>CM060934.1:946061099-956061099 GCA_030765085.1 Allium cepa | reverse complement strand
CCCTTGAAAATATAAATCTGGACCCTCAGTTCTAGACTCTTATTTTTTGAGTGATAACAAAGTTCTGCAATTTTTTCTTCTCCTTCAAATTTCTAAATTCTTATCTTAGCTCTTGTTATATGTGTATACATAATTGGAGAATTGTAGAAGAAGGTAAAAAGAGGAATATGGTCAAATCAAGTCAGCAAAGCCGAGATAAACTATAAATCCGAATCTTAAATTGAAATCAAATCTGAATCTCTTTTCTAATCTAGATTTCTAATATATCTATATACGCTTGTGGCGTGTGTATGTATGTGTGTGTGTGTGTGTATTCAAATAGGAAGAAAAGGGAGACAAACTGGAATAGTAAGGATTAGATCTAGAGATTTGAAATGCTAAAAAGGTGAGTGGGAGTATTATATGCTTTTGTATAATATTAGAATATATTGTTGCAAACCTATTCCTATTTGCTTGGAATGTTAAATTGGAGTTGTAGGCTAAATCTACAATATGAAATGAAATTCAGACCTCTGCCTACATATTATGTAATGGTTAAACTGTTATATTTACATGTTATGTGAATGTAACATGGAAAATTTGGGATATTAGCAGTTCCAAAATCCATTATTGAAAAATATGATATCATGAATTTATTTTTTGTACAATGATAATAGATTTGTATTTGAAAGAATAATAAAAATGTAAAATGATGAAATCACAATAAGATATAGAGATTTAAGTGGTATTTTAATTCTTTGGAATTTAGGATGTTGCAAGGTAATTTTAATACATTAGCAGGTTTAAAATAAATAAAAATGCATTGTTTGGAATGACAATGAGTTTAGCCAAAAAGAAGGAGATGTATAAAACAGGGATATTTACCATATTTTGTACTGTCTATTTCAAACAATGAAAAGATAATTTTTTTGTAATTCCAAACACCACACAAACCTTACTTTTGGATAAGATATAAAAATTTATAGTGCTAACATATACATGATAGAAATGTAATTTCAATGCATTAAAATGCAGCAAATCCCAAAAGATAAAATAAAGTGATAAAAACGTAAGAAGAACATTCTAAAAGAAAACATTCATGATATAATAAAAGATGAAAGTTAAATAAAAAGGAACCGGAGAGTAGGAAAGAGTAAATAGAAGGGTGAAAAGGGAATAGAAGTAGAAAATGGAAAAAAGACAAAAAGAGTGGGAAGTGACATTATGAGTCTATTAAAGAGGAAGTAGTAAATAATCTTAAAGCAAATATGGTATAAACACATAAAGAGGTAAAGAAGTGTGACTAACTAAAAACTGTAGAACCTAAGTAATTAAGCAAGAATGAATGAACACATATATTTAAGTAAGATGTGTGTACATAGATACGAAGCCTTAGAAATGCGTTTATGACGGGTGTGAACTGTTGTAGTAAATAAATGATTTGAATGACACTAGTCATTTGTATGGGTTGGAATGCGAGGTCAGTATTACTACACAATAAAAGTCTGCCTATCGCAAGGGGCAACCAGCAGTTGTGTAACATTATACTAATGTGAGACATGTCCAACCATATGATCCATAGAGAGCAATGCTTGCGTATAGATGAAGGGATACACCTAATAGGAAGAGGAGTTTGCTTTAAAAATAGAAAAAGATGAGGTATTGCCTTGATTGCAATAGGCATTCTAATTGGGATGGTGAGCGGGTTCAGGCACTATGACAGCATGGTTGGTACCAAAGGAGGAGTATGATTGTCATAGTGTGAGAACATCCTTAGTCCTTAGAAGTAAATGAGAAATACAAAGTTACATCTGGTTGGGCTACGCCTCATAGTAGGGTTGGTTGAGTTGGTTAACGCACCGCCGTAGTTGTTTGCTAGTTTGTTTGTTAGGGCAAGGCTAGTTAACCCATAAATAGATTTTTCAAAATGAATAGGGTAGTCTATGAAACTAAGTCCATAACAGAAAGCGCACAAGTAGTACATCCCTAAATTGACATAGAGAATGATAAAATATTTAAAAGGCCATCATTAGGCATTATGGGAGTCCCTCGATATGCGTGGCAACAAGATTGTGATACGGCGAGGGAAATGGAACCTGACGGGGTGCTGATAGGGAGATATTAGTTGCGATAGTATCTAGGTTCGATGGAGAATCATGGTACTTATATTTATACATATATGCACGTAGCTATAATCTAAAAAGTGTAGATGGGCCGTATTGTATGCAGACGAGGAGTCGAGACGACTAATTATATAATTAAGACATAATATGAGATAGAGAACAATCGACATAAACTATTGTTATGTGTAAAGTGTATACTTTGTCAACCACCTGAACAATG
This sequence comes from Allium cepa, assembly GCA_030765085.1. NCBI lineage: Eukaryota > Viridiplantae > Streptophyta > Magnoliopsida > Asparagales > Amaryllidaceae > Allium > Allium cepa. The sequence continues at coordinate 956,058,777 of CM060934.1, read as the reverse complement.
TTCTGAACCCCTCCTCATTACAACCCCTAGGATCTTTTAAAGGATAGGCATTGATGTAAGGCGGGAACAATAGTAGGACATGTTCTCTTTCCACGCTCGATGTTGACAAGGACAGTGAATAACTGAAGTGTCAACCTTGGTCAGTAATTATTTAACTTATTATATTATTACACTGTAAGTTATATCATTAGTGCTCTAATGTGCATTCTTCTGTTTATTTGCACGATACCAAACCAACGATCTGTATCTTGGTGGACCTAGATTTTCGATTTAGCGAAAATTTGGGCCCATTGATGTACGAGATGTTACATTTGGTATCAGAGCCTCTGTTAGTCGATCTTGAAAAATTAGAAAATGTTGAGAAAGTATTTGTATTTGTATCAGAGCCTCTTTTAGCCAAATCCTAAGAATTCCGACTACATAATAGTTGCAATCATACACTGAAATATGGATAAGTTGGTTTTGAGTCGGAATAATGGAAGAAGTTGAAGATGTACACTTATCTCGATTGTCCTATGGGAAATAGGTCATATTTGAAAGGTGTTGAGTTAAAAGGGTATGCGTACATCACATGAAAGATCCCTGAAGCTGGATAACACGTGACTCAAAAGTTGAACCATAATAGCCCAATGATGAAGATCCCTATGTAATGCTGATTAATGACATACAACAAGTCCAGATAAAGGGAAAATAAGAATCCAAATGTTGTAAATATCCAGAAGTAATAGAGTTCCCAAAGGGAGGAGTGATGTAATTACTTCAAGATTATAGCCTAATTTTAATGTTTGGAAGGAGGTAAGTCAGCAAGTTGAAATAGGAAATGTTCATAAGAAAGAATAATTAGAAGTCCACTTTGAGTCTAGCCCAATAGAAAATAGTTTTAAAAGTTGAGAAAAATATATAGGTATTATATTTGGAAAGAAAATGATATAATAAATAAGAAAATATTTAATTTTGGAAAAATATTTATAAAATAAAAGTTTAATGGAAAATATATATGTATGTATGTATATAGATATAGACATATACACACACACACACACATGTGTGTGTATATTTAGTTTAATTGAAGATCTTCCGTAAATGGTTTTACAAAAATCTATTCGTTTTGAAATGTGTAGAACATTTATATCTCACTAGTTTATTTGTGAAGAAAGGAAATTTTAAATCTTAATTATTTTAGAGGTGAAAAATAGGAAGTGGTGCTAGATTTAAAATGTGGTAAATAGCAACGGGATAAAAAATTTAAATCATGACGACAAGAAATTAGGATAAAACGGTAAGCGATTGCACGTTATAGGTAGACTGTAGTTTCTCAGTGTAGTCAGGGCCAAGGTGGAGAAGATAAAGATATAAGAATCAATGCTAGTTAATAGGTTGTAAAAGCGGAGTCATCTTGGCCCGAAATGGGCATAGGTTAAAAATGGCCAATTTATAAAGGGAACGGTTGACCTGGGGTTTCCCATAGTCGACTGGTAGCAATAGACTGTCGAACCCTATGGGTCGACCATTTCCTGTGTAAAAATGATATGATTTATTGTTTAGCATCTGATTCATTTTACCATCTCACTCAAAATTTTCTCGGGATATTTTCTAGATATCCATCTATCCCTCTTAGCCGTCGACCATCCTAGCCCTGCCTAGCCACCAGCCAAGGTCATTTCACCTCTCCCACGATCATAGTAGCATACAATTTCCCCTTTCTCGCTATGGATCTAGTCAAGATCCACTTTAATGCAAACTATGCCACCTCGCCGTAGCGACCTGACCACCCAATTCCTAAAGCTGGCCTCACAAGAATTAGCATGGTATCCGAAAGACAAGCATATCATTAAGACTTATGCATCATCGACCCATCTTAAGCTTTTGTAGGGGCGAGTGGTTAACTTCCAAGATCTTGTCATTTTTGGATTACAAAATTTATTCACTGCTTCATGATTATATCATATTCTATGCCATGGCACATTTTAGGATGTATATAATCCAAGGCGCATATGTCTATTCTACATTAATTTGACTTCTAAATTTGATGAGCATTAGGCCACCTTCTCATTCAAAGTAAAGGGGATAGATATTAGATTTACAGACATGTAGTTGGGTGGAATTCTATACATCAGAGCTGTAGGAAATGATTTAAAGGATACTAAGATGACCCGGGACGCTATACTTGACTGGATCTTTATACTAGGAGCACACGTTTGGCGCATACAGATTTTACAGCCCTATGCCATTAACATTCTCCAGTATAATGCCATCTTTAAGACAAGGAGTTACGATTAGATTTACCTTTAGTCTAGAAGGCCAACTATGTTATATAGGTGGTATCAAGGTGAAATGGGCCAGGGTGATTACGGCTCATTTTGCGAGTCCAGGAGTGACAAGGACCAAAAGGAGCTTATTCCCTATTTTCATCTTCTCACCATCATTTTCAAACAATTTGAGGTCAACCTACACGGTGAGCTACTACATAGAGATACACACCCGTCATTGGATAAAGCGTCACTTAGAAGAATGGGGATTGAGATAGAGTGTAACGACCCGTAATTTCGCTACTTTGAAAATGAAAGATTTCATTTATTTTAAATTTAAAAAGGTTTAAAACTTAAATAAACAAGTTATATATAATAGATAGTAATAGAGAAATTATTTATTCTTATAGTTGATAATTCAAAAAGTATAAATTTGGATTTTAGAACAAATCAAAAAAAGTTACGTTTTGTTAAAAATAAATAAATGCTTAATAAATAGGTTTAAATGTTTATTTAAAAAGATAAATATCATTAAAAACATCTAATAAAGATAATAAAAGAATATTAAAAGATTTAAATGTACATTAATAATCGTTTTACAAAAATAAGCAAATTTTGTCGCATTTTGTCAGTTTTACACACCGTAAGATTAGAGATTTTGATGTTATTTAAATATGATTTTAAAATATAAAGAGACATGTTTTAATTTATTTAAAGAATTAAAAAGTTCATTTTTAAATTTGGTTTACATAAATAAATAGTTTAACTAAAACGTCAAAATGTGACCGTAAAATATTTTGTCCAAAAACGACGTTTTGTCGATTAAAAGTTGTCGCAACGTCGTCGCACCTTTATTTTCTTGTATAAGAATATATATCCAAATAGTATAAGTATTTATTAATTCATTAATCAGGTTTACTTTTACTAAACAATGTTAGAAACTTCTAGAAAACAATTAAGAAAAAGTAAGCACAAAAGGACAAAAATGTTATTTCAAAGCAAAAAGTAAAACATCAAATCAAAGGAACATAATTATTACTTACTTTACTTAATATCTAAGTGAAAATGATATAAAGTAATGATTTGAAATGTGATGTTAAGTGTTAAAAAAAGATTACTTTATAAGTAAGTAAGGTTATTTTGGTAATTTGGTAAAGGGATATTTTGGTAATTTACCACTTCATTTTTTTTCTATAAATAAGACCACCATTCTTCCACTTTCTTTTACACCATTTTCTACCTTCTTCTTCTTCCTTGAAGCTCTCTTTAATGACTTCTTCTTCTCTTCCAAATGCTTACTAACTTTTTCAAAACCATATTAATTCAACTCCAAACACCATGAAACTTTGCCAAAGATCTTAAAATACCGTTTAAACATGGTTTAACATCTAAGAAGTGAAGAAATGATGGAGGAAGGCAAGGATATAGGTATGGCCGAACCTATAAAGAAAATGAAGCATGTTGGAAAGCTTCGGAGCAAGAAAAAGAGAAGGAAGTGCCGTCGATTTCATTTCAAGGAGCTAGGAGCAAATTCAAGGTGCCGTGGAAGCTCTGTCGGATTTTCGAAAGTTTGAAAGAGGAGGTCGATGATGTAAAGCAATAGAAATGGAGTAGAAATTGATTAGTTAAAGTTTAAGTGAAGTGTTGTTAGAAAGAATATTGGTAGGAAGTTAATCTTTAAAAGTTGAGTACTCAAATCTTAGTTTTATTTTAATAAAACTTAAGTTGATAATAAACATGTTAAATTCAAAATTAATATGTTGAATTTTGGATGATAACTTGGTTGATTATATGTTTGTGATATGGATGATAACTTGGTTGATTATATGTTTGTGATATGGATGATAACTTGGTTTGATAAATGATAAGAGAAATGGTTAGCATAGCTAATTAAATGAGAATTAAATCCATACAAATGTGTGTATGAAAGTTAGTTAGCCTCTTAATGATTTTAAATGAGTAAAAGTAGTTTAAATACGGTTTAAAACTAATTTGAAGTGTCTCGGACAAGTTTTGAAGCAATTCGTAAAATTGGTCAAAATCGAGCTTGTCGCGTAGCGGCGGTTCGTAAATTTCGACCCGTAACTTCAAATTGAAGTAGAGAATGATTTATAAGTCACATTTCTTCGAAATAAAAATTCTTTGGTTCAAAATGATAATAGTTTTCCAACGAAGAAAGAAAACCAAGATTTCGTCGTGTAGATTTTGAAATATGACCAAAACAATTTTTTAAAAACATCGCGGTTTTGCAGTTCGGAATCCAGAACGGGATTTCTTTATAAATGATATTTTTAAATGTTTTGTGAATGATTTTAAAGGAATAATTAAGTAATGTAAGGATGATTTGGAAGTTTTAATAAGAGTTTGAATAAATTGTTAAGATGAATTGTTTATACCACTTAAACAAAAAAGTGAAGAATATTGAATGTAATAACAAACCGAGTATGCGAAAACAACTAGTATATTTGTCCCGCCTGTGAGATCTAGGAAGGTAAGACAAGGTGTTTAACTAAGGTTAGGGATGGAACAACCAGTGCCCTGAACTTACCTGGCCTATGTTTTCTCTTTTTAGGCGAGGGGTGAGATAGATCGAAAGGAAAGCCCGAATGCCCTAAAAAGATCGTTTTTAAGTTTTTTCAAGATAAAAGAAAAGAAACTAATTTTGGAAATAAAGCATATTGAAGACAATGATCGTTAAAGACAAAGATATTCATAATGTAGGATTACTTTCCATTAGTACGTGGAGGTGAAACTTGCCATTAGTCCCTAGAGGTGAAACTTGCCATTAGTCCATAGAGGTGAAATTTACCATATTTAAAGTGGCAGTAGTGCTCTGTTATGGAAATCTTCGATTTACAAGAATATGGTTTGTAGTTAAGAAAGAAATCTTTGATTAAGATTTAATAAATGATTTGGTTCCCTAAGTTAAAAGTTATAACTTGAATATAAGGAATCTTTAATTAAGATTTAATGAATGATTTGGGAATATTTTCCCTAAGTTAAAAGTTATAACTTGAATATAAGAAATCTTTGATTAACATTTAATGAAGGCTTTGGAAAGGTTTTCCTAAGTAAAAGAGAAAATGATTAGCATTTAAGAAAGGTTTAAATAAACCAAATGATTTGATAAATGAGGCTTAATGATTCCATATACATTTGAAAAGAAAATGGAATAACTTGAAAAGATTGTATCTAAGAAAGATATTTGATTAGATAAAAGATGAAGTAATTAATTGATGATTGATATCCACATACGAACTTAACATTTTTTTAAAAGAGATGATTGGTTTCGAAGGAACCAGGGTCGGATTTGGACGATTCCTATTCGAAAACCACTTCGAACCAATGTATACGCTCGAAAGTGAAGATATGTTGAAGATGATGATTATTAAGACCGTGGATCTTCATATCGTGAAGACTGCTTGTTGAACATGCTCTTCTTGGCCCCCATTATAGAGTTATTTATAGTAGTGGTCTCTTCGTGATGGAGATTTTTTCGGATTGCAAGGGCTTCTCGCCTAGTAATGGCCGAGGAAAGTGCCTTTGGTTTCGTTCAGTCCTAGAATGAACTTGTATGGATGTTCGTCTGACATTATATTCTAAATCACATTTGAGTGGTTTCTATAAACGTATATTAGTTGGTGGCGTAGAAGGCAACTTCTCTTAGCTTAACACCCTTTCCCGAGACAAATGAGCTCAAGAAGTTATACTTTTCTAGAAATCAGTCGTGTGACGTGCAATGGCAGTGTGGCATTCAAAGTGGAACCTGTTATGATCAAAGCATGGTTTTGTATGAAAAACGTGGTGTTGAAGAAATTGAGTGTAGCCTCGCGGGCCTCACACCTCGGTTATGATGGGATTCTATGCGGTTAGATGTTTTCTCGTATTTCGGATAGTAGTGATTTAGGTTATCAGATGTTCTGAGCCCTAGGTACCAGATACGTCTGGGCCTCATGGCAGGGATGCGCAAAGTCCGAGTCCTTGGATGTTATTCATAGATTGTATCCACTTTTAGCCATTTATGTTGTTGTATAACGGCGTTTGAGTCATGGACGTAAGCCGTGGAAACAGATTGATCTTTCCATTAGTTTCCTAACATGTTGGACATCCAATCCCAATACGAGATTTACGATTTTGATTGTATTTTCAAAATAGCTGTAATGACTTGCAAACATTTTAGCTACCCCTTTTTGGTATTATATATTCCGCTCGTTATATTCCATTGACCCAATCCGGATATATTTCGTTAGACTTAGTCCAGATATTGATACCTTATTTGATAAGTGTTCAAAAGAATGTCATTAAAAATAATATCAAGTGTATTTTGGTATAAAGTGTTTTGGTTATCATAAGGTAAAACCCGTCCGTGTTTATGTGTAGGCGTCGTCATATGAGATACCCTTCTTTTCAAAGGTTTTGAGAACATAGTCACTTTAAAGTTCGAGTATCTCATGCTGGTTTATCAAGCATGATCTGGGTATTTTTAATACTCGGGTCAGATCCGAGTAGTTTCAGGTTGAGTTAAAGACGGTTGGAGTTTCCAGAGGAGAGCTGGAGATCTTCATTATCGTATGGATATATTCTATTATCGGATGTACTTAGTGTATTTTGTTTGATGTTTGTTAGAAATTGTAAGGACAAATGTTTATAACTGTCCAAGCTGAATTTAGGTTAGACTCTGATATTATATTTAAATTTTTCCGCTGTAAAGATTATTATTGAAATAATATATGTTATTCCATTCGTGTGAAATTCTATTCTGCCTTTATTTTCTTTCTACCCTTAATGGTCCGCTTATTCGTACAATTTGAGTTGGACATGTGTGGTTTATTGTCGATTCAAAGGGTACAGAAAAATGGGTCGTTACATTTGGTATTAGAGCTGAGGGTTAAGCGAGAATCTTGGCTTTGGTTGGGTAAAGACTCATCAGAGATAGGGTTAGTAATATCCTAAGATGAGTAACTCATTAGAGAAAGAGTTAGAAACACCCTAGAATGAGTTTGAGTGTATTATATATGAGCGCGTATTTGTTAGTGACTAATAAAATGTTGTGTTGATTTATCTGTTGAGTGATTTACGGATTCTGATCGATGTACCTCATCACTGTTATCGATGGGGGTATCTAAACATTTAAAAAAGACGAACCGACATACTGATTTTGAAAAAATTGGTAAATAAAATAATTTTACCTAGGATTATATTTTGAATATAAAGCATATATTTTGAAAAGATGTATACTTAGAAATCAGGATTAGTGAAATTTAAATATGAACATCGTGTTATTAGAATTTCACAGTTTGACTATAGGATGTTTCATAAAGATTATCGATTAGTAAGAAATCTGATGAGGTAATTAAGAACTTTAGTACCTATTCCAAAATAATAAATTAAGAAATGATAATGTTAAGTTACTATCATAAATTGATCAATTGTTTGATTTAAAAGTTTTGAGTACAAATACATTGTGAATTAAGTTTCACGATTTGACTATAAGGTGTTTGATAATAAGTTTTGTTAGGAATGAACATATAAGATAAAAATGTATTTAAATGATTATGTAAAAGGAAAAATAATATAAAAGGAATGAGAATTTGAATTCGAGTAAAAGAACTGTGGTAATTTAAATGAAGTTAATTAATATGAGATAAAATGAATTTATAAGATAGATTTTATAAAGTAATCTCTAAAGGATTCTGAAAATGGTATTATTCCAAATAAAAAGAGGCATTTTATGATAACTAATTCGATTGGCTTGAAAATAAACGAAAAATGGGCAAGTGATGTGTTCGGATGGTAAGCACTTCTCTTAAGTATCACTCTTCTTGTTAAGAGGATATATAATACTATTGGTAATACCCAGTTCCTTGGATTGTTTCGGAGTTACTCGATCTATATAATTTTCTTAAGTTAAAGAAATAATGTGAATCATTGATTAGTAATCTTCATAAAAGTGTTTAAACCAAAGATAAATTGGGATCACTAATTGATAAGATAAAGCGGGATTCTCGACGATTTTAGACAGTCGAAAATTTTCGAATCATACCTAACTCAGAGCTAAGAAATTTAGGAAAACTAAAAGACTGTGAAACATTTTGAGTAAATGAAATTGGATAAGTATTATTTATAAATGTGATTATAAACAAAAAAGGAAATTATAACCTAGAAAATGTTTTATTAATGAATTCTAGCATTAACTAAGAATTAGACTTAAGTCTTTAAAAGTGATTGATTTACATAAGTTATAAGATGTAATAAACTTAAGTAATAGATTTATATAATAGTTCATAAATAATATTAGTGTTAAAGGAAATATACCGAGTTAAAAGATGTGGGAAGACTCTTTTAAAGATAAATGATCTTTTGAGTGAAAAATGGTTTCTTTAGAATATTTTCCTTTAATAAAAATATTTGGAAATAAATAATTAAAGGGATCATATAAAGAAGCACATTTATAAAATGTTTGAACTTAAGATAAAGTTTTTATGAAAGTTTTGAGAGTTAATAAATACATATATTATATGTAGATCATTTCGTCACACACATTTTGATCTATGATTTGAGTACAGAACTTCAAGCTGTTTACACCGATTCAAAAAAGGATTTATCACTCAATTCTTGACGACGAACATTGATTAGGGTTTGTGGTTGGGTACTTGAGTTTTCTATCATAGTTGAGAGCTATGCAAGGAAAGCAAAGGTTTCTGAGCAAAGAGCCTAGTTAAAGTCCGCACTAGAGGATCGGGGGATCGATACTAGTTTGGAAATAAAGTTGTTTATTCGAATATGAGATCAAATAAGATATTTCATATGGATGATTTGTGTATATTATATAGATTTAAGTTTAAAGATAAATGTTTTGGGCAAACTTTTGTTTTGAGTAATTTCGAGGACGAAATGCTTTTAAGTAGGGGAGAATGCAACGACGCGTAATTTCGCTACTTCGAAAATGAGAGATTTCACTTGTTTAAATTTAAAAAGGTTTAAAACTTAAATAAACAAGTTATATATAATAGATAATCATAGAGAAATTATTTATTCTAATAGTTGATAATTCAAAAAGTGTAAGTTTAGATTTTAGAACAAATCAACATAAGTTAAGTTTTGTTAAAAATAAATAAATGCTTAAATAAATAGGTTTAAATGTTTATTTAAAAAGATAAATATCATTAAAAATATGTAATAAAGATACTAAAAGAATAGTAAAAGATTTAAAAGCATGTTAATAATCTTTTACAAAAATAAGCAAATTTTGTCGCATATTGTCAGTTTTACATACACCGTAAAATTAGAGATTTTGATATTATTCAAATATAATTTTAAAATATAAAGATACATGTTTTAATTTATTTAAAGAATTAAAATTTTCATTTTTAAATTTGGTTTACATAAATAAATAGTTTAACTAAAACGTCAAAATGTGACTGTAAAATATTTTGTCGAAAAACGACGTTTTGTCGATTAAAAGTTGTCGCAACGTCGTCGCACCTTTATTTTCTTATATAGGAACATATATTCAAATAGTATAAGTATTAATTAATTCACTAATCAAGTTTACTTTTACTAAACAATGTTAGAAACTTCTAGAAAATAATTAAGAAAAAGTAAGCACAAATATACAAAAATGTCATTTCAAAGCAAAACGTAAAACATCAAATCAAAGGAACATAATTTTTACTTACTTTACTTAATATCTAAGTGAAAATGAAATAAATAATGATTTGAAATGTGATGTTAAGTGTTGAAAAAAAATAAGATTACTTTATAAGTAAGTAATGTTATTTTTGTAGTTTGGGAAAGGGATATTTTGGTAATTTAGCACTTCATTTCTTTTTCTATAAATAAGACCACAATTCTTCCACTTTCTTTTACACCATTTTCTACCTTTTTCTTCATCCTTGAAGCTCTCTTTAATGGCTTCTTCTTCTCTTCCAAATGCTTACTAACTTTTTCAAAACCATATCAAATCAACTCCAAACACCACCTAACTTTGCCAAAGACCTTAGTATACCATTTAAACATGGTTTAGCATCTAAGAGGTGAAGAAATGATGGAGGAAGGCAAGGATATAGGTATGGCTGAACCTATAAAGAAAAGGAAGCATGTTGGAATGCTTCCGAGCAAGAAAAAGAAAAGAAAGTGTCGCCGATTTCTTTCCAAGGAGCTAGAAGCAAATTTAAGGTGTCGCGGAAGCTCTATCGGATTTTCGAAAGTTTGAAAGAAGAGGTCGATGGCATAAAGCAAAAGAAATGAAGTGGAAGTTGATTAGTTAAAGTTTCAGTGAAGTGTTGTTAGAAAGAATGTTGGTAGGAAGTTAATCTTATGGTAGAAGGTGAGTACTCAAATCTTAGTTTTATTTTAGTAAAACTGTAACGATCCTGAATTTTGAACAATTTAAATTGAAAATATTTAATTAATTTTAAATATTTGAATGATGGTTTAAATTGAATTCCCAATATAACTATGAATTGGCGATTAAATTTTAAAATTTAATCTACTGAAAGTTGAATAAAGATTTGAATCTTCAATTTTAAGCTGATTAAAAATATGTCAAAGGTTTAGAAAATTCACATTGATAATACTGAAGATAATAAAAGCTTCAAAATTGAATTTGAAAATAATTTGTTCAGTTTTGGAATTTTTTCGTTCAATTTGAATTTAAAAATAGCCTTCCGAGGCACGGTCTCGGAATTCGACGAAACCAGTTCCATTGGGTCCGTAATATTGAATTATTACCGGATTTCAAATTTCGTGGCGTTCGGAGTTGATTTGTGAACATACGACATAAAAACATGTCAAAGAAAATTATCAAAAACAAATTGAATTCAAAATGAAAAAAAAATAGAATAAAATAAGAGGAGAAAATATTTCAAGATCTTTGGTACACAATATTTTATCACCTCTGAAAAAAATCGCGTACCTTCAGCCACCCTACTCTGTACGCTTGCCATCGCGTACGCTGTCTCTTCTTTTTTATTTTCGCCCTCCCTCCATCATTTCAGATTTCATACAAAAAAAAAATAAAGAAACGAAAGAAACAATAATGGCGGCCACAAATCCTTGTTCGTTCCTCTTTGCAAAAAAATTGGGCTTTTCAAAAATCGGAGTGCCACGATTTCGATTTCGCTCGTCTTCACAAACTAGGGGTTCCTCGTGTTCATCTTTGCTTCTCTGAGTTCGTCGCCACTCCGAAACTTCGGTGAGTGATTTCTTATCCCTCACATCTAATTCCACTCTGATGATTTTTAGCTTGTTAAAATTTGCCATTTGCGCTGTTTGATTTCGTGATATTCTGGGTTTTGATGATTTTTGATCTGTTCGATCTCCTGGGTCATTTGTGTTGATTTGCATTATGCTCCGGTCACTAGACATTGATTTTTTTGACCTGTGGCAGTTGTTCATGGTTGCAACTGCAGTTTCATCGTGATTTTGATACTTGTTGATTACTGTTTTTATTTTATTTTATGATTTTTGACTAGGTTTGGTTTCGTGACCACCTCGGCTTTGAATTAATGCTAAACTACGATTTTTATAAAAAAAAAAGGGCAGTGAAATTTCATACATCCTCTAGTTTGCAAATTTTCAGGCTCTGCCTTCATTTTACTGTGAGAAAATCTTCTTTTTAAACTAGACTTCTTCGATTCTTTTACCTGTGAGTAACATTTAATTTAAAAAGCCTCAGTATGGATCTATTTGCTTGTTGATAAGTATGTATTGTATATATATAAATGAGATCTGCCGTGTAAACATATAAATGTATTGCTGTATGCATGCTTGTTGTTGTATTTTTCTTGCTGTTCTTAGTTCCAGGCTCAAGATTTAAATAAAGAAATCATTTTCTCTTAATCTATTTGTCATTAGGATTTTAGCTTTAAACAATAATGGTTTGTTTAATTATAAATTTAAAAGTTTAATTAAGGAAAACAACTTTAAGTTACTCTGAGGAAAAAAAAATGTTATGTTTTCAATATGTTCACAACAAAAGACACACTTTGGATTAACATTGGTATGATGTTGAATTTGTTTATGTTTGGCTAGGATATGATCATTTAGCACCCTATACAGGCACACTGCATTTTGGGTATGTTTATTTTATGCCAGACCAAACGTGCCTATGTTTTACTATTTGAATACACATATTTTGTCACTGTTTGCAACTGCAGTTTTAAAAGTGGTGACTTATTATGTACTTGGGTTGCCATGTCACTTGTGAATGTGGTCATGAACCATGCATTTTGTCCAATACTTTGAAAAGTAGTCATGTACTCTTGAAATACTTAATTTTCTACGTTCCCTGATGTATATTGTTTGTGTTTAGCTGTTCTTTGCTTCTTTATCTAAGTTCCCTTCCATTTTGTCTAAAATACTTACATCTTTTGAAAGTTAGGCTTTTGTTTGAACTAACAACTTGACATCTCTTAAATGGTATAATAACACATATATATTGCCTTCACTTATTACAAGTTTTAATTAGCAGCATATAAATTCTTAAATACATAAAGTAAGTGTTGTTTGTTTTATATGTCATATGCCTAAGTTCTTATAAGGGTCTGACACATTTAAGATTTGAAGTTCTAATCTAGTCAATAGCCAATATATTTTCATATTCTAAAACCTTGTTGTGTGATAAAATGGTTTTCTATGCATATCACAAGTTAGATTATGGCATATATTTATTTCAAAATTTACATGCTTATATTAAAGAACCTGTCACATTTTGCCTGGGTGTGCATCCTTCTCTAATTGTTTTGAATTCAGAATATGAGCTTTGTTTTAAACTTGTTCAACAATATGCCTAGGTAGTAAATGCTTTCGCCCTGTTGTTTAGTAACTATGAAAATAGAACACATATATGTATATTTTGTATTTTATAGTGTTGTTATCAATTTAGTACAATATTCAACAAGTTTATAATCTTACAACCTTATGTTCACTAAATAAATGCATGTGTGTACAGTGCCTTGAATTTTGTCACAGACCACTCCCCTGTTGCTATTGCTTTGAAAAAAAAAAATTGTCACTCTCCTAAATGCATGTGTGTACAGTGCCTTGAATTTTGTCACACACTTTGGTCTGTTTGTGCTATGCCTGCTTGGGTTTTACTGAGCTTTTGAAATTGTTTATTCATTTGGTTTTGTACTGATATGCTTCACTGGTACATGTGCATTGCTCACTTCTCTGATCTTGTTTGTTGGTGCACCTGGGTGCCCTTGAATTCATGGGGGGCTGTAGTCTTGTTGCAGTTTCCCCCTTGAATATTTGTGTTGGTCTGGACTTGAAGTCTTGATAGGATTTATGCTTTGTAGTTGCCCTTCCATACTTGCGGTGACTGTAGTTTTATTTGTATTGCACAGAGTCAATTCTCATGTGCTTTAATGCTGTTTTGATTTGTAGAAGCTTTGCATTTGTGTTGAGTCATGATAGTTGTGACTTGACCTCTGCAGTTTGATGACTGTTAGTATTCACTGTTGTGCCGAGGCAGTGCACGCGTGCGTGTACTGCAGCCACACAGATTTAACGTTTTAAATATGGCGAGGCAGTGCACGAGTGCGTGTACTGCAGCCAATCGGGTTTGATGTTGTTAAGTGACATTTCAATTATTTGAATTGATTTGATTTAATTTAATCATTTTGTGTTAATTGTCGTTTAGACAATTCTGATGTTTTCTAAATTATCTTCATGGATATTCTTTTCACTCATCTTTGTTGATATTTTGAATCTGCTGATTTGTTTTTTTTAACACTATTTAGTGTTATCATTTACCGTTATCCAATTTCTTGTAAAGGGTCGGATAGGTGAATTTATCTTTGACTGTCGTCTAATTGTTAATAGATTATTATTGCCTCTATGCACTAATAACTGGGTTTGAATTAGACTGACCTGGATATTATTTTCTTTTGAATGTTATACTCGGGTCAGACCGAGTATTTTACAGCTTGAAGATTTTCTCGCAGCGAAGTTAGAAAGAGGGGAATTTCCGCATCGCTAAAGTTTTTCAAGAGATTTTTCTTGTACTTAATAAAAATTGTTTCCGCTGTATAAATTTAAATGTATTGTATAACTCTGATATTTGTGTATAAAAGAAAAGTTCATTTATGAAATAAAATTATTGTTCTGTGATTCTGTGACTGATTCTGTTTAAATGTTATAAACTAAATAACAATCCGTCATCTTGAACGTTTCTAGTTGGTTTAATTACGGGCTAGAGGCGGTCAGGGCGGCGGGTCGTGACAAAGTGGTATCAGAGCTTTGGTTTACACAAAGCTTAGTTTATGGCGTTTAATATGAATAGTTACTAGAATCACTTTAAAGAAAGTGTTTTCAAATCTAAAGAAGTATAAATTGTTTTTTTTAAATAAAAGGGTATTTTGAAATTCAAATCGTTTCCGGAAATTCCCCTCTCTAAATGTGAGTTTGCGATAGTTCTCTTCGGTGAGGTCTCATTAGATTTGAGTTTCAATCGTTCGGAAACTCATTGCCGAATTGTTGGGATTTATGGAAAATTGAAATATGAGTTAAGTGAATTAATGAATTGGTTTAAATTGGTTAAAATCGAATATTTTGAATATCTCCAAAGTAATAATTGGGAAATAAAATGACATGTTAATTTGGTTATAACCAAGGGGATCATTGAATTATAATTTGAGAATTTGATTTTGAATTCTTTTGAAAATTGATTTCTAATGTTGTGACAAACGATTTAGTAAATAAATGGATTATAAGTACTTAATTTACAATATGAACTTTTGGTATATAACTGAGTTATATAAATTGAATTGAATTAATAAAGGAGGTTATGAAATGAAGTCTTATGAATAGAAATGGAATTTCTAAAGATGTTTATAAATTCCGCAAGCGACTCATTTTGATAAGTAAATTGTTATAGCTTATTTATGGAGTTATATCTATGATTTGAACAGTGAATATATTATTAAATAAAACGGATATGTCTTGGGAAAATGATTGAATAATCCGACCTTTGCTAATAAGGATTGCAAATTTTGATAGGAAATCTATTTGTCAACTTAACTGTATGAATCAAACTAGTTTTGATGTTGAGCTTATATTTCAAGTTTAGACGAATGCCTAAAATAGTTAATATGGAGATATAAATCTAATGGAACCAAGTCGATGAGTAATTTACTAAAGAATTAGTTGATTATTTTTGAAATAGAAAGCAAATGGAAAGTTCAAATGAAATTTAGATTTCAAATTTGATGTTTGTCAACATGAAAATTCATAATATATTTAATTGATTCAGTGATGAATTTGAATTTGAACGTGTAGAAAATGAAGTAAATCCATTTGAAGTTGTTTTAAAATGTGTTAAGAATCGAAAGCATAGATTTCAACATTTATTGTTGAAATGGACGTTTTCGAGAGAAATGAAAGGAAATGTTTTATGTAGTATTGAGATTTATATATCTATTTTAAATTTGAATCCCCATACTAGTGATTTTGGGTCATCGTAACGATGTTTTACGCAACATTCGTTTTGACTCAAATTAATGTGTTTAAAGAATGATTTCCTTTAAGAATGAAATATATGGTTTAAGTATATTGAATATTTTCCAAGTGTTGGAAATAAATGGATTTGTGAATTACTTATTATTAAATAAGTATGGAAATGTTTTCCAAATATGAAATAAAAGGTTTGAAATTTAATCTTTTAAAGATAAATTGAAAAAATGAATATTTGAAATTTGTTTCAAATAGTTAAGTGTGGAAAATTATATATATCTTGTAAAGATATTTTTGGGAAATTTGAACAATTAGTTCAACTTGGAAATTTTCAAAGGATTGAATTTTG
The DNA here is from genome assembly GCA_030765085.1 of Allium cepa. Classification (NCBI taxonomy): domain Eukaryota; kingdom Viridiplantae; phylum Streptophyta; class Magnoliopsida; order Asparagales; family Amaryllidaceae; genus Allium; species Allium cepa. The sequence continues at coordinate 956,042,721 of CM060934.1, read as the reverse complement.
AGTTAAATTGAGTTTAACTTTGACACAAAAAAAACAATATAAGTTGAACTTTGAATTTTGAATGGTTGATTTGGATTGTATGTCTAACATTGTGAATTGACGACATAGCAATTGATCTCTATTAAATATATATCTGTTGGTGGCAGTGAATTTATTCTTTTAGCTTAACACCCTTCTCTGAGACGTACGAGCTTAAAGGTTATATATCGGTAGAAATCAATTATGTGTTGAGAATTGACGATGTAACGTGAAATCCAAATCGAATGTGAAGTCGATAATAAATTGAATTATGAATGTGAATTGGGTTTGAAATAACCTTAAATTTTCAAATCGACTTAGAGGAAAATTTGAAATGGATAATGAAATGGAAAATTTTGGAATCCTCTATTTGTTATGGATATGAAATATTGTGGTTTTCAGAACGTATATATGAGAATACGATAAATTCGAAAACCATTAGTTTGGAAAAGAAAATGTTATGGAAAACTTATGTAAGTTCACATAGGTATGATATGTACGAACTATGAAATGAAGTACTATGTATGTATGATATTTTGTTTTCCAAACTAAGGAATGGAAAAGTACCTTCCATTTAAAATTGGAGAAGGTATTGGAACTCGATATGAGTGTCCATTTGAAATTCGTAGCAACGTTGAATTTCCATATATGGAATGTCCATTCGGACTAAAATCCCCCACGATGGATCATCGTGTTTGGGATCGGGAACTAGCGTAATTCGAGGGGCGAGATGCCTATGGTTTACAAGCGACTCTACTGGGATAGTAGCGTAACCGCCGTGTAAACCGCGATCGGATGGTATAGCGTAATTCGTGGGGCGAGATGCCTACAGTTACAAGCGATTCCACTGGGATAGTGGCGCAACCGCCGAGTAAACTACGATCTATCCAACAACCATGGCGAAATTCAAGAGATGTGAAATCTATAGTTTACAAGCGATTCTACTGGGATAGTAGCGAAATCGCCGGGTAAGCTGTGATCCATGGGGGAACGTGCTTTCCATATCCATTTTTAAAAGAATTTTTAAAAGTATTTTCACTGGGAGTTGAAGCAAGTATATTTAGTACTTAGAGATTTTTAGTCTTGCGCCTGGCCAGCGTATGCCTAATGTCTGTAAGAACGACGATGGACTTGTTAAATTTCGAGTTAGCAAGTATTTTCAAACTTCAAATAGCAAATCAATTGTTTGAAATTAAAATTGCATAATTCCAACTTAATAAATTAAGGAAGAGGATTTTTGAAATGTTTTGAAAGTCTACAGCTTTGGAAAAGTTATACTATGTAGATTTTTAACAAGAATTTCAAATTTAAAATTTGGATTTCGTAAGTTGAAAACTTTAGTAAAAGAATTTTGCGTCTTGATTGTAGAAATCAATAAAACAAATGGAATGCATCCTATATTTATTTGTGAGTTTGGAACTTGGCAAAATTGTGTAGGGTATAAACATCAGTGAAATTTTAACAATCATTTTTTCCTTACTTGTAATTTCGGGACGAAATTCTTTTAAGGAGGGGAGATTGTAACGATCCTGAATTTTGAACAATTTAAATTGAAAATATTTAATTAATTTTAAATATTTGAATGATGGTTTAAATTGAATTCCCAATATAACTATGAATTGGCGACTAAATTTTAAAATTTAATCTATTGAAAGTTGAATAAAGATTTGAATCTTCAATTTTAAGCTGATTAAAAATATGTCAAAGGTTTAGAAAATTCACATTGATAATACTGAAGATAATAAAAGCTTCAAAATTGAATTTGAAAATAATTTATTCAGTTTTGGAATTTTTTCGTTCAATTTGAATTTAAAAATAGCCTTCCGAGGCACGGTCAAGAATTCGACGAAACAAGTTCCATTGGGTCCGTAATATTGAATTATTACCGGATTTCAAATTTCGTGGCGTTCGGATTTGATTTGTGAACATACGACATAAAAACATGTCAAAGAAAATTATCAAAAACAAATTGAATTCAAAATGAAAAAAAATAAATAGAATAAAATAAGAGGAGAAAATATTTCAAGATCTTTGGTACACAATAATTTATCACCTCTGAAAAAAATCGCGTACCTTCAGCCACCCTACTCTGTACGCTTGCCATCGCGTACGCTGTCTCTTCTTTTTTATTTTCGCCCTCCCTCCATCATTTCAGATTTCATACGAAAAAAAAATAAAGAAACGAAAGAAACAATAATGGCGGCCACAAATCCTTGTTCGTTCCTCTTTGCAAAAAAATTGGGCTTTTCAAAAATCGGAGTGCCACGATTTCGATTTCGCTCGTCTTCACAAACTAGGGGTTCCTCGTGTTCATTTTTGCTTCTCTGAGTTCGTCGCCACTCCGAAACTTCGGTGAGTGATTTCTTATCCCTCACGTCTAATTCCACTCTGATGATTTTTAGCTTGTTAAAATTTGCCATTTGCGCTGTTTGATTTCGTGATATTCTGGGTTTTGATGACTTTTGATCTGTTCGATCTCCTTGGTCATTTGTGTTGATTTGCATTATGCTCCGGTCACTAGACATTGATTTTTTTGACCTGTGGCAGTTGTTCATGGTTGCAACTGCAGTTTCATCATGATTTTGATACTTGTTGATTACTGTTTTTTTTTTATGATTTTTGACTAGGTTTGGTTTCGTGACCACCTCGGCTTTGAATTAATGCTAAACTACGATTTTTATAAAAAAAAAGGGGCAGTGAAATTTCATACATCCTCTAGTTTGCAAATTTTCAGGCTCTGCCTTCATTTTACTGTGAGCAAATCTTCTTTTTAAACTAGACTTCTTCGATTCTTTTACATGTGAGTAACATTTAATTTAAAAAGCCTCAGTATGGATCTATTTGCTTGTTGATAAGTATGTATTGTATATATATATATATATATATATATATATATATATATATATATATGAGATCTGCCGTGTAAACATATGAATGTATTGCTGTATGCATGCTTCTTGTTGTATTTTTCTTGCTATTCTTAGTTCCAGGCTCAAGATTTAAATAAAGAAATCATTTTCTCTTAATCTATTTGCTGTTAGGATTTTAGCTTTAAACAATAATGGTTTGTTTAATTATAAATTTAAAAGTTTAATTAAGGAAAACAACTTTGAGTTACTCTGAGGAAAAAAAAATGTTATGTTTTCAATATGTTCACAACAAAAGACACACTTTGGATTAACATTGGTATGATGTTGAATTTGTTTATGTTTGGCTAGGATATGATCATTTAGCACCCTATACAGGCACACTGCATTTTGGGTATGTTTATTTTATTCCAGACCAAACGTGCCTATGTTTTACTATTTGAATACACATATTTTGTCACTGTTTGCAACTGCAGTTTTAAAAGTGGTGACTTATTATGTACTTGGGACTCCATGTCACTTGTGAATGTGGTCATGAACCATGCATTTTGTCCAATACTTTGAAAAGTAGTCATGTACTCTTGAAATTACTTAATTTTCTACGTTCCCTGATGTATATTGTTTGTGTTTAGCTGTTCTTTGCTTCTTTATCTAAGTTCCCTTCCATTTTGTCTAAAATACTTACATCTTTTGAAAGTTAGGCTTTTGTTTAAACTAACAACTTGACATCTCTTAAATGGTATAATAACACGTATATATTGCCTTCACTTATTACAAGTTTTAATTAGCAGCATATAAATTCTTAAATACATAAAGTAAGTGTTGTTTGTTTTATATGTCATATGCCTAAGTTCTTATAAGGGCCTGACACATTTGAGATTTGAAGTTCTAATCTAGTCAATAGCCAATATATTTTCATATTCTAAAACCTTGTTGTGTGATAAAATGGTTTTCTATGCATATCACAAGTTAGATTATGGCATATATTTGTTTCAAAATTTACATGCTTATATTAAAGAACCTGTCACATTTTGCCTGGATGTGCATCATTCTCTAATTGTTTTGAATTCAGAATGTGAGCTTTGTTTTAAACTAGTTCAACAATATGTCTAGGTAGTAAATGCTTTCGCCCTGTTGTTTAGTAACTATGAAAATAGAACACATATATGTATATTTTTTTATTTTATAGCGTTGTTATCAATTTAGTACAGTATTCAACAAGTTTATAATCTTACAACCTTATGTTCACTAAATAAATGCATGTGTGTACACTGCCTTGAATTTTGTCACAGACCACTCCCCTGTTGCTATTGCTTTGAAAAAAAAAAATTGTCACTCTCCTAAATGCATGTGTGTACAGTGCCTTGAATTTTGTCACACACTTTGGTCTGTCTGTGCTATGCCTGCTTGGGTTTTACTGAGCTTTTGAAATTGTTTATTCATTTGGTTTTGTATTGATATGATTCACTGGTACATGTGCATTGCTCACTTCTCTGATCTTGTTTGTTGGTGCACTTGGGTGCCCTTGAATTCATGGGGGGCTGCAGTCTTGTTGCAGTTTCCCCCTTGAATATTTGTGTTGGTCTGGACTTGAAGTCTTGATAGCATTTTTGCTTTGTAGTTGCCCTTCCATACTTGCGGTGACTGTAGTTTTATTTGTATTGCACAAAGTCAATTCTCATGTGCTTTAATGCTGTTTTGATTTGTAGAAGCTTTGCATTTGTGTTGAGTCATGATAGTTGTGACTTGACCTCTGCAGTTTGATGGCTGTTAGTATTCACTGTTGTGGCGAGGCAGTGCACGCGTGTACTGCAGCCACACAGACTTAACGTTTTAAATATGGCGAGGCAGTGCACGCGTGCGTGTACTGCAGCCAATCGGTTTTGATGTTGTTAAGTGACATTTCAATTATTTGAATTGATTTGATTTAATTTAATCATTTTGTGTTAATTGTCGTTTAGACAATTCTAATGTTTTCTAAATTATCTTCATGGATATTCTTTTCACTCATCTTTGTTGATATTTTGAATCTGCTGATTTGTTTTTTTTAACACTATTTAGTGTTATCATTTACCGTTATCCGATTTCTCGTAAAGGGTCGGATAGGTGAATTTATCTTTGACTGTCGTCTAATTGTTAATAGATTATTATTGCCTCTATGCACTAATAACTGGGTTTGAATTAGACTGACCTGGGTATTATTTTCTGTTGAATGTAATACTCGGGTCAGACCGAGTATTTTACAGCTTGAAGATTTTCTCGCAGCAAAGTTAGAAAGAGGGGAATTTCCTCATCGCTAAAGTTTTTCAAGAGATTTTTCTTGTACTTAATAAAAATTGTTTCCGCTGTATAAATTTAAATGTATTGTATAACTCTGATATTTGTGTATAAAAGAAAAGTTCATTTATGAAATAAAATTATTGTTCTGTGATTCTGTGACTGATTCTGTTTCAATGTTATAAACTAAATAACAATCCGTCATCTTGAATGTTTCTAGTTGGTTTAATTACCGGTTGGAGGCGGTCAGGGCGGCGGGTCGTGACAAAAACTTAAGTTGATAATACACATGTTAAATTAGAAATTAATATGTTGAATATTGGTTGATATTGGATGATAACTTGGTTGATTATATGTTTGTGATATGGATGATAACTTGGTTGATTATATGTTTGTGATATGCATGATAACTTGGTGTGCTTATTAAATGAGAATTAAATCCATACAAATGTGTGTTTGAAAGTTATTTAGCCGCTTAATGATTTTAAATGAGTAAAATAGTTTAAATATGGTTTAAAACAAATTTGAAGTGTTTCAGACAAGTTCCGTAAGTAATTCACAAAATTGGTCAAAATCGAGCTTGTCGCGTAGCGACAGTTCGTAAATTTCGACCCATAACTTCAAATTGAAGTAGAGAATGATTTATAAGTCGGATTTCTTCAAAATAAAAATTCTTTGGTTCATAATGATAATAGTTTTCCAACGAAGAAAGAAAATCAAGATTTCGTCAAGTAGATTCTGAAATTTGTCCAAAATAATTTTCTAAAAACATCGCGGTTTTGTAGTTCGGAATCCAAGACGGGTTTCTTTATAAATGATATTTTTAAATTTTTAAAAAACATGAATAAATTTGGTAAATCTATTAAAATGGTTTAAAAGAGAGTTAAAATAGAAAATGTTAATTTTCAAATATTTAAAAGTTGTTTAAATCAAATAGGCATATATAGCACTTTCCGTAGCACTTTTATGCTGCGAATTCTACAACCTTTTGAATATGAGTTTAAACTTAACAATTCTTTCATAAATCTTTTGTGAATGATTTTAAAGGAATAATTAAGTAATGTAAGAATGATTTGGAAGTTTTAGTAAGAGTATGAATAAATTGTTAAGATGAATTGTTTATACCACTTAAACAAAAAAGTGAAGAATGTTGAATGCAATAACAAACTGAGTGTGCGGAAATGACTAGTACATTTGTCCCGCCTGTGAGATCTGGAAAGATAAAACAAGGTGTTTAACTAAGGTTGGGATGGAGCAACCAGTGCCTTAAACTTACCTGGCCTATGTTTTCTCTTTTTAGGCGAGGGGTGGAATGGATCGAAAGAAAAGCCCGAATGCTCTAAAAAGATCATTTTCAAGTTTTTCCAAGATAAAAAAGAATATAATTTTGGAAATAAAATATTGAAGATAATGATCGTTAAAGGCAAAGATATTCATAATGTAGGATTACTTGCCATTAGTCCCTGGAGGTGAAATTTGCCATTAGTCCTTGGAGGTGAAACTTGTCATTAGTCCCTAGAGGTGGAACTTGCCATTAGTCCCTGGAGGTGAAATTTACCATATTTAAAGTGGCAGTGGTGCTTTGTTATGAAAATCTTCGATTTACAAGAATATGATTTGAAGTTAAGAAAGAAATCTTTGATTAGGATTTAATAAATGATTTGGGAATATTTTCCCTAAGTTAAAAGTTATAACTTGAATATAAATTTTTTTTTAATTAAGATTTAGTGAATGATTTGGGAATATTTTCCATAAGTTAAAAGTTATAACTTGAATATAAGAAATCTTTGATTAAGATTTAATGAATGCTTTGGAAAGGTTTTCCTAAGCAAAAGAGAAAATGATTAGAATTTAAGAAAGGTTTAAATAAACCAAATGATTTGATAAATGAGGCTTAATGATTCCATATACATTTGAAAAGAAAATGTAATAACTTGAAAAGATTATATCTAAGAAAGATATTTGATTAGATAAAAGATGAAGTAATTGATTGATGATTGATATCCACATATGAACTTAACAGCTTTTTAAAAGCGATGATTGGTTTCGAAGGAACCAGAGTCGGATTTTATTTTGGATTATCCGTATTCAAAAACCACTTCGAACCAATGTATACATTCGAAAGTGAAGACATGTTGAAGATGATGATTATTGAAGACCGTGGGTCTTCATAGCATGAAGACTGCTTGTTGAACATGCTCTGGTTGGCCCCCCATTATATAGTTATTTATAGCAGTGGTCTCCTCGTGATGGAGATTTTTTTTGGATTGCAAGGGCTTCTCGCGTAGTAATGGCCGAGGAAAGTGCCTATGGTTTCGTTCAGTCCTAGCACGAACTTGTATAGATGTTTGTCTGACATTGTATTCTAAATCACATTTCAGTTGTTTCTATAAACGTATATCAGTTGGTGGTGGAGAAGGAAACTTCTTTTTGCTTAACACCCTTTCCCGAGACATATGAGCTCAGGAAGTTATATTTTTCTAGAAATCAGTCGTGTGACGTAGAAGGGCAGTGTGGCATTCAAAGTGGAACCCGTTATGATCAAAGCGTGGTTTTGTATGAAAAACGTGGCTTTGAAGAAACCGAGCCTAGCCTCGCGAACCTCACACCCCGGTTATGATGGGATTCTATGTGGTCAGATGTATGCTCGCATTTCGGATAGTAGTGATTTTGGTTATTAGATGTTCTGAGCCCTAGGTACCAGATACGTCTGAGCCTTGTAACGACCTAGAATTTCTGATAATTAAATATTCGTATAGTTAATTGATTTTAAATATTAACAAGTAAAATTTTTAAGTCGAATAAGTTTTATTTCGAATATCTGGATTTAATTGGATAATTAAATCGATAATAAAATAAGTGAAATTACAGAAATAATTGGAAATTGGGCTTAATGGGATTATAAATGATTTGTAAAGTTTTATTAAATAATATTGGAGTTAGAATGATATTATAGAACTTTTAAAATCGAATTAAAAGTTAATTTGTGGAAATTGAATATTTTAATATTTAATTGACGAGTAAAAATAGTCATTTTTCAAAAAGTCTCGGATTTCGACGAAACCAGTTTCATCAAATCCGTAATGTTTTATTATTATATGGTTTCAAATTTCGTGTCAATTGGATTTACGGTTTGTCCGGGACAAGCCAAAACGCATAGAAATTTGTTTAATCGATTTAATTTAAATTTGATCGTTTATCTCCGTAACTCACGCATACGATCAAATTAGCTTCCGAAACACGTTCCATTGTGTTCGGAACGTGGGTAAAACCTTAGAAACGCTTGTCGGCACGCGTTGTTTGGAGATCGTTTGAAAAGTTGCTTTATAATGGATATAATATTAAAATAATATTAAATAACGTTTATAAATACACGTTTTTCTCCCGAGAAACCCTAATTGTATCGGCCGCCTCCAGTTAGTTTTAATGGCCGAAAAACTATCGCCTTCTCCCTCTTTTATCTCCCCATCCGCTCAATAAATTCAAAAACTTCCAAAACAGAAATCATAGAGTTCGTTGGGCTCTACAATTTGAACGGCTACGATCGAATATAGTGGGGTGGATCGCTGGGAATTTAATCGCGAATGTGCATGGTTCGAGCGTGTTTTTCGAGACGAGCACATGACCGAGCTCGGCCGCGTTTATGGTGATGGTAGCATTCGTGATGGGCTTCGAAGTGGAAGTTGTTGATCGAGCTAAAACGTGGTGTGGTAGTCGCGAAAAATGGGGGTAGGCGGTGGCCATGAGTTCTTTGTAACCTGGTTATCATGTTTTGGGGAAGAAATAAGGGTGCGGCCAAGATTTGAAGATGCTGGAATGAACGGCTATGATGATGTAGGGTTTAAAATTAAAAAAAAGCTGTAAAATTATACTATATAAATTCGTTCAAATGTTTAAAACATCATAACTTGCTCATACGAGGTCGGAATTTGACGAAACAACTTGCGTTGAAATCGTATTCGCGAACACTACGCGATGGAGCTAGATTGGAATCGATTGGAGATAGTAAAAATTTTGGGTAAAATTAAACGCGCGTTTAATTTTATTCGAAATAAGAACGCTGCGACTGTTATTGAAAGCAAGGTGAGAACTTCTCACTCAATCGAAATTGTTTCGATTTAAATTTTAAATAGTTAGATTTGAAATTGCTTGATTGTGTTATTGAATGATAAATTATTATCTATTGTTTTGAAATAGACCCTATGCGCCGTATATTAAGCGGATGTTATTTATTAAAAACATATACCGCGATATTCCATCTTGATTGGAATTGGTATTATATATGTACTTGGAGTTGATTTTCCCGCATTATATGGCGAATGAGATACTATTGCGCCACATAATAGCGGATAATAATTTATAAACCCATGTACCGCGATATTCAGTATTGGAACGGAATTGGTATTGTGCTAACATCTGTGAATGCAGGAAAACGGGTTGGAGGGATCCAACTGGATTCCTCATCCGTATTGATTTGTTTTTAGATATTGTGATATATTCTGTTACCATATGATATATGAAGTTTTGGATGTCGTGATTGTTATATTTGGTGCTGTTGTAGCATTGGGCCTATTTTTGGAGTATTAAACATGTTAAAAGTAACGATTTCGAATCTAAAAAGGTTTGTAAAGTGATTTTTGAAAGTATACGTTTTATTGAATTTTGGAATTGATTCATTTTAAATAAATAAACATTATAATTTTTATGTTATAAAAATTATGATTTTTGAGAGATATAGTTGAAAATAGATTTTTGAAATTTGGAGTTAATGAATTTTGTAAAATAGTTTAAATTGAGATTTTTAAAATTATTATAAGCGGTTTATATAAAAGATTTATAAAATTGATATTTATAAGTTAAAATATTGGAATTATAAAACGATTTTTTATAAGTGTTAAAAATGAATATAAATGGATTTCGTAAGTAAATGAAATTTATAGATTTATAAATTGTGAAGTTATAAAATGAATAATTTTGGTAGAATAAAATATTTATAAGTAATTAACTTATAAATTGGATTTTGGCATTTAAATGAGATGTAAATAGAATTTGTTAATAAAGAGATTTTATAAGTTGAAGTTGTTATCAAATATGAATGGAATTTATAAACATAGTTTTATAAATCCGAAATCAACTTATTTTGATAAGTTAATTATTATAGCTTATTAAAGGAGTATATTCACGATTTTGGGACAGTGGATAATCCTTTAAAATAAATTGTGTAGAAATGATGAATTTGGTTAACGAAGTATATTCACGATTTTGGGACAGTGAATGATATGTTAAAGAAATGTTTTGGGAAGTGATATTTCAAATGGAATTAAAACGATTTGAAGTTGTTTTAAAATGTATTGAGTATCGAAACCATAGATTTCAACATTCATTGTTGAAATAGACGTTTTCGAGAAATAAGGAAAAGATGGACTATAACACTGTTGTTATAGTAAATGATTTTTGAAAGGAAATGTTTTATACAGTATTGGGATTTATATATCTATCTTAATTTCAAATCCCTATACTAGTGATTTTGGGTTGTCGTAACGACGTTTTACGCAACATTCGTTTGGACCCAAATAAATGTGTTTAAGAGAATGTTTTCCTTAAAAGAATAAAATATATACTTAATCGTGTTTTAAGTATATTGAATATTTTCTAAGTGTTGAAAATAAATAGATTTGTGAATTACTTATTGTTAAATAAGTATGGAAATGTTTTCCAATATGAAATTGAAATGGTTTAGAGAATATATCTTTTTAAAGATAAATTGAGGTGAATATCTGGCAAGTTATTTAATTTATGGAAGATTAATAAAAAGGGCCTAGTGATTGTTATGGTGCTGGATATTTGGTTGTTGGCCTTGATAGTTAAATAACCGACTATCAATATTTACCTTTAAATGGGTATTTGTTGTGATTTGCTTCAATTTGAATGCTACACTTATTTTAAAATAAGCGCTCGTTATTCGTTTTAGCCGGAAGAGGACCTTTGTGTCATAAATCCCATTCCGAATAGCGATACGTCGTAATGGATAGCATTTGAAGATCGGTGTCGAAGATCGGATATTTTTAAAAACGGAAGGATTACCGTCAAATGTCTCTGCATCGGCTGATCTCCGATATAAAGATTTTATCACCCTTTGTGATGGGAAGTCCGGTCATAATTAGTGAATATCCGGATTGCAGGAGCTTCTTTGGAAGTGCCTTCGGTTCCGTTCGATCCCGGAACGGACTTGTATGGATGTGTGTATGACGTTACAATTTGAGATGTAAAGCTGGTTTCTATCAAATACATTTCTGTTGGTAAGGAGAATTTATTCTCTTAGCTTAACACCCTTCACTGAGACGTACGAGCTCAGAGGTTATGTAGTTGATGGTTACTAGTGATATATTACCAAATTGGTAATGTGGCATACAAAGTGCTGTTGAGCATTTATTGATCAAAGTGTGGCTTTTGTGAAAAGCATAGCTTTGCGGGCGAGACTTCGTCAGACCTCATACCCCGGTAATGGTCAAAACAGGAAAGATGCGGCAAGGTTATTAGGGGATAGCGCCCCCTTAGTGTATGTCATTTCCTTCTGGATAGAGGTGGTATTATGGTACTGAGCCTGATACTTAACTTATGTTGTTGCTGCAAACTTATTATTTTGTGGTTGTTGGTGAATCCCGAGATTTAGGTCGGTTACAACCGGGGTATGACATATTCGTGTCAGTTACTCAGCTAGGGGTAACCCGGCCTTGTGTTGGCAGAGATCCGATTAGGTTCTCAGGGCGTCTTTCCAGAGGCGTACCCATGTGGTAATGGGAAGTTCCTTGGCCTGACCATTATTTTGGAAATCCAAAGAAACAATACGAGCACTGTACGGTTTTAGTTGTAGAACCTGCCATTTACTTATGGTGGCGCCCCACTATTTAGATGGTAGCTATAGTAGGCATAGTTCGGAATGTCTATGTTGGCTAAGATTTGTATCATTATTTTCGAAATGTTTTCCTACACTTTGCACTTACAATAATAATATCAAAGAAAATTTGTGTATCAAACATGTTTGACTATCATAAGGAGAAATCTCCTCCGATTCTGCGTTTGCATTGTGTGTGTGCGGGAGGCCTTATGGTAGTCTCATTTTCTAAAAAGCATTGAGAATCTAATTTAAAATATTTCTTTGTTTGTTTTTAAAGAATAACTGTTTTAAGTTCTCAACCAGTCCTATGACTGACCTTGAGTTTATTGTTTCCTTCCTAAACTCTGGGTGCCCACCAATTTTAACATGGGCAGTCTAGAGTCAGGTTATCAGGTTATTCTGGAAATTCAGGAGTTGCTGTGAGATCAGGAGTAAGCTAGATGACATGGCGTATCAACTAGCATATAGTATTTCTTTTCCGCTGTTTGTTGTGGTAAACTCTGATAATGTAATGTAATGTGATGTAATGTAATAACTGCTATAGTTCTTTGTTTTAAAGGTATTCATTTATCTATTATATGTTGTTTCACTGCGAATTGTGAGATTCTGATATTGTTTCTGTTGCTTTTTCTTTCTTCTTCTTTCTTCTACCTCTTCTTTAACCCTAACGGTACGGTTTTTCGGCATTCGATTGCTCGGCAGTTGATACAGTGGACGTATTGATGTCGACCTTCGTAAGTCGAAAATTTCGTTCGTTACAGGCCTCATGGCAGGGATGCGCGAAGTCCGAGTCCTTGGATGTTATTCGTAGATTGTATCCATTTTTAGCCATTTGTGTTGTTGTATAACGGCGTCTGAGTCATGGACGCAAGCCATGTATACAGATTGATCTTTCGACTAGTTTCCTATCATGTTGGAAATCGAATCCCAATACGAGATTTACGATTTTGATTGATTCCCAAAATAGCTGTAATGACTTGCAAACATTTCAGCTACCCCTTTTTGGTATTATATATTCCGTTCGTTATATTCCGTTGCCCCAGTCCGGATATATTTCGTTAGACTTAGTCCAAATATTGATACCTTATTTGAATAAGTTTACTTGAAAAGTGTTTTCAAAAGAATGTCATTAAAAATAATATCAAGTGTATTTGTATAAAGTGTTTTGGTTATCATAAGGTAAAAACCCGTCCATGTTTATGTGTGGGCGTGGTCTTATGAGATACTCTTCTTTTCAAAATTTTTGACAACATAGTCATTTTAAAGTTCGAGTATCTCACGCTGGTTTACCAAGCCGGATTCGGGTATTTTTAATACTCGGGTCAGATCCGAGTAGTTTCAGGTTGAGTTAAAGACGGTTGGAGTTTCCAGAGAAGAGCTGGAGATCTTCATCATATATGGACATATTCTATTATCCGCTGTACTTAGTGTATTTTGTTTGATGTTTGTTAGCAATCGTAAGGACAAATGTTTATAACTGTCCAAGCTGAATTTAGGTTTGTCTCTGATATTGTATTTAAAATCTTCCGCTGTAAAGATTATTATTGAAATAATATATGTTATTCCATTCGTGTAAGATTCTGTTCTATCTTTATTTTCTTTCTACCCTTAATGATCCGCTTATTCATAAAATTTGAGTTGGACATGTATGGTTTATTGTCGATTCAAAGGGTACGGAAAAACGGGTCATTACATAGAGGAGCAGTCTATAGTTTATAAGGAGTAGCATTAGGAGGCTGAGGAGGCACATATGGTTTAAGACCCTTGGTCTGGCCAACAAGCTGGAGGGAATCAGTAACATGTCCAAGGTAAAGAAGAGATCCTGGAATCTTAACGTCGAATGGATACCAAGTTTCAGGCAATGCAAGAGTGGCAAAAGAGGATAGAGGAGATGCGGCAGGCGATGCAAGGGGAGTAGTAGAGCCAGGGGAAGGAGCTTGGATGCATAGCTTCTTGATAGAGTTAAGAGTATGTTTAAGGGCAATTACATAATTTGTTACATATATCTAAATCATTGACAAATCTTCTTCGAAATAAATGTGTTTTCTTTCTATTATATACTTGATATAATGTGGTTATATTATTATTAATTTTTTTTGAAATTGGGTTAAGATTTTATTAATGGGCTTTATGGCCCAAGGTCTAAATATACAACCACAGTTAAAACAGAAACACATATTAATTTAAACTAAACATTCCATCTTTACACTAAAACATTCCCAAACTACAAAATTAAGTTAGAATTTCACGAGCTATGGCGACTTCTAGATCGTTGCTTGATTTTCTTACTGATCAAGCCTCCAGTTTCAATTCTCCAGTAGTCATTTTTCTCGTCCCTCTAAGCTGGTAATTCAATGTCGTTATATCCTTCCAATTATGGTAGTAATATCTCTCACAATTTGTTTAAATAACATGAACTCTCCTTTCTACTTATTATTGAGAATCTATTCATTCCCTTCATGTCAAATGTGTCATATGGTAGTTGTCAAGCTAATTTTTCCAACTTCCTTCATCAATTAAGAGGTATCTGTCCAAACGTTCAGGTATGCTGTTTCTTCTTGGAGATTTTTAACTGCATCTATTTTCAAGCTTTTTAATTTTTGAATGGCCCAATTTTTTTTTCTATATTTGCATTCATAAAATAAATGGTTGTGAGTCTCCATTTCCCTGTTATAGAGTTTGCATGTTGGTAGTCGATAATTTATAGCTTTGTATGTTGTATGCACCATTTTAGGGCTGTTTGAATGACTCCATTTAATTTTATACCATTGAAATTTATGGTGTTGATGTCAACAATTCTCCTAAGCATCTCGCAAATTAAATTGTCCTTTACTGTTACTCTTCGAAGCCCAATTGTCTCTATTTCTCCCAGTTAATAAGGGAATGCCTTCAACTTCTTGCTTAAAATTCCTAGCCACAATTTTCCTATCAGTTGCCCACTCCTTATCACACATAATGCTTGTCACTTTGCATATGAGGGTACCATTAGCTGAGTAGCTGTCCCATCTGAGTCTATCAACTAAACTTCTGCTATTAATCCATGGATCTTTCCACAAGGCTGGTATTTTCTCCATTATCTTATGTCTTTCAATAAGAATTTTCAATTGCTCTCTGTGTATCAGTATATTATTCTAGGCTTTTGAAGCATTATATTGAACTTAATTGTCCAAAAAATATTTTTTAGTATCTTGATCTCATCCAACCTGTCCACAAATTATTTGATTCAGGTATTTTCGAAGCTAGTTTGAGATCATATGCTTTTTTTTAATTCAAACAGGTTTTTTAGACCCATACCACCTTCTCCTTTTAGATTGCATAATTCTTTGTAACTCACCTTGTGTAGACCTCCATTCTAAATGAAATTGGCATACACTGCATTAATTTTAGCTATAGAGCAATCTGGGATTTGAAAAGCTTGTAGCCAAAATCCAACTCTAGATGTAATAACTGAGTGAACAAGCTCAACTCTTCCAGCAAACGATAATAATCTAGATCTACAACCTTAAAATTTATCTCTAATACTAATTAACTTAATTAAACGTATATTTAATACAAAATCCATAAATGATATGTTCTATGACAGTAGTTACAAAGTGTTGTAGCTGCGAGTAGTTTATCATAATAAAATTAAATATACCATTTTAAATGTTTCTAGTCAAGATGCATCGAGACTGGATATCCATGTATCCATTGAGACTAGTGTACATGACGCTCTCTAAATGTTGGGCAATGTATTACTCATAGCCATTGGGGGCACTCGGAGGTTACGTGTTGACGATTTTTGTACAATTATATAACGACTCACTCGATAGTTTTCTATTGGTTAATATAACTAAGGTCAAACAGAAAATATCAATGCGACTGATTTACATAATTCTCTTGACTTGAGAATACTATGGATCTTCAATATGAAAGCTTTGGTTTGATTATAGTCAATCATGGCATGACGTCCTTCGAAAAGAAGAAGAAAACAGACACAAAATCTCATAGAGGAATGACAAAATATAATAATCAAATAAATAGTTCATGAAGCTGTTTGTATTATACATTTAATTATAATTTATACAACATTTACCTGAGTTATATTTACAACAAGGATAAATAGAATAATGCAACAGACAACATGATGCAGAAATAATAATATTAACAATATACCAAATCTTCATCATCCCAAAAATGATCTTCAATGCGCTGAAAACTCAGGGCAGACCCCAGCGTAATGAAGAGACAAAACACTCGAGTCAAGAATAAAATATTCATATGTGAGTCAAATCGATATATAATAGCGTCAGAGATGTTTACCGTATTTCACATCTCCTATCCAATGTATAACGTGCGTGCAATAACTCAAGAGATGCTACAGGATTTTCCATCTCTTAAGGGTCCGTCAAAATATTTATATGTAGTAGAATACACTACATATATAATGTCTAATCAGTAAAATAATTATTTTTCTTAGAGTTAAGGCTTTACACTAATCCTCCTTAACGCTTTTTTAAGCATTGTTGTACTGTTTGCATATAACGCCCCAGTAGCACGTCGGGGGATAGGGATGCGCCTTGATACGATAACACTAACCAAAATCATAGAGCTCTCATATAGGGACAAAAGTATGACAAGGCACATGAGGCAATGCCTAAGGTATGATACTACCAGTCCTGGCCATAGGGCTGGTGGTAATGCATCGTAGCCACGACCGCCCACCACATCCATCCATCCTATATCAAGTCGAAGGGAGGCTATCCCAAATCAAGGTGCACCAATCGAAACCAACAACAAAAGGGATAATATGGACCGAGTCTAAGAAAATTGAAGAACGGATGTCTGCTAAGGGTAGCTAGTCTGCTTAGCCCTATCAAGCTATCTTGTTTTAGTCATTTCAAATTGGCACAAGCATCGGGGTATATCCATCATCATCCCCTTTCTTCAAATCCAGCAAACAACGCAACATCCAACCACTTTGTTCTGGAGTTTCCTCCACGTACACAGTAGTTGAAGTGGTTCCAATATTGACAGAGAATATATCAATAAGAGGCTGTGGTCTCTTTAACGACCAAATGTCATTTTACACACTGGTTGGTACTTTTATATTTCGAAACAGTTCATATTTGATATCAAAATATCATGTTCATTTTCAAAATCAATTTCATTTCAAAGTATCATATTCACTTCGAAAATAATTTCGTATAAAATATATTCTCCCCTCGAAAATAATTTCATTTCAAAATCACTTTCCACTTCAAAAGTAATTTCGTTACAGAATCATTTTATTCATTTCAAAACTCATTTCGAATTTCAACTTAAGTTATAACTTTAATTTAACCAAATTCTCATTTAAACCATGATTTAGATATAAACAATTTTCATCTTGTACAATTTGAATTTTTGAGATAGTTTGAATGGTTAAAATAGCTAAAAATAGTTTAAATAGTTTGATATAAAATAGTTTAAGTATTAAAATGGTTTATATAGTAAAATAGTTTTGGAAATTCAAAATAATTTGAACATTTAAAAAGATAGATTTTAAACAGTTTATATTTGAATAATTTACTTTGAAGATAGTTTTAAATCAAACTGTTTCTTTCCATTTAACCAATTCTGGACCCAGGTCCAAATTCAATCAAATCGATTCAATTTCATATCTTTCAAATTTGAAATCATCTTAAATCTCAAATTTATTTAAATCGACTCAATTTCAATTCCAATTTAAATCAGTCTCAATTTCAATTTCAAGTCAAATTTATCTCAATTGCGATTTCAATTCGAATTAACTACACTACGCTTTCAATCGATTCGATTCAAATAGTTTAAGTTCAACTCAATTCCCAAATTTAACCCATTCCAATTTATATGAATTCCGAGTTCAATTCAAATTAAACTTCAATTTTTGAATTTAGATTCAAAACTTAAAATTAATTCCATTCTCGAGTCCAAATTTGAAATATCAATTTAAATTAGTTTTGCTTGGTAATATTTCAAGGTTTAGGTAAAAGTTCAAATCTTTTAAACAATTAAATTCCGATAATTCAAGTCATATTTAAATCACAACATCAAATTTCAATTAAACTCTTTAAAACAATTTCTTTTAACTAAATTTTATTTCAACATTTCAAACTCGAGTTTGCAATTAATTCATTCTTCAAAAATTAGATTTTTATTTCTTTAAATAAAAATCGCTTAAATAGTTTCAAAACCAAGAATTTTAAAATCATTTAATTTTACCAATCCGGTGTCCGTATATAATTTTCTATCCTAAGGCCAAATGAATAGTTATTTCAATTTGATTCCAAGGATGATATGTATCATTTCAATCCAAATCACGATGTCATAGGTATATATCATTCCAACCCATTTCTTAATTTATTTAAAATAATTCAAATAATAGTTTATAAACTGTCAATTAATTCACAGGGTGACAATAGGATATGTAAAAATAAATAAACATCCAACCATTTAAAATCTCGACTAATTGACATCCTTTACAGTCCATCATCCAAACAGTCAATAACTCACAACAATTAATCAATTATCAATAATCGGGATTTTTTTCCTAATAGTTTAATTCCAATTCAATTTAACTGTTAATTTAAATTTCTATCAGTTAATTCAGATGTTAATTTAAATGTCAATTATTATTATCAAAAAATAATCAATAAATTTTAAATTTAACTAGCTAAAAATATTTTAGTACTTCTTGAGGGTTATAAAACACTCAATTTTATATTCGAAACTGAAAATATTTCCAATTTCATATAAATTCTGATTTCCACTCTGTGCTGCAGACGACGTCAATACGGTCGCAACATGATTTGTTTCGTCCGATATAGACCTCATATGAAATAGATATGGAATTTTATTAGCCTAATGATAATTATAAAAATAAGTTAACTCACTAATAAAACTTAATTAACCTAAAATACTTAACTAAATAATTAATTAACAAACCTTACCAAAATGTTCACTGCTACCTTCCTTCTCTCAGCATGCAAGGCCGTACTCCCTCCAGATCGTGATTCCCTCCTCCCTTCTTTTTTTTATGCGACACTGTCGATCATCACAACAGATCCGTCGAGCCATCATCCCATAGCCTCGTCGCCCACGTAGACCGACACAACACCAAGTCCATAGCTGTTGTCGACGTCGTTCCCATGCCATGCTATGACCCAATGCATAAGTCGTGACCCCCCTTCGAACCCTAACATCTCTGCTGGAGTGCTCTCCTCGCCGTCGTCGTTCACCAACGCCTCTGGCCTTTGCTCACACTCAGGTGCAGCTGCAATCCCAATCGACGTAATTCGATCACGACCTGCTCTTTTTTTCCTCTTTATGTCTGCTATGATTTGGAAAAGAAGGGAGAGAGGGTGTACGAGAGAGACATAAAAAGGCACTCCTAATATATCTCGCCCAATCGACCCACACAACTCCGAACTCCAAATAGAGCGTGCTGCCCGGCGTTCCTAATATATTACCCCCATTCTGAGCATAATGAAACTAGTCTTGAGGCCTAATTCGATTGTATGCAGAAGTTAGCTTTCCAAAATCAATTTATTTTAATTAAATTCTACGCATTTCAGGCTTGCACGACCAAACCATAAGTCTGATCGGTACAAAACTAGAAATCCTATAATAGTACACTATGATGGGTCTTATGAAACCGGTTTCGTCGAAATTCGAGACAGTGGCCAAAATGGCTATTTTTACTCGTAAATTGAAACAAGTAATTTCCAGGAAATTTATATAGCACTTTAAATTCAATTTTGAAGATTAACAATCATCATTGTTGTTTAAATAAAATTTAAGCCAACTTTTGACAACATTTTCATTCACACTAAATCCAGAATTCAATTATTTAAATAATTGAAATATTAAAATTTAAACAATTTAATTATCCAATGAATCACCCTACTTCAATATAAGTTATTTTACTTTTAAATTTAATTTTAAAACGCATTCAAATAATAAAAAAACAACTTATATTTCACAGTAATTCAATATTCATTATTTAATCCCAATTATTGATTTGAACACGTTCAATATACATAATTTCATTTTAATAGTTTTTATTGTCTAAACCTTCGAAATTTGTTATTCCAAGATTTTATTCAAGTTCATATTCAATAAACTACACTAATAAATTAATGAATTTTATGTTTAACCATTTTTATTTAATAGTTACATTAAATTCAATAATTTAAAATAGTTAAATTATGAGTCGTTATATTTTTCCGCACTTAAAACTTTTCGTTCTCAAAAAGGGATTAAAGTATAGAATTTAACACGCGATACATTTTATTCAAAACATTCAACTTATGAAAAAATTAAAATCTTATTTTCAAAACATTTACAACACTCTCGCCACGCCACTTCGATATCGGTTTTATGAAAATTACAACTTATATATACAAAAAAGCTATAAAATTCTTAAAACTTCAAAAATTCTAACACCTGAATTTACGGAAAATTTCAATAGAGTCCCCTTTGCATGGCTCGATCGGAAAAAATTTCCAATACAATATATAAAAAAAATATCCAATGTATATCAAATATACATCTCATCTCAATGACGAGGCATCCCGTAGGAAAAATATAAAAATGCGGTATGTAATCCGAGATACGTACCTTATTATTATTATTATTATTATTATTATTATGAACAAGTTCGCTCATATTAAGCAAGCAAAAGCATATTAATCCGCGTATGCGTCCAAACGATCTTCGTATTTACCCATCTCAACTCAAATTTGAAATATTTGTTACTTATAGTGATATAAAACATATGTGAGTTAAATAAAACCACATAGCATGAATTTTGAATCCAAATCATAAGCACAAGCATCGATACACAACTATAACATTCATATGCAATCAAAAACAGTAATAGCAATGGTTTGCATCTAAAGAAACCATTCAATAATCATTAATATTCATCTAATTAGTCCAAACTACCACAATTTACATTTCTAATGTCAATATTTGATTTACACACTTCATTCTCATTAACATTTAATTTTTTTTTCACATTTAATTGGTTTACTTCAAATTTATTCACATCTATTTCATTTACACTCAATTTATTCAATTAAATTTGTTAAAATTCCAATTGTTTCACTTCAATTTTAACAACATTTCATACAAATTCATTTATGGACCAATTTATAAATCATTTAAGCAAGATTTTATTTCATTTGCACTTAGTATATTCTATTTAATACTAGTATCATTTATAAACCATTTCATAAACATTTAAGTATACTACAACCATTTTATAAAACACAACTCATGTTTATTTATTTTTATTTCCATGACTTCATGTTAACTCGCTGATTCACTTAATTAGTTCATTTCATAAATTTAAATTCATATAAATAATTTTACTTCGGTAAATTTTATTTTATAAATGATTCACTTCATTTGTTTATTCGTTGATTCATCACCTTAATAATTTTACTTAAGTAAATTTTATTTTATAACTCCCATTTATATTAAATAATTTTTTCTTCTATCACCATCAATTTCAATCAATTTCCCTTAAGTTAATTTTCGTCTTAAAATTCATTTTGTTAACGTATTCCGTATTAAATTAGTTAACATTCAATTTTATTTAAAAATCACTCCATTTGTAATCAATTTATTTACATCCAATTTAAATTAAATTCAATTACTCATATTATTTTACTTACACTTATTTATAATTATTTAATTTCTTTCGTATTTCAAATTTCATTTCATTTATAATTCAACTTCGTATTCGCACTATTAATTCATTTATAGCTTAAGTGAAATTAATTCACTTTACTAATTCATCTAGTTCCATTCAAATCTAATTCAACTCATTTAATCTTTATTAAGTTATTTTTATTTCATTAAATCCATTACTCGGTTTATTTAACTCTATTTTAATTTTTTTCTTCTTATCATTCAGATTGAACAAATTTAAATTTATATTTAGCTCAGTATTACTCAAATCTACAAGTTACACCACTTATTCACTTAAAATTTCATTTTATTATTTTATCTAAATCATTTCAAATACAATTCATTTTTATTTAAGATTCTTGAGTCAGAATTCATTTTATTTACTTCATTTCACACTCTAATTATTCAAATTTCTTAGGTTGATTCTTTAATTTCATATTTCAGTTTCTAATTTTCTTTTGCTTGATTGACCAAAATGTTTAACCACTTTAAACTTTGATTTTATTTTCCTGTTCAAATTCATAAATTATAAACTTATTTTTCTTTCATATCATTTCAATATATAAGTTCAAAACTATTTTCATATATTTATCAAATCATACTTGGAATATTTTTTCACACTCAATTCTTATTTTAACTGGAAATAAATTTTTTTGGTAGCAATTCTCACTTAGAAACTCGAAAATGAATACTGGCGATGCTGCTGTAATCCTCAGAACTATTTCCTAACGACTAAAGCGAGTTCAATGCTTTTATTTTCTTTCCAAAATCTTTCAAAATATATTTTTAGTCAAAACACTATCAAATATTATTATTATTAATTCTGAAGGCTTTGAAAACAATTTTGAAAGCAATAATATTTAAAATTTAAAATTCTCATCTTTTAAATCCTTTCCATTTATAAGCTATACTATAAATATACTTATACAAATTTCACTACGTTATTACCAAAACATTTCATTAATTTACAACTTTGTTATTTTAAACAATTCTTATTGTAATTAGATTTCAATTCAATTAAATTATCGAATGCTTCACAAAATAAAATTCACAAAGTATTCGTTTTATTTTAATTCAAAAAATGATCGATGATAAGTAAATATCATCGTCTCCTAACAACAATATTCATTAATAATAATTTTATACATATATAAAATATAATTTAGGTAAAATTATTTCATTTACTCGATTTTAAAACAATATTATGTCGACTTGTCTCGTTAAAGTGTTTAGAAACTCCTATCGATATCATGGCATCCCACACACCGACCGGAATTCATAAACAACTCAACGGATAAGTAAACACAATATAAAATATTTTATAACACTAACAAGTATGCGCTCATACACACACACACACATGCATACACATACACGCTCAAACAGACTCATTCTAGGGTATTGCTGCCTTATCTCCAATAAATCAAACCCCATAAAGTTAAGGTTATCGCTAAACCAAAGCTCCGATAGGAACCGTGACGACCCACATTTAGGAATGTTTAAATTGACAATAATCCACAGATATCCAATTTAAACAATCCGAAACATAGATAATCATTTGGGTTAGTTAAGAAAAATAAGAAAAGAAGAAGAAAACAAGCACATAGTCACACAACGGAATGACAAAATATAATAATCAAATAAACAGTTCATGTAACAACCCGGTATTTCGCGTTGATTTACAATCGATATTAAACGATTAATATTTCCGCTAATTACCAATTGAAGTTTTTAAAATTCTTTTATAAAGTGTTAATAAGATTGGTAGGCTTTGAAACTCAAATAGTGGTCCATTTTCTTTATTGGGCCGTGATAATTTTGCTAAGCATATAACCCATCCCCTTTCTTATTTTCATTCATTCGAACCCGATCCACTTTTATTTTCTGTGAGAAAATGATGGCGGCCTCACTCATTCTCCCCCTTTTGAAGCTAGGGAATAGAAATCGAAGACGAAAGATGACGCGTGCTCGTTCAATTCTTGTCACCGTTCGCCTCCTTGCTTGAGTCTCGGCCGCTTCGAACAAAGGTGAGTGTTCAACACTCACATCTAATTCGACTGGTTTGAATTCGCTGCTTATTTTGATTTCGTGGTCTTCGACTTCGACTTGATTTTATCGATGTTAATTTTGTGACCTGATATTCTCGGCATTGATGTCTAACTTGGTCACTTTGATTTGTTTGAATGTTTTGCTGTGATGTGGATTTCGTGACCACCACTATCTCGAATTCTTTTGTTGATATTGATTTTTGTGGACTTCGTATTTTCTGTCTTCGTTCTTTCATTGTGACATGCTTGTTGTTTGCATTGCTTCACCACTGTTGCAAGCACTCTCTGTTCATACCTATATTTGATTCTAGTTACTAAGAAAAAAAAAATCGTATAAATTGCTACTGCTTGTTCAGTTAATTGTTACCTTAAATTCTTTGTTTAGGTTGCTTGGTCTGACTAAACAGATTAGTTGATGTTCATTGGCAGTTTATAAAACAACTCCTTGCTGATGCCAATTTATTCGAACTGTACATTGGTTTTGATTTACATGTTCACACATTGATTTTGAATTTGTAGTACTCGAATCTTTCTTGATTCTCTGTTGCTACCTGGTCGTCATTGCGTACATGTTGCAGCGTGATTTTATAGTGTCACTGCGTGCATACATGTTGTATTTGTTATATTTTGAGACAGATCATATTCTCAAGTGACTGTCCTGGGTTGCTTGATGCATTTTGGTGTAGAAGTTTCATTGTTGCATTCATGTGTACATCATTTGTTGTTGTTCCACATGTTTGTTTCTCTGACCTGATTTCTGACTTGTTCTTGCTGTTCAATTTTTGCCTAGCCTTTATTTGTGCCTGCTGCATTTTAACTTTGGGTTCGACCCAGTTTTAATGGTTCTGATCGAACTATCTTTGGCAATTGCCTATGCTAAGTGCTGTTTCAATTGGTGTAATATGTATGTGTATTCATACATATGCATGCATGCAACCTTGTTGATTTCAATTTTCCTATGTGTTTTACTTGGACTTGCCTCTGTTGGGTACTGACTCTCTATGTTCTTTTATGTTGTGTTGTGGTGCCATGTTTATGGTGCCCCCACCTTCATTTTTGATGACTTTATGTAGTAACAGTGCCTAGGTGCACTTGTGTGTCTGGTCAGTAGCTTGATCATTGCATTATTGTTAATGGTTTGGCTTTGCTGCCTTCATACAGCAGCTTTTATTGTTTTAGTGGTTGCACAGCATATATGAACGTAATTCATATTTATACTGTGCACCGAGCTATCTTGTATTTTGGATTGCTCGACCATTTTGATTTTTTCTTGGTGGCATGGTCCCTTCATGTGGTTGTTCCTTTCTCACCACTGTTGTGAGCTGTATCACTGCTGCATTTCCTTATCTTTGAGTATTTATGATCTACTTATTTGAGTGAGATTGTTCGAGTTATGTGTTGCCTTATTGTATTTGCATCGTGCTCGACCTGCTGCTGCACTGTGCATCTGCACTTATATACTTCATCATTTTGGTTGCCACCGCATGTCCCAATATGCTTGTGGTTTTGGGTTGTAGCCTGATTTTACCCACTATTCTAGCAGAGTGGCTTTGGGACAGTGATGATCACTGTTTGGTTACCTGTGCAATTTATATATGCAAGTGCTTGGTCGTACATGTCTATTTCACTGACTTTTGTGCATGTAATGAACTGTGTTGCACTTGTTCCCCTTGTTTCTGTTTTAGGTCGAGATGCTTGTACACTTTGTTTCAACTTGTTTTGCTGGTGCACTTGTGTTGAGCCTAAAAATTCATTGATCTTGACCTCACATTTGTCTCTGCAATTTAATCGACACTCGTCCTTATGAAATTCACGGCGATGTTTGTGAATTTTCTATGGGTACATCATCACTGTAGTGGCACGGCAGTGCACGCAAGCGTGAACTGCAGCCACACGGTATTCAATGGGTACATCATCACTGTAGTGGCAAGGCAGTGCACGCAAGCGTGAACTGCAGCCACACGGTTTGGTTTTGTGATATCTATCTTGTTTTGATTAATTGATCTTTTGCATATTCCATATGCTGTAGTGGCGAGGCAGTGCACGCGTGCGTGTACTGCAGCCCTACTCGACTTAATATTTTAATTGATATTTAAATGTTTTGAACTGTTTTGTTTATTTCAATTCAATATTCTGAATTGCATTCTGATTTGGTTTAATTACTGTCGTCTATTCATTATTTAATTATTATTGCTTCTGTGCACTAATAACTGAGTTTGAATTAGACTGACCCGAGTATTATTTTCTTTTGAATTTAATACTCGGGTCAGACCGAGTATTTCAGGTTGTAGATATTCTGCTTTGGGTTGCTGCTAGAGCTATGAAGTTCTTTCATATCTTTTGGAGTAGCCGTCGTCATTTGTAGTAGTCTGTAAAATTGTATAGGAAGATATGCATTCATGTATATTAAATACGTTAATGTACTTGTATATGTAACTTCCTTAGTCGACTGTTGTTGTTGTATCACATGTACCGTGTCAAATGTATTGTAACTGACATCAGTTATTATATATATATGAGACTTTCTATTTTATCTGTGATCCACATTTATATTATCTGTGTTATTATTTTATATTTTTGTCCTAGACTATTATAGCCACCGTGTAGTAGCTTTGAGTTTGCATCGGCATGTCGGATTTCCTCCTGAAATGAAATGCACGTTTTTTTTACTATCTGGCATATCGGTGCTCGCACAAGGCTATTACACGGATGGTCGCTCCTCAACAGCCTTATTCTCCGTGCTAGTCGACAACACTACACCGTAGTGTTCTTGGCTAGCGTGGGTATAGAGGTGGGGCGTCACAGCTTGGTATCAGAGCCTGGGGTTTAGAACAAATATAAAACATAACTTAGATAGTATATGTGTTACAACTATTTGTCGATGTTTTATCTCACATCTTTATTTTAATATCATCTTTGATTGTTAGGTATGAATTCCTAACTCTTTTTCATGAGCATTGCTGCAACTCTTACCCTCTTCGACTTGAGCTAGCATTGTTTATTCAAACTGCTGTATAGATGCATTCTTGTCTCTGATTCGTGTACTTAATGCAGTCTCCATGCAATTGGGTTGTGAGTATCAATCTTTGAGACAAATTGCATTTCAATTGTCGACTCTGTCTGTTTATCCGACATATTGCATTTCAATTGTCGACTCTGTCTGTTTATCCATGGTTCGTTGGTTTTCATGCGCCTCTCTCTGATAGTTTTAAAATTTCTTTGGTATAAAAGAAATTGTCTTGGACTTTGCCTTGTCGATATCGACATTGACTTTTACTTTTGTTAAAGTCATTAATGCATTTATGCTCGTTTTGCTTCGTTTTTCCAATTGATGATCGATTCTTCTTTTTCGATTAGTTGTTATCACCTTTGTCGACTTTGATAACTTCTATTTCAGGAATTTTTGGGTATTCTTACTTTGATGGATTTGGAATCAAATTCTTTGGATTTTATTCACGTCTTCGAATGTGAATCTTAGTGAATTGATTTGGTTTTCGAATTTAATCGGTTCTTGATTATTTCCCGATTTGTTGCTATCATTTATTAGCAACTTTGATGACCTTTTCTTCGGGATTTTTGTGAACATACCTTTCGATGAATTCGGTATCGATTTCTTTGGATTCTATTCACGTCTCGTATGTGAATTCTTGTGATTGATTGTTTCTACAATCATTTTTGTGATTTGTCACTTTAAAAATATAAAGGTTTCAATACTAGTAGTATCAAAATGTTTTCAACTCTATTTTCAATATAAAACTCTTTTTCTCAAACCGTTTTCTAATCTACTAGTATATACAAGCCTTTACCTCACTCGGATGAGAAATCTAATTAAACGGCTTAGTAAAACAAGTGGTATGAAACGCTTGTGTTTGCTTCGTTGGTTAATTCTTGGACTTGTTCGATTGAACCTCATGTGACAATTTTCTAGTGAAGATTTACAATTTGTTCGTAAATATTTAAGTTAAGCTAGTGGTTATGGGACATGAAGCTAAACTTTTAGATTTACTAACTTAGTGTAATTGACACTTCTCGTTGATCATGACGATCATTTTTACGGTTAGACTAGGCCTCATCGGTGTGATTTCGTCTCACACATATCTCTTGGGCTTTGGGGATTATCTAGACACCATTTGTGTGATTTCGTTCACACATACCTTTTCGGTTAGACTAGGCCTCATCGGTGTGATTTCGTCTCACACATATCTCTTGGGCTTTGAGGATTGTCTAGACACCACTTGTGTGATTTCATTCACACATACTTTTCTTTTGATTGCGAGGTTAGTTTTGACCTCAATCTGTGTGATTCCGACTCACACATGTGGGGTAGCGCCCCACGGTCTTTGGGCCATTCGTGTGTCAAAATTAATGGCTTGCAACCATGAGATAGCGTCTCGTTATGCGTTGCACGTGTTGATGATTTTTCATGCTCGCGTGTAGGTGAGATTCCGTGCTCCCGTTCTCGCTTTGCATTGCACGTGTTGATGATTTTTCATGCTCGCGTGTAGGTGAGATTCCGTGCTCCCGTTCTCGCTTTGCGTTGCACGTGTTGATGATTTTTCATGCTCGCGTGTAGGTGAGATTCCGTGCTCCCGTTCTCGCTTTGCATTGCACGTGTTGGTGAGTTTTCATGCTCGCATGTAGGTGAGTTTTCGTGCTCCCGTTCTCGTTATGCGTTGCACGTGCTGATGAATTTTCATGCTCGCATGTAGGTGAGTTTTCGTACTCCCGTTCTCACTTTGCGTTACATGTGCTGATGAGTTTTCATGCTCGCGTGTAGGTGAGTTTTCGTGCTCCCATTCTCGTTATGCGTTACATGTGTTGATGAATTTTCATGCTCGCGTGTAGGTGAGTTTTCATACTCTCCTTCGAGTTTTCATACTCCGTTTGAGTTTTCATACTCTGTTCGAGTTTTCATACTCCGTTCGAGTTTTCATACTCCCGTTCGAGTTCTCATACTCTTATCTTGTGATTTCTGGATTTCTTGTGTAGATTTCTAGAATTTGTGCTTCACCAATTTTCGTGATTTCTATTGATAAGTTTTATCAATTCTTGTGCATTGGTGAATTCGTGTGTTATTGACTTGTTATGAATACAAGTTTAGGGTATGATATCCCTTTCTATCTTTGAGAAGATTCTTGTGACACTTTTGATGAATGAAAATCCACTTATCGAAGTTGCTACTGATGTCGCTGTTTTAATCACGTGTTTTAAAAAAAAAAATTCAAAATATAAATCAAAATTGTTTTCAAAATTTTTACGATTTGCGCTTTCAAAAGAATGAGGAAGCGAATTAAACGTTTCAGAAAAATCGAGGACTATGACCCCTTTCTTTTACTGATTCGCTTAATTCCGGACTTGTCCGTTTGAGAACGTAAAATGTTATTTATTTAAAATACACAATTTTGCACTTTCAAGGAAACGATGAAGTGAATTAAACGATTTAGTAAATCTCGTGGTTATGGGTCATGTGCGTTTGCTATTTCGGTTAATTTCGGACTCGTTAATTGAAAATTTATGATTTCTGATTTATCGTTTTTGATAATCAGATATTTATTGTTTCTAGTTATCGCTTGTGATAATTAGATATTTGAGATTTAATTATCGCTTGTGATAATTAGATATTTGAGATTTAATTATCGTTTGTGATAATTAGATATTTGTGATTTAATTATCAATTGTGATAATTAAATATTTGTGATTTAAGATTGATTTTCGATTTTGATAATCGAATACTTGTTGATTTGATTATCGTTTTTGATAATCGAATATTTGTGATTTGAGATTTCTGAATTATCTATTGATAATTAGATTTTGTTGATAATTTGTGAATTTCTTTTATGAAATTAAAAGACGATTTTGTGATTGTATTGCCCATTGAGTGCTTTAAGAATTCTGGTCGATGCGCTTGATCAACGTTATCGATAGGGATCTCTTAGACGCTTTGATGAGACAATCAGACACAGTAAATTGTAAATTTCGAAAGTTTTAGCTTTTCAGGAAAGAATATTATTTAAAACAACTCTTTTCTGATACTTCTATTCTTGCGATTCCCGATGGGAACCAAGATTTTATCTTTTGTACCAATGCTAATCGTATTGGGGTGCATGCCATTCTCTTGCATAAGAAAGTTGATGTCTCTTGTGTTTTTAAATCATTAATACCTATTGAGGCTAGATATGCCACTCATGATCTAGTGCTCGTGGCTGTCGATTTCGCTCTTAAAAATGTTGCATCATTATTTTTGGGTGAGAAATTTGTTCTCTACCCTGATCGTGAATCTTGAGAATTCATCGAGCAAATACGTTCAAGCTTTCTCTTCCATGCTCTTCTGGTTGTTACCTTTTGTCCATTTATTCGTTATGATTGCGAGGACGCAATTTCTTTAAGGAGGGGAGTCTGTAACAACCCGGTATTTCGCGTTGATTTACAATCGATATTAAACGATTAATATTTCCGCTAATTACCAATTGAAGTTTTTAAAATTCTTTTATAAAGTGTTAATAAGATTGGTAGGCTTTGAAACTCAAATAGTGGTCCATTTTCTTTATTGGGCCGTGATAATTTTGCTAAGCATATAACCCATCCCCTTTCTTATTTTCATTCATTCGAACCCGATCCACTTTTATTTTCTGTGAGAAAATGATGGCGGCCTCACTCATTCTCCCCCTTTTGAAGCTAGGGAATAGAAATCGAAGACGAAAGATGACGCGTGCTCGTTCAATTCTTGTCACCGTTCGCCTCCTTGCTTGAGTCTCGGCCGCTTCGAACAAAGGTGAGTGTTCAACACTCACATCTAATTCGACTGGTTTGAATTCGCTGCTTATTTTGATTTCGTGGTCTTCGACTTCGACTTGATTTTATCGATGTTAA
Organism: Allium cepa; assembly: GCA_030765085.1. Taxonomy (NCBI): domain Eukaryota; kingdom Viridiplantae; phylum Streptophyta; class Magnoliopsida; order Asparagales; family Amaryllidaceae; genus Allium; species Allium cepa. Next base: position 956,012,047 of record CM060934.1, on the reverse strand, counting down.
TTTTGTGACCTGATATTCTCGGCATTGATGTCTAACTTGGTCACTTTGATTTGTTTGAATGTTTTGCTGTGATGTGGATTTCGTGACCACCACTATCTCGAATTCTTTTGTTGATATTGATTTTTGTGGACTTCGTATTTTCTGTCTTCGTTCTTTCATTGTGACATGCTTGTTGTTTGCATTGCTTCACCACTGTTGCAAGCACTCTCTGTTCATACCTATATTTGATTCTAGTTACTAAGAAAAAAAAAATCGTATAAATTGCTACTGCTTGTTCAGTTAATTGTTACCTTAAATTCTTTGTTTAGGTTGCTTGGTCTGACTAAACAGATTAGTTGATGTTCATTGGCAGTTTATAAAACAACTCCTTGCTGATGCCAATTTATTCGAACTGTACATTGGTTTTGATTTACATGTTCACACATTGATTTTGAATTTGTAGTACTCGAATCTTTCTTGATTCTCTGTTGCTACCTGGTCGTCATTGCGTACATGTTGCAGCGTGATTTTATAGTGTCACTGCGTGCATACATGTTGTATTTGTTATATTTTGAGACAGATCATATTCTCAAGTGACTGTCCTGGGTTGCTTGATGCATTTTGGTGTAGAAGTTTCATTGTTGCATTCATGTGTACATCATTTGTTGTTGTTCCACATGTTTGTTTCTCTGACCTGATTTCTGACTTGTTCTTGCTGTTCAATTTTTGCCTAGCCTTTATTTGTGCCTGCTGCATTTTAACTTTGGGTTCGACCCAGTTTTAATGGTTCTGATCGAACTATCTTTGGCAATTGCCTATGCTAAGTGCTGTTTCAATTGGTGTAATATGTATGTGTATTCATACATATGCATGCATGCAACCTTGTTGATTTCAATTTTCCTATGTGTTTTACTTGGACTTGCCTCTGTTGGGTACTGACTCTCTATGTTCTTTTATGTTGTGTTGTGGTGCCATGTTTATGGTGCCCCCACCTTCATTTTTGATGACTTTATGTAGTAACAGTGCCTAGGTGCACTTGTGTGTCTGGTCAGTAGCTTGATCATTGCATTATTGTTAATGGTTTGGCTTTGCTGCCTTCATACAACAGCTTTTATTGTTTTAGTGGTTGCACAGCATATATGAACGTAATTCATATTTATACTGTGCACCGAGCTATCTTGTATTTTGGATTGCTCGACCATTTTGATTTTTTCTTGGTGGCCTGGTCCCTTCATGTGGTTGTTCCTTTCTCACCACTGTTGTGAGCTGTATCACTGCTGCATTTCCTTATCTTTGAGTATTTATGATCTACTTATTTGAGTGAGATTGCTCGAGTTATGTGTTGCCTTATTGTATTTGCATCGTGCTCGATCTGCTGCTGCACTGTGCATCTGCACTTATATACTTCATCATTTTGGTTGCCACCGCATGTCCCAATATGCTTGTGGTTTTGGGTTGTAGCCTGATTTTACCCACTGTTCTAGCAGAGTGGCTTTGGGACAGTGATGATCACTGTTTGGTTACCTGTGCAATTTATATATGCAAGTGCTTGGTCGTACATGTCTATTTCACTGACTTTTGTGCATGTACTGAACTGTGTTGCACTTGTTCCCCTTGTTTCTGTTTTAGGTCGAGATGCTTGTACACTTTGTTTCAACTTGTTTTGCTGGTGCACTTGTGTTGAGCCTAAAAATTCATTGATCTTGACCTCGCATTTGTCTCTGCAATTTAATCGACACTCGTCCTTATGAAATTCACGGCGATGTTTGTGAATTTTCTATGGGTACATCATCACTGTAGTGGCACGGCAGTGCACGCAGGCGTGAACTGCAGCCACACGGTATTCAATGGGTACATCATCACTGTAGTGGCAAGGCAGTGCACGCAAGCGTGAACTGCAGCCACACGGTTTGGTTTTGTGATATCTATCTTGTTTTGATTAATTGATCTTTTGCATATTCCATATGCTGTAGTGGCGAGGCAGTGCACGCGTGCGTGTACTGCAGCCCTACTCGACTTAATATTTTAATTGATATTTAAATGTTTTGAACTGTTTTGTTTATTTCAATTCAATATTCTGAATTGCATTCTGATTTGGTTTAATTACTGTCGTCTATTCATTATTTAATTATTATTGCTTCTGTGCACTAATAACTGAGTTTGAATTAGACTGACCCGAGTATTATTTTCTTTTGAATTTAATACTCGGGTCAGACCGAGTATTTCAGGTTGTAGATATTCTGCTTTGGGTTGCTGCTAGAGCTATGAAGTTCTTTCATATCTTTTGGAGTAGCCGTCGTCATTTGTAGTAGTCTGTAAAATTGTATAGGAAGATATGCATTCATGTATATTAAATACGTTAATGTACTTGTATATGTAACTTCCTTAGTCGACTGTTGTTGTTGTATCACATGTACCGTGTCAAATGTATTGTAACTGACATCAGTTATTATATATATATATATGAGACTTTCTGTTTTATCTGTGATCCGCATTTATATTATCTGTGTTATTATTTTATATTTTTGTCCTAGACTATTATAGCCACCGTGTAGTAGCTTTGAGTTTGCATCGGCATGTCGGATTTCCTCCTGAAATGAAATGCACGTTTTTTTTACTATCTGGCATATCGGTGCTCGCACAAGGCTATTACACGGATGGTCGCTCCTCAACAGCCTTATTCTCCGTGCTAGTCGACAACACTACACCATAGTGTTCTTGGCTAGCGTGGGTATAAAGGTGGGGCGTCACAGTTCATGAAGCTATTTATATTATACATTTGACTATAAATTATATAACATTTATTAGATTTATGTATGCAATAGAGATAAATAAAATAATGCAGCAGACAACATGGTGCAGGAATAATAACATTAATAATATACCAAATCTTCATCTTCATCCTCCATAAAATGATCTTCAATTCCCTAAAAACTCAGAGCTGACTCGAGTGTAATGAAGAGACAAGACTACCAAGTTAGGACTAAAATATTCACATGTGAGTCAAATCGATATCATATATAACATGAGTGTGATAGCATTAGAGATGTTTACAGGGTTTCACATCTCCTATCCAGTGTATAACGTGCATGCAATAACTCTAGAGATGTTACAGGATTTTTCATCTCTTAAGGACCCATCAAAATATTTATATGTAGTAGAATATGCTAATATATAATGTCTAATCAGTAAAATAATTTTTTTCTTAGCGTTAAGGCTTTACATTAATTCTCCTTGACGCGTTTTTAAGCATTGTCATACAGTTTGCATATAACGCCCTAGTAGCACATCGAGGGATATGGATGCACCGTGATACAACAACACTAAACCAAAATTATAGGGGTCTCGTATAGGGACAAAAGTATGACTAGGCACGTGAGGCAATGCCCAAGGTAGAATACTACCAGTTTGGGTTGCATGGATGGTGGTTATGCATCGTAGCCACGACCGTCCACCACATCTATCCATCCCATATCGAGTCAAAGGGAGGCAATCCCAAATCAGGATGCACTAATCGAAACCGACAACAAAAGGAAAAATATGGACTGAGTCCAAGCAATCGAAGAATGGATGTCCGCTAGGGGTAGCTAGCCTGCTTGGTCCTGTCAAGCCGTCTTGTTTTAGTCATTTCAAATTGGCATCCAACCTCTTCGTTCAGGAGTCTCCTTTGCGTACAAAGTTGTTAAAGTGGTTCCAATGTTGATAGAGAGTATGCCAATAAGAGGTCCTAGTCTATTTAACAACGAAATAATGTTTTGCACACTGGTTGGTACTTTTATATTTCGAAAACAGTTCATATTTGATATCGAAATATCATGTTCATTTCCAAAATCAATTTCATTTGAAAGTATCATATTCACTTCGAAAACAATTTCATATAAAATATATTTTCCCCTCGGAAAAAATTTCATTTCAAAATCACTTTCCACTTCGAAATTGATTTCATTATAGAATCATTTTATTCATTTCAAAACCTGTTTCGAATTTTAACTTAGGCAATAACTTTAATTTAACCAAATTCACATTTAAGTCCATGATTCAAATACAAACAATTTCCATCTTGAACAATTTGAATTTTTGAGATAGTTTGTAAAGTTAAAATAGTTAAAAATAGTTTAATTAGTTTGATATAAAATCATTTAAGTATTTAAATGGTTTATATGGTAAAATAGTTTGGAAAATCAAAATAATTTGAATATTTAAAAAGATAAATTTTGGAAAATTTATATTAGAATAGTTTACTTGAAGATAGTTTCAAATCAAACTGTTTCTTTCCATTTCAACAATTCTGGACCTAGGTCCAAATTCAATCAAATTGTTTCGATTTCAAATATTATTTAAAATCGTCTTAAATCGCAAATCAATTTAAATCAACTCAATTCCCATTCTAATATAAATCTGTCTCAATTTCAATTTTAAATAAATTTATCTCATTTTCGATTTCGATTCAAATTAACTTCAGTTTCAATTGATTCGATTCAAATATATTAAGTTCAGTTCGATTCCCAAATTTAACCCATTTCAGTTTATATGAATTCCAAGTTCAAATCAAAATATCGATTTAAATCACTTAATTCCAATTAAACTTCAATTTTCAAATTAAGAGTCAAAACTTAAAATTAATTCCATTCACGAGTCTAGATTTGGAATAACAATTTAAATTACTTTTAATTTGTAATATTTCAAGGTTCAAGTAAAAGTTCAAATCTTTTAAACAGTTCAATTCCAATAATTCAAGTCATATTCCAATCACGACTTCAAATTTCAATTAAATTCTTTAAAACAACTTCTTTTAACTAAATTTTATTTCAACATTTCAAACTCAAATTCATAATTAATCCATCTTCAAAATACAATTTTTATTTCTTTAAATCAAAATCACTTAAATAGTTTCAAAACCAAGAATTTACAAATCATTTAATTTAACCAATCCTGTGTTTGCATATAATTTTCTATCCTATGGCCAAGTGAATAGTTATTTCAATTTGATTCCAAGGATAGATATATATATCATTTCAATCCAAATCATGATGCCATAGGTATATATCATTCCAACCTATTTCTTAATTTATTTTAAATAATTCAAATAACATTTTTTATATCGTCAATTAATTCATAGGGTGACAACAAGATATTTAAAAATAAATAAACATCCAATCATTCAAAATCTCAACCAATTGGCATCAATTACAATCCATCATCTAAACAGTCAATAACTTACAACAATTAATCAATTATTAATAATCGTGATTTTTTACTAACAGTTTAGTTCCAATTCAATTTAACCGTCAATTTAAATTTCTATCAAATAATTCAGGTGTCAATTAAAATGTTTATTAAAGTGTCAATTAATATTGTCAAACAACAATCACTAAATTTTAGATTTAACTAGCATAAAAATATTCTAGTACTTCATGAGCTTTATAAAACACTCATCTTTATATTTGAAACTCAAAATATTTCCAGCTTCAAATAAATTCCAATTTCCACTCCGTGCTACAGATGACGTCGATACGGTCGCAACGCGATTTGTTTCGTCTGAAATGAACCTTCACGAAAAAGATATGGAATTTTTTTAGCCTAACAATAATTATAAAAATAAATTAACTTACTCATAAAACTTAATTAACCTAAAATAATTAGCTAAATAATTAACCCATCCTTACCAAAATATTCACTGCTACCTTCCTTCTCCCAACATGCAAGGCCGTACTCCCTCGAGATCACAATTCCCTCCTCCCTTCTTTTTTTATTACTTTTTATGCGACACTATCATTCATCACAGCAGAGTCGCCGCGCCAGCATCCACAGCAGAGTCGCTCACGCAGACCAATACAATACCAAAACCTTAGCTGCTATCGACGTCGTTCCCATGCCAAGCCGCGACCCAAAACATAAGTCACGAACCCCCTTTGAAACCCTAAAATCGCTGCTCGAACACTCTCCTCACCGTCGCCATTCGCCAATGCCTTCGGCCCTTGCTCGCACTCAGGCGCCACTACAGTCCCATTCGACGCGATTCAATCGCGATCTGCTCTTTTTTTTACCTCTTTCTATCTGTTGTGATTTGGAAAAGGAGGGACAGAGGGTGTACGAGAGAGAAATAAAAGGGCAAGGTGCGTACAAATGGTTGGATAAGGATAAGTAACTATATATTATTATATTATAAAATATCTCGCCTGATCGACCCGTGCAATTCAGAACTCCAAACGGAGCATGCCGCCTGGTGTCCCTAATGTTTTAACCCCATTCCGAACACAATGGAACTAGCCTCGAGATCTAATTCGATCGTATACAGAAGATAGCTTTTCAAAATCAATTTATTTTAATTAAATTCTGAAAATAAATTCTACGTGTTTCAAGCTTGCACGACCAAATGATAAGTCCGATCTATACGAAACTTAAAATCCTATAATAATTCACTATGATGGATTCGATAAAACTAGCTTGGTCGAAATCCGAGACAGTGGACAATGGTTGTTTTTACTCGTTAGTTAAAATATGTAATTTCCATAAATTTATTTAATCACTTTAAATTCAATTTTTAAGTTTAACAAACTTCATTGTTGTTTAAATATAATTAAATCAACTACTGACATCATTTTCATTCACATTAAATCCAGAATTTAATTATTTAAATAATTACAATGTTAAATTTTAAATAATTTAGTTATCCAATGAATCACCCTATTTCAATATTAGTCGTTTAATTTATAAAATTTAATTTTAAAACGAATTCAAATAATAAAACTACTACTTTCATTTCATAGTATTTCAATATTCATTATTCAATCCCAACTATTGATTATAAACACGTTCAATATATAGAATTTCATTTTAATAGTTGTTATTGTCTAAACCTTTGAAATTTGTTATTTCAAGATTTTATTCAAGTTCATATTTAATAAACTACATTACTAAATTATTAAATTTTATTTTTAACCATTTTTATTCAATAATTACATTAAATTCAATAATTTAAAATAGTTAAAAGTAGGGTCGTTACAGGAAATCATTGTACAGTATATGCTAAAACTTAGCTCTTGAATTGTTAAAGTAAGTTAGAGGTCCATGGAAATTTGAATCTTAGTTTAGTAGTTTAAATTTCTAAAAATGAACCTCAAGTTTTCTAACTTTATTTAGTTTTAAAATCCTTGCTTTTGTTTCCAAAACATTTACTAAGTTTATAAAATATTTAAGGTATAAAAGAGATTGTTTTTAAGTTATCTATTATAAAAACAAGTTTCAAGAAAATTACGGGTCCTATAGCGATAGTCATTATAAACACTATTCGTGAAAAGCAAACTCTTTCCACAAATTTAAAATTGTTTTTCCTTAATAATTCTTTTGAAAAGTGTTTTCAAAACTTATATTGAGTATTTAAAAATAATAATTATTTATTTATATTAAATTATATATTTAATAATTATTTTATTAATTAATTAAGTAAAGTAATTAACACTTAATTATTTGTTGATAAAAGTAATTAATACTTAACTATAATCAAGTATGTTAATTATAATTAGTTAAATAATTTAAAAATTAAGCATTATTTAATTAATTATTTAAGGATATTTTTCAATTAATTGTTTATTAATAAAAGGGTTTAGTTATTATTTACAAATTAAGTTAATTAAGAGTTAATTAAGTTAAGTAAGATTTAATTATTATTAAATTAAGGTTTAGTTTATTAAAGACAAATTATTAATTTAATTATTATTTAAAGGATTAACTATTATTTTAAATATTTATTTAAAGGATGGTTATTATTTAATTATTTATTTAATAGCTAATTATTGTTTAATTATTAATTAAATATTTATTTGTTATTAAATAAAGAGTTTAAAGGTTATTAGATTTTGAAATAAAACTTTTAGAGTTTTAAACCACTTTATTTCTAAAGGTCGATTTTTGTTTAAAACATGCTCTCTTTTGAAGAATATTTTAAATCCAAAGGATTTCTTTGTCGACTACTATTAAGTAAACCGAATGGAATATGAAACCTAATGACATCTGTTTAGTAGAATAAATCGACATTTTGCTATTTAAAGAATATTGACATATGTTAGCAGAATAAATCACCGTTCTGTTATAATTCACCAGATAGATTATGTTGACATATGTTAGGCAGTATAAAAACTCATTCTACTATTATATTAACTTAGACATGTGTTTATCTGAATAAATCCACATCTGCTATCATACTAACTTGGGCATCTACCTATTTGTTGATTGATTGTTATTTGTTGATCCCTTTACATATCTGCTTGTTATGTAAATACCCATGTTATAATTGGAAAGTTAAACTGAATTAAATGAGAACCATCGTGGTCACTAAACTCTTTCTAATTTTATGAAATTAGTTATTCTAATATATTTTAATAAAGATTTTAAAATAAATTTATTACTTATTTATATTGTCTAAACTTTATTATCATTTTAAATATGATATTTAAAGGACAATTGAACAATTATTTTATTAAAGATGTTTAGAAATAATTTTATACTTCTAAATAATTGTTTAAAAACCATCATTCTGTTAATGTGATTTAAAGAAAATTTGATGAAGAATGTTTAAATAATAACTCGTTTATTTAAAATTGGTTTAAATAATTAGTTGTCTATCAAAGGAACTTTATTGATTAAAGTTTATTAAGAAAGTTTTGTTTTAGATAAAGAAAATTTATAAAGGATTTTAGATATTTAGAAAAGAGTTTTATAAATAAAATTGGGGATTTATAAACTATTTCATAAGTGGATTTGGAGTTTGAATGAAAGAGATTTATTAAAAGGATTTGAGTTTTGGATAATAGAAGAATTTTTTTAAAAGAATTTAAGATTTGGATTTCATTTAGCCGACGCTCTCAATTATGGTGGCATGGAATATTCGTTCCATACTTAACACCGAAGAATAGTGTTTGGGGTTATTCTTATCTTTATATTAAATAACAATTTTTTAATCTTTTTGATATGATTCTGAAATAAGAAATCTTTCATAATGTTTTATGAATATACTTATGCTAGAAAGATATATGAATATTTTGATAAATATTTCAGAAAGAGTTTAAATAAATGAATGATTTATTTTGAGGCTTAGTGGTCGCTATGGGTAATTAAATCTTTGAATTTTTGCTTGTTTGTTTATTTGATAGTTTATAATCGACTCTCAAATTTGGATCAAAATATAACTCTCGAAATATCTAAAATAAATATGTGAGTTATATGGCACGTTCATCTTCGATGATGTTCTACTGCGCGTTTTAAATCTTGTTTTCTTCTCCTAGGAAAAATGATAAAGAGATCCGTCTACTTAAATGTTTAGGGGGTGATCCTTGCTCTTATGTATTGTTTGGTTATTTCCAAAAGAACCGGGTTGAGTTTGCTGGAACTATCGAATGTTGTTCCGAAGGAACCGGTATTAGATATGTAAATTATGCAAGAACCACTTCGATCAAACTCAAGCGTTTCAAACTGAAGACATCTTGAAAATGATTAAAGATGGAGCTTTTGAAGTGCAAGGGCTACTTGTTACTAATCCCGAGGGTGATTCCAAAATGGATGCAGTAGAGGTAGTGCCTTCGGTTTTTTTCAGACCTAGAACGAACTCGTATGGATGAATGTTGGCATTGCATTTATACTTGAAGGATTGTGTTAGCATTCCCAGATGGTTTGCTATAAAAAAGGTAATTGTAACCTCAAGCCTCACACCGGGAATGACTAAAGTCAGAGGATATGCTTCAAGGTTATGTGGTTTGGTACCAACAGGGGTATAGTCATCACCCAATCCAGATCGGTATTATAGATTTGTATGCTTGGGGACCATTTTGGTTGGTGATCCCACACCAAGGGTGATGAAATATTTAGCACTATCTAGTAAGGGAAATGACTGCTCTTGATTTGCAGGGAGCCCATGTGAGGCTCTTGGTGTATTTTATCTAGAGATGCACTGTGATAGGTGGTACCTAGTGCCTTGTCATTAGTGGAATCCATTTTCCAATATGTGCCTTTACGGACTTAGTTGTATACCTATTATGTTGGAATTTAGTTAATGCTACAATTTCGATAATGATTAATATGTATTTTTATCTTAGACATTATTATAATATCACTGGATTTCCCAAAGAACGTGTTTTGGTTATCGTAAGGTAAAAACTATCGTGTTTATGTGCGACGTGGTCTTACGAGATAACTTTGATTTTAAAGGATTTTATAAGTTACAATAAGTGAAATTCCTTATGATATGAGTTTCTCATGCTGGTATTACCAAACTGATTTGGTTATTATTCTCATAATGCTCGGGTCAGCCTAAGCATATTTTTCGAATTTAGTTGGATTCTTTGGAGATTTCAGGAGGCAAGCTGGATTCTACAAGACGTATTTGTGTATCTTATATTCTTTTGTTGTTTTTCTAGTTATAGTTATTAAATGTATGGACATGCGGTTATAACTGTTCAGGATGATAATAGGTTAGTGTACTCTAATATTGTTTATCAATAAAGATGATTTCTTTCCGTAAAGATTTTTCATATATTATACATTGCTCGTCATGATGTGAGATTATGTTCTATCTTCTTTCTTCACCCCAAATAACCCATCTTTCGGACACTTAAATGATAGACACACAAATAACGAGGATTTATTAAATGTTGCCTTTAGATGTAAGAATGGCAGATCGTTACATTTGGTATCAGAACTTAATTGAGCGAACACCCAGGATTTGGTGGGATAAACTCATTTGAGATAGGTTAATTGAAATCGTAGAATGAGTTTGATCGTATATATTTAGTGCTTATTTGTTAGTTCTGTTTTATATTGAGTTGATTTATCGGTTGAGCAGTTTATGAATTCTAGTCGAGATGTGGGGCACCACGGTCCCGATAGGGGCTTCTAAAAACTTAAACTAGGCAAATCGACATAGGACTGTTTTTTTAAACTGGTTAATGAAATAATTTTACCTAGGAATATATGTTGTATAAAGAAATAATTTTCAAAAATAAAGTATAATTACATATGATGTAATTGTTGTTAGGAGTTGACAATATTTAATTATTATCATATAGGGTTTGATTAGTCATGTTCGTTCAATTTTGAGCATTAACTATTATCTGATTTATTAGAGTTCCCTTTTTCCATCATAGGTTGGGTGGATAGAATTTGTAGGAACATTGAAATGAACACCTTGTGAATTAAATGTCATAATTTGACTATAAGGCATTCGATGATATGTTAAGTTAAAAACTGGATTTTTTTTTTCAAAACAAGGTGTTTATTAAAAGGAAATATTTTTGATGATTTTATAAAAAGTTGACTTTATAAATCAAGATTATTAAATATGTTTTAAAAATAAGATGAATTTTTGAGGAATCGAAATCCCTTTGGCTTTGATAAAGTTATAAAATGATTCTTGGTAAAGTAATTGTAATTTTACTTAAAAATACTTTAAGGTATAAATATTTTGAAAGGAAATTTGAGAGTAATATCTTCTAAGTAACAATTGAATGTTTGCTTAGGAAAATGTGATAGTGCATTTAGTAAATTATTATCTTTGTCATTGTACGAATGTAAAAAGTTTGATCTGAATGAATCCAAAGCAAGTAGATGATAAATATTTGTTAAGAACAATTTAATTGGATAAAAATATATAGTATTGTTTCAAAAGGGGATTTGAAAAGAAGTCTTTTATAATTAACTAGTGCAAGTGACTCGGAAGTGACTAAAAATGGATAGGAAATGTGTTTCGATGGTAAACACTTTTGAGCATTACCCTTCTTGGTAAAGGGATATACAATACTACTTGGTAGTACCTGTTTCCTTATTATCATTTTGGAGTTACTCGACCTATATGTATATCTTCTATGGGTCAAATATATAGTATCATTGCGAAAGATTTTTGAAATAAGATCTAGGTATTTGGCTCCTAAGTTTTCAAAATAAAAGGGTATTTCGATAAAAGAATGGATTAATAAATAAAGTTTCTAATTGGATTAAGTTTAATAATGAGGTTTAATAAATTTTGTTTTATTAAACTATGTCTTCTGATTTTAACACGTAGGAGGTTAAAATTTATTTGATGTTATTGGGTCAGCTGGTAAACATTTCTACCTTAGAGGTAACAACAACAACAACTAAGCCATTATTACCAAATAAATTAGAGTCGGCTAGAGATGGACTCAAAACTAAAAGATAAAGTCAATTAAAAGTCATAACAACAACAACAATAATAAAAATCACGATAATAATACTAAAATAAAGTCAAATAAGAAAACAAATAATAATAAAAATAATAACAACTAAGTAAGATAAAAATAAAAATAAAAAATAAAATAAAATAAAATAAAATATATTAAAACACCATGATGATAATGATAATAATACTAATAGTCATAATGGTACTAATAGTAATAGTGACCGAAGATCAAACACTACGTCCTAGGCTCTTATTCACTAGTCCTATAATCTACAACTTATAACACTACCCCTAAGCCAACCTTAAGAAAATAAACTCTTTGTATATGGATCGCTAACTACCACGTGCTCTTATCCAACACCAACTCTTTGGATATATTTCAATCCTTCAAGTCCCTTTTTACTACTTCCTCCTATGTCAACCTTGGTCGACCTCTATCTTTCTTTGAGCATTCGACATGGTCTATAATTCCAACGCACACAATGCCTCGAGAGGCCTCCGTTGGAGATGTCCAAACCATCTTAAGCATTGTTGGACTAGCTTCTCCTAAATTGGTGCTATTCCAAGTCTATCGCATATATCATAATTTCAAATTCGATCTCTTCTTGTATGACCGTAGCTCCATCGCAGCGTACGCATCTTTACAATTCTTTTCTTCTATACATGTTGGCCTTTAGTAGGCTAACATTCTGCACCATACGACATTGCATGCCTGATTGTCGTTTTGTAGTTTTTTTCTTTAAGCTTCTATGGGACATTCCTATCATAAAGAATGCCAGACGCTTGTCGCCATTTCACCATCCCGCTCGAATTCTAAAACTAACATCTTCATCAATCTCACCATCATACTACAATGTTAAACCTAAATATCGAAAGGATTCCTTCTTAGACATTACTTATCCAGTCAGAGTGACATCTCCATCCTCTGATCTAACGCCACTAAACTTGCATTTTATATACTCTGTTTTAGTTCTATTAAGCCTAAAACCTCTGATTTTAAAGTCTATCTCTACAGCTTCAGTTGTCCATCAACCCCAATCCTACTTTCATCAATTAGCACAACATCATCAGCAAAGAGCATACACCAAGGAATCTCACCTTTTATACCCTTCGCAACATCATCCATCACTAGGGAAAAAATATAGGGGCTCAAAGCTGACCTTTAATATAATCTTATATTAATGGGAAAGTCACTGGTTTCACCCTTGCATGCACTTACACCGTTCACAAGATCATTGTGCATATCCTTGATAAGGGTAATGTACTTTGTTGGAACTCTTTTCTTTTCTAGAGCCCGTCACATAACCTTTCTTGGTACTTTATCGTACGATTTCTCTAAATCAATAAATATTATTTGTAGATCCTTCTTTTGCTCCCTAAACCTCTCCATAAGTTGTCTTACCAAGAAAATCGCTTCTGTTGTCGACCTCCCAGGCATGAAACCAAATTGGTTTTTTGAAACACTTGTCATCCTTCTTAATCGATGTTCAATGACGCTCTCCCAAAGCTTCATTGTATGACTCATAAGCTTAATTCCTCTGTAGTTTTTGCAACTTTGAATGTCTCCATTATTCTTAGAAATTGAAACTAATATGCTTCTCCTCCACTCATCTGGCATCTTGTTTGATTCGAAAATATTATTGAACGACTTAGTTAGCCAGACTATCCATACATCTACAAGGCATCTCCACACCTTAATGGGGATGTCATCAGGCTCAAATTCCTTGCCCGCTTTCATCCATTTTTGCTCCTCCTTTACCTTGCACTCTTGAATTCTCCAAATAAAATGTCTATTGGTGTCATCAAAAGAGTCGTCAAGGTCGAAGTGATATCTCCTTCATCATTGAATAGCTTATCGAATTAATCTCACCGTTTATTTTTTATCTCATCGTCTTTGACCAAAAGTCTATTATTGTCTTCCTTGACGCATTTAACTTGGTTAAAGTCTCTCGTCTTCTTCTCGTGGAGCTTAGGTATCCTATAGACGTTCTTTTAGCCTCCTTCGTACTTAGCTTTTGATATAGATATTTATACACCTGACCCCTTGCTTCACTCACTGCCCACTTTGCGTTCTTCTATGCCACTTTGTACTTTTACTTATTGTCCTCGCTTCTATGATGATGCAAACACTTATAGCATTCCTCCTTCTCTTTGATAGCCATCCGAATGCGCATTAACATCTCATCCCACATGTCATTTGCTTCTCCTTCCATATTACATGCTCCTTCTTCCACTACTTTATCCCTAAACACCCATGAGGCATCTCCTTTGTGCTTTCACCATTTCGTCCGACTAATCATGGATCCTTTATCCTATCGAACATGTATTCAAATACGAAACCCAGATATCAAAAGCTAATGTTGAAAGACGACACATTCTTCAAGTTTGACTTTGCAATTTACACAAGCTCATTTGTCATCTCTTCTAGTAAGGTCAAAGTCAATCCGGCTAGAGTGTTGGCTACTACTGAAAGTAATTAAGTGTGATTGTCTCTTCCTAAAGAAGGTATTAGCCATCATGAGGTCATAAGCAATAGCGAAATTCAATATTTATTCTCCTTCTTGGCTCCTATCGCCATATCCAAAACCACCGTGCACTCTCTCAAAACCTCCACTAGTTGTACAAATATGGCCTTTGAAATCTCCTCCAATGAAAAGTTTCTCGCTACTAGGCACATCTTTAAACATGATATCTAACTCTTCCTAGAAATTCCTCTTGACGGCTTCACTTAGGCCTACTTATGGGGGCATAGGCACTAATTGTAACGACCCAGAATTTTTGTCATTTGAAATTCGAATATTTAATTGATTTTAAATGTTAACAAGTAAAGTTATTTAAGTCGGATAAATTTTATATCGAATATTTAGATTTAATTGGATAGTTAAAATATTTGAATTACAAAAATAATTGGAAATTGGGTTTAATATGATTAAAATTGATTTATAAAGTTGAATTAAATCGTATTGGAGTTAGAATGATGTTATAGAACTTTTAAAATTGAATTAAAAGTTAATTTGTAGATCGAATATTTTAATATTTAAATTGACGGGTAAAAATAGTCATTTTCAAAGAGTCTCGGTTGACAGAACCAGTTTCATCGGATCCATAATGTTAAGTTATTGTATGGTTTCAAATTTCGTGTCAATCGGATTTACGGTTTGTCCGGGGCAAGCTAAAACGCACTGAAATCGGTTTGAGTGAATTTTGAATTTAAAATAGTCGATTTGAAAACCTATCTTCCAGTCGAATTGGTTCCCGATATATATTCTATTGTGTTCGGAATAGGGGTAAAACATTATAAACGTCAAGCGGCACGCTTAGTTTGGAGTTCGGAAAACTTTTGGGGGAATAGTATCGCGTAATTTTCTATATAAGGCCACCATCATTCACAATTTTACACCAAACCCTAACCGAAGCTTCAGCCGCCACCATTCATTTCTATGGCCGAAAATTCATCTCCTTCTCCCTTAGTTTTCTTCAAATCTACACATTAATTCGAGAAACATTCAACTACAAACTTCTAGAGCACGCTGAGATCTTCCTATCCAACGGTGGAGATCGAAAAATACACTATAAATCAACGGCGATTCTCGTTCAAAGGCCGATCGTTTGCGTGCGATTTTCTATGCATAGGTACGAGAGGCCGGTTCATGGCTATTGGTAGTGGTTGTGGTGGGCTTCAAAACGTCATTCACCGATGGTTGTCGAAGTGGATGTAGGAGGCGCGAGCATTAGGGTTAATTGGCGGCTATGGGTTTATTTATTCGCGTTTTACCTGATGGGGGAGAAGAATAAGGGCACGACCCTGATGTGGCTACAGGAAATCAACGGTCCAGAGAATAAAGGTTTAAAAATATAAAAAGAAAATGGAATTTATACATATATATATATATATATATATATATATAAATCGTTTAAACTTTGTAACGTCATATCTTTGTCATACGAGGTCGAAAACTGAAGAAACGAATTGCGTTGGATTCGTTTTGACGAATACTACGCGATGGAGCTAGATTGGAATCGTTTGGAGATAGTTTGAATTCTGAGTAAAATTAAACGCGCGTTTAATTTTATTCGGAATAAAACACTACAACTGTATTTGAAACAAGGTGAGAACTTCTCACTCAATCGAAATTGTTTCGATTTAAATTTTAAATAGTTAAATTTAAAATTGCTTGATTGTGTGATTGAATGATAAATTGCTATTTGTTGAATTGAAATAGACCCTATACGCCGTAAATTAAGCGGATGTTATTTATTAAACACATATACCGCAATATTCCACCGTGAAGTGGAATTGGTATTATATATGTACTTGGAGTTGATTTTCCTGCATTATATAGCAGATGAGACCCTATTGCGCCGCATAATAGCGGATAATATTTTATATAAACCCATGTACCGCGATTTCCCGTCTTGAAATGGGATTGGTATTGTGCTAACATCTGTGGATGCAGGGAAACAGGTTGGAGGGATCCAACTGGATTCCTCAACAGTATTGATTTATTTACAGATATTTGCGATATATTCTGTTATCGTATTGATATATGATGTTTGGATGCCGTGGTTGATGTATTGGTGTTGTTGCAGTATTGGGCCTATTTTTGGAGTTTTAAAAATATTAAAGTAATGATTTTCAAATTTAAAAGGATTTTCAAAGTGATTTTTGAAATTATACATTTTATTGAATTTTGGAATTGATTCATTTTAAATAAATAAACGTTATAAGTTTTATGTTATAAAAATTATGATTTTTCTGATATATAACTGAAATGTGATTTTTGAAATAAGTAGTTGATTAATTTGTAAATTGGTTTAAACTGGGATTTTTGAATTATTATAAGCGGTTTATATAAAAGGTTTATAAAATTGATATTTATAAATTAAACTATCGGAATTATAAAACGAGTTTTATAAGTGTTAGAATAAAGTATGAATGGATTTCATAAGTGAATGAAATTTATAGATTTATAAATTGTGAAGTTATAAAATGAATAGATTTTGTAAAATAAAAGATTTATAAGCAATTAACTTATAAATTGGATTTTGGCATGTATATGGAATATGGATAGAATTTGTTAATAAAGTGATTTTATAAGTTGAAGTTGCTATAAAATATAAATGGAATTTATAAACATTGTTTTATAAATCCGAAATCGACTTATTTTAATAAGTTAATTATTATAGCTTATTAAAGGAGTATATTCACGATTTTGGGACAGTGGATAATCCTTTAAAATAAAATGTGTAGAAACGTTGAATTTGGTTAACGACGTATATTCACGATTTTGGACAATGAATAATATATTAAAGAAAAGTTTTGGGGAAGTGATATTTTAAATAGAATTAAAACGATTTGAAGTTGTTTTAAAATGTGTTAAGTATCGAAACCATAGATTTCAACATTCATTGTTGAAATAGACGTTTTCGAGAAATAAGGAAATGGTGGACTATAACACTGTTGTTATAGTAAATGATTTTCGAAAGCAAATGTTTTATATAGTATTGGGATTTATATTTCTATCTTAATTTCGAATCCCTATACTAGTAATTTTGGATTGTCGTAACGGTGTTTTACGTAACATTCGTTTTGACTCAAATGAATGTGTTTAAGAGAATGTTTTCCTTAAAGAATAAAATATATACTTAATTGTGATTTAAGTATATTGAATATTTTCCAAATGTTGAAAATTAATAGATTTGTGAATTACTTATTGTTAAATAAGTATGGAAATGTTTTCCAATATGAAGTGAAATGTTTTGAAATTATATCTTTTAAAGATAAATTGAAAGTGAATATTTGAAATCGATTTAAAAATCGTATATCAATGGATATTTGGAAATTTAAATTCACGTGGAATTTATAAAGGAAAGGGAAATTTGTTTAAAAATAAACATTGATTTATTTTTGAAGTTTGGGAAAATATATCTTGTAAAGATATTTTTGGAAAATAAATAATTTGGGAAATTATTTGGAATCTGGTGATGTTGTGCATATCTATTGATAGTTAAATAACCGACTATCAATATTTACCTTTAAATGGGTAGTTGTTGTGATTTTCTTGAATTTGAATGCTACACTTATTTTAAAATAAGCGCTCGTTATTCGATTTAGCCGGGAGAGGACCTTTGGGTCGTGAATCCCATTCCGAATAGTGATACGTCGTAATGGATAACATTTGAAGACCGGTGTTGAAGACCGGGTATTTTCGAAAACGGAAGGATTACCGTCGAATGTCTCTGCATCGGTTGATCTCCGATATAGAGATTTTATCACCCTTTGTGATGGGAATTCCAGTCGTGATTAGTGAATATCCGGATTGCAAGGGCTTCTTTGGAAGTGCCTTCGGTTCCGTTCGATCCCGTAACGGACTTGTATGGATGTGTATCCGACGTTACAATTTGTAATGACCCTAGATTTTAATTTAATTTAAATTGATAATTAAATGAATTTCTGAATGAAATTGTAAGGGAAATTGATTATAAATGGAAGCGAGTTTCCCCGAGTTCAAGTATATTCTATATAAATCATTGAAATTTTTAAATATTATATATATATGTATATATGTGAATATATATGTATATGTATATTTGGATATATATGAGTCAATTTGAAATTATAAAATCTTGAGTGTATATATATATATATTTTGATTTGAATTTAAATCTTAGATGCATGATTTAATAAATATTTGGGTTATAAAATAAATTAAGAAAAATATATATATAGTAACTCATAAATAAATTTTAACAACATGTTAAAACAGAAGTTATTCATACTATAAAGTAATAAGACAAAGCAGTGGAACAAAACGTATATATGAATTAACTTGCAAAAACAAACCATCTATATTTAAACATTAAAACAAAATGTGTGAGCAAATAAAATGAAGAAGCAAGACAAGAAACAAGTAAACATATAAATGAAGTATTCAAACAAAAGAAATAACATACAAAGAAGAAACCACATATTTATAAAATTTTGTAAAATATAAAACAAAAGAAAGATCTGCAGCCACAACATTATCTTTAGCCATTAAGTAGAATATGTACGCATGCAAGAAAATCTATTAAACAAAGTAAAAACAAGCTAGCTAAAGGATGTAGGCAAGTATAGAGATATAAACAACTTATCAGCCAACAAGAGGTAAGATAACATATCAAGTACATAAGCAAAAGCATGATATTAGCCGAGAAAAAGGAATGCAAGCATCTCAGCCATGTTTATTGTATAAACAAAGATATCTCACTGTTGTAATAATCATATCAGCCGAAGTACATACAATAACTTCAACCATGCCTAGAGTATAAAACAATATTTTAACCTGTAAACTTTCTTTATATTTATCAAACTACTTCATTTCCTATATCAAACATCTTTCATCATTTCGTTCCATTCTAGCTGAGAAAATCTAAAGTAAACTTCAACTAGAACATCAAACAAATCAAGACAACCAGAGATCAAAAGGGAGGGCAACTCAAAGCAAAGATCAGTTTTCAAATGCAGAGTCTGTTCTCTGCTATTTCAACCATCCATGTGAGTGAACATTTTTTTTTTAAAAAAAAAACCCTGGTTCATGCTTGATGTATGTGAAGTAAGTGGTGAAAATTGTTGCATAGAAGTAAAAGTGTTGTATATATGTATATACATACAAATATAAGCATGAATGTCTGTGAACAGGGTATATTTATACCTGTTCTTAGTTTACATACAAATATAAGATTTAAAGGTTCAAAATTCAATTCCCCCTTCCTCAATCCCTTTTAGCCAGTGATATTAAAACAAAGTATGTTTAAAATCATCATAGCTTAATTTTAAAAATATTTTCAAGTAAAATAAGTTCGAATATTTTCTGGAAAATAAGAAGAACAGTGAAAACTTGATGTTATCAAAAACTCCAACTGATGGATTCAAAAATCTTTTACTCTTCTTTCGATTGATGATTGAACTTAGGACTTAAACAAAAAATGTTTATATCATTGTAAACTAAGCTTTAAAATTCAGTTAAGATTAAAACAACTTAAAATTCATCTCTGGAAACCCAAAATCTTGAACAAACTCAAGATGTACCAAAATTCGAACTTCGCGAAATGGTGATTTATACATATAACTCGAATTCATATTGGAAATGATGATTTTTGAGATGGGTTTCGTGATTTTTAGTTGTGTAGTTTGGGTGCAGTTCGAAGTTGAAGGGAGTGTGGTTTTTGGGGAATTGCCGGTGATTGGGTTGATCGGGGAAGACGCGACGTGGTCTGGAGGTGGAGGAGCGAACAGGAAGTGTGGGAAAAATGGTGGATGGGGGTGCAGTGCCTTGTGGAAGCGGCGGCGAGTGGATTGTTTCCGATGACCTAGTTTTGGAGGGTCGGGTATTTTCATTTCGTTCAACCCCTATGTGCGATCGAGTGTTACACGATTTGGAGTGAAGGTAGGGGAGACGTCGATGAGGTGATGGCCGAGGCTTCGCGTGTTCCGGTGATCGGAGACGCCGTATTCAAGACAATTTCTGGTGATGGGATGGTTGCCTGTTTCATCTGTAGGTCTCGATTTCAATCTGTAGCTCGCGCGTGTAATTCGCAGGTAAGGATTGAAAGTATGGGTGATAAGTGGTTTGCTGAAGGAATCATCAGAGGTCGGAGGCAGTTTTGGTGATGGTGTACGTGCACGGTGATTTCGTGCACGTCTTGGTGTTCGGGAAGATTGGGTCCCCGAGTATATACTCGGGTAAGGGGAGAGGTTGCCTCGAGTGAAACTTGGGTTCGTATGGTGTTTTTCCCATTGTTATTTAACAGTTAAAAAAAAAAGAGAGAAGGGAAGATAGGATCAGGGGGAAAAGGGTTGCGTCAAGACAGGGAAGAGGCTCGGGTTTTTTTTCGTGAATTACTGGATGTACTTCTCGAATTTATAGGAAGACTGGGTTTAACAGGTTGAGTTAAACTGAGATACAAGTTTAGTTATTTTAGTTAATACTTTAAAATGTTAAGCTTTTAGTTATTAATTTAAATAAGAAATTAATATAAAATAAGTATGAAACCTATTTACATATAAGTGTAAGGTAATAAATTGTTTTCAAATGTGTTTGTGTATGATAATTAAATCATTACTAAAATGATGTTTATCTTAAAGATAATTTGAATCCTAATTCAGAAATCAAAGAAGTCTTAATATTTAATTTGTTTAAATTTGCTTTGTGATGATAATTAAAACATTAGTCAGAAAATGTTTTAAATTTGAATTAGTGAAGATAAAATGATATGCACTCATTAAATTAGTTCAAGTGAATAATTGATTAATTTATTTAAATCAAGAAATTAAGATTTGAGTTAAATTAATTAAGGTAAATAAATTTGTAAATAAGATTTATTAAATGAATAAAGAGTTTTCTTTTAAACAAATGATTAAGGTTATTTAATCAAGTAATTAAGATTTATTAAGTTACAGTTTAGAACTTAATTAATTAAATAATCAGTGATTAAATATATGATTTTAAAGGTTAATTAAATGATAATTAACAATAGTTAAATTGAGTTTAATTACTTAAGAATAGTAATTAAATAATTATGGATAGTTAATGAGGATCATTTAATTGAAATTTATTTTGATAATAAATGTGAAAAGAATTATTCATAGAAATTTAATCTGATTTAAATTAATCAGATAATTAAATTAATCCTATCTATGGATGCTTGGATTATATTGGATGATAAACTGTTTGATATCCCTGTTATATGATGCTTTATGATTATCCTGATTTGTGTTGTGATCTGTGATGTAATTTATTTTCTGTGATATATAAATATATCCGTGATCTGTGAATGAAGATAAGTGTTATAATTTATATCGCTTATCAGATATATTGTTGTATTTGATCTGTCATGATTGAATGATGTTGCACTACTGTGTATAACCCCTGGACCACACCATACACACACAAATATGGATTTCACGAGGAAATCGGTTAAGTCACAGATGTTTGAAATAGTTTTAAATTTGAATTTTTAAATTCAAATGTTTTGGAAATGGAATCGGACTAAATGTGAAAAGCAATTGAAAAGGGAATTTCAAAGATGGAAATTTATTTTGAATAACTGGATTAAGTGTTGGAGTTTAAATACTTTAAATTAAATTTGAATTCAATATTCAAATTGAATTCTGTATTTTGAAACTAGGGATTAATGATATTATACTAGTCATTATGAGTTAAATCATTTTTTTTTTAAAAGTATTATTTTTGGGAATTTGAATTTAACCCAAGGATTTCAACTCGTATAAATGAATCAGATTTCCAAAATGAAAACTGTTGTTTTCAAATGATAAACACTTTTAGATAAGAACTGAGATTCCAGTTAATTAGGGGAATTTCAAGATTGAATAGAGAAATGATTTTTCTAAGTTATGAATGAATTTTTTTTTTTTTGAAAGCTATGAATTAAATCTGCTTATTTTTTTTACAGATTTAAATTGATGATTTGTTTAAATCAAATTGAAATGAAATTGTTTTGAAGACTATAAGTTAAATCTTTGATTTAAAGATTTAACGAGTAAATCAAATTGAAATGAAATTGTTTTGAAAGTTATAAGTTAAATCTTTGATTTGAAGATTTAACGAGTTAAATTGAAATGAAAATTGATTTGGAAAATCTGTGAATGAATCTTTTGTTTAAAAGATTAAAATGTGAAAATTGTTTAAAACCGTTAAAGGTTGTGAAAATGAATCTTTTTGTTTAAAGATTGAAAATGGTAATTTGTTAAGCCATTTGAAAAAAAGTTTTGGGTAATAAGTTGTGACTTAATTGAAATCCCAATATCCATATGTTTTAAAAATATTTTCGCTCACTATTCGGTTTAGCCGGGAAAGGACCTTTGGGTCGTATAACCCATTCCGAATATGTGATACGTCGTTATGGATAGCATTTGAAGACCGGTGATGAAGACCGGGTATTTGCGAAAGCGATAGGATGACCTATCGATTGTTTCTGCACCGAGTCGCGCCGGTATAGAAACTCCCTAAGTGATGGGAAATCCGATCGGGATTGTGAATATCCGGATTGCAAGGACTTCGTTGAAAGTGCCTTCGGTTCTGTTCGAACCCAGAACAGACTTGTATGGATTGTATGCCTGACATTACAAGTTGAGATATAAAGCCGATTTCTTTCAAATATATTTCTGTTGGTGGCGGAGAATTTATTCTCTTAGCTTAACACCCTTCTCTGAGACGTACGAGCTCAGAGGTTATATAGTTGAAGGTTATCAGCGATATATTCCCAATTTGGTAATGTGACATGCTGAGTGTTGCTGTGAAATGATCATTGTGTTGATTATTTGTGATAGGATCGTTTATTTGATCGTCTATCCTTGTGATCATTGTGTTGATCATTTGTTGACCCAAAGCATGGCTTTTGTATAAAGTATGTTTTTGTGGACGTGACTTCGTCGAGCCTCACACCCCGTGAATGGTCAAAACAGGAAAGAAGCAGCAAGGTTATGAGGGGTAGCGCCCTTTAGGATGTGTGCATTTCCTTCTGGAAAAGGGTGGTATCATGGTATGGAGCCCAGATACTTACTCATGTTGAAAACACTTTGTTATGATTGTGTGAATTGATTAGAGAGCTCTCGGATAAAGGTCCCAAAGGACCGGGGGATGGCATATTCGGTCAGTTGTTACTCAGTTAGGGGTAACCCGGCCTTGTGTTGGTAGAGATCCGGTTTGGTTCTCGGGGATGTCCATCCAGAGGCATTCTCATGTGGCAATGGGAAGTTCCTTGGCCTGATCATTCGTTGGAAAATCCAATTCCCAATACGAAACCCTGTACGGTATTAGTTGTAGAACCTATCATTCACTTATGGTGTCGCAACACTGTTTGGATGGTAGCTATAGTAGGCATAGTTCGAAATGTCTATGTTGGCTAAGATTTATATTCTACTTTCGAAATGAATTTTTCCTACACTATGCACTAGTAATAATATCAAATGTTTCTCATTTAATGCGTATCAAGCATCTTTGACTATCATAAGGAGAAATCTCCTCCGATTCTGCGTTTGCATTGTGTGTGTGTGCGGGAGGCCTTATGGTAGTCTCATTTTTAAAAAGCATTGCGAATTAACTTTGAAAATCTTTTGTAGAATGTTTTAAAAGATAAACTGTTTTTGTTGCTCACACCAGTCCCACGACTGATCCGGAGTTTATTGTTTTCTTTCCTAAACTCTGGGTGCTCATTATTTTCTACACGAGCAGTCTAGAGTTGGGTTTTACAGATAGTTAGATATAGTGGATTATCTGGAGTTGGTTCAGTCTTTGGACCACACCAGTCTTGTTGAGCTTTGTGATATGTTATGGGGAGTTCGAGCTATTGCTGGATTGATTCTTGGAAATGGAGTTGCAGTTCTGGAGTTCTTCCTTGAAGACTATCTTAGAGTTATTTGTTCCGCTGTTAAATGTTATCTATTTTCTTTCCGCTGCTATTTTATTGTATCATATCTCTGTTGTATATTGATATCTATTGGATCATCTGTTGTATCAGATATTGTATCAAAGCTGTATATCAATGTATTATTCTTTTATTCCGCTGTGTTATTTACTTAATGTTGTTATAAGCTCCGGCGAATCGGATTTGAACGGTCGAATCTATGACATTCGAATACGATTTGAAGTATGGATGTCGATTTTTGAGCGGGCAAAATCCGAGTCGTTACATTTGGTATCAGAGCTAAGGGTTGAAACTTTAGCTCAGGAGTGTAACACATTAAGTAACTCATTAGAGATAGGGTGAAATATCCCTAGAATGAGTAATCCCTAAGGTATCTGTTTGAATGCCTCAGTAAATTCTCTTGCTATCCACTGATAGTGAGTATGAGTGCAAGAAGAGAACGAGATAGGGGACAGGGAAATATGACTATAATTAGTCAAAACTCTGTAACAACAGTGGAAATAACTTTATCAATTTCCTTTGATTCGTTTCCAAATTCTTTTGATTTCTTCGTGACAGCTACAAGAAAAAGTTTCGGTGCGGTGATGCTCTACGAATCGTTGTAGAAGAATCTTTACTTCATATTTTCATCAGTTTCTTATCGGTTGTTGATTTAAACCTTAATGAATATGAATTGGAAATTTTAAATGAATTAGAAAATTTTGAATAAACTGGAAGTTTAAAAAAATTGAGTTAAATTGATTAATAGAATATGAAGAATAATTTGAATTGAATCAATTAAACGATTTTGTTTAAAACCAAATTTGAAATTTTATTATAATTACTTGTATCTATTGTTGATATTCTGATTTGGTGAGCCAAATGCAGAACTGATATCTAGTTTGATCTGAAATGATATTTCTCTATCTTTCATCTATCTTTGTTGTTTTCGTGCCTGCGAATTTTGAGGACGAAATTCTTTTAAGTGGGGAAGTTTGTAACGACCCTAGATTTTAATTTAATTTAAATTGATAATTAAATGAATTTCTGAATGAAATTGTAAGGGAAATTGATTATAAATGGAAGCGAGTTTCCCCGAGTTCAAGTATATTCTATATAAATCATTGAAATTTTTAAATATTATATATATATGTATATATGTGAATATATATATGTATATGTATATTTGGATATATATGAGTCAATTTGAAATTATAAAATCTTGAGTGTATATATATATATTTTGATTTGAATTTAAATCTTAGATGCATGATTTAATAAATATTTGGGTTATAAAATAAATTAAGAAAAATATATATATAGTAACTCATAAATAAATTTTAACAACATGTTAAAACAGAAGTTATTCATACTATAAAGTAATAAGACAAAGCAGTGGAACAAAACGTATATATGAATTAACTTGCAAAAACAAACCATCTATATTTAAACATTAAAACAAAATGTGTGAGCAAATAAAATGAAGAAGCAAGACAAGAAACAAGTAAACATATAAATGAAGTATTCAAACAAAAGAAATAACATACAAAGAAGAAACCACATATTTATAAAATTTTGTAAAATATAAAACAAAAGAAAGATCTGCAGCCACAACATTATCTTTAGCCATTAAGTAGAATATGTACGCATGCAAGAAAATCTATTAAACAAAGTAAAAACAAGCTAGCTAAAGGATGTAGGCAAGTATAGAGATATAAACAACTTATCAGCCAACAAGAGGTAAGATAACATATCAAGTACATAAGCAAAAGCATGATATTAGCCGAGAAAAAGGAATGCAAGCATCTCAGCCATGTTTATTGTATAAACAAAGATATCTCACTGTTGTAATAATCATATCAGCCGAAGTACATACAATAACTTCAACCATGCCTAGAGTATAAAACAATATTTTAACCTGTAAACTTTCTTTATATTTATCAAACTACTTCATTTCCTATATCAAACATCTTTCATCATTTCGTTCCATTCTAGCTGAGAAAATCTAAAGTAAACTTCAACTAGAACATCAAACAAATCAAGACAACCAGAGATCAAAAGGGAGGGCAACTCAAAGCAAAGATCAGTTTTCAAATGCAGAGTCTGTTCTCTGCTATTTCAACCATCCATGTGAGTGAACATTTTTTTTTAAAAAAAAAAAACCTGGTTCATGCTTGATGTATGTGAAGTAAGTGGTGAAAATTGTTGCATAGAAGTAAAAGTGTTGTATATATGTATATACATACAAATATAAGCATGAATGTCTGTGAACAGGGTATATTTATACCTGTTCTTAGTTTACATACAAATATAAGATTTAAAGGTTCAAAATTCAATTCCCCCTTCCTCAATCCCTTTTAGCCAGTGATATTAAAACAAAGTATGTTTAAAATCATCATAGCTTAATTTTAAAAATATTTTCAAGTAAAATAAGTTCGAATATTTTCTGGAAAATAAGAAGAACAGTGAAAACTTGATGTTATCAAAAACTCCAACTGATGGATTCAAAAATCTTTTACTCTTCTTTCGATTGATGATTGAACTTAGGACTTAAACAAAAAATGTTTATATCATTGTAAACTAAGCTTTAAAATTCAGTTAAGATTAAAACAACTTAAAATTCATCTCTGGAAACCCAAAATCTTGAACAAACTCAAGATGTACCAAAATTCGAACTTCGCGAAATGGTGATTTATACATATAACTCGAATTCATATTGGAAATGATGATTTTTGAGATGGGTTTCGTGATTTTTAGTTGTGTAGTTTGGGTGCAGTTCGAAGTTGAAGGGAGTGTGGTTTTAGGGGAATTGCCGGTGATTGGGTTGATCGGGGAAGACGCGACGTGGTCTGGAGGTGGAGGAGCGAACAGGAAGTGTGGGAAAAATGGTGGATGGGGGTGCAGTGCCTTGTGGAAGCGGCGGCGAGTGGATTGTTTCCGATGACCTAGTTTTGGAGGGTCGGGTATTTTCATTTCGTTCAACCCCTATGTGCGATCGAGTGTTACACGATTTGGAGTGAAGGTAGGGGAGACGTCGATGAGGTGATGGCCGAGGCTTCGCGTGTTCCGGTGATCGGAGACGCCGTATTCAAGACAATTTCTGGTGATGGGATGGTTGCCTGTTTCATCTGTAGGTCTCGATTTCAATCTGTAGCTCGCGCGTGTAATTCGCAGGTAAGGATTGAAAGTATGGGTGATAAGTGGTTTGCTGAAGGAATCATCAGAGGTCGGAGGCAGTTTTGGTGATGGTGTACGTGCACGGTGATTTCATGCACGTCTTGGTGTTCGGGAAGATTGGGTCCCCGAGTATATACTCGGGTAAGGGGAGAGGTTGCCTCGAGTGAAACTTGGGTTCGTATGGTGTTTTTCCCATTGTTATTTAACAGTTAAAAAAAAGGAGAGAAGGGAAGATAGGATCAGGGGGAAAAGGGTTGCGTCAAGACAGGGAAGAGGCTCGGGTTTTTTTTCGTGAATTACTGGATGTACTTCTCGAATTTATAGGAAGACTGGGTTTAACAGGTTGAGTTAAACTGAGATACAAGTTTAGTTATTTTAGTTAATACTTTAAAATGTTAAGCTTTTAGTTATTAATTTAAATAAGAAATTAATATAAAATAAGTATGAAACCTATTTACATATAAGTGTAAGGTAATAAATTGTTTTCAAATGTGTTTGTGTATGATAATTAAATCATTACTAAAATGATGTTTATCTTAAAGATAATTTGAATCCTAATTCAGAAATCAAAGAAGTCTTAATATTTAATTTGTTTAAATTTGCTTTGTGATGATAATTAAAACATTAGTCAGAAAATGTTTTAAATTTGAATTAGTGAAGATAAAATGATATGCACTCATTAAATTAGTTCAAGTGAATAATTGATTAATTTATTTAAATCAAGAAATTAAGATTTGAGTTAAATTAATTAAGGTAAATAAATTTGTAAATAAGATTTATTAAATGAATAAAGAGTTTTCTTTTAAACAAATGATTAAGGTTATTTAATCAAGTAATTAAGATTTATTAAGTTACAGTTTAGAACTTAATTAATTAAATAATCAGTGATTAAATATATGATTTTAAAGGTTAATTAAATGATAATTAACAATAGTTAAATTGAGTTTAATTACTTAAGAATAGTAATTAAATAATTATGGATAGTTAATGAGGATCATTTACTTGAAATTTATTTTGATAATAAATGTGAAAAGAATTATTCATAGAAATTTAATCTGATTTAAATTAATCAGATAATTAAATTAATCCTATCTATGGATGCTTGGATTATATTGGATGATAAACTGTTTGATATCCCTGTTATATGATGCTTTATGATTATCCTGATTTGTGTTGTGATCTGTGATGTAATTTATTTTCTGTGATATATAAATATATCCGTGATCTGTGAATGAAGATAAGTGTTATAATTTATATCGCTTATCAGATATATTGTTGTATTTGATCTGTCATGATTGAATGATGTTGCACTACTGTGTATAACCCCTGGACCACACCATACACACACAAATATGGATTTCACGAGGAAATCGGTTAAGTCACAGATGTTTGAAATAGTTTTAAATTTGAATTTTTAAATTCAAATGTTTTGGAAATTGAATCGGACTAAATGTGAAAAGCAATTGAAAAGGGAATTTCAAAGATGGAAATTTATTTTGAATAACTGGATTACGTGTTGGAGTTTAAATACTTTAAATTAAATTTGAATTCAATATTCAAATTGAATTCTGTATTTTGAAACTAGGGATTAATGATATTATACTAGTCATTATGAGTTAAATCATTTTTTTTTTAAAAGTATTATTTTTGGGAATTTGAATTTAACCCAAGGATTTCAACTCGTATAAATGAATCAGATTTCCAAAATGAAAACTGTTGTTTTCAAATGATAAACACTTTTAGATAAGAACTGAGATTCCAGTTAATTAGGGGAATTTCAAGATTGAATAGAGAAATGATTTTTCTAAGTTATGAATGAATTTTTTTTTTTGAAAACTATGAATTAAATCTGCTTATTTTTTTTACAGATTTAAATTGATGATTTGTTTAAATCAAATTGAAATGAAATTGTTTTGAAGACTATAAGTTAAATCTTTGATTTAAAGATTTAACGAGTAAATCAAATTGAAATGAAATTGTTTTGAAAGTTATAAGTTAAATCTTTGATTTGAAGATTTAACGAGTTAAATTGAAATGAAAATTGATTCGGAAAATCTGTGAATGAATCTTTTGTTTAAAAGATTAAAATGTGAAAATTGTTTAAAACCGTTAAAGGTTGTGAAAATGAATCTTTTTGTTTAAAGATTGAAAATGGTAATTTGTTAAGCCATTTGAAGAAAAGTTTTGGGTAATAAGTTGTGACTTAATTGAAATCCCAATATCCATATGTTTTAAAAATATTTTCGCTCACTATTCGGTTTAGCCGGGAAAGGACCTTTGGGTCGTATAACCCATTCCGAATATGTGATACGTCGTTATGGATAGCATTTGAAGACCGGTGATGAAGACCGGGTATTTGCGAAAGCGATAGGATGACCTATCGATTGTTTCTGCACCGAGTCGCGCCGGTATAGAAACTCCCTAAGTGATGGGAAATCCGATCGGGATTGTGAATGTAAAGACCCATAATTTTCGACTATTAAAAATAGTAAATTTAATAAGACTTTTGTAACTAAATGTTGGAAGAAATTAAAATTTAAGATTTATAACTGGAAAAATACTAAAATGAAATGCAACAATGTTAATTAAAGCTAAGTATTAACAATTTGAATGGAATTCCAATTAATTGAAATCGTGTAAGGTTATACTTGGTTATAAAATGAACATAGGAATAAGAATGTAAATATTTAATTCATAAGTGAAATAATATATCGTTAATGGAAATTGAATAAAATTAGTGTTATGAAATAAATGGTAACATTTATTTGTAGGTAATAAACATATAAAATGTAATTAAAGGCTAATGGTGACAATTATTATATATATTATCTATTTATTCGGTCAATTAAATTAATTGGAAATAAATGGTAATCAATTCCCTTAATTAGTGCAGTTAATGTAGGTTTAATTGATAACGGTAAAAAGTTGATTCTATACAATATAACCAATGTAAATTTTTATCATAGTATGACCTTTGATTTGAATAAAAGGATGAAAATCAGTTTACTCAAATTTATTGGAATTGGAAATTTTAATAAGTGAATTTATTACAATCAATGAAATAAAACGTTACATAAATGAAAGGTAAGATGAAATGGTAAAATATTGATGTTGACTATGTATGTAAGGTAATGATTGATTTAATAAGAGAATGAAATCAACGTAAATAAATAATTGAGAATTTAATTATAATTAATGTGTGAGATTGACCAAAATTCAATAAAATCGAAATATAGTAGTTAATACAAAAGGATGAAAATTTGGAGTATATTAATATAATGAAATTTAAATAAATGTTAACTGTGTTATTAGATCATAAGTTGGACCATAAATAAAATTCTAAACAATAAACTACAATGAAGCAATTAAGTGGAAGGTTCTAACGCGTATTATAATATAATTTAATAATAGGAATTGGAATAATAAATGCCAGCTTCAATGATGAGTTAAATGAATATTGATTGATAGAGAAAAACGTTTATTCTGTATGCAATTTAATGCGTGTTGGATACTGTAATTTTATAAACGTATTCGCATGACTATAAATAAGGATTACAATGTTCATGCATTTATTAAATTGATTTCATCAATTAGGGTCTATTTTGAAGTGAAAGATTAAAATTAGTTAGAAATAAATTTATTGAAATCATTCAATTAAAAAAAGGAAAAAGAAACAAAGTGCAATTAATAAATTTAATGTAAGAATTTTTTTATTTGGAATGTACATTATTTGGAAATATAAGAATGGATTTAATGTTGTATAAGTTGATCATTTTAGAATATAAGAATGTTTACATTTATGAATTGCAAGTAATGAATAAGCATTTTAAGGAAATAAAAGAATGTTTGAGAAAAATAAAGGGAACGTTTCCTTTTTAAATATAAATATAACGTTGTAACGGTACGGTATATTGTGACTTTACTTCTTTCTTCCGTTTCAAAATTTAAACGCACAGCCTGGACCACAATCATAATTTGCTTTAATTATTCACCAAAAAAAAAACGCTGACCGTTGCCATTTCATTTATTTTTTGTACGTTTCACTTGATTTTTATACGGTACGTTTTTTTTTATGTGCGTGAATTATTCATTCCTCTTTATAAAACCACTATCTCTTCACTTTCTTTTCAATTGAGAAAACAACTTATACAGTAACATATACATATAAAAAGGTGGATCTCATTTTGTTTCTTTATCTTCTGGAGTTTCCCATGTGTGAGCCTATGCTTCTTCCCCTCCTCTTATCACCCTCCCTCTGTTTTTCCTGAAGCCATCATAATACCCACGCAAATGCCTTCTCTCCCTTTTCTTCCATCTGATGTAAGTTTGTATGCACAGAATGATGCATATTATTTTATTAGCTCTTATATATATATATACTTTGTATGTGTAAATTCAAAAGTTATAGGGTTACAGCATTATGTCGTATATAATTAGCTTAGTTATAGATTTATATTGTTATATATGTCAGATGTTGTTCAAATATAATATATGTCCATACTAGGCCGTACTGAGTAGGTGATAGTACAAATTTTAAAATTTTAGTCATGACTATTTATAAATATGTTGAACAGTTTATACTATTTTAATATGTTCAATGATATAATTTAATGGGTTATAAGGTTTTAGTTAGTCGTATGTTAAGGGAAGAGAGATTACTATATAAATATAGTACGCTTTGATTTTTTTTTATTTATTTATTTTCTTCAGATTTATTGTGTCGTTAAAAAATATATCTATATATGTAAAGTTACAAAGGTTATAAATTTATTTCAAATCTGGGAAGTTGCTTCCATTTTTCCTGAAACTTATATTTACAAAATACCATATATATTGATCCATCTGTATGTTTTTCAAGCCGAGCACCTGGGTTCATAGGATGTGCATATTTGGTATATATAGTTATAGTGCATAAGTGTTTAGATTTCGGTTATGTGCATTTCATTTTAATATGGTAGGTATGTATTCAGCTTTGTTTTATATATTAGTTTAATTGTATATAACCGGTTCATATGTATATACTAAGATTTTATTAAGTATAGTCTAGGTGATATATATTGTTGAAAATATTTGATTTTATTTTTATATAAATGATTTTTATTTTAAAACAATGATTTTATTTACATATATGTATATATGTATATATATATATCTAAATTTAGGATGCGTTTGAATTTAGAAATGACTTTTTAGATATAGAGTTATATATGTATATATGTATACATATATGTTCACATGCATCAAATTATCTCATCAATCAAGTTCTGATTTGATTTCGTCAATTCCTATTTACCAGTTTCGTTCGTCAAATTCGTACCAATTTCGACTTGCTTTGAAAATCGTCAATTGGATCGGTCATTTCGCAATTCAAATCGTAGCCTATTACGTTGTCTATCTCTCTAACCTCGAAAGGTGAGCAATCACTCACGATTAACATTCTTTTATTCATTAAATATTGATTTCAATTGAAACGACAATTGAAATATGCTGCTGTAGTTATTTAAATTTGTTATATACGCTATTATCTGTAACTGTTCACCTGCGGGATATGACACCATATCCTGTTGTTTATATTATATTGTTATTGATGATATATGCCTGTTATTTTATTGTATTATCTGTTATCACTCTGCAAGTTCCCTGTAGTTTAGAAATCACTATGGATTGAAATGATACATGCCCGAACGGACTTTAGAATAGGAGAAAATTGTTATGGGTTGAAATGATAAACCCAAGCGATTTTCAGTTAATTGAATTTGGGATTACGGGTTGAAATGATATCCGCCCGTATATATATTTAGTGTACGGATTGAAATGATAAATATCCGTAGCACTAGACTATATGATAGGAAATATATACAGACACCGTTGGTCCATATAAATATTCTGAAAATAATTTTTATAATTTTGGAAAAATTTATATGGTTTAAATAATATTGATTCTTAAGATATTATATAAATGGAAATTTTATATATAGATTTAGTCGTAATATTTGATTTAAATTAGATTAATTTAATACGGATAATATGGTTGAGTATTTATGTAAATCTATATTTCAAATAGATTTTCTTGTAATAAATTAAATAATTAAGATTGAGAGATAAATTGGGTTTATTAAAAATGGTATTTAAATGAGGATTTATTTAATTAAATCAATTTGAAATTTTTGAATGGGAAATTTAAAGGTATGATTTTCTAACTGGATTTTTGATTTATGTGATTTAATGAATATTTCACATTCAAATGAATTAAAGAAAATATTGAGTAAAATGTAATTTAAGGTTACTTAAATGATATTGTATCTAATGAGGGAGTATTTCAAGACTAAATAATAACGAGGTTAAATCGAGATCTATATGAAACTGTTAAATTGAACATTTAAATACTAAAGCTTTGAACTATATTGGAATTTAAATGGTTTATTTTGAGATTCAGATCTGTATTTGAAATCAATATAGTTGAATTTGTTATTTAGAAACTAAATTGAATTAAAATGAAAATTTAGGTTGAACTAAATTTGAATTTATTATTTAGAAAACTAAATTGAATAAAAATTTAGTTTGAAACGTTGAATACTTAAAGTCTTGAAATATATTGGAATATAAAGGGGTATTTTGTGATTACAAATCCGAATTTGAGATCGATAAAATTGAAATGGTTATTTTTAGAATTGAGTTGAATTAAAATTGAAAATACTTTACTGTATAAATTATTTAATATATGTAAATACTATTTTGGGAAATGTAGGGATAATTGAAGTAAAATGATATTTGGTTTGAAGTACAGATAAAGGGAATGGCCACGGTGTTATAGTGTATATTTCTACTTTGTAGATAGTTCCATGGACCCTTAGAGGATGGTTATCCCAAACATCCTTTAAGTTATTTGTATTTCAGTTGATATTTCACTTGAGTTGGATTTATTGATATAAGAATGTTAATCCTGACTCGAGTGTTTTGTGTTTTGCTTTACGCTCGGGTCAGACTGAGTTGATACAGCATTTAAGACTCATCTTCGAAGTTGGAGCTTTGTTTGAAGATCCAGCTATCTATCCTTCCGGTCATCCAGTTGATTGGTTCAAAGAAGTCTTCCGCTCGTACTGGAGACTTCACTGCAACTGGGATATTATGAACTACTATTCCTTATTTATTCCGCTGCATTTTATTACTCTGTGTCTGTGATCTGTGACTGATTTATTTACTATATATGTTGAGTTTGTCACATTTAAATTAACAACGCAGTATTTTGAATTATTCAAGTCGGACATGTATGGTTTATTGTCGATTTGAATGGTCCAAAATAGCGGGCTGTTACAAGTTGGTATCAGAGCTTTGGCTCTAGGCAAACTTAGCATATATGGTAAATTTATTTACAGAATCACTTTCATTCGAGTTGAATCTCTTCCTTTTTGACTCGATTTCCTTTGAATTTTGGAATGTCCCTCAGTTTCGAAATTCATTCTTGTCTCTCCCTATTTATATTCGTTCGATTCTGGAGTATTCCATAACTTCACTGAATGATTTGTAAAAGGGGTGAAACTCCTTTTCAGTTGGCATTGATTCACCGAAGATTCATGTATCCTCGGTTTACAATGCTGCTATATCTAGTTATGCCGAATTCTATATCGGGCGATCGAATGTCGATTTGCCTTAGAATTCCGCATCAATCATATTCCTGAAATCACGATTGACCCGGTTAAGGTCGCCCGCGATTTATAGAAGTATATCCATCTTCTATTTTGTAATTTAATTATCTCATCTTCGATCGAGTCTATCTTCGAATCAGAATTCTATGGATTGGAGTTCCTCTAATTCAAATCTCTATCTTTGTTTTGAAATCCATTCTTAAAATTATCCTTTGAAAATCGGGTATGTTTGCATTTTGAAATTTGTTTTAAATATCGAAATTATTATTTTGATAACTATGATTTTATTCTATATATAAAAGTGAAAATGTTTTCCATAAGGATTATATACCTATATACAGAACAAATAAGAAATGTTATTCTATATATAAAAAAAAGGGTTTTGAAAGGATTTGAAATTTTGAAAATTTTTAAGAAATTGATTTATATAAAAATGATTTATAACTGAAGTGTTAAATTTGAAATTCGAGAATTGAATTCCGGTATTTTGAAATTGGTTTTAAGATTTTGGAAAATATATATAAATAATACGATTTAAAATTATTTTTTTGAATAAGAAATGTTTCAAATGAGCTCAAATGAATTCCAATAATTTTAAAGAAATTTCAAAGAAGTTTCCAAGAAAATAGAAGTCCAGAACTCACTTATGTCGCTTGAAAATAATTTCGGTGATGAGTGCACGCATCATCGACATTGATTTTCGAGTTTCAGAGTGAGGGAGAGGCCACTTTAATAGCTTCGCTATGCAAGTGTTTTTGTAAAACCGTTTTTGATTTCAAATTCCGAAGTATAATTTGATATTTTAGAAAGATATAAGTATATATTTGAAACAATTTAAAATGAGACCGGTATTCAGTCCTCGATTTTCGGATTTAATAATCGGTTTATTGATTTATTGTTGATTTTCAACTCTTGAATTGAAAATTTGATCTCCCTAATTATTTTGAAGGTTCGAACACTTCCAAGTCAAGGTCTAAAGTTTTAAAAACTAAGAAATTTCGAAGAGTATAAAATGTTTGATAAAGAATATAAATTTAGTTTGAAATGTTTTGAAAAAAATAGTTTTGAATAATGGTTTTCAGAAAGGTAAATTGAATATTTCAAATAGAAATAGATAGTTTAAAAGTTTTAAAGGGATAATTATAAATTTGGAAACCATTTTGAGTATAATTGATTTTGAGAAAAATATTTGGTTTTGAAATTAAATTGGAATTAAAAACCAGTACTTATATGGTGATTTTGGAAATGTATTTGTTTGACTTTAGATATTTAATTTGGAAGAAAATTGGTGAAATCATATATGATTTTGAAACTGAATTGATATTGAAATAATTTGAAATTGAGAACCTTATATTATTAAGTACTTGATTTGGGAGTGGTCGAACTTATATAAAATGGATTTGTATAAGTATGAAGTTGATTTGAAATCTATTGATTTGAAAGGTACTCACTTTGGAAAGAGATTTTATATAATCGAAGTCTATATAAGTATGATTTGATCTACTATTGATTTGGAAAGTATCCGATTGGGAAAAATAGAATCCTATATATATGGACTTTATATAAGTATGATATTTGAAAGTGATTTGAAAAGGTACTATATGATATATATTTTCGAAGTAAAGATATGGAAAGTGCCTTCTGCTTGATATCCGCTTTGTGGCCACATCGTGGATTCATTCTATCGATACTATTCTCTCTGATTTTTGGTTTTCCGGATGTAATACTCGAGTGTTCCCACCGTGGCGTAACCCATGGTTTTTTTCTTCTTCTCGTGGATGCACAGCACAATTGCCTGGCTGAGTCTTGCTTAGGGGTACGGATTGTTTCCTGGGGGATCCAGGCGTAACCATTGTGTATCCTGCAATCTGTGTAGGTCGCGAATAGTAGCGCAAGTGCCTGGCTGAGTCTTGCCTGGGGGTACGGATTGTTTCCTGGGGGATCCAGGCGTAACCATTGTGTATCCTGCACTCTACTAGTCATCATGGCGTAACTCGCAGGGCTGAGAAAGCTTACGGATACGGATTGTTTCCTGGGGGATCCAGGCGTAACCATTGTGTATCTGCGAACCATGATCGGACAAAGGTTTTTGGTTTGGTTGTTTTATTTGGATTGTACTTTCCATATCTGTTTTTAAAGGTTTTTCAAGTATTTTCACTGGGTGTTGAAATGGGTCTACTAAGTACTTGAAGAATTCTAGCTTTGCGCTTGATCAACGCATGGCCAGAGTCTGCAAGAACAAGGATAAACTTGTTGAAACATCGAGTTATAAAAGTATTTTCGAATAGAAATTTGTTTTGATAATAAAAGTATTTTATTATAAAGGTATTTCCACAATAAAATTCTGTATTAGTTTTGAAATTAAATTTCTTATGGTTTGAAATTAATTATTCGTGCCCGATACTATTCTTTTGAATCTACCTTATCCGCTCAGCTTTAGTTATTGAGCTAGATTTTGTTTTCCGAATCTACCTTCTTCCTTTTCAAATATATTCTTTTAAAATATTGTTGTGTATATACTGCATGGTTTAACAATAAATTTTTAGTGTTATAAATACTTTAGAAGTTAATAATTCAATAAAACATATTTAAAGTAAATGATTATTGATTTATTATTAATGTTTGAAAAGTATCTTGAGATAAAACTAATAAATTTATAAATTATCAGATTTAAGGAACTTTATTTTAAGGTTTATTATAATGTTTTGATATAAATTTCTAACACTGCTTTAGACTTTTTTAAAAAAAAAATCTTTGCATAATGCAATGAGGATGTTTTAAATATATCTTATATTTTTATTAAGTGAATGAGGTTAAATGTTTTAATTGAATTTTTAGATATAATGAAATATTTCTTTCCTCTTCAAGAGCGAATAGCAAAAACTTAATTTTTTTATTTATAATAGAATTAAGTTGTAAACTTAGGCAAGGCAGTAGGAGCTTAAGTAATATTTTATGAAATTATTCATTAATGACTTAAATCTCTAATGAAAATAAGAAATTAAATGTTAGACTATAACTGAAGTATATAAGAAATTTAGAATTTGTAACCTGTAAATAAAAAGGATATGAAAATAATAAATGATAACTATTGAACATTTATTTACTAAAACAAAATAAGATAGACTTGTGTAACTTTCAATTGCATTCTTAAAGACATATATATAACTTACCAATTAAAAAGTTGGAATGTTAAAAGAATAGGTAATGGAGAATTTTACAAGTAAAACTTATGTAATGGAAGTGTTCAGTGAATTACTTTTATAAATAAGAAACTTGATATGAAAGTAGTTATAAACCTGAGTTATAAATGTAGTGCTACTAAATAAAATGAAATAGAAAATGAATATTGTAAGCAATGAATTATGAACTCAAGTTAATGTTTGAAGCTATTGATAATTAAAGTAAATAATTAAATGAATACTATATTAAATTTAATTTTTTGAATATATTGATTACTTAATTCCTTCTTTCCCTTTTTTTTTCCTTTTCGGGGACGAAAAGTTTTGAGTGGGGGAGAGTGTAAAGACCCATAATTTTCGACTATTAAAAATAGTAAATTTAATAAGACTTTTGTAACTAAATGTTGGAAGAAATTAAAATTTAAGATTTATAACTGGAAAAATACTAAAATGAAATGCAACAATGTTAATTAAAGCTAAGTATTAACAATTTGAATGGAATTCCAATTAATTGAAATCGTGTAAGGTTATACTTGGTTATAAAATGAACATAGGAATAAGAATGTAAATATTTAATTCATAAGTGAAATAATATATCGTTAATGGAAATTGAATAAAATTAGTGTTATGAAATAAATGGTAACATTTATTTGTAGGTAATAAACATATAAAATGTAATTAAAGGCTAATGGTGACAATTATTATATATATTATCTATTTATTCGGTCAATTAAATTAATTGGAAATAAATGGTAATCAATTCCCTTAATTAGTGCAGTTAATGTAGGTTTAATTGATAACGGTAAAAAGTTGATTCTATACAATATAACCAATGTAAATTTTTATCATAGTATGACCTTTGATTTGAATAAAAGGATGAAAATCAGTTTACTCAAATTTATTGGAATTGGAAATTTTAATAAGTGAATTTATTACAATCAATGAAATAAAACGTTACATAAATGAAAGGTAAGATGAAATGGTAAAATATTGATGTTGACTATGTATGTAAGGTAATGATTGATTTAATAAGAGAATGAAATCAACGTAAATAAATAATTGAGAATTTAATTATAATTAATGTGTGAGATTGACCAAAATTCAATAAAATCGAAATATAGTAGTTAATACAAAAGGATGAAAATTTGGAGTATATTAATATAATGAAATTTAAATAAATGTTAACTGTGTTATTAGATCATAAGTTGGACCATAAATAAAATTCTAAACAATAAACTACAATGAAGCAATTAAGTGGAAGGTTCTAACGCGTATTATAATATAATTTAATAATAGGAATTGGAATAATAAATGCCAGCTTCAATGATGAGTTAAATGAATATTGATTGATAGAGAAAAACGTTTATTCTGTATGCAATTTAATGCGTGTTGGATACTGTAATTTTATAAACGTATTTGCATGACTATAAATAAGGATTACAATGTTCATGCATTTATTAAATTGATTTCATCAATTAGGGTCTATTTTGAAGTGAAAGATTAAAATTAATTAGAAATAAATTTATTGAAATCATTCAATTAAAAAAAGGAAAAAGAAACAAAGTGCAATTAATAAATTTAATGTAAGAATTTTTTTATTTGGAATGTACATTATTTGGAAATATAAGAATGGATTTAATGTTGTATAAGTTGATCATTTTAGAATATAAGAATGTTTACATTTATGAATTGCAAGTAATGAATAAGCATTTTAAGGAAATAAAAGAATGTTTGAGAAAAATAAAGGGAACGTTTCCTTTTTAAATATAAATATAACGTTGTAACGGTACGGTATATTGTGACTTTACTTCTTTCTTCCGTTTCAAAATTTAAACGCACAGCCTGGACCACAATCATAATTTGCTTTAATTATTCACCAAAAAAAAAACGCTGACCGTTGCCATTTCATTTATTTTTTGTACGTTTCACTTGATTTTTATACGGTACGTTTTTTTTTATGTGCGTGAATTATTCATTCCTCTTTATAAAACCACTATCTCTTCACTTTCTTTTCAATTGAGAAAACAACTTATACAGTAACATATACATATAAAAAGGTGGATCTCATTTTGTTTCTTTATCTTCTGGAGTTTCCCATGTGTGAGCCTATGCTTCTTCCCCTCCTCTTATCACCCTCCCTCTGTTTTTCCTGAAGCCATCATAATACCCACGCAAATGCCTTCTCTCCCTTTTCTTCCATCTGATGTAAGTTTGTATGCACAGAATGATGCATATTATTTTATTAGCTCTTATATATATATATACTTTGTATGTGTAAATTCAAAAGTTATAGGGTTACAGCATTATGTCGTATATAATTAGCTTAGTTATAGATTTATATTGTTATATATGTCAGATGTTGTTCAAATATAATATATGTCCATACTAGGCCGTACTGAGTAGGTGATAGTACAAATTTTAAAATTTTAGTCATGACTATTTATAAATATGTTGAACAGTTTATACTATTTTAATATGTTCAATGATATAATTTAATGGGTTATAAGGTTTTAGTTAGTCGTATGTTAAGGGAAGAGAGATTACTATATAAATATAGTACGCTTTGATTTTTTTTTATTTATTTATTTTCTTCAGATTTATTGTGTCGTTAAAAAATATATCTATATATGTAAAGTTACAAAGGTTATAAATTTATTTCAAATCTGGGAAGTTGCTTCCATTTTTCCTGAAACTTATATTTACAAAATACCATATATATTGATCCATCTGTATGTTTTTCAAGCCGAGCACCTGGGTTCATAGGATGTGCATATTTGGTATATATAGTTATAGTGCATAAGTGTTTAGATTTCGGTTATGTGCATTTCATTTTAATATGGTAGGTATGTATTCAGCTTTGTTTTATATATTAGTTTAATTGTATATAACCGGTTCATATGTATATACTAAGATTTTATTAAGTATAGTCTAGGTGATATATATTGTTGAAAATATTTGATTTTATTTTTATATAAATGATTTTTATTTTAAAACAATGATTTTATTTACATATATGTATATATGTATATATATATATCTAAATTTAGGATGCGTTTGAATTTAGAAATGACTTTTTAGATATAGAGTTATATATGTATATATGTATACATATATGTTCACATGCATCAAATTATCTCATCAATCAAGTTCTGATTTGATTTCGTCAATTCCTATTTACCAGTTTCGTTCGTCAAATTCGTACCAATTTCGACTTGCTTTGAAAATCGTCAATTGGATCGGTCATTTCGCAATTCAAATCGTAGCCTATTACGTTGTCTATCTCTCTAACCTCGAAAGGTGAGCAATCACTCACGATTAACATTCTTTTATTCATTAAATATTGATTTCAATTGAAACGACAATTGAAATATGCTGCTGTAGTTATTTAAATTTGTTATATACGCTATTATCTGTAACTGTTCACCTGCGGGATATGACACCATATCCTGTTGTTTATATTATATTGTTATTGATG
Source organism: Allium cepa (assembly GCA_030765085.1). Lineage (NCBI taxonomy): Eukaryota > Viridiplantae > Streptophyta > Magnoliopsida > Asparagales > Amaryllidaceae > Allium > Allium cepa. Next base: position 955,969,993 of record CM060934.1, on the reverse strand, counting down.
ATATATGCCTGTTATTTTATTGTATTATCTGTTATCACTCTGCAAGTTCCCTGTAGTTTAGAAATCACTATGGATTGAAATGATACATGCCCGAACGGACTTTAGAATAGGAGAAAATTGTTATGGGTTGAAATGATAAACCCAAGCGATTTTCAGTTAATTGAATTTGGGATTACGGGTTGAAATGATATCCGCCCGTATATATATTTAGTGTACGGATTGAAATGATAAATATCCGTAGCACTAGACTATATGATAGGAAATATATACAGACACCGTTGGTCCATATAAATATTCTGAAAATAATTTTTATAATTTTGGAAAAATTTATATGGTTTAAATAATATTGATTCTTAAGATATTATATAAATGGAAATTTTATATATAGATTTAGTCGTAATATTTGATTTAAATTAGATTAATTTAATACGGATAATATGGTTGAGTATTTATGTAAATCTATATTTCAAATAGATTTTCTTGTAATAAATTAAATAATTAAGATTGAGAGATAAATTAGGTTTATTAAAAATGGTATTTAAATGAGGATTTATTTAATTAAATCAATTTGAAATTTTTGAATGGGAAATTTAAAGGTATGATTTTCTAACTGGATTTTTGATTTATGTGATTTAATGAATATTTCACATTTAAATGAATTAAAGAAAATATTGAGTAAAATGTAATTTAAGGTTACTTAAATGATATTGTATCTAATGAGGGAGTATTTCAAGACTAAATAATAACGAGGTTAAATCGAGATCTATATGAAACTGTTAAATTGAACATTTAAATACTAAAGCTTTGAACTATATTGGAATTTAAATGGTTTATTTTGAGATTCAGATCTGTATTTGAAATCAATATAGTTGAATTTGTTATTTAGAAACTAAATTGAATTAAAATGAAAATTTAGGTTGAACTAAATTTGAATTTATTATTTAGAAAACTAAATTGAATAAAAATTTAGTTTGAAACGTTGAATACTTAAAGTCTTGAAATATATTGGAATATAAAGGGGTATTTTGTGATTACAAATCCGAATTTGAGATCGATAAAATTGAAATGGTTATTTTTAGAATTGAGTTGAATTAAAATTGAAAATACTTTACTGTATAAATTATTTAATATATGTAAATACTATTTTGGGAAATGTAGGGATAATTGAAGTAAAATGATATTTGGTTTGAAGTACAGATAAAGGGAATGGCCACGGTGTTATAGTGTATATTTCTACTTTGTAGATAGTTCCATGGACCCTTAGAGGATGGTTATCCCAAACATCCTTTAAGTTATTTGTATTTCAGTTGATATTTCACTTGAGTTGGATTTATTGATATAAGAATGTTAATCCTGACTCGAGTGTTTTGTGTTTTGCTTTACGCTCGGGTCAGACTGAGTTGATACAGCATTTAAGACTCATCTTCGAAGTTGGAGCTTTGTTTGAAGATCCAGCTATCTATCCTTCCGGTCATCCAGTTGATTGGTTCAAAGAAGTCTTCCGCTCGTACTGGAGACTTCACTGCAACTGGGATATTCTGATGTATTTTATTTCTCTAACCCCGATGTATGTAGTAGCTTTATGAACTACTATTCCTTATTTATTCCGCTGCATTTTATTACTCTGTGTCTGTGATCTGTGATTGATTTATTTACTATATATGTTGAGTTTGTCACATTTAAATTAACAACGCAGTATTTTGAATTATTCAAGTCGGACATGTATGGTTTATTGTCGATTTGAATGGTCCAAAATAGCGGGCTGTTACAGTGAATATCCGGATTGCAAGGACTTCGTTGAAAGTGCCTTCGGTTCTGTTCGAACCCAGAACAGACTTGTATGGATTGTATGCCTGACATTACAAGTTGAGATATAAAGCCGATTTCTTTCAAATATATTTCTGTTGGTGGCGGAGAATTTATTCTCTTAGCTTAACACCCTTCTCTGAGACGTACGAGCTCAGAGGTTATATAGTTGAAGGTTATCAGCGATATATTCCCAATTTGGTAATGTGACATGTTGAGTGTTGCTGTGAAATGATCATTGTGTTGATTATTTGTGATAGGATCGTTTATTTGATCGTCTATCCTTGTGATCATTATGTTGATCATTTGTTGACCCAAAGCATGGCTTTTGTATAAAGTATGTTTTTGTGGACGTGACTTCGTCGAGCCTCACACCCCGTGAATGGTCAAAACAGGAAAGAAGCAGCAAGGTTATGAGGGGTAGCACCCTTTAGGATGTGTGCATTTCCTTCTGGAAAAGGGTGGTATCATGGTATGGAGCCCAGATACTTACTCATGTTGAAAACACTTTGTTATGATTGTGTGAATTGATTAGAGAGCTCTCGGATAAAGGTCCCAAAGGACCGGGGGATGGCATATTCGGTCAGTTGTTACTCAGTTAGGGGTAACCCGGCCTTGTGTTGGTAGAGATCCGGTTTGGTTCTCGGGAATGTCCATCCAGAGGCATTCTCATGTGGCAATGGGAAGTTCCTTGGCCTGATCATTCGTTGGAAAATCCAATTCCCAATACGAAACCCTGTACGGTATTAGTTGTAGAACCTATCATTCACTTATGGTGTCGCAACACTATTTGGATGGTAGCTATAGTAGGCATAGTTCGAAATGTCTATGTTGGCTAAGATTTATATTCTACTTTCGAAATGAATTTTTCCTACACTATGCGCTAGTAATAATATCAAATGTTTCTCATTTAATGCGTATAAAGCATCTTTGACTATCATAAGGAGAAATCTCCTCCGATTCTGCGTTTGCATTGTGTGTGTGTGCGGGAGGCCTTATGGTAGTCTCATTTTTAAAAAGCATTGCGAATTAACTTTGAAAATCTTTTGTAGAATGTTTTAAAAGATAAACTGTTTTTGTTGCTCACACCAGTCCCACGACTGATCCGGAGTTTATTGTTTTCTTTCCTAAACTCTGGGTGCTCATTATTTTCTACGCGAGCAGTCTAGAGTTGGGTTTTACAGATAGTTAGATATAGTGGATTATCTGGAGTTGGTTCAGTCTTTGGACCACACCAGTCTTGTTGAGCTTTGTGATATGTTATGGGGAGTTCGAGCTATTGCTGGATTGATTCTTGGAAATGGAGTTGCAGTTCTGGAGTTCTTCCTTGAAGACTATCTTAGAGTTATTTGTTCCGCTGTTAAATGTTATCTATTTTCTTTCCGCTGCTATTTTATTGTATCATATCTCTGTTGTATATTGATATCTATTGGATCATCTGTTGTATCAGATATTGTATCAAAGCTGTATATCAATGTATTATTCTTTTATTCCGCTGTGTTATTTACTTAATGTTGTTATAAGCTCCGGCGAATCGGATTTGAACGGTCGAATCTATGACATTCGAATACGATTTGAAGTATGGATGTCGATTTTTGAGCGGGCAAAATCCGAGTCGTTACACAATTTGAGATGTAAAGCTGGTTTCTATCAAATACATTTCTGTTGGTGGCGGAGAATTTATTCTCCTAGCTTAACACCCTTCTTTGAGACGTACGAGCTCAGAGGTTATGTAGTAGATGGTTACTAGTGATACATTCCCAATTTGGTAATGTGGCATACGAAGTGCTGCTGATCATTTGTTGATCAAAGCATAGCTTTTGTGAAAAGCGTAGCTTTGTGGACGAGACTTCGTCGGACCTCACACCCAAGAATGGTCGAAACATGAAAGATGCAGCAAGGTTTTAGGGAGTAGCGCCCTTTAGGGTATGTCATTTCCTTCTGGATAGAGGTGGTATCATGGTATGGAGCCCAGATACTTAACCTATATTGTGGCTGTAAATTTATTTCTTTGTGGTTGTTGGTATTGAGGATCCTTAAATAAAGGTTGTTTAAAATCGGGGGATGGCATACTCGTGTCAGCTGTTACCTACTTTTGCAGAGGTAACCCGACCTTGTGCGGGGCGTCTCTCCAGAGGCGTACCCATGTGGCAATGGGAAGTTCCTTGGCCTGACCATTTATTGGAAATCCAAAGAAACAATACGAGCCCTGTACGGTTTTAGTTGTAGAACCTTCCATTTAATATGGTAGCTATAGTAGGCATACTATAATGGTACCTATGCTGGCTAAGATTAATATTGTACTTTCGAAATGTTTCCTACACTTTGCACTTATAGTAATAATATCAAAGAAATTTCAAGCATGTTTGACTATCATAAGGAGAAATCTCCTCCGATTCTGCGTTTGCATTGTGTGTGTGGCGGGAGGCCTTATGATAGTTACATTTTTTAAAAAGCATTTTGGATCTATTTTAAAATATTTCTTTGTTTGTATTTAAAGATAAACTATTTAAGTTCTCACACCAATCCCCTGACTGACTTGGAGTTTATTGTTCCCTTCCTAAACTCTGGGAGCCCACCAATTTCCACACAGGCAGTCTAGAATTAGGTTATCAGGTCATTTTGGAATTCAAGAGATGCTGTGGAGCTCAAGGAGCAAGCTGGATGGCATGGCGTATCAACTAGTATATAGTATTTCTTTTCCGCTATTTGTTGTTGTAAACTCTGATAATGTAATGTAATGTGATATAATGTAATAACTGATACAGTTCTTTTGATTTAAAGATTATTCATTTATCTATTATATGTTGTTCTGCTGCGATTGTGAGATTCTGATATTGTTTCTGTTTTCTTCTTTTTCCTTTCTTACTTCTTCTATCCTTTTCTTCTTCTTTAACCATAAGGGTTCGGTTTTCTGGCCTTCGATTGCTAGGCAGTTGATACAGTGGACGTATTAATGTCGACTTTCGGGAGTCGAAAATCCTAATCCTCACATTTGGTATCAGAGCATTTGGTTAAGCAATAACCTTGGCTCTGTTAGGAATTACTCATTTTAGATAGAGTCAGCAGTACTCTAGAATGAGTGTGAGTGTAATAATAAATATGAGCGCGTATTTGTTAGTGAATATAAAATTTGTTTTATATTTTGTTGATTGGTTTGTTGAGTGGTATATGGATTCTGGTCAATACGAGTAATTAACGTTACTGATAGGAATCTCTAAACACTTGTACAGAACAAATTCGACAAGATATTGTTTGAAAATAGGATAAATGAAATAATTTTACCTAAATTATTTCGTATATAAAAGAGAAAAATTTTCTGTGAATTATTATAATATATGATTGCTTGGTTGCTAGAAAGTGATGATATTAAATTATTATCATTAAAGTTGAAAAAGAAATTGAAATCGTAACTCCAAAGTTAAGGAATAAATTCACATACAAATAGAATTGGAGAATATAAATTGTAAATGTGATTTGTAATTGGAAGTAAAATTCCAGAGGAATATTTGGAAATGTTTTGAAAGGGTTTGCAATTAGGAAAAGATTAAATTCCTTTAGTTTGAAAATGGTTTTCAAGGGTTTGGAAAAAATGTTTTTGGAGGGATAAAATCTCTAAACTCTTTTCGGTCACTGGAAAATAACTTCGGTGATGACTGTAGCATCATCGGTGTTCATTTTCGAGTTTCCAAAAAGAGGGATTACTGCCAAGTTGTTTTAAATGGAAGTAGTTTGGAAAATTTGGGTTTGGGTTTTGAAATTCAAAGGATAATTTGAATTGGTTTCAAAAATGGTTTTGAAATGTTGGAAAGATTTTGGAATCTGATAAAAATAGTTATGGAATAAAATTTATTAAGTTGAAAATAAATTTGGGGTTGAAATGAATTGAATTCAACATTTATAAGTAAAGGGTAAATTAAATTCATATGGAATTTGAAATCCAGTTTAAATATAAGTGGTTATAAACTGAAATAGTGAATTGAATTGTGTTTGGGAACGAACAAAAGAATAAAAGCTGAATATCGAAAACCAATTTGAATTGTGCGAGATGAAATGAGTTAGAACTTGTAATGAATTAGTAAAAGAAACTAATTTAAAATAGCAAGGTGAATCGGTTGTGAATGAAAATTAACTAATAAAATTCAATATTCAGAAGGTAAATTGAATCCAAATAGAATTTAAATTGTAAATTGAATTCAAATGAAATTGATAATGTGAGATTGAATAAAAATGGATATTATGGTTAGCAGGATATGCAGGTGGATTAAAGGTATGTGTTTGAATTTCAGTATGAAATTTAATGATTTTCTTGTCCAGCCACTTGGCATTTTCTTTTGTTTTTGAAATCTGGGGGCCGTGGTGCCATTCTTGTAGTCGTACCGAGCTTGCCGCGCAAAAGAAGCGCTGGCGAAATTTTTCGAAAATTTAAGGCTTTAGAATATTTTTGAGAAAATTGAATTTTTTTGAAAACTATAACTTTGATTTTGGAGTGAAAAGTTAAAGGATATAGTTGGTTTTGAAAAGATAACTAAGTATGATTTGAAAACTTAGTAAAGTTATTGTTAGAAGTTTAACTATGGATTTTGGAAAAGTTAAAATATTTAAACGAATTTGAAATTTAATTTGAACAAATGGTTTTGAAAAGTTAATGTATTTCAAGACTTTTTCTTACTTGGTAATTTCGAGGACGAAATTCTTTTAAGGGGGAAGTTTGTAACGACCCAGAATTTCTGTCATTTGAAATTCGTATATTTAATTGATTTTAAATATTAATAAGTAAAGTTAGTAAGTCAGATAAATTTTAATTCGAATATCTAGATTTAATTGGATAGTTAAATCGATAATTTAATATTTGAATTACAAAAATAATTGAAAATTGGGTTTAATGTTATTAAAATTGGTTTATAAAATCGAATTAAATCGTATTGGAGTTAGAATGATGCTATAGAACTTTTAAAATTGAATTAAAAGTTAATTTGTAGAAATCGAATATTTAATATTTAAATTGACGAGTAAAAATAATCATTTTTTTCAAACAGTCTCGGATTTCAACGAAACCAGTTTCATCGGATCCGTAATGTTAAGTTATTGTATGGTTTCAAATTTCGTGTCAATCGAATTTACGATTTGTTCGGGGCAAGCTAAAACGCACTGAAATCAGTTTGAGTGAATTTTAAATTTAAAATAGTCGATTTGAAAACTATCTTCCAAATACGATCGAATTGGCTCCCGATATATATTCCATTGCGTTCGGAATAGGGGTAAAACATTATAAACGTCAGGCGGCACGCTTCGTTTGGAGTTCGGAAATTTTTTGGGTGAATAGTGTCGCGTAATTTTCTATATAAGGCCACCATCATTCACATTTTTACCCCAAACCCTAACCGAAGCTTCAGCCGCCACCATTCATTTCTATGGCAGAAAATTCATCTCCTTCTCCCTCAGTTTTCTTCAAATCTACACATTAATTTGAGAAACATTAAACTACAAACTTCTAGAGCACGTTGAGATCTTCCTATCCAACGGTGGAGATCGAAAAATACACTATAAATTAACGGTGATTCTCGTTCAAAGGCCGATCGTTTGCGTGCGATTTTCTATGCATAGGTACAAGCGAGTGAGGCCGGTCCTTGGCCAATGGTAGTGGTCGAGGTGGGCTTCAAAACGTCATTCACCTATCGTTGTCGAAGTGGACGTAGGAGGCGCGAGCATTTGGGTTAATTAGCGGCTATGGGTTTCTTTGTTCGCATTTTACCTGATGGGGAAGAAGAATAAGGGCATGGCCCTAATGTGGCTACAGGAAATCAACGGTCTAGATAATAAAAGGTTTAAAAATAATAAAAAGAAAATGGAATATATATATATATATATATATATATATATATATATATATATATATATTAAATCGTTTAAACTTTGTAACGTCATATCTTTGTCATACGAGGTCGAAAACCGACGAAACGAATTGCATTGGATTCGTTTTGACGAACGCGATGGAGCTGGATTGGAATCGTTTGGAGTTAGTTTGAATTTTGAGTAAAATTAAACGCGCGTTTAATTTTATTCGAAATAAAACACTGCAACTGTATTTGAAACAAGGTGAGAACTTCTCACTCAATCGAAATTGTTTTGATTTAAATTTTAAATAGTTAAATTTAAAATTGCTTGATTGTGTGATTGAATGATAAATTGCTATTTGTTGAATTGAAATAGACCCTATACGCCGTATATTAAGCGGATGTTATTTATTAAACACATATACCGCGATATTCCACCATGAAGTGGAATTGGTAGTATATATGTACTTGGAGTTGATTTTTCCGCATTATATAGCAGATGAGACCCTATTACGCGGATAATATTTTACATAAACCCATGTACCGCGATATCCTGTCTTGAAACGGGATTGGTATTGTGCTAATATCCGTGGATGCAGGGAAACAGGTTGGAGGGATCCAATTGGATTCCTCAACAGTATTGATTTATTTACAGATATTTGCGATATATTCTGTTATCATATTGATATATGATTTTTGGATGCCGTGGTTGATGTATTGGTGCTGTAGCAACATTGGGCCTATTTTTGGAGTTTTAAAAATGTTAAAGTAATGATTTTCAAATTTAAAAGGATTTTTAAAGTGATTTTCGAAAGTATACATTTTATTGAATTTTGGAATTGATTCATTTTAAATAAACAAACGTTATAATTTTTATGTTATAAAAATTATGATTTTTGTGAAATATAACCGAAATGTGATTTTTAAAATAAGTAGTTGATTAATTTGTAAATTGATTTAAATTGGGATTTTTGAATTATTATAAACAGTTTATATAAAAGGTTTATAAAATTGATATTTATAAATTAAAATATTGGAATTATAAAGCGAGTTTTTATAAGTGTTAGAATGAAGTATATGGATTTCATAAGTGAATGAAATTTATAGATTTATAAATCGTGAGGTTATAAAATGAATTGATTTTGTAAAATAAAAGATTTATAAGCAATTAACTTATAAATTGGATTTTGGCATGTAAATGGGATATGGATAGAATTTGTTAATAAAGTGATTTTATAAGTTGAAGTTGTTATAAAATATAAATGGAATTTATAAACATTGTTTTATAAATCCGAAATCGACTTATTTTGATAAGTTAATTAATATAGCTTATTAAAGTAGTATATTCACGATTTGGGGACAGTGGATAATCCTTTAAAATAAAATATATAGAAACGTTGAATTTGGTTAACGAAGTATATTCACGATTTTGGACAGTGAATAATATATTAAAGAAAAGTTTTGGGGAAGTGTTATTTTAAATAGAGGTAAAACGATTTGAAGTTGTTTTAAAATGTATTAAGTATCGAAACCATAGATTTCTACATTCATTGTTGAAATAGACGTTTTCGAGAAATAAGGAAATGGTGGACTATAACACTGTTGTTATAGTAAATGATTTTCGAAAGGAAATGTTTTATATAGTATTGGGATTTATATATCTATCTTAATTTCGAATCCCTATACTAGTAATTTTGGGTTGTCGTAACCGTGTTTTACGAAACATTCGTTTTGACTCAAATGAATGTTTAAGAGAATGTTTTCCTTTAAAAATAAAATATATACTTAATTGTGATTTAAGTATATTGAATATTTTCCAAATGTTGAAAATAAATAGATTTGTGAATTACTTATTGCTAAATAAGTATGGAAATGTTTTCCAATATGAAGTAAAATGTTTTGAGATTATATCTTGTAACGACCCTGGATTTTTGGCCTCGTTTACTTTAATAAATATCTGATCTAAATTAAATCGAAAGTAGTGTGATCATCTTAAAATGAATATGATTTGGAAATACTGCCATTTATTTATATAAACTGTATTTTTAAAAAAAAAGAGTAATTTGAAAATTTAAAATAAATCTCAATAATATTTACAATAAATTGTTCTTATATAATTCAATTGAAATAAAATTTATCTTATATGATTGAATTACAATACTTTGTCTTATTAATATGTGATTAATAAATATATTGATGTGAATGATAATGTTTAAATAAAATTAAAGTTTATCGATATAAAATATAAATATTAAATATAAGTAAAAGTTAAGAATATAATGTAAATATTGATAATCAAAATATAAAATACGAATATAAATAAGTAAGCAAGCAGATGAATGTCATCTAGATGTTGATAGCTAAAATATAAAATAAAAATGAAAATAAAGTTAAATGGATAGGCTTGTAAACAAAGAATAGAAAAGGAGCAAAGCATAAAATAAGATAAAATAAAGTCAAATGTAAAGTGAAAACATGATACATATGTATGAACATTTTGCAAGCTAGAAAATAACATAATAACAAAACTAATATTTACTTACAAAATATCTTCATAAATATATATATATATTTGATCAAGTGTTGCTGTGTAATCATGTGTGCAAGGAGTCAAAGTTTACAAATCAACTACAAAATGTCCTTATTCATATGCAAAAAGATTTTGTACAGAGAAAACAAAGTATTCATAACATTTAAATACAAATATCTTTATACATGATGTCTTCATTCACAAGCCATTGACCTGCAATGTATATGTCTGCAAATAAACATCTTTATACATAGTACACTATAATTATAATTGTGTAAACATAATTAGAAACCTAAGCATTTAATTTCCATCATCTCAACACATTATTTTTTCAGATCCTAATATTTATAAAATATGTTCATGTCAAAGCCAAGTAGAAAACAACTGTACTAGTTATCACCTTCCCTTGTTAAACTGTTCTTTTATTTTATATATGTATACATGTTGCCACTTCTAGTTCGTTTAGAGGAAAAATAAAACTTTGTAATACCTGAGAAACCAGACAGCAAGAAAAGAAGTAAACTCCATTTCAATTCAATAAATACAGTCAAGGATTTAAGACAGTTCAAGCTTCAGATGTTCAACATCAAATTGCTCTTTGTTCAGGAATGATGCAGAGTGAGTAAACTTAATACCTTAAGTTTAAGTTTTAAATTTAGCAGTTATGCAACTCAGTGATCTTATGGATATGTATGTTTTAATCTTGTGAGTACAATCCTATGAAGCATATGCTTCTCTATTAAATTGATACAGGGAAGTATTTGTTCAGAAATCAAATTTTATTTACTGCAAACATATGTTAAGTTTTAATTGTTCAATCAAACGAAGTAGTTAAACTAAACTAAAAAAAATTGCAAGCTGTTTAAAATATCTGGGTAGAAGTATGCTACTGGAATATGGACTTACAGGCAATCAAATAATTTATTGATAAATTCTATTGTTATTAAATGCTAATTCGAATTTATATCTTGAATTCATACTGCAGGACATGAATTTTGAAACAAAATTTTTAATTTTTCAGATTTTTATTTGAAGAGCAGTTCGTATATAGCCGAAGATTGCATTTTTGGAAAATTCTGGTTATCGATCCAATTGAAATTGATGAAATTTGACTTGAAGCTAATTTGAACCTCATGGGTCTTAGGAAAATTATCAGAAATTTTTTCAATTGTATAAATGGTTGGGTCGAACCATTTCTAGGGTTTTTCTTCGAAGTTTTGCACATTCCTGTGAATGTCGGGTTCGGTTCCTATAAACGATCGAGTGTCGTAAAATTATGGATAAAGGATGTTTTATGCGTCATCGTGGTGTGGCCGAAGATTTGAAGTCTCCGGTGGTGTTTGCGGTGGTGACGAGGCGATTTTGATGATGGGTCGGTTTGTAGTTTTCGAGCTGAGGGCAAATTTTTGATTTCGATCGTTTGGGGACGTGCTGGGTTTGGATTTCGTGTTGTCGCGTGATTTGGGATTTGCTTAGATGATGGGTGTTCGTCGGTGACGAGTCGTGCCGCCGTGCACGTGTACGGCGGCGGGTCTGCGTGTCAGAGTCGTGCTGTCTTCTTACTCGAGTCGTGCTCGTGTATAAATGGGTTCAGCTTCGAGTTTTATCGTGGGCGAGACGGGTATCCTGATGCTATTTAACATTGTTTAATTTAAGTTTTAACTTTTAACAAGCTTACTGTATAAAAAAAAATTAAAGAAGAAGGGGAAGGGTTTTAGGGGAGGACTCGGGAAAGCTTGTGTGATACCCGGAGTTATGCTCGAGTATAAACAGGGAAGTCTCGGGTTTTGGTTATACTGCAGTTTTGCAGTGAGGTTGTAGTTGAGTAAATTTGTTTTTTTTACAAATTTATTTAAACGTTTTGAGCTTAGAGAATGTTTAAAGATTAAGTTAAGATTTTGTTAAGTTTTAATTATTGTAGTCAAAAGCTTAACGACTTTTCTTAAACAATTAAATTATTTTAATTTAGGAAATTATTTAGGTTAAGTATAAAGGTTAATTAACTTTTAAGTTTGGGGGTTAATAATAAAAATGATTTAAAATTTAAAGAGGACTTTTAAAGGTAACTACATTGAGTAATAAAAATTAAATGAATTATTTATAGAAAGCAATTAAGAATAATTAATTTTCAATAATAATTAGTAATAGATTGTGAGAAATAAATGAGTAATTAACTACTTAAGTTAATTTATGAACGATCAATAGGTAATTAATCAAGTGATTTAATTAAGAAGTAAGAAGCAATTAATTTAGGGATTAGCAGATAATAATTTGGCGATTAAGTTTTATTAGTAAATAATTAAAGTTATCAATTAATGATTAGGAAATAGGTAATTAGGTAATTAAAGTTAAGCAACTTGATTAAGGAGTAATTAAGTTAATAGAGTGAAATAATTAAGTAACTAAATAAATAAGACTTGACAATTGATTAAGTTAAGATTCATTAAATTAAATAATTTGAAAGGAAATAAGTAATTAATTGTTAATTAATGATTAATTAAACAGAGTTAAGTGGTTAACTCTCAGGTAATTAATTCTAAATTGAATTAATTACAAATAAGACTTAAAGATGACTGCTTGCGGATTATTATGTTGAATATCTGATTGTGATAATTATTTGATGATATTCTGTGATGTTCTGTGATATGCTGAGTTATATCTATGATGATTGTGTATGATCCATCTGTGATAATGCTATGTTAAATCTATTATTGTATTTAAATTATTTTAACTATTTAAGTTAATTAGACAACTTCGCCCTTAAAATGGCGTTTGGATTTCGATGAGACCGGGATCGGGTTTGCTACATTACAGCGTGATAGGGGGTTCTCGCTTTGCATTAGGTGCATGCCCTTGGGGGTAGTATAAGGCCTTGTGGGGTTGGTCGCGAGGCGAGAGGCTGGCCGTAAAAGCAAACCCAAGGTATCACTGTGAGCCACAGCGGGACGGGGATGGTTGCAAAGCCTACCGGTCGTGAGCCGTTGCTGATGGTTGAAAAGCCTAGGACGTCACAGTTGGTATCAGAGCATGGGTTGGTGATAACCTTGGCTCTGGTAGGAATTACTCATAGAATAGAGTTTGTAGAACTCTAACATGAGTCTGAGTGTATTAATAGATATGAGCGCGTATTTGTTAGAGAATATAAAATTGTTTTTATATTGTGTTGACTTATCCGTTGAGTGTTTATGAATTCTAGTCGATGTGTGGGACGCCATTTCATCGATAGGAATTTCTAAACTCTTAAACAATGTAAACCAACATAGTATTGTTTTTAAAGTAGGGTAAATGAAATAATTTTACCCAAAATTATATTTTGACATAAAAGAAATATTTTTCTGCATTATTTTATATATATTTGGATGTTTGGTTGTTAATACTATAGTTAAATAAAAATTTAAAATTTGAGTGGTTTATAACCAAATAAAATTATTTAAGTATGATTTTAAATAAAAAGGAATATAATTAAATTTAGATTAAACTAAAATTTAAGTCCCGGGAATTTAAAAGGTGTTTAAATGAATTTAAACGAAAGGATTTGGGAATTTGAAATCTTGGGAATGTTTGAAATGTTTTCCAAAGATTTGGAGGCAATAATGGAGTATTGTTTTGAGAAAATATTGTTGAATGGAAATTGTTTTGGGAGAAAATTATGAAAGTAAGGAAGCACTGAACTCACTTCATTCGCTGGAAAATAATCCTGATGATGATGGCCACATCGTCAGTATTCATTTTCGAGTTTTTAAAGTGATGGATTGCTGCCAGGATAGTTGGTCATGATATTGTTTGGGCTTGTTCAGTATACAAGTGTTTTAGAAATTTTCAAAAAGAGAAAATTTGTTTTGGTGAAAACAAGTGTTTGGAATTTGAAAATTTGATTTGACATACCAAGTGGATATGTGTAGTTATCATTTCAAAATGGTTTTGGAAATGAAAACCGGGCAATTGAATTCTAAGAAATTCTATTTAAATAATGTAAAAAGTTTAAATCAATCCACTGTTGAACTTATAAAGTAAAGTTGATATTAATAAGAAGAAATTAGGAATTTTAATCCGGGAATTAAAAATTAACTTAAGTAAATGAAAGTGAAGGAAATATATTTGAATTCAACCTGAGATAAGTTAAATAAAATTGAAATTGAATTAAATTGGATATAAAATTTGAAGGTGAAATGGTTGTAAATGCGAAAATGAAAATTTATACCTTAAGGTAGTAGGTGCTATATATATAATCTGAAATTGTGGTTATAAGATGAAATGACCCAAATGAGTAATATAAGCTTTTAAGTAAATAAATAAGTTTGGAGCTCACATAGTGAGTAATAAAATTTAAAAGAATGATAAATGGCTAGATTTAGCTGAAGTTGAGTTAAAATAAAATTGAATTTAAAAGAATTCAGTCAAGTTATAAATAATATTGAATGGAATAAAATTCTTACGTAAATAAATAAATGTAAACCAAGTAAGCCTTGAATTTGGTTAAAATAGAATTGGAGTGAGTTGTAAACAAATCTAACTCAAGCATAAATTGAATGACTTTATTATAAATTCAATAATGAATTGTTAATGTAAATTAAAATTTAAGAATGGATAAAAGATTGAACTAATCGAATAAATTAGTGAATAGTTGGAATTTGATTAAAGGAAAATCAAATCAAAGATTTAAATGAAAATTGGTGGAATAGAATCAACTTAAGTTATTGGGTGGAACAGTTGAAGAAAGTAAATAACTTAAGTAAATTGTGAGATGGTTATTTAAAAGGTTGTTGTGTTCAATAAAATGGTTTGGAGTCAAACCTATTGAAAAGAAAAAAAAATGCAATGTAAGGATTGTGAATAAATTAATTGGGATGGAATCAAGTGTAAATTGAGTTGAAATCAGTTTAAGATTTGTCATAAAGCTTAAGTAATTATTTATTCACAATAGTATTGTCAAATTGCATATGAAAATGGGTCGTTCGAAGTAAATGAGATTAGATAAAAATTTATGAATTATTAGAAGCAAAATAGGATGATTTTGAAATCAATTGGAATGAATATGAGTTGTTTTGCTTAAATAAAATAAGTTTAAGCGAGTAAGTCGTAAATCACTTTAAACTGAAGGGAATGATTTGAGAATTGATAGGATGTAATTGTACTAAGTGTCGAAACCTTACATATGTGCTTATAAAAAAAATAGCAACAAAACGATTTCAAATTGGAAACTGAAATAAACTGGTGGATAAAACTAATTTAAAATAATAAGAGGAATCAGTTATAAATGGAAGATAGTCAATAAAATTAAATATTTAGAGTTGAAGAAAAAAATTGAATTCACATGGAACTAGAAATTCAAATTGGAAATAAGAAGATATAAAGGTTAAAGTGGTAGAGTAATAATGTGAGAGTATATATAATGCTTATATTAAATTTAAGAAATGAAGAGTGAAATTCGTAAGTAAATTTGATATTGAGAAAATTATTCCAACTGGATAGAAATCAAAATAATGTGAATAAAAGAAAATTGATATAGTTGATAATCAATGGATATAAATACGTTGGATGTACGTATATTATTTTATTCGCATAACAATTTGATCCAAATTCGAGCACAGAATTTCGAGGTAGTTGTATATCGATCCGAGTTGGGGTTTTTCACTCGATTTTCGACGACGAACCATGGATATGGATTTTGATTGATTCTGGAAATTCTTTGTCATAGTTGTAGCTATGCAAGGAGAATGACAGTTTCTGATCAAGAAACCAGATCTGAGTCCACACTAGAAAGTCGGGTGAACGATACTAGTTCGGAAGAGAAATTGTGTGATCGAGCGAGCGATCGGATTTGATATTGCGTACGAAGGGTATATGTACATCGTACGGGCTTGATTGAATAGAAATTGAAATTCTGTAAAGAAGTCAATAAAATTTGGAAAGAATTAATACTATAGATTTCAAAAATTGAATTGCCAGAGTGGATATCTGGAATTCATTATGTATTCCGTATATCCTATCTTAGAAATTTGTTCATGATTCATCATTAGTTGTTGAACCGGTAGTTAAGGAATTTGGAAGTAGAGTCGAATTTGACTGTGGTCGGGAATCCAGTTCGGATTGTTGATCACCGAGAGACAACTCTGAGTAATTTTAGGGAAGCTTATCCGAACTTGTGTTCAGATAGCTAGTGTTGTTTGTTAGGATAGACTGTTTGGTTGTTTGCTAATATATGAATGATATGTATGTTTGAATGGTTGGTGTAACAGCTTTTAAAATTATCTTTGTTTTAAATTTCGGGGACGAAATTCTTTTAAGGGGGGAATGTAACGACCCTGATTTTTGGCCTCGTTTGCTTTAATAAATATCTGATCTAAATTAAATAAGTAGTGTGATCATCTTAAAATGAATATGATTTGGAAATACTGCCATTTATTTATATAAACTGTATTTTAAAAAAAAAGAGTAATTTGAAAATTTAAAATAAATCTCAATAATATTTACAATAAATTGTTCTTATATAATTCAATTGAAATAAAATTTATCTTATATGATTGAATTACAATACTTTGTCTTATTAATATGTGATTAATAAATATATTGATGTGAATGATAATGTTTAAATAAAATTAAAGTTTATCGATATAAAATATAAATATTAAATATAAGTAAAAGTTAAGAATATAATGTAAATATTGATAATCAAAATATAAAATACGAATATAAATAAGTAAGCAAGCAGAGGAATATCATCTAAATGTTGATAGCTAAAATACAAAATAAAAATGAAAATAAAGGTAAATGGATAAGCTTGTAAACAAAGAATAGAACAAGAGAAAAGCATAAAATAAGATAAAATAAAGTCAAATGTAAAGTGAAAACGTGATACATATGTATGAACATTTTGCAAGCTAGAAAATAACATAATAACAAAACTAATATTTACTTACAAAATATCTTCATATATATATATATCTGTGTGTGTGTGTGTATATATATATATATATATATATATTTGATCAAGTGTTGCTGTGTAATCATGTGTGCAAGGAGTCAAAGTTTACAAATCAACTACAAAATGTCCTTATTCATATGCAAAAAGATTTTGTACTGAGAAAACAAAGTATTCATAACATTTAAATACAAATATCTTTATACATGATGTCTTCATTCACAAGCCATTGACCTGCAATGTATATGTATGCAAATAAACATCTTTATACATAGTACACTATAATTATAATTGTAGAAACCTAAGCATTTAATTTTCATCATCTCAGCACATTATTTTTTCAGATCCTAATATTTATAAAATCTGTTCATGTCAAAGCCAAGTAGAAAACAACTGTACTAGTTATCACCTTCCCTTGTTCAACTGTTCTTTTATTTTATATATGTATACATGTTGCCACTTCTAGTTCGTTCAGAGGAAAAATAAAACTTTGTAATACCTGAGAAACCAGACAGCAAGAAAAGAAGTAAACTCCATTTCAATTCAACAAATACAGTCAAGGATTTAAGACAGTTCAAGCTTCAGATGTTCAACGTCAAATTGCTCTTTGTTCAGGAATGATGCAGAGTGAGTAAACTTAATACCTTAAGTTTAAGTTTTAAATTTAACAGTTAAGCAACTCTGTGATCTTATGGATATGTATGTTTTAATCTTGTGAGTATAATCCTATGAAGCATATGCTTCTCTGTTAAATTGATACAAGGAAGTATTTGTTCAGAAATCAAATTTTTTTTACTGCAAACATATGTTAAGTTTTAATTGTTCAATCAAACGAAGTAGTTAAACTAAACTAAAAAAAATTGCAAGTAGTTTAAAATATCTATGTAGAAGTATGCTACTGGAATATGGACTTAAAGGAAATCAAATAATTTATTGATAAATTATATTGTTATAAAATGCTAATTCGAATTTATATCTTGAATTCATACTGCATGACATGAATTTTGAAACAAAAATTTAGATTTTCAGATTTTTATTTAAAGAGCAGTTCGTATATAGCCGAAGATTGCATTTTTGGAAAATTCTGGTTATCGATCCAATTGAAATTGATGAAATTTGAATTGAAGCTAATTTGAACCTCATGGGTCTTAGGAAACTTATCAGAAAAATTTTCAATTGTATAAATGGTTGGGTCGAATCATTTCTAGGGTTTTTCTTCAAAGTTTTGCAAATTCCTGTGAATGTCGAGTTCGGTCCCTATAAACGATCGAGTGTCGTAAAATTATGGATAAAGGATGTTTTATGCATCATCGTGGTGTGGCCGAAGTTTTGAAGTCTCCGGTGGTGTTTGTGGTGGTGACGAGTTGATTTTGATGATGAGTCGGTTTGCAGTTTTCGAGCAGAGGGCAAATTTTTGATTTCGATCGTTTGGGGACGTGCTGGGTTTGGATTTCGTGTTGTCGCGTGATTTGGGATTTGCTTAGATGATGGGTGTTCTCCGGTGATGAGTCGTGCCACCGTGCACGTGTACGGCGGCGGGTCTGCGTGTTAGAGTCGTGTTGTCTTCTTACTCGAGTCGTGCTCGTGCATAAATGGGTTCAGCTTCGAGTTTTATCGTGGGCGGGATGGGTATCCTGATGCTATTTAACATTGTTTAATTTAAGTTTTAATTTTTAACAAGCTTAATGTATAAAAAAAAATTAAAGAAGAAGGAGAAGGGGTTTCAGGGGAGGACTCGGGAAAGCTTGTGTGAAACCCGGAGTTATGCTCGAGCATAAGCAGGGAAGTCTCGGGTTTTGGTTATACTGCAGTTTTGCAGTGGGGTTGTAGTTGAGTAAATTTGTTTTTTTTTACAAATTTGTTTAAACGTTTTGAGCTTAGAGAATGTTTAAAGGTTAAGTTAAGATTTTGTCAAGTTTTAATTATTGTAGTCAAATGCTTAACGACTTTTCTTAAACACTTAAATTATTTTAATTTAGGAAATTATTTAGGTTAAGTATAAAGGTTAATTAACTTTTAAGTTTGGGGGTTAATAATGAAAATGATTTAAAATTTAAAGAGGACTTTTAAGGGTAACTACATTGAGTAATAAAAATTAAATGAATTATTTCTAGAAAGCAATTAAGAATAATTTCTTTTTAATAATAATTAGTAATAGATTGTGAGAAATAAATGAGTAATTAACTACTTAAGTTAATTTATGAACGATCAATAGGTAATTAATCAAGTGATTTAATTAAGAAGTAAGAAGTAATTAATTTAGGGCTTAGCAGATAATAATTTGGCGATTAAGTTTTATTAATAAATAATTAAAGTTATTAATTAATGACCAGGAAATAGATAATTAGGTAATTAAAGTTAAACAACTTGATTAAGGAGTAATTAAGTTAATGGAGTGAAATAATTAAGTAATTAAATAAATAAGACTTGACAATTGATTAAGTTAAGATTCATTAAATTAAATAATTTGAAAGGAAATAAGTAATTAATTGTTAATTAATGATCAATTAAACAGAGTTAAGTGGTTAACTCTCAGGTAATTAATTCTAAATTGAATTAATTACAAATAAGACTTAAAGATGACTGCTTGCGGATTGTTATGTTGAATATTTGATTGTGATAATTATTTGATTGTAACGACCCGCCGCTCTGACCGCCTCTAGTCGGTAATTAAACCAACTAGAAACGTTCAAAATGACGGATTCTTATTTAGTTTATAACATTTAAACAGAATCAGTCACAGAATCACAGAAACAATAATATATTTTATAAGTGAACTTTTCTTTTATATACAAATATCAGAGTTATACAATGAATTACATTTTATACAGCGGAATAAACATATATCTTTTTTAAAGTAAAAGAAAAATTTTCTGAAAAGCTTTAGTGAAGTGCTCTCCCCTCTCTCTCTAACTTCGCCGCGAGAAAATCTCCAAGCTGTAAAAATACTCGGTCTGACCCGAGCGTTTTATGCAAAACACAAAAACACTCGAGTCAGGATTAATCTTTATTCAAGTAAATAAATTTGCAATGAACTGAATAAAATAGTAACAGCAGTAAAGACAATCGTGAAAGACCACCAACTACAACGATGCACAAAGATACAAGGTAAACTGGCATTCAGGCAGCAGTGTACAACAAATCCAGCAGCCCCAACTACAACAGTGAATACAACTACAAGTACAAGGCATGTCAACAGCAATATGAACTATTCAGCTACAACTAAGCAAGGGTCAAGCGAATAAACACAACTCGAAGCATGTACATATGCAGCCACAAGACCACAAAGACACCAATGATACAAGAGAGGAATGCAACAACCAGGTGAAGATGCAGACATAAACAAACAAGTCTCAACCAAACATGTCAGTGAATAGTTCAGTGAAGAATCAGTGCACAACATCATGAATATACACAGTGCAGACACAAGTCAGTGGTAAGTATACAAACATACCAGATCAAAATCGAACTAAAGTATGGTGAAACACTGCAACTCAAAGGGTATCAACAATGCAACACTTGATTGAGCTACAAACAGTGATGCAAGTATTGAAATCAGACTAAATGAAGAAACAGTGCAACAGATCAAGTGACATGATGAAGCAGAGCAAATGAGACAATGTCATGAGACTCAACATGTACATGTCCTGATCAGTGAAACCCAAAGCTAACAGAGTCAACACAAATGCAATGCTAAGTATACAAGTGACTTGAACAAGACTCGAGAAGCTACAGATATCAGTGAACATGATATGGAAATCAAAATATACAAAGTGCAACAAGCATCGCAGTAATGGATGCAGACAATTGAAACAACAGAACAGTACAGGGAAACAACACAATATTCACGAATGCAACATGACCAAATGTCCAGACAACACAACACTCACGTATGAAATGTTCAAGTGGAAACCAGAGAAGATGGCCAGAGACGAAGACAGTGATGAACAAGTTAGAGAACAAGTGTGTGTACAATTTGAAATGGTCAAATTTGTATCTTTGAAAAAGCCAAGCAAATAAAAGAGGATAGAAAAATAAGGATTTGGATTTCCATATTAACAACTTCAATTTTTTTTTTTAAAAATCTGTCAATCCTGTGTGGCTGCAGTACACACGTATATTTATACACATGTGCACTGCCTCGCCGACTCGTGTGCACCAAACAAAAACACACAGCTATCAGATCAAAACAAGATCAAACCCAAGTTTCAAAACTAGGTTCAACTCAAGGCCAATGCAAAGACAAAAGAGTCAAGAAGGCATCAGACAAAGCAATACAAACAGCAATGTCAAAGCAGGCTATCAAGGGCAGAGTCTCAGAAATGCCAAAGACATGAAGCAACGAAAGATTCACAAATACAACTCAAAGTTTACAGAATGCAGACCAAAATGAACACAACTCATTAAGCTCATAACAACAAGAAACAGACCATAAGAAATGCATCAGAGAATCAACACATATGAGCAAGTGAACTAGTCAACATACATATACCTCAAAAACAAATGGACTGCACTGTTTCAAATGAGATAACAATTTCAAACTCAAGTGAACATTATAGCAAAACACATGTTCAATAAAGATCAGGCTACAAAAACATATGGTGGTGCAGACTACAAATGAGTGCTAACAAAATAAACTAATTGCAACAGGGTTAGACCAACATAGTGCAACAGTGAAACACTGAATAGTATGCAGACCAGAAACACCAAGTCAAATGCAACGGAATGGAATGCAACTACAAGTGCAACAGTCAGGTCCAAATGCAACAAAATGGAATGCAACTACAAGTGCAACAGTCAAGTCCAAATGCATCAATGAGAAAACTGCAGTGGACATGTATACAACAGAGGAAGCCATGATCAAGTCCAAATATAGTGCCACAACTTGTAACAAGGGTATGGAAATTTACAGAAAGGTCGGGCTTACATTTTTTTTCTTCTTTTCTTTTTTTTTAGTAAAAGAAAGAAAATTTCAAAACTTACTTAGTTTGTTACTAAACATGGTGCAAGTTTAAGGCACAAAACCAGAGATTAAAAATATACACAGTCAACATGCAAAACAAAATATTCATTCATATATCTAAGTTTTAAATGTGTAACTTGTTTATACTTTCTGATTTCCAACATATGTTCATGATAAAATCTTGTAACAGTTTATGATGTTGATTTATATTTTATTTTTTAAAAAGAACCAATACTGTATTTCTTATAACAGAGACACAAAATTTATTTATCTTGAATATAATTTATAAACTTGAATTTATACTCAACAAACAAATATTGTTTACTTATCAATCCTAACAGAGCACTAAACTCAGAGATAAAGGTTTTCTCTTTTTAAATCTTGGGTAAAAATAATAATAATAATAATAAGACAAACAGGTATGCAGATTCATCAGCTACACGCATATACATATTTACATATGTAAACACAAAACATCATCACAACACAAGATCAATCCAACAAGCTTAGTTTTATCAGACACATGCACAGATTATTTAAAACAATTTTCAATTGTGAAGTTATTTATCAAAATGAAGGTGCTGCAGTTTCAAATCATAGCAGTTAAATTTGATTTTTACATGACAGTTTTGTTGAACTTGATTTTAGTATATCACTTAAGCATTTAATTTAAAGGAAGAATCTGTTTTTAAAACAAGAAGTTTACTCACATTTAATTGAAGCAAAGAATACCCAGATACAAACTCATATGCACACATTTACATTCAAACTCAAGCAAACATTATATGCTTCATGCAACAGATAATTTGAAACTCTTTTTAAATTGTGAAGTCACTCTCTAAACAAAATGGGGACAGAGCAATTTATATATATATTTTTAATGACAGTTTTGCTTTGAACTTGAGTTCTAATACTTCCATGTGCATTTATTTCAAAAGAATTGGGGTTTTGAATTAGCTTGCAACTGAGAACAAGAATAGGGGAGGTTTACAGACACATATATACATCACATATGAACTGAAGTTCAAACAAGCACATGCAAACAAAGTTTTCCACAACCAGATTCAAAGACCCATCACATGCAGCAAAAACAAAACAAGTCAAGTTTTAATAGCATCTGTTCTCATCAGATTTTTAAATGATAGCATCTGCCCTCATCAATTTAAAAGCAAATTTTAAATAGCATCTGTTCTTATTAGTTTAAAACAAATTTTAAATAGCATTTGTTCTTATCAATTCAAATTCAAGCAATCGAGCAAATGATATCAAATAACACCCAACAAACAAACATGCAGAGTTTTATCTGTTCTTATTAGTTTAAAATTCTAATTTACCGAGCAACTGGAAGACAATAACACCAAATCATAGCATGCAACCAAACACCCAATTCAAAACAAATTTAGAAACTTGAATAAGAATTTATCGTGAGAAAAAAAACTCACCTTGTCTCGAATCGAAACAGCCGGGGTGGGAATGAGCACAATCGAACGAAGATCGAAGCCCCAAATGTTGAAGGTCGGCAACTTCGATTCCTACACAAGCCCTAGTTTAGCTTCAAAGAGGAATGAAAATGAGAATCGAAGCCGCCATTTTTTTTTCTTTCGTGATTTTGTTTAGGGTTTAAAAAAATGAAAATGGGTAAAAGGAGACGGGTATACTTAATCACGACACCAATATCAAACATGGGCCGGTATTATTTTCAAAGCCCACTTAGCCCTTAACAAAAATTTTGAACGGAATTTAAATCAATTTACAAACTCCTAGCTCAAAATTTTAAATTCAAATATGTTCTTCATATTAAACTTGAAAAATTCAAATAATTTCACAAGTTTCAAATCAAAATTTAATTCAATTATTAATTTGCATAAGTAATAATCCTTAAATCCAAATTATTTTTCTAAGTCATTAGTTTGAATTTAAAATACAAATTCAATATTCAATTTCAACTCTAAAGTCAAATTTAAATTTTTATTCAACATTTTATAGATTAAAGTTTAATATTTAATCGCCAATATCCTAGTTATATTGGGAATTTAATTTAAATCTCATTCAAATATTTAAAATTAATTAAATATTTTCAATTTAAATTGTTCAAAAATTCAGGATCGTTACAATCTCCCCTCCTTAAAAGAATTTCGTCCCGAAATTGCAAGCAAGGAAAAATGATTGTTAAAATTTCACCGATATTTATATTTTACACAATTTTACCAAGCTCAAAACTTATTAAAAATAAATGAGTATAGAATTCATTCTATTTGTTTTATCTCATTAGCTTTGTTAATTAACTCATTTGCTCATCATTTTCTACAATCAAGACGCAAAAGTCTTTTACTAAAGTTTTCAACTTACAAAACCCAAAATTTAAATTTGAAATTCTTCATTTAAGAAATTTACATAGTATAACTTTTCCAAAGCTGTGGACTTTCAAAACATTTCAAAAATCCTCTTCCTTAGTTCATTAGGTTGGAATTTATGTTACTTTAATTTCAGATTATTGATTTTCTATTCAAAGTTCGAAAATACTTGCTAACTCGAAATTTAACAAGTCTATTGTCGTTCTTAAAGACATTAGGCATACGCTGGCCAGGCGCAAGTCTAAAAATCTCCAAGTACTAAATATACTTGCTTCAATTCCCAGTGAAAATACTTAAAAAATCTTTTTAAAAATGGATATGGAAAGCACATTCCCCCATGGATCACAGTTACCGGCGGTTACGCTACTATCCCGGTAGAATCGCTTGTAACTGTAGATTTCTCATCTCTTGAATTTCGCCATGGTTGTCGCCATAGATCGCGGTTCACACGGCGGTTATGCTACTATCCCAGTAGAATCGCTTATGACCGTAGGCATCTCGCCCCTCGAATTTCGCTTTGGCTTCTAGATTGCAGTTTACTCAGCGGTTGCGCCACTATCCCAGTGGAATCGCTTGTAACTGTAGGCATCACGCCCCTCAAATTACGCTAGTCACTCCAACTAATGGAAAACAAATGGCCAATCCAACTAATGGAAAACAAAGGGCCAATCCAACTAATGGAAATCAAATGGTCAGTCCAACTAATGGAATTCTACGTAGCTACGATCTTCAAATGGACACTCATCTCGAGTTCCAACAACCTTCACAAATTTTAAATGGAAGGTACTTTTCCATATCCTCAATTTGGAAAACATAATATCATATATACATATATAATATTTCATTTCACATTTCGTACATATCATACTCATGTACTTACATAAGTTTTCCACAACAATTTCTTTCCAAACTAATGGTTTTCGAATTTATCGTATTCTCATATATACGTTCTGAAAACCTCAATATCTCATACCCATAACAAATAGAGGATTCACAAATTTTCCATTTCATTATCCATTTAAAATTTTCCTCTAAGTCGATTTGGAAATTTAAGGTTATTTCAAACCTAATTCACATTCATAATTCAATTCATTATCGACTTCACACTCGATTTGGATTTCACGTGACATCGTAAATTCTCAACACATAATTGATGTCTATCGATATATAACCTCTGAGCTCGTACGTCTCAGAGAAGGGTGTTAAGCTAAGGGAATAAATTCTCCGCCACCAACAGATATATATTTAATAGAGATCAATTGCTATGTCGTCAATTCACAATGTTAGACATACAATCCAAATCAACCATTCAAAATTCAAAGTTCAACTTATATCATTTTTGGGTGTCAAAGTTAAACTCAATTTAACTAAAAATTCAATCCTTTGAAAATTTCCAAGTTGAACTAGTTGTTCATATTTTCCAAAAATATCTACACAAGATATATATAATTTTCCACACTTAACCATTTGAAAACAAATTTCAAATCATTTTTCACCTTTCAATCTTTGAAAACAAATTTCAAAGCAATTTCCTTAAACGGAAACACTTCCAAATATTTATCCATTTTAAACTTAAAATGGTTCACTTAAATCAATCAAATAAATCCTTACCGATTTATTTTAAACTTACGTTCCAAATCCGCAAATTTATTTCCATATTTCAAAAATAAATCAATATTTATTTTTAACAAATTTCCCTTTCTTTTATAAATTCCATAGTGAATTTACATTTCCAAAATATCTATGAATACACGATTTTCAAATCGATTTCACATATTCATTTTCATTTTATCTTTAAAAGATAAAATCTTAAAACATTCACTTTCCACTTTATCTTTAAAAGATAAAATTTCAAATCTTTCATTTCATATTGGAAAATATTTCCATACTTATTTAATAATAAGTAATTCACAAATCCATTTATTTCTAACACTTTGAAAATATTGGATATACTTAAACCAAAATCAAGTATATATTTCATTCTTAAAGGAAATCATTCTTTAAACACATTAATTTGAGTCAAAACGAATGTTGCGTAAAACATCGTTACGACGACCCAAAATCACTGGTATAGGGATTCAAATTTAAGATAGATATATAAATCCCAATACTATATAAAATTTTTCCTTTCAGAAATCATTTACTATAACAACAGTGTTATAGTCCACCATTTCCTTTGATTTCTCTCGAAAATGTCTATTTCAACAATGAATGTTGAAATCTATGCTTTCGATTCTTAACACATTTTAAAACAACTTGAAGTGGATTAACTTCACTTTCTGCACATTCAAATTCATATTCATCACTGAATCTACTAAATCTATTATGGATTTTCATGTTGACAGATTTTAATTTTGAAATCTAAATCTCATTTGAACTTTACATTTGCTTTCTATTTCCAAAATAGTCAACTAGTTCTTTAGTAAACCATTTATCGACTTGGTTTCATTAGATTTATATCTCCATATTAACTATTTTGGACATTAGTCTAAACTTGAAATATAAGCTTTACATCAAAACTAGTTTGATTCATACAGTTAAGTCGACAATTAAATTTCCTATCAAAATTTGCAATCCTCATTAGCAAAGGTCGGATCATTCAATCATTTTCCCAAGACATAACCGATTTATTTAATAATATATTCACTGTCCAAAATTACGAATATATCTCCTTTAACAACTTTTATGTTTCATTTATCAAATTCAATTGGTTTCGAATTATAAACAATCTTTACAAATTCCACTTCTATTTATAAAACTTCGATTATAATCTCCTTCATTAATTTGATTCAATCTATATAACTCAGTTATATACCAAAAGTCCATATTATAAGTTAAATATTTATAATCCATTTATTTACTAAATCATTCTTCAAAACATTTGAAATCAAATTTCAAAAGAATTCAGAACCAAATTCTCAAGTTATAATTCAATAATTCTCTTGATTATAACCAAATTGACATGTCATTTCATTTCCCAATTATTTCGGAGATATTCAAAATATTCGATTTAAACCAATTTATCAATTCACTTAACTCAAATTTCATTTTTCATAAATCTCAACAATTCGATAACGAGTTTTCGAATGATCGGGACTCAAATCTAAGGAGACCTCACCGAATAGAAACTATCGCAAACCTAAATTTAGAGAGGGGAATTTTAAAACTAATTCTAATTTTCAAAATACTTTTTATTTTAAAGAAAACAAATTTAAACTTCTTTAGATTTGAAAACACTTTCTTTAAAGTGATTCTAGTAAATATTCAAATTAAACGCCATAAACTAAGCTTTGTGTAAACCAAAGCTCTGATACCACTTTGTAACGACCCGCCGCTCTGACCGCCTCTAGTCGGTAATTAAACCAACTAGAAACGTTCAAAATGACGGATTGTTATTTAGTTTATAACATTTAAACATAATCAGTCACAGAATCACAAAAACAATAATATATTTTATAAGTGAACTTTTCTTTTATATACAAATATCAGAGTTATACAATGAATTACATTTTATACAGCGGAATAAACATATATCTTTTTTAAAGTACAAGAAAATTTTTCTGAAAAGCTTTAGTGAAGTGCTCTCCCCTCTCTCTCTCTAACTTCACTGCGAGAAAATCTCCAAGCTGTAAAAATACTCGGTCTGACCCGAGCGTTTTATGCAAAACACAAAAACACTCGAGTCAGGATTAATCTTTATTCAAGCAAATAAATTTGCAATGAACTGAATAAAATAGTAACAGCAGTAAAGACAATCGTGAAAGACCACCAACTACAACGATGCACAAAGATACAAGGTAAACTGGCATTCAAGCAGCAGTGTACAACAAATCCAGCAGCCCCAACTACAACAGTGAATACAACTACAAGTACAAGGCATGTTAACAGCAATATGAACTGTTCAGCTACAACTAAGCAAGGGTCAAGCGAATAAACACAACTCGAAGCATGTACATATGCAGCCACAAGACCACAAAGACACCAATGATACAAGAGAGGAATGCAACAACCAGGTGAAGATGCAGACATAAACAAACAAGTCTCAACCAAACATGTCAGTGAATAGTTCAGTGAAGAATCAGTGCACAACATCATGAATATACACAGTGCAGACACAAGTCAGTGGTAAGTATACAAACATACCAGATCAAAATCGAACTAAAGTATGGTGAAACACTGCAACTCAAAGAGTATCAACAATGCAACACTTGATTGAGCTACAAACAGTGATGCAAGTATTGAAATCAGACTAAATGAAGAAACAGTGCAACAGATCAAGTGACATGATGAAGCAGAGCAAATGAGACAATGTCATGAGACTCAACATGTACATGTACTGATCAGTGAAACCCAAAGCTAACAGAGTCAACACAAATGCAATGCTAAGTATACAAGTGACTAGAACAAGACTCGAGAAGCTACAGATATCAGTGAACATGATATGGAAATCAAAATATACAAAGTGCAACAAGCATCGCAGTAATGGATGCAGACAATTGAAACAACAGAACAGTACAGGGAAACAACACAATATTCACGAATGCAACATGACCAAATGTCCAGACAACACAACACTCACGTATGAAATGTTCAAGTGGAAACCAGAGAAGATGGCCAGAGACGAAGACAGTGATGAACAAGTTAGAGAACAGGTGTGTGTACAATTTGAAATGGTCAAATTTGTATCTTTGAAAAAGCCAAGCAAATAAAAGAGGATTAGAAAAATAAGGATTTGGATTTCCATATTAACAACTTCAATTTTTTTTTAAAATCTGTAAATCCTGTGTGGCTGCAGTACACACGTATATTTATACACATGTGCACTGCCTCGCCGACTCGTGTGCACCAAACAAAAACACACAGCTATCAGATCAAAACAAGATCAAACCCAAGTTTCAAAACTAGGTTCAACTCAAGGCCAATGCACAGACAAAAGAGTCAAGAAGGCATCAGACAAAGCAATACAAACAGCAATGTCAAAGCAGGCTATCAAGGGCAGAGTCTCAGAAATGCCAAAGACATGAAGCAACGAAAGATTCACAAATACAACTCAAAGTTTACAGAATGCAGACCAAAATGAGCACAACTCATTAAGCTCATAACAACAAGAAACAGATCATAAGAAATGCATCAGAGAATCAACACATATGAGCAAGTGAACTAGTCAACATACATATACCTCAAAAACAAAGGGACTGCACTGTTTCAAATGAGACAACAATTTCAAACTCAAGTGAACATTATAGCAAAACACATGTTCAATAAAGATCAAGCTACAAAAACATATGGTGGTGCAGACTACAAATGAGTGCTAACAAAATAAACTAATTACAACAGGGTTAGACCAACATAGTGCAACAGTGAAACACTGAATAGTATGCAGACCAGAAACACCAAGTCAAATGCAACGGAATGGAATGCAACTACAAGTGCAACAGTCAGGTCCAAATGCAACAAAATGGAATGCAACTACAAGTGCAACGGTCAAGTCCAAATGCATCAATGAGGAAACTGCAGTGGACATGTATACAACAGAGGAAGCCATGATCAAGTCCAAATATAGTGCCACAACTTGTAACAAGGGTATGGAAATTTACAGAAAGGTTGGGCTTACATTTTTTTTCTTCTTTTTTTTTTTTAGTAAAAGAAAGAAAATTTCAAAACTTACTTAGTTTGTTACTAAACATGGTGCAAGTTTAAGGCACAAAACCAGAGATTAAAAATATACACAGTCAACCTGCAAAACAAAATATTCATTCATATATCTAAGTTTTAAATGTGTAACTTGTTTATACTTTCTAATTTCCAACATATGTTCATGATAAAATCTTGTAACAGTTTATGATGTTGATTTATATTTTATTTTTTTAAAAGAACCAATACTGTATTTCTTATAACAGAGACACAGAATTTATTTATCTTGAATATAATTTATAAACTTGAATTTATACTCAACAAACAAATATTGTTTACTTATCAGTCCTAACCGAGCACTAAACTCAGAGATAAAGGTTTTCTCTTTTTAAATCTTGGGAAAAAATAATAATAATAATAATAATAATAAGACAAACAGATATGCAGATTCATCAGCTACACGCATATACATATTTACATATGTAAACACAAAACATCATCACAACACAAGATCAATCCAACAAGCTTAGTTTTATCAGACACATGCACAGATTATTTAAAACAATTTTCAATTGTGAAGTTATTTATCAAAATGAAGGTGCTGCAGTTTCAAATCATAGCAGTTAAATTTGATTTTTACATGACAGTTTTGTTGAACTTGATTTTAGTATATCACTTAAGCATTTAATTTAAAGGAAGAATCTGTTTTTAAAACAAGAAGTTTACTCACATTTAATTGAAGCAGAGAATACCCAGATACAAACTCATATGCACACATTTACATTCAAACTCAAGCAAACATTATATGCTTCATGCAACAGATAATTTGAAACTCTTTTTAAATTGTGAAGTCACTCTCTAAACAAAATGGGGACAGAGCAATTTATATATATATTTTTAATGACAGTTTTGCTTTGAACTTGAGTTCTAATACTTGCATGTGCATTTATTTCAAAAGAATTGGGGTTTTGAATTAGCTTGCAACTGAGAACAAGAATAGGGGAGGTTTACAGACACATATATACATCACATATGAACTGAAGTTCAAACAAGCACATGCAAACAAAGTTTTCCACAACCAGATACAAAGACCCATCACATGCAGCAAAAACAAAACAAGTCAAGTTTTAATAGCATCTATTCTCATCAGATTTTTAAATGATAGTATCTGCCCTCATCAATTTAAAAGAAAATTTTAAATAGCATCTGTTCTTATTAGTTTAAAACAAATTTTAAATAGCATTTGTTCTTATCAGTTCAAATTCAAGCAATCGAGCAAATGATATCAAATAACACCCAATAAACAAACATGCAGAGTTTTATCTGTTCTTATTAGTTTAAAATTCAAATTAACCGAGCAATTGGAAGCCAATAACACCAAATCATAGCATGCAACCAAACACCCAATTCAAAACAAATTTAGAAACTTGAATAAGAATTTATCGTGAGAAAAAAAACTCACCTTGTCTCGAATCGAAACAGCCGGGGTGGGAATGAGCACAATCGAACGAAGATCGAAGCCCCAAATGTTGAAGGTCGGCAACTTCGACTCCTACACAATCCCTAGTTTAGCTTCAAAGAGGAACGAAAATGAGAATCGAAGCCGCCATTTTTTTTCCTTTCGTGATTTTGTTTAGGGTTTAAAAAAATGAAAATGGGTAAAAGGAGACGGGTATACTTAATCACGGCACCAATATCAAACATGGGCCGGTATTATTTTCAAAGCCCACTTAGCCCTTAACAAAAATTTTGAACGGAATTTAAATCAATTTACAAACTCCTAGCTCAAATTTTTAAATTCAAATATGTTCTTCATATTAAACTTGAAAAATTCAAATAATTTCACAATTTTCAAATCAAAATTTAATTCAATTATTAATTTGCATAAGTAATAATCCTTAAATCCAAATTATTTTTCTAAGTCATTAGTTTGAATTTAAAATACAAATTCAATATTCAATTTCAACTCTAAAGTCAAATTTAAATTTTTATTCAACATTTTATAGATTAAAGTTTAATATTTAATCGCCAATATCCTAGTTATATTGGGAATTTAATTTAAATCTCATTCAAATATTTAAAATTAATTAAATATTTTCAATTTAAATTGTTCAAAAATTCAGGATCGTTACATTGATGATATTCTGTGATGTTCTGTGATATGCTGAGTTATATCTATGATGATTGTGTATGATCCATCTGTGATAATGCTATGTTAAATCTATTATTGTATTTAAATTATTTTAACTGTTTAAGTTAATTAGACAACTTCGCCCGTAAAATGGCATTTGGATTTCGATGAGACCGGGATCGGGTATCTAATTGATATTCCGAAAACCATATCGATCCAATTTAAACGTTAGGTCGTGAATTTTGAAATGAAGATCGAGATGGTGTTTTCAGAATGTAAGGGTTATCGTCGTTGACTCCGAGGGTGATTCCAAAATGAGTGTGACGAGATAATGCCTTCGGTTTCGTTCGAACCCAGAACGAACTTGTATGGATTGAATGCTTTCAGCACATCGTCAGGCGGACGATGAGCATTCTAAGTGATATGTCCTGTAAAGGTAATTGCAGCCTCAAGCCTCATCAACTGGGAATGGCTAAAACAGGGGAGATGCAGCAAGGTTAGGTGGGTCATGCCCAAGCAGGACAAGATATTTCCCCTGTCTAGATGTCCCTTTTTATTTCGGCTGTATGGGGGTTGCTAGCTACAACCGCGGGGTTTATCTTGTTCAGGACTGTTCAGTAAGGAATGGTTCCAGCCTTGTGTTGTAGGGGGTCGGGAGTGATCCTCGGTACGGTGATCTAGGCCCCGTACTGTGATGGGTGGTAACCCAGTAGCTCTGCCATTGTTGGAAATCCATTTTCCCTACGAGACCCTACGGTTTTGATTTGTATTACCCACTTTTGTGGCTAGTAGCTGGAATTTAATGAATGTAACAATTTCGGCTAATTTCTATTTACTTGAAAATCCTAGACACTATTATAATATCACTGGATTTCCTATGAAATGTTTTGGTTAGCGTAAGGTAAAAACTTACCCGTATTTATTTGTGGGGAGTCTTACGTGGTACCTTTATTTTCGAATGTTTTCAAAGTTAAACAACTTTAAACTGTTTACTCATACCAGACCCATGTCTGACCCGGAGTTTATATTTTGTTTTCATAAACTCTTGGGTACTCAAATTTTTATGTGTAGCCAAGTGATAGGTTTTGGACTTTGATTTCTGGATAAGTTTGGAGCAGGAGTTCCCAGACGTATGTAGATATCTACCTAGTTCCGCTGTGTAGTTGATGTATACTGTGTCTCTGATGTGTGTAGTTGCAGATGTATGTATGACTTTCATATGTATTGATATTGTATAACTCTGATATATGTAAAACTTTGTAATATTTATGTGATATATTATATTTTGTTCCGTTCCGCTGTGAGATTCTGATGTTGTTGTTCTTTCTTTTCTTTCTTTTCCATTTCTATCCCTTTCTTTTCTTAATGATGATACGTCTTTCTGGTAGTAGAAGGGCGGGTCGTCACATATCTTTTAAAGATAAATTGAAAGTGAATATTTGAAATCGATTTAAAAGTCGTATATCAATGGACATTTGGAAATTTAAATTCACATGGAATTTATAAAGGAAAGTGTAACGACCCTAAATTTTCGACACTTGAAATTGATAATATTTCATTAATTTTAAATATTTGATTATTGGTTTAGCTTGAATTCCCAATATAAATATGAATTTGGCGATTAAATTATGGAGTTTAATCTATTGAAAGTTGAATAAAAATTTGAATCTTCGATTTTAAGATGATTAAAAATATTTCAAAGGTTTGTAAAAATTCATATGGATAATACTGAAGATAATAGAAGCTTCAGAATTTAATTTGAAAGTGATTTGTTCGGTTTTGAAATTATATCGTTTGAATCGATATTTAAAAAATAGCCTTCCGAGGCACATTCTCAGAATTCGACGAAACCAGTTCCATTGGGTCTGTAATATTGAATTATTACCGGGTTTCAAATTTCATATTTTTCAGAGTTGATATGTGAGCACATGGTAAGTAAACGCGTTGAAATTTAAATCAAACTCAATTTGAATTTAAAATTTTATTTAGTCAAATATCAGCATGTTATCTCCCTAACATCTCTCCTAAAATCACGGCAAGGATCACGGCTAAATCAGGCAAACACGTTCTCCTTCCTTTCAGCCTCAATTCACGTTCTTCTGTCTCTCTCCATCCCTTTTTAAAAAAAGCAAAGCAGAAATAAATAAAAAAATAGCGTATGCTTCCTTTCTCGAAAACAATCCTCTTCCTCTCTATTTGTAAACGAAATGGCGGACGAAAACGAGATCATTCGTTTTATAAAAAAAAAAGAATAAACGAAAAATGGCCGAAGGACAAGGGAATCGAATCGCGATCGACCGAAGGGGGGGAAGGTTGGGTTCGCGAGTTCGATCTCGAATGGAAGGTGGCAGGCGATCTCGAGCATCGCGATATGGCGGTGGCCAGAACTAGGGCTTCGCGAGATTAGGTGGGCGACGTTCAATCGCGGCGGCGACGGTAGTGAAGGCCGAAGGGGCATGACAATGGATTCGACGCGAAGTGTCGCGATTGGGATTCACGGCATGGCTAGGGCTTCACAGCAGATGGCGGCGACGCCTCGGAGGTGGCGTACGTGGATGAAGCTCGTCTGGTTTGGGGTTCGGATGAGGAAGCAGTAAAGGTATCTTGTTTACCTTAATTTAATTTAACAAATGAATCTTTTTGTTTTTTTGTTAATGGAAAAAAAAAGATCTCTATGAAGATTCTTGGATTTATACACACAGTTAAAAAAAATGAAGATATATGCAGAAAATTGTTTTACAATAAGTATAAATACATATACACATTTAAAAAAAAAATCTATCTGTTTATTTAAACAATGCATATTAGAAATTGATTTGGTTAATAAATTGATTTGAATTTATTTAGGGCACTCAAAATAATTTGTTAAAGGAAATGTAGTTTAAGATTTAATTTTTAAATAAATATATATAAAGGAGAATTATTTATATGGATAAAACTGGGAAAAGGAAGAAAATAAATAATAATAGGAATTTGAAAACTTGAAGAAAATTTAGTTTAAATTAAA
The DNA here is from genome assembly GCA_030765085.1 of Allium cepa. Classification (NCBI taxonomy): domain Eukaryota; kingdom Viridiplantae; phylum Streptophyta; class Magnoliopsida; order Asparagales; family Amaryllidaceae; genus Allium; species Allium cepa. The sequence continues at coordinate 955,934,809 of CM060934.1, read as the reverse complement.
TAAATCTATTTAGCGGTAATTAATTATTCAATTCAGTTTAAAAATTTATATTTGTTTGTGTAAAATAATTCATCGATAATTTAAATTTGTTAAAAATATATATATATATATAGAAATTTATTAAAGGAGAAATATTGGTTTAAATAAAACTATCAGTTAATTTAACTATTAAAAATGAAATCATCGATGAATCAAAATTATCAAATGAAAATTTATTATTCGATCTATTCGAATATTAATAAATTGTTTAAAATATTTATACAAGGTATAAATGAAGGAAACAAGCTGAAATGGAAATGGATTGCAAAATAAAAAGCTAAGGTGAGAACTTCTCACTCAAAAAAGGGTTTTATTTCAATTTTAAATAGTTAAATTTAAAATGGTTTGGTTGTGTTGATTGAATGCTTGTATGATGATTGTTATATATATATATATATATATATATATATATATATATATATATATATATATATATATTGGATGTGAATAGACCCTATACGCCGTTAGTAAGCGGAGGTTATTTATTAAACCCATATACCGCGATATTCCACCTTGAAGTGGAATTGGTATTATATTAGTATATAGCAATATATATATATATATATATATATATATATATATATATTGGCATATGTATTGCAGTTGTTGATTTCCCGCATTGTATAGCGGATGAGAACCTATTGCGCCGCCTATTAAGCAGATAATATTTTATAAATCCCATATACCGCGATATTCCATCTTGAAGCGGAATTGGTATTGTGCTAATGTCTGTGGATGCAGGGAAACAGGTTGGAGGTATCCAACTGGATTCCTCACAAATATTTATCTGATTTCAGATATTGTGATATTTGATTGATTATCATATCGATATATGATGTTTTGAAAGTCGTGATTGACTATTTGATGTGCTGCATCATCGGATCCATTTTTGAAGTTTAAAAAAAACAACGATTTTAATTTCTAAAGTGATTTTTGAAAGTATACGTTTATAAAATATTTTTGGAATCGATTCATCTTAAATGAATAAACGTTATAATTTTAATGTTATAAAAATTATGATTTTTGAGAAATACAGTTAAAAGTTGATTTTTGAAAATATGGGATTAATGATTTTATAAAATAGTTAAAATTAGGATTTCTGAATTTATTATAAAAAGTTTAAATATAGGATTTATGAAATTTGATTATTTTATAAATCAAAATGATGAAATTATAAAGGAGTTTAAAGACGTTTTAAAAGAATAATATAACTTGATCCATATAAAAGATTTATAAATTAAAAATATTGGAATTGTAAAACGAGCTTTTATAAGTGTTAGAATGAATTGCGAATGAATTTCATAAGTGAATGAAATTCATAGAATTATAAAGGTGAAGTTATAAATGGAATTTTATAAACAGTAGGTTTATAAAATTTGTCAAGTTATTTAAAAGAATAGATTTTGGATAAATAAATGAATCTTATAAGTTATAAGATTTATAAAATTTAGGAAGTTTAAAAGAACATTTTTGCAAACAAATAATTTATAAGTATTTAACTTATAATATGAACTTTTAGTATATCATTGAGATATGAAATTGAATAGGTTAATAAAGGAAATTATAAAAGGAAGTTGTTATAAAATAAATAGAAATGGAATTTATAAACATTGTTTTATAAATCCGCAAACTACTTATTTTGATAAGTAAATTGTTGTAACTTATTAATGGAGTTATATTCACGTTTTAGACAGTGAATAATCCTTTAAAATAAAATGAATAGAAATGATGAAATTGGTTAACAAGTATATTCACGTTTTTGAATAGTGAATAATATATTAAAGAAAATGTTTTGGATGTGATGTTTTAAATAGAATTAAAATGATCTAAAGATGTTTTAAAATGTATCAACTATCGAAACCATAGATTTCAACATTCATTGTTGAAATAGACGTTTTCGAGAAATAGAAGGAAATGGTAGACTATAACACTGTTGTTATAGTAAATGATTTCCGAAAGGAAATTTTTTGTATAGTATTGGGATTTATATATCTATTTTAATTTTGAATCCCTATACTAGTGATTTTGGGTCGTCGTAACGATATTTTACGCAACATTCGTTTTGGCCCAAATAAATATGTTTAAGAGAATGATTTCCTTAAAGAATGAAATATGTACTTAATATTAATTTAAGTATATTGAATATTTTCCAAGTGTAGAAAATAAAAAGATTTGTGAATTACTTATAAATAAATAAGTACGGAAATGTTTTTCTAATGTGAAATGAAAAGTTTAGAGAATTTATCTTTTTGAAGATAAATTGAAAATGAATAATTGAAAACGTATATTCATAGATATTTTAGAATATAAATTCACTATGGAATTTATAAAAGGAAAGGGGGAATTTGTTTAAAAATAAATATTGATTTATTTTTGAAGTATTGAAAATATATATATCTTGTAAAGATATTTTTGGAAAATAAATAATTTGGAAAATTATTTGGAATCTGGTGATGTTGTGCATATCCATTGATAGTTCAATAACCGACTATAAATATTTACCTTTGAATAGGTATTTGTTGTGATTGCTTGAATTTGAATGCCACACTTATTTTTAAAATAAGCGCTCACTGTTCGGGTTAACCGGGAAAGGACCTTGGGGTCGTATAACCCATTCCGAATGTGTGATACGTCGTTATGAATTGCATTTGAAGACCGGTGTTGAAGACCGGATATTTTCGAAAACGAAAGGATTTCTTGTTGATTATCTCTGCACTGGCTGATCCCCGGTATAGAGATCGCCATATGTGATGGGAAATCCGGACGTGATTAGAGATTATTCGGATTGCAAGGACTTCGTTGTAAGTGCCTTCGGTTCTGTTCGATCCCGAAACAGACTTGTATGGATAGTATGTCTGACATTACAAGTTGAGATATAAAGCTGATTTCTTTCAAATATATTTCTGTTGGTGGCGGAGAATTTATTCTCTTAGCTTAACACCCTTCTCTGAGACGTACGAGCTCAGAGGTTATGTAGTTGAAGGTTATCAGCAATATATTCCCAATTTGGTAATGTGACATGCTAAGTGTTGTTGTGAAATGATCATTGTTTGATCATTTGTGATATGATCATTTGTTTGATCACTTATCTTTGTGATCATTTCTTTGATCATTTGTTGACCCAAAGCACAGCTTTTGTATAAAGCGTGGCTTTGTGGACGAGACTTCGTCGAGCCTCACACCCCGAAATGGTCAAAACAGGAAAGATGCGGCAAGGTTATGAGGTGTAGCACCCTTTAGGGTATGTGCATTTCCTTCTGGAAAAGGGTGGTATCATGGTATGGAGCCCAGATGCTTACTCATGTTGAAACACTTATTATTATGGTGTGATGTTGATTACGAGCGCTCGGATAAAGGTCCCAAAGGACCGGGGGATGGCATACTCGTGTCAGTAGTTACCCAGTTAGGGGTAACCCGGCCTTGTGTTGGCAGAGATCCTGTTAGGTTCTCGGGGACGTCCTTCCAGAGGCGTTCTCATGTGGCAATGGGAAGTTCCTTGGCCTGACCATTTGTTGGAAATCCAAAGAAACAATACGAGACTTGTACGGTTTTATTTGTAGAACCTGCCATCTAATATGGTAGCTATAGTAGGCATAATATAATGGTACCTATGCTGGCTAAGATTTATATTCTACTTTCGAAATGTCTTCTACACTATGCACTAATAATAATGTCAAAATTGATTTGATTTTTTTGTAGTAAGCATCTTTGACTAACATAAGAAGAAATCTCCTCCAAGTCCGCGTTTGCATTGTGCGTGTGGTGGGAGGTCTTATGGTAGTTACATTTTCAAAAACATTGCGAATCTATTTTAAAAATTATCCTGTTTTTGATTTTAAAGATAAATAAACTATTTTGAGTTCTCACACCAGTCACATGACTGACTCGGAGTTTATTGTTTTCCTTCCTAAACTCTGGGTGCCCACCAATTTCCACGCGGGCAGTCAAGAGTTAAGGTTTATCAGGATATTCTGGAATTTAGGAGTTGCTGGAGGCAAGCTGGATGGCATGGCGTATTACTAGTATATAGTATTTCTTTTCCGCTGTTTGTTGTTGTACACTCTGATAATGAAATGTAATGTAATGTGATGTAATGTAATAACTGATATAGTTCTTTGTTTAAAGATTATTCATTTATTTATTATATGTTGTTCCGCTGCGATGGTAAGATTCTGTTATTGTTATGTTGTTTTCTGTCCCGTTCTATTTTCTTTCTTTTCTCTCTTCTTCTGTCTTTTTTTTCTTAAACATTGAGAATTCGTATTTCTGTTCATCTTGAGTTAATCTATGGAGATTAGTGTATATTCAAGGAGTACGGATTTGCGGGTCATCACAGGTGGTATCAGAGCATATGGTTAGGCGACAACCATGGCTCTGTTGGGTGTTACTCATTAGAGATAGAGTCAGCAGTACTCTAGAATGAGTTTGAGTGTAATAATAGCTATATGAGAGCGTATTTGTTAGTGAATATGAAATTGTTTTATATTGTGGTGATTGGTTTGTTGAGTGGTATATAGATTCTGGTTAATACGAATAATTAACGTTGTTGATAGGGATCTCTAAACACTTGTACAGAACAATTCGACACAATATTCTTTTAAAATTGGGTAAATGAAATAATTTTACCTTGATTATATTTTATATATAAAGAAATAATTTTTCAGAATTATTAAAGTGTATATAAGTTGATTGTTTGGTTGTTTGAATAATCTAAATAAAAGAATTATTGTATAAGTAAAAAGAATTATAAGAATTGAATTATAATTAATGTGATTTACAATTGCGAAATAAACTTATATATATAAGAAGTGAAACTATATGAATATATTTATGAATATGAGTTGTAAATAAAAATGAATTTTAAGTTAAATGGAATATAACTTAAGAGATGTTGAATGAAGTTGATATTTGGTATCAAAGTAAATTGATAAAGTTAAGTGATAAATGTGAACTTGAGTTATGTAATGAAATTCAACCTTTGTAATTGAATTGAATTGAATTAATGGATTGAATGTTAATCAAATTGAATGTAAATTAAGTTGATATGAAATAATGAATGTAGGTGTTAATTCATTAAAATTTAATGTTATTGGAAGTTGAATAATTGAATAAAAAATCAATTTAATTAAACCAATTGAAAGTAAAGGTGTTAAACCAAATTGAATGAATATAAGCAAAGGAATTTGGTTGTAATTGATATACATTGGTTGTTATTTGATATTAGTTGATTGTATATAATTCATTAAGTATTAATGAAATTGAGTAAATGAAAGTGAAAGCTAAAGTAATTGAAATTCAATTGGAAGTTAAGTGAATCTTAAATGGAATTGAATTTGATTTGGAAGTGAACCAACTTGAATATGAATTAGTAAATGAAAGTTAATCGATAGAATTCAATATTTAGAATTGAGAATTGAATTCAAATGAAATTTAAATTGTGAATTGAATTCAAATTGAATTGAAATTGTGAATTGAATCCAAATGAAATTGAAATGCAAGATTGAATGAGAATAAATGTGTAACTTCAATAGTGAAGTAAAAATGTATAAGAAGTATATATTGAATATTTTGTAATGGAATTGGAAAAATGGTTTGAATGTTGGAATTGGATTTATGGATAGCAGGATATACAGGTGTATTAAAAGAAATAGAATTGAGATTTTGATTTCGAAGATAAAATTGAATTGCTCGACAAAAAGGTACGTATTTCAATTTCAGTATGAAATTTGGTGATTTTCTTCTCCGGCCACTTGGCTTTCTCTTTTCTTTTTTATTCTGAGGGGCCGTGGTGCCATTTTGTAGTCGTACCGAGCTAGCCGCGCAAAAGAGACGCTGGCGAAATTTTTCGAAAATTTATGGTGTTAGAAAATTTTTAAAATTTGAATTTAAATTTAAATTTAAATTTGAATTGTTAGGAAAACGATGTTGTTTGGAACTTATAATTGAAGTTGGAAAGCTAGTTGAAATGATAATGAATCTCTAGTAAAAAAAAATTTGTTTTAGAAAGTTGATAAAACTATTTAGATTGTGAAAAATAATAGACGGGATAAGGGCATTCTTCTTAACTTGTAATTTCAGGGTGAAATTCGTTTAAGGGGGGAAGTATGTAACGACCCTAAATTTTCGACACTTGAAATTGATAATATTTAATTAATTTTAAATATTTGATTATTGGTTTAGCTTGAATTCCCAATATAAATATGAATTTGGCGATTAAATTATAGAGTTTAATCTATTGAAAGTTGAATAAAAATTTGAATCTTCGATTATAAGCTGATTAAAAATATTTCAAAGGTTTGTAAAAATTCATATTGATAATACTGAAGATAATAGAAGCTTCAGAATTTAATTTGAAAGTGATTTGTTCGGTTTTGAAATTATATCGTTTGAATCGATATTTAAAAAATAGCCTTTCGAGGCACAGTCTCGGAATTCGACGAAACCAGTTCCATTGGGTTCATAATATTGAATTATTACTGGGTTTCAAATTTCGTATTTTTCAAAGTTGATATGTGAGCACACGGTAAGTAAACGCGTTGAAATTTAAATCAAACTCAATTTGAATTTAAAATTTTATTTAGTCAAATATCAGCATGTTATGTCCCTAACATCTCTCCTAAAATCACGGCAAGGATCACGGCTAAATCAGGCAAACACGTTCTCCTTCCTTTTAGCCTCAATTCACGTTCTTCTGTCTCCCTCCATCCCTTTTTAAAAAAACAAAGCAGAGATAAAAAAAAGTAAAATAGCGTATGCTTCCTTTCTCGAAAACAATCCTCTTCCTCTCTGTTTGTAAACGAAATGGCGGACGAAAACGAGATCATTCGTTTTATAAAAAAAAAAGAACAAACGAAAAATGGCCGAAGGACAAGGGAATCGAATCGCGATCGACCGAAGGGGGGAAGGCTGGGTTCGCGAGTTCGATCTCGAATGGAAGGTGGCAGGCGATCTCGAGCATCGCGATATGGCGGTGGCCAGAACTAGGGCTTCGCGAGATTAGGTGGGCGACGTTCAATCACAGCGGCGACGGTAGTGAAGGCCGAAGGGGCACGACAGTGGATTCGACGTGAAGTGTTGCGATTGGGATTCACGGCATGGCTAGGGCTTCACAGCAGATGGCGGCGACGCCTCGGAGGTGGCGTACGTGGATGAAGCTCGTCTGGTTTGGGGTTCGGATGAGGAAGCAGTAAAGGTATCTTGTTTAACTTAATTTAATTTAACAAATGAATCTTTTTGTTTTTTTTGTTAATGGAAAAAAAAGATCTCTATGAAGATTCTCGGATTTATACACACAGTTAAAAAAAAATGAAGATATATGCAGAAAATTGTTTTACAATAAGTATAAATACATATACACATTTAAAAAAAAAATCTATTTGTTTATTTAAATAATGCATATTAGAAATTGATTTGGTTAATAAATTGATTTGTTATTTAGGGCACTCAAAATAATTTGTTAAAGGAAATGTAGTTTAAGATTTAATTTTTAAATAAATTTATAAAGGAGAATTATTTATATGGATAAAAATGGGAAAAGGAAGAAAATAAATAATAATAGGAATTTTAAAACTTGAAGAAAATTTAGTTTAAATTAAATAAATCTATTTAGTGGTAATTAATTATTCAATTCAGTTTAAAAATTTATATTTGTTTGTGTAAAATAATTCATCGATAATTTAAATTTGTTAAAATATATATATATATATATATATAGAAATTTATTAAAGGAGAAATATTGGTTTAAATAAAACTATCAGTTAATTTAACTATTAAAAATGAAATCATCGATGAATCAAAATTATCAAATGAAAATTTATTATTCGATCTGTTCGAATATTAATAAATTGTTTAAAATATTTATACAAGGTATAAATGAAGGAAACAAGCTGAAATGGAAATGGATTGCAAAATAAAAGGCTAAGGTGAGAACTTCTCACTCAAAAAAGGGTTTTATTTCAATTTTAAATAGTTAAATTTAAAATTGTTTAGTTGTGTTGATTGAATGCTTGTATGATGATTGTTATATATATATATATATATATATATATATATATATATATATTAGATGTGAATAGACCTTATACGCCGTTAGTAAGCGGAGGTTATTTATTAAACTCATATACCACGATATTCCACCTTGAAGTGGAATTGGTATTATATTAGTATATAGCAATATATATATATATTGGCATATGTATATATTGCAGTTGTTGATTTCCCGCGTTGTATAGCGGATGAGACCCTATTGCGCCGCCTATTAAGCGGATAATATTTTATAAATCCCATATACCGCGATATTCCGTCTTGAAGCGGAATTGGTATTGTGCTAATGTCTGTGGATGCAGGGAAACAGGTTGGAGGGATCCAACTGGACACCTCACAAATATTTATTTGATTTCAGATATTGTGATATTTGATTGATTATCATTTCGATATATGATGTTTTGAAAGTCGTGATTGACTATTTGATGTGTTGCATCATCGGATCCATTTTTGAAGTTTAAAAAAACAACGATTTTAATTTCTAAAGTGATTTTTGAAAGTATACGTTTATAAAATATTTTTGGAATCGATTCATCTTAAATAAATAAACGTTATAATTTTAATGTTATAAAAATTATGATTTTTGAGAAATACAGTTAAAAGTTGATTTTTGAAAATATGGGATTAATGATTTTATAAAATAATTAAAACTAGGATTTCTGAATTTATTATAAAAAGTTTAAATATAGGATTTATGAAATTTGATTATTTTATAAATCAAAATGATGAAAATATAAAGGAGTTTAAAGACGTTTTAAAAGAATAATATAACTTGATCCATATAAAAGATTTATAAATTAAAAATATTGGAATTGTAAAACGAGCTTTTATAAGTGTAAGAATGAATTGCGAATGAATTTCATAAGTGAATGAAATTCATAGAATTATAAAGGTGAAGTTATAAATGGAATTTTATAAACAGTAGGTTTATAAAATTTGTAAAGTTATTTAAAAGAATAGATTTTGGATAAATAAATGAATCTTATAAGTTATAAGATTTATAAAATTTAGGAAGTTTAAAAGAACATTTTTGCAAAAACAAATAAATTATAAGTATTTAACTTATAATATGAACTTTTAGTATATCATTGAGATATGAAATTGAATAGGTTAATAAAGGAAATTATAAAAGGAAGTTGTTATAAAATAAATATAAATGGAATTTATAAACATTGTTTTATAAATCCGCAAACTACTTATTTTGATAAGTAAATTGTTGTAACTTATTAATGGAGTTATATTCACGTTTTAGACAGTGAATAATCCTTTAAAATAAAATGAATAGAAATGATGAAATTGGTTAACAAGTATATTCACCTTTTTGAATAGTGAATAATATATTAAAGAAAATGTTTTGGATGTGATGTTTTAAATAGAATTAAAACGATCTAAAGATGTTTTAAAATGTATCAACTATCGAAATCATAGATTTCAACATTCATTGTTGAAATAGACGTTTTTGAGAAATAGAAGGAAATGGTAGACTATAACACTGTTGTTATAGTAAATGATTTCCGAAAGGAAATGTTTTGTATAGTATTGGGATTTATATATCTATTTTAATTTTGAATCCCTATACTAGTGATTTTGGGTCGTCGTAACGATATTTTACGCAACATTCGTTTTGGCCCAAATAAATATGTTTAAGAGAATGATTTCCTTAAAGAATGAAATATGTACTTAATATTAATTTAAGTATATTGAATATTTTCCAAGTGTAGAAAATAAAAAGATTTGTGAATTACTTATAAATAAATAAGTACGGAAATGTTTTTCTAATGTGAAATGAAAAGTTTAGAGAATTTATCTTTTTGAAGATAAATTGAAAATGAATAATTGAAAACGTATATTCATAGATATTTTAGAATATAAATTCACTATGGAGTTTATAAAAGGAAAGGTGGAATTTTTTCAAAAATAAATATTGATTTATTTTTGAAGTATTGAAAATATATATATATATCTTGTAAAGATATTTTTGGAAAATAAATAATTTGGAAAATTATTTGGAATCTGGTGATGTTGTGCATATCCATTGATAGTTCAATAACCGACTATAAATATTTACCTTTGAATAGGTATTTGTTGTGATTGCTTGAATTTGAATGCCACACTTATTTTTAAAATAAGCGCTCACTATTCGGGTTAACCGGGAAAGGACCTTCGGGTCGTATAACCCATTCCGAATATGTGATACGTCGTTATGAATTGCATTTGAAGACCGGTGTTGAAGACCGGATATTTTCGAAAACTAAAGGGTTTCTTGTTGATTGTCTCTGCACTGGCTGATCCCCAGTATAGAGATCTCCATATGTGATGGGAAATCCGGACATGATTAGAGATTATTCGGATTGCAAGGACTTCGTTGTAAGTGCCTTCGGTTCTGTTCGATCCCGGAACAGACTTGTATGGATAGTATGTCTGACATTACAAGTTGAGATATAAAGCTGATTTCTTTCAAATATATTTCTGTTGGTGGCGGAGAATTTATTCTCTTAGCTTAACACCCTTCTTTGAGACGTACGAGCTCAGAGGTTATGTAGTTGAAGGTTATCAGCAATATATTCCCAATTTGGTAATGTGACATGCTAAGTGTTGCTGTGAAATGATCATTGTTTGATCATTTGTGATATGATCATTTGTTTGATCACTTATCTTTGTGATCATTTCTTTGATCATTTGTTGACCCAAAGCACAGCTTTTATATAAAGCGTGGCTTTGTGGACGAGACTTCGTCAAGCCTCACACCCCGAAATGGTCAAAACAGAAAAGATGCGGCAAGGTTATGAGGGGTAGCTCCCTTTAGGGTATGTGCATTTCCTTTTGGAAAAGGGTGGTATCATGGTATGGAGCCCAGATGCTTACTCATGTTGAAACACTTATTATTATGGTGTGATGTTGATTACGAGCGCTCGGATAAAGGTCCCAAAGGACCGGGGGATGGCATACTCGTGTCAGTAGTTACCCAGTTAGGGGTAACCCGGCCTTGTGTTGGCAGAGATCATGTTAGGTTCTCGGGGACGTCCTTCCAGAGGCGTTCTCATGTGGCAATGGGAAGTTCCTTGGCCTGACCATTTGTTGGAAATCCAAAGAAACAATACGAGACTTGTACGGTTTTAGTTGTAGAACCTGCCATCTAATATGGTAGCTATATTAGGCATAATATAATGGTACCTATGCTGGCTAAGATTTATATTATACTTTCGAAATGTCTTCTATACTATGCACTAATAATAATATCAAAATTGATTTGATTTTTTCGTAGTAAGCATCTTTGACTAACATAAGAAGAAATCTCCTCCAAGTCTGCGTTTGCATTGTGCGTGTGATGGGAGGTCTTATGGTAGTTACATTTTCAAAAACATTGCGAATCTATTTTAAAAATTATCCTGTTTTTGATTTTAAAGATAAATAAACTGTTTTGAGTTCTCACACCAGTCACATGACTGACTCGGAGTTTATTGTTTTCCTTCCTAAACTCTGGGTGCCCACCAATTTCCACACGGGCAGTCAAGAGTTAAGGTTTATCAGGATATTTTGGAATTTAGGAGTTGTTGCAGGCAAGCTGGATGGCATGGCGTATTACTAGTATATAGTATTTCTTTTCCGTTGTTTGTTGTTGTACACTCTGATAATGAAATGTAATGTAATGTGATGTAATGTAATAACTGATATAGTTCTTTGTTTAAAGATTATTCATTTATTTATTATATGTTGTTCCGCTGCGATGGTAAGATTCTGATATTGTTATGTTGTTTTCTGTCCCGTTCTATTTTCTTTCTTTTCTCTCTTCTTCTGTCTTTTTCTTTTTCTTAAACATTGAGAATTCGTATTTCTGTTCATCTTGAGTTAATCTATGGAGATTAGTGTATATTCAAGGAGTACGGATTTGCGGGTCATCACAGAAAGGGAAATTTGTTTAAAAATAAACATTAATTTATTTTTGAAGTGTGGGAAAATATATCTTGTAAAGATATTTTTGAAAAATAAATAATTTGGGAAATTATTCGGAATCTTGTGATGTTATGCATATCTATTGATAGTTAAATAACCGACTATCAATATTTACCTTTAAATGGGTAGTTGTTGTGATTTGCTTGAATTTGAATGCTACACTTATTTTAAAATAAACGCTCATTATTCGGTTTAGCCGGGAGAGGACCTTTCGGTCATGAATCCCATTCCGAATAGTGATACGTTGTAATGGATAGCATTTGAAGACTGATGTTGAAGACCAGATATTTTCGAAAACGGAAGGATTACCGTCGAATGTCTCTGCATCGGATGATCTCCGATATAGAGATTTTATCACCCTTTGTGATGGGAATTCCAGTCGTGATTAGTGAATATCCGGATTGCAAAGGATTCTTTGGAAGTGCCTTCGGTTCCGTTCGATCCTGGAACGGACTTGTATGGATGTGTGCCTGACGTTACAATTTGAGATGTAAAGCTGGTTTCTATCAAATACATTTCTGTTGGTGGCGGAGAATTTATTCTCTTAGCTTAACACCCTTCTTTGAGACGTACGAGCTCAGAGGTTATGTAGTTGATGGTTACTAGTGATACATTCCCAATTTGGTAATGTGGCATATGAAGTGCTGCTGATCATTTGTTGATCAAAGCATAGCTTTTGTGAAAAGCGTAGCTTTGTGGACGAGACTTTGTTGGACCTTACACTCCGAAATGGTCGAAACATGAAAGATGCAGCAAAGTTTTAGGGAGTAGCACCCCTTAGGGTATGTCATTTCCTTCTGGATAGAGGTGGTATCATGGTATGGAGCCTAGATACTTAACCTATGTTGTGGCTGCAAATTTATTTCTTTGTGGTTGTTGGTATTGAGGATCCTCATATAAAGGTTGTTTACAACCGGGGGATGGCATTCTCGTGTCAGTTGTTACCTACTTTTGCAGAGGCAACCCGGCCTTGTGTTGGCAGAGATCCGGTTAGGTTCTCGGGGCGTCTCTCCAGAGGCGTACCCATGTGGCAATGGGAAGTTCCTTGGTCTGACCATTTGTTGGAAATCCAAAGAAATAATACGAGCCCTGTACGGTTTTAGTTGTAGAACCTGCCATTTAATATGGTAGCTATAGTAGGCATACTATAATGGTACCTATGCTGGCTAAGTTTAATATTGTACTTCCGAAATATTTCCTACACTTTGCACTTATAGTAATAATATCAAAGAAATTTGCGTATCAAGCATGTTTAACTATCATAAGGAGAAATCTCCTCCGATTCTACGTTTGCATTGTGTGTGTGGCGGGAGGCCTTATAGTAGTTACATTTTCTAAAAAGCATTTCAAATCTATTTTAAAATATTTCTTTGTTTATTTTTAAAGATAAACTGTTTAAGTTCTCACACCAATCCCATGAGTGACTTGGAGTTTATTGTTCCTTTCCTAAACTCTGGGTTCCCACCAATTTCCACACGGGCAGTCTAGAATTAGGTTATCATGTCATTCTGGAATTCAGGAGATGCCGTGGAGCTCAAGGAGCAAGCTGGATGGCATGGCGTATCAACTAGTATATAGTATTTCTTTTCCGCTGTTTGTTGTTGTAAACTCTGATAATGTAATGTAATGTGATATAATGTAACAACTGATACAGTTCTTTTGATTTAAAGATTATTCATTTATCTATTATATGTTGTTCCGCTGAGATTGTGAGATTCTGATATTGTTTCTGTTTTTTTCTTTTTCCTTTCTTACTTCTTCTATCTTCTTCTTCTTTAACCCTAAGGGTTCGGTTTTCCGACCTTCGATTGCTAGGCAGTTGATACACCGGACGTATTGTTGTCGACTTTCGGGAGTCGAAAATCCTAATCCTCACACTAATGACGTTCAGAAACATATCACCAACTACCAGCTTGACTAGGATGATCCTATCCTCTTGTCTCCGAACATTGTCCACTCCGCTTTTAAGGTTCTTTTCAATTAGGATGCCTACCCTGTTCTTGTTACGTTCATTTTCCATGTACCATAACTTAAAGCCAGTGTTCTCCACTTCCTCCGCCTTCTGGCCCGTCCATTTGGTCCTCTGAACGCATAAGATTTTTACACGTTTCCTAGTCATAGTACCAACTATCTCTCTTAATTTTCCAGTTAAGGATCCTATATTTCAACTTCTTAACCGTATTCTACTTTCATCGACTAGATTCCTTATCCCTTGCACTCGTCGAGTAAAGTGCAAAGACCTTTTCTTATTTATCACTACATCGGTGCATCGACATAGTGCACCGCTAAGGCAGTTTTGACCCAGCCCTTACATATTTATCATCATAATCGAGCCTTGATATGGTGTGCCATTAAGGGAGTGGCGACTCAACCCTCGCCTATTTATCGCCATACCAGAGCCTCGATATGGCACGTTGCTAAGAGGGTTACGCACCAATGAAGTATAATCGAGTTTCATTTCCATAAGAGGGGCTATAGTTTTTATGTTTGCTTGCCAAGTCTCTCACAACCCTCCTCCTTTATCCTGGCTTGGGATAGGCTGCATAGAAAACTACACAGGCGAAGTTTGGATACCGGCATCCTACACTTCTTAGCTACTTACCAGACTGATTGGGTAAAGTGGTTGGATTGGTCGACTCAGTTTTAAGACCCAAAACTATTTTGGATCTATATCAGAATAGTTAAAAGCATAATAAAATTAAAAACTTGATGTTTAGTATATATGCTCTTAGGTTTTAGGAGAGTATTGTACAAGTAATATATTAAAATTATTTTATGAAAACGTTTCATAAATTTGTTGTGTCATTATAAAATATGGGACCTAAATTAGAATTTTTTAAAATGTTTTCATTAATATTTTTAGGAGGGTTAAAAGTAATTGGGTAGATAAGAACCTTCAGTTGAGTTTATAGGAGGTATGCATATCATTTTTATCCTTCTTACATAGTTCTTAATCCAAGATTCGAGTACATGACTAGAAGTGTTTCACACCACTTCAGATAGGATTTAACACTCGATCTTAATGGTGAACATTGGGTGAGGGTTCTTAATGTCTAATAATTTTTTTTATCGTAGTATATGGCTATATAAGAAGAATAAAGGTTTCTAATTAAGAAGCCTGATGAAAGTCCGCACTAAGAAGTCGGATGAGCGATACTAGCTCAGTTATAAAAGCTATTTATTCGAATGAGTGATCAAATCAAATTTTGCATAGAAATGATCTAAGTACATCATATAGATTAATGAATAGTGTTAAGTGTTTCTGAGTTAGGGTTGTGGTAAAATTAGGGGTCGAAGTTCTTTTAAGGGGGGAGAGTGTTACGGCCAGGAATTTCACCGCTTTAATTTATGAATATTTAGTTAATTTTAAGTATTCAAATAATGGATTTTATAATTAAAATAAAATCTCTTTTAAATCGTAAATTATGATGGTGAAATAATTTTTCAAATTTTTTTTACAAAAATATATAGTTCGAAGAAAAACTGAAAATGTGACTGAAACTCGTTTTCCGAATTATGGACTTTTCGTCGAGTAACACTTGTCGAAAACATTGTGAACTCTAGTGCAATATATTCGAATAAATTTGTAAATGAGTTAATATGTATATATCTAGTATATACAAAAGTACAGTTAGTGTGTAAGATTGAAAAAAATTAGTAAAAGGAATGTGTCACATCATAAGCAAACATATGTACATTTAGTACTAAAAACAAGTTTAAACATATTGGCTTGGGAAAGAAGAAAGGGGAACCAGAAGGTAGCATGAGTACAAGGGTGGAGGAAGACAAGGGTGAGGTGGCATGGTGATGTAGCACAAGGTAGAGGAAGGCATGGTACAAGGGTTATTTAGTAATTTATTATTTCCATTTCATATAAAAGTAAATTCCTAACTATTATCCCACTCTTATTTTCATTTTTCCTACATATCAAAGGCTTCCCACTTCTTCATATACATTTTAGTGGCTTCCATAGCCTTTCCAAAATTTAGAAAACCTTAGCTTTGTTCGCTTTTTTACTTCATGAAAAGTTTTTTGAACATCTTACATCTTTCCTGCACTCCTCTTTATTTAAAAACAAGACTACACCACTCCCTTAAGCAACCATGGCCGAGCCTAGGCATAGTCATGGCCAACCATTAATGTCTTTTAAAGTTTCAAAAGCCAGATTTTCATAGGAAAATCAAAGTTTTAGGTCATACGTGAAGGCTAGTGAAAGATTAGAGTGTTTTGGTTAGCTTTTGGTGAGAAAAGCTCGCCTTTTACCTTAAGTTTTGAACTTTAAATTATTTCTTGTTGGTTGATAATATGTTGCTTGTTGTGATGAATGGCTATTGATTTATATGTGTAATATGTGCTCAAATATATATCTATATGCTTGGATGTGAATATTGTGTAAAGTGCAAACGAAAATAGGCTAGTATTAAGTTAGGTTCTTACTAAATTGCAGGTTATGATGGCATATATTTCAGTTGAAATCATTATGTATTACATGCTGAAATTAGCTCTTGACTTTTTCAAGCAAGTTAGAGATCCTTGGGAACTTGAATCTTAGTTTACTAGTTTAAAATTTCTAAAAAGGAAATTTTAAGTTCTGTAACTTTATTTAGTTTCAAAATCCCTGCTTTTGTTTTCCAAAATATTTATTAAGTTTAAAAATAGTTAATTTATAAAAGAGATTGAATTTTTAAGTTAATTTTTATAACAAGTTTAAAAAAGTTATTGGTCTTATAGTGATAGTTTTTATAACGCTGTTCGGGAAAACAAACTCTTTCCGTAAATTTACAACTGTTTTTACTTAAGAATCCTTTTAAAAAGCATTTTCAAATCTTCTATTAAGTATTTTAATAATAATTAATTATATATTATTAAATTAATTATTTAATAATTATTTGATTAATTAATTAGGTAAGGTAATTAGCACTTAATCATTTATTAATAAAAGTAATTAGTACTTAACTGTAATCAAGTAAGTTAATTATAATTAGTTAGACAATTAAAAGGTTAATTATAATTAGTTAATGAACTTGTATAGATGAATATTCGCATTTCATTTATTGAAAAGGCTTTAGGAGAGTATTGTACAAGAAATAAATTAAAATGATTTTATGAAAAGGTTTCATGAATTTGTTGTGCCATTATAAAATGTTGGACCTAAATTAGAATTTTGTGAAATGTTTTCATAAATATTTTTAGGAGCCTTAAGAGTAATTAGGTAGATAAGAACCTTTAGTTGAGTTTATTGGATGTATGTAGATCATTTTTATCCTTCTTACGTAGTTCTCAATCCAAGATTTGAGTACATGACTAGAAGTGTTTCACACCACTTCAGATAGGATTTAACACTCGATCTTGATGGTGAATATTGGGTGAGGGTTCTTAATATCTAACAAATTTTTTTTATCATAGTATATGGATATATAAGAAGAATAAAGGTTTCTAATTAAAAAACCTCATCAGAGTCCGCACTAGGAAGTTGGCTGAGCGATACTTGCTCAGTTATAAAAGCTATTTATTCGAGTGAGTGCTCAAATCAGATTTTGCATAGAAATGATCTAAATACATCATACAGATTAATAAATAGTGTTAAGTGTTTCTAAGTTAGGGTTGTGGTAAAACTAGGGGTCGAAGTTCTTTTAAGGAGGAGAATGTAACGACCAGGAATTTCACCGCTTTGATTTGTGAATATTTATTTAACTTCAAATATTCAAATAATGGATTTTATAATTAAAATAAAATCACTTTTAAATAGTAAATTATGATGGTGAAATAATTTATCAAATTTGTTTACAAAAATAAATAGTTCGAAGAAAAACTGAAAATGTGACTGAAATTCGTTTTCCGAATTATCGACTTTTCGTCGAGTAACACTGGTCGAAAACATTGTGAACTCTAGTGCAATATATTCGCAAAAATTTGTAAATGAGTTAATATGTATATATTTAGTATATACAAAAGTACAGTTAGTGTCTAAGTTTGAAAAAAGTTAGTAAAAGGAATGTGTCACATCATAGGCAAACATAAGTACATTTAGTACTAAAAACACGTTTAAACATGTTGGCTTGGGAAAGAAGAAAGGGGAACAAGAAGGTAGCATGAGTATAAGGGTGGAGGAAGACAAGGGTGAGGTGGCATGGTGAGGTAGCAAAAGGTAGAGGAAGGCATGGTACAAGGGTTATTTAGTAATTTATTATTTCAATTTCATATAAAAGTAAATTCCTAACTATTATCCCACTCTTATTTTCATTTTTTCTACATATCACAGGCTTCCCACTTCTTCGCATACATTTTAATGGCTTCCGTAGCCTTTCCAAAATTTTGAAAACCTTAGCTTTGTTCACTTTTTACTTCTTGAAAAGCTTTTTTGAACATCTTACATCTTTCCTACACTCCTCTTCATTTAAAAACAAGGCTGCACCACTCCCTCAAGCCATAGCCGAGCCTAGGCTTCATCATGGCCAACCATTAATGTCCCTTAAGGTTTCAAAAGCAAGATTTTCAAAGAAAATTCAAAGTTTTAGGTCGTATGTGAAGGCTAGTGAAAGATTAGAGTGTTTTGATTAGCTTTAGGTGAGAAAAGCTCGCCTTTTACCTAAAGTTTTGAACTTTAAATTATTTCTTGTTGGTTGACAATATGTTGCTTGTTGTGATGAATGGATATTGATCTATAAGTGTAATATGTGCTTAAATATATATCTATATGCTTGGATGTGAATATTGTGTAAAGTGCAAATGAAAATCGGCTAGTATTAAAGTTAGGTTCTTACAAAATTGCAGGTTATGATGGCATACATTTTAGTTGAAATCATTGTGTATTATATGCTAAAACTTAGCTCTTGAATTGTTAAAGCAAGTTAGAGATCCTTGGAAACTTGAATCTTAGTTTACTAGTTTAAATTTGTAAAAAGCAAATTTTAAGTTTTGTAACTTTATTTAGTTTCAAAATCCCTGCTTCTGTTTTCCAAAATATTTATTAAGTTTAAAAAATAGTTAAGGTATAAAAGAGATTGATTTTTAAGTTAATTTTTATAACAAGTTTAAAAAAAATCCTATAATTATAGTCGTTACAAATGCAGTTCGGAAAAACAAACTCTTTCCGTAAATTTAAAACCATTTTTACTTAAGAATCCTTCTAAAAAGCATTTTCAAATCTTCTATTAAGTATTTAAAAATAATAATTAATTATATATTATTAAATTATTTATTTAATAGTTATTTAATTAATTAAGTGAGGTAATTAGCACTTAATCATTTATTGATAAAAGTAATTAGTACTTAACTGTAATCAAGTAAGTTAATTATAATTAGTTAGACAATTAAATGGTTAATTATTATTTAATTAGTTGTTGAAGGATTTGTTATATTTTTAATTAATTATTTATTTATAAAAGGGTTTAATTATTATTTAATTACTTATTAAGTTAATTAACATTTAATTATATTTAATTATTAATTAAATACTTAATTATTATTAAATAAAGAGTCTAAATGTTATTCAATCATTAAATAAATGTCCTAGAGTTTTAAACCGCTTATTTCTAAAGTTCGGTTTTTGTTAAAACAAGCTCCCTTTTAAAGAATATTTTAAGTCCAAGGGATTTCTTTGTCGACACCCTTAAGAAACCCCAATTGAATATTAAATCCAATGACATTTATTTAGTAGAGTAGATCACCATTCTGCTAATTAAGAATACGGACATCTATTTAGCTGAATAAATCATTGTTCTGCCATGATTCACCAAGTAGATTATGTTGACATCTATTAATCAGAAAAAAATCATTCTACTATAATATTAACTTGGACATGTATTAGTAGAACAAATCGCCATCTGCTATCGTAATACCTTGGACATTTACCTTTATGTTAATTGACTATTATTTGTTGATCCCTCTACATAATTGCTTGTTATGTAAATACCCATAGTATAACTCGAAAGTTAAACTGAATTAAATGAGAACTTTTATGGTCACTAAGCCTTTTCTCGAATTTGTCAAATCAATCATTTTAAATATATTTTTCTAAATATTTTAAAATAAAGCTATCACTTATTTATTATGTTTAAATTTTATTATCATTTTAAATATGATATTTAAAGGATAATTAAGCGATTATTTCGTTAAAGATGTTTTAAAATAATTTAATATTTTTCTAACCGATTGTTTAAAAATAATTATTTTGTTAATGTGATTCAAAGGTAATTTAATGAAGAATGTTTAAATAATAACTTGTTTATTTAAAAGTGGATTAGGTAGTTGGTTGTTTATAAAAGGAAATTTATTAATTAAAGCTTGTTAAGGAAGTTCTGTTTTAGATAAAGATAGTTTATAAATGAAGTTTTATAAATAATTTTGGATATTTGTAAAAGAATTTTACAAATAAACTTGGGGATTTATAAAGTGTTTTGTAAATGGATTAGGAGTTTAAACCAAAGAGATTATTAAAAGGATTTGTAGAAGAGATTTATAAAAAAAATTAAGATTTATATTTCCCTTAACCGACCTTCTTAATTATGATGGTATGGAACATTCGTTCCACATTTAACCCCGAAGGAAGAGTGTTTGGGGTTATCCTTATCTCTATTTTAAATAACACTTGTTTTGATTCTTTTTTATTCGATTTTGAAATAAGAAACCTTTCATAATATTTTGTGAATAAACTTATGCTAGGGAGATAAGTATATGAATATTTCGAAAATATTTTGGAAAGGCTTAGTGGTTGTTATAGGTAATTAAATCTCTGAACTGTTGCTTGTTTGTTTTTATAATAGTTAAATAATCAACTATCGAATCTGGACCAAAATATAACTTTGGAAATATCTATGAGAAACACATAAGTTATATGGCACAGTCATCTTCAATGATGCTGTACAATGCATACAAATCTCGTTTTGTTCTCTGCTAAGGGTGATACTTGCTCCTATGTATTTTCTGATTATTTCCAAAAGAACCGGGGTTGAATTTACCGAAACTATCGAATGTTGTTTTGAAGAGACCGGGATCAGATAAGTAAATTATCCAAAAAATCAAGAATTTCGAACTGAAGACATCTTGAAGATGATTGAAGACGGAGCTTTTAAAGTGCAAAGGCTACTTGCTACTAATATTGAGGGTGATTCCATAATGGATGTAGTAGAGGTGGTGCATTCGGTTTTGTTCAGACCCATAATGAACTTGTATAGATGAATGTTCATATTGAATTTATTCCTAGAATGATAGCATCCCAAGATGGTATGCTATAAAAAAGGTAACTGTAATCTTAAGCCTCACACTAGGGAATGGCTAAAATCTGGGGATATGTTTCAAGGCTATGCGGTTTACCACCATTAGGTTATGGTCCTCTATGAGATTGAATTGGGTGTTGATGCCCATTTTTGGCGCCAATATTTTGGTACTTTCACTGAGAAATGTATTCTCAGCTTGATTGGATCTTATCTTCTGTTGGTGGATTTTCGTGTTCATGAGATAGATTCAGCTTTCAACCGACAAGTTTCCTATTCTACTCCTGCTTGAAAGTGACCTAGAAGGAAACTATTATCCATGGCCAGAGAGCCAAGTCTACTTCCTTTGCGGAAGAAGGAAATGATGATGCTAGTGTATGACCGATCATGGGTTTAATCAATATGCATATATTTTCAAGTTCTAAAGCATATATGAATGATCGGACATTGGCCATGCTCCACACACATAAGCATTCCATCATTCGCTCCATAAAACCTCTTTACCTATCCATTCCAAAGAAGAAAAAACAAAAAATTTGAAGGTCATTATTGGATAGGTTATGATCCAAGTCTCAAGGATTTACACCGATCGTTTTTATATGATCGTTCCCTACAGATCCATATGCCGATAGTTTTCACACTCTACAGATTTACACCGATCATTATTACACTTTCACTTTGATTTCTATACGGTTATTCTTTATACGATCATTTCATAGGATCGTTTCGACTTGGACATTTGCAGTAGATAGTTCCACCGATCGTTTTCCTAGCCGATCGTTCTATCCACTACTAATCGTTCCTATTGATCGTTTCCATCCAATCGTTCTTGCACCAATCGTTCCCATACGGTTGTTACCATTGATCGTTCCAACATTGTTTCCACCGATCATTCCAAAATCTCCTCCACCGATCGTTCCAACATCGCTTCCACCGATCGTTCTAAAATTGCAACCAACGATCGTTCCAGGTTGCTGTTTCTACCGATCATTCAAACTGCCTTGGTATTCTAACTGATCATTACTACAATCGATCATTTCACTTTGTTAGCATTCCAATGGATCATTTTCAACCAATTGTTGTTTCAACCGATAGTTTTTCAAAAAAAAAACTTTTTCGGGTACTTGAATCTGTACCGCAGCGCAGTCCCCTTGCATTCTGCATTTGAAACTCAACTTAAAGATGATGCTTTCTATCCACTTCCCTAGCATCATGTGACTAACCGAGGCATGGGGGATCAAGTGGTAGCTTCTAAATTGCATCCAAGAAATGAACAAGGAGTTGCTACTCAAATGGAACTCCTAAAGGCAGAAGATCCAAGTTGATGTGAAAAAAACTACGATTGGTTACTGGATCAAACTTCCAAGGTGGATTGCTACTGCCTACGATTGATTAGCTTCTAAACACCTGAATTGACGGCTATGGTCGTCGAAAAGCTAACTTCAGGGTTGACCCAAAGTAATCATCCATCCGACTCGAAGTAAACCCATGAAACTTTGGCCCAAAGCTAAACTTGGGTAAAACTAAGATTTTACCCAAGCAAACGCCAATAGTCCTTTACTGACCCCGCACTTCGAATTCAGCGACTCCAAGCAAACTGGTTGTTGACTCCAAGCAAATAACAGATTTTGTTAGGTCCGACTCCAAGTAAATTACCACCAATCCATCAATACTGATCTATCTTTCTTTTCTCATATCTCGGGCATATGGCCTCCAAATTACCTAAAACTTGGTGTGCAACCTAATAAGGCCATCCTTACTGCCTTATATGGATCACATCCCATTTGGATGAAAGTTTGGGGATCATCATCGATCAGGGAACCCATCCTAATTGATTTTCCATTTGACTGGTGTTCTCAACTATTCAAACGTACAAAAATCATGCATACATCATTCACGAGCAGCTACATCTTGAAAATGGACCGAATTAATGATGATTGAAGCATCTCCCCTTGGTTGAAACCTATTTACTGAAGCCGTTCAGTATGTAGAATATCCAAGGAGATTCAATGTGCCAATCATATCAGCTTATTTAGGGAAAACCGACCCTTCACTACATCTCGTGAAATTCGAGTAGAATATGAATTCATCTGGGGCAATAAATGTCATTGAATGCAGACGCTTTCCTTTATTTCCCAGAAGTGTAGCGATCATGTGGTTTATGTGATTATCACTCAAATCCACCTCCTTATTCAATCATTTGGCTAAAAAGTTCATTGAGCAATTCAGAATGCATGTAAATCGACCCAAGACAGACTTCAGCAACTGGTAAGCTAGAGAGCCTATTACGACATCAGATTGTTTCTGCTACAAAGTGAATCAAAACTTAAGCAAGGAGGAGGTAGAGAAGACTAGGAAAAAGAAAAATGCAGGCCTTTTGGTTGAAGGAATTCAAAGCAAAGGCCTATATTAAGGACTTAGATGAGGACTAAGATTCTACGAGATGACTCAGAATCTCAAAATTCGATTCATATACTCCTTTGAACAATTCAATCAAAAAACATTTACTTAGAGACTCACGATTCGAAGCAGTATCGGAAAGTAGTCTCTAGAGAGTCCACGAAAACCTAGAAGAAATTCTGGAAATGTCGTATATTTCAAGATATGCACGGTCATAACACCGGCGATTGCAGACACCTCCGAGAAGTGATCGAAAACCTAATCTGGAAAGGAAATTTTCAACAATATGTGTAAGCCACATGGAAAAGTAGGTATATAACATGCGACCCCTATCAATAAAGAACTTTGATTATCAAGTGGACCACCTACGGTCGACTTTCACCTGAGAAGGGCTTGGGCAAAGTGGAATGGCGAGCATACGACACTGCTTCATTTATCCATAAGGTGACCTAGTACTTAGAGTTAGGCGCCAACCAATCTCCATGAACCATGATTGGACCTCACGAGTTTCATTGAGACGAGCGTGATTTAACCGCCTATCAGTTACCATATGCCCATGAATTAGGGACTACGACTTGAAATGGAAAGTGGACGTGACTTGACTATCCACTTCCAGCTCTGTGATTCAATTCCGGTAGAACATTTATGCCTTACTCAGAGCCAAAAAAATCAGAATCCAGTACAAAATGGACACGACAAACCATACACACATTAACTCCTGGCCTGGTCATAAGAGGTAGTTTGGGGGCTCAACTAAAAGTAGGCACGACCAACTATCTACTCATCAATCACCACCGCTGACACGAGGACACGGTTGTAGCTTGAGGTGGGTGCGACTTGACCGTCCACCCAATAACTCTCTACCTTGGCTTACCAGGAAGAGTATAAAGCAAATTAGATGTGACCTGACTGTCCACCCCAAGCATGGATGTGATCCGACTATCCATCACCTACTCCCTTCCTTGACTTGACAATAGGAGCTACAATTGTCAAGTGGACATGAAGCGACTATCTCACTTTCTAAGTTCTATCCTCGATGTTGGGGGCAGAATTCCATTCCACGAATGAATGTGATTCAATAGTTCGTTCGATAACTCTTACCTCGATTTAACAAGTGAAGTAAAAAATCAAAAACGGATGCGACTGACCAACAATCGTATAACTCTAGTTCCCAAAGTGCGGAATGGAGTATAAACACAAAAAGATTGATGCGGTCCGACCGTCCATCGATTAAATCTAGTTTCCAAAGCGCAGACTGGATTATAAACACAAAATGATGGATGCAGTACGACCATCCATCGATCAACACTTGGTCCCAAAGTGCAGACTAGAGTATAAACAGAAAACAAGGATGCGGTCCATCTGACTATCCATTGATCAACTCTAGTTCCTAGAGTGCAGACTGGAATATAAACACAAAAAGATGGATGTAAACCGATCGTCCGTCGATCAATTCTAGTCATAGAGTGCAAACTGGAGTATAAACACAAAAAGATGGACGCGGTTTGACCGTCCACTAACCAACTCTGGTCTTTAGAGCATGATTAGGAGTATAAATACCATAAGAAGGTGAATGTGATTCGACCGCCCGCTTTCCGACTCTTCCTACTAGCTTGGGGGAAAAGACCCAACTCAAAGTGGATGTGGTTCAACCATGCGCTGCCTTGCTCGGGCTTGGAGTCCTCCAAAACACTTATCCTTCTCCCTCGGTCTAGTAGAAGCAAGATTTAAATGAAAGTGGATGCGGTATGATTGTCCATGCATCGACTCCTACCCCTGATGCAAGGGGCAGTTTGAAAGTCCAAGTTTAAATCGGATACGACGCGACCATCCGCAAATCAGCTCCTTCCCATGATTCGACGTGAAGTCCAAGTAAAAGTGAACGTGATACGATCGAACACTCTTCGACCTCCACTCCTCACTCGGGGGCAGAAGAAACGACTAAGGAAAATGTGGTTCGACCATTTTTCGAAATAACTCTAAGTTCCTAGAGTGTGGACAGAAGTATAAAAATAAGTTGGGTGCGATCCAACCACCCGCCAACAAACTCTTATCCCCAGAGTGTGGATATGAGCATAAATAAATAGATGAGTGTGGTTCGACCACTTATTATTCCGTAAACTCTAACTTGAACTCAACAAAAGGAGTATTAGCTCACTACGGTTAGAATTCGACCATCCATGAACTAACTCTGGTAACCCAAGATTGAGGGCAGGAGTACAAATTACTGAAAGCTAAACATGAAAACTAACTATAGCTTTGGCTTGGTGTTCTTTACAACTCAAGGCAACGACTGCAGGGAGGCCTTGAAACAAAACCAATCAGAACGACATCCGAAGTTTCGGGTGACCGACTATATAACACCATCGGACGAGGGTCAATATCAATCTGCACTAACTACAAATGGATGTAACGAACGTCCATCAAATAAATTCAGTCACTAAAGCATGAGTAGGAGAATAAACCATGAATGAGGGTGACTTGACCATTCATTCTCCATCACCTTCCTTTGATCCGTTAGGAGGAGTACGAAACCAGATGAGCAAGACTTGACCACTCTTGAGCCAACTCCGTCCCTAGATCTGACGGGATAATATGAATCAAAATGGGCATGACTGACTATCTAGCTTTGAATGAATGCCACAATATCATTCACTCAATGACTCTTACTATGATCGACTAAAAGAGCAATACGAAACGGATGTGACTCGACATCCGCACACTGATCCTTGCCTTTGGTCCGACAGAGAGAGAATCAATCACTAATTAGATGTGACTTGACCATCTATTCTATGGTCCACTCTTTTTCTTATTATAACCAACGTTACAATCATATTTATTATTTAACACAAGGTCTAAGTGTGAAAATAAGCTTCTTTCGTTTTTTTACTCTTTTTTAGTTATAATTCTACATTATAACTAAGCCGATTAATAAGTCCTATTCTAACCATAATTAGGCATAATTTCAGTCCAATTCCATTTATATTACAGTCTAATTCCATTATTAATTACAGTCTTTATGATTTACATCTTATTTTCTTCATTCAATATTCTTACTTATATATGAAAGTGTGCTATGTATCGTGTAATATGGATATATGATAATGCAGAGTATAATGATGATAATAATACTGTAAATAGTGCAGAATTAAAGCAGTATAGTAAAATGAAACCAGAGATTTTTATATTGGTTTGGAGCACCGTCCTACGTCCAG
This sequence comes from Allium cepa, assembly GCA_030765085.1. Taxonomy (NCBI): domain Eukaryota; kingdom Viridiplantae; phylum Streptophyta; class Magnoliopsida; order Asparagales; family Amaryllidaceae; genus Allium; species Allium cepa. The sequence goes on along the minus strand of CM060934.1, from coordinate 955,907,943 downwards.
TCCAAACTCCTTCTGGAATTTCAATAAAACAACAACCCTTACTTAACCCGGAGGAACATGTCTATACACCCCAGAGCAGCCGAACAGGGACCTGAGCAGCAGAACACGATTTCGCCTCAACAGGCAAAGAGGACTTTACTCGCCTAAGCAGCAGAACATGACTTCAACTAATACAGAAATAGTTTGACTAATATGTGTTTTGATAACATGGATTTGTCACTTGGAGTACACCCTTCCTGTAATCTTCTCCTCGAGTATACATATTTATATTTGAAGTATATGAAGAATACAAATGTATGGTATTGCTTTAATGCAGAATATTTGAAAGCATGATAGCAAATAGATTTCAAAAAGTTAGATCAGAGAATAAGATAAATCGATTGTGATTTTGTGATTTGAAATGAAACAAGAGTTTGTATTTCTAAAGGTTAGAAAGTAGCGACTGTTTGTGAAGAGCTTCGATCGAAGTGCTGCGTCCAAATCATTACGTCAAAGGTTCGCAACTCTTCACAAAAGTCATGTCCTTTCGAAACATAGCTGTTATAGAAATTCAGTCGACTGAGCTACAGAGTTAGTCGACTGAAGATTCAAAAGTAATTTAAAATTTAAATTCGTATAAATTTATGTAACTATGCATGCTGCACAAAAACCCCAGTGTCAGTCGACTGTCTCAGTAGGTCAGTCAACCGACCTGGTCATTTTTGTGCAGTTTGCACAATTACATATATATATTTATTTATTTGTTTATTTATTTCTATAACTTTAAATTACTTTAATAATTTAAATGTGTGCTTATTTATTTATAAAATATTTAGTAAATATAGTGATTAAATATATAAGCTAGTGTAGATATAATCGAGGAGAGATTTCAACAAATATTGACCTAAGACATAAAAAAAATACCATAGTTGATGCATCGGTTTTTAAAGTCTCGCTCCTTGTCTCTTTTTGTTGTAGCAGTCGTCAAATCTGTATGTTGTAATGATAACTTTGTGTCATAAATCAAAAACAAGTCTCAACATTCTCCCCCTTTTTGATTGATGACAACCTGTAAATAGATATAGATTTCGACTGTGTATACAAAACATAAATACTTACTCCCTGTGAATCTTTGACGCTCTATATCCTACATTCTAATATGAAATAATATTTCTCCCCCTTTGTCATCGACAAAAAGGAATAAGTAATATGATTCTATAATGTGAAAGATAATATGAAATAAAAACAAGAACAATCATCCACATATTTAACATCCATAGTGAACAGTGTTCAAAATAAATAAACTAGAATGGCTATTTAGTACATGCCATATTAATTGAAAAAGAAAATGTCTTGAATGAAAGAAATGAACATCTTACTCCATCGGTTGTTTACTCCTACCACTATCTCCTTCATCACCATCATTATCACGACTACTAGCTTGATCGTTGTCAGAAGAAGACCATGTAAATATGGTTTGCTTGCTCGGATCGCCTATAGTAGCAGTAGATGTACCGGAAGAGCATGATATAGCTTGCCACAATTTGGTGAAAAATCCTTTGATTTTATCAAGCTTCTTATCAACTTTGATGATGTTTGATTGTAAAATTTGTTGATTACGGCACATTATATTGATGGCTTCATGTGGTTGAAGACCTTCATTTGGAATCATAATTTCTTCTTGTTGATAACGAGTCAATCTTTGACGAGATGGTCGGTGAGATGGCTCGCCATGTTGTTCCGGTTGGACTTGAGTTGTTTGTCTTTGGGTCCATTGTTCAAAAGATATTATATGAGGGGGTCGAGAAACCGGTAATTTCATCAAGGCTAAAGTCCGAGCGTTCAAACATACAATGGTAGACACTGGTGAATCCGGTTCCAGAACTTCACAAGCTTCAGAAGACGCATAATATATTCGCCGTAGTAAATTATATTCATCTTATCATTGTTGAAGCTTAAAAACTCATCAAGAATTAAATGAAGCCAGTTTTCTTTGATGTTCCCAAAAGTTGCATACAAAGCTTTAAAATTATTTTCGTAGACAAGTTCGTAACTTCCGGTTCTAAGAGTTACGGTTTTCATTAGAGCCTGATGAATAATTCGTGCCTTTGGTCGTAAAGACATCGATTTTAATTGACGCGTATCGCCTTCTAAAAATAAATGGTTTATGCGGTCTCAAACAACCAAATCAACCATAATAGTAGCTAATTCAACACTATCATTTTCTGTTTGTAGAATATGAGCCATATGGTCTAGAGAAAAGAAGAAGGGCTTACCACATACGAGACTCCATATGCAATCTTGTTGATTTGGAACATCTTGGTGACCCAAATTTAGGTTAGCGTAGAACAATTTCACCATAATTTGGTTGATTTTGTGTTTATTGTCATCGATATCAATTAATGACTCTAAGTTGCTCCTTCGAGCTAACTCTTGAATGTGTTACGGTGAAAAATCAGGGAATTTGACGAACGAACCTTCGAATATTCTTGAATCTTGCATCCGTCTCCAACTCTTCATTGCGGTGTCATCAAATTGCCACCTTTGAATTTGTTCATTCGATAGAGGTTGAGATGAGAAGGAGGCTTGTCGTTTACGTTTTGGAGCCATTTAAATTTGATTTTGAGGAAAAAATTGGAGTTTTGGAGAGCTTCGGTTTTGAGAACTTTGAAAATATGAAGTGGTAAAGAGGAGAGAAGGTAAAGTTAAAGATAAATGGGTAAAGGGGTAGGTGAAAATGTAAAAAGCAATTCAGATCTATGGCTCAGTCGACTAGCTCAGGGCGTCAGTCGACTGAAGCTGAAGATTGAAATTTTTCGATCTTCTAGTCCAGTCAACTGAGGCCCTGGTACAGTCGACTGGGTCTGTTATATAAATCTTTATATTACAGCGTCAGTCGACTGGCTCAGGGCTTCAGTCAACTGATGTCGAAGGTTGAGAATTTTCAACCTTCTGGTCCAGTCAACTGAGGCCCCGCAACAGTCGACGGGCTATGCATATATGAAAAATTGTTTGCTGTGCCAGTCGACTGATCTCTTGATCCAGTTGACTAACGTGTAGTATTTTATACAATGAATTTCTTATGATGTGAATTGTGTATATTTTATTTATGTTTGTTAATTCTATAAATTTATTTTAATGAATGATATAGAACTAACTTTATTTTGTTGTTTAAATGTTAATATTTTATACATGAGTTGTTGTTTATCGTACCGGAAATAAATTTATTTCAAATATAAACGTACATATATATTTATTTAAAAATACAATGAAAAAAGATTAAAAATTATGATTATTTCTTAGGACGCGGTGTCTTGAATTCTTTTTGTTGCTTACAACGAACATTCGAAGCTTTGTTGCGATCCCATGAATTTGGTAAGTATGCTGGTCGCGGTGGAGACGGAGCCGATGGTCGTCTGATAGGCGAAACATCATTTTCGTCTATCGAGGGATGCCCCGTAGAATTTCATAGCGATGTGCTCGATTATTCCTATACGTCTGGAGTTTATTTTCTTTTCATAAAACATCTCCCCTTGTAGCATTAGAGATTCCTGTTGATAATGGTGAAGATCGTCGATCTTTTGTTTTGTGGTTGGGAAAATATCAACGGTCTTCTTTCTCTTTTTCTTGTCCGGAGTATATCCGGTGTGGTAGACCGATGATGGTGAAGCTTTATAGTCCGAAATTTTTGGAAAGTTGGTCGAGGTAATGATTTCAATAGAATCTGTTGTAGAGGAAGTTGACATTGTTTTAAAACTGCTGTTAATTAATGCTTTACTTCAAAAGAGAATCGAATGATGTCTTCGCTTTTATTTTGAGTGCATAGAAAAAGGAATAGGCACATATTTATAGATTTAGTTTAGGAAACATAGGATACTAATTGGTGGATTATATTAATTCTAGCCAAGAAGTATGTAGAGACATTGGTTTTTGTTGGTTGACCTAATTTGAACAATTTTAATATTTATAAAATTAGTAATGTAGAGTATAAAAATAAATGTGACATATAATGTAATATAAAATACTTTTTACCATATAATAAAATTGCCATAATAGACTAAAACAGAAAACATTAATAGCTCAGGTGGTTAAGACACTTGGGCTATTCACAATAGGTCACGAGTTCGAGTCTCAACATGGTCAGAATTTTGGATTTTTTGTAAAAAAATTTATTTTTGAATTTTATTTTAAAAATTTTATATTTTTATTTATATATAGTTACTTGAAATTATACCGAGCTCACGTCGCAACTTTATAAACGTATTCTCTAATAGCGGTTTAGTAAAAATATCGGCTAACTGATTTTCTGATGGTACAAAGTCCAAATTTATTATTTCTTTTTCTGTATTATCATGTAAAAGTGATGTCTAATATCCATATGTTTAGTTCTCGAGTGATTTACTGGATTTTTAGATAAATTTATTGCACTAGAATTATCGCAGTAAATTGTTGATTTTGATAGATTGATTCCAAAATCTTTAAGTGTCTGTTGCATATAAATGACTTGTGTGCAAGCTAGTGCTGCAAAAATATATTCTGCTTCACAAGTTGATAGAGAGACGCAGTTTTATTTCTTATTAAACCATGATATTAACGATTTACCAATGAAGTGACACGTAACACTTGTATCTTTTCTATCCGTTCGTGATCCTCCAAAATCAGGGTCGCTGTATGATACTAATTCGAACGAACATTCTTTTGGATAGAAAAGTTCGAATTTGCAGTTTTACTAAGATAGCGTAGAATACGTTTTACTGCACGTAGATGTGATTCTTTTGGATCTGCTTGAAACCGTGCACATAAGCATACACTCATCATAATATCTGGTCTACTTACTGTTAAATAAAGTAGTGATCCTATCATACTATGATATAATTTCTGGTCTACACTTTTGCCGTTTTCATCTCTATCAAGGTGTGCTGTTGTGCTCATAGGTGTTGGTTTGGCATAAGTGTTTTCAATTCCAAAACGCTTAATAAGATTATTACAGTATTTTTCTTGATTAATAAAAACTCCATTTGAAACTTGTATAATTTGTAGTCCTAGAAAATAAGATAATTCTCCCATATAGGACATTTCAAATTCTGTAGTCATTATTTCAGAAAATTCTTTACATAATTCATTATTAGTTGAGCCAAATATAATGTCATCGACATATATTTAAACTATTAATACATCATTTTTAGAACGTTTTATAAACAATATTTGATCTATTTTTCCTATTTCGAATCTAGAATTAATTAGATAGCTTTTAAGATGTTCATACCAAGCACGTGGTGCTTGCTTTAAATCATATTAAGCTTTCTTAAGTTTATATACACGATCTGGATATTTTTCATGAATAAATAAGGAGGTTGTTCAACATAAACATTTTCTTTAATATAACCTTTTAAAAATGCACTTTTAACATCCATTTGATAAAGTTTAAAATTATTAAACATGCGTATGCCAGTAAGATTCGTATTGCTTCAAGTCTAGCAACTAGAGAAAACGTTTCTTCGTAATCTATTCCTTCTTCTTGATTATATCCTAGTGCTACTAATCTTGCTTTGTTTCTAATTATATTTCCTGATTCGTCTGCTTTGTTTTTATAAACCCATTTAGTTCCTATAACCGTCTGGTCGGTCAGTCTGGGTACTAGGTCCCAAACTTCATTTCGTTCAAATTGATTTGATTCTTCTTGCATAGCAATAATACAATTTTCACCGGATGATGCTTCTTGAGTATTTTTAGGTTCTATAGTAGAGAGAAAAGCTACATTACTCATTAAATTTAATTGACTTCTAGTTCAAACGTTTGAATTTATTTCTCCAATTATATTTTCTGTAGGATGATTTCATAAAACTCTTCGAGGAGATCTTATTATATTAGTAGTATTTCTATTTTCAAAATTATAAACAATATTTTCATCTTCTCTAGAAAAAATGATATCGTCATCATCTCTTGAATTGTTTATTATCGTTTTTGTTTTATTAAGTAAGTCATTATCATTAATTGTAGTAGAAATAAGTTTAGCGTTTTCACTAAAAGATACATGGTGTGATTCTTTGATAGTATTTGTTCGTTTATTAAAAATTCAATAAGCTTTACTTCGATTCCAATATCCAAGAAATATTCATTCGTCACATTTTGAATCGAATTTGCCAAGCTGATCTTTAGTATTTAATATAAAACATTTTGATCCAAATATTTTAAAATAAGATATGTTTAGTTTTCTACCGTTAAAAAGTTTGTAAGGAGTATTTTTGGTGAGAGGTCTAATAGAAATACGATTCAAAACATAACAAGCAGTTGCAACAGCTTCTGTGCAAAATTGTTTTGGTAATGTGCTTTCATTTATTAAAGTTCTTGCACATTCTTGTAGAGTTCGATTCTTTCGTTCTACAAATCCATTTTGTTGTGGAGTTCTAGGAATTAGAAAGTTATGAAATATTCCTTTCTCTTTACAATGGTTATCAAATTGTATATTTTCAAGTTCACCTCCGTGATCACTTCTAATATTTCTAATTCTAATACCATTCAAATTTTGAATTTGTTTAACAAATGTTTTGAAATTTTCAAAGGTATCATTTTTATTTTCCATAAAATAGTCCATGTATATCTAGAAAAATCATCAACTATTACAAATACGTACTTCTTATGATTTATGGATTGAATTTGGGTAGGGCCAAATAAATCCATATGAAGTAATTCGAGCGGTTGTAATGTCGAGATAACTTTCGTAGATTTAAACGAAGATTTAATTAGTTTACCTAATTGGCATGAGTCACATATATCATTGACTTTAAAATTCATATTTGGTAATCCTTTTACAAGATTATTTTTAGAAATTTTATTTATATTTTTGAAATTGATATGACAAAATCGTTTATGCCATATCCATGGATCATTTTCTTTAGCTATTAAACACATATCTGAGTTACGATTAACTTTCATATTTAAAACTTAAATATTTTTATCTCTATTTCCCTCGAAAATAAGATTTTGATTCCGATCAAGAATACTACACTTATTTTCAAAAAATGGTATTTTAAATTCTTTATCGCATAACTGACTTATACTTAATAAATTATGTTTTAAATTCTTAACTATTAAAACGTTTGTAATTAGAGGTGAATTAGATGTACCGTAATTGCTCACATCGCCTTTGCCGATGACATATCCCTTGGAATTGTCTTCAAAAGTGACAGACCCTCCATCTGAGTATGTAATATTTATCAGTATATCCTTATCTCCTATCATATGTTTTGAGCAACCACTGTCAAGTATCTATTTTCCTCTTTTCTTAAGTGGGACCTGCAAAAAATATGAGATATCGTTGGTACCCACCTTTTTAATAGGGTCCTAAGAGTTAGATCTTAGGAACCCAAACCCAAGAGGGTTTAGTATCCCTTTTATAAATATAATCTCTATTATTATGAGCATCTTCTATGAATGAACTAATATACTTCTTTCTTATTAGTTTGTTATTAGTTTTAGGTATCCATATACTTATAGTATTAGAAACTAGTCTATTTAAAGACGTGGTGTTTTATTATTTTTAACTTTGTACAAATTACTAGATTTTGACTTTTTAACTTTCTTCTTATATCCTAAACCATGTTTATTACTAACAGATTGTGAATTTTCAATAATCCTAGATAAATTTTCTCTTCCTTTATTAAAATTTGAAACGTTTTTAGTGATTCCATCTAGTTTGGTTTTTAGACTTGAATTTTCTAGTTCTACCATTTTAATATTATCTTTTAAAACATGATTTTCAAAAACAAGACTATCATTCTTCTTCTTTTGAGTTTCAATTTCTTGACTCAATAATATAAGTTGAGAACTAACATTAGAGAGAGATTCTTGAGTTTTCTCAAGCTCTTCTTCCAATATTTTCTTCTCATCTTTAAGCATATCTCTTTCGAATTCTGCCTTGTTCTGATTTTCTACAGCTTTTTATATTTTTTTAAGACTTTTTAAAGCATATAATAATTCAGAGTTTATTTCTATCATATCATCAAAAGTAAAATCACTAACATCATTAGCTTTAGCCGTAAAACATACGTTAGCTTGTTCATTATCGCTGTCACTTTCACTTCCCGAAGAAGAGGATGGGGAATCTAAATCATCCAATGTAACTGAAAAGGCTTTTCTTTTGAATTTGTCCTTCCTTTTATTTCGGTATTCTTTCTTTTGATCTGGACAGTCCTTCTGCATATGCCCTTTTTTGATAGTTAGAACATTCCATAACTGATAAAGACGGTGGTTTATTGCTGGTTGAGCTTCTCACGCCATTATTTCCGTTTCCTTTTCTATATTTCAAGAATTTCTTGAAGATCTTTGCAATAAAAGCTAGGTCGTCTTTGTCTGAGTCTGTTTCTTCTTGTTCTATATGAAATGCTATATTCTTTTTATCTTGAGCCTGAACTCTTTTTGCCTGCAAATTCACTTCATAGGACATTAGGTTTCCTATTAATTCTTCTGGAGATATTTTGGAAATATTGTTCGCTTCTTCAATAGCGAGAACTTTTCTTTCCCATTCTTCCGTTAAAGAATTAAGGATTTTGGATACGATATCAAAATCTGAATAATTTTTCTCCTAGTCCTACTAATGAATGATAGGTATCTCGAAATCTTGAGTACGTGTCAATTATGGATTCATTTTCTTTCATTCTAAAGTTTTGAAACTGACTTTTAAGCATGGATATTTTGCTTTGTTTAACCTTATTGTTTCCTTCATGTGTGATTTTGAGTGTACGCTATATTTCATATGCAGTATTACATATGCTAACATGGTTAAAATCATTTTTATCTAAGGCACAAAATAACATATTCATGGCTTTTGCATTAGTTGTGGCATCTAATTTTTGTGTATTTGACCAAGTGGAATATTCTTCAATAGGAATAGTATATTCTATCTGAGTTATATGTCACGACTCAAAACTATTTGCTTGCATATATATTCACATGTATGTGGCCCAATAGTTATAATTCATGCCGTTAAATAGTGGTGGACATGCAGTGGATTATCCTTCAACAAAGCTAGTGTTAATGTTAGTGCTGGTGCTGGTGTTAGTGTCCATATTATTAGATTATCAGATAACTGTGTTACGATTATATGATGACCTTGCTTTGATATCAAATGAAAGTGTGATGTGGATCGTGCAATATGGATATATGATAATGCAGAGTATAATGATGATAATAATACTGTAAATAGTGCGGAATAAAAAGCAGCATAGTAAAATGACACCAGAGATTTTTATACTGGTTTGGAGCACCGTCCTACGTCCAGTCGCAGACTCCTTTTAGAATTTCACTAAAACAACAACCCTCACTTAACCCAGTGGAATAGGTCTATACACCCTTGAGCTGCAGAACAAAGACCTGGGCAGCAGAACAGGATTTCGCCTCAACAGCCGAAGAGGACTTTACTCGCCTGAGCAGTAGAACATGAGTTCAACTAATACAGAAAATAGTTTGACTAATGTGTGTTCTGATAACACGAATTTGTCACTTGTAGTACACCTTTCCTATAATCTTCTCCTCGAATATAAATATTTCTATTTAAAGAATATGAAGAATAGAAAGGTATAGTATTGCTTCAATGCAGAATATTTGAAAGTATGATAGCTAATAGATTTCATAAAGTTAGATCATAGAATAAGAGAAATAGGTTATGATTTGAAATAAAGTTGGAGTTTATATTTATAAAGGTTAGAAAGCAGCGACTGTTGGTGAAGAGTTTCGATCAAAGTGTTGCGTCCGAATCTTTTCATCAAAGGTTCATAACTCTTCACAAAAGTTGTATCCTTTCAAAAAAATAGCCGTTATAGAAATTCAGTCGACTGAGCTACAGAGTCAGTCGACTGAAGATTCAAAAGTAATTTAAAATTTAAATTCGTACAAATTTACGTAACTATGCATGCTGCACAAAAACCCCAGTCTCAGTCGATTGTCTCAGTAGGTCAGTCGACTGACCTAGTCATTTTTGTGCAGTTTGCACAATTACATATATATATATATATATAACTTTAAATTACTTTAATAATTTAAATGAGAGCTCATATATGTATAAAATATTTAGTAAATATAGTGATTAAATATATAAGCTAGTGTAGACATAATCGAGGAGAGATTTTAACAAATATTGACCTTAGACTTAAAAACAAAATACCATAGTTGATGCACCGGTTTTTACAGTCTCGTCTCCTTGTCTCTTTTTGTCGTAGCAGTCGTCAAATCTGTATGTTGTAGTGATAGCTTTGTTTCATAAATCAAAACCAAGTCTCAACAATATAATCCATATTCGCGTTTAATTTATTCTACTCCATACGCGAAGAAAAAGATTAAGAAGAGAATAGACGCTTGCATAAATCCAAAACGTCGAAAAAGATGTGAATAAGAAATAAACAACAGTAAACGAACTTAAATACTGTAAATAAACTGTAAATAAATAAAAAGCTATGCTTAACATTAATAAATTATAATTAACTGAAAAAGAATAATCAAAAGGGAATAAACTGAAAAATAGATCTAAAACTAATAACAAGCTTATTCCAAAATCGTAGTAAAACTACAACAATTGGAAACCCTATTGTTTTAAGTTAATTAAAGAAATCTTAAAATAATTACAATCACTCATCTCCAGTTCTAAACTTTTCCTTTGGTCTTCCCAGATCCACTTGGAGTTGTAAAATAATTTAATTTATAATGATTTTCTCCTTTGGAAAAATTATTCTGTTTAGGGTCCTTCCAAGAAAGGTGAACCCAATTAAAGAAAACATAGAATTAGAAAAAGTGTTAGGTCTAGAGGTCTATTTATAGGGTAGAAGCGGATCTAGGACCATTGGATTTGGGGATTGAATATGATGCAATCACGTCATAGGCCGAATAGGAGCCATCAGACGCAAAAATAGATGGACCAGATTGGTTAAAACAATGCAAAAACACGTCAGTTTGAGGCTCTGGATCGTTTGAACGAACGAACATTCATTCATTCGTAAATAGCAAAGGCGGGTCGACCAGGCGCTCGACCGCCTGATGCCCAAGTCGACTGGTCGGTGGACCTGCCTATACATACATACATACATATATACACACGCGCGCGCGCGCACACACACACACATATATATTCTTCGTTTTCTACTCATTTTGTTTATTTTATAACTTGGTCATATTAGCTCAGATTTTGACGTTCTATATATGAAAATTAACCAGAAAATTACCACGAACACAATGGTGCAACTTCGGTGGCTTAATTATGATAATTTCATAAAGTTATTTTATTATCTAATTATATGGATTGAATTGTGGGTTGTTACATATTTTGATAAAGTATGTTTACAAATATTACTATATATATTTATTTTAATTTATACATGTATATATGTGTACATATAATCATTTTACTTTAATACATACAAACACACACACATATATAATTTCATAATATATAAATATATGAATAATTATTTGGCTATTACACACACAAATTTATATATTTATGTGTGTGCGCGTGTGCGTGTAATAACCAAATAATTATACATATATTTATATATTATGAAATTATACACATATATATATATATTAAAGTAACATGATTATATGTTCACATGTATACATGTATAAAATAAAATAAATATATACGATAATAGTTTTCGTAATATATATGAATCAATTTAAGGGACATATATAAAGATATAAATTATTGGTTGATCGATCGATCGATTGATTCAACAAAGATCCAAATAAATAACTATAAGAATATGCATATATTTGGACAATATACAATATATATAGGATGAGCTAATGTGTCTGTTGCGATGTAACACCCAACATCCATATATAGGCATGTTATACCTTGCATGGAATATCATGCTACAAATGCACGGGCACATACATAGGTATACGTATGATTATGTATAAAATAAAACAAATCAAATTAATTTCAACTAACAATTCACAAATTTAAATATATGATTTTATTTAAATTGAATTAAGAAATGTTCTAAATAAATTAGGCTTTATGGGCTCAATAAAGATCCAATAGGGTAAAACTTTTTTATTCACCCATATATTCCTCTGTAGGCTAGCCCAATTCCAAAACTTCTATGATCCGATTACTTGAATGCAACCGTTGTTCTTGCTCTCGTTGAGGACAAGATCCTAATCCTTAGTAGTAATTAGTAGTATTATATTTTCTTCAGTATTTTTTTTCTTTTTTCTTCGGCTTGTAAGCATTAGTTATTGCTATTATGTAAAAACGCATACGATGTAGGGAAAATGTTCCTTTTTATGTGTTTTCTATATGGACCGCTATATTATAAAAAATAATAAAAATAATGAAATTTTAGAAAAGATATTTAATTAATACAAAGGAAAAGAAAATAGTAGAGACCCCAAGTTAAGAAATAAATTTAGAAAGTTTACTTAACTAACTAAAAAGATGAAAATAAAATAAGATTTTAAGTCCTGAAGAAAAGCTATGGAATTAATTTCAAGAATGGATGTTGCGTAGTCATAGGTCAATGTCCCTGTATCTTAAAAGTTGAAATTTATAATTGAACTTGTTTTCTGGTTGCTATTATAAATAAAAGAAAAAGTTTTGAAACTTAAAATTTACCCTAAAATTAAGTGAAGTCCATCATGGACATTAGACTGTTAAATAAACCCCGATTTTATGAGCCATGACATAAATTAATTTGAAGAAAATAAATTATTTATATACCTTTGAGAATTTTTTTTCAAAATTCTTGGTTTTGAAAAATAAAATAAATTTGTGAAAATTTTCTGACAAAAATTTTGAAGTCTAAATTTATATTAATATTAAAAAATAATATAAAATTAATTTTAGGCAGAAAAGAAAGAAATCAAATTTAGAAAATGCCACATACTTGATATGAAGGAATAATTAACTTATTGGTTATTATGGTTTTTACTGTGTAGCTAAAGTGGCTGTAAAACAAAATATGGTTAGTGACGAGCGAGTTATTTTAGCTATGGAATCTTTATACCGTATCGATAGGTGAACAAAAAGCTGATTCCAAAATAAACCTGGTTTTGAAACTTTAAAAACAAAGATTTACATATGTAAAATGTACTTGGAAAAGTTGGAAGAAGATATCTGAGAATAAGTGAAGGTTCCAAAGTACAGTGAGAAGTTGAATGTACAAGAAAAAAAGAAAGGAAATATGGAATTATCCATTTCAAACCCTTCTCTAAGCATAAAAAAATTTGGAAGTTGAATTTTTCAGATTTGGATGTTAGTAACAGTCTGCTGCGATTTTGGATGGTAGGGGCCGGATGAAAAATTGATTGAACTATACTTTTATTCGTAGAATTGTGGGAAAACTTGGATATAAAAAAAGGTTTTTGGTTTTTGAAAGTTGCATGCATATAGAATTGCCAGTTTATTTAGGATGCACGCATTGTATTTTCAAAATTGATAAAAATGAAGAAGCATTCATAGGAGGCGCTAATTAGAATCATTATGCATACATACCTTATGTATTATGATACACCATGCACTTGTACACGATTAGTCGAAAAATTGTTTACATACTAATTGATTTGATAGTTTAGAATGGTTGTACGTTATGTTACATTATTCAGTCCTTGAGGAATTTTGGAGACAAAATTCTTGTAAAGGGAAGAATGTAATACCCTGTAATTTTAACATTAATTAACTTAAAAGAAATTAATTATTAAACAGTAACGTTGAAAAATAGAATTTCAAATACATCATAATTTGGCTATAAAATTTCCACCACTGGATTTGCCGTGATTTTCTTATCAAAGATCAAACGAAAAAATTATTAACATTTGAAGTTTTGGAATCAGAAATAATTATATGTGCAATTAAGGGAAAAAATAAAACTAACGTTAGATGCAAATAGTTAAACTTAATGGTAGCTTAGATGTTAAGAAAGTGTTAACATGAAACAAATGATAGTGATTGGGTAAGTAATCAGTTAAACCAAATCAACTAATGTTAATTATCTGCCATTTAACAAGGCCACGGGTCGACCCAATATTCATCCAGGTCGACAAGTGGCGATCTACCGTTGGGCATGATCGGTCGACTGTTAGCAATGTTGACTGCATTATAAACGGAGACCTAAACAGCCTGGATTTAATATAATTTAATGTAATGCCTGCCATTAATTTGAACACTTATAAATATAGATCTAGACCCTCACTTCTAAACTCATATTTTTGAGCAACGACAGAGCTCTACCATTTTCTCTTCTTCTCCAAATTTATGAATTCTTAAATTATCTCTAGTTACACGTATATACAAAATTGGAGAACTGTAGAAGATGGTAGATAAGAGGAATATGGTCAAATCTAATCGTCAAAGCCAAGGCAAACTGTAAATCCATATCTTAAATACAAATCACACCCAAATACCTTTTCTAATATGGATTTATAATAAATCTATATATGCTTGTTGTGTGTATGTATATGTATGTATGTATATATGTATGTATGTATATTCCAATAAGGAGAAAAGGAGTGATACCGGAATAACAAGGATTAAATCCAGATATTTGAAATGCTAAAAAGTGAGTGGGAGTATTATATGCTTTTGTATAATATGAGATTATATCATTGCAAATCTATTCTTTTATGCTTGAAATGTTAAATCGGAGTTGTAGGCTAAATCTATACATATGAAATGAAATCCAAAACCCTGCCTACATATCCTGTAATGGTTAACCTATTATATTTACATGTTATATGAATGTAAACCTGGAAAATGTTTGGATAATAGTAGTTCCTAAATTCATTATTGAAAAATATGAAACCGTGAATTTATATGTGATATAATGATAATGCACTTGTATTTTAATGAATAATAAGAATGTAAAATAAAGAATAGGATTTAGGGGTTTAAGTTGTATTTTGATTCATTGGAATTTAGGATATTGCAAGGTGAATTTCTATACATTATCAAGTTTAAATAAATAAACGTGTGTTGTTTGGAATGACAAGAAGTATACCAAAATAGAAAGATATGTACAAAATAGGGATATTTACCGTATTTCTTATCGTCTATTTGAAAAAATGAAAAGATAATTTCTTCAATTCCAAACACCACACAAACCTTCTTTTTGGATAAGTGAAGAAATTTAAAATGTTAATATTTACATGGTAGAGATGTAATTCCAATGCATTAAGATTTAGTAAATCCTAAAGGGTAAAATAAAGTGATAGAAACGTAAGAGCATTCTAAAAGAAAAGAATGATACCAATAAAAGATGGAAATTAAATATAAAGGAATTAAAGAGTAAGTAAGAGTAAATAAAAGGGAGAAAAGGGAATAAAAATAGAAAATGAGGAAAATGGCAAAAAGAATGGGAAATGACGTTATGAGTCTATCAAGGAGGAAGTGGTAAATAATCTTAAAGCAAATAAGATATAAACACACAAAGAGGTAAAGAAGTATGACTAATAAAAAACTGTAGTGGCAAAGTAATTAATTAAGAATAGTAAGACATATGTACATAGATACGAAGCCTCAAGTATGCATTTATGATGTTTATGAATTGTTGTAGTAAACAAATGATTAAAATGACATTATTCATTAGTATAGGTTGGAATGTAAGGTCAATAGTGTTACACAATAGAAGCATGTCCGACGCAAGGGGCTAATAGCAGTTGTGTAACGTTATGTTGATGTGAGACATATCCAACCATATGAAACATGCAGAGCAAAGGCTTGTGTGTAGACGAAGGAATACCACCAATAGATAGATGAGTCTATATCAAAAATAGAAAAAGATTTATTGCCATGATTGCAATAGGCAATCTAATTGAGATGGTGAGTCGGATCAGGCACTACGACGACATGTGTTGGTACCAAAGCAGGAGTAGGGCTGTCATAGGGTGAGAACGTCATCAGTACTTAGCAGTCAACTGAAAAGATAGGGTTACAGCTAATTGGGCTACGCCTCCTATTAGGGTAGGCCAAGTAGGGTAATGCACCTCCATAATTGTTTTCTAGTTTTTTTTATTGGGGCAAGGCTAGTTAACCGATAAAGAGGTCTTTCAAAATGAATAAGGTAGTCTGTGGAGCTAAGTCCACAGTAGAAAGCAGATGGATAGTCCATCATTAGGCACTATGCAAGTCGCCGCGCTCGATATGCGCGACGTGAGATCGTGATATGGTGAGAGAATGAATCCTGACTGGGTGCTGATAGGGAGACACTAGCGGGGACAGTATCTAGTTTTAATAGGGGACCATGTTACTTATATTTATACATATACGCACGTAGATATAAGCTATAAAGGATATATGGGCTGTATTGTAAGAGGATGAGGATTCGAGACGACTAGTTAAATAATTAAAAGACATAATATGAGATAGAGAACAATCATCGTAAACTAGTGTTATGTATAAAATGTATAATTTACTAATCACCATAACATTGTTCTGACCCCCTCCTCATTACAACCCCTAGGATATCATGAAGGATATGCATCGTTGTAAGGCTGGACAATAGTAAGACAAGTTCCTTATCCATGCTCGATGCTAACAAGAACACTAAATAATTGAAATGTTAATCTTAGTCAATAATATATGACTTATTATATTTTATTATTCCACTGTAAGTTATATCATTAGTGCCCTGATATGCACTCTTCTGTTTATTTGTAGGATACCAAATCGACGATCCATTCTTAATGGACTTAGATTTAGGAAAAAAGTGGACCAACTGGAGTGCGGGACGTTACAGGAAACAACGCAGGGTTGGTAAAATCATAGGAAATTAGCATTAGGCAAGGGAATTATGAGACTTCCTTTAGATAAGCAAAAAAAGGGCGTTCCCATGCTTTAACAAGAGCTTTCAACAATCAACAGCGAGCCTCTTTAGAGATTCATTGAGTCAGCCACTGCTCTAGTTTATTCAAAGATCGCTCCCTAATATGAAGCATTCGTAGTAACTACTCCTACCCTTACATAGCCGGTCGACTCATTTGTGAAGGTCGAGGATATTATTACCTCGACTCAGGCCCATCGATATAGATAAGTTCTTATTTCTAAAATTCTCCTATCTGCAAGTTATTTATGAACTTGCGGCGCACTAGCCCATCTCACCATCATACAACTCACTTATACACAAGAGTGCTTGAGCAAGCAAATGAGCTTTGGTTCGTACCTGGATCAACGATTTCTTTACGACTGGAGGAGTTTCATCTAGGAGAACCTCATAGCACTCATGCTCTCCGGTTCGCATCAGGCCCAACCGCCACTTTACGTTTGATCACTTATCACATAGGAGAACGGATGAGCTAGTATGCACTTCTACTCATGGTTATGCCATCTGCTACTATGCATCTGACCGGTACATGGTTAACATGAACGGATGTGCTCAACTCATCTTATTGTGCGTATTGCTAATTATTCTATCTGAAAAAGGCACTACTATGGATAAAATAGTGATTGAGCTAGCTACTTGGATAGGCTACTTTATAAGTCATATACAAACAAACAAGAAAAGATAGCACAATAAATCTCTTAGCCAAAGTTCACAACAAAGGATATGTTTATCTATTAGGAAAGTGCAAGGCCATAGAACCCACCCAATTAAGCATACAAAGATGTTTTATCATAGCTAAAAAGAAGAAAAAGAAGATGCATTCCATTGAACACTCTAGAAGATCTAGCTTCAAATACGCTGATAAAGCATACTAACCTGAACTCTTAGAACTGCTCGATTGGTATATTGATGTGCAAGTAGGGGTGCGCCACTACCCTTGTGGTTTTCCACATCAAATCTCACAAGAGATCTTGGAAAGCTACTTAAACCATTGACATACCATGACAGTCGATCGACATCTGAAAAATGACCTGAGGGCAAGGGCCCAAATCAAGCAATAATACAAGATCCATCTCAAAACACTATTTAAAAAGTAATCCAGGATGAATGTCAATGTTTATAACAGCAATACTAAGTCACATTTATTATAATGAAACAGAAGTTCGAAAAAGCATTCAAGGGCATTGTATACAAAGGTAAAAAAAGATTTCAGCTACTTTTACCAATAGGAAATCCTAGAAGATATAAAAACTTTTAAGGAATTTACATGGAAAAGATTTTATGGGTTCGAGGAAAAAGGGAAGAGGGGTATTAATATACCTACCCTTTCAATTTCAACCATCATATTCGTAAAGGCATGAGGATATCAACCAATCAAGTGTTATGTCACACCTTGCACGTGGGAGACGCGACACTAAGGTTGAGCAAATGGTTTGTTCGGTTTGGTTTTATGTAAAAATTATAAAACCAATTTAAAACCAAATAATACTTAGACCAAACCAGTTTAACTAGAACCAAACTTGAACAAAACCAAATTAATTTGGTTCGGTTTGCTAGTTTGATTATTGTGTTTTAACCAAGTTAAATATAAATTGTATTATACATAAAACAATTGAACACAATGACCGTATGTTTTAATGAAAATTGATTAATATTTACCCAAAGTACTAATTTAATATGACATTCAATAGACCGGACTAGAAACATTCATTTTGCAAACACTGACCCAAACACATGGTATTTTATAAAATAAATAGAGTCTTTAATTCCTTGCATATACAAAACATTGGATGTTGCAAGGTAACCAAAATGATAAACCAATAAACATAACACTACAAACTACACTACTAAAACATCTATTGGTGGCTCTCGTATCCTTATCGTACATAGTAGCATCTGTAATTATCGTTCTCAACTGATCTATTAGAAAAAAATAGAAGAAGTTAGATTTTGTAACTATTGTTCTCAACTTTTGGAAAATAAAACATAAATCCACAGTAAGAATGCAACATTCAACATGGCGGAAAATAAATCATATGCAGAAGGCCTTCAATGTAGTAAGAAGCAACATTCATCATGTTGGAAAATAAATCTTATGTAGGAAGCATTCAACTTTTGAAAATTATCTTTATTATCACCTTAGGCTTTAATATTAAAGCATGCAAGTATGCAACGTATAACAAAAAACATAATATACTTCACCATATTACCTAATACTTACTATTATTTTCCTGCAAAAATATGATAACCTGAAAACCAATATAAAACATTATTTTTCTATAAGATGTTTCAAACTTTAAGCTTGATAACATGAAATCAAACTACAGTAAGAATATTAAGAATTCAGTGAACTTACCATTATTTTCCGACATACAAACATTCAACATATCAACCTTCTCATATGCAATTAATGGGATCCAAGTCTAGCATGCTCACACATATGCGTATAATGTAAACATGATAGTTAAAAGTAGTAGACATGATGAGTAAATAAAATTATAGAAAAATATTATAATTTTTTACATATACCTCTAACTGTTCCACATTAGTTAAATCTTCTTCTAGATCAACTCTACTCGTAGAAAAATAATTACGCAACCAATCTTTTATACAAAAAAGAGACTGAACTACTTTAGGAGTAAGTGAATTCTAAATGGATCAAGAACATGCCCATTAGTAATGAATACGGACCCCGAAGCTAGAGTTGATATAGGAACATCTAAAAGTTCATGAGCCATTCTTGAAAGGATGGGGGAACTTAAACTATTAACTTTCCAATTTCTTATATGCCGAACTCCTTACAGTCACTTTCATTATATTCATTGAGATATTTCTCTAATTCCGACCTATTTACTACAAGGTTATCTAATGCTTTTAATCTTTTGAAACATGCTCTCAAATCTAATACATCATCCTCATTCTCAATATATACTATCTCACTACTTTGATTGAGACTTCCATATTTAAATTTACATTGATTGAATAGTTGAAACGTGGCATGTTTAACAACTTGTATTTTTTCATGATAAGTTAAAGGATAAAATGTTTCTAAATAAAACCCTATAAACCCAAATTTCCAACGACGATCAAGCACAACAACTATATAGGTTAATACATTCATTTTCTTCCAACAACCCCAGCTTGTCATACTTCTCTTTCGTACTTGTTGCCATATTTTGTAATTGAATATCATTACTCAATTGCATCTTATCCAAAAATTCAAATACTTTACTAATTTCACGTAAATGAAGATTACTAGTAATACATGAAGAGCAAGATACATGTAATGTGAGTTCACAAAAATTGCAAAGAAAGACACAATTTTTTTGAGCATTTCCCCAATCAAACTCCGTATACACTCTTCCTCCTTTTTCTAACTCACTCCTATAAAACCGATCCTCAATATCAAAACTTTCAAAAGCTTGTTCGTATTTTTTTGCTACACTAAGCATTAAATATGTGGAAGTCCACCTAGTTGGTACATCTAAACATAAACCGCTTTTATATTCTAGTTTTGCAAGCAAAACACGATGTTTGAATTTCTCAAACCTAGATGGAGATTGTCTAACATATCTAATTGCTGCTCTTATGTGCAATATAGATTCCCCAACCTCTTTAAGTCCATCATTCACAATTAAATTTAAAATGTGAGCAACATAACAAATGTGCAAATATTTTCCTTCTAAACTGGTTCCTTTAAAATTATTAAATCTACATTTCAAGTAACTAATCATGACATCATTGAGCTAGCATTATCAATAGTAATAGTAAATATTTTATCAATACCCCAATCCATTAAACAACTTTCCATGGGTTTACCCATGTCTTCGCCTCTATGACTAGATATTGGCCAAAAGGATTGAAATATTTTTTAATTTCCAACTGTCATCAATCGAATGAGAAGTTATGCACATATAATTGGCTCTTGTATTGAAGTCCATGTATCAGTAGTAAGAAATATAGATTGACATGACTCATGTAATATTGATTTTAATTTAGCTTTTTCTTCAAGAAATATCTTATCTTTGAATGGTAAATCTCGATGGTCAATGAAACTGAGGTCCAAATGCAATAGGTAAAAGATTTTCAAAGCAAATACCTTCAATCTATTTAAATGGAAGCTCGTCTAGAATTAAATAATATGATATAGCCTTTTTAATCTCATTCATACCAAATTTCCATGTTTTTAAATATCCACCACTATCGTTTTCTCCCATATTAAAATTTAGTTGTGATTATGTTGCATTTTTATTATAAGAAATGTCCTTACAAACATACATATGAGTTTTTAAATTTGACGTACCATTTTTATTTATATCAAAGCAGTACTCTTTTTTATAGTAATTGCAACGTGCATTAGATTTACCTTCATCGTCTATGAATGAAGTAAATTGATCCCATACTTTTGATCTTTTCTTAAGAGGTTTTCTCCTTGTTTCGAGTTTATTTTTAGAACCAGTAACTAAATTGCTTGCTAAAGTAACTTTTTATCATAGACTAATAAAATAACATATGCAATATTAATACAAATGTTATAAAATAAGTATAAAAAAATAAGCAATATTTTTTGTGCAATAAATCTATATTAGCTTATTGAATTCATAAATAAAGACTTACTTGTACATTTGTTAAAGTTGAAGTTCGAGCAACATTAAGACTTGTAGTTAGATCATATGTCGATGATGAGACCTCTTGTATTGACATGATAATTATTTTCCTCTGTTTGAAAATAAAATAAAAAATAATAACTATTTCATATACAACTGGTATTTCATAAATAAATAACAGTAAATGTTATGCTAAGTAATAATTCATGCCAATGATATTGAGATGAACTTTTCATGAGATAATATTCAATTCAAAATCCAGCATACTGATTATTCACCTTTGCTAAATTATCCTTTCTCTCGCATAAAAAATTCACAAAGCAAATAGATAACTTATTGATTCCAAATCAAATTATATAATAGTAAATTAAAATTTCTTATATACAGTGATAGCAATCCTAAATTGATGTAGATCGAAACAAAAATTTGAGAGATATGGAATCTTAGATGCAAAGAGGAAAGCAACTGTGATATCCCGGAATTCTAGGCAATACCAATTTAATAATCTGAATTAAAAATTAAATTGATTTGATAATCTTTGTTAATAAGATTAGAATTAATTTAATAATCCAATTAAAATAAATATTTAATTGATAGATTTTATCTTTTAAATCTAATAAATTTTTTTCTATTTATAATGTATATAGAAAATGTATATATTATAAATAGATAAGCCTTGTTTTAAATTTAATAAATAAATAAATCTTGTTTGCTAAATATATATATCTTTGGTAAAATTGGGAATTATGATTTTATTTAAAGTTAAACTTTTAAAAAGCTATTGAATAAATAATATATGGTTTTAAATTGTTAAGATTAAAGTTTAATTTGTTTAAATTGATTTTGTGTTTAAATTTAAATAAACTAACAATAAGGTTTATTTTGATTTCCTTTTTAAATATAATGTGATAAAATAAGTAATTTATTAATAAAGAAACAATTTCTTTTATAAATTATTTAAAGTTATCAAATTTATTATTTTCAAAATATAATAATGCATTGTTTTAACAAATAGATTTTAATAAAAATAGTTTCAAATTTGAATTTTAGAATTTGATTTGAATTTGAGTTTAAAACCTTGAAACTTAAAGAATAAATATTTTTAAATTGTTTTGGATTTTAAATTATTTGTATAAAACTTTTATTTATATATATAATTGTTTCATTTCTTTTAAAATTATTTATACATATATAAATACTTATTAACTAATTACTTAAGCATATTCTTATATTAAAACTTTAATTACATATAACTAATTAATTAAATATAAGCTTACATTTATCTTATATTAACATCTAACTAAATACTAATTAACATTTAATAAATACTAATTACTTAAAAAGACAAGTGTATGTATATTAATTTGTTCTAAACAAGTGTAAATAAATAAGCAAGAGTTTTGACAAGTGTCATGTTTTAATTTTATTTTTCTTTGATTTTTTTTATTAAACCATAAATTAAGTTATATGAACAAACATCTCTCATTCCTTTTCTTTTCCTAATCTCATTTGTAAACAAAGAAAGTAAAAGCAATTCCTAAATATTGTAAATCAAATTCCTATAATCTTTTCAAATCTGTAGCATGCAAACAAACTTGTAAAGCCTGCATTTCTTAGAATCTGGAATTCAAAGCAACTACAGTTTTAGAACTCAGAGACTAAGAAGCAACTCAAGTTTCTAAAAGCAATTCAAGTTTTTAAAAGCTAATGCATATTCCAGTTCTCAAATTCAAAAGCTGTTTTCTAAATGAAGGCTTTGTCTTTCAATTCAAAACAGGTGAGTAACGTTTAAAGTTAAAGTAAATTATGGTTGCATGTTATTGTTGTGGAAAATATTGCAATTGTGTATATTTACAAGTATGTTTATGTAGATATATTGATGAATTTCTGTTGTAAGAAGTATGCATTTGAATATCTAGGACATCTCTGTTTCCATATTTAAATTCTAGTTTTTGATTTAAATTCAAATCTCTTAGTTTAGTCACTGTTAAAAACTTAAGTTTCAAAAGAAACTTGTGTGTTCCATCACAAAACTTAGTCAAAAATTTATTTAAGTTAAATAAATTGGAAATATCACTAGGAATCAAGAGAAAAAATGAGGAAACTTATTATAAGTAAAATTCAAACATCTTAATTTATAAATTCAAGAATGTAAACTGTATTCTTATCCTAAAACATGATTTTTGAAGCTAAATTCATAATTTAAAATGTTGGGATGAGTGTGCAGTTCTGAAATGAATTGAAAATGCAAAATTTTGGATTCTGGGGAGATCTCTGCTATCTGGGTGGTCGGGATCTTTGACATGGATGGAGGGGTGAACAGAGAAAGGAGGAAAAATATCTGAAGATGGTCAGTATCACTGTGGAGGTAGCAGCAGTGAATTCTTGCTTAGAACCCTAGTTTTAACTAGGCATTTTGTTTTGGTCGGTACGACCTGTAGAAATGATCGAGCTCAACGAGGTCTTGACAGATGGATGCTTGGTCGTAGATGAGAGCATGGCCGGAGTTGCTGGATTACTGGTGATCGGAGATGTATGGATGAGGCGATGACAGGTTTGGGATGGAAGGCTTATGTTGTTTCCAGGTTTCAGATGAAAACTCGAATTCAATTTCGAGCTGTGGAAGGGTGATCTATTGGTCGTGGTTAGACGTGAGGTTGGTCGCCGATGTGGGAAGACCACCGTGGCTGGAGTTGATCGGGGGCACGGTGCATGTGCACCGTGCACTTTTGATTCCTGATGTTTGCCTAGGTGGAAGCAGCGGGGTGAACCCGAGAATCACTCGGGTAGCTTCTATGTTTGGCTCGAAGTTGTATAGGGTTGAACTCGAAGAAAATTTGAGGTGGCTCGGGTTTGGTATTTTGTGACAGGTTTTAAACTGAAACCTGTAATGTTTGTTATAAAAATTTTAAAACAGATTTTGGAATTTGAAAAAAGTTTTTAAATAAAGTTTAAATTAGATTTTGGGATATGGATCCAAATAACTTTTGTATCCTAGTTTGAAATTTAAGGAAGTTTTATAAATTTAAATTATTTTGAACAACTTTAATGAGTTAAAAGTAAAATTTTAAAATGTTTGTTTAAAAATTTCAAACTGAAGTTCAAAGATGAAAGCAAAGGTTTAAACTAAATTTTAAATCTGGAATTCAAATTTAAGTTTAAATCTCAGTTTTAAAATAAATTAAGATTTTAAACTTGAATTGTTAAATACTTTAAAAATGTTTAAGTAGTCGAATTTTAAAAATAAAGTTTCAAAATGAAAGTAGAGTTTTAAAATCTAAAGATTAATCTGAATTCAAATTTAAATATGTATTCCAATTTTGAAATGAAGGAAGTTTTTAAATTTAAAATGATTTAAACAATTTGAAATGTTTAAAGTGTAATTCAAATTGATTTGAATTTAAATATGAATTGGGTTTTAAATCCTTTTAAGCTTCTTTATTAAATGAGTATGTCTTTAACTTGTGAAACGAAAGGTTTAGAAATGTGTTTTAAAATTTTGTTAAAGATAACTTGAATTCATTTTAAATCTTAAAATTAAAATGATATTTGAAAGTAAATTTAAGTAAATTGTTTTAAATACTTTGTAAATGATAGCTTGATCATTAATAAGAACAAAGTTTTATTTTAAAGTAAATTATAATTTAATGATTTGTAATTCATTAAAATTTTAAGGAAATTAAATGATTATTTATTTATTTAATGATTTGGATCAATTAAATAAGTAATTAAAGGCTTAAATTAATTAATTAATGATTGAAATTAATTAACTAAGGACAATTAATCTATAATTAAGGATTATTAATAAGAATATTAATGAATAATTAGAGATTAATGTATCAAGTAATTATGAATTAATTAAGTTACAGTTGACACTTAATTAATTAAATAATTAAAGGTTAATTAATTGGATATTAAAAATTAATTAATTTGAAATTAATATTGATTAATGTAAGTTAATTGCTTTAGAAAAGTAATTAAAGAATTTTTAATTGTTAATGATGGTCATTAACTTGAGATTATTTAATAATTAATTAATGTAATTAATTTTAATAATTAATTAGATTAATTAATTAAAGGTATCATTTGTGAAATTGTTTAAGTTTAATTACTTAATGAAAGTAATTAAGGAATTAATTACTTAATGTAATTAATTAAGTTTAAATGTAATTTGTTTAAGTTAATTAATTAAGTTTAATAAAGTTAAACACTGGATGCTTTGATAATAATTACTTAATGTAATTAATGAAGTATAATTACTTAATGAAGTAATGATAATTAGTGGAAGATGGTTTAATTGTGGAAGTAATTTAGATTAAATTACTTTATAATTAATCAAGGGATTAATTAAAGAAATTAATTAAGGAGTGATTAATTTGATAAGTAATTAAGGGTAGTTAATTACCGAATGTGATTAATCAAAGATGATTAATAATTATGGTTTAATTGAGAATAATTACTTAATGTAATTATTTTAAATAAGTAATTAATTTAAATTTAATTGAGGACCATGAATTAATATAATTAATGATGTAATTAATATTGATTAATTAAGATTAATTAATCAATGATAAATGATTAAGGGTAATTAATTAAATGTAATTAATTAAGGATTAATGTAATTAATTATATTTAATTAATTAATGAAGTAATTAAAGGTTAATTACTGTATTTGGTTTAGAATAATTAATTTGTGGAATTAATTAAAGGATAATTACTAGAATGTAATTAAAGAATAATTAATCAAGGGTGATTAATTAAGGTGAATAATTAGAGAATAATTAATTAATTTGTAATTAATTAATAGTTATGTAAGCAAGATTTATATTGATGTGAGTAAATAATTTAATTCACTTTAAATTAATTAGAGATGGGAATAATTAATTTAATTCATTTTAAATTAATTATAAATGGTGATTATAGATCATTGCTTATGTGTGGATGGATGATATTGGTTGCCTTGAATGGTTTGAAATCTCAACTATGAGATAAGTAATGTTGTGTGATATGGATGCATTGGTTGCATTGTGATGATAATATGGATTATCTTTGATAATGATAATATGGATTATCTTTGATAATATGGATTATCTATTGTGATAATAATGTTGATTATCTGTTGTGTTATATGAATTATCTATCTGTGTGTATATAGATAATAGAATTGAATTGTTTTAAACTTTAAAACAACTTGGCCTTAAAAGACACGTTTTGGATTTCGATGAGACCGGGATCGGGTTTCCAGATTTGGATATCCGATGTTATCCCGCTTTTTGGCAAAGCCGTGATATCAAAAGATTGGTCTAAAACAAAAGACAGTTCGCCTCAGAGATTGGTCGTAACTCGCTTCGCTATGGATATCGGTGAATTTTGTCCGAGTCCGGATCGGGCCACAATTGATAGGGCATGACAAGAAGGACCATAGCAGCCAGCATTTCAAATTTCAAGTCAATCCGATGTCGTACGCTCAAGTTATGATGGATTCAAGTTAAGAGGGTGCACACTGCTCGGTTCGAACCCATCACCTTGTCTAAGTTCGAACCCATCATTTTCGAACCCAACTAGTTCGAACCCATACAAAGAGGTGACGTTCGAATCCATCATCTTCGACTCCATCCATCACCTTCGACTCCATCACCTTCGACTCCATCACCTTCGACTCCATCCACCACCTCCGACTCCATCCATCACCTTCGACTCCATCCATCACCTTCGACTCCATCCATCACCTTCGACTCCATCACCTTCGACTCCATGCAACGGAACTCCATGCCATAGTTACCTTCGAATCCCCATGATAAAGCCAACTTCGAATCGATCTGGGGTGACGTGTTTAGATCGATTCGAACGAATGCCACTCCATCGATTCGAAGAAAGCCTTCGAATCCAACAGACGAAGCCATCCAGTGAACACGGCGACAAACACGGATCGATTCGAAGAATGCTGCCCACGTCACAGAAGGATCGATTCGGCCCAATGGGTTCGAAGTGATCGATTCAAACGAACCCATAGGATCGATTCGAACCATGCAACATACCGAAAAGTGCCATTTCGAATCGATGATAACTCCCAATCTACTGATCCAAATCCCATGAAATTTTTACAGAAGTTTGTCTACATGATGAAGAACGTCCATGCCAAGTTTCATCGCAATTGGACAATTTTTTGATCGATTCGAAGTTCACTTCGAATCGATCCCAAACTGGGCACGCATTCCAAGAACGCGGGCCTGTGGGCCCCTCTCACGTGCCAAGCAGCCTCCCCAGGTTTTGGGCGGGATTCCAGCCTTCCAAGCCTATAAATAGAGCCCCTGGTCATTCAGAAAAGGGGTCGGAAAATCAAAAAGAGAGAGAAAAAGCCCAGACTCTGCTGAATCCAATTCTATGCATCACTGTTGTTGTAGTGTTCAGATTTCAAAGCTATAATTCGTTGTAATCGATTAAGATCATCAAGTGAAGCAATAAAGAGAAAACCTTCAAAGTGGACGTAGGCGCGAACGCCAAACCACTATAAATCCTGTGTTATTTACTGTTATTTGCGATTTGCTGCATTTATTATCTCTTAGATCTGAGCTCTGTGTTTGTTATCACTGATCTGTGATGATAAACGGGTGCTTTCACGGTGTTGGGTGTTAGTAACCAATTTTGGCGCTAACATTTTGGTGCTTTCATTGAGAGACGCTAATTCAGGAATTCTTCCGATTGATAATTAATTCGAAGAAAAGTTTGGAAGTCCAGAATTGAGAAATTATGACGAGACAATCGAGTAGAAGGCCAAGGCCTGAGAGAAGTGAACCACAAGGAAGTCAAGAGGCCTCCTCAGGAGGGAATCAAGCATCGATCTACATCACTAGGGACGAAATGGAGACAATGATGAAGAGACAGGAGGAATTGATTCAGAGCTTATTCCAACAAATTGGACAACTTGGAACACAGAATAGAGAAACCATGGAGTTCAGAACGGAGCAGGACCATCCAGCATAGCACCTGGATTAGGAGGCGCACACTTGGAGCACGAAGATCCAGTCCCGGAGGGAGAGAGAGGAGTACCCACGCAACCTGGAGGCAGCAGAGGAATGAACGCTCAGTCCAGGGGGCAAATTCCATAATTCCCTCGTGAACTCGAGGGGCAGGTTGAAAGTAATGAACGAAGATTGCATCTCGGTGACAACGACAGATTGGCGGAGATGGTTAGAAGAGCTATGAGAGGCGGTTTGGTAAACAAGGATTTGGAGGATGTTAATAGGAGTCCTTTCACTCCAGCAATCAGACAAGCTAGAAACCCACCGGATTTCAAGTTACCATCGTTGGACACGTATGACGGGAGAACGGACCCCACGGTTCATCTAACAAAGTATATGAGGCATATGGAAGTGCTGGGGGCATCAGAGGAGGTTATGGCCCGGTGCTTTCCATTATACTTGACGGATATTGCAGCATTGTGGTTTAGGCAATTGGAGAATGGATCCATCGGAACGTGGAATGGTTTAATTGAGAGATTTATGAGGCAATTCAGGGTTCACATTACGAGACCCAAGAATGTGATGACTTTGGCAACCTTAAAGCAGAAAGCCGGAGAGACCTTGAGAAGTTATCTAGCGCGATTCAATGCAGCAGCAGCTTCGGTGGATCGAGCGGATCCTTCTATGGTGGTGATGGCAGCTGTGTCCGGAGTAGCTGACGGCACAGAGTTCAAGAATTCATTGACTAAAGATCCACCCGTAGATCTAGAGGAATTCTACAACGAGGCAGAAAAGTTTTTACGATTAGAGGATGCAAATGCAGAAAGAGAAGAAGCAGAGGGAATAGAAGTTTATATGCTTAAAGACAAAATCCTATCGAAAAGGACTCAGACAAGGATAAAGGAAAACGAAGGGCTGAGGATTATGACGACAGGTCAAAACGGCAGCGGAGAGAGCCGCGATTCACTACTTACACCGAGCTGACTGAGAGTTTGGAGCGCATTTATCAGGATACCAAGGAGCAGATTCCGTATCGCAGACCAATGCGAAGGGATCCAACCTCTAGCGAGAGAAAATCAGATAAGTTTTGTGTATTTCATGAATTAAACGGTCATAACACTAATGATTGCAGGCATCTGAAGGACGAGGTGGAAGGACACATCAGGAATGGCATGCTCCTTCAGTATGTGAGGAGGCGAGCTCCTGCGGCGGAACCAGAGCGACTACCATCCACATCAGCTAGAGGCGATCCTGAATCAAGGCACCGTTTGGTTATCAATTAGTTAAAATAACGATGAACAAGTCGCAAGCTCCCACTAACGCAATCGAATCGTTTACACATGTACGAGATCGCGAACGTTCTCCAGGCATGCTCTGAGTGATCATTGATTGTTTTGTAGCGGGAACTTACGCTTTGACATCTTTGCTTTGCTTTTATTTCATGTTGATCTGGACATTTGAATTTGTTTTGTTTGGGCATTTCTGTTTTTAAAAACTCACCCATTGAATAGATATTTGATTCTGGCAACTCTGAAATAGCTAAGCTACTTGCACATGCATCGGGTCGCGAACATACCTTAGGCATGCCTTAAGATAGTAAAATACCCTAAACAAATAATCCGGGGACCCACTCGAACGTGAACCTGGTATCAACAGTATCAAGCCCCCCCGGGCACACTGATTCGCCTTCAACAGGCACACAAACAATCCAGGAACTCACCCGAACGTGACCCTGGCATCCATAACATCGAGCCCTCCCGGGCACGCAAACTCGCCACGAACGGCACCCGACTTCGAACAGTCACAAACTCGCCTCGAACGGCACACGATCGCAAACGATCACAATTCGCCCCGAACGGCACCCGACCGCGAACGGTCACAACTCGCCTCGAACGGCACAACTCACCTTACCTCAAATGACTCGATCGCGAACGGTCGTCATTTGAGGACCACCACTTGACCGCGCACTGTCGCACTTTACCTCGAATGACTCGATCACGAACGATCGTCATTTGAAGTTAAGCGCTTGACCTTGAACGGTCCCCACTCGACCGCGCACTGTCGCACTTTACCTCGAATGACTCGATCCCGAACGGTCGTCATTTGAAGTTGAGCGCTTGACCTTGAACGGTCGCATTTCACCACAAATTACTCGATCCCGAACGATCGACACATGGATTTATGCATCTGACCGGGCACTGTTGCACCTTACCTCGAATGACTCGATCGCGAACGGTCGTCATTTGAAATTAGGCGCTTGACCTTGAACGGTCGCATTTCACCACAGATGACTCGATCCCGAACGATCGACGCACGGATTTATGCGCTTGACCGCGCAGGGTCGCACTTTCCCTCAAATGACTCGATCACGAACGATCGTCATTTGAAGTTAGGCGCTTGACCATGAACGGCCACGCTTCATCCCGAATAACTCGATCACGAACGATCGTCATTTGAAGTTAGGCGCTTGACCATGAACGGCCGCGCTTCATCCCGAATAACTCGATCACGAATGATCGTCATTTGAGGCTATATGAAACTATCGAGTTCTTTGCAGGTTGATAATAGGATACGAACATCCAACTCAAGGCATCGCAAAACACACCTTCCTACCGCAAGGCATGTTTTGGGGGGCAAAATGTTATCCCGCTTTTTGGCAAAGCTGTGATACCAAAAGATTGGTCTAAAACAAAAGACAGTTCGCCTCAGAGATTGGTCGTAACTCGCTTCGCTATGGATATCGGTGAATTTTGTCCGAGTCCGGATCGGGCCACAATTGATATGGCATGACAAGAAAGACCATAGCAGCCAGCATTTCAAATTTCAAGTCAATCCGATGTCGTACGCTCAAGTTATGATGGATTCAAGTTAAGAGGGTGCACACTGCTCGGTTCGAACCCATCACCTTGTCTAAGTTCGAACCCATCATTTTCGAACCCAACTAGTTCGAACCCATACAAAGAGGTGACGTTCGAATCCATCATCTTCGACTCCATCCATCACCTTCGACTCCATCACCTTCGACTCCATCCATCACCTTCGACTCCATCCATCACCTTCGACTCCATCCATCACCTTCGACTCCATCCATCATCTTCGACTCCATCCATCACCTTCGACTCCATCACCTTCGACTCCATGCAACGGAACTCCATGCCATAGTTACCTTCGAATCCCCATGATTAAGCCAACTTCGAATCGATCTGGGGTGACGTGTTTAGATCGATTCGAACGAATGCCACTCCATCGATTCGAAGAAAGCCTTCGAATCCAACAGACGAAGCCATCCAGTGAACACGGCGACAAACACGGATCGATTCGAAGAATGCTGCCCACGTCACAGAAGGATCGATTCGACCCTATGGGTTCGAAGTGATCGATTCGAACGAACCCATAGGATCGATTCGAACCATGCAACATACCGAAAAGTGCCATTTCGAATCGATGATAACTCCCAATCTACTGATCCAAATCCCATGAAATTTTTACAGAAGTTTGTCTACATGATGAAGAACGTCCACGCCAAGTTTCATCGCAATTGGACAATTTTTTGATCGATTCGAAGTTCACTTCGAATCGATCCCAAACTGGGCACGCATTCCAAGAACGCGGGCCTGTGGGCCCCCCTCACGTGCCAAGCAGCCTCCCCAGGTTTTGGGCGGGATTCCAGCTTTCCAAGCCTATAAATAGAGCCCCTGGTCATTCAGAAAAGGGGTCGGAAAATCAAAAAGAGAGAGAAAAAGCCCAGACTCTGCTGAATCCAATTCTATGCATCACTGTTGTTGTAGTGTTCAGATTTCAAAGCTATAATTCGTTGTAATCGATTAAGATCATCAAGTGAAGCAATAAAGAGAAAACCTTCAAAGTGGACGTAGGCACGAACGCCGAACCACTATAAATCCTGTGTTATTTACTGTTATTTGCGATTTGCTGCATTTATTATCTCTTAGATCTGAGCTCTATGTTTGTTATCACTGATCTGTGATGATAAACGGGTGCTTTCACGGTGTTGGGTGTTAGTAACCAATTTTGGCGCTAACATCCGAAAACCACATCGATCCAAATTAACTATAGGTCGTGAATCTCAAGTGAGGAGTGAAGACTCGAGGTGTAAGGACTATTCGTCGTTAAAACTCTGAGGGTGATTCCAATACGAGTTTAATAGGGTAGTACTGTTAAATTCGAGATGAAGATTCAGAGTGCAAGGGTTAACGTTGTTAACTCTGAGGGTGATTCCAAAATGAGTGTAACGAGATAATGCCTTCGGTTTCGTTCGAACCCGGAACGAACTTGTATGGATTGAATGTTTTCAGAACATCGTCAGGTGCACGATGAGCATTCTAAGATAGATGTGTTCTATAAAGGTAATCGTAGCCTCAAGCCTCATCAACCGAGAATGGCTAAAATAGGGGATGTGCAGCAAGGCTAAGTGGGTCATGCCCAAGTAGGACGAGATTTTCCCCTGTCTAGAGGTCCCTTTTTATTCGGCTTAGTGGGCAGTTGGATATGCACGCCAACTGTGGGGTTGTCTTGTTTGGGATTGTACAGTAAGGTATGGTTCCGGCCTTGTGTTGCAGGGGAGTTAGGGTGGCTCCTCGGTACGATGATCTAGGCCACGTACTATGACGGGCGGTACCCCAATAGCCCTGCCATTGTATGGAATCCAAAATCCAATAAGTGCCAACGGTTTTGATTGTATTACCCACTTTTGTGGCTAGTAGCTGGAATTTAATCATGTAACAATTTCGGCTATTTCATATTTACTTGAAAACCCTAGACCTATTGTAATATCACTGGATTTCCTATCAAATGTTTTGGTTAGCGTAAGGTAAAAACTTTTCCATGTTTATGTGTGGGA
Source organism: Allium cepa (assembly GCA_030765085.1). Classification (NCBI taxonomy): domain Eukaryota; kingdom Viridiplantae; phylum Streptophyta; class Magnoliopsida; order Asparagales; family Amaryllidaceae; genus Allium; species Allium cepa. The sequence goes on along the minus strand of CM060934.1, from coordinate 955,874,726 downwards.
AGTCTTACGTGATACCTTTGTTTTCAAAGGAGTTTTTTTTAAGTTAAGCAACTTTAACCTGTTACTCACACCAGACCCATGTCTGACCCAGAGTTTATCTTCTGTTTTTTTAAACTCTTGGGTACTTAAATTTTTACGAGTAGCTAAGGGATTTATGTTAGCTTTGACGAACTGTGGAGGTGCAATGGAGCAGGAGGCTTCAGCGTTGTAGATATGTTTAGTGTTCCGCTGTGTTTGGTATCTCTGTATTGTATTGAGTTGTAATTACTAGACAGATGTTTATAACTGTCTAGTATGTGATGTGTTATCTGTATAACTCTGATAGTTGTTGTATACTATGTATTATTTTATGTTATTAATATAATTTATTCGTTCCGCTGTTTAGATTCTGATGTGTTTTTCTTCTTTCTTCTCTTTCTTTCTCTTTCCTATCCCTTTCTTTCTTATTAATGATGCGCCATTCTGTGGAGGTGAATGGCGGGTCGTTACAGCAACTCCAACTCAACAACTTACAGGAGCAGGTGCAACGTGAGGTGAGGGTTTCAACAGATGCGAAGTGCAAAACCAGATTTGGAATACTGGATGCAAAATGCTATCTGGATAGGGAAAGGGAAACTGTTGAATTTAAGGATAAGATGAGAAAATATAAAGGTAAGTGAGAGACCTGCATATGTTGCTTCCTTTGAATCCATGAGCTGAATTCTTCGTATTCTTCAATAATTCTGAAAACTGAAAAACGTGAAAAGTTGGGTCAGGATAATAATAAGAAAGAAAACATGGAAAGTCTATGCATTCAAAGATCTTCGATTACATAAGTTGTAATGAATTTTCTTTATTTAAATACAAAATTAACCAATAAACCAAATTCAATCAAAAATAAAAGCAAAATCCAACCGACTAGTAGACACAACCAAACTGAATCGACCAAATTAATCTTGATCAGTTAATTCTATTTAAATTAAAGAATGCTCACCGCTACATGATACATCCCTACCATATCTTGGAAAGCAAACCATTACAACTAATTGTGTAGTGCTAAGTGGTTAGTGCATTAAATGCACGACAGAGTAGCCGATCGACATGGTCTTTATGATTTAACAAGCCTGCACCCATAAATTGGTATGGACTCAGGGTCTAAAATATTGCTCAATTTTCTCGCAAGTATTTAGCAAGCCAGGTAAGACATGGCCTGGTCCAATCAAAGCCAACCCAGCAATTCTTCGACTAGCCCACTCATGCTGGTTCAAATTCTAGTTGGTTCTAAACAGTTCATCCACTCAACAAGGCATCAAACTGAAGATCGGTCATCTTAGCCCTAGGTGACACATACTGTCAATTCATCAAGTGAAGACAAGGCTAAATATAGCCCTGCCTGGTCCATTTTTGCCTTTCTCGAACATGATCAACTCCCTCATGCCAACCCAATCTTATTGACCCTAAGTCAGTCTGTCCACTCAACGTCGATTCAATTGCTGGCCGGACCAACTCAAGTGACCAACATACTCAATAAGGCTAGCTTAAACGTGACCCATCCTTGGCCTGGCTTTAGTATAGCCACCCCTAACTGGTCCCAAGTTACCCGCCCTATTACCTCACATCCAATCTGATGTTATCTCCCTGGCTTTACCTTTAGCTATTTTCAGTCTCCTTTATACCTTGAGCAGTCGAATAGCCAAGTTACCAAGCATTGCCATATAGGTATAATAAAGTAGGCACAAGTTGTTGGTCCATCTTTGCCAAGCCCTTTAGCCAGGTGGATGAAGTGATATCTACTCCTATAGCAAGCCATCAGCATTTAACGCACATTAAATGCAAAGTCTGCATCTAATATAGAAGGAAAGTTGGTATATTTCTCAACTATGCATCCTTTTGTAACTTTACAACAATCTCTCATCACCCCAAGCAACCAAATCAACGGTCAAGCGCTTTTTCCCATATTAGACAGTACAATCTCAACCATGCATCATTTATCTCAGCTATTATAAATACCCTAGGCATTTCCACTTCAAGAGGGTTGGAAAATACAAGAACTTGGTACTGTACACAAACTAGAGGTCTTTACACAACAAGTTCTTAAGATTAGCAACCTCATTGGTCTTAAGTGCTTCCTTTTTCTTATTATTACCTTGGAATTCCTAGTAACTGTAAGAGATAGATATCGTAAGAGAACTTCATAGTGGATGTAGGCAAACTTGCCGAACCACTCTATGTTTGGAGCCACTTACTTTAATTGCTTACATTTTCCCTCATTTTTCATTTTAAGCCTAGTGATTAGCAAGTAATCTTTGCCCTTTAAATGCATTAGTCTAATTTCAAAGCTGGCTAAAAATCTAGCAAACAGATGTCATTTTCAAATCCAATGTCGGGGATCAAAATCCCAAACTAAAATGATTTTAACGTGGTACATCTTTAATAATCATAAGTTTATTATTTACTTATAGTTTAGAAATATATTAGTACCTTTAATATTCTTTCTTATAGACACATGTTTCCTTTGCATTTTGATTGAATTCTCTGTCAAAATACTTGTTCAACTCTAATGCTTATTACACACCATCATTGTATCCTCTTTTGGATCGTATAAAAACTTACAACTCATGTTATTACTCCCACTAACTTTGAGACATTTGTGTTGATTATTAGATGTAGAATCCAAATTGTATTGAGCATGTGGAGCAGAAACATTACATCACTAACTTCAATATTGGAAATCGATGAAGTGATTTCCTATTGACACTGCTTTTTATAATTTCAACTACATTGATCTTCTTGAAGATACCCTTGTAGCTGATGCATTATATCTGTTTGAGTACAACTATCAAAATTGTATTTTAACAATGTAGTTGAAATGCATTTCAGATTTAAAGCATCATCCCATATGGAAAATACTACACTCTTTATGGTTTAATAACTGCCGAGGAATTGTTATGCTAATAATTCTTTCTCTCAACATTGATGAAAAACTTCTCTTTAATGTATGAGAATTATTATTAGTCATTCTAACATGTTGTGTGTCCGTTAAATCTTGGTTAATTCCTTTTCATTTTATACAAACAGTTTCCATGTCATGGTGTTTGGATTGTATCGATTACTTCAAAAAACCGATTCAATTTTGAGTTTGAGAAATTTATGTTCATAACGTAAGCTAGTTAATTATTGTTGGTCGGTCCTAAATTCCTTTAGGGTGGTTCAGATAAAATCCCATACGATTAGATTCTACATAAAGACTCTCGGCTCATATTGCATGCCAACTCTTTGACCTAGGACATGTAGGGTTTCACGTTAATTCATATCTTATACAATTTCATATACAATGCTTTAGATGAAACTAAATTTAACATATGTACTTACTCTTAAGTACATATCCATATAGAAAGAAGTTAATTCAACATCACTCGTCATCAATCGTACTTTGTCTAACAGAATCTGATTACTTTTTATCGATACATCATTATTAATCACTAGGATGAGTGAATTTGAAATTGAATTTTATTCGTTTATAGGTACTTTTGAAACTCCTCCCAATATACTCACATATTCAATCAGATCGAATTGTTTTATTTCCTTCGAATATTATTTTTTCTACTTCTATTTAAAGTTCTATATACTTATCAAAAATATACTTCTTGTGTATCAAATACACATGTTTATGTTTATGACAATTCATTGGTGAATTAAAAGAAATGGATTTGTTTTGGTATTATTTGACCATCAATTCCATACATGTATATGTATTAACCTGAAGAGTTTATTAACTTTTTTGTTACTTCCATTAAATGGGTGCTTAGCACTTATTCCTTAAGGTACAATTCAATAGTATCATGTGATTCAAAATCATAGTGTGACAACCCGTATTTTGCGTATAGAAGGATCGTAAAATATTATTTTTAAATCCTATGAGATCGTATAGCTCCATAACTGCTTATTAGAATATTTCCTACATGTAGAAATTTTCCAAATGATTTTACCCTTGGAAACTTGTATCGACTATAACTTCTAATAGGAGCCGAATCAGCATTCGAGACCACTTTCATTGGAGATATGATGGTTTTCCTTTACATAAAGTGGATATAATAGTGAATTGATCTTTCGGGCTAGAAGATATGATTGTTTGAGGATTGATAGTTTTTGGAGCAGCTTAATAGGTAATTATGAGTTTGGAGGCAAGCCTGTTGACCCATTTAGGCTTAGGAGACCTTATTAGGCTGAATCATCATCCTCAAATCACTTTTACTACTTTCCAAATAGATTTAGGCCTCCATTAACCCATTATCCACCCAAAATCCTCTCTTTTCTCCTCCAAATTAAGTCTAAATCATAGTTTATGGTTAGATTGGCAAGAGGATTTATTAGAGACCTTCAAATCTAAATTTTAGGGAGGGAAAATTTTATCTTTGTTGTTTATTTTTGGGTTTGCAAGCAAAACTTGAATTTTAGAGGCTTTGGTCAGTGATTTATCATCTCTCATCAAACTATATATCTATCCATAGATTTTGATATATTTTAAACCCACTTTTTAAGTTAAATTAATGTTTTAAAACTTTTTTCTAAGTTAAACCGAAAATAAAATGAATTCTTAAGTATTTAAAATGTTTTAATCATGTTTTTTTGGTGTATAATTGCCTTTGTATGTGACAAGCTATATTATGGATGTATTTACATGGTGAATTGCTATGATTTTGATATGAAGTTGGCTAATTAGATGTAGGATATGATTTGTATGTGCTATGTTTGTGTGAATGCATGTATGGTTGGAACACTCTTTAGAGCAACTTAGAGTTAGGAATCGTAAAACTGGGCTTTGGCGGATTGATTTGAAATTGTTAAGAGTTGTATTATTGCATACAGAATACACAAAGGTGGAAGAACTGGGTGTAGAGGTTAAATCAATGCAAGATTTGGACTCTGCGAAGTTACAAGAAATCAGTTCGACGGTGGAATGGTGTAGTGGCCGAGCAAAGAAGTCAGTTCAATTGAGGAGTTAGACCGGTGGCCGAGAAAGGAAGTCGGTTCGGTGAAGGGGTTGGACCCATGGCCGAGCAGGAAATTTGGTTGAGTGGGGTGGCGGTTCGGCTCTGGTTGATGGAGGTGGCTCGATGGGTGGTGGTTTGGTGACCGAACATGGAACTCGAATCGACATTAGGGGTTAGCTCGGGTCTAGGTGGCAAAGTCAGTTCGATGGGTGCTTAATGCTTGGTTCGGGTCTTGTTTGATGCAATCGGAGTTTGGACTTAGCAGGGGTGGCGCACAGTGAAACAACCCTTTTAATTAAGTTTAATTGTGGCATACCAATTCTAATTTATAAAATTATGTCAAATGGATTTATTCCATTTATAAATTATAAACTTTGAAAATTTTTCATTTTTGAGGAATGATAATTTATCTTTTTAGATCAAAAGCAGAGTTAAAATAAGTGTTAAATTATAATTCTTTTTTTAATATATTTAAGGTTATGAGTTTGAGTTATAGTGCATAATTTTGAGTAAATTTTAGAAATAAAACTCAACTAATAAATGATGTTTAGAATTGAGAAAAGAGGTAAACATTGAGATAATCCATTTAAATAAATTGTGGGTTTGGACTAAACACAAATTCAGCCCATTTAAGTGTAATGGAAAAGCTTCTTCTCATCTTAGTTTCTCAGTATGTTCATTACAAAGGATAAAAACCAGAAACCAAGAGCTAGGGTTGGCTCCTTCTTCATAATACAACCAAATCTCCTTTATTAAATTAAAAAGAAGAGTTTCTTAAATTTAGAAAAGCTTGGAGTTGCTGGAAATTCAATTACTAGGCCGCGTCAAAGTATTAGCAAGAAGAAATATGGAATTAAGGTGAGTAAAAACTCATAACTATCTCTAATTATTGATCTTACATTGGATTGGTTGTGTGATTTCATGTTGGATGGTTGAGTGATTGTTGATTATTGTTTGATTTCTTGAAGTTTGTTGGTTTGAAATACATGGTTGTTAATTTACATTTCTTAGCTAGACCCTATTAGTAATTTTGGAATATCTCCTTCATTTTTGATTGGAATTTGATAATTTTTGAAATTATGAGAATAATACACTTTATTCTACAACTTTGATGTTTTGAGTTTTGCCAAAATTTGATGAATAAATGTTCGAAAATGCATTTTTCCTTCGCTGTCTTGACGAGCAACAAAAATCTAAAACTTTCTTCGACTTTATCCTTTGATTGGTATATTCGTCTTTGATGAAATTTTTTGTAGTAGAAATATAATTTCATAAAGAAGAACTTTTATTTTGATCATTTTCCAGATTTTGAAGTTTTCTTGGCCGAATTCGTGTTTTAAACAGAACTATAAGCTCTGTCTTATCGAGTAAAGTTCTAAGATGAAGCATAAACTTGTTTTTATCATAACTACTGATCCAATAATTCGATTTCAGTGAACTTATGCCTTTTGGAAAGCTATCATAGTAAGCAAAAACTATATTATTATAAGTTTTGTCAAATTATGAGAGTGATTAATCGAAAATCACTGATCTGTGAAGATGACCTAAGTACTGAAAATCTTAAATTTAGAAATTTAAGGTGCTTGCATTTCCTTCTCCGTTCTTGTGTCTTGCCCTATGATGCCTTGTGTTATTTTTTTGTTACCTTGTTGTTAGCCTTTCCATTTTGTGCTCTAGCAATGCCATGTCATGTTGCTTGGGTAAACTTGCTTTGTTGCCTTATTCATTATCCTTTTGCTTAATGTTGGCTTGGCTTGTTTACACTATCTTTAAAGTGTAATTGTGGTGAAAGGTTTGTTTAATTTCTGGAATGTTAGTCCCTGAGAAGATGGTTTTGATGACAACAACCTTAGAATAAGATTATAAAATACAAATACTAACATGATAGTTTTGGTATATATGTATACGTAGGATTTAACCATGTAGGTACCAAGAATGAAGACTGTACGGTATAGAGATTCAAGACCGATGATATCAAGATTGAAGACTCATGAGTATCAAGATTATCAAGAGTTTAAGATTTCAATAGTAAGTACTTTAGTTATAAATTTTGTTAAAACTCCTAGAAAAGCACTGGCATCTTAAAATCCAATTTATTCGTGGAATGGAATCCACTTTGAGCCTGTTAAGGGATGGAACCCTAAGTAGGATGAAACCTACGAAAAATCTAGTGGAACATTGTTTTGTAGCCACTAACTTTTATTCAAATGTTTTTACAAAATTATATCTTGTTTTCAAAATGATTTCAAAACCTTCTTTTTAAAAGAATCAAAAACATCTATCCTGGTTTTAAAATACTTTTAGCCTCAAAATAATCTTTATCTTCAATATCAAATTATCCTTGGTTTTAAACTATCTTTTAATAATAATATATTCAAGTTTTAATATTTATACTTAGATTCAAATATAAAATTATAGTAAAACTATACATATATTATTCGCTATACCTATTTATGTATTTTAACTATATTTAAGTATATTTATAAAGTTTAAAAATAGTTCTAATACAAGATGAAAGTTATTTTTTTTAAAACATATTATCAAAAATTACAAAGGCCTGTCGACAACCCCAATCTACCCTTGTCGACAACGTGGCAGTTGATTTCAAACTTTTGAATTTCAAAGGAAGTGTCTATTTGTCATATCCTTTCATGAATGGACATGACTGTTGTTCTACTATAAATAGGGGCAGTTTTAAACGAATTTGTATAAATATTTCCCTAATTTCACTCTCTTCTTCTTCCACATTTCTTTATACATATTTTTACCATTACTCTGCCGAAATCACCATTGAATCTAACTAGATCATCTTTAGTTTGATTCTTTACCACTATCTCAACAAGATCTCAGTGCTATTCAGAGTTATAGGCTTCTTTGTAATTAATTGAGTGAGAAAAGGTGTGATTGTAGCCTGTGGAATCAATCAAGCGAGAAAAGGTGTGATTGTAGCCCGTGAAATCGATTGGGTGAACTTATTGCCCGTAAAATCAAGTATCTCTACCCAGAGGAATGTTAATCTGGAGTGGTATACCTCATGGCCTTGAAATCGAGGGTGTAATTATAAAAATTGATTTTGAATGGATATCCATACTTGTTTGTGGGACTGGTTGTAGGGTAACTCCGAACCAGTATAAAGTCCGGTGTGTTCTTTCCTTTATTGCTTTTACTTTATTTCTGCATCTGTGTTTGATTCTGTGATCATATCTGTGTCTGAATATTGCATACATTTATGTCAACTCACAAATCCTAGCTGAGCCAAGCTCAAAAATTGCAAAAGCAACCAAAATCTAGCTTTTGTTAATGAATTTTTTTGTTGTTTTTCTGTCTGAAATATGTTTCTTATTGCCTATTTGAATGATCATAACTTTAGATTACGGCAACGAAATGCTTCCGGACTTCTTTCATTTGGTAGCTTGCATGTTCAACTTCATTTCTGCAAATTTTGGTTGAAATATATTATCGTTTGAATATTCAAAACGCTGCTGCAAAATCGACTCAGGCACAGATTTTTGCCTGAAGTTGGTTTGAGTTGCTGCAAACATGGCCTGAGTCCATGTTTGTGACCGCACAACTCATTCATTTCTTACTGGAATTCTATGATTCTTTTTTTGTTTGAAATATTAAGACTTATAGTATAAGCATACCAATTTTAAGATCAATCCGATATTATTTGTTCCTCTGTTTTGTGCCTGAAAGTTCAACCCAGGATGGTTTCAGGCCTGTACATTTTTTGTTTTTGAACTGTTGCAAACATGGCCTGAGTCCATATTTGTGACAGCATAACTCATTCGTTTCAAATTGGATTTGTGTGATTCTTTTTGCAGATTGAAGTAGGAGTGTTGAATTATATTCCTATAAAATTTCATCAACATCTGGGTTGGTTTGCTATTTCGAAACTACTGTCGAACTTGTACTCACAACTTGCTGTAATTCAGTGTTTAAACCTTGTTTTGGTCCAACTTTGAAACGACGCAGATTCTTCGTTTCAAATTGGATTTGAGTGATTCTTTTTGCAGATTTAAATAGGAGTGTTGATTTATATTCCTATAAAATTTCATCAACATCTGGGTTGGTTTGCTATTTCGAAACTACTGTCAAACTTATACTCACAGCTTGCTGTAATTCAGTGTTTAAACCTTGTTTTGGTCCAACTTTGTTCAAATTAACATAAACTCAAAAGGATTTAGTAATTCCTTAAAACACAATTCACCCCCCCTCTAGTGTTAATTCTAGCCTTAAGATCCATAATCCTCATTTCTCACATTGGGTATCAGAGCGAGGTTTTCAAAGTTTCATAATCTGAATTGTGAAAAAATGTCAAAATGGCTATCAACACTAGTACTGTTAATACTACCAACACTGGTTCTATTATCCCTGTCACTAGTTCATTTGTAGAAGGTCAGTCTACTATCAGACCACCTTTTTTTAATGGCAGTTACAATGCATATTGGGCATGTAGGATGTAAATATATTTACAATCTGTAGGACTAGACACTTGGAAAATCACATAAACTGAATATTTTGAACCCACAACTAATTTTGCACTGTGGACTACTGAGCTAAAGACCATTGCACAAAACAACTCCAAAGCTATGAATATTTTGTTCCGTTCACTTGATACGAACGAATTTAATAGAGTGTCAGTTTATAAGTCTGCATATGAAATCTGGAAAACTTTGCAAGTTACTCATGAATGAACAAGCAAAGTTAAACAGACCAAAATTTCCACGCTCACAAACCAGTTTCAATTATTTAAAATGAATTCTAATGAGTCCATTTCAGATATGTATAGTAGATTTTAGAATATTGTGCATTCTCTAATATCCTTGGGAAAGGAATTTACCAAAGAAGATCAAGTCAGAAAAATCTTAAATTCTCTTACTCCAGAATGGGATCAAAAGACACTTGCGATCGAAGAGGCAAATGACATCAGTGCCTTAATGATAGAAGAAGTAATTGGAAATCTAATGTCGTTTGCAGTCCAAATGATTGAGAGAAGTGAAAGCAAAGCATCAAAAAAGAAATCAATGACATTCAATGCAATGACCGATGGATCAGACTCAAACAGCGATAATGATGATGAGATAGCCTTCATGACCAAGAATTTTCGGAAATTCCTGAAATATAAAAAGATGAATAATATCAAGAGAAACAACTATAAGAACTCTAGAAATTAGAATGTAGTGTCAAACTATATCAAATGTTTCAACTGTGATGAACCCGGCCATATTAAAAGAGACTGTTCGCATCCAGATAGGCAAAATCTTCCTATAAACAATGATTCCGCAAAGAAACGAAAACGTGCATTTACAGCTACTTTAGATGAATCTGACTCATCTTCAAGCGATAATGATCAAAAGACAGATAATTCAAATATATGTTTCACAGCAGTTCATGACTCCGACGAATTCAGAGAAATGGACTCAGAAAAAGATACGTGTTTACAACACATTTGTTGAAATTGCATGCTTAGAATTGGATGCTTGATTGCTTGATTTTGAATTGGTGTGTTATTTGAATTTTAAAATTTTTAATTTCGTTTTTTTACTACTATTTTACTATTATTTTTATTTTAATTTTTTAATAGTATCATAATATTTTATGGAATATCCTATAATTCTAGTAATATTCCAGATAAATATAGACATTAAAAATAATATATATATATATATATATATATATATTAGAATACTAAAGAAAAATAAATCATGAAAATTCACAGACACCTGTCGACAAGGTCCCCACCATATTGTCGACAAGGGTACAGAAATTTGAAATTCAAAATTTGAGTTTCCCTCCATCTTTTCACTTCATTCAAGTCTCTGAAAAGTCACCTTTTAACCAGAGAATATGTCCTTTGAGAATCTATTTATTCACTATCTCTTATCACGACTTTTCATTTTCATTTTCATATTCAAACTCTTATTCCAAAATATCAAACTCTCTACTCTCTACTCTAATGGCTTCTACAAGCAACCGTTCCACAATAAGAATTTCCAAAAAGATAAAAGAGCAACTTTTCAATGATCTGGAGGCTATAAAAGCATATATCAACTATGCTAACTATGGAAAAGTCCATCCGGGGAAGATTTCAAGATTTCACTTCTTATGAAATCGATTCTCTTTTTGCAAACAATCAAATCCTTAGGCTTGTTGATGCTTCACAAAATGATTTGTTTGTTATCCAAATCTTGTTAAAATTTTCTATGCAAAATCTCAACCGTGGATTTATAATGGAAATTGTGATGAAATTTGGAGTAGTGTCAAAGACACTAGAATTATTTTAATTTGTGATCTTTTGGGTACCATTCTCAATTGCAAGAGCACGGGATTTGATCTTTCTAGTTTTAATATCGATGAAAACGATCGTGAGACATTTCATCACATTTTCGAAGGAGATAACTTTGATTTCATAAATCGAAACTTTCGAACAAAAGCTAGAATTGTTAATCTTATTTTACAACATACTTTGACTCGAAGATCAGGGAGTTTTAATAATCCAACCTCAAAAGTTTGCAAAGCACTTTTTGCTATTTTTGAAAGTTATGATATTACTTGGGCGCAAGTTATTCTGGATGAATTTCGTCCCAAAATCTTGAAATGGGTGAAAACACTTTGTATCATGGAATCAATATCACTCGAGTGTTTAATTATTTTGGAGTAGATTTCAAAGGAGAAGAATTTGTTTCAAGAAAATTTTGTAATCACTCAAACATTTCTCTTATGAAAATTCCATATGTTTTTCAACCATATGAAACTCTTGCCAAAAAGGAAGAGCGTTTGGCTAATGAGGAGGTGGAAGAGGAAGAAGAAGAAGAAGGGGATGAAATGGAAATAGAAGAAGAAGAAAGTGAAACATCCTTGGAAAGTATTGGCTATCCCTCTAATCCAACCAACAAAACTTTACTCAAAAATCAAAAGATCATTGTTGAGAATCAACGAACACTTAAACGATCCATTAGTAAGAAATTGGATAAAATGTCATCCAAGATGAACAAGTTTTTCTCTAAAGTCAGCAAGAAGCTTGGATTATCTTCATCTTCGTCATCCTCTAACTAGTTCAACCTTTTCATGTCTTGTTGTGTTAGTTTTAGTTTGAATGTTCATGTAGTTCTTAATGTTTAATTATTGTATTGTTCTATAATAAAATGAAATTGAATCACTTTTCTGTAATCTAGCATATCCTATCTCCAGAATAAATGTTAGTATATTATATAAGTGTATATATATACATAATTATTCAAAAATTAACTGAGCCCTGTCGATAACCCCCCCAAACCATGTCGACAAGTCCTGGTCAGAAATGAGTTTTCATTTTAAATTCGAAATTTGATTAACTACCTTGTGTCTAATCATTTCAAACGAATTTCTACACCTATAAATACATATTTCTTCCATATTCATCACTCAAAATTATTTCTTATCTACTTTATCTCTATTTCTTCCCACAAACTCAAATATGGCCAATGCAATTCATAGTTTGATCGAGAATCTTGAAGAAACCCTTAACTCTTTCAAAAATATTCTTTCATTCTTCGTAATCAGTGATACTTAGAGTTGAGTCAAATGCAAATGATCAAGGAGCAAGAAAAGCATTTCAATACGATACGATGGATGATTTCTTCCCTGCGCAAAGATGATAATGAAACACATCCTCCAGTCTCTCTCACCAATGAAAATGAAAATTGGGATGCCATTAAAGCGGACCCTATATTTGGAGAAGAAGGATGGGTGGAAGTTCCTCGTAATGTTTGATTTATTTGATTACTTTATTTGATTTGAATTGATTGCTTGGATTGATTTGATTTGGTTTGGTGTGGATTGATAATTGGTGTGCAAAACATAATATGTATAAATACACATAAGTTTCTTTTTTCTCTTTCTTATTGTTATATGATCTTACTTATGTTTTCTACGCAAATGTAAACATAACAATATATAATTAATAAATGATTTGTATTCTTATATATAATTATCACTATTATGAGTATTATCATATATGGATTCTTAGTTAGGATAGTTAGTAATTAAGGACTAAGTTTTAGAATTAAGTGATGATTATTTATGATAACACTATCATTATAATCACATGTCATATAGTATTAATAAGGGGGAGTTATATAGTTTGGAGTTAGTTTTTGTTGATGAAAAGGGGGAGAAGTATAAAATAGGATAGTTAGGCATAGATTAAGGGGGAGTTATTAGTTTTAGGGGGAGTTATTAGGGTAGAAGTAATATTTTATAAACAAAGGTTGTCATCATCAAAAAGGGGGAGATTGTTAATCCCTGAGAAGATGGTTTTGATGACAACAACATTAGAATAAGATTATAAAATATGAATACTAACATTATAGTTTAGATATATATGTATATGCAGGATTTAACCATGCAGGTATCAAGAATGAAGACTGTATAGTATAGAGATTCGAGACTGAAGATATCAAGATTGCAGACTCATGAGTATCAAGATTATAAAGAGTTCAAGATTTCAATAATAAGTAATTTAGCTAGGAATTTGTTAAAACTCCTAGAAAACCACTGGCATCTTAAAATCCAATTTATTCGTGGAATGGAATTCACTTCGAGCCTGTTAAAGGGATGGAACCCTAAGTCGGATGGAACCTACGAAAAATCTAGTGGAACATTGTTTTGTATCCACTAACTTTTATTCAAATGTTTTTATAAAATTATACCTTGTTTTCAAAATGATTTCAAAACCTTCCTTTTAAAAGAATCAAAAACATCTATCCTGGTTTTAAAATACTTCTAGCCTCAAAATAATCCATATCTTCAAAATCAAATTATCCTTGGTTTTGAACTATCTTTTAATAATAGTATATTTGACTTTTAATATTTATACTTAAATTTAAACATAAAATTATAGTAAAATTTTATATATATTATTCTCTATACATATTTTTGTATTTTAACTGTAGTTAAGTATATTTATAAAGTTTAAAAATAGTTTTAATACAAGATGAAAGTTATTTTAAAAAAAAATTATCAAAAATTACAAAGGCCTGTCGACAACCCCAATCTACCCTTGTCGACAAGGTGGCAGTTGATTTCAAAATTTTGAATTTCAAAAGAAGTGTCTATTCGTCATATCCTTTCACGAATGGACATGGCTTTTGTTCTACTATAAATAGGGGCATTTTCAAACGAATTTATATACATATTTTCTCTGATTTCACTCTTCTTCTTCTTCCACATTTCTTGATATATATTTTTACCATTACTCTGCCGAAATCACCATTGAATCTAACTAGATCATCTCTGTTTTGATTCTCTATCACTATCTCAACAAGATCTCAGTGCTATTCAGAGTTATAGGCTTCTTTGTAATTAATTGAGCGAGAAAAGGTGTGATTGTAGCCTTGAAATCAATCAAGCGAGAAAATGTGTGATTGTTGCCTATGAAATCAATTGGGTGAACTTGTTGCCCGTAAAATCAAGTATCTCTACCCAGAGGATTGTGAATCTAGAATGGTGTACCTCATGGTCTTGAAATCGAGGGTGTAATTGTAAAAATTGATTTTGAAAGGAAATCCGTACTTGTGTGCGAGATTGGATGTAGGGTAACTCCGAACCAGTATAAAATCCGGCGAGTTTTTTCCTTTATTGCTTTTACTTTATTTCTGCATCTGTGTTTGATTCTGTGATCATATCTGTGTCTAATATTGCATACATTTGTGTTCAAATTAACATAAACTCAAAAAGATTTAGTAATTCCTTAAAACACTATTCATCCCCCCTCTAGTGTTAATTCTAGCCTTAAGATCCTTAATCCGCATTTCTCACATGGAAGTCTGATTCTTATTTTGGAGACTTTAGTTTACATAAATAAAAGACTCTATGTTACTTTTTCAATTACACCATTTAAGTACACCAATTTGTTAAATTGTTTATGATAGAAGTTATTTGAAAATTTATTGTTTTAAAACTAAAATCGCCATAACTTTTTAACCATAAACCCAAATTTGCATAAATTTTTGTTGTTGCAAAGCTGAGACATTAATGAACAACTTCTATGTTGTAAGTTTTTGAAAATTCTGAGAAAAAATGGATCGAAATGTGTTTCAAAATTGAAAATCTATTGTGACCTATGTCTTGTTGCTATGTTTGTGATGTTGTTTAAATGTGCTTTGAATGCTCGATCGTGATCATTCTGATATATATATATATATATATTCATTGGTTTGTTAAGTTACAAATTTAGAGATGATACAAAAATCAAACCTTATAGAACTATTGGTCGTTACAGTCTTGTGACACGTAATAGTGAATTTCTTGTACTTTATGGACTTTGAATCATTTTTGATTCAAAGCTTTGGAAATTTATAAATTTAAATCTACCTATTTTGCAAATGTATATAAGTGCTTTGTTTTGTATGCAAATAATTCTACAAAGAGAGTTTATTTAAGTTCTAAACATCAAACATGTTTTATAAAGTAGTCTAATTACTTTTATAAATGATTTTATGGAGTTGGAATTTCAAACTTTGGAAATATAATTTTACAAGGTTTTAACTAATTATTCGAATACTAAATTGGTTTTGAAAATGGATTTGTGGATTCAAAAATAAATGAATGCTTTTATAAGTAGCTTTCGAAATATGGTGCGTAAATATTATAACTTTATGGAATTTAAAGAATCAATGTGATTTTGGAACATGGAAATCTTGTTTTGTAAAACAAATACTCTTGGAACAATTTGGAATAACTAAATATTTTGGTAAGTGACAAATTAAATAATTTTTTTGAGAAATTTAATTATATAATTTAGGGATTACAAATAATCGACTTAGTGTCATCGATTGGTTTAAATGCTTTCGAATAAGACTTCTTCGAATATGTTATTATTCATTGAATTGAATATTTGAGTGGAACTTACTAGTCCATTAGTGAATACTCGAATTTCACTGGGTAGTATGAGATGCCTTAGTCAAATTCGTGTGATTGCTATTTGGAAGTATTTTACACTTTGGAGTTATATTCTCTTTTGGTGTGTGATAAGTGGTTGCTAAATCCTTAGGAGAACGTAGCTCAGGTTTTCCAATATTATCCGTAATAAGTGTTATTTACTAGATTTTAGTAAATTCTTGGATTTCACCATATGGTATGGGACGTATTGGTTACATTCTAGTGATTATTGAAGGTGATAGTATTTGGCACTTTAGAATTTACTCTCTTTTGGTATGTGGTAAGTGGATGCTAAATCCTTAAGAAGTTTATTCCTGTATTTCTTTTCGAATATAATAATATTAAATAAATGTTGATTTATCGAGTCATGGTTTCTACAATCACCTTGATCTGTATGAATTATCCTTGAGATCATTCTGTGATCCTATATTCCTGATCTGAGTACAATTCTCGGAATCAGATCGGTTCGAGTGATACCAATTTGTTTGTTTGTTTGCCATGGGTTTTGAGTACAATCATTGCTTCATTACGATAGGTCTGGATTAAGATATTTTGAATTCTGAAAATTAGGATTCGATAACTATTTTGTGTTAGTGATATATATATATATATATATATATATATATTCTTATGTCTTGTAATGGATTTTGAAATAATATTTGTGTGCTCAGAGATGTTATGCTTTGTTCTGGGAATTCATTGTTTAGTGTCTAATTCGTGTTTGTGACCAAAATGTATAAACATGTGTCTTGTGATGAATTCTAAGTCAAATTAATCCCGTGACTTATTATTTCTTGGACATTTGTATTACCTACATATTATTTGTTCTTGTGTTATATCTTGTTCTCACCCTATTGGATATTCAAAGTTAGTCTGATCTAGGTATTTTTTTACTCGGGTCAGACCGGGACTTTTCATGTTACGTGACAGGTTGACCTTTGGATGGTTGGGCTAGCAAGGAGATAAATATTTGGACTTTTAATTATCCCATTTAGGAAATTAGGACTTTATATATTAAATTATAACTAAGATTACAATTGTGCATTTGTGTATTATTGTGTCTAGTAATTCATTTTGTAGACTCACAGTTTGTATGAATGTTTATTATTCCGTTGTGATTTATGATTGAAGTTTATATGATATATTGTTTTGATTCTGAGAAATCGATGTGTCTATTACTTTGTATTGATACTACACATGTCAAATTTCAGTTCATCTATTAAGTAAAATGTATAAATGATGTGTCAATGATGCTATAAAGATATATTTACATTTGATCGCCCTTAACAAGTTGTATTCTTCGGATTAGCAAACAGTATTACTTATAGCATTCTTTGCTAAACTAGGCATCATGGTGGGTTCATTACATATGGGGTTTGGCTATAGATTTTGGGGTAAGAATTGGGTTTGATTGATGGTCTTAAGAGTTGGTTCGAGGTAAAGACGGATAACCGTAGGTTGGCTCTAGATGACATTGGGATAGCAACCAAGGAAGTATGACTTCAATGACTCAATGTGGTGAGCAATTATTGCATCTGGTGATGGCCCGAAAGAGTCCTGAATGATAGCTTGTAGAGTAGAATATGAGGTTGTGATGCTCGAAAGTAGGATATGGTAGTCTATGTATGCCAAGGGTAGTCTGTGTGTACCCATATCTTGGACGTCTGCATGTGTCCAGTCCTTAGCCATCTATGTGGGCGAGAGTTAAGCATCTATGGGATAGTTCTACTATCGGTACGTATGCTGAGTGATTTATGAATGAATCTATGGTTGTGATGCTCATTAATGGGATATGGCAGTCTACGTGTACCCATGGTATTTTGTATGTACCCATATTTTGGACATCTGCATGTGTCTAGTCCCTATCCATCTGTGTAGGCAATGAGTTGAGCATTTGAGAAAGTTATAATATATCGGAATTACATGAGTAAGAGATGTAAGGTTGTGTGATGGGTGCTATATTTACCATGTGCTTGGTATAATGTGTGATACCCTCATATCCTATATTTTCCACTTGTGATAGTAATGTAGCGTATATTGCGTCTATATGCTAACTCTTTAGATGCAGGGACAGGCAAGGTGTGGTCCTTCATACCTTATCCCCTATTTATTATATATGGTTTTATAGTATTTCGAGATGATATATCGCTCATAACAGACTATTGTCTGACCCGTGGTTTTATTCTTTGCTTCTTATTATCTTAGATACTCTTAAATGAGTAGATCAGGGTAATAGTTCTGGATAGGAGTTGTATGGAGTACAAGCAGGAGACTACGCTTTCATATATCTGTGTACTTGGAACTTACTATCGCTTATATTCTGCTATGCAACACCGTAGAGCTATGTCAGTAATTATATTATTAGAGACAATTATAGAGTTTATTATGGAGATTTGGGATGTATAAACTCTCATTTCAGTTTTTGTATAGTCTGTGAACCTGATGCACTCTAATGTTCTTAATTACGGTTCATTTGGTTATATCACTGTTTCCTCTTTTTTAAATATGTGTCATTATATTATACTTTGTCTATGCACCATGAGATGTTTTAAAAATTTTGTATTGGACATTTATTTCTTTCCACTCTTGGTTATCACCTTGCATCGGTCAGGTTTCTCCACAGCGCATTATACTGGTATATTGGGTATCGGAGATGTAGAGTGGTCGTCTCATTTGGTATCAAAGCTTAGGTTGCAAGACGACGTAAGTTGATACTCGGATCCATTAAAGATAAGGAAGGAGCTATTGCCTTAGAACAGATCTAGCGATATGAGAGAGTGTATTTGTTATATTTTGGTTTTCAAAACTATATAATAGTATGTATATAGGTCACAAGTCGCATTGCACTCATGGACACCACTTATTCCTTTTAGAGAGATTGATCATTCTTATCATAGCTTAAAAGAATGAGCAGACTAACTTAGAAACACTGCTAGGAACTCCATCCTAGGAGTTGAGGAGAAGGCAAGATCAGGAGCTACTAACCCTGACTTATAGAGCATATTTGCTGAGATAGTGCGAAACATGGTTCAGAATGCCCAAGTTGCTCCTCCTGCAGATGTTGGTGGTGGTGCTCTACTACAAGCACCAAGGGAAAACCTCGCCAAACTAAGAAAGGATTTCTCTACTCTGGGTGGTAAACCATTTATTAGAGCAGAATCAGTCGTCAAAGTGCTAGACTGGTTGGACACTTGCAAATGCATCTTTGAGGATATGGAGTTAGAGGATGCAATGAAGAGGGAGTTGGCCTCTAAACAGCTTCAGGGAAGAGCTATGGGGTGGTCGAATGCAATCAAGATTACTCCTTCTAAGGACCAAATTACTCAGGAGAAGTTTAAGATGAGGTTTGAAGAGAAGTATATATATCGGCCGCTCAAAAGTCGGTACTCTTTCGAAGGTTTGCTAATTTAAGACAAGGGGATATGTGTAACAACCTGCACTTCTCGGCACACCGATCCAAAGCCTAGTGTGGCATTCGAACTCGCGTCATGCCAAGAAGTACAAGCTATTGGATTTTTAAACCATTATAGAGCATAATTATAAGGGTAAGTCCTAAAATATTCTACACTTTTAGATCTCACAGCAAAAGGAATTAAAATATAAGTACTGAAAAGTAGACATTTCAAAAGACATTCTCCAAAATAATTTATCTTTCATATACATTGTTTCAAAGTACAACATATATTTTATAGACTTTTAATATAGTAAATAACTACATGATGGGCAACAAGAATATGTGAACTCCAACGTGAAGCTCCTTTCTCCATGTACTATGTGTAATCAACTGCTAATCTATCATCTTGCCATGGAGAAAATAAAAGGGAGGGGATAGGTTAGAAAAAAGTCCGGTGAATGAGTATAAATTTAACATGTGATGACCATGTGCAGTTACTTCGGTACTACTCTAGATGATATAGGGTGTGATACAGGTGTCTATGAATTCCTAAGATCTGTTATCTATAGATTCTTGTATACTATATACCTACACTACAATTTAGTGTAGGATAATACAATGGATCGAATCTCATGTCTAACAATCGGTCACCGCTCCTACAGCTACTCAATGTAAACAATACCCGTAGACTACTAAACATGTAAGCACCGCCCCTTTGGCTACTAACCATGAAAACACCACCACTAAACTACTGTGTATTAAATTCCCACGATTATCACCGTCACTAGGCTACCCTAGACTAAATTTCCATGACAATTACCATCAATAGGCTACTAGGAACGATTCCCTCTCACTATGCCTAAAGAGGAAGAATTTGAAATGCTGACCCATCGAAATGTCTCATTGTATGCATTAGCTTCCACTTCTCGATTGTAGTTTTGGCCTCTTATTTTAGTGTTTAGGTCCTTCTCTCTAATTGTATCAAATGCTTCAGGAATTTGTGAACACTAGAACCTACCTTTGTGTCGGCCCACTCCATCGGGTCTAGGCACCAGCTGCATGCCCACCGTTAGAACCTCGTGTGACTGTCATTTGCGAAAGTACATTGTCTTCAATCGATTATTATCCTAAATTAGGCAAACAATATTTACCCAACACTGCCACGACCTAGCATCCATTCCTAGGGAACTAGCTTCCCTACAAGTCCTAACGTGCATCCAGTGCTTTAAATAGGCCCACAATAATTCATGTTTTATATAATTTTTAATTATAAATTTAAGCCTTAGACCGAGACTCAGTTTGCTAAATTTCATTACGAATGGTCAACTGTTGTTCCTCTACGGTAGACTACCATCGGTCGACCGTTGAGGGTCTAGGGTCAACCACGAGGGTCCAGGGTCGACTGTTCACGAATAAAAATTAGGTTTTCGTGCGATTTCTATTGTCGATTATTTGTACAGGTTAATCAAGGCATAATAGTGTTTAATTAACCCTAACTACAGTCTAACTATTAATTCACCATTTAGTTGAGGGTTTGTTGGTTTAGGATTTTCAAATTTGACAAATATCTAGTTTAACAATTTACTGTTATTTCAAATCTAAGATTATAAATTTTACAAAGGGTTTCATAATTTAATTAGTAGAAAGGATGTACTTATATCAAATTGGAATTCAATAATTTACAATGATTCCAATTTACAAGTTTCAATTTAGGGTTTCTAACATCATCGTAGATCATAGAGAATAGTTTAATTTTCACTGCAATTATTCCCCTAATTAAAATAGTTCCCACTCACCTCAAGCCTAATCTCTTCCAATTTGCTTTGCCTAAGAATTGCCTCTCCGTACTCTAGCTTTGCTTGCTCCATCTAGATCTAATTGGTTGTATCATTCTTATTTGATTTTTGATGAAGATTTGGGGTTAGAGGAAAAGTTGGATTTTAGCAGCACTTCAATGCCCATAACTCTTCCATACAAAAACCGATCTCGAAGTGTTATATATGAAAATCATCTAGAAAATCGCTACGAACAAGATGAGCAATCACAGTCCTTAGAAATTCTCCTAATGTAATATGTGTATATATATGCAACGTGAAAGGCACGTGAACCTATGCCAATGCAAAAAAGTAGGCGGTCTGCTGATTTAGTCAACCTCCCATTATGCAAGTGCCCATGCCATGTATTCAAATATTTGCAACATCCCAAATAAGTATACTTGCAATTCTACATGTATAGGCAATAATTCCATTCATATGCATGATAAACAATCGATTAAGCATTCATATGTATCATATAAAAAAAGCTAGACAATAATAATGGAGAATGTGAATGTGCGTGTACCACCTAAAGGATATATTGTCCTAAACGTGTATAACAAGAAATCCAAACAATACATCCAGATACATCAATCAGCATCCATAATCCATAACATGTCCTATTGACATGTTTATAACCATCTCTACCCTTCAACGGTCTCTACCTAAGCTAGAACCTATTTACAAAAATAATCTCTTTTAACTAAAATGGAAACTCGTTAGAAAAGAGTTTGGGATGGGTAGCTCGGTCTATCTTCTCAAGCTCCCATGTACTCTCAACTGAACCGTCTCCTTGTTGGGCCCTAACCAATATATCAAACTTGATCGCTAGCACCCTCTACATTCCAATGAATCAAAATACTACTTAAATCCCATTCCAATTTATCACTACTTTCGGTTATGTCTACTAACCCATATCAATTCCAATAAAATCCACGATCAACTAAATCTCGATAATTTACCGTGATAACTTAATCTTGCATTTTACTTGCATATGTCACTCAAATCAACAAATCTAGAACTATCACATGATCTATAAGAGCAGAGACTACTACTACCCCTTATTTTCCAGCTTCAAACATGTGCAAATTTCAAACCATACAGTTCCAAGGTTTACCTAGGCATACTTGGGACACGTCTAGTATGGTAGAACCCAATAAGGCAACACTGCCCATGGGTTACCGTGGAAACTAATTTCCAATAATACCACTGCATAATGTTGCTGTGAGGAAAACTCTCCTAGTAATACGACCTCCCACTCATGTGAATCTGATTTGCTTATAGTCTCCAGTGAAACAACATAGTACCTAGACCATACACAGCCTATGGTTATCCTTTCTTCATCTATATGGTACTAACCAATATCTATATCGCCCCTTTGTCACATAACTTACCACATAAGAATTGAAATACACTCTATTTAGCCTTTTGCACTTCAAACTGAATATAATTTCTTGGATATATAGGATCCCTTGATAGAATAAAACGTCTCAGCTAACTCTTTCGTTATTTAGAAATATGTCTTATCCAGATCCTGCTTGCGTAAAAGATACTTGGTGGTGTTTACTCTATATTATTTTGTAAATTTCGACTTAGAGCCATATCTTTCCAATTTTAATCATTGATTGAAAAGATTATTAAATTCTCATGTTTCCCTTTTACCCCTAACCTAACTATTGCAAGGCTTCTAAACTCCATTGTCAATTTTGTCCTAGTGTGCTGTTTAATCCAATTTATCTAACTCTAATCTATTTATTTTCTTTTAAGAGTAAGTGATATTCAAAATAATTTCACTTTTCCTTTCTAAATCAACACGGTTGATTTTTGACATTATTTCCATAAAAACTAGTAAATTTTAAAACTGTAAAGTCCTCCTTTTTATTTTTAACCAATCCCTCTTACTAAGATCATGACATTTTCTTTGATTAATTTTCAAAACGGTTTAAATTTTATTTAACAAAATATACTTAAAACACAACATTTTAACATTTTCTTTCATAAATAAGAAATATTCACAAAAGCAAATTTTCAACAATAATATGGTATTTTTGACAAACTATTATTTATAGCTTAATTAACCAAACATTGATAAAAGACGTTTCAGCACTAACCGTTTCTTATTTATAAAAATAGTTCAAACGTCAGATCTTACATACTTTTAATTTTTACTTTTATTTTCCAAAAGTTCTATTATTAAAAGCAAAGTGCACATTGAGGGTAAACATAACAATGTGCCTAAAAGATAAAACAAAAGCTTTCAAAAAATAGTTACTTATAAATCGCTTTTTATCAAATTCTCAAATTTAACCTTTTACACAAATTCCACAAAGTTTGCCTGATTATTCTATGCAAAATCATAAATCAACTTCTTTTCTACTTAAAATATCAGACATCTATAGTTTCTTACTTTTAAAAAACACTTTTATTGGCTTATTACTTAAAGTAGTGTACACAATAGTAATCCTAATTACCTAAGCCGACTTATACCTATCGATGCATCAAATGCATAAGGTTTCCATTCTTCTTTTCAAAGACGGTTAACCAAATTTTCTTTTTGTACAATGTCCAACTTCGACATGAAAGTATTCATGCTATCCCTTTAAATAAATAAAAGTCCTTGCAACTACTACCAATAAGAGAAGGGTTTCTACTTTAATTTGGAAAATCTACCTTTAATTTGTAAAGTCCTCTTTCATGTCCCCTTCCTCTATCCTTAGCATATTCCTATATATGGGTCCCATGGTATAAATCTTTCATTCGCTCTTAAATCCATAATTTACTTGCTACTGCTAGTTGGTATAAAAAACCTTCTACTAGCCTTTCTTTATAGGACAAACTCTATTAAATGTGAAAAGTTTGTTTTCTCCACATTTGTTATAGCCTTAATATTTATTATGACCCTCAATTTTCTGCTTCTATATAAAGGAAAAGCCAATAATTACCTTATGATTCAAAACGTATAGGTTGTTGTGTATTAATACACATATTAGAAAATTATAGTTTCACTCCCTTAATTGGATTAGGCTCATCTTGTCTCCTCGCTTTAGATACCAAAGGAACCATATAGGGATGTTCATATAGGAATCTTAGCTACCTTTCTAGAGCCACCTCTATAAAATATATACTCGTTCTCACAATCTTGTGATTGAGGATTAATTTCAACTTTCCTAAAGATTGTTTTGGTAGTAATACTTAAAACCATTCTTTCCTTTTTATACTTTTATATATGTAAAACCTTCGAAAACATTTACTTATACATACATATACATACCTTTTGAAAGTCTATGTTTGAAAAAAAACCTTCCAAAAACTTTATGAAAAAAATCATTTTTTCAAAAAAAATTCAAGTACTTTATCTCAATACATGCCTAAATCCTAAGGAATCTTAAACATAAGCCTTAATACCAAATGTAACAACCCGCACTTCTCGACACACCAATCCAAAGGCTAATGTGACTTTTGGACTCACATCATGCCAAGAAATAGAGCAGTTGGGTTTTTAAAGCATTATAGAGTATAATTATGAGGGTAAGTTCTAAGACATTCTACACTTTCAGATCTCACGGTGAAAGGAATCAATATATAAGTATTGAAAAATAGACATTCTAGAAAATAGTCTCCAAAATACTTTATTTCCATATATACCTTTTCAAAGCATAACATATGTTTTACATACTTTGAATGTAGTAAATAACTATATGATGGACACCAAGAATATGTGAACTCCAATGTAAAGCTCCTTTCTCCATGTAAAATGCCTAATCAACTGCTAACCTATCATCTTATGGTAGGAAAAACGAGAAAGAGGGAGTAAGTCAGATAAAAGTCGGATGATTGACTACAAGTCTAATATGTGATGATCATGTGCAGTTACTTCAATACCACTTAGATGATAAAGGGTGTGATACAGGTGTCCGTGAATTTCTGAGGTCTGTTACCTAAAAATTCTTTTCTAATACATTCCTATATTACAGTTTGTTTAGGCTAATATAATAGATCAAATCACATGTCCAACGATCGGTCATCTTTCCTAGAACAACGTAAACAATGTCGTTAGGCTACTAAACATGTAAACACCACCCCCCTTGGCTACTAACCATAAGAACACTACAACTAGACTACTGTGGGATAAATTCCCACTACTATCACCGCCACTACTAGGCTACTATGGACTACACTCCCACCATTATCATTGCCACTAAGCTATTGGGAATGATTCCCTCTCACTACGCCTAAAGAGGAAGAACTTGAAGTGCCGACCCATCGAAATGTCTCAACGTCAGCTTTCGCTTCCACCTCTCAATAGTATTTGCCTCATATTGCATGATCTGGGTCCTCCTCTCTAATTGTATCACATGCATCAGGAATTTGAGAATACTTAGACCTCCCATTGTGTCAGACCTACTCCATCAGGCCTCCGTGCTAGATTCTCGCCCATCGTTGGAACCACCTATGTGTATCATTTATGAAAATACATTGCCTTGTATCGGTTACTATCCTATATTGGGCAAACAATATTACCGCCATGACCTAGCATCTTCTCCTAGGGAACTTGCTTCCCTATAAGTCCTAACATGGATCAAATTATCCTTAAATAGGCCTATAAAAATTCATGTATTATATAGTTTTTATTTATAAATTTGAGCCTTTGGCCAAGGTGCAATTTGCCAATTTTTATTTCGAACGTTCGGCCGCTGTTCCTCTAAAGTCGACAGTTATGGATCTACTGCTGAGGGTCTAGGTCGACCATTCATCAACAAAAACTAGGGTTTGTGCGATTTCTATTAATGATTATTTCTACAGGTTAATCATGTCATAATAGTGTTTAATTAACCCTACTTACAACCTAAGTATTAATTCACCATTCAGTTTAGGGTATTCAAATTTGACAACTATCCAGTTTAATAATTTACTGTAATTTCAAATCTAGGATTATATATTTCAACTAGGGGTTTCACAATTTAATTAACAGAAAGGGTGCACTTGTATCAAATTAGGTTCAATAATTTACAGTAACTACAATTTATAAGTTTTAATTTTGGGTTTCTAATATCATCCTAGATCATAGAGAAATATCAATTTTAACTAAAATTATTTTCCCTCACCTCAAGCCTAAGCTCTTTCTATTTTCTTTGCCTGAGAAGTGCCCCTCCGTACTCTAGCTTCGCTTGCTCCATCTAGATCCAATTGGTCATGTCCTTTTCATACGATTTTGTTTTGATTTTTGAAGAAGATTTGGGGTTAAAGGAGAGGTTGGATTTTAAACATTTCATTACAGTAATTGTTATTTAAGAATTAGTTTTATATTGTGGTAGAATTTATAGGGGTTAGCATTGAATTTTGGGGCACTGATTTGGGCTGGGAAATATTTGCTTAAATCATATACGATCAGTTAACTGGCTATAAGGTAATGATCATAACCATCCATGTATGCTTTAGTTTTCGCAAATTTTCACTATCCATATACGGTCGACCATGCCTTCGTAAAGGTCGACTCTTAAATTTTTTTCTTTTATTCCTAAATCTTTCGATGCATGTAACTCTTCTATTCGAACTTTGATCTCGAAGTGTTATGTATGAAAATCGTCTGGAAAATATCCAGGAATGCAATGGTGCAAGTTTTATAGCGAAATTTGGATGTCTATGGAAATTTTATTTTTAGTCGTTTTTTAATTAGATTTACTTCTCCTATTAAATTTTCGCTTAAATTTCTATCAAAATTCTATGTTAAATTTCCTTAAATTTCCAAAATGTTACAATATGTCTATGAGTATGCGGCCAAGTTTGACATAATATCGAAGTTTGGTCTATATTTTATTGATACTTCACTTAAGAAGAATGAGAATTCTATCATGGACTTAAACTATTATCTTGGAGAAAAGCTTCAAAGTCGTACTGATGAGACCTTTGAGTGGCTGGTGGAGAAGGCTCTTCGACATGAGAGTCTATACACTAAGCCTAAGTTGGTCGGTTCTTCCAAGAATGAGCCAAAGTCGTAAGCTGGTGGGGGAGGTAAGAGAAAGTGCGATAACAACAAGAAGAAGTAGTTTCAGAAGGATGGCCAAAAGAAGGGCAAGTGGAAGCCTGCATGCTATAACTCTGGACAAAGGGTTATCTTAGGAAAAATTGGAGGAAGAAGAAAGGATGTTTTAACTACAACACACAAAGGCATTTCAAGAAGGATTGTCCAAAACCATCGTGAAATAAGCAGGTTGTGTTTGCTTATGATTTGAACGTTGTTCCAACTTTGTCGAGTGCTCTATCAGCAAAGGGGAAGGGGAAGAGCATTATTATATAGGGTATGCTTTCTATTTTTGATATGCGTGTACTGTTTTATTTGATACCAAAGCTTCGCATTCCCTCATATCTAGTAATTTGGTATATAGATTGGGATTGAAAACCGTAACTGTTGACTGGCCCTTGATTGTGACGAATCTAGTTGGAGGGTCAAGTGCCTTTGCATGGTTCGTCAAGACTTAGTCTTATTGAGTCATGGATGTATATTTGCTTGTGATTGCTTTGTTTTGGGTTTTGAAGGGTTCGGTATTATTCCGAAGATGGACTAGCTATAGTGGTATAGAGTATTGGTGTATTGTGAGAGGCCGTTAGTGGTGATAGGGATGTATGATGATCATAGGTTGACTGGCTATAGTGGTATAGAGTATTAGTGTATTGTGAGAGGCCGTTAGTGGCCATAGGGATGTATGATGAGCATAGGTTAGAGATAAGCTGCCTGTCGGGCGATGAGGTAGCATTTTGTACTCATTTGGGATCCCACACGATGAGTTATCATCTGTGCCTATAGCGAGGGAGTATCCGGATATATTTGAGGTGGTGACTAGTCTATCACCATACAAAGAGATAGAGTTTCATGTAGATTTGGTGAAAGATGCCAGACTGATAGTTATGCCTTTGAGGCATATGATACCCATAGAGCATAAGGATTTGTAGGTGCAAATGAATGACCTACTGAGGTGATGGTTCATTCTTAGGAGCATATCTGAGTGGGTTACACATGTAGTAGTCGCCACTTTGGTAGTTGACTCTCTGAGGCTGTGTGTAGATTACCATGAGCTGAATAAGGTGACGAAGAAGAACAAGTATCCACTCCCATGTATTGGTGACTTGTTCGATCAACTCCATGGCACTAAGATGTCCTCTTAGTTGGACCTCTCAGTGGAGTTTCATCAATTAAGAGTGGAAAAGTAGATTATGCTAATCATAGCATTTCATATGTCCTCTGGATACTATGTGTTGTTGGTTATGCCATTCGGGCTAACCAACGTGCAATCATACTTTGTTGATCTTATGATCTGTGGTTATAGAGATCAGCTAAATAAGTTTTTATTTGTGTTCATGGACAATATCCTTCTTTATTCGAGGATAGGGGAAGAACACAAAGAGCATTTGAGGATTGTACTCGAGGTGTTGAGGAAGCACGGATTGAATATGAAGTTTTTGGAATGTCACTTCAGGAGGAGGGAGGTGCATTTTTTGGGTCATGTTTCTGAGCAGGGTATTATTGTAGATCCTACGAAGGTGGCAGCAATGTAGGATGGGAATCGAACAAAGACCGCCATAGACGTGAGAAGTTTTCTTAGGTTGGGGGGATACTATAGGCGTTTTATCAAGGATTTCGCTAAAGTAGCAGCGCCGTTGACCAGCTTGACGAAGAAGAATCGGACTTTTATTTGGGATGTAAGGTGCGAGCATGCAATTGCACATTTGAAGGAGAGGTTGACGAGTGCACTATTGTTAGTCATTCTAAGTGGAAATGAGGAGTTGATAGTATACACAGATGTCGGTGGTATTGGACTTGGTGCAATGTTGATGTAGAGGGGAAATGTTGTTGCCTATGCTAGTCGACGGTTAAAACCGCATAAGAGGGAGTATGTGACTCATTATTTTGATTTGGCTACGATAGCATTCACTTTGAAGATATGGAGTAATTATTTGCTTAGGGAGAGGTTCGAGTTATATATGGATCATAAGTCGTTAGGGTATCTATTCTCTCAAAAGGAACTTAACCTTCATCAGTAGTGAAGTTTAGAGTTCTTAGCCTTATATGGCATTGTTATTTCCTATATGTCTGGTAAGGAAAATGCGATAGCTGACGCTTTGAGTAGGAGACATTCTTGCTTCCGAGCGATGTTCCTAGAGTGGAAGCAATTGGAGTTTATCACTGGCTATGATTTTAGACCTCGGTGTGAGCTAAAGTAGGAAGTTTTGGCTAGTTGAGGATCAGACCTACCTGGATCAAGCATATGGGTACTACTTAAAGGCAAGACACTAAACTAGCCCAGGTCATGGTGGAGATAATAGAAGGGGTAGAGTTTGAGGCGATGAAGCAATATATGATTGATCGTGATGGTTGGCTCTGTAAAGGTGTGATATTGTTTATTCCTGATGTCGACAGGTTGAGGGATAAGTGTTAGGAACTGAGATGCCGGTTTTGATGACAACAACCTTTTTAACTTATCTTATTATAAAATATATACTAACACTATTGTCTAGATAGATATGTATATGCAGGAACTATGCATAATATATATATATAGGTATTGATTACTGAAGACCGATCGGTATAAAGACTCAAGAATCAAGATTCAGAATGGAGATTTCAAGATTGAAGACTCTAGAGTATCAAGATCAAGATTTCAAGATAAGTGTCTAGTTTTTGTTAAAACATCATAATAGCACGGAAATGTTCATTCCAAATTTCGTTTGGAATGGAACCCATTTTTATCTTCTTAGTGGCTTACAAACTCACGATAAGTAGCTTACAAACCTACGACAAAGTGGCTTACAAACCCACGAATATCCTGGTTTTGTATAAGTTCTCGAGTCCTGATGTAATGAGATATTCTGCAGGAAGAAGCTCGTAAAACTACTTCAAAATGGTTTTTTAAATGATTTTCAAATTTTTTTAACATGTTTTAGCTTTAAAAATTTATCTTTTCAAATGATTTTCAAAAAGACGTTTTAGCCTTAAAATATTCTTTGTTTTTGTTTTTAAATAAACTCTTGTTTTAAACTTCGTTTGTTTTTAAACTATCTTCTGATTTTTAAAAAATTCTTTTATATACATATACAGATCTACTTGAGATTTAAAATAAAATTTATATATATACATTCTAAAAATATATTTTTCTACTCTTCTTTATTTTAAAACATAGGAAAATTAGCTTATTTTACTCCAGAATCATTTCATCTTGTTTTTCTTTCAATACCATTTTCAAAACAAATTTTATACAGTTTTTAACTAAGGGATGTCGACATCATGGGATACTCCATGTCTACATAGTGGCCGCTAAATTCAAAAGTTCAA
Source organism: Allium cepa (assembly GCA_030765085.1). Taxonomy (NCBI): domain Eukaryota; kingdom Viridiplantae; phylum Streptophyta; class Magnoliopsida; order Asparagales; family Amaryllidaceae; genus Allium; species Allium cepa. The sequence goes on along the minus strand of CM060934.1, from coordinate 955,844,294 downwards.
TTTTCAAAAGAAGTGTCTATTCATTTAAATCTCTTCACGAATGGTTATTACCATTACTGGTCTATAAATAGCCTTCACAAATGAATTTTTAACTAACTATTTTCTTATTTTCTTCACTCCTTCTTCTCCACAAATCCATATACTAAAATTTTCATATTTTTAAGATCGTGCCGAAATTCTGCTAAATTCTCAAGTGAATCAAATTAGAATCTAATCCTTGTTTGATTCTCTACCCTCTCTCGAAGATCAAAGTGCTATTCAGAGTTATAAGATCAATTTGTAATCAAAAGTTTATCGAGTCTCTCTATAAGGTCTGGTTGTTTCTGGAAATCAATTGGGTGATCTTGTGTCCCATAAATCGAGAGAGTTTCCCCGGACTCGAAGATAAGAGGGTACCTCAAGGCCTTTAGAAATCGAGGACTGTAATCTCGACATTAGTATAATAAAAATCTGTACAAGGTGTTTGCCTTGGCACAGGACTGGCCGTAGGGTAACTCCGAGCCAGTATAAAATCCGTTGTGTTCTTTCCTTTTACTGCTTTTTATTTACTTTCTGCATCTTTGTTTGATTCTGTGATTGTTCTACGATTGAGTTCAGCATTTGTTTGTGTATTAATTTCAATTTGGTCCGTGTAAGTCTTAGAATCCATTGAGCACTATTCACCCCCCTCTAGTGTTAAATTAGTCTTAAGATCCTTAATCCGCACTCCCTTTCGATTGGTATTGGAGCGAGGTTTTCATAGTTTTCATAATATGAAACTTGAAAATTTGTTTTAATGGCTACCAACACTGGTAATGTCAACTTAGCACTAGTTCTGTTAACACTATCACTAGTTCATTTATAGAAGGTCAGTCTATTGTCAGACCACCATTTTTCACTGGCAGTAATTATGCATATTGGGCTTGTAGAATGATAATTTATTTACAATCAGTAGGATTAGACACTTGGAATATCACACAAACCGAGTATGTTAAACCAACTACCAATTTTGCCTAGTGGACTGCTGAGCAAAAGGGTGTTGCATAAAATAACTCAAAGGCCATGAATATATTATTTTGTTCACTGGATAGGAATGAGTTTAATAGAGTGTCTGTTTGTAAGTCTGCATTTGAAATCTGGAAAACTTTACAAGTTACTCATGAAGGAACAAGCAAAGTTAAACAGACTAAAACTTCCATATTAACTAATCGGTTTCAGTTGTTTAAAATGCATGCAAATGAGTCCTTTTTCGACATGTATTGTCGATTACAAGATATTGTTCATTCACTAATTGCACTGGGAAAAAACTTTTCGAAGGAAGACCAAGTAGAAATATTCTAAATTCACTCACTCCAGAATGGGATCAAAAGACACTTGTAATCGAAGAAGCAAATGATATCAGTCTAGTGAAAATAGAAGAATTGATTGGGAATCTGATGTCTTATGAAGTTCAAATGCAAGGAAGAAGAGAAAACAAGGCTATAGAAAAGAGGTCATTAGCATTCAATGCAACAACTGAAGATTTGAAACCAGACGGTGATGAGGAGATTGCTTTTATGACAAGAAACTTTTGGAAATTCCTAAAATATAGAAAATTGAATAATTACAAAAGAAATGATCAAAGGAATTCCAGAAATAATATGGAGAATGTCAACAATGATAGATGCTACAGTTGCATTCAAGTCGGGCATCATAGGAAAGATTGTCCGTATCCAGATAAACATTATTTCCCTCCAAACAATGATGATTCATCAAGGAAAAGAAAGAAAGCACACACAGCAACTCTTGATGACTTAGAATCATCATCCAGTGACGAAGAAAAGAAGAAGGATAATTCAAATATGTGTTTCACTACAATTCATGAATCAGACGACGATGGGAATATGGATCTAAAAATAGGTATGCTTTTACATTATTTTTAATTTTTCTTATTTTAATGGATGCTTGTTTGTTTGCTTGATTTTTTTCCAAAATTCCTTGAATTTTAAATTCAATTTTATCCCTTGAAATTTGAATTTTAAATTCAAAAATAATATTATTTTAATAGTATTTTAAATATTAAATTGTAAATATTTAAGTATTATCATATTTAATGTTATCATAGGAATTGTAAAAGTAGAATATAGGATATAATATATACATTTATTAGAAATTAGGAATAGACACTTGTCCTTTGATCCAATAGGCACGTGTCGACATAACTGGATACCCCATGTCGACATGCCCCTTAGAAATTTGATTTCAAAATTTGAATTCAATCTTTTGAATTTCCCTCCACCTTTTCACCAACGTCAATGTTGTGGAAAGATGCCTCTTGACCTAAGAACATGTCTATAGAATCTCTATTTAATTCACTCTCCTTATCATCACTTTTCACTTTTATTTCAAGTTTCAAATTTATCTTCATTATCTTCAACTCCTATCAAACTTCTTCAATAGCCTCTTTAAGCACTCCTATCACCATTAGGCTTTCAAAATCTATCAAAAACTTTCTTTTTAATGACCCGGAAGCTGTCAAAGCCTATATCAACTATGTAAACTTTGGTAAAATTCATACGGGGAAATTTGCTATTTTTGAAGATTTTCCTTCTTTTGAAATTGAAAATCTTTTTCAACATTGTTCTATTCTTAGTATAGTAGATAAAAAATAAAATGATTTTGTATGTTATCCAAATCTTATTAAGATGTTTTATGCGAATTTGAATCGTGGTTTTTATGATAGGCAAGAAGGATAAATTTGGAGTAGTGTTAAAGGAACACAAATAGTTTTGGATTGTGAAATTTTAGGAAATATTTTGGGATGCAAGTATACCGAGATGAATCTCTCGAAATTTCAAATAAATGAAAAATGATCGAGAGACATTTCATCACATCTTTGAAGGGGATGATAATTTTGAGTTCAAAAATATTTATTTTCATCCAAAAACAAGAATTGTTAACCTTCTTATTCAACACACCCTTATATCAAGATCGGAAAACTACAACAACCCAACTTTGAAAGTTTGCAAAGCTCTTTTTGCAATTTTTGGAAATTATGATATCAATTGGGATTAATTTATTTTGGATGAGCTAAGGCCTAAGAATTTTACTATTGGTGGAAACATGTTATATCATGGAGTTTATCTCACTCGGATTTTTAATTACTTTGGAGTTGATTTCAAATGGAAAGAATTTATAACTAGAAAAGTGTTCAACCATGGAAATATTTCCCTTATGAAAATTCCATTAGTGTTTCAACCATATGAAACATTTTCAGAAAAGGAAGAAAGGCTTGCTCACGAAGAGATGGAAGAAATGGAGGAAGAAGAAGAAGAGGAAGAGGAAGGAATGGAAATTGAAAAGGAGGAAGAGGAAGATCAAGAAACTTCCTTAGAGAGTATTGAATATCCTACTAATTCTGCTAATCCATCCAATAAGACTATTCTCAATAATCAAAGAATTATAGTGGAAAATCAAAAGTTACTCAAATGATCAATGAGTAAGAAAATGGATAAGATTCCCACTAAAATCGACAAGTTCTTCGGGAAAGCTAGTAGAAAGCTTTGACTATCATCTTCTTCATCCCTATCTAATTACTTTTAGTACATGTTATCTTGTTTGCTTCAAGGCTTATCCATGTATTTTTCTTTATTTTAGTCAATATTATTTTATGTAATGTTGACTAGAATCATTAATGAAATCTTTTATTTCATGTTATTCAACTTCACTCATCTTTGTAATTGCTTGTTTTTATATTATACAAATTTTAGTTGCATAGATTTGTTCATAATATTCAAAACAAAACAAATTGTCATTTTAGGCAGAGGCATGTCGACATACCCCATCCCCCGATGTCAACATGCAACGGGCAAAAAGTAGTCACACTTTCAAATTTTAATTTCATGTAACTAACTTGTTGTGTCTATTCATTTTAATCGACTTTTTACCCCTATTTATACATGTTTCTTCCAGAATAAATTATCAAACTTCATTTCTGATCACTCCCTTTCATATTTCTTCCTATTTCTCGAATTATGGCTTCTCCAATTAAGAATCTAAGTGATATTCTTGAAGAAACTCTCACTTCCTTCAAGATATCCTTACATTCATACTTCGTAATCAGCGTCACTTAGAACTGAGTCAAATACAGATGATTAAGGAGCAAGAGAGACATTTCGACGCCCTTCGTTGGATGATCTCGGCCCTTAACAAGGATGATCTCGAAGGAAATCCACCAGTCACTCTCGACAAAGATAAAGAAGAATGGGATGCCATCCAAGTAGACCCTATCTTTGGAGAAGATGGATGGATGGAAGTACCAAGGAATGTCTAGTCATTCTGCATTTTATTTGTTTGATTTGATTGGCGCGTTTCAAACTTGATTAACTTAACTTATTTAAAACATTTGGTGTGGTTCGTAAATATGATTGAATTGAATAATTACTAGAAATATGAATAGATGATGATTGATTTACTTCTAGATTACACTTATGATCACATTCATGATCACATTTCACATTTATGATCACATTTCATACTTATGATCACACTTATCACTTTACACTTATATATGGATTACTCTATTGCATTATGGTTGATTATCTTATATCAAGTTCAGGGAATTTATTAGTAAGAAGTTTTTGTTGATGATAAAGGGGAGAAGTTATAAAATAGTAGTTGGCTTGGAGTAAGAGGGAGTTATGACTGAAGTAAGGGGGAGTCATGGAGTAAGGGGAAGCTATGATAGGAGTTATGGTATGATAAGTATATTTTATAAATATAGGTTGTCATCATCAAAAAGGGGGAGATTGTTAGGAACCGAGATGTTGATTTTGATGACAACAACCTTTTAACTTATCTTATTATAAAATATATAGTAACACTATTGTCTAGATAGGTATGTATATGCACGAACTATGCAGGATACACATACACGCACACACACACACACACACACATATATGCAGGTATGGATTACTAAAGACTGATCAATATAAAGACTTAAGACTCAAGATTCAGAATGGAGATATCAAGATTGAAGACTCTAAAGTATCAAGATCAAGATTTCAATATTAGTGTCTAGTTTTTGTTAAAACATTATAATAGCACGGAAATCTTCATTCCAAATTTCATTTGGGATGGAACTCATTTCCATCTTCTTAGTGGCTTACAAACCCACGATAAGTAGCTTACAAACCTACGACAAGTGGCTTACAAACCCACCAACATCCTGGTTTTATACAAGTTCTCAAGTCCTGGTGTGATGAGATATTCTAAGGAAGAAGCTTGCAAAACTTCTTCAAAATGGTTTTTTTAAAATGATTTTCAATTTTTTAAAAATGTTTTAGCTTTAAAAAATTGTCTTTTCAAATGATTCTCGAAAAGATGTTTTAGCCTTAAAATATTCTTGTTTTTTGTTTTTAAATAAACTCTTGTTTTAAACTTCTTTTGTTTTCAAACTATCTTATGATTTTTGAAAAATTCTTTTATATATATATGTACATTTGAGATTTAAAATCAAATTTATATATATACATTCTAAAAATATATTTTTCTACTCTTCTTTATTTTAAAACATAGGAAAATTAGTTTATTTTACTCCAGCATCATTTTATCTTGTTTTTCTTTCAATACCATTTTCAAAACTAATTTTACATAGTTTTTAACTAAGGGATGTCTACATCATGGGATATCCCATGTCGACATGGTGGCCGTTAAATTCAAAAGTTTCAATTTTCAAAAGAAGTGTTTATTCATTTAAATCTCTTCATGAATGGTTATGACCGTTACTGGTCTATAAATAGCCTTCACAAACGAATTTTTTAACTAACTATTTTTTTATTTTCTTCACTCCTTCTTCTTCACAAATCCATATTCTAAAATTTCATATTTTTAAGATCGTGCCAAAATTCTGCTAAATTTTCAAGTGAATTAAATTAGAATCTCATTCTTGTTTGATTCTCTGCCCTCTCTCGAAGATCGAAGTGCTATCCAGAGTTATCGAATCAATTTGTAACCAAAAATTTATCGAGTCTCTTTATAAGGTGTGGTTGTGCCTGGAAATCAACTGGGTGATCTTGTGTCCCGTAAATCAAGTGAGTCTGCCCCGGACTCGAAGACAGGAGGGTACCTCAAGGTCTATAGAAATTGAGGATTGTAATCTCGACATTGGTATAATAAAAATCTGTATGAGGTGTTTGCCTTGATACAGGACTGGACGTAGGGTAACTCCGAACCAGTATAAAATTTGGTGTGTTCTTTCCCTTTACTGTTTTTTATTTACTTTCTGCATCTGTGTTTGATTTTGTGATTGTTCTATGATTAAGTTATGCATTTGTTTATGTCATAATTTCAATTTAGTCCATATTAGTCTTAGAATCCATTAAACACTATTCATCCCCCTCTAGTGTTAAATTAGCTTTAAGATCCTTAATCCGCACTCCCTTTCAGGATGGTGTTGCGCAAGTGCCATCATTCGAGATTGAGTATACGTCCTAATGGAAATATAATGTACTATGATATGAAATAGATATTTTATGGCGAAGGGATAAAGAAGGACATTGGGGCATTCATCTTGAAGTCCATGAACTGCCATTTGCTGAAGGCAAAGCATAAGAAGCCAAGTGATTTGCTGCAACAGCTTGAGATTCCTTAGTGAAAATGGGAACAAGTTTCGATGGACTTCATTGGTGGATTTCCAAGAACCAGAGGAACGTACGACATCATCTGGGTCATAACTGATAGATTGATGAAGAGTGCTTGATTCATACCCATCAAGTCAAGTAGAACAATACCCAAATTGGCTGAGTTGTATGTGAAGTGGGTTATACAATTTCATGTTATGCCAAAGGGTATTGTGAGCGACTAAGACCTTTTGTTCACTAACGGGTTTTGAAAGAGCTTACCAGAGGCATTCGGGATGGAGTTGCATCTTAGTATAGCTTATCACCCACAAACTGATAGGCAGGTCGAGGGCGAATCGTATGTTTGGAGAATCTCTAGTGAGCTTGCATTCTCAATTTTGGTGGCTGATGGGATGGTTACTTACACTAGAGTTCACATACAACAACAGTTATTAGTCCAACATCAGTATGGCATCATCCGAGGCATTATATAGTTGACCATGCAATGCTTCTTCATGTTGGTGGAAATTGGGCGGGAAATTGATATGTAGGTCAAATAATGTTAAAGAGACTTCGAAGATATCAAAATCATGCGACAATGAAAGCTGCCTAGGATAGGCAAAATTGTTATGCTGATAGAAGGAGACATGATTTAGAGTTCTTCGTCGGCGATATGGTATCTGTCAAGATCTCCCCATTGAAGAATGTTGTTCGATTCAGTACTAAATGGAAGTTGGTGCTGAGATTCATTGGTCCTTTTTTGATCCTTGAGAGGATTTGGAAACTTGCATATAGAGTTAACTTATCCTAGAAGATAGCAGGCATGCACAATGTATTCTACATATCTTACTTATGGAAGTTTGTGCAAGACTCGGGTATGGTAGTTCAACTAAATTAGCTTGATGATATTGAGATTGAACCAAAGGTATCGAGACCTTGTAGGCTTATTCGTATCATTGGACGTGATATGAAGTAGCTTATGAGGAAGACGGTAGAGCTAGTAAAGGCTCAGTGGAGTGCGAGCGAAGGTGATAATACTTAGGAGATCGAGGAGCGCATAAGGACCGCTTATCCGGAGCTCTTTACTTGGTTAGACATATGTTTATCGCATTCACTTTCACTTTTGATATTATTTAAAACCTCCATTTTATGGTCTTAATAACAATAACTATACAATCACGTATATTATATATCTTCTCAATTTAGAGGTATACACTACAAGAGATCACTATGCTCAAAGGTACCGGGACTCGAAGACAAAAAAAGATTTATGGACAATACTGAGGTCATACTAATGTGTTAAAAGTCATAGGTAAAATATGAAAGTTCTCCTTGAGTACTCACACATCAAATTCAAATATACATGATTTGCATCAAAACATGTTTTACTTCTAGAATTGAAAGCCACAAATGTCTGTGGTTTTCCAACAAACGTCTGTGACAAGGCTTAATAAAATTATTCCTAAAGCCACACACGTCTGTGAAAACCAACAGACGTCTGTTGTAAGGCTCGAGATTACTATCCCTAAAGCTATAGAAGTCTGTGGTTTTCCCAGAGACGTCTGCCATCTAGGCCACTGCAAAATTCTAAATGGATGCTTCTATTCAATTGAATAATCACATATCTTCATCAAAAGGTTACAGCCATTAAATTTAATTGAGTTTATCTAGTGGTAACAACTCTTATCTGCATCTCCTTAATCCTATAAATACTTCAAAGATTGAGATTTGTGAATTAACTATTCTCTTGATTTCTTATTACTCTCCATTTCCATATTTATGCATCTCTTTCTTACATATTCTTAATCTATCATAACCAAAATATCATTTTGGTTAAACCACTTCTATAACTCAAAGTATTCACATTCACACACTCAAATAAGATCATAGGACCACTTGCATTAGCACTTGGACAAATGCACAAAAAGCAGCGACATTTAATATCGCCAAAGCTGTGAATGATTATTTTGCTCACTTGACAAAAATGAGTTTTCACGTATCATGTTTTGCACCACAACATATGATATATGGTGCACTATACAAGTCACACATGAAGGCACAACCAAAGTTAAGCATACTAAAATCTCAAATTTACAAAACATTTTTTATCTTTCAAAATGAAAGCAATTGAATAATTTATTGATATATATGCTAGATTTCAAACCATTTAACATGACCTCATGACACTTGAAGTAAGATTCACAAATTTTGATTTAGTCACATGAATTTTGAACTCTTTGACAAATGAAATGGAAAGAAAAGTTTTAGCCATCAAAGAAGCTAATGATCTCCCACAACTCAAAGTCGAAGTACTAATAGGAAATCTGATGTTGTATGAAGCTAAATTGTAGGCTAGAAAAGATCAAAATCAAGAGAAGAGAACATAGCATTTCAAGCAAGTAACGAAGATTCGAACTTAGACAAAAATGAGATTGTTTTCATTGCCAAGAACTATAACAAATTCAAGAAGCTGAAGAAGATGACTATATTTCAAAATGATGGCAAACCAAACTCCTTAAGTCAAACTTTGATTAAATCCTATAGGTGTGACAAATTTGGCCACATGAAGAAGGAATGTCCATAGCTCAATAATGATAAAAAAGAAAAGAAAAGAACTTTCAAGTAACATGGGAGGATTCAAATTCATATGATAGTGATAGTGAAAGCGAATTGGAACGAGCATATGTGTATTTTATGGCTAATATTGATGAGGTACACCCTGAACTTACTTATGATGAAATAATGGAATTTCGCATGGAATTAGATGATAAGTATGGAGAATATAAAATTTAAGTGAGGAATATGTAGGAAATTTAACTAGAGCATAATTAGAAATTGTATGATTAAAGATGAAAAAATAATCTTAGAAAGAATAATTAAATTACTCAAAAAAATGTGCAACATTATTATCTCAAATAATATTTTATTGCATGATTTAAAAAATTATAAGTTAGAAAAATTTAACCTTGAAAAAGAAAAACTAGAATTACAAGCAAGTTTATATTCTAGCAATATTGAAGTTGTGTTCTTAAAAGTAAGTTAGATAAAATAACAAATAATGTGACAAAATTCAACAAAGGAAAAGAAAATTTAGAAAATTTGACTAAAATATCTAAACCTTTTTTAAATCGAAATGGATTGGGTTTTAAAAGCAAACAAAATTCAATGATTTTAGCACATTATACACCAAATTCAAAAGGCCAAAGTTGGAAACTAGGATTAAGAATTCATACACAAATATGTTAAAAATACGAATTCCTAAAACAAATAATAAACTAATTAGATAAAAGTATACTGATGAATATTTGAAGAAAGTTGCATGTAACAATAATTACATTTCTAAAGGAATCAAATCCTTGTGGATATGGCTACCTTCTTCCACTAACACATAGGGCCCTACACAAAGGGTGTGGGTACTAATTAAAATTTTCTTATTTTGCAGGTACCCGAGTTAAAAAAAAAGTAAAGAGAAGTGGATACTTGATAGTGGTTGCTCCAAGCACATGATTGGAAATGTTCATATGTTATCAAGTATAACATATATCAATGGTGGCATTGTTACATTCGAAGATAATTTAATAGGATTTGTTGCCAGCATTGGAGAGGTCATCAATATCGGCATTTCTAATTCTCCTATAATTACTAATGTTTTATTTGTAGGAAATTTGAAACATAACCTATTAAGTATAAGTCAATTATGTGATAAGGGATTTATAATTTATTTTGAGAAAAACAAATGCAATATCTTTGACCAAAATGAAAATCTATTTTTTGAAGGATTTATAAATCAAAACATATATGTTTTAAACATGAATGTCAAAAACAACACTAGTTTATGCTTAGCCGCAAATCATGATGATCCATGGTTATGGCATAAGCATTTTTGTCATACAAATTTTAGAAATATCAACAAACTAACTAAAAATGAATTAGTTAGAGGATTGCCAAAAAATCAACTACAAGGTTAAAAACTTGTGTGACACTTTTAATTTGGTAAATTAAAGAAAAATTCTTTTAGATCTAAAATGGAAATTTCCACAAAGCAACCTCTCAAACTACTCCAGCTAGATTTATTCTGACCAACTCAAATATGTTCAATAAATCATTAAAAATATATGTTGTAATTGTTTACGATTTTTCAAGATATACTCGGACATTATTTTTAAAACATAAAAATGACACTTTTGAAATGTTTAAATTTTTTTCTAAACGAATTAAAAATTTGATGGATTTAAAAATTAAAAGTATATGAAGCGATCATAGAGGTGAGTTTGAAAATAAACTATTTACAAATTTTTGCAACAAAAAGGAAATTAGTTATAATTTTTCATTTCTGCACGCACCACAACAAATTGGTGTTGTGTACAAACTTTACTAAATAGTGGCAACGTACCCAAAAAAATTTGGCCCGAAACTATTGCTACCGCATATTATGTATTGAATCGTGTAACACTTAGACCAATGATTAAAAACATATGCTATGGAATACTTCTAAACAAAAACCTATAGTGTCGTATTTTCGAGTATTTGGATCAAAATGTTTTATTTTAAACATAAAAGGCTATCTAGGAAAATTTGATTCTAAAGCTGATGAAGGAATTTTTGTTGGCTATTCTAATCGAAGTGAAGCATATAGAATTTTCAGAAGACGAACAAACATTATAGAAGAAAGTCTTCATGTTTTGTTTGATGAAAGTTTTAGAAATAATAAAAATGATGATGATTAAGAAGTTATAAATAATAATAAAACTAATGTACCTATACATGATGATAATAATAATATCAATAACAATAATAATAATGTGATAACATCACCTCCTAGGATATTAAAAGACCATCCAATTGATAATATTATCGATGGTTTAAATATAAATGTATATACCAGAAAACAGTTAATTCAAATGAGCCATGTTGCACTTATATCAAATCTTAACCTAAAAATTATAAATAAGCATCAAAAGATGATTTTTGGATCATTGCAATGCAAGAAGAACTTAATCAATTAGAGAGAAATGACATACATGAATTTTTACCAAGACCAAAAGAGCAATCTATAGTGGGAACAAAATGGGCTTTTAAAAATAAAGCGGATGAAAATGGAAACATTGTTTGAAATAAAGGAAGATTAGTAGCTCAAGGAAATAATCAAGAAGAAGGAATTGATTATGAATTGGCATCCCGTCTCAAAGCAAGACACATTACTTGCTTCGCATGCCATCATAATTTTAAGGTGTTTCAAATGGACGTAAGAAGTGCATTTTTAAATGGATTTGTAAAAGAAAAGGTTTGTGCTAAACAACCTCCGTTGTTTGTTCGTGAGAAATATCTCAATCATTTATTTAATCTTAAAAAGGCTCTATATGGATTAAAACAAGCACCTCATGCTTAGTATGAAAGATTAAAAACTCATTTGCAAAATTTCAGTTTTCAAATTGGTAAAATTGAATCTACATTATTTATAAAACAAGAAAATAATGGTATATTGGTTGTACATATATATGTTGACGACATTATATTTGGATTAACTAATGAAAAATTGTGTAACGAATTTTCTAACAATGTGGAAAATGAGTTTGAAATGTCACATATGGATGAATTAAACTACGTTTTGGGTTTGCAAATAAGACGACTAGAAAATGGTATTTATATAAATTAGGAAAAATACCATGGAAACTTATAAAACCGCTTTGGAATGGAAAATACTTCAAATAAACTGATTCGATGAGTACTGCTCTACGTTTAGATAAAGATGAGAATGGAAAAGATCATGATCAAATATTTTACCAAAGCATGATAGAATCCTTATTATACATAAAGCCCAGTAGACTGGACATCATGATGAGCGTATGTTTATGTGCATGATTTCAAGCATAATCGAAGGAATCACATCATCGAGTGGTCAAACGGATTTTAAGATACTTATTACGGTCTTTTTTACCCGACGGGCAGCTCGATCGAACTCGTGTCATATAGTGATGCTGACTTTGGTGGTTGTAGAATGGATAGAAAAAGCAGAAGTGGCACATGTCATATTATTGGTCATTCTTTAGTTTTGTGGTTTAGTAAAAATACAAAAGTGTGTTTCTCACTCGACATGTGAAGCTGAATACATCTCAATGGCTTTAGCATGTGCTCAAATAATCTATATGCAACAAACACTTCACTATTATGATAAATTGATTTGTAAATCTCCAATTTATTGTGATAATATTAGTACCATAAACCTTTCCAAAAATCCTATTAATCATTTTCGAACAAAACACATTGATATTCATCACCATTTCTTAAGATATAATGTTGAAAAAGGAATTCTATTACTTGAATTTGTGAGTACCGAAAATCAAGTTGTGGATATTTTTACCAAACCACTAGGCAAACCAATTTTTATCAAAATAAGATGAGACCTAGGAATTTGTTCTTACAATGAATTAGTAAACTAAGGTATATAACTTAGATAAAATGCACAAAATAATTTCGTAAAAATATTTACAATTTTTTTATCCATACAAAAGATAACTAACTTCTATTATAATTTCTATGGTTAAACATTTACTAACCTAACAAATAAACTTCCAAAAATAGTAAACAAATCTTATATAAAGGTATTCTCCTATAAACTAAATTCATATATCCTTTTTTTACCAACCTTTGTTTAAAACCTTAAACTGCTTTTATTCAAAATGTCGTCTGACCACAATTCTACTTACTTCACAATTGAGTCAATTGACTTTAGTTCTCCATCCTCAAATAGTGTTATTACCTCTTCAAAGACAGCAACTCCACCCTCGAATAAATCAACCTCTTTAAATATTATAAACTCTCCAACATACTACAGGGACAATTCTCTGTAAGGGTAAAAGATAAAACGTACAATCAATCTTGAGTCATCGTCACTAGAAACTAAAATAGATAAAATCTTCCGTTACAACAATAGATAATACGAGTTCAACGAGAAATGTATTATGAACAATGGCATCAAGGATCTCATTTTAACTTTATCAAAAAATTCATACTAGTAATTTGTGGTCATTCACCAACTAAAAATTCCATTCATCAAAAATATCCTCATTAAACGAAAACTCCAATAAAAGCTTATAGCATCACTCCAAGAAATTTATGCAAGCCAGATTAATACTCTGGCCCGGCCAAGTTGGTCTCAACTTAAGCCCCAATATAAGAAAATTTTCACAAACTCTTGGGATCAATATAAAACTAAAGGTTCTTCCGATGATAATTAATTCTTTATAAGTACACACACACAATCTTATATGTAGACACAATAATGAAAAACCATACAATATATAATTATTTGCATGATTATTGATTATAATAAACGTTTTTACATTGAATCTATGAAAATTTTCAGTTTAAGTAAAATTTCACCTTCCCACAGACATCTGTGAAGAAGAGAAGACGTCTGTGATATTACTTAGGAAAACAATTCAAAGTGATCTCGGACATCTGTCACTTTTTCTCAGATGCTTGAGCGAACTATCGGCTGCTACAAAAGGCCAATTCATATATATATATATATATATATATATATATATATATATATATATATATATATATTCTTTTAGCCTCCCTTCAACTATTTGCCAAACTATCTACAAATCTAAAACTCCAATCTAAAACATTAATTTCTTATAACTCTAATTCAAAAAAAATGGCTCCTAAGGCAAAATAACCCATTAGCAAAAGATCAAAGAGAGGTCAATCCTCATCTTTTCAAACCCATCTTGTCATTGATGCCTACATTCAAGAATGGCTCCAAAATAGCATAATTGCAAATAAGAGATTTGAAGAATTGAAACAAAAAAGGCTTCATTTAAGTTCGTTCTACCAATTGCGCAAGTTTGGATAATATGGTATTCAAGAACTCACCATCGCTTTCGACTGTCGAGATTTAATCAATTTTGATGAAAATAGGATATAAGTTAATAACTTGGCCATCTTTCTTATTTGTGCAAACTTATGTAGTAATGATATTTTTACATCTGTGAATGAAGATGGTTGGTTATGGATAAGTGTTTACGGCCGCACTTTGAGAATTAGCATAAACACAATTGGTCATTTACTTGATTATTGCTCTAATGGACTTAATTTAGAGGAAATTCCCAACCAAATAAATTTTCCACGTGATGAAATAACACGTCAAATATGGAATGATAGAATGCCAAAATGGAAATCCATATATTTATGCCCAAAACCTAGGTTATTAAAGTATATGATAATCAATACAATAATTCCCCTTTTAGGAAGTCATGAACAAATATACGAAAATGACCACAAAGCCCTCTATGCTATGTTTGGTAGGATTCAAGTAAATTGGGCAAAATTTATTCATGACGAAATTAAAAGCTTTTGGTCTCACCAACAACGCACAATTATATATGCTCCATTTATCATGCGTCTCTTACATGGTCTCGGGTACCTTCTTATATTTCTCATTTTAGAGAAATCCCTGTCAAAGAAAGTGGTATAACATTTTTATCTTTGATGTACCTTCCCGAAAGACCACCTCTAATTATATCGATGGCACGGTTGACCATGTAGCAGCAACAACAAATGTATCTGGTTCCTACTCAACATACTCAACCTCCTCCTGCCCTACAACATACTCATTCGATTCATCCTTCATAGCAACCTGGTTTCTCTCATCAAACTACCAAATACTATTTAGA
Source organism: Allium cepa (assembly GCA_030765085.1). Lineage (NCBI taxonomy): Eukaryota > Viridiplantae > Streptophyta > Magnoliopsida > Asparagales > Amaryllidaceae > Allium > Allium cepa. The sequence continues at coordinate 955,829,029 of CM060934.1, read as the reverse complement.
TTTGGAAATTCAAGAAGCTTGCACTGAACCAATGCAAAATTAATCCATCCATGATTTAAGCTTCGAAATAAAAAATTGATCACAGTCAACCAGCGAGCCTTGAACACTAAAATGACCGGTTTGGAACAATTTTTTTTAACAAGAATGACAAATAGAAAAAACTTTGGAAAAGGTTGTTTGCACTTAAGGCAAAGTAATGAGAAAAGTACGTGATCGACCATCGTCTTCTCCATCACCTACACCGCCTTCTCGATCACATGCACCAATCTATCATGCTCATACCTTTCATGATGGAACTTCTTATGATAAAGGCAAAAATATTGACCAAGATAAACTGATAGAAGTGGAAGAAGATAGTGACAATATGTCTTTGTCCGATCCTAACCAACATCACTAACAATATTACATGACTTTCCAAGGGATTTCAATTCAAGAAAATGAAGAATATAATGATCAAACTCAGTGGCCATCTGAATACCAACAAGATCCATCCACCTATTTGGAATATTATGAAAACTATTGCAGATTGTCCTATTTGTCAAACCGGTATCACTGGCTTCTTTCATTTTCTCTCTTTTCTTTTGAACCATTCCATTTAACTTTTATGTATTGTTGTACAACTCATATTTTTTATGCCTGCTGTTGAACTCGAGTTTGTTCTGTTGACTTATCTTATGTTCTGTTTTTTGTTTGACATGTCTATATGTTGTTTATATATCTATTTTATGGTGTGTATAATTTCTTTTATTACGTTTTAATAATGAAAAAGGGGAAGAAATATATGCTTACACATAGGGGGAGATAGAATTAAGGTGGGTTATTTTTATCATGACTGGGAATTGTATAGTTGTCATCATCAAAAAGGGGGAGAATGTTAGAGCCTCCATTCAATCATTTCAATGACAACAACTATACAATCACATATATTATATATCTTCTCAATTTACATGTATACACTACAAGAGGTCACTATGCCCAAAGATACCATCATTCGAAGACAAAAAAGATTCATGGACAATAGTGAGGTCATACTAATGTGTTAATAGTCCTAGATAAACAATGTAAGATTTCCTTGAATACACATAGCACACATAAAATTCAAATATACAAGGTTTGCATCAAAACATATTTTACTTCTGGAATTGTAAACCATAGACATATGTGGTTTTCCAACATATGTGTTTAACGACGAATTTTCTATCGGTCAAAAAATCGCCAAAAAATGTAATAAAATAACCATAAGCGCATGACATACAATTTTAGTACGTGACGAGTACGGGTCGAACTACAAGGAATTGAAATGATTTCATATTCTACCTAATCAAATTAACCCAAGTGTTTAAGTTTGTATTAAAACTAAGAAAAATAGAAAAAATCAAACTAGAAAAAAGTAATGAAAAATATGAGATTAAAAGACAATTTAGAAGCAAATCCACTGTCATACTTTCACATAAATCAACACCAAATTTTATCTATGATCTCTCATTGTAATCTAAGTAGAATTAGTGATGTATTTATCATAAGTATGATTTATACACGTTATTAGTTAACATAACTAAACCATTGAACTTTAATACAATAACTAAAATCACTTATTAATTGTCATGAAAATGAACATGAAGTCAAAGCAAAATCTATTTTAATCATGATCTATTTACTATTTTGTTTAGTAATATAGATCATTAAATTTTGTTTCCCCTTTAATTCCATAATCAAAACCACTTAGTTAGATGATGATGTAAATTATTTTTGTGTTGGATTAGCATATCCCATTTGTAGTTACAACATAGGATAACAAATTTCCTAATAAAGTTACTCATAATCTAACTCTTCATGAAGCATAAAAAGAAATCATAAATAATAACATATGTTGAATTTACATAATTTTAGATAGCTTCGTTACCGCTAAATTGAAGTGGTCTAACTTCTCATTTGTATTATCATTTCATTACATATAAGTTTCAACATAGAAAATAAAAGGAGAGTGCATGATAATTAAAATAAAAAGGAATTAAGTACTTACAGAAAAATAAAACTAAGCTATTAACATAAAAGGGAAGAGAGCATGTAAATAAAAATGAATATGAAAATAAAATAAAAGCAAAAAAGAAAAAGAAGAAGAGGCTTAGGAAGCCATTTTATATCTCATTTAATATTGAGGCTACAACTTACATAATATGATAAGAAGATTAAAAACTCCATTACATGAACATAAGAGAGTTATTTATATATGCATAAAACCCTAATCCATATTTTAGGGAAATATCCAAATTTTCCTTTAGGAAATGTAACCTCCAAGTAATCATTAGCATGAGCTTAATCCTCCATTAAATGAGCATATGCTTTAAATCCCCACTAACATATGCATTAGCTCTTAATTGTAGTTCATGATTAGTGGTATGTAGGGTCCTCCATGATTACATGAATTCATTCATTTACATCTTTATTTGCTTTCTAACTCTTGTGCATGCATATTTTCATGAAGGCTTCTTCCATTTTCCATACAAATTCCAACAAATAAAAATAAAACGTGCAAATAAATATTCTCAAAATTAATACATCACAAAATTATCATTTTGCTTCTAAATGAAGATGAATGAATGATGATTTTATGACATTTGGATTTTGGTAAAAACATGTAAAAATACCCAATTATGACATTTATTTAAATAAAAGCAGATTAAATATGGAAGTAAAAACATGCACTTTTATATACACATCAAATTACCCCTACACTTATCTTTTTATTCGTCCTCGAATAAACTAAAACTAAGATAAATCCATTTTCATAGGAAACATGATTGCACTGAGCGTCTACAATAAGCCTTTAAACCTCTAAGTGTCCTTAAGAGGACGAGTATTGTCTCGTGAGGGATTTTAGCGGGTACTACCCATAGTATCCAAATGAAACATGAAAAATTCCTAAATGCAAGATTTATTTACAAATATATGAATGCTAGTTTTTTGAAAATATTAACAAATGAAGAATTTACTTTTAAATTGACATGAATAAGTTAAATATAAGTTATGGTCAAATTTAAGTCCTTTTACTCACTCAAAAATTCCAATAAAAATTAAGTTATCATCACAATTGGACTCTATTTTGGCTAGTTGTTTCGGTTAATAATATAGTGCAACTATGAAATGGATCCTTCATTGACTATCAAAGTTTTTCAAAGTGGTATTTTTATTTCCTTTGAATAACGAATCAAATCAAATAAGTGAATATAGTGCTTGGATTTCAGTTGCTTGCTCTCTCCATTTTTGAAAAGTATTAACGTTGTTATTATTTACACATCTAACTCAGATAAAATTAGGTTAGATATACCAATCCTGCATTACCTTTTAGATTTACGTGAGAAGAGTACAGAGCGTGGCAAGTGTACACACTTGCATATGAACACATCACACTAGTGGTTATTTTTATGAAATATATTTACATACACCTAAATCAGATAAACTTAGGCCAGATATACCGATTCTACACTGCCTTTCGAGCTCATGTGAGAAGGGTACAGAGCATGACGAGTATACACACTTGCATATGAACGCATGATTTAGGTGTTTCTTATTTTCACAAAAATCTTTTTTTTTTCCTTCTATGTTTTTTTTATGAAGAGAGGGTTTTGCAAAATCATCTTAGCACCACTTAACTTAGAAGATCAAAACCGTTATCGCTATTACTTTAAATCAACCACTCTTTTAAACAAGGATTTTCAATTAGGAATACTTTGTAATTAACACCCATGAACCTTCCTATATACTAGTTAAACCATAGTTTCTTGTAATCAAACTTTGTTATTATTTTAGTTGAGACAAATAAATTTTCAATTTAATAACCAGAAACATATACTTATCCCATAGTTTTTCTTCAAAAGTAAATTAATATGCTAAAAAGAAATTTTACTTTAGGATTTTTTTTGTTTTTAAGTTATGGAAAGAAAATGCAAAAAATAAATTATGAAAAATCAAAATTGAAGATGGAACTCACCTCCACACCTGATTTTGGCTATGTCCCCATATTCAATGCATGATATAATGAGTGTAACTGTAATAACCCGGATTTCTGGGCATTGTAATTAATAATATAAATGGGTTAATAAATAAATAAAATACTAAAATTTTAGATTGAAAAAATGAATATGATCAAATAAATATTTATATTTGTAATTGTGTTGTATATATATACATAGATTTTAAATTAGAATTATTATATACAAGTTGAAATTGTATTTGTTTAAATTGATTTGAAATTTAATTTACATCTAGGTATTTAAATTGAAATTCAAAAGATAGTTATATATGTCTTAAATCATACTTTGATTTTAAATTGTATTTTATTGGATTTTTATTAAGAACATAAATTGTTTTATAGTATTTTCCTTTAAAAGAATTTATTATATAAATTAAAATATGTATTTATAAATTAGAAAATTTATTATAAAAACTTTTAAAAATTTAATTATGCATGAAGGTACATGTGTTATCATTCTTTATAACATGTGTTAACAAATCAAGTAAGTTTAGTGACAAGTGTCTTTTAATTTTTTTAAAATTTAATAAAAATAATAAACTGAGTAAAAGGATTTGTAAAAATCAAATTCAGTAAAAACTAGAATCAAGGCTTCAAGATATCTTCTCGGCAAATTCAAGAATAAAGCAAAATCTGCAAAACAAATTTCAACTGCAAAACTGAATTCGAAAATCTGTAAAGCAAGTAATTTCAACTAGCAAGACAACAAATTCAACTTCAGGAAGCAAATCTAATTCAAACCATAAAATTCAGATCAGTTCAAATTTAGAACAGCTAGTAGCAAAATCAAAGCTTCAATTTGAAACAGGAATCCTGATCAACTGATCTCTGTTATCTTCTTATAACAGGTGAGTAAATATAATCCTTAGAGTTTCAAGTTTAATTTGAAAACAGTTCAGGAGAATAATTGAATATGGTTGTATGTGCTTTGATCTTGAATATGTTTTGGTGTTGTTCTTTACTTCTCTATAAAATTGTTACAGGTTGTATATTTTGTTCAAAAACACACATGATTCTCATCAAATCATTGTTAAGCCTAAGTTTTCCATTGAAACATGATGTTTAGGCTCAAACTAAGATTTTTTTTAGTTGAATAAAACATTTTTGTAGGAATATACCACTGTAACCCTGTTTGTATGTAATCAAGTAAAAAAGTTGATAAATTTGATTGATGCAAAATATCAATTCAAGTTCATAGTTCGAATTCCTACTGCAAATCATGATTTTTGGAACTAGAATTAAGATTTTTAGATCAGTATTTGAAGAGCAGTTTGCGTTTGAACAAAAATTACATTTTTTCAAATTCCTAGTGATTGAATCAATAATAAATGCTGAAATTCGTTGTATAGCTAGTTTGATGATTCACGAAGTTGAGAAAAATGCTAAAAAAATTATTGAATGCAAGGATTTTTGGGTCGAATCAAATATAGGGTTTTGGTTTGAGTTTTCCCTGTGTTCTGTAATTTGTTGATTGAGCCACCATGGATTGTTCAAGCCACTCGAATTTCTAGAGGATGATAGAGGGGGATATGGCCGCGGTGTGGCCGGAGCTGCGTCGTCACCGGCGTCGACGTTGGGTCATAGAGGCGTTTTTCTTTCGGTACGTTCGAGTGGCAGTTCGAACGAGAAGGTTATATTTTTGATTACGAGTTTTCGCGTTGAGTTGATGATTGCTTGCGAGTATGTGGTCGATTCATGATTTGTGGAAGGCGCCGTGGTTCGCCGGAGTGACGACGAACTGCCGTGCACGTGCACAGCAGTGGTGTATGTCAGCGACTTCGAGCAAGGGTGTCGCGAGTTGTTGCTCGAGAAAGTAGTGGTGTTGCTTCGAGTGTCTACCTGGTGGTAGCTTCGGGTTTTAGATCGAGATTATGTGTGAGTCTTCTAATACTTTAGATTATACTCAAGGCTTAAACTAAACATGCTGGGAAGAAGAAGGCGTGCAGTTTTAAGGAAAAAAGGGAGAAGGTTAAACAATTGTTTCAACATAATTTTAAGCATTGTAAAATTGAAGAAATGTTTAACAAAATTTAAGTTAAAACTTTATACAAGTTTGGATTTTCCTAGTTAATACTTAACAATGCTTTTAAACTCTTAATTTTTATTTTAATTAAGTAATTACCTTAAGTTAAGTATAAAAATTATTAGCATTAAAGATTTGTAGTTAATAATAATTTGGGTTCTTTTAAAATGTTAGTTAAATTATTAAATTAATTATTAAGAATAATTAAATTTAATTGTAATTAGAGTTTGGATTAATTAATGATCAATTGATAAATAAATTTGTAATTAACTACTTAAAGTAATTAACGAATAAATTGTAGTTAAGTAATTAAGTAATTTAATTAAGAAATGACTAATGATTAATTAACAGGGAATTAAGGAATACTTAAATGGTAATTAAGTTGTGATAATCAAATAATTAGGGGTTATTAATTAATGGTTAAGGAATAATTAATCTGCAATTAAGATTTATTAATTGAGTTAAGGGTAATTAAGGGATGGATTACCCGATTGAAATTAATTTGGTTAATTAAAGGTAATCTCTTGGAGATTAATTAAATATAAATACTTGATGAGATTTAGTGAAGTAATTCATAATTACAAGATGTAATAAATAAAAAGAAATTACTTAATGGGAAGTAACTAAAGGATAATTACTTTGTAGAAGTAGTTACGGATAAATTACTTGGAGTAATTAAAAAAAGGATTAATAATTAAGTAAGGAGTTAATTACTTAAGTAAGTAATTACAGAGGGATAATTACTGTCTATGAGTAATTGGGGTTGATTAATGGATGCAATTAATTAAGTTTAATTGATTATTTAAGGATAAACATTCATGGAGTTTGGTTAAGTATAATTACTTAATGAAAGTAATTAGATAATAATGATTAAATGATAATTAAATGCCCTGAGTTGATTGATACCCTGATATGAAATGATTCATGATATAATGTGTTGGATGGGCAATGATAATGTGGTTATTTATTAATGATGAATTGCTGAGTGAAAGGGTGACATCTTTTATTTAAATTTGAATTGCATTTCACTTGAATAACATGTGCTATGATGGACTAAATTCGAAGAGACCGGAGTCGGGTATTAGTTAATACCTAAAACCACTTCGATTCTTTACAAATTGATACGTGGAATAAGTAAGATGTAATGGAATGTTTTAAGTGAATTGGACCATACAATCTAAGTTCTGGCACTTAGAAATTGATGTGTGAAATAAGTGATGTCTATAACAACTTGTGAAGTGAAAATTGATATAAATTACCCGGGTTTATATGAGTTGTATACTTTTGTATTCGATGTTAGATGGGTTTACTCACGCTGGTTTCCAACCTGATCCGGGTGTTACTTTGATGTAATGCTCGGGTCTGATCGAGTATTACAGATTTTTAGGTAAGGACGTTCTGGAGCTCGGGAGGCGAGCTGGAGGGCGGGAACGTATGGAGTGTCTCCCACTGTGATATGTTGATGTATAACAAGGACATGTTGTTTAAACTGTCCAGTGTTGTGAGAATGTTGTAACTCTGTTATATAAGATGTAAATGTACAGATACAGTTCTTCTTTGTAAACTGTTATTTTATTTGATATTATATTTTTTCCGCTACGAATGTAAGATGTTAGTGTTTTTGTTCTTCTTTTCTTCTTTTTCTAACTATCTGGAATTTGCGGATTCGAAATTTCCGGGTCGCTACATTTGGTATCAGAGCTGAAGGTTAAGCGAGAACCTTGGCTCTGGTGGGGTTACTCATTAAGGATAGGGTCAATGGTACCCTAGAATGAGTTGAGTGTATATGTGAGAGAGCGTACTTGTTATTTTCTTATATAAAGATTTTAAATGATTTTATATAAAAATATATTTTGATATAAAAAGCAATATTTCTTTCTAATAAATATTAAGGGAATTGGTTGTTCAATTTTTGGAACTAAATTAAGAAGTAATAGAAATACAACCAAATTGAAATTAAATAAAGATAAGTTTGAAATAAATTCAAACTGAAATTAAATCTTGAATTTGGGAAAGTTTTCAGGATAAGGATAATCAATTAATTTATGTAATTAGATAAACTTTATTTAATGAGATAAAGTAATGGATAATAAATGGAAATGATAAATAAAGAGGGAGTTACTTAATGAAGTAACTAGAGGTAAGTAATTTAAAGGACAATTACTTAATGAAGGTAATTAAGAAATAAGTTAATTACTGAATGTGATTAATTGGAATTAATTAATGACGTAATTAATTTAAAGGATAATTACTCAGTGTAAGTAGTTAATTTTCTAAATGGTTGGAAAATTCTTAAGGGATGTGTTTTGAAATTAAAACCAAGGATGGTTTAAAATTTTAAAGCATGGCTAGGATGGCCAAGAAATAAATATGCATATATGTATGGATATATACAATATCAAAGATGGTTTGAAATAAACTTTAAATATTGAGTTGTAAATCTGGAATGAGATATGATACCCAAAGTGATAAGTCTTTGAACTTAATAAGTGGAAAGATTATTTATGAGAAGTTCAAAATTCGAAATGGAAGTTCAAACTGGGTAAGGTTGACTGGATTAAGTGAATTGAGTTTAACTTAGGAAGGGTTAAATAAGTTGGAATGATCAACCTGATTTGGAAATTTCAAGATGAAATTAAGGTTTAACTTGGGAAGTTAAATGGTTGATTTGAATTAGGAAGTTTGAGTGATCTCAAAATGGGTTTGAGATCCGAAAATTGGAAATGGATGGAGGTTTTAAAAATAATTTGAATCATACCATCCCGTTGTTATTAATAATCTTTAAACTGAAATTGGATTTGTTTAAATAAATGAGAAATGAAGTGTGGTAATATATCCATTATTGGGATAAAAGGAAATCACACTTTAATTTGAAATTAAGGATAAGGAATTACTTTAAACTGAAAATTTGAATAATTACACTTGTAAATTAAAATTGTTTAAGGAACTAGTTTTTAACTGGAAGATAAAATTTAGTAATAAATTAATTTTTTAAGGTAAAATTGTTTTAAAATCTTATTTGAACTTTGGAAAAAGTTAAGTAAAGATAATTTAAAATGCAATTTTGATAATTTGACTCAAAATTAAATTGTTTAAAGGTTTGGGTTATTGATGTAAAAATAAAGGTTAATTTGATTTGTGGTATAATATGTTAGGTCTGAACTGTGAATTGAATTGTTTATAAACTTTAAAGGTAAATTGACTTAAAGGAATTAAATCAACATTTGAAGTATTAACTAGAATTTATATAATTCGAGATGGTTTAAATTTGAAATTTGAATTAGTTCAAATTGAATTTGATTTGAATCAATTGAAATTGTGATTAAAGATGTATAAGTATAAGATTCAAATGGAAAATTTGAATTGGATTGCTTTGACGAATTTGGAATTGTAATTAAAGTTGAATAGTTTTAAATTCAAATGGAATTTGAATTAAATTTGGGAGGAAGTCAAGAATAATTCAACTTGATTTGGAAATGGAGTTTGAAATTGGGATTAATTCAAACTGGAGTTGAAATGAATTGGAATTGGAACTAGTTCAATTGAAATTTATGTGAATTAGTAGAATTTGAGATCAAGGTTGAATAAAGTTAAATTTGGAAAGAAACTGAGGTTAATTCAACGTGAATTGGGGTTGAATCAATTTCAATGGAAATTGAAGTTATTTAAATTGGAATTAGGTCAATTTAAATGGAAGTGGAAATTTAAATTGAATTGATGAGAATGGAGATTAGGAATTGAGCAGGTTTGACTCTAGACTATTTTTAATACAAATCTATTTTTCCAAACTATTTGTTGTACAACTTTTCCTTTTTTAAACCTAAAACTATCTTAGACTTGTTTTACAATTATTTTTGGAACTATTAAACAATTTTTCAACTGTTTTATAAACTAGTTACTGTTTTTCAACTATTTTATAACTAATTACTATTTTGCAATTATTTAAAATTTCTATAACTATTTGACTATTTTCCAACTATTTTACAATTACTTAACTATTTTGCAGCCATTTTACAAACTAATAATTATTTTTCAACTACTTTCTATTTTTAACTTTTCAATCTATTTTCTAAATTTAAATTGGACAGAGTATAAACTGTTTATTGGTTAAATACCCAATCGAGATAAGAATCGAGGTGATAATCCAAATGGATTGAAGCAATGAGTAAGTGAATGAAAATCAATGTGAATAGAAATGGAATCGATTTGGCTAATAACCAATAAAGATAAATACGTAGGATGTACGTATGTTATTCTATTCGCATAATGATTTGATCCAGATTCGAGTACAGAATTTCGAGATAGTATGTCGATCCGAGTTGGGATTTTTCACTCAATTTTCGATAGCGAACCTGGATATGGATTGTTGATTGGTTCTGGATATTCTCTATCATATTTATGACTATGCTAGGAGAATGACGGTTTCTGATCAAGAAAACAGATCCGTGTCTGCACTAGGAAGTCGGGTGGACGATACTAGTTCGGAAGTGAAATTGTGTTGTCGAGTGAGCGATCAGATTGGTATAGCGTACGGATGATATGTGAACATCATACGGATTTGAGTGAAATGATATTTAAAAGAGTAATCAATTTGAATATTTGATTTTGAGTAAACAAAGTTAAATATCTTTGTTTTATAAAATGAAACTTCCCTTGTTGAATCTATTGCCAGAAGAAAAGGATTTTGAAAGTGTTTTGAAGTAAAAATGGAGTTTTATACAAGCTTGAAATGATCCAAAGTTTTTTTAAAAAAATTATATATATCTGTATATATATATAAAGGATCTTATGAGGATTTTGAAAAGGTTTTGGGAACCTTTGGATTTGGAAAGGCTTTTGATTTTTGGGTAAAATCAATATGAGAATTTGAAAAGCCTAGTTTGAGAATTATCGATTTTGGAATAATCGATTTTGTGTAAAGGAGCTTTGTATGAGATCATACTAGGTGTATGATTTGAATATACTATATGTGTATAGTATAAAATGTTTTGATGATGGCTCTGGAAAAAAAGGCGCTCCCTTGAAATGAACTTCTCAGGAGTACCACCAAGTGGTGCTGCCTTGAACCCCAAGTGGGGTTCTAAAGTTGATCCTGTGAGAAGTCGGGACAAAACTAGTTCCTGAGGATTATGAGTAGAGTATACCATAGAGAAAGTCGTGTGTGTCGCTGAGAGCCAACAGTCTGCATTTGATTTTATATCGGTAGACTGCGACCTATGGTAACATAGCGAAAGTCGTGTGTGCCGCTGAGAGCCAACAATCTGCGTTTGATTTTATATCGGAAGACTGCGACTTATATAGGAGTGGAGAAGTTTCATTTTGACAGCGAAAATCAAAGGCCGAGGAGAGCCTACAGTTACATGGACTTTTGCTGTGATGGCAACGTAACTCTGGAATGTAACTGCGATCTGTTGTGGGTTCCATGGCGTAATCGAGAGGCCGAGGAGAGCCTGCAGTTACATGGACTTTTGCTGCGATGGCAACATAACCCTGGAACGTAACTGCGACCATGGATGGGGGTGATGATTTCTAGAGCATTCTCACCAAAGAAATATCCTCTATTTTCAAATACCGTTTTCTATATTTTCAATAAAATTATTTTTCAAATATTTTCACTGGATGTTGAAAATGGGTCTGTTAAGTACTTATAGATTTTCAGTCCTACGCCTGATCAACGTATGACCGAATCTCTATGGGAACAATGATGGACTTGTTGAAACATCGAGTTATAAAAAGTATTTTCATAAAAACTATTTTATAATATTATGTTAATTTTTAAAGTGTTTTAAAAATGATCAAAGAATAATTTTTTCTGATAAATAGTATTTTAATAAAAATTCTGGTTTCGTTTCTTTTCGGGGACGAAAAGATTCAAAGGGGGAGGAATGTAATTACCCGAATTTCTGAGCATTGTAATTAATAATATAATTGGGTTAATAAATAAAAAAATACTAAAATTTTAGATTGAACAAATGAATCTGATCAAATAAATATTTATATTTGTAATTGTGTTGTATATATATACATAGATTTTAAAACAGAATTATTTTATACAAGTTGAAATTGTATTTGTTTAAATTGATTTGAAATTTAATTCGAATTTGGGTATTTAAATTGAAATTCAAAAGATAGTTATATATATCTTAAATCATACTTTGATTTTAAATTGTATTTTATTGGATTTTTATTAAGAACATAAATTGTTTTATAGTATTTTCCTTTAAAAGAATTTATTATATAAATTAAAATATGTATTTATAAATTAGAAAATTTATTATAAAAACTTTGAAAAATTTAATTATGCATGAAGGTACATGTGTTAGCATTCTTTATAACATGTGTTAACAAATCAAGTAAGTTTAGTGACAAGTGTCTTTTAATTTTTTTAAAATTTAATAAAAATAATAAACTGAGTAAAAGGATCTGTAAAAATCAATTCAGTAAAAACTAAAATCAAGGTTTCAAGATATCTTCTTGGCAAATTCAAGAATAAAGCAAAATCTGCAAAACAAATTTCAACTGCAAAACTGAATTCGAAAATCTGTAAAGCAAGTAATTTCAACTAACAAGACAACAAATTCAACTTCAGGAAGCAAATCTAATTCAAACCATAAAAGTCAGATCAGTTCAAATTTAGAAAAGCTAGTAGCAAAATCAAAGCTTCAATTTGAAACAGGAATCCAGATCAACTGATCTCTGTTATCTTCTTCTAACAGGTGAGTAAATATAATCCTTAGAGTTTCAAGTTTAATGTGAAAACAGTTCAGGAGAATCATTGAATATGGTTGTATGTGCTTTGATCTTGAATATGTTTCAGTGTTGTTCTATACTTCTCTGTAAAATTGTTACAGGTTGTATATTTTGTTCAAAAACACACATGATTCTCATCAAATCATTGTTAAGCCTAAGTTTTCCATTGAAACATGATGTTTAGGCTTAAACAAAGATTTTTTTTAGTTGATTAAACCATTTTTGCAGGAATTTACCACTGTAACCCTGTTTATATGTAATCAAGTAAAAAAGTTGATAAATTTGATTGATGCAAAATATTAATTCAAGTTCATAGTTCGAATTCCTACTACAAATCATGATTTTTGGAACTAGAATTAAGATTTTTAGATCAGTATTCGAAGAGCAGTTTGCGCTTGAACAAAAATTACATTTTTACAAATTCCTAATGATTGAATCAATAATAAATGCTGAAATTTTTTGTATAGCTAGTTTGATGATTCACGAAATTGAGAAAAATGCTTAAAAAAATTATTGAATGCAAGGATTTTTGGGTCGAATCAAATATAGGGTTTTGGTTTGAGTTTTCCCTATGTTCTGTAATTTGCTGATTGAGCCGCCATGGATTGTTTGAGCCACTCGAATTTTTAGAGGATGGTAGAGGGGGATATGGCCGTGGTGTGGCCGGAGCCGCTTCGTCACTGGCGGTCAATGTTGGGTGGTAGAGGCGTTTTTCTTTCGGTATGTTCGAGTGGCAGTTCGAACGAGAAGGTTATATTTTTTATTACGAGTTTTTGCGTTGAGTTGATGATTGCTTGCGAGTTTGTGGTCGATTCGTGATTTGTGGAAGGCGTCGTGGTTCGTCGGAGTGACGGTGAACTGCCATGCACGTGCACAGCAGTGGTGTATGTCAGCGACTTCGAGCAAGGGGCGTCGCGAGTTGCTGCCTGGGAAAGTAGTGGTGTTGCTTCGAGTGTCTACCTGGTGGTAGTTTCGGGTTTTAAATCGAGATTATGTGTGAGTCTTCTGATACTTTAGATTATACTCAAGGCTAAAACTAAACATGCTGGGAAGAAGAAGGCGTACAGTTTTAAGGAAAAAAGGGAGAAGGTTAAACAATTGTTTCAACATAATTTTAAGCATCGTAAAATTGAAGAAATGTTTAACAAAATTTAAGTTAAAACTTTATACAAGTTTGGATTTTCCTAGTTAATACTTAACAATGCTTTTAAACTCTTAATTTTTATTTTAATTAAGTAATTACCTTAAGTTAAGTATAAAAATTATTAGCATTAAAGATTTGTAGTTAATAATAATTTGGGTTCTTTTAAAATGTTAGTTAAATTATCCAATTAATTGTTAAGAATAATTAAATTATAAGTGTAATTAGAGTTTGGATTAATTAATGATCAATTGATAAATAAATTTGTAATTAACTACTTAAAGTAATTAACGAATGAATTGTAGTTAAGTAATTAAGTAATTTAATTAAGAAATGACTAATGATTAATTAACAGGGAATTAAGGAATACTTAAATGGTAATTAAGTTGTGATAATCAAATAATTAGGGGTTATTAATTAATGGTTAAGGAATAATTAATCTGCAATTAAGATTTATTAATTGAGTTAAGGGTAATTAAGGGATGGATTACCGGATTGAAATTAATTTGAGTAGTTAAAGGTAATCTCTTGGAGATTAATTAAATATAAATACTTGATGAGATTTAGTTGAAGTAATTCATAATTACAGGATGTAATAAATAAAAAGAAATTACTTAATGGGAAGTAACTAAACGATAATTACTTCGTAGAAGAAGTTACGGATAAATTACTTGGAGTAATTAAAAAAAGGACTAATAATTAAGTAAGGAGTAAATTACTTAGGTAAGTAATTACAGAGGGATAATTACCGTTTATGAGTAATTGGGGTTGATTAATGGATGCAATTAATTAAGTTTAATTGATTACTTAAGGATAAACATTCATGGAGTTTGGTTAAGTATAATTACTTAATGAAAGTAATTAGATAATGATGATTAAATGATAATTAAATGCCCTGAGTTGATTGATACCCTGATATGAACTGATTCGTGATATAATGTGTTGGCTGGGCAATGATAATGTGGTTATCTATTAATGATGAATTGCTGAGTGAAAGGGTGACATCTTTTATTTAAAGTTGAATTGCATTTCACTTGAATAAAATGTGCTATGATGGACTAAATTCGAAGAGACCGGAGTCGGGTATTAGTTAATACCCGAAACCACTTCGATTCTTTACAAAGTTAATATGTGGAATAAGTAGGATGTAATGGACTGTTTTAAGTGAATTGGACCATACAATCTAAGTTCTAGCACTTAGAAATTGATGTGTGAAATAAGTGATGTCTATAACAACTTGTGAAGTGAAAATTGATATAAATTACCCGGGTTTATATGAGTTGTATACTTTTCTATTCGATGTTAGTTGGGTTTACTCACGCTGATTTCCAGCCTGACCCGGTTGTTACTTTGATGTAATGCTCGGGTCAGACCGAGTATTATAAGGACGTCTGGAGCTCAAGAGGCGAGCTGGAGGGCGGGAACGTATGGAGTGTCTCCCGTTGTGATATGTTGATGTATAACTAGGACATGTTGTTTAAACTGTCCAGTGTTGTGAAAATGTTGTAACTCTGTTATATAAGATGTAAATGTACAGACACAGTTCTTCTTTGTAAACTGTTATTTTATTTGATATTATATGTTGTCCGCTGCGAATGTAAGATGTTGGTGTTTCTGTTCTTCTTTTCTTCTTTCTCTTTTCTTCTTTTTCTAACTATCTAAAATTTTCGGATTCGAAATTTCCGGGTCGCTACAGTAACAGGAAAAATATGTACATGTTTACAAAACAAGGTTAACAGTTCTTACTAGGCGTAGTATGGCTTATGAAGAATCACGAGCTCCTCCTCTTGATTACTTGGCAATTCCAAATATGGTTTCAAGCAATGACCATTGACTTCGAAAATCGTTCCATCCTTGGGGTATTTTATTTCTATAGCACCGTGTGGAATAACAGTTCGTACCACAAATGGTCCAGTCCATTTTGATTTTAATTTCCCGGAGAATAAGTAAAGTCTATAGTCATACAAAAGAACTTTCTTGTTTGGCGAAAACATTTTTCTTAGGATAGACTTGTCATGAAAAACTTTTGTTCTTTCTTTGTAAATTTTTTCGTTTTCATACGCGTCATTCCTAATCTCATCTAATTCGTTGATTTGCAATTTCCTATTCTCGCTAGCATTTTCAAGATCAAAATTTAAGTTCTTCACTGCCCACAATGCTTTATGTTCGAATTCAACTGGTAAGTGGTATGCTTTCCTGTAAATTAAATGAAATGGAAACATCCTATGGTTAGTTTTAAAAGTGGTACGGTAAGCCTAAAGCGCATCAGTCAATTTCTGAGACCAATCTTTTCGATTTTTATTAACGGTTTTCTCCAAAAAAAATTGATTTGTCGATTTGAAACTTCAACTTGACCTCAAGTTTGAGGATGATATGGAGCGCATAACTTGTGGGCTACCGAGTATTTCTTCATTAAAGTTTCAAATGAATGATTATGTAAATGGGTTCCATTGTCGCATATTATTGTGCGAGGTGTTCCAAAGCTCAAAAAGATGATTTCATTTATAAATTTCACAACTTTGTGGTCATTTGTTTTACAACGAATGGCTTCAACCCATTCAGAGACATAATTAACACCAAGAAGAATGTAAAATTTTCAAAAGAAGCGGGAAACGGTCCCATAAAGTCAATACCCTAAATGTCAGAGATCTCGATCATAACGATGGGTTCAAAGGCATCATATTTCATCGAGATATTCTTCTTATCATTTGGCAGCAATCGCAAGTTTTAAAAAATTCGATTGAGTCTTTGAAAAGAGTGGGCTAGTAAAAGCCACATTGAAGTACTTTTTAGTAGTTTTCTTAGGACCGAAGTGACCACCACAAGCTTGGTCATGAAAAAAATGAAAGAACACTTTTGATTTCATAATCACGAATGCAATGTTGAATGTTTGGTCGGAACAGTGTTTAAACAAGTATGGATCATCCAAAGGACTTGACTTGGGAAAGATATTTATATTTATCTTGCTTCGACCAAAATGAAGGAGTTTTCTTAGTGAATAAATAATTCACTATGTCAGCATACCAGGGATCGACAGAAACACAAAGAAGTTGTTCATCGAGAAAATTCTCGTTGATCGGTAAAGAAGATGGTGCGTTTGGAAGATGTGACAAATGATCAGCAATGACATCGTAAAATCCTTTTTTGTCTTCGATCATAAGTTCGAATTATTGGAGTAATAGGATCCAAAGGACCAAACAAAACTTAGCAACCTTTTAGCGAAAAGGTACCTAAAAGCGGAATGGTCATTGTAAACCGTAATGTGTAAGCCAATCAAATAAGGTTGGAATTTTTGAAGCAGAAAGACTACAGCTAGAATCTTTTTTCAATGGTCATGTGACTGAGTTGAGCATCATTTAAAGTCATACTAGTGAAGTAGATGACTTAAAGAATTTTTTGATCATTGCCCTAAGACAGCACCGATTGCTAAATTAGAAGCGTCACACATTATTTCAGAAGGAAGATCCTAATTAGGTGAATAAATGATGGGAGTGGAAATGAGTTCATTTTTGAGATGTTCAAAAGCGGAAACACAATAAGAATTAAAATCGAATGAAACGTCTTTTCCAAGAAGAGTCATCAAAGGTCTATCTGTTTTATTGAAGTCTTTTACGAAACGTCGATAGAAATCAACATGTCCAAGAAATAGACGAATGTCTTTGATAGATTTGGGAATGAGTAGATTCGCAATTACATCAACTTTCGCTTTATCTACCTCAATGCCTTAGTTTGAAATGACATGCCCAAGGACAATGCCACAATTGACTATGAAATGACATTTTTCCCAATTTAACGTTAAGTGTCTGTCCTTGCATCATTTAAGAACCAATTAAGATGGTGTAAGAACTCAGAAAAAGATTTCCAAAGATAGAAAAATCGTCCATACAGAAAGTGTTCGGTCATATCGTAAAAAATGATGGCCATGCATCTTAGAAAGGTAGCAGGAGCATTGCAAAGGCCAAAAGGTATACGTCGACATGCAAAAGTGCCAAAGAGACACATGAAAGTTGTTTCTCTTGATCTTCGAAAGATATTGGAATTTGGTTATAACCAGAATAACCATCAAGAAAGTAATAGAATTCATGGCCAACTAATCCTTCAAGCATTTGGCCTATGAAAGAAAGAGGAAAATGATCTTTACGTGTTGCACCATTTAATTTTCGTTAATCAATGCAAACACGCCAACCTATTTGAGTATGAGTTGGAATAAGTTTGTTAGAGTCACACTTGATAACGGTAAGCCCGGACTTTTAGGCACGACATGAATTGGTCTAACCCATGAACTATCGTAGATTGGGTATATGATTCCGTTATCGAGAAGTTTAAGAATTTCGTCGCGAAATGCATCCTTCATTTTTAGGTTAAGCCTTCGTTGAGTATCATGAATAGGCTTGGCATTGTCAACTAAATGGATACGATGTTGAACAAGCGCGGGACTAATTCCCTTCATATCGGTGATCGACCATTCAGTTGCTTCTTTTTTTCAACCGAATTGAAAGAATGGAAGCTTCTTGATCAAGGGAGAGGGATGAAAAGATTATGACAGGAAACGTTTCGTTGTCACCTAAGTATGCGTACTTAAGGTGATAGGGAAGAGGTTTAAGATCCAATCTTGGGGGGTGCTCAATCAAAGAATTCGGTTGAAGTTCTGATTCAACGATAAGTGGTTCAAACAGAAGCGCATTTTCAATTTCGTCTGACTCATACTGAAATAGTTGTTCGTATTCGGTCTTGCATTTGTTGTTAAGATCAATTGTTTCATTATCAAAATTTTCTTGAATGAAGCTAACTTCCAGCGTTTGGTTATGTGGTTCATTAGATTGATTTTCAAGATTGAAAATGTTAAGATCCACATGTTTCCAAAGGAATTTTTATCGAAACATTTCAATAATTTATTAAAGCATTGAAGTAGCCAAGAAGGGTCGGCCTAAAATCAATGGAATTTGACTCGTTGGATTATTCACAGTTGAGTCTCCAAAACAATAAAATCAACGGAGAATATAAATTGACCAATTTTGACGAGTATGCCCTTAATTTCTCTTACAAGTTTCTTTATTAAACGATCGACAATTTGAAGAGTTACTTTCGTCGACTTTAGTTCACCCTAGCCAAGTTGCTGGTAAACGGAATAAGGAATCAAAATGACACTCGCACCCAAATCGAGTAAGCATTTATTAATCATTTTGTCTCTTATCATACATGAGATTGTTGGACATCCAAGATCTTTGTATTTGATGGGAATTGATAGGGACAAGACTTCACTAAGTCCGGCGGCTAAGAAAACTTTCTTGGGTACATGAGTGTGGCGTTTTTGGGTGCACAAGTCCTTGAGAAACTTAGTGTAAGTTGAGACTTGTTGAAAGATATCAAGAAGCAAGATGTTAACTTTGACTTGTTCAAAAATTTCGAATATCTTTTCCATTTGGTTAAAGTGTTTCTTTGGTCGAAGACGATTTGAAAATGGAACACGATACTCTGTAGGTGGTCTACTTGAGTAGAAGAAAATTTTGGATTGGAGTTTGATTCAATGTCTGGCTCAATGTTTTGTTCAGATTCGTTTTGCTGCTTTGGAAGTGTCAAGAGGGGTTTCTGGTATATCGTTTGGATTAACCACTTGATTATCGATTTATTTACCGAAATGGAATGTCATGATAGAATTTATATGGATTATGTTGCTATCTGGAATAATATGGGCTTGATTCGCATTCATGCTTTGATTTCTAGGATTCGAAACTGGCTGACTTAGGAATGTGCCTCGTTCATGTTCACTCATAGACGTGGCTAATTGACTCATTTGCATTTCAAGTTTAAAAATCGATTAACTAGTATTTTATATGTACGAGGTTAACAAATTTTGTAAGTTGTTATTTGATTATAGGCCTTGAGTGGTTGGTTCAGCCAAAGTTTTAAGAATTTTCTTAAGTGAACTTAATCGTTTATTGTCTTAGGGAGCAAAATATTATTGCGGTGGATTTTAAGACAAACTCGCAAAATTTTGTTGAAACTGATTTGGTTGAAAGGTTGGATTCGGAGGATTGTTTGGAAATGCTTGAAAATTAGGACAAACCAAGGTCTTGTTGGGATTATTTTGGTTTAACGTAAAGTTTAGATGATTTCTCCAACCAGGATTATACGTTTGAGAAAACCGGTCACTCTTGACCTCACTGAAAGCATTGAGTTGTTTGATCGAGTTAGGGCATTGATCAGATATGTGATATGGAGTGCTACATTTATAACGCATGGGTTGGGAAGCTTGGTTCATTTGGTTGGATGAGAAAACATTGTTGAATTTGTTAATCATTGCATGGATTTTAGCTTCTAAAGCCAAAGATGATCCTATCGAGTGGTCACTTAATCGTGAGTAAATGGATTTTTTTGTTAGAATGTTCACATTGGGATGATTTTTCGTCTAAGTATTCAAGAAATTGCCAAACATTATCGTGATGTTGGGTGAGAAATTGCCTTGGCACATCGGCTCAAGCTTGGTTCGTGAGCTATTTTCAAGTCCATCGTATAAAATTTGGCAAAGGGTCCATTTCTTGAGATGATGGTGTTCACATTTTACTAAAAGCTCTTTAAATCTTTCAAAATATTTTTCAAATGGTTCACCCCTGAATTGATGAAAATTTACAATTTCATTCCAGATTTTATTTCTTTTTCCAAGGGGTAGAGCATTTTTAAGAACTTTAACGAATCTTTCCGAGTTTTAATTGAGTTTGATGGTAAGCTGTATAACCATTTTTCCGCGTAATCGATAAGAGAAAATGAAATTAATTAGAGTTTGATTTAGCCATCACTAAGTTGTCGGATTTAATGGTTGCGCAAACTTGTTCAAATTTTGTTAAGAAAATGTATGGGTCATCATGTTTAAAATTTCCAAATTTCGAAAGCGTGGCAATATGGTTTGAATGAATTTCGAAGTGATTACCCGTAGGGGCGGGTAAAGTGATACAAGAAGGAATAGAAAATGTATTGGGAAAGATTTTGTCCATTACAGTTCGAAGGGCATTCTCGTTTGCCGTTGCAGGAGGATTATCTGTTCGAGTTAAATGATTGTTTGTTGCGTCACGAGTCGAAGTGTTTGTTGTCATGTCACGAGTCCAAATGCTCATGCACATGCGAAAGTCAAGGAGAGAAAGAAATGAGAATTGAATTTAAGAGAAAGAAGCAAGGTTTAGAAAATGAAATAAAAAGTATTCACAAAAAAAGGATTAATTTTTCAAAAAGGAAAATGTTTGTTTTTTGGATCTTTTGGATTGATTGAAAATTTTCAAAGGAAGAGATTTTAAAAGATTTTTTTTTGGATTTTAGATTAAACAGGAACTAAGTTAAGTAAAATGTACAATTTTTTTAGTTTTAGAATTTTTTATTTTCTTTAAATATGCATGAACTAATGCAGCTAAATGAATGGAAGGACTTAATTACAAATTTTATGTACTTAATAGCTGCTAACTTAAAATTGAGTAATCACACTTTGTCTTAATCCAACGTAATATTTCTTAGCCAAGCAACAGATAGGAGTTATCGGTGCACACCACGAATCACCGTAGCAATGCAGCCGAAGGTTTAAGTACCTTCAGAGAAACAATCGCTATAGTATTTATCAATCAACGTAATATTTATATGTGATTATTACTCTACCATAGCCTTGACACTAAGAAAATAAATTGTTCAAAGAAGACAGCTTGTCAAGATATAATCCCTAAGTGAGCTCGTGACTTGCTTAAGTTCGAAGTCTAACCGTTATTATTACAAAATTCTACGAATGAAATGAAATTTATGGGTGATGGAAGGGGTGATGAACTCCGCCATCTTATGTGGATTTGGGTGTTACCCTTAGAAAATAAAATTAAGATGAGATGAATGCAAAATAAGAGTTAAACGTGAATTAACGATGCAACTACGAATGAAATTTGTTTTTGTTTTTGTTTTTGATTTTTTTTAAATGCAAGCAACCAACAATGCAAATCAAATAAAAACAAGAGATGAGAGCACAATAGCAGAGCATGCAGAATTATTAGCATTTTTTTAAAGCGGTAACTTTTTTATAAAGCAAGCAAAGCAATTTTAGCAGCAATTCCTCTCCATATCTGCTTTTGCAACTTGAAATTTTGAAAAAGATTTTTTATACACACACACACATACATACATACATACATATAATGCCTTTTCCAAAAAAAAAAACAAAAGCAAATGAATTTACTCTTATAAAAAACTCAAACACAACATTAAACCCAAGCCCACAAGTTAAATAATTTAAGTCCCAAAACCCGTGAGTCAGATATGAATGCCCCAATTCTTTCGCTTCTGTTAAAAATAATTAAACAAAACGAAACAAAAAGAGAACAACTTTCTCAATTAAAAGAAATGCAAACTCATAAAAAGGAAATCGTGAATTGGATCTGGTTGCAAAGGGAATCGGCGATTGTGGTTGCCGTAGTCGCGATTGTGGTGCTCGATTCGGGAAATTTTAAGGTAGTTGTGCAGATGGAATCGAAGGAAGTTGTGGAGGTAGATGAGGCAGAGGAAGTCGCAATGATTTCTAAAGTCAGCATGCAAGTTGCGGTGGTGGTTTGGAATTGTGAATTCATGATGGATGGGTTATTGCTGGAGTTCAGTCGGTCGGTGATGATTGAAGGTCGTAGTGATGTGAAGTTATGGTGGTTCTTTTTGTGGTCAAATTTTTGGGTGGTGGCTTCTGGTTGTTGCTACAGTAGTGATTGATTTGAAGGTGAAGAGTATATGTGGACAGAGGGAGGATGGATGGTGTAGGCAGAAGTGAAGAGGGTTAGCGGTATTGCTTGGTTGATTACTGAAGTTGGTCAGAGGGGTGATGAAGCCAATGGCGGTAAAGTTGATGCAGAAGTGGATGATGGTTGAAGAATGTGTTATTAGGAAATGTTGGCAGAGGGGTTGTTGTAATAGGCAGTGAGCATAGGAGGATATGTTGATGTCAGTGGAGTGTGATGTTTGTATGTTGTATGTGAATGTGTAGGGTAGTTTGGGTATGGTGTAGCTGCTGGAGTTGGAGGGAGCATGGTAGTGGCAGGAAGAATATTTTGAGTGGGTGATTGCATGGGAGGTTGCTGGTGAGTGTGCAGTTTGCACAGTTTTGTATCAGTGGTAGTTATGGTGAAGTTTGTATGTGGATGTGGATGTGTATGTGAAGTGGTGCAGTAAGGAAGTGAATGAAGTTATGAAGTGAATTATGATGTAGTTTAGGGTGGAGATGGAGTATGGGTAGGTGATAGTGGCTGGGAATTGTTAGAGGTTGATCGAAGGCTGATTGTAAGGAAGTTGAGAAGAGGAATTTTAAAGAGGAGCAAATGATGTGTATGTTGACAGGCAGAGGGTTGTTTGAAGTTGAGATGTAGTTTAAGTGCAAGTTTGATGTGCGGGCAGTTTGAATGTGGATGGTGATGTCAGGAGTGGATGGCAGTGGGGTTCAGGGAAGTTTAGTGTAGGTGAGTGAAGTGGACATGGGAATGTTGACAGAGGTAGGAAACATTGGATGAGGTAGAAATGATGATGTGGATATGCAGCAGTTATGATGATAACATGAATGCACTTGCATGTTTGCAGTGGCAAATGGCAGTGTTGAAGTATAATGGATCAGAAGAAATGGAAGACGGTGATTGGTGAAGTTTTAGGAGTAGCAGAAGGACGGGGGGCAATTGTAGACTGATGGTTGTTGAATGGGAGAAGGGGAGGCATAATTTTTTTCTGGAGTTTGAAGTTTGGAGATAGTGATGTAGAAGTAGAAAGTGGAGATGGTCTGGTATTGTAGCAATGTAACAGGGAGGATGTGCACAGTTTTAACAGTTTTTGTAAAAAAACATAAGAAATTTGTAAAATCAAAATAGAAAATGTAAATGTAATAAACTATTTTTGTTTGAAATATGTATGTTCACACACACACACAGCAATTGCAAATAGAAAAACAACAAGCATACAAATCAAATGCAAGCACAAATCACACAACAAACACACAACACAAAGTATTCTTTTTTTAATGCAATTCAACACACAAATGAAAACACAATAAAATTAAATAAAAATAATTTGAAGAATGAAAAAAAGAAAAAATCAAATCTATTCCCCGGCAACGGTGCCAAAAACTTATTTGATGACGAATTTTCTATCGGCTAGAAAATCGTTGAAAAATATAATAAAAATAACCGCAAGTGCACGATGTATAATTTTAGTACGTGGCGAGTACGGGTCGATCCGTACTTGTCTTGAATTGATTTCAGATTCTACTCAATGAAATTAAACCAAGTGCTTAAGTTTGTTTTAAAACTAAAAAAATAGCAAAAATTAAAGTAGACAAAACTGAGGAAAAATATGAGATTAAAAGGCAATTTAGAGGCAAATCCTCTCTCATACTTTTACACAAATCAACACCAAATTTAATCTATAATCTCTCATTTTAATCTAAGTAGAATTAGTGATGTATTTATTGTAAGTATGGTCTATTTATGTTATTAATTCACATAACTTAAACCATCAAAATTTAATATAACTAAAACCACTTAATAATTGTCATGAAAATGAACATGGGGTCAAAGCAAAAGCTATTTTAAGCATGATCAGTTTACTATTTTATTTAGTAACATAGATCATCAAATTTTGTTTCTCCTTTAATTCCATGATAAAAATCACTCAGTTAGATGATGACGTAAACTGTGTTTATGTTGGATTAAGCATAGCTCATTTGCGATTACACCATATGCTATCAAATACTCTAATAAACTTACATCATAATCTAACTCTTCATGAAGCATCAAAAGAGATCATAAATAATAACATATGTTGAATTTACATAATTTTAGAGAGCTCTATTACCCCTAAATTGAAGGGCTTTAGCTTCTCATTTATGTTGTCATTTCAACACATGTAAATTTCAACATAGAAAATAAAAGGAAAGCGCAAGTTAATTAAAATAAAAGGAACTAACTACTCGCATCAAAATAAAACTAAGTTACTAACATAAAAGGAAAGAAAGCATGTAAATAAAAGTGCCAATGAAAATAAAATAAAAGCGAAGAAGAAAAAGAAGAGGCCTAGGAAGCCATTTTATTTCTCATTTAATTTCGAGGCTACAACTTGCATAATATGACAAGAAGATTAAAAACTCCTTTACATGAACATAAGATGGTTATTCATACATGCCTAAAATCCTAATTCATATTTTAGGGAGTTACACAAATTTCCCTTTAGGAAATGTAACCTCCATGTAATCGTTAGCATGAGCTTAATCCTCCATTAAATTTGCATGTGCTTTTAATCCCCACTAACATGTGCATTAGCTCTTAATTGTAGTTCATTGTTAGTGGTAGGTAGAGTCCTCCATGATTACATGAATTCATTCATTTTCATCTTCATTTGCCTTCTAACTCTTGTGCACACATATTTCATGAAGGCTTCTTTCATTTTCCATCTAACTTCCCATAAATAAAACTAAAATGTGCAATAAATATTCTCAAAATTAATATATGCACAAAATTATCATTCTTCCCCTAAATGAAGATGAATGAATAATGACTTGATGATATTTAGATTTTCGTAAAAACATGTAAAAATACCCAATTATGACATTTATTTAAATAAAAGTAGCTAAATATGGAAGTACAAATATGCACTTTTACGTGCATATCAAGATGTCTGTGACAAAGCTAGGAAAGTTATTCCTGAAGCCACAGACGTCTGTGGAAAACAAACAAATGTCTATGATAAAGATCGAGATTGGTATCACCAAAGCCATAGATGTCTGCGGTTTTCCCACTGATGTCTGTCATCTGGGCAACTGTAAAATTCTTAATGGATGTTATCTCTTCATTAAAAGGCTGCAACCATTAAATTGAATAGAGTTTATCTAATGGTAACAACTCCTCATCTGCATCTCCTTAATCCTATAAATACTTCAAAGATTGAGATTTACAAATTAACTATTCTCCTGATTTCTTATTGCTCTCTATTTACGTATTTGTGCATCTCTTACTTACATATTCTCAGTCTATCATAACCAAAATATCATTTTGGTTAAACCACTTCCTATAACTCAAAGTATTCATATACACACACTCAAAGGAGATCTAGGAAGAATTGTACTATTAGTCAAAATCCATGTTATTTGGAACACAAGATTGTCAAAGAAATACTTTTATATTAGCCTATTCCTCCGGGCAAAGTGAGTGTTCTTTGGTTAAAGGAAATACCAAAGGGGAGCTTAGGACTGGACGTAGGACAAGAGGTCCAAAATAGTATAAAACATCTGGTGTGCTCTCTTTTATTATTTAACTTCGTTATATCCAGTTATTATTCTCTACTTAATGTGATTAGTAATATACACCCTCATACTTGTATATAACTTGCATTATATAAAGATCCTATATACTTTCAATATCATATAGGGTAGTTTAGTATCCTAAATACTAGGGTAGACGTAGATATTGTTACCCGCTTCTATGTGCTTATTTGATGTTTGATATGGTTGCTCATGGATATTTGGCATGCAGGGTAGATATGTTTGATTTTTCCTTGTTGTGTTGAGAATTTTGGGGGTAAAATTCCTAAGGGGAAGAGTGTAACGACCCGTATTTTACATATCGAAGGATCATTAAATATTGTTTTTAAATAAATATATAAGGTTGTATGACTCTATAACTTTAGGAAATGCCTATTAGAGAGATTTCCTACATTTTTATTTTATCTAGACAATTTTACCATTGGAAACTTGTATCACTATAAATTTTGATAGGAGCCGAATTAGCATCCGAGACCACTTCCATTGGAAATATATGATGGTTTTCCTTTCCTTGAGTAGTTATAATAGCAATTTGAAGTTTCTGGCTTAGAAATATGGCTGTTTGAAGATTGGCAATTTTTGGAGCAACTTAGTTGGTAATTAGTGAGTTTGGAGGCAAGCTCGCTAACTCATTTCAGGTTTTGAGACTTTATTAGGCTGAACCATCATCCCTAAATCACTTGAACTAATTTCTAAATAGATCTACCCTTACTATATATGCATCTATAGGTTTTAACATGTTTTGAACCCATTTTTAAAGTCAAATTAATGTTCTTAAACAATTTTCTTACTCAAACCTAAAGTAAAACGAATTTTGAAATATTTAAAGTGCTTTAATCTTGTTGTATGTAATAAGCTATATTATGAATGTATTTACATGATGAATTGCTATGATTTTGACATGCGTTTGGACGATTGGATGTTGGATGTGATTTTTTTAGCGTGTTGTGTTTGTGTGAATGCTTATATGGTTGAAACGCTCGTTGGAGCGACTTAGAGTTATGAACCATGAAATCGAGCTTTAGTGGATTGACTTAAGATTGTTGAGAGTTGTATTGTTGCATATGGATTGCACAAGGATCGAAGAACGGAGCGTAGCGATGAAACCAATGTGAAATTTGGACTAGAAGAAGCTATGTCAAATAGTTTCAACGAAATGGTGTGGTGGCCGAGGAAGGAAGTTCGATGGAGGGTTTAGACTCGTGATGAGCAAGGAATTCAGTTCAGCGTAGGGGTTGGACCGATGGCCGAGCCCGAAATTTGGTTCGGTAGGGTGGCGGTCTGGCACTGTTCAATGAAGGTTGCTCGGTGGGTAGTGGGTTGATGATAGGACACAGAACCTAGTTTGGAATCAGGGATTGGCTCAAGTCTAAGCTGAAAAGTCAGTTAGTTGAGTGCTTGACGTTTGATTTGGGTCTTGTTTGATGTAATCGAAGTTTGGACCGAGCAAGTATGGGGTTTAGCTATAGACTTCAAGGCAATACTTGGGGTTGCTTGGTATCTTGAGAGTTGGTTCGGGGTAAAGATGTAAACCCAATGATGGCTCCAACAGACTTTGGGATGGCTACCAAGGAATAGGACGACTTCGATGACTCGATATGTTGAGTGACTATCACATCTAGTGATGGACCGAAAGGGCGAGTCCTATATGATAGCTCATAGTGTAGAACATGAGATTGTGATGCTTAGGAGTAAGACTGGGAAGTCCACGTCTACTAATGGTAGTTTATGTGTACCCATATCTTGGACGTCTGCATGTGTCCAATCCTTAGCCATCTGCATGGGCAAAAGTTGAGCATCTATGGGTTAGTTCTACTATCGGTATGTGCGCTAAGGGATTGATGGATAACTTTATGGTTGTGATGCTCATTAATGAGATAGGGTAGCCTGTCTGTACCCATGGTAGTCAATGTGTACTCATATTTTAGACATCTGCATGTGTTCAATCCCTTTCCATTTATGTAGGCAATAAGTTGAGCAATTGAGAGTGTTATCGTATTTCTGAAGACTTGAGTGAGAGATGCGAGGTTGTGTGATGGATGCTATGTTTATAATGTACTTGGTATACAGTGTGATACCCCCATACTCTAGATTTTCCACTTATGATAGTAGTATAGTATATATTACATTTATGTGTTAACTCTTTGGATGCAGGGACATGTCAGCTATGGTCCTTTATACTCTATACCCCTATTTATTGTATACAATCTTTATAGTATTTTGAGATGATATATCGCTCACACCAGATTATGTTCAGTATTATGGAGCTATGTCAGTTTTGTATTATTAGAGGCAATTATAGAGTTTAGTATGGAGATTTGGGATGTGTAACTCTTATTTCGGTTTTTGTATAGCCTGTGAACACGATGCACTTTGATGTTCATATTTATGGTTAATTTGATTATATCATGGTCTCACCTATTTTACATCTATGTTTTTATGTTATACTTTGCCTATGCACTGTGAGATATTCTGCAGGCTCTGTGTTGGATTTCTATTTCTTCTCACTCTTAGCTATCGCCCTACATCGGCCAGGTACCTCCACAATGCATTATATAGGTATACCGGATATCAGAGGTGTAGGGTGGTCATCTCAATATAATTTAAAGGATCATTCCTTCTAGATACGGCTTTGTCTATAATCCCTAAAAATAATAGTTAAAATTCTAAATACTTCTATATTGTGTAGCTAATGCAATAAATACCTTTATTCTAGATTTGTTTGCAATGAATATTCATAATATTCATAACAGAATTTAAGCGCGTGTGTTTTTCATCAATGCTGAAAACATTTATTATTTTGTAAATAATATCTGGTATATAAACGAAAATAATTTTTCATATTTTTATGCATCATTTATAGGTGTCATATAGTCTAATCTCACTATTCCCACAATTACTATAATAGCGCATGAAATATGAAGCCCCATTCAAATAGTTATTATGGTTATTTATTTCTTTTACTGTAATATTTTGTAGTCAAGACTTTCAGATCAAATATCTTCAACTCATAGAAATAACTCTCATAGAAAATAATTTTCTATATAAACATTTGTAATAGAATCACATTTCTTATTCCATATTAATTATCTACTGGTATTTAATACAATAATCATTTTCGATGTCTCTCTCTTCATCCCAACTATTCCTAAGTTACATCTACTCTCGTACATTTGCTTTCCTTTTCAAATGGTTGAACAATTTAAAAGAAATCCTCACTTACAAGATTGCACCGAACTCTTTAAAAACGCATTTGGTTATGTTACATAAACTGATCACATTGAACCATAACATTTAAGGATATCGATTAAGTTTTAGATTACACAAACTAGTCAAACTAACATTTTAGTGGTCGAATTCCTAGGTCCGTCCCTTAGTTCTTGGTCCACATTGCTTTTGACAAAACAAGATACTCATTGTATTCAATCGTATTGAACACACATCTTGCTTTATTGTTTACTTACTCATTTTGAATGATCTAATTTTCTTTAAGGTTTCATATATTACAAATCACCGTTGTTCATCATATAACAATTACATGTGATCGAATATTGAATAAATATCTATTTCTTGTATTATTTAGAGTTCAAAAGTCATGGAAGACAATAGAAAATATTGGGGAAATAATGAAAAAAGAAATCAACGTATGAATGTATTCCATAGTTGTATAACTTGGCTCTTAGATGGATCTCAGTGTGACAACATGCCAAAGATTTATTGGTAAGCATTCTTTATATTTCTATGTCAATCATAATGCAGTTCATTTTTATATTTTAACCATTAAACATTTTGTTAATTATATTATTTGTACAAATTTAACGATGTAGAATGTTTTAACTTTAACTTTACATAGCTTATGTTCTTACAATATTAGAAAGGTTAAATGTTCCCATTTCGTATTTCCAATAAGGCTCCCACTAGACTCTTATGTTTCTTAAAACCTAAAGAAAAACATAAAAATCTTTCGATTATCTAGTGGCTATTAGGACTCACTTGCTTTGGGATTCTGACCTTGGGTTTACTCAACAAATCATAGCTCCATAAGAGATGGACAACACTTTTTTGATTGTACCATATTCAACTTCCAAATCATGGTTTTTGTCTTAATCTCAATCATGATCTTAAGTTTTCTTAACAAAATCGAAAGAGATTATTCACTCAAACCCACAATTTCGCATCAGCCAAAGTATAATGCATGTACTTGATTTTGCTCAACAATTATGTGCTTGTATCTTACCTCATCTAACAATATATTAATAGTACTACATGTAACACTCTGGTTTGAGTTTCTTCGACAACCAAAGAGTAAGCAAGTAGCCTATTAATATGTAAATGGTAGAGGATACCTTATATATTAAGGATTTATAATCTTTAACACAAATATATATATATATATATATATATATATATATATATAAACTAGCCTTTCGACCGGGCAATATCTGTATGGACTTGATGAATTGACCTTGAAATCTATCAAGGCAGGAAGCCCGGAGAGATAACTGTAAAGTCTAGAAATCAAGTGCGACCAAGATCACGAGACAAAAACAAGACACCCCAAAAATTCCAAGACACGATCCATCAAAGTGATGGATCGGTACTGATCCATGCCCGTGGATTGGTACGATCCATAGTACTTCCCTAAAAAGCTCCAACTTCATCGTACTACCAATTCTTGATGCCAAAAGCTTATTCCAAGTTCCATAGATCAATCACTGGATATTTGCTATCGAATCCCTCAAGCTGTTGAAATCACAAATCCATTCCTTTATCGCTTAATCATGTTGGCCCAGAAACATGTTCACAACCATACAAATAAGTTGGAAATTATGAAGCTAATGATAAGTCGCTTCACTCCAAAATTACAAGAATGATCCATAAGTGAATCTTATGGATCGGCACCGATCCATGTCAAAGAACGGTACCAATCACAGCTTCCTATTGACCTGGCCACATTTTCTCTAGAGAAATTGCTGCTAAATAGTGGAAATCATGGACGACGACACGGTGGAGCATTTTCGGCCAACTTACAGCAATAAATAGGAGGCTAAGGGCTTATTTTCATAAAAAATTTGGCTTCCTTACGATTTTTACATATTTTCTTGTAATTTCTTATGGAGTGGTATCAAACCATAAGAATTATACTTGTGAACAGAAACATAATTAATAGAAATCTTAAGTTGACGTTAGCCATGACTTAGCCGATCCACTATAAATGTTTGGTGTCTTGCTTCATACTCTTTTCATTTTTATTCAAATTCATTCTTGTTGGCTCAGTTTTTTAGTGGGCAGAGAGAGGGGGAAGAATGGAGGTAGGGTTAAATTGTGGCGTAGAAAGCAGAACTACCAGACTAAGTATTTGGTCCGTCATTCACTAAAATGCCGAACCAGATATTTGGTCTGGCATGCCGGACCAGATATTTAGCCCGACATTCTCTGATATGTCGAACCAAATGTTTGGTTCGACATGACATATCCAACACCGGACCAAACATTTGGTCCGGTACACAGGCATGTCGGACCAAATGTTTGGTCCAGCAAATAAGAAGTCACAAAGCAAGAACACCGAACCAGACAAGGAAAAGCAACCAAGCGAAGCAAGCTCCATGACCAAACGCCAATCCAAACTCCTACTAGATGCCAAACCAGATTCAGGGAGCTATAATCTCAACCTCCACACTTCACAACTCCACTTTATAAATACCAGAGCTCCTCAACAACAACGAGGACCGAATTTCTAAGAAAAAAGGAAAACTCTACTGAGACTTAACCTCTCTAGCTGCTCTAAGATTTGCTCTTTCTAATCAAACTTGTACTTGTAATCAAATCAAAGAAGTATAATAAGATGGATAGTGGGTGTAGGCACGTTCTGGCCGAACCACTATAAAAATTTAGTGTGATTTATTTCCTTTTGCTGCTTTCCAACTTTGAACCCGTGAACTGTACTGTGACTGCAAAAACTATCTGTTAACATATTGAAACAACAAAAATTTCATATCAAACAGCTTAAACGTGACTTAGCCAAATTCGAACTTAGAGGTGTTTGTCTAATTTTTGTGCAAACATTTTTTGTGCTTTCACTGAGAGCGGCGTAGAGAGACGAACTCTTCTGTCCACTCTCCTTCCAAGCCTTAATACACTATTAGAAAATGGCTCACTCTAGGCAGAATGCTGATAAGGGTAAAAGATCAACCACTGCTAGTCCCCTTAATCCGTTCCAAGGGATCAAGAAAACCTAGCCACCCACTCTCAACTTCAGATTCAGTTGTCACCCGAAAATACTTAGATAGTGCTGTGAATGAGATGACTGACCGCTTCGCTGCCCAGCAGAAAGCTTTAGTGGGCCAACTCATGAGATGTTGAGAGGCACGGAGTAATCCACTCACAACATTGAATCTTGAGGTGTCTCAATCTAGAGAGTAGCATAAACAGTACAGATCCCCTACAAATGAAGAATTCAATCAAGAAGATACAAGAACTCGAAACCGAGCCAGTATTCGACCCGAAGCCGGTCCTGAAAGTTCTCCAAGAGCTGGACCCAGTCAAGGGGGCACCAGGCAAGGACTGAATGTGGCTGACCCTATCATGCTTCGAGCCAACCATCGCTAGTCCAACCTCATCCAAGGTTCCAGATGCCATCAACATCAAAGGGAATCCCCTAGTTCTCGCAGGGCTGCCCCAAAATCCGAGGTGAGGATTACACGCCTCTTTAGGAAATATCCTAGGCGCAAATAACTCGAAAGAGAGGAGGAGCAAGCATGTCCAGCCTATTCAAAAGGGACATAGAAGCGACAACCACTCCTCAGGAATGGGAGATGCCCACCATGGATCCCTACATAGGCACATCAGACCATATCATCCACTTACCGCGCTACACCCAACACATGCTCATGAATGGAGCTACAGAGGGTGTGCTGTGTAAATGATTTTCGCTATTCCTATCAGACTTAGCGACCACATGGTTTTGTCGCCTGCCTCATAGCTCTATTAGCTCTTGGGAAATGTTGAAGGAAAGATTCATAAGTCAATTCTGAATCCACGTGGAATAGCCCAAGGATACCCATTCCCTATCAGACGTAAAACAAAATGTAGGAGAACCGCCACAGCAATATCTTACCCGCTTTAACACCGCCGCAGTAGCAGTGCAAGACGTCGATGAGAGGCTTACATTGATGGCACTGGGCGAAGGCGTCCACCTAGATTCAAAGCTTGAGAGAAGATTGACGAAGGAAAATCCTCTAACTCTCCAAGATTTTGTTAATGAAGCTAGAAAATACATGGGATTGGAAGATGCGATAGCCCACCATCATAGAAAGCAACCCACAAAGGCTTCTAGCATCCAAGGAAACATGGGTGCCACACCCGAGGGGAGGGGAATAAGCCGAATAGTGAAGTAAAAGGTGGCCATGAAGGCAACTCCAGAAAAGGCAATAAGCGATGATACCGACTTGGACCAAGTTTCGATTCATACACGCAACTGAACGACACCATAGAGAACATTTACATGGCTACTCAACACGAGTTGAAATAAAAATGCCCTCCTTACAAAAAAGAGTTGGAGGTCATAATTAGAACAAAGAAATATTGTCGCTTCCATGGGTATCATGGGCATTTCTCATTGAGGAATATATCCGAAAAAAGAAACTAGAGCGATATGTGCAAAAAGGACACAACTCTCCCACTCCGACCCATGAAGGCTCTAGAAAACCCCGCAAAGGAATAATAAGGAATAACATGTGTGAGCTGCTCTAGCCAAGAAAAGATAATTGTCCACACCATATCTAGAGGCCCTCATATGGCTGACGGAAGTTGGGCAAAAATGGAGAGGTATGGAAAATTCTTAAAGGATAGGGAAGGAAACATTCATTCCATAACTAAAGGTTGCATCGTGACATGGAGAGAAATAATCGACATAATCTTCAATGACGAAAATTTGGTTGGGAAACAGTATACGCACACTGACTCCTGGTTATCTCTGCCTAGATCGATTAGGCAGAGGTGTTTCATGTTTTGGTTGATACAGGAAGCTCGGTGAATATTTTGTTCAAGAATGCATTCAATAAAATGAAATTGTCAACGAAAGACGTATCCCTATGCCATAAGCCTTTACACGGGTTCGTCGGAGAGGCCACAATGCCACTTGAGCTTGGAAGTCACTCCTGGTCAGTTGTGCGAAAGCAAACAATCGTATAGTGGACGGGCACTCTGCTTACAATGCCTTCTTAGGAAGACCAGCCTTGTCAGACTTCCAGATAGTATTAGCACCGTGGTGCTTGAAGGTTAAATTCCTAACCGATAACGGAATAGGAGAAGTGGAAGGAGACCAAGACGTAGCTCGCGATTGTTATGTGACTGAACTTGGCCAAAACAAGAAAAAGAAAAATGAGAAAGGCATGGGAGTCGTCCTCTGCACAAAAATGTAAAAGCATAGCAATCAAAGAAGGCCCCTTCTCTCGAGTGTACTAGCGACCGATTCAATGAATTGGACCCCACAGATAGAGATGAGGAGGTCAACCCTGAGCCTGTGGAGACTATGGAACATATGATGGCAGACGAGCATGACAAAATAATGTTTTTAAAGATAGATTCTTAGTTAAACTTGTACCTCAAAGTCCAACTGATAGGATTACTATGAAAGAACTTGAATGTATTTGCATGGACCCATGAGGACATGGTAGGGATATCCCTAGAGATAAATTGCCATTCCCTCAATATTGACCCAACCAAGATCCTGATCAAACAAAAGAAAAGAAGCATGGGGATAGAATGATCAACCGCTCTCAATGAGGAAGTGAAGAACCTACTTGCCAATGGTTTTATCCACGAAGCCATTTACCCAGAATGGATCTCCAACCTGGTCATGGTAAATAAGCCTAATGGAAAGTGGCGAACCTACATTGACTTCTCCAACCTCAATGATGCTTGCCTAAAATATTATTTTCCTTTACCTCAAATTGACCGATTGGTGGACGGAACCGCAGGGCATGAGTTGTTGTAATTCATGGACGCATATTTAGGATATAACCACATTCCCATGCATGTGTCATATCAAGAACACAATAGCTTCATCATGAATTTAGTCACATATTATCATAAAGTCATGCCTTTCGGGCTTAAGAACGCTAGCCCTACCTATCAATGTGTAGTTAATAAGATGTTTGAGCAACAAACTGGCCACTCTATGGAAGTCTATACTGATGACATGCTTGTCAAATCAAGAAGTGCAGCAGATCATCTGAGCCATTTGGACGAGATGTTCTAAGTATTATGCAAATACCAAATGAAGCTAAACCCACTAAAATGCTATTTTGGAGTATCTTTAGGTAAATTCTTAGGTTTTATTCTACATTCCAAAGGGATAGAGGCAAATCCTAAAAAGGTACAAGCTTTAAAAGATGTCAAAATCCCTGCAACATGAAAGGACATGCAAAGCCTAAATGGGAAGGTAGCCGCTCTGAGCAGGTTTATATCTAAAGCAGCGGACAAGTGCGTCCCATTCTTTGAATCCCTCAAAAAGGACAAAGTGAAGTTTGAATGGACCGACGAATGCTACTTAGCTTTCTAGAGTTTGTTCAAACATCTGCAGAAACCGCCAATACTCTCTATTCAATTGAATGGAGAGAGTCTTTATTTATTCTAGCTGTATCCTCCCACACCGTAAGTGCTGCACTAATAGAGAAGATGATCGTGTCCAAAGACTGGTATACTTCAATAGTAAAAGATTCATGGGCATATAAGCCAGATATCCTAAGATCGAAAAATTGGCGTACTGTCTGCTCATAGCATCCAAGAAATTACGACATTACCTTCAATCACACCCCATTAGGGTTATAACGGATCAACCCTTGGCTCGTGGGCAGGAGTCATAATAGTCACACCGCAATTGGATGGTTTGGTACCGATTATCGGACGAGCACCGCAATTAAAGGACAAGCCATGGCTAATTTCATAGCTGAGTTTACGATGCGAGATGAGGAGGCAGCAGTAAAAATTTAGGAGACTGTCAAATGGAATATGTTCGTTGATGGAGTGTCTAACAAGCTCGGCTCGGAGGCAGGAATCATAATAGTCACACCTCGAGGAAGAAAGTTAAGCTATGCACTAAGACTAAAGTTCGCTGCAACCAGTAATGTAGCTGAATACGAAGCAGTGATAGCTGGCTTAGATATCATTAAAGAAATAGGGGTTAGATCGATATGTATTCACAGTGATTCACAACTGATTGTGAACCAGATCCTTGGAGAATTCCAGACTCACGGACAAAAGCTTGCATCTTACCTCAAAAGGGCCAAGGCCCTCCTCGATGAGCTAGACTACTATGTAATAAAACACATCCCACGAGGGGAATATCAAGAGGCGGATGCCCTCGCCAAAGAGGCAAGCGTAAGAACTGAACCAATGCCGGGGAAACCCCCATCATGAGTCAACTCACATCAAGTTTCGAGTGTCTTCAAATCACAGTGACCGTAGACGGGGAGGAGATGTAGATGACCCCTATCATAAAATACTTACAAGATGGAACCTTACCAATAGAACGGAACGAAGTCAGGAGAATCCAAAGAAGGGCATCCCGCTACACCATCCAGAACAACATACTGTATCGTCACGGTTCTTCCAACCCAGTACTAAGGTGTGTTGTTGGGAATGAAGTAAAAGATATCCTTAACAACATCCACCAAAGGGTTTGCGGTGATCACACCTGATGTGCACGTAAATGTGCATATATTTACACCCATATTTTATCTCCTTTTATTTAACTAAACACCATATTTGGTCATTTTAACATGTTAAAATCAAATTTTAATTATTTTTAAACCATCATATTTTCATCTTCATTCAGGGGCAAA
Organism: Allium cepa; assembly: GCA_030765085.1. Lineage (NCBI taxonomy): Eukaryota > Viridiplantae > Streptophyta > Magnoliopsida > Asparagales > Amaryllidaceae > Allium > Allium cepa. The sequence goes on along the minus strand of CM060934.1, from coordinate 955,791,928 downwards.
ATAGTCATTTTTGTGCATGTGTCAATTTAAGAATTTTTACTTAGACAGTTTTTATAGGATATTTTGATGCATATGGAAGTGGGATTCATGATGATATATGCATGCACAAGGAAATATAAAGGAATGAAGAGGAGATAATTCAAGTTCAAGATTATGGAGGACCCCATCCACTTACCTAAATGTACAATTAGGAGCTAATTGACAATTAAGTGGAGGTTAAAGCTTCATGCACATCAAATGATGGATTAATTAGTAGCTAATGGTTACTTGGTGGCCACACTTCCTTAAAGGTATTTTAGGAAGCTCCCCAAAAATGGATTTAGGATTTTATGCATGTATAAACAACCCTCTTATGTACATCTTCTACTCTTTCACATTAGTTAGGAAATTAAAAGAGCAAGTTGTAATGGCAATGTTTCATGAAATAAAAATGGCTTTCAAGCCTCTTTCTCCTCTCTTTTCTACATGCTTTTCTTTGCTTTTATGTTAATGTTTATTTCTGTGCTCTCTTTCTTTTAATGTTCATAGCTTAGATTTATATTAATGCAAGTAGTGTAGCATTAATTTTTATGCAAATAATTAGTAGTTAATCTCTCATTCTTCCTTTACATGGTTTTCATTTCTTTGCTTTTTAATGTTGAAATTTACAAGTGTTGATTTGATAACACAAATGAGTAGCTAAACCCCTTCAATTTAGGGATGATGAAGCTCTCTAACTTTATGTAATTTCAACATTTTTTATGATCTATGATCTCATTTGGTTTGTGCTTTATGAGAGTGAATTTTGATGCAAGTTTATACATGTGGGTTTGATAGTTTATGTTGCTTTTGCAAATGAGCTATTCTTATTCAACATAAACACAATTTTCTTCATTATTTGCTAATAGATTTTGGTTTTGAAATGAAAGTAAAAATGAAATTCGATGATCTATATTACTAGTTACAATAGTAAATAGATCATACTAAAAATTGCTTTTGCTTTGGCTTCATTTTCATTAGAGTTATAAGTGGTATGATTGTTGTATTATAGTTTGATGGTTTGAGTTATGTTAGTCAATAACATAAACAAATCATACTTATGATAAATGCAATGATTATTTCACTTAGTATCAAAGTTAGAGATCATAAATTATATGTTTGTTGATTTATAAAAATATAAGAATGGACTTGCCTCTAAATTGTTCTCTAGTCTAGTAGTTTTTTAAACACATTTCAATTCTGGCTTTAGCTTCTTTTTTGTAGTTAAACAATTTCCTCTCACTTTGGCCTAATTTGATTGAAATGAAAATTTCAAAATCTTAAAAATTCCCAGCGTATCGACCTGTACTCGTCATTTACTAAAATTGTACACTATGCGCTTGCGGTTATTTTATAATAAAATTCTCTTTTGAAACTAAATTTCACTTGATAAATATTTTTCTTCCTTTAAAACAACAAAAAAACAAAAGCAAAAACAAAATTTCACTTCATTTTTCAAACTCGATTCTAACTTCTTTCTCTTCTCGACTTTCACTTGTACATGAGCACTTGGACTCATGACACAATAACAAATTGTTGGACTCGCGACTCAATAACTAATCATTTAACTCGAACAGACGATCCTCTCGAAATGACGAACAAGAATGACCCTCGAACTCTTATGGATAAAATATTTTTCGATAGAGTTTCTATTCCTTCTTGCATCACATTACCCGCCCCTAAGGGTAACCATTTTGAAATTCACTCGAATCAAATTGCCACACTTCCGAAATTTGGCAATTTCGAGCACGATGACACATACATTTCTTGACTAAATTCGAACAAATTTGTGCATAAACTCCAACAGCTTTCTGATAATGGAATCAAACTTCGATTAATCCCATTCGTTTTTACGGGTTACGTTGAAAAATGGTTGTAAAGTTTACCATCGAATTCAATTAAAACTTGGAAAGAATTTGTAAATGTTTTTTTTAAAATATTCTACCTCTTGGAAAAAACGAGTAGAATCTGAAACGAAATAATAAACTTTCATCAATTCAAGGGAGAACCATTTGGAAAGCATTTTAAAAGATTTAAAGAGCTTTTGATAAAATGTCCACACCATAACTTCGAAAAATGGACGATTTGCCAAATCTTATACGATGGACTCGAAAATTGCTCATGAACCATGCTCGATTCAATGTGTCAAGGCAACTTTCTTGCCCAACATCACGACGATGCTTGGCAGTTTGTTGAAAACTTCGTCGAAAAATCATCCCAATAGGAACGTTCGAACAAAAAATCAATTTATTCACGATCGAGCGCATACTCGATAGGATCTTCTTTTGCTTTGGAAGCTAAGATCGACGCAATGATTAAAAAATTCGATAACATTTTCTTATCGAATCAAATGAAACAAGCTTCCCAAACAACGTGTTATAATTGCAACGATCCTAATCATATAGCTGATCAGTGTCCCAATTCCATCCAACAAATCAATGCTTTCAATAAAGCCAAAAACGACACATTCTCTCCAACGTACACTCCTGGTTGGAGAAATTATCCGAATTTTGTGTAGAACCAAAATAATCCGAACATGAATACAATTTGTCCCAATTTTCAAGCATTCCCGAGTAATGCTTCGAATCCTCTCTTTCAACCCAACAATTTTCAACCAAATTTTGCGGGCATGTCTCATAATCAACCGCAACAATCAAATTTTTGACCAAATTCTGCTCATCCTTCCCAAGATAATAAACGTTTAACTTCGCTTGAAATTTTTTTGAAATGTTTGTTAAGGCAACTACTCAAAGCCTTCCATCAAACTGCAATTTGCAATATTTATTGACCTCGTATGTGAAAAACACGAACCAATCAATTGCAAAACTCAAAATGCAAATGAGTCAATTAGCCACGTTTGTAAGTGAACGCGAACGAGGCACATTTCCAAGCTAGCCCATTCCAAATCCCAAAAATCATTATGCAAATTCAAATCAAGCCCATGTTGTTCAAGATAGAAATGTCACCAATTGAATGCTATCACAAATTTATGTTTCGGTAAACAAATCGATAGTCAAGTCATTAACCCAAACGATTTACCGAAAACCTCTCCTAACATTTCTAAAACAACAAATGAATCTGAACAGAATGTGGAGCCAAACGTTGAATCAAATGTCAATCGAAATTCTTCTTCTTCTACCCGGGTCGACCCGCCTACTGAATACCTTTTTCGCTTCCACATCGTCTTCAACCAAAGAAACACTCGAACCAAATGGAAAAGATGTTGGAAATTTTTAAACAAGTCGAAGTTAACATTCTGCTTCTTGACATCGTTCAGTAAGTCCCCACTTATGCGAAATTTGTTAAGGACTTATGCACCCAAAAGCGACACACTCAAGTGCCCATAAAAGTCTTCTTAGCCGCTAGTTCGAGTGAAGTCTTGTCCCAATCCATGCCCGTTAAATACAAAGATCATGGCCGTCCTACGATTTTGTCTGTATATGGAGACAAGACGATTAATAAATGTTTGATAGACTTAGGCGCGAGTGTCAATTTGATTCGATATTCCATGTACGAACAATTAGGCTTAGGTGAGCTCAAACCTACAAAAGTCATGCTTCAATTCGCCGATCATTCCATTACGAAGCTCGTGGGAGAAATTGAGGACATGATCATTCGAGTAGGGCAACTCATATTCCTCGTTGATTTTATTATTCTCGAAACACAACCCATGACAAACCCTGCGAGTCCAATTCCATTGATTTTGGGCCGACCATTCTTAGCCACCTCAAATGCCTTAATCAATTATCGTAACGGTTTGATAAAAATCTTTTTTGGAAACATGACTTTGGATCTAAACATTTTCAATCTTGAAAGCCAATCAAATGAACCTCGCGACCAAACGTTGGAAGTTAGTGCCATTCACAAAAACTTCAAAAACGAGACACTTGACTTTGATGACGAATGCGAAGCCGAGTACGAAAAGTTGTTTCATGAAATTCCCAACGAGATTGAATACACTCTTCCCTTTGAATCGGTTCAAGTTGAGTCCGAATCTCAACCCAACTCTTTGATCGAAGAACTCCCAAAGTTGGGCCTCAGACCACTTCCCGTTCACCTAAACTACGCATACTTAGGTGAAGATGAAACATTGCCCGTCATAATTTCCGCAACTCTCTCTCTCTTGATCAAGAAACCTCGTTACTCTCTATTCTTTCAAAAAACAGGGAAGCAATTGGATGGTCGATCTCCGATATAAAGAGAATTAGCCCCGCTCTTATTCAACATCGCATCCATTTAATCGACGATGCCAAGCCTGTTCGCGACGCGCAACGAAGGCTTAATTCAAAAATGAAAGATGCGGTGCGTGATGAAATTCTTAAACTTCTCGACAACGGAATCATTTACCCAATCTCTGATAGTTCAAAGGTTAGCCCAATTCACGTTGTACCGAATAAGTCTGTGCTAACCGTTGTCAAGAATGATTCAAACGAACTTATTCCAACTCGTACTCAAATGGGTTGGCGCATTTGCATTGACTATCGAAAACTAATTGCCGCAACATGTAAAGATTACTTTCCACTTCCTTTCATTGACCAAATGCTCGAACGTTTAGTCGGCCATGAATTCTACCGCTTCCTCGATGGTTATTCCAACTATAACCAAATTCCATTCGCTCCCGAAGATCAAGAGAAAATGACTTTCACATGTCCATTCAGTACCTTTGCTTATCGACATATGCCATTCGGACTTTGTAATGCTCCTGCTACTTTCCAATGATGCATGGTTAACATTTTTTTTGACATGATTGAACGCTTTCCAGAAGTTTTTATGGACGATTTCTCTATCTTTGGCGATTCTTTTTCTAATTGTTTATATCATCTCAAGTTGGTTCTAAATCGATGTAAAGAAAAACATTGACTTTGAATTGGGAAGAAGGCCACTTTATGGTCAAACAAGGCATAGTCCTTGGACATATCATCTCTAATAAAGGCATTGAGGTAGATAAAGCGAAAATCGATGTAATTGCAAACCTGCCCTTTTCCAAATCTGTTAAGGACATTCGATCATTTTTAAGACACGCTGGCTTTTACCGACGCTTTATGAAGGACTTTAGCAAAATTGCTCGTCCTTTGATGGCTCTTCTCGAAAAAGACGTTCCATTCGTTTTCAATTCTGAGCGTATCTCTTCTTATGAACTTCTTAAAAACAAACTCATTTCTGCTCCAATCATTTGCACACCCAATTAGGATCTTCCTTTTGAAATAACGTATGATGCTTCTAACTTTCCGGTTGGTGCTGTCTTAGGACAACGCATCAACAAAATTCTTAATGTCATTTACTATGCGAGTATGACTTGAACGACGCTCAACTCAACTACACAACAACCGAAAAAGAGCCTCTAGCTGTCGTTTTTGCGCTCCAAAGTTTCGACCTTACTTGTTAGGTTCATACATTACTGTGTACATGGACCACTTTGCGCTTCGATATCTCTTCGCTAAAGAGGATGCTAAATCCCGTTTGATTCGTTGGATCCTTTTACTTAAAGAATTTGACCTTATAATCAAGGACAAAAAAGGATCCGATAACATCATAGCCGATCACTTATCTTGTCTTCCGAACGCACCATCTTCTTTTCCAATCAATGATAACTTCTGCGATTAACGACTTCTTTCAATCTCTATCGATCCATGGTACGCTGATATAGTGAACTACTAAGTCACTAAAGAAACTCCCCCATTTTGGTCAAAACATGACAAATATAAATTCATGTCCCAAGTGAAATATCTCTATTGCGACGATCCATACTTGTTCAAATATTGTCCTGACCAACATCCGACGTTGCATTCTGGATAATGAGATCAAGAGTGTTCTATTGGGACTAGCTGTAGTGTGGTTTCTACTGGCCTTCTCTTTTCAAAGACTCGTTTGAATTCTGTAAAACTTGCGATCGATGTCAAATGCTTGGACGAATTTCTCGACGAAAAATTATGCCTCTAAACCCCATTCTTATGATCGAAATCTTTGATGTTTAGGGTATTGACTTTATGGGACCTTTTCTCTATTCTTTTGGAAACTTGTATATCCTTCTCACAATCGATTACGTCTCAAAATGGGTCGAAGCCGTTCCTTGCAAAACCAACGACCATAGATTTGTTGTGAAATTTCTCAAAGAAAATATCTTTTCGAGGTTCGACGCACCTTGCACAATAATCAGTGATAACGGAGCCCATTTTTGTAATCGTTCTTTTGAAATTTCATGGAAAAATACTCGATAACCCGCAAGTTATCCACTTCGTATCATCCTCAGACCAGTGGCCAAGATGAAGTTTCAAATCGACAAATAAAGCTGATTTTGGAGAAAACTCTTAACAAGAATAGAAAAGACTGGTCTCAAAAATTGACCGATGCACTTTGGGCTTACCATACTGCTTTTAAAACTAACCTTGGGATGTTCCATTTCGTTTAGTTTACGGTAAAGCTTTCCATTTACCTGTTGAAATCGAACACAAAGCATTATGGGAAATAAAGAACGTAAATTTTGATCTTGAGAAAGCTGGCGAAAACCGAAAACTACAACTCAACGAACTAGAAGAACATAGGAACGAAGCGTATGAAAACGAGAAAATTTACAAAAAAAGAATAAAAGTTTTTCATGACAAGTCAATCCTAAGAAAAACGTTTTCTCATAACCAAAAAGTTCTTTTATATGACTAAAGACTTCACTTATTCCCTGGGAAACTTAAATCAAGATGGACCGGACCATTTGTGGTACGAACTGTTTTTCCACATGGTACCGTTGAAATAGAAAACCCCTGGGATGGATCGATTTCCAAAGTCAACGGTCACCATTTGAAACCTTTCTTGGAATTTCCCAGTAACCAAAAGGAGGAGCTCATGATTCTTCATGAGCCAAGCTACGTCTAGTATGAATGTTAACCTTCTTTTGTAAATATATACATATTTTCCCCCTTACCCTCATTATATCGTACATTGACTTTGGGGACGGTCAAAATTAAGTGTGGGAGGGTCTCATTTTCATTTTTTAGTTCATGGCATTTTTGAATTTTTATTTTCTTTTCAAAAAAAAATCTCAAAATTTCTAAATTTCAAAAACATTTTCTTTTTAGCATTTTGATTTATTTTTGAAGAAACACTATGGGTAGGTATAAGTTTTGTTTAATAAATTGAATTTTTTGAAAATTTATTTGTCTTAACAAAAATAAAAATGAAGTTTGATTACAAATAACAATGGTCTAACTAGTATATATGAAGGTTCATATATGTTAATTATGAAGTATGTTCTAAATGAAAATCTTTATTTAAAAAAGTGGTAAATTTAAAGTAAAGGATATAATATTTTTATCTTCTAAGTTAAATGGTACTAAGATGATTTTGCAAAACTCTCTCTTTCTAAAAAATAGAAATATATATACATATATAAGTAAAAAAACATTTGTATATATGTATATATATTTTTGACACCTACAGTCGACAAGTGTTCGCACTTGTGTGTTCACTCGCCTTACTCTATACCCTTCTCACGTAAACCAGAAAGCAAGTGCATGATAGGTATATCTGGCCTCAGTTTATTTTGTTTAGGTGTATGTATATAAAAATTCTTTTAATAACGCCTATAGTCGATAAGTGTTCACACTTGTGTGTTCACTCGCTACGCTCTGTATTCCCCTCACATCAGTCCGAAAGGCAGTGCATGGGTAATATATCTGGCCTAAGTTTACCTGAGTTAGGCATATGCAAATATTGTTAATATCAATGAAATTTTCAAGTAAGAGAGAGTAAGCAATTGAAATCCAAGCATCATTTTAACTTGTTTGATTTAATTTGTTATTGAAAAGAAATCAGAATACCACTTTGACAAACTTTGATAATCAACTAAGGATCCATTTCATAATTACATTGTGTTATCAACCGAAACAACTAGCCAAACTATAGTCTGTCTGTTATGACAACTTAATTTTTGTTGGAAATTTCGACAAGTAAATGACTTAAATTTTCAAGATAATGACCAATATTTATATTTAACTTTTTTTGTCTATTTAAAAGTAAACCTATCATTTGTAAATACTTTCAAAAACTTGCATTCATCCCATTGTAAATAAATCTTGCATTTGAAAATATTTTCATCCTGCATTTGGACTTTGTGGGCAGTATCCGATGAAAACCCTCATGAAACAACACTCGTCCTACTGGAGATACCTAGAGGATTAATGGCTTGTTGCATATGCTCAGTGCAATCGCATTCCCTACGAAAAAAGTTTTATCTTAGTTTTCCTTTATTCAAGGACGAATAAAAAGATAAGTGTGGGGGTATCACTTTGCAAAAAAGTAAAATAAATCATGAAAAATCGAAAATGAAGAAGAGTCTCCCCCTACACTTGATTTTGACTGTGTTCCCACAGTCAACCCAAATGGAAAGATAAAAACAAATGCATAACCTTTATTTAAGTGAAAATGAAAAGATTATTATTTACATGACATTAAAAAGTATGTCGTTAAAGAGTAAAAGAACCGGCCTTGCAAAAACTAATTCATTTGTCTCGCCAAGTATGCGAGACACATCTTAAGTGCAGTAAACCAAATCGTAAAAGATTTTGGAATCGAATGTGGATTTGGAAAACCAAATGTCATTTTATTAAAAATTGTACGAGTTGTTTTATTTTCGATGATTTTTGGGGTAGATATAACAATTGATTGAAATTCAAGTTTGTCGTTGAAAAATTCTTCAAAATTATCGATTTCAAAATCAAAGTGGTGATTTAAATTTTACCCGTCGGAACTTAACAACTCGTCATCCAAAAGTCCAATAAATTCGGGTTCATTAAATTCGTCTTCCTTTGTTGGATTATCACAACTTCACTACGTATCTCAAGTTCAAATTCCAAAGTTGTTGTATTCAAATTTTCGAAATCGAGAAAAGGAAGGTCGAATTTTAAATTTGGTTCCACACCCTCAAAAGAGTTGAAATCCAACTTAGTTACCACGTTTTCAACAACTTCATTAAGAATATTATTTTGAATTTCAAAAGTTGTTATTTGAAAAAGTTTTATTTGGGTAAAAGATGGATTATTGCTTGACTCGTCACACATTGGGATTTGGTTTTATTTTTCACGTTGTTTCATATATGTTTCAAACAACGAGTCCGTGTGATCATCGTAAATTTCGTTCAGTTCTCAACAAAATCCAATTTATAGTTATTAGCATAAGGATTTTCACTTTAAAATTGTTGAGAATAAAGATTTTCAATCGTAACATGGTTAAGATTATTCTCATTGCCAAATTCGTTTGAAAAGTGGTTTTCATTTTTATTTTGAGTTTGAAATTCATTTTGGAGTTTGAAACTGAATTGGCATAGGTTATATCCAAATCGTTTGAATTTTGAATTGAATCAAATTTTGGAATCCTTGACTCGGCTTATTACACAAATAAGAATTACACAAATCATTTATCATTTGATTTTGTTATGTAGAGAGTTCAAGTAAAGATGATATCATTTCAATGATATTTTCGAGGTTTGAGGGTTTCTTATTGTTTTGAAAACTTTGTTGTTCAAAATTTGAATGGTTTAAAGAATGGCTGTTGTTATAATATCTATAGGAATTTGGAGTGAAATCATATTGATTATATTGATTTTCACAACTATTGTAAAATTCAAGTGAGTGGGGAAACTCGGACATTTTCATGAATGTCTTTGGTTTTTTATAAAGAAAAAATATTTACAAATAAATTTATTTTTCAAAAGGTAAATTGATTTTTTTTTTATTTTTTTTTCAATTTTTTTTTGTTTTTTGAAAAGATTATATATTTTTTGAATTTTGGTTCTTCTAAATTCTTTTGGATTTTTGAAATTTCAAAGAAAAAGGATTTAAAAACTTCAAAGGAAAAGGAATATTTACAATTATTTTTAGTTTTGGATTTTGAATTTTTTTTTCAAATATGCATGAACTAATGCAACAAAATGAATGCAAGAGTTAATTACAAATGATTTATCCTAAGTTAACCCAAATCATATAGTCACACAATCTCTTAAATCAACAAAATAGTTCTCGGTCGGGTAACAGACAGGATTTATCGGTGCATCACGAATCACCGTAGCAATGCAGTTGAAGGTTTAAGTACCTTCAGCGGAACAACCACTATTATATTTATGATTCGTCATAATATTTATAAATGGTTATTACTCTTTCGTAGCCTAGACACCAAGAAATTAAATTGTTCAAAGAAGACAATTTGCCAATATACAATTAAGTGTTATCCTTATTATTAATTAAAATTATAAGATGATATGCAATGCAAAAATTAAACGTGTATTAATAATGCAACCATAAATGAAATTTATTTTTGTTTTTGGTTGTTTGAATTTTTTTTTTAAAAATATGCAAGCAAACAATAATGCAAGACAAATAAAAACAATAGATATAGTAAGCAGATTATTTTATTTTGGCAAGCAAAGCGAAGCAATTATTTTTGGCAGCAATTCTTCTCCTTTTGAAATTCTGCTTTGGCAACCTGAAATAAAAACAAGATATATATGATTTTGTAAACACTTGATGTTTGGTTTTTTGTAAACACAAATGAAAACAACCAACACAAATGAAAACTCTTTTTTTTGTAAACACTTGATGCTTGGTTTATTTTTGAGAAAGATAGAAAACTAAATTGAACTAAATAATTAAAAGGAAACTAAATGAAATTATTTAACTTCCTTAATATTACAGCTCGGCCCACGAAAATAAAACTAAATGAAATTATTTAACTTCTTCAATCTGAGATAACGAAACAAAACAAATGCACACCCAAATTTTCAAATCGATTTAGTTTCACAAATCGAAAGCTACTCTCTTTTTTGTTATGGAAGTCTGTTCGAAATTTGTGTTCGACGTAGAAGGCTGTTCGAATCAAACGCGATGTCATGGGTGGTTGGAGATGGATCGGATGAGGCAATCGATTTAGGGCTACAGGGATTTAGGTGCTACGATTCTCGAGTTGCGTGATGGAACTGTGGTGACATCTGCTTGTAGTCAGTATGATTGGAGGCGGCTGTTGATTGAAGGCAGTTGAATCGGTGGAGATTTTCATGAATGGTTGTGGAGGATTGCGAATGGGATGAGCTGCTCTTTCGTACAAGGAGGTTGAATTGAGTTTGGAAATGGTGATGTTGTTTGGAAGAGGCGATTCAGGTGGCAATGACAGTAAGGTATAGTGTTTTGAAGTGTTCAGGTGAGGAGGAAGCAAGGCTCCGTTTATTCCCACCCCGCTTATTACCTTTCCCACTCCGCTGTTTTTTACAAAAATATCCACCCCTAATTTTGCTCTTCCCACCCCATCCATTTCCAAAACTACCTCTGCTTTATCATAAAAAAAGTTAAATGAACGTGGTTTAAAAAAAATTAATAACGCGCAGATTGATGAAACACTAGGCGAGACCCACGTTTGCCACAAACGAGGTTGTGGCACCAACCTCGTCTGCCATGAACGTGGCTGTGACTACATCCACATTTGCCGCAGACGAGGTTGGTACCACAACCTCGTTTGAGGCAAACGTGGTTGTTGTCCTCCAAACGAGGTTGTGGCACAAATCTCGTCAGCGGCAAACGTGGTTGTGACTACAACCACGTTCGTGGCAGACGAGGTTGGTGCCACAATCTCGTTTATAGCAAACGTGGTCGACGTACAACTGCATCGACATTTCACTGATCGGTTTTTTCTTACGCTTCCATCATTTTTTTTCTAAAATTCAAGATTGCTTGCATCATTTTTTTCTCGTTTATCATTAGCCTATCATCATTTATCATGTTTTGTTGTTATCATTCTTATATCATGTTAGGGTATAATTGGAATTAAAATTTTAATCGGGGGGTGAAGAGAAGATAGCGGGGGGTTAATAGACGGAGCCAGGAAGCAAATGGTGATGATTTTACAGAGGAGGTGATGATAGGTTAGAAGGAGGAGTGGTTCTAGAGTTTGTGGTGCTGAGGAGTGATCAGATGAACTTGTTGGTTTGGTTAGGAATGGTATGTAGTTGATAGTTTGATGACTGTATGATGAACTTTGTGGCAGCTGTAGTAATATGCATATGATATGCGGAGTTTGATATGCAGTAATGTTATTGAGGGGTTGTGTTTGCTGAATGAGGAAAGGAGTATGGTTGTGAAGCAGATGAATGACAGAGGAGAGATGCCAAAAATTTGTTGTGGATAGTGAAGTTGAGTCACTGTTTTGAGGAATTCGCATTAAATTGTAATATGGAGGAAGAAGGTATGACAATGGGCAGAGATGTTATAAGATGATTGTGGCTAAGTGGTGACGTATATGAAGTGATGTGCAAGGCAGTTGTATAAACTGGTTGTTTGATGATCAGACTGGGTAGTATGAAATGGTTGTAGAATGGTTGTAGGAAGTTGAGATGGCCAGCGCACTGCAATGTAAGAAGATAGTGGTGAGGAGACATTATAGGAAGGCGGAGTGGTTAGAATAAGGCAGTAGCAAAGAGAGGTCCACATTGTTTGGTCGGAGGAGAAGTGCACACTATAGCAGCGGTGGGTGACTGTTTGTGACAGTTAAAAAAAAAGAAAGAATGGCAATGTAAAATTGTAAAATGTAAAAACAGAATGGCAATCAAATAATTTTTCTTTCTTTTTGAACTGTGTATGATATTTTTTAATATATGCAAATGCAAATAAACAACACACTAGAAAAACAATAACTAACAAAATGCAAACAAAAAAACCAAATAACACACACAACAATATTTTTTCTTTTTTTAAAAACAAAATGAAAATAAGCACGTAAAATAAAACACATAATAAAAACCAAATGAAAATAATTCGAAGAATAGAGAATCAAAATCAAAAGAAATTCCCCGACAACGGCATCAAAAACTTATTTAACGACGGAAATTCTATCGAATTAGAAAACCATCGAAAAATTTATAATAAAATTCATACCTCAAGCGCACGGCGTACTATCGTAGTACGTGACGAGTACTGGTTGATCCGTAGGGAATTGTTGATTTTAAATTTCTATTCAATCAAATTAACCAAAGACTTAGATAGTGATTAGCTAAAAACTGAGAAAAATGACAAACTAGCAAAAGAAAATAGATAAAAATATAAAAATGTAGAGGCAATTTAGAGATAAATCCACTATCTAGATCACATAGTTCAACGCAATATTATGATCTCTCTTTTTTGGGCATTAGTTGGTTTAATTGATGTATTTATCATAAGTATGGCCTATTTGTGCTATTAATTAGCTCAACGTAAGCCATTAAACTATAACACACCTCTTAAACCACCATTTATTCTCATGAAAAATGGCAACAAGTTGAAAATTAAATCTATTTTAAGCATGACCTATTAACTATTGTTTAGAAATATATGCCATCGAATTTTAATTTCAAAATGACTTCATTACCATAATCATATGTAAATGAAGAGGTAATTTTTTATTTGTGATTATTTAAGCACAGCCTATTTGTTATGAACAACATAGACTATCAAATTCAACATAAAACTATAAATCACATCAACATTCATTCTTCCATTAAGCACAAAAGGAGAGCATTAATTATCAAAATGTTGAAGCTATATAATTAGAGAGCTTCATTACCCCTATATTGAAGGGGTTTAGCCTCTCATATTTGTTATTAAATCAACAAATATAGCTTGCAACATGAAAGAAAAAGAAAAGGAAAAAGAGAGAAAAGTAAAGAGAAGAAAAAAACTATTCTGGTTGCATGGAAAAATAAATCTACACTACTAACATGAAAGTAAATAAACAAAAGAAGCATGTAAAAGAAAGAGAGCACTAATTAACATTGCATAAAAAAATGAAAATTACATGAAAATAGAAATGGCTATGTAGCCATGGAAAAGAGAAAGAGAGCTTTGATTTATTTTCTAAGCTAAAACTAGTTAAAAGGAAAAGGAGGGTTACATGAAGATATGGGGTATTTATACAAGTTAGAAACCTTAATTCATTTTTTCGGGGAAGCCCAAATTGGGGTAGTGTGACCACCAAGTAATCATTAGCATGTCTTAATCTCCCACTTAAATATACATGAAGCTTTAATGGCCTTTTAACATGTGCATTAGCTTCTAATTGAAAATCAAGGTAAGTGGGTGGGGTTCTCCTTGTTCATCACTTTGAATTATTTCCATCTTCATTCCTTTGTAACTTTTTTGTGCATGCATATTCCTTCATGAAACCACTTGTAATTGAGTTTAAATTCCTACAAAATAATATAGAAATTTCCGGTTAAATTTTCTCAATTTAATATATGCACAAAAATTACCATTTTTCTCTTGGATGAAGATGAATATGCGACAATTTGAAATAATTTTAATTTTGGTTTAAACAAGTTAAAATACCCAATATGAACATTTATTCAATTCAAATAGATTAAATATGTTGGTAAAAATATGCACATTTACATGCACATCAACACTGGAGGGCAAAATCTAGCCAGGAAGATTCTTTGCTATGGATGCTTTTGGCCCACGCTGAACAAGGATGCAGCCGAGTTCGCTAAGAAATGTGACAAACGCAAAAGATTTGCCAAAATCCCGAGACTGCAACCTACTAGTTTGATCCAGATGGTCAGCCTCTGGCCCTTTGCAATTTGGGGGATTGAACTAAGCGAGGAACTTCCCATGGGCCGAGGAGGAGCAAAATACGCCATAGTGGCAGTTGAATATTTCACTAAATGGGTGGAAGCCAAGCCTTTGAACAAAATTTCTTCTACTAAGGTAATAAACTTCCTGATATGTAACATCCTATGCAGTTATGGGGTGCCGCAAAAGATCATATCAGATAACGGACTCTAATTCGATAGCGAATAATTCTGCAATTGATGCAAAGAACATGGGATTGCTCCAAGCATCTCGGATGCCCCCAGGCAAATGGGCAGGTCGAAGAGGTAAACAAGGTTTTGAAAACACTGATCAAAAAGGAGCTATAGAAGTCCAGGGGGGCATGGGTCGACGAACTGGCTACTGCACTATGGGCCTACTGAACTTCCTACAAGACTGTGACAGGGGACATGCCAATCGCATTAGCATATGAGGTCGAAGCCAAGCTCCTAGTCGAAACAGTCATCACCTTGCACCGAAGAATGCATTACAATCCGGAAGAAAATGAGCAGCCCTTGAGAATGTCACTCGACCAGATCGAGAAGAAGAGAAACGATGCCGCCCTCAAAGCCACTGCTCACAGGCAGAAGGTGGCAAGGTAATACAACTCTAAGGTGAAAACATGAGCACTGTAAGAAGGAGCCTTGGTACTCAAGCGGATCTTTCCACGACCAGGAGCACTAGACCCAATTTGGAAGGGGTCGTTTGTTGTTCATAAGGATCTTCATAATGGAGCTTACATCTTATCAACAATAGACGGGGAGGTGTTTGGGAAAGCATGGAATCTCCAACACCTCCGCCGTTATTTCTCTTGAACTATGAGGAAGCATGCATTAACTAAAGCAATAAAAGAAAGATAGTGGGCAAAGGCATTTTTTGGTCGTACCAATATAAAAATTTAATGTCTCACATTACTTGTCTTATTTAAACTTCCTTCATTCAGTTCCAAATAAACGTGCAAAAGACAAAAGTCAAACATACAACATTAAGATCTATATGTATAAAAAAATTCGTTTATGTATATATACATATGTAGAAAAACCATACATCCTCCAAAAATACACATAAAAAGAGAAAGGAAAATTTCCTCGACTAAGAAGGAGGAATACCGATGTCACTCGACACGCTCCCTTCGGTTATGTCCTTCGAAAGCTTGGATCGCTCAAAAGACTCGCTCACTTTTTACGACGCCTCGTCAGCACCCTTTGAAGGCCTAACCTATCCTGAAGACATCCCTGCACGATGCAAGTAAGAAAAATCATAAGTTCTGCTGTCTGGGATAAATAATAACGAAGCAAAGGTAAAATGACGAGATACCTGCGGTAATATGGCATGGATCACTAAGCCCCTCGAGTTTTGAACCATCTTCATCGTCCTTATCCTCCGCCGGCAACTTGTATCCCTTGGAGATGGCCTTGTTCTCTTTTATCATGATCTGATGGTTCACCGTCCCAACATCGTACACGGATCCTTCCTCCTGTGCAACCGCAGTCTTAGTCTCCTCAATGAGCCGAGCGTGGTTTCCTGCCATCATTTAGGGATAGTCATCCATCCACTGAAGGTTCCTTTGTTTCCAAAACATGTAGTAAGTGTCCTTCGAAATTTGTTTAACCATTTCACAAAAGTCGCTGGACTTGTCGACTTCGGCATTGGAGGGACACCACTTTATTCATATGATGTTCCTTATCCTTCCTCAGCCGAATCTGCTCCGCCTTCAGCATATCAATCTCAGCCTTGTATTACTCCTTTTCCTTTTGCCACTCACCCTGAAACTTCATCAACCCAGCAAAGGTTTCCTATGATTCTTCATCTTACCTTTAAGAAATAGGATCTGCTCCAGGTCCTTCTGTCTAGCTTCGTCTACTAAACTTATAGCCTCATCAATATGTGCCTTGCATAAGTCAGTAGCCTCTCTCATCGCTTCTTCCTTAGCTTTCTTTATCTCGAATACACAGGATGCTTCAACCGCCTCCAACTTTACCTCCTTCTCCCTGAGCGCTCAACATAGATCCTCCACCTCCAGGCATAACCGTACATTAGCACTCGCGACTTCCTCACGGGCCTTGGCTAAGCGGGATTGATAATCGATGATTTTTCTAGTCTCATCGGTAACCTGGACCATCCTCGTCGTCAGATTAGCGAAGTCAAAAGTTTTTGCCTCATCTAGGATTCTAACCGGAGGGTTTCGTGGTAGAAGGAACTCGATATTGGAATCCGCTGGATGATGACCCACATATCCAGGGTTGATATCAGGGTGACACTCGAAGGGATTAGGCATCGGCGGTTGAAAGTCTGAGATATAAACATTGACATTTTTCCCCTAAGTCACCAGGCACCTCATGCACTTCAGGACTAGATGGGTTTTGACAATGGCGATGAGAAGAAGTTTGAGAAACAGGGTAGTAGCATCCTTATCCGGAACCCTGCGCATTTCTAGGACGTCTCGTGGCTCTCTCCTCTACCCAAGGCTGATAGAGTCTCCTCGATATTATCTTGCATAGACTTTTGCTTTTCTAGGGCTGTCTTAAAAGGAATGAAGGCCCCCTTCATCCATTTGAACTGTTCAAGTCGTCGGGACATTTCATTCCTCTTTGGATTTCTTCTTTTCCCTATAAAGCAAATAGCGACATTAGAGTAGAAAAATAAAGAAAGCATGAACACAAAACATGCAAGATACTTGGACACTACAAGATACTACAAACCCTTAGGGGAGACTGGATCAAGTGGTCGGGGTGGGGTCTCAGTCTAGTGGGGAATACAATGGGGCAAGACTCCATTCAGAGGAAGGACACATGATGATAGGACTTCATTGGACTGAGGATCAAGTGGAGATTGAGACTCTTCTAAAAACAAAAAATTCTCAAGAAGCACCCCAAAATCCAGGCAAAAATTGAAAGTACCTGGGAAAGGTCCGAATGCCTCGCTAATTCCCAGTCCGCTTTGCACCAGATGAAACGGCATTCCACCAAAGTCAACCATAGCTACATTCTCTTGAGAAGGGTCAGCGGTGAAAGTTGGCCTAAGAACCGGCTTGGATCGATCTAATTGCTCGGGCCACTCCTGCACAGCTTGACATTTTTCAAGGGAGTCGCACCCAAGCCTTTGCTTCAAATAATCTCCACATCCTGAGAAGCATGGGCCTCTGATTCTGTCGTCCTAGAATCTCCCTCCAACCCTTCATTCTCCTCACCATCACCCTCTAAACAAGAACCCTACTCGTCATCAGGAAAAGGGGCATCCCGTATGCGTAAATATTTCCCCAAATGAGGAGGACGAACTGTGCTCTTCTGATGCCAAAACTTCTTCGGGGCTCCGGTCTCTTCACCCTTTTCCTTCGGATCCTTGCCGTTGTCCCCTTCTCTCCCTTTTCCTTCAGCTCCTGTTGTTCTCTAAGCTGAGCTTGGTTTGATCTTGAACACAGATTGACCAGGACTAATTAATTTGTAAAAGTGAAGGGCAGTGTCGCGAAGCAAGAACAAGGCTCCCTCTCAGCCTCCGGGATAGCTAATATTTCCTTGACCATCTTTTTCAAACCCTCATCCTTTGCAGCCTTCAAACAACCTTAAAAATATGGAGCATTAAGCAACAGAGTCAATAGAAAACTTAGAAGAGGATATAAAGGAGACTTAAACCCGGAAGTGAAGACATGTTGAGGAACAGCGTCATCACGCACCAAGAAGTACTCCTTCTTGGACACACTAAACTACGAGTATAGATCAAGAATGGGCTTGAATTTGTAAGATGACTCTAAGCTGATGAAGGGACTCCTCTTTCGATAACTTCTCACATTGAACAAGTTCCTGAACTCTCTATGGGTAGGGGCTCGCTGATAGCGCTTCATGAATATCATATACAAGCACGTCAAGATAGTATAGGAGTTGGGTTGAAGCTGTAGTGGAGCCACTTTTAAATAGACCACGAAGCGAGCAATCCAGCAGGTGAGTAGAGTAATTGCACCACGCATACAGTGATATTTACTATATGCTATGTATCCCTCTAGGGAGAGCATGCCCTATCATTCGGTCCAGGCAGTATCATGTCTCGACGAACAATCCCAAATATCGAAGCTATGGAATTAATCTTTTCTATTATCAACACATCAGGATAACACTCAGAAGGCTTTACTAGCGTCTGGTAGGGAGCATAACCTCCACCAAAGAATATGCAGAGCTAGATCGTTTTGGAGGATTGGCGGGAACATCAGAAGAAGAAGCGTTTGCCCCGGCAGGCTGCGATGTTGCATGTTTAGATCGTAGCTCATGACTGGATGACATTTTTTCCTGCACGAAGAAATAAAAAGTAGGCATAAGTCCAACATCCCAGAAGATATACAAATGTAAATGGAAATTTTAGTGCTGTCTAAAGTGTCCCATCGCCTGATCCGGTTAAAACCATACTCCAAACCTAACACTATGGAACTCAAACTATTGTTTCCTAAATCTCCCCCTTTGGCTTGGCATACCTACGATCGTCGTGCCCAAACTAATCTAGTCCGACAATACCAGAGACCAAACGACATCACAATGCCGAACCAAATCCACCAAATGATAATTATGTTGGCCCGAAGCTCGCCCTCCTACAGCCAAGCCATGCACACAACCACACCACATAGGAAAACTTTTCACGCCCTAGCCTAGCCGAACTTGGTAACGTGAGATTATGACCAGGTGGAGAATCAATAGATCATTTTTTAGGGAATTGTTACCAAATCCATTGTAGGAACAAAGTACAACATTGCATCATATACCATAGCTAGCATAGTCAGACCTTATAGCCCAACCGCACATGCCACTCAACAACTTGGATCAGGCAGACCAACTAATTGCACAATGCACCCAAATCCAATAAAATGAACAAACATTCCATCAGGAATCTCTAACCCAACAGGAAAACCCTTTAACCCTCCATAGTCATGACCACTTCACATTCACCAAACATGAATTTCTCCTTCACCGAATCACTCTCTAATCCCCTTGCTCACTTCCTTTCTTTAATTTGGAGCAATATGTATTCACGCTCTCGGCACGAACCAAACTCCCCTAAAATCTAAACCCTAAAAACTTAGTACAGAAATCGAATTTAGAAAATTTTACCTTGAGTAATAAAGATGTGGAAATATTAGGAGTTCAGGCGATACAAACAAGCCAAATTCGAAGTTCAATTGATTTGAAGTAAATTGAAGAAATTTAGTTAAGAAAATAGAAGAAGGGTGCGGTATTTAAAAGGGAAAAGGAAGGGAAGATGAACGGTCTTGATTTTTGAACCGGTTGTAGAAGCTTAGTGCCAAACCAAACAAAGCACATCGTGTAACTACACAACATACTTAGGGGGGCCAAGTGTTGGCTCGGTTTTTCAACGGGCAGAGAGAGAGAGGGAAGAAATGTGGTAGTGTCGAATTGTGGCATAGAAACAAGAACTGCTGGACCAAGTATTTGGTCTGACACTCTCTAAAAGGACGGACTAGATACTTGGTCCGGCATTCTCTGATATGCCAGACCAAATATTTGGTCCGGCACAACATATCCAACACCGGACCAAACATTTGGTCCAGTACACAGGCATGCTGGACCAAATTTTTGGTCCGACAAATAAGAAGTCCCAAAGAAAGAACACCGAGCCAGACATGGAAAAGCAACCAAGCAAAGCAAGCTCCATGACCAAACGCCGATCCAAACGCTCCTACCCAGATGCCGAACCAGATTCAGGAAGTTATAATCTCAATCTCCACACTTTATAATTCCTCTATGTAAATACCAGAGATCCTCAACAACAATAGGGATAGAATTTTTGAGAAAAAAGGGAAAACTCCATTGAGACTTAACCTCTCCAGCTGCTCTAATTTTTTTTTTGCTCTTTCTAATAAAATTTGTACTTGTAATCAAATCAAAGAAGTACAATAAAATGGACAGTAGATGTAGGCACGTTCTGGCCGAATCACTATAAAATTTAATATGATTTATTTCCTTTTGCTGCTTTCCAACTCTGAACCTATGAACTGTTTTATGACTGCAAAAACCGTCTGTTAACATACTGAAACAACAAAAATTTCATATCAAACAACTTAAACATGACTTAGCCAAATTCGAACTTAGATGTGTTTGTCCAATTTTTGTGCAAACAATTCTCTACTAATTTCTTGGTGTTTGTACCATATTTTGGCACTAACATTCTAGTGCTTTTGCTAATAAATTGATTTTCAGTTTGACTGAATTGATCAACTACCATTGAATTAACTACCGAGAGATAGGTCTAGTGTTCTTTATTTTTGGAATTTCCAACTACTCAGGTTTTTAGAAAATATACACAAGTACTTTCTACCATGGCCCCTAGCAGAGATCGATCCACTGCTTCGCGTGCTGCGGAAAATGTTAGGGATGTCGACCCTTAACAAGTTGAAGAAGTTACATAGCCAAAAGTTGCAGATGTTCAGAATCCCATGGATGTGTCAGTAGTGTTGAGATAGACCACATGATGAAGCAAATGGAAGACATGTTCCAAGAAAGCCATAACGATTAAATGCACAGATGAAACAGGGCTTGGATATGTTGAATCAAATGACAAGAAATCGTTGAAAAAGCAAGAGGGATAGAACACCTTTCAGTTTTGAGTTTGATAGCTCTTCGTCGTCAAAGAAAAGGTAGAGGAACAGGAAATAAAAGGCAATTCAAAATTAGACTGGAGCATCGAAGCAAAGGCCCAGACCAAGCCGAGGCAAAGGGCTATGGATCAGTATTGATTCATCGAGAGGGATCGGTACCAAACCATTCAATTATGGCTCTCATACTCTATTTTTAAATGATGGTGTTGACTTGGCTTCTGGTCATGTTGCAGATGGCCAGAATGTTGGAAATCAAGTGACTGCTATGGATCCACCACGAAGAAGTCATCAAATTACCGAAAGAACGGCCCTGCCAGAGTCAGGGGAGCCCAGGTATAATGAAACAAACCAAGAGCATTTACCAAGCCAAACACTTAGTGTGGATCATGATTACCACCGTTCAGTAGATCTACTTAAGACGAATTTGACTAAACGGGATTTATAAGTGAAAGCCGGCATCAAGCCAATGATGAGTGGTGTTCCTACCTAAGCCAGAATCCGTTTACAGAAGATATCCCATGTGAGGAATACCCATGGAGATATGTGATGCCAACAATGCCATTGTATAACAAGAAGACGGATCCGTGGTAACACTTAATGAGGTACGACTGGCATATGGATTGTACCAGAGCTACTTATGCTATACGATGTCATTGTTTTTGAATTTTCTTGGAGGGAGTGGCGACGACGTGGTTCACCCAGCTGCCATTAAGATCCATATCATCTTTTGAGCAATTGGTGTAGAAATTCGTTGAGCAATTCCATATGCACACGGCCCATCCAAAGGATGTCATGTCACTTTACAATCTCTTCCGGGGAGTGGGAGATTCTTGAAGGATTTCTTACATAAGTTTAACATCGTAGTGATCCAAGTGAGCAATGCTCAAGTAGATATCTTGTTGATAGTACTGATTATGGGAATTCATCCCAAGATCGATTTCAGGTGGTGGTTGAAGTTAAAACCCCCACCGATGAAGGACGTGTTCTATAGAAAGGCAAATCAGTTCTTTTTCTTTGAGGAGGTAAGTACTAACGTCGAAAAGACCAATGTCGAACAATCGGCAGAGGTAATACAAAGTAAAGTTGTTGTGAAACAGTCCGGAGGAAATTTCGGTAATGTTGATGTAAATATGGAGAATCGAAGTGGTGGACAGAGCAAAAATAAAAATGGGGCTAAAGACAAGAAATCCGATTCAAGGAGAATTCCGAGAATCCCAAAGTTTGTTAGCTACTCCATTGCACAACTCGATTGAGAAACTATGTTTTGCTACCTAGGGTAAAATGCAATACAAGAAGCCAGCTCGTAGGGAGTCGACTCAGAAGGAAAAGAAATTTGGTAAGTTTTGTAGATTTAACGAGACGCATGATCACAACACTAATGAATGCATAAATTTTTGTGTTGTGATCGAAGAGTTAATTCGCAAGAAGAAATTATAGAAATTTATGCAAGCCTCGTAGGATGGAGGGCAAGGAAAGTCAACCTCCAGCCGGACCTAGTGTTGATGAGCCCAGGCTGCTTGATAAGCGATTAGTAATCAATACTATTTTTGGAGGACCACAACCAACTAAGAAGAGCTGGAACGAGATGGAACAATATGTGGGAGCATTGAAACACGCTGAGAATGAGATATGTTTTGCCATTAAGGATGATGTTCTGGCAAGCAACTCAGAACTATGACAGATGATAGTATATTCCAAAACAGAAATACTGATGGGTTTGTGTAACACTCCTTATTTTTGGTAACATTATTTAGGATATTTAATTAGTTGAATAAAATAAATAATGTTTTGATTAGGGGATTGAGATTTGATTTTATTGAGGGATAGCCGTGCCACCTAATCAACGAATTAAAATAAAGGTTAAAATGAAATAGATGAAGGTTAAAATAGGAAAGAGGCCCGAGTCAGCCAAAGGTTAATAGTTAGCCAAACAAAACTATAATGTTTGAACAGATAATTCATTTATTACCTAATATGTATGTTTACATAATAATGATTTACATATTTTAGCCAATTTTGGTTGTAGGAAAAGATTTGCAAAAGATATGTTTTGAAAAGGATGTTAATGAGGGAAAACCCGTTTCGCTAAGCGGCGTAGTCTCACTTAACATAAAATGACCGAGATGTATAGTATTATTCACACCAGGCTTTATGTCTCACTCAGAGTTTTTATTTTCCCCTTAAACTCTTGGGTGCTCAAAAAATGATTTGAGTAGGCTGAGGGTTGAGGTTTTCAGGTTTTAGTAACTTTGGTGAATAATGCTTTCCGAGATGAGCAGGTGGTTAATGGATAGCTAATAAGGAGTTAAAGTTTATTCTATTTATTTTTGTTGTGTGTATTAAGTCAAATATGACTATATTGACTTTGGTCAACCAAGGGGGCATTGTCATATGTCGCTCTTGGGGTATTTTATAATTAATATATTTGATCATTGCCTAGAAAACATTAAGGGAATATGTAACTTGGATATTAATTTTTTTTGATATGTAATCATCAAAAATGTTATTTTCTGAAATCTATGATTTTTTCATATTCAAGTGCTTCTGATATTATGGATACCATTAGCATTACCGTATTTTGTCACCAGAAGCTAATACTATAGATGACTACAACATTTGTAGTGCCATCTTTTGGCCTCCAGATACGAGATGTTACAACTTGGTATCAGAGCATAGGACTATGAAAAACTTTAAACTAAAAATGGTTTTTAAAACATTATCCTTGGGAATTAAAGTAAGATTTGGGGTATGGGATAACGCTATAGTTACGCACTTGTGTTCGCGATATATAAGAATACGCTTTATCTCTACTCTTCTATCTTTGTTAGGTTATTTTTCTATATCTCATGAGATTTGGATACAGATATGGATGGTAGAAAAGGAAGTCTTAACCCAGGAGGGGAGGGCACTGATGGGAATGCCAAACCTAATGCGAGGAAGATCCAAGGTTAGGCACATGCATGGAATGTGGGTGCTGAAGTCCTGCACGTTGGAATGGAAGCAATGTATCAATTTTTCATGAATATGATGTAAGTGAGAATTGTAGATGGAGTGGTAGGAGGAGATGCTGTAGGAGCAGAAGTTTCGAAAGTTTCGGTAGTTAACAATTATGCTAAGTTGAGCGGAGATTATACTAAGTTTGGAGGGAAGCCATTTATCGGAACCAAGGATGCTATAGAGGTGGAAAATTAGTTGCTGCACTGTGAGAGAATCATTTCAGACTTAGGGCTCAATGATGAGCAGAAGAGGAGGCTTGCTTCTAGACAGCTTCATGGAGCTTTTTTATTTTTGTGGGATAGTGTGACCGTGGCAGTGGATGAGGAGACCATGACATGGGTGGAGTTTAAAAGGAGGTTTTAGAAGAGGTTCATGTCATTGATGGCATAGTCTATTTTGATCCGAAAGTTTGTAGAACTAGAACAGGGAGAGATGACTGTTCTAGAGTATGCTAGTAGGTTTGAAGAGCTAGCCAAATATGGTTATGCTGCTGTGGACATAGTGATGAAAAGGCATGAGAAGTTTATCTGGGGATTAAAGCCTGAGTTGGCCAGGGCTACCTTACCGCATATTAGAGATCCCTGTGATGTGGTTATGGAAATGGCTTTGAGACATGAAGAGATGCTTGCTTGTTAGGAGAAGAATAATGGGAAAGAAATCCAAGTTGAGTAAGGTCAGAAGAGGAAGTTCTTTTACAAGAATGGTGCTCAAAGGGGTGGAACGGCTAAGAAAGGGAAGTTTGAGATTGTTTGCTTCAACTGTGACAAGAAGTGGCATTTTTCTAATTAGTGTCATGCTGGAAAGGTATAGGAGGTGGTTGGAAAGAAGAATGTCAAGTGCTTCAACTGTGACCAGATTGGTCACTGTAAGAACCAGTGCAAGGAGCATGCTAAGGATGGAAAGGGAAAAGTGTATGCATTGAAGCTTGCAACTTCGAAGCCAACAGCTCAGAAGAAAGGAAAGGCAGTTTTGGGAGGTACGCTTTAGATTTATGATATGTCTATTAGGGTTCTATTTGATACTGGTGCATCACATTCTTTTATATCTAGATGTTTGATAGATAAGCTTAACCTAGAACCCATATATTTAGTTACTTCCATATGGGTTCCAATAAGAGGGTATGCAACTCTAGAGTTGAGATGTGACCAGTTAGAGTTTGACTTATTAGGTCATACTTTTGTCTACAGTTTGCTTGTATTTGATTTTATGGGATTCAGGATTATTTTTGGGATGAATTGGTAAAGTGAGTACGATGTTAGGATATTTTGCCAGGATAGGAAAATATCACTTAGACTCCCCGATTGTAGTGATCAGATAGTTTATACTATAGAAGATTCTAAGGTGAGGTTAATGCTTTATTGGGTGTTATGGAGTTGGAAGATGAGCAGAATCGAGTTTTCATGGTCTGAGAATTCATGGATGTTTTTGAGCCATTAGTTGGGTTGCCGACGAAACAAGCCATTGAATTTCGGATGGATTTGGTTCCAGGGGCAGAATAGCGAGTAGCAACCTAGCAGGATGACCCCTACAGAGATGGGGGAGTTGAAGGTGCAGTTGGTGGATTTGGAAGGCAAGAGTTTTATCAGGCCGAGTAGTTCGCCTTGGGGAGTAGCTATAGTGTTTGCTAAGAAGCTGGACAGATCATTAAGGTTATGTATCGATTATCGTAAGTTGAATGAGAGGACAATAAAGAATCGATATCAATTTCCGAGGATTGATGATTTATTCGATCAGTTAAGTGGAGCCAAGATATTTTCCCAATTGGATTTGGCGATTGGTTTCCATCAGCTCAGAGTAGCAAAGGATAGTATACTTTTGACGGCGTTTAGGACTAGATATAGGTCGTACGAATGGTTAGTTATGCTGCCAGGACTGACTAATGTGCCGGCTTTCTTTGTTGATTTGGTGAACCGAGTTTTCCGAGAGCACTTGGACAGGTTCATATTGATTTTTATAGATGATATCTTGGTATACTCTAAGGATGAAAGAGAGCATAAAGTTCATCTTAAAGTGGTGCTTGAAATGCTGAGGCAGCATCAGCTGAAGGTGAAGTTTTCAAAGTGTCATTTCTGGAAGAAGAAAGTGAAGTTTCTAGGTCATTAGTCTCAAAGAAAGGGTTGTCAGTTGATCCAACTAAGATTAAAGCGGTGAATAGTTGGAAGAAACCCGAGACAGTGACGGAGATAAAGAGTTTTCTTAGGTTGGCTGGCTATCATCGAAGGTTCATTAAGGATTTTTCGCAAATAGCGGCACCGATGACCAAGCTAACGAGAAAGGATGTGAAGTTTATGTGGAACGATAAGTGTGAGGAAGCATTCCAGAATTTAAAGCACTTATGGATCCATGCACCAGTTTTGGTTGTTTCGAGAGGGAATCAGGATTTGGTGGTTTATGCAGATGCATGTGGAACAGGATTACGAGCTGTGCTGATGTAGAGAGGTAAAGTGATTGCTATGCTTCTAGACAGCTTTGACCGCATGAAGTCAGATATCCGACACATGATTTGGAATCAGCTGCAATGATTTTCGCATTGAAGGTGTGGAGACATTACCTTTTGGGAGAGTGGATTGAGTTATATACAGATCATAAGTTGCTGAAGTATTTATTCTCTTAGAAGGAGCTGAAGATGAGACAATAGAGGTGGTTAGAGCTTATTGCCACTTATGATTTTGGGATTGAGTACACACTGGGAAAAGGCAACAAGGTTGTAGATGTACTTAGCAGGATACATCAAAATGCGGTATTGGCAATAATTGCTGAGTGAAAAGATTTGGTAGCATTAGCAGACTGAAGAGTGAATTGGAGATATGAGGCTGGGTCTAGCGAAGAAACCATAGTGTTATCTTGTTTGGAAGTTCGACCAGTGATGACCGAAAAGATTGCTTCTAAACAGGAAGAAGATCCAGTATTAGCTGAATGAATCAGGAAGTTAAGAGACGGAACCGAGAATGATGACTTGATGATTTCAGTCTTGACTAGAATGGGTAGTTGAGAAAGGGAGGAAGATTACGTGTTCTGCGTATAGAAAACATAAAGAAAGAAGTCTTGGAGGAATGCCATCATTCAAAATTATCTATTCATCCAGGAGGAAATAAGATGTATCAAGATATGAAGAGAAGTTTCTTCTAATAAGGTATGAAGCGGGACATTGGCTTATGTGTAAACAAGTGCTTGAATTTCCAATAAGCAAAGGCTAAACACCAGAAGCCAAGTGGATTTCTTTGGCCATTGGATATTCCGATATGGAAGTGGGATTCTATTTCCATGGATTTTATTGATGGGTTGCCTAGGTCTAATAGAGGAAATAAAAGTATATGGGTTATAGTGGACAGATTGACCAAGAGTGCTAATTTCATCCTATCTAAGTCAACCAGAACTGAACCTGTATATGCGAAGTTGTTTATATATAATGTGGTTAGACTGCATGGAATTTATAGTAGTATAGTTAGTGATAGAGATTCCTTGTTCATAAGCGAATTCTGGAAGAGTCTACATGAAGTTTTGGAAAGCAAGCTCAAGATGAGTACTGCTTACCATCCACAAACAGATGGGCAAATGGAAAGAGTTAACAAAATATTGGAGGATATGTTAAGAGTCTGTGTATTCAATTTTGGCGTATCATGGGAAGGCCATCTGCATTTAGTTGAGTTTTTGTATAAAAACCGTTATCAGACTAGTATTGGGATGACATTGTTTGAAGCTTTGCATGGAATGCAATTCAAATCTCTCGTTTGTTGGTTATAGACCAAGGATAAATTGGTTCTTGATCCAGAATTGGTCAGAGAAGTTGCAGAAAAGATAGAGGTCATTCGGCTTACAATGAAGGAGGCTCTGTTTAGGAAGAAGAGTTATGTAGACAGAAGACGGAAGGATTTATAATTCTCAGTTAGAGATTAGGTTTTCGTTAAAGTGTCACCGATGAAGGGTGTGATCAGATTCGGGAAATCGAAGAAATTTGCATCGAGATTCATTGTACCCTTTTCTATTATTGAGAGGATCGGGAAACTCGCATATAGAGTCAAGTTGCCGAGCAGTTTGGCAGGTGTCCACGATGTTTTCCATGTTTCTCATCTCATAAAATGTGTTAGAGACACAGAGACTACTGTTGCATTGATTGTGCTTGATGAATTAGTGGTAGAACCAGACTTGACTATAGTGAGAAAGACGATTTGTATTATTGTGAGAGATGAGAAGAGGCTTATAAACAAGATAGTCAGATTAATGAAAGTCCAATAGAGTGACAATGAGAAAGAATGTACTTGGGAGACTGAGAGCAGGATTAGAGACGCTTATCCTGACTTGTTTGATGGTATGTTTTACCACATTGACTGATGTGTTGTATACCTTATCAAAATTTCAAGGATGAAATTCTTTAAGGAGGGGAGTTTGTAACACCCCATATTTTTAGCAACATTATTTATGATATTTAATTAGTTAAATAAAATAAAATAATGTTTTGATTAGGGGATTGAGATTTTATTTTATTAAGGGATAGCCGTGCCACCTAATCAACGAATTAAAATAAGGGTTAAAATGAAATAAAGGAAGGTTAAAATAGGAAAGAGGCCCGAGTCAGCCAAAGGTTAATAGTTAGCCAAACAAAACTATAATGTTTGAACAGATAGTTCATTTATTACATGATATGTATGTTTACATAATGATGCTTTACAGAACTAGTTTTGGTTGCAGGAAAAGATTTGTAAAAGATATGTTTCGAAAAGGATGCTAGTGAGGGGAAACCCATCCCTCTAAGCGGGGTGGTCATACTTAACATAAAATAATCGAGATGTTTAGTATCATTTACACTAGGCTTTATGTCTGACTCGAATTTTTTATTTTCCCCTTGAACTCTCGGGTGCTCAAAATTAATTTGAACAGACTGAGGGTTGAGCTTTTCAGGTTTAAGTAATTTTGACGAACAAAGCTTCCGAAGACGAGCAATTGGTAGAAGAATAAGGGTTATAATCTAGCTATAGAGGGGAGGTTGGAGAGATAAGTTAGGATCCAGTTCCATTTTTCTCTCTTACCCATTCTCTTCCTTTATCCTATCAAAACCCTTTCTCATTCTACATCTCCAAGCCGCCCCTTACCAAGTTTATACATGGCCAAACTAACAAACCTCCATATGGGATTCAAAACCATTTAAAGCCCGTACAATATTCATCGCATTTAAATCTTAAACGTATATCAATATCAAATATCGATTAATATATTCATAACTATTATACACATATTTATTAATATTGTTTAACAAATCAAAATAAATTTTTGTAACTAATACTTCGTAAATAATAATTAATTTCATTAATTTTTGACTATTATAAATCAACTAAATTATGTGGTAAAAGGAGTATTCAACGATTCGGTTGTGTGACTCTTTAAGTGTAAATTTTATTAGCAATTAATATCAAACTATTCGAATATTAACATTTACACGTTACCTGGCAGATGATGTGACATTTTAACCAAATTTATCGCTTATTTAGTTTCGATAAAATCCAATTTTACTTTGTTAAGTGTTACCCGATTATGACTATTATTTACGCCAATTCTCTTTGTCAAAACTATATCACTTTGGACTTATGGAATTTAGTTATGCTCAAAATTCCAATATCACCACTTCCAACTTTATATCTAAACATAAAGTCCTTAGTTCAATAATAACAGTTATCATAAACCAAAATGCTCAAGCTAAAGAGTTTGACTTTGACTTAACTTTAGTCGACCGTGATACTAACATCATATAACTGAGAAGATGAATTCTTTTTTGAATAGCATTTCACTTCCAATGCTTCCACTCGACCCAACTGTTAATCCAAAATATGGATCAATGTGAAAGCACCATCTATGTTCTTACAGAGCAATAATATAGATAATAGGTATAGAAAAGCAGTAAGAGAATGAATGTAATAATATTTTTATAGTGGTTCGGTTGTTAATGAAACCCACGTCGACTTTATAACTTCTATTATAGACTAATTGCTATTACAAGAAATGTTTGATTACAAGGCTCTTGATTGCCCTTACCTAGATTGAATCTCCTAGGTTATAATCCACTTGAGAATCACAGTGAATCCCTTTCAAGATTGTTGTGAGGGACGTCAAGAGTGAAGAATGTTTCCAACCGAGCTTCAATAACCAGTCCGAAGAAATCCCGTTATGTTGTAGGTAGGGTAGTATTTATAGAGATTGAAGAGCTTCTGGGCCTGGCTAGTTCGCCAATTGCTTGCAGATGGACACATGAGGATCCAGTAAAGCCCAGTTCGCGACCCGAACCAAAAACATGGATCACTATCCATAGCAGTAGCTTGAGTGCAAGCTAATCACTTAGCCCTACTTTCTTCTTCGCATAGCTTAGGTCGCCAAGATTCCATTGTCAATTATGGATCATTGGTGATCCATGGTGTATGGATTGCTAGCGATCCATACACTTGCATATTTTTGCTTTCTTTGCTCCCTATGTGCCATAGCGACCCAACGATGGCGTATGGATTGCTGGGGATTCATACACTTAGACTATTTCTGGACTTTAATGTCTGGAATGCTTTTGTTGCCTTGCAACGATGTTGTTTGTGCAGTATCGTCGAACATCGCTTTATTTTGATGACGATTTACTTGTTAGTTGCATTTAGCTGCTGATTGGGCTACACAGATGCTTGTTTCTTGGTTTAGTCAGACTCAGTCATTGCTTTAGTAATATG
This sequence comes from Allium cepa, assembly GCA_030765085.1. NCBI lineage: Eukaryota > Viridiplantae > Streptophyta > Magnoliopsida > Asparagales > Amaryllidaceae > Allium > Allium cepa. The sequence continues at coordinate 955,761,020 of CM060934.1, read as the reverse complement.
ACTTGGCTCTCTTTAACTTGTTGCTTTAGCCTCTTTTTGTTAAATTTTGAGCCGTTCTGACTTCATTAAGTTGTTTCGTCTTCTCTTGGATCCTGCTGGGTTAAAAACCCAGATAACATTTTCCCTCTAGAGTACGTCTTCATTGGAAACAACGGTTCTCTGGAAGTTATCAATTTTTAGTCTATGTTTGTTGAACTCCAAGTAATCGTGCTAGTGTTTCGCGAATATGAAGCTGGTTATGCTGCTGATCACTTAGTTTTGGTTTCGACCGCTACTGCTTATCATAACGGATCAAAATTTTCTCCATAGCTTCTCGGTATACCTTGAAATAGTAGGTAGATGTCACAGTGCAAGTTGGAGAAAAGTCCATGCAACTTCATGGATCGCTAGCGATCCATAGATGATGGACTGCTAGCGACCTTGTAAAAGAATTTTTTGGCACGTATGTTATGGATTGCTAGCGATCCATAGATAGTGGATCGTTGGCGACCTGATTACTTGGAGAATTTTCGGCATTTTCATTTTTATTTGCCAATATAGGCTCCTTCGACCCGACCCTTCCATTCTCTCGAGTTGAGTCAGTTTCATCTTCGTGCTATCTAAACACTTAGCATCTATTCGACTCATATCTTCACCTACGATCTGAACTGAGCCTCCACCTAATCAATCCAACACCTTTAGATACCCTACCTTGCCTAAAGCCGTCGCCGTGACTCCATCTGCACCGGCCAACTTCAGAATTTCACTGCCGTTTTCTCAGCCACCTTCAACTAGAAACCCTAGTTTTTCCTTTTGCTTCGAATCGTTGCCGACCTATCTTTAGATCGCTGCTCACCTGCTCTTGTTTCAATGATCCAAAGTCTTCGACCATTTCTATTTTTAGAGTTTAATTCGAGGTGGATTCGTTGATTTTAATGTTCGTTTAATGATTTGATGGCAAGGTTGCATTCATGATGTTTGTTATGAGAAGTTCGAGTTGATTGTGGTTTGATGGAAGAAGATAGTAAATCGAGTCTTGAGTTCCTCCCAAAACGACATTCGAGCCTTGCCCCGGTGCTTGACACGTTTTGCTCACTTAGTCCATTGAGCGGGAATTGACTTGTGCAAAGTTCCATAGCTGATATTGCATGACACATCGTGAATTGGTCTTGGCTCTTCCGAAGAATTCGGACTTTCTTACTTTCTTTTTGCACGCTCGGTGTCCCTTTACTGAAAAGAATATTCTGCATCCTCTTTGGACAACTGATCCGTTATCGAACATCGAACGATAATGGGTAAGTTTAGAGGAAGTAAAAGAACAAAGGAAATGATGTGGGAAATCCTTTTCTTTTTCCGCTGCAAGCAAACTATCTACATGGGATAGAGCGTTTCCAGTGTTTCGAAGATCGAGCTTACCCCTATAGATAGCACACTGCACTTGTCCCGGTACATACTTGAAATCATATGTGTTTGCACGAATGAATGTCTCTCCAAAATTCAATTATTGTAGCGGAAACTATTAGTTTAGAATAGAATTAGCTAACCGTTTTGGATGCAAGTTCTGTCATTTAGAATGAAGTATCCAACTTCGCGTCGTAATTGATGCGGAGGAAGCCCGACACTCTCAAAAGCCGAGTTGTCATCTGTTGCCCTTTCTCCTTCCACCTCTCCAGTTGAATAAGGCCAGTTGGTTTCAGTAGGTCTGGTCTTGGATCGAACTCCCCTTAATTTTAGATTTCTTCTCAACCCGCTAGAGAGAGCTTCTTCTGCGGTTTCTGCCAAGGTCCTGCACAATATCTGCGTGCAACTTGGCATACCAGAGGAAGACGTACACCTTCTAGAGAAGAACGAGTTTGCTCACATGCCTCCTCCGAGGTATACCGCCTGTCATCAGTTTATGTGTATGAATGGAGCTATGCCCTCTTTTAGCGACTTTCTGCACGAGGCTCTCTCGAATTTAGGCATTGCCCCATTCCAGATTCACCGCAATGGTTATGCCATCTTAACTTGCTTGCAAGTTCTTTTCATGCGAACATTCAGTCGGGCCCTGAGCTTTGACGAGTTGTGATACTTTCTTTCATTCTGGAGGAGAGAGAGTGTCTGTCCTTGGTTGTAATTGAAGCCCAAAGTAATCAAAAAATCATATTACGACTACAGAGCAACCTTTTTCAGTTCGAGACCTAGTATTTCTTCGTCAGATTCCCCAAGGGGTTTAACCATTTATGGACAACAAGGATTATGTTATTTTCCTTACTTATTGGGTTTCAATGTGTCACTATGGAGTTTCTAACGGGTCAAATATTTCTTGTAGTTATCACAAGGTCCAAAAGGGACTCGCCTCTCGATGAAGTTTTCCAAACCCTGAAGGATATTGATTCTTATGAAAGATCCGTTAAAGTCCTATCGACTGACAAAAACTTACTCCGATATGGAATATTTCATCTGGGGAGATCTGCTGTTCCAATCGAAGTCCCCTCTCCTTCTCGATCCAAGGTTCTTACATGATCCACTTCCTTTTTTCGCGGTTCTGAAGATGGCGCTTCTCAAGAGAGAGAGGGCTTGTCCGGGGAAGCGATCAAAGAGGCTCGCGATGGACGAGATGTTGCTACGATCGAAGTTAGTCGCCTAGTCATAATGCCTTCAATTCCGAGAGGAGGAGAAGAGGAGTTCAAACAAAGGAAAGGTAAAGCTGCGATGGACTTAGAAAATGACGAAGGGGAAATCGGGAGTATTAGCGATGAGTCCACTTCTAGCTATGATTTCTATGCAGAATCCGATGATGGAGATTCTGAATCATGCTATGAGACTCTAGGGATGAGCCCCGTTTCATCCAAACACGAGTGACAAAGATGATTCCCCAGAAATCGAAGGACGTCAGGATTCTCTGAGTAAAGTTGCTGGTGTGGAGTTTGGAGATCTGAGCAATGTTTATGTCGATTTCGACGGGCTCATGAGGGAAGATTTCAAATTTGAGGAGGTGCCCCTCGTTCGGGCCATGTCGCATCCGAAGTAAGTCCTATACCTTCCACAGAGCGCCTGCTCGATCTGGTTTGTGACGTCATTTTAGGCTTCCCTTCCAAACACATCACACGCTTCACTAGGGTCACACTCACTTGTACACACACTTTTCTTCTTCTTTTTTCCATTTCTAAAACCATTTATATATGCTTCATGTCAGGTACAACAAGAGGACGCGACCTTCATGATGATTTCAAGGGATTTACAGATTACCAACCCTGGTTTAAGCATTCTTCCAGTTGTCACCAGCCCCGAGAGATGGAGGAGGAGCATAGAAGAAGAAAAGATCTAAAGGCCAAAGCCTATCACCAAGACAAGAGAGAGAGAGCAGGGTTGTGTATATAAAGCGGGTATGAAAAGAGGAAGACTTTTGATGAGAGAGAGGAGCCATCGAAGAGGTCGAAGTTCAATCATGATTCCATTCCTCGGAGCAGCAAGCTTCAGTTCCGACGCTTTCTTCAGCAGGTCAAGAAATCCCCATTACCTCTGTCTCTGTTCCGCATTCAACTTTTATTCCGTCATCCTCTATTGCTCTTGCCCTAGGTGTTTCACATCCCCACCGAAGACCTGCCTCTACTCTTTGGTCCGGTCCTCCCCGACTTGAGGCAACGATCCCCAGGTGGTTTTTAAGGGGGGTTAAGTTTGATCGTGATTTCCATCCAGTCCGTAGAGATTCTTAAAAGCCACATCTTCAGGCTATCCAAAGGATTTAGAATAGGCCGAAGGGTGACAAAAATTATGTAACCAGTTAGCAGATACAAATCGCAATAACTACTAAGAAATATTCACTTTTGAGTCAGAGAAGGACGATTTTGAGAAGGCGTTGATGAAGCGCAATACCAGGATCAAATAGCTGGAGTTGGAGAAAGAAGCGGCGCTTTGAGAAAGCAAAAGGAATGCTAACTCGCTGAAGGAAGTAAAAGAGGCCCATAAGAGAATTGAGATCGTCTATAAGGACGAAATAAAGAAGGCTCATGCTGAAGAGGCCAAATTAAAAGAGGAGGTAGTTGCTTGTAGCACGAAAATTGAAGCCTATAAGAAAACTATCTTCATTCACGATCTCGTTGAGGGGAACAATAAGACCATCTTCGACTAGGCTGAGATAATTGCCCAGTTACAGGATCAATTTGTGCTACTCAGCACCGACAAGTCTCGCGTCGAAGTTGAGAAGCCTGCCATTATGGTGGATTATTTGGAGCTACAAAATGCTTTCGAAAGGAAGATGGACAAGATGGACAAGAGCATCTTGAATTTTTATGTCAATTCTCTACCGCATCAGGGGAGCCTCGGATACTTAGGTTTGAAATTTCCACACACTTTCGCTTTGGTCTGGGAAGAAATCTAGACCCGTTTTCGTGACAGCGGTGATGTTTGCACCGAGTGAGAGTTAGAAAACGCCTACCTTAATGAAGAATCAAAGAAGGCATTGTGGGAAGGCCAAGAGATTTTGCAGATCAAGAGTGAAAAAGAAGTTGTCGATGCCACTAAGATTCGACTGCCGAAGCGCTTATGGTGCCTTTCATTTCTAGTGCCAGTGAGCCATCGGAGCAGCCCCATAATCTGCCAATAAGTTCTAGGGTTGATGCTTCCCCTCAGATTATAGAGCCGTCTAAAGAGGGTAAAGGCAGTAAATACAAAGTTGACATTCTTGGTCATTCTTCCAGTGCAGGTAATCCTCTTGTTTCCCCCAGTTTGGGAGCTTATGGCTTATGTCGCGAGAGAAGGAAGAATTAAATACTTTTATTTTTGATCTTACAGGTCCGTTTACCTTACCTTGACCAACCAGCTTCCTCGGTGTCTATAATTGCTGCTATTTCCACTCTTCCACGCTCGTTTCCATTCCCTCTCTAGTCTCCATGTCCGTATCTGGTTTGCAGCCAGGGCCGGAGTGCGAGAAGATCACCGTACTTCATGGCTTGGATGACCCTTCTATATCTTTGGAACATGACGCAACAGTAGTCGAAGTTAGGGAGTAGGAAGTTCAAACTGAGCAGTCATGCAAGAATCGAGAACAGCTGGTTTCCATCAAAAAGGAGAAGGTTGAAGCAGTCAAGGCTTCCATGAGATCCGCAAATCATGGAATCATAAAACAAAGGGAGAATCTTTTGAGAATGTTGCAGAGCAGAAGGAGGATAGTAGCAATGAGGATATTGTTGGGTGTACCGGCAGCGACTCCACTTCCGAGGCGAAGCAGAAACTCCAAATAAGAGGTGGAAAGGGGAGTGGTGGAAAGAAGCACTGAGAAGCTTGGATGGTGATTGATCTGATTTTGCTTCATTTTGTGTCATTTTGTTGATGCGCAGAGAATGCATTTAGTGTTTTTGTTGTAGTGTCTATATTTTTCTTTTGTTGGCCGACATTGTGTGGGAATGGCTCCCACATTTTGACCTTGTATAAAAGAAAGTTATAAGTAATACATTGTTGATATTTTGATTGTACTCTTACTTGTCTGTTCATATGTGTTCCGTGCACTTATGCTCGTTTTGTTTACACTTATTTGCTTGTGTGTGTCCTATGCACTTGCGTTTACTCTATATATGTTCACTTTACTTTATCTAGTCCTGTATTTACTTCCAAAATTCTTTATTAGCAGTAACAGAACTTGTGAAATTATTGTTTTTAAGTATTCTTATTTAAGTGCCAATGTATGCCCCCTAATTCACAGGGCTGTTTACTACAAACAATTGGCAAACAGCCAGTAACTTATGGTTTAAATAATTTGCATATTATAATTTGAAATTTGACTTATTCACAACTTGATTTTTCTTACTTCATAAGTTTTGAAAATTTAGGATGTAGTCCATGTTTTTTGCACATTATATGAGTTAACTATAGGCAGTTACACATTGCCAACGTTAAATGTTATAGTTAGTCATCGAGTGTTAGCAATTGAAATTTTTCTGCTGGTTTGCAACACTCCGATTTTGGTAGAGTTGTGCCCACTGCTTCCAACAATGAAAGTGGGTTGATTCTTGTTATTCCTATATGAAAAGTTTTCTGGCATTGTCGAGGAAATTCCGGGACTTGAAAGTGTGCGTGACTTATGGGATACGCACATTTCAGGATCGATATGTCTCGTCACTTCGAAACGACTCTGGTGCTCCTTGGTATTGCCTATCTTCGGGCAATGTGAGGAGTTTAAGTTTTAGAAGCGTGATTTCACAGCGATGCTCCTCGGCATTGTAATATCCTGGAATTTCAAGGAATTTAAAATGTGATAATCTCTTAACTAAATTATTCAAAATTGATAAAAATTGTTATCTTCAAATATAAATAGCCAAACAATTAATAATGTGATGTTTTAAATTATAATTATACATTGATTTTTAAATAAGAATAATTATTTAGTTTGTGTTATCGTATAAATAAAATTTTAATATACTTATTGTTTTCTAATTTAATAAGTGTTATTTATATATATCTGTGTATTTAAATTGATTTTAACTAAAAAAAATTATTTATAAAAAAATGTGTTTGTTTAAAATTGGTATCTATATTTGAATTAATTTTAAATTTGGATTTTAAAACTGAATTTGAATTTGAATTTAAAAATTGAATTTAAAGGAATATATATCTTAAAAATATAATATAGTTTGGATTTAAAATATATGAATAATGTTTTATTTAAAATAAGATTGTTCTCTATGATTTTTTTTAAAGGAAATTTGTTTATAGAAATTTGGAAAAGAATTTATTTAATAGGAATAAATAGAAAAGTTTTTAAATTAGAATTTAAAAATGAGTTTACAATACTATATATGATTTTATTTAAAAGATAATTGGTTTTTATTTTATTTTCTTTCAGAAGTTTTTTTTTAAACTAGAAAAGCATTTATAAATTTATAAATGTATTTGTTTATTAGGAAATTTAAAAATTAATTAGGAAAAATTAATTTAAAAGCCTTTAAAATCATTTATAAATAATATAAAAATAAATTAGGACAAGTATTAAAACTTTAAACCACTTAAGTAACATGTGTTAACATAATAATGAAAGTTAGGAACAAGTGTCACATTATTTTAATTTTCTTTTACTTTTAAATAAAAGATGAAATTAACTTATATAAACCCCTATCTCCTCTTTATTTTCTTTTTATTTCAAATCTAAGTTCATTTCTAAAAAAACAGAATTTTTCCGTGCAATCTTCATTTTTTCAAAACCTGATTCATCTCCTCAAAATCAAATTGCAAAACCAGAAATGCAAGAACCATTTCCTGTAAATCTTCTTCAAATTTAAACACAAAACCTGTCAACTATTCCTAAAAAACAAAGCTTGCAATCAAATTACCAAAACCTGAAAACAATCTCCCCGAAACATTTTCAAAACCCTGTAATTCAGATGCAACTCAAGCTCTGTTAACAAGTACAGTCCGTAACACTTTCAAGTGTTCATAGCATTCCAGTTTCCAGAAAGCAGCAACCTGAAACAAGCCTTAAACATCAAAGTTGTTCCAATGTTTAAATCAAAAACTATAGCTCAAGTATTTCAGTTTAAAGCAAATCTTTGAGAAACTCAGAGCAAACCCTATAATCATTTTCTCAAAACCTAGAATCAAACGGGTTTTCAAAGTCCCGAGTCATCATCATCTTGTTCTAGTTACACAATCAAGCTTCAAAGCATTTCAGTCTTCATGTTTCTAGCAATTCGAGTTTCAGAAATCAAATATCAGGATGCAGTTTTCATATTTTCAAAGTTTCAATCCAGTTTCTAAAGCTCTGCATTTTCCAAGTGAGTAAACTTTTTAATTAAAAGTAAAGAAGATAAATAAAGTTGCTTTTGAAATTCTGTGGTGAAGATGCTCTGCATGTTTATATATATATATATATATATATATAAGTGTAGTACTTTTATTTATTTAATTGTGTTCAGGAGTGTGCATGTCTGTGTTATATTGTTCCCCAGTTTTGTTACAGGATTATCAAGTTTAAACCAAATTTTATGCTGCTCTTACTCTGATTTCATATAGGATTTGGTCTTCAAACATTAAATGTTTGTTTAAGCTAAAATTCAATATTAAAATGAATTTAAGTAGAAATATTTAGCAACTAATCTGGGAAATAGAATTTAACAAAAATTCTTTTAAACATGATAAATCCAGTCACTTTAATTTACCGTTTCAACTTTATGACTTGAATCTATTTTAAAAGTTAGGATTTTTTAAACCAAAATCACAATTTTAAATAAAGTAATGAATGAGAATTTGGGAATTGTCTGGAATTGGGTTTTTGGGCAAGTTCTAGTGGTCAGAGCATTTATGGGGGTCGGTGTTTCAACTGGAGGTGGAGGAAGGATCAAGGATGTGGGGAAAAATGGTGGTTGAGGAGATAGTGATCTATGGCGTCGACGGTAGGTCATAAGGGTTTTAAACCCTAGTTTTGATAGAACCTGAGTTTCGAGCCACTACTTCTTCTCTCTTGGATCGAGTGCCATGGAACTTTGGGAAAGGTTTGTATGTTGGGGCGGCAAGATGTGGCCAGAATTGTATGACCGTTGGTGGTCGGAGATGTGTGGTTGAAGGGGTTTTAGTGGAGACTGTTGGGTTTTAGATTTCAACTGGGTAGCTCGATCGTGCTAGAGGTTTATCGGGAGTATCATTTGGTGATCAATATTGGTTGCTGCAGCGTTGCCGGAGGGCGTGGCGATGATCGGAGATTCTTCAGGTGGTGGTGCATGTGCACGGTTGTGCTCTGGTATCAGTTGTGTTGGCTTGTGGTATTGCTCGAAGTAGAGATAGGGATTTGGAGTTGATGGCTCGAGTTGAAACTCGAGTTAACTGTATGGGTTTAAACCTGTAACAGATGTGTTGTTTCAGGTTTTTTTTTAATTTAAAATCTAAACTAAACTTTTTAAATTTAAGAAAAGGGATTTGAACTTGAATGGAATGAATGATTCTCAAGTTCAAATTGAAACAAAATGGATTTAAAAGAATTTTTCAAAAGTTTTTAAAGTTTTTATAAAATAAGTTTTAAATTTAAATAAAAGGAAGTTTTAAACTTTTGCAATGAATCTTGTTATTGAATTCTATCCTTTCTAAAAAGAAAATGATTTCTTAAACACTTTGATTAAGAAGTGTGAAGTTTGTTAAATTCAAATCTTGTTAAGTAAGTTTAAAGCGATTTTAAATTTAAGTTAAGAATGGAATTTTAAGTAAAAGGTTATATAAAAGCAAGATTTAAATTCAATTTGAATCCAGTTTTTAAAACTATCATTTGATAAATGTTTTAAGCATACTAAAGTTTTGATAACTTTAAATTGTCAAGTTAAAATTATATTTTGTTTTAAATCTTAATTAATGATTTAATTAAGTAAAATTAATTTAATTAGATAAAATGGTTAAAATGTTTTTATGGTAATTAAGATATTTATTAAATAATGTTTTATCTTAAGATAATTAAGGTTTTAATGGGTTGAAATTAATTAAGTTAATTAGGGAAGTTAAGTTTAATTAATTAATTTAATTAATAATGATTAAGAATTAATTAAGGAATTAATTAAGAGTAATTAATTGATTTGATTAATTTATTTAAATTTAATAATTAAGGATTATAAGTTAATTAATTAGAGGTTAATTAATTTATAATTAAGAATTATTAATTAGATAATTAATTAATGATTAGAAATTAATTAATTAAGTAATTAAAGTTGATTAATTAGTAATTAAAGATTAATTACTTTGTAATTAAAAAGGAATTTAATTTGTAATTAAGTTTTATTAATTAATAATTAGGCTTTATTAATTAATAATTAAGAAATTATTAATCTATAATAAAAGTTAATTAAGGATTAATTAATTGTAATTAAGAATCGATTAACTGTTAATTAAGGATTAATTAATTTGTTATTAAGTTTTATTAATTAATAATTAAGGTTTATTAATTAATAATTATGGATTAATTAATCTATAATTAAAGATTAATTACTTTATTTAAAAGGGGTAATTAAGGGATGAATTACCCAATTGTAATTAATCAAATAAGTGTGATTAAGTTGGGTTAATCAAATGAGTTGATTAATTAAAGATAATCATTTGGTGATTGATTAAGTATAATTACTTAATGAGATAGATAAGTGTAATTACTTAAGATAAGTAATTAATGTATAATTACTAGATGTAATTAATTAAAAGGAATTACTAATAGGAAGTAATTAAAGTATAATTACTTAGTGGAAGTAATTGAAGATTAGTTACTTGGCGTAATTAATCAAAGGATTGATATAATTAATTAAGAAATTAATTAATTAAGGTAAATAATTACAGGTCGATAATTACTGTTTATGATTGATTAAAGTTGATTAATGGAAGTAATTAATTAAGGAACATTAATTAATATAATTAATGAGAGAAATTAAGGACTTATTATAGATTAATTAATCAATAATAAGTGATTATAAGGTAATTAATTAATTATAATTAATTAAGGATTAATGTAATTAATTATAGTTAATGAAGTAATTAAGGTTAACTACTAAATGGTTTGTCGATAATTAATTTGTATAATTAGTTATGGGTTAATTACATAATGTAATTAAGGGATAATTAATCAAGGTTGATTAATTAAGATGATGATTAATTAATTGGTTTAATTAATGTTTATGTAAGCAAGATTTATTGTGATGAAGGAAATTAATTTAATTTATTTTAAATCAATTAGAGATGAAGTAATTAATTTAATTCATTTTAAATTAATTATAAATGGTGTGATTTATAGATCCTTGCTTATGTATGGATGGATGATATTGGATGGCTTGATTGTTTGATATCTCTGATGAGATATGTGTGATATATGATATGTGATGTTTTGGTTAAAGTATGATGATAATATGAATTATCTATTGTGATGATAATGTAGATTATCTATTGTGATAAGGTGAATTATCTATCTACGTGTATATGGACAATAGAATTGAATTGTTTAACCTTAAACAACTTGGACCTAAAAGATACGTTTTGGATTTCGATGAGACCGAGATCGGGTTTCCAGATATGGATATCCGAAAACCACATTGATCCAAATTAACGATAGGTCGTGAATCTCAAGTGAAGATGAAGATTCAGAGTGCAAGGGTTATTGTCGTTAACTCTGATGGCGATTCCAAAATGAGTGTAACGAGATAATGCCTTCGGTTTCGTTCGAACCTGGAACGAACTTGTATGGATTGAATGCTTGTAGCACATCGTCAGGTGGACGAAGAGCATTCTAAGTGATGTGTTCTATAAAGGTAATCGTAGCCTCAAGCCTCATCAACTGGGAATGGCTAAAACAGGGGAGGTGCAGCAAGGCTAAGTGGGTCATGCCCAAGTAGGATAAGATGAACCCCTGTCTAGAGTCCCTTTTTATTCGGCTGTGTGGGCGGTTGCTAGCTACAACTGTGGGGTTATCTTATTTGGAACTGTTCAGTAAGGAATGGTTCCGGCTTTCTGTTGCAGGGGATTGGTAGTAATCCTCGGTACGGTGATCTAGGCCTCGTACTGTGACGGGCGGTACCCCAGTAGCCCTGCCATTGTATGGAATCCAAAATCCAATAAGTGCCCTCGGATTTGATTGTATTACCCACTTTTGTGGCTAGTAGCTGGAATTTAATAAATGTAACAATTTCAGCTATTTCTTATTTATTTGAAAACCCTAGACCCTATTATAATATCGCTGGATTTCCTATCAAATGTTTTGGTTAGCGTAAGGTAAAAACTTACCCATGTTTATGTGTGGGAAGTCTTACGTGATACCTTTGTTTTCAAAAGATTTTTAATGTTAAGCAACTTTACCCGTTTACTCACACCAGACCCATGTCTGACCCGCAGTTTATTCTGTTTTTCTTAAACTCTTGGGTACTCAAATTTTTACGAGTAGCCAAGGGATTCAGCTTAGGTTTGACGAATTATGGAGGTGCAATGGAGCAGGATGCTTCAGCGTGTAAATATATAGTATTCCACTATGTGTTCTCTGAGACGTTTGTCTATATTGTATATTGAGTTGTATAACTAGACAGGTGTTTATAACTATCTAGTATGTGTTGTTTATGCTGTGTAACTCTGATGTATATGATACTATGTAATATTTATGTGATTAATATATTCCTTCCGCTATTGAGATTCTTATGTTGTTTCTTTCTTTCTTCTCTATCTTTTCTCTTTTCTATCCCTTTCTTTCTTAAAAATGATGCGTCTTTCTGTGGAGAGAAAGGTGGGTCGTTTCAGGCATTTCATATCTTCGAGGAATGTGAGGATTTTACATCTTAGGAACGTGATTTCATGGCTACGAGAGTTAATGCATGGCTTATGTAATGCACGACCTTTAAGACTGATACAACATGTTGATCCGGAACGGTTTCGGGCAATGTGAGGAGTTTATGTTGAAAAGTTGGTGCGCGGCTTATGAGATGCGCAGCTTTTGGTTCTTCTCAGTGTCGCCTATTTCACGCAATGTGAGGAGTGTGTTGAATATGCGCTTTACGCTTATATGATTTTTGTTTGATGATAATAAACATATATACATTCGTTTAAATGTATTTGTTAATGTACTATTTTATTTTTTATAGAATAAATAAATATTTGCTGAATAAAATTAAATAACACAGAATTTGAATTCAAATAGAAATTTTATTCAAACAAATATTTATTACAATTTTGAATAGTACAATTTTAATCTCTCACTATAACTATACAACTTTGATTACAATCACATCACATTTCACATTTACAGTTAACCTCACTACACATCACTCACACTCGTATTTTTATCTTCAACTGCATTCCAGTTTGAATCCAGCATCTGAGTAATCTGCAAAAATATTTTCAAACGCAGTAAAATTGAAAGAGAAATATTTTTGACATTTGAAAGAAACGATGATTTTGAAAACATTGTTTGCCTCAGTTATTTGGGTTGTTCGTCATCATTTTTGACTGTGCAATATCTGTGCATATCAGTATTTTTATCAGGGACAGGTAACTATAAGTGGCTGCAATACACACGTGTATATTCGTATACGTGTGCACTGCCTCGCCAACTCGTGTGCAAAAATCAAACAAAAGCACAGAAATCAAAAACAAGGTCAAACCCAAGATAGGTTCAACTCAAGGCATGAAGACAACACAGTTCATATACAAAGCTCAAGTCACAATGTCGAGCATGCATGAAACAGTACAATGAAACAGTGATACAAATGCAACAGTGAAGCTACTGAAGGCAACATGAAGCAATGCACATGTCACCAGTACATTGAAGACTGCAGCATCAATATATATGCACAGATGCAACTTAAGTTAAAAACTGTGCATGTGAAGAGCAAATGAACCAACAGCGAGTGCAAATGACCAGAACACAATGCAATAAACTGAATGCAAAGGGTACAAAAACAAGTAGCAGTCTTTGAACATGAATGCAGTGTACATGAATGCATCAATAAACAAAACATGCAAGACAGTGGTCATGAATGCAGTAACAACACCAACCAGAGGCAACATCACAAAATTCAAACTACAACAGGCCAGAGTGATACAAGGTCAGGGAAGCAACCAGGATGGAGAAGAGACAATACAACAGATCAAATGGACAAGGCACAAATCAAGTCCAGCTGCAAGTGCAGACAACAGCAACTAAATGCAATAAACTCAAATGTCCAGTTACAACTACAGAGTCGAGTGCATGCTATAGCAATAAAACCAAGGCCGAAGTATGATCAAGATCAAATGCAAACTCAGTATACATATATGCACAGGTACAAACAACAGTGAGCACACTCATATGAACAAATGCAAAGAACAGTGAAGCATCCACATAGGCCACCAGTGAAACAAAGTAATATATACATGAACAAGTGTAGCATCTGTTACAGTGAAAAAGCCCAAGTCAAGATGGAGTTACAACAATGCATCAGTGAGGAACACAACAACAATGAATACTGCAACAACCAAATTGAGACGACATCCCACAATATCCAGAAGTTTAGAAAATCAAATGGCCGAAGTAAATACTCAGTATCAAGGCCGAAGTGACAGTGAATCGCAAATTCAATGATGAACAAGTCAACAAAGTGAAAATTCACGAAATCAGTATTGTCAAAGTCAAACAAGTGTTCACCGTGATAGCCAAGCAAATCGACCATGCTACAGGTGTGTCAAGCCAGAAGCAACACAGAGAACATAGTCAATCAACACAAATTCAAAGGCCGAAGCCAATTGTGAACCAGTCAAAATCAAAACCGTGATAAGCAAGGCAATTCAAAGCCGTGTGAATCAAGCTACTAGAAATACGAAATTGACAAAGTCAGATCAATCCTCAGCATCAAAGTGTAATCGAACGGCAAAGCAAGAATTTTTGAAGCAATCAGTCGAACGCAAAAATAGGAAATCAAATCCTATTAAAACCCTAATCATCATCGGCATTTATTTCATCGAGTTCAAGCATCAACCAGCAAAGCAAAAAGGAGAAAAATACATACCGAAAAAGCAGAACGAACTCGATCCAAAATTGAAGAGCCGTAAGCAAATCGAAGAAATAAAGGATCGTCAAAACAATCACGACAACAACCATCTGAACGATCAACGAAGTCGGCGCCTTTAATTTTGCACAAACCCTAATTTGGAAATCAGGGACGAAGCCCTAAATTCAGAACTGAGAGGAACACAAGAGAAGAACGGTCGCCATTTTTCACAAGGAGATAAAGGAACGGGCTAACAGATAGTGAAGGGGGCCGGCCTTGCTTATTATTAAAAAAGGGATTTAGTGTTTTAATTTTATAAGGGCTTTATTATATTAATTAGGGTTTAGGGTTATATTTCTATTGTTTTTTTATCGTTTTTATTTTTTTTTCGAAACAAAACTTTGTAAATCACCACCTAGGGCTTAGGTAGTGTCAGATTGTCTAGTTAGAATTAGTTCAGTGAGCAGGGTGTGCGAGTTTGCAAAGTTCTATTATAGGCGGGAGCAGAGTTTGCGAGTAAACGAAGCTCTATAGGCGGGAGGCAAAGTTTGCGAGTAAACGAAACTCTATAGGCGGGAGCAGGGTGTGCGAGTCTAGTAGAGTGTTTGTAAGCGGGAGCAAATGTCTGCGAGTCTAGTAGATTGTTTGTAAGCGTGATACTGTTTAATTCTAATAGAAATCTGTGAATGCAGCAGTAGGCAGGGGTTGCCGAAGCTGGGTAAATTTTGTGTGTGATTTACTTTTCAGCATATTTATTTCTGTGTTTAAATCGAGAAAATTTACTATAACCCTATTCACCCCCCCTCTAGGGTTAATCTAGATCCTACAAGTGGTATCAGAGCCGGGTATATTTTTACTTTAACTCTAGAGATATGTTCAAACGCTTTTTAACTTTTGTATACAAAGTCTTTGCAGTAACTTGGGATGGTGAAGAAGGAGAGGAAGCTAATATGTGTTTGATGGCAAAATCAGATTCAGAAGCTAGCTCAGAGGAAACTAGTGAGATTTGTTGGCGGGCTAAGGAGCAACAAGAATGGTTTCTAGATTCAGGCTGTTCTAGACATATGACAGGTGACAAATCGAAGTTCCTTAGTCTAGAGAATTTTAAAGGCGGAAATGTGACCATGGGAGACAACAGTAAGTGTAAGATCATTGGTAAAGGTGAAGTAGGTGATCAACTTGGAAAATTTGAATCTAAGGCTGATGAGGGAATTTTCATGGGTTATTCAACAAGGAGTAAGGCTTACAGGATATACAACAAACGAACAAAGACAATTGTTGAGTCAATCAATGTGAAATTTGATGAATCTGATCTGGAAAGAACGACTGAAAAGATGGTTGACGATGGGGTAGATCCTGAAGGCACTGAAGAAGGGACATTTAGTGAGAAAACTGAAAGAAGGACTGTTGATGCTGATAAATTAAGGTTCAAACCTAATCATCCTCCTGAATTAATTATTGGTGATCCTACGGAAGGTATACGTACTCGTTCTTCATTTGATGAAAATTTGTGTGCGTTTTGTTGTCACAGTGATTTATTTCTGAGATTGAACCTGATTCTGTTGAAATGGCTCTTAATGATGAAAATTGGATTTTAGCAATGCAAGATGAACTTAATCAATTTGAGAGAAACAAAGTTTGGAAATTAGTTCCTAGGCCTAATGACTATCCAATTGTAGGGACTAAATGGGTGTTTAAAAATAAACTTGATGAATCAGGAAATGTAATTAGAAACAAGGCTAGGTTGGTTGCAAAAGGTTATAACCAAATAGAAGGCATAGACTTTGATGAAACATTTGCTCCAGTTGCTAGGTTAGAAGCCATTAGAATCTTGCTAAGTTTTGCATGTTACAAGGGTTTCAAACTTAAACAAATGGATGTAAAAAGTGCCTTTTTGAATGGCGATTTAAAAGAAGAAGTTTTTGTTGAACAACCACCCGGTTTTGAAAATCATGAATTTCCAAATCATGTGTATAAGCTAGAAAAAGCATTATATGGTCTTAAGCAAGCTCCAAGAGCTTGGTATGACTGTCTCTGTACATATCTTTTGGAAAATGGTTTTAAAAAGGGTAGCGCTGACACGACACTGTTTCTATTACATAAAGAAAGTGATTTTTTGATTGTTCAGATTTATGTGGATGATATTATTTATGGTGCTACTAATGAGCTCTTGTGTGAGAATTTTGAACAAGTCATGCAGGCTAAATTTGAGATGAGTTTGGTTGGTGAATTGAAATACTTTCTTGGATTTCAAATTAAGCAAAGCAGTGATGGTATTTTCATTTCACAATCCAAATATGTGTTGGAGCTATTGAAGAAATTTGGAATCGAAAATTCCAAACCATTGAGAACTCCTATGAGCCCATCAACAAAGTTGGACAAAGATGAGAAAGGAATTGCAATTGATCAAAAGAAATATCGAGGGATAATCGGTTCACTTCTCTATCTTACTGCTTCTAGACCTGATATTATGTTTTCTGTGTGCTTGTGTGCACGTTTTCAAGCTAATCCCAAAGAATCTCATTTAAAAGCTACTAAACGAATTTTGAGATATCTTTCACACACACACAAATTTGGACTATGGTACCCTTCTTGTGAAAATTTTGATTTAGTAGGTTATTCCGATGCTGATTATGCTGGTTCATTAGTTGACAGAAAAAGCACTAGTGGGACATGTTTCATGCTAGGACATTCATTAGTCTCATGGTCAAGTCGGAAACAGAATTGTGTTGCATTATCCACCACTGAAGCAGAATATATTGCTTTGGGAAGTTGTTGTGCTCAAATTCTATGGATGATGCAAACTCTTTCTGATTTTGGCTTAGTCTATAGACAAGCTCCATTAAAATGTGATAGTAGGAGTGCTATAGATTTGTCAAATAATCCTGTTCATCATTCTCGCACAAAACACATTGATGTGAGACACCACTTTCTTCCAGATCACATTGCTAAAGAAGACATTTGCATTGAATATATTTCAACAGAAACTCAACTTGCTGATATTTTCACAAAACCTCTCCCCGAAGACAGATTTTCCAAATTACGTTTAGATTTGGGAATTATAGAGGTTGACTAATCATTTTTTTTTTAAATTTGATTTTTGAATTTGATTCTAAATGACAAATTTTTGACTAATCTAACTCCCTAATGATTATCGAAAAGATGAATAGTGATTGAAAAAGTGATGAGTGTTGATATTTATCATATATTATAACTCGTGAAAGTATATTAGAAAATTTCTTTAGAATTTCATAACAAGAGTTATAAAAAAATTTTGTTGGGTAAAAATTCCATGACCATTACTATTTCTATCAACTTTCTATCGACCATCACTCATCAAGATCATATTTAGTATGTATATTTGTGGTAGTTTACAAAGGAAATCATTTGTTCTTCAATATCTTTAAATCTGCGAAGGAAATTATTTGTGCTTCAACTTATTATATTTAGCAATAAAAATAAATATCCAAAGTATTCACTCTCATTTAAAAGTCCTCACGGTTATGCATGGGTGAATTACTTGGATTTTTGATTATGTGCTTCCATGCTCATTTAAAAGTCCTCACGGTTATGCATGTATGGAACGCATATCAAAATTAATTAATTTAAATAGACAAGTTGATTCTAATCCCATTTAAAAGTCCTCACGGTCATGCGTGGTTAGAAGATACTTGATTTCATTTTTTAAATTAAATTGGAATACTACTAATCTCATTTAAAAGTCCTAACGGTTATGCATGGTTAGTAGATATTCAAATTTCCTGAAATAAATATACCACAAATAGACATAATTGTATGATTTTTTGATGATTTTATCCCCATCACTTCTGAAAGTGGAATATGCGCTTGACAAGGGTAATTATGATTTTTGTTTGAGTTTTATTGAAATTTAATATTTATATTTAATTGAGTTAAATGTTTGATTCATGTCTATCACTTCATCCCTATTTTTATAACACTGTTATTCTTTTGCTGATAACAAAAGGGGGAGAGAAAAGTTAAGATTTTGTAAAATAGAATCAAGCAAAGGTTAAATAATTTTCAATTTGCATATAGGCTCATTTACATATTTTTATTTGTATGCATATATGTAGGGGGAGTATTGTGTAGAGAGGGAGCATTCAAATAGGGGGAGCAAATTGAACAATCAAATACATTTAATACTTTCAAAATCTTAAATATATGTTTGTTATCATCAAAAGGGGGAGATTGTTGAATATGCGCTTTGCGCTTATATGATTTTTGTTTGATGATAATAAACATATATACATTCGTTTAAATGTATTTGTTAATGTACTATTTTATTTTTTATAGAATAAATAAACATTTGCTGAATAAAATTAAATAACACAGAATTTGAATTCAAACAGAAATTTTATTCAAACAAATATTTATTACAATTTTGAATAGTACAATTTTAATCTCTCACTATAACTATACAACTTTGATTACAATCACATCACATTTCACATTTACAGTTAACCTCACTACACATCACTCACACTCGTATTTTTATCTTCAACTGCATTCCAGTTTGAATCCAGCATCTGAGTAATCTGCAAAAATATTTTCAAACGCAGTAAAATTGAAAGAGAAATATTTTTGAAATTTGAAAGAAACGATGATTTTGAAAACATTGTTTGCCTCAGTTATTTGGGTTGTTCGTCATCATTTTTGACTGTGCAATATCTGTGCATATCAGTATTTTTATCAGGGACAGGTAACTATAAGTGGCTGTAATACACACGTGTATATTCGTATACGTGTGCACTGCCTCGCCAACTCGTGTGCAAAAATCAAACAAAAGCACAGAAATCAAAAACAAGGTCAAACCCAAGATAGGTTCAACTCAAGGTATGAAGACAACACAGTTCATATACAAAGCTCAAGTCACAATGTCGAGCATGCATGAAACAGTACAATGAAACAGTGATACAAATGCAACAGTGAAGATACTGAAGGCAACATGAAGCAATGCACATGTCACCAGTACATTGAAGACTGCAGCATCAATATATATGGACAGATGCAACTTAAGTTAAAAACTGTGCATGTGAAGAGCAAATGAACCAACAGCGAGTGCAAATGACCAGAACACAATGCAATAAACTGAATGCAAAGGGTACAAAAACAAGTAGCAGTCTTTGAACATGAATGCAGTGTACATGAATGCATCAATAAACAAAACATGCAAGACAGTGGTCATGAATGCAGTAACAACACCAACCAGAGGCAACATCACAAAATTCAAACTACAACAGGCCAGAGTGATACAAGGTCAGGGAAGCAACCAGGATGGAGAAGAGACAATACAACAGATCAAATGGACAAGGCACAAATCAAGTCCAGCTACAAGTGCAGACAACAGCAACTAAATGCAACAAACTCAAATGTCCAGTTACAACTACAGAGTCGAGTGCATGCTATAGCAATAAAACCAAGGCCGAAGTATGATCAAGATCAAATGCAAACTCAGTATACATATATGCACAGGTACAAACAACAGTGAGCACACTCATATGAACAAATGCAAAGAACAGTGAAGCATGCACATAGGCCACCAGTGAAACAAAGTAATATATACATGAACAAGTGTAGCATCTGTTATAGTGAAAAAGCCCAAGTCAAGATGGAGTTACAACAATGCATCAGTGAGGAACACAACAACAATGAATACTGCAACAACCAAATGGAGACGGCATCCCACAATATCCAGAAGTTTAGAAAATCAAATGGCCGAAGTAAATACTCAGTATCAAGGCCGAAGTGATAGTGAATCGCAAATTCAATGATGAACAAGTCAACAAAGTGAAAATTCACGAAATCAGTATTGTCAAAGTCAAACAAGTGTTCACCGTGATAGCCAAGCAAATCGACCATGCTACAGGTGTGTCAAGCCAGAAGCAACACAGAGAACATAGTCAATCAACACAAATTCAAAGGCCGAAGCCAATTGTGAACCAGTCAAAATCAAAACCGTGATAAGCAAGGCAATTCAAAGCCGTGTGAATCAAGCTACTAGAAATATGAAATTGACAAAGTCAGATCAATCCTCAGCATCAAAGTGTAATCGAACGGCAAAGCAAGAATTTTTGAAGCAATCAGTCGAACGCAAAAATAGGAAATCAAATCCTATTAAAACCCTAATCATCATCGGCATTTATTTCATCGAGTTCAAGCATCAACCAGCAAAGCAAAAAGGAGAAAAATACATACCGAAAAAGCAGAACGAACTCGATCCAAAATTGAAGAGCCGTAAGCAAATCGAAGAAATAAAGGATCGTCAAAACAATCACGACAACAACCATCTGAACGATCAACGAAGTCGGCGCCTTTAATTTTGCACAAACCCTAATTTGGAAATCAGGGACGAAGCCCTAAATTCAGAACTGAGAGGAACACAAGAGAAGAACGGTCGCCATTTTTCACAAGGAGATAAAGGAACGGGCTAACAGATAGTGAAGGGGGCCGGCCTTGCTTATTATTAAAAAAGGGATTTAGTGTTTTAATTTTATAAGGGCTTTATTATATTAATTAGGGTTTAGGGTTATATTTCTATTGTTTTTTTATCGTTTTTATTTTTTTCGAAACAAAACTTTGTAAATCACCACCTAGGGCTTAGGTAGTGTCAGATTGTCTAGTTAGAATTAGTTCAGTGAGCAGGGTGTGCGAGTTTGCAAAGTTCTATTGTAGGCGGGAGCAGAGTTTGCGAGTAAATGAAGCTCTATAGGTGGGAGGCAAAGTTTGCGAGTAAACGAAACTCTATAGGCGGGAGCAGGGTGTGCGAGTCTAATAGAGTGTTTGTGAGCGGGAGCAAATGTTTGCGAGCAGGGTGTGCGAGTCTAGTAGAGTGTTTGTGAGCGGGAGCAAATGTCTGCGAGTCTAGTAGATTGTTTGTAAGCGTGATACTGTTTAATTCTAATAGAAATCTGTGAATGCAACAGTAGGCAGGGGTTGCCGAAGCTGGGTAAATTTTGTGTGTGATTTACTTTTCAGCATATTTATTTCTGCAATTTATTTCTGTGTTTAAATCGAGAAAATTTGCTATAACCCTATTCACCCCCCCTCTAGGGTTAATCTAGATCCTACAGAGTGTAATTTTTTAAAGTTAGTGCGCGCTTATGGGATGCGTTGCTTTTCATACTCCTCAGTGTTGCCAATCTTTGGGCAATGCGAAGAGTTTAAGTTTTAAAAGCTGGTCCGTGGCTTATGGGGTGTTTGGATTTCGTACTCCTTGCTGGTGTCTATCTTCAGGCAATGCGAGGAGTTCATGTCTGGGCCTTGCCGATGTTGCCGGGGCAACACTAGTTTTTGGAAGGCAAAGATCGAGTTCCGTTGATCCAACAGTTTGAGTCGATTTTCTTTCGTCGACCCGACGAGTAGTTATTACGAACGCAATTTTGTCGGTTCAAAATACAAATCAATTTTTATAAAGGAAAACAGGGTAGATTTTTCTCTATTTACAATGCCCCTATTCCGGGATGGCTTATTTGCTGAAAAACAAAGAGTATATAAGGTATTTTTCATATGAAGTAACTACATAGCTATTTGCTAATCCATGCTCTGGGAATTTGGATTCCATCGACGGTTGTTAGCTTGTAAGTTCCATCCCTTAGCTTTTGATTGATGACATATGGTCCTTCCTAGTTCGGTTTGAAGGTTTTCGGGACGTGGTAGACTCGCTTGACTACAATATCTCCCACTTCGAAGGTTTGATTTCCAACTTTGGAGTTGAAGTATCGTGCGATCCTTTTTTGGTAAGTAGCATTCCTCAACTTGGCTTCTTCCCCTTTTTTGTCAATTGTATCCAGCGATTCGAGTAGGAGCTGCATGTTTTTCTTTTCATTAAAAAAATTCCTTCGAGTGCAAGGGGACTTCTAATTCAACAGGAATCATTGCTACTGAGCGATATGCCAGAGCGAATGGAGTGTGACCATTTGCTGCTTTGTGGGTAGTTCTGTAAGCCTATAGTGTGAGTGGAACTTCATCAATCCAATTTCCATTTGCTTTAGTTAGTCGCTTTTTGATAGTGAACTTGATGATCTTGTTTATTGCTTCCACTTTCCCGTTTGCTTCCGGATGAGCTACTGTGGAGAAGCTCTTCTCAATATGGAAGCATTTGTAGATGTCTTTTAACTCGGTACTTTCGAATTGAGTTCAATTGTCGGTGATGATTTTCTGTGGCACACCAAGCCTGCAAATAATATTCTTAGTAACAAAATTAATGACTTTGTTTGTAGCTATGGTGGTCAGCGGTTCTGCTTCGGCCTATTTTGCAAAATAATCAATGGCAACTATAACATATGTGGCCCCTCCTTTTCCTATTGGAAGGACGCCAATCAAGTCGATTTCCCATATTGCAAATATCCACGGGCTGACCATTTGTGTTAATTTTGTTGAAGGAGTTCTTTTAATTTTATTGAATCTTTGGCAACGGTCACATCTTCTGGCATATTCCATAGCGCCATGGTTAATCATTGGCCAGAAGTATTCATATTGAAGTACTTTCTTTGCATGGGTCTGCCCTCCAATGTGGTCTCCGCATTCGCCTTCGTGCACTTCCTTTAGGATTTGTCGGGCTTTGTCATCAGACACACATCTAAGAAGGGGGTTGAGAATCCCCTTTGATAGAGTATTCTGACAGGAATCATGAATGGCGGTGCCTTTCGGAGAAGTTTTTTCCGTTGATTCTGGTCAGTCGGAAGGGTCCCTACAAGTAAACAGTCCTTTATTGCTGTCATCCACGTCTCTGGTTCGACGGTGATCTCGTAGATCTAGTCAATATCCATTTCGTCTATGCTTGGGGTGGTCAGAGTTTCAATTGGGACAAGCCCTAATGACTAAGCTTCTCCGGAACATGCTAGTTTAGCCAAATAATCCGCCTTGGTATTTTGCTCCAGTGGGAAGTGAGTTATAGTATATTGTTCGATGTCACTTTGCGGCTCTTGCACTTTAGATAGATATGGGACAAGATTCTCCCCTTGAGCCTGGTATTCCCTCTTTACTTGGCATATGATAAGCTGGAAGTCACTGTGGATGTAAACGACTTATTTTGACTTCTTTCACAACTTTTAATCCTGCTATCAACGCTTATTCCGCTTCATTATTTGTAGCAGGGAATTCCAAGCATAAGGCATAGAAAATGACTCGCCCTTCGGGGGTTTCAAGCACTACTCCTACCCCTGAACAAAGATTGTTGGATGCGCCATCGAAAAAGAGTCTCCATTTAATTTCCTCTTCCATCTATGTTACTGCCTCGTCATCCTGTATAGTAAATTCGATGATGAAGTCTGCTGACGCCTACCTATTGATGGCCTTTCTTTGATGATATGTAATATTATATTATCTCGGTTCTATGTTCTACTTGAGAATTTATTTGGAATTTTAAGGCCGATACTACTTTTGCTTCAGGGGCTAATCAGTCAACACTTCAATTGGATGAGCCTGAAAGTATGGTCGTAACTTCCTAGATGCGATCAAGAGGCAATACGCTAGTTTTTCCATTTTTGGGTAATTTTTCTCGGCTCTGATGAGCCGCTTGCTAATGTAATACATGGATCATTGGATTTTTGCTTCTTTACGCACAAGGGCGGCACTCAATACATGAGGTGAGATTGCTAAGTAAATGAACAGGTCTTCTCCATCCATAGGCTTTGATAGGATTGGCCGAGCTTCCATGTACCGCAGAAATTCTTCAAATGTTGTTTGACAAGCTTCACTCCATTCGAAGTTCTTCTTTCCTTTCTTCAGTGCATCAAAGAATGGTATGCACATGTCGGTAGCTTTCAAGATAAATCATCTTAGTGCTGTGACCTTTGCACTCAGGCTTTACAGTTCCTTCTAATTTTTCGGAGCTTGAACTTCTCGCAGTGCCTTTATTTGTTATAAATTTTCTTCAATGCCCCTGGCACTTACGATGAATCCTAAGAAATTCCGATGGCAACTATGAAGTGACATTTGATTGGATTGAGTTTCATTCCATACTTTCGGAGTATTTTGAACATTTCAGCGAGATTATCCAGGTGGTTTGCAGCCGTTTGTGATTTGACCAATATGTCATCCACATAAACCTCAATAATTTTCCCGAATTGGCTCTTGAACATAGTATTTACCAACCTTTAATAAGTTGCCCCAGCGTTCTTTAAACCGATTGGCATTACCCTATAGCAGTATAGGCCTAAGTTGGTGATAAAGCTAGTGTTTTCTTGATTAGGTTCATGCATCAGGATTTGATTGTACCCGGAGTATGCGTCCATGAGTGATAGCCGCTCATGTCCTACTATTCCGTCCACAAGCTGGTCTATTCAGGGGAGAGGGAAGCTGTCCTTCGAGCAAGCTATGTTTAAACCTGAGTAATCGATATAGGTTCGTCATTTCTCATTGGCCTTTTTGACTAAGACCGGGTTAGATACCCATTCAGGATAAGTTGCATCACGGATAAAACAGTTGGCCATTAACTTGTCCACCTCTTCCCTCAACGCCTTGGATCGTTTAGGACCTAGGTTGCGCCTCTTTTGCTTTATTGGCGTGAACTTGGGGTCAATGTTGAGCATGTGGCGTGGATTTTTGGTGACACCCCACACATATCGGAATGTGTCCATGTGAACACATCTAAGTTGGCGCTAAGAAATTCAGTATGCTCCAACCACATCTTATTTCCAAGGTGCGATCCAATTTTCAAGGTTTTAGTCCAACCGCATCTTGTTTTCAAGGTGCGATCCAATTTTCAAGGTTTTAGTTGGGTTGTCAATATTGACAAGGACAGACACTGTCAATTCTATCGGTGATGCTCGTTCCTCCCCTAAACTCTTCTTTATAGGGTCCAAAGCCCTATCGAATCAGCTATGGTCCCCAAGCCAGGAGCGGCTCTGTAGTTGCTATTTAGAAGGTTCACGGATGTGGAGAGTTCTCCCCACATCCTTCCCATTTTCTCTTCTTCTGCATTCATATAACTCCACAATGTAACATTCTCTGGCGATGCACTAATCTCCTTTCACCACTTCGATTCCATTTGTAGCAGGAAACTTCATGGTTAGACGCCATTGAGCCGGAGCTATTCTGAAATCTGCTAGGGCGGGCCATCTAAAGAAGGCGTTATATGCGGATATTTCGTCCATGATTACAAAAATATGAATGAGAGTGACTCTTCGATCACCCTTTCCAAGTTTCACTGGCAGGTCGATTGTTGCCACAAGTTGCTTGGGTTTGCTAGTGAACCCTAGGATCTTCGTTTGGCATGCAGGCACGTTTTTCACACCGATCTTCATTTGATCAAAAGTTCGTTTGAAAAGTATATTAATGGAACTACCACTATGGACCAACACTCATCGAATAACAATGGGACCGATTCCCACTGTAACCACCATTGGATCGAGAGTCGGGGCTTCGATCCCTTCGGTATCCCGATTTTGGAACATTACATCGTCACTCAATACCTTCTGCTACTTGGCTGGAGTTTCATCTTCTTTTGCGAGGCATGAGTCTTTTGTAGCATGCTTCTACGAACTTGCGTATCGCTCCATCTCTTCCCAGCTTCTTTGCACGAGGTGTGGTCCCCCAAATATTGTTCAAATATTAAGTCTTTAGTCAGCTCATTTGGACCCTTCTTCACTAGTTCCGACTTGATACCTTCATTCTCTAGGAGGCTGAGGAACCGCGGGTTGATCAGGGTTCTGTGACTTTCTCACATACTGCTGTCTTCAATAAGATTCTTCAAATGGCGGCATTCGTTTGTGTTATGACCGTGAATCTCATGGAAGAGGCAGAACTTTCCTGAGCGTTTTTTGCTGCTCAGTTGCTTCTTCCCTAGGGGTTCTTTGTATTCGTTGGTCCCTTGTGTTGTGAAATAAATATTTTCCAGAGTGTCGTTTAGAGGGGTATAGTCTTCGGACCTGAACCTAGTCTTTTATTGTTGCCATTACCATTTCTTTTATTGGAGCTCTAATTTTTTCTCTTTTTATTTCCATCTTTCCCTGTGACTCTTTCAGCAGTTCCAGAAGCGTGCATTTTATGATTTATTGCTACATCACTCTTTCCGATGTTCATCAGTTATATACTAATAGAGTTCCTTTCCAGCTCCCGTGCCCTCCAATCTTAAGTATAACTTGTTTTACTATTGAAGAATTTCCTTGTGGTAGATTTCTTCATCTTAACCCACTTTCCGAATTCAGTCTCCAAGTGAATGACACGTACTAACGCCATAAAAACCATGTCATCATTGGGGTTGCTTGCCTCTGTCACCGTGTTATCGAATCAGTTCATGAAGGATTTCGGCGATTCTTTGCATCTCTGGAATAACCCGAATAGGGTCATGACATCTTTTGTTTGCATGGTATGAAGCCTGAACTGATCAAGGAATCTCGTTACTAGTTGGTCAAAGGTTGAGATAGATTTGGTGGAAGCCTAGTGAACTATATAGATGTAATTCCTTCAAAGAAAGATGGGAAAACACTGCACCGCACAGATTCAGAGGCATTAGCTCCATCCACGTAGTAAATGTATTTGATAAATGGGGTTTTGGGTCCTTTGTCCCATCATAGTATGGAATGGTTGGCATTGTGAATTTTTTTGGAAATTTCTCATTCAAGATTTCATCAGTAAAGTGAGTGCGACTTGGTGCAGATCCCCATTCATCATCTTTCCTATTTTTACTCTCATCTAGTAATCGTTTGACCATGTCTTCTATGTATGCCTCTGATGTCTAGTAATCCTGGGGGTGGCAGTCAGTCACTACACCAAGTGTTTGACTTTGCAAATAGTTTTGGTGAGTGGGTTAAAGCCTAGGCACTCCTGTCTTTGGAAGAGCCACTCCCATGAGATCCTGTTGGCTTGCAATTGACTTGATTGGGGCAGTTTGGACGTTCCTAGCATCATTGAATGCGTTGACATTCTCTTCCAACTGGTTGTCTTGCTCACCATCTTTTGAGTCGAAGAGGTCCATGGCTATATCTTCGTATGGGGTCTTTGCCCCCGGTTCATGTTTAGAGTTGGTTGCCTTACGGCAAGCAGGGTACTTGTATTTCCTTCCATGTTGGGTCCCATGGCTCTTGTTGTTACTCTTTTTTGCCGTTGTTTTCTGTTTCTTATGTTTAGGCCGAAAATAAAGGAATTTTCTTGTTCTATAACTGTCGCGGGTTCAGGCATAGTTCTTGGAGCAGGGTTTGACTGTAAGGTTAAGAGAGAGTTAAGCTTATTCATCAGAGCCTTCTGGCTACTTTCCATTTTTTGGTTGATCTCATCGACCATCTTATTCTACTCATCCCTAGTAACGACTTCATGCTGACTGGAGGATGTTGGCGCCTGATTTCCTAAGTTAGCACCATTTACTTCGGTATTTTGAGGATTAACATCTTCTCCAGCTATCAATACCCCTATGGACCTTCCATAGGCAGTTCTTCTTCTTCTAGGAGCCATTGATTCCAAGCGATAGATTTTTCAAGCGAAGATTGAGGATCTAACTTCTGAACTAATGAGATCCAAAGTAGCTAGCTAGATCTAAACCCTGATTTGGGTTCTCAATGAAAGAACCAAAATGTTAACCCAAAAAATTGATCAACGCCCTGATTTAAGTGTGAAAGCACCGGCCCTATTCTAATAGAGCATAATATAGATAATAGGTATAGAAAACACCTATAAAAGAAAGAAGACAAAAAGATTTTTATAGTGGTTCGGCTGTTAACGAAGCCTACATTCACTTTATAATTTCGATTATAGACTGATTCTAATTACAAGAAGTTTTTAATTACAAGGCTTTTGATTGTCCTTGGCTAGATTGAATCTCCTAGGTTAGAATCCACTATAAAATCACGTTCATGTTGCACGTAGGGTGGTATTTATAGAGATCGGAGAGCTCTGGGCCAGACTAGTTCGCCAATTTCTCGCAAATGGACATAGGAGAATCCAGTAGAACCTAGCTCGTGACTTGAGCCAAAAGCATGGATCACTAGGATCCATAGTCTATGGATCACAAGCGATCCATAGTAGTAGCTCGAGTGCGAGCTAACTACTTAGCCCCATTTTCTTCTTTTCCTAGTTTAGGTCGCCAAGATTTCATGATCAAGTATGGATCACTGGCGATCCATAGTGTATGGATTGCTAGCGATCCATACACTTTGCATATTTTTGATTTCTTTGCTCCCTATATGCCATAGCAACCCAAAGATGATGTATGGATCGCTGGCAATCCATAATGTATAGATCGCTGGCAATCCATAATGTATAGATCGCTAGCGATCCATACACTTAGAATATTTCTAGACTTCGATGTCTGGAATGCTTTTGTTGCCTGGTATCAACGTTATTGCAGTCCCGCAAACATCGCTTTGTTTTGATGACGATTTACTTGCTAGTTGCATTTACCCGCTGATTGGGCTGGACGGATGCTTGTCTTTTGGTTTAGTCAGACTCAGTCGTTGCTTTTGTAATATGACTTAGCTCTTTTTAGCTTGTTGCTTTATCCCCTTTTGTTGAGATCCGAGCCATTCTGACTTTATCAAGTTATTCCGTCTTCTCTTGGATCTTGCTGGGTTTAAAACTGGATAACACCAACTATAGTCGTTCGACGGACGTCGTACTCTAATTTAACTATAATTAAAGTGGAGTTTCCATATTGAAGATCGATAGTATTTTTAAGTCGAGGGAACTATGTAATATTGTCACATCGATATTTTCTGTTTGACCTTAGTTATATTAAGCAAAAGAAAACTATCGATTGAGTCATTCCATGTTTATCCAATAACTATTAGTATGTAACCCTTGGTGCCCCCAGTAGCCATGAATAATTCACTGTTAACATTTGGAGAGCGTTGCGTACTTTAGTCTCCACGGATATATCGACATCCCATCTCGATACATTTTGACTATGAATATTTAAATTACTTAGTGTTACAACGCTTTGTAACTACTATCATAAAACTTAGAATTTATGAATTTTCTATTAAATATACATTTAATTAAACTAATTAATTAATATAACACATTATATCAACTATATAACAGAAAGAAAACACCTTTTATTAAAAACAAGAATGGTTATTGAGTTAGATAAATATAACAAATTACATAATTTCCCTTAGTGTAACCCTAACTGTAACAACCCGATTCAGTGGTCCGCTTTTTTTGCAAAAGTGCTAAAACCCAAGCCCACTGAAGCCTGAGTTGGGGTCTGGTATCCTGCAAATAGGCAAAGATAAATATATCAGAGCTTAATTAATTATCTCACAGCGGAATTGACTTAAAATATAATAGTAAGTAAATACTCACCTATGTAACAACACTTTCTAAGCAAGTGTCATAAAGCGGAGAAGTCTCTGCTATCTACCTAACCTGTAGGATGTCATGAGGAGGGGGTCAGAACTAAAAATTCTGGTGAATGGATAAATTATACACTTCTAAGCTTAATTCTGC
Source organism: Allium cepa (assembly GCA_030765085.1). Classification (NCBI taxonomy): domain Eukaryota; kingdom Viridiplantae; phylum Streptophyta; class Magnoliopsida; order Asparagales; family Amaryllidaceae; genus Allium; species Allium cepa. The sequence continues at coordinate 955,731,195 of CM060934.1, read as the reverse complement.
ATATGCCGTTTTGTTTCCATTTACTTTTATATTAGGTTCATTAGGTTTACAATACTCTCACCTCGGTGCGTGAATCGTACCCACCTACTCCTTAGTAGATTAAAACCTAATAACTGTTGTGTATATGTAGCAATATGCCCAATGACCATTTTGGTCCAAGGTACTACTCATTGTATCTTTCGTATTCTCCTCGAAAAGGGCTTCATCGTCTTGCTCCGTAGCTATATCTGTAAAGTACTGATTCATAACCTACAATACAGATACTCCATCGTCTTGCTCCATGAGCGTTCTGTAGCTATATTTGTAAAGGACTGCTTCGTAAGGCCTACAATACAGATGGTCCACTACTTACTATGCAAACATAAATCGCGTCCGCACTGGTCTATGCTAGTGCTCGGACATCCACAATGTACCATCCAGTGCATACATTGAGGACTACGTAATTGTTCTGTCTACTAGATTAATCCCGCCAATAAGGTCTATGCGTGGAATTCAATCGAGAATTTTCAATATTTGTGAAGGACTACTTCGTTAGGCCAATAATACAGATATTCTAGTTGGTCTGTCTCTTTTTCATCGAGGTTATGGCCTCATGCAACCACCATTCAACTAAGTGAAAGACTTCTAAAGAGTTAAGTGGTTGTGCCCTATGGCAAACAATATAACACTCAAAAGGCGGTGCCCCCATCTTATGTCTCGGTAGTGAAAGAATCATTAGCCAATTGATTTAAGCCTAGTCTTTCCCGAAATCGCTCTTGGTCTTGATGCTAATCGATATCCGCATGCAACTATCGTTAAACTTACTTGCAAGTACGGGAGATACGAATACCCTACTCCGAACACCAAGCCCTTCTGACTGGCTATAAAGGTCTGCTTCGTTAGGCCTACAATGCAAATGTAGTTAAGGCATACTCTCTTGATGGAACACCTACAGACCTGCCTCCAGGGGTACAGCTTCGTTCGGCCTACCCAGAGGGCCATCCTAGAGTATCCTCACGTCCCATTGAAGTCTCGTACTTCCGTAAAGTCCAAAAATACTAAGTTGGACGTGCTTCTCCATTTATGAAATCCGTAATGAATAGCTTCATTAGACGCTTAATCCTTTGGGCTGCTCCAAACGCATCTCAATTCTTTTATTAGACCCTAATCTAATCTTTTATTTTGTGTTTAGTTTACTATCTTATTCTGTTGGCTACTTATTTACCCTAATTAGCATATTCTTGCCCTCGTCTCACCTCTATCTATTGTGAGTTTTCCATTTATTTAATAGGGAATGTTGTTGGTATGAGCCACATTCACTATCTTGCTTATTTAACTTAACTTTAGTTCATTAAAATAAGTCTCTTTTGTCATTCCTGATTTATTTGCTTATTGACTTAATATAAATTATTTAAATAAGCTTCTATGATTATTATTGCTCATTAATTTTTTTATTCAAAGTCTCAAAAAAAGCTTTTTCGTTCTTATTGCCTAATTATAACCTATGTTATAATTCTACCTGTAGTTGTCATTTTCTCTTCTTTTACAGTCCGTACATAATTATACCTGCAAATTCCCTAATTTGTTTGCGCAATTCTCCGATTTGCTTGTATGTATTTCCTTGCTAAATTTAAAGTTCTTGTTTGGGGAAAGATTTAATTGATAGAGGAGAAAGAAAAAGGGAGAAGAGAAGAGGAGTTTGCTGTAAATGACAATAGTTGATTCGGAGAAAATAGTGTGAAATAAGGTTAAGTTACGTTCAATTTATAGGTGTAGTGAACAACTATGAAACATCTGATTAACCCTAAAAACAATCGTCACCATCATTTATTGATTTGTTTGTGTTAGATTATAATGTATAATTCTCCAATTCATTTATTCCTTTGTTATACAACCCTATTAATTCACATTTCCTTCTAGATAAGATTCTCCCATTAATTATCCAATTGATTAGATCATACACACAGATATATATATATATATATATCCAATATTAATTGGTTCTTATACGTTATAATTTCTTACTTATTTGGACACGCCAATTAATACCTCTATTAATTGATTTTATAAAAAAGTTATACTTTTTAATTTATTCTTATTAACTTACCTTCATCATAAACTTAATTACTCTGTTTGATTTTTATACGCATTTCAATTCTTTTTTTTTCATTTTAAATTTGAAACAAATAATCCCATAACTGGTGTTTTCTTCTAAATAATTAATTTACATTATTGGCTATTGTAAGAAGTGCATATTCTTTGATTAATTGACATCCTTTTTAAAACGCTCAACTAATTGCCAATTAATTAAATGACACATTTTCCCATTTTAATCGATATCCAAGTTAATTCTTATGCGTCACTCAATCATGCATTTATCAATTGTATATATTTAAAACGCCAATTCATTACCCAATTAATTGACATACAAGTTTCCCTCTTTTATTAATTGACGCTTAGTTAATGTTTTTAATTAATTTCTTAATTAATTGATTGCGTCTATTATAGATTAATATATGTATGTTATCATTTAATTTATTCCCCACATACATTTCCTTTTATTAGAAGATCCATTAATTAATTAATGTTATAAAAGTGACGTATTCTATGACTAATTAATGCCTTTATGTCTTATAATTAATTCTCTTTTTAATTGATTGATGCGTCAATTAATCACACACTCGTTGCTTCCGTAAATCTATGTAACCTCTTAATTCTTAAATGCATATATTTGACATTTATATTTTTTTTACTGTTTTGCAATTATGTTAATTCAATTGATTTTATTTGTCATTAAAGTGCAGGGTGTTACATTCTCCCCTCTTAGGAAATTTCATCCCCAAAATTTGATAAGGGTTCAATCATGCAAACCTTCGTGCATCCATTCTACACTAGCAACCATTTAGCGCACAACCAATTTAGCAACAATCCTTGTATAGTGTAAAGTGCAGTACATCATAAAATATGTGCATGTACAAGAATTTCTAAGCAGTACCTCCTGTATGAATGTCTTTTTGAAATTTCTTTTAAAACATGATGCACACATCCTAAACATACTTGCAATTTCTATATGAATGCAATCTTTTGAAAACTAAAAAACATTTTTCATCCAATTTTTCCCACACTCCTACTGAATAGGATCATAGTTCAACAAATTTTATGTCCAAATCTAACACACAACTTTTAATTATAGAATTCTAGAAAATTAAAAAATTTCAAATTCGATTTCTTATGTCAGAAAGAAGGTAGAAAACGGAAAAAAATGCACATTTCTCTATTTTAATTCTGCATATCTCTCTCCGTACTTGGAACTCATGCCTCTATCCTATAAAATCTCTATTTTCTTTCCCAAGCACGGTTTACATAAGAAAGAACTTTCATTTCAAACTTTTTCCCAAGCTTAAGTTATGGAATTGATGTATTTTTCTTTTGTAATTCTCATTTATTTCTATTAACGTTTCTGTTGCTTTCTTTAGATATAACTGTTCTTCTTTTAGCTGCCTTATATCTGCAGTTACTCTTCTTTTTATATAGCAACTAAACACAACTTTCATCTAGGGCAAGGAGGTCTGGGACCATGTCTACTCTGACAGAGGAAGGTCCTACTTTAGGAATCCAAGTAACTCATATGCTTCTCCTGCCATCTATTTCTTTCTACCAACTTATGCTGTATCACTCATGACGGATAGGATCAATTCATCTCCTCTATTCCATGCTCAAAAAGGAATAATTAAGTCTCATTTGCTGTAATGGATAAGGATTTCGATGTACGCAGTCTCTATCTAAAAAGATAACTAAGCTTGGGGAAATTCTCTCTTTAGCTTTCATCTTTCCCCAACTAAGGTCTACCTATCCTGACCACATGTGTCTTATCATCTTACTAATATCATTTCACTATTCTTCTATAGTCTACACACATGAAGCAACATTTCTAGGTTTTCACTAGTGTCCTATACACCTTACGGGAACTTTTATTATTACTATTAGGAGTAATTACTACTGTAGTCTTACACTTTTTCCGTTATACCTAGGAAATTATTCATATCTACTTCATATTTAAAAGTCTGGTTTGGTTTGGTATTTATCATTTTACTTCAAAAGTTAAAGCTTCTAAATTTTATCTTTTCAAAAAATTATTTACTTTTCCACCAAACCCTTTTTTTGAAACATGTCTTGCTTGTTCTTAAAATATTTTTCTTTTTTCTTGACTTCAGGAAAATGTCCTCACATTTTTCAAAATATCCTTCTTTTTTTCATAGATTTTTAAATTTACTAAAACTCAAGTAAATAAGAACAATTATTTTATCAAAAATCTCTTAACTTTCCTAATCTTCCAATTACTTAACCTCTAAGGAGTTACTAACTTACTAGACTTAATGGTTTTATACCTTAATGTATTAGAATTACTTTCTCTTATGAGAAACCATTAACGCAAAAACCTTCTATTAATCTTTTAAAGAAGGATTTCGTGTTTATATGAAATTATGAGAAATTTATTTTATATTTTATCGAAATAGGCTATACAAAATATTTTGCTTTCTATACCTTATACATCTCTTTCTCCTATTCCTTATAACTTGCACAAAACATCCTTATTTGTGATTTATGGAAAATTATATCTTCATTTCATTCTAAAACATTTAGGTATGTTTACTCTATGTTTACTTACATAAGATATTTTCTACTAAATTCATTAATTTATCGTACATTATTTCTCAAAAGAACTCATTTTAAAAACTTCTTTATAACTAGAAAATATATATACTTATTTAAATAATAAGTGTACATACAAACCACTTTAGAGATTATCTCCAAAACTCATTTGGGTCAAAATAGATATTGCATAAAATACCGTTACTACAACCCAAAAATACTAATATATGGATTCAATTAAAATAAATATTAATAAATCTTGTATGCCATGTAAAAACATTCACGTTAGGAGTCACCTACTATAACAATAGTGTCATAGTCTATGCTTCCTTTATTTTTACTGAAAACATTTATTACAACAATAAATGTCGTAACCTACGTTTTCGATACATAACACACTTTTTGTTTTTATAGTTAAAATCTTTGCTTACCTATAAAGAAACTAGCGAGCTATACATGTTCTATAGTTCTTCAAAAAGAATTTTACTTTTAACAAAATTTACGTCCTATAAAAACCAATTTAAATTTCTTACCACTTATTTTTTTCAATAACCAAATATTTACTTTCTCAAATATATTAACAATTATATTTTTTGACTTTTCAATTCAAAGTTTCATTTTATTGAGTTAGACATAAAGTGGATTTTCTTTTTACTAAAACCTCTTATTCCTTCCAAAATAAAAACACTCTCTCCGCTATCCCTAGAGGACTTCCCTACTTCTTATAAATATGGATACAAATTTTCTCTCAAAACATGACTTATTTGTATGCTATAAATTCGTAATAACATAGGGCTCAACATATTTGGGTCATCCCACACCCAACTAGCAAACTAAACATAAATATACCTCTAAAAACTTTCCATATGCTAAAATCTATAATTGGGGACTATTTGGATTTAAGTACATATATATTTATATTTTATTCAAAAATACAAATATGTCCATTCACTATCTACTTAGAAATCTAAACCAAGGTTCTGATACCAAATGTAACAACCCGAATTCCAGTGGTCCGTATTTTTAGCAAAAATGCTAAGCCCAATTTCACTATAGCCCGATTCGGGTATCAGGTATCCTACAAATAGGCAAGGAAAAATATACCAGAGCTCAATTAATTATCTCACAGCGGAATTGACTTAATATATAATAGTAAGTAAATACTCACCTATGTAATAAAACTTTCTAAGCAAGTGTCAAAAAGCTGAGAAGTCTCTGCCATCTACCTAACCTGTAGGATGTTATAAGGATGGGATCAGAACTAAAGTATTGATGAACGGATAAATTAGACACTTCTAAGCTTAATTCTACATACACCATTTTGTTTCCATTTAATTTTACATTAGGTTCATTATGTTTACAATACTATCGCCTCGGTCCATGAATCATACCCATCTACTCCTTAGTAGATTAAAACCTAATAATTGGTGTGTATATATATGTAGATATATGCCCAATGACCATATTGGTCACAGGTACTACCCATAGTGCCTTTCGTATTCTCCTCGAAAAGGGCTCCTTCGTATTGTTTCGTAGCTCAACCTGTTAAAGACTGCTTCGTAAGGCCTACAATACAGATATTCCATCATCTTACTCCATGAGAGTTCCGTAGCTACATCTGTAAAGGACTGCTTCGTAAGGCCAACATGTAGATGCTCCACTACTTACTATGAAGACGTAAATCGCGTCTGCACTAGTCTATGCTAGTGCTCAAACATCCACAATGTACCACCTAGTGCGTACATTGAGGACTACGTAATCGTTCTGTCTACCATTTGAATCTCGCCAACAAGGTTTAGATTGTACGGAATACAGTCAAGGATTTTCTATATCTGTAAAGGACTGCTTCGTTAGGCCTACAATATAGATATTCTAGTTGGTCTGTATCCTTTTCATCATGGCTATGGCCCCATGCAGGCACCCCTCAACTAGCCGAAAGACTTCTAAAGAGTTAAGTGGTCATGCCCAACTGCAAACAATCTAACATCCAAAAGGTGGTGCCCCTATCCAATGTCTCGATACTGAAAGAATCATTAGCCTGTAGGTTTAACTCTAGTCTTTCTCGAAATCGTTCTTAGTCTTGATGCTGACCGATATCCCCATGCGACTATCCTTAAACTTACTTGCAAGTACTAGACATATGAATACCCTACTCCGAACACCAATCCCTTCTGACTGCCTACAAAGGTCTGCTTCTTTAGGCATACAATGCAAATGCATTTAAGGCATACTCTCTTGACGGAACACCTACAGACCAGCCTCTAGGGGTGCAGCTTCATTAAGCCTACCCAAAGGGCCATCCTAGTGTTCCTCACGTCCCGTTGAAGTCTCGTACTTCCTTGAAGCCCAAAAATACTAAGTTGGACGTGCATCTCCATTTCTGAAATCCGTGATGAATTGCTTCGTTAGACACTTAATCCTTTGGGCTGCTCCAAACGCATCTCAATTCTTTTATTAGACCTTAAGTCTAATCTTTTAATTTACATTTAGTTTACTTTATCATTCTGTTGGCTACATCTTTACCTTAATTAGCATATTCTTGCCCTTGTCTCACCTTTGTGAGATTTCCATTTATTTAATAGGGAATGTTGTTGGTATGAGCCACATTCATTATCTTGCTTATTTACCTTAATGTAAATCTTAAGCTCATTAAAATAAGCCTTTTTATCATTCCTGCTTTATTTGCTTATTGACATAATATAAATTATTTAAATAAGCGTCTATGATTATTATTGCTCATTAATTTATTCAAAGTCTTAAAATAAGCTTTTTCATTTTTATTACCTAATTATTACCTATGTTATAATTCTACCTGTAATTGTCATTTTCTCTTCTTTTATAGTCCGTACATAATTCCAGCATTTCTTTTCTGTTCTAATCTACCTTCTTTTATTATGATATAGAATATTCTTTTATTCTCTTATATTATATAATTAAATTATCATAACAATTATCTTCTTAAATAGTCTACGCAGTGAATGCATTATCGTCTAAAGCTTCAAGTTCTTATATAATAATTTACTTGATTCATGTCACACTTTGCTTTATTATCTTCTTGTCTAGGAAGTAATTCTATTTTGTTTGGTTGGTTATGAAAACTATATTTAAAAATCTGTTTCCATATTTCAATATTATATAATACTATAAATAATAATGCGTAACTGCTAGATATTTCTTTTACTATTTTTGAATAGTGTAAAATACAATGGTTTCTCTATTTTAAACTAATTCTCTTTTTCTTTCTTTTATTCCAGTAATTATGTTCATTGTTGTCTTTTAGGCATTAAATTATAGAAATGTATCCTATTTTCTAAACCAACCAATTAACCTTTTAGTTACTCCCAAATCCAGATATTAGATTAATTAAATTTTCTCATTTTAACGTAATTTATTACAGTAATTCCATTCCTCAAACTTTTATTATTTTACGTATTATTTCCTTCATTTCAGTATTCTTAATTATTTAATCCATATTCATGTTTAATCTATTCTAATCCATACGTGAAGAAAGAGGAGAAAATAGAAGAAGAATGATGCTTGCATAGAAATCCAAAACGTAGAAACAGATGTAAAAAAATACTAATACTGTACATAAACTATAAATTCCTTATAGTTCAGCATAACTTAATTATTTGGATTAATTATTAAATAAAATTATCTAAACGGGAATTTAACGATAATATATCTTAAACTTAAAAGATATATAAATAAATCCACTCACATGTCGTCCTTAGCTTCAATCCCTATCCCTTTTAAATTGCTATGCTTTTCTCTGCTTTTTTTCCTTTTTAATTTGCTACAAATTCCCTGATTTGTTTGTGCAATTCTCTGATTTTCTTGTATGTATTTCCTTTCTTAATTTTATTTTTTATTTGGAGAAAGATTTGATTGATAGAGGAGAAAGGAAGAGGTAGAAAAGAAGAGGAGTTTGCTGTAAATGATAGCAGTAGACTCTGAGAAAATAGTGTGGGCTAGGGTTAAGTTACGTTCAATTTATAGGTGTCGAGAATAACTATGAAACATTCGATTAACCCTAAAAATAATCCTTACCATCATTTATTGATTTGTTTATGTTTGCTTATAATGTATAATTCTCCAATTCATTTATTTCTTTGTTATACGATCTTATTAATTCACGTTTCCTTCTAAATAAGATTCTCTCATTAATTGTCCAATTAATTATATCATACATATATACATACATACATACATACATACATACATACATACATACATACATATATATATATATATATATCCAATATTAATTGATTCTTGTACATTATAATTTCTTACCTATTTGAACACGTCAATTAATATCTCTATTAATTGATTGTATATAAAAGTTATACTTTTTTAATTTATTCTTATTAACTTTCCTTCATCATAAACTTAATTACTCCATTTGATTTTTATACACATTCCAATTCTTTTTTTTTCTTTTTAACTTAGAAACAAATAATCCTATACCGTCGTCTTCTTTAAATAATTAATTTACATTATTAGCTATTGTAATAAGGGCATATTCTTTGATTAATTAAGACCCTTTTTAAAACGCTCAACTAATTGCCAACTAATTAATTAACACATTTTCCCATTCTAATCGATATCCAAATTAATTCATATGAGTCACTCAATCATGCATTATTAGTTGTATATATTCAAACCACCAATTCGTTACCCAATTAATTGACATATAAGTTTCCCCCTTTTATTAATTGACATTTACTTAATGTCTTTAATTAATTTCTTAATTAATTGCAACAATTATATATCAATATATGTATGTTATTATTTACTTTATTCCCCACATACATTTCCCTTTATTAGAAGATCCCATAATTAATTAATGTTATAAAAGTGACATATTCTCTGACTAATTAACGCTTTTATGTCTCTTAATTAATTCCTCTTTTAATTGATTGATGCGTCAATTAATCACACACTCATTGCTTGCATAAATCTATGTAACCACTTAATTCTTAAATGCATATATTTGACATTTATATTTTTCACTATTTTGCAAATACGTTAATTCAATGGATTTTACTTGTCATTAAAGCGCGGGGTGTTACACTAACTCTATCAATCTCCCATTTACACTAGGACTCAATTATGGAATCTCCTACTTCTCCAACTAGTTTCCTAAATCAATTGGGTCGGTCCCTCAATGATCAGAATGCTATTATGTTTCAATTATGTACTCTGTCAATTAACTCTCTCAGATGCTAATAAACTACCTTTATCATGTGGAACAATTCAGAGTATGTCTCTCAACTTCTAGTGATCTCTAAGTTTTGTTATGAAATATATCGTGACATTGATATCATATAACAATGTCACGAGATTCTCAACATTTGGAATCACTCTCACCTTAATTATGAATTTGTGCATTTATATTTGTGTACATAGTTTTACTACGGTGCTATTCAAGGAAATGTACTAATCCTTTTTCATTGAATCAGATATTGTCATTCATTTAGAACATTTCCAACTTAAAGATTCATAACTTGAATTTATTGTTGACATACTATACCCAATATCACTTATGAAAGTTTGAGTCCAAACACTCCATCATACAGAGTTTGTTGTTTCTGTAAACAATTCTTTATTATTTCATAAATACATAAGAATACCTCAAACAAACATTTAGTGATATCAATATGGATTTGATATTTACTTCATGTATCAAATATATTAACAAATCATGATATCCTAGACAACATAACATGTATGATAATTCTTATTGCCAATGCATAAGGAATCCATCTTACATATTCTGTATTAAACAATTTGTTAAGGCGTCCTTGCATATCGGTTGGGACATTCCTAATATCTTTAATACTTACTATAAAATACCTCATTTATAAATCCAACGTCGAGTATTAAAATAATTAAAGCTGATTTTAACGCAAGTACATCTTTAACAATCAGCGATGTGTTGTTTACTTATGTTTTAGAAATATCTATGTATCTTTTGACGTTCTTTTTTATGAACACATGCTTTCTCTGCATTTTGACCGACAATACAACTATTTGATATTTCTATCAAAATATTTATTCAGTTCTGATGCTTATAAATTGATATTTTCTATTATTACCAGGATCTTATCCAAAAACCCACAAACTTAATATTTCTCCCACGAGCTTCGAGACACTTCAGTTGTTATGCGGTAATAGTCTATTCTAAATCATTATTTAAAAATTTCCATTTCAGCACATTTATACCAAATACAAAGTCATACTAAGCAATACTTTTATGAGTAAATGCGAACCAATTTGAGCACATCGAATGGTGAAATTGTTACATTAATTTCAACAATTGAAATTCATAGTATTATTCTTACAAATGTGAGTCATTATATTCCAACTGCATTTGTCTTTCTCTTAAAAGCATATTTGTGGTAAATGGATCATATCCCTACGGGTACAACTTTCAAAATCATATAGTACTTGGAATTTATTTCGGATCTACGCATCGTGCCATATCAGTGGGTCTATACTCTTAATGGTTTAATTAAAACAAGGATTATTTATTAATGAATTGACAAGAAACTCATAGTTTCTCTTTAATGTACAATAATACTCATTAGATATTCTAAGTATTGCATTTATTTAGATTCAGTCAATTTCATTTCATCCGTTATAATCAGTTTTATCCTAGGATCATATCCAAATTCATTTTATACCAATAATTTTGCAAAGAAATTCCTTCATTATGAAGTTGGTATTTGTTTGAACAATAGTTGTTTCTTATTATAGGGCATTCAAAAACATTTTATGAATTTCCTCATACATAACCGATTTTTGCATTACTTCATAATACATTTATGTTCACAACATCAATTAGTAACCTAATGACTATCATTCCTAAAATTCTCTTGGGACGATTCATATAAGGTCCCTTATGTGCAATTATCATGTGCAGACTTTCGACTCATACAACCTACCAACTCCTTGGCCTAGCATATGTAGGGGTCTCTTTTAAAACCTTTATCTTGTATGATTTTGTAAACTATTCTTTGGATGATATTAATTTTAACCTTATGTAATACTCTTTAAGTACAAACCTTATAGAAAGAATGTAACTCAAATTCACTCATCATTAATCATGCTTTATCCAACAAAGTTCAATTACTCCTTATCAATACGTTGTTATGTATTATGGGTGGAGTGGCCTTTGAGACTGATCTTTATTCGTCTTAGGTACATACAGAATTCTTTCCAATATACTCACCCATTCGATTAAATTTTGCCATTTCTATCGTATGTTACATTATTTACTTCTGTTTTATATTCTATGAGCTTATCATAGACTTATACGTGTGTATCAATTATGCATGTCCATGTCATTAATAACTCATCAGTGAATATGATGAAGTACAAGGAATCATTTTGGTATTAATAGACTTTTGATTACATATATCTATATGCATCAATCCGAAGATTTTAGCAACTCTTATGGCACTCCTACTAAATGGGTGCATAACTCTTAATTGTTTGAGATATAATTATCCAGCATCGTATGATTCAAAATCATAAATAAAATTATTTACCAAAACTATGACTTATTCTATAATTCCAAAATAATTGTAAATAATTTTAGATATTTCAGTATTTTCCAGTGCGTCACTTTTAATGTGAAAATAATTACCATTCTATAGTTTTATTTTATAACGAATATTCATAATATTCATATTGAAACATAACAATGTTTATTTTTCAATCGGCAATGAAAAACAGTCCTTATTTCTTAAATAATGTTCGGTACGTTTTACAAAAAATATTTTCATAATTTAATGCAATCAATAAGTGTTGTATGGCATGCTGCCACTATTTCCACCATTACTACAATAGCGCACTAAATTTGGAGGTCCATCGTTTACATACTATAGATGATTTATTCCATATGCTGCAACTAGTTCACACTGGGGAGTTCTTTGATCAAATATCTTGAACTTAAAGAAATAATATGAAACAATTTTTTAAATGAAAATACATTTTGGAATAGAAATCGTATTTCTTATTCTATTGTTAAGTATCAAATATTATTATTACAATTCCCATTTCCGATGTTTGTTTATGAAGTGTTACTATCATTATTAATCCTGAAGGTGTACGACATGTCGACATGAGGATAAACCAATGCTGAAAGCATACAATGCCGCCTCTCATCAATAAAGAATAATAGGCAAGTTGCAGGTCATCAACGAAGCTAGAAATACCAAATGCCATCAATGCCTTATATTGCTTATAAAGTTGAATGAATGACATCATCGTGCCAAAGAAATTGCAAATGATGTCGCACATTAGTTAGAGAATGACAACATTGGAAGGCTTTATGACGAAATCCATCAATGTTATAATGACATGATATAGCATTGATGTTGCATCACATTAATGCCGCATTCCATCAATGAAACACTTCTTCCATATAGCGAAAAGAATTATTGTCGCTCCAGATTAATATCGCATCTCTTCGAATCTGCCTTATTCTAATACACCCTTCAAAGTAATGTCACACCTCATCAACTAACATCCAATAGAGAGTATTGTCCTGGAGTAGACTTTATAGAGGAATTCCGTTGAAGTGTTCTATCATTAATTAACATCCACAAGAGAGTCATTAATTTAGTATTCTCTGTCATAATCATTTCTCGTTATAGACGAGCCTTTTTTAAGCAAGGGGCAGCCTGCTTTTCCTTAAAAAAATTAGTGTAGCATCACAAGAAAGGCGTTTGTATTTGTTTAAAAGATCATTGTGTTCTTTAACCAACTTTTCAAGTTCCTTATTAAATTGATTCTCCGTATTGACATCTCGTAATAATATTTATTCATTTTCCTTAACTAAAATAGTAAACTTTTCAATCAAGAGCTAAATAAGAATTCTAAAACATCAAAAATAAAGAACTCCATACCTGTGGGGTCAAAACTCGAGTCTAAGTTTTCTCCTTCGGCTAATGGCTGGATGGACCATTATCTTTCGAAGAATCCCTTCTTGTAGTATCCGGAGGATTAGGAAAATCAATAAAGCTTGCGCCTTGGATAGGTAAGTCCAAGTTGGGATCGCTTGATCCACTCACCCCATCTTTTGGTCCTGATGGTCCTTTTCCATCACCATCATCATCGTTATTATCATCGTTGTCATCGTCATAATCATCATCATCTTCTTCATTGGGTTCTGTTTCTTCATCATTTGGAGGATCATCAAAGGTTAGCCACTTTTCATCATTAACCCTTTCTTCAGCAGGAAACTCTTCCTAAAGAGCCTTCTTATCTTTATTCTGTTTAAGATTAAACTTCCTTTTAAATTTTTCTTTCCTTCTTGGAGGGAAAAAAATCTAAGTTTGGGCACTTTTGAATGTTATTAGCATATGCCACAAAAAAGGCTTCTTCATAGCATTTCTCGATAATCTTAGAAAGGGCATCATTAAGGAAAGATTGACTTTCTTTTTAGCATCACTAATAATACTATTCAAGTAGGCCAAGATGCTAGCTTTCCTTTGTAGCTTGTCCTCCAAGGATTAGTTCTTATTAAATAGCTCGACCTTTTCTTCATTAGCCCTCTCGAGATTCTCTTTCAACATTTCACTTGCTTTTCAACTAGCTCAGTTTTTTCCTTATTTACTTTCCCAAGGTCAACTTTCAATGCTCCCCCTCCTTTTTTAGCAGTTGCCTAGCATTTTTATCTTCATTGAGTGAGGAGATGAGGTCCTCTTTCTCAGTAATAGCTTCACCTCTTGCCGACGTAATATTAATTATGTTGTGATTAAGCAAAGAGATTTGCCTTTTGAGCTCAACTATTTCGTTAGAAGGCCCTCTAGAAGCATCTTGGAGGAGAAACATATTCTTTCCCACTTGAAATGTGTTGCAAGATTATGTCAGGACCAAATCTATAAAGCAAAAAATTAACCACATGAGAGGAAATACATACTGATAAAAGCTGCTCAAGAATAATGAAAAGATGATACTTGGAATAAATTAAGGGCTGCGATAACCCAAGAGAAACAACAGAAGAAGATTAGATAGCCAGTCGAACGAAACCATCAAAATTGGCCATAGAAGACTGGACCTAGGCGTCCGATTTGGGGAAAGAGACAGCCCAAGACTAGATACAAACGACTAAGAGCTATTGAAGAAGTAGGAAAAGAAATCTTGAGGAAGAGATCTGGAAGGCAAGCCGCCTAAGTAGATTCTTGAACTTTATGCCAAAGAAATTCCTGATTAGCAACCTTAGGGCTCGAGTCAATGACCACATGTTCCTCCTCGTCCACGATTGTAACGACCTGATAAATTTATGATATTTTTATAAATTTAATTTATATGTTTGCTAATTTAATCCAGTATAAAATTAAAGTCTTAGGATTTTAAAAGGATGAATGTAGGAGTTAGATAGTAACTGTAATTACAGGTAGAGATTTAAAAGGTATATGACATAGATTTGAAAATAACTGAAAGTTGTGTTGTTGTTATAAGTCTTAATTTGTTGGTTTAATGGTATTAATGTAACAATAACTGAATTGGATTACATACACACAAACATTTGAAAAAAATTATTAGGTGGACTAAATTGGTTAAAGTTCATAAGTTGTGCATTTCAATTTAGTAGAAATTCTAAATGATAAACGAAGATTTAAATAAACGCTAAATTAAAACTATGTAAAATGGTGACTTAAGGCCTAGTTATAGGAATTGGAATATAATCCAAAATTTAATTAATGATAGTAACGTAGTATTAGCTAATAAATAGATTTCAATGCAGTAACCAAATGAAAGGAATAGGAATGAATATATATATTGATTTGAAATGAAATAAAAATGTGTCACATTTAGATGGAGTAAAATTTAAGAAACCTATAAATGTGGAATCAGTAAACATTTGTAAAAAATATTGCCTAGAATAAAATTCATTTAATATAAGAATTCAAAGGTGGAAGATTTACATTTGGATTGAAAGGTATAATTAATTGAATTGGTGATTTGGGAATTTAATCCAAGGGTTACTCTAAAAATAAATACGGATGAAAAGAGGTTAAACTAAGGAGGGGCATTAATTGATTTTAAGGCTTATTTAATACGTTAATAGGCAAGACTCCGCATTCATACATTTATACAAAGCTAAATAGAAGCACAAGTGTGATATAATGTAAATAGATGGATATCAACCTTTATTTATATGTTAATGGGATTTAATTTCTATTGTATAAAAACCGCAATTTAATGAAGATTGAAATAGCTAATTCATACGTTAGTTGATTTAGCTGGAATATGAAGATATTTAATGGAATAGTGAAATCAAATGGGAATGGGTTTCCATTGTTCATTTGAATTCACATTCATCATAAAAACTTATTTGAAAACCAAAGGAATAATAAAGGAATCAAGACTTAATTAGTAATTTGGATTTAAGACATGGCAATTTGGATTTATTGCAACATTTAATACCATAGAATTTAGTAAAGCTTATTCAAATTTTAGTTGACCATTTGTGATATAACTTTTTGAAAACAAGACTTTATTTATGAATTGAGTATTTGATTCAACGAATGGTAATTACTTCATTTAAAAATGGAATTTAACGTAAATTAGTACGTTATTAAAGTCAAATGAAAGCTGTAAACATTTGACTTAGAGAACAATTGAGTGAAATCTTAACTAATGTAAACTTCATCATATTGACATCCATAACTGTGAATCATAGGAAGAAGGTAAATAAATGAACTTAACCAAACTATTTATGTTGAGTATTGAAAATTTGAATAAATAAATAGTTAAGAAAATTAAGGGAATGGGAATAAAAATTTATTTATAATTTGGAATTTTAATTACGGTGAAAAGGGTTAACTGCAATTAAAAGTAAGTTGAGATGGAAATCAAGTTATTTATTTAATTTGGTTTAAGATGAGAGTGTATAAGTATAAGATTAGGTAATTTGTGAGAATAAATTTATAATTCCCAATTAATAAGAAAGTGCAGAAATTAAAATTGCAAATTTATATACCTATAAATTTTTATTCACATCCAAGCTTGTTAAATTTATTGGGATTAATTGAACTATCTAAGTAATGAAATTTGGCCAATAATAGGAGTTGAAACATAAAAATTGATTTTTTATGATTTATTTAATTGATTTAATAATATTAAATATAGCCATTTTTGTCACGGACTCGGATTTCGACGAAACCAGTTTCATCGGATCCGTATCGGTGAATTATTATAAGATTTCAAATTTCGTATCGATCGGACTTGTCGTTTGATCGTACGGACGCGAAACGCCTTGAAATCAATTTTATTAAAAATCAATTTGAAATCAATTTGGAAATCTTGTTTTTAGCATAACTTCTTCATACGATCGAATTTGGTCGCGAAACCTTTTCCATCGCGTTCAGAATATTTTAAAACACCTATTTGGATATATAGTTTTAACAAATTCGGTTCCGGAGGCATAGCGGGCTTTTTGGGCCATAATCTGTTGCGTACGTTCATCTATCTAGCCTATCTATTCTAACCCAGCGCAACCTATATATATATACAGCTACAAACCCTAGTCTATATTCTTTAGCTGTACGTTCATTTCTTCACTCTTTTCTCCTCCTAAAAATGTATACACTTCAGATCCAGTTTCAATGGCAAATCAAAAGCCAAAATTCAAAAAAATTCAGAAAATTCCACAAAAATTATATGTCGATCTTCTCGAAGCGCGTAATCCACTGGTATAATTCGTTTCTCAATTGGGGCTGTCGTTTGCTCAGAAATATTCAAACAGTGCCGGCCGTTCGTTTTGGATTTTGGTGATTTCAACGGTAGATCTTCAGCGATAGCTCGATCGGGGGGTACGGTTGTGTAGAGGACGTCGAGTAGGCCAGATCCATACGGCTACATCATCATCTAGATGATCGGAGACGTGGCAGTTTGGGGGTTTTGGGCACGAGATTCGTCACGGCCTGGGTGCCTTACGCGAGGCACGGCGGTACCAGGAGGGGCGGCCGAGGGAGGGCAGGAAGTTGGTGATCTCTGATCATCTCGGCCATGCTCAGATTGGTGATAAAAATTGGTTGAAGAGGCAGTTTTTCTGGCGGCCGTTAGGGTTTGAATGGGAAGATGATCGCGTGTTCTGGGATGGTTGCGCGTGAAGGGACGCGGCGTGTATGCCTCGTGACGTGGAGTGGTATGTTTTGGTAATATTTTGTTATATTTAATTTCGTTTGCAATTCGATTTTTCATCATAACTTTGTCATACTACATCGGATTCACACGAGACTTTTTGTGTTAGGATCGTAATTTAATTCCGGACTCGATGACGCTGGTTTGGACGAATTCTGAGACGGGCGAATTTTTGAATTTAAATCGAGTTTAAATTCGATTTAAATTCCAAAGGTGAGTGTTTTAACCCACTCACAATTACTAGAAGATTTTATGTTTGTTAAATAGATTTTAGAAATGAATAGAAATTTATTTATGAGCTTTTGGCATGTTATTTCATTCATATCTGTTGAATTGCAATTTATTGAATTAAACTGTTAATTTGATTGATTTATTGCGTAGTAATTGACTGTTAGAAATTATCGTTTGCATATAAACTGCTAGTTAACAGTTATATAAATTTTTACTGAATATAAAACTATTAGATTAATAGTTGATAAATTTAATTGGAATAAAACTGACAGTTATCACCTGTTGTATATGTTCATATATATATTTTGTTATTGATTGAGATTGGTTGATGGTTGCGATTGGATGATGGATGTTGTTGATGAGTGAATGTTTATTGCATATCATTAAATTGCAAAATTTATCATGCATATTTCATTATTCGGGATTGTGGTTTGAAATGATAAAACCGCAAAGTTTTATTTTAATTTGCGGATTGAAATGATAAATATCTGTATCACTTGACCATAGGATAGAAAATTATATACAGGCACCGCGGTATATATATAATTATTTTAAAATGTGATTTCTATGGTTTGGATGGAATACGGTTTATAATAATCTTAAATTTTATACTGTATAAATATTTTTCTTCCATATTTATATACATATGAAGTTGAAAATTTTGGAATTAAAAGGCATATAAATTCCTTTATTTAAATGGAAGAAAATTTGGAAAATGGAGTTTGATAAATTTATATCATATGTTTAAATGTTAAGTTGGAAATTTAAGATATGATATTTATAATTGGATTTTTTCAAGATAAATTGAAATGAATATTCTAGTATAATTGAAATTGAAAAAAATTATATATATTAAATTACTAGAAATTGGAGTTTTAGTTATTTATGGGTTTATGTGAATATTCAAAACTAAATAATAAAACATTTAATTTGTTGAAAGAATGAATTCCAGCTTTAGTTTTGAATATTAATACTCCAATGGATTCATATATATAGAAATTGAAATGGTTTTGGGACTTGAAGTAATATTTTGGATTTTGGTTTAACTTTAAAAGAAGAAATATTTGGAAAGCCATGTAATTTATTTCTTTATAAAGCAACAGTAAAGTTAAACCTTTTTAATTCGCATACCGTTGAATATCCAAACCATTTAGTTTTGAAAATAATGGTTTTAAAATACTATGGATTTTCGAAGAATTATGTTGAAAGTTACAAACAAAATATTGGTTACATGGGATATTAAATAATAAAAAGTGACATAATTTTGGAAAGGAAAATTTTATTTGGGGAACGATATCATTGATTCGGGCTTTTATAAAATAATATGAAAATAAATTGTTTGTGTTTTTAAAGAAGAAATGATATCGTAATATTATGGTTTTGAAAGGGATTATATTCTTGTTTAAAGTATAAACTGTTTTTAAATAACCGCGGTGTTATAATAACGATTGGTTGGCAAAGAGACCGGGATCGGATATGGACATACTCTCTGTCGATACCGAAAACCACTTTGACTAACCGTGTACGCGGTGGAGATTCCAGAATGAAGTAGGTGGTGGCGACGTTTCCTGTAAGGTAAATACGTGGACCCAACTCCCATGAGTTGGCATAAGGTGGCTAAAACAGGAGCGATTCTCAGGCCAATGAGGTCATTCCTCTGATCGGACGCTCCTCTTCGATATTATACTTTGACTTGGATTGATTCAGTGGCCACTTCTATATTTTGATTTTTGGGGGAGTTAGTTCGAGGTGGGCGGCAGCTGCGCGCTGCGCGTTACCATCAGCCTGGATAGCAATTGGTATATCTACCCTGGCATTGCCTAGTTGTGCCGTGTCACCTACCCTATCGCGCCTTGTACGAGTTTGGTTTTCTCCCGTAGCCCGTGTGGTATCCTCTAGTGGCTTCCCGATCAGGAGGGACTATGATATTGGATGGACTACTGGGACTATTACGTGTTAAGGGCTATATGGGTAACCCCTTAACGCTATTAAAAAGTAAGTTTATTTTATAAATAGACACTATTATAATAGCGCAATTATACTACATAGTAAATAGTTTAACGGATCCTTAGGAGATGTAAATCCCGAACATCTCTTGAGTTACTGTACCCATATTTATTTCTGTTTATTTAACTCACATAATATTTTCTAGTCTGACTCGAGTGTTTTGTCTTTTCAAATTCGCTCGGGTCAGTCCGAGCATTTCAGGATAGCAGATTTAGCTTGGAGGACGAAGACGAAGATTCAGCATTATTTATATATAGTATTGCACCACACACTCTTTATATTCCGCTGCATTGTTGTATTGGTATGTGTGACTCTGATGTTCATTGTATAAGTGAAATAACTATTTTGTAAACTGTTTTGAATTGTATATTTATTATTATATTTTATCCTTCCGCTGTGAGATTCTATTTTGTTTTATTTCTTCTCTGTTTTTCTTAATTACCCCATAACAATCCGCCCTTGCGTATGCTTTGAATCGGCACGTGTGTCGTTTTAAAGTGTGCGAAAAGGCGGGACGTTACATTTGGTATCAGAGCTTTGGTTTAGCGATAAACCTTGGCTTTGTGGGGTTTGACTCTTTGTTAATAGGGTAGAAATATCCTATGGGAGTCACTGAGTGTACATATATGAGAGAGCGTACTTGTTAGTATTAATAAAAGGGTTTTAATATTGTGTTAATCTGTTCCGCTTTGTATTTATAAATTCTGGTTGATGCATGGGACGCTATGTCATTAATAGGGATTTCTAAACACTTAATAGGACAGACCAGCATAATATTTGTTTTTAATATAGGTGAATGAAATAATTTTGCTTATTATATTTTCGATGTATAAAAATATTTTATAAAGATATATATATATATATATATATATTTGTTTGATATAGATTGGATGTTAGGCAATAAAATATTTGTAATAAATTGAAGCTAAGTGAAATTATAATAAACCAAATTGGAGATTTTAGAACTTAAGTCCGGGATTTTTCCAAATTTGTTTTCAAAGAATTTATGAAATATAATGATTCGGTTTATGAGTATTTTCTTATATAAATATTTCGTATAAGTTGGAAGAATTGTTTTAAAAGGAGATTTTGGAAAAATTTAAATTCTGTACTTTCCTCTCTGTCGCTGGAAAATAAATTCGGTGATGACGGCCGCATCATCGATTTTCATTTTCGAGTTTCGAAGGGGGAAGGCCACTGTAGTAAATGCTACTGCAGATCTATTTTGAAATTTTCTAAAAATTTTCTTTTATTGTTCTAAATATAATTAGAGATATTGAGTTGTAAGAACTTATTTATCTATTATTTTGAAATAAATTGAAATTTGACCCGGTATTTAAATTCTAATTTTTCCATTAATTAATTGTTTAAAATTTGTTAATGAAATAAAAGTTGAGTAATGAATGAATTGAAACCTCTAATTGAAAAAAAAGAGAATAATTGCAAAGTTATTAGAGGAATTTGAATACATATGAGACAAAGAGTAATATGGATGAACATTAAATTAAATTAAAGAATGGAGACTTAACTTGTATAAGTTCAATTGCATTTTCTTTAACATAAATAACTTACCCAAATATAAAAGTTGAAATGTTAAACAAGAAACTAGAATTGAATATTTTACAAGTAGGGATTTAGGAATAATGAAGTATTCAATAAATTACGGTTATAACAAGAATTTAATGGTATAAACTTAGGTTATAACTTTATTGAAAATAAAGATAAGTATTATTAATAGATGATAAAACCTGAGTATATAACATGGAATTCAAAATAAGAATTTATTATATGATTATTCACTTAAGTATGTTTAATCTCCCCTATTCTAATATAATGGAAAGTAGGAAAATTTTAAATGACTGTAATCCATAGTTAATAGGGAAATTAAAAAAAAAAAAACTTCCACTTATAAGAATGAATAGTAGCAGATTAAGAATTTAAGGGCAAGTTGAAGTTGTAGTTATAAAACGAATATATGTTTGTTGAATCATAAAATAAAGATATTCAGAATATTATTGTTATTAATGAGATTTATTTTATAAACTTAAGTAATAAAAGGAAACTTAAGTAATAAAAAGGAAATACAAATATAATGAATTTGGTGATAATTGGAAATTAAAACTTGTAAGAAATAAAGGAATTCCTCCATAAATAAAGGGAAGAAAATCAAAACCCTGAATTTTGAAATAAATGTATAATAAACTATTTGGTGTTGATTTGAATTGTTTGGTTGATGTATGTTTAGTGGGTAAGGAATTGTGGAGTTGTTGGATGAACAAATAATCTATCTTTATTCCATCTAAGGCTGTTGAGCAACGGATGTACTTGATAGTTATTCTTCATTCTTACAACTTCAGAATTTGAACCCAAACAACTGATTGTTTGTTGAGTGAATGATTATTTGTTTGTGGTGTGCACTGTTTGTTAAAGATGTATGGTTGTTGCATTTGATTGGATATGAATGATTGAATCTACCTAAACCTTTCACTGTAAAATAAATATTTAACCTTTTAGATTTTGTAAGTGAATACAGGTGTTGGAAGCAACTGCTACTGCTTTTGGTTCCAAAATAATAAGCGTATATTGCCCGACAAATAGGTACATTTTCGGATTACGTTTAAAGCGCTATTTTATATATTTTCCCGTGCGGGATATTTTATTTTGGATATATATGTGTAATATATTTGTACATTTGGATATTATATTTTCTCCAGAGTCCCTCCGTACAAAGGAGACTCTGCCAAAAAATTTCGTAAATTTTGGACTTAGAAATTTTTTTTAAAAAAAAAAAAATATATATATATTTTTCCAACTTTAATAACTCAAGTATTAAAGGATATAATGATTATAAAACAAGAATATTTCATTTAGGAGGATTAATCCAGGAAAATATTGTTTATAAATTAAAAATTGAAATAAAAAGTACTGTTTATTCTTCCTTCTCCCTTCTTTTTTTTCCTTTTCGGGGACGAAAAGTTTTGAGTGGGGGAGATTGTAACGACCTGATAAATTTATGATATTTTTATAAATTTAATTTATATGTTTGCTAATTTAATCCAGTATAAAATTAAAGTCTTAGGATTTTAAAAGGATGAATGTAGGAGTTAGATAGTAACTGTAATTACAGGTAGAGATTTAAAAGGTATATGACATAGATTTGAAAATAACTGAAAGTTGTGTTGTTGTTATAAGTCTTAATTTGTTGGTTTAATGGTATTAATGTAACAATAACTGAATTGGATTACATACACACAAACATTTGAAAAAAATTATTAGGTGGACTAAATTGGTTAAAGTTCATAAGTTGTGCATTTCAATTTAGTAGAAATTCTAAATGATAAACGAAGATTTAAATAAACGCTAAATTAAAACTATGTAAAATGGTGACTTAAGGCCTAGTTATAGGAATTGGAATATAATCCAAAATTTAATTAATGATAGTAACGTAGTATTAGCTAATAAATAGATTTCAATGCAGTAACCAAATGAAAGGAATAGGAATGAATATATATATTGATTTGAAATGAAATAAAAATGTGTCACATTTAGATGGAGTAAAATTTAAGAAACCTATAAATGTGGAATCAGTAAACATTTGTAAAAAATATTGCCTAGAATAAAATTCATTTAATATAAGAATTCAAAGGTGGAAGATTTACATTTGGATTGAAAGGTATAATTAATTGAATTGGTGATTTGGGAATTTAATCCAAGGGTTACTCTAAAAATAAATACGGATGAAAAGAGGTTAAACTAAGGAGGGGCATTAATTGATTTTAAGGCTTATTTAATACGTTAATAGGCAAGACTCCGCATTCATACATTTATACAAAGCTAAATAGAAGCACAAGTGTGATATAATGTAAATAGATGGATATCAACCTTTATTTATATGTTAATGGGATTTAATTTCTATTGTATAAAAACCGCAATTTAATGAAGATTGAAATAGCTAATTCATACGTTAGTTGATTTAGCTGGAATATGAAGATATTTAATGGAATAGTGAAATCAAATGGGAATGGGTTTCCATTGTTCATTTGAATTCACATTCATCATAAAAACTTATTTGAAAACCAAAGGAATAATAAAGGAATCAAGACTTAATTAGTAATTTGGATTTAAGACATGGCAATTTGGATTTATTGCAACATTTAATACCATAGAATTTAGTAAAGCTTATTCAAATTTTAGTTGACCATTTGTGATATAACTTTTTGAAAACAAGACTTTATTTATGAATTGAGTATTTGATTCAACGAATGGTAATTACTTCATTTAAAAATGGAATTTAACGTAAATTAGTACGTTATTAAAGTCAAATGAAAGCTGTAAACATTTGACTTAGAGAACAATTGAGTGAAATCTTAACTAATGTAAACTTCATCATATTGACATCCATAACTGTGAATCATAGGAAGAAGGTAAATAAATGAACTTAACCAAACTATTTATGTTGAGTATTGAAAATTTGAATAAATAAATAGTTAAGAAAATTAAGGGAATGGGAATAAAAATTTATTTATAATTTGGAATTTTAATTACGGTGAAAAGGGTTAACTGCAATTAAAAGTAAGTTGAGATGGAAATCAAGTTATTTATTTAATTTGGTTTAAGATGAGAGTGTATAAGTATAAGATTAGGTAATTTGTGAGAATAAATTTATAATTCCCAATTAATAAGAAAGTGCAGAAATTAAAATTGCAAATTTATATACCTATAAATTTTTATTCACATCCAAGCTTGTTAAATTTATTGGGATTAATTGAACTATCTAAGTAATGAAATTTGGCCAATAATAGGAGTTGAAACATAAAAATTGATTTTTTATGATTTATTTAATTGATTTAATAATATTAAATATAGCCATTTTTGTCACGGACTCGGATTTCGACGAAACCAGTTTCATCGGATCCGTATCGGTGAATTATTATAAGATTTCAAATTTCGTATCGATCGGACTTGTCGTTTGATCGTACGGACGCGAAACGCCTTGAAATCAATTTTATTAAAAATCAATTTGAAATCAATTTGGAAATCTTGTTTTTAGCATAACTTCTTCATACGATCGAATTTGGTCGCGAAACCTTTTCCATCGCGTTCAGAATATTTTAAAACACCTATTTGGATATATAGTTTTAACAAATTCGGTTCCGGAGGCATAGCGGGCTTTTTGGGCCATAATCTGTTGCGTACGTTCATCTATCTAGCCTATCTATTCTAACCCAGCGCAACCTATATATATATACAGCTACAAACCCTAGTCTATATTCTTTAGCTGTACGTTCATTTCTTCACTCTTTTCTCCTCCTAAAAATGTATACACTTCAGATCCAGTTTCAATGGCAAATCAAAAGCCAAAATTCAAAAAAATTCAGAAAATTCCACAAAAATTATATGTCGATCTTCTCGAAGCGCGTAATCCACTGGTATAATTCGTTTCTCAATTGGGGCTGTCGTTTGCTCAGAAATATTCAAACAGTGCCGGCCGTTCGTTTTGGATTTTGGTGATTTCAACGGTAGATCTTCAGCGATAGCTCGATCGGGGGGTACGGTTGTGTAGAGGACGTCGAGTAGGCCAGATCCATACGGCTACATCATCATCTAGATGATCGGAGACGTGGCAGTTTGGGGGTTTTGGGCACGAGATTCGTCACGGCCTGGGTGCCTTACGCGAGGCACGGCGGTACCAGGAGGGGCGGCCGAGGGAGGGCAGGAAGTTGGTGATCTCTGATCATCTCGGCCATGCTCAGATTGGTGATAAAAATTGGTTGAAGAGGCAGTTTTTCTGGCGGCCGTTAGGGTTTGAATGGGAAGATGATCGCGTGTTCTGGGATGGTTGCGCGTGAAGGGACGCGGCGTGTATGCCTCGTGACGTGGAGTGGTATGTTTTGGTAATATTTTGTTATATTTAATTTCGTTTGCAATTCGATTTTTCATCATAACTTTGTCATACTACATCGGATTCACACGAAACTTTTTGTGTTAGGATCGTAATTTAATTCCGGACTCGATGACGCTGGTTTGGACGAATTCTGAGACGGGCGAATTTTTGAATTTAAATCGAGTTTAAATTCGATTTAAATTCCAAAGGTGAGTGTTTTAACCCACTCACAATTACTAGAAGCTTTTATGTTTGTTAAATAGATTTTAGAAATGAATAGAAATTTATTTATGAGCTTTTGGCATGTTATTTCATTCATATCTGTTGAATTGCAATTTATTGAATTAAACTGTTAATTTGATTGATTTATTGCGTAGTAATTGACTGTTAGAAATTATCGTTTGCATATAAACTGCTAGTTAACAGTTATATAAATTTTTACTGAATATAAAACTATTAGATTAATAGTTGATAAATTTAATTGGAATAAAACTGACAGTTATCACCTGTTGTATATGTTCATATATATATTTTGTTATTGATTGAGATTGGTTGATGGTTGCGATTGGATGATGGATGTTGTTGATGAGTGAATGTTTATTGCATATCATTAAATTGCAAAATTTATCATGCATATTTCATTATTCGGGATTGTGGTTTGAAATGATAAAACCGCAAAGTTTTATTTTAATTTGCGGATTGAAATGATAAATATCTGTATCACTTGACCATAGGATAGAAAATTATATACAGGCACCGCGGTATATATATAATTATTTTAAAATGTGATTTCTATGGTTTGGATGGAATACGGTTTATAATAATCTTAAATTTTATACTGTATAAATATTTTTCTTCCATATTTATATACATATGAAGTTGAAAATTTTGGAATTAAAAGGCATATAAATTCCTTTATTTAAATGGAAGAAAATTTGGAAAATGGAGTTTGATAAATTTATATCATATGTTTAAATGTTAAGTTGGAAATTTAAGATATGATATTTATAATTGGATTTTTTCAAGATAAATTGAAATGAATATTCTAGTATAATTGAAATTGAAAAAAATTATATATATTAAATTACTAGAAATTGGAGTTTTAGTTATTTATGGGTTTATGTGAATATTCAAAACTAAATAATAAAACATTTAATTTGTTGAAAGAATGAATTCCAGCTTTAGTTTTGAATATTAATACTCCAATGGATTCATATATATAGAAATTGAAATGGTTTTGGGACTTGAAGTAATATTTTGGATTTTGGTTTAACTTTAAAAGAAGAAATATTTGGAAAGCCATGTAATTTATTTCTTTATAAAGCAACAGTAAAGTTAAACCTTTTTAATTCGCATACCGTTGAATATCCAAACCATTTAGTTTTGAAAATAATGGTTTTAAAATACTATGGATTTTCGAAGAATTATGTTGAAAGTTACAAACAAAATATTGGTTACATGGGATATTAAATAATAAAAAGTGACATAATTTTGGAAAGGAAAATTTTATTTGGGGAACGATATCATTGATTCGGGCTTTTATAAAATAATATGAAAATAAATTGTTTGTGTTTTTAAAGAAGAAATGATATCGTAATATTATGGTTTTGAAAGGGATTATATTCTTGTTTAAAGTATAAACTGTTTTTAAATAACCGCGGTGTTATAATAACGATTGGTTGGCAAAGAGACCGGGATCGGATATGGACATACTCTCTGTCGATACCGAAAACCACTTTGACTAACCGTGTACGCGGTGGAGATTCCAGAATGAAGTAGGTGGTGGCGACGTTTCCTGTAAGGTAAATACGTGGACCCAACTCCCGTGAGTTGGCATAAGGTGGCTAAAACAGGAGCGATTCTCAGGCCAATGAGGTCATTCCTCTGATCGGACGCTCCTCTTCGATATTATACTTTGACTTGGATTGATTCAGTGGCCACTTCTATATTTTGATTTTTGGGGGAGTTAGTTCGAGGTGGGCGGCAGCTGCGCGCTGCGCGTTACCATCAGCCTGGATAGCAATTGGTATATCTACCCTGGCATTGCCTAGTTGTGCCGTGTCACCTACCCTATCGCGCCTTGTACGAGTTTGGTTTTCTCCCGTAGCCCGTGTGGTATCCTCTAGTGGCTTCCCGATCAGGAGGGACTATGATATTGGATGGACTACTGGGACTATTACGTGTTAAGGGCTATATGGGTAACCCCTTAACGCTATTAAAAAGTAAGTTTATTTTATAAATAGACACTATTATAATAGCGCAATTATACTACATAGTAAATAGTTTAACGGATCCTTAGGAGATGTAAATCCCGAACATCTCTTGAGTTACTGTACCCATATTTATTTCTGTTTATTTAACTCACATAATATTTTCTAGTCTGACTCGAGTGTTTTGTCTTTTCAAATTCGCTCGGGTCAGTCCGAGCATTTCAGGATAGCAGATTTAGCTTGGAGGACGAAGACGAAGATTCAGCATTATTTATATATAGTATTGCACCACACACTCTTTATATTCCGCTGCATTGTTGTATTGGTATGTGTGACTCTGATGTTCATTGTATAAGTGAAATAACTATTTTGTAAACTGTTTTGAATTGTATATTTATTATTATATTTTATCCTTCCGCTGTGAGATTCTATTTTGTTTTATTTCTTCTCTGTTTTTCTTAATTACCCCATAACAATCCGCCCTTGCGTATGCTTTGAATCGGCACGTGTGTCGTTTTAAAGTGTGCGAAAAGGCGGGACGTTACAACGATGATATGTGTAAAATCACCCACAAGCTTAGGCCTTTTGTTTAGGAAAAAAGATAGAATATCAGCAGGAACCTCATCATCTGCTTCCTTTTCTGATGCTTCGATTGATTTGGAAATAGAGTCCTTAATGGAAGCAGATTCACTCAATCGAGATGAGGCAGGAATTTCTTCTTTATTATTCTTCTTTTTGAGAGCACAATCTTAAACACCTATCCCTTTTGAAGCAACAACAAGAGCAGACGAGCCTAAAACAAAGGAAATAAGTAAAAAAAACGATGGCATCAAAAATTCCACACTAGTTATATTAAAAACTTACTAGTGGGCTCAAGTTGAACTAAAGAAGAAGTAGCGAAAGCATTATAGTTATTGATGACTATCAGCCATTTTCCTTGGGCATTTCTTTCCATCATTGGGGTTCCCCAAGTATTATATGTTGGTCTAAAATCATTGAGTAGCGACGAAGATTCATTTTTATTAGAAATGCGAGTCTATTACCCATTCATTTAGATGCCTGAGTCGGGGATTTGACAGTCTCGATATGAGAGGAGCTTTTCTACTTGGGAGACGAACCTAAAGGAAAACATCCTTTATGAGAAAAATGATAAATATAACATAAGTAATAGGAAATAGAGACTTACATATAACAAAGAAATTTCTCTTAATCCTAGAATAGCATCCGATATAGAAAAATTGATTTTCCTATCCCTTAGTCTTACTAACGGCATTGATGATCAAGCTTTTCGGAAGGGGACGAATGCAGTGTAGTGGTTTAGTCTACTGCTCACCGATCTTTGCAGGGTTGGCTATGGTGTAAAGAATTTCAGCACTGAAAGAGGGAAGCTTGGTTTCCCTAGCAAGAACTTCCAAGCAGATCAAGTAGGTGTATGAATTTGGAGTTAATTGAATTGGTGCGATGTTTAGATGCTCCGGGAATCTCAAAAGAAAGTTAGAGAAAGGAACATATCATGAGTGCTCTATATGTATTAGGGTAAAGGCAAAAAACCCTTCTGAGGGATTGTCAATTCTGCCAGAACGACTGGTAGGAATGACTTCTGTACCTATGATACCATACTGCTTAAGAATGGAGTCCAATTCTTCTTGAGTGGTAATAAATGATAGACTAAGAAGATGATCATCTTTCTTAGTAGATGGAGAAGCTTTTGGACCATTACTGGTCTTCTTGATTCCTTTTTAAACTGTGTTCTTGCCTTTCGTTTATCTGCAAGTGATACCTTTCCAAATTAGGAAAGGGATAATTAGAATGCTCATGATATAAAATGGGATATTATATTCTAAACAAGGAATTGCTAATTGATTACCTAGATTACGACACCAAAATGTTAAAAGTCTATAGTCCCATATAATGTTTACAACAAGTCAATGACCATTGCGTAATCAACATCGAACTCATGGAAAACTTAAAATTTTAAGTCGATTAAGAGTATGCAAATAAATGTTGGACTTTTGGTAAGAAAGTAAGCTTATGGGTATTTACAAGAAACATAAAGTAACAATTATCATAAGAGCAACTGAACTATTATGTTGTGTCACTAAATCTATGTCGAATGGACGAATTAATGATGAATCTCACATTAGTTATGTTATAAAATTATGATGTAACACCCCAGTCATAACCAATGTTGACATAAGTTGAAAATATTTTTATAAGTGGCCCATAAAATTACTACAACAACTATGTATTAAAATAACAATTTTATATAATGTCTGCATAAGAATGTTGGAAATTATTGTCAAAGAAAGATAATAACATA
Source organism: Allium cepa (assembly GCA_030765085.1). Classification (NCBI taxonomy): domain Eukaryota; kingdom Viridiplantae; phylum Streptophyta; class Magnoliopsida; order Asparagales; family Amaryllidaceae; genus Allium; species Allium cepa. Next base: position 955,700,747 of record CM060934.1, on the reverse strand, counting down.
CAATAAGATTATCAATGTCGTACAACAACCTGATAAATCAATATAGAATCTAAACAGCAACGTTTTTATGTTATCCCACCTTTAGGCAAGGCCGTGACACTAAGGATTTGATTGGCAACCAAGGAAAATCCATCCTGAAGATCGGTTATACACAGGTTCACTATGGATACTGGTAAATTTTGTCCAACTCTAGGTTGAGCTAAAATCGATGTGGCATGATAAGAAAAGCTATAAAAGCCAATATCTCGAATTTCAAGTCAATCGGAGTCCATGTGCTTAAGATACCGACCGATCGAGGTCAAAGGAAAGAGCTACAATTCGTATCCATTGAGGAAGCAACATCACATTCGTTGAAAATCCGAACTTACATCAATCATAACTCAAGATCTACAAGTCCAAATGCCACCAAATTTTCACAGGAGCTTGCCTACAACCTCAAGAATGTAACTGATAAATTTCGGCCCAAAAGGGCCAATTATGGATCGATACGAAAATCACTCCCAGATCTAGTCAAAATTACCCGAACTCGATCCCGTAAGCCCACCCACATGAGAGAAGATGTCTTCCAAAATCTGGGCAAGATATTTGTTGCCTACGCCTATAAATATTGACCCTGGACCAACAGAAAATGGACTTTTGGCCTCTCTACGTTGATACTCTACCGAAATTGCTGCTATACTTTTATTTTACTATTGCAATCCTCTTGTAACCAGTGAGTTATAATCAATAAACATTAATCATTTCATAGTGGACATAGGCCATATGCCGAACCACTCTAAAATCATGTATTTCTATATTGTTTCTTACATGTTAATTGGTGTGTTTGCTAGATCTGCCTCCTTTCACATTTACTTTCTTAATTTTATCTCTTCAAATACATCCAAAGAGTGTTGTGCCCAATTTTAGTACAAACACTTTGGTGCTTTCACTGAGAAAACCCATATTTTCTCCTGCTTATTAGATCTACTGCCGATATTGGATTGCAAAATTCTAAAGAGAAGACCCAGATCTCAAGCCTAGAAATTCTTCCATCCTATTCAGATTTGCACCAAGTCTAGGAGAGAACTTCACTATTCACTATAGTAGCTACCAGGACTATCTCAACCGCTGTAGATCCAGAAGGACGGGATAGGCAGAACCCTATGCAACTTCCCTCTGTAGACCAAAACACTGTTGGACCTTCGGATCCACAAAGCCCTATCACTAGGGAGGAGTTCCAACTACTGATGCAAGAGCAGACTCAAAGCCGCCAATAGCTTACCCAACAACTCCGTGCCAACGAGGAGTTAACAAATCGGCTGAACCGCGAAAGACTAGCCTTCCTATTCATCCACTGAAAGTTCAGCTTCTTCTGGCTACAATCACAAATCTACGTGCCAACAACTGGATGGAAACTATACACAGGCTATCGGACATCAGTGCACTTTGAATCTTGGGAAATCAAGAGTGGTTCCATCAACCAGCCACCAGACCGGACCCTCCTCCCGAGGAGGATGGTTCCTTATCACACTACTTATAACCGCGCCGCCGCCGCTGCTATTGAGTTGGGATTTGACACTCGGAATCGAACGGATCCAAACCATCGCCGACGTGATTATACTTCTGAGCATTATGTTCCCGAAGATCTAGAGCCAAGGAGACGAGATATGGACCATCGACCATGCCTGGCCCACCCTCGCATTGTGGAACCCGACCACACCTTGGCTCAGCATGCTCAGAATGTCCAAATGCCAGACATCTCGATAATGACTCGTCAGAAGATCCGTGAAAGCCAAGGCCTCACCAACGATGACTAGGGAATCTCCCGGAGTCATCCCCCTTTCACCAATGACATTCTCTATGCTGAACTGCCTCGACGATTCAGAATACCAACTCTACCTATTTATGAAGGAAGCTCTGACCCTAACCAGCACATTTTAAAGTATGAATGGTTGATGAACACCACACGGGATGATGATGCGTTTAAGTGCCGAAGTTTCCCAATCTCCCTAAGAGGCATTGCGATTATGTGGCTTAATCGCTTACCCACTCGATCTATCTCATGTTTCGACCAGTTGGCAATGAAGTTTGTCGAAAGTTTCGCATGTATGTCACAGGGCCCAAAAATGTTAATACCTTGTCCAGCATCACTCAAGCCCTCGAAGAGACACTCAAACTTATCTGGAGAGATTTCACGATGCGTGCGTCGAGATTAGTAATCCTAATGACAATTCCATTATGACGGCACTGACCAAGGAAATCATTCCCGATTTCGAATTTGGCATTGGTTGGCTGTAAAACCCCCTACGTTATTGGACCGTTTCTATTTCAAGGCAGCTTAGTTCTTGAGAAGAGTGGATGCGAAACAGTTTAGGAAAAAAGATGACGTAGGGCCCAGTGAGGAAGGAATCCAAAGTAATGTCGCTGTAAAACAAACCGAGGAGAGTTCTGAAAAGGTACATACAAAAAAAGCAGAATAAGCACAAAGGCGATGGAAATCAAGGTAGAAAGCGGGATCAAAATCGCAGACCGCGACATAGGACTTCCTTGTTTGACATTTATACTCGTTTAAATACATCTCTGGAAAATATGTACTTGCAAACTTGTAATACCGTCCAATATAAGAAACCTGCTCTAAAGCAATCATCAAAGAAATAGATTCAAACGGGGAAATTTTATAGGTTTCATGATAATTATAGCCACAACACAAACAAATGCCGTCAATTACATGATATTATCGAGAAGTTGATTAGAGAAAGAAAGTTGAAGCAGTTTGTTCCGGCGCCACAGCCTGGAGGTTTGGGCCCATCAAATCAAAACTAAATACCAAATCAGGTTAGACGGGAGGAACCCGCTCGTACCAACGGGAGGTTAGCGATTAATACTGTTAGTGGTGGCCCTCATCCATCGGATCGGAGCTAGAGGGAAATGGAGTCGTATGCTAGCTCTATTAGGTATGCGATCTTCGAATGCTGCAGTAATTTGGAAGACGAGGTTCCGACTAAACAACATAAAATGATAACAGATGACATCATATTTTGAGACAGGGATGCCGACAGGGTCGAATCCCCCACCATTGATCCACTAGTCATGTTAGCTCAGATAGGTCCTGCTTGGATGAAGATGATCTTAGTGGATAGTGGAAGTTCAGTGAACGTACTCTTTAAGTGAGTATGTGAGCATATGATCAAATGAAGATGGAAGCGAAAGATCTGAAGCCTTGTCATTCTTGTATTCATGGCTTCATTGGATGTGCAACTATACCTACAGGGATGGTGGAGCTACTAGTGAATTTGGGAGTTGGAGAGCCAGAAGAGTCCAGATATTGCAGTTTATTATGTTGGATATTGACTCACCATACAACGCTTTCTTGGGTCGACCGTTCCTAGCTGAGTTTAGGGCCCTATTTCCCCTTAGTGTCTAACTTTGAAGTTCCCTATCGATAATGGAGTCGGAGTCGTTTAGGGAGACCAGGCTGCTGGACGAGCCTGTTACATTGCTAAGCTACGAGAGGCGCAACGAAAAGAGAAAGTAAAGGGCGTAAAGGAATCTCTCTGCGTCCGCTTTGCGGATAATTGATAGTTAATGCCTGGACCAAACCCCGGGCACCACAACCAATTCTCAAGAGAGCTTGGCCCAAGAGATACTGAAAGCGAGGACAAAGTCAAAGACAATGAAGCTTCTCTAGCAGAGCTGACAATTAATGTTCCGATCGATAGTGATGACAATTCTAAAATGGTGAAGATTGGATCTCAGCTAAGCCGACAGATGAATGAGGAATGGGTTGAGTTTCTTCAGGCAAATCTCATTTGCCTGGATGCACTCCGACATGTGTGGGACCTTGCCGGACATCATGAGCCACATATTGAATATTAACCCGTGGTATGTCCCTGTCAAGCAAAAAAGGCATGGTACGGATCCAGAGAGATCTGCCGCCCTTAAGGAAGAGGTAGATAAACTCAGGTCGAACCAGTTTATCTGAGATGCATTATATCCAGAATGAATGTCCAATCCTGTACTTGTTAGGAAACCTAACGGGAAATGGAGAACATGCGTTGACTACTCTTACTTGAATAAAGCTTTCCCTAAAGACAGTTTTTAACTTTCCCGGATTGATCCGCTCGTAGACTCATTGGCCAGATATGAACTCTTATCCTTTATGGATGCATATTATGGCTACAATTGGATACTGATGCACCTGCTTGATCAGGAGCATACCAGCTTTGTCATCGATTTGGGACTCTATTGTTATAAAGTGATGTCGTTCGGGCTTAAGAACGCTGAGGCAACTTATCAGGGACTCGTCAGATAAATATTCGCTAACTAGATCGAAAAGATCATGGAGGTATATATGGATGACATGCTTGTAAAGTCATGATTTTCCACCAGTCATATCAAAAACCTGGAAATGGTGTTCAATATCCTCCAAGATTACAGAATGAAACTCAACTCGTTTAAATGTCACTTTAGGCTCGCGTTTGGAAAATTCCTTGGATTCATCGTTAATGCTCAAGGAATCGAAGCCAATCCCACGAAAATCTGGACAATAATAAATTTTGAAACTCCAAGGACTATAAAGAAAGTTTAGAGCCTCAACGGGAAGGTAGCAGCACTGAGTAGGTTCATTTCAAAATCCATCGACAAATGCATCCCCTTCTTCGATCTAATCAGAAAAGGGAAACATAACTTTGAATTGACTACAGAGTATAAGGGCGCATTATAGCAATGGTTTAATACCTATCCATACCACCGATTCTGTCAAAACCTATTGATCACGAGAGACTGTACATTTACTTAGCAATGTCAGAAAATGCAATAAGTGCCGATTTAATTTGGAAGGAGGACCGGATACAACGGCTAGTCTATTACATCACCAAACGGCTGACCGAAGAAAAAAGAAATTATCCGAAGTTGGAGAAGTTAGCTTATTGTCTTGTCATTGCCTCGAGAAAGCTCTGTCCGTATTTTTAGGATCATCCCATCACTACCTACACCGACCAGCCGTTACGACAAGTCCTTACGCAACTTGAGATGTCAGATAGGTTACTCAAATGGAATATTGAGCTGAGTCAGTTCGTCATTGCTTGCACATCAAGGCGAGCTATTCAAAGACAAGTCGTAGCAGACTTCATTGTCGAATTCACTATCTCGAAGGACTTGCTCGAAACCAGTGTATCTCCAAAACATGTCGGGAAACTACATTGTGATGTTGCATCAAATGACCGCTGCTCAGGTGTTAGAGTTGTGCTTGAAACTCCTAAAGGCTGATCTATATGTTATGCCTTAAAGTTCGATTTCTGTGCGACCAACAAGCAGGCCGAATACGAAGCCCTACTTGCTGGACTAAGTGTTGCCAGAGATTTAAGTGTTGTTGTGGAGATTTACCGTGATTCACAATTGGTGATATGTCAAGATCGGGGGGAATACCGGGCCAAAGACCGGAGACTAGTCGCTTATCTCGCTCGGGTCTAGGAAATATTGAATCAATTTGATAATTATGCCATTTATTGCATACCCCAAGAACACAATCAGTATGCTAATTCCTTGGAAAAATTAGCCAGTACCGATGAGGAACAGTAAATGGGATTCGTCCCCATTGAGACATTATCTTCCCCGAGAATTGATCAAATGGAAGACTGACTGGGTACTTGAAGTCATACCTGATAAGGAGTTATGGATGACTCCGTTCATAAACTATTTCGAGCATAGGACCCTGCAGAGCATAGGTGTGAAAAAAGACAAGTTCTTCGAAAGGCTTCGTGGTTCACTATTCAGAATGGAGTCATGTATAGAAGAGGGTTCTCTATTCCTTTACCCTAGTGTATCGCCCACGATGAAATCAATCGAGTATTGCATGATGTACACGAAGGAGAATGTGGTGATAACACTAGAGGGAAAGCTCTTGGTAAGAAAGTGCTCCGATATGGTTATTATTGGCCGATTGTAAATTGCTATGTATTAGATTGTGCCAGGAAATGTGACAGATGTCAAAAATATGCTTGGATTCCAAGAGCCCTGCCTATCGAAATAATGCAGATGGTCAGTCCATGGCCGTTTGCAGTATGGGCATCGACATTATTGGGTCTCTACCTCTGCCTAAAGGTGGCGCAAAGTAAGGCATCATTGTAGTTGATTACTTTACCAAATGGGTGGAAGCCGAGCCCTTGCTACTATCACCTTGAAGAAAGTGATCAACTTTATTACACGTTACATTATTTGTCGATTTGGTCTCCCATACACCATCATCATTGACAATGGAACCTAATTTGATAGTGTCGAGTTCAAGAATTTCTATCAGCAATTCCATATCCAGAAGAAATTCTCTGTAGTTGCGCACCCTCAAGCGAATGACAGGTCGAAGCTGTTAATAAAGTTATAAAGTCCATTCTGAAGAAACGATTGGAAAAGGCCCAAGGTAAATGGGTCGATGAACTTCCTATGGCCCTATAGGCTTATCGAACAATCCAAAAGTCCATGATCGGGCATACTCCGTTTTCACTTTCTTACGGTTCAGAAGTTGTTATTCCAGTCGAGTTCGAAGTGCCTTCTCGTCGTGTGACATATTATGACTCGAAGACAAATGCTATATTACTTGTCGAATCTCTGGACTTATTAGATGAGAAATTAAAAGAGGCTGATTTGAGGGCAACCATGCACCGAAGTCGAATCGCTCGATTGTACAATACTAAGGTCCGACCCAGAAACTTTGAACTCGGTGATCTCGTCCCCAATAGAATTTACTCGGTCCCTTTGCATTGAAGCCAATGTGGGAGGGACCGTATGTTATTGAACGAAGGCTCGGAGACGGCACCTTTAAATTATCGACCATTGATGGTCTCACTTTGCTTTATTTATTGAGAGTCTCGTCGCTACTACACATAACATGCTTTATTTATTCATTCGGTTTGATTTTAATTTACAATTTATTTATGCATTTTGAAATTTGAATTTGTAATAAGGCAGCTGACTTTGCCATATTTTCCTATTACAGCAATAAAATGTAATCTCTTCGTGCCAGAGCAGTGATTCTTAAAATGCATTATACGACCATCACAATGCACAAAGAGCTAAGTTCCACCCTACAATGGGATTTATTCAAATAAGGAGTGATTGAGATACGACCGATCATTCGCTAAGTGAAACCCGAGCTCGGGGGCAAGTGATCGCACTAAAGCTAGAAAATGATTGATACGCGACAATTCTCTAACTATACGGCTCTCGGAGTGCGAGCTAGAGTATAAACTTACAAATGCAGGCTCGAAGAGGGTGGATCCGTCCACCTAACAACTCCGTTCTTGTATAAACCAAGTCCGAGGAGGATGGATTCGTCCATCTAACGACCTCACTTATTAACTCATGATGGATGTAACCCGACCGTCCACGATCCTAATAAATCTATCGTTCTCAAAGTGCGAACGAAATACTAAAAACTCAAAATAGATGTGATCGACCATCTGTTAATCAACTCCAGATTCCCAGAGCGCAAAGTGGAGTATAAACATCAAAATGGGTGTTACCGACCACCCATCGGCTAACTCTAAGTCCCTAGAGCGAGGATTGGAGTATAAACACAAACCGGGTATGAACCGACCACCCGTGAGACAACTCCGAGTCCCCTTTGTGCAGACAAGTGTATAAACACAAATTGGGTGTGACTGACCACCCGTAGAATAATTTAAGTCCCTGGAGCGTAGATGTGTCTTTAGTCATCAAACAGGCATGACTGACCGCCGACATACAAGTGCAATCCCTAGAGTATGGATGCAAGTACCGATAGATGAGCGTGTGTGATCCGACCACTCAAACTCATCTCGTTTCAACTTCATTCCAGTTAAGTTAAACTAAAAATTTATCGAAGGTGAAAAGTGACTTCCTAAAACTTAAGTACTAACTACTGATTGAAACTGTACAATATTGAGACTCGGCTTAACTTTCGACTATAACCCGAAGTTATAACTTCGGGACTTAACAAAAAAACTAAGGTCTGATTCAGAGACTAAGGCTTCACAAGTACATGGAATCGAAGTTTGAGAGCATGTTTATTCTCTCATGGCTTACAGGAAACAAAAGGAACTTCCTATCCGTCTACCAAAAAAGGAAGCAAGAAGACATGTTTATTCTCTCAATTTCTTCTTCTTCTTCGACGTTGACCCACTGGAGCTACCACTTAGGTGCCTCTTCGAGCCTTTGCCTTTTGATGGTTGATCTCCAGCCAGGGAAATTATGATGATCTTTTCCTTCGAAATCACGGGAATTGGAACAATTTCTGAATGTGGAGTCGGAGGGATAGGAATGCTCTCGATGTTGGTAGATGAGGGAGGCACGCTAGTGTCGACGATTGAACCGCTGGGAAAAATCATTCGTAGAGTAGTTGGGCTAGGACCCGCTAAACTGCCTCTGATACCGCTGGCCTGTGCGGTTGCTTCCATCTCAGCGTTAATCTCCGCTATGATTTCTTCTTCATGAATTGTTTGGGCATCCATGGGGATGCTACCAGTTGGGCCCGTAGAGTTGACAATGAATGCGCCTCCGCCCATGCGAATGGCAGGTCGAAAGTGGGTCTGTTTGATGACCAAGGAGTTCCTCTATCATCTGCTAGTCAAAAGTAAAAGTGCTCCCCTGCACGCCGTCGGTTCGTGCAGCGACCGTTGTTGAAGTCGCCTCCATCATTAGTGCCTCCTACTCATGATACAGCTCTTGAGTTGTAGGGGGTACGGCCATTGCAGCTCCTATCGCTGAATAGAGATAAGGGAAAAAGTATTAGTAACTACTTCAAACAACACTCCCAACTTTGAGTAAATGCAAGAAATGTTCAGAATACCTTCCTTAGAATGGCTCGTGGGTGGAGCCAGATCAATTTCAGGGACATGCACTTGAGCTGGAGACAACTGCGGTTGATCAAGATTGTATGCAGGCACAGATAGAGGATCAAATGTAGGAGTAGATTCGGGCTGGGTTGGCATAGGAATTTTGGATCCCGGGTCATGATGCTCAACTCCAAAACCCTCTCCAGCCTCCGCATGCTGAGTACCGAGTCTCCCTTTCTCAAATATGATAGTGACGTCGTGGGGGAACTCTTCCCTCATCCTCATTCAGCACCCAATTCTCTAATTCAAACTCATTGATGGAATCAGTGTTGTACTTTGATTTTCCTTCTTCAACCAAGCGGCAACAAGCATTCTATAGATATGACGAATAATCTTCGAGCCAGTTTAGATTTCGATGCTTTAGAACATTAGCATTATATGTAATGAGGAGATCTTCAATGTCACCCTCCAACTTGGCCTCTTCCATTCTTACTTCACCCTCAACCCTAGCTTCGGCTTCCTGAACCTTTAGCATTGCCGCATCCCTCTCGTCCCTGAGTGCCACAACCCAGTCGCATGCTTCCTGAGAGGCTTTATTTGCATCGTCTTTTTCTTTGATGACTTCAGCAAACTTAGCTTTAAGCTCCTTGAGCTATTTCAGCGCCCCATCTCTTTCGGCCATAACTGTGGTGGTACGATGTCCTATTTCCTCAACCAGGGCTAAGTGTGTTCACCTCATCTCCTCCATCCTCAGGGTTGTCTCATCGGCTCTTTTACTCACCTCCGTTTTTGAATTTCTCGAGGATTAGTTTTCATCATTAAGCACTGAATTATGCGGTCCTTCTGAGCGAGATCAGTTCCTAGTTTCTTGATTGTCTTCTCCCGCTCAAATGCAACCGTTGATACTTTACTGTGGTCTTCACCATTCTCGATATTGGCCATAAACATCATGTAAGTAGTCGTGCATCATCTTTTCTACCTTGTTGGGGATTCGCATTAAGTGCGGGGGGAGGATGAAGCCATCAAAACAGATATTTAAAAAATCCATTTTCAACTTAGCGATCCCAATCAATCCTTCCCTGGTGGGTTCTGTGATGGCTTGTTCAGTGACAACGGAGGCCTTGATTTTAGTCCTTTGACGCTGTTGGTCAGGCCTAGCTGCTTGAGGGGGTGGTATTGGCACGAAGATTTAAGGTGTTATTTTCCAGGACCAGATGGTTGGGTTGGTCCTCTAGGTAGCGGAGAGCGTGACCGAAAACAACGCCTATATTCCGTCTCCCTGTCCCTTTCCCTCTTGTAATGCTCCTTCTCCTGACTAGAATAGCCATGATCGCAGTCTCTATCGGCCTCGCGTCTACGAGACTCAAAGTATAAGCTAGATGAATGGCGCGTAGAATGAAGGCTACCAAGCATAGGATTCCCGCCTTGACATCATAACTATAAAATGGAAAAAGAAATAGAGTTGGTATTTCCTAAAGATGAATAGCTTGTGATTATAAATTTTTGTGATCCGGTAAAGTGTGTGTATGCATGTGCGAACCCCCCGACCAACCGGTTATAGGCCATACTCAAAGGAATTGACTTTCCTAGATCAAAAGTGCTCTAAAGACCTTCCAATCCGGTATCTTGTGGAGTGACACATAGTCCAGAATTGGAATGTTTGCAAGTCCATCAAAGGACTTCTCCATGTATGAGGGAGGAGCCTCCGAAATTATAACACAGGTAGCTGGCAGAGACACGACCATAGATTTCCATCTCGAAGACTTGCGAAGCTTATGAGCAATTGCCTTGCCTTTTTATTTTTTCCTCTGAATGTCGAGGACTATCTGAGGGCCCGGCTACGGGTTCATCTTCAGTAGGCATATCCTCTTCGCCACCCTGCTCACCGATTACAATTTTGTGCATTCTACGCCTAGCTCATCCTGCGGAAGCTATCCTAAAGATCCTTCAACCCTATGCTATGGTCTCTATCAATTAGCCCAATGACCCTCAGATTTTCATCCATAAGCACTGCTTCAATCTCTCTAATTCACCCGGCACCTCCTGGAGAATCCTAACAATTTCCCCAAATTGATCGCCTTCAGGTCGAGGAATTGAAGCTATAAATCAAAAACAACATTAAACTCAGTATCATTGGAGATTAACCAATTAGTCGTCAGAGAAATTGCAGCACTTATATCTCACTAGCCACCATTTAGCGAATCCTGGCGGGCATCGAACATAGAACCACTCGGTTTTGAAAGAGCTAAGTTTGGTCCAAGTCCCAATCACAATTTGGCATTTTCTGACTCCCTTTAGAAGTGTGAAAGAGGGGTTATCTCCCCGACTCTTCATGTTGAGTAAGAATCTGACTTCCTTTGGAGTCGGGGGCCGAAAAAGGTGCTCTATGAAGATGATGAATAGGCAGTTCAGAAGAGCATACCCATTCGGATATAACTATGATGGGGTGATCCTTAAATAAGATAACACCTTCCAAATATATTGATTGAATGGTGGGATCATCCCGGATGTGCAGGAAAGTCGATTAAAAGCGGTGCACCTTTCCGGAGGAGTATGTGGTCTATCGTTCGGCCCTGGTAACAGAACATCGTTCAACGATAGCCCATTCCGTAAGCAAATTCTCCTCAACATAATTTCATAAACATTGAATGGTATGGAATCCTGTGGATTCCCAATGAAGGTTGCTCCTGGTAGTTCATCTGGAGCTGGACTTATGACTTTGGCCACGATGGTCGGCATCTCCATTACCAGAAGGGGTGGACTTTGAGCCTCTTGTTGCTGTAAACTCTCGGGTTCCATAGCTAATCAACTCAGCAAAAATCATTGGTAAGTGACAATAATCCCATTTTTCATCCAGTATGAAGTGCATGAATGTGGTTTAGTGCAATGTTGTGTATAGTTTATAAAACACTGCAAGATATAAAAGGTGTACGAATGACGAGACTTTGGAACTCAATCGGAGTGACCGTCATTGCTGGCTGTCACAACCGTGCCTTTTGGACTTTGAATATCATTAAAGTTCCTTATATTTTGTTAGGTTATGGTTTCATCAACGAGCTTCGAAAGGTAGTTAAGTGTGCAATGAAATGGTAAAGTTCAATTATGCAAGGCGAAAGCTCGTCGGAGTCATATGTTCAAATGTGCAATAGGCTTTGAATTTATCAAAATTCAACTCGGCATGATCACCAAAACTTCAATTTGTATCGGTCAAGAAGGCAATCCATGTCCATCAAAGTGCGAGTTCGGCTCGATCACCAAAAGTGCATTCATATCAATTTTCTGAATAGCAATTCATATCGATCAACATTCGATTTCTATTGATCATATACATTATCCTCGTATTGATACGAAGATCTCCACCCAATTGATATGAAATCCTATTTCCCAGATCGATTCAAACACTTTCAATTCAAATCGATACAACGCATCCTCCATTCATTATCGACACGAATAGGCCCTTCTTCCATCGATACGAATTCAAAACTGAGCGGTTTCTTCCATCGATACTTCGTATCCATACTCCTTCTTCTCCAAACCCATTCAAGCATCGCCTCTGCCATCCCGGACTTCGTTTCGACCATCCACGGCCACTACATCACTAGAATCAATAACGGAATCAACGGAAATGGCAAGAGATTCCAAATCTCGTCGTTCTAACGCAAAATTTATGGCCTAATTACCTAGGTTTAACAGGAGGTTAAAGAAATTTGGAGCTTGGTTCAGTTTGCTAGTGAAGATGATGCTAGTTTCCTTCATTTGGAAGCGATACAGGCATAAAGTAGAATGATGGCAAGTAAAGAGAAAAAATCCTAAGTGCCGAGTATATATAGAAAGAAAATGACCGTTCATCTCCCAATCATCGCTACAGGTTGGAACAGTTGTTATTATGGTCAATACGAATAAGTTGTTTCGTATCCAATGGCTCAACTGAGACAAATGTGATGCTACCAATACGAAGACTTCTCCGTAACTAAGTTTTGCCAGAGAACCTTCCCACTCGTATCCATCGATATGAACTACGTTGAAACATGAACCAAATTCGTGTAGATCGACATCGATACGGAAACAATTGTTCAACTTTTCACATCAATCCAGGAGAGGATCGATACGAAGAGATACTCCAAAATAACCATTAATCATTGTTACAACTCGAATTTCACATCAATTCAGGAGAGGATCGGTGCGGAATTCGATACGAGAAAACTGGCAATGACTCCAGAACGTACAAACATTAATGGGAGTAAGATTAACATGCATTTATGCATGTGACGAGTTAACGTTCAACTTTCAAAATTCACAGGAATTGAATGCTCACCCGATGACAATGACATCCTCGAACAACAGTTTGCTATCATTCAACACTCTGTTACAACGGTGCATGGTACAATCATTGGCAGTCATAAATTCAAAATTTATATTAATAAAAAATGATCAAAGGTTACATCTTTTGAAAAAGAGACAACAACTATACATCGAATCAGATAGAACTTCTCATACGGAAGGTTGCGGCTTTTCAAAGCATGTCATGTCCACACAAGACATACTTTAGGGGGCAAATGTTATCCCGCCTTTTGGCAAGGCCGTGACACCAAAGCTTGACTGGTAACCAAGGACAATCCCTCCGAAAGATTGGTTATACATAGGTTCACTATGGATACTGATAAAAAAATTCCTAGTCTGGGTCAAGCGACAATCGATATGGTATGACAAGCAAAGCTATAAAAGCCAATATCTCGAATTTCAAGTCAATCGAAGCCGTGTGCTCAAGATACTGGCCGATTAAAGTCAATGGAAAGAGCTATAATTCGTATCCATCGAGGAAGCAACATCGCATTCGTATCCATAGAAGAATTGCCTCGTTTGTGTCGGCCTCACTCTTATACTTTGTTTCCATCAGATGTCCCACACTTCGTATCCATCGCACCACCCATGTTATGTATCCATACCTAAAAATATGTCGTACCACTCCCACCTATTGCTCAAGGCGTGTCGATCATTTTTGGAACAATTTGTATCGATCGGTGAGGTATCGATACAAATCCACCCACCAACTACATAAAGCAACGTTCAAGACATCGATGGCAAGGCAGAGGTCTGGAATGATATGAATGGGATTGTATTGTATCGATACGAAAGATGTGGACGAGCATCGATACGAAAAACACCGCCTCCATAATCGATACGAAGTAAAACCCTACAGATGAATACGAACGAACATGAATGTATCCATACGAATGGAGCCTACAAAGAAGGAAGACTTGGTCACTCGACATGAAAAGTGGATCGATCTGGAAGATAGCGCCACTTCATTGACCACAATGTGCCTAAGAGGGATACGAACCAGATCAACACGAATGGAAGCGATATGAGTTGGACAATACATTGAAAATCCAAACTTGCATCGATCATAACTCGAGATCTACAAGCCAAAATGCTAGAAAATTTTCACAGGAGCTTGCCTATAACCTCATGAATGTACCTGATCAATTTCATCCCAAAAGGACAATTTATTGATCGATATGAACACATATGGCTCCTAGATCAAGTCGAAATTACCTGAACTCGATCCCGTGGCCCCACCCACATGAGGGAAGAAGTCTTCCGAGATCTGGGTGAGATATTTGCCGCCTACGTCTAGAAATAGTGATCCTGGACCAGTAGAAAATGGACTTTTGGCCTCTTTATGTCGATACTCTGCCAAAATCACGATTATACTTTGATTGTACTTTTGTAATCCTCTTATAACTAGCGAGTTATAATCAATAAACATCAATCATTTCATGGTGGACGTAGGCCTTACGCCGAACCACTCTAAATTCGTGTGTTTATGTACTGTTTCTTACCTGTTGATTGGTGTGTTTGTTAGATATGCCTCATTTTACATTTACTTTATTCATTTTATCTCTTCAAACACATCTGAAGAGTGTTGTGCCCAATTTTGGTACAAACATTTTAATTAATAATGAATTCATGTATGTCGCATCTATTATTACTAATCGACATAAATTCTCTCATTACAACAACTTTTACATTTTCAAACAGGTTGTCGTACCTCTTTTTAATCTTTGGTGACATGAAGGTCTTTGGCTATAGGTTCCTAAGCTCTCGGAATTGATCATCAAAATAATGGAAAAGGAGTAAACTAATTAATGTCGAACATCATAATGATGTCGAAGGCATCAATGCCAAAATAGAATAGAGGAATATTTGGTTTTGGGTCTAATAAACCTTTCGTTTCATCATTGAACCAGAAACGACTAGGTTTCCAAATCAACATCATCCGACTTTATTTAATCCAATAAATCATCTAAACAACATAAAAATTCTTTGCTAATACAATCTATAGGCATAACTAATCATTGAGTTGATTAGCTACTCCAATCAAACATCAAAACTTAAGCACCAATTTGAATCCAAAAATCCCTGAATCAGACCCTAATAGCTATTCAAATGAGAAATTCTAATTTAACTTAGTGGTGTAATCAATTGAAAGGAGATATGTACCTTAATTTTTGCTTTGATGCCAAATGACTAGAATTTGGGAGTAAGTTTGAGAAATTTAAGTTTGTTCGTTTGAAGTTTTAATTGTAGGTGAAAAGAGGAGGAAGGAAAGGACTTGACTATTAATAGTGGAGGAAAAGACAGACAGCTACCATTGGATTAGTTTAAATGCATGGCCAGATTTATAAAGAATACCAATGGGTGGTTAAAAAAATGATGTCAAAGGGATTAACTTGAAATGTAATGCTTCCTTCATACTAAGGGGCAAACATTACTACCATTATCAATCCTAAAGGTATATGACATGATGACATAGAAAATTCGAAAGTATAAAGATAAACCAATGCCAAAAGCATTCAATGTTGCCCCTCATCAATAAAGAATAAAAAACAATGCCATAGGTCATCAACGAAGCTAGATATACCAAATGCCATTAATGCCACATACCGCCTATAAAGTTGAATGAATAATATCATGCCAAAGAAATTGGAAACAGTGTCGCATGTTAGCAAGGGAATGACAACATTGCAAAGCTTTATGCCGCAAGCCATCAATGTTATAATGGCATGATGTAGCATTGATGTTGCATCACATTAATGTTGCATTCCATCAATGAAGCACTTTTTCCACATAGCTAGAAGAATTAATGTCGCTTCAGGCTAATATTGCATCTCCCTAATTCCAACTTATTCTAATGTCACCCTTTAAATTAATGTTGCCTCTCATCAATGCCCTTCACCGTTGATGCCGTCTCTTATCAATGCCACTCATAACCAACGCCGCTTATCATCAACGCCGCCTACATACAGTGCCACCTGTTATCAATGCCACTTGTTACCAATGTTGTTTGCTATTGATACAGCCTATTATAAATGCCTATGTTATCGACACATCATTGTCAATACCGCCAATTATCAATATCGCCACTTATCGATGTCGCCATTTATCGATGTCATTACTTATTGATGTTGTGCTATAGTAATGTCGCATTTCATCAACCTTCAAAGGATGCCTCGTATCCTCAATACAATATTGGCATTTGATGTCGTTAATAAGGCTATTAAGCCAGTATGGATGCTAAGCGTCGAAATTCACCATTGTGCAAGTGGATGCTGAAGTTCTTCATTAACCATGGCATAGCGCCATGCGCCATCAATATGGTTAATGCTGGAGGTCAAACATGCCGCGTGGACACGTGGAGCGATGCCACATCCCTCAACCCCTATAAATATGGACCTAGGGGCATGAAGAAAGGGCAGATCATTCTTTTTTCAAATTCTTACATTTTAAACTTTGTAACCCTAAATTGATTTGGAGAGTTGTACTTTTCGCACATAGAACCTTCTACATTCAATAATTACATAGTATATGAATAAAGATTTCATGACTTGTGGCCTGTTTCGAGTTCCAAAGTACTCATGATTTTTAATCTTAACTTGCTTCGAACTCCTAAACACACCGGATGCATGAAGAGAAGGGGAAGGTTAATTCACTTGACTTATGAGTTGACTTGACTTGTTTACTTTACTTGGCGCATACTACTCCTATTATCAATATGCATGGGAACCTTGGGAGTGAGAATCTAAGCTTTCAGTAAGTGATGTTTATGACGATGATCTAGCATCACCTGCTATTAGAGATTATTTAAGATAATATTCGCATTAAAGGAATAGCAGCACATAACTAACCCTTGGTATGATGATTCTCTACTCGTAGTTTCAATTTCTATTGGAATAAGATTATTCAATACCAATGACATAAATTTGACATGAACTTGAGCATAGATTCAACAAGGACAATTTATGATTTCTCCATAGGCTTGAACATACTAAGCCTATTCACCTAAGACCTCTCTTAATGAAATGACGCTTTTACCAACACTATTTGATGAGGGTCAACTAAGCCTTACTCATCATGATTCCCCTTCTCTTGCACTTTTGAGTGTTAGTGAAGAAGTTCATTAACGTCTTGGTGCTGGAAAGAGAGCTCGAACCTCCGACTCCGTTTACATATAGGGTTCAGAGAACTTATCGCTACCAAGCATATCCCCTTAAGAAACCATTCCAAGCTAGCCTACCCTTGATTCTTAACACTATTTGATCGCATCAACAAAGCTTAGCTTAGTCATGCTAATTAAACGTGTTAAAATCTCTAAACAAGGATCCTCCGAGCCTCGAATAATTAGGCCCACTTATCAAATTACAAGTGATCCATAAAATAATGGAGTGTAAGAAGAGATAAGTGGCTCCTTACAATCCAGAAAAATGGAGTTAGAGTCCATCTCAGGTAGGGTTAACACCAATTTTTTCCATAGGGAGGCAGTACAAAAGGATAGCATATTCTTGAAAATAAGGAAGAAAATCCAACTCAAGGCTAAGGGAACCATCTTTGAAAAAGGACATTGATCTATTTACCAGAAAGTGGAGGAGTGTGTTTGATCGATCTTATAAAACAAATGAAGCAAAAAACTGCCTAAAATGGAAATTGGATATCGAAGATGAGGAGTTCATCTCAAGGAACAAAAGAGTTAAATGTCAACCAAGAGGACCATTCTCCAAAAGATCACAGCTTTCTAAAGATTACTCTTTTACTACCTCTTATGAGAATACCTACCTCTTGACCAAATACATGCTCAATTATTGGCCTTCACAACCCTAAGAATAAAAGAAATATTAAAGGATTATATTGTCCTTATTCTAATGTGCATGACACAAATCAATGTTCGAGCTTGGAAGGTATAAGCGATTATTTCCTAGGATAAGGAAAGCTCAAAGAATCTGTAAGAAGATGTTAAACATGATTTTGTACATAAATAAGTGTATGTACATGGTTAAGGAGGGAAAGAAACTCCTAAAATAAAGGGAAAATCCTTTGATCCTACCAAGATGGCCTGGTCAAAGTGCCTCGCAGAGGGAGGATGGGGTAAGCGTTTGTAACAATCCACCTTTTCGACCCTCGAATGTCGACACTAATACATCTACGATATTCATGTTCCGATCACCCAAGTGTCGAAAGATGAATTATTTAGGTAAAATAAAATGAAAAAGAAATAGAACAAGAAAGAAGTTATATTATAATCTCACATGCGGAAAGATAATATATAATATCTCAAAAGGTCTTTACTAAAAAGAAACTTTGATATACATACATCAATCAACGGAAACTAACCTATCATCAACCTGGACAGTTATAACATCCTGACCTCACAAATGTTGATAGACACTAGTCAAGTAATGTAGCATAAAATAAATATGGTAAGGAATCATCCAGCTCCTCTCCAAGAGCTCCAATGAACCATGGCTAAATTTGGAAACATACTCGAGCTGATCTAAGCATTAAGAAAATAACACCCAGATCAGTCTGTTAAACCAACGTGGGAAACTCAAATCATATAGATTTATTATATTTTAAAGCCCTTCAAAATAAGGATATCTCATAAGACCATGCGGCCAATAGACATGGACATGTTTTTACCTTATGATAACCAAACCATTTCTATTATAAAATCCACTGGTAATATAATAATGTCAAAGGTGTGAAATATAAATAATTACATAGCTGCGATGCATGTAAGTGTACGTCATAACAATAGTAGGTACACAATCATAATCGCTAAGGCACGTTCAGTAATTGTGTAAGATTTCCACGCAGATCTCCTCGGATCAAGCCGACTCCGATCTACTGCACAGGGATCAGGGATATCCTTTTGAAGAAACATACACCCTTAGTGAATGTACCATAGGAAATACATAGCTGCCCAAACTAGCCGAGTGCATCACTTCCGCATGCATATCTCTAAGTAACTCTAGGATGGAGTTGCATGCACCCCCGTGGGTTGCTAACCATATGGCTATGCATCCTATCTCATTTTTTAGTCATATCCGCTGGTAAGGTTACGTCCGACATTCTAGCATACGAGTCACAACTCGAAAAGATTTTCCACATGAGCTCCAACTCGAATAGATCATGGAACCACACATGGATTACCATATCTCAACGGATTACGAAATCACACAAAGATTTGCATATCTCAATAGGTCTCATAATCACACATGGATTTCTACATTTTGAATAGATTACGAACAACTATACGTGCTTGAGCATCTCAAATAGATCTTGAATCTCTATATAGAATTCCAGCATCATGAACAAATCACAAACCTCTTCCAAAGCACAGAACACGTATATGGTTTTGGAGTGGTTATGGTTTTAAGTCATCTCATATAAGTGCACTCTCCCGCTTACCTGGTGCTCCGTCGATCTATTTTCCGCTAATCTCAAACTAGGTTCTGTAGGAAATATACAAACAATGTATAAGATCAGAGATCACCTCCTAACCGTTTAAGCAGACATATTTCCTTATCAATCATCTTAGAAGAGCAAAATGAGTTTATATGTATAGTATAGCATCGCCAAAGATAAATATACCATATAATTCCCGTATTTCTTCTAGATATTTCTAGAGTATATTTTGGCCAACATTTGATAGTCGGTGATTTAACTATCAAATAAAAAAATAATCAAATAAAAATGAAAATAACTGCATGTGGGAAACTAAGTCCAGTATATTATTCGTACACAAGTAACACACAAAGCACGATCGAAACATACAAGTATGATTAAGTCATATAAACAGCTTCTAATCCCCTTTTTAACTAATTTTCCTTTATTAATTAAAAACCTCTTTTATTAGTAAAAATCACTTTCACTCAAAAATCTTTTATAAATGAAACTCCATTTATTAATTAAACTTCACTATTTAATTGAAACATCACTGTTCATTTCAACACATTTCGATACTCTCAAAAGTAGTCATATACCTATCTCAATCATGTAAATACATTCACAAATAAATTTCGAAAGGGCTTAAGACAAATGTTACTCAAATACTATCACTATAAAACCCAAAATCATTTCACTTACGATTATCTTCGAAATGTTATTTTCAAAAATCTATTTATATTCATAAGTATATTCAAAATGGGTTAAAGGCGAATGTTATCAACACATTGCCACAACAAACGCAAAACCAATTCATACTCGTTGTATTCTTTAAAATTCCATTATTAACGATCTAAGTATTTTTCCAAAATCATTTAATAATATTTTAACACTTTAAAATATTATCCAAAGGTTTAAAAATGGATGTTATTAAAACATTATTTACGATAAACCCAAAACAATTTCACTATTCCTTTATCTTCAAAACCCCATTGCAAAGATCCAATTACTTTTCAAAAGTATTGTTAAATGGTTTAAAAAAATGTTGCACAAACATGGTTAATACAAACCCAAATCACTTTTATACCTTCCATTTACTTTGAAACATTCATTAAAGCTCTGAGTACTTCTCCATTTATTAAACAAGGTTATATACCTTTTTAATCAATCTATAAAATAGTGCATTAAAACATAAGTGTTATAATCCAAAAACTCCTTTTATATCCATTTACATATACCAAACTTCTTTTTTAAACTTCAAAATATACTAAAATACCTATATACACTAAAAATATACTTCAAAATACTTATGCTGTATTTTAAAAACATTTATCTAAAAACCATAAAAATCTATTTTATAATTTAAAACCATCTCTTCAAAAACCCATAAATGATGTCAAGTAGTATATTTAAACCTTGATATTTTTCTGATAACAAGTACGCTTACAACACTTATTATAGATATGAAGAAGCTCTAGGATGTCTTCTAAAGGTAAATCTAAAATCGTCGATCACAGCGATTTTAAAGTGCATCCATAGTGACTCTTTCACTTCTAACATTCTCAACGTCCAATTCAATTTCCACAAATGTCCAGACTAATTCCTTTATGTTATACACACCAAAACGTGTGTAACAACCCAACATATATGAACATATATATTTCAAAATTTTACCACAATTTATCCAATTTAATATATGTCCATCATTAGGGTTTCAAAGCACATTTATAACGAATATATTGCTTTAAACATTTATAATGCACTATCGCTTTTCACAAAGCAATATCAGAAATGTAAACAAGTAGTCTGGGCCACAATACATGTTATAGATGATAAAATGAGTGATTATACTCAATAATAATGTTTCCAATTGTTTTACAAAACAAGGCAGGGTCCAAAAGTAATAATATTTTAATACAACAACAATTATATACACAATAGTACCCAATCAACTGGTGAGTAAAACTCACCCATGTTCCAACCAATGCTTTCGCATTTTCGAATAGCCCAAAATCAAATGCCATTCGATTTTGAGTAAAATTCCTACAAGCTTCGAACTCAATGAATCCAACTCCAATGCGTAGACATCATTGCTACGTGTCCAATGCAATAGAAAACACTCAATCAGATCTCATACGAAGAAGATACGATTTTTTTATACGGATTTGAATTATAAAATATAATTTATTAACTAAAAACTTAAATAACATTTTAGTTATACCTTTCCTTCCACTCATCCCTTTTTTCCCTCCTCTTTAATTCAAATAGCCATGCACATTCTGATCCGCCATTTCCATGCACATATACCCTATGACATGGAGCATCTCTCACCCAATTTGACCAATTGACATATCCAATCAACATCTTCTCCCATGCTTAATCTGTCGACCCCTAAATCGAATACCCAATCAACGTCTACCATTTTCGACCAAATGCCCCTAAGTCAACCTCCGTGCACCAAGAGTCGAATGCCATGCTCAAAATAACCACCGACCCCATCCTTCTGCTTGTGACCCGACTACCAAAAAATGATAAATGACATGTCTCTTTCCACTTCCTATAACCGCTCGTCTCCTTACTCCTACCACGCATACTCCTCCATAAATAGATACTCAACGTACCCAACGACAAGGTCCAACGTCCCCCAGTCACATCCAAAGTCTAACCCTACCTCGATTGTACGAAGTTGAGCAAGAACAAACTGAATTGCACATAAATCCAAACACACCATCAAGATGCCCTTTCAACAAAACTCTAATAGGTCCACTCTCATCAAATTTCGTTGATCCAACCTTCGAGAAGAATTCAAATTAATAGGTGGCTGTATTCTTTTGTTTACAATAAATAAAAAGAGGAGGGAGAGGAGATAGAAAAAGTGATTTGAGAAATATCCAAGTGTGGTGGATATTTATAACAAAATATGTTACAATATTTTAATTTCTCTAATTAATAGCCCAGTGTTCCAAGCTCGTACAATCACACAGGACATCAAATCGTCATGAAACTCGTCGATGTACAACAATTCATTATTCCGAATCCAATGGCACGGGTTTTGTCAAAAATCCAAGACAGTGCCCCAAAATGATAATTTCACACGTTAACTAAAATGAATTATTATTAAAACAATTTTAATCACTTAAATTGTAAATTAAAATTTATAATTACCATATATTATTTAAATATTACTTAAATAAGCTCTCGAAATAATTTTTATTTACATTAAATCCATGGTTTAAATATTTAAATAATTTGGATATTTAATTATAAACCGTTCAAAAATCCAGATCGTTACACCTTTAGTCCCACCTAAGATGGCCTGGCCAAAGAACTGACTAAGCCTTTATGTGGACTGGCCAAAGCATAAGCCCTTATTCCCGCCTAAAAACAGCATGTTTGAGGCACCTCACCTGCTAAAGGGAGGTCAGAGTAATCCTTTGACCCTGCCTGAAAAACAGCATGTCCAAAGTATTTTCAAATCTCTAACCATGCCTACATAGCCGGGTCAAAGCACCCCCTAGAGGGAGGACAGTGTAAGCCTTTGGTACCGCCTAAAATAGCCTGACCAAAGCACCAAACCAACCTTTAGTACCGTCTATAAGGCCTGACTGAAGCACTTCCTAGAGGAAGGTTGGGTAAGTCTTTGCTCTTGTTAAATGATAGCTAACCAAATGCACTAGACTATAGGCCCAAATCATTGCCTAAGACGGAGATAAGGGGTTTGGTCCAAGTAAATATCATCACCTAAGATGGTGCCAAAGAAATCTATACAATCCAAAAGCAAAAACAATCTTCTAAAGGAAGATCTGTCAAAAACAATCTTCTGGATGAAGATCTGTCAAAAACGAGCCATTCGTGCTCCGAAACAAAAACAATCAATTTTTAGAGGAAGATCTATAAAATGTGGACGGTATATGCTCTAAAGCAAAGGTAGTGTTTAATTACCAAATGTATTTTTGGTCTTCCTATATTGCCAGATGGATTTTCTGGTCTTCTATTACTATTGCTAGATGGTTTTTTGATCTTCTATTACTATTACCAAATGGAATTTTTGGTCTTCTATTATTGTTGCCTGATGGATTTTCTGGTCTTCTATTATTATTGTCATTTTTGGTCTTCTATTACTATTACCAAATGGTTTTTCTAGTCTTCTATTATTACTGGATGGTTCTCTAGTCTTTTGCTATTACTTCTAGATGATTTTATGTTCCCTCATTTGTGATTTTATGATAGACCGTATTAAAGTCGAAGGGAATTTGAACCTTAAGGCGTGATATCCACCATAAAGAAATTCCACAGACAAACTAGTATTTAATTCAAAGCTACATACCATGTTAAGGTACTGAAAAGCTGGTCATATATCTAATTCAGCAAACTCAAAAAGGAAAGCGCATACCGTACATTCAAGGTAACATTCATATGTACGTTCATTAAATATATAATATGTTGTACAAAAATTGAGCTATAAAAGGATCCATTTAAAAATCTACAAGTAATTCCTTGTTGAAGGGCAACGCTCTATGTCAACTTCTTTAAATCTTCAACAATTGATGAAGAGACTGTAATGTGGTGAAAGACCACATCTAAAAGTTCTTTAAGTTTCTTTTCCTTTTTCTAGATAATATCTACATCGTCAACTGAGTTAATTTGAGTCTTCATTTCACGCTTGAGAGTCTTATTGGTTCCTTTTGAAGTTAGAACCGTGCTATTTAATCCCTTAATTTCCTGCTCAAGGGTATGCTGTTCGTGCTTTCGCTTTTCAACTTGGCTTTCATAATCATTGAGGCATTGAGAAACTTTTTCATTCCATTTCTTGTTGAAAAATTGCATGCAATCAAATTAGTCTTGTTTACTCCATTTGGTGATTTCTTCATTGCTTAGACCCGAAGGTGGGTTTAACAAAGTAGGAAATTCTTTACCAGCTAAGGATTGAGATCTCATCGTTCTCCCAAGAGTAGGAGCGGGAAGGCATGAATCGCTTCCACTTGCAATAAGTCCAAGGATTGATAGAACACTTGACTTTTTAATAAGTCCACTTCAAGGTCATTTATCCACCGGTGTAATCTAGCAAATTCCACATCAACCTCAATTGAAGGATTAGACCCTAAGACCATGCCTATCTTCTCTTTCGGTTCTTGCAATTCTTTGTCCTTTTCTTTGATTTGATTCTCTAAGTTGGACATTTCTTTATAGTTAATAAATGTTGATCATAATTGGTAATACTTCATATGCCACTCTTGGGCTTTTGAATTATTCTAAAAGTGCTAAACTAAAGCGCCTAGAGAAGACTATATCTTTTTAATAGTAGCTATCAATTTATATTTAATGTCGTTCAGCCAAGAAAACCAACCGTGGGATTAAATGAAATTGCTAACTGGCTTCCTAATTTAGAATAAGTAAAATGAAAATAAACTCTTTCATTAAGTAACATCAAAAGTTTATAAACAAAAAGGAAATTCAAATTACATCACATTCCCATTTTTGAACATTTAAATAACTCTTAAATCTTTGAAATAACGGTTTTATCCCTTTCAAATGACCCAATGGATAGGGTAAGGGTAGATTAAAAGGAGTTTTAATTCCTTCTGGTTTATTAACTTGATGGAGTCGATGATAGTCCTATTTCCAACTGGAGGGCTAGCGTGATCACATAGCAATTTAGAATGATACGTTTATTTCACGAAGTAGTTTGTCCTCCTCATCGCCTAGGAAATCAAAGCAAAAGTAAGGGAATCACGTGTATTCTTCTTGTAAATCATTTAGAAAGCAATGCCTTACTAACCGAGATGTCCTGAGAGTTAAAGATTTCTCTTTAATATCTTTCTTTAATCCGACGAGTTTATTCAAGAGATACATGGAAACAGGACTACTTGAGATTTCCTTAGTCCAGATAATATGTTAAAATTAGACTAAGAAAAGAGAAATAAAAGTGATAGATTTTATAAGCAACTTGAAGTACATATATAACCATACAACCATTCGGGTTCATACAATATAGTTCTCTTATAAAATTATGAAATAAATCACCCTTATTGTACTTATCTTTTCGGGAGGAAACGCGTTAGGAAAAAGGGGAACACTAGCGACCCTAGGTAAGTTCCAATAAGGCTTAAGATGAGGATCGCTTCCATAACCTTTTAGATATTTTTTATGAAGGCGTCTAAGCAAACCCCCGCTACTTTTGCCTAAGTAAGAAAAGTGCACAAATTAACCCCTGGAACAGGTTTTATAGTGGAATTCCACTAAAGGGTTTCTATAATCATTTAACATTCAAAAGAGAGTCATTAATTCAGTATTCTCTCTCAAAGTTCTTTCTCGGTATAGACGAGCTCTTTTTAAGCGAGGGACGTCTTGCTTTTCCTTAAAAACTATAGCCGCATGGCATCACCAGAAAGGCGTTTGTATTTGTTTGATAGATCATTGTATTCTTTAACCAACTTTTCAAGTTCACTACTCAATCGATTCTCTCTATTCACACTTTTCTCAAAAGGATCTCGTAATAGTACTTGTCCTTTTTCCTTAACTAAATTAGTAAACTTATCAATCAAAAGCTAAACAAGAAGTCTTAAACATCATAAATAAAGAACTCTATATATACGGGGTTAGAACTTGAGTCTGATTTTTCTGCTTCGATGGATGGCAGGGGGAGCATTATCTTTCTAAGAATCCTTTCTTGTAATATCCCGAGGATTAGGAAAATCAGTAAAACCTGTGCCTTGGACAGGTAAGTCCAAATTGGGATCACCTGATCCACTCACACCATCTTTTTGTCTTGAAGGACCTTTTCCATCACCATCATCATCATCATTATTGTCGTCATCGTCATCATAATCATCACTTTTCCTTTATTATCGGATTCTATTTCTTCATTGATTGAAGGATCATCACAAGTTAGCCAATTTTCATTGTCAACCTTTTCTTCAACAAGAACTCTTCCTAAAGAGTCTTCTTATCTTCCTTCAGTTTATGACTAAACTTTTTTTTTTAAATTTTCATTCCAATCCACGAGGGACGAAAATTTTAAGTTTGGGCACTTTTGAATGTTATTTGCAAATGCCATAAATAAGGCTTCTTTATAAAATTTCTAAGTAATCTTAAGAAGGGCATCATTGAGGAAAGAGATGACTTTCTTTTTAGGATTAGTAATTATACTATTTGAGTAGGCCAAGATGCTTGTTTTCCTTTGTAGCTTGTCCTCCAAGGATTGGTTCTTAATAAATAGCTCGGCTTTTTCTTTATTAGCCCTCTCAAGATCCGCATTTCAAATTTTCACTTCCTTCTCAGCTAGCTCGGTTTTCTTCTTATTGACCTTCTCAAGGTCTACTTTCAATACCTCTACCTTCTCTTCTAGTAGTTACCTAGCAGTTTTATCCTCACCGAGTGAGGAGATGAGGTTCTCTTTCTTAATAACAGTTTCATCTCTTGTCGACACGATATCAATTATGTGGTGATTAAGCAAAGAGATTTGCCTTTTGAGCTCAACTGTTTCATTAGAAGGCCCTTGAGAAGCCACTTGGTGGAGAATCATATTATTTCCCACCCGAAATTTGTTGAAAGTTTATGTCAGGACAAGATCTATAAAGCTAAAAATTAATCAAATGAGAGGAAATATGTACCGATTAAAGTTATTTAAGAGTAATGAAAAGATGATCCATGAAATAAATTGAGGGCTGTGATGATCCAAGAGAAGTAATAGAGGGAGATCAGATAACCAGTCAAACGAAATCATTAAAATTGACCATAGGAGTCTGGACCTAGGCCTTCGAACGATGAGGATCTTTTCGGGAAGGAGACGGCCCAAAACTAGCACACAAATGACTAGGAGCTATCGAAGAAGTAAAAAAGAAATCTTGCAGAAAGGATCTGGAGAGCGAACTGCCTTAGTAGATTCTTGAACTTTATGCTCAAGAGATTCCTTATTGGCAACCTCAGGACTTGAGTCAATGGTCACATGTTCCTCCTCATCCACAATGATAGGAGTAAGATCATCCACAAGCTTAGGCCTTTTGTTTAGAGAAGAAGATGGAATATCAATAGGAACCTTGTCATCTTCTTTTGTTTCTAATGTTTCGATTGCTTTAGCAATATAGTCCTCAATTGAAGCAGGTTTGCTCAATCGGATGAGGTAGGAATTTCATCTTTATTTTTCCTCTTTTTTAGAGCACCATCTTTAACTCTTATCTCTTTATTAGCGACAACAAAAGCAAACAAGTCTAAAATAAAGAAAATAAGTCAATAAAACAATGGCATCAGGAATTCCACACTAGTTATATTAAAAGCTTACTAGTGGGCTCAAGTTCAATTGAAGAAGAAGTAGAGAGTATTATGGTTATTGATGACCAGCGGACATTTCCCTTGGGCATTTCCTTCAATCATTGGGGTTCTCCAAGTACTATATGTTGGTCCAAAATCAGTGAGTAGTGACGAAGATTCATTTCCATCAAAAATATGAGTCTATTACCCATGCTCTTAGATGCCAGAGTTAGGGATTTGATAGTCTCGCTACCAAAGGAGCTCCACTTCTTAGGATATAGACTTAAAGGAAAACATCTGTTATGATAAAAGTGACCAATATAACATAAGTAATAGGGAACAGAGACTTACCTATGGGAGTGAAAGTTTCCCTAATCTTAGAATAGCATCTTACATTGAAAAATTAATCTTCCCATCCCTTAGTCTTATTAAAGGCATTAATGATCAAGCTTTTTAGAAGGACAAATGCGGCATAGTAGATTACCCTGCTACCACCTATCTTGGTAGGACTATGATGTGAAGAATTTCAGCATTGAAAGAGGGAAGCTTGGCTTCCATAGTAAGAACGTCCAAGCAGCTTAAGTAGGTGTATGAATTTAGAGTTAATTGAATCAGAGTGATGTTTAGGTGCTCCAAGGATCTCAAAAGAAAGTCAGGGAAAGGAAAATATTTATAATTCTATATATGTATTAGGGTAAAGGTAAAAAGGCCTTCTAGGGGATTGTCAATTCTGCCAGAAGGACCGATAGGAATGACATCCATACATGTGATTCCACACTGTTGAAGAATGGAATCCACTTCTTCTTGAGTGGTAATATATGACGGATTAAGAAGATGATCATTTTTCTTAGTAAAGGGAGAAGCTTTTGGACCCGTATTGGTCTTCTTGATTCCTTTCTAGGCTGTTTTCTTAACTTCCATATATCTACCAAGTGATATTATTTCAAATTAAGAAAGCAATAATTAGAATGCTCATGATATAAAATGGGATATTGTAATCTAAAACAAAGAATAGCTAATTCATAACCTGGATTACGGAAAAATGTTAAAAGTCTATGATCTTGTATAATATTTACAACAAGTCAATGACTATTGCATAGTCAACGTCGAACTCGTGGTACACTTAAAATCTTAAGTCGATTAAGAGTGTGCCAATAAATATTAGACTTGTGGTAAGAAATTAACCCTATGGGTATTTACAAGAAACTTAAAGTAATAATTATCATGAGAGTTACCAAAGTCTTAAGTTGCATCACTAAATCTATGTTGAATGGATGAATTAACAATGAATATCACATTAGTTACATTACAAAATTATGATGTATACCACAGCCATAATCAATGTCGACATAGGTCAATAATATTTTATAACTGACCTATAAAATTAATACAACAACTATGTCTTAAAATAACAATGTCATATAATTTCTACATAAGAATGTTGGAAATGTTTGCCAAATAAAGATAATAACGTAGAGTTAGATTATAATGTCGTACAACGGCCTCATAAATCAATATCAAATCTAAACAACAATGTTTTTAATTAATAACAAATTCATGTATGTCGCATCTATTGTTACTAATCAACATAAATTCATTCATTACAAAAAAAATTATGTTTCCAAATAGGTTGTCACACCTCTTTTTAATCATTGATGACATGAAGGTGTTTTGCTATAGGTTTCCTAAGCTTTTGGAATCGATCATCAAAATAATGGGCAAAGAGTAAACTAATCAATATCGAATGCCATAATGATGTCGTAAGGCATCAATGCCAAAATAAAATAGAGGAATATCAGGTTTTGGGTCTAATAAACTATTCGTTTCATCATTAAACTAGAAATGCCTAGATTTCCAAATCAATGTCATCCGACTTAAATTAATCCAACAAATCATCTAGACAACATAACAATTCTTTGCTAATTCAATCTACAAGCATAATGAATCATTGAGTTAATCAAAAATACAAAGATTAGCCACCCCAATCAAGCATCAAAACTTAAGCAGCAACTCAAATCCAAAAACCCCAAATCAAACCCTAACAGCTCGAATGAGAAATTCTAAATTTAACTCATTGGTTTAATCAATTGAAAGGAGATATGCACCTTAATTTTCACTTTGATGCCAAAAGACTAGAATTTGCGAGTAAGTTTGAGAAATTTAAGTTTTCTTGTTTAAGTTGTTAATCATAGGTAAAAGTAGAAGGAAGGAAAGGACTTAACTGTTTATAGTGGAAGAAAAGACATGCAGCTACCATTGGATCAGTTTAAATGCATGGTCGGATCTGAAAAGAATATCAATAGGCGGTAAAAAAAATCGCTGTCGAAGGTATTGACTTGAATTGTCAATGCTTCCTTCATACTAGAGGCAAATGTTACTATCATTATTAATCCCGAAGGTATATGAGATGTCAACATTGCAGTGTCGAAAGTATAAAGATAAACCAATGTCAAAAGCATACAATGCCACCTCTAATCAATAATGAATAATAAACAATGCCCCAGGTCATCAACTAAGCCGGAAATGCCAAATGCCATCAATGATGCATACCACTAATAAGTTAAATAAATGATATCGTTCCAAAGAAATTGGAAACAATGTCACATGTTAGTAAGGGAATGACAACATTGGAAAGCTTTATGCCGAAATCCATCAATGTTATAATGACATGATATAGCATTGATGCTGCATCACATTTTAATGTCGCATTCCATCTATGAATCACTTCTTCCATATAACAAGAAGAATCAATGCCGCTCCAGATTAATATCGCATCTCCCTAATTCTACCTTATTCTAATGTCACCCTTCAAAGTCATGACGCATCTCATCATTGCCGCTTCACCATCAATCTCGTCTCTTATCAATGCTGCTCATCACCAATTTCTTATTAATGACACTTATCATCAATGCCGCCTACTGACAATGCCGCCTGTTATGAATGCTACTTGTTAACAATGCCATTTGTTGTTGATCCGCCTATTAACAATGTCGTATGTTTATCAATGTCATATGTTATCAATGCATCATTGTCAATGTCGCCACTTATCAATGTCACCACTTATCAGTATCACAGCTTATTGATGTCGTGCCATAGTAATGCCACACTTTATCAACCTTCAGAGGATGCCGCATATCCTCAATACACTATTGACATCGAATTTCATCAAGAAAGGCTATCAAGGTAGTATGGATGCTAAGCGTCGAAGCTCACAATTGTGCAAGAGGATGCTGAAGTTCATCATTAGCCAAAGCATAGCGCCATGCCCCATCAATATGGTTAATGTTAGAGGTTAAGCATGCCACACATAGGACCTTGTACATTCAATAATTACATAGTATATGAATAAAGATTTCATGACCTATGGCATGTTTCAAGTTCCAAAGTATTTACAATTTCTAATCATAACCTGCATCGAACTCCTAAACACTCATGGTCTCAATATTTATTGGAAAAGGATTGTCTATATTGATGACATAACTTCGACATTGACTTAAGCATAGATTTGACAAGGACAATTTGTGTTTTCATCATGGACTTGAATATATTAAGCCTATTCACCTAAGCCCTTTATCAACCAAGTGTCACTTTTGCCAGCACTAAGCCCCACCCATCCAAATTCCTCTTATCTTACACTTTCTGGGTGTTAGCGAAGAAATTCACTAACATGAAGCAGAAGTGACTATTCACTCTCTTCATCCTAATTGCATCTTAAATCACATTTACTCTTGTATACTCGTTTTTCTTCCTATACCATCGAATGATTCGAAAGAACACTTTTACTACAGCATCATAATCGATCTTTTTACAAAAGCGCACTAGATTGTCGTTAACATCTAAGGACATCAAATATGTTGCACTTGGCCAAAACTGATCAAACTGATATATCTTCAATTGAGTTCTTAGGTCTACTTATCATTTTGGTCCAATGTTACATTTAATACAATACAACTTTGTTGTAATCAATCAAATTAAATACTTGATCTCATAGTAGAGTTTGTTTGTGTGCTTCAAATGAACTAATTTCATCGAATTATCATATTACAAACTGTGACCATTAACTATATAACGCTTATTTGTGATAGCGTATGGATCAAATTTCTATAGTCTTGTATTGCCTTTAAGTTCATAAATCATTGAATGCAATACATAGTCGACCAAATAAACATGTGAGCCACCAAATTTGCGCATATATTAAGTAGTTGTAAAATTCAGCATGCACATGGGTAAAGAAAATATTAACATGCAATAGATATTTAATAGTAAATGAATGTGTGTGTGTGTGTCTCTATTTTTCAATCGTTAATCCATTTCATTTGTATATCTTAATTGATAAAAGTTTTATTAGTCATATCTAATTCACAAATTTATCAATGAAGATTATTATAGCATTATATAGCATATGTTCTTACAATATTAGAAAGGTAAAATGTTATCATTTCAGTTTTCTAATAACGTTCCCAATTGCCTTTTATGTTTCACCAAACCCTATGCAAAACATAAAAGTCTTTCGACTTCACTAGTGGGTTTTAGGACTCGTAAGCCTAGGGATTCTGATCTTGAGGAAAGCTCAACTAATCATAGTCCTATATATAATGGATAAATCCTTATTAGTTTATCACATACAATTCCTAATTCATGTCTCCTTACCTATTCTTGCGTTTACCTTAAGGAAAGCTCAACAAGTAAAGTGGTACAATTCATTCGTACTTATCATTTCGCGATGGCCTAAGTATAATGTGCATACCTTGAGGAAATCTCGAAAATACGTGCAGTTTTCTTATCTCATCTATTCAATATATTAATAGTGCAACACATAACATCCCTAACTTAAGTAAAGCTCAACAGCTAAAGAGTATGCAAGTATGTATTAAGATATAAATGATAGAGGACAACTTTATATTAAAAATTCATAATCTTCAATATATTATATTATGTGATATAAACTTATGGAATGTATTTCTTATGAAATACCTACGTGATTCAAGTGACGAATACATCAGAAATCACGGCATACATATATTAGCGCCAAAATTGGTCACAACACAATTGCCAATGAAAGCACCAATTCATAATCACAGATCATAGATAACAAGTATGTAGAGAATTAAGAATGAAGAACACTCAGAAAATTAAGAGGAAAACAGTAAAGAACACAGAATTTATCGTGGTTCGGCAATCTGGCCTACGTCCACTTTGAAGTTGATGAATCTTTTGATGAATGCTCGCTGATTACAGCAGATTATAGTAGTGAAATTTGAGTACAACAAGAGTCTTTGAGTATAATAATGATTTTGGCAGAGTATGGATGTCGAAGAACCCAAAAAGTTCCCTTTTCTAAAGCCTTTGGGATGCTATATACAGGCGTAGGCTGCAAATATCTCGCTCGGATCTCGGCAGACCTCTTATGGCACGTGCATGGGCCCAAGCGATGGATCCCATGTGAATTGCACTCGGTCCGTGATCGATACGAACCAATTTCGTATCGATCAGGATTTTGCCCAATCGAGTCAAAATTGAGCGGAAACATTCTTTAGTTGTATGTAAGCTTCTGTGAAAATTTTGGTAGTATTTGGACTTGTAAATCTCATGTTATGATCGATACGCTTTAGAGTGTCCTTAAGGTGTTCGGTTCATATCGATCAATTTTGTATCGATAATTATTCGTATCGATACCATATGCGTGTTCATTGGTGACGTGGATCTATTTTCAAGGCTAGATCCATTTTCCATGCCGAACTGAATGCTTCTTCCTTGAAATAAAGCTTGCCTCTTGTCCGCATCCAAAATGTGCTTTGAATCCATTATTTCTCATTCATTTGTTCGTATCGATCTTATTCGCATCCATCAATTTGTGTCAGCTGCTTCGTATCCATGCCAGTGGTGTACTTCGTATCGATCCTATACGTGTTGATCGATACGAAGTAACGTTAGGTGATTTGATCGATACGAAGAAGGTTGGAGAGGATGGATACGAAATATGGTTTTTCGTGGATACGAACAAGGCCAAAAGACGGATGCGAAGACACCGAGTCAAACAGCCTCGATCGAACAAATCATCACACTCCAATCTAGTCAATCCAAGTTCATAACCATCGAGTCGAAGTCCACTTCTCCTTTCTCCTTGATTGATACGAACGGTGCTTTCGTATCCATGCTGATGGATACGAATTCATATCGATATGAATGTGAGATATTCTTGTGCACACATCCATCAATATCTTGAGAAAATGAACTCCGTTTGACTTGAAATCTGAAATGTTGTCTTTTACGGCTTTGCTTGTCATGCCTTGACAATTATAGATTTATCCGGACCCGGACAAAATTCATCGATATCCATAGTGAGCCCGCATATAACTGGCAATCGAGGATAACTGTCTTTGGTTTCCAGTTAATTTTTTGGTGTCACAGCCTTGCCAAAAGGCAGGATGACACTTGTCCCCCAAAACATGCCTTGCGATATGAAGGTGTGTTTCGTAATGCCATAAGCTGGATGTTCATATCTTGTTGTTGGCCTACAAAGAGATTGATAATCCTATCCGACTGCGAATAACGATCGTTCGCGATCGGATGTCGTTCGAGGCGAATTGTGACCGTTCGAGGTCGGGTGCCGTTCGAGGCGAATTGTGACCGTTCGTGGTCGGGTGTCGTTCGATGCGAATTGTGACCATTCACGGTCGGATGCCATTCGAGGCGAATTATGACCGTTCGCGGTCGGATGCCGTTCGAGGTGAATTGAGTGTGTGCTCGAGGGGGGACTTAGTACCTTTAACGTCAGATTTCACGTTCGAGTGAGTTTCTGAACTGCTTGTTATGGCGGTTTATCGCCATCTCATAGCATGCCTAAGGACCGTTCGCGATCCCGTACATGTGTAAGTGACTTGGCCGTTATAGAATTATTAAAACCAACTTTACATTCAGATGAGTCTTTTAGCAAAAATGTCCAACAAAATCAAGTCCAACCATAAGAAACGAAAAACAAAAGCAAAACATGGACATTAAAGTGCAGACACCCACACTGATGCGTTTGATAGTCGTATCAGAGCATGCTTGAGGATCGCTCGTAATCCTGTACATGTGTAAATGATTAACCGCATTGGTGTGGAGTTTGTCACTTATTCGTCGTTATTCCAATCAATTGATGACAAGCGACGCCTCGATCCTGGGCCACCTTCATTTGATGCAAGGGGTGGTTGCTCTTCCTTCCCTGTTGTTGCTCGCCTTCTCACATATTGTGATAACAGACCATTTCGGACATGTCCCTCAACCTCGTCCTCCAGGTGCCTATAATCATTCATGCTATGACCGTTCAGCTCGTGGAATGAGCAATACTTGTCTGATCTTCTTTCATTGCTAGTCGGATCCCTCCTCATTGGCTTTCGATAAGGAATCTGCCCCTTTATGTCCTGCTAAATTCGTTCCAAAGTTTCATTCAATTCCGAATAAGAGGTGAATCTCAGTTCCTTTCATGGTCACGCTGGTCCATCACTGTTATGTTTGGCTTCCGTTTCCCTTTATCAGTTCCTAACCTTTTTCAGAAGGATTTCCGCCCTTGACCGCATAAACATCAACTCCTTCTCCTTCCTCTCTTTCAGCATTTGCATCCTCTAATCGTAATAATACTTTAGCCCCAAGATAAAATTCTCCTAGATCTATAGGGGGATCCTTTGTCAATGAATTCTTGAATTCTGTGCCGTCAGCTAAGCCAGATACAACTGCCATCAAGACCATAGATGGATCTAATCGGTCCACCGATGATGTCGCTGTATTGGATCGCGTCAAAAAGCTCCTCAAAGATTCCCTGGATCTTTGCTTTAATGTTGCCAAACTCATCATATTCTTGGGTCTTGAAATGTGAACTCTAAATTGCCTCATAAACTTCTCAGTCAAATATGTCCATGTTCCAATGGAGCCGCTCTCCAGTGTTTGAACCATAGCCCTGCAATGTCTGTCAAATACAATGGGAAGCACCGGGCCATGACCTCCTCCGATGCCTCCAACACCTCCATATGCCTCATGTATCTTGTCAGATGAACGGCTGGATCTGTCCTTCCATCATATGTCTCCAATGTTGGTAGCTTGAATTCTGGTGGATTCCTAGCCTGCCTAAAAGTGGGAGTGAAGGGGCTTCTGTTAACATCTTCCAAATCTCTATTCACCAATCCACCTCCCATGGCATGTCTGACGTTCTCCGTCAATCTATTACCGTCTCCAAGCCATAGTCCTTGTCTGTTTCCCCCGGTCTGTCCTCCGAGTTCGCGAGGGAATTCTGGAATCTTTTCTCCTGGATGGGCATCCATTCCTCTATCAACGCCATGTTGAACAGCTCCACCAGGTATCCTTCCTGAGGTTGGATCAACACGCTCCTAGGGAGTGCACCCTAGCTCTGGGGCCGCTCCTGATGGTCCCGCTCTGTTCTGGGTTCTGATTTCTCCATGCTCCTGACTCCTATCTCTAGTATCTCCTGCAGCTGCATAAGCTTAATTATGCACTCCAGTTTGTCCAGTTTGTCGAAGCAAATTCTGCATCATCTCCTCTTGCCTTTTCATAAGCTCTTCATGCATAGCTCTCATCATCATCTCCATCTCATCTCTAGTGATGAAGGCTGAGGCTTGATTTTCTCCTGAAGAAGCCTCCTGACTCCCTTCATGTTGACTCCTTTCAGTTCAATCTCTTCTTGCTGATTGCCTTGCCATTGTTTTCCAGATCCATATCTTCAAGCTTTCAGATCCGAAGACCAAGTTGTAGAATTCCTGAGTTCAATTCTCGGTGAAAGCACCAAAATGTTTGCTCCAAAATTGGTCACAAACATTCAATTGTCGATGAAATAACAATTCACAATCACAGATCACAGATAACAAGTATGTAGAGAATTAACAATGAAGAGCACTTAGAATATTAAGAGGAAAATAGTAAAGAACACATAATTTATAGTGGTTCGGCAATCCAACCTACGTCCACTTAAAGTTGATGACTTTATTGATGAATGCTTGCTGATTACAACAGACTACAGTAGTGAAATTTGAGTACAACGGGAGTCTTTGAGTACAATAATGATTTTGGTAGAGTATGGACGTCAAAGAACCCGAAAGATCTCTTTTCGGAAGCCCTTGGGATGCTATTTATAGGCGTAGGCTAAAAATATCTCGCTCAGATCTCGGAAGACCTCTTTTGGCACGTGCGTGGGCCCACGCGATTGATCCAATGTGTTTTGCACTCGGTCCATGATCGATATGAAGCAATTTCGTATCGATCGAGATTTTGCCCAATTGAGTCGAAATTGAGCAGGAACATTCTTTAGGTTGTATGTAAGCTCCTGTGAAAATTTGGTAGCATTTTGTAACGACCCAGAATTTTGGTCGATTGAAATTCGTATATTTAATTGATTTTAAATAGTCACAAGTAAATTTTATAAGCTGAATAACTTATACTTGAAATATAGGGAGTTAATTGGATAATTAAATTGTTGATTTAATATTTGAAATTATAGAAAAAATTGATATTTAGCTAAACTAGTTCAGTTTTTTGATAGATATATAATTGATGGAATGATAAATGGGATTGGTGTTATTAGTTTCTTTATAGGTGAAGGGATTAAATATATGGGAGGTGGGCGAATTTCTTCTTATCTGTTCTTGTATTTTTCTTTTGTATTCATTTTTTTATAACTTTTTATATAATATAAAAAAATATTGTGCCATTTCATTTCGTATAACATTTTCAAACCTATCATTTTTTAAATAACTCAATGGGCGATTCCATCGTTTATAATCGAAAAGAAAAGTTACAATAGGTTTTTCAAACCAAAAATAAGTTTTCTCTTCTTTAAGTAATTTAATGTGGATAAAAATGATTTATAAAGTTGTATTAAATTCCATTTGAAGTAGTATGATGTTAGAGAACTTTTAAAATTGAATTAAAAGTTAAATTACAGAAATTGAATATTTTAATATTTAATTGACGAGTAAAGATAGACACTTTTCAAACAGTCTTAGATTTCGACGAAACTAGTTTCATTAGATCCGTAATATTATATTATTGTAAGATATCAAATTTCGTGTCAATCGGATTTACGGTTTGTCCGGGGCAAGCTAAAACGCGTAGAAATTTGTTTAACTGGATTTTAAATTTAAATAATTCGATTCGGAAACCTATCTTCCAAATACGATCAAATTGGCTCCCGACATATATTCCATTGCGTGCGGAATAGGTGTAAAACATTATAAATGCCAGACGGCATGCTTCGTTTCGAGTTCGAAAATTTTCCAGACGAATAGTGTCGCATAATTTTCTGTATAAGCTCATCATTTTCTCCAATTTTCACAAAAGCTAGTTTTATAAACCCTAGCCACCACTTGTAAACCAACGGCAAGAAAATCATTGTCTTCCCTCCTCGATCTCTTCCAATCCACTCACTTTCACAAAAAACTATCAACTACAAACTTGTCAAGCTCGTCGAGTTCTACAACGTGATCGGTGAAGTTCAATGGAGTAAAATGACCACGATGTGAATTTGAATGCCGCACGTTCAAGGGTGTTTTGCATAGTGACCGCGCAATCAGGTTCGACTGGCCTTTGGCGATGGTGGCTCGCGTGAAGGACTTCGAATTGGCGGTGGTTGATCGACCTGAAATCGATCGTAGAAGGCTCGAAAATTCAATGGTGTTCGACGGCTATGGGTTTGAGGCGTACGTGAGTTTTTCACGATAGAGGAAGAAAGAAGAATTCATGCAGCCACGATCTTCTGTTTTGAAATCTACGGCCTGGATTGGAACTAGGTTAAAAATAAAATAATAATAGTGAATTAATATATAGTATAAATTTGTACAATGTTTAAAATACCATATCTTCTTCATACGAGGTCCGTTTCGCATGAAACGAATTGCTTGGATCCGTATTGATGAGCACCACATTATGGAGCTGGATTGGGATTTATTTGAGCTAGTGAAAATTTTGGTTGAAATTAAATGCTTGTTTAATTTTAATCGGATTAAATCGCTATCGCGACGACTATAAGCAATGTGAGTACAACTCATTCTTTTTGACTCACTGATATTTTTTATATAAGTGAGAATAAATATTATTTACAATGATTGATGATTGTTTGGATGATATATGATATATTGATTGGTATTTGGATATATACCTGCCTAGTGGAGCAGATGACCCTATACGTTCCCGTGTATGAGCGGATGACCCTTTGTACGCGCGTTTGCCTTGAAGCGGGCATTGTACGCATATTCTAATATATATATATATTTGTTGCAGGTGACAGGTTGGAGGGATCCAACTTGATTCCTCACCTGTATTAATTTATTTACAGATATTGTGATACATTATGTTATCATATGATATATGATGTTTTGGATGTCGTGATTGTTGTATTTAGTACTGTTGCAGCATTGGGCCATATTGTGGAAATTTAAAAATGTTAAAGTAATGATTTCCAAATTTAAAAGGATTTTCAAATGATTTTAAAAATATACGTTTTGTTGAATTTTGAAGTGTTAAAGGAATGGATTTATTTTAAATAAATAAACGTTATAATTTTTATGTTATAAACATTATGATGTTTTGGAAAATATAATTGAAATGTGATTTTTGAAATATGGAGTTAATGATTTTGTAAAATAGTATAAATGGTGATTTTTGAATTATTATAAAAGGTTTATATATAGATTTACAAAATTGAATTTTTATAAATCAAAATAATGGAATTATAAAAGAGTTTTGTAAATGTTTAAATGAAGTTATAAATTGATTTTATAGGTAAATGAGATTTTTAGATTTATAAATTTATGAAGTTATATTAAGGAATGATTTTGGAAATAAAGAGAATTATAAGTAATTGACTTATAATTTGATATTTGGCATATGAATGATATAAATGGAATTGGTTAATAAAAGGATTTTATAAGTGGAAGTTTTTATAAAATATAAATGGAATTTATAAACATTGTTTTATAAATCCGAAATCAATTGAATTTGTTGAGTTAAATATAGAAGTTTATTTAAGGAGATATGTCCACGATTTTGGACAGTGGATTATTCTTTAATAAATGTGTAGAAACATTGAATTGGATTAAATGAACTATATTCACGATTTTGGACAGTGAATAATATATTGAATAAAATGGATATGCTTTGGAAAGTGAATAACCTTTTGAATTAAATAAATGTTTTGGGAAGTGATATTTTAAATGGAATAAAATGTCTTAAAGATGGTTTTAAAGGTGTTAAGTATTGAATACATAGATTTGAACATTCATTGTTGAAATAGACGTTTTCGAGAAGTAAGGAAATGATGGACTATAACACTATTGTTATAGTAAATGATTTTCGAAAGGACATATTTTTTTATAGTATTGGGGTTTATATATCTATCTTAGTTTCGAATCCCTATACTAGTGATTTGGGTTGTCATAACGATGTTTTACGCAACATTCGTTTTAACCCAAATAAATGTGTTTAAGTGAACGTTTTCCTTATAGAATAAAATATATACTTAATCGTGATTTAAGTATATAATATTTTCTAGGTGTTGAAAATAAATTGATTTGTGAATTACTTATTGTTAAATAAGTATTTGAAAATGTTTTCCAATATAGAAGTTGAAATGTTTTGAGAATATATCTTTTTAAAGGTAAATTGAGTTAAATATTTGGCAATGATTTAATTAATAAAAGATTAATTAAAAGGGCCTAATGATTGTATACGGTGCTAAATATTTGTTTGTTTGTTTTGATAGTTAAATAACCGACTATCAAACTTTGCCAAATTTTAGTTTCTCGACTTGATGTGGGAACTATTTAGTCGTACACTTAGTACGTAGCCTTCTGTGTAGGCTTGATTATCGTTTGTGTTGAGGATGTTGATTTGTATAGTGCGAAGTATTACTCCAATCTATTGAGCTTCCTTCTTGGCTCAAAGGATAGCAAGTTGAATGTTGGAGACGTGATAAGTCTATGAGACTTAGTTTCTATATGAGGTTGAGAAACGCTTTTGCGTTGTTGGTGCGAAGAGACCGGGATCAGATTTATCTAAAAACCACTTCGGACCAACGTATATGAGACGATTGTGCAGGTTGCTTATGATGATATTGATACTCATGAGTTTCATAGTAGGGGACTGCTTGTTGATCGTTTGGGATTAAAATCCCAATATACATCCAGTAGTAGTGGTCTCTTCATTATTAAATATCCAATGCAAGGACTATTCGCTACTAATCCTAGGGATTTCCCGACAGGATGTGGTAGGAAAGTACCTTCGATTTGTCCTGTTTCTGGGCAACTTGTATGGGTGTTTGTTTGACATTGCATTTCTACAGATTATGTACATTGGTTTTTACAAACGTACATCAGTGGTGGTGGAGAAAGCAACTTCTCTTAGTTTAACACCCTCCTTAAGACGTATGAGCTTAAGGGTTGTACTTTTGTGGAAGACAATTAGTAGTCAACGGAAATGGCCATGTGGCAATCAAAGTGATGTGATTTGTGAAAGATAATCGTTACTTCTAGCCTCATCAACCGGAAATGACCAAAATAGGGTTAGATGCAGCAAGGCTAAAGTAGGCCGCTCCCATTAGGGTATGATCATCCTCTTCTAGATATATCTTTGCATGCTATGACGTCGTGTATCTGATTATTGTGGTTTGTATGCTACAGGGCTCTCGGTAAAGGTCAGTAACGACCGGAGGATGACATATTCGGTACCATCTAGTTATAGAGGTGGGTCGGTCTTATGTTGATAGAGGGCAGATGTTCTGTGCCTCGGGACATTGATCTAGAGGTGTACCCCTTCGGAAGGTAGTCCCTTCACCTAATCATTTGTATGGAAATCCAAACTCCACTACGTACCTGCCATTTTGATTGTATTACCCAATTGGGCTATATGCTTGAATTTAATCAATGTAACAATTTCGGCTACGATTAATATTATTTGTATATATAGCCACTACTATAATATAAGAGGATTTGATATGATATGTTTTAGTTATCGTAAGATAAAAACATGTTCGTGTTTATGTGTGGACTTGTCTTACGAGATACTTTGTTTTGGTAAAGGAAAAGTTTGGTGATTTAAAAAATTCAGTTGAGTGTGTTTCTCACGCTGGTTTACCAGACTGATCCGGGCATTCTTCCTTCTCAATGCTCGGGTCAGACCGAGTATATTTATAGGTTATGATTTGATGCTTTTGGAGCTTCAGCAGGAGAGATGGAAATCTTCATTTCGTATACACGTATCTTTTTTGATTATTGATTATCTGCTTTGCTTAGTGAGGTTCGTACATGGTAGGAGGTTCTCGCTTCTTCTTAGCTAGCAAACAGATGACTCTTACTCCTACATGTCCCTGAGATCGAGTATCGAAGGGTTGGTTTCAGTCGAGAGGTTGGCCGTAAAAGTAGAGCGTGAGGTTTCCATGTGAGCTACGGTGGACTTTATCCATTGTCGATGGTTGAAAAGCCTAGATCGTCACACGTGGTATCAGAGCTTAGATTTTGTATATTCCTAAGCTTTGATGTGTACTCACTATAGATAGGGACAGTAGCACCCTAGATTGAGTTGAGTGTATTATATATATAAGCGTGTATTTGTTAGTGATTATAAAAATATTTTATATTGTGTCTACTTATCCGTTGAGCTATTTGTGAATTCTGGTCGGTACGTGGGACGCCATATCATCAATAGGGATTTCCAAACACTTAAACGAGGCAAGTCGATATAGTATTATTTTAAATTTGGTAAATCAAATTTTTTTACCTTGATTATATTTTATATATAAAGGAAATAATTTTTCAGAAAATTCTTAAAGCGTATATAAACTGATTGTTTGGTTGTTTGAAAATGTAAATATATATCGGTTAATAAAAGTTGTTTGAATAATCTTAATGTAAACAACAATTGTCAAAGAATAAATTATATAACTAAATGAATTATAAAGTACAGAATTATAACTAATATGATTTACAATTGTAAAATAACCTTATATATAGGAAAGGAAACAACATGAGTATATTTATAAATATGAGTTATAAATAAAAATGGGCTTAAACTAAGAATTTGAAAATTTTGAATTCTGTTGATTTGAAAGTTGTTTTTCAAAGTTAAAGAGGTTATAGTATTATAAATAGAAAATAAGTGAAATTATATAAGTAAAATTTATAAATAAAAATATTTTTAACAAGAGTATAAAGCACTGAATTCACTACTATTGCTGGGAAATAATAAGGGTGATGATTGTAGCATCATCAGCATCATTTTCAAGCTTTCGTGTGATGGATTTGCTACCAATAGTAAATTGAAATTGAAGTTTTGTTATGATAAACAAATTTGAATTTAAAATCCAAGTTGTAATTGATAAATATGAGTAAAATAAGTTTTGGACTTATAATATATGAGATAATAAAATTTTAGCTTTGGTAAAGTTGAAATAAATGTGAGTGAGCATAATAAATATATGATTTGAAATTTAACTAAAGGAAAGTTAATAAAG
The DNA here is from genome assembly GCA_030765085.1 of Allium cepa. Taxonomy (NCBI): domain Eukaryota; kingdom Viridiplantae; phylum Streptophyta; class Magnoliopsida; order Asparagales; family Amaryllidaceae; genus Allium; species Allium cepa. The sequence goes on along the minus strand of CM060934.1, from coordinate 955,657,496 downwards.
TGAATTGGATTTGAAATTATAAAGAATGAGTTTAGTGAATGGAAGTGAACTAAGGTAGATGTTCCTGGAATTATGAATAAATAAGTTGTATAACTTATAAAATGAGATAAGCTAAGTAAAACCAATTGTTAAAATGGTTAAACAATTTTGTTAAGCAAAACAAAATCTGAATTTAGAGTAGTGATATGAATTTGACTTAAGTAAGAAAATTAAATAAGATAGAATTTCAATTAAAATAGTAGTGAACTTATGTTGTATAGTGAAGTAAATGTAAATGAGATTGAAATGAAACACAACTTAAGTGATGTTGAATAAAGTTGATTTTGGTATTGAAGTAAATTAATAAAGTGAATTAAATGAATGTGAACTTGAGTTATTTGAAAATTCAACTTTAATTGTAAAAGTGAATTAGTGAATAAACATTGATTAGAAAATATTGTTAAGAATTGAATAAAACTTAAGTTAAGAAGTTGTGGATTGATAATGAACACTAGGAATGTTATATAAAAATGTGAATATTGTGAATACTAGAATTCAATCTAAATTGAATATTAAACCAATTGGAATTCAAAGTGTTGAACAAAAATTAAATGAATGTAAAGTAAATTAATTTGATAATGTTGGTTATGCATTGGTTGTTAGATGGTTGTTAGTTGATTGTATAAAAAATTCATATGAAATTGAATTAATAAAATTGAAAGCTAAATAATTGAATCCAAAGTGGAAGTAAATAGAATTGAATTTTATTTGATTTGAATTGGAAGTGAACAAATTGGAATATGAATTAGTGAATGTAAACTAATTGAATATGAATGAATGAATGTTAGTAAATCCAATGTTAACAAATCAAATGTGATTTTAAATTGAAAATCAATTCAATGAATTTATATTGATTTGTTTATGGATTGATTGGATAGTTGTTGGATGTTAGTTGGATGATAGTTGTTTGATGGTTGATCGACCTGAAATCATGAGGGATTTTGAATTAGCGGTGGTTGATCGACCTGAAATCGATCGTAGAAGGTTCGAAAATTCAATGGTGCTGGCGGCTATGGGTTTGAGGCATACGTGAGTTTTTCACGATAGAGGAAGAAAGAAGAATTCATGCGGCCACGATCTTCTGTTTTGAAATCTATGGCCTGGATTGGAACTAGGTTAAAAATAAAAATAATAATAGTGAATTAATATATATTATAAATTTGTACAATGTTTAAAATAACATATCTTCTTCATACGAGGTCCGTTTTCGCACGAAACGAATTGTGTTGGATCCGTATTGATGAGCACTACATTATAGAGCCGGATTGGTATTTATTTGGGCAAGTGAAAATTTTGGTTGAAATTAAACGCTTGTTTAATTTTAATCGGAATAAATCGCTACCGCGACGACTACGATCAATGTGGGTACAACTCACTCTTTCTGACTCACTGATACTTTTTATATAAGTGAGAATAAATATTATTTATGATAATTGATGATTGTTTGGATGATATATGATATATTGATTGGTATTTGGATATATACCTTCCTAGTGGAGCAAATGACCCTATACGTTCCTGTGTATGAGCGGATGACCCTTTGTACGTGCGTCTGCCTTGAAGCGCACATTGTACACATATTCTAATATGTATATTTGTTGCAGGTGACGGGTTGGAGGGATCCAAATGGATTTTTTGATATCCATATTCTTCAATTATAGCTTTATCCGGACTCAGACAAAATTCATCGATATCCATAGTGAGCCCGCGTATAACTAGCAATCGAGGATAACCGTCTTTGATTTCCAATTAATTTTTTGGTGTCACGGCCTTGCCAAAAGGCGGGATGACAACATACATATACGTATATATTTATTTCTTAAATCTATCTAAGGTTTCTTTAATGTTCCACCTTTAGTTTATACATTAATATTATATAAGTTTTATTATCGTATTACTTTTATATTTCAATTAACTTATATAATAGTTTTATATATAACATTATTTTAGTTTAATCTTATTTAATTAATTAACTCTTTAATAATTATATATTATTCAAATATAACATTTATATTGAATATTTATATATACTATAAAATTTATAGTATAACACATATATCTCATAGATGTGTATTTTCATTTAACTAATTAACCTTTAATTTATTTGTTATTTATTTGTTAACCTTTAATTTATTTATTTAATTAAACAATTTTAATAAAATTATATTAATTTCAAAAATTATTTTATATACATACATGTATACTTATGTTATCTTAAACATTTTAAAATAACGTAACATATATCAATATATAATATAAATGCATATTTGTATTGATTAATTAATTAATTTAATTTTATTAATCTTATTAATAAATTTAAATTTTGAATTTAACATTTTGAATTTTTTATTATATTATAACTTTTATAATATATATATATATATATCTTATTTTATATTTAACTTTGAATTTAAAATCTTATATTTTAAAATTTTAAACAATTTTGAAAATTAGCCCAAGGTCCCATTCGAATCGGGCCTTTCCTATCAGGAACAGTCTTTCGGCTTACATATCTATTCGGACCGAGTAGGTACCCAGGTAGAGCAGAGTCCTTGATTACCCAAATAGAATCCTTCGAGGCTACCTTTTTGGACACCATATTATATGGGTTGTGTGCTTAATTAGTTAACACTGATATGACTAATTAAGATCGTACAAGCTATTGGGATCTGATACCATTGTTAGAACTAGGTCAGTCCATCGTGGAAGATATGAATGAATTTTAATTTTTTTTTACCATTTTGGATCTTTAGTAGGCTTATGTAGTCTAATTTATTTAGGACATTTCTAAATTATTTTGAAATAAAATTATTATTATATTTAATATATAATATAATTTATATTATATGTATATATGTGTGTCATATACACATATATGTGTGTACATGTGTCACATAGCAATCCATGCAAGGTTTACATGTCCGTGTATAAGTGCTGGAATTTACACTGCAATAGACATGTTAGCTCATCTAGTATATAAACTTATCATCCAAATATATGCTCATATGCTTTAATTTATTTATACAACATATTACAAGCATATATATATGTATTATTTTGAATAATTATATATACATACATACATACATATATATATATATATATATATATATATATATATATATCTCTATGTGTGTGTGGAATTTATAATATATATACATAATTATGTATATAAAAACATTTAAAATATATTATAAAATTTTAATATTTTTCTGTAAAACTGAAAACAACACTGAATTCTTTAGTGTGTGCATACATATATTCTTATAAATAGTTTAATAATAACTAAACATATATATGTATAAATATATATGAATGAAATATATAAAATATAAATATGTATATACACACGGTTACCAAATAATATTTATGGATTAATTTATTTAATTTAAAAAATTTGATCGAGAATAAATAATCTATATATATGCATGTGTATGTGTGTTTTCGAAATTATAATTTTAATATGTTATAAAAAAATCTAGAAGATACTTTAGTATTTAAGATCTATTTTAAAAACTCAATATTAATTTCAGCATTTATATTAATATTAATATAAATATAAAAAAATAATTTTATTTCCTGTCGAGAGTTCATCAAGTGTGAAAATGATTTTGTAAAATTTGAATTATATGTTCTGATATATTTATTTTATAGATTTATTTAAGTGATTTGAATCATATAATATTTAGGTATATACTAAAAATATATTATTTATGTCGAAAAATATTAGATATAAAACTATTTATATGTAATTTTAAAACATATTTTATGTAATACAATGTTTAGTATTTAAATTATAAAGTTTATGCTGATTAAGTAATGAATATTAAATTAATTTAAATTTAAAAATATTTTTTTTTCAATCTTAAGCCATGAGTTTCAAGACAACCATATGTTAAAAAATTATAAATATATAAGCATATAAACAAACAACCATTCTACGTGTGATAACATACGGATATACTAGAATCGTCACCGAACTAACAAAGCAATATATGGTATATAAACTATTTAGATATTAGTATGTAATTATAGATTAGATAATTACCTACCAATGCCAAAGGATCATACCTTGAAGGTTTGAAATAAACTCCTAAATTAGATTCCAATTTTGAAGGTACTATCTCCAGAAATGTAGACCACCGATTATAGGATAGTGTTTATTTTTTATTTGAGCTTGGAAATGAAGAAGATACAAAGATGAGTTTTGACCAAAGGTAAAGCTAATGGAGGCTTCAAAAAGTTGGTAGAAGAATGAGGGTAATGATCTATTTATAGAAGAAAGACTAGAGAGATCGGTTAGGGTCTAGATCCACTTTTCTCCCTTACCCGTTCTCTTTCTTTAGCCTATCAAAACCTTAGCCTAGTCTACATCTCCAAGCCTCCCCCTACGTGGTCTATACAAGGACAAATTCATAAGCTCCCATATGAGATTCAAAACCATTTTAAACCCATACAATATTAGTTGCATTCAAATCCTATTTAAATGCATATCGATATCGTATGTCGATTAATATATTTATAACAATTATAAACATATTTCTAAATATTGTTTAACAAATAAAAATAAATTTTATAACTAATATTTCATCAATATTAACTAATTATAACTATTATAAAATTTTAGAACTAATATTTCATCAATATTAATTAATTTATAACTAATATAGTTAACTGAATCATGTAGTTGAACGAATATTCAACGATTCAGTTGTGCGACTCTTTAGGTATAAATTTGGTCAGGGATTAATATCGAACTATTAGAATATTAACATTCACACGTCACTTAGAAAGTGGTGTGACATTTTGGCAAAATTTATTGCTTTCTTAGTTTCGGTAAAATCCAATTTTACCTTGTTAAACATTACCCGACTTTGACTATTATTTTGCACCAATTCACTTCGTCAAAACTATATCACTTTGGACTTAAGAAATTTGATTATGGTTTTGAAATTCCAATACCATCCACATTTAAATTTATTATCCAAAATCAAAGTCTAGTTACAATTATTATTAACTGAAGTGCTCTAGGTAAAACCCAAGTGATCACCAAACGATTAAAATCTAATCACTTTCACAATTAAGAATCAACAAATTTAAGCAAATGTTAAATTTTCCTTAAAGTTTGTAATTATGTTGTTGAGTGCTTACACTATTATGTAGTTGCATTCTAACTAGTTGTTAAAATTTTGGGTTGAATTAACATCCAATTCAGGCAAAAAACAAAATAATCTAGCATTGAAAACAAGGCAAGAAAAAAGTGCGAAAAAAGTAAAAAGACAGAAAGATTTACGTGGTTCAGATGTTAAGAAATCCTATGTCCATAGGAATAGTATCACTTTCTTCTTTTATATTTCTTAGTATAGATACTAATGGCAGAGAGTACAGAACCTTTGGTTATTAATATTAAAAAAATATCAAATTGGAAAAAAGATCCCTTTCTTGCTACAATGTTGTTTCTATTTATAGTGTAGTGATGCACGTGGGCCACCAAAATCTTCCTCTTGCTCTTTCTATTATTACCTTTGGATTCTGCCACATATCATCCATCCACCTCCTCTATTTAACATATGTGGATTGTTGATGTGTCTTTAATGGAAAACCATAATTTGAGTGGTTGGATTGGCGGGAAGTTTGAAATTGAAGCAAGAATATCCAAAATTGAGATTGAAAACTCAAATTTGAATAGGTGATGCACTTCTGAGTCCGAGGAGAAAATGGTCTATGTAATGTTCCCATATGTGAGTGAGATTGTATTGAGATGTTGTTGTTTTCTTCAGGATGAACTATGTTATCTTTAGTATTTTTTCCACAAAAATGTTATGAGTCGTGTCTTCACTCCGCCTTAGGCGATGTTGATCATATGGGACTGAATTATATTGTCTGGTGTGGAACGTTTGCATAGTACTTCCCTAGAGATGGAAATGGTTGGAGTTGAGCCATATTACTTGGAAAAAGAGGTTGAGTTGCCATTTGTGGAGCTGGTTCCCTTATGCGATTCCATGCTGAATTGCTCTTAGTACTGGGCTACACAACTTACCGGTAAGGGACACTTTTATTTTTGTTGTTTGCTATAAGTGCGGATATGGTCTGGAGCGCTATTTAAGGGCGTTGATATGCAGCCCCTTGGGATGCTTTTGCTTCTACGTGATACTGCTTAGGGTATTCTTAGTGAGTGTAGTGCAGGTCCGTCCTTGAAAGTGTTAGCATGCATAAGCCTTTGGAATAATATTAGAATTTATCGGGCCTCTTGGTTGTGTTGTAGTCCTCTTCTATTGTCGCTATTTTTGTGTGCCTGTGTTATTATGTCCCGATGGTGGAGCTTTTCCTTACTGGCCTATTCCAACGGTAATGCAACTTTATTTATCGAGTTATGCAATTTGGCTTTTGATTATCTCGACATTATGCTTTGGTGTTACTTCAGATTGAATAGTGCAGTAGGACTTTTGGTCTAGTTAATGCATTTCTTCAATGTTGGGTAGTACTTGTTTAAAATTACGGGTTTTTTATTTCCTTTTTTAGTTTCTTAGATCACAAAAGACAAGGCTTTGTGATCACAAAAGACAAGAATTTGTCGATATTTATGATTTGATTTTCTTGTTAATGGACGCTCTATAGGAATAAATCGCTATTCTTTTTCGATACATATAATATATTCTTTTCCGATACATATAATATATACATACATGTATAATATTGAAAAATCCATTTTTCAATATCTTTCCTTAATTTAAAAATCTGATTCCTATATTGTTTTGTTGTTTTGTTTCAGCAATGCAATAGAGTCACCTCAACGTCAAATCAAGATAGCGGTACACCCTTATGATTTTTTTATGTTGGTTCAAGATTGCGGTGCAGACCTGGAAGCTACGTCATAATCCTGCACATTGAAGTGAGTATTAAGGCTACAGACTATTTCCTATACTTTGTAGCTATCTCAAGTTTTCGCTTCGACAACATAACATAACGTTGGATTCAGGGGAATGACACAGTGCTTAAGTCTTATCATTGTCTTAAGATTTTGGTGCAATACTGTTTAGACCTTTCCTTATTCCTTCTTCCCTTTTGTAGTCTAACCGTTTTTGAGGGGGCAGTCCTTTTGGTTCAGTGCTTGCATTAACTCACCTTTAACAGAATTCATTAAATATGGATGTAACACATGCCCCCAAGCCTGTAGCGATCATAGGTGGGTATGGACTTGTCTCCATTCACTTTCGCTCTCCGTAGCCCATCACTTCTTCATATTCTTTTCTTTAATTTCAAGAAAGGGGAAAGGTCCTAATAGCCGTTTCATATTTAATGCTCGTACACACGTGTCACTTTCACATTGGTTGGCCTTCTGTAAAGTTGTAACATCAATCTCTTCATTTTCCAAGTAAATCTATCTTGATTTTTGAGCTCATTATCCTTGTTATTAATTGATTGACATTTCAAAAAGTTTCCATCATTTCAATTGTGTGGCAAAAATTCGAGTAAGTATGTATATATTTTTCCTCTTCTTCCTCTTATTCTTCTACGCCTCTTTGTTTAAGCAAAAGAAAAGAGAAAGAAAAAGATTTCCTTATCTTCTTAATCAATCTTTTTCAAGTCTAGTTTCTTTTTCTTAAATCAAAGTAAGGATCCTTTTCTTTTGTAGCCCTCGATATATTTTAGTAATTTTTGTCAATTAACCTTATGATTTCGGCATGGCTTTTTCTTCTTTATCGTTACCTTCTAGGACAACTAGGCTGAAAGACATCATGGTAATTTGAACCATTTTCGATTCGAAGTTTATGATACTAAGGTTCCTGAATCTCATAAACATATCCACACTCCCTGATGCGCCCGTAAATATGCATACTTTTACCACCATGTTTAATCTAATTAAATTAAATAAATGATGATATTGAGTATTTTAATTTGTTTAAACCAAAATTCAAATTCTTTTCAAATCGTCATATATTCATCTCCATATAGGGGCAAAATGGTCATTTTTATGCATATATTATTTTGAGAAAATATATTTGAAAATCTATATATTATTTTGTAAGAATTTGGCTTCATATACAAGTGGCTTTATGAAGATATATGCATGCACAAGAGTGAATACAAAGGAATGGAGACAGAAATAATTCAAAGTCATGATCATGGAGGACCTCACCTACCCACCTACCTTAATGCATAAATTAAAGCTAATCCACATGTTAAAAGGCCATTAAATCTTCATGCACACTTAGTGGATGATTATTGGATGCTAATGATTACTTGGTCACCACACTTCCTAGAGGGGCAGTTTGAGCATTCCCCAAAACAATGAATTAGAATTTTAAACTTGTATAAATACCCCTTATCTTCATGTAAGCACTCTCTCTTCCTAAGCACTGTTCATTTAGGCTCTCTTTTCTTAGTTTAGATTAAGAATAAAATGAGAGCTCTCTTTATTTTCATGGCTACTTAGCCATTTCTTTTATGTAATTTTTTTATGCAATTTTAATTCAAGTCTTTTCTTGTTTATTTACTTTTATGCAAGTAGTGTAGATCTTCTTTTATTTTATGCAAGTAAAATAACTCTTCCTTTACTTTCCTTTCATCTTTTTTTGTTTCATGTTGCATGCTATTTGTGTTGATATGATAACACAAATGAGAGGCTAATCCCTTCAATTTAGGCGTGATGAAGCCTCTAATCATGTAACTTCAACATTTTAATAATTATTGCTCTCTTTTTGTGCTTAATGAGAATGCATGAAGTGGTTTAACTTGTCATTTTTGCTTTGAATTTGATAGTCTATATTGATGACACCAAATAGGTTATGCTTAAACAATCACAAAACACAAATTGTCTCTTCAACTAAATATGATTATGGTAAAAAAGTGAATGTTGAAATTAAAATTTGATGGCTTATATTTCTAATTAATACATCATGCTTAAAATAGATTTTGCTTTCAACATTGTTGTCATATTTCATGAGATTTAAAAGTGTATTAGTGGTTGTTTTATAGTTTGATGGTTTATATTGGGCTAATTAATAGCAAAAATATACCATACTTTGGTAAACACAACAATTAATTTCACTAATGACCAAAAGAGAGATCATAATTTCATATTTGGTTGAACTATACGATCTAGAGAGTGGTGTTATCTCTAAATTGTCATTTTATTCTCACAGTTTTCATTTATTTTTGTAGTTGTTAATTTTTCAATTTTTAGTAGTTAGCTTAAACATCTCAAATCTTGGTTAATTTGATTGAATAGTAAATTTAAATCAATAATTCCCTGCAGATTAATCCGTACTCACTACGTACTACGATAGTACGTCGTGCGCTTGCGGTTATTTTTATTTCAAAATTTGTCGACGGTTTTTTAGTTCGATAGAAATTCCGTAGTCAAACAAATTTTTAGCGTTGTTGTCGGGGATTTGATTTGATTTTATTTTCTATTTTTCGAATTATTTTTGTTTGATTTTATTGTGTGTTTGTTGTGTGTTAACTTGCATTTAAAAAAAAAAATGTTTGTGTGATTGCTGCTTGCATTTGTTGCTTTTCTATTTGCATTTGCATATTTAAAAAAAAAGCATACAAAATTTCTTTTAAAACAAATATTATTCACTTCATTATTCTCTGTTTTCATTTCAAAACACATTTCTATTTTTTTTTACTGTTCTCTATTTACCTCTGTACAAACATCAGCAATTTGCATTTCTTCTTTGTCTACATCTTCACTGACCGGCATTTCAAATTTGCCCAGTGCATATCATTCCACTGCATTGTTCACATTACTCTAATGCCTTGTTCTCTGCCTGTTCTACACCCACCGTGCAACATATCATTATCCTTTCTTGCACTGTTCACATTTATTCATTTACAATTATCATATGCACTGTGAACATTTCTTGCATCTTCCAATTTCTTACCAATTACTCTTCTTACCAATTTCTTGCATCTGCCACTCTTCTTACCAATTTCTTGCATCCCCCATTGCCCCATTCTATACATACATCTACTTACTGATCCACAACTGTCATCCTGTACAACAGAGCAACACAACTCCCTGCTGCCATTAAACAATTCATGACTTATTTCACCATATTCACAGTGCTTCATTACCATTAACAACCCATTTCGTTTCTGCCTTCCATCAAAAAGATCAACATTGCTTCATCAAAACACTTGCATCACCCCTTCCTCGGTCCATTATTCTCCAAACTGCACCACAACCACAACTTACTTCATTCCATCATTACCTGACCAGAACCACACTGTTATATCTCCACGACAAACAGTCCAACCACCTTTTCCGCCTGCACACCCTCTCTTCTACAACAGCTGCCTCAACTTCATTTCTACCAATCATCACCCCAGTAGCACTGCAAAACATTGACCTCCCACAGTTCAACACTGCAGTCACATCTTCATCAACATCTCAGTATCAACAGCTGCTGCCACTCATAAAAATTTCCAATGGCTACCTCTACAGACTTCCTTCAGTAAACTTCATCTCCACTAACATCGTCCAATTCCCCACTGCCGAAACCACCCACCTCAACACTTCAAATCACGCCAACATCTTTCATCACCTCTGACCAAGCATATACAACATCATCTAGTGCCACATAACTGCCATCACAAAGCCTACACAATCTCCTTATCCTTGCCACTCCTCAACCATCTGAACTTCTCACAACCTACGCGCGTCTCATCCTTCTCTATGCCACAAACATAAACTTCACACATCACGCTTATACAAATTATTGACAGAAACTTACTAAATCTCCAACACTTTCTATTATCTGCAGCTACTTAACAACCATCTCCACACAACTCCACACGTCTGCTTGCTACAAATACCCCTCTACTTGCTGCACATTTCCTTTGTCACCATCCACTTCACAAAATAAGCCTGTCAACTCATCAACACACTACCTTGCCTACAACAAACTGTTTCGCACTTCAACTTCTTACAACCTCCCCTGACAGTTCTATCTCTTCAGAAATCACCCGCCCTCACTCTCGAACAAGTTCATATAAAATATCGAACTTCCATCACTAGCAGCCCACAGTCAGATCGAACTGAACTTTCATCACCACTTCCTCCTCCAACAACCTCGGCAACTTCATCATGCAAATTGAACTTCTCCGTCGCCTGAAACTACAACGACAGCCCACCACAACTCTTCGGTATAGATAATCACCCAATCCCTTAATCGTCAATCGCAACTTGCCACTTACACCAAACTGCAATCCACAACGCAAACACTTCCGCAACCCCAATCGACACTCGACCAAAATCCTCAGCCCGAACAACCTGCAATCGCGAGCACTATACGTCAACATCTCCAACCATTCCCAATCGCAATGGCGAACGTCCCCTTTTAATTTCTAGTTCACTTTACAATCGAAATTGTAATTTGGAATTTTTCTTCATTTTCGTGCTTCAAAATATAAAAAGGGGAGCGAGCATATTGTTTAATGAAGAAGAGAGAGGATTATGAAAGGAGTTGGATTTTGGGCTTGCGGGTTGTTTGAAGTGGGCTGTTTGTTTATTAGCGAGGGTATTAATGTTTTTTTTTTTACTGATGTGTGTTGTTTTGTAGTGGGTTGTTTGTTTTAAGAAATCTCTTCGGAAAAAGAGAAAAAAACGAGAGTTGTTTTCAATTTTTTTAGTTTATTTTGTTTTGTGTTGTTTTGTTTAGTTTCTTCTTTAATGTATATTTAAAAACACAAGAAAAAAATTTGTGTGTGTATCTTGTTTTCAATTTTTAGGTTGCAGGAAATAAAAGGAAGTACCGCTGGCCAAAAACTATCACTTTACTTAGTCCGCTTGCTTAAAAATTGCGGCTAAAAAAATATATATAATAAATTGCTAATAATTCTACACGCTCTGGTATCGTGATTTCATTTGCATTTTTATCGAATTGCATTGTCGGTTACTTGCATTTGCATTTGTATATCAAAAAATTCAAAAAAAAAATTCAAAAAAAAAAAAATTCATTCGTAGTTGCATTGTTAATACACGCTTAATTTCTTCTTTGCATTTCATCCTAAAATTTTGATAAATAATAACGATTAGATATCAATAACGCTTAATTGTATATAGACAATTGTTTTCTTTGAACAATTTTATTTCTTGGTGTTTAGGTTACGATAGAGCAATAATCAGTTATAAATATTACGGTTATACATAAATATTATACTAATTGTTTCTCTGAAGGTACTTAAACCTTCGGCTGTATTACTACGGTGATTCGTGGTGCCCGTTACCTGCCTGAGAACATTCTTGTTGGACTAAGACAAAGTGTGATTATACAATTTTGGGTTAGAAGCTACTTAGGATAGTAAATTTATAATTAAACTCTCACATTCATTTAGTTGCATTAGCTCATATATGTGTATATATATATATACATATATATATATATACATATATATATATATATACACATATATATATATACATACATATCTATATATGTACATATATATATATACGTATGTATGTATGTATGTATGTATATTTTAAAAAAAATTCAAAATCCAAAACTAAAAAATAATTTAAATATTCCTCAACTTAGTTTTTAAATCCTTTCTTTTGAAATTATTTTTTAAGTCAAAATCAAATATCCAAAAAAAATTAGCTTTTTTTTAGAAAAGCAAAAAAAATAAAAATAAAATATAAAACCTTTTCAAAAAAAAGAATTGAAAATACAAAAATAAAAAAAATCAAATTTTCCTTTAGAAAAATAAGGTCAATAGTTTTCCTTTAAATAAAAATTCCAAAAAATCCAAAAAAGAAAAAAAACATTCTTGAAAATGTCCGAGTTTCCATATTCACAAGAATTTTACAACAGTTGTGAAAATCAATATAATCCATATAGTTTTACACCAACTTCTTATGGATATTATAATGACAACCGTTATCCAAACAATTCGAATTTCGAACAATAATATTTCGAATTGAGGACAATCCTCAACTCTTGAAAAAAGCATGGAAACAACTTTGTCTTTACTTGAACTCACTACACAACAAAATCAAAGAATAAATGGATTGTGTAATTCATATTTATACGATAACTCAAATCAAGGATTGCAAAATAATCAAAACATGAATTCACTTCGAAATTCAAATGATTTTGATTATAACCATGCCAATCCAGTTTCAAACTTCAAAACGAGTTTCAAAGTCAAAATGAAAATGGAAACAACATTTTAAAAGAATTGGCAATGGGAGTTGTTTCAATGTTGGTGAAATTTTTTGTTCTCAACAAGTTCGAATCAGAAATTCTCAAGTTAATAATTATAATTTCGATTTTGTTGAGCAAATGGACGAAATTTATAATGACCAAATGGATTTTTTGTTTGAAATATATGTGAAACAACGTGAGAAACAAAATTAAATCCCAATGTGTGACGACTCAAGTGATAATCCACCTTTTACCTAAATCAACGATTTTCAAATAACAACTTCTAAAATTGAAAACGACAATCTTAATGAAGTTGTTAAAAAAACGGTAATTGAAGTGGATTTCAATTCTTTTAAAAGTACGAAACTCGATTTAAAATTTGATCCTCCTTTTCCCGATTTTGAAAATTTGAATACAACTTTGGTTTTTGGACTTGATTTATGCAATGAAGTTGTTGATAATCCAACAAAGGAAGACGAATTTAACGAACATGATGTTTTTGAACTTTTTGAAAATGATTTGTCGAATTCTAAAGGGCAAGATTTAAAACACCATTTTGAATTTGAAATCAAAAATTCTAAAGAAGTTTTCAATGATAAGCTTGAATTTCAATTTAGTGAAAGTAAACTTGAATTTCAATCTATTCTTTTATCGACCCTAAAAATCGTCAAAAATAAAACAATTCATACGATTTTCAATATAACGACATTCGTTTTTCCAAATCCACATTCAAATTTGAAATCTTTTACGATTTGGTTTTTAAGCTTAAGTTGTGTCTCATATACTTGACGAGATAAATGAATCGATTTTGGAAGACCATTTCATTTACTCTTTGACGATATACTTTCTGATCTCGTGTAAATACCGTTCGCCTTCATGAGAATATGGGTCATTGTTTTATTTTTTTTAATTTTCTTTTTCCACTTGGGTTGACTATGGAGACACAGTCAAAATCAAGTGTGGGGGGAGGTCTCGTCTTCTTTTTGATTTTTCATGATTAATTTTTCATTTTTCATTTTTCATCCAAATCTAAATAAAATTTCAAAAACAATAAAAACGAATTTTTTTAAAGCATTTTGATTTATTTTTAAAGAAACACTATAGGATAAATATATGGTTTTAGTTTACTAAATTTAAATTTTTGAAAATTTATTTGTCTTAACAAAAATAAAATGAAGTTTGATTACAAATGGCAATGGTTTAACTAGTATGTAGGAAGATTCATACGTGTTAATTATGAAATACATCCTAATTGAAAATCTTTGTTTAAAAAGAGGTTGATTTAAAGTAAAGATATAACACTTTTTTTGTCTTCTAAGTTAAATGGTGCTAAGATGATAGTGCGAAAATCTCTCTTCTAAAAAACAAAAAAATATTCTTGTATATACGTATATTTTTTAATAAACACCTAGAGTCATGTGTACACACTTGTGTGTTCACTCGTCATGCTCTGTATCCTTCTCACGTAAGCCCGCAAGGCAGTGCACGATCGGTATATCTGGCCTCGGTTTATCCGTGCTAGGTGTGTGCATATAAAAAAATTCATTTATTAATAACGTCTACAGTCGATAAGTGTTCACACTTATGTGTTCACTGGCCACGCTTTGTATTCCCCTCACATAAGTCCGCAAGGGAGTGCATGAGTAATATATTTGGCCTCAGTTTATCTGAGTTAAGCATATGTAAATATTGTAAATACCAATAAAATTTTCAAAAAAATAGAGAGAGTAATCAAATGAAATTCAAGCACCATTTTAACTTGTTTGATTTGACTTGTTATTGAAAAGAAATGAAAATACCACTTTGATAAACTTTGATAATCAACTAAGGATCTATTTCATAGTTACACTGCATTATCGACCGAAACAACGAGTTAAACTATAGTTTATTTGTTGTGATAACTTGATTTTTTTGGAAATTTTGACAAGTAAAAGATCTTAAATTTATCGATAATAGCAAAACCTATATTTAACTTATTCATGTTAATTTAAAAATAAATCCTTCATTTGTAAATATTTTCAAAAACTCACATTCATCTCTTTGTATATAATTCTTGCATTTTGTAAATAATTTCATCCTGCATTTGTGTTTTGTGGGTAGTATCCGCTGAAAACCCTCACGACACTCATCCTATTAGAGAGACCCAGAGGTTTAACGACATGTTGCATATGCTCAATGCAATCGTGCTCCCTATGAAAATGGATTTATCTTAGTTTTTCTTTATTCGAGGATGAATAAAAAGATAAGTGTGGGAGTATTTAATGTGCACGTAAATGTGCATATTTTTACCACCATATTTAATCTAATTAGATTAAATAAATGATCATATTGGGTATTTTAACATGTTAAACCAAAATTCAAATTATTTTCCAATCGTCATATATTCACCTCCATATAGGGGCAAAATGGTCATTTTTGTGCATATATTAATTTGAGAAAATTTAATTGGAAATTTATATATTATTTTGTAAGAATTTGGCTTCATATACAAGTGACTTCATTAAGATATATGCATGCACAAGAGTGAATACAAAAGAATGGAGATAGAAATAATTCAAAGCCATGATCGTGGATGACCCCACCTACCCACCTACCTTAATGTACAAATTAAAGCTAATACACATGTTAAAAGACCATTAAATCTTCATGCACACATAATGGATGATTATTGGATGCTAATGGTTACTTGGCCACCACACTTCCTAGAGGGGTAGTTTGGGCATTTCCTAAAAAAGTGAATTAGGGTTTTAAACTTGTATAAATACCCCTTACCTTTATGTAATCACTCTCTCTTCTTAGGCACTCTTCCTTTAGGCTCTCTTCTCTTAGTTTAGATCAAAAAGAAAATGAGAGCTCTATTTCTTTTCATGGCTACTTAGCCATTTATTTTATGTAATTTTTTTACGCAATTTTAATTCAAGTCTTTTCTTGTTTATTTACTTTTATGCAAGTAGTATAAATCTTCTTTTATTTTATGTAAGTAAAATAGCTCTTCCTTTACTTTGCGTTGCTTTCATCTTTTTTTTTTTGTGTTTCATGTTGCATGCTACTTGTGTTGATATGATAAAACAAATGAGAGGCTAATCCCTTCAATTTAGGGGTAATGAAGCCTCTAATCATATAGCTTTAATATTTTGATAAGTATTACTCTCTTTTTGTGCTTAGTGACAATGCATAAAGTGGTTTAAATTGTTGATTTTGCTTTGAATTTGATAGCCTATATTGTTGACACCAAATAGGCTATGGTTAAACAATCACAAAACACAAATTGCAACTTTATCTAAGTATGATTATGGCGAAGAAGTGAATGTTGAAATTAAAATTTGATGGCCTATAATTTTAATTAATAGTTAATAGGCCATGCTTAAAATAGATTTTGCTTTGAACTTTGTTGTCATATTTTATGAGATTTAAAAGTGTATTAGTGGTTGTGTTATAATTTGATGGCTTATATTAGGCTAATTAATAGCACAAGTATGTCATACTTATGATAAACACAACAATTAATGTCACTAAAGACAAAAAGAGAGATCATAATTTCATATTTGGTTGAACTATATGATCTAGAGAGTGGAATTATCTCTAAATTGTCATTTTATACTCATAATTTTCATTCACTTTTGTAGCTGTTAGTTTTGCAATTTTTAGTAGCTAGCTTAAACATCTCAAATCTTGGTTAATTTGATTGTATAGGAAATTTAAATCAACAATTCCCTACGGATCGACCCGTACTCGCTACCTACTATGGTAGTACGTCGTATGCTTGAGGTTATTTTTATTTTAAAATTTGTCGACGGTTTTCTAATTCGATAGAAATTCCATGATCAAAAACTCCCTATAATGGATTTACTTCTGTAACTCCCGAGCATATTCGATGCGAGCTTATCGTCCCTCGAATTTGATCCTCCATTAGTGGCTAATTGTGATTGATCTTATTCCTATTCAACTCGCCCCCTTTCTTAATCTTTCATAATTTCCACTTTCATCCTTTACATGGAGAATGATTCACCTCCTACCTATGTAGAGCTCCAATTTTTATTTGATATCAATAAAATTCCTACTATAGTGATGTCGATGTTATTATGCTCAAGCAAAAAATTCAATTCTAATGTCTGTCCCCTACAAGACTCGAAGATTGATCAATCAATATTTCTTTGTTTTATATTCTAACAACTTCCCTTCTTCCTTCCACTAATCAATTCACCTTTTTTGATGATGCAAACAAGTCATATGAGTCTTTTATAAATTGCATTTTTAGATTAGATGCAAACAATAAAAAAATTCAAATGTTTTTTTACTAAACTGATGTTGGAAAAGCACGGGTTTCCATGCCCAAATCAAAACATCTCTCATTCTATTTTTAACTTTTCTGCAATTTCGGATGAACCTAGGGATATAATTTGCTAAAATTAAATTAAAGGTCTATTGTTTTATGTTTCTGACTTTCGTGATAATTTTTACTGACCTTGAAATTCCTTTTATATATAGGTAAAATGGATGATGACCTTGTGAATGTGTTTCTTGATGCCTCTAAACCGATGAGGAAGAAACCCCGAAAGAGGGGGGCTTATTGATGACGAGGCCTTTAGCCAACTTTCCAAGAAGCATACTATATCTATGCCTCTTTTTCTCCAGAAGCTCTTCCCATTCCACCTTTGCAATATTTTCTTGACCCCTGCATTTGCTATATGCCCTTGCTCGAAAGCGCTATCTGTGGCTTTGATGAAAGACTGGGGTGAGTTACTCTGGGTAACCTTTCCAACATCACTTCTACTTCTCCTTCTTCTCTTGCTCTTTCACCACCAGCACTTGACTTTTTTGCCTTGGTTTCTAAACTGAAGCAGGCTTCTACTTATGTAAGCGTTCTTCTCTCTTCTTTTTTTGAACTCTTTATTCTAAGGATTCTCTTTTTTATATTTTGGTTAGGACCCTAACGACGAAGTTGTGGAAAAAATAAGGAGGATGACCAGGTCACAGCCATCGCCCGTAATGCTAAGCTTGAGGTAGACCTTACCACAACAACTTTTGATAAGAGTAAGGTCGAGGAAGAGTTTAAGGTTTACCGCACTAAAGCTAAGAAGGCACCGAAGATCATGGAAGATGCTATGGTATTGAAAGATCATGAACTGAAGGAGAAGGAGGATGCACTACCAATGTCTTAGAAGAAGCTATCTAACATTACTTATAGCATGGTCTACAAAATGTATTCCTCAGCTCAGCATCAGTTCTCCACTGAGGCCGACCTTATTTTTTTAAAGGACCCCATCAAGATTAATAGAGCTCTCACTCACTACTGGACCAAGTGAGCCGAGGAGATTGCTGGATAGAATGTCTCTCCTTCTATTTTTGGGCAACCGAGCAAAGATGCAGCATTCAAGGGAACAGGGGTGCCTGATGATACTGAAGTGTCCAAAAAAACTAGGGTCTCTTCACCTCCTCGTGTAACTACTTACTTTTGTATATGAATCTTAAGACCTTTTCAGTATGAAAATAAAAATTAGCATGTTACTTTTGCTTTGTTATGGTAAATTTCCTTGGTTGTTATTATATTTCGTTATTGTATTATGAATGACTATGTTGTCTTTATTGCTTGTTTTTTATATTTTATTCTTCCAAGGAAGTTTTGTTTACTAACCTTTTGATGAAAAGTGAGGATGGACTCAAAACTTAAACCATAGATCATCTTGGTCATAGTGTAGCAGCTATTTGTAGGCCTAAGAAAGAGCTAAATGAATCATTTACCCAACATAGCGAGGAAACCTAAGGTTTGCTTTCCACGATTGATAAAAAGAGGGAGGCGCTCAATTATTTTGTATTGCACCAACGGCAATATACTTTAGAAAGTGGATCTTTCCCACTTGATAGCCCTTTATAATCGTGTTCCAATGAGATATAAATTCTTTGTGTTTAATTTTAACTATGTGCATTTTGCTTTCCTTTGTATTAAGTTTTAACCACTACCAACTAGGTCGGTCTCTGTCAGCTTTCGCCCAAGTTTACGAGGCCTCCGAATCTGATGTATCTTTAGTCCTTACTATGAAGGAACTGGACTATCCTGTAGGGGAAGAAATGAGTGAATTTCAAAAAAATTACCATTTGGAATCTTTAATGGGCCTACGAAGTCTAAATTTCATTTAGAACTTTTCTAAATTTAGTTTAAATAAAATCTTGTATTCTAGTTAAAATAGATAAAGGAAAGTTTAGTAAACTTAATTTCAAATGTACATTGTATCAAGTGCACCTAACATTTATTTATAAATGTTAATGTATAGGGAATGTAACGTTTCATTTCTTTTCCTATAACAAGCATTAATTGAGAGCGCTAATTGTATTAAATGGAGAGGGAAACCTTTCATTTTCTATTTTTAATATAAATTGATTGATTCGTTAAATTTCATTATTAGTAATTTATTCATGGCGATATTTGTTACTATGTCCATATGTACTCTAACTTTACAATTTGTAGTTTTAGATTATTTTATTTTATTTTATTTATTTATATAGGTATATATACATACATACATATATGTATGTATGTACCATAGCCATATACACACACACACAGATATATATGTGTGCGCATGTGTAACATCATAATCTGTAAAGGGTAAAATGTGCTCGTATGTAGATGTTCGGATTTACAATGCAACAAACACATTAGCTCATTTTGTGTGTACTATAATTTTTTCAAATATATTGTTGTATAATATGTCAAAACAAAATACTAATATGCGTGTGCACGTGCGCGCGCATATATATAATTTATTAAATAAAACAGTTACTGCCATAACAAATTAATGTAAATTAATTATACAAGTTTTTAAAATTTTAGAAAATCTAAAAACACATTTTGGACATAAGATTAATTTATGGAATTATTTTACAATTAAAATAATATTTATTATTAAATAATTGATAATAGCCCAAATTAAATTAATTCTTAAAAACAGGAAATCAAGTTGAAAAATTCTAAAAAAATTCCTGAAGGTATTTAATACATAATTTCTCAAATGAAATTATATATTAAATTAAATATCTAAATGCATTTCAAGAATAAATTAATTCAAAAAGATAATAAATTAAATTATAAAAATCTAAACGTTTTTATGAGGATTCCTGATATATATTTAACCTTAAGAAAAATTTATGGAATTTTCTAAATTGAAATTATATTTTTAATTAAATAATTGATTGTAGTCCAAAAGTAAATTAATTTTCCAAAATAATAAATTAATTTTAAAAATATAATTTTTTTCTTGTAATCTAACTACATAGTGTAGTAAATATAAAAAATATAAAACTGAAATTTTGAATCATTAATTACTTTATTCATAATAAACAATTCGTAAAATCATTAAATAAAAAAATATGTATATACATATTTAATAAAATATTTTTATATTTATGATTCATAACAGGTACAAATCATCATAAGAAAATTTTAAATTAAATATATATGATATATAAACATATGTACAACTATACGTATTCATAATTTGCAGATATGTACATATTTAATCTAGATATATGTATATGTATGTACGTATATTAATACAAACCAAAACTATTTTTTTTCAGAAAATTAATTAAATTATTAATTAAATAATAAATCAATTAACTAAATATTATAATGAACATATAACCAACTTAATTGCAACAAACACATGTACCCATAAAAATCTCACCTAATCTAAGCAGTAAACAGATCTGAATACAAACAGAGGATTTGGATGTAAATCAACTTTTATATGATAAAATTAAATCAAAACAATGATAATAAATAAAAGTGCACATCCTAACGAATCCTTTGATTACATGTTTGTTACTCTAAATATTTACCTTTCAACTAAGTCGAAACCTCTTTAAGAAAAGAAGAAGTGAGAAGAAACCTAGCCAAACCTTTCAGAGGAGTCGAAGGGATGCTGCCATCAAAACTAGAAGCTTTAAGACCTTTAGTAGGCGTCGGAAGGTTTCTCTAATCAATATCCGAAGGGTTCTTGCCTCTCGAAGAAGATAAAGGAGTCGAGAGCAACCTTCCACCTTTATAAACAACCTTTCAATTAGATGAAGACCTTTCGATCAAGTCGAAGCCACACCTTTCGAAGATAATGAAGAATAGCTCTTTGAATATACACAAAACCATTCGAAACCAATGGTTTCGCCTTCATTCAAACTGCTAGGAAGCAATAATTATCTTGAGCAACCCCTTCGAAAGCTATAGTAAGCCTTTCGAATTGGTCGAAACCAATGTGGTCCAGGAAGGGTTCCGCATCAGATTAGAAATGAGAACATAAGGCATAACCAACATCATCGAAACCAATGAGAAGGGGCTATCGACAAAGTCAGAAGCACTTACAAGAAAACTCAAAGAATAAGAGCACCACCATGCCTTTCGACAAAGGCGGCAACTTGCTTAATTCTCTTAAAAGTCACCTTCTAACCCAGTCGAAAGCATCGAGCCCGAAAGGTGCTGAGCCACGTTTATAAATAGGACCCAAGGGGTCACATTTTGGGTATCTGATTTCTCTCATTCTCAACTTGTATACTTTTAAGTAAAGCATTGTAACCTTAACTACGAGATTGCTAGTTTGGGAATTTAGTGAAATAAATTTTCTTAGTTGGATAAACGGAAGTTTTAAGTACTTTAGATTACATTACTATTTTGGTAAAGCTTTGTTGGATTCATCTTTATGTTTCGGGTTTCACCTCCATCGGAAGGCTACTACCGACACAGTCGAAACCTCTTCAAGTTCTAACAACTTTAAGAACTAATCCCAAGCTACCTTCCCTTTGAACCATAGCCTTCGACAAGGATATAATCAAGTTACAACTCACTTATATCTTCAACTAGTGCAAGAAGCCTAAAGACCCAGCTTTCGACGAGGTGAAACCCTCAATTTTTAACCCTTAGCTTAAATCTAAGCTATATGGTAGCCTAAAGCTCTCGACAAAGTTGGAACCCAGACCTAGTTTCTTGATTCAAAGCTTTACCATTGATATCACCACACTTCCAACATGGCCATGTCACATGAACCAAAACTCTTGGAGTAAAACCTATCAATACAACCCTCAAGGCCTTCGACAAAGTTGAAACTCCCAAGGGAAAGATCTTCTAAGATATCTCTTTAAATTCAAAAGGAATGCTTTCAAAGAAGAATCCATATTAACTCACGTAGGTCGAAAGGTCATTTGACATCAGAATCAACCCATTCGACAGAGTCCAAAGGTCTGTTTGAGAAACATTCATCAAGGCAATTTAAAAAGGATTTCATCCTCTCTTTTCACTCTTCTTTCATAAAGGATAATCTTCATTCCTTAATTCATCTTTGGGGTGTTAACAAGAAATCTTGTTAACATTTTTGGCGTTAGAAGGAGGGCTCGAACCTCCGACTTGGATAAACCCCCAACACTGTTGCTCTCTAACCCTACTTAGTTCAATCCTACTTCAAGTTCATCTACTTTGATAAATCATGGCTAAAAGAATCATAGGATTGGAACAAGGATCCTCTAAGCCCCACAAGGTAAAGTTCCCTTCGAGGGTCATTAAGAACTCCAATCAAGATGTAAAGCAATGACTTTGGCAAGAAGCTCTTAGAATAACAAGAAGAAAGCGGAATCTTATGATCTTGAGAAATAGAGCCCAAATCCTTTTCATGTTGTCCCCACCCCTATCTTTGCACTTGGAAAGAAAACAAATGGAAGTGATAATGTCTTTAACCAGATGAGAAGAAAATTTCAACATTATTCCAAAGGCACTATCTTTGAGAAAGAGATAATGGATTATTACATTGCCTTTATACATTAAGTGGCAACCAACTACAGCAAAAGCACTTCCAACTCAAGGAATTCAAAAAGTGATAAAAAGAAAACCAATCAAAGACTGTGAAATAATAATACTAAGAAATATAATGTCAAAAGGCCATCTGCAAGAATCAAGTTTCAAGTCTAGACTTCGAGTGCAACTTGAAGGTTTCCATAGAGAATGTCTACTTGTTTACAAAGGATGAGCTTGATTACTGGCCATCACAGAAAAGGAGGCCAAAACACGAAAGAAACCAGGGAGGCTCCTATTATCATTAACACGTGATGAATGGTCACAAAAATAACCATTTCAGAGCCCTGGATGGGATGAGCATAATTTTTTTTGAAAGAAAAATCTACATGATTGGGAGTGAAATGCTCTTTATATTTGGATACTACCTAAGATGGTAGAAATGCCTCTGTCCGCGTCGAGATGGCCAGGGTAGAGCACCTCCTGAAGGGAATGTGGATAAGCCTTTAGCTATGCCATAAGATGGCCATGTTAAAGCACTGGACAAGCCCTTCGTCGTGCCTCTGGTCAGGTCAAGGCTCCTCTTGGAGGAAGGACGGAGTAAGCCTTTATCCATGCCATAAGGTGGTTAGAGTAAAGTACCGAACAATCCCTTATCCACACCATAAAAGGGCCAGGGTAAGGCACCTCCTGGTTGGAGGATGGAGTATGCCTTTATCCATGCCGTAAGATGGCCATGGTAGAGCACCGAACAAGACTCTGTCCGCGCCACAAAAGGACTAGGGCAGGGCACCACCTGGAGGGAGGTCGGGTAAACAATAGACTAAGACATCTAGGCCCAAGAAGAGGCCCACTAAACAATGGACTAAAATGTCCAAACCCAAGAAGAGGCACATTCTATAATGGACCGAGACGTCCAAGCCTAAGAGGAGGCACATTCAGTAATAGACTAAGATGTCTAAGCCCAAGAAGAGGCTCATCATATCATGGACTAAGTTGTCCAAGCTTAAGAGGCAATTAG
This sequence comes from Allium cepa, assembly GCA_030765085.1. Lineage (NCBI taxonomy): Eukaryota > Viridiplantae > Streptophyta > Magnoliopsida > Asparagales > Amaryllidaceae > Allium > Allium cepa. The sequence goes on along the minus strand of CM060934.1, from coordinate 955,633,507 downwards.
ACAAATTAATTCTATACAAGACCTGAAGGGTTCACACATCAAAGGAGTTGAATAGAGCTCCACTTATAAATACGAATCTGGGCCTCGGGATTTTCATTTATAAACATCGTCTACTAATACCCACATCTGGGTCTCGAGTCTCTCGTACGGGAAATTCATCTACTAATACCCGAATCTGGGTTTTTGGTCTTTCATTTCTAAATTTAATTTATTTATAACTGAATCTGGATTTCAAGAAGTTTATTTCAGGGCTTTATTTATTAATACCCAAATTTGGGTTTTAGGTCCTTATTGATCACTGGTTATCTTAATATACCTGAATTTGGGTATCGAGACAATTACTTATTTGAACCCTAATCTGGATGTGAAATTTCAATAATGGAATTCTATTTTTCTACCACAAATGCTCAAATCTGGGTCAAAGAATATTGTCATGAAGATCATTGTAAAGAGTTTCTGAAGCTGTGTTTTGGATTTCTAACTTACCAAATCCCATTAATGTCAAGGAGTGGGTCGATGGATTTTTACTTTCGATATTTAGATGGAGATTTCTGAATTTAATTCTTTATTAAATATATCTTAAAGGTTACATTCCAACATTTATACCCTTGTGATAAGGGAAATCAGCACAGTAAAGAGAAATAAACGATTCAGCAAATGCAATGAAGGAGCTATCAAAAAGCATTTTAGAAGTAGCATCACAGAAAAGGATTTTAAATCAAGTGATATTTTCCAAATTCATATAATTTACCTAAGTCATGAGTTGATTTACAAAACTATGAAGATAATCACATCTTTATACAAAACAAATTTATTCAAATCAAATTTACAAATAAATTACACGTCTTTGGCAGCCTTGTCAAGACTCTTAGCGATTGAAGTATCCACTACATGATGAATCGCAACACTTTGAACCTCTTTGAGTTTCCTTTCTTTCTTTCTAGCTCTGTTTTCATCATCAATCGCATCAATGTTAGTCTTCGGAGCATGGTTAAAATCTCTGTTCATAGACCTAAGATTTTTCTATCCCTTTCTAGCTCTAAGGCATGCTTTTGAAGTAAATAATAATCATGTTCGAGCTTTTGGTTCTTAGCAGTGTAATTATTAATAGTTTAAGAATATTTCACTTTCTATTGCTCATTAAAATACTTGGCTATTTCAAATTTAACTTTCTGATACCAGTTCCTCACAACATTCTCATTAAATCCCAAAGGAAGACTGAGAATAGTAAGGAATTTTTGGACCACAAGAAGCTTTGACATTGTAGGTTTAGTAGCCGAAGGAGTATCGCCAGGGACCGATAAATCATTACTTGAAATCATCTCTCCCGTAATGAATTCCAGTGATTCACACTGTGCCTGACTATCTTTCAATTTCAACTCCAAATCGCTTATTTGTTGTATTAGTTCTAATTCTTAAGATCAAAATCGATTGAAGGATTTGATGTTACTTGTTGCTTCAGTGACGAGATTGTTTCATCTTCGCTTTTAATGGCAGTTTCAAGATAAGCGATTTGATCCTTTTGATTGCAAGCTATGGTTTTCTGAATATAGTATCCTTTATGCCATTTCAAGGCCTCAGCATTCCCACCAAAGCGTTCCAAAAGACATCATCGCTGGGCACAATCCCTCCACTTGATTGCAATAATTTCTTTCAAAGAGCATCGATGTGTGATGGTAAATTATAAGGAAGAAAAGGTGTAGATAACTATAGCTCCTATTTAATCAAAAGAAATAAAATGGAATCAAAATTAGAATGAATTTTTTTTATTATTACAACAAAGGATTACAATTCAAACAACAACGAAGTCAAAAAATACAATAGACAATTGATTGACATCTAAAGCTTAGAAACTACATTTTTAACTTTGTTTAATGAATTAGTAGAAAGATTAACTATAGAATCAAAAGGAATATTTAGTCCTTCTAGGGTTAACATTGGAGGACATTTGCTATAGTTCCACTTCTCAGTTGGAGGACTATCATGGCCACAAATTAATTTTGTATGAAATGTCTTGATTTCTTTAAGGAAATTCTCTTTCTCATCACTAAGAAAATCAAACCAAAGTCGAGGGTAATCCAAATAAAGTTTTTGTGGGTCTCCGAGAAAGTAGTATCTTGTTAATTTTGAAGATTTTAATTGATGCCTTTTCGAGATAAAATCGTCTCAATTTGACATATTGGCTTATCTTAAGAAAAGGCGACCTAATAAACAGTCACTTTGAAATAATATAATAAAGCGAAGCTAAGCATCGAAAGTAAGGCTAAAACATATATTTATAAATCAATAAACTATTGCATATTTACAATTATTCGTCTAGTTCATACAAAATAGACTTAGAGAACAATAAAGAGACAAATTTATCTTTGTAGCACTTAAGCTTTTCAGCAGGGAGATTTTGGGGAATCGACCTTACCCGTGGTAAATTCTAACAAGCTCCATGATGCAAGTCAGATCCAAATTCACTTGAATATCTTTTGTGAAAGCGTCTAAGTAGACCTCCATTGAATTCGCCTAAGTACGAAAAGTATATAATTGAATGTATACAATTAGATTTATATAAAATGTTAACTATGATATCTCTCTCTTCAATCAACATCCAAAATAAAGTGAGTAACTCTCGATTCTCTTTTAAGAGAGCATCATATCGGAGGCATGCTCCCTTTGTTAAGGGGACAACACTTTGATGTTTAAAAGATGCCAGTACCGAGACATTCCTGTTGAGACTATAATAATTTTCAGAGAGAATGTTATGCTCCTTTATCTGTTTGTCTAATTCTCTATATAATTTGTTAATTTCATCTTGTTTTCTTTCAAATTTTGTCCTATAGGGAAGGGTGGACTTCTTCCTTATCTAAAATAAATGATTTTGCACTAGTTATTATTTTCAAAGTGAAAGAAATTTAAACAGAGAATCCCATACCTGAGATATTGAGATAGAAGCTTGGGAGGCCTGCTCTTTTCCTTTTGATCTTCAACATGAACAGAAGCAGGCCCATTCTCTAGAGGAGCGGATGGCTTGGGGGATGTAAGTGGAATATCCTTTTGAGGAGATGGCTCTTTTTTAGGAGATTGAGCACTATCGCCACCATTCTTCTTAAAAGCTCCAGAAAGACCCTCTCTATCTTTGTCAAAACCTTGGCTGGCTGCAAGGTCATCATCACCATCATCATTGTTATAATTAACATCGTCATTTCCACCGTTATCTCCTTCCTCCCCAACGACATCATTTTTGTAGCCCTCATCCTCAAAGTCTGACCCGATTTCAAAGAAGGGGACATAAAAAAAAAGGATTTCGGAGGCATTGATTTCCTCCTCATCTGCAGGTTGAATCCCTACTTCATCTGATTAATCTTGCCCATCACTCTATCGACTAGGGAAGAATCGAGCAAAGGGAAGCCAAAGTCTAGACATTTCTTGAAGTTGTCAACATATGCAAGCATAAGAGCTTCTTCGTAAGATTTCAGCAAAAACATTTGTCTAGAGGTAGCTACAATGAATTGAGATACTCGCTGCTTAGCGTCAGTAATAGAATTGACAGCGAGTTTCAATGAAGTCTTGGTCTTCTTGAGCTTTTCCTTTATAGAAATCTTCTTTGCAGCTAAACGAGCTTTCTTGTCTTCAAAGTCTTTTAAAGTAAGCTCCATGGAAAATTTCTCATCAGCAATAAATGAGCTTGTCTTTCTGCCATGAGATCAGTTTTACCTCAAGCAAGAGAAGCTTTTAATCGATCTAGCTCTTGGGAAGCTTCATCTTTAGCGGTGGAAAGGGTGGATACTTGATTCTTAAGGCCAGAAATTTCCTCCTGAAATTTATAGGATTGGGCGGAGGACTCGATGCATATTCATTTAAAGCTAGCATACTTTTAAAATCTAAAAGGAGAAATGTACCACGAGTTAGTGATTTAGAGAAAACCGATGATGATAAAGTCAATTGGAATGGGACACACTAGAAGTTGGTGCCCAATCAAAGAGCGACAGTGCAATACCAAATCAGAGGCAGTTGAAGGTAGATGGATAGATGTGATTGATTTAGAATGTAGGATGGACTCAACTAACTCCTCAAAATTAGCAGAAGGAGGAGTAGAAGATGATGGTTTTGAAGGAATTTATTTTATAGAAGGAGATGCCTCCAAAGCCAGTTGCATTTGATGAAGCGCAGCTGGAGAATCAGAAATGGAAATCTGAGAAAGAGGGTAGATCGCAGTTGGAGTTTGCTTTGGTTGTTCCTTAGGGGCTTCTGTAATGGGACTATTCGAAGCTTTATCGAATGAATAATCCTCCTCTTCCTGTGCATTAATAATTTTGCAACTTTCTTTGGAGGCTATGTTTCAGATGATTCCATCAACTTCCTCTTAAAAGCACTTTTGGATTTGGCAAGTGATTCTATAATTGACGCCTGTTCAGAAGTTGGAGGAAGAGGGTCAGCACCATTAACAGGCACTATGACTTGAGAAGTAGCTGGGAAAATTTCGAATAGACTAAATTTAGTAAAATAATTCGAGAAGCAACAGAGATAGAAAGCAAATACTTGGCTTATGACATACCTGAGCGATCGGAGCAAATGACAGACATGGGAGAAAAAGTCGATGAGTCTCCTAGGGTGAGAAAGCATTTACCATGAGAAGAATGTTGGAAAGATGTAGGTATTCCTAAGATCTTCCGGCCTACTGGCAAAGGGAATGCTTTTGTAGATTGGTGGGAGTCAATAGTTTCAATCTTCTCCCGACTTGACCTGAGGCCACGATTAGTGAATCAATCGTTTACTTATCATCGTCTTTAAGCTCTTTAGCAAGGAAACCTAATAAAAGGAGAGATTAGGTAAGAGAAATCATTAAGTAAGGGAAGATGGAAAAAATCAAGACCTACGAGGTGAAGCAAAAGTTCCACGGAGGTTGGGAAGACACTTGACGAAGAAAAACTGGTTTTTCCAGTCCCTGAATTTATTAACCCCATCTAATATTAACTTTTTCTGGGGAATTGCTCCGTATATCTGATTATTAAGATTGCTCAACTTGACCATTCGGGTCAAGTATTTCAACATTTTAACATTGAGAGGAGGAAGTCTGGATTCCAATGCCATCATTTCTAATGACAAGAGATAAGCATAGACATTGGGTGACAATTGGATTGGAGCAATCCCAACACGAGAGAGGAATGTGGATAAGAATTCTAGAAAAGGCACGAATCCACCATGCCGTAAGTGGATGGCAGTGTAAGAAAAAAAACCTTCGGGAGGGTTGTTGATGGTGTCAGTCTCCTTTGGGGGAATGGCTTCAATACCAGTGATGCCGAAGTCGTTAAGGACGGTCCTGAGTTGATATTAGGGAGTGCTTGGAGATAGCTTCAACCTTCTTTAGGGAACTCATGACTCTGCCAAGTGAAAGCGTTGCAGTTAAATTTTTTGATTAATTATGAATTTAGCATATCTCAAGAATAAGTCAAAGATACCTACTTAGATAACCCAAACATGAGCAAAAATAAAACTTCAAATTTGAGTGAAAGTTTAAGTTAAGAATCAAAAACATTGAGCTTCTGATAAAGTCAAAAGGAAAAAAGAACATTAACACTTAGCAAAGTACATCTTGACATTATCGAAAGCCTAAATAAAAGTCTCCTTGAGCTATCGACAAGGTCGAAGGAGTAAGACATAATATTTGTTTAATTAACACTTTTCGATAGTTTCGAAAGCTTCAAAGGAGTCAAATTGTTAAAGAGAGATAACTAAGATCAACTCAAAAACTTAGACAAAAATATACACCATTAACATTCAATAAACCATGTAGCAAGACCCTTCAACACATTCAGAGCCAATACTTAAGTTTCCCTAGGAAAAAATACTAATGTTGTCGAAATCTTACATACTCATTGAAGTCTAAAGGTTCTATGTTAAACTCATATGCACTTAGGACATTACCATAAAGCTGCACAAAATTAGTTCTGGGGGTTTCGACCTAGTAGATAAAAGTGGTGTCGAAGGGGTCATAAGGGTCTAATGATTCCAAAAATTAACTAAGGAAAATGGATTGCAACCAAAACAAAAGGGTTTCGCCTAAGCTGGAACGTTTTGTAGTCCAAAGGGTTACCACTCATTACTTATCTACATAACCTTTTGACAAGGTTGATCAAGTTGACACTACTACACCTTCATCGAAAGGGGCTAAAGAAGCAAAACCAATGTTACCGTCTCAATTCCTTTCAAAGGGGTAGAAATGTCATTTTGTGGCTCTAATTTTTCATCCATATATTTGAAACTTGCGAGTGAAGAAAACAAGATCCACTATCTTCCCTAAACCCGATTACAAATCTAGGATTCCAAAATTTCTTAAAAAAACATGCTTAGAATATGAGTTTTAACCGAGATTAATCATTATCAATTTTAGAGGAAAAAAATCATTACCAAACTGGAAATCTAGATTTACTAGCGAAAAAAAATTGAAAATTTTAGAAATGATAATCCAGACCCGACAAGGGGATGGATTTCAATATCATCCATTGACAATTCTAGAATCATAAACGAAAAAAATTCTAAAAATTCCTAAAGGTAAGGTCGAAAAAGTTTCTCAATTAATCAATTCAAATCTATTCTCAGGAAATCGACATTCGAGCATTTCAAAAAATCAAATTTTAATTTTGAAATCAGGAAGGGTAGAATTCGACTAAAATTAGCAAATTAAAGTTACATCTAAACCTACGAGTTTGATGATTGCTTTAATTTCTGGAAGTAAGCTAAAAGTTGAGAATTTTTGGAACTATTTTATTCGCGCTTGAAATTTTGATTGCAGAAAAGTAAAAGAGGAAGAAGAAGAAAGGCATACTTTATAAGGAGAGTCACCCAGAGTTATCAGCCATTAGATCTGATCTGAATGGACAGTCTAGATTCACGTGGAAAGGCTAAAGGTGGGAAGCTTCTTGGTTTTGGCAAAGTTGAATTGAAAAGTTAAAAGCATCCTTTTGCAAGGAGGGGGGAAAATGTTACTCCAAATATTAACCTTTCGACTAAGTCGAAACCTCTTTAAGCAAAGAACAAGTGAGAAGAGTCCTAGCCAAACCTTTCGAAGGAGTTGAAGGGATGCTTTCATCAAAACTGGAAGCTTCAAGACCTTTCGAAGGTATCAGAAGGTTTCTACAATCAATATCTAGAGGGTTCTTACTTTTCGAAGAAGATAAAGGAGTCGAGAGCAACCTTCCACCTTCGTTAACAACCTTTCAATTAGACAAAGACCTTTCGCTCAAGTCGAAGCTACACCTTCCGAAGACAATGAAGAATAGCTCTTTGAATATACGCCAAACCATTCGAAACCAATGGTTTCACCTTCATTCAAATTGCTAGGAAGCAAGAATTATCTTTAGCAACCCCTTCAAAACCTACAGTAAGCCTTTCGAATTGGTCGAAAATAATGTGGTCCAAGAAGGGTTCCGCATCAGATCAGAAATGAGAACACAAGGCATAACTAACATCATCAAAACAATGAGCAGAGGTTATCGACAAAGTCGGAAGCACTTATAAGACATCTCAAAAAAGAGAAGTACCACCATGCCTTTAAACAAAGGTGACAACATGCTTAATTCTCTTAGTAGCCACCATCCGACCTAGTTGAAAGCATCGGGATAGAAAGGCGCTGAGCCGTATTCATAAATAAGACCCCAACGGGTCATGTTTTGGAGATCTGATTCCTCTCATTCTCAACTTGTATACTCTTAAGTAAAGCATTGTAACCCTAATTACAATATTGCTGATTTGGGAATTTAGTGAAATAAAGTTTTTATTGTTGGATAAAGGGAGGTTTTAAGTAGTTTAGATTACATTACTGTTTTGTTAAAGCTTTTGTTGGATTCACCTTTATGTTTCAGATTTCACCTCCATCGAAAGGCTACTACGAACATGGTCGAAACCCCTTTAAGTTCTGACGACTTTAATAAATGATCCTAAGCTACCTTCCCTTTGAACCATAGCTTTTGAAAAGGTCATAATCAAGTTACAACTCACTTATATCTTCAACTAACGGAAGAAACCTGAAGACCCAACTTTCGACGATGTCGAAACCCTCAATATTAACTTTTAGCTTAAGCCCAAGTTATTCAATAGCCTAAAGCTCTCTACAAGGTCGGAACCTAGACCCATTTTCTTAATTCAAGCTTTACCATTGAGATCAACTCGCTACCAACAAGGTCAGGTCACGTGAACATAAAATCTTGGAGTAAAACCTATCAAATAAATTCTCCCGACCTTCGACAAGGTCCAAACTCCCAAGGGAATGATCTTATAAGATATCTCTTTAAATTCAAAAGGAAAGCTTTCAAAGAAGAAGCCATATTAACTCACCTGGGTGGAAAGGTCATTTGGCATTAGAATCAACCCATTCGACAGAGTAGAAAGTTCTGTTTAAGAAACATTCATCAGGGCAATTCAAGAAGGATTCCATCCTCTCTTTTCACTCTTCTTGCATAAAGGATAATCTTCATTCCTTAATTCATCTTTGGGGTGTTGACAAGAAATCTTGTTGACAACGTTGAACGATGATTTCTCTTCTAAGAACAATTCACATTCTATCAAGTTTAATTCAGGATTGGAGATCTTCTACTACAAATTAGTATTTATTAATTTTGAATTGAATTTGAGAATTTTAGGGATGATTTTAAAGGAAAGTTTTTTCCATTAAAATGAGGACAAGGAAGAAGAAAGTAGCACTCAAACATGAATTAGCTTACAATTAAAGTTTTAGGATCGGCTTTTACATAGATAGAACAAGAGAGCAAACAATGATCTCAACCACACATCTCTAAACCTAATCACACATGTTATAGCCACCTTCTATCTTTCTTCAAACCACTGCCTATCCTCATCAAATCTCATGAGTTGTGAATCCATTTAACCCACAAATATGTATAATCATATTTACCATATTTTGTCATCGATATATCATATCGATCAATATATTCATAACTTTTATAAATATATATGCAATAATTTAATTTCTCAAATAACATTCAAAATTAATAATTAATATTTCATAAATATTACTTTATTTAGTAAATTTATAACGATTATAAATTAATTAAATTACTTGGTCTAAGAGAATTCATCGTTTCGATTATGACTCTTGGGTGTAAATTCGATAAGCGATTAACTTTGAAATATTCGAATATTAACGTTCACACTTAACTTAACAAGTGTTGTGATATTATGGCCAAATTTATCACTTACCCATTTTTGGAAAAATCTCATTTTAATTTAACAAACGTTACACAACCGTGACAATTATTTACACTAATTCTCTTCGCCAAAACTATTTCACTTTGGACTTGCTAAATTTGATAATGGTCAAAATTCTAGTATCATCCACATTCAACTCTATAATCCAAACAGAAAGTCCTTAGTCCAATAATAACAATTATTATCAGCCAATGTAACGACCCGCAAATCCGTACCCTTGAGTCAACACTATTCTACATCAATCAACTCAAGATGAACGGAAATGCGAACCATTTGTTAAAGAAGAAGAGGTAGAAGAAGAAGATAGAAAACAAATTCAGAATCTAACCATTGCAGTGGAATAAAATATAATAGATAATCATAGATCTTTACACCAAAAACAAATACCATATCTATTTATACATACATCATCATAGTACATCATCAGAGTTCTACATTAATAACAAACAACTGGATACATAGTGGAATAATAATCAAATACGGAAGTACGTATTGCCATCCAGCTCGTCTTCTGAGCTCCACAGCATTCTTTCCTGTATAACTATAATACTCGGTCTGACCTGAGCATTATAGTTAAATAACACCCGAGTCAGTCTGGAATACCAGCGTGAGAAAACCACACTCAAATTGATTATTAAAGTTTCAAAATCCTTTTGAAAGCAAAAGCATCTCATAAGACCACGCCACAAATAAACATGTCGGGTTTTTACCTTACGATAGCTAAAACATCTTTTATTAAAATTCACTGATATTATAATAGTGTCTATAGAAAGTAAAATAGAATCTAGTTGAAATGCGTACATCTCACGTTTCAGCAATAGTTGGGCACAATCAAAACCGTACGGGCGCGTTGGGAAAATGGATTTCCAACTAATGACTAGGCACTGGGGTACCACCTGTCACGGTACCTGGTCTAGATCAGCATACCGAGAATCACTCCCAGCCTCCTACAACAAAAGACTGGGACTTCCCCTTACTGGATAATCCGGAGTAAGATCACCCTACGGTTGGGATCAGCAACCGCACCACTAAGCCGAAATAAAAGGGACATCTAGATAGGGATGACCTCACCCGAAATGGGTGTTACCCACCAAGCCTTGCTGCATAACCCCTGATTTTCAGTCATTCCTAGTTGATGAGGCTTGAGGCTAAGCGTTACCTTTTTAGAACATTTCACTTAGAATGCCCATCGTCCACTTGACGATGTTCTCAAAGCATTCATCCATACAAGTCCGTCCCGGGTTCGAACGGAACCGATGGCACTATTCCTACTACATCTATTTTGGAAATATCCTCAGGATTGGTAGCGACTAGCCCTTGCACTTCACTGCTCTATCTTCAACTCCGAACTCGTTTTTCCACAAAAACGTACAAACCGGATCGAAGTGGTTTTCGAGAAATTAATCCCGATTCTGGTCTCTTCGAAACGATCAGCGCATTTTTCCAATATTGATAGTCGATTATTTAACTATCAATTAACTTTCACAAACAACCATCAATCATAAACAATTTTCCAAATTATTTATTAACATCAAAATATCTTCCCAAGATATATTTCTATTTTCAACCCTTTGAAAACAGTTTCAAACCATACTTTTCTCATAAGATAAATTTCCAAATATTTATTTCCACTGAAAACACCAAGTACAATACCTTAGATTTTAAAATGATTTAAAACACTTTATTATAAAATATCCTTTAAAACATTAAACTAAAAATTACTTTAATTCTTTATTAGAAATATATACTATAGGAATATTTAAAATGAGGCTACTTTATAAAATATAAAACTGGATTTTCTCTTTTAAAAACAAATACCAAGTCACTTTTAAATAATTACTGCTACAATAGATTAAAAGAAAATACTTACTTTAGAATTTAAACATTTAGAAATAATAAATTTTCTAACACATTCTTTTCGAAGCGACATTAAAACTTAAAAAATTACTTTGAAATGTACTTGGCTATTTAGGGAAATATACTTCTCTTCACATCCTTTAAAAAATAAATCATTATTTATTTTTAAACAAAATTTCTCATTCCTCAAATAACTTCCATTGTGGATTTAATCCTCCAAATATCCACTAATTTATTACTTTATTTTATAAACCCAGTTTATAAATTCCAAAGTCCCACCTCTTTTTTGAAGTTCCGACTTCAACCACTTAAATCAATTTTCAAATTGATTTCCATTTTACTCCATTTTGAAATAAATTTCTTTACTTACTCAATTCATTTTAAAATCCATTAATTATAGACTTATTTATTTATTTCGTTTTGATTTTAAATCTTTTAACTGAAACATATCAATTTCAGATTTTCCAAAATTTTTTTTGTTCTTTTCAAAAAATTAAATCTTAAATTCAAAATAAATGCTTTATTCTTTTAAATAATAACACTGAAGTTTAAAATTCATTATCTTCCTGTTTATTCAAAATCCACTTTTCGTATATGGAATTTATTTATGAGGATTTTAAAACCACTAATATTCTTATCCAGTTCATTCTTAATTTATTTAAATTCTCTATAATTATTTCACTTATGAATTCTCTTCCTTTTATTTTCTTTTCAAAAGTCCAATTCTATATATTTTGATAACTCAGTATACCGAAATATATTCAAGTAAACCATAGCATTGAATATTGCAATTATCAATAATATTCATCACAGAATATCAAATATTCATAACAGAGAATATTAAACAATATAAATAATTTTGAGGAATCCAGTTGAATCCCTCCAACCTGTTTCCCTGCGTCCACAGATGTTAGCACAATATAAAATACCAATTCCACTTCGAGGTGGAATATCGTCGTATATGGGTTTTAAATATAATATCATCCGCTATTATGTGGCGCATAGGGTCTCATCCGCTATATAATGCGGGAAATCAATCTTCCAAGATATATTATATACTATAATATAGCACATCAAATCAATTCAACCATTCAACCAATTATTTAAATTTAACTATTTAAATTTAAATAAAAATCCAGAAGAGTGAGATTAACTCACCTTTTATTTTGCTGTTTGCAATCCATTCTAATTCGAATTTGTCTTCACAGTATTAGACCTTGTATAAACAATTATACAATCCACAAAAATTCGAAATAATCGAATAACCAATTTTTGTTTGGTAATTTTAATTATCCAATGATTTTATTTGAAACCAATTTCTTTTAATAAATTTATTTAACAAAAATTAAATTTAAAACTAAATTTCCTCTTTAAGAATTTAACCAACAAAAATTTTGTTTAAACAATTTATTTTCCTTTTTAAAAAAAAATATTTTTTTAGTAACTAAAAATAATTAAAGAAGTTAACTAAATAATTAAATCACTATAATTTATTATTTAAAAACTAATTATTTATTTTAACTGATAACTTTCCCTTTAAAATATATATACATATATATTTATCAGTTCAAAAATTAAATAAATAAATAACTCACTATAAATGTACCTTACTGTAAATACATTTTCAGTTTCCTTTATACTATTCATTTATTTGTTTTTTATTTTTTTATTTTTCTTTCCTAATGAAAATATAAGTCTCTCCCTAACCTGTTTACATGTAAATTAAATTTAGATTTACATTGGAAAATAAGAAGCTAGGATATACCTTACAACTCGACTGGCGTGCCGCTTCCACACATGACTGCCCTCTCCCCTCATTCGGTCGAACATTCCAACCTGATGCTGACCTTGCGAACCATCGAATTGATACTGCGTGCTCCCTGCAAAAAAACGTCGCGACCACCCTCGTGAGCCACTGCTTTGCCGACTTCGAGACCACATCGCCTCGCGCTCGAGCGAGACACCACTGTGCCGCCCTCTTCGTTAGAGCCTCCTCTTCGATCAAACGATCGATTCGATTTTGATTTGTGATACACGAAGGCTTGATCGAATAGAAGGAAACAACGCGGCTGATTCGAACATGAGTTCTATACTTCGCGAATTAACATAGAGGAAGGAAATCAATTCTAATCGGAGGAGGAATGAAGTTGTTTCAGAGGCTCGACACTGATTAAATCTAAACCGGAGTGTCGCCATCCATTATTTTTTTATTATAATTTTTTCTTTCTGTTGACTATGAAGAGAGGCCATGATTTTAGAGGGGAAGGAAGGGGAAAACTCGGTTGTCATGTTGAACAGATACGAAAAAGAAGCGACGAGATTTAAAATGAAAGGGGTCGGGTGTTTGAGAAGGCAAAAGAAGCGTGTTGAATATACTTGCTACAGTAAACTGAAATGGAAAGGAAAAAAATTTTGACGTGAAATAAATTTGACTGTTAAGCAATGTATTAATTTGATTTAAATTTAAATCGACTCGAATTACACAACCTAAAATCTCCACCTCCTATCGCAACGTGCCACTAGGCGTTTATAATGTTAAACCCCTATTTCGAATACAATGGAAAAGGTTTTGAGTGCCTCCTCTTCGATCAAACGATCGATTCGATTTTGATCTGAGATACACGAAGGCTCGATCGAACAGAAGGAAACAACGCGGTTGATTCGAACATGAGTTCTATACTTCGCGAATTAACATGGAGGAAGGAAATCGATTCGAATCGAAGGAGGAATGAAGTTGTTTCAGAGGCTCGACACTGATTAAATCTAAACCGGAGTGTCGCCATCCATTATTTTTTTATTATAATTTTTTCTTTCTGTTGACTATGAAGGGAGGCCATGATTTTAGAGAGGAAGGAAAGGGAAAACTTGTTTGTCATGTTGAACAGATACGAAAAAGAAGAGACGAGATTTAAAATGAAAGGGGTCGCGTGTTTCAGAAGGCAAAAGAAGCGTGTTGAATATACTTGCTACAGTAAACTGAAATGGAATGGAAAAAAAATTTGACGTGAAATAAATTTGAATGGTTAAACAATTTATTAATTTGATTTAAATTTAAATTTAAACCGACTCGAATTACACAACCTAAAACCTCCACCTCCTATCGCAACGTCCCGCTAGGCGTTTATAATGTTAAACCCCTATTTCGAACACAATGGAAAAGGTTTTGAGTTCTAATTCGATCGTATGGAGAACATAGCTTTTCAGACCCAGTTATTATATTAAATTTCGATTTAATTATCAGCGCATTTATCTCTCGTATGATCACACGAAAACTCCAAACGCCACTAAATTTGAAATCCGATAATGATACAATATTACGGATCCAATGGAACTAGTTTCGTCGAAATTCGAGATTATGCATCAGAAGGCTATTTTTAAATATCGATTTAAATGATATATTTTCAAAACTGAATAAATCACCTTTAAATTCAATTTTAACACTTTTACTATCTTCAGATTTATCAACATAAATTTTACAAACCTTTAAATTATTTTTTTACAGGCTTAAAATTTCAGATTCAACATCTTACCCAATTTCCAATAATTAAATTCAATAATTAAATTTCCAAATAATGGTGGTATTTGAAATTTAAGTTACAAATTAACTTTTAAATATTTAAAATCAATTAAATATCCCAATTTCAAATGCCTAAAAATTCTGGGTTATCACATTCCTCCCCCCCTTAAAAGATTTTCGTCTTCGAAATTGCTAGTTAGGAAGAATGGTCCAATACCCGTTTACTTTTTCCAAAACCAACAATACAACATCCTACCAACTACCTTTTTATAAAAGACCCATTATCATTCTTACTAACTTCCAAAACTCTTTCATAGTTTTCGAACGATAATATTTGTTTAATCATTCAAATTATAATTTAAATCCAAATTTAAGTTATCAAAACTTTCTCAAAAATTTTCTAACTCTCTAAATTTTCGAAATTTTTTGCCAGCGTCTCCTTTGCGCGGCTTGCTCGATACAACTACAAATGGCCTCTACGGGCTCCCAAAATCCAAAAGAAAACAAAAGGCCAAGTGGCTAGATCAAAAACCAAATCAAATTTTGTATAGAAATTTGAACACATACCTTTTTGGTCGGGCAATTCAAATTTACCATTTGAAATCAAAACCAATTTTCCTCTCCCTTTATAGTACCTGCATATCCTATTTAGCAATAATATCAAATCATAGTTTTTAAAATTATTTTATACATTTCCTTATAGAGGTTTTCATATCTACTACTATTCAAATTAGTTTTCCCATTTCCATATGAATTCAATTTATCTTTAACTCTGAATATAAAATTTCATCTTCCATTTATAACAGATTCATATCATTATTTTAAATTAGTCTCAATTTCCATTTCCAAAATTCCTTATTTTAATTCCAATTTGAAATCGTTTTGTCACTAACAAAAAAATTTCAAAAAATTTCTAACTCCCAAATTTTTTGAATTTTTTTGGCAGAGTCTCCTTTGTACATAGGAGCTTTTGCAATTTGACAAGAGATATAAATATATATACTGTTGTGTAACGACGGTCGGACCAAGCTCCCCATCTCCCGCATGTGGCGTACATATATGGGTTGGCACACACTTTGTTGTAACAAAAGGAATCCCTAATGTTACATGCCTACCAGCCCATATTTATACACCACTTCTCCATGTTATTTAGCGATGTGGGACTTTTTCCAATCCAAACCGTTGTTCCTCCATTAAACATGCGAGACAATCCTAACAGTCTCCCCTTGACTTGCATCCCTTTGCGGTAACCTTTGAGAGTACTGCTGTGTCTGCATGGCCGAGTCCGTAACCATCGGCTCTGATACCAATTGAAAGAAGCTATGCGGTAGGATCGTATAATATGGAATAGTGGATGATATAGGTAAATAACAATAAGCAATAAGTAAAGTAGACACTAGGATTTTATACTGATTCAGACCTCCAGTCCTACGTCCAGTCCCTAAGCTTCACTTAGGAATTCTACAAACTAAAACCCTCTCTTAACCCGGAGGAATAGGTTTACAACTTACCCGAACAACCGAACGGGATTTCTTGCCTCAACTACTGAAGAGGACTTCAACTCAAAAAACAATTACTCGACTTGTTGTGTTCTTGTCAACACTATGAGTCCAATGTAGAACAATATTCTTATAATCTTATCCTCGAGAGTGTGCAATGTGTTTGTGAAGATTTAGGAAATGTGAATTGCTTTGAATCAAACGAATGTTATAAACAAAGCAGAGATTCAAGCAATATATTGGTGATTGCTTTGAAAACATTTAGAGAATATAAAATATGTTCAAGAAAGTAGTGAGATTAAAGCATAAGAAAATTGGTAAATTGAAGATGTTAGAACCATGTATTTATATGTGTAGAAGAGATGCATTTGTTGGCTAGAGATGCAGACAAGAGATGCTTCCATTTCCATTATAGAATGGTTGCAACTCTTGAGAGGAAGAAGGTGTCCTTTCAAAAAAATTCACAGGTTTAAATTCAGTCGACTAAGCAGGGATTTCAGTCGATTGGAAATGTAAAGTAAAATTTTCAGGAACAAATTCAGTCGATTGAGCAGGGTGTTTCAGTCGGCTGGAACTGTGCATGTTTGTGTATGTGTACCAGGTTCAGTCGACTGGGCATGCCTGTTTAGTCAACTGAACTTTTGATTTTTGCACAGTGAATTTTTATTCTAGAAAATGAAGTTTATAAAACGTGCTCTAGTGTTTGTGCAAGCCTCTTGAGGAAAGATTTTAACAATAAATCTAAACTAAGACCTATATAGAAATCATACTCATGTTTATCCTTGGTCTTCATTGTTCTTCCTTTATCTTTGCACATATCTCTTCCTTTTTGTTGAAGCACATTATCATTGATCAAAATATAACGTATCAACATATACATCGACCCACATGGTCGAATAAACAAAAATAGTTCATATTTCCTATTTTTATTACGTAGGCGTACCTTTATTTAGCATTTATAAGCAATCGGCCTATTTATTTAGCAGTTAGCGTGTCTAAAATCCAGCTAAACGACTTCTCGGTACCTGGACTTACTCAATTCAAACATGTAAGTGCCATATATATGAAGTTTAACAATATTTCACTTATTTGCAATAGTTAAACACATGAATTCTAGAAGCAATGCACACTACACACTTTTCGTAAGCAATTTATATAGTTTTAATACTAATTTAATTGTTTTCAATTAATTCATATACCATTTTCATTCAATTTGAATAGTTTACAACCCATTGCTTATATTTAATTCATTTTTTAATTTTAAACAAACCCATATTATTCCAATTGATTTAAAAATCAATTCTATTCACCTCTTTTAATACATTTACTTTCGTTTGCGATAAAATGACTAATTTTCTATGCAAGTTTGATGTTATTCATGCAAATAACGATTACTTAAGCTTATAATCATTTTAAATTGATTCCAACTCAATTTACTATTTAATTCGTTCTATCTTAATTCATTTACAACCATTTTATTTAGCTCGACACATTCTATTTCAATTTTATCCCTTTTCAATTTTATTCACGATCCACTTATTTACGTTTCATTTCATATTTGCCTTTATTTCATTTGAGACCATTTTATTAAGCTTGAACCATTCCGTACTTATATATTAATAACCATTTCCCCATTTAAATTTACCCTAGCTTTTATTTAATGGACTTTTACCCTTACTCGAAGCCAGGCTTCCACTAATATTAAACTTAAATTAATTTATTTCAAATTATTCAAATTTCATACTTAAGCTCAGTTCCATTTTACAAATAAATTTTTCTTTTTAATTTAACTTGATTTTATTTCAATCAAATCTCATTTCATTCTACAAATTTATTTGATTAGTTATTATAAATTTTAAAATTTCAGATTCAATTCATTTAATTGATTACAAGGCCATTTTAAATTTTATTTCCACTGATCTGGGTTTTATTTACAACTAAAACCATCCCTACTTTAATCTATTTTCTTTTTATTTGGCAACATTTTCAATTATACTTACCTCACTAATGATTCAAGTCGAATTTGATTTATAATTCGAATTTTATTTCCAAATTTCATTATTAACTCACAATTCAGCTTCAATTTAACTACATTAGGTTCCATTTACATATTTCATTAACTAATTTATTATCTAATTAGTTCTCCCCTTTTTATAATTCAAGTTTGGATTTTTGTTTTATTTTCCAACTCATCAAACAATAATTATTCGGGGTTTTCATCCCACTTTCCACTTTTATAAGTCACAACTTATTATTTTATACATTTCCATTCATTCTAGACTTGAATATATTCATTTTTTTATTTTTAACTCGAGTTTTACGCTTATTTACAACCCAAACATATTTTTAATTCCATGGATTTTTGATTCTTTTATAAGTTATTCTAATTCATTTATTCCAATCTAATTCTTATCCAACTTATTTCTATTTATTTAAGTAAGGATCTAATTCCATTCACCTATAACTCAACTGAATTTTATTCCAATTCAATTCTATTTTAACTCAGATTTATTTAATTCGATTCGATTCAATTTTCTTTCTCGATCTAAGTTAATTTCATTTTTAACTTTTCACCTTAAATTTAAATTCCAACATTCAAAACTCATATTTCCTTCCTGATTTAAAAATCATCTCAATTTATAAGCCTATAACCTCTCTCATCGGGATTTTTTTAAACACCCGGCTTTTGGTTGCAAATCATTTGAAATCACCATTATCTCAAAATCACACTTCTCAAAATTTTAAACCAATCCTGGTTTCTATTTCCAATAAATTTCCTTTGAAATTCCAAAAACAAACTAAATTTTCTGAACAAATCAATTTGGCAGCAATCCATCACTTAGAAACTCGAAAATGAACATCGATGATGCTGCAGTCATCACCAAAATTATTTTCCAGCGACTGAAGTGAGTTCAATGCTATATCCCTTCCCAAAATTTTATTTGAAACAATTTCCTTTCAGAAATACTTCTAAAACAATGATGTTATTATTTGTCTTCAAAACACTTCGAAAAACACTTCCAAAATCTCCTGGGTTTTAAATTTTCAAATTTCGACTTAAATCAAATTTTAACTATAATTCATTGGTATAATTTATGCTTATACAAATTGTCTATTTGATTATATTTCAATTTGTAAATCACGTTTATAATTCACATTTATAAATTTCATTTTATAAATGAATTTATTTCCTTAACCTTTGGTTATATTTTCAATTTCTAGTTAAATTTTCACACAACAATGATAATAATTTAATATTATCATTCCTAACATCCAAGCAACCAAATATTAGCTAAAATAGTTTACAAAAACTTTTCTTTTATATCAATATATATATTTTTGGGTAAAATTATTTCATTCACCCACATTTAAAACAATTCTGTGTCGAATTGTTCTATTCAAGTGTTTAGAAACCCCTTCGATACAGTTGTCCACACTGTGCCGACGAAGGTTCGTATGCCACTCAATAAATCAATCAACACAATATAAAACCATTTTTATATCCACTAACAAATACACGCTCAAATCTATTAATACGCTCAAACTCATTCTAGAGTACTATGGACTCTATTTTCAATGAGTAATTCCCACCAGAGCCAAGGTTATCACCAACCTAAGCTCTGATACCAACTGTAATGACCCGCAAATCCGTACCTCTTGAGTCAACACTATTCTACATCAATCAACTCAAGATGAATGGAAATACGAATCATTTGGGTTAAAGAAGAAGAGGTAGAATAAGAAGATAGAAAACAACATCAGAATCTAACCATCGCAGCGGAATAAAATATAATAGATAATCACATATCTTTACAACAAAAACAAATACTATATCTATTTATACATACATCATCAGAGTACATCATCAGAGTTCTACATCAATAACATACAACTGGATACATATCGGAATATTAACCAAATACAGAAGTACGTATCGCCATCCAGCTCGTCTTCTGAGCTCCACGGCATTCTATCCTGTATCCTATAATACTCGGTCTGACCCGAGCATTATAGTTAAATAACACCGAGTCAGTCTGGAATACAAGCGTGAGAAAGACACACTCAAAATGATTATTAAAGTTTCAAAATCCTTTTGAAAGCAAAAGCATCTCGTAAGACCACGCTACAAATAAACATGTAGGGTTTTTACCTTACGATAGCTAAAACATTTTTTTTATTAAAATTCACTGATATTATAATAGTGTCTATAGAAAGTAAAATAGAATCTAGCTGAAATGCTTGCATCTCACGTTTCAGCAATAGTTGGGCACAATCAAAACCATACGAGCGCGAAGGGACAATGGATTTCCAACTAATGACTAGGCACTGGGGTACCACCTGTCATGGTACCTTGTCTAGATCAGCGTACCGAGGATCACTCCCGACCCCCTGCAACACAAGACCAGGACTACCCCTTACTGGATAATCCCAAGTAAGATCACCCGACGGTTGGGATCAGCAACAGCACCACTAAGCCGAAATAAAAGGGACATCTAGACAGGGATGACCTCACCCGAAATGGGTGTTACCTACCAAGACTTGCTGCATAACCCCTGAATTTCAGTCATTCCCAGTTGATGAGGCTTGAGGCTAATAGTTACCTTTTTAGAACGTTTCACTTAGAATGCCCATCGTCCACCTGACGATGTTCTGAAAGCATTTATCCACACAAGTCCGTCCTAGGTTCGAACGGAACCGAAGGCACTATTCCTACTACATCCATTTTGGAAATATCCTCAGGATTAGTAGCGTCTAGCCCTTGCACTTCACTGCTCTACCTTCAACTCCGAACTCATTTTTCCACGAAAACGTACAAACCGGATCAAAGTGGTTTTCGAGAAATTAATCCCGATCTCGGTCTCTTCGAAACAATCAGTGCATTTGGCCAATATTGACAGTCGGTTATTTAACTACCAATTAACATTCACAAACAACCATCAATCATAAATGATTTCCCAAATTATTTATTAACCTCAAAATATCTTCCCAATATATATTTCTATTTTCAACCCTTTAAAAATAGTTTGAAACCATACTTTTCTCATAAGATAAATTTCCAAATATTTATTTCAACTGAAAACACCAAGTACAATACCTTAGATTTTAAAATAATTTAAAACACTTTATTATAAAATATCATTTAAAACATTTAAATTAAAAATTACTTTAATTCTTTATTAAAAATATATACTATAGGAATATTTAAAATGAGGCTACTTTATAAAATATAAAACTAGATTTTCTCTTTTAAAAACAAATACCAAGTCACTTTTAAATAATTACTGCTATAATAGATTAAAAGAAAATACTTACTTTAGAATTTAAACATTTAGAAATAATAAGTTTTCTAAAACATGCTTTTCCAAACGACATTAAAAATTTTAAAAATTTACTTTGAAACGTACTTGGCTATTCAAGGAAATATGCTTCTCTTCACATCCTTTTAAAAATAAATCACTATTTATTTTTAAACAAAATTTCTCATTCCTTAAATAACTTCCATTGTGGATTTATTCCTCCAAATATCCACTGGTTTATTACTTTATGTTTATAAACCCAGTTTATAAATTCCAAAGTCCCACCATTCTTTTAAAGTTCCAACTTCAACCACTTAAATCAATTTTCAAATTGATATCCAATTTATCCCATGTTGAAATAAATTTCTTTACTTACTCAATTCATTTCAAAATCCATTAATTATAGACTTATTTATTTATTTTTTGCGTTTTTGTTTTAAATCTTTTAATTGAAACATATCAATTTTAGATTTTCCAAATTTCTTCTTTATTCTTTTCAAAAATTTAAATCTTAAATTTAAAATAAATGCTTTATTCTTTTAAATAATAACACTAAAGTTTAAAATTCATTATCTTCCTGTTTATTCAAAATCCCCTTTTCATATACGAAATTTATTTATTAGGATTTTAAAACCACTAATATTCTTATCCAGTTCATTCTTAATTTATTTAAATTCTCTATAATTATTTCATTTACAAATTCTCTTCATTTTATTTTCTTTTCAAAAATCCAATTCTATATATTTTGATAACTAAATGTACCGAAATATATTCAAGTAAACCATAGCATTCAATATTCTAATTATCAGTAATATTCATTACAGAATATCGAATATTCATAACAGAGAATATTAAACAATATAAATTATTTTGAGGAATACAGTTGGATCCCTCTAATCTATTTCCCTGCATCCACATAAGTTAGCACAATATAAAATACCAATTCCACTTTGAGGTGGAATATCGTGGTATATGGGTTTTAAATATAATATCATCCGCTATTATGCGGCGCATAGGGTCTCATCTGCTATATAATGTGGGAAATCAATCATTCCAAGATATATTATATACTATAATATAATATAGCACATTAAATCAATTCCACCATTCAACCAATTATTTAAATTTAACTATTTAAATTTAAATAAAAATCTAGAAGAGTGAGATTAACTCACCTTTTATTTTGCTGTTTGCAATCCATTCCAATTCGATTTTGTCTTCACAGTATTAGACCTTGTATAAACAATTATACAATCCATAAACATTCGAAACAATCGAATAAACAATTTTTGTTTGGTAATTTTAATAATCCAATGATTTTATTTGAAACCAATTTCTTTTAATAAATTTATTTTACAAAAATTAAATTTAAAACTAAATTTTCTCTTAAAGAATGTAACAAAAATTTTGTTTAAACAATTTTTTTTCCTTTTTAAAAAATATTTTTTAGTAACTAAAAATAATTAAAGAAGTTAACTAAATAATTTAATCACTATAATTTATTATTTAAAAACTAACTATTTATTATAACTGATAACTTTCCCTTTAAAATATATATACATACATATATATATATATATATATATTTATCAATTCAAAAATTAAATAAATAAATAACTCACTGTAAATGTACCTTACTGTAAATACATTTTCAAGTTTCCTTTATATTATTCATTTATTTGTATTTTATTTTTTTATTTTTTTTCCTAATGAAAATACAAGTCTCTCCCTAACCTATTTACATGTAAATTAAATTCAGATTTACATCTGAAAATAAGAAGCTAGGATATACCTTACAGCCTCGACTGGCATGCCACTTCCACACGTGACTGCCCCCCCATTCGGTCGAACACTCCAACCTGATGTCGACCTTGCGAACCATCGAATTGCTACCACGTGCTCCCTGCAATCGAATGTCGCGACCACCCTCGTGAGCCACTGCCTTGTCGACTTCGAGACCACATCGCCTCGCGCTCGAGTGAGACACCACTGCGCCGCCCTCTTCGTTAGAGCCTCCTCTTCGATCAAATGATCGATTCGATTTTGATTTGAGATACACGAAGGCTCGATCGAACAGAAGGAAACAATGCGGCTGATTCGAACATGAGTTCTATACTTCGCGAATTAACATGGAGGAAGGAAATCGATTCGAATCGGAGGAGGAATGAAGTTTCTTCAGAGGCTCGACACTGATTAAATCTAAACCAGAGTGTCGCCATCCATTATTTTTTATTATAATTTTTTCTTTCTGTTGACTATGAAGGGAGGCCATGATTTTAGAGAGGAAGGAAGGGGAAAACTCGGTTGTCATGTTGAACAGATATGAAAAAGAAGCGACGAGATTTAAAATGAAAGGGGTCACGTGTTTGAGAAGGCAAAAGAAGCGTGTTGAATATACTTGCTATAGTAAACTGAAATGGAAAAGAAATTTTTTTTGATGTGAAATAGTTTTGACTGGTTAAGCAATGTATTAATTTGATTTAAATTTAAATCGACTCGAATTACACAACCTAAAATGTCCACCTCCTATCGCAATGTGCCGCTAGGCG
This sequence comes from Allium cepa, assembly GCA_030765085.1. Lineage (NCBI taxonomy): Eukaryota > Viridiplantae > Streptophyta > Magnoliopsida > Asparagales > Amaryllidaceae > Allium > Allium cepa. The sequence continues at coordinate 955,609,572 of CM060934.1, read as the reverse complement.
TTTATAATGTTAAACCCCTATTTCGAATACAATGGAAAAGGTTTTGAGTGCTAATTCGATCGTATAGAGAAGATAGCTTTTCAGACCCAGTTATTATATTAAATTTCGATTTAATTATCAGCGTTTACCTCTCGTACGATCACACGACAACTCCAAACGCTACCAAATTTGAAATCCGATAATGATACTATATCACGGATCCAATGGAACTAGTTTTGTCGAAATCCGAGACTATGCCTCGGAAGACTATTTTTAAATATTGATTTAAACGATATGTTTTCAAAACTGAACAAATCACCTTTAAATTCAATTTAACACTTTTACTATCTTCAGTATTATCAATATAAATTTTACTAACCTTTAAATATTTTTTTACAGGCTTAAAATTTCAGATTCAACATCTTACCCAATTTCCAATAATTAAATTTCCAAATAATGGTGGTATTTGAAATTTAAGTTACAAATTAACTTTTAAATATTTAAAATTAATTAAATATTCCAATTTCAAATGCCTAAAAATTCCGGATCGTCACAGCCAAAGTACTCTGGCTAGAGATTTTGACTTTGGGTTGACTTGAGTTGACCATGATACTAATCCCATATAACCGAGGAGATGAATACTCTCTTGAATAGTGTTTTACTTTCAATACTTTCACTCGGCCCAACTATACTCACTTCTGGGTGCAATGCCATGATTTGACTATAATCAAGTGGAGCTTTCATATTGAAAGTTCATAGTATTCTCTCAAATCAAAAGAACTATGTAAATTAGTCACATCGATATTCTCTACTTGATCTTAGTTATATTAACCAACAGAAAACTACCGAGTGAGTTGTTTCATAGTTATCCAATAACTATTATTACGTAACCCATAGATGCCCCTAATAGTCATAAGTGATACACCGTTCAGCATTTGGAGAGCGTAACGTATCTAGTCTCAACAGATAATCCAATATCCAGCCTTAATGCATCTTGACTATGAACATTTAAAATAATTTATTTGTTTCATTATGATAAATTACTCGCGGTTACAACACTTTGTAACTACTATCACAAAACATACCATTTATGGAATTTAAATTAAATATACTTTTAATTAAATTAATTTATTATATAACTATATTATATCAAGTATATAGTAGAAAGAAAACACCTTTATTTCAAACAAGATTGGTCAACTAGTTAGATATATGCAACAGATTACATAATTACCCCCTAGGGCATACCCTAACTATATCAATCTCCCACTTGCACTTGGGGTCAATTATGTAATCTTATTCCAACATCTCTAATAAGTTTTCTCAAAACCAATTAGGTCAATCCATTTGTGAATGGGATGTTATTTTGTTTCAATTATCTACTCTATTAGTCAACTCTCTCCTACGGTGATATTTTTTTTTATCATGTGGAACAATTCAGGGGATGTCTCTCAACTTTTAGTAAGCTCTAAGTTCTGTTACGAACTATATCACGACATTGTTATGATATAACAATTTTATGAGATTCTCAACATTTGGAATCGGCTTAGTTATAAATTTATGCACTTATATATTTATATACATTATTTTTATTGCGGCGACATTTTTTATGACTTCTATAAGGTGGTGTAGTTTAAATTTCTTTATGAGGTCTATAAATTCCTTGTAAGTGTTTTACTTGGTTGAACTTCCTCTTAATTTTGTTTTGAGTGAGCTCATTTGACCTTCAGCCTGACTTTTCCGATCGAGATCCGAAGAATGTTGATCTGGAAGGAAAGCTTACCTCTACTCTAACTAGGTTATCAAGTTGGAAGGTTTCTTAATACCACGGTTATTGATTTTGATGATAATAACTATATACAACATAGATACTAATGTTTTTCCAAGTTATATACTATATAGTGTATAACATTACACAGGTGTCGAATTAAAGACTATACGGTATAAAGACTCAAGATAAAGACATGAAGACTCATGAGTTCAAAGGCAAAGAAATGAAGATTCCAAGTTATAATTTAGCATTTTGAATCATTAGAACATATTGTTAGAATCCTTGATAGGGATCTCTAATCCTTATCTCCAATTTCTAATCTTAGATACTATAAATAAAAATAAATTATTTAAATATAAATATATATTTTTAAGTACTTTATAAAAGTTTTTTAGAGTTCAAAATATTTAAAAACTATGTTCAAATTATTTTACAAAGTGTAGGATTTTCAAAATAATTCGAAAGAAAAACATTTTCAGAAATTACAAGCATATGTCTACATACTTGTTTCTATATATCAACCTATGCAGTTATAGTGCTTAGCGATTCCACAACGATGGAGGTGAAAAATGTTATAGCGAGGATAAAGTGGGGATATAGCAAGAAATAATAGGGATGCAAAAGGGTTTATTAGATAAATAACTATATGTTCAAAGCTATTTTATTCTCATTCTATCACTTATTGGAAAAGGAAATAATTCTTAATCTTAGGTAACAAAACCGAAGAATATGTTGATAAATGTAGACTAGATTTGGTGAGTACAATACATTTCTAACCTAAATTGAGGACTTATACCTTAAAATTAGGTAGTTACCCTAACTTTGTTGATTTTATTTACAAGAGGAATAGTCAAATCAACCTTTGGTTATTGATGTTACTAAAGCGGATGCTAAAAATCCTTGATTTAGCGGGTATAGCGAAAAATAGCGGGGGTTAAAGTGGATCGACTTTTTAATAGCACTAAACTATAATAGCATAGTAGTCAAAGAATGCTATGCACTATAGCGGAGATTTTGCAGCGCTTTGCGAGGCGTTAACTGCACAGATGTCAACATATAAACTGTAGGATTGTTTTTTAAATTTTGAATGGAAATGTTTTTCAAACACAACCATTCACGAATGGATATATCCGTTCATTTACTATATAAAGGGGAGTGCAAATGAATTTTTAACTAGTTGATTACTTAATTTCTTCCCTTTCCTTACTCTCTTGAAATTCTCTTTAAAAATACATTCTTCATTCTTCAAATTCATATACAGTCAATTTATACTTTATTATATTGTTTCGATACTATTTTCTTACTATTTTGGAAACATATCTCTCATTTCAAAGAGCAATGTGCTATCAAAGAGGCTATAGGATCTATTTTATCCAAAGTACGAGAATTCGTCTTTGGAAAAACTATCAACTCTACTCGTGTTTGTGTGAATGTGCTTGTAACCGTTCAAAACAAGTGGATGTGTTTGCAGCCCATTCAAATCAAGTGGATATGCTTGTAACACGTTCAAGTGAACTGAGTTTACCTTGGACTCGAAATACTGGAGGGTGTGTCTTGTAGCCTTGAAATCGAGAATGTAAATTGGTTATCTTACTACCGTACAAATAGGTGCTTAAAAAGAAATCTGTATAAGAAATTGCATGGGACTTGATGTATGAGAAATCTAAACCATTATAAAATCCCTGGTATCATCTCTTTAACTCTTATTTTACTTTAGTGTTTTTATATTTATCTGTGACTGCATTTATGACTGATTTGTTACGATAAAACTGTGTTATTAATATACGATTTTATATTAATCCTGAAAGAATCTTAAAAAGATTTACATAAGTTAGAAAACACTATTCGTCCTTCTCTAGTGTTAACTTAGCCTTAGGATCCATTATTCTGCAACCCACATTTGGTAACGGTGCCCTACATTTTCAAAAACACCTAATTTAATTTTTAAAAAATATAAATAGCTAGTAAAACTGCTAGCACACCTTTTAACACTTTTGAAGAAGGATAATCTACTGCTAGACCCTCCACTTTTTAATGGTAGCAATTATAGTACTTATTGGTCATGTAGAATGAAGATCTGTTTACAATCTAATAGTCTAGATATTTTGAATATTACACTGAATGAGTGCACCGAACCCCAAAATGAATTTTCAACATGGACATCAAACCAAAAGGCTCAAGTACTTAATAATTCTAAGGCCATGAATATATATTTTTGCTCATTAGATAAAAATGAATTTAATAGAGTCTTTATTTTTAAGTCTTCATATGAAATTTGGAGAACACCGCAAGTTATGCGTGAAGGCACTAGTAAAGTTAAACAGACAAAAATTTCCACATTAAGTAATCAATTTCAATTACCTAAAATGAATTAGAATGAGCCTATTTCTGACATGTAATGTTGGTTTCACGATAGTAATTCTTTTGTATCATAAGGTAAAAACTTTTCTAATGTGGGCCAAGTTAAGAAAATCCTTAATTCTCTCTCTTCAGGAAAGGATCAAAAGGTAATAGAAATAAAAGAGGCTAATGACATTAGTTGTTTAAAAATTAAAGAGTTAATAGGTAATCTAATGTCCCATGAAGCATAATTGCAGAGTAAAAGAGAAAGCAATGCAATAGAAAAGAAATCTATTGCGTTCAACGCAACTAACGATTATTATCTAGATTATGATCATTATGAGGGGATTGCCTTAATGACTAGGAATTTAAGAAAGTTTCTAAAGCATAAAAAGATGAAAAACTTTCATAGAACTGAAAAAAGAAATTATCGAAATGGAACTGCAAGTAGACGTTTCAACTGCGATGAACCTGGTCATCTGCAAAAAGACTATCTACATTAGAAAAATCAAGGATCTCACCAATTACCGATTCATCCAAAGAAAGAAAGAGGGCTTACATAGAGCATTAGATGATTCAGATATCACTTCAAGTGACAATGATCCAACGCTGAGAATGTAAACATGTGTTTTACGGTAATAGTAGATTAATCAAAACAAATCAAAGGAAAGGAACAAAAAGTGGTACTTTTTACATTTGATTTTTATTTCATTTTATTATTATTGAATTTAGAAATAAAATATATAATAATAAAAATATTATATGCATACAAATGTATGTATGTATGTATTCATTTGCATTAGTTTTTTTTTGGCCCATATATCGAGATACCCAAATCAATATATTGACTTATCTGTCAGAATTTTGAAATTTCATTTCAGTTTAAAATTTGAACTTTCCTCTCTTTTGCATTTATTCCAAAAACTAAAAAGGCATCTTTTCAAAACTGCAATGCCAGCTCATTCACCATTAAATCATCATATCTCTATTCGTTCACTCACTTTATTTCAAAAAATCAAAAAATCATCTCTCCCTTGTCTCCTCAACTACTCAACAATGACCTCCTCAAGCCAACCAAAAACCATTAGACTCACAAGAAATAATCAAAGCCTTTCTTTTCAATGAGAAAGAAGCCATCAACACTTATGTAGAATATGCTTACTTCCTTAAAACTTTTCCTAGAAGATTTATAATGTTTAATGATTTTTGTTCTTATGGTATTCAAGATCGTTCTTTTCAAAATGGTATTCATGGTTTAGTGAACTCTTCTCAAAATGATTTTGTTTCTTATCCAGATTTAGTTATAATGTTTTATGCAAATTTGAATGGAAAATTATTAGAAGAAGAAGAGGGACAAGTTTGGAGTAGTGTAAAAGGAACAACAATTATTTTAGATCATGAAATTTTGGGTCAAAAACTTCGTTCTAAATTTAGTGGAATCGACCTCTCCACTTCTAAAATAGATGAACAAAATCGAGTAGTTTTTCATGACATTTTTGAAAATGACGAAGACTTTGAATTCAGACATAAAAATCTTAGACCAAAATCGAAACTTATGAGTCTCATTTTAAAACAAATCATCATTTCAAGGATGGGTAATTACAATTATCCGACTCAAAAGGTTTTTGAAGCTCCTTTTGCCATATGTGGAGACTACAACATCAATTTGGCATAGGTCGGCTTAGATAATTTTGTTCAAAAGAACATTTCTAGTGTAAAAATGAATTTTATCATGGTGTGTATCTTACTTGAGTTTTTGAATATTTTCATGCCGATTTACGAAGAGAATGCAGTTTACCTCGAAAATTTTCAATAAATCCAACATATCTTTCATGCATATTCATCCATACTTTGGACCTTATGAGACTCTTCCCCCAAAAGAAGAAAGACTAGCAAAGGAAGAGCAACAAAAGTTGAAAATGAGGAAGGAGAAGAAGAAATTTGTGTAATTCAAGGAGAAGATGAAGAAGAAAAGAAGGAAGAAGTAGAGGCTTCTCTAGAAAGTTTTGAGGGACACTCTTAAAGCTTAAACAAAGGAATTATTAAAAATCAAGAGAAAATTATCAAAATCAAAAGAAGCTAAGTAAGAAATTTTACAAATCTTTCCAAAAAAGTGGGTAAATATTTTGATAAGATATTGAAGAAGTTTGATAAGAGCTCATCTCCTTAGCTATCTTTTAATTTTATCTAGCTATCCATTGTAACTTTTCTGGCTCTTGTTTCCTTGTGTTTCCTTAGTTTATTTCAAGTTATCTTCTTATGTTTTTTGTTTTGCAATGTATCATCCGGTTTTAATCAATAAAACATCAGTTCTTGTTGTTATATATTGTTCCATTAGTCGCTGAAAATCATTGATCTATAATTATATTAAGTTAAAACTAAAATTATATAAAAAATTGAAAAACAATTTTCAGGTACATATGTTGACATGTATATATTTATACGTTGACATATTACAGCTTTGTAACAAAATTCTTAGAATTTAAATATTGCAACTTCCATCAATTCAAATATTTCAAACGACCTTTTACTCCTATTTAAGCCTATTTCTTCTAGAAAAATTAATTCATCATTTCATTTTCCATCCCCTTCCATTCTCAACATTTTTCATAATAAAAATGTCATCTCCACAGCAAAAAAATTAATTTTGAAGAGACATTCCAATCATTCAAAAGTATCCTCTCTTTTATTCTAAGTAATCAAAGAAATTTGGAATTAAGCCAAGTGCAAATTATAAAAGAGCAAGAGAAGTATTCTGATGATCTTTGTTGATTAATTTCCTCACTCAACAAAGATAATCAAACTAGCAATCCAGAATGATCAAACACCAAAGACAATGAAGATTGAGATTCCATCAAAGCAAATCCAATCTTTAGATCCAAAGGTTGGGTTGAAGTCCTATGGAATATCTAAATTTCTGCTTGTTTTAATTCGTAGGTGTATATTAAACTTATTTTTTTAATATTGATATGTAAATAATTTATACTCTTTGGTTTAGATTAATTACTATAAGTTTGATTTGGTGTTGTTATATAGATTGTATAATAATTAGAATTAGATTGGTTAAGTATTACGTTTCAATTTGGTTGTGTGTATTATAAATAAAATAAATAAATAAAGTTTACTTTTTCCTATTTATTATCCTTAAAATGCAGTATAAAACGTAATAATTGATCATTGTATATCTTTATTTATGTCATAATTATATCATATTAAATATATAGTATTTTCTTTATTTATGACTCACATATTATATCTTGATAATTCCATATTTAATATCCTTATTGCCTTACGAGTTCAGTACAGTCCAATCACAATTATATAAGTGAATCCAATTAATTAGCATAACACTTAATTGTTAATTATTGATTTTGACTCTACAGTTTATAAGCATATCATTTAAGAGGAGTTTTATTTTTTTCCCCATTTCATTCATGACAAAGGGGAGAAAAATATAAAATATACACATGCATATATTTAGGGGGAGTTATGTAGCTCAGGGGGAGTTATATCATATCATATATACAAGAATATATAATGGTTGTCTCATTAAAAAAGGAAGCTTATTGATAACTCAGATATTAATTTTGATGGCAACAACCATATAAAATATAGATACTAATGTTTTTCCAAGTTATATAGTATATGGTATAAAATATTATGCATATGCTGAATCGAAGATTGTACAATATAAAGCTCAAGATAAAGATATGAAGACTCACAAGTTCAAAGATAAAGAAATGAAGATCCCAAGGTTATAATATAGATTTCAGAGTCATTAGAATATATAGTTAAAGTCTTGATAGCAATCTCTAATCCTTTTCTCCAATTTTCGATCATTGATATTTTAAACAAAAATAAATTATTTAAATTTATATTCTAAAAATATTTTATAATTTTTTTGCAGTTTAAAATATTTAAAAACTATGTTCAAATTATTTACAAAGTATATGATTTTCAAAATAGTTTAAAAGAAAAGTATTTCCAAAATTATTAGGATATGGCAACATACTTGTTCTATATATCGGCATATAGACCATTGGATTGTTTTTTAAATTTTGGATGGAGGCCTCTTTTGGACACAACCTTACATCAATAGATACATCTCTTTATTTACTATATAAAGAGGAGTGCAAAGGAATTTTTAACTAATTGGTTACTTATTTTCTTTCCACTCCTTACTCTCTTGAAAATTCTCTTGAACAATATACCCTACATTCTTTAAAATCATATAGAATCAATTCATAATGCATTGTATTGATTCAATACTACTTTCTTACTATTTTGGAATCATCTCTCTCTCACTCTCATTTTAAAGGTCAAAGTTCTATCAAAGAGGCTATAGGATCCATTATACCCAAGGTATGGGAACTTTTCTTTGGAAAACTATCAACTCTACTCATGCTTGTGTGGGTGTGCCTTGTAGCCCATTCAAATCAAGCAGGTATTATTGTAGCCCATTCAAATCAGGTGGATGTGCTTAATAACTCATTCAAATCTATTGTGTGTGCTTGCAGCTCATTCAAATCAAGTGTGTTTACCTAGACTCGGAATACTAGAGGGTGTGTCTCATAGCCTTGTAATCGAGATTGTAAATTAGTTTTCTTGTGACCGTATAAAGTAAGCACTTGAAAAGAAATATGTACAAGAAATTGTATAGGACTGGATGTAGAAGAAATCCGAACTAGTATAAATCCCTTGCATCATCTTCTAACTCTTATTTTACTTATTTCTTTTATATTTATCTATGATTGCATCTATGATTGATTGTTAATATAAAACTGTGTTGTTAACCCAGGATTTGATATTAATCCTGAAAGAATTGTAAAAGGTTTACATAAGTTAGAAAACACCACTCACTACCCTTAAGTGTTAAATTAGCCTTAAGGTCCATTATTTTGCAACCACAAGGTTTGAAGAAGGATGTTAAAGAGTATATAGGAATGTATATATGAAAATAAGTTAAGGCTCTTTAACTCAAAGTTAAGGAATTAAATGAGCAGGTCGTAAGACAAATTAACGTAGAAGATGTCCCTGCACCCTTACCTAAGGCAGAACCTAATTTTTTCTTACATGGAAGAATGAATTGAAAGATTATTACGAGGCCAAAGTTAATGAGCTAACAATTTTTTACAAAAAAGGACCATAATATGCTAGGAGTAGTATCTTGCTTTATATTTCTGCTACTTAGGAGTCTTTCAAACCCTACTTTAGGACTACAAAGGAAACAAACGATTAACTTTTGGATGAGAATGAGCGGGTCAAGAGGGTGGCTATGGAATGTGTAAATGTTCTCGAAAGAAAGGATTTTTCTTAGAGTCTTAGCTCCACCTTGATGATGCTGTCACTTCTCTACGTGGATTGGATAGGGATTTCTTGATGGAGAAACTCCATGATGAGAAGGTAAGGAGGGTTATGGAGGAAATTGCTATGAAGTGTACGATCGATGTCTTTTCTCGCTTCTGGCCTGGACTTTATCTGACCTTACATCTTACGGATTATCAGTATGATCCATAGGACTATCGTGATGTTTGGGTCAATGCTAACTATGACCTTCATGTCGCTTTTGGTAGCGTTGCGGCCAGTTGCTCATCGATCATAATTACTGAGTCGAATGACCCATCTCCAGCTCTTTAACTTAAGGATAATTTCTGTGCAACTTTTGATACCAGAAACCTATAGGCCTTATCAACAAAATAGGATCATAACTGATTCTTCCTCCGAATCCGAGTCGGATTCATGATGTCATGCTATTGTATTATGGGTTGTAATTTGTCATTTTTATTTCAAGCTTTTAAAGAATTTGCAAATTTATTGGTCAGGTAAATACATAAAGATTTCAACGAATATTAGCGGAACTAAATAAACATAAGGAAATTGTTTTTTTTTTATGTTTACCTGGCAAGCTTTTAAGTAGATTCTAGGATTGTACTTGATATGTTGATCGTTATGCATCCTATGTGTTTTGCTTTCCTGCCTTCTTTGGATTTATATTTATGTAGCTCATGCTTTTTGATGTTTGACTACCATGAACTTGATTGTCTTAGTCATGTACTTGGCATTGTCTACACTGCTATTTGAGGGTGAACTAATGTCTGACTATTAAGTGAAGTCACATATATACAACCTTTTAAATTCATGTGCATGGTGTTTGTAGTAGTATGGGCTATCTAATATTCTTACGTCCAGTGTGGTTATGTCACATCAATTAATATAGGGTGATTTTAATGTTGGTTCAGGCTGTCTAATAATCTACGTCCAGTTTAGTTATTTGGCAGAAAAGTCGGGCTGCATTTGCGTAATTTTTTCCAATTCAGACCGTCTAATATCCCTACATCCAACATAGTTTTTTAGCAATGTAAAAAGATTGACACAGAGAGATTTTTATACTAGTTCAGACCATCCAAAATCCTTATGTCCAGTTCATTGTATTACTACTTTTCATAATACTTATAATGTTTATTACATAAGTAACATAGATCATAAAAAATAAGGCCTGAGATGCTACAAATTCCATGTTCTTAGAAATAGGTTTCCATTAGGTTTTGATAGTTGTTATGCCCCTTGGACAAAACTTCTGCTATAACCTATATGCCTTCCCAGTTTAGTCCCAGAGCTCCATTCGATGGATCTTTTGTGTTGGTCATTACTCCTAGCAGTACGAAATCTCCCTTGTAGAAGTTTCTTTCCTCAAGTTTGACATTGTAATATCTAGCCATCCTTTGTTGGTATGCCGCAGATAAAATTTTGCTTCATCTCTTCTTTCTTGGATGAGATCGATGGTAGCTTCCTTTAGCTTCTTATTCTCCTCTATTGTATATGATATCCTTCTATGTGATGGGACCTCTAATTCGATAGGGAGCATTAATCCATGTCCATGGGTTAATGCAAAAAGGAGTATGGCCAATTGGAAATTTGGTAGAAGTTCTATAAACCCTAACTCTAAGGATAATTCTTCTGTCCACATTCCTATTGTTTTCTGCAGTCTTTTCTTAAGTAACCATTTGCTATTCTTATTTGCTGCTTTGACGTGCCTATTTGCTTGCAGGGGCATGATGAAGGAAAAACTTTTAATTATGTCATTCTTTTTACAGAGCTCCATAAATTCCCTACTTTCAAACTGTGTACCAATGTCAGAAATTATTTTATGGGGAATTCCGAACCTCATGATTATGTTTCTCACAACAAAGGTGACTATCTTTTTTGTGGTGATGGTAGCTAAAGGATCTGCCTCCACCCATTTGGTGAAGTAGTCTATCGCGACTGTAGTGTAGTTCACTACTCCTTTCGACATAAGAATTGGACCTATTAAATTTATGCCCCGTATATCGAAAGGCCATGGCTAGCTAGTGGGATGGTTGTCTAGTGATACTTGCAAATCTTTGACATCCATCACTTCTTCTTACAAATTCTCTTGCATCTTCAAGTGACGTGGGCTAGTAATAATCATGCCTTAGTACTTTCTTTGCTATTTTTCTTATGACTCATATTCCCTCTTCTTTGGAAACACACCGAAGATAAGAGGTGGAATACCCTCTCTTGTATAATGAGCCATCAAAGAATTAGTAGCAAGGAGCCCGATACCTTATTTCTCATGCCTCATTTCTGTTTTCGGATAGGATTCCGTTTAGGTGGAATTATTTTATAATGGCCATCCAAGTGTTTTTATGGAGGTCCAATTAGGGGACTGCCCTCAGTTTTCCTCGATTTCCTGGTCTTGATATCCCTGGATCATATCCAGTTGGGCTCGAATTAGGGCCAGTATTTGGTTAGCTTTTGTGATTCTTGGTTCTACTTGACATCCTATTAGAACTACTTTCATTTCATATGCTACTTTGGTGCTTGCAAGTTTAGCTAATGAATCGTCAGAAGAGTTGTTTTCCTATGGAATTTTCTCTATATTATTCGAAATGCTGTAGTAATTTCTTAGAAAGTTCCACATACTTGGCTAAGGTTGGCTCCTTTGCTTAGTAATTGCCCTAAACTCGGTTCACAACTTATTAGGAATTGCTATAAACTTTAATATGGGTTACTTTCATTACCTGGGCCATTCTCAAGCCTACAAAGAGAGTTTCCTATTCTACCACGTTGTTGATCGCTTAGGACCCAAGCTATACTACTCCATATTGTTTCTACTTATCGAGTGCAATCAGCATATATTTGGTTCCTGCCTTATGTTCATGTGAAGCTCCATCTACAACAGTAGCCACAATTATGGGATAAGCGCTTCTTCCATTGGTTGGGTTATGGTTACAAGTGTGCATTCTATAATTATGTCTGCTAATGCCTGACCTTTGATTGCTTTCCTTGTGTAGCAAGTGATGTCATATTGGTTGAGCTTCATCGCCTATCTCAACAATCGGCCTGATGTCTCCAGCTTTTGCAGTATTTTCTTAGTGGTTTATCTATGAGGACCTTGATGGGATGTGCCTAGAAATAGAGCCACAGCTTCCTTGTGATAAGGAGCAAGTTGTAAGCTAGCTTTTCGATGATTGAGTAATTCAACTCTACTCTTGACAAATGCTTGTTTGTGAAGTATATTGGTCTTTGGGTCCCTTCGTCCTCTTGAATCACTTCAGCACTAACAGTTTTATCAGTTATAGCTAAATATATATACAAGTCCTCATTTGTTACTAGTTTAAATAGTATGGAAGTGTTGACTAGATGGATTTTTATTTTTGGAATGCGACTTTGCGTTCTTCAGTCCATTTGAAATTTTGTCCCTTCTTCACTTGATTGAAGAATGATATGAACTTATCTATTGCATTAGAGATGAACCTACTTAACCCTGCTACTTTGCTATTTAGGCTCATGAGATCCTTCGGCTTTATTGGGATTCCCATCATCCTGATGGCTTCATTCTTCTCTAGATTTTCTTCAATGTTATATGTGCTTACTATATATCCTAAGAATTTATCCAGCCGAATGGCGAAAGTGCATTACAAAGGGTTTAGCTTCATATTGTACCGCCTTAGGAATTCAAGTGTTTGTCCTAGGTCTTGGACATGAATGAATGCTACCTTTGACTTAACTAGCATGTCATCCACATATACTTCAATATTCTTTCTGATATGAGAATATCATATTAACCAGCCTTTGGTAAGTTGCCCTGACGTTCTCGTGCCCGAATAGCAAGACTGTGTAGCAGTACAACCTTTTGTCCATCATGAAACTAATAAGCTCTTGATCTGACTTGAACTTAGCTATCTGATTCTACCCTGAATATGCATCCATAAATGAGAGTAGTTCATGCCCACTGGTTGCATCCACTAGCTAATTGTTTCTAGCTAAGGGGAAGCCGTCTTTAGGGCAGGCCTTATTGAGGTTGGTATAATCTATAAAGGTACTCCATTTTCCATTGAGTTTTTTTCACAAGTATTGGATTAGCGATCCATTTGAGGAGTATGCTTCTTTAATGAATCTGTTTTCCTTCAGCTTCTTGACTTCTTTATGTAGACTGGTATACCTCTCTTAATCTACGGTTCTGTGCTTCTGGTCAATTGGATGTGCATCAAGTTTAATGTTGAGTGCATGATAGATGATGGTTAGATCTATTCCTACCATGTCTGAATGTGTCCAAGGAATACATTTGCAGACCTTTTTAGCAAGTCTATTAGTTCAACTCGGGCTCCATCATTGAGATTTTTCCTATCTTCAAAACCTTTGTGGGGACCTTTGGATCTATTTGCACATGTTTAAGGTTATCCACCGGCTTTAACTCTCTCTTTGTCTCCTATCATCTTTGGTCTATTTCACATTCTTCTTCCTCTTCTGGTTAAGAAGTGACTATGAGCGCCTATTTCCGAGCCTCTTTGGAGAAGTACTATGCGTAGAGCAAATTATATTCATCATTATCAATCACGTGCATATACTTTCGCTTTTCTTTTTTCACTGATGTAGTGTCCCCTGGATGACTTATTTTAGCCTCGACTTTGGTACTTTGTAATGATGTAGTTCTTCAAACTAATTTGATTCCTTTTACATTGCTGATATTATAGGTATTAGAAGAGACACTAGAGAGGTTTTGAAAAAATTTATTGATAGAAGTAAGGTTCACCTTATACAAGCCCTATCAAAAAACTGATCCCCCGTTGTCAACCCTATCCCCACTAGGGTGCTGAACTTCATCAGCGGGTCTTTCTGGGAGATGATTGCCCCTAGGTCTATCGGTGTAGTTCTTCATAGGAATGCATTGTATAGCGAGGGATGGTCAATGATTAAGAATCTTGCATATTACGATATGTGTAGAGGCGCAGTTTCAACAGTAATAAGAAGACGTGTTAGTCGATTGCGCTATTATTGAAGCCATAGATTGGCTCAGGGCTAGGCTTCAAAATTTTTGTTGGAACCTACATCAGGTCATATATTAATTTAAAGATGACATATACCGAGCTTCCAAAACCAAAAAAGGCTTTATTTGTGGTGCAGTTTGAAATTTACACTGTAATAATGAGTGGATCACTACACCATAAATGACAACTAGAAATGGCTAAAAGCCATATCTAATTAACTTAGACACGGCTATAAGCCTTATCAAAATATGGCGTCGTTAATTGTTAGATACGGGTAAATTAGATACGGCTCATAGCCATATCTAAGTGATCAGTAAGATACGGTTAAAGCCGTAGCTAATTGACATCATAAATACGGCTTAAAGCCGTATCTAATTTACTCATTTGATACGGCTTGAAGCCGTATCTAAATGACACCATACATACGGCTTAAAGGCGTATCTTACCGAGCTATTGAGCCATTACCTTGTTCATTAGATACGGCTTTTAGCCGTGCCTAAGTTGACAATTAATCTGCACCCATTTTTCAACTAGATACTGCACATATACAATCAATTTATCTAATCACACACATACAGAAATAGTTCATATCTAATACCCAATGCAATGATGCATATTATACAATACATTACAGAAATACATTCAATTACAAAGCAATGAAGCATATTATACAATAAATTACTGAAATACATTCAGTTACATTCTAAAATAGAAATACATTCAGTTACAATACATATTATCACTAGCAATCCACCCTTACATATTTGGTTACTTAGGTTCCCACACAGTCACTCATTTCATAGTTACTTCATTTATAAATAGTTCATAGTTATTACATTACATTAATACAACATGTCAAGTGTCAACAACTACACAGTCAGCTTCACTGCTTCAATCTTTAGTCTCCACTTTCTATTCTCCAAGTCTATCCATACAAAAATAATTGTTTGTATTAGCAAGCATGTACTGCAACTGAATATGAATACAACATATTAATGAGCATGAATACTGATATGAAGTTGAAACCGAGTCATCTCAAAGATTACTAAAGGAAAAATAATTGATTGAAATTTAGTTAATTATCTAACTTTCAACAAAAAGAAAAGAATTTTAAATTTACATGTTTGCAGGTACCTGCATCTGCATGGTTTGATAACTTCAAATATGTCATGTAGCATAGAGATTGGTTTATTGTTGTTTGGCAACACATGAAAAGTGGTTGAAATAGCCTACAAAAGTATTTTAGTTATTTAGGCTGTCCTATTCAAAATGAACATACAAACTCTAAACAACATCGAATTCTTTTGGATGAAACCTACTACAATACTATCCGTAGTTACTATGTGAATTTTATCCATAATTAATGATCCTTGTCCATCGGCATCATCCAATTAGAATGCATTAATGACAAAACCAAATACCACATTTCATAATAATCTTTTGCCATTTAAATGTTGAATCAAGTACTTAACACATGTATGGATGCATCTAAAGAAACAATCAAAGAATATGGCTTATAAAATTAGCATAATATTTTTCATGCTAGATTCTGTATTAGCTAGTCAATCATAAAACTCTATTAGGAACCAGGCTGCTTGTGGAAGTTTTTACATCAACATGGGAAGTTGTAGGCAAAATCAACAAAGTGCTTAAAGTTTGAAAGGAAAGAGCCAAATGCCTTCTCATATGCGGAAATTGACATCCTAAAATGGTTGACTAGATATAAATGTTTTTGGCCAGAATACAAAACAAAGTCATAGTACATCAACAACCTAATCATAGTCTAAAAAAGGAAGTTTGATACAACCTCAGAAATAAAAAGGAAGATAATTTATACTAAAAAGTGTATGACTAATATGATATTAATATAACATGTGATTATTACATGAACCTTCTTTACTGACATAGGATTAGTTAGGCTATTACAACAAGTTGGACCCTAAACAGATTTTAAAAATATCAAGTGGATATGATAAAAAAACTACATAACTTTTATGGAACTACATACTGAATATTCACAATATATATTTGTTACGGTTTTTATTTTATGTTTATATTATTTCAACAATATTAAAAAAGAAATTATTATTTCATTTGCATTTGCATTTTCATTCACATTTATATTTACGAACAAAAAGTTTACATTTTCAATTTTTTACACTGTTCGGCCTAACCACACTACTGCCTCCATCAAAACTGCTGCTGTGCACATCTGTCGCATCTCATTCTATTGTGAAACATCTCCTCTCCGACCAGTCATAATCCGGCCTCTACACACTCCATTACCTTTATTCAGCATAACCACTCACAGAATTGCCTACCATCTTTCAGACCACAATCACTCCAACATTCATCAACCACTATCTCGGCTGCCACACTACATCGCAGTCAAACACCCCTCTGCCATCAATGTTTACAAAAAAATTCCGATAAATACTACAAGTGTAGCCATCATCAAATCTTCACCATTTCTCCTCAATACAACCGTTTCATCCCATAACTTAAATGCCACTTCAACTGTTTCATCAACCATCATCACACCACCTGCTCTTTGCTCAAACTATTGACCTGACCTAACATCATCACACTCACCAACGTCAGCCAACAAGCCACCATCAACTGCTTGTTAACTGTTACATTACTCTATAGTGCCCCTTCTCAGCAACCATTTCAACCACCATCGCCTTTACCAAAACTACCACAGCCACATCAAAAAACCCCTTCTTTCAACCTGCAAACCATCACAGCAAGAACCAAATCACATTATTACTATAATCACACTAGAGAGACACACTACTACTACCAATATACTCAACTAGTCCCTCTGCCAGTAATCACACAATGCTTCACAACTAATTTAAACACCCACCACTACTTGCCAACAACAACCATCACTACCATACTTCCTTTACTTCACTCACCACCAAAACATACACCAGCCTACACATCTCCCCAGTTCCCCAACCCCTACAGCTTTATACATCACAACCAAACCATACCCTTCAAACTGCACTTCAAACTAACACTTTGCACCACTACAGCAGTTACAACATTACTGTAAACCTCAACTCAACTCACTACAGCAGCTCAACTCACAACAACACTGTCAATAAATTTCAACCCACAACAACAACTCAATTCCTTCTGCTGCTACCAAATTGCTGGTGCCTAAACCTTTCAACTGCTGCACCAGTGTTCTGCAAGCAAAACATCCCCCTGTCAATCAAAGCAAACATACACAACCAATAAACTGAGCAACAAACCCATCAGACAACAACCACCTCCTCTAACATAACCATTCCTGCCACATTCATATAAAAAAATTATTACCATTTTCTCCACCTTATCTCCTAACACTAAACTTTGACCTACCCACTCAAATACAAACGAGCACCTCTACAACGAAACTACAACATTGTCGCACCAATCGACTCGAAGCAACGCCTGCAACTCAAATCGAGCTACCCGGTGACAACGCAGCATAGTCTATTAATGGATATGAAGTTGAAAATGGATATGAATACAACATATTAATGAACATGAATACTGATATGAAGTTGAAACTGTTATTTTTCCATTGACTTTTGGTTTGTAAATTACTGCACATATTCATGTTTATCGTCCAAATATGAATACAGACATTTATATGATTTGGATATACATTAAATATAAATAAGATTTGTAAAATAGTGTATTGGCTCACACTAATATTACCATCATACTAGACCAAGGATGAATCAAATCAACAAAAATTGTTTATACATTATATATCATGCACATCAAATAGCATGGGTGAATTATCCAAAAAAATAAGGGAGGTTTAAGTATTAACATGAATACTGATACGAAGTTGAAACTGAGTCTCGACGATGTTTTTAACCGAGTCTTAGAGTCAGTAAACTGAGTCTTAGACTCAGTTTTAACTGAGTTATGGTGACTCAGTTTTATATTAACATGTCATGTATATAGTGGAAGAGGTTTCAAAAAACAATACATAGTAAAATATTAACATAAACAAATAATATACTTGGTCCAACGTCTAAAGATATTGAATAAGACCCTTCGGATGGCACACATACCCACCCACTCCAACTTCAGCCAAGGTCTCTACAAATTGATGATTTATTTTGCTGGTTCTCTCATCTGGTAGCAGTATGTTGTCCAAAACCACTTTTTCATGTGTGTGTGGTACAGATTTCCCATGGATGTTGGACGATGTTGAATCTCGGCATACAGTACCTGTTGCAATAAAGATTCTAGATCTGTCCAACAAAATATCTGCTCGAAAGCAACTAAAAATAGAAATCTTGTAACAAATACCTGTTGCTATTATGTCTAAATCAGCGTTGAGGATTTCACATCTTTGATTATTCGCTACATCGGTCGAATTCGGGAGCTGAGAAGCAATGAATTCAAGAGCATTTAATTGTGTGGCGCATCCTCCATCAAAAGAATTTCCCGGTGCGTGAATTCCATGTTCGATGTTTCCCACCATGTTGATCAGAACCTCCAATTGCCCAAACATACTTCCCACTGTACCCTCCAAACTTCCCACCCTCATTTTCAACTCATCATGGTCTCCACAAACATGTCTGAGTCGTTTTTGTGCAATGGAACAAGCGTTAACTTTAGTTTTTGGTACAACGGCCCCAACACCGCGGCTCCTACCCCTTGCATCCTTACCAAGCACTTGTGATAAGATGTCTTCATCCATTGTCAATTTTTATTCATCACTATCAGTGATCTTTTCCTTTGCTTTCGCAATTTGATCCTGAAATATTTATAATATGACAGAAATTAGTATTTGTTTAATCCATATATCATATTACTGAAAGTTAGTTGATTACTAATATATGCATATTAGTATTTTTCCAACTCCTTGTTATCTGAATGTATACTAAATTCTAAAGAAGTGTAGAAAACTGACAAAATGATAAATTATATTTATCATGGCATAGTGGAGATAGTTCAAACTTACAATCTTGGTTCTTAAGTTCATAATGACTTCATAATCAATCCTAAGTACATAGTGGAGATTGTAGTTTGCAGAATAGTATACACTAAAAAATGTTTAATGAAAAGAATATGCAAGTTAGTATTTGTTTGACTTACGAAGTACAAGGAAGTGGCATCTGATGTGCTACCATCTTTTTTCGTGTGTGTCTTCTCCTATACTTGACGAAGATTGATATTTGTTGATGGACTAGCAGCGATCTGCGATATATAAAATATGTTAGTTGTGATTTTTACCATTTTTGAAAGAAAACGATATAAATTACCATTTCTTGTTCTACCTTAGCGTGACTTTTACGTCCTGCATGGTGAGCATAACTAAGCAATGATATGTTCTTTTTGCCTGACTCTCTTCTTCCGCTCGCTTCAGGCGTTGCTTCATTTTTTAAAAACTCTTCCCAATCTTCTTGAGCAATTGTGGGTGGACAATTTTTCATCCGTTCTTCGTCATTATTGAAAGTGTCATAATAAGTTGTTCTTAAGTGTTGCTTGTGTCTCCTAAAAGCCTCCAACATTCTCTTTAAAAACACTACTTTTGAAAGCGGATCGAGCTCATAAATTTTCTGTAAAAAGACAAAACACGAAAAACCAATTCATAATGGATTAATATTTTAGTTATCATTTACTGTCAAGGTTTAAATATATAATGGATTAATCTTCAACTAATATGACTACTACTTATTGGATATGTACAGAAAAGCAAAGCTCTATCAACATGAATCACATTGCTTCTGGAAATTTGATAAACCATCTATAAACCGCAAACTCGATGAAATAGTGTTTATGTAGATAACCAATACCTCCCATAGACCAACATAACTACTGGTATGCATGCGAAATAAATATTTCAACTAATCATAGGTCCAACATTTCCCATATAGAAGTCATGTGAAATAAATTTGAAATGTTCACTATATTCTGGAACATCAGGAACGAATTCAAATGCCAGCATTCTACTGCCTCATAGACATATGTACAATTTTGTTCAATGATAACTTCACTTTATTATAATCGCACATCATAACAAAAAATAAAGATTAACTTAGTTTACTCTGCCATTTATAGCATCACTTAAATACGGCAGCAAATTTCTTACGTAGATATATCTTATATACATACATGAACCTAATATATTTTCATCAAAATTTATTGCACAAATATACATATATGTTCAATTTTTGCACAGATATACTTACCAAAGAGAATATTAACTATGCGTTCCATTTTGGAACAAAGAGTATGTGTAAACCAAATAAATATACTTTTATGCAAACATAAATCAAAATCAACGTTGAGCAAAGGCTAAATTATATATCATCATGACCTCACATGCAACGACAAATGACCGAATACATAGTAGTTTATTCCCTTTAGATTTGAGTTTTAAAATTACAAATCGGATGACTGAACACACACCCACACACTGTCACTCATAGGAAAATACGCACATGAACACACACTGCTACATACACAAACACACAATGAAATATAGCACACTCACATACACTTAGCCACACATATACACTCACACATAGCATACACACATATAAATGCACATTTCTACATGATGAAACATTGCCACGCTCACCCAAGGACACACGCAAAACCCTCAAAGAACACACACAAATATAGCACAAATAGTCACACAACTGCACATACACATACAACCTCTCACTCATTACTGCACATATAAACACACACTTACACATCAACACGCACACATGAAATGAGGATAATTGATTTATAGGCATCTTCACATACACAACATACATGCAGACCTGAAATGTAATAATTGAATAAATGCTACAGCCGTGCTTTCATGTGCATATTCACAGAATCTTGCATATGCTCAAAACTGTGCTTTCATGTGCATAAATAATTGAATAAATTGTACTACCTGATAATTAAATCTATGAAGTCAAAACGAGAAAAATTAGTATTATGAAATCCATTTTAACAATTTATGAATGTCGAAAAACAAGGAAAAGGATGCAGAGACTTGTAATTTGAATTTTTTGGCGTAAATATCATGAAATTACTAATTGAATATATTCCATGCAACAGATATCGAAACACAGTGCGATAGATGTCCAATATACTTACCACCAATTCGTTCCAAACGGTGTCCTTGTATATTCCGGGTACTTTGTCCGAACTTATATATGATATAGGAACATGAGCTCTTACTACTTTACCAAGCATAGTAGCGATTTTTCCAGCATTATCTGAGACCGGAATACCAAGTAAGTTTCGATCCACTTTCTTGATTTCTGAACATGATGAACGTGAAGATGTTGGATTTTCTGACATGATTTCCTGCAAAATATAATATTACTTTGTATATTCATTCTAGTTGCAAAGTTTATGTCTAGAAGTTAATTTTTGAAGTTGGCAATTTAAAATACATTGTTTTCCCCAGTCTAATTACTATTTTCCAAACTAAAAAAATAGTTTTTTCAATAGCGGGAAGAATTCCAGGCTAAATAGCGAATAATATGATAAAAAAACCTTTGGAACACATACCTGAGCAAGAAAAAATATCTTCAACAGCCCACTATTCTCCAAAAATCTAGATAATGAGAAAAATAATCAACATTAGGAAAATATTCGTCATATATGCCTTATGTTGATAGTACAAAGACTGTAAAAAGAACAGATTTCTAATAAAGGCCATGTATATAATGTCGATCAGTAAAAATACTTCAATTCACACAATCATAAAAACACAATGAACAATACGTCAATTCACCTATTTTCCCACGTATATTAGGAACAATGAGAAGACAAAAGTGATTAAAAATATAGAAGTCATGCAATTAAAAACACACACACACAATTGTGCAATTAAAGATATACAGACACACAATCATGTGATGTATAAATACTAATAAGTTAACATATGGATTTGGTAAGGTCTTCTAATTTTTCACTATCTTCAAAGCTGATTGATAGACGGTAGGGAACTCAATGTCATCCACATTTGTAGTCAACCGTTTTGGTGTATGCAAAACCACAGACCATCCGTTATTTTTTAATTCTTTTGAGTAGAACACTTGACTCACTTCTGATGCAAGAATAAATGTCTCATCATTCACGTTATTTTTGTTCTTCAATTTACCGTGATCAGGTTTGAAATGGATCTACTTTCCAACCATTGACCTTATCCTCGACCTTTACCCAATCACAATAAAAAACTGTTTGTTTGAAGTCATTGTAATCCAACTCAAGTATCTGTTGAATGACTCCGTAATATGTTGTTTCTGCTTCCTTATAATTTTTATCCTTACCACTTGCTCTATTCACTTGGTACTTCATATAACTACGCGCCATGAACTTCGGCCCATGCACTAGCCGCCACAGAGTTGGATCAACATCGATGGTCTTTAACAACTACATAAAACAAAATAAATAAATAAAACATGGTCACGAAGGTGTATTGCCCACTTACAAACACGTGAAATACTTAAGACGATGTAATACCTCATTACGTAACCATAGATTAAAACTTAAAACGGCTTCCACATTCGTAACTCTGCCTCGAGGCTGAAATCTTGTACTTTACACATAGGAGTTATACCTCCTACGAAAAACACATATCAAAACGTATATATAAATTGAATTAAAAAAGATGGAAATTCGGGACAAGTTGGTGAACTTACTTCTTCCATTCATCCAATCCATCGTACTTATTAAGGACCCATCTACGCACTTGTTCAAACTGCACTTGGGTTAACGTTATGTCTTTCCATTGCCTAGAGGTATCTTACCAGCAAACTCATCGTCCTCGTCTAAAAACACTTCGCGGGTATGTTTATGATTGCGATCACCTCCGTTTGGCATATATTCCATGCAGTAAAGACTAGCTTCTTGTACGATATATCCTTCGGCAATACACCCTTCAATGTATTTTTTATTGCACACATATCCTTCATATGTTTTCATCAACCTATGAATGTGATCAATTATATATTATAGATGGCACCTATTTATATCGAATAATGATGTACATAGCTGAAATTAGAAATTTACCGTTCAAAGGGATACATCCATCTATATCTGACAGGGCCACATATCAACGCTTTATCGGCCAAATGAACCATAAGGTGGATACTGATATCAAAAAATGCAGGTGGAAAATGTTTTTCAAAAACACACATTGCTTCTACCAAGCTAGCCTTTTCTTTTAAAAGATGTTCCCTATTGATCACCTTTGAGCATAAAATGTTAAAGAATAGACTAATATGATGAACAACATTTCGCAGATCCTTATGTTGTGGATAAAAATGTTGAAGCAATACCAAAAGCAAATGTTGCATTATGACATGGTAATCATGTGACTTCATATTTCTTAGTTCAGGAAGATTGATGCTCACACTACTGTGGAAGTTAGAAGAGAATTTGTTAGGCACTTTCAGATTTTTCAAAACGGTGCAAAACCGTATCTTTTCTTCTTTTCTCAAATTGAAAATTGCCTTTGGTATGATTATTTTATTTGTTTCAGGCTCTTCCATCACCCACAACTTGTGTTTTATACCCATGGTTTCAAATCCTTGCGTGCATTGATGCCATATTTTGACTTATCTTCGTGGTCCATAATGGTGCTGATGAGATGCTCCGTGACATTCTTCTCCGTATGCATAACATCAATTTTATGTCGGATCAAATTTGCTATCCAATATGGTAAATCAAAAAAGATAGACCTCCTATACCATCCAGAAACATTGTCAACTTCTTCATTGGTTGACTTTTTCCGTTTTCGACTAATTTCTTCTTTTTGTTTACCAACTTTCATTTTGATATTCACTACTTTCTTTTCAACTTGAAAACCAGTCAATGCCATTTAGGACGATGAAGTTCTTGTTCGTTGTTGAAATTTGCCTTATCATATCGAAACTTGTGTTCGTCAGGAAGAAACATTCGATGTCTCATGTAACACATCTTCTTACTTTCAGGAAGATGATAAGAATAAGTGTTTTCCCCTCAAACAGGACATGCAAAATAACCGTGAGTTGTACATCTCGATAAAGTCCCAAAAGCAGGGTGATCATGGATTGCCCACAGCACCCTAGCTCTCATTGTGAACTCAGATTTATTTAACGAGTCAAATGTAACGACTCCTTTCCATAACTACTTTAACTCGTCTATCAACGGCTGTAAATAAACATCAATATCCTTCCCTAGTTGTTTAGGCCTAGAATCAACAATGTTAACATTGAGAACTCCCTTTTCATGCACATAGACGGAGGAAGATTATATGGTACTATAAATACTAGCCAACAACTGTAAGGGTTAGAGAGAGAAGCATGTGGACAGAAACCATCTGTCGCTATTCCAAGTGTGACATTTCATGGCTCGGCAGCAAAAGCTTGATCAAAAGAATCTGCGGCTTTCCATTGAGAAGTGTCGCATGGATGACACATTACGGTTGGATCAGACTTGGCACGACCATATCAGGTCATCGCATCTGCTATCCATGGTACAGTATACAGTCTCTTCAATCTAGAAATTAAAGGGAAATGTCTTAATGTCTTTCGAGGTACTTTGGTGCCTTTTTTCTCTTCGTTAAATGATGTCATATATCTTGGTTCATTGCAATTTGTACAAGAAACTTTGTTCGCATCATCTTTCCAGTACAATATGCAATCATTGATGCATGCATCATAAGTTTTGTAATTCATCCCAACTTGCTTAATGATCTTCTTCATGTCGTAGTACGTTGTCGGCAGCGTGTTACCTTCGGGGAGTAAATCCTTTATTAGTTCGAGGAGTGCAGTCACACCGTAATCTGAAAAGCCGTATTGGGTCTTCAAGCTATTCATTTTCACAATGACATACAGCTTCGTAATCCCTTTTGAACATGAAGGATACAGTGGCTCTTTTACGCTACCAAAAAGTGATTTATACTTCTTACTTTCATTGGCCTGCCAATCTGGATAATCGGTAAACTGCTCTCCAACATTAACATGATCAGGCAACGGATTATTAGGTTGAAAATGATGAAATCTTTCTGCATCATTGACCAAATCTTCCGTCCTAATATGTTCAGACTCATCAGTAGTTGTGGCATGACTAACTGGTTGTTGTTTTTCCATCTCCGCCCTTTTTTCCCCATGAAAATACCACACTGTATATGATTGGACAATACTCCATCTAAGCAAATGAAAACGAATGTCATCTAATTTGATCGCCTTCATATTTTGCATTGGGTGCAAGGGTATAAATACACTCCTTTATTACCATCATTTTCTTTAACAAAACTAATGAACTTCTACACCCCGTCTATATAGTATGTACATCTAAGATCTGATTCATTTACCCATTATTTGTCTATGCCGAAAGACATACTGCCCTCCTATATCATATATAACAGAACATGAGACTTGTCCTTCAATGGGTCCTCGTTCCAATTGTTCGAAAAGAATATTTTTGAAAAATTCAAGTGGGAAATTATTGGAATATTTTTGAATTGAAATGAATTATTAAAAATGCGAAAAGAGCATATAAGCTCTTATTTGAGAATAGTCCCACATTGTAAGGTAAGGGTCATGTTTTCAGATGTGTGAAGTATATTGATATAGACTATTTTCTATGATATTCTTAATTATAAGAATAGCATTTCTATAAAAGTTACCATTAGCACCAAACTGTTTCCAAAACAATTGCCATTACAACGACGCTATTTTTTTAGCACCGGAGTAACGTCTATGCATTACCCCTCTCCTGACTTGGCTTGCATCATTAACAACAATTTTATCCACTTATACAACAATGCCAGAACCATATACAACAACGCCTATTGAATATACAACAATGTCAGAGCCAATACAACAAACCCTTTTAAATAGTTTTATCCCAACTATTTAATATTCCCAGCACCACTAATCCCAAAAGAAAATGAATAATTACTCAATACAAAGCATCATTACAGTAACAATCAAAGTCAACTACCAATCGAATAATATCACTAGTTGATATTATCCTACAACAATCAACTCAATCAACTACCAATTATTTATTAAACAGATCAAAATCACCACTACTTTAGTTATTGCGAACTATAACAACTGCTAAATTTTATCAATCACATTTTGACTAATTGACTACAAATAATTCATTAAACAGATCAAAATAAATTGCTGGGCTTTAACCCTGCCTGTAGAATACCTTGGAAATCTTCCCTAATTCTGACCAAGGATCAACTAAAGTAGAAGAAGTGGTTCCATCCTGAAAAACAAAGAAGGTGATTTTGTCAAACATATATTTCAAAATTTAACTGAAGGTGCATGTAATCTAACAACCAAATTTTGCTACAAAGAAGGTGATTCGGTGACATAATACCAAAATCAATGCATTCTTGCCGTATATATTGTGTTAAATGATGGTACAACACTAACTTAGTTGGGTAACCTTTTTTTTCTTCTAAATTGGATAATATAAGTAGGTACTAGAATAAGCGGTTATAAAATAAAAGTCGAGAAATAAGAGTACAAATTGAGATGTATTTAGCACCACCCAGATTTTCAGATGTGGAGCGCCATCTCTCTAAATGAATGTAGAGATCAACACTTTTCTGTTTTTGTATTGGTTCATTTATTTTATTATCGATTTTTTAGTAAAAACGTGGTTAAAAAAATGAATTGAAATTGTTCAATTTCAAATTCTTTTAACGCCTTAACAAACCGTTCAATTTCAACTTCATTTATTTTATTATCGATTTTTTTAGAAAAAGTATAGTTAAAAACATGAATTGAAACCGTTCAATTTCAACTTATTTTAAAGCCTTAACAAACATAGATATATAGAAAAAGAATACAGAATTTTTGAGAAGACAAGGATTAGAAATTGAAACATCATATACATAATGGATTCAAATAAAAAAATTATTAACTTCCGTTGTTTTGATATTTGAACTTGCTGTCTCATTTATATGTAACGAAATTTTAGAAAGTTTATGGTTAAATCAAAAAATTATGTTCCTATTGTAGTTATTAATAAAGAAGATAATGACCAATAGGGGTGATTTTTTTGACTAAAATATGTATGATTCAAAAAACCATGCGGATATAAATCTGTCATCAAAAGTACACCAAAGTTCATGCCTATAACAATATGGTGGTAAAAGAAAAGGAAAAAAAACAGTCAACCTGCTTTGCTACCTGGGACAGTAGATAACAAGGTCAACAAGCATAACTTGCCTAAAGGTTGATACAGAATGAGCGGATGAGGGTGACATTAGATTTGAGCTCTTTGAACATGGAAGTGTCATGTATTAAGCACAAAACAATCAATACTTATGTAAGCAGCCATGTTGCATGTGATGACCCGGTATTATAAACAATATCAATTTAATAATCTGATTTAAAAATTAAATTGATTTGATAAGATTTGAATTAATTTAATTAATCCAATAAAATAAATATTTAATTGATAGATTTTTTCTTTTTAAATATAATAAATTGTTTTCTATTTATAATATATATAGGATATGTATATATCGTAAATAAATAGATCTTGTTTTAAATTTAATAAATAAATAAATCCTGTTTTCTATAAAAATATACATTCTTAGTTAAAATTGGGAATTTTGATTTTATTTAAAAGTTAAACTTTTAAAAGGGTTATTTAATAAATAAATATGGTTTTAAATTGATAAGATAAATAATTTAATCTGTTTAAATTAATTTATTTGATATTAATTTTTTGAAAGTATATAATAAATAACTAATGATTTTAAATACATAAGATAAATATTGAAATGATTTAAAATATGTTTTAGCTCAAGTTTAAATTTAAATAAAAATAATAATAATAAGGGTTATTTTAATATAGTTGGATAAAATAAATAATTTATTGATAAAGAAACAATTTCTTTTATAAGTTATTTATAGTTATCAATTTTGTTATTTTTAAAAATATAATAATAAATTGTTTTTAACAAATAGATTTTTATATAAAAATAATTGTTTTTCAAAAATT
Organism: Allium cepa; assembly: GCA_030765085.1. NCBI lineage: Eukaryota > Viridiplantae > Streptophyta > Magnoliopsida > Asparagales > Amaryllidaceae > Allium > Allium cepa. The sequence goes on along the minus strand of CM060934.1, from coordinate 955,581,201 downwards.
TAATTATGTAGTTATATTTGTAAATAAACTTGATTTCAAAATTTAATTTGAACTTGAATTCAAAGCTTTGAAATCTAAAGTATAAATATTTTTAATTTGTTTTGATTTTAAAATATTTGTATAAACTTTATTTTATAAATATAATTGGGTTTATTCATTTTAAAATTTATCTACATATAAATAAATACATGTTAACTAATAATTAATTAGCATTTAACTATAACTAAATTACATAATTATAACAAATTAACATTTAAGACAAGTGCAACATCCTAAGACCTTATATAACACATGTTAAACGATAAATAAGGTTTATGACAAATGTTAGAATTAGAGACATGTGGCATTTTTTTATTTACTTTTTCTTTTTATTTTTATTTCAGTTTTTATAAACAATTTCTCTTTCATTTTATTTCTTTCCAAATCTAAACGCAAAAGAAAAACACACTTCCTCAAAAAAATGAAAATCTGAAACATCTTCAAATCCAGCAAAATAAGAAGCATACATAATCATTTTTTTCAAAGTTGAATCTGTAAGCATGCAAGTCAAACTATTTTAAACCTGCATCAAGACAGCCTGCACATTTTCAAGTTGAAAAGCAAATCTGTTTGAAAGCACCTTCATTTCTAGAATCTGGAGTTGTCTGCATGCAATTGTGTTGTAAATCAAAGTGCACTTGTAGATGATAAAAGCAACTTAAAGTTCAAAAGCAAGCATTGGAATACAAAGTTTAAAAAAAAAGGTTTCAGTTTTCAGGCTCTTCAAAACAAATATGATGGCTCTGTTCTTCTTTTAAAAAGGTGAGTAACATCATAATATAAATAATTTAAAGTATAATTATGTTGCAAGTTTTATCACTGAAAGCAAATATGTTTGTGAATGCATTATAAGTATATCTCTGAATACTTATATGGATTTATTAGTGTGTATTGTGATTTTCTGCTCCGTTCTTCTATTGTTTTCCAAACTCAAGATTTTTTTTTATTTCTTACCACCTGATCTAGTTTTGTTAGGACTTGATTTACAAACCAAGGATGTTTGAATTAGTGTAGATTAGGTTTCAAAAACTTAAAATTTGTTAAATCAAAATCTGGTAATGCTATAAAGCCCAGGATATCAAAGTGTGTTGAATAATATGAAAACTTCAAACTGAGAAGTAGATAGATTCAGTGTTATGAATTAAAAACTAAAATCAAAACATGATTTTTAGAATAAAAAATATAAATTTTAGTATTAGGATTTGAGAGCAGTTTGAGAAGAACTGGAATTGAAGTTTTGGAATGTCTCGGGTGATCTAGTTGACCGAGATGGTCATGGTCTTCACTGGTGGTAGTGGAACGATCGAAGAGGTCGGGGAAAATGTCAGGATGGTGTTCAAGCTACTGTGGCAGTGGAGAATGATCGGTAAAGTTTTAAAACCTAGTTTTAGGCTTAGTTAGAATATCGTTTGCCACTGAGTCTCTCGTGGACCGAGCTCCGCTAAACTATGGGAATCAGAAGCTTGAGTATTGGCGAAGATGTGGTTGGAAGTGTAGAGGCTCCGACGATCGGAGGTTTGTGTTCGATGTAGTTCCAGGCTTTGTCTTTGGTTCCGAATTTGAGCTTGGATGCTCAAATTCAAATTTGAGGAAGAATTGATGACCCGATGATCGTGTTAGGGCGCGAGGGTGATCTTAGATGTGAGGGGATCGTCGTAGATGAACGGAGTTGACTGCGTTGATGGTGCATGTGCACGGTGAATTTTGGGTCATGGTGAATTTTGGTTTGAAGAAGGAAGATACTTGTATTTTTCTCGAGTTTTTACCAGTGATTTTGGGTAGTTGCTCGAAGCATTTGGTTGAAGGACCCAAAGCAGGAAGTTGGGTAGCTCGGGTTTGGTTTTGCGTGACAGGTTTTAGCTGAAACCTGTATTGATTGTTTTTTTTAAACTAGAATTTAAATGTAAAGCAAGGTTCTAAAGAAGTTTAAAACCTAGTTTATAAAATCTGGAATTTCAAGTTTAAGTTTGAATCTTAATTTTCAAATAAGATAAAGTTTTTAAAATTTGATTTGATTTAATTACTTTAGAAATGTTAAGTAGTTTGAATTTTTAAAATAAAGTGTTAAATTGTAAAGTAGAATTTTAAAATCTATAGGTTTATCTAAATTCAAATTCAAATATGTATTAAAATTTTGGAAGTGGAGGGAAGTTTTTAAATTTTAAAGTTGAAACGTTTAAAGTGTAATTTAAATTAATTTGAATTTAAATATGAAATTGGTTTTAAATCCTTTTAAAACTTCTTTATTAATGAGTATACCTTAAACTTGTGAAATGAAAGGTTTAAAATGTGTTTTAAAAACTTTGTTAAAGATAATTTGATTTCAATTTTAAAATCTTAAATTTAAAAATGAAATTTGAAAGTAAATTTAAAATAATTTGTTTTAGAGTGCTTTGTAAATAGTAACTTGATTAATAACAAAGTTTGATCTTTAAGTAAATTAGAATTTAAAGATTTGTATTCATTAAATTTATAAGAAAATTTAATGGATAATTAATTTATTTTGATAATTAATCATTTGGATTAATTAAATAAGTAATTAAAGGTTTTAAACTAATTAATCAATGGTTGAGATTAATTAATTAGGAATAATTAATTTGAAATTAAGGATTATTAATTGGATTTTAATTAATAATTGGAAATTAATTAATCAAGTAATTTTGAATTAATTAAGTTTCAGTTAACACTTAATTAATTTAATTTAAGATTAATTAATAGATAATTAAAGATTAATTAGTTTATAATTAATATTGATTGATGAATGTTAATTATTTAAGAAAATAATAATAAAAGAATTAATAATAGTTAATGATGATCATTAACTAAGGTTTATTTAGTAATTAATTAATATGATAAATTTTTAATAATTAATAAGATTAATTAATTAATGATAATCAATTTTGAAATTTATTTAAATTTAATTACTAAATGAAAGTAATTAAGACATTAATTACTTGATGTAATTAATGGAGTTTATTGAGATTGGATTAAATTAATTAATTAAGTTTAATTAATTTTAAACATTGGATTTGATAGTAATTACTTGACGTAATTAATGGAGTAAAATTACTCAATGAAGTAATTAAAGATAATTACTGGATGTAATTAGTTGATGATGTTGGGATTGTGAAAGTAATTTGGATTAAATTATTTTGCATAATTAATCAAGGGATTAATTCAAAAATTAATTAAGAAATAATTAATCTGATAAGTAATTAAGGTAGTTAATTACAGAATGAGATTAATCAAAGGGTGATTAATAATTATGGTTTAAGTGAGATTAATTACTGAAAGTAATTAATTTAATTGAGTAATTAATTAAATATAATTAAGGATCATTAATTAATATAATTAATGATGTAATTAAGATTGATTAATTAAGATTAATTAATCAATAATAAGTGATCAAGTGTAATTAATTAATTGTAATTAACTAAGGTTTACTGTAATTAATTATAGTTAATCAATTAATGAAGTAATTAAAGGTTAATTACTGCATTTAGTTTAGAGTAATTAATTTTGTGAAATTAATTAAAGTATAATTAATCAGGGTTGATTAATTAAGATGATAAATTAGAGGTTAATTAATTAATTAATTTGTAATTAATTAATGGTGATGTAAGCAAGATTTATATTGATGTAAGTAATTAATTTAATTCATTTCAAATTAATTAAAGATGATGTAATTAATTTAATTCATTTTAAATTAATTATAGGTAATGTGATTATAGATCATTGCTTATAAATGGATGATATTGGTTGCCTTGAATGGTTTGGAATCTCAACTATGAGTTAGTAATGTTGAGTGATATGGATGCATTGGTTGCATTGTGATGATGATATGGATTATCCTTGATAATGATAATGTGGATTACCTGTGGTTATGATAATGATAATTATCTGATGTGAATCTGTGAATTATCTATCTGTGTGTATATAGATAATGTAATTGAATTGTTTTAAACTCTGAAACAACTTAGACCTAAAAGACACGCTTTGGATTTCGATGAGACCGGGATTGGGTTTCCATATTTGGATATCCGAAAACCACATCGATCCAAATTAACGATAGGTCGTGATCTCTTGTGAAGAGTGAAGACTCGAGGTGTAAGAACTATTCGTCAGTATAACTCTGGGGGTGATTCCGTGATGAGTTTGACGAAAATAGTACTTATAGGTTTGAGATGGTGATTCAGAGTGCAAGGGTTATCATCGTTAACTCTGAGGGTGATTCCAAAATGAGTGTAACGAGATAATGCCTTCGATTTCGTTCGAACCCGGAATGAACTTGTATGGATTGAATGCTTTCAGAACATCGTCAGGTGGACGATGAGCATTCTAAGTGATGTGCTTTCTAAAGGTAATCGTAGTCTCAAGCCTTATCAACCGGGAATGGCTAAAATAGGGGAGGTGCATCAAGGATAAGTGGGTCATCCCCAAGTAGGACGGGATTTTCCCCTGTCTAGAGGTCCCTTTTTATTCGGCTTAGTGGGCGGATAGATATGCGCACCAGCTGTGGGGATGTCTTGTTCGGAACTGTTCAGTAAGGAATGGTTCCGGCCTTGTGTTGCAGGGGAGCGGGCGTACTCCTCGGTACGTTGATCTAGGCCACGTACTGTGACGGACGGTACCCTTGTAGCCCTGCCATTGTATAGAATCCAAAATCCAATAAGTGCCAACGGTTTTGATTGTATTACCCACTTTTGTGGGTAGTAGCTGGAATTTAATAAATGTAACAATTTCGGCTATTTCATATTTACTTGAAAACCCTACACCTATTATAGTGTCACTGGATTTCCTATCAAATGTTTTGGTTAGCGTAAGGTAAAAACTTTTCCATGTTTATGTGTGGGAAGTCTTACGTGGTACCTTTCTTTTCAAAAGATTTTTAAAATTAAGCAACTTTAACCTGTTACTCACATCAGACCCATGTCTGACCCCGAGTTTATCTTTCGTTTTCTTAAACTCTTGGGTACTCAAATTTTTACGAGTAGCCAAGGGATTCATGTTAGCTTTAACGAATTATGGAGGAGCAATGGAGCAGGAGGCTTCTGCGTTAGATATATAGAATTCCGCTGTGTTTGGTATCTCTGTGTTATCTGTTGAGTTGTATTGAGTTGTAATAACTAGACAGGGTTTATAACTGTCTAGTATGTGTTGTATTATTTGTGTACTCTGATAGTGGTTGTGAACTATGTAATATTTTACGTTATTAATATAATTTATTCATTCCACTGTTTAGATTCTGATGTGTTATTTCTTCTTTCTTCTCTTTCTTTCTCTTTTCTATCCCATTCTTTCTTATTAATGACCCGTCATTCTGTGGAGACGGATGGCAGGTCATTACAATGGTATCGGAGCCATAGTTTGAGTGAATGCCTAGGCTCTGTAGTGTGTCTATCTTGAGTGAGCATATTTGTAATTTTTAATATTTACATATATTTATCAATTTCTACCTATCTGTTGGGTTACCTGTTCAGGTTTTCCAATATAGGTTATAAAGGTAGATAAGGTAGTGATGTGTGTAATACGACTACTACCATTGGTTGAAGTTTGTATGTTGAGGTTGGAAGTGTATCTGTCGAGACTGTAGACCTAATATTGTCTCGAGTAAGTTGTGCAGAGTGTGGAGATTTCATCGATCTCTGAAGAAAACCTGTTAAGGTTCGGAGTCATCTTTGAAGTGCAGAGTTTGGTGAGTAGAGTTTGGATCTGTTGGTTGGGCTGGAGCAAGTGATGGTATTTTGATACCTCAGGAAGTTGTAACTGCGTGATGAGATGCAGTGACTATGGATGGGTCCAAAGATATTTCTTTGAAACAAGTTTTAGAAAGTGTGTCTACTTCGGTGTTGTGGCTGGATTCAGCAGGATGTTGTGGTGTTTCTGTCTGCTTGAAGTCCGAATTTCTCGAAGAACTTTGGATCAGAAAGTTTGGCATTGGTATCAGCAGTGCAGCTCGGAATGTTCTGTGAGTTGACAAAGAGGTCTTAGCTGAGTAGTTTTTCTGGAGACGGAATTCAGAAGCTGCAGAGTGAATCCGTTTCTTCAATGGATTGACTAGACCGGTGTAAGCTGTTCTGTTTGGTAAAGAGAGGACAATTTTCTTTGGAAATTTATCTGGGTTGATCATAAAAGTGACTTGCGATTGTCTGACAGTTCTCTTGGATTGTTGGAGAATTTCTGGATGTCTTCTGGGAAGACAGAGGTTCGTCAGCATCTGGAGATTGAGTTTTATGATCGACTAGTATTCCAGGAAGGGAACCATTGGTTCTGTTTAGTTGGAGAATGGTTCCTAGAGACAGAGTTTGATGAAGCAACTCAGATTTTTGAGGAAACTTCTGAGTTTTCTTTATGGATCTGTTGAACTGTATTTCTGGGAAGTGATGTCCAGTTGGTGCTTGTGTTCTTCATCAGCATTTTCTTATCTACTTCGGATCAGAGTTGTGCAGCGGAAGCAGTTTAGAAGTATTTCTGGTTATCTTTTCCGGATTAGGAGAAATTTAGTCTTCTGCTGGTTATGGAGTAGAGTTGTGTTTTTGGTTTTGGTTGATCTTGAGGAGATCATTGTGTTGGGTTGTTTTTGGTTCAATTTGTTCTGGAGGCATCAGCAAGGGTTGAACTGATCAGGAAGGATGAAGGCAGCCAGGATTGACTGAAGACGTTTTGTGGATATGAGACGAAAGAATTTGAAATTCGAAGTTGGAGAATTCGTTGTTGTTGGAGTTTTCTCTGGTTCAGGAGCTATAAGTTTTGGCAAGGCTAGAAAGCTAGCTCTGAGATATTTTGGATCTTTGAATTTTTGAGAGGATGAGTATTTGGTTTTCAGGATTGAATTTCCAGTTTGGATAACTGAAATTCGATATGTTTCACGTATCTCTAAGGGAGTACGTGAATGGTCTATCTTTGGTTTTGGAACCAGCTGTTCAGGAGGTTTGGTTGTTGAATCAGACTCGTCTGTAGTCTGATATGCTGTCTAGTTCTGTAGATCTAGATGAATGAGAGCTTTGTAGCTTAGTAGCATTGATTGTTTGGAATCTATAGAGCGACTATCCCGATATTTTTACCAGGGAAACTCGAGGTAACTCCATCTAGAATTTTATCTGGATAGATAGGTTTGATTGATTGGGTGAATTGGTTGCTATGATTGTTAGCATATCATTCGTATATCTTGTGCTTTAAAATTAAATCTTTAAATAGATTATTAAATTACCTTTGTTTTAAATTTCGGGGACGAAATTCTTTTAAGGGGGAAGGAATGTGATGACCCCGTATTTTAAACAATATCAATTTAATAATCTAATTTAAAAAATAAATTGATTTGATAAGATTTGAATTAATTTAATTAATCCAATAAAATAAATATTTAATTGATAGATTTTATCTTTTTAAATCTAATAAATTGTTTTCTGTTTATAGTATATATAGGATATGTATATATTGTAAATAAATAGATCTTGTTTTAAATTTAATAAATAAATAAATCCTGTTTTCTATAAAAATATATATTCTTAGTTAAAATTGGGAATTTTGATTTTATTTAAAAGTTAAACTTTTAAAAGGGTTATTTAATAAATAAATATGGTTTTGAATTGATAAGATAAAAAAAATTAATCTGTTTAAATTTATTTATTTGATATTAAGTTTTTGAAAGTATATAATAAATAACTAATGATTTTAAATACATAAGATAAATATTGAAATGATTTAAAATATGTCTTAATTCAAGTTTAAATTTAAATAAAAATAATAAAAATAAGGGTTATTTTAATATAGTTGGATAAAATAAATAATTTATTGATAAAGAAACAATTTCTTTTATAAGTTATTTATAGTTATCAATTTTGTTCTTTTTAAAAATATAATAATACATTGTTTTTAACAAATAGATTTTTATATAAAAATAATTGTTTTTCAAAAATTTAATTCTATAGTTATATTTGTAAATAAACTTGATTTCAAAATTTAATTTGAACTTGAATTCAAAGCTTTGAAATCTAAAATGTAAATATTTTTAATTTGTTTTGATTTAAAAATATTTGTATAAACTTTATTTTATAAATATAATTGGGTTTATTCATTTTAAAATTTATCTACATATAAATAAATACATGTTAACTAAATAACTAATTAGCATTTAACTATAACTAAATTACATAATTATAACAAATTAACATTTAAGACAAGTGTAACATCCTAAGACCTTATATAACACATGTTAAATGATAAAATAAGGTTTATGACAAATGTTAAAATTAGAGACATGTGGCATTTTTTTTATTTGCTTTTTCTTTTTATTTTTATTTCAGTTTTTGTAAACATTTCTCTTTCATTTTATTTCTTTCCAAATCTAAATGCAAAAGAAAAACACACTTCCTAAAAAAAATGAAAATCTGAAACATCTTCAAATCCAGCAAAATCAGAAGCATACATAATCATTTTTTTCAAAGTTGAATCTGTAAGCATGCAAGTCAAACTATTTTAAACCTGCATCAAGACAGCCTGCACATTTTCAAGTTGAAAAGAAAATCTGTTTGAAAGCACCTGCATTTCTGGAATTTGGAGTTGTCTGCATGCAATTGAATTGTAAATCAAAGTGCACTTCTACATGATAAAAGCAACTCAAAGTTCAAAAGCAAGCATTGGAGTGCAAAGTTTTTTTTAAAAAAGATTTCAGTTTTCAGGCTCTTCAAAACAAATATGGTGGCTCTGTTCTTCTTTTAAAAAGGTGAGTAACATCATAATATAAATAGTTTAAATTATAATTATGTTGCAAGTTTTATCACTGAAAACAAATATGTTTGTGAATGCATTATAAGTATATCTCTGAATATTTATATGGATGTATTGGTGTGAATTGTGATTTTCTGCTCTGTTCTTGTATTGTTTTTCCAGACTCAAGATCTTTTTTTATTTCTTACCACCTGATCCAGTTTTGTTAGGACTTGATTTACAAACCAAGGATGTTTGAATTAGTGTAGATTAGGTTTTAAAAACTTAAAATTTGTTAAATCAAAATCTGGTATTGCTATAAAGCCCAGGATATCAAAGTGTGTTGAATAATATGAAAACTTCAAACTGAGAAGTAGATAGATTCAGTGTTATGAATTAAAAACTAAAATCAAAACATGATTTTTAGAATAAAAATTATAAATTTTAGTATTAGGATTTGAGAGCAGTTTGAGATAAAATGGAATTGAAGTTTTGGATTGTCTCGGGTGATCTAGTTGACCGAGATGGTCATGGTCTTCAATGGTGGTAGTGGAACAATCGGAGAGGTCGGGGAAAATGTCAGGATGGTGTTCAAGCTACTGTAGCGGCGGAGAATGATCGGTAAAGTTTTAAAACCTAGTTTTAGGCTTAATCAGAATATCGTTTGCCACGGAGTCTCTCGTGGACCGAGCTCCACTAAACTATGGGAATCAGAAGCTTGAGTATTGGCGAAGATGTGGTTGGAAGTGTAGAGGCTCCGGCGATCGGAGGTTCATGTTCGATGTAGTTCCAGGCTTTGTCTTTGGTTCCAAATTTGAGCTTGGATGCTCGAATTCAAATTCGAGGAAGAATTGATGACCTGATGATCATGTTAGGGTGCGAGTGTGATCGCAGATGTGAGGGGATCGTTGTAGATGAATGGAGTTGACTGCGTTGATGGTGCATGTGCATGGTGAATTTTGGGTCATGGTGAAGTCTGGTTTGAAGAGGGAAGATACTCGTATTTTTCTCGAGTTTTTACCCATGATTTTGGATAGTTGCTCGAAGCATTTGGTAGATGGACCCGAAGCAGGAAGTTGGGTAGCTCGGGTTTGGTTTTGTGTGACAGGTTTTAGCTGAAACCTGTATTGATTGTTTTTTTTAAACTAGAATTTAAATGTAAAGCAAGGTTCTAAAGAAGTTTAAAACCTAGTTTATAAAACCTAGAATTTCAAATTTAAGTTTGAATCTTAATTTTCAAATAAGATGAAGTTTTTAAAATTTGATTTGATTTAATTACTTTAGAAATGTGAAGTAGTTTGAATTTTTAAGATAAAGTTTTAAATTGTAAAGTAGAATTTTAAAATCTATAGGTTTATCTAAATTCAAATTTAATTATGTATTAAAATTTTGGAAGTGGAGGTAAGTTTTTAAATTTAAAGTTGAAATGTTTAAAGTGTAATTTAAATTAATTTGAATTTAAATATGAAATTGGTTTTAAATCCTTTTAAAACTTCTTCATTAATGAGTATACCTTAAACTTGTGAAATGAAAGGTTTAAAATGTGTTTTAAAAACTTTGTTAATGATAATTTGATTTCAATTTTAAAATCTTAAATTTAAAAATGAAATTTGAAAGTAAATTTAAAATAATTTGTTTTAGAGTACTTTGTAAATGGTAACTTGATTAATAACAAAGTTTGATCTTTAAGTAAATTAGAATTTAAAGATTTGTATTCATTAAATTTATAAGAAAATTTAACGGATAATTAATTTATTTTGATAATTAATCATTTGGATTAATTAAATAAGTAATTAAAGGTTTTAAACTAATTAATCAATGTTGAGATTAATTAATTAGGAATAATTAATTTGAAATTAAGGATTATTAATTGGATTTTAATTAATAATTAGAAATTAATCAATCAAGTAATTTTGAATTAATTAAGTTTCAGTTAACACTTAATTAATTTAATTTAAGATTAATTAATAGATAATTAAAGATTAATTAGTTTATAATTAATATTGATTGATGAAAGTTAATTACTTAAGAAAAAAATAATTATAGAATTAATAATAGTTAATGATGATATTTAACTTAGGTTTATTTAGTAATTAATTAATATGATAAATTTTCAATAATTAATTAGACTAATTAATTAATGATAATCAATTGTGAAATTTATTTAAATTTAATTACTAAATGTGTAACGACCCAGAATTTCTATTAATTAAAATTTGTATATTTAATTGATTTTAAATATTAATAAGTGCAATTTGTAAGTCGAATAAATTTTATTTCGAATAATTGGATTTAATTGGATAATTAAATCGATAATTTAATATGTGAAATACAGAAATAATTGAAATTAGGGTTAAATATGATTGAAATGATTCGTAAAATTTTATTTTATCATATTGGAGTTAGAATGATATTTTAGAACTTTTAAAATCGAATTAAAAGTTTATTTGTGAAAATTGAATATTTTAATATTTAATTATCGACTGAAAAATAGCCAATTTTCGAACAGTCTCAGAATTTGACGAAACTAGTTCCATTGGATCCGTAATAGTTTTTTATTATCGGATTTTAATTTTCGTAGCAATTGGAGTTTTCGTTTGACCGTGGCAGCTCGAAACGCATCGAAATTGTTTTAATATTAATTTGGCGAGTTAAAATAGTCATTTTTCAAACAGTCTCGGAATTCAACGAAACCAGTTTCATCGGATCCGTAATGTGATACTATTGTATGGTTTCAAATTTCGTGTCAATTGGATTTACCGTTTGTCCGGGGCAAGCTAAAACGCCTAGAAAATCGTTTAATCGGTTTAATTTTAAATTGAACGTTTATTGCCAAACTCGCACAGATGACCGAATTAGCTCCCAAAACATGTTCCATTATGTTCGGAACACGGGGTAAACCCTAGAAACGCCAGTCACCGCGCGAGATTTGGAGTTCGGAAATTCCGGAATGAATAGTGTTTTCGTTTGATTTTCTATAAAAGGAGTTGCTATCTTCACAACTACAAAAGCTTAAAACCCTAACCCTATCATCAGTCGGCCGCCATCTTCAAATTTAAAGGCCAGAAATTGTCAAATTTCATTCTTTAATCTCTTGCAATCCATCCACTTATAGCAAAAATCTCCAACTAGTAAATCGAAGAGCTCGAAGAGAGCTTTCAATCCATACGGGGTTGATGGGGTATGGTGCGATGTAGGGGAGGGATTTTGGCCGCGTTCGTTCATCATTGGCGCGCGTTTTTCGAGACAATGGGGGTGCCGAGCGTGAAGCTTATCTGGGCGATGGAGGAATGAGGCGGTGGCTTTGATTTGGTGGTACCTGATCGATGTATAGTGGAGCGTGGTGGTCGCATAATTTAACCCTATTTTCAAGTGATGGGTTCGGCTTCTCTACAGGAATACGCGTGAATGATGAGGAGAGAAGGAAAGGGCGCGATGACCTGATGGGGGGGATGAAAATCCTATGGCCCAGATTCGCTGAAGGTTAAAAATAGAAAAGATTTTGTAAATTAGTTATATTTAAATTCGTTTGATCTTTAAAATGTGATATCTTCTTCATACGACGTCGAAAACGCACAAAACTTTTTGCGTTGTATTCCTTTTGACGAGCACTGCGCTTTGGTACTGGATTGGAGTCGATTGAAGTCAGTGAAAATTTCGGGTAAAATTAAAGGTCCGTTTAATTTTATTCGAAATAAAAGGCTGGAGCGGAATTAAAATCAAGGTGAGAACTTCTCACTCAATCGAATCGGTTTCGATTTTAATTTTAAATAGTTAGATTTAAAATTTGCTTGAATGTATGTTGAATGATGATTGCAGTTATTGATTTCTGTTTGGTTGTGATATTAGGTATAATAGGATATATCTATAGATAACTATATATATATATATATATATATATTGGCATATGTATATATTGGAGTTGATTTCCCGCATTATATAGCGGATGAGACCCTATTGCACCATCTATTAAGCGGATAATATTTTTATAAATCCCATATACCGCGATAATTCCGTATTGGAGCAGAATCGATATTATGCTAACATCTATGGATGCAGGGAAACAGGTTGGAGGGATCCAACTGGATTCCTCAATAATATTTATTTGATTACGGATATTGTGATATTTGTTGATGTTGTAGTCGTGATCGACTATTTGATGTTGTTGCATCATCGGATCCATTTTTAAAGTTTAAAAATAACGTTTTTGATTTTTAAAAGGATTTTAAAGTGATTTTTCAAAGTATATGTTTTTATTAAATTTTGAATTGATTAATTTTAAATAATTAAAACGTTATAAATTTTTATGTTATAAAAATTAAGATTTTTGAGAAATGTAACCGAAATGAGATTTTTGGAAATAAATAGTTAATTAATTTATAAATTGGTTTAAATTGGGATTTTTGAATTATTAAAAACGATGTGTATAAAAGACTTATAAAATTGATATTTTATAAATTAAAAATATTGGAATATTAAAACGAGTTTTTATAAGTGTTAAAAATGAAATAAAAATGGATTTCATAAGTGAACGGAATTTATAGATTTATAAATTGTGAAGTTATAAAAATGAATAGATTTTGTAAAATAGAAGATTTATAAGTAATTATCTTATAAATCGGATTTTGGCATTTAAATGACATATAAATGGAATTTGTTAATAATGAGATTTATAAATCGAAGCTTATAAATAGAAATGTAATTTATAAACATTGTTTATAAATTCGAAACCAATTTAATTTGACAAATTGAATATTGAAGTTTATTAAAGGAAATATATTCACGATTTTGGACAGTGAATACATTATTGAATAAAATAGTCATGTTTGGCAAAAGGAATATTATAGAATGAAGTTAATTATTTTAAAGATGTTTTAAAAAGTATTATGAATCGAAACCATAGATTTAACATTTATTGTTGAAATAGACGTTTTCAAGAAAGAAGGAAATGGTGGACTATAACATTGTTGTTATAGTAAATGGTTTCCGAAAGGAAATGTTTTGTATAGTATTGGGATTTATATATCTATTTAAACTTTGAATCCCTATACTAGTGATTTTGGGTCGTCGTAACGATGTTTTACACAACATTCGTTTTTGACCCAAAAAATTGTGTTAAGAGAATGATTTCCTTAAGGAATGAAATATATACTAAATTTTGATTTAAGTATATCGAATATTTTCAAATGTTGAAAATAAATAGATTTGTGATGTACTTATTATTAAATAAGTATGAAAATATTTTTCCAATGTGAAATGAACGTTTTAGAATTTATCCTTGTAAGATAAATTGAAAGTGAATATTGAAAATCGATTGAAAATCGTACATCATAGATATTTTGGGATTATAAATTCACTATGGAATTTATAAAAGAAAGGGGAATTAGTTTAAAAATAAATGTTGATTTATTTTTAAAGTGTGGGAATAAATTTACGGATTTGGAACGTAAATATAAAGTAAATCGGTAAGGATTTATTTAAATTGGTTTAAATGAACCATTTTGAAATGAAAGAATTTCCGAATAAGGAAAAGTGATTTGAAAAATTGTTTTCAAATGGTTGAAGTGTGGAAGTTTATATCTAGTAAAGATATTTTAGGAGAAATAAATAATTTGGAAAATTATTTGGAATCTAATGATGTTGAGAATCTTTATTGATAGTTAAATAATCCGACTATCAATATTTACCTTTAAATAGGTATTTGTTGTGATTGTTTGAATTTGAATGCCACACTTATTTTTGAATAAGCGCTCACTATTCGGGTTAGCCGGGAAAGGACCTTGGGGTCGTATAACCCATTCCGAATATGTGATACGTCGTAATGGATTGCATTCGATGACCGGTGTTGAAGACCAGATATTTTTGAAAACGGAAGGATTACCATTGAGTTACTCTGCATTGGCTGATCTCCGATATAGAGGTTTTATCACCCTTAGTGGCGGGAAGTCCGGACGTGATTAGAAATTATCCGGAATGCTAGGACTTCTTTGTAAGTGCCTTCGGTTCTGTTCGAGCCCGGAACAGACTTGTATGGATTGTATGTATGACATTACAAGTTGAGATATAAAGCTGATTTCTTTCAAATATATTTCTGTTGGTGGCGGAGAATTTATTCTCTTAGCTTAACACCCTTCTCTGAGACGTACGAGCTCAGAGGTTATGTAGTTGAAGCTTATTAGTGATATACTCCCAATTTGGTAGTGTGGCATGCTGAGTGTTGCTGTGAAATGATCATTGTTTGATCATTTGTGATATGATCATTTGTTTGATCATTTATCTTTGTGATCATTTCTTTGATCATTTGTTGACCCAAAGCACAGCTTTTGTATAAAGCGTGGCTTTGTGGACGAGACTTCGTCGGACCTCACACCCCGGAAATGGTCAAAACAGGAAGGATGCAGCAAGGTTATTAGGGGGTAGCGCCCCTTTAGTGTATGTCATTCCTTCTGGATAGAGGTGGTATCATGGTATGGAGCCCAGATATTTAACCTATGCTGTTACTGCAAATTTATTGCTTTGTGGTTGTTGGAAATCGAGGATCCTCGGATAGATCGGTTATGATCGTGGGATGACATATTCGTGTCAGTAGTTACCCAGTTAGGGGTAACCCGGCCTTGTGTTGGCAGAGATCCGGTTTGGTTCTCGGGACGTCATTCCAGAGGCGTACCTATGTGGCAATGGGAAGTTCCTTGGCCTGACCATTTGTTGGAAATCCAAAGAAACAATACGACACTTGTACGGTTTTAGTTGTAGAACCTGCCATCTAATATGGTAGCTATAGTAGGCATAATATAATGGTACCTATGCTGGCTAAGATTTATATTCTACTTTCGAAATGTTTTCTACACTATACACTAATAATAATATCAAAAATGATTTGATTTTGCGTAGTAAGCATCTTTGACTAACATAAGAAGAAATCTCCTCCAACTGCGTTTGCATTGTGTGTGTGGTAGGAGGTCTTATGGTAGTTACATTTTCAAAAAAAAAGCATTGCGAATTGATTTTAAAATTATCCTGTTCTTTGTTTTAAAGATAAATAACTGTTTTAAGTTCTCACACCAGTCACATGACTGACTCGGAGTTTATTGTTTTCCTTCCTAAACTCTGGGTGCCCATCAATTTCCACCTGGGCAATCTAGAGTCAGGTTTTATCAAGTTATTCTGGATTTAGGAGTGCTATGGAGCTCAGGAGGCGAGCTGGATATCGAGACGTCCCACTTGTATATGATATTATACTATGTATTATTCCACTATGTATTCTGTATGAGGACAAGTCTATATAACTGTCCATCGATGTATTGACTCTGTTGTCTATTGTTGTTGTAAACTCTGACAATGATGTAATGTATAAAATGTATAGTTCTTTGTTTTAATGATATTCATTTATCTATTATATGTTGTTCCGCTGCGAATTATGAGATTCTGATATTTCTATTGTTGCTTTCTATTCTGTTCTATTTTTTTCTTTCTTCTTCTACCCTTTTCTTCTTCTTTAACCATAATGCTTCGGTTTTTTCGGCGACGAAAAATCGCGTTCATTACATTTGGTATCAGAGCTTATGGTTAAGCGACAACCATGGCTCTGTTGGGTATAACTCATTAGAGATAGAGTCAGCAGTACTCTAGAATGAGTTTGAGTGTAATAATAGCTATGAGCGTGTATTTGTTAGTGAATATAAAAAAAATGTTTTATATTGTGTTTGCTTATCCGTTGAGCTGTTTGTGGATTCTGATCGGTAGATGGGACGCCATATTATCGATAGGGATTTCTAAACACTTAAACGAGGCATGTCGACATAGTATTATTTAAATTGGGTAAACGAAATAATTTTACCTTGATTATATTTTATATATAAAAGAATCATTTTTCAAGATTATTAAGTGTATATGAATTGATTGTTTGGTTGTTGAATAAGTTGAATAAAACACCAATTTTGAAAGAAAAATTATATAAGCAAATGAATTATAAGACAGAATTATAATTAAAGTGATTTACAATTGTGAAATAATCTTATATATAAGAAGTGAAATTATATAAGTAAAAGGTTTGTAAATGTGATTTATAATCTGAAATGAAATTCTAAAGAAGTATTTTGAAATGACTTGATATTTTGGAAAATTGTTTTGAAGAGATGGAAGCTCTAAACTCTTTTCGGTCGCTGGAAAATAATTCCGATAATGATCGCGACATCATCGGTGTTCATTTTCGGGTTTCCAAAAGAGGGATTGCTGCCAAATTGTTTAAAAGAAAGTTGTTTGGAAAATTTGGATTTGATTTGGATTTGATAAGATGCTTGAAATGAAATATAACTTAAGTGAAGTTGAATGAAGTTAATTTTGGTATCGATCTAGATTAATAAGTGAATTAATGAAGTGAAGTCATTAAGAATTTGAACTTGAGTTATATAAATGAAATTCAACATTATATTGTTAAAGGAATTAGCAATTGAATTTAACTAATGAATTGAATGTAAATCAATTGAATGTAAATAAAATTGATATGAAATAATGGATGTAAGTGTAAATTCATTAAAAGCTAATGAAGTTGAGAAATTGAATAAATTGAATGAAAGTCAATTTAATATGATCCAATTGGAATTAAATGTGTTGAACCAAATTGAATGTAAAGTGAATAAATTTGGTTGTATTAAATAAACATTGGTTGTTATTTGATTGTTGATTGTATATAAATTCATTAAGTGTTAATGAAATTGGATTAGCGAAATTGGAAGCTATGTAACTAAATTCCAATGGATAATATGTAAATTTGAATAGAATTGAATTTGATTTGATTTGGAAATAAACTAATGTGAATGTAAATTAGTGAATGCAAACTAATTGAAAAAATTGGACAAGAATGAATGTTGATAAAATCCAATGTAAATGAATCAAATGTGATTTAAATTGAAAACCAATTCATTGAATATTAATAAGAATATGAATGAATATTGATTTGGTTATGGATGATAGTTGGTTGATGTTTGCATTTATTGTTTTGTTGCATTTGCTATATTGGCACATGCAGTTGTTATGTTGCTATATGATGTATATTGATATTATTTTCATATATGCATGTTCTCATGTTGTTGTTGAGTGTTTAGTAGGTGTGGATCGCGTTTGCTTCGCATTTGGAGCTCGCTTTCGCGCTATATTAGCCGTATATGCTCGCTAATAAAATATAAGGTACATATCTCGGATTAAATATCGTACTTTTACATTTTTTTTCCCTGCGGGATGCCTCATCACTTGATGAGATGTATATTTGTGATATATATACTGTCATTTTTTTTCGGATCGAGCCGCGCAAAGGAGACTATGGCGATTTTTTCCGAAAATTTAAGGCGTTAGAATATTTTTGAGAAAATGGAAAATTTTTGAAAACTAAGTTTGGATTTGGAAACTTAGTAAAGATTTTGTAAGAAGTTTTAACCATGAATTTTGGGAAAGTTAAACACTTAAGAGATTTGTAAAAATCTAAATTGAATGGTTGGTTTTGGAAAGTTAATGGATTCTGTAAATTTTTCTTACTTGGCAATTTCGAGAACGAAATTCTTTTAAGGGGGGAAGTATGTAACGACCCAGAATTTCTATTAATTAAAATTTGTGTATTTAATTGATTTTAAATATTAATAAGTGAAATTTATAAGTCGAATAAATTTTATTTCGAATAATTGGATTTAATTGGATAATTAAGTCGATAATTTAATATGTGAAATACAGAAATAATTGAAATTAGGGTTAAATATGATTGAAAATGATTCGTAAAATTTTATTTTATCATATTGGAGTTAGAATGATATTTTAGAACTTTTAAAATCGAATTAAAAGTTTATTTGTGAAAATTGAATATTTTAATATTTAATTATCGACCGAAAAATAACCAATTTTCGAACAGTCTTAGAATTTGACGAAACTAGTTCCATTGGATCCGTAATAGTTTTTTTTATTGGATTTCAATTTTCGTAGCAATCGGAGTTTTCGTTTGACCGTGGCAGCTCGAAACGCATCGAAATTGTTTTAATATTAATTTGACGAGTTAAAATAGTCATTTTTCAAACAGTCTCGGAATTCGACAAAACCAGTTTCATCGGATCCGTAATGTGATATTATTGTATGGTTTCAAATTTCGTGTCAATTGGATTTACCGTTTGTCCGGGGCAAGCTAAAACGCCTAGAAAATCGTTTAATCGGTTTAATTTTAAATTTAACGTTTATTGCCATAACTCGCACAGATGACCGAATTAGCTCCCAAACACGTTCCATTGTGTTCGAAACACGGGGTAAACCCTAGAAATGCCAGTCACCGCGCAAGTTTTGGAGTTCGGAAATTCCGAAATGAATAGTGTTTTCGTTCGATTTTCTATAAAAGGAGTTGCTATCTTCACAATTGCAAAAGCTTAAAACCCTAACCCTATCATCAGCCGGCCGCCATCTTCAAATTTAAAGGCCAGAAATCGTCGAATTTCATTCTTTAATCTCTTGCAATCCATCCACTTATAGCAAAAATCTCCAACTAGTAAATCGAAGAGCTCGAAAAGAGCTTTCAATCCATACGGGGTTGATGGGGTATGGTGCGATGTAGGGGAGGGATTTTGGCTGCGTTCGTTCATCATTGGCGCGCGTTTTTTGAGACAATGGGGGTTTCGAGTGTGAAGCTCTTCTGGGCGATCGAGGAATGAGGCGGTGGCTTTGATTTGGTGGTACCTGATCGATGTATAGTGGAGCGTGGTGGTCGCATAATTTAACCCTATTTTCAAGTGATGGGTTCGGCTTCTCTACAGGAATACGCGTGAATGATGAGGGGAGAAGGAAAGGGCATGACGGCCTGATGGGGGGGGATGAAAGTCCTATGGCCCAGATTCGCTAAAGGTTAAAAATAGAAAAGATTTTGTAAATTAGTTATATTTAAATTCGTTTGATCTTTAAAATGTGATATCTTCTTCATATGAGGTCGAAAATGCACGAATCTTTTTGCGTTGGATTCGTTTTGACGAGCACTACGCTATGGAGCTAGATTGGAGTCATTTGGAGTCAGTGAAAATTTCGGGTAAAATTAAACGTCCGTTTAATTTTATTCGAAATAAAAGGCTGGAGCGGAATTAACATCAAGGTGAGAACTTCTCACTCAATCGAATCGGTTTTGATTTTAGTTTTAAATAGTTAGATTTAAAATTTGCTTGAATGTATGTTGAATGATGATTGCAGTTATTGATTTCTGTTTGGTTGTGATATTAGATATAATAGGATATATATATGTAACAATATATATATTGGCATATGTATATATTGGAGTTGATTTCCCACATTATATAGCGGATGAGACCCTATTGTGCCGTCTATTAAGCGGATAATATTTTTATAAATCCCATATACCACGATAATTCCGTATTGGAGCGGAATTGATATTGTGCTAACATCTGTGGATGCAGGGAAACAGGTTGGAGGGATCCAACTGGATTCCTCAATAATATTTATTTGATTACAGATATTGTGATATTTGTTGATGTTGTAGTCGTGATTGACTATTTGATGCTGTTGCATCATCGGATCCATTTTTAAAGTTTAAAAATAACGTTTTTGATTTTTAAAAGGATTTTAAAGTGATTTTTCAAAGTATATATTTTTATTAAATTTTGAATTGATTCTTTTTAAATAATTAAAACGTTATAAATTTCTATGTTATAAAGATTAAGATTTTTGAGAAATATAACCGAAATGAGATTTTTGGAAATAAATAGTTAATTAATTTATAAATTGGTTTAAATTGGGATTTTTGAATTATTAAAAACGATGTGTATAAAAGACTTATAAAATTGATATTTTATAAATTAAAAATATTGGAATATTAAAACGAGTTTTTATAGGTGTTTAAAATGAAATAAAAATGGATTTCATAAGTGAACGGAATTTATAGATTTGTAAATTGTGAAGTTATAAAAATGAATAGATTTTGTAAAATAGAAGATTTATAAGTAATTATCTTATAAATCGGATTTTGGCATTTAAATGAGATAAAAATGGAATTTGTTAATAATGAGATTTATAAATCGAAGCTTATAAATAGAAATCTAATTTATAAACATTGTTTATAAATTCGAAATCAATTTAATTTGACAAATTGAATATTGAAGTTTATTAAAGGAAATATATTCATGATTTTGGACAGTGAATACATTATTGAATAAAATAGTCATGTTTGGCAAAAGGAATATTATAGAATGAAGTTAATTATTTTAAAAATGTTTTAAAATGTATTATGAATCGAAACCATAGATTTCAACATTTATTGCTGAAATAGACGTTTTCGAGAAAGAAGGAAATGGTGGACTATAACACTGTTGTTATAGTAAATGGTTTCCGAAAGAAAATGTTTTGTATAGTATTGGGATTTATATATCTATTTAAACTTTGAATCCCTATGCTAGTGATTTTGGGTCGTCGTAACGATGTTTTACACAACATTCGTTTTTGACCCAAATAAATGTGTTAAGAGAATGATTTCCTTAAGGAATGAAATAAATACTAAATTTTGATTTAAGTATATCGAATATTTTCAAATGTTGAAAATAAATAGATTTGTGATGTACTTATTATTAAATAAGTATGGAAATATTTTTCCAATGTGAAATGAACGTTTTAGAATTTATCCTTGTAAGATAAATTGAAAGTGAATATTGAAAATCGATTTAAAATCGTACATCATAGATATTTTGGGATTATAAATTCACTATGGAATTTATAAAAGAAAGGGGAATTAGTTTAAAAATAAATGTTGATTTATTTTTAAAGTGTGGGAATAAATTTACGGATTTGGAACGTAAATATAAAGTAAATCGGTAAGGATTTATTTACATTGGTTTAAATGAACCATTTTGAAATGTAAGTATTTCCAAGTAAGGAAAAGTGATTTGAAAAATTGTTTTCAAATGGTTGAAGTGTGGAAGTTTATATCTAGTAAAGATATTTTTGTAGAAATAAATAATTTGGAAAATTATTTGGAATCTGATGATGTTGAGAATCTTTATTGATAGTTAAATAATCCGACTGTCAATATTTACCTTTAAATAGGTATTTGTTGTGATTGTTTGAATTTGAATGCCACACTTATTTTTGAATAAGCGCTCACTATTCGGGTTAGCCGGGAAAGGACCTTGAGGTCGTATAACCCATTCCAAATATGTGATACGTCGTAATGGATTGCATTCGATGACCGGTGTTGAAGACCGGATATTTTTGAAAAAGGAAGGATTACCATTGAGTTACTCTACATCGGATGATCTCCGATGTAGAGGTTTTATCACCCTTAGTGACGGGAAGTCCGGACGTGATTAGAAATTATCCGGAATGCAAGGACTTCTTTGTAAGTGCCTTTGGTTCTGTTCGAGCCCGTAACAGACTTGTATGGATTGTATGTCTGACATTACAAGTTGAGATATAAAGCTGATTTTTTTCAAATATATTTCTGTTGGTGGCGGAGAATTTATTCTCTTAGCTTAACACCCTTCTCTGAGACGTACGAGCTCAGAGGTTATGTAGTTGAAGGTTATTAGTGATATACTCTCAATTTGGTAGTGTGGCATGCTGAGTGTTGCTGTGAAATGATCATTGTTTGATCATTTGTGATATGATCGTTTGTTTGATCATTTATCTTTGTGATCATTTCTTTGATCATTTGTTGACCCAAAGCACAGCTTTTGTATAAAGCGTGGCTTTGTGGACGAGACTTCGTCGGACCTCACACCCCGGAAATGGTCAAAACAGGAAGGATGCAGCAAGGTTATTAGGGGGTAGCGCCCCTTTAGTGTATGTCATTCCTTCTGGATAGAGGTGGTATCATGGTATGGAGCCCAGATATTTAACCTATGCTGTTACTGCAAATTTATTGCTTTGTGGTTGTTGGAAATCGAGGATCCTCAGATAGATCGGTTACGATCGGGGGATGACATATTCGTGTCAGTAGTTACCCAGTTAGGGGTAACCCGGCCTTGTGTTGGCAGAGATCCGGTTTGGTTATCGGTACGTCATTCCAGAGACGTACCTATGTGGCAATGGGAAGTTCCTTGGCCTGACCATTTGTTGGAAATCCAAAGAAACAATACGAGACTTGTACGGTTTTAGTTGTTGAACCTGCCATCTAATATGGTAGCTATAGTAGGCGTAATATAATGGTACCTATGCTGGCTAAGATTTATATTCTACTTTTGAAATGTTTTCTACACTATGCACTAATAATAATATCAAAAATGATTTGATTTTGCGTAGTAAGCATCTTTGACTAACATAAGAAGAAATCTCCTCCAAGTCTGCGTTTGCATTGTGTGTGTGGTAGGAGGTCTTATGGTAGTTACATTTTCAAAAAAAAAGCATTGCGAATTGATTTTAAAATTATCCTGTTCTTTGTTTTAAAGATAAATAACTGCTTTAAGTTCTTACACCAGTCACATGACTGACTCGGAGTTTATTGTTTTCCTTCCTAAACTCTGGGTGCCCACCAATTTCCACACGGGCAGTCTAGAGTCAGGTTTATCAGGTTATTCTGGATTTAGCAGTGCTATGGAGCCCAGGAGGCGAGCTGCATATCGAGACGTACCACTGTATATGATATTATACTATGTATTATTCCGCTGTGTATTCTGTATGAGGACAAGTTTATATAACTGTCCATCGATGTATTGACTCTGTTGTCTATTGTTGTTGTAAACTCTGACAATGATGTAATGTATAAAATGTATAGTTCTTTGTTTTAATGATATTCATTTATCTATTATATGTTGTTCCGATGCGAATTGTGAGATTCTGATATTTCTATTGTTGCTTTCTATTCTGTTCTATTTTTTTCTTTCTTCTTCTACCATTTTCTTCTTCTTTAACCATAACGCTTCGGTTTTTTCAGCGACGAAAAATCGCGTTCGTTACAAAATGAAAGTAATTAAGACATTAATTACTTGATGTAATTAATGGAGTTTATTGAGATTGGATTAAATTAATTAATTAAGTTTAATTAATTTTAAACATTGGATTTGACAGTAATTACTTGATGTAATTAATGGAGTAAAATTACTCAGTGAATTAATTAAAGATAATTACTGGATGTAATTAGTTGATGATGTTGGGATTGTGAAAGTAATTTGGATTAAATTATTTTGTATAATTAATCAAGGGATTAATTCAGAAGTTAATTAAGGAATAATTAATTTTATAAGTAATTAAGGTAGTTAATTACAGAATGAGATTAATCAAAGGTGGTTAATAATTATGGTTTAAGTGAGATTAATTACTGAAAATAATTAATTTAATTGAGTAATTAATTAAAATATAATTAATGATGTAATTAAGATTTATTAATTAAGATTAATTAATCAACAATAAGTGATTAAGTGTAATTAATTAATTGTAATTAACTAAGGTTTAATGTAATTAATTATAGTTAATTAATTAATGAAGTAATTAAAGGTAATTACTGTATTTAGTTTAGAGTAATTAATTTTGTGAAATTAATTAAAGTATAATTAATCAGGGTTGATTAATTAAGATGATAAATTAGAGGTTAATTATTTAATTAATTTGTAATTAATTAATGGTGATGTAAGCAAGATTTATATTGATGTAAGTAATTAATTTAATTCATTTTAAATTAATTAAAGATGATATAATTAATTTAATTCATTTCAAATTAATTATAGATAATGTGATTATAGATCATTCCTTATAAATGGATGATATTGGTTGCCTTGAATGGTTTGGAATCTCAACTATGAGATTAGTAATGTTGAGTGATATGGATGCATTGGTTGCATTGTGATGATGATATGGATTATCCTTGATAATGATAATGTGGATTATTTGTGGTTATGATAACGATAATTATCTAATGTGAATCTGTGAATTATCAATCTATGTGTATGTAGATAATGTAATTGAATTGTTTTAAACTCTAAAACAACATGGACCTAAAAGACACGCATTGGATTTCGATGACACCGGGATCGGGTTACCATATTTGGATATCCGAAAACCACATCGATCCAAATTAACGATAGGTCGTGATCTCTTATGAAGAGTGAAGACTCGAGGTGTAAGAACTATTCGTTAGTATAACTCTTGGGGTGATTCCGTGATGAGTTTGACAGAAATAGTACTTATAGGTTCGAGATGGTGGTTCAGAGTGCAAGTGTTATCGTCGTTAACTCTGACGGTGATTCCAAAATGAGTGTAACGAGATAATGCCTTCAGTTTCGTTCGAACCCGGAACGAACTTGTATGGATTGAATGCTTTCAGAACATCGTCAGGTGGACGATGAGCATTCTAAGTGATGTGTTCTCTAAAGGTAATCGTAGCCTCAAGCCTCATCAACTGGGAATGGCTAAAACATGGAAGGTGCAGCAAGGCTAAGTGGGTCATGCCCAAGTAGGACGAGATTTTCCCCTGTCCAGAGGTCCCTTTTTATTCGGCTTAGTGGGCGGTTGGATATGCGCACCAACTGTGGGGTTGTCTTTTTCGGAACTGTTCAGTAAGGAATGGTTCCGGCCTTGTGTTGCAGGGGAGCGGGCGTACTCCTCGGTACATTGATCTAGGCCACGTGTTGTGACGGGTGGTACCCCAATAGCCCTGCCATTGTATGGAATCCAAAATCCAATAAGTGCCAACGGTTTTGATTGTATTACCCACTTTTGTGGCTAGTAGCTGGAATTTAATAAATGTAACAATTTCGGCTATTTCATGTTTACTTGAAAACCCTAGACCTATTATAATATCATTGGATTTCCTATCAAATATTTTGGTTAGCGTAAGGTAAATTTTTTTCCATATTTATGTGTGGGAAGTCTTACGTGGTACCTTTCTTTTTAAAAATTTTTAAAATTAAGCAACTTTAGCCTGTTACTCACACCAGACCCATGTCTGACCCGGAGTTTATCTTTTGTTTTCTTAAACTCTTGGGCACTCAAATTTTTACGAGTAGCCAAGGGATTCAAGTTAGCTTTGACGAATTATGGAGGAGCAATGGAGCAGGAGGCTTCTACGTTAGATATATAGAATTCCGTTGTGTTTGGTATCTCTGTGTTGTCTGTTGAGTTGTATTGAGTTGTAATAACTAGACAGGGTTTTTAACTGTCTAGTATGTGTTGTATTATCTGTGTACTCTGATAGTGGTTGTGAACTTGTAATATTTTATGTTATTAATATAATTTATTTGTTCCGCTGTTTAGATTCTGATGTGTTGTTTCTTCTTTCTTCTCTTTCTTTTTCTTTTCTATCCCTTTCTTTCTTATTAATGATTCGTCATTCGGTGGAGACGGATGGCGGGTCATTACATTGCATCTACCATAATAAATCCTTTTAAAGTAATAAAAACATCTAAATTTGATATAAAAAAGAAAAAGAAAAAAAAGAGTTAGCTAAACTAAACCCTGATCCTGAAAAACGTTATTCATGTCTTACCTAATTTGGGAAAACAAACCAACTTATCCACAGTTTCAACACAACACCGTAGGCTATTTTAGTTTATGGGATGATAGTAGCTCTCAATCTGGTGGAGCTATTGTTCTAAAATGCAATAACTTATTCATCCCAAAAAAACTAAAATCTAGGAAAACATAAGAACTGGAAAAGTTGTAAAATACCTAGATCAGAAGTTGAGCTTCTTTCGATCTTATCGCTGACACGATACAAATTTCATTAGTGTTCTCCATAGTTAAACATCGCTACTACATCTAATTAGAGAGAAGAATTTCCATTGGCGTTAAAAATTGGGGCGATGACCTGAACGAATATCAGAAGTAGTCTTTTGGGCGATGGTTGTAAGGGCATTCAACAGCAGGTGGAACAAACGAAATGAACGAAAGAAGGCGTACGAGAAATTTGGGGGAAACGAACGAAATGAACGAAAGAAGGCGTGTACCTGGTTTGATTGTAAAAAGTAGCACACAAAATTGATACGGCTAAAACACGTATCATATTAGATACGGCTAAAAACCGTATCTAAATAAGTGGGAAAGCCAATTTTCTGGAGGGAAGCAGTGCGTATCGGGGTGGAAAATTTGCGCCAAAAATAGGCACGGAGTAAGATACGGCTATTAGCCGTATCAAATTTGATACAGCTATTAACCGTGTCTAAATTTTTAGATACGGCTAATATCCATATCAAGTTTGAAACGGTTAATAGCCATATCTAATGAGGCGGTAGGAGGGGTCTCTAAATCAGCGAATTGGTGTAGTGGATCCTGGTGCAAGAATACAACTCGCGTCAGCTTCTGTGAAGACTATTTCTTGTGATGGCTTTTGCTTGACATGGAATATTGCTCTCTGTTATATTTTTCCTTATTGCATATATCTCTTCAAGGCCTTTTTGCTTGCTTTAGTAAGATGTTCTTCTCATCTGATTGAGGCTATGAGGTTGAAGGAGTTTCCTGCTTAGTTCTCGTTTGGATCCACGATAAGTTTCCTAGTCTGATCTTCATTGTTTGCATTTTGGGAGCTACCCTTCTGCCCTTTTTGAATCACCCTTTCTATTTCACTTTTCAAGTGTTTGCAGCTGTTTGTGTGATGACCATTTGCTCTATAGAAAGGGCAATACATTCCACTTTGATTTTTCTCCTTCTTCTTCCCTTTATTAAGTACATTACATGCAAGCTCTATTCTGATCATTTCATATATCTATCCAAGAGTATGGGTGAGGGGAGTTTTAGCCATGACGTCGAGCTACTTTTTTCATTTTACAGGTGGACGGTACCCTTCTGACGCCCCTTCCTTGTCATAGCTGGGGGCAGAAGTTCTATGTGTTTGTGCTATGGATCCGGCCTCTTCCATTCTTATGTAGCCGTTGGCCCTCTCGTAGAAATCCTTCATGCTATAACATGGCTTTCTACTATTTTTCTCCTACATTGATGTAGCTCTTTTGATCCCCGCATGGGCTGCCATAAGTAGTGCATCTTCGTTGGTTACTCCGATCCAAAGTGCCTCAAATTTGAAGCACTTTACAATGTTTATGTAGGCTTTCATTTTCGCTCTGATTTTTGCAGGACATGGTGTTTACTGCTGAAGAGGCCTCTCACCTCAATTTGAGTTGCCTTAGAAAATCTATGGATAGCTGCCTCCAAGAACGGACTTCCCTTAGCATGTGCCTCCTTAATTATCAAAAGGCTGCACCAGCTAAGTAAACTAGGAAGAGTTTACATTGAGCCATCCTTCTTACCGTCAAAGGTCCTTGTAATACTCAAAATTACAGACGTGGTCAGTTGGGATGGTAATTTCATCGAATGTGTCGATTGATGGGGCTTTAAAGTCATCCATAAAAATACTTTCTATGATGGTATCGTTGAATAGGGAAGAACTTTCTTTCCTGACCTTTTCTCCGGTGTTTTGTTGGTAGAGCTTTTTTCAGTTGGTCTACACGAGTCTTTAACTGTCGAATCTCATTTTCCCTCGTATCCATCTAAGATGAATCACCTTTGTAAAATGAAGTAGCATTATCATCATGAGCAAATCAAGCCTTCTTTTTTTGCAGGAGCAGATTAATATTTGCTAGCTTGGATTCGATCTACGGTTTGATTTGGGTCCTGCCTTTTACTTTGGTATCAGTCTTCTAACCAGCATAACCGTTCACATTTCTAAGGTAGTTGTTTTCACATGCCCACTACATAGTAAGGTAGTTGGCGATGATCTATGGAGTGTGGACGAGAGGTCGGCCTGTACGCAGATGTTGGGACCGTTTTCTCTAACTCCTCATATGTTTGGTTATTTGATTTTTAAAGGAATAAAGCGTGACCAGGATTGGATCTATGGGGGCCTCAGTTGAAGCATCCTCCTCAGCTTGAGGTTTTGAGATTATGAGTGGTCTCTTTTTTGAAGCCAGATATAACTTTTCTTATATAGGAGGAATAACAGAATATATGGGGTTTATGGTGTGCAAAGGACAATACGAGTAAGATTTGTTGGAATAAACAAGCGGAGGTTCGGGCCCTCCTTTTAGCGCCAAAACTATTGGTGGGAATTTTTGTCTCAAAACACCTAAGTGATCACGAAGTGATTATAACACTAATCACTTTCGCAATTAAGAATCAACAAATTTAAGCAACATTAAATTTTCCTCAAATGTAGTAATTATGTCATTAAGTGCTTACATAATTATGTAGCTGCATTCTAATTGGTTGTTAAATTGTGAAGTTGAATTAACATCCACTCAAGGCCAAAAAATAACAATCTAACACTATAAATAAGGTTAAAAAAAGGGCAAAAAAAGTAAAAGGCATGGAAATTTATATGGTCAGATATTAAGGAATCCTACATACATGGAAAAAGTATCGCTTTCTTTTTTTATATTTCTTAGTACAAATATTAATGGCAGAAGTGTAGAACCTTTGGTTATTAACAATAAAATATCAAATCCGAAAAAAGATGCACTGACGCGCGTGGATTACCAAAATCCTCCTCTCGCTCTTCTTATTTCTACCTTTGGATTGTACCACATATTATCCATCCATCTCTGTTATTTAACGTATGTGGATTGTTGACATGGAGGGAAACCATAATTCAAGCAGTTGAATAGGTGGGAAGTTTGAAATTGAATTAAGAATACCCAAAATTGAGGCAAAAAACACAAATTTGAATAGGTTATGAGCTTTGAGTCTAAGGGGTGGACGGTCTATGTACTATTCTCGAATGTGAGTGAGAGGTAACGAGATGTTGTTATTTTCTTTAGGTTGAATTGCGTTATATTTTATATTTTTGCTGCAAAATATTAAGAGTTGTGTCTTTTCTCTACCTTGGGCAGTGTCGATACCTATAGGAATGAATTATGTTATCTGGTCTGAAATGTTTGCATAGTACTGCTTTGGATATGGAGATAGTTGGAGTCGAGCCATATTACTTGGCAAAAGAGGTCGAGTCGTCATTTATGGTATTGGGCTGCACAAGTTACTAGTTAGGGATGATTTTATCTTTGTTGCTTGCTTGTAAGTGTGGACCTACATAGGAAGGCTATTTGAGGGGCCCAATTGTAGTTTCTAGAGATGCTTTTGATTCTACATAATAGTGCTTAGGGAGTCATCAGTGAGTGCAGGTCCGTACATGAAAATGTTAACAATGCGTAAGCCTTTGGAGTAATTTTAGAATTTATCAGGCCTCTTGGTTGTAGTGCAGTCCTCTTCTATTTTCCCTCTCTTTATGCTCTTGTGTTTGTTATGTCCTGATGGTGGCGCTTTTCCTTACCAGACTGTTTCAATGGCAGCGTGGCTTAATTTACTGTGTTATGCAATTTGGCTTTCGATTATCCATGACATTGTGCTTTAGTGCTACTACAGATTAATAGTGTAGTAAGAATTCTAGTTATGTTGATGCAGTTTTTCGATGTTAGGTAGTACTTCTTTAAAATTGTTGTGCATTTTTATCACCTGAATGTCAAATCAATATGACGGTGCATCCTTATGGTTTTTATGTTGGCATAAGATTGCGGTGCAGACCTAGAAGCTACTCCATAATCTTGCATATTAAAGTGACTACTAAGGTTGTAGATTGTTTCCTACCATTTGTAGCCATCTCAATTTTTAGGCTTGGCATTATAATGTAACACCAGATTCAAGGGATTGTCTCAGTCCTTGAGTCTTGTCATCATCTTAAGACTAAGGAACAATACAATCTGGACCTTACCTTATTCACTGCTTCCTTTTTATAGTCCAACCTTTATTATGGAGGCGGTCCTTTTGATTTGGTGCTTGCATTAAATTGCCTCTAACAAAATTCGAGAAATACAGATCTAACAACTTTGACTTTTAGTTGACTGACCATGATACTAACCTCATATAACTGAGGAGATGAATTTTCTCTTGAATAGTGTTTCACTTCCAATGCTTCCACTCGACCCAATTATAGTCATTCAATGGACGCCGTTCCATGATTTAATTATAATCAAAGCAGAGTTTCTACATTGAAGCCCTATAGTGTCCTAAAGTCGAGGAAATTGTGTAATATTGTCACATCAGTATTTTCTATTTGACCTTAGTTATATTAACTAATAGAAAATTATCGAGTGTATCATATTATATTTACCCAATACGTAACCCCTTGGCGCCTTAAACAGCCAGAGTAATTCACTAATCTTTATTTAGATAGTGTTACGTACTCTAGTTTCAACAGATGTATTGATATCAAATCTCGATACATCTTGATTAGGAATATTTAAAATGGTATATTTATTTTCATTGTGATAAATTACTCACGGTTATAACACTTGTAACTAGTATCACAAAACGTACTATTAATGGATTTACTATTAATGTACTTTTAATTAAATTAATTAAATAATACAATATATTATAGTATATAATAGAAAGAAAACATCTTTTATTTCGAACAAGATGGGTTATCGAGTTAGATATATATAATAAATTACATAATTGCCCTAGAGTATACCCGTAACTCTATCACTGTCTTTACTATCAGATATTCTTACCCTTCTAATATCTTTACCCCATTTCAATCAATATTATTGCCATTTATTCAACCCATTGAAAGAATTTTAAAATGAAACTTCTAAATTCAGAAAAATTAGAGAAATCATCAAGCCAAATATACGCCCTCCTTTCCATTCATTTCAAAAACGAAAAATCCTTTACTAAAAACTTTTAAATCAAATTTTTTTGACCCAACTAATTTTAAACTTCATTAGGAATCTTTAAATAGTGCTTAACTTAAAATTTCCAAATTTTCTTGCTTTTCAAAATAACAAATTTTCAATGGTCGGGTCGTTCTATTAAAATAAACCCTTTGAAAATCCATTCAAAATAAAGGAATTTTCAAAATATTTTGGTAAATTTTTTTTCTTGGGGTGGGACTCAAAAATGGATTTTAATTGCCCTTTTTTTTGGAATTTTCTTCTTTTCCCTTTACTCTTTAACCTCCTCCTAATAAGAGTATAAACTAAAAATCCAGCCATCCTTTTGTTGTACTTAGTGCGTCCCTTCATGTGGGAACTTGCTCAATCCTTTCTGTGTCCTACTTCTGGATGCCTGCAACATACAGATTCTTGCTTCCCATTTGGATGAAATATACACCTTTAATCGGCAATCCAGCAAAATCCACAATCATAATCCATCTTAGGCCCAACAAAGGAGTCAAGTACCATCCACCCTCCAAGATTATTTTATATGTCATGATCATGCTCTTCTCAGTCCATGTCTTGCGGTACGGCCTACACTCCAAATGGTAATTGGGGTGGGTGTATAAATTTAACACTATTCATTGTTCCAACTCATAGTTGCATCATCCTTCTTTTTAAAATATGGTCACAACCACTTATATAGTCGAAGTATTAGAGTTTAGTGTATAATGTATTTATTTAGAGATAAAAATACAAATGTGCTCTCTCGGCGTATCCTAATTCCTATGATCGCTAATCCGCTAATCTATACTCTAAAACCAAATGTAACATGCAGTACCTTAATGGGTCCGAATTTCAACTAAATTGAAACCCAGGTATATGAGGGTACGGATCGTTATTTTTGGTAACCTGTAATAAACATAAATATATCATATAACGAACTCATGGTAGAATAGTGAAATATAATAGAACATATATACAGGCTAAGGCTACTGCCTTGGAATCAATAATATTCCTCAGGTTACTGATTGCCTTGCCAGCACCGATCATGAATGATAAGACTTCTCCTTCCATCGTTCCTGCCTTGCTCCAATAGTCGATCCCTCTAAATCTATCCTGTGGATTGAAATGAGGAGGTGGTTAGAATAACGTTCCGTTGACTGGAAAATTACATATTTTATCAATAATACTAATTTATGCCGATTGATTTCTATTTATGTGTCATGTTTATTATTCATGGCTATTCCTTGTAATTCCCTCTATGCGTGATATATCAAACCTTCTCCTAGGTATACTACACATACACACACATGTATATTTAAATTTCATATCACCTAAAAGAAAACTTCAACCATTTAATACTTCTTGAATAGGGAGGAGGCAGATCCAACAGTTGTTTAATATCCCAACCTCGAGTAGGCCCTTCGTAATGTATTTGCTAGTCAATCGGCTCTAGCTACAAAGACTAACGACCTATAGATATGACATTATAATTTAATTGTCGTGTTATTAACGCATTTCAAAAACTCATCTAAGGGTTAACGGCCCACCTTTGACAAAAAAAAAATTAACTAATTACAATTTGAAGTCTTTGCATATCCCATATGGATTCTACACTACCAGGGAGTGAAACCAGTAAAGGCATAACCTAAGCCTTTGCTAACAACCGCTTAGGACCGCTCATGGTCATAGCTTATATGCCAGCCTAACTACTAAATATCGGTTCAATAGCAATGTTGACATGGCCCGCCGACCTCCCACTGGAAATCCCATTTGGACTAACCAAATGCGAGTCAAGGAAATGCACATTCTAGTTACTTAATACCTATTGTTAGAAATGAAGCATACCTCATGTTCCTATTAGGTATCATCATCGGTTATTTAAGACTTCTTATGTAAGAAGGAGGCAAACCCAAATGCCATTTAATACCTTTCACCCTAAAGTAAACCCATTGACTTTCCTAATGATACCAAGTCATTTAATATTTCAAATCTGAGGCGAATCCTTGGTATATTTTCCCTACCTATAAGTAAACATATATCCCTTCCTCATGGGTCCTATGGTTAGGGATGTCTTATATCAATAGTAAGTATACACAATTGCCGGTACCCTCTAAATGAAATGCAGACTTCTGTTGTGTAACTCTATTGAGCTCTCCCAACCCCTAAAAACCAAACCAATTATCTTAGGCCTAAATATTGGGTTAGGCCCACTAATTCACGCTCATCCTAAACGTATTATTAAGGCTATATAATTTTCTACTATGAAAATTAAACTACCTCCTAGCATTTAATTCCAATCTTACATGCTTATTACATATGTTCTCTATTTTTCTATCACGTCCCATAAATGTCTATTGTCTGTAATAAAGGATCATTATTATTCAAACTGAAGAATCACTAATGATATTTATTCATTCGTTCTAATTCAACCTATTATGCCCATTTCATTTCCACATAAATGCCATATTAAACTCTTTAACCAGTCTCATCAAAAGCACTTATGTCCCTAATTAATTCCTGTAACTCCCTATTAGCTACACATTTATTGCCTACTAATTTGCTTGCTATTAAACTTTGAAGTTACTATCGCTTTTCCATTTCAACTTCGTAGTCTTATGATTTACTATGATATTAGTAACTAGTCGTCCTAATTATAACTAATGCAAATATCGTCGTATATTATACTATACATATTTATATTTTTAATCAGTAGGCACGGCTATAAGTCTTTGTGTATGTATGTATGTCTGTATTCCTATTTCTAACTAATTAGTTCCTACGCTTAGAAATTCCAAAAATACACTTATATGTACATTTTGTAAGGAACATTTCCATATTTTAACATATTAGAGCTAACTTTAGCTAGAGGGATTACCGTTATAACCATAAATTATCCGAAAGTGAGACTTTTCATCCCTTTGAAATTACAAGGAATTATCTTTTTCCTTTCTTGAAATAGATTACACAAATTACAAAGGAGAACCTTCATACCTTACACATGTCGTTCCTTTTTGGTATATTTTTTACATTCAGCCGATGTACTTTATACATAGTTGTAGAATTAGGTAATTTACGGAAACTACACAGAAATAGAAACAACAAAATTATACTCATAATGCTTCCAATAAATTAAAACACGGAAATTTACATTTTTAGTCAAATTAGGGAAAATCTAAACTAATACCAACAATTTAGAAGCCAATTATCAAAAATACGGAATAAATCTTACAATCTTATCAGCATTCAACTACAACAAATTTAGGGACTAATTTTCAAATTTCCAGATTAGGGTGTAAATACCATTCGTATTCCAGTTACCTAACTTATAGAATATATATGCGAGATTTCAAGTAATTCTTTTTTTATAGCCTATAACTCCAAAGATCTCGCATAAGCATGGTAATTAAATAAAACTAAATAATATAAATTTGTTATAAATAAATCATATAATTTGCCACTCACCTTTCAAGTTTTTCAAATCTTCTAAATATGAATTCATCCCTTTAATTAACTCCTTTTCCTTTCCAATCCAAAAGAGTAATATAACAAGGTATATACCTGTGCAGTTAAAGCCCCGTAAAATCTCCGCTATAGCGCATAACGCTCTTTGATCACTATGCTATTTTTAGTTTAGCAATATTAATAGTAGATCCATTTCAAGCCCCTTTATTTTCGCTACACTCACTAAGTCAAGGCCTTTTAGAACCCACTTTAGCAACCTTAATATACAAAGGTTGATTTGACTTGTTCTCATTTAAACAATTAGTGAAGTTATGGTAAATACCTAATTTAGGGGCATAGGTGCATAAAATAAGTTAGAAATCTGTTTTAGTCACCAAATTTAGCCTGCATAAATCATGATATTCTTAGGTTTTTTTATATAAGATTAAACGATAATTTTTTTCCTCCAAAAATGACGTGAGATTGAGAATAAACCAACTTTAAATATTTGGTTTTGTATCCAATGAAGGTTTTTCCACCTTCGATTTTTCTGCTATATGCCTGCTATAAATTTATGCACCTCTACCGTTATAGAACCGCTAAGTGCTTTAACTAAATAGATACATACATGCTGTTAGAGTAACAGATCTGAGAAGAGATTCGAGGTTAATGGAAATATAGATTTATAATTATGAAATTTTCCTTTTTGTGCACAAACGATTCGCTCCTTCTCTTTTCTTTTATTTTCTTCCCTTCTCCGATTATATATACATATAATATAATATTTTATAATTAATAGAAATACTAGAGAAGGAAAAATGGCAAAGCACCTCTGCTTTGATAGAAAATAAGATAAAAGAAGTAAGGAGCTCGACCTATATTTTTAGGCGTTTGAATTAATCGTATCCGTTAGATTAAAATAATTAAATCCGACCCATTCAAGCAAGGTTCAACCCTAGCCGCCTTCTTACCAACCGGTCGACTACTCCCCTATAGGTGGTCGACAACTAGCGATCAACCAATCAAAGGAGAATGTCGATCGGTAAGGCCCACGTGGTTAATATTATTTATTTTCTTTCACTCCTTTTTAATCATTTTCATTCTGAAAACTTCAAACGTTAATAACTTTTTCGTTTGAACTTCGATCGTGAAACTCCATATATGAAATTTGCCTAGAAAATTGCCACGAAACACAATGGTGCAAGTTTTTTGGTCAAATTCTAACATTTGTTCAAATTCTATTTTTGAGCCTTAATAATTATTTATTAGCTATCTTTAATTTTTTGAGGTGTTACTGGTATTCTTACTTTCTTTACATGATGATTTACATGTTGTGTTGATGATGATGATGATGTTAGGACTGAATTAGTGAGGGGAAAAATTATTTCGCTCTGCGGCATTGTCTCACTATTATATTATTGTATGTTTAAAAGGGGCTAACGTTATTTATACCAGACTATTGTTTAGCTCTGGTCTTAATTATTATTACCCCAAAACCTCATGGGTGCTCATTTGAGAAGGTTGAGTTTATGTTAGCAGGTTAATAGGCTATTTGGATTAGCGAATAAAGAAGATGGTGACAAGCAGGAGGCTCTTATCTATCTAGTTTTTTTTGTGTACTCAATCGGGTTAAATAATGTGGTGTTCGCATATGCTAGCACATTATCATCATCATCATCTTATTTTATTTACCCTTACATGGGAATCGATGGACTGGAAGATGTTCAAAACTTGTTGAATAATTTTTAATGTTAATTAGTTGCTTTTTTTTTTACTTATTTTGTGAAAAATAATATGATCTCATTTTGTCGTTTGAAAATAATTTCGATAATGACAACAACATCATCGACATTTATGTTTAGGTCTCAAAATATGAAATGTTACAACTTGATATTAGATTTTAGGTTAAGGCCCCCTAAGTTTAAACATAGCGAAATAGAAACATAAGTTTATTATAGTTAGAAAGTACTTGGAGAAGGATATAGGCTATCTAATTTACATGTTATTTTTATGTAGAAATATAGGTGTATATATCTATGTCTCTACTTTTGTATCACTCTTCTTCCATTTTCATACGTTATCCACCAATATAGAATGTAAGGATAGAGACCAAGAGTGGACAAAGGATTATTGAAACACAAAAGGGAATATAAATGGAGGATCTTCCAGTACTCAAGACCAATAGTGGAGTGGAGAAAGAAGACTTAACTGGAAATGTTAATGTAGATGTCAATGTCAATGTCAATGAATCATTAGATATCAACGACTTGCTTAGAGAATATGCAACTTGGTTGATAAGGAAAAGTATGTTGAGATGGTTTGCACCTAAAAGAGTAAGGGTCAGGGAAAGCCAAGTCTCAAAGGATGAAGAGGTTCGACCTATATAAGGGTTAAAGTACTAGCAAAAAAGGAAAGGGAATCAACGTCCAAGTTACGATCTCCATTTCTAATATTATATTTAGCATACATTATGATATTGGTAATCCACACACTTTTATCAAAGGACTTAGTTGTTAGACTTGGCTTAGACCATTACAAAATACACACTGTTTAGCGACGGCTAAAAGCCTTTGGTGGACGTCGGTGGCCGTCGCTAGTTGCCGTTGCAAATTATCTCGTTGCAACTAAAAAAAGCGACGGCCTTAGCGACGGCTCCGTTGCTCATTTTGCAACGTCTCGTAACGGCTAATTGTCCACGTGGAAGCAATCGTTGGGTGGTTGGTTTCCTAGGTTGTCGCTGCAAACCGTTGCAATTCGTTGCAATTTAGCCGTCGCTTATTTTGACCAAATGGCCATCGCTAGCCGTTGCAAAACTGAAAAAAAATTCCAACCAAATTGCAGCACCTACAACCCTCAATCTCAATCAATCCAAATAATATAATTCCATCATTTCACACATATAATACCATTCCATCGTACCATATAATCAATATCAACATAACCAAATCGTCAAATATTGCATATTCTAACATATATTTACAAAATCATATAAGAAAATCAACATAACCAAATACGAAAATCCACCAAACCAAACCACATTGTTCAAATATCAATCACAACAACCAAAATATCAAACCCACCAAAACACCAAGTATCAATCACAACATCCATATATATACACATCATAATATGTACACAAATATATATAAAGCATACCCATGTCCAAATCAAACAGCTAAGCATCATCATCACCTGCACCTCCTTCCCTGGGCATTGACCCATGCTCCTGATAGAATGCAGCAATACGCTCATCTATCTGCGTCGCTAACTGACTCTTTTACCAATCATTTAGCTCATCCAATTGAGTTTGCATCCGAGCAATCTCTTCCTCATCTATGGATCTCTTGTATGACCTTTGGAAATTAAGAGCCTGTGAAATAATTCAAGTGAGTAAGAAGTTCATGACATACAATAACAATATGATAACTCAAGTTATTGGTAATAAACTCAAGTAAATAAGAAGTTCATGGCATACAAGTTTCTACTGTGTAAATGTTGAGTACATACCATATTGCCGAAACTGTAACGCCTGTTTCGACTTGTCGGTTCAATGATTGAAGCCCATATCCGATTACACTCATCAACCGTAAGCGACTTTCGTCCACTCACTTGTATCGCTCGTGCATACTCTGCGTTATATCTCTCCTACAATTACGAATAGATATTTGACACAATTTATACAATTTACTTATTTACTGTGAAATAAACGAATATGAAATATTTTCATTACAGAAATAAACATATTTACCATTACAGAAGCAGCCTTGTCATCCGACCAATCATATGAAACATTCACATCCTCATCCGTATGCTCCACTGCATGTGTGACTCTGAAAACCTCAGCCGTTGTGGGCTCCCAACCATACTTTGCCCACTGAATATATACAAGAATAGATTATATTGATAATTTGCATGAGTACATACAAGAATACATTATATACAAGAATAGAATATATGGTAAAGAGAAAGTAGTAAATATATACATGCATAACATAAATATTGGTTAATTTATTTACCAATTCCCTCCTATGTTGTTGGAAGGATTTCGAGCCACCACGATGTAAAGCGGGATTTTTGTTCCGATTAGCCTTGTTTCTTTCCGACAATTCCTATTAATTTATACACACTATTAAGTAAAATAATTCAACACATTTAAATGTAAAAATATAGTGACAATATAACTTACTCTGAATGCTTTAGATTCCCAATATTGTTGGAATCCAGCCCAAATATCATCCCTCATCCAACTTGGCTTTTTCCCTGAACTCTTAGCCCGCGACAGAGTCTCTCTGTAATTTTTCCGCATCTTTTTATTCCAATGATTTACAAAAACATCCATATCATGTGGATCCACACGTACAGCTTCTTGCATATTGAATTATCATACATGTTATGTAAAAGAGATTGTATAATTAAAAAACAATCAGCAAAACAGAATACGTAAAACTGATCTCATAAGGCATGATGGCATATTGTTTTTGGTTTCATATAAGGCATAATTATATATTACAAAATTGTATTTGCAATAACATCAGCCCATATTGCGTTTTGTATATGTGTAGGAATGTTATCCCATTGAGGCCAACACCCGAGCATCCTACTCTTATATGCCTCCTTCAATACTTGCAAAATGAAATCGGACGGCTCCACCTCGAACCCTCTGTAGAAATGCTGGCGTATATATTCAATATATTTCATATAATATAATTCAAATAAGTTTGATACATACCCAGCACTTTTCGGAACTATCTCCGCAACTCGACGGAGATCTGGCTCAGAGGTACTCGGACCTGCTCCAAGTGAAGTGTTAGTGGTCTGTAGTGAAATAATGATCTTATTTTTTTTTTAGTAATGTGGCCAAATAGAATTCGTTTAATTATGAATTAGAATCCATGAGAACTATCACTAACTTGGAAAATATGCCTTATCTCACAAATGGAAACTATGAGTTACGATTTTAACAGCTACAAAAACTATTTTATAAAATCGATTTAATGTTATTTTATAAACTACAAAAATTACAACTACAAAAAGAACAAAAACTATTTTATAAACTATTTAATGTTATTATATTCATTTTTTTATTTTTTACAAAATCGATTTTACAAGAATATTTATTGTTGTTCTTTTCATTTCTTAGTTTTCAACAAAAATTGATTTTAATATAATATTTGTTGTTGTTACGCTCACTTCAAAATTATATAATTCATTTAACCATTTAAATATTTTAGTTAATACATTTGAAATTTTAAAACGTATTTTAAAATTTAGCTAACAATTTAATTTTTTTTATCGATTTTGTAAACGAAAATTAGATGTTAGCACTTGTAATAAACTATAATAATTTAATTTTATACTAACAACTAATATTTAGAATGCACACACGCTACTTAAATAAAAAATATTACTTCTGTTCAACTGTACCAATCTAGCAGCATATTAATCAACAATTATACACTAATGTTTGCGCAAACTATAATAAACATTATTCTAATTAACTATAACAAATATTCGCATAAACTTAATTATATATCCACATCAATCGATAATCTACACTAATTTTTGGATTATAAATAAACCCTAATTTTTAATTACGAATTAAACAATCAAACCACTAATTAACATCATCAACTCAACAAATACAATATTATCATTAACTACTACATAATAACAAACCCATAATTAATTAAATTGCTGAATTAGAGTTCTTAACATATCCCTAAATCAATCAATATGCTACTATGAACAATTATTAACGTGAACTCATCAATTTCTATCACATATAATCAACCAATTTTCAAAATTAGGGTTTTGATTAAACCTAGATTAAGCTGAAATTAGAAGCAATAGCATACCATAGAGTTTTGGAGCGTTGTGGCTTTTGCAACGGGAAGATCGGCAGCTCACGTCGGGGGGCGGCGGCTGGGGCGTCGGCAGTGGAGGAGGGGAGCTGAAGTTATTTTGGGGGAAGATGAATTGTGTTTTGGTTCTCTGGTTGCCTATATATACGCGTAAAGCGACGGCTAGCGACGGCCCCTTTTTTTAGCCGTCGCTAGTGCTACTACAAGGAGAAACAGAATTTCCGACGGCCATAAACCGTCGGCGGCCGTCGGAAGCCGTCGGCCGCCGTCGGAAAAAGCCGTCGGAAAAGACTGCGTCGGGGAGCAGTACTTTCGACGGCTTCCGACGGACGGCACCGTATATTATTCCGACTAACTTCGACGGTTTCTGACGGATTCCGACGTGCGTCGGAATCCGTCGGAAATACTGAGTTATAGACCGACTCAATGCGCCGGAAGCCGTCGGAAATTTTGACCGATAAGCCGTTGGGAGCCGTCGGAAATCTGCAAAAAAAAAATTTATATTCGCTGCAAACATAACCTTCCAACCACATTTCTCTTCCAAATACTCTGATATCAATTTTCACAACCCAATATACAATAATCCAATCAAAGATCCAAACCTAAACTACAACATATTTAACAAACGCACAAATAAATAAAAATACAATCAAAATAAGATAAAAAACATACATATCCATTCCAACATTAACAATAATTGTTCTACCATATTGTTAATACATAAATTTATCAATATTCTCATGCATATGTCCTAATAAAACTAAAAAACCAAGTGTATCATACATAATTATACAAATCAATAATTACCCGCACCGTCTATCAAATCATTCTACACAAACAAAACATACCTGAACGACGAACAAGCAAGCAATGAGTCAATCTCCTCAGAATCCAGAGCCAGCCGAGGAAGGGAAGCGGCCACCAAACTGCTGTATGTACTCTAACAACTGTGCGGTCCGCAAGGCATTTTGGCGGTTCAGCTCCTCCAATTGGGACACTCTAGTCCGCAATTCTTCTATACTTGCTAAATCGCTCCGTGGTCTGCTCCGCCGTCCCCTACTATGACTACTGGACTGCAATAATTGAAAAATAAATAAAATCCAAGTTTATTGTTTTGAAAAGGTAAAAATATCATATTTTAAGTATTTTAATAAAAAGTAAATTATTTACCGCTAAATTGCCAAATCCGTATCGTCGACCATGCTCAGCTGGAGTCATAACGGACTCAAAAATAACGTCCTCCTCATCGGTCGTCAGCTGTTCTCGACCTGTATCAGCAAGGAGTTTCTGCCGCTGCTCCATAAACATCTCCTGCATTAACAAATTAATAATATCATATCTTATTTCATCATAATTTAATAATTAAAACAATTACTAATAGTGAATAAAATAAAATATGCTTACATGGCTTTTGCTGGATTTATCATCCTGCCATGTGTACGAAACAGTCCCGTCTGGATTAACATGCTCGACAGCATGCGTACGGGTGAACACGTCCATATAGCTGACAGGACCATGTGCCTCGGCTTCCTGAATTTGATTGTTACATACAATTATTATACATTTAGAATCATATAGCATAAACTAGTTACATTTATTGTTCAGTAAATTTACCAACTCCTGCCGATACTGCTGAAACGACTTCGATCCTCCGCGATGAGTGACGAGATTCTTATTTCTATTTGCAGAGTTTCTATCCGACTCTGCCTATACATTCAAAATTTGATACATTATTTTTCAATCACGTCAAATTAATAATTCAAAAAAAAAAATAGTATACTTGCCTTCGCCTCGTCCGTCTCCCAGTAGCTCAACCAAGCTTGATACACGCTCTCTCCCATCCACTTTGGTTTCTTACCAGATTTCTTAATCTCAGATATCGTGTCCCTGTAGTTCTTGCACATCTTCCTCATCCAGTATGCTCGTGCCAGCATCATATCGTCTGTCTGGTTGTCTATCTCAGCCTGTGTGAAAAAAA
Source organism: Allium cepa (assembly GCA_030765085.1). Lineage (NCBI taxonomy): Eukaryota > Viridiplantae > Streptophyta > Magnoliopsida > Asparagales > Amaryllidaceae > Allium > Allium cepa. Next base: position 955,538,572 of record CM060934.1, on the reverse strand, counting down.
GATTACACTTTAAACGATAAACAATAGAAAAACGACAAAAACGAATTAAAAATGGAAAACAGAAAAATTATACATACTAAAACATCATGCCATATGTACTCTATGATGTGAGGAGGGATGGAATCCCACTTCGGCCAGCACGCACTCATCCTACTGCGATATGCTGCTCTAGAGACGTCCAACACAACCTTAGAGGGAAGTAGGTCAAACCCCCTGTTTTTAAGTACGATATAGATAAGTACATACGTATATCATAGAAAAAATAAGATGCTGAATAAAATTTAATTCTAATTACCCTTCTGCTCTAGGGACCAAAGATACAACAGCACGTTGTGGCTCTTGCGATGGGCCACTGCCATCGCCTCCTGAAGATCGGGAAGAGCTCCTACCTCTATACGACATACTGATAAACCTGTGACATATACACATCATTGTATAAGAGTATAAAAACATGATAATGAAATATATTTCATATGAAAATGACATCAACGGTACAAATTGCAGCTTAATTAATGACTGAAATGGAAATAGAAATGGAAGTTTGTTATACCTGATTCATAATACATCAAGAATTCAACATGCAATAGCAAACGGATTTGGTTTCATAGTTACATCAATTTAATATTACATCAAGAATTCAACATGCAAACAATAGTAAATGGATTTGGTTTCATAGTTACATCAATTTCATAATACAACAAGAATTTAACACGGTTACATCAATTGCAAAAAAACAGATTCAGATTTGTATCAGTCATCATCGTCTTCTGATTCAGATTCGGTCTCATTTTTGACGATATTTTCCTCTGCACTGTCAAACGCTTCTACCAAAACATTTGATTCATCGATCAACGGACCAAAATCTGTATGATCGTCTGTAATTATTATTTCGTTATTTTGCTCAAGATCTGCCTGATAAGCTTGTTCGTCGGGAATATTCTTCCCATCGAATGTGAATCTGGCCTTTGTTTTAAAAACTGCAGACCAATCTGCTTTATCTCTTTTTAGAGACGGATAAGGAGCGTAATAAACTTGCAATGCTTGTTTGGCTAGTACAAAAGGATCATACTTGTGATAGTGCGATGTATGCTTTATTTCGATAAGATTATAATCCTTGTGCACATTAATTCCAAAACCTGGAACATTGCTAAACCAATTGCATCTAAATAGAAACACCTCCTCCGTGGGTCGTGAGAAATATGTCAGTTGCAAAATTTGTGTCAGAACGCCATAAAAATCATTTAAATGATTTTCTGGATCGTCACTACCTTTAACAAATACACTAGTATTATTTGTTAATTTTTCTGCACCGTATTCTTTGGTGTTAAATTTATATCCGTTGACGAAATATATTGGATATGTCTTGACCACTCTTTTTGGTCCCATCGCAAGATGTTTCAACCCTTCGTCAACAACACAATTTCTCGGCTCATAAACGTAATTTGAAAACCAACCGAAAAATTCTTTACTGAGATCTCCGTTCGGATGTTCACGTTCATAAACACTGTTTATATAAACAAATTGTTACATTAGGTTATACACGCGCATGCATATAAGAAAAGAATAAAACACAAATTATTATTTCAGATTACCTAACAAACGGTGCAACCTCGGCACAATTTAGAAGAATATAAGTGTGTGCTGCATGAAGATCTCTATCGTCTAGCCATATTTCTACACATTTTCTAGAAGGCCGACCATGTTGTCTAAAAATAGATAACATTGCTTGAGTGGATTCTTGTTCGTCGCCTTCGTCATTACGAGAAACACTTTCAAATGAAATATTCACATGGTCACTGAAATAGTGAGAGAAAAAAATGAAGCTTCTTCTTCGATGTAAGATTTACATATCGAACTTTCAACCCGTGTTTTTTGCCTCACTTTTTTCTTCAGGTGATTCAAATATCTACGCTACATTAATTTATATTAACTTCATCTTTCAAATGCAATTAAATTACGTTATAACATATATATTACATACCTCTCAAATGAATACATCCATCCGTATTGGACAGGATCTCGAAGTCGTGCTTCAGATGGGAGATGAACAGGTAAATGTTCCATCACATTAAAAAAACCAGGCGAAAATATTTTCTCTAATTTGGAAAGCAATATAGGAATGTCCACTTCAAGTTTACGTAAACGTTGCACTTTTAAAGTAGTCGAACAAAACTCTTTGTAAAACATACTAAGCTCCGTTACTACTTTCCAAACTTTTAACGGCAGTAGTTCTTTGAACATTATGGGGAATAAATTTTCCATCATTATGTGACAGTCGTGACTTTTCATTCCGCTTAATCTACCATTTTTAAAGTCAACACATCTACGAAGATTTGATGATATCCCATCATGAAATCTTAACCCTTCCACCCATTTTAGCACAGCTTTAACTTGATTATTATCTAATTCGTAACAAGCTTTGGGTCTTTTATTGTCATTTGGTTTCATATGAAGCTCAGGACGTTTGCATAATTCTTCTATATCACATCTTGATTTCAAATCATCCTTCGTCTTCCCTTTCACATTCAAAATTGTGTTAAAAACATTATCAAATATATTTTTCTCATTGTGCATCACATCTATGTTATGGCGAAGCAGAAGATGTTTCCAATACGGCAACTCCCAAAAAATAGTTTGTTTGCACCAGTTATGAACAACTGATTTGCCTTCAATTTCTATTTGCTCGCCAATTTCATATATCTTTGGATAATCCTTAACAAGTTCATATATGTCTTTGCTTGACCATATCGTCGGTGCTTGTCTGCTTTCTACTCTATTAGCTAAAAGGTTTTTCTTGTCTCCTCTGAAGGGATGATTTACATGGAGAAAATATCGATGACAGTCAAACCATAAAATTTTCTTACCATGAGGTAAAGAAAACGCTCGTGTTTCATCCATGCAATATGGACATGCTAGACGACCGGCAGTACTCCATCCCGAAAGCATTGCATAGGCAGGAAAATCACTTATAGTCCACAACAAAGAAGCAAACATACAAAAAAAATTCTTCTTGGACACATCGTATGTTTCTACTCCTTCGTTCCATAGTATTTTTAACTCCTCAATCAACGGTTGTAAATATACATCGATTCCTTGTGTCGGATCGTCGGGGCTAGGAACGACAACAGTAAGAAACATATATTGCGTTTTCATGCACATCCATGGAGGTAAATTATATGGTGTGACGATAATGGGCCATGATGAATATTTAGAACCAAATTGAGAAAATGGAGAAAAACCGTCCGTACATAATCCTAATCTAACATTTCGACTCTCCGCTGCAAAATTTGGATACGTTTTATCGAAATGCTTCCATTCTCCATCGACCGGATGTGTCAACGTACCCTCTTTCTCTGTTCTCACGCTATGCCATCTCATATTAGACGCAGTTACAAAAGATGCATATAATCTTTGAAGTCTTGGAGTTATGGGTAAGTAGTGCATACGCTTGTACGGAACTTCCTTACCCTTCTTTTTTCTTGGTCTGTATCTCTCCTGGTTACAAACTTTACAATTTCTAAGGTTTGCGTCTTCTTTTCAAAACAACATGCATCCTTTTAAACATGTATCTATTTTCTGATACGGTAAACCAAAAGCCGACGTAAGTTTTTTAACTTCGTAGTGATTTTCACACATTAGATTATCGGGCGGCATATGTCTTTTTGCAACTTGTACAACAGCCGTAAACCCAGCTTCAGTGATGTTGTATTTTGACTTCATCGCAATGTATTCTGCGATTACTGACAGCTGAGTGCCGCTTTTACAACCATCCCAAATAGGTTTCTTAGCTGCATCTAGTAAATCGTAAATTTTTAGCTTCAATATTTGGTTCTTCAACATTTCCATCATCGTCGTCAACTTGAACCATAGGAAACATTGATCGTGCTGCATCTTCGACCATATTATCTATACGGGTCGTTGAAACTATTTCGTTAACGACACTTTCAGACTCTACAGAAGTATTTGCTACAACTTCTCCATGCCGATCCCAAACATAATATTCGGGTACGAAACCGTGTTGGTACAAATGAACTTTCACAATATCTGGTAACAAATACTTCAAATGTCTACACCTACTACACGGACAACGAATTTCTGGATCGTTTCCATTATTACTTAAAGCGGATTCAACAAACTCGTTTATACCATTATAAAAATCTTCTTTTATTGAACCCCTCAGTCCTTTTCTTTGGTACATCCATCTCCTCCGATCAACAAAATAATCAATCGTTTTTCCTATTTGACAAAATGAGAAGTTCAAAAATTAATATTTATTTTGAAGAATACAAATTCAAAAAAGATTATTTTCATGGTCGTATAATATTTTGAATTCAAAGAACAACTTCACAAATTTAAAAATATTTTCAAATAGGGCACATTTCATTTTTTAACGTACGTAACGATTAAAAATATATATAATTTTTTTTTCATTGGTCAGACATCCTACTTCCCATTACAAACACAGTAAACATTTACATTTCGTATATTACTTCGTCTCAAATGATTCAATAAAATTTCGGCAGCATTTCCCTTTTGTTCCCTGCATTGTACACAAATGCGTGTACGCAGGAAACAAAAAAGAAAAGATAGGGCGAAATTTTATGAACCGTTTGAGACGAAGTAGTATACAAAATGTAAATTCTTACTGTGTTCATAACTTGTCCAATACAGGGACAAATCCGACAAACATTGTACCAGATGAATATAAATAGTCGTTTTTCGAAAAAAACGACTATTTATACAACGATTATGTACAACACTCGTCAGACGGGGCCAAAAACTCTCTAAGGGACATTTGTCGGTTAACATGCGCGCATTTTACTCAAAAATACAGTTTTACTCACTGTTCACATTTACAAAAATATATATAAATTTAACACAGATATTCGACGTATTACGCATCAAAAAGGCTGGTTTAACATTTTTGTCTTTTTTTAATACACACAATTATAATTTAGAGTAATGCATTTTTTTGTTTCATAAGTAAATACGTGCACAATATAATACTCCTAGTTCATTCAATCATTTTATCGTATGCCAAATAACGTATACAATCGTCGAATCAGGGCATACACAACAATTTACATATACATGAACAACCACAAAGTATACGTGTTTTTCACAATTTCACGATAAAAGATGAAATATATATGCCATGTGATGCTATAAACCATTATTACGCTAATGCAAACAATTGCAATTGCTAATTCGCCCCAATTTATCAATTTATGTAAATCTAAAATTAGGGTAAAACTGAAATTTTCAGAAAAATAAGAGATTATATCTGAGATTGAAAGCAAGAGGTGTTGAATCAGCAGCGTGGAAGGAGAAAAAATCACGAAATTGGCGAATGGAGGTGGAAAATGTGGATTTGGGAGTTTTTGGTGAGATTGGGGAAAGCTGGAAAATGAGGAAGAAAGGCTCGGCCGGCTGCAGGTATTCGCGAATTTCCGACGGCCCGTCGGAAGCCGTCGGAAATTAACCGTCGGAAGCCGTCGCCCCCACACGTCGCTATTTCGTTTTTTTCTAGTAGTGTGCTGGTCGCTAAACGAAGCCTGTTTTGTAGTGGACGTTGCATAGCTTGTCGCATTCATTTGCGTGATAAATCCAATTAGGGGTTATGCCACTCTTGGATTGAAATGTGATTATGTTAATTCTGTTTTGTATTGGCATACTCTTGCTTGTGATCCATATGTATTTGACTTCTTGGGATATAGCAAAATTATTAGTATGTATCGGTTAGCCTAATATGATGCTAGAATCTTTTGGGCCAATCCGGCTTCTTATAGTCCATATATGTGACACTTCGTTTAGTTGGATCTCCAACGTGTTACAGCTGGCTATGTCCCGACCTGACTTCATGCTCCCCACCTCCCATTGCACTACTACAACAGCTGATCTGAAGGCCCTCCTAACTGTTGATGTCTGCAATTTGGCTGCTGATCTTCCACACTATCAACTCTGCAGTTGTCCATTATACGTGATAAATAACATCTTCAAACGAAAACTGGAGCTACAATAAACCATACTTATGGCAATTCATAACTTCAAATTTAAGAGCAATTTAGTGATCCTTTGAATGAAAAACAAGCAAAAATGCAGAAGAGAAATTTACATTATTGATCCCGGTGGAACATTCTAGAAAGCATTCCGACATTGAGAAAGGTTGATTTAAAAGGGTCGATGATGATACGATTGCACATACGCATGAACCAGGCTCTGCTTTATGTGAATCCAAGGTATCATGCTAGCAGAATCTCATTGCAAAATACTTGCTAGATATTCAGGATAATAACCTACAAAAGGGTATGCACATTGTTATGATGCATCATTCTAGCAAACAAAGTTAGTTAGTTGCTTCTGGAATCAACATCTTTTCTTTTACATTTCATAATTTAGTAATTGTCAAGCCTGAAGTTCCAACTGGTTGAGAGTTTTACAACAATTTGTGTCCAAGTCAATATAATGATGGTAATGTAAGGAAACAACAGGCATTTGAAACCAAATTCTCACTTTCTTGCAGTTCTCTCTACTCCTATAACTTTTCCTTTCTTCCTTCTTCTATAGTAATCTCTATGCATATTCCATAACCATTATCAATATCGTATTAGTTTATCTCCTTAATTTAATTATTATTACAAACTGATTTGTTCAACTTTGTCTAATAGTATTTATATTTTGAGAGATGCCTATTATTAAGTTGGCTTTAATATAAGATACGTGACTTTTTCATTATGGATATTGGTTTGATCTATGCTTTATAAACAAATCATTGATTTATACATTGTAATTTCCCTTTTGTGCAAACTAAACGTTGTTCATTTATTTTCATACTTCAGTGAAACTAAAAATTTTCCACACTAATTGTATGGTTGAAGATAAATAATGTTGATTCAGGTAGCTTTATGAACGTTACTTTATGTTGCTAACATGACTTCAGAATGAATTCCACATCATTTTGCAAATTGGTAAATATTAATTATTTAGGCTATAATTCTTAATGTTTCTTTTCAAACCTTCTTCGGATTAACATATGAATGCTTTAATGGAGTTTAGCTTTTTTCAATGATAATTTATAAGTATCAAAAAGCTTAAAAATTATTTTTGTAATCTAAGGCGCTTGACAGCTTAATTTAATGACCGAAATATGGTGAATAAGATATTAGTCATAAAGCACAAATACTTAATAACGATTTTCAATTTTAAAACTACTTTTGTCACAATCCCAACTTATTGAAGTAATTTAACTTTGTACTATTTGCTTAAGACCACTTATAAGTTATCATTCAGTCGGACGCGGCACAGTGGAAATGAGGCTTGAGTTCTGGTAGAAAGACCCAGATTCGATTACTACCATGCACTTTCATATCCTATATAAATTTACCGGGATATGAAGGCTAAGATCAGCGGATGACTTTACTGTACCCTCCTAAGGAGTTTACCAGGCCGGGGTTCTTTTGGGTTTTCAAAATACCATTCAAAACTATTTTTGGATTTATTTGTTACTGTGAGGGCTTTTAAAGATTTTCGCATGGCTACATACTTAAAAAAAGAAAATCAATTGAGAAACAAAGTTGAACTTTTAGCAATGATATAATGAAATGAAAATTCGAGTAACATCGGCTGATCCCAGTTAAATTTTCCTTCACATAATTTTTGGCATGAATCCATGTGCATAACAAAGTGCAAATGTTGTTTCTTTGAGTGAAATTCAAACCATATTTCGCTTTTAGAATAATTTCTCTATTATAGGTTTAAAACACTGTTATCATACCAAATTATGTACATATATATTTTGTTATATATATAAGAGAACATGGAAGCAACGTTTATCTTTCTTCCTGTTAAATTTCAGCTCGAACCCTTTTACCCTAGCCATTTCTCCTAAATTTTTGTAATTAAGTTATCCACAGAATTATTAAGTAACAAATTCACCTTACGTTACTTTCACCTCTATCATTATCATTAAACTGTAACTCTACTAATTAATATAATTAATAATGGAGAATTCGGATCACCTCTCAACTTGGAAAATCTATTCAATGTCCATTTCATCCCATATATATATAAAGACTTCCTCCTTTGTTTGCTTTTTCCATATTTGTTCTCGCCTTTGGTTGCACTTCCAGTAATTTAAATCAACAATTTCCATCCATGACAATGTATGAAATTCATTTAAATGTTTTCCTAATTCTTCTTCCTTTAATATATTTAAACTAATTTCTCTTGACCCTCTACTATACCTACTTATGATTTGAATTTGTTGTCCATGCTTCAACATCTAACCTCAAATGCGACTGTGTGTTTTTGTTTCATTTGTATGTTTTTAATGCATTGTCACATGATAATAACTTTAAGGAATGCCACAAAGATTTTGATAGTAATATTTATTTACATTAAACTTAATTATGTATTAAAGAAGGAAAAAATATTAATTGACTATATTGATTATCCATTAAGGTGCATATCTTATATGGAAAGGTTTGGTAGTAAGTATGGAATGTTTTTTCATTCTTTGGCAGCCAATATTTTGTCATTCATTGTCCTGTATGATTGATAATTGTTGGGTTTTGAGTTATGGAAAAGTTTGAAGCACCTATAGTTGATGCTTACTGCACACTCGAATGCATTTTTTTGTTCCTGATGAATATCTAAGTCTTATAATTATTTATGAATATCATTTTCCAGTTATTTACTTGCATAAAAATGTTGTTTTCTCCATTTTATTTATTTTTAGAACTTCAGCTATGTGTACTGAAAACATCTTTTGGTATTTAAACAACTTATATATTTCCTTATGTTTAAATTATAGTGTGGAGTTCTCTGCCTTAATGATTTTTACTCTGTATTTGTGTTTATAAAGTCTAACTTTGTCTTTATTAAAAATAATTAAATTCTACAAGGGTTTAGTATTCTATTTTTTGATGATATTAAATTTTATAATAACCAATTTTCCTTTATTTAATTCAGAACCTACAAGTTTAGTCTGTTTATCATCTGAGATATATCTTATATGGCAGATTTTATTAATGGTTATAGCATGTTCTTACATTTTTTAACAACTAATGCATCGCTTACACATTGATTATCCATTGAGATAAATTTTTATTCACCATTTCAAGTGACTAAAAGTTTTATTGATATATCATGTTTATTAATATATACCAAACAAAATAGTTATTATAGAAAAATTGTGTTCTGGCTGATTATGTAATACATGCTACTACTCGCACAAGATGATATATTGTTTCCCTTATATGTATGCATGTGTATTTGTGTGTGTCTACACACACACATACACATATATATACATACAAAATAATGATGTTGCATTATATTAACCCACGTAGTTTGCAAGCTCCATCCTATAAGGTTTGGTATTTTATTTTTTGGTGACTTTAAATTTTGTTACTAGTTTCTGACCATCTTTTCTGTCTGTTCTAATATATATAAAAAGTTTAATGTCTACTCCTTCTTCCGACTCTCATAATTTAGGGCTTGAAATCAAATTTTCTTATTGTTTTGACATATATAATTTTACATTTTCCTCCTCAACATATATGTATAATGAAAAAGTGGGAAGTTTCCTTGTATATTCCAGCCTGTGCTTATGTCACCGTTTTAAAATTCAATTTAAAAGATAAAAACCACTCTTTTTAATTACATTGAATAAATCAATTGCACCATTATTTTGGAGCTTTCCTGTTGTAGTTCATTTTAAATGGAAGCCTTTCTTCCCCAAGTTAATGCAATAATCCAAACCGGTCACTAATTTTCGAAAATATAGGTAATCAATAGCATGTAAACTTCTAACGTACTAATTTAAAACCAATTCTTAAGTTTTTAGATTCAATTTCTGATATTTTCTCTCTTTGATTTACTCGGTTTATCCTATTTCGGTTTGTTGATTTCAGTTAGCAGTGGACTTTTTATTTCCATTCACTTCAGCTTAAATCAAAGTGGTATGAACTTTGTACAGTTTTAATGTGGTTACCCATTATAATTGTAGAACTGGGGACAACTGAGGTTTGGTTCAAGGATCAAGCGAAAATATGATTTACTGGTGTTTGTTTAATCTATAACATGGATATAATTTTATTTATTCTTTACAATAAAAAATCGTTGCAGTAACGAAACCAGCTTATTAATTAGTCACACTTGAAATTCATAGAATAAAGGTGGTTATATCTTTGCATGGAACTAAATTCCCATATACGTAAAAGTGAACATTCCATTTATTTACTATCTGAACATTTGAGGATTACTGAAATTTTCCTTTTAATTGCAAATTAATGCCATATATTAATTTTCATAAGTATCACGAAAATCATTGAGTTTATCCATTCTCACTCCCCTTATCTGACCAAAAATTATAATATCAATTGATGAAGAAAGTAAGTATTCTCAATATTGGTTTATTGTTTTATTTTTATTGGACTTCACTGCATTTTTTTGGGGTTGAATATGATGAGAATGCAAGTGTACAAACTATAACTATTTTGTGGTTCATTTGTTTTAACCATAAGAATTCCTAGTTTAATTTGTCATTTAATAATGTATACTTGTCTATTTTTTTTAATTTCCCAAAGAGATTACTTCATATTATTATTATTATTATTATTATTTTAAAGAGAGATATATAAATAGAAACAGAAGCTGTCAACAAGCCTGACAGGTAACGCATACCAAGAAAGACTAAAAGTCGGCGAAAGAAGCCAACGAAGGAAAAATCAAACAAAACCGATAAAAAAACGAAAAAATAAGCAATAGAAGGACCATAAAACAAGATGTGGCGAAGCAGCCGTATATATAAAAAAACCCCAAAAACAGAAGCAGCGAAGATAGCTGCCGAAGGATCCTCCCAGTATGGAAATAATACAGAACGATGAGATTCAGCAACGGAAGCCGAAAAAAAAAGAATGATGGAACAAGATGCAGAAAATCGACCGCCCAAATCCAAGCCAATAGAAGAAACAACAGACCCCGAACCAAACCTAAAAAACCAGAGCCTGCAACCAGAAGCCACTAAATCAGAGAAAAAATAGGGGGGGAAGACGGAGGTGGTTAAGCCAGAACTACCTGGCCTAAGGACGCACATCAACCAACGCCCGCCCTGACGGCGGGCTGAGAACAGATAATAGAAAACATAGCCACAAGATGGGCAGAACGAGAGCTAATTGATCCCTTAAAAGGTCTGTCACGAAAAGCGAGAAAAACATCATTTCTCACCCGACGAATAACCGATACGGGATCCATGGTAGACTCCTCGAAAATAGCCCTATCCCGCGCACACCAAAGGTGCCAGCAAATAAGGCAGGGAATTAAGCGGAAAACAACAGAACGGAGAGATTTGCCTTTGATACCGTTCCACCAGATCATTTGTAAATCCTCCGACGAGTTGTTGCAACCTCTTACACCTAAAAGGTTACCGAAATAATTCCAGCAGGATCTTGCAGAGAAACCGGTAAAGATTAAATGATCCAAATATTCCGAATTTCCGTTGCCACAATATCTGCAACAGGAAACGAAAGGAATACCAATCCGCTGAAGGTTCTCATCAACTGGCAATCCCTTACGAAGGATTCGCCACATGAGCAGAGACACTTTAGGAGGGATTCTGGCGTCCCAAATGAAGGAGAATAAAGGCTGAATGGGGAAAGAAAGACGAACCGAACTCCAAGCTTTCAAGATGGAAAACGAACCACCATCCCAACCGGATTGGCCTCCGTGGGAGTCGGAGAGAGGCTTGACCGATTGCATGTGCTTCCAAGTTTCACTAGCGAAGGTTGGATAGCCGGAATAGCCTGCGGAGGCCAGACTTTGGTACTTGGCTCGGAGGAACTTCGCCCAAAGGGAATCGAAAGTCCCAAACCTGTACCACAGCTTGCAAGCAAAAACCGAACAAATATCCTTCGGATTTCGCAACCCTAGCCCGCCCTCGTCCTTGGGATGACACACCACGTCCCACGAAACCCAGTGATGATGGTGCTTGTCAACCTTCGACCCCCAGAAGAAAGAAGAAGCCAAATATTGGAAAGACCTGAAAAAAGAGGCGGTAGGAGACATCGCTGCGAAGACATGAGTACCCAGCGAGCCTAATACCGACTTGATAAGAACCAATCTTCCTGCCTGAGAGAGAAACGAAGCATTCCACCGAATGATCTTTCCCCTAACCTTATCCGTCAGAGGGTCGAAAAGTGCATTAAGTTTCCGGCCCCTGTAGAGAACAATACCCAAGTAAGGAAGAGGAAGAGAAGCCTCCCTGAATCCTGTGAACGAATGGATCCAGGGAACCCTGGTAGAATCCATATCCTTCGCATGAACGAAGCAACTCTTCGACGAGTTAACGCGCTGGCCCGAGCATCGCTCGTACTGATGGATAAACCGAATAAGGCGACGAACAGACGTTCGGTTACCGTTAGAGAAAATGACAATGTCATCCGCAAAGGATAAGGAAGATATGAGCGGGCACCTACTCGGAAGACCAAATCGGTGAACCTGACCGAAAATCGTTAAGGTGTGGATCCCTCGAATGAAAGCTTCAGCCGCAATCACGAAAAGAGAAGGCGATAGAGGATCACCTTGGCGGAGACCCCTACCAGCCCTAAAGAAACCATTGGCCGATCTGTTAATGAGGACGGAAAACCAACAGTTAGAGATAAGTCTCCAAACCAAGTCGATAAGGGTTTCAGGAAGGCCAAAAGCACGCAGAACTTTAATGATGAAAAACCACGACATGCGATCATAAGCCTTCTCCATATCAAGTTTGAAAACGACATTGGAACCTCTAACCTTCCTGTCAATCTGGGAAATCAGTTCCTGGGCTAGCAGGACGTTATCAGTGATAAGACGACCCTTCACAAAACCTGCCTGCGAGGAGGATATGATACAGTCAAGGAACGGAGCCAATCGAATGGCCAAAACCTTAGAAATAACTTCGTTGGAAAAATTACACAAGCTGATGAGACGAAATTCCGCGCATGACCGAGGGTTATCACACTTCGGAATTAAAACCAAGTTGGTGGAAGACCAACTAATAGGGAGAAGACAGCCGGCAAAGAATTGCTGGATTGCTAAACAAAAATCCAATTGAATGATAGGCCAGACCCTCCGATAGAAAGATCCGTTGAAACCATCCGGACCGAAAGCACTATCCTTGCTGAGAGCAAAGACGCAAGCACGGATTTCCTCCGTAGTTGGCGGATCCGCCAGACCATCGGCATCCTCAGAAGAGATCAATCTGGGAATGAAAGAGAGGATATCCAGATCCTGCTCCTCCACCGAGGGAAAACCCAGGAAATATTGAAAGTGAGACACTATGATCTCTTTAACTTCAGATGGAGAGGACGCCAAAGAAAAATCCGGTCTCAAAATCTCACGAATGGAAAGAAGGTTGGCTTTTTTACGAATGGATGAATGGAAGAATTTGGAGTTCGAATCCCCATCGACCACCCATTTTACCCTTGCCTTTTGGCGAAGATAAGAGTGTTCGATTCGAAGCTCCGAAGAGAAAGCCAATTGGGCCGACGCCCATTTCTCCCTGTTTTCGGCCGTAGGGTTCTCGTCGAACGACGATTCGGCAAGAATAAGGGACTCCTCAGCCGCTCTAACACGGTCGAAAATATTCCTGAAAACAAGGGAATTCCAGGTCTTAAGTCTAGCCTTAAGACGTTTCAGCTTTTGAGGAAAAACCCCCATGGGAGAAGCTGAGATAGGAGCGGACCACGACTCCTCGACAACCTGAAGAAAGGAGTGATGGGTACACCACATACTGAGGAAGCGGAAAGAAGTAGGCCCCGAGAGAGATCGAGGAATACATCGCAAAACCAACGGGGCATGATCAGAGCAGGCACGATGGAGATGCGATGTAGAGAAAGAGAAAGGAAGATTAAGCCATTCAGGTGACCCAAAAATCCTGTCCAACCGAGAGAGGATCCGGTTCGGACCCTCCTGGTTGTTAGACCAGGTATAAGCCGATCCCACAAAAGGAATTTCGGAGAATCCTGAGCTCACAATGAATGAATTGAAATCAGCGACCGATGAGCGGTTAATGCCCCCCCCCCCCCCAGTTTCTCAGCCTGGCTAGCGACAACATTGAAATCACCGTCCACTACAGAGCACGAAAAGCCCATCTCAGGTAGATGAAGAATATCATCCCATAGGGATAATCTCTCCATCCTATCACACTTGGCGTACACCGCCGAAAACAGAAATGGATGAGGAAAAAGAGAAGCAGTGCAAACCACAGAGATAAGCTGATCCGAGTCAAACAAAGGGTGGACCACACGGCATTTGGACCAAAGAACCCAAATCTTACCCGAAACATTGGACACAGCACCTCCAAACCCAAGCGACAGGACAACCCTGGAAATCTCTCCAGATCCTACAAAAGGTTCTAACAGAGCAACCAAGCAAATAGAATGTTTACGGACAATGCGCTTTAATCTAGCGCAAGAAGCTTCATTGCCAATACTACGACCGTTCCAGAAAAGAAAGTTTGACATGAAAGCCTGAAACCAGAGGAAAAAGACAAGACAGGGGAAGCAGAACAGACCCAGCTCAAATAAGATACAACGATGAAAAAGCAGACCGATCTGTCTGCTCAGTCGCCGCTATAAAGCGAGTACGGATAGTACGAGGAGTGGAGAGGTGATCTCTCGTGCGCCGACGAGAAGGTCTCTGCACACGGGAAGCCGATACCCGAGGGATGGGATCGGCAAAAGCCTGAACCGGCTCCGACGAACCCGAGAACCTAAGAGAGGATCTGGAAGGAGCCGAGTTCTTAGTTAGGCGAGAGAGGCGATCATTAATGATCGCAATCTCCGCTTCGCTAAGCATCGGGATGGAAATGGATAAGGAATAAGAGGACGATGGCAAGGAGCAAAGAGAAGAGCAGCAATTAGACGATGAGGCTGAAGACACCTCGACAGACGGAATAAAACGAAAGTATGCAGGGCCGCATATTATACGCAACCCACGGTGCTGTAGGAACCTAACCCAAGCCGGACTGTCACTGATGAGATAGCCCCGCGAGACAGGTGAGGTTCGCACGATGGTCGAAACAGAGAGATCAACAGAGGGAGTCGAGGAAAGCCGGCAAAGTTCCCGGCTTTCCGCATAGTGATCCACATCTGTGACCACTATGCGAAAAGACCAAGAATATCGCCCGGGCCTCTCGATCTATTAGTTCCTATTACATTTTGTGTCTGATTAGAAAATTGTATTAATGTGTTATAACTAAAATTTTATTTTTATGTGTTTAATTAATGATACACACTAGTTTTAAAGTTATGTTTGCTGGTTTATGATACCATTAACTTATGGTTTCTTTTTTCTAGAAAAAAAACAAATTAATAAGTAACTATGTCCCACAAACACTTAATGCACGTTAATCTCTCAAAACAGATTTTATGTTGTGTTTGATGCTTTAGAGTACTACATTACGTGGAGCATCCAGTATATTTTCGTTAAATATGGAGCTGATTTTGATTTGATGTAATGAAATAGATTTTTAACCCTCGAAAATTAACACTAATACGTCCACTATATCACATGAGCATGCAAGTGCCGGAAATACCGAATTGGTAGGGTGAAAGAAGAAGGTAGAAGATAGAAGAAAACTAAACAATACAGAATCTCACAACGCAGTAAATAATATATAATACAACAATGATCTTTACAAAATGAAAATATCTTTATTCATGTATACAACATCAGAGTACACTAGACTTGTCCTAAATTCAGACAGTTATAGAAACATGTGCTTACATTGACAAACATACAAACTCTATAATACAACGAAAGATAATATATGTGAATACATATTAACCATCCAAATGCTCTCCAACTCCAAAGTACTCAACTAAACCTTGGAAAGCATGCTCGGTCTGACCCGAGTATTACATGGAACAACATCTGGGCCAGTCTGGTAAACCAGCGTGAGTAAAACTTGATAACAAGTAACAACCAAAATGATTTCTATATTTGAAAACTTTTCAAACAAAGGGAATCTCGTAAAACCACACCACACATAAAAAAGGACATGTTTTTACCTTACGATAACCAAAACATTTTATATCAAAATCCAGCGATGTTATCATAGTGTCTAGGTTTAAAGTAAATAGATAAAATAGCTGAAATGCTTGCATCTCACATTCCAACATACTAGACTCTACAATCGAAAACGTAAGGCACGTATTGGAGATTGGATTCCGACTAATGACTGGGCTACTTGGGTACCGCCTGCCACAGTACACCTCTAGAAAAATGTTTTGAGGTTGTACCTAACGACCCCTGCCAACACAGGACCGACCTACCCCTTGCTAGATAGTACCGAATGTATCATTACCATGGTAGCTTTGCAACCTTTAACCGAGCGCTCCACGTACACGAGTTCATTGATGATTATGTATATATTTAGAAGGGTGATGATATACCCTAATGGGTGTAACCCACATAGACCTGCTGCATATCCCCTGTTTTAGTCATTCCTAGTTGATGAAACTTGAGGCTACGTTTTACCTTTCTGAATGGCAATCCGTCTTGGTTTCTAACACTGCCCTCTAAGTGTCAATGCAATACCAACATTCATCCTTACAAGTTCGTTCTGGGTCTGAACGAAACCGAAGGCACTAACTCTACTGCATCCATTTTGTAATCGCCCTCAAGATTAGTAGCAGTAGCCTCGCACTTCAAAGAACACCGTCTTCAATCATCATCAAGATGTATTCCACTCGAACATACATGTTGGTGCAGAGTGGTTTTGAATATTTAAATCTGAACCCGGCCCCTCCTAACCAACAACCGATAATTTCCGGTTGACTCATTCACAGTTCTTTTGGAAGTAAGTTTTCAAGTCCTCGTCAGGGATCTCGAACTTACATTTACACTTCCTTTGTCAAATTGGGTCAAACTTGATAGTCGATTGTTTAACTATCAAATAAATGAACAACAACCAATTCCATTTGGTATTTATCTATCCATAACAATCACTAAGCCTCGAAACATATCTTTATTTAATAAATCTCTTTCAAAAACATTCATATACTTATCTTTTTGACATAAGTATTTCACAAAACATTTTTAAGATTTTCCATTACCAAATCTCTAAAAAGGATTTGTTAAAACCAGACTCGGTCACTAACACCCTTGAATAGATTTGTGTAGAGAGATTAATGAAGAAATAAATTAAAATAGTGGATTATCATAGTAGAATGCAAAAACAACAGCAGAAACAAGAACAGAGGCAAGAACACCAAAGTTATAGTGGTTCGGCGTAAATGCCTTCGTCCACATTGAATGTAATCTTAATTGCTTTTTCAAATACTTGAATATAGATACAATCCACAAACAAACAACTTGAATAAAAATTTGAGTAAGAAGAAAGTGAATACAGAAAATGGCAGAGTCTCTCTGGAGTTCTCGGAAAAATGTTCCTTAAACTGGACCCCTGCCCCTTTATTTATAGACGTAGATAGGCTGGACCCCCTATCCATGCCCACGACTAAGATGGTTCAGCCCATAGCTGAGGAGTTAGGTAGACCGAACTAAGCACCCGATCCACCATGACCAACCCTCTTTGCTAATTTGGGATCCTCTGAATGTCGACTTGGAGTAGCTCTCGTGCATGCTCGAAGCAAGGTAAACCACGAACTGAAGTAATTCATGCTCACGCTCGCATTGATCCACTCTTGAAACCAAGTCAAGCTAAACCAACCCATGCGACCGAACCACATCTGATCGAACCACTACGGTTGACCCCATCATAGTCACCCATCATCACCGACTCACCTATGCCAATTCTCCTTGGCCGAACCACCTTGACCGACCCACAAAGTCCGATCCACCTAGGCCTACCCAATATGTCCGAACTACCTCTACTATCTTCCTCGACCGAACAACACATGTCAATCCACCAAGGCCGAACCACCATAGCCGATCCACTTCAACTTATTTTCCTAGACCGATCCACGCCGACCCATCCATGACTTTCCATAATAGCTCTCCTACTTCAACCGACCCACCATCGTATACCAAACCACATATACAACCTGATCCAAACAAGTTACACTGATCTCTTATACTTCCAATCCTCTCTTGGCTTAAGTCCTATCTAGGTCCAACCATATCCTCTGCAACTATTGCCTTATAGCCGGGCCAAGGAGCCAGGTAACATTTGCCCCCCAAAGCGTGTCTTTTGAATCAACACGACGCGCTTTGAATCAGCTAGTAATCCCTGTTTCCAGAGGCTAGTTCGTTCATAATGATAACCGACTGTTGCTTTTTCATTGTCTTTCGAAGAAGTTCGCGTCGTCTGATCCTGTTAGTTTAGTCTCAAAGAGAAATTCTTGAAATCCTGTTTTAACTTTTCAAAAGCTAAACGTTTGAAACCTTTCGAAGGCTGAATCATAGTAGGTTTTCTAAACCTAAGCTTCTCCACTTATCTGGTAGTATCTGTCTCTTTTCCACATCATCATCCTCAATCATCATTATATGTGCATATATTCATATATATATATATATAAACACACATTTTATTACCATTAGTATTCTTATTATTTTATTTATTATCATTATATTTTTTTCTTTTTTATGAATAAGGGGTGGATCGGCATACGAAGACCGAGCCACTCGGGTGGTTCACGAGGACAACATTCGGCATATCTGGTTGCCTACTAGTGATGCTTGGTGACCGGGTCTACATGAAAGTGCCCGTTTATCTCCCTCTTCACCATATAAAAGCCTACATTCCTTCTTCTTCTTCTCACTTCTACTCTACATTTCATAAGCATGTCGACTTACTTCCCTCCATGCTCCGTTTACTACTCAATCCTCCCTTCCTTCTCCCAAATCCAGGCTGCCTACTTTGCAACTCCAACTGCCAAACAACCCGATAGATCTCTACTTTGAAATTGCTCATTTTCCAGAAGCCCCAAACTTTGTCATATAGGTATGAATTTCTTTCTAATTCCAGAGTCTTATGTGAAGTTTGAGCACTCGGGTAAATGGCTTTTTAGATAGGAATCGATAGAGGATGGTGGAGAAGAGAGAAATAGATGAGTTAGGAATAGGAGCGGGCCTTAGATTAGGGACTCGGCATGGCCTCAATGGATTATAGCACAAGTTTCTTAGGAGAAGTAGTCGTCTTTATCATGACTTCGAGGTCGGTGCTTTGTAGGAGAAGGGAGTTTGCCGTTCTGTGAAAGAGAGAGGTTCGGTAGGATTCTTGTGGTAAAGTGGGTCGGTAGGATTCTGGTAGTGAAGTGGGTCGGTAGGATCCTCGTAGTGAAGTGGGTCGGTAGTGTCCCAGCGACGGAACAGGTTGGTGATTTAAGAGGAACTTGTTCGGTAGTTTGTCGAGAAAGGTCTGGGTCGGTTATTAGAGAGAGAGAGAGAGTGGGTCGGTATTGAGCATCGGGATCAATATTTGGGATTGGCATTGGCTATCTGGACTATCTCAATTTGAACATTGCATATATCAAGACCACACATTCCTATATCCGAGCATAAAACAACAAGGACCAAAGCATGTAAGCCTATGGACTTAATTCAGATTAACAACTCCACAGCTTAATTAATTCTAAATGCGTATTTAACTCAACAAATGCAAGTAGCATTCACAATCTGTGATGCCAATGCTCGATTCCAAGACTTTCGACACTGTCTATATGATAAACTGCTGGAGACGGTCAGCGACGACGGTCCCTAGGATGATAACTCAAAACTTCTCTAGGTCACACTTGTCTTTAAAATAACAATATCGTTGCACTTATGCTTGAATTGCCGTACTAGTTCACACACAACACAGGAGAAAATATTATTGTTATATCTAATATCGACTATCTTTCGAGTATAGCTTAAACAGTTACTTAATCGCTCCAAATGTTTTCCTGAAATGTCTAAGAAATCAAGCTCTGCTACTATATCTGATAAGCCTAAACAAAGTTCACAACAAGAGATAGTGGAGACATCGAGCCCCCGTTCGTTCCTATATCGGACATTCCGGTCCTTCCTGCTGAGATCATAAGTCCGGCTGCCGATGCCGTAAACGAACCTATTGTTTTGGATAACCCCATCGATTCACAAGCTTCAAGAATCGACGAAGCCACTCTCCATCGGCTCTGCTCCATCCACGGAATCCCCTTCGATGACGTTTTGGTTCCGTTAGGTCAAGATCTGCCCTATTTGCCCCCAACTGGATATACTGCATGCAACAAATTCATATTTTGGGTCAGATGTGTGCCACCTTTCAATCTGTTCATCCGTGAAGTGTTGTAGTACATAGAGATCGCTCCTACATGATTACATCCCAATCGCCATGTGTTCATCCACGGTACCTACATCGTTTTTATGAGTGTCTTGTTTGGACCTCCAACTCCTGAGGACATGCACTACATTTACCGTTTCAGGAGACGTGCTGATAGCCCATCTTATATATTCCTTGAGTCATACCTTAAATGCCAAGTTTTGATGGGTGCATGGAACAAGCTCTCCCAATTCAAATAGGAGTGCTTTACGTACGCTGTCTTCCCAGCTTTGCAAGGAGATGGCTGGAAGAAAGTAAGTTTCATTCTTGTCTCACCCTTCATTCTAGGACTTAAGTCCCATATTTCCTAAAGTTTGAACATTTTAATCCTTTCAGGTATCTGCCCATGGTACGAAGGTACTAGATACTCCAACGCAGTCATGGCCATTCAATCCACTCCAATAGAAGAGCGGGACATTAAATTAATTCTTATAGACGAGTTGCTCTTACTATTCGGATTATTAAAAGAGGGTCACGGGATAGGCCTTTCGAGTAACATCACGATCGTAAGAACAACTGTTGAAATGAATCGGGAACAAGTCGGTCCTTTAGCGCCTCCTGCTAAAGGGGCTTATGATACTACCGAGGAAGACGAGATTAAAGAAAAGGCGGCCCTAGTGTTGGTTGACGAGAATATAATCTGCAGAAAAGCGCCGATAGTCGATGTTTCCAGCACCAACCAACCACCACCTTCTTCGAAAAGAAAAGGAGCTTAGCGTATAAGCTAAAAAAGAGTAAAGTCGGTGGAACTTCAAAGGTCACGATAACTCC
The DNA here is from genome assembly GCA_030765085.1 of Allium cepa. NCBI lineage: Eukaryota > Viridiplantae > Streptophyta > Magnoliopsida > Asparagales > Amaryllidaceae > Allium > Allium cepa. The sequence continues at coordinate 955,517,496 of CM060934.1, read as the reverse complement.
CATCGAGAAAGGATCATCTTCTCAAAAAATGAAAAGCTTCCTAAAGGGACTATCCGACTTAACCATTCTTGATGATTTATTGAATTATGAATTCAATAATCCCAGAGCTATGGGATTTAACTCGCCTACGAGAAGTGATAAAGGTGCACGGCTTCATGATCAGGGAGAGAAAACTCCAATGAGTACAGCAAAAAACACTGGTACGTTGGAGGGACGCATTAGGACACACACAAACACTTACATCCCACCACGCACTTGAATTAAGTTCGTAGTGTGACTTCTACTACTTTGTTCTCATTTAATCTTACATACAGGAGAAATGGGGTGCACACATGGCATTGATCGTCTTAGAGGATCCTCCTTCTTCCATTACTCTGGTCGACACTCAGGATCGGGTAAATGAAGAGATAAGGACGAAGGCAGAGATAGGGACTATCGTTCTAGAGAGTCATCCTCATCCTCCAAAGGGAGAACCCACGGCCACTCTTCATATCCAAATGAACCTTCCAATCTTTCGGCACGTAGTAGAGACAAGTCTTCCCAGAAAGGCTCCTGGTCCGAAGTCCCTCGCGATCAGCATTTTGGTTCTTCGAGCACCAAGTAATCTCACGAGCCTCATAAGAAATCGATGACTCTGGCAAGGCAGACTCCTCCAGCTCCCGCTCATGATCTGTCCACGGTAGAAAAATTAGCCAGCTTAAAGCTACGTTCCCGAAGATCTATTTTGACGGTCCAAAATTCCTTCCTTCAATTTATCCTATTCTTAGTAACGTTAAACAGTGCGATATTTCCTGCAACAATGACGTGTATTTCCAACACGATGCGTTCGTACACTTAGTGGAAAAAGTCTCGAAAGTCTCCATCGAGCACTAGCATGTGATTGACCGCCTTAAGCTCTAAGCCATTCATGACAAACATATTACAAAGAGCCATGATGAACGACCACTCTCATACAAATCTCAACTCGAGATTGCCCAAAAGAATGCGAAGGAGACAGCCAATGCGGTCAATCACTTAGAGGCCAGCCATAAAAAAGAATTAAATGTGGCAGTTCAATGCAGTGGCACTCTAGCTTTAGAAATAGAGTCTCTTCAAAAAGAGAGAGATATCCTCACCTATCAGATCAAAGAGTTGGAGGAGCTGCTTTCCAAAGAAAAGGAAGAAAAAATCATAGTGCAGGAATAATCCCAAAAATACTACGATGAAATCGTTGAGATGAGGAATTTGAAAACAAAACTCAACAAAGAGCTACTCAAGATTGAAGCACTAAAAGATGCAGCTCGTGAAGAAGGCAAAAAGGTAGAAATTTCAAAGGTGGACTCCCGAATCGAAGAAGCGGCCGAGGCCAACAGAGAAGAGATTAAGTGTTCCTTTGACCGGCTCATCACCGAGTACAATGCAAGAGTTCTCATGCACCGCAACCTATCTTTCTTGGGCGATGGCTATCTCAAATCGCTAGCTAAAGCATGTGATACTTTAACTAAAATTAAGAAAGTGGAGCTGGGTGTTGAAGAGGTTGATGAAGATGCTCTTGTGAGGGAATTGCTCCGAGAAAATTAGCCATCAGACTTATCTACGGCACTTTTTGAAAGAGACTCCTCGACATCGAAGGGTAAAGAAGATATTGCTGGCCCATCTGGCACAGAATATCAAGTTCCTCCTCCCGATCAATCAGCCGAGACTTCGTCACTTAGGCCGCACGAGCACCATGTCAATTATGACCCGAAGAAGCTCGAACTTGGCATTCACATTTTATCCTTAATCCTTGAGGGTGTTACTCCGAGGACCGCTGAAAGTCAATTGGAAGCCGATATGTAACTTCACCTTCTAGAGTTTAGGAAGTCATCGCATTTGGCTAGTAATGGATGCATTTTAACATTTGCTTTTCATGAATGCATATAGGTCACTCTGGTCCCGACCCGACTCCAAGAAGTGATGTCGCCACGGAGCGGGAAGAAAAAGAGACCGAGGCACCTCACACCGGAGATACCCTTGGTCCTAATGCTTTAGTGATCGATGCACTAGATGTGGATAAACCTAAAGACCCTTCACCTGTAGAAGAACACAATGATGTCGAAATTATAGGTGCTTCCGAGCACACTTCCAAGCTTAGCACGAAGGAGCAGCTCGAGGAGAAGGAGAAAGAGAGAATCAAAGTTAAGACATAACCCAAGGTGGTGGAGCTCGACGATCCTCTAAATAGGCCGCTGAAGGTCATTCTCCCTAGTGGGACAAAACCCTTGGAATTTCCTCCTTCTTCCTTAGGTATCAGGTTGGCGAGAAGCAAAAGGTCCAGGAAAAGACGCTTAGATGAGGAGACTTTGGAAAAGCCGAAAAAGGAAAGAAAATCGAAGAAGTAGTCGTCATCTCACAACATTTTGCTTAGCTTAAACAGTTGAAAATCATGTAGTTGCTTTCCTTTCCTTTTTTCTTTTCTTTCATCGGTAGTGGTTGTAGATAGACTTGGCCTCCGAACTTTCAGAGAAGTTGTAAGGAAAATTTTTGAGAAATAAATAAAATTTTGTTTTTTTACGCTCACAATTCTCATTGCATAACTTATAATTTATTCTGAAACTGAAATTCAAAGTCTTGCAGTCATTTAAATTCCAGTCTGCCTTTAAAGGACTTAGAGTACTTCTTTCCACATTCTAGGAGTTAAGAATTTTTTCAAACCGTTTATACTCCAGTCCGCACTCTAGGGACTCAGAGTAATCTTGTCCGCACTCTGGGGACCTAGAGATTCTTGAGTCGTTTATACTCTAGTCCACGCTCTGAGGACTCAGAGTACTCTAGTCCGCTTCAGGGACCTAAAGATTTTTGAATCGTTTATACTCTAGTCCATGCTCTAGGGACTCAGAGTACTCCTGTCCGCATTTTGGGGATTTAGAGATTTTTGAGTCGTCTATACTCTAGTCCACACTCTGAGGACTCAGAATAATCTAGTCCGCTTCGTGGACTTACAGATTTATTTAAATTGCTTATACTCTAGTCCGCGCTTTGGGAACTTAGAGTACTTAAGTCCGCTGGGGACTTAGATATTTTTAAGTCGTTATATTTTAGTCCACGTTCTAGGGACTCAGAGTACTCTAGTTTGCACTTTAGGGAATTAGAAATTTTTTGGTATCATTTATACTCTAGTCCGTGCACTGGGGATTCAGAGTTCTCTAATCTGCACTCTAGGGACTTAGAGATTTTTTGTATATGGCTAATCAACTTTTAGTGTGCATGCTTTCATACGCCAAACAGATTAATGAAAAGTAATTTTGTCATGAAATTATAAAACATGGAACACCAACAGTTCATAGAAAAACTGCTTCAAGCCTTTATTGATTATAGAAAATAGGGACAAACTAAATTGTCTTATTACATGTCAGAAATAGAGAACAACAAAAGAAACTTATACTGGAAACAATTGCTACTGAAATGTAAAAGAAATAAACTAAGCATAATAAAGGTGCAAATGCTCGCCATTCCATGCTCTTGGGAGTGCCATGCCATCAACGATCACTAGCTTGAAGGTTCCTTCTCTAAGCCTCCGTTCGATGACGTAGAGACCTTCCCATGTGGGATACATATGGGACGGGACCAGAAATTTCTCTTCAAAACAAGGTTGCCCACATCAAAAGCTCTTGGTCGAACCTTTTTATTATAATATCGGACGACTCGGTGCCGATATGCGGTCGCCTTTAAATCAGCTTCTTCACACTTCTTATCGATAATGTCCATCGACTCCAGTAAAAGATCTCGGTTCGTTATAGGATCGTAATGAGTCACCCAATGGGAAGGAACTTCAAGTTCCATGGGTATAACTACTTCAGTGTTGTATGCTAAGGCGAAAGGAGTATGACCAGTCGTGGACTTGTGGGTGGTTCTGTATGCCCAGAGTGTCGTTGGAAGATCATCCACCCACTTGCCTCTAGCCTTCTCCAAACGTTTTTTCAAGATGGACTTGATTATCTTATTTACGGCTTCAACTTTCCCATTCGCTTTAGGGTGAGCGATTGCTGCAAAACATTTTTTAATGCAATACTTTTGACAAAACTCTTTGAATTCTCTACTCTCAAATTGAGTTCCATTTTCAGTAATGATAGTCCGTAGGAGACTAAAACGACATATAATGTTTCGCACAACAAAGTTAATTATCTTTTTGGTGGTGATCGTAGCTAATGGCTCCGTGTTTGCCCATTTGGTGAAGTAATCGACCGCGACAATTGTGTATTTCACACCACCTTTGGAGATTGGCAAGGCGCCAATAATATCGACCCCCCATATCGCTAACGGCCATGGACTAACCATTTGCGTGAGTTTCGTCGACGGTGCTCTCGGGATCTTTGTGTAATTCTGACATTTGTCGCATCTCCTTACATAGTCCGCGGCGTCACGATTCACGATCGACCAATAGTATCCATAGAGGAGTATCTTTTTGGCTAGTGTCTACCCCCTAGTATGATCGCTATATTCTCCTTCATTGACATCCCTTAAAAATCGCTTTATCTAGTCGTGGGTGATGCACCTAAGCAAGGGATCGGAGAAACCCTTCCATACATCATTCCATCCTGCATTATATACCTTGAGGCCTTGCGAACGACTTGTTGTCTCTTGTTCCTTCTCTCGGACAAGGTTCCATGTAGTAAGTATTCTTTAAACGGGGTCATCCACGATTCCCTTTCAATTTTCATCTCCACCACAAAATCAACCTTAATCTCATTTATACTCGGGGCATGTAAAGTTTCAACAGAAACCAAGCCCATCTGATGTGCATCTCCAGTGCTTGCAAATTTTGCCAAGGAATCGGCTTCCCCGTTTTATTCACGTGGAATGTGCAAAATATCATAGTATTCAAGGTCTGCCAACAATTCTTGAACCCGAGCGAGGTATGGGGGAAGCCTTTGTCCATTTGCTTGATATATCACCTGTACATGGTATACCACCAACCGTGAGTCACAAAAGATTTCAATCGATTTCACTACAAGTTCTTTGGCAAGCTTCAATCTAGCGATCAGCGCTTTATGCTCGGCCTCATTGTTAGCGGGGAAGTTAAGCTTCAAAGCATAACAAATTGGTCAGTTCTCGGGAGTTACAAGAACAACACCAGCCCCAAAATAATGGTCGTTGGATGCCCCATCGGTATATAGCTTCCATCGAACAGCGGGAATCACATCACTTCCACTTGGCTCGTCTGATAGTGAACTCTGCAATGAAATCTGCTAGCGCTTTTCCCTGGATAGCCCTCCTTGATGAAGTCGAACTGACTTAGCTCAATGTTCCATTTAAGTAACCTTCCAGAAGTCTCTGGTCATTGGAGCACCTGTCCTAAAGGTTGATCGGTATGGATACTGACTGGATGTATCTGAAAATACGGGCAGAATTTGCATGATGCAATCACCATACAGTAAGCCAGCTTCTCAATCTTGGGATAGTTTCTCTCTGCCCCCGTTAAATGCTTACTAACATAGTGCACTGGCTTTTGGATTCGGTCCTCCTCACGAATCAAAGCTCCACTGATGGCATGCTGAGATTCGGCCAAGTAAACATACAACTCCTCATGGTCTACGGGCTTTGACAGAACATGGGGCCTCTCCAAGTGACTCACCAGAGCTCGGAATGCGTCCTCACAATCCAATGTCCATTCAAAATTTCTTTTTCCTTTCCTTATCATATCAAAGAAAGTAATACACTTGTCGGTTGCTCTAGATATAAATCGACTCAACGTAGCAACTTTCCCATTCAGGCTTTGTACTTTCTTTATAGTTCCGGGTGCTTATATGTCTCGAGTAGCTTGAATCTTTTGGGTTCGCTTCGATTCCTTGCGAGCTAACAATGAAACCTAAAAATTTCCCCAACGCAACGCTTAAGAAACATTTCAAAGGATTGATTTTTATTCCGTAAAATCAGAGTATATCGAACATCTCTGCTAAATCTCGAATGTAGTCGTTTGACTGTCATGAATTCATGAGCATATCATCCACATAGACTTTCATCATTCTACCAGTCTGGTCTTTAAGCATCTGATTCACCAAACAATGATAAGTTACCCCTGCATTCTTCAACCCGAAAGGCATCATTACATAATAGTACAATCTAACATCTGTGATAAAACTGATATTTTCTTGATTTGGGATGTGCATCAGGATTTGATTGTATCCCGAATACGCATCCATAAATGACAACAACTTGTGTCCTTTTATTGAGTTGACCTGCTGATCAATTCTGGGCAATGGAAAACTATCCTTAGGACACACCTTATTCAGGTCCGAGTAATCAACACAGGTCCTCCACTTCCTGTTTTCCTTCCTCACCAGTACGGGATTAGATATCCGTTTAGGATAGAGGGTGTCATGGATGAACCCATTGGTTTTGAGTTTATCCACCTCCTCTTTGAGAGAAGCGGACCTCTCCGGTTCCATGCTTCTCCTCTCTTTTTTCACTGGCACATACTTTGGGTCAATGTTCAACATATGACTTGCGATTGCGGGAGAAATTCCACATATATCAGAATGGGTCCAAGAGAAAACATTGAGATTCTCTCGGAGGAAATCGGTAAGATCCTTCATCATTGGGGGTTTAAGCTGTGATCCGATCTTCAGCACCCGTGACGAGTCATCATGGCTGACTGGAATGTTAATCATCGGTTCAGCTGCCTTGGCCTTGGCCTCTTTCGGTTCTTCAACAATATCTCTCGAATCTATGTCTTTGTAGATCCAACCGTGTTGCCCAAGCCAAGGCTCGAGCGCTATTTGTCAATTTTCAGCAACATTGACGTGGACGGGCTTGTCCACTTCCTTTCCCTTCTCTCTTTGCTGGGCCTGTCTCAGCTCAGCCACATAACAAGCACAACCAGTTCCTTGATCTCCATGCACCATACCAACTCCATTGTCCGTCAGAAATTTCAAGGTCAAGCACCACGGGACCAACGCTGCCCTAAACTCCGCCAGGGCCGGTCGACCCAGAAAAAATTATACAGGGAATCAACATCTGTAACGAACCAAAATATAACCATTTCAAAATATAACATTTAAAGTGATTTTAAATATAAAATATAAAAGGTTTTGTGATTCAAATAATATTAGATAGGATTTGGAAATAGAAATATACATAAAGATAATAATATTTGCTTATATCGACAAAAGTGACAAAATCCTGATTTCAGAAAAGTAAGTTTCAATGGTTAAATAAATAATTTTAATTTATATATGAGTGTTTATATTTTTAAATGACATTATACAAATTTATTATTTAGTTCAGTTTACATAAATAAATAGCTTAAATAAAACGTCAAAATATGATCGTAAAACATTTTGTCAAAAATCAACGTTTTGTTGATTTAAAGTTGTCGCAACGTTGTTGCACCTTTATGCATGCAATTTAATAAATATGGTAACATATAAAGATAGTTAACAATTAACTAAACAATGTTACTTTTATTAATCACACTTAGAAAATTCTAGAAAGTAATTAGCAAAAGTAAACTATAGAATACAAAACACATGTCACATCAAAAGTGACATAAAGTAAAGAAATGTGACATAAAGTAAAGAAATGTGACATAAAGTAAAGTAATCATTCTTATTCTTTACTTAACTCTAAAGTATTTGAATTTTAAAAGTGTGATGTGATATGGATGGTAAGTTTTGAATTAAATAAGTTTACTTAATTCTTAAGAAAGGTTATTTAAGTAAAAACACAAATTTATATTTTATTCTCAAATATTTTTGTAAATACATACCCACTTTCTCACTTCCTTCCACACGTCTTCTTCTCAAAATTTTAAGCTTCTTCTCACTCTTTTAATGGCTTCCAACCTTAATGAAATAATGCCAAAATTTATTTCAAAAGTATACTAAAGAAAGTAATCATCAAATCACCTTAAATATTCACCAAAACTCCTCCTCCTTCCTTCACAACCCATGACCCACTCCTTCACCATCAAGCTGAGCCCAATCTCCCCTTAAACTCACGGCCCAAAGCACAAAAGACCTCCACAAGCCAAGTCAGGCCACATAGAAGTCTTAAAAGAAGCATCCGTGAGCACCCGATTGAAGTTAGGAAAGTTATAATCACTTTAAAGTTAGTTCATTTGCGATTAAGGTGAGAACTCCTAATTTATAAGTATATATTTGGCTGTGATGTTGTGATATGTTTATTTGAATGTTTGATTATGAAATTGATTTCCATATGTTGTTTATTACATGAAAATATTGAAACAAGTCACGATATACACGACATTGATTCACACGGAATACACTTTCCAAACTAAAATGAAATGTGATATGGAATCATTTATACCTTTGAAAATGTTTTAATATGCTTAGAAATGATTCCTAGGTAATTAACTTGTCTTGGAAAAGTTTGGATATGAATCTCAAAATACGCCTAAAATTTGACGCGTTGCGTAATGGTAGTTCGTGTTTACGCGTCAAAAGTTCAAACGAACATACGAAGTGGAATATAGTTCGGAATTCTTCGAAGCAAGAATTTTCCGAATCCTTATATTCATATCTTTCATAAAAAAAAATCAAGATTTCATCTTGTATATTTTGAAATATGGCAAAATCAATTTTCAAGAAAAATCCCTTTTTGCACTAAAATGACCAAAGTTGGAAATTGATAAAATAATCGTTTAAAAATATGAAATAAATTCTAAAAATATTTTAAAATATTTTGAAAGTGATTTAAGTTGAAAATATGGTTTTTTAAATGATATAAAAGTTGTTTTGAAGAATATAGCTTTTAAAGCACTTTTTGCAACACTTTCTACAACGCTTTTCAATAACTTTTGAAATAAAGTTTCAAACTTAACAATTCTTTCCCAAATCCTTAGTAAATGTTTTTTAAGTGAATAATAAGCATTTCAAAAGGAATTTGAACAATTTTAACATTATTTCAAAGATGGTTAAACAAATAGTTAAGTGATTTAAAAAGAAAAAATGAGTATGCGGAAACGACTAGTACACGTGTCCCGTCTATGAGATCTAAAAGTGGAAACAAGGTGTGTAACTAAGATTAGGGATGGAGCAACGAGTGCCCTAAACTTACCTGGCCTCAGTTTTCTCTTTTAGGCAAGGGGTGGAACATATCGAAAGAAAAGTCCGGATGCTCAATTTGGATTTTATAGAAATAATCTTCTTATACTCATTATTAAAATCCAAATAGGGAACTTATCCTACTCGTGGAATTTAAAAGGTGATCTCACCGTTATTCCACCCATAGCACTTGTTGAATACGGAAGTTGATTTTGGATAAAAAGTAGAATGATTTCTATAATCCTATTTTCTCAAAAGATACTCTTTAAAAATGATTTGAGAAATATTCAAAAGAGGTTTAAATGATTCCATATTCACTAAAAGAATATTTTGAAAATATATTTCTCTCGAATATATTTTAGTAAAGGAAAATAAATGAATCGAAAAACAATCACATAATTGCATCATTTTTATCGATGATTGGATTTGAAAGAACCGGGGTCGGATTTGATTGTTTCCTATCCGAAAACCACTTCGAACCAGTTTACGTGTTCGAAGAATGAAGATGTTTGAAGACGGAGATATTGAGACGAATAATAACGAGGGACTACTTGCTGATTAATTGGAGATAAACTCCCGATGTACTATATTGTAGCAGTGGTCTCTTTGTTATGAAAAACCTCAAAACCACACGGGCTTCTCATCTAGTAATGACCGAGGAAAGTGCCTTCGATTTCGTTCGGTCCCAGAACGAACTTGTATGGATGAATGTCTGACCTTGAATTCCAAATCATAATGAGTGGTTTCTATAAAAGCATATCAGTCGGTGGCGGAGAAGACACCTTCTCTTAGCTTAACACCATTTCCCGAGACATACGAGCTCAGGAAGTTATATGTTTGTAGAAATCAGCCGTGTGAATGTGGAATGGCAATGTGGCATTCAAAGTGAAAGAACATGTGCTATGTGAAAAGGTAATCGTAGCCTCGATCCTCATCAACCGGAAATGACCGAAACAGGGTTAGATGCAGCAAGGCTAAGTGGGTCATTCTCAAGTAGGGTATGATCATTCCCTTCTAGATATATTTCTTCCTGCTATAACGTTCGGGATGTAAATTAATGTGGATGTATGCAAAGAGAGCTCTCGAATAAATGTCGGTAACGACCGGGGGTTGATATATTCGGTATTACCTAGTTATAGAGATAGGCCGGTCTTGTGTTGGTAGAGGATCCTTTGTGATGGTCCTCGGGACATCCATTTAGAGGTGTACCCATCGGACGGTAGTCCCTTCACCTGGTCATTTGTATGGAAATTCATTCTCAAATAAGAACCTTCGGACTTGTTTGCAGAACCTAGTATGCTGGAATTTAATAACGGTAACAATTTTGGCTAAGATTAATAAGTTTATTTGAAAATGTTTTCAAAGAATGTCATTAAAAATAATATCTCTAAATTTTACGTAATAAAGAGTTTTGGTTATCATAAGGTAAAAACCCGTTCCGTGTTTATGTGTGGCGTGGTTTTATGAGATACCTTTTGGTTTTCAAAAACATCATACTTTGAGTTCTTACACCAGTCCCATGACCGACCAGGAGTTTGTTTTTCCCTTTAAATTATGGGTGTCCTATTTTTCAGGCAGCCGTGTAGTCAGGATACCTTTAGAGAATTTTGGAGCATGTTGGGGAGCATTTTGGACTAGTCTTTTGGAGCTATGAAGCTGAAGTACCTTATATAGTTATCTACCCATTTTCCACTGTGTTATGTAGTATGTATTTCTAGCATATGTACGGCTAGACAGTTATAAGTATCCCGCTAGATTTGTATTTGACTTTGATCATTATGTATAATTATAAATGTTGAATGCGATGTGAGATTCTATTATTCTGTTATCTTCTATCTGAATTTTATTTTAAACCCCTGATAATCTGCCTCCCCAGCAACTGGATTTACGGCACGTGAATACCGTGGATGTATTAGTGCTGATTTCTAAGGGTCGAGGAGATGGGTCGTCACATTTGGTATCAGAGCTAAAGGTTAAGTGAGAACCTAGGTTTTGTTAGGGTATGACTCATTAGAGATAGGGTTAGTAATGCCCTAGAATGAGTTTAGTCTGAGATGGCGCATAATTAAAACTTCTAATTTGAATTAGTATATTCATATGTATAGCATTCCCTAAGATATCACGTCTACATATCCTAAAGATCTTTTTCTTACTCTATACAGATAGTAGAAAATGAGTGGAAGAAGAGTACGAGGTAGGGGTGGAAGTAATGCCACAAATGGTCAAACTCCCGCAGCTAAAGTAGTCGAGGAAGTAGTAGTTCCGGTACCTCCGTAAATTAACTTTGCAACTTTATGCAAGAACTATTCCAGCCTTGGTGGTAAACCTTTCAAAGGAACAGAAACCATCATTGAAGTACAAGCTGTTGAATATGCGCTTATATGATTTTTGTTTGATGATAATAAACATATATACATTCGTTTAAATGTATTTGATAATATACTATTTATTTTCACAGATTAAATAAATATTTGCTGAATAAAATAAATAACACGGAATTTGAATTCAAACGAATATTTTATTCAAACAAATATTTATTACATCTTTGAATAGTACAATTTCAAGCTCTCACTATAACTATACAACTTTGATTACAATCACATCACGATTACATCACAAATATATTTACAGTTAACCTCACTACATATCACTCACACTCGTGTTTCTGTCTTCAACTGCATTCCGGTTTGAATCCAGCATCTGAGTAATCTGCAAAAATATTCTCAAACGCAGTAAAATTGAAAGAGAAATATTTTTGAAATTTGAAAGAAACGATGATTTTGAAAACATTGTTTGCCTCAGTTATTTGGGTTGTTCGTCATCATTTTTGATTGTGCAATATCTGTGGATATCAGTATTTTTATCAGGGATAGGTTGTACATAAGTGGCTGCAGTACACACGTGTACATTTATACACGTGTGCACTGCCCCGCCAACTCGTGTTCACAAATCAAACAAAAGCACTACTAACAATTCAACACAAGGCCAGTTGATAACAGGGAACACAAGTGTGGCAAATGCAAACTGTGATGAAGCAACAAAGATGAACCAGAGCTAGTAATACATGTACAGGACGCAACAAAATGCACCACCAAGAAAAGCCATGGTCAATGCAAGGCAAAAAGCGAAGTTACAGAGAAACTTGAACTCAATTGCAACAACTCAATGGACCAAACTGCAAGTACAAGGCACAATGCACACCAAACCAGGTTCAAATTACACAAGCTCGAGATGAAAGTGTCGAAGTTACCCGAAGCCAACAGCAATACATGTATTTTGAATATACACAATGCAGATACAAACTACAAAGTACATCAACAACTACAAAACAATCAAACTGCATCAAATCCAGCAGCATGAACAAGTATGGCAGCATGTGAATGCATCAAAGCAAGTAAACAACAATGTCGAGCTCAAGACAGTACAGCTACAACATGGTGCAGAACCAAAGCCAAGTATAATGTACAGTGAAGCCAAAGTAGTACACAAACAACATAGAAGTATGGAAATGTACACCAGAATATCAAGTGGCAGTGAAACTCAAACATGAATGTAGACAGCAACTATACATGAAGACAACAAGCTACATGATGAACAAGTGCAAAATGAACTCGAATGAATGCAAGTTCATATATGCAGCAACACAACAACAAAGAAAACAGCCAGTTCAAATGCAACAAAGATGCAAGCTGCAGCATACCAGATGTACACAAGTACAGACCACTTACATCATGAATGCAGCCCAATAGACCAAAGTATAACATCACACAATCAAACTACAACAGGCCAGAAGTGAAAACAATACAATGCTGAAGTGATGAAGTGTATATAAACAAACATTAAACCAGTTGCAACATCACTGGTACTAGTGAAACAAGACACAGCAGTGATCAGAAATGCAACAAAGTGAAATGGAGATCACTGAGAATGCAATGCAGTACCAACCAGAAAAAGATGGCCAGAGACGAAATGATTCAAAGCCAAAAGCCAGCAGTAAAAAATCTCACGAAATCAACATGGTCAAAGCAAATCAACGCAATTCTAGTAAGGATGAAAAATTGACCAAGTCACAAATCAACACCGTGATGAACACGGCAATTCAAAGCCGTGGGGGGTCGAACATCAGAAAAATACGATATTGAAAAAGTCAGAATTCATCGCAAACATCCAACAATAATCGAACGGCAACGCAAGAGATTTTGAAGAAATCAGACGAACGTGATTTTAGGAAATTGACTCCTATAAAACCCTAATCATCATCGGCATTTAATCATCGAATTCCAGAAAGCAAAAATCAATAAAAGCAAAAAACAAATAATACCGATTCAAGGAGAGAATTTGATCAACGAAGCAACCGCGTAAGGAACGAGGAGTCAATCGATCAAGGCAACACGCAAAACATCACTGATCGATCAAATTTAAACCGGCGACTTCAAGCCCAAATTTCCAGAGCAAGAGGAACGAAAGCCCCAAATTTTTCACAAGCCCTAATTCAGAAGCAAAGCCGCCATTTGAGAAGTATCGGGTCAACTAATAAAGAAAAGAAGGGCCGGCTTTGTTTATATTGATATGAATAGGGTTTTGATATAAAAAGGGGTTTTAAGTTTATATTTAAAGGGCTTTGTTTTTTTTAAGTTATTTTGAAATCGTTTTTAAATTTGTATCTAAATTTCAAACTGCTAATTTTCTAGTCGTGTGACTAGGAGACAAACTACGGTGTGTAGTTTGGGAATTCACAACTCGGTTGTTGAGTTGTGGCCAGGGTTTTGAGCGTAGAGTTAGGATAGTCAATAGCGGGTATAGCGAGTTTACATGTGTAAGCGAGGGACTTTCTAATTTCTAGTAGAAACCTTGGGGGCAGCACGTAGGCAGGGTTTTGCCGAAGCTGGGTAAATTCTGTGTTGTTCTGTCTGCATTTTATTCTGCTATTTATTTCTGTGCTCGTAATATTCTGTGATCTGTGTTAATATTAATTTATTAGCTTCTGCAATTTAGATTTATAATTTATACCATCACCCTATTCACCCCCCCCCCCTCTAGGGTGAAATCGATCCTACAAGTGGTATCAGAGCTAGGAATAGAAGTCAACATTTGTTTTAAAAATTCTATTGTTTTTGAAAAATCAGTTTTTGTTTAAAAATTTGAATTTTTAAAATGGCTTCTTTTAATAATGCTTTTGCAGAAGGTCAATCCATAGTTAGACCACCAATGTTCAATGGTGAATATGCTTTTTGGAAAAATAGGATGAAATTTTTTTTGAAAACCATTGACGCTTGGGATATTGTTGAGACAAGTTATAGAATACCAACTATAACTGTAGATGATCAGGAAATAGAGAAACCAAAGGAACAATGGACAGAACTAGAAAATAAATTACAGAATACTAATGCCAAAGCTATGAATTCTATTATCTGTTCATTAGATCAATTTGAATTTAATCGTGTCTCACATTGTCTAACTGCGCAGGAAATATGGCACATACTAGAAGTGACTCACGAAGGAACATCTCAAGTCAAAGAATCTCGCCTTGCCATGCTAAGCAGCGAATACGAGAACTTTACAATGGCGAAAGAAGAAAATGTCAAAGAGATGTACGGACGACTTTCCAATATCATATACAAATCAAAAGCTCTCGGAAAAACATACACCGAATTGGAAATAGTCCGGAAAATCCTCAGAGTCCTTCCACGAAGCTTTGAAGCAAAAGTAACTGCCATTCAAGAAACGAAAGATTTAAAACAACTCAAAGTCGAAGAACTCATCGAAATCTCACCACTTATGAGCTAGAAATGAAATTCAAGGAAGAGCGTGAAGGTGGAGATACTCGAAAGAAATCAATAGCTCTCAAAGGAACAACTGAAAGTGATGATGATAATGATGATGATGATGATGGAGCAGTAGAGCTGGCGCTACTAATAAAGAAATTCAAAAGGTGGAATTGCAAATACGGAAATCCAGCTCGAAATCATGAATTGAAAAGCAGAATAGGCAAAGCACTAGACAACCCAGAAGAACAGAAAATCATCTGTTACAAATGCAACAAACCCGGCCATATCAAGCCACAATGTCCTCAAAAACGATCAAATCAAGGAAAGAAACTAAAGAAGAAAAGCTTTGCGGCTACTTGGGATGAAACTGACGAAGATGAAAGTGATAACACCGATAGTGAGAGTGAAAAAGCAAACAAGTGCCTTCATGGTGAAGTTACAGACAGTGATGACGACGAGCCAAGCGAGGTATCAAAACTCACTCATTCTGAATTACTAATTTATTTCCATGAAGTAAATGGCTGTTATGAACGACTTAGGGAAAAATATGCTAAACTTGAATCTCAAAAGGATACTTTGATAGAATGCAATAAACAACTTGATCAATTAGTTAAGAACTATCAATGTAGAATCCCTAAGTGTGATAAGTGTCCAACATTCTAAGAAGAAATTAAAAAATCGAAAATCAATATAAAATCACTTGAAAATGAAATTCTGATTTTAAAAGAGAATGAAAATACTAGGAGAGAGATTTCTATTAAAAAGTGCACACAGTTGTTAAACGAAAATGAATCTCTCAAAACACAAGTCCAACAACTGTCAACGACCTTAGATAAATTTTCAAAAAGTGAAAAATCGTTGAATATGCTATTAGGAAAGCAAACTGTTAATATGGTTAGACAAGGACTTGGATATAATAATTCGAAAATTGTTGAAAGCAATATTAATCAAGTTAATTCTATGAGCACAATTTGTAAAAAATTTGGACACAATCACAATAATTGTTGGTATAGACCCAAACATGTGAAAACTAAACCGATTTGGGTTCCAAAAGGCACAAATATAAAATCTCTCAAAGTTAAACAAATTTGGGTGCCGAAGGGAACAATTATAAATAGTTTTGGGTATCCACAAAATTATCATTCTAAATATTTTTCCACTAACAATCATGGACCTATAAAAACAAATAGGTCACTAAACTCTCTTCTCGTGTAGGTATGCTGGCAGGCTAAGGAACAACAGCAATGGTACTTGGATTCTGGCTGTTCCAGGCACATGACAGGCGATAAATCGAAGTTCCTTAGCCTAGAAAAGTACAAAGGTGGCAGAGTCACAATGGGGAACAATGACAAGTGTAAAATTGTCGGTAAAGGTAAAGTAGGTAACAATACATTTACCTTGAATGGCGTACTATATGTTGAAAATCTGCACCACAATTTGATATCAATCAGCCAGCTATGTGATAAAGGTATGAATGTTATCTTTGATTCTGACTTGTGCAAAATTGTTGACAAATCATCAAAAGAAATCTTATTTTCAGGAAAAAGGAAAGGTAATATATATTCTCTATCTTTTGATGATCTCATCCTCTCTAAATGTTTGGTAGCTAAGGATATAGAAGTGAATTTATGGCATAGACGTTTAGGGCATGCTAGTATGAACTTATTAAACAAATTAAAAAGGAAAAGTTTGGTAAGAGGGTTGCCATCACATGAGTTTGAAACTGAAAACATCTGTAAATCATGTACTTTGGGAAAACTTAAAAAATCATCGTTTCATGCCAAAAACAATGTAAGCACTTCTAGAGTTCTTGAACTAATTCATATGGATCTATTTGGACCTAATGACATTGCTAGCTTAGGAGGTAAGAAATATTGCTTTGTGTTAGTTGATGATTACTCAAGATATACATGGGTATATTTCTTGGCTAAAAAATCAGAAACTTTTTCATACTTCACAAGATTCGCAAAATTTGTGCAAAATGAAAAAGAAGTCTCTATTGTTTCGTTAAGAAGTGATCATGGTGGAGAATTTTAAAATTATGAATTTGAAACTTTCTGTGATGAAAACGGAATCAAACATGAGTTCTCTGCACCACATACTCCACAACAAAATGGGGTAGTTGAGAGAAAGAATCGAACTTTACAAGAATTGGCTAGGTCTATGTTAAATGAATATGAACTACCTCTGCATCTCTGGGCAGAAGCAGTAAATACAGCATGTTATGTAATGAATAGAGTTATCATTAGACCGATTCTTAACAAAACCCCCTATGAGCTATGGTTCAACAAAAAACCAAACATCGCTTACTTCAAAGTGTTTGGGTGTCCTTGCTATATTCTTAATACAGGTGATCAGTTAGGAAAATTTGAAGCAAAGGCTGATGATGGCATCTTCATGGGTTACTCTTCGAGAAGCAAAGCTTATAGAGTCTACAACAAAAAGACTAAAACAATCGTAGAGTCAATCAATGTGAAATTTGATGAAGGCATTGACGATCAGGATACATCCAAAAGCAACGTTGAAGAGGAGAAAGAAAAAGATGAGTTCGAAAAACCAAAAGAAACTGCCGATGCTAGAGAAACTACCACAACTCAAGAAGTCCGAAGAAATCTGGATCCAGAAAAGCTGAAATACAAAACAGACCATCCACCAGAATTGGTAATTGGAAACCCTATAGCAGGTATACAAACTCGTTCATCCTTTAAAAATCTATGTGATCTGTGCTTATATAGTGGATTTATTTCAGAAATAGAACCAAATAACATAGATTCAGCTCTTAATGATGAAAACTGGTTCATGGCCATGCAAGAAGAGCTAAATCAGTTTGAACGAAATAATGTTTGGAGTCTAGCACCTAGACCTAAGGATTATCCAGTTATAGGAACAAAATGGATTTTTAAAAATAAATATGATGAATCTGGAAATATAATTTAAAGCTAGACTAGTTGCTAAAGGATACAATCAAATTGAAGGAGTTGACTTTGATGAAACTTTTGCGCCTGTAGCTAGACTAGAATAAATTAGAATATTGTTAGCTTTTGCTTGTTACAAAGGATTTAAACTAAGACAAATGGACATTAAGAGTGCTTTTCTTAATGGAATTTTAAAAGAAGATGTGTTTGTTGAACAACCAGAAGGTTTTGAAAGTCATGAATATCCAAACCATGTATACAAACTAAAGAAGGCATTATATGGATTAAAACAAGCTCCCAGAGCTTGGTATGAATGTCTTACTTCTTATCTCCTTGAAAATGGGTTCAAAAAGGGATGTGTAGATACCACACTATTTCTGTTGCATGAAAACGATGATCTTTTGATTGTTCAAATATATGTTGATGACATCATTTATGGTGCTACTAACAAGTTATTGTATGAGAAATTTGAAAAAGTCATGCAGGAAAAATTTGAAATGAGCTTGGTTGGAGAGTTAAAATTCTTTTTAGGATTTCAAATCCAACAAAGCAATAAAGGCACATTCATTTCTCAAACAAAATATATTAGGGAACTTGTCAACAAATTTGGATTGAAAGATGCTAAACCAGCAAGAACTCCCATGAGTACAACACTTAAACTTGACAAGGATGAAAAGGGTAAGACAGTTGATCAAAAGCAGTACAGAGGTATGATTGGATCACTCCTTTATCTTACCGCCTCTAGACCTGACATCATGTTTTCTGTCTGCTTATGTGCGCGTTTTCAATCTAACCCAAAAGAATCTCATTTAAAAGCTGTTAAAAGAATTATAAGATATTTATTGCACACCCCACGATTTGGTCTTTGGTATCCATCAAATGATAATTTTGAATTGAAAGGTCTTTCAGATGCTGATTATGCTGGAAATTTGGTTGATAGAAAAAGTACTAGTGGAGCATGTTTTATGTTAGGACATTCATTAGTTGCATGGTCGAGTAGAAAACAAAATTGTATTGCATTATCCACAACAGAGGCAGAGTATATTGCTTTGAGCGGTTGCTCTGCTCAAATCTTATGGATGATACAAACTTTGCATGACTATGGCCTAAATTTTAAACGTGTACCACTAATGTGTGATAGCAAAAGCGCAATTGATCTCACAAATAATCATGTACATCACTCGCGAACAAAACATATAGATGTAAGACATCATTTTATTAGAGATCATATTTCCAAAGAAAATATCTGCATAAATTTTATTTCAACTGATTCTCAATTGGCAGACATCTTTACAAAACCCCTACCAGAAAATAGTTTTTGTAAACTACGACTCAGTCTAGGTGTTTTAGAAATTTGCTGAATGTTTAACATTTTTTTTCTCCCTACAAATCATCGAAGAAATAAATAGTGATTGAAAAATTGATGAGTATTGATATTTATCATATATTATTACTCGAGACGGTATAATTAGTAAATTTTTTCAAATTAAACAAGAGTCATAAATTTTGTTGGTAAAAAATTCCATGACCATCTCGATTTCTATCATATTTCTAACGACCATCACTCATCAAAATTCTATATAATTTGTCGATGTGTGGTATTTTAAACAGGAATCGTTCATTTTTTTTTTCATTTTCACATTTTAAAAAAAATAAATAAGTAAATAAAAAAATAAATAAATAAATACCAAAGTATTCACTCTCATTTAAAAGTCCTCACGGTTATGCATGGGTGAATTACTTGGAATTTGTTATGTGCTTCCATGCTCATTTAAAAGTCCTCACGGTTATGCATGTATGGAACGCATATCAAAAGTTGATTTTTTTTAAAATAAACAAGTTGATTCTAATCCCATTTAAAAGTCCTCACGGTTATGCGTGGTTAGAAGATACTTGAATTCATTTTTTTTTTTAAAAATAAAATTGGAATACTACTAATCTCATTTAAAAGTCCTAACGGTTATGCATGGTTAGTAGATATTCAAATTCCTGATATAAATATACCACAAATAGACACAACTGTATAGTTTTATATGATGATATCATTCCTATCATTCTAAAAGTGGAATATGCGCCTAACAAAATATTTATGATTTTTGTTTGATTTTTTTTGAAATTTAATATTTATATTCAATTGAGTTTTAATGTTGGATTAATATCAATTACTTTATCTCTATTTTCCCTAACACTATTATTCTTTTGCTGATAACAAAAGGGGGAGAGAAAAGTTAAGATTTTGTCAAATAAAATCAAGCAAAGGACAAATAATTTTCTATTTGCATATTTTTATTTGTATGCATATATGTAGGGGGAATTTTGTGTAGAAATGAAGCATTTAAATAGGGGGAGCAATTAGGATATATCAATGATCAAATACATTTAACATATTCAAAATCTTAAATATATGTTTGTTATCATCAAAAGGGAGAGATTGTTGAATATGCGCTTATATGATTTTTGTTTGATGATAATAAACATATATACATTCGTTTAAATGTATTTGATAATATACTATTTATTTTCACAGATTAAATAAATATTTGCTGAATAAAATAAATAACACGGAATTTGAATTCAAACGAATATTTTATTCAAACAAATATTTATTACATCTTTGAATAGTACAATTTTAAGCTCTCACTATAACTATACAACTTTGATTACAATCACATCACGATTACATCACAAATATATTTACAGTTAACCTCACTACACTCACACTCGTGTTTCTGTCTTCAACTGCATTCCGGTTTGAATCCAGCATCTGAGTAATCTGCAAAAATATTCTCAAACGCAGTAAAATTGAAAGAGAAGTATTTTTGAAATTTGAAAGAAACGATGATTTTGAAAACATTGTTTGCCTCAGTTATTTGGGTTGTTCGTCATCATTTTTGATTGTGCAATATCTGTGGATATCAGTATTTTTATCAGGGATAGGTTGTACATAAGTGGCTGCAGTACACACGTGTACATTTATACACGTGTGCACTGCCCCGCCAACTCGTGTTCACAAATCAAACAAAAGCACTACTAACAATTCAACACAAGGCCAGTTGATAACAGGGAACACAAGTGTGGCAAATGCAAACTGTGGTGAAGCAACAAAGATGAACCAGAGCTAGTAATACATGTACAGGCCGCAACAAAATGCACCACCAAGAAAAGCCATGGTCAATGCAAGGCAAAAAGCGAAGTTACAGAGAAACTTGAACTCAATTGCAACAACTCAATGGACCAAACTGCAAGTACAAGGCACAATGCACACCAAACCAGGTTCAAATTACACAAGCTCGAGATGAAAGTGTCGAAGTTACCCGAAGCCAACAGCAATACATGTATTATGAATATACACAATGCAGATACAAACTACAAAGTACATCAACAACTACAAAACAATCAAACTGCATCAAATCCAGCAGCATGAACAAGTATGGCAGCATGTGAATGCATCAAAGCAAGTAAACAACAATGTCGAGCTCAAGACAGTACAGCTACAACATGGTGCAGAACCAAAGCCAAGTATAATGTACAGTGAAGCCAAAGTAGTACACAAACAACATAGAAGTATGGAAATGTACACCAGAATATCAAGTGGCAGTGAAACTCAAACATGAATGTAGACAGCAACTATACATGAAGACAACAAGCTACATGATGAACAAGTGCAAACTGAACTCGAATGAATGCAAGTTCATATATGCAGCAACCCAACAACAAAGACAACAGCCAGTTCAAATGCAACAAAGATGCAAGCTGCAGCATACCAGATGTACACAAGTACAGACCACTTACATCATGAATGCAGCCCAATAGACCAAAGTATAACATCACACAATCAAACTACAACAGGCCAGAAGTGAAAACAATACAATGCTGAAGTGATGAAGTGTATATAAACAAACATTAAACTAGTTGCAACATCACTGGTACTAGTGAAACAAGACACAGCAGTGATCAGAAATGCAACAAAGTGAAATGGAGATCACTGAGAATGCAATGCAGTACCAACCAGAAAAAGATGGCCAGAGACGAAATGATTCAAAGCCAAAAGCCAGCAGTAAAAAATCTCACGAAATCAACATGGTCAAAGCAAATCAACGCAATTCTAGTAAGGATGAAAAATTGACCAAGTCACAAATCAACACCGTGATGAACACGGAAATTCAAAGCCGTGGGGGGTCGAACATCAGAAAAATACGATATTGAAAAAGTCAGAATTCATCGCAAACATCCAACAATAATCGAACGGCAACGCAAGAGATTTTGAAGAAATCAGACGAACGTGATTTTAGGAAATTGACTCCTATAAAACCCTAATCATCATCGGCATTTAATCATCGAATTCCAGAAAGCAAAAATCAATAAAAGCAAAAAACAAATAATACCGATTCAAGGAGAGAATTTGATCAACGAAGCAGCCGCGTAAGGAACGAGGAGTCAATCGATCAAGGCAACACGCAAAACATCACTGATCGATCAAATTTAAACCGGCGACTTCAAGCCCAAATTTCCATAGAAAGAGGAACGAAAGCCCCAAATTTTTCACAAGCCCTAATTCAGAAGCAAAGCTGCCATTTGAGAAGTATCGGGTCAACTAATAAAGAAAAGAAGGGCCGGCTTTGTTTATATTGATATGAATAGGGTTTTGATATAAAAAGGGGTTTTAAGTTTATATTTAAAGGGCTTTGTTTTTTTTTAATTTATTTTGAAATCGTTTTTAAATTTGTATCTAAATTTCAAACTGCTAATTTTCTAGTCGTGTGACTAGGAGACAAACTACGGTGTGTAGTTTGGGAATTCACAACTCGGTTGTTGAGTTGTGGCCAGGGTTTTGAGCGTAGAGTTAGGATAGTCAATAGCGGGTATAGCGAGTTTACGTGTGTAAGCGAGGGACTTTCTAATTTCTAGTAGAAACCTTGGGGGCAGCACGTAGGCAGGGTTTTGCCGAAGCTGGGTAAATTCTGTGTTGTTCTGTCTGCATTTTATTCTGCTATTTATTTCTGTGCTCGTAATATTCTGTGATCTGTGTTAATACTAATTTATTAGCTTCTGCAATTAAGATTTATAATTTATACCATCACCCTATTCACCCCCCCCCCCTCTAGGGTGAAATCGATCCTACACAAGCTTGGATCCGCTCATGTGAAAGAATTTTCATAGGACTGAATATTGGAGATGAGCAGAAGAGATTCTGAGCCTCTTGGCAACTACAAGATGGAGCTCTAGTTTGGTGGAAATCTATTACTCAGAATGAGTCAGAGGATGATTTTTCATGGGAATGATTCAAAGAATTTCTGGAGGAACAGTATATGCCGAAAGCAGGAAAATCCCGCCTTTACCGAAATTTTATGGATTTTAAACAGGAGGAAGATATGTCTTTTGAGGAGTATGCTAACAAGTTTAACGAAGGGCCTGGATTGATAGATACGCCCTTAAAAAAGAATGAAAAGTTTATTACTGAAATGAAGAAGCAATACCATGTCAGGATGACTGGACATGTGAAAGAACAATTTGAGACTTAATAGACATGGGATACAGATATGAAGCTTTAGATAAGATAGATCCACCCGTAGTACAAGAAAGCAACAACAATAACTGAAAGAAGAGGAAGTTCAATGGCAAGAAGCCGTTGCAGGGAAAACCCAAAGGAGGATCTCACGATAACCACTTTAAAGATGTCACTTGCTACAATTTCCAACAAATGGGCCACCTATCAATTCATTATAGAAAACCCAAAACTCAAGAAACTCAAGGATCAGCGCCAAGAAGCTGCTACAATTGTCATAAACCTGGGCACATGATAAAGGATTGTCCCCTACCGAAGAAAGAAGAACAAGCCAAAGTTTACGCTATCAAGGATGAGCCTTCAACCTCCAAAGATGTGAAGGGCAAAGGAGTGTTGGAAGGTAATATTTTTATCAAAGATGTTTTAGTTAGAGTATTATTTGATACAGGAGCTTCTCATAGTTTTATTTCTAAAACAACTGTAGAAGAATTAGAACTTAAACCTAAAATTGTTGACGACCCTATCTGCGTAACAAATCCTATAGGAGGTTCCACTAATCTTTGTATGCACTGTGAAAAAGTCCCAATTTTCTATCCTTCCCATCACTTTCCTTTTGATCTTTTCGTATTAGATTTTATTGAATTCGAAATTTTACTCAGCATGGATTGGTTAACTAAAAATGAAGCTATTCTAGATTGTTTGAAGAGAATAGTTGTAGTGAAGACAAAGTTAGGGAAACTCATAGAAATACCTTGTGAAGGTCCTAGTCCAAGAAGGGATAGTTTTCTTTATGCTTTAGATACATCCCAAACAGGATTAGAAACAATGCCCGTTGTTAAAGAATTTGCAGATGTCTTTGAGGAAGTAAAAAGTTTGCCTCCACATCGAGAAATCGAATTCCGTATCGATTTAGTTTCTGGTGCGATGCCAATTAAACAACAAGATAGAAGGATGGCTCCGAAAGAAAGGAATGAGTTGAATAACCAAAACCAAGAGCTATTAAAGAAAGGACTAATAAGACCCAGCCGTTCAAGTTGGGGATCAGCCATAGTTTTTGTTGCTAAGCCAGATGGATCGTTGAGATTGTGTGTAGACTATCGAGATCTAAATAAGCAAACCATTAAGAACAAGTATCCTTTACCCCGAATAGATGACTTGTTTGACCAGTTACATGGAGCTCGAGTTTTCTCTAAAATGGACCTAGCTCCAGGATTCCATCAGTTAAGGATCGCAAAATATTGTATCCATTTTACTGCATTCAAAGGTCCGAATACTTTCTATGAGTGGTTGGTTATGCCTTTTGGGCTGATTAATGCACCCGCTTATTTTGTTGACCTTATGAATAGAGTGTTTAGAGATGTGCCAAATAAATTCGTGTTAGTCTTTATCGATGATATCCTCATCTACTCAAAGACAGAAGAAGAACACGCAAGGCATCTAGAAGCTGTGTTGGAAATATTGAGAAATAAAATGATTAAAGCCAAATTCTCGAAGTGCCATTTTTTGGAGAAGGAGGTAAGATTCCTTGGACATATAATATCAAGGCATGGAATTTCAGTAGATCCAGGGAATGTTGCAGCTATTCAAGATTGGAAGCTGCCGCAAACTCTTAAAGAGATTCGTAGCTTCTTAGATTTGGCAGGATATTGCAGAAGATTCGTTCAAGACTTCTCTAAAATTGCCTATCACCTAACAATGTTGACAATGAAGGATGCTAAATTTATCTGGACTCCTAAGTGTGAAGAAGCATTCCAAGAACTAAAGAAGAGATTGACAACCGCTCCAGTTTTAGCAATTATAAATGGAAATAGTGGATTGACCGTTTATACCGATGCTTGTGGAGAAGGAGTTGGTGCAGTTTTAATGCAAGATGGGAAGGTGATTGCTTACGCAAGTAGACAACCAAAAACACATGAGAAGAATTATGCAACAGACGACTTAGAACTATTAGCCATTGTGTTTGCTCTAAAGATATTGAGACATTATTTGCTGGGTAAGAATCTTTCATAGTTTATTTCGATAAAACTTTGAATTGACCGTAGTAAATAATATTCCATCTTTTAGGTGAAAAATTCGAACTCTTCACGGACCACAAATCTTTGAAGTATCTTTTCACCTAGAAGGATTTGAACATGAGACAGCAACGCTGATTAGAATTTCTCACGTCATATGATCTAGATATTCTGTATACACCCGGGAAAGCCAACGTAGTAGCTGATGCATTGAGTAGGAAGTTAGTTACTATTTCTTATTTAGTAGTAACTCCAACTCTTTTGGAAAGAATTGCCAATAAACAGGGAGAAGATAAATGGTTTGAGAAATAAATTAAAGTAGCTGAAGGAAGAAATTTAAGCTTTAAAATTGATAACCATGGAGTATTGCGGTTAAATGGAAGAATTTGTGTTCCAGATGTTGAAAATCTTAGGCAAGATGTACTAGCTGAATGCCACATAGCCAAACTTAACATTCATCCGGGGATTCATAATATGTACAAGGACATGAAGCGTACATTTTGGTGGAAAAGTATGAAGAGGGACATATCTATCTATGTCAGCCGGTGTGAAAATTGCCAAAGAATCAAAAGTGACCAACAAAAGACGGTAGGATTACTTCAACCTTTGGAGATTCCAGCTTGGAAGTGGGATCAAATATCCATGGATTTTATTGATGGCTTACCCCGAACAAGGAAAGGAAATGAAGGCATTTGGGTTATTATAGACCGATTAACCAAAAGTGCACACTTTATTCCGGTAAAGCCAACAAGAACTGCAACAAGCCTTGCAGATATATATATGAAGGAGATTGTCCGATTGCATGGAGTTCCAAGCAGTATAGTAAGCGATCGTGATCCAATCTTCACTAGTTAGTTTTGGGAAGCACTACAGACAGCTTTGGAAACCAAGCTAAGTATAAGTACTGCATATCACCCCCGAACTGATGGACAGACGGAAAGAGTTAACTGTGTTTTGGAAGATCTTTTGAGGGCCTTTATTCTAGACTTTGGAGGCTCGTGGGAGAATCATTTACATTTAGTAGAGTTCTCCTATAATAATAGCTATCAAGCTAGTATCGACATGGCTCCGTATGAAGCTTTGTCTGGTCGTCCATGTAAATCGCCAGCATGTTGGATAGAAACTGGAGATCGGTTAGTGCTTGGCCCAGATATGATACGAGAAGCTTCAGAGAAAGTTGATATGATTAGAAAGAAGCTAAAAGAAGCCCGAAGTAGATAAAAGAGTTATGCAGACCGAAGGCGAAGAAATATGGAATTCTCAGTTGGAGATTCAGTCTTTTTGAAAGTCTCTCCAATGAGAGGAGCAGTAAGACTTGGAAGAGCTGGAAAGTTAGCACCTCGATATATTTTACCTTTTTCCATTCTCGAATGAATTCGCCCACTAGCTTATCGAGTACAATTGGCTGAAAAGTTGTCTGGTGTACATAATGTTTTTCACGTATCACATTTGCGAAAGCATATATATGACCCAGAACAAATCATAGAAACAGCTGCTCAGGATGACTTGGAGAAAGAACCAAACTTAGCAGTTATTAGAAGACCCGTTCGAATCATGGATCAGGATGAGAAACGATTAAGAAGGAAGGTTGTAAGGTTAGTAAAAGTTCAATGGAGCAGGGATGGTGATGATTGCACATGGGAAACAGAAGATAGAACTAGAAAAGCATATCCCGAATTTAGGATCGATGTATAGACTTTATCTATCATTTGAGTGTACTCACCGCATGTGGTGTAATCACTTATTGTATATATTCCATCATATTGAATATATATTTCCTTTTGAGCTATTTTCTTCTTATCTACTTTCGAGGACGAAATTCTTTTAAGTAGGGGAGAATGTAACGACCCAAAATATAACCATTTCAAAATATAACATTTAAAGTGATTTTAAATATAAAATATAAAAGGTTTTATGATTCAAATAATATTAGATAGGATTTGGAAATAGAAATATACATAAAGATAATAACATTTGCTTATATCGACAAAAGTGACAAAATCCTGATTTCAGAAAAGTAAGTTTCAATGATTAAATAAATAATTTTAATTTATATATGAGTGTTTATATTTTTAAATGACATTATAAAAAATTATTATTTAGGTTTACATAAATAAATAGCTTAAATAAAATGTCAAAATATGATCGTAAAACATTTTGTCAAAAAACAACGTTTTGTTGATTTAAGGTTATCGCAACGTTGTTGCACATTTATGTATACAATTTAATAAATATGGTAACATATAAAGATAGTTAACAATTAACTAAACAAGGTTACTTTTATTAATCACACTTAGAAAATTCTAGAAAGTAACTAGCAAAAGTAAACTAAAGAAGACAAAACACATGTCACATCAAAAGTGACATAAAGTAAAGAAATATGACATAAAGTAAAGAAACGTGACATAAAGTAAAGTAATCATTCTTATTCTTTACTTAACTCTAAAGTATTTGAATTTTAAAAGTGTGATGTGATATGGATGGTAAGTTTTGAATTAAATAAGTTTACTTAATTCTTAAGCAAGGTTATTTAAGTAAAAACACAAATCTATATTTTATTCTCAAATATTTTCTTTAAATGCATATTCACTTTCTCGCTTCCTTCCACACGTCTTCTTCTCAAAATTTCAATCTTATTTTCACTCTTTTAATGGCTTCCAACCTTAATGAAATAATGCCAAATTTTATTCCAAAAGTATACTAAAGAAAGTAATCATCAAATCACCTTAAATATTCACCAAAACTCCTCCTCCTTCCTTCACAACCCACGACCCACTCCTTCACCATCAAGTTGGGCCCAATCTCTCCTTAAACTCATGGCCCAAAGCACTAAAGACCTCCACAAGTCAAGTCAAGCCACCTAGAAGTCTTAAAAGAAGCATCCGTGAGCACCCGATTGAAGTTAGAAAAGTTATAATCACTTTAAAGTTAGTTCATTTGCGATTAAGGTGAGAACTCCTAATTTATATGTATATATTTGGTTGTGATGTTGTGATATGTTCATTTGGATGTTTGGTTATGGTATTGATTTTCATATGTTGTTTATTGCATGAAAATATTGAAACAAGTCACAATATACACGACATTGATTCACATGGAAAACACTTTCCAAACTAAAATGAAATGTGATATGGAATCATTTATACCTTTGTAAAATGTTTTAATATGCTTAGAAATGATTCCTAAATGTTTAAACTTGTCTTGGAAAATTTTGGATATGAATCTCAAAATACGCCTAAAATTTGACGCGTTTTGTAATGGTAGTTCGTGTTTACGCGTCAAAAGTTCAAACGAACATACGAAGTGGAATATAGTTCAGATTTCTTCGAAGCAAGAATTTTCCGTATCCTTATATCCATATGTTTCATAAAAAAAAATCAAGATTTCATCTTGTATATTTTGAAATATGGCAAAATCAATTTTCAAGAAAAATTTCGTTTTGCACTAAAATGACCAAAGTTGAAAATTGATAAAATAATCATTTAAAAATATGAAATAAATTCTAAAAATCTTTTAAAATGTTTTAAAAGTGATTTAAGTTGAAAATATGGTTTTTTTTAAATGATATAAAAGTTGTTCTGAAGAATATAGCTTTTAAAGCACTTTTTGCAACACTTTCTACAATGCTTTTCAATAACTTTTGAAATAAAATTTGAAACTTAACAATTCTGAGACGATCCGACTTTCTCACCAAAGAAAATCGCATCATCTTGAAGAAAGAAAGGGATAGAAAAGAGAAAACAAAGAAGAGAAAGAAGAAACAACACAGAATCTTAACAGCGGAACGAATAAATTATATTAACAACATAAATATTACATAGTTTACAACCATCATCAGAGTTACACAGATTACACATCACATTCTAGACAGTTATAAACACCTGTCTAGTTATACAACTCAATACAGTATAAGAAACTACTCAGAGAAACCAACACAGCGGAAAAACTATATATCTACACGCAGAGGCCTCCTGCTCCATTGTTCCTCCACAATCGTCAAAGCCAACCTGAATACCTTGGCTACTCGTAAAAATTTGAGTACCCAAGAGTGTAAGAAAACAGAAGATAAACTCCAGGTCAGACATGGGTCTGGTGTGAGTAACAGGTTAAGGTTGCTTAACTTTCAAAAACCTTTTGAAAAGAAAGGTATCACGTAAGACTTCCCACACATAAACATGAAAAAGTTTTTACCTTACGCTAACCAAAACATTTGATAGGAAATCCGGTGATATTATAATAGGTCTAGGGTTTTCAAATAAATAAGAAATAGCCGAAATTGTTACATGATTAAATTCCAGCTAATAGCCACAAAAGTGGGTAATACAATTAAAACCGTTGGCACTTATTGGATTTTGGATTCCATACAATGGCAGGGCTACTGGGGTACCGCCCGTCACAGTACGTGGCCTAGATTACCGTACCGAAGAGTACGCCCTCTCCCCTGCAACACAAGGCCGGAACCATTCTTTACTGAACAGTTCCGAACAAGACAACCCCGCGGTTGTAGCTAGCAACCGCCCACACAGCCGAATATAAAAGAACCTATAGACATGGGAAAATCTCGTCCTACTTGGGCATGACCCACTTAACCTTGCTGCACCTCCCCTGTTTTAGCCATTCCCGGTTGATGAGGCTTGAGGCTATGATTACCTTAATAAGACATTTCACTTAGAATGCTCATCGTCCACTTGACGATGTTCTGAAAGCATTCAATCCATACAAGTTCGTTCCGGGTTCGAACGAAACTGAAGGCACTATCTCGTTGCCCTCATATTGGAATCACCCTCAGAGTCAATGACCATAGCCCTTGCACTCTAAATCACCATCTCGAATCTGTAAGTACTATTTTCGTCAAACTCATCACGGAATCACCCCCAGAGTTATACTGACGAATAGTTCTTACACCTCGAGTCTTCACAAAGCTCCACTTGGATTCACGACCCAACGATTAATTGGAATCGATGTGGTTTTCGGATATCCAAATATGGAAACCCGATCCTGGTCTCATCGAAATCCAAAGCGTGTCTTTTAGGTCCAAGTTGTTTTAAAGTTTGAAACTATTCAATTATCTATATACACATAGATATATAACTCACAAATCACAATTGATAATCCACATTATCAAATAAACTGGTAATCCACATCATCACAATAGATAATCTATATTATCATCACAATGCAACCAAAGCATTCATACAACACAACATTACTTATCTCATTTCTGAGATCACAAAGCATCCAAGGCAATCAATATCACCCATTCATACCTAAGCAATGATTTACTTCATCACAATATAATTAATTTCAAATGAATTAAATTAATTATCTCCATCTCTAATTAATTTAAAGTGAATTAAATTAATTACATCATCTTTAATTAATTTAAAATAAAATAAATTAATTACTTCACCAATATAAATCTTGCTTACTTAACCATTTAATTGATTACAATCAATTGATTAATCATTCAAATTAATCACCTTAATTAATCACCCTTGATTAATTATCCTTAATTACATTCAAGTAATTATCCTTAATTAATTTCACAAATTAATTATTCTTAACCAAAACAGTAATCAACCTTTACTTACTTCAATTAATTAATTAACTATAATTAATTACATTAATCCTTAATTAATTACATTAATTAATTACCTTTAATCACTTATCATTGATTAATTAATCTTAATTAATCAACTCTAATTACATCATTAATTATATTAATTAATGATCCTTAATTATATTTTAATTAATTATCCTCCTAAATTAATCACCTTAAGTAATTAATCCATAATCATTAATCCTTCCAGATTAATCACATTCGGTAATTAACTAACTTAATTACTTCATTAAACAATCAATTATTCCTTAATTAATTTCTTAATTAATCCTTTATTAATTACTAAGTAATTTAATCCAAATTACTTACATTTTAAAACATCTTCAATTAATTACAACCTGTAATTATCAATCAATTACTTCACTAAGTAATTTGCTATCCATAAATAATTATCATTAAAACATCAAGTGTTTAAAATTAATTAAACTTAAAATTAAACAATCATATTTAACACAATTAATTACCTTAAGTAATTAATTTCTTTATACTTAAACCATTCACAAATGAATTATTAAATTAATTAATTATTAAAAATTAACCACATTAATTAATTATTAAATAATCATGATTAATGACCTTCATTAACCATTCTTTAATTACTTCATTAAGTAATTAACTTAGATTAATCACAAATTAAATTATCTTTAATTATCCATTAATTAAAGTCTAATTATTTAATTAATCAACCTTGATTAAAACTTAATTACTTAATTAATAATTCCTTAATCATAGATTAAAAATCTAATTAATGATCTTTAATTTCAAATTGATTAACCCTTAATCAATATTTATTAAACCTTAATCAATCAATTAATTAAATTAACTAATTATTCCTTAATTACTTTTTTAATTAAAATAAATTCCAAAATATTAATCTTAACTTAATTTTAAGTTAAAACATTTCTTAATTATGTTAAAAAACAAATTTATTTAAAACAAATTTCCTTTCGACTTACTTTTAAATTTCATTTTAAATACAAGATTTAAAATGAATATAATTTAAACTTAATCAAAGTTTAAACAATATAAAACTTTTTAAAATTTCAAGACAAACAAGTATTTGCCTTAGAAATGAAATTCAGAAGAGTTTTGAAACTAATTTCTTTTCAAAATTCAAATAATTCAAATATACACTTAAATATAATTTGTTTAAATCTTCAAATTTAAAAACTCCCTTTATTTCAAAACTGGATTTCATATTTAAACTTTTGATTTCCAGATTTAAATTTAACTTAAATCTTGCTCATATTTTACAAACTTCAATTTTTAAAAGGTTTAAACTACTTTCCAAAATAAAGTAGTTAAACAAGTTTAAGTTTTAAAACTTTATTTTTATTTAAAACAGAGATTTTAAATTTAAACCTGAATTCCAAAATTTAAACTTGAATTTTAAAACCAGGTTTAAAATTACTTAACATTAAAAAGTTTTAGAGATTAAAAATTTTAAACACAGATTTCACAGGTTTCTGTAAAACCTGAAATAAACAGATCAACCCGAGACTTACACTAATTTACTTTGAGTTTTCAACCTATCTTCCCCGAGCCAATTCCCCAAAAACTTCAAGCAATCTCAAGAACTCCCCTGCTACCCAACTAAACCAAAAAACATCACCAGTGCAAATCCCATCACTGTGCATATGCACGGCGACCCCAGCCACTTCTGATCATCGCCGATGATCTCAACAACCCATAAGATGACACAACAACTCACCATAAACATTGATTCATGCATCAACTCTCGAATTCGAGTTCGAGCTCCTTGCCCATACCTGGAAAACCATAAACATGTTTCCCTTCAAAACCTGTCAACGGCGAAAACTTGCCGCTCCGACCACCTGACAACTAGACCTTCCGGCCTTAACTTCATCCACGGCCAATCCATCAATCACCAAAAGATCATAGCACTCGGTCAAGTATACAAACCAAAATGATCGACTCTTTAAACCATTTAAAAACTAGGGTTTAGAATAAATTTTCAAATTTGCAACCTCTCTGATAAATTTTATCACATCCATGATTTTTCTTAGCATCAACAAATCATCCTCTACTACCAAGAAGAAAACCGAGACCTCCCAATTCAAAAATCATCAGAATTTGCTTAAAATCCTATTTCAGTTCAAAACAAAACTGCACCTTCAACTTATATCTAAAAATCCTAATTTTTGATTTAAAAATCATGTTCCAGTTAATGCTATTGATTTATGATACTGAAATACAAAATTAACATGTTGGGATTTTAATTAAAATCAACATTCATTGATGTTATTCTGTGTTTCCAGAGACAACTACTGATGTTTTAACTTACTTAAAATTTTAAGTATTGACTTAAGAAAATCAAACAACATTACTTTACAAATTTCCTTATATTAGAAACTAAATTAAAAGTTAAATATTTGTATCACAGTTTGCTTGGAAAACAGAACAAAACAGAGAATTACAGCATGCACACAAATACCTATCACATCAAACTTTTATCAACACACAAACAATGCTTATTTATATCAAAACACTCTAGCATGCAACCTATTTAAAATTTAAAAGTTACTCACCATTTTTTTTAAAAGAAAGCAGAGCCTCTGTTGTGCTTTTTTGAATTTGCAGATGTAAAACTGTTTGCATGCCTCTATACAAAATGCTTTGAATTTGCTTCAGATCAGGCTTCAATTTGAAGATGTGCAGATTAAAAATGCAGGTTTGCCTTTTGCTTCCAGGTTGCATGCAGAGTTCATTTTTTTCTAGAATGCAGAAAAACATGATAATGCAGTGCTTTTTGAAGAAGTGCAGATTTTTTTTACTTTTGCAGAGCCTATTTCCAGGTTGAAAAATAAAAATGATGTAGACCTTTTTGGATATGAGGAAGTTGAATATGCAGACTTGCTTTTTGTAGATGATTACTGACTTAGATAGTGTGGGGTTTTGATTTGGTATTGATCATGATTTCTGGGTTTGAACATGCAAGCTACAAATTTAGATTTGCACAGGAGTTTTTAAATATGCAGTTTTGATTTTTGAGGAGGAGTTACTGATTTTTGATATGAAGAGTTTGCTAAATTTTTTTTGATATGAAGATGTTTTGAAGTTCTCTTTTGATTTAGGAATGAGAAAACAAAAAGTAAGAATGAAAGTGTATGTTTAAATGGATGTATTTTCAGATTTACTAAATTAAAGAAAATTTAAAACAAAATGTGCCACTTGTAAAAATTCCAACATTTGTCAACTTAAATGTTTTATCTTTGAACATTTGTTTAATAAAGCTTTAAGAATACAACACTTGTCCCTTTAAAGTGATTAGTACTTAATTCATAAGCTAATATATATATTAAGCTTAATTGATTAATTAATTAGAATTCAAATATGTATATAAATTTACAAAAGAAATAAAAACAAACTACACTTATAAATAAAGCTTATACATATAAAAATTAAAACAATTAAAAATCTATACTTTGGATTTTAAATTCAAAATCTAATATTTAAAAATCAAGTTATAAATACAAATTAAACTTGAAATAACAGTTGCCATTTTATTCGAAATTTACTTGTAAATCAATACACTATTAATATTATTTTTAAAAATATCTCATTATTAAATTAAAATCATTTTAAAAGAAATTATATTTTTATTAATAAATTATCCATTTTATTAAGGCATAAAACTTTTTGTTTGTTAATTCATTTAAATTTAAAACTCAAGCCAAATTATTTTAAACATTTAAATATTTTTCTTATCAATTTTAAAATCATATATTTATTTATAAATAGCTTTGAAAACTCAATATTAAATAAAAATCAAAATTTCCAACTTATTAATGTATATATTTTAATTTTAAATCATGATTCATTTATTAAGTTTAAACCAAGATTTATTTATTTAACTTTGGAAAGCTTATATATTAAATAAAAACAAATTTTCAAATTACTAAAAATAATAAGAATTAGAAAATATGCTTTACTTATTAAAATTAAAACAATACTAATCTATTTACAATATAAACTATATATTTATATTATAAATAGAAACCAATTAAATATTTATTGAAGAAGATTATTAAATTAATTTGAATTATTATTAACAAAATATCAATATCAATTTAATTTTTTTAATGCAGATTATTAAATTGATATTGTTAAAAATTCCGGGATGTTACAAATTCTTTTCCAAACCCTTAGTAAATGTTTTAAGTGAATAATAAAGCATTTCAAAAGGAAGTTAAACAATTTTGACATTATTTCAAAGATGGTTAAACAAATAGTTAAGTGATTTAAGAAGAAAAAATGAGTATGCGGAAACGACTAGTACATGTTTCCCGTCTGTGAGATCTAAAAGTGGAAACAAGGTGTGTAACTAAGGTTAGGGATGGAGCAACCAATGCCCTGAACTTACCTGGCCTCAGTTTTCTCTTTTAGGCGAGGGGTGGAACATATCAAAAGGAAAGCCCGGATGCTCAATTTGGATTTTATAGAAATAATCTTCTTATACTCATTATTAAAATCCGAAGAGGGGACTTGTCCTATTCGTGGAATTTAAAAGGTGATCTCATCGTTATTCCACCCATAGCACTTGTTGAATATGGAAGTTGATTTTGGATAAAAGTAGAATGATTTCTATAATCCTATTTTCTCAAAAGATACTCATTAAAAATGATTTGGTAAATATTCAAAAGAGGTTTAAATGATTCCGTATTCACTAAAAGAATATTTTGAAAATATATGTCTCTCGAAGATATTTTGGTAAAGGAAAATGAATGAATCGAAAAATAATCACCTAATTACATCATTTTTATCAATGATTGGATTTCGAAGGAACCGGGGTCGGATTTGGTTGATTCCTATCCGAAAACCACTTCGAACCAGTTTACGTGTTCGAAGAATGAAGATGTTTGAAGACGGAGATATTGAGACGAATAATAACGAGGGACTACTTGCTGATTAATTGGGGATAAACTCCCAATGCACTATATTGTAGCAATGGTCTATTTGTTATGAAAAACCTCAAAACCAAAGAGCTTCTCGCCTAGTAATGGCCGAGGAAAGTGCATCCGGTTTCGTTCGGTCCCAGAACGAACTTGATGGGTGAATGTCTCACCTTGCATTCCAAATCATAATGAGTGGTTTCTATAAAAGTATATCAGTCGGTGGCGGAGAAGACACCTTCTCTTAGCTTAACACCCTCTCTCGAGACATACAAGCTCAGGAAGTTATACGTTTGTAGAAATCAGTCGTGTGAATGTGGAATGGCAATGTGGCAATCAAAGTGAAAGAAGATGTGCTATGTGAAAAGGTAATCGTAGCCGCGAGCCTCATCAACTGGAAATGACCGAAACAGGGTTAGATGCAGTAAGGCTAAGTGGGTTATTCTCAAGTAGGTATGATCATTCCATTCTAGATATATTTCTTTCCGCTATGACGTTCGGGATGTAAATTAATGCGGATGTATGTGAAGAGAGCTCTCGGATGAAGGTCGGTAACGACCGGGGGATGATATATTCGGCACTATCTAGTTACAGAGATAGGCCGATCTTGTGTTGGTAGAGGATCCTTTGTGATGGTCCTCGGGACATCCATCTAGAGGTGTACCCATCGGAAAGTAATCCCATCACCTGGTCATTTGTATGGAAATCCATTCTCCAATAAAAGCCTTCGGACTTGTTTGTAGAACCTAGTATGCTGGAATTTAATAATGGTAACAATTTTCGCTAAGATTAATAACTTTATTTGAAAATGTTTTCAAAGAATGTCATTAAAAATAATATCTCTAAATTTTGCGTAATAAAGAGTTTTGGTTATCATAAGGTAAAAACCCGTTCCATGTTTATGTGCGGCGTGGTCTTATGAGATATCCTTTTGTTTTCAAAAACATCGTACTTTGAGTTCTCACACCAGTCCCATGACTGACCCGGAGTTTGTTTTTCCCTTTAAACTCTGGGTGTCCTATTTTTCGAGCAGCCGTGTAGTCAGGATATCTTAGGAGCATTTTGGAGCATGTTGGGGAGCATTTTGGACAAGTCCTTTGGAGCTATGAAGCTGAAGTACCTTATAGTTATCTACCCATTTTCCATTGTGTTATGTAGTATGTATTTCTAGCGTATGTACAGATAGACAGTCATAACTATCCCGCTAGATTTGTATTTGACTCTGATCATTATGTATAATTATAAATGTTGAATACGATGTGAGATTCTATTATTCTGTTATCTTTTATCTTTATTTTCTTTTACACCTCTGATAATCTGCCTCCCTGGCACTTGGATTTATGGCACGTTAATACCATGGATGTATTAGTGTTGATTTCTGAGGGTCGAGGAGATGGGTCGTCACAACATCCAACACAATAAACGGTAGGATTCTTACCCTCCTGCGTTCACCTTCGCCTAGCTCAACCGGCAATTCGACAAAACCTACTGCATCAGTAGATGCACCATTAAAGCCGTGAATGTGGGCTTTAGATGGTTTCAGATCTTTCGTCTTCATCTTCATTTGATCATACGCCTTCTTCAAGATAATATTAACAGAACTCCCACAATAAATTCTCACAAGCACTGGTCTGATCATAACTGAGATAATCATCGGGTCAATGGTAGGTGCCTCCACCTCATCGGCATCCCTACTTCTGAATATTATATCATCCGTCATCATTCGCTGCTGTTTCGTCGGAGTCCCGTCTTCTGTGTTCGAGCAACACTCGAAGTCTGCATGCTTCAAGGAACTAGCATAGTGCTCCATTTCTTGCCAACTCTTTTCTACAGGATGAGGCCCGTCGATTATCATGTTTATGACCAGCCTTCCTCCGGTCCGAGCGGGCTCCTCGGGTCGGTATGAAGCTTGCCCGTGATTGGGGTCGTATGCCCCCTGTCCGCCTTCCTGTTGATTCTAAACAAACTTCTGCAACTTCTTCTGGCAAATCAGCTTTTCTATAGCATCATGGAGGTGTCTGCACTCTTGAGTATTATGCACATAGGTATCATGAAATCGACAATACTTCCCGGTCTTCTTCTGTTCCTAGGTCGGTTTCTATGGGCATGGCTTTTGGTATTGAAAGGTATTGCAAGTTGATAGATAAATATTCTTCAAAGATGTGTTCAGAGGCGTGTATTCGTTATAGGTGGGGATTCTTGGTTTCCACTTTCTTATTTCCCACTTCCATCCGAAATTTCCTCCTCTGGTTCTTTTTAACTACTCCTGCTTATTTTGAACATTGACTTGGACCTTACCAAAGTTCTCTCCGGATTACTTTACCATAATGTTGCTTTGCACCGCTTCCTTACTGGGTCCTGGAGCACTTTTCCTCCTTGACCACCTGGCCTCTTAATTTCTCATGAATTGATCTGCCTTCAAATAAAAGTGTTCCAGGGTAGTCGGTAGTTTACCTACCAACCAGTCACCAAACTCAGATTTCGGATCCACTCCCCGCATGATGGCCATAAGGATGGCGTGGTCATTCGAATTACTAACATCGGTAGCAGCAATGTGGAATCTCCGTAAATAGCCCTTCAACGACTCACCAGAAGCTTGAATCACATTGGATAGTGACATGATGTCTTTTGGGCGAGTAGTATGGATCCTAAACTGCTCCAAGAACTTCACCGCTAACTCATCAAATCTAGAGATCGATCATGGGGGAAGTTCTGTGAACCACATGGTAGCAATTCTGAATAGGGTTATTGGGAAGCATCTGCATTAGTCGCATCTTGTCCTAGCTGGGTCCATTATTTACTCATATCTTATTATGTGCTGTCGATGGTTGGTCTTCTTTGCATAAGCTGGAATAGTTGGCATGCTGAACTTTCGAGGGTACTCAGCTTGTAGAATGTTATCTGTAAATGGAATATGACTTCTTGATACGCCATAATCAGCTATAGTCAAGCCCTGATTCTCCCTCATTAATTGCCTAACCATGGCTGATAAATCTGGAGTCTAAATGGGAATTGCCAAGTTGGTGTCCGTTCTGCATGACTGCTCCAGTTGGCGCCTCCTCTGTCGTCGATCATCTAGGTGTGCATCCTGAGGGCCCGCCTCATGACCATCCTGATGAGGTAGTTGTCCAGCTTCCGCATGTGCTTCAGAGCCTAAGTTTCTGGCTCCAGGCTGAGCGCGACTCCCTAGATGTAGTTGAGGAGCCATTATCCTTGTCACAGGGTCCAGATCATTCCCGTTGGTTTGTCCTTGGTGACCTGTCACCAACTTCTCTGTTGCTCAAGTTTGTGTCGTTTCAATCCTACGGCATCGACGCTTGAGGTGTTCATCTGGTAAGGTGGAGCTATTGGATGACGAGTAAGGAGCAGGGTTTCCTCCAGCATTCTGACGGTGGTGCTAAGAAATCTGGGTCATCAAGTTGGTGTTTGCTTGAATCTGTTCGTTTAGCTGTCTCCTGCTTTCCAGGAGCTCCCTCATTAACTCATTAATCTCTACCCCGATGACAGCTTCTGCATGGTTTAGGATGGTGGCGGATTCTGCACCTGCATTAGCTTGCTGATTGCAGGGTTCTACTTGCTGGACACTAGTAGTTTCATTGTCAACGGCGTTATGGGAGGCAGATCTGGTACGTGGTCTTGACATCTTATAGTTATCCTTAGGAACTCTAGTAGAATCTATGAACACTTGAGAATGTACTTGGACCTCCTTCGGAGGATTTCCTCAATCCAGTAGGAACAAAGTAGATCCTAACAGCCTGAGAATGAACCTTCTTAGTGAAAGCACCAAAATGTTAGCACCAGAATTGGTCATTAACACCCTTTAATAGATTTGTGTAAAGAGATTAATGAAGACGGTAAATTAAAACAGAGGATTATCATAGTAGAATGTAAAAACAACAACAGAAACAAGAACACCAGAGTTAAAGTGGTTCGGCGTAAATTCCTATATCCACTTTGAATGTAATCTTTATTGCTTTTTCAAATACTTGACTACACATACAATCCGTAAACAAACAGACTGAATACAAATTTTAGTAAGAAGAAAGTGAATATAGAATATGGCAGAGTCTCTTTGGAGTTCTCGGAAAAAGGTCCCTCAAATTGGACCCCTACCATTCTATTCATAGACGAAGATAGGCTAGACCCTCTGTCCAGGCCCATGACTAAGATGGTTTGGCCCAAAGCTAAGGAGTTAGGTAGATCGAAACAAGCATCTGATCCACCATGACCGACCCCCTTTTGTGAATCTGGGATCCTCCAAATATCGACTTGGAGTAGCTTTCGTGTATGCTCGAAGCAAGCTAGACCACGACCCGAAGTAATTCATGCTCATGCTCGTGTTGGTCCACATTTGAAACCAAGTCAAGCTAAATCAACACATGCGACCGAACCACCAAGGTCGAACCACATTTGACCGAATCACTAGGGCCGACCCCATCACAGTCTCCCATCATCACTGACCCACCTATGCCAATTCTCCTTGGCCGAACCACCTTGACCGACCCACCAAGGCCGATCCACCTAGGCCGACCTAATATGGCCGAACCACCTCTACTTATCTTCCTTGACCGAACAACACATGCTAATCCACCAAGGTCGAACCACCATGGTCGATCCACTTCAACTTATTTTCCTCGACCGATCCACCAAGTCCGACCCATCCATGACTTTCCATAATAGCTCTCCTACTTCAACTAACCCACAATCGAATACCGAACCACATATACAAACCGATCCAAACAAGTTACACCGATCTCTTATACTTCCAATCCTCTCTTGCCTTGAGTCCCGTCTAGGTCCAACCATATCCTCTGCAAC
Source organism: Allium cepa (assembly GCA_030765085.1). Lineage (NCBI taxonomy): Eukaryota > Viridiplantae > Streptophyta > Magnoliopsida > Asparagales > Amaryllidaceae > Allium > Allium cepa. The sequence goes on along the minus strand of CM060934.1, from coordinate 955,476,921 downwards.
TATTGCCTTGTAGCCGGGCCAAGTAGTCGGGTAACCGGATTTAACTACATTATTTAAATAAGAGAAAAGGATAACTCTAAGCACCATTCCTTCGGTTTAAAGTATGGAACGGATGTTCCATACCATCATTTTTTAAAAGGTCAGCCTTGAGAAACCCAAACCTCAATTTTATATTGTAATTATTTTCAATAAATTCTTTTATAAATTTCTTTACCCATGGAATCCATTTTTCTTTAACCCAAACCTGTTTACAAAACATTTATCAACTTCCATACTCGTTTATGAAACTCGTTATAAATATTCAAATCTGGTTATATAAACTTCTTTATAAACTTTCAAACCTTGTATAAAACTTCCCTTTATAGACATTCAAACCCATTTAAAAATATTTTTATAAACATTCAAAACTATTTCTAAAACTCCTTTTTATGAATACCCTAAAATTATTCACAAACTTCTTTGTATAATATTCAAAAAAATTGTCAAATCATTATTCAAGTATCTTGTTCAAAATAGAATAACCTTGAAGACCACTTCAAAAAGAAATGAAATCTAACTTTCCAAAACCAAACAGAGGCTTAATGATTATAATGGATCATTAAATTTGGGTTTACTTATCAAATTTATATCGTTGGTATTGCCTAACATCAAATATGTAAGAGATTCACACATAATGTACAATCAACCATAGGTAGATGTCCAAGTTACAAATATAGATACATCCATCGGGTGTAAATTTTTTACATAAAGAAGTATATTCCATATGCTTAAGTTATCATGACCCCTTATTGAAATTAACTTACTTGTGTTTATCATGTTGCCTATATTCGGCATTTATGCTAAACACAAGTCACTTACTTCCCATAAAACGTGTCAACATTTTATAATCACTACTTTAATTCATTTGGCTACTTAATGGTCTAGACGAGAGATACTTTGGTTTGAAATCAAATAGCCTTCAAAAGAAATTTGATTTAAAACATAACCGATTGGGTTTGAAACAACCTTTGAATAGACTAAAGTATATTTAGCTGGCTTAACCCTAATTATATCTTAATTGAATCAAGATTAATTCATAATTAAACTTTAATTAACTAAATGAACTTGGTTAAGTCCTAATTAACTTCTTAATGCATCTTAGTTATAGTTTAAATAGTTCATTATTAGTTAAACCCTAATTAATTAAAAATTAATTTAATAATCACTTGGTTAAATAATAATTAAATAACTTACTTAACTTAATTAAATACTAATTAACCATTTAATTACTTCTTATCTTCATTAATCACTAATTAAAACCTTATTAATCAATAATTAGTTACTAACCTTCCTAAAGTGTTACTTAACCTCTAATCATTTACTTAATTACTAATTAAGTGCTAATTACCTTTAATTATTTTATTAAATAAATAAAATGTTAAATAAATAAAATATTAAATAATTTAATCTTAATCTCTTTTAATTTTACTAATTAAGTTTGGAAAACTTTTGCGAAACCATTTCAAAAGAAAACGTTTTAAAACGAAAATATGAAATTTTGTCGAACTACGTCCATAGCGACTATTGCTATGAGCGCAGTTTGCTTAAACATACTTTAAGCAAAAACACTTGTTTATTCTTCCCTATTTCATGTTTAGAAACATAACTTTCAAAGTTTTTGAAATAGAGATAAAGATAGAAATTTTGAAACAATTTCCAGACTTTAAAACAAAAAACATAGTTTTTGATCTCGAATCGGATCTCACGCCGGTCGCAATACACAAAGTTATTACCTTTGTTTCAACTCAGCATACTGGTTCTTAGATCAGAACCATTCATCCATAATACTATACTTTTAACATCACAATGAAACACATATATAAATATAAGGTTATATGTTCACTAACTCGACAACATCACATTCAAATCTCAAATTCAATACCAAACATAACATCCATCAAATCATCATCGATCAACATAATAACCATTCAATTTTCTCATCGTATTATCACCACAATATCATATCATAATATAGTCAAAAACTTTTCCAAAATACTCACCGAAAATTTAAAACCTGAAATGTCTTAGATGCACTAAAAATAACCCCAAAAATATGTCATCTTCCACTTGATTTTTGGACATATTACTCTCGGATTTTGGAAAAGAGATAAAAAAAGATTTATAAATTTTTTTTCTCTAAAATTTAAAAAAATAATCACTCAAGTCAAATTAAGTTTAAGGTAGATATGATCAAAAGAAGAAGAGCTATTTTCGGACCCGAATTTCTGAGTTTAAAAATACACTGCGAACAAATGAGTTATTGACAAACCTAAGATTGAAATTAGAAAACGAGGTTCAAAAAAAGTTGTAGCTACTAAAATTTTATACGATTTGAAAAAAAGAAAATTTTGATTTGGGGTAAAATAAAGGAAGTTATGGCCGAATAAAGTGGAGGAAAACGAAGAAGAAAGAGTTTAAAAACAAGTTTGCATCTTTAAAAGAATTTAAATCTTTTGATTTTATGAAAAAATTTAAACTAACATAAGAAGGCATGAAACATGAAGAAAACTTTAGAGAAATGGAAATGGATAAATAAATGAAAATATGGTGAAATATATGTGTATTTATAAGCACAAGAAAGTAGGAAAATTACCAAACTAACCTTAGATTAAAATATCCTAACATGTCATTATTTTGACAAGTCACATCACCACCATCCTCCCCCTCGTATGTCACATTCCATCCTCTCTAGTAACATCCTCTAGGTCATGGTGGAAAATAATGATAAGGCTAACATATGACAAGAGATGATGATATATACTTTGTGTGTGTGTATATATATATGTAGGTTTATATGTATATACATGTTATTATTCTTAAACCCATTACTTGTCATATCACTTTCTAAACATAATTAACATAAGATAATATGTTATTAAGTGTATCGTCATATGGTTAATTATCAACTATATATGTGTACATATAATGCATAAAGGAAAACAATGTTCCCGACAACTTTCCGGTGTTGAAAAGTCGAAATTCCAGAAAACATCTTTGGTCACATTCTCTATTTTTCTATGAACTATCTATTTTGGTAAAAAAATTTAAAAATGATTTTACCATCATTATTAAATAATTATAATAGGTTTATTTGTCAACAGAAACCCATTTATTTATTATTTAAACTTAACTTGAATTCCCCGAAGAAATATATAAAACCGATGGTATCAACTGTCGATGTCATAAATACATTTTATTTTCCAATAAAATAAATTACTTTATTTCATAATCTTGTTTGAATACATATATTAGTGTACAAATTCAGAGCCATGCATGATCCTTATTTTTTAAAAGCAGTTTTATTGATAAAATGATTTTCGGTTGTTTTATCGATATTTTACTTAGGACGATATTACAAATTATCAATATTTTACTTCGGTAATTTGTCAGCAAATATTTTTTCCAAACAAAATAACTATTATTATTTACCACTTAAAACATGATTATTTCTTACTTCTAAACCTATGTCTAAGTATTTTGAAAATAAAGTTTATCCAAGTGATAAATTTATAGGTCGCTACATTTGAGTTCTAACATATATGAAAATAATTAATTTGTTATGGATGCATAGCTTTCTAGTTAATTTTAGAAATAGTTGAGTAGGGGCCATATCAAGAGGTCTGGATAAATCATTAACATACTCACCATTCATTTAGCCATTGTTTTGGCAAGTAACCATTTCCTGTGATTTAGTAATAAACGTTTTTTAAATAAATTGCGTTTGAAGAATTCATACATTTAAACATGCTCATAGTTTTACCGTCAGGAAATTTTCCTTAAGGACAATTTTTAGGGCTTTTTTTTAGATTTAGGACAGCCCGCTAATTATTTTCTCAGAAGGACATACGCACGTATTTTCCTTCCAACCACTTTCACGCGCTTCTTCTTCTTCTTCTTTGTTTCGATCAAATTTTTCTGTCGCGATCCAATTTACTCTCGCAATCAAAATATCGATCAATCTTGTTTGATCATTTCAATTTCATTCTTCTGAAAATTATAGTTCATCTATTATATTTTTCTCATACGCGTTTGTCGACCTCGTTCTTTTTATATTTCTACCGTGATCTCGTTTTTTTTCAAAGTTTTGATATAAAGTTGTTTGGGTTGTATATAAAGTTGTGATAGAGTTGAAAAATATCAAATTTTATGTTCAATTTTTGGGTTTCATTTTTATTTTTTTCATATTATCATTTTTTTATCATCAGTAACTAGGTATCAGTTTTGTATACGGTAGGTATCAGTTTTGTGAAATTGAATAATTAATGTTCTACATTGAACATATTTTTACTAATGTTTATTTTTATTTTTTTTGGCTATGGGGATAACAGTCTTATTTGTCTGTTTGTGTTGAATTATAACACTTTTAGCAGTCGATTGTCTATTGATTGCTCTTTATATGATTTGAAGAATGAGATATAAGCTTGTTATGATTGGAAAAATATTATTGATTGGGTTGTATATAAGCTTGTGATAGAGTGGAAAAATATCATATCTTAGGATCAGTTTTCTGGTATCATTTTTATTTTTCTTAGTATAAATTTTTTTGATTATCAGTAACTAGGTATCAGTTTTGCATACCTTAGCTATCAGCTTTCTGAAATGGAAAAACTAATGTTCTAAACTGAACATGTTTTTACTAATGTTTTTTTTTTGTGCATTGGTGATAATGTGACACAGGTAGACCATCAGCCAAGTCCGGAGGAGGATTTTCATATTTTCAGAATAAGCATAACAGATGTGGCGAGTGCAAAGCAGCTTGATCATAATAAATGGAATTGTTAAGCTTCGAAGAGCATATGATTTGATTTTTTATTTTGAATTTGTTCAGATTAATAAGTGGATGTGTGACTTGTTTTGGTGGTTTATTGTAATTGAATCTTTTGCTATTACTTTGTATTCAGTATATCATGGAATTTGTTATAAATGGAATTTGTTATAAATGGAATTTGTTGTTAATTTGTGTTCAGTTTATTGTAAGTGGATGTATTCAGTTTTAGTATCAGTTAAATATTTTTACAGTATTAGTTCTAGTGTGTGTTTTTACAAGTAAGAGCAGCTTTGTTTTAAAAACATAACATCATTACTTCACAAGTACACATTTCAATAAAATTACATTACTTTACAACTATCAAATTTAATTCTGAAACATCAAATTTAATGGTCCAAGCATATAGTATGCTTTGAATCAAAATATTTAATATTTGTACTAGCACACTTAGTATCGATTTGTGTATGAATTTTTGCGTTTGTAGCTATTACTTTAAGACATATTTGCTAAATATTTTGTTTTATTTTTTATTATGTAGTTATCTTTTTTGTTTTCGTAGGTGTCAGTTTTGTTTCTGTAGGTATCAGTTTCTTTTATGTAGGTATCAGTTTTGTTTTTGTAGGTATCAGTTTCTCTTATGTGGGTATCAGTTTTGTTTCTGTAGGTATCTGTTTCTTTTATGTAGGTATCAATTTTCTTCCTGTAGTAACTGTTTATTTTTGAACTAACTGTTTTTGAAATTGAGAGATAATATTTTTCAATATTTTGTTATGAATCATTTTTTTTCCAAGTACGTTGCTCCACCTTTCTGCATATACAACAAATTGTTTCTCTGACTTCAATGCCCAAAAACCCAACTCATCTGCCATGGTCAGACTCCAATCCACCTTCCTCGACTAACACAATCATCGCCAACAACTTGCGACCTCAACCTCGACCAAACCGCGACCTAATCAAAATTTTCTCCTCACCGCCTCCTGCAAAACACCAACCACAACCGCATCAAACACAGACTCAAAAAAATTGAAAATTGTAATTTTGATTTTGTGAAAGTGATTTTGGTTTTGGGGAGACTGTGGAAATTGATTTTGCTTCTAAGCAATTGAACGAGAAATCAATTTGTTTTGATTTAATTTTATTTTTAAAAGAAAGTTCGTCGATTTCTGAGCGAAAGCGAGAAGGAGGAGACGAACATAATTCTTTGTCTTTGTTTTAATTCGTATCTGGGCTTGGGCTTTGTCCTTATGGTAAAAGTTTTTTGTGCGTGTCCTGCTGAGCAATTGTTTATTTTACTTTGTCCTTTAAAATTATTTCCCCTTTTACCGTTTAGTGTAAAAGACACATTTTTCAAAAGAGACAGTCTGATCAGCAAAAAGGTAAGATAACTAACAATCTGTCGTTTTAATATATTTTTACCACTGCATAGATGTAAGCATGAACAAATTAGTAATAATACTAGGATGCCATATTGTATTCTATGTATACTTGCACTGATAAATTTTCACATAGACTGAGGAGGATAACGGTAATAAAATAAAAATAAATAAAATTTGTTGTTATTAATAAACTTTAAAAGAATGCTAATTTTTAATTATAGCTTACCAAAAAAGTCTCAACTTTTTTTTTTTGAAATTGGTAAAATGAGCCCAAGACCCAATACAATATCGGGTTCATATTACCCATATGTTACAACTCAATCATCATAATAAGTTACCCACCCTACTACTCACTTACACTTGCACTCTTCTCTCAACAATACGAGAGAAAACCTAACCCTAACAAAATTAGGGTAAAATATTTGAAGGGCGATTCATTTGATTTCCCCATTTGCTTGTTTGATTTGACTTCATGAAGGTTTCCAGATCTTCTCCTTAATGTTTTTAATCTTCCCGATTTGTGGATCTGATAAGCTTCTCTTAAAGTTGTCCAATTGTTCGTGCTCGATGGTGGATAATTTCTTATCATCTCGTAGCTTTCTTCTTTGATCTAAAGAACTTCCACTGAGGTTGTTTAGTAATTCGTGTTCGATTGTGGTTGGCTTCTCTTGACTTCGAAGCTTGCTGTTTTCGTCTTTGTCCCATATAGATAAGCGATTTATACAATTGTTGAGCTTGCTTTTATAAAACCTATCACTCAGTCTCTGATTATTAATTTTCAATTGCAAAATTCTTTCTTGTTATAGGATCTAATTTCTATATGCTTGTAATTGTGTGAGCGGTAGTTCCGGCTCAAATCAGATAAGAAAAAAAGTTCGATTGGCGTCTGTAATTGGTTTATTATTCAAATTATAATGGCTAATATTGTGTTTACTTCCCTTCGAGGAATCATTTTTGGTTTAAGCATGTAATTGCCCGCCTCCAGTAGACTTGCTCACAAGAGTGGTTCTGCTCCATCCTTCTATCTCCTTCTTCCCATGTTTAGCACTGTGATGAAGTAGTTTATCTCGAGAAATGTCTGAATTGACTTTCCCGCTATGTAAGAAACTTCTAACATTTCTTCATAATTGTCCAATTTTCTTATATCCTGATTTGGATTGTTTGAAAGTTTGGATTGATGTTTTGATTTTTGGATAAGTATCTGGTTTTCTGACTCAATTATTTTCCATAACTGTGTTGATTCTGTTTCTTTTGCATATGCAATCTCAAGTTCAAAAGGTTTCAACGTTTATTGGTAATAATTTGTGACTTGTTAATTATAACCTTAAAATGAGGCTTTTCAATTATAACTACTTAAACTAAATTGATGATATACTAATATTTAACATTTTCATCTTTCCAAGGCATTTTATCATATGAATTTAGATGTCTTATTTGTAAATATTTGTAATATCTAATGTAGCTTGAATTAAAGGACTAGAATTTGGCTGCCAAACATTGTAACAAGCAATTCCATTATACTTGCAAGCTTTGTTTATGTCTTTGATTACGTGCTTACTAATACCATACATTATTTTATTTTATCAAATAGGCATCCAAATACTATATGGTTGTTTATCACCGTATGACGGTGAACAATCGTTGGAAATCAAAGTTGCATGGTTGTTATCGTTGTTCGGCAGTGAATGGCCGTTGAAAATCAAAGACGTACGGCCGTTTAGGGCCGAATGGAAAATTTTGAATTTGATGTTAGATATCATATAAAAGGAATTTTGATATCTATTAAAAATTTCTTGGTAGCTAAAAGTAATTTTTTTATGTCAATAGCAGCACCCGTAATATATTCAAGATAAATAATTTGCACAAAAGTTAAGCCATATTTTTACGTTGAAATCATGTATAGTTAGTTTGAATTTTTGTTTTTAGTTGCAACATCTAATTTATTGTTAGTTTAAATTCTTGTTTATATTAATTTGTAAAAATGGTTTATTTATTAGATGTTATTTTTGATATTAAGATTTGTTTATATTTGTAGAGTGAAATTTTGAATTTGTAAAGAAAGTTTATTAGTTAGATTCTATGATTAAATGATATTTGTTACAATGAGATTTGGTAATATTTTGTAGAGGTTTATTGTTTAGATGACATTTTTGGTGGTTTACGTTGATACCACATATGGCAACTATTATTAAAGATTTTTTTTACAGTGTGAAGTAAAAAGGCATCAGCGGCTTCGGCACGTACGTCTACAGATCATAATCACGCGACATGTTGCATAACAAAAGCACGCTTACGACTCATAGTACCCAACTTACAAGCACAGTTGCACAATACACAATGACCAAAGCTCCTAATACAGTTGCAATTAGAAAACCATTGGACACTATGATCCAACAAAATATTACAGTGCAACATAGTAAGTGAAAACCATCCTGCAATTTTCATGCCAAGCTTCAATCATGATACACAGCCTACGACAACAAACAAACAGCAACTGGACAATCCAAATACCAAGCATTAACAATATTATGAGCGAAAACGAATCTCGAGCAGCCAAAGATATTTCTTCAACCAGAGCAAAATGGAAAGACGGAAACATGCAAACTGTATAACCACAGCACTACCTTATTCGAGAAAGTGCGACATACAGCCACCGTAGACAACACAGTAGATATCTTGCAATTTAATCATTTTTTACCTTTTCATTTTCAAAAAGCCAATAATTACTATTTATAGTTTGATTCTCATTATTAACCATATGGAGCTATATTCAGCCAAATATCCTTTTTCGTTTGACCCTTTTTGTCTTTACCAGTGCTCGTCTATGTCAAGAGCTATAGGTATACCTTCTCTTAGTATATTTCTGTCAGCAAACAGAATCCTACTTTGTTACATACACCAGCACATTGTTATGCACAATAAGCTCTCATTTAAAAAAAAAATTCAGTTAGTTTTCGATAAGAGGTATACTTTAACTGAGGTTGTTCTTTTGTATAGCTGGACGTTAAGGGAGTTCAATTTCTTTGTCCTTCTACTGTCTGTCCCCTTATCCACTAACAATCGCAATCATCCGTCACAGCAAATTGATAAATTGATCCACTATTGTTAATGTAAGTGTAGTGATAAAAAACGAAGTGATGAAATACATATGGTGCATGAGGACAAATAAAGTATGGGATGGAGTATTTGTGGTCACATTCATATATATTACTTGCTTAATGGTAGCTGGAGTTTGGCGATGTTAGAATTCTCAAAAATAGTGAATGGCATATATCCCACATCGCCAAAAATAAGTCTAAATTCTTGTTTATATAGTGAACTCTCAATCTCTATATTGACCCTTAAGGTCAGGTAATTTTGTGCGAGGAGGAGGACCTATATGGCCATGGACTAGTAACACGTGCGCGCCGCTCGTTCGACCGAATCGGGTTAGGTGCAATAAGATTGGGTTGTGTCATATATTTTTGCTACCTATAAAAAATGGACTGATTTTGAAAAAGAAGCGTGTTTAAAAGATATGGATTTTCCAATGGTTATGAACATTGCAAACTGATGAAGAGACACAACTGTTGCAAACCGCAACAGTTTTTGATCGTTGCAAACGAAGAGACGCGACTGTTGCAAACACTGTTGCAAACCGCAATAGTTTTTGGTCGTTGCAAACGAAGGGACGCGACTGTTGCGAATAGTAACACTTTTGGCGTTGCAAATGAAGGGATGCTACTTTTCTCAACAGGTGTAGCCATTGGGAATTCGGCTATAAATAAAAAGGAAACCTTATCACTTTCTTCACTCAATTTTAAAAACCGAGCAATCTCTTCTTTATCGTCATTTCTTAAAAATCATAGTCAGTCATATCACATAAAAGATCATACACATCATGATCCCGAGAAGCTTACGTCTGTTGTAACTTGAGAGACTTTGAATAAAGTCTTAAGGAAATTATTACGACAAGACTCAGATGAAATTTCCTTCTTCAACCAGTTAGATTTCTAGTTGATATATATATATATATATATATATATATATATATATATATATATATATATATATAGACACACACACACACGTTTCTACGATGTACTATTTCTTTAAGTAGTATGACGTTTGATTTATTGCTATAGTTATTATTACTATAGTTGTTAGTTTGTTGTTGTAATTAATTATAACATACTTATGGTTAAATATAGCTAATACATAATTTCAAAGTAGTGGAAATCTGATTTGTAAACTTGTGAGATGAGTTTATTGTTGATTAGTCCCTGTTTTGGTATACTAGACGTATAACAGCTTAAGACTTTCTTGTTTTAACTAAAACAGAGATGGCAACTCTTGAACTATCAACAAAGGCTACTACTCACAACAGGCCTGATCCGTTCAAAGGAGATGGTGATGACTTCATAACATGGCAAAATCAAATGTTGTTTTATCTCACCACGCTAGGGATGTAGAAGTGCATCGAGGAGGATGAACCAAAGCCTAAAGACGGACAAACTAGAGAAAAGATGCAACTGTTTTTCTCGAAATTGACTCATGGAAGCATTCAGACTTCTTGTGCCGAAACTACATTCTGAATTGTCTAGATAAAGTACTATATAAAGTATATCAGCCACACTAGACAGCAAAATCCTTATGGACTGCACTTGCACATAAATACAAAACGCAAAATTTCAATTTGAAGAAGTTCATCGTAGACAAGTTTATGTAATACAAAATGGTTGACTCCAAATCTGTAACCAGTCAAGTGTAAGAACTCCAACTCATAATTCATGAACTTGAAGTAGAAGGACATAAAGTTGGAGAATCCTTCCTTGTTGAAGCGATATCAGAGAAATTACCACCATCTTGGAAAGACTACCGCAATTATCTGAAACATAAGAAAAAGAAGATTTTCTTAGAAGATCTTATTGTCAGACTAAAAATTGAGGCTGATCACTACGGAGTGACAATACAAAGAGAAGAGGCATTTGTGGCAGAAGAGTGAAAGAACAAAGGACATTTCAAGAAAAACAAGAAGTAATTCCCACAGAAGAGAAAAGCGCCTGAAAATAAACCCAAAGACAACAAACGAACCAAGAAGTTTAATGGCGAGTGTTGGGTTTGCGGAAAAGCAGGACACGCCGCTACAGATTGCAGACACAAGAAGGAACGCAACTCAGAGGCAAATATGGTCGATAACATGGAAGTAGACGAGTCTAATTTTTCCACAGTTATATCTGAATGCAATTTGGTTCAGAACCCTAACCAATGGTGGTTGGACATAGGTGCTACTCTTCATGTTTTCTCTCACAAATCCATGTTTTCTACATATCTGACATTCGATCAGGAAGAAAAACTCTAAATGGGTAATTCTGCAGTTTCCATGATCGAAGGCAGTGGCACAGTAGTCCTCAAGTTTACTTCTGGAAAAATTGTCAAGTTGAATGATGTGCTCCACATTCGAGACATACGCAAGAATCTCATCTCTGGTCCAGTGCTATCAATGAAAGGATTCAAAATGGTCATCGAGTCAGACACGATGGTTCTGTCCAAAGCTGAAATGTATGTAGGAATGGTATATTTATGTGATGACCTATTTAAGGAAAATGTAGCTGTTGTCGAAAATAAAACTGTATTCTGATTATGCTATTAATAAAATTAAAATTTCTTATTTTCTTGAGCACGAAATTTTACTATGGCATGATAGATTAGGACACATAAATTTCCATAAAATGAAAAAACTATCAAACTAGGGATTAATTTCGAAATTCCAAGTAGATAAAAAATACAAATGTGAGACATGCATAGAAGCAAAAATGGTCAAAAAATCATTTCATACAGTTGATAAAAGCACCGAACCACTAGGTTTGGTTCATACTGATTTATGTGATTTCAAATCATTACCTACAAGAGGTGGGAAAAGGTACTTTATTACCTTTATTGACGATTATACATGATATTGCTATGTATATCTTTTAAATAGCAAGGACGAAGCAATTACATCGTTTATGAAGTACAAAGCTGAGGTATAAAATCAGTTAAATAAAAAGATCAAGATATTGAGATCTGATCGAGGTGTAGAATATGAATCACCGTTTGAACAATTCTGTGCCGAAAATGGTTTAATTCATCAAACAACAGCACTATATTCACCACAATAAAATGGTATAGCCGAGAGAAAGAATAGAACATTAAAAGATATGATTTATGCAATGCTCTTAACTTTTGGCCTACCGACAAACTTGTAGGGGGAAGCCTTAGATATGTCTAATAACATATTAAATAAGGTTCCTCACAATAAAACATGAACAATTCCATATGAGTTATGGAAATGACACATACCAAGTTGAAAATACCTCAAAGTGTGGGGTTGCTTGGCAAAAGTTCCAGTTCTGCCTCCCAAGAAAGTCAAACTTGGACCAAAAAATAGTAGATTGTTACTATTTAGGACCAGCCCAAAATAGTAGCGCCTACAGATTTTTGGTATTCAAGTCTGATATAACTGATATTCATGTAAATACAATCATGGAATCAAGAGATGCCTCATTTTTTGAAGATGTGTTTCCGCACAAAAGAAATAAAGGAAATAATGTCCCCAAAAGGACAAGAGAAGAATTGAGTAAATCACATGAAGATGAAACTCATCGTGAAATTAAGAAAGTTGAACCAAGAAGAAGCGTAAGGGCAAGAACTTCCAAGACATTTGGTTCGGAATTTTTAACATATATGTTAGAACATGAACCTCAAACGTATAAGGAAGCAATATCATCTTCTGAATTCTCATGTTGGAAAGAAGCAATCCAAAGTGAAATTGATTCAATTCTGAGTAATAAAACTTCAAAAATAGTTGATCTTCCACCTGGAATAAAATCAATTGGTTGTAAATGGATCTTCAAAAAGAAGATGAAACCAGATGGCTCCATTGACAAATACAAAGCAAGATGGTAGCCAAATGATATCGTCAAAAAGAAGGTGTAGACTTCTTCGATACCTATTCACTAGTAACACGAATAACCTCTATAAGAATGTCAATAGCAATTGCATCCATCTATAGTCTACAGATTCATCAAATGGATGTAAATACTGCATTCTTAAATGGAAATCTCAATGAGGAGATTTACATGGAGCAACCTTAGGGTCTTATATCCAAAGGGAATGAAAACAAAGTATGCAGATTAGTTAAATCATTATACAGACTAAAACAAGCTCCAAAACAATAGCACACAAAATTTGATAGTATCATGATGAAAAATGGTTTTTGCATAAATGAATGTGATAAATGTGTTTATTACAAACAAATTGGACAATCATACATGATGATTTGTCTATATGTAGATGATATGCTAATCTTCGGTCCAAATACTAAGGTAATAGAAACCACTAAGCAGATGTTACTCAACAATTTCGATATGAAAGGCTTAGGAGTTGCAGATGTTATTTTGAGAATCAAAATTATAAGAGCACCTAATGGAATTGAATTATCTCAGTCACTTTATGTAGAAAAAGTGATTGAAAAATATCAAAATTTTGGAATTAAAGGTGTACGAACGCCATATAATCCATCGAAAGTACTGCATAAAAACACTAATGAGAGTGTAATGCAACTGGAATACTCTAGTGTAATAGGATGTCTCATGTATCTCATGAATTGCACAAGACCAAATATAGCTTATGCAGTAAGTTGATTAAGAAGGTATACAAACAACCCAAGGAAGGAACATTGGAAAGCACCAATGAGAGTGCTTGGATATTTAAAAAAATACCACAAACTATTCATTACATAATGAAAAATATCTTGTCGTCTTAGAAAGATATAGTGATGCAAACTGGATTGCTGATTCAGAGGAATCAAAATCAACGAGTGGTTATGTATTTACCTTAGTAGGGAAGCAATGTCATGGAAATCTACTAAACAAACATGCATAGCTCGATCCACTATGGAATCGGAGTTCATCGCTTTAGATAAAGTAGACGAAGAAACAGAATGGTTTCGTCACTTTTTAGAACATATTCCGTTTTGACCTAAACCTGTACCGGCCATATGCATACACTGTGATAACCAAGCAGTATTAAGTAGAGCCCAAAACTTTGTGTATAATGGAAAGTCACGACACATTCGTCGATTCCATAACACAATTAGGCAGTTACTCTCAAATGGAACTATTTTCATAGATTATGTGTGAACGAATGATAACCTAGCGGATCCATTTAATAAAGGTTTATCAAGAGAGAAAATTAACTGCGCATCGAGGGAAATGAGTTTAAAAGCCTAAACCAACAAGAGTTATCTTATTCGGAAACCTATCCTAGCGAATGGAGATCTCACGAACTAGGATCAATAGACAAACTAGTTCTGAATAACTCAAGACGTAATGCATTTGTTTGGACTTAGTCCTACTCCATTCCAATAGTGCACAATATAAATGCATGCATACAAAAGTATTAAAAGGATAATTTTTTTTAATGATGACCATATCTTGAAAATAAAAAGTGGGGTATATGTAGGATACTCTTAATGGTTGTGATCACCTATGTTAATGTGAGCTGGGTCGGCTCTATGAGAATATTAAAGGCTTTTATTCTCTAAAAACACTCGCAGAACCAAAAGTTGTTCAAGACCAAAATGAATACAACCATGAGATTGAATGTGAAGGGAAATAATGCTTTGTAAAGCTTATTGTCTGGTTATACAATAACGGCTGACGGTTCAAGATGAAATAATTCACCGATTAGCCAAGTATATCCGATAAGTTTTAAATAGGGAAAGTTCAAAGTGAAATATCTACTTATCCTGAATATAGCATTATTTTCATATGAACTGTGTGATATTATACTTTGTGTAGGGGAGACGTATATCGTCATTCATGTGAGGGATTGTTAAAATTCTCAAAAATAGTGAATGAGATATATCTCACATCGCCAAAAATAAGTCCATTTTCTTGTTTATATAGTGTACTCTCAATCCCTATATTGGCCCTTATGGTCAGGTAATTTTGTGCAAAGGAGAGAACCTATATGGCCATGGACTAAAATATATGCGCGCCGCCACCCGCCTGTCCGATCGACCAAACCGGGCCGTGTCGGGTGCGGGTCCAATAAGATCGGGCTGTGTCATATATTATTGCTACTTAAAAAATGGACCGATTTTAAAACAGAAGTGTGTTTAAAAGATACGGATTTTCCAACGGTCGTTACCGTTGCAAACTGATGAAGTGACACAACTGTTGCAAACCGTAATAGTTTTTGGCCGTTGTAAACGAAGAGACGCGACTGTTGCAAGCCGCAATAGTTTTTGGCCGTTGCAAACGAAGAAATGCGATTGTTGCAAAACGCAACAGTTTTTGACCGTTGCAAACGATGTGACGCCACTGTTGCGAATAACAACACTTTTTGGCGTTGCAAATGAAGAGATGCTACTTTTCTCAACAGGTGTAGCCATTGGGAATTTCGCTATAAATAAGGAGGAAACCTGATAACTTTCTTCACTCAATTTTAAAAACCGAGTATTCTCTTCTTTTTCTTCATTTCTTAAAAATCATAATCAGTCCTATCACAGAAGATCATACACATCACGATCTCGAGCAGCTTACGTCTGCTGTATCTTGGGAGACTTTAAATAAAGTCTTAAAGAAATTGTTACGACAAGCCTCAGACGAAATTTCCTTCTTCAACAGGCTAGATTTCTAGTTGATTTATACATTTATATATATATATATATATATATATATATATATATATATATCATTTTCGTTTCTACGTACTATTTCTTTAAATAGTATAACGTTTGATTTATCGCTGTAGTTATTATTACTATAGTTGTTAGTTTGTTGTTGTAATTAATTACAACATACTTATTGTTAAATATAGCTAATACAGAATTCCAAAGTAGTAGAAATCTGATTTGTAAACTCGTGAGACAAGTTTATTATTGATTAGTCTCTGTTTGGTATACTAGATGTATAACAGGCGATTCATAGGATTGTCGGCTTACCA
This sequence comes from Allium cepa, assembly GCA_030765085.1. Classification (NCBI taxonomy): domain Eukaryota; kingdom Viridiplantae; phylum Streptophyta; class Magnoliopsida; order Asparagales; family Amaryllidaceae; genus Allium; species Allium cepa. Next base: position 955,460,766 of record CM060934.1, on the reverse strand, counting down.
ATTCTAGGATGAGAATTACACGAAGCAACAATAAAAGATGTAGCTGATGTTTTCCTTGACAGTAGTGCAACTTTTCTTTTGCATCATCAACAACAAAAGCTAAAGTTTTGGAGTTTTTAATACAAGATTGTTCATTTGCATTATGCATATAAATTTTGGTATTGGTTATCTTTTTTTTTTTCCGTATGTGCATGTATGGGTTGATCCAAATTTACTGAAAGTGTTAATACGTAGAACCGGTTCTGGTTAGTAGAAAAAGAAGGGAAACGTGTTGAAATTTTTATGGTATGATTCACATAATAAGTTGAAAACAATGAAAAAGTGAAGGAAAAATGAATGAAATTTGACATGACATAAAACCTTTATGGTTATCTTAATTTTCATTTCTTTATGAGATTAAAAAAAATCAAGTTTTTTGTTTAGTATATACAACATAGTAAATATGAGTGATGAGAGTATGTGCATGCGTGTATGTGTATAGATGTGTATATAAATGTCTATATGTATGTGTCTATATATATATTTTTATCAATTATATATATATATATATATATATATATATATATATATATATCAATTATATTTTCCACCTCTAATGTGTAGGGAAATTGTATAGTCCTCTTTGTTAGAACTACTTTCCTGATTGGAAACTATTATTTACTTTGGGAATAACATTTTTAGTTGTGATATTTATGGATTTTTATTTGAGAAATTTTGATATATATCCTTATGTTTATTAAAATAAAAATTAGATCCCTTTCAATTTTCTTTTGTAAATTGCATTACTGTTTTTTTTTTAAAATATGAAATTCACAGGGGTATTTGAGTAATTTTACTAACTTTAACATACATTTTTAGGGTACACGTTCAAAATTCATAACCGCTGTAATACATACCGGAGCGACCGCTTTTAAATTTGAAAACGTGAGAATTGAAAAAGAAAGAAATTTGAAAAAGAGAGTGTAGAAAATAGTTTTTAAAATGGAAGAAAATGACGTAAAACAAATAAGTTTTGTAAAAAAGAGATGCATGGAAATTAGTGTTATTTGCTTGCATTCAAAGTTAGTGACAATTTCTAAGGGTGTTATGGTTGCGGTGACAGTCTTTATTACCACCAACTGTAACCTTAACCGTTGTTGATGGTTATAAATTCTTATAACCGTTACCGCAACCGTCTATGATGGTTAACCATCATATTTTCAATTTTGAAGCATTTTGTACACATATTTTCAATAATATGCATTTTATACATATATTTTCACATAGCTCTAACTAGTTTTGCAAATTATTATTTTTGTATAATAACCAATATGCATGCACATGTTATTAGTTCGTGAAGGCACATAGTATTAATGTACAAGCTATTCCTTGAACTTAAATAATTAATTTTACACTTTAATGTTAAATATTATACAAAACAGTCATGTATGGTTGGTATGGTTAACCGCGATTATCGAATTATTCAACCGTTATCTTTATAGATGGTAACGGTTTGTACGGTTGAGCGGTTGATAGTTCAACCGTAACAGTCCTATAATTTTGATCCACTGAAGCCTTTTAAACAAAATTGTATACCACCGCATTCTTTCTTTAATTCGCATGATGCTAGAATGATATATATATTTATAATTTATGAATAAAACAATGTAAAACTTTCATTCTTTTTCAAAATGTGGTATAATAATTAAATCAAGTAATTAGTATCTAAATGTTCATTGAATTACTATAAGGTGGAATCTACTTTTTCAATCTATTGTTAGCAAATCGGTTTTATGCTAAACTTTTGAACAAACCATGTGCGATACACGAGTTTGTGCTAGCTAAAATTTATATGCTAAACATTCAATTTATGTATAGCTTACATTTGAAAACTAATAAATAACTATGTTTGATAATGCAATGTTTACGAAGATAAGAACAGCTAACAGTTTATGTTATTGTTTGTTGTATAAAGGCATTGCTATAAAATATTAATTATACTCAATACGCATTAAGATTACTTAATCAAATTTATGAATAAACTTTTGTTGGAAGTGTTTAAAAAAAAACTAACTAAAAAATAACAATCCATAAGCATGTACTTTCACTTCCATATAACTAATAATTTCAAAAAATGTATTGTTAAATAAATTATATGGTAAATCCCCGTGTGTAGCAAAGTTTCGCACTAGTTTAAATGTCATAAATCAATCACTTCACCTCATCTACCATTCTCTCAATCTCACAATTCTATTGCTCTCGAACCCTTATTTAAATGTTTATTGCTCATTCAAATACATACTATATTATGATCACTTTCTATTCTATTGCCTTAAAAGCTACAATTTAAAGATTTGCGTAGGGCTGCAGGACCATTATGCTAGAATTAACAAATCAGTATTCAGAGATAAATCAATTGTCAGAACCAATGTTTTCATAACCGGACCGTGAATCAAACCGTGAGTACTCAAGGTTCGAGCTTTTGAAGGTTCGATCGGACCGTGAATCAAACCGTGAGTACTCAAAGTTCGAGCATTTGAAGGTTCGACCGGTCGGACCGGTCAAGAACCATACATACTTTTTTTTGAAAATTAATACATTTAGATGCAACGTATCAAGCATAACAACATAATAAATCAACATTTTCAATAAATATATACGATATTAATACATAATCCACACATTAATTCAATGAAAAATTAAACAAAATTTATTACACTAGCTGCACTAATTACGAACATAAAACGGATGAAGATTTGAAAACATATTTTGAAACGAAGAAATTGCTCATATGAGAGTGTTCAACCAGCTTCAAATGAAGGGTTAAACCGTCAATTCAAAGGTCGAACCAACGTTTTTGCATGAAGAAGGTTTGATTGAGTTTCCGGCCTTTGACCCCACGGCTCGGGGTTATTCGCGGTTCAACCGCGGCAGTGTCGGTTTATAAAAACTATGGTCAGAACTCATATACAAAGTTGTAGCAAAATCCACTTTGATGGTTTATGCAGTGTTGTAGAAACCTATTGTTTCTAGTTAAGCAAGGGAATCGTTAGTGGAAATTCTGAAGAGAAAATTCGAGATTGAACATAGAACGAGAGATACAAAGCGGCATAAAAGTTATAATCATGTGTGATTTCTCTATTTACTTTATTTACATTTATATTCTATCGATTAATCTCTAATATTTAGATTAATTATCACACATATAGCTGCTTTATATGCCAGACTTTTATCTAGAATGCACTCATATAACCAGATTCGCCCGTTCTTTCAAAAATACATTGGAAGTCAAGTTTAATCGTGCTTGAAACAAATTTGGAAATCAAATTAAATCTTGCTTGAAACAGACCCGTTCGTTTATCTTCTTATTTTAATTTAAATCCTTGACTTCATCACGCTTCCATCAATGTGGTGTTAAGTGTTTTTTTTTTATCACTCTCAATCCCATTACCGATACAATTAGTTAGACATAGCTTGAATGGCTTCCATTGTTTGCAACTACAAAGAAAAACGGTGCCATATACTATTTCTCACCCAAGTTCATGGAAGTAATCAAACTAACCTAAGCGAGGATATACATCTATGGACTTGACAATAGCACTTATGGTTTAATGATTCTAAATTACAATTTTTTTTTTCTTTTGAAAAAGAGGAAGAATAAGCAAACTACACTTCCACGGTTATGAATTGTGACGTTTAAAAGCACTTGTTATTATTATGGTTTAAAACCAATTTTTTATTTTACCAAACTAGAGAAATATTACAACATTTCTTGTTTGTTTTAGAATTTCGATGCTTTCTATTTTTATTTTTTGTAAACTTTAATATCAAAATATGAAACTGATATTAGAAAAAGAAATTAGTTACATTTTCAAAATATTATAGCATATACTTTTATCTTTATTTTGTACTATAATAAAATATAATTAGTAATTGGGAAAAATTATATTTCAAACTTTATTAATAAAATTTGAAATTAATACTAATTTTTTTTTAAAAAAAGTTATAGTTAGTAATCACATTTTCAAAATATTGTGAATAGCATGCTTCATTTTGTTTAATCATGATGATAAAATATAATTAGTTGTCCGCATGCATAGCTCAGTTAGTCAGGTTTGCCTAACGATCATGTAACAAAGTTTTTTGAGATCGCCGATTCATATATGTGTGTGTGTATGTGTGTTTGTATATATAAAATTAGTAATTAAGGAACATTATATCAATTTCATATTTTATTGTTAACTTTTTTGCCAAAAAAAAGAAAAATTAGTTTGTTGATAATAACATTATCCCCACATATTAAACCAAACGAAAAATATTTATTAGTTCAATAAATATAGTAATGCATTTATGAGACAAATTTATTATCATAAAAATATAGTTAGTAAGTGACAAAAAGTATATGAAGAATGTTATTAATAAATTTAATAATTGATGGCAAAGAAATAAACCAAGTTAGCTACAAACAATAGAAAGGAACTCCGAATTGAACTCCTGAACTATAGAGCTAATTAAATAAAACTTTAACACTTAACACTCGCTGGTTACACCACCTTTACAATTTCACATTTTACACAAGAACAATGGTGAAATTTCATGATGGGGTCTATTTTTACCATTAGTTTCATAATAAGCCTGTAATTCCATAAGCATGTGTTGTGCTTTAGTTGCATTCCCCAGAAACGTAGGCATTAAAGAATAGTAAACTATCAAATCTATTTTTGTTAAGCTGGTTTAAAGCAAGCTGAAGTAGAATAAACAAAAAAGCTATAATTAAACAGTCCCAAAAAAAAGACAAGAGGCAAGCCGCAATAATCTCCTGTCCACAAAAGAAAGCTATATAGGCTCCACTCCACCCTCTCAACACCCAACCCCAAAAACAGACTGTCAACAATGTCAAGGCACATCCCTATCGTGGCTTTCCTCCTAATCATGGCCGTTGTCGCCGCCTTGGCCGACGACTCCAAGTCGACTGCTCCTAACTCTGCGCCGGCCCCTGATTCAAACTCAGATGATCTACCCGATGCGCTGACCCCTTTTGCAGTGTCGCCCTCCGTTGCTGCCACCATTGCTGAAGGCCCCTCTGGTAATGATGATGATATAGACAATGATCCGGATGCTGGAACCGATGGAGCTCCCACTTCATCCGATCAGTATCCCAAACTTGATAAGAAGTACACTGGCGCTGCTGCGACCATTGGACCATGTTCTGCCGCCGCCACCTCTGTGGCTGCCGCCATGGCTGGTTACTTGTTGTTTTGATTTTCATTTTTTCATTTTTCCTTTTTGACTTTGGTGCTTCGTTTTTTTGTTTCTTTATGCTTTGTTGTATTCGTGTACTCATGTAAGCATGCATGTATTTATAGTTTTATACATCTGGAGAGAAGTTCTTTATTTTTGCCCAATATAGATACATATTTATTTATTTTTTAAATTAATTACGTTGTTATTTACAAGAACGAAGCATGTATACGACCACAACGGTGAAGATATCAAAATATAGGTAAGAAGATTAAAAATAAGTTCATAATATTAATTATAAGCTTATTAAAACAAGAAAATCATTTGAAGAAGACACTGAAATCAAATTTTGATCTGAGTGTTGGTATAAAAAATGAATATTGGTAATCCGAGACAACAAATGATTTAAATAAGGTAATATATAAACAAAGCAAATAATTGAGAAACCTTTATTTATTTGTTGTCGTTCAGGCTAAAATAAATAATGATTTATTATGGTAATTATTTGGATATACATTTACTGGACAACATGCATGAGTGGAAAACGAGAGATGGATTGTAAGGGGCCTACCGTCCAACATATTATGAGATAATACACACAACCACTCTCATTTTCCATTCTTCTGTTCAACAATAAAAACAAAATGTTGGGTTAAAAATTGATAAAACACCCCAAAATCAAATAAAAACGAGTTGATTCAGATACAAAATGAAATTAAAATAAGAAAAAAAATGAGATTTTTAAAGTGATTCAGCCTTAGTTCGATTGCCTGTGTCCACTATTAGGTTTGCTTCGATTAACTTGTACAACTAAATCACAAATGATTTCAGATCCCACGTAAGATAGAACCCGAAAACTGACAGTATCTTCTTTCAAAAGTCCCAAAGATTTCTTTTCATTGCTAAAGGGTGAATATTTATAGGTGAATTCACCCTTCAAAGTCCTTAACTCGTAGAAGAACAACTAGAAAGTCAAATTCATGTTTTCAAACATAAAGAACGAGTAAGGCTAGGCAATCATAACATGTCGATACTGACATGATCATGTCGATGTCGATATGATTTTGAACTTGCATTTTTGGTCCGTCTTCATATTTTTTTCACATCTTCAAGCTTCTAACCTTTGTGGACAAAGTTGTCCCTCCAAATCATGTCAGACCGATCTAATTTTTTCTATTCGAGTTTTATTTTTTCTTCTTCAAAGTACAAGCCAACTTCATCTATAATTCCAATGTGGGTCCCATGTCTTCAAACAAGTCAGTGCCAACATGTTCAATCATGTCGGCGCCGACATGATTGATGTCGACATGTTCAATGTCGACATGTTCAATCATGTCGGTGTCGATATGATCAATCATTTCGGTATCGGCATGATTTACCTTATGCAATTCTTACTCGAATTTCTTGTGCTCCACTTGTTCACCAATTTAGATACCTCTTAAGTTTCTTGATCCATTTTTTTTTTCATCTTGAAGTCTAAATCGTGATGTCGGTCGATTTAAATGTTGGACCACACTTGCCATCCAAAGTATGCTTTCTTCCAAGAAAATAAAGCATGCTTTTAATGGAGTCAAGCGATCAAATGCTATCTTCCAAAAAAATTATCAATTGACCAATTATTGGCTTAGAATGTTGCATCCTTCAAGAACATCAGTCCATTGCTTCACATAATCATCGAATCACTTCTTTCAGTATAAGAGTTGGAGCCTTTGATTCTTTGTAACCCAATCTGTCTCCTAGTCAGGTAGATCCCTACTTTTCTTTTCCCGTTTTTCTCCTTTTATTACTTTTTTTAAAAATATGGAAATCAAAACATGTCGGTATCGACATGATCATGTCGGTACCGACATGATTTTCCAAACTCATTTATAAGTGGCTCTTAGAAAAATTTCTAATTCTACTTCATTTCACTTGCACACTTATTTTCAGACTTTGCAAATTCAAATCCACCATCATATTGACTAAATCAACCCCCCGCCTCATCTTGTCCGCCACCGCTATGACTCTATAACCACCGTTACTTAGATCATCCTAAAAAGTCATCGCCTACTTACTTAGCATGAACCCTCACCAGATTTTGACCAACTCCATCCAAGTCTTAACTTGTGGTGGGTTGCCACATCGATCCCCACACTACTGACGCCTACTCCATTCATGTCGTGCCACCATCATCGACCCATGTCTTCACCTGACACCATCCCTTCCTCTTGACTTGACTGCCACTACCCCATTTCAATAGTCTTGGCCACTTCAGGTTTAACAAGCTCATGCTTGGTGTCCAAGTGGTCCAACTCTTAGCTATCTCTTTAATGAACATGGTGGTGAAGGGGAAAAGAAAAGTTATAATATCGAGGGCCGTTTTTAGATATAGGCCGATGGTTTAGATTTCAATGGGGTAATTTTCAAGATATCATCATATTGAACATACTCCAGCATTCGGTGGGCTCACGTGTCGACACTTCAAATCGAGCAACACAATCATGTGATCCTACGAAGTAAAATCTATATCGCTCCGGATATCCTTCCATTATCGTGTTTTCCATGATAACTGGTAAAATCTGACACATAATTCCATAACGTGATGAAGCTCGTTTTGTCAGCATGAGTGGGCTATTTACACAGAGCGTTCGTGTAAATCATGCTATGGAAACATGACGCACACTACATGTATTGATATATTGCACTACGCCGATCAATGTGTAGTGTTTGATTGGTCAACAAATGTCAATATTGATTGGAATTTGTACGTCGGCTACATGGGTTTCAATTAAGTAAAATGTGAAGATTGATCATACTTGAGACTGCGTTCTTTATCTGTTTTCAGTATTATTTATTATATTTTCAGTATAGAATGGCAGGCCTTAGATGATCTCCTCATCTTCGAACTAGCACTAGCCTTTCCACGCCATCGAAAGTGGGTTCATCTACTGCCCAAACATCCACATCCACTCATTCAAGAGTAAGGCATTCGATTGCATAGAAACTCTAACTATATGTCTGTTTGCATCAAAAATTGGCAAAAACACCCAATAGAAGCTTTGAAGAGAAATAAATGAAGAAAGTAAAATAAAAACAGGTGATACTAATAAGAAAATAACAACAAATTAAAAGAATAACACACACACACACACAATGATTTATAGTGGTTCGACAATGGTTTTCCTACGTCTACTTTGAACAGATTGCTTTATTAATCACTTTATAAACTGCGTACAATATGGATCAGATAAAAATCCTTAGTTACAAAAGAATACAAAGAAACTAGTAGTGTAAAGGTCCCAAAAATGAATAATTAAGCCGTATTTATAGACAGGATGACCAAATATTTCACTGAAAATTCGGCAGAAGAATCTTCAGAATTATATGGACCCACAAGAGGATCACATGGCCCAATTCCCAAAAAAAGGGATCGATACCGATCCCTATTTTGGTGGAATTTTGAGGTGCAGTCCCTATGGTAGCTCCCTCATGCTATAATATGCTTACTATAACGATCCAAAATTTTTAGTGATTTTATTTATTAAATTAATTAAAATTTTGTGAAATTCTAAACAATAAAATTTGAAAATAAAGATTTATTATTTGGAATACATCTATTTAAACATAGCAACTAGAAATTTTTCATCTGATAATATTGAAGTTTATTTTATTGAGTAATTTTATTTCAATTTAAATCAGTTAAAAATGGATGATAATAAAATATTTTTCGAAACCCAAATATGTCAACATGAGAAAATTTATTTAGAACACTCTGAATAAGATTGCGTAATTTGCTTCGCAAATTTCGGACGTTTCTAGCTCCGTTGGATTTTTCCGTACGGAATAGCAACGTATATCAGTGTCTGTATCGACTTTTGATAGGATGATTGTACGTCTAATATCTGTATATCATTTTGATCGTCTCGTTATGCTTATCTCTGTGGTATATTTATTTCTGTATTTTGAGGTCCGGTATGCAACAGAAACGATAAACTGTTCGTTGTAACAGTATTATAAACTGTGACTTCACTACTTCCTTCGGTTTCAAAATTTCGTGCTATCCAATCAACCCATTAATAGCTTTAATAATTTTTTCGAAATCAATGCCTCTGAACGTTTCTATTTCTTTACTTGCATGTATTGATGACTTTTCATTTGGCTGCACTGTTCATTTGAGAGTAATAATATATAAGTTCTACTGTAGCTTTGTTTTGGGATCCAATTCCCTTCCCACTTCTGTTGTTTCTTCATTGAATTTATTTCGTTCTGCATTTTTTTCTCTTTTCCTTTGAAAAAAAGGATTATTATATAAGTTACATTCATATTCCTCTTCAACAAAACCCATACTCACCTTTATCTTCCTTCCTCTCTCATTCGTGTCCTCCTCCCCTCATCCCATTGTCGAGATCCTTCACTTTCGCACGAACCCCGCCCACATCACCGTCCACTTCTCTGTCGCCGCCAGTATCACCATCCACCGAAGTGCTTCCCAACCCGAACTCGCCGTCATCCCTTCCATCGCCCCTCCTCGCCGACCTCATCGCTCAAGTAACTACCCGCGCCTCCACCTCAACCCGATCATCACTTTCAGCCGAAGCCATCCCCATTCTCCTCTCTCCACCCGCATTTGATGGCCGTCATCGCCACGCTCCTCCTTCCTTACACTCCTCAATAGCCGAGTCTCCACTCTCCCTAACACCGGCCAACCTCTTCCCTTCATCTATCTTGCAGGTCCACCACCTGTTTGTCTCGCGAGCCACCATCCCATACTAGGCGCAGGCGATAATAGCATGCAGACCCATCACCTTACCTCCTTCGGCTGAAGCTCAGCCACTGTCATCCTCTTCTTTCCTTTGTCGTGTTCGTCTGGTGGTGTTTTCAGGTGTTATATATTTATAAGTTATGTATATGTTCTGTGTATATAAAAAAGAGTTATATAAATGGTCTATCTATACTGTTTATATAAGTAATATTATATTATATAAATTGTTGTGTGTGTGTGTATATATATGTTTGGGTTTTTTTACTGCAAATTCATATATGTTTGTTTATATATTTTATGATACAATATTACATATATAAGCAGTTGCATTGATATGGTTACACTATATTAGTTTAATAGTCGTAGTTTATATATATTTCAATTTTAAAGTATGTATGAGTTTTAAGTTACATATATGTATGCGTGTTATATTCTATAAGTATGGTACTTATGTTAGTTATAGTGTTGTATATTTGTATACGTCAGTATATGTATAAAATAAGTTCTATTATATATATTAATATTATTTTTAGTTTATAAAGTGAATATCAGACCATATGCATTCTTCTACGTAACTGTTACATAATTTAAATATATATATATGTGTATATATATATATGTATTATATATATATATATATATTATATATATATATATTATATATATAGAGAGAGTTTATGGTGTCGTTTTATGTTATATATAAAGTGAGATGTTCGTGTATTTATATATATATAAGTTGAATACAGTAGTATAAAGTCGAGTGTCTTTATTTTGATTCAATTATATTTTGTTTTCATATAGATTTTCTGTCTGGTATTTTATGAGTTGTATACTATATGTGTTGTTAGTCTATATAAGCTATAGTTATATAAATTATACAATATGATAGTTTTGAAGATATAGCATACCAGTTTTGTACAAGTGATTGTTTATATAGAGTATAAGTTATATATGATTTTATAACTTCTGATTTTAGTGGATATATATAGATTATATATATAAGAGTGATTTATGGGTTAGTTATAAATATGTTTGATTTTGATATATATGTTTAATTTAAAACGATGATTTTTAATTTTATACGTATGTTATTTTAATACTTGTTTTAAATTGAGTATTTATTCCATGGATGATGATGATGATGATGATGATGATGATTAATAATAATAAATATGTATATCATTGTTGCTTCTATCGTGTTGATTCTGATTTGTTTCCATTAACATCTTTATATATCAGCTTTGTTCGTCGAATTCGAGTCAATCTAGCTTTGCTTTGGAATTCGTGCTTGGATTCGTAATTCGTCTCATTATTGTTCGTATTTAGCCTAGAAAGGTGAGAAATCACTCACGATTAACGTTCTTATATTTATTGAATTTCAATTGAAATCTGCTGCTGTAGTTGTTTAAATTGTTATATATGCTATTATTTGAAATTGTTCACTTGTGGGATATGACACCATATCCTGTTATTTATATTTTATTGTTATTGATGATCTATTCTTGTTATTATTATTATCATATCTGTATCACTTTGCGAGTTCCCTGTTAGTATAGAATTCCTTATTGGTTGAAATAATACATACCCGAACAATATGTAGAATAGGAGAAAACCGTTACGGGTTGAAATGATAAACCCAAGCGATTTTCATTTGAACTGAATTTGGGATTGTGGATTGAAATGATATATTCTCATATATATTTAAGCTACGAATTGAAATGATAAATATCCGTATCACTTGACAATAGGGTAGAAAATTTTATATAGACACTGTTGGTCTATATATATATAAATATTTTGAAAATGATTTCTATGGCTTTGAAAGGATATATATGGTTTTGTCTAAGTATTTATTTTAAAAAAATTATTTTAAAAAAATAGATTTTTATAATGATTCTATAGGTTAAGGTTGGAAAGATAAATTTGAATTTATTCGAAATTGTATTTAATTAAATCGATTTGAAACTTATTAAATTTGAGGGTTTTAAGATATGATTCCGTAACTTGATTTAGATTTAGAGTGATTTCAAGTTTTAAATAAATCGAAGGAAATATTTAGTTTAATGTAATTCAAGGTTATTTAAATTGGAATTATTAAGTGAATATTTCAAAACTGAATAAAAATAAAGTTAAATAAAATATATATGAAAGTATCAATTTAGTTTTGAAAGTCCTATAATTTAGAAACATATATAATTGAAATGGAAATGATATTTTGGTTTTGAAGTATAAATTATTTTGAAATGACCACGGTGTTATAAGGACGTCTGGTTGTTAATAGCATGTATTTCTTCATAGTAGATAATTCCACATATCCTTAGAGGATGGTTATCCCAAACACCCTTTAAGTTATTTGTATTTCAGTTGATATTTCACTTGAGTTGGATTTATTGATATAGGAATGTTAATCCTAACTCGAGTGTTTTGTGTTTTGCTTAACGCTCGGGTCAGACTGAGTAATTTAGCATTTGAGACTCACTTTTGGAGCTTGGAAGCTTCGCTTGGAGATCCAACTATCGATTCAGCTTTCAGCTTTTCCAATTGATTTGTTCAGAGAGGTCATCATTTTGTATTGGAGACTTCACTGTATTTGAGATTTTCTGCTGTATTTTATTTCTAACTCTGATGTTTATATAGCAAATTCATGAACTACTATTTATCTATTCCGCTGCATTATTATTATTAACATCTTACTATGTGTCTGTGGTTCTTTGATTATTTTATTTACCGTACATTCTAAGTTTTTCCAAATATAAATTAACAATCTGATATTTTGAGCAATTCAAGTCCGACATGTGCGGATGCGAATGGTTGAAAATACTGGGTTGTCATAGTTGGTATCAAAGCTCCAGTTTTAGACAAAATTTAGCATATGTAGTAGATTTAATTACGGAATTACTTTCGTTCATGCTTGAATCTCTTCCTCTTTGATTTGGTTCCTTTGAATTTTGGAACACTCCCACTTGTTCTGAAATCCACTCTTGTCTCTCCCTAGTTATACTCTTTTAATTCTGGAGCATCCCATAACTCCACTTCGAATGATTTGTAAATGGGTGAAACTTCTTCACAATTGGCACTGATTCATTGAAGATTTCTATATCCTTGGTTTAGATGCCTCTATCTCTTGCGATTGAATGTTGATTATCCTTGGGATTCCGCATCGATCATATTCCTAAAGTCACAGTTAACCCGGTTAAGGTCACCCGCGATTTATATAAGCATATCCATCTTCTATTTTGTAGTTTAATTATCTCATCTTTGTTCGAGCCTATCTTCGAATCAGAATTCTATTTGATTAGAGCCCCTCTAATTTGAATCTGTACCATTTTTTTGAAATCCATTCTTAAGTCATCCTTTGAAAAATCATGTTTGTCTATATTTTAGAAATTGTTTATGATTATAGTTTATATATAAAAGTGAGAATGTTTTCGATAAGGATTATATACCTTTTAAAACCTAAATTTAAAGTTTTGAAAGGATTTGAAATTTTGAAAATTTTATAAGAAATTGATTTATATAAAAAATGATTTATAAATGAAGGGTTTTGAATTTGAAATTTGAAAAATTGAACTCCGATATTTTGAAATTGGTTTTAAAATTTTGAAAATAGATAATAATATGATTTGAAAGTATTTCTGGATAGGAAACATTTCAAATGACCTCAAATGAGTTCCAACGATTTTGAAGAAATTTCAAGGTAGTTTTCAAGAAAATAGAAGTCCAGAACTCACTTATGTCGCTGGAGAATAATTTTGGTGATGAGTGCATGCATCATCGACATTGATCCTCGAGTTTCAGAGTTGGGGAGAGGCCACTTTGGTAGCTTTGCTATGCGAATGATACTGTGAAACCGATTTTGATTTAAAATCCCGAAGTATGATTTAATATTCAAAAGATATATGTATATATATTTGAAATGATTTGAAGTAAGCCGGTATTCAGTCCTCAAGTTACGGATTTGATTTGGTTTAACCCTATCTATTGAAATTGATTTATTGATTGGTTGCTGATTTCCAACTCTTGGATTTGATCTTCGACTATTTTGAATGTTCGAACATTTCCAGATCGAGGTTTAATTTTCAAAGCTAAGTAATTCGAAAAGTATAAATCATTTGATAAAGTATATAAGTTTAGTTTTGTATGTTTAAGTATGAAGTAATATGATTTATGTAAGTTTGAAACTATTTTGTTAAGTAAATGAATAAGACTATTTTGAATAATAATAATATGAAATAAGTTTTGAAATGTTTTGAATAAAATTTAGTTTTAAATCTTTTTAACTTAGTAACATCTTTTGTAAAACCATATATATATATATAGAATAATAATTTTCAAAAGGTAAATTGGATCTTTCAAATAGGAATGAATAATTTAAAGGTTTTAAAGGGATGGTTATAAACTTGGTAATCATTTTTGGGTATAATTGCTTTTGAGAAAAATATTTGGTTTCGAAAATAGATTTGGAATTTAAAACCCAGTATTTATATGATGATTTTGGAAATGAATTTGTTTGACCTAGGCTATGTTGATTTGGAAACTAGGATTATTTTCTAAACCTATTATTTTAGGAAACTTTGAAAATGAAGATATTTAATTTGGAAGAAATAATTTGGTGAAATCGTATATGATTTTGAAACTGAACTGATATTGAAACGAATTGAAATTGAGAACCTTATTTTACTAAATACTTGATTTGGGTTTTATCGAACTTATATTAAATTGATTTGTATAAGTATGAAGTTGATTCAAAAACTATTGATTTGGAAAGGTACTCAATTTGGAAAGCAAAATCTTATATAATCGAAGTCTATATAAGTGTGATTTGATATACTATTAATTTTGGAAAGGATTCAATTTGAAAATGAAATTTTATATATAATTGACTTTATATAAGTATGATATTTGAAACTGGTTTGAAAGGGTACTATATGATACATATTTTCGAAGTAAAGATATGGAAAGTGCCTTCTGCTTGATATTCGCTTTGTGGCCACACTGCGGATTCATTCTATCGATATTATTCTCTCCGGTTTGGGTTTTCTGGATATGATACTTGAGTGTCCTTAGAATTCCATGGCGTTACCCATGATCGTTTTTGTAGCGTAATCCGCAAGGCAGAGATTGCTTAAGGGTACGGATGCTTTCTGGGGGGATCCAGGTGTAACATTGTGTATCCGCGGTCTACAAGTTTTGTTGTCGTAGTGTAATCCATAAGGCGGAGATTGCTTAAAGGGTATGGATGTTTCCTAGGGGATCCAGGCATAACCATTGTGTATCCGCGATCTACATTTTTTTGTTATCATGGCAAAATTCGCAAGGCAGTGATTGCTTAAAAGGTACAAATGTTTTCAGGGGGATCCATGCGTAACCATTGTGTATCTGTGATCCATGATTCGATTCGGTTGATTTGTTTGGATTGTACTTTCCATATTAGTTTTAAGGTTTTTCGAGTATTTTCACTGGGTGTTGAAACAGGTCTACTAAGTACTTGAAGAATTCTAGCTTTGCGCCTGATCATTGCATAGCCAGAGTCTGCAAGAACGAGGATAAACTTGTTGAAACATTGAGTTATACAAGTATTTCTGAAAGGAGAATTTGTTTCAATATAAAGTTATTTTATTAAAAAAGTATTTTTCAACAAAGATTCCTTTATTAATATTTGAAATTGAAATTCTTTTGGTTCTAAATTAATTATTCATGCCCAATACTATTCTCTTGAATCTACCTTATCTGCTTAGCTTTAATTATTCACATATATTCTGTTTTTGAGTCTACCTTCTTTTCCTTTTTGAATACATCCTTTTAAAATTATTAGTGTTATAAATATTTTAGAAGTTGTTAACTAGATAAAACATATTTAAAGTAAATAATTGTTAATTTATTTATAATATTTGAAAAGTATCTTAAGATAAAATTAATAAATTTATGAATTATGGATTTAATGTTTTCAAATAGCTTCTTTGTAAATATAAGTATTGATGTAAATAATTGTTTTCAAATAGTTTTCATATATTTGTAAAGGTGTTATTTAAACATATAAATGGTATTTATAAAGGAAGCGAGAAATTTTACAAATGGGGTTTTAAAGGTATTAAAGTATTAAAGACAATTAATTTGCAAATGAAGTTTTCAAATGAATATTTCAAGTAAAATTTATATAGTTTCAAATTAATTGTTTAATCTTGACTTTCAATCTAGTTTTATTTCTGGTTGTTCTATTCTCCTACCTCCTTCCTTTTCGGGGACGAAAAGTTTTGAGTGGGGGAGAATGTAATGTCTCAAAAATTTTAGTGATTTTATTTATTAAATTAATTGAAATTTTATGAAATTTTAAACAATAAAATTTGAAAATAAAGATTTATTATTTGGAATACGTAACGTAGCAACTGGAAAATTTTCATCTGATAATATTGAAGTTTATTTTATTGAGTAATTTTATTTCAATTTAAATAAGTTAAAAATGAATGATAATAAAATATTTTCCGAAACCCAAATATGTCAACATGAGAAAATTTATTTAGAACACTTTGAATAAGACTGCGTAATTTGTTTCGCAAATTTCAGACGTTTCTAGCTCCGTTTGGATTTTTCCGTGCGGAATAGCAACGTATATCAGTGTTCGTATCGACTTTTGATAGGATGATCGTACCACTAATATCTGTATATCATTTTAATCATCTCGTCGTGCTAATCTCTGTGTATATTTATCTCTGTATTTTATAGGTCCGATATGCAATAGAAATGATAAACTGTTCGTTATAACGGTACCATAAACTGTGACTTTACTACTTCCTTCGGTTTTAAAATTTGAAACGTGTTGTCCAATCAACCCATTAATTGCTCTAGTAATTTTTCCAAAATCAATGCTTTTGACTGTTGCTATTTCTTTACTTGCATATATTGTTGACTTTTCATTTGGCTGCACTGTTCATTTCATAGTAATAATTTATAAGTTTTACTGTAGCTTTGTTTTGGGATCCAATTCCCCCCTCCCCCCACTTTTGTTGTTTCTCCTTTGAATTTCATTCGTTATGCATTTTTTCTCTTTTCCTTTGAAAAAAGGTTTATTATATAAGTTACATTCATATTCCTCTTCAACAAAACCCATACTCACCTTTATCTTCCTCCCTCTCTCAATCGTGTCCTCCTCTCCTCATCCCATGACCGAGATCCTTCACCTTCATGCGAAACCCGCCCAGGTCGCCATCCACTTCTCCGTCGCCCCCAGTATCACCATTCACCGAAGTGCTTCCCGACCCGAACTCGCCGTAATCCCTTCCATCGCCCCTCCTCACCGACCTAATCGCTCAAGAAACCACCCACGCCTCTACCTCAACCCGATCATCACTTTCAGCAGAAGCCATCCCCATTCTCCTCTCTCCACCTGCATTTGATGGCCGTCATCGCCACGCTTCTCCTTCCCTGCAAGCCTCAACAGCCGAGTCTCCACTCTCCCTGTCACTGGCCTGCCTCTTCCCTTCATCTATCTCGCGTAGGTCCACCACCTATTTGTCTCACGAGCCACCATCCCATACTAGCCGCAGACAGTAATAGCATGCAAACCCATCACCTTACCTCCTTCGGATGAAGCTCAGCCACTGTCGTCCTCTTCTTGTCTTTGCCGTGTTCGTCTGGTGGTTTTTTCAAGTGCTATATATTTATAAGTTATGTATATGTTCTGTGTATATAAAAAAGAGTTATATAAATGGTCTATTTATACTGTTTATATAAGCTATATTATATTATATAAGTTGTTGTATATATATATATATATATGTCTGGGTTTTTTTTACTGCAATTTCATATATGTTTTTTTATATATTTTATTATACAATATTATATATATATATAAGCAGAGGCATTGATATGGTTACAGTATATTAGTTTAATAGTCGCAGTTTATATATATTTCGATTTAAAGTATGTATGAGTTTTAAGTTACATATATGTATGTGTGTTATATTCTATAAGTATGGTACTTATGTTAGTTAGTGTTGTATATTTGTATACGTGAGTATATGTATAAAATAAGTTCTATTATATATATATTAGTATTATGTTTAATTTGTAAAGTGAATATCAGACCATAAGCATTCGTGTACATAGCTGTTACATAATTCAAATATATATATATATATATATATATATATAGTTCATGGTGTCGTTTTATGTTATATATAAAGTGAGATGTTCGTGTGCTTATGTATATAAGTTATATACAGTAATATATAGTCGGGTGGTCTTTATTCTGATTCACTTATATTTTGTTTATTATAGATTTGCTATCTGGTATTTTATGAGTTGTAAATTATATGTGTTGTTAGTCTATATAAGCCGTAGTTATATAAATTATACGATATGATACTTTTGAAGATATAACATACCAGTTTTGTACAAGTGATTGTTTATATAGAGTATAAGTTATATATGGTTTTATAACTTCTGATTTTAGTGGATATATATAGATTATATATATACGAGTGATTTATGTGCTAGTTATAAATATATTTGATTTTGATATATGTGTTTAATTTAAAATAATGACTATTAATATTATATATATGTTATTTTAATACTTGTTTTAAATTGAATATTTATTCCATGGATAATAATAATATATATATATATATATATATATATCATTGTTGCTTCTATTGTGTTGATTCTAATTTGTTCCCATCAACATCTTTCTATATCAGCTTTATTCATCGAATTCGAGCCAATCTAGCTTTGCTTTAAAATTCGTGCTTCGATTCATAATTCGTCTCATTATCCTTTGTCTCTAGCCTCGAAAGGTGAGCAATCACTCACGATTAACATTCTTATATTTATTGAATTTGATTTCAATTGAAACGACAATCGAAATATGCTGCTGTAGTTATTTAAATTGTTATATATGATATTATCTAAAGTTGTTCACCTATGGGATATGACACCATATCCTGTTGTTTATATCTTGTTGTTATTGATGATCTGTTCCTGCTATTATTATTATCATATCCATTATTACTCTGCAAGTTTCCTGTTAGTACAACATTCCCTATGGGCTAAAATGATACATACCCAAACGATATATAGAATAGGAGAAAATCATTATGGGTTGAAATGATAAACCCAAGCGATTTTCATTTGATGTGAATTTGGGATTGCGGGTTGAAATGATATATACCCGTATATTTTAAACTACGGATTGAAATGATAAATATCTGTATCACTTGACCATAGGATAGAAAACTTTATACAAACACCGTTGGTCTGTATATATAAATATTTTGAAAATGATTTCTATGGTTTTGAAAGGATATATATATGGTTTTGTCTAAGTATTTCTATTAAAAAAAATTATTTTAAAAAAATAGATTTTTATAATGATTCTATAAGTTAAGGTTGGAAAGATAAATTTGAATTTATTCGAAATTGTATTTAACTAAATCGATTTGAAACTGATTAAATTTGAGGTTTTTAAGATATGATTATATAACTTGATTTAGATTTAGAGTGATTAAATGGATATTTCAAGTTTTAAATAAATCGAAGGAAATATTTAGTTTAACGTAATTTAAGGTTATTTAAATGATAATGGATTTATTAAGTGAATATTTCAAAACTAAATAAAAATGAAGTTAAATAAAACATATATGAAAGTATCAATTTAGTTTTGAAAGTGCTATAATTTGGAAATATATATAATTGAAATGGAAATGATATTTTTGTTTTGAAGTATAAATTATTTTAAAATGACAACGGTGTTATAAGGACGTCTGGTTGTTAATAGCGTGTATTTCTTCATAGTAGATAGTTCCATGGATCCTTAGATGATGGTTATTCCAAACATCCTATAAGTTATTTATTTTTCAGTTGAAATTTCACTTGAGTTGGATTTGTTGTATAAGAATATTGATCCTGACTCGAGTGTTTTTTTTTTCTTTACCTTGGGTTAGACTGAGTAATTCAGCATTTGAGACTCACCTTTGGAGCATGGGAGCTTCGTTTGGAGATCCAACTATCGATTTAGCTTTCAGCTTTTCCGGTTGATTTGTTCAGAGAGGTCATCAGTTTGTATTAGAGACTTCACTGTATTTGAGATGTTCTGGCGTATTTTATTTCTAACTCTTATGTTTATATAGTAGCTTCATGAACCACTATTTATTTATTCCGCTGCATTATTATTATCATCTTAATCTGTGCCTGTGATTCTATGATTGATTTATTTACTGTATATGCTGAGTTTTACTAAATATAAATTAACAATCTGATATTTGAGCAATTCAAGTCCGATATGTGCCGATGTAAATGGTTGAAAATACCGGGTTGTTACAGTTATGTTTACCCTCTAAATTTCATGCCAATTTGATCAACAAAACTTGAGTTATTGCTTGATCTTTGCTTCAATATGGGTTGCTTGCTGGTTCCAACCAATTCCTTACATGGGAAGAATGTCGATCCCTCCAACTTTATCTCCTTGAGGTGCGATTCCTAAGGTAGGCTCCCTAGGTCCCCCATATCTTGTTTGCAAATTTTCATATGCATTAGACCTGTAGATCTTGAGATATTGTTTGTTTTCTATTGAAATGCTCATATTCCCAAAAACATATCGATTCCCTATGATGGAAGCCAATTATATGGATTCCTTCTTTATGTTGAACTCAATTCCATTCAACTTCGACTTCATGTTATCATTTGTACTTAACTTCTATTCCCCACAACCATCACTCTGGACTCATCGACCTTGATAGCAGTCGAATCTAACTTATGCAATAAGTTCAATATAGCTGAGTCAAAATGCCAGATAACACTTGCTCCCCAAAGTATGTCTTGTGCTAGACATGACATGCTTTGAACCAAGATAAGTTAGAGTCATCGGAAAGAAAATCATCTAGTTTTTTGAATAGTCGCTATCCCGCTATCGAATTAATTTCCCAAAGTATTCTATCCCTCTTTGTTCGTCGTGACGCTTGGTTGATCTCCTACAGTATAAATCTAGGGTTATATTCTGTTAGTTGAATATAAATCCAGTTCCATAAGATTAATAAGCTTTGGTTATCTGTTCCAGCCTCAAACTTGAAGGTTTCGAGTTTAATTTCAATTTCTGTCGACTTCAAAAATTAAACTTTTAGACCATACATGTGCCTGTTAGATACACGTCCTTGTCATTGGCTCCCGGATGCGTTGCATATTCACTGGTCATTGCCAAATTTTATTGTATTTTGTACATACGTGCTTTGAGTAATTTCACGCCTATGTTTGTTTGCATACATTCTCATAACTAATCCTTTTTTTAAATTGTTTATAGGGATCAGCGTATGTTTAGCCGATCCCTCCTCTCTCTTCTTATGTTTACAGGGATCGACATATTTCTAGTCGGTCCTTTTTCTTTCCTCTTTTTTATATATGCATGCTCATAGGGATGAGTAACTTTTTAGTCATTCCCTCTCCCCTCCACTTCAAGTTGAAACTATGGACCGATCCCCTCTCATCCTTACATAAACTAACATTCTTCTCCCCCTTACTTACTTATTTCATTTCCCCACCATCCCTTAAAATGCCGAACCTTCCTCTTACCTTCCATCAAAACTGATCCCACCATTCTTTCTTTCTTCCCTTAATTTCGAAATGAAATTTTCTGCAATTCACTTTGCTTCACAAACCCACTTCCTCTTACCTTCCATTTCGAACATCTTCAAGGCATCCGCCAACAACTCTAACACATATACACATGTAGATTTGTTTTTTAGTTTATAACTTTTGATTTTATGATGAGAGGGTAGATTCCGTGCCATTGGCAACTAGGATGGTGCTTGGAGGAGATGAGATGTAGGATATGGAAGGATTCAGTAGAGCAAAAAAGGAGGAAGAAGAAGGAAGTGCACGACAAAGGGTTTGGTTGAGTAGGAAAAGAGGATAGTAGGTTGGGTAGAGGAGGGGTCAGTTGGAATTTGTTGTAATACGTGGGTATACTAATCCTTCGTTTGGTTAAGTGGGAGAGGGATCAATGTGGAAGCTTGATGAGAGGAAGGGGACGGTAGAGTGAACTAGGGTGGAAGGATTGGTATTGGAAGTTAGAAAAATAAGGATTGGCAATTTGGAAGTTGTAAAGGGATCGACAAGGCTCATGTGGGGAAAGGGTTTGGTAGTTTTTGTTAAAGGAAAGGAACCAACATTGGTCATCTGGAAAGAGGGATCAGTTGTTTTTCTCTAGGATAAGGGTCAACTATATAGGGATCGACATATATGTACTCGGCTAATTCTTAGACTTTGAATTGAACTCGAAAACCAATCTATAATCATTTGTTTTAGAAATTATAACCAATCTCATCTTAATGAATTTATATGTATGACGATGATGAACAACAGGACTTGCGTATTCATTATTGAACTCGAAATTGAACGATCAAATCCTTGTGACTTAGAACATGAATTAAAACTTAACACATGGACTTGAATAATGGATTTCACACTTTGATATATTGATGGCTGATCTCAAAGCTTACACAACTGATCAATCTATTCGCCAAGTTGGACGGTCAGCGATAACGGTTACTCTTATCGGAATCCAAAATTTCGTCATTTAACCTTTTGTTTTATTTTGAGCTATTTATTGCCATTTATTGGAGTTACAACCTTTTAAATTCTTTTCTCATTTGTTAATTACCCTAAACGCGAATATTACGTACAAGCACATTATTAGCTTTTTATTTAATTATTATAAGCGCGGTAATTGCATACAAATATTTACTATTATTAAATATATTCTAGCTATATATCTTCACTAGAATATACTTTTTCGTGTTAGATTGTTTAATTCATGTCTAAAAGGATTATCCATTATAATTTCCATAAATTATTCCAAAACAAAAAGGAAAGAAATCAAACTTTACACATTTCTTTCTCTTTCTATTTGCATATATTCCTTGTTAGATCAAACGCCGTATCTTCCTAAAAAGGAAATAAATCAAACTTGTTTAAAAATCTTAAATGGATCTAAATTCCAGCAATTCCAACTATAGAAAAGTTTATGCTCTAACAAAATTAGGATAATAATCCAAATTTATAACATTATTATACGACCTATTTTTGATCTGGATTAAATTTCATTTAAATTAAAATTCTAAATTCATACTTTTTGGACTGATTTCCAGATCATGTTGTATATAATGCTAAACCAATTTATAAAGAAGAATATGTAGGCGACATTCGTTATATTCAGGTCGTATTTACTTCATTGTCTATAACTCATATATAATTATCCAATTAGGCATAAAAATCAAATAAACACCAATGAGGTAATTTTAATATTATAACAATCTATAAAAGTTCTCACCCACCTTTAAAAGCGACCCTCTCTAGATCCGAAGTAGAACCTTGATCCATCTCTAAATCCTTTTTAATTCAAGAGATATGTATAACATTGGTATATACAAATATTAGAATTATGGATCTGAGAAGAAATTTGGAATTGAGAGAGAAAATAGATACAAATATAAATAAACATATAAATCATCTCAAATACACATCTGGTTTATTCTCTTCTCCTTTTTAGTAGATTTCTACTCTTCTCCAATTTGTATGAATATAGATACAAATTTTTTATCTTTATAATCTAGAAAAAAGCAGAGTAGAAGAAACAATAGAGCTTCACTACAGCTTTTAGAAAAATATGAGAAGAGAAGGGAGGGCTAGGCTTGAATTTTATAGGCTCTAGAATCAACTAGAACCATTAGATCGAAATATGTTAAATTCGGACCGTTACGGCCTAGGGTTACTGGAGCTGCCTAGTCGCCATCGGTCGACCGCCCTTGGGTGGTCGACCGCGAGGGGTCGACCGTCCCTAATGATTGGTCGGCATGTGGGCCATGGGTAATTAAAATAAAAATGCTGATTATTTCTTATTTAATTATTTTCATTTTCAATTTTTTTTTCGTCCGTAACATCTTCGTTTGGACTGCGATTGCACAATCCCAAATATGAAAGTTGCTTAGAATTTTGTCATGAAAGCAATGGTTCAAGTTTTTGAAAGAAATGCGGATTACGGATCTTAAGGCTAGAATTAACATTAGAAGGGGGGAATAGTATTTATAAAGAATTACTAAATCTTTTTGAGTTTATGTTAATTTAGACACAGATGTGTTCAATCTACAGATACAGGGATAATCACAGAAACAAACACAGATGCAGAAATAAAATAAAAGCAGTAAAGGAAAGAACATACCGGATTTTATACTGGTTCGGAGTTACCCTACATCCAGTCCCACGACACAAGTACGTATTTCCTTTCAAAAGCAATTGTACAATTACACCCTCGACTTCAAGGCTATGTGGTACACCCTCCATAATTTCAATCCTCTGGGTAGAGATACTTGATTTCCGAGCCACAAGTTTACCCAATTTATTTACCAAGGCTACAATCACACTTTTTCTCGCTTGATTGATTTTCAAGGCCACAATCACACCTTTTTTCGCTTAATAGATTACAAAGAAGTCTATAACTCTGAATAGCACTGAGAATCTTGTTGAGATAGCGATAGAGAATCAAACTAGAAGTAATCGAGTATGATTCAATATTGATTTTGGCAGAGTAATGGTAAAAGTATGTATTAAGAAACGTGGAAGAAGAAGAGGAGTGAAAAACCAGAAAATCTGATATAAAATTTGTTGAAACTACCCCCTATTTATAGAAGAATAACAGTCATGTCCATTCATGAAGAGTTATGGCGAATAGACACTTCTTTTGAAATTTAAATTTTGAACTCAACTGACATCATGTCGACATGGTCACCATTGGCATGTCGACATCCCAAAGCAATTTTTGATGATTTGATTTTCTTTGAAAATAACCTTTATCTCGTATTTAAACTATTTTAAACTTTTCTAATATACTTGACTATAGTTAAAATTCATAAGTAAATATAGAGAATAATATATATAATTTAACTATAATTTTATATTTAAATCTTAAGTTAAATATTTAAAAGTAAAATATATTATTTTAAAAGTTAGTTTAAAATCAGGAGTAATTTTGACTTTGAAATTAAAGATAATTTTGAGGCTGAAATTATTTAAAATCAGGATAGAGGTTTTTGATGCTTTTAAAAGAAGGTTTGGAAAACATTATGAAAACAGGATATAATTTTGAAAAATCATTTTGAATAAAAAGTTAGCGGATAAAAAAAATGTTCCACTAGATTTTTCGTAGGTTCCATCCTACTTAGGGTTACATCCCTTTAATAGGCTCAAAGTGGATTCCATCCCATGAATAAATTGGATTTTAAGATGCCAGTGATTTTCTATGAGTTTTAACAAAATTTATAATTAAAGAATAAATTACTTTAATTCTTGAACTCTTGATATTCTTGATACTCATGAGTCTTCAGTCTTGATATCTTGAATCTCTATACTGTGCAGTCTTCATTCTTGGTACTTGCATGGTTAAAACCTGCATATACATATATCTAAACATATAATGTTAGTATTTATATTTTATAATCTATTCTAAGGTTGTTGTCATCAAAACCCTCATCTCACGGACTAACAATCTCCCCCTTTTTGATGATGACAACCTTTGTTTATAAAATATTACTTCTATCCTAATAACCCCCCGTTAATCTATAACTCCCCCTTAATTTATGCCTAACTAACCTATTTTATATTTCTCCCCCTTTGTCATCAACAAAAACAAACTCTAAACTTTATAACTCCAAACTATATAACTCTCCCTAATTCTAATATGCCATGTGATTATAATAGTAGTGTTATCATAAATAATCAACACTTAGATCTAATAATAAATATAATCCTAAACTACTAACTGTCTTAAGTATATAATAACCGTATAGCTATATGTATTAATAAGAAGAACACATATAAGAACACAATTAATTTATTAATCATATAGTTAAATGTACATTTTTCGTTGTAAACGTGTGAAGGAATAAACAACAATGGTAAAGAAAGGGAAGAAAATAATGTGTGTTTTTAAACATAGGAGATCTATGAATCGAATAGTTTGGATAGTGAAAACAGAAATTTTCATGTGGTTCGAGAAGATTCCCATTCTTGTCAAAACACACACGACTTGGTCATCATCCTCCGCACGCATTTCTTCCATGGGTACTTCCTCTTCTTCTTCTTCTTCTTCTTCTTCTTCGCTGGCCTCTTGATTGAGTGAAGAATCTTCATCAATCAAGATAGGGTTGGCTTGATTATCCATTATAATTTTTTGCAAATTCCTAAGAATCTTGACTTGCTTCTCTTGTTCCTTTGCCATACCGAGTTGAATCACTTGAATTTCAGTCATCATTTGAAGTGCATCCTTCAGAGAGTCCTCTATTTTAGTCACACGAGCAAGAGTAGTACGTTGAAATGGACCAGACGTAGGAGAGGGAAACGAAAAGGTTGATTTTATGTTTGATTTGGAAGAGGAGGCCATTGATTATTTGATTTCAGAGAAAGAAGTAGAAAGATAATAGAAATGATGAATAGAATTTCGAAAATGTGAAGAATATATAACCAATTATTTTGAATTTTGGTGGGAAAAGAATTTAAAAAAGAAAAACGTTGCATGTCGACATGGGTATATGGGTGATGTCGACATGGTTCTTTTTATTTTTACTATTTGATTTATTTTAATGTTAATTATTAATTATACTTGTTATTTATATTTTATATTTCAGTTATAGAAAAAATACCTAATTCTCTTCTAAATTTAGTAAATATTGGTTCATTTAAGGGTTTTATTAAGATATCAGCAATTTGATTCTCAAAATTGATATAATTGAGAGTAACTACTTCCTTACTTATATTATCTCTGAGAAAATGATGTCTGATATCAATATGTTTAGTTCGAGCATGTTGAGTGGTATTTTTGAATAAATTTATCGCACTCGAATTGTCACAATAAATCGATGGTTTTGAAAATTTTAAACCAAAATCTTTTAAAGTTTGTTGCATATATATTACTTGAGAACAAGCCAAAGCAGCAGAAATATACTCTGCTTCAGTTGTTGATAAAGAAACCGTATTTTGCTTTTTACTAAGCCAAGAAACCAGAAAATGCCCCAAAAAGTGACATGTCCCACTTGTACTTTTTCGGTCTGATTTACAACCAGCATACTCAGCATCACTGTAAGATAATAAGTCAAAAGAATAAAATAAACCATAATCAGATATGTGTTTAACATATCTTATGATTTGTTTTACGGCTTTTAAGTGGGTCGCTTTAGGTTGGGATTGATATATGGCACAGAGACAAACACTATGCATGATATTAGGTCTACTTGCGGTAATATAGAGAAGTGATCCAATCATTCCTCTATATAATTTTTGATCTGCATCTTTCGAGAGATCTTCTTTACTAAGGTACTCATTGGTTGCCATGGGAGTGGGTTTTCCACTCGCAGTAGTCAAACCAAATTTAATAATTAGGTCTTTAGCATATTTTTCTTGACTAATAAAGATACCATCATCTAATTGTTTTATTTGTAATCCTAAAAAGAAATTTAATTCACCCATATGGCTCATCTCAAACCCTTTTGTCATTATTTCAGAAAATTCTTTATTCATTTCAAAATTAGTTGATCCAAAAATGATATCATCTACGTAAACTTGTACTAGTTGAACATCATTTTCATGTCTTTTAATAAAAAGAGTATTATCTACTTTACCAATTTCAAAATTAGATTGCGATAAATAAGATCTTAGTCTATCAGACCAGGCTCTAGGAGCTTGTTTTAGACCATATAAAGCTTTCTTAAGTTTGTAAACATGATTTGGTAATTTATCATTTTCAAAGAGTGGTGGTTGTTTAACATATACTTCTTTTTTTACAAATCCATTTGAAAAGGCACTTTTAACATCCATTTGAAATAATTTGAAATTATTATGACTTGCGAAAGCAAGTAGAATCCTAGTGCCTTCCAATCTTGCTACGGGAGCAAAGGTTTCATCAAAATCTATTCCTTCTTCTTGACAATAACCATGAGCGACTAATCGAGCTTTATTTCTAACTACCTCTCCTTGTTCATTCATTTTATTTTTATAAACCCATTTAGTTCCAATTATAGTTTTATTTTCAGGTCTAGGAACAAGTTCCCGAACATCATTTCTAGTAAATTGATTTAATTCTTCTTACATAGCCAAAATCCATGAATCATCAATTGATGCTTCGTATGGATTTTTTGGTTCAATAGTTGATATAAAAGCTACATTACTCATTTGACTTAGTTGGTTTCTAGTTTCAAAAAAAGATTGCATATCTCCCAGTATATTTTCTATAGGATGATCTTTTAAAAGTTTTGTCCTTTTATTAGGATGATTAATTTCATTATTAGTTTCAATTGATTCTTGATTTTGAGTGATTAAATCCTCTTCATCATTTGTATCTTCAAAATTTTTGAAATTTTCAACAAATGAGACATGCATTGTTTCTTCAATGGTGTTAGTTTTTAAATCAAACACTCTGTATGCTTTACTTCTATTAGAGTATCCGATAAAGATTCCTTTGTCATATTTAGGATCAAATTTATCTAATTTATCTTTTGTATTTAAAATAAAGCATTTACTTCCAAAGGTTCTAAAATAAGATACCTTAGGTTTCTTTAAATAAAAAAGTTCGTAAGATGTCTTATTAGTTAGAGGCCTAATTAAAATTCTATTTAAAATATAACAGGCGGTAGCAACTGCTTCTGCTCAGAAATTCTTTGGTAAATTACTATCTAAAAGCATAGTTCTCACACACTCTTGAATCATCCAATTTTTACGTTCTACTACTCCGTTTTGTTGTGGAGTTCTTGAAAATGAAAAATTGTGAGTTATTCCCTTTTTATTGCAGAATTCCTCAAACTATTCATTTTCAAATTCACCACCGTGATCACTTCGAGTAGTTATAACTTTTAGAGAAATTGATTTTGAATTCTTCTTGAAAAGGTCTTAAAACATTCAAAAGTATCACTTTTATGTTTCAAAAATATTGTCCATGTAAATTTAGAATAATCATCTACAATTACAAAAACATATTTACTATGATTTATTGACAAAGTTTGAGATGGACCAAATAAATCTAGATGAAGTAATTCAAGAGGTTTTGAAGTTGAAACCATATCTTTTAATTTAAAGGAACTTTTTCTAGGTTTTTCTAATTGACATGCATCACATAAACTATCTACCTTAAAATTCATTTTAGGGAGACCTCTTACTAGATCATGTTTTGACAGTCTAGATAATAGTTTGAAATTCAAATGCCCAAATCTCTTATGCCAAATCCAAGGGTCACTTGTATTTGCCAACAGACACAGGTTATCATTTGAAACTTTCATACTAAGAATATAAATATTCTTTTTCCTGACTCCCTCAAATATTATGGTTGAATTATTATCTTCGATGTAATATTTATCTTTTTCAAATTTAATTTTATATCCTTTATCATAGAGTTGACTTATACTTAGCAGATTATGTTTTAGATTCTTAACTAGCAAAACATTAGCAATAGTAGGAGTTTCAGAACCACCGAATTTTCCGATGCCAATCACATATCCTTTTGAACTCAAAGTTAACCAGTCCTCCGTCTTTGTATATAATATCATTCAGTATTTCTGGATTGCCAGTCATGTGTCTAGAACACCCACTATCAAGTATCCATTTGTTCTTTATGATCTTCATAATTTGTCCGTTGTGGATTGATTCCTCAACAGCCATAAAAGAATGATTCTTGCACATCAGACAATTTTGATAAATAACATGAATTTGAATATTGATCATATGCAGACTCATGAAACAATGATGATTTGAATATTTCTAAACTAGTATTAACAAATATAGCCATTTTAATTTTTTTTCTTCAAAAATCAGATTATGAAACAGTAAAGAATTACTAAATCTTTTTGAGTTTATGTTAATTTAGACACAGATCTATGCAATCTGCAAATACAGGGATAATCACAGAAACAAACACCGATGTAGAAATAAAATAAAAGCAGTAAAGGAAAGAACACACCGGATTTCATACTGATTCGGAGTTACCCTACATCCAGTCCCGTCACACAAGTACAGATTTCCTTTCATAAGCAATTGTACAATTACACCCTCGATTTCAAGGCTACGAGGTACACCCTCCAGAATTTCAATCCTTTGGGTAGAGATACTTGATTTCCGGGCCATAAGTTTACCCAATTTATTTACCAAGGCTACAATCACACCTTTTCTCGCTTGATTGATTTTCAAGACCACAATCACACCTTTTCTCGCTTAATAGATTACAAAGAAGTATATAACTCTGAATAGCACTGAGAATCTTATTGAGATAGTGATAGAGAATCAAACTAGAAGTAATCGAGTATGATTCAATATTGGTTTTGGTAGAGTAATGGTAAGAGTATGTATTAAGAAATGTGGAAGAAGAAGAAGAGTGAAAAACCAGAAAATCTAATATAAAATTCGTTGAAACTCCCCCTATTTATAGAAGAACAACAACCATGTCCATTCATGAAGAGTTATGGTGAATAGACACTTCTTTTGAAATTTAAATTTTGAACTCAACCGACACCATGTCGACATGGTTACCATAGGCATGTCGACATCCCAAAGCAATTTTTGATGATTTGATTTTCTTTGAAAATAACCTTTATCTTATATTAAAACTATTTTAAACTTTTCTAATATACTTGACTATAGTTAAAATTCATAAGTAAATATAGAGAATAATATATATAAAATTTAACAATAATTTTTTATTTAAATCTTAAGTATAAATATTTAAAAGTTAAATATATTATTTTAAAAGATAGTTTAAAATCAGGAGTAATTTTGACTTTGAAACTAAAGATAATTTTGAGGCTAAAATTATTTAAAATCAGGATAGAGGTTTTTGATGCTTTTAAAAGGAAGGTTTTGAAAACATTTTGAAAAAAGGATATAATTTTGAAAAATCATTTTGAATAAAAAGTTAGCGGATACAAAACAATGTTCCACTAGATTTTTCGTAGGTTCTAACCTACTTAGGGTTCCATCCCTTTAACAGGCTCGAAGTGGATTCCATTCCATGAATAAATTGGATTTTAAGATGCCAGTGCTTTTCTACGAGTTTTAACAAAATTTCTAATTAAAGAATAAATTACTTCAATTCTTCAACTCTTGATATTCTTGATACTCATGAGTCTTCAATCTTGATATCTTGAATCTTTATACTGTACAGTCTTCATTTTTGGTACCTGCATGGTTAAAACCAGCATATACATATATCTAAACTTATAGTGTAAGTATTTATATTTTATAATCTATTCTAAGGTTGTTGTCATCAAAACCAACATCTCACGGATTATCAGTTTCATGGCCAAATTCTACCGTTTGCACAAAATCCATTTTGGAGTCTAATTAATCAACTAACCATCTAATTAAATAACTAAGGCCAAATTATGAGTGTTACATTCTTCCCCTCTTAAAAAGAATTTTGTTTTCCGAAATTTCACCAATGATCAAGTCACGGTTTTGGCTCCTAATTATCCAAAACTACACAAGCAATGAGTGTACAACTAATTCTTGCAACCAAACGTGCATAAATACTTAGTGTATAATTATATCACCATACAGATGATATATATGCAGAATGATTCTAAATCGGATCCTCCTATATGAATGCATTTCTTGAAACACTTTTGAAAAATATGATGCAAACAACCTACATATACACCGACAATTCTACATGTACGTAGGTTTTTGAAAAATCTTTTCAACCAAAACCCCCATACTTCTAAAAATAAAAGTATGTAGCAACCTATTTTCCATCCACTTCCTACCATCTAATAAACTAACGCATCGAAAAATAGCTTCCTATACGTTACTTCTATGCCAAAAAATGAATTTTGGTGGAGAATTGAGCATTCTTACCACACTGTAATCTTCCTATTCCCGTAATACAATGAAAATTTCTTTGCTGCCTCGAATTTACTTCAAATTTGTCATGTACAAAGCATATAAGGTGGTTTATTTAAAGCCCTAAAACGATGGATTTACTTCAAATTTCTTTGCTTCCCCGGATTTACATTGAGCCTTTTATTTGCCTCTTCTATGTGTTGTGACTTTTTGTTAGGATCTTGATTGTGATTATGACAAGCTACATAAAATATTCATTGTATTCTAATCATTTTTGTAGGATATTTGTTGCAGATTCCTTTTCAGATGTTTAAAGCCGAGTATAGTGTGCCTTGTAGATGTCTGCATACATTCATTCAGACGTCTGAATGTTGAAACCTGAATATTGTTTCATAATATTCAAACGTCTGAATGAAAATTGTCAAACGTCTGAATTTGGTCAAAATTTGCCTAAAAGCTTGCTGTTTGTGTTTTAATCTAATTCAGAACTCTAAATTATTTATTCAGACGTCTGAATGTCTCTAACTGCTATTTTCTTGAATAGTCACTTCTCTTCACCGAAGAGAAACGTTTTCAAAATCAATGGTTGCACCTGTTCTTTTCAATATAACTTTTCATCTATAGTTGCAACACTTTATACACTATAAATAGATTACAGAATTCAACAAACAACTCACCATATTTACTTTTAAAATTCTTGAATTCTGATCTATTCTCAAGTTTTCATATTGCACTCAAATTGCTTGCATATTTTGATCATTGATCACTTTATCTTCCACAATTCTTGAAGCACACCACACTATATATCATAAAGGAGAAGATTATAGGAAGATTGTACTTAATTGACTTATCAGTGATACTTAAAGAAAACACTACAGTCAGATACTTTTGTTATTTGTAAAGAAGTCATGTTTAGTTGCTCAGGCAGTAGAAGTCCTATTTGGTTGCTTAGGCGGTTGAAGTCCTTTTCGGTTGCTCTGGTGGTGTAAAGCTATTCCTTCGGGTTAAGTGAGGGTTGTTTTAGTGAAATTCCATAAGGAGTCTGGGACTGTACGTAGGACGGTACTCCGAACCAGTATAAAATCCTCTAGTGTCATGCATTTACTGTTTATTTACTTATTCCACACAAGTAGTTTATCCATATTACTCGATCCTATAGCATAGCTTCTTTTCATTTGGTATCAGAGCCATATATGGGTGAATTAAATTATTTTCTAGGCCTACAAATAAAACAACAAGAAAATGGTGTTTTTACAAATCAAAAAAATATATTGTAACGATCTAATTAAATGCTTTGGTATGGAAAACACTTCTACCAAACCAACACCTATGAGTACAACTATACATCTTGATAAAAATGGAACTAGCAAAAGTGTTAACCAAAAATTATATTGAAGTATGATTGGATCATTACTATATTTAACTGCTATTAGAACTAACATAATGATGAGTGTTTGTTTGTGTGCTCGATTTCAAGCAGATCCCAAAGAATCACATTTGGGAGCAGTGAAACGCATATTACGGTACCTTAATAAAACCAAGGACTTTGGACTATTCTATCTAAAGGACTGTCCTTTTGAATTAGTGTCCTATGGTGACACTGATTTTGGAGGAAGTTGGACAGATAGAAAAAGTACAAGTGTAACTTGTCCTTTATTGGACGGTCTCTTGTATCTTGGTTTAGCAAGAAACAAAACTGTGTTTCATTATCGGCATGTGAAGCAGAATATATTTCTGCAGCTTTGGCATGTGCTCAAATTATCTATATGCAACAAACACTACAAGATTTTGGTTTTAATTTATCCAAATCAACTATTTATTGTGATAATTCTAGTGCTATAAATTTATCTAAGAATCCTGTCAATCACTCACGAACAAAACATATTGACATTCGGCATCATTTTCTTCATGATAATGTTGAAAAAGATCTGATAAAACTAGAATTTGTTTCCTCTAACAAACAATTGGCAGATATCTTTACAAAACCGTTAAATCAAAATACTTTTATCAATTTAAGATGAGAACTTGAAATCGTCTCTTTTAAAGATTTATAAATTTTCATAAATTTTTTTTATTTAAAAAAAAAGCGGTGGAGTCTTCCAGCACTCGAACTCAGAATCTTATACTCGGTAGTCTACTGTTCTACCACTTTACTACTTTATCTTTTTATGAAACCTTAGTCTGTTTTTATATTTCTATTTACCTTTCATTTCATCCTCTTTTTTATGGTTATTATAATCCTAACCATAAAAACTCTTTCTATTTTTATTATGACTCTAACTATATATTACTCTACCATACTTTCTTCTTATTGCACCAGAATTCATATAATTTTTTTTAGCTCCAAATATTTTTGTTTTCAAAATTTCATCTCAATACAATTCAGAATCATCTGATCTCTCTTATAGTTCTCCTGCCTCGGGATCGGTACATTTATCAACTCCAACACCAATTTACTAACCGGTTTCGATTGTTCCACCTTCAACTCATACTGGATATACTCCACCTACTAAAAGAACGAAACGGTCTCTCTTTTTTGGATCGCCATCTACAAAAGAGAAAATAGATGATATTCCTCACTACCAGAGAGAAACATTAGAATTACAGCTTGAGTTATACTATAACAAAAAGTTAATGCCGAACAGTTGAGCTTTTTGGGACAAGTCGTGTTAAAATTCTATGGTTCTTCCTCCAAAGACACAGCTCATCAACTGTGTCACATTCGCTCTCCAAATCATCATAATCCTTGGGAACCATCACCACAACATCCACCGACATCACCAAATTCTTGGGAACGTGGCAACAAATGGTCTCCACTTTGACCATTTGTAGAGAATACTAAAATTGAAGAAGATGCATATCATACTCCAAGCTCTTCTTCCAAATCTCTTTAATTTTTTGTTGTTCATATTCTATTGTTAATTTGATATTTCTTTCTGATTGTTCTAAACTTGTACTATTCAAAATATTTAATTATATATTTCTTTCTATATTCAATAAAGCTGATATGAGCCTCTGTGCAAATTCAGACGGCTGTTTTATTCAAAACAAATGTCTGAATATTAAAGGTAGAATTTTTTTTACCTAGATTCAGATGTCTAAATCATACAAAACAGACGTCTGAATTAGGTTGAAATTGAACTTTGTGGGTTGCAACTCAGAGCAATTCAGACGTCTGAATCAAATAATTCAAACGGCTGAATTCTCTCAAAGCTATTTTTTCTCCTTGCCTCTTTTATTTTCTTCCCACTAATACCCTTGCTTTTTAACCCACTATATATTACCTTTTTCACTTCATTCCCAATTATTTCAGAACCCTAGCCAATATTTTCAAGTCTTCCAAATTCTTAACCCTTCCTCTAACTCTCTAATGGCACCAAGATTGAACGTACTAGAGAATCGACCTCCAGACCATCCAAAGACCAGATTCGGCAATGGCTATGGAACGATGTTGATATTTCATAATATAATTCTATGAAGAATTCCAACATTTTCAAAGGAGCATTCATGAAATTCCCGAATTTTGCAACTTACCGTATTAGAGAGTTGGCGGAACAATTCCACTTCGATAGCTTAATTGGGTATACTCCCAACAATGTCAAGATTAATCATCTTATGATCAAACTTTTCTTGCAAATTTAAATTTGGATCATCATAATCCCCAAAATCGACAAGATTGTGTTTGGTCAATAGTTTGTGGCGGAAAAATCTTTTTACCTTTACAAAGACTAGGTAATATTCTAAATTGTCCTATCAAGGAATTGATATTAATGATATTGAAGTTAATATGGATCATCGAGATGAAGTTTCATATCGTTTCTTGTTCGATCAACTTATTAATGTGGGTAATTTAAAATCTACTTTCTTAAGGCCATAAGCTAGACTCATTCACCGTGTATTTATCGTTCTTTACAACAAAGGACAGGGAGTTATGAAAAAGTTTATAAAGGAAATTTCCAGGCTCTTTATTCAATCTACTCCAACCAACAAATGAATTGGGGCAAAATTATTTTGGATGAATTTCAAGACATCTCAATCTGGAGAAATATAAAACCATCCATTATGGTGCTTATATTATGCTCATCCTCCTCAATTTCGGCATACCAGTGCTCGACTCCGATTTTACAACTATTAGTGAGTTAGGCACTAAAACTTTAGGATTGATGGGTCTTCCACTATGGCCTCCTCCTCAACAAATCATCTCTTTCCATCAATGGTCACAAAATGTTCAACAAGGTGTTCCTCAACCTCGAGACACTAGTATTTCTTCTTCTTCTCATGCTCAACATGAAGAAGAAGAGGAAGGACAATGACACCATTCATGAGATTGGCCCGGACACTTCTTCAATACAAGCCATTATCACTCTCTCCCGAAATCAATCAAAGATTCATCGGGACATTAAGGCGCTTGAGAAGAAGACATAAAGAAAATTCAACTCGATCAAAGGCTTTCTCAATAAAATATGGGATCGAGTTTTTGCTCAGGTTCGTCATCCACTCTAGCTTATAACCCATCCTTTCAGTTATCTTCCTCAAGTTCAAGTTCTAATCATGATGACCCATCTATTTCTAGTCAATTTTAATTATCTATGTCTGTTTTAAATTATGTTTGATTTGATTATGCTTTAAATTTGTTTGTCAAGTTGTGTAAAATATTTTCAACTATTATTCCTATTGTTCCTTCATGTATTAAATATTCTACTTGCTTTTATGAGATGATTCGTCTATTGTTATCTACTCTTTCTTTTTATCGATGACAAAGGGGAAGAAATCTAAAAATTGTGCGTATTGACAGGAGGAGT
This sequence comes from Allium cepa, assembly GCA_030765085.1. Classification (NCBI taxonomy): domain Eukaryota; kingdom Viridiplantae; phylum Streptophyta; class Magnoliopsida; order Asparagales; family Amaryllidaceae; genus Allium; species Allium cepa. Next base: position 955,424,142 of record CM060934.1, on the reverse strand, counting down.
AACAATATTATGAATATTTATATTATTGATTATGTAGTTGTCATCATCAAAAAGTGGGAGAATGTTGGATCTCAATTTTGATTATGACAAGTTATATAAAATATTCTGTGTATTCTAATCATTTTTGCAAGAGATTTGTTGCAGATTCCTTTTTAGATGTTTTAAGCTGAGTATGGTGTGTCTAACAGACGTCTGAATACATTCATCGAACGTCTGAATGCTGAAACCTGAATATTGTTTCACAATATTCAAACGTATGAATGCAAATTTTCAAGCGTCTAAATTTGGTTAAAATTTTCCTAAAAGCCCGCCGTTTGCGTTTTAATCTAATTCAAAAGTCTGAATTATTTTATTCACATGTCTGAATATCTCTAACTACTATTTTCTTGAATAGTCACTTCTCTTCACCAAAGAGAAACATTTTCAAAATCAATGGTTGCACCTGTTCTTTTCAATATCACTTTTCATCTATAGTTGCAACTCTTTATACGCTATAAATAGATTACAGAATTCAACAAACAACTCACGAATTTACTTTTAACATTCTTGAATTCTCATCTATTCTCAAGTTTTAAAATTGCACACAAATTTCCTACATACTTGATTATTGATCACTTTATCTTCCACAATTCTCAAAGCACATAACACCATATATCATAAAGGAGAAGATTATAGGAAGATTGTACTTAATTGACTTATCAGTGTTACTTAAAGAACACACTACAGTCAGATACTTTTGTTATTTGTAAAGAAGTCCTGTTCGGTTGCTCAGGCAGTAGGAGTCCTATTCGGTTGCTTAGGCGGTTGAAGTCTTGTTCGGTTGCTCAGACGGTGTAAACCTATTCCTCTGGGTTAAGGGAGGGTTATTTTGGTGAAATTCCAGAAGGAGTTTGGGACTGGACGTAGGACGGTGCTTCGAACCAGTATAAAAACCTCTGGTGTCATTTACTTTACTGCACTTACTGTTTATTTACTTATTCCACACAAGTAGTTTATCCATATTACTCGATCCTATAGCATACTTCTTTTCACTTTTCTCTCTATTCTTTTTTTCCCTTGTTTTGCCCTTCGTATGTTAATATATATGTACCTAGGCTATAACCATCGTGAGTTGTTGCCAATGCCTATGTAATTACTTAAGTACCCATGCCTTCGTGAATAGTTTTCATGCCTTCATGAATTAAAAGGCTGGGTCTGTATGTGATCTCCTCTTTTATTTTCTAGCTTTCGTGCATAGTTTTTCTTGACCTAGAGTGAAGTTTAGCCATCTGTGTTATGTTTTACTTAGTCACTAACGGTTCAATGAAATATTGTAATTAAATCAAAAATTGATTTATTACCCTCTTAAGTAACCACTTTATACCTAACACCACTTGGTGTTGAATTTCTATTGGTCAATTTCATTGTCTTCAATTCTCTTTCCATAAAATGTTAACCCACATAACTAAATCATGTTAATTAATTAATTTTCTCCTTAATTAATTATTGCTCTTCTTCATTGAATAATTCATATAAAATGGAATGTTGATGGGAAAAATCTCGAAAATTTAGCAAAAATCACTTTTATCATTTCCTACCTCTTGTAAATATTTCGGACCAAAATGATTAATTTCTTATTTTTAATAATTAATTTTCAAATTATAACCATTTTCTCACTTAGAAAATTCATAATAATAATAATTTCAAATATTATGAACGTTAATAGCCATCTCCAAAATAATAATTAAACCATCATGTCTAAATTTTAGATCATTTGGAGATCAACAACTTAGTTTTTCACATCAAAACCTTTAGGAAAATTCCTAAAAATTATATGATTAATATCCAAACACCCATAAATCAATATCTATGAGTATTCAATCCAAATGCAAGATGTATACTCCATATTTCGTATTTACATCAAACCAAATTCAAAACGCACAAAAATTATGAGATTGATGCATATTATTCACCTTTTAGTCCATGTGAAATAATGGAATTTTCCTTAGCTTTCTTCCTTTAGCTTATCTTCCTTTCTTAGTTGAATATTTTTATTGGTGTCCAGCCTTATCTTCTTTATTTTGTTTTGAGAATGAAATGAAATGAATGTGGGAGAGGGGAGAGCATAGTATAATATTAGCTCTTCCTCTTCTATCCTTCTATGCTTATGTTTATTAATTCCTACCTCTTTAAACCATTCCCTACTTTATATTTATTAAGCCAACTCACATTAACTAATTGATTTTAGCAAATCCCACAATTCCAACCCCCCAGTTAGTTATCCCATAATTAAACATTTAAATTATATGCAAATATATAAAAATTAAGGGTGTTACAGGCTCCCATCCTCAAAGCATTCCATCCTCAAAATTGTGATAAGGAAAACAAAACAAGCATATGATCATACAAACTTAGGTCACTGCACATAAAACAACAACAATGGCATAACTACCAGTCGATAGTCTATAAAACAATAGATCTTGCAATCAAAATAGATCGGGACAAGCCTTCATAATCCTATCTTTTGTCACTCATGTACAGTCTCATTCATCAGTACTCCACTGAACCTTCATTAAGTTGGCTGTCTTATTCGTTAACTACTTTGTATCCCTATTGATTATTTGAATAGGTCTCTTAATGATAATCATATCAAACTCCACTACTAAATCTTCCAAAAATGTTGGCTTTATAGTAGTTTCTACATCATGCATATACTTCCTCAGACGAGATACATGAAAATTGTTATGGGCACATGCCAAACTGCTCAGTAATTCAATACGATGACCAAGTTTTTCGATTCTCTCAATGATAGAAAATAAACCAACATATCTAAGTGCCAGTCTTCCCAAATCATACAATACCCTTCATCAATGATACCCTTACGAAAATAACTCCAATTGAGAATTCCGAGTCCTTACACCATTTATTTTCCTTTATCCTTATTCTGATTAAATATATATTTTCCATGACTTCTTTCAAAAAATCCAGACTAAGCATCAATCTATCACCTATCTCAAACCAACATGCGGGTGATTTTCACAGTCATTCTTAAATGCTTTGAATGGTGTCGTTCGTATATTAGTCTAATAATTATTATTATAGGAAAAATCGACTATGTGAAAATGGTCTTCCCATGACCCTCTAAAATATAATACATAAGCTTTCAACAAATCTTTAAATACTTTATTGACCATTTCCATCTATCCATCAGTTTGTAGATGGTAAGCGATACTTATCTTTAGGTTGGTACCTAATGTGTGATGACCCACCTTTTTGGATAATTTAAGTCAATAATAAACCACACAACAAGGCTGGATTATCAATGGGGTTTAATAAAGAAAGTAAGAGAAAAGAAGGAAAGCAATACACAGTATCTTACCGTGGAAGATAAAACAAAATAATCAAATAAAAAAGTTCATGAAGCTTTTTTACAATATTCATTTAATTACACATTTTTACAACATTAATCAGAGTATAATAAACAACATATCAAATAATGCAGCGGAATAATAATAATAATTACGACCACCAATCTTCATCTTCATCACAAGAAATAACGTCTTCAAAACACTGAAATACTCAGGCTGACTCAAGCATAATGAAAAACAATACATTCGAGTCAGAACTACAAATTCCTATGTTAGTCAAATCCAAATAAAAGTATGAGTGCAATGGTTTTAAAGATGTTACGGGATTTTCTATCTCCGATCAAGTGTACAACATGAATATAATAATTTACGAGATTTCAAATAATTCGAAATATCAATTTTAACCACTTAAATTAAATTAAATCCAAAGTTTAAATTTAAAACTAAAACCTTTTAAATAATTCAAATTCCAATAAATAATCCAAATTCAAGAAATTTTATGGGTTTATATCATTTCAACCCATGATTTAAATGTCTTAGTTATCCAATTCTAAAATGATTCAGATGTCCATTTAATTGACGTCGATAATATTTAAGGCGATAACAGGAACATATGATAATAAATAAACAACTATACATCCAACATATCAACCAATAAGCATCCATTTCAAATAATACCCAGATCAACCAATATATTGCAACAGATAATAGTTATCAATATCGAGGTTTCAACTATCAATTAAATTCTAATATAAAATTAAATGTCAATTTAATTTAATGTCAATTCAGGTTCAATATCGATTCAAATGTCAATTTAAATCAACAAACAACAATAAATTTTTTATATATCACATCATAAATTTTATTTAACTTGCAATGGAAATTTTAGTATTGTGTGAGTGAGTTTAATCACTCACCTTTGATTTATAGCCAATTGAAAATCCAATAAAAGCCTAGAATTTCAATAGTCTCTATATTAAACCAACCGGGTTTATGCTGTCAGGAATTTCAATACGAACCCAATGGAAGAAACCGCGCATCAATCGAAGCTCATAGGAGGAAGATATTCAAGTTATAAGAATATTATGAAAATGAAATATAAAAACAAGTGCACACGTTTTAATAATAAAATAAAACAAATTAGTTACTTACTTTAAGAATTTTGAAGCATGCTTATGTTTTTAAAGCCTAGAGAACAACGGAAAAAATGACATGATGGCTCACACTTGGAGGTAGGAGGCTTTAGGAAATGGTTTTGCAACAAATGGAAAAGATTGGCTTCATGAAAATAAGTTGCTCACATTTGTTTGTTTTTTTAGAAGAGAAAGAAAACTTCAGGCAAAAGAAATAGTGGAAGCACATTTTGGAAATGGAAAGGTAGAGGGAGGGATTTATGAAATAGGAAATGAATAAGGGCAAAGCAGGTTCGAAAATTGGAATATGAAATGGAAGGTTATAAGAAGATTTGCAAAATGAAAAGAGACTAACATGCAGGTAATTAACAAAACATGAAAGATACATCTTGGAATTTGATAAGACATGTTTACATGGCAAGCAAATCTTTTTGTATAAAATTTCAAAATGCGCTACTGTAATTAATTTCATTAACACAAAGAAAACAGTTCAAGGCTAGGCTCACGTGTAAATAAATAAAACTTATTGATAACCAAAAGAAGTGTGTATTTAATAAAGAAAGTAGTAATAATAAAATAAAATAAATGAAATCGACGATTTAAATTTGGAAAGGTAGACCGTACATGGAAACCACAACTCTAATATAGTTAAAAAACATTCATTTTAATATATTTTATTGACCCCAATACGCTTAAATTTACACATATGTATATATTTTTACTGAGTACGCACTAAATAAAATTACACACTGCAATATATGTAATGTGGACCGCCACTACATACAATAAAAGATGAACTAAGACTCCAAATTCAAATTTGGAACGAAATAAATTTCCTATGTAAATATGTTAACTATTTCAAATCAAAATTTTAACCAAACCTTCAAGTTGTTTTCTTACCATTTTATTATTGTTATTTTCTTATAAATTAAATTCAAATCAAGTTTGAATATTTAAATAAATAAAATATTCCAACTAGAAGCATACAAGAAATTTAATTCTTTATTTTATTGAAATTAAATTTATATTCATAAACGAAACATTCACTTTATTTGATAAAAATATTATTTTCAATAAATCAATCTTTTTATTTTATTTTTATTGAAACATATTTCTTTTTATTACATATTAATTTACAATTAACGGCTCGCCCTTTAAAACCTACTTATATTTAAAGATTATCACATTAAAGAGTTACAGAAATAATACTTCATACAACCACGTCGTTTCTTTAACAATTGATTTTTTATTATCATTATATTTGTGACGCCCCACCCTGAGACCCACATTAACAATGAGAATTACATAGTAATTCTATCCGCTAATGCAGAGAATAGGGCTGGTTAAGGGCGTCCATCATAGTCTTGCATTAGATAAGAGCTAAGTACGTCGATATTTATACTTTTTTTTTCATCTTGAGTATTCGACATACTTAATTCCTGTCTAATTCACTACTATGGTGACTATAGGATCGATTCAGAAATAAAACATAATAACTGTATTAATTACAAGTCATAGAACAGCAACACAGAAACGATACATATGAATACATACATCAAATGTAATACGACATGCCACTAGTGGTATACAACCACAATATATACATACACTCCCCATAAAAGAATATATACCTCGCAAGTTCGGGCTGCTACACAAAAACTATGCCATATCCCAAGTCGATGGTGAAGTCCAAAAAGTAAAGCAAGATAAGAGCCCAACTACCTAACCTGCAACTCGATCTGACCCGAGTAATAAATATACGGATCAGGCTAGCTAGAACTTTATATTAGTATAAGATAAGAGGAATATAAGTGCTTAAGGGAATTCTTCCTTTAACTGTAAAGGAATGGTATAAGTATAGAATAATATCAATACATGGTATATGTTCACCAAGGGTTATCACATGAATAGGTTTAACTCAACATAAGAAATCCATACTTGATGGCATTCAACTCAAATGCATAGAATCATACGAAAGTCATAAGAGAAGCCTATCAAAATTCCAATATGAATCTCATGGAACTCGAGATAAAGTTCAAATATCATAAAAACGAAATCACCATATATAACATCTTATGTAGCACTAGGCTATCGATGTAGAAAAAATATCTCAAAATGCTGAAATCGTATAAAACTCAGAAAACCCCAGATTGGCCAGATCCCAGATTGCAAAGCTGAAGCAATGCTGAACGTGCTAAACTCTTGTCCGGTGCTATTTATAATTTAGTTACCTAACTCGTGGACCCGAAGGTCGTACTCGTGGTAACCGATGTCACATAACTCGTGGTGACCGAAGTCCCATAACTCGTGGTGACCGAAGTCCTATAACTCATAGTGACCGAAGTCACATAACTCAGATGACCCGAAGGTTTATAGCACTGGCATACTAATGGATGTGTCCTAAACTAACGGAAAGGAACTCGAAAAGTGTTAACGTGCGTCTCATACCACACGTTTACACTAAATGGTTTACTAACCGCTAGTTAACTCCACATCATAAAAATAAAATCACAAACCTCAGAAATCTCATAATACTCATATATCTTGCCTTGTATCATCAGCAAGTGCAAATAAATCTCATAATGGTTTCTTATAACCCATAATTCCTGAAAAGGGAAATCCCATCTCAAGATTCGCCTCGTCTCGTCGGCAAGTAAAGCAACATATATAACGGTTCTCGTTGATTATTACCCCTATTGTACGAGATCTCAAATCTTTCAATTCATCAAATATTGGCTAACTCATATAATTCCTATAATAGGAATTATAGATCTCAATTATCAACTCAAAACAATATTCTCAAGAGTTTCGGTCGTACAAGTACGGAATTAACCGAAAAAGCAAACTCACATGTCCCATACCTCGTGCTTTACTAAATTGGTTAATTCTCTTTCTCATACGTCCGAAAAGTGCAAAAACGTGTATTGTTATATAGAAAATAATTTATTATAGAAAACAAGCTTTTTAAACTATTTTCAAAATCGTTTGGAAAATAACTTTGAAATTTCTTTTATTATAGATAATGTATAATTTTTTATAGCTTTTGTTAATTATAAACATTGTAAAATATTTATTTCAAAAGCTAAAAAAAATATTTCGAAAACGGTTAAGAAAGCACTTGCAAGAAACACCATAAATTCAATGAAATTATTCATGAAATCATCATACGAAAATCCTCTTAAAAAATTAACCAATCCAAAATAGGGATAAGTGGAATATTGGCTTTTCCATCATAGGATCAAGCCGATAAAAAAAACATCATCGAAAAAAAACTGAGTAAAACAATTTGAATGTTCAATTGGATCAAAACATGCTCTGCTTCAAAGTTCCAAGCAAAATTTCATCAAGTTACAAAGGTTTAAAAGCCTTGAAATTCTACAGGCAAAGAGTTCAACAACTCTATTTAAAAAAAAAGAATGGATACAATCGAACAAGAAACGACAGATATATGATCTCTCAAAGTTGGACTTCCAACCAGATTTCACTGTCAATGGCTGGAGCAAAACATGATCCAAATTCAAAGTTTGACAGCACGTTTCTATAGGCTATAGAGGTCGGAATGATCTAAAATTTAATATGCATAAATCTCAAAAGCTATAATTTAAACCGAAAAAAGAATCAAACAATTTAGACAAAGTATGAAAAAGTTAGATGTCTCAAAGTTGGACCCAAGCAGTGTTTTCAATGCAAAAATCTGGGCAAAAACATGCTCCGAGTCAAAGTTCGGCAGCATGTTTCTATACGATATATAAGTTAAAATGACCTGAAATTTAGCATGCATAAAGACCAACAACAAAACTTTAAACTTTATCAAGAATCATTTAATTTATACAAAGCATGAAAAAGATATGATATCTCAAAGTTGGACCCAGGCAGTGTTTTCACCGCAAAAATCTGGACAAAAACATGCTCCGAGTCAAAGTTAGGCAGAATGTTTCTATAAATTATATAGGTCAAAATGACATGATATTTTTCATGAATAAATTTCAACAACTATACTTTAAACTGCAAAAATAATCAAACAATTTAGACAAGGTGTGAGAAAGTTATGAAGTCTCAAAGTTGGACCCAGACAGTGTTTTCACTGTAAAACATGGGTAAAAACATGCTCCGCTTGCAACTTTGAGCACAACTTTCTATCAGTTCCAAGTTGAACTAAAACATTAAAATAGACGGGCATATACTATGGTTACAGTACTATGATTAAAAAATGATTTGGCATGATTTCGAAAAGAATTGAGTAAGATATAATAGCTCAAAGTTGGACTCAGAGCTATTTTGAACTGAAAATTTAGAGATGAAAATTTAATTTTACAATGACTGAAATTCATGTTTTAGCTAGCATGAGTTAGAATACTCACCTTAGATTCGGATTCAAGGATTTGCAGTGAAGAATTTGAATAAAGACCGCAAATTTTACTTTCAAGAAGCCTTGAAAGTGTCTGAAAATTAACTTACTGTAACATGCAAGTCATGGATTTAGAATAATAATAAAATATAACTTTGACGAAATAATCCCAGAAATTTGTAGAGATTACCTGTAGAGATTTGAATGCTAACAATTTTGCCTCAATTTTGGTTAAATTTTTAAAGGTTTTGATTAGGATTTTGATAGGGAGTGAGATTTTCTTTTACTGTCAATCTGAGAAGAAGAAGATAGTTTCTTCTTTTTGAGAAAGAAGAAGAAACAAGGTACTGCGTTTTTTTTCCACCAGAAACCACTAAATAATGGGCTTTGGATCCCATTTCTAACCTCATTAAGTCCAAAGCCAAAATGCTTAGAGAAAATATAAGTAATATACAATTTTATCTTATATTATCAACATATATACACTTTACTTCATTTCAAAAGCCAAACAAAAATGTATACATCTAATTGTTATTAAATAAAACTTTTATTGCAAAAAAATTAAATTTATTTTATTATAAAAGGTTGTTTTATTTATTTTTTAGCAATAAAACCCTATTTTTGACTACATTACACAATTTACACTATTTTAGTGTAAGACATCATTTTTAATGCAACAACTTGTATAAAAATTTCTTGACAAATAAATTACAATAAATCATTCCAATTTTATCTTTTCATCAAAATACTATTTTTAAACCATATTTCGTCTTTTGTATTAATAAAATATAGATTTACTTCATTTTTCCCCTTTTTAAATTCAATAAAAGCTTTAATATAAGCAATACCCTACAACACTATTGCACAACTCAAATAAAATCAAAAATTGATCATTTTATTCTCAAATTATTAAAATAAAGTTTTCAAAACTTCATTTTCATTACTTCAGGTTTATTTTAACAATTTAACATTGAAATACATCACAAATTAATTTATTAGCTCAAAACTAATAAATACCCTATTTAAATCAAATACTTATCCAATCAATATTTAATCCCATATTTATTCCCAATAAACAAAATAAAGTTCCAAACTTTATTTCTTCCATTTTATTACAAACTTCATTGTTTATTCCAAATAAACAAATTTAAAATTTCCAATTATACTTAAATTTACAATATTAAATCATAACTTCCGTTATAATTTAATATAAACAAGTAATCTCCAAAACAGGGTTGTTACAAACTTCCCCCCCTAATAAAATTGCGTCCTCGCAATTTCTAGAGGAAATCTATATTCAGCACACTCTGTTTCATCAAACAACGGGGATTTAGATAGATTAAAATGGAAAATACTTACCTTTGGAGTGAGAAGATAAGAAATCAGGATATGATTGCTCGATGCATTCCCTGATTTCCCAAGTGCAGTCATTGGGATTATCGGACCATTGAATCTTCATGAGTGGAACACTCTTGTTTCGAAGACGTTAAGTCTCCGAATCAAGAACTCTTATAGGATGCTGCACTTAAGATAGATCCGAAGCAACCTCTAACTTCTCTAAAGCACTAGAATCAAGCACAGAATCTGGATCTCGTAGACACTTCCTCAATTGAGAGACGTGGAATACATCGTGGACTCTATAAAAATGATCTGGAAGTGCTACACGATAAGCAACCAGACCGATACGCACTAAAATTGGAAATGGCCCAATAGAGCGTGGTGCAAATTTCTCGATCTGGCTAAAGCATACCACTTCTTTCAGAGGAGAAGCTCGAATATAGATAAGGTCGCCCTCTGAGAATTCAAGAGGCCTCCTATGGTTGTCCGCGTAGGAATTCTGGCAATTTTGTGCCTCTTTCATTCCCTTACGAATAAGATGGATCTTCTAAGATGATTCTTGAATAGATTCAGGGCCTAAAATAAGCTTTTCCCCTGACCCAAGCCAACAAGATAGAGAACGACATGGCCTTCCATATAAGGCTTCAAAAGGAGCCATGCCGATAGAAGATTGGTAGCTATTAGTATAAGCAAACTCAACTAGAGGAAGATGATCCTCCCGGCTACCACTAAAATCCAAGATACAAGCACGAAGCAAGTCTTCCGACGGTTCACCCATTCAGTCTGTCCATCAGACCGTGGGTGATAAGTTGTGCTAAGATGAAGCTTTGTGCCCAAATCTTGCTGGAGACTCCGCCAGAAGTGACTCGTGAAAAGAGGTTCACGATCACACACAATAGATGAAGGGATACTGTGTAATCGCACAATCTCCTTAATATATAGATTTGATAAAAGAGATGCCATCCTATTAGATTTAATAGGAATAAAATGTGCGGACTTGTTGAGATGGTCCATAACAACCCAAATACTGCTATGGCCCGACCTTGAACGAGGTAAGCCATCAACGAAATCCATAGAAATTTGGTCCCACTTCCACAATGGGATCTCTAAAGGCTGAAGAAGACCACTGGGTCGCTGATGTTCGACCTTAATAAGCTGACAAGTCATGCAATTGCTTACATAATTTGCTATATTGCGCTTCATGCCTTCCCAGTAACACAAGCGGTGCATATCAGATACATCTTGCTACTGCCTGGATGGATAGTATACTTAGAACGGTGACATTCAACTAGAATGTCCCGCCTAAGTTCTAGAATAGGAGGCACGACTAGACGGTCCTTCATTCGAAGACACCCATGAATATCGGTGCTGAAATCCTCATCTCAATATCATCATGGGATTTAGACTTACACTTCTTAATAAGAGTAGATATATCGGAGTCTTGCCGTTGAGCCTCGGCAATCCGATCTAGAAGAGTAGGACGAGCTTCCATGCTATATAATAGAATAGAAGAGTTGGATGTGGAAGCATGATTATGAATATCACACGTGGAAAAAGTCTCAAGAACTTTCCATTCTACAATCATCATGGAAACGATAGCTGAATGCTTGCGACTCAAAGCATCAGCCACTCGATTCCCCTTGCCAGGGGTATACTGAATATCGAAATCATATGAAACTAGAAACTCGAGCCAATGTTGCTGTCGCATGTTGAGCTCCTTCCGGGTGAACATGTATTTGAGAGACTTATGATCGGTGAAGAGAGTAAAGTGCTCTCCCAACAAATAGTGACGCCATATCTTTAAAGCGAAGAAAATGGCGGCAAGCTCTAAATCATAGGTAGCGTACCGAACCTCTTTGGACGTAATTGCCTTGAAGCGTAGGCAACTAACCTATTCTTCTGCATAAGAACAACACCGAGGCCACTAAGACTGGCATCGGTATAGACAATAAGATCCTGATTCCCTTTGAGTACCACAAGAACAGGAGCATTAGTGAGAAGCTCCTTCAATCTTTGAAAGGAAGCCTCACATTTATCGGACCAAGTATAGCAAACGCCTTTTTTCGTAAGGCTAGTTAATGGAAGCACAATACGGGAAAAGTCTTTGATGAAACGGCGGTAATAACCCGCCAAACCCAGAAAGCTACAAATCTCATGAACATTCTCAGGCCTCTTCCAATTTTGGATGGCTTCAATTTTGGAAGGATCGACTGAGATGCCTTCGGAAGAAATAACGTGGCCCAAGAACTTAACTTGCTTTTCCCAGAAATGACACTAAGAAATTTTTTCTTTGAGTTGATGATGTCGAAGAGTACTCAAAACAATTCTAAGATATCGAGCATGATCCGATTCAGATTTAGAATATGCAAGAATGTCGTCGATGAATACAAGAATAAACTTATTAAGGTATTCCCAGAATACTCGATTTATAAGGTCGACGAAATAAGCAGGGACATTCATTAAACCGAATGGCATGACGAGCCACTCATAAGAACCATAGCGAGTGCGGAAAGTTATAAGTGGAATGCTATCTTCCGCAACTCGTAGCCGATGAAATCCCGTGGCAAGGTCAAGCTGTGAGAAGACCTTAGTACCACTTAACTGATCGAACACATCGTCTATCCTAGGTAGTGGATAGCGGTTCTTGATGGTTAACTCATTAAGCTTGCGATAATTGATGCATAGCCTAAGAGTCCCATCGCACTTCCTCATAAAAACCACCGCGACTCCCCACGGTGAAGAACTAGATCGAATAAAATGCTTGGCTTCAAGCTTTAGGAGATGCGTCTTGATTTCCTCATTCTCTTTGGCAGACATCCTCGTGGGAGGACGACTAACAGGCTGTGTGTCTGGAATAAGGTCGATGCGGAACTCGATAGCCCGCTTGGGTGGTAACCCCAAAACAGGCTCAAATAAGTCTGGAAAGTCACGAACAACGGGAATCCGAGACACATCATCATCGTTGTCTCGAGATTCAATGGAGAATAGAGAAGCTGCGGAATTGCCATCGACGTCCCAAAGTGTAAGAGACAACCAAACAGGAGAGTCGGGATGTCAAAGGTGTAGGACTCTCTCTAAACATAGAATCCTGGCATCGTATCAAACTGGCCAGTCCATACCCAATATCATATCAAAACCAAGAGAAGGAACCACGTGCAGATTCGCATGGAAAGAAAAGCCACAAATATAAATCTCAACATCATCACAAAGCATACTAAGGGTTGTGGATCCCCTAATAGGATTCGCAATCCTCAAAGAAGTAATCAAGCAAGAAATATCCAACTGTAAAGCATCAACGAGTTCCTTCGATACGAATGAATGTGACGCACCCGTATCGAAGAGCACTCTAATAAAACGATCATGGAACAATATAGAACCCTCCAAAATAGTGGGAGATATACCTCGAGACTGAGAAGCACTACAGAAGCCTTTGCCACATTTAGATTACCAAAACGAGAATCCTTCTTCTTCTTAAGGCAAGTAGAAATCATGTGTCCCACTTGCTTGCAATAGAGACACTTGCGAGGATGAGGACACTCGCAAGCTAGATGATCTCGAGAATCACAATTGAAGCAGGCTAAGACCTTTGCTAAATGAGGTATGCCATGAGGATGAGAACTAGAATTGCCTTGCTTCTTCTTCTTCTTAGGAGGAAAGGACTTGGATCTCTAGAAAGGGAATTTCTTCTTGTGTGGGTTCTTTCGAACCTTGGCCTCATCGCTACTATCATTTTCCTTTTCGACGGCTTCGAGGTGAAGCGTCGAATCCACAAGCTCCTCAAATGAGAGCTTAAGATGAAGCATGAGAGATTTCTTCAAATACTTCTTAAGTCCAGATACGAACTTAAGATTCTTCTTGTATGGGGTGCTGATGAACTCAAGCCCATACTTAGATAGAGACTTGAAGGATGAAACATAATCAAACACGGAGGATTTGCCCTGCTTCAAATTAATGAAGCGACGGGTAAGAAAAGCCTTCTTGGATTCTGGGACGAACATGAGCTCAAAACGGTCTATAAAATGTTGCCAAGTAAGGGTGGACTCATCCATCTCTGCAATAAGGAGCTCATACCAGTCTAAAGCCCGTTCTTGTAGCATACTCGATGCCACAAGAACTCGTTGATGATCGGATATCTTCATGCAAGTGAAGATGCGCTTGCAAGTACGGAGCCAAGCCTAAGCCTCAAGAACCGTCTCGGAGCCTTTGAACGACTTGCCTCCAAGGTAGGTGAAGTTGCTGCACTTGCGTGCAAATGCAGATTTGCATGGAGGAGAGCACTGAGCTAGGGCAGGAGGATGCGTGCTCTTAATAAGCTTGAGAATTTGGTCAGTCGACATATAAACTCCTTCAGGACGAGAACCACTGGACGGTCCCGCTTCCGAAGTGCGACTTCTTCCTCTTCCAGACATTGCTGAAATATAAGATAAGATAGAATTATTCACAGGGGTAGATATTAGCAAATCAAATGCATTAAATAAGGAATACTACGAAATTTAAAATAACATTCCTAGACATATTCCTTTCTATCTACCCCCAAAGGAACTAAAAAGTAAGGACAAGGTCGGGTTTGGTTATTATTTGGGGATGATGTTTACAAGTGTATTATTCCTGATGTATGATAATCATGTATATTATTATGTGTTTATTATATTCTGTTCTGAATCCTGCTCTGGTACCAGGTTGTGACGCCCCACCCAGAGACCCACATTAACAAAGAGAATTACATAGTATTTCTGTCTGCTAATGCAGAGAATAGGGCTGGTTAAGGGCGACCATCATAGTCTTGCATGAGATAAGAGCTAAGTACGTCGATATTTATACTTCTTCTTTTTCGTCTCGAGTATTCGACATACTTAATTCCTATCTAATTCACTACTTTGGTGGCTACGGGATCCACTCAGAAACAAAATATAATAACTATATTAATTACAAGTCACAGAACAACAACATAGAAACGATACATACGAATACATACATCAAATGTAATACAACATGCCACTAGCAATATACAACCACAATATATACATACATTCCCCACAAAATAATATATACATCACAAGTTCCCAACATGTATACTACTACACAAAAACTATGCCATATCCCAAGTCGATGGTGAAGTCCAAAAGGTAAAGCAAGACAAGAGTCCAACTACCTAACCTGCAACTCGGTCTGACCCGAGTAATAAATACACGGGTCAGGCTAGCTAGAACTTGATATTAATATAAGATACTGTAAAAGAAGGGTACAAGTATAGAATAATATCAATGCATGGTATATATTCACCAAGGGTTGTCAAAGGAATAGGTTTAATTCAACGCAAGAAATCTATACTTGATGGCATTCAACTCAAATGCAAGGAATCATACGAAAGTCATAAGGGAAACCCATCAAAATTCCAATATGAATCTCATGGAACTCAATATAAAGTTCAAATATCATAAAAACGAAAACACCATACATAACATCTCATGTAGTACTAGGCTACCGATGTAACAAAAATATCTCAAAATGGTGAAATTGTATAAAACTCAAAAAACTCAGAAAACCCCAGATTGGCCAGATCCCTGATTGCAAAGCTAAAGCAATGCCGCACGTGCTAAACTCTTATCTAGTGCTATTTATAATTTAGTTACCTAATTCGTGGACCTGAAGTCATACTCGTGGTGACCTATGTCACATAACTCGTGGTGACCGAAGTCCCATAACTCATGGTGACCGAAGTCACATAACTCATGGTGACCAAAGTCACATAACTTAGATGACCCGAAGGTCTATAGCACTGGCATACTCGTGGATGTGTCACAAACTCTTGGAAAGGAACTCGAAAAGTGTTAACGTGCATCCCATAACACACGTTTGCACTAAACGGTTTACTAACCACTAGTTAACTCCACATCATAAAAATAAAATCACAAACCTCAGAAATCTCATAATACTCATATATCTTGCCTTGTACCATCAGCAAGTGCAAATAAGTCCCATAGTTGTTTCTTATAACCCATAAGTCCTGAAAAGGGAAATCTCTTCTCAAGACTCGCCTCGTCTCATCGGCGAGTAAAGAAACATATATAAGCAGTTCTCACTGATTACTACCCCCATTATAGGAGATCTCGAACTTTCAATTCGCCAAATATTGGCTAAATCAGATAATTATTATAATAGGAATTATAAATCTCAAATATCAACTCAAAACAATATTCTCAAGAGGTTTCGATCGTACAAGTCCGAAATTAACCAAAAAAGCAAACTTCACCAACAATCGCCACTTCTATCACTACAACTCGAACTCGGCAATCGAATAACAATTCGCCTGAACTTCCCACAGACATACGAACCTCTTCCTTTGTGAACCCAGTGCAAGCCAACATACATCAATCGCCTTCTACACCATACATAAATTTCCCAAATCTCCACTTCGAACAAGTGTAATCGAACCTTCCCATCGCCATAACCAATCCCAAATTGCAGTCGCCTCTACCTCAGCAACTTCATCAGACAATCGATTTCGAGATTTCAAGATATTAGTGGAATCGACTTTGAGATTTGAGATTTGAAAAAGAAAGAAAATTTTGAACTGGGAATTTAGTTCCTTGGACTTAATCTGTAATAGCCGCCGCTTGGAGTCTTGTCACTTGCCTGAAATTTGAAGTCGCTGCCTGGTGTCTTGTTGCCTATTGTCGCTGTCGTCTGGAATCGCGAATATCGCCCGGATCTGAAGCTGCTCGCCATTGATGATTTCTTGGCTCTTCCACTGGTTTCAGCGTCTATGTTGACGCTTCTAGGTGATTCACCCACTATTGTTGTTGGTTCTGCTTTGGAAGTCCCGTTTGATGGTTTGCTTCCTCCAGCAGTCAATTTGGATATTCTGACCCAAGCTAAGTCTTCTGCCCCAAGTTCTGCTCATGTCTGCAATGTTGGTGTTCAAGTTCCCTATATTGGGTCTATTGTTAATCCTTGGGCATCGTTATTCTCTTCCAATCGAGAAATGAATGGGTTTTATTCCTCGTAGTTTTGGAATTGATTGTATTAATGATATCAGAAAATTTGATTCTCAGAAAATTCGTCTTGCCCCTCTCAAAAAATTCGATTCTTAGAAAATTCGTCTTACCCCTCTCAGAAAATTCGATTCTCGGAAAAATCGTGTTTATAAAAATCGATTCTCCAAAAATTCGTTGATTTGGTTTCTCCGAAAATTTAGGTTGTGGATTCAGAAAATTTTGGTTTTTCAGAAAATTCAGTTTCTCAGAAAATTCGTTTGTCTCATATAAAAACTTATCCACTTCTTCATATTTGTTCATCACTTCTCTTGACTCAATTTCAATTCCTATACCTTTTACTAAAGCCCTATCTATTCCTGGTTGGTGGAAAGCAATGATTGATGAAATGAATGCTTTAGAGTTTAATAATACATAGAGATTGACTGTCTTTTTTTGGGATAAAATACAAAATGGTTTAATATCTACAGAGTATATGGAACTGGAAAGCAGATTGTAGATATCTTCACCAAAGCTTTGAATGGAGTCATAATTAATTACATGTGTAACAAGTTGGGTCTGGTTAACATTTATGCTCCAACTTGAGGGGGAGTGTTGAAAATAGGATGTAATTGTTTCCTTTTATTAACTTTCATATTATAAACTTTCCTGATTTAACAATTTGTTGTGATATATAAACACCTCTTCTTGTATATCAATGAGATGGGATAAATAAAATAAGTTGCTTTTGCTTTCTCTCCTATGTCTGTTCTTACAAATTATATTTGAATATCAAACCAATTAACATATAGAAAACAAGCTTTTAAAACTATTTTCGAAATCGTTTGGAAAATAACTTTGAAATTTCTTTTATTATAGATAATGTATAACTTTTAATAGCTTTATGTTAATTATAAATATTGTAAAATATTGTTTCAAAAGCTAAAAAAAATCTTCCGAAAACGGTTAAGAAAGCACTTGCCAGAAACAACAAAAATTCAATGAAATTATTCATAAAATCATCATACGAAAATCCTCTAAAAATATCACCAATCCAAAATAGGGATAAGTGGAAATATTGGCTTTTCCATCATAGGATCAAGCCGATAAAAAAAAATATCATTGAAAAAAAACTAAGTAAAACAATTTAAATGTTCAATTGGAGCAAAACATGCTCTGATTCAAAGTTCCAAGCAAATTTTCATCAAGTTACAAAGTTTTAAAGCCTTGAAATTCTGCAGGCATAGAGTTCAACAACTCTACTTTAAATAAAAAAAGGAATGGATATAATCGGACAAGAAACGAGAGGGATATGATCTCTCAAAGTTGGACTTGCAGCCAGATTTCACTGTCAATGGCTGGAGCAAAACATGCTCCAAATTCAAAGTTTGACAGCATGTTTCTATAGGCTATTGAGGTCGAAATGGCCTAAAATTTTATATGCATAAGTCTTAAAAACTATAATTTAAACTGAAAAAAGAATAAAACAATTTAGACAAAGTATGAAAAAGTTATGATGTCTCAAATTTGGACCCAGACAGTGTTTTCACTGCAAAAATCTGGACAAAAACATGCTTTGAGTCAAAGTTCGGCAGCATGTTTTTATACGATATATATGTCAAAATGACCTGAAATTCGGCATGCATAAAGACCAACAATAAAAATTTAAACTACATCAAGAGTCATTTAATTTAGACTAAGCATGATAAAGATATGATATCTCAAAGTTGGACCCAGGAAGTGTTTTCACTGCAAAAATCTGGGCAAAAACATGCTCCGAGTCAAAACTAGGAAGCATGTTTCTATAAGCTATATAGGTCAAAATGACATGAAATTTTTCATGAATAAAGATCTACAACTATACTTTAAATTGAAAAAAGAATCAAACAATTTAGATACGGTATGAGAAAGTTACGTAGTCTCAAAGTTGGACCCAGACTGTGTTTTCACCGTAAAACCCGGGCAAAAACATGCTCCGCTGGCAATTTTGAGCACAAATTTATATCAGTTCCCAGTTGAACTAAAACATGAAAATTGACATGGACATACTCTGGTAATAGTACTATCATTCAAAAATTATTTGGCACGATTTCGACAAGAATTGAGTAAGATATAACTGCTCAAAGTTGGACTCATACCTGTAGAGATTTGAATGCTAACACTTTTGCCTCAATTTTGGTTAATTTTTCAAAGGTTTTGATTAGGATTTTGAGAGGAAGTGAGATTTTCTTCTACTTTCGATCCGAGAAGAAGAAGATAGTTTCTTCTTTTTGAGAAAGAAGAAGAGACAGCGTACTGTGTTTTTTTTCCACCAGAAACCACTGGATAATGGGCATTGGATCCCATTTCTAACCTTATTAAGCCCAAAGCCAAAATGCTTATAAAAAATATAAGTAATGTACAATTTTAACTATATTACACTATTTTAGTGTAAGACATCATTTTTAATGCAATAACTTGTACAAAAATTATTTTCTTGACAAATAAATTACAGTAAATCATTCCAATTTTATCTTATCATCAAAATACTATTTTTAAGCCATATTTCATCTTTTGTCTTAATAAAATACAGATTTACTTCATTTTTACCCCTTTTAAATTCAGTAAAAGCTTTAATATAAGCAATACCCTACATTACTATTGCATAACTCAAATAAAATTAACAATTGATCATTTTCTTACCAAATTATTAAAATAAAGTTTTCAAAACATCATTTTCATTATTTTAGGTATATTTCAACAATTTAACATTGAAATACATCACTCAATTAATTTATTAGCTCAAAACTTATAAATACCCAATATTTCAGTTTATTTAAACCAAATAGTTATCCAATCAATATTTAATCCCATATTTATTCACAATAAACAAAATAAAGTTCCAAACTTTATTTCTTCCATTTTAATTACAAACTTCATTGTTTATTCCAAATAAAAAAATTTAAAATTTCCAATTATACTCAAATTTACAATATTAAATCATATCTTCCGTTATATTTAATATAAACAGGTAATCTCCAAAACAGGGTTGTTACAATATTTGTAACAAATCTGAGCACTCACAATTTGAACGTAATATTTCTCATTGAAATTCTTATTATATTTTTAACACAAAGCGTAAGTTGCACATATTAATAATTAGTTACCATTTACTTCTATTTTTTATTAATGGCAAGATTTAATTAGTATTAATTACAATAACTAAATCTCAAAAAATACCCTAATACAGGGAAGATAATTAGTCCAATTGTTTTTCTTTGAAATCCAATTTTCTATGTTAAACCCAATATTTTTATACTAAATTAATTCCAACATTTAATTACAACTGTAATAAAACATGTTCATTATATATTTAAATTTAAAACAAATACTTTTATTTTTATTTACATTCGTATTATCAAATCAACAATTCCCTTATGAAATTGATTAACGTAAGATTTCATTTTGTTACACTCATCACTTAATAGTTAACATTTCTTCTTATATCAATTGTAATATTTTAATTACATTAATTCTCCATTAATTACCAAATAAATTTATAATGGATTTAATAATAAGAGGTAAATAAAACAATGGTTATACATTAATAATTCATATCTATTAACTTATTGTTTACAAAAAAGGTTAATAATTTACATACTAAATAATTGATTTCATACTCCATATTGAAACCAATTGCAATTAATAACATATGATTGCATTAATTTATACATCATTTATTCGATTCCTTATTAACCTTTATTAATTCAATTGATTGAAATTACGTTAACATAGTAGTCAATTACATTCAATCAGTATTAGTAAATTATATGTTAATATGCGTTACCATCTTTTATCTCATTAAAATTAGTTGTTCTAAGATTTATCCTACGGTTAAATTTATAATATAATATGATTTAAATTAATAAATCATAAATTTTAATTTCTGACAATATTGAATTCCAAAACCTTATTAAATTTAATATTTTTAATTATAAAAAATAAAGGCCATTACAATCACCTCCACTCAAAACTTTCATCTCCGGAAAGTAAAAAGTAAGAAATAAACAAGAGATATGATATATTTTATTCAAAATAGTCAATCTATAAACAATTTAACTTACATTTTTAAGTTTAATATAAATTTGAAAATAACTTAACTTTCACAAAATTTTCTAAGTCCTATATTTACGAAAAATTTCGATAGCATCTCCTTTACACGGATAGCTCTAGAAAAATAACAATATCAATAATTACATTGTAAATATCATATTTCAAAAAAAAAAGTATTCCAAACCACGGAAAATAATAAAATACCACTATAAAACTGTAATCCGAAAATGTACCTATTTGTCGGGCAACTACTTAATTTATGAAACCAAAAGCAGCACCTACTGCTTCCATAAACATGTATCTTACTTGCATAATTAAAGAGAATTAAACATGATAATAGGACAATATACTAACTATTCTATCATAAATAATAATGGCACATAGTACAACAATCATCTGCAATAAAGCAATGTAATGCAACTGATAAGTATGATGCACTTCTACATGTAATTCTAATGGAATGTTATAGTTACATGCAACCAAATGGTATGACAATCAGAAGCTACAAACATTGCACAATATTTAATTATTAAAATTCATATGATGTACATATACCATTTTGTACATAATAACAATTCTGATTACTTGCTTGAATACACAAATTCTACTTTCGAACTAGTATTGTTTACTTGAATGCTCTAGTGCGGACTCTAATCCAATTTCTTGAATAGAAAACTCCATCCTCCTTACATAGCCATAACTATGATAAAAAACTTCAAATTCACATCAAGAATTCGTATCAAATGTTTGCCATCAAGAATAGAGCAAAAAATCTTGATTCGAACCGGTGTGAAATTCTAGAAATCATGTATTCAAATCTGGATCAAAACTATCATGTAAATAAAATGATCTATATACGACTTACGTATTCTGTTCTATTGGCTTCATAACTACACCAATTGCTTCATTCATTTTTAATACTCGTTTATTTATCTAAAGATTAATTTCTTACATAATTTATTTTTCGATAAATATTTAAGCCGTTAATGAATTATTTCATAAAATATTACTTAAGCTTCTACTTCATTTACTTAAGTTTATAACATAAGTCGATTATAGAATAAAATTTTAAGTTTTTGTTATTAGTATTCGAAGGGAAAAAATATGTTATGTTTAAAACATCCTCATAGTATTATGCAAAGATTTTCCAAAAAGTTTAAAGCGCTGCTAGAAATTTATATCAAAACATTTTAATAAGCTTTAAACAAAATTCTTTAAAACCGATAATTTATTAGACTCGTTATTTTAATATAAGTATAAACTCAAAGATTATTAAACTAAAACTAATAGTATACACAAATCACTACATTAAATTTTCAAATCAAAGTATAAAATTTCATATCTTCATAATTAATTTTACAGACTTGTTTTAAAATGAATATTAAAATCGTAGAAAAACATTTATTTTGGTTTAATACAAGATTCAAATAGTAAATAAACTTTTAAATTTACTATTTGTACTTTGAAATCAAGTAAATATTTCAAACCACACTTTCAAAATTAGCGATTCCAATTTATTTTTCAAGCACATTACTATACGTAAAACTTCCCAAATCATTTATTTTAGTTCATAAAAATTTTAAAAAGGATTTTTATTTTATATATAGTTTATTTGTATAATATCTTTAAATAATATATTCAAAGAAACTTGTATAAATTTTATTTGAAACACTAATTTGAAAACTACATTTGTAAATCAATCATCTTTAATACTTATTTTACAAAAAAATCATTTGTAAAATTTCTTGCTTCATTTATAAATACCATTTATATATTTTAAATTACATCTTTAAAAAATTTATGTAAACTATTTGAAAATAATCATTTACATCATTACATATGTTTAGAAAGAAGCTATTGAAAACCTTAAATTCATTATTTATAAAATTATTAGTTTTAATCCCAAAATGCTTTTCATATATCATTAATAAGTCAATAATCATTAACTTTAACTATGTTTTATTAAATAAATAACTTCTCAAAATATTTACAACTTTAAAAAATAACTTTTTGAACCATGTCATACAAAATAAACAATATTTTAAATATTTCAAATATTTAGAAAAGAAAGAAAAATAATCAAAATATCCTTTATATAATACTTTATCAAAATAATTTCGTAACTTGATGTTTTAACAAGTTTATCCTTGCTCTTACAGACTCTGGTTGTACGTTGATCAGGCACAAGACTAAAAATCTCCAAGTACTTAATAGATCTGTTTCAACTAAAAATACTTAAAAATAGATATGTAAAACACCACTCGTACACCGCAGATCGTAGTACGTAATGATAACGTCGCTATCCCAGCAGGATCCATTTTTACTATTGGTAATCTCTACCTTCGATTTATGCTACGATCTAATCATAAGGTCATAAGTTATGCTACGGAATTCAAAGGAACTCATGAGTTTATGCTCGGACAACCAAAAATCAAATCAAATCAATAGAATGAATCCACAAAGTGGATTACCAGATTTCATATAGGGTACTTCCCATATCTTCAATTTCAAAACATATCATAATATACATAGTACCCTTTTCAAAATCATAGCTTCAAATACCACATTTATATAAATTCCATTATATGTAACATTTCATTTCCAAATTAAGTACTTTCCAAAATCAATAGGCTTGAATATATCAAATCAATTTTATATAAACTCTGTTATATATAACATTTATCTCTTTTTAGATCGAATACCTTCCAAAATCAATATTTCTGGAAATAACTTCATACTTATACCAACCATTTTCATATAAGAACTGAAAACTTCCAAATCAGATATTTATATAAAGTCAAAGGTCTTCAAAATCAATCCTTTTTTAATATCAGTTCAGTTTCAATCCACATACGTTCTCGACAATCAATTTTTTTTTCAATCGCATATCATTCATATTCAAAATTTTCCAAATTTCGAATCAGTAATTTTCCACAACTTCGATTTTGTACTTATAATTCAGATAAAGTAAAATTTCTTTCCAAAAGAAATACTTTTCAAAATTTTTATTATAATACATTTACTAGGTTAAAAATGTTTCTCAAAAAAAATTCCATTATAAACTTTTCAAAACCATTTTCTGTATTTATACAAAGTAAGAACTACTAAAAAAAATTTCCAATAAGTTTTTGGTAAATATATATTATGTTCGAAACATTGCTTAAAACTCCTTTCATACAAAACATCTCAAAATTAAATTTCATACTTATATAATACAAAATAATCTTATATAATTTACTTATCAAAATATTTAACATTTTAGAACTTGTTCAACTTCTATTGGTCTTTACCTTAAAATTTCCAAAACTAAACTTTATATTATTTCCAAAATACATAGCTTTGAAAATTAATTCTCAATTTGGAAGTGTTTGAACCTTCAGAATAGTCAAAAAACAAACAGATTCCAATTCAAAATTGAAAATTAGCAATCAATCAATCAATCCTAATGCATAGGATACATGTGTTTATAATATTATTCAGTAGAAAACTCGAGAACTGAACACCGGGTTTTATTTCAAATCCTTTGAAATAAATATATACATATCTCTTTCGAATATTAAATCGTACTTCATGAATTTGAATCAAGTTGGTTCATCAAACAATCGAATAGCAAAGATACTAAAGTGGCCTCCCCTACCTTGAAGCTCGAAAATGAACGCCAATGATGTTGCGACCATCATCGAAATTATTTTCTAGCGAAAGAAGTGAGTTTTGCACTTTATTTCATTCGAAATAATTTTGAACCGGAAAATACTTTCAATGATACTATCATAGAAACCAATTTCAAAAACTCTCGGAATTCAAACTCTCAAATTTCCAGTTTGAATAACCTTTTAGTTATAAATCATATTCGTATGAGTCATTATCTTATATAACATTCATTTCAAAAATAGTAATTCTTTGTTTGGATAAAATAAATAACTTTAATCTAAACAATCAATTTTAACCCAATATTGTCGCCGAACGACTTGTAGTCAAATTATGAAACTTCATTCACAAGGTATTCATTCCATCATTTCCTAAAGGATTACAATTTCTACCCTTCCCATGCATGAAAAGGTAAATTACTTACAACTAGTTATGCACTATTCGAAAGTCAATAACAAAAGTCAAATGCTCATAAACTAGCCGAGCATAACTAACTAATTAGTAAATGGTAATATGCACAATCATATTAATCAATCAATCAACCAATAAAGCATCCAATCATCATCAAACAGTCACAATTGATTTTATCAGTTCATAGAATTAGTTCTTTTATATTCTATATATAATTCAGGTTAAAAATCATTTCATTTATTAATTTCAATAAAAATTATATCACTAACAAATACGCTCTCTCATATATGTATATACACACAATGAGCTTATCCTAAAGGTTTAGGTATAGGCTAAACCTAGGCTCTAATACCAACTATGACGACCTACCTTTTTGATCAATTTAAGTCAATAATAAACCATACATGTCCGACTCAAACCAATCAAAAGGGCAGATTACCAATGGGGTTAAATAAAGAAAACAAGAGAAAAGAAGGAAAGCAGTACAAAGAATCTCACATCGGAAAGATAAAATATAATAATTAAATAAAACAGTTCATGAAGCTATTTTATAATATACATTTGATTACATATTTTTAAAACATTCATCAGAGTAGAATAAACAACATATCAAATAATGCAGCGGAAAAATAATAATAATTACGATCACCAATCTTCATCTCCAATGAATAATATCTTCAAAACACTGAAATACTTAGACTGACTTGGGTATAATGAAAAACAATATACTCAAGTCAGAGCTAAAAATTCCTATGTAAGTCAAATCAATATCAAATAAAAATATGTATGCAATGGTTTTAGAGATGTTATGTGATTTTCTATCTCCTATCAAGTCTACAACGTGAATATATTAATTTAAGAGATTTCAAATAATTCGAACTTAAACTAAAATAAATCTATTGTTTAAATTTAAAACTAAAACCTTTTAAATAATTCAAATTCCAATAAATAATCTAAATTCAAGAATTTTATGGGTATATATCATTTCAATCCATAATTTAAATGTCTTAATTATCCAATTCTAAAATGATTTAGATGACATATGATAATAAATAAATATGATAATAAATAAACAACCATACATCCAACATATCTATTAGTAAGCATCCATTTCAAACAATATCCAAATCAATCAATATATTAAAACAAATATTGGCTATCAATATCAGGGTTTCAACTATCAATTGCATTCCAATATAAAAGTAAATGTCAATTCAATTTAATGCTAATTCAATTTAATGTCAATTCAGATACAATATCGATTCAAATGCCAATTTAAATCAACAAATAGCAACAAAAAATTTATATATCACATCATAAATTTTATTTAACTTGCAATGGAAATTTTAGTATTGCATGAGTGGGTTTAATCACTCACCTTTTATTTATACCTAATTAAAAATCCAATAAAAGTCGAAAATTTCAATAGTCTCTAAATTCAACCAAACTAGTTTCTTATTGTCCGAAATTTCGATACGAACCCAATGGAAGAAACCACGCATCAATCGGAGTTCATATGTGGAAGATATTAAAGTTATAAGAGTATTATGAAAATGAAATATAAAAACATGTACATACATTTTAATAGTAAAATAAAACAAATTCGTTACTCACGTTAAGAATTTGGAACCATGCTTATGGTTCTAAAGCACGGAGAATCAACGGAAAAAAATGACACGATGGCTCACGCATGGAGGAATGAGACTTTTTGAAATGGTTTGCAACAAATGGAAAATATTTGCTTCATGAAAATAAGTTTCTCGTGTTTGTTTGTTTTTTAGAAGAGAATTAAGAAAACTACCGTGAAAAGAAATAGTGAAAGCACGTCTTGGAAATGGAAAGTTAGAGGGAAAGATTTATGAAATAAGAAATGAATAAGGGCAAAGCAGGTTTGGAATATGAAAGGAAAGGATACAAGAAGATGTAAATTTGCAAAATGTAAAGAACCTTACATGCAGGTAATTAACAAAAGATGAAAGACACACATTGGAATTTGATAAGACATGTTTACGTGGCAAGCAATTCTTTTGGTATAAAATTTCAAAATATTTGCCACCTCGATTAATTTCATTAACAGATAGGAAACATTTCAAAGCTAGGCTCACGTGTAAATATATAAAACTTGCTAGAAAACCAAAAGTGGCGTGTATTTAATAACGAAAGTAATAACAATAAAATAAAATAAATAAAGCAACGATTTAAATTTGGAAAGATGGACTGTACATGGAAACCACACACTAATATACTAAAAAAACATTCATTTTAACATATTTTATTAACCCAAATACGCTCAAATTTACACACACACACACATATTTTTATTTAATACATAGTAAATAAAACTAAACACTGCATTTAATGTAACGAGGACCGCCACTACACAGTATAAAAGATGAATGGAGACTCCAATTTCAAATTTGGAATGAAATAAATTTCCTATGTAAATATGTTAACTATTCCAAATCAGAATTTTAACCAAACTTCAAGCTGTTTTCTTACCATTTTATTATTGTTATTTATAAATTGAATTCAAATCAAGTTTGATTGTTTAAATAAATAAATTATTCCAACTAGAAACATACAACAAAATTCAATCTTTGTTTTAATGAAATTAAATTTATATTCACAAATGAAACATTTCACTTTATTTGATAAAAATATTATTTTCAATAAATCAACCTTTTTATTATATTTTTAATGAAACATATTTCTTTTTATCACTTATTAGTTTATAACTATCGCCTTCTCCTTTAAAACCAACTTATATTTAAAGAATATCCCATTAAAGAGTTACAAAAATAATACTTCATACAACCACGTCGTTTTTTTCAATTGATTTTCTATTATCACTGTATTTGTAACAAATTTGAACGTAATATTTCTCATTGAAATTCTCATTATATTTTTAACGCAAAGCGTAAGGTGCACATATTACTAATTAGTTACCATTACTTCTATTTCTTATTAATGCCATAATTTAATTACTATTAATTACAATAATTAAATCTCCAAACATACCCTAATACAGGGAAGATAGTTAATCCAATTGGTTTTCTTTGAAATCCAATTATCCATGTTAAACCCGTTATCTATACATAACTTGATTCCAACATTTAATTACAACTGTAATAAAACCCATTCATTATATGTTTAAATTTCAAACAAATCCTTTTATTTTGATTTACATTCTTATTATCAAATCAACATTTCTCTTTTGAAATTAATTAACATAAGTTTTCATTTTGTTACACTCATCAGTCAACAATTAACGTTTCTTCTTATATCAATTGTAATATTTCAATTACAATAATTCTCCATTAATTACCAAATAAATTTCTAACAGATTTAATAATAAGATGATAAATAAAACAATGGTTATACATTAATAATTCATATCTATTAACGTATTGTTTACAAACAAAGGTTAATAAATTTACGTACTAAATAATTGATTTCATGCTCCATAATAAAACCAATTGCAATTAATAATATATGATTACTTCAATTTATACATCATTTATTATATTCCTTATTAACCTTTATTAATTCAATTGATTGAAATTACATTAACATAGTAGTCACTTACATTCAATCAATGCTAGTAAATTATATGTTAATATGTGCTACCATCTTTTATCTCATTAAAATGAGTTGTTTTAAGATTTATCCTAAGGTCAAAATTTATAATCTAATAAGATTTAAATTCATAAATCATAATTTTTAATTTCTAACAATATTAAATTTTAAAATCTTATTAAATTTAAAAAATTTAATTATCAAAAATACGGGCCGTTATACGATGCGTTCTGCATACTCTTCCAACATTCACTAGTAAACAAAGGATCCCTATCACTTACAATGCTACTCGGTATTCCATGAAGTTTCACGACATTCTTTATGAAAAACATCGCCAAACTAGAGGCCGTCCTTGTTGGCTTAATAGGGATAAAGTGTGCACTCTTGGTTAGTCCATCCACCACAGCTCAAATGCTCCCATTTCCCCATTCGACCTTGACCATCCATCATAAAATCCATTGATATAGAATCCCATTTCCATAGTGGTACTTTCAAAGTTTGAAGTAGTCCATTTGGCTTCTGATGCTCGACTTTTACTTGTTGGCAAATCATACATTGCTTCACTCATAAGCGTACATCACATTTCATACTTTCTTAGGAAAATCTCATCTTCATATCTCGGTACATCTTCATACCTCTAAGATGAATAGTAAACTCCGATCGGTGACATTCTCTAAGAACTTCCTTCCTTATATTATCTACATTCAGAACACACAACCATCCCTTCTTGATTAACCAACCTCTCTGGCCAGGTACAAAATCTCCCAATTCATCAATCTCACTACCCGATTCAATTATCTTTATCTGATCAACTAATATCGGATCATCCTTTTTCCTTGCCACAATTATTTTGATAAATACCGGTCAAACCTCTAAATAAGAATTCATCACGATACTATGACTAGAACTGGACATTGTCCTCATTCCTACTCTACATGAAGCCAAGACCTCTAAATCGTTCCATTCAGATAACAATGCTAACACCACACTTTGATATTTTCTACTAAGTGCATCTACCACTTTATTTCTTTTCCTCGGCATATACTCAATTCCTAAGTCATAATCTACTAGAAATTCCAACCATCTTTGCTATCTCATATTGCACTTCATTTGAGAGAATATATACTTCAATGGCATATGATCTGTAAACAACTTGAATTGTTCTTAAAAAGAATAGTGTCTCCACACCTTCAGTGTAAATCACCACTTTGAACTCTAAATCATGAGTTGGATATCTAACATCATGCGATTAAAGCTGCTGAGAAGCAAAGGCAATAACTTTACCTCCCTATATCAATACAACTCCCAACCAAGGTCTACATGTATATGTATACACCTCCAAATATTGAATTTCATATGGAATAACTAACATGGGCATAGTGCCCAATAAGTCGTTAGCTTATGAAACGCTTCTTCTAATATATTAGTCCAAACATAATTTATGTCCTTTCTCGTTGGCTTAGTTATCAGTGTAATTATACGAGAGAAATTTTTAATAGATCTCTAGTGATAACCAGTCAACCCCAAGAAACTTCTAATCTCAATGATGGTTTCAACTATTAATAGCCTCGATCTTAGACGGATCCACAGACAATCCATTCTTCAAAACTATCATTTCCAAGAAACTTCACTTCTCTTTTCAAGACATGACATTTTGAAAATTTTTCTTTTTGCTGATGTTGCCTCATTGTATCTAGCACTGTATTGAGATGAACTTCAGGGTCATGTTCACTCTTTGATATCAAAATGTCGTCTATAAACACCAATATGAATCTAACAAAATTCTCTTGAATGATCCTGTTCATCAAATCCACAAAGAAAGCAGGTGCGTTGGTCAGTCCAAAGGGCATTACTAACCATTCGTACGAACCATAACTTGTTTAAAATTCAATTACTGTTATACTTTCCTCCGCCACTTTCAATTGATGGAAACCTGTAGCTATGTTCAGCCGTGAGAACACCTTGGCTCCAATCAGTTGACTGAACACACCATATATTCTAAGTAAAGGACACCGATTCTTTATCATCTTCTCATTTAATTTTGTGTAGTCGATACACAACCTCAATGAACCATCTAACTTCTTCACGACCACCACCACCGCACCCCATGGCGAACCGCTTGGTCTTATTAAAAAAATTCCCTTCTAAGTCTACTAGTTACCCCTTTTAACTCTTTCTTCTCGATAAGTGTCATTCAGCCAGGTGGTCTACTTACGAGTTTAGCTCCTGGTACGTGTAACAACCCGCACCTCCCGACACACCAAAACCAAAGACTAAGGTGACTTTCAATCTTACACTATGCCAACAACTATGAGCTATTAGTTTTTAAAACATTATAGAGGCTAAGATAATATCTAAAACATTTGATACTTTCAGATCTCCTGACAGAAGGAATTAAAAAAATATAAAAACTGAAAATAGACATTTTAGAAAAAATGGTCTCCAAAAATACTTAGTTTATATAAATATTTCCAAAGTACAATATAAAATCTAATAGGCGTTTAATGCAAGAAATAGCCACAAGAGGAATAACGAAGAATAATGGAACCTTAATGCTTAGCTCCTTCCTCCATGTACTATGCCTGGGCCAAATCAGCTACTGCCTAGTCTTGATGTGTAGGAAAAAATGAAAGGTGCAGGTCAGACAAAATTGATGAATGAGTTGTATTACTAAACATATGGTGATCATAGACAATTTACTTCATTCATAATCTATGTGACCTAGGGTGTCCTACTTATGTTTGTGGACTACTTACTAAAGCTAGTTTCATTAACCTAACATAACTCTAAATACACCTACACCCAATCAAATTACGAAGGTTACACTTAGGCTTGAATAATTAATTAAACACCAAAACAACGACGGATCAAACTAATAAACTCTGGGAATGCTTCTAACATAGAATCGCATACAACATCATCTTTGGGACTATGTTCCCCAAACTACAACTACAGTGTATCGTACTAACGCATTGAGAATAGTTGTAATGCTGACTCATACGAATGACGTCGTATAGTCTGCTGCATCCATGTCCAAGCTCAATGGTAATTCCACCGCTTATTGCACCGCACTGAGCATCCACTAACGATGTCATTATTCATCGAGGAACCTCTTGTTAGTGTCGCACTATGCACTACACCAAGCATCGGCCAACAGTGTCGCATATACATCGAGGAACCTCCTTTTAGTGCTACGTTTTTAGCACACTCTCACAATCAAACCGCCTTATATTGAATGCCAAATTCATTGAATGGATAGTGTTTATGCCTAATTGCCCACATATGCACCAAGTCCCGTAACATCCAAGAGTCACAAATTTAGGAAATAATTTCCCTATTAATATAAAATTATACATAACCTGGACCTGAAGACAAGGTTCAATCTGTGTTTGAAAATTGATGATCGATCGACCGTCGATAACTGTCCTGGTCGATCACTTGCACTTGACTGGTTACAGTAAGCCCGTCGACATGTCGATGTTAATTAATGTTAACTAATTTTTTAGTCGTTTTTTGTTAACTAATTATCCTTCTTCCTCTTTACACCCTATTTTATTAAATCTAAAATTCTAATAACTTACAAAATTATTTTGATATATTTGTATACCAAACTTATTCAGCGTAAAATCTACATCAACAGGTATAGTCATACACACTTTAAATTCTGGATTCAATATTCAAGGTGAATTAAAGAGCATTCATATTACAATCAAACTAATTATTTAGTTTCTATATACTTGCAATTACTAAAAAAAATTAACTCGGATTTCAATAATATTCAAATAAACTTTTATCTCCATTTAATTGCAATTAAAATAATTTTCAAATCTAATAAACTTTTTAATTTAGATTCAAATCGATAAATTCCAAATCAGATAGACATATAAATAAATCAATTTATTTCTTAATCCTCATATTTTATTAGTCTAACTACTCACCTCTTGTAAGCTTTTCCCCTACTTTATTTTCTTTGAATTGAGGGTGTTTGATTGGTTGATTTCTTCCTTCTGTTTGATTTTATCGTTAGTTTGATTTTTTATTTTCTTTTTGATTTTTGATTTTAATCTTTAATTTTATTTTTATTTTTGAAGAACTTGTTGATTTGAACAAAAACATAGAGTTTGGAGCGTACATGATTAGATTAGAGTTATTATGGTCATGTAAATGTTGTATTTACAGAGGCAAAAAATTGACCGAGACTGTTAGATTTGATTATATGAAATTCATGTTGTTCGGCCTAGGCAAACCCTAGCCGATAACCCTCGACCGATGGGTTCAGAGTGATCGACGACTAGGGGTTCACCGGTCCTAGCCTAGTTGTTGACCACTTAATGTTTCCTATTTTATAATTTATTACCATATATTTATATATTAATTATTTTTGATTTTGAATCTTTAAACTTTAATAATTTTTCATATGAACTCTAATGATAAAACTTTATATATGAAAATTGTTAAGGAAATCGCTACGAACTTAACGATGTGAATTTCGTAGCTAAATTTGGAAGTTTATAAAAATTCCATTTTACCTTTGTTATATTTAATTTATTTTCTTCTATTAAATTCCCAGTTAATTTTTGTAGGGTGTTGCATTCTTCTCCCTAAAAAGGATTTCATCCTTGAAATATCTCTAAGGACGAAAAAATGCAACTTGTATGTACAAAAACTAGTACTTACGACCATCTACTCTATCATTAACCACTGAAAACCATTATCCTTAGTTAAAATTTCTAATCTAATATGTACATATAGGCATGGAATGCTTGTGAACCTCTATTAACGCGAAAATTAGGCGGCCTCCTGATCAAGTTGACCTCCTGAAATGCAAGTGTTTATGTCATGTGGCCAAATGTATGCAACACCATCTGTAAATATAATAGAAGTTCCGTACGTATGCGTAACCATTCAATTTATATGCAATAATCATATGCATATAACGTGGTAAAATAACAAGTGATGGAGTGAGTGCATGCTAACTTGAAAATATTTGCCTAAATGTGTAAAGATCAATTTAATAAATACCTCTATTAGAAGCCATTATCCAAAACATGTTCAAATGAAACATTCACAACCATTCCTAGCATCTGAATGTTCCTACCTATGGAATCTAGTAAGCTAAATACCAAGCATACAAATAGTTATACTAACTAAAATGGAAACGTTTTAAAAAAGAGCTCTGAAAGAGTAGTGTGGATCTTGTCCTCTGGCTCCCATGTACTCTCAACTGGGCCGTCTTCCCATTGGATCTAACCAGTTTAATTACTTTGTTGTTTAGTTGCTTTGTCGCATGCTCGACAATATGTAAGTGCATGACAAATAAGTGACTCCCTATCCACTTCATCTTCTCCAAACTGAGAAGGTTCGACCATAGTAGTTACATCATATAAACCCTTCTGCAAGTGACGCATTAAAAACATTATGAACTCTTGCCAACCCTTCAGGAAACTCCGCTCCATAAGCTAACTCTCCATTCTATCCAAAATTGAAAAAGGCATTACAATCTTTGTACTGTCTTTTCTTAACTTCCAACCAAATAACATATCTAAATGGCGAGATGCCCACATAGACCATGTCGCTCATCTTGGAGTTCAACTCAGAGTGTCTCCTGTCAGCATATGTTTTCAGCACATCTTATGCAGTCTTTATCCTTTTACGAATCAAATCCACTTTTTAAGTATGTTTAACATGATCATTCTTCTGACCTCAACTTATTAGCTTTACTACTAGCATATAACTTCCATTGAAATGTTCGTGCATAGGGAAACGTCCACATCCTTGCTACCAACTCGAATAAAGTGATATCGACCTTTGACCTCCGTTCAGGCAATTGACACCACCATTGAGTTTGTATCATCAAGGCCTATAAATCTATGTATTCATTTCGATCTACCGACCTCTAACCAAAAATTCCAAATAAACCCCGAGGGTTTTTCTCTTATCAACTTTGACCATGATTCCTGATCTACTAGAGCACATTTTCAACAAATGAACACTACCCATCAACTTCATCCGCCAAGAGCTTCGTGGTAATATATAGTTCGATAAAGTTTGGACAATTTTTTTTAAAAATAGAGATAATCGTCTGCTATTAGCAGGTGATTAGAGAAATTTCAACGTTCGAGAAGAAAAATGAAGATAGATATGATGGCTAGGGTTTTGTTGCCTCACTTATATAGTTGTTAGGCTAGGTTATGTGTTGTTTATTCGGTTTGGTCCGAAGTAGCCACGTATGCTATTTAAATACTATATCTCTATTTCACCAACCATGACTTCAAATACATTAAAAAAATGTATCAAACTGATCGTCTCAAAAATACCTTTGTAATAGCTATAGACATGATACCCAATTCACCCTTTAACTAAAAATTCAGTTTTAATCACTTTAGTATTTTTTAGTGTCAATTTGTAGGTCGTTACATTTTTCCCCTTTAAAAGAATTGCACCTTCGTAATTTCTTAGGTACAACCATCGACCAAATGAATAAAGTCTCATCATGCACTTAATCATAAAATATGGAGAAACATATTAATTATAATCAACCATCTTTAGTTTTATCACACGACGTTTGCACAATATAATTAATCATGACACAAAACAATTCATTCGCAATAATGAAGTCAACAAATATATTATAGTAACACCTTAAATTCCTTAATCATGCATCCAAACTATAGTATATATTAGTAACACTCCATTAATAAAGGGTGAAACAATCCTAACCATAGACAACTCCATACATAAGTCACAATATACATCTCAGCAATCCAAACGCAATTACCTATAGCGGAAACACATAAAAAAATTTAGATTAGTTCAAACATGCATGCATAATGCAAAAATAATTATATCAATAATGAACATAGCTCATTCAAGTAAAGCATGCACACACCCCAAAAATGTTAATCATCAAATCATCATACCAAAAAATAACACATTTGTGCCAATTTCTATGCTGATTAATCTTCACTATAATACGTATATCTTCCAACCTATCAATGAAATTCCTCATTTCCTCACCCATAATAATTTGTCTACCACCTCATGCATAAACCTTGCAAAACAATATGTAATCTCATTATGGTTACATCCTTAAAATAATTCTGCACTTGCGTCAATCTTTGATTTTCTAGTCCCTATCATACAATTAGGAAATATAAACCATCATTAAGACAAATTAGACCACCACCAAGTCCCATGTCATATTAGTCATTACCAAGGTCTAGCCTTGCCACACATCATCATCTAAGACCCACTTCACTAAAATCTTCACTGAAGCCTCACTTCTCCAAAATCGTGATCGAAGTCTCACTTTGCCACGAGCATCTCTAGAGTCTCACTCCATTTTTACTTTCTCAAAGTATTCCTTCACCACAAACTTTTCAAGGTATCCTCGAAGTCTCAATTAGCTATGATCACTTCTAGAGTCTCATTCTAGTATGACTTTCTCGAAGCTTCTTTCATTGTGACCTTCTCAAGGTCTCTTTTGGTTACATGATAACTCACTCTACGATATCTTAGGCCGATGACATCTGATGCTGAAATTGGATCCGGCATTCGTTCGGATACCTATTCATAAGTATGACCCTTTCAGGGCAAGCCAGACCGTCTCACAATTCATGGTACACCATTGAGCATCCTCGCATACCCCAGCCCTAGGAACAAGCATCCTATCCAGAGTAATCTATAATCCCTGCAACGCCCAACTTGATCCCAAACATCTAATGGCCTGCCATATTGCTTCACCTTGTTTAACATGCTTTATTAGAGTGCTCTAGCCCAATTCACTTCCTATTTAAAGTACATGGTCAAACGCCTTTTGCAAC
This sequence comes from Allium cepa, assembly GCA_030765085.1. Taxonomy (NCBI): domain Eukaryota; kingdom Viridiplantae; phylum Streptophyta; class Magnoliopsida; order Asparagales; family Amaryllidaceae; genus Allium; species Allium cepa. The sequence continues at coordinate 955,387,452 of CM060934.1, read as the reverse complement.
CAATTCTTTTAAGTCTAGAACACTTCACCTGGTTCTTAAGATTTCCTTGCACTTGATATACAATTTTCCCTCTATACGCCATGAAGTCAACTAGCGAAAATCTCACGTCATCCACCATGACTGATTAAAATATATCCTTACCATATCATTGGTTTTCCTAATGTACATCCCCTTGGAAATTTAACATTAGGCAGCTACCTCATCATAAGATTATTAACACTAACAGGAATTTACCCTACCATATAATGTACATAATCATAGCAAGCCAAACAACAAGCAACCAATAATTAAGCAGATTGAAGCAAAATAAATAATCAATAAAATATTATGAAAGCAAAATAATTTACTCCAAAAATGCATAACATAACAAGCAACACACATAATAAAACGAGTATACAACAATAATACAATAGAATGGAATAATTTAATTCAAATAATCATGCAATAGATCATAAAACAAATGCAGTCAAATGAAATGGTCAAATTAATAGGACTAATGTCAACAAGCAATAGAACCATACAACCAATCCAATCAAAAAAGAACAAGCACTACTAAAGTAAAATATCTCAACCACCAACACCTAAATAAGTTTTAGACAAACATATAACTCATATTACTAGGCATCCCATATCTTATGTCACACAGTCTAGTTTCATAATCTTCAAATTGAGTTTTCTCCAAATAAAATATACCTCTAGAATTTTATTCAAACAAAATATTTTACTCCCTTTCATTTCACAAAAATCCACTTATGAATCAAATTATTTTTATCCTTGTAAAATAATTATTTTTCCCTGAAATATCTTCTCAAATATTTAACGATATTTTACATTACATCTTTTTCCTCACAAAGAGAAATATATTCACACGTATTTTCAATAAAACATTCTCCTTTTAAAATTGGGTACTCCTATCAGGATCCTTTTAAAGAAATTTTTTTCTTTTTAAACACCATTTATCAAAAAGTGCCTTTCACATAAAAATAATTATAACTAAATTTTGCTTCCACATAAAAGTTTTCAAATCTCAAGAATGTTCTTCTAAATAAAACATTTTTTTCGTAAACAGAAAGGTTCCTCTCACTTATTCAAAAAGATATTTTCAAAAAATTTCTGACAAAAATACTTTCAAATATTTTCTCTTAAAATAACTTTAAAAATGTATTTCTCTATGTTCCACTATATTTTTATTGAAATAGCTTCCGCAAAATATCATCAAAACAAATTTCCATCAACTCAAATATTTCTTTTCACCTTTTTAAAACTTCAGTAAATGTCTTTAAGTCCAAAATATACATTACCTCTTAAATAAAATACCTTTTAAGGTCCAAAATGCATATTTTTTATTTTACTTCTCAAGTTAAAATTATATAAATATAAGCCCACCTTTTAAAGTTTGGTTTTAATATTATCAAATGTATGTCGCTTGGGTTGAAACCAGCACTTAACCCCCGCTAAAAGTGCTCATTATCCACTGATCCTAGTATTTATTTCCTACTCAAACATCACTATAAATAAATAACTAACATCTTAAGATGGGTAATGGTAGTTACACACACAACCCATCCAAACAAAACATAACACCATCAATAAGAATGCTCTCTCATTCTATATTTTTAGTCCAACCAAAAGTCTAAATTAACCTACCCTAAGAGAGACGCTAAACCTAAGCTATGATATGGAATGTAATGCTACTCTATTTTATAACTTTAGAAATCATTTACAAATGCCATAAAATACACTATAACTAATTTTCAATATTAAAAATAATGGATCGTTTGTTTTACAATTAAAATTATCAAAACTCCAAAAATATAAGAAAACCGCATAGCGGAAATAAACTCAACACACACACATCAGTGTAATAATATAATTATCTTACAATACCATTATAATAATTTACATCTCAATATATCAATTATCATTAGCTCATTGACTATAAAAAAGGTGTAAAAGAATATATTAATCTGCTAACACGACATACCCTGCCTCCACTTTCCATTCCCTCTTTTTCTCATGCCTATAACTTCACATCTATACAATATATGAAATAAAAAGGAAAAATATTTAAACTATGTTTGACTACGCCTAATCCTATACACTCTAGCCCAACTTAAGGGTTTTGATGGATATTTCATAAAAAAAGATTATCTACATATCCTTATTAAGGGATCAAGCCCATGTAATTCGGTTTTTTGCTTTTCTCCTGCATCCAAATAGTTGTAAGCACAAAAAAACTTTGAACCCATACAACCATTGCAACCATTGCAACTATTGAAACTAATGCAACCTATGCAACTATTGCACCCAGTATAGCCACTGCAACCAAGGCACCAATTGCAACCAATACATCTAATGCAATCAACGCAAGCACGAAACATTACTACTAATCCATTCTAATAAATCATCATAAATATGGGTAACAATGGTAATAAAGCACTTAGCCATTAAACATTATTTATCAATATACAATGTCAATAAATTATCAACTATTAGCAATACACCATTAATGTAAGTATAAATCAATCTAATGCGCATCAAATCACTATATTAGTAATACAAACACTAACCATAAAACCAAAGTTAACTACACACAAGTGATAATCGAAAAATATCACACACATCCAAATATGATCTCCTCTTCATAAAACAACATATGGATAAATAAACCAATCATTAATCACATATTAAATCTATTCAAAACACCGTTTTTACAACCATTATTTTTTATTAAGTATAAAATCATTTTATTATTGTTTATTGTAAAACCGTCTTTTATTTATCTAAAAAACAATAATAATTCTCTTATATTAATAATATGCTTCAAAATATTTTAGTGTAATCTCATTAGTTGAAATCTTCCAAAACATCGTATTTTATCAAAAAAATAATAGTTTTACAAAAACCATATTATTACTTATAAATCTTATTTTATTAAATAATAATAACAGTAATCTTCCCAATCTTAGTTTAAAAATATATTTTCCATTATTATTTATTTTTCTAATTCTCACATTATTACAAATTTTACCCACCTGATTTCAATAATTGTTTTTCCAGTTCAGATCAACAACTAATTATAATTAAATGCCAAAATACGATAATCAATAATAATTTTCCAATTAAGGCGTAACACATCCAAAATGTCATCAGTCTAAATAAACGTCCAACAAACTGAGCATATATCGGTAAATATGATTTTTTAATCATTAGATATATTTAATATTCTAAAATTCAATTAATTAAATTTAGTATAAGTTCTCCAACAGTCTTCAAACTTAGAAAAACCTAGACCATAATGTCTAGAATTTCACCATGAGCCCAGTGAAAGAAACCATGCGTGAATTAGAGATCATAGTGAGAGATATTCAAGTTATAAGAAATATTAATTGATCCACATTTTAATATTAAATTCACTTTTCTCCATCGTCCACATGTACGCTTGCAATGGCATGCAACCCAATGAAGTACCCTTAACTGCAACTTTGATCGTCTTTTCCCGCCGCATCAATGCTCCGACTGACGATCAGAAACCAGATCCATACTTAGTGCGCCATCGCTTACCCATCCATACCACCACTGTTGTTTGTGGCTATCGCTGCCGTAGCCCTAATCAGCATCGCTTTGTCTTCTTGATCAAATTCCGGCCACCTCCGACCTCCTCTCATGATCAGTTAAGACTACCACCGAGTTCGTATCATCAAGGGCATAAATTTATGTCTTCAATTTTTTCAATCAACGTTAAATCAAAACCCTCTAATAACCCCCGAAGGTTTCATCCTTATCAACTTTGACCATGATTTCTAATCAACTCGAACACTTTTCAACAAATGGACACCATCCTTCAACTCTATTTGTCAAGAGCTACACGGTGACATATAATTCGATAGAGTTTGCGCACTTTGACTTTTAAAACGATTTTTGTAATTAGGGATAATCATCTACCATTAGAAGCCGATAAGTGAAATTTCGAGATTAGAAAAGAAACCCAAAGATAGATGTGACATTTGTGGTTTCATAGCCTCACTTATACAATCGCTAGACTGGGTTATGAGTTGTTTATCCGGTTTGGTCTGAAACAGCTGCGTACGCTATTTAAACACTATAATGCCTTTGTTTTGCAATAGGTTACTTCAAATACAACAAAACATACATCAACTGATCCTCTCGAAAATTCTTTCGCAACAGTTATAGACATTATATATAATTCACCATTTTATTAAAAATTTATTTTTCATTACTTTAAATATTTCTACATTGTCAAATTTGCAGTTCGTTATAGTAACAATCAAAATCCCAAGTATAAGCAGAGTCCTAAGTTTAAGTGAAATCCTAAACTAGTTTTTTTTAGCATTAAAGGTAATCTCTGGGTGATATATGTGCAATTGTTATGCAAAATGAACTATGTACCCTTAAGTCTATGTGGTATGGTAGCTTTGTTAAATAAATAGTCTCCTTTTACTCCAAGGGTTGATTGAAAGGAATCCGGCTATCCTTTCTAAAAATCTTATGAAAATCTTCCAAATATCATTTTCCATGAAAATTACTTCCCTTTCTTTAATGCAAGAAAATGGTAATATCTTTCTTTAGTGAAAATTTAAATTCTTGAATTTGCCATTCCTTGTATAATCTTATTTATAACTTCATCTAGATATATTTTTCAATTTGAACTTCCAAAATTTTACCATTCTTTAGTGCAATCTCATTAACGGGATCTTTCCTAAACATAACTTCTCACCATTTTACTATAATTGTTTTATGGTTAAGGCAATCCAATGTAGAGTGATGCCTTGCTATAGTTTTCCAATAGTCGTAATTTTTAATACAGAAATAGTGTTGTGCATGAAATTCATCAAGGAACATCTAAATTGGATGATGTCCTATCCTAGTGAACACCATATTGAGTTCATGTCACTCGGCCCTGAATAATGTACTTGCCGTTGCGAAGAAAATATCAACACTTTGTAAATATTACCATCGAACGTATACCATAAGACGACAACCTACTTGCCTGGTACCTAAAACTTCCCGAGCCAAAAGTAACGTGTGTGGCATAGCATTATTCGAAAAGTTGGATCAACGACACCCATCCACAAATAATCCAAATCGTCTCCCTCTTCTGATGATGTTAAACAACCAACACTTTAAGGGCTTATGAACGATAAACAACTCCTTAGGCTTAGTAAAAGCTTAGTCATATTTCAAATTCCTTAAGAAAACTAAATTCTTCTTGGTAAAAAATTTTAGTGGCATAGAAATCACCGAGGAATTAATATTTTATGGTAGTTAACCAAACCAAGAAAACTTCGTATCTCCATATATTCTTTGGTACAGTAAATATCTTGGTTTACACTTATGTTTCACTTAAAATTAGATAAGTTTTATCCAAATCATATCTTCCAAACCTTCTAGAGCTAAGATTAGCCAACTCAAACCATATTTAGGTAAAAATATGAAGTGGTGTTCGCACATTAAGAAAATTCAATTTGGCACCATACCCTTCCACTTCAAATGTTGATTGAAAAGGCTGCTAAATTCTTATTTTAATTTCTTTCTTCAACCAAAATTTTCCGAAGATTTACAACTCCATAGTTATTGAGTCCTTAGCACATTGATAAATTGACTGCTCTACCTAATAAATCGAGACTTTATAAGCCATGTAATCCTTATAACTCCAATCAAATTTCAAATGAAAATTTCCTTTTTTTTTTCAAAATCTTTGATACATAATCTTATTTTTCACAAAAACAAGTAGGCATGTTAAATTCTCTGCAAATTCAACAAACATTTATTTTTAACAAAAATCATGACTCTTTTTTTCAGTTTAAATTTTTATTCAATACGGTTCAGTTTAGCTTAGGATAGTGGACATGTAAACCTAGCTTTCCCAATTTTCCTTTTTAAATAAGAAATATTCACAAAGGTTTACTAGAAAATGTTGTATTTTAACTTTCTTTTTCAAAGTGCAATGGGAATATTTTCAGAAGATGGGTTATATATATATTTTTCCCTATTTACCTTCCATAATTTCACAGTCCAAAAGAAAATTACATATCAAAAGATAAGTGCAACAATGCATCTTACACCAACTTTTTACAAATAAAAGCTTGAGAATAGCTAGGGAAAATTACTTTTTATTAAGTTTCCCATATTTCGAAGTTTTTAAGAAAGGTGTTACAGTTCAAACTTCAAATTTTATACTTTTTCAAAGACTTCAAACACTGATGTTTCCAACTTATTTTAAAAATTCTTTTTACTTTTTATATATATAAGTTTTCATAAAGTTTGTTTGAACATTTCATAAAATATCATGAAGTAATTTATTTTCTTTTCAAATATCAGACATTTTATGTTTCTAACTTTTAAGAAAGCATTTCTAATGGTTTAACACTTGAATTGGAGTAAGTGAAAACAACCTAATTTACACAAGTCCAACTACATCTATCAAAGTTTTAGGTGCATACGGTTTCTACACCTCTTCTTCAAAAATGGTTAACTTAAGTCTATCCTTCAATATAGGGTCCAACTTCAAAGTAGAAACATTGTAGCTATCAGTTTAACTCAAATGGAGTTTTTGCAAGAATTTCTAATATAAGGACTTCCACTTTAACTGGGGAGATTTGCTCTAATTTTATGAAGTCCATTCATATTTTCGTTGCATCCAATCAACATCATTTTTATTTTATATGGGTCCTATGGTACTACTTTTCTTCTGTTCACCCTTAGTCACATTACTCTCTACTACTAGTGTTAATACCTCAGTTATTGATTTGATGATAACAACATTGATAATGAAATATATTCATATAAAATATGGATACTAATGTTTAGCCAAGTTATATATATAATGCAGTATATTACACAGGTGTTGAATTGAAGACTGTACAATATAAAGACTTAAAGAAATGACATGAAGACTTATGAGTATAAAGACCAAGATACAAAGATCTCAAGACTATAGTATAGTATATAGAGTCATAGAATATTGTTAAAGTCCTTGGTAGCAATCTTTGATCTCTATTTATCATTCTTTTATTCCTTATTTTTTTTGTAAACAAAATATATTTTAAAAATATTTTACAAAAGTTTCTATGTTTAAAATGTTTACAAACCACGTTTAAATTATTTAATAAAGTATTAAAATATTTTAAAAGGCATAAATATTTTTAAAAACATTTTAAAATAAAGGGTTTTCAAAATATACATGGTTATGTTGACATATAATCTATGAGTATGTTGACATATATGCTGCCAATTAGATTTTCAAATTTTGAAATGAGTGTCTATTCTTTATAACTCTTCGTGGACGGACATATCTGTTAATTCACTATATATAGGGAGTATCTTCTCTTCTTTACTCTCTCAAAAGATTTCCCCAATATTACATTTATTTCTACTCAAATTATACATAATCAATTCAAACTTCTTTTATTTGAAGCATAATTTCAAGGCATAAGAGAAAGCAAGGCAACATAAAAGAAATCAGTCGCTATTAATGCAATTACTAACAATCAAGATTCAAACGATGACAATAATGAAGAAATTGCTTTCATAACTAGAAATTTCAAAAAATTCCCGAAGTATAGAAAGATGAACAACTTTCAAAAACCTGAAAACAAGATGTTTGGAACAGGAAACTAGATATTTCAACTACGATGAACTCGGTCATTTTCAAAGATACTGTCCACATCCAAATAAATCAAAGATGTCACCAGCAAATGATTCATGTAGAAAAAGATAAAGGGTTTATACAGCTACTTTGGATGATTCAAACACTTCCTCTATAGAAAATCATAATGATCCACAAATTCATACAATTTAAGTTAACACCTGTCCAACTATATTTGAACGAAAAAGTGGATAATTATGGGAAAAGAAAATAAAGATAGAAATAGAAAAGAAAACAGAATCTCACATGAATGGAATAACATATATTATTTCAACGTATAATCTTTATTATGGAAAATTTTAAATATATTTGTCAGAGTCTAAATTGACATCAACATGGACAGTTATAAATATCTGTCCCTACAAATGCGGAATATAATAGTACATAAGTGTGGTGGAAATGGGTAACAATCTTCTAAAGAATCTTCTAACTCCATGCCCCGACCTCTTCTAAAATGCTCCTAACTAAACCTGACTACTAGGCTGCTAGGAAAATAGGGCGTCCAAAGTTTAAGTGAAAGAAAATAAACTCTGGGTCAGTCATGGGACGAGTGTGAGAAACTCAAAATACGAGTATTTGAAAATCAAAACATATCTTATAAGACCACACCGCACATAAACATGGAACAAGTTTTTACCTTATGATAACCAAATCATTTCTACATAAAATTCAATGATATTATTTTTTATGGCATTCTATGGAAAAAAACCTTTTAAGTAAATATACATAATCTTACCGAAATTGTTACGTTGTTAAATTTCAGCATAATAGGTTTACAACTAAGACCGAAGGAATTTATTGGAGATTTGGATTACCAAGTGAATAGCGAGGTAAGGGACTAACCATAGAGTACATCTCCAGGGGATACCCCGAGGATAAACATCTTCGAAACCTTTGCGAATTGAGATAGGCCTACCCTTAGACCCATATGGTGGCAGATAGCACCAAAAACGATAAACCCCTAGCCGTTCCCGACTTATTCGTGATTTTGCATACCATACATTACATATTTTTATTACCTGATATCATAGCAAGTGCAAAGTAAATCTAAAAAGGTGTTATCATAACCTAATGGTAGCAAACCACATAGCCCTAAAGCAACCCCTGTTTCACAATTCCTCGAGTGTGAGGCTCGAGGTAACGTTTACCTTTATTAGAAATTTTCACTTAAAATGCCACATTGGCATTTCCAACAATACACCATTGATTTCCACAAATGTACAACCTCTGAGTTCATACATCTCAGAAATAGATGTTAATTATAAGAGGGGTTACCTCCTACCTCACCAAATAGATGTACGTTTGTAAAGATCAATATACTATCAGACATTCTTTCGTACAAGTTGTCTAGGAATAAGACAAACCAAATGCACTCTCCTACCACACCTCTTCGGAATAGTAGTGAGTAGTCCTTGCATACGAAGGTCCCATAACGAGGGATCACTACTATATATTTATCTCGAGAGCTACTCTAAAATTATCAACAAACAGTCCTTATGCTATGAAGATCCCCGCCTTCAACTTCATCATCTTCAACATGTCTTCACTTTCAAACTCTTAAATTGGTTCATGGTGGTTTTCCGATAGAGATCACCCTAAATCCGACCCTGGTTCCTTCAAACCAATCCTCGATAAAAGATGTTTAAGGTTTAAAGTTGATTATCATTTAATTCATTAATATCTTTTAACCAAAATATCTTCTTTTTGATATATATATATATATATATCTATTTAAAATATTTCTTTTAAATGTACATAAGATTGTTAAAACTCTTATAAATCCTTTGGTTACTTAAAACCTTTATAAATCTTAAGGTAATTCCATATCATTTCATCGTTTACTTAGGAAAATATCTCTTAACAAAGATTTCTAAATTATAACTTTGAACGGGTCAAAAACATTGTTACTTAAGGCATCGTTTACTGTAAACCCAAAATAATAATTTAAGTATAGGAATTTAAATTAATTCCAAATGATTTATTTAAATCTTGATAAAAGATTTCTTATTTCCAATACATATCTTTCGAATAGGTACAAACCATGTTATCTAAGATGGTAAATCCAAATTATTTAGTATTCAAGTAAAGCGGATCCATAGCAATTATACTAATTTTACTCGACAACAATTTGTATATTCAACCTTTACTATACGTCGAATAGCAGTGAAATAACCTTTTAAGTTCACACGGATTGTATAGGATCCCTCCTTGGAATTTAATACCAAGTAAAATAAGAATATCTCTATACAATCCAAGATGTATTAATTTAAAAAGAATTAAATCTTTTATACTTGCCTGGTTTCCAACATTTTAAGCTTATCAATTCTTCGTCTAGGAAAAGGCGAGGTGATCCAGGAAACTGGTTACTCCTAAGCATCTCCTTAGTTTAAGCACCTCACATCTAGATCTAATGAATAGAAAAATCCAATCTACTCATCGACTTTTAGAGCAAAGATTAAATCACTTGATTGTAACGTCTTATTTTAAATATTTATTTACACTTTTTAAAATAAATTATAAAACCTTCAAATCATCTTTAAAATACTTAATTATTTATTTGAAATCATTTATAAAAGATTTGGGAAATAATACTTAAGATTAAAATCATATTTCAAAAGTCATTAAAAGTGCTGCGAATAGTGCTATGAATAGTATTTTTAAGGGCTTATTTGATCATAACAAGCTTTCCTTGATTTATAAATCCATTTTTTTTAACTCAAACTCTTTTAAAACAATTTAAAAGATTTATATAATTTATTCCATATTTTTGAAGAATTAAAAATATTACTTTTAAAGATTTTATCGCTTTGGTTTTCGAACTGCCTGTAATAACCCGGAATTTTCGAACCCGAAAATTCCAGATAGTTATGAAAAAGAAGAAAGAGATAGAAGAAGAAGAAGAACAGTATGATAATAAATAATAACAGTTTACAAAAGCATTCTATCGATTACATTTAAATACATCAGAGTTACACATTTATACAAACACTGGATATACAATTATCATGCCTCAGATTTACAATAATATAATTACAGCGGAAATATGCTATACGTTCTTGCCATCCAGCTCGCCTCCTGAGCTCCCGAACGTCCTACTGAAAATCTGTAATACTCGGTCTGACCCGAGCATTACACCAAAGTAACACCCGGGTCAGGCTGGAAACCAGCATGAGTAAACCCATCTAACAAGGAATGCAAAGCATACAACTATATAAAACCCGAGGTAACTTGTTTCAATTCACAAAGCCACAATTTATTTTAGACATTACTTATTTCACATATAAGTTTTCTAAATACCAAGATTTAGATCTAAAATAATCCAATTCCTTTAAACCACTCCACTCCAGCATATAGATTTCTCATTTCAATCTATAAAAATTCGAAGTGGTTTCGGGTATTTCCTAACACCCAAACCCGGTCTCTTCAAGTCTCATGTCATCCTAACCCAAGTTATCCAAATGAAATACACAACATTTCATATCAAAGATATCAACTCATTCAAAGCATTCAATACCATTCAATCATCCATAAGCAAAGCTTGATCGCTTCCAAAATTATTTTAATTAATTTAAATTGAATTTTTAAACTCAATCACTTAGATTTCTTCACTTGTCATTAATTAATTTCAAATCAATTAATTAATCAACCCTTCATTTTTCATCTTAATTAATCACCGTGGATTAATTATCTTCAATTTCATTCAAGTAATTATCTTTAATTAATTTCATGATATTAATTATTCTTAACCAAAAACAATAAGAAATATTAATTACTTCTTGAATTAATTAACTATTTTACTTACATCAATCCTTAATTACTTATATTAATTAACTTCTCAAGTCACTTATTATGGATTAATCAATCTTCAATTACATCATTAATTATATAAATTAATGATTTCCAGTTGTATTTTAATTTTTTTTCTAATCTAAATTAATTACATGAATTAAACCACGGTATTAATCATACTTGATTTATTTCCACCTGAAATTATCTACCCTATTATTTACTTCATCAAATAAATAAATTTTCCTTAATTAATTATCTTAACTTATCTCTTGCTTAATTACACAAAGTAATTTTATTAATTGCATTAAGTAATTACTTATTAAACCACCCAATGATCATTCTAAATTAACTTAAACTTAATTAATAAGCCTAAATCATTAATTAATTTAATTAATTAATTATCCATTTAAATTATCCTACCTATTTAATGAATTACCAATCGTTAAACCCTTTATTGACTTTAAAATGAACCATTTTCTTATTTATGATTTAAGTTCAAAACCATTTAAACACAAATACCTTGAGTCAAGCAATAATTAACTCGAGAACCAACCAAAACCAAAGTCACCAGATCATCAGTACATATCAAATCAATTTAATCATTCAACCAAATATTTAAATTTAACCATTTAAATTTAAATAAAAATCCAACAGAGTGAGATTTACTCACCTTTGCTTTTATTTGCAATCAATTCCATCTCGACTATTTTCTTTACAATTATGACCTTGTATAAACAATTTACGATATATTACTATTTAAATTAATCATCATTTACTTATTTAATTTTTAACTTATAATTTGATTTAAACTAATTTTACCTCGAAATCTTTAGTAACAAAATAAATTAAATAAGCTAATTTCACAAGTTAATCTCCTCGAATCCATTATTATTGTTTTTTAAATAAACTAGTAAGTGAAAATATGTATATGTATTTTTATATAGATATATTTATACTTATATATTATTCTTTGAAACTCATACACTTGTAAAAAAAATTATTTATGTGGACTCAAAATCTAATTTCATAGAAACTATTTTACATTCATAATTCCTATATATATATATATATATTCCATATTTATATACAACTGATTAAATCTCAAAACCAAAATTGTTATATTATTTTTTTCTCTTTACAAAAAAAATTATTATACTTAAATTGAAACAGAAATCTATACCATACGGCAACACGAGAACCCGGATCTACCTTGTACGCGACTTCACCGACATTCGTCCCTGCTCTAAAACTTTGACCTTCCCTGCCACTGCCCTTCCATCTTTTGCCAGAGCCTCACATCAACCATTATTCGATCAGAATCATCCCATCATCTGCTCGTGTTCCAAGCAAGCCGCCGTCCTCAAAGCCTTCGCCGCCCCAATTAACTCGCCGTCTCGACTTGCCTCGCATTCACACCTTGCAGCCACCATCAAGATTTCCTCCAACCTGATGAAGATGTGAATCACGGTGACGTCGAGGCCTAGATGTCGAAGGGCTTCACGATTTCGACTCGAAATCGAATCGATTTGGTTAACCTTTTTTTAAATACACCGTCGATTATCGCTCGGCCACGATTTCATTAATAATTTTTTTAACTGCGTTCAATTTCTTGGGAATAGAGAGGGGGAAGGGGATAAGATATAGGTTGGTGGAAGGCTTCTTGAGTACGCGTTTTTAAATGAAAATATCTTTGACTGTTCGACCTTAAATTTACTATATTATAAAACTTTCAAAACGTCTCGTTAATTACTATTAAAATTTCGAACTCCTCTTAAGGAATGCTGCTATGTGATTATAAGGTTTTACCCGCATTCCGAACACAATGGAACGAGTTTCGGAGGCTAGTTGATCGTATGTGGAAGTTAGCTTATTAAATCAATTTAAAATATTAAATTATCGATTTTAATTTCGATGCGTTTCTCACCCGTACGTGCAAACGGTAAATCCAAACGCTACGAAAATTGAAATCCGATAATAACTAACTATTACGGATCCAATGGAACCAGTTTCGTCGAATTCCGAGACTGTGCCTCGAAAGGCTATTTTTAAATATTGATTTAAACGATAAAATTTCCATACTTAACAAAACATTTCCAAATTCAATTTCAACACTTTCACTACCTTCAGTGTTATCAATATAAATTTAATAAGCCTTCAAATTATTTTTAACCGGCTTAAAATTTCATATTCAACATTTTACCGAATTTAAAATTATATAATTCAATAATTTAATTATCAAGTAAATATAAATATTTGGAATTCAAGTTAAGATTAACTTTTAAATATTTAAAATCAATTAATTATTCCATTTTAAATTGTTAAAAATTCTGTGTCGTCACATTCCTCCCCCCTTAAAAGAATTTCGTCTCTGAAATTACTAGTTAGGAAGATTGGTCCTATACCCATTTACTTTTCCTCCAAAACACATAATTCAACATTCTACCAACTATCTTTTATTAAAGACCCACTATCACCTCAACCAACTTTCCAAAACCTTATATAGTTTCCAACAACATTATCTACCCCACTTATTCAAATTTAAAATCCAAATTTAAATTATCACAACTTTATCAAAAAAATTCTAACACTCCAAAATTTTCGAAATTTTTTTCCAGCACCTCCTTTGCACGGCTAGCTTGGTACAACTACAAAATGCCTCTACGGGCTTTCAAATTTCAAAAGAAAACAAAACGTCAAGTGGCTAGATCAAAAGTCCAATCCAATTTCATACAGAAATTTAAATACATACCTTTTAGTCGGGCAATTCAAATTTATCTTCTAATATCAAATCCAATTCCTTTTCTCTTTATAATACCTGCATAACTTTCCTAGCAATAATATCCAATCATAGCCTTTTAAAATCTTTTCATACATTTCCTTACAGAAGTTTTTATATCTATTTCTATTCAAATTAGTTTTTCCGATTTTCATATGAATTCAATTTATTTTCAATTTTGAATATTGAATTTTGTCTTTCATTTATAACTGATTCATATCAATATTTAAATTAGTTTCATCCATTAATTTATTTCAGTTTCAACTCGGAAATCGTTTTGTTGCTAACAGAAAATTTTTCAAAAAATTTCAACAATTTTCTAACCTCCCAAAATTTTCAGAAAAATTTGGCAGAGTCTCCTTTTTACGGAGAAGCTTTTGCAATTTGACAAGAGATATAAATATATATACATCGACCCACCCAGTCGGAAAATCAAAACAGTTCATATTTTCTATTTTTATTACATAGGTGTACCTTTATTTAGCATTTTAAACAAGCGGCTTATTTATTTTAGAAATTAGTGCAACCAAAGCCAGCCAAACGGCCTTCAGGTACCTGTGCTTAATCAATTTAAATATGTAAGCACTAAAATCATGTAATTTAACAACATTTAACATATTTAACTAGCAAACATACAAGTTTATATAAACAATGCAGGTTAAACAATCTTTATAAGCCACTTATGGTGTTCCGACATAAATTTTAATTGTTTACAACCAATTCGCAAACATCTCTGTTCAATTCAAATGGTTTACAACTCAATTGCTTACATTCAATTTATTTTAACCCAAAGAAGCTCATATTCCATCCAATAAATTTCAAAATCAAGTTATTTAACCTCACTCAACCAATAGAATTTTAATTACTTTCATTTACTTCAAACGACAATTCATCCAATGCAAATTCGACAGTATTCACTTAAAAGAGTATTCATTTTAGTTTATAACTACTTCAAATTAATTTCAACTCATTCTGTACTTAATTTCATTTTATTTCTAATTTATTTACCAACCATACATTTGCATTTCATTTCATCTCCGCATTTGTTTCATTTTAAAATTATTTCATTGAGCTTGACAGCATTTGATGTTTGTATTAATATCCATTTCCAAATTAATTTGACCCAGACTTTTATGATCTTTCACTTTTGCTCGAAGTCAAACTTCTATTAATTTTAAACTTAAGTTAATTTACTTTCTTCAAATTATTTCAACTTCATAACTTAAGCTCACATCATTTGCCAATAAAATTTCTTTTTCACCTTATCTTGATTCTATTTTAATCAAATCTCATCTCATTCTACAAATTTATTTGATTAGTTATCATAAATTAAATTCCCAAATTTAATTCATTCACCACTCATTTAACTAATTACAAGGCCATTTTCAATTTATTTCTACCTACCTGGGTTTTGTTTGCAATTCAAACCATGTCTATTATAATTAAATTTCATTTCATTCGACACATTTCCCTTATTTCTAATTTACTTGCAAATTTCATTAGATATTATTCATATCACACTCGAATTTTATTCATAATTCAAACCATCACTATTTCGATCCAACTCTATTTTATTTTTATTTTTACAGCATCTCCACTTATTTAATTCATTATCAAATCCAAATCGAATTTTATTTACAATTCAAATTCATTTCCAAACTCCATTATTAACTTACAATTCATTTTATTCAACCAAGTCAAATTTTTTTTTTGATTTCATTCATTTTTTCCCAAAATTCCAACACCTTTATTTTAAAATTTTAGAAATGCTTTTAAATTCAGAGAATATTATTGAAATAGCTTTTTATAAAAGTACTTCTTATAACATGATGTCTCAACCAGTCCATCCTTGTTTTCACGAAAATTCAGTCATACGTTGGTCAGTCATAGGACTGAAAATCTATAAGTACTTGGTAAATGCATTTCAACATCTAGTGAAAATACTTGGAAAATAATTTTTACTGAAAAAATCGAAAACAGTTTTTGAAAATAGAGGAAATATCTTCGGTGAGGATGCTCTGGAAATCATCACCCCCATCCATGGTCGCAGTTACATCCTGGGTTACGTTGCTATCGCAGCAAAAGTCCATGTAACTGTAGGCACTCCGCCCCCTCGATTACGCCATGGAACCCATAACAGATCGTTGTTACATTCCAGGGTTACGTTGCCATCGCAGCAAAAGTACATGTAACTGTAGGCATCAACGCCCCTCGATTTTCACTGTCAAAATGAAACTTCTCCACTCCTACATAGGTCGCAGTCTACCGATATAAAATCAAATGTTGACTGTTGGCTCTCAGCAGCACACAAGACTTTCGTTACATTACCATAGGTCACAGTTGACCGATATAAAATCAAACGCAGACTGTTGGCTCTCAGTGCACACACGACTTTCGCTATGGTACACTCTACTCATAATCCACAAGAACTAGTTTTGTCCAGACTCCTCATAGGATCAACTTTAGAACCTCCCTTGGGGCTCAAGGCAGCACCACCCGGTGGCACTCCTAAGAAGTTCATTTCAAGGGAGCGCCTTTTTCCCAGAGCCATCATTAAAATACTTTATACTATACACATATAGTATCTTTCAAATCATACACCTAGTATGATCTCATACAAAGATCCTTTACACAAAATCGATTATCCCAAAATCGATAATTCTCAAACTAGGCTTTCCAAATCTCAATATTGATTTTACCCAAAAATCAAAAGCTTTTTCAAATCCAAAGGTTCCCAAAACCTTTTTCCAAAATCCTAATACGATCCTTTATATATATATATATATATATATAATTTTTAAAAACTTTGGATCATTTCAAACTTTATAAAATTCCTTTTATACTTCAAACACTTTCACAATCCTTTCCTTCTGGCAATAGATTCAACAAGGGGAGATTTATCTTATATATAACAAAGATATATAACTTTGTTTATTCAAAATCAAATATTACAATTTGATTACTCTTTTCACTATCAATTTCATTCAAAACTGTACGATGTTCACTTATCATCCGTACGCTATACCAATCTGATCGCTCACTCGATCAAACAATTTCACTTCCGAACTAGTATCATCCACCCGACTTCCTAGTGCGGACATAGATCTGGTTTCTTGATCAGAAACCATCATTCTCCTTGCATAGCCATTACTATGATAGAGAATATCTAGAACCAATCAACAATCTATATCCAGGTTCGCCGTCGAAAATCGAGTGAAAAATCCCAACTCGGATCAATATAACCATCTCGAAATTCTGCGCTCGATTCTGGATCAAATCATTATGCGAATAGAATAATACACGTACATCCTATGTATTTATCTTCATTGATTATTAGCCAAATCAATTTCCTTTCTATTCATCCTCACTTTGAATTTTATCCAATTATTCACATTTATCTTAATCCTTATTTGGATTATCACTTCAATTCTTATCCCAATTGGGTATTTAATCAATAATAGTTTGAACTCCGACCAGTTTATTTTTCGAAAATAGCTTGAAAGGTTTAAAAATAGATAAGTAGTTGAAAAATAATTATTAGTTTGCAAAATAGCTGTAAAATAGTTACCTAATTGTAAAATAGTTGGAAAATAGTTAAATAGTTTCAGAACTTTTAGATAATTGCAAAATAGTTGTAAAATAGTAAGTAGTTTGTAAAATAGTTGAAAAATAGTAATTAGTTTATAAAACAGTTGAAAAATTGTTAAATAGTTCCAAAAATAATTGTAAAACAAATATAAAATAATTTGGCTTTAAAAAGAAAGGCTGTATATATTAAATAGCTTGGAAAAATATGTTTATATTAAAACAATTATATTGAAAATAGTCCAGAGTCAAAACTGTTCTCTTCCCCATCAATTCAATTTAAATTTCCACTTCCATTTAATTGACTCAATTCCAATTTAAATAACTCCAATTTCCATTGGACTTGATTTATTCCCAATTCAAGTTGAATTAATTTTCAATTTCTTTCCAACTTCAAATCAAATTCCATTTGATTCTTACTTATTCAACTTTATTTAAAGTTCCAAATTATTCAAATAAATTTGGACTAATTTCAAATTGAATCCACTTCAATTTCAAATCATTTCAATTCCTGCTTGAATTTAATCCCAATTCCCATTCAAATTTTAAACCTTCAGATCAATAACCTTTCCACTTAAGTTTAAAACTTGCTTCACTTTGGGTTTCACATCACATTCCAAGGAAAATTCAAAACTCAACCTTAGAGTTTATTTCATATTTATTTCCTTTACACACCAGGCTACTTTTAAATTTTAAACCACCCTTGGTTCAATTTCAAAACAAATCCCTTAAAAATCTTCCAAACATTTTTTGTTTTAAAATGATACTATATTCAAAATAGTCTGAATTATATTATTTGTTATTTTCTTTAACTCTTTGAAACAATTGATTGTTTCTAGACTTAGGTTTTAAAACTTCACAATTTTAAAACCCACTTTAATTTAGAAGTTATAATCATCTTATAAATGTACTTCATTTGGCATACCTAACAGCAAATATATCATTATTAAACACAATAACTATTTATGATAATACCCAAGGTAATTAT
The DNA here is from genome assembly GCA_030765085.1 of Allium cepa. NCBI lineage: Eukaryota > Viridiplantae > Streptophyta > Magnoliopsida > Asparagales > Amaryllidaceae > Allium > Allium cepa. Next base: position 955,368,645 of record CM060934.1, on the reverse strand, counting down.
ATCTAGATACCAATTCCTTTTTATATTATTCTTACTTCTATAAACTCAAGATTAAATTTCAGTTTGAATTCATTTCAAACCTACCTTTATTTAAAGTTTTTGAACAATTTAATTTCTGAGCTCAAGTTCTAGAATTCCATTTAAATCAATTTAATTTTAATTTGGTTGTATTTCTGTCACCGCTTAATTTAATTCCAATTCAAGGTTTCAATTTGGTTATATTATATTACTACTTAATTTAATTCCAATGATTTAACAACCAATCACCTTATTATTTATTAGAGGGAAATATTGCTTTATATATCAAAATATACTTTTATATAAAATCATTTAAAACCTTTATATAAGAAAAAAACAAGTACGCTCTCATATATATATATATATATATATATATATATATATATATATATATATATTCAACTCATTCCAGAGTACTACGGACTCAATTTAATGAGTAATCCCCACCGGAGCCAAGGTTCCCGCTTAACCTTTCAAATCTACTACCAACTGCAACGACCCGGAATTTTCATACCCGAAAATTCCAGATAGTTATGAAAAAGAAGAAAGAGATAGAAGAAGAAGAAGAACAGAAACAACAACATCAAACATTTGCAGCGGATAAAATATAATAATAAATAATAACAGTTTACAAAAGCATTTTGTTGATTACATTTAAATACATCAGAGTTACACATTTATACAGACACTGGATATACAATTATCATGCCTCAGATTTACAATAATATAATTAGAGCGAAAATATTCTATACGTTCTTACCATCCAGCTCGCCTCCTGAGCTCCCGAACGTCCTACTTGAAAATCTGTAATACTCGGTCTCACCCGAGCATTACACCAAAGTAACACCCGGGTAGGGCTGTAAACCAGCGTGGGTAAACCCATCTAACAAGGAATACAAAGCATACAACTATATAAAACCCGGTGTAACTCGTTTCAATTCACAAAGCCACAATTTATTTTAGACATTACTTATTTCACATATGAGTTTTCTAAATACGAAGATATAGATTTAAAATTATCCAATTCCTTTAAACCACTCCACTCCAGCATATAGATTTCTCATATTAATCTATAAAAATTCGAAGTGGTTTCGGGTATTTCCTCACACCTGAACCCGGTCTCTTCGAGTCTCATGTCATCCTAACCCAAGTTATCCAAATGAAATACACAACATTTCATATCAGAGATATCAACTCATTCAAAGCATTCAATACCATTCAATCGTCCATAAGCAAAGCTTGATCGCTTCCAAAATTACTTTAATTAATTTAAATTTAATTTTTAACCTCAATCACTTAGATTTCTTCACTTGTCATTAATTAATTTCTAATCAATTAGTTAATCAACCCTTCATTTTTCATCTTAATTAATCACCCTGGATTAATTATCTTTAATTTCGTTCAAGTATTTATCTTTAATTAATTTCACGATATTAATTATTCTTAACCAAAAACAATAAGAAATCTTAATTACTTCTTGAATTAATTAATTATTTTAATTACATTAATCCTTAATTACTTATATTAATTAACTTCTCATAAATCACTTATTATGGATTAATCAATCTTTAATTACATTATCAATTATATAAATTAATGATTTCCAGTTGTATTTATATTTTTTTCTACTCTAAATTAATTACATGAATTAAACCACAGTATTAATCATAGTTGATTTATTTCCACCTGAAATTATCTACCTTTTTATTTACTTCATTAAATAAATTAATTCTCCTTAATTAATTATCTTAATTTATCTCTTGATTAATTACACAAAGTAATTTTATTAATTGCATTAAGTACTTACTTATTAAACCACCCAATGATCATTCTAAATTAACTTAAACTTAATTAATTAGCCCAAGTCATTAATTAATTTAATTAACTAATTATCTATTTAAATTATCATACCTATTTAACGAATCACCAATCATTAAACCCTTATTGACTTTAAAATGAACCATTTCCGTATTTATGATTTAAGATTAAAACCATTTAAACACAAATACTTCAAGTCAAGCAACAATTAACCCGAGAACCAACCAAAACCAAAGTCACCAGATCATCAGTACATATCAAATCAATTCAATCATTCAACCAAATATTTAAATTTAACCATTTAAATTTAAATAAAATTCCAACAGAGTGAGATTTACTCACCTTTGCTTTTATTTGCAATCCATTCCATCTCGACTATTTTCTTCACGATTATGACCTTGTATAAACAATTTACGATATATTACTATTTGAATTAATCAAATAATTAATCGCCATTTACTTGTTTAATTTTTAACTTATAATTTGATTTAAACTAATTTTACCTTGAAGTCTTTAGTAACAAAATAAATTAAATAAGCTAATTTCACAAGTTAATCTCCTTGAATCCATTTTTTTTTAAATAAACTAGTAAGTGAAAACATGTATATGTATTTTTGTATAGATATATTTTTACTTATATATTTTTCTTTGAAACCCATACACTTGTAAAAAAAATATTTATGTGGATTCAAAATCTAATTTCATAGAAACTATTCTACATTCATAATTCCTATATATATATTTTCCATATATATATATATAAAACTGATTAAATTTCAAAACCAAAAATGTTATATATATTTTTTGTTTATACAAAAATTATTATACTCAAATTGAAACAGAAATCCATACCTTACGGCAACACGAGAACCCAGATCTACCTTGTACGCGACTCCACCGGCGTTCGTCCCTGCTCTAAAACTTCGACCTTCCATGCCACTGCCCTTCCATCTTTTGCCAGAGCCGCACATCAACCATTGTTCGATCAGAACCATCCCATCATCTGCTCGTGTTCCAAGCGAGTCGCCGTACTCAAAGCCTTCGCCGCCTAGATTAACTCGCCGTCTCGACTTGCCTTGCATTCACGCCTTGCAGCCACCGTCAAGACCTCCACCAACCCGATGAAGACACGAATCATGATGACATCGAGGCCTAGATGTCGAAGGGCTTCGTGATTTCGACTCGAAATCGAATCTATTTCGTTAATCTTTTTTTTAATACACCGTCGATTATCGCTCGGCCATGATTTCATTAGTAAATTTTTTTAATTGCGTTCAATTTCTGTTATCGAGAATAGATAGGGGGACGTGGATATGATATAGGTTGGTGGAAGGCTTCTTGAGTACGCGTTTGTAAATGAAAATATCTTTGACTGTTTGATCTTAAATTTGTTATATTATAAAACTTTCAAAACGTCTCATTAATTATTATTAAAACTCCTCTTAAGGAATGCCGCTAGGCGATTATAAGGTTTTACTCGCGTTCCGAACACAATGGAACGAGTTTTGGAGGCTAATTTGATCATATGTGGAAGTTAGCTTATTAAATCAATTTAAAATATTAAATTATCGGTTTTAATTTCGACGCGTTTCTCACCCGTACGTGCAAACGATAAATCCAAACGCTACAAAAATTGAAATTCGATAATAACTAACTATTACGGATCCAATAGAACTGGTTTCGTCGAATTTCGAGACTGTGCCTCGGAAGGCTATTTTTAAATATCGATTTAAACGATAAAGTTTCCAATACTTAACAAAACATTTCCAAATTCAATTTCAACACTTTCACTACCTTCAGTGCTATCAATATAAATTTTATAAGCCTTCAAATTATTTTTAAATGGCTTAAAATTCCATATTCAACATTTTACCCAATTTCAAATTATATAATTCAATAATTTAATTATCAAGTAAATATAAATATTTGAAATTCAAGTTAAAATTAACTTTTAAATATTTAAAATCAATTAATTATTCCATTTTAAATTGTTAAAAATTCTAGGTCGTCACACTGCCAAAGCGCAAGTACTTTGAAAATTTGTTTTGCTCATATTTCAAAATCTAATAAACAAAATATTTATCTTTTTCTTTCCTAAAAACTATGATTAAAAGTGTTCGAGAAATTCTCGTTACAAAAAGAAAGTGATTTCCTTTGTGATATTCAACGTGTATTAAACGTGAATTGTTCACACATCAAAACAAATATTTTATCATATGCAAACATGGTTCATAATCATCACAACAGAGTATAGCCAAACATATATATCATCCAATATATCATAATATAATATATAGTTATTCACCTTTATTGGTTTCGAACTTTACAAAAATTAGCTATAGTTTTGCTACGATTGAATCAAATGCTACAAAATCGAGCCCGAGACCATTGGGAAGCCATGACCTAGCTTGGAAAGAGGTGGAGTGCTCGGCTTTGGTGATATGAGGGTAGTGGCCATGTGTTGTGTTGTGAAGGAGGAAACGAGCTGATCGCACTTGGTTTTGAAGTACGTTGACATTATACACATGTGTATTTATTTTACTTTATTTTGGAATATTTTGTCATAGCTTTGCTACATTTTTTGCCTAAGCATGGAAGCCATTAAAGAAGAGATTTTAGAGCTTTAAGAAGAGAAGGAAGAAGAAAAGAATGGTGTGAATGATTGTTTGAATGTAGGTGGGCATTTAAAGGAATTTCATGCCTTGGTTCTTAAACAAAGTGGAAAATATCTCCCATCATCATCTCCAGCCATGCATTCTGCCTCACCCATCACCCTCCATGTGCTCGGCCCATGTGTGTGTAAGATAAGGTGATGTTTGCCTTTGAATTTGGTAAAATATCTTAGATATTTTGTAAATTATATCATGATATTATTCTTATATGTATACATATTTGTATATATGTGTATTAGTATGTTTATGTGTGCATGTGACATATATGTGCATGTTCATGTAGGTGCACAAGAGAAATAACAACGTCGCAACAACTTTGAATAACTCCCGTCTGTTAAATCGTTACGAATCCCAATTCCAATCTCCGGTCATATATTTACTTCTTGTTAACATACATATATTTATCAAAAAAATTGAAAACTAATTTCTTTTTATTTTTAAGTCATTAGAGCGATCACGTTTGAATTTATAAAACCATATAAATTAATGCTAAATAATTATTTATAAAAGGTGATGTCATATCGCTAAAGCAATGCAGATTTTCTTATATTTTCAAATCACGTATATATCTTTATAAATATATTGTAAATGATTTTTTATTACTATATAACTAATTAAAATGAGTTATAATCATTGAAAAACAATTATTTGAATAATTATAATAATTATTAAATTATTAAATTTCAATTTAAATTCATAAATCAATTAATAAATGTGATTCCATTATCGACGATGTCATAAATACATTTTGTTTCCAAAAATAAAATAAATGATTTAATTTCATATTCTTGTTTATATGGATATATAAGTGTATGTATCCAGCTCTGCGCACAACTTTTGATAACTATAGAGCTGTTTATCGATAAAAATGGTTTTTGGTTATTTATCGATATTTTTCAAAGTATATATTTGTGTTAATACTTATTCAAAGTAAGATTACCATCATTATTTATTATTCAGGACAACATAATCTATGTTGAAAAGCTTATATTTGAATATTTTGAAAATAAATATAATTTATCAAATTGATAAATTTGCGGATTGTTACAAATTTTCCTCATTAAAATAATTTCGTTTTCGAAATTATCAAGCAAAACACAAAGGTGATTGCCCAAAATAATTATCTTTAAACTTACTCATGTACATTGTAGATAGATCATCCGTGTGCAATATTTGATTCAATCTATTAGTCGAATCCACAACTTTACTACCGAATAAGTATTGTTACCTCGATCCTCTAGTGCGAACTCCGATCAGGCTCTCTGATCAGAACTTTAGTTTTCCTTGCATACCTCTCAACTATGATAGAAAACTCAAATATCCAATCATAAATCCTCATCAATGTTTGTCGCTAAGAATCAAGTGATAAATACTTTTTCGAACCAGTGCAAATATCTTAAAGTTCTTTATCGAATCTTAAGTCAAACAGTTACGCAAATAAAATGATCTATGTATAACTTGTGTATTTATTCCAATTGGTTTTCTTAACTATCACAATCAATATATGAACCATTTCATAAAACTATTTCTCATGTTTATAAACACTTGTAAAACACAACTTTGGTTTAATCAACACTTTTAAGTTTCATAGCCATTCACCTCATACTAAATCCATTATTGAATTACCTCTTACAACATTACTAAAGTGTATAAATAGTTCATGACTTATGTCTATATTTTTATAATACTCCAATGCATCTTAAGAGTGTACATATAGATCCTAAATTTCAGATTGGTTTTACTTATATCAAGGGGTTTGACAAATTTAAAACTTGCTGTAATTTACTATCATCTCAAATTCATAAGTTATAAAACTCATCTCTTATATGTTTATTCAAAAATACTTCCAAATAGTACAATGTTATTTTCTCAATTTTGAAAAACAATTTTCAAAATCACCAGGATTTAAATATCAAATTCTCAGCTTTTAAATCCTTTTTATTTATAAATCACATTTATAAATTGTATAATTTTATTTACTCAAAAAATTTCATAATTGTGTATCTTTATATTTTTAGAATTTTTTAGTTCTGAGTTAGTTGTGATTTGAAAATTTCCGACTGTCCAAAATTGTGAAAAATTCGATTTCAATTTATTAACTAGTGATCCAAATTATCTTTGGTTTAACGCTTTTATAAAGATGTTTATAATTACTAATCAATTAATCACTTGATGATTCGCATGATCTTTTAACTTATTTTTTAAAAAGAACTCCAAAATTGATACCAAGGAACTGGGTACTACCAATAGCATCATATATCCTCTTAACTAGAAGGGTAATACTTTAGAGAGGTATTTGCCATCCAAACATATCTCCTAACAATTTTTAGTTACTTTCGAGCCACTCGAATTAGTCATCATAAGATTTTTATTTTCAATTCCTTTATTTATAAAACTTGATTTATACATTCAATTCTTAGGATCATCTTATTTTTACATATTTAGGCTTATAAATTTATTTTTCTTAATAAATCTCTTAACTTTAAACTAATATTATTACCAAACACCATATAGTCAAATTGTGAAACTTAATTCACTAAGTGTTCATGTTTTCTAAATCAAGCATTCAATTAATCAATGTGAATATTATTATTCCCTTAATTGAAAACTATCACACTATGAATAACTATACATTTCGAAAGTTATTTCTTCATATATAAAATATCATCTTAGGTAAAATTATTTCATTCACCTAAATTTTTCAAACAAAATCATTTTTACCATTAATAAATACACGCTCATATATACTCTCAACTCATTATTAGTTCACTTACCCAATCTCTAATGAGTTAATCACCCTAGGGTATTACTAACCCCATCCCTGATGAGACACAACCCAACCAAGCTCGGTTATTTGCTCAACCTAAGCTCTGTTACCAACTGTAACTACCAACAATTATGTACATTTTAAGTTGACAATAAACCACACATGTACAACTCAATTTGAATAAAAAAGTGGATAGTTATAGGAAAAAGAAAAATAAAGATAGAAATAGAGATGAAAATAGAATCTCACATGAATGAAATAGCATATATTATTTCAAAATATAATCTTTACATCAGAAAATTTTATATATATTTATCAGAGTTTAACTTAACATCAATATGGATAGTTATAAATATCCATCCTTACAAATGCGGAATACAATAGTACATAGGTGCGGCAAAAATTAATGGATAATAATCTTTGAAGAATCTTCTAATTCCATGATCCGAGCTCTTCTAAAATGCTCCTAACTAAACCTGACTATAGGCTGGCCAGAAAAATAGGGCACCCAGAGTTTAAGGGAAAGAAAACAAACTCCAGATCAGTCATGGGACTGATGTGAGAAACTCAAAATATGAATATTTTAAAAACAAAAGGTACCTCATAAGACCACGCCGCACATAAACAAGGAACGAGTTTTTACCTTATGGTAACCAAATAATTTCTACATAAAATTCAGTGATATTATTTTTAATGACATCCTTTGGAAAAAGACCCTTTCAAGTAAATATACATAATCTTAGCCGAAATTTTTACATTATTAAATTCTAGCATAATAGGTTTACAACTAAGACGAAAGGCACTTAATGGAGATTTGGATTTCCAAGTGAATAGCGAGGTAAGGGACTACCTCCTGTACAGTACTTCTTTAGAGGGATGTACCGAGGATCGACATATTCGTATCCTCCACGAATTAAGACAGGCCTACCCATAGATGCATATGGTAGCGGATGGCACCGGATATGATATCATCCCAGTCGTTCTTGACTTATCCGAGATTTCACATACCATACACCACATGTTTTTTACCCGATGTCATTGCGGATGCAAAATAAATCTACAAAGATGATATCATATTCTAATGGTAATGAACGAATTAGCTCTAAATCAACCCCTATTTCATAATTCCTCAGGTGTGATGCTCGAGGTAACATTTACCTTTCTTAGAACATTTTCACTTAAAATGCCACATTGCCATTTTCAACAACATGCTATTGATTTCCATAAATGTACAACCTTTGAGTTCGTACGTCTCAAAGTAGGGTGTTAAATATAATAGGGGTTACCTACTACACTACCAAACAGATGTACATTTGTAAAGATCAGTGTACTATGAAATTAGACATGCAATGCTAGATATTCATCCATACAAGTTGTCTAGGAATAGTAAAAACCGAAGGTATTCTCATACCACATCACTTGCATACGAAGATCCTAGAATAAAGGGACCACTACTATTTATTTATCTTGGAGCTACTCCTAAATTATCAACAAGCAACCCTCTCAAAATATCCTTCATCATTTTTAATATGTCTTCACTTTCGTAATCCTAAATTGTTTCAAAGTTGGTTTTCGAATAGTTGTTGCCATAAATCCGACCCCGGTTCCTTTGAGCCAATCCTCAATAAAAAAATGTTTAAGGTTTAAGGGTGAAAATCATTTCATTCATTAATATCTTTTATCCAAAATATCTTCTTAGAGATATATATCTTTTTAAAATCATTTCTTTTGAGTATACATAAGATCATTAAACCTCTCTTATCAAATTTTTTGGTTACTTAAAACCTTTTTAAATCTTGAAATAATTCCAAATCATTTCATCCCTTACTTAGGAAAATATCTCCAAATCATTTATTTAAAACCTAAAAAATATTTACAAATCATAATTTTTAAACGGATAAAAAATAATGTTATTCAAGACATCATTTACTTTAAACAAAAATAGTAAATTTCAAGTATAGGAATTTTAATTAATTCCAAATCATTTATTTAAATCTTGACAAAATATTTTATATTTCCAATACATATCTTTTTAATAGGTCGAAACCATGTTATCTAAGACAGTAAATCCAAATCAGTTAGTATTTAAGTAAATCAGATCCATAGAAATTGGACTAATTTTACTCGACATCAATTTCTGTATTTAACCTTTACTATCCATTGAATTGCAGTGAAATCACCTTTTAAATTCACACGGATCGTATGGGTCCCTCATCGGAATTTTATACCAAGTATAAGAACATTATCAATATATAATCCAAGTTGCATTAATTTTAGAAAGAATTAACTCTTTTATACTTGCCTCATTTCCGACATTTTGACCTTTTCTTTCCTCACCCAAGAAAAAAACTAGATGAGCCAAAGCATCGGTTGCTCCTGAACATCTCCTTAGTTTAAGCATCTCACATTCGGATCTCATGAATAGACAAATCCAGTCTACTCATTAGTTTTAGAGCCAAGATTAAATCATTTGATTATAGTAGCTTTTCTTTTAATCGTTTATTTAAACTTTTAAAATAAATTACAAAACCATAAAATCATCTTTAAAATACTTTATTATTTATTTGAAAATATTTAAAAAAAGAATTGGAAAAGAACATTTAAGTTTAAAATTATATCTCAAAAGTTATTAAAAGTGCTGTAAAAAGTGCTGCGAATAGTATTTTAAAAACTTATTTGATCAAAACAACTTTTCTATCATTTAGAAATCAATTTTTATAACTCAAAAATATTTTAAACATTTTAAAAGATTTATAGAATTTATTCCATATTTTTAAAGAATTAAAAATATTACTTTTAAAGATTTTATTGCTTTGGTTTTCGAACCGCCAAAACTTGTTTTGCTCATATTTCAATATCCACTAAACAAAATCTCTATCCTTTTCTTTTGTTTTAAAACTATGATTATAAGAGTTTGTAAAATTCTTATTGCAAAGAATTCGAATTTTGAATCCAACATATAAATGGATTTAACTTTCTACGGCGTGAAATCGTGAACTGTCATTAGGTGACGCGTCTATTTTTGACGCAATTTTCGTAACTTATCAAAACTTCACCAAATTGGGTTTAGTGTTTAGAAAACATTTGTAAACCATTTTAACCCATTTTATAGAGGTTAAACAAATATCATATACACCATTTTCATTTATTAAAGGAAAGTGATTTCCTTTGTGATATTCGACGTGTATTAAACATGAATTATGTACACATCCAAATAAATATATTATCATATCCAAACATGGTTCACAATCATCACAACCAATCATAGCCAAACATATATATCATCCAATATATCATAATGTAATATAGATTTTCTCATCTTTATTGGTTTTTCCCTTTACGAAAATTCACTATAGCTTCGCTACATCAAATCAACGCCTACGAATCGAGCCCAGGACTTTTGGAGAGCCACGGCCTAACTTGGAAAGAGGTGGAGTGCTTGGCCTTGGTAATGGAGGGTGGTGACCATGCGTTGTGAAAGAGGAAAGGAGGTGATTGCACTCGGTTTTGAAGTGGATTGACATGGTATATACATATGTATATATTTTATTTTATTTTGAAATAGTTTGCCATAGCATTGCTACATTTTTTTCCTAGGCATGGAAGCTATTAAAAAAGAGCTCTTAGAGCTTTAAGAAGGAGGAAGAAGAGGGTGGTGTGAATTTAGGTGGGTATATATGGGAATTTCAACCTTTATTTCTTAAGCAAAGTGGAAAATATCTCCCCCAATCATCTCTAGCTATGCGTTCCACCCACCATCACCCCCGATGTGCTAGGCCCATGTGTGTGTAATATGAGGTGATGTTTGCTGTTGACTTTGGTAAAATATCTTAGATATTTTTAAATAATATCATGATATTATTCTTATATGTATTCTTTTTTGTATATATGTGTGTTTATGTGTATACGTGTGCACGTGATATGTATTTGCATATGCATGTAGGTGAATAAGAGAAACAACAATGTTGCAACAACTTTGAATAACTTCCGTTCATTAAATCGTTACGAACTCCGATTCCGATCTGTGGTCATATTTTTGCTTCTTAGTTAAAATATATACATATTTGTAAACAATATTAAAAAATAATTTATTATTATTATTAATTAATTAAGGTGGTCACATTTGATTTATAAAACTATATAAATTGATATTAAACAATTGTTTACAAAAGGTGATGTTATATTGCTCAAGCTATATGAATTATCTTTTATTTTCGAATCAAGTGTATATCTTTATAAAATTATTATAAATGATTTTTTATCACTATATAATTAGTTAAAATGAATTATTATCATTTAAAAATAGTTATTTGATTAATTATACTAATTATTAAATCACCAAATCTCCATTTAAATTCATAAACCAATTATTAAATATGATGCCAATTATCAATGGTGTCATAATTACATTTTGTTCCCAAAAGAAATATAAATAATTTAATTTTATATTCTTGTTTATATGGGTAAATAAATGTATGTTTCCAGCTCCATGGATGACTTATGATAATTATAGAGCTGTTTGTCGATAAAACGATTACCGTCATTTTATCGCTATTTCTCCAATGTATATATTTTTATAAATACTTATTCAAAATAAGATTTCCATCGTTATTTATTGTTCAAGACTTTGTTCAAGGCAACATAATCTATGTTGAAAAGCTTAAATTTGAATATTTTAAAAATAAATATAATTTACCAAATTGATAAAATTTGCAGGTCATTACAAAATTGGATATTGCAAATTTGAATATATGTTTTTAGCAACAACTGATTAATCATAACTGATCAACTAAAAGCGACAAAAATGGTACCCCTTATTTAATAAAATTTTTTTGGTTCATTTTGGTTTTTATGTATAACTTATAGATTAATAATAATATTGGATGTATATAAGTATATATTGGAATACATTAGCCTTGTAATATTTTTGAAAATTTCAGGCTATATGTCGGCATACCTCCATGTCATATGCCATCATACATTCCAGAAAACTAAAATTTGAAACTTAAATTTAAATTTCAAATTTCAAACTTCCTTCGCTTTTTGCACTTACTCTCCTGCCCTAAAAATGCACCTTTTTAACTAGAGAACATTGCACTTCACTCTCTATTAATTTAATAATCTCCACCCATTCATTCACACTCAAAATTCAAATATCTCTTCAGTATCTTATCTCCTCAAAAACTCAAAAATGGCTTCCTCATGTTAAAATCCTTAAACCAAAAGGCTCTTCAAGAAAACCAAAAGCTTTCACTTTACTAAAAAATTGTCATTGGAGCCTATATGGAATATATTACATTCGAAAAAGTTTCTCCCAAAAGATTTGCTAAATTCGAAACTTTCCGCTTATAGTTTACATGATCTTTATTTTGAAAATGAAATTCTTAGTTTAATTGAATCTTCTTAAAATGACTTTGTTTATTATTTAAACTTGGTCAAAAAAATTTATATGAATTTAAATGGAAAATTTTATCAAAGAGAAGAAAGCCAAGTTTGGAGTAGTGTTAATGGTATTCAAACCGTTTTAAATTGTGAACTTTTGGGTAATATTTTTGGTTGTAAATCTAGTTGAATTAACCACTTTGCATTTCAAATTGATGAACAAAATCATGAAATTTTTCATGATATTTTTAAAAGTGATGAAGAATTTGAATTTAAACACAAAAATCTTCGAACAAAATCAAGACTTATGAGTCTCATTTTAGAACAAAGTATTACTCCAAGGATAAGTAACTTCAATAAACCTACTTAAAAAGTTTTAAAGCTCTTTTCGCTATTTATGGTCATTATAATATCAATTGGGCACAAGTCGTTTTAGATAACTTTGTTCAAAAGAACATTTCTAGACATGGGAACACACTCTTCCATGGTGTGTATCTTATTATAATTTTCACATATTTTGGTGTTGATTTAAGAGGAGAAAATTCTTTTCCTCGATAAGTTTTAGAAAAAGCCAATATCTCTCTTTTGCATATTCCACCATTATTTGAACCATATGAGACATTTTTCAAAAAGGAACAAAGATTAGCATGGAAAGAAGAACAAGAAATTCAACAACAATAAGAACAAGAAGACGATGAAATGGAAGTGGAAGAAGAAAAGGAGGAGGAGGAAGAAGTGGATACTTCCTTATAAAGTTTTTACAAAACCATCCCACCCTTTCAACAAAAGGAACCTAAAGAATTAAGAAAAGTTTCTTAACAACCAAAAGAAGCTTAAGAGATTATTTCTAAAATGTTCACCTCTCTTTCCACCAAAATGGACAAATACTTTGGAAAGTCCATTCGCAAACTTGACGGCTCTTCATCGTCATCATCTACATTTTGCTAAGCATATCTAGTTGTTTTCTTATGATATCTAGCTTTGTATTGTTTGCTTTTTGTTTAAATTTGTATCATTTTTATGTATTTCCTTTAATTAATCATTAAAATCCATGTAGCTTTCAATTTTAACTAATGAAATATTAATGTCCTACGTTGTTTATTAGTCTTTGGAAGTTATAAAAATATAACATGATAAGATAAAAACAAAAATTGTAACTATTACAAATACACTAATTTTTGAAATTTTTGGTATATATGTTGACATACATGTAACCTATACGTCGATATGTAACGGCCAGAATCAAAAAATTTAAATTTCAGAATAGAAGTAAATACCACCCATCCATTAATTTCAAACGACTTTTAACTCCTTTGTAAGCCTATTTCTTCCAGAAAACTCACTCATTATTTTATTTTATACTCTTTTTTCATTCTCAAACATAATTTTACAAATTTGTCTTCTCCATAATAAAAATTCTATGAAAATCTTGAATAAACTCTTCATTCTTTTGAAAATATTCTTGCTTTTATCTTAAGAAATCAAAGAAATTTAGAGTTAAGTCAAATGCATATGATTAAGGAGGAAGAAAAGCATGTCGATGCCCTTTGATGGATGATTTCTTCCTTAATCAAGGATGAACAAACCAACAACCTAGAGTTCACTATTAACTAGGATAATGAAGATTGAGACGCCATCAAAGCAGATCCAATTTTTAGGTCCGACAGTTGGGTTGAAGTTCCATGAAACACCTAGTTATTAGGTTTTGATTTAATATGTAACTTTATACGCACATATACTCTTAGGATTTGGTTTGATTGATTCAATGTGTGTATTTTGATTGGATTTGATTAGTTTGGATTGTTTTACACTAAGGATGAATATTTTGATTTGTTAGTTTTAGTTTGATTTGGTTTGGATTGGTTTGTACATATGAATTGGATCTTTTATGCATAATTTGAATTGGATAATTAAAATTGTGTTTATAAGTCCTCATTATTACATATCATTATGTTTAATATAAAATAATGAATTGCATATCATCATCATCATAATCATATCATTTTAAGTTAGTTATTGATTTTGAATCTATAGTCTCTAAGTATTTAAATTAAGGGGAGTTTTTAGTTTTTCACCCAATTTTGTTGATGACAAGGGGGAGAAAAATATAAATATACATATGCATATACTCAGGCAGAGATTTCTATCTCAAGGGGAGTTATACGATATATTATTTATGTAGGATATTAATGGTTATCACATCAAAAAAGGGGAGATTGTTAATACCCCAGTTATTGATTTTGACGACGACAACCATGATAACAAAATGCATTCATATAAAACATGGATGCTAATGTTTTTCCAATCTATATAGTATATAGTTTATGATATTATACATGTGTTGAATCAAATAATATACAGTACACAAAGAAATGACATGAAGACTCGTAACTATAAAGACCAAGATAAAGATTTCAAGACTATAGTATAGTATATAGAGTCATAGAATATTGTTAAAGTCTATGGTAGTAATCTTTGATCTCTATTTCCCATCCTCTTATCCTTTTTTTTTGAAATTATATTTTTAAAGTATATTTTTTGAAGTATTTTATGAAATTTTTTCTATGTTTAAAATGTTTATAAACTATTAAATTATTTTACAAAGTACTAAAATATTTTACAAAGCATAAGATTTTAAAAAACATTTTAAAATAAAGAGTTTTCAAAACAAACATGGGTATGTCGATATATACCCTATGAGTATGTCGACATATATGCCGCCAATCGATTTTGTCAAATTTTGAAATGAAGTGTTTGTTCATCGTAACTCTTCGCGTACGGACACGGCTATTAATTCACTATATATAGGGGGTTTCAAATGAGTTTGTTATCAATTACTTTCTTACTATCTTCCCTCCTCTTACTCTCTCAAAATATTTCTTGAAAAGTACTTTTATTTCTACTTAATATAATATAGAATCAATTCAAACTTATTTGATTTGATTCACCACCATTTGTTATCAGTTTTCTATCATCTCTTTCTCTCAATCAAAGATCCACGAAGCTATAGGATCTAGAAAAACCATCAAACTCTAGTTGTATTTGTATGGGTGTGATTATAGCCCATTCAAACCAATTAGGTATGCTTGGTAGCTCGAAAACCCGAATGATGTGCTTGTAGCCCATCAAAATCAAGTGGGTGTATCCTCAGCCCAAACAATCAGTAGGTTGTGTCTCGTAGTCTCGAAATCAAGATTGTAATTGGGTTTGCCTTCTGCCTATTTAAAGATTGGCATTCGAAAATAAATCTATACAAGCAACCATATAGGACAGGATGTAGGAGAAATTCGAACCAGTATAAAATTCCTAGTGTCGCCTTTCTAACTTCCTACTTTACTTTACTGCTTTTACTTTATTTGTGTTTGCATTTGTGATTAATTGTTAATACAATTTTGTGTTGAAAATATGTGATTTAACATTAAACTTGGAATAAATTTAAAACGATTTACAAAAGTTAGAAAACATTATTCATCTCTCTCTAGTGTTTATTTAGCATTAATATTCATAATTCCGAAAACAACAGCTAGTTGGTATAGGAAACCTCTATTAACATTTCTTCGACAAAATAAATGTAATGGATTTATTTTTCATCCCTAATATTATAATCTTAACGTCTAACTTAGCGCATAGTTTTTTCCTAGTAGATGTGACAAGCCAGCAATGACCCTATGAGTCAAAATATATAGGGTGCGGCATATAAATGTATATATAAATATAAATATATTATAAAATTACAAATACCCTCTCTCATACGCCCTAATTTTACAGGAATCACTTAACCTGAGCTTTGATACCAAGTGTATCAACCCATACCTCTGGGCACACCAATCGAAAAGTCGAAAAATGGCATTCGAACTCGCATCATGCTTAAAAGTATGAATCATTAGGTTTCTATTTTTTTCTTGGTAAATTTATTACATTCTATGCTTTCAAATCTTGCAGCGAAAGAAATAAGATATAAATATTTCTCAAATTCATTATGCTCAAAATAACAATAATCCATAAGAGAAGTGTCCCAATAATGTTTCCAAATGATAGTACAATGAAAGTCTGAATGATGGATATAATATAAGGTACATAAGGGAATAACTATTAATAATATATCTTCAAAGTGCAAGGTAAACTTCTCCACGCATCCTATCCTACTCACTTTACCTACTGCCATGTCCTCCTATGATAGATATAAAGAGGGAGAAATGGAGACGGTCAGAGTTTGGTGAGCGAATTGTATCGTTAGGGGTACGGTGTGCATAACTAATTAAAGTTCAGTTATAATTTATACCTAAGGGTGTTCTTTAATATGTGTTGTATATACAATGGATTAACTAATTTCATAATATGGCTTGACTATTCCTAATGAATTATACTCCATTTGTTAATGAAGGTTTCCGCTCATGGATGGAACATGCCAATAGAATAATTCCAAGAAACATCGCTAGTGTATGACCACCTATTTATATATTAAATTAAAATTTTCAAAGGAAATTGCCGAGGAGTCTGGCTCACCATGCTAAACCTATACATTCAAGTTAACAATACCAGTATAATCATTTGATTTAATAATCCCAATGTAATCATTTGCGTTAAAACTCCAATATAATATTTTTGTTAGTGCACATATATTACGCTCTATATCATTAAACAACTAGCATTCAAGTGCGACGAATAGTTCAAACCCTTTCTAGGACTAATGATTCCTACTATAACAGATTTCTCTACCATCTCTTGCCAGCCCACCGATAGTTGGCTAGGGCTGGCTATGAATGATAAGAGCTCTTAATTGCGATGTAATCGCTCACCGTATTAAATGTTACGTTCAAGAATTTTATGAAGTGATAGCCAAGGATTTCATCAATGTAATACATTTCTAGTTTGCTGCACTATTCCATTTAGTTGTGTGTACTCCCAGTAAACAAGAAAGTGGGAACAAGTTTCCCCAATCCATCCTACTTGGCCTGTACTAGATCTAGATTCAATCTGGGCTTGCTGAATATATTCAGACGTCTGACTCACCTATATAAAATTTTGTTCCAGGTATATAAACATAGGGTTACATATTCAAACATCTATCTTTGATTCTAGACGTTTAATTAATAATTCGAACATTTAAATTAGGTCATATTCAAAGTGTTTCTTTTCTATTTCAAACTACCTAAAATTCAAACGTGTAAAAATGAATTCAAATGTCTAGTTAACATTTAAGATGTTTGGTCACGAATTTTCTAGATTCGATAAATTTGTTTATTTTGTTTATTTCGTTCATTTTCTTCATGGATTTGAATGTACATGCTAGATTCATTTTTTAACAATGGTTTTGATACATTTCTCATTATTGTTTATACACAATCCCAAGTACCCTTGTTTCAATGATTGTATATAGCAATTGCAAGCGTGGTCGTTAAAGTTTTGATTGCATACCAGTCCTTATCTCCTGGAACTGGTACTTTGATTGCCTAACTCTGATCAAAGGGATAAGGGAAAATCGCTAGTTGACCCTTGTGATTATACTTATTTGTCTCGATCATGGATCAAAGGTGTTGGTCGGCATCTATCTTCAGGTACGTAACTGCACTACTAATCATGTAGCACAAGATTTAGCTGACAAGAACATGTTTACACTAGTTCTAAATGCTAACTTTATTTATGAACATAAGAGATGGCAAGCCCTACCATATTACATCATCCCCAATTCATTGGGGTCGCTTATTTGCAAAAAACAAAGTAAAGAAATCTAAGTGGAATAGCATTGCAAGTGTTTTCTATTCCATGCCCCTGGAATCAGGATCCCATCAATAGTGGCTAGTATGAAGGTTTCATCTCCAAGCTTTTGTTCAATCGCATAGGGACCTTCCCAATTCATCCCAAGTGCCTATGTACTTGAGAGAAATCATTTCAAAATGAGATCCCCAACCTTAAAGGTACGGTTTTTTGACCTTGGCATTGAAGTGTCATGCTACTCTTTTCTGATAAGTAGTTACCCTCAATCCAGCCTCTTCACGGTTTTCATTAACTAAGTAGAGGGACTCAAGCAAGAGTTTTTCATTCTCCTTAGGGTCATAGTGCCTTTTCTAGTGAGAGGGCACTTCTAGTTCTATCAAAATCATTACCTCGGCTCTGTAGGCCAGAGCGAATGGATTATGCCCAACCCCGGACTTGTGAGTTATCCTATAAGCCCACGGTGGAGATGGAAACTCGTCGATCCAGTTGCCCTTAGTTTTAGTTAACCATTTATTCAAGATGGATTTCCTAATTTTATTTACCACCTCCACCTATCCATTTGCCTAAGGGTGTGCTATGGAAGAAAAGTTTTTCTTAATTTTGTACTGATTGCAAATAGTCTTGAACTCAGTACTCTTGAATTGAGTTCCATTGTCAGTTATAATTTTCTAACGAACTCCAAATCTATATATAATATTCCTTATCATAAAGTTAATCAACTTTCCCATTGTGAGTGTGGCAAGTGGTACTACTTCAACCCACTTTACGAATTAATCCACTACAACGATAGCGTATCTAGTTCCTTCTTTCTACATCGGTAGCACATTGATTATGTCGATTCTCCAAACAACAAATGGCCATGGGCTAACCACTTATGTAAGCTCTATGGATGGCGCTCTTAAAAATTTTCAAACCTCGGGTACCAGTTGCACTGTCTAGGGTAGTTAGCAATACCATGGTTTACCATTGTCTAGAAGTATCCATAACAAAGAATCTTCTTCGCTAGGTCTGCCTCTCGGTCGGATCACCATAGCTACTCTCATGTATTTCTCCGAGGATTTTCCTAGCGTCATCCTTAGTTACACACCGATGTAGGGAGGTTGAGAAACTCTCTTGCGCAGCACTTCTTCTTCCACTAGTAATCATAAATTATAAAGGAATTTTCGCTATTAATTTCTTCCTTATGGGAGAGTTCCCTTCAGTTAATAGTCATTGATCAGCGTCATCTATGACTCCATTTTCCCTTCATTCTGTAAGATTCAATAGACTTCCATCTGATTGAAGCTCAAAGCCGATAAACCTCCATTGGAACCAATCCCATTAACTATCGTCCTAGATCTGGCTAATTTGTCTAGTGAATCGAACATTTATATTCTCCTCCTTAGGGATATGCGCAATCATGTAATGCTATATATCTTTCAACAGTTCTGGTGTCATCATTAGCTAAGGGGCAAGTCTCACACCCTTGGCCTGGAATTCTTTTTTTACCTAGCGGACCACCAACTACAGTCACTGAATACATGAAGCATCCTCAACCCCATTTCTTTCACTATCTTGATCCCTACTATCAATGCTTCATACTTAGCTTCATTATTCGTTGCAAGGAACATTAGCTTCAACATATATAAAATCGTCCATCCTTCCGTGATTACGAATACCACTCTCGTCCTAGCGTTATGTTCATTGGAAGCTCCGATAACATATAATTTCCATTAAGAAAGTGGGACTATATCATCTTCCTCTTCTCCTTTTCGGACGGTAAATTCAACGATAAAATTCGCTAATGCTTGTTCTCTTATTGCCTTTCGTGGACAGTAAATGGCATCATATTAGCTCAGCTCGACGTTCCACTTCAGTAACCTTCCCCATGTCTTCGGTCGGTGCAGTACCTGCTTTAAGGGCTAATCCATTAACACCTACATAGGATAAGCTTGGAAGTATAGTTGCAACTTCCTTGAAGCAATTAATGAGAAATAAAAGAGATTTTCCTGCATTGGATAGTTCTTTTTTTCTCTGGTAAACCACTTAACGATGTAGTATATTGGTCTTTGGATCCTTACCTCCTTAGGTACCAATGTTGCATCTAGTGCATGAGCAGACACCGCCAAACAGATAAATAGATCTTTCCATCCAAAGGCTTGTATAGGACCGGTGGTCTTTTTGTATGCTTCAATAATTCCTGGAAAGCATCTTGGTATTCCTTTGTCCATACAATTAATCCTTTTTCTTTTTCGAGGGCATCGAAGAATAGATGGATTTGTCAGTTGCCTTTGAGATGAACTAACTTAGCATGCCAAACTTTCCATTTAAGCTCTGCATTTTCCTCCTTGTCCTAGAGGAAGTAACATACTCAAGGAGTTAATCTGCTCTGGATTAGCCATAGCTCTCCTTGAATTGATGATAAAACCCAAGAATTTACCGAATTCATATCCGAAGAAACATTTCAATGGATTTAATTTCATCCCATACCTCCGTAGCACATCAGACATCTCCAAAAGATCTTCAATGTGGTTTGTTGATAGCCATGACCTCATAAACATATCGTCCACATATAGTTTCATTGTTTGTCTAATCTTGTCCTCGAACATGGAATTCACTAATCCTTAGTAGGTAGCCCTAGCAGTTGTCGACCGAATGACATCACTCGATAGCATTACCGTCCAAAATATATTATAAAACTTATGTGCTCTTGGTATGGTACATGCATCGCTATCTAGTTATAGCTAGAGTTATAATCAACAAAAGAAAGCAGCTCGAGGCTAGGGTACTGTCTACTAGTTGGTCGATTCTTGGTAACAAGAAGTTATCCTTTGGGCATGCTTTATTCAAGTTCCAATAATCAATGAATGTCCACCACTTTATATTCGGCTTTTTTTCTAGCATAGAGTTCGATACCCATTCAAGGTACAATGCATAGATAAAGTCGTTTTCCTTCAGTTTATCTACTTCCTCTTTAAGTGCACTAGACCGCTCTAGACCCAAATTGCATCGTTTTTGTTTCATAGGAGGATATTTCGAGTTCACATTTAGTGTGTGGCATGCTATCCCCGGCTATATTCCACACATACCTGAATGCTTCCAATCAAACACATCTAGGTTTTCTCGGACACAACCAACCAACTCCTTTCTTATTTTAATGCTAAGCCACAATCCGATCTTAAGGATCAGGGTAGGATCATCTACATCGATAAAGATGTTGATTTTCAGCTCAACTGGTGTTACCAGTATTTCTTCAAAATACTTCCCACGATCCATAGACTTAAAGAACTTGCAATGGCACCTGATCCGGGGCTTGGGCAGTGGTTTCTTTGCATCCACTTTTTTGATGCAGAGAGCTTTCTCCGCATCCATTCCTTTCTCCCATCACTTTGCCCATCTGGGGTCAACAACGCAACATTCTTGATTAGTTCTCTAGTCGCGTCGAATAGCTTCGATCCCATTCTCCATAAGGAACCTCATCATCAAGCACAAAGGAGATGGTGCTACTCTGAAATTAGCTAGGTTTAGTCAATCCAGAAAGGCATTATACCTTTGAGAATTCATTAGTAGTTACTAGTTGCTGAACCCATACAACTTTGTAGTCTCCTTCTCCCAAATCCACGAACAAGTCGATAGTCCTAATGGGTTCCTTTACCTCCCTCGTAAATCCTTGAATCCTAGATTTACAAGTTTA
Source organism: Allium cepa (assembly GCA_030765085.1). Taxonomy (NCBI): domain Eukaryota; kingdom Viridiplantae; phylum Streptophyta; class Magnoliopsida; order Asparagales; family Amaryllidaceae; genus Allium; species Allium cepa. The sequence goes on along the minus strand of CM060934.1, from coordinate 955,346,597 downwards.
ATGTCCATAGGACTGATCTTCATCTAATCAAAATTCCATTTGAACAGAATATTTGTTGAGCTTCCACAATCCATTAAGACTCGTGGCATAGTAGATGGCCTCATAATGGCTATTATCACCACAGGTTCAAAGGTTGATGCTTCAACCCCGTTAGAATCCCCATTATAAAAGATTGTATCATCAGTCGTCAATCATTGATGTTTAGTCGGAGCTCCATCCTCAATGGAAATCACCTCTCATATGGTGCATGCTTTAAAGAATTTACATACCGCTATCCTCATTCTAGCTTGTCTCCACTGGGTGAGGTCCTACAGTTATTGTATTGATCATGATCCTTCCATCAGGTTGCCTAAGCCCCACTTCATTAGGTCCACTCTGACTCCCTTAAGGATTCAGCCCTGGTTCCAATACTATGTCCTCGATTCTATGTATCTCTGACAAATTTTGTAGCTTTTCCTTACAAACCAACTCTTCAATTATATCCTTTAATTGAACCCCCAAAATGATATTATGGCCATGTGTCTCATGGAAGCGATAATGCTTCCCCGAGTGCCTCATAGCCTTAGTCTTCTCCCTTTGATATGGTTTCCTATATTTATTTGTCTCTTGCGTGGCAAGGTATATATTTTTAATCCTTTCATTTAGAGGTGTGTATTCCCCTGGTTTCATATTTCTTGGAAGCATTTTTATATCATTCCTTTTATTCCATTTCCCTGATTTCTTTTCTTTTGGTTGTTTCTGTTACCTACATTCACAACAACATTACCGTGCTCTCACTAGTTTATTTTATAGAGAAACTACTTCTCTCGGTTGTTCATCACTAGCCTTCCTAAAAATTAGCTCTGCCTCTTCCAAATTCAAGAACTACTTAGCCATTAAGTGGAACTCCTCTATGGTTGCCTACTACTTCATCCTTAGTTATTTTCCAAAACCTGTATGCGAGTTTATCCTTAGGATCAAAGCCATTAACACCAAATCGTCCTTCTGATTATTCACCTCCATAATTGGAATATTAAACTCATTCAAAAAGCTTTTCCATGACTCATCAAGTCCCTATGAAATGCTCAAAAAGGACATCACATCCTTGGATAAAGTAGCATGGAGCCTGAACTACTATAAAAAATTCTTAGCAATTCATCAAAAGTCGAAATAGACTTCGAAGAGAACTGAGCACATCAACCCAACTCCATCCAAAAAGATAGGGAAACACATCGAATCGCATCTATCACCCTGGTACCATTAATGTGTCATTCACACTTGAATAGGTGATGTTTGGCCTCAGTCTTTCCACTGTACAACGGCATCGAGGGCATCATAAAGCTTTTGGGATATTCTTCCTTTAAGGTAACCCTCATGAATGGAGTTTTGCTAAGCGCTGAACCCCACTCTTCATTATTCCTCCATAAATTTTCATTGACTTGTCTCTTCACCATGACACCAATATACTGCTCACTAGCTTGGTGATTCGAAAAATCACTGTTGGGAGTATCCTCAAGTGTTTGACTCTGCATACAGTCATGATTCGCTTGACGATATCTAGGCTCTTCTACCTTTTGGAGGACCAATCCTCCAAATCTTTTTTGATGCTTAGCTAGCTTTGTGACGATCATTTAATTACCAACAACATCCTGCACTATAGTATCATGTGCTCCAGCATTCGATGCAGCATCATTGCCAGTGTCATCTAAATCATCCTTGCTATCTTCCAAGTTGACTGCATCAAATTGTTGCAACCTAAAGCTAACTACATTCCTTTTGGTGCCAACTTGATTCCTATCGGTACTGATTTGTCCAGCTCTGGCCAAAACTTGACTACTTCCTCCAGCTGTCTCCATGATGTTCCAATAGTCTACTTCTTTATCTTCCTATCTCTCCTGTTTTGATCTGACGAAGAGGAATTCTTTTCTTTAGAACTTACCAGTAATGCATTCTTGTGGCTATTCCATCGCCTTTGAGACTTCTAAGTCAACAAGCTGATGCTGGCAACCATCTTCTCAGTAAGTGCCTTCTGGCTATCTGCCATTCACTGATTCGGCTCCACTATTATTCTATCAAACTCGACTTTCAACATCATATCTAGCGAGGCTGAGGGTCCTTATGCAACATTCAACGATTGGTTAATTTCTTCTTTATGGTGGAAGGCATCATCTTCTTACTCTGTAACAGCTCATGATCTACCGGATCTCCTAACGGTCATTAGTTCAACAGTTAAATATCCAATCAGCAAGAAGGACCTTTAGATCCAACTTCTAGATGCTCTAATCCAAAATAAAAGTAAGATCTACTCCTAAGAAGCTTTATTCTTAATGAAAGCATAAAAAATGTGGGGCCAAATGTGGAACAACACCCAATCAAATAGAAGAGAGTAGATCTAAGTAGTAAAAACAACAAAAATAGTAAAAATACATGAATTTTTATAGTGGTTTGGTGAACTCTATGGCCTACGTCCACTTTAATCTTATTATAGATTGCCTTGTCATAAGTACCAAGGCTTTACAATTTGTTTTCAAGTCAAAAAAAATAATAGCAAGCCCTTGGGTGAAAAGATCCAAGTAGAGATTGAAGATGAAGAAGAGAATGGCTAAAAGTCCTATAATATTTGCTCTAGGCTTGATAATTATAGAAGAATCACCCACCGGAGTCCCTAGATTGCTAAAGACTAGGTAAGTATCCAAATCCAATAGAATAGGGAGGAATATAAAGTCTTCCCATAGCAAAAACCTTATCAGTGGTACCAATTGGTTTTTCCTTGTGCAAATCATTAGCTTTTCCTCCACTTCGTCTCGCATCTTCAAGTCTTCAAGCTTGGAACACTTTTGGCATATGAGAACCTTTTGGTGTCTAAAAGTTATGGCTGCATCTAGTGCTTGTCTTCTTCTGCGTAGCTTCGGCGCTGTCCACCTACTCCTTTGGGTATAAGCCCTGAGATGACCACTTTATAGGTCTACCACTTGACCCAACAAAATTGCTCAAAATAGTGTTAGGGAGACCTTTCGGTACGAAGTGCTTTTTTTAACATCTCCGTACCGAGTTCTTTTCTTTGTCACTCCAAAACTTCAGACTTTTAGAATTCCCTTCCAAGGCTATTATAAGCTTGCCCTCGAGTTCTTGAACCATTCGTCTTCATCCTGATGTCCAAATTCACTTTAAGGCTACTTAATTTAAACGCTGGATAACACACACATAGGAACTTTACTCCTTGTTAATGATTGTGAAATCAATTTGTAATTGATTGGTATTAATCTTTCCAAGTTCCAAAAATTCAATTTTCCCCTTATTCTTTACTAATAAGGAGATTACATACTTTACATTTCCTTTAAAATAACGCTTTCCTCCCATGCAAATATTGTTGTCGTAAGTTTTTAATCTGCATAACATGAAATGCATTCTTTTCATAAATATATCGATACATTTCATTTCTAATGTGCGCAACATATACTTCCATCAATTATAGTAATAAACTCTATTAACAGGTAACTAATGCTTTCCCTATGTACATGTAAATATTTTTCTTCTTTTCTTACTCTTTTTAAACTAATTCAATTATATTCAATTAATTACTTAATAAATAATTTTTGATTTATTCTTGTAATTAATGTTTGAACTTAATTTCAAAGCAGGCGCAAAACCGGATATGCGTGATATGGTAAACATTCTATGTCTTTTTTACACGGTATCTGTTTTTGACATTTTATATATGAATTTAGGCTAGAAAAATTCACTTGGTACAATGAAAAGGTAAAATTTTCCAAATTTGTTCATTTGAAAAAAAAAAAAAAAAAAAAAAAAAACTGTTTTTCATCCTTTTGTAAAATTAGAAAAATGCCCTTTTAATTAATTAATTGTTATTATTAAAATTATAGGGTGTTATAGAATGCGAGCTTGACACAATTGTGTAAATAAATTACTTTATGCTTATTTAAGGTTTAAAAGTAGATCCTGGTTCCGTAGAACAATGGTACTTCTGATTTAAGCATCTAAAGTGCTTATAGTTCATTGTCCAGAATAAACTAGAATGAGTGATAATATTTTCCCGTTGAATCTCATGTTTTAGCTTGAAATAATATCAAATGCCATTTTATTGTGAATGTTCATCTTCATGACAGAAATATTATGCCAACAGAAAAAATAAAACTGTTACTGTTATCCCAATGTATAAAATCTTAATTGATTTTGGATATGGAGTGAACCAATTTCATAAGTTTATGGAGCACAGTTTTTTGAACAAGCTATTACAATGTAGTTTTTCATTTTGATTTGCAGTCTCTTCTAATACAGTTATGTATGCTTCTAAAATTTCTATTTGAAGGTGATTACATCTTGCTATCACATATAAAAGAAATAAACATTGTGCAAACTACAAGCATGTACAATGCTACTATGGTTGGATATTTTTGGAAGGCAAGTATTCCAGTCTTAATATGAGAAAAGATGGCTTCTATTTATGTTTCATGGTTATAAATAACACCAAAGCCCTTGCAATTATTAATTTTTGTTGATAATAATGTGAAGAAGAATGATAATATTGATTGGGTTGTGCCCATGTCCGTGTTGTGGTTGATGTTTCTTTAGTCATTTCTGGGTTAGGAGAGGCACTACATTTTCCAAGCTTAGGTATTATACAAACTATACCATAATGTATGTTTCTCTTCTCATTTCTTTTATGAATAGCGATGTTGTAAAGTTGATTATCTTCGAAAACCAGAGCAAAGGTTAAATATTTTGACCATAAAGATCAAACAGATTTTTTTTATTCAATTAGTATTCTTTGTCAGTTATTCTACCCTATCGCTATTCAATATGCATCCTATCAATCTATTTTATTCCAATTTATCAGTAATCCATTTTCTAGGATTTAAATTTTAATATTGATAACAAAAGTTAACACCACTTGGAAATTCAATCAAATAGATGTAGAAGACACCTTTAATACTTAATGTATAATCATCAGTCTATCTTACTTTAGGATGTGTAACTTGACTATATATGATCTAATGATTCAGGTGAATTTGATGTTTAATCCATGATTAAAAATACACATTTGTTCAAGTGGAGTTGTATAATCAGTAATTAAAAATCTTAGGTGCATAAGCTGTGTTGTATCATCAAAAGTTCTCGAAGGCATTAAAGAGTGCATGGAAGGGAATGGTAGCATTGATCATTGCAATAAGATTCCATGCAAGCATAACTGTGGTTGGGTTAATTCGGAAATGGCTCCCAAATAATACAAATGATTTGAAGATGGAAAAGGAACTAGTATAAGGTAAATGGTAGATGACGATATATAACAAGATTAGAGACATATGCCTACTAAATCTCCAATATCGACCGTGAGTAGCATATTTTAAAGGTTTTCTTGGTTCAAGATTTATAATTCCTCCCCACTGATTATGATTCCAGTGTTTTCAAGTTAATCGGATTGTTGTATTTATCCATTAACTATGCTATAACATCGAAGAAAAGTAGAATGCTTGTAATAAGAAATAGTTATAGCTCGTATCTATGTCTAATAGAGGCCTGCATGTTGCAAATGTTCATATTGAAGTTTAGGGATCGAATTTGCTTGAACTCATAAAATTGTTAAAGTTGTGCTTAAACAAACTTGTGCATGTTCCTATTTAGCTATCCCTAGCTAATATTATTGCTTGGACTTCATACAAGACAATGTCAGGCCTTAGGACGTTGCCAGAAATCGGCAAATAGTGGACTAATGGCTGAACCTAAAGCTATTCAGCTCCAGGTCAAATGGTATTCCCAAAATTTGTGTTATACACTTTTATGTTAGTGGTTCATATTACGTACAAAATGCAATGGCGGATTCATTACGTTTAAGTTTTCTAGCTATACATAAATATATCATTTCATATTAGCGAAACTTTTGAACACCTACGTTGTTATGTAACGACGGTCGGACCAAGCTTCCCATCTCCAACACGTGGCGCACGCATATGGGCTGGCACACACTTTGTTGTAACAAAATGAATTATCCTTCTTGACTCGCATCTCTTTGCGGTAACCTTTGAGAGTACTGCTGTGTCTGCATGGCTCAGTCCGTAACCATCGGCTCCGATACCACTGTTGTGTAACGACGGTCGAACCAAGCTTCCCATCTCCAACACGTGGCGTACGCATATGGGCTGGCACACACTTTGTTGTAACAAAAGGAATCCCTAATGTTATGTGTCTACCAACGCATATTTATATACCACTTCTCCATGTTACTTAGCGATGTGAGACTTTTTTACAATCCAAACCGTCGTTCCTCCATTAAACATGCGAGACAACCCTAACATACTTGCCATTATGTATCAAAAGTTGCAACTCTTCGAATGTAATGGCATATACGTAGCTTTTAGGTTGCAACGAAGTGGTGAAATACTTGTATACAGATTTTCATTGACCATTTGTAAATTTTGTATATTTCAAGTTTATAATCATGAAATTTGATTTGGTCTGAAAACATACTTAATGGATTAGCAAAACCAATTAAAGCTTAAATTTTGAAGGGACTAGAAAAAATTTAAAAGTCAAGAACTAAATTAAAACAAATTACCAAAGATGGTGGTAGCGTTGGAAAATTAATCTTAGTAATTTTTTCCTCAAGTTTGTAACTAAACATTCAGATATTCAGATGGAAAAGTTATTAAGCTTTTACATTGCCACTAGGTATGGTCGATGTAGCAGTAAAAGTGTAGGCGTAGGCGTAAGCACAAGCATGGTCGGGTCCATTTTAGGGAATCCATGGGTTGCCACAGACTGCTCATTTATTTTCTTTCACATCATTCTTTTCTTATTTTGATTTGTATATTATGCGTATAAATTACGTAAGAAATGGAACATGTATGCTTTGTAATGCCTTGGTTGCAAAATTTAAATGTAATTACCATTTCAGTCATCTAGTATTAAAGATATATCTATCAATATTACTAGCATATATCATGATATATTAATGGACGTAGTTTTCATTAGTGGGTCGATAATTTAAAAAGAAAAGAATTTTTATCAGTTGTCATGTGACGACCGAAGCAAAACAACTCAATTTCTTCGGTTGCCAGATGACAACGAAGACAAAACGTAAAATTTCTGCTTCTGTTTACAAAACAACCGAAGCAAACTAGAATTTTTTGCTTTGATTGAACATCTGAAACAACAAATTTTACTCTATTGCTTCTTCTTCATATGCGTCAGTCGAGGGACTAAAGCATGGTTTTAATGACGGAAGCAATAGGTCAATTATGTAGTAGAGATGTATTTTGATTTTGACATATTAAATTAAATGAACCCAAATTAATCAATTTGTTTTTTAGAATTTAACATTAATTCCAAATCAAGATGAGGTAACAATACATCTAAAATTATGATAAGAGTGATGCAACTAAAATATTAAAATGCAAATAGGAATTGTACCTTATAGATCTAGCTGAGTAGTACGTTGATCTACAAATTCTCTTTGGATTCCAAGAATCAACATCCAAACTTTTCTAAAGTCGGATAAGATACCTTGTTTTATTTTATTTTTGATTTAGTTTTTTGGTAAAATGGAAGGAAATTTTACCCATGAATGAATTAGGAATCCAACAGTGAGAAGGAGGAAGGCAAGAAAGGAGAAAGGAAAGTATTAAATTAGAAAAAATCATGGGATTCTGTTTTAATGGGGAGAATGAAACATTTCCTACACTCTCTGTTAAAATTTCTGCTTTAATTCCCATTTAATTTTCAGTCAGGCCAAACATTAGTTTCTCCCTAGCATGGTCGACCTCAACTTTCTATATATGGAACAAAATTTACATAACTCTCTTATAATTAATTATCTTTATTTAAAATTTGTTTAAATATATACTCATATCGTAGATCGATACAAGCATTATAACTTTTATATACATCCAAATATTTACTAAAAATACTCAAATCCACCAAATAAATTAATAATTTTTAAATATCAATTAATTTAATTGATTCAACATTTTATAGACTAATTAAACGTATAGCTTTTAGAATAATTCACAAATGTTGTTGTGAGACTTAAAGGTGTAAATTTAGTCAACGAGTAATATTGAATAATCCAAATATTAATATTCACATGTCTCTTAGCTAATGGTGTGATAATATGGCTAAATTCATTACTTATAGATCTTTTTGGTAAAAATCAAAGTTCACATTTTCTCAACAGGTACTTGGTAGTAATGATTATTTACACACATACTCTTTGTCAAAACTATATCACTTTAGGATATATGTAATTTGGTATGGGTTAAAATACCAATATTAGCCACATTCAACTTGGTCAGTCCATAAACAAAGTCCTTGATTTAATAGTTACATTCTTTATTAACCATTCTACACTAACCAGAGATCTTGACTTTGAGTTGACTACGGTTGACTGTGAAGCTAACTTCATATAATTGAGAAGATAAATTCTTTATTGAATAGTGTACTACTCCCAATGCTTCGACTAAAACCCAACTATAGTCATTCGATGGATCATCATTCCATGATTTAACTATAATCAAAGTTCTCAATAGTATACTCAAGATGAAAGAATAATGTAACATTATCACCCTGAGACTCGCTATTCGACCGAGTTTCTAAACCAACAGAAAACTCTTGGATGAGTCATTCCGTGGTTATCCAATAACTATGAGTATACAACTCTTTGATTTCCCTAAAAGCCATGAGTAATATGCTGGACAACATTTTGATAGCATTACGCACTCTGATTTCAAGGATGTATCGATATCCTTTCTCCAACAATCTTGATAAGGAATATTTAAAACAAAATATTATTTTATTTTATAATTAATTACTCACAATTGCAACTATTTGCAACTACAACCACATAACATTTTATTTAAGGATTTTCTTACTAATGTATTTTAAGTTAATTATTTAATTAATTATATCACAATATGACAAAGTACATAATAGAAATCAAACACCTTTATTTCAAACAAGATTGACTGCAAAGCTAGATATATATGTAACCAATTACATAATTACCCCAAGTGCATATCACTAACTATTTTAACTATAAGTCAATTTATGTGCAGCAGTTTGAATTACATTATGCAGGACTCAAACCTGTGACCTCATGCACCAAAATCGGAGCGTCTAACCGTTGGGACATTGGTGTTGGTACATTTTTGATTTATAAATATCTGAATGAAAAAATTATATATATATATATATATATATATATATATATCGGTATCTAAATTACAATGTCATATATAAGTGCATGATATATAGTTAAATAATATCATTGTATTTGAAATTTATGCAACACCACAAGTTGTGTGCAAAACAAAGTTCATATACGAGAGTTATTCATGTTCGAAGTTTTAGGGGATAAAGTGTAATTTTATTATTAAAGGTGTTTATTGAATTATACTTGCCTTTGGTTAACCCTAGCCGCCAACCCCTTATCCCTTTGATTAATTTTTCTAGCATCGATAGGTCATTGGACCTCTATTGAGAGCCACCATTGGAATTCTCTCACCATGCATCGTCAATTAGCACCACTCATCGTTGCTTCGGTGCTTTCTAGCTGAAACCATAATTCGAGGTTGTTGACTTAAATGGCTAAGCTCTACGTGCTTGCTAATCTTTCCATCGACGAAGACATTGGAACATCGCAAAGATTAGTTGAGCATTATATTAGAGAAAGTGACGATCGACGTATATGTGTTGACACCGACAATAAACAGAGATGGTGTGCATGATTAGGAAGAAGATAACATAGATATACTACTTGTAAAATTATAACTTTTTTAAAACAAATTTTATAACTAATTTATTTAAAACATTTTTAAATCGACTATGGGAAAAGAATTTGAAAATTTCCATACAATAATCCTATCGATCAAAATAACTTAAACTGCCATCCTAACTTGTGAGAGAACCTATCTCTAACTCAATGATGGAGTTGCGAATTCCACCATTAAGATGAAATTTAAATTTATGGATAGAGAATGAATTTCTGTATATGGGGGAATAGAGAAATCTTGCTCCATTTATAGCAGCGCTAATGTGCTATGTAAATATCTTTCCTAGATCCACCATTTAGGGTATCTCATATTATAAATGAGACCTTATCTCATTGGATTAATTAAATTTATTTTATTAATTCATTACCACATATATTTTGACTAGCTAACTTTAAAGCAATTTAAAAAAAAATTAGCTACTAAAATAAATTATGTGTGTGCATATATTATTTAGTATATTTAAACTGTTGTATTGGCCCAAAATAATTAAATAAATGTATAACAATTATACATTTTATTAATTAATTTTAGGCCCTTTATTAAAAGTAAAAAATAATAAATTAATATAACAATTATATTAATTTCTCCATAATAATAATTTATAACTTCTAAGGTTACGGTTGTGTGGCTCCCTAGTATGAACTCAACCATTAGTAATATTTGAACGATTTAAGTATTAAAGCATGTATAGACTTATTTGATGCATAGTAGTTCCATAAAAGTTCGTTTGCTTGCATATTATCTTAGTGGAATCCAATTTCTTATCTATTAAAGTGACACCCTTAGGCAATGATATGTTATGCACGTTTTCTCTTCATCATCCTACATCACTTAGATATATATAGCACACTCGGTGTCTAAGCCTTGTTAATATCCGCAGTTAATTGTAAAGTCCAACAATAATGTCCATGGTTCAATCTGATAACAATTATCAGTTAACCAATTAGCTTCGGCCAAAGACTTTGACTTCACATTGAAGACCAGTTACGTGAAAATTAGGGGATATGTCATAGAGGCAATTTTGTAATTTGTTACATATTGTTAACCTGCCTTTTGGAAAGGCCGTGGACAGGCTGATTTAACTAAATCGACTGCTCGTTTGTTGAGGCTGGAATATGATGGATTTGAGTCAGTTGGATGGATAGATGATAAATCATGGATGGTTCGATCAGAACTAGGCCGTTCGGTCTGGGAGGCATGGTTCGGTCAGGATGAGGCTGTTCAGTCTGGGCGTCATAGGTCGATCGGCATGTGTGGCTCAGTATAGTTTGGGTCGGCAAGAAGGCTAACGATCGACATGGAGTGGTTTGGCATTGAAGTGGCTTGGTTAAGGTGGGTTGGCATGCATCGGTCGGCTGAAGTGGTTCGGCGTGTAGTGGTTCGGCATTGAAGGGGATCGATCAAGTTGGATCGGCATACATTGGTCGGCTGAAGTGGTTCGGCATGGAATGGTTCGGCGTGGAAGTGGCTCGGTCAAATTGGATCGGCATACATCGTTCGGCTGAAGTGGATCGGCGTTGAAGTGGTTCGGTCAAGTTGGATCAACATTTTAGTGGCTCAACATAGTGCAAATTTGGGATCGGTGCAATGTTGCTTCGAGTCTTGGCGCGAGTTACTTCGAGTTCAACATATGATCGCTTTGAGTCACTCTCGGGGCAACATTGGGTCGTCGGCATGCTCGGAGCTTGGGGTCGGTCATAATGATGAAGTTAGGTTCGGTTATTGCCTTGATGGGTCCAGACTACTCAGGAAGCCCAGTAACTCGGGATTTGCCTATAAATATAGCAGGCGAGGCTTTAGAAAAGGGATCTTCATTCTGCTTCCCTTCTTCTTCTACACTAAGACTACTCTGCCATTATTATTCTAAAAACTCTAGATTGTTACTATAGTTGATTCTAACATCAATAAAAATGAAATTTCTCGAGTAGATGTAGGCCAGAATCAGCCGAACCACTATGAATCCTATGTTATTATTGCTTTCTTTTTAGTTTTTGTTTTTCTTCACATTCATACTCTCGACATACATTCTATCTGAGACTGTGATTTGGTGCTTTCATCTGGATTTGGGTGTTAGTAACAAATTTTGACGCTAACACATATCTTAACTTTGAAACAATTCTCGTTCAAAATAAAGTGTGTTTTTGTTATTTATTTTCTATTATATATAATTTTATATTATGAAATAAATAATCATTATATACATACATACATACATACATACATATATATATATATATAAACAGAGAATCACTAAATAAAGTATTATCGATTGTAGTTGCAAATGTTGTAACTATGAGTATAATGGTGTAAGTCAAAAATATTTCTAGTCAAGATGTTTCGAGAAAAGATATTGATACATCCGTTAAGACCAAAGTACGTAACGCTCGTCAAATGTTGGATAGTGTATGCTCAAGGCTCTTGGAAGCACAAGGATGTTACATACTTTCATTTATTATATGACTATGTAATGACTAAACCGAGAGTTTTTAAGTAGTTGATAATAACTAAATTCAAATAGGAAACCCCATTGTGATGATGTAAGGCAGTTCTTTCGATTTGAGAATCCTATGAACTTCAATGTGAACATTTCACTTTGATTATAGTTAAATCATGACATGTTGACTATCGAACGACTATGGTTGGGTCTGAGTTAAAGCATAGGTGGTGAAATAAAATTTAATAGAGAAATTATCTCCTCTATTATGAGAGGTTAGTATAACGGTTAACTATGGATAACTCAAAGTCAAAAGTCCTTGATTAGGGAATACGGTTTTACAGTAAATGTTATTATTGAACCAAGGACTTTGGAGATGGACTAAATATTCCTACATGGATATTGTGGGAGTTTTGACCATGGCCAAATTCAAGATATCAAAAGTGATAAATGGTGATGAAAAGAATGTGCATAGAATATATTGTTGCTTAAAGGCTCTGTTTAAATCGATCTAAAATATGATATTGGCAAAAAGAACCGTAATCGAAAAACTCAGCCAAATTGTCGCACCATCAGCTAAGGTGACTTGTGAACATAATATTCAAAATTTTCGATATTAGTCACTAATTACCGCCCAACTCGTAACACACTACCGAGAAAAATCAAACGTCAAAATATAGTATCGATGGAGTGTGATTGGAGGAGCTACCTCACTTGTCCCAAGAATTGCTCCTATTTCAGCCACCTTATGCCAACTCATGTGATTTGGGTCCACGTATATACCTTATATAGGATCGTCGCCACCATCCTACTTCATTTTAGAATCTCCACCGCGCACACAGTTGTTAAAGTGGTTTTCGGTATTGACAGAGAGTATGCCCATATCTGATCCCGATCTCTTTGACAACAAATCGCTTATTACACACCGGATGGTTCTTTTACATTTCCAAAATCATTTCATAATTGATATCAACATATCATATTCAATTCAAACCATACCACTTTCAAAATTATTACTTACTTTTGAAATCATATTCCCTTTGAAATCATAGTTCGATGATTATATTTCCTTTCAAAGTCAAATTCACAATTTATGTCAAAATATCATGTTCTCAAAAAAAGCATACCATTTACAAATCATTTCATTTTCAAATCATTTCACTTTGAAATTATATCATTTCAAAAATCATAATTTCTTCCAAAAATCATATTTCAAAAACAGGTTAAGTTCTTGCTTCAAAATCATCATTTCGATTAGTTAACTTCTAAACCCCAACTTAGGTTTTAACATAATTAACCATATTCACTTTAAAAATCGAGAATTTGAATATAACCCATCCATTTTACTTAGTTTGGAGTTTAGAAGAAAATAGTCTTAAATAGTTGTAAATAGTTAAATAGATTAAATAGCTTTAAAATAGATTAATTAGATTTAATATAAGTTAAAATTGTTTAATTAGTTTTAAAATAATTTAAATGGTTCAAAATAGGTTAAATTGATTTAACATAGTTAATATAGGTTAAAATAGTTTATAAATCTCAAAATGTTAAGATTTATAATCTTAAAATTAATATAATTTAAAACTGTTTATATTTGAAAACATGAATTTGGAATTTATATCAATTTAAAAATATTTATTTCATTTCAACAAAATCAGACCATTTCAATTTAATTTCTTAAAACAATTCCTTTTAAGCCAATTCACATTTCAACTCCAAACTTGATTTTTCAAAAATACTTCAGTTTATACAAATCAAATTTTTACTTCAAAATATCATCTAATCTTATTCAAAAATTTAGGATTTTAAAATCATTTAGTTTAACCAATCCAGTGTCCCTATATAATTCTCTGCCCTAGGGTCAAGTGATAAGATATTTATCTTTTCGATCCGCAATTAAAAAATTTACGGTTATATATCATTTCAAACCGTAATCCCGAATTAATATAAAATCCATAAAATCGTTCGAGTCTATCATTTCAACCCATAATGATTTTTCCCTATTCTATAGATCATTTGGGTATGTATCATTTCAATTCATAGTGAACTTACAGTTTATAACGACATAAAATACAACATCCATTCATCCAATATCAACAACCAACATTCATCACAATCATCATCCAAACCAATCCATAAACATCAATATAGTACTGATAATCAATAACAGGTATTTAACTGGCAATTTATATTCAATAATAAATTAAATAATGATTTAATTTAAATAAATTCAAATTAACCGAGATGATGATTAAAAATATACCAAACAGTCATAAATAAATTTATATTCACATCATATATTTAATTTAACAAACATAAGAAAGTTTAGAAGTTATGAGTGGGTTGAAACTCTTACCTTTGAATTTAAATCGAATTTAAAATAAAAATTCAAACAGTCTTAGAATTCGGTCCAAACTAGCATTGAAATGTCAGAAATTTCAATACGATCCCAACGCAAGAAACATCGCGTGAATTGGACCACGTACGTAAAAGTTATGATGGTTAGAACGATTGACAAATTAAACGATAAAGTTAAAAACAAAATTAATAAAATAATACATACCGTATACACATTACCCTCTACAGGATCTAACCTACCCATTTTCCATCGAATGCACGCGGCCAAAACCTAGCGTCGACGTCTTGAATGCCGCGCCGCCCCACCTGAACGCCACACTGCCACGTCTTCCCTTCGCCGACAACCTCCCCCTAGCCTCGCGATCGCCTAATTCACCACCAGCCGCCATTCAAAACTCGAACCCTAATTCAATTTTCTGAGCTGATCTGACCGTCAATTCGCCAAGCGAGTAATGCCGATGAACTCCCCTCGGTCCCCTCTACAATACCCATAAATCAATTCGACGATCGGACAAGTTTGATCGATGCGCGATGAGCGGCCGAGACAAATTCGCCCAATACTGGCCATACAGAAACTCCAATCGAAAAACAAACAGTAGAACCGACTTGCGCTCATCGAGAGCTTCAAATCGATATATAATACGATATAGTTTGAGGAGATTGAATTTTGAAGTTGCATTTGAAATTGAATTTTAGATTTGGAAATTAGGTTTTTTCGTCTGCCATTGAAATGAGGAATTGAGAAGGAGATGTACGTACAAACAAATGAAAATGAGGAGTGACTAGCGTTTATAACGAGGTATTTATAGGTAGGTCAAAAATAGGATGAATGGACAAGATTGATTGAACGATAACCGACCCGAAAAGCCCGTTTCGACTCCGGAACGAAAATGGGTCAATCCGTATATCAAAATAAATGTTTTCAAATATTCTAAACTTAATGGAACATGTTTCAAGTCTTAATTCCATCGTATGAAGAAGTTACGTTAAAATCAACTTATTTCAAATTGATTACAATTGATTTCAATTAACTTGATTTCTAGACGTTTCAAGCTCGTACGATCAGACGACAAGTCCGATCGCTACGAAACTTGAAATCCTATAACGATTCGCTGTTACGGATCTGATGAAACTGATTTCGTCGAAATCCAAGACAGTTTCCAAAATGGCTATTCAGTTAATTAAATAAATTAATATCAAATCAATTAAATCACTTTTCCAATTCAAATTCTATAATTTATAATTTCCATCATTTTTAGATTACTTAGAAATTTAAAATCTTTAAAACAAATTTATATATAATTTCAAAGTTAATTAATTTACCAATTACAGTGTTTAACTTCAATTGTAATTACATCCAATTATTTATAATTAATTTTGATAAATTGAATTAATTCACTTTCAATCCTTTTATTAAATCCATTATTACTCAGTAAACCTAGTTAACTTTTTTTACCTTTCATTACCTTAATATACTCAAATTTCCATCTTTATTTGTATTACTTACTATATTTAGGTTATACTTGATTTTGTCAAGTTTACACAACAATTAAAAATTTAAGGTCCCAATTAATTATTCATTTCAATTTCATTCTTTTATTAACTCAATTATCACCTAATGAATAAATTTACATTTCCCATTTATTTTATTACATTCACACTTTCAGTTATTGCATTAATCTTATTAATGTAACATTAAAGTTCATTTAATTCTAATTGATTTCCCATTTTAATTTAACAGACCAATTAAACAGGTAACTTATAACAATCGTTTAACTTTTAATTACACTTATGCATTCATTATTCATAACCAAATGTTATAATTCTTATACAATACTGATTTCATTTAATTACCATTAACTCTCTATTTCATACAACAATTAAATATTTGCATTTGATTTCTTACATTTCATTTATAACCAAGTATAACAATTTACAATATTTCAGTTAATCGTAATTTCATTCAAATTGTTAAGTATTAATTATAATTACCATTGTTACATTTTATTTTAACATTCATTTCATTATTAAATTACAAATTTTTTTTAATTTCTTTTCGTATTAAATTACCAAAGCTCATTAATTTAACAATTTAAATCATCGAAAATTTATAGGTCATTTCATTTTTGGATCATTAGTAATTTTTTTAGTACTTGGGAGTTTTCTGGATGCCTTTATCAAGGATTTGTATATTTGTATAAGCATTTTACATACATGTATTAATATATGATGTTAATATATATCTAAATAGGTTTACACATACAAATAAATGCACAAATGAAAGAGAGAAAAGGGGGAGAGGTCGACCACATTTATGGGAGTTGTAACGACCCGGAATTCAGTCATTTGAAATTCGTATATTTAATTGATTTTAAATATTCAAAAGTAAATTTTATAAGCTGAATAAGTTATATTTGAAATATAAGGATTTAATTGGATAATTAAATCGATAATTTAATATTTGAAATTGTGTAAATAATTGGAATTTGAATTATATGAAAATGAAAATGATTTATAAAGATGAATTAAATCTTATTTGAATTGGAATGATGTTGGTAAACTTTTAAAATAAAAGTCAAATTATAAAAATTGAATATTTTAATATTTAATTAACGTGTAAAATTAGCCATTTTTCGTACATTCTCGGATTTCGACTAAAGCCATTTCATTGGATCCGTAATATTATATTATTGTAAGATTTCAAATTTTGTGTCAATCGGATTTACGGTTTATCCGAGGCAAGCTACAATGCGTAGAAATATGTTTAAGTAAATTTTTATTCAAATAGTCGATTCGAAAACCTATCTTTCAAATATGATCGAATTGGCTCCTGATATATATTCAATTGTGTTCGGAATAGGGGTAAAACATTATAAACGCAAGGCAGCATGCTTCGATCAGAGTTTGAAATTTTTTTGGGTGAATAGTGTCGCAAAATTTTCTATAAAAGGACACAACATTTTCACAATTGCAAAACCATAAAACCTATGAAACCCTAGCCGCCATGTTTAATTCAAACAGCGGAAATCCTCCATCATTTCCCATCGATTATCTCCAAATCCACGCACACATACAAAAAACTTCCTGAATGAAAATCGTATAGTTTGGAAAGATGAACATTTTCAACGGCTGTGATCGGCTGGATCGGGGTGGATTGCCATGGATTTGCTTGCGAAGTTGTGGCATTTGCAGGCATTTTTTCTCGGCACTGGTAGGCTCGAATTCATCGGCGTCGTGGCCGTGGGTGGAGCTCGGCAAGGACTTTGATGTGGTGGATCGGCTTCTCGAGCGACGGTGAAGGCTCGAAGTCATGGGGAAGCGAACGGCATATTGGGTTTGCTTGCATTCAAAACCTGGTAGCATGATGAAGAAGAAAAGAAAAAACATTACCCAGATCTGCAGTTGCGATATCAACGACCGAGATTTATTTTAAGGTTTATATAAAAAAAAAGAATTGTAAATTTATATATATTTAAATCGTATAAACTTTAAAATATCAGAACTTCTTCATACGAGGTCCGTTTTTGACGAGCGTTGGGTTTATATTGACGAGCACTACATTTTAGAGCTGTTTTGGAGTTGATTGGAGCTAGTGCAAATTTTGGTAAAATTAAACGGTTGTTTAATTTTATTCGGAATAAAACACTGCAACCACTAGTGGAATTAATGTGAGTACAACTCACTCTTTCTGACTCGCTGATATTTTTATATAAGTGAGAATAATTTTTACTTATGCTGATTGATGATTGTTTGGATGATATATGATATATTTTCTATATATTGATTGGTATTTTGATGTATTCCTGCTTATTGGAGCAGATGAGACCCTATACGTTCCCGTGTATGAGCAGATGACTCTTTGTACTCGCGCCTGTCTCGAAGCGGACATTGAACACATATTCTAATATGTATATTTGTTGTAGGTGACAGGTTGGAGGGATCCAACTGGATTTCTCACAAGTATTGGCATTGTGATATATGATGTTATCATATGATATATGATGTTTTGGATGCCGTGATTGATGTATTTAGTGTTGTTGCAGCATTGGGCCTATTTTGATAATTTTAAAATATTAAAGCGATGATTTCAATTTAAAATAGATTTTAAAGTGATTTTGGAAATAGATGTTTTATTAATTTTGAATGGTTAAGGAAATGAATTTATTTTGAATAAATAAAAGTTATAATTTTTATGTTATAAAAATTATGATTTTGGGAAAGATAATCAAAATAAGATTTTTGAAATATGAAGTTAACTATTTTGACAAATAGTATAAAGGGAGATTTTGAATTTATTATAAATATTATGTATATAAGATTTATAAAACTGAATTTTTATAAATCAAAATGATGGAATTATAAAGGAGTTTTGTAAGTGTTAAAATGGAGTTATAAATGAATTTTATAAGTGAATTAGATTTATAATTTCAGATACATAGATAGTGGATAATATATTAAATAAAATGGAATGTTTTGGGAAGTGATATTTTAAATGGAGTTAAATGGTTTAAAGATGTTTTAAAACATGTTAAGTATCGAATACATAGATTTCAACATCCATTGTTGAAATAGACGTTTCGAGAAATACAAAAATGATGGACTATAACACTGTTGTTATAGTAAATTGTGACGACCCGGAATTTTGAGCAATATCAATTTAATAATCTTTGTTAATAATTAAATTGATTTGATCATTTTATATTATAAATTGACAAGTTAAATTTATATTAAAAATAAATGATAATAATTTGTTAATATCTATTAATATTTTTCTTTGCAATATGAATTGGCAAATTTAATTCTTTTGAAAGCTAATAATAATTTGATTTTGAAATATTTATTTTGATAAATAAGAAGTTTTAATGTAATAAAAACTTTAGATTCAAATTGTAATATATATGAATGTATATATTGTGATTTGAGATTTGTTTTAAAATTCAATTTGGAAATTAATAAATTTAATGTTAGAACGTTTCTATTTGAAATGTGTATATATATTTGTATATATATATTTGAAATAGGAAAATTATTAAATTGAATTTAATAAGAATTTTCAAACTTGAATAAATTTAGTTTGAATTTAAAATGATAATTTGATTTAAATGACTTTAAATTGATAATTGAGATTTAAATTTAAAATATCAAAGTTAATTCCTTATTTATGATAAATATGTACTTTAAGTTTTTAAATAAGATCTAATTTAAAATAGAAGTTTCAAACATATAAACATGATTGGATTAAAATGTAAATTACTTGTTTCATATGAATATCTATTAAAATATAAGTATGTACATTTTATATTACATATACATGTATATTAGACTTTAAAAAATTATTTAAGATAAATAGCATTTAAAAGAAAAACATTAATAAAACAATTAAAACACTTGTTAAACTTTTAGTTATGGGTTAAGACAAGTGTAAGATCATTATGATCTTATGTGACAAATGTCTCCCTCTCTAATAATTTAATTTAAATTCTAATTGTAAATAAAAGATGATTTCATTCTTCAGCAAAAAAAGATTTTCTTCTTCTCAACTAAAACATGAATTCAGATCTGAAAAACAAATCAGTGAAAAAGAATGCAAATCAAAACAAAGTTCAGGAAGTAAAATCTGGAAAGAAGAAACAAATGCATGAAACTGCATAGAAGTCTGGAAATTCAACAGAGGCTAAAACTTGATTCTCAAATAAAGTTAGAGGCAAGTTCAAAACAAAGAATAGCAGGGAAAAATTTAATCAACATGCAAAGCTAGGAATCATCAACATGCAGCAACAATTAATCAACATGCAGTGAATATCTAAGCCTGGGAACATGCAGTTCTGTATTCTGCTCTGTTCTTTGATAAGGTGAGTAAATAAATTCTTTTAAAAACAGTTTAATCTTGGGATTCATCTTGTTTTTATGATTGGATAGCATGATATTGATAGAATGTTTGATTTAAATTTGAATGCATTAAGTATGTTTGTTTTGTCTGAGAAGCATGCATATGTTCTGTGTATAGAAACAGGTTCAACTTCATAATTAAATCAATAATCTAGTATTGAATTCGTATGGATCTTTGATGTGTAAATAAAAGTTGTTTGTAATCAACTAACATATCATCTAAAAATATTTGTAAGCTTTAAATTTGAAGAACTAGTTGTAAAATCTCAGATTTACAGTAAAATGGAAATTGGGTCAAAAATTTTATGATTTAAATTTGGAGTTTTGATCTTATAACTAGATTACATACTTAAAATCATGATTTTTAGTGAGCATATCATAATTTTTAGGTTAGTTTTTAGTGAGAATTTAGGATTTATCTATTTTTGGGGTTTTTGCCAAATCACGGCAAATCACGGTGAATTGAACGTCGCCGTTGAACTCGAGGTTAGAGGGGACTTCAGTGAGCATGCGAAAAATACTTCATGAATTTTCTATTGATTGGGTTGGCCATGATTTGAGTAGTTAGGGTTTTGTTTGCTGCTGAAGCCGTTGATGTTCAATAGAGTGTTGCGTCATCATATTGCTTGCGGAGGTGTTCGCGTGCATGTCCGAAGGTTCAGGGAAGTGTGGGGAAGATTTTGTGGTGGTGGCGTGTTCTCCGGTGAAGGGGATGGTCGGAAGTGGGTTAGTTTTTGGTGGCTGTGGTTTTAGTTGATGGGTTCGAGTGATGAAATTTTGTTTGTCGATTGAATTTGTGTTTCTGGGTTGATCACTGTGATGAGGGGTGTGATCGTGACTCGATGAAGGTTGACTGGGTGATCGCCGTCGACCGGCGTGGTTGTGCACGTCGATGTGCACGACCGTGTACATCTGGGTAGGGGTTTAAGGTGGAAGAAGAGAAGATGGAAAGGAGACTCGAAGATGGCATCGGGTTTTTGGCGTGTTGTCTCGAAGCATGAAGGAAGCAGGGGAGACTCGGGGAAGTCATCGGGTTCTGGAGTAGTTTACTCGGGTGTGGCAAGTGTAGCTGGGTTACTCGAGTATTTAAGTATTCAGGAAGAAGAGCGAGTTGTTTTAGTTGATTAATTCAAAGAAAATTTGGTTTTAAGAAATAAAGTTTTTAAAACAGAGGTTAATCATGTTTCAAATTAAATCTGTTTTCAAAGTTATGTTTTAAAACAAATTTATATATCTTAGAATATGGAGGTTTTAAAATATGTGGATTTGAAATAGAATTTATATTATACTTTATTAAATAAATTTGGGAAAGTTTTTAAAGATTTCGAAGTTCAATTTATAATATGTTTAAATTATGTTTGATTTCTAAATCATTGTATTTTATTTAAATAAAGTTAATGATTTAGAATTTGATAATCAATTGTAATAAAAACTATCTTTAGTTATCTTGAATTTGATTTATTTAAAGATAATTAAATTTGTAAAGATAATTGAGATAATTAAATTATTTTTAATTATCAAGTTTTAATTATGAATAAATGATTTAATTAAGATAATGGTTTCTAAATTAAGAATCTTTTAATATAATAAGTTAAGAATCATTTAATTAATTTTAAATGATTAAGTTAAATAGTTAATTAAGTAATTAACTTATGATTAATTAAAATAATCACTTTGGATTAATCTAATTACTTGAGAAGTAATTAAAGTAATTAAATGGTTAATTACTAAAGGTAATTAAATAAAGGATAATTACTTTATTAAAAGTAATTAAGTAAGTGTAATTAAGGAATAATCACTTTAGTTATTAATTAAAGAATTAATTATAATTAGTTAAAGGTTTAAATTATTTGATTAATGATTAATTACTTGATTAAGAGTAATTAATTAAGATAGAATTTAATTAATGATGTAATCATTAATTAATGAAAATAATTAATTAATTGCTAATTAATAATTTAAGAATAATTAATTTATAATTTAGTTTTAATTACTAAATGTAATTAGAGTAATTAATCAAAGGTGATTAATTAAAAGTAATTAATTAAAGTGATTAATTAAAAGTAATTAATCAAGTGTGATTAATTAAAAGTAATTAATCAAGTAAATTTAATTAAAGGTAATTAAGGAATAATTACCAGAATAATTAGAGGATAATTAATCAAGTATGATTAATTTTTAAAGGTAATTAAGAGGTAATTACTTAGTATAATTTGGAGTAATTAATCAAGGTGATTAATTAATATAGTAATTAAGTAATAATTACTTAAGGTAATCAAGTGATAATTAATCAGGAAAGATTAATTGAGTTGGGTAATTAAGTGATGTTAATTAATTAATTTGTAATTAATTAATGAATAAGAAGTTGGATTGAAGATAATCCAAGTGTTTAATTAAGGATTAATTTAATTTAAGGATTAATTAAATTAATCAAGTTTAAATCAAACTTGTTTATGAATGGTTAATGATTGGATGATTTATATATCATTGAATGAGTTAATGATATTGGATGTTGTTGGATGGCATTGATTGATGGATGATGATATGTATATGCTATATCTGATTGTGATATATATGCTGCTTTGTGATATGTATAGATGCATGTGATAATAAATGCTTATCTATCTGTGTAGTATGATACATCCATTTATGTTAAGTGATATTTTCTAAATATCTATTGTCTAAAATCCCTTAAGTACAACTTGGACATTAAAATGGCGTTTGGTTTCGATGAGACCGGGATCGGGTTTCCATATTTGGAATCCGAAAACCACATCGATTCCAATTAAACGTTAGGTCGTTAATCCAAGTGGAGCAAGTGAAGACTCGAAGTGTAAGGGCTATACGTCAGTATAACTCTGTGGGTGATTCCGTAATGAGTTTGACGGAATAGTGCTTATAGATTCGAGATGGTGAATCAGAGTGCAAGGGCTATGGTCGTTGACTCTGAGGGTGATTCCAAAATGAGTGCAACGAGATAGTGCCTTCGGTTTCGTTCGAACCCGGAACGAACTTGTATGGATTGAATGCTTTCAGCACATCGTCAGGTGGACGATGAGCATTCTAAGATAATTGGTCCTATAAAGGTAATCGCAGCCTCAAGCCTCATCAACCGGGAATGGCTAAAACAGGGGAGGTGCAGCAAGGCTTCGTGGGTCGCGCCCACTGGAGGGCAAGATACATCCCTGTCTAGAGGTCCCTTTATATTTCGGCTTTGTGGGCGGTTGGAACTGCAGCCAACTGCGGGGTGGTCTTGTTCGGGACTGTTCAGTAAGGAATGGTCCCGGTCTTGTGTTGCAGGGGATGAAGGGAGTAATCCTCGGTACGGTGATCTAGGCCACGTACTGTGACGGGCGGTACCCCAGTAGCCCTGCCATTGTTGGAAACCCATTTTCCCTACGAGACCCTACGGTTTTGTTTGTATTACCCACTTTTGTGGCTAGTAGCTGGAATTTAATGAATGTAACAATTTCGGCTATTTCTTATTTACTTGAAAACCCTAGACACTATTATAATATCACTGGATTTCCTATCAAATGTTTTGGTTAGCGTAAGGTAAAAACTTTTCCATGTTTATGTGTGGGAAGTCTTACGTGATACCTTTTGTTTTCAAAGGATTTTCTAAAGTTAAGCAATCTTAAACCGTTTACTCACACCAGACCCCTGTCTGACCCGAGTGTTTATTTTCTGTTTTATTAAACTCTTGGGTACTCATATTATATATGAGTAGTCAAGTGATTCAGGTTATCTCTTGACGAATTCTGGAGGAGCTTTGGAGCAGGAGGCTTCAGCGTGTAGATATGATTAGAGTTTCCGCTGTGTTGTTGTCTGTATGATGTCTTGTATTGTATTAGACAGAAATGATATAACTGTCTAAATTGAGATGTTTAGTTGTGTACTCTGATGTATATGATACTCTGTATATGTTCTATATTATATTTAAATCGTTCCGCTGTGAGATTCTGATGTGTTGTTTTCTCTTTCTTCTCTTTCTTTTCTTCTTCTATCCCTTTCTTTCTTAATTAGTGATGCGATTTTCCGGTAGTGGAATTTCGGGTCGCTACAGTTGGTATCAGAGCGTTAGGTTGAGTGAATACCTAGGCTCTGGAGTGGTGTCTATCTTGAGAGAGCGTACTTGTAATTTTTATATAAATATATATTTCTATAACTACCTAATCTGTTGGGTTATCTGTTCGGATTTTCCAACATAGGTTATAAAGGTAGATAAGGTAGAAGTGTGTGGAACACGACTACCACTTTTGGAAGTGGTTTATATGTTGTGGTTGGAGGTGTTTATCGAGATTGTAGACCTAATACTATCTCGAATAAGTTTTGTGCTTTGTAGAAGGATTTCTTTGAGTCCAAAGGAAGTCTTTTTCAAGGATTGGAGTATATTCTTGAAGTGTGAGGTTGATTTGCTCTTAAGTGAGCAGGGATTTCCTTGAGTTGAGTTGTCAGCTGAGCCGAAGCTAGTGGTGGTATCTTGATGACTTCAAGAAGGAATAGCTGTGTGATGAGATGCATTTTCCATAAATGGTTCTGAAGATGTTTCTTTTGGAAGCAGATTTAGATGGTGTTGGAAGAGCATTGATGTCTTCTACAAGGAAGGTTCAGATGTTCTGAGATTCTCTGGATCTCAAGTAAGGGTGTCTTGTCTATATTGAAGCTTGAGACTAAGATCGATGAGTTACCTCACTTCAGACATGGTCTCATTTGTTTTCCCTTAAGAGATAAGTAGCTGGTGTTTGATTTGGAGCCGAGTTTCTTGAGGAGATGTCTACTCGTCTCAAGGATTTTGGCAAAATTGGATGTTAGTTTGGTGTTTCAAGGAGCTTTTGGTTAAGGATGATCTTTTGGTTTAGCTGTATCATTGAAGTGAAGTTTGGAAGCAGTAGCATGGATCTGTTTCTTCGATGATTCAGTAATCTGTGGGATTCTACTATCAGCAGACCAGGCAGATGGTGGAGCTTATTCTTTTCTTTTGGGAGGCCTTTTCTTTTCTTGGGAAGGCTCAGCAGAGCGAGATATTTGTTGGAAGTGATATATCATTTTTTCTGATAGGTAAGCCATTCTTGAAGATTAGTCTTGGATAGGAAAAGCTGTTCTAGTTGGTGAAGACAGTTCTTGGGAGTCTGAACTGAGTTGGATCGCAAAAGTGACTTGCGATTAGTTTGGGAATCTTGGAGTATTCTAGGTTTGAGATTGAGATATCTCATATGAAGGTATAGACTGCTTTAGTAGTCAGAGGATTCTCTAGATACTTTTTTGAGGAATTCAGAAGTCTACCTGAATTGGAGATTGAGATTTCTTATCGACTTGGATTTCTAGGAGCAGTATTGATGATTCAACCATATAATGAGATGACTCCTGAAGCGACAAGAGTTTGGTGAGGCAGCTCAGGATTCTTTGGATTGATCATCTTATTCTAAGTTGAGATTCTGATTGAGATGTTTTGACCAAGTGGAAGGGTCACTTAGATTTTATGAGTCGGATGAACAGTGTATGGGGATAGATTGTGCTTGTGTTCTTCGATAGCATTCTTATCTGCTCTAGATCAGAGTTGCGCAGCGGAAGCAAGTTGGGGATTATTCTGGAATGGGAACAACCGGATGTTGCAGTAGAGGAATTTCTACTGGAAATTCAAGTATGAAGGAATTTTCTGGATTTGGTAGGTAGGTTGTCAAGTACAACTGTTTGGCTATTCAGATAGGAGATATAGGTTTGAAGTCCATTGATGTTTGTGGTATAGAGTTGTATTTTGGATTTCAGCAAATTATTTTTGGAAAGGCATTTTGTTGTGTAGAACCTGGAGATTTGGTTTGAGTTGGTGCTGTTGTTTCTTGAAGCAATCAGCAAGGGTTAGGCTGATCAGGAATATTGGAGGTGACTCAGAGCATCTGAAGAATTGTGCAGTTAAGAACTGAGGAGATTTGGGATGTGCAATTAGAGTTTGGATATTGATTTGGTTTTATCCAATTAAAGGAGATATAAGGTTTGGTAAAACTGGAGAGTTGGCTCCGGAGGTATTTGGAGTTTATCTGTGATCTCTAGGGATTTGATTTTGATCTACAGGATTGAATTGCCAGTTTGGATAGCTGGAATTCATTGTATTTCACATATCTCTGAGAAATATGTGTATGATTCTTCGAGTGATAGAATCAGCAGTTCAGAAGGAATCTGGTAGTTGAGTTGGTTTTGGGATTAGTCTGGTATCTTGTTCAGATTTGTAGAATCAGATGAGGGAGTTCTTGGTTTTAGTAGTGTAGTTAGTTAAGATTTGTAGAGCAAGTATTCCAGTATAGGTATCTGGAAACTCTAGATAATATTAGAAGGTTCTATTCAGAATTTTTCTGGAATAGATAAATTGTTTGTTTGTTTGAATTGGATGCTATTATTGATAATATATGATTGATTGTTTGATTGCTGTTTGAAATTTAAAATCTTTATCTGGGTTATTAAATTATCTTTGCTTTTAAATTTCGGGGACGAAATTCTTTTAAAGGGGGGAGGAATGTGACGACCCGGAATTTTGAGCAATATCAATTTAATAATCTTTGTTAATAATTAAATTGATTTGATCATTTTATATTATAAATTGACAAGTTAAATTTATATTAAAAATAAATGATAATAATTTGTTAATATCTATTAATATTTTTCTTTGCAATATGAATTGGCAAATTTAATTCTTTTGAAAGCTAATAATAATTTGATTTTGAAATATTTATTTTGATAAATAAGAAGTTTTAATGTAATAAAAACTTTAGATTCAAATTGTAATATATATGAATGTATATATTGTGATTTGAGATTTGTTTTAAAATTCAATTTGGAAATTAATAAATTTAATGTTAGAATGTTTCTATTTGAAATGTGTATATATATTTGTATATATATATTTGAAATAGGAAAATTATTAAATTGAATTTAATAAGAATTTTCAAACTTGAATAAATTTAGTTTGAATTTAAAATGATAATTTGATTTAAATGACTTTAAATTGATAATTGAGATTTAAATTTAAAATATCAAAGTTAATTCCTTATTTATGATAAATATGTACTTTAAGTTTTTAAATAAGATCTAATTTAAAATAGAAGTTTCAAACATATAAACATGATTGGATTAAAATGTAAATTACTTGTTTCATATGAATATCTATTAAAATATAAGTATGTACATTTTATATTACATATACATGTATATTAGACTTTAAAAAATTATTTAAGATAAATAGCATTTAAAAGAAAAACATTAATAAAACAATTAAAACACTTGTTAAACTTTTAGTTATGGGTTAAGACAAGTGTAAGATCATTATGATCTTATGTGACAAATGTCTCCCTCTCTAATAATTTAATTTAAATTCTAATTGTAAATAAAAGATGATTTCATTCTTCAGCAAAAAAAGATTTTCTTCTTCTCAACTAAAACATGAATTCAGATCTGAAAAACAAATCAGTGAAAAAGAATGCAAATCAAAACAAAGTTCAGGAAGTAAAATCTGGAAAGAAGAAACAAATGCATGAAACTGCATAGAAGTCTGGAAATTCAACAGAGGCTAAAACTTGATTCTCAAATAAAGTTAGAGGCAAGTTCAAAACAAAGAATAGCAGGGAAAAATTTAATCAACATGCAAAGCTAGGAATCATCAACATGCAGCAACAATTAATCAACATGCAGTGAATATCTAAGCCTGGGAACATGCAGTTCTGTATTCTGCTCTGTTCTTTGATAAGGTGAGTAAATAAATTCTTTTAAAAACAGTTTAATCTTGGGATTCATCTTGTTTTTATGATTGGATAGCATGATATTGATAGAATGTTTGATTTAAATTTGAATGCATTGAGTATGTTTGTTTTGTCTGAGAAGCATGCATATGTTCTGTGTATAGAAACAGGTTCAACTTCATAATTAAATCAATAATCTAGTATTGAATTCGTATGGATCTTTGATGTGTAAATAAAAGTTGTTTGTAATCAACTAACATATCATCTAAAAATATTTGTAAGCTTTAAATTTGAAGAACTAGTTGTAAAATCTCAGATTTACAGTAAAATGGAAATTGGGTCAAAAATTTTATGATTTAAATTTGGAGTTTTGATCTTATAACTAGATTACATACTTAAAATCATGATTTTTAGTGAGCATATCATAATTTTTAGGTTAGTTTTTAGTGAGAATTTAGGATTTATCTATTTTTGGGGTTTTTGCCAAATCACGGCAAATCACGGTGAATTGAACGTCGCCGTTGAACTCGAGGTTAGAGGGGACTTCAGTGAGCATGCGAAAAATACTTCATGAATTTTCTATTGATTGGGTTGGCCATGATTTGAGTAGTTAGGGTTTTGTTTGCTGCTGAAGCCGTTGATGTTCAATAGAGTGTTGCGTCATCATATTGCTTGCGGAGGTGTTCGCGTGCATGTCCGAAGGTTCAGGGAAGTGTGGGGAAGATTTTGTGGTGGTGGCGTGTTCTCCGGTGAAGGGGATGGTCGGAAGTGGGTTAGTTTTTGGTGGCTGTGGTTTTAGTTGATGGGTTCGAGTGATGAAATTTTGTTTGTCGATTGAATTTGTGTTTCTGGGTTGATCACTGTGATGAGGGGTGTGATCGTGACTCGATGAAGGTTGACTGGGTGATCGCCGTCGACCGGCGTGGTTGTGCACGTCGATGTGCACGACCGTGTACATCTGGGTAGGGGTTTAAGGTGGAAGAAGAGAAGATGGAAAGGAGACTCGAAGATGGCATCGGGTTTTTGGCGTGTTGTCTCGAAGCATGAAGGAAGCAGGGGAGACTCGGGGAAGTCATCGGGTTCTGGAGTAGTTTACTCGGGTGTGGCAAGTGTAGCTGGGTTACTCGAGTATTTAAGTATTCAGGAAGAAGAGCGAGTTGTTTTAGTTGATTAATTCAAAGAAAATTTGGTTTTAAGAAATAAAGTTTTTAAAACAGAGGTTAATCATGTTTCAAATTAAATCTGTTTTCAAAGTTATGTTTTAAAACAAATTTATATATCTTAGAATATGGAGGTTTTAAAATATGTGGATTTGAAATAGAATTTATATTATACTTTATTAAATAAATTTGGGAAAGTTTTTAAAGATTTCGAAGTTCAATTTATAATATGTTTAAATTATGTTTGATTTCTAAATCATTGTATTTTATTTA
The DNA here is from genome assembly GCA_030765085.1 of Allium cepa. Taxonomy (NCBI): domain Eukaryota; kingdom Viridiplantae; phylum Streptophyta; class Magnoliopsida; order Asparagales; family Amaryllidaceae; genus Allium; species Allium cepa. The sequence goes on along the minus strand of CM060934.1, from coordinate 955,316,989 downwards.
AATAAAGTTAATGATTTAGAATTTGATAATCAATTGTAATAAAAACTATCTTTAGTTATCTTGAATTTGATTTATTTAAAGATAATTAAATTTGTAAAGATAATTGAGATAATTAAATTATTTTTAATTATCAAGTTTTAATTATGAATAAATGATTTAATTAAGATAATGGTTTCTAAATTAAGAATCTTTTAATATAATAAGTTAAGAATCATTTAATTAATTTTAAATGATTAAGTTAAATAGTTAATTAAGTAATTAACTTATGATTAATTAAAATAATCACTTTGGATTAATCTAATTACTTGAGAAGTAATTAAAGTAATTAAATGGTTAATTACTAAAGGTAATTAAATAAAGGATAATTACTTTATTAAAAGTAATTAAGTAAGTGTAATTAAGGAATAATCACTTTAGTTATTAATTAAAGAATTAATTATAATTAGTTAAAGGTTTAAATTATTTGATTAATGATTAATTACTTGATTAAGAGTAATTAATTAAGATAGAATTTAATTAATGATGTAATCATTAATTAATGAAAATAATTAATTAATTGCTAATTAATAATTTAAGAATAATTAATTTATAATTTAGTTTTAATTACTAAATGTAATTAGAGTAATTAATCAAAGGTGATTAATTAAAAGTAATTAATTAAAGTGATTAATTAAAAGTAATTAATCAAGTGTGATTAATTAAAAGTAATTAATCAAGTAAATTTAATTAAAGGTAATTAAGGAATAATTACCAGAATAATTAGAGGATAATTAATCAAGTATGATTAATTTTTAAAGGTAATTAAGAGGTAATTACTTAGTATAATTTGGAGTAATTAATCAAGGTGATTAATTAATATAGTAATTAAGTAATAATTACTTAAGGTAATCAAGTGATAATTAATCAGGAAAGATTAATTGAGTTGGGTAATTAAGTGATGTTAATTAATTAATTTGTAATTAATTAATGAATAAGAAGTTGGATTGAAGATAATCCAAGTGTTTAATTAAGGATTAATTTAATTTAAGGATTAATTAAATTAATCAAGTTTAAATCAAACTTGTTTATGAATGGTTAATGATTGGATGATTTATATATCATTGAATGAGTTAATGATATTGGATGTTGTTGGATGGCATTGATTGATGGATGATGATATGTATATGCTATATCTGATTGTGATATATATGCTGCTTTGTGATATGTATAGATGCATGTGATAATAAATGCTTATCTATCTGTGTAGTATGATACATCCATTTATGTTAAGTGATATTTTCTAAATATCTATTGTCTAAAATCCCTTAAGTACAACTTGGACATTAAAATGGCGTTTGGTTTCGATGAGACCGGGATCGGGTTTCCATATTTGGAATCCGAAAACCACATCGATTCCAATTAAACGTTAGGTCGTTAATCCAAGTGGAGCAAGTGAAGACTCGAAGTGTAAGGGCTATACGTCAGTATAACTCTGTGGGTGATTCCGTAATGAGTTTGACGGAATAGTGCTTATAGATTCGAGATGGTGAATCAGAGTGCAAGGGCTATGGTCGTTGACTCTGAGGGTGATTCCAAAATGAGTGCAACGAGATAGTGCCTTCGGTTTCGTTCGAACCCGGAACGAACTTGTATGGATTGAATGCTTTCAGCACATCGTCAGGCGGACGATGAGCATTCTAAGATAATTGGTCCTATAAAGGTAATCGCAGCCTCAAGCCTCATCAACCGGGAATGGCTAAAACAGGGGAGGTGCAGCAAGGCTTCGTGGGTCGCGCCCACTGGAGGGCAAGATACATCCCTGTCTAGAGGTCCCTTTATATTTCGGCTTTGTGGGCGGTTGGAACTGCAGCCAACTGCGGGGTGGTCTTGTTCGGGACTGTTCAGTAAGGAATGGTCCCGGTCTTGTGTTGCAGGGGATGAAGGGAGTAATCCTCGGTACGGTGATCTAGGCCACGTACTGTGACGGGCGGTACCCCAGTAGCCCTGCCATTGTTGGAAACCCATTTTCCCTACGAGACCCTACGGTTTTGTTTGTATTACCCACTTTTGTGGCTAGTAGCTGGAATTTAATGAATGTAACAATTTCGGCTATTTCTTATTTACTTGAAAACCCTAGACACTATTATAATATCACTGGATTTCCTATCAAATGTTTTGGTTAGCGTAAGGTAAAAACTTTTCCATGTTTATGTGTGGGAAGTCTTACGTGATACCTTTTGTTTTCAAAGGATTTTCTAAAGTTAAGCAATCTTAAACCGTTTACTCACACCAGACCCCTGTCTGACCCGAGTGTTTATTTTCTGTTTTATTAAACTCTTGGGTACTCATATTATATATGAGTAGTCAAGTGATTCAGGTTATCTCTTGACGAATTCTGGAGGAGCTTTGGAGCAGGAGGCTTCAGCGTGTAGATATGATTAGAGTTTCCGCTGTGTTGTTGTCTGTATGATGTCTTGTATTATATTAGACAGAAATGATATAACTGTCTAAATTGAGATGTTTAGTTGTGTACTCTGATGTATATGATACTCTGTATATGTTCTATATTATATTTAAATCGTTCCGCTGTGAGATTCTGATGTGTTGTTTTCTCTTTCTTCTCTTTCTTTTCTTCTTCTATCCCTTTCTTTCTTAATTAGTGATGCGATTTTCCGGTAGTGGAATTTCGGGTCGCTACATAAATGATTTTCGAAAGGAGATATTTTGTATAGTATATGGGATTTATATATCTTTCTAATTTTCGAATCCCTATACTAGTGATTTTGGGTTGTCGTAACGATGTCTTACGCAACATTTGTTTTGACCCAAATAAACGTGTTTATGAGAATTTTTTTCCTTAATGAATAAAATATATACTTAATCTAGATTTAAGTATATGTAATATTTTCTAAGTGTTGAAAGTAAAGAGATTTGTGAATATGCTTATACAGTCGAAATAAGTATATGGAAATGTTTCCCAATGAAGGAAAGTTGAAATGGTTTTAAGAATATATCTTTTTAAAGATAATTTGAAGTGAATATTTGGAAAATGGTTTAATCAATAAAAGATTAATAAGAAGGGCCTAGTGATTGCTTATGGTGCTAAATATTTTTTGTTTGCTTTGATTGTTAAACAACCGACTATCAAATTTGGCCATTCTAGTTCCTTGACTTGATGTAAGAACTATGTAGTCATACATTTAGTACGTAGCCTTCTGTGTAGGCTTGATTATCATTTGTATTGAGGATGTTGATTCGTATAGTGCGGAGTATTACTCCAATCTATCTATCTTCCTTCTTGGCCCGAAGGATAGCAAGTTGAAATTTGGAGATGTAATATGTCTATGAGACTTAGTTTCTGTGTGAGGTTGAGAAATGCTTTTGCGTTGTTGGTGCGAAGTCACCGGGATCAATTTATCCGAAAACCAGGTCCGGGCCAACGCATATTCGATGATCATGTAGGTTGCTTGTGATGATATTGATATTCCGTATTTTCATAGTGGGGGACTGCTTATTGATCATTTGGGGTTAAAATCCCAATATACTATTGATACGCTATATTTTGATCAATGACAATGTGCTTCAACAAAAAGGAAGAGATATGTGCAAAGCTAAAGGAAGAATGATAAAGACGAAGGATAAACATAAGTATGATTTCTATATAGGTCTTAGTTTAGATTTATTGTTAAAATCTGTCCTCAAGAGGCTTGCACAAACACTAGAACACGTTTTATAAACTTCATTTTCTAGAATAAAAATTCACTGTGCAAAAATCAAAAGTTCAGTCGACTGAACAGGTTTGCCCAGTCGACTGAACCTGTTACACATACACAAACATGCACAGTTCCAGTCGACCGAAACACCCTGCTCAGTCGACTGAATTTGTTCCTGAAAATTTTACTTTACATTTCCAGTCGACTGAAATCCCTGCTCAGTCGACTGAATTTAAACCTGCGAATTTTTTCTGAAAGGACACCTTCTTCCTCCCAAGAGTTGCAACCATTCTCCAATGGAAATGGAAGCATCTCTTGTCTGCATCTCTAGCCAACAAATGCATCTCTTCTACACATATAAATACATGGTTCTAACATCTTTAATTTACCAATTTTCTTATGCTTTAATCTTACTACTTTCTTGAACATATTTTATATTCTCTAAAAGTTTTCAAAGCAATCACCAATCTATTGCTTGAATCTCTGCTTTGTTTATAACATTTGTTTGATTCATAGCAATTCACATTTCCTAAATCTTCACAAACACATTGCATACTCTCGAGGATAAGATTATAGGAATATTGTACTACATTGGACTCATTAGTGTTGACAAGAACACAACAAGTCGAATAATTGTTTTTAGTAATTGAGTTGAAGTCCTCTAGGTAGTTGAGGCAAGAAATCCCGTTTGGTTGCTCGGGTAAGTTGTAAACCTATTCCTCTGGGTTAAGTGAGGGTTGTTAGTTAGAATTCCTAAGAGGAGCTTAGGGACTGGACGTAGGACAAGAGGTCCGAACCAATATAAAGTCTTGGTGTCCACTTTACTTATTGCTTACTACTATTTACCTATACCATTCCACTATTCCATATTATATGATCCTACCGCATAGCTTTTTTCAATTGGTATCAGAGCACGGTTGTCCTATAACCATAACACCGCTATTAGACATATTGATAATATGGAAAATAACGCAAGTACAAGCACAACATCTGCCTATGGTTCTACATTTGCGGAAGGACAATCTACCCAAAGACCCCCCTATTCAATGGACTAAACTATAACTATTGGGCTACAAGGATGAGGACTTATATGCAAGCAATAAGTTTCGAAGCCTGGAATGCCACTCAAGCAGAGTTCGTTATACCCACGACCGATTATCCTACATGGACACAAACTCATAAGAATGAATCTAGTGCAAATACCAAAGCCATGAATATGCTATTTTGCGCCCTGGATAAAAATGAATTCAACCGTGTTAGCATATGTACTACTGCATATCAAATATGGGAAACACTTAGAGTCATACATGAAGGCCCAAACAAGGTCAAACAAACAAAGATATTCATGCTGAAGAACCAATTCCAAAACTTTAGAATGCGACAAAATGAATCCATCAATGACATGTACTCGAGATTTCAAGACATTCATCATGCCTTAATAGGACTAGGAGAAAAATACACGGACTTTGACATTGTGTCTAAAGTTCTAAATTCATTCACTGATGAATGGGAGAGAAAAGTACTAGAAATCGAGGAAGCAAATGATCTATCTACAATGAAACCAGAGGAATTAATTGGAAATCTTATGTCGTATGAAGTAAATATGCAGGCTAAGAAAGATCAAGCTCAAGAAAGAAAGAATGTAGCTTTTCATGCGGAAAAGGAAGAATCAGAGTCTGAAGATGAGGATTTAGCATTTATAGCCAAAAATTTCAAGAAATTCTTAAGATATAGAAAAAGAAATAAAAACGGATTCAATAAGAATTTCTTGAACAAACCTACATCCTCGAATATAGAATGTTTCGACTGTCACAAGAAAGGTCACATGCATAAGGATTGTCCAGAGAAAAAGAAGGAGAATTAGAAAGCTCTCAATAATAAAAACAAGAGAGAGAAATTCAAAAAGAAGGCATTCTCTGTAACATGGGACGATTCAGATTTTTCTTCATCTGGAAGTGAAAATAATAGCGACAATGAACAGACGAATGTATGCTTTATGGCTCAAGAATCTGAGGTTAGTAATTTAACTTTCGATGATTTAATTGAAGTAAATACTGAACTTTTGAGCACAATAAAAAGTATTAAAAAGAAACTCAAGGAAAATCGTGAAAATCAAAACAAAGCTGAATTTGAAAGGGATATGTTAAAAGATGAAAAGAAAATTCTAGAAGAAGAACTTGAAAAGGTTCAAGAATCTCATTCAAATTCGGAAACTCAATTATCACTTTTAAGTCAAGAAATTGAAATTCAAAAGAAAAAGAATGTTATAATTGTTTCTGAAAATCATGAGTTAAAAACTAAGATTAGACAAGTTGAGTTAGAAAATAATAGTCTTCAAGCTAGATTAGATAACATCACTAAAAATGTTTCTAACTTTAACAAAGGAAGAGAAAATTTATCTAAGATTTTAGAAAATTCTCGATCCTCTTTAAATAAACATGGATTAGGATATAAAAAGAAGTCAAAAATTCCTAAAAGGAAAAATAAAAATTTTAAGAAGAATATTGATTCAAAACAACAAATGTTATCAAGAGAACCTATTAAAACAAAAGTAGAAACTAAGATAATAAAAATTTGGGTTCCAAAGACTTACAATATTTTAATTAGGAATAAATATATTAAAACATTTATGGATAGTGTTCATAATAATAAAAACTATATTTATAAAAAGGATACTGAACCGAATTGGGTTTGGTTTCCTAAACTCTAACTTTTAGGACCCTATTAAAAAGGTGGGTACCAATAATTTCGTATTTATTTTCAGGTCCCACTCAAAAAGAAGAAATGGATACTAGACAGTGGTTGCTCAAAACACATGACCGGCGACAAAGATATGCTTACAAACATCACATACTTTGATGGTGGCTCGGTTACCTTTGGAGACAATTCAAAAGGTTATATCATTGGCAAAGGAGATGCGAGCAATTACGTTACATCGAATTCACCTTTTATAACAAATATTTCATTAGTTGAAAATCTAAAACATAATCTACTAAGCATAAGTCAACTTTGTGACAAGGGTTTTAAAATAACTTTTTCGGAAAATAAATGTAGTATTTTTGATCAAAACCAAAATCTTGTTTTTGAGGGAAATAGAGATAGGAATATTTATGTTCTAAATATGAAAATTAATCATAATACAAATATGTGTTTACTAGCCAAAGATAACGATCCTTGGTTATGGCACAAAAGATTTTGTCATATTAATTTTAAAACTATAAGAAAACTTTCTAAAAATGAATTAGTAAGAGGTTTACCAAAGATAAACTTCAAAATAAAAAATCTTTGTGATGATTGTCAAAAAGGAAAATTAACAAAGTCATCTTTCAAATCTAGGAAAAATATTTTGACCTTACAACCACTAGAATTACTACATATGGATTTATTTGGGCCAACACATGTTCAATCCATTAATCATAATTGATATGTGTTTGTAATAGTTGATGATTTCTCAAGATATACATGGACTATTTTTATGAAAAATAAAAGTGATACTTTTGAGCATTTTAAAACATTTGTCAAAAGAATTCAAAACACTAAAGATTTGAAGATTAAAAATATACGAAGCGATCATGGAGGCTAATTCGAAAATGAAGCTTTTGAATCTTTTTGTAAAAAGAAAGGAATAAATCATAATTTTTCATTTCCTAGAACTCCTCAACAAAATGGAGTTGTAGAAAGAAAGAATAGAACATTACAAGAATGTGCAAGAACATTATTAAATGGAAGTTTTCTACCAAAACATTTTTGGGCAGAAGCCGTAGCTACTGCATGTTATGTATTAATCGTATATCAATTAGACCATTAACTAAAAATACTTCATATGAACTATTTAATAACAAAAAGCCAAATATATCTTATTTTAAAGTATTTGGATCAAAATGTTTTATTTTAAATACAAAAGATCAACTAGGAAAATTCGATCCAAAAGCTGACGAAGGAATTTTCGTAGGATACTCAGAACGAAGTAAGGCATATCGAGTATTTAATAAACGAACAAACATAATTGAAGAAACTTTACATATATCCTTTGATGAAAATTTTAATAAAAAATTGAGTATAAAAGATGATGAAGAATTTATAAATATAGAAAATACAAACCTTGAAAATTGTGATAATGAACAAAGATCTCCACCAAGAATATTACGAGATCACCCAGCGCAAAATATAATAGGTGAAATGAATTCTCAAGTTAAGACAAGAAGTCAACTAAATCAAATAGGACATGTTTCTTTTAATTCAACAATAGAACCTAAAAATCCTAAAGAAGCATCAACAGACGATTACTGGATTATTGCTATGCATGAAGAATTAAATCAATTTGAACGTAACGATGTTTGGGAGTTAGTTCCCCATCCTAATAATCAATCAGATATAGGAACAAAATGGGTTTACAAAAATAAAGTAGACGAACAAGGTAATATAACTAGGAATAAAGCTAGGCTAGTAGCACAAGGATATAATCAAGAAGAAGGTATTGATTTTGAAGAAACTTTTGCTCCCGTTGCAAGACTTGAAGCAATACGTATTCTATTAGCCTTCGCATGTTTTCACAATTTTAAACTTTATCAAATCGATGTTAAAAGTGCATTTTAAATGGTTTTATAAAAGAAAATGTATACGTAGAACAACCTCCTTTATTTATACATGAAAAATATCCGGATCATGTATATAAATTAAAGAAAGCACTATATGGTATTAAACAAGCACCTCGTGCTTGGTATGAAAGACTTAAAAGTTATTTACTAAATTCGGGATTTCAAATTGTAAAAGTAGATGAAACTCTTTTCATTAAAAATACTACTAAAGATATTCTAATAATTCAAATATATGTAGATGATATTATATTTGGTTCGACAAATGAAAACTTATGTAAAGAATTTTCAAATATAATGACTAAGGAGTTCGAAATGTCTCATATGGGAGAGCTATCCTATTTTCTCGGACTTCAAATTAAACAATTAACAAATGGAATTTTCATAAACTAGGAACAAATATTGTGCTAATCTAATTAAACGTTTTGGAATGGAAAACACTTCTGCTAAACCTACTCCTATGAGTACCACTACTCATCTCGATCGAGTTGAAAATGGCAAAAGTGTAGACCAAAAATTGTTTAGAAGTATGATAGGCTCCTTACTTTACTTAACCGCTAGTAGACCAGACATAATGATGAGTGTATGTCTATGTGCACGTTTTCAATCTAACCCTAAAGAATCACATTTAAGAGCTGTAAAACGAATTATGCGATATCTTAACTATACTAAGATTTTGGTCTATTCTATCCAAAAGAGTGTCCATTCGAGTTAGTATCATTTAGTGATGCTGATTTTGGTGGATCTCGGACAGATAGAAAAAGTACAAGTGGTACGTGCCATTTCATTGGAAAATCACTTGTATCTTGGTTTAGTAAGAAACAAAATTGTGTTTCGCTTTCCACGTGTGAAGCGGAATATATATCAGCCGCCTTAGCATGTACTCAAGTCATCTATATGCAACAAACACTTAAAGATTTTAATATAAATTTAACAAATTCTACAATATATTGTGATAATACAAGTACAATAAATTTATCTACAAATCCGGTAGATTATTCTCGTACAAAACATATTGATATTCGTCACCATTTTCTACGTGACAATATCGAAAAAGGAATCATAAATTTAGAATATATTTCTACCGAAAATCAGATTGCCGATATATTTACTAAACCTTTATTAGAAATCTCATTTATAAAATTACGACGAGAGTTAGGAATAATTTCTTTTAAAGATGTTTTATAGCAAATATTATAAAAATTATAAAAATCAGTCGACTAAACAACTCTGCCCAGTCGACTAAATAACAAAAACAAAATTATTCAATGTATATGTTTCAATTCAGCTACATAATACATAATATATTAAAGGATGTCTCTAATCCACCCATTTCTAACCAATTTTTTAAACCAATGAAACAATGATTGGTTCTAAAACATTATTAATTTACCACCACATTTTTCGTAGCATTTTTATACTATATATATACGTTTATACATATGTTATTTTCAAAAATTAAAAAGTTTGAAAATTCTATACAAAAATGTCTTCCAACGACTCATACTCTCCAATCAACATCACCTCCTCAGTAGATAACTCACCTACATCACCAAAACTTCCTACGCCAACACCAAAGCATGAACCTGTTTATAAATGGGAAAACTATCGAACTGGCTACACACCGGAATCGAAGAAGGCAAAACGTGGACTTTATATCTCACCTGATACGAAAAGAAAGATTGATGAGATTCATCACTTTCAACAACAACAAATTGATCTTCAACGAGAATTATATTTTGAACAAAAAGTAACGGCTAGACGATTAAGCTTTCTTGAGCAAATCGGTTTATGTTTTTGTAGCTCGAAGAAAAACGATGTGACTAAGCCCCTATCTCGACCAGTTAGTTCGTATGATCCATCTTCGTCATACCGTACACCAGTCGATCCCGTGAATCCTTGGATGTCGTCAAAAACTCCTCAATATAGTCCAAATTCATGGGACAAAAACTATATGGCGAATGAAGGAAATAAAACGCAAAAGAAAAATAGTCCATCTCCAAAGAAATGATTATCTTTAAAGTCAAATCATGCTGTTATATTATAATATATCTAAATAATTTTAAACATTTCTTTCAATAAAATTTTTGCTTTGAAAATTTAAGGAGAACATCAAAAACACAAGGTTTAGTCGACTAAACATTACTGCTCAGTCGACTGAATCTAAGGCAGAAAACAATTATCCAATAGTTCAGTCGACTGACTCCCTCTGCGCAATCGACTAAATTTACCACATAAACTTTCAGACAATAGTTCAGTCGACTAAAAACACTGTTCAGTCGACTGAAATTAACACAAAAAATTTTCGGCCATAAATTCAGTCGACTGAACAGACAATTCAGTCGACTGAACGTCGTTTTCTAGGTTACTTTTTCCCTTTTTACCACCAATTCCTACCTTTACTTTTCGCTTTTACCATTCCAAAAGCTCCTTCTTCACCATTATTCTTCAAAACCCTAGCCCCCAATTTTCATATTTGTCAAAATCCCTCTCAAAACTCTCACAAAAATGGCTCCAAAAAGATCAAGGGCTTCAACTTCAACCTCCTCCGAGCCAATTGACGCTCAAATTGCTCAATGGCTTTATGATAGAGTGGCGGTTACAAGGTGGAACAAAATGAAGAATTCTCGGATCTTTGAACATTCCTTCATTGATTTTCAGAGTCTCCAAACATACAACATACAAGCTTTGACGGATCAAGCGGGCTTAACATCTATCTTAGACCTAACAAGGAATGACCATGCAATCAATCATATTATGGTCAAATTGTTCTATGCAAATCTTAACCTTTGACGCCAAACTCCAAGAAATCCAAACGATAGTGTTTGGAGTATGGTGTGCGGCAAAAAGGTATGGTTTTCCATAGACCGAATTGCACACATTTTAGGATCTCCTAACATGGGAAGGAGGCTTGAAGAAATCGAATTTAATCCAAATATTCGAGACAACATAATTCATCAATTTTTGGATGATAACATCAACATCTAGGATATTAAATCAACTTCCTTACGACCAAGAGCAAGGCTTCTCCACAAAGCTCTTATGCGAACCATCACTCCTCGAACGGTCTCATATGAACTTGTATACCCAAACAATTATAGAGCACTAATGCTATTTGGGGTAATATTCAAGTTAATTGGGTCCAACTAATTCTTGATGAATTTCTTACTTTCAATAATGGCAAAATGCGAACAATATATTTTAGCGAGTATATCATGCGACTACTCCTCAACGTTGATACGCCACTACCAGAGTCTGAAAATACAATGGTTCATCAAATTAACCAATGGAGTATAAGCCTTATGCAACTCCCGGCTAGACCTCCTCGCATCATATCTCTTGCCGAATGGGAAGCTAGACATCAAGAACCGCAACAACCTCCTCAAGCTCAACATGAAGAACCTTTCAACCAAGATGATGAAATTCGTATCATTGAACCAAGTTTTACTACCAATCAATCGTTAGGAATTTTATCAAGAAATCAACAAATTCTTGATAATCGCCTCAAGAAGGTAGACCACAAACTTGATAGAATTAAAGGGTTCTTCAATAAATTATGGGATGCCATCTCATGCACGAGCTCCACTACTGCTTCAACTTCCCGTGGCAAGCATCCGACACCAACTTTCACATGGACGTCATCCGAAGAAAATCCAAGCAGCAGCACAAGTGGGAATAGCGGTGGTCAAGGTGGAAGAGCTTAAAGACCACCTACCGGTGGACCCGTTATTCGTGAACCGGAGGGAGGGAGAGAAGGCTCATATGATTGGGATAGAGATGAATAACTCTCTTATGGTTTGATTTTTTATTTCAAAAAAAACACTAATCAAAAGGCTTGTATAAATAGTCTTCTATGATTCATTCATGCTACATTCTATGTTTTATTTATGTATGCTACATTCTAAGTTTTTGAAACTATAGTTATGCATATCAGTGATTGTTTTGACAATATACTTTTGCGATTATTACTTCCTTTTTATCTATGACAAAGGGGGAGAAATCTATGTTACTAACCTTGTTTTGTAGGAAAGAACGTGCATATATTCAGGGGGAGGAAATCATTACATCTCTACACGTTTCAGTATTGTCATCAATCAAAAATGGGGAGAATGTTGATACGCTATATTTTGATCAATGACAATGTGCTTCAACAAAAAGGAAGAGATATGTGCAAAGCTAAAGGAAGAACGATAAAGACCAAGGATAAACATAAGTATGATTTTTATATAGGTCTTAGTTTAGATTTATTGTTAAAATCTATCCTCAAGAGGCTTGCACAAACACTAGAACACGTTTTATAAACTTCATTTTCTAGAATAAAAATTCACTGTGCAAAAAACAAAAGTTCAGTCGACTGAACAGGTATGCCCAATCGATTAAACCTGTTACACATACACAAACATGCACAGTTCCAGTCGACTGAAACACCCTGCTCAGTTGACTGAATTTGTTGCTAAAAAATTTACTTTACATTTCCAGTCGACTGAAATCCCTGCTCAGTCGACTGAATTTAAACCTGCGAATTTTTTCTGAAAGGACACCTTCTTCCTCCCAAGAGTTGCAACCATTCTCCAATGGAAATGGAAGCATCTCTTGTCTGCATCTCTAGCCGACAAATGCATCTCTTCTACACATATAAATACATGGTTCTAACATCTTCAATTTACCAATTTTCTTATGCTTTAATCTCACTACTTTCTTGAACATATTTTATATTCTCTAAAAGTTTTCAAAGCAATCACCAATCTATTTCTTGAATCTCTGCTTTGTTTATAACATTTGTTTGATTCATAGCAATTCACATTTCCTAAATCTTCACAAACACATTGCATACTCTCGAGGATAAGATTATAGGAATATTGTACTACATTGGACTCATTAGTGTTGACAAGAACACAACAAGTCGAATAATTGTTTTTAGTAATTGAGTTGAAGTCCTCTTCGGTAGTTGAGGCAAGAAATCCCTTTCGGTTGTTCGGGTAAGTTGTAAACCTATTCCTTCGGGTTAAATGAGGGTTGTTAGTTAGAATTCCTAAGAGGAGCTTAGGGACTGGACGTAGGATAAGAGGTCTGAATCAGTATAAAGTCTTGGTGTCCACTTTACTTATTGCTTACTATTATTTACCTATACCATTCCACTATTCCATATTATATGATCCTACCGCATAGCTTCTTTCATATACATATAGTAACAGTGGTCTCTTTATTATGAAATATCCAATACAAGGACTATTCGCTACTAATCCTAGGGATTTCCCGACAGGATGTGGTAGGAAAGTACCTTCGGTTTGTCCTATTCTTGGACAACTTGTATGGTTGTTTGTCTGACATTGCATTTCTATAGATTACGTACATTGGTTTTTACAAACATACATCAGTGACGACGGAGAAGGCAACTTCTCTTAGATTAACACCCTCCTTGAGACGTATGAGCTTAAGGGTTGTATTTTTATGGAAGGCAATTAGCAGTCAACGGAAATGGCCGAGTGGCATTCAAAGTGATGTGATTTTGATTTATGGAAGGTATTCGTTACCTCAGGCCTCCCCGCCCGAAAATAACCGAAACAGCGTTAGATGCGGCAAGGCTAAGTGTGTCATTTCCAAGTAGGGTATGATCATCCTCTTCTATATATATCTTTACACGCTATGACTTTATGTATCTGATTATTATGGTTAGTATGCTAGAGGGCCCTCGGTAAAGGTCGGTAACAACCGGAGGATGATATATTCGGTACCATCTAGTTATAGAGGTGGGCCGGTCTTGTGTTGGTAGAGGATCCTTTGTGATGGTCCTCGGTACATTCCTCTAGAGATGTACTACCGAAAGGTAGTCCCTTCACCTGGTCATTTGTATGGAAATCCAAACCCCTCTATGAACTTGCGATTTTGTTTATAAAGGCGTAATGAATAGCATCGAAATGCTATATGGGCAACCATTTCGACTACGATTATATTATTTGTATATACTAGACACTAATATAATATCAGATGATTTGATATGAAATGTTTTAGTTATCGTAAGGTAAAAACATGTCCGCGTTTATGTATGGACGTGTCTTACGAGATACTTTTGTTTTGATAAAGGAAAAGTTTGGTAACTTAATAAATCCAGTTGAGTGTGTTTCTCACGTTGGTTTACCAGACTGATCCAGCGTTCTTCCCTTTCAATGCTCGGATCAGACCGAGTATATTTACAGGTTTAGATTTGGTGCTTTGGAGCTTCAGCGGGAGAGCTGGAGATCTTCATTTCGTATACACGTCTATGTTTTGATTATCTGCTGCTTAGTTGTTTATATTAGCAGCAATTGTGATGGAAGGTTATTATAGGTGTCCAGGCTGATAATTAGTGTTTGATTGTTGAACTCTGATTGATGTATGTGGATATATAGTTTTTTTTGTAAAGATCATTGATATGATATTATATGTTTTCCATTGCGGTGTGATATTTTGCATTGTTCTATTTTGTTCTATCTTCTTCCTTCTCTTCTCTTCTTCTCTCTTCTTTTCTTTCTGCTGACTTTCCGTCAGTCGGTGCTTTTTAGGTCGGACATGTGTGGTTTATTATCGATTCAAATGGTACAGATTTGCGGGTTGTCACATTTGGAATCAGAGCTTAGATTTTGCATATTCCTATGCTATGATGTTTACTCAGTATAGATAGGGACTGTAGCACCTTAGATTGAGTTTGAGTATATTACATATATATGAGTGCGTATTTTTTAGTGAATATAAAATGGTTTATATTGTGTTTGCTCATCCATTGACCTGTTTGTGAATTCTGGTCGGTATGCGCCATGTTATTGATAGGGATTTCTAAACACTTATATGAGGCAAGTCGATATAATATTATTTTAAATTGGGTAAATGAAATAATTTTACCTCGATTATATTTTATATATATAGGAAATAATTTTTAGGAACTATTAAGTGTATATAAATTGATTGTTCGGTTGTCTAAAATGTAAATATATATAAGTTAATAAAATACGTTTGAATAATCTAAATAAAAATAACAGTTTGTATCGACCCAACTTCCATACTCCAGGAAGTCGCATCACTAATAATAAAGAAGAGGATAGAAAAGAGAAAGAAAGAGAAGAGAAGAAACAACACATCAGAATTTAAACAGCGGAACGAATAAATTATATTAATAACATAAAATATTACATAGTTTACAATCACTATCAGAGTACACAGATATACAACACATACTAGACAGTTATAAACACCTGTCTAGTATTTACAACATAACACAACTCAGAGACAACACAGAACACACAGCGGAATACTAATATCTAACGCAGAAGCCTCCTGCTCCATTGCTCCTCCAATATTCGTCAAAGCTAACCTGAATCCCTTGGCTACTCGTAAAAATTTGAGTACCCAAGAGTTTATGAAAACAAAGAATAAACTCCGGGTCAGACATGGGTCTGGTGTGAGTAACAGGTTAAGTTGCTTAACTTTCAAAAACCTTTTGAAAAGAAAGGTATCACGTAAGACTTTCCACACATAAACATGGAAATGTTTTTGCCTTACGCTAACCAAAACATTTGATAGGAAATCCAGTGATATTATAATAGTGTCTAGGGTTTTCAAGTAAATAAGAAATAGTCGAAATTGTTACATTCATTAAATTCCAGCTACTAGCCACAAAAGTGGGTAATACAATCAAAACCGTTGGCACTTATTGGATTTTGGATTCCATACAATGGCAGGGCTACTGGGGTAACGCCCGTCACAGTACGTGGCCTAGATCAACGTACCGAGGAGTACTACCACTCCCCTGCAACACAAGGCCGGACCCATTCCTTACTGAATAGATCCGAACAAGACAACCCCGCAATTGGTGCGCAATTCCAACTGCCCACTAAGCCGAATATAAAGGGACCTCTAGACAGGGATCAATCTTGCTCTCCGGTGGGAGCTACCCACAAAGCCTTGCTGCACCTCCCCTGTTTTAGCCATTCCCGGTTGATGAGGCTTGAGGCTACGATTACCTTTAAAGAACACATTATCTTAGAATGCTCATCGTCCACCTGACGATGTTCTGAAAGCATTCAATCCATACAAGTTCGTTCCGGGTTCGAACGAAACCGAAGGCATTATCTCGTTACACTCATTACGGAATCACCCACAGAGTTAACGACGATAACCCTTGCACTCTAAATCACCATCTCGAATCTATAAGTACTATTCCGTTAAACTCATTACGGAATCACCCACAGAGTTATACTGACGTATAGCCCTTACACCTCGAGTCTTCACTCGCTCCACTTGGATTAACGACCTAACGTTTAATTGGAATCGATGTGGTTTTCGGATCTCCAAATATGGAAACCCGATCCCGGTCTCATCGAAATCCAAAGCGTGTCTTTTAGGTCCAAGTTGTTTTAAAGTTTAAAACAATTCAGTTATATTATCTATATACATACGGATAAATAATTCATAGATTCACAACAGATAATTATCATTATCAAACCACAGATAATCTACATTATCACTATTAAAAGACAATCCATATCAATATCACAATGCAACCAATGCATCCATATCAATCAACATTACTAATCTCATCTCTGAGATTCAAAACCATTCAAAGCAACCAATAACAACCATTCATAAGCAATGATCTATAATCATACTATCTATAATTAACTTAAAATGAATTAAATTAATTACATCATCTTTAATTAATTTAAAATGAATTAAATTAATTATTCACACAATATAAATCTTTCTTATATCATCATTAATTAATTACAAATTAATTAATTGATTAACCTCTAATTTATCATCTTAATTAATCAATCTTGATTAATTATACTTTATTTAATTCCACAAAATTAATTACCCTAAACCAAATACAGTAATTAACCTTTAATTACTTCATTAATTAATTAACTATAATTAATTATATTTAACCTTAATTAATTACAATTAATTAATTACCCTTAATTACTTATTAATGATTAACTAATCTTAATTAATCAATCTTAATTATATCATTAATTATATTAATTAATGATCTTTATTTAATTAATTATCTTATTTAAATTAATTACATTAAGTAATTAATCTCAATTAAACCATAATTATTAATCACCTTTGATTAATCTCAATCTGTAATTAACCACCTTTAATTACTTATCAAATTAATTACCCTTTAATTAATTTCTTAATTAATCTCTTGATTAATTATACAAGATAATTTAATCCAAATTATTTCACCATTCCATCATTATTCACTAATTTCATCTAGTAATTATCTTTAATTACTTCACTGAGTAATTACATCCCATTAATTACATTAAATAATTATTGCCAAACCCAATGATTAAAATTAATTAAACTTAATTACTTAATTTAAACCAACCTCAATAAACCCCCTTAATTACATTAAGTAATTAATGTCTTAATTAATTTCATTTAGTAATTAACTTAAATAAATTTCACAATTTATTATAATTAATTAATTAATCTAATTAATTATTAAAAATTAATCATATTAATTAATTACTAAATAGACCTTAGTTAATGACCATCATTAACAACTATTAATTCTTTAATTACTTTTCTTAATTAATCTCTAATTTAAATTAATTCAAATTATTAATTATAAATTAAATAAATAAGCCTCTCCTTAATTATCTTATTTATTTAATTATCTCAACACCTTAATAATTTCTAAGATAATCCATTTCTTATTAATAACTCTATTAATATTAAAGTGTACTTAGAACATTGCATTTAAAAATTTAAATTCAAATTTCATTTTGAATCAAAAATCCAATATGATATTTGTTTAACATTAACCAAATTTAAATCCCATTTATATTCTTTCTAAAATAAATGTAAATAACATTTATTACTTATAATTAAAACTTATATAAGATAAGTCCTAATTTAATAAAAAATTAAGTTTAAAATACATTACTATTTAAATTTCAAATTCAAGTTAATAATCATTTAACTTCCTATTATAAATCTTTTGCAAAAGACTTTATTCAAAAAGAAAAAGAAACAAGTTAAAATATTTGTTTGAAAACAAACTAACTTCTAATAAACAATTTAAATTTAAACTTGTTTTGAAAACCTTCAAATTTTAAAACATATTCAAATATCAGATTTTCAATTCAATATATTTGAACAGTTCCCTATTTAAATCATTTGAATTTAAACTTGAAATTGAACTCTTGCTTTATACCTTGATTTTAAAGCTCTTAATTAAAAATACATATTCATTTTTTAGAAAAACTGAAGATTTAAAAGTCTTAAGAGAAATTGAACTTAAAATTAGCTTTCAGATTTCAAAAAAATGAAATTTTAATTTTCAGAAAACTGTCAGGTATTCTTCCTCTTATTTTTTTTTAGAAAACTGAAAACCTCTTTCAAATTTTAAAAACTAATAAGATTTCAAAATTTTTTTAAACTATAATTCATACTTCAGCTTATTCATTTTAAATTTTGTTTTAAATTCAAAACCTTCAGACAGGTTTTTACAGAAAACTGTAATATCAATAAATACCCGAGCTAAAAGAATTTACTCCGAGTCAACTGGCCAAACTCTTCGAGTCAACTAGCTAAGATCTTCGAGCCAAACTCAGAACTACCTGAGAAAATTTCGAGACCCCTCCTCTGTTTCTACCCAGCTACCATCAGTAACTAAAAATTTGCACGGTGCACATGCACCGTGCCTACGATCATCACCAGCCTCCTCCGGCGATTTCCCAACGTCGACAACCAACCCCACAATCAACTACCACACTCAGATTCTCCTTCGAATTCACGAAATCGAAATCACGCTTCCATTCCAAAACCTGGAACAGAAATACAGGTTCTAAACCCAAACCTGTCAAACCTTCCTCCTCCTCCTTCTGACCTTTGACATGTTAGTGACTCCGGCCACGAGTCCATCCACCAACATATTATCATTACCCAGAAATTCAAACCACTCGATCACTTCTTCGAGAAGAACCAGCCAAAGCAAACTACTTATCTAAAACTAGGGTTATACCAAAAATTACATCACCGCAACCACCATGTTGAATTGCAACACCCCCTAATATTTTTTTCCGACATTAGTGACCACTCCTCCACCAACCAGAAGAACCTTGCCACCCCAAATTGCCTAGATCACCCAAAAACCCAAAAATCCCCTTATCTGTTCTAACCAGGTCTGCATGTTCAACCTAGTTTTAAAAATTATGAATTTAGTTTCAAAAATCATAATTTTGAATATTGTTTTTGATCTAATGCCTGAAACAATGAATCAATGGATTTGGGTATTCTATTTATATGCAATTTAGTCCTGTTACCCTGAGTTTCCAGAGACAGTTCCAATTAATTTTTGATTAATTAATTTGAACAAGATTTTAAACTTTGATTCCTGATTCTACAACACATCTGTGATACTTGAAAACACTAACATATATTGTAATATGTGATAATGGTGTTTAAACAGATTCTTGCATCTGGAAAGGAAAATATAGAGACATCATGATCAAGTCACTCAAACACTTCTACAGAAAAACAACTGATACAAGTGCATAAATCATTCATACTGAAACAAGAAAATCCACAAGCAACTTCTAAAATGTTTAAACTTCATTAATTAAAATGTTACTCACTTTTTCTTGATGTGCAGAGCAGTGAATTTGAAAGAATAAGACTTGTGCTTTTGTTGTTGATTTATAAACCTTGCATGCTTCATTTCTTTAATTTGAAACTGCAGTAGCTTCCTTCTTTAGTTTTGAAAAATGCAGTTTGCTCCCTTAAATTTTTGAGACTGCATGCATGCTGCTTGATTCCAAGTTTAAAGAAATGCAGGTTCCAAAACTTTGAAATTGCAGGGCTTTTACATTTGAGAAATATGCAAGTTGCTTGCTTGGAAATGAAATGCAAGATTTCTTTCCTTATCCCCAAATTTACAACTGCTATGCATGCTACAGATTGTAAATATGGTGACAGGATTTCTTGAATGTTAAAAGATGTGCAGGCTTTATATTTTTTTTATTTTGATTTGTAAAAAGGGTTAGCATGCAGGCTTGTTCAGGTTTGTGAAGTGGGTTTTCCAGAAAGTTTGGGTTTGAAGGGTAGTGTTTTAATTCATTTCAGATTTGTAATCTAGTTTAGGAAGATGTTTACAGGATCTAATTTGAGGAAGATGAATTAAATTTCAGATTTGTTTTTAAAAATTTCAGGTTGAAGATTTCTTGATGAAGATAGAAAAGAAAATAGAAGAGAAGGAGAAATGTTTTAAATAGGCTGAATTTTGATTTTAATTAAAATAAAAGGAAAACTAAAATATATTGACACTTGTCATCTTGAATTAGTATTTACTTAACACTTGTTATTAGATGTCTTAAGGAATTAACATTTGTCTTTGAGAGTTAAATTAGTTATAATTAAGTTAATTTGTATTTTATTAAATGTTAATACAAAATGAATGTAAATCCATGTTTAATTAATTAGTTAACATGTATTTATTCACAAGTAGATAATTTTAAAATGAATGAATCCAATTTTATTTATAAACTTATACAAATATTTCAAAATCAAAAGAAATTAAAACATTTATACTTTAGTTTTCAAGCTCGAATTCAAGTTCAAAATAAATTTTGAAATCCAGTTTATTTACAAATACCACTACAAAATTGAATTCTGAAAAACAATAATTTTATTAAAAATTTATTTGTTGAAACAATGTATTATTATATTTTTAGAAATAACAATACTTAATAACCATAAATAACTTATAAAAGAAATTATTTCTTTATTAATAAATTATTTATTATCACATTATATTTAAAAGAAACTCAAAATGACCTCATTGTTATTTATTTAAATTTTAAACTTGAATTAAAAATATTTTAAATCATTTCAATACTTATCTTATGTATTTAAAAACATATTTTATTTATTAAATGGCTTTTAAAAAGTTTAGCTTTTAAATAAAATCATAATTTCCAATTTTACTAAAGATATAAATTTTATAGAAAACAGGATTCATTTAAAACAATACATATTTATAATATATACAATATCCTATATATATTATAAATATGAAACAAATATTAGATTTAAAAAGATAAAATCTATCAATTACTATTTATTTTATTGAATTATTAAATTACTTCAAATCTCATTACAAAGATTATCAAATCAATTTAATTTTTATTGCAGATTATCAAATTGATATTGCTTTAAAAATTCCGAGTCATCACATTCCTCCCCCCTTAAAAGAATTTCGTCCCCGAAATTTAAAACAAAGGCAATTTAATAATCTATTTAAAGATTAAATTTTAAAACACAAGCATATACCAATGATATGCTAACAACCATAGCAATCAATTCACCCAATCAAACAAATCTAATTGTCCAGAAAAATTCTGGATAATACTTTCACGAGTTTCCCCGGTATAAAAATATCGGGATACTCGCTCTAAGGATTCCAAACAATCAATACTATTAAACTATAGAGCTCCTATTCATCTATATCTACAGAATTAGACAGCATATCGGATCACAGACGAGTCTGACTCAACAACCAAACTCTAAAACTGCTGGTTCTAAAACCAGTGATAGACCATACACGTACTTCCTCAGAGATACGTGAAACTCATCAAACTCCAGTTATCCAAACTGACAATTCAATTTTGAAAACCAAATACCAATCCAACCAAAACACAGGTAAAAGATCCAAACATCACTGAGCTAGCTTTTCTAATCATACCAAAACTTATAGCTCCTGAATCAGAGATAACTCCAACAACAACGAAGTCTCCAACTTCGAATTCAAAATTCCTCCTTCCCTTATCTATAAAAGCCTTCAGACAAATCCTAGGCTGCCAACATCCAAACTGATCAGCTTAACCCTTGCTGATTCCTCTAGAACAAGCAGAACCAAAAACAACCCAATACAATGATGTCCTCAAGATCAATCCAAAACCAAAACTCAATCCTACTCCATAACCAGCAGAAAACAACAAACTTCTCCCAATCCGGAAAAGAAAATCAGAAATACTATCAAACTGCTTCTGCTGCACAACTCTGATCCATAGTAGATAAGAAAATACTGATGAAGAACACAAGCACCAACTGGACATCACCTCTCAGAAATATGGTTCAACGGATCCATAAAGAAAACTCAGAAATTCCTCCAAAACTGAGTTACTTCATCAAACTCTATCTCTAGGAATCATTTTCCATCTAAACAGAACCACCGCTTCCACTCCTGGAATTCTAGTCGATAAGAAAACTCAATCTCCAGATGCTGTTGAACCTCTGTCTTCCTAGAAGACATCCAGAACAATCTTCAACAATCCAAGAGAACACTCAAACAATCGCAAGTCACTTTTGTGATCAACCCAAATAAATCTCCAAATAAGACCGTTCACTCTTTACCAAACAGAACAGCTTACATTGGTCTAGTCATTCCATTAAAGAAACGGATTCAGTCTGCAGCTTTTGAACTCCATCTTCAGAAAAACTACTCAGCTAAGACCTCCCTGTCGGCTCACAGAACATTCCGAGCTGCACTACTGTCGCCAATGCCAAACTTCTTAATCTAAAGTTCTTCGAGAAACTCGGACTTCAAAGCTGACCACAACATCCTGCTGAATCTAGCCACAACTTCGGGACAGTCACACTTCCCAAACTTGTTCCAAAGAAAACATCTTCGGAAACAATCCATAGTTACTGCATCTCATCATGCAGTTACAACTTCCTGAGGTATCAAGATACCCTCACTTGCTCCAGCTCAACCGAACAGATCCAAACCCTACTCACCAAACTTTGTACTTCAAAGATGACTCCGAACCTTAACAGGTTTCCTTCAAAGATCGATGAAATACTTCAACATAACAAAACTTACTCGAGACGGTATTAGGTCTACAGTCTCGACAGATACACTTCCAATCTCAACATCAGACTCCAATCAATGGTAGTAATCGTGTTACAAACACTACTACCTCGTCTACCTTTATAAGCTATATTGGTAAAGCCGGACAGGTAATCCCAACAGATAGGTAGAAATAGATAAGTTTATATAAATATATATAAAATTACAAATACGCTCTCTCAAGATAGACACCACTACAGAGCATAGGTATTCACTCAACCTAACGCTCTGATACCACCAGTAGCGACCCAACTTCCATACTCCTGGAAGTCGCATCACTAATAAGAAAGAAGAGGATAGAAAAGAGAAAGAAAGAGAAGAGAAGAAACAACACATCAGAATCTAAACAGCGGAATGAATAAATTATATTAATAACATAAAATATTACGTAGTTTACAATCACTATCAGAGT
Source organism: Allium cepa (assembly GCA_030765085.1). Taxonomy (NCBI): domain Eukaryota; kingdom Viridiplantae; phylum Streptophyta; class Magnoliopsida; order Asparagales; family Amaryllidaceae; genus Allium; species Allium cepa. The sequence goes on along the minus strand of CM060934.1, from coordinate 955,293,391 downwards.
ACACAGATATACAGCACATACTAGATAGTTATAAACACCTGTCTAGTATTTACAACATAATACAACTCAGAGACAACACAGAACACACAGCGGAATACTAATATCTAACGCAGAAGCCTCCTGCTCCATTGCTCCTCCAATATTCGTCAAAGCTAACCTGAATCCCTTGGCTACTCGTAAAAATTTGAGTACCCAAGAGTTTATGAAAACAAAGAATAAACTCCGGGTCAGACATGGGTCTGGTGTGAGTAACAGGTTAAGTTGCTTAACTTTCAAAAACCTTTTGAAAAGAAAGGTATCACGTAAGACTTTCCACACATAAACATGGAAAAGTTTTTACCTTACGCTAACCAAAACATTTGATAGGAAATCCAGTGATATTATAATAGTGCCTAGGGTTTTCAAGTAAATAAGAAATAGCTGAAATTGTTACATTCATTAAATTCCAGCTACTAGCCACAAAAGTGGGTAATACAATCAAAACCATTGGCACTTATTGGATTTTGGATTCCATACAATGGCAGGGCTACTGGGGTACCGCCCGTCACAGTACGTGGCCTATATCAACGTACCGAGGAGTACTCCCACTCCCCTGTAACACAAGGCCGGACCCATTCCTTACTGAATAGTTTCGAACAAGACAACCCCGCAGTTGGTGCGCAATTCCAACTGCCCACTAAGCCGAATATAAAGGGACCTCTAGACAGGGATCAATCTTGCTCTCCAGTAGGAGTTACCCACGAAGCCTTGCTGCACCTCTCCTGTTTTAGCCATTCCCGGTTGATGAGGCTTGAGGCTACGATTACCTTTAAAGAACACATTATCTTAGAATGCTCATCGTCCACCTGGCGATGTTCTGAAAGCATTCAATCCATACAAGTTCGTTCCGGGTTCGAACGAAACCGAAGGCATTATCTCGTTACACTCATTACGGAATCACCCACAGAGTTAACGACGATAACCCTTGCACTCTAAATCACCATCTCGAATCTATAAGTACTATTCCGTCAAACTCATTACGGAATCACCCACAGAGTTATACTGACGTATAGCCCTTACACCTCGAGTCTTCACTCGCTCCACTTGGATTAACGACCAAACGTTTAATTGGAATCGATGTGGTTTTCGGATCTCCAAATATGGAAACCCGATCCCGGTCTCATCGAAATCCAAAGCATGTCTTTTAGGTCCAAGTTGTTTTAAAGTTTAAAACAATTCAATTATATTATCTATATACATACGGATAAATAATTCATAGATTCACAACAGATAATTATCATTATCAAACCACAGATAATCTACATTATCACTATTAAAAGACAATCCATATCAATATCACAATGCAACCAATGCATCCATATCAATCAACATTACTAATCTCATCTCTGAGATTCAAAACCATTCAAAGCAACCAATAACAACCATTCATAAGCAATGATCTATAATCATACTATCTATAATTAACTTAAAATGAATTAAATTAATTACATCATCTTTAATTAATTTAAAATGAATTAAATTAATTATTCACACAATATAAATCTTTCTTATATCATCATTAATTAATTACAAATTAATTAATTGATTAACCTCTAATTTATCATCTTAATTAATCAATCTTGATTAATTATACTTTATTTAATTCCACAAAATTAATTACCCTAAACCAAATATAGTAATTAACCTTTAATTACTTCATTAATTAATTAACTATAATTAATTATATTTAACCTTAATTAATTACAATTAATTAATTACCCTTAATTACTTATTAATGATTAACTAATCTTAATTAATCAATCTTAATTATATCATTAATTATATTAATTAATGATCTTTATTTAATTAATTATCTTATTTAAATTAATTACATTAAGTAATTAATCTCAATTAAACCATAATTATTAATCACCTTTGATTAATCTCAATCTGTAATTAACCACCTTTAATTACTTATCAAATTAATTACCCTTTAATTAATTTCTTAATTAATCTCTTGATTAATTATACAAGATAATTTAATCCAAATTATTTCACCATTCCATCATTATTCACTAATTTCATCTAGTAATTATCTTTAATTACTTCACTGAGTAATTACATCCCATTAATTACATTAAATAATTATTGCCAAACCCAATGATTAAAATTAATTAAACTTAATTACTTAATTTAAACCAACCTCAATAAACCCCCTTAATTACATTAAGTAATTAATGTCTTAATTAATTTCATTTAGTAATTAACTTAAATAAATTTCACAATTTATTATAATTAATTAATTAATCTAATTAATTATTAAAAATTAATCATATTAATTAATTACTAAATAGACCTTACTTAATGACCATCATTAACAATTATTAATTCTTTAATTACTTTTCTTAATTAATCTCTAATTTAAATTAATTCAAATTATTAATTATAAATTAAATAAATAAGCCTCTCCTTAATTATCTTATTTATTTAATTATCTCAACACCTTAATAATTTCTAAGATAATCCATTTCTTATTAATAACTCTATTAATATTAAAGTGTACTTAGAACATTGCATTTAAAAATTTAAATTCAAATTTCATTTTGAATCAAAAATCCAATATGATATTTGTTTAACATTAACCAAATTTAAATCCCATTTATATTCTTTCTAAAATAAATGTAAATAACATTTATTACTTATAATTAAAACTTATATAAGATAAGTCCTAATTTAATAAAAAATTAAGTTTAAAATACATTACTATTTAAATTTCAAATTCAAGTTAATAATCATTTAACTTCCTATTATAAATCTTTTGCAAAAGACTTTATTCAAAAAGAAAAAGAAACAAGTTAAAATATTTGTTTGAAAACAAACTAACTTCTAATAAACAATTTAAATTTAAACTTGTTTTGAAAACCTTCAAATTTTAAAACATATTCAAATATCAGATTTTCAATTCAATATATTTGAACAGTTCCCTATTTAAATCATTTGAATTTAAACTTGAAATTGAACTCTTGCTTTATACCTTGATTTTAAAGCTCTTAATTAAAAATACATATTCATTTTTTAAAAAAACTGAAGATTTAAAAGTCTTAAGAGAAATTGAACTTAAAATTAGCTTTCAGATTTCAAAAAAATGAAATTTTAATTTTCAGAAAACTGTCAGGTATTCTTCCTCTTATTTTTTTTTTAGAAAACTGAAAACCTCTTTCAAATTTTAAAAACTAATAAGATTTCAAAAATTTTTTAAACTATAATTCATACTTCAGCTTATTCATTTTAAATTTTGTTTTAAATTCAAAACCTTCAGACAGGTTTTTACAGAAAACTGTAATATCAATAAATACCCGAGCTAAAAGAATTTACTCCGAGTCAACTGGCCAAACTCTTCGAGTCAACTAGCTAAGATCTTCGAGCCAAACTCAGAACTACCTGAGAAAATTTCGAGACCCCTCCTCTGTTTCTACCCAGCTACCATCAGTAACTAAAAATTTGCACGGTGCACATGCACCGTGCCTACGATCATCACCAGCCTCCTCCGGCGATTTCCCAACGTCGACAACCAACCCCACAATCAACTACCACACTCAGATTCTCCTTCGAATTCACGAAATCGAAATCACGCTTCCATTCCAAAACCTGGAACAGAAATACAGGTTCTAAACCCAAACCTGTCAAACCTTCCTCCTCCTCCTTCTGACCTTTGACATGTTAGTGACTCCGGCCACGAGTCCATCCACCAACATATTATCATTACCCAGAAATTCAAACCACTCGATCACTTCTTCGAGAAGAACCAGCCAAAGCAAACTACTTATCTAAAACTAGGGTTATACCAAAAATTACATCACCGCAACCACCATGTTGAATTGCAACACCCCCTAATATTTTTTTCCGACATTAGTGACCACTCCTCCACCAACCAGAAGAACCTTGCCACCCCAAATTGCCTAGATCACCCAAAAACCCAAAAATCCCCTTATCTGTTCTAACCAGGTCTGCATGTTCAACCTAGTTTTAAAAATTATGAATTTAGTTTCAAAAATCATAATTTTGAATATTGTTTTTATCTAATGCCTGAAACAATGAATCAATGGATTTGGGTATTCTATTTATATGCAATTTAGTCCTGTTACCCTGAGTTTCCAGAGACAGTTCCAATTAATTTTTGATTAATTAATTTGAACAAGATTTTAAACTTTGATTCCTGATTCTACAACACATCTGTGATACTTGAAAACACTAACATATATTGTAATATGTGATAATGGTGTTTAAACAGATTCTTGCATCTGGAAAGGAAAATACAGAGACATCATGATCAAGTCACTCAAACACTTCTACAGAAAAAAAACTGATACAAGTGCATAAATCATTCATACTGAAACAAGAAAATCCACAAGCAACTTCTAAAATGTTTAAACTTCATTAATTAAAATGTTACTCACTTTTTCTTGATGTGCAGAGCAGTGAATTTGAAAGAATAAGACTTGTGCTTTTGTTGTTGATTTATAAACCTTGCATGCTTCATTTCTTTAATTTGAAACTGCAGTAGCTTCCTTCTTTAGTTTTGAAAAATGCAGTTTGCTCCCTTAAATTTTTGAGACTGCATGCATGCTGCTTGATTCCAAGTTTAAAGAAATGCAGGTTCCAAAACTTTGAAATTGCAGGGCTTTTACATTTGAGAAATATGCAAGTTGCTTGCTTGGAAATGAAATGCAAGATTTCTTTCCTTATCCCCAAATTTACAACTGCTATGCATGCTACAGATTGTAAATATGGTGACAGGATTTCTTGAATGTTAAAAGATGTGCAGGCTTTATATTTTTTTTATTTTGATTTGTAAAAAGGATTAGCATGCAGGCTTGTTCAGGTTTGTGAAGTGGGTTTTCCAGAAAGTTTGGGTTTGAAGGGTAGTGTTTTAATTCATTTCAGATTTGTAATCTAGTTTAGGAAGATGTTTACAGGATCTAATTTGAGGAAGATGAATTAAATTTCAGATTTGTTTTTAAAAATTTCAGGTTGAAGATTTCTTGATGAAGATAGAAAAGAAAATAGAAGAGAAGGAGAAATGTTTTAAATAGGCTGAATTTTGATTTTAATTAAAATAAAAGGAAAACTAAAATATATTGACACTTGTCATCTTGAATTAGTATTTACTTAACACTTGTTATTAGATGTCTTAAGGAATTAACATTTGTCTTTGAGAGTTAAATTAGTTATAATTAAGTTAATTTGTATTTTATTAAATGTTAATACAAAATGAATGTAAATCCATGTTTAATTAATTAGTTAACATGTATTTATTCACAAGTAGATAATTTTAAAATGAATGAATCCAATTTTATTTATAAACTTATACAAATATTTCAAAATCAAAAGAAATTAAAACATTTATACTTTAGTTTTCAAGCTCGAATTCAAGTTCAAAATAAATTTTGAAATCCAGTTTATTTACAAATACCACTACAAAATTGAATTCTGAAAAACAATAATTTTATTAAAAATTTATTTGTTGAAACAATGTATTATTATATTTTTAGAAATAACAATACTTAATAACCATAAATAACTTATAAAAGAAATTATTTCTTTATTAATAAATTATTTATTATCACATTATATTTAAAAGAAACTCAAAATGACCTCATTGTTATTTATTTAAATTTTAAACTTGAATTAAAAATATTTTAAATCATTTCAATACTTATCTTATGTATTTAAAAACATATTTTATTTATTAAATGGCTTTTAAAAAGTTTAGCTTTTAAATAAAATCATGATTTCCAATTTTACTAAAGATATAAATTTTATAGAAAACAGGATTCATTTAAAATAATACATATTTATAATATATACAATATCCTATATATATTATAAATATGAAACAAATATTAGATTTAAAAAGATAAAATCTATCAATTACTATTTATTTTATTGAATTATTAAATTACTTCAAATCTCATTACAAAGATTATCAAATCAATTTAATTTTTATTGCAGATTATCAAATTGATATTGCTTTAAAAATTCCGAGTCATCACATTCCTCCCCCCTTAAAAGAATTTCGTCCCCGAAATTTAAAACAAAGGCAATTTAATAATCTATTTAAAGATTAAATTTTAAAACACAAGCATATACCAATGATATGCTAACAACCATAGCAATCAATTCACCCAATCAAACAAATCTAATTGTCCAGAAAAATTCTGGATAATACTTTCACGAGTTTCCCCGGTATAAAAATATTGGGATACTCGCTCTAAGGATTCCAAACAATCAATACTATTAAACTATAGAGCTCCTATTCATCTATATCTACAGAATTAGACAGCATATCGGATCACAGACGAGTCTGACTCAACAACCAAACTCTAAAACTGCTGGTTCTAAAACCAGTGATAGACCATACACGTACTTCCTCAGAGATACGTGAAACTCATCAAACTCCAGTTATCCAAACTGACAATTCAATTTTGAAAACCAAATACCAATCCAACCAAAACACAGGTAAAAGGTCCAAACATCACTGAGCTAGCTTTTCTAATCATACCAAAACTTATAGCTCCTGAATCAGAGAAAACTCCAACAACAACGAAGTCTCCAACTTCGAATTCAAAATTCCTCCTTCCCTTATCTATAAAAGCCTTCAGACAAATCCTAGGCTGCCAACATCCAAACTGATCAGCTTAACCCTTGCTGATTCCTCTAGAACAAGCAGAACCAAAAACAACCCAATACAATGATGTCCTCAAGATCAATCCAAAACCAAAACTCAATCCTACTCCATAACCAGCAGAAAACAACAAACTTCTCCCAATCCGGAAAAGAAAATCAGAAATACTATCAAACTGCTTCTGCTGCACAACTCTGATCCATAGTAGATAAGAAAATACTGACGAAGAACACAAGCACCAACTGGACATCACCTCTCAGAAATATGGTTCAACGGATCCATAAAGAAAACTCAGAAATTCCTCCAAAACTGAGTTACTTCATCAAACTCTATCTCTAGGAATCATTTTCCATCTAAACAGAACCACCGCTTCCACTCCTGGAATTCTAGTCGATAAGAAAACTCAATCTCCAGATGCTGTTGAACCTCTGTCTTCCTAGAAGACATCCAGAACAATCTTCAACAATCCAAGAGAACACTCAAACAATCGCAAGTCACTTTTGTGATCAACCCAAATAAATCTCCAAATAAGACCGTTCACTCTTTACCAAACAGAACAGCTTACATTGGTCTAGTCATTCCATTAAAGAAACGGATTCAGTCTGCAGCTTTTGAACTCCATCTTCAGAAAAACTACTCAGCTAAGACCTCCCTGTCGGCTCACAGAACATTCCGAGCTGCACTACTGTCGCCAATGCCAAACTTCTTAATCTAAAGTTCTTCGAGAAACTCGGACTTCAAAGCTGACCACAACATCCTGCTGAATCTAGCCACAACTTCGGGACAGTCACACTTCCCAAACTTGTTCCAAAGAAAACATCTTCGGAAACAATCCATAGTTACTGCATCTCATCATGCAGTTACAACTTCCTGAGGTATCAAGATACCCTCACTTGCTCCAGCTCAACCGAACAGATCCAAACCCTACTCACCAAACTTTGTACTTCAAAGATGACTCCGAACCTTAACAGGTTTCCTTCAAAGATCGATGAAATACTTCAACATAACAAAACTTACTCGAGACGGTATTAGGTCTACAGTCTCGACAGATACACTTCCAATCTCAACATCAGACTCCAATCAATGGTAGTAATCGTGTTACAAACACTACTACCTCGTCTACCTTTATAAGCTATATTGGTAAAGCCGGACAGGTAATCCCAACAGATAGGTAGAAATAGATAAATTTATATAAATATATATAAAATTACAAATACGCTCTCTCAAGATAGACACCACTACAGAGCATAGGTATTCACTCAACCTAACGCTCTGATACCACCAGTAGCGACCCAACTTCCATACTCCAGGAAGTCGCATCACTAATAAGAAAGAAGAGGATAGAAAAGAGAAAGAAAGAGAAGAGAAGAAACAACACATCAGAATCTAAACAGCGGAATGAATAAATTATATTAATAACATAAAATATTACGTAGTTTACAATCACTATCAGAGTACACAGATATACAGCACATACTAGACAGTTATAAACACCTGTCTAGTATTTACAACATAATACAACTCAGAGACAACACAGAACACATAGCGGAATACTAATATCTAACGCAGAAGCCTCCTGCTCCATTGCTCCTCCAATATTCGTCAAAGCTAACCTGAATCCCTTGGCTACTCGTAAAAATTTGAGTACCCAAGAGTTTATGAAAACAAAGAATAAACTCCGGGTCAGACATGGGTCTGGTGTGAGTAACAGGTTAAGTTGCTTAACTTTCAAAAACCTTTTGAAAAGAAAGGTATCACGTAAGACTTTCCACACATAAACATGGAAAAGTTTTTACCTTACGCTAACCAAAACATTTGTAGGAAATCCAGTGATATTATAATAGTGCCTAGGGTTCTCAAGTAAATAAGAAATAGCTGAAATTGTTACATTCATTAAATTCCAGCTACTAGCCACAAAAGTGGGTAATACAATCAAAACCATTGGCACTTATTGGATTTTGGATTCCATACAATGGCAGGGCTACTGGGGTACCGCCCGTCACAGTACGTGGCCTATATCAACGTACCGAGGAGTACTCCCACTCCCCTGCAACACAAGGCCGGACCCATTCCTTACGGAATAGTTTCGAACAAGACAACCCCGCAGTTGGTGCGCAATTCCAACTGCCCACTAAGCCGAATATAAAGGGACCTCTAGACAGGGATCAATCTTGCTCTCCAGTAGGAGCTACCCACGAAGCCTTGCTGCACCTCTCCTGTTTTAGCCATTCCCGGTTGATGAGGCTTGAGGCTACGATTACCTTTAAAGAACACATTATCTTAGAATGCTCATCGTCCACCTGACGATGTTCTGAAAGCATTCAATACATACACGAACGAAACCGAAGGCATTATCTCGTTACACTCATTACGGAATCACCCACAGAGTTAACGACGATAACCCTTGCACTCTAAATCACCATCTCGAATCTATAAGTACTATTCCGTCAAACTCATTACGGAATCACCCACAGAGTTATACTGACGTATAGCCCTTACACCTCGAATCTTCACTCGCTCCACTTGGATTAACGACCTAACGTTTAATTGGAATCGATGTGGTTTTCGGATCTCCAAATATGGAAACGCGATCCCGGTCTCATCGAAATCCAAAGCGTGTCTTTTAGGTCCAAGTTGTTTTAAAGTTTAAAACAATTCAATCATATTATCTATATACATACGGATAAATAATTCATAGATTCACAACAGATAATTATCATTATCAAACCACAGATAATCTACATTATCACTATTAAAAGACAATCCATATCAATATCACAATGCAACCAATGCATCCATATCAATCAACATTACTAATCTCATCTCTGAGATTCAAAACCATTCAAAGCAACCAATAACAACCATTCATAAGCAATGATCTATAATCATACTATCTATAATTAACTTAAAATGAATTAAATTAATTACATCATCTTTAATTAATTTAAAATGAATTAAATTAATTATTCACACAATATAAATCTTGCTTATATCATCATTAATTAATTACAAATTAATTAATTGATTAACCTCTAATTTATCATCTTAATTAATCAATCTTGATTAATTATACTTTAATTAATTCCACAAAATTAATTACCCTAAACCAAATACAGTAATTAACCTTTAATTACTTCATTAATTAATTAACTATAATTAATTATATTTAACCTTAATTAATTACCCTTAATTACTTATTAGTGATTAATTAATCTTAATTAATCAATCTTAATTATATCGTTAATTATATTAATTAATGATCTTTATTTAATTAATTATCTTATTTAAATTAATTACATTAAGTAATTAATTAATCTCAATTAAACCATAATTATTAATCACCTTTGATTAATCTCAATCTGTAATTAACCACCTTTAATTACTTATCAAATTAATTACCCTTTAATTAATTTCTTGATTAATTATACAAGATAATTTAATCCAAATTATTTCACCATTCCATCATTATTCACTAATTTCATCTAGTAATTATCTTTAATTACTTCACTGAGTAATTACATCCCATTAATTACATTAAATAATTATTGCCAAACCCAGTGATTAAAATTAATTAAACTTAATTAATTAATTTAAACCAACCTCAATAAACCCCCTTAATTACATTAAGTAATTAATGTCTTAATTACTTTCCTTTAGTAATTAACTTAAATAAATTTCACAATTTATTATAATTAATTAATTAATCTAATTAATTATTAAAAATTAATCATATTAATTAATTACTAAATAGACCTTAGTTAATGACCATCATTAACAATTATTAATTCTTTAATTACTTTTCTTAATTAATCTCTAATTTAAATTAATTCAAATTATTAATTATAAATTAAATAAATAAGCCTCTCCTTAATTATCTTATTTATTTAATTATCTCAACACCTTAATAATTTCTAAGATAATCCATTTCTTATTAATAACTCTATTAATATTAAAGTGTACTTAGAACATTGCATTTAAAATTTAAATTCAAATTTCATTTTGAATCAAAAATCCAATATGATATTTGTTTAACATTAACCAAATTTAAATCCCATTTATATTCTTTCTAAAATAAATGTAAATAACATTTATTACTTATAATTAAAACTTATATAAGATAAGTCCTAATTTAATTAAAAATTAAGTTTAAAATATATTACTATTTAAATTTCAAATTCAAGTTAATAATCATTTAACTTCCGATTATAAATCTTTTATAAATGACTTTATTCAAAAAGAAAAAAAATAAGTTAAAATATTTGTTTGAAAACAAATTAACTTCTAATAAACAATTTAAATTTAAACCTGTTTTGAAAACCTTTAAATTTTAAAACATATTCAAATATCAGATTTTCAATTCAATATATTTGAACTGTTCCCTATTTAAATCATTTGAATTTAAACTTGAAATTGAACTCTTGCTTCATATCTTGATTTTAAAACTCTTAATTAAAAATACATATTAATTTTTTAAAAAAACTAAAGATTTAAAAGTCTTAAGAGAAATTGAACTTAAAATTAGCTTTCAGATTTCAAAAAAATGAAATTTTAATTTTCAGAAAACTGTCAGGTATTCTAACTCTTATTTTTTTTTAGAAAACTGAAAACCTCTTTCAAATTTTAAAAACTTATAAGATTTCAAAATCTTTTTAAAACTATAATTCATACTATAACTTATTCATTTTAAATTTTGTTTTAAATTCAAAACCTTTAGACAGTTTTTTACAGAAAATTGTAATATCAATAAATACCCGAGCTAAAAGAATTTACTCCGAGTCAACTGGCCAAACTCTTCGAGTCAACTAGCTAAGATCTTCGAGCCAAACTCAGAACTACCGGAAAAAATTTCGAGACCCCTCCTCTGTTTCTACCCAGCTACCATCAGTAACTAAAAATTTGCACGGTGCACATGCACCGTGCCTACGATCATCACCAGCCTCCTCCGGCGATTTCCCAACGTCGACAACCAACCCCACAATCAACTACCACACTCAGATTCTCCTTCGAATTCACGAAATCAAAATCACGCTTCCATTCCAAAACCTAGAACAGAAATACAGGTTCTAAACCCAAACCTGTCAAACCTTCCTCCTCCTCCTTCTGACCTCCGACATGTCAGTGACTACGGCCACGAGTCCATCCACCAACATATTATCATTACCCAGAAATTCAAACCACTCGATCACTTCTTCGAGAAGAACCAGCCAAAGCAAACTACTTATCTAAAACTAGGGTTATACCAAAAATTACATCACCGCAACCACCATGTTGAATTGCAACACCCCCTAATATTTTTTTTCGACATTAGTGACCACTCCTCCACCAACCAGAAGAACCTTGCCACCCCAAATTGCCTAGATCACCCAAAAACCCAAAAATCCCCTTATCTGTTCTAACCAGGTCTGCATGTTCAACCTAATTTTAAAAATTATGAATTTAGTTTCAAAAATCATAATTTTGAATATTGTTTTTGATCTAATGCCTAAAACAATGAATCAATGGATTTGGGTATTCTATTTATATGCAATTTAGTCCTGTTACCCTGAGTTTCCAGAGACAGTTCCAATTAATTTTTAATTAATTAATTTGAACAAGATTTTAAACTTTGATTCCTGATTCTACAACACATCTGTGATACTTGAAAACACTAACATATATTGTAATATGTGATAATGGTGTTTAAACAGATTCTTGCATCTGGAAAGGAAAATACAGAGACATCATGATCAAGTCACTCAAACACTTCTACAGAAAAACAACTGGTACAAGTGCATAAATCATTCATACTGAAACAAGAAAATCCACAAGCAACTTCTAAAATATTTAAACTTCATTAATTAAAATGTTACTCACTTTTTCTTGATGTGCAGAGCAGTGAATTTGAAAGAATAAGACTTGTGCTTTTGTTGTTGATTTATAAACCTTGCATTCTTCATTTCTTTAATTTGAAACTGCAGTAGCTTCCTTCTTTAGTTTTGAAAAATGCAGTTTGCTCCCTTAAATTTTTGAGACTGCATGCATGCTGCTTGATTCCAAGTTTAAAGAAATGCAGGTTCCAAAACTTTGAAATTGCAGGGCTTTTACATTTGAGAAATATGCAAGTTGCTTGCTTGGAAATGAAATGCAAGAATTCTTGCCTTATCCCCAGATTTACAACTGCTATGCATGCTACAGATTGTAAATATGGTGACAGGATTTCTTGAATGTTAAAAGATGTGCAGGCTTTATATTTTTTTTATTTTGATTTGTAAAAAGGGTTAGCATGCAGGCTTGTTCAGGTTTGTGAAGTGGGTTTTCTAGAAAGTTTGGGTTTGAAGGGGAGTGTTTTAATTCATTTCAGATTTGTAATCTAGTTTAGGAAGATGTTTACAGGATCTAATTTGAGGAAGATGAATTAAATTTCAGATTTGTTTTTGAAAATTTCAGGTTGAAGATTTCTTGATGAAGATAGAAAAGAAAATAGAAGAGAAAGAGAAATGTTTTAAATAGGCTGAATTTTGATTTTAATTAAAATAAAAGGAAAACTAAAATATATTGACACTTGTCATCTTGAATTAGTATTTACTTAACACTTGTTATTAGATGTCCTAAGGAATTAACATTTGTCTTTGAGAGTTAAGTTAGTTATTATTAAGTTAATTTGTATTTTATTAAATGTTAATACAAAATGAATGTAAATCCATGTTTAATTAACTAGTTAACATGTATTTATTCACAAGTAGATAACTTTAAAATGAATGAATCCAATTTTATTTATAAACTTATACAAATATTTCTAAATCAAAAGAAATTAAAACATTTATACTTTAGTTTTCAAGCTCGAATTCAAGTTCAAAATAAATTTTGAAATCCAGTTTATTTACAAATACCAATACAAAATTGAATTCTGAAAAACAATAATTTTATTAAAAATTTATTTGTTGAAATAATGTATTATTATATTTTTAGAAATAACAATACTTAATAACCATAAATAACTTATAAAAGAAATTATTTCTTTATTAATAAATTATTTATTATCACGTTATATTTAAAAGAAACTCAAAATGACCTCATTGTTATTTATTTAAATTTTAAACTTAAATTAAAAATATTTTAAATCATTTCAATACTTATCTTATGTATTTAAAAACATATTTTATTTATTAAATGGCTTTTAAAAAGTTTAACTTTTAAATAAAATCATAATTTCCAATTTTACTAAAGATATAAATTTTATAGAAAACATGATTCATTTAAAACAATACATATTTATAATATATACAATATCCTATATATATTATAAATATAAAACAAATATTAGATTTAAAAAGATAAAATCTATCAATTACTATTTATTTTATTGAATTATTCAATTAATTCAAATCTCATTACAAAGATTATCAAATCAATTTAATTTTTATTACAGATTATCAAATTGATATTAAAATTACGGGTCATCACACAATTGTAAAAGAATGAAATTATATAAGCAAATGAATTATAAAGTATGGAATTATAATTAATATGATTACAAATGTGAAACATTCTATATATAAGAAGTGAAACTATATGAATATATTTATAATTATGAGTTATAAATAAAAATGAAGTTAAACTAAGAATTTGAATATTTGATTCCCGTTGATTTTGAAAGTTATTTTCAAAAAATTAAAGATGTTATATTGTTATAAATCTAAATAGGATAAGTAAATTTGGAATGATCTTATATAAGTAAAGTGAAATAGTGAAATTATATAACTCAAAGATTTATAAATGTGATTTATAAAAATAAAAGGATTTTTAAAAAGAATATAAAGCACTAATTCACTACTGTTGCTGGAAAATAATAAGGGTGATGACTGCAGCATCATTAGTATTATTTTCGTGTTTCTATGTGATTGGTTTGCTACCAATAGTAAACTGAAATTTAAGTTTCGTTGTGATAAACGAATTTGAATTTGAAATCCAAGTTGAAATTGATAAATGTAAGTGAAATGAGTTTTAGACTTACAATATGAAATAAAAAATATTAATTTTAGTAAAGTTAAATAAATTTGAGTTAGCGTAATAAATATATGATTTGAAATTTGACTAAAGGAAGGTTAAATAATTTGAACTGGATTAGATAAGCTATTGAAATGGAAATTAAACTTTTAAGTGATTATATAATATAAATTTGAAAGTTTAAATAAATAAGTTGTATAACTTATAAAATGAGAATATGTAAATAAAACAAAATAGTAAAATGGTTAAACAATTTTGTTAAGCAAAACAGAATCTGAATTAGAATAAATGATATGAAATTTAACTTAAGCAAAGTTAAATAAAATAGAATTTGAATTAAATTAGTAGTGAACTTAAGTTGTATAGTGAAAGTAAACGCAAATGAGAGTAAAATGAAACATAACTTAAGTAACGTTGAATGAAGTTGAACTTGATATCGAAATGAATTAATAAAGTGAATTTGCAAAGTAAAATTGAATAATAAGAAGTTAACGAAATGAAGAATATGAACTTGAGTTATAAAATGAAATTCAACTTTAATTGTAAAATGAATTAGAATTAGAAATGTTATTATTGGAATTTAATAAACTTAAGTTGTGGATTGATAATAAACATTAGAAATGTTGTATAGAAATGTGAAAATAGTGAATACTAGAATTCAATCTAAATTGAATAATTGAATGTTAAACTAATTGGAATTAAAAGTGTTAAACCAAATTGAATGTAAATGAAGTAAAGTAAATAAATTTGATTATGTTGGATATGCATTTGTTGTTAGATGAATGTTAGTTGATTGTATAGAAATCAAATAAATTGAATTAATGAAATTGAAAGCTAATGTAATTGAATTCAAATTGGAAGTGAAGTAAAGCTAAATAGAATTAAATTTGGTTTGAATTGAAAGTGAACAAACTTGAATGTAAATTAATTGAATATGAATGGATATTAGTAAAATCCAATGTTAATGAGTCAAATGTGAATAAACTGAAAACCAATTAAATGAATATCAATAAGAAGTGAAATTATATTGCTTTGGTTATTGATTGATTGGATAGATACTGGGTTATTGAATTTTTGTTGGATGGTAGTTGTTTGATGATTGGATTTGTTGCTTATCGTTTGCATTAGCTATATTGGCATATATAGTTGTTGTTGTGGTATATGTTGTATATTGTTATTACTTTCTATATACATGTTTCTCATTATTTATTGAGTATTTAGTAGGTGCGGATGGCGTATGCTTAAATTTTGCAGCACGCTTTCGTGCTATATTAGTCCTATATGCTCGCTAATAATATATAGGGTACATATCTCAGATTAAATATCGTACTTTTATATTTTTCTCCCTACGGGATGCCTCATCCTCGAAGATGAGATGTATATTTGTGATATATATATATATCCGTGTGTTGTGATCCTACTATGATCGAACTGCGCAAAGGAGGCTATGACAAAATGTTTTGAAAATTTAAGGCGTTAGAAAAATTTATGGAAAAGTGGAATTTCTTTTATAACTATAAATTTTGATATTTAGTTGAAAGTTAAACGATATTAGGGCTTTTGAAAGGACAATTATGAGTGGATTTGTAAACTAGTGCAGTTTTTATAAGAAGTTTAACTAATGGATTTTGGGAAAGTAAAAGATTTAAATGAATTTGAAATCTGGTTTGAACGAATTGTTTTGAAAAGTTAATAGATTTTTGTTACTATTTCTTACTTGGTAATTTTGAGGACGAAATTCTTTTAAGTAGGGGAGAATGTAACGACCCAGAATTTCAGTCATTTGAAACTCGTATATTTAATTGATTTTAAATATTCAAAAGTTAATTTTATAAGCTGAATAACTTATATTTGAAATATAAGGATTTAATTGGTAATTAAATTGATAATTTAATATTTGAAATTGTGTAAATAATTGGAATTTAAATTATATGCGAATGAAAATGATTTATAAAGTTGAATTAAATATTATTTGAATTAGAATGATGTTGGTAAACTGTTAAAATTGAATTAAAAGTCAAATTATAAAAATGGAATATTTTAATATTTAATTAACGTGTAAAATTAGCTATTTTTCATACAGTCTCGGATTTCGACGAAACCATTTTCATTGGATCCGTAATGTTATATTATTGCAAGATGTCAAATTTCGTGTCAATCAGATTTACGGTTTGTCTGGAATAAGCTAAAAAGCGTAGAAATCTTTTTAATAAATTTTAAATTTAAATAGTCAATTCGAAAACCTATCTTCCAAATATGATCGAATTAGCTCCCGATATATATTCCATTGTGTTCGAAATAGGGGTAAAACATTATAAATGCCAGGCGGCATGCTTTGATTGGAGTTTGAAAATTTTTCGTGTGAATAGTGTCGCAAAATTTTCTATAAAAGGACACAACATTTTCACAATTGCAAAACCCCAAAAACTATGAAACCCTAGCCGCCACGTTTAATTCGAACGGCCGAAATCCTCCAAACTTTCCCCTCGATTATCTCCAAATCCACGGACATATACAAAAAACTTCCTGAATGAAAATCGTAGAGCTTGGAAAGACAAACATATTCAACGGCTGTGATCGGCTGGATCGGGATGGATTGCCGTGGATTTGCTGGCGAATTCATGGCGTTTGCGGGTGTTTTTCTCGGCACTGGTAGGCTTGAGTTCATTGGCATCATGACCGTGGGTGGAGCTCGGCAAGGACTTTGATGTGGTGGTGGTGGATCGGCTTCTCGAGCGACGGTGAAAGCTCGAAGTCGAGGGGAAGCAAACTGTAACGACCCGTAAATTTTCGATAATTAAAATAACTAATTTAAAAGATTTCGTGATTTAATGTTAGAAATTTTTTTTGTAATTCGTTTGGAATAATAATAACTGGAATGAATTGCAACAATAATTATCCAAGTAATGAAATATGAATGCTACTTAGTGAATGCCTTTGAAATCAATAGTTGAATAGGATAATAAATGTTGAAATTCATTAGGTATAATAGAGTAACTGATTGATAAGTAAAATCTATTTAAAATCAAATATTGAATATTGAACAGGTAAATTGTTTAAATTAAATATTTAAAACTTATTGAATAATTGAATAACTGTAAAATAAAAATAGTGTTCTAAATTGTGAATTGGTTTTAAAAGTTGATTCTTATAAGTTCAATTTCAATATTTCAAAAGATAATGAATTATTGGGTAATCGAAATTGTTTAAATTAAATATTTGGAAATTATTGAATAATTTGATAGTGGGAATTGAATAACCGTATAATGGAAATAGTTGTTCTATAATTTTAATTCATTTCAAAGGTTAAATTTTTAAGTTCGTTTTGAATATCTCAAAAGATAGTGATTTATGAATAATCAAATTGTTTAAATTTAATATTACAGATGTTTGAATAATTAAATTCCGAATTTGATATGATTAATTTGATATTGAAATTTAATATATGAAAATAGAGTGAATAATGAAATTTGATTTAATATGATTCAGATTGGTTTCCAAAGTGAATATAAGTTATATTGGGATTAGAATAGAGTTAATAAGATTTTAAAATTGGAAATTACTGGATAATTGAATAACGGGTTTAAAATGATGAAAAATGATTTGTCAAATTTTATTTTATCATATTAAAGTAAGAATGATGTTGTAGAACTTTTAAAATTGAATTAAAAGTAAATTTGTGAAAATTGAATATTTTAATATTTAATTATCGACTGAAAAATAGCCAATTTTCGAACAGTATCAGAATTGGTCGAAAATAGTTCCATTGGATCCGTAATAGTTTGTTATTATCGAATTTCAATTTTCGTAGCAATCGGAGTTGTCGTTTGACCGTGGCAGCTCGAAACGTATCGAATTGTTTTAATATTAATTTGACGAGTTAAAATAGCCATTTTTCAAACAGTCTCGGATTTCGACGAAACTAGTTTCATCGGATCCGTAACGTGATATTATTATAAGGTTTCGAATTTCGTGTCAATCGGCTTTACCGTTTGTCCGGGGCAAGCCAAAACGCCTAGAAAATCGTTTAATCGGTTTAATTTGAAATTGATCGTTTATTGCCGTAACTCGCACAGACGATCGAATTAGCTTCCGAAACCTATTCCATTGTGTCTGGAACGCGGGGTAAACCCTAGAAACGTCGGTCACCGCACGTAAATCGGAGTTTGGAAAAGCCAGATGAATAGTATTCGTCTTTCCTATAAATAGCCCCTTTATTCACAAATTAAAAATAAATAGAGCTGGGGTTTCATCTAAATTGCCGGCCGCCATTACCACGTTCAAAGGCCGAAATTTAATCTTCTTCTTCCTCAATTTTTTTTCAATCCATCAGTTATTAGCCAAAGTTTTCATCTAGAGAATGGTAGAGGGCACCGAGATCTATAATGTGAACGGTCGTGATCGAAATTGGAGCAGAGATTCAACGGCAAATTGCATGTAAATGTCGCGCGTTCATTCTCGAATTTCGCGCCATAGGGACGACCGAGCTTCGCTCCGTTCTTGGCGATGGTGGAGCATGCTATAGCGTGTCGTTCGGTGATACTCGATCGTCTTATCGATCGATGGTTAGCTCTCGAAAATTAACCTTAATACGGCGGCTTATGGGTTGCGCGCGCGTTCGGTTACTGGCAAAGGAGAAAGCATGTGCGGCCGTGATCGTGTATTGCAGAATGGACGGCTTGATGATGGATTAGGTTAAAAATAAAATTTAAGTTGTAATTAATTATATAAAAATTCGTGTTAACTTTAAACTATCATATCTTATTCATACGAGGTCGAAAAAGCACGAAACAAATTGCGACGGGTTCGTATTGTCGAGCATTACGCAATGGAGCTGGATTGGAATCGTTTGGAGCTATTGAAAATTTCGGGTAAAATTAAACGTCCATTCGAAATAAAACGCTGGAACTGCATTGAAATCAAGGTGAGTGTTTTATAACGCTCACAACGTACTAAATATCTTTATGCTAGTTAAATTTGATATTATGGAGTGATATGAATTTTATTAGTCGTTGTTTGATAGAATTTAATTGTCATATAGATTGTCATTTGAATTAACCGTTGAAAATTAAATTGGCAGTTAATTTGAAATTGAAATTGAATTGCGATTAAATTACCTGACATTGATAACTATGAAATTGCCATGAATTGTATTGCCTGTTGGATGATGTATGTCGATGGATGTTATTGGTTGATAGTTAAATGTTTGGATGTTTATTTGCTTATATATATACTGTTATGCATACATATGACACTGTGATTTGATTTAAGTGATATATATTCATCCTTGACATCTAATTGAAATAAATAATTACTTGGCCATATGATAGAAAATTATATGCGGACACCGAATTGGCTAAATTAATAATTTTTAAAATCGTTGATTTGAAATTTATTTAAATGTTTTGATTTAAAAGTTATAAATAGAAATAAATTTATAGAAATCGAATTTATCGAAAAAATGAGTTTTGGAATGTTGAAATAAATTTTGGTTAAAAGAAATTGTTAAATAATATGAGTCGAGACTTTGAAATTTAAAAATTGAGATTTGATTGAATTTCGAAAATTGATTTGTTTAAAGATTTAACCTTAATTCGAGCTTTGAATATTACCAAGTAAAAGTGATATAAAAATGATATTTTGAAATCGAGTTTGGAATTGAATCATATTTGAAATTTGAATTTAAATTTGAATATTGAAGGATAATTTTGTTAAGTGTTATAAATTGGTATTTTGAACATCAAGCTCCAAATCGATATAAACTGAAATTGAATAAATTAAAGGTGAATGTAAAATTGAATTAAATTGAAGTCAAAGTTGACGTTGATTGGATCGAAATCGAAATTGAAACGGTAGAAAGGAAATTGAAATTGTTTTGAATTGGGAAGTTATAATTGAAATGGTTTGGTTTTGAAGCTGTTTTATTTTTCCAAATTACTCAGTTATATAAACCACTTTTGAATACTTAAACTATTTTAATCTATTTTAAATCTACTTAACCCAATTTAAATTATTTTAAACTAATTTATCTATTTTAAATCCATTTTAAGACTTTAAGTATTTTTTAACTACTTTAATTATTTAAACTACTTAAACTATTTTTGTAAAAATTTCAAGCTGGTCAATAAGGTGAAATGTTTATGTTTAAATCTTGAATTTAAATACGAATTGGGTTAAATGAAGTTGCAACCTAAATTGAAATTCGAAATGATTTTGAAATCGAAATGAGATATTGATGCGAAAAGTGATTTTTGAAACGGAATCTTATATTTTGAATGGCTATGTTGATATTTGAAATGGATTTAATTTTTGAAGCGAACATGATATTTTGATATCAATTATGAATCGATTTGAAATATAAAAGAGCAAACGGTGTAATAATACGTAGTTATTAAAGAGACCGGGATCGGATATGGACATACTCTTTGTCGATACCGAAAACCACTTTAATAACTATTATACGCGGAGTGTTGATCCAGAATGAAGTGGATGGTTTGGTGAACGCGTTGACTGAAGAAAGAGAACGATATTGGATGACCCCTGACATGACTAAAACAGGAGCCACGCCGGGCCATTGAGGATCGCCATCTCTAGCGGACACACTTCTTCGATACCATATCTATTACATTTGTGATGCGATTTGGGTGCACCCCTTGATTTGGGAGTGTTGTTTCGCGGTGTTGGGGTAGCTGCTGGCTATGCTCAACATCAGTCCGGATCACGCAACTACTAGTATCCTAGTTGGTATCGCCTCATGTACCTTGTCATACTGATTATCCTATTCGCAACCAATACGTTTTGTTTTGTGCTATACCTATGGGATACCCTCTGATAACCACCAGTTTACGGTGGGCCTTATGGTGATGTATAGACTATGGCATTATAAAAATGTGTTAAGGGGGATTATGGTAACGCCTTAATGCTTTTTTGATACTTTATATTACTGATAGGCATTATCTGCTTAGCGTACATTACTACATAGTAGATAGTTTAACGGATCCTTAAGAGATGGAAAATCCCGTAACATCTCTTGAGTTATTGCACGCACGTTGACACTGGATATGAGATGTCAAACCCCGTAAACATCTCTGACGCCGTTACACTCATATTTATTTACGATTGATTTAACTTTCAAAAGGATATTTTAGTCCTGACTCGAGTGTTTTGTCTTTCCATTACGCTCGGGTCAGTCCTGAGTTTTCAGATTTTTGAAGATCTATTCTGGAGGATGAAGACGAAGATTTGGTACATTATTACTATTATTATCTGTGGATCATGCTGTCTGCTGCATTATTTTAATTGTTCTGTTGTATATGTATAACTCTGATAAATGTTGTATAAATAATAATCAAGGTACAGTAAACAGCTTCATGAACTGTTTATTTGACTATTATATTTTATCGTTCCGCTGCGAGATTCTGTTTTGTTTCATTTCCTTTATTTCTCTTTCTTTTCTTTTCTTATTTACCCCAATAACCATCTGCCCTTTTGAATGGTTTGGAATCGACATGTGTATTTGATCATCGGTTTAAACTTTCCAAAAAGGCGGGTCATTATAGTTGGTATCAGAGCTTTGGTTTAGCGATAACGTTAGCTTTGTGGGGTCTGACTCTTTATAAATAGGGTAGTAATACCCTATGATGAGTCGCTGAGTGTATATATATGAGAGAGCATATTTGTTAGTGATATAAAATATTTTATATTGTGTCGGTTGATTTGTTGAGTGGCTTATGGATTCTGGTCAATACGAGTAATTAACGTCATTGATAGGGATCTATAAACACTTAAACAGAACAATTCGACATAGTATTGTTTTGAAATTGGGTAAATGAAATAATTTTACTCTAATTATATTTTGTATATAAAGAAAATTTTCAGAAATTATTGTGACTTATCTAGCTTACCTGGTTGTTAGGAATGATAATATTATTGGTTATTATCATTAATTGGATATTGTAATTTAATAAATAAGGTGAATTACAAAATAAACAATGATAAAACAACTTGTGGAATATTTTAAGAAAGAAAATCCTATAAGAATATTTTATAAAGGTGACTTATAAATTAAAACAAATTTAAATTGGAAAAAAAATTGAATTTAAGACCCGGAGATTTTGAAAATGGTTCTCAAATTTTGAAGAAAATATATTGTGATATTAGTTGGAAAATATTTATAGGAAATATTTTGAAATGATTTTTAAGGAGGAATGAATTAAGTACTCCTCTCTTCTGTCGCTGGAAAATAATTTCGGTGATGAATGCGCAGCATCATCGACGTTCATTTTCGAGTCTCAAAGTGGGGGAGACTTCTAAGAAGCTTTTCTTTTCTTCGAAATTATTTTGGGTAAATGGGTTTTGGTTTAAACTCCAGAGGTATGATTTGATATATTAAAGATATAAGTGTATATGTTTATTTCAAACAATTTGAAAAGAACCGGGCATTTAAATTTCTAAGTTCTATTAATTAATAATTTTCAAATTATTTGAATGAAATGTGAATAACCAGAATTTATAAAGTAAGAGGATTGAGATATCTAAGCTATTGTTTGGGAAAACTTTAAAGTTGAAAGGCAAAGAGGATTTAAACAAACTAAATTTGTGAACATTCTAATTAAGTAAAAAATGAAATTCTATAAATTTGTATAATACCAAAATTACATTCTGATAACATATAACAAGACTTACCAAATGTTAAAAGTTAAAATGATGTTTTGGATATGTAATGAGATATTGTATAGATAAACAGAACCTGAAAGTAATTGAAATATACAAGTAAGGAAAACTCAAAAGGAATTAAAATGTATATAAATGAAAATTTGGTTGTGATTTTTGTTATATATACTTAAATATAGCATGAAATGATAAATGGATAAATGGAACAAGTAAGTGAACTTAAGAAAGAAGACAAATGAATTGTATAATATCTTTTGTAAATTGGTTATAGAAAATAAATATAAATGGCATAGAAAAATTGAATTTGTAACTTTGAGATAACCGTAAACTAAGAAAAGTCATTTATGAGAGGTTAGACTTTTATAGGATGATTAATAAACTAAAGTGCTTGTTAATAAAATGTTCCACAAATAAATTTGTATTAACTGAAACTATGAATATGTAGTAAATGTAAACAAAAGAATTTGGTATAGCTAAGAATCAATTGGAAAATGAAATTGAATTTAATTAAATTATATAGAATGTTTAAAATGAACTTGAGTAAGCAAATTCTATGATATGATGTTTGAGAAAAGATAATGTTAAAGAACATGCTATGTAAAGAAATGAATATACTAACTGAATAATGGATTGTGAGTAATTTAGTGAAAAAAATATAGAAGTCTTAAAATGGATTTAAAATAGATAAATTGGATAGAAATCCATTGGAAGGTAATACGTAAGATTGTACGTGTATTATTTTATTCACATAACGATTTGATCCAAATTCGAGCATAAAATTTCGAGATGATTTATATCGATCCAAGTTAGGATTTTTCACTCGATTTTCGACGGCGAACCCTGGATATGGATTTTTGGTTTGATTCTGGAATTCTCTATCATAGTATATGGCTATGCAAGGAAAGTAACAGTTTCCAATCAAGGAACCAAATCTGAGTCCGCACTAGAGAGTCGTGTGAACGATACTAGTTTGGAAGTGAAATTGTGTGATCGAATAAGCGATTAGATTGATATTGCTCACGGATGATATATGTACGGCTTACGGACTTAATTAAAAGTTAATATTGGAAATTTAAGATGCCAAATATAAAATGATTCTTTTAAAATTATATAACAGGATATATATATATATAAAAGAGATAAACCAAATTGAATGTAAAATTAATAATTTGGTTATGTTGGGTATGATTTGGTTGTTATATGATTGTTAGTTGATTGTATAAAATTCATTAAGTGTTAATGAAATTGAAAGCTATAAATCATTGAAATCAAATTGGAAGTTAAATGAATTTAAATAGAATTTAATTTGATTCAAATTGGAAGTGAACTAATGTAAATATAAATTAGTGAATGTTAACTAATTGAATTGAGAATGAAGGTTAGTAAAATCCAACATTAATGTATCAACTGTGATTAAAAATTGAAACCCAAGTCAATAAATATTAATGAGAAGTGAATTATATTGATTGGTTATGGATTTGCTGGATGATAGTTGGATGATAGTTGATTGATGGTTGCATTTGTTGCTTTTGTTGCGTTTGCTATGTTAGCATATGTAGTTGTTATGTTGCTATATGATGTATATTGATACTATTTTCATATATGCATGTTTCTCATGGTTTGTTGAAGTGTTTAGTAGGTGCGGATTGCGCTTGCTTCGTATTTGGAGCTCGCTTTCGCGCTATATTAGCCGTATATGCTCGCTAATAATATATAAGGTACGTATCTCGGATTATATACCGTACTTTTACACTTTTTTCCCTGCGGGATGCCTCATCACTTGATGAGATATATATTTGTGATATATATACTGTCATTTTTTTTCTGATCGAGCCACGCAAAGGAGACTCTGCCGAAATTTTCCGTAAAATCCGGGTGTTAGAAAATTTTTCAAGTTTTAATTTTTTTTATAACTTGTTTTGATAACTAACTTTTAAAGTTAGAAAGCCGTTTGGAATAACTTAGTGAAAGTGTAGTAATGACTTTATAAATGGAATTTCATTGTTTATAAGTTGGTAACTTTGAATAAAATATATCTAATGTTGAATTCTATACCTAGTTCCTTTTCTCTTCTTTTTCCTTTTCGGGGACGAAAAGTTTTGAGTGGGGGAGAGTGTAACGACCCATAAATTTTCGATAATTAAAATAGCTAATTTAAAGATTTCGTGATTTAATATTAGAAAAAAAATTGTAATTCGTTTGGAATAATAATAACTGGAATGAATTGCAACAATAATTATCCAAGTAATGAAAAATGAATGCTACTTAGTGAATGCCTTTGAAATCAATAGTTGAATAGGATAATAAATGTTGAAATTCATTGGGTATAATAGAGTAATTGATTGATAAGTAAAATCTATTTAAAACTAAATATTGAATATTGAACATGTAAATTGTTTAAATTAAATATTTAAAACTTATTGAATAATTGAATAACTGTAAAATAAAAATAGTGTTCTAAATTGTGAATTGGTTTTAAAAGTTGATTCTTATAAGTTCAATTTCAATATTTCAAAAGATAATGAATTATTGGATAATCGAAATTGTTTAAATTAAATATTTGGAAATTATTGAATAATTTGATAATGGGAATTGAATAACCGTATAATGGAAATAGTTGTTCTATAATTTTAATTCATTTCAAAGGTTAAATTTTTAAGTTCGTTTTGAATATCTCAAAAGATAGTGATTTAAGAATAATCAAATTGTTTAAATTTAATATTACAGATGTTTGAATAATTAAATTCCGAATTTGATATGATCAATTTGATATTGAAATTTAATATATGAAAATAGAGTGAATAATTGAAATTTGATTTAATATGATTCACATTGGTTTCCAAAGTGAATATAAGTTATATTGGGATTAGAATAGAGTTAATAAGATTTTAAAATTGGAAATTACTGGATAATTGAATAACGGGTTTAATATGATTAAAAATGATTTGTAAAATTTTATTTTATCATATTAAAGTAAGAATGATGTTGTAGAACTTTTAAAATTGAATTAAAAGTAAATTTGTGAAAATTGAATATTTTACTATTTAATTATCGACTGAAAAATAGCCAATTTTCGAACAGTCTAAGAATTGGACGAAACTAGTTCCATTGAATCCGTAATAGTTTGTTATTATCGGATTTCAATTTTCGTAGCAATCGGAGTTGTCGTTTGACCGTGGCAGCTCGAAACGCATCGAAATTGTTTTAATATTAATTTGACGATTTAAAATAGCCATTTTTCAAACAGTCTCGGATTTCAACGAAACTAGTTTCATCGGATCCGTAACGTGATATTATTGTAAGGTTTCGAATTTCGTGTCAATCGGCTTTACCGTTTGTCGGGGGCAAGCCAAAACGCCTAGAAAATCGTTTAATCGGTTTAATTTAAAATTGATCGTTTATTACCGTAACTCGCACAGACGATCGAATTAGCTTCCGAAACCTGTTCCATTGTGTCCGGAACGCAGGGTAAACCCAGAAACGCCGGTCACCGCGGGTAATTCGGAGTTTGGAAAAGCCGGATGAATAGTATTCGTCGTTTCCTATAAATAGTCCTTTTATTCACAAATTAAAAATAAATAGAGCTAGGGTTTCATCTAAATTGCCAGCCGCCAGTATCACGTTCAAAGGCCAAAATTTAATCTTCTTCTTCCTCAAATTTCTTTCAATCCATCAGTTATTAGCCAAAGTTTTCAACTAGAGAATGGTAGAGGGCATCGGGATCTATAATGTGAACGGTCGTGATCGAAATTGGAGCAGAGATTCAACGGCAAATTGCATGTAAATGTCGCGCGTTCATTCTCGAATTTCGCGCCAAAGGGACGACCAGGCTTCGCTCCGTTCTTGGCGATGGTGGAGCATGCTATGGCGTGTCGTTCGGTGGTGCTCGATCGTCTTATCGATCAATGGTTAGCTCTCGAAAATTAACCCTAATACGGCGACTTATGGGTTGCGCGCGCGTTCGGTTACTGGCGAAGGAGAAAGCATGTGCAGCCGCGATCGTGTGTTGCAGAATGGACGGCTTGATGATGGATTAGGTTAAAAATTAAATTTAAGTTGTAATTAATTATATAAAAATTCTTAACTTTAAACTATCATATCTTATTCATACGAGGTCGAAAACGCACGAAACAAATTGCGACGAGTTCGTATTGTCGAGCACTACGCAATGGAGCTGGATTGGAATCGTTTGGAGCTATTGAAAATTTCGGGTAAAATTAAACGTCCGTTTAATTTTATTCAAAATAAAACGCTGGAACTGCAATGAAATCAAGGTGAGTGTTTTATAACGCTCACAACGTACTAAATATCTTTATGCTAGTTAAATTTGATATTATGGAGTGATATGAATTTTATTAGTCGTTGTTTGATAGAATTTAATTGTCATATAAATTGTCATTTGAATTAACCATTGAAAATTAAATTGACAGTTAATTTGAAATTGAAATTGAATTGCGATTAAATTACCTGACATTGATAACTATGAAATCGCCATGAATTGTATTGCCTATTGGATGATGTATGTCGATGGATGTTATTGGTTGATAGTTAAATGTTTGGATGTTTATTTGCTTATATATATACTGTTAGGCATACATATGACACTGTGATTTGATTTAAGTGATATATATTCATCCTTGACATCTAATTGAAATAAATAATTACTTGGCCATAGGATAGAAAATTATATACGGACACCGAATTGGCTAAATTAATAATTTTTAAAATCATCGATTTGAAATTTATTTAAATTTTTTGATTTAAAAGTTATAAATAGAAATAAATTTATAGAAATCGAATTTATCGAAAAAGTGAGTTTTGGAATGTTGAAATAAATTTTGGTTAAAAGAAATTGTTAAATAATATGAGTCGAGACTTTGAAATTTAAAAATTGGGATTTGATTGAATTTCGAAAATTGATTTGTTTAAAGATTTAACCTTAATTCGAGCATTGAATATTACCAAGTAAAAGTGATATAAAAATGATATTTTGAAATCGAGTTTGGAATTGAATCAAATTTGAAATTTGAATATTGAAGGATAATTTTGTTAAGTGTTATAAATTGGTATTTTGAACATCAAGCTCCAAATCGATATAAATTGAAATTGAACAAATTAAAGGTGAATGTAAAATTGAAGTCAAAGTTGACGTTGATTGGATCGAAATCGAAATTGAATCGGTAGAAGGGAAATTGAAATTGTTTTGAATTGGGAAGTTATAATTGAAATGGTTTGGTTTTGAAGCTGTTTTATTTTTCCAAATTACTCAGTTATATAAACCACTTTTGAATACTTAAACTATTTTAAATCTACTTAACCCAATTTAAATTGTTTTAAACTAATTTATCTATTTTAAATCCATTTTAAGACTTTAAGTATTTTTTAACTACTTTAATTATTTAAACTACTTAAACTTTTTTCTAAAAATTTCAAGCTGGTCAATAAGGTGAAATGTTTATGTTTAAATCTTGAATTTAAATACAAATTGGGTTAAATGAAGTTGCAACCTAAATTGAAATTCGAAATGATTTTGAAATCGAAATGAGATATTGATGCGAAAAGTGATTTTTGAAACGGAATCTTATATTTTGAATGGCTATGTTGATATTTGAAATGGATTTGATTTTTGAAGCGAACATGATATTTTGATATCAATTATGAATCGATTTGAAATATAAAAGAGCCAACGGTGTAATAATACGTAGTTATCGAAGAGACCGGGATCGAATATGGACATACTCTCTGTCGATACCGAAAACCACTTTAATAACTATTATACGCGGAGTGTTGATCCAGAATGAAGTGGATGGTTTGGTGAACGCGTTGACTAAAGAAAGAGAACGATACTGGATGACCCCTGACATGACTAAAACAGGAGCCGCGCTGGGCCATTGAGGTTCGCCATCTCTAGCGGACACACTTCTTCGATACCATATCTATTACATTTGTGATGCGATTTGGGTGCACCCCTTGATTTGGGACTGTTGTTTCGCGGTGTTGGGATAGCTGCTGGCTATGCTCAACATCAGTCCGGATCACGCAACTACTAATATCCTAGTTGGTATCGCCTCATGTACCTTGTCATACTGATTATCCTATTCGCGACCACTACGTTTTGTTTTGTGTTATACCTATGGGGTACCCTCTGATAACCACTAGTTTACGGTGGGGCTTACGGTGCTGTATAGACTATGGCATTATAAAAATGTGTTAAGGGAGATTACGGTAACGCCTTAACGCTATTTTGATACTTTATATTACTGATAGGCATTATCTACTTAGCGTACATTACTACATAGTAGATAGTTTAACGGATCCTTAAGAGATGGAAAATCCCGTAACATCTCTTGAGTTATTGCACGCACGTTGACACTGGATATGAGATGTCAAACCCCGTAAACATCTCTGACGCCGTTACACTCATATTTATTTACGATTGATTTAACTTTCAAAAGGATATTTTAGTCCTGACTCGAGTGTTTTGTCTTTTCATTACGCTCGGGTCAGTCCTGAGTTCTCAGATTTTTGAAGATCTATTCTGGAGGATGAAGACGAAAATTTGGTACACTATTACTATTATTATCTGTGCACCATGCTATCTGCTGCATTATTTTAATTGTTCTGTTGTATATGTATAACTCTGATAAATGTTGTATAAATAATAATCAAGGTACAGTAAACAGCTTCATGAGCTGTTTATTTGACTATTATATTTTATCGTTCCGCTGCGAGATTCTGTGTTGTATCATTTCCTTTATTTCTCTTTCTTTTCTTTTCTTATTTACCCCAATAACCATCTTCCCTTTTGAATGGTTTGGAATCGACATGTGTATTTGATCGTCGGTTTAAACTATCCAAAAAGACGGGTAGTTATACAAACGACGTATTGGGTTTGCTTGCGTTCAAAAACCTGGTAGCATGATGAAGAAGAAAAGAAAAAACATGACCCAGATCTGCAGTTGCGATATTAACGGACGAGATTTATTTTGAGGTCTATAAGAAAAAAGAATTGTAAATTTATATATATTTAAATCGTATAAACTTTAAAATAGTATAACTTCTTCGTACGAGGTCCATTTTTGACGAGATGAATTGCATTGGATTCATATTGATGAGCACTATATTTTAGAGCCAGTTTGGAGTTGATTGAAGCTAGTGTAAATTTTGGGTAAAATTAAATGACTGTTTAATTTTATTCGGAATAAAACACCGCAACTGCTATTAGAATCAATGTGAGTACGACTCACTTTTCTGACTCACTGGTATTTTTATATAAGTGAGAATAAAATTTATTTATGCAGATTGATGATTGTTTGGATGATATATGATATATTGTCTATATATTGATTGGTATTTGAATATATTCCAGCCTATTGGAGCAGATGAGACCCGATATGTTCCCATGTATGAGCGGATGACCCTTTGTATGCGTGTCTACCTCGAAGCAGACATTATACACATATTCTAATATGTATATATTTTGCAGGTGACAGGTTAGAGGGATCCAATTGGATTCCTCACTAGTATTGGCTTTATTTACAGATATTGTGATATATGCTGTTATCATATGATATATGTTGTTTTGGATGCCGTGATTGATGTATTTAGTGCTGTTGCAGCACTGATCCTATTTTGGTAATTTTAAAATATTAAAACGATGATTTCAATTTAAAATAGTTTTTTAAAGTGATTTTGGAAATAGATGTTTTATTAATATTGAATGGTTAAGGAAATGAATTTATCTTGAATAAATAAAAGTTATAATTTTTATGTTATAAAAATTTTGATTTTGGGAAAGATAATCAGAATATGATTTTTGAAATGTGAAGTTTACTATTTTGTGAAATAGTATAAATGGAGATTTTTGAATTTATTATAAATGTATGTATATAAGATTTATAAAATTGAATTTTTATAAATCGAAATGATGGAATTATAAAGGAGTTTTGTAAGTGTTAAAATGGAGTTATAAATGAATTTTATAAGTGAATAAGGTTTACAATTCGTGAAGTTATAAATGAATGAATTTGTAAATAAGAGAATTATAAGTAATTAACTTATAATTGGGATTTTGGCATATAAATGAGATACGAATGGAATTTGTTAATAAAGGAACTTTATAAATGGAATTTTTTATAAAATAGAAATGTGAATATATAAACATTGTTGAAATCAATTGAATTTGGTAAGTTAAATATAGAAGTTTATCAAAGGAATTTCATCCATGATTTTGGATAGTGGATAATCCTTTAATTAAATGTGCAATAGTAATGAACTGGGTAAAAGATATATATTCAAGATTTTGGACGGTGAATAATATATTAAATAAAATGGAATATTTTGGGAAGTGATATTTTAAATGGAGTTTAATGGTTTAAGGATGTTTTAAAATGTGTTAAGTATCAAATACATAGAT
Source organism: Allium cepa (assembly GCA_030765085.1). NCBI lineage: Eukaryota > Viridiplantae > Streptophyta > Magnoliopsida > Asparagales > Amaryllidaceae > Allium > Allium cepa. The sequence goes on along the minus strand of CM060934.1, from coordinate 955,261,652 downwards.
TTCAACATCCATTGTTGAAATAGACATTTCAAGAAATAATGAAACGATGGACTATAACACTGTTGTTATAGTAAATGATTTTCGAAAGTAGATGTTTTGTATAGTATATGGGATTTATATATCTATTTAATTTTCGAATCCCTATACTAGTGATTTTGGATTGTCATAATAATCTTTTACGCAATATTTGTTTTGACCCAAATAAATGTGTTTAAGAGATTGTTTTTCTTAAAGAATAGAATATATACTTAATCCCGATTTAAGTATATGTAATATTTTCTAAGTGTTGAAAATAAAGAGATTTGTGAATATGCTTATACAGTCGAAATAAGTATATGGAAATGTTTTCCAATATTGGAAAGTTGAAATGGTTTTAAGAATATATCATTTTTAAAGGTAATTTGAAGTGAATATTTGAAAATTGGTTTAATCAATAAAAGATTAATTAAAAGGTCCTAGTGATTGCTTATGGTGCTAAATATTTGTTTGTTTGCTCTGATAGTCAAACAACTGACTATCAAGTCATTTTAGTTCCTCGACTTGATGTGGGAACTATGTATTCGTACACTTAGTACGTAGCCTTCTGTGTAGGCTTAATTATCACTTGTGTTGAGGATGTTGATTCGTATAGTGCGGAGTATTACTTCAATCTATTGAGCTTCCTTCTTGGCCCGAAGGATAGCAAGTTGAAAGTTGGAGACGTGATAAGTCTATGAGACTTAGTTTCTGTGTGAGGTTAAGAAACGCTTTTGCGTTGTTGGTGCGAAGAGACCGGTATCGGTTTATCGTAAAACCACTTCGGACCAACGTATATGCAACAATTGTGGAGGTTGATTGTGATGATATTGATATTACAAATTTTCATGGTGGGGGACTGCTTTTTGATCGTTTGGGGTTAAAATCCCAATATACATATAGTAGCAGTGGTTTCTTCATTGCGAAATATCCAATGCAAGAACTATTCGCTACTAATCCTAGGGATTTCCCGACAGGATGTGGTAGGAAAGTACCTTTGGTTTGTCCTGTTCCAGGACAACTTATATGGATATTTGTCTGACGTTGCATTTCTTTAGATTACGTACATTGGTTGCTACAAATGTACATCAGCGGCGGTGGAGAAGGCAACTTCTCTTAGATTAACACCCACCTTTTGACGTATGAGCTTAAGGGTTGTATTTTTATGGAAGGCAATTAGTAGTCAACGGAAATGGCTGTGTGACATTCAAAGTGATGTGATTGTGATTTTTGGAAGATAATCATTACCTGAGGCCTCATCAATCAGAAATGACGGAAACAGGGTTAGATGTAGCAATGCTAAGTGGATTGCTACCAAGTAGGATATGATCATCCTCTTCTAGATATATCTTTACACGCTATGAAGTCGTGTATTTGATTATTATGGTTTGTATGCTAGAGGGCCCTTGGTAAAGGTCGGTAACGACCGAAGGATGACATATTAGGTACCATTTAGTTATAGAGGTAGGCCGGTCTTGTGTTGGTAGAGGATCCTTTGTGATGGTCCTCGTACATTCCTCTAGAGATGTACTGCCGGAAGTTAATCCCTTCACCTGGTCATGTGTATGGAAATACAAACTCCACTACGAGCTTGCGGTTTTGTTTGTAAAGACGTAGTGAATAGCCTCGAAATGCTATATGGGTAACGGTTTCGACTATGATTAATATTATTTGTATATACTAGACACTAATATAATATCAGATGATTTGATATGAAATATTTTAGTTATTGTAAGGTAAAAACATGTCCAAGTTTATGTGTGGACGTGTCTTATGAGATACTTTTGTTTTGATAAAGGAAAAGTTTGGTAATTTAATAAATTCAGTTGAGTGTGTTTCTCACGCTGGTTTATTAGACTAATCCAGGAGTTTTTCCCTTTCAATGCTTGGGTTAGACCGAGTATATTTATAGGTTTAGATTGGTGCTTTTCGAGTTTCGGCAGGAGAGTGGAGATCTTTATTTTGTATACGCGTATCTGTTTTGATTATCCGCTGCTTAGTTGTTTATATTATCAACAATTGTGAGGACATATTATCATAACTGTCCAGGCTGATAACTAGTGATTGATAGTTGAACTCTGATTGATGTATGTGTATGTACAGTTTCTATTTTGTAAAGATCATTGATACGATATTATATGTTTTCCGCTGTGGTGTGAGACTCTGTATTGTTCTATTTTGTTCTATCTTCTTTCTTTCTTCTCTTTTCTTCTTCCCTCTTCTTTTCTTTCTCCTGACTGTCCATCAATCTGTGCTTTTTGGGTCGGACATGTGTGGTTTACTGTCGATTCAAAGGGTACAGATTTACGGGTTGTCATGGGAGCTAAAGAGGTTTTGGCTTTGGATTTTGAGATTCATTAGTGCTAGATAACTCTCGTAACAAGTCTTCTATAAATGTCATCTCAAACTCCTTTATTATGTTTCTTGGATGAAATGAGAAAAAGGAGCATTACATTCCTAACCTCCACATCCATGATCACACCTTGCTTTATTCTAGAAATCTAAATGCTTCATCTCTTTGGTGATATTTCATGCTCTTTGCAAGATCAAGAAAGTGGAATCAAATTCCTAAAAGACATATATAGATCATGGTATGACGAGTGCAGGATCACAATGGTAATTTTATATTTCAATAGATCTATATACTTCATGCCTAAACCCTTATATGTGATGATATTTGCATTCATTTAATTTGTATAATAATTATAGAATTAACAAATAATTAATTTGAATCTTATATACAAATGAACATATTTTAAATTACAAATCATTTAAGTGTGAATAATATTAATTTTTTGCTTATGAGAAAGCTAATACCGTGAAAACTATTTGTTACGAAATACTACATAATTTTATTACACAAACATTTATTATTTAAAATATCAAATATATTTTCGGTTTAAATTTGTGTATACACATTTGAATTAAACAAAAAATATATACGTTTCATTTATAAAATATTTTGTTAAAATTAATAATTTTAATCTGTAAACTTATTTTATATGATTAACTATAAAACATCAACAAAATTTTGAAATATATAGATTAGATTCAGTTCAAATATGATTTATTAGTTAATATGTGTATAAACCAAGCAAAAGACGCTTTGGGTTTTATTAGTTATATATATATGTATGTATGGATGTTGACTTTTTCAAAGTATTCAAACAATGAGTATACATTTTTTATGTTTGAAATGGGAAGGTAACATAAGATACAGTTCACTTTTGGTTATAGTTGAGTCATTGTTGATTGTTCCTATTAGTTGATCATAAACAAACAAAAAGTTAAGGGCAAGGATTGTCATTTTGAATTTTATGTAAGAATACTTAATTATTCACCCTTTATATATGCAAACAATAGTTCTAAATCCCATAATTATATGTATATACGTGTGTGTATATATATTCCATATTCTTCGCATTTATTGACATGTTGTCGTGTTATTCTTTTTAAACTTTTTATTTATATGTATACATGTGCGAATTTAATAAAAGTACCCTTAATGTTGTACAAATTACTCATTATAACTAGTAATTATAGAAGTTTTACATATGGAATGTGAATTTTTTTAAATTTATGTACATACAACATAAAATATATTTCGATTAAAAATATAACATAATTTTAAAATGTAGACTAGATCTGAATGCTAACTAGTTATTTATATAGGCTCATTAAGATCCACTTAGGGAAGATTTTCGAAATTTACCTCATTTCATCCATAACCAAATAGACATAACCCAACATTACAGTGATATTAGTTCTATTTGAAGAAGAAAAACCCTCTCTTAAATAATATTTCACTTCAAGTGATTTAACTTCTACCTAACTATAGTCATAACATGATCGTCGATGTCATGTGATTGGTCATAATCAAAGTAAATTTAAGATACTCAAGGTTCACGGTATTCTCAAGACTAGTGCATATCGTCATATGAGATCTTCTATTTTACTTTTAACCTATAGAGAACTCTCGGTGAGTCACTCCATAATTGTTTTAGACAACAACACATATGTAACCTCTTGATACCCCTAGCTGTCATGAGTAATTCACCATCCATTATATAGAAAGCGTTATATACACTAGTCTCAATGGATGTATCTATATTCCATTCTTGATACATCTTAACAAAGAACAATCGTGGATAAGTATATATTTGATTAAATACTCATGGTTACAAACACATTATTGACTATAATTGGTTATATATTTTTCTAAGGATTTTCTACCCGTATATATTTAAAGTATTTAAAACATTGTTTATATCCCACTACAACAATATATACAATAAAAACAAAACAAAAAGCTTACTTCATTTCAAATAAGATTTTCTATAAAAGTTAAGTTACGTAATCGAATTACATAATTTCCACTAGGCTAGACTCTTAACTAGACCGTCCCACTCACGACAAAACTGCATTTTCATTTTTAATATTTGTGTTTGGATAGAAGTTTTTCTTTGTTCTCTTTTATAAGATAGATAGAAGTTCTTATTATTCAACTTTCTATCTTCATAAACAATATATTTCTTCTTAAAAAACTCATATTTAATTAGTCATTTTTGCTTTAATTTTTAAAGTAGAATACTCAAAATTTTAATGCTATATGTAAGTACATTTCATTTGGAAAAATAGGAAGTTGAAATATTTCTAAAACTATATATACATTTCCAATCTTCAAAATTTTATCTTTCAATTTGAGTATAATTTCTAAAACTGACCAATCTCTGCAATGTTGCGTTGGCAATTGTAGAGCAACGACAAATTGAAGAGATTATTTTAAGAACAAAGTTTGGAGGAGAAAGGAATTCAAAAAATATTCAGTGATCTGTTTCTGATTTTGTTCTACCTATATTTAGGCATGGGGTGGTGCCTATTCTGTAAAAGGCACCTATTTAAACGGTTGCAACTGTTGGAAAGGTTGTGACCCTTTACCAGATTGTGCGACCGTTTGAATTTGAACAGACAGAAATAAAAAATATTTGGTCTGAATAGCCACGCCAAGCCAACTGCAAGGTGCTAAGTGCCTTTAATACGCCTCAAACGCCCATTCACCAATGCCGCGGGTGCAGGTTCGGGTTCGAGCGTGGGCGCGCGCATGACGGGTGGTGCATTGCACCACCAGTCATGGTTTTGTCTCTCTTTGTCTATATGAATTGTCATAGTGTCTACATCTTAGTATATAAATACAAATAGTTTATTATATTTTAAGATGTGGGACTATTCAACTTTTAAGGTAATTAATGCCTTCACATTCCCCAATACAACTCATTCATTTCTAACAATCCCCCACATGAACTAGTATTTGTTCAATTTGTTCTTAAAATTATGTGAAACATTTATCGTATCAGTTAAAGTAGCACATATGCCTTGAACTTCCCTAGTGTTTATCCTTTTGACTTACTGGCAATTCAGTATACTAGATTGTCTTTGAACTATAAACCGTTTTGTGTAAATCCAAAATAGACAACACATAACAAGCATTTCTTATCTTCCTTGGTTCTCTATTAGTGTTTGTTTTTGCCATGGACATCAGCTTGGTCTCACGAGTGCTTAGAGAATATGGCCTCATAATTCTCCTTGAAGCGATGCCTTCGCACTCACGTAGGTGATTCTGTAAAGGGTATTTGTAATTCTGAATTGGTTCTTTAGTATTACCAAGTACAGACATCATTAAAAGTATCAAAACTTATCCTATTCTACGGCGAGTAATGCACTAACTTATCATCGGAATGGTTTGAGTGTATATCAGTTCTATTAAGTTTATCTTAAACTTAGTTGTCTCATTAAACCTAGATCTTGGGATTTCCAGTCAACTAGATAGGGTTTTCATTTTAGAGACACTTTTAGTTTATGGGCCTTAACCTCATTCCCATCGACAAGGTTTGAACTTTCTCTCTAGGTAAACCTTTTTTTAGTGGATCGGCAATGTTATCTTTTGACCTTATATAGTCTATAGTGATAACTTCAAAAGAGAGAAGTTCTCTTATGGTTTTATGTCTATGATGAATATGTCTAGAATTACCGTTGTATAGTCTACTATTATCTGTTCCAATAGCCGATTGACTATCAAAATGTATACATATTGGAGGTACCAGTTGTTTCCAATTTGGAATTTCTTCTAAAAAGCTCTGAAGCCAGTCTGCTTCTTCCAGGGCTTTTCTAGAGCAATAAACTTCGATTCCATTGTTGACCTTGCTATGCAAGTCTGTTTGGATGATTTCCGTGAAATTTCTCCATTTCCTAATGTGAACACATATCCACTTATGGATTTTGTATCATTTGAACAAATTACCCAATTTTCATCATTGTATCCTTCTACTACTAAAGGATATTTAGTATAGCATAATCCATAATTGTGTATACTTTAGATATCCTAGAACTCTGATTATCGCTTTATAATGATTTTTACCAGGATTGTTGGTATACCTACTCAGCTTACTTACAACGTACACGATATCTGGCCTAGTACAATTCATGACATACATGATACTTTCTAGTATACGAGAGTATTCAAGCTGATAGATACCATCACCAGTATTCTTTACCCAATTTTGGTTCATATCTGCTGGTGATTTTGCAATGGTTATATTATGTTGTTTGAACCTTTCAAGTATTTTAGCAATGTAATGTGATTGAGATAATGCATATCCCTGTGATGTCTTCAAAATTTTGACAGCCAAAATTACATTAGCTATTCCTAGGTCTTTCATGTCGAATCCAGAGGATAACATATCCTTTGTTGACTTCATTACGGCCTTATTATTACCTAGGATCAATAAATCATCAACATAAAGATAAACAATGACATATCCAATATCTGTATGTTTTATATAAACACATTTATCTGATTCATTTATTTTGATTCCATTTGATAACATAGTTTCATCAAATTTTTCGTGCCATTGTTTTGGAGCTTATTTAAGGCTATAAAGTGATTTTACTTACTTGCATACCCTATTCTCATTTCTTGGGCTCAAAAACCCTTCAAGTTGGTTCATGTATATTTCTTCTTCAAGTTCACCATTCAAAATTACAGTTTTTACATCCATTTGATGTATTTTCAAATCAAGTATGGATGCGATTGCAATAAGCATTCTAAATGATGTTATTCTAGTTACTGATAAGTATGTGTCAAAATAATCTAGGTTTTCCTTTCATCTGAATCCTTGGACTACAAGACGAGCTTTGTACTTGTCTATTAAACCATCAGGTTTCAATTTCTTCTTAAATATCCATTTATTACCTAAGGTCTTGCATCCTTGAGGTAAATCAACTAACTCCCATGTATGGTTAGCAATAATAGATTCGATCTCAGAGTTAATGGCCTCCTTCCAGTAAGGGGTATCGGCGGAGGACATAACTTGTTTGTATGTTAATGGATCGTCTCTTATTATAAATGTGTAGAAGTCTGGTCCAAAGGTTCTTGAGGTCCGTGACCTTTTGCTTCTCCTTGGTTCCTCCACTTGTTGATTAGTACTATTTTGCCCAAAATTATCAATATTTTGTTCAGCATTCTCAAGAAAATTAGAGTTTTCAGTTTTCCTTGGTCTCTTTTGAGTATAATTTTCTATATCATGATTTAAAGGATATACATTTTCGAAAAATCAAGCATTTCTCGACTCAATGATGGTACTAACATGAATATCATCAACTTTAGATTTGTATACCAAAAATCGATAAGCTGCACTGTTTTTTACATATCCAATGAATACACAATCGATGGTTTTTGGTCCAATTTTGACCTTCTTTAGTTTAGGTAGCTCTACTTTTACAAGACACTCCCACACTTTTAAGTATTTGTAGGATGGTGATCTATTTTTTCAAAGTTTCTGTAGAGGTTTAGATGTTTTCTTTCATGGTATTTTATTTAAAATATGATTTGTAGAAAGAATGGCTTCTCCCTAGAAGTTATCTTGCTAGCCAGAACTAATTAGTAAGGCATTCATCGTTTATTGAAGAATTTTATTTTTCCATTTGGCTATATTGTTGGATTGAAGTGAATAAGGGCTGTAGTTTAGTGTATAATACCATGCTCGGCATAGAATTACTCAAAGGGAAATCCATATTCTTGTCCTCTATCACTTCTTAAAGCTTTTATTTTGTTATTGAGTTGATTTTAAACTTCTGCTTTATACTGCTTAAACATATCGAATGCCTTGTCCTTGCTGCTAATGAGATACACATGACAATACTTTGTACAATCATCAATGAAAGTGATGAAGTACCTTTTTCCTCCTCTAGTTTAACATATTTTTAAGTCACACACATCCATGCATATTAAGTCTAGAGATTCGGTTTCTCTTTTAACATGATGAAATGAGGTTCTAGTCAATTTTGCTTCAGCATAAGTTTCATATTTATAACTTGGATCCATTGAAAACTAGGTATAAAGTCTAGTTAACCATTTCCCGTAATGTATCAAAGTTAACATGGCCTAATATGGCATGTCATATATTAGAGGATTTAGCGATATAAATAGAAAAATAGCTTTATTATCACAATCCTTTGGTACAATGGTCATTTACATTCATTTTAAACAAGTCATTACTCACAAATCCTTTCCCAACATAAATTCGTTCTTTGATAAACCAAAGAAGCCATTCTTTCTTAGTAGTGAACCAGAAACCAAATTCTTTCGAATGTCTGGGACGTGTAAGACATCATTCAACGTGAGTTCTTTCCAGAGGTCATCTTTAGCACATTTCTGCCTTTTCCTTCAACCTTTGATGTCGAGGAATTTTCCATAAATGGTTGTTCTTCTTGTGTCATATGTATATAGTTCGAGGACATCCAATTGTTAGCGCAGATATGTCTTGTGGCACCAGTGTCCACAAACCACTCTTTGGAGTTGCCAATTAAGTTGCGTTCAGAAATCACCACAGAAAAGTTTATTTTCAAAAATGTCGTCAGAGAGTTTATCTTATTCTGTGATATTTGCTTGTTCTTTCTTTTTCTTTGGACCTCGGCATTCGCTAGACTTATGTCCTTTCTTTCCACAGTTGTGACAATTTTCTTTGAACTTCTTTGGTTTCTTTGTGTTTGGATTATATTCCCATTTCCGCTTGTTGTTTTTCTCAGCCTCGACTATATTTACCTTTGCCACTATTCCATTAGTCGTTTTCTTTTTCGATTTCATGTTGTCCTCTTCGATTCTAAGTTGAATAACAAGATCTTCCTTGGTCATTTCCTTATGCTTATGGTTTTAGATAATTCTTGAAATCTTTCCATGACGGGGGTAGCTTTTCGATCGCAGCAGCCAATTGAAATGATTCGCTCAAGGACATCCCTTCATCATAGATTTCGTGTATTATTACCTGCAACTCCTGAATTTGACTGATAATGATTTTGGCATCTATCATTTTGAAACCGAGGAACTTTCCGACAATGAACATTTTCATTCGAGCGTCCTCCATCTTATACTTTTTATCTAGGGAAGCCCAGAGTTGTTTCAAAGTATTCACTGTGCAATACACATTATACAGACTGTTATCTAGTCCATTTAATATGTAGTTTTGGCATATGGAGTCTGAATTGTTTCATATGTTGAGTGATTCAACTTCGGTTGCATCAGTCTCCAGTTCCACTTCCGGAGCATCCTCAGTGAGAAATTGCACAAGGTTAATAGTAGTTAAGCAAAACAACATTTTCTTTTGCCAGCGTTTGAAATCTACTCCAGTAAAATTTTTTGGCCTTTCACCATGTGAAAAAACGATAGTGGTTGTTGGAACCCTTGTTCTATTCTCAGTGGTGGGCAGGTCGGTTTGACTGTCGATGTATTGTTGTCTTGAGCCATTGTCTGACAATGACTCAATCAGTGATAAACAAAATACGAAAATTCTGTTTCAAGATTGTTAGTCGTAACGTCAGAAAAGTGTTACGAAATCGTTATTCAGTAACGTCACGCGTGTATGGGGTGGTGTGTTGCCCCACCCGTTATGCCTTGTGTCTCTCTTTGTCTATATGAATTGTCATAGTGTCCACATCTTAGTATATAAACATAAATAGTTTATTATATTTTAAGATGTGAGACTATTCAACTTCCAAGGCAATTAATGCCTTCACATTTCCCAATACAACTCATTCATTTCTAATAGTTATAAATACCAATAATCACATACGTATTTACTTATCCATATATATGTGTGTATGTATGCACGATAACATTTTAATAGGTTAGGTTATTGAATGTTTACATCCCCTTTTGATAATTTTATCGTACACACACATATGTGTGTGTGCGTGCGTGTATTACATATGAGGATACGATGTTCAACATTAATTATAACAATTTAATTTTAAGGAAAATTTTGGCTTACATCCTTATAATTTATAAAAAAAAGCTTTAAGGCTCTCAGTTTTCATTTATAAAATACATTCCTATTTTCAAAAAAATATGTGAAATTCAAGAGGGTATTCGAGTAGTACTAACATTAACATGTGCATTTAGGGTATATGTTCATAACTCACAACCGTCCGCAAATACACGCCCCGACGATGATTTTTAAATTTGAAACGGAAGAAAAAAAAAGAAAAAAAAATTCAAAAAAGATGAATGTATAAAATAGTTTTTTATATACCTTGAGATTCAACCAAATTATAAATATGACATGTTTTTGTTATATATTTAAATTTTGTTTATAAAATTTCCAACTTGCAATTGTTAATCTAGGAATGAGAAATAAAAAATGTTAAAATATGAGAAGAGCATTAAAAAAAAAAAGATAACATATGTCTTCCAGGGCATCACATCATATTGATCACTACATTAAGTTGGTCATTTCTTCATTATCAAGGTAACTAATGTAGTTCATTAGTGTTTCTAGTTATCATATACGATATTGATCACTTTTTTTTATTCTAGAAATCATTTCAAAGCAACCAACATTTTAAAACTACTAATTATAAAAATTACAAACATCAATTTTAAAAGTGCAGTATGCTTTTAACATATTTTTAAAATTGATGTATGCATATAGCAATGTTTAGCACATAAAAAGTAAAACAGAAAATATGGGACTTACGCCATATCTTTCTTTAAGCATCGCATTCATGAATCATAATGAGTTCGTAAGTGACCTGTAAAACAATTCACGCGATAATAATGAGTATCTATATGTAAAAAAACATGGTTGATACAATTTGAACTATATGTGATACGGTGATAGTCTGCTGGCAAAGAGAAAGATTACCACTCATATCGAGTTATCGTTATAAAACAATAGCAAACTATTTACTGTACAAATTGATTGTATATGGAAATTTAGTCATAGTCATATGGAAATTATCAAATTTGTTTGTACAAATATAAATAGTTAATGCGTATATGATTTAATTTCCATTTATTCATAATTTACACAAAGTCCGCTGAGTCAATGTTTGTATATTGATCTGTTACACATCTATATTTATTGAATCTGTTCCTCCGCTTGCATTCGGGCGTGGATAGGACTGTTGAATTCTGTGATTTGGAGTTGCACCATTTGTTGCCTTTCTGAGTCATTTTTCTGCTTTAGTACATGAACCAACTTAATTTCTTGCTTGTATGTCTTGCTCAGTTGCTTGTGTACCTGTATTTCTTGAATTATGTTGTAGGGTGCTGTATCTCTGCATTATTTGCTTGTTTGTCTCAATCTGCATGAACATTGAATCTTAAATTACTAACAAGATATTGACATTATAATATTTTTTGTAACTTTGTATTTGACTTTCTAGTTTCTACTGATTATGCACTGTATGTACCGTTTATGACTCTACAATTGTACAGTATTATGTTATTTTGTGTCATTATCTGCCTAAATTTAACTGGTATGAACTGTAACATGTCCATATTCTACAATAAACATCATTCAGGGAAAAGTTTAGTTAACCAGTGGATAACTGGTTTAACCGATTAGTTAAGTGGTTAATTGATTTAAAGTATATAGTTAATTACACTTAACCCATCTGTTGGTTAATCGTATAAAACGAACGGTTAACCGGTCAACATGGTTGGTTAACCACAATTATTTTTTGGTCTGATCAGATGGTAGAGACGGGCAAAAATAATCATAGATTGCTTAACCGAACAAGCATCTTTGAGGGTTAATCGTTTTTTAACGGTTTAATTTGGTTTATCGTGTGGCCACCCTAGTATAACAAGGCTTTAAACACATCTTACCAATGTTTGCATCTAGTACAGCAACAAAAAGGCATCTCGAATTTCTCCATAACTAACCTTGATTATAAACAATTACCTTTCTGTATATTTTAAAAACAAATGCATGGTTTGCTTTTTGGCCTGATGTAATGTTATGATCCCTTGGAATGTTACGATATTCACTCCATATTTGTGTGGGTAAAGTAATCTTTGATGAATGTAGAAAGAAGTTATTGAGATTGAGAATGATTCATGTTTCATTGTATTTTGGCTGAAACGTATATTTTAGTGTATCACGTGAGATTACATCTATATTGCGCTATGAGTGGAGTGTTTATTTTGTATATTGACGATAGATGCATATGAGGTGTAAGTATTGTGTTGCACTTTATTATTCAAGTTCAATGTTAAGTTATCTAATAGAGTATATAGATGCAGAACGTATATGCTCTGTATAGAGTAAAAAAGGATAAGAGAGGTGACTCGTAGGTAAAGGTATAACATGGATAAAGCTATTTCATTTTGTATTTACTATTTTCAGTTTATGCACTTAACTACATAGTACATTACATTTAGTTAATCACGCTAGTTTCACTTAGATTTACAAAGGGGAAATTATTTTAAAGGACAAAGATTTGTATATTTTTTGCCTCAAAGACACGACCTCAATATTTTTACCACAAGGACAAACATTCTTCTAAAAATTACTCATAAGGACAAACATTTTCCAAAATTATTCATAAGGACAACAAAACTGCCACCAAGCTAAAACTGATACCTAAAAACTGCTACCGATAACTACAAACTAATACCTAAAAACTGCTATCAATAACTAAAAACTGATACCTATAGAAAGTTGTCCTTCAGGATAAAATATTGAAGGTCTGTCCTTGAGGCTAAAAAGCTGTGAAATTTTGTCCTTGACAATAATTTCCTGATTTGTACAAAAATATTCCTTTTTAATTATTGACACTATTTCACTTGGTCTTTGTTAAAACATACAACGTTTAACTGTTAAAGCCATTTGCATTTAGTCTATCAAACTGATCGGTTGGAAGTTTTGTCTACCATCATGTGAGGATCTTTGTTTCTAGCAACCTGAGCTCTAGTGTGGGTCATGGCACTAACATTTAATGATAGCCTTGTTGAAAGGTGGATTGCAGGCAATGGTCAGGGAAGGAGTGGCAGAGGAAGAGGTGATGTTGTAATTGGAGAAAATGGTGAAGGAGCAGATATGGGATAATGCAAGAAAATGGTGAAGCAAGAATGATATCAAGAATTGCACAAAAATAAGAAATACACAGAACGGGTAGCTGCACAGAGATAAAAAGAACTGATTTTACTTTTATTCATTCCACACATTTTTACATACATACGCTTCCTCTTGTATATATACTAGTTAACATGGACTCATTCAACTGACCCAGTTATTGACAACTCATCACAATACATTAACTAAACCATAATTTATAAATGAAAAACTGCAATTGTACACAGATACGTTGTGCACATGCACACGTGCACAACATGCACACTCTTTCATTTAGCTTTCCGAGGGTCATCCTGAACTTCTGTCCATATTGTCTTGTATCTGTATCATCTCTAAGCAATCAGGAGCTTCCTTTACAACTATAGTTAAACTAGATGCCGTGGGTAGTCTTTTATTCATAAGTGTTTGTTGAAATGACATTCCAGGTTGGTGCACCTCAGTTATTTGGTGAAATGCCTGAGTATAACAACTCCCCATCCCTTTAAAAAAAGACACCGTCTCAAGGTTTAATGTAGGAAACTTTCGAATAAGCTCCCAATAATCTTTCCATGTGGCTTTTGAATCTGGTTTATTCTTCCATTTTATTAAGGTTTGAGCAACTAGCTTGTAATTTCGTGGAATTAGCCTTCGATCAATAATAGATTCAGGTTCATCAGCTAATTGTTCTGTGTAGGAAGGCAAGTCATGCTACAAGTTAATAGTAGAACAAAGTTTCTTCTTCAGCGGCGAGATGTGGATGACTGGATGAATTTGGGCTGAGTCAGGTAACTCTACTTTGTAAGCCACCAAACCAATTTTTTGTATATTTTTGAATGGACTATTATATTTTGGTGAAAGTTGTGTTTTCTTTGTTGTACTAACTGAAAATTGCATGTAGGGCTGTAATTTTAAATAAACCCAATCACCAATAGAATAATATCTCTCTGTCCATTTTTTGTCTGCGAATTTCTGCATTATTTCTTGAGCAAGTAGTAGACCGTCTTTTAGAAATTGTGATGTGCCGTCCCTAGAAAATAATTGTTGCTCTACTTGTTGGATTTTTGCAGTGTTTGGTACATAAGATAAGAGTGTTGGAGGTTGTTTGCCATAGAGTACTTCATATGGTGTCAGTTGAGTGGCTTCTTTCCATGTTGTATTAAACCAGAATTCAGCAAAAGTGAGCCAGTTGCTCCATTCATTAGGTTGATGACAAACAAAACACATAACGTAAGTTTTCAAAATTTATATTTGTTATTTCAATTTGGCCATATGTTTGAGGGTGGTAGGAAGAAATAAATTTTAAAGTGCGTCCTTGTAGCCGAAATAATTCTTGCCAAAATGTGCTATGGAATAGAGAATCTCTATCAATTATAATTGTTTTTGGCATGCCATATAACATAAAAATACCATCAAAAAAATACTTTATCCACTATCTTTGCTGTATCTGGATGTTGAAGTGAAAAAAATGGGCATATTTTGACAGTCTATCAACTACGGAAAAAATAACTGTTGCATTATTGCTCTTTGGTAAGTGAGTTATAAAGTCCATTGATATGTCAGACCAAACCTGCTTTGGTATTGGTAATGGTTGTAGTAGACTTGGAGATGATACGTACTCTGATTTAGCTCGTTGGCAATCATCACATTGTTGAATGTACTGCTCCACTGATTTCTTGATGTGCTTCCAAAAGAAAGCCATTTTAATTCTCTTCAAAGTCTCTTTAACTCTAGAATGTCCTCCAAGTGGTGATGAATGAAATTCAAAAAATATTGCGTTGATGAGCTCTGACTGAGTATGATCCAATAAAAAATTTCCTTTGTAAAATATTAAGTCATCAAGAATCTGATACTTTGTGGAATCCAAGTTTCCCTGAAGAATATTTTCTTTCTTTATTTCATAAAATCAATTTTGCTTTATCTTTGTTCTGAGTTCAGTAATCCAATCTGACTGTAGAACTAAAATTGCCAAGAGATCCGAGTCATCATGCATCCTTGATAAACTATCTGCCATAATGTTTGTCTTTTCCTTTTTTGTATTGAACTTCGTATTCATACCTAGTTTTGCTAACCACTTCCCTTGAATTCCTGTAGTCAGTTTCTGAGATAAGAGATGTTGCAAACTTTGGTGGTCTGTTCGAACTATGAATCTTCCAATTAAGTACTGCGACCACTTTTTTGTAGCATGTATTAAAGCAAGGAGTTCCTTTTCATAAGTTGATAGGTGTAGATTTTTCCTTTGTAGTGCTTGGCTGATATAGGCAAGTGGTCTGTTATCTTGTAATAAACTGCAAAAATACCAGATCCATTTGCATCTACAACAAATTCTTAGTTAAAATTTGGCATTTCTAATGTTGGAAGATTGATAAGGTAAGACATTAATTTATAGAATGCATCAGTGGCTTCTATTGTCCAGTGGAAAGAATTTTTCTTCAACATTGTTGTCACAGGTTTTGCAATCATGCCATAATCTCTAATGAATTTTCTATAATATCCTGAAAGGCCTAGAAATCCCTTTAAAGATTTGATGTAGCGTGGCTAAGGCCACTCTAAAATTGTTTCGGTCTTTTCTTTATCCACCGAAATTCCATTTTTAGAAATAATATGGCCCAAATATTATAGCTTTTTTTCAACAAATGAGCACTTGGATAACTTGATGACTACGTGATTGTCTTGAAGTATTTGTAATGTAATTCTCAGATGCTTAAGATGAACATCCCAGGATGTACTGTAAATTAAAACATCGTCAAAGAAAACTAAAATAAATTATCTCAAAAAAGAATTAAAAATAGAATTTGTGAGGGATTGAAATGTTGAGGGGGCATTATATAATCTAAATGGAATGACTAAAAATTCATAATGCCCTTCATGTGTTCGAAAAGCAGTTTTATGAATATCATCTTCATGCATTCTTATTTAATGATAGCCAGATTTGATGTCAAGCTTATTGAAGTATTTTGAACCACGAAGTTCATCTAAGAGATCATATATAAGGGAAATGGGAAATTTATCTTTAGCTGTAAGCTTGTTTAATCCCCTATAATCAATACAAAACCTCCAAGAGCCATCATTTTTCTTAACCATCACAACTGGAGCTGAAAATGCATTGTTACTGTTTCTTATAATACCAGAGTCTAACATTTCTTTAATTAATTTCTCAAGTTCATTTTTAATATGATATGAGTGTCTATATGGTTTTAAACAAACTGGCTTTGAACCATATAACAGTGGTATTGTGTGGTCACAGTTTGTCTTTGGTGGTAGTGTATTAAGTGAAGTAGTGATAGAGGGAAATTCATCGAGTAATTTTTGAATATCAGTGCGAATATGAGTGTCTGGTAGTGTGCAAATGGATGAGGAAAGGAATATGAATTTTAAATGAGCTGAATTCAATTCTTTAGAAATTTTATTTTCACTAAAATGATGAATACCAGACTTGTTAATCCTTGCCATTTATATTCTTTTCCATTGTAATAAAATCGAACTTGAAGTTTCTTGAAATAAAAAAAATTCATCAAGTTCCCTAATCTATTGTGTACCTAAGACAATGTCATAACCTTCCATTGGAAGAACTAATAGATCTATAGGCATTTTACAACCTTGACATGTTAATAAAATTTGAGAGCAAAGTTCATCACCTGAGAAATAACTCGGTTAGGTGCTTTGCAAAAATCTTCATCTCAGTGAGTTACTGTAACAAAGGATAAGATAAAGAAGATGATGTCTAATACGAACTTAAAGATGCAATAGCAGCTGATGGCTCAAATGGATAGGATGAAAAAATTATAAGAACAATTGGAGGCATTAGCTTAACCCTTGCAATAGGATTAATCTCTTAGGTTAAGGAAGGACAAAAGGGATCCGTCATCTTCTGATTCTAGTGACGATAACTCATTTTCAACTGAAAAGAATAGACCGAATAAATGACAGAACAAAAAGGAATGGGGCAATGCAGAAGAAGAATGTAAAAGGTGGATACAACCGACCAGCATCAAAACCACTTGGTGCTAAACGATCTAGAGTGGTCGGCATCGATCGATCGGCTGAAATGCTAAATCTTTCTAATAGCGAAGAGGAGTTGCAGCTAGCCGACATTGCAAAGGGTAATCTATTGGTCCTCAGGCTGGTGGTGCATGAGCTAGCATTGGTACCAGTTAGAACGGGCTGGAGTCCAATGGGGTGTCGACATGGGTCATGATGAGTGGTTTCTCTAGAAATAGAGGAATCTAGACGTTACGTAACTCATTATTGACAAAAAATTTAACCAACCTTAGAATTTGACTTTGTTTTATAAAATGTTGCTTGCTAAAACTATACCTAAAGATGGAAAATGTGGACTAAATAAGCGAATATAGTAAATGAACACAAGATGTAGAGTGGTTCGTCTATGTTTGCATACGTCCACTATGAAGATCTCTTACGAAGTTGGTCTCTTACAATTATAAGGAATTACACGAGAATAATAATAAATAGCACTTAGATTGCAATGGCAGTAAACTTATATCTTTTTTGGTCTTGCTTGTTGGAAATGGACTCTGAGCTTAAAGATTAAAAAAATTCAACTAGAAATGAACCAATTTTAAACCCGTTTAATGTTTTATGGAAAAGGTACTTATAGCAGCTGATGGAGATCTATGGATGGTTGTGATTGCACTACAAATAGATGGTAGTCATTCTTTGGGTTTGATGGAGAACACATGGGAAGATGGTTGGAATATGTGGATGATATACATACTAGAAGTGAAGTTGTACTAGGCACATGCTTTGTGCTGAGAAAGGCGACACGCTACAGAAGTAGGAACGCTTTTGGCAGTTTTATAGTAGGCGTACTAGGTTGTACTAGGTCATAATAGGTTGTACTTTCTGACATCTAGCACATTTTTCTAAGTAGCTAGTTTGGAGAGAAGCTTCTTATGCATAGTGATGGTCGGTTGCTTATTGTTGAAGATTACTGGGAGCATAGCCAAAGATGGTTATGGATAGAGATGGAGGGAATGAGCCGAGCCGATCGGGTGGTGATGGGACGAGCTTCATGTGGCCGATTGTAGGCGAGCTAGGATAGAGCTGGGCAATAAACTAGTCGCTTTGAACCAGGTCATGTCAAACAAGTTGGTTATTTTGTCATCTTGAGATAGGCTATGCCAGGTTAGAAGTCCGAGCTGACATATCTTTGACTATCGGTAGTAAGGATCGCTAAAGTGGCAGCATCATTACTTATACATTGATGGTTGAAATCTTCCTATATTTGAATTTAACAGCTATGATTGATGGGGAAGTTTATAAATATCCCTTTCTCCTTAGTTTATAAATATCCCTTTCTCCTTCTTCCCAATTCTTTATCGAAGCTAAGAAAAGTTTTGGCCATTTAAAAACCTTAAAATGACTTGACTTTTAAAGCTTTCTCCTTCTTGTAAATAGTAAGTGCTTCCTTCCTTAGACGCTTCTTCATGTTCTTGAATGAATGCGAATTGATTTCTCCAATGAAAAAATGTTTTTTTATTTTTCATTTTTCTTTTATCATTTCATTGCTCTTGAAGCATTTGATAGCTTTGGTTTCGAATTGATTCCAAGTCGTTGCTTGGTCGGAATTTATATTTTCTAGTCACTTTTTAACGTTGACCATTGTTGTCGTGGTGGTCGATCCATATTGGCGAATTTTCCAGTGGTTTATGAATTTAGAAAACATATTAGTATCATAGGCCGTAGATTTAGGCCCAAATTGGTAGTCTTGGGCTTTAAAACAAAATGGGTAGTAGTAGATATGGGCTCTCAAAGCCAGCAATTTGGATCAGAAGCGTGAAGTTTGAGTCTTAAATATGACTTTATAGGATGCCCAAGCCACGCATGCCATAAAGAAGGTCCTCTTGGGGTGTTGCCCGTAGGACTTGCTAAGCTTAAATGTTGGGAACTTGTAGTTTAACTTAGCTTCTTATGTTTCATATGGGAAACTTTGCGTTGTCATTGGCCAACACTTCTGTTCTTAGAGCATCCAAGCTAATAGAGGGAATAGTGAACTTATCTAATTGACTAGCAAGGCATAGATTTAATAAGAGGATGGTAAGATATCCCACAACTACGAACATACCAGATCATCCTCCTCCTGGCTACTTTGCTTGGTTATTAGGATAATTTAGAGTTAGGGCCTTTCTTCCTATCCACCCCTTCCTCATCACTGTCCTTGATTCCTTCAGGCTTGCCCCTAGTCGGCTTACTCCTATTAGCTTCCAGTTCTTATTCCAAGCTTGCGTTGCTTGGTTTTGCCTTAACCTTCTTGAACTGACCGATCACTTTATCAACATGCCCTTCTCATTGTAGAAGGAAGCCGAGTATTCGATCAGCATCTACTTCCACTTCCAAACCAACACCAAACCCTCTATCTTCACAAGCGTTCTTAGCAAAGCTTCCCTGAGCTAGATGGGGAAGTACTTCATGCTTTGCGAGGTCAACCTTGATCTTAGGAACGTTGAGTTTTGAACTCACACTAATTCTTCCTTACTGCTTTTCTTTTTCATTCATCTTCTCTTTTTCCTATCTTTCATTTGATATGGGCCTTTGTAGCATAATAGAAATTTAGCAAATACTTTAATTTAAATATAATAAGGGCTGAATGAAATTTTTATAAACATTCGAATATGGCTACGAAACATGCATCATTATATTTGTATCGATTTTCTGGACAGTTTTTATATATAACACTTTGAAATCGGAGTTAGTACAGAGAAGCTACGGACGTTTGAAAGTTTAAAAATGGAATAAATTAAAAAGATAAAAGCTTAATAGAACAATGTCACCGATCGACACCGTAGGTTGTGCCACTTGACATGAAGTGGTTGACCGGTCTACCATAGTGATCGGTAGTTGACATATGTTGTAGATGACCTGGAGCGATGATCGGACGGAGAATACGGAATAAAATATTTTTCTTTGTTGTCAAATAATTGGTGTGCATCTGGGATAAAAGTAAAGATTATTTAAGATAAATCTAACGCTTCATGTTAACTCCTAACCAATATAAATAAAAATCTAACCTTACCCTGATTTCATTATAAAATTTACTAAATACTGAAACTCTGCCAAAATTTCTCATCTCCACATATAAAATTTATTTGGAAGAAAAAATTAAAAACAAAGCAAAGAGAATAACTAGAAATCAAATCAAGGAGGGGGCAGGCTAACTGGTGTCGATTCATTGATGGAGTTTAGAGTTAGAACTTAGATCCGAAGTGAGTGAGAGCAAATTTGATAAATTGATTGTTTACAGTTAATTTTAAACTGTTATATTCTATCCAGGATGTTAATAACCAAACTGTAAACCTAAACTATTTAAATATGAGAATTATATTAGTAACTGAAATTTCCTAATAAAATTTTAATCCAAGTTAAACCCCTCTTGTAATTGAATAGTAAAATAAAAATTGGTTAATCCTAAGTTAAACTATTATATTTAAACTGGTAGAAATCTATGAATTTGAATTAATAAAAAGTATGGTAAATCGCAAAGACTAGTCGTTGTAAATTGATGCCTAGGGTTCATTGTGTAGATCGGAATTGATGAAATTAATAAATTACTTAAATCGAATAAATTAACTTACAAAACCCTAAAGTTTACACTGCGACCGGTCGACCACTCACTATGAGCGGTCCACTGCAAGCGGTTGGATGATAGGGTGCAGCGTTTGACCGATTCATGACCAAAATTCTTGATCTACACCTTGGCCTAAAGCCCAAGATGTTGTGAGATTGGGTAAGTGTATTTTACCCAATGAGGGTCTATTACTGCATATGGCACTTATAGGAGTTCTACGGTGAATGCACGGTAGACCTGGCACAATGGGACTCCTTGGTATTCACGTTTTTGACGTGGTGTGATACTGCATTGTTGATGGTTCCTAACTTATGCAATAAGAGGCGTATACTACAGTCGAGTGTTAAACACAGATGCTGATAAAGAGACACACCGGTAAGTTAGCATTATGGGCTCCCCTCAATACGTAGTTGGGTTACGTGTAGTTGTAATTTTAGGAAATTTATTCCCATATGGTAATTATAGGGAAACTTATGTGATATTGTTACGCGTAGATGTAATGTGAGAAGTATTCCCATATAGGGAAGTTGTAGGATGTCTCAATGTTGAGTAGCTCTAGTAGTAGTGTTCCTATATTGAATATCTCTAGTAGCGGTGTTTCGATAATGAGTAACTCTATGAGTGGTGACCGATCATTAGTTATTGAGGTTCAACCCATAGTTTGACCCTTGTAGATGCCTACATAGTTTGTTAACTGTGTTAAATATAAGTAAAGGTCCCTAAGAATACATTAACACTTGTAGGATACCCTAGGTCATATAGAGCAGGACTAAAGTGAATTGCACTTGATCACCGTATATTAATCATGTAATTATTTACTAGACTTTTGTTTGACCCGCCCTTTTTCCTTTCTTTCCCCACCATATAAGGAAATAACAGCAGGTGATTACGCCTAATTTCAATATATGGACAGGCGAGCTCATCATAGGAGTTTCTTTTCCTTTATTTACTCTCCTGTAACTTTCTATCTTATCAGTACTTAGTAATCCTATTATCAAACTATGAGTGGTTTTTCTATGTACTCTATATTTGACTACATACTGTTTTTCTAAGACTATGTTTTGATCATTTTCTGAGATGGATATTTCTTATATTTATAATTTTTTCCGTTCCACTGTGAGTTTTTAAAGTGTAGTATATCATAGATCATATCTTTTTGT
Source organism: Allium cepa (assembly GCA_030765085.1). NCBI lineage: Eukaryota > Viridiplantae > Streptophyta > Magnoliopsida > Asparagales > Amaryllidaceae > Allium > Allium cepa. The sequence continues at coordinate 955,239,504 of CM060934.1, read as the reverse complement.
TTTTAGTCACTGTAATGTTGTAAAAACTCGATAGCTCATACTTCTTGGCATCGTCATGAGTTCAAAAGTCACCCTAGAATTTGGATTGGTGCATTGAGGTGTAACAGTTATCACACTTGGTATCGTAGCCTAGGTGCAAAGTTCATTAGGGATTAGGAGAGTATTGAGGTCATGTACGTGAAATGTTTTTGAAAAAAACAATGGTTTACGAAAGGGTTTTCAAAATATATTCCAAAAAGTTTTCAAAATCAGTTTTCAAAGTGTGTGTAAAAGTTGTTAAAAAAAATTCCGAAAATTTTATGTATTGTAATCTCACTCTTTTATTCTTGCGTATGTTATCTCTTATTCATGCTTATACTATTTGTGGAAAGTTTCTAATAAATTTCTTTAAAAATCATAGAGAGAAGATGAGCATTCCTGCATGTTCAGGCTTAGGTGTTTGTAAAGGTCTCGCCGTTTAGGCATATCATGAGATTTGGTAGTTTGGAGAGGCTAGCACCAAAGTTTTTAGGACCTTTTGCAAATACAGGTAGGATAGGGAAATTAGCATATAGAATAGAGATTCTTGAGAAATTAGCCGAAGTACATGATGTTTTCCATGGGTTGCATTTCTAAAAGTGCTGACATGATTCAGTTACCATAGTTAACCTGAGTCGGTTAGAGGATGTGGAGGTAGAAAGGGAGTCACTTGTTCATCGTGCGCCCACTTGTATCTTTGAGCATAATACAAAGCAACTCTGCAATAAAGGAATCAAACTTGTTAAGTTCCATTGGGGTGACGATCCAGTGGAGAGTACATGGGAGCCTAAGGAGAAGATCCAAGCTACCCACCCACAACTCTTTTCTGGTACATTTCTAATTAAAATTTAATAAGTATAAATTAAGTATTCACTAGGACTTGCATACAATAGGTGTAGACCGTTGGATGGTGGAAATGGTTGTGAACGTGTCATTAAGTCATGTTATGGATGATGAATGCTAGTGGACATATTATTGGGATTGTTTCTTTTACACATCTAGGACAATTTATCCTCTAGATAGTACACACACTCATATCATCTTTTATTTATTTGTTTTTCTTATTAGCATTATGCATATGGATGTTGCATATAGATTATGATTGTGAATATGTGTAGAATTGTAAGTGTATTTACTTAGGATGTTGCACACATTTTAGATTCACGGCATAAGCACTTACATGGTAGGAGGTCAACCAGATTAGGAGTCCGCATACTCTTTGCATTAGTATAGGTTCATGTACATATCTCGCTTATATATACACACAATACATTAGAAATTTACTAAGGACAATGATTGCCCATGGATGATGGATGAGTAGGTGGTTGTAGTTATTGTTTGCTACGTGTACAAGGTACATTTTCCCATCCTTTAAGATTTCAAGGACGAAATCCTTTTAAGGGGAAGAATGTAACACTCTAGAAATTCAGCGGTAAATTAAATAAGAAAATTAAATTTAAATATAATAAGGGATAAAAATGAAATTGTTCACAAATTTGGCTGCGAAACTTGCACCATTGCGTTCTAGCAATTTTCTGGACAATTCTAATATGTAAGACTTTGTAATTGGAGTTAAAATGGAGAAGTTAAGGATGTTTGAAAGTTTGAAAGAGAAATAAATTAAAAAATTAAAAACTTTCCTAATAAAAAAAATGTCACCAGTTAACACCCTAGGGTGTGTCGGTCTACATGAAGTGATGGACTGGTCTACCATAGCGGTTGGCCATTGGTGTATATTTTTGATGACCTGGAGCGACGATCGAATGGAAACGATGGAACCAAATTATTTTCCTTTTTTTTCAAGTAATTGATGTGCATTCAGGATAAAAAATAATATTTCCTAGGGTTAATCTAATGCTCCATGTTTACTTCCAACCCCTATAAACAAACACCTAACCTAATCCTAATATCATTAGCTACCAAAATTTCTTCTCTCCACTTATAAATTTTCTTACAAAACAAATTAAAAACAAAACAATGAGATTAACTGGTAATGGATCTAGAAGGGGCAAGCCAACGGTGTCGATTGTAACGACCCTGGATTTTGGCCCCGTTTATTTTAAATAAATATTTAATCTAATTAGATGAAATGTAAACTGAACACATTTAAAATGAATATGATTTTGGAAATAACTGCTATTTGTGCATATGAATTGGTATTGTAAAAAGGGAATTGGGCTTCGAAAATTTAAAATAAATCCCTTGATAATATTTATAACAAAATTTGTCTTATATAATTAATTAAAATACTTTACTTTATTTATATTTAGTATAAAATGATACATATAGATAATAATGTTTGAAAATTCTAAAATAAAATATTTTAACAATATCTTGATAAAATTTACCTTATATAATTAAATTAAATTATTTTACACTGTTAACATTTGAGAAATAAATACATATGGATGATAGTGTTTAAAATAAGATCAAAGTTTAAAGATATAAAAATATAAAATACAAATAGATGATAATGTTCAATATAAAATATTAATATTAATATAAGTCAAAATTAAATATAAATAAATAAGTGAACTCATGAATCTAAGTTTAATATTTATTGTTAAAATACAAATGGAAATAAATATGAAATATAAATGTAGATGTAAATAAATTATATAAACATTATGCAAGCTAGAAAATAACTTAAACATTTAACGTTAAAATGAACATATAAGAAAAACAAAGATTAAATAATTTTGTTAACATACAACATAACTTTAAAAAAATCAGTAAGCAAAATAAAATGAAAACCCAACACATATGCGTATAAACTATTTCAACTAGAAGAAATGAACAAAAATGTTTTCAAGCAAAACATCAATCTGAAATGTATGCTTCCAAATAAAAATAATATGACAAATGTATATATGAACATACCTTCTCTCACAAGCCCTAAGCCTTAAGTTTACCTGCATAAGTACATGTTGCATGTAATATCTTCATAGCAAATCAGATGATGATTATGTTAGCATAAATAAAGACATATGCATTAATTAGCACCCCTCTTTGTCAAGAAATCTTCAGCCGAAATTTTGTAACATCATTTCACATTTTAGCATACTAAACACAATTATTTAACTTACAGGTCAAACAAGTAAAAACTGGTCAGTTAATACCTATACTGTTCAAAGATTTTATATATACAAACTTTACATTATGATGTTCATTTATAAAAACTGTAAAGCAACCCGAGAAGAAGAAAGTTTGGTAGCATCTTGCCTTTGAAAACTCATTTAAGTTCAAACAAAAACTGATTCAAGTTTGGAGTTTTAACATTTCAGTTTCAAGCAACTAGGCTTCAAAACATTCATGCCTATTGACTCACAGGGATGTTCAGGTGAGTAAACATTTCTGTTCAATTTAAATTAAAGTACGTAAAAATAATCTCAAACTTTGTATGATCTGTGAGTGATTATCTTAGTATGGTGTTAGTTATCTTCTTAAACTCTGTATATATATATATATAATTGTTTGGCACTACAGAGACTGATTTGTACTCTGTATAAAGTTAAGAATAAACAATCCTTGAAACAAATCAATTCCTCCATTTCTAATCAATTTCAAGCTTCGATGTCTAGAGTGAATATGTGTATTCAGGTAAGAACGATGTTTTAAAAATAAGTTCAGAAAATATAAATATATATACAGGCTAAAATTAAATTTTTACAGAAGGTACTTTAAAAATTGAAATTTTCAAATCCAACAAACTAGGGATTCATGAACATAACTTAAATCCTTACCTCAAGCTATGATTTTTAAAATGAAGTTGGTGATTTTTGGTGGGAGGGTTTGAGGGCAGTTCGGAGAGGATCGAATTGGGCTTTTTGATCGAATTCCGGTGATGCAATGAACTGGAGACATCGGGGTTGCTAGGGGTGGAGGAGGAGCCTACGGTGGTCGAAGGAAAAATGGGAGGAGGTGGTATCATCGACGGTGGCGACTACGATGATCGTTTCTATTTCGTAGACCTAATTTTTGTGGTGCTCGAACTGTTGGCCGCTGCGACCTCCACTGTGGTCAAATTGCACTCCATTGGAGGGGAATGGAGCTTGGGGGTGTGGCGAAGGCGTGTCCAGAGTTTCTAGGCATCTGATGGTCTGGTTTGGGTTCGCGAATTTGTTTTGTGATCGATGTTTGGGATCGAGCTTTACAGGCATTGCTCGATTTTGAATGATGGTGAGATCAGGTGGTTCAACGTCTCGAGTTCGACGTCGATGTAGTTTAGGACTTGTGGGGAGCCTCACAGGTCGTCAGAGCGGCGTCGCCGCTCCGTGCATGTGCACAACGTGCCAGTGTGTCAGTGGAAGATTTGAGGGAGGACTGGGTGCTCTGATGGTCTCGAGTTTCAGGGATTTAAATGCGGGTCGAGCTCGTGTTTATGAAATTCTCGTTCCAGTTTAGGTTTAGGCTTAACTTTAACAAAATATAATATAAGCAAGTAGAAGTAAGAATCAGTAAAGAAGAAGAAGAAGAAGGTAGGAAGAGGAACGCGAGAATAAGAGCAGGGGGAACGAGTTTTACTCGAGTAAAACAAAGAAATGCTCGGGATCTCGCGAGTTTAACTTACCAGTTATATATATATATATATATATATATATATATATATATATATATATATATAGATAAGGAAGAGCGAAGTAGGGAGTAACTCGGGTGATTTGAGTATTTAAACCGTAATTAATTATTTTAATTAACTAATTACTTTAGTTAAGACTTAACCATATTTTGAAACCTTGTTAATATTTTAATTAAGTAATAAACGAAGTCAATTAACATCTTGATGTTGTAGTAGTAAAATTTATTTTTTAAGCACCGTGAAGTTTTTGATTCTAGTTATGATAATTTTAGTTAATACGTAACGATGTTTTAAAACACTTAAATATCATTTTATTAAAGCAATTAATCTAAGTTAAGAACAAATTAATTTACATTTAAATGTTCAATAAGATGAATAATTGATATTAAATAATTATTTTTGGAAAGTGATTGAGAGTAATTACTTTATAAGTATAATCAAAGATCGATTAATAATTAAGAAAAAGGGGTAAATTTGAAATTAATTGCTTAAAGTTAATTTATGAGTAATTAATAGTTAATTAGTCGAGTAATTTAATTAAGAATAAATAAGTGGTTAAGTAAGTAATTAGCAGTAATTAAATGGGTAATTAAGTTTGATTAATAATTAAGACTATTACTTAAATAGTTAATTAAAGTAAATAACTGGGTTAAGAAGTAATTAAGTAATTGATAGTGTGAAATGAATAATAATGTAATTAAGATTTAATAGTTGATTAAGAAATCATTAATTAGATAATTTGAAATGAAAAAGGTAATTAATTGTTAAATAATGATTAATTAAACAGAGTTAAGAGGTTAACTCTAAGGTAATTAATTCTAAATTGAATTTATTACAAATAAGATTTGAAGGTAATTGCTTATGGACTATTGTGTTGAATATCGGATTATTATATTTATGTGATGATATTCTGTGATGCTCTGTGATATGTTATGTTATACCTATGATGCTTGTATATGTTTTATCTGGGATATATGCTATGATAATTCAATTGTTGAACTTAAATTATTAAACTGTTTAAGTTAATTAGACAACTTGGCCCTTAAAATGGCGTTTGGATTTCGATGAGACCGGGATCGAAAGAATCAATTTCGATTCTCCGAAAACCACATCGATCCAATTTAAACGTTAGGTCGTGAATTCTGAAATGAAGATCGAGATGGTGTTTTCAGAATGCAAGTGTTATCGTCGTTGAATCTGAGGGTGATTCCAAAATGAGTATGACGAGATAATGCCTTTCGGTTTCGTTCGAACCCGGAACGAACTTGTATGGATTGAATGCTTTCAGCACATCGTCAGGCGGATGATGAGCATTCTAAGTGATATGTTCTTTAAAGGTAATCGCAGCCTCAAGCCTCATCAATCAGGAATGGCTTAAACAAGGAGATGCAGCAAGGTTAGGTGGGTCATGCCCAAGCAGGACAAGATATTTCCCCTGTCTAGATGTCCCTTTATATTTCGGCTGTGTGGGCGGTTGATAGCTACAACCGCGGGGTTTATCTTGTTCGGGACTGTTCAGTAAGGAATGGTTCTGGCCTTGTGTCGTAGGGGATCAGGAGTGATCCTCGGTATAGTGATCTAGGCCCCGTACTGTGACGGGCGGTACCCCAGTAGCCCTGCCATTGTTGGAAATCCATTTTTCCCTACGAGACCCTACGGTTTTGATTTGTATTACCCACTTTTGTGGCTAGTAGCTGGAATTTAATAGATGTAACAATTTCGGCTATTTTCTATTTACTTGAAAACCCTAGACACTATTATAATATCACTGGATTTCCTATGAAATGTTTTGGTTAGCGTAAGGTAAAAACTTACCCGTATTTATTTGTGGGGAGTCTTACGTGATACCTTTGTTTTCAAATATTTTCAAAGTTAAACAACTTTAAACTGTTTACTCATACCGGACCCATATCTAACCCGGAGTTTATATTTTGTTTTTCATAAACTCTTGGGTACTCAAATTTTTATGAGTAGCCAAGTGATAGGTTTTGGACTTTGATTTCTGGAGGAGCTTGGAGCAGGAGTTTTCCAGACATATGTAGCTATTTATCTAGTGCCGCTGTGTTAGTTGATGTGTACTGTATCTCTGATGTATATAGTGATAGCTGTATGCATGACTGTCATATGTATTGATATTGTATAACTCTGATATATGTAAAACTTTGTAATATTTATGTGATATATTATATTTTGTTCCGTTCCGCTGTGAGATTCTAATGTTGTTGTTCTTTCTTTCTCTTTCTTTCTACTTCTATCCCTTTCTTTTCTTAATGATAATACGTCTTTCTGGTAGTAGAGGGGCGGGTCGTCATATCGATTCTCTGATGGAGTATAGAGTTAGAGCCGGGATCTGAGATGAGTGGGAACAAGTTTAATTAGTTAATTTTTCACAGTTAAAATCAATCTACTCTATTTGATCTAGTATGTTAGTAATTAAACTGTAAACCCTAACTGTTTAAATCTAAATTTTGAATTAGCAATTGAAATCGGCTAATAAAATTTCAACCTAAGTTAAACTCCTCTCGTAATTAACTAGAAATCCCAAAATTTGGTTAACCTAAATTCAACTATTATATTTAAAATAGTATAAATATATGAATTTGAATTTATAAAAAGTAATATAAATTGCAAAGACTGGTCACTGTAATTGATGCTTAGGGTTCACTCTGTAAGTCAGAATTTATGAAATTAATAAATTATTAAAATCAAATATATGAAATTAGAAAACATTAAAATTTGCACAATTTGACTAATCAACCGTTGACCTTGAGTGGTCGACCACAAGCGATCGACCGATATGGTGTAGTGATCAATTAGTTGATGACCAAAATGCGTAATTTGAATCATGGCCTGAGGCCCAAGTTAGAAATAAATATAATAACAATATGTATAACTATAATTATGCATATGTGTGGATGGTAGAGATAGTAGTGAAGCTAGTTCCTTATGAGATGATGCTAGGATGTTGTGAGGTGGGGTAAATGTACTTTACCCAGTATGGTTTAATTATTCAACCGAGGGAAATTTTATCGCAAATGACACTTGTAGGAGGTTCTGGTGGATGCGCATCGCTGACTTATGCCTGATGAAGTGTGTGGACCTGATGCAACATGACGCCTTGGTATTTACGATTCCAGCACGGCGTGATACTATGTTGTTGATTGATCCGAACGTATTCAATGAGAGCCGTATATCGCGATTGACAGGTGGAAATGGAACAAAATATGAGACACACCGGCGAGTCGGCATTGTAGACTCACCCATGACGTGTAGTTGGATTACATGTAGTTTTGGAAAATTATTCCTATGTGGTAATTGTAGGGAAACCTCTGTAAAATAATTACACGTAGACGTAATGTGGGATGTAGCACCATATGAGAAAGGTGTAGGATGTATCTATATTAAGTAGCTCTAGTAGGAGTGTTCCTATATTAAGTAGCTCTAGTAGCTGTGTTTCCATAATGATTAGCTCTAGGATCAATAATCGATCGTTAGTTATTAAGGTTCGATCTGTAGTTCGACCTTTATAGGAGCTTACACAGGTTGTTAGTTTAGGTGTGTGCTAACTAAAACCCTTAAATAAAGGACCCTAGAAATACTCGAACACTTATAGGACACTCTATGTCACATAGAGTAGGATTAAAGTCGACTGCACATGATCACCATAAATTAAACACGTACTCATTCACCAAGCTTTTGTCTGACCTGCTTTTTTTTCTTTCTTTCCCAACTACAAGAGGACAAGGCAACAAGTGATCAGGCCTGATTTCAGTACGTGGAGAGGCAAGCTCATCACAAAAGTTGTATATCCTTTATTTCCTATCTATCTTACCAGCACTTAGTGTTTCTTTTATCAGACTATGAGTGGTATTTTTATGTACTCTTTATTTTACTATGTACTATTTTTCTGAGACTGTGTTTTGACACATTTTCTGAGATGGATATTGATCTGTCGTGAGTTTTGAGAGTTAGTGTAACTTAGATTATATTTGGTAATTTTAGTTTCTGTAATGTCATAAAAACCCGATAGCTTATACTTCTTAGCACCAATGCGAGTTCGAAATTCACCATAGAATTTGGTTCGGTGTGTCGAGTGGTGCGAGTTATCGCAGCCTCTCTTGAAAAAATGGCACCAACTTCAGAATATTTAGTGAATATATGGAATGGCTAAAGACAGTCCCTAATAATATTTATAATTTGAAGGTCCTAGTGACCGACATAAAACTTCATCGGGTTGGGCTCCTAAGGGAGAATCAAACTATTATGGCATTGAGGGTCGCCCCAATAAATAAGTGAGCCAAGAAGAAGTGGAGTAGACAAAGATCATACTCTTTCTTCTCATTATCGGGCGGACAAGAATAAGAGATGCGATGATGTTTATAAGTGTGAGGGGTAAGGAAAGTGGCAGCAATTTGATTAGGACAAGCTTAATGATGTTGTCTCAACACCTAAGTGAGAAACTTCTAACCCATAACAATTAGTTGATTGTCGGGTCCAATGGCATGGGACAATGGCCGTCTCTTGGGATATTAGAGGTAGTTTTGAGGAAGACAATATAGGGGATAAACATACGAACTATGTGTTGGAGATAAAGCGGGTCTCTCCTCTAGGCCTTATCCTGCCTATGATCCCTTCTGTCCTAGGTACAACGTTGTGCCCCTAGGTATGTCCCATTCTAGGACTGATCGATTAGGTGTAGGCAGCTCAATCCCATTATGCATGCCCCTTGTCAAAAGGCAAGGCATGGAAAGTACAAATAGTAAACCTATGTTTTGTTTCTTTTATCTTACATTTGACCTAATCACTGCTTTGTCTTATTTCAGTGGCCCATGATCTCAACTTTGATGCCTACGACTCCACTAACCAGACTATTTCCTAGGCTCCTTTAAAAATTAAGCGCATCACTAGCAAGGATGTAATCAAAATTCCCTCCATCCCCGTATAGTCAGACCTTCCTCTACTTACAACAAGAAGATAAAGAGGATGAGGGAGATGGTCCCTCGGTTTCTTAGGCCAGTGCTCTTTATGCTAAGTGGCATGAGCTTTATGGCGAGGATAGCATGTAAAGGTAGAGGTGGTGGTGCCGATAAGTTACGTTACCTTAGAGATTCCCCATGATGGCTTAGACCGCCTACTAAGGGCCTTCCAACTCATAACTGTAGAGTCCTTATCATATGTATATCGATCAAGGTCTAGTTAGAACCTGCACAGTTTAGAGAATGTAGTCAATGTATACACTCGAGGCCCTTTCATGGTATACCTTCAACTTTATTTTCTTTTATATAAACTTTATCTTTCTAATGCTTGTTATTTAGTCCGCACAATACTCTTTTTGCATTTAGGATGAAATCATACAAACTATAGAGGCTGTCGAGGCTAGAGAAGCTACATAATAAGGGGTTGAGTGGGTAATTAAGACCGCCAAAGATAAGGCTGATAAGGCGAACAAAGCGACGAGGGTGGATGTAGAGGCTAGGAAGAACGCAGAGAAGGCGATAGTTGACCTTATGGAGATTTTACAAAGGTTGAGAAGGAGACCAAAACTTTGCGACTGAGGTAAACTAACATTTAGTTGGATGTAAGTTTTCTATAGACATGGAACCTTCTACGGAGGCGATGGAGGACAAGTAGAAGAATCGGTTGAAGGATGTGGTGAAGGACCTATTTAGGAAAAACTATCACACCCTAATCTCCATAAGAAACTTTAAGGCGGAGGTCCTTGCCAAGACTTGGGCTTAGGTGATGAATGAGATGGAAGCTATTGGGTTGGTCATGCTAGCCATTTTTGATATAAGAGCATATTGACTCCTTGACCCTGTTGGCTAGCCGACTGGCTTTGTAATATTTTTCGTCTATCTTTCATAAGCTCAATAAAATAGGCTCTATGCCCTACATTTTTGCATTGAATAAACAATACCATTTTGTCTAGCAAAATTTATCTAAGTACTTAGTTGTTTACATTCTCTTGCTTGTTTGTGTGACTAGCATAATAGTGCACTTTAAATAGTTGGCATGGCCTCTACGCTATTTGCAATTAGATATTTTTCACAATAAAGATAAATAGAACTGTAAGGTAAGAGGCATGCAGTGATTGTAGCCTGATAGTTACTATGAATTGAATTGACCAAGTAAAAAACTTATCTTTAACGAGAAGCCAGGCTAGAAAATGAACTCGGACCGAGAGTTAACTATGAAACCTAGGTGTAATTGAATACTGAAGCGGGCAAATAGAATTCAAGCCTACTTGTGCTATCTTACGATGTTAGGTGGTCTCGATATGAAACGAAGCGCCGAGGGGCTTGAGGGTTGTCCTAAGTGACATGTAACAAGATTAAGTGGCAAGCGACCTTAGCACCAGAGCACTAAGTGGCTTGAGGTTTCACCTGGGTGACAAATCACCAGTTAATATGGTGCTCGGTCTTATTTTTATACGGGTGCACTACGACTGCTAACTTTGGCATCATTTAGGTTAACAATGCCATTCTCGACAATAGTGCCCTATCCCATATGAGGGGTGATGACATCATGGGCGAGGGAATAAGGACCGTTATGGTCAAACTTTCGGTCGTCAATGCACCTCGACACAAAAGGGAGAGACGACTCACCAAAACCCAATGTGGCAATTTGGCAATCCCCAAACAAGGAATTGAATGCATGGTAATTCACCCTTGTTGGATAGCCAACCAGTAAGGAGGGGAGCATTGGGTAGCTCGCATGGTCCTTGGCGGTAGATGTTAGTAGTTCCCAAGAAAGGAAGTAAGTCTATAATAACTCTCCTCACTATATAGCCAAAAGTGGTGGTAGCCTCCAAACAAGGAAGTGAATGCATGGTAATTCACCCTCATTGGATAGCCAGTCGGTAAGGATGTGTTGTTTGAATGGCTCACGCATTCCTTGGTAGAAGAGGTTGGCAGTTCCTAAGTAACCAAGTGAGCACATAATAACTCTCTCTTACTCAATATCCTATATTAATGGTAATCCCCGATATGGAAGAGTGATGTAGCCCGTCTCAAAGGATAGCCTTGGTTGTGTTTGACAGAATTGGCTCCAAAGTCTTAATTGTATTCTTTACAAAATATTTTTACTACAGCATTATAATCGTGGCTTATACATGATGGGCGTGGAGGTGTTCTATGTTCTAAGTGTGGGATATGTTTGTTCCATCTAGACAAGAGAGGCGATATGTGCTATTTTACAGAGCATCATTGATGGCATACAGTCCGTCCCAATTCGTGATAAGCACTCCAGCTAGTTTCTTTAAGTTTGTGAACACCAGACCTAGTACTAGATCGTCGACAATGAATTGTTGGAAATTCACTTTATAGTTCTAGTGCTTGGCTACGTTCCTCTTATATGCATCTGTGCGGAGTTTGGCTTCGGCTTTTCATTCTTTAATAGTGTCGAGCCCGAGCTTAAGTATTTCGTCAATTTTTTAGGCTTGTATGTGATGCCGAGATGACTAAACATCTACTTTGATGGGCAACATGGCTTCGAACCTATATAAAAGCGAGAAGAGAATATGGATGATTAAAGTGCAGCTAGAAGTGCGGTGGGACCGAAGGACTAGTGGTATTTCCTCGACCCAGCTTCCTTTGTCTTTTATGAGTCTCTTCTTGAGTGTTGATTTGATGGTTTTGTTGATGACCTCCACCTAGCCATTTGTTTGAGAATAGGTAGCGGAAGAGAAGCACTTCTCGATCCTACTTCTTTCATAGAAGTCTTGGAAGAGGCTGATCTCAAACTGAGTGCAATTATCAAGGATAATATTCTTTGGTAGGCTGAACTAGAGATGATGTTTCGATGGTAAATTTTGGTATCTTGGTGGCGGTGACTCAAGCGAGGGGCTTAACCTCTACCCATTTTGTGAAGTTTTTGATGGAGACTATGGCATGGTTGTACCCTCCCTTGGCATTTAACAGGTTTCCTTTCAATTCAATTGCTTAAGTATCAAATGGCTAGGGAGAAGCCATTAGAGTAAGAAGGGTAGGATTATCTTTGGGGTTCTTAGCAAACCACTAACACCTGTCCTACTTTTGGATGTAGTCTATGGAATCCTTGATCGATGTTGGCTGATAATAGCCTTGTTGGCGGCTTTCTTTGCTAAGCTTTACTCCTGGCATATTCCACATAAAATCCTTTGTGTATCTCTTGTAGAATCTGGCCAACTTCATCTTCAAACATGCAACATTGAAGAATTATAGAGCACCCTCATCTATAAAGCTTCCGGTCCATGATTGTGTAATAAGGATCTCGATAGTGGACTTTTCAGGGTTCCTTATGGTAAGAAGTTCTTCATTCACCAATTACTTGATCAAGACAACCATCCAGTTCATGGATAGCATGTCAATTTCCATTGCTATTGCCCCTGATTTATAGCAAGCACGTCTTGATTCTCTAATAGAAGCCAAGGAGCAGTTACCTCTTGATTTCTTTCCGACTTGGCCAACTAGTCGGCCTTAGCTTCTATTCCCTTGGTACATGGCCTATCTTGAACTATGAGAAGGTGATGATGACCTTCTTCGCCTCTGCAATATATAAAGCCAGTGCTTATTCTTTGACTTGAAACTACTCGCCAATTTGTTAGAAAACTAGTGAAGAGTCGTTGATGGCAAGTATAGAATGCATGCGTAATTCTTTTACCAACCTGAGATCGGCTAAGAAAACCTCGTACTCGGCTTCATTTCTAGTTGCCTTAAAAAAGACGAGGAATGCAAAACACAGTTCTCTTCTTTTAGAGGTGCCAAGGACCCTACCGGCTCTTATCCACTTCTCGTTGGATGTCCCATCCGCATACAGACGCCAAGCTTATTGATTGGTGATGGTTTCCCCTTTGTTATTGTCTAGGATCGAGCACTCAATAATGAAATCTACAATGGCCTGGCCTTTGATAAAAGTGCAAGGCTAGAAATAAATGTGATGTTGCTCAAGCTCGATGGATCACTTCAATTGTCGGCCCGTTCGAGGTTGTAAAGAGCATGGCTTAAAGTCTAGTTGGTTAAGACTTTGATGGGATGAGCTTGGAAGTATGACTAAAGTTTCTAGTATGCCGTTGTGTAGGAAAAAAGCATGCTTTTCCAACGTCATGCATCTTGTCTTGGGGCCTGATAACCTTTTGTTGATGTGTTAGATAGGGTGATACTGAATCATCTTGTTTCTTTGATCAATGAAGCAATGATCGCGTGGTCAGACATTGTAAGGTAAAGGTACAAGTCATCCTCGAAGATAAGCTTAGAAAGTACTAGCGGTATAGCTAAGTGCAAATTTAGTTATTCAGAAGCTTTAATGCACTCGTTGTCCTAAGGAAATGATTTTCATTACTTGATGAATTCGAAGAAAGAGATACACTAGTCCATGGCCTTAGACACGAACCAACTTAAAGTAGCAACTGTCCCATTTAGGCTTTGTACTTGCTTTATGTTCCTCGGTACTTGCATGTCTTGGATAGTTTTGATTTTATCTGGATTGGCTTCAATTCCTTTTGCACATACTACATAGTTGAGGAACTTCCTCGTAACAACCCAAATCCCAACGAGTCTGGATTTTTTGCAAAAGTGCTAAAATCCAAGCCCACTGTAACCAGAGTTGGGTATCTGGTATCCTAAAAAATAGAAAAAGATAAATATCTCACAGTGAAAGCGACTAAAATATAATAGTAAGTAAATAATCGCCAATAAAATAACAGTTTATAAACAAGTGTCTCAAAGCTGGAATGTTTCTGCCATCTACCTAACATCTAGGATGTTATGAGGAGGAGGTTAGAACTAAAGTTCTGGTGAATGGAAATATTATACTTCTATGCTTAATTCTACATATACCGTTTTATTTCCATTTACTGTTCTATTAGGTTTATTGGGTTTATAATACTCTCGCCTCAGTACATGAATTGTGCCCATCTGCTCCATAGTAGATTAAAACCCAATAACTGCTATATATATATATATATATATATATATATATATATAGCTATATGCCCCTTAACCGCATCGCTCCTAGATACTACCCATAGTACCTTCCGTATCCTCCTTGTAAAGAACTGCATTGTCTTGCTACTATGGCATACTGTAACTACATCTATAAAGGACTGCCTCATAAGGCCTACAATACAGATGTTCTATCGTGTACTATGAAAATGTAAAACACATCCGCACTAGTTTATACTAATGCTCGAACATCCACAATGTTCCACCCAGTGCGTACCATGAGGACTATACATAACCGTTTCGTCTACTTCCTGAATCCCGCTTAACAAGGTCTACCTTGTATGGAACTCAGTCAGGGATTTTCTATTTCTATACAGGACTCCCCTATTAGGCCTACAATACAGATATTCTATTTGGTATGTCTCTTTTCTTATCGTGGCTATGGCCCCATGTAGCCACCCCTTAACTAATCGAAAGACCTCTAAAGAGCTAAGTGGTTGTGCCCTACTACAAACAATCTAAACATCTAATTGGCTTACCCTCCATCTAATGTCTCAGTGGTGAAAGAATCATTGGATTATTGGTTTAATTCTAGTCTTCCCCGAACTTGCTTCTTGGTTTTGATGCTGTCCGATATCCGTATGCGACTATCATTTTGGGTTATGCCCACTAAAACTAACTTGCAAGTACTGGGACATACGAATACCCTATTTCAAACATCAACCCCTTTTTATTGCCTATAATGGTCCTTCCATGCAAACGCAGTCAAGGCATACTCTTTTGATGGAACACCTACAGCCTGCCTCCAGGGGACTGTACCATTATGCTTAGTGGGCCATCCTAGAGTACCCTCACATCCCATTGAAGTCCCGTACTTCCTCTAGCCCAAAATATCTAAGTTATACGTGCTTCTTCTATGCTAAAATCTGTAATGAACTGCTTCGTTAGGCTCTTCATCCTTTGGGCTGCTTCAAACGCATCTCACTCTTTTATTAGCGCCCGAGTCTAGTCTCTTATTTTGCGTTTAGATTACTTTTCCTATTATGTTGGCTACTTATTTACCCAAATTAGCATAATCTTGTCCCAGCCTCGCCTGACTATTGTGAGACCATCAGTTCCTGACTGAAAGGGAATGCTGTTAGTATGGGCCACTTGTATTATCTTGCTTATTAACTTAATTTTAGTCTTAATTTTATTAAAATAAGCATCTTCTATTGTTTCTGCTCTATTTTCTTATTAACTTAATTTAAGACTTAAATAAGCCTTTTCTGTTCTTTCTACTTAATTATAATCTATGTTATAATTTTACTTGTAATTATCACTTTTGTTTTCTTTTTATAATCTGCACATTATAAATATAATTACAAGCATCACTTTTCTATCCTAGTCTGTATTCTTTTATTCTGATATTGAATTCTCTTTAATTCTCTTATACTATATGACAATCATGACTTGAGACTACGTCCGATTGTCACAAATTTGCTTATCATAATAACAGCTTTATTTTTATTCTATTATCTATGCAGCAAATGCATATCTAGGTACATTTCCGTTTATAGCTTCTAGTCTTATCTAATAATTAACTTGATTCGTTCAATTTTTACTTTATTTTCTTATACTCTAGGAAGTAATTCTATTCTATTTGGTTGGTTACGAAAACTGTACTAAAATCCATTTCCATATTTTAATACTAAACGATGCTATAAACAATAATCCGTAACAGCAAGATATTTCATTTATTATTTCTTTTACTTTTTGGATAGTGCAAAATACAGTAGTTTTTCTATTTTACAATAATTCCCTTTTTCTTTCTTTTTTCTTGCAATTACGTTTATCGTTTTCTTTTAAATATTGAACTATGGATATGTATTCCGTTTTCTAAGCTAACCAAATAATCTATTAGTTACTTCCCTAACAAGTTATTAAATTATCCATTTTAATTTAGTTTTCCTCATTTTGGCATAATTTACTGCAAATATTATTTTCTCTTTTTATTTCAGCTTTTCTCATTCACATCTAACTTCTATAAATCCAGTGTTCTTCTATTTTAGTCCGTATTTGCGAATTCTTCTCTTTACTATTTTATTCGCGTAAAAAGGAATAAAAAGAAGCTAATGTTTACAGGATAAAAATATATGTGAATAATTGTAATTTTCTTATTTTTTTAGGCTTATGCCTTTCTCTAACTGTCAAGCCTAATATTATTCATATTTAATTTGATTGTTATTTCCCATATAAATAATAATTATATATATTTTCTCTTATACAATTTACAGTCTCAGCATAACTAATTAACAGAATTAATTACTAAAATAAATACTGAATAAAATTATTTAACGCGAGTCTAATGATAATATATCATAAACGTAAAAGATATATAATTAAATCCACTCACTTGTAGTCCTTAGCTTTAAATCTCTATCTTCTAAAATTACTACATCGTTCTACAACTACTCTCCTTTAATTTGTTGCAATTTCTCTATTTTGTTCGCATATATTTTATTTGGATTTAATTGGTGAAGATTTGTGAGAAATAGGACAAAAAATGAAAAAACAAGCCATTGTTTACTATAAGAAAGGGATGAAGAAAGTGACGGCTGATGAAACGAATTACATTATGTTTTCTCTCATATAGATGCAGCTCATCAATTATCTAATTAATCCTTTTCTTAATTGATCCTTCAATTAGTTTTTATGTGAAGCAATATACTGCCTATAGGTATACATTCAAATCTAGGTCAACTATTATTTCTTTTCCTTATTAATTGACATTTTTCATGATTACGTTACAATCCTAGTAAGTAGCCCCATTAATAGATTAACATGTCACATCTATTAGTTAATTTCCTTAATTAATATTTTACACATTCTAACGTTTCATTAATTGGCATATCAATTAATTCCACCATTCAATTAACATATATATTTGACATGCATATATATATATATATATATATATATATATATATTATCCAGACTTGAATTTGAACATTTATTTGTTACATTTATATGTAAACCTCTTTAAATTGAGGGATCCGATATATATACACACATACGTTACATATTAATCTCCAATATTAATTCACATATTAATTAATTGCACATTTTAGTTGATTCTGTTTGCAATGTTAATTATTCCCCTTATTTATTTCCTCTTACATCAAGTTCTCTTAATAATTTACATTCATTACAAACATAATAAATTTGTTACTACTTCTATAAATATACTAGAGTTAATTGCAAATGTTTATACTTGATAAAATTTCCATGTTTGCATATGTAATTTTTTCCGATATTAAAACTTCAAATTGCTATAACTTCTCCATTTGAAGTCCATTTAGAAAACATTGTATATGGAAGTTGTTCAGAAAATTGCTACGAACACAATGGCATAAGTTTTGTGGTCATATTCCAACATTAGCAAAAATTCATTTTTCACTGTTTTTGTAGTTATCAATTAAATTTATTTTAATTTGACTGTCAATAAAATGTGGTATGTTACATCCTTCCACCCTTTAGGAAATTTCATCCCTGAAATTCGACAAGGGTAAAATTATGTAATTTTTCGCATCAATCACATTCATTTTGTGTACAACTAATATTGCGACCATCTGTGTTCTTGTGCAAAAGTGTTATTCAATACAAAATATATGCGTGTACATGAATTTCTAAGCGGTACCTCCTATATGAATGCTTTTCTTCTTTAAAATTTACTCAAATATGATGCATACACCCTAAATATACTTCCAATTTCTTTATGAATGCAATCATTTGAAAAACTCAAAACGTTTTTCCATCCAATTTTTCCCATACTTCTACTTAATAGGGTGTAGTTCAGCGAATTTTTCATCCAGTTCCTACCACACAACTTAATCTGCGAATTTCAGAGAAATCTAATTTTTCGAACTCGATTTCTTATGTCAAAATGAAGGTAGTCCGTTTTACTTTTGCATACCTCTCTCTCCTTACTTGGAACTTACGCGCAATTCTAAAAAATGTCTATTTTATTTTCCAAGCACGATTTCCATAAGAAAGACTTTTTTTCCAAACTTTTTCCCAACCTTAATTTATGGAAAAGATGTATTTTTCTTTTGCAATTGTCATTTATTTCTATTGATGTTTCCGTTGCTTTCTTTAGATCTTACTGTTTTTCTTTTAGTTACCTTTTATTTGCTTTTACTCTTTGTTTTTATATAGCAACCAAACATAGCTATCATCTAGGGCTAGGAGGTCTAGGGCCATGTCTACTTTGACATAGAAATGTCATACTCTAGGAATCCAAGTAACTCATATGCTCCTTCTGCCGTCTATTATTTATCACCAGCTTTCGCTGTATTACTCATGATGAATAAGATCTATTCATCTCTTCTATTCCATGCTAAAAAAGAAAGAACTAAATCTCATTTATTGCAATAGTTCAGGATTTCAATCTATGCAGTCTCTATCTAAAAGGCAAGTAAGATTGGGGAAATTCTCTCTTTAGCTTTCATTTTCCCCCAACTAAGTTCAACCTATCCCAACCACGTGTGTCTTATCGTCTTGCTAATATCATTTCACTATTCTTCTATAGCCTACACACATGAAGCAACATTTCTAAGTTTTCACTAGTGCCCTATACACCTTACGGGAACTTTCATCATTATTACTAGAAGTAATTACTGCTATAGCCTTATACTTTTCCCGTTACACCTAGAAAATGATTCATGTCTACTCCATATTTAAAAGTCTGATTTGGATTGGTATTTATCATTTTTCTTCAAAAATTAAAACTCCTACATTTCTGAAACATCAAATCCTAAAATTCTTACCTTTAGAAGTGTTATTTTAAAGTTTTCTGTCAAATTCAAAGGTACTTGGTTACTTAAAATTTTATCTTTTTAAAAAACCTATTTACTTTTCCACCAAACCATCTTTTTTAAAAACATGTCTTGCTTGTTCTTAAAACATTTTTCTTTTTTCTTAACTTTAAAAAAATATCCTTGCTTATTTTCAGAATATCCCCTTTTTTCATATATTTTCAAATTTACTAAAACTGGTGTAGATAAGAACAATAATTTTACCAAAAATCTCTTAACTTTCCTACTCTTCCAATTACTTTACCTTAGTGGGGTTTCTAACTTACTACACAGTAGTTTTATACCTTAATGTATTGGAATTGCTTTCTCTTATGAGAAACCATTAATGCTAAAACCTTCTACGAATTCCTTTAAAGGAGGATTTTATGTTTATGTCAAATTATAAGGAATTTATTTTACATTTTGTCGAAATAGGCTATACAAAATATGGTGTTTTCCATACCTTGTACATCTCTTTCAGGTATTCCTTATAAATTGCACAAAATATCTTTATTTGTGATTCATAGAAAATTATATCATTATTCTTTTCATTCCAAAAGATTAATATATGTTTACTTTATATTCACTTACATAAGATATTTCCTACTAAATTCATTAATGTAACATACATTATTTTTCAAAAGAACCCACTTTTCGAAACTGCTTTAATATTTTCGTAACTAGAAAATACTCTCGTATACTTATTTAAACAATAAGTGTACACACAAACTACTTTTGAAACTATCTTTAAAACTCATTTAGGTCAAAACAGATGTGGTGTAAAACACCGTTACTACAACCCACTATTGGTTTATGGATTCAATTAAAATAAATATTAATAAATCTCATATGCTATGCAAAAACATTTCCTTTGGGAGTCACCTACTATAATAATAGTGTCATTGTCTATGCTTCCTTTGTTTTTATTGAAAACATATATTAAAACAATAAATATTTAACCTGCGTTTTCGATACTTAACATACTCTAGGTTTTTATATTTAAAATCTTTGTTTACCTACAAAGAAACTAGTGAGCTATACGCGCTCTATAGTTTTTCAGAAAGAATTTCACTTTTAACAAAATTTACGTCATATAAAACCAATTTAAATTTCATACCTCTTATTTTTTTTTCAAAAACCCAATATTTACTTCCTCAAATTTATTAAGATATATATATTTTTCAACTTTTCAATTCCAAAAGTTTCATTTTATTGGGCTAGACATAAAGTGGATTTTCTTCTTACTAAAACCTCTTATTCCTTCCAAAATAAAAAACACTCTCCTTCCATCCTTAATGAACTTCCCACTTCTTATAACAATGGATACTAATCATGGCTTATTTGTACATTATAAATCAGTAATTAACATAGGGCTCAACATACTTGGGTCATCCCGAACCCAACTAGAAAATTATGCACACATATATTCCTAAAAACTTTCCATATGTTAAAATCTATAATTGGGTACTATTTGGATTTTAATACATAATATTTATATTTTATTCAAAAATACAAATGCGTTCATTCACTATCTACCTAGGAATTCTAAATCTAGGCTCTGATACCAAATGTAACAACCCAAATCCCAGCGAGTCCGGATTTTTCGCAAAAATGCTAAAATCCAAGCCTACTGAAACCCGAGTTGGGTATTTGGTATCCTGTAAAATAGGCAAAGATAAGACAAATATCTCACAGCAGAAATGACAAAAATATAATAGTAAGTAAATATCCACCAATAAAATAACACTTTCTAAACAAGTGTCTCAAAGCTGGAAAGTCCCTGCCATCTACCTAACCTGTAGGATATTATAAGGAGGGGGTCAGAACTAAAGTTCTGATGTATGGACAAATTATACACTTCTAAGCTTAATTCTACATATACCATTTTATTTCCATTTACTGTTATATTAGGTTTATTGGGTTTATAATACTCTCACCTCAGTGCGTGAATCGTGCCCATCTACTCCCTAGTAGACTAAACCTAATAACTGATATATATATATATATATATAGCTATATTCCTCTTGACCTCATCGGTCCTAGTACTACCATAGTACCTTCTATATCCTACTTACAAAGGACATCATCATCTTGCTACTATGGCGCTCTGTGACTACATCTATAAAGGACTGCCTCATAAGGCCTACAATATAAATAATTTGTCGTCTACTATGAAAACGTAAAAATGCGTCCGCACTAGTCTATACTAATGCATGGACATCCATAATGTACCACCCAGTGCGTACCTTGAGGACTATACGTAGTCGTTCTGTCTACTCCAAAAATCCCACTTAACAAGGTCAATCTTGTACGGAACTCAGTCGGGGATTTTCTATTTCTATAAAGGACTGCCCTATTAGACCTACAATACATATATTTTATTTGGTCTGTCTCTTTTCTTATCGTGGCTATGCCCCCACGCTGTCACCCCTTAACTAATTGAAAGACCTCCAAGAGCTAAGTGATCGTGCCCTACTGGAAATAATCTAAACATCCAACTGCCTGCACCCCCTATCCAATGTCTCGATCTAAAAGAATCATTGGACTGTTGGTTTAACTCTAGTCTTTCCCGAACTCACTTCTTGGTTTTGGTGCTGGCCCGATATCCGCGTGCGACTATCCTTTTGGTTCCTTCCCACTAAAACTTGCTTGCAAGCACTGGGTCATATGAATATCCTACTCCAAACATCAACCCCTTTTGAATACCTACAATGGTCCTACCATGCAAAAAGCAGTCAAAGCATACTCTTTTGAAGGAACACCCACAGAACTGCCTCCAGGGACTACTCCATTATGCCTACCCCAAAGGGCCAGCCTAGAGTACCCTTACATCTCATCGAACTCTCGCACTTACTCTAATCCAAGATATCTATGTTGGATGTGCTTCTTATGTGCTGAAATATGTGATGAACTACTTCGTTAGGCTATTCATCCTTTGGGCTGCTTCAAATGAATCTCACTCTTATATTATAACCTAAGTCTAATATTTTATTTTGCGTTACTTTTCTTATTCTGTTGGCTACTTATTTATCCATATTTGCAAAATCTTGTCCCAGCCTCACCAAAATATTGTGAGACCATCAGTTCCTGACTGAAAGGAATGTTGTTGGTATGAGCCACTTCTATTATCTTGCCTATTAACTTAATTTAAGTCTTAAGTTTATTAAAATAGGACTCTTCTATTATTTATGCTCTATTTGCTTATTAACTTAATTTAAGTCCTAAATAAGCCTTTTCTGTTCTTTCTATTTAATTATAACCTTTGTTATAATTTTACTTGTACCTGTCACTTTTATTTTCTTTTATAATCAGTACATTATAAATATAATTACAAGCGTCTCTTTTCTATTCTAGTCTGTCTTCTTTTATTGTGATATTGAATTATTTTTAATTCTCTTATATTATATGAAAATCTTGGCTTGGGACTACGTCTGATTATCACAAATTTACTTATCATGATAACTGCTTTACTTTTATTCTATTATCTATGCAGTAAATACAGATCTTGGTACATTTCTGTTTATCGCTTTTAGTCTTATCTAACAATTAACTTGATTCCTTCAATTCTTTACTTTATTTTCTTATATACTAGGAATTAGTTCTATTCTATTTGGTTAGTTATGAAAAATGTACTAAAAATTCATTTTCATATTTTAATACTAAATGATGCAATAAACAATAATCTGTAACTACAAGATATTTCTTTTGCATTTGGATAGTGCAAATTATAGCAGTTTCTCTATTTTACACTAATTTCCTTTTTCTTTCTTTTATTTTTGCAATTACGTTTATCGTTATCTTTTAAATATTAGACTATGGATAAGTATTCTCTTTTCTAATCCAACCAACTAGTCTATCACTTACTTCCCTATCAAGGCATTAAATTTTCCCTTTTAATTTGTTTTCCCCCATTTTGGCATAATTTACTGCAAATTTCTATTTTCTCTTTTTATTTCATATTTTCTTATTTACATCTAATTTCGGTAAATCTAGCATTCTTCTCTTTACCATTTTATTCGCGTAAAAAGGAATAAAAAGAAGATAACATTTATAGGATAAAAATAGATGTAAATAACTGTAAGTTTCTAATTTCTTAGACTTATGCCTTTCTCTAACTGTTAAGCCTAATATATTTTTCATATTTAATTTGATTACCATTTTCCATATAAATAATAATTACATGTAAGCTCCCTTGAACAATTTACGGTCTCAGCATAACTAATCAATAGAATTAATTACTAAGATAAATACTGTAGAAAATTATTTAATGGGAATCTAACGATAATATATCATAAACGTAAAAAATATATAATTAAACCCACTCACCTATGGTCCTTAGATTTAAATCTCTATCTTCTAAAATTACTAAGCTATTCTACAACTTCTCCCCTTTAATTTGTTGCAATTTCTCTATTTTGTTCACATATATTTTATTTGGATTTATTTGGTGAAGATTTGACAGGAGAAAATAATGAAGAAAGAAACCATTGTTTACTGTAAGAGAGAGATGAAGAAAGTGACAGCTGAAGGAAAGAATTACATTACGTTCTCTCTTATATAAACGCAGCCCATCAATTTTCTAATTAATCCTCTTCTTAATTGATCCTCTAATTAATTTTTATTTGCAACAATATAATGCCTATATGTACACATTCAAATCTAAGTCAACCATTAATCTTTTCCTTATTAATTGACATTTTCTACTGATTACGTTATAATCCTAATTAATAGCCCCATTTATAAATTAACATGTCACCTCTATTAGTTAATTTCCTTAAGTAATATTTTACACATTGTAACGTTTCATTGATTGGCATGTCAATTAATTCCACCATTCAATTAACATATATATTTAACATGCATATTTTTTCTTTATTCAGATTTGAATTTAAACATTTATTTGTTACATTTATATGTAAACCTCTTTAAGTTAAGGGATCTGATACACACACACACACGTGTTATATATTAATCTTCAATGTTAATTCACATATTAATTAATTGTATATTTTAATTGATTCTTTTGCAATGTTAATTATTCCCCTTATTTTTTCCTCTTACATCAAATTCTCTTAATAATTTACATTCATTACAAATATAATAAATTTGTTACTACTTTTATAAATATCCTATGAATTAACAGCAAATGTTTATAATTGATAAAATTTCTATGTTTGCATATGTATTTGTTGCTGACGCTAAAACTTTAAACGACTATAACTTCTCCGTTTGAAGTCCATTCATAAAACATTGTATATGGAAATTGATCAGAAAATTGCCACGAACACAATGGTATAAGTTTCTTGGTCAAATTCCAACATTAAAAAATTTCATTTTTCACTATTTTCGTAGTTATTAATTAAGTTTATTTTAATTTAACTGTTAATAAAATATGGGGTGTTACATTTCTCAATCGAATGGTGAATGAGCACTCCTCGAAATTTAGCTTCATTTTGTATTTACATAGGATGTTGAAAGCCTAAACCTGATTCTATGTGTGCCTCAAGACTTTTCTAACTCTACTAGCCTGTCAACCATATAAACTTCCATGGACCGGCTGATCTGCTATGAAAACATATAATTAGTGAGCGTTGGTAGGTGGCACCCGCATTTCTAAATCCAAACGGCATGACACGATAGCAATATAGATCGAGATAAGTAATGAAAGAAGTGTGCTATTGGTCCAGTTCGTACAGAACAATCTGATTGTACCCAAAGTAGGTGTCCATGAAAGTAAGAAGCTCATGCCCATTGGTTGCATCTACTAGCTGATCATATAAAGGCAATAGGAAGTTGTCTTTAGGAAAGCTATGTTAAATTCAAAGAAGTTGATGCAAGTTCTCCATGACCCATTAGGTTTGCTGACTACTAATAGATTGGCCATCCTAATCGAGTGTTCTGCCTCTTGTATGAAGATGTTGGCTAATAGATTCTCTACCTCTTCCTTGAGAGCCTGATATCTTTCTAGGTTTAGAGGCCTATGTTTTTAACATAGGGGGTTGCGTTTGGATTAATGTTTAGGCATGGTAGATGATTCTTGGATCAATGTTGATCATGTCAATGAGGCCCTATGCAAAGATGTCTTTGTTTTGTTGTAGGATTAAGATCTACCACCTCTAATTTATGGGATGAGCTTGGTGCTAATTTGATTAACCTTTCTAGGTTTGGCATGGTCTATGGATAATATTTCGAGTAGAGTAACAACTTTTCCTTCAATGCTTGAATCTCCAATGCGAGGATCGAGTGGGTCATCATAAAGATCATGGTTTGATTCTTAAGTCGCATCGGTCCAGCATGTAAATCATATGCTTTATGACATCCTCGATCGGGACAGTATGCTCGATTCAAGGAATTGAGATATCCTCGATTATCATAAATGAGTCTATCGGCATTGAGAGGGTAGGATTTGCTTTATTGGATGTCCCCACTTCCCAATGAGGTGTGACTTTCTTATTCTGTGAATCGATGAGCTTTTTTATTCTATAGGGAGTGCCCAAGGAAATAGGATCCATGCCTTATAGCGGCCGTTCCTGGCATGAACTGGAGCGCTGAGGGGCTCAACAGTTCTCTTAGGTGGCATGCGGTTAGTAGGTTTAGCTTCACTACTAGGAGTAGTATTTTCATGAATCAGAGCATTAATAGGCTTGGGGTTACCCTTGGGTGACACTTCATCGACTCGAGCTCTCTCTCTAAGATGACATATCTTTGATAGAAAATCCTTTAAGGGAAAGGAAGGTCCCAAAAGGAGTATGAGTGCTGACCGGCTCAAGCACTCTCTTGTATGGCACATAATTGATATCAATGACTCATTAGGTAGGTCGTTGTTCATTGGGAAAGGTGTTGATTTAGATGTCTCTACTTTAGAGCTAGGGGAAGTCTTGGCACTGCTAAAGTGCTGATCGGCATGGCGATTCTAATGATTGACTCATTGTTGATTGTTGCAAATTCTTCTTAAAGCATGAGGACATCTTTCCTTCCTTGTTTGAGGGTTGCCTATAACACTCCCTAGCTTTTTGTTGATTTCCCTTATATTCACAAACCTCACCTTGGATAGGGAATTTCATGATGAGTGGGTAATATAGGACAATTTTGTCGAGTTCCTCTATGGTCAATCATCCTATTAAGAGGTTACAATAAAACGAGCAATCAATTACTACAAAGTTTATCTGTATTCTTTGCAACATGGGGATCACTGCCAATGTGGTAATGGAGAGGTGGTCCCTACTTGAACAATCTAACACCCCTAAAGCCATAAGTGGGCATGGCATATGAGTGAGGCTGGAGGCAAGAAGCTTGAGTGCCTCAAAGAGATGTTTGAACATGACCTTGATTGAGATGCCCTCATGTAACATCCCAGCTTCTGAGGCCCAAAACAACCGCTACTAATGCTGCAGTCATCCATAGTAGTTATTTCTTGGCGACCGAATGCAGTATAATTAATATTTGTAACAGGAACACATAAATATGAATAATTTTAAACTTCCAATAAATACAATTTCTCATTTCATGCAAATCAAATTTTAAGATTTAATTACATAATCCCAGACATTAACCATGTTTGAATCATATATACATGTACAAAATACGATAAAAGGAACATACGAAGATATCTCCTTATGACGATCAGAGAACTAATAATGTGAACTTTACTGTTCTTAGTACATCACAACGGAAAACACAAAATAGCTCTAATATAACCAACATTACCTCCTTCACATCTCTGGAAGCTTATTCATCCAAAGACCTGAAAGTCTCCCACTCTCTGACTACTCAAATTAATTTCGAGTACCTGAAAGTTTATAGTGAAACACAAACTTTGAGTCAGATAATAAGTCTAGTATGAATAATCCTCTATCATCTCTTATCATAAATAGATAGCTAGTGAGACCACGCCGCTTAGTGGAACGAGGTTTCCTCTCACTAGTAGCCAAAACAAAACATGCAAATCATTTACTATGCCCCTGCACCCTAAATGATTAGTCTTAACATAATATGAAATAAAGCCATAAATTATATGCATTGGATTTTCCATCCACCCATTTATTAGATATCCCATCTTAAAGAAATTTATTATATTTCCCATCTAAAATCAATTTATTTGAGTTCCCGTCTAAAATCTTAAAATGACTATCCATCAAAATTTAATAGGACTATCTATCCTAAATCCATTTAAAAAAATGCAGATTATCCATCGTACATTGGATTATAAAAGATGGTGTGGGCTATCCACTGCACACTCCATAGTTTTCCTAGGTGACTATTAACCCTTGGGTGCCAAATCCCGAGGCTAACCACCTTTGGCAAAACATTCTTTACTTTATAAATTTGATGTGGGCTATCCACCGCACGTTCCATGGTTTTTCTAGGCTAACCAAGAATCCATCACTTGGCTAATTAAAAATCATGATCCCCATGATTATTTATAATAATTCATGATCCTGATGATTACTGATTTTCCTTAAGTATACCACCTGTTTAACCTATTCCCATTGGTATCCCCAATTAGGTTAAATTAAATAAAAACACAGTGATAGCCCCAGTGTATATTTTCGAAAGCATATTTCTTTTTGTAACCCCAAACTATGTATCGAAAACATTAAACCCACCCTGGTGTCCCCAAGGTTTATTAACATTTATTTTATATAAGGTTTCCCCTTACACATTCAAACAAAGATAAATATTTTATGCTATAACCCTTCGAAGTAACCACTTTGACTTAGCAAAGTTTTACTTAAAAAAATGTCTAAAAATGTCCTTTAAAACCCTTCGATTGAAGTCCCATTTGAAAGCAAATAAACATCCAAAGTTAGTCCCTTCAGAACCTTTCTTTTAAAAGCATCACAACTTTCGACTTTGCTGGAAGGTTTCTTTTCGACCTAGTCGAAAGGTTCTACCTTTCAACTTTATCAAAAGCCTAGGGTATCCCCCTTATAAAACCATTTATAAACATTTCGAAAGCAAGGAAACTAAAAACCTTTTGGAATCATTGAAACTCAAAACCTTTCGCAATCATTGAAGTTAACCCCTTCAAAACCTTTTGAAATCGAAACCTTTTAAAGTCAAATCTTTCGAAACCATTCAAAAATAATGAAGTGTTGGTGTTGGAACCAACCCTTCGAAAGTATACTTCCGACTTTGTCGGTAGGTTTACCCTTCAACTTAGTCGAAAGGTATCAAAAATTTTACTTTAAAACAATGGAAGGTTCAAAAGTAACCCCTTCTTCTTCCCCTTTTTTCCCGTCGGCTTTGTCAAAGGCATCCCTTCGACTTAGTCGAAAGGATTACCTTTTTAGAAAACATTTTAAAACAATTCTCTTGAAGGTTTAAACATTTGGAGATCCCCTTCATAACCCCTTTGTGAATATATAATTTTTTTAATCTTTTATAAAATGATATAGTCGAATGATCCCCCTTCAACTTATTCGAAAGCAATTATGTTTCTATTCAAAAGAAAAGGAAGCAGCCTCCATATTCCTTCCCACCTCTTCCCTTCGACACCGTTCCTACCTTTCGAATTAGGCGGATGGTAATTTGTTTATCTTCTATCTTAGATGAAAGGTATCTTTCGACTTTGTTGAAAGGGTAAAAGCGGGCTTGTTGGAGTCGAATGCAGAACTGGGTCTGCTGAAGTAATGTTTTATCCAGCTTGTCTAATTTTGATTCGCCGAGGAGCCTTCCCATATACGTCCAAACAGTAAAAGTATACAAAAATTAACCATTTTCTTAAAACACAATTCTTCTTCCCCAATTAAATTTTCAAATTGCAGCCTTCCCTTCGAATTGACTAATTCAATGGAAATTTTACAGTTTAGCCCTTAAGCTTAAATAATTTAATTTCCTTAGTAAATCACTAAGGAAAATCCCAAAAAATCACCAAAAATATAATAAATCATATACTTCAACATATTAAAATTTCAAAGCATATGAAAATCAAAACAACTCTAAAATTTAACCAAAGTAGAATGAAAACATGTTAATTAGCCCATTAACATTTAAAACACCTATGTCTTATCCAAACGAAGGTTTAAATGGTTATATCCTTACGAAAATCATGAACATGAATCGGGTATAACCTATAACCGAGCCAAGCACAGAAAAATGAGATGATAAACATGATTATTCACCTTAATTAATTGATTGGAGAATGAGATAATTTCCTAGCTTTAATTCCTTAGCTATATCTTTAATTATTGCTCATCCTGAAGCTTTTAATGGTCGGTCGAAATATTGGTGAGGAGTTATGAATGAGAAAGCAAAAGTTCATTAAAGTGGAGGAAGAGATTTATACTAAGAAATGTAGCCCCATTTCCAAGTTTAACCCTTAGGAAATTCCTCTTTCTTATTTTAGTCAAGTCTTATTTTAATTCCTTCATTAAGACATGGCCATTGGATTTATTGA
Organism: Allium cepa; assembly: GCA_030765085.1. Lineage (NCBI taxonomy): Eukaryota > Viridiplantae > Streptophyta > Magnoliopsida > Asparagales > Amaryllidaceae > Allium > Allium cepa. Next base: position 955,209,753 of record CM060934.1, on the reverse strand, counting down.
TCTCATCTCCCTAACCAATCACATTACTCTCTTATTTTAATTCCTTCATTAAGACATGGCCATTGGATTTCATCTGGATTTATCGATGCATATTCGCTATGCCAATGTAAGAGTGATAAGTATTGGATCGTAATGGGGTAAGAGATGACCTCCCTATCCTCGATAGTGAAGGTAATGTTCTAGTCTACTTCTAGTTTGGATGATGCCCGGTGTTTTAATGAATAAATTTTGTTGATCGAACCTACATCTCTTTGGTACCATGACTAAGCTACCCGGCTCTCCTGGCCACACACGGGCCTCCATAGATGTTTAATATGTCTGTGATAATTGTGACGTTGTTGTTAAGGGTGGGGTTGAGCTGGTTGATTGTTGCAAGAAATTTTTTGATCGATCTATCGATGAACATATTCCCTAAGCACCCTTCTAGGATCCCCTTTTCTCTCTTATCCTTAAGTGTACGACACTCATTGGCAGAGTGATCATTGATTTGATGGAACTCACAGTACTTGTCAGTGCCGCGAGGTTCCTCCATTTTCCCTATTCTAGTAGTGGACTACTTCCGGAATGACACATATACTCTGGTTTTAAGGTATATGGATTCCATATCTTTGATCAAGATGGCATGGTGAGCAAACTTGGTTGTGCTGGGTGTCATCCTCTGCTCCATTTATTGTTATTCCATCGGTCATTACTTCGATGGTTGGTTGCTTTACTAGGGCTGGCTTTGTTTGAACGTGGACTTTGTCTTCGCTGTGTAAAAGATCAACGTCTTCCATTCTCATAATGTCGTTTTCCCATTGATAGGAATCAGTTAAGGACATGGCCTGTTACTTTTGTTACTCCTCCCACATTCTGGACTTGTACCTTACCCCTGAGTATATGGCTATAATCAGAATATTCTTGTTGACAACCTTAGCCCTGGTGGTTCATTGTTGAAACGGTTCACATACGACCAAGGATTCTAGATCGACCCTACCTAATGTCACCCAGCTCACTAGCCATCATAATATGAGTATTGGAAACAAAGAACTTGGTCTTGAAATCTGTGCAAAGTTGGCCCTATGAACGAATGTTTCTCGGTTATAAGTATGGGAACTAGTGGAAGTCAGTCCAATGAGAGTTGAAGGAAAGGGTAAACACTTTGAAGGGTCAGAAAGCCGATCAACCCTTGTAGTGGATTTGAAGGCTATGATGTGATCTGATGGGTTAGCACTCTCATTATGTTTGTCAATGGAAGGCAAGCCATACCACATGTGGATGTATGTGTTCAGGATTTCCTAAAAGAATGGCTCTCCATTCTCTCATTACATAAATATTCACCTCCAGCTTTCCAAGCTTGCATTCTATTGATTTGTTAACAAAGATGACTCATTTCCTCTCGAAGACCAACGTCCACCTATTCTGGGACGATTTGGCATAAGACAGGCACTGGGCTTAACCGATGTCATTATGGAGTTAAGGACCATCATCGATGCTTGGGAGAGTGATGTCGATTATAATGACCTAGAAATAGGGATGTCCTCTCCTTATGCACAAGCGGTGACTGCAAATGTCTAGCTTACCCTCTCTTGATCTAGGTTGGGATGACCCCTATGGGACCGGGAGTGTGAAAATGGGGCCTTGTTTTCTTTATTGACAGAGTGAGCACCACCATTAAGACACTCAAATCTCAGGTCACTTGTTCCTTCTACCGCACTAAGGCATTCAAAAGCCGATGGATGTTCCAAGTATGGGGACAATGATCACTTGGTTCCCTAGGAATGACCAATTCTGGGTAGATTCCAATAACCTAATTTGGCACATGCACATCATGCTTTCTCCTATGGTGAATAAGAGCTACCCCAATGGGTTTCAAGCACCACCCTTTCCTAAGTGATATTAACAGGATTGTAGCCACTAGGGATAGTAGGTTTGAGAAGGGTCAACCCAACTACAGGAGGAGATGGAGGAGCGAAGTATATAGTCATTTGAGCATCTATCATTGTACTCAGATCCTTTACTACATAGGAAAAGTTTCGACATTGGTTAAGCCATGAAGCATACTTTGCAACATGTCATTGCCGAGCCTAAGGATGGGGCAAATGGCACCGACGATAGTGTTACCATTAGTCTCACGGTCGTTAGAGTTGTTACCTTCATTCTTAACATTAGGATTCATGGTTACAACTATAACATACATTTATAAAGAAGGAAAAGTGAAGAAAGGTGAGAGCTTTTAGGGAAGTCCTATCATTTCGTACCAAAATGTTAATTAAAAATTTGTCAAACCTTGGAATTAGACTGATGCAATTTTTTTAGGAATGGTTACTTGCTAACACTAGGCATAAAATAAAAAATGAGTAGTAAAATGAATAAATAAAATAAATGAATACAAGATGTAGAGTGGTTCGGCTATGCTTGCCTACGTCATCCATGAATCTTTTACTATGTTGGTCTCTTACAATTGTAAGAATTTATAAGAGAATAATAAGAAATTAGCACTTAATTTCACAATGGTATTATACCTAACAGCTTTTGTAGTCTTGCTTACTAGAAATCAATTCTAAGCATAGAGAGTAGCAAAAATTCAGCTAGGAACCAATGAATTTTCATTCCTTTTGATATTGTATAGAAAAGATTATTTACAGCAGCCAGACCCCAATTATAGCAAATATTCTTGAAGTAAGGTATTCTAAGAAGTTTGTGATGCCTACTTCAATGGTATGATTGACCTTTGGCAACATTTATTAAAGTACGAATGACACATGGATAGCACTCATGCAACAGGTGTTGTAAAATATTGGGCCGGTCTCTAAAAAAAGGATGGAGGCTGCGTTCGTGTTTTTAGGGAAGAAGGGAGGGGAAGCGGGTGGGCTGAGTGTAGCGGGCCGGGCCGGAAGTAAAGGGATAATTTGTAACGATCCGTAAATTTGTCACTTTGAAACAGGAATATTTAATTTATTTAAGCATTCAAATGTAGGATTTTTGAACTTAAACAATCAAATGTTATGTGATAAATAAGAATGGTAAACTTATTTTTGATATTGAATAAAGATTTTGGATTTCCATTGTAAAACTGACAAAAGTCGGATTCCAATAAAGAAGATAAATATTCATGAAATTTGTTTAAAGGATAAATAATTCATTTTAAATATATATATATATAATCGATATCAAACTCGTTTGATAGTAATATTAATTTAATTTATAATTTTTCGATAAATATATAAAACATGTTTTATAAAAATTGACAAATTTCGTCGCATATCGATAAATCGATGTCGTATTTTTATAAGAAGATTTGGATAATATTTTATAAGATAAATATGCTTGTTTTAATTATTTAAAGATAATAAGAAATTTATTCTGAAGTTTGGTTTACATAGATAAATAGTTTAACAAAAACGTCAAAATGTGACCGTAAAACGTTTTATCGAAAATCAACGTTTTATCGATTAAAAGTTGTCGCAATGTTGTCGCATCTTTTTTAACATGTTTTAACATATACATTACATAGTTTAATAATAAAGCATATTTAATTTTAGTAAATAAGATTAGAAAACTTTTAGAAGTCATTAGTAAAAGTAGGTAAGAATTAACAAAAGTAAGAAAAAGTAAACATCAAATCAATATCACATCAAAACCAACCTAATTATTATTTTACTTAGCTTAGTTCTTAAGGGATTAAGACATAAAGTAGGAAGTGAAATTATGACATTATGTTTTGAAAAAGTGGAGTTTTCTTTAGGTTTAAGTAAGGTTGGTTTGGTAATTTGGTAAGAGGTTATTTTGGTAAATTACCACTTTTTTCTTTTCTATAAATACCCACCTCCTTCTTCACTTTCATTCACATTTCTTCTTCTTATTTTCTCAAGCTTCTTCATCTTCTTCCTCTTCTTTTAAATGAATTCCAAGCCATGGAAAAAAATTAAAAAGAGATAATGTCAAAATATTTACAAAATATTCAAAAGAAATCAACGTTCGTCCTCTTCAAATCAAACTCATTTTTTCTCCACATTTTACCTCTTATTCTCCTGGCCATTACTTCTTCAAACCAGAACCAAAGTACAATTTTTTTTCCAATCATGTAATTTTCCAATGGCTACAACTTTCATGTTGACCACTTTGTCTCATTCTGAAGATAATCATGTCAAAAATCCACTCCTTTCCAGTGCATTTTTTGGCCCATTTTTTAAGCTAGAGAATATGCCATTTTGTTTTGATCATAACTAGATCATGACAGATCCAAATTAAGAAATTATTTTTTTAAAACCATATCAAATTATAGTTCCTATAAATTTTATATTGATCACTTTTTTCAGTTTTGAGGTTTGCTATACCCGAAACTCAATTCTTTGAAGTATATTTTCGGGCTTTATTTTTGTGAATCCGAGAATAGCTCTTTTTCTTTCGACCATATCTTCCTCAGTATTAATCAAAATCGAGTGATTATTTTTTCAAATCATAAGAAAAGAATTTGCAAAAACTTTTCATTTAACAAGTTTCCCATATTTTGAGAGTAAGAGAGACAAAAACAAGAGAGAAGATGATCTATTTTTCGGGTCTAATTTTATGAATTCAAATTCAAAGCTCTACCGCTTCTTCTCCATATTTTCGACCAACCTCCGTCAAGCCTCGGCCAAGCTATTGGAATGAAAAGGGTGTTGTTTGCTAGTATTTAATGGAGTAGGCATTAATTAGTGAAGTGTTGGTTGATTGGAATGTTGTAGGAAGTTAATCACTTTGGTTTATGGTGAGAAACTCTATTTAGCATCTCTACTTATATATACATGTTTGATGTTGTGTTATGATTGCTATGTATGCTTATATATGCTTTGATCGTCAAGTATTTATTGTTTGATATGATTGTTAAATTGTTTTACCAAGTCACGTTAATACACGTCGATAAGCACGAAGGAAATTACTTTCCTTTTGAAAATGAAATGATGTATATGGAATGCTTAAACCTTTTTGAAATAGTTTTAAAATGAGTTAAAAATGTTTCATAAATATTTAAACATGTTTAAAGAAATAAAGGAAGAAAATCAAGATTTTATCTGGTATATTTTAAATATGTCCAAAACAATTTTCCAAAAAAATCGTGCTTTTGCAGTAAAGTGACCAAAGTTTAAAAATGATATTTTAAATATTTTAAAATATTAAATAAATTGTAAAAATCTTTTAAAATGTTTTAAAAGATATATAATTTGAAAAGATGGATTTCAAAATGATATAAAAGTCATTTTGAAGAATATAGCTTTTAAAACGCTATTTGCAACACTTTTCGCAACAGTTTGAAATAAATTTTGAAATGCAGTTTTAAACTTAACAATTCTTTCCTATGTATTTTGTGAATGATTTTAAAGAATAATTAAGTCATTTAAACATGATTTGGATGTTGTAATGAGAGTTTGAATAAATGGGAAAGACGAATTGTTTATACCACTTAAACAATTAGTGAAGAAGATTGAATATATTAACAAACTCAGTAATGCAGAAACGACTAGTACATTTGTCCTGCCTGTGATATCTTGGAAGATAAAACAAGATTTTAACTAAGGTTAGGAATGGAGCAACCGGTGCCCTGAACTTACCTGGTCTGTATTTTCTCTTCTTAGGCGAGGGATTGAATATATCGAATGAAAAGCCCGGATGCTCTAAAAGATCATAATTAAGTTTTTTCTAAGATAAAAGAAAAGAAATAAATTCTTTGAATTTATTATAAATGGTCTATATATAAGATTTATAAAATTGATATTTTATAAATAAAAGTAACAGAATTACAAAAGTGTTTTATAAATATTAAAAGGGATTGTAATCAAATTTATATATGGATTTGCAATTGAAATTTAGAAAAGAATTTATAATGGATTTTATAAATAATAAAATTTGAAAGGAATGAATTTGTAAATAAGAGTTTTATAAGTAATTAAATTATAATTAAATTTTGACTTATAAGTGAGATATAAATGGAATTTGATAGTAAAGAAATTTTGTATACAGAAGTTTGTAAAATATAAATGGAATTTATAAACACCGTTTTGTAAATCTGAAATCAATTTAATTGATAAGTTAAATGTGAAAGATTATTAAAGGAATTATATTCGTGATTTTTGACAGTGGATAATCCTTTAAATTAAATGGATGTTTTGGAAAGTGATATAAAAAGGGAATATTTTCCCTAAGTTAAAAGTTAAAAAAGAAAATCTTTGAATAATATTTAATGAATGATTTGAAAAGGTTTTCCTAAGTAAAAGAGAAAATGATTTGGAATTATTTCCGGATTTAATAAAGGATTAAATAAACCAAATGATTTGATAAATGAGGCTTAATGATTCCTTATACTCTTGAAAAAAAATGGAATAATTTGAAAAGAATATATCTAACAAAGTTATTTTATAAATGATGAAGTGACTGATTGTATCCACATATGAACTTTTTTAAATCGATAACTGGCTTCAAAGGAACCGGGTATCGGATTTGTTTGATTATGTTCAACATGATAGGGGGTGCTCGCTTTATGAACAGTGACGAAGCTTAGACTCTTACGCCTACATGTCCCTAGTGTGAAAGGGTTGGTTGATGGTCGAGAGGCTTGCCGTAAAAGTAGATCCGAGGTACCACATGCAGTCACCTACATGTTGAAAAGCAGGAGTGCCCCCATATTGAAAAGTAGAAGGGTAGCGGGATGGTTGAAAAGCTTACTGTGGTGGGTCTGAAAAACCCGTTCGTGACATTTGGTATCAGAGCTGAAGGTTAAGCGAGAACCTTGGGTTTGGTGGAGTAAAGACTCATCAGAGATGGGTTTAGTAATATCCTAAGATGAGTAACTCATTAGAGATAGGTTTAGTAACACCCTAGAATGAGTTATGAGAGTGTTATATATACGAGCGTGTATTTGTTAATTTTATAAAAAAGGTTTTGTTTTGAAAAATTGGTAAATGAAATAATTTTACTTAGGATTATATTTTGATTACAAATATTTTGAAAAGTTGTATAGTTAGAAATCAAGATTTGTGAAATTTAAATATGAATAGCTTGTGAATTAAGTTTCATGATTTGATTATAAGGTGTTTGATAATAAGATTGGTTTAAGGATTGGACATATAAGATAAAAATAATATAATACAAAATGATTATGTAAAAGAAAAATATAAAAGGAATGAAGGTTTAAAATTCGAGCAATTTAAAAGAACTATGGTAATTTAAATGAAGTTAATTAATATAAGATGAATTTATAAAATGAATTTAGAAAATAGGTTTTATAAACAAAAGTTATCTCTAAAGGATTTGAAAAGGGTACTATTTAGGAGTTACTCGATCTGTATAATTTTCTTAGGTTAAAGAGATAATGTCAATCATTAATGGATAAACTAATTAGTAATATTCATAAAAGTGTTTAAACCAAAGATAAATTTGGAATCACTAATTGATAAGATAAAGCGGGATTCTCGATGATTTTAGATAGTCGAAAATTTTGAATCACACCAAACTCAAAGCTAAGGAATCTATGGAATATTCTGGTAAAAGATAAACCATTGCGAAATGTTTTAAATAATGAAACTGGATAAGTATAATTTATAAATGTGATTATAAATAAAAAATGCTTTAAAAGTGGAGAAATTTACAATAACATTAAATCAGAAATAAATTTTGTAATTATGAATTTGAAATGATAATAACCTACCACAAACTGAAATTCACCCGGATATAAAACCAATCGGGAATTTTGGGATGTGTATATATATAATTAGGATGTAAAAAGGTATCATACAAAACTAGATTTAAGCCATGAGCTATTTATACACTTAAGTAAAATCATGACTCCTTAAAATGTAATTATAACCTGGAAAAAGTTTTATCAATGAATTCTACCATTAATTAAGGATATGGATTTTAGTTTTTAAAAGTGATGGATTTACATTGTTGTGTTCATAAGTTATAATAAACTTAAGTAATAGTTTTACGAAATGATTCATAAACAACATTACTATTAAAGAAAAAAATGCTAAAAAAAAAGAATATGAAAAAAAATAAAAAATAAATAAAGGATGTGAATAAAGAGAATTTGGTATAACTAAGAAAAAACCAATAGGAATGAATACATAATTTGTACGTAAATCATTTCGTCGCATAATTTTTTATCTAATATCCGAGTACGGAAATTTGAGGTGTTTACACTGATCCGAAAAAGAATTTATCACTTGATTTCTCGACGACGAGCATAGATGATGTTTTGTGGTTAGCTGCTCGAGTTTTCTATCATAGGTGAGAGTTATGCAAGGAAAGCAAGTGTATCTAATCTAAAAGCTTGAGCAAAGTCCGCACTAGAGGATCAGGAGATTGATACTAGTTCGAAAATAATGTTGTTGCTTCAAGTCGAAGACCAAATCAGATATTATATACGGATGATTTGGGTACACCTTATGGGTTTAAATTTGTGAAATAATGATTTAGGTAAAAAATTGTAGGTTTAGGTCTAGGGTAATTTCGAGGACGAAATTCTTTTAAGTAGGGGAGAACATAACGAACCGTTAATTTACCACTTTGAAAATGAAATATTTAATTTATTTAAATATTCAAATGTAGAATTTTCAAATTCAAACAATCAAGTTTTATATGATAAATAAGAATGGTCAACTTATTTTTGATATTGAATAAAGATTTTGGATTTCCATTATAAAATTGACAAAAGTCGGATTCCAATAAAGAAGATAAATATTCATGAAATTTGTTTAAAGGATAAATAATCCTCTTAAATATGTATATATATATATATATGTGTGTGTGTGTGTGTGTGTGTATAATCGATATCAAACTCATTGATAATAATATTAATTTAATTTATAATGATTTGATAAATATATAAAACTCGTTTTATAAAAATTGTCAAATTTCGTCGCATATCGATAAATCGATATCGTATTTTTATAAGAAGATTTGGATATTTCTTTATATTATTTTATAAGATAAATATGCTTCTTTTATTATTTAAAAATAATAAGAAATTTATTTTGAAATTTGGTTTACATAGATAAATAGTTTTACAAAAACGTCAAATTGTGACCGTAAAACGTTTTTCGATAAAAAGTTGTCACACCTTTGTTAACATGTTTTAACATATACATTACACATTTTAATAACTAATCATGTTTACTTTTAATAAATAAGATTAGAAAACTTCTAGAAATCATTAGTAAAAGCTAGTAAGAATTAACAAAAGTAAGTAAAAGTAAACATGCAATCAATATCACATCCAAACCAACATAATTATTATTTTACTTAGCTTAGTTCTTAAGGGATTAAGACGTAAAGTAAGAAGTGAAAGGATGATATTAAGTTTTGAAAAAGTGGAGTTTGATTTAGGTAGAAGTAAGGTTCGTTTGGTAATTTGGTAAGACATTATTTTGGTAAATTACCACTTTTTTCTTTTTCTATAAATACCCGCCTCCTTCTTCACTTTCATTCGCATTTCTTCTTCTTATTTTCTCAAGCTTCTTCATCTACTTCCTCTTCTCTTTAATGGCTTCCAAGCCATAGAAAAAAATTAGAAAGAGATCATGTCAAAATATTTACAAAATATTCAAAAGAAATTAATGTTCATCCTCTTCAAATTAAACTTATTTTTTCTCCACATTTTACCTCTTCTTCTTCTGGCCATAACTTATTCAAAATTGAAACAAAATACAAAATTATTTTTTTCAAATCTTGTTTTTTTTCCAGTGGATACAACTTTAATTTTGAGCATTTTATCTCATTCTAAAGTTAATCATGTCAAAAATCCATTTATTTCCAGTGCATTTTCTGGCCCATTTTTTAAGCCAGAGAATATGCCCTTTTTTTATCATAACTAGATCATAACAGATCCAAATTAAGAATTTTTTTTTAAAACCATATAAAATTCTAGTGGATAAAATTATTATGTTGATCACTTTTTTTATTTTTGAGGTTTGCTATACCTGAAACACAATTCTTTGAAGTATATTTTCGGGCTTTATTTTTGTGAATCCGAGAATAGCTCTTTTTCTTTTGAGCATATCTTCCTCAATATTAATCAAAATCAAGTGAATCTTTTTTTTTAAAATTCAAGAGAAAATAATTTACAACAACTTTTCAGTTAAGTTTTTTAAATTTTGAGAGTAAGAGAGTCAAAAATAAGAGAGAAGTTGACCTATTTTTCGGGTCTAATTTTAGGAATTCAAGTTCAAAGCTCTACAGCTTCTTCTCCATTTTTACGGCCCACCTCCATCGAGGCTCAACAAAGCTATTGGAATAAAGAGAGTGTTGTTTGCTAGTATTTAATGGAGTAGGAATTAATTAGTGAAGTGTTGGTTGATTAGAATGTTGGTAGGAAGTTAAGCGCTTTAGTTTATGGTGAGAAACTCTATTTAGCATCTCTATTTATACACACACACACACACACATGTTTGATGTTGTGTTATGATTGATATGGATGCTTATATATGCTTTCATCATCAAGTATTGATTGTTTGATATGATTGTTAAATTGTTTTACCAAGTCACGTTAATACACGTCGATAAGCACGAAGGAAATTACTTTCCTTTTTAAAATGAAATGGTGTGGAATGCTTAAACCTTTTGGAAATAGTTTTAAAACGAGTTAGATGTGTTTTATAAAAATTTAAACATGTTTAAAGAAATAAAGGATGAAAATCAAGATTTTACCTTGTATATTTTAAATATTTCCAATACAATTTTTCAGAAAAATCACGCTTTTGCAATAAAGTGACACAAGTTTAAAAATGATATGTTAAATGTTTTAAAAATATGAAATAAATTGTAAAAATATTTTAAAATATTCTAAAAGATATATAAGTTGGAAAGATGGATTTCTAAATGATGTAAAAGTCATTTTGAAGAATATAGCTTTTGAAACGCTATTTGCAACTCTTTTCACAACGCTTTTCGCAGTAGTTTGAAATAACTTTTGAAATGCAGTTTTAAACTTAACAATTCTTTCCTATATATTTTGTGAATGATTTTAAAAGAATAATTAAGTCATTTAAAGATGATTTGGAAGTTTTAATGTGAGTTTGAACAAATGGAAAGAGGAATTGTTTATACCACTTAAACAATAAGTGAAGAAGATTGAATATATTAACAAACCGAGTAATGCGGAAACGACTAGTACATTTATCCCACTTGTGAGAACTTGGAAGACAAAATAAGGTGTTTAACTAAGGTTAGGAATGGAGTAACTAGTGCCCTGAACTTACCTGGCTTATATTTTCTCTACTTAGGCGAGAGGTGGAACATATCGAAAGGAAAGCCCAGATGCTCTACAAGATTATAATTAAGTTTTTTCTAAGATAAAAGAAAAGAAATAAATTCTTTGAATTTATTATAAGTGGTTTATATATAAGATTTATCAAAATTGATATTTTATAAACAAAAGTAATGCAATTATAAAAGTGTTTTATAAATATTAAATGGGATTGTAATCAAATTTGTATATGGGTTTGCAATTGAAATTTAGAAAAGAATTTATAATGGATTTTATAAATAAGAAGATTTGAAAGGAATGAATTTGTAAATAAGAGTTTTATAAGTAATTAAATTATAATTGGATTTTGACTTATAAGTGACATATAAATGGAATTTGTTATTAAAGAAATTTTGTATATGGAAGTTTGTAAAATATAAATAGAAGTTATAAGCACCGTTTTGTAAATCTGAAATCAATTTAAATTGATAAGTTAAATGTGAAAGTTTATTAAAGGAATTATATTCGCTTTTTTGGATAGTGAATAATCCTTTAAATTAAATTGATGTTTTGGAAAGTGATATTATAAAAAAGGAATATTTTCCTTAAGTTAAAAGTTAAGAAAGAAAATCTTTGATTAAGGTTTAATGAATGCTTTGGAAAGGTTTTACTAATTAAAAGAGAAAATGATTTGGAATTATTCTCGGATTTAAGAAAGGTTTAAATAAACCAAATGATTTGATAAATGATTCCTTATCCTCTTGAAAGGAAAATAGAATAAATTGAAAAGAATATATCTAACAAAGATATTTTATAAAAGATGAAGCAATTGACTGATGATTGACATTCACATATGAACCTTTTTAAATCGATAATTGGCTTCGAAGGAACCGGGGTCGGATTTGGATAATTCCTATCCAAAAACCACTTCGAACCAATGTATACATTCGAATATGAAGACATGTTGAAGACGATGATTATTGAAGACCGTGGATCCTTATAGTGTGAGGACTGCTTGTTGACATGCTCTGGGTAGCTCCCATTATAGAGTTATTTATAGAAGTGTTCTCCTCGTTGTGGAGATTTTTTCAGATTGTAAGGACTACTCGCTACTAGTGGTAGTAGGAGAGTGCCTTCGCTTTGTCCTGTTCCTGGACAACTTATATGGACGCTTGTCAGGATTACGTACATTGTTTTTTACAAACGTACATCAGTGGTGGTGGAGAACGCTACTTCTCTTAGCTTAACACCCTCCTTGAGACTTACGAGCTCAAGGGTTGTATTTTTATGGAAGGCAATTAGTAGTTAACAGAAATGGAAATGTGGCATTCAAAGATGTGATATGTTCTATGTGAAAAGGTAATCGTTACCTCAAGCCTCATCAAACTGGAAATGACCAAAACATGATTAGTTGCAGCAAGGCTAAGTAGGTCATTCCCAAGTAGGGTATAGTCATCCCCTTCTAGATATATTTCTTCCCACTATGACGTTTGGGATGTAAATTAATATGGTTTGTATGCTATGAGGGCCCTCGAATAAAGGTCGGTAATGACTGGTGGATGACATATTCGGTACTATTTAGTTATAGAGGTAGGTCGGTCTTGTGTTGGTAGAGGTTCCTTTTTGTTGTTCCTCGGGGCATCCATCTAGAGATGTACCTATTTCAAAAGGTAGATCCTTTACCTGGTCATTTGTATGGAAATCCATTCTCCAATAAGAACATACGGTTTTGTTTGTAGAGCCTAGTATGCTGGAATTTAATAATGGTAACAATTTCAGCTAAGATTAATAAGTTTATTTGCAAATGATTTCAAAGATATGTTATTATAAATAATATCAAATATTTTGATATAAAAGTGTTTTAGTTATCATAAGGTAAAAACCCGTCCATGTTTATGTGTGAGCGTGGTCTTATGAGATACTCTTTATTTTCAAAGGATTTTATTTCAAAGGTTGATATATAACATTGTCATTTGTATTTGAGTTTCTCACGCTTGTTTATCAAGCCTGATATGGTTATTTTCAATATTCGGGTCAGATCCAAATAGTTTCAGGTTTAGTCGAAGATGGTTGAAGTTTCTAGAGGAGATCTGGAGATATTCATCTACGTATGACATATTCTGTTATCTGATGTGCTTTGTTAGTTTTAGCTTGATGTTTATTAGCAATTGTAAGGACAAATGTTTATAACTGTCCAAGCTGAATTTAGGTTAGACTCTGATATATGTATTTAAAAGTTTTCCACTGTAAAGATATTGTTTAATATTATATGTTATTCTATTCGTGTGAGATTCTGTTCTGTCTTATTTTCTTTATTACCCTTCATGTTCCGTCTTTTCGTGTAATTTGAGTTAGACATGTGTGGTTTATTGTTGATTCAAAGGGTACAGAAAAAGGGGTCATGACATAATTAAAGTGTAAATTTTGTGATTAGTAGATTTAATTTGTATTATATAAATTGATAACTTATAATGTTAATAACTCTCCATACAAGGTCCAATTGAGACGAAATGTGTTGAGTTGATTTCGTTATCGAGAATACTATGTTATGGAACTAAATTGGTCGAGATTTGAGCTATTGGAATTTCATGCTAAAATAAAATGCCTGTTTGATTTAAGACGAACTAGAAGGCGTCGGCGATAACAAATGATAAAAGTGAGTAAATCTCACTCGTTTTGGATTACTGGATTTAATATAAAATGTTAGAAATTATCTATTGATTGATGGATGAATTGATAAATTATCATTATCAATTAGACGTTATGTTATATATTAGTATATATATTAGTAGTTGGGTATATTCCCGTCGTTGACGCGGTTTAGACACTATACGCCCCGTAAAATAGCAGATGACCCTACATTACCGCGATATCTGGCCTCGAAGCGGGATTATTATTTTATGTTATATACCGTCTGTGGATGCAGGGAAACAGGTTGGAGGGATTCAACTGGATTACTCAAATATATCGATAGTTTTTCATATATAGTGATATGTGATGTGATTGAATAATCTGTTATAGGTTATTGTGTGATTTGATAAATATTGGATGCTATAGTAGCACTGACCCAAATTTTGGTATTTAGAATGCCATCATTAATATTTTTGAATCTGAAAAGAAATTTCAAAGTCGATTTTGAAATCGATAATTTTTGTATGGAATTTTGGATTATTTAAAAAGGATTTGATTTGGATAAAATAAATGATTTAGTTTTGGTATTGTACTTATCTATTTTGGACGATATTTTAAATAGAGATTTTAAAATAATTCATATAAGGAAATCTGAACAATGGATTTGAAGTGGTATTATTCAAATATGGAAAAGGAGTCGAAATCGATGTATAAAATAGGTTTGAAATATAAAAAGGATTTATGAAGGGACGGGTTATAAATGAAATCTTATAAATGGGTTTATTTTTATAAACAAGTGAATCTAGAAATGAGTTTATAAAATTCATACACGATGGTATAAATAAAATGAAGTGATTATCACTCGATGAAATTGAGAATATAAATTCACAATATGAGTTTATATCAAGTTATGAAAATCGGTTTAGAAAGAGATGTTGAATCCTGTTTTGGAAATTGGAAATAGTTGTGAAATTGGTAACAAAAATCAATTTGTGACAAATCGAGTGAGATTTATAAATGTAAAATGGTTTTGATTGCATTTTAAAAATAAGTTTTTATCGAGAAGTTAAATTTTGTTTTAAAAAGAGATTTTATTTATTTATTAAACTGTGCAGTTTAAAAACTGTTTTAGTATTGAAATTTTTCAAAATTTTGATTTTTCAAATATTAATATTAATTGAAATGAATTCTAATTTTAAAATAAGCTTGTTTGACTAGTTTTTATTTATAAATTGAAAATTTGTTATCGTTGTCAATTTAAAAGTGTTTGATATTTTAATAATTACTTAAATGGTTTAAATTTTTATTACTATTATTTAAAAATACTTATTTTATAATATAGGGTTTTGGAAATTGATTGAAGTTATTTATAAATACTCTCGAGATTTGTAAATTTGGTTTTATTTAAGGGATGTGATTTGATAAAAGAAAATCTTATGACGGAATTTTGGAAACTTAAGAAAATATCCAAAATGTTTAGATACGAGAACTTCGAAAATTGAATCTGAATTCATAAAAGAAGTTAAAAATTTTAGTTGGATTACAAACAAGTATAATCGATAAATTTTTGAAAATTGTTAAGGGAATTAATAGGAATTCTGGAGATTTATAAGATAAATACGAAATATTTTCTATGTGTTGATATTTGAAATTTTTTGGGAAATTTACTTATGAATATTTTCCTAATTATTGGATGAAAAGTTTTCGAAAATATTTTTACTACGTATTGATTTATATAGAAATATTTTCTAAGTAATAAGTTATAAAATGGAATTTGGAAATATTTCTAAGTATTGAGATGGTTCGAAAATATCCTGTTATAGATATAAGTATTTGAAATTATTTTCAAATATTGAAATATTTGAAGAAATTTGGATATATATCTTTGTAAAGATATTTTGAGATAAATATTTGGGAAATTTATAATATGGGCTTAATGACTGCTTATGTGTGTTATTTGATAGTTAAATAACCAACTATCAAAATCTGGCCAAATTCGTTAATTGTTTCGAGGAGACCGGGATCGATCTTTGATCTGATTTGTGCATTACGAATTGTGATATTGTAAAGATAATAAAGATAGTGAATTAGGAGATTCGATTTGTTTAGACCCAGAACAACTTGTCTGGATGAATGTTATCATCGCATCTGGATGAATGTTATCATTGCATCGTTGCGTAGAGGGCAATGTTAGCATTCCAAGAATGATTGCTATTCTTAAGATAATACGTTGCCTCAAGCCTCATCAACCGGGGATGGCCAAACAGGGGAGATGCAGCAAGGCTATATGGGTCGCTTATATTTGGGTATGATCATCACTCATCTAGAGTGGACATTTATCATCATCTCTATCTTTCATTTGCATGCGTTTTGGGGCCCATTAGTGGTGATCATATTTGGTACTATCTAGTAAGGGGTAGGCCCGTCTTGTGTTGGAAGTGATTGATTGGTGCGATCTCCGTATATTTTTTATAAGTGTATTGTAGCGGGTGGTACCCTAGTAGCCTGTCATTATATGGAATCCATTATCCGCTAGGAGCTTGTACAGTTTTAGTTGTATACCAAATATGCCAAAACGTGAGATGCTTGCATTTCAGCTATTTTATAGTTTATTTTTTACAGACACTATTATAATATCAGATGATTTTGGTACAAAATGTTTTATTTATTGTAAGGTAAAAACCCGTCGTATTTATATGTGGTGTGGTATTATGAGATACCTTTGTTTTCAAAGGATTTTGACCAAAGTAATAATTCAAATTAAGTGTGTTTTCTCACGCTGGTTTTTCAGACTGACTCGAATGTTATTTTATTTTAATACTCGGGTCGGACCGAGTATTACAGATTCAAGTTAGGATGCTATGGAGCTCAGGAGATGAGCTGGAGGAGTCTCTGGCATATTCCACATACTTCGTTATATTCCAATGTGTTTGTGTATGCTGTATATTCAGCACTTGAGAGGATAAGCTATTATAACTATCCAGATTGATTTGTTGATACTTGTACTCTAATAATTGTACGTATATTAACAGTTATAGCTTCTTTTTGTATAAAGATGTGTATTTATCTTTTATATATCGTTCCACTGCGATTGTGAGATTCTATGTTATTGTTTAATTTTCTTCTTATCTTCTATCCCTTCTTCTTCTTTACCCCTAGCAATCGGTATTTTTGGCACTTGAATATTTGGCAGGCTATACAGTGAACGTATTGATGTCGAATTTCGAGGGTCGAAATTCCAGTTCACTACAGATATCAAAACACACAACCTTTCTAAATTATTCAACTAGCCTGTAACAGCTCGCCTTTTTGTATGCTTTAAATCGACGATAAACCACACACATCAGATTCAAACCATATAGAAGGGCGGATTGTTATTAGGGCGAATAAGAAAAAGCAGGGAATGAAAAAAACAAAACAGAATCTTGCAGCGGAACGACAAAACTCGTGCAAGGCTCGCTAGGGTAGGTGACACGGCACAACAAGGCAATGCGAGGGTAGATATACCAATTACGCATCCGGGCTAGTGGTGACACATAGCGTGTAGCTACCACCCACCTCGACCCACACCCCGAATCAAAAATCAAAAGTGGCCACCTAATCAATCTCAAAGTCGGAATATAATATCGAAGGAATGTGTCCAATAAGAGGGGCTACCTCACTAGCCCGTAAGCGCTCTTGTTTTAGCCACCTTATGCCAACTCACGGGAGTCGGGTTCACGTATATACCTCAAAGGAACGCTGCCACCATCATACTTCATTTTCGAATCTCCACCAAGTACACAGTTGTAAAAGTGGTTTTCGGTATCGACAGAGAGTATGGCCATTTCCGATCCCGGTCTCTTTAACAACCAACCATTATTATAACACCGCGGTCATTTCAAAATAATTTATACTTTAAACCAAAATATCATTGCCATTTCAAAACCATATGAATATGATATCAATTCCTTTTCAAACTAAATCAATAGGATATCATTTTTATTTTAATATTTCCCTTTCCAAAATCATAACACTATCAAAGTTATACACTTTGAAACCAAACATTTGAAATTATAATACCTTCAAATCATAATACTTTGAAACTTGTAACTTTGAAACATAACTTCCACCACTTAAATGGTTTAAATATTAAAATACTTTATATAATAAATAGCTTCTTCAATTTCACAACTCAATTCTAAAACAACTCGAATTCCAAAATTTTAAATTTAACCAATCTCAAATCATAAATTCTAAGTCAATTCAGTTTTCAAATAAACCATTCCAAATTATATTGATTTCAAGACCAATTTGGTCCATAAGATAAACCATTCAAATTCAGTATATTTCAAACTTTAAGTATTCAACAATTTCAAAACTAAGTTTGATAATTTTATATATATATCAAATTCAATTTTCTACTATTTAGTTTCGAAACATTTACTTAATAAATCCATTATCATTTAAATAAATACCAAATTACAAATAACTAAATTTTTCCTTCAATTTATTTATACTTGAAATATTCATTTCATTCACCTTAACCCAAAATTAAATTATAAAATCATACCATTTAAAATTTCCAATTTAATAAATTTCACATCAAACTTATTTAAGTTTAATTTCTTAAATAAATTCAAATTCGAATAAATTTCCAATTTATCTTCCAACCTTAATTTATTTAAATCATTATAAACTCTATATTAAAATATAATTCAAATACTTAACCGTATTATCTTCAAAAAAATCAAACTTATTGTTAAGCTTATTCTATATTAAAACAATTTTAATCATAGCTTAAAAATCAAGAATAAATAACATTATATAATATCGAAAATCAATATTTATATAAAACCATATATTTCTTTACAAAACCATAGAAATCATTTCAACAATATTTATTTATAATATGGTGTTTGTATATAATTTTCTATCCTATGGTCAAGTGATACGGATATTTATCATTTCAATCCTTAACCTAAAATATAAATACGGTTATATATCATTTCAAACCGCAATCCCGAATGAAATAAAAATCCATAACAACTTGTAGGTTATAACAATATGAACTAAAAATCCATTCAACCAATATCAACAATCAACATCCATCACAGTCACCATCCAAATAATCCATAAATATCAATACAGGAACTGATAATAAATAACAGGTATTTAACTAGTAGTTTATAAGCAATAATAAATTAAATAACAATTTAATTCAAATAAACTCAATTTAACTGAGATGATGATTAAAATATACTAGACAATCATAAATAAATTCCTAATCACATCATGAATTAAATTTAACAAACTTATGAAAATTTAGTAGTAGCGAGTGGGTTAAAAAACCCACCTTTGAATTTAAATTGAATTTATCCAATTTAAACCCAAAATTTGAATAGTCATAGAATTCGCCCAAACTAGTGCCAAAATGATTGGAATTTAAATACGATCGCAGTGAAACGAACCGCACATGAATTGGGCCCCGTATGCGAAAGATACGAATGTTAGAACATTTCGACATCAAAATTAGAATAGAATAAATAAATAAAACAAACAATACCCACATCTTCAACGTCCACTCAGAAATGGCCACATCATCCATGCTATTCATCTTCTTACTCGAGAAGAACCAATACCTGAAGTACGAACTAATCGAAACAACCGGCCGCCGTCTACTTCCGCCGCCACAGACAAAATCACGACCACCCAGGAGCCACCTCCACCTGCGACGTTGCCTCGGCCCCATGAACTCCTCCACCGGCCAACGTTCTCGACCTAAAATGGCTGCCGCCGCCACTGTTCATAAACCCTAGGTCGAATTTTGGCGCCGGATCCAACCATCGATTCGCCAAACAACCAGCACAGATGCACTCCACACGTCGATCTCTACACCACAGTACAATTTATTTGACGATCAGATGATGTTGATCAACAAGCGATGAATGGCTGAGATTTATTTCTCGAATTTCGGCCACACAAAAATCCAGATTGAAAAATTGACAGTAAAATTGACATGTGCTCATCGAGAGCTTCGAATCCATATAAAATTTGATAGGTATTGAGGAGTTTGAATTTTTGTTGTTGGATTTTGAATTGGAATTGAATTGGAATATTTAGAGTTTTCAGCCATTGAGGAAGATGAGTAATAGAAGTTTCTGTATGTACAGAAATAAGAAATAGAAAGGTTGTTAGGGTTTATAACCAGATATATACAGGTAGAGCAGAAAATGGAAAAACGGATACGATTGATTTGGTTTTGAACGATAATTGACCCGAAAAGCCCGTTTCGATTCTGGAACGGAAATGGGTCAACCTATATATCAAATTATATGTTTTTGAATATTTTAAAATCAATCGAGTAGGTTTCAAGTCCAAAATTCCATTGTATGAAGAAGTTACGTTAAAATCAGCATATTTCAAATTGGTTTCAATTGATTTCAATTTAATTGATTTCTAGGCGTTTCAAGCCCGTATGATCAAACGACAAGCCTGATCGTTATGAAACTTGAAATCCTATAATAATTCACTATTACGCATCCGATGAAACTGATTTCGTTGAAATCCGTGTCAGTGGCAAAAATGGCTATTTTTACATTACTAAAATAAATAAAGAATTAATTAATTAAATCAAATTTTAAATTTCAATTCTATAATTGACAATTTTTATCATTTTTAAATTTCTTAATCATTTACACTAATTTAAACAAATTTAAATTTCAATTTAGAGTTGATTAATTTATTAATTCCAGTGTTAACCTCAATTTCATTAAATTCAGAAAATTATAAATTTGATTTCCAATAATTCTATTTAATTTACTTTTCATTCTATTATTCAATTCATTGTTGTCAGATGGATGAAATTAACATTGGATTCATGATCTTTTAGATTAATATTCTCAAATTCTATTTAATTTCAATTAACGTAATATTTAGATATTTAATTTCATTTAATTGCAATTAATCCAATTATTATAGTTCAAATCCCAATAAATTGATAAATCTTTATTTTCATTCTTCCAATTCAACAAATTATCCTATTATGAATAACATTAACATTATTTCCAAATATTACCTTAATTAACATTAACGTAATATTTTATTTAGATTTATTGCAATTGATTCCAATTCAATTTAATGGATTAAAAATATATCGGTAACTTATAATAATTGTTGCCACTAACTCTTAATCATACTTTTATAAGTTATCATTCTCAACAATATTATAAGTACTTACAGAACATTAATTTTATTCAATTACTATTTATTATTATTAATTCATTAATTAATTCAATATTTACGTTCGTTTTCTTATATTAAATTTATTACCAAGTATACATTTACCTTATTTTAACTAATTGGAATTCCATTCAAGTTGTAAATAATTAACTATAAATAACATTGTTGTGTTTCACTTTAGTTATTATTTCATTAAATAAATTATAAATTTTTTATATCTTCCAATATTTATTCATAATTTCTTATTAAATTAACATCTTAATTATCGAAAATTATAGTCGTTACACTCTCCCCTACTTAAAACTTTTCGTCCTCGAAAAGAAGGATTTTAGAAATAAATATATCTTATTCAAAATATTAAATTTATAAACAATTAATTTACATCATAAAATAATTTAAATAAAATATGTCAATTTATAAACAATTAAATCTTTTATTTTCAAGTTAAAAAAATTTGGAAAACATTTCAGAAAATTTCTAAGTCCAAAATTTACGAATTTTTTGGCAGAGTCTTCTTTTTATGGAGAAGCTCGGGAGAATTAATAATATCAAATATAACAATATATAACATATATTTTCCAAAATAATATATCCCAACACGGGAAAAACAATATAATAACTCTATAAAACTATAATCCAAACAAGTACCTATCTGTCGGGCAAACAATGCTTAGTTATGAAACCCAAAGCTATAACAATTGCTTTCATAACCTGTATTTCACTTATATAATCCCAAAAA
Source organism: Allium cepa (assembly GCA_030765085.1). Classification (NCBI taxonomy): domain Eukaryota; kingdom Viridiplantae; phylum Streptophyta; class Magnoliopsida; order Asparagales; family Amaryllidaceae; genus Allium; species Allium cepa. Next base: position 955,187,959 of record CM060934.1, on the reverse strand, counting down.
CGTTAACAATTATATTAAATGAAATATTTAAAGTTGTTTCAACCACTAACAAACAAATCAATAATAATCACTTGCAACCAATATACCATCATCATATAAATTCAACACAAATCAATTATCCACTCATATGAAACAAAACAAATAGTTGTTCGGGTTTAAACTTTAAATTGTACGGAATGGAAAATAAACTACTAAGTGCACCATTTACTCAACAGTCTTAGACGAAACTAAATAGATTATTCATACACCCAAACAAATTTAAAGTATCATTGCCCAAACAACCATAAGCCAAACAAACAACAATTCCAAACAATTGATCAAGTTCGTTTTTATTAATTTCATTTCCTAACATTTGTTGTTTGATTTCCTTTTCATTCATATAATGATTTATCTTTTCAATTTACATTTATCTCTTGCAAATTTTCATTTCCATCCATTGACTCAGTGTTTATTTCACTTATTTGCACTTATACTTACATAAATTCATTTTTTTCATATCATATAAATTTTCTTTCTTTTGTATTGCATTACATTCATTCATTTCTCAATTTCATATATTTTCATTCATTTATCCATGGTATTCATATTTAGTTTAGCTACTGGGCACATTAATTTCATTAACTTAAGTTTAAAATCTATTACTTACAATGTTCCCTTTTCTATCACATTTAATTTCAACAACCTTCCAAATTATAACTTAAGTTTATAACAATTATAACATCAATTCCTATTTATAAAAGCAATTTATTGAACCCTTTCATTGCATAAATTCACTCGTACAATTTCCGTTACAATTTCTTATTAAACGTTACAACTTTTATTATTTGGTAAGTTATATATATGCTTTAAGAATGTAGTTGAAAGTTATAATTTTTTGCATTTCTTTTAATTAATTTATTGTTCAATAATCATATCTTTTGTTTTATAGGTTATTAACTTCGACTTTCTTGTAATTTCATTATAATCTAGCATTTTATCTCATATTTTAATTAAAGGTTCCAATTATTAATTAGTTGCATTCCATTTCAATATAATTGAAACTATTAATTAACGGAAACTTAAGGACTAAATACCGGGTTAAATTTCAAATCATTTTAAAATAATAGATAGATGTATATACTTACAACTTATATATCCAATTGTATTTAAACAATTTAAAATTTATATTTGTTTATCAAAATAAATATGTAGTAAAACTACTATAGTGGCCTTCCCACTTAAAAACTCGAAAATGAATGTCGATGATGCGTGCACTCATCACCGAAATTATTTTCGAGCGACATAGAAGGGAGTACAGAACTTATTTCTTTCCTAAATTTCTTTAAAATGATTCTTTCAAATCATATTGAAATAGTTATAACAGAAAATACTTCTAATAATATTAATTCTATATTCCAAAATCATTTGAAAGAAATTTTCAAAACCGTGGAACTTAAGTTCTAAATTTTCAGTTTATTCTCATTTATTTTACTTTTCTTCAGATTTTGTTTCCAATCAATATTTATAAATTTCACTACCTAACAACCAATACATGACACCCAAATATATATAATTTAAAAAAATTATTTTATATATAGAAAATATAATAGGCAAAAAATTTCATTCACTTATATTCAAAACAAATATTGTGTCGGTTTGTCCTATTAAGTGTTTAGTAATCCCTATCGATGTCATAGCCTCCTATGCACCAACCAGAATTTATAAATACAAAAAGGAACAAATTAACACAATATAAAGCTTTAATAACACTAACAAATATGCTCTCTCATATATATACACTCAGCGACTCATCATAGGGTATTACTACCCTCTTAATAAAGAGTCAGACCCCACAAAGCTAAGGTTTATCGCTAAACCAAAGCTTAATACCAACTGTAATAGCCCGCCTTTTTGTACGCTTTAAATCACACGTCACACTCAAACCATACAGAAGGGCGGATTGTTATTAGGGTGAATGAGAAAAGGCAGAGAAAGCAAAAACAAAACAGAATCTTGCAGCGGAATGACAAAATATAGTAATCAAATAAAAGTTCATGAAGCCGTTTTATAAAATATTTGATTATACTTATACAACACAGATCAGAGTTACACATACCAGAAAAAATAAATAATGTAGCAGAACAATGTGATGCATCGGAACAATATAGTAAGTAGTAGTAATAATACAATCTTCGTCTTCGTCCTCCAAAAATAAGGTCTTCAAATCCTAAAATGCGCAGGCTGACCCAGTGAATTGAAAGGACAAAAACTCGAGTCAGAACTAAAAGATCTTATGTAAGTTAAATCAACGGTAAATAATATGAGTGGAACGGCGTCAAAGATGTTTATGGGATTTGACATCTCCTATCCAGTGTCAAACGTGAATGCAGTAACTTAAGAGACGTTCGGGATTCACATCTACTAAGGATTCGTTAAACTATCTACTATGTAGTAATATTTCGCTATTATAATAATGTCTATAGTAAGATAAACTTACTTTTAAATAGCGTTAAAGAGTTACCCAATCTCCCCTTAACATAATAATAGTCCCAGTAGTCCATCCAGTATCAGCGCATTTCCAGATCGGGAGGCTATCCTAAATACTCCATGGGATACGGGAGAAAACCAAACTCGCACAAGGCTCGCTAGGGTAGGTTACACGACACAACAAGACAATGCCAGGATAGATATACCAATTACGCATCTGGGCTGGTAGTGACGCATAGCATGCAGCTACCTCCCACCTCGAGCCACACCCCAAATAAAAAATCAAAAGTGGTCACCAAATCAATCTCAAAGTCAGAAAAATACCGAAGGAGTGTGTCCGATAAGAGGGGCTACCTCACTAGCCCGTAAGCGCTCCTGTTTTAGCTACCTTATACCAACTCACGGGAGTCGGGTCCATGTATATGCCTCAAAGGAATGCCGCCATCATCCCACTTCATTTTGGAATCTCCACCGCGTATACGGTTGTTAATGTGGTTTTTGGTATCGACATAGAGTATGCCCATATCCGATCCCGGTCTCTTTATCAACCAACCGTTATTATAACACCGCGGTCATTTCAAAATAATTTATACTTTAGACCGACATATCATTGCCATTTCAAAACCATATAAATATGATATCATTTCCATTTCAAACTAAATCACTACGATATCACTTTTATTTCAAATATCTCACTTTCCAAAATCATAGCACTTTCAAAGTTATACACTTCGAAACCAAACATTTGAAATTATAACACTTTCAAATCATAACACTTTGAAACTCATAACTTTGAAACATAACTTCCACCACTTAAATGGTTTAAATATTAAAATATTTTATATAATAAATAGCTTCTTCAATTTCACAACTCAATTCCAAAACAACTTGAATTCCAAAATTTTAGATTTAACCAAATCTCAAATCATAAAGTCTAATTCAATTCAGTTTCCAAATAAACCATTCCAAGTTATATTGATTTCAAGACCGATTTGGTCCACAAAATAAACCATTCAAATTTAGTATATTTCAAACTTTAAGTATTCAACAATTTCAAAACTAAGTTTGGTAATTTCATATATATCAAATTCAATTTTCTATTATTTAGTTTTGAAACATTTACTTAATAAATACATTATCATTTAAATAAATCCCATATTACAAATAACTAAATATTTCCTTCAATTTATTTATACTTGAAATATTCATTTAATTCACCTTAACCCAAAATCAAGGTATAAAATCATACCTTTTAAAATTTTCAATTTAATAAATTTCACATAAAACTTATTTGAGTTTAATTCTTAAATAAACTCAAATTCAAATAAGTTTCCAATTTATCTTCCAACCTTAATTTATTTAAATCATTATAAACTCTATATTATAATATAATTTGAATACTTAACCATATTATCTTCAAAAAATCAAACTTATTATTAAGCTTATTCTATATTAAGACAATTTTATACGTAGCTTAAAAATCAAGAATAAATAACATTATATAATATCAGAAATCAATATTTATATAAAACCATATATTTCTCTACAAAACCGTAGAAATCATTTCAAAAATATTTTTATAGATATAGAACACGGTGTCTGTATATAACTTTCTATCCTATGGTCAAGTGATGCAGATATTTATCATTTCAATCCGTAATTTAAAATATAAATATGGTTATATATCATTTCAAGCCGCAATCCCAAATGAAATAAAAATCCATAACAACATGCAGTTTATAACAATATAAACTAAACATCCATTCAAACAATATCAACAATCAACATTCATCACAGTCATCATCCGAACAATCCATAAATATCAATATAGGAAGTGATAATAAATAACAGGTATTTAACTGGTAGTTTATATGCAGTAATAAATTAAATAACAATTTAATTCAAATAGATTCAATTTAACTGAGATGGTGATTAAAATATATCAGAAAATCATAAACAAATTCCTAATCACATCATGAATTAAATTTAACAAACATAAGGAATTTTAGAACTTGTGAGTGGGTTAAAACACTCACCTTTGAATTTAAATTGAGTTTATATCCAATTTAAACCCAAAATTTGAACAGTCTCAGTTTTCACCCAAATCTGCGCTAAAATATCCGGAATTTAAATACGATCCTAGTGGAATGAATCACGCGTGAGTTGGACCTCATACGCGAAAGATACGTACGTTAGAACATTTCGACATCGAAATTAGAGTAAAATAAATAAATAAAACAACCAATACCCACGTCTTTAATGTCCACTCCGAAATGGCTACCTTATCCCTGCTATGAATCTCCTTACTCAAGCAGAACCAATACGTGAGCACAAACTAATCAAAATAACCGGCCGCCGTCTACTTCCGCCACCACAGACAAAATCGCGACCACCCAGGAGCCCCCTCCACGTGCGAAGTTGCCTCAGCCCCACGAACTCCCCCACCGGCCGACGTTCTCGGCCCGAAATGGCTGCCGCTGCCACCGATCATAAACCCTAAGTCACGCCAGATCCAGCCGTCGATTGCCAAACAAACTGCATAGATGCACTCAACACATCGATATCTACGCCACGGTACCATTTATTTGAGGATCAGATGATGTTAATCAACAAGCGATGAACGGTTGAGATTTATTCCTCAAATTCCGGCTACACAAAAATCCAGATTGAAAAACGGACAGCGGAATATACATGCGCTCTTCGAGAGCTTCGAATCCATATAAAATTTGATAGGTATTTAGGAGTTTGAATTTTTGTTGTTGGATTTTGAATTGGAATTGAATTGGAATATTTAGGGTTTTCAGCCATTGAGGAAGAGGAGCAATAGATGCTTCTTTAAGTATAGAAATGAGAAACATAAAGGCTGCTAGGGTTTATAACAAGATATATATAGGTAGAACTGAAAATAGAGAAGCGGATACGATTGATTTGAGTTTTGAACGATAATTGACCCGAAAAGCCCGTTTCGATTGCGGAACGGAAATGGGTCAACCCAGATATCAAATTATATGTTTTTGAATACTTTAAAATTAATGGAATAGGTTTCAAGTCCAAAATTCCATTGTATGAAGGAGTTACGTTAAAATCAGCATATTTCAAATTGATTTCAATTTAATCGATTCCTAGGCGTTTCAAGCCCGTACGATCAAACAAAAAGCCTGATCGTTATGAAACTTGAAATTCTACAATAATTCACCGTTACAGATCTGATGAAACTGATTTTGTCGAAATCCATATTAGTGTCCAAAATGGCTATTTTTTACATTAGTTAAATAAGTTAATAATTAATTAATTAAATCAAATTTTAAATTTCAATTCTATAATTGACAGTTTTAATCATTTTTAAATTTCTTAATCATTTACACTAATTTAAACAAATTTAGATGTCAATTTAGAGTTGATTAATTTATCAATTCCAGTGTTAACCTCAATTTCATTAAATTCAGAAAATTATAAATTTAATTTCCAATAATTCCATTTAATTTACTTTTCATTCTATTATTCAATTCATTGTTGTCAGATGGATGAAGTTAACATTGGATTCATGATCTATTACATTAATATTCTCAAATTCCATCTTAATTTCAATTAACGTAATATTTAAATATTTAATTTCATTTAATTGCAATTAATCCAATTATTATTGTTTAAATCCCAATAAATTGATAAATCTTGATTTCCATTCTTCCAATTCAACAAATTGTCCTACTATGAATAACATTAACATTATTTTCAAATATTACCTTAATTAACATTAACGTGATATTTTATTTAGATTTATTGCAACTGATTCCGATTCAATTTAATGGATTAAAAATATATCGGTAATTTATAATAATTGTTGCCACTAACTCTTAATTATACTTTTATAAGTTATCATTTTCAAACAATATTATAATTACTTATAGAACATTGATTTTATTCCATTGCTATTTATTATTATTAATTCATTAATTAATTCAATATTTACGTTCGTTTTCTTATATTAAATTTATTACCAAGTATACATTTACCTTTTTTCAGCTAATTGGAATTCCATTTAAGTTGTAAATAATTAACTATAAATAACATTGTTGCGTTTCACTTTAGTTATTATTTCATTAAATAAATTACAAAATTTTTATATCTTCCAATACTTATTTACAATTTCTTATTAAGTTAACATCTTAATTATCAAAAATTATAGTCGTTACACTCACCCCCACTTAAAACTTTTCATCCTCGAAAAGAAGGATTTTAGAAATCAATATATCTTATTCAAAATATTAAATTTATAAACAAATAATTTACATCATAAAATAATTTAAATAAAATATGTAAATTTATAAACAGTTAAATCATTTATTTTCAAATTAACAAAATTTGGAAAACATTTCATAAAATTTTCTAAGTCCAAAATTTACGAATTTTTTTGGCAGTCTCGTTTGTACGGAGAGGCTCGAGAGAATTAATAATATCAAATATAACAATATTTAGCATATATTTTCTAAAATAATATATCCCAACACGAGAAAACAATATAATAACACTATAAAACCATAATCCGAAAATGTACCTATTTGTCGAGCAAACAACGCTTGGTTATGAAACCCAAAGCTATAGCAATTACTTTCGTAACCTGTATTTCACTTATATAATCCCAAAAGGTTAACAATTATATTAAATGAAATATATAAAGTTGTTTCAACCACTAACAAACAAATCAATAATAATCACTTGCAACCAATATACCATCATCATATAAATTCAACACAAATCAATTATCCACTCATATGAAACAAAATTAATAGTTGTTTGGGTTTAAAACTTTAAATTGTACGGAATGGAAAATAAACTACTAATTGCACCATTTACTCAACAGTCTTAGATGAAACTAAATAGATTAGTCATACACCCAAACAAATTTAAAGTATCCTTGCCCAAACTACCATAAGCCAAATAAACAACAATTCCAAACAATTGATCAAGTTCGTTTTTATTAATTTCATTTCATAACAGTTGTTGTTTGATTTCCTTTTCATTCATATAACGATTTATCTTTTTAATTTACATTTATTATATTTGCACTTATACTTACATAAATTCATTTTTTCTCATATCATATAATTTTTTTTTATTGCATTACATTCATTCATTTCTCAATTTCATTTATTTTCATTCATTTATGCATAGTATTCATGTTCAGTTCAGCTACTTGGCGCATTAATTTCATTAACTTAAGTTTAAAATATTTTACTTACAATGTTCCCTTTTCTATCACATTTAATTTCAATAACCTTCCAAATTATAACTTAAGTTTATAATAATTATAACATCAATTCCTATTAATAAAAGCAATTTATTGAACCCTTTCAATACATAAATTTACTTGTACAATTTCCATTACATTTTCTTATTAAACATTACAACTTTTATTATTTGGTAAGTTATATATATGCTTTAAGAATGTAGTTGAAAGTTATACAAGTTTATCTTATTTCTTTTAATTAATTTAATGTTCAATAATCATATCTTTTTTTTTATAGGTTACTAACTTCGACTTTCTTGTAATTTTATTTATAACCCAGCATTTTATCTCATATTTTAATTAAAGGTTCCAATTACTAATTAGTTACATTCCATTTCACTATAATAATTGAAACTATTAATTAACGGAAACTTAAGAACTAAATACCGGGTTAAATTTCAAATCATTTTAAAATAATAGATAGATGTATATACTTACAACTTATATATCCAATTGTATTTAAACAATTTAAAATTTATATTTGTTTATCAAAATAAATCTGTAGTAAAACTACTACAGTGGTCTTCCCACTTAGAAACTCGAAAATGAATGTCGATGATGCGTGCACTCATCATCGAAATTATTTTCCACCGACATAGAGGGGAGTAAAGAACTTATTTCTTTCCCAAAATTTCTTTAAAACAATTCTTTCAAATCATATTGAAATATTTATAAAAGAAAATACGTCTAATAATATTATTCCAAAACCATTTGAAATAAATTTTCAAACCCCGAAAATTAAGTTCTAAATTTCCAGTTTATTCTCATTTATTTTACTTTTCTTCAAAAAAAATTCCAATCAATATTTATAAATTTTATGACCTAACAACCAATATATTACACCCAAATATATATCATTTAATTTTTTTTATATATAGAAAATATAATGGGAAAAAAAATTTCATTCACCTATATTCAAAACAAATATTGTGTCGGTTTGTCCTATTAAGTGTTTAGTAATCCTTGTCGACGTCATAACATCTTATGCACCAACCAGAATCTATAAACACAAAACAGAACAAAGTAACACAATATAAAACTTTTATAACACTAACAAATACGCTCCCTCATATATATACACTCAGCGACTCATCATAAGGTATTACAACCCTATTAATAAAGAGTCAGACCCTACAAAGCTAAGATTTATCACTAAACCAAAGCGTAATACCAACTGTAACAGCCCGCCGTTTTTTACGCTTTAAATCCAAGATAAACCACATCCGTCAGACTCAAACCATACAGAAGGGTGGATTGTTATTGGGGTGAAGAAGAAAAAGCAGAAAAAGAAAAAACAAAACAGAATCTTGCAGCGGAACGACAAAATATAATAATCATGTAACAGTTCATGAAGCTGTTTTACAAAACATGTATGTTTTGATTATACTTATACAACACAGATCAGAGTTACACATACCAGAGAAAAATAAATAATGTAGCGGAACAATGTGATGCATAGGAACAATATAGTAAGTAATAGTAATAATACAATCTTTGTCATCCCCTCCAGAAATAAGGTCTTCAAATCATGAAATGTTCAGGCTGACCCGAGCGAATTGAAAGGACAAACACTCGAGTCAGAACTATAAGATCTTATGTAAGTTAAATAAACGGTAAATAATATGAGTGGAACGGTGTCAGAGTTTACAGGATTTGACATCTCCTATCCAATGTCAAACGTGAGTGCAGTACCTTAAGAGATGTTCGGGATTCACATCTCCTAAGAATCCGTTAAACTATCCACTATGTAGTAATATTTCGCTATTATAATAATGACTATATTAAAATAAACTTACTTTTAAATAGCGTTAAGGAGTTACCCAAACTCCCCCTTAACACTCCCCCTTGACACAATAATAATCCCAGTAGTCCACGTATCAGTGCATCTCCAGATCGAGAGACTACCCTAAATACTCCACGGGCTACGGGAGAAAACCAAACTCGCACAAGGCTCGCTAGGGTAGGTGACACAGCACAACAAGGCAATGCCAGGGTAGATATACCAATTACGCATCCGGGCTGGTAGTGACGCATAGCGCGCAGCTACCGCCCACCTCGAGCCACACCCCAAATAAAAAATCAAAAGTGGTCACCAAATCAATCTCAAAGCCAGAATATAACATCGAAGGAGTGTGTCCGATAAGAGGGGCTACCTCACTGGCCCGTAAGCGATCCTGTTTTAGCCACCTTATGCCAACTCACATTAGTCGGGTCGACGAATATACCTCAATGGAACGCCGCTACCATCCTACTTCATTTTGGAATCTCCACCGCGTACACGGTTGTTAAAGTGGTTTTTGGTATCGATAGAGAGTATGCCCGGTCTCTTTGACAACCAACCGTTATTATAACACCGCGATCATTTTAAAACCATATAAATATGATATCATTTCCATTTCAAACTAAATCAATACGATTTCATTTTTATTTCAAATATCTCCCTTTCCAAAATCATAGCACTTTCAAAGTTATACACTTCGAAACCAAAAATTTAAAATTATAACACTTTCAAATCATAATACTTTAAAACTTGTAACTTTAAAACATAACTTCCACCACTTAAATGGTTTAAATATTAAAATATTTTATATAATAAATAGCATCTTCAATTTCACAACTCAACTCCAAAACAAATCGAATTCCAAAATTTTAAATTTAACAAGATCTCAAATCAAAAATTCTAATTCAATTCAGTTTCCAAATAAAACATTCCAAATTATATTGATTTCAACACCAATTTAGTCCAAAAATAAACCATTCAAATTCAATATATTTCAAACTTTAAGTATTCAACAATTTCAAAACTAAGTTTGATAATTTCATATATGTCAAATTCAATTTTCTATTATTTAGTTTCGAAACATTTACTTAATAAATCCATTATCATTTAAATAAATCCCAAATTACAAATAAATAAACATTTCCTTCAATTTATTTATACTTGAAATATTCATTTAATTCACCTTAACCCAAAATCAAGTTATAAAATCATACCTTTTAAAATTTCCAATTTAATAAATTTCACATCAAACTTATTTGAGTTTAATTCTTAAATAAATTCAAATTCAAATAAGTTTCTAATTTATCTTCCAACTTTAATTTATTTAAATCATTATAAACTCTATATTAAAATATAATATAAATACTTAACCATATTATCTTCAAAAAAATCAAACTTATTATTAAGCTTATTCTATATTATGACAATTTTATACATAGCTTAAAATTCAAGAATAAATAACATTATATAATATCGGAAATCAATATTTATATAAAACCATATATTTCTTTACAAAACCATAGAAATCATTTCAAAAATATTTTTATAGATATAAAACACGGTGTCTGTATATAATTTTCTATCCTATGGTCAAGTGATACGGATATTTATCATTTCAATCCATAATTTAAAATATAAATACGTTATATGTCATTCCAAACCGTAATCCCGAATGAAATAAAAATCCCTAACAACTTGCAGTTTATAACAATACAAACTAAACATCCATTCAACCAATATTAACAATCAACATCCATCATCCAAACACTCCATAAATATCAATATAGGAACTGATAGTAAATAGTAGGTATTTAAATGGTAGTTTATACGCAATAATAAATCAAATAACAATTTAATTCAAATAAATTCAATTTAACTGAGTTGATGATTAAAATATACCAAACAATCATAAATAAATTCCTAATCACATCATGAATTAAATTTAACAAATATAAGAAATTTTAGAAGTTGTGAGTGGGTTAAAGCACTCACCTTTGAATTTAAATTGAATTTAAATCCAATTTAAACCCAAAATTTGAACAGTCTCAGAATTCACCCAAACATGCGCCAAAATGTCTGAAATTTAAATGTGATCCCAATGGAATGAACTACGCATGAATTGGACCTCGTATGCGAAAGATATATACGTTAGAACATTCAACATCGAAATTAGAATAAAATAAATAAATAAAACAAACAATACCCACGTCTTCAACGTCCACTCAGAAATGGCCACCTCATCCCTGCTATTCATTTCCTTACTCGAGCAGAATTAATACCAGAAGCACGAACTAATCGAAACAACCAGCCGCCGTCTACTTCCGCCACCACAGACAAAATCGCGACCACCCAGGAGCCGCCTCCACGTGCAACGTTGCCTCAGCCCCACGAACTCCCCCACCGGTCGACGTTCTCGACCCGAAATGGCTGCTGCCGCCACCAATCATAAACCCTATGTCGAATTTTGACGCAAGATCCGACCGTCGATTCACCAAACAAATTTCATAGATGCACTCCACACATCGATCTCTACGCCACGGTACCATTTATTTGACGATCAGATGATGTTTATCAACAAGCGATGAACGGCCGAGATTTATTCCTCAAATTCCGGCCACACAAAAATCCATATTGAAAAACGAGCAGCAGAATTGACATGCGCTCTTCGAGAGCTTCGAATCCATATAAAATTTGATAGGTATTGAGGAGTTTGAATTTTTGTTGTTGGATTTTGAATTGGAATTGAATTGGAATATTTAGAGTTTTCAGCCATTGAGGAAGAGGAGCAACAGAAGTTCTGTACGTATAGAAATGAGAAATTGAAAGGCTGCTAGGGTTTATAACCAGATATATATAAGTAGAGCTGAAAATAGAGAAGCCGATACGACTAATTTGGTTTTGAAAGATAATTGATCCAAAAAGACCATTTCGATTCCGGAACGGAAATGGGTCAACCCGTATATCAAATTATATGTTTTTGAATATTTTAAAATCAATGGAACAGGTTTCAAGTCCAAAATTTCTTTGTGTGTAGGAGTAACGTTAAAATCAGTATATTTCAAATTGATTTCAATTTAATTGATTTCCGGCGTTTCAAGCCCGTACGGTCAAACGACAAGCCCGATCGTTATGAAACTTGAAATCCTACAAAAATTCACCATTATGGATCCGATGAAACTGATTTCGTCAAAATTCGTGTCCGTGGCCAAAATGGCTATTTTTACCTTAATTAAATAAATTAATAATTAATTTTTTAAATCAAATTTTCAATTTCAATTCTATAATTGACAATTTTTATCATTTTTAAATTTCTTAATCATTTACACTAATTTAAACAAAATTTAGATGTCAATTTAAAGTTGGTTAATTTATCAATTCCAGTCTTAACCTTAATTTCATTAAATTCAGAAAATTATAAATGTAATTTCCAATAATTTAATTTAATTTACTTTTCATTCTATTATTCAATTTCATTGTTGTCAGATGGATGAAATTGACATTGGATTCATGATCTATTACATTAATATTCTCAAATTCCATCTTAATTTCAATTAACGTAATATTTGGATATTTAATTCCATTTAATTGCAATTAATCCAATTATTATAGTTCAATTCCCAATAAATTGATAAATCTTTATTTCCATTCTTCCAATTCAACAAATTGTCCTATTATGAATAACATTAACATTATTTCCAAATATTACCTTAATTGACATTAACGTAATATTTTATTTAGATTTATTGCAATTGATTCCAATTCAATTTAATGGATTAAAAATATATGGTAACTTATAATAATTGTTGCCACTAACTCTTAATCATACTTTTATATGCTATCATTTCCAAATAATATTATAATTACTTACAGAACATTGATTTTATTCGATTACTATTTATTATTATTAATTCATTAATTAATTCAATATTTACGTTCGTTTTCTTATATTAAATTTATTACGAAGTATACATTTACCTTATTTCAACCGATTGGAATTTCATTCAAGTTGTAAATAATTAACTATAAATAACATTGTTGCGTTTCACTTTAGTTATTATTTCTTTAAATAAATTACAAAAATTTTATATCTTCTAATATTTATTCACAATTTCTTATTAAATTAACATCTTAGTTATCGAAAATTACGGGTCGTTACATAGCCCGTGCATTAACGGCCTTGCATATCTATCTTGATTATGTAAATGCTCTAAGAAACTTTTGCTTCTAAAATTTTCATAGGAAATAGCCTCATTCCCACATTAACAAAGGTAAATCTATCAAGAGTACTCCTATAGCTAGGTATCCTACTCAATATAGAGTATAGATCTGATTAAGAGTTTCTATTACCTCATCCTTAAATCGCTATAAGAATACATTTTTCTAAACATTTTATAATTTAGCATGTTTATGTCCTATCACTTTACAACTTGTTGTTTACCCGTTGAACCTCGTTCTTGGGATTTCCAGTCATATAGGTTTGGTTACCATTATGAGTGTCTAAGCGCAATAGTTCTATCCTTTTGGATGTTCTATAGACTTTCTCTTTGGTACAACCTTTCGTTAAAGGATCCGCCAAATTTTCATCAGTGCAAATATGGTCCACTCTAACATAATTTGAAGAGAGTAACTCTCTTACAGTGTTATGCATACGATGTATCTATCGTCTCTTACTGTTATGATAATGGTTTTAAACTTTTACAATATCTATGATACTATCAAAATGGATCGACACAGCTGGTACCAATTTTTACCATAAAGGAATCTCAGCTAGCTGATTTTTTAAGTAATCTCCTTCTTACTAGTTGTTGCTAGTGCTTTTTTTTCAGACTCTATAGTGAACTGGGCAAAAATAGTATATTTCTTGGATTTCCAAGAAACAAGCCCAGCGACAATGCTATAAATATAGCTGTTAGTTGCTTTAGATCATCGGATAAAGTATTCCAGTCTGTATTGGTGTATCCTTCAAGTACAGCTTGAAACTTTCCAAAATGTAATTCAAATTTCTTGGTTCGTTTTAGGTATCTCATGAAATTTTCAATAGCATGCCAATGCTCAATACTAGATCTACTAGTAAACCTACATAATAATCCCATGACATATGCTCTGTCGGCTCTAGTACAATTAGTGCCATACTGAAGGCAACCAATGATGCTCGCATATTCAGACTATCTTACACCTTCTCCAGTGTTATTAAATATTTTACACTTGGATCATACAGTCTATAAGTAGGTTTACAATCAAAGCAATCATATTTCTTTAATATCTTCTCAATATAATTAGATCGATCCATAGAAATTCCTTTATTAGACCTAGTGATCTTAATACCAAGCATTACACTCATTATCCTAGGTCTTTGATATCAAAGTTGGCACTTAAAGAAAATTTAACCATATTAATAGCATGGATGTTTGAACCAAAAATAGTTAGATTATCTACATACAAACACATAATAGTGCACATGTCATTCTCATATTTATAATAAATACATTTGTCACTCTTATTAACTTTGAAACCATGTGAAATAATCAATTTGTCAAATTTTTCATGCCATCATTAGGTGCTTGTTTTAGACCATATAAAGATTTTTCTAACTTGCAAACCTTATGTTCTTATCCATATATTACAAACCTTCAGGTTGGTCCATATAAATTTCCTTTTATAATTCATCGAATGCAGTTTTGACATCCATTTGATATATTATCAAATCATGAATAGAAGCAAGTAAAATTAATACTCGAATAGATGTAATTCACTAACAATTGAAATGGTATCAAAAAAGTCTACATTTTCTGTTTTCTTAAAACCCTTAGCTACTAGACAGTTTTATATTTATCAACTATTCCATCGGGTTTTACTTTCTTTTTAAGTACCCATTTACAACCGATTTTCTTAAAAATGCCAAGACTTATTGGATTCTAGATAATCCATCTCATCATGGCCCCTTTTCGAAAATCGACATCTAATGAAGGAAGGCTTCATAGAGGTTTAAGGGGTCTTCCTCTAAACGGTAGGCACAAAAATCTAAACCATAATCATTTGCAATCCTACCTCATTTACTTCATCTAGTTTCATTTTCAAAAGAGTCATTTGGTTCATTTCTTAAAGGAATAATATTACTAGATGTGTCCCCACTTTTCCTTAATTTAGAAGAAAATTTTAGTTCATTACAATCAACATCATTAGATTCTATTACATTATGTGCCTTCTGTGATGACCCGTAAATTAATCAATTTAAAATATGCGTATTTAATGTATTTTTATTTTTATAATTAATGGATTTTATAACTCAAATAAAACTCTTTAAACTAATAATTAGTGATGATGAAATAGTTTTTCAAATTTGTTTACAAAAATAATTAGCTTAAAGAAAAATAGAAAATGCGATCGAAAATCGTTTTTCGAATTTATGACTTTTCATGGACTAAAAAGTTATCGAAAACATTGTGATTTCTAGTGTAAATATATTCATATACATTTATAAATATGTTAGCATCATATATATATATATATATATATATATATACAGATATATGTGCCTACTTAAATATATTAAAAGTTTGATGCGACTTAGTATGAAGTAAAAAAGATGTTTAAAATAAAACCTCGCTTTGTGAAACATTAAGAAACATAAGAACATATAGGAATTAATGCATGTTGGCTAAGATAAAGCGGGGGACAATGAACATGTGAGCAACAAGGGTGGAGACAAGGTGATGATGTGGCAAGCTTAGACTAGAGGTGTAACATTCCTGATTTTTGGTAACATTATTCAGAAGATTTAATTAGATAAATTAAATAGAAAAATGTAAACATTAGTGAGATAAGGAGATTGAGATTTAAATAGATAATCAAGGGTCGTGCTTAAATAAACAAATGAGCTTTATAATGGCTTATATGTTAATTAACTAGAATAAGGGTATAATAGGAAATAATCGCACCGTTACATATTCCCTACTTTACCATCCATTCATGTTCATTTTCATTTCACAAAACGTAAACAAAGAAAAGAGTAGCTGGCCATTGCTAAGGAAGAAAAGAGAAGAAAATTTATTCATAGCTAAGGATTTAATCAAGGGGAATTAATCTCAATCAAATCTCAAAGTCCTTATCATAACCAAGGTGAATAATAATCTGGATCATCTCTATTTTTTTATGATCAATTAATTTTGGATTTAAAATTAAATCCATTATTATGATGATTTTTGATTGATGATATGCTTAGATTTGGACATGTCGGATTCAAACAAAATAATTTGATAATTGTTTTACATGTTTTTAAGGGTAAAACCGGTTATAATGATTTTCGTATACCATGAGAAAATTTTATATTGTGAAAAATCTGATTTTAAAGATGGGTTTTACTGTTTTTTTATTTTTTCAAGCTATGGAAGATTTATCATGAAATACCCAAAAACACCATTCTTTCTCCAAATTTTGTTTTTCAAAGGAAAATATGAATATTTGGGTTTAGAAATTAATTTCGATTATCTCATGAAGAATTTGGGACAGGAATTTTTATATGTTAAATAACATATCGAAGGTGAATTTCTGTAATTTTGGGTATTTTTCCTAAGTAATTTACTATGGAAATAAAATTATTTTAGATGAAGTAGTTAATTGTTTTTATTGGATTTGCTTAATGGAAGGGCTTATTTGTTAAATTAATCCATGTTTAAATCTAAAATTATGCGGCAATTATTTTTGTAAAGAATTTGAAAAGTTAGGCAACCAATTAAAATGTTTACAACTGAGCAGGTTAGATACTAAGCATTTGCTTTAATTGGCATCAATCAGTCTTTACCGAGAAAAGTGGGTTCTGCCTCTTTCAGAAGCACCTTTCGACCCTATGATTCCGTCTTCAACCAAGTCGAAACCTACCAAAGCCAAAACCAATACACAAGGTATCACGATGATGGTACATAATGGATTAAAGATTGGTGGAAGATATAGTATCGAAACCATTACTTCTGATGGGGTCGAAATCTTTGTTTTGTTTTCTAAAGATAAGCTTGCCTTGTTTTCAAAAAATGCTTTCGACCAAATCTAAACCCTTGCTTTCGAATTTGTTACCGCCCCTTGTCGAAGTGGAACTTTCGAATGAGTTTCTTATTTATGTAACGCCCCATATTTTTATAACATTATTTAGGATATTTAATTAGCTAAATTAAAATAAATAATGTGAATATTAATAGATTGAGATTTTATTTACCTTAGGGTAGCCATGCTATATTAAATGTAAATCAAAATGAAATAACATGAATTAAGGTGTTAGGAAATTGGGAAGGGCAAAATGAGAAATAGAAAAGACTTATACCCTAAACCTTTAGGTAATGAAGCACACGTTCATTTCATTTATCAAACTAAAAATATCAAGGCCGGCCACCAATTTCATTCTCAAGAGAAGATAAAACTAGGATTTAAGAGAAAGAAGTTAATCAACATATTCAACATCAAATCTCACATCTTTTAATCTAAAGGCTAAGGTGAATACTTAATACATCCCATTTTCTTATGTTTTTCGGTTTCAAGTTATATCTAAAATGATTTTGCAAATTTATGCCATGTTTTGAATGATTAAAGTTATATATGTGCTTGTTGATGAATTATACATGCTCATATTAGCTTCTATGATATGTTTAATACGAAAACACTACTAAATGACATTCAAATGCATTGAAAATTTAAAGCTAGGTCAAAAATGATATTTTAAAAATAGGTTTCAATTTTCATAATTTTCTAAATTAATGTGGATTTTATATTAATTTTCTAGTGAAGAAAATGATCGATTGGGTTATAAATTATTTACGGCTAAAGAATTAATTATTTGGGTTTGAAATTTTTATATGTTGGAAACATATTAAAATAGATTTTTTGGATTTTTTGTAGATTTTTTCTAAGTGTTTTGATGAGTATATAAACTTATTTACGGTATGGGACTTAATTGTTTTATATATTTTATTAAGGAGAAGGGGCATTTTATAAAATAAAATCAATATTTATTTCTTAAATTATAGGCAGCATTTTTCGAAAAAGAATTTATTAACCAATAAGAATTTTATAAACAAAGGCAAGTTAGTTGAAAAGCTATCTCTTTTAAGTTAAAAGCAAGAAAATCATACTTTTAGCATGTTTCAGCCACTTTCGGCATCAAAGCTTCCGACCCAGACCTTCCGACATTAAACTTTCGAAACCAATGCATATGGTATCATGTAACTTGGTATGTAATTAATTGGATAAGGTCGAAGGGTACTTGGTCAAAACCTTAGCTATCAAAGTGGTTGGAGTATGTTTATTTTATAAGCCAAAGGTAACGCCTGCTTTGCTTTTGAAAAGAAGCTTTCAACTTGGTTGCTTTCGACCGAGTCAAATATTTAAACTAAAGTTATAAACCTTTTGACAAGGTCGAAAGGTAAACATGCTTTCGAGGGGTCGAAATCCCCTAGCTGTCATCTTCCAACCTTACGAAGTCATTGGCTTTCGATAAGGTCGAATAGTTAACAAGCTTTCTATAACAACCCAAAATTCAAGCTATAATAATTAATTAACAAATTAACTAAATAATAAAATAACTTTGTGAAATTATTATAATTGAGCCACAGAAGTTGCACCATTGTGTTCATGACAATTTTTTGGTCAATTTTCATATATAGATTGTCAAAATCTGAGCTAAAAAAAGAAGATACAAATTAAATAAGAACACACACATACACACACACACACACACACACAGATATATATATATATAAGGTCAGGTCGACCCTAAGGTCGACCCACCCCATGGCTAGATCGACCCTAGCATGTATTGGTCGACACTAAGTTCGACCCGGCTATGTGTTTTGGACGTTAATTCGTTCGGATGCAAATATGACGTGTTTTTAATTTTGTTTTCAATTTTGTGCGTTCGTGCTTCCATCTGACGATTCCCAGAGAGCCTATGATATGGTTGCACCAGATTTAATCTTTAAATCCAACGACTGAGATTCCCATGCATTTCTATAAATCGAACCCTAGGCATAGATGTTTTTCTCATTTAGATTTTCTCCTATTCGGGTTCATCCAAAGGCTGGAACCTAGGAAAAAAATTTCTAAGGAGAGAAGCTTTTTGAAAAAAATATTTACGCTCTAGGAGAGGATCAAGGAAGACAAGGATTAGAGCCGAGGACCGCAAATGAGCGTTTAAGTAATTATTTTATATTTTTAAGTAATTTAAAATAATAAATTCTCAGTAGTTGTATTTTTTTGCAATTTTGAGACAGTTTTTATATAAGTTGTTTATAGGTAATTTTAAAGTTCTTTTCAGTCTATTTTATTCAGCCATTTTTATTTAGCTATTTTATTCGTTTATTTACAGTTATTTACTATAATTTATTGTTATTTACATTTTATTTGCATCCGTTTTACATTAGAATTTAGTCTATAAATGTTAGTTTCTTTTTATTCCTTTTTGCATGAATAAAATAATAAAACAAGAACGATTTGCTAATATGGACTAAAATATAAGAACATTGAATTTATAGAAATTGAATGTAAAAATAAGAAGAACTGTAATAAAGAAGAAAAAAAATTGAAATAGGAAAATTTGAGACATTTGCAAGCAAGTTTATAACTAGTAGTTATAACTAAAAGGATAGAATAGAAGAACAATTATAACATAGGTTATAACTAAATAGAAAGAACAGAAATAGGCTTATTTTAAAAATTAGTGTTAAGTTAATAAGCAAATATAGCAGAGATGACAAAATATACTTAGTTTAAGACTTAGAATAAGTTAATAAGCAAATAGAGCAGGATTAACAGAAGAGACTAATTTTAAAGACTTGCACTGAGTTAATTAGCAAAGATAGAAATAGGGCCCGTACTGACAGCATTCCCCTTCAGTCAAGAACTGATGGTCTCACAATAGATTAGCGGAGGCTGGGACATGCTTATGCTGATTAGGGTAGATAAGTGGTCAATAAATAGAATCTCAAATCAGGGTATTTGGATAAGGGACGTAACTAGATTTTGTTTGTTAGGACCTGCACCGGCAGCATTGCCTTTCAGACTGCGACTTATGGTCTCACAAACACTTAGGTAAGGCTGGGCAGGACCCTATCAAACAAGGATTGTTGGTCTCACAACAGATCAGGTGAGGTAGGGCATGCTTATGCTGAAGTAGGTAGAGAAGAGGTCAAAAGAGGGAGCAACAGATAGTGCGAACCGACAGTGACCGAGCGTGCGACATCGAATTAGAGTGATAAGTCGCTATTGAGTTCCAAAGAGCTAAACATGTGTCTTTTTGCTATGGGCCCTACTGGATGGGACTAGCTCACAGTGGCACAACAGAGATAGAAGACCAATCAAAGGGTAGAATTAGGACTTTAGCCTAATTAAAATAGGATTAGGATTTCGGCCTAATCAAAGCAACTATCTAAGACAAGTGCAAACAATCACTATCAAAGCAAACAATTAGTATTTTATTCCAGCTTTATCTTTTCCTTTATTTCCTTTTATGCTAGAACTGTTGTCAAGTCTATTACTTTTATCTTAAAAATACTAGTAATTACTTTCATTCACCGGACTTTTAGTCTGACCAACTCCTTTATTTCCCCCCTTTCCCCCCATAGGCCAACATGGGAAAGGATAGTAAATTTTAGCTTTCTCGGGGAGATATTCTTGGAGATTCTTCATGTATTCTTCTTCTTTTCAGTTTTCATTTCATTTGGATTTTGATGTACTGGCGCTTCTAAGAGGGATGGTTATTTTTATGTACTCTGATGATGTGACTGACATTATATTTTTCGCGAGACAAGTGCACTTGGTTTTGACATATTTGTTTTTATGACTTATTTTCTGGAGTAATGAAGTTACCATTTAAATGTTTCTGCTATTATTATTTATCTATCTTGTGAATCTTTGTCTCTACAAAGTTTTAGCTATACCTACAATGCACTACATCTTTTAGTGTGCCACTTTTGGTTATGCTAAGGGGTGTGGGGTGTTTCACTTGGTATTAGAGCATGAGGCTGTAGGATACCTAAAAACTTGTTTTAAAAGTAAAGTATTTTTCAAAAAATACTTATTTTTTAAAGTAGCATATCTTCAAACTAGAAGTATTTTTCAGAAAGAAATCCTTTTTATAGAAATAGTTTTGCAAGTACAAAAGAGAGTTTTTATAAAAATCCTTCAAAGTCCAGTTCTAACTTCTTTCAGTCCTTTCAAGCCTAAATTCTCTTTTTCTTTGCATAGCATGGCGGATGCCCCTAATCTTTCAGAGGGTATCCAAGTCCTAGGCTGGTTTTGTAGATACCTCCAAGCTATGACACTAGAGGTGCAAGGGCAAGCGCTCAATCCAACATCGGTGGGTGGAGATCCCATTAATCCACCTGTAGCGGCCAATTTCTCTATGCTATGCAAGGACTTCGCTAATTTAGGAGGCAAGACGTTTTCTAGCACAGAGGATTTTATGGAGGCACAAGCTTGTTGAGGAGTACAGAGAGGATATTTGGGCTATTGGCCCCGAAACACAAAGTGATAGAAGTCGGTACCGAGTTCTTCTTTGTTATCAAAATTTGGTAATTTCAGCAGTCAACTCTTCAAGCCTCCACATGCCTGTCCTAAAGTAGAAGCACCAAAAATCCAAAGCAACCACCATAAAAACACCTAGCCATCCTACCACTGATCACTTTTTATCCACTACCGATCCCTCGTGACAAATTGATTTGGGCTATCAAATCCACTTCAAATAACTTCCAACTTGGTTTGTCAACTACCCAAAACTTCTGAAACATGATACCAAAATTCATCGCATTTTAAAAATTTTACCCTCACAATAACCATGATTTAAAGCATGAATTTGGGCTATCTAATCAAATCACAATAACCATGATTTAAAGGCATGAATTTGGGCTATCTAATCAAATCTCGTAGACTCTCTATGGATTGAACTTCATATCCAAATTTTGTTACAATCTGAGCACTTTACCCCATTACCAATATGATTTAACGACATTATTTTGGACTATCAAATCAACTCTGAATCACCTAAAACTATTATAGTAAACTCCCTAAAGCTTCCAACAAAACATATCAAAATTTCATCATGTTCCAACTACTTTCGTGTCGTTTGGACAAAACGATGTACCTCAAATCTAACTAAGCAAAACAACTAGCAAACGCATCAAAGAAATTCATACAACTATCTAACTTCATCACGCAACATCCAAGTAACGCATATAAAGCATCCAAACACAATTTACTAATATAATGGTCCTAGATCTGATTTTATATAAACTAGAAATTATGGTTACTAAATGGTATAAATCATGTTAGAACCCAAATCTATCTTTTTATATCTTATTATGGGGTGTTATTAATATCAGATCCGGGTTCTAAAACATTTTAACTTTAATAATCATGTCAAAAATCATATTTTTACTTTATAAATAAGCATAATATAGTGAGTGAAGTAACATCACTCACCTTCGATCAAATTACACGATTCCCTATGCAAATATAATGTAGAACGGTCCCAAAACAATACTAAAGTCACCAACCAGCTGATCAACTATTATTTTTTGTTAATCTCACTTAAATTCACTAATTAACTTAGAGAAATGGTGGTTTTTACATCTAATTTGGATTAGTGAAGATTAGTAGGTAATTTAGGAAGAAGAAAAATCACTAATGATGACTGAAAGGAAGTAGTATTAACCCTAATCTCGAAGGCAAAAGAGTTGCACTAATCACTCTCTAATTTCCTACTAATATGCCCAAATCAAGTCAGAACTTCAAGTAGTCATATCTCCTAAATGGTAAGTCTGAATCCTTATTATGACCACTTTATGGAAAGATTAACTATCGTCCCAATTAATGAAAGTGGTTTCGGAACCTAGTTCGACTTCTATCAAAAATTATAGGGATTATAAGATATTTAGAGTCAAAACTATCTAACAAAAATTCTAAGGATGGAAACTATCGCTATTTAACATTTCCCAAAATTATATAGTCACGCGACCTTATATGAATTTAGAAATAAAATTTCACAATCCTCCAATAGGTAGAATACATGTTGTTACAGTTATTATGCTAATGTCATCCAAATTTTGACAAGTTGGTTACTGATTCTAACATTGAAGATGTTATGAAACCTCCTTAAGAAAAACATGGTGCTGGAGGACCTTCCATCAGAGGCAAGTGGGATTTGTGTTGGCATCAAAATTGACTATCAACGCCCAATTGCAAGTGAAAGCACCAACATCCAGTCGACTAGATCATAGATAGAGTATATGCAGAGAAAATAATATGAAGAAAAACAAAAATTAAAATGAAAGCAGTAAAAAAGATAAGATTTATAGTGGTTCGGCTAACTCCGGCCTACATCCACTCCAGAAAAATCCTTTTTATTATCAGAAGTTTGTTACAGTTACAATCCAGAATTCCCGAAATAAAAATGGCGGAGTAGCCTTTGGGTAGTAGATGAAGAGAGATAACAATGAAGAAGATCCTCTTTTCTGAAGCACATCTGATGTATTTATAGGAAAAACTCCGAAAACATGGCCTCCTCACCTACGTGGGCCCACCATAGCGACCGTCGACCCCAAATCATTCAAATACGCCGACCTAAAGTAGATAACATGCCGATGCGAAGCAGACAACTTGCCGACCCGAAGTAACCAATGTGTGGACCCGGAGCAAACTCGATGCTGACCCAAAGTCGATCATTCTCTACCGACCCGAAGTTAGTTCCTTGCCGACCCGAAGTTAATCTCGAAGTAGCACCAATGCCTTCCCAGAGTGAACCAAACGCCGACCCCCTATAGTTATACGACCTCCATCTCAATGCTGACCCAAGTGAATGATGACCCGAAGTGAAGACAGTGCCGACTCAAAGCACTTCCATATGTCGATCTGAAGCTCCTTCTTCTTTGCTGATTCAAAGTGAAGATGATGTCGACCCGATGTTAACTCAACGCCGACCCGAAGTTATTTCCTTATGTCAACCGCTCGAAGTGATACAACCTTCAACCAAATGCCGACCCGAAGCCATACCTATGCCAACCTGGAGTTATGCCTATACCCGACCCGAAGCATCTACCATTGTCGACCCCGTGTACATGCCGACCCGAAGTAAATAGCCGTTCCCTAGGAAATCCTTACATAGACCCAAAGCCAACCATATGGCAACTCGAAGCAAATGCCGACCAGACCTAAAGCAACTCTTCATCTCAACGAGTTACTGTAACAAAGGATAAGATAGAGAAGATGATGTCTAATATGAACTTGAAGATGGAATAGCAGTTGAAGGCTCAAATGGATATGATGAAAAAAATTGTAAGAACAATTGGAGGCGTTGGCTAAACCCTTGCGACATGATTAATCTCTCATGTGAAAGGACAAAAGGGATCCTTCATCGCGACGATGCCTCATTTTCAACTGAAAAGAATAGACTAAATAAATGATATAACAAAAAGGAATGGGGGAATACATTAGAAGATTGTAAAAGGTAGAGACAACCAACCAATATCAAAACCACTTAGTGCCAAACGATACAGAGTGGTCGGCATTGATCGGTCAGCTGAAATGCTGAATATTTTTGGTAGGGAAGAGGAGATGCAGCTAGCCAAATTTTGGCAAAGGGTAAGCTATTGGTCCTCGGGCTGTTGGTGTAGGAGCGAACGTTGGTGCCAGCTAGAAGGGGATGAGTCCAATGGGGTGTCAACATGGGTCAGGATGAGTGGTTTCTCTAGAAATAGAGGATTCTAGACGTCACATAACTAACTGTTGACCAAAAATTTAACCAACCTTAGAATTTGACTAGTTCGTTTGTATTCAAAAATGTTACTTGCTAAAACTATACTTAAATATGGAAAATGTGGACTAAATAAGCAAATATAGTAAATTAACACAAGATGTAGAGTGGTTCGTTTATGATTGCATACGTCCACTATGAAGATCTCTTACTAAGTTGGTCTCTTACAATTATTAGGAATTATAGGAGAATAATAATAAATAGCACTTATGATTACAGTGGTAGTAAACTTGTATCTTTTTTGGTCTTGCTTGCTAGAAATGAACTCCGAGCTTAAAGATTAACCAAAATTCAACTAGAAATGAAACCATTTAAACCCGTTTGATGTTTTATGGAAAAGGTACTTATAGAAGATGATGGAGATCTATGGATGGTTGTGATTGCACTACAAATAGAAGGTAGTCCTTATTTGGGTTTGATGGAGAACAGTTAGGAATATGGTTGGAATATGTGGCTGATATACATACGAGTAGTGAAGTCGTACTAGGCACATGCTTTGTGCTGAGAAACGCGACATGCTACAGAAGTAGGAACGCTTTTGGTAGTGTTATAGTAGGTGTACTAGGTTGTGCTAGGTCATAATAGGTTGTACTTTCTAACATCTTACACATTTTTCAAAGTAGCTAGTTTGGAGAGAAGCTTCTTATGCATAGTGATGATCGGTTGCTTATTATTGAAGATTGTTGGGAGCAGGGCCTAATATGGTTAAGCATACAGATGGAGGGAACGAGCCAAGGCGATCATGTGGTGATGGGACGAGCTATATGTGGCCGATCGTAGGCAGGCTGCGATAGAGATGGGCAATAAACTAGTCGCTTTTGAACCGTGTCATGTCAAATAAGTTGGTCGTTTTGTCGTCTTGAGCCAGGCTATGCCAGGCTTAGAAGTCCAAGCTGGCATATCTTTGACTATTCGGTAGGGGGGATCGCTGATGTGGCAGTATCATCAATTATACATGATGGTTGAAATATTCCTATATTTGAATTCGACGGCTATGATTGAGGGGGCTGTTTATAGATATCCCTTTCTACTTCTTCCCAATTCTTTATCGAAGCTAAGAATTTTTTTTTCCATTTAAAAATTTCAAAATGACTTGACTTATAAAGCTTTCTCCTTCTTGCAAATAGTAAGTGCTTTCTTCCTTAGATGCTTCTTCGTGTTTTTGAATGAATGCGAATTGATTTCTCCATCGAAAAAATGTGTTTTTATTTTTCATTTTTATTTTATCATTTCTTTGTTCTTGAAGCATTTGATAGCCTTGATTTCAAAATGACTCCAAGTCGTTGCTTGGTCGGAATTTATATTTTCTAGTCACTATTTAACGTCGACCATCGTTGACATAATGGTCAATCAATGTTGGTGAACTTTCTAGTGGTCTATGAACTTAGAAAACTTAATAGTGTCGTGGGCCGTAGATTTAGGCCCAAATTTGTAGTCTTGAGCTTTAAAACAAAATAGGTAGTAGTAGATATGGGCTCTTAAGGCCAGTGACTTGGATCATAAGCGTGAAGTTTGAGTCTTAAATAGGCCTTTATAGGATGCCCGAACCATGGATGCCATGAAGAAGGTGGTCCAACTTCCCCCTTAGTGTGTTGTCCATAGGACATGCTAAGCTTAAATGTTGGGACCTTGTAGTTTAACTTAGCTGCTTATGTTTTAGATGGGAACCTTTGCTTCGACATTAGCCAGCACTTCTGTTCTTAAAGAATCCAAGCCAATGGAGGAAATAATGAACCTAACTAATTGACTATCAAGGCATAGATTTAATAAGAGGATGGTAAGATATGCCACAACTATGAACATACCAGATCATCCTCCTTCCAGCTACTTTGCTTGGTTATTAGGATAATTCAAAGTTGGGGACTTTCTTCCTATCCACCACTTCCTCGTCCATGTCCTTAATTCCTTCAGGCTTGCCCCAAATCGGCTTACTCCTAATAGCTTCCAGTTCTTATGCCAACCTTACATTGCTTGCTTTGGTCTTAACCTTCCTGAAATGACCGATCATTTTATCAACATTTCCTTCTCACTGTAGAGGGAGGCCGAGTATTTGATCAGCATCTACTTCCACTTCCAAGCCAACACCAAACCCTCTATCTTCACAAGCATTCTTAACAAAGCTTCCCTAGGCTAGATGGGGAAGTACTTCGTGCTTTGTGGGGTCAACCCTGATCTTAGGAACGTTGAGTTTGGAACTCACATTAAGTCTTCCATACTGCTTTTCTTTTTCCTTCATCTTCTCTTTTTGCTATCTTTTCTTTGATAGGGACCTCTATAGCAAAATAGAAATTTTGTGGAAAATTTAATTTTAAAATAATAAGGGCTAAATGAAATTTTCACAAACGTCTAAATATGGCTATGAAACATGCACCATTGTATTTATATCAATTTTCTGGATAGTTTTCATATATAAAACTTTGAAATTGGAGTTAGTACGGAGAAGATACAGACGTTTGAAAGTTTAAAAATGAAATGCATTAAAAAGATAAAAGCTTAATAGAACAATATCACCATTCGACACCGTAGGTTATGCCGCTCAACATGAAGTAGTTGACCGGTCGACCCTAGTGATCGGTAGTTGACATATGTTGTAGATGACCTGGGGCGATGATCGGATGGAGAATATAGAATCAAATATTTTTCTTTGCTGTCAACTGATTGGTGTATATCTATAATGAAAGTAAAGTTTACTTAGGATAAATCTAACGCTTCATGTTAACTCCTAACCCATATACATAAAAATCTAACCTAACCCTGATTTCGTTATAAAACTTACTATATACTGAAACTCTGCCAAAATCTCTCCACTCCACTTATAAAATTTCTTTGGAAAACAAATTAGAAAAAAGCAAAGAGAATAACTAGTAATCAAATCAAGGAGGGGGTAGGCTAAATGGTATCGATTCTTTGATAGAGTTTATATTTATAACTTAGATCTGAAGTGAGTGAGAACAAATTTGATATATTGATTAATTACAGTTAATTTTAAACTGTTATATTCGATCCAGGATGTTAATAACCAAACTCTAAACCATAACTGTTTAAATATGAGAATTGGATTGGTAACTGAAATTGCCTAATAAAATTTTAATCTAAGTTAAACCCCTCTTGTACTTGAATAGTAAACTAAAAATTGGTTAATCGTAAGTTAAACTATTATATTTAAACAGATAAAAATCCATGAATTTGAATTAATAAAAAGTATGGTAAATCGCAAAGACTAGTCGCTGTAAATTGATGCTTAGGATTCATTATGTAAATCAGAATTGATGAAATTAGTAAGTTACTTAAATCGAATAAATGAACTTAGAAAACCCTAAAGTTAACACTGCGATCGGTCGAACACTCACCATGAGCGGTCCACCGCAAGCGGTCGAATGATAGGGTGTAGCGTTCGACCAATTGATGACCGAAATACGTGATCTACACCTCGGCCTAAAGCCTAGGACATTGTGAGATTGGGAAAATGTACTTTACCCAATGAGGGTCGATTATTTGACTGGGGGAAATTCTATCGCACATGGCACTTATAGGAGTTCTACGGTGGATGCACAGTACCGACTGATGCCTGATAAAATGTGTAGACCTGGCATAATGAGACTCCTTGGTATTCACCATCTGACGTGGCGTGATACCGCGTTGTTGATGGATCCTGACTTATGCAATAAGAGGCATATACTACAGCCGAGTGTTAGACACAGATGCTGATAAAGAGACACACTGGCAAGTTAGCATTATGGGCTCCCCTCAATACATAGTTGGGTTATATATAGTTGTAGTTTTAGGAAAATTATTCCCATGTTGTAATTATAGGGAAACCTATGTGATATAGTTACACATAGATGCGATGTGAGATGTAGTCCCATATAGGGAAGTTGTAGGATGTCTCTTTTTCGAGTAGCTCCAGTAGTTGTGTTCCTATATTGAGTATCTCTAGTAGCGGTGTTTCCATAATGAGTAGCTTTATAAGTGGTGACCGATCATTAATTATTGAGGTCCAATCCATAGTTTGACCCTTGTAGGTGCCTACACAGGTTGTTAGGTGTGTTAAATAAAAACCCTTAAGTAAAGGTCCCTAAGAATACATCAACGCTTGTAGGACACCATAGGTCATATAGAATAGGACTAAAGTCAATTGCACACGATCACCATATATTAAACATGTACTTATTCACTAGACTTTTGGCCAAGCCACCCTCTATCCTTTCTTTCCCCACCATAGGAGGAAATAGCAGTAAGTGATTACGCCCAATTTCAATATATGGAGAGGCGAGCTCATCCCAAGAGCTTTTAATCATTTATTTACTTTCCATGTAACTTTCTATCTTATCAATACTTAGTTTCTATTATTAGACTATGAGTCATTTTTCTATGTACTCTATATTTGACTACATGCTGTTTTTCTAAGACTTTGTTTTGATACATTTTCTGAGATGGATATTTCTTATATTTATATTTTGTTCCATTCCACTAGGAGTTTTGAAAGTGTAATATATCATAGATCATATCTTTTTGTTTTTAGTAACTATAATGTTGTAAAAACTCGATAGCTCATACTTCTTGGCATCAACACGAGTTTAAAAGTCACCCTAGAATTTGGATTGGTGCATTGAGGTGTAAGAGTTATAACACTGGGTATCGTAGCCTATGTGCATTGTTCCTTACGGATTAGGAGAGTATCGAGGTCATGTACGTGAGAAGTTTTCGAAAAAAATTGGTTTATGAAACGGTTTTCAAAATATATTCCAAAATGTTTTCAAAATGGGTTTTCAAAGTATGTGTGTGTGCATTAAAGTTTTTAAAAAAATTCTGAAAATTTTATATATCGTAATCTCATTCTTTTACTTTTGCGTATGTTATCTCTTATTCATGCTTATACTATTTGTGGAAAGTTGCTAATAAAATTCTTTAAAATCACAAAGAGATGATGAGCAATCTCACAGGTTTAGGCTCAGGTGACGCAGTTAAGATTTAAGCCTTGAACGTCCCGATTCGTTTCCACAAATATCTTTAGACAAGTGGACAAGCCGAGCTTATCCCGCTAGAGAACCCACAGAGAGTGACGTGTGCTGCTCCTGCCCACCCACCTACAGTAGATTTTGCTAAGTTATGTAAGGATTTCACTAGCCTTGAAGGAAAGCCGTATGTTGGGACAGAGTCATATATTGATTTTAGGGCATGGATTCATTCTTTTGATAGGATCATTGGGTTGATGGGTCTTGTTGATGATATGAGAAGGCAATTAGCTACTTGGCAGTTATAAGGTAAGGCTTTAAATTTGTGGGAGGTAGTTGAAGCAAAGATCGAGGGAGAAGAGGTCATTTGGGCAGAGTTTCAGAGATGCTTTGAGATGAAATTTCTTTCTAGAGGTAAGGAGTACAGTTAGAGATTCACTTGAAGCAAGGAGATGTATCATTAAAGGAGTATGTTAATCAAATCAATGAACTGGCGAGATTTAGGATGGGGCTAATCAATACCCTACATAAAAAGGCTTTGAAGTTTGCTAAAGGGTTGAACCAACCACTTCAACATTTAGCTCTAAGTCATATTCACTGTGTGGTACATAGGGAGGATTTAATGAAGATGGATATTTTGAATACCACCTCAAAGGAAGAAGAAAAGGAAGAACCTAAGAATACTAGAGGCAAAGCGCAGTAGCAGAATCAGTGCAATGGAGGATTTAGACCTAAAGGAAAAATAAAAAAGCATGGTATGCATTGTAGGATGTGTGTTAAGAAGGTTCATTTTGTGAAGGAGTGCAGGACACAAGGCTTTACGTTTAAGTGTTATAATTGCAATTAGTTTGGGCATATGAAGCGGAAGTGTCCAACACCTTAGAAGGCCTCAGCCTAAGTGGTCCCAGCTTATGCACTAGATATGATATATAGCTCGAGTACGCCACTAGTTACAGATAAGGGAAAGAAGGTTGTGATTGAAGGTGTGTTGACTTTATCTGGTTTATCCATTCGCACTTTAACTGACATGGGTGTATCACACTCTTTTATATCTAATGGACTTATGGGTGAGATACACTTAGGCACTAGCAGAGTTATGGAACCTATAGTTGTGTCATACCTTGTGGAGGATCAGCGTATTTGACTATGATATGTAGGGGTTTGAAATTATTCATTTTGGGGGTCGAGTTCAATTATGATGCTTTTGTCTTACAATTTTCTTGGTTTGGGTTGATATTGGGCACGGATGGGATAATGATTTATAGTGCTATATTAGACTATGATAGGAAGGTTATTAGATTGAGTATGTGTAGTGGACATAGCTTGGAGGTTTATTAGGATCCTCAAAGACAAGTTATGTTGAGCTACTTATATTCTTTAGACATATTGTATGATGAGCGAAATTCAGTGCTAGTAGTTAGAGATTACCTAGATGTCTTTTCCAAGGTTACCGATCTCCTACCACAGTGAGAGATCGAGTTCTGAATTTATCTTGTGGTGTATGCCAGAACTGTTGCCTTACCCTTAAGGTATATGGCTCCAAAGTAGAAATGCAAGTTGAACAAGCAAGTAAATGAATTGTTGGAGAAGAACTTTATTAGGAGGAGCATTTTAGAGTAAGGAGCATCAGTCGTCTTTGCCACCAAGGCGGATTGTACTTTGAGATTTTTCATTTACTATAGGGAGTTGAATAAACTAACAAAGACTAATCGGTATCAACTGCAACATATAGATGATGTCTTTGATTCGTTTATTGGAGCGAGGGTGTTCTCATAGCTTAATTTGGCTACTGGATTCCACCAGTTGCGTGTAGCCAAGGATAATATCTAGAAGACTACATTTCATACACCCGACGGACTTTATTAGTGATTAGTCATGTCCTTTGGATAGACCAATGCACTTGCTTAATTTGTTGATCTTATAAGATGAGTTTTAAAGGTTTTTTCTTGTGGTATTTATGGATGATATTTTAGCTTGTTTAAAGAGCGAGGAGGAGCACGGTTGCATTTAGAAGAAGTGCTCAATACTCCATGAGCATATGCTGACGCAAAGTTTTCAAAGTTCCATTTTTGATGAGAGAAGGTATGCTGTTAGGGACATGTCTCGTAAAGTGGGCTGGCGATTGATTCCAGTAAAGTTGCTCCAATTTAGGACTGACATGTACCAAAGAATGCCATGGATGTAAGGAGTTTCCTTGATTTGGCGGGCTAATATTGAAAGTTCATTAAGGACTTATGAAGATCTCTACCCCTTTGACCTACCTGACCAAGAAGAATCTAATTGTTTCATGGGATGTGAAGTGTGTTGATTATTTTATTAAACTAAAGGAGGCATTGACTAGTGCACCCATTTTATTAGTGCCCGATGGTACAAAGATATTCATAGTATATACCGACGTATGTAGTATATTGTTGGGCATGGTCTTAATGCAAGAAGGAAGGGTGGTGAGCTACACTAGTCGACAGTTGAAGGTCCATGAGGGAAACTACCCTACCCATGACCTTAAGTTAGTGGTCATTGTCTTTGCACTCAAGTCATGGTGATATTATCTTTTAGGAGAGCGTTTTTAACTGTATACATATCACAAGTCTCTAAATTATTTTTTCTACTAGAAGGACTTGAATTTAAGGTAGCAAAGGTGGATAGAGTTTTTGGCATCATACGATTTTGATATGTTATATACTCCAAGCAATGGCAATGCAGTGGCCGACGCCTTGAGTAGGCATCATGCAGTATTGAGTCTTTTGTTCTTGGAGTGGAGACATTTGGAGTTCATTTCTATAATTTATTTTCGACCATCATTAAATATTACCTCAAGATTACTAGCTACTTTAGGTACGCAGCCTACACTAATGGAACGTACTAGATCCAGTCAAAAGCAAGAAAAGGAGCTAATAGATATTTTTGAGAAGCTTGTTAGAGGAGTAGTCGAGTCATTTGAGTACCATGCCATTGACTCAAGGGAATTGTTACATAGAGATGGTAGACTATGTGTTTCTCGAATTATGGAATTGATTATTATGGTAATAGCCGAGTCTGATCGTTCGAGGATGACCATTCATCTCCGTGGAGACAAAATGTATGGTGACATCAAGAGAGTCTTCCATTGGCCTAGTATGAAGAAACATGTAACTGAGTATGTAGCTAGATGTATCACTTGTCAGAGGATACAGGCAGAGCAGAAGAAGCTAGGAGTTTTGTTATAGGCGTTAGATGTTCCCCAGTGGAAGTGGGAGCATATTTCTATGGATTTTGTAAATGTTTACCGACGGGTAGAAAAGGGAATGAGAGTATTTGGATCATAGTAGGTCAGCTAACCAGATGCACTCATTTTGTATTGGTTAGGAGTACGAGGACAGTGTTATCTTTAGTGACTCTTTATGCATGGGAGGTCGTTAGGTTGCATAGGGTTCCTACTAGCATAGTTAGAAACTGAGATCAGTGAGTTTTGGAGTCTACAAGAGGCATTGGACACCAAGTTAAGCTTGAGTACCGCTTATCATTCACAGACAGACGAATAGATAGAAAAGTGAATCAAGTTTTGAAATCCTTGCTTTGGATATGTATCTTGGATTTTGGAGGCTCTTGGGAGGATCATTTGTCATTCGTGGAGTTTACCTATAATAACAACTATCAGGCGAGCATCAAAATGTCTCCATTTGAAGCACTATATGATAGACCTTGTAGATCATCATCATGTTCATAGAACACTACAGATAGGGTTATTTTTGGATCGGACATGGTGAGGGAGACATTGGAGAAACTAGACTTGATCCTTTGAGAACGAAAACCATGCAAGATATGCCAAAATTTTATGTTGACAGAAGACGTACGGAGTTAGAGTTCATAGTAGGTAATATGGTGTTTGTAAAGTTCTCGACTTTTAGGCATATCATGAGATTTGGTAGTTTGGAGAAGCTAGCACCGAAGTTTGTAGGACCTTTCCCAATTACTGGTAGGATGGGGAAATTAGCATATAGAATAGAGATTCTTGAGAAATTAGCTGAAGTACATGATGTTTTCCATGGGTTGCATTTCTAAAAGTGCTGACATGATTCAGCTATCGCAGTTAACCCGGGTCGGCTAGAGGATGTGGAGGTAGAAGAGAAGTCACTTGTTCATTGTGCACTCAATTGTATCCTTGAGCATAATACAAAACAACTCTGCAATAAAGGAATCAAACTTGTTTAGTTCCAATAGGGTGAAGATCCAGTGGAGAGTACATGGGAGCCTAAGGAGAAGTTCCGAGCTACCTACCCACAACTCTTTTATGGTACATTTCTATTTAAAATTTAATAAGTATAAATTAAGTATGCATTAGGACTTGCATGGAATACCCCTTAGGTATAGAACATTGGATGATGCAAATGGTTGTGAATGTGTCATTAAGTCATGTTATGGATGATGAATGCTAATTGACGTATTATTTGGATTGTTCCTTTTACACATCTAGGACAATATATCCCCTAGATAGTACACACACTCATATCATCTTTAATTTATTTGTTTTTCTTATTGGCATTATGCACATGGATGTTGCATATAGATTATGATTGTGCAAATGTGTAGAATTGTAAGTATATTTACTTAGGATGTTGCATACATTTTAGATTAACGGCATAAGTATTTGCATGGTAGGAGGTCAACCAGATTAAGAGACCACATACTCTTTGCGTTATTATAGGTTCACGTACATTTGTCACTTATGTATACACATAATACAATAGAAATTTACTAAGGACAATGATTGCCCATGGATGATGGATGAGTAGGTGGTTGTAGCTATTGTTTGCTACATGTACAAGGTACATTTTTCCATCCTTTCAGATTGCAGGGACGAAATCCTATTGAGGGGAAGAATGTAACACCCCACAAATTCAGTGGTAAATTAAATAAGAAAATTAAATTTAAATATAATAAGGGATACATATGAAATTTTTCACAAATTTGGCTGTGAAACTTGCACCATTGGGTTCGTAGCAATTTTATGGACATTTCTCATATATAACATTTTGTAATTGGAGTTAGAATGGAGAAGTTATGAATGTTTGAAAGATAAATAAATTAAAAAAAATAAAAACTTTCCTAATAAAAAATTGTCACCGGTTAACACCTAGGGTGTGTCGGTCTACATGAAGCGATGGACTGGTCTACCATAGCGGTTAGCCATTGGTGTATATTTTTGATAACCTTGAGCGACAATTGGATGGAAACGATGGAACTGAATTTTTTGTTCAAGTAATTGATGTGCGGCCAGGATGAAACTAATATTTCCTTTGGTTAATTTAACGCTCCATGTTAACTCCTACCCCTACAAATAAACACCTTACCTAATCCTAATTTCATTAGAAAATTTACAAAATACTTAAACTCTACCAAAATTTCTTCTCTCCACTTATAAATTTTCTTGCAAAAACAAATTAAAAACAAAGAAATAAGAATAACACGTAATGGATCAAAAAGGGGCAAGCTAACGGGTGTCGATTCTCTGATGGAGTTTAGAGTTAGAGTTGGGATCCGAGGTGAGTGGGATCAAGTATAATAAGTTAATTTTTCACAGTTAAATTTAATGTTTTCTATTTGATCTAGTATGTTAGTAATTAACTGTAAGCCCTAACTGTTTAAATCTGAGTTTTGGATTAGCAATTGAAATCGACAAATAAAATTTCAACCTAAGTTAAACTCCTCTCACAATTAACTAGAAATCCCAAAATTTTGTTAACCTAAATTAAACTATTATATTTAAACTAGTATAATTGAATTAGTAAAAAGTAATATAAATTGCAAAGGCTGGTCACTATAATTGATGCTTAGGGTTCACTCTGTAAGTCAGAATTGATGAAATTAATAAATTATTAAAATCAAATAAATGAAACTAGAAAACACTAAAATTTGCACTTGACTAATCAACCGTTGACCATGAGCGGTCGACCACAAGCAATCGACCGATATGGTGTAGCGATCAATTAGTTGATGAACAAAATGCGTAATTTGAATCTTTCCTAAGACCCAAGTTAAAAATAAACATAGTAACAATACGTATAACTATATTGTAGTGTGGATGTTAGATATAGTAGGGAAGCTAGTTTCCTACGAGATGATGCTAGGATGTTGTGAGGTTGGTTAAATGTACTTTACCCAGTATGGGTTAATTATTCGACCGAAGGCAAATTTCAAATGGCACTTACAGGAGGTTTTATGGTGGACGTGCATCGCGACTTATGCCTGATGAAGTGTGTTGACCTAATGCAACAGGACTCCTTAGTATTCATGATTCCAGCACGACGTGATACTGTGTTGTTGGTTGATCCCAACGTATTCAACAAGAGGAGTATACCACGATTGATAGGTGGACATGGAACAAAAGATGAGACACACTGGCAAGTCGGTATTATAGACTCACCCTCGATGCGTAGTTGGGTTACGTGTAGTCGTTGTTGTGGAAAATTTATTCCCATGTGGTAATTGTAGGGAAACCTCTATAATATAATTATATATAGATGTAATGTGAGATGTAGTACCATACGAGAAAGGTGTAGGATGTTTCTTTGTTAAGTAGCTCTAGTAGGAGTGTTCCTATATTAAGTAGCTCTAGTAGTTGTGTTTCTATAATGATTAGCTCTAGGATTGGTGATCGATCGTTAGTTAAGGTTTTATCTGTAGTTCAATGCTTATAGGAGCTTACACAAGTTGTTAGTTTAGTTGTGTGCTAAATAAAAACCCTAAAGTAAAAAACCCTAGGAATACACAAACACTTATAGGACACCCTATGTCATATAGAGTAGGATTAAAGTCGATTGCACATGATCACCATAAATTACACATGTACTCATTCACCAGACTTTTGTCTGATCTACCCTTTTTTCTTTCTTTCGCAACTGCAGAAGGACAGGGCAACAAGTGATTTAGCCTAATTTTAGTACTAGAGAGGCAAGCTCATCACAGAAGTTGCATCCCTTTATTTACCCTCTATATTACTGTCTATCTTATCAGTACTTAGTGTTTCTTTTATCACGCTATGAGTAGTATTTCTATGTACTCTTTATTTGACTATGTACTATTTTTCTAAGACTGTGTTTTGACATATTGTCAGAGATAGATATTGTTCCGTCGTGAGATTTGAAAGTATAGTATAACTTAGATCATATTTGGTAATTTTAGTCACTGTAATGTCATAAAAACCCGATAGCTCATACTTCTTAGCACCAACATGAGTTCGAAATTCACCATAGAATTTGGGTCGGTGTGTCGAGAAGTGTGAGTTATCGCAGCCTCTCTTGAAAAAATGGCACCAATTTTAGAATATCTAGTGAATATGTGGAATGACTAAAGACAGCCCCCAATAATCTTTAGAAATCAAAGGTCCTAGTGACTGACATAAGCCTTCATCAGGTCGGGCTCCTAAGGGAGAATCAAACTATTATGGCATAAAGGGTCGCCCCAATAAATAAATGAGCAAAGAAGAAGCAGAGTAGACAAAGATCATACTCTTTCATCTCAATGTTGAGCGGACAGGAATAAGGGTGGCAATGATGTTTATAAGTGTATGGGGCAAGGAGAGTGGCAACAATTTGATTACGACAAGCTTAATGATGTTGTCTCAACACCTAAGCGAGAAGCTTCTAACCCATAACAATTAGTTGATTTTCGGGTCCAACGGACGGGGGCATTGGTCGTTTATTGGGATATTAGGGGTAGTTTAAGGAAGACAATATAGGGGATAAACATACGAACTATGTGTTGGCGATAAAGCGAGTCTCTCCTCTAGGCCCTATCCTGCCTATGATCCCCTGTGTCCTAGGTATGACGTTGTGCCACCTGGCATGTCCCATTCCAGGACTGATCGATTAAGTGTAGGCAGCTCAATCCCTTTATGCCCTCCCCTTTTCAAAAGGAAAGGCAGGGAAAGTACAAATATTAAACCTGCATTTTGTTTCTTTTATCTTGCATTTGACCTAATCACTACTTTGTCTTGTTTCAGTGGCCCATGATCTCAACTCAGATGCCTTCAACTCCACTAACCAGACGATTGCCTAGGCTTCTTTACAAATTATACGCATCTCTAGCAAGGACGTAATCAATATACCCTCCATCCCCATATAGTCAAACCTTCCTCTACTTACAACAAGAAGATAAAGAGGATCGATAGAGATGGTCCCACGGTTTCTTAAGTCGATGCTCCTTATGCTAACACTACAAGAAAACTGATTTTTTGTAGCGCCCAAAAACCGCCACTAAGTATTTTTAGTGGCGTTTCGATAATCGTTACGAAAAAACATGCCACTAAAAATCCTCGAGTATTAGTTGCACTTTTGTAAACGCTACCAATTTTTTTTTTGATAGCGTTTTTATAACGCCATAGGATTCCTTTTTTGTAGCGCCTATTTGCCGCCACCGAAAAGGTTTTCTCCTCCATGATACTTTTTTATGGCGTTATCTAAATTTTTTGTAGCGCCTGTTTAATGCCACCGAAAGGGTTTTCTCCTCCACGTTACCTTTTCATGGCGTTATATACATTTTTTGTAGCGCTTAATAAACACCAGCATAAGTGTGCTTGAGTTTTAATCACTATTTTGTAGCGCTTAATAAACGCCAGCATAAGTGTACTTGAGAATTAATCACTCTTTTGTAGCGACATTTTAACGCTACCAAAATAAATAATATCCAGTAGCGTTTGTTTCCCTCCACCTGCTACTCCAGATTTACCATTGATCTAGCATGCAATTATATAATAACAGAATACGCAAGCACATCACTTTTGAACACAATATATTAAACAACTACAAAATACGTATACACATTGAAGATCCACAAGATACATAAACATTCATACATCCACATACATAGGTGTCGACAAAAAGCTACCCGTACACATACATAACAAAACTACCATAAGTGTTATAACCAAACTACCATAAGTGTCATAACCGTACATATACATCTGAAATAAACGTCTGAAATAACCAAAGTACCGAGCAAAACCTGAACCACCATAAAAACCTGAACTACCTATCATTGCTGATGTCTTCAAAACCTGAACTACCTGTAAACAAAGAACAGAACAAAAGAGTGAGAAAACAAAACCTAAACTTAAAACTACATCACTAACGTTCCACCACAATCCATACATAACTCCTCACCATCAATTATACTAAAGTAATATCTGAATAAATATACAGACATATGTATTTTAAAAATATAAATTACTAAAACTTGCATAGATAAATAGGGATGTACCTACGCATAAAAGAAATGAAATCAATTCTACAAAATGGATAAGATATGATATAGTAAGAGTATTGTAACAGTGTAACGGTCAATTAAACAAGTCTAAAACACCAAAAAGCACAACAATACACCCCATGCACGTGAGATACACAACAACAAAACTGAAACTCAAATATATGAAGACAACACACAAACACACACAACATCCATTCAATATAAACACAACAGTTCTTACAATACATAACACTATATATATAGACACACAGACACAAATGCACTCACGCATAAACATATAGCATTTGAATGCACACACACAACACAATGCAGAACACACATTGCTTAATCATGGTTACATGGCCTTAAATGATAGTTAACCGCTTAAGACAAGGTTTATATATATAAAAAATTAATTAGTGAATAATATGGCACATCCAACACTTCTAGTTATAACTAGGAATTTACTTGCTATAAGTTTCTCGCTACTTTATGCTAATGTACCGTAATAAAATTATTCGTGCTAGATACTGTGTTAAAATTATCATCTGTTTACTCAGTAGTATGATATTGAGTAAACAGATGATAATTTGAACACAATCACACTCACACACACACAGTTGGGTAAGCACACATCCTCATAAACACACTAGCGCATATATACAAAATCGCGCACGCACCTACAGGTTACACACATACAAATTAATCAACACACACACTCATATGTACACACAAAAACACAGATCGTACGTAAGAACACATATACTCCAGGCAACACACACCTATATGCACACCAATACAAAACACTAAAACACACACACTCTCTTCATGCACATAGAAATTCAAGGCAGTAGCAACACATATACCTAGCAGGCTAGCATGCACACACTCTCAAACACCATAGTACTTGGGAAAATACAAAACAAAAGCAGCTTGCCATAGGTTTGTGAGTGGTAACACTCACCTATAAATCACGTTCCACTCTGTCACCTTCCACTGTTTTTCTTATCTTAGATTACGCACGCGACACCGGGCCCAAAACCTAGTAATGTGATAGATGGACTTGTGCCAGAAATGCCTAAGAGTGTCTTAATGAACATGCTCGAATATCAGAATTTATAATAATTTCTTGGATTTTATTTTTAATTTAGGAAATGACAATAATAGGTTTTAATTAATTCCAGAAGAAGAATGAGTGAATCCTGTTAAAGTGAATATGCGTGAGATATTTTATATGATAGAGAAAGTTCTTAAGTAGATATGATATTGCATCACTAACATTCCACCACAATCCATACATAACTCACCAATCACAATCATTCAATCACAATTCGAATATAACACCCCTACTTATGTACTTTTATCAGTTTACCAAAAATCTATCTGCACTTTAGCTGCTAGCATTCCTAATGTATATATAAAAAAAATTATATACCTTTCATTTTGACTTAATAAGGATTTTTTCCATTGGCCAAGCTATGGAAACGCCAAAGCAATCATCCATGCACGTCAGACCCGATGTTGGTCTCCATATCTTTGCATCTGGAACTATCACCAGTTCAATCCAAACTTTTACCGCATTACGTCCCAGTGGACGACAATGGACCATCGTTATCGGATCAGTTGATGCAATACTTCCTTCCGCCACTACGTCTGCTCCACCCAAATCGATCAACTGGCATTTGGCATCCTTTTGCATGGTTGCAATTGGCTGAAAGAAAAGAGATTATTATGCACAATGTATACATGCACATTAAATAAACTTTCATACACAGTTAACTTCTTCAATTTGAAAATTAATACTTACATTTTGCGTTTTATTCATGACCATATGTGCGGATTTCATGGGAGAATTCACAACATTTTCAGTATCATCACGACTCTCATCTAGTTTTTCTTGATCAGCTTCTACTTTGAACTTGGCCATGCTATTTTCATACCAACTACATCTCCAATGCACGACATATCAGATGTGGGTCGCCACAAATAAGCATCTTTATTTACTACTTTGTCCACCCAAATCACAACAGCAGACGGACCGAGTGGAATACCATTAACAGTATATTTTGGATCAGTGGCATTGGATTCTTCCTTCGGCAATTACACCTTCACCCTCAGTCCAACCGTAAATCTTGCAAGTGTCTTCGATGATGCTAGTACTCTAAAAATGAGAAGTGAAATTCAAGACTTTAGTATGCTATACAAAAACAACAAATATGTGTTAAATTTTTATTCAGATGGGGGGTGTGCTCGCTGCATTTTAGACATCAATAAGCTCGCAGCATATTACACTAATATACTTAACGTGAAAAATATTACCGTACTGGCTGCACTACAGTTCAACCGTGTTCGCAGCGAGACCTTGATGCAAACTGATGGCCAAGCAACTACCTTATTCTTAGCGTCTGTTAAGACTGCCATTTCAGGTGTAGGCCTCCATAAATAAGTATCCGCTTTATCCACTGAATCTATAACAACGCTCCCGGCATTTGGTCCCAGACGAATGCCATTGACAACGTCATCTAGGTCCATGGACAACAGCCTCCCATGGGCAACAACTCCAGAGGTTCCATCCCAATTCAACAGCAAACATACTTCGTCGTCGCTCTACAATTAATCAACCGAAAATTAATCAATTACTGGATTAAAAAATTAAAATATAAGTTTCATTTATTGAGTAATATAAATATTATTTTTACCGAATCAGGTGAGTTCCTTCTCGAACTTTCTTTACCCTGCAGCGAAGCACGAATATAAATTAATATTTTACAAATATAAATTAATTTCCAAAAATTTACCTTCTGGTCCATCAGAGTCTGTATCATTCCCTTCAATTCTGCTATTTCCTCTCGACACCGAGACACTTGTTTATCTTTGGACTGGGCCAAAGCTATCTTGGTTAAAATGCAACCCCTACCCAATGCCCTTAACCGTCCCGGTTTATCTTGTCCCAGTACATGTACAAGAGCATCTTTTCCCATATCAGTCTGTGACAAGCCGGATTGGGATAGGCTACCATATTTTTTGATCTCCTCCTATATAAATAAATACACATAGATAATGTACAATGGTAAAAATATCATAGTTTCAAAAAAAATACCAATAAAATTAAAAACAATTTTACAATAGTATTCCTAGCTTCCATGTTCACTGGTTCACCAGTTTTTTTAATGTGAGATCTAATCCACACATCAGCTCTACTTATGGACGATGGATCTACACTTTCTTTTTTCTAAAAATAGAATAACATTAAATTAATAAACTGACAGGTATAAAATAATGTTAAATAATGCTATAGTTAATTAACTTACCATGTCTTGGTCTTTCTAGCCATTCCCCTACGACCGGTTGTATGCGGAATTTGTGTGTACCTAAGGCTGAATATTTCTCACTTTTTTGCTGAAAATGTTGAAAGATGCTAGAATTTAACAACCAAAATCATAAAAAAAGAACTATCTAATATTTATAATGCAGGGTAAATATGTATGGTGAGGATTGCAATTTATTTGAAAATCAATTCATCATGGTCATATACTTATTTGGTATTATTAGTGCTGGATAACTCAGTGACATATACAGCATTCCATATCTACTAATAATATTTATAGATTGAACTAACTTGCAAAGTGTTTTTTTTACTTCATTTAAAATGTTCCTGTGCTTGTCATAATGCATTTTTATTTTGTACTGTCATAGGTTCCTGCAGCTAATACCTAAATAGGAACCCTCAGCATCCACCAACACTTGGACTTCACTTCTAAAGAAATTTATCGGTTGCTAACTACGTAGATGGATTTGCAGAAACATGCCAGACGAGTTCAGTAGGAATAATTTACCTTAAACTCCGGACTTGTTTTCGCCTTCACAAACTTCCTCCAATCGGTTATGCTTTTTGCAAATTTCCTCATCGTTCTCCGCTTTTTGCAAATTTCGAACCAATTTGCTTTTTGACGATCTCCAAAGTACTCCCATTTGTTGAAATATAGCTTTTCTTTGCCATTCCTCTTCCAATTTAAATCTAATCTGCAACAATACATCAAAACATGATATTAGTAAAATTTATTTAATTTAAATACGACTGACAGGTAGATGGCAATTTCAATTTATAATTGGCAAGACCATGCAATATTAGAAGTCATTTTCAAAACATATTAGAGTCAGAATGTTAAATAATAGATGCCTGCTTCATACCAGAACCAACTGCCATAAAAATTCTTTTAAGTCATCACTAATATTCCTCCAATCATCAATGGTGTATGGAACCTGCTCCCGCACAAGCGGTCCAAGAAAAGAGGATAAATATACCGACCCTTGCCCTACTGGTATACCTAGATCATTGAACTCAACTTCAATTCGATCCTGACTGCATGATGGGAGTCTTTTTGCTTTTGCTGGACCTCTACCGCCTCTTTTCCGAGATGTACTTCCGATTTCAGCTTCACTTTGTTTCCCAATTTCCAGCTCGGCATCAGCAGTTTGTTCAGGACGGGTTTCATTTTCTGAGCGGAGTCCTTCATTTGGGTCAGAGGGGATATCATCTAGTGGTTGTTCGTCTTCTTCATTGTGAACAGTGGCTTGCTTCTTAGCATTGTCTAGTTGTTCTTCTATTTCATTTATACTAGCTGGAACTTTACGTTTTCGCTTTGACTGTTTGTTCTTACCTTTGACTGCTTGTTCTTCAGCCTTTCTCTGCAAGCGGGTACGTATAGATGTTGTAGACATATTTTTCTGCAAGTGACTGAAAACACAGTATAAACCAATAAGCACATGTAAACAATAAGCAGCGATAAATATTAACAAACAACACTTAAATATCATCAACATGCAGCTGAAAAGAGATGTGGCAGTTTGCATACCAAACAAGCAAGCCTAAAAGCCTTGAGATGATGAACAGCTTTGTAATTTTATGAGAAAATGTACATGTAATGCAAACAGAATTGATAAGAACACTACTCATTATCAAGCAATATATGCAAACAGAATTGATAAGAACATATAATGCTTTGTCTCTGGAAGTATACAAAGATCAAAACAC
Source organism: Allium cepa (assembly GCA_030765085.1). NCBI lineage: Eukaryota > Viridiplantae > Streptophyta > Magnoliopsida > Asparagales > Amaryllidaceae > Allium > Allium cepa. The sequence continues at coordinate 955,143,424 of CM060934.1, read as the reverse complement.
AAAGAACAAAAATTGAATGGTACATGCATTTGCAATGGATTAGAAAATTAAATGGTACAATCACTAAAGAAAATCAATACAAGTTCAATGAAATTTCCAAATAGCCTGGATTTAATATATAAGTTCAACCATCACTAAAGCAAATGAACAACTATGCTCAAGTAGAACATATAATCTACTCAATTATGCCCTCGCAATCCTCTCTAACATAGCAAACATCTTCATCATCCGGTTCAGTTATTTCATCTTCCACCACTTGAATATCTTCCTCGATGCAATCGTGCTCCTCTATATCATTAAAACTTCTTGATGGTGCTTTCATTACAATGTACCAATTAGAAACATCGTTCTCTCTTGAATAAAATACTTGTTTTGCTTGAGATGCAAGTATGTATGGGTCTCGTGAAAATGATGCTTGATGTAAATTAACAAGAGTGAACCCATCATCATCAACTTTTACTCCATTTCCTTTATACGTCCAAAGACACTTGAAAACTGGAATATAAAACAAATGATAATCTAATAAAATTATATCCGTCAATATTCCATAATTAGTGACCACATCAACCACTTGGGACATATCTTTAGCACTTGCTCTACACATAGTAGTTGCATCAAAAGTCACCCCACAATTCTGTGTTTCTCTCCCTAAATCTTTTACATGAAAACGTTGCTCGTCGATGATATATCGTTTGAAAGACATGGCATCATCCTTCGGACAATAAGCAATCCATTTTAACATGTCATTATGATCCTTGGAGGTAATAGGTATCTATAACAAATTTCATTTAGCATGTAAATTTATATAGTAATATTGATAGTTGAATGAGAATATATTTGAAATCTAACTAACCTTCCTTTTAATCCAATGGACAAAACTTTTTGTATGTGTTTCCCAAAGTAAGGTCGCATTTTTTGTCATGCGTTGGTCTGAATTTTCTAATTCCTCCAAATGCAAACTAGTATTGAACAATTGATTATAAGTTATATATATCATTGCGAACACATCAAAATATTTAAAACAATATAACATAAACTTACTCTATAAACGGTTCCACCATGGCCATATTCATTAACACAGCTAAATGAGCACTTTCTTTCTCATTAACTGGCAATTTAATTGTCTTCGATACTGAAATTGGACGTCCCTCTAATATTCTACTACTTTCATAATCTTCATTTCGAGCTCCTTTCTCCTCTATATGTCCTGATTTCTTCAAAAATTCATTGAAAAACAACATGCATTCTGTTGCAAGATACGATTCTGCAATACATCCCTCTGGTCGTGCATAGTTTCTGACATAATCTTTGAGTGTCTTCATATATCTTTCGAATGGGTACATCCATCGAAAATGAATAGGTCCACACATTTGTGCTTCTTTTCCAAGATGAATGGATAAGTGTATCATTATATCAAAGAAAGATGGTGGAAAAAAAATTTCAAGCTCACATAAAACGTCAATAATTTCAACATTGATTTGTTCTACCTTCTCTCTATCAAGAACACGTTGACATAATTTGTTGAAAAAAGAACATAAGCGAATTATCGCTTTTCTTGCCTTCTTTGCCATGAACCCTCTCGATGCTATTGGCAATAAATGTTGCATTAATACATGGTAATCATGTGACTTCAATCCACTAATTTTGCAATCCGACAACGAAATCCGATTTTTTAAATTTGAACAGTAGCCATCCGATCCTTTGAAATCATACAGTCTTTTGCAAAATATTTTTCTCTCGGATTTTGACAACATATATAGAGCCGGTGGAAGATATGTTTTATTCCCACAAGGTTGTGTATGAAGCTCACTTCGAATTCCCCAATCCTCTAAATCCTTTCTAAAGTTGGTTCCATCTTTGGATTTATTTCCATGCAACATTGTGCCCAATAGGCTTTCACCAATGTTCTTCTCCACATGCATCACATCTAAATTGTGGCGTAATGGAAGTTCCTATGAAAACCAAAACAATAATGCATTATTGGGTTTTTCTTGTATTAAAACAATGAAAAATAAATAAATTAACCACTAACCTCCCAATAAGGCAAATCAAAGAAAATTGATCGTTTTTTCCACCTTGATAGCTCTACTTCTGTAGAACTGTTATTATCATCATATTCATCTACTTTATCATAGACATGCTTTCTCTTCTTACTTTTCTCCTCTATTCCTTTTCCAAAATCATTTGGATAATCCTTCAATAATGCATAGATGTTTCTCCCAGAAAGCATTCTAGGAGCACCATCTGTCTCTACGGTATTATCAAACAATGCCTTTTGTTTCCTCCGTGAATCTGAAGGAGGTGGAAATCTTCTATGACCCATGTAGGCAAACTTTCGACTATGTTTCAACCAACGAGAATGGGTATTGACACCACATAATGGGCAAGCTTTTTGCCCTTTCACACGACATCCAGCAAGATTTCCATAAGCCGGAAAATCATTAATCGTCCATAACAAAATTGCATTCAGTTTAAATAAAGTTTTACTAAATGCATCATAAGCAGTAACTCCATTAGACCATAAGTGATGCAAGTCTTCCACCAAAGGATCCAAATATACATCAATATCATTCTCGGGTTGCTTCGGGCCTGGAATAAGTAAAGTTAACATAATATTTTCTTTCTTCATACACAACATAGGCGAGAGATTGTATGTCACAAGCATTACCGGCCAGCAACTATATTTCGAACTCAACATGGAAAATGGATTGAATCCATCTGTAGCAAGACCAAGCCTAAGATTGCGTGGATCGGATGAAAAAGATTTATACTTCTCATCCACCATTTTCCATGTCATAGAATCCACGGGATGACGCATTTTTCCATCGTTACTTTTATTATTAAAATGCCATCTTAATTCTTCAGCCATCTTTTGAGATCTATACATTCGTCTAAACCTCGGAATAATTGGGAAATATCTCAATACTTTAACTGGAACACCTTATATAACCTCTTCAATATCTTGATTTTTCTTCCATCTCGAGGAACCACATTTTGGACAACTTTCTAAATTTTTGTATTCTTTTCTAAAAAGGCAACAATCATTCTCACAAGCATGTATCTTTTCAAAACCCATGTCGAATGCTTTAAGAAATTTCTTGACTTCATATAAGGTTTTGGGAAGCACGTTATCCTTCGGCAGAAATAGATGTTGCACAGCTAAAAGCTTATCAAAACCACTATCGGACAGGCCAGTCTCGCATTTAAGATTATACAAGATGGTGATGGCAGATAATTTTGTGTGATCTGTGCAACCAGGATATAATGGAGTTTCTGCATCTTCCAAGTTCTTGACTAACTCATCCTCTTTTCTTCGAGAATCAACATCGTCTTTATCATCATCAAAAAAATCTTGATTCAAAAAATCTTCATCTTCATAGTGAATCATCTTGAATAGTTCATATATGTCAAACGTATTTGTTTTATTCTCTACATTTATCTCTTGACCATGGTTAAACCATACACCGTCAATGTATTTAGGATCCATTCCTTTTATAATTAAATGTTCAACGATGATTTGGTCATCATGATGACTAAGATTCCGACAATCCTTGCAAGGTCATAAAATTTTTTCTACACTTCTTACATTCCTCTTTGCAGCATGTACGAAATTCATTGCTTCTTGTCGGTATTCTATACTAGTTCTATGAAAAAAGTAAAAAAAAAGTGAGCTTTAGTATTAGATTATATGTTCTAATTCTCAAAATACATATTATGTTAATCATGGTTTTAGCACCTGTTTAAAAAAACCCAGCCTTTTTCCATTATCGACATTTGAAGGCAAATAAGTTTTCAATCTTTGACGTATAAATTGGTTATCTGTTGTAATCAAAAAAATAACTAGACGTTGAAGTACAAATACTTGTAGCACTACTGCATATAACCATGGTGGTTTAGTAGACAAAGGCAAAGAATACTTTTCCAAAAATATAAATTTTACACTTATATTTTGCATTTAACCTCAGATTTACATGTATTTATAATTAATCCATGCATAACACCACACTCCTACCCACACATAACTGACCAAGTCACAACCCTCCAAACTGCTGCATAACATTTACAGCTACCTGCCCCTCCTTTGTCAATCCATCCACAAACGCTCCACTTCAACAAACAACATTCCAGTCACTCCACTTCAACAAAACTTTTGCAAATCTCTGCACTTCACCATTACACACAGACCACTGACCAAACTTCCTCCCACCTATCACCAACAAACGCCGGTGCATTTCCGCTGCCACACATTGCTGCAACTTTCAAAAAACACAGCAACCTCTCATCACCATACTACTCAATCCTCCTATTTTACCACTTCTCACAACATTGTTTAATTCAACCACTTCCATAAATATACTTCAACACTGCAATCACTCCCCCACTCCACTGTTAAACAATTCATTCACTCCTCACAACAACACAGTTTCATACCAGCCTATAACAATACCCACTTTCATCTCATACACACCACATTCATTCATATCACCAAAGACAATATCCAATTGCCTACGTTCCTGTAGCCTGCTTCAATAACCATTCTACAACCTACTGACTACTGCACTGACACAACCAACTGCACCATATTCACACACTACAACAGTGACCACTCCAACCACAAACCCCAAGCAACCACAGACCATCCTCCTTCCCATTTCTCCAACCTGCAACCTGTTCACAACCGCACTTCATACTACAACTCAACAAAACATCAACAACCCAGCCTCCGCAGCAAACTACCAGAGACTCACGCAACATTCATCAACTTGCCCTCTGACATTCTACCACTCCTTACGAACACATACTCACATCCTTCCCCCAGCCTCGCCCCCTCTTACCAAACCAACCGTCAACTTCACCGCCTCCTCTTCACTTCCTCACATCCACACAACTGACATATTTCCAGTGCCTGCCACTCCACAAAAGACTATTATGCTCCAACATTTACCACTCTCAACCATCTAGCCAGCCAATACCCAATCGCAAACAAAACTGCGACCTCCATCAATGCTACTTGAACCCACCAAATTCCCGAAACACACAACCTCAACCACCTCTCAGCAAGCAACTATTGATTCACTGAACCACTTCAACAGAACATTCATATACTCAAAGAAATCAAAGCAGATATCCCAACAGATCATTGCAATTGGGGTTAAATCAACCATTTCAGTAATAGTTTAGGAAAAAATACGAAAATAAGATGCATTCAAATTCATATAAAAGCCAAATAGAATCACAAAGTCGATTTAACAGATTCATACCTAAATATACCTAATCGATTTAAAAGATTCATACCTAATTATACCTAGATCTGCTGGCTGCCGCGACTCGATGTTAAGTAAGGGGGAAACGACGGAGTTGATGATGATACTTGAGTGCGATGAAAATTTAACACGATTAAAAGGGGAAATTTTTTTTGAAGAAGAAAGAAAATTAGGGACGAGAATTTTGTTAAGTACGAGAGTAAAATGATAGGTTACGTTTATTTGGTTCGCGCGAACTCTTTTTTTTAGAAGCGGGAAACGTGAATTATTTTTTGCCACGTTTATATTATTTGGTAATCTATTTTTTGTTGAATTTACAATAAAATGCCACCGATTTTTGCAAGTATAAATGGTTTTTATTGTAGTGTAACTGGCAGGAGCTTTATGACGAGGGGAGCATTGTAAAGGTAGAGGAGGTGGTGCCGATAAGGTATGTTACCTTAGAGATTCCTAGTGATAAGGATCATGATGTCTTAGATCGCCTGTTGAGGGCCTTTCAACTCATAACAGTAGAGTCCTTACCATATGTACATCGATCAAGGTCTAGGTAGAACCTGTACCGTTTAGAGATTATGGTCAATGCATACCCTCGAGGTACTTTAATGGTATGCCTTCAAACTTTAGTATTATTTTATGTAAACTTTATCTTTCTAATGTTTTTTATTTAGTCCGTACAACACTCTATTTGCATTTAGGATGAAATCATACAAACTATAGAGGCTGCCGAAGCTAGAGAAGCTGCATGAGAAGGGGTTGAGTGGGCAATTAAAACAGCCAAAAATGAGGTTGATAAGGAGAATGAAGCAATGAGCGTGAATGCCGAGGCTAGGAAGAAGGCAGAGAAGGTGATAGTGGACCTTAAGGAGATCTTAGCAAAGTTTGAGATGGAGACAAAAACTTTGCGGCTGAGCCAACCAACGTCTAGTTGGATGTAAGTTATATGCAGACATGGAAGCTTCTACGGAGGCGATGGAGGACAAGTGGAAGAATCGGCTGAAGGATGTGGTGAAGGACCTATTTAGGAAAAATTATCACACCCTAATCTCTATAAGAAACTTTAGGGCGAAGTTCCTTGCCAAGACTTCTGCTGAGGTGATGACTGAGATGGAAGCGGTTAGGTTGGTCATGCTAGCCATTTTTGATATAAGAGCATATTGACTCCTTGACCCTGTCGGCTAGCCTACTGGCTTTGTAATATTTTTTCATGTATCTTTTATTAGCTCAATAAGGTAGGCTCTATGCCCCCACATTTTTGGATTGAACAAACAACACCATTTTGTATAGTGAAATTTATCTAAGTACTTGGTTGTTTACATTCTCTTGCTTGTTTGTGTGACTAGCATAGTGCACTTTGAATAGTTGGCATGGTCTCTGTGCTATTTGCAATTAAGTATTTTTCACAATAAAGATAAATAGAACTATAGGGTAGGAGGCACGTAGTGATTGCAGCCTGATAGTGCGTAGTATGAACTGAATTGACCAGGTAAAAACTTATCTTTAATGAGAAGCCAAGATAGAAAATGAACTCGGATCTGAGAGTTAACTATGAAACCTAGTGTAATTAAATATAAAAGTGAGCACATAGTAGTCAAGCCTACTTGTGTAGTCTTACAACATCAGGTGGTCTCAATATGAATTGAAGCATTGAGGGGCTCGAGGATTCTACTAAGTGACATGTAACAAGATTAAGTGGAAAGCGGCCTAAGCATCATAGCACTTAGTGGCATGAGGTTTCTCTTAGGTGACACATGACCGATTAATATGGTGCTCGGTCTTATTTTTATACGTGTGCACTACGGATGCTAACTTTGGCATCATTTGGGTTAACAATGTCATTCTCGGTAATAGTGTCCCATCCCACATGAGGGATGGTGACATTATGGGTGAGGGAATCAATAACATTATGGTCAAGCTTTCAATCGTTAATGAACCTCGACATAAAAGGGAGAGACGTCTCACCCAAACCCAATGTGGTAGTTTGGCAATCCCCAAACAAGGAAGTAAATGTGTGGTAATTCACCCTTGTTGGATAGCCGACCAATAAGGAGGGGAGCGTTGGGTTACTTGCGTGGCCCTTGGCGGTGGAGGCTAGTAGTTCCCAAGAAAAGAAATAAACCCACAATAACTCCCCTCGCTATACAGCCAAAAGTGGTGGTAGCCTTTGAACAAGGAAGTGAATGCATGTTAATTCACCCTCATTGGATAGCCAGTCGGTAAGGATGTTTTGTTTGAATGGTTCATGCATTCCTTAGTGGAAAAGGTCGGTAGTTCCTAAGTAACCAAGTGAGAACATAATAACTCACCCTTACTGAATATCCTATATTAGTGGTCGTCCCCGATATGGAAGACTAATGTAGCCGTCCCTACAGGATAGCCTTAGTTATGCTTGATAGAATTGACTATAAAGTCTTAGTTATAATCTTCACAAAATATTTTTACTATAGCATCATAATCGTGGCTTATACATGATGGGCGTAGAGGTGTTCTATGTTCTAAGTGTGGGATATGTGTGTTCCATCTAGACAAGAGAGGCGATACGTGCCATTTTGCAGCATCATTGATGACATACAATACCTCCCAATTTGTGATAAGCACTCCATCTAGTTTATTTATGTTTGTGAACACCAGACGTAGTACTAGATCGTCGACAATGAATAGTTGGAACTTCACTTTGTAGTTTTAGTGCTTGGCTATGTTCCTCTTTTATGCTTCTATGTAGAGTTTGGCTTGGGCTTTTCATTCTTTGATGGTGTCGAGCCTGAGCTTAAGTAGCTGGTCATTTTGTTTAGGCTTGTATGTAATGCCGAGATGACTAAACGTATACTTCGGTGGGCATCATGGCTTTGAATCCATATAAAAGCGAGAAGAGAATATGGATGGTTGAAGTACAACTAGAAGTGCGGTAGGACCAGAGGACAAGTGGTATTTCCTTGACCAAGCTTCCTTTGTCTTTTATGAGGCTCTTCTTGAGTGTTGATTTGATGGTTTTGTTGATGACCTCCAGCTAGCCGTTTGTTTGAGAATAGGTAACAGAAGAGAAGTACTTCACGATCCTTCTTCTTTCGTAGAAGACTTGGAAGAGGCTGATCTCAAACTAAGTGCAATTATCAGTGATGATATTCTTTGGTAGGATGAACCAGAGATGATGTTTTGATGGTAAAGTTCGGTATCTTGGCGGCGGTGGATCAAGCGAGGGGCTCGACCTCTACCCATTTTGTGAAGTTGTTGATGGCGAATATGGCATGGTTGCACCCTCCCTTAGCATTCGATAGGTTTCCTTTCAAGTCAATTTCCTAAGTATCAAATGGCTAGGGAGAAGCCATTAGAGTAAGAAGGGTAGGATTGGCTTTGGGGTTCTTACCAAACCACTAACACCTGTCCCACTTTGGATGCATTTTATGGAATCCTTTATATCAATGTTGGCCGATAATAGTCTAGTTGGCGTCTTTCTTTGCTAAGCTTTACCCCTGGCATATTCCACATAAAATCCTTTGTGTATGTCCTGTAGAATCTGGCCAACTTCATCTTCAAACATGCATCATTGAAGTAGCATAGAGCACCCTCATCTATAAAGCTTCCTATCCATGATTGTGTAATAAGGATCTCGATAGTGGACTTTTCATGGTTCCTTATGGTTAGTAAGAAGTTCTTCATTCACCAATTACTTGATCAAGAAAACCATCTAGTTCATGGATGGCATGTCAATTTCCATTGCTTTTGCGCTTGATTCATAGCAAGGGCGTCTCGATTCTCTAATGGAAGCCAAGGAGCGGTTACTTCTTGATTCTTTCCGTCTTGGCTAACTAGTCGGCCTTGGCTTCTATTCCCTTAGTATCTGGCCTACCTTGAACTACGAGAAGGTGATGATGACCTTCTTCTCCTTTGCAATATATAAAGCCAGTGTTTATCCTTTGACTTGAAACTATTCGCCAATTTGATAGGCAACTAGTGAAGAGTCGCTGATGGCATGGATGGAATGCATGCATAAATCTTTTACCAACTTGAGATCGGCTATGACAACCTCGTACTCAGCTTCCTTTTTGGTTGCCTTAAAAAAGAGAAGGACTGCAAAACACAGTTCTCTTCTTTTAGAGGTGCTAAGGACCGTGCCCGCTCTTATCCACTTCTGGTTGGATGCCCCATCTACATACAGGCGCCAAGCATATTGATTGGTGATGGTCTCCTCTTTGTTATTGTCTAAGCTCGAGCACTCAATAATGAAATCTACAATGGTCTGTCCCTTGATAAAAGTGCAAGGCTAGAAAGAGATGTAATGTTTCCCAAGCTTGATGGACCACTTCAGTTGTCAGCCCATTATGTCGAGTCGGCAGAGAACATGGTTTAAAGTCTAGTTATTTAAGACTTTGATGAGATGAGCTTGGAATTATGGCTAGAGTTTCTAGGATGCCATGTGTAGGCAAAAAGCAAGGTTTTCCAACCTCGTGTATCTTGTCTTGGGGATTGATAACCTTTTGTTGATGTGTTAGATCGGGTGATACTGAATCATATATTTTTTGATCAATGAAGCAATGATCGCATGGTCGGACACTGTAAGGTAAAGGTACAACTCATCCTCGAAGATAAGCTTGGAAAGTACCAGCGGTATAGCTAAGTGCTACTTTAGTTATTCAAAACCCTTAATGCACTCATTTTTCTAAGGAAATAATTTTCCTTTCTTAATGAGTTCGAAGAAGGAGATACACTATTTCATGGACTTAGATACGAACCAGCTTAAAGAAGCAACTGTGCCATTTAGGCTTTGTGCTTGCTTTATGTTCTTAGTACTTGCATGTATTGGATAGCTCTGATTTTACCAGGATTGGCTTTAATTATTTTGCACATACTATGTAGTTGAGGAACTTTCTTGTAACAACCCAAATCTAAGCGAGTTCGGATTTTTCGCAAAAATGCTAAAATCCAAGCCCACTGAAACCCGAGTTCGGTACCTGGTATCCTACAAAATAGGCAAAGATAAACATATCAGTGCTCAGATAAATATCTCACGGTGGAACTGACTAAAATATAATAGTAAGTAAATACCCACCTATAAAATAACACTTTCAAAACAAGTGTCTCAAAGCTGGAAAGTCTCGGCTATCTACCTAACCTATAGGATGTATGAGGAAGGGGCAGAACTAAAGTCCTGGTGAATGGACAAAGTATACACTTCTAAGCTTAATTCTACATATACCGTTTTATTTTCATTTACTATTATATTAGGTTTATTGGGTTTATAATACTCTCGCCTCAGTATGTGAATCGTGTCCATCTACTCCCTAGTAGATTATTACCTAATAACTGATATATATCTATAGCTATATACCCCTTGACCGCATCGGTCATAGATACTACCAATAGTACCTTCCGTATCCTCCTCGCAAAGGACTCCATCGTCATATTACTATGGCGTTCTGTGACTACATCTATAAAGGACTGCCTCAATAGGCCTACAATACATATGTTCCGTCGTCTATTATGAAAACGTAAAACTGCATCCGCACTAGTCTGTACTCATGCTTGAACATCCACAATGTGCCACCCAGTGCGTACCTTGAGGACTATACATAACAGTTCTGTCTACTCCCTGAATCCCGCTTAACAACATCTACCTTGTACGGAACTCAGTCGAGGATTTTATATTTCTATAAAGGACTGCCCTATTTTGCCTACAATACAGATATTATATTTGGTCTATCTCTTTTCTTATCATGGCTATGGCGCCACGCAGCCACAACTAATCAAAGTACCTCTAAAGAGCTAAGTGGTTGTGCCCTACTGCAAACAATCTAAACATCCAATTGGCTGCGCTCCCTATCTAATGTCTTCATAGTGAAAGAATCATTGGACTTTTGATTCAACTCTAGTTTTTCCCGAACTCACTTCTTAGTTTTGATGCTGGCTCTATATCCGCATGCGACTATCCTTTTGGGTCCTGCCCACTAAAACTTACTTGCAAGTACTGGGACATACAGATATCCTACTCCGAACATCAATCCCTTTTGACTGCCTATAATGGTCCTAGCATGCAAAAAGCAGCCATGGCATACTCTTTTGGTAGAACATCTACAAACCTGCCTCCGGGGGACTGCTCCGTTATGCCTACCCCAGAGGGCCATCCCAGAGTATCCTCACGTCCCGTTGGACTCTCATACTTCCTTTAGTCTAAAATATCTAAGTTGGACGTGCTTCTTCTATGCTGAAATTCATAATGAACCGCTACATTAGGCTCTTCATCCTTTGAGCTACTTCAAACGCATCTCACTCTTTTGTTAGACCCTAAGTCTAATCTTTTATTTTGCATTTAGTTTACTTTTCTTATTCTGTTGGTTACTTATTTACCCTAATTAGCATAATCTTGTCCCAGCCCTACCTAACTGTTGTTAGACCATCAGTTCCTGACTGAAAGGGAATGCTGTTGGTATGGGCCACTTATATTATCTTGCTTATTAACTTAATTTTAGTCTTAAGTTTATTAAAATATGCCTCCTCTCTTCTTTCTGCTCTATTTGCTTATTAACTTAATTTAAGTTTTAAATAAGCCTTTTCTGTACTTTCTACTTAATTATAATCTATGTTATAATTTTACTTGAAATTGTCACTTTTATTTTCTTTTATAATCTGTACATCATAAGTATAATTACAAGCGTCTCTTTTCTATTCTAGTCTGTCTTCTTTTGTTATATCTTGAATTCTCTTATATTATATGACAATCTTGGCTTGGGACTACATCCGATTGTCACAAATTTACTTATCATAATAATTGCATTACTTTTATTATATTATTTGCGTATTAAATGCATATCTAGGTACATTTCTGTTTATAGCTTCCAGTCTTATCTAAAAATTAACTAGATTCCTTTAATTCTTTACTTTATTTTCTTATATTCTAGGAAGTAGTTCTTGGTTGGTTACGAAAATTGTACTAAAAGTCCATTTTCATATTTTTATACTAAATGTGCTATAAACAATAATCTGTAACTGCAAGATATTTCTTTTATTATTTCTTTTGCTTTTTGGATAGTGCAAAATACAGTAGTTTCTCTATTTTACACTAATTCCCTTTTCTTTCTTTTATTCTTACAATTATGTTTATCGTTATCTTTTAGATATTGAACTATGGATATGTATTCTCTTTTCTAAGCCAACAAACTAATATATCGCTTACTTCTTTATCAAGTTATTAAAGTTTCCCTTTTAATTTATTTTCCCCCATTTTGGCATAATTTACGGAAAATTTCTATTTTCACTTTTTAATTTAGCTTTTCTTATTTGTATCTAATTTTTGTAAACCTATCGTTCTTCTATTTTAGTCCATATTTGCGAATTCTTCTCTTTACTATTTTATACGTGTAGAAAAGAATAAAAAGAAGCTAACATTTACAGGCTAAAAAAGATGTAAACAATTGTAAATTTCTTATTTTTTTAGGCTTATGCCTTTCTCTAATTGTCAAGCCTAATATTATTCATATTTAATTTGATTACTATTTTACATCTAAATAATAATTATATATACGCTCTCTTATACAATTTATAGTCTCAGCATAACTAACTAACAGAATTTATTACTGAAATAAATACTGAATAAAATTATTTAACAGGAATCTAATGATAATATATCATCAACGTAAAACATATATAATTAAATCCACTCACCTGTGGTCCTTAGTTTTAAATATCTGTCTTCTAAATGCCGTTCTACAACTTCTCTCCTTTAATTTGTTGCAATTTCTCTATTTTGTTCACATATATTTTATTTGGATTTATTTGGTGAAGATTTGTGAGAAATAGGAGAAAAGAATGAAGAAAGAAGCCATTGTTTACTGTAAGAGAGGGATAAAGAAAGTGACGGTTGATGGAACAAATTACATTACGTTCTCTCTTATATAGATGCAGCCTATATATTATCTAATTAATCCTCTTCTTAACTGATCCTTCAATTAATTTTTATGTGCAGCAATATACTGCCTATATGTACACATTCAAATCTTGGTCAACTATTATTGCATTTCCTTATTAATTGACATTTTCTACTGGTTACGTCACAATTTTAATTAATAGCCCCATTAATATAGGTTAACATGTCACATCTATTAGTTAATTTACTTAATTAATATTTTACACATTATAACATTTCACTAATTGGCATGTCAATTAATTCCACCATTCAATTAACATATATGTTTAACATGCATATATAAATATTTTTTATTCAGATTTGAATTTGAACATTTATTTGTTACATTTATATGTAAACCTCTTTAAATTGAGGGATCTGATATATATTTATGCACACACGTTATATATTAATCTCCAATATTAATTCACATATTAATTAATTGCACATTTTAGCTAATTCTGTTTGCAATGTTAATTATTCCCCTTATTTTTTCCTCTACATCAAATTCTCTTAATAAGTTACATTCATTACAAACAAAATAAATTTGTTACTACTTTTACAAGTATCCTATGAATTAATTGCAAATGTTTATAATTGATAAAATTTCCATGTTTGCATACGTAATTGTTTCTAACGCTAAAACTTCAAGTGGCTATAACTTCTCCATTTGAAGTCCTTTCAGATGACAACGTATATGGAAGTTGATCAAAAAATTGCCATGAACACAATGGCATAAGTTTCATGGTCAAATTACAACATTAGAAAAAAAATTCATTTTTCACTGTTTTCATAGCTATCGATTAAATTTATTTTAATTTAACTGTCAATAAAATGCAGGGTGTTACATCCTCCCTCCCTTTAGAAAATTCCTTCCTCGAAATTCGACTAGGGTAAATTATGTAATTTTTCGCATCAGTCACATCCATTTTGGTACATCCATTTTTGCGACCATCTGTGTTCTTGTGCAAACGTGTTATTCGGTACAAAATATATGCATGTATATGAATTTCTAAGCGGTACCTCCTATATGAATGCTTTTCTTCTTTTAAAATTTACTTAAAATACGATGCATGCACCCTAAATATACTTGCAATTTCTGTATGAATGCAATCTGTCGAAAACTCAAAATGTTTTTCATCCAAATTTTCCCGCACTCATACTGAATAGGGGCGTAGTTCAACGAATTTTTCATCCAAATCATACCACACAACTTTTAATATTTGAATTTCAAAAAAAATCTAATTTTTAGAACTTGATTTCTTGTGTCAGAATGAAGGTAGAAGGAAAAACTTCATATTTCTCCGTTTTGCTTTTGTGTACCTCTCTCTCCATACTTGGAACTTATGCTGCTATCCAAAAAAATGTCAATTTTCTTTCCCAAACACGGTTTCGTAAGAAAGACTTTTCTTTTCAAACTTTTTCCCAAGCATAATTTATGGGGAAGATGTATTTTTCTTTTCTAATTCTCATTTATTTCTATTGACGTTTCTGTTGTTTTCTTTAGATCTTACTGTTTTTCTTTTAGTTACCTTTTATTTGCTTTTACTCTTTTTTTATATAGCAACTAAACATTGCTATCATCCAGGTCTAGGAGGTCTAGGACCATGTCCACTCTAATAAAGAAAGGTCATACTCTAGGAATCCAAGTAACTCATATGCTCCTTCTGCCGTCTATTATTTATCATCAACTTTCGCTGTATTACTCATAACTATTAAGATCTATTCATCTCTTCCATTCCATGCTCAAAAAGGAATAGCTAAGTCTCATTTACTGCGATGAATCATGATCTCATTATATGCAGTCTCTATCTAAAAAGGCAACTAAGCTTGGGGAAATTCTCTCTTTAGCTTTCATTTTCCCCCAACTAAGGACCACCTATCTCAACCACGTGTATCCTATCATTTTACTAATATCATTTCACTATTCTTCTATAGTCTACACACATGAAGCAACATTTCTAGGTTTTCACTAGTGTCTTATACACCTTACGCGAACTTTCATTATTACTACTAGGAGTTGTTATTGTGACATTCTCATACTTTTCGTTACACCTAGGAAATGGTTCCTATCTACTCCATATTTAAAAGTCTGATTTGGTTTGGTATTTATCATAAAACTCCTAAATTTCTAAAACATCAAATCCTAAAATTCTTACCTTTGAAAGTGTTACTTTAAAGTTTTCTGTTAAATTCAAATGTACTTGGTTACTTAAAATTTTATCTTTTTAATAAACTAATTTACTTTTCCACCAAACCATCTTTCTTTAAAACATGTCTTGCTTGTTGTTAAGACATTTTTCTTTTTTCTTTACTTTAAAAAAATGTTCTCACATGTTTTCAAAATATCCCTTTTTTCAATAGATTTTCAAATTTACTAAAATTGGAGTAGATAAGAACAATTATTCTACCAAAAATCTCTTAACTTTCCTACTCTTCAAATTATTTAACCTTGGGGGGATTTCTATCTTACTGCATTTAATGGTTTTATACCTTAATGTATTCGAATTACTTTCTCTTATGAGAAACCATTAATGCTAAAACCTTCTATGAATCCTTTAAAGGAGGATTTCACGTTCATGTGAAATTATAAGGAATTTATTTTATATTTTATCTAGGCTATACAAAATATGTTGCTTTTCATACCTTGTACATCTCTTTCACGTATCCCTTTTAACTTGCACAAAACATCTTTATTTGTGATTCATAGAAAAATATATCATTGTTCTTTTCATTCCAATAAATTAAAGTATGTTTACTCTATATTCACTTACATAAGATATTTCCTACTGAATTCATTAATTTAACGTACATTATTCTTTCAAAAGAACTCATTTTTCACAACTGCTTTAATATTTTCATAACTAGAAAATACTCTCATATAATTATTTAAATAATAAGTGCACATACAAACTACTTTAGAAATTATTTTCAACTAGTTCAAAAAAGATGTGGCGTAAAACGCCGTTACTACAACCTAAAAATACTGGTTTATGGATTCAATTAAAATAAATATTAATAAATCTCATATGCTATGCAAAAACATTTCCTTTGGAAGTCACTTACTATAACAATAGTGTCATAGTCTATTCTTCCTTTGTTTTTACTGAAAACATCTATTACAACAATAAATGTTGTTACCTACTTTTTCGATACTTAACATACTCTAGGTTTTTGTATTTAAACTCTTTGTTTACTTAAAAAGAAATTAGAGAGCTATACGCGCTCTATAATTCTTCAAAAAGAATTTTATTTTAACAAAATTTACATCATATAAAAACCAATTTAAATTTCATACCTCTTTTTTTTTTCAAAAATCCAATATTTACTTCCTCAAATTTATTAACATTTATATTATTCAACTTTTCAATTCCAAAAGTTTCATTTTATTGGGCTAGAAAAAAAGTGGATTTTCTTCTTACTAAAACCTCCTACTCCTTCCAAAATATTTGGGTTATTAACATATGGATACTAATCATATGGATACTAATCATGGCTTATTTGTACGTTATAAATTGGTAATTAACATAAGGCTCAACATACTTGGGTCATCCCGAACCTAACTAGAAAACTATGCACATCTAAAAACTTTCCATATGCTAAAATCTATAATTTAGGGCTATTTGGATTTTAGTACATAATATATTTATATTTTATTCAAAAATACAAATATGTTCACTCACTATCTACCTAGGAATCCTAAATCTAGGCTCTAATACCAAATGTAACAACTCAAATCCCAGTGAGTCCGAATTTTTCGCAAAAATGCTAAAGTCCAAACCTACTAAAACCCGAGTTAGGTATCTGGTATCCTGCAAAATAGGCAATGATAAATATATAAGAGCTTAGATAAATATCTCACAGTAGAACTGACTAAAATATACTAGTAAGTAAATACTCACCAATAAAATAGCACTTTCTAAACAAATGTCTCAAAGCTGGAAAGTCCCTACCATCTACCTAACCTGTAGGATGTTATGAGGAGAGGGTCAGAACTAAAGTTCTGGTGAATGGACAACTTATACAATTCTAAGCTTAATTCTGCATATAGCATTTTATTTCCATTTACTGTTATATCAGGTTTGTTAAGTTTATAATACTCTCGCCTTAGTGCGTGAATCGTGCCCATCTACTCCCTAGTAGATTAAAACCTAATAACTGATATATATATAGCTATATGCACCTTGACTGCATCGGTCCTAGATGCTACCCATAGTACCTTCTGTATCCCCCTTGTAAAGGACTCCATCGTCTTGCTACTATGGCGTTCTGTGACTACATCTATAAAGGACTGCCTCATAAGGCGTACAATATAGATGTTCCGTCGTTCACTATGAAAACTTAAAACTGCATCTGCACTAGTCTATGCTAATGATCGGACATCCATAATATACCACCCAGTGCCTACCTCGAGGATTATACGTAATCATTCTATTTACTCCTAGAATCCCACTTAACAAGGTCTACCTTATACGAAACTCAGTCAGGGATTTTCTATTTCTGTAAAGGACTGCCCTATTAGGCCTACAATACAGATATTTTATTTTGGTCTGTCTCTTTTCTTATCATGGCCAGGGCCCCACGCTACCACCCTCAACTAATCAAAAGACCTCCGAAAAGCTAAGTGGTCATACCCTACTGCAAACAATCTAAACATCCAATTGGTTGTGCCTCCATCCAATGTCACGATATTGAAAGAATCATTGGATTGTTGGTTTAACTCTAGTCTTTCCCGAGCTCGCTTCTTGGTTTTGATGCTAGCCCGATATCCGCATGCGACTATCTTTTTGGGTCCTGCCACTAAAACTTACTTGCATGTACTAGGACATTCAAATATCCTACTCCAAATATCAACCCCTTTTGACTGCCTACAGTGGTCTTGCGTGTAAAAAGAAGTCAAGGCATACTCTTTTGATGGAACACCTACAGACCTGCCTCCGGGGGACTGCTCTGTTATGCCTACCCTATAGGGCCATCCTAGAGTACCCTCACGTCCCATTGAACTCTCAAACTTCCTTTAGTCCAAAATATCTAAGTTGGACGTGCATCTTCTATGCTAAAATCTGTGATGAACTGCTTCGTTAGGCTCTTCATCCTTTGGGCTGCTTCAAACGCAACTCACTCATTTATTAGAACCTAAGTCTGATCTTTTAGTTTGCGTTTGGTTTACTTTTCTTATTCTGTTGGCTACTTATTTACCCTAATTAGCATAATCATATCCCAGCCTCACCGAACTATTGTGAGACCATCAGTTCCTAACTGAAAGGGAATGTTGTTGGTATGGGTCACTTCTGTTATCTTACTTAACTTAATTTAAGTCTTAACTTTATTAAAGTAAGCCTCTTCTATTATTTCTGCTCTATTTGCTTATTAACTTAGTTTAAGTCTTAAATAAGACTTTTTTGTTCTTTCTACTTAATTATAATCTATGTTATAATATTGCTTCTAATTATCACTTTTATTTTCTTTTATAATCTATACATTATAAATATAACCACAAGCGTCTCTTTTTTATTCTAATCTGTCTTCATTAATTATGATATTGAATTCTCTTTAATTCTCTTATATTATATGACAATCTTGGCTTAGGACTATGTCTGATTGTCACAAATTTACATATTATAATAACTGCTTTAATTCTATTATCTGCATAGTAAATGCAGATCTAGGTACATTTCTGTTTATAGCTTATAGTCTAATACAATAATTAACTTGATTCTTTTAATTCTTTACTTTATTTTCTTATATTTTAGGAAGTAGTTCTATTCTATTTGTTTGGTTATGAAAACTGTACTAAAAGACCATTTCCATATTTTAATACTAAATGATGCTATAAACAATAATCCGTAATTGCAAGATATTTCTTTTATTATTTCTTTGCTTTTTGGATAGTGCAAATTACAGTAGTTTCTCTATTTTACACAAATTCCCTTTTTCTTTCTTTTATTCTTACAATTACGTTTATCATTGCCTTTTAAATACTAAACTATGGTTATGTATTCCTCTTTTTTAAGCGAACCAACTAATCTACCACTTACTTTCCTATCAAGTTATTAAATTTTCCCTTTTAATTTATTTTTCTCCGTTTTGGCATAATTTACTGCAATTTCTATTTTCTATTTTTATTTCAGCTTTTCTTATTTACATCTAATTTCGATAAATCTACTGTCTTCTATTTTAGTCTGTATTTGTGATTTCTTCTCTTTACTATTTTATTCGTGTAAAAAGGAATAAAAAGAAGTTAACATTTACATGCTAAAAATAGATGTAAATAATTGTAAATTTCTTATTTTTTTTAGGATTATGCCTTTCTCTAACTGTGAAGCCTAATATTATTCATATTTAATTTGATTACTATTTTCCATGTAAATAATAATTATATATATGCTCTCTTATATAATTTACAATCTCAGCATAACTAACTAATAGAATAAATTATTGAAATAAATACGGAATAAAATTGTTTAACGGGAATCTAACGATAATATATCATGAACGTAAAAGATATATAATTAAATACACTCACCTGTGGTCCTTAGTTTTAAATCTCTATCATCTAAAATTATTATGCCGTTCTAAAACTTCTCTCCTTCAATTTGTTGCAATTTCTCTATTTTGTTTACATATATTTTATTTGGATTTATTTTGGTGAAGATTTGTGAGAAATAGGAGAAAAGAATTAAGAAAGAAGCCATTGTTTACTATAAGAGAGGGATGAAGAAAGTGACGGCTGATGGAATGAATTACATTACATTCTTTCTTATATAGAGGCAGCCCATCAATTATCTAATTAATCCTCTTCTTAATTGATCCTTCAATTAATTTTTATGTGCAGCAATATACTGCCTATATGTACACATTCAAATCTAGGTCAACTATTATTTCTTTTCCTTATTAATTGACATTTTCTACTGATTACGTCACAATCCTAATTAATAGCCTCATTAATAGATTAACATATCACCTCTATTATTTAATTTCCTTAATTAATATTTTATACATTGTAAAGTTTTATTAATTGGCACGTCAATTAATTTCACCAGTCAATTAACATATATATTTAATATGCATATATATTTTTTTATCCAAAATTGAATTTGAACATTTATTTGTTACATTTATATGTAAAGCTCTTTAAATTGAGGGACCTAATATATATAAACACACACACCTTAAATATCAATCTCCAATATTAATCACATATTGATTAATTGCACATTTTAGCTGATTCTACTTATTATGTTAATCATTCCCCTTATTTTTTTCCTCTTACATCAAATTCTCTTAATAATTTACATTCATTACAAACATAATAAATTTGTTACTACTTTTATAAATATCCTATGAATTAATTGAAAATGTTTATAACCGATAAACTTTCCATGTTTGCATATGTAATTGTTTTTGACGCTAAAACTTCAAATGGCTATAACTTCTCTATTTGAAGTCCATTCAGATAACAATGTATATGGAAGTTGATCAGAAAATTGCCACGAACACAACGGTATAATTTTCGTGGTCAAATAATTTTTTTTCATAAATACATTTTACTATTTTCATAGTTATTAATGAAATTTATATTAATTTAACTATCAATAAAATGTAGGGTGTTACATTTCTCAACCGGACGATGAATGAGCAATCTTCGGAATTCAGCTTCATGTTGTATTTACGTAGGACGTTGAAAGCCTCGACTTGATTCTATATGTACTCTAAGATTTTTCTAACTCTACTTGCATGTCATCCATATAAACTTCCATGGACCGGTTGATCTATTATGAAAACATCTAATTAATGAGTTGTTGGTAGGCGGCGCCCACATTTCTAAATCCAAACGACATGACACAATAACAATATAGATAGAGATAAGTAATGAAAGAACTGTGCTCTTGGTCCAATTCATATAGCGCAATCTAATTGTACCCGGAGTAGGTGTCCATGAAAGTAAGAAGCTTATGCCCACTGGCTGCCTCTACTAGCTGATCATTGAAAGGCAATAGGAAGTTGTCTTTAGGAAAGCTATGTTAAATTCAAAGATGTTGATGCAAGTTCTCCATGACCTATTTGGTTTGCTGATTAGTACTAGATTGACCATCCTAATCGAGTGTTCTACCACCTGTACGAAGCTGTTGGCTAATAGATTCTCTACCTCTTCCTCAAGAGCATGATATCTTTCTGGGTTTAGGGGCCTACGCTTTTAACATATGGGCTTGCCTTTGGATTAATGTTTAGGCATGGTAGATGATTCTTGGATCAATGTCGATCATGTCAATGAGGCCACATGCAAAGATGTCTTTGTTTTGTTGTAGGTATAAGATCAACCGCCTCAAATTTATGGGCTGATCTTGGTGCTGATTTAATTAACTTTACTAGGTTTGGCATGGTCTATGGATAATATTTCGAGTGGAGTAACTACTTTGCCTTCAATGCTTGAATCTCGTATGCGGGGATCGAGTGGTTCATCATAAGACCATAGTTGATTCCTAAGTCACATTGGTCCAACATGTAAATCATATGCTCTATGACATCCTCGGCTGGGACAGATGTCTATGCTCGATTCAAGGGATTGAGATATCCTCGATTATCATAAGTGAGTCTATCAGCATTGAGAGGGTAGGAGTTGCTTTATTGGATGTCCCGACTTCCCAACGTAGTGTGACTTTCTTATTCCATGTAACGATGAGCTTTTTTATTCAATGGGGAGTGCCCAAGGAAATAGGATCCATGCCTTATGGCAGCTGGTCCTGGCATGAACTGGAGAGCTGAGGGGTTCAACAGTTCTCTTAAGTGGCATGCGGATAGTAGGATTAGCTTCACTGCTAGGAGTGGTCTTGGCATGAATCAGAGCATTAGTAGGCTTGGGGTTACTCTTGGGTGACACTCCATCGATGGTAGTCCCTTGATGGCTAAGGACGGTCCTAACACGAGTGTCAAAGCTAATCGGCACGAGCTCTCCCTAGGATGACACATCGTTGATAGAAATTCCTTTAAGAGAAAGGACGATCCTAAAAGGAGTATGAGTGCTGACTGGCTCAAGCACTCTCTTGTATGGTACATCGTTCGTATCAATGACTCATTATGTAGGTCGTTATTCATGGAGAAAGGTGTTGATTTAGATGTCTCTACTTTAGAGCTAGGGGCAGTCTTGGCTCTTACCGAAGTGTTGATCGGCATGGCAATTCTCATGATTGACTCACTGTTGATTTTTTTTCAGATTCTTCTTGAAGCATAAGGACATCGTTCTTTGCTTGTTTGAGGGTTACCCATAACACTCCGTAGCTTTTGTTGATTTCCCTTACATTCACTAACCTCACCTTGGATAGGTAATTTCATGGTGAGCGGATAATATGGGACAATTTTGTCGAGTGTCGCTAGGATCGATCATCCTATTAAGAGGTTACAATCAAACGAGCAATCAATTATAATAAAGTTTATCTGCATCTTTGCAACAAGGGGATCTCTACCAATGTGGTAATGGGAGAGGTGGTCCCTACTTGAACACTCTAACACCCCCAAATCCATAATGGGCAAGGCATATGGGTGAGCCTGGAGGCAGGAAGCTTGAGTGCCTCAAAGACGTGTTTGAACATGACATTGACTGAGATGCCCTCATGTAACATCCCACCTTTTGAGGTCCAAAACTAACCGCTACTAATGTTGCAGTCATCCGTAGTTGTTTCTTGGCACCGAATGCAAAATAATTAGTATTGGTACACAAGAACACATGAATATGAAAAAAAAATAAACTTCCAATAAACAAAATTTATCATTTCATGCAAACTAAAATTTATAATTTAATTACATAATCCGAGACGTTAACCACGTTCTGATCACTTGTATATGTACAGAATATGATAAGAGCAACATATGAAGATATCCCCTTATGATGATCAAAGGACTAATAATTTGAACTTTACAGTTCTTAGTACATCATAGCGAAAACACACAATAGCTCCTATATAGCTAATACTATCTCCTGCACGTCTCTAGAAGCTTATTCATCCAAAAACCTAAAAGTCTCCCACTCTCAGACTACTCAAATTAATTTTGAGTACCTGAGAGTTTGTGGAGAAACACAAACTTTGAGTCAGACAATAAGTCTAGTATGAATAATCCCCTATCATATCCTATTATAAATAGATAACTAATGAGACCACACCTCTTAGCGGAATGAGTTTTCCCTTCACTAGTATCCAAAATAGAACATGCAAATCATTTACTATGCCCTTACACCCAAAACGATTAGTCTTAACATAATATGAAATAAAACCATAAATAATAGGTATTGGATATTCCATCCACCCATTTATTAGATATCCCATCTAAAAGCAATTTATTAGATTTCGAATCTAAAATCAATTTACTAGAGTTCCCCTATAAAATCTTTAAAATGACCATCCATCAGAATTTAATAGGACTATCCATCCTAAATATATTTAAAATAGATGCAGATTATCCATCGTACATTGTTCAATAAAAGATGGTGTGGGCTATCCTCTACGCAATCCATAGTTTTGCTAAGATGACTATGGACCCGTGGGTGCCAAATCCTGTGACATCCCTTTCCAAAGGCTCAAAACTAACTGCTATGGTGTTGCGTCATCCTTGTATGTTATTTCTGAGTGACCGAAATCGGAATCTTGAAATAATTAGCAACAATGAAACACACGAATGTGAAAAATTTTAAACTTCAACAAAACAAAATTTCTCATTTCTTATGAATTTCAATTTAAGATTTAATTACATAATCTTAAACGTTAACCACATTCAGATCACATGTATATGTACAAAATAAGATAAGAGTGACATATGAAGATGTCCTCTTATGATGATCAAAGAGTTAATAAATATGAACTTTGCAGTTCTTAGTACATCACAACGGAATACACAAAATAACTCTTATATAGCTAACACTGCCTCCTACACATCTCCAGAAGCTTATTCACCCAAAACCTGAAAGTCTCCTACTCTTAGACAACCCAAATTAATTTTTGAGTACCCAAGAGTTTTGGGAGAAACACAAACTTTGACTCAAACAATAAGTCTAATATGAATAATCCCCTATCATCTCTTATCATAAATAGATATTTAATGAGACCACGCCGCTTAGCGGAACGAGTTTTCACCTCACTAGTATCCAAACAAACATGCAAATCATTTACTATGCCCCTGCACCCAAAATGATTAGTCTTAACATGATATGAAATAAAGCCATTAATCATATTTATTGGATATCCCATCCACCCATATATTAAATATCCCATCTAAACGCAATTTATTAGATTTCCCATCTAAAATCAATTTATTTGAATTCCCCTCTAAAATCTTTAAAATGACAATCCATCATAATTTTGTAGGACTATCCATCCTATATCTATTCAAAATAAATGCAGATTATTTATCGTACATTGTTTTATAAAAGATGGTGTGGTTATCCACCACACACTCCATAGTTCTCCTAGGATGACTATGAACCCTTGGGAGCCAAATCCCGAGGTTAACCACCTTTGGAAAAATGTTTTGATGTGGGCTATCCACCGCACATTCCATGGTTTTTCTAGGTTAACCAAGAACCCAACACCTAGCAAGAAATAGCACGATCCCCATGATTATTTATAAATACTCATGATCCCCATGATTATTTATTTTCCCCAGATATACCACCTATTTAACCTATTCCCATTGGTAGTCCCAATTAGTTTAAATTTAACAAAAACACAATGATAGCCCCAATGTATAGTTTTAAAAGCATATTACTATTTGTAATTCCAAACTATGTATCGAAAACATTAAACCTTATCCCGGTATACCCAAGGTTTTGCAACATCAAATTTATATAAGGATCCCTCTTGCATATTCAAAAACAATAAGTATTTATGCTATAACCCTTTGAAGTAACCCCTTCGATTGAAGTCCCATTCGAAAGCAAATAAATGTCCAAAGTTTGCCCCTTAGGAAATCTTTCTTTTGAAAGCATCACAAAATCATGCCTTTCGACCTTACCAAAAGGTCCAACCCTACGGCCATGACGGGAGGTTTCCTTTCGATCAAGTCGATAGGTTCCACCTTCTGACCCTGCCGAAAGCTTCTGGTATTCCCTCTTATAAAAACCATTTTAAACCTTTTGAAATCGTGGAAGGTAACCGCTTCATAAACCTTTCGAAATCAAACCTTTTGAAGTCTAAACCTTTCGAAATCAAAACTTTCAAAATCAAACCTTTCGAACTCAAAACCTTTTGAAATCAATCCTTTCAAAATCAAACCTTTCGAACTCAAAACCTTTCAAAATCAAACCTTTCGAAATCAAACCTTTTGAACTCAAAACCTTTCGGAATCAAACCATTAAAAATTATTGAAGATAGCCCCTCCAAAACCTTTCACAATTATTTAAAAACAATGAAGTGTTGATGTTAGAACCAACCCTTCGAAAGCACAATTTCGAATATGTCGGAAGGTTTCACCCTTCGCCTTTGCCGAGAGGTAATAAAACACCTTTTTATTATAACATTTCAAAACCATATTCTTGAAGGTTTAAGCTTCCAAGATCCCCTTCGAAACCCTTATTGAATAAGTAAAAATTTATTCTTTCACAAAACGATAAAGACGAAGGGTCACAGTTCACTTATTCGAAAGCAATTTTATTTCTGTCTGAAAGCAAAACAAGCAGCCTCCCCATCCCCTCGCCCTTTTCTTCTCTTCGGCCATGTGCCTACCTTTAAAATTTGGGCAGAAGGTAACTGTTTACCTTCCATTTTAGAAGAAAGTTACCTTTCGACTTCATCGAAAGTGTAAAAGTGGGCTTGTTGCAATCGAAGGCAGAACTGGGCCCACTGAAGTGATGTTTTATCTTGTTTGCCTAATTTTGATTGGCTAAGGAACCTTCTCTTGTACTTTCGAACGGTGAAAATTTTGCAAAAGTCAACCTTTTTCTTAAAACACTGTACTTCTTCCCCAAATATTTGCAAAAGCGAATTTCCCTCTGGTTTTAAACACGGAAGCCATTTTTCATTTTAGCCCTTGGGCTTAAATATTTTATTACCATAGTAGACCACTAAGGAAAAATTCCCAAAATCACAAAACTATGATAAATCATATACTTTATCATATTAAAATTTCAAAGCATATGAAGATTAAAACAACTCAGAATTGAACCGAAACCGAACAAAAACATGTTTATTATCCCTTTAACATTTTAGAATACCTATGCCTTATCCAACAAAAGGTTTAAATGGTAATATCCTTACCAAAATCACAAACATGTATCAAGTATAACCCATAACCGATCTAAACATAGAAAACAGGATGATAAACGTGATTATTCACCTTGATTAGTTGATTGGAGAATCAGATACTTTCCTAGCTTTAATTCCTTAGCTTATTCTTTTATTTAAACTCTTCCTAGAGCTTTTTAATGACCGGCCGCAGTATAAGGAATTTAAGATTGAAAAAGTGGAAGTTTTTTAAGGTGGAGGAAGAGATATATACAAAGAAATCTAGCCCCATTTCCAAGTTTACCCCTTAGGAAATTCTTCCATCTAAATTTAGTTAAGTATTATTTTAGTTCATTCATTTAGACACAGACATTAGATTTATTAATCTCATCTCCCTACTTATTCACATGATTCTTTTTAATTTATCCAATTAAATATCCTGAATAATGTTAATTAAAATTCAGGTTCATTACAGACTCCCCTTTTGAAGAATTTAGTCCCCGAAATTTTGGTAAGGACACAACAACCAGCATATAGCCCATCCAAGCAAAGCTAGTATAGCCTACCAGACAATTTCTATATAAACCCTATATAAAACATACCATCTAAAACAGACCACGAAAGGTAGCCCTAATCCTGTCTTCTGTCTCACAAGTACAGACTTTCACATTGACGCTCCATTGAACTTTCACCAACTTGACTGTCATATTCCTTAGCCTCTACTCATCTTTTTCCACAACACGAACGGGTTTCCATACGAAAAGTCATATCCGATTCCACCACTAAGTCCTCCAGTGTCGTCGGAGTGATAGTAGTTTCTGGATCATGAACATACCTACTAAGATGAGAAACATGAAACACATCGTAAACCCCAGCCAAACTTCTTGGTAAATCTACTCCATATATGAGTCTCCCAATCCTCTCGGATATAGGAAATGGTCTAACATATCTCGATGCTAGCTTCCCGGTCTTCCCGAACTGAACCACACCTTTCATCGGCGATACCTTGATGAATACTCTATCTCCAACTGAGAACTCTTGGACCTTACGCCTTTTACCTACATATCTCTCCTTCCTAGACTAAGCTTCCCTCATTCTTTTCCATATCAAATCGATCTTTTTGGTGGCCTCTCTCACCAAATCTAGACCAAGGACTAACCTCTCTCCGGTCTCTACCAACATACTGGTGATTTGCATGGCCTTTCATACAAGGCTTCAAAAGGCGCCATTCCTATAGTAGTCTGATTACTATTATTGTAGGAGAACTCCACTAAGTGCAAGTGACCTTCCCTAGAACCACTAAAATCCAGCACACAAGCTCTCAATAGATCTTCCAGTACCTTGTTGACTCATCTTCCCATCCAGCCAAGGACGATATGTGGTACTCATCGTGAGCTTAGTGCATAACACACTCTACAGGTTCTTCTAGAACTTGCTAGTAAACAAAGCATCTTTATCACTGATGATACTACTAGGAATTCCATGCAGTCTAATGATGTTCTTCATGAACAACTTAGCCAAAATAGGTGTCGTCTGGTTGACCTTACCGGAATGAAATGGGTACTTTTGGTCAATCTATCCACTATAGCCCATATACTTTCATTACCCTGGTTTAACCTTGGCAACCCGTCAATAAAATCCATGGATATCTAGTCCCACTTCCAAACTTGAACATCCAAAGGTTGAAGCAGCCCACTTGGCTTCTGATGTTCGGCTTTTACTTGCTGACAGTTCAAACATTGTTTTACCCATAAGTCAACATCCCCCTTCATTCCTTCCTAGAAGAAACTTCTCTTCATATCCTGATACATCTTGGTTCCCTCAAGATGAATCGTAAAATTCGATCGATGACATTCCCTAAGAACTTCCTTCCTAAGATTTCCTACATCCGAAACACATAACTGTTCATTCTTTCTCAACCAACCCCTATGGTCTAGAACAAAAATATTTAAGTCACCAATCTCGGTTCCAGCTTCTAACCTTCTAATCCTCTCGGCTAAGCCTAGATTCTCTTTCTGCCAAGAAGAAATTCATTAGATCAGAACTGATTGAATCTCCAAACAATACATTATGGTGATATTTCGACTAGATTCAGCAGTTGACCTCAGCTACACACTGCAATCAGCCAGTGCTTCCAAGTATTTCCATTCCACCAACATAGCTAACACCACATTCTGATGTTTCCTACTAAGCACATCTTCCACCTTATTTCCTTTCCCTAGTGTATACTCGATGTTAAAATCATAAGCTGCACAAAACCCCAGCCACCTCTTTTGTCTCATGTTTAGCACATTCTGGGAGAATAAATATCATAAAGACTTATGATCTGTAAATAGCTCAAACCTTTCTCCCAAAAGATAATGTCTCCATACCTTCAATGCAAAGATTACCGCTGCCAACTCCAAATTATAAGTCGGGTATCTCACTTCATGTTGTCTAAGCTGTCTAGAAGCATAGGCAATAACCTTTCCATTATGCATTAGCAGCTGGTACCACATGCATCAGTGTAAACTGCCAACCCTGGATTCCCATCAGGAACTACTAACACGGGCACATTAGTTAACAAATGTTTCAACCTAAGGAATTCCTCCTTAAATTTTTCAGACCAAACAAACTTCATGTCCTTCCTGATTAGCATAGTCAAGGATGTCGCTATCTACGAGAAATCCTTAATGAACCTTCGGCGATAACCTGCAAGTCCAAGAAAACTTCTAATTTCACTTACCGTATCTAGTCTCTTCCAACTGGTAACAGGTTCGATCTTACTCGGATCAACTGCTAAACCATCTTTGGAAACTATATGACCAAGGAACTTCACTTCCTTCTTCCAGAAATGACACTTGGAGAATTTTGCTTTAATCTAATGTTGCCTTACGCCTCCAAAACTATTCTAAGATGTTCTACATGATCTTTCTCATTCTTAGAATATACCAAAATGGCATCAATAAAAACCAACACGTACCTATCCAAGTGCTCTCGGAAAACCCGGTTCATCAAATCCACAAAGAAAGCCGACACATTAGTAAGCCCGAATGGCATAACCAACCATTCGTAAGACCCATATCTATTCCTAAACACCGTCAAAGGAATACTGTCCTCCACAACTCTTAGATGATAGAAACCTGTCGCTAGATCCAGTTGGGAAAACACTCTGGCTCCACTCAACTGATCAAACAAATCATCGATCCTTAACAAAGGATACCTATTCTTGATCATCCTCTCATTCAACAAACGCTAGTCGATACACATCCTTAACGACCCATTTGGCTTCTTCATGAATACCATGACTATTACCCAAGGCGAACTTCTTGTTTGGATGAAATTTTTTCCTTCCAATTCCACTAAATGCACCTTCAATTTCTTTATCACAGTTGGCGACATCCACCTAGGTGGTCTACTTATGGGTTCGGCCCCGGTACGAGATTTATTCGAAACTCAATAGAACTTTTCGGCAGCAAGCCCAAAACTGGTTCAAACACATCCGCAAACTCTCTTGCTACATAAACCCGCTTCAACTCTGCTTCCGTTCCCATAACACATAAGCATTTTCATTCGAACTCCTTACTGGGTAAATAACTCGGTTATGACTATTAGGGTATCTGAAAGATATTTCCCCCTCCTGGCAAAATATCCTAGCATCATATCTATCTAACCAATCCATACCCAATATGATCCCGAAATGCACGAAATCAAAACATATAAACTGCATGCATATGACCTACCAAATCAAGTTCTAACTGGTCATATCTCATCCCTAGAGTCGCATACCCCCATATAGGATTTGCAAACCTTAAAGGAGTAATAAGGTATAAAGGTTCCAAACATAAGCAATCTACCAAATAATGAGATATAAACGAGTGCGATGCACCGATACCAAATAGTATCCTAACCTGAGT
Source organism: Allium cepa (assembly GCA_030765085.1). Taxonomy (NCBI): domain Eukaryota; kingdom Viridiplantae; phylum Streptophyta; class Magnoliopsida; order Asparagales; family Amaryllidaceae; genus Allium; species Allium cepa. Next base: position 955,113,159 of record CM060934.1, on the reverse strand, counting down.
ACTATGAATCATAAGCATACCTTCCATCACAACTTTTCCTTCCTCAGCAGCCGTTGTCTAGAGGATGATGGTTCCAACCAAAGACTTTTCCCTTTCCAGCCGTAGCTACTTCAAGAGACTTGTCCTTGTAACACCCCATCTAGCCACACATATAGCACTTCACATTCGGCCTCACTGCAACTACTCTTCCATCACCCAAGCGACACTTGTTGGTGTAGTGTCCTTTCTTATCACACTTGTAACAAACAATAACAACATTGCTTTTCCTAGCTTCTACCCCCGACGAGGCACCTTTCTTCTTGAAGAACTTCCGCTTCTTACCCTAAAAATTCTGAACCTTAGTTGGTTTCCCCTTTCCAAAAGTGGAAAGCATCTCTTTATTCGGAATAGCCATCTCAAACATCAATATGACATGGATCCCGAAGGTTTGGCATAGTTGCTCTGGCGATCTTAGGATTCAACGCCCTTATAAATTTATCATTCTTCCGAATGACAGTATCCATAGTAGCATATCCATAACGGGATAGCTCGTCAAACTTTATAGCATACTCAATCACCGATCTATCCCCCTGGGCTAAATATGCAAATTTCTTAAGAAATGTTGACTTGGCAACATCTGGTAGAAATCTTTCTTCGAACCTCCTTTCAAATTCAGCCTAAGTCAGATCTTCTTCTGGCTCTTCCACGGTAACTCTGTTCCACCAAAACAATGTTGCTCCCTACAATTGCCTGGAAGCAAGTATCCTCTTTTGCATATCCATCAAATCGAGATATGAAAATATCCTTTCACAATCCAATAACCAGTTCTCTACTCCTACCGCATCCTCGGTTCCCAGAAAAGGCTTTCCTCTAAGACTAGCGTAATCCCTGCTCAGCTTGGTATAATTATTGCCAACTGGGGCCACCAGATTAGCTCCCCGAGCATTCCCTATAGCCACTCCCGTAACTGCTCCAACTTGCATTGTATTCGCGAAGAACTAATACAACATCCCCATATCAACGGGCGGAATCTTAGCATCAAAATTGGAATTTGCATTTGGATTTGCATTTGCCTATCGACCCTGGTTGCTTCTAATATTGGGTTAGTCATTTCCACGTGTTATAGTGCGTCTCCTACCTTGATTCACTCTTCCATTTCCTACCTCCATATCTTACTTCCTTACTACCTTGAAATCCTATCATGGTAAGATACAGAAGAACGGTCTAAGAGTGTGGGGAATATATACTTAGGCATTTATAGCAAAGTACACATACGTTACTATAATGCTTACCCAAGCCCAACTATATTCTAGGTTCATTAGATTATGCTTTAAAAATCTTTTAAGATTTAAATTCCTTTTAAGTACATAAATCATGCTCTGATACCAACTTGTCGATCCCGCTTCTGGAGGCTCAAACTAACTACTACGGATGCTGTAGTCATCCATAAGTGTTATTTCTGAGTGATCGAAATCGGAACCTTGAAACTATTGGCAACGCAGAAATGCAAGAATATGAAAAAATTTAAACTTCAACAAAATAAAATTTCTCATTTCTTATGAATTTCAATTTAAGATTTAGTTACATAATCCCAGAAGTTAATCACGTTTAGATCGCATATATATGTACAAAATACGATAAGAGCGAAATATGAAGATGTCCCCTTATGATGATCAGAGAACTAATAAATATGAACTTTACGGTTCTTAGTACATCATAGCGGAATACACAAAATAGCTCCTATATGCTAACACATCCTCTTACACATCTCCGAAAGCTTATTCGTCCAAAACATGAAAGTCTCCCACTCTCAGACTACTTAAATTAATTTTTGAGTACTCGAGAGTTTGTGGAGAAACACAAACTTCGAGTCTGATAATAAGTCTGGTATGAATAATCCCCTATCATCTCTTATCATAAATAGATATCTAGTAAGGCCACACCGCTTAGCAAAATGGGTTTTTCCCTCACTAATTTCCAAAAAAACACGCGAATCATTTACTACGACCTTGCACCCTAAATTATTTTTCTTAACATAATATGAAATAAAGCCATAAATCATATTTATTAGATATCAAATCAAATCATTTATTAAATATCCCATCCACCCATTTATTAGATAATCCATCTAAAAGCAATTTATTTGATTTTCCATCTAAAATCAATTTATTAGAGTTCCCCTATAAAATCTTTAAAATGACTATCTGTCATAATTTAGTAGGACTATCCATCAGATATCCATTTAAAATAAATATAGATTATCCATCCTACATTGTTTTATAAACGATGGTATGGGCTATCCACCACACACTCCATAGTTTTCCTAGGATGACTATGAACCCCTTGGGTGCCAAATCCTAAGGTTAACCACCTCTGGTAAAACATTTTGATGTGGGCTATCCACCACACATTCCATGGTTTTCCTAGGTTAACCAAGAACCTAACACTTGTCCAAAAATATCATGATCCCTATGGTTATTTATTATTCCTCAGGTGAACTACATATTTAACCTATTCCCATTGGTAGCTCCAATTAGGTTAAATTTAATAAAAACAAACTGATAGCCCCAATTTATAGATTTGAAAGCATAAATCTGTTTGTAACCCCAAACTATGTGTCAAAAACATTAAACCTTATTCCGGTATCCCGAAGGTTTTGCAACATTGAATTTATATAAGGATCCTCCTTACATACTCAAGCACAATAAGTATTTTATGCTATAACCCTTCGAAGTAACCCCTTCAATTTAGCAAACTTTTATTTAATGAAAATGGCTAAAAACAGCCCTTTAAACCCTTCGAATAAAGTCCCATTCGAAAGAAAATAAATATACAAAGTTAGCCCCTTCAGAAATCATTCTTTTGAAAGCATCATAAAATCATACCTTTCGACCTTGCCGAAAGATCCAACCCTTCGGACTTGACAGAAGGTTTCCTCTCGACCTAGTCAAAAGGTTCCACCTTTTAACCTGCCGAAAGCCTGGGGCATCCCACTTATAAAAAGTCATTTTAAACCTTTTGAAATCATGGAAGGTAACCCCTACAAAAACATTTCAAAATCAAACCTTTCAAAATTCAACCTTTCAAACTCAAAACCTTTCAAAATCAAACCTTTCGAAATCAAACCTTTCGAACTCAAAACCTTTCGAAATCAAACATTTTGAACTCAAAACTTTCGAAATCAAACCTTTCAAACTCAAAACCTTTCGAAATCAAACCTTTCGAACTCAAAGCCTTTTGAAATCAAACCTTTCGAAATTATTGAAGATAGCCCATCCAAAATCTTTCGCAATTATATAAAAACATTAAAGTGTTGATATTGGAACCAACTCTTCGAAAGCATACTTCCGACTATGTCGAAAGGTTTTACCCTTCAACTTTGCCGAAAGGTATTAAAACACCTTTTTGGGAAACATTTCAAAACAATATTCTTGAAGGTTAAACTTTTGAAGATCCCCTTTGAAAGCCTTCTTGAATAAGTAAAAAATTTATTCTTTCATAAAATGATAGAGTCGAAGGATCCCCTTTCAACTTATTCAAAATTATTTTTATTTCTATTCGAGGGCAAAAGAAGCAGCCTCCTCATCCCTTTGCCCTTTTCTTCCCTTCGGCCCTGTGCCTACCTTTTGACGTTGGGCAGAAGGTAATTGTTTGCCTTTCATTTTCGACGAAAGGTACCTTTCGACTTCATCGAAAGGGTAAAAGCAGGCTTATTGAAGTCGAAGGCAGAACTGGGCCTACTGAAGTGATGTTTTATCTTGTTTGTCTAATTTTAATTGGGTGAGGAACATTCTCCTGTACTTTCGAACAGTGAAAATTTTGCAAAAACCAACCTTTTTCTTAAAACACTATACTTCTTCCCCAAATATTTCCAAAAGCGAATTTCCCTCCTGTTTAAATAAACACGGAAGCCATTTTTCAGTTTAGCTCTTGGTTTTATAATTTTTATTATCTTAGTAAACCGCTAAGGAAAAATTCCCAAAAATCACCAAAAATCTGATAAATTATATACTTCATCATGTTTAAATTTCAAAGCAAATGAAGCTTAAAACAACTTGGAATTTAACCGAAACCAAACAAAAACGTGTTAATTAACCCATTAACATTTCAAAACACCTATGTTTTATCCAATCAAAGGTTAAATGGTAATATCCTAACCAAAATCACAAACATGAATCGAGTTGAAACGACCCTCCTTTTCGCATGCTTTAAATCGACACACGTGCCGATTCAAACCATACGGAAGGGCGGATTGTTATGGGGTAAATAAGCAAACAGATGAGAAAAAACAAACAGAATCTCACAGCGGAAGGATAATATATAATAATCAATATACAGTTCATAAAATGTTTACAAACAGTGGATTCTTCTTTATACAATAAATATCAGAGTTCCCATACTAATAAATATCAATACAGCGGAATACAGTGTGTGTAGTGGAACCATATAATATAATAATAATAAAATCTTCGTCTTCTTCCTCCAGAAATAAAGTCTTCAAATCCTGAAATGCTCGGACTGAACCGAGAAAATTGAAAAGACAAAACACTTGAGTTAGAACTAAAAGATCTTATGTAAGTTAAATCAACAGAAATAAATATGAGGCGGTAACTCAAAAGATGCTCGGGATTTACATCTCTTAAGGATCCGTTAAACTATTTACTATGTAGTATATTTCTCTATTATAATAGTGTCTAATTGTAAAATAAACTTACTTTAAAATAGCGTTAAGGAGTGACCCAATATTCCCCTTAACACATAATATATTCCCATAGTCTATACAGTACCGTAATCTCCCCCGTAACGAGCGTCGTCAGAGGGCACTCCATAGGTATGGTACAAAACAAAATCGTATAAGGGGCGCTAGGGTAGGTGACACGGCACAACTAGGCAACGCCAGGGTAAATATACCAATTACGCTTCCGGACCGGTGGTAGCGCGTAGCCGCAGCTACCGCCCACCTCGAACAAACTCCCCTCAAAATCAAAAGTAAAAGTGGACACCGAATCAATGCAAAGTCAGAGTATAGTATCGAAGAGGAGTATCCGATAAAGGGCGCTAACCCCCTTAGCCCGTTGAACGCTCCTGTTTTAGCCACCTTATGCCAACTCACGGGAGTTGGGTTCACGTATTTAACTCGAAGGAATCGCCGCCACCAACCTACTTCATTCTGGAATCTCCACCGCGTACACGGTTGTTAAAGTGGTTTTCGGAGTTGGCAGAGAGTATGACAACTTCCGATCCCGGTCTCTACAACAACCAAACGTTATTATAACACCGCGGTCATTTAAAAATAATTATACTTTCAAAACCATAATAAAATATCTATTTCAAAACCATATAAATGCGATATCGTTTATATTTTTAAAATCCCAAATCAATATGATATCATTTTTATTTTATAAATATCCCTTTCCCAAAATCATAGTATTTTCAAATATATATACCTTGAAACCGTAACTTTGAAACATAATTTTTAATACTTAACGGTTCAAATACTATATTACTTTATAAAATAAAACAACTTCTTTAAATTTCCCAATAAATTCCCAATATCAATTTGAACCTCCAAATAAACCATTTTAATTCCCATATATTTCAAAACTTAAATATTCCATATTTCAAAACGGATTCTTAGATAATTTAATATATATCAATATCCAATTCTTATTATTTAAATTTGAAATGTTTACTTAATAAAACAAATATTATTTAAGTATAACCCTTAAACTTTAATAACAGGATATTCTTTTAATTAAATTTACTTGATAATATTCTTAAATCAATTTGATATTCATTTAAATTCTCAAACCAAAATCAAGTTATAAATTTTTACCCTTTAAATCTTAATTTATTTACATTTCATAACAAATTTTTCGAAGATAATTCTTAAATACTTTAATTCAAATCATATTCACATTTATCTTCAACCTTACTTTTATTTGAGTTATTATAAACTCTATATACAATAGATTTTTTAAAATAGATACTTAACAATATTATATTGTAACAGCCCGCAAATTCGTACCCCTTGAGTCAACACTATTCTACAATACTCAACTCAAGTTGTACAGAAATACGAACCATCTGGGTTAAAGAAAAAGAGGTACAAGAAGAAAATAGAAAACAATATCAGAATCTAACCAACGCAGCGGACTAAAATATAATAGAAAATAAATGATCTTTACTCAAAATCAAATATATCTGTTTATATATTACATCATCAGAGTACATCGATCAACGACTCAACAACAACATACAAATGGATACACAGCAACTCAATCACAGTGGAATATATATATAACATGTACGGATATACGTATCGTCCTCCAGCTCGTCTCCTAAGCTCCACAGCATCACATCCTGTATTCTATAATACTCGGTCTGACCCGAGCATTACAGTTAAATAACACCCGAGTCAGTCTGGAATACCAGCGTGAGAAAATCACATCCAATTGATTGTTAAAGTTTCAAAATCCTTTGAAAACAAAAGCATCTCGTAAGACCACGCCACAAATAAACATGTCGGGTTTTTACCTTACGATAGCTAAAACAATTTTTATAGAAATCCTCTGATATTATTGTAGTGTCTATAGAAAGTAAATAGAATCTAGCTGAAATGCTTGCATCTCACGTTTCAGCAATAGTTGGGCACAATCAAAACCGTACAGGCGCTTATTGGAGTTTGGATCCCATACAATGGCAGGGCTACTGGGGTACCGCCCGTCACAGTACCTGGTCTAGATCAGAGTACCGAGGAGCCACCCTAACTTCCCTGCAACACAAGACCGGAACCATTCCTTACTGAACAGTCCCAAGCAAGATCACCCCGCAGTTGGCGCGACCAACCGCCCACTAAGCCGAATAAAAGGGACATCTAGACAGGGGAAACCTCACTCTCCAGTGGGGGCTACCCACGAAGTCTTGCTGCACCTCCCCTGTTTTAGCCATTCCCGGTTGATGAGGCTTGAGGTTAAGCGTTACCTTTCAAGAACGCATCACTTAGAATGCTCATCGTCCACCTGACGATGTTCTGAAAGCATTCAATCCATACAAGTTGCCCTGGGTCTGGACAAACCGAATCACCGTCTTCAACTCTTCACGGTCTTCATTCGTAATCGTTCAAACCGGATCGAAGTGGTTTTCGGATAGTTAAATCCGATCCCGGACTCTTCGAAACGATCAGCGCATTGTCCAATATTGATAGTCGGTTATTTAACTATCAATTAATATTCACAAACAACCATCAACCAATAATTTTCCAAATTATTTATTAATCTCAAAAATATCTTCAAAAGATATATTTCCATTTTCAATCCTTTGAAAAAAGTTTCAAAACCATCATTCTTTTCAGAATCAACTTTCCTAAATATTTTATATCTCCTCTGAAATCACCAAGCACAAAACTAGATTTTAAAATAATTTAAAACACTTTATTTTGAAACATTTAAGTTAAAATTACTTTAATAATTTGTTAAAAATACATACTATATGAATGTTTGAAATAAGGTTATAAAACTAGATTTCTACCTTTAAAACAAAATACTAAGTTACTTCTTAATAATTACTGCTAGAATAGATTAAAGAAAATACTTACTTTAAACTTTAAATAATAGAAATAATAAATTTTTCAAAACTTGCTTTCTTTAAAAACAGCTTCAAAACATTTAATTTATATTTACAATTTTACCTTTTAAAACATGTACTTGGCCATCTAGAGAAAGTTCCAACTCAATCACTTAAATCAATTTCCCCAAAATTGATTTCTAATTTATTTTATTTGAAGTAAGTTTCTTTAATTACTCAATTCATTTCAAAAATTCATTAGTTACGGACTTATTATTATTGTTGTTATTTTTCGTTTGATTTTAAAACTTTTAACTAAAATATACGAATGTCAGGCTTTTTCCCATTTCTTCTTTATTCCTTAAGTTAAATCTTGAATATTAAATAAATGTTTGTTTTTATTAAATAATATCATTGAAGTTTCAAACTTCATTAACCTTCTGCTTATTCAAAAATTCCTTTCCATATACAGAATTTTATCAATTAAATAGTGATACAAATAAAAGTTATCACATTCTTCCTGCAGTTTCCAAAACTTTAAAAATTATAGGATTTGGATAAGAAGCGCAAAAGTTATGCACAAAATACTAGCTCAGGTTTGCATAAAACAACAGGACAGCGAGTTTGCAAGAGGTTTTTCAACATTTTAATCAACTAATTTCAGAAAATGATACAAAAAAAAGTTATAGTACTTTCCGTTGACTTTTCGGAATGACCAAGATCGTCGAATTTGGATCAACGGTTCAAAAGTTATGACCATTTTACTAAAAACAGTAAACTTAGCCTGAACTTATGCATTTGCAGGACAGCGACCAACAATTTCAATTTTAGCATAGAAAACATCGAAATCGGGCAAAATGAATAAACCAAAAGTTTTAGGTTAGTTCCTAAGTTTTCCAGAACATTAAAAATTTTCAAATTCCGATAAGAATTGTAAAAGTTATGGATAAAACAATTCTAAGATTTGAATTTCACAACTTATGTCATTTTGTCTCGGGACAGCGATAAACAATTACAATTTTGGCCAAGATAACATCGAAATTTTGGAAACTCAAAACATAAAAGTTTTAGAACAAAGTCTAAGCTTTCTGTAACATCTAAATTTACCGAAATTGGTTGAGGAACGAAGAAATTATGGCCAATTTAGTTTCAGCCTTAAGCACAGAGCTAATATTGGTTTTGCTCTCGGGATTACAGTAGAAAGGTTCAATTTTGACATAGCTAACATCCAAATTATAGAAAGCACAAAACATAAAAGTTATAGCACATGAAATAAGCTTTCCATAACATCCAAGAAATCGAAATTTCATTAAGGATTGAGAAAGTTATGGTTAAATTACTAAGCTGCGTTTTTGATAGAACCGAGCCATTTTTACTTATAACTATCATCTCTTCAAGAATAACATGAATACTTGAAATTAAATAGTTTTTCTCACCTTAAACTTGTGTATTTTACTTGACTCTTTTTCCCTAGCTTTCTCCAAGCTTTTCCACTTTATCTTACTTTTGTTTTTGCTTTGTGAAAGTATCCAAAATAAGTGAACATTTCCACCCTTTATATATTAATTTTCAAGGCTAGTTTGGTAATTTTAGTTTTGGACTCTTGTCTTCTTCTCTTTGCACAAGCTTTAGAATGTTGACACATGTCTACTTAGGTGTCTTAAGATGTTTCTACACATGGACACCTAATGGGGTTATGTGTCTACTTAGGTGTCTTAAGAGGTTTCTACACATGGACACATGTCCTTCATTTTTTATGCAAGCTTTATTTCATGACACATACCTTATTTAGTAATCATTTAAGGTGTTCTAGAAGTGTACACTTAAGTGATATATGTGTCATAATTCTATTTCATCTTAAGATAGGTGTATGGTCTATATTATGCCACTTGTCTTCACCATGTCATGCCACTTATCCTATACTTATACATACTTATAACTTTTGTATTATTATAAATATAAATACAATAGAGATGGTGTATACAAGAAGCTTGACTAATTAAATTATTATCAATTAAATTTTTAGCGTGTTTATATATTGTACACTCACACACTAATCTGATCACAACGAAATTTGAAATCCGATAATAATTCAATATTACGGACCTAATGGAACTGGTTTCGTCGAATTCCGAGACTGTGCCTCGGAAGGTTATTTTTAAATTCAATTTAAACGATTAAATTTCAAAACTGACCAATTCAATGTTAGATTCCATTTTAACACTTTTATTATATTCAATGTTATCAATATAAATTTATAAGCTTTCAAATTATATTTTTAACAGGCTTAAAATCTCTGGTTTCATATTTTATCCAATTCAAATTATTTAATTCAACAATCTAATTGTCAAATAAATTATGATATTCGTAATTTAAGTTGAGAATTAACCTTTAAATACTTAAAATCAATTAAATATTCCGATTTTAAATGCTCGAAAATTTCGGGTCGTCACATATATAAACGAAATCAACTACATTATTTAGCTTATTTTAAAATTCGAAACAAATTTATACATAGCTAAATTCAAGAATTTTACTATATATATATATATACAAGTAAATAGGCACAAGGAAGAAGTTGCAAAAAAATTTAGTCTTAGGGACAACAAGTTTGCTTTTTAGTGTGAAGGACATTTTTTAGTGTAAACTGAAAATGATAGTTACAACTATCACTCTGTGAATTACACTAAAAAGTGTCCTTCAGCCTAAAAAACACACTTCTTGTCCCTGAAACTAAATTTTTCTCTCACTTTTTCCTTGATCCTAAAAACCCCATATTAATATATATCAAAATTTAATATTTATTAAACCGTATTCTTTCCAAAACCATAGAAAACCATTTCAAAAATAATTTTATATATATACCGTGTGCCTGTATATAATTTTCTATTCTATGGCCAAGTGATGCGGATATTTATCATTTCAATCCGCAATTTAAAAATAAAAATGCGGTTGTATATCATTTCAAACCGCAATCCCGAATGAAATGAAAATGCATAATAGCTGGTAGTTTATACAATATAAATACAGTATCCATCCATCCATCTTAACTATCATCAATTTATCATCCAATTCAAACAATCACATCAATAAATAATAATTAATTACTGACAGTTAAATTTTCAATAATGAATTAAATAACTGTTAATTGGCCGTTCTAAATGCAATGAATAAATTAATTTAACAATTAGCTGGCAGTTTTAAATGCAATAATGAATTAAATAACGCGTAAATTAATTGAATGCAATTTAACTGAGAAAATGATGAAATATATGTCAAACAGCTATAAATAAAAATTTTAAACATGTCATAAATCAATTCAACCAACATAAGAAATCTTAGAAGTTGTGAACGGGCTAAAACACTCACCTTTTTGAACTTAAATTGAATTCAAATCCAATTTAAACCCAAAAATTGGACAGTCTTCGAATTCATCCAAACTAGTGCCAAAACGTCAGAAATTCCGATATGATCCCAGCAAAACAAACCGCGCATGAATCTGAGCTCGTATGCAAAAGTTATGAAAATTTGAAAAATGGAAAATTCTGGTCCTGGGTCGACTTCGGGCTCGACTCAGGTGCGCCGCCTCAAATCCCCGGTGCTGGCTTGGAGTTTTTGCCAAAACGACCCGAGTCATTTTCTTCCTGACCCGAAGTAGTTACAGTGTTTTTGCCTGTGAAACTCGAAGCGTGACTCGAAGTGGCTGCAGATCCGCAATTTTTTTTTTTTTGAAATTGAAATTGGATTGGGAAGATTAGGGTTTGCAGTGGAATAAGGAAGAGCATACGTTCAGAATGAGGAATAAGAAATGAACTAGGGTTTATAACCACATATATATAGGCAAACAGAATAGAAAGAAGGGGCTAGGTTGGATTTGGGTTTTGAACGATAATTGACCCGAAAAGCCCGTTTCGATTCCGGAACGGAAAAGGGTCAACCCATATATCAAAATATATGTTAAAAAATATTTTAAACGCGATGGGAAAAGCTTCACGTTTAAATTCCATCGTATGAATAAGTTATGCTAAATTCAAATTTTCCAAATTGATTTCAATTGATTTAAATTGCATAAATTTCAAGGCGTTTTGAGTCCGTACGATCGAACGACAAGTCCGATCGTTATGAAATTTGAAAGGCTAATTTAATTCACCGTTACGGATCCAATGAAACTAGTTTCGTCGAAACCCGAGTCAGTGGTCAAAATGGCTAATTTTATATTAATTAAATAAATTTAAAATTCGTTAATAAAATCCAATTTTTTTTAAATCTTAAATTTGACAAATTTTATTAACTTTATATTTCTCAATCAAATTACATTGTTTTAAACAATTTAAAAGTCAATTTAAAGTTGATTAACTTCCCATTTCAGTGTCAAATTTTCATTTTTATTAAATTTAGAAATTATCAATTAAGTTTCCAAAAATTTCATTGAATTAAATCTTCATTCTTATTATTCAATCCATTATAGCCAAATGGATGAAATTAACATACATAAATATTTTTCAATTTCAACTAAATTTTCAATTAACGTAAAAATAAATGTTTAATTTTTACTTAATAGCAAAAAACTCAATTACCTTAATTCTTTATATTCAAATAAATAAACAAATCTTGATTTACAATCTTTTCATTTACCCATAGTCATATTATAAATGGAATTTACATTATCTTGAATTATTAATTACCATCAGTTAAGATATTAACATTTGTTCCTTAAATTTATTTGCCCTGAATTATTTACTGCATTTATCAAATTCCAATTTCTTAATCACATTCAAACCATTAATTGGTATTGCAATGACATTTAAATTTCTTTTCTTAGATTTCATCTACATTTCCATTTATGCAATATTTCAAATATTAAGTTTCCATTTAATTGCAATTGATTATCAGTTATAATTTAATATACTAAATAGATGGTTAATCTTTAATTACTTGTTATCATTAACGTTTTATTTCCCCTTAAAAACTATTAATAACAAGCCAAATGTTGCTATTTGATTGAGACCTAATTCAATGAATTAATGAATGGGTAAATGATTAAAGTTTTGCACTATTGCCACAATTCTCATTAAGATACATTAAAGTTTATTAAGTTCTAATTGACTCCCATTTAATTAATACAATAATTACTACCCTTGCTTCAAATTTCCAAAATTTAGAAATTACAAATTTTATTTTCAATATTTCCATTTAATAGACTTTCCATTCTATCATAAATCTAATTGCCCTATTATGGATAGTATTACATTATTGAATCGATTATCAATTTATGGAAAGAATTAATATTGGCCTACTCTTATTACATTAACAATTATCATCTTATTCCAATATTCAATTAATATAGAAATACATTTCATCCACTTACAATTAAATGCAATTACTACATAATTCTTCCTTAGTTAATAACCTTCCTATTTCTATTTATTATATCTTAGCAAATTATATCCTTTAATTACGATTAACTATTCTAAATAAATTGATTCACTTGGTTTCACGCCTTTTCATTACATCAATTATCCTATTATGAATGGAATTTTACCTTGGCTACATCTTATTGAATCCAACATTTCTCACTTACCAATTTATTCCACATTGACTGCAATAATTTAGTGAATTAATTGAAACTGAATACAAATTAAACTTAACAACCTAATAAAATAAGTAACGTACAATAAATATTGTCACTAACTCTTAATCACACTTTTAGAGGTTCATTATTTACACCCTAATATTGTAATTACTTACATAACACTGGTTTTACTCAATTAACATTTATTACAAACTATTCCAAAATTTATTCAATATTTATATTAGTTCTCTTATATTCGATTTATACACATGTATGATCTTTCCACTATTAACATTCATTTGAATTCTATTCAACTTTTCATTTCTTGCAATAACTCATTTATTATACCTTTGCATATAAATAAACAAGGTTCCAATAAATAGGATTTATTAAATTCAATCCTTTTTAATTAAGTCTATTTTAAACCAAATGTAACAAATTTCACTAGTCATTATTATATTAATGAATTCCATTCTAGTTAATATTTCACAAATTCAACATTTCTATTGGTTTCTTATATTAAACTTATAACTAAGTATGCCAATTTACATTATTTCAATTTATTGCCATATAAATTTTAAGTTGTTAACATTTAAGTACAATTGCTTCATCTAATTTCTACATTCTCTCCAATATAACTTTAAGACCTTTATTTCATTCTAAAGAAATCCTATTACATTAACTCTTATAAAAAAACCATCAAATTTTACGAGTCGTTACACTCTCCCCCACTCAAAACTTTTCGTCCCCGAAAAGGAAAAGAATGAAAAAGAAGAGTTAAGAAATCAGTATATCTTATTCACAACATAAATTTTTTTTATAAACAATTAAATTAAATTTGTATATTTTACTTAAGTAACAAATTTACAATCATTATATCTTTTCATACCTAAATCAATAAAGTTTGGAAAATATTTTCAAAAATTTTCTAAGTCCGAAATTTACGAAAAATTTCGCCAGAGTCTCCTTTGTACGGAGAGGCTCGGGAGAAAATATAATATAAAAATAACAATATATAACATATATTTTCCAAAATAATATATATCCCAACACGGGAAAACAATATAATAGCGCTATAAAACGTAATCTGAAAACGTACCTATTTGTCGGGGAATATATGCTTAATTATGAAACCAAATGCAGTAGCAATTCCTTCCATATCCTGCATTTCACTTATATAATCCAAAGGGTTAACAATTATATAAAATGAAATATTTAAGTGGTTTCAATCACTAACAACAAATCAGTACAACAACCATCAATTTCAACAAACAACATACACAACAAATACAAAAAACCATTCAATCAAACAAACAAATAGTTGTTCGGGTTAAAAACTTTTAAATTGTACGGAATGAAAAATAAACTACCACGGCATCATTTACTCAACAGTCTTAGATAAAACTAAATAGATTATTCATTCATCCAATCCAATTTTTAAAGTATCCTTGCCCAAACAACCATAAACTAAACAACAACAAATCCAAGCAACAAATAAACTTTACTTATTATTAAATTCCATTTCATACATTTGTTGTTTGATTTCTTATTCATTCATTATTTATTTTTATCTATTTCTATTCATTACCCTTTTTTCTTCTATTTCTATTCATTACTTACCAATTCAATTTCATCTATCCATATAATGCCAAATTTTATTTATTGCATTACATTCATTCTTATCAATTTCCTTTCATACATTAGTTGTTCGATTTCTTTTCTTTCATATAATGATTTATCTTTTTATTTTCATTTATTTCTTGCAAATTTTCATTTATTTTTATTCATTTCTAACAAAGTCTCATTTTCACTTATTCATTTCATGAATTTTTTCCTTTTATTTTATTACATTCATTTATTTACTGCTTAATTTTATGCTCTTAAGCTTATAATCTTTTATTTATATTCCTTATCTTTCTATTATATTTTATTAGAAGCAATTTCAATTATTCCTAAATTTTATACCACCATAACAACAAGTTGTTATTTATTAAAGAATTTCATTAATTACGTGCATAATATCCATTACAATTTCTTTTAACATTCTAACTTTTATAGTTGATAAGTTATATACATGCTTTTAAGGATGTAATAAAAGTTACACAAGTTAATCTCTACTTCATTTTAATTAATTTATGGTTCAATAATTATATCTTTTTATAAGATTACAATTTCACTATTTATAACTTAGCATTAAATCACTTATTTTAATTAAAGGTTCCAATTTATAAATTAGTTGTATTCCATTTTTCTACACTTAATTGAAACTATTAATTAACGGAAATTTAAGAATCAAATATCGGGTTTAATTTTAAATCATTTAAAATAATAGATAGATGTATACACTTAAAAAATATATATATCCCATTTAATGAAAACGATAAAAATTTTCTCAAACAAATCTGCAGTAAACTACTACAGTGGCCTTCCCCATTCGAAACTCGAAAATGAATGTCGATGATGCGTGCACTCATCACCAAAATTATTTTCCAGCGACAGAGAGGGGAGCGCAAAATTTATTTCTTTTCAAAGTTTCTTTTTAAAACAATTCTTTCTAATTATATTGAAGTATTTATGTTAGAAAATACTTCTAAAATATTATTATTATATTCCAAAATCAATTGAAAGAAATTTTCAAAACCCCGGAACTTAAGTTCTAGATTTCCAAATTTCATTTATATTATTTTCAATTTTATTTCAACTATTATTTATATTTTCATTACCTAACAACCAATATATAGCAACCAAATATATATCTCATTTATAAAAATTTACTTTATATATATAAAAATATAATAGGAAAAATTATTTCATTTACCTATTTTAAAAACAAATATTGTGTCGGTCTATCATATTAAGTGTTTAGAAATCCCTATTGATGTCATAGTGTCCCATGCACCAACCAGAATTTATAAATACAAAATGGAACGGATTTACACAATATTAAAACCTTTTTATAACACTAACAAATACGCTCTCTCTTATATATACACTCAGCGACTCCCATAGGGTATACTACCCTATTAGTAAAGGGTCAAACCCCACTAAGCTAAGGTTTATCGCTAAACCAAAGCTCTGATACCAGATGTAAAGTCCCGCCTTTTCGCACGCTTTAAATCGGCACACGTGCCGATTCAAACCATATGGAAAGACAGATTGTTATGGGGTAAATAAGAAAACAGAGGAGAAAAAACAAACAGAATCTCACAGCGGAAGGATAATATATAATCATCAATGCACAGTTCATAAAATGTTTACAAACAGTGGGTTCTTCTTTATACAATAAATATCAGAGTTCCCATACCAATAAATTTCGATGCAGCGGAATACAGTGTGTAGTCGAACCATATAATAATAATAATAATAATAATAATAATAATAATAATAATAATAATAATAATAATAAAATCTTCATCTTCTTCCTCCAGAAATAAAGTCTTCAAATGCTGAAATGCTCGGACTGACCCGGGCGAATTGAAAAGACAAAACACTCGAGTCAGAACTAAAAGATCTTATGTAAGCTAAATCAACAAAAATAAATATGAGGCAGTAACTCAAAAGATGCTCGGGATTTACATCTCTTAAGGATCCGTTAAACTATTTACTATGTAGTATATTTCTCTATTATAATAGTGTCTAATTGTAAAATAAACTTACTTTAAAATAGCGTTAAGGAGTGACCTAATATTCCCCTTAACACATAATATATTCCCATAGTCTATACAGTACCGTAATCTCCCCCGTGATGGGCGTCGTCAGAGGGCACTCCATAGGTATGGTATAAAACAAAATCGTATAAGGCGCGCTAGGGTAGGTGACACGGCACAACTAGACAATGCCAGCGTAGATATACCAATTACGCTTCCGGACCGGTGGTAGCGCGTTGCCGCAGCTACCGCCTACCTCGGACAAACTCCCCCCTAAATCAAAAGTAAAAGTGGCCACCGAATCAATGCAAAATCAGAGTATAGTATCGAAGAGGAGTATCCGATAAAGGGCCCTAACCCCATTAGCCCGTCGATCGCTCCTGTTTTAGCCACCTTATGCCAACTCACGGGAGTTGGGTCCACGTATTTACCTCAAAGGAATCGCCACCACCAACCTACTTCATTCTGGAATCTCCACCGCGTACACGGTTGTTAAAATGGTTTTCGGAGTTGGTAGAGAGTATGACAACTTCCGATCCCGGTGTCTTCAACAACCAAACGTTATTATAACACCGCGGTCATTTAAAAATAATTATACTTTCAAAACCATAATAAAATATCTATTTCAAAACCATATAAATACGATATCATTTATATTTTTAAAATCCTAAATCAATATGATATCATTTTTATTTTATAAATATCCCTTTCCGAAAATCATAGTATTTTCAAATATATATACCTTGAAACCGTAACTTAGAAACATAACTTTTAATACTTAACGGTTCAAATACTATATTACTTTATAAAATAAAACAGCTTCTTTAAATTTCCCAATAAATTCCTAATATCAATTTGAACCTCCAAATAAACCATTTTAATTCCCATATATTTCAAAGCTTAAATATTCCATATTTCAAAACGGATTCTTAGATAATTTAATATATATCAATATCCAATTCTTATTATTTAAATTTGAAATGTTTACTTAATAAAACAAATATTATTTAAGTATAACCCTTAAACTTCAATAACAGGATATTCTTTTAATTAAATTTACTTGATAATATTCTTAAATCAATTTGATATTCATTTAAATTCTCAAACCAAAATCAAGTTATAAAATTTTACCCTTTAAATCTTAATTTATTTACATTTCATAACAAATTTTTCGAAGATAATTCTTAAATACTTTAATTCAAATCATATTCACATTTATCTTCAACCTTACTTTTATTTGAGTTATTATAAACTCTATATACAATAGATTTTTTTAAAACAGATACTTAACAATATTATATAAACGAAATCAACTTCATTATTTAGCTTATTTTAAAATTCGAAACAAATTTATACATAGCTAAATTCAAGAATTTTACTATATATATATCAAATTTAATATTTATTAAACCGTGTTCTTTCCAAAACCATAGAAAACCATTTAAAAAATAATTTTATATATATACCGCGGTGCCTGTATATAATTTTCTATCCTATGGTCAAGTGATAAGGATATTTATCATTTCAATCCGCAATTTAAAAATAAAAATGCGGTTGTATATCATTTCAAACCGCAATCCTGAATGAAATGAAAATGCAGAATAACTGGCAGTTTATACTATATAAATACAGTATCCATTTATCCATCATAACAATCATCAATTTATCATCCAATTCAAACAATCACATCAATAAAAAAATAATTAATTACTGACAGTTAAATTTTCAATAATGAATTAAATAACTGTTAATTGACAGTTCTAAACGCAATGAATAAATTAATTTAACAATTAACCGGCAGTTTTAAATGTAATAATGAATTAAATAACACGTAAATTAAATGAATGCAATTTAACTGAGAAAATGATGAAATATATGCCAAACGGCTATAAATAAAAAATTTAAACACGTCATAAATCAATTCAACCAACATAAGAAATCTTAGAAGTTGTGAGTGGGTTAAAACACTCACCTTTTTGAATTTAAATTGAATTCAAATCCAATTTTAACCTAAAAATTGGACAGTCTTAAAATTCATCCAAACCATTGCCAAAACGTCAAATATTCTGATACGATCCCAGCAAAATAAACCGCACGTGAATCCATGCTCGTATGCAGAAGTTATGAAAATTTGAAAAATGGAAAATTCTGGTCCTGGGTCGACTTCGGTGCGCCGCCTCAAATCCCCGGTGCTTGCTTGGAGTTTTTGCCAAAACGACCCGGAGCGACCCGAGTCATTTTCTTTCTGACCCGAAGTAGGTACAACGTTTTTGCCTGTGAAACTCGAAGCGTGACTCGAAGTGGCAGCAGATCCGCAAAATATTTTTTTTTTTGAAATTGAAATTGGATTAGGAAGATTAGGGTTTGCAGTGGAATGAGGAAGAGCATACGTTCAGAATGAGGAATGAGCAATGACCTAGGGTTTATAACCACATATATAGGCAAACAGAATAGAAAGAATGGGCTAGGTTGGATTTGGGTTTTGAACGATAATTGACCCGATAAGCCCGTTTCGATTCTTGAACGGAAAAGGGTCAACCCATATATCAAAATATACGTTTAAAAATATTTTAAACGCGATGGAAAAAGCTTCACATCCAAATTCCATCGTATGAAGAAGTTATGCTAAATTCAAATTTTCCAAATTGATTTCAATTGATTTAAATTGCATAAATTTTAAGGCATTTCGAGTCCGTACGTTCAAACGACAAGTCGGATCGTTATGAAACTTGAAACACAATTATAATTCACCGTGACGGATCCGATGAAACTGGTTTCGTCGAAATCCGAATCAGCGGTCAAAATGGCTAATTTTATATTAATTAAATAAATTTAAAATTCATTAATAAAATCCATTTTTTTAAAATCTTAAATTTGACAAATTTTATTAAATTTATATTTCTCAATCAAATTACAATGTTTTAAACAATTTAAAAGTCAATTTAAAGTTGATTAACTTCCCATTTCAGTGTCAAATTTTCATTTTTATTAAATTTAGAAATTATCAATTAAGTTTCCAAAAATTTCATTGAATTAAATCTTCATTCTTATTATTCAATCCATTATAGCCAAATGGATGAAATTAACATACATAAATATTTTTCAATTTCAACTAAATTTTCAATTAACGTAAAAATAAATGTTTAATTTTTACTTAATTGAAAAAAACTAAATTACCTTAATTCTTTATATTCAAATAAATAAGCAAATCTTGATTTACAATCTTTTCATTTACCCGTAGTCATATTGTAAATGGAATTTACATTATCTTCAATTATTAATTACCATCAATTAAGATATTAACATTTTTTCCTTAAATTTATTTGCCCTGAATTATTTACTGCATTTATCAAATTCCAATTTCGTAATCACATTCAAACCATTAATTGGTATTGCATTGACATTTAAATTTCTTTTCTTAGATTTCATCTACATTTCCATTTATGCAATATTTCAAATATAAAGTTTCCATTTAATTGCAATTGATTATCAGTTATAATTTAATATACTAAACAGATGGTTAATCTTAAATTACTTATTATCATTAACGTTTTATTTCCCCTTTAAAACTATTAATAACAAGCCAAATATTGCTATTTGATTGAGACCTAATTCAATGAATTAATGAATGGGTAAATGATTAAAGTTTTGCACTATTGCCACAATTCTCATTAATATACATTAAAGTTTATGAAGTTCTAATTGACTCCCATTTAATTATTACAATAATTAATACCCTTGCTTCAAATTTCCAAAATTTAGAAATTACAAATTTTATTTTCAAAATTTCCATTTAATAGACTTTCCATTCTATCATAAATCTAATTGCCCTATTATGGATAGTATTACATTATTGAATCGATTCTCAATTTATGGAAAGAATTAATATTGGCCTACTCTTATTACATTAACAATTATCATCTTATTCCAATATTCGATTAATATAGAAATACATTGCATCCACTTACAATTAAATGCAATTACTACATATTTCTTCCTTAGTTAATAACCTTCATATTTCCATTTATTATATCTTAGCAAATTATATCCATTAATTACGATTAACTATTCTAAATAAATTGATTCACTTGGTTTCACGCCTTTTTATTACATCAATTATCCTATTATGAATGGAATTTTACCTTGGCTACATCTTATTGAATCCAACATTTCTCACTTACCAATTTATTCCACATTAACTGCAATAATTTAGTGAATTAATTGAAATTGATTACAAATTAAACTTAACAACCTAATAAAATAAGTAACGTACAATAAATATTGTCATTAACTCTTAATCACAGTTTTAGAGGTTCATTATTTACACCCCAATATTGTAATTACTTACATAACACTGGTTTTACTCAATTAACATTTATTACAAACTATTCCAAAATTTATTCAATATTTATATTAGTTCTCTTATATTCAATTTATACACAGGTATGATCTTTCCACTATTAACATTCATTAGAATTCTATTCAACTTTCCATTTTTTGCAATAACTCATTTATTATACCTTTGCATATAAATAAACAAGGTTTCAATAAATGGGATTTATTCAATTCAATCATTTTTAATTAAGTCTATTTTAAACCAAATGTAACGAATTTCACTATTCATTATTATATTAATGAATTCCATTCTAGTTAATATTTCACAAATTCAACATTTCTATTGGTTTCTTATATTAAACTTATAACTAAGTATGCCAATTTACATTATTTCAATTTATTGCCATATAAATTTTAAGTTGTTAACATTTAAGTACAATTGCTTCATCTAATTTCTACATTCGCTCCAATATAACTTTAAGACCTTTATTTATTTCTAAATTAAATTAGAAATCATATTACATTAACTCATTAAAAAAAATCATCAAATTTTACGGGTCGTTACACTCTCCCCCGCTCAAAACTTTTCGTCTCCGAAAAGGAAAAGAAGGAAAAAGAAGAGTTAAGAAATCAATATATTTTATTCACAACATAATTTTTTTTTATAAGCAATTAAATTAAATTTTTATATTTTATTTAAGTAACAAATTTACAATCATTATATCTTTTTATACGTAAATCAATAAAGTTTGGAAAATATTTTCAAAAATTTTCTAAGTCCGAAATTTACGAAAAATTTCAACAGAGTCTCCTTTGTACGGAGAGGCTCGGGAGAAAATATAATATAAAAATAACAATATATAACATATATTTCCCAAAATAATATATATCCCAACATGGAAAAACAATATAATAGCGCTATAAAACATAATCTGAAAACGTACCTATTTGTCGGGCAATATACGCTGAATTATGAAACCAAATGCAGTAGCAATTTCTTTCATATCCTGCATTTCGCTTATATAATCCAAAGGGTTAACAATTATATAAAATGAAATATTTAAGTGGTTTCAATCACTAACAACAAATCAGTACAACAACCATCAATTTCAACAAACAGCATACATAACAAATACAAAACAACCATTCAATCAAACAAACAAATAGTTGTTCGGGTTAAAAACTTTTAAATTGTACGGAATGAAGAATAAACTACTAGCGCATCATTTACTCAACAGTCTTAGATAAAACTAAATAGATTATTCATTCATCCAATCCAATTTTTAAAGTATCCTTGCCCAAAAAACCATAAACTAAACAACAACAAATCCAAGCAACAAATCAACTTTACTTATTATTAAATTCCATTTCATACATTTGTTGTTTGATTTCTTATTCATTCATTATTTATTTTTATCTATTTCTATTCATTACTTACCAATTCAATTTCATCTATCTATATAATGCCAAATTCTATTTATTGCATTACATTCATTCTTTTCAATTTCCTTTCATACATTAGTTGTTCGATTTCTTTTCTTTCATATAATGATTTATCGTTTTATTTTCATTTATTTCTTGCAAATTTTCATTTATTTTTATTCATTTCTAACAAAGTCTCATTTTCACTTATTCATTTCATGAATTTTTTTCTTTTATTTTATTACATTCATTTATTTACTGCTTAATTTTATGTTCTTAAGCTTATAATCTTTTATTTATATTCCTTATCTTTCTATTATATTTTATTAGAAGAAATTTCAATTATTCCTAAATTTTATAACACCATAACAACAAGTTGTTATTTATTAAAGAATTTCATTAATTACTTGCATAATATCCATTACAATTTCTTTTAACATTCCAACTTTTATAGTTGGTAAGTTATATACATGCTTTTAAGGATGTAATAAAAGTTACACAAGTTAATCTCTATTTCATTTTAATTAATTTATGGTTCAATAATTATATCTTTTTGTAAGATTACAATTTCACTATTTATAACTTAGCATTAAATCACTTATTTTAATTAAAGGTTCCAATTTATAAATTAGTTGTATTCCATTTTTCTACACTTAATTGAAACTATTAATTAACGGAAATTTAAGAATCAAATACCAGGTTTAATTTTAAATCATTTAAAATAATAGATAGATGTATACACTTAAAATATATATATCCTATTATAATTAAAACGATAAAATTTTTCTCAAACAAATCTGCAGTAAACTACTATAGTGGCCTTCCCCATTCGAAACTCGAAAATGAATGTCGATGATGCGTGCACTCATCGCCAAAATTATTTTCCAGCGACAGAGAGGGGAATACAAAATTTATTTCTTTTCAAAGTTTCTTTTTAAAATAATTCTTTCTAATTATATTGAAATATTTATATTAGAAAATACTTCTAAAATATTATTATTATATTCCAAAATCAATTGAAAGAAATTTTCAAAACCCCGAAACTTAAGTTCTAGATTTCCAAATTTCATTTATTTATTTTTCAATTTTATTTTAACTATTATTTATATTTTCATTACCTAACAACCAATATATAGCAACCAAATATATGTCTCATTTATAAAAAAATTCTTTATATATATAAAAATATAATAGGAAAAATTATTTCATTTAACTATTTTAAAAACAAATATTGTGTCGGTCTGTCCTATTAAGTGTTTAGAAATCCCTATTGATGTCATAGCGTCCCATGCACCAACCAGAATTTATAAATACAAAACGAAACGGATTTACACAATATTAAAACCTTTTTATAACACTAACAAATACGCTCTCTCTTATATATACACTCAACGACTCCCATAGGGTATACTACCCTATTAGTAAAGGGTCAAACCCCACTAAGCTAAGGTGTATCCCTAAACCAAAGCTCTAATACCAGGTGTAACGTCCCGCCTTTTCGCACGCTTTAAATCGACACACGTGCCGATTCAAACCATATGGAAGGGCAGATTGTTATGGGGTAAATAAGAAAACAGAGGAGAAAAAAACAAAAAGAATCTCACAGCGGAAGGATAATATATAATAATCAATATACAGTTCATAAAATGTTTACAAATAGTTGGTTCTTCTTTATACAATAAATATCAGAGTTCCCATACACATAAATTTCAATGCAGCGGAATACAGTGTATAGTGGAACCATATAATAATAATAATAATAATAATAATAATAATAATAATATCTTCGTCTTCTTCCTCCAGAAATAAAATCTTCAAATCCTGAAATGCTCGGACTGACCCGAGCGAATTGAAAAGACAAAACACTCGAGTCAGAACTAAAAGATATTATGTAAGTTAAATCAACAGAAATAAATATGAGGCAGTAACTCAAAAGATGCTCGGGATTTACATCTCTTAAGGATCCGTTAAACTATTTACTATGTATTATATTTCTCTATTATAATAGTGTCTAATTGTAAAATAAACTTACTTTAAAATAGTGTTAAGGAGTGACCCAATATTCCTCTTAACACATAATATTTTCCCATAGTCTATACAGTACCGTAATCTCCCCCGTAATGGGCGTCGTCAGAGGGCACTCCATAGGTATGGTACAAAACAAAATCGTATAAGGCGCGCTAGGGTAGGTGACACGGCACAACTAGGCAATGCCAGGGTAGATATACCAATTACGCTTCCGGACCGGTGGTAGCACGTAGCCGCAGCTACCGCCCACCTCGGACAAACTCCCCCCTAAATCAAAAGTAAAAGTGGCCACCGAATCAATGCAAAGTCAGAGTATAGTATCGAAGAGGAGTATCCGATAAAGGGCGCTAACCCCCTTAGCCCGTCGATCGCTCCTGTTTTAGCCACCTTATGCCAACTCACGGGAGTTGGGTCCACGTATTTACATCAAAGGAATCGCCACCACCAACCTACTTCATTCTGGAAGCTCCACCGCGTACACGGTTGTTAAAGTGGTTTTCGGAGTTGGCAGAGAGTATGACAACTTCCGATCTCGGCTTCTTCAACAACCAAACGTAATTATAACACCGCGGTCATTTAAAAATAATTATACTTTCAAAACTAGAATAAAGTATCTATTTCAAAGCCATATAAATACAATATCATTTATATTTTTAAAATCCCAAATCAATATGATATCATTTTTATTTTATAAATATCCCTTTCCCAAAATCATAGTGTTTTCAAATATATAAACCTTGAAACCATAACTTTGTAACATAACTTTTAATACTTAACGGTTCAAATACTATATTACTTTATAAAATAAAACAGCTTCTTTAAATTTCCCAATAAATTCCCAATATCAATTTGAACCTCCAAATAAACCATTTTAATTCCCATATATTTCAAAGCTTAAATATTCCATATTTCAAAACGGATTCTTAGATAATTTAATATACAATATCCAATTCTTATTATTTAAATTTGAAATGTTTACTTAATAAAACAAATATTATTTAAGTATAACCCTTAAGCTTCAATAACAGGATATCTTTTAATTAAATTTACTTGATAATATTCTTAAATCAATTTGATATTCATTTAAATTCTCAAACCAAAATCAAGTTATAATTTTTTACCCTTTAAATCTTAATTTATTTACATTTCATAACAAATTTTTCGAAGATAATTCTTAAATATTTTAATTCAAATCATATTCACATTTATCTTCAACCTTACTTTTATTTGAGTTATTATAAACTCTATATACAATAGATTTTTTAAAACAGATACTTAACAATATTATATAAACGAAATCAACTTCATTATTTAGCTTATTTTAAAATTCGAAACAAATTTATACATAGCTAAATTCAAGAATTTTACTATATATATATATCAAAATTTAATATTTATTAAACCGTATTCTTTCCAAAACCATAGAAAACCATTTCAAAAATAATTTTATATATATACTGCGGTGCCTGTATATAATTTTCTATTTTATGCTTAAGTGATACGGATATTTATCATTTCAATCTGCAGTTTAAAAATAAAAATGCGGTTGTATATCATTTCAAACCGCAATCCCGAATGAAATGAAAATGCATAATAACTGGCAGTTTATACAATATAAATACAGTATCCATTTATCCATCATAACAATCATCAATTTATCATCCAATTCAAACAATCACATCAATAAATTATAATTAACTACTGACAGCTAAATTTTCAATAATGAATTAAATAACTGTTAATTGGCAGTTCTAAATGCAATGAATAAATTAATTTAACAATTAACTGGCAGTTTCAAATACAATAATGAATTAAATTACACGTAAATTAAATGAATGCAATTTAACTGAGAAAATGATGAAATATATGCCAAATAGCTATAAATAAAAATTTTAAACACGTCATAAATCAATTCAACCAACATAAGAAATCCTAGAAGTTGTGAGTGGGTTAAAACACTCACTTTTTTGAATTTAAATTGAATTCAAATCCAATTTAAACCCAAACATTGGATAGTCTTCAAATTCATCCAAACTAGTGCCAAAACGTCAGAAATTCCAATACGATCCCTGCAAAACAAAACGCGTGTGAATCCGAGCTCGTATGCAAAAGTTATGAAAATTTGAAAAATGGAAAATTCTGTCCTGGGTCGACTTCGGGTTCGACTTCAGTGCGCTGTCTCAAATCCCCGGTGCTTGCTTGGAGTTTTTTCCTAAACGACCCGGAGCGACCCGAGTCATTTTCTTCCTGACCCAAAGTAGGGACAGCGTTTTTGCCTGTGAAACTCGAAGCGTGACTCGAAGTGGCTGCAGATACGCAAAATTTTTTTTTTTTTGAAATTGAAATTGGATTGGGAAGATTAGGGTTCGCAGTGGAATGAGGAAGAGCATATGTTCAGAATGAGGAATGAGCAATGACTTAGGGTTTATAACCACCTATATATAGGCAAATAGAATAGAAAGAATGGGCTAGGTTGGATTTGGGTTTTGAACGATAATTGACCCGATAAGCCCGTTTTGATTCTGGAACGGAAAAGGGTCAACCCATATATCAAAATATATGTTTAAAAATATTTTAACGCAATGGAAAAAACTTCACGTCCAAATTCCATCGTATGAAGAAGTTATGCTAAATTCAAATTTTCCAAATTGATTTCAATTGATTTAAATTGCATAAATTTCAAGGCGTTTCGAATCCGTACGTTCAAACGACAAGTCCGATCGTCATGAAACTTGAAACACTATTATAATTCACCGTTATGGATCCGATGAAATTGGTTTCGTCGAAATCCGAGTCAGTGGTCAAAATGGCTAATTTTATATTAATTAAATAAATTTAAAATTCATTATTAAAATCCAATTTTTTTTTTAAAAATCTTAAATCTGACAAATTTTATTACCTTTATATTTCTCAATCAAATTACAATGTTTTAAACAATTCAAAAGTCAATTTAAAGTTGATTAACTTTCCATTTTAGTGTCAAATTTTCATTTTTATTAAATTTAGAAATTATCAATTAAGTTTCCAAAAATTTCACTGAATTAAATGTTCATTCTTATTATTCAATCCATTATAGCCAAATGGATGAAATTAACATACATAAATATTTTTCAATTTCAACTAAATTTTCAATTGACGTAAAAATAAATTTTTAATTTTTACTTAATTGTAAAAAACTCAATTACCTTAATTCTTTATATTCAAATAAGTAAACAAATCTTAATTTACAATCTTTTCATTTACCCATATTCATATTATAAATAGAATTTACATTATCTTCAATTATTAATTACCATCAGTTAAGATCTTAACATTTGTTCCTTAAATTTATTTGCCCTGAATTATTTACTGCATTTATCAAATTCCAATTTTTTTTTGGCAAGGCCGATGGGGTTGAATGGACCCCGACCATTTTATTACAGCACAAATAGATACAGAAAACGTACAACAAAGAGCAAAGCTCAAGAAAACAAAGGGAGACATAGTGCCGCAAGAACAACAGGAAAGAAAACACAAAAGTAAAAACACAAAAGGACTAAAAGGAATGGAATGAGGTGTATATGCCAGGTTCAATGCTGAAGCTTTGCATCCGCATGGACTGTTTCATCTCGTTTGCCAACAAATTTTTGAATACAACATCAGATTTAACCCTACTTACGTCAAACACTCTGGAGTTACGTTCTTTCCATACCGTATTGATGAAGCTTTTCATAAGCACAGTAAAGAGTCTCTTCTTATTACCCTTGTTTCCAGTCTTCGCAAATATATTTTCCCATTCAACACGATTATCAGTTGAGGCCGTATAACACTTAAGTTTGGTCAAAATCACATACCGGAGTTGTTTTATGAATTTACACTCAAAGAACAGATGCTCTACAGTCTCCACTTGCTCGCTGCAGAATAGACAGGCAATGTCAACCACCATTCCCATACTAGCAAGTTTGGCTCTTGTGTGAACCGCACGGTTAAGGACCTTCCACAACAACAGGTTTTCACGATAACTACTGTCCAAACACCATGTTCGCTTCCACCATTTCCACTTTGGCTGCTCTTCATTTTTCATAATCACATTCAAACCATTAATTGGTATAGCATTGACATTTAAATTTCTTTTCTTAGATTTCATCTACATTTCCATTTATGCAATATTTCAAATATCAAGTTTCCATTTAATTGCAATTGATTATCAGTAATAATTTAATATACTAAATAGATGGTTAATCTTAAATTACTTGTTATCATTAACGTTTTATTTCCCCTTAAAAGCTATTAATAACAAGCCAAATGTTGCTATTTGATTGAGACCTGATTCAATGAATTAATGAATGGGTAAATGATTAAAGTTTTGCACTATTGCTACAATTCTCATTAATATACATTAAAGTTTATTAAGTTCTAATTGACTCTCATGTAATTATTACAATAATTACTTGTAATATCCCCGGAATTTTAGACAATATAAATTTAATAATCTGTGTTTAAATTTAAATGGAATTGATAATTATTGTTGATAAATTTGAATTGATACTATAATCTTCTTTATTTAAATATTTAATTTGTGAATTTATTTTTGAAATCTATTTTCTATTTAATAATGTATATGTATTTATATATATTTTAAATAGATAAGTTGTTTTTAAATAAATTTGTATAGCATAATTTTAATATTTTGAAATTGGGAATTGTGATTTATTTTTGATTTATGCTTTTCAAAAATATTTAATAAATAACTAAATGATTTTAAATATGTGAGATAAATGTTTTATTGGTTTAAAAATTCATTTTAACTTAAGTTTGAATATTAAAACGAGTTATAAAAATGTTGTGTTATTCTTTTTAAAATATTAATTTATAAAATGCAATTTGTAAATTTAATATGAAATTTAAAATATAAAACATGTATTCAAATAAGTTATAATCTCTTTATAAATTTATTTCAAGTAATTTAAAGTATCTTTTTCAAATGATTAATTTGTATATTGTTTTTACTTATACTAATACTTTGTTTTATTCTTTAAAATTATTTATCTATATATAACTAAGTATTTATAAAACTAATTAAATAAGTTAAACTTTCTTTAACACATAATTAAAATACTAATTACTTAGATTTACGAGTGTAAATATCTTAAAGCTTAAACTAACAAATGTAAACTAAATACCATTTTTAAATGATAGGTGTTAATAGCTTAAGCCATGTGTCAAATTATATCTTTTATTTTTCTTTGTTTTTAATAAATCATAAATTTAGTTTTCATAACATTACATTCTTTCATTCCTGATTTTTCTCAGTTTCATTTCTCAACTAACGAAACATTTCACACCAAAGTAATCTTCATTCTATTGAAAATCAGTAAACAAAAACTCCTCAAAATGCAAACCATTACCCTGTAACTCCTCAAATAAGAAATACATCTCAAATCCCTTATCCATTTTCAAAATCTGCATACATTAATCGAGTATGAAACCTGCATTTTTCAAAACAACCTGGGTTGAAACTGCAATTTCAAGTTTGCATCTGCATACCATACGAGCAACCTGCATTTTATCTGGAACATGCAAATGAATCTGGAAAAGCAAGATGTCTGCATTTTTGTTTCTTCAATCTGGAAACAAAAGGGCCTGCAAGTAACAAACTATAGCCTGCATCTTTTTCAAAACAATCTGGAAATAAATGCAAAACAAAAACTGCATGGAAGGATTTTTCAAGGATCAGGAAGCAAGTTTTAAAAAGCATTCAAGCCACTGCATGCAAATTAAAGGCATTCAAGCAGATTTTCAAAAAGATTTCAAAAAGGCTTTTCAAAAATCTGGGCTCTGCATAATTAAGGTGAGTAACTTTCTTTTAAAAATTAAAGGTTAAAATTTATTGCATGATAAAACAAATAAATAAATGTTTCTTGTGTTCAAACTTACTGTCTGATGTGTGAATTGCATATATATGCATGCTGTTAAAATTGCTATGCTCAATTTTGTTACCTGGTTCAAGTTTTTAATTTGATTCTTATATCTTTAATTTGTCTTTGTTAAATTATAGGATTTAGATAAAATATGTAGGTTAGTTTCAAAGTTTAGACTTTAAGATTTTATTAAAGTAAAATTTAATAAAAACTTACTGGAAATAAGTAACAGAGCAATAGAAATTTTATAAGCGAAAATATAAAACAGTGTAAATCAATGTTTCAGGATTTCAACTCAAAACATCTTACAAAATTAAGATTTTAAAAAATAATATTACCATTTATAATGTTAGAATCAAAGTGCAGTTTAGATTTGACTGGAAATTAAATTATGGGGCATTTCTGTTGCCACCAGAGATTTGAAGTGCTGAGATTGTTTCTGGAGAGGGTGGAGCTGTCATAGGTTATGGAAAAATTATGGATTTGAGTTATTTTTATTTGATGATGTTGTAATTTGGTAATTTCTGTTATGAACCCTAGTTTTACTGGGTTTAAGAATTTGAGTACTGCGGCTTCAACAATGGATCGAGTTCAACCATGATTGGTGTGTTGGTAGATGATGTATTGATGAAGTCATCACCGGAGTATGGAAGGTGATGGTGGTTGGAGATGGGAGGAATTAATGTTGACAGGTTGGGGATGTTTTTTGCTGTCTGCAGTTCCAGGTTTTGGAATTTGGATCTCGAACTTGAATTCGAGCATATGTTGTAGAAGTTGGTGTTGAGTTGGCCTGAGGGAAGGATTGATGATCGTGGGATGGTCGTGGGTATGGCCAGTGATGGCCGGAGTGGATGGCAGGTGTACAGTGCAGTAGTGTACATGATGGTGGTGTTTATTTTTGGGTTGCAGGGTTTGTTTTCTCATGATGGTCTCGGGGAAATTGGAGGGTGACTCGAAGCAGGGGGACTTGTGACTCGAAGTAATATAGGAGGAGCTCGGGTTTGTGTATTGTTTCAGGTTTTAGGAATTTGAACAGAACCTGTTTTTCCAGTTTTTAAAATTTAAACAAAGGTGTTGATGCAAACATAAATTTAAACCTAAGATTTAAAAACTGAATTTAAATTTGAATTCAATCAGTTTAAACCTTAGGTTTGAAATAATTAAATTTTGAAAATTTTAATTGGTCTTAAGCAAAACCAGAAACCTGTTACAGTTTCAAAATTTGAAGTAAAGAGTAAATTTCAAACAAAAATCTAAAGATAAGTTTGAACCTGGAATTGAATTTGAATTCAATAAGTTTAAATTTTAGATCTTTGGAATAAATTTGAAATGCTTTTAAACTCAAGTTTGGGTTTAAACCAAAACAGAAACTGTCTTTCTGTTTTAAAAATTTAAAAGTAAAGTTTAAAAATTGAAAAATGAAGTTCAATCTGAAATTTTTAAACCTGAAATTTAATATGTAATCAATAATTTAATTCTTGGATTTTGAAACATTTTTTTTTGAATTCAAAATTTAAGATGTTTTAAACTAAGACAGAAAACTGTTTTTCTGTTTTTAAATTTGAAGTAAAATTTTAAAATGCAACTGAAAATTTAAAAAAAAGTTTAAAATCTGGGAACAGAAATATGAAGCTCAGGTAGAAGAATCAAGTTTAAATTTAATTTAAATCTGGAAAGTTAAATTTAGATTTTAAACTTTTTAAAGTATAAAGGAACATTGGTTTGAATTTTAAACTATGAGTTTTAATTTATGAAATAAAATTTATAATAAGTTTTAATTCAGTTTTAAAACTGGGATTTGACTTTAATGACAGTTTTTTTTCGAAATAAGTTTTTAAATTCAAATTTGTTTTAACTATTTTAGAAAAGGTTAAATAATTTGAATTTAAAAATGAAGATGGAGATGTAAGTAAAGTTTTTAAATTTTTAAGTTTGAATCTTAGGTTTAAAGGGGGAAGTTAAATGGAATTTAAAGTAAATTTAAAAACATTTTGTTTTTAAATGCTTAATTAAGTAAGAAGTGTTTGTCTAAAAGATAAATAAAATTTAATGATTGGATTCATTAAATTATTAAGGTAATTAAGATGAATAATTAATTATTTAATTAATTAATAATGTGGATGATTAGTTAAGTAATTAATAATTTTTAAATTTGATTAATTAAAGACTTAAGGTTAATTAATTAATGTTAATTAATCCAAAATTAAGGATGGTTAATTAAATTTTAGTTGATGATTAAGATTTATTTAATCAGGTGATTAAATATAATTAAGATTTTAATTAATACTTAATTAATTAATAATTAGAGATTAATTAAATTGTAATTAAATATTAATTAATTGATAATTAATAATGATTTATATGATATAATTTTTAATTAAGTAATTAAGAAATGTTAATGAAGATCATTAACTTAAGATTATTTAACATTTAATTAATGTGATTAATTTTTTATAATTAAATTAATTAATTAATAATAATCAATTTTTTATGTTTAATTACTTAATGAAAGTAATTAATGAATTAATTACTTAGTGTAATTAATTTGATTAATGTGATTAGTTTAGATTAATTAAGTTAAATTAATTTAAACAATTGTGGATTGATGAATAATTACTTTATGTAATTTATGAAATTATAATTACTTAGGGAAGTAATTAATTAAATAATTACCGGATGTAATTAAAGATATTTATTATAAAAGAAATTTAGATTTAAATTACTTGAAATTAATCAAAGGATTAATTTAGATAATGAATTAAGAGTAATTAATTTATGGGATGAGTAATTAAAGAGTTAATTACCGAATGGTTATTAATCATGGGTGATTAATATATATATGATTTAAATTGAAGATTAATTACTTATGTAATTAATTTATATAGAGATTGTTTAAATATAATCAGGAACCATTAATAAATTAATTAATGACTTAATTTGGAATTTATTAATTAAGAAATAATCAATAAATGAAGTAATTAATTAATAATGGATTAATGTAATTAATTTTAGTTAATTAATTAATTAAGTAATTATAATTTAATTATGTGTTAAGAGTTAAGTATAATTAACTTGTGTATTTAATTTAATGACTAATTACTTATTGCAATTAGGAATTATTAATCTGTAATGATTAACTAAGATGAGTAATAGGATGGTTAAGTTAAGCAGGATTATAATGATGAAGTAATTAATTTATTTTATTTTAAATTAATTAGATATTAGGTAATTAATTTAATTCATTTTAAATTAATTATAGAAGGTGTGATCATTAGATCATTGCTTATGTTTGATGGATGATATTGGTTGTCTGGTATGGTTTGTAATCTCAGCTATGAGATGGAAAATGTATGGATGTATCGGTTGTTTTGGATGATAATATGGATTATCTGATTATGATATGAATTATCTGTTGATAATGATAATGTTGATTACCCATTGTGTAGAGAATTATCTATTTGTGTGTATATTTAGATAATGAACTGTATTGTTTTAAACTTAAAACAA
Source organism: Allium cepa (assembly GCA_030765085.1). Taxonomy (NCBI): domain Eukaryota; kingdom Viridiplantae; phylum Streptophyta; class Magnoliopsida; order Asparagales; family Amaryllidaceae; genus Allium; species Allium cepa. The sequence continues at coordinate 955,079,203 of CM060934.1, read as the reverse complement.
CTTGGCCTTAAAAGACACGTTTTGGATTTCGATGAGACCGGGATCGGGTTTCCATATTTGGATATCCGAAAACCACATCGATCAAAATTAACGTTAGGTCGTGAATCTGAAGTGAAGGTGAAGATTCTGAGTGAAAGGGTTATTGTCGTTAACTCTGAGGGTGATTCCAAAATGAGTGTAACAAGATAATGCCTTCGGTTTCGTTCGAACCCGGAACGAACTTGTATGGATTGGATGCTTTCAGAACATCGTCAGGTCGACGATGAGCATTCTAAGTGATATGTCCTATAAAGGTAATCGTAGCCTGAAGCCTCATCAACCGGGAATGGCTAAAACAGGGGAGGTGGAGCAAGGCTTCGTGGGTAGCCCCCACTTGAGAGCAAGATTTACCCCTTTCTAGAGGTCCCTTTATTTTTCGGCTTAGTGGTGCGGTTGCTGATCACAACTGCGGGGTGGTCTTGTTTGGAACTGTTCAGTAAGGAATGGGTCCGGCTTTGTGTTGCAGGGGAGCGGGCGTACTCCTCGGTACGGTGATCTAGGCCACGTACTGTGACGGGCGGTACCCCAGTAGCCTAGCCATTGATGGAATCCAAAATCCAATAAGTTCCAACGGTTTTGATTGTATTACCCACTTTTGTGGCTAGTAGCTGGAATTAATAGATGTAACAATTTTGGCTATTTATTATTTACTTGAAAACCCTAGACACTATTATAATATCATCAGATTTCCTATCAAATGTTTTGGTTAGCGTAAGGTAAAAACTTTTCAATGTTTATGTGTGGGAAGTCTTACGTGGTACCTTTTCTTTCAAAGGTTTTTCAAAGTTAAGCAACTTTAACCCGTTACTCACACCAGACCCATGTCTGAATCGGAGTTATTTCTATTTTTCTTTAACTCTTGGGTACTCAAATTTTTACGAGTAGCCAAGGGAATTCAGTTTAGGATTCAGGTTAGCTTTCACGAATTTTGGAGGAGCAAATGGAGCAGGAGGCTTCTGCGTATAGTTATATAGTTTTCCGCTGTGTTGGTATCTCTGAGTATCTTCTGTAATGTATTGAGTTGTAATAACTAGACAGGTGTTTATAACTGTCTAGTATGTGTTGTATTGTATGTGTAACTCTGATATTTGATGTATACTATGTAATACTTATGTTGTTGATAATTTATTCATTCCGCTGTTGAGATTCTTGTGTTGTTTCTTCTTTCTCTTCTTTCTTTTCTCTTTTCTATCCCTTTCTTTCTTAAGGATGATACGACTTTTTGTGGAGAAAAAGTCGGGTCGTCTCATTACTACCCTTGCTTCAAATTTCCAAAATTTAGAAATTACAAATTTTATTTTCAATATTTCCATTTAATAGACTTTCCATTCTATCATAAATCTAATTGCCCTATTATGGATAGTATTACATTATTGAATCGATTATCAATTTATGGAAAGAATTATTATTGGCCTACTCTTATTACATTAACAATTATCATCTTATTCCAATATTCAATTAATATAGAAATAAATTTCATCCACTTACAATTAAATGCAATTACTACATATTTCTTCCTTAGTTAATAACCTTCCTATTTCCATTTATTATATCTTAGCAAATTATATCCATTAATTACGATTAACTATTCTAAATAAATTGATTCACTTGGTTTCACGCCTTTTTATTACATCAATTATCCTATTATGAATGGAATTTTACCTTGGTTACATCTTATTGAATCCAACATTTCTCACTTACCAATTTATTCCACATTAACTGCAATAATTTAGTGAATTAATTGAAATTGATTACAAATTAAACTTAACAACCTAATAAAATAAGTAACGTACAATAAATATTGTCATTAACTCTTAATCACACTTTTAGAGGTTCATTATTTACACCCCGATATTGTAATTACTTACATAACACTGGTTTTACTCAATTAACATTTATTACAAACTATTCCAAAATTTATTTAATATTTATATTAGTTCTCTTATATTCAATTTATACACAGCTATGATCTTTCCACTATTAACATTCATTAGAATTCTATTCAACTTTCCATTTCTTGCAATAACTCATTTATTATACCTTTGCATATAAATAAACAAGGTTCTAATAAATAGGATTTATTCAATTCAATCCTTTTTAATTAAGTCTATTTTAAACCAAATATAACAAATTTCACTATTCATTATTATATTAATGAATTCCATTCTAGTTAATATTTCACAAATTCAACATTTCTATTAGTTTCTTATATTAAACTTATAACTAAGTATGCCAATTTACATTATTTCAATTTATTGCCATATAGATTTTAAGTTGTTAACATTTAAGTACAATTGCTTCATCTAATTTCTACATTCGCTCCAATATAACTTTGAGACCTTTATTTCATTCTAAATTAAATTAGAAATCCTATTACATTAACTTATTTAAAAAAATCATCAAATTTTACGGGTCGTTACACGAGTATAACCCATAACCGGTCCAAACACATAAAAACGGGATGATAACATGATTATTCACCTTGATTAGTTGATTAAAGAATGAGATACTTTCCTTGCTTTAATTCCTTAGCTTATTCTTCAATTTAAGCTCTTCCTGGGGCTTTTTAATGGTCGGCCAAAGTATGTGGAAGTTAAGAATGAAAATATGAAAGTTTGTTAAGGTGGAGGAAGATATATATACAAAGAAATGTAGCCCCATTTCCAAGTTTACCCCTTAGAAAATTCCTCCTTCTAAATTTAGTTAAGTCTTATTTTAGTTCATTCATTTAGACACGGCCATTAGATTTATTAATCGCAATTCCCTACTTATTCAAATTATTCTATTTAATTTATCCAATTAAATTTTCTGAATAAAGTTAATTAAAATTCAGGATCATTACAAATCCTATGGCTAACCACCTCTGGCAAAACACTCTTACTTTAGAAATTTGATGCGGGATATCCACCGCACATACCATTGTTTTTCTAGGTCAACCAAGAACCCATTACTTGGCCAATTAAAACATCATGATCCCCATGATTATTTATAAAAATTCATGATCCCCATGATTACTTATTTTCCTCAAGTATACCACCTATTTAACCTATTCCCATTGGTAGCCCCAATTAGGTTAAATTAAATAAAAACACATTTATAGGCCCAACATATATTTTCAAAAGCATATTTCTGTTTATAACCCTAAACTATGTATTGAAAACATTAAACCTACCCCAGTGTCCCTAATATTTATTAACATTCATCATATATAAGGACCCCCTTTGCATATTCAAACAAAGATAAGTATTTTATGCTATAACCCTTCGAAGTAACCCCTTCAACTTAGCAAAGTTTTACTTAAGAAAAATGGTTAAAAACAACCCTTTAAAACCTTTCATACGAAGTCTCATTCGAAAGAAAATAGACATCCAAAGTTAGACCATTCAAAAACCTTTCTATTGAAAGCATCACAAAATCATACCTTTCGACCTTTTCAAAAGGTCCTACCTTTCGACCTTGTCGGAAGGTTTCTTTTTGACCTAGTCGAAAGGTTCTACCTTTCGACCTTGTCGAAAGCCTGGGGTATCCCCCTTATAAAACCATTTATAAACCTTTCAAAAGCAATGGAACTCAAAACCTTTCGAAGTCATTGAAACTCAAAACATTTCACAATTATTGAAGGTAACCCCTTCAAAACCTTTCAAAATCAAAACCTTTCGAAATCATTCAAAAATAATGAAGTGTTAGTGTTGGAACCAACCCTTCGAAAGTATACTTCCGATCTTATCGAAAAGTTTACCCTTTAAATTTTTCGAAAGGTATTAAAAAATTTACTTTAAAAACAATGGTAGGTCCAGAAGTAATCCCTTCTTCTCCCTCTTCTTTCCCTTCGGTTTTGTCGAAGGCATCTCTTTGACTTAGTCGAAAGGATTAAAACATCTTTCTAGAAAACTGTTTAAATTTTTTATCTTGAAGGTTTAAACTTTTGAAGATCGCCTTCAAAACCCCTTCTTGAATATATAAAAAATTTAGTCCTTTATAAAATGATAGAGTCGAAGGATCCATCTTCAACTTATTCGAAAGAAATTATGTATTTATTTGAAAGCAAAGGAAGCAGCCTCCCCATCCCTTCGCCCCTCTTCGCTTCGACGCCGTGCCTACCGTTCGACATAGGTGGATGGTAATTGTTTACCTTCCATCTTAGACGAAGATACCTTTCGACTTCGTTGAAAGTGTAAAAGCGGGCTTGTTGGAGTCGAAGGCAGAACTGGGCCTACTCAAGTGATGTTTTATCTTGCTTATCTAATTTTGATTGGCCGAGGAGCCTTCTTCTGTACCTCCAAATAGTAAAAAGTATACAAAGTTAACCTTTTTCTTAAAACACTATTCTTCTTCCCCAATTAAAATTTTGAATTGTAGCCTTCCCTCCGAATTGACTAATTCGAAGGCAATTTTTTAGTTTAGCCCTTAGGCTTAAGTAATTTAATTACCTTAGTAAATTACTAAGGAAAATCTTCAAAAATCTAATAAAGCATATACTTCAACATATTAAAATTTGAAAGCATATGAAGATCAAAACAAATTTGGAATTTAACCAAAATCGAATAAAAATGTTTTAATTAGCCCATTAGCATTTAAAATGCCTATATCTTATCCAAACAAAGGTTTAAATGGTTATATCCTAACCAAAATCACAAACATGAACCAGGTGTAACCCATATTCGATCCAAACACAGAAACATGAGATGATAAACATGATTATTCAGCTTGATTAATTGATCGGAGAATGAGATAATTTCCTAACTTTAATTCCTTGACTTTATCTTCAATTTATTGCTCTTCCTGGAGCTTTTAATGGCCGGGCGAAATATATGTGAGGAGTTATGAATGAAAAAATAAAAGTTTACCAAAGTGGAGGAAGAGATATATACTAAGAAATGCATCCCCATTTCCAAGTTTACCCCTATGGAAATTCCTCCTTAATTTAGTCAACTCTTATTTTAATTCCTTCATTAAGACACGGTCATTAGATTTATTAATTTCATCTCCCTAATTATTCACATTATTCTATTTAATTTGTCCAAACAAATATCTCGAATAATGTTAATTAAAATTCAAAGGTATTACAGTCTTCCCCCTTAAAGAATTTCATCCCCAAAATTTCAATAAGGACACAACAACGAGCATACAACCCATGCAAGCAAAGCTAGTATAACCTACCAGCCAAATTCTATATAAACCCTATATAAAATTAACCATCTAAAACAACCCAGAAAAAGTTGCTCTAATTATGTCTTTTGTCTCCCAAGTACAGTCATTCACGTTGTCACTCCACTGAACTTTAACCAACCTGACCATCTTGCTCCTTAACCTCTTTTCATCTTTTGCCATAACACAAACTGGTTGCCTTACAAAAGTCATAGCCGGTTCCATCACTATGTCCTCAAGTGCCGCTAGAGCAATAGTAGTTTCTGGATCATGAACAAAATTCGTAAGATGAGAAACAAGAAACATATTATGGACCCCGACCAAACTTCTCGGTAAATCTACTCGGTACGTGAGTCTCCCAATCCTCTCTGATATAGGAAATGGTCAAACATATATCGGTGCTAACTTCCCGGTCTGTTTGTACCAAATTTGGGCACAACACTCTCTAGAAGTATTTGAAGAGATAAAGTGAAGAAAATAAATGAAGAAAGAGGATTATCTAACAAACACTTCAAAAACAGATCAGATAAACACACAGAAATACAATGATTTAGAGTGGTTCGGCGTATCGCCTACGTCGACTATGAAATTGATGACTTTATTGATGTTTTCTTATGGATTACAACTGACTACATACACTATTAATTTTCGAGTGCAACAGCGGTCTTGGAGTGCAAAAATGAATTCAGAAGAGTCTGGAGTTAGGAGTGCAAAAGTCCTTTTTCTATAGGTTCTGGGATGCCATTTATAGGCGTAGGCTGCAAATATCTTGCTCAGATCTCGAGAGGCCTCTTCTAACATGTGGACGGGCCCATGCGATCGATCCAATGTGATTTGCACTCGACCCGTGATCGATACGAACCAATTTTGTACCGATCAAGATTTGGCCCAATCGAGTCGAAATTGAGTAGGAACATTCTTTAGGTTGTATGTAGGCTCATGTGAAAATTTGGTAGCATTTCTTACAGATTGTGAGTTATGATCGATGCAAGATTGGGTTTTATGTCAGCTGTCTTGTTCAAATTGATCCATTCTATCAATCAGTTCGAATCGCTTTTGAGCACGTGCCTGCAAGTTGACGTGGTGATAACTTCTTGGATCGATCCACTTTTCACGCCATGTTGACTTCTTCCTTATTCGTATCCAAATTTGATGCCTCGTTCGCATTGATCGATTTCGGCCTTGTTCGCATCAATGGTCTTTGCCCTGTTCGTATCGATGGTCTTGCTCTTATTCGTATCGATCGACTGATCTGTTATATTCGTACCAATCGATTGCCTGGTTCTGTACATATCAATGGGAAATGTTTAATTCGTATCGATCCGTGGTTGATCGACGCGAGTTATACATGATGTTTCATCGATACGAACGAGGCACTCGTATGGAAGTCAATGGTTATGAAGAGAACTCGTATCCTGATGGATACAAAGAATACCATCAGTCGATGGACATGAACACGATAGCTACTTGATCGATACGAAGTGGAGTTGTTTTCCTGATGGAGTCGAATATACCGATATGAATAAAGCCTATTCTCCTAATGGGTACGAAGTAGTGCGTTTCGTGGTTGATCGAAGCATAGCTTGATCTGGACTCGGATGAAATTTACCGACATCCATAGTGAACCTACGTATGAACTATCTTTGGTGTCCAGTTAAGTTCTTGGTATCACGGCCTTGCCAAAAGGCGGGATTATATTTTCCCACCAAAGTATGTCTTCTGAGGACATGACGTGCTTTGTAGAGTTTCAATCTTCATTCTAAACAGTCTCATCTGACTTGTTAAACAGTTATCTTCTTTTTTTGAAAGTTGTAACCTTTGACTGATTTTTCAATAATATGAACTATTGACTGCCAACTGTTGTACCGTGTACATTTGTAACTGATTGCTGTATGATATTGTTGTTTGTTGTTGTAACCATCGTCAACCCAGTATTCAATTCCTATGAATTTTGAAGATTGGATGATAGTTCATTGTATATGAATGTATGTTAGCCTGACTCTCGTTAACGTTCGTACGTTCACAAGTCATTGTCATGTTTTAAGTTTTCAGTTTTTTTATATCAAATTCTGTATCAATCCTCTCTTGGATCGATATGAAATTTCCAATTGTAATGATGCTTAATGGTCATTTTGGAGTGTTCCTTCATACTAATCCTCTCATGGATCGATCCGGGATGAATGAACATGAATCTTGTATCGATAGACTATTGAGGGATACGAATAGGGCAACTGGTCCCCATGCATTATTCGTATTGATGGATACATGTCTTTATGGGCCGTGTGTTGATGGATACGAACAGTGAAGCTCGTATCGATGCATCTTAGGGTCTTCGAATGGAGGGATATGAAACTAGCACTTCGTATTGGTAAAGTTGAGCAGTCTAATCATGACTCGATAGTGGCATGGACACGAGTAAAGCATCTCGCACCGATGTGTCATAAGTAGGTTCGAACAAAATTGCTTTTGCCTGATGGCACATGGATACAAACAGCAGCTCTCATGTCGATGCGAGGAGAGTGGTTCTAATAGGTCAAAATGACCGGGAGACAAAGAGACACTTTCCCACTATAAATGCTTCAGCACTTAAAAAAAGAAAATTATTTTTCCTTTTTCCTTCCTCCTGCTCTCATCCCTATCTTCGTATCGCTTTGTCAAAAGAGGAAAAAACCATAACCCAATTTTCTTCTAAACCCCAATCCTTAATCCCTTCGATTATCTGCCGCGATTAGGCATGCTATTAACTAAATATGAACTAAGGATGATGAGACTTGACCTCCTCACGCTGTCTTGATCGTGGTCGCGGGCATGGTTGGCTGAAGATTGATAATGAGCATCGATAGCCTCCATATTAGTTGGGGAAGAAGGATTGAAAAGGGATACGAAGGAGTTGGAGTGATGATGGTTCAGTCTAGGCTTCATATTGGTGAAGGAAGGAGGCGTTTCATATCGACTTGAACTGGCAGTGCTTTATATCGAATGAGTGGAATGCTTCGTATCGGTTGGTGACGAGACTTCCATGTCGGTTAGCCGGCGACATCTCTCTTATCGATCGTTAATAGATGGCATTCGTATCGATGTCCTCCGATCGATACGAACTTTGAAAATGGAAACAAACAACTTGATCGATACGACTTAGTGGCTTGCTGATCGGTACGAGAGAGATTCCTTTGAATAGATATGAAGTATGCCATCTAGCATCGATATGAACCACTGTCTTTTAGTCGATACGAACCACAGTTCCTCGAGCGATACGAAACGATGTTCCCCATATTGAGATGAAGTGGACTTTGTTGTTGATTCAAGTTCAAACTTTTATCGATATGAATTGCATTCTTGAACACTTGACCCCGACGAGCTTCCGCTTTACATAATCTGACCTAAATGTATTGTACATTTGACCACCCTTTAAAGCTCGTCGATGGAATTGTAACATGATAATGCTTAACAAACCTCAATTTGAATCGATCTTCAAAGTATGGATGGCACGGATGTGACGGTCAGCGATGATGGTCACTTCGGTCGAACCTTGAAGTCTCATTATTCAAACACTTTGCTAATCCCCATAGAATCTTCTTAAGTACTATACAGCATTGCATTACACAACACATTCATGCACTTCACACGGGGGAACACACAGGATTATTATTGTCTATTGATGGTTTTTTATAAGTTAGTTAGTTATGGAGTCTACAAGTTCGCAGCACCAGGAGCTTCAGTGTGCATCTCCCTTAGAAATAGAATCACCAACCATCGTGACCGAAGTCATTGACCCAGCTCCGAATGAGATACCAGGTGCTATTTTCATCAGTAATGCACAAGATTCGGTTTCGTCAAACTTCTCCGATGATATGTTGGGACGAATATGCCTGAGACATGGTTTGTCGCTGGACAACGTACAATTATCGGGACCGAATGATAGGCCGCATGTTCCCCCAGAAGGATTTACTACCTTTAATCGCCATGCATGCACAGCGGGGACACTTCCTCCATTCAACCAATACATTAGAGAAGTGTTGTCTTTCTTTAGAATTGCTCCATCACAACTACATTCAAACGGATACACATTGCTGAACAGCCTATTTATTGTATTTGTGGAGCATCTTTTTCGACCACTGACCCCGATTGAGATCAAATACTTGTTTAATGTCAAAAGTCGGGGAGATAGCTCCTCGTTCACATTCTTAGAATCAGTCAAGAATTGGCATGTTGTGATTGGCTACTGAATCAGGTTGAGTTATTTTAAAATGGAGTGGTTTTATGTCTGATATCCTCCAGGATTTGCCAACCGATGGTTAGTTAGACGTAAGTGCTACGATCTTTTCAAGTAGTTAACAAGATAATCATAGCTGATACCAAAACTAATATCTTCTTTCCACTATAGCTGTTATCCCATGACCCGAGGGAGCATACTTTAAAGAGATAGTTCGTGTCCTCTAAGAAGTGCCAAGTGAGATGAGGGAAATAGAGTTGGTGTTGACAGACCGAAACCTGAAGACGGTCGGGTAGATCGAGCGAAATTAGAGTATAAGGCTCGAAGGAACATTGAGGGCTATCTTGACAAGATAGGTGAAGTGTAAAGTGCTCGAGGCCATAAGTTCCGAGGAGGGTGGCAAAGAAATTACTCCCATGAACGATGAACCCATAGCCGGGCCTTCTGGCAGCTTTCAGGATTTTAAGGGAAGGAGAAAAGGCAAGGCCGCAGCCCATAAGCGTTCTAAGTATGGGAGATGGAAATCTATGATCGTGTCTCTCCCTGTTTCTGGTATTAGAATTTCAGAGACTCCTCCCTCTCAAGTGGAGAACCTTTTCGAATGACTTGCCGATATTCCAATTCAGGATTATGTGTCACTCCAGCACGACGCCGAATTGGATGAGCGTCTGAGTGCCTTAGACTTGCGTGAGTCTCTTCCCACAAGTGTGGTCGACATTTTCAGTTAGTCGGGGGCTTGCACATACATATACACTTCATGGAACTACATGATTTCCGATCGAAAGCTGTTTACTTCAGGAGATTATTAACTTTGTTTCTCTTACTTTACAGGTACAATGTCTAGACATGGGTCGATGTTGGGGAGTCTTCGCTCAGCTCGCCAATCTTCTTCATCTATGAGTCACGTAAGAAAGAGGGAGAGAGGGATTACGATTGGGGGTATTCTAGCCAGGAACGATACGATAGAGATAAGGACAGGGATTATAGACACCAATCCCGATCTCGTTCTCCACCTCCTAAAATCCCTACACACCCTTCGAACTATGGAAAACAAACTATAGAGCATCCCCACCATAAATCATCTTCCCCAGCCTCTAGGGTTGAATCACACTACTGCTGACACGAGGCCGAAACTCTCGTTGTCACTGAACATGCTATTACTGATCCCACCGGAGAAGGGGCTATTAGAATCGCACGACTGAAGAAGGATTTTTCGAATATTTGCTTTGATGGCTACATCTTCCCTCCACACTTAAAGAGAAGTCCAGCAGAAGCGGAGAACATGATGCACGATTATATTCACGACATCTATACTCAGTATAAGGAGTGGGCGAAAGCCACAAAGAAAGCATCGAAGCTGGCCTTTGAGCGGGCGACCACCATAGGGAAATTAGAAAACGAGCTCGCTCAGAAGGATCGAATTATCCAAGTGCTTAATGATGAAGCCAAAACCTCTCGAAAGTCAGAAATAGAGGCCACTCAAAAGGCCGACGAGGCGAACTTGGCAATGGAGAGGATGAGGCAGACATACTTTTCCCTAGTGGAGGAGATGGGCCATCGGAACACCACTGTCATTGCCGAACAGGTTGCGGCTCTCAAAGAACTTAACGAGCTTAAAGCCAAATTCTTTGAAATTATCAAGGAAAGTTATGACGCAAATTGCGCAGCCCAGGACGCATGTGAACATGCCGTAGTCTTCCGAGGTGAACGAGATGCGGAAATGGCTAAAGTCCATGTGGTGGAGACTGAAGTTGAGGAGAAGGTCCGAATGGCAGAGCCCAGGTTAGAGGCTGACATTTAAGATCTCCTCATCACCTATAATGCCAACGTTTTGAAAAATAGGAAACTAGCCTGGCTCGACAACTATCTGACACACTTATAGAATGCTTGGGGCCATCTAGTTGAGGATGAGAAAGCTGCCCATCAGGGTGAATCGGTCGACGAATTCAAGCTTGAGAGCCGAGTGTTGAACGAAGACGAAAGGAAAATTCTCCATGATGCTATGATTTCGTATGAGAAGGAGAAGCTGGCGCTCAGCATTCGGAGGTTGGAGAGGGTTCTAGTGTTGAGCACTATGATACAATTCCCGAAACCCTTATGCCGGCTTAGCCTGAACCGACCTCTGTGGTTGAATCTCAATCTGTTCTTGCTTAAAACCTAGATCAACCGTAGATATCTTAAGCTATCGAGCAACTTTCTGAGACTGTTCAACCGACAACAAGTCAAACTGAGGAAGGTATTCTGAACATTTTGTATACTTGTTCATGATTAGAAGCTTCACTTGAAATACTTATTAACAGCTTCCTTTGTTTCTTTCCAATGATTGGAGCTACATCAGCTGCGCCTCCTGCCACCACTCATGAATCGCATCATTCGCTGAAGGCTATCATAACTGAAGCGATTGCTACAACAACTACCACATCTATTAGTGAAACGCAGGGGAGCACACTTTCTTTTGATGAATTGATGATGGAGGAACTTCTCCGTCATCATAGTGACCCCTTTGCAGATCTACCATTTGTCATGAGCGGAAGCGCGCCGGAGACTAGTTCCTCAAGTCTAGCTGTAGATATTCCTAGCGCTATGCAAACACTTCACGAGGAAGATATTATAACTGAGATAAATGCCGAAATGGAGGCAGCATCCTAGACCAGCAACTTCGAAGGGGGAATGGGGGGACCTTGTCCGGCTCCGTTAAGGATGATATCTCCCAGTGGTACGGTTTTTGACACCAGCATACCTACCCTAGCTCCTACAGTTGATCCGATCCCCCGACTCTGCCTTCTGGTAGCATTCCCATACATGTGAGTTCGAAGGAGGAAGTGGACATACTGCCACCCATTGGAGATCAACAGCAGAAAGGCAAAGGCTCGAAGAGGAAAATCAACTGATCCATGCCGAAGAAGAAGCCAAGGAAGAAGAAAGAGTAGATAGGCCTCTTTAGCTCATTTTTGAGTAGTTAGGAATTTGCTTTTGTTTTTCCCTGTATAGGCGTGTAAAGATGCGGGTTCGTCCCTCGCTAGTAGTATTTTGGAAATACTTGTACATAAATTCCTTTCACTCATAGTTAAAATGAAATTTCTATTTTGGCTTCAACTCAATTATTGTGTATTTGCTTAAGTGTTCCAACATTTGGATTTTGTTCAGTGCACTTGCGAAGTTTCGACATTCGAGTTGAGATTGTGTTTACTTATCAAGTCCTGAAATTACGGACATGAGTCATAACCGGAGATTAAGTTGAATTTCAATGTTGCACTGCTCCAGTCAATGGTTGACACTTAAGTTCTGCCCTCAGTTTCGAGGATGAGTTGTAAAGACCAACTAGCGGTTGCATTTCGCCTTCATTTCTTCGATCTTAACATCGTTGAATCAATGCTGAAACAAGTGAGAGTCGAGTGGTCGAATCACACTCGCTCACTCATTAATGATCACATCAGCACTTCGGGGATTTGCATTTGTAAGTTGACGGTTGATCACGCCTGTTTAAGTTTTAAGTATGTGTCCATGCTCTAGGGACTAAAGTTAGTTTTCGAGTGGTCATTGACACCCGAGTTATGTTTATACTCTGATCACACACTGGGGATTCAGAGTTATTTATGGTCAATACACTGGTTTGCACTCTTGGAATCCAGAGATATTCGACATCTGTACTCCAGTTTACACTTCATAAACTTGAAGTTGGTTGATTTTTATACTCCAACTCACACTCTGGGAATTTGGAGTTGATGTTTATTCTCCGACTCGTAATCTGGGAATTCGGAGTAGGTGTTTATACTCCAGTTCGCACTCTGGGAATTCGGAGTTGGCGTTCATAATTCAGTTCGCACTCTGGGAACTTAGAGTTTATATTTATACTCCAATTCGCATTTGGGAAGTTTGGAGTTGGCCGACAGATGGTCAGTCACATCTGTTTAGGCTTTTAGGATTTCGTTCGCACTCCAGGAACGATGGATTTATCAGGATCGTGGATGGTCGATTCACATCCACTCTAAGTTAACAATTGAGGTCGTTAGATGGACAGGTCCATCCTCCTCGAACTTGGTTAGGATACGGTCGAAGTCGTTAGGTGGATGGATTCACCCTTTTTTAAACTGCACTCAAAGTTTATACTCTAGCTCGCACTCTGGGAGACTGGAGTTAGATAAAGGATTTTCGTGCGTCAATCCTTCTTTGGCTTCGGTGTGATGGCTTGACCCCGAGCTCGGGTTTCACTTAGTGAGTGGCCGGTCGTACCACAATCACTCCCTATTTGAATAAATCCCACCGTATGATGGAACTTAGCTCTTCGTGCATCGTGATGGTTGTATGAGACATTCAATAAATTACAGCTCTGGCTCGAAGAGATGGCATTTTATTGCTGAAATGAGAAAATACGGCATAGTCGGTTGCCTTATTACAAATTCAAATTTCAAAAAGCAGAAACAAATTATAGATGAAAAGTAGACTAAAATAAATAAAGCATGTCATGTGTAGTAGCGATGGAAACTCTCGCTGTTCCAGACTCTTGGCAAAGTAAGACCGTCAATGGTCGATAACTTAAATGTGCCATCTCCGAGCTTTCGTTCAATCTCATACGACTCTTCCTACATTGGTTTAATGTGCGAAGGAACCGGGTAGATTCTTTTGAGGACGAGATTGCTGAGTTCAAAGGTTCAGGGTCGGACCTTAGCATTGTACAATCGGGCGACTCGACTTGGGTATGTGGCTGCCCTCAAATCAGCCTCTTCACGCTTCTCATCCAACAAATCCAAGGATTCGACAAGTATTATGGCATTTGTCTTTATATCAAAATAAGTCACACAATGAGAAGGTACTTCCATCTCGATTGGAATAACGGCTTCTGAACCAAAGGAAAGAGAGAATGGAGTGTGTCCAGTCGCGAACTTGTGGGTTGTTTGGTAAGCCTTTAAAGTTATAGGAAGTTCATCAACTCACTTGCCCCCGTCCTTTTGCAGTCGTTTCTTTAGAATAGACTTGATAACCTTATAACAGCTTCAACCTAGCCATTTGCTTGAGGGTGTGCAACTGTAGTTCTTTTGAATGTGGAATCGTTGGCAGAAATCCTTGAATTCAACACCGTCGAAGTAGGCTCCGTTATCAGTGATGATGGGTATATGGGAGACCAAATTAGCAGATAATGTTGCGGACTACAAAATTGATTACCTTCTTCGTTGTGATTATAGCAAGAGGTTCAGCTTCGGCCCACTCGGTAAAGTAATCAACTGCGACGATGGCGTATTTCGCACCACCTTTGGCCAGAGGTAGAGAGCCAATAATATCGATGCCCCATACTGCAAATGACCATGGACTGACCATTTAGGTTATCTCAGTAGGTGAGGCTCTACGAATTCGAACATGCTTTTGACATTTATCACATTTCCTGACGTAATCCGCTACATCGTAGTTTACAGTCGGCCAATAATATCTGTATCGATGTACTTTCTTAGCGAGGGCTTGCCTCCCGGTGTGATCGCCACATTCTCCTTCATGAACATCATGTAACACTCGCATAATTTCATCGTGGGTGATGCGCCGGAGTAGAGGAATGGAGTATCCTCCTCCATACATGACTCTATTCTGAATAGTCAACCGCAAGAATTTTCGAAGAATCTATCTCTTCTCACTCCTGCGCTCAGGTAGTATTCCATGCTCGAGGTAATTTCGGAATGGAGTTATCCAGGACTCCTCATGCGGAGTGATTTCAAATATCCAGTCTGTCTCCATCTGATCAATGCTTGGGGAAGATAACGTTTCCATAGAATGAATCCCATTTGTTGTGCCTCACCCGAACTGGCTAACTTCGCTAATGAATAAGCTTTTTGTTTGCGCTCTCGAGAGATGCAGTAGATAGCATAATAGTCGAACTGATTCAGTATCTCCTAGACCCGAGATAGGTAGGCAGCCAACCTTTGATCTTTGGCTTAGTATTCCCCACAGACTTGACACACAACCAATTGCGAATCATAATAAATTTCCACAATGATGATTCTCAAATCCCGGGCGAGTCTCAATCCGGCAAGCAGGGCTTCATACCCAGCTTAAGTGTTGGTTGCACGAAAATCAAACTTTAGAGCATAACTTATAGATCGACCTTCGGGCGTTTCAAATACAACTCCAGCTCCCGAGCACCGACCGTTTGATGCACCATCAGTATGCAGCTTCTAGATATACTCGGGAGATTCTCTGGTTTCGGGCAAGTCCTCTGGGATGGTAAATTTGGCTATGAAATCCACTAGGACTTGTCCTTGAATAGCTCGCCTCGGAGTGTAAGTAATATCAAACTGGCTCAGTTCAATATTCCATTTGAGTAACCTACCAAACATCTCAAGCCGCATAAGGACCTGTCGTAACGGCTGATTGGTGTAAACAGTGATAGGTTGAGCCTGGAAATACGAACGGAGCTTCCTTGAGGAAATAATGAGACAATAAGCCAAATTCTCTAGCTTTGGATAATTTCTCTCAGCTCCGATTAGTCGTTTACTAAAATAGTAGATCGTTTTTTTCACTCGGTTTTCCTCCCGAACTAAGGCAGCGCTGATTGTGCTTTTTGATACCGCCAAGTAAAGGTACAATTGCTCGTGATCGATCGGCTTTGACAAAGTAGGCGGTGTGGAGAGGGGCTGAATTAGTGCTCGGAATGCGCCGTCACATTCCATGGTCCATTCAAAATTCCATTTCCCTTTTTGAATCAAATCAAAGAAAGGAATGCATTTTTCGGTGGAATTTGAAATGAACCTGCTCGGTGCTTCTACTTTCCCATTGAGGCTTTGGACTTGTTTTATGGTTCTTGGAGTGTCAAGATTTCTGATCGCCCAGATCTTTTCGGGATTTGCTTCAATTCCCCGAACGTTAACGATAAACCCAAGGAATTTTCTAGATGCGACCCCAAAGTGACATTTCAATGGGTTAAGCTTCATCTTGTATTCTCGAAGGATATTAAACATCGATTCCAAGTCTTTAATATGATCGGTGGAGAATTGTGACTTCACCAGCATGTCATTTACATATACCTCCATGGTCTTTCTGATCTAGTTAGCGAACATTCGATTAATTGGTCATTGGCATGTTGCCCCGGCGTTCTTGAGTCCGAAAGGCATGACTTTGTAGTAGTAGAGTCCCAGATATGTTATTAAGTTGGTATGTTCTTAGTCGGATAAGTGCATGAGTATCTGGTTGTAATCGGAATATGCATCCATAAAGGATAATAATTCATGCCCAGCCATTGAACCTACGAGATGATCAATCCGAGGAAGTGGAAAACTGTCTTTTGGACAAACTTTATTCAAATCTGAGTGGTCAACACACGTTCTCCATTTTCCATTTGGCTTTCAAAAAAGTACAGGATTGGATACCCACTCCGGGTATAAAGCATCTCGAATAAACCCATTCGATTTTAACTTATCGACCTCTTCGCTAAGGGTGGCAGATCTCTTTGGATCCATAGCATGCTTTTTTTGCTTGACCGGGATGTACCACGGGTCAATATTCAACGTGTGGCTCGTGATGTCCAATGAGATCCCATATATATCAGAATGTGTCTAGGAAACCACGTCGAGGTTCGCCCAGAGAAATTCATCCAATTCCCCTTCCATTTGTTGGCTTAACTAAGACCCAATCTTAAACATTCTAGAATCGTCGCTATCGTCAATCATGACATCAATCGTCATTTCGGTCGGACAAGCTTGACTATCTTTACTTTCGTCTTCATTTTACTTATCTCTTGGGTCAAGATCTCTATGGAATTGGTTAGGGTGCCGGGGCCTGGGCCCAGGCACCAATTTTCAATTTTCAACAAAACGGATGCAGAGAGATTCCTCTACGCCCTTTCCTTTCTCCTTTCGCTGCACCCCGTGCAGCTCAACAACATAACAGGCTCGTCCAACAGCCTGATCTCCTTGAACGACTTCAACACCATGATCGATGGGAATTTTTAGAGTCAAACTCATGGGGCAATGGCTTCCCTGAATTCGGCTAGGGCCGGTCGGCTCAAGAAAGCATTATAGGGCGATTTTATGTGCAAAACAACAAAAATGCAGTATCCGGACTCTCCGACGTTCTCCAACTCCCAACTCCACTTGTGGTTCCACTACTCCAATGGAAATAGTAGTGATTTTGTTGAAAACATGAATTCGGGACCGACAAGTTTCAAATTTTAGCCTCCATCTTCATTTGGTCATAGGCCCGCTTGAATAGGATATGCACAGAACTTCCATTGTCAACTAGGTTCTTCTTCATCGAAGCAGGACTTACTTGGGCTGATATGACAAGTGGATCAATAGTAGGGGCTTCGACTCAGAACATGATGTCATCGGCCATCGTCTTCTGTTGTTTCGCTGGAGCTCCATTATCAAAACTACAACACTCGAAGTCCGCATGCCTAATAGAGCTGGCATACGACTCCATTTCGCTCCAAATTCGGTCTGCTGGACAAGGACCACCATTTACAGTATTTATCACTAATCACCCAGCGGTATGATCGAGTTCCTCCCGTCTAGCCTGATTAGCTACATGATTTGGATTTGACGGGCCCACACCTCCAGACTGTGGCGCCCGTACAAACTGCTCTAACTTCCTTTCGTGTATCAGTTTTTCAATGAGATCTTATAAATGATGACACTCATTTGTATTATGGCCGTAGCTTTCATGAAATCTACAAAATTTCCCTATTTAGATCTGCCTTTCCGATGATGGCTTCGGAGCAAGCTTCTTGTACTGGATAGTATTACAGGTTTGTATATATACATTCTCCAACGACATATTCATAGGAGTGTAATTATCAAACATAGGAGCTCTACGTCGCGGACCACGATTCTGATCCCGCTTTCTATTCTAATTCCCATTGCCTTTTTGCCGAGTCTGTTTATTTTGAATATTCAATTGCACTTTCCTGGAGCTCACTCCGGACTGTTTAACTGCAACATTACTTTGGATTCCTTCCATGCTTGGCCCTGCATCATCCTGCTTCCTAGACTATTTCACATCCTCCCTTCTCAAGAATTGGACTGCCATGGAATAGAAATGGTCCAATGACGTAGGTGGTTTTCCGGCCAGCCAGTTGCCGAATTCAGAATCGGGGTCAATCCTCTTAGTCAATGCCATAAGAATGGAGTTATCATTAGGGTTGCTAATCTCAACACACGCAGCATGGAACCTTTCTCAATAACGTCGATGTGTCTCTCCAGGAGCTTGAGTGACACTAGATAGAGTGTTAACATCCTTTAGCCTTGCGACATGCATATGAAACTGTTCAACAAACTTGGTTGCCAGTTGGTCAAAACATAAAATAGATCGAGGTAGCAAATGAGTGAACCACATAGTAGCTATGCACCCTAGAGAAATCGGGAAGCTTCGACATTTAACTACATCGTCAGCCCATGCAACATTCATCAACCAATCATACTTCAGGATGTGTTGGTTGGGATTAGAACTTCCTTCATAGACAGGTAAAGACGGCATCCTGAATCGCTGAGGTGGTTTAGTATAGAGTATTTCATCGGTAAGGGGAGTATGGCTTCGGAAGATTCCCCAATCGTCATTTGTGATGTCTTGACTCTCTCGAATCATTTGACAGATCATTGTCGGGATATATAGCATCTGTACATGTTGTGCACGTTGGGTCAAGGTGTGATCGGGTTCCACAATGCAAGGCTGGACCGGTTGCGGTTGACGATCTGTATCTTGCCTCCTTGGCTCGAAGTTCTCTGAAACATAGGGTTCGGGAGTATGTCCATGTTGACGATGGTTCGGATCTGACTGATTCCGCACATCAATTCCTGGTTCTATAGCAGTGGTAGTAGCGTGGTTGTCTATAGTGTAATGAGGAACAGTACCCCCTGGGAAGAGGGTCCAGTCTGGTAGCTGGTTGATGGGCCAACTCTGGGTTGCCCAATGTTCAGCACAGGTTGATGTCCGGTAGCTTGAGTATAATTCTCGTCTAGCCGTGGGCGCATAGATCTATGATGGTAATCCGAAGAGGCTGAACTCTCCGTGGATGAATAGGAGGCCTGATCCCTCCTGGATCTCCTACGCCTTAGGCGATTTAGCTGAATAGTCAATTCGGCGTTCGTACATCACTGTTAAGTTAGTTGCTGACGGCTCTGAGTCAGCTCTTGCATAAGCATATGAAATTCTTCCCTGGTAACAGGGCCTGGCGTATCCGATGGTCCGGCAGCATTCTGATTATGTGGAGGCAGTTGCATATCCTTCCATACAAAGCTTCAAAAGGCACCATTCCTAAACATTATTATAGGAAAACTCCACTAAGTATAAGTGATCTTCCCAAAAACCACTAAAATCTAGCACATAAGCTCTCAACAGAACCAATACCTTATTGACTCTCTCTGTTAGCCCATCCGTCTAAGAATGATATGTGGTACTCATCTTGAGCTTAGTGCCTAACACACTCTACAGGCTCTTCCAGAACTCTCTAGTAAACAAAGCATCTATATTACTGACGATACTACTAGGAATTACATGTAGTCTAACGATGTTATTCATGAACAACTTAGACAAAATAGGTGTCGTGCTGGTTGACCTTACCGAAATGAAATGGGAACTCTTGGTCAATCTGTCCGCTATGACCCGTATACTTTTATTACAACAGTTTGGCCTTGGCAACCCGTCAATAAAATCCTTGGATATCAAGTCCTACTTCCAAACTGTAACATCCAAAGGCTGAAGCAAACCACTTGGCTTCTGATGTTTGACTTTTACTTGTAGACTGTTCAAACATTGTTTTTCCCATCAGCCAACATCTCTCTTCATTCCTTCCGAGAAGAAACTTCTCTTCATATCCTCACACATCTTGGTTCCCTTGAGATGAATCGTAAACTTCAATCAATGACATTCCCTAAGAACTTTCTTCCTTACGTTTCCAACATTCGGAACACTTCTTTCTCAACCAACCGCTGCGGTCAAGAATAAAATCCTTAAGTCATCAATCTTGGTTCCAGTTTCTAACTTTCTAATCCTCTTAGCTATGACTGGTCCTCTTTCTGCTTAGAAGCAATTCGTCCGATCATAACTGGTCGAACTTTCAAACAAGTCATCATGGCGATATTCCGACAAGATCCAATAGTCGACCTCAACTGCACACTGCAAGCAACTGGTGCTTCTAAGTCTTTCCATTCCGCTAACATTGCTAACATTACATTCTGAAGTTTCCTGCTAAGCGCATCTGCCACCTTATTTCCTTTTCCCGATGTACACTCAATGCTGAAATCATAAGCTGCAACAAACTCCAGCCGTCTTTGATATCTCATGTTCAGCTGCTTTTGAGAAAATAAATACTATAGAGCCTTATGATCTGTAAATAACTCAAACCTTTCTCCCAAGAGATAATGTCTCCATACGTTCAATGCAAAGATTACCATTGCTAACTCCAAATTATGAGTAGGGTAACTCACTTCATGCGGTCTAAGCTGTCTAAAAGCATAGGAATAACCTTTCCAATCAGCGTTAGCATAGCACCTAACCCAGTACCACATGCATTGGCTTAAACTACCAACCCTTGATTCCTATCAGGAACTACTAACACGGGCGCAATGGTTAACAAATGTTTCAACTTAAGGAATGCCTCCTCACATTTTCCAGACCGAACAAACTTCATGTCATTCCTGGTTAGCATAGTCAAGTATGCCTCTATCCACGAGATATGCTTAATGAACCTTCGGTAGTATCCTGCAATTCTAAGAAAACTTCTAATCTCACTTACCGTTTCTTGTCTCTTCTAGTTGTTAACAGCTTTGATCTTACCCGGATCAACTGCTAACCCTTCCTTGGAAACTACATGACCAAGGAACCTCACTTCTTTCTTCCAGAAATGACACTTGAAGAACTTCACTTTCAGCTGATGTTACCATAGTGTCTCCAACACTATTCTAAGATATCTACATGATCCTTCTCATTCTAAGAATATACCAAAATGTCATCAATAAAAACTAACATAAACTTATCCAAGTGCTCTTGGAGAACCTTTTTCATCAAATCCACGAAGAAAGCTGGCGCATTAGTAAGCCCGAATGGCATAACCAACCACTCATAAGACCCTTATCTGGCCCTAAACGCCGTCAAAGGAATATTTTCATCTGCTACTCTTTGCTGATGGAAATCTGTCACTAAATCCAGCTGGGAAAACACTTTGGATGCACTCAACTGATCGAATAAGTCATCAATCCTCGGCAAAGAATACCTATTCTTGATTGTCCTCTCATTCAACATATGATAGTCGATACACATCCTTAACAACCCATTTGTCATTTTTACGAATATCGTGACCGTTCCCCAAGACAAACTGCTCGGGCGGATGAAATTATTTCCTTCTAATTCCACTAGCCATACCTTTAATTCCTTTATCTCAGTTGGTGACATCCTAATAGGTGGTCTACTTACGGGGTCAGCTCGCGGTATGAGATCTATCCGAAACTCGATAGCTCTTTTCGACAGCAAGCCCGAAGCTAGTTCAAACACATCCGCAAACTCTCTTGCAACATAAACCTGCTTCAACTCAACTTCCATTCCCATAGCACCCAATAACGCATAAGCATTTCCAACCGAACTCCTTACTGAGTAAATAACTCGGTTACGGCTATTAAGGTGTCTCAGTGATATTTCTCCTTTCTGGCAAAATATCCTAGCATGATGTCTATCCAACAATTCAATTCCCAATATGATCCCAAAACCCATGAAATCAAAAACATATAAACTGCATGCAAACACATGACCTAACAAATCAAGTTCTAGCTGGTCATATCTTGCTCCTAGAGTTGCATACCCTACTATAGGATTCACAACCCTTAAAAGAGTAATAAGGTATAAAGGTTCCAGACATAAGAAATCTACAAAATACTGAGATATAAATGAGTGTGATGCATCCCTATCAAATAGTATCCTAGCAGGAGTACTATGAATCATAAGCATACCTTCCATCATAGCTTTTCCTTTCTTAGCAGCCGTCGGCCTAGAGGATGATTGTTCCAACGCAAAGACCTTTCACTTTCCTTCCTTAGCAGCCTCGGGACACTTCTCCTTGTAGTGCCCCATCTAGCCACAATTGTAGCATTTCACATTTGGCCTCACTACAACTGCTCTTCCATCACCCGAGCGACACTCTAGCATAGTGCCCCTTCTTGTCACATTTGTAACAAACAATATCAGCCTTGCACTTCTTAGCTATTACCCCCGACTGGGCACCTTTCGTATTGAAGAACTTCCTACCCTAAAAATTCTGAACCTCAACTGGTTTCCCTTTCCCAAAAGTAGAAAGCATCTCTTCTATCCGAATAGCCATCACAACAATAATATGACACGGATCCTAGAGGTTTGGCATAGTTGCTATAGCGATCTCAAGATTCAATCCCCTGATAAGCTTATCATTCCTCCGAATGACAGCATCCATAGTAGCATATCAATAACGAGACATCTCATTAAACTCTGTAGCATACTCAATCACCAATCTGGCCCCCTAGACTAAGTCTTCAAACTTCCTAAGCAATGCTGAGTTGGCAACCTCTGATAGAAATCTTTCTTCGAACCTCCTTCAAAATTCAGCCCATGTCAGGTCTTCCTCTGGCTCTCTTATGGTAACTCTGTTCCTCCAAAACAATGCTACTCCCTACAGTTGCCTTGAAGCAAGTCTCCTTTTCTGTGTATTTGTCAAGTAGAGATCTGCAAGTATCCTTTCATAATGCAATAGCCAGTTCTCTACTTCTACTGCATCCTCGGTTCCTATAAAAGGCTTTCCTCTAAGACTAGCGTAATACCAGCTCAGCTTGGCATAATTACTGCCAACTGGGGCCATCGGATCAGCTCATCTAGTATTCTCTACAGCCACTCCCGCAGTTGCTCCAACGTGTATCATATTCATGAAGATATGATACATTATCCCATATCAATTGGTGGGATCTCAGCACTAACATTAGCATTTGCATCTAAGGTTGCACTTGCCTGTCCACCCTAGGATTCCTAGTATTAGGTCGAACATTTCCACATGTTGTGGTGCATCTCTCACCTTGATTCACTCTTTTGTTTCCTATCTCCATATCTTACTTTCCTACAACCTAAAATCCAATCATGGTATGCTAAAAAAGAATGGTCTAACAGAGTGGGGAATACATACTTAGGTATTTATAGCAAAGTACACATATGTTGCTATAATGCTTACCCAAGCCTAACTATATTTTAGATTCATTAGATTATCCTTTAAAATTATTTTAAGGTTTAAATTCCTTTTAAGTAAATAAACCATGTTCGATATCAACTTGTGACATCCCACCTTCTAAGGCCCAAAACTAACCGCTACTGATATTGCAGTCATCCGTAGTTGTTATTTCTTGGCGACCGAATGTAGCAAAGTTAATATTGACACACAGGAACAAATGAATATGAAATTTTTTGAACTTCCAATAAATAGAATTTCTCATTTCATGCAAATTAAAATTTAAGATTTAATTACATAATCCCAGATGTTAACCACATTCGGATCACATATACAAGTACAAAATACGATAAGAGCGACATATGAAGATGTCCCCTTATGATGATCAGAGAACTAATAATATGAACTTTATAGTTCTTTGTACATCACAGCGGAAAACACAAAATAACTCCTATATAACTAGCACTGCCACATGCACATCTCCGAAAGCTTATTCATCCAATAAACTTGAAAGTCTCCCACTCTCAGACTACTCATATTAATTTGAATACCCGATAGATTGTGGAGAAACAAAAACTTCGAGTAAGACAGTAAGTCTGGTATGAATAATATCCTATATTCTCTTATCGTAAATAGATATCTAGTGAGACCACGCCGCTTAGTGGAATGGGTTTTCTTCTCACTAGTATCCAAAACAAAACATGCAAATCATTTACTACGCCCTTGCACCCAGAATGATTAGTCTTGACATAATATCAAATAAAGCCATAAATCATATGTATTGGATATTCCATCCAACCATTTATTAGATATCCCATCTAAAATAAATTTACTATATTTCCCATCTAAAATCAATTTATTAAAGTTCCCCTCTAAAATCTTTAAAATGACTAGCAGTCAGAATTTAATAGGACTATCCATCCTAAATCCATTCAAAATAAATGCAGAGTATCCATCGTACATTTTTTTCATAAAAGATGGTGTGGGCTATCCACTCCACACTCCATAGTTTTCCTAGGATGACTATGAACCTTGGGTTCCAAACCTCGAGGCTAACCACCTTTGGCAAAACATTCTTTATTTTAGAAATTTTTTGTGGACTACCGCACATTCCACGGTTTTCCTAGGTTAACCAAGAACCCATCACTTTGCCAATTAAAACATCATGATCTCCATGATTATTTATAATAATTCATGATCCCAATGATTACTTATTTTCCCAGGTATACCACCTTTTTAACCTATTCCCATTGGTAGTCCCAATTAGGTTAAATTAAATAAAAATACATTGATAGCCCCAATGTATATTTTTGAAAGCATATTTCTTTTTGCGACCTCAAACTATGTATCGAAAACATCAAACCCACCCAGTGTCCCTAATGTTTATTAACATTCATTTTATATAAGGATTCCCCTTACATATTCAAGCAAAGATAAGTATTTCATGTTATAACTCTTCGAAGTAACCCCTTCGACTTAGCAAAGTTTTACTTAAGAAAATCGCTAAAAATAGCCCTTTAAAACCCATCGAATGAAGTCCCATTCAAAAGAAAATAAACATCCAAGGTTAGTCTCTTCAGAAACCTTTATTTTGAAAGCATCACAAAATCATACCTTTCGACTTAGTCGAAAGGTCCTACCTTTCGACCTTGCCGAAAGGTTTCTTTTTGACTTGATCGAAAGGTTCTACCTTTCGACCTTGTCAAAAGCCTATGTATCCCCCCTTATAAAACCATTTATAAACCTTTCGAAAGCAATGCAAGTCAAAACCTTTCGAAATCATTGAAACTTAAAACCTTTCGCAATCGTTGAAGGTAACCCCTTCAAAACCTTTTGAAATCAAACCTTTTGAAACCTTTCAAAAACATTAAAGTGTTGGTGTTGGAACCAACCCTTCGAAAGTATACTTTCGACTTTGTCGGAAGGTTTACCCTTCGACTTTGTCGAAAGGTATTAAGACTTTTACTTTAAAACAATAGGAGGTTTAGAAGTAACCCCTTCTTCTTCCCCTTTTTCCCTTTGGCTTTGTCGAAGGCATCCCTTCTAGTTAGTCGAAAGGATTAAAACACCTTTTCAGAAAACATTTTAAAACAATTCCCTTGAAGGTTTAAAATTTTGAAGATCCCCTTTGAAACCCCTTCTTGAATATAAAAAAAAATAGTCTTTAATAAAATGATAGAGTCGAATGACCCCCCCTTCAACTTGTTCGAAAGCAATTATGTTTCTATTCAAAGGCAAAGGAAGCAGCCTCCATATTCCTTTGCACCTCTTCCCTATGACACCATGCCTACCTTTCAACTTAGGCAGAGGGTAATTTTTTACGTTCCGGCTTAGATGAAAGGTATCTTTCGACTTCGTTGAAAGGGTATAGCTGGCTTGTTGGAGTCAAAGGTAGAACTGGGCCTATTGAAGTGATGTTTTATCTTGCTTGTCCAATTTTGATTGGCCGCAGAGCCTTCTCCTGTACCTCCAAATAGTAAAAGTATAAAAAAGTTAACTATTTTCTTAAAACACTATTTTTCTTCTCCAATTAAAATTTTGAATTGCATCCTTCCCTTCGAATTGACTAATTCGAAGGAAATTTTGCAGTTTAGCCCTTAGGCTTAAATAGTTTAATTACATTAGTAAATCGCTAAGGAAAATAACCAAAAATCTAATAAATCATATATTCAACATATTAAAATTTCAAAGCATACGAAAATCAAAACAACTCATATTTAACCAAAACCGAATAAAAACGTGTTAACTATCCCATTAACATTTAAAACACCTATGTCTTATCCAAACAAAGGTTTAAACGGTTATATCCTAACCCAAATCACAAACATGAATCGGGTATAACCTATAATCGTTTTAAACACAGCAAAAGAGATGATAAACATGATTATTCACCTTGATTAATTGATTGGAGAATGAGATAATTTCGCTCTTTAATTCCTTAGCTTTACCTTTAATTATTGCTCTCCTTGGAGCTTTAAATGGCCGGTCGAAATATTGGTGAGGAGTTATGAATGAGAAAGTAAAAGTTTACTAAAGTGGAGGAAGAGATTTATTCAGAGAAGCATAGCCCATTTCTAAGTTTACCTCTTAGAAAATTCCTCCTTCTTAATTTAGTCAAGTCTTATTTTAATTCCTTCATTAAGACATGACCATTGGATTTATTAATCCCATCTCCTTAATTATTCACATTATTCTCTTTCATTTATCCAATTAAATATCCCGAATAATGTTGATTGAAATTCAAAGGCATTACACCTCATCTACAGAGGCTCAATGCATATTCGCTATGCCAATGTAAGAGTGATAAGCATTGGATCATAATGGGTGTAAGAGATGACCTCTCTATCCTCGGTAGTGAAGGTAATGTGCTAGTCTACTTCTAGTCTGGATGATGCCCAGTGTTCTAATGAATAAATTTGGTTGATCGAACCTACATCTCTTTGGTACCATGATTATACTCCCTGGCTTCTCCTGGCCACATGCGGGCCTCTATAGATGGATAAGATGTCTGTGATAGTTGTGGCATTGTTATTAAGGGTTGGGGTTGAGTTAGTTGATTGCTGCAAGCTATTCTTTGATCGATCTAATGATGAACATATTCCATAAGCACCCTTCTAGGATCCCCTTTTCCCTCTTATCCTTAAGTGTACGACACTCATTGGCAGAGTGATAGTTGATTTGATGGAACTCGCAATGCTTGCCGGTGGCACGAGGTTCCTTCATTTTTCCCTATCCTAGTGGTGGACTACTTTCAGAATGACCCATATACCCTGTTTTTTAGGTATATGGGTTCCATATCTTCAGTCAAGATGGCATGGTGAGCAAACTTGGATTTGTGCTGGGTTTTATCCTCTTCTCCACTTATTGTTATTCTATCGATCATTACTTCGATGGTTGGATTATTTGCTAGGGCTGACTTTGTTTGAACGTGGACTTCGTCTCTGTTGTCTAAAAGATCAACGTCTTCCACTCTCAAAATTTCCCATTGGTAGAAATTAGTTAGGGACATGGCCTGCTGCTTTTGTTGCTCCTCTCACATTCTGGACTTGTACCTTACCCTCGACTATAGGGCTATAACCAGAATGTTCTTGTTGACAACCTTAGCCCTGGTGGTTCATTGTTGTAACGGTTCACATATGACGAAGGATTCTAGATCAACCCCTACCTTATGTCACCTAGCTCACTAGCCACCAGAATATGGGTATTGGAAACAAAAAATTTGATCTTTGAATTTGTGCAAAGTTGGCCCTATGAATGAATGTTGCTGGGTTATAGGTGTAGGAACTAGCAGGATGTCAGTCCTACGAGAGTGGAAGGAAAGGGTAAACACTTTGAAGGGTTAGAAAGCCGACAGGCCCTTGTGATGGAGTTGAAGGCTATGATGTGATCTGATGGGTTAAAACTCTCATTATATTGTCAATGGAAGGCAAGCCATACCGCATATGGATGTATGTGTTTCAGATTTCCTAAAAGAATGGCTCTCCATTCTCTCATTAAATAAATCGTCACCTCTAGCATTCCAAGCTTTCATTCTATTGATTTGTTGACAAAGATGATTCATTTCCTCCCGAAGACCAACATCTACCTGTTATGGGAGGATTTGGCATATGACAGGCACTGGGCGTAACTGATGTCACTATGGAGTTAGGGACCAGCAACGATACTAGGGAGAGTGATGGCGATTATAATGACATAGAAATAGGGATGTCCTCTCCTTATGCACAAAGGGCGACCGCAAATGTCTAGCCTGCCCTCTCTTGATCTAGGATGGGCTGACCCCTATGGGACCGCGAGTGTGCTAATGAGGCCTTGTATTCTTTGCTGACAGAGTGCGCACCACCATTAAGACACTCAAATCTCAAGTCACTTGGTCCATCTACTACATTAAGGCATTAAAAAGATGATGGATGTTCCAACTATGGGGAACAATGATCACTTGGCTCCCTAGGAACGGCAAATTCTGGGCAGATTCAAATAACCTAATTTGGCCCATGCACATCATGCTTTCTCCTATGATGAACAAGAGCTACCCCAATGGGATTTCAAGCACCACCCTTTCCTAAGTGATATTAACAGGATTGTAGCCACTGGGGATAGTAGGTTTGTGAAGGGCCAGCTTAGCTACTTAAGGAGATGGAGGAGCGAACTAGATAGTCATTTGAGCATCCAACCTTGTACTTAGATCCTTTAATTCATAGGAAAAGTTCTGACGTTTGTTAAGCCATGAAGCATACTTTGCAACATGTCATTGCCAAGCCTAACGATGGGGCAAATAGCGCTGACGATAGTGTTACCGTTAGTCTCACAGTCGTTAGAGTTGTTACCTTCATTCTTAGCATTAGGATTTATGGTTACAACTAGAACAAACATTTATAAAGAAGATAAAGTGAAGAAAGGTGAGAGCTTTTAGGGAGGTCCTATCTTCTAGTACCAAAATGTTAATTAAAAATTTATCTAACCTCGGAATTAGACTAATGCAATTGTTTTAGGAAAGGTTACTTGCTAACATAGGTTTAAAAAAACGAGGAGTAAAATTAGTAAATAAAATAAATGAATACGAGATGTAGAGTGAACTATGCTTGCTTGTGTCCTCTGTGAATCTTTTACTATGTTAGTCTCTTACGATTGTAAGAAATTATTAGAGAATAATAAGAAATTAGCACTTAATATCACAATGGTATAATACCTAACAGATTTTGTAGTATTGCTGACAGTAAATGAATTCTAAGCATAGAGAGTAGTAAAAATTCAGCTAGGAATCAACCAATTTTCAACCCCTTTAACAATGCATGGAAAAGATTATCTACAGCAGCCAGACCCCATTCATCGTAGATATTCTTGAAGTAAGGTATTCTAAGAAGTTTGTGATGCCTAGCTTCAATGTTATGATTGATCTTAGGCAACATCTATTAAAGTACGGATGACACATGGATAGTACTCATGCAATAGATGTTGTAAAATATTGGGTCGATCTTTACAAAAAGGATGGAGGTTGTGTTCGTGTTTTTAGGGAAGAAGGGAGGGGAAGCGGGTGGGATGAGTGTACTGGGTCGAGATGGAAGTAAAGGTGTAATTAAAGTGTAAATTTTGTGATTAGTAGATTTAATTTAAATTATATAAATCGATAACTTATAATGTTAATAACTCTCGCATACAAGGTCCAATTGAGACGAAACGAGTTGAGTTGCTTTCGTTATTGAGAATACCATGTTATGGAACTGAATTGGTTGAGATCTGAGCTACTGGAATTTCGTGCTAAAATGAAACGCCTGTTTGATTTAAGACAAACCAGAATGCTTCGGCGATAGCAAAGGATAAAAGTGAGTAAATCTCACTTATTTTGGATTACTGGATTTAATATAAAATGTTAGAAATTATCTATTGATTGATTGGGTGAATTGATAAATTATTATTATCAGTTGGATGTTATGTTATATATTAGTGTGTTTATATATTAGTAGTAGGTATATTCCCACTGTTGGAGCGGTTTAGACATTATACGCACCGCATAATAGCGAATGACCCTACTTTACGGCGATATCCAGCCTTGAAGCGAGATTGGTTATGTTATATAATATCTGTGGATGCAGGGAAACAAGTTGGAGGGATCCAACTAGATTACTCAAATATACCGATTCTTTTTCTATAGTGATATATGACGTGATGAATAATTTGTTATAGATTATTGTGTGATTTGATATATATATTGGATGCTATAGTAGCACTGACCCAAGTTTTGGTATTTTAAATGCCATCAATAATATTTTGAATTTAAAATGGGAAATTCGAAGGCGGTTTTGAATTTGATAATTTTTATATGAAATGTTAGATTATTTAAAAAGGATTCGATTTGGATAAAATAAATGATTTAATTTAGGTATTGTACTTATATATTTTGGAAGATATTTTAAATAGAGATTTTGAAATAGTTTATATAAGGAAATCTGAACAATGGATTTGAAGTGGTATTTTTGAAATATGGAAAAGGAGTCAAAATCGATACAAAATAGGTTTAAAAAATAAAAAGGATATATGAAGGGATGGGTTATAAATGAAATCTTATAAATGATATTATTTTTATAAACAAGTGAATCTGGAAATGAGTTTATAAAATTCATAAATAATGGTATAAATAAAATGAAGTGATTATCACTAGATGAATTGAGAATATAAATTCACAATATGAATTTATATCGAGTTATGAAAATCGGTTTAGAAAGAGATAGTGAATCTTGTTTTGGAAATTAGAAATAGTTGTGAAATAGGTAACAAAAATCGATTCGTGATAAATCGAGAGAGATTTATAAATGTAAAATGGTTACAATTGAATTTTAAAAATAAATTTTTATCGAGAAGTTAAGTTTTGTTTTGAAAAGAGACTTTATTTATTTATTAAAATGTGTAGTTTAAAAACTTCTTTTATGATTGAAATATTTAAAAAAAGTTGATTTTTCAAATATTAATCTTAATTGAAATGAATTCTAATTTTAAAATAAGCTTGTAAATTAATTAGTTTTATTTATAAATTGAAAATTTGTTATCATTGTCTATTTAACAGTGTTTGATATTTTAATAATCGCTTATAATGGTTTAAATATTTATCACTATTCTTTAAAAATACTTATTTTATAATATAGGGCTTCAAAAATTGATTGAAGTTATCTATAAGTACTCTCGAGATTTATAAATCTGGTTTTATTTATTGGATGTGGTTTTATAAGAGAAAATCTTATGATGGAATTTTGAAACTTGAGAAAATATCCAAAATGTTTAGATATAAGAACTTCGAAAGATGAATCTGAATTCATAAAAAAAGCTAAAAATTTAGTTGGATTATAAACAAATATAATTGACAAATTTTTGAAAATTGAAAAGGGAATTAATAAGAATTGCAGAGATTTATGAGATAAGCATGAAATTTTCTCTATATGTTGATATTTGAAATGTTTTGGGAAATTTACTTATGAATATTTTCCTAAGTATTGGAATGAAAAGTTTTGGAAAATATTTTAACTACGTATTGATTTATATAGAAATATTTTCCAAATAATGAGTTATAAAATGGAATTTGGAAATATTTCTTAGTATTAAGATGATTCGAAAATATCCTATTATGGATATATGTATTTGAAATTGTTTTCGAATATTGAAATATTGAAAGAAATTTGTATATATACATACACACACATATACATACATATACATACATATATATATATATATGTAAAGATATTTTGAAACAAATATTTGGGAAATTTATAATATGGGCCTAATGACTGCTTATGTGTGTTATTTGATAGTTAAATAACGAACTATCAAAATCTAGCCAAATTCGTTAGTCTCCGTTAGTCGCTTCGAGGAGACTGGGATCAGATTTAATTATCTAAAAACCACTTCAATCTGATTTTTCTGTTACAAATTGTGATATCGTGAGGATAATGAAGATAGTGAATTTGGAGATTCGGTTTGTTCAGACCCAGGATGAATGTTATCATTGCATCATTGCATGGAGGGGAGTGTTAGCATTCCAAGAACGAATGTTATTCTTAAGGTAATACGTAGCCTCAAGCCTTATCAACCAAGGATGACTAAAACATGGGAGATGCAGAAAGGCTATGTGGGTTGCTCTCATTAGGGTATGATCATCACTCATCTAGAGTGGACATTTATCATCATCACTATCGTTCATTTGTATGCGTTTTGGGGCCCATTAGTGGTGATCATATTTGGTACTGTCTAGTAAGGGGTAGGTCGGTCTTGTGTTGGAAGGGATTGATAGGTTCGATCTTGGTACATTTTTATAGAGATGTACTGTGGCAGGCGGTAGCCCTATAGCCCTGTCATTGTATGGAATCAAATATCCACTACGAGCCTGTACAGTTTTAGTTGTATACCAAATATGCCGAAACATGAGATGCAAGCATTTCAGCTATTTTATAGTTTATTTTCTATAGACACTATTATAATATCAGATGATTTTGATATAAATGTTTTGGTTATCATAAGGTAAAAACCCGTCGTATTTATGTGTGGCGTGGTCTTACAAGATACCTTTGTTTTCAAAGGATTTTGATAACAATAATAATTCAAATTAAGTGTGTTTTCTCATGCTGGTTTTTCAGACTGACTCAAGTATTATTTTATTATAACACTCGTGTCAGACCGAGTATTACAGATTCAGGTTAGGATGCTATGGAGCTCATGAGATGAGCTGGAGGAGTCTCAGGCATATTCCACGTACTTGATTATATTCTGCTGTGTGTGTATGCTGTATATCCAGCTCTTGTGAGGACAAGTTATTATAACTATCCAGATTGATTTGTTGATACTTGTACTCTGATAATTGTATGTATATTTATAGTCACAGCTTCTTTTTTATAAAGATGTGTATTTACCAATTATATATTGTTCCGCTGCGATTGCGAGATTCTATGTTATCGTTTAGTTTTCTTCTTAACTTCTATCCTTTTTTCTTCTTTACCCTAACAATCGGTATTTTCGACACTTAAATATTTGGCAGGCTTACAGTGAACGTATTGATGTCGAATTTCGAGGGTCGAAATTCCAGTTTGCTACAGATATCAAAATATGCAACCTTTCTAAACGATTCAACTAGCCTGTGCATTAATGGCCATGCATATCTATCTTGATTTAGTGAATGCTCTAAGAAATTTTTGCCCTAAAATTTTCATACGAAACAGCCTCATTCCAACATTAAATAGGTAAATCTATCAAGAGTATTCCTATAGCTAGATTCCCCACTCGACATAGAGTATAGATCTCATCAAGATTTTATATTACCTCATCCTTTAATCTCTACAAGAAAACATGCTTCTAAACATTTTATAATATAGCGTGTTTACCTCCTATCACTTTACAGCTTGTTATTTACCCATTGAACCTAGTTCTTGGGGTTTCCAGTCATATAGGTTTGGTTACTATTGTAAGTGTCTAAGCGCAATAGTCCTACCCTTTTGGATGTTCTATGGACTTTCTCTCTGGCCAAACCTTTTGTTAAAGGATCAACCAAATTTTCATCAGTGCAAATATGGTCCACTCTAACAGAATTTAAAGAGAGTAACTCTCTTACAGTGTCGTGCATATGACATATCTGTCATCTCTTACTGTTATAATAATGGTTTTTAACTTTTACAATATCGATGATACTATCAAAATGGATCGGCACAGCAGGTACCAATTTTTCCCATAAAGGAATCTAAGCTAGCTGATTTCTTAAGTAATCTGCTTCTTCACTAGTTTTTGCTAGCATTATCATTTCAGACTCTGTAGTGAACTGGACCAAAATAGTATATTTCTTGGATTTCCAAGAAACAATCCTACCAACTATGCTATAAATATAGCCGCTAGTTGCTTTAGAATCATCGGATAAAATATTCCAGTTTGTATTGGTGTATCCTTCAAGTATAGCTTGAAACATTCCGTAATGTAATCCAAATTTCTTGGTTCATTTTAGGTATCTCATAAACCTTCCAATAGAATGCCAATGCTTAATACTAGATCTACTAGTAAACCTGCATAATAATCCCATGACATATGCTATGTTGGCTCTAGTACAATCAGTGGCATACTGAAGGCAACCAATGATGCTCACCTATTCAGACAATCTTACACCTTCTCTGCTGTTCTTAAATATTTTACACTTAGATCATATAGTGTACAAGCAGGTTTACAGTCAAAGTAATAATATTTTTTTAATATCTTCTCAATGTAATTAGATCGATCCATAGAAACTCCTTTATTAGACCTAGCGATCTTAATACTAAGGATTACACCCATTCTCTTAGGTCATTGATATCAAAGTTGGCACTTAAAGAAGATTTAACCATATTAATAGCATGAATTTTTGAACTAAAAATAGTTAGATTATCTACATACAAACACATAATAGAGAAAATGTCATTCTCATATTTATAGTAAATACATTTGTCACACTCATTAACTTTGAAACCATGTGAAATAATCAACTTGTCAAATTTTTCATGCCATCATTTAGGTGCTTGTTTTAGACCATATAAAGACTTATCTAACTTGCAAACCTTATGTTCTTGTCCATGTATTACAAACCTTTAAGTGGACCCATATAAGTTTCCTTTTCTAATTCACCATTTCAAAATGCAGTTTTGACATCCATTTGATGTGTTATCAGATCATGAATAGAAGCAAGTAAAATTAATACCCGAATAGATGTAATTCACCAATAATTGAAAAGGTATCAAAAAAGTCTGCATTTTCTGTTTTCTTAAAACCCTTAGCTACTAGACAGGTTTGTATTTATTAACTTTCCATCGGGTTTTAATATCTTTTTAAGTACCCATTTACAACCGATTTTATTAGAAATGCCAAGACTTATTGGATTCAAGAGAATCCATCTCATCATAGACCCTTTCCAAAAATCGACATCAAATGAAGGAAAGGCTTCATAGGGGTTTAAGGGGTGTTCCTCTAAATTGTAAGCACAAAAATCTAAACCATGACCATTTGCAATTCTAGCTCATTTACTTCATCTAGTTCCAGTTTCAAAAGAGTCGTTTGGTTCATTTCTTGAAGGAATAATATTACTAGATGTATCCCCACCTATCCTTGATTTAGAAGAAAATTTTATTTCATTATAATCAGCATCATTAGGTTCTATCATATATGTGCCTTCTATGACAACCCGTAAATTAATCACTTTAAAAGATTGGTGTTTAATGTATTTTTAATTTAGTAATTAATGGATTTTATAACTCAAATAAAACTCTTTGAACTAATAATTAGTGATGATGAAATGGTTTTTCAAATTTGTTTACAAAAATAATTATTTCAAAGAAAAGTAGAAAATATGATCGAAAATCGTTTTTCGACTTTTCGTCGGCTAAAAAGTTGACAAAAACATTCTGAATTCTAGTGTAAATATATTCATATACATTTATAAATAAGTTAGTATCATATATATACACATATATGTGCCTACTTAAATATATTAGCAGTTTGATGTGACTTAATATAAAGATAAAAAGATGTTTAAAATAAAATCTCGCTTTGTGAAACATTAAGAAACATAAGAACATATGGGAATAAATGCATGTTGGCTAAGATAAAGAGGGGGACAATGAACATGTGAGCAACAAGGGGGAGAAAAGGTGATGATGTGGCAAGCTTAGAGTGGAGGTATAACATCCCTGATTTTTGATAAAATTACTCAGGAGATTTAATTAGATAAATTAAATAAAAAATGTAAACATCAGTGTGATAAGGAGATTAAGATTTGAATAGATTATCAAGGGTCGTGCTTAAATAAACAAATGGGCTTAATAATGGCTTATATGTTAATTAACTAAAATAAGGGTATAACAGGAAATAGTCACACTGTTACATATTCACCGCTTTACCATCCATTCATGTTCATTTTAATTTCATGAAATGTAAACAAAGAAAAGAATAGCTGGCCATTGCTAACGAAGAAAAGAGCAAAAATTTAATCAAAGCTAAGGATTTAAACAAGGGGAATCAATCTCAATCAAATCTCAAAGTCCTTATCAAAACCGAGGTGAATAATAATGTGGATCATCTCTATTTTATTTTATGATCATTTATTTTTGGGTTTAAAACTAAATCCATTATTATAATGATTTTTGATTGATGATATGCTTGGATTTGGACATGTCAGATTCAAACAAAATAATTTGATAATTATTTTACACGGTTTTAAGGGTAAAACCAGTTGTAATGATTTTCATATACCATGAAAAAAATTTATGTTGTGAAAAATCTTATTTTAGACATGGGTTTTAAATTTTATAATTTTCCAAGCTATGGAAGATTTATCATGAAATACCCTAAAATGCCATTCTTTCTCCAAATTTTGGTTTTCAAAGGAAAATATGAATAATTGGGTTTATAAATTAATTTCGGTTATTTCATGAAGAATTTAGGACAGGAATTTTATATGTTAAATAACATGTTAAAGGTGAATTTATGTATTTGTTGGGTATTTTTTCTAAATAATTTACTATGGAAATAAAATTATTTCAAATGAAGCACTTAATTTTTTTAATTGTTTTGCCTAATGAAAGGGCTTATTTGTTAAATTAATCCATGTTTAAATCCAAAATTATGCAGCAGTCATTTTATTAAAGAATTTGAAAAGTTATGGAAACCAATTAAAATGTTTACAATTGATCAAGTTAGATATAAAGTATTTGCTTTAATTTGCATCAATCGGTCTTTACCAGGAAAAGTGGGTTCTGCCTCTTTCAGAAGCACCTTTCGACCCTATGCTTCCATCTTCAACCAAGTCGAAACCTACCAAAGCCAAAACTAATACACAAGGCATCACAATGATGGTACGTAGTGGATGTGGAAGATATGGTATCGAAACCATTGCTTTTGATGGGGTCGAAACCTTTGTTTCGCTTTCCAAAGATAAGCCTTCCTTGTTTTCAAAAGAATGCTTTCGACCAAATCAAAACCTTTGCTTTCGAATTTTTTGCCTCCCCTTTGTCTAAGTGCAATTTTCGAATGAGTTCCTTGTTTTTATGACCCTCGATATTTTTATAACATTATTTAGATATTTAATTAGCTAAATTAAAAATAATATGAAGATTAATATATTGAGATTTGATTTATCTAAGGGTTGGCGTGCCATGTTAAATGTAAATCAACATGAAATAACATGAATTAAGGTGTTAGGATATCGGGAAGGGCAAAACGGGAAATACGAGGGACTTATACCCTAAACCTTTAGGAAATGAAACACACGTTCATTTCATTTTATCAAATGAAAAATAGCAAGGACAACCACCAATTTCATTCTCAAGAGAAGATAAAACTAGGATTTAAGAGAAAGAAGTTAATAAACATATTTGTTATCTCGCCTTTTGGCAAGGCCTTCCACCAGGGAATTGGCTGGAAATCAAAGACAGTCTGTATCGAAGATCGGTTATGCACAGGTTCACTATAGATAATGAATTTTTTTTCTCCAAGTTTGGATCAAGCTATAATTGATATAGCACGACAAGCAAAGCTATGAAAGTCAACTTTCCAAATTTCAAGTCAATCGGAGTTCGTATTCTCAAGATATGATCGATGCGAGTCAAGGAAAACAAGTACACTTCATATCCATCAACGTGAGTAGTGGTTAATATCCATCACTAGCCTCACTTCGTATCCTTCATGATTCAACCTACTTCATATCCATCTCTTCAGAAAAGCTCGTTTGTATCCATGCGACACTGTACCATCAACCCATCAAGTAACTTCGCTTCGTTCCATCGAACCAACTCCATTTCGTATCCATCATATAATAACATATCGTGTCTCTTCCACTTGTACATCAATGTAATAATCAACTTAGTTCGTATCAGTTGGCTCGCTATCAATACGAACCATGCCTCTTAAGTAATCGGCACGAAGAAACATGAGCTCGTATCGATATGAAGTGGTCACCATGCTATCAATACGAGATGGCTTCATGGATCAGTACGAGGAAGAGGGTAACGAAGCATTACGAAAGGGATATTATGGGTCGGTACGATAAAAGCAATGAATGCGAATAGGATCGAAATTAATGGGAGCGATACGAGCTCAGCTGCAAATTGGAAATCCAAACTTGCATCGATCATAATTTATAGTCTACAAGTCTAAATGCTAACAAATTTTCACAGAAGCTTACGTACATCCTTAAGAATGTACTTGATCGATTCCAGCCTAAAAGGACCAATTCTTGATCGATATGAACTCAATTCTTATCACTTTTAAATCAAGTCGAAGTCACCTGAACTCGGTCATGGGCCCACCCATGTGACAGAAGAAGTCTTTCGAGATCCGGGCGAGATATTTGCTGCCTATGCCTATAAATAGTGACCCTGGACCTATAGAAAATGGACTCCTGGGCTTCTTATTATGAGAAATGCGGATTACGGATCTTAAGGCTAGGATTGACACTAGAGGGGGGTGAATAGTGTTTATAAAGAATTACTAAATCTTTTGAGTTTATGTTAATTTAAAAACAGATGTGTACAGACATAGATATGATCAAAGAAACAAACACAGATGCAGAAATAAAATAAAAAGCAGTAAACGAAAGAACACACTGATTTTATACTGGTTTGGAGTTACCCAACATCCAGTCCCATAACACAAGTATGGATTTCCTTTCAAAAGCAATCTTTACAGTTACACCCTTAATTTCAAGGCTATGAGGTACACCCTCCAGAATCATAATCCTCTGGGTAGAGATATTTGATTTTCCGGGCAACAAGTTCACCCACTTGATTTTACGGGCAACAAGTTCACCATATTGATTTCCCAAGGCTACAATCACACCTTATCTCGCTTAATTGATTTTCAAGGCTACAATCACACCTTTTCTCACTACGTTGATTACAAAAAGCCTATAACTCTGAATAGCACCGAGGATCTTGTTGAGATAGTGACAGAGAATCAAACTACGAATGATCGAGTTCAATTCAATGTTGATTTCGGCAGAGTAATGGTAAGAATATGTATTAAGAAAAGTGGAAGAAGAACAGGAGTGAAAAACCAGAAAATCTGATATGAAATTCGTTGAAACTAACCCCTATTTATAGAAGAACAACATCCATGTCAATTCATGAAGAGTTATGGCGAATAGACACTTCTTTTGAAATTTAAATTTTGAACTTAACTGACACTTTGTCGACATGGTCACCATGAGTATGTCGACATCCCAAGGCCATTTTTGATGATTTGATTTTCTTTGAAAATAACCTTTATCTTATATTAAAACTATTTTAAACTTTATAAACATACTTGACTATAGTTAATATTCATAAGTAAATATAGAGAATAATATATATAGAATTAACTATAATTTTATATTTTAAATCTAAGTATAAATATTTAAAAGTTAAATATATTTTATTAAAAGATAGTCTAAAATCAGGAGTAAATTGACTTTGAAATTAAAGATGATTTTGAGGCAAAAATTATTTAAAATCAGGATAGAGGTTTTTGAATCTTTTAAAAGGAAAGTTTTGAAATCATTTTGAAAATAAGATAATTTTTGTAAAATCATTTGAATAAAAATTAGCGGATACAAAACAATGTTCCACTAGATTTTTCGTAGGTTCCATCCTACTTAGGGTTCCATCCCTTTAACAGGCTCAAAGTAGATTCCATTCCACGAATAAATTGGATTTTAAGATGCCAGTGATTTTCTAGGAGTTTTAACAAAATTTCCTAATAAAAATACTTATTCTTGAAGTCTTGAACTCTTGATAATCTTGATACTCATGAGTCTTCAATCTTGTATCTTGAATCTCTATACTGTACAGTCTTCATTCTTGGTACCTGCATGGTTAAATCCCGCATATACATATATATCTAAACTTACACTGTTAGTATTTATATTTTATAATCTATTCTAAGGTTGTTGTCATCAAAACCATCATCTCGCTGACTAACACTTATGCTGACACTCTGCCTAAATCACTTTTATACTACAGTTGTACTATTGTAATCTCTTGTAACCAACGAGTGAAATTCAATAACCATCAGTCATTTCATAGTGGACGTAGGCAATATGCCGAACCACTCTAAATTTGAGTGTTTCTGCATATTTCTTATTTACTGTTGGTCTATTTGTTAGATCTGCCTCATTTTACATTTATTTTCTTCATTTCATCTCTTCAAACACATTCGAAGAGTATTGTGTCAAATTTTGGTACAAACACTTTGGTGCTTTCACTGAGAAAACCCAACTTTTCTCCTGCTCGTTGGATCTACTACCGATATTGGTTTGCAAGAATCTAAGGAGAAGATCCAAATCTTAAGCCTAGAAGTTCTTCCATACTATTCAGATTTGCAACAAGTCTAGAAGAGAACTTCACTATTCACCATGTAGCTGCTAGGACTACCTCAGTCGCTGCAGATCCAGAAAGACGGGATAGGCAATACCCTACACATCTCCCCTCTGCAGACTAGAATGCCATTGGACCTTCGGATCCACAAGGCCCTATCACTTGGGAGGAGTTCCAACTATTAATATAAGAGCTGAGTCAAACTAGCCAGCAGCTCACCC
Source organism: Allium cepa (assembly GCA_030765085.1). Lineage (NCBI taxonomy): Eukaryota > Viridiplantae > Streptophyta > Magnoliopsida > Asparagales > Amaryllidaceae > Allium > Allium cepa. Next base: position 955,038,586 of record CM060934.1, on the reverse strand, counting down.
AGTAGCTTCGCGCCAACGTGGAGTTAACCAATTGGCTGAACCATGAAAGACGAATAAGATCCAGGAGGGATCATGCTTCCTACTCATCCACTGAAAGTTCTGCTTCTTCTGATTACAATCACAGATCCAAGCACCTACAACCTGATGGATGCTATACATAGGCTGCTAGACATCAGTGCACTTTGAGTCCTACGCAACCGAGAGTTGGTCCGTCAACCGCCATCAAACCATACCCTTCTCCCGAGGAGGGACGGTTCCCTATCATACTACTGACAACCGCGCTGATGCCGCTGCCATTGAGTTGGGGATTGACACTCGGAATCGAACGGATCCGAACCAAAATTGGCGTGATTATACCCGGAGCATTATGTTCTTCAAGACCTAGAGCTAAGTAGGCGAGATATGGACCGCCGACCGCACCCGACCCATCCTTGCATTGTGGAACTCGACATACACTGGCTCAGCATGCCCAAAATGTCCAGATGCCAGACATCCTGACAATGATTCATGAAAGCCAAGGCCTCACCAATAACAATTGGGGAATCTATTGGAGTCATACCCCTTTCACTGATGACATCTTATAGCTAAACCGCCTTGGTGATTCAGAATGCCAACTCTACCTGTTTACGAAGGGAGCTCTGACCCTAGCCAGCATATTTTGAAGTATGAATGGTTGATGAATGCTGCACGGGTTGATGGTGCGGTCACATGCCGAAGTTTCCCAATCTCCCTAGGGGGTATCGTGATTATGTAGTTTACTCGCCTACCGCACTGATCTATCTCATGTTTCGACCAGTTGGCAATGAAGTTTGTTAAACAGTTTCGCATGCGTGTCACAAGGCCCAAAGATGTTAATACCTTATCCAGTGTCACTCAAAGCTCCCGGAGAGACACTCAGACGTTACCTGGAGAGGTTCTACGCTGCATGCGCTGAGATTAGTAACCTAAATGACAATTCCATTCTGATGGCACTGACTAAGGGGATCGATCCCGATTTCGAATTTGGCAATTGGTTGGCCGAAAAACGTCCTGCACAATTAGACCATCTCTATTCCAAGGCGGCTCAGTACTTGAGAGGAGAGGATGCGACATAGTCTAGGAAAAGGGATGACGCGGGGCCCAATATGGAAGGAATCCAAAGAACTGTTGCTGTGAAAAAAATGGAGAGAGTTCCAGAAAGGTGCAGTTAAATATACAAAACAAGAAAAATTAGTAGAAAAGGCGATGGAAACCAGGGAAGAAAGTAGGATCGGAATCGCGGACCGCAACGTAGTACTCCTATGTTTGATTCATATACTCCTTTAAATACATCTCTGGAAAATGTGTACTTACAAACATGTAAAGCTTTCCAATACAAGAAACCTGCTCCGAAGCAATTGTCAGAGAAACAGATTCCGATTAGGAAGTTTGGTAGATTTCACGATAGCTATGGCCAACACACGAACGAGTGTCGTCATCTGCATGATATTATTGAGAAGTTGATCCGAGAAAGAAATTTGGACCAGTTCGTTCAAGCACCACATTATGGAGGTGCGAGCCCATAAAATCAAAATAAAATGCCAAATTAGGTTAGATCGGAGGAACCTGCTTATACCAGCGGGAGGTTGGTGATTAACACTGTTAGTGGTGGTCCTCATCCAGCAGATCGGACCTGGAGGGAAAAGGAGTCATATGCCAACTCTGTTAGGCATGCGAGCTTCGAATGTTGCAGTAACTTAGAAGACGGGGCTCCGGCCAAGCAACAGAAAACGATGACAGACGACATCGTATTTTGAGATAGGGATGCCGACAGAGTCGAATCCCGAACCATTGATCTGTTAGTCATTTCAGCTCAGATAGATCTTGCTTGGATAAAGAGGATCCTAGTGGACAGTAGACGTTCAATTAACATGCTCTTTAAGCGAGCCTATGCTCAAATGAAGATGGAAGCGAAAGATTTGAAGCCTTTTCAGTCTCGTATTCATGGCTTCAATTAAAGTACGATTATACCCACTAGGATGGTGGACCTACCAGTGGAGTTGGGGGTTGGAGAACGCCGGAGAATCTGAATATTGCAGTTCATTGTACTGGATATAGACTCACCGTACAACGCTTCTTGGGCCAACCGGCTCTAGCTGAGTTCAGGGCTACTATCGCCCCTTAGTATCAAACTTTGAAATTCCCTATCGACCATGGAGTCGGAGTCATTTAGGGAGACCAAGCTGTTGGGTGAGCCTGTTATGTTGCTGAGCTATGGGAAGCGCAATGAAAAGAGAAGGGGAAGGGCGTAGAGGAATCTCTCTACGTCCGCTTTGTAGATAATTGACAGTTAATGCCTGGCCAAAGCTCGGGCACCACAACCAATTCCCAAGAGATCTGGACCCATGAGATACTCTAAGCGAGGACGAAGCCAAATACAGCCATGCTTCTCCAGCAGAGATGACGATCAATATTACGATCGATAATGATGACGATTCTAAAATGGGAAAGATTGGATCTCAGCTAAGCCAACAGATGAAAGAGGAATTGGTTGAATTTCTCCAGCGAACCTCGACGTGTTTTCTTGGACACACTCTGACATGTGTGGGATCTCGCCGAACATCGTGAGCCACACATTGAATATTGACCAACGACATATCCCGGTCAAGCAAAAAAGGCGTGGTATGGATCTAGAGTGATCTGCCGCCCTAAAGGAAGAGGTGGATAAACTCAGGCCGAACGAGTTTATCCGAGATGCATTATACCCAGAATGGGTGTCCAATCCTGTACTTGTCAAAAATCCCAAAGGGAAATGGGGAACATGTATTGACTACTCGGATTTGAATAAAGCCTGCCCTAAAGACAGTTTTCCACTTCCCCGAATTGATCAACTCGTAGATTCAACGGCTGGACATGAACTCTTATCCTTCATGGATGCATATTCAGACTACAATCAGATACCGATGCACCAACCCTATCAGGAGCATACCGGCTTTGTCACTGATCTAGGACTCCATTGTTATAAAGTTATTGAATATGCAAGTATATGATTTTTGTTTGATGAAAATAAACATATATATATTCATTTAAATGTATTTGTTAATGTACTATTTGACATAATTAATAAATATTTGCTGAATAAAATAAATGATACAGAATTTAAATTCAAACAGATATTTTATTAAAACGAATATTTATTACAATTTTGAATAGTACAAATTTGAGCTCTCACTATATACACAATTTAAATTACAATACAATTTTGATTACATCACAATTTATCATTTACATTAGCACCTCACTATATTTCACTCATTCACTCGTATTTATCTTCGAATCTACTCCAGCCTGAATCCAGCATCTGAGCGATCTGCAAAATAACCACTGACGCGGTAAAATTCAAAAAGAAATATTTTTGCAGTGTAAAATAAAATGTGTATTTTGAAATTATTACTTGACTCAATTATTTGGGTTGTTCGTCATTATATTTATTTTGAATTCATCGTACACAAACAACTTGTGACATGCACAGTGTATCACTGTACATGCCACAAGGCTAAGCACACCGATATACACTTGATAAAATTGCAAGGACGGGTAAGCACAAGGTTAAACACAGTCAAAAGCCGGGTTTAACTCAAGTGCATACAAATAAAGTCATGACATGAGCACAAGGTCAAACCCGAGCTATAAGCTGGATTAGACATAGGTTCAATTCAAAATGCAAATCTCGAGTGAAACCAAGACCATAAATTTCAGCTAGATCAATTAGCATGCACATCACAAGTAAAGACCAAAAAATTGAACCAGAACTCCAACCAAAATAGAGATGAAGTTTAAGTAAAATTAAAATGCACACAGAAGTGACACAAGGACCACAAATTCATCATGAATGCAACAACCAAGCAGCAATCATTTCACAGCAAATGCAAAAAGCCTCAGACATGTATACATATTCATATGCAATCAGACTTAAATAGAACAGACTCGAAGAAAAGAAATTCAAGATGAATGTATGTACATTAATGATGCACATGCATATCAAAGTGCAGACACGATGAAACCAATGATAGCAGATCACAAAGCAAATGTACACATGAATGCTATGATCAAAGACATCAATACGGAGGCTAGATAGTCGAACCAAACTACAAGCAAATGTACACATGATTGAAACATTCAAATACAAGGCAGTGCTTAGCAACTCGAGGCTAGAGTAGTATAACATGAATAAATGTGCAAGTATACGTGTATTGATATGCAGTGATAGGATGAACAACTGCAAGCATCAGGTTGAAAATACTATAGAAAAATTAACAGTTTTACCAAAGCCAAATGCCAACAAAAATAAATTCAAATCAAAGTTGCCGAAGTCCAGATTATCAACAATTCAGGAATGGTCTAATTCAACTGCAGACGCATAATTCGAACAAGTCAAAATGCCAGTAGACTCAACACCGTGGTGAGCAAGGAAAACATCGTCAAAGAAATTCAAAGCCGTGATAATCAAGCAACTATAACATACGAATTGAACAAGCCTAAAGAAATCACCAACAGTCAAGCTGAATCAAACGGCCGAGCAAAAATTGACTGATGAATTTAAGCAAAAAATTCAAACTAAAATTAAGGGGTTTGGACCCTATTTAAACCCATCTCATCATAGGCTACAAAAGCATCGAGTTCAAGGAAATTAACCAGTAAAGCAAAGAGCACAAAATCACATATCAATTCGTACTGAACTCAATCAAAATTGGAGCAGCCGTGTTCAAAGTGAAGAAACAATCGATCGTCAAAGCAATCATGAGAACACCCACTTGATCGATCAACATAGTCGGCGGCTTCAAAGATCACCAAAAGCCCTTGTGGGCTCGTGAGTTTCCATGTGTAAGCATCTGAAGACTTAATTCCTAATAGAAACCTTGAGGGCAACATGTAAGCAATATTTTCCAAAGCTGGATAAATCTATGTGTTCTATTTTCTGCTTTTATTATTCTGCTATTATTAGTGCTGCAATTATTTTATATGGTTCTGCAATAATTTTTATAATTAATAGTATCACCCTATTCACCCCCCCTCTAGGGTGAAATCGATCCTACAAGTGGTATCAGAGCTAGGAACAGAAGCTATTTTTGTTTTAAAATTTTGATTTTTCAAAGACCAATTTTTGTTCTGCAAATTTGAATTTTTAAAATGGCCTCTTTTAATAATGCTTTTGTTGAGGGTCATTCCATAGTTAGACCACCAATGTTCAATGGTGAATATGCTTATTGGAAAAATAGATTGAATTTTTTTTTAAAACCATTTATTCTTGGAATATTGTTGAGACAGGCTATAGGACACCAACTATACCGGTAGATAATCAGGAAATGGATAGACTAACGAATCAATGGACAGATCTTGAAAATAGACTACATAATGCTAATGCTATGTATTCTATTATTTGTTCGTTGGATCAAATCGAATATAATCGTGTCTCACATTGTCTAATTGGCAAGAAATATGGCACACACTTGAAGTGACTCATGAAGGAACATCTCAAGTCAAAGAATCGCGCCTTGCCATGGTGAGTAGCGAATACGAGAATTTCACAATGGCCAAGGAAGAAAATGTCAAAGAGATGTACGAACGACTTCCAATATTGTATACAAATCAAAAACTCTTGGAAAATCATACACATAGTCGGAGATAGTCCGACAGATCCCTTCTATGGAATTTTGAAGCAAAAGTTTCAGCCACTCAAGAATCAAAAGATTTGAAACCAATCAAAGTTGAAGAACTCATTGGAAATCTGACCACTTATGAGCTAGAAATGAAATTCAAGAAAGAGCGTGAAGGAGGTGATACTCGAAAGAAATCGACAGCTCTCAAAGGAACAACAGAAAGCGATGGTGGTGATGATGATGAGATGGAGCAGCTGAGCTGGCATAATTAATGAAGAAATTCACAAAGTAGAATCGCGTATATGGAAATCCAGCTCTAAATCAACAACTGAAAAGTAGAATAGTTAAATTTCTAGACAACCCAGAAGAGCGAGAGATCATCTGTCACAAGGCAATAAACCTGGCCACATCAAGCCCAATTGTCCCCGTAATTCACTTAGCCAAGAAAAGAAATTGAAAAGATGTTTTGCAACTATGCGGAATAAAATTGATGATGATAATAAAAGCACTAGCAGTGAGAGTGAGAAAGCCAATATGTGCCTTCGAGGTGATATAACTGATAGCGATGATGACGGGCCAACCAAGGTATCAAACTTACTCACTTAAAATTACTTACATATTTCTACAAAGTAAATGGCTGTTTCAAACAACTTAGGGAGAAATACACCAAAATTGAATCAAAAAGAGTTACTTTGATAGATTTAAAAAAACAACTTGATCAATTGGTTAAAAACTATCAAAGAAAGATCCCTAAGTGTGATAAGTGTCCATCGCTCGAAGAAGAGATTAAAAAATTAGATATCAAAATTAGATCGCTTGAAAATGAAATTTTGATTTTGAAAGAGAGTGAAAATACTAAAAGAGAAAATTTTATTAAAAAATGCACTCAATTATTAAATGAAAATGAATCACTTAAAACACAAGTCCAACAATTATCTACAACTTTAGGAAAAATTTCCAAAGGAGAAAGATCGTTAAATATGCTATTAAGGAAACAAACTGTTAATACTGTTAGACAAGGACTTGGATATAATCAAACTGAACTTGTTAGAAGCGAATTTAATCAAGTCAAAACCAAGTGCACAATTTGTAGAGAAATTGGACACAGTCAAAACTTTTGCTGGTATAGACCCAAAAATGTAAAAACCATACAAATTGGGGTTTCAAAAGGCACGAATATAAAATCCTTTAAATTCAAACAAATATAGGTGCCAAAAGAACTTAAATTGTTTTGGGTCTCTACAAACATATCCTTTAAAATTATTTGCCACTAACAACCATGGACCTATAAGAACAAATATGTCACAAAAATCTTTTCTTGTGTAGGTGTGGTGGTAGGCTAAGGAACAACAACAGTGTTACCTGGATTCTAGCCGTTCTAGGCACACAACGGGCGACAAATGAAAGTTCCTTAGCCTAGTATAAAGGTGGTAGAATCACAATGGGCAACACATAAATTTTATCGGCAAAGGTAAAATAGGTAACGGTACATTTATTTTGAACGATTTATTAAATGTGATAATCTGCACCGTAATCTGATTTAATTCAGCCAGATATGTGATAATAAATGAATGTTGATTACGATTCTGACTTATCAAAATTGTTGGCCAATTATTCTTTTATGCTGAGAACACTTTAAGGACCTCTAGAGCCTTTGAATTAGTTCATATAAATGTGTTTTGACTAATGATGATGTTTTATTGATTGTTGATTACCCGTACACAAGTGGATATACTTGTTTATCTTATCTGACACTATGTTCACTGCTTGTTTACCTGCACATTTTCAATTCAAAAGAATGCTGTAAAAAGGATTTTAAGGAATTTTTGCAACTTCATAATCTGATCTATCATATCCAATAAATGATAAATTTGAGTCAACAACAAATTCAGATGTAGATTACACTGGTAATCTAGTTAATAGAAAAATTACTAGTGGAACGTGATTTATGTTGAGACATTCATTAGCTGCATCACATTTTCAAATAAAATATCTACATCTTTTTCATTTAAAATATTTCAAATAGCAGACATTTTTCTTATAAACCCATCCAGAAAATCATTTTTTGTTGACCCTGTTTCAGATTAGTCATTTTTGAAAATTTGATTTTATAATTATTATTGGATTTGATCTTAAATGACTTGATTAACTAATCCGACTCCCTACTGATTATCGAAAAGATAAATAGCAATTGGAAAAGTGACGAGTGTTGATATTAATCATATTTTATAACTTGAGAAAATAAGTAGAAAATTTCTTTAGAAATTTAAACAGGAGTTCAAACTTGTTGTTGGTAAAAATTTCCATGACCATCTCTACTTCTATCATATTTCTATCAACCATCACTCATCAAAATCCAATATAGTATGTCATTATATGGTATTTTAAATGGGAAATCATTCATATTTCAATTTATAATATTTTTAAGCAATAAAAACATCCAAAGTATTCACTTTCATTTAAAAGTCCTCGCGGTTATGCATGGGTGAATTACTTGTAATTTTTTATTATGTGCTTTCATGCTCATTTAAAAGTCCTCATGGTTATGCATGTATAGAATGCATATCAAAATTGATTAATTAAATAGACAAGTTGACTCTAATCCCATTTAAAAGTCCTCACGGTTATGCGTGGTTAGAAGATACTTGAATTCATTTTTTGAAAAAAAATGGGAATACACTAATCTCATTTAAAAGTCCTAACGGTTATGCATGGTTAGTAGATACTCAAATTCCTAATATAAATACCACAAATAGACACAGCTATATGGTTTTGCAGCATACCTATCATTCTAAAAGTGCAATATGTGCCTAATAGAGTGTTTATGATTTTTGTTTGGTTTTTTTATTGAAATTTAATATTTATACTCGATTGGGTATTAATGTTGTATTAATGTTTATCACTTCATCTCTATTTTTCTAACACTATTACTCTTTTGCTAATAACAAAAGAGGGAGAGAAAGTTAAGATTTTGATAAATAAAGGTCAAATATTTTATTTTGTATTTTCTACTTGCATCTAGGTTCATTTGCATATTATTATTCTTTTTGATGCATATATGAAGAGGAGCTTTGTTGTAGAGAGGGAGAATTCAAATAGGGGGAGCAAATAAAATGATCAAATACATTTAATAAATTCAAAATCTTAAATATATGTTTGTTATCATCAAAAGGGGAAGATTGTTGAATATGCAAGTATATGATCTTGTTTTGATGATAATAAACACACACACACACACACACACACACATATATATATATATATATATATATTCATTTAAATGTATTTGTTAATGTACTATTTTATCTTTCACATAATAAATAAATATTTGCTGCATAAAATAAATAACATAGAATTTAAATTCAAACAAATATTTTATTCAAACAAATATTTATTGCAATTTTGAATAGTACAAATTTGAGCTCTCACTATACGCACAATTTCAATTACAATACAATTTTGATTACATCACAATTTATCATTTACATTAGCACTTCACTACATTTCACTCATTCACTCGTATTTATCTTCGACTCTACTTTAGCATGAATCCAACATCCGAGCGATATGCAAAATAAATACTGACACATTAAAATTGAAAAAGAAATATTTTTGCAGTGTATAACAAAATGTGTATTTTTAAATTATTATTTGCCTCGGTTATTTGGTTTGCCCGTCATCATATTTATTTTGAATTCATCATACACGAACAAATTTTGACATGCATAGTGTATCAATGTATATGCCATAAGGCTGTGCACACTGATATACACTTGATAAAATTGCAGGGACATGTGAGCACAAGGTCAAACCCAATCAAAATCCGGGTTCAACTCAAGTGCAATACAAATAAAGTCACGACATGAGCACAAGGTCAAACCCGAGCTATAAGCCGGATTCAACACAAGTGCAATTCAAAATGAAAATAATTCTCAAGTGAAACCAAGACCACAAATTTGAGCTAGATCAACGAGCATGCACATCACAAGTAAAGACCCCTAAATTGAACCAAAACTTCAAACAGAATCGAGATGAAGTTCAAGTAAAACTAAAATGCACATGTTAGCAGATGTGACACAAAGACCACAAATTCATCATGAATGTAACAACCAAGAAACAATCATTCCACCGCAAATGCAAAAAGCCTCAGACATGTATACATATTCATATGCGATCAGACTTCAACAGCACAGACTCGAAGAAAAGAAATTCAAGATGAATTCATGTACATCAATGGTGCACAAGCATATCAAGTGCAGACATGATGAAGTCAGTGATAGCAGATCATAAAGCAAATGTACACATGAATGCTATGATCAAAGACATCACATCAATACAAAGGCTGGACAGTCAAACCAAACTGCAAGCAAATGTACACATGATTCAAGCATTCAAATACAACGCAGTGCTTAGCAACTCGAAGCCAGAGCAGTATAACATGAATAAATATGCAAGTATACATGTATTGATATGCAGTGACAGGATGAACAACTACAAGCATCAGGTTGAAAATACTATAGAGAAATTAATAGTTTTACCAAAGTTGAATGCCAACAAAAATAAATTCAAATCAAAGTTGCCGAAGTCCAGATTATCAACAATTCAGAAATGGCTGAATTCAACTTGCAGACGAATAATTCAAACAAGTCAAAATGCCAGCAGAATCAAAACCGTGGTGAACAAAGAAAACATAGTCAAAGCAATTCAAAGCTGTGATAATCAAGCAACAATAATATATGAATTGAACAAGTCTAAAGAAATCACCAACAGTCAAGTTAAATCAAACGACCGAGCAAAAATTGACTGATGAATTCAAGCAAAAAATTCGAATGAAAATTAAGGGGTTTGACATCTCATCATTAGCTACAAAAGCATCAAGTTCAAGGCAATTAACCAGTAAAGCAAAGAGCATAAAATCACATACCAATTCATACTGAACTCGATCAAAATTAGAGCAGCCGTGTGCAAAGTGAAGAAACAATTGATCGTCAAAGAAATCATGAGAACACCCACTTGGTCAATCAACAAAGTCGGCGGCTTCAAAGATCATAAAAAGCCCTAATTTTCGAGCAAAGAACGAAGAAGAACGAACGAGTAACAAAGCAAAATGAGCCATTTTTCACAGAGCAAACCAGGCTGATAATAAAAATGAAAAGGGAAATTTTTATTTAATGCTTCATTAGGTCGGCCTTTATCATTGGGCTTTAATTTATTAGGGTTTTTGATTTTAAATTGTTTTTAATTTGTATTTTTTTTTAAACTTTTCAAAGTCTAGTTGTGTGACTAGGGGATGAACTACGGTGGTGTAGTTCGAGAATTCGCAACTCAGTGGCTGAGTACGTGGCAGGGTTTTGAGCGAAGATTTAGGTTTGTCGATAGCGGGTGTCACGGGTTTATGTGTGTAAGTGTCTGACTACTTAATTTCTAGTATAAACCTTGAGGGCATCACGTAGGTAGGGTTTTGGAAAAGCTGGGTAAATCTGTGTGTTTTATATTCTACTTTTATTATTTTGTTATTATCAGTGCTGCAATTATTTTATGTACTTCCACAATAAATTTTTATAATTAATAGAATCACCCTATTCACCACCCTTTAGGGTGAAATCGATCCTACAAAAGTGATTTCGTTCAGACTTAAGAACGCCGTGGCAACCTATCAGCGACTCATCAACCGAATGTTCACTAACCAGATCAGGAAAACCATGAAGGTATATATGGACGACATGCTTGTGAAGTCATGATTCTTCACCAATCATATCAAAGACCTGGAAACAATGTTCAACATCCTCTAAAAGATAGGATGAAACTAAACCTGTTGAAGTGTCACTTTGGGGTCGCATCTGGAAAATTCCCTGGCATAATCGTTAATGCTCGGGGAATCGAAGCCAATCCTATGAAAATCTAGGCAATTAGTAATCTTGAGACTCCAAGGACTATAAAGCAAGTTCAAAGCCTCAACGAGAAGGTAGCAGTGCTGAGCAGGTTCATTTCAAAATCCACCGACAAATGCATTCCCTTCTTTGATCTAATCAGAAAAGGGAAATGGAATTTTGAATGGACAATAGAATGTGAGGGTGCATTCTGAGTACTGGTTCAATATCTATCCACACGACCTATTCTGTCAAAATCTATCGATCACAAGAGACTGTACATCAACTTGGTGGTGTTAGGAAGCACAATCAGTGCTATTCTAATTCTGAAGGATGACCGGATACAAAGGCCAGTCTATTACATCAGCAAACGGCTAACTAGAGCAGAAAGAAATTATCTGAAGCTGGAAAAGTTGGCTTATTGTCTTGTCATTGCCTCGAGAAAACTTTGTCCGTATTTTTAGGCTCATCTTATCACTGTCTACACCAACCAGACGTTAAAAGACGGGTCCTTACACGGCCTAAGACGTTTGGTAGGCAGCTTAAGTGGAATATCGAGCTGAGTCAGTTCGACATCACTTACACACCAAGGCGAGCTATTCAAGGAAAATTCCTAGCAGAATTCATCGTCGAATTCACTATCCCGAAGGACTTGCTCGAAACCAGTGAATCTCCCGAATATGTTTGGAAGCAACGTACAGATGGTGCATCAAATGACCGCTACTCAGGCCCTTAGGTTGCGCTTGAAACTGCTGAAGGAGGATCTATATGTTATGCTTTGAAGTTCGAATTCCTTGCAACCAACAACGAGGTCGTATATGAATCCCTACTCACCGAACTAAGGCTTGCCAAAGATTTAAGAATTATTGTTGTGGAGATTTACTACGATTCACAATTGGTCGTAAGTCAAGTTCGGGGGCAATACCAAGCCAAAGACCGGAGGCTAGCTGCTTCGGGTCTAGAAAATATTGAATCAGTTCGATTATTATGCCATATATTGCATACCCTGAGAACACAATCAGAAGGCCAATTCTTTGGTAAAGTTAGTCAGTACCGGTGAAGCACAACAAATGGAACTCGCTCCCGTTGAAACACTATCTTCCCAAGTACCGATCAAATGGAGATCAACTGGGTACCTGAAGTCATGCCCGATAAGGAGTCATGGATGATTCCGTTCAGAAACTATCTCGAGCATGGGGCCCTGCCAGAGCACAGGAGTGAGAAAAGACAAGTTCTTCAAAAGGCTTCACGGTTCAAAATGGAGTGATGTATAGAAGAGGGAACTCTGTTCCTTCAGTCCGATGTATCGGCCATGAAACGAGTATTACATTATGTGCACGAAGGATAATATGGAGATCACACTGGGAGGCAAGCCCTTGCTAAGAAGGCGCTCCAATATGGTTATTATTGGCCGACTGTAAATCGTGATGGATCAGATTACGCCAGAAAATGTGACAGATGTCAGAAACATACTCGGATTCCAAGAGCACCGCCTACCAAAATAACTCAGATAGTCAGCCCATGGCCGTTCGCAACGTGGGGCATCGATATTATTGGGTCTATACCTCTAGCTAAAGGTGCTGTGAAGTACACCATCATTGCAGTTGATTACTTTACCAAATTGGTGGAAGCCGAACCCCTCGCTACTATCACGACAAAAAAAGTGATCAACTTTGTTGTACGCAACATTATCTATCGACTTGGTCTCCTACATACCATCATCATTGACAACGGAGCCCAATTCGATAGTGTCGAGTTCATGAATTTCTGTCAGCGATTCCATATCTAGTTGAAGTTCTCTGCAGTTGCATACCCTCAAGCGAATGGACATGTTGAAGCTATTAATAAAGTCCATTCTGAAGAAACGATTGGAAAAAGGCTGGGGCAAATGGGCCGATGAACTTCCTATGGCCCTGTGGGATTATCGAACGACACACAAGTCCACGACCGGCCATACTCCATTTTCACTTTCCTACTATTCAGAAGCTGTTATTCCAGTCGAGTTGGAAGCACCTTCTCATCCTGCGACATATTATGACCCGAAGACAAATGCTATATTACTTGCCGAATCTTTGGTCTTATTAGATGAGAATCATGAAGAGGCTGATTTGAGGGCAACCACGTACCGAAGTCGAGTCGTTCGATCGTACAATGCCAAGGTCCCACCCTGAACCTTTGAACGCGACGATCTCGTTCTTAAGATAATTTATCCGGTCCCTTTGCATATAAAACCAACGTGGGAGGGACTGTATGTTATTGAACAAAGACTTGGAGATGCACATTTAAATTATCAACCATTGATGGTCTCACTTTGTTGAGAGCCTGGAACAATGAGAGTCTTCGTCGCTACTACACATAATAGGCTATATTTATTCATTCAGTCTGCTTTTCATTTTGCAACTTTTTTATTAATTTCGAAACTAGAATTTGTAATAAGGAAACTGACTTTGCCATATATTCTTATTTCAGAAATAAAATGCCATCTCTTCGGGCCAGAGCAGTGACTCTTAAAATACATCCTACGACCATCACGTTGCATGGAGAGCTAGGTTCCATCCTATGGTGGGACTTATTCAAATAGGGAGTGACTGTAATACGACCAGTCACTTGCTAAGTGAAACCCTAGCTCGGGGGCAAGCCATCACACTGAAGCCAAAAAAGGTTTCATATACGATAGTCCTCTAACTAACTCTAGCTCCTAGAGTGCGAACTGGAGTATAAATTAAAAAGGCGGGATTGAAGAGGGTGGATCTATCCACCTTATGACCTCGCCCATGTTTCTTCAAGTCTGAGGAGGATGGATCCGTCCATCTAATGACCTCAGTTGTTAACTTAGGGTGGATGTGACCTGACATCCACGATCCTGATAAATCTATCGTTCCCAGAGTGCAAGCAAAATCCTGAAACCCAAAACAGATGTGATAGACCGTCTGTTGACAAATTGCAAGTTCCCGGAGTGCGAACTGGAATATAAACATCGAAATGGATGTGACTGACCATCCATCAACTAACTTTAAATCACTAGAGCGCTGGCTGAAATATAAACACAAATCGGGTATGAACCGACCGCCCATGAGACAACTCCAAGTCCCTGGAGTGCGTACCAGAGTATAACACAAATTGGGTATGGCTGGTCACCCACGAATCAATCTAAGTCCCCAGAGTGCAGAAGAAATTCTAAATATCAAACGAGTGTGACTGACTGCTCATAAAATAAATTAAGTCCCCGGAGCGCAGACCTATCTTTAAACACTAAATGGGCATGACCAATCGTTGACATACAAGTGCAATCTCTAGAGTGTGGATGCGATTATCAATAAATAAGTAAGTGTGATCCAACTACTCGAACTCATCTCGTTTCAATTTCATTTTAACTAAATTGAGCCAGACTTATCGAAGGCAGAAAGCGACTGCCGACCAACCAGTTCAATGTATCCTTAGGATTGGGAGCAAAACTAAAGTACCAGCCACTGATCAAGACAGTACAACATCGAGGCTCGACTTGACGCTCAGTTATGATCCAAAGCCATAATTTCGGGGCTTAACAATAGAATTCAGGTCCAATTCGGAAACTAAAGCTTCACAAGTACACTGAATGGAAGTTCGAGTGCTGAAACACTTAAGCAAATAAACACAAAACTATGTTGGAAACGAAATGGAATTTTATTTCAACCATTCTTTGAAAAAGAAGAATAAGTACAAAAATTATTCCAAGAAATCCTACTAGCAGGGGCCAAACCCGCATCTATACGTGTCCTATAGGAAGCAAAAAAAATTCTTATCTACCTACCAAAAAGGGGGCAAGAAGACATGTCTCCTCCCTCGGTTTCTTCTTCTTCCTCGGCGTTGACCCACTAGAGCTACCGCTTGAGTGCCTCTTTTAAGCCTTTGCTTTTTAGTGGTTGGTCTCCAGTCGGAGGAATTATGGTATTCTCTTTCTCCAAACTCATAGAAATTGGAATACTTTTTAAATGTGGAGTTGGAGAAATACGAACACTTTCAATGTTAGAAGACGAGGGAGGCACACCTGTGTCAACAATTGTACATCCGGGAGAAATCATTCATACAGGAGCCGGACCAAGACCCGCCATACCACCTCCAATACCACTGGCTTGTGCAGATGCTTCCATATTAGCATTAATCTCTGCTATTATCTCTTCTTCGTGAATTGTTTGAGTGTTCATGAGGATGCTGCCAGTTGGGGCCGAAGAGCTAGCCGTGAATGCACCTTCGCCCATGAAGAATGGCATGTCGATAAGCGGGTTACTTCATTGGCCAAGGAGTTCCTCCATCATCTGCTCGTCAAGAGTAAAGGTGCTCCCCTGCACTCCATCATTTGGTACAACAGTCGTTGTTGTGGTTGTCTCCGTCATAAGGGCCTTATGCTTATGATTCAACTCTTGGGTTGCGGGGGGCACGGCCGGTGCGACTCCTATCACCGCATAAAGATAAGAGAAAGGGCGTTAGTGACTACTTCAAACAAAGCTTCTGACTTTAAATAAATGCAAGAAATGTTCAGAATACCTTCCTCGGATTGGCTCGTGGGTGGACCGGAGTGGCTTCAAGGACGTGATTGCGAATTGGAGACAACCGCGTTTGATCGAGATTGTAAACAGGAACTGATAGAGGATCAACCACAGGAGTTGATTTGGGCTGGGTTGGCATAGGAATTTAGAAGCGTGCATCATGATGCTCAATGCCAGAACCCTCTCCTACCTCCGAATGCTAAGTCTTGAGTCTCTCCTTTTCAAATATGATAGCGGTGTCGTGGAGAACTCTACTCTCATCCTCAATCAGCACTCGATTCTCTAATATGAACTCATCAATGGATTCGGGTATGGTGCTTCGCTTTTTCATCTTCAACCAAGCGGCACCAAGCGTTATATTGATGTGATGGATAATCTTAGAGCCAGCTTAGATTTCGATGCTTTGGAATGTTGACATTATATGTAATGAGAAGATCTTCAATGTCAACTTCCAACCTGGCCTCTACTGCTCTCACTTTACCCTCAACCGTGGCTTCAGCTTCCTGAACCTTTAGGATTGCCACATCTCTCTCATTCTTGAGCGCCACAGCCTGCTCGCATGCTTCCTGAGCGGCTTTATTTGCATCATCTGTTTCTTTGATGACTTTATAACATTTAGCTTTGAGCCCGTCAAGCTCTTTTAGCGCCTCATCTCTTTCAGCCATGACTGTGGTGGTCCGGTGCCCTATTTCTTCAACCAAGGATAAATGTGTTCACCTCATCTCCTCCATCCTTCTGGTTTCCACATTGGATATTTTATTAGCCTTCATTTATAAATTTCTTGCAGACTCATTTCCATTTGTTAAGCACTTGAATTATGTGGTCCTTCTGAGCGAGATCAGTTCCTACTTTCTCGATTGTCTTCGCCCGCTCAAAGGCCACCGTTGATACTTTGTCTGCAATCTTCATCCATTCCCTATATTGGCCATAAACATCGTATATGTAGTCATGCATCGTTTGTTCTGCCTTATTGGGAATTCGCTTTAAGTGCGAGGGAAATATGAAGCCATCAAAATGGATATTTGGAAATTCCTTTTTCAACTTAGCAATTCTAATTGCTCCTCCCCCGGAGGGTTCTGTGATGGCTTGTTCGGTGGCAACCGGAGTCTCAATTTTGGTCCTACGATGCTGTTGGTCAGGCCTAGATGCTTGGGAAGGTGGTATTTGACGCGAGGATTAAAGAGGTTGTTTACCAGAGCCAGAAGATTGTGTTGTACCCCTAGGCGGTGGGGAGCGTGATCGGGAACAGTGACTATAATGCCTCTCCCTCTCCTTATCCTTTTCCCTCTCATAATGCTCCCTCTCTTGACCAGAGTAACTATAATCCCAATCTCTATTGGCCTTATGTCTGCGAGATTCAGAGTATGAGCTAGATGAAAGGCGTGCAGAATGAAGGCTGCCAAGCATAGACTCCCACCTCGACATTGTATCTGTAAAATGAAAAGAGAAAAAGAGTTGGTAATCTCCAGAGATGAATAGCTTGTGATTAGAAATTGTATGGTACAGTGAAGTATATGTATGCATGTGCAAACCCCCTGACCAACCGGTTATGTCGGCCATATTCAAAGGAATTGACTTGCCTAGATCTAAAGCGCTTTGAGGCCCTTCCAATCCGTTATCTTATTGGAGCAACACATAATATGAGATTGGAATATCCGCAAGTCCTTCGAAGGGGTTCTCTATGTGAGAGGGAGTAGCTTTCGAGATTATAACACCGACAACTGGCAAAGATACAGCCATGGATTTTTGTCTCGTAGACTTGCTAAGCTTATGAGCAACCGCCTTACCTTTCCTTTTTTCTTCTGGACGTCGAGGACTATCTAAGGGCCCGGCTACGGGTTCGTCTTCAGTGGGTGTATCCTCTTTGCCACCCTGCTCAGCAATTAAAATTCTGAGAGTTCTATGCCTAGCTTGTCTTGCTGGAGCTGCCCAGAGAGATCCTTCAAGCCTTATCTTCTGATCTCTGTCAATCAGCCCAACAATCCTCATATTTTCATCCATAAGTACCGCTTCGATCTCTCTAATCTTGCTCGGCACCTTTTGAAGAATCCTGACGATTTCGCTAAATTGACCGCCTTTAGGTCGAGGAATTGAAGCTGTAAAGAGAAAACAATAGTAAACTCAGTATCAATGGAGATTAAGCAATTAGTCTCCCGGGAAATTATCACACTTACATATAACAAGCCAACGTCTAGTGAATCCTGGCGAGCATCGAACATAGAACCACTCGGTTTTAAAATAGCTAAGTTTGGTCCAAGTCACAATCACAATTTGACAGTTTTTGACTCCCTCTAAGAACATAAAAGAGGGTTTATCTCCCTAACTCTTTACGTAGAATAAGAATCTGACTTCCTCCGGTGTTGGGGGCCGAAAAAGGTGCTCCATGAAGATGATGAATATGATTATTCAGCAGAGCATACCCGTTCGAATGTAACTATGATGAGACAATCCCTAAATAAGATAATACCTCCCAAATATATTGTTTAAATGGTAGGAGCATCTTGGCTGTGCAAGAAAATTGATTAAAAATCGGTGTACCCTTCCGAGGAGTATGTGGCCTGTCCTTTGGCACTGGTAGCAGGACATCATTCAACGATAACCTGTGTCACAAGCAATTCTCACTAACATATCCCAAGAAATATTGGATGGTACAGAATCTTGTGGGTTTGTAGGATCTAGATTAACCCTAGAGGGGGGTGAATAGGGATATAGCAATTTTCTTGATTTAAATACAGAAATAAACTGCAAAAATAAATATGCTGAAAAGTAAATCACACACAAAATTTACCCAGCTTCGGCAACCCCTGCCTACTGCTGCATTCACAGATTTCTATTAGAATTAAACAGTATCACGCTTACAAACACTCTACTAGACTCACAGACCCTTTTGCTCCCGCTCACAAACACTCTACTAGATACGCAAACATTTGCTCCCGCTCACAAACATTCTACTAGACTCGCAAACATTTGCTCCCGCTCACAAACACTCTACTAGACTCGCACACCCTGCTCCCGCCTATAGAGTTTCGTTTACTCGCAAACTCTGTTCCCACCTACAATAGAACTTCGATTACTCGCAAACTCTGCTCCCGCCTATAGAGCTTTGATTACTCGCAAACACTGCTCCCGCCTATAGAGCTCTGCAAACTCGCACACCCTGCTCACTGAACTAATTCTAACTAGATAATCTGACACTACCTAAACCTAGGTGGTGATCTACAAAGAATTTGATTCGAAAAATAAAAAACAAAAATTAAACAATTAAACAAAGACAAATAACCCTAATTATAAACTAAAGCCTTTAGAAAATAAGGCCGGCCCACTTATTTCATTAAACCCGTTCCTTATTTTCTTCTTTGTTATTCCCCAGCCCGATCCCCTTTATTTCTTTGTTGCGAAAAATAATGGCAGCATGCGTCTTCGTTCTTCGATTTGAAAATTAGGGCTCGTGCTTGATATTCTTTTCTCTGGAAATTTGCGTCTTTCTCTTAGCTCTGAGATCTAGGGATATTTTGAAGCACCGACTTTAAGTTGATCGAATCAGTGATTAATTGCAAGTCGTCTTGTTCGATCGAATCCTTGTTGCTTACTTCGGTTGCTTCGATGAGTTCGTTTGTTGCTTCGGGTAAGATTTTTAGCTCTGTTCCTTTTTGATTTTTGTATTCGAACTCATTCGTGATTCGAGTTGGATGTTTTGTTCTTTGTTAAGCTCGAACTCGAATGCCTCAATTGCCGAGGATGTTAATTACTTTCATAGGGTTCGACCCCCCTGTATTTTCGTCGTATATATTTTATTTGAATTTGTCAATTATTCATCTCTGGCCGCTTGATTATACTTCGATGATTGAGATGTTTTCTGACTTGTTCACAATCGTATGTTTGATGCTTTACTTGCTACTCACGGCTTTGAAATTGCCTTGTTCATCACGGTGTTGATTTTTGACTTCGTCAATACTTTCATTGTTTATCTTGACTTGGCTTTTTCACGGTAACAGATGCTACACTTGTTGGTTCGATTCCAGTATGCCTTTTCACTGTTGCATGCACTCTTTGATGATTCATTGGTGAATATGTTGCATTGAGCTCGACGTTGTTGTTTACTTGCTTTGATGCATTTGCATTGTCACTGAGTTTATTTGAAGTTATTTCACTGGTGGCCTATGTACATGCTTCACTGCTGCTTGTTGTTTCACTTGCATAGCTGAACTTCACTGTTGCACTTTTGTGCTTTGAGTTAGTTTCGTTGTTGCTGTACTGGACATTTGCCGAAGTCTTCATTTTCATACTGATGTTGTCTCTGACTTGAACTGTCCATTGCACTTACTTGGTTGTTGACACTGTCTCTGATGATGTTGAACTTCACTGTTGCATTCCATTTGGTTGCACTAAGCTCTGTGTAGTTACCACTGTTTCAAGTATGGTTTCATGCCTTGTAGTTATCTGGTAGTAGCTGTTGTATCACTTGGTCTTTGCTTGTGACATCCATGTGCACCTGATATATGTTGCTTGTGTATTTTGTCTGCACTTTCACTTGAACTTGTAGTCTGCCTTGATCATCTTGTAACCTGGTCTGGTACACCTTGTTTCATGTTTGAGACTGTGCTTGCATTGTTACTTGGTCGACACTTGCATCATTATCTGTTGCATACATGAGATTGACACTGTACTTTTGTTGTTTACTGTGTTCATGCACTTCTTATGCTTGCAACCTTGCTACTGCATTCATCCTTTCTTTCTCTGACATACTTGAACTTGTTGTTGCTAGTTTTCATTTGTAGTTGTATTCCCTTCATGTGTTTGTACTGGGCTCGACATTGCTGATACTTTGGTTTTACTGGCCACACATGTGCATGCTTGCATCTTTGAACTTGGTTAGATGGTACTGTCCAGTTGAGCTTGTTTTGTAGTGATGCACTTGAGTTGACTGAGTTGAATCCAGTTTTAAAACTCGGGTTTGACCTTGTGCTCGTGTCGTGATTTTCAATGTTATTGCATGTGAGTTGAACCCGGTTTTTCATTTGGGTTTGACCTGTGCTCGCCTGTCCCAGTAAATCAATCAAGTGTATATATCGGCGTGCACGGCCTTGTGGCATATACAGTAATACACTGTGTATGTCACAAGTTGTTCGTGTATGATGAAATCAAATTTAAATTATGACGAACAACCCAAATAACTGAGGCAAATCATATTTTCAGAAATTATCTTTTATTTTTGAATTGCAAAAATATTTTATTTTCAATTTTACTCCGTTAGTTTATATTTTTGCAGATTGCTCAGATGCTGGATTCAAACTGGAATGCAGTTGAAGATAAATACGAGTGTAAATGATATGTAGTGAGGTGAACTGTAAATATGTAATGTGATGTTATTGTAATCAAAGTTGTATAGTTATAGTGAGAGCTTGAAATTGTACTATTCAAAGTTGTAATAAATATTTATTTGAATAAAATATCTGTTTGAATTCAAATTCTGTGTAATTTATTTTATTCAACAAATATTTATTTAAACTGTGAAAAATAGAATAGTATATTAACAAATACATTTAAACGAATGTATATATGTTTATTATCATCAAACAAAAATCATATAAGCGCAAAGCGCATACTGAACAATCTCCCCCTTTTGATGATAACAAACATATATTTAAGATTTTGAATGTATTAAATGTATTTGATCGTTCAATTTGCTCCCCCTATTTGAATGCTTCCTCTCTACATGATACTCCCCCTACATATATGCATACAAATAAAAGTATGTAAATGAGCCTATATGCAAATGGAAAATTATTTGACCTTTGCTTGATTCTATTTGACAAAATCTTAACTTTTCTCTCCCCCTTTTGTAATCTGCAAAAGTATAATAGTGTTAGAGAAAATAGAGATAAAGTGATCGATATTAATCCAACATTAAAACTCAATTGAATATAAATATTAAATTTGAATAAAAATCAAACAAAAATCATAAATATTTTGTTAGGCGCATATTCCACTTTTAGAATGATGGAAATGATGTCATCATATAAAACCATACAGTTGTGTCTATTTGTGGTATATTTATATCAGGAATTTGAATATCTACTAATCATGCATAACCGTTAGGACTTTTAAATGAGATTAGTAGTATTCCAATTTTATTTTTTAAAAAATGAATTCAAGTATCTTCTAACCACGCATAACCGTGAGGACTTTTAAATGGGATTAGAATCAACTTGTTTATTTTACAAATCAACTTTTGATATGCGTTCCATACATGCATAACCGCGAGGACTTTTAAATGAGCATGGAAGCACATAACAAATTCCAAGTAATTCACCCATGCATAACCGTGAGGACTTTTAAATGAGAGTGAATACGTTGGATATTTATTTTTATTGCTAAATATATTAAATTGAAGCACAAATAATTTCCTTCACAAATTTAAAGATATTGAAGAACGAATGATTTCCTTTGTAAACTACCACAAATTTACGTACCATATATGATTTTGATGAGTGATGGTCGATAGAAAGATGATAGAAATAGAAATGGTCATGGAATTTTTACCCAACAAAAAGTTTTTATAACTCTTGTTATGAAATTCTAAAGAAATTTTCTAATTATACTTTCTCGAGTTATAATATATGATAAATATCAGCACTCATCACTTTTTCAATCACTATTTATCTTTTCGATAATCAAAGGGAGTCAAAATAGTTATTTAAAATCAAATTCAAATATTATAAAACCAATTTTTCAAAAATGACTAATCTGTAAATATGGTCAAAATATGATTTTCTTGAGGGGGTTTTATAAGAAAATTTTCTGCTATTTGAAAATTATTTCAAGTGAAAAATATGCAGATATTTTCTTTGAAAAACGATGCAGCAAATGAATATTTCAAAAATTAGTCACGTTCCACTAGTAATTTTTCTATCAACTATATTACCAGTGTAATCTGCATCTGAATTTAAATTTCAGTCAATATTCACTCGTTGGATGTCAAAGACCAGATTGTGAAATGTCAACAAATTATCTCAGAATAAATTTTGAAGCGAAGCTACAAACAAATATCATAGTGTTAATTTCAGACACCTTAGGATAAACAGTTATATTCAGAGTAATCAACAGTCAATTAACATCATAATTATTTCAAAAACAATTTCTTGAAGTTCAACAATTTCTAAAAATCCTTTTTAACAGCTTTCACATGAAATTTGAAATAGTGCAAATTTATAAGCAGTGACCAAAATACCAAAACAAATATATCTACATGTAGCATGAGTAACCATCATTTGACCGAACAAACTTATATGGATTAGTTCAAAGTTGAAAATCTGATTGGTCATCATTTAAGCACAAATCAATGTCATAAATAAGAACAAGTCTAAAAATAATGTTAGTTAAATCCGAATCAGTCAACCATCATAATTACTCCAAGTAATTCTATTTAAAGATGATTGGTCAATATTTTGAAAAAGTCATAGAATCAAAATCATCATCTTTTGTTCATCTCAATATTGGCTGATTTTAATTTAGAGTATGGTGCAGATAATCACATTTAATATATCGTTAAAAAATAATTTTACCTGTTTTACCTTTACGATAATTTTTCGTTGTTATCCATTGTGATTTTGTCACCTTTATAATAGGCTAAGGAACTTTGCTTTGTCGCCCGTTGTGATTCTGGAATAGTCAAAATCCAAAGAACACTGTTGTTGTTCCTTAGCCTGCCACCACACCTACACGGGAAAAGATTTATGTGACCTATTTGTTTTTATAGGTCCATGGTTGTTAGTGGCAGAATATGAAAAATATGTTTTTGGAGACCCAAAACTGTTTATATATGTTCCTTTTGGCACCCAACTTTGTTTGACTTTCAAAGATTTTATATTTGTGCCTTTTGGAACCCAAATCGGTATAGTTTTCACATGTTTGGGTCTATACCAACAATTATTGTAATTGTGTCCATATTTTCTACAAATCGTGCACATTGAATTTTCTTGATTAATCTCATTTCTAACATATTCAGAGTGAGTATATCCAAGTCCTTGTCTATCAATATTGATAGTTTGTTTCCCTATTAACATATTCAACGATTTTTCACTTTTTGAAAATTTATCTAAAGTCGTTGACAATTGTTGGACTTGTGTTTTGAGAGATTCATTTTCATTTATCAATTGTGTGCACTTTTCAATAGAATTCTCTCTCCTATTATTTTCATTCTCTTTTAAAATCAGAATTTCATTTTCAAGGGATTTTATATTGATTTCTGATTTTTCAATTTCCTTTTCGAATGTTGGACAATTATCACACTTAGGGATCTTACTTTGATAGGTTTTAACTAATTTTTCGAGTTTCTCATTTAATTCTAACAAAGTATCATTTTGTGATTCAAGTTTGGCATACTTCTCCCTAAGTCGTTTAAAACAGCCATTTACTTTGTGGAAATAAATAAGTAATTCAGAGTGAGTAAGTTTTGATACCTCGCTTGGCTCGTCGTCGTCGCTGTCGGTTATATTCCCATGAAGGCACATATCTGCTTCCTCACTTTTACTGCTATCGCTTTTATTCCACTTGGCTGCAAATTTCCTTTTTGAATTCTTCGTTCGTAATGCCAGCTTGGCTGCTCCATCATCATCATCCTCATCACAA
Organism: Allium cepa; assembly: GCA_030765085.1. Classification (NCBI taxonomy): domain Eukaryota; kingdom Viridiplantae; phylum Streptophyta; class Magnoliopsida; order Asparagales; family Amaryllidaceae; genus Allium; species Allium cepa. The sequence goes on along the minus strand of CM060934.1, from coordinate 955,013,941 downwards.
CTGCTATTTACCAATCCTGTTAAGCATATTTCTTTAACTGAGTCGGTTGTGGAGGACTTCTCATTGTTGTTGACTTTTGCACCATATATTACATCGAGAGTTTTCCAAATTTTCCGTGCATTTTCACAATGAGAGACGAAATAAAAATTATCACGATTAATATGAGAATATAATATATGCATAGCAAGAGCATTAATCGAGATAATTTCCTTATTTGCTATATCACACCCATTTTCAATAATATCCCAACACTTAATATTAACAGATTTTAAATATAATTCCATTTTTAATTTCCAATTCAAAAAATCTGTTCCATCGAAAATAGAAGGAATAATATTGAAACGACCCTCAACAAAAATATTATTTGGTGGATTCATGACTCTAGAGTTAAAAAAAATACCGGGCTCTGATACCACTTGTAGGATCTAGATTAACCCTAGAGGGGGGGTGAATAGGGTTATAGCAATTTTCTTGATTTAAATACAGAAGTAAACTGCAAAAATAAATATGCTGAAAAGTAAATCAAACACAAAATTTACCCAGCTTCGGCAACCCCTGCCTACTGCTGCATTCACAGATTTCTATTAGAATTAAACAGTATCACGCTTACAAACACTCTACTAGACTCGCAGACCCTTTTGCTCCCGCTCACAAACACTCTACTAGACTCGCAAACATTTGCTCCCGCTCACAAACATTCTACTAGAATCGCAAACATTTGCTCCTGCTCACAAACACTCTACTAGACTCGCACACCCTGCTCCCGCCTATAGAGTTTCGTTTACTCGCAAACTCTGCTCCCGCCTACAATAGAACTTTGACTACTCGCAAACTCTGCTCCCGCCTATAGAGCTTTGATTACTCATAAACACTGCTCCCGCCTATAGAGCTCTGCAAACTCGCACACCCTGCTCACTGAACTAATTCTAACTAGATAATCTGACACTACCTAAACCTAGGTGGTGATTTACAAAGAATTTGATTCGAAAAATAAAAAACAAAAATTAAACAGTTAAACAAAGACAAATAACCCTAATTATAAACTAAAGCCTTTAGAAAATAAGGTCGGCCCACTTATTTCATTAAACCCGTTCCTTATTTTCTTCTTTGTTATTCTCCAGCCCGATCCCCTTTATTTCTTTGTTGCGAAAAATAATGGCAGCATGCGTCTTCGTTCTTCGATCTGAAAATTAGGGCTCGTGCTTGATATTCTTTTCTCTGGAAATTTGCGGCTTTCTCTTAGCTCTGAGATCTAGGGCTATTTTGAAGCACCAACTTTAAGTTGATCGAATCAGTGATTAATTGCAAGTCGTCTTGTTCGATCGAATCCTTGTTGCTTACTTCGGTTGCTTCGATGAGTTCGTTTGTTGCTTCGGGTAAGATTTTTAGCTCTATTCCTTTTTGATTTTTGTATTCGAACTCATTCGTGATTCGAGTTGGATGATTTGTTCTTTGTTAAGCTCGTACTCGAATGCCTCAATTGCCGATGATGTTAATTACGTTTATAGGGCTCGACCCATCTGTATTTTCGTCGTATATATTTTATTTGAATTTGTCAATTATTCATCTCTGGCCGCTTGATTATACTTCGATGATTGAGATGTTTTCTGACTTGTTCACAATCGTATATTTGATGCTTTACTTGCTACTCACGGCTTTGAAATTGCCTTGTTCATCACGGTGTTGATTTTTGACTTCGTCAATACTTTCATTGTTTATCTTGACTTGGCTTTTTCACGGTAACAGATGCTACACTTGTTGGTTCGATTCCAGTATGCCTTTTCACTGTCGCATGCACTCTTTGATGATTCATTGGTGAATATGTTGCATTGAGCTCGACGTTGTATTTTACTTGCTTTGATGCATTTGCATTGTCACTGAGTTTATTTGAAGTTGTTTCACTGGTGGCCTATGTACATGCTTCACTGCTGCTTGTTGTTTCACTTGCATAGCTGAACTTCACTGTTGCACTTTTGTGATTTGAGTCAGTTTCATTGTTGCTGTACTGGACATTTGCCGGAGTCTTCATTTTCATACTGATGTTGTCTCTGACTTGAACTGTCCATTGCACTTACTTGGTTGTTGACACTGTCTTTGATGATGTTGAACTTCACTGTTGCATTCCATTTGGTTGCACTGAGCTCTGTGTAGTTACCACTGTTTCAAGTATGGTTTCATGCCTTGTAGTTATCTGGTAGTAGCTGTTGTATCACTTGGTCTTTGCTTGTGACATCCATGTGCACCTGATATATGTTGCTTGTGTATTTTGTCTGCACTTTCACTTGAACTTGTAGTCTGCCTTGATCATCTTGTAACCAGGTCTGGTGCACCTTGTTTCATGTTTGAGACTGTGCTTGCATTGTTACTTGGTCGACACTTGCATCATTATCTATTGCATACATGAGATTGACACTGTACTTTTGTTGTTTACTGTGTTCATGCACTTCTTATGCTTGCAACCTTGCTACTGCATTCATCCTTTCTTTCTCTGACATACTTGAACTTGTTGTTGCCAGTTTTCATTTGTAGTTGTATTCCCTTCATGTGTTCGTACTGGGCTCGACATTGCTGATACTTTGGTTTTACTGGCCACACATGTGCATGCTTGCATCTTTGAACTTGGTTAGATGGTACTGTCCAGTTGAGCTTGTTTTGTAGTGATGCACTTGAGTTGACTGAGTTGAATCTAGTTTTAAAACTCGGGTTTGACCTTGTGCTCGTGTCGTGATTTTCAATGTTATTGCACGTGAGTTGAACCCGGTTTTTCATTTGGGTTTGACCTGTGCTCGCCTGTCCCTGTAAATCAATCAAGTGTATATATCGGCGTGCACGGCCTTGTGGCATATACAGTAATACACTGTGTATGTCACAAGTTGTTCTTGTATGATGAAATCAAATTTAAATTATGACGAACAACCCAAATAACTGAGGCAAATCATATTTTCAAAAATTATCTTTTATTTTTGAATTGCAAAAATATTTTATTTTCAATTTTACTGCGTTAGTTTATATTTTTGCAGATTGCTCAGATGCTGGATTCAAACTGAAATGCAGTTGAAGATAAATACGAGTGTGAGTGATATGTAGTGAGGTGAACTGTAAATATGTAATGTGATGTAATTGTAATCAAAGTTGTATAGTTATAGTGAGAGCTTGAAATTGTACTATTCAAAGTTGTAATAAATATTTATTTGAATAAAATATCTGTTTGAATTCAAATTCTGTGTAATTTATTTTATTCAACAAATATTTATTTAAACTGTGAAAAATAGAATAGTATATTAACAAATACATTTAAACGAATGTATATATGTTTATTATCATCAAACAAAAATCATATAAGCGCAAAGCGCATATTCAACAGGGTTCTCAATGAAGGTTGCTCCTAGTAGCTCGTACGGACCTGTACTTATGACTTCAGCCGCGATGGCCGGCATCTTATTATCAAAAGAGGTGGATTTTAGCCTCTTGTTGTTGTGAACTCCCGGTTCCATAGCTAATCAACTCATCAGAAACCATCACAAGGTGACAATAATCCCATATGTTCCCTATTATGAAATGCATGATGGTGGTGCTATATAGTGTTGTATATTACTTAAGAGATTCTACAGGATTAGAAAAATGTTTGAATGATAAGACTTCAGAATTCAACCGGAATAACCATCATCATTGAACGTAACAACCATGCCATCTAGACTTTAGCAATCGATCCAAATTGAGACTCATTAAATTTTGTCCAGTTACAGTTCCATCGATGAGCTTCAAAGAGCAGTCGAGTATGCGGTGAAATAGTAAAGTCCAATTATGCAAGGTGGAAGCTTGTTGGAGTAATATGTTCAAATTTATATGGGGTCTCGAGTTCATCAAAATTCAAATCGGATCGATCACCAAAACTCTGATTCCTATCAGTCGAAAAGGCAGTTCGTATCCACTAAATGTGCGAGTTCGTGCCAATCGAAAAAAGTGTGTTCGTATCGATCCTCTAATAAGAATTTCATATCAATCAGATATTCTTGACTTTGTATCGATCATATAAACCACCTTCGTATCGATCAATAGATCTGAGCCTTCGTGCCGATCATTTAGAATTGACACAAAACCTTACCTTTGATCGATACAAAGATACTCCACCTAATCGATACGAAACCTGACAACCCAAATCGATTCGTACGCTCCTAATCCAGATCGACATGGCTCATCCTCCCTCCTGCATCGATAGGAAAAGGAGGGCGGATGACCCTTCCACGAGCTCCTTCGTGTCCTTTAATTCCTTTTCTTCTCCAACCCCATCTAACCCTCGTTCCTTCCACCCTCGACCTTACTATGGCCATCCACGGCCACCACATCACTAGAATCGATCACGGAATCAATGAAAATGGCTAGAGAATCCAAATCTCATCATTCTAACACAAGGTTTGTAGCCTAATTACCTAGTTTTAATAAGAGGTTAAAGAAATTCGGAGTTTGGTTCATTTCGATAACGAAGACGATGCGAGTTTCCTTTGGTTGGAAGCGATACGAGGGCAGGAAGTAGAATGGTAGCAAATAATGAAAATAAAAAATACTAAGTACAGGATGTTTATACCTAGGGAAATGACCATTCGTCTTGTAGTCACTCTTATCGATTGAAACAGTCTATAGTTGATCGAAATGGATCAGTCCATGCGTATCCAATGGCTCGATCAAGGCAGATCTGATGGTGCCAGTATGAAGACCTCTTTGTAACCATGCTTTGCTCAAATGACTCCCTATTCGTATCCATCAAACGACTGAGACTAAGCAGTTGCACATCGATTCTTTCGTATCCCTCAATTCATCGATATGAAATGCTTTGTTCGTGTCCATCTAACACCACAACAGTTCATCTCGTTCGGTCCCCATCGGTGCGGACTACATTAAAGCACCAACCAAATTCGTATCGATCGCCACTGATACGAAAGCGATTTTTTCATATTTTCACATCGATCCAGGAGAGGGTCGATACGAAGAGAAACTCCAAAACAACCATCAAGGTTGTTACAATTTGGATTTCATATCAATTCAGGAGATGATCGATGCAGAATTTGATACGAGGAAATTGACAACGACTCGTGAACGTATGAATGTTAATGGGAGTCAGTTTAATATGCATTTATATATGTGATGAATTAACATTCAATTTTTAAAAATTTACAGGAATTGAATGCTCACCTAACAGCAATCGCAACAGTGGACAACAAATCAATAGCACTCGACATTCAGTTACAACAATGCACTGCATAATCGTTGGCAGCCAATAGTTCAACATTTATAACATAGAAAATCGATCAAAGGTTACATCCCTTGACGAAGAGACAATAACTATACATCGAATCATATAGAACTTTTCAGATTGAAGATTGTAGTTTTTTCAAAGCACGTCATGTTCACACAAGATGTACTTTAGGGGGCAAATGTTATCCCGCCTTTTGGTAAGGCCGTGACAAAAAGAAATTGGCTAAAAACCAAAGACAATCCATCTCGAAGGTCGGTTATGCATAGGTTCGCTATGGATACTGAAATTTTTTGCCCTAGTCCGGATCAAACTACAATTATATGGCATGACAAGCTAAGCTATAAAAGTTAACGTTCCAAATTTCAAACTAATCAGAGTTCATATGCTCAAGATATGATCGATGCAAGTCAAGGTAAACAGCCACACTTTGTATCCATCAATGTGAATAGTGGTTCGTATCCATCGCTAGCCTCACTTCGTATCCATCATGATTCAACCTACTTCGTATCCATCCCTCTAGAAAACCTCGTTTGTATCCATGAAACATCATTTCCATCAACCCATCAAGTAACTCCGCTTCGTATCCATCGAACCAACTCCATTTTGTATCTATTGCACCTACTCTATTTCGTATCCATCATATGAAGACATCTCGTGTCACATCCACTTGTACATCAATGTAATCATCAACTTAGTTCGTATCGATCGGCTAGCTGTTATACAAACCATACCACTTAACCAATCGGGATGAAGAAACATGAGCTCGTATCAATACGAAGTGGTCACCATGCTATCGATACGAGGTTGCTTCATGGATCGATACGAGGAAGAAGGTAACGGAGCGATACGAAAGGGATACTATTGGTCGATACGATAAAAGCAATGAATGCGAACAAGATCGACACAAATGGGAACGATACGAGCTCAGCTATACATTGGAAATCCAAACTTGCATTGATCGTAACTCATAATCTACAAGTCCATATGCTACCAAATTTCGACAAAAGCTTGCGTACAACCTCAAGAATGTTCTTGGTCGATCCCAGCCTAAAAAGACCAATTCTTGATCAAAATAAACTCAATTCATATCGCTCTTAAATGACTCAAAACCATTTGAACTCGGTCCCATGGGCTCACCCACGTGAGAGAAGAAATCTTTTGAGATCTGGGCGAGATATTTACTGCCTACGCCTATAAATAGTGATCCCGGACCTATAGAAAATGGACTCTTGGGGCTTCTTTACACTGACACTCTACTGAAATCTCTTCTATACTACAGTTGTACTATTGTAATCTCTTGTAATCAACGAGTGAAATTCAATAACAATCAGTCATTTCATAGTGGAAGTAGGCAATACCCCGAACCACTCTAAATTTGAGTGTTTATGCATTTTTTCTTATCAAATAATTGGTGTGTTTGTTAGATCTGCCTCATTTTACATTTATTTTCTTTATTTTTTCTCTTCAGACACATCCGAAGAGTGTTGTGTCCAATTTTGGTACAAACAATATTCAATATCAAATCTCATATCTTTTATTCTGAAGGCTAAGGTGAGTATTTAATACATCCCATTTTCTTATGTTTTTTGGTTTTAAGTTATATTTGAATTGATTTTGCAAATTTATGCCATGTTTTGAACGATTAAAGATATATATATATATATATATATATATATATATGCTTGTTGATGAATTATACATGTTCATATTCGCTTTTAGTGTATGTTTGATATGAAAACCCTATTAAATGACATTAAAATGCCTTGAAAATTTAAATGTAGGTCAAAAATGATATTTTAGAGATCGATTTCAGTTTTCATTCTCAATTAATGTGGATTGTATATTAATTTTCTAGTGAAGAAAATTATTTATTGGTTATAAATTATTTACGGCTAAATAATTAATTATTTAGGTTTGAAATTTTTATATGTTGGAAAATATATTAGAATAGATTTTTTGAATTTACCTGGATTTTTTCTAAGTGTTTTGATAAATATATAAACTTATTTAAGGTATGGACTTAAATGTTTTATATATTTTATTAAGGAGAAGGGGAATTTTATAAAATAAAATCAATTTTTATCTCTAAAATTATTGGCGGCATTTTTCTGAAAGGAATTTATTAACCAATAAGAATTTGACAAACAAAGGCAAGTTAGTTGAAAAGTTATCTCTTTTAAGTTGAAAACAAGAAAATCATCATTTTAGCATGTTTTAACCACTTTCCGCATCAAAGCTTCTGACCCGGACCTTCCGACATCAAGCTTTCAAAGACAATTCATATGGTATCAATCAAATTGGTACGTGATGGATTAAATAAGGTCGAAGGGTACTTGGTCGAAACATTAGTTGCCGAAGTGGTTGGAGTATGTTTGTATTATAAGCGAAAAGTAACGCCTGCTTTGCTTTTGAAAAGAAGCTTTCAACTTGGTTGCTTTCGGCCTGGTCAAGTATTTAAAATAAAGGTTTAAATCTTTCGAAAAGTTCAAAAGGTAAACATGCCTTCGAGGGGTCGAAATGCTCTAGCTGTCACCATCCTACCTTCCGAAGTCATTGGCTTTCGACAAGGTCGAAAGGTTAACAAGCTTTCTGTAACAACCCAAAATTCAAGCTATAATGATTAATTAATGATTTAACTAAATAATAAAATAACTTTGTGAAATTATCAAAGTTGAGCAACGGGAGTTGCACCATTGTGTCTGTAGTAATTTTTTGGTCAATTTTAATATGTAGACTGTCAAAATTCGAGCTAAAACGAAGAAGATACGAATTAAACAAGAATATATATACACATACACACGCAAACACACTCATATATATGTATAAGGTCAGGTTGACCCTAGAGTTGACCCTCCCCATAGCTAGGTCGACCCTAGCATGTGTTGGTCGACACAAAGGTCAACCCTGCTATGTATTTTGGACGTTAACTCGTCCACATGCAAATATGACGTGTTTTTCAATTGTTTTTCAATCTGTACGTTCGTGCTTCCATCCGACGATTCCCAGCGAGCCTATGATATGGTTGCACAGGATTTAATCTTCAAATCCAATGGTCTGAGATTCCTAAGTAACCGTATAAATAGACCCCTAGGCATAGATGTTTTTCTCCTTCAGAGTTTCTCCTATTCGGGTTCATTGCCAGAGGCTGGACCCTGGAAATAAAAAAAATTCTAAGGAGAGAATCTTTTGAAAAAAATATTTATGTTCTAAGAGAGGATCAAGGAAGACCAAGGATTAGAGCCGAGGACCACAGACGAGCGTTTAAGTAATTATTTTAGATTTTTAAGTAATTTAAAATAATAGAATTCTCAATAGTTGTAGTTTTTCTGCAATTTTGAGACAGTTTTTATATAAGTTGTTTATAGTTAGTTTTTAAAGTTCTTTTCAGTCTATTTTATTCAGCTATTTTATTCGTTTATTTACAGTTATTTACTATTATTTATTGTTATTTACATTTTATTTTCATCCATTTTACATTACAATTTAGCCTATAAATGTTAGTTTCTTTTATTCCTTTTTACGCGAATAAAATAAAAAAAGAATAATTCACTAATATGGAAAAAAAAATATAAGAACATTAAATTTAGAAATTGAATGTAAAATAAGAAGAATTGTAATAAAAAGAAAATAGACTGAAATAGGCAAATTTGAGACATTTGCATGCAAGGTTATAACTAGTAGTTATAACTAAAAGGACAGAATAGAAGAACAATTGTAACATAGGTTATAATTAAATAGAAAGAACAGAAAGAGGCTTATTTAAAAAATTAGCGTTAAGTTAATAAGCAAATATAGCAAAGATAACGGAAAAGGCTTATTTTAACACTAGAATAAGTCAATAAGAAAATAGAACAGAACTAACAGAATAGGATTATTTTAAAGACTTATTCTAAGTTAATAAGCAAAGATAGAAGTAGGGCACATACTGGCAACATTCCCCTTCAGTTAGGAGCTGATGGTCTCACGATATATTAGGTGAGGCTGAGACACGCTTGTGCTGATTAGGGTAGATAAGTGGTCAATAAATAAAATCTCAAATTAGGGGATTTGGGCAAGGGGTGCAACTAGATTTCGTTTGTGAGAACCCACACCGGCAGCATTCCCTTTTCAGACTAGGACAGATGGTCTCACAAACACTTAGATGAGGCTGGGCAAGACCCTATTAGACTAGGACCGATTGTCTCGCAATAGATCAGGTGAGGCTGGGCATGATTATGCTGAAGTAAGTAGATAAGAGGTCAATAGAGGGAGTAACAGGTAGTGCGAACTGGCGGCGACCGAGCGTGCGACATCGAATTAGGGTGACAAGTCGCTACTGAGTTCCAAAGCGCTAAACAAGTGTTTTTTTGCTATGGGACCCATAGGATGGGACTGGTTCACAGTGGAACAACAGAGATAGAAGGCTGATTCAAAGAGTAGAACTAGGACTTCAGCCTAATTGAAAAAGGATTAGGATTTCAGCCTAATTAGAGAATCTATCTCAGACAAGTGCAAACAATCACTATCAAATCAAACGATTAAATAGTATTTTATTCCGGCTTTATCTTTTCCTTTATTTTCTTTTATACTAGAACTGTTGTCAAGTCTATTACTTTTATCTTGCTTAAAAATATTAGTAATTACTTTCATTCACCAGACCTTTAGTCGGACCCCCACTTCTATTTCCCCCATAGGTCAACAGAGGCAAGGACAGTAGATTTCAGCTTTCTTGGGACGATATTCTTAGAGATTCTTCATGTATTTTTCTTCTTTTCAGTTTTCATTTCATTTGGATTTTGATGCACTGGTACGTCTGAGTGGGATGGTTTTTTTTATGTACTCTGATGATATGACTGGAATTATATTTTTCACGGGACATGTGTACTTGGTTTTAGCATATTTTTTATGACTTATTTTGTAGAGTAATGAAGTTACAATTTTAATGTTTCCACTGTTATTATTTACTTATCTTGTGAATCTTAGTCTCTATAAAGTTTTAGCTATACCTACAATGCACCACATCTTTTAGTGTATCCTTTTTGGGTATACTAAGAGGTATGGGGTGTTTCACTTGGTATCAGAGCCTGAGGTTACAGGATACCTAAAAATTGTTTTAAAAGTAAAGTATTTTTCAAAATAAATAACCTATTTTTTAAAAGTAGCATATCTTCAAACTAGAAGTAATTTTCAAAAAAGAAACCCTTATCATAGAAATAGGTTTTCAAGTATAAAAAAGAGCTTTTATAAAAATCCCCTGAAAGTCCAGTTCAACCTCCTTTCGGTCCTTTTGAGCCTAAATTCTCTTTTTCTTTGCATAGCATATAGGATGCCTCTGATCATCCAAAGGGCATCCAAGTCCCAAGCTGATTTTGTAGATACCTCTAAGCTACGACACTAGAGGTGCAAGGGCAAGCGCTCTATCCAGCACCGGCGGGTTGATATCCCATTAATCCACCTGTAGCGGTTGGTGGAGATTCCCTATAGCGGCCAATTTCTCTAAGCTATGCAAGGACTTCGCTAATCAAGGAGGCAAGACATTTTCTAGCGCATAGGATTACATGGAGGCACGAGCTTGGTTGAGGAGTACGGAGAGGATATTTGGGCTATTGGAATTGGAGGACCGACAAAGAGTTCAGCTTGCACCTTGGCATCTGAAGGAAGGAGATCATAGAGTTGGAAGGTAGAGACTTTGGTTGGTTTAGATTCCGAGAGAGGTCTGAGAGGAAGTCCTTGTCACAAGTTGAGGAAAGCATGCAGTTGGAAAGGTTCATTAGTTTGAAGCAAGGAAGTCTTTCAGTAAAAGAGTATATCAACCAATTTAGTGAATTATTGCAGTTTGGGATGGAGCTTGTCAATGCACCGCACAAGAAGGCTATGAAGTTTGCTAAGGGATTAAACTAAACCCTCTAAGAGTTAGCTTTGGCGCATGTGCTGATGGAGCTACATATGAGTCACTGGTGGAGATGGCCCTCATGTCTGATGTAGCTAAGGGAGGGGAGTCTAAGGAGGTTCCTAAGTTAGAGAATTCTATGAAGAAATGGTGGAAAAACAACAAGGATAAGAAGAAAGGAGGAGGACCTCAAAAGCAGATCAAGAAAGGAGAGAAGTGTAATAGTTGTGGACTAGTTGGTCATTACTCAAAAGACTACAAGAAGGATAAAATGAAGGGAAAGTGTTATAGTTGTAGACAGCCCGGTCACCATAGTAGATTTTGTCCTTAGAAGATGAGGCAGGGAATGGGCGCCCCTACAGCACAAGTACAGGTCTTGGATGCAACACCTTCTAGCAGTGGACTAGATAGAGGCAGGAAAGTCACTGTTGAAGGTTTGGTCTCTATTTTGTATTTTCCCATTCGGACTCTTTTTTATTCTGGAGCATCACACTCTTTCATTTCTAGTTCCTTGGTTGGTTGTTTGCACAAAGATGTCTCTTTAGTTATAGACCCCATAGTTGTTTCAAACCCCATAAGAGGATCGACACATTTATCTATGATGTGTAGGGGTTTGAAAATTTTCATCTTAGGCATAGAGTTTGACCTTGACGCCTATGTTTTAGGAATTTCGGGGTATGGGATTATTTTAGGGATGGATTGGCTATCCACTTGTGGATCGATATTGGACTGCGGGAGGAGAGTCGCCAGATTAGAGACATGTAGTGATAGGACTCTCGATGTTTCTTGTGACCCACAGGGGTCAGTTGTATTGAGCTTCCTTTATTCGCTCGATTCATCACCAGCAGAGTTGGATTCAGTTCCAGTTGTCAGAGATTTTCCAAACGTCTTTGAGGAGGTTAGGGGACTACCTCCTAAAAAAGATCGACTTTAGGATCTATCTTAATGACAATGCTAAGCCAGTGGCACTGCCCGTGGGACATATGACTCCTAGGGAGAGGAAGGAGTTAAGCAAGCAGGTTGGTGAGATATTGGAGAAAGGTTTCATCAGACGGAGCATATCAGAGTGGGAAGCGCCAGTCGTCTTCGCTACAAAGGCGGATGGTTCCCTGACTTTGCGTAGACTATAGAGAGTTGAACAAGCTCACTAAGAAGAACCGTTACCCGCTTCCTAGGATAGATGATAATTTCGATCAGTTGGTTGGCTCTTCAGTATTTTCTCAACTTGATTTAGCGATTGGATTTCATCAGCTTAGGGTCGCTGATGATAACATTGATAAGACAACATTTAGGACACCCGATGGATTGTTTGAGTGGTTGGTTATGTCGTTTGGGCTGACCAATTCCCCACCTATTTCGTAGATTTAATGAGCTGTGTTTTTCAAGGTTTCTAAATAAGTTCGTAGTAGTATTCGTGGACGACATTTTGTTGTTTTCCAAGAGTATGAAGGAGAATGATATTCATGTAGAGTAGGTTCTTCGTGCACTTTGTGTTCATCTGTTGAATGCAAAGTTCTCGAAGTGTCACTTTTGTCATGGGGAGGTGTGTTTTTTGGGGAATGTAGTCTCAAGAGAGGGTTTAGCTATTGATCCCGCTAAGGTAATAGCCGTGCAAGGTTGGAAGGACACCAAAAACATTACCCGAAGTTAGAAGCTTCCTAGGTTTGGCTGGTTATTATAGGAAGTTTGTCAGAGATTTTGCTAAGATTTCACCACCACTTACTCACCTCACTAAGAAGAATGCGACATTCGTGTTGGACGAGGACTATGAAGATTCCTTCACAATGATAAAGAAAGCCCTTACTAGTGCACCATTGTTAGTTTTACCCTATGGAGCTAAGCCATTTACTGTATACCTTAATGCATGAAAGACGGGTCTTGGAGTAGTATTGATGCGAGAAGGGAGGGTAGTATTCTATGGAAGTAGATAGTTGAGTGCTCATGAGAAGAACTACCTCACCCATGATTGGAGCTAGCGACAATTGTTTTCGCACTCAAGTCATGTAAGCATTACTTGCTAGGAGAGAGGTTTGAGCTTTTCGCTGACCATAAATCACTAAAGTACCTATTCTCACAGAAGGATTTAAACTCGAGGCGGCAGCGTTGGATGGAATTTTTAGCATTATATGACTTTGAGATTGCTAATACTCCTAGCAAGAGAAATGTGGTGGCGGATGCATTGAGTAGGAAAAGAGCAACCGTTAATCCAATGTTCGTGGAGTGGAAAAGCCTAAAATTTATTTCCACCTTTGATTTTAAGCCCTCTATGGACATTACCGTGGGATTATTGGTAGCTCTTGAGGTTAAGCATACCCTCATAGATTAGATTGGCTCAAAGGAGCGAGAGGAATTAGAGCTTATGGATATTCTAGAGAGGATTAGTAGAGGACAGGTCTCTAGACATCTCCAACGCTATTCCGCTGATAGTAAAGGGTGGCTAAGGAGAGATGAAAGACTTTGTATCCCATGTACTAGTGATTTGACGAGAGTAGTTTCAGCAGAGGCACACCAATCTCGAATAACTATTTGGGGTGGTGATAAGATGTATAGGGACATGAAGAGAGTATTTTATTGGAGCTGTATGAAGAAGGATGTGCTAGAGTTTGTAGCTAAGTGTCTTGTGTGCCAAAGGGTTAAGGCGGAGCAGTAGAAGCCAGAAGGATTACTTTAGCCATTGGATGTACCCAAATGGAATTGGGATAGTGTTTCGATGGACTTCATAGATGGTTTACCCTGATCTAAGAAGAGGAATACCAGTATTTAGGTGATTGTAGATCACTTGACTAAGAGCACCCACTTCATTCCAGTCAAGAGCAAGAGGACAGCACCTTATTTGGCATCTTTATACGTTCGTGAGATAGTCCAACTTCATGGAGTTCCCTCTAGCATAGTGAGCGATAGAGACCCTATTTTTACTAGCAAGTTTTGGAGAAGCTTGCAAGAGGATTTAGAGATGCAGCTTAGATTGAGTACGACCTATCGTCCTCAGACGGATGGCCAAACGGAGAGAGTTAATAGAGTGTTTGAGGATTTGTTAAGGATGTGCATTCTTGATTTTGGAGGAACTTGGGAGGAACATCTTCCTTTAGTGTAATTTGCTTATAATAATAGTTTTCAGGCTAACATTGTGATGACACCTTTTGAGGCTCTTTATTGAAGACTGTACAAGTCACCTCCATGTTGGTTGGAGTCTACGGAGAGATTGTTACTTAGTCTTGATATGGTTAGGGAGACTTCAGAGAAGATTGATTTGATTAGGAGGAGGATGAAGACAACCGAAGATTGATAGAATCTTATGCATAAAAATGGAGAAGGGACATCGAGTTCGAGGTAGGAGACATAGTTTCATTAAAGTGTTCCGCTAAGGAAGGTGGTGAGATTTGTATCGAGTACGAAACTAGCTCCCATATTCGTAGGACCATTCCCTATTGTAGAAAGAGTAGGGAAGATGGTATATCGAGTAAAGCTACCAGAGAGGCTCGTAGGAGTGCATGATGTTTTTCATGTTCCGCACTTGAGAAGGTGCTTACATGACTCAGCAGAGATTGTGGAACCCAGTCAACTTGAGGAGATTGAAGTGGAGAGAGAAGCATGGTTCATCGTATTCCTACCAAGATCATTGGATGCGATATCAAGAAGCATAGGAATAAAGAAGTTCCCTTGGTAAAGATGCGGTGGGGAGATGATGTTGAAGATGCTACATGGGAGGCTGAGGAGAAGATTCGTACCTCTTATCTGCATATCTTTGACAGTAAATTTTAGAATTTTCTATTTCCATCTTTAGTTTTGAATAGGTTCTTTCCTTTATTATCCTTTGGGAGGGTAGATCTTAGGACTTAACCTATGGATGGTAAGACTGAATGTAAACATGTTACAAGAATGTGTTACATATGATGGACGCTAGTGATTGTAAGTGTTCGCGAGTAGATGCTAATGGACGCATATATTTAAACTAGGCACTATTATCTCTTAGGGATCGGCCTAACTAGGTCACTAGAGCATATGCATATGGATGTGTGCGCATTTGTATATTTTATTTTCATTTTATTCCATGGTTGCTATAAATGGATGATTATCATATGATTGTTGCATTTGGATGATGATTGTAGCACGCATAGAACTATCAATTATCATTAGGAAATTTTCATTCATTTGGATACATGGCATGGACATGATTGCATAAAAGGAGGTCGACTGAATCAGTAGACCGTCTAATCTTTTGCATTAGTTAGGAACATTGACACTATAATGTTTGCATATATATAATATATCATAAATTACATTAGAAAACTTAAGGACAATGGATGTAATGGGTGATGGATGAGTAGATGATTGTAGAATGTAGGAGAAAATATTTATCTCATTCCTTTATCCATGGTGATTTTAAGGACAAAATGCTCTAAGGAGGGGAGAATATAACAACCCAAGTTTCAAGCTATAATAATTAATTAAAGAATTAACTAAATAATGAAATAACTTTATAAAATTAACATAATTGAGCCACTGAGTCACACCATTATGTCCGTGGTATTTTCTGGTCAATTTCCATATATAGATAAGGTCAGGTCGACCCTAGGGTGGACCCTCCCTATATCTAGGTCGACCTATAGGCCGACCCTAGCATGTGTTGGTCGACACTTAGGTCGACCCACCTATTGTTTTGGACGTTAATTCGTCCAAATGCAAATATGACGTGTTTTTCAACTTGTTTTCAATCTTGTGCATTCACGCTTCCATCCAATGGTTCCTAGCGAGTCTATGACATGGTTGCATAGGACTTAAATCTTCAAAACTAATAGTCTAAGATCCCCAAGTAACCCTATAAATAAACCCCTAGGCGTAGATGTTTTTCTCATTTAGATTTTCTCTTATTTGGGTTCATTGCCAGAGGTTGGACACTAGAAACAAAAAAAAAATTCTAAGAAGAAAATCTTTTTGAACAATATATTTATGCTCTAGGAGAGGATCAAGGAAGACCAAGGATTAGAGCCAAGGACAAAAAGTGAGCGTTATGTAATTATTTTAGATTTTAAGTAATATAAAATTATCGAATTCTGAATAGTTGTAGTTTTTTCTGCAATTTTGAGACAGTTTCGTTGTAAGTTGTTTATAGTTAATTTTTAAAGTTCTTTTCAGTCTATTTTATTCAGCTATTTTGTTAGCTATTTTATTTGTTTATTTATAGTTATTTACTATTATTTATTGTTAGTTACATTTTATTTACATCCGTTTTACGTTAGATTTTAGCTTATAAATGCTAGTTTCTTTTTATCCTTTTTAAGTGAAAAATAATAAAAAGAGAGCAATTCACTAATAAGTGGCCAATAAATAGAAGCTCAAATCAGGAGAATTAGGCAAGGGATGCAACTAGATTTTTTATGTTGGGATCTGTACCGGTAGCATTCCCTTTTCAGACTAGGACCCATGGTCTCACAAACACTTAGATGAGGCTGAGCAGGACCCTGTCAAACAAGGACCGATGGTCTCACAATAGATCAGGTGAGGCTGGGTACGCCTATGCTGAAGTAGGTAGATAAGAGGTCAAAAGAGGGAGCAACAGATAGTGCGAACCAGCGGTGACCGAGCGTGCGACATCGAATTCGGGTGATAAGTCGCTATTGAGTTCCAAAGCGCTAATCATGTGTCCTTTTGTTATGGGACCCACAGGATGGGACTAGCTCATAGTGGCACAACAGAGATAGAAGGCCGATCAAAGGATAGAACTAGGAATTCAGCCTAATTAAAATAAGATTAGGATTTCAGCCTAATCAAAGCAGCTATCTAAGACAAGTGCAAACAATCACTATCAAATCAAACAGTATCTATTTCTGATTTATCTTTTCCTTTATTTCCTTTTACGCTAGAACTGTTGTCAAGTCTATTACTTTTATCTTGCTTAAAAATACTAGTAATTACTTTCATCCACCAGACTTTTACTCTGACCCACCCCTCTATTTTTCCCTTTTTCCCACTATAGGTCGGCGGAGGCAAGGACAGTAGATTTCAGCTTTCATGGGGAGATATTCTTAGACATTCTTCATGTACTCTTCTTCTTTTTAGTTTTCATTTCATTTGGATTTTGATGTACCGGTACTTCTGAAAGGGATGGTTATTTTTATGTACTCTGATGATGTGACTGAGATTATATTTTTCATGAGACATGTGTACTAGGTTTTGACATATTATGTTTTTTGACTTATTTTCTGGAGTAATGAAGTTACCATTTAAATGTTTCCGCTGTTACTATTTATTTGTTCTGTGAATCTTAGTCCCTATAAATTTTTAGCTATACCTACAATGCACCACATCTTTTAGTATGTCCATTTTGGGTATACTAAGGGGTGTGGGGTGTTTCACTTTCGAAGGAGTCGATACTACTAATTTCCGCCTTTCTACCTTTTGAACTTGTTGGTTGTCGAAAAGGTCGAAAGGTATACTTGTGTTTTAAAAATCAGCCGCTTCTCCCGTTCTTTCAAAAGGAAGCTTTCGACTTTGATGTTTTAACCTTTTTATTCTAACTAAAGTGTAAAGCAATTTTTCGAAGGAGGCATTTTAAAGGCTGGAGCCTATTGTTTTAAAAGTTATGATTTAAGCTTTCCAAGGGGTCGCAAGCAAAGTTGTCGACAGGGTTAAAAGGTAGCTTTTGATAAGGTCGAAAAGTAGCTTCCAAAGAGGTCGAAAGGGTTTAAAAGAGGATTTTCCACATGTTTTAACTTGAACCCAAAGAGTTTTCGATAAGTTTAAAGTATGCTTCCAAAAGGTTTGAAGTATTGTTTTGAAAGGTTTGAAGTCGGGTTTCGAAAGGAAATGTTTTGGGCCCTCCGGCCTAGATAATTCAATTGTTTTACTTGGCTTCGAAAGAGATGCTTTCAAGGATTTAGAAAGCGGTACTTTCAATGGAATTGAAAGGGGTAGTTTCAAATATTTAAATGTTTTCATCAACTAAAGTTTGAGTAAAGAATATGCATAACGTTGCAAGATGATTTTGAGTAAAGCATAAAGATTTATATAGTTTCCTTGTATAAGTTTGATTTAAAGGTTTTAAATAATTTTAAAGAGATTTTCAAGGAAAATTAGGGGAGGGGATCCCTAAATGAAAATGGCATAGATATTAGAATACCATATGGGACTGGTATAGGGTCGCGCCATATACATTAGCCATTAGCCTCAGCTAATTGTTGTCCAAAATTCTAGTTTGTAGGGCTTGGTCACAAGTAGACTAAAATTATGATTACATACCGAAATTCATATATGTTTGTATATAGATAGGTTATTGGCGAGCCCGCAAAACCATTAGGATCAGGAAGACTTGGGAGATGATTAAGATAGGGACAGGCCATCTAGAAAAGAAGTATTTAACAAGATAGTTGAGCATAGACCATCCAAAAGAGGAGTATCTAACAAAAGTTAGATTAATTTTTTTATTGTCTAATAGGCCCGAGTCATCCAAAGGTTAAAAGTTAGCCAAACAGAACTTATGTGTTTGAACAGATAGTTCATTTACTACCTGATATTTATTTATGTTTGCATAATGATGCTTTACAATATTTAACTAGTTTTGGTTATAGGAAAAGGTTTTACTAAGATATGTTTTAATAGGATATTAGTGAGGGAAAACCCATTCCACTAAGCGGCGTGGTCTCACTTAACATTATTAACTAGGATGTGTAGTATTATTCACACAAGGCTTTATGTTTGATCGAAATTTATGTCTTCCTATTAAACTCTTGGGTGCTCAAAGTTGATTTGAGTAGGCTGAGGGGTTAAGGTCTTTTTAGGTTTCAGTAAGATGATGAATTAGGCTATCCGGGGCATGCAAGAGGGAAACAGATAGCTATTTAGGAGTTGCAATTTTATATTTTATTGTATTTCCGATGTGTTTGTATTAAGTCTATTATGACTATATGACTCTGATTATCCAAGGGGGCACATTCATATACCGCTCTTGGAGTATTTTGTAATAAGTATATTTTTATCTATGCCTGGGAATGTATTTCGGGTTATGTATTAAGAATATGGAACATCTGTTTTTAAATTTAACGAAGTAGTGTTAGTTTGAAATCTGTATTTTTTCATGTGCTTCTAATATTACAGATATCATTAACATAGCCGTATTTAGTCGCCGGAAGCTAACACTATAGATGACTGTCGCATCTGTAGCGCTTAGTTTTGGGCCTCTAGATAGAGGATGCTACAGCTTGGTATCAGAGCATGGTTTATGAAATACTTTAACTAAAAATAGTTTTTTAAACATAATTCTTATCAATTAGAGTTAAGATCGGGTATGGAATACCGCTATAGTATCGTATTTATATTTGTTATATATAAGTATTTCTATATCTATAGACTCCTATATTAGTTACGCTATTCATTTATATCTCACAAAGCTTGAATACAAATATGGAAGGAAGAAGGGGCAGAGTTAATCTTGGAGGAGAGAGCACCACCACTAATGGAAATGCCCGACCAAATGGTAGAAGAGGTCCAGATCAGGGTCAAGCTGAAAATGTTTGTGTTGGGGTTCCCCAAGTGGACATAGGAGCCATGTATCACTTTTTCGTAAACATGATGCAAGCTGGAATTACAGTTGGAGTTGTCGGAGGGAATGATACTGGAGGAGGAGTTTTGGAAGCTCCGATAGTCAACCACAATGCTAATATGAGCAAAGACTATATTAGGCTTCGAGGGAAGTCGTTTATTGGAATAGAAGATGCAATTGAGGAAGAAAATTGGATGTTGCATTGTGAGAGGATTTTCGCTGACTTAGGATTGAATGATGAGCAGAAAAGGAGACTAGCTTCAAGACAGCTTCAGGGAGCCGCTCAATTTTAGTGGAACACAGTTGTAGCTTGTGTTGATGAGGAAACCATGACTGGGCCAGAGTTTAAGAGAAGGTTTCAAGAAAGATTTATGTCAGTGATGGCGTAATCGGTGTTGGTTAGGAAGTTCGTTGAACTGGAGCAAGGAGAGATGTCCGTTCTAGGGTATGCTAGAAGATTTGAAGAGTTAACCCAGTACGGGTGTGCCATGGTTAATACGGTGATCAAGAGAAAT
The DNA here is from genome assembly GCA_030765085.1 of Allium cepa. Taxonomy (NCBI): domain Eukaryota; kingdom Viridiplantae; phylum Streptophyta; class Magnoliopsida; order Asparagales; family Amaryllidaceae; genus Allium; species Allium cepa. The sequence goes on along the minus strand of CM060934.1, from coordinate 954,993,764 downwards.
GAAAAGTTTATAAGATGCTTGAAGCTTGGCAAGAGCTATCTTACCGCACATAAGACATCCATTTGATGTATTGGTAGAGATGGCGATGAGGTAGGAAGAGGCGTTAGCTTATTTGGAGAACAAGAAGGAGGAGGAAGTCCAAGTTGGATAAGGCCAGAAAAGAGAGTTTTTCTATAAGAAGAATGTTCAGAAGGGAGGAGCACAGAATAAGGAAAATCTAAGGTAGTCTGTTATAAATGTGATAAGGAAGGACACTGTGCTCATGAGTGTCATACTGAACAGAGAAAGAAGCAGTTGGAAAGAAGAATATCCAATGCTTTAATTGTGATTAGATCGGCCATTATAAGAAAATAAAAAATGCCCAGAGCTTATTAGAGAAGAAAAAGGACGGGTCTATGCATTTGAGCCCACAACCTCAAGGATGGTTGTGCAATAGAAAGGAAAGGCTATTCCAGGAGGCTCGCTATAGATTCATGGTATGTCTGTTAACGTTCTATTTGATACTGGTGCATCACATTCTTTTATTTCTCGATGTTTGGCAGATAAGCTTAACCTATAACCCCCATATTTAATTACTTCCTTAAGGCTTGCAAATCCGATAGGAGGTTATGCGACACTTGGGATGAGGTGTGACCATTTAGATTTTGATTTGTTAGGTCATACTTTTGATTGTTGTTTGTATGTATTTGATTTTGTGGGGTTTGGGATTATCCCTAGGATGGATTGGTTAAGTTAATATGAAGCTAGGATATTTTGCCATGATAGGAAGATATCACTTAGTCACCTGAATTGTAGTGATCGAATAGTTTATACCGTAGAAGCCCTAACTATGAATGCTTTATTGGGTATTATGGAGATGGAGGATGACTTGCATCGAGTCTTTGTGGTTAGATAGTTTGATGATGTGTTTGAGCCGGTAGTTGGGCTACCACCGAAATGAGCCATTGAGTTTCGAATTGATTTGGTGCCTGGACCAGAACTGGTGAGCAGGCCGCCAAGTAGAATGACAGAGATTAAAGGGTTGAAGGTGCATTTGGTGGACTTGGAAGGCAAGTGTTTTATTCGATTGAGCAGTTCGCCTTGATGAGATGTCGTAGTGTTTCCTAAGATGTCAGACGGATCGTTGTGGCTATGTATCGATTATCGTAAATTGAATGAGAAAATGATAAAGAACCGATATCCATTGTCGAGAATTGACGATTTATTCGATCAGTTAAGTGGAGCCAAGATATTCTCTCAGTTGGGTTTGGCAATGGGATTTCATCAGCTTAGAGTGGAAAAGGATAGTATTCCTTTGATGACGTTTAGGACGAGGTGTGGATCGTACGAATGGTTAGTTATGTTGTTCGGACTAACTAATGCGCCGACAGCCTTTGTGGATTTGATGAACCGAATCTTCTAAGGGCACTTGGATAGGTTTGATTATACTTTATAGATGATATTCTGATATACTCTAAGGATGGGAGGGATCATGAAGTTCATCTTAGAGTTGTGCTTGAGACGTTGAGGAAGCATCAGTTGAAGGCTAAGTTTTTAAAGTGTCATTTTTGGAAGAAGGAAATGAAGTTCCTCGGTTATATGGTCTCAAAGAAAGGATTATCTATAGATCCGACTAAGAGCGAGGCGGTAAATAAATGGAAGAGACCCGAGATGGTGACCGTGATAAAGAGCTTTCTTGAATTAGCTAGATATTATCAAAGGTTTATAAAAGATTTTTCACGGATAGCTGCACCGATGACTAAGCTTACACGAAAAGATGTGTAGTTTATACGGACCGATAAGTGCGAGGAAGCATTCCAGAGCATAAAACACTGATTGAACCATGCATTGGTATTGTTAGTCCAGAGGGGAATTGGGATTTTTTGTTTATATTGATGCGCGTGGAACAGGATTGGAAGATGTGTTAATGCAAAGAGGTAAAGTGATTGCTTATGCTTATAGACAGCTCAGACCATATGAAGTTTGGTATCCAACGCATGATTTGGAGTTAGCTACCGTTATATTTGCTTGAAGGTGAGGATGCACTATCTTTTGGGGGAGAGATTTGAGCTTTACACGGACAATAAGTAACTGAAGTACTTGTCCTCTCAGAAGGAGCTAAACATGAGACAACAAAGATGGTTGGAATTTACTGCTGCTTATGATTTTGGAATTGAGTACACACTTGGAAAAATAAACAAGGTGTAACGATCCCAGTTTTAAAGACGAATTTCAATTTATAATTTAATTGAATTTTAGACTAAATTATGGATTTGGTTGAATTTTTCAAATTTAATAAGAAATTTATATTTATTTGTTTTTGAAATTGATTTGAAACTCAAAGCAAATGAATTGAATTGAATTATAAATAAAAAGTTTAAAACAAAATAGAATAAAACTACTTATCAATCTTAAGAAAAAAATATAAAATAAAATGTACGTTGTGAATGTAATACTTGTGTTAGAAATATAATTAGAAGATAAATTACAAAACAATACGATTTACTCAAGTGTGAACAATAAAAAGATAAGAACATATGAAACATAAAGTAAGAAAAAAAATCAAATAACGTGTTAATAAAACAAATGTATATAAGTATGTACACTTAAAAAACAGTACTAAAAGTATCTCAGCAAAACAAATATGAAAACAAACAAATGCAAACATAAAGAAATAACATACAAATATAAATATCTATAACCTAAAAATACATACATAATTTAAACAAGCAAACTGTTCCTGTATATGCAAACCAAAGATCTGAGTATCTATATACATGTATGCATAAAAGAATAGAATAAGGTAAAAGTAAGCTAGGCTGTAAACAAAGTATGGTAATAGCTTGCAAATGAAAAACCTAAAGTACAAAGTCATTAATGCAACATACCAAGGCAATTAATGCAAGCCTCTACAGCATGCTTTCTGTACAAATAATAAACCATACATCTTTTATATATATATATCCTCCCATATTTCATTTTGACCATCTTCCAAACTGAGAAAAAGAAAGGCAAAGTAAGTTCAACCTGGAAACAACAATATCATCAACTCAGATTTAAATTTAAAAACCAAATTCTGAAGCAAAAGGAAAGCAAAGAAAAACTAAAGAAAAAAAAGGGGCAGAAAATAAAACAGATTCAACTTGAAAGCAAGATATCAAAACAAGTTTATTCCTCTGTTCTTCACATACTGGTGAGCAAACACTTGAACTTATATGATTATCTTTTGGGTTTGCATCTGATGATTTGTAAATGAAAGATATAAAAAGATGCTTGCATAAATATGAACTTCTGTATAGGTGTATATGCTTATGCCTGTCTGTAGCAAGTAAAGGTCTCTGTTCTAAGTTATTACAGGGTTTAATCCCTTTGAATATCGAGAACTCACCTTCTAGACCACTATGGATCTTAATGTTTGAAGGAATTTTGTTAGAATGGTCATGATCTCCTTTCTAAAAATATTTGGAGGCACTAAAGATAAATAGCTTTCTGGAAAATGTAAAAAATGCAGTAGAATCTCATTGTTTTGGGAAAAAATAATTGATTAAAATTTAAGTTTTAAATGTATGATCTGGTTCACCTTTACGAACTATGATTTTTAAAAGCAAAATCCAGATTTTTAGTGCTATTTGGGATGAGAAATCGCGAAGTGAACTGATTTGACTTTTTGGGCAAACCACGGTGATCGGCGACATTTTTCGCCTAGAGATTGGAGCTGTAGCTAGCTGAGGGGTCGTAGGGTCTAGGAAAAATGCTCGGAGGTGGTCAAGGCCTCGGTGGTGACGGCGGCGATGGGAAATTGTTTTTAACCCTAGTTTTGGGTGTTCTTGAATTTTTGATCGGCACGTTCCATACGATCGATCGAGTGGGTCGAAACTTCGGGGAATGTTAGCTTGGACGTGGAAGTAGGCGTGGCCAGAGTTACACGAGATCCGGTGGTCGAGGCGATGAACACGAGCCGTTGACAGGTTTCGATGGGAAGTCGTGATCGTGTTTCCAGGTTTGGAGTGGGTGTTTGTTTAGGTTTCAGCTACTCGAATTTTGACGTCGTGTTTATGATCGGGATTGGAAGGTCGGAGCTTGGTAGTGGGATGGTCGACGACTTGGGAGCATCGTCGGCAAGGTGGTAGCGCGCCCAGATCTCCGTGCACGTGCACGGCGGCGCGAGGGGGGTGTCAATGCTCGAATGTCTGGTTGTCTCGAGTGATACTCGAGAATTATGGAAGTTTACGTCGGGTTTTTCTATGGTACACGAGTGTGTTCATTTCTACAGTTAAAGCTAAATAAAAAAAAAGAGAAAGAAGAGTGGAAGAAGAAGACACGAGCAGGAGGAAGATGGACGCGGGTAGAAATAAGGGAAAACTCGAGCCTTGCGCGAGTAAGTACTGTGTACACCTCGGGTCCACCTTTTTTTTTGGGTTTAAACATAATTTCTTTTAAATTGTTATGTTAAGCTATGTTTAGTATAAATTAAGTAATTTGGGTTGGCAAGATTGAAGTTAAACACGATCAAATTTATTCAAGGAAAGGTTTTACAAAACGTAAGATGGGTAATTATTTAAATCGAAAGTTAATTAAGATTTGTAATTAATTTATAATGATGATTAAATAAATAGTTTACGGTTTAATTAAATTTGTAATTACAGATTTATAATAATAATCTTATGGAAATCAATTTGTAATTAATAATTTAATTAACTATTTAAAGTTAATTAATTAACTAGCAGATAATAGTAATTAACTAATTAAATAATTAAGTAAGGACGAATTAAATTTAATGGGCAATTTATGTTTAATTAAGTATTTAATGATAAATTAAACAGGGTTAAGGAATTAACTCTCAAGAAATAAATTTTAAGTTGAATTAATTACAATAAGAATTTAAGATAATTTCTTATAGATTGTGTATGTCGGATATTTGATTTGTTGTAAAATGAATTGATATTTCTGTTTTGATATTGTGAGATGTGAATTACTCTGTGGTGGATTATGATTGGTGATTTTATTCTATAAACCCTTGACCTATATACGACATTTGAATTTCGATGCGACAGGGAATCAGATTCCAGTTGGTTATCCGAAACCCACATCGATCGTAATGATGAATCTTTGTGATTGATAAGTTTATTTCTCTATGAATCTGTGAATAGAGATAAGCGTTATGGATTATATCGCTTATCGTTATTGATATCTCTGTAATGATTGATGTTGTGCACTATTGTGTAAAACCCCTGGACCACACTTATACACACACAAATATGGATTTCACGTGGAAATCAGTTAAGTCACAGATTTTTAAATAAGTTTGAATTTGAATTTTTAATTCAAATAATTTTTCGAAATAAATTAAGTTTTAATGTGGAAAAGCTTTTGAAAATCTGTTTTAAGAATAAAAGTTATTTTTGAATAACTAATAAAGATTTGGAATTTAAATAATCGGATTTAGATTGAAATTCAAAAGAAATCTGAAATCGAATTCTATGTTCAGTATTTATGATTTAAAAAGGATTTTACAAGTTATACGGGTTTAAACCATTTTTAAGCGTTGATTTGGAAATTTGAATTAAACCAAAGATTGTAACTTGTATAAATGGAATTGGGGTTTTTCCAAAATAAAACTATTGTTTCTAAGTGATAAAAAGCTTCCATATGAGTAATGAACTTCCAATTTATATTAAAGAGATTTCAAGTCTGAATCGAAAATGATTTTCCATGTTATGAATGAATTTTTGGAAATAAGTTTTGAAAGCTATGAGATAAATCTTTGATTTAAAGATTTAAACGAGTTAATCCAATTGAAACGGAAATTGTTTTGAAATCCGTAAATGAATCTTTGTGAAACTGAGTGAACTTTGTGAAATAAATCTTTTTGTTTAAAAGGATTTGAAATGGTAATTAGTTTAAACCATTTGAAAGGAAGTTTGGAATTATTAAGTTGTGACTTAATTGAAATCTTGTATCCATATGTTTTAAATTTTGCGCTCACTATTCGGGTTAGCCGGGAAAGGACCTTTGGGTCGTATAACCCATTCCGAGTATGTGATAAGTCGTTATGGATATCATTTGAAGACCGGTGTTGAAGACCGGGTATTTGCGAGAGCGATAGGATAACCTGTCGATTGACTCTGCACCGAGTTGCTCCGGTATAGAGTTCTCCATATGTGATGGGGAATCCGATCAGGATTGTGGATATCCGGATTGCAAGGACTTCTTTGTAAGTGCCTTCGGTTCTGTTCGAGCTCGGAACAGACTTGTATGGATAGTATGTCTGACATTACAAATTGAGATATAAAGCCGATTTCTTTCAAATATATTTCTGTTGGTGGCGGAGAATTTATTCTTTTAGCTTAACACCCTTCTCTGAGACGTACGAGCTCAGAGGTTATGTAGTTGATGGTTATCAGCGATATATTCCCAATTTGGTAATGTGACATGCTGAGTGTTGCTGTGAAATGATCATTGTGTTGATCATTTGTGATATGATCATTTGTTTGATCTTTTATCTTTGTGATCATTTCTATGATCATTTGTTGACCTAAAGCACAGCATTTGTATAAAGCGTGGCTTTGTGGACGAGACTTCGTCGAGCCTCACAAACCGGTAATGGTCGAAACAGGAATTGTGCGGCAAGGTTTTCAGGGATAGCTTCCCTAGGGTATGACCATTCCTTCTGGAAAAGGGTAGTATCATGGTATGGAGCCCAGATACTTACTCATTTTGAAACACTTTATTTATCATTGTGTGATGTTGGTTAGAGAGCTCTCGTTTAAAGGTCCCAAAGGACCGGGAGTGGCATATCTGAGGTTTCTTATTCTCCGGGAAGGGGGGTAGCCGGCCTTGTTTGGCAGAGATCCAGTTGGGTTCTCTGGGCATCCTTCCAGAGGCGTTTCCATGTGGCAATGGGAAGTTCCTTGGCCTGACCATTTGTTGGAAAATCCATTCTTCAAATACGAGCCTTGTACGGTATTAGTTGTATTACCTGCCATCTACTTATGGTGGCGCCCCACTGTTTGGATGGTAGCTATAGTAGGCATAGTTCGAAATGTCTATGTTGGCTAAGATTTATCTTTACTTTCGAAATGTTTTCCTACACTATGCACTAGTAATAATATCAAATGTTTTTTTTAATGCGTATCAAGCATCTTTGACTATCATAAGGAGAAATCTCCTCTGATTCTGCGTTTGCATTGTGTGTGTGTGTGTGCGGGAGGCCTTATGGTAGTCTCATTTCTAAAAAGCATTACGAATTGATTTTAAAATATTTCGTTGTCTGTTTTTAAAGATAAACTGTTTTTGTTTGCTCACACCAGTCCCGCGACTGATTCAGTGTTTATTGTTTCTTTCCTAAACTCTAGGTGCTCAAAATTTTCTACACGGGCAGTCTAGAGTTTGGTTTTTCAGATAATTAGGTTCAGTAGATCATCTGGAGCTAGTTCGGTTTTTGGATATGGACGAGACTTGCTTAGCTTGGTGCAATCTTGATGGTGGATCGAGATAGGAGTTTTGGAGCTCTGTCTTTGGAGCTTTTTGGATCAGAGTTGCAGTATTATATTCTGAGAAGACTTATTTCATATTGTATCGTGTTCCGCTGTATTCTATGTTGTATATTCTCTGATGTTGATGATTATCATTATATCAAATTGATGTATCGGATATTATATTCATGTTATATCAGTGATATCATCTTTTATTTCCGCTGTGTTATTTATCATTTAATGGTGTTGCAAGCTCCCGCGAAACGAATTTGATGTTGTTTGTTGGACATCGAGTTCGAGTCGTGACAAATTGGTATCAGAGCTGAAGGTTGAATAAGAACTTTAGCTACGCAGTGTAACACCTTAGATGGCTCATTAGAGATAGGGTGAAGTATACCCTAGAATGAGTACAACCAGTGGAACCAAAACCCAAATTTCTTAATCTATTTTCTTTATCTGTTATTATTCTCTAAGATATTTCGTCTGAATGCCTAAATCGGATTTCTTACTATTTACAGATAGTAAGAATGAGTGGAAGAAGAGGACGAAATAGGAGACAGGAAAATACCACTTCAACTGGTCAAAACCTTGCAACGACAGATATTCCTATTCAATCTCAATTGAATTTGGCTGATTTATATCAAAAGTTTTCTAGACTTGGTGGAAAGCCATTCACAGGCAAAGAAACCGTTATCGAAGCACATGCCTGGATTCGATCGTGTGAAAAGATTTTCAAAGGACTAAAATTAGAAAATGATCAGATGCGATTGATAGCTTCATGGCAACTCCAGGAAGAGGCTTTATTTTGGTGGGAAACTGTTGCCGTGGATGAGTCGGCAGATGAATTTACTTGGAGTCGTTTCAAGGAAGTGTTTGAGCAGCGATATATGTCGTCTGCTAGTATCTCTAGAGTGTACCAGGAGTTTATGGATTTAGAGCAAGGGAATTTATCGTCTGAAGAATACTTAAACAAATTTATTGAATTATCTCGATTTGGTCCAGAATTGGTGAATACACCGTTGAAGAGGAATGAAAAGTTTATTCGGGGAATGAACAAGGAGTTTCAGGAAAGGATGACTACTCATGTTAAGAAATCTTTTTCTGAATTAATTGATATGGGCTATCGATATGATACTCTAGAAAAGCAAAAAGATCCGGAGGAGAATGGAGATGCAAGTAATCTGAATTGGAGAAAAAGGAAGTTTGGCGGAAAGAAGAGTATACAGAAGAAAAAGAAGGATGTTACTTGTCTCAATTGCTTGGAGAAAGGTCACTACTCGGATAAATGCAAGAATGATTGGAAGCCAGGATTGAGAAAGCCATTTATGAGGCCAGATCAGGAATCTACAGGATGCTATAAATGTCGCAAGCCGGGACATAGGATCAACAACTGTCTAGCAAAGAAGCAGACTTTAGTAAAGAAAGTGTATGCAATCAGAGACGATTCTTCAACCTCAACAAGCTGATTTAGGAAAAGAAATTTTGTAAGGTAATCTTCTCGTTTACGATTAAATTGTTCGAATTTTGTTCGACACTAGAACTATCCTTAGTTGTATTTCCCAGCAAATCGTAAATGAATTAAATCTTGAATCTGAAATCGTAATCGAATCTATTTCTATCTATTTCATTGGGTTTCAGTATATTTTACAAACGGTTAGTTATCCATTCGAACTAACCAATACCCCTGTATACTTCGTAGATCAAATAACCCAATTGTTTCGTAGTTGATGGAGTTTGTTCTCATATCTATTGTTGATAATTCTGATTTGGTAAGCCAAATGCAGAATTGATATCCAGTTTGATCTGGAAAGATATTTCTCTATCTTTCATCTATCTTTGTTATCTCTCTGGCGAATTTCGAGGACGAAATTCTTTTTAAGGGGGGAAGTCTGTAACGATCCCAGTTTTAAACACAAATTTCAATTTATAATTTAATTGAATTTTAGATTAAATTATGGATTTGGTTGAATTTTTCAAATTTAATAAGAAATTTATATTTATTTGTTTTTGAAATTGATTTGAAACTCAAAGCGAATGAATTGAATTGAATTATAAATAAAAAGTTTAAAACAAAATAGAATAAAACTACTTATCAATCTTAAGAGAGAAAAAATATAAAATAAAATGTACGTTGTGAATGTAATACTTGTGTTAGAAATATAATTAGAAGATAAATTACAAAACAATACGATTTACTCAAGTGTGAACAATAAAAAGATAAGAACATATGAAACATAAAGTAAGAAAAAAAAATCAAATAACATGTTAATAAAACAAATGTATATAAGTATGTACACTTAAAAAACAGTACTAAAAGTATCTCAGTAAAACAAATATTAAAACAAACAAATGTAAACATAAAGAAATAACATACAAATATAAATATCTATAACATAAAAATACATACATAATTTAAACAAGCAAACTATACCTGCATATGCAAAACAAAGATCTGAGTATCTATATACATGTATGCATAAAAGAATAGAATAAGGTAAAAGTAAGCTAGGCTGTAAACAAAGTATGGTAATAGCTTGCAAATGAAAAACCTAAAGTACAAAGTCATTAATGCAACATACCAAGGCAATTAATGCAAGCCTCTACAGCATGCTTTCTGTACAAATAATAAACTGCACATCTTTTATATATACATATCCTCCCATATTTCATTTTGACCATCTTCCAAACTGAGAAAAAGAAAGGCAAAGCAAGTTCAACCTGAAAACAACAATATCATCAACTCAGATTTAAATTTAAAAACCAAATTCTGAAGCAAAAGGAAAGCAAAGAAAAACTAAAGAAAAAAAAGGGGCAGAAAATAAAACAGATTCAACTTGAAAGCAAGATATCAAAACAAGTTTATTCCTCTGTTCTTCACATACTGGTGAGCAAACACTTGAACTTATATGATTATCTTTTGGGTTTGCATCTGATGATTTGTAAATGAAAGATATAAAAAGATGCTTGCATAAATATGAACTTCTGTATAGGTGTATATGCTTATGCCTGTCTGTAGCAAGTAAAGGTCTCTGTTCTAAGTTATTACAGGGTTTAATCCCTTTGAATATCGAGAACTCACCTTCTAGACCACTATGGATCTTAATGTTTGAAGGAATTTTGTTAGAATGGTCATGATCTCCTTTCTAAAAATATTTGGAGGCACTAAAGATAAATAGCTTTCTAGAAAATATAAAAAATGCAGTAGAATCTCATTGTTTTGGGAAAAAATAATTGATTAAAATTTAAGTTTTAAATGTATGATCTGGTTCACCTTTACAAACTATGATTTTTAAAAGCAAAATCCAGATTTTTAGTGCTATTTGGGATGAGAAATCGCGAGTGAACTGATTTGACTTTTTGGGCAAACCACGGTGATCGGCGACATTTTTCGCCTAGAGATTGGAGCTGTAGCTAGCTGAGGGGTCGTAGGGTCTAGGAAAAATGCTCGGAGGTGGTCAAAGCCTCGGTGGTGACGGCGGCGATGGGAAGTTGTTTTTAACCCTAGTTTTGGGTGTTCTTGAATTTTTGATCGGCACGTTCCATACGATCGATCGAGTGGGTCGAAACTTCGGGGAATGTTAGCTTGGACGTGGAAGTAGGCATGGCCAGAGTTACACGAGCTCCGGTGGTCGAGGCGATGAACGCGAGCCGTTGACAGGTTTCGATGGGAAGTCGTGATCGTGTTTCCAGGTTTGGAGTGGGTGTTTGTTTGGGTTTCAGCTACTCGAATTTTGACGTCGTGTTTATGATCGGGATTGGAAGGTCGGAGCTTGGTAGTGGAATGGTCGACGACTTGGAAGCATCGTCGGCAAGGTGGTAGCGCGCCCAGATCACCGTGCACGTGCACGGCGGCGCGAGGGGGGTGTCAATGCTCGAATGTCTGGTTGTCTCGAGTGATACTCGAGAATTATGGAAGTTTACCTCGGGTTTTTCTCTGGTACACGAGTGTGTTCATTTCTACAGTTAAAGCTAAATAAAAAAAAAAGAGAAAGAAGAGTGGAAGAAGAAGACACGAGCAGGAGGAAGATGGACGCGGGTAGAAATAAGGGAAAACTCGAGCCTTGCACGAGTAAGTACTTTGTACACCTCGGGTCCACTTTTTTTTTTGGGTTAAACATAATTTCTTTTAAATTGTTATGTTAAGCTATGTTTAGTATAAATTAAGTAATTTGGGTTGGCAAGATTGAAGTTAAACATGATCAAATTTATTCAAGGAAAGGTTTTACAAAACGTAAGATGGGTAATTATTTAAATCGAAAGTTAATTAAGATTTGTAATTAATTTATAATGATGATTAAATAAATAGTTTACGGTTTAATTAAATTTGTAATTACAGATTTATAATAATAATCTTGTGGAAATCAATTTGTAATTAATAATTTAATTAACTATTTAAGGTTAATTAATTAACTAGCAGATAATAGTAATTAACTAATTAAATAATTAAGTAAGGACGAATTAAATTTAATGGGCAATTTATGTTTAATTAAGTATTTAATGATAAATTAAACAGGGTTAAGGAATTAACTCTCAAGAAATAAATTTTAAGTTAAATTAATTACAATAAGAATTTAAGATAATTTCTTATAGATTGTGTATGTCGGATATTTGATTTGTTGTAAAATGAATTGATATTTCTGTTTTGATATTGTGAGATGTGAATTACTCTGTGGTGGATTATGATTGGTGATTTTATTCTGTAAACCCTTGACCTATATACGACATTTGAATTTTGATGCGACAGGGAATCGGATTCCAGTTGGTTATCCGAAACCCACATCGAATCGTAATGATGAATCTCTGTGATTGATAAGTTTATTTCTCTATGAATCTGTGAATAGAGATAAGCGTTATGGATTATATCGCTTATCATTATTGATATCTCTGTAATGATTGATGTTCTGCACGATTGTGTAAAACCCCTGGACCACACTTATACACACACAAATATGGATTTCACGTGGAAATCAGTTAAGTCACAGATTTTTAAATAAGTTTGAATTTGAATTTTTAATTCAAATAATTTTTGGAAATAAATTAAGTTTTAATGTGGAAATGCTTTTGAAAAGCTTTTTTAAGAATAAAAGTTATTTTTGAATGACTAATAAAGATTTAGAATTTAAATAATCGGATTTAGATTGAAATTCAAAAGAAATCTGAAATCGAATTCTATGTTCAGTATTTATGATTTAAAAAGGATTTTACAAGTTATACGGGTTTAAACCATTTTTAAGCGTTGATTTGGAAATTTGAATTAAACCAAAGATTATAACTTGTATAAATGGAATCGGGGTTTTTCCAAAATAAAACTATTGTTTCTAAGTGATAAAAAGCTTTCATATGAGTAATGAACTTCCAATTTATATTAAAGAGATTTCAAGTCTGAATCGAAAATGATTTTCCAAGTTATGAATGAATTTTTGGAAATAAGTTTTGAAAGCTATGAGATAAATCTTTGATTTAAAGATTTAAATGAGTTAATCCAATTGAAATGGAAATTGTTTTGAAATCCGTAAATGAATCTTTGTGAAACTGAGTGAACTTTGTGAAATAAATCTTTTTGTTTAAAAGGATTTGAAATGGTAATTGGTTTAAACCATTTGAAAGGAAGTTTGGAATTATTAAGTTGTGACTTAATTGAAATCCTGTATCCATATGTTTTAAATTTTACGCTCACTATTCGGGTTAGCCGGGAAAGGACCTTTGGGTCGTATAACCCATTCCGAGTATGTGATACGTCGTTATGGATATCGTTTGAAGACCGGTGTTGAAGACCGGGTATTTGCGAGAGCGATAGGATAACCTGTCGATTGACTCTGCACCGATTTGCTCCGGTATAGAGTTCTCCATATGTGATGGGGAATCCGATCAGGATTGTGGATATCCGGATTGCAAGGACTTCTTTGTAAGTGCCTTTAGTTTTGTTCGAGCCCGGAACAGATTTGTATGGATAGTATGTCTGACATTACAAATTGAGATATAAAGCCGATTTCTTTCAAATATATTTCTGTTGGTGGCGGAGAATTTATTCTTTTAGCTTAACACCCTTCTCTGAGACGTACGAGCTCAGAGGTTATGTAGTTGATGGTTATCAGCGATATATTCCCAATTTGGTAATGTGACATGCTGAGTGTTGCTGTGAAATGATCATTGTGTTGATCATTTGTGATATGATCATTTGTTTGATCTTTTATCTTTGTGATCATTTCTATGATCATTTGTTGACCCAAAGCACAACTTTTGTATAAAGCGTGGCTTTGTGGACGAGACTTCGTCGAGCCTCACAAACCGGTAATGGTCGAAACAGGAATTGTGCGGCAAGGTTTTCAGGGATAGCTTCCTAGGGTATGACCATTCCTTCTGGAAAAGGGTAGTATCATGGTATGGAGCCCAGATACTTACTCATGTTGAAACACTTTATTTATCATTGTGTGATGTTGGTTAGAGAGCTCTCGTTTAAAGGTCCCAAAGGACCGGGAGTGGCATATCTGAGGTTTCTTATTCCCCGGGAAGTGGGGTAGCCGGCCTTGTTTGGCAGAGATCCAGTTGGGTTCTCGGGGCATCCTTCCAAAGGCGTTTCCATGTGGAAATGGAAAGTTCCTTGGCCTGACCATTTGTTGGAAAATCCATTCTTCAAATACGAGCCTTGTACGGTATTATTGTATTACCTGCCATCTACTTATGGTGGCGCCCCACTGTTTGGATGGTAGCTATAATAGGCATAGTTCGAAATGTCTATGTTGGCTAAGATTTATATCTTTACTTACGAAATGTTTTCCTACACTATGCACTAGTAATAATATCAAATGTTTTTTTTAATGCGTATCAAGCATCTTTGACTATCATAAGGAGAAATCTCCTCCGATTCTGCGTTTGCATTGTGTGTGTGTACGGGAGGCCTTATGGTAGTCTCATTTCTAAAAAGCATTATGAATTGATTTTAAAATATTTCGTTGTCTGTTTTTAAAGATAAACTGTTTTTGTTTGCTTACACCAGTCCCACGACTGATCCAAAGTTTATTGTTTCCTTCCTAAACTCTGGGTGCTCAAAATTTTCTACACGGACAGTCTAGAGTTTGGTTTTTCAGATAATTAGGTTCAGTAGATCATCTGGAGCTAGTTCGGTTTTTGGATATGGATGAGACTTGCTTAGCTTGGTGCAATCTTGATGGTGGATCGAGATAGGAGTTTTGGAGCTCTGTCTTTGGAGCTTTTTGGATCAGAGTTGCAGTATTATATTCTGAGAAGACTTATTTCATATTGTATCGTGTTCCGCTGTATTCTATGTTGTATATTCTCTGATGTTGATGATTATCATTGTGTCAAATTGATGTATCGGATATTGTATTCATGTTATATCAGTGATATCATCTTTTATTTCCGCTGTGTTATTTATCATTTAATGGTGTTGCAAGCTCCTGCGAAACGAATTTGATGTTGTTTGTTGGACATCGAGTTCGGGTCGTGACACAAGGTAGTGGATGCACTTAGCGGGAAACATCAGAATGCAGTATTGGCTATGATTACCTGATGGAAAGATTTAGAAACATTGTCAGCTTGTATAGTGCAGTATAGATCTAAGTTAGCTTCAAGAAGTGCTGTATTATCTTGTTTAGAAGTTCGACCAATAATGATTGAGAGGATAGCTTCTAAACAGCATGAGGATCCAGTTTTGGCTAAACAAATCAGAAGTTCAAGGGATGGAATATAGAGCAAAAAATTAAAGGATTTCATTCTCGACCAGAAGGGGTGGCTGAGAAAATGGAAGGTTATGTGTTCCGAGAGTAGGAGACATGAGGAAAGAAATGTTTGAATTGCCAACAGGCTAAGGCTGAACTCCAGAAGCCAAGTGGATTGCTTCAACCATTGGATGTTCCAATGTGGAAGTGGGATTCTATCTTTATGGTTTTTATTGATGGGTTTCCAAGGTCTAGTAGAGGAAATGAAAGCACATAGGTCATAGTGGATAGACTAACCAAGAGTGCTCATTTCATTCTGGTAAAGTCATCTAGGACGACACCTATTCTAGCAAAGTTGTTTCTAAAGAATGTAGTTAGACTGCACAGGATTCCTAGTAGTATTATCAGTGATAGAGATTCTTTATTACTAGTGAGTTTTGGAAGAATCTGTAGGAAGCTTTAGAAACCAAGGTCAACATGACTACTGCTTACCATCCATGACTAATGGAAAAACGAAAAAAGCTAACAAAGATTTGGAGGATTTGTTAAGAGCTTATGTATTGGATTTCGGGGGATCATGGAAAGACCATCTCCATTTAGTCGAGTTCTCGTATAACAATAGTTATCAGGATAGTATTGGGATGGCACCATTCGAAGATTTGTATGGAAGACCATGCAAGTCTCCTGTATGTTGGTCAGAGACCGGGGATAAATTGGTTCTTGGTCCAGATTTGGTGAAAGAAGCCACAAGGAAGATTGAGTTGATCCGAGCTAGGATGAAGGAAGCTCGGTCTAGGTAGAAAAGTTATGTAGATAGAAGAAGGAAAGACTTGGAATTCTCTATTGGAGATTATATGTTTATTAAGATTTCATCAATGAAAGGAGTGATCAGATTTAGAAAGTCAGGAAACACAGTACCTAGATTCATTGACCTTTTCGTATTATTGAGAGGATCGGAAAACTCACTTATAGAGTAGAGTTACTGAATAGTTTGGTAGGAGTACATAATGTTTTCCACATATCTCATCTTAGGAAATGTGTTAGAGACCGGCACTACAACAAAAAGTGTCTTTTATAGCGGCATATAGCCGCTATTAATCACAACCATAGCGGTTTGATAAGCATTGTATATCGACATGTTATAAAAAACTGTTGAATATTTATAACACAAAACATGCCGCTATGGTTGAGCTTAGTTTTATAACGCAAATTCGCCGCTATGGTACGTTAATTCAATAGCACATTATAGCCGCTATAATACAGCTAAATCTCAACGGAACTAGAAATCTTTATAACACCATTTTGCCGTTATAAAATATTTATTCAATAGCTCATTGTAGCCGCTATAATACAGCTAAATCTCAACGGAATTGGAAATCTTTATAACACAATTTTGCCGCTATAAAATATTTATTCAATAGCGGTCATTTCACGCTATTAAATCAACATGTTATAGTATTGATAAATTCTTTTATAGTTCATATATGCCGCTATAAAAATCGTAGATACACTTTTCAAGAGCTATGCCTATATATTACATTTTAATAATAGCAATCAAACTAAATCTTCATAAATGAATAAAGATTATAGTCAACAAATATAACACAAGAGCATGCTTAGAAAGAAATGTGATATATTTTTCATTACAGTGTACAAACATTAGAGCAAGTGCATAACCATTGAATAAAACATAAATTGCCTTTTCTTAATAATACAAGTGCATATACACACATGCACCAAACTGCAAGCACACCCAAACTTGCACAAGCACAAACAACATCGCACCTACACCTGTTCAATAATTTAAATGAATCAATAATCAAAGTTAAGCGTTAATACTCTTTGCAACAATAATGGTATTACCCATTTGGCCTAAATATACAGATGTAATTCAAAAAATGTAAATCGAAAATGTATGGACTCATATTTCAATTGTTTTCATGTCTACAGTCAATTACCCTTACAAGTATTTGCAATAAATATAAGTATTTCATAAATATTAGTTAAATTATTATTCTTATAAACGTAGTGATTTATCATAAAAATTAGATAAGTTGTTACTGTTGTTGTTATAAACTTAATTTTTATTAACTTATTTAACTTTTACAAAACAAAATTGACAAAGTTAATTATTATAATCTTAGTTAATATAATTTGATTATCATTGTTATGTAAATATGGTTAATTTTCATAATACTTAGTTAACCTAGTTAATATTTTATAATTTATTATTATAATAATAATAAACTTAATTAATTTTTGTAAAACTTATAGTTAACGTATTTAATTTTTATAAATTACTCGTTAACTTGGTTAATATTTTATATTTCATCATTTCATTATGATTATTACAAATCTTAGTTAATTTAATTAGCATGGTATATCTCAAAATACAAACAAAGAAAGTATAATAATCAAGTGGAGTAATGATGCTTGATATAAAGTATAATACTGTAACCGGTTTATGAAAGCATAATGTTATAATCTCCTTTGTGATGATAGGATCGAAATGTCAACTTTTAGTCGAACTAATGGCATATATTTAAAACCATGCAACACGTATAACAGAGTACAAAATCATTCATGAATGGAAAAGGCCATTGTGAAAGAATACAGAAAAAAAATGTTGAACTTTACCTTTCATGAAACTATTGCCAAGCATTTTGCCACTTATCTTGCACAACTTCAAGTTTCTCAAAACAAGATTTCGATTTGAAGCTTGTAACTTTTTGCACTTAGCCGCTTTCTACCATAAAAACAAAATACATGAGTCCATTACATGCTACATGAAAATTAAATGCAATGGGATGGCGTTGACAAAAAAAGTCCATCAAGATTATCCACGAATAAAGGGAAAAAGGAAACACTACCACATTTTCAGGGTCATTAGGTTAAAAAAGAAATTTAAAATGTCGTGAAGAATTTTTTTTAAAATGCATAGTAGCTCTAGTTTACATGTTGTACCTTTGACCAAGATTTGTTTAACTTTTTGACCAATAAGGGAACATTGACTACATCATGAAAAGCAGGCAATAAAATATCATAAATTTTATAGTCATCATATAGTAAACATGTAATGTGATAGAGAGAAACTAAAAAAACCATACTGATTCGTTACCAGCATATTTGGGAAATATCTTGGAAGCTGCGGTGCGAATTCACAATGAGAATAATCTTCTGCCATCTAAAAGCAATGATATGGAATAAAACTGAACCGAAGTTAGCATTTTTGAAGTCCTGTTCTTAAGAACATTGTGACAGTAATTTATATTTTTTGTTAAAAATGTTTATTTAACACTGGTACTCAAGTTAAACAGTTAAATCAAATATAAGAGTAACAAAGAATTTTATTAACGGATATCCCTATGAGATAGTGGTATGCCTCTAAATAGACATCTCAATGGCATCAATTAACCATAATTTAATTGACAATGTAGTTTTTACTGATCATGAAGACACAATGAAATACTATGAATTTCCTCTAAACTTTCGGGAAAATAATAATCAAATGATTTCTCAAGGGAATGAAATTGATGGTAAAATAGTTAATTGCTGGACTAAAGCATACAAGAGACCTGAACATATTATTGAATAATTGACCTAAAGAAATCGAAGGGTACCCAATAAATTAAACATAATTTCAAACTACTAGGTGTTATGACCTGCAAAACAATAGAACAATGATGATTTCCAGCTGCCATGACAAACTCGAAATGGATAAGATCCTAATTGTCAAACAAATATATATATATATATAATAAAAATTATGGCCAAGTCGTCATAATTGAATCATGACAAAAATAGTAGACTTAGAATCATGACAAATTGAACATATCAAACCATCAAATACTGTGGTCGAAACTCATCTGAGCTCAATTGAGAATTGTGTACACATCATGGTAAAATAAGTTAAACTATATAGATGAGATTTTAGCGTTTTGCATTTACCACATTAATGTGCATAGATATAGATATTTATACTTGTAAAATGAATTGAATTTTTGTGACCAATCAGTTACATCTTGAGCTCTTTTGAAAGTAAACTTACTATGCAATATAATGCTAGTTAAAAATTCAAAACCCATTTCTTGGAATTTATGGTACGTCATGGGATTCTCGGAATAAGAATGAATGTTATGTTTTCAGTTGTCTCAATTAAGAAGTCAATTCCATTAACATATGAGCGGTTTCTATACGAATGGTTGCTTTGTAATTCTTTGGACGATTCAGAGTCCGCAAATAGATTAGCAATAGCAAGTTTGGTAGATATATGCCAAAGAAGAAAAAGATCTTTCTGATCATGTTAAATGTGAGCTTACCGAGTGCTTTCTTCCACTCTACAAACTAGTCATTTATCGACTTCTGCTCAGTTTTTAACGATCGGCTTTTTGGTTACTATTTCCAGCATTCAGATTATTCCCAACTAATCTTGAGCTACAAAGGACATATAATCAAATAAGTAATTTTTAGAAGCACTTTATTTGAAGAAGACTAATTTAGTCAAGTTTTGCCAAGGGAATTCAACTCAAAAAATATATGCATAGATTTTAATAGAAGCACCTAAATTTCTGTTAGAGGCCATCAGCTTCTGGTTATTTAATTTTATATGAAATTTTACTTAGCAATCCTCAAAATTTGTCTAGCGTAGCATGATAAAGCTCTTGAGGTCAGTATACTTCAAGTTGTTCTAGAAAAAAATTGCATGTAGTTCATTGTAATAAACAAAGAATTAGTTAAGAAACATTTAGCTAATAGGAGAGCATCGATAAATTAGTTTAGACATACCTCTGGGACATCAAGCAATGAACGCTGCAGTGAATACAAAAAAAATGCTAGTGGATTCTCATATGCAATATCAGATTTCAAATGTAAGTTATCACACAAATATGCCAGAGATCATGTCAATGTACATCAAGACACAACTGGAACCAATCTTCTAATGGTTCATCAACAGAAAATTTTAGAAAACCAAATAACCATTGTATGACCAGATTGATCTACACAAAATTCTAGTTGCACAATCCATTTACCATAATTCCATATTCTAAACATCCTTTTTTCCAATCCATTATTCTAAATGTAGATTCAACATCCCGCTCTACTCACAACAACAAAACTGACATTTATATAATTATTAACTTAAGTTATACAAAAGTATAATCTTACACTTAGATTTTTGGTTAAAATAATTAAAATAAAGCACATCTCAAAATGAGAACAAAGTTATTATCCAATTAAAGAATATTCTCTACAAATGCATAAGAAATGAAAGCATCTATAACAAAAAAAAAATTATACATTATTCAATATATAGATATAAATGGAGTACAACATACTACAGTGTGATATAAAGAATGAATGTAGATAAATCTGGATCAGCTACATTACGAATTGAGTCAACATAACCCTATTTTTTGTTTCTTTTTGTTGAACTTGATTGGATATTCTATCCGGACTCTACAGAAATACTGTGAGTAAATTAGAAATGGATGTTTTGAATTTGTAAAATAATTTTATGTATTCGTTAGATCTTGTTTTTAAGTGATATCAGGGATTTGATAATATTAGTAGACGAAGGTTTTGAATTTGTAAAAGAAATTTAATTGTTTTTGGTAATTCCCACCGATACTAATAAAACTAGAATAGCACATATTAATATAGACCATCGTAAGTGACAGTTGATATCTGAAATGAATACAAGATAATGAAGACCTATTTCGCATTTCACTAAAGTAGCAACATTGAGAAAAATGTTTACTATTTGATGGTGTAAAGTAAACTGAAATGAAAATTACTTAAATAATGGAAAACCCAAATTTAACTGAATAACCATGACAAAAACATATAACTTCACATTACTTTGGTTAGGTTAGATGTAGATGATGCATAGCTTGCATTTCAGTTTAACATTCCTAGATAGCGCTGGCAATTAACATGGAGAATCTAAACATGCTTCTAGAATTTGATGTGTTAGCAAGAAAAAATTCAGTTTTTTTATGCAGTCTTATTTATATAAGATCCGCTCTTACCTTGTGATTATGTTTGCAACTGGACTATATGATTGCTTTTGTACGAAATGAGTAGGATTAGGAAAAAAGAAAAATAACCTCACAATATAATTAACAACTTACCAAAGAGATGAGAAACAAAATCCATTAAACACAACAGATTCACAAGCTAAACCCAAATGATTCATAAGTTTGTACAGCAAAAGTGCAACCAACGTATAAACTCTCACTCAATACATGTAATATATTATGTGATTAAAATAGAGGAAGAGACGCAAATGTATATATTAAATGATTCATAGGTTTGTACAAGTTAAACATTAAGTGAACAAAATCCCTTAAACCCAAATGCATATCACTTACTAATGGCATAGCTGACTGAAAATGCTAATTGTACCGGGTTTAAACTCATAATTGGTAGCCTAACTTCTCAAGCCAAATAACAATACGACTTTCAACTTTCAACTTTTATTGTGTAATAAGAAAATGACTGGCATATAAGAAAAAGTAACGACATGAAGCATACTTGATTTCTTGCACATGTAACATCCTCATCAGAAGCCCTATAACAGAACAAGCTTATCTCATCCATAATTAGATATGCTACATCACCCATCCAATCTAGCTGTAGGCATCCAATGGGATAGCATGTTAGTATATTATAAAGAAATCACATACAAGACTAGAATGGCCAATGCTATATATATATGTTATTATATTTTCCACACACTTAATCTTATTATGATACGACCACAACCACACATATATATTAGATCTCCAAATTAATCAAATACATGTTGGCAAACACAGGCAACATACAAGATATTATTCTATAATCACCATGGTATACAGAAAATATATCGATTTTTTTTGCAATGCATCTGTCTCCACTGTATATAAATCAAACTTGTATGGTTCAAATTGATTGTCAAGTAATTAATCTGATGCTAGAAATAAATAAATAAATAGATAAGGTTGACATGCATGATATTTTTATCTTACAACTTAGATTTGGCTTGCTTTTATTAATGTATAATATAAATACAAGGCGTTGCACATATTGTGTTTCTTAGAATCCAAACAACAATATGTATCATTAATGGACCATGATATAATTGGTCACCTAACATTGAAGCAAACTCAGATATATGAGTCCCAAGGGCCAAGGTTCCTTTCCTGCCTCTACACTCTTATTTTATCAAGGTTCCTAACCAGGCATTTATATCCGTTAATTAATTAAACAACATGCTATGCTTTTTTATAATTATAGAGTTACCTTGAGTTTAGCTCCCTTATACTGGAGCATGCCTTTGATGCATACTTGAACCCTCATACATTTATATATAATGAAGTACCATAATATAAAAATTTGAACAACTTTAATATAAAGGTCATAAACAGACATGAGTGAACCCAATACAATCAGTGACTATTATTAGTCCATTCAAGGAATATGATCCTCTGCATCGCTCCGAACCGGCGATATGCAAATATGTTAAATTAATAAATATTATTTCCGACATAGGTGGATGAGCCCATGCTCTGATATATTAACACAATAGAGGATCATACTGCAGATATAAGTCTAGAATCAGGAAAAGGCAAGGGTGGCCTAAGTGTGAAGCCTCTAAAGCAATCGCATAAAAGAGCAGAATGTCCAATGCTACACACATATGTTATATTTTCCAAATACAACAATATATATATATATATATATATATCATAACTAACGTTAGCAGACACCTAAAATCATTCATCAACTGAACTTTCATAGAGACATCAGATATGACCACAACTAGGAGTACAAAACCATAAATTTTGAGAGAGAAGGAGCGATTTTAATGATATTATGACTTTCAGATTCAACGGCGAATAGCTCCCCGTCCCCATAAACCCCAATTGTATAAGGATTCACATTAATCAAAGAATGACATTCATCAAAAGATATTCTATTTTGACTGAATATTTTTTACTTAAACCTTTGAATAAAATTCATACAAGAATATTTTTCAAACAAATCCACCTTCCAGGCTTTTGACCATCGATTTACAAAATTCAATACTACAAGCTTTTGTCAGATATCCCTACGAGTTTACAGGCCTAAAGTGGTTTTTCACGGTTCTACGGAAGCAAGTCATAGTACTACATTGTAAATTCAAACCTTCTAGACAATAATTGGCTATTGCTACCCACTATTTTCGAGCACATCATAAGCACGAGTTATTATTATCTTGTCCTCTTGAGTCCATGTCAAACTCAATAAGTGAAAGACTGATTAACTCAGTCTAACTCAGTTTAAAAATAAACCGAGGTAAACTCACTTTATGAAAACTGAGTTAAACTCAGTTTATTTTTAAACTGAGTTAAACTCAGTTTGTAAGATAAACAGTGGATTCAACCCTTAAATTAACTGAGAAAAGAATAGGATTACATGAACTTTAAAAGTCTACGTTTAAACCATAGGAGACAAAACACAGGTTCCAATTATTGAGAAAATGAGGACCGTCCAACTTTATAATCTGCCGCTCTAAGAAAATCCTATAATTGACTTATATAACATACAAGGAAGAGAATGTTTGATAATTAAAAAACTTCTCATGCCTGCTCCTCCTGAGTCGACTTCATTTCCCATGACCACTTTCTTTCGGCTTTCTTACGAAAGGTTAAGATCGAACCTAAAATTTCAAATGAAGTTGAAACAAATTCGGCCTTTAGATACAAAATAATATCCATGTACAGTTCCATGAATATATACTTAGAACTATGATAAGAAAGTGTCAATGAATAATACTTGAACTAGGAATTATTCAGTTCCATAACTGCCGGCAAAAACTTGTGATTTGAATATTAGATATTCAAAACGACTCTAGCCTTTTTAAATTTCTAAGTTTAATACTTGAACCGAGTTTAATTATTAATATTCACAATGACTCTAGCCAGTTTAACCTCTCACTCAATACATGTAATATATTAAGTGATTAAAATAGAGGAAGAGATCGTTGAAACAGAGAAAACAAATTTTTTTTCCGTATGTCAGTAACCATTTTCTCCTAGTAAAAATAATCAAAATAGAAAATTTAGAAATTTAGCGTGAATGATCACATTTTGTATGTTAGACATTATACCCACAAAAGGCAATAGCCTTCATAAGAATCATAACTCAACCTTTCAAATTTGAACTATATTTATATAGTTGTTTTGCTACGAAATGAAAGATAAACAGAGCTAATTGATTGTAGAGTTGCTTACTATTGCACTATGGCATATTAATCATTAAACCATTATGAGTATAACCGTCACAACATAATCAAAACTGAAATAGTAATAAGTTATGTCGAACTAAACCAAAACTTTTTGTCCAGGTTAAAATTAGCAAACATTCTACGCAAAAAAAAACAACAGAAAAATACCCAGTAGCATCAGCACCAGAAACAATTTTTCCAAGCACAGCAGCGATTCCAATACAAAATAAGAAAGGAAGAGAGATTCTAGCAGTAATAATGGAGAATGCTTGACGACCTAACTGTTGCATAGATCTTAGGGCTAATTTTAGCATACGACTTGACTAGCACAAGGAGGATGTGCCAAAGAAGCGCGAGGTTTGCTAGGAGCTTTGGACTTGCTACTGGTTTTAGCTTTTGCCTTTTTGGCAGGAGAGTCTACTTCGATGGTGGGAGTTGGAGTGGGATCAGAGGATGGTTGGTCTTCGATGATGGTAGAAGGAGCAACGACAACGACCTCTTCAGTTGACATGGCTGGAATTGGGGATTAAGGGTTTGAGATAATGAATTTGAAACGGAATTATGTGATTCAGGGAAGTAATTTTGACAAAGAGGCGGCAGCAAAAATGGAATTCTCTGTTTTTGGATAAAGGAGGGAAGTAATTTTGGCAATGAGGCGGCAATGAAAATAAACGGATGATCCTGCTTTCAAAGCGTCAGATAGTCCACTACTTGAAAATAATACAATTTACAAGAAACAATAACATAATGAAATAATGCATTATCAGTTGGCGCAATCAAACACAACTTTTCTTGTAGTGCGGGGGACTACTTTAATACCTACAAAGTTTGAAGATTTAGTAGTAGAGCTGGACTTGACTATAATTAGAAAGCCAATTCGAATAGTCAAGAGAGATGAGAAAAAGTTGAGGAACAAGACAGTCAGATTAGTAAAGTTCCAATGGAGTAACGATACTAGAGACTGTACATGGAAGACTAAGAGCAGCATTAGAGACTCTTATCCTGATTTGTTTGAAGGTATGTTTTATCTTTGATTGTTTTGTTGTGTATCTTATCTTAATTTCAAGGATGAAATTCTTTAAGGAGGGGAGTCTGCAACACCCCATATTTTTATAACAATATTTAGGATATTTAATTAGCTAAATTAAGTTAAATAATGTGAAGATTAATAAATTGAGATTTGATTTATCTAAGGGTAGTCGTGCCATGTTAAATGTAAATTAAAATGAAATAACAAGAATTAAGGTGTTAGAAAATTAGGATGGGCAAAATGGGAAATAGGAGGGACTTATACCCTAAACCCTTAGGAAATGAAACACACGTTCATTTCATTTTATGAAACTAAAAATAATCAAGTCTAGCCACCATTTTCATTCTTAAGAGAAGATAAAGCTAGGATTCAAGAGACAGAAGTTAATCAACATATTCAACATCAAATCTCACATCTTTTTATCTCAAGGCTAAGATGAATAATTACTACACCCCATTTTCCTATGGTTTTTCGTTTTAAGTTATATCTGAAAATATTTTACAAGTTTATGTCATGTTTTGAATGATTAATCATGTATGCTTGTTGATGAATTATACATGTTCATATTAGCTTCTACGATATGTCTGATATGAAAACCCTCTTAAATTAAATGACATCTAAATGCCTTGAAAATTTAAATGTAGGTCAGAAATGATATTTTAGAGATGGTTTTCAATTTTCATAATTTTATAAATTAATTTGGATTTTATATTAATTTTCTAGTGAAGAAAATGATTTATCGAGTTATAAATTATTTACAGCTAATTAATTAATTATTTGGGTTTGAAATTTTTATATGTTGGAAAACATATCATAATAGATTTTTGAGGATTTTTTTAGATTTCTCCTAAGTGATTTGATGAATATATAAAATTATTTAAAGTATGGGACTTAGATGTTTTATATATTTTATTAAGGAGAAGGGCCATTTTATAAATCAAAATCATTATTTATTTCTAAATTTTTTGGCAGCATTTTTCTGACAAGAATTTATTAACCAATAAGAATTTTACAAACAAAGGCAGGTTAGTAGAAAAGTTATCTCTTTTAAGTTAAAATCAAGAAAATCATACTTTTAGCATGTTTCAGTCACTTTCAGCATCAAAGCTTCCGACCTAGACCTTCTGACATCAAGCTTTCAAAGCCAATTCGCTTGCTATTAGCAACTTGGTATGTAATGAATTAGACAAGGTTGAAGAGTACTTGGTTGAAACCTTAGTTATCGAAGAGGTTGAAATATTTTTGTTTTATAAGCCAAAAGTAACGTCTACTTTGCTTTCGAAAAGAAGCTTTCGACTTGGTTGCTTTCGATCGGGTCAAATTTTCAAAATAAAGGTTTAAACCTTTCGACAAGGTCGAATGGTAAACATGCTTTCGGAGGAGTCAAATCGCCTGGCTACCGCCTCCTACCTTCCGAAGTCATTGGCTTACGACAAGGTCGAAAGGTTAACAAGCTTTCAAAGGGGTCGATACCTCTAGTTTCCGCCTTTCTACCTTTCTAAGTCATTAGTTGTCGACGAGGTCGAAAGGTATACTTGTGTTTTAAAAATCAGTCGCATCTCCCATGCATTTGAAAGGAAGCTTTTGACTTAAATGTTTTACCCTGTTTATTCTAATTGAAGTATAACTCAAGTTTTCGAAAGAGGGTTTTAAAGGCTGGAGCCTATTTTTTAAAAAGTTATATTTTAAGCTTTCAAAGGGGTCAAATGCGAAGCTTTGACAAGGTTGAAATGTAGCTTCTGAAGAGGTCGAAAGTTTTTAAAAGAGGACTTTCCACATGTTTTAAATTGAACCCAAAGAGTTTTCGAAAGGTTTGAAGTATCATTTCAAAAGGAAATGTTTTGGGCCTTTCGGCCTAGATAATTAAAGGGTTTTACTAGGTTTCAAAAAAGATGCTTTCAAAGTATTTAGAAAAGGGTATTTTCAATGGAATTGAATGGGGTACTTTCAAATATTTAAATGTTTTCATCAACTAAAGTTTGGGAAAAGAATATGTATAACATAGCAAGATGATTTTGAGTAAAGCATAAAGATTTTTGTATTTTCCTTGTATAAGTTTGACTTAAAGGTTTTAAATCATTTTAAAGAGATTTTCAAGGAAAGTTAAGGGAAGGTATTCCTAAATGAAAATGACTCGAATATTAGAATACCAAATGGGATAGGTATAAGGTCATGCCCTATACATTAGCTATTAGCCCCGGCTAATTATTATCCAAAATTACAATGTGTAGGGATTGGTCGCAGGTAGACTAAAATTATGATTACACACCAAAAGGAATATATGTTTGTATATAGATAGGTTACTGGTGAGGCCACAAAACCATTACGATCAGGAAGACCTAGGAGATGATTAAGTTAGGGGCAGACCGTCCAGAAGAGAATATTTAACAGATAGTTAAGGACAGACTGTAAAGGAGAGAAGTGTCTAACAAAGGTTAGATTAATATTGTTTATATTGTCTGGTAGGCTCGAGTAGCCAAAGGTTAAAAGTTAGCCAAACAAAACTTATGTGTTTGAACTGATAGTTCATTCATTACCTGATATTTATGTATGTTTTCATAATGATGATTTACCGTATTTAATCAGTTTTGGTTGTAGGAAAAGGTTTTGCTAAGACATGTTTCAAAAGGATGTTAGTGAGGGGAAACACGTTCTGCTAAGCGGCGTGGTCTCGCTTAACATTATTGCTTAGAATATATAGTATTATTCACACCAGGCTTTATGTCTGACGCGAAGTTTATGTTTACCCGTTAAGCTCTCGGGTGCTCAAAATTGATTTGAGTAGGCTGGGGGGTTAAGGTCTTTATAGGTTTTAGTAGGATGACGAATAAGGCTACCGGGTGCATGCCGAAGGAAAACGAATAGCTATTTAGGAGTTGCAGTTTTATGTTCTGTTGTATTTTCGCTGTGTGCATATATTAAATCTATTATGACTATATGACTCTGATCATCCAAGAGGGTATCTTCATATACAACTCATGGTGTATTTTGTAACAAGTATATTTTTATTTGTGCCTGGGAAGGTATTTGGGGCTATGTATTAATAATATGGAACATCCATTTTGAAATTTAATGAAGCAATGTTGTTTTGAAATATATATTTGTTTCATATTCAAGTGCTTTTGATATTATAGATACCATTAACATAGTTGTATTTAGTCATCGGAAGCTAATACTATAGATGACTGCAGCATCTATAGCGCTTAGTTTTGGGCCTCTAGACAGGGAATGCTATAGTTTATAAACCATTGTTTTCGAAAAAGTTGGTTTTGACCTAGTCGAGACCTGGCTGCCACCTTACGTCTTTCAAAGGTATTGAAATCATCAATGCTTTCAAAGGGCAGATATTGTTTTAAAATTATATTAAGCCATTTCCTAATAGCCTTCAAAAGGTTTCAAGAGTTTCGAAGGCAATGGCTTTAAAAGAGGGTTTCGATGATATCCTTTTATGCTCTTACTTAAATGATTTGAGCTTTCAAACGGATGGTTTTGAAGCCATCAACTTTTCCCTAAACAATTTTACATAAACATTAATTATTTCAAAAGTGGTACTTTCAAATATCTTCACTAAGACCCAAAAGATATTTTTAAAGTAAACCCATTCAAAAGGGGTACTTTCAAATGGTTTCGAAGATATGCATCTATGAAGAATGGTTTTACTTTAAAACATTCAAAATGTTTCGAAAGAAAGATTTTAAAGTGTTTCAAAAGGTAGGTGCCTAGTGTTTTGAAAAGAAGATTTGAATGCTTTCGAAAGGAAGTTTTCCCAATGGTTTCGAAAGTAATGATTAAAGGTTTCGAAAGCCGTAGTTTTCAAAACAAAGAACCCAATATCAATTTTTAAAGGTAAAGCCCATGGCATTATAAAATAGCTTTCAAATTCAAGTTTCTGAAGAAGCCTTCCTTGCTAAAATAATAGGTTAAAGTGATTAACCGTGTTTTATATGAAATTGACTTTAAAGACATTAAACCACAGGTGTTGGTATTATTATGTTAATATATTTGCTTCTTCTATATATACACACACATTGTGTGTGTGTGTATTCATATTATAATGGACCCATAACTGCATTTTGGGGAGAAAGGGAAAAATAACTAGCTAGATTGACCCAGTAGTGAATATAAATTGAATTGACTCCTAAATGAGTAGAATATCATTTAGGAGGTCAGATAGATCAGAATGTAGGATGCCTAAATAGTGAAGTTGTTATATAGACAGGTTCATAGTAAAGCCATGAAAACTATGATTAGAAAGAATTATTGGCAGGGGCAAATAGGTTTATAGTAAACCCATGAAAACTATATCCGGATTTAGTTATTGACAGAAGTCAATAGGTTCCTAGTCAACCCATGAAAACTGGAAAAAGGGAGAAGTTATTGGGGATACCAATAGGTTTAAGGAGAACCCATGAATAAGGAAGTCATTGGCAGGGCCAATATGTTCTTAGTAATCCCATGAAAACTATGAAACTGGATAGGGTGTCCATAAATTTTAAACAGGTTACCGGTCAACCATGAAACAAATAGGTTAATAATGACCCTAAAAACTTTAGCTAACACATATAGTCAAAACTAATGGGTATGGGAAATACAGAATTGATTTACTTGTTTGCATATCATCGTAATATTTTGGATTTCTATGCTTTGACCATTGTGGATGCAGGGGCATAGTATATGCTTTTATAAAGTTTTCGATAAGGTATTAGTAAGGGGAAAACCCGTTTTGCTAAGCGACATGGTCTCACTAGATATCTAAATGGTTTGAGATGATAGATTATTATTCATACCAGGCTTTATGTCTGACTCAAAATTTATGTTTTCCCCTTAAACTCTCGGGTGCTTAATTGATTTTGAGTAGTTTGAGAGCTTAGGATTTTAGGTACCTCTTTAGACGAACAAGTTTCCAGAGACGTGCAGGTGGCATGATAGCTATTTAGAGTTCTTTTCTATTTTATTACACTGTATTTTGTTGTAAAGAAAAGCTATTAATTGCCTAGTCATATACTATGATCATCCAATGGGACATCTTTATATGTTGCTCTTGGCGTATGTTGTGATAATTATATTTTTTCTGAAATTGGTTCTCGTATAGGAATTATGTAATGAATTTGAAATGCTTTGAAATGGAATGATAAAGTTGTTTGTTGATTTTAAAAATTTTCCTTATCCATGTATTTCTATTATATCAATGCATCTAACTTTATCATATTTGGTCATCGAGGATTAATAACTATGGATGATTGCAGCATCCATAGCCGTTAGTTTTGGGCCTCCAAGTAGGGGATGTTACAAGTTACTATCAGAGCATAGGTTTATAAAACTTAAAAGAAATTTAAACCTAAAAGATTTTCAAAACATAATCCAATGAACCAGAAATTAAGATCGAGGTTTGGTTAACATTATAATAACATACTTGTGTTTGATATATATATATATATATATATATATATATATATATAAGTAGGTATTCCCCTCTCTCTTAAACCATTCTTCTATAAATTACTAATGCTCGTATGCAGATTTACGAGAGAGATGATATAGAGGTAGGAAATGGAAGAGGAAATATTGGTGGAGGAAAACCAACGAAAACATTTGATCCACTAAAAGGAACCTGGGTCGACATGCTAATGCTAACCAAATTGCATATCCTAATGTGGATGTTTGAAATCCACCAATGGGTATGGAGGCAATGTATCAGTTCTTCGTCAATCTAATGCAAGCAGGATTTGCTTTTTGCGTTGCTGGGAAGGTAGAAGGAGCTAATCCAGTGGCCCTTGTTGTGAATAATTATGCTAAGATGAGCAGAGACTACACTAGTCTTAGCGGGAAACCATTTATTGGAACGAAGGATGCTTTAGAAGTTGAGGCTTGGTTGTTGCATTATGAGAGGATCTTCACTAATTTGGTTTTGAATGATGAGCAGAAGAGGAGGCTGGACTTTAGACAATTGCAAGGGGCAGTAGTTCGTTCGTGGAATATTTTTACTACCGAGGTTCCGGAGAAGGAGTTAACTTAGGAAGAGTTTAGAGGGAGATTTGAACAGATATTTTTGTCCGAAGATACCAAGTCGTCATTGTTAAGAAAGTTTATGGATTTGATACAAGGAAAGATGTCAGTAATTGAGTATGCTACTAAGTTTAATGAGTTGTATCGATATAGACATGCTGCTACTACACACCGATATCAGGTGGAATGAAAGGTTCATTTGAAGATTGAGACCCAAGATTGCAAGGGCAACCCTGCCACATCTCTGTGATTCTTTTAATGTAGATGTAGAGATGGATATCCGACATGAGGAGATGCTTGCTATTTGTGCTAGAGAAAAGCTGGTTGAAACTCAGGTCCCTTAGGGAAAGAAGAGGAAGTTCTTTAAGAAGAATGGAGCCCAAAAGGGGGAGGCTGCCAATAAGGCAAAGGCTGATTTAGTTTGCTTCAAGTGTGATAAGAAAGGTCATTATGCTCAATAGTGTCGGTCGGGAAAAGCGAAGAAGGCTGTACAAAAGAGAATGTGAAGTGCTTTAACTGCCACCAAATTGGACATTATAAGAATTCGTGTCCAGAACCAGTCAAGGCGGACAAGGGAATGGTTTTTGCTGTTGGACCATGATCTGCTAGGCCAACTACAGCCAAAAAGGGAAGATTGTGATGGAAGGTATGCATTTGATTCAGAATATACTTATAGGATGCTATTTGATACCGATGCATCCAATTCATTTATATCTTAGGATATGTTTGGTAGGTTATGTTTAGAACCCACATACCATGTTACTTGCTTAAGGGTTGTGAATCCAATATGAGGGTATGCAACTCTAGGGATGAGATGTGTTCAGTTAGAACTAGAATTGTTAGGCCAGTAGTGTGTATGTTTTCAATTTTACAGATTTCGAAATCATTTTGGGTATGGATTGGTTGGGTAAGTTCGAGGCTAGGATATTTTGACATGATTTGGAGATATCACTAAGACACCCTGATAGTCATAACTGACTCTTCTCAGTGGAGAATTTTGATCAGAGTAGTTATGCTTTGTTAAGTGCTATGGAAGTAGGAGAAGACTTAAGTCAGGTTCGAGTAATAAGAGAGTCTGCAGAGTTCATTGAGCTGGTTATAGGACTGCCACCGAAATGAGCTACTGAGTTTCAGATAGATCTTGTGCCAGGAGTTGAACCTGTGAGTAGACTACCTAGAAAAATGACACCAACAGAGATGAAGGAATTAAAGGAGCAGCTAGTGGATCTAGAAGGTAGGGTTTTTATTTGGCCAAGTAGTTTTCCTTGGAAAGTGGCCGCGGTGTTCGTGAAGAAACCAGATGGGTCGTTAAGGATGTGTATCGACTATCGTAAGTTGAAAGAAAGGACGACTAAGAATAAGTATACTTTGCCGAAAACTAATGATCTATTTGATCAATTGTGTAGAGCCAAAGTATTTTCTCAGTTTTGGAGACATTTTCCATCAGTTAAGAGAGGTAGAGGACAATACTCCATTGACAACATTTCAGACTACGTTTGGTACGTGTGAGTGGTTGGTAATTACATTTGAATTAACGAATGCACCTACTTTCTTCATGGATTTGATGAACCATGTCATCCGAGAGTATTTGGATAGGTTTGTGTTGGTGTTTATAGATGACATTTCAGTACATTCTAAGGAAACAAGAGAGCATGAGAATCATCTTAGAGTAGTGCTTGAGAGGTTGAGGCAGCATCAGCTGAAAGCGAAGTTTTTCAAGTGTCATTTTTGGAAGAAAGAGGTTAAGTTTCTTGGTCACGTGGTTTCAAAGAAGGGTTTGGTAGTCGATCCAAATAATATCAAAGCTGTTAATAATTGGAAGAGACTAGAGATGGTGACTGAGATTAGAAGTTTTCTTGAGCTTGC
This sequence comes from Allium cepa, assembly GCA_030765085.1. Classification (NCBI taxonomy): domain Eukaryota; kingdom Viridiplantae; phylum Streptophyta; class Magnoliopsida; order Asparagales; family Amaryllidaceae; genus Allium; species Allium cepa. Next base: position 954,960,479 of record CM060934.1, on the reverse strand, counting down.
TGGCTATTACTAGAGATTCATCAAGGATTTCTCGTGGACAGCAGTACCTTTGACTAAGTTTACCAGGAAGGACATGAAGTTTTCCTGGTCCGACAAATGTGAGGAAGCATTCCTTAAGTTAAAGCATTTGTTGACCAACGCACCAGTGTTAGTAGTTCTAGACGGTAACCAAGGGTAGGTGGTGTATATCGATGCATGTGGGGTTGGATTAGAAGCTGTGTTGATGCAGAAGGGTAAATTTATTACCTATGCTTCACGATAGCTTAGACAACATGAAGTAAGATATCCTAGTCATGGTTTGGATCTGACTGCGATGATTTTGCATTGAAAATTGGAGGCATTATCTCTTAAAGGAGAGATTTGAGCTATACACATATCATAACTCATTAGGGTATTTATTTTCTCAAAAGGAGTTGAATCTGAGACAGTAGAGATGGCTAGAGTTTTTGGCTTCTTATGATTTTGGTATAGAATATACACCTGGGAAAGTAAATAAGGTAGCAGATGCTCTTAGCAGAAGACATTGAAATGTGGTCTTAGCTATGTTGATAGAGTGGAAAGATTTAGAAGCTTTGACTACTTGTAATGTGTAGTTAAGATCGACTGCTAATTCTAGTCAGAGTACCACCATGTTGTCATGTTTAGAACTTCGACCAGTATTGATCGAAAGGATTGCTTCTAAGCAGAAGGAGGATCCATTATTAGCCGAGAAGATTTGAAGACTTAGGGTTGGATCGGAGATCGATGATCTAAAGTATTTTAATCTAAACCAAAGATGATAATTGAGAAAGAAGGGATGGTTGTGTGTTCCAAATGTTGAGGACTTAAGGAAAGAAGTTCTTAAGGAATGTCATCGGTCCAAATTTACGATTCATCATGGAGGGACTAAGATGTATGAAGACGAGCTTCTATTGGGAAGGTATGAAGAGGGTTGTTGGATTGTGGGTTAGACAATGTCTGTACTACCAACAAGCGAAAGCCAAACATCTAAAGCCGAGTGGATTGCTTCAACCTTTAGAGATTCCAGTTTGGAAATAGGTTTCGATATCCATGGATTTTATAGATGGGTTGCCAAGGTCAAATAAGGGAAATGAAAGTTATAAGTCATAGTGGACAGGCTGACCAAGAGTGCCCATTTCCTTCCAGTTAAGCCTACCAGGACGGCACCTGTTTTAGCTAAGTTGTCCATGAAGAACATAGTTGACTACATATTTTCCTAGTAGTATCGTCAATGACGGAGATGCTTCGTTTACTAGTGAATTCTGGAAGGTCTACAAAATGTGTTGGGTATCAAGCTTAAGATGGGTACTGCATATCATCCTCATATGGATGGGTAGACAGAGAGAGTCAACAAAGTACTCGAGGATTTGTTAAGAGCTTGTGTAGTGGACTTTTATGGACCTTGGGAACCATGCAGTTAAAGCGCTCAGCAGGTTCATTGCGGCAGAGTTGTAAAAAGTCATAACGGGGATACAACGAGTATATAGCGAGATATAGCAGATGACTCTAAAATAGCATATAAAATTCATACTTAATGTTTTAAAAATATATAAATGGAAATTAAATGAAAAATTAACATTCAATTGAATTATAATTAATACATAAATAATCTTAAATAAAAACATGTGCGAATATACTATAAATAAACGTAAAACTATTATATAACATAATTTAATTTAGTAGAATATTAGAGTATTTTCATTTTGAAAATATATTAAAAATTCAATTAAATTAATTAATTTTATAATTTTTAAAATGTATAAATGTTATTTTTAAATTCATTACTTTTAAAGAAGATATAGTAGAAATAGTGGAATATAGCGGGAATAATGGAATTAAGTGGAAATAACGGGGGGCTATATGGAAAAATCATAGTGGTAGAAATCCTCTATGAGATCTAGCAGAGTTAAAGCAGGGTAATAGCGGGGCATTAACTGCACAGCTTAGGAAGACCACTTACACTTTGTGGAGTTTTCCTATAATAATAGTTATCAGACTAGCATAGGAATGACGCCTTTTGAAGCTTTTTATGGAAGGCCATGCAAGTCACAAGCATGTTGGTTGGAGATCGAAGACGGATTGGTCTTAGGTCCGGATTTGGTTAGAGAGGCAACAATGAACATTGAATTAATCTGAGAAAGAATGAGGGAAGCTCAGTCTAGGAAGAAGAGTTATGCGGATATGAGGTGTAAAGACTTAGAATTCTCAGTTGGAGATAAGGTTTTCATTAAAATATCACCGATGAAGAGTGATGTATGATTTGGGAAGTCAAGGAAACTAGCATCGAGATATATTGGTCTATTCCAAATTATAGAGAGGATTGGAAAGCTCACATACGGAGTAGAGTTGTCGAGCAGTATGGCAGGTGTCCATATTGTGTTTCATGTGTCTTATATTCGCAAGTATTTGCATGATCCAAAGACTACTATTGTTCCATAGGGTTGGAAGGTTTGATAGTAGAACCTAATTTGCCTTTTGTTAGACAACCAGTTTAGGTTGTAGCGAGAGATAAGAAAAAGTTGAGGAAAAAGACAGTTAGATCGGTGAAAGTTCAGTGGAGCGACAAAGAGGACCGTTCCTAAGAGATAGAAGACAGGATTAACGAAACTTATCCTGATTTGCTTTGAGGGTATGTCTATATTTGTTTAATATAGATAGTTGTTAATCAAGTAGGCTAGTATGGTTGTTAGGAGTGGTTAAAGATGATTGCTATGTTAGTATTTAGTCCTTACTGAAATTCGAGGACGAAATTCTTAAAGGATGGAAGCCTGTAAAACCCATGATTTTTTATAACATTATTCAGGAGATTTAATTAGATAAATTAAATACAATAATGTAAGCATTAGAGTGATAAGGGGATTGAGATTTGAATAGATAATCAAGGACCGTGCTTAAATAAACAAATTGGCTTAACAATGGCTTATATGTAAATTAATCAAAATAAGGGTATAATAGGGAATAGTCGCACCCTTATATATTAATGGCTTTACCAACCATTCATGTTCAATTTCATTTCACAAAAACGTAAACAAAGAAAAGAATAGCCAGCTATTGCTAAGGAAGAAAAGAGGAGAAAATTTAATCAAAGCTAAGGATTGACGCATGGGGAATTAATCTCAACCAAATCTCTCAGTCCTTATCATAATCAAGAGAATAATAATCTAGATCATCTCTGTTTTGTTATAATGATTTTTTTTGGTTTAAGATTAAATCCATTATTACGATGATTTTTGATTGATGATATGCTTGGATTTGGACATGCTGGATTCAAACAAAATAATTTGATAATTATTTTACACGTTTTTAAGGGTAAAACTAATTATAATGATTTTCTTATGCCATAAGAAAATTTTATGTTGTGAAAAACCTGATTTTAGAGATGGATTTTAGTTTTTACAATTTTCCAAGCTATGGAAGATTTTTCATGAATTTTCAAAGGAAAATAAGATTAATTAGGTTTAGAAATTAATTTTGGTTATTTCATGGAGAATTTGGGTCTGCAATGTTGTTATTGGTTTTTCCTAATGGAAGGGCTTATTTGTTAAATTAATCCATGTTTAGACCTAAAATTATGCGGCAGTTATTTCTGTAAAGAATTTGAAAGGTTATGGCAACCGATCAAATGTTTACAAATGGACAGGTTAGATATAAAGTATTTGCTTTAATTAGCATTAATCAGTCTTTACCTTGAAAAGTGGATTCCACCTCTTTCAGAAGCACCTTTCGAACCTATGCTTCCGCCTTCAACCGAGTCAAAACCTACCAAAGCCGAAGCCAATACACAAGGTATCAAAATGATGGTTAGTAGATTAGAGAAAGACGGAAGACATGTATTGAAGCCATTGCTTTCGATAGGGTCGAAACCTTTGTTTCGCTTTCCAAAGATAAGCGCTTGCCTTACTTTCAGAAGAATGCTTTCGTCCAAGTCGAAACCTTTGCTTTTGAATTTGTTGCTGCCCCTTTCTCTAAGTGGAGCTTTTGAATGAGTTCCTTGTTTATAAACCAATGCTTTCGAAAATGTGGTTTTGACCTATTCGAGACCTTGCTGTCAATCTTATGCCTTCCGAAAGTATTGAAGTCATCAACGCTTTTGAAAGGTAAATTTTTTTTTTTAAATTATACTAAAACATTTCCTAAAAGCCTTCAAAGGGTTCAAGAGTTTCGAAGGCAATAACTACAAAACAGAGTTTCGATGCTATCCTAAAATGTTTCGGCTTAAATGATTTCAACTGTGAAAATGATGGATCTGAAGCCATCAACTTTTCCCCAAATAATTTTACATAAAGATTAATGGTTTCAAAAGGGGTACTTTCAAATGGTTTTGAAGATATGCTTCTATAAAGGAACAATTTCACTTTAATACATTCGAAATGTTTCGAAAGAAAGGTTTTAAAGTGTTTCGAAAGGCATGTGCCTAGTGTATTGAAAAGAAGATTTGAATTCTTTTGAAAGGAAGTGTTCCCAGTGGTTTCAAAAGTAAAGATTAAAGGTTTTAAAAGCCTTATTATTAATAAAGAACCTAATCTCGATTTTTAAAGGTAAGACCCATGACATTATAAAAGAGCTTTTAAATTGAAGTTTTTGAAGAATCTTTCCTTGCTAGAATAATAGGTTGTAGGGATTAACCATGTTTTATATGAAATTGATTTCAAGGACGTTAAATCGCAGGTGTTGGTATTATTATGTTAATATGTTTACTTCTAATATATATATTCACATTATACTCGACTCATAACTGCATTTTAGGGAGGAAGGGGAGAATAACCAGCTAGGTTGACTCAGTAGTGAATATAAATTGAATTAACTTCTAATTGAGTAGAATTACATCCAAGAGGTCAGATAGACCAGAATGTAGGATGCCTAAATAGTGAAGCTGTCAGATAGACAAGTTCATAGTAAACCCATGAAAACTATGATTAGAAAGAGTTATTGATAGAAGTCAATAGGTTTCTAGTCAACCCATTAACAACAGGATAAGAGAGAAGTTATTGGGATACCAATAGGTTCAGGGAAAACACATGAATAAGGAAGTCATTGCCAGGGGCAAATAGTTTCTTCGTATCCCATAAAAACTATGAAACTGTATGGGGAATCCATAAACATTAAACATGCTATTAGTTAGCCCATGAAAACTAATAGGTTAATAGTGACCCTAGAAACTATAACTGAAACAGATAGAACGAACAGGTATGGGAAATCCAGAATTGATTTACTTATTTGCATATGATCATAACATTTTGAATTGCTATATTTTAACCATTGTGGATGCAGGAGCATAGTATATAGTTTTATAAAATTTTAAATAAGGTTCTAGCGAGGGGAAAACTTAAACGGCATAGTCTCACTAGATGTCTAAATGGTTTTAGATGATAGATTATTATTCATACCTCACTTTATGTCTGACTCGAAGTTTATGTTTTACCCTTAAACTCTTGGGTGCTCAATTGATTATGATTAGTTTGAAGTTGAGGTTTTCAGGTACCTCTTTAGACGAATAAGCTTCCAGAGGTGTGCAGAAGGCATGATAGCTATTTAGAGTTCTTTTCTATTTTGATTCCGCTGTCTTTTGTTGTAAAGGAAAAGTTGTTAATTTCCTAGTCATATATTTGATCACCTAAGGGGGCATCTTCATATGTCACTCTTGATGTATGTTTTAATAATTATATTATCTCTGAATGTGGTTCTCGTGTTGGGATTATGTAATGAATTTGAAATGCTTTGAAATGGAATGCGAAAGTTGTTTGTTGATTTTAAATTTTTTCCATTTCCATGTCTCTATTATATTAATATATTTAAAATTACCGTATTTAGTCGACGAGGATTATTAAATATGGATGAATGCATCATCAATAGCCGTTAGTTTTGGGCCTCCAAGTGGGGGATGTTACAAGAGGGCAAGGAACTAAGGCTAGTTTGGTAATTTAGGAAATCCCTTTTGTATACAACCAAATTCCAAATTTTTTATCTCATTTTCCATTCATTTTCATTTCCTAAATCCTCTTCCAAGGTCTTGATAAAAACTTCCATGGCTTCCAAATATTTATAAAAGTTTAAAACCCTTAGTTCATTCATTTTTTAAAAAACATTTAAGTCTTTGTTTAAAAGTCCTCCATCCACTTTTGCAACAATTCTTTCACAAAACTAGTCTATACACCTCCCAATCCAACCATGGCCGATCTCATGATTCCCATGGTCGAGCCCATCTAGCCCATTTTGGGTCCAAAAAGCCAAGCTTTCATGAAGAAAATGGTAAATCGAATGTTAGTCATGGTGAAGTGGTAGTTCGACTTAGTTTGGTTGCACTTGGTGAGTAAAATCTCAGCTTCTAAACCAAATTTTTTTAACTTTAATATTGTTTTTTTAGTAGTTGATAATTGCTTGTTGTATATGGATTGAGATATAATGGTTGTTGGCTTGGTTTATGATTTAAAAATATGACACCTTTGATCGGTAATATGTGATTTGAAAGCTAGTTGTAAAAGTTTAACTAGGTGATATAAGTTATACTCCTGATGTTATGATTATTATTTACTCTTTTATATATTTTATAATTATGCTATGTGATGCGCTTCTTGGATGTAAATAAAATGACATGTAGATAGTTATATAAGTGCACTTATGGCGACTATCGATATAATGGCACTTTTGAAAAATACCATCTTTTTGAAACCTCATGGTTTATTCTAGTGCATGGTTTTGTTTTATAAAGAGAGTTAAGTTTTTGAATATTGATGGATTTAAAATTAATTAACTATTTTAATAATGATTTTTATATTTAATTAATCATTTTAAATAATAAGGATTAAGGTTAATTAACTTACTTAATAATGATAAATTTGGAATTGATAAATTACTTTGTTAATGACACTAAAACTTATTTAATCATTTCATTTAATGATATTTAAGGTTAAAATCATTTAATAATGATGGATTAAAGTTAATTAATCATTTCAATTAATGATGTTTAAAATTTATTAACCCTTTGTAATTAACGACTTTTAAAGTTAATTAATTAGTTTAAATTTAACTAATCTTTTTCTTTAATGATGTTTTAAATTAATTAACCATTTTAGTTAATGGTGTCTAAATTTAATTAATTTAATTGATGATGTTTCCAAAAGTGATTAACCCTTTTTAGTTAATGGTATTTGAAGTTAATTAATTAAATTAATCATCGAAGTTTAAAGATAATTAATCATTCTTATTAATGATAGTTAAAAATAATTAACCAATTAAATAAGAATGTTTTAAGTTATTAAATATTTTTGATAATGGACTTTTTACGTTAATGAAACATTTTGAAAATGTTGTTTTAAAGTTAATGAGAATCCCAAGCATGAACTCAGTATTAAAAGTAAAAGTTTGATTCTTTTATGGAAATGAATTAATGTGCAGAAAGCGATATCACTTATATGGAAAGCATTTAGTTGTATACTTAACACCAAATGTCAAAGATGGAGACTTGTCTCTATCTCAAAAGTTAAGAATGTACGTCGTGACTTGACTTTGAGGTAACACTAGCTTAACTTGCCCAAAATCATTGTTATCTAAGGATAGTACAAGTTTGAAATTGATGAGTAATGATGAGTATACAAGATTTAATTTACACATACGATCATTTTGTTATCTTCGATAGTCGGTTTGTCGATTATCGATTACTTCAGTCTTCTTCGTATTTTGTCACTCTAAGATAATGTGTTGCTCATTTGAGCTTTGTTATCCTTTGTCGGAAATGACTAAACCCAAAGAGTGAGTGAGGACCAAGCTATATAGGGTTGTTTTTATTTGGGTATGATCACATCTACTCTAGATTTAGTTCGGATATTTGTGCACCCAGATGTGAAATACTCGGGTTCACCTTAAAAGTTGGCTGGGTTCGGCTTAGAGGTTTCTAAGAGCCCTTGGAGTTCTCAAGTATATTTCTAGAGGAATACTTCGGTAAAGGAGGGTGAACCCTCCTAGTCATTGATGGAAAATTCCCTTTCACTTATTGATTTGAACATTCTAATATGTTTTTCTTAATTGCATCAGGAAGATTCCAGCACTCTTCTTGAAATTCAATTATTTGAATCCGTTCTTTATGTTTGGATATTGTTCTTGTGAGAGGAAACCTATTTCGCCTTTAGTGATGTGGTCTCACTTGTTGTTTAAATACTCCTATTGTTTTAGAGTTTTACTCATACTAGATACATTGTCTAACTTGAGCCATTTATTTCCCTAAAGTCTTGGGTACTTATTTTTATTTAAATAGTCCGAGAGTAGTAGGTCTTTATTGGGCTCTTTTAAAGATGGAGTTCAAGCAGTAGCCTTTATCTATTTAGTTGCCTATTTCCACTATTTGCTTAATTCATGTAAGTGTATTTTGTTTCAGTATGTGCAAAGGCAGGTTTTTATAATTGCATAAGCTGATAGTAGTACTTTTGTGTACCTCTAATAACTCCTTGTTAGGGAGTATCCTTATGTACTATTTTACGGTTATGTTCTACTTAATAGTTTCGTTATGATATTTTCTGTTATGTTCTTTTTATTTTTACCCTGACTATTCATCATTCAAATGCTTGGAAAATGGCACATGAATACCATGGATGTATTAAGTGTCTTTCCCAAGGGTCAGAAGGTTGGTCATTACAGTTGGTATTAGAGCATCGGTTGAGAAAACACCTTAGACTGATTGAGGTACAACTCATTAGAGATAGGTTGAGAACAGACCTAGAATGAGTTAATCTTGAGAGCGCGTTTGTATTCACCCATCCAACAGTCTGGTTTAGATCTTTTGCAGTTATCTCCCTTAAATCATTTTAGTCCTATCTTTGTATTCTAATAATACCTGTCAATATTCAAGTAATTGAAAATGAGTGAAGAAGAGTGGGAGGACCTAGACCCAGCACGGCTACAAATAGCGGAGTTGTTAGAAATGGGCCAGTTGTAGAGCCGATAAAAGCAGCGGTAGTACAAGCTCAACTGCCCCAAAACTTTACCGCTATGTGCAAAAAGTATACTGCTTTGGGTGGTAAACTATTATTTGGAACTAAAGATATTATGTGAGTTCAGACATGGCTCTGTTTTTGTGAAAGGATATTCGGGGATCTTCAGTTGGAGGATGAAAGAAAGCAATCATTTGCATCATGATAGATCCAAAAGTTAACAAAGGATTGGTGGGATTCTGTGATAATTAATACCCCAAGGGAAAAAATTTCTTGGGCTTAGTTTAAGGAAGTTTTCGAAGCTCAGTTTATTCCAAAGCGGGCAGGACTCGACTGTTAAGGAGTTTCATGGATTTGAAGCATAGATTCAATGCATTGCCTCGCTTTTGTGACGGCCCGTAAATCCGATACCCTTTGAATCGACCATAAACCACACATGTTCAACCCAAAAAGCACAGACCGATGGAAAGTCAAGAGAAAGAAAATAAGAGAGAAGAAAGGGAGAAGATAGAACCAAACGGAACAATACAGAATCTCACATCGTAGCGGAAAACATATAATATCATATCAATAATCTTTACAAAACAGAAACTGTATATACACACATCAATTAGAGTTCAACAATCAATCAATAGTCATCAGCCTGGATAGTCATACTAATCTGTCCTCACAATTGCCGATAATATAAACAACTAAGCAACAATGCAGCGGATAATCAAACAAAACATGTACATGTATATGGAATGGAGATCTCCAGCTCTCTTGCTAAAGCTCCAAAAGCACCAATCTAAACTTGTAAATATACTCAGTCTGACCCCGAGCATTGAAAGGGAAGAACGCCCGGATCAGTCTGGTAAACCAGCATGAGAAACACACTCAACTGAATTTATTTAAATTACCAAACTTTTCCTTTATCAAAAACAAAATTATATCGTAAGACAAGTCCACACATAAACACGGACATGTTTTTACTTACGATAACTAAAACATTTCATATCAAATTCATCTTATAATATACTAGTGTCTAGCATACAAATAATATGCAAAATAGACGAAATTGTTACCATTATTAAATTCCAGCATATTGCCTAATTGGGTAATACAATCGAAATGGCAGGTACGTATTGGAGTTTGGATTTCCATACAAATGACCAGGTGAAGGGACTACCTTCCAGTAGTATACCTCTAGAAGAATGTACCGAGGACGACCACAAAGGATCCTCTACCAACACAAGACCGGCCAATCTCTATAACTAGATGGTGATGAATATATCATCCTCCAGTCGTTACCGACCTTTATCGAGGGCCCTCGAAGCATACAAACCACAATAATCAGATACACGATGTCATATCGTGTAAATATATATATCTAGAAGTGGATGATCATATCCTACTTGGGAATGACCCGCTTAGCCCTGCTGCATCTATCCCTGTTTTGGTCATTTCCGGTTGATGAGGCTAGAGGTAGCGATTACCTTTCACAATCATATATCACATCACTTTAAATGCCACAGGGCCATTTCCATTGACCACTAATTGCCTTCCACAAAAATACGACCCTTAAGCTCATACGTCTCAAGGAGGGTGTTAAGCTAAGAGAAGTTGCCTTCTCTGCCACCAATGTTGTACGTTTGTAAAAACCAATGTACGTAATCTTTAGAAATGCAATGTTAGACAAACATCCATACAAGTTGTCCAGGAACAAGACAAACAAAAGGTACTTTCCTACCACATCCTGTCGGGAAATCCCTAGGACTAGTAGCGAATAGTCCTTGCATTGGATATTTCATAATGAAGAGACTACTGCTACTTGATGTATATTAGGATTTTAACCCCAAATGATCAACTAGCAGTCCCCCACTATGAAAATCCTGAATATCAATATCATCACAAGCAATCTACACAATCGTCGCATATACGTTGGTCCGAAGTAGTTTTCAGATAAATCTGACCCCAGTCTCTTCGCACCAACAACGCAAAAGCGTTTCTCAACCTCACACAGCAACTAAGTTTCATAGACTTATCACGTCTCCAACTTTCAACTAGCTATCCTTCGGGCAAAGAAGGAAGCTCGATAGATTAAAGTAACACTCTACAGTATACGAATCATCATCCTCAACACAAACGATAATCAAGCCTATACAAAAGGCTACGTACTAAGTGTACAACTAAATAGTTCCCACATCAAGTCGAGGAGCTAAAATTTTGGCCAAATTCGATAGTTGGTTATTTATCTATCAAAGCAAACAAACAAATATTTAGCACCATATACAATCACTAGGCCCTTTTAATTAATCTTTTATTAATTAAATCATTTGCCAAATATTCACTTCAAATTATCTTTAAAAAGATTCATTCTCAAAATCATTTCAACATTGGAAAACATTTCTAAATACTTGTTTAATAATAAGTAATTCACAAATCAATTTATTTTCGACACTTGAAAAATACTCCATATACTTAAATTAGGATTAAATATATATTTATTCTTTAAGGAAAACATTCACTTAAACACATTTATTTGGGTCAAAACGAATGTTGCGTAAAACATCGTTACGACAACCCAAAGTCACTAGTTTAGGGATTCCAAAATAAGATAGATATATAAATCCCAATACTATACAAAAATATTTCCTTCCAGAAATCATCTACCATAACAACAGTGTTATAGTTCGTCGTTTTCTTACTTCTTGAAAATGTCTATTTCAACAATGAATGTTGAAGTCTATGTACTCGATACTTAACTCATTTTAAAATATCTTTAAACCATTTAACTCCATTAAAATATCATTTTTTAAAACATTTATTTAATTTTGAAAGATTATTCACTGTCCAAAATCGTGAATATAATTTGTTTACCAAATCCAATATTTCTACACATTTATTTTAAAGATTTATCCACTGTCCAAAATCGTGGATATGCTTCTCAACCCAAATTCATTATTATTTCAACATTTAATTTAAAGGATTATCCACTGTCCAAAATCGTGGATATAATTCCTTTAATAATCTAAAATAATTAACTTATCAAATTCAATTAATTTCGGATTTATGAAATAATGTTTATAAATTCACATTTATTTATTATAAAAACTTCCATGTACAAAATTCCTTTATAAATCAATTCCATTTATAACTCGATTACATGACAAAACTCCAAATTATAAGTTTATTACTTACAATTCATTTATTTACAAAATCATTCCTTTTATAACTTCATCAATTTATAAATCTATAAATCTTATTTACTTATAAAATCCATTTATAACTTCGTTTAATGTAAGTAAAATGGGAAAACATAACTTCATCAATTTCCATTTCAATAATTTATCTAATGCAGTTCAAATTATTTAGCTTTCCTTTAGTTAAATTTCAAATCATACATTTTATTATGCTACTCACATTTATTTCTACTTTACCAAAGCTAAAATTTTATTTCATTTCACATTATAAGTCAAAAACCATTTCACTTATATTTATCAATTTCAACTTGGATTTTAAATTCAAATTAGTTTATCAAAACAAAACTTCAATTTCAATTTACTATTGATAGCAAATCAATCTCATAGAAACTCGAAAATGATACTGATGACGCTAAAGTCATCACCCTTATTATTTCCTAGCAATAGTGAATTCAGTGATTTATATTCGTTTAAAATTTTCCTTTTATATTTATAAATTGCATTTATAAACTCTTTTACTTATATAATTTCACTATTTCACTTTAATTATATATATGATCATTTCAAATTTATTCATCTTATCTAGATATATAATAGTGAATATTAGGCATGCATCCCTAAAAGCAAACTTAATTCACTAAAACTCCTCTAGTAAGAAAACATACTTTGCAGGTCCCTATTTTTTAATTTCGGCTATTTTTCCCTAAAATACCCCTCCCCTTCTTGCACGATTGATTTTAATAACGAGTTTATCTTTCTTGATTTCATCTTCTTCTTCATTGGCGAACTTATATTTCTTGATTTCATCTTCTTCTTCAATGGCGAGCTCAGCTTTCTCGATAGTTGCATTTCAGAAAATATGTAATAGTTGCAGAAATGTCTGCAACTATATGCAATAGTTGCAGACATTTCTACAACTATACCACATAGTTGCAAAAATTTCTACAACTATATGCAATTGTTGTAGATATTTCTGCAACTATTGCATATAGTTGCAGAAATTTCTACAACTATAGCATGTAGTTGCATTTCTGCAAATATGCAATAGTTGTAGAAATGTCTGTAACTATATGTAATAGTTGTAGACATTTCTGCAATTATACAATATAGTAGCAGAAATTTCTGCAACTATATGCAATAGTTGCATATATTTCTGCAATTATAGCACATAGTTGCAGAAATGTCTACAATTAATTGCAAATGTTGTAAATTTGAAAAAAAATCGAAAGTGTTCAAAATTTGCTAAATTGTCTATAAATATATGAAATAATTTCACCTTTACTACAAATTTGAATTTTTGGTATCAACAATAGATCTCATTTTAAAGATCATAAAATTTGTGATTTTTTGATGAAAACGGTATACTGATCCGATTTTTCTATATAAAGTTATACGCGTTTGAAATGTTAAAAACATAAAGGGTATTTGGGTCTTTTTGCGAGCGCAAATTTGAATATAGGGACCGGAAATGTAAGTTTAGTTTGGGAATGATGTATTCTCTATTTTGAAACTTATTAGGGATGTGAGCCAAAGTTACCCTTTATAATAATATAATCTCTTTAACTTTGAAAAACAACTTTCAAAATAACGGGATTTAGATTTTCAAATTCTTAGTTCAAATTCATTTTTATTTATAAATATATTCATATAGTTTAAGTTCTTACATATAAGATTATTTTACAATTGTAAATCATATTAATTATAATTTCATACTTATAATTCTTTTGCTTATTCAATTTATCCTTTTACAATCGTTGTTTTTATTTAGATCATTTCAAATAGCTTTTATTAACTTATATATTTACACTTTCAAACAACCAAACAATCAATTTATATACACTTCAATAATTCCTAAAAAATTATTTCCTTTGTATATATAAAACTAAATCGAGGTAAAATTATTTCATTAACCCAATTTAAAATGATACTATGTCGACTTGCCTCATTTAAGTGTTTAGAAATCCTTATCGTTAACATAACGTCCCACATTCCAACCAGAATTCATAAACAGCTCAACGGATAAGCAAACACAATATAAAACATTTTATATTCACTAACAAATACGTGCTCATATATATAATACACTCAAATTCAATCTAGGGTGCTACTGTCCCTATCTACACCGAGTACACATCAAAGTTTAGGAATATACAAAATCTAAGCTTTGATACAAGCTGTGACGGTCTACAGACAGTGGTTAACTCCACCGTAGCTCACACTGATACCTCATGCTTTGCTTTTACGGTCATCTTCTCGACTACGACTAACCCTTTCACACTAGGGACATGTAGGGGTAAGAGTCATTCGTTCACTACCTAACAAGAAGTGAGAACCCCTATCAGGCCGAACATAATCAAGCAAAACCGATGCACGTAATCTATAGAAATGTGGTGTCAAACAAATATCCATACAAGTTGTCCAGGAACAGGACAAACCGAAGGTACTTTTCTACCATATCATGTCGGTAAATCCCTAGGACTAGTAGTGAATAGTCCTTGCATTGGATATTTCATAATGAAGAGACCACTACTGCTGGATGTATATTGGGATTTTAACCCCAAACAATCAACAAGCAGTCCCCCACTATGAAAATCCTGAATATCAATATAATCACAAGCAACCTGCACAATCGTCGCTTACGTTGGCCCGAAGTGGTTTTCAGATAAATCTGATCCCGGTCTCTTCGCACCAACAACACAAAAGCATTTCTCAACCTCACGCATCAACTAAGTCTCATAGACTTATCACATCTCCAACTTTCAACTTGCTATCCTTTGGGCCAAGAAAGAAGCTCGATAGATTGGAGTAACACTCCGCACTATACGAATTATCATCCTCAATACAAACGATATCAAGCTTACATAGAAGACTACATACTAAGTGTATAACTAAATAGTTCCCACATCAAGTCGAGGAACTAAAATTTTGGCCAAATTTGATAGTCGGTTATTTAGTTACCAAAGCAAACAAATAAGTATTTAGCACCATATACAATCAATAGGCCCTTTTAATTAATCTTTTATTAATTAAATCATTTGTCAAATATTGACTTCAAATCATCTTTAAAATGATACATTCTCAAAATCATTTCAACATTGGAAAACATTTCCAAATACTTATTTAATAATAAGTAACTCATAAATCAATTTGTTTTCAACACTTGAAAAATATTCCACATAGTCAAATCGGGATTAAGTATATATTTATTCTTTAAGGAAAACGTTCACTTAAACACATTTATTTGGGTCAAAACGAATGTTGCGTAAAACATCGTTACGACAACCCAAAATCACTAGTTTAAGGATTCAGAAATAAGATAGATATATAAATCCCAATACTATACAAAAATATTTCCTTTAGAAAATTATCTACTATAACAACAGTGTTATAGTCCATCGCTTCCTTACTTCTCGAAAACGTCTATTTCAATAATGAATGTTTCTATGTATTCGATATTTAACTCATTTTAAAATATCTTTAAACCGTTTAACTCCATTTAAAATATCACTTTTTAAAACATTTATTTAATTTCGAAAGATTATTCACTGTCTAAAATCGTGAATATAATTCGTTTACAAAATCCAATATTTCTACACATTTATTTTACAGATTTATCCACTGTCCCAAATCGTGGATATACTTCTCAACCCAAATTCATTATTATTTCAACATTTAATTTAAAGGATTATCCACTGTCTAAAATCATGGATATAAGTCCTTTAATAATCTAAAATAGTTAACTTATCAAATTCAATTGATTTCAGATTTATGAAACAATGTTTATAAATTCACATTTATACATTATAAAAACTTCCATATACAAAATTCCTTTATAGATCAATTCCATTTATAACTCAATTACATGCCAAAAATCCAAATTATAAGTTTATTACTTATAATTAATTTATTTACAAAATAATTCCTTTTATAACTTCATCAATTTAAAAATCTATAAATCTTATTTACATAGAAAATCCATTTATAACTTCGTTTCAACATTTACTAGACTCCTTTATAATCCCATTATTTTTATTTATAAAATATCAATTTTACAAATTTTATATATAAATCATTTATAATAAATTGAAATCTCAATTTAAACTATTTACAAAATCATAACTCCAGATTTCCAAAAATCACGTTTCAACCATATTTCTCAAAAATCATAATTTTTATAACATAAAAATTATAACTTTTATTTATTCACAATAAATCAATTTCCTTAACAATTCAGAATACAACAAAATGTATATTTTCAAAATCACTTGAAAATTCTTTTTAATTTGGAAATCATCACTTTAACATTTTTAAAACTCCAAAATAGGCCCAATGCTGTAACAGCACTAAATACATCAATCACGGCATCCAGAACATCATATATCATATGATAACATCATATATATCAATTTCTGTAAATAAATCAATACCGATGAGGAGTCTAGTTGGATCCATCCACCTTATTACCTACAACAAATATACATATTAGAAATATTTTACAATGTCCTCTTCGAGGCAGACACGCGTACAAATGGCCATCCGCTCATACACGGGAACGTATATGGTCATCTGCTCGAATAGGTAGGAATATATCCAAATACCAATCGATATATCATATATCATCCAAACAATCATCAATCATCATAAATAATATTTATTCTCACTTGTATAAAACTATGAGTGAGTTACAAAGAGTGAGTTGTACTCACATTGATTGTAGTCGTCGCGATAGCGATTTATTCCGCTTAAAATTAAACAAGCATTTAATTTCGACCAAAATTTTCATTAGCTCAAATAAAACCCAATCAAGCTCCATAATATAGTGCTCATCAATATGAACCTGACGCAATTCGTTTTGTCAATTTTCGACCTCATATGAAGAAGTTACATCGTTTTAAAGTTTATACAAATTATAATATAAATTAATTAACATTTTATTTCTATTTTTAAACCCTACTTTCATCAGAGCCGTTGATTTTGCCTTGGAGAGATCGTAGCCGTGCGAAATTTCATCTTCTCTTTCGTTTCAGCCAGGGTCGAAGAACCCATACGCACGCAACAAAAATTTGATGGCCGCACCACCTGTGATAAATGTGGATTAAGGAACTTAAGGCTAGGATAAACACTAAAGGGGGGATGAATAGTGTTTTAGAGAATTAATAAATCTTTTTGAGTTTTTGTTAATTTGAATACAAATGTATGCAATATTCAAACACAGATATGATCACAGAATCAAACACAGATGCAAATATAAAGTAAAAGCAGTAAAGGAAAGAACACACCGGATTTTATACTAGTTCGTAGTTACCCTATATCCAGTCCCGCACACAAGTATGGATTTACTTTCAAAAACAATCTTTACAATTACACACTCGATTTCAAGGCAACAAGGTACACCCTCCAGAATCACAATCCTCTGGGTAGAGATACTTGATTTCCCAGGCAATAAGTTCACCCAATTGATTTCCAAGGCTACAATCACACCTTATCTCGCTTGATTGATTTCCAAGGCCACAATCACACCTTTTCTCGTTTAATTGATTAAAAAGAAGCATATAACTCTAAATAGCACTGAGAATCTTGTTGAGATAGTGACAGAGAATCAAACCAAAAATGATTTAGTTAGATTCAATGTTGATTTCGGCAGAGTAATGGTAAGAATATGTATATAGAAATGTGGAAGAAGAAGAGGAGTGGAAAACCAGAAAATCTATATTGAAATTCGTTGAAAACAACCCCTATTTATAGAAGAACAACAGCCATGTCCATTCGTGAGGAGATATGACGAATATACACTTCTTTTGAAATTTAAATTTTGAAATCAACTGACACTATGTCGACATGGGTAGGTTGAGCATGTCGACATCCCAAAGGAATTTTTGGTGGTTTGTTTTTCTTTGAAACTAACTTCTATCTTATATTATAATTATTTTAAACTTTATAAATATACTTGTCTATAGTTAAATTACATAAGTAAATATATAGAATAATGTATACAAAATTTTACTATAATTTTATATTTAAATCTAAGTATAAATACTTAAAAGTTAAATATATTATTATTAAAGATAGTTTAAAACTACGAATAATTTGATTTTGAAATTAAAGATTATTTTGAGGCTAAAAGTATTTGAAATCAGGATAAATGTTTTTGATGCTTTTAAAAGGAAGATTTGAAATCATTTTGAAAACAAGATAATTTTGTAAAAACATTTGAATGAAAAATTAGCGGATACAAAACAATGTTCCATTAGATTTTTCGTAGGTTCCATCCTACTTAAGGTTCCATCCCTTTAACAGGCTCGAAGTGGATTCCATACCACGAATAAATTGGGTTTAAAGATGCCAGTGCTTTTTAGGAGTTTTAACAAAATTCCTAATTAAAAATTAAATTACTTGAAATCTTGAACTCTTGACATTCTTGATACTCATGAGTCTTCAATCTTGATATCTTGAATCTCTACACTGTACAGTCTTCATTCTTGGTACCTGCATGGTTAAATCCTGCATATACATATATACCTAAACTTATACTGTTAGTATTTCTATTTTATGATCTATTCTAAGGTTGTTGTCATCGAAACCATCATATCAAGGACTAACAATCTCCCTCGTTTTTATGATGACAACCTTTGTTTATAAAATATGACTTCTATCCTAATAACTCCTCCATAATCTCTGCCTTACTATCCTATTTTATATTTCTCCCCCTTTGTCATCAACAAAAACTAACTCTAAATATATATAACTTCAAAATATATAACTCCCCCTAAATCTAATACTCTATGACATGTGATTATAATGATAGTGTTATCATAAATAATCAACACTTAGATCTAAAACTAAAACTCAGTCCCAAACTCCTAACTAAGTATCCATATAATAACACATATAAGAACAAAAATTGTTTATTAATTAGATAGTTGTATTTACATTTTTGTGGGAACGTAAGTAACAATATACACCAAAAGAAAAAATAGAAAAGAAACTAATGAGTGTCTTTGAAAATGGAAGATCTATGAATCGAACAATTCAGATAGTGGAAACAAAAATTTCCACGTTGTTCGACAAGATTTCCATCTTTATCAAAACACGCTTCACCCAACGCAAATGACTTTGTCGTCATCTTCTGCGTGCACTTCTTCCATGGGGACTTATTCTTCTACATCTTCTTCTTCTTCCTCGCTGGCCTCTTGTATTTGATCTCCTGAAGAGTTTTCGTCAATCAAGATTAGGTTAGCATGATTGTTCATAAGAAATTTTTGCAAATTCCTAAGGATTTTTCCTTGCCTCTCTTGTTCCTTGGCCATTCGAAGTTGCATCACTTGGATTTCAATCATTAACTTAAATGCATCCTTTAGAGAATCCTCCATTTTCGTCACACGAGCGAGAATAGTACATTGAAATGGACCAGAAGTGGGAAAAGGGAACGAAAAGGTAGAATTTTTGTTTGACTTGGAAGAGGAGGCTATTGATTATTTGATTTCAGAAGATAGAACAGAGAAATAACAGAAAGAATGAATAAAATTTCGAAAATGAGAAGAATATATAACCAATTATTTTGAATTTTGGTGGAATTTTTTTTAACAAAAACGTTATACATCGACATAGGTATTGGGGGATGTCGACATGGTGCTTTAAATTTTTATTAATTGATTTATTTTTAATTATACTTTGATATATATATATATATATATTATATTTCAGTTATTAAACAAATACCTAATTTTCTTCTTAATTTAGTAAAAATAGTTTCATTTAATGGTTTTGTTAATAAAGCAGCAATTTGATTCTCGGAATTAATATAATCTAGAGTAATTACTTCCTTATTTATATTATCTCTGAGAAAATGATGTCGTATATCAATATGTTTAGTTCGAGCATGTTGAGTAGTATTTTTGGATAAATTTATCACACTAGTATTATCACAATAAAGTGGTGATTTTGAGAATTTGAGAATTTAAGTTTTTGCATATATATTACTTGAGAACAAGCCAAAGGAGCAGAAATATTTTCTGCTTCAGTTGTTGATAAAGAAACTTTGTTTTTCTTTTTACTAAACCAGGAAATCAGAGAATGCCCCAAAAAGTGACAAGTTCCACTTGTACGTTTTCGGTCTGATTTACAATCAGCATAATCAGCATCACAGTAAGATATTAAGTCAAAAGAATCATTTTTAGGGTAAAATAAGCCATAATCAGAAGTGTGTTTAATATATCTTATGATATGTTTTACGGCTTTTAAGTGGGTCTCTTTAGGTTGGGATTGATATATTGCACAAAGACAAACACTTAGCATGATATCAGGTCTACTAGCAGTAACATAGAGTAGTGATCCAATCATTTCTCTATATAATTTTTGATCTACATCTTTCGAGAGATCTTCTTTACAAAGATACTCATTGGTTTCCATGGGAGTGGATTTTCCACACGCAGTGGTCAAACCAAATTCATTAATTAGGGCTTTAGCATATTTTTCTTGACTAATAAAGATACCATTATCTAATTATTTTATTTGTAATCTTAAAAGAAGTTTAATTCACCCATATGACTCACCTCAAACTCTTTTGTCATTATTTTAGAAAATTCTTTATTTATTTCAAAATTAGTTGATACAAAAATGATATCATCTACGTAAACTTGTACTAGTTGAATATCATTTTTATTTCTTTTAATAAAAAGAGTATTACCTACTTTACCAATTTCAAAATTTGATTGTAATATGTAAGATCTTAGTCTATCATGCCAGGCTCTAGGAGCTTGTTTTAGACCATATAAAGCTTTCTTAAGTTTGTAAACATGATTAGGTAATTTTTCATTTTCAAAAAGTGGTGGTTGTTCAACATACACTTCCTCTTTTACCAATCCATTCAAAAAGGCACTTTTAACATCCATTTGAAATAGTTTGAAATTATTATGATTTGCGAAAGCAAGTAGAACCCTAATGGCTTCTAATCTTGCTACGGGAGCAAAGGTTTCATCAAAATCTATTCCTTCTTCTTGACAAAAACCTTGAGCGACTAATCGAGCTTTATTTCTAACTACCACTTCTTGTTCATTCATTTTATTTTTATAAACCTATTTAGTTTCAATTATAGTTTTATTTTCAGGTCCAGGAACAAGTTCCCAAACATTATTTCTAGTGAATTGATTTAATTCTTCTTGCATAGCCAAAATCCATGAATCATCGGTTGATGCTTCTTTTTGATTTTTGGGTTCAATAGTTGATATAAAAGCTACATTACTCATTTGACTTAGTTGATTTCTACTTTTAACAACAGATTGCATATCTCCTAGTATATTTTCAATAGGGTGATCTTATAAAAGTTTAGTCCTTTTATTAGGATGATTAATTTCATTATAAGTTTCAGTTGACTCTAGATTTTGAGTGATTTAAATCCTCCTCATCATTTGTATCTTCAAAATTTTCGATATTTTCATCGAACGAAACATGCATTGTTTCTTCGATGGTGTTAGTTCTTAAATTAAATACTCTGTACGCTTTACTTTTATTAGAATACTCGTTAAAGATACTTTTGTCGGATTTAGGATCAAATTTATCTAAGTTATATTTAGTATTTAAAATAAAACATTTACTTCCAAAAATTCTAAAATAAGATACTTTAGGTTTCTTTCTATGAAGAAGTCCATAAGATGTCTTATCGGTTAAAGGTCTAATTAAAATTCTAATTAAAATATAACAGGCGGTAGCAACTGCTTCTGCCCAAAATTCTTTGGTAATTTACTATATAAAAGCATAGTTCTCGCACATTCTTGAATCGTTCTATTTTTACATTCTACTACTCCGTTTTGTTGTGGAGTTCTTGGAAATGAAAAATTGTAAGTTATTCCCCTTACAGAATTCCTCAAACTTTTCATTTTCAAATTCACCACCGTGATCACTACGAATTGTTATAATTTTTAGAGAAAGTTGATTTTGAATTCTTTTTGTAAAATTCTTAAAACATTCAAAAGTATCACTTTTATGTTTCAAATATATTGTTCATGTAAATCAAGAATAATCATCTACAATTACAAAAAACTTATTTACTATGATTTATTGACAGACTTTGAGATGGACAAAATAAATCAAGGTGAAGTAATTCAAGAGGTTTTGAAGTTGAAATCATATCTTTTAATTTAAAAGAACTTTTTCTAAGTTTTCCTAATTAACATGCATCACATAGACTATCTGCTATAAAATTCATTTTAGGGAGACCTCTTACTAGATCATGTTTTGACAGTCTAGATAAGAGTTTGAAATTCAAATGTCCAAATCTCTTATGCCAAATCCAAGGGTCACTTGTATTTTCCAAAAGACACAGGTTATCATTTGAAACTTTCATATCAAGAATATAAATATTCTTTTTCTTAATTCCTTCAAATATTATGGTTGAATTATTATCTTCAATGTGACACTTATCTTTTTCAAAGTTAATTTTGTATCCTTTATCGCAGAGTTGACTTATACTTAGAAGATTGTGTTTTAGATTCTTAACTAGCAAAACAGTAGTAATAATAGGAGTTTCAGAGTTACCAACTTTGCCGATGCCAATCACATATCCTTTTGAATTGTCTTCAAAGTTAACCAGTCCTCCGTCTTTGTATATTATATTAATCAACATATCTGGATTGCCAGTCATGTGTCTAGAACATCCACTATCGAGTATCCATTTGTTCCTTTTGATCTGCACAAATTTTCCATTGTGGATTGATTTCTCAATTCCCATAAAGCATGTTTCCTGCACATCAGACAATTTTGGTAGACAACTTGAATTGAACATTGATTATATGCAGAATCAAGAGACAATGACGATCTGAATATTTCTAAACTAGTATTAACAAATATAGCCATTTTAAAACTTTTTCAAAAATCAGATTATGAAACTTTGAAAACCTTGCTCTTATACCAAATGTGAGAAATGCGGATTAAGGATCTTAAGGCTAGAATAAACACTAGAGGGCGGTGAATAGTTTTTTAGAGAATTATTAAATCTTTTTGGGTTTTTATTAATTTGAATACAAATGTATGCAATATTCAGACACAGATATGATCACAGAATCAAACACAGATGCAAATATAAAGTAAAAGCAGTAAAGGAAAGATCACACCGGATTTTATACTGGTTCGGAGTTAATCTACATCCAGTCCCACACATAAGTATGGATTTCCTTTCAAAACAATCTTTACAATTACACCCTCGATTTCATACACCCTCCAGATTCACAATCCTCTGGGTAGAGATACTTGATTTGCCGAGCAACAAGTCCACCCAATTGATTTCCAAGGCTACAATCACACCTTATCTTGCTTGATTGATTTCCAAGGCCACAATCACACATTTTCTCGTTTAATTGATTACAATGAAGCCTACAACTCTTAATAGCACTGAGAATCCATTTGAGATAGTGATAGATAAACAAACCAGAAATGATCTAGTTAGATTCAATGTTGATTTCGGCAAAGTAATGGTAAGAATATGTGTATAGAAATGTGGAAGAAGAAGTGGAGTGAAAAACCAGAAAATCTATATTGAAATTTGAAAATAGTCTCTATTTAAAGAAGAACAACAGCCATGTCCATTCGTAAAGAGATAAGATGAATAGACACTTCTTTTGAAATTTAAATTTTGAAACCAACCGACACTTTGTCGACATGGTTAGGTTGAGATGTCGACATCCCAAAGGAATTTTCGTGGTTTGTTTTTCTTTGGAAATAATTTCTATCTTATATTAAAATTATTTTAAACTTTATAAATAAACTTGCCTATGTTAAATTACATAAGTAAATATATAGAATAATGTACACAAAATTTTACTATAATTTTATATTTAAATCTAAGTATAAATATTTAAAAGTTAAATATATTATTATTAAAGATAGTTTAAAACTACGAATAATTTGATTTTGAAATTAAAGATTCTTTTGAGGCTAAAAGTATTTGAAATCAGGATAGATGTTTTTGATGCTTTTAAAAGGAAGATTTTGAAATCATTTTGAAAACAAGATAATTTTGTAAAAACATTTGAATAAAAGATTAGCGGATACAAAACAATGTTCCACTAGATTTTTCGTAGGTTCCATCCTACTTAGGGTTCCATCCCTTTAACAGTCTCGAAGTGGATTCCATTCCACGAATAAATTGAATTTTAAGATGCCAATGCTTTTCTAGGAGTTTTAACAAAATTCCTAATTAAAAATTAAATTATTTGAAATCTTGAATTCTTGATAATCTTGATATTCTTGATACCCATGAGTTTTCAATCTTGATATTTTGAATCTCTATAGTGTACAGTCTTCATTCTTGGTTCCTGCATGGTTAAATCCTATATATACATACATATATATATACATACATATATATATAAAAACTTATACTGTTAGTATTTATATTTTATAATCTATCCTAAGGTTGTTGTCATCAAAACCATCATCTCAAGGACTAACACCACTTACCAATGTTTTCAGGTAGATCGGCGAGTATGGTTTGACGCTCCTACCCGAACCTCACCCATGGCCACGAGCATGGCAAGCTCGGTTGTCCCCTCGCGTGGATAAACGCATGCAAACATCGACTGTTCAAGCTTAAATTGCAGTTGATTCTTTGCGAAATTTTCGATTGTACCTGTTGGATTTGAACGATCTCGTGATGATTTTCGATGTTGTAGTTAGAAGTTTTCTTTGATTTTTCACGGATTGGAAGCAAAATGAGAAAGAACGAAACAAGATTCTGGCCGTAGGAATGTTAGTGGTGGCTAGGGTTAGAAGAAGATAGGGTTTGCAAATAGAAAATAGTTTGGCCCTATATAGAAAATTCTACGACACTATTCATCCCGAAATTTTCTGAACTCGAAGTAAAGCGTGCTGCCTGGCGTTTATAATATTTTACCCCCATTCCGAATGCAATGGAATACATATCGAAAGCCAATTCGATTATATTTGAAAAATAAGTTTTCAAATCGACTATTTAAATTAAAAATTCACTTAAATGTTTTTCTACGCGTTTTAGCTTGCCCCAGATAAACTGTAAATCCGATTGACATGAAATTTGAAATCTTACAATAATATAATATTACGGATCCAATGAAACTGGTTTCGTCGAAATCCAAGATTGTATGAAAAATGACCATTTTCACTCATTAATTAAATATTAAAATATTCAATTTCTACAATTTGACTTTTAATTCAATTTTAAAAAGTTCTCTAACATCATTCTAGTTCAGATATAATTTAATTCAACTTTATAAATCATTTTTATTCACATTAAATTCAAATTTCGGTTATTTATGAAATTTCAAATATTAAATTATCAATTTAAGTATCCAATTAAATCCTTACATTTGAAATAAAATCTATTCAAGTTATAAACTTAACTTGTAAATATTTAAAATCAATTAAATATTTGAATATCGAATGATAGAATTCTGGGTTGTTACAGCTTTGGTCCAATATTGGTAGACACACCATTCAAAAAGAACAAGATGTTTGTGGAAGAACTACAGCCAGAATTTCATCTTGAGATAACCAATCATCTTAATGGTACCTTTACCAATCTTATCAGTATGGTTTGAGGTTCGAAGCTCTGGATATTAAGCAAAGTATTCAGAAAGGCGTAGTGCCGGTAGTTAGTGCCCAACCTTTATCAGTTATCCCAATTGTAAATAAGCCTATATCAAGTGCAAGTTTAAAGGGAAGAAGCAGTCGGCAGGAAAAAAAATCTAATATGGAGCTCAAACTCTTAAGAAGCAGCCCAACTTGGTCAACGTCCTTTGTTTCTAGTGTAACAAGATGGGTCACTTTGCAAATCAGTGTCCAATTGTCTCTTGTTTTAAATACGGCCTGTTGGGACACATGAAGAATGAGTGTCATTTCCAAAAGAAGAGGTCGCAAGGTCAAGCTTTTTCTATTAAGGAAATACTACCTAATTCTATAGATCAAAAGGGAAAGCAAGTGTTGCTTGGTACATTATCCATTTTTGGTATTCCCGCTAGTGCATTGTTCGATATTGCTGCATCTCTTAGTTTAATTTCAGTTAATTTTGTTGATAAACTTAACCTTAAAACCATCCTTTTAAAATATTCTCTTTATGTGTCAAACCCAATTGGGTATTTGAAAAATCTTGACACTATGTGTTTGATTGGGCCTATTTCATGTCAAAACCATTTCTTTCCTTTTTGACTTGTTGGTTCCTGGGTTCATGGGTTATGGGGTGTTGTTGTAGATGGATCGGTTGTCTAAGTTTAGAGTGATCGCAGATTGAATGATTGTTAGAGTTAGTAATGCTGGAGACATTAGTGTAGATATAAATTATGGGAGGCCAAATTATTTAATGATCAGTTTTCTCTCTTTTCTTAAAGTGGCTAAAGAAGAGATAAGAGATATACCAGTTGTTTGGGATTTCAAGGATATTTTCGATTAAGTGCAAGGTTTACCTCCTCACAGTGAAATGGATTTCTATATTGATTTGATTACAGGAACTAGACTGACTGTATAACCTTCTCGAAGGTTGGCCCTGAAAGAGAGAAGGGGATTAGAGAAGCAAATGTTAGCTAATTGCAAAAGGTTTGATCCGCTGTAGCATATCGAGTTGGAGATCATCAATAGTTTTCATTATAAAGGTGGATAGTTCTCTTAGGTTATGTGTAGACTATCAGGAGTTAAACAAGAGGACAACTAAGAATAAGTATCCTTTACCTAGGATCGACAATATGTTTAACCAGCTCTATGGCGCTCGGGTATTTTTCTCAACTAGATCATACCACTAGTTTTCACCAATTAAGGGTAGCAAAGGAGAGTGTGCCCTTAACAGCTTTTCATGCCTCTTATAGTTTTTACTAGTAGTTATCATGCCACTCGGACTAACTAATGCACCTGCTTATTTCGTAGACTTAATGAATCGAGTGTTCCAGGACTTTCTTAATAAGTTTGTTCATCTTGTGATGATATTCTTTTTTATTATAAAATAGAGGATAGCATAAGTATCATCTCCGAGTCGTTCTAAATACTTTAGGAAGTCATGTGCTGAAAGCAAAGTTTTCAAAGTACCATTTTTGGAAATCCTAAATTAGGTTTTTGAGGCACGTAGTTCGAGAGAAGGCATATCAGTGGACCTAACTAGTTAGATGCAGTTCAAGGCTAGAAGAAGCCTAAAAGTGCGACGAAAGTTAGAAGTTTCTTGAGATTGGCTGGTTTACACGATGTTTCATCAAATATTTCTCGAAGATTGCTTCTCATATAATGAAACTAACGAAGAAAAATGTTAAATTCATGTGGATGTTTAAGTGTGATCAAGCATTCAACGAATTAAAAGAGAATTTGCCTAGCGCTCCTATTTTGACTATTCTAGTTGGAGTGGAGGTCAACGGTATATATAGATGTTTGTAGTTCTATTTCGGAAGTAGTTCTGATGTAGCATAGGAAGGTTATTGCCTATACAACTTGAAAACTGAAGCTACATAAGAAAATTATGCTACGCATGATTTAGAACTTTTAGCTATTGTCTTCGCACTTAAGATATGAAGGCAATATCTTCTAGTGAAAACTATGAGTTATTTATGGGCCATGATCTTTAAAGTATCTTTTTATCTAGAAAGATTTGAATTTAAGGAAGCAAAGATTACTGGAGTTGCTCACTTCTGATGATTCGAAAATTCTACATACCCTTAGGAAAATAAATGTTGTTGCGGATGCATTGAGTAGGAAATTTGCGATGGTTGCCAACCTAGAGGTCAGGCCAATGTTGATGGAGAGGAATGTAGCTAATCAAGAAGAAGATCCTATTTTGGCTCGACTCAAGAAAGATGTCCAAGAAGGTGTATTTTCTAGTTTCAAGATTGATCTCGAGGAGTTTTGAGATTGATCTCAAGGATTATTGAGAATGAATGGGCGTATCTTTGTTTAGAATGTTATTGGTCTAAGAAGAGAAGTGTTAGATGAATGTCACCGATCAAAGTTATCTTCCATCCAGAAGTAATCAAGATGATTAAAGGTATGAAGAGAGTTTTTTGGTGGAAGGGGATGGAGCGAGATGTTTCGATCATTGTGAGTTAGTGAGCAAATTGTCAGCAGGTTAAAAGTGACCAATAGAAGTCAGCTTGACTGCTTCAGCCACTTGAAATTCCAAAGTGGAAGTGGAAGAAGATCTCTATGGATTTTATTGATGGACTTCCTAGGTCAAGAAGAGGGAATGATGATATTATGGTGATAGTAGATCGTCTGCTCAAGAGTTCTCATCTTGTTCGTCGACGGAAATTCTATCGGTTTAGAAAACCATCGAACGAATTTATAATAAAATTTATACCGCAAGCGCACGATGTACGAATGTAGCACGTGGCGAATACGGATCGATCCGCAGGGAATTGATGATTTTAAAATTCTATTCAATCAGATTAAACCAAAGTCGATGGAATGTTTAGCAAGAGAATTAACTAACTAACTAAAAGAAAAGAGAATCAAATATAAGAGTTAAGTGACAATTTAGAAAATAAATCCACTCCCTAGATTATGTAGTTCAACACATGAAATCATGATCTCTCTTTTATGGTCATTAGTGCTTTAATTGATGTGTTTATCATAAGTATGACATATTTGTGCTATTGATTAGCCAACATAAGCCATCAAACTATAACACATCCCTTAAAGCACTTACTAAATTTCATGAAACTTGACAAAGAAAATGAAAATAAAATCTATTTTAAGTATGGCCTATTAACTATTGATTAGAAATATAGACCATCAAATTTTAATTTCAAATCACTTTCTTTTGCCATAATCATATTTTGATGAAGAGGCAATTAGTGTTAGTGATTGTTTAAGCATAGCCTATTTGGTGTCAACAATATAGGCTATCAAATTCAAAGAAAAAACAACTAGTAAACCATTTCTATCATCATCATTAAGCACAATAGGAGAGCATGAATCAATAAATAGTTGAAGCTACATAATTAGAGAGCTTCATTACCCCCTAAATTGAAGGGGTTTAGCCTCTCATATTTGTCATTAAAACAATAAATGTAGCTTGCAACATGAAAGAAAAAGAAAAGGAAAAAGAAAGCAAGAAAAAGAAAAGCTATTCTACTTGCATGAAAAATAAATCTAAACTACAACATGAAAGTAAAAAATCATGAAAAGAAAAAGAACATGTATTGAAGTTGCATTAAAAAAATTACGTAAAGAAAAATGGCCAAGTAGTCATGAAAAGAAAGAAGAGAGCTTGGTTCTATTTTAAGCCTAAAACTAACTAACTAAAGAGAAGGAGGCCTAAGAGAGACTAAAGAGGAAGAGGTTACATGAAACATAAGGGGTATATATACAAGTTTTAAAATCCTAATTCACTTTTTGGGGAATGCCCAAAATGCCCTTAGGAATTGTGGAGGCCAAGTAATTATTAACATGTCTTAATCCCCCATTAAATGTACATGAAACCATTAACTCCATAAGCATGTACATTAGCCTTTAATTTGTACATTAAGGTAGGTGGGTAGGTGGGGTCCTCCATGATCTTTACTTTGAATTATTTCCATCCTCATTCCTTTATATCCATTTTGTGCATGCATGTTTCTTCATGAACCCACTAATATGAGAAGCTAAATTCCTACAAAATATTATAAAAATTTCCAATTAAATTCTCTCAAACTAATATACGCGCACAAATGGCCATTTTGCCCTTATATGAAGATGAATATGTGAAAATTTGGAATTAAATTGAATTTTGGTTAAAACAGGTTAAAATACCCAATATGATCATTTATTTAATTTAAATAGAATAAATATGGTGGTAATAATATGCATATTTACGTGCACATCAAATACCCCCACACTTATCTTTTATTCGTCCTCGAATAAACTAAAACTAAGATAAATCCGTTTTCGTAAGAAGCACGATTGCATTGAGCGTATGCAACAAGCCGTTAAACCTCTGGATGTCCCCAATAGGACGAGTGTAGACTCGTAAGCGTTTTCAGCGGATACTACCCACAAAATCCAAATGCAAAATAAAAAATGTAAAGTGAAAATATTTACAAAAATGCAAGATTTATTTAAAAGAGATGAATGCGAATTTTTGAAAATATTTCCAAATAAAGGATTTACTTTTAAATCGACACTTATAAGTTAAATATAGGTTTTGGTTATTATCTTGAAAATTTATTTCATTTACTCGTCAAAATTTCCAACAAAAATCAAGTTATCATAGCAAATAGACAATAGTTTAACTCGTTGTTTCAGTTGATAACAAAGTGTATCTATGAAATGGATCCGTAGTTGACTATCAAAGTTTATCAAAGTGGTATTTTCATTTCTTTTCAATAACAATTCAAATCAAATAAGTAAAAATAGTGCTAGGATTTCAATTGCTTGCTCTCTCATTATTTATAAGAAAAATTACACGCCTAGCTCGGGTAAACTGAGGCCAGATATACCACCCATGCACTGCCTTTCGGGCCTATATGAGGGAGTACAGAGCATGGCGAGTGCACACACTTTCGTGCATACACCTATCGAGCGTAGGTGGTTTTATTAAGACTGTTCTTTTTTCTTTTTCTTTTTTACATGTGTTCCATACATGTATAACCGTGAGGATTTTTAAATGAGTATGAAAGCACATAATCAAAGATTCCAAGTAATTCACACATGCATAACTGTGAGGACTTTTAAATGAGAGTGAATACTTGGATGTTATATATATATATATATATATGTTTTTAGGAGAGAGAGAGTTTTGCAAAATCATCTTAGCATCATTTAACTTAGAAGACAAAAAAATGTTATATCTTTACTTTAAATCAACCACTTTTTAAAACAAAGATTTTCAATTAGGATGTATTTCATAATTAACACGTATGAATCTTCCTGTATACTAGTTAAACCATTGTTATTTGTAATCAAACTTCATTTTTATTTTTGTTAAGATAAATAAACTTTCAAAAATTTCAATTTAATAAGCCAAAACCATATATTTATCCTATAGTGTTTCTTTAAAAATAAATCAAAAGAAAATTTGTTTTTGGCATTTTTTTTAAAGAAAAGGCAAAAATAAACCATGAAAAAGAAAAAATGAAGCTGAGTCTGCCCCCACACTTGATTTTGACTGTGTCCCCACAGTCAACCCAAGTGGAAGGAGAAAAAATAAAATAAAAATCCTATATTTACATGAAAGATTATTATTTACAAGAGATGAGAAAGTATATAGTCAAAAAGTAAATGAAACGGTCTTCCAAAGACCGATTCGTTTGTCTCGTCAAGTATGCGAGACACAGCTTAAGCTCGAAAAACCAATGTCATTTTATTAAAAATCGGACGAGTTGTTTTATTTTCGACGATTTTTGGGGTAGATATAACGATTGATTGAGATTCAAGTTTATTTTTACCAAATTGAAATTCAAGTTTGTCACTGAAAAATTCTTCGAAATTATTGATTTCAAAATCAAAGTGGTGATTTAAATCTTCCCCATCGGGATTTAACAACTCGTCATCCAAAAGTCCAAAAAATTCGTGTTCATTAAATTCGTCTTCCTTTGTTGGATTATCAACAACTTCATTGCGTATCTCAAGTTCAAAATCTAAAGTTGTTGTATTCAAATTTTCAAGATCGAGAAAAGGAAGATCGGATTTTAAATTTGGTTCCACACCCTCAAAAGAATTGAAATCCAACTCAATTACCGTATTTTCAACAACTTCATTAAGATTGCTATTTTTAATTTCAAAAGTTGTTATTTGAAAATCATCGATTTGGGTAAAAGATGGATTATCACTTGACTCATCACACGTTGGGATTTGGTTTTGTTTTTCACGTTGTTTCATATATATTTCAAACAACAAATTTGTGTGTTCATCGTAAATTTCGTTCATTTGTTCAACAAAATCCAACTTATAATTATTGACTTAAGAATTTTCGATTTGGATTTGTTGAGAACAAAAATTTTCACTCGTAACCTGGTTAAGATTATTCCCATTGCCAAATTTGTTTGAAAAGTTGTTTCTATTTTCATATTGAGTTTGAAATTCATTTTGTAGTTCGACATTGAATTGGCATGGGTTATAATCACACTCGTTTGAATTTTGAATTGAATTCAAATTTTGAAATCCTTGACTCGAGTTATTACACTTAAATATGAATTACACAATTCATTTATACTTTGATTTTGTTGTGTAGAGAATTCAAGTAAAGATGAAATGCTATTTTCAAGAGTCGAGGGTTGGTCATCATTTTGAAAATTTTGTCGTTCGAAATCCGAATTATTTACACAATGGTTATTGTTAAAATATCAATAAGAATTTGAAGTGAAATTATATTGATTTTCAAAACTATTGTAAAATTCAAGCGAGTGGGGAAACTCGGACATTTTCAAGAATTTTTTTTCTTTTGTTTTTTTTTCAATAAAGGAAAAATATTTGCAAATTTATTTTTTTTCAAAATGGAAATTTGATTTTTGTTTTGTATTTTGGTTTTTTAATTTTTTTTTTGAAAAGGTTTTTTATTTTTTTTGGATTTTTGATTTTCTAAATTTTTTTGGATTTTTGAAATTTCAAAGGAAGAGGATTTAAAAATTTCAAAGAAAAAGAAAAGGAATATTTACAGTTTTTTTTAGTTTTGGATTTTGATTTTTTTAAATATGCATGAACAAATGCAACTATATGAATGCAAGGGTCTAATTACAAATTATTTATCCTAAGTTAACCCAAAATTGTATAATCACACTTTGTCTTAAATCAACAAGATAGTTCTCAGCCAGGTAACAGGCAGGATTTATCGGTGCACCATGAATCAACGGAGCAATGCAGCCGAAGGTTTAAGTACCTTCAGAGAAACAATTCAATATAATATTTACGAATCACCGTAATACTTATAACAGATTATTACTCTACCGTAACCTAGACACCAAGAAATTAAATTGTTCAAAGAAGACAAATTGTCAATATACAATTAAGTGTTATTGATTTCTAACCGTTATTATTAATCAAAGTCTAAAATGATATGCAAAGCAGAAATTAAACGTGTATTAACAATGCAGCTACGAATGAATTTTTGTTTGTGAATTTTTTTTTTGGAATTTTTTTAAATGCAAGCAAACAACAAAGCAAATAAAAAATAAGAGATAGAGCAAGCAAGAGATTAATTAATTTTTTTTTTTGGGCACGCTAAGCGAAGCAAATATTTTTGGCAAGCGGTTTCCTTTTGGGTCTCTGCTTTGGCAACCTGAAAATTTGAAAAAGATATATACAATGCGTTTATTAAAAAAAATTAAATAAATTAAAACAAACCAAATTACAACAAAACAACACAAAATTTAATTTTTTTTAAGGCTAAAGCTAAACGAAACTAAAACAATTAAAACAAAACAATGTGAACGAAAGAAAAAAATTTGTTTTTTTTTTGTTTTTTTTTGGAGTAAAGTTAAAAGCCAAATATAAACAAACTAAAAAAATAAAAAAATAAAACAAACCCAAGTTATACGTTCAGCCCAATCTGATCCACCATAAGCCCCATACCAATTTTAAAGACAAAATCAACTCTATATCACAAAACCGAACACGCTCTTTTCTATCTGCAAAAATGGCGATCGTTTTCACAAATTAAAAATGAGTCCAAAGTCTTTCCTCCGCTCTAATCACAAATCGAAGATGAATCGCGAGTTCTGTGTGGTTCTGGAGGAACAGATGTTGGTTTCGTGTTCAAGGACGCTACAGTTCGCGAGTGGTTTTGTTCGCGATTTTGGGTTGAGGGTGGTCGGTAAGTTTGAATTGCCGATTGGGTTAGGGAGATTGCAGAGATTGTTCGAGTGGATGCTGGAGGCGGTTCGATTCGGTTGAGCGATTAGTGGTCGAAACAATGTCGATGTAGGCGAGGCGGAATTGTTGAAGGCGAGTTGAACTGCTGTTTGTCTGGTGGAGGTGGATGTATAGGTGACTGTTGCAGTTATTTGTATATGGTGGTTGAATGGATGGTTTGCAGTGGTATGATGGAAAAACAGGATGTGAATTGTAGGGTTTTGATTTTTTTTCGGTTGTGACTGTATTGAGATGAGGAAGGAATATGCAGGGTGTCAGTTGAAATCGTCTGGGTGACTGTTTTGATTTTTTTTCCGGTTGTGACTGTATTGAATGGATGGTTTGCAGTGGTATGATTTTTTTTCAGTCTGTGAATGTTTTTGGGTGATTTGAAGGAGTGGGTGTTTGCAGAGTGATGGAGATGAAGCTTGTAATCACTGTTGTGGTCACAGTTGTATGCAGAGAGGATGTTGATCTTTGATGTGCAATATGTTTGCAATGGCTAGGGGTTTAAAGTGGTTGTATGGTGGTCTCAATGATGTAATTGAGTGAAGTCGTCTGGGTGTATGTTAAAGCAGTAGCCTGTAGTTTGAAGGATGAGGAATGGAATGACAGTGAGCAAGTGGTGGTTGCTTGGGATTGGTTTCGATGGTGTATCTGCAGTGGAGTTCAGGTAAATAGTGTCAAGAAGTGTGGGATTAGAAGTATGTATGGTAGAAAGAAGATGGCAATAATGGCAGCAGCAATGTATATCAGGCAAGCATAGAGGATGTTTAGGTTAGTTGCGAAGGCTATTAGGAATGGTGGTTTTGTGGAGATTGTCAAAGATGGTGGATGAAGCAGTTAAAGAGGGGTTTGGAGTTTACTGGTGACCGAGTGGCAGAAGTATGGTGGGGGAGGAAGGAAGGTTGTATGGCAGTTTGGAAGGGGTATTAGACAGTGGTGTTTGGAAGTGTTGAAGCTTGCTTGTTGTAGATGAGTAGTGGTGATTGAAGATGAAATGAGAGTGGAGAGGTTGTGTACAGAGAGGAAATGGTGATATGCTGCTATCGAGTGCCTGCTATCGTAAGTTGACTGTTTTGGTTTGCAGAGGGAAGGGTAAGTGAAGTTGTTGTTCTGAGATGTAATTGTGGAGTTGAGAAGAGAAGATGGCAGCAGAAGTATGATGGTTTTGTGATGAGGAAATGGTAGTTGAAAGTGGAAGAGGACAGTTGTGACTACAATGTTGATGGTTATTTTGTAGCAGCAGTGATGATATTTGTTGTGGTGGGATGATGTAGATGTGGACTGAAATTTGGTTGTGGAGATGGCACGGTGGAAGGATGTCTTGATAGCAAGGTAGGTGATATGTAGCAGTGGAGGAGATGGTTGCAATGTGTTGTATGGAGTTGTAAGTGGCAGATTTGGAGTGTTGAAGTTCGACTGAGGTTGCTTTAGGAAGTATACTGAGGCGGTAGCACAGGAAAGGATGGTTGGTGAGAAGTTAGAATTTTTTGTTGGGGGAGTGGCAAGTTGTCTGTGCTTGGTTTAGGCAATAGAGGATGTATGAAGTGGAAAGTTGTAGTTGCACTGTTGATGAGGAATGGTTGAGAAAAGGAACAGTGTAATAGAATGTGCAGTTCAGTGTAACAGAAGTATGGTGGAACGAGAGAGTAGACAGTATTGGTTGTAGGCAGTTTTGTGTGGCGGAAGAAATGGCAAGGAAGGGAAATGAAAACTGTAAAATGAAAACAGAGAAATGAAAACTGTGAAAATGTGAAATGTAAATGAGAAGTGATTTTTTTTTTACAAATGTATATACAAATGCAACTAGAAAACAAGAAACAATAAAAATGCAATCAAAAATCACACAAAAACACAATTTTTTTTTAATTTGCGAACTCACATACAAAACAAACACACACTAAAATTAAGCTAAAAATAATTCGAAGAATAGAAAACTAAAATCAAACAAATCCGCGGCAACGGCGCCAAAAACTTGTTCGTCGACGGAAATTCTATCGGTTTAGAAAACCATCGAACGAATTTATAATAAAATTTATACCGCAAGCGCACGGTGTACGAATGTAGCACGTGGCGAATACGGGTCGATCTGCAGGGAATTGTTGATTTTAAAATTCTATTCAATCAAATTAAACCAAAGTCAATGGAAAGTTTAGTTGGAGAATTAACTAACTAACTAAAAGAAAAGAGAATCAAATATAAGGGTTAAGTGACAATTTAGATAATAAATCCACTCTCTAGATTATGTAGTTCAACACATGAAATCAGATCTCTCTTTTGTGGTCATTAGTGCTTTAATTGATGTGTTTATCATAAGTATGACATATTTGTGCTATTGATTAGCCAACATAAGCCATCAAACTATAACACATCCCTTAAAGCACTTACTAAATTTCATGAAACTTGACAAAGAAAATGAAAATGAAATCTATTTTAAGTATGGCCTATTAACTATTGATTAGAAATATAGACCATCAAATTTTAATTTCAAATCACTTTCTTTTGCCATAATCATATTTTGATGAAGAGGCAATTAGTGTTAGTGATTGTTTAAGCATAGCCTATTTGGTGTCAACAATATAGGCTATCAAATTCAAAGCAAAAACAACTAGTAAACCATTTCTATCATCATCATTAAGCATAAAAAGAGTGCATGAATCAACAAATAGTTGAAGCTACAAAATTAGAGAGCTTCATTACCCCCTAAATTGAAGGGGTTTAGCCTCTCATATTTGTCATTAAAACAACAAATGTAGCTTGCAACATAAAAGAAAAAGAAAAGGAAAAAGAAAGCAAGAAAAAGTAAAACTATTCTACTTGCATGAAAAATAAATCTAAACTACAACAGAAAGTAAATAAGCATGAAAAGAAAAAGAACATGTATTGAAGTTGCATTAAAAAAATTACATAAAGAAAAATGGCCAAGTAGCCATGAAAAGAAAGAAGAGAGCTTGGTTTTATTTTGAGCCTAAAACTAACTAACTAAAGAGAAGGAGGCCTAAGAGAGACTAAAGAGGAAGAGGTTACATGAAACATAAGGGGTATATATATAAGTTTTAAAACCCTAATTTAGTTTTTGGGGAATGCCACAAAATGCCCCTTAGGAAGTGTGGAGGCCAAGTAATTATTAACATGTCTTAATCCCCCATTAAATGTACATGAAACCATTAACTCCATAAGCATGTACATTAGCCTTTAATTTGTACATTAAGGTAGGTGGGTAGGTGGGGTCCTCCATGATCTTCACTTTGAATTATTTCCATCTTCATTCCTTTATATCAATTTTGTGCATGCATGTTTCTTCATGAACCCACTAATATGAGAGCTAAATTCCTACAAAATATTATAAAAATTTCCAATTAAATTCTCTCAAATTAATATACGCGCACAAATGGCCATTTTTCCCTTATATGAAGATGAATATGTGAAAATTTTGAATTAATATGAATTTTGGTTAAAACAAGTTAAAATACCCAATATGATCATTTAATTAATTTAAATAGAATAAATATGGTGGTAACAATATGCACATTTACGTGCACATCACATCTCATTCCTATTAAGCCGACTAGAACTATTGAGATTCTGGCTAGTTTATGCGAAGAAGATTGTGAGGCTTCATGGTATTCCTTATAATGTTGTAATTGGCTGAGATCCAATATTCACTAGCATGTTCTGGGAGGGACTGCAGACTGCCTTAGGGACCGAACTGAGTCTGGATACAGCTTACCATTCTTAGATAGATGGGCAAACGGAGAGAGTGAACTGGATCTTGGAGGATTTATTGTAAGCATGCATTCTCTACTTTGGAGGTTCTTGGGAAGATCATTTACCCTTGGTTGAGTTCACTTACAACAACAGATATTTGGCAAGTATCAGCATGGCCTCTTCTGAAGCACTTTATGGTCGTCCGTGACGTTCTCCATCATGTTGGGTTGAATCTAGTGATAGAATTGTTCTTGGACCTAACATGATCATAGAAGCAAGTGAGAAGGTAGCTGATATCGAAATGAAGATGAAGGAGGCACAAGATCGAAAAAAGTGTTAATGGATCGAAGGCACGGGGATCTTAAGTTCTTAATGAGAGATTCGATGTTTGTGAACCTGTTGAAGAATGTTGTGAGGTTTAGGAAATTAGGAAAGCTAGCCACTCGATTTATTAGCCCTTTTTCCATTCGAGACCAAATTTGTAGACTTGCATATAAAGTGAAGTTACCAGATAGACTAACGGATGTGCGTAATGTATTTCACATATCTCGTTTACGTATGTATCTACATGATCCTTCAACAATTTTGGAACAAGCACAACAAGTTAATTTAGAAGTTCAGCATAACATAACCATTCTTAGGTGGCATCTTCATGTCATCGCTTGAGATATAAAGCAATTGGGAAACGAAGGATGTGAATCTTGTGAAGGTTTAGTGGAGTGTAGATTCCAGAAATTGCATTTGGGAGATTAAAGATTTTATAAGGGAAGCTTATCCTTAGTTGATATTAGAATAGTTGTTTGTTCATATGTGTGTATTGTGTATGCACTATTGTGATATAGTTATATAGTGCGTATTTATAGTATGGGTTTTCTTATATAATATGTGCCCATTTTGAGTTATCTCCTTAAGCATCAATTTCAAAGACGAAATTCTTTTAAGGTGGAGAGTGTGACAATCCGTAAATTAATCAGTTTAAAATATGGGTATTAATTTTTTTTTAAATCATTAATTAATGGATTTTACAACTTAAAAGTCTTTAAAATAATAATTGGTGATGGTGAAATGGTTTTCCAAATTTATTTACAAAAGTTATCACTTCAATGAAAAATAAAAAATGTGTTTGGAAATAGTTTTTTGAATTTTTTGACTTTTCGTTGGCTAAAAAGTTGTTGGAAACTTAGTGAACTCTAGTGTAAATATATTCACGTACATTTATAAATAAGTTAGTATCATATATATACACACATGTGCACACTTAAACATATTGAATGTTTGATGTGACTCAATATAAAAAGAAAAAAAGGTGTTTAAACTAAAAAGATGCTTTGTGAAACATTAAAAACATAAGTACATAGGGGGGATTAATGCATGTTGGCAAAGATAAAGAGGGGGGACATTGAACACGTGAGCAACAAAGGGGGAAACAAGGTGATGACGTGGCAAGCTTTGAGGGAAGGATAAGGTACTAAGGCTAGTCTGGTAATTTAGTAAATCCCCTTTGTGTATAACCAAATTCCTGATTTCTTTTCTCATTTTCGATTCATTTTCATTTTCTAAAACCTCCGCCAAGTTCTTGAGAAAAACTTCGATGACTTCCAAATATTTATAGAACTTAAAACCCTTAGTTCATTCATTTTTTAAAAACACATAAGCCATGTTTAAAAGTCTTCCATCCACTTCCACAACAACTTCCTTCATAAAACAGGTCCATACACCTCCTAGTCTAACCATGGTCGATCACATGATTCCCCTGGCCGAACCCATCTAGACCATTTAGGGTCCAAAGATCCAAGCTTTAATGAAGAAAAAGGTATATCAGCTGTTAGTCAAGGTAAAGTGGTAGTTCGACTTAGTTTGATTGCACTTTGATGAGTAAAATCTCACCTTCTAAACCAAATTTTTTTAACTTTAATATTATTCATTTTAGTAATTGATAATTTCTTGTTGAAAATGTATCGAAATGTAATGGTTGTTGGCTTGGTTTATGCTTTTATTAGATGACACCTTTGATAGTTGGTAAGTGATTTGAAACCTAGTTGCACAAGTTTAAGTAGGTGACATAAGTTATAGCCTCCATGTTATATTGTTATTTGCTCTTATATATACATCATACTTATGTTATGTGATAAAATGACATGTTTAGTTAGTTATAAAAATGTCTGTATAGCAA
This sequence comes from Allium cepa, assembly GCA_030765085.1. NCBI lineage: Eukaryota > Viridiplantae > Streptophyta > Magnoliopsida > Asparagales > Amaryllidaceae > Allium > Allium cepa. The sequence continues at coordinate 954,920,724 of CM060934.1, read as the reverse complement.
CTATCACTATATTGGCAGTTTTGAAAAGTACACTCTCTTCAAAACCTCTTGGTTTATTCTGGAGCATTGGTTTTGTTTAACAAAGCGAGTTAAGTTTTTGAATAAGAAAGGATTTAAAATTAATTGACTATTTCAATAATTATTTATAAATTTAACTAATTATTTTAATTAATGAGGATTAAGGTTAATTAATTAACTTAATAATGATGTGTTCAGAATTAATAAATTAGTTTGTTAATGATACCTAAACTTAATAAATCATTTTATCTAATGATGTCTGAGGTTATTTAATAGTTTCATAACGATGGATTTAAGTTAATTAATCATTTTGTTTAAGATTATCAACCCTCTGCAATAAATGACTTTAGAAGTTAATTAATCAGTTTAAATTTAACCCAACTTTTCTTTTAATTATGCTTTAAATTAATTAACTTTTTTTTAATTAATGATGTTTAAATTTAATTATTTAATTTAATTAATGTTGTTTCTAAAGGTGATTAACCATTTTTGATTGATGGTATTTCAACTTAATTAATCAAGCTAATTATCGAAGTTTAAAGATAATTAATCATTCTTATTAATGGTAGTTAAAACTAATTAAACAATTGAATAAAGATGTTTTTAAGATATTAAATCTTTTTTATAATGGACTTTTAAAGTTAATGAAACATTTTTACAAAGTTGTTTAATGTTAAAACTTGTAATGAGAAGCCTAAACATGAATTTGGTTTTAAAGTAAAAGTTTGATTCGTTTGTGAAAATGAATTAATTTTCGTAAGGTGATAGCTCTTATATGAAAAGCATTTAGCTGTACACTTAACACCAAATATCGAAAAGGGTGACTCATTTCTACCTTGGAAGTTAAGAATATACGCCGAGACATGACTTTGAGGTAACACCACCTTAATGTTTGCACTAAAAATTAGCACAAACACCCAATAGAGATTTTATAGAGGAATAAATAAAGAATATTAAATATAAACAGAGAGAATATAGCAATAAAGTAATCAGAAACAAGCTAATAACAGAGAAATAGCACCTTGTAGTGGTTCGATATTGTTTGTCTACATCCACTTTGAAGAGATAGATTTATTATCACTTTGTAAACTGACTAAAATAGGGATCGGATTAGAATGCTTAGCTATAAAAGAGTACAAAGCAACAACCAACATCCAAAAAAAATTTCGAAAATGAACAATCGAGCCTGTATAGATAAAGGAAGATGGCGAAATATCTTCCTGAAAATTTGACAGAAGGATCCCCAAAATCATAGAGGCCCACAAGAGGGATCGCATGGCCTAAATCCTATAGGGATTGCGACCGATTCTTATTTTGGAGGAGTTTGGGGGTGCAATCCTTATGGGAGCTTCTTCATGTTGTATTATGCTTAACCTCCAAGTTTCATACTAATTGGATTTGTAGAACTTGAGTTATTGATCAATCTTTGCTACAACATGTTGTGTAGCTCGATTCTAACTGATGCCTCCTGAGAGAAGAGGGCCGATCCCTCTTACTTCTTCGTCATGGGGTGCGATCCCTAGGTTGGACTCCTAAGGGTCCCCTCTTCTTGTTTCCCAAGTTTCAAGTGTATTGGACTTTTGGATTTTGAGATATTGATCATTTTTCATTAGTTGGGCTGGATACGTTCCGATCCCTTCGACACGATCCCTTTTATACGATCCATTTCTTAGGTGAAGTAATTTGCCCATAAATTGAGCATACAAATTCCAAATGACTTGAGATTTGAAATATAGCCTCGTGGGGCTTCCTTATCACTCTATATCGATCTCATCTAGTTTAGGACAAAAATCAAGGATATGTACCGATCCCCTAGGGGAAGGGATGCCACCGGTCCCCTACCCATGGGAGGTACTAATCCTTATTTAGAATATTTTGGATAGTCTATCTCTCGGTCACGATTGATTGTCACTTCATATCATTGCCTGTGTTTTATCTTAGAGCCAGATAATCATCTCTTTGGGTTGCCTTCCTCAATGATAATCCAGTCTAATTGTCCAGTTAGTTTGAATATAGTCGGGCTAAAAGGCCGGATAACATTTGCGCCCCTAAGTATGTCTTGTTGCGTACATAACATGCTTTGAACTAATGTCAAGTTAAGATCACCGAAAAAGATTCCACTCAGTGTCTTGAATGGTCTTTATCCTTCCATTGCTATTGAGATGCTTTATGGACAGTCAAATCACTCTCTATTCGCCATGATGCTTGGTCGATTTCCAATAGTATAAATTCAGGATTATACTCCATCAGTTACTATCTATGTCCGGTTCTACAGGGCTAGTAAACCAGGCTACCTAGTTCAGTCTCATTTCTGAAAGCCTCAAGTCATAATTGTTAGTCCGTGAGATGATGGTTTTGATGACAACAACCTTAAAATAGATTATAAAATATAAATACTAACATTATAAGTCTAGATATATATGTATATGCAGGATTTAACCATGCAGGCACTAAGAATGAAGACTGTATAGTATAGAGATTCAAGATATCAAGATAAAATATCAAGATAGAAGACTCATGAGTATCGAGACTATCAAGAGTTCAAGATTTCAAGGATATGTATTTTTTATTATTATTAGGAATTTTTGTTAAAACTCGTAGAAAAGCACCGACATCTTAAAATCCAATTTATTCGTGGAATGGAATCCACTTCGAGCCCATTAAAGGGATGGAACCCAAAGTAGGATGAAACCTACGAAAAATCTAGTGGAACATTGTTTTGTATCTGCTAACTTTTATTTAAAATGATTTTTTCAAAATTATATCCTGTTTTTAAAATGTTTTCAAAACTTTCTTTTAAAAGATTCAAAACCCTCGATCCTGATTTTAAATAATTTTAGCCTCAAAAACATCTTTATTTTCGAAGTCAAATTACTCCTAATTTTAAACTATCTTTTTAAATAAATATTTTACTTTTAAATATTTATACTTAGATTTAAATATAAAACTATAGTTAAAATCTATATGTATTATTCTTTATAATTACTTATGAATTTTAACTATAGTCAAGTACATTTATAAAGTTTAAAATAGTTTTTATATAAGATAAAGGTTATTTTCAAAGAAAATCAAAAACACCAAAAAAATCCTTTGGGTTGTCGACATGCCTAGCATGACCATGTTGACATGGTGACAGTTTGATTCAAAAATTCAAATTCAAAGGAAGTGTCTATTAGCCATAACTCTTCATGAATGGTCATGGCTGTTGTTCTTCTATGAATAGGGGTCAGTTTCAATGAATTTTCAATCATAATTTTCTAGTTTTCACTTCTATTCTTCTTTCTCATTTCTTAATACATATTCTTATCATTACTCTGCCGAAATCAACATTGAATTATACTCGATTACTTCTAGTTTGATTCATATCACTATCTCTACAAGATTCTCAGTGCTATTCAGAGTTATAGACTTCTTTGTAATCTATTAAGCGAGAAAAGGTGTGATTGTAGCCTTGGAAATCAATCAAAAGGGAAAATGTGTGATTGTAGCCTTGGTAAATCAATTGGGTAAACTTGTGGCATGGAAATCAGGTATCTCTACCCAGAGGATCGAAATTCTGGAGGGTGTACCTCGTAGCCTTGAAATCGAGGGTGTAATTGTACAATTGCTTTTGAAAGGAAATCCATACTTGTGTTGCAGGACTGGATGTAGGGTAACTCCGAACCAGTATAAAATCCAGTGTGTTCTTTCCTTTACTGCTTTTATTTTATTTCTCCATCTGTGATTGTTTCTGTGATCGTATCTGTGTCTGTATATTGCATATTTTTGTGTCTAAATTAACATAAATTAAAAAGATTTAGTAATTCTTTATTAACACTATTCACCCCCCCCTTTAGTGTTAATCTTAGCCTTAAGATCCGTAATCCGCATTTCTCACAATTGGTATCAGAGCAAGGTTTTTAAAGTTTCATAATCTGATTTTTGGACAGTTTTAAAATGGCAATATTCATTAATACTAATTTAGAAGTATTTAAATCATCATTGTTTCATAAGTCTTCATATAATCAATATTCAAATTCAAGTTATCTACCAAAATTGTTTGATGTGCAAGAATCATTCTTTATGGGTGTTGAGGAATCAATCCACAACGGACAAATTGTGCAGATCAGAAAGAACAAATGGATACTTGATAGTGGATGTTCTAGACACATGACTGGCAATACAAATATACTGAATGATATAATATACGAAGACGGAGGATTGGTTACTTTGGAGACAATTCAAAAGGATGTGTGATTGGCATCGGCAAAGTCGGTAATTCTGAAACTCCTACTATTACTAATGTTTTGCTAGTTAAGAATCTGAAACATAATCTGCTAAGTATAAGTCAACTATGTGATAAAGGTTATAAAATTAAATTTGAAAAAGATAAATGTCACATTGAAGAAATAATTCAACTATTATATTTGAGGGAGTCAGGAAGAAGAATATATATATTCTTAGTATGAAAGTTTCAAATGATAAACTGTGTCTGTTGGCAAATACAAGTGACCCTTGGATTTGGCACAAGAGATTTGGGCATTTGAATTTCAAACTACTATCTAGACTGTCAAAACATGATCTAGTAAGAGGTCTCCCTAAAATGAATTTTAAAGTAGATAGTTTATGTGATGCTTGTCGATTAGGAAAACTTAGAAAAAATTCTTTTAAGTTAAAAGATATGATTTCAACTTCAAAACCTCTTGAATTACTTCATCTTGATTTATTTGGTCCACCTCAAATTTTATCAATAAATCATAGTAGATATGTCTTTGTAATTGTAGATGATTATTCTAGATTTATATGGACAATATTTTTGAAACATAAAAGTGATACTTTTGAATGTTTTAAGACATTCTCAAAAAGAATTCAAAATCAATTTTCTCTAAAAATTATAACTATTCGAAGTGATCACGGTGGTGAATTTGAAAATGAAAGGTTTGAGGAATTCTGCAATAAAAAGGGAATAACTCACAATTTTTCATTTCCGAGAACTCCACAACAAAACGGAGTAGTAGAACATAAAAATAGGACAATTTAAGAGTGTGCGAGAACTATGCTTACATAGTAATTTACCAAAGAGTTTTTAGGCAGAAGCAGTTGCTACCGCCTGTTATATTTTGAATAGAACTTTAATTAGACCTATTACTCATAAGACATCTTATGAACTTCTTTTTTCAAAGAAACCCAAGATATCTTATTTTAGAATTTTTGGAAATAAATGCTTTATTTTAAATACAAAAGATAATTTAGATAAATTTGATCCTAAATCCGACAAAGGTATCTTTATCAGATATTCTAATAGAAGTAAAGCGTACAGAGTGTTTAATTTAAAAACTAATACCATTGAAGAAACAATGCATGTTTCATTTAATGAAAATTTCAAATTTTTTGAAGATACAAGTGACGAAGAGGATTTAATCAATCAAAATCAAGAACCTATTGAAACTAATAATGAAATTGATCATCCTAATAAAAGGACAAAACTTTTAAAAGATCACCCTATAGAAAATATACTGGGAGATATGAATCTGTTATTAAAACTAGAAATCAACTAAGTCAAATGAGTAATGTAGCTTTTATATCAATTATTGAACCCAAAAATCCAATAGAAGCATCAACTGATGATTCATGGATTTTGGCTATGCAAGAAGAATTAAATAAATTTACTAGAAATGACGTTTGGGAACTTGTTCCTAGACCAGAAAATAAAACTATATTTGGAACTAAATGGGTTTATAAAAATAAAATGAATGAACAAGGAGAGGTAGTTAGAAATAAAGCTCGTTTTGTCGCTCAAGGTTATTATCAAGAAGAAGGAATAGATTCTGATGAAACCTTTGCTCCCGTAGCAAGATTAGAAGCCATTAGGTTTCTACTTGCTTTCGCAAATCATAATAATTTCAAATTATTTCAAATGGATGTTAAAAGCGCCTTTTTAAATGGATTTGTAAAATAAGAAGTATATGTCGAATAACCACCACTTTTTGAAAATGATAAATTACCAAATCATGTTTACAAACTTAAAAAAGCACTATATGGTCTAAAATAAGCTCCTAGAGCCTGGTATGATAGACTAAGATCTTATTTATTGCAATCTAATTTTGAAATTGGTAAAGTAGATAATACTCTTTTTATTAAAAGAAATAAAAATGATATTCAACTAGTATAAGTTTATGTAGATAATATCATTTTTGGTTCAACTAATTTGGAAATGAATAAAGAATTTTCTGAAATAATGAAAAAAGAATTTGAGATGAGTCATATGGGTGAATTAAATTTCTTTTTAGGATTACAAATAAAACAACTAGATAATGGTATCTTTATTAGTCAAGGAAAATATGCTAAAGACCTAATTAGTAAATTTGATTTGACCACTGCGAGTGGAAAACCCACTCCCATGGCAATTAATGAGTACCTTAGTAAAGAATATCTCTCAAAAGATGTAGATCAAAAATTATATAGAGGAATGATTGGCTCATTACTCTATATTACCGCCGGTAGACCTGATATCATGCATAGTGCCTGTCTCTGTGCCAGATATCAATCCCAGCCTAAAGAGACTCACTTAAAAGCCATGAAACGAATCATAAGATATGTTAAACACACGTCTGATTCTGGTTTATTCTACCCTAAAAATGGTTCTTTTGACTTAATATCTTACTGTAATGCTGACTATGCTGGTAGTAAATCAGACAGAAAAAGTACAAGTGGGACTTGTCACTTTTTAGGGTATTCTCTGATTTCTTAGCTTAGTAAAAAGCAAAACACAGTTTCTTTATCAACAACTGAAGCAGAGTACATTTCTACTGCTTTGGCTTGTTCTCAAGTAATATATATGCGACAAACCTTAAAAGATTTTGGTTTTAAATTTCTCAAAATCTCTAATTTATTGTGACAATACGAGTGCGATAAATTTATCCAAAAATACTACTCAACATGCTCGAACTAAACATATTGATATCAAACATCATTTTCTCATAGATAATATAAGCAAGGAAGTAGTTGCTCTCGATTATATCAATTCTGAAAATCAAATTGCTGATATCTTAACAAAACCTTTAAATGAATCAATATTTACTAAATTAAGAAGAGAATTAGGAATTTGTTCTATAACTGAAATATAAAATATAAATAAGAAGTATAATTAACAATTGGTATCAAAATAAATCAAAGAGTTAAATTTTTAAAAAGACCATGTCAACATCCCCTAGGTATACATGTCGACATATAACGTTTTTGATTTTTTAAAAATTTTCCCAAGAAAATTCAAAAATTTAGTTATATATTCTTCTCAGTTTTGACTTTTCATTCATTCTCTCTGTTTTCTCTTCATTCTCTCTTCTGAAATAAATAAAATCATGGCTTCATCCTCAAAATCAAACATAAAATCAACTTTCTCATTTCCTTCTCCTACTTCTGGTCCATTCCAATGCACTACTCTTGCTCGAGTAACGAAAATAGAGGAGTCTATGATTGATGTACTTCAGATGCTAACTGAAATTAAAGTAACTCAACTTTGTATGACAAAGGAACAGGAAAGGCAAGGCAAGATTCTTAGGAATTTGCAAAAATTCCTAATGAACAACCAGGCCAACCATATCTTGATCGATGAAGACTCTTCACTCAATCAAGAACAAGAGGCTAGCGACGAAGAAGAAGAACCCACGGAAGAAGCACACGAGGAGGATGATGACCAAGTAGTGTGTGTTGGAGAAGTGTGTTTCGACAAAAATGGGAATCTTGTCGAACAATGTGGAAATTTCTGTTTCCACTATCCAAACTGTTCGATTCATAGATCTCCTATATTCAAAAACACACATTAGTTTCTTCTCTTTCCTTCCATTGTTGTTTGTGTTTTTATATTTTCCAAACGTAAATATAAATACAACAATATACGTAATAAATAACTCGTGTTCCTATATGTGTTTTTATTATAGGTATTATTGTGAATTCTTAGTTAGGATAGTTAATAGTTTAGGACTATGTTTTAGTATTAAACTTAAGTGTTGATTATTTATGATAACACTTTCATTATAATCACATGTCATAGAGTAATAGTTTTAGGGGGAGTTATATAGTTTGGAGTTATCTAGTTTAGATAAAGTTTTTGTTGATGACAAAGGGGGAGAAATATAAAATCGGATAGTTAGGTATAGATTAAGGGGGAGTTGTTAGTTTTAGGGAGAGTTATTAGGATAGAAATAATATTTTATAAACAAAGGTTGTCATCATCAAGAAGGGGGAGATTGTTAGTCCGTAAGATGATGGTTTTGATGACAACAACCTTAAAATAGATTATAAAATATAAATACTAACATTATAAGTTTAGATATATATGTATATGTAGGATTTAACCATGCAGGTACTAAGAATGAAGATTGTATAGTAAGAGATTCAAGATATCAAGATAAAATATCAAGATAAAATATCAAGATAGAAGACTCATGAGTATCGAGACTATCAAGAGTTCAAGATTTCAAGGATAAGTATTTTTTATTATTATTAGGAATTTTTATTAAAACTCGTAGAAAAGCACTGGCATCTTAAAATATAATTTATTCGTGGAATGGAATCCACTTCGAGCCCGTTAAAGGGATGGAACCCTAAGTAGGATGGAACCTACGAAAAATCTAGTGGAACATTGTTTAGTATCCGCTAACTTTTATTCAAAATGGCTTTTCAAAATTATATCATGTTTTCAAAATGTTTTCAAAACTTTCTTTTAAAAGATTCAGAACCCTCGATCCTGATTTTAAATAATTTTAGCTTCAAAAACATCTTTATTTTCAAAGTCAAATTACTCCTGATTTTAAACTATCTCTTTAAATAAATATTTAATTTTTAAATATTTATACATAGATTTAAATATAAAATTATAGTTAAAATCTATATATATTATTCTTTATATTTACTTATGAATTTTAACTATAGTCAAGTATATTTATAAAGTTCAAAATAGATTTTATATAAGATAAAGGTTATTTTCAAAGAAGATAAAAAATGCCAAAAAAATCCTTTGGGATGTCGGCATGCCTAGCATGACCATGTCGACATGGTGACAGTTTGATTCAAAAATTCAAATTCAAAAGAAGTGTCTATTCTCCATAACTCTTCATGAATGGTCATGGCTGTTGTTCTTGTATAAATAGGGGTCAGTTTCAACGAATATTCATTCATAATTTTTTGGTTTTCACTTCTCTTCTTCTTCCTCATTTCTTAATACATATTCTTATCATTACTCTACCGGAATCGATATTGAATCTTACTCGATTACTTCTAGTTTGATTCTCTATCACTATCTCTACAAGATTCTCAGTGCTATGCAGAGTTATAGACTTCTTTGTAATCTAAGCGAGAAAAGGTGTGATTGTAGCCTTGGAAATCAATCAAATGGGAAAAGGTGTGATTGTAGCCTTGGTAAATCAATTGGGTAAACTTGTGCTCGGAAATCAAGTATCTCTACCCAGAGGATCGAAATTCTAGAGGGTGTACCTCATAGCCTTGAAACCGAGGGTGTAATTGTACAACTGCTTTTGAAAGGAAATCCGTACTTGTGTTGCGGGACTAGATGTAGGGTAACTCCGAACCGGTATAAAATCCGGTGTGTTCTTTCCTTTGCTGCTTTTATTTTATTTCTGCATCTGTGATTGTTCTGTGATCATATCTGTGTCTGTATATTGCATATTTTTGTGTCTAAATTAACATAAATTAAAAAGATTTAGTAATTCTTTATTAGCACTATTCACCCCTCCTCTAGTGTTAATCTTAGCCTTAAGATCCGTAATCCGCATTTCTCACAATAATTCAATTTATGTCAATTTCAAAATTTGAATTTTTAGAATATACGCATGTATGTTCAGGTACATGTCTTTGTTATTGACTCCCAGATGAGTTTATATGCTCGCGGGTCATCGCTAATTCCTTATAGTTTAATTGCAATTGAATTGCAATTCCTTGTTTATATTTTTTTATAGTGAAATAGGTGTCATAATAAATCACTCGATGTGAAGGGACTTCAAGTTCTATAGGGATGACAGCCTTCGAGCCATAAGCAAGGGAGAGTGGAGTATGGCCAGCCGTGGACTTGGGATGGTTATGTATGCCCATAATACTGATGGGAGTTCGTTGACCCTCTTGCCTCTAGCATTTTTCAAACGTTTCTTTTGAATGGGATTTATGGTTTTGTTAACAACTTTGATATTCTCAATATGATGTTAGCGGCAGAAGTCTTTGAATTTAGCATTGTCGAATTGGATCCCACTAGCAGTTACGATTTCTTGAGGAAAACTAAAATGATAGATGATGTTTCAAAGAACAAAGTTTATTACTTATTACATTGTGACCATGGCTAAATGTTTTGCTTCATGCCATTTGGTAGAGTAATCAACTGCTACGATGGTGTATTTCGCACCACCTTTAGAAATCGACAAGAAGTCAATGATGTCAATACCCAAGTGGCAAATGGTAATGAACTGACCATTTGAGTAATTTCCATCAATGGGGCTATTGGAATTTTTGCAAATATCTAGCTCTTGTTGCATCATCTAGCATAATTAGCTGCATTACAATTAACAGTTGGCTAGTAATGCCCGTAACGAAGTATTTTCTTTGCCAAGTCTTGCTTCCATAGTGATTGCCGCATTCTCCTTTATGGACTTCTCTCAAGACTCATTTGATTTCATCATTGATGTTACATCGAAATAAGGGAATGGAAAAACCCTTTCTATACATGACTCCTTAGATGATGTAGCATGAAGCTTTACGGAGGTTCCGTTGTTTTTCATTCCTCCACCCAAGAAGGATCCCTTGTTGCAGATAACCTTTAACACGAGTCATTCACAACTACCTTTCCGGCACCGTCTCCAAAACCCATTGAATCTCCATATGGTCGGTGCTTGGACTTAGTATTTCAATAGGGACCAAGCCCATTAGCTGCATATTCCAGGAACTAGCCAGCTTGGCCAGTGAGTTGACTTTCTTATTTTGTTCTTTGAGGGTGTTAATAGTGTAATACTTGAAGTCTACCAGTGGCTCTTGGACCAAGCCAAGATAAGGAGCAAGTTGTTGCCTCTTAGCCCGATAATCTCCCTTGGCTTAGCATACTGCTAACCAGGAATCACAAAATATTTGTAAAGTTTTCACTCCCAGTTCTCTGGCAAGTTTGAGCCCAGTGATCAAGGCTTCATACTCGGCTTCATTTTTTGTTACAGAAAAGTCGAGTTTCAGGGTGTAGCAGATCGATTGTTCCTTAAGAGTCACTAATACGACTCTAACACCAGAACATCGTGGATGCTTCATTTGTGTGCATTTTCCATTGGTTGGTTGGTTCTCCACTGCTCTCCAGAGAGTCTATGGTGCAGTGAATTCGGCTATCAAGTCCGCTAGTGTCTATCCATGGATAGCTCCTCGAGGGAGATACGTGATATCAAATTGTCTTAGCACGATATTCCATTTGAGCTACCTTCTAAACATCTTAAATTGCTGTAGACCTATCATAATAGCTAGTCGGTGTAGACATTGATAGGATGAGCCTGAAAGTAAGAGCAAAGCGTTCGTGACGCAATCAACAGAAAGTGCTCGAGCTTCTCTAGCATTATGTAGTTTCCCTCAACACCTGTCAATCGCTTACTAACATAATATACTGGCCTCTAGATCTGTTTCTCTTTGTGTAACAGTGCAACACTTATGGTTTATACTAACAACGCTAAATAGATGTATAACTCTTCACGATCAGATGGCTCGAATAGGATGGGAGGTTTCTCTAGTTGATCAACCAGAGCTTGAAAAGCATTAATGCAATCCTGCATCCATTCAAAGTTCCTCTTCCCACTCTTAATCAAGTTGAAGAAGAGAATACACTTATCGGTAGCCTTGGAGATAAATCGACTTTGGGCGACAATCTTCCCTTTTAGGCTTCGTACCTAATCCATTGTTGTTAGTGCTCGGATGTTCCAAATTGCTTGAATTTTCTTGAGATTGGCTTCGATTCCGTGAGAATTGATGATGAAACCCTCAAAATTCCCTAATGCAATTCCGAAAGAACATTTCATGGGATTGAGTTTCATTCTATATTTTTGGAGAATACTAAACATCTCCACTAAGTCATTGATGTGGTCATTTAATCTTTGTGACTTCACGAGCATATCGCATACATAAACTTCCATCGGTCGCCCAATCTGATCTTTGAACATCCAGTCAACTAGTCTCTGGTAAGTAGCTTCAGCATTATTTAGTTCAAACGGCAAGACAACATAACGATATAGCCTTAGATCGATAATGAAGCTGGTGTACTCTTAGTCGGAGACACGCATCAGGATCTGGTTGTATCCAGAGTATGTGTCCATAAATGGAAGTAGTTCATATCCAGTGGTTGAGTCTACCAACTGGTCAATCCTCGAAAGTGGAAAGTTGTCTTTTGGGTATGCCTTATTTAGGTCTAAGTAGTCAATGCATGTCTGCCACTTTCCATTAGCTTTTCCCATAAGAACTGAATTGGATACCCATTTTGGGTAGAAGGCGTCGTGGATAAACCCATTGTTTTTAGTTTATCCACCTTTTCTTTAAGTGCAGCTGATCTCTCCGAATCCATGCCACATCATTTTTATTTACTGGACATGTCTTAGGTCGATATTTAATGCATGGATCGTGATAGTTGGCGAGATCCCACGTATGTCAGAATGGGCCCAAGCAAATACAGCAAGCTACGCTCGGAGAAAGCGAACTAATTCCTTCATCGTCATTACACCGAGCTATGATCTATTCTCCTGGACCCGTGATGGGTCGTCGTGGCTAACTGTAATGTCGATCGTTAGCTCAAGGGGTTCAGCCTGGGATTCATTGGGCTCCCCTTCTTCATCTTTGTGCTTTATATCTTTATAGAAGCAACCTTGTTGTTGTTACTTCATATTGGCTTTATGTTATGTGCTGAAAAATGCTTACGTGGATTTACCAAGCAATGGGATTGATTTCAATCCCTTGTATTAGTAGGACTTAAGCAGTTTTGGTTTAACATGAACATAATAGACCATGTGAACTCGAAATCAAACAATGGGACATGCCATATATGCCTTCCATATTTAAACTATCATATGACCTTGAATCGAATGTTTTCCACTTCAGACTTGAATAGGTTAGCATATCTGTACTTGTATAGATTTTAACATGTTCTTTGAATAAACTTGAATATGGACATCAGATTCTTATACGCTGATAGCCGATCCTTGAATTTGAACATAACTGTTTTGCGTAACCATCGATGTGAAATCTGGTTGGAATGATCAGCGATGACGGTCATTCTGGTCGAACTCTTGCGTTTCACCATAAATTCTATAGAGTGTTAAACTGTATTACACTGCACAACAACGTACTAAACTGTACTTAGCATGGGGGACGTCTGAATTGGGTTTGCAAAGTCATTTAGGCAATGGGATCAGTGCCAGCCCCTTGCCTAGGCAAGTCTTGTAACTGTAACACTTTGATAGTGTATGTAGGCATAGATTACGACAATTGGATTTGATGTCGATCCCATGCTAGAGCATTTACCTAATGCATAGTCAATGACATGAAAGCTCGTTGGGATGGCATATGGTGACGGTTGCTTTGGTTGAACTTTCAGATCTCATCATGATCTGGTGAGTCCAATAGTGATGGTGTTATCCCGCCCTTTGGCAAGGTCGTGACACCAAAGGATTAGCTGGAAACCAAAGACAGTTTTTTCCCGAAACCCGGTTATACATAGGTTCCTTATGGATGTCGGTAAATTATGTCTGAGTCCAGATTAAGCTACAATTGGTATGACATGACAAGCGAAGCTAAGAAAGCCAACGTTTCAAAGTTCAAGACGATCGGAGTTCGTATGCTCAAGATATGATCGATGTTTCTCAAGGAAATAAACCTCCCTTCGTATCCATCATGATCGAATCGGTTAATGGTGGCCTTGTTCGCATCGGCCATGTGCATATCGGTCAGAGTGACTTCACTTCATATCCATCATGTTCGTATCGATCGAAGGAGGCCTTGTTCGTATCCATCAAATTATTAGTTGTTCGTATCAATCATCCCATACACATCCATATGTTCGTATCCATCACATTATTCGTTGTTCGTATCCATCAAGTTGGAACAACTTCGATCGATACGAACAAGACCATATAATCGATATGAATAGTAAAATTTAGATCGACACGAACTTCGTCATTCATCAATCAACTCTGCACCAATACGAACCCTACTCGTCGGATCGATATGAAGTCAAGCCATCCCTACTCATCGATACGAATCAAAGCCAAACAGCCTTCCACCGATTCCTTTGTCTTCCTCCTTACTCCTTCTTCCCCGAGCAGTTAGCACACCACTGCTCCCTCTCGACTTTACTTCTACTAAATTCCAGCATAAATAATGACGGAACTGGCCACGAATATGAATGGGTTGGCAGTCAAACTCGAATCTCATTATTTTGATGTAGATTTTTGGGTTAATTACCTAATTAGAGTAATTGGTTCGAGGAATTAACGAATCAGATGGCTCAAAGAAGAAGGCGGTTTCTTTTTTTCCCTGATCGATGCGAAAGCAGTTCATGATAGTGAAAGCAAGTGGAAAATTGGCTAAGTACAAACGCTTATATATGGACCCAGAAATTGAAGAAAAACGATTCGTCTCCCGGTCGTTGCGACCGATCCAACCGATTCCTCCTCTGATCGATACGAAGTGCACTATTTGTATCCATTGAATCGTATCTTATCGATATGAAATTCTAGTTCGTATCGAATGTTTTCGACTCCTTTTAAGACGCACTGATACGAACTGCACTATTCGTATCCATTAACATATGACATATGAAGACTCATATCCATCGATACGAATGATACTGGAGGACCGATTGGACTGTTCATATCCATTATAGGTCCATCGATGCCAAATCGCAACTTCATACCCATGGCTCTGGAGTTCGCAGAAACTTATACTCATCAACGTTAAATATACCAAAGAGCTATTAGCGTATGTCAGCATCATCGATATGAAGACGATCACTCGACTTCTAAAATCGATCCAGGAGATGATTGATATAAAAAAATAAAAAAAAACTCTCCAAAACAACAATCATGCGTTATTACAACTCAAATTTAACATCGATTCAGGAGAGGAACGATATGCAATTCGAAACGAGGAAACTGGCAACGACTCGTGATCGTGCGAACGTGAACGGGAGTCAGGCTAATGTACATACATGTATAATGTAGTAACATCCGATTTTTAAAATTCACAGGAATTGAATACCCACTTGATGACAGTTACAACAACAAACAATAAATCACTATCATACAGCAATCAGTTACAACAGTGCACGGTACAACAGGGCACGGTCAACTGTTCATATTATTGAAAAATCAGTCAAAGGTTACAACTTTCAACAAAAAGACGATAATCTTTTAACAAGTCAGATGAAACTGTTCAGAATGAAGATTGCAACTCTACAAAGCACGATATGTTCTCATAAGACGTACTTTGGGGGTAAATGTTATCCCGCCTTTTGGCAAGGCTGTGACACCAAAGGATTAGCTGGAAACCAAAGACAGTTTTTTCCCTAAACCCAGGTATACACAGGTTCCTTATGGATGTCGGTAAATTTTGTCCAAGTCTAGATTAAACTACAGTTGGTATGACATGACAAGCAAAGCTGTGAAAGCCAACGTTCCAAATTTCAAGATGATCGGAGTTTGTATGCTCAAGACATAATTGATGTTGTTTAAGGAAATCAACCTTCCTTCGTATCCATCATGATTGAATCGGTTAATGGTGGCCTAGTTCGTATCGGCCATGTTCTTATCGGTCAGAGTGACTTCACTTCATATCCATCATGTTTGTATCGATCTAAGTAGGCCTTGCTCATATCCATCAACCGACACGTATCCATCTGTTAGTGTCCATTACATTATCTATTATTCATATCCATCAACTTGGAACAACTTCGATCGATACGAACAAGACCACACAATCGACATGAACAGTACAACTTAGATCGATATGAACAAAGCCACGACACTCGATACGAACAGAATAGCTTCGATCAATTTGAACAAGAGCAAGTCAAATCGATACAAACAAGGCGCAAACATTGGGGAGCCTCGGTCGACTCGGCATGAAAAGTGGATCGATCCGAAGAGTTAGTACCACGTCAACTTGCAGGCACGTGCCAGGATCGATTCGATTATATCAACGCGAAGAGCACCGACATGAAGAGGACAGTGGCCTAAAAGCACTAGTTTGCATCGATCATAACTCACAATCTACAAGTCCAAATACCACCAAATTTTCATAGGAGCTTACGTACAACCTAAAGAATGTTCACGCTAAATTTTGACTCGGTTGGGTCAAATCATGATCGATACGAAATTCGTTCATATCGATCACAGATCGAGTGCAAATCACATTGGATTGATCGTGTGGGCCTTGCCAGAACAGGTCTTCCAAAATCTGAACGAGATATTTGTAGCCTGGGCCTTTAAATAGCATCCTAGGGCCAATAGAAATGGGAATTTTTGGCTCTCCTACGTCCAGACTCTACCAAATTCATTTTTGCACTCCAAGATTACTGTTATACTCGAAAATTACTATTGTATTTCACTGTAATCAGTTGTAATATGCAAGAAAACATAAATAAATTCATCAATTTAATAGTGGACGTAGGCTATACTCCGAACCACTATAAATCATTGTGTTTTCGTGTGTTTTTCAGACCTGTTTTTGAAGTGTTTGTAAGATAATCCTCTTTTTCCATTTATTTTCTACATTTTATTTCTTCAAATACGCTCGAAGAGTGTTGTGCCCAATTTTGGTCCAAACAGATGGGTTCTAGATGCTTTGAGAGATTATCTGCAATGGCTAAAGGACAAGCATATAAGCATATCGAATCAAATACTAAGTAGGGTTCAGCCTTATGTTATTCATGGTTTAATTTCTGGCTCTTGCTTTGAGTTTGAATCTTCTTGTGTATTCGAGTAACACGCTTCCCATTCAATATACTCACGATCTACTGCACGTCATTCGGGTTGGAATGATAGTTAGTCACCCATGAGCCTAGGCATCGATCCGATGATTCTGTCTCTAAGCATTCTTTCGGTCTAGCCTCGAGTCATATCGAACACACGGTATTGAGCTATCGTATTCAGTCTTGGATGATCACACTTCTATTGCTCTCGGGTTGATAAATGTACTACATGGATGGTTGAGTCTCGTCCTAGTTGTATTTATACTCCCACCTAAGCTCTAAAGACCTAGAGTTGATCGATGAATGGTCAGTTTATATTCTTCTTTATTCTCACCCATTCCACACAAGTCAGGGTTATATATCAGTAAGTGGACAGGCATGTCACATCTATTTTAGCTTTACACTCTTTCTCCTATTAACAATAAAACTTGCCAACACCCTAAAATTGATTTTAAGGAAAAGATTAGACCTTTAAACCCTTTGTTGGTTAAATTGTCAAAGATAGGATGTAGGTATTCCCTTTGGTCCAACCTTTTGCATAGATTTATTTTGTGGAAACTTTCTTCTATTGACCTTTTGACCCAGTCAAAACACTTAAATTCCCTTCTTTTTGGTCTATCGAGCCAATTGAAGTAGTCCAACTTTCGCTTCGAAATCTTCCTTTCGAACAATTGCAGAATACTAAAGGATGGCTTTAAGGATTCATGGGTGAAGTTTGGCTAGGTGGGTTTCGACCTTAACGAGAGCAAGGTTAGTTAGTGACTTAAAATTGGTTCTAGAATCTAAGGTAGACCAACTTCAGTTAAGGTTCCGACTCACTAAATGTGAGTGTTTAATGAATGGAGGCTTGTAGTTATCGACTTGGATTACTTAAAAAGGCAAGGGTTTCAACTCAGTTGGAAGGTACCTTTCGATGATGTCATAACCTAGAAAAATATAATTAAATCAAGTAAAAAGCCTTCTACAACTATATAATCAGAAGTATTGAAATCTTCCCTTTAATTAATCCAATAATGATCATGCTGAACAACTATCCCCAATTTGATTTACAAATTATGGTTTACAACTACGCAAACTTAAAAAAAAATACAAGTCTAGAATGAGTGAATTGGGATCTCCACAAACAGACCCCTTGGGTCTTCTTTATAGATGTGGGTTGGCACGTTCCGACTCAGTGCTTTCGACCTGGTTGAAAGGTGGCTTCAGATGCCTTCCGACACCTTTGACACTTCCAAAATCCTCTGCAATGTTTTCCAGTGGTTTTGAATGCCTCCATCTCCATCGAAAGTGGTGGTTGCGCTTTTCCTTTTTATGTTGCTTTGTTATCATAAGGAATGATAGGAGCTTTCGACTCGGATGATAGGTGGCTTCCGAGAGTTTTAAAGATGTTGAAATCTGGATGGCTACAATGCTGTTAGTAGCTTCCGAACTTATGCTTACGACTTGATGCGGAACCTTCATTAGATAGTAAAGGTTTGACCGGTTCGAAAGGCTTGATTTTTCTTTCGAAAGGGTTGTGCTAACCAAGGCATGTTTTTGAGTGGTTTGAATGAAGGCAAAACCTTTGGTTTCAAAATGTTTGGTGCACATAAGAAGAATTATCTTTCATTCTCTCGAACATTGTTTATTTATCTCAATCGAAAGGTCTTCACGCATGAGGAAGCACCTGCTTTAAAAGGGGTTCTCTTGAAGGGGAAGGGTGCTTTCGACCCTTTCGACTCCTTCGAAAGGTTGTGATATCTCTTGTCTTTGGCTGTGCATCCCTTCGACTCCTTCGAAAGGTCTTCCTGGAGCATTTTTCTCTTGTTCTTCTTTGTCTTCTATTTAAACAGGTTTAACAAGGTCGAAAGGTTATTTGGTAGTAACATTTTCCCCCTATAAAGGGATGCCCTTGACTTTCCAAGTCAATCATCTTGAAACCCTCAATGCTTCCTGTTTGTGCCAAAATTGGTCACAAACCCCGGATGTAGTGAAAGCACTTATACACAAATCCTTAATATCTTGACACATATCCTGATAATATAAAGAATAAAAATGAAGAAATAGAAAAATTAAAATGAAAAAAAGTAAGAGAAGACACAAGGTTTATAGTGGTTCGGCTATCTCCGGCCTACATCCACTTTGAATCATTTCTTTTATTCCTTTTTGTATTGAGATTACAGTTACAAGCCTATGAACATAAATGAACAAAATAACAGAGTTTCCATGTAGAGAGCAGAAGATATCCCCATTTTAGTTACCGTAGGACCGCTATTTATAGGTGTAAATCCGAAAATATCCAGCTTAAAACCTAGATTACTTCTTCTTTTGTGCAGGTGGGCCCGCCAGACCAATCCAAAGGGATTTTGGATCGATCTAAGTACAATTTGTATCAATCCAAATTGGCTCCTTATGAGTTGAGATCGATCATAGAGGTTTTTGAGTGCATAAGAAAGCTTCTGTGAAAATTTTATAGCATTTGGACTTGTAGAATGAGAGTTCTGATCGATCCAGGTTTGCATTTTGCTATGTCGGCTCTCATCTTCATATTAATCGTTTCACATCGATCCTCTTCATCTCGATCATTCTTGAATCGATGACATGGAGCGATAATCGTGTGTAGATCCATCTTTCATGCTCGCTGACCGCTTCATTTGCCTTGACCTTCTTTATATCCGCAGGTTGCTAAGCCTTTTGTATCGATCCCCACCTTACTCTATATCGATGCCAAAACCTTCTACTCGTATGGATACTTAGCTATGCGCTTCGTATACATCGATCCATTACTTGCTTCATACCCATACTCCACATGTCGATTTGAGCCTCGCTCCTTCGTATCAATCACTTAATGATCGATATGAAATGCTTCTCCCTATAACCATTTGCTCCTCATATCGATCCAAATTCCCTTTCTTCGTATCGATCCCAATGGATACGAACACCATTCACCTTGATCGATACGAATGGATCGATACGAACCAGCTTCCATAAACCTTGATCCATCGATAACTTGAGCATACGAACTCCGATTGTCTTGAATTTGAAACGTAGCCTTTTCTAGCCTTGTGCATCATTCCCAATCAATCCCGCCTTGATTGGAGATCGGTCAAATTTTGATGGTATCGATCATAGCCTTGTTTCCAATCGATCTCGAATCCTAATATCCATCCTTTCTAGCCAATTTATTGATATCCCGGCCTTGATCAAAAGGCGAGATAACATTTTCTCTCCAAAACATGCCTTGTGGTAAGAAGGCGTGTTTTGAATAGCTTCGAATCCAACATCCGAAGTCTGTATTCCATCCTTCGGCATAACATCCGATCCATAATCCAATCTTTTACCAAGCCATCCTATCATGTGTCGTAGCTGTATCCTTATCCGAATCCGCGACCGCTCCGAGCCGATATGCGATTCCGAATCCAATAATCAAATCCTTACCCAATTTCATATCCATCTGAACCTGAGTTCTAATCCATCCATATCCAATAATTAATAATCCAATCTAGGACCTCTTCAGGTCGATATCCAATTCGGGACCACTTCAGGTCCATACCCAAATCCTTAGCTATTCATAGCTAATATCCGAATCCATAACCTCTCTGGATTCTAGCCAAGCATAACACACACTCGGTGACCTACATTAAGCAACGCCTTGGTGTTATCGGTTCAGTGTCCCTTAATGTTGAGTAATGCCATGGCTTACGTCCTATGCCGAATCCTGGTCGAACCGGACCCTTGCCGAGTATAGTTTGTACCGGATGACTTGAAATAGTAACAGAAAGATAATATAGGACCTAAGTCCTAGGCCAAATCCTGGTCACTCCGGACCATTATCGAGCATAATCCATACTCAACGACCTGAATAAGACGATTCGCCACGTTAGGACGAAGCGACCTACCCCTTGCCAGACATAATCCATACGCGAAGACCATTTACCAAAAACCAAATAAATTCCAATCAAAATCCAATCCGAAATCCAGTTTTATTCAGAAGACCAAAAATCCATACTGGAAATCCAAACTAATATCCAAACCGAAAAAAGCAACTAAGCCAAAGTCCAAACCAGAAAGCAAACAAAACTAGGAGTTCAAACCAAACCAGGAAGAGCCAAATGTCCTGTTCAATATGTGATTATATGATTTTTGTTTGATAATAATAAACATATATATATATTCATTCAAATGTATTTGTTAATATACTATTTTATTTTTCATAGATTAAATAAATATTTGTTGAATAAAATAAATAACAAAGAATTTGAATTCAAACAGAAATTTTATTCAAACAAATATTTATTACAATTTTTTGAATAGTACAAATTTCAAACTCTCACTGTGTGTATATATATATAACTTCAATTACAATATAATTTTGATTACATCTCAAATTTCACATTTACATTGCACCTCACTACATATCACTCATTCACTCAACTTGTAATGATCTTCAACTTCATTCCAATGTGAATCTAGCATCTGAATAATCTGCAAAAATATACATTGAAGCAGTAAAATTGAAAATAAAATATTTTTGCAGTATAAAATAAAATATGGATTTTGAAAATAATATTTGCCACAGTTATTTGGGTTGTCCGTCATGATTTAATTCATAATACACGAATAGCTTGTGACATACACAGTGTATCACTGTATATGCCACAAGGCCGTGCACACCGTTATATACACTTGATAAAATTACAGGGAAGGTGAGCACAAGTCAAACCCAAAACACTGGGTTCAACTCAAGTGCAATAAAAATAATGTCACAATATCAGTACAAGGTCAAACCCGAGCTACTAGCTGGATTCAACACAGGTGCAAGTTCATGAAATGATCATGTTCAATATCATAGCAAAAAAGTTCAAACCAAGTGGCAGTTTTGATCAAAGAGCAGTATAACATGGACAAAGTGCACATATATACACATGAAAGTGAAACAGGCCAGAGTGTGCAGTGACAACATACATGTCGACCATGTTGCACATTGAAGAAAATATGCAAAGCAAGTAGCATAAGCAAAGACAAAGAGGAATAATTCAAGTTCACCATGTACCATCAAGTGATAAACTAGAATGCCATCATATGTACAAAACCAAATGCAAGCTAACATCAAAGCATTCACTAGCTCAATATTTTATGCACAAGAACCAAAGGAATGGCAACATGCATGCTACAGGTCTGATAACAAATGAAATGTATGCACCAACAAACAGTCTACACAGAAGTACAAAGAAACAAGACTCAACACGTATATGAATGTACTAGAAAGAAATAAGCAAGCATATGCACCAGCATCTCAAACACAAACCAAATCATATCACAAAACCAAGCACCAAAGATACAACAGTGACTGATAAAACTTAACAAAGTAAAATAGCAAAAGCAGTGATATGCAGTAGTGTAAACATCACATTGAAGCAACTCGAACTCAAATGGACAGTACAAGTTAATGACATGAACAACGCATAAAGGCTACAACTAAGTTCAAATGAATCTGGAAAAAAATAATCCTCGAAAAGTATCAGTCTCGAGTGCATATACAGGAATGCAACAGTGAATCACAAACCAAGTGCACCAAAGATACAACATGTATACTACTGTGAAACTGGATAATGCAAGTGTAGACTCAAGGGATACAAGTTCGAACAAAGCTCAACAGCACAACATCAAGCAACATCAAGTTGAATAAGACAGAGAAGCAGTAGTTAACAAGCACAAAGAACAAAACAAGTCAAGTATGCTACAACAATGAATTCAATCAGTGCCGAAGTCAACATCGAACCAAGTCAGAAACCAACAGTAGAACGTTCAACCACGAAGGTCAGAAATCATCACATAAACAATATCACAAGCCGAAGTCAAAAAGAACGGGATCGAAAAGTTCAAATTCAAAACTATGGTGGCCAAGTAAAGTGACCAAGTCAAGAATCAACACCGTGAGTATCAAGCAACGAAATTATATGAATTGAAGAAGTCGGATAAATCACCATCGTTCAAGAATAATCCAATGGCCGAAGAAAAATTCAAACAAATATATACGAACGAAAATAAGGGGTTCGAACCCTATATAAAAACCCAATCATCATCGGCTACAAACGCAATCGACTTCAAGTAAGCAAAACCAGAAAAGCAAAAAGCACAAATTACATACCAGAGTAGGATCAAACTCGATCATCAAAGGAGCCATGAGCAAAGTGAAGAGACGATCGATCGATAAAGCAAGAAAGCGAAATCCCAATTCGATTGATCAATTTAAAGCCGGCATCTCAAAGCCCTAATTTTTAATCAGAGAGGAACGAACAATAGGCAGCCATTTTCAAAGCAAGGAATCAGACCGAATACATAAGAAAAGAGAAAGGGGATTCCTTTTTTAATTTTGGGGCCAGCCTTGTTTTATTTTGGGCTTTTATTTTTAATTAAGGGCTTTGTGTTCGTTTAATTGTTTTTAAATTTGTATTTCTCTTTTAAAACGTTGTAATTACTAGTCGTGTGACTAGGGGACAAACTACATGGCGTATTTTGAGAATTCGCAACTTAGTGGCTGAGTTGTGGCAGGGTTTTGAGTGTAGAGTTAGGTTAGTCAGTAGCGGGTGTCACGAGTTTACGTGTGTAAGCGTGTGACTACTTAATTCCTAGTAGAAACCTTGGGGGCAGTACGTAGGCAGGGTTTTATCGAAGTTGGGTAAATTCTGTGTCATTCTATTTCTGCATTTATTATTCTTCTATTATCTGTACTGCTATAGTTTTGATTTATCTATGTTGAAATAATTTTATAAGCTTCCTCAATAATTTTTATAATTGTCAGTATCACTCTATTCAACCCCTCTATGGTGAAATCGATCCTACAACTGGTATCAGAGCTAGGAACAGAAGTCAACTTTTGTTTTTTTTAAAAAAAATTGTTTTTTCAAAAACCAATTTTTGTTTTAAAAAGTTGAATTTTTAAAATGGCTTCTTTTAATGCTGCTTTTGCTGAGGGTCAATCCATAGTTAGACCACCAATATTCAATGGTGAATATGCTTACTGGAAAAATAGGATGGAAATTTTTCTGAAAACCATTAACGCTTGGGATATTGTTAAGACAGGGTATAGAGCACCAACTATAATTGTAAATAATCAGGAAATAAAAAAACCAAAGGATCAATGGACAGAACTAGAAAAAAAATTACAAAATGCTAAAGCTATGAATTCTATTATCTGTTCATTGGATTAATTTGAATTTAAGTGTGTCTCACATTGTCTAATTGCGCAGGAAATATGGCAAACACTAGAAGTGACTCACGAAGGAACATCTCAAGTCAAAGAATCTCGCTTTGCCATGCTAAGAAGCGAATACGAGAACTTCACAATGGCGAAGGAAGAAAATGCCAAAGTGATGTATGGACGACTTTCCAATATCGTATACAAATCAAAAGCTCTCAGAAAATCATATACAGAGTTGGAGATAGTCCGAAAAATCCTCAGAGTCCTTCCACGAAGTTTTGAAGCCAAAGTGACTGCCATTCAAGAATCAAAAGATTTAAAATAGAGGAAAGTTGAAGAACTCATCGGAAATATCATCACATATGAGCTAGAAATGAAATTCAAGGAAGAGCGTAAAGGCGGTGACACTCGAAAGAAATCAATAGCTCTTAAAGGAACAACAGAAAGTGATGGTGATGGTGATGATGATGAAGCAGTAGAATTGGAGCTGATAATAAAGAAATTCAAAAGGTGGAATTACAAATAGGGAAATCCATCTCGAAATCAAAAATTGAAAAGCAGAATAGCCAAAGCACTAGACTACTCAGAAGAACAGAAGATCATCTGTCACAAGTGCAACCAACCCGGACATATCAAGCCCAATTTTCCTCAAAATCGACGCGATTTTGAAAAAAAATCAAAAAGGAGAAGTTTTGCAGCCACGTGGAATACAAGTGATGAAGATAATCAAAGTATTAGAAGTGAGAGTGAGAAATCAGGTATGTGCCTTCAAGGTAACATAACTGATAGCGATGATGATGAGCCAAGCGAGGCATCAAAACTCACTCACTCAGAATTACTTATATATTCCCACGAAGTAAATGGCTGTTTTAAACGACTTAGGGATAAGTATGCCAAACTTGAATCACAAAAAGATACTTTGATAGAATTAAATGAACAACTTGACCAATTAGTTAAAACCTATCAAAGTAGGATCCCTAAGTGTGATAAGTGTCCAACATTCGAAGAAGAAATAAAAAATCAGAAATAAATATAAAATCACTTGAAAATGAAATTCTGATTTTAAAAGAAAGTGAAAATACTAGGAGAGAAAATTCTATTAAAAAGTGCACACAATTGTTAAACGAAAATGAATCTCTCAAAACACAAGTCCAACAATTGTCAAGGACTTTAGATAAATTTTCAAAAAGTGAAAAGTTGTTGAATATGCTATTAGGAAAACAAACTGCTAATACAATTAGACAAGGACTTGGGTATAATCAATCTAAAAATGTTAAAATTGAGATTAATTAAGTGAATTCAATGTGCACAATTTGTAGAAAATTTGGACACAATCAAAACAGTTGTTGTTATAGACCCAAACACGTAAAAACCAATCCAATTTGGGTTCCAAAAGGCACAAATACAAAATCTCTCAAAGTTAAACAAATCTGGGTGCCAAAAGGAACATATATAAATAGTTATGGGTCTTCACAAAATTATTTTTCAAAATATTCTGCCACTAACAATCATGGACCTATAAAAACAAATAGGTCACAATAATCTTTCATCGTACAGGTGTGGTGGCAGGCTAAGGAACAACAATAGTGTTACTTGGATTCTAGCTGATCCAAGGACACAAAGAGCGACAAAGCAAAGTTCCTTAGCCTAGTACAAAGATGACAGAATCACAGTGGACAACAACAAAAAATATCGTAAAGGTAAAACAGGTAATGGTATATTTATTTGAACGATATATTAAATGTGATAATCTGCACCGTAATCTGAGTTAAATCAGCCAATAATGTGATTATGAAATAATGATGGTCTTGATTCTGACTTATTCAAAATTGTTGGCCGATTATATTCTTATGCCAAGAACACTATAAAAATCTGTAGAGTCTTTGAATTACTTCATATATATTAATTTCGATTAATAATAGTGTTTTTATTGGATGATAATACATTTGGTTATTTTACGGCTAACTCTATATTCACGGTTTTTGATTATTTACACGGCTTCAATTTAAATTCAAGAGAATGTCATTTAAAAAGCTGTTAAAATTGATTTTGAATTTTTTTGTTGCACACTTCATGTTCTGGCCTATTAAATTCAATTAATTATAATTTTGAGTGAAAGAGAAATTCAGATGCGGATTACACTGGTAATCTAGTTGATAGAAAAATTACTAGTTGAACTTAATTTTTGTTGACACATTTAGTAACTGCATTGTTTCTAAAAAAAATATCTGCATATTTTTCATTTCAAATAATTTTCAAATAGCAGAAATTTTTCTCATATAACCCCTTCGAGAAAATCATTTTTGACCATGTTTTCAGATCGGTCATTTTGAAAAATTGATTTTATAATTATTTTTGAAATTGATTTTAAATGACTATTTTGACTAATCTGGCTCCTTAATAATTATCGAAATGATAAATAGTGATTGAAAAAGTGATGAGTGTTGATATTTATCATATATTATGACTCGAGACGGTATAATTAGTAAATTTCTTTAGAAATTTAAACAAGAGTTATAAAACTTTTTGTTGGTAAAAATTCTATGACCATCTCTATTTCCATCATATTTCTAACGACCATCACTCGTCAAAATTCTATATAGTTTGTCAATATGTGGTACTTTAAACTGGAATCATTCGTTTTTCGTTTTACATTTTTTTAATAATAATAAAAAATAATAATAAAATAAATTAAAATAAAATCCAAAGTGTTCACTCTCATTTAAAAGTCCTCACGGTTATGCATGGGTGTAATACTTGGAATTTATTATGTGCTTCCATGCTCATTTAAAAGTCCTCATGGTTATGCATGTATGGAATGCATATCAAAATTGATTTTTAAAATAAACAAGTTGATTCTAATCCCATTTAAAAATCCTCACGGTTATGCGTGGTTAGAAGATACTTGAATTCATTTTTTCAATTAGAATACTACTAATCTCATTTAAAATTCCTAACGGTTGTGCATGGTTGGTAGATATTCAAATTCCTGATATAAATATACCACAAATAGACACAACTGTATGGTTTTATATGATGACATCATTCCCATCATTCTAAAAGTAGAATATGTGCCTAACAAAGTATTTATGATTTTTGTTTGATTTTTTATTAAAATTTAATATTTATATTCAATTGAGTTTTAATGTTGGATAAATATCGATCACTTATCTCTTTTCTAACACTGTTGCTCTTTTGCTGATAACAAAAGGGGGAGAGAAAAGTTAAGATTTTATCAAATAAAATCAAGCAAAGGTCAAATATTTTCTATTTGCATCTAGGCTCATTTGCATATTTTTAATTGTACGCATATATGAAGCGGGAGCTTTGTGTAGAGAGGAAGCATTTATATAGTGGGAGCAATTAGAGTATATCAATGATCAAATACATTTAACATATTCAAAATCTTAAATATATGTTTGTTATCATCAAAAGGGGGAGATTGTTGAGTATGCGATTATATGAATTTTGTTTGATAATAATAAACATATATATATATATATATCAATTCGAATGTATCTGTTAATATACTATTTTATTTTTCATAGATTAAATAGATATTTGCTGAATAAAATAAATAACACAGAATTTGAATTCAAACAGAAATTTTATTCAAACACATAATTATTACAATTTTTTGAATAGTACAAATTTCAAGCTCTCACTATATATATATATAACTTTAATTACAATAAAATTTTGATTACCTCACAAATTTCACATTTACATTACACCTCACTATATATCACTCATTCACTCAACACGTACTGATCTTTAACTTCATTCCAATGTGAATCCAGCATCTGAGTAATCTGCAAAAATATACATTGAAGCAGTAAAATTGAAAATAAAATATTTTTGCCGAATAAAATAAAATGTGGATTTTGAAAATAATATTTGCCTTAGTTATTTGGGTTGTTCGTCATCATTTAATTCATCATACACGAACAGCTTGTGACATACACAGTGTATCACTGTATATGCCACAAGGTCGTGCACACCGATATATACACTTGACAAAATTACAGGGACAGGTGAGCACAGGCCAAACCCAAAACGCCGGGTTCAACTCAAGTGCAACAAAAATAATGTCACAATATTAGCACAAGGTCAAACCCGAGCTACTAGCTGGATTCAACACAGGTGCAAGTTCATGAAATGATCAAGTTCAATATCATAGCAAAAAAGTTCAAACTAAGTGGCAGTTTTGATCAGAGAGCAGCATAACATGGACAAAGGTGCACATATATACACATGACAGTGAAACAGGCCAGAGTGTGCAGTGACAACATACATGTCGACCAGGTTGCACATTGAAGAAAATATGCAAAGCAAGTAGCATAAGCAAAGGCAAAGTGGGATAATTCAAGTTCACCATGCAACAGCAAGTGATAAACCAGAATGCCATCATATGTACAAAACCAAATGCAAGACAACATCAAAGCATTCACCAGCTCAATATGCTATGCACAAGAACCAAAGGAATGGCAACATGCATGCTACAGGTCTGGCAACAAATGAAATGTATGCACCAACAAACAGTCTACACAGAAGTACAAAGAAACAAGACTCAACGTGTAAATGAATGTACTGGCAAGAAATAAGCAAGCATATGCACCAGCATTTCAAACACAAACCAAGTCATATCACCAAACCAAGCACCAAAGATACAACAATGACTGATACAAGTTAACAAAGTAAAACAGCAAAAGCAGTGATATGCAGCAGTGTAAACATCACATTGAAGCAACTCGAACTCTACTGGACAGTACAAGTTAATGACATGAACAATGCACAAAGGCTACAACTAAGTTCAAATGAATCTGGACAGAACAAGCCTCGAAAAGTATCAGACTCGAGTGCATATACAGGAATACAACAGTGAATCACAAACCAAGTGCACCAAAGATGCAACATGTATGCTACTACGAAACTGGACAATGCAAGTGCAGACCCAAGGGATACAAGTTCAAACAATGGTCAACAGCACAACATCAAGCAACATCAAGTTGAACAAGACAGAGAAGCAGTAGGTAACAAGCACAAAGAACAAAACAAGGCAAGTATGCTACAACAATGAATTCAATCAGTATCGAAGTCAACATCGAACCAAGTCAGAAACCAACAGTAGCAAGTTCAACCACGAAGGTCAGAAATCATCACATAAACAATATCATAAGCCGAAGTCAAAAAGAACGAAATCGAACAGTTCAAATTCGAAACCATGGTGGCCAAGTAAATTGACCAAGTCAAGAATCAACACGTGAGTATCAAGCAATGAAATTATATGAATTGAAGAAGTCAGATAAATCATCATCGTTCAAGAATAATCCAATGGCCGAAGACAAATTCAAACAAATATATACGAACGAAAATCAAGGGGTTTGAACCCTACATAAAAACCTAATCATCATCGGCTACAAACGCAATTGAGTTCAAGTAAGCAAACCAAAAAAGAAAAAAATCACAAATTACATACCGGAGCAAGATCGAACTCGATCATCAAAGGAACCATGAGCAAAGTGAAGATACGATCGATCGATAAAGCAAGAAAGCGAAATCCCAATTCGATCGATCAACTTAAAGCCGGCATCTCAAAGCCCTAATTTTTAATCAAAGAGGAACGAACAATAGGCAGCCATTTTCAAAGCAAGGAACCGGGCCGAATACATAAGAAAAGAGAAAGGGGATTCCTTATTTAATTTTGGGGTCGGCCTTGTTTTATTTTGGGCTTTTATTTTTAATTAAGGGCTTTTTGTTCGTTTGATTGTTTTTTAATTGTATTTTAATTTGTATTTCTCTTTTAAAACGCTGTAATTACTAGTCATGTGACTAGAGGACGAAGTACGTGGCGTAGTTTGTGAATTCGCAACTCAGTGGCTGAGTTGTGGCAGTGTTTTGAGCGTAGAGTTATGTTAGTCGGTAGCGGGTGTCGCGAGTTTACGTGTGTAAGCATGTGACTACTTAATTTCTAGTAGAAACCTTGGGGGCAGCACGTAGGTTGGGTTTTGCCGAAGCTGGTTAAATTCTGTGTCGTTCTATTTCTGCATTTATTATTCTGCTATTATCTGTACTGCTATAATTTTGATTTATCTGTGTTGAAATAATTTTATAAGCTTTTGAGATAATTTTTATAATTATCAGTATCACCCTATTTACCCCCCTCTAGGGTGAAA
Organism: Allium cepa; assembly: GCA_030765085.1. Lineage (NCBI taxonomy): Eukaryota > Viridiplantae > Streptophyta > Magnoliopsida > Asparagales > Amaryllidaceae > Allium > Allium cepa. The sequence goes on along the minus strand of CM060934.1, from coordinate 954,890,378 downwards.
TCGATCCTACATGTCCAAACCAAAAAAGAAAAAGTAGATTTCACAAACTAGAGCATCACGGTTTATCATCATCTTAAAGCATGCCTAGGGGCTATCTCTGTCCCTATACATGAGTAAGTGACTTGGCCAATTTCCTAGAGTTTGATACTTATTCCATATCATCCCTGTCAGTCGCTAACCAATCGACCATCATTCTTGGGCCCTGTGCGTCGTTTGAGGTAGATGATGGCTGCTCCTGTTCCACCGCCACATTTCGAGTTTCGACATATTGCTGCAATTGACCACTCCTTACATTCTCCTCGATTATATCCTTTAGATGCCTGTAGCTGTTGGTATCATGCATGTCTAGATCATGAAAGAGACAGTGCCTTTCAGATGCCCTTTCGTGTTCCGAGGGTTCGCTCCTTGTCGGCCTTTGGTAAGGAAGGTGATCCCGAGTCTCCATAAATATATGTTCCAATGTTCATCCAATCCTATGTAATTGGAGAATTTTGGCTCTCCCCAACGTTTCCTTGCCCTTCCAGAGTTGTCATCCAACTTCCTCTTGTCATCCAACTTCCTCTTTCCATTATTCTTATCCTTACCCGAGCTTTCACCTGATGGTTCTCCATCCTTGACCATATTTACTTCCTTTAGTTTCAAATCCAAACTCACATCCTCTTGTTGAAGAAATCTTTCAGCCACGTGAAAGAATTCCCCGAGATCCATTGGTGGATCTCGTATTAATGTTATTTGAAATCTGAGTTATCCCTGACTCCGGACACTGCCGCCAATCGGACCATTGAAGGATCTAGCCCATGCACTGAAGCAACTGCCATATTGAACTGAGTTAAGAAAGCCTTGAGTGATTCCCTTTTTCTTTGTTTTACTGATGTCAGTGTCATCACATTCTTCGACCTTTTGATATGAACCTAAAACTGCTTCAAAAACCTGTCCACCAATTCTGTCCACGTCCTAATAGATCCATCTTCCAACTTCCTGAACCACACATCAGCTATATCCGTCAAGTACAAAGGGAAACATCGGGCCATAACTTCCTCCAACGCTCCCAGCATTTCAATGTGTCTCATGTATCTCATCAAATGATCGGTAGGATCAACCCTGTTGTTGTACACCTCCAGATAGGTAGCTTGAACTCTGGTGGATTCCTAGCTATTCTGATGTCATGGATAAACGAACTCATGTTTACTCCTTCCAAATCACTATTTGCTAAACCACCATGCATAATTCTCCTGGTAATCTCAGCTAATCCAGTGTTGTCCACCAAGGTTTGCCCCCGAGTCCCCGAGGGAATCTGGTACAAACTTTTCATCATGCACTCCTGTATTCCTGTTAGCGCCTAGTTGTGCTGCATCATCTAGTATCTCTCCATGGATTGGTCCAGCATTATTCGGAGGTGTGCCCCTGATCCTAGGTCCATTCAGATTGATAGATGTCTGCTGATTGGGGGCTTCCCATTGCTGAACAATTCCATCTAGTTGCCTATTGGGTCCTTTTGTTCCAGCTCCATGGATTTGAACTCCAGCAGCTCCAACTGTTCTTCCTTGTCAAAATTGTTTGAGTAAACTCTGCATCGTTTCCTCCTGCCTTTTTAACAATTCTTCCTGCATAGCTCCCATCATCAAATCCATCTCATCTCTTGTTATGAAACCTGAGGCCTGATTTGCTCCCTAGGAAGCCTCCTGACTCCCTTCGTGTTGACTCCTTTCCGTTCCTTTTCTCCTTGTTGACTTCTTTATCATGGTTTCTTTTAGATTTGATCCTTTAACTTTCCAAATTTGAACTCCAAATCCAGTATTGTAGGTGCTAGTCCTTCTCAATAAAAGCACCAAAGTATTTGTGCCAAAATTGGTTACACACCCCAGATGTAGTGAAAGCACCAATGTTTATACACAAATCTGAAATACCTTAACATGAATCTTAGATCCAGATAATATAGAGAATAAAAATGAAGAAATAGCAAAACTAAAATGAAATAAAGTAAGAGAAGACACAAGGATTATAGTTGTTCGGCTATCTCCAGCCTACGTCCTCTTTGAATCAACCTTTTATTCCTTTTTGTATTGATATTGCAGTTACAAGCCTATGAACAACAATGAACAAGATAACAGAGTTTCCGCGTAAAGAGCAGAAGAATTCCCCCTTTTAGTTGCCATACGACCGCTATTTATAGGTGTAAATCCAAAAAATATCCACCTTAAAACCTAGAATATTACTTCTCTTTTGCAGATGGGCCCGCCAGATCGATCTAGAGTGATTTTTGATCGATCTAAGTACAATCCGTGCCGATTCAAATTGGCTCTATTTGAGTTGAGATTGATCATGGAGGTTCCTGAGTGCATAAGCAAGTTTTTGTGAAAATTTTATAGCATTTGGACTTATAGAATGAGAGTTATGATTGATCCAAGCTTGCATTTTCCAATATAGGCTGCCATCTTTGTATCGATCATTTTACATCGATCCTCTTCGTCTCGATCATTCTCGAATCGATGATGTGGGGCGATAATTGCATGTAGATCCATCTTTCATGCTCGCTGACGGCTTCGTTTACCTTAACCTTCTTCGTATCCATCGGTTGCTAAGTCTTTCGTACCGATCCCTGCCCTGCTCTGTATTAATACCAAAACTTTCTATACATATTGATATTTAGCTTTGCGCTTCATATCCATGTCGTTCGTATCCATCGATCTGTTTCCTGCTTCGTATCCATACTTCTCATATCGATCTAAGCCTCATTCCTTTGCATCGATCATGTATACATCAATATGAAATGATTCTCCCAGTAACCATTTGCTCCTCGTATAGATCCAAATTCCCTTTCTTCATATGGATCCCAATGGATACAAACACCACCAACCTTGATCGATACGAATGGATCGGTATGAACCAGTTTCCATGAACCTTGATCCATCCATAACTTGAGCATATGAACTCCGATTGACCTAAAATTTGAAATGTAGCCTTTCCTAGCCTTGTTCATCATTCCTAATCGATTCCGTCTTAATTGGAGCTTGGTCAAATTTTGACGGTATCGATCATAGCCTTGTTTCCAATCGGTCTCCAATCCTGATACCCATCCTTTCAGGCCAATTTATTGATTCCCAGCCTTGACCAAAAGTTGGGGTAACACTTTCTACCTTTTCGTATTCTAGCATGAATCTGGGCTATTCGTTTAAATCTAGTGGGGCGGTTAGCTATCTTTGTTGATTTTTCTTATAAATTACGTTCTTCTCTTCTCCTCTTTCATTTATATGCATTCCAAATTAACTTCAAGCAAAATCAAAGTTCTCAAACACTCTCAAATAGTTTTATTTCCTACAAACAAGAAGTCAGATTTAAAGTAAGTCTCTTTTACCTCGTTTCTCTTTCCAAAATTTTCACTTTACAGTAAATTTTGATCCTTAAAACATTCTTGGCTCGGATCTATATTATTTCTTTGGATTCAATGCATTTTTCTTAAGTTTCTATTTTCTTGGTAACATTCTATAATTTTGTTTCTTACCACTATTTGATTTGATTTCCTATTAATTTTCATTTTAATCCTACCCAATTTAAATTTTACTGCTATCATTGCTTTTAGAGAATTCACATCTTCATTTCGAATCTTTTAAAATTTAAAATATTTAATCAACTTTTAAATCCTTTTGTTGACTAGCTTTTTAATTCCTGGGTTGAAATATGGTTTGTGAAAGAAGAAGTTTGTTGTTTATTTCGCCTAAAAGTTTTGAGTTGTACGAACCAAAAGTTGGTACCACATTTTTTACATTTTTACCCTTTGAATGAGAATAAGGTGACAAATTTTGACTTGCTTTCTTAACCTCTTTCAATGGGGTCAAAATGTAACCTAGTGCCCTATTTAATTGACCTCATCGAAAGGTTGCTTAGTTAGTACGAAGCCAACCTTTCGAAAGTAGTTTTGTGCTTTTGACCCTGATACCTTTCGAAGAGGTTGGCTATTACATCTAACTAAATAATTATCTAATTCACTTTTTCAAAAGCATAAACTTTATCTTATAGGTTTTGCAACCTTTATTACACGCTTATTCTCAATTTGTTTAAGTTAGAAATACATATTTTCTATAAATGGGATTGAAGAAAAGATACTTTGTATAAGTTGTGAATCAAACATTTCGGCTTAGACAAAACCTACTATATTCAACTTAGTCAAAACCTTCTATTTTGATTTAAATTTTATTGTGGTTGTGCCTTCGAAACCATATACCACCTTTGACTCTGTCGAAAACCTCTGTATCTAATCATGATTTGATCATCATTTTTCACCAATGTCATCGAAACATTCCAAAGACTTTACATTTTCACTAATATAATTCAAACTTAAACCTTTCAACTTAATTGGGCTTTATGGTTTCGATGGTGTTCGTATTCTTTTTTAAAAAAATTGAGTTCATGGGCTTTGATAGCGTCGAAAGGTTTTTGCCTTGTTTGTTGGATGTTGATAGTATATATTTATTCAAATTTATTGTATTGGTTTTAACTACTTTCTTTTAATAACAAAACTTCTATTGAGCTTTCGACATTGTTGAAATTTGTTTGTTGTACGTGTACTTTCATCCTCCCTTTCGACTCTGTCGAAAGTTCAGCAAATTTTACCCTTGGGCTTTCGACATTGTCGATAGGTGTTAACTTTCATTTTCCTTTTCGACTTTGTTGAAAAATCAATGAATCGTATTTTCTAACCATAACATTCTTTCAAGAATATGAAATTTCATGTTTTTCTTGCTATTCAAATTGTTGTTATTGGTTTTCAACATCCTTCAAAGAATGTTAGTTTTATAACATACTATAATTTCTAACTGAAAGGATTTCACCAGGCAGAATGATGAGTTCTCCTAAGAAGATCGAAGCTATCTCAAAACATTCCTTGATTTCTACCCAAGATGAAGTGGATGCGATCCTGAATGATTTTGGAATTACTGGGGTAGAGGCCATCGCCATTCTAAAAATGACACCGTCCACAATCCTCCTGAAGGATTCTTTGCTTACACAGCAGTTCATATTTGGCATGGAGGGTTTCTTCCTTTACAGACTTCCTATCCCAGTTCTTGGCTTATCTAGTACACATATCTTATTTCCCTATAACTTAGGGCATTGGAATCTGGAACCCCTTCGCTCAATACAAAAGTCTTGAATATCTGGTACGGTTGGTCAAGTTTAGCAATCTAAACAACCAGATCTTCGGAGCCAACCTTCCCAAAAAGTTGATTCCCGAGGGAGTGAATAAGTTCAGGGACTGGAAAACACAAAATTTTCTATGCCAAATGTTTTTCCAACGTTAGCGAGGCTTTATTTTCTCCACGTAAGTTAAACATAGATTTTATCTTTTCATTTATCTATTTTTCCTTTGCTGTCCTATGCTTTTTGTCATGTGCTTCTGCTAAAGGGCTAAATGAAGAAGATCAGAAGATAGTAAAATTACTGATCGCCGTTTCTCCTAACATTGGAAATAGGATGACCATGTTGAATCACACAAACTTACAAAAGCACTCTCTTTTGCCTACGTGCCAAAGGATTCTTGGCCAACCTCCTTTGGTTCGGCATACATCCCCAAGCAAACTCTTTCTTTCTTTGGGAGACCTAACAAACTTCTCCCCAATGTCACCTATATGCCCAGATCACTTTGGTAAGTTTAACCAATGTACCGGTACGTTATTTCTTAAATTTCTTTCCTTATAATTTTTTTGAATTTTCTACAGCTGCTCCTCGGGTTGAAAAACCCAAAAGTGATCCAGCTCTTGCCTCTTCAACTTCTCGTGCGTCATCTATTTCCCATGCCATTGTTAGATCAAAGATGGATGCTAAAAGAAAATTTGTTAAAATGACTGTAGTGGAACCACCTCTAAAAAGGGCCAAAATTATTAAAGTCCCTGACTCCCCACCGTTGGAAGAAGGGGAGTTTGCTAATATTGACGAATCTCTGGAAAGTTCGACCATCAAAGCTGCTCATCATCAACCTAAGGAAACTCCCAAAAAGGTTGATCCACTTTATCATACTGTCGTCTCCAGGTCTCCCAGCGTAATTGGGCAGATGCAGAAGGACTTGGGGACTTTGACCTCTATTTAAGTGCTAAATCTTTTTGGGCCATCATCTTCTACATCTTCAAGTGATTTCGAAAAGATGGTCCATTCTATCTTAAACTCTTCGTCATTCACTTCAATTCAGCAGTCGTCGTCGTCTATTTCTGATCTGGTGGTCACTATCGATCTCTTCTAGAACAACAACTCTTGGTATGTTTTACGTTACTTATCCTTATTGTTCCTTTTTCATAAATTTTTGACTTATGCTGTAAATTTTCCTTTAGATTTCCAAGAGTTGGTTCTCTTTGCACGAAAATGCATTGAAATCCTCCGCCAATTCATCAAATATTTGAGAGGAATTTTCTCACTTAAATAATCATATTTCCTCCACATTCATAAAAAATTGAAGCTACAATTGAATTGCAGCGATTATGGACTTCTCTCGCCCAGTCAGAGTCGATTATTTTGGAGGAGAGGAAAACTCACCAACTCCTTGCCGATGAAAACTTAGCATTGACAATGACTCTGAAAGAGTCCGAAGAAGAAAGGCATGGATGGTAGTTAAACAGTCCTCCTTAAAGGAAAAGCAAAAAAAGAATAAGGCTTCCCTAAAACTATCTATCGACAAAATTTTCAATGCAATGTCGTGTATCACAATTTCTTGATTCTTCTCTTAAAGACATTATTATGAATTCTTTTGAGGATGCCATGACGCTCGTCTATGCTGATAATGTTGAGAAATGTCCAGATCTGAGCTTCCAGTCGCTCAACCCTGCTTTTGTCGAAAGGGTCATGGATAAAATCAAGAAGTTGGAGCAAGGGACTGAAGCTGTTAAAAGAGAGGAAATCGACGCCTTAAAAATCCTATTTTTGAAATTCCTTCCTTCGAAGTTGAATCTGACTCCGAAGATGAAGGCGACAAAGATGAGATTGTCGAAGAAGATGACAACGACAATGATGATGATAAAAATGATGATAACGTCAATGGAGGTTAAGGTTCCGGTAGCGACGGGGTGTCCAAACTGAAGCTTCTAAAACAAATAGAGATGATAATATAAGGACCTCTGAAAGGATCCATCTCTTTATGAAGCAAGCCTGCATAAATCTCCCACACCTTCCGGCCCTCAAGAGGAGCCTACTTCAATTAATGTGGAAGAGTTAATACGGAAAAACAGGTATCCTTTGCACCAATTCCCATATCTCAAATATGGGATTCCCTATTTAAACATCTTTTGCTTCCAAGATAGTGATAGTTTAAATTACTTATTTTAGGTAAGAACGAAATCCGTTCACCTCTATAAAACCAAGCTTGAAAGAAAACAGCAAAAATAAATAGTTTATATAGGGAGTTAGATAGACAATTGAAGGAGCACAACATTCTCTCCAATCAGTATCATAAACTTAATAGAAGTGCGACAGTTTTAACATCTTTCAAACATTAGGAAGCTGCCCCACGACTGAGGAGGGCATGACTTCGATATGACGATCTTGTAAAAGAGAGTCGGGATTGATCACACTCTTTTGGATGTTAATATCATGGTGGGTTTTCTATATAAAGCCTACTGTAGACACCAGACCGTTCATTTCTCATATATAGGTGACCATAGTAGGAGTTTACTTAGGCATCCACATAAAAGATACTTGGATGAATTTGGGCCTGATCCACATCCTAGAGCATGCCAGAACCAGCCTCAAGTCAAATCAAATCCTAAAGACTTACCCTCTGATAAACTTAAATATTATAAGGACAAGTTTACTTCGGAATTTCTTACAAAATCAATTTTGTATGAACCGGACGAATAGTTGTAATTATTTATAATAATTATTTTTGAATGTTTGTTTTAATTTTTCTCCTATACTTAGTTGTATTTCACTGCTTTATTACAGAGTGAATGTCCTTCTGGCAAATTTGTTTCTAGAGATTATCTAAGCCAGTATGTTAGATTAAAAAGAGATTATCTTGAAAAGGCATCGATTTTTATATCCTTAAAACTTGCTAGATATTGTTTTATTAGAAATTTACAAAAAAATTATATGGAACATCCTCGCATCCGCTTTCTTGGTTAAGAAAAAGAAAAGCTACTTGTTAGGGTCAACATTGGCCACCACATCCAGTTATAAGTGAAAGCACCAATATCTAGTCATAGATCACAGATAGAGTATATGTAGAAAATAAAATATGAAGAATAACCAATATTAAAATGAAAGAAAGTAAAAGAGAAACAAGATTTATAGTGGTTCGGCTAACTCTGGCCTACATTCACTTTAGAACAATTCTTTTTATTATACTGAAATTTGATTACAGTTACAATCCAGAATTTCAGAATAAAAATGGAAGAGTAGCCTCTATGTAGAAGATGAAGAGAAGCAGCATTAAGATCCCCCTTTTTGAAGACGAGGTTGCTGTATTTTCCTTTCCTTTTTGTTCAAATAGGAATTACAGTTATCTGCAACACCTCTTTCATTAGATTTGGCATCACGCTTCATCAATATCAAAGATAGGTTGTTAGTGGATCTTGAAAAGAAAAGGCTTCTTGACGGTGCTTTATCTGCTCATTTTCAAGATAACACAGAAGTATCAAAATGGTATATATGATTTTTGCTTTAGAATGTAATTATTAGAAATCTTGATGACCAGATAGCCGATTTAGAAGCAGATGTTCAGAGCAAAAGTGAAGCGATTTTCTTATTAAAACGTCAAGTCAAGTCAAATCCATCAATCGACTTTGACCATAATATATCAAAACTCCTTCAACAAATAAGTGATTTAGAGATGAAATTAAAGATAGCCAGGCTCAATGTGAATCATTAGAGTTCATCATGGGAATAACATCTCAAGCATGGATTTACTAGTTTCTCTTATTATCTCATCCGTTGCAAAATCTAAAAAATCCACTTCTCTTGCTATCCAGAAATTTCCCACTATGATAAATCCTCCCTCGAGCTTAGGCCAAAAATCAGTGGGAGAATGGTGAAGGAAAGTTAAATTTTGCTGACGTAATTTTGAAGAACAACAAAAAGCAAGATACTCGAATTGCGTAAATGAATATGCAGCTAGGATTCAAAAACTAGAACACGATAACTATATTCTCTTAAAGCCTATCACCAATTTAGAAAGGGAAAATAAAACCCTTAAAGGTGCAAAAAAGCCTTTGATCGTGCTTTGAAGACTAACATTGAGACTGTTAATGATGAAGAAAAAATAAGAAAGAAAGAGAAGAAACTAAGTACTTGCACCAAAATTGGTCACGATCCCCAAATATTGTGAAAGCACCAGTATATGAACACAGATCAGTAGTATATAATCATAGATCACAAATCTAAGTAATGTAAAGAATAAAAACGAAGATTAACAAACTTAAAATAGAAAGAAGTAGACAGAGACACAAGATTTATAGTTGTTCGGCTATCTCCGGCCTACATTCACTTCAAAATATAATCTTTTATTGACTTTACTCACTGGTTACAGCGGATTACAGTAGTAATTTTCGAGTGCAACAGTGAAGTTTGAGTACAATGGCGATTTCGGCAGAGTCTGGACGTTGCAGAATCAAAAGTCCATTTTCTATAGGCTTTGGGAGGTTATTTATAGGCATAGGTTGCAAATATCTCGCCAGATCTCGGGAGACCTCTTCTGGCACGTGTGGGCCCACGCGATCGATCCCATGTGATTTGCACTTGGTTCTTGATTGATATGAACCAATTTCGTACCGATCAAGATTTGGCCCAATCGAGTCGAAATTGAGCAGGAACATTCTTTAGGTTGTAGTAAGCTCCTGTGAAAATTCGGTTGCATTTGGACTTGTAAATTTTGTGTTATGATCGACGCAAATTCGGGTGTTATGTAGGCTGTTTTGTTCATAACGATCTATTCATATCAATCAGGGCACGTGCCTGCAAGTTTACTGGGTGTAACTTGTTCGCGTCGATCACCTCTACCTTGTTTGCGTCCATTGATTGTTCTATTCGTATCGATGGTTGTTGCACTGTTCGTATCGATCGATTTTTCTATTCGTATTTGCACTGTTCATATCAATCGATTGTTCTGTTCGTATCGATCGTTGTTGCACTGTTCATGTTGTGTTTTTGACGGATAGGAACAGATGGATGCATGATGGATACGAATAGATGGACGCGAAATGATGGATACGAACAGATGGATGCGAATCAGATGGATGCATGATGGATACGAACAGATGGATGCGAATCAGATGGATGCATGATGGATATGAACAGATGGATGTGAAATGATGGATAGGAATATATGGTTGTGTGTGAGTTGATTTCCTTGGTATGCATCGATCACATCTTGAGCACATAAACTCCGATTGACTTTAAATTCGTAACATAGTCTTTTATAGCTTTTATGGTCCTGTCATATCAATTATGGCTCAATCCGGACACGGATAACATTTACCGATATCCATAGTAGACTTGTGTGTTAACGATCTCCAAGACGAACTATCCTCGATTTCCATTCAAATTCTTGGTGTCACGACCTTGCCAAAAGATGGGATAACATTTGCCCCCAAAAGACGTCTTTTGGTAAAAGGCGTGTTTTGAATAGCTACAAATCGAATGTTGTGAGTCCATGTTTTATCCATAGCTATAGTATCCTCAATCAAGTTCATGGCTGTTCGAAACCGAATCAGTATCCATTTCAATCTTGTGGAAGTCGGTTATAAAATCCTATGGCCTCTTTGGACAATTGACGGCCACTTAGAACCTTTGCTAAGTCCATTCCAAACTTAACGGTCGAATAGGAAGATCCTATCGCGTTCTGATGTTGCTTTATATCCCTTGCACTCTGTCCCCAGCGAGGGCATATAACAATGTCTTAGTCCTTCTAGACCGATCACAGCCTCTCCAGGCTCTTGGTGGTTCCCATCCTGTCACTGTCCGGTGAAGGGGAAACAGCATCGAGTGAGCCGATCCTGTCGCTCTCTCGCGAAGCGGCGGCACCCCATGCACTCCGGTTCAGCGTCCCTGAATATTAAGCGATGTCCTGGCCTAAATCCTAGGCCGATTGTATCCACTCTGGCTCTTATCGAACGTCGATCCAATCACTCTCCAGTGAATAGGGAACGACGTTAAGCGAGTTAATCTTGTCGCTCTCCGGCGAAGCAACTCACTTCTTGCACTCCAGGCCCCGTCTCTTCAAGTAGGGTCATAATGCGATCAATTTCAAAATGACTTTCAATATTCATCCTTTAACTTTCCGGTCAAAATTTTATTTTATGAAATTCAATCTCATTCGTTAAATTCAAATTCCAAATGTTCAATCATAAAAAAGGAAAAGGTAAATGATACCTCTCTGGGCAGAGCGATCTAATACCATCTCAGAGCATGCCTGAGGATTTCTCCGGTTCCCTTACATGTGTAAGTGGAATAGCCATTTTATTTTGAAATCAAATCTAAGAAATTTATTTAATCGACCAAAGTTCAGGTCCTGAACTTGGTCCTTGCTGTGACGACCGCCCATGACTCCCGCACCAAAACAAGGGAATAATGCGCTGAAAGGTGTGCCAGGCAGCCATGGACGATAGTCAAGGTAAAATAAAATTCGCAGAATTTATCGTATAACTCACAGCGCATGGATAAAATACAATAGAGAAATATAATATAGTGAAGCTCAATAGAACACAACATCATCATATAAGCAACATAGCAGTTTATACAATCAAATGAATCATCCATACATCAGAACCTCACTACAACACTCAATCAGATACAACAGCGGAACCCAGTACATATAGTAAGAAAACAAATATGCAAAGCCTCCTGCTCGTCTTCGTCATCTTCAGCGTAGAACTCCTAGCACAGCACCTGTCACCTGCTTACCTAGTCTGCCCATCCCAACATGGATGAACAGCCCAAGGTAATAAGAGGAGACATAAAACCTTGAGTCAGACAAAGTCTTAGTGAGCAGTAAATTAACTATCAAACATACCAAAAGAGCATAAAGGATAAAAGGAATAGGAACCAAACCATCCCACTCCACCTCTTTCTACAGTGATAGCCCCAGACATACACTAAGGAGAAGCAAGCATAACAACATAGACAATTAAGGTAAAGCGAATACCACTCGAGTCAAGGACGATGTTTTCCAAATACAAACCCCCAAGGCCTAAACCAAGATCAGATAAGCACCCAGAAAACACCGCTCTTGAAGCCGAATGATAATACAACCAAACATCCATGACTCTGGCTATCACTGTTATCCTTGCCTCGATTTCACCGTTAGTTGAATGACCATCTGTCAAGGGCTAATGGTAACCCCGGTTCTAACCATAACTCCGCACACTGCCTTGTGCCTAGGACTTATCTACTTTGCCCAGAGTACTCAACTACCTACCTGTAGTCTTTTGGGTGTCCCGACTACCTACCTGTAGTCGTTATGGGCGCCCCATGTACTCTTGCTTTTGAGCATGCTAGAACCTTCAACAACGACGATATCCAAGCCTCCTAGCCATCCTTCTTGACGACTATCCTCATACAAGCTCAAGCTACCTCTTGAACAATCCATTATCAACCAACTTGAACTACTCTTCAAGTTATCAACATGCTTGGAATGATCCCTGCTTGGATTAAGCCAAGACTCACATCATACTTCGCTTCATCGCATCAAAGCAAAGTCTCAACTCAACAACATGGCTTGCCTCATCAAATCATGGCAAAGTCCCATCTCAACATCATCCAATCTATACATATGAGCTTCAACATCCGCTACATATACCTTAAGCAGCTTTCACCATTCAAGAGCCTTCTTCCATAGCTTTTGAATCCTCTTTCATCATCTTGTTCCAAATCAACTACTAGCTAACTTGGAAACAATCAAATCAATCATACATTCAAATAATCAATCATTCAAACAAGATCTATTAAGCAATTTAAGCAATATCAACTATAATGGGAATTTCGTAAATAAACGAGCAAAAGTCCAACATATGTGAAATCATGGTTTTTAGCATAGATCTATCAAATATAAAACATGGGTTTTGTCTCTAATACTTGTTAAACAAATATGCATAGGTAAACATCTTCAAAAATGATGGATCTACATGCAGACTTAAGGACAATGCGAGAAAATGCTATTTCAAACACATAAACTAGCTACCAATCCACTACACTCCTTTGGGTCCGCGTGAGAGATAACTACCACTCACCAAATCACCAAAACAACCTAAAATCAATCAACTTCAGATCTGGACAGCAAGGACTTGAGCTTGATCCGGAGAAATTTCACTTGAAACGGTGAAATCTAGCTTCTTCGGATGAAAATCTTCAACTTTGGCTCTTGATCTTTGATCTTGATCTTCAATCTTGGATGGATGTTAGAACTAGATTGGAATGGAGAAAAGGAGATGAAGAAATGTTGTAGTCGAGCTCTCAAAATGGCAGCACTTCGTCGCTTCGAAAACCGGTGCCAAAAAGTGAGCCAAAGTCCACTATTTATAGGCTGAAACCCCCATGTCTCGGCCGTCCTAAGTCGCCGCCGACCCAACTCCTGAGTCGTCCCCGACTCATCCCCTTGCCGACTCAACACAGCCGACTCACTATGAGTCGTTCACGACTCATTGCTTTGCCGACCTAATACAAGCCACTCTCATGACTCAACAAACCAGGCCGACCTACGACTTAATACTAGAGCCGACCTAACACTCCAAATCCTAAGTCGTCCGACGACTCAACATCCCATACGACTCAACTGTGATACCGACTCACCCACCAAGCCGACTTATCCTAGACACGTCCCAACCAACCTTTGCCGACTCAACATGAGTCGGTCACGGCTTAACCAATGTCCACCATCTCCATATTGGGTGCCGACCTAACCTCCTACCGACCCAATGCCTCAACATATACTGCCGACTTACTTCCTACCGACCTAAGATCCCAACGACTCAACACTAAGTCGGCCCACCGACCTAACTCCTAGCCGACTCAACTACGATGCCGACACACATAAGTCTTAAGCCACTAACGACTCATCCTCCTGCCGATCCAAGCCCTATTCCTTGAGTCGGTCCAAACCTTAACTCGGCAACACCCTTAGGTCGGTCAACCTGCTAACTCGGTCAAGACTCAATCCTTTTAACACATTGACTCGCTAATTCTCATAACTCGGCCACTAGTTATCTCGGCAACAAGTTAACCCTTCAACTCCTTAGGTCGTAGCATACTAACTCGCTAACCCCTATGAGTCGGTCACGACTCAAGCCTTAACTCGACCATGCCCATGAGTCGGTCACGACTCATCACTAAACACACGAGTTAACTTTCTAAACGACTCAGGCTAGAGACAACACAACAACACTAACGACCTGCAAATACTACGATTTATCGACACGTAAAATACGGGTCGTTACATTCTCTCCCCCTTAGGAATTTCGCCCCCGAAATTCCAAGCAAACAACAGCAATCAAAGATATTCCGCATGCCTACCATCCATAGCAATCAACAAACCATGCATCCAATTCTAACCTAGCATGCAGAATTCTAAGACTTAGAACAAGCTACAAATTCATGAGATGTCACGACACTTTAGGGCCATACCTCGAAGAGTCCGGGATGAGCTGCCTTCATCCTCTCTTCCTCCTCCCACGTACAGTCGTTAACATCGTCACTCCATTGCACCTTGAGCAACGTAATCGTCTTCCTCCTAAGCTGTTTCGTATCGGTTTCAACAATACGAAGCGGCTTACGAGGTCTCGAAACAACTGGATCAACCTCCAAGTCTTCACAGCTATCAGCAGAAACCACCGTAGTTGGGTCGTGCACATACTTCCGTAGATAAGATACATGAAAAACACTGTGCACACCCGCCATCTTTTCCGGTAACTCCAATCTATAAGCGAGCTTTCCAATTCGCTCGATAATCGGGAATGGTCCAACGAATCTTGGAGTTAACTTTCCTTTGTTCCCGAATCTAATAACATTCTTCAATGGAGAAATCTTCACAAAAACCATATCGCCTACGTCGAACTCCAAATCCTTTCGACGATTATCAGCATAACTTTTCTGACGATCTTGGGCTGCTTTCATTCTTTGCCGGATGATCTCTATACAGTCTGAAGTCTGTCGAATCATCTCTGGCCCAAGTATCGGCTTTTCTCCAGCTTCCAACCAACATGTCGGAGAGTTACACGGTCTTCCATATAATGCCTCATATGGTGCCATACCAATACTCGACTGATAACTGTTATTATAAGCAAACTCCACCAAATGAAGGTGATCTTCCCATGATCCTCCGAAGTCCAAAACACAAGCTCTAAGAAGATCTTCCAAAACTCGGTTGACTCTCTCAGTCTGACCATCTGTTTGAGGGTGATAAGCTGTACTCAAACACAACTCAGTTCCCAAAACTTCCTGGAAGCTCTTCCAAAATCCACTAGTGAACAATGGATCTCGATCGCTCACTATACTCTTCGGAACACCATGGAAACGAACTATCCACTTCACATATAATTCAGCCAACTTCGATGCAGTCCTAGTCGATCGAACAGGAATGAACCTTGCACTCTTGGTCAAACGATCTACTATGACCCAAATCCCTTCATTCCCTGCTCTTGTCCTAGGTAGACCATCGATAAAGTCCATCGACACTTGCTCCCACTTCCATGTAGGAACCTCTAATGGCTGAAGCAATCCACTGGGCTTCTTCTGCTCAGCTTTCACCAACTGGCAATTCATACACTTGGAAATAAAGTTTCCAACATCCTTCTTCATACCTTCCCAGTAGTAGGTTCTCTTCATATCCCGATACATCTTATTTCCACCTGGATGAATTGTCAACTTCGAGTGATGACTCTCCCTCAGAACTTCATCTCTCAATCCATCTATATCGGGAACAACCAATCGTCCTTGCTTTCGAAGCCAACCCTCTCGATCGACCTCGAATCCCTTATCCTTCTCTGGTTCCAATTCAGATTCCAAATCACGGATAATCTTGACAAGCTTATCATCTTTCTTTTGGCTCTCGCTAATTCTTTCCACTAGAGTAGGCCTTATCGATAAGTTTGCCAACATCTCAGGTTCCAACTCGCATCTAGGCCTGAAATCAAATCCAGCCAAATACTCGAGACTCTTCCACTCCGAAAACATGGCTCCCAATCCTGCATGTCTTCGACTTAACGCATCAGCCACTGCGTTTCCTTTTCCCGGAGTATAGGCTATACCAAAATCATAAGATGCTAGAAACTCTAACCACCGTTGCTGTCGAAGATTCAAATCCTTTTGGGAGAACAGATACTTTAACGACTTATGATCTGTAAACAACTCGAATCTAACTCCCAATAGGTAATGTCTCCATATCTTCAAAGCAAACACTATCGCCGCTAACTCCAAATCATGAGTTGGATAATTCCTTTCATGCGGCTTCAGTTGTCGACTAGCATACGCAACAACTTTATCCTTCTGCATTAGCACCGCTCCCAGTCCAGTGCCACATGCATCGGTGTAAACCACCATCTCATCATTCCCACTCGGAATAGTCAATACAGGAGCACTCGTCAATCGCTCTTTCAGGATTACGAAAGCTTGCTCACACTTGTCATCCCATTTGAACACTTGGTTCTTTTTCGTCAATCCTGTCAACGGTGCAGCTATCTTGGAAAAGTCTTTGATAAACCGACGATAATATCCTGCTAATCCAAGAAAACTTCTCACATCAGATGCATTCTTAGGTCTAACCCAATCCTGGATCACTGCCACCTTAGCGGGGTCAACCGCTATTCCATTTCCAGAGATAACATGGCCTAAGAACCTCACTTCACTCTTCCAGAAGTGACACTTCGAAAACTTAGCCTTCAGCTGATGTTTCCGCAAAATTTCCAAAACAATCCTCAAGTGCGTCTTGTGCTCTCCCTCAGTTCTGGAATAAATCAGAATATCATCCACGAACACAAGCACGAACTTATTCAACTGATCTCTGAACACTCTATTCATAAGATCCACAAAATATGCTGGCGCGTTAGTCAATCCAAACGGCATTACCAGCCACTCATAAAACCCGGATGGTGTCCTGAAAGCAGTCTTCGGCACACTATCCTTTGCCACTCTCAACTGGTGAAATCCCGTTGCCAAATCCATCTGAGAAAACACCTTAGCCTCGTGAAGCTGATCAAACAAGTCATCTATTCTCGGCAATGGATACTTGTTCTTCTTAGTCACCTTATTCAGCTCACGATAATCAACACACAACCTCAACGATCCATCCGTTTTGGTTGCGAACACAACTGGCGCACCCCATTCGGACACACTTCTCCGAATGAATCCTTTCTGCAAAAGGTCATCAACTTGCACCTTCAGCTCTTGCTGCTCCCTCGGTGCCATCCGCCTAAGAGGCATCACAACAGGTCTGGCTCCCTCAACTAGATCGATACGAAACTCGATCTCCCTATGCGGCGGCAACCCTTTGACTTCCTCAAAGACATCCTCAAATCCATTCACTATTGGCATCGATGACAGTCCATCCCGTGGAACAACCAGCGAATACATGAAGCTCATGAAGACGCCTTCTTCATGCTTACATCGTATCACAACCTTTCGCCCCTCCACATTCCCGACTGTCACCTCCAATCTCTCACAATCAATCCTTGCCGCATACTTCCTAAGCCAGTCCATACCCAAAATAATTCCGAACCCCGCAAAGTTCAGAACAAAGCAATCACAAACAAACGAGCAATCATGACTCGACACAACTAGACCATGGCATATCATACACAAACATGACGAACCCCCGACCGGATTAGTCACAACCAATGGCCTATCAACAATATCCGGTTTCAAACCTAACCGGCCTACCAAATCATCACAAACAAAAGAATGCGACGCTCCAGTATCAAACAACACTCTAACTGGAACACCACAGATAGAAAGAGTACCTTGAACCACCACACTCTTCCCCTTTTCTTCAGCAGTCGGAGCTTTTGAAGACGACGGCACAACTCCCAAAGCATAGGCTTGCACAATCTGCCTATCTTTCCTCGGCTCTGGGCAATCCTTCTTGATATGTCCCAGCTTATCACAGTTATAACACTTTCCCGGCACTTTGGGATTCTTACAATCTTTGTAAAGATGGCCCTTCTGTTGGCAGTTATAACAAGTCACTTCGCCTTTCGGCTTCTTCTGGCCATCCTTACCCTTCTGATGCTGCTGCTTCCTCCTCTTATTGCCATTCTGGTGTGGTTTAGATCCTTCCCTGGTTACAGCAACAACAGAACTTTCCTTAGGAAACAAACTCTCATGCCTAAGGGCTTTTTCCACAAGCTTCTCAAACGGATCATCCAAGTGATCCACCTACTGCCTTCCAAGATAAGCATCCAGACCAGTCACAAACTTTTCGTTCTTCTGATAGGGAGAATCAATATATGATCTGGCATACTTAGACAAAACTTCGAACTCAGAAATATACTCAAGAACAGGCCTCCCTCCTTGCTTGAGCTCTACAAACCTCTTGAACAAAGCAGACTTCTGAACAGTGGGGATGAACTTGGCCTCAAATCTAACTTGGAATTGCTCCCAAGTAATCTCTTCTTCTGGTGTATCTATAGTGATAGAATTCCACCAATCCGCAGCTCTCCCTTGAAGCTGTCTCGATGCAAGCTTCCTCTTGGTTGCATCCTCAATTCCCAAGTCACCAAAAATCCTCCGGCATGCATCAATCCATCTCTGCACCTCAATAGTCGACTCCGTCCCCAAGAAAGCTTTTCCTCCAAGAGCAGTATAATCCTTGCAAAGCTTGGCAAAATCCACCGGTCTCGGAGCTTGGACTTGAACTCCCACATCCACAGATGATCCTGAAGCTGGTATTCTCCTCATGATTGAAGTCATCATGGCCTCAAACATAGGAGCATAATCAACAGCTTCCCTAGGATCACGGCTACCCCTCGCAGCTTGTCTCTCACTTCGACTCATCCTTAATATCTGTAAATAAGAATGATTAGAACACCTTAAGAAACAACTGCATAAGGAGTTCAAACCCTTCTAAACTACTATATTATATATAGTAATCATCCATCAAATTACAATTACGTCTCTCTTACGTAGTTACATCAGCGAGCGTTGGCTAAAATCGATTAACCAAAGCTCTGATACCAAATGTGACGACCGCCCATGACTCCCGCACCAAAACAAGGGAATAATGCGCTGAAAGGTGTGCCAGGCAGCCATGGACGATAGTCAAGGTAAAATAAAATTCGCAGAATTTATCGTATAACTCACAGCGCATGGATAAAATACAATAGAGAAATATAATATAGTGAAGCTCAATAGAACACAACATCATCATATAAGCAACATAGCAGTTTATACAATCAAATGAATCATCCATACATCAGAACCTCACTACAACACTCAATCAGATACAACAGCGGAACCCAGTACATATAGTAAGAAAACAAATATGCAAAGCCTCCTGCTCGTCTTCGTCATCTTCAGCGTAGAACTCCTAGCACAGCACCTGTCACCTGCTTACCTAGTCTGCCCATCCCAACATGGATGAACAGCCCAAGGTAATAAGAGGAGACATAAAACCTTGAGTCAGACAAAGTCTTAGTGAGCAGTAAATTAACTATCAAACATACCAAAAGAGCATAAAGGATAAAAGGAATAGGAACCAAACCATCCCACTCCACCTCTTTCTACAGTGATAGCCCCAGACATACACTAAGGAGAAGCAAGCGTAACAACATAGACAATTAAGGTAAAGCGAATACCACTCGAGTCAAGGACGATGTTTTCCAAATACAAACCCCCAAGGCCTAAACCAAGATCAGATAAGCACCCAGAAAACACCGCTCTTGAAGCCGAATGATAATACAACCAAACATCCATGACTCTGGCTATCACTGTTATCCTTGCCTCGATTTCACCGTTAGTTGAATGACCATCTGTCAAGGGCTAATGGTAACCCCGGTTCTAACCATAACTCCGCACACTGCCTTGTGCCTAGGACTTATCTACTTTGCCCAGAGTACTCAACTACCTACCTGTAGTCTTTTGGGTGTCCCGACTACCTACCTGTAGTCGTTATGGGCGCCCCATGTACTCTTGCTTTTGAGCATGCTAGAACCTTCAACAACGACGATATCCAAGCCTCCTAGCCATCCTTCTTGACGACTATCCTCATACAAGCTCAAGCTACCTCTTGAACAATCCATTATCAACCAACTTGAACTACTCTTCAAGTTATCAACATGCTTGGAATGATCCCTGCTTGGATTAAGCCAAGACTCACATCATACTTCGCTTCATCGCATCAAAGCAAAGTCTCAACTCAACAACATGGCTTGCCTCATCAAATCATGGCAAAGTCCCATCTCAACATCATCCAATCTATACATATGAGCTTCAACATCCGCTACATATACCTTAAGCAGCTTTCACCATTCAAGAGCCTTCTTCCATAGCTTTTGAATCCTCTTTCATCATCTTGTTCCAAATCAACTACTAGCTAACTTGGAAACAATCAAATCAATCATACATTCAAATAATCAATCATTCAAACAAGATCTATTAAGCAATTTAAGCAATATCAACTATAATGGGAATTTCGTAAATAAACGAGCAAAAGTCCAACATATGTGAAATCATGGTTTTTAGCATAGATCTATCAAATATAAAACATGGGTTTTGTCTCTAATACTTGTTAAACAAATATGCATAGGTAAACATCTTCAAAAATGATGGATCTACATGCAGACTTAAGGACAATGCGAGAAAATGCTATTTCAAACACATAAACTAGCTACCAATCCACTACACTCCTTTGGGTCCGCGTGAGAGATAACTACCACTCACCAAATCACCAAAACAACCTAAAATCAATCAACTTCAGATCTGGACAGCAAGGACTTGAGCTTGATCCGGAGAAATTTCACTTGAAACGGTGAAATCTAGCTTCTTCGGATGAAAATCTTCAACTTTGGCTCTTGATCTTTGATCTTGATCTTCAATCTTGGATGGATGTTAGAACTAGATTGGAATGGAGAAAAGGAGATGAAGAAATGTTGTAGTCGAGCTCTCAAAATGGCAGCACTTCGTCGCTTCGAAAACCGGTGCCAAAAAGTGAGCCAAAGTCCACTATTTATAGGCTGAAACCCCCATGTCTCGGCCGTCCTAAGTCGCCGCCGACCCAACTCCTGAGTCGTCCCCGACTCATCCCCTTGCCGACTCAACACAGCCGACTCACTATGAGTCGTTCACGACTCATTGCTTTGCCGACCTAATACAAGCCACTCTCATGACTCAACAAACCAGGCCGACCTACGACTTAATACTAGAGCCGACCTAACACTCCAAATCCTAAGTCGTCCGACGACTCAACATCCCATACGACTCAACTGTGATACCGACTCACCCACCAAGCCGACTTATCCTAGACACGTCCCAACCAACCTTTGCCGACTCAACATGAGTCGGTCACGGCTTAACCAATGTCCACCATCTCCATATTGGGTGCCGACCTAACCTCCTACCGACCCAATGCCTCAACATATACTGCCGACTTACTTCCTACCGACCTAAGATCCCAACGACTCAACACTAAGTCGGCCCACCGACCTAACTCCTAGCCGACTCAACTACGATGCCGACACACATAAGTCTTAAGCCACTAACGACTCATCCTCCTGCCGATCCAAGCCCTATTCCTTGAGTCGGTCCAAACCTTAACTCGGCAACACCCTTAGGTCGGTCAACCTGCTAACTCGGTCAAGACTCAATCCTTTTAACACATTGACTCGCTAATTCTCATAACTCGGCCACTAGTTATCTCGGCAACAAGTTAACCCTTCAACTCCTTAGGTCGTAGCATACTAACTCGCTAACCCCTATGAGTCGGTCACGACTCAAGCCTTAACTCGACCATGCCCATGAGTCGGTCACGACTCATCACTAAACACACGAGTTAACTTTCTAAACGACTCAGGCTAGAGACAACACAACAACACTAACGACCTGCAAATACTACGATTTATCGACACGTAAAATACGGGTCGTTACACTTGCCATCATGATCAATTGATAACGAGTCGTGATCCCAATACAGGATTAGTTCTGTTGGGTGCAGGTGGTAGTTGCTCGGGTCCTATGGCCATTGTCTGATCTCTGATGTATTATGGCAATCTACCACTTCTGACATGCTCTTCTACCTCATTCTTCATATGGCAGCACTCATCGGTAGTATGCCCTTCTGGCACATGGAATAGGCAGTACTTTCCACTTCTACGTTCCCATTCTATGGGATCTGTCCTGGGTGGTTTCCGATAGGGGAGTTGCTCCCGAGTCTCTGTGTAAATCCATTCCAGGTTTGCCGTCAAGTCAGCGTATTGAATCTGGGTTCTCGAAATTTCTTCCATTTGTCAGGACCATCATATTTGTCATCCTGCTTCCACTCTCCTTTGTTTTTTCCAGATCGTTCTTTGGAGGTTCCTTCGCCTTGTACGGCGTTTATTTCCTGCCTCTCGGCGTGTGAATCCTCTAACCGAATGAATTTTTCAGGTTCATTGTAGAATTCTCCAAGGTCTTGTAGCAGATCTCTTACCAGCGAATCCCTGAATTCTGTACCTTCTACAACTCCTGCTACTGCCGCCATCAAGAAAATGATGGATCCGGGTGATCAACTGAAGCCACAATCGCATTGAATCGTAATAGAAAATCTCTTATGGACTCTCCGTCCCTCTGTTTCATCGATGCTAAGGTCATCACACTCTTGGGTCGCGTCACATGGACCCTAAACAGTCTCACGAAGCATTTCACTAGCTCTCCCCATGTTCTTATTGATCCATTCTATAGCTGCCTGAGCCAAATCTATCAAATATAGAGGGATACATCGTGCCATCACTTCCTCGGATGCCCCAACACTTCCATATGCCTGATATTTCTGGTAATATGCATGATCAGGACTGACTTTCCATCATAAGCTTCCGGCGTGGGCAACTTGAATTTTGGAGGATTCCTTGCATTTTTGATATTCAGAGTGAACGGACTCCGACTAACTTCCTCTAAGCCTCCGCTCGGCAATCCTCCCCTCATAATCTGTCGCACTAGTCCAACAATTCTTTCGTCTCCATTCAGGCGTTGTCTCCTTAGCATGTTTCTATCCCGCCCCTTGTCCCGAAGGGTATTCTGGGTAATATTCTTCATGTGGCTCATTCACGTTGGCGTTGGCTCTAGCTTGCTAGGCTCCATCTACGGCTCATTCCCACGTTGGCAGTAACCATAACCGGTCTAAGGCTCTAGGCTCCGGCTGGTCTCATCTGCTCAAAGAAGCTCTACATCATTTCTTATTGGCTCTTTAGCAATCTTTCATGCATTTAATCCATCATAGCCTTCAACTCATCCCTGGTGATGTAGATCGAAGCTTGTTCTTCCCCAGCTCCAAAAGAGGCCTCTTGACTTCCCCCTTATTGGCTCATTTCTGCTCTCTGTCTTCACTTGATTTCCTTGTCATAACTTTTCAGATCTGAATCCTTAAGCCTTCAAATCCAATATCCAAGCGATAGAATCCTTGAGTTCACTTCTCAGTGAAAGCACCAAAGTGTTTGCGCGAAAATTGGTCATAAACCCCAAATATCATGAAAGCGCCAGTGTATGAATACAGATCAGCAGTATATAATCACAGATCATAGATCTAAGAAATGCAGAAAATAAAAATGAAGATTAACAAACATAAAACGGAAAGAAGTAGACAGAGACACAAGATATATAATGGTTCAGCTATCTTCCGCCTATATCCACTTCAAAAGATAATCTTTTATTGACTTTTCTTATTGGTTATAGCAAAGTACAACAGTAATTTTCTACTACAACAATGAAATTTGAGTACAATGGTGATTTCGGCAGAGTCTGTACATAGTAGAATCAAATGTCCCTTTTTTGCAGGCTTCGGAAGGCTATTTATAGGGCAGGCTGCAAATATCTTGCTAAGATCTCGAGAGACCTCATCTGGCACGTGTGTGGGCCCACGCGATCGATCCCATGTGATTTGCACTCGGTCGGTAATCGATACGAACGAATATCATATCGATCAAGATTTGGCCCAATCGAGTCGAAATTGAGCAGGAACATTATTTAGGTTGTATGTAAGCTCCCATGAAAATTTGGTAGCATTTGAACTTGTAAATTATGAGTTATGATCGATGCAAATTCGGGTTTTATGTAGGCTGTTTAGTTCGTATCGATCTATTCGTATCAATCAGGGCATGTGCTTGCATGTTGACGTGCGTGTAACTTGTTCGCATCGATCACCTCTACCCTGTTCGCGTCGATCGATTGTTCTGTTCGTATCAACAGTTGTTGCACTGTTCGTATCGATCGATTTTTGTATTCATATTTGCAATGTTCGTGTTAGTCGATTGTTCTGTTTGTATCGATCATTGTTGCACTTTTAGTGTTGTGTTTTCGATGGATACGAACAGATAGATGCAAAATGATGGATACAAAAAGGTGTATGCGAATGATGGATATGAACAGATGGATGCATGATGGATACGAATATAAGGATGTGAAATGATGGATACGAATTGATGGACGTGTATGAGTTGATTTCCTTGGTTTGCATCGATCATATCTTGAACATATGAACTCTGATTGACTTGAAGTTTGAAACGTAGTCTTTTATAGCTTTTATGGTCCTGTCATATCAATTGTGGCTCAATACGGACTCAGAAATTTTTTTAACGTTATCCATAGTAGACTTGTGTATTAATGATCTCCAAGACGAACTATCCTTGGTTTCCAATCAAGTTCTTGGTGTCACAGCCTTGCCAAAAGGTGGGATAACATTTTCCCCCCAAACATGACGTTTGTTAAAAGGCTGTTTTGAATAGCTTCAAATCCAATGTCGTGAGTTCATGTTTTATCCATAGCTTTAGTATCCTCAATCAAGTTCGTGGCTGTTCGAAGCCGAATCAGTATCCATTTTAGTCTTGTGGAAGTTAGTAATCAAATCCTATGGCCTCTATAGACCATTGACGGCCACTTCGGACCTTTTCTAAGTCCATTCCAAACTTAACGATCGAATAGAAAGATCCCGTCGCACTCCGGTGTTGCTTTCTATTCCTTGCACTCTGGCCCCAGCGAGGGCATATAGCGATGTCTTGGTCCTTCTAGACCGATCATAGCCTCTCTGGGCTCTTGCTGGATCCCAGCCTGTCACTGTTCGGTGACAGGGAAACAAATGTCGAGTGAGTCGATCATGTCGCTCTTTGGCGAAGCGACGGCACCTCTTGCACTCCGGTTCAGTGTCCTAGAATATTAAGCGATGTCCTGGCCTAAATCCTAGGCCGATTGTAGCCACTCTAGGCCCTTATCGAACCCCGATCCAATCACTTTTTGGTGAATGGGGAACAACGTTAAGCGAGTTGATCCTGTCGCTCTCCAGCGAAGCAACTCACTTATTGCACTGTGGACCCCATCTCCCCGAGTAGGGTCATAAAGCGATCAATTTCAAATTGACTTTCAATTTCATCCTTTTAACTTTTCGGTCAAAGGTTTATTTTATGAAATTTAAGCCTCATTCATTAAATTCAAATTCCAAATGTTCAATCACAAACAAAGGAAAAGGTAAATATTGCCTCTCTTGGAAGAGCGATCTATTACCATCTCAGAGCATGCCTGGGGATTTCTTCAGTTCCTTTACATGTGTAAGTGGAATAGCCATTTTATTTTGAAATCAAATCTAAGAAATTTATGTAATCGACCAAAGTGCAAATCCTAAACTTGGCCCTTGCCATCATGATCAATTGATGACAACTCGTGATCCCGATCTAGGATTAGTTCTGTTGGGTGTAGGCGGCAGCTGCTCAGGTCCTATAGGTATTTCCTGATCTCTCACGTATTATGGCAATCTACCACTTCTGACATGCTCTTCCACCTTATCCTTTAGATGGCGGTACTCATCGGTAGTATGCCCTTCCAGCTTATGGAATAGGCAGTACTTTCCACTTCTACGCTCCCATTCTATGGGATCTCTCCTGGGTGGTTTCCAATAGGAGAGCTGCCCTCGAGTCTCCGTGTTAATCCGTTCCAAGTTTGCCATCAAGTCAGCGTATTGTTTGAATTTGGGTTCTCGGAATTTCTTCCGTTTGTCAGGAACATCGTATCTGTCATCCTACTTCCGCTTTCTTTTGTCTATGGCAGGCTATTCTATGGAGGTTCCTTCGCCTTGCATGGCGTTTATTTCCTACCTCACGGCGCGTGAATCATCTTACCGAATGAATCTTTCAGCTTCGATAGAATTCTCCAAGGTCTTGTAGCAGATCTCTTGCCAGCGAATCCTTGAATTCTGTACCTTCTGAAACTCCTACTACTGCCGCCATCGAAATCATCGATGGATCTGTGTGACCTACTGAAGCCACAGTTGCATTGAATCGTAATAGAAAATCTCTTATGGATTCTTCGGCCCTTAATTTCATCGACGCTAAGGTCATAACGCTCTTGCGCCGCGTCACGTATACCCTAAACGGTCTCATGAAGCGTGCCACTAGCTCGCCCCATGTTCTAATTGATTCATTCTCTAGCTGCCTGAGCCAAAGCGCAGCCAAATCTGTCAAATATAGAGGGAAACATCGTGCCATCACTTCCACGGATGCCCGAGCACTTCCATATGCCTGATATATATGGTAATATGCATGGTCAGGTCTGACTTTTCTTCATAAGATTCCAGCACGGGTAACTTGAATTTTGGAGGATTCCTTGCATTTCTGATATTCGGAGTGAATGGACTCCGACTAACTTCCTCTAAGCCCCCGCTCGGCAATCCTCCCCTCATAATCCATCGCACTAGTCCAGCCATTTATTCGTCTCTATCCAAGGGTTGTCTCCTTAGCATGTTTCCATCCTGCCCCCATGTCTCGAAGGGTATTCCGGGTAATATTCTTCATGTGGCTCATTCACGTTGGCATTGGCTCTAGCCTGCTGGGCTCCATCTATGGGCTTCGAATATCAGATCCCGAGGGTCTGCCCCCAGGTCCTTGTTGATTGCCTTCACGCTCTTCGTTCTGATCTTGGATCTGACCTTTATTATTTCTGTAACTCTAGCTCCTTGTCCTATGTTGGCAGCAACCGTAGCGGTCTAAGGTTTCGGGCTCTGGCTGCTCTCATCTGCTCAAAGAATCTCTACATCATTTCTTGTTGGCTTTTCAGCAATCTTTCGTGCACTGAATCCATCGTAGCCTCCATGTCATCCATGGTGATGTAGATCAAAGATTGTCCTTCTCCAGCTCCAAAAGAGGCCTCTTGACTTCTCCCTTGTTGGCTCATTTATACTCTATGTCTTCTACTTGATTGCCTTGTCAAAAAATTTCAGATCTGAATCCTTAAGCTTTCAAATCCAATATCCAAGCGATAGAATCCCTGAGTTCAGTTCACAGTGAAAGCACCAAAGTGTTTGCACCAAAATTGGTCACAAACCCCAAATACGTGAAAGCACCAGCGTATGAACACTGATTAGCAGTATATAATAACAGATCATAGATCTAAGTACTGTAGAGAATAAAAATAAAGATTAATAAACTTAAAACGGAAAGAAGTAGACAGAGACACAAGATTTATAGCGGTTCGGCTATCTCTGACCTACGTCCACTTCAAAAGATAATCTTTTATTGACTTTTCTCGCTAGTTATAGTGGATTACAACGGTATTTTTCGACTACAACAGTGAAATTTGAGTACAATGGTGATTTCGGCAAAGTCTGGACGTAGTAGAATCGAAAGTCCCTTTTTTGTAGGCTTTGGGAGGCTATTTACAGGCGTAGGCTGCAAATATCTTGCTCAAATCTCGAGAGACCTCTTCTGGCATGTGTGCAGGCCCATGCGATCAATCCCATGCGATTTGCACTCGGTCCGTGATCGATACGAACCAATTTCGTGTCGACCAAGATTTGGCCCAATCGAGTAGAAATTGAGCAGGAACATTCTTTAGGTTGTACGTAAGTTCCTGTGAAAATTTGGTAGCATTTGGACTTGTAAATTGTGAGTTATGATCGATGCAAATTCGAATTTTATGTAAGTTGTTTAGTTTGTATCGATCCTCTTTGTATCGATCTATTCATATCAATCAGGGAACGTGCCTGCAAGTTGACGTGGGTGTAACTTGTTCGCATCGATCACCTCTACCTTGTTCGCATTGATCGATTGTTCTGTTCGTATCAATAGTTGTTGCACTATTCGTATACATCAATTTTTCTATTCGTATTTGCACGGTTTGTATCAATCGATTGTTCTGTTTGTATTGATCGTTGTTGCACTGTTCGTGTTGTGTTTTTGATGGATACAAATAGATGGATGCGAAATGATGGACATGAACAAATGGATGCATGATGGATCCGAACAGATGGATGCGAAATGATTGATACGAATAGATGGATGCGAATGATGGACACGAACAGATGGATGCGTGATGGATATGAACATATGGATGCAAAATGATGGATACGAAAAGATGGATGCGTGTTAGTTGATTTCCTTGGTTTTCATCGATCATATCTTAAGCATATTAACTCCGATTGACATGAAATTAAAAATGTAGTTTTTGTAGCTTTTATGGTCCTGTCATATCAATTGTGGCTCAATCCGGACTCGGACAAAATTTACCGATATCCATAGTAGACTTATGTATTAACGATCTCCAAGTCGAACTATCCTCGGTTTTCAGTTAAGTTGTTGGTGTCACGGACTTGCCAAAAGGTGGGATAACATTTTCCACCCAAAACATGTCTTTTGGAAAAAGGCGTGTTTTGAATAGCTTCAAATCCAATGTCATGAGTCCATGTTTTATCCATAGCTATAGTATCCTCAATCAAGTTCGTGGCTGTTCAAAGCCAAATCAGTATCAATTTCAATCTTGTGGAAGTCAGTAATCAAATCCTATGGCCTCTTTGGACCATTGACGGCCACTTTGGACCTTTACTAAATCCATTCCAAACTTAACGATCGAATAGAAAGATCCTTTCGCGCTTCAGTGTTGCTTTCTATCCCTTGCACTCTTGCCCCAACGAGGGCATATATCGATGTCTTGGTCCTTCTATACTGATCATAGCCTCTCTGGCTCTTGCTGGATCCCATCCTGTCACTGTTTGGTGATAGGGAAACAACATCGAGTGAGCCGATCTTGCCGCTCTTTGGCGAAGCGGCAGCACCCCATGCATTCGGGTTCAGCGTCCCTGAATATTAAGAGATGTCCTGGCGTAAATCCTAGGCCGATTTTAGCCACTCCGGGATCTTATTGAACCATGATCCAATCACTCTCCGGTGAATGGGAAACGACCTTAAGCGAGTTGATCCTATTGCTCTCCACGGAAGCAATTAACTTCTTGCACTACGGACCACGTCTCTCCGAGTAGGGTCATAAAGCGATCAATTTCAAATTGACTTTCAATATTCATCCTTTAACTTTCTTGTTAAAGGTTTATTTTATTAAATTATAGCTCATTCATTAAATTCAAATTCCAAATGTTCAATCACAAACAAAGGAAAAGGTAAATGGTGCTTCTTCGGGTAGAACGGTCTATTACCATCTCAGAGCATGCCTGGGAATTTCTCTGGTTCCCTTACATGTGTAAGTGGAATAGCCGTTTTATTTTAAAGTCAAATCTAAGAAATTTATGTAATCGACTAAAGTTCAAGTCCTGAACTTGGCCCTTTCCATCATGGTCAATTTATGACGAGTCGTGATCCCGATCCAGGATTAGTTTTGTTGGGTGCAGGCGGTAGTTGCTCAGGTCCTATGGCCATTGTCTGATCTTTCACGTATTGTGGCAATCTACCACTTCTGACATGCTATTCCACCTCATCCTTCAGATGGTGGCACTCATCGGTAGTATGCCCTTCCAGCTCATGGAATAGGCGGTACTTTCCACTTCTACATTCTCGTTCTATGGGATCTCTCCTGGGTGGTTTCCGATAGGGGAGCTGCCCTCGAGTCTCCGTGTAAATCCATTCCAGGTTTGCCATTAAGTCAGTGCATTGTTTGTATCTAGGTTCTCGGAATCTCTTCCATTTGTCAGGACCATCGTATCTGTCATCCTGCTTCCGCTGTCCTTTGTCTTTTCCAAACCGTTCTTTGGACGTTCCTTTGCCTGGCACGGCTTTTATTTCCTACCTCTCGGCGTGTGAATCCTCTAACCGAATGAATCTTTCAGCTTCATGATAGAATTATCCAAGATCTTATGGAAGATCTCTTGCTAGCTAATCCTTGAATTCTGTACCTTCTACAACTCCTGCTATTGCTGCCATCAAAACCCTCGATCGAACCGAGCGATCTACTGAAGCCACAGTCGCATTGAATCGTAACAGAAAATATCTTATGGGATCTCTGGCCCTCTATTTCATCGACGCTAAGGTCATTACACTCTTGGTTCGCATCATGTGGACCCTAAACTGTCTCATGAAGTGTTCCAGTAGCTCGCCACATGTTCTAATTGATCCATTCTCTAGCTGCCTGAACCAAAGCACAGCCAACTCTGTCAAATATAGAGGGAAACATCATGCCATCACTTCCTCGAATGCCCCAGCACTTCCATATGACTGATATATCTGGGCATATGCATGGTCAGGTCTGACTTTCCATCATAAGCTTTTAGCGTGGGTAACTTGAATTTTGGAGGATTCCTTGCATTTTTTATGTTCGGAGTGAACGAACGAACTCCGACTAACTTCCTCTAATCCTCCGCTCGGCAATCCTTCCCTCATAATCCATTGCACTTGTCCAGCCATTCGTTCATCTCCATCCAGGGGTTGTCACCTTAGCATGTTTCCATCCAGCCTCTATGTCCCGTCGGGTAATATTCTTCATGTGGCTCATTCACGTTGGCGTTGGCTCTAGCATGCTAGGCTCCATCTATGGGTCTTCCAATGTCAGATCCCGATGGTCTGCTCCCAGGTCCTTGTTGATTGCCTTCACGCTCTTCATTCTAATCTTGGATCTGAGCCCCATTGGTCTTTATAACTCTAGCTTCTTGCCCCATGTTGGCAGTAACCATAACCGGTCTAAGGTTCTAGGCTCCGGCTGCTCTCATCTGCTCAAAGAAGCTCTACATCATTTCTTATTGGCTCTTCAGCAATCTTTCATGCATTGAATCCATCATAGCCTCCAACTCGTCCCTGGTGATGTAGATCGAAGCTTGTCCTTCTCCAACTCCAAAAGAGGCCTCTTGACTTCCCCCTTGTTGGCTCATTTTTTTTCTCTGTCTTCTACTTGATTGCCTTGTCATAACTTTTCAGATCTTAATCCTTAAGCCTTCAAAC
Source organism: Allium cepa (assembly GCA_030765085.1). Classification (NCBI taxonomy): domain Eukaryota; kingdom Viridiplantae; phylum Streptophyta; class Magnoliopsida; order Asparagales; family Amaryllidaceae; genus Allium; species Allium cepa. The sequence continues at coordinate 954,859,092 of CM060934.1, read as the reverse complement.
CAATAGCCAAGCGATAAAATCCCTGAGTTCAGTTCTCAATGAAACACCAAAGTGTTTGTGCCAAAATTGGTCACAAACCCCAAATATCGTGAAAGCACCAACGTATGAACACAGATCAGGAGTATATAATCACAGATCACAGATATAAGTAATGTAGAGAATAAAAATGAAGATTAACAAACTTAAAATGGAAAGAAGTAGACAGAGACATAAGATTTATAGTGATTCGGCTATCTCCGACCTACGTCCACTTCAAAAGATGATCTTTTATTGACTTAGCTTGTTGATTATAGTGGATTACATCAGTAATTTTCGAGTACAACAGTGAAATTTGAGTACAATGTTGACTTCGGCAAAGTCTGGACGTAGTAGAATCAAAAGTCCCTTGTCGTACGCTTTAGGAGGCTATTTATAGGCGTAGGCTGCAAATATCTCGCTCAGATCTCGAGAGACCTCTTCTGGCACGTGTGTGGGCCTACGTGATCAATCCCATGTGATTTGTACTCGGTCCGTGATCGATATGAACCAATTTTGTATCGATCAAGATTTGGCCCAATCGAGTCGAAATTGAGCAGGAACATTCTTTTGGTTGTACGTAAGCTCCTGTGAAAGTTTGTTAGCATTTGGACTTGTAAACTGTGAGTTATGATCGATGCAAGTTCGGGTTTTATACAAGTTGTTTAGTTCGTATCGATCCTCTTCATATCGATCTATTCGTATCAATCAAGGAACATACCTGTAAGTTGATGTGGGTGTAACTTGTTCGCATCGATCACCTCTACCTTGTTCGCATCGATCACCTCTACCTTGTTCGCAATGATTGATTGTTCTGTTCGTATCGATGGTTGTTGCACTGTTCGTATCGATCGATTTTTCTATTTATGTTTGCACTGTTTGTATCGATCGATTGTTCTGTTCGTATTGATCGTTGTTGTACTGTTCGTGTTGTGTTTTTGATGGATACGAACAGATGGATGCGAAATGATGGATACGAACAGATGGATGCGTGATGGATGCGAACAGATGGATGCAAAATGATGGATACGAACAGATGGACGCGAATGATGGACACGAACAGATGGATGCGTGATGGATACGAACAGATGGATGAAAAATGATGGGTACGAACAGATGGATGCATGTGAGTTGATTTCCTTGGTTTGCATGAACTCCGATTGACTTGAAATTCGAAACGTTGTCTTTTATAGCTTTTATGGTCCTGTCATATCAATTGTGGCTTAATCTGAACTCGGACAAAATTTACCGATATCCATAGTAGACTTGTGTATTAACGATCTCCAAGATGAACAATCCTCGATTTCCAATACAGCTCTTGGTGTCATGACCTTGCCAAAAGGTGGGATAACATTTGCCCCCCAAAACATGTATTTTGGTAAAAGGCATATTTAGCTTTAAATCCAATGTCATAAGTCCACATTTTATCCATAGCTATAGTATCCTCAATCAAGTTCGTGGCCGCTCGAAGCCGAATCAGTATCCATTTCAATCTTGTGGAAGTTAGTAATCAAATCCTATGGCCACTTTGGACCATTGATGGCCACTTCAGACCCTTGCTAAGTCCACTCCAAACTTAACGATCAAATAGAAAGATCATGCCATGCTCCGGTGTTGCTTTCTTTCCCTTGCATTCTGGCCCCAGCGAGGGCATATGGCAATGTCTTGGTCCTTCTAGACCGATCATTGTCACTCCGAAATCTTGCTGGATCCCATCCTGTCACTGTCCGGTGAAAGGGAAACAGCGTTGAGTGAGCCGATCCTGTCGCTCTTTAGCGAAGCGGCAGCACCCCATGCACTCCGGTTCAGCGTCCCTGAATACTAAGCCATGTTTTGGCCTAAATCCTAGGCCGATTGTAGCCACTCCGGGCACTTATCGAACCCCGATCCAATCACTCTCCGGTGAATGGGGAACGACGTTAAGCGAGTTGATCCTGTCGCTCTCCAGCGAAGTAACTCACTTCTTGCACTCCAGACCCCGTCTCTTCGAGTAGGGCCATAAAGCGATCAATTTCAAATTGACTTTCAATATTCATCCTTTAACTTTCCGGTGAAAGGTTTTATTTTATGAAGTTCAAGCTCATTCATTAAATTCAAATTCCAAATGTTCAATCACAAACAAAGGAAAAGGTAAATACTGCCTCTCCAGGTAGAGCGGTCTATTACCATCTCAGAGCGTGCCTGAGGATTTCTTCGGTTCCCTTACATGTGTAAGTGCAATAGCCATTTTATTTTGAAATCAAATCTAAGAAATTTATGTAAACGACCAAAGTTCAAGTCCCGAACTTGGCCCTTTCCATCATGATTAATTAATGACAAGTCGTGATCCTGATCCAGGATTAGTTCAGTTGGGTGTAGGCGGTAGTTGCTCAGGTCCTGTGGCCATTGTCCGATCTCTCATGTATCGTGGCAATCTACCACTTCAGACATGCTCTTCCACCTCATCCTTCAGATGGCGGCACTCAGTGGTAGTGTGCCCTTCCAGCTCATGGAATATGAAGTACTTTCCAATTCTACGTTCCCGTTGTGTGGGATCTCTCCTGGGTGGTTTCCGTTAGGGGAGCTGCCCCTAAGTCTCCGTGGAAATCCGTTCCTGGCTTGCCATCAAGTCAGCGTATTGTTTGAATCTGGGTTCTCCGAATTTCTTCCGTTTGTTAAGACCATCGTATTTGTCATCCTGCTTCCACTTTCCTTTATTTGTTTCAAACCGTACATTGGAGATTCCTTTGCCTTGAACAGCGTTTATTTGCTGCCTTTCGGTGCATGAATCCGCTAACCGAATGAATCTTTTAGCTTCATGATAGAATTCTTCAAGGTCTTATAGCGGATCTCTTGCCAGCGAATCCTTGAATTCTATATCTTTTTTAACTCTTGCTACCGCCGCCATCAAAATCATCGATGGGACCGGGCGATCTACTGAAGCCACAGTCACATTGAATCATAATAGAAAATCTTTTATGGACTCTCCGGCCCTCTGTTTCATCTACGCTAGATCATCACACTCTTGGGTCGCCTCATGTGGACCCTAAATTGTCTCGTGAAGCGTTCCACTAGCTCACCCCAAGTTCTAATAGATCCGTTCTCTAGCTGCCTGAACCAAAGCACAGCCAAATCTGTTTAATATAGAGTGAAACATCGTGCCATCACTTCCTCGGATGCCTCCAGCACTTCCATATGCCTGATATATCTGGTAATATGCATGGTCGGGTCTGACTTTCCATCATAAGCTTTTAGCGTGGGTAACTTGAATTTTGGAGGATTCCTTGCATTTTCGATATTCAGAGCTAACGAACTCCGACTCTAACTTCCTCTAAGCTTCTGCTGGGCAATCCTCCCCTCATAATCTGTCGCATTAGTCCAGCCATTCATTTGAATTCATCCAGGGGTTGTCTCCTTAGCATGGTTCCATCATGCCCCCATGTCCCGAATGGTACTCTGGGTAATAGTCTTCATGTGGCTCATTCACATGCGTTGGCTCTAGCCTGCTGGGCTCCATCTATGGGTCTTCCAATGTCAGATCCCGAGGGTCTGCCAGTAGGTCCTTGTTGATTGCCTTCACGCTCTTCGTTCTGATCTTGGTTTTGACCCCCATTGGTCTTTGTAACTCTAGCTCCTTGTCCTATCTTGGAAGCAACCGTAGCCGGTCTAAGGTTCTGGGATCCGGCTGCTCTCATCTGCTCAAAGAAGCTCTGCATCGTTTCTTGTTGGCTCTTCAGCAATCTTTCATGCATTGAATCCATCATAACCTCCATCTCGTTCCTGGTGACATAGATCGAAGCTTATCCTTCTCCAACTCCAAAAGAAGCCTCTTGACTTTCCCCTTGTTGGCTTATTTTCGCTCTCTGTCTTCTACTTGATTTCCTTGTCATAACTTTTCAGATATAAATCCTTAAGCCTTCAAATCCAATATCCAAGCGGTAGAATCCCTGAGTTCAGTTCTTAGTGAAAGCACCAATGTGTTTGCGTCAAAATTGGTCACAAACCCCAAATATCGTGAAAACACCAGCGTATGAACACAAATCAACATTATATAATCACAGATCACAGATCTAAGTAATGTAGAGAATAAGAATGAAGATTAACAAGCTTAAAATGAGAAAAAATAGACAGAGACGCAAGATTTATAGTGGTTCAGTTATCTCCGGCCTACGTCTACTTCAAAAGATAATCTTTTATTGACTTTGCTCACTGGTTACAGCGGATTACAGCAGTAATTTTCGAGTACAACAGCGAAGTTTGAGTACAATGGTGATTTCGGCAGAGTCTGGACAGCGGAATCAAAAGTCCCATTTTTGTAGGCTTTGGGAGGCTATTTATAAGCGTAGCTGCAGATATCTAACTCAGATCTCGAGATACCTCTTCTGGCTTGTGTATGGCCCACGTGATCAATCCCATGTGATTTGCACTCGGTCCGTGATCGATCTGAACCAATTTTTTATCGATCAAGATTTGGCCCAATCGAGTCGAAATTGAGCAGGAACATTCTTTAGGTTGTATGTAAGCTCGTGTGAAAATTTGGTAGCATTTGGACTTGTAGATTGTGAGTTGTGATCGATGCAAATTCGGGTTTTATGTTGGCTGTTTAGTTCATATCGATCCTCTTCGTATCGATCTATTTGTATCGATCAGGGCACGTGCCAGATGTGCACGTAAATGTGCATATATTTGCATCTATAGTTATCTCTTTTTATTTAAATAAACATCATATTTGGGCATCTTAACCTGTTTAAAACCAAAATTCAATTATTTTCAAACCATCATATTTTCTTCTTCATTCAGGGGCAAAACGATCATTTTTGTGCATGTGTCAATGTAAGAATTTTTACTTGGACAATTTTTATGATTTTTATAGGATATTGTGATGCATATGGAAGAGGGATTCATGATGATATATGCATGCACAAGGAACTACAAAGGAATGAAAAGGAAATAATTCAAGTTCAAGATCATAGAGGACCCCACCCACTTACTTTGATTTTCAGTTAGGAGCTAAGCACATGCTAAAAGGTTATTAAAGCTTCATGTACATTTAAGTAGTGGATTAGTGGATGTTAATGATTACTTCGTGGCCACACTACCTCAAGGGTACTTTGGGAAGCTCCCTAAAAAAGGAATTAGGGTTTTATGCATGTATAAATAATCCTCTTATGTACATAAGACATATTCTACTCTTTCATATTTGTTAGGAAATTAAGAAAGTAAGTTGTAAGCTTTATGTTGAATGAAATAAAAAGGGCTTCCAAGCCTCTTTCTGCTCTCTTTTCTACATGCTTTTCTTTGCTTTTATGTTAATGCTTATTTCTATGATCTCTTTCTTTTAATGCTCATAGCTTATATTTACATTCATGCAAGTAGTGTAGCTTTGTTTTTATGCAAGTAATTAGTAGTTAATCTCTCTCTCTACCTTTGCTTAGTTTCATTTCTTTGCCTTTCTATGTTGAAATTTACAAGTGTTCATTTGATAACACAAATGAGTAGCTAAACCCCTTCAATTAATTGGTAATTAAGCTCTCAAATATTATGTAATTTCAACATTTCTATGGTTTATGATCTCATTTGATTTGTGCTTCAACAAGTAAATTTTGATGTAAGTTTATACAAGTGGGTTTGATAGCTTATATTGCTTATGCAAATGAGCTATCCTTATTCAACATAAACACAATTTACAACATCATTTGCTAACTAACTTTGATTTTGAAATGAAAGTAAAAATGAAATTTGATGATCTATATTACTAGTTAAATAGTAAATATATCATGCTACAAATAGCTTTTGCTTTGGCTTCATTTTCATGAGAATTATAAGTGGTATAATTGTTCTATTATAGCTTGATGGTTTAAGTTATGTTAATTAATAACATAAACAAACCATACTTATGATAAATACAATAGTTATTTCACTTAATATCAAAGATAGAGATTATAAATTATTGTTTGTTGATATACAAAAAATATGAGAGTGGATTTATCCCTAAATTGTTCTCTAGTTCAATAGTTTTTTATCACATTTTAGTTCTAGTTCTAACTTCATTTTATTTCTAGATAGTAATTTCTCCTTCACTTTGGTCTACTTTGGTTGAATTGAAAATTTTAAAATCTTAAAAAAATTCCCTATGGATTGACTCGTACTCGCCACGTACTAACTTTTGTACACCGTGCGCTTGCGGTAAATTTAATTTGAAAATTTTCGACTATTTTCTAAACTGATAGAAAATTAGTTGATTAACAATGCCTGCAAGTTGACGTGGGTGTAACTTGTTAGCATTGATCACCTCTACCTTGTTCGCATCGATCTATTGTTCTGTTCGTATCGATGGTTATTGCACTGTTCGTATCGATGGTTATTGCACTGTTCGTATCGATCGATTGTTCTATTTGTATTTGCACTGTTCGTATCGATCAATTGTTCTGTTCGTATCAATCATTGTTGCACTAATCATGCTGTGTTTTCAATGGATACGAACATGTGGATGCAAAATGATGGATACAAACAGATGGATGCATGATGGATACGAACAGATTGATGTGAAATGATGGATATGAAAAGATGGATGTGAATGATGGATACGAACAGATGGATGCGTGATGGATACGAACAGATGGATGCGAAATTATGGATACGACTAGATGGATGCGTGTGAGTTGATTTCCTTGGTTTGCATCGATCACATCTTGAGCACATGAACTCCGATTGAATTGAAATTTGAAACGTAGTCTTTTATAGATTTTCTGGTCCTGTCATATCAATTGTGGCTCAATCCGAACTCGGACAAAATTTACCGATATCCATGGTAGACTTGTGTATTAACGATCTCCAGGACGAACTATCCTCGATTTCCAATCAAGTTCTTAGTGTCACGGCCTTGCTAAAAGGTGGGATAACACTAAAAGAGGTCCTTTGCGTTACTATCTATCACATCGTGGACCCCCTAATTGTTGAGAATTTGAATAAAGCTGCTGAAGACTTATGAACGATTTATGAAATGTATATTTTTGTTCTTTACACATTTTAAATAATGCCAATTATTACGTAAATTATGAAAATTTTGTAAATATCACCTGGATTATGGTCCTTTCCTGTAATGTTATTTTTGATATATCTTTTTGATAACTTGTATCATAATTTCTGTATTTGTTGAATCTTTCAATCCCTTTTGTTGTTCTGCTTATCCAGAAATGCACGAAGCAAATAATATTTCTTATTGTTAGGTTTATATTTATATAAAAGCTTATCTAAATCATTTGCAGAGGTAAATAAATCATTATGTCCACATATGATAATAAGTGAAAAGTAATCACTTTTGATGAAATGTTTACAACCCTTCCTTAGTAATGATAAGAGATAATTAAGAATTCAACTTTAAACATATTGTTGAGATATCTAAAATCTGATGATAAGGAACCATTGTCTCAACCATGAATGTAAAAGTTTTAGAAAGTCATCCTCTGGAGATAGCTGATAGAAAGTTAATAATGACCATGTAATAGAAGTCTAAAAATCACTTTCTGAATACTTGTGATAGAAATCCAATACCCAGATTCAAGCATTAATAGATGAAATTCAAAAATTAGGAAGTTTGGAACCCATATTAGCATCTTAGCAAATAATAACAAAAAATCCATGATAATCTTCTTAGAAGAAGTCTTGAACCGTGACTTGGGTACTAATGACTGAAGTTAAGTAATAGTCTCAAAATCTAGATTCGGGTATAAGTGAGGGACAATCAGAAATCTATGATAATCTTTTTCGTAATAGAAATCTCAAGCCCAGATAAGAGCATTAGTCAGTGATGCTTGATAATAGTTTCAAAAACCAAATTCGGGTATCAATGAGTGAAGTCTCATATTTCAATAATGAATGGTCCGGAACCCATATTCAGGCATTAATAGATGAAGTTTAGATATAAGAAACTTGAAACCCAGATTCGGGTATTAATAAGTGGAGCTCCTTTCTACCCCTTAGATTTTGTCTTCTTTAACATGTGTAAACCTTTTAGACTATGTATGTAGCTGCGGTTTGATTGGCTGCTTCTCAAGCTTGGACATCTTAGTCCATCATTTAATATGCCTCTTCTCGGGCTTGGACGTCTTACTTAGATATTTGATGTGTCGCTTCTCGGGCTTCAACATCTTAGTCCATCGTTGATATACCTCTTCCTGGGCTTGGACATCTTTGTCCATTATTGATATGCCTCCTCTTGGGCTTTGACATCATTGTTTGATGAGCCTCTTCTTGGGCTAGGACATATTAGTCCTTTGTTGTCTGGTGCGCTTAGTTAGCTTATGCTCAAGTTGGAACAAAGGACTTACCCAACCACCCTCTAGAAGGCGCCTTGACCTGGCCATAGCGTGGCGTGGGCAAGGGCTTATCAATGCTTTAACCTGGTCACGATGTGGCACAGATAAAGGCTTACACTCCTCCCTTCAGGAGGTGCCCTGCCCTGGCCATAGCGTGGCATGGATAGGGACTTGTCGATGTTTTAACCTGGCCACAGCGTGTCGCAAATAAAGGTTTACACTCCTTCCTCTAGGAGGTGCCCTGTCCTGGTCATAGTGTCACGTGGACAGGTGCTTGTCGATGCTTTATCCTGGGCATAGCATGGTGCGGATAATGGCTTACGCTCATCCCTCCAGGAGGTGCCTTGCCCTGGCCATAGAGTGGCGCGGACAAGGGCTTGTCAATGCTTTATCTTGGCCATAGCGTGACGTAGATAAAGGCTTACACTCCTTCCTCTAAGAGGTGCTCTGCCCTAGCCAAGGCGATGCTGATAGAGGCTTTGACTGTTTAAGGTAATTTCCAAATTAAAAAAGTATTTCACTCCCAACCATGTAGATTCTCTTCAGTAAAGTAACACTTTATTGACTTTATTTAGTATCTCTTTATAAACTCATTGATTTTTCCTTGATGGAAAAAGTTGATTATCATCCCTTCCAAGGCTCTGCAGTGGTTAGTTTCACGACCATTCATTATATGGTAATGGCAGTAGGATCCTCCTAGATTCCTTTTATATTTTGGTTTTTCCTTTTGTGATGGCCAATTGTTAAGCTCATCTTTGGTTAGCTAGTATACATTCTCAATAGATGTTTTTAAGTTGCATTCTTTTGGAAGTCTTGATTTGAAGCTTGTTTCCTTAGAATGGCTTCTAGGTCTTTTGTTACTTGACTTTATAGTTTCACCCTCATCGGTTGTTTTTCTTTTTAACACCCTTTGGAGTTTATGTGCTAGAAGTGTTCCAGTAGTATCTTATTGTCCTTTTTGAGATAAGGCGTTTTATCCCTTTTCGAAGATTGTACCTTTCGAATAGTGTTGAATCGTTTTTCCTCATTTGATCAAATAAGTTGTCACTTCCGTTTGTCTTTCCTAAGGCAAAGATTGGGGTAGGGCCAATATGGAAAGGATTCAAGCTCCATTTTTCTGGATCATATGATTATGCTCTTTTCTTCTTTGTCATCCTTAGAGCTTTCAATCTTGGTATTTTCTCATCATATGTCTAGAATCTTGAGCTGTTCTTGGGGAGAGTCTTATAAAGTGTGGTTCCAAGGATACTTGCTCAGATTTTTTGATTCGCTTAGTTATGATGAATTAAGGTCTTAGGTATTTTAGCTTAAAATAGGATTGATTATAGACAGGTGGTGTTGGATGTTTATCAGAGTCAAAGGTCCGAGCCTTCCTTCTAGCACCAAAATGTTAACAAGAAAACTTGCCAACTCCCCAAAGTTGATTTTAAGGAAAAGGTTGGGCCTTTTAAACCTTTTTGGGTTAAATTAAGGAAGATAGGATGTAGGTATTCTCTCTGCTCCAACCTTTCGAATAGGTTTCTTTCGTGGAAACTTCCTTGTACACTATAAGAAAATGGGCATTTGGTTGCAAAAAGTAGCAGCGTTTCAATTCTAATTGCAACTAATACTATTTTTTCCTGTGTTGTAAGCGTAACCAAATATTTCCCATACATCCCGCCATATGAAATTTTCACCACTCCAAAAAAATTGCCCTATTACATTTTCCTCTATGTCAATGCTTAGAACAAATTTAACCCTCTCTTTCATCCTCTTCAATACTTGAATTTTTTTTCACTTTAGAAAAATTCAACTCATCCTACCTCTATCGTCATCGTCTTGCTAGCGCTCTCCATCATCATCGTCGCGCTGGCCCTCTCCGTCCTGGTTGACTATTTCAATCGGATATCACGTATAATTGCTAGAGACTTCTACATAAATCCTAAATAGGTATGAATTTTATATTTCAATTGGATTTTAATTAAAGTTAGGATTTGATGAGATTCGGTTAGGTTTTGATTAAAAAATGGAGAGAAATGGAGTAGGGTTTAAGATTTAGGTTTGAGAGGGAGAAGAGGAAGAAGATGTTAGGGTTTAGTTAACTAACGTGTCACTGATAAAAGAGTTGTAAGCTTTGTTGTTATAGAAGGCCTTTTTGGTTGCTAATTTTTCTTTATAGTAAATCATTTATTGATAATGATGAGTATCGATCTAACAAGTCAGTTTTAAGATAAAAATCCTAAACCATGTAAGATAAAAAAATCCAAGCATGGTGACCAAATTAATCTCAGTAAATAGGTCGATTTGTTGGCTTAGCCGAACTAAAAGAAGTGTTATAATTATTATGCCAATCTTCTATGTACTGAATGAGAAAATATTATGGAATCTATACATGGTACAATTTTATTGTAGGTACTATGTGAAGAACTTTCATGCAATGCTGAAGAAATAATGGGATTAGAGCTAAATGTCTGTGATACACAATCAAGTTGTCTTGGAGGCGAAAACAATGAATTTGATTCTCTGGCAGACTTGATAATCTTGCTTCAAGCTTTTCTACACTGAGATCTCTTATAGATTCTTGCAAAGAGGCAAGTGAATTGGAGAATGAACAAGCTATCAGAATGGTTTCCCTATTTGACAACGAAGAGGTTGCTTTTTTGTATTAAAAAACTATACATTCCATACGTATATAGATAAGGAAATAGTAGAATTAATAAACCTCAAGACGTACAATATTTCATGTTGATTTACAAGAACATAACCATTTAGTTTACAAATTTGCCTCTGATATCATTAAAAACAACCAATTTATAGTTGCTGGTTGATATTAATATTTAAAGTTACTTAAGACCATTGATTGAAATTTCGAAAGATATTTACTCAGACGGTCAATGTTGTTATTTCTGTATATGTATGTATATTATATATTACTTACATAAATATATACATGTATAAATATACTTATATATGTACACACACATGTTTATATATTGCTTGTTCACTTCTTAATCTACTTATTATGGATATTGGCTTAGATTTTGTAGATATGATGTTTTATCATGTAGATCATCTTCACAATTTTTTCGATCATTCTGGGACATTTAACCCTCTCAAAACTACATTCTTTTTTTGATAACACGAGTGATACTTTATCAAGCATAACATTTTTTTTATGTATTGGAGGCTCGAATGCACGACCTTAACTTTTGTCTAATGCGCCATACCTCTAACCATTTGAGCTAAAGGCCTTTGACCTCTTAAAACTACATTGTAAAGGGCCAAAATCAATATTTTCATCGACTCACATTACATTATGATTTTGTGGGGATTACAAGTCTTGGAATGACCTAAAAAATTGTGAAGATGATCTACATCATAGATATATCATATCCACAAAAACTAAGCCAAATCTAGAATATGTATATCAATAAAATTAATAGAGGAATTTCATAGGAATTAAGTGATAAGGGACTTGATCCTTTTTCATATTTAAATGTATGTGTGTGCATGCTCGTGTGTGTGTTAGTCTTTTTTAATAGGAATGGTATTCAGTATAAAAGTAATCTAACCTATCAATATATGAAAAGATATAGGGCCAAAGTTATTTCTTGAAAGTCATATCTTATTATCAAGACAATAAAATGTTATGACAAGTGAAAATAAACTTTAGATAAGCGTATTTATTATCTCTTTAATCATGTTGTGAGAAATTAGTAGAAAAAAGGCATCCTACATGAACTACGGCCCACTAAATTAAAATGTCAAATACGAATGTGAGCTCGGATCTATATTCTATTCTGGAATCTTAAACTTCTAGATTGTGGGGAAAATAGGAAAAGAGAAGTGCTAGTACGTTGTCTCCCCAAATATCAGAATAAGCTTTTTTTCCATTCATTATTTAGTCAAGTTATTAGGTTGTAAAACTACACAGAAGCAAAAACAATATTTGTAAGTCGGTTATATTTGATTGTTATAACGTCAGTCCACTATAATAACTTAGCTTAATGTGTATTATTCCTGTTACTCCATGATTTTTCTGATATATATATATATATATATATATATATATATATATATATATATATATATATATATATATTACATGTGATATTGTGTTAACATGATATAACATATGATAGTTTTCCTTAATTTTATAGGTTGGATCAGATTCAATGCAAGGTGTAGGAGCAACTACCATGTTTCAGGCTATGAGATGCATTGTTGATTGCCTAGCTTGCAAATATATGGGTCAAGGTGCTTTGGAGCGATCAATCCGCTCATCATTTCTAGGTATTTTATAGATTGCCTAGTAACCTTTTAAAGTTATTCATTACAATTCAGTGAAAGCAAACTCATGAAGTGAATAGTACCATCAGCCAATGGTAATAGCGAGATTAGCACACTGCACATTTTGTAAGCTATGTTGAATGCTGTCATCGACAAAACTAAATATTGAAGGTCATAAATGAAAGAATTGAAAAACAATATCTGTATTTTGATGTTTGTTCTGAAAATGAACAATATATTTTTATGCATTGGTCTGAAGATTCTGAACAGTTACTTTTATTGAACTTCATAGGGCAAAAAAGTAAAAAAGTAGTATAAGGCATAGAAATGAAAAACGAAGTTACATTGCACAAGTTTGCCTGCATAAACCTCACCATTGTTTATGCTGTTATCTTTTTTCTTAACAAAGGTAGCACTGCTTAAGTTGTTATTCGATAGGGAGTTTTTAAAGTGATAATGCAATTTTCTTTGGAATATATAAATCTGTTTTATGAAAAGGGAGTCTCACGTGTTAAATATCACCTTATATTATTCATAGGGCACAAAATGTAGCATAGCATCTTACACACACACATGCACATACATACAAACACACACGTCTGCGCACATGCGCGCACACACCCATGTTTACTTCAAGGTACAAAACTGAATTTTACAGCCCAATTAATAAATTTAATAGATCTTATCCAAATACAGCTGCCCTATGAACAATTAAATTTGAACGGCTGAGATGGGTTAGGATAAACTTTGCAGTCCAATTAGTTTGTAGGACACACATTCAAAGAAATTACTTTCAAGGCCAAAGTCAGCAGAATAATTACTTTCAAGGACAAAGTCAGCAGTCCAATTACTTTCTAGGACATAATTTCACTGGTTTTTAGGCCCTAGAAACCAATTATTTTACGTTTTGTCCTTGAAAGTAATTATTTTAGTCGTGTGCCCTACAAACTAATTCCACTTGCTAAATAAACCCTTGTGGCTAATTTCCACATTTCTTTGACACTAATTCTGTAAACTATGTTTGCTCCTCTTAGGCAAATATATTGACCAAATTTCCCAAAAAATAAATAAACAAAAAAAATCATCTCTGCATATTCATTAGATTGCAGACTGGAACTTACCTATATTTCTGCTTTGCTTCCCCTCCCCCCCTTTGGATGTGCAATTTAGGTCCAAAACTCTCATATAGTTTTTTTTTTTGTTAACTTCAGAAGTGTTTCCAGTAGAAACATATTTAAAGGTTAGTTTTCTTAGTGCTTTTGGGCTCCCCCTTAGTATCCCAAACAGTAGTCGAATTTCTTCTTGTGAAAAGGTTAGTTTGTAACCCGAGTTAGCAAACACCATAGCACTTAATTAGCTTAATTTTGGTTACTTATTGCGTATCTATAGCATACATTCACTTGACCAACTCTGACATGTATAAATGTAACATACACACTATCAGCTTAACTGTTGTAAACTCAACGTCTGTTTTTACATGCAAGCTAATGCAAGAACTGTGCTTGAAACCCAAAATCTATGAAAATGTATTGCCTTACCCTTTATTTATATATTCATTCTTTTATGACGAAGGACATGAGGACATATTTTTATTACTCAGAATGTAATTTATATGCGGGCTACGTGTTTTATAGATACTACCTGAGTAGAGTTGACATATATGCCAGCTTATTATTTACATTCCAGCAAAAAAAACATTTTCAGTTGGAAGTATATTATTGGCCTTTATCTATATTTTCTATTGAATTCTATGTGTAGTAGGTATATTTTTAGCAGTGTCTGCTGACATGGCACATGGTGTGCACCCAAATTTTGTTGATAAACATGAAGAACTCCATAGGCCAGAGTTACAGAAAGGCCTTGTTATTAAGCACAATGCTAATCGGCGTTGTGCAACGAATTCTATATCTGCTTTCTTATTTAAAGAAGTTGTTGATAACTACAAACTTCCAAACCAGGTAATGGTCTAACATCATGAATTTTAATATACTTGTCATCTCTGCAAAACCCATCCAATGTGAATGCAGTATCCTTTCCCACTTGGCTTTTCATAGTTGAAAACATAGTGTGGGTTGGATTGTAACTAATGAAGGCAATTGGACTCCCTAGTCCACTTTCTTCCCATTCAAAAATCCCGACCCTTTTTTCCATTAAACGGCAGAGTGCAATTTGAAACTTTAATCGGACACTATCTTCTTGGGTCGAATGATTTAATTTTGACATCTAAATGCACATAAGTGAGTATGAAAATGTTGGTGAATGGAAATTTTTTGGTTCCATCTGTGTTTAAATGGCAAAGGGAAAAGGAAAAAAAAATTAGTGCAAAGCATTGACTACATGACGGTTTCATTCTTATGGTACCATGAACTTATAATGTGAATCGTGATGATCTCCATTACCAAAAGCAGAAAGGTATTTTTAATATTATGCCAAATTAAAAGCTATTATTTTACCATGAAATATTCTTTGTGTTTCAACATAATTACTGGTTTGATTAGATTTTTGTTTTCTTTTGTATGTTGCTTTTGTAATTTAACTAGAATGTAAGAAACCTTCCTGGTTTCATAGCCAAATAAGTGGTGTTCAGGTGCTATTACCCTTCTATCATTGTTTAGTCTACCTTTTTATTTCAATGTACATTCTACGTTGAAGTAAATTAAATGAGAATATTTTTTTCGCCGCAAGAACTAATATGATAAACTTTTGCTTGAATCGAATAATCTGGAAACCAATTGTTATGACCATTAAAGCAAATTTTGCCACCATATACCCAAAATTATTTGTGTATTTTCACACTCGTCAATGATCTTTGATAAAGGATTTTCATTTTGATGTTGAAACAAATTTGATGATGCAGGAATTTGAATGATATGGGTTGTGGATCAACTATTGGCCCTATACTTGCATCAGGGGTTGGTATCAGAACAGTTGACTATGGTATACCTTAGCTCTCAATGCACAGGTTTGTCTATTTCATGCGCTTACAAATTACTGGTACTTTAGTGCTAATTTTGGTTCATCATTAAACATCCTTCTTCATCTCTGCACTCAGCACTGTATAATAAGAAACCTATGTTATTTTCATGAATCAATTAGAAATTTGACGACTCAATTTTCATTCTTTACTTTATAGAGTTTAGCACTGTGCGGCCTACTTACCATGCCCCTCTCTTCTCATACATTGGCTTAATGAGCAGTTAGTGCTGTTAACATTGGCTTTTATGGATAAAAAAAACTAGTCTTAACTGCGGGTAATTAGAATTTAGGGGTCTTGGTGGGCTAAAGTTGCCACGTAGACACATTTGCACGGTTAGAGTCAATACTTTTCTTTCCTTCTGTTTTGTTTGTCATCATTGTTATTTTTCTACATATTTTGTTGTTATGATAAAATGATAATGCATTTATTTTTCTCTATTTTGGCACAATGCAGCATTAGGGAAATATGCGAAAAAGAGGACATTGATACTTCTTACCAATGTTTCAAAGCTTTCTTCCAGAGTTTCTCTAGCATAGACAGAAGGTTTAGTGTGGATTTTTAAGTTTATACCGAGAAGAGATTTAATAATTTGATCATTCCACTAAGTTAATCAATAATAATATAATTAAGTTAACTGAGTTTTAATAATAATAATAGTAATAATAAGTCAATTAAGTTAACTAAGTTAATAAAAATTAATTATTACAATTAAACAAGTTTTATAAAATTAACTAAGTTTAAGTTAACTAAATTTTATAAATACTAATAATATAACTAGTTTAACAAAGTTTTATAAATAAAGACGATGATAACGAATTAACTAAGTTTAAAATAATAATAATAATAATAATAATAATAATAATAATAATAATAATAATAAAAAATTAAGCAAGTTAACCAAGTTAATAAAAATTAACTAAGTTTTGTCAAAATTAAATAAGTTTTATAAAATTAACTAAGTTTAAGATAACTAAATTTAAGAAAATATAATAATAACTAATTTAAAAAAGTTTAAGTAATAATAACAACAATGATGAAGAATTAACTAAGTTTATAAAAATTAACTAAGTTTATAATATTAATAATAGTAATATAATTAAGTTAACTAAGTTTTAATAATAATAATAATAATAATAATAATAATAATAATAATTAAGCAAGTTAATTGATTTAATAAAAATTAACTAAGTTTTGCTAAAATTAACAAATTTTATAAAATTAACTAAGTTTAAGTTAACTAAATTTTATAAATAATAATAATATAACTAATTTAACAGTTTTATAAATAATAATGATGATGAATTAACCAGTTTATTTTAAAAATTAACTAAATTTGTAATAATAATATAATTAAGTTAACCAAGTTCTATTATTAATAATAATAATTAACTGAGTTAACCAAGTTAATAAAAATTAACTAAGCTTTGTTAAAAGTAAAGAAGTTTTATAAAATTAATTATTAACTAAATTTTATAAATAATAGTATGACATACTTGTACAATGTTGTAGTTGTTCGATATTAGCTTTGAAGTCTTACGAATTAACATAATTGTTTGACAATATGTTGTAATTTCACTTGTGCAGGTATTGAATTTTCGAAGAGAGCAAGATTGGACTTTTATGGTGCTAGCTTTCACTTACGCATGCAACAAAGAATTATGGGTACACAAGCGTTTTGTTAGCACCAGTTGTATGACTATGTACGGTTATGTACTACTTCTGTATCAATGTATGGTAATGTACTACTTGTGTTTATGGTAGGTCATTTGTTCATGTATTTTTTGTTTATTATTGAACTATTTATTATTACTGTTTAATATAAATTATGAATAAAGTGAATTGAAGAGTGAACGAGCTAGCAGAATGTGAGTAATAGACAAAGAAAAACATAAATATTTAGTGGCGTTTATCATACGCTACGGAAAAAATATAATGGCAGAAAAAAAAATGCAACAAAAAAATATTGCTGCAGTGAAATATACAGCCTTTAGAATGATCAATTTATAACAGTGTCTATTTAGTGGAGTTTAGAAAACGCTATGGAAAAAAATATGTTGAAAAAAATATCACTTTTGGTGGCGTTTCAACATGCTACAAAAAAAGATTTACGGTGGCTTTTTTTGCCGCTGCAATAAAGCATATTATAACGCGTTTACAAAAACGCAACCAAAAATATTAGTTTTTTAGTTGCATGTCGTATGGCGGCGTTCTCTAAAACGCCACCATAAATTATGGTTGCGTTTTTTGTGAGCCACCAAAAGTACTTTTTGGTGTAGTGGTATTGACCTTTTGACCCAGTTGAAACACTTAGATTCCCTTCTTTTTGGTCTATCGAGCGAACATAAGTAGTTTGACTATCCCTTCAAAACATTCCTTTCGAAATGGTGTTGTGGAATACTAAAGTATGGCTTTAAGGATTCATGGGAGAAGTTTTGCTAGGTGGGTGTCGACCTTATCGAAAGCAAGGTTAGTTAGTGACTTAAAATTAGTTCTGGAATTTAAGGTAGACCAATTTGGGTTAAGGTTCCAACGCACTAAAGGTGATTGTTTGATGAATGAAGGCATGTAGTTATGGATTTGGATTACTTAGAAAGGCAAGGGTTTCGACTCACTCGAAAGGTGCTTTTCGATGATGTCGTAACCTGAAAAAATTTATTTAAATCTATTAAAAATCCATCCAACAAATATATAATCAAAAATGTTGAAATCTTCCCTTTTATTAATCCAGTAATGATCGTGCTGAAAAACTATCCTCGATTTGATTTTCAAAATTAGAGTTTACAACTTTGAAAACTTAAGAAAATACAAGTTTGGAATGAGGGAATTCAGATCCATAAAAAAAGACCCCTTGTGTCTTATTTATAGATGCGGGTTGACACGTTTCAACCTAGTGCTTTCGGCTTAGTCGAAAGGTGGATTTAGATACCTCTCGACTCCTTTGACACTTGCACACCCCTCTGCAATGTTTTCGAATGGGTTCAAATGCCTCCATCTCCATTAAAATGGGTGGTTGTGCCTTTCCTTTTTATATTGCTTTTTTGTTTTAAGGAATGAAGGTAGGAACTTTCGACTCTGATGACAGTTGGTTTCCAAGGGTTTCGAAGGCGTTGAAATGCGGATGGTTTCAATGCGGTTAGTAGATTTCGAACTTATGCTTACTACTTGTTGCGGAACTTTCCTTGGATTTTAAAGGCCTTGACCAGTTTGAAAGGCTTGAGTTTTCTTTTGAAAGGGTTGTTCTAACCTAGATTTGTTTCTGAGTGGTCTAAGAGAAGGTGAAACCTTTGGTTTCGAAAGGTTTGGCATGCATATGAAGGGTTATCTTTCATTCTCTTTGAAAGGTGTCTCTTTAACTTAATCGAAAAGTCTTCATAAATGCGGAAGCACCTGCTTCGAAAGGGGATCACTTGAAGTGGAAGGGCGCCTTTGACCCTTTCGACCCCTTAGAAAAGTTGTGATATCACTAGTCCTTGGTTGTGCATCCCATCAACTCCTTTGAAAGGTCTTGTTGAAGCTTCTTTCTCTTATTCTTCTTTGTCTTCTATTCAATCGAGTTTCGACAAGGTCGAAAGGATATTTGGTAGTAACATCGTCAATTAGTGGGATCGAGTTAGTTAATGGAAGATGAGTCGCGCCTATTCTTGATTGTATTCTGGCTTTTCCTTCCTAAGGGAAAACTTTGATTCCCCGTCTAATCTCTGGCATGATATAGAAAGTTCAGATCAATATGGCCTATTGATCCGATGGCATAATAAAATCGGTTGTTTGTAACTTTAGACATTGTTTTAATTGGTTTTTTATTAAGGCCTCCTTGCGGTCATTGCCTTAAGTTGTAAAGATCACTAAGCCGGAGCTATAGTGAGATGTCATGTTCAGCTTTCAGTAGTTAGTACTCTTAATCCCTGTCTTGGGTTATCGGTGTTAGTTAGTGGATGGTCGAATTCCATCAGTAGCGAGTTTATACTCCTTCTGTCGAGTTCAAGTTAGCATTTTTGGAATAATGAGTAGTTGGATTGCACTCATCTATTTGTTTATACTCATATTCGCACTCTGGAGATAAGAGTTTGTTGGCTGGTGGGCAAGTCGCATCCCATTTGTGTTTATACTCCAATCCACACTCTAGGGACTTAGAAATATTGTAGAAAATGGTCGAATCACATTTTACTTAGTTATTTCTTCCACCCTTAGTCAGAGCGGATGTCAAAGAATGATTGGTTGTATCACATTCACTTTTACTTGGAGTTTTTCACGTCAAATCCTAGGAAGGAGCTGATTAATGGATGAAATATCCATTTTCTACTTATACTCTTATCCGTGCTTTGGGGACCAGAGCTTGTTCATGGGTGGTCAGTCGCCCCCATATGGTGTTTATACTTCAATCCGCATTGGAAGACTAGAGTTATTTGCTGGATGGTCGAACCGCGCCCATGTCTTGGTTTTGATTTTTGGGTTACCGTTGTATGTGCAAGGATTAAATAGTTTTCCATACTTCTAACGCGAGCAAGGTTGTGGATGGACGTGTCACATCCTCTTTGGATTGGATGGCCGAACAACATCCAATTTAGGCTTAGGCACTCAAACTACGTCCTGCATCCAAGGCAGGATTTGATGCATGGACAGTCATATCACGTCCATTTCCATTTGGGTCCTTTTTCTACTGAGCCTTGGGAGTAAGATAAGCACTCTAGACAACTTTGAGCTCGAGCATAGGAGCGAATGGTCGAACTGCAACCACTTTATGTCATGTCTTTTTCCCCAAGTCAAGGTCAAGAGTTGGAGAGCGGACAGTCAAACTACATCCACTTTTTTATGTTTATACTCCAATTCATGTTGAGGGACCAGAATTATTCAGTGGGTGGTCATTCACACCCATTTGATGTTTATAATCTAGTCCATGGTCTAGGGATTAGAGTTGGTTGATGGATGGACAAACCGCGTCTCTTTTTGTATTTATATTTCGGACCATGCTCCAGGGACCAAAGTTTTACAATAGGTGGACAATCACACCATTCTTGATTTATACTCCACCTGTCAGGTAAAAGTAAGAGTTTTCAAATGAATAGTAAAGTCATGTTCATCCATGGGAAGGAATTATTCACCCAGTGTTGAGTGCAAAAGTAGGCGAGTGGGCGATTAACACACGTCTACTTGGTAATTAAGAGATGGATGGTTGGATCACATCCATGGTCCACGCTTGGGTTGAATGATCATGTCTCATCCAATCTGCTTCGTACTCCACTTGGCAAGTCAAGAAAGTGAGTTATTGGGTGGACAGCCAAGTCAAATCCACCTTACACCATAGTCGTGTCCTCCTATCGAGGGCGGCGGTTGATGAGTAGACAATAATTCATGCCTACTTTAAGTGAGCTCCTAATCCACACCCTACGTCTAGGGAAGGTGTTGATGTGTGGATGGTCAAATCACATCCACTTTAGTTGGATCCCGGTATCGCTGAGCTTCAAGAGAGGTACGATTATTTTGGCAAACTTCAAGTGCATACTGGGAATAGATTATTGAATCACATCCACTACATGTCCTTCTATGGTCTCTAAGTCAAGTGAGGAGGTTGTTGAACAGATGGCCAATCATGTCCACTTTGTATTAGGATTTGACTTTGTCAGGCTTTAAGTAAGGAATAGATGTTCTGGAGGAATTGAAGCATAGAGTAGGAAGTGGATGGTCAAGTCACAACCTTTCCATTTTGAGTCCTTACCCCCAAGTCAGGGGCATAAGGCAGTTGATGAGCGGTTGAATCAAGCTTATCTTCATGATCCTCCAAAGGTCGCCCAAATCTAAGTACTTGGTCACCTGTATTGTTTTGAAGTAGTTTAGTTCAAGTTGATCATAGTTCATAACATAATTGAAATTGAAATAAATCTTACCGATAAGAAGTAGCATTGTATGCTCACTGTTTCACTTCGCCCTAGCCCTTCTCGGTAGGAAGTCATCCATATATGGTCCCCTTGATAATCGAAGTTATTTATTGATAGGTCTTGGATGTTCCATGTCTGTTATTCTGCGGGGCTTGCACATATAGTTGAAACTTTCCTTTTTGGATCTGCTTTCCGATCACATCTCGAAGGTTTATGCAACCGCGGATGTTATCACCTTGTGCATCTTGAAATATACAACCTTACCTAGATTTATTATGGGTTTAAGTGGACTCTCTCGAGGCTGGTTTCCAGTACTGCTTCGAGTCTGAGTCTCTAAGTAGATATTATCGATTAAATCATTTAAAGAAGTATATAGGTCGAACTTTCGGATTCTGGATCATCTACTAGAATCTAAGTCCTCGTTTACGGCCTCACTATTGCCCTCGCTTTGAATTCCTAGCCAATGGGCCCGCATCATTCTTTCTCCTGGTTTTCTCTAGCTCCTCCTTACTTAGATTCTAGTTCAATTTGTGACAGTAAAGAACCAAGGATATAGGAGGCTTTCCAGCTTACCAGTCGCCAAAGTCTATCTTAGGGCCGATCCCCTTATGAACGCCATCAGTACGGTATTCTTGCTGAGATTTCTCACTTTAGTGATTAAGACATTCAATCTCTATAGGAAGTCTTTAAGCAGCTTGCCTAGCGCTTGGAATAAACTGGATAATGACATCACATCCTTAGTGTGAGTCACATGCATCCTAAATTACTTGACAAACTTCTAATCTGTTTGATCAAATGAGGAGGTGGACCGAGGTGGTAACTGCAGAAACCGCATGATAGTTATTCATTCAAGGAATATAGGAAAACATCTACATTCAATGGCATCTGTCACTCTGATGGGAACCATGTGCCACTCGTACTTCAAGAGATGTTTTCGGTGGTCTATATTCATGTAATACGCTGAAATGGTAAGCAAATTGTATCTCCTCGGATATTCTGTACACTAACGGCTTTGATAAATAGGTTTCGGTTAGGGAAGATGTTGTAATCATCGTCAGTCCGGTACATTTTCAAGTTATATCTACTTGCAATGCTTATGAATGTTGTATGCATGATTGTCCAACGTTCGATGGTTGAGAATACCTATTGTTGGGAATCGGTTAGGATGTGGCCACGGATCGGCAACGATCCTCAAATTTTCACCCAAATAGGGTGCAATTCGCGTGGGAGCTACTACATATTGTATTATATTTGACCTCCAAGTTTCATGCCAATTGAACTAGTAGAACTTGAGTTATTTATCAATATTTGTTGTAACATGTTGTGCATCCTGATTCTGGCCGATCCCTCTAGAGCGAAGAGGGTCGATCCCTCTTACCACTTCATCTTGAAGTGTGATCCCTAGAGTAGACTCCTTAGGGTCACATCTTCTTGTACCTAAAGTTTCAATGTATTGGGCTTCTAGATTTTGAGATATAAATCGTTTTTCGTTGAGTTACATTGTTGGGCTATATTTAATATGATCCCTTTGATACGATCCCTTTTATATGGTCCCTTTTATATGATCCCTTTATTTGGTTAAGCAATTTTCCCGTAACTTGAGCACATAAATTCGAAACGAGTTGATATTTGAAACATAGCCTCATGGGGTCTACCATATCAGTCTAGATTGATCTCACCTAGTTTGGAACAAAAACTAAGGATATGTACCGATCCCCTAGAGGAAGTGATAGGCACCGATCCCCTGCCTATGGGAGGTACTAATCTGTACTCATAATATTCTGGAGAGTCTATCTCTTGGTCTCGAGTTGATCGTCACTTCATATCATTACTTGCACTTTATCTCTAAGCTTAATAATAATCTCTCTATTGTTCTTTCCTCGATGATCGTCCAGTCTAACTTTTCCAGTCGGTCTGAATATAGTCAGACCAAAAGGCCAGATAACACTTAACTTGTCCAAAATCATTTTTATCCAAGGGATAGTACAAGTTTGAAATCGATGAGTGGTGATGGGTAAATAAGATTTAATTTCCATATATGATCAATTTATCTTTGATTTTCAGTTTGTCGACTATCAATTATCTCAGCCTTCTTTGTGTTTCGTCACTCTAATATGATGTATTGCTCATTTGAGCTTTGTTATCCTTTGTTAAAAATGACTAAAACCAAAGAGCAAGTGGGTGCCAAACTATGTAGGGTTGCTCTCATTAGGGTATTATCACATCTGCTCAGGATTTGGTTTAGATATTTATGCATCCAGATGTGAAATATTCGGATTCTTGGTAATAGTTGGTGAGGTCTGGCTTAGAGGTTTCCAAGAGCCATCAGAGTTATATAGTATATTTCTAGAGGTATGCTTTCAGTAGTGGGGATGTGCACCTTTCTAGTCATTGTTAGAAAATTCACTTTTCCCCTACTGATTCGAACGTTCAGATTGTTTTTATTAATTGCGTCGGGAAATTCTAGCACTCTTCAAGATGTTTAATTATTTTAATCCTTTCTTTTCATTGGATGTTATTCTTAAGGGGGAAACTATTCTGCGTTTGGTGACGTGGTCTCATATTCTGTTGTTTAATTACACTTATTGTTTTAGAGTTTTGCTCATACTAGACACATTGTCTGATCAGGGTTGTTTGTTTCCCTAAACTCTCAAGTAATCATTTTTATTTGAGTAGTCTAAGAGTAGAAGGTGTTTTTAAACTCTTTTGAAGAGGACATCCAAGCAGGAGGTCTTTATCTACTTTGTTATCTATTTCCGTTGTTTTCATGTCATTGTATTTTGTTTCAGCATGTGTAAAGGCAGGTTGTTATAACTGCCTAAGATGAACGTAGTACTTTTGTGTAACTATGATAACTCTATGTTATGGAGTAAACTTATATACTATTTTACTGTTATGTTCTATTTAACAGTTCCATTATGAGATTTTCTATTCTATTCTTTTTATTTTTACCTCGATAATTCATCTTTCAAATGCTTGGGCAATGGATCACGAATACCATAGATGTATTAAGTGTCATTTCCAGGGGTCAGAAAGGTGGGTCATCACAAATACAGATCATTAAATCTTTATGCTTTACAATTAATAGCATAGCCAATAAATACACATTTGTATGCTTCACTTGCTAATTTAATTATTTTAGGGCCAGGTATACGAATATATGTAAACAACCACAAGTTCTAAAATATGGCACATTTGGTTATGATTTTTTAAAATTTCATAGGGAGAACTTTGTTTTTAAATTTAAGAATTATGTTCAACATACAACATGCAGTTAAAAAGATTTCCCCCACTAATGTGATGCTATTAAGTAAAATAGCTACAACTAAAGTCTTATTTTTTTTCTTTCATCTATACCATTCATTTCAGATGAGTAAGGTGCAGTTCTTTCATGTATTGTACCATATGAACTATAAAATTCAATAAACATACTAGATTCATATTCAGTGCCTCTTTCACTATGATATATTTGTAACTTTCTTACTAAACCAATTTTTTAGTTTCAATTATAAAAGATTAAACATTTCACATGCATAACTTTTATTATTCATTAGGTACACAAAAGTAAAACCTGAGCATGTGATAAAGTAGTAATGTCCATTTCTAGTCAAAGTTCCATCTAATTCATATATATCAAATTGAATCAACTCAAAAGTTTTAGATTCTCTAATTACATATTTATGTGGAGCTATGGTAATTTTGGCTCAACTACAAAAATCACATTTTTAATATCTTTTAAAGTCATATTAGGAACTAATCCTAAGCTACTCATATTTTTTATTATACGTTTATTAACGTGACAGAGTCTATCATGCCGTATATTAAATGAAGACAACATATAAGTAGAAGGAGATACTTTATTACTTTCAACATTCAACTTAAACATTCTCTTAGTAGCATAATCCCTACCCACAAACATACCATTCGTAGTGATGGTATAAACCAGCCCTTATCGTTTGAGTAAAGCCAGCCTTATTAAGAAGATAACCCGAAACTAAGTTCCTTCTCATCTCTGAATGGTGCATCACATCCGTCGATATGACAATTTTTACAGAGGTAAACATTAGCTTAATGTTTTTAATCCCAGCTAAAGTAGTGGTGTGAGAGTCTCCCAATAGCACTTTCTTATACTTAGTATCCATGTATATTTTGAATATAGCACAGTCATCTAGACATGGCTTGTAGCGTCAGTATTTACCTACTAACCTTTTGATCCCCTTATAAGGTTGATCACTGTAATCATAGCATTTAACGACTGCTCTTCAATCGGGTTCGCATAAGGAGCAGGACGAGGCCTGTTTCGAACTTTCACGCTATATGACTTGGTTTGTTGTAGTTATAACAAATAAACTGACCAGAATCATTCTTTAAAGGTGGTTATTGCTGTGGTGAAGTTGGTTGCATTGAAGGTCCTCGTTCTTTAAGCTTTTGGGATTCCATTTCAGAACTGCAGCTTTTTTAGTGTTGCAGGAAATTGCAAGCATTCTTCTTTCTTATACTGTTTTCAAGACTCCTCCTCAATTCGGAGGCCAGTTATCAAGCTTTGAGGTGAAAATTCTTTAATTGTATGTCTAAGATTATTTTTGAATTCTTTCTAACTAGGAGGGCAATTTATCAATAAGTACTGTAACTTGAAACGGTTCATCAATAGTCATATCTTTAGAGATGATCTTAAAAGCTATTTTTTGAAGCTTAGGGGACTGTGTCTCTACTTGCCTATCAACGGACATCTGATATTTAAGGTAGCAGTTGACTACATATTTCTATGCTTCATCTTCCTCCATGTTATACTTCTTCTGCAGGCCCTCCCAGATCTCCATAGCCGATTTGTTCTCTGCGTTGTAGTAGTTATATCGGTCATTGCAAAGACTATTCAGAATGAAGTTTTTGCATAGGTAGTCATGCCCGATCGAAGATAACTGCTCCTTGCTCTCTACTTCGGTGGGTGGATTACACAATGGCACTTTATCATCGAGTAGAACATAAAATAATTTTTTAAATTTTAGGAAAAATTGCATCTTATGCCTTAAAATTTTGAAGTTTGGCCCCTCAAATCTAAAGGGCCTATTACTATTTGGCAGTACTTTTTCAATAAAATCGTCGGTCGTTGTCATATGCAGCAGGTGGAATCATCTTCAATTATTGGATATGGCTGTTGTAACTTGTTGAGTCGCGTACTTCATCATTTTCTTTAAGATGATTAGGGGCTTACCCCCGTTATGGAAGGCTAGCTTTCAATCGCTCCATCTCTAGAATAAAACAAACTCTAAAATTTGGTCAATTTGCTATTTACACGACAGCAAATCGTTTTGCATTTAGTACTTTCTAATTTAATTGCTTGGAAAAATTCTGCAAAGAGAGAAATGACAAAGTGAGAAGAAAAAGAAAGAAAATTGTCTACTGATGGCAGAGGGAGAAGAAGAAGAAAGAAAATCAATTGTTACCAACCTTCTATCTATCTATCATTTAAATAAGCGGAATAGAAATTGTATACGTTACTAAAATGAGGGACTGTTAATGGACTTGAAATTTTTGTTAGTCATTACAAATTTTATTACCATTAATGTTATTCAAAATTATTCACTTAAAGTTTCAACAAAAATTGATACTAAGCATTATTTGTAAGGAAATTGGTACTAAGGAGATGGAAAAATGATAAAAAGCTTTGTTTGTATTAAGTTAAGGACTTCTAGATTTAAGTGGTTAGAGTATGATGCTTAGACAAAGGTTTTAGAGATCATTGGTTCGAGCCTCTAAGACATCATAATTAGTGCTCTACTTGAATAAGTACCATTCTTGTAACAAAAAAGCTTTTTTTGTATTAAGATTGTTGAATAATTAAAGAATGGGCACTGAATATGTGAATAATTCGCTACAACTCGATGATAGCAATACAATTTATAACTCACTACTCATAGCCACGTTACGTAGAGCCAAAGTAATTATACAATAGGAAAACTATTATAACATGAGAAACATAAATATTGGAATATGTTTTGTGTTTTAATATATAATGATGATCTCTTAACATCCCCCTCAAATCACAATGTAGCCTCTATAAACATCGAAAGTTTGCCAATTAAAAATCAAAAACAAGAAATTGAATGTGACTTAATAAAGAATTCTATAATTTGCATGGAAGAGGGAACAAAAGGTTGAGTAATAACGCCTTTCTCAAGATGATGACGTGTGATGTGACATTCAACCTCAATATGTTTGGTCCGATCATGAAAATCTGAATTGCGAGAAATCTAGAATACACTTTTATTATCACAATGTGTAGGAGTAGGATCAGAAAGAAGCACCTCTATATCTGCAAGTAACCAACGTAGTGAGACAATAATCTTAGTGGTAAATGTCGTATCATAATACTCTACTTCATTTGAAGAATGAGAAACAACATATTACTTCATATGTGGGAACTAGGCCAGTCGAAGTAGATTAAATCGGTGTTTAATTTTTTTCCTTGGTTTTCTTAATTAAGACCATGAAGCCTAAATTGAATTAGATCTAATCTAAAATTATTTTAATAAAATCCACATTTTAATGCAATTGTTTAAGATTAGCTTAAGTTAATTTTGAATTGTCTACATCATATAATGAGTCATCAAATGCACCCATGTGTAAAATATGCAAGTGCAGCATATGACAAGTGCATATAGTAAATGTGAACGTTGTTTAGGTGTTGGGATTTACATTGCAAAACACATTTCCTCTTTATATATGCCTTTGTTGTCCAAAAAAGGAAGATTTTTTAATAGGATTAATTTAGTAAGGTTGAATATGTGTGTGTGTACACACATGCACATAATTGACTATACTAGAAGAAACTTTACAGCTATGTAAATACGAAAAAAATTATTTTAACTAAAAGATGTTTCAAAACTTTACAGTTATATTTCAAATAAAAACCATTTGAAAACATTGATTAAAATACACACATATAGAGACATATATATACATACCAGAAAACCAAATCAATGCTTTGAAATAAAACAAAACTAAAACTATGTTCAAATAGTTTATGAGTTAGAATACATACCTTTTAAAAAGAGATCTCATTCTAATCTAGATCCAATTTTTAAAATAAGAAACAAATCACTGATTTAAAGTTTTTTTCGTAACAGTCAATCTTTGTTTCAAAATAATTTCAAAGTCGAACATTTGAACTCAATCTTATGTTATGAACCATGATTAATTAACATAATCGATCGAAAATTTTATTCACAAATAGTTTATATAGAGACATACAAATTTCAATCTCATATCATGAAATCTGACTTATTAATAAGATTGTTTCAAATTTTTATTCGCTCAACAATTAAAAAAAAGGTTAGACGACATAGGCATATAAAAACTCATGATAATAAGATCTAGATCTATGTTAAACATACAAAATGAATAAACCTTTGAAGCAACGATGAACCAAAATAAAACATCATTAATACCATTTAAATAATAGAGAGCATAACATGAAGATTTTCAAATATATGTCAACATGATAAGAATATAGCTGATTCAATGGGAAGAAATAAAATATTTAAATAAATCATAAACCAAATTCACACAGATGAATTGCAAGGAGAGGTAGAGAATCAAAGGTATGTAAACATAGTGACATAATATATAAGTAAAATAAATAATTACCTTTAAGATGTAGCTAGGAGAAACTCCTTGAATGATAGAATAATTCTTAGATCCAATGGATCAATCTCCAGATTTATAGCAATCTGGAGTTAACCACCTATTTCTATTTCAGTTTATTTATATAAGTTTTGGAATTTTGGAGCTTCTCCCACTATGAAAATTCGGCTATTATGTCTTCTGCAGTGAAGAAAGAAAAAATGATAGACCTATATGTAATTAAAGGGGGAAATAAATGTGTAATTAAGATATGATGATTCCTCTTCTTTTAATTAAGATTGCCCTTTCACTTTAGAATAAAAAAACTACTCTTTTTCTCTACACAATGGTCGACCAATACATGTGGGCTTGGGTCCAAAATTCAATTAGTTTTAACTCTATTTAAATCCAATTTAAATTTTCTATTGATATTGCTTACGTATTTATAACTTTTATATACATGCATTATTAAATACTAATGTTAATCAAACAAATCAAACAAGAAACTTTTAGCTATTTATATTTCACAAATATTAATTGATTTAATTTATTCAAAGCCCTTTTAAATATTTATTATATTTAAATTGAATTTAAACATTCTACCGACATCGTATATCTATACGTGTGTTTATAACTTTTATATACGTACTTTATCAAATACTAATGGCATTCAAACAAAGTAAATAAATTTTGATGATTAATATTTCATTAATATTAGTTAATTTAATTAGTCTTCAACTATTAAAACTTAATAAAATCATGTTTGTGTGACTCAAAGGTGTAAATTCAATTAGCAATCAATATTGAACGATTGAAATTTTAACGTTCATATGTTACTTTAGCTAGTGGTATGACATTTTATTTAAATATATTGCTTACACATCTTTTGGTAAAGTCCAATTTGACTTATTATAAGCGGTAGTAATGATTATTAAAGCCAATTCTCTTCATTAAAACTATATCACATTAGGACTTATGGAATCGGGTATTTGTCAATATTCCAATATAGTCCACATTCAACCTCGTAAGTCCAAAATAATGTCCTTGGTTTAATAATAACTTTTATTACTAACCATACTAAACTAGCTAGAGATTTTGACTTCGAGTGGACTATGGGTGACCATGATATTAACCTTATATAACAAAGGAGACGAATCTCCTATTGAATAGTGTTTTTCTTTTATTGCTTCAACTCAGACCCAACTATAGTCATTCAGTGAACGTCGTGTCATAATTTTACTATAATCAAAGTCGAGTATCCAAATTTAAGTTCAACAGTATTCTCAAGTCAAGAGAACTGTGTAATATCTTCACTTTAAGAATCTTTGTTTGACCTTAGTTATATTGATCAATAGAAAACACTTGAGTGAGTTGTTCTATAGTAACACAATAACTTTCAGCATATAACTACTCAGTGTCCCCAATGTTCATGAGTAATGCATTACCAACCTCTGAAGAGTGTTACGTACTCTAGTCTCAATGGATGCATCAATATCCAGTCTCGGTTCATCTTGGCTTGGAATATTTAAAATGATATATTTATTTGCTATAATAAATTTCCCATGATTACTACATATTGTAACTACTATCATAAAACATATTATTTATGGATTTTCTATTAAATATACTTAAATTAAGTAAATAACTAATATAACACATTATATCAAGTATATAATAGAAATAAAATCACCTTTTATTTCAATCAAGATTGATTATCGAGTTAGATATTGTTATACCCATATTTTCCAAACATTGGGAAGGAAAATTGATGCAAGCACTGAAACAAAAGAATTGCTCCCACGATAGAGGTTGGATTGCAAAGAGGAAACGAACGAATAAAGCAAAGTTCCGAATAGTACTACGCTAAATTCTTAAGATAGTGGAAAAACTTAAGGACTACACCGTTATCTCGAGCATAGCGGTAATGTTATGATACTATGTCAGAGTCCTTAGATAGCCACAAAGTATAGAGAGTGCTCTGCAATCCTAATATTTACCTTAATGGGAAAAACTGTGGCATAGTCTTTAAATACCTAACATGAAGATTATGCTATGGCTCCAAAAGTAATCATTAATAAGTCAGGGCTACAGCATAATCTTTGAATAACAACAAAACATAGAGATTATACTACGACCCCAAAAGCAATATTAATGATATAGGACTGTGGAATATTTCTTAAAGCAATCAAAATCAACAAGGTTGTGCCATAATCTTTAACAAACATCAATGTGATAGGACTGCATTGCAATCCCAAGTTAATATTAAAGTAATAGGGATATTCCACAATTCTAAAAAAATACTACCTAAAAGGCAAGGACTCAAAGGATGAGGCAATACGGCAAGGCTGTACTGTATCTGTAAGTTAAACTATATTCCTCAAAATTTATGATAGAAGCAAGCCAAGAAACCGTGATTTCATAAGACAATGATACACCAAACTGCACAAATGGAAAGGCAAAGCCATAATAGGAATCTGCCTCTAATATCGAAGAACCGCATAGTTATAAGTACTCTAGAACTTCACTGCCATAAATGGACTATTGGGAACTGCGCCTCTGTAGTTATATAAGATGACAATATTAAAGAGCATCTGAACTGCATTAAACTCCTCAATTCATACTGCACTGGTCCACCAAAAACAATGATAAAGCATAATGTCAGGATTAATCAAAGCCAAACTGCATAACTCAGTAAATAAGGATGCCATTTCAAAACCCAATCACACCATCAAAACCCAATCCAAACTGCAATAGCAATAATCTTGATGACATTTCTGCCCCCATAAAGACAAAGCTTAACGATAAATGCCAATATTTCTTAACTCTAGCAGCCCTAAGTAGTTAAAACCTCGTATCAAGTCATGGCCAATTCGTAATTAGGCTTCCCACTTCAATTTAAAGCTTCCTACCCAATCTAAAAATCCATGAACCAAAATTGAAGTTTCCCACCAAAGACCATGTCAACAATCCATGCACAACAAATAAGCGGGATGGATGATCGACTTGTAGCATAATTCAAGGGCTAGAATCAAAGGCACTGAAGGTTGACAATTAGAAATCCGTGTAATTCACTATTTGCTATAAAACGATAGACTAATGTAGCAGAAAGAGGGATTTTTACCTTACTCTTTGGAGCATTGAAATCAAAGATTGTACTCTTTGCCATTATTGTTTGTACTAAGAATCATAAAAGAAGACAAGGACATTTTACCCATTGATGTATGAATTAT
The DNA here is from genome assembly GCA_030765085.1 of Allium cepa. Taxonomy (NCBI): domain Eukaryota; kingdom Viridiplantae; phylum Streptophyta; class Magnoliopsida; order Asparagales; family Amaryllidaceae; genus Allium; species Allium cepa. Next base: position 954,826,808 of record CM060934.1, on the reverse strand, counting down.
GAACATCCGAACCACATAAATTTTTTATGCTATTTATTAGTTTCGGTACTTTATTTATTTCTGTCTTTAGTGCCTAATTTAGAATGGATTGCTTTAATGAATCGGATAGAGACCTTTCATAAGATTTCAAATACTTTCCACAAAATTGTGTAAGCATTATAGCAACATAATTACTTCCTTTAAAGGCAATTTTAATATCACTTAATCTTGTTGATTCTTAATTGTGAAAGCATTCGGTGTTGTGGTTACTTCTAAAATACTTGGGTGTTTCTGAAATAAAAAAACTCGTTAACATTTTAACGCTGGAAGGTGGGCACTTTCCTCTTTAGCAAAATTCATACACATTTTCTTTAGACATCATTATAATACCATGATTCTCATTGATTCCAACACCTCTCCCAACCAAGAACAACTTTATCTACTCATAAAAATATCAAAAAAGTAACTCCTTACCTATGTAACCTAAACCAAGGTAGTTGCTTCTATAGTGCCCTCCGTGGATCCTACCCTAGCCGCTCTCTATGCTTTCACAAACCAACTAAACAAATGTATGGATGACCTAGAGAGATCCATGGCTTAATGTCCTGCTCTTAAACCAACCTTCCATCGGTCTTTCATAGCTCATCGCTACTATTTGCCAATTGCACTAACAGTGAAGTGTGTGAATGACAACATCAATCTCAAAAATGAGAATGGTGATGCTGGTCTAAAACAAGTGGATGCCAAGCTAAAAAGCAAGGCTCAAATAAATCCCCAAATCAAATTAAGGTCTGTGAACATCAACAGTGTTGAAAAGACAAACATTAACTACACATGATGATAATGATGTCACTTCACACTACAAAGGTAGCTCATCCCAAATAGAGCCCAAGGAGGATTAGGTCCATTAATTGAAAACTCACGTAGAGCAGTTGGCAAGACTTTACCGATAGAACAATAGAGAGGATGTAAAAGAAGAGGGTTCTTTCCCATTTAGTGAAAGTATTATATAGGAAGATTTCCTCGATAACTTTTAAGCCCCATCAATCGATAAATTTGATGGGACTACCAACCCTAATGACCATATTTGCACTTTTGAGTACTTTATGGGCACTCTAAAAGTGGGGAGGATAGCGAAATGCAATATCTTTCTAGTATATATGGTTGAGGCAACTTCCAGATGGTTCAGAAGGTATGGATTAGGGGAGGTTCGCTCATGGGCACAGTTAGCTATAGATGCGGATTCCTAAAATGTGAATACCATGTCCTGCATGAAGCAGAGCATAACTGAAAGCTTAGTAGCTTTATAAAATTCGTCAAATCTGAGGCTCTTCGGATTGGAGTAACTTGTGAAGAAGCACCGTTAATAGCAGCACATGCTGGTATCAGAAGCAACACCGCTATGTTGGGTAAGAACAACAGGAGGATGTGTCATAGCATGAAAGCTTTCTATATAATGGACAGTGGCTACATACTGGTGGAAGAAGCCAGGGACACAAAATTACCTTCATTTGAATAAATTTCAGCCCCATGCAAGAAAAAAAGGAAAGGGGAAGAAGGATATGATCCGTCTGTGAAGTGGAGGAGTGAATTTTACTTTGCATCTAAAACTCCCCTACCCATACACTTAATTATATGCGATGACCACAAATGAACTAGCCCATAGCATTTCGAATAAGGGGATGAAGCCAGAAAAGAGCATGAGGGAGCATATTGTCATCTCTATAAAGCCAATGGCCACCACATCGATAACTACCAACACTTAAGGAACAAAATTCAAAGACAAATCCAAAAGGGATATTAAGGAAGCTATAAAAATGAAATAAATGGGGAAAGAACTAAAATTATCTCTCCAAATTCGAATGAAGGTCCAAAAAGATTCTGTTGCAATCTTATAGCTTTAATCCTTGGAGGACTACACTTCATTGGAAAAAGAAAAAAAGTATGAGAGAGGTATGTATAATGGGGTAAAGTAGAGAAAAACTATGTTACATCTAAAGTTGAAGCTTTCCCATGACATAATCTTCACTATTGTCGATTCTATTGGAGTGGTTTACCCATCAAGACCCACCTATAATTATGCTGCAAATCCTAAACTACACTATAAAGAAAATCTTTATGTATTCAGGAATATCTATAAATGTCATTTTCAAATCTATATGTGACCAGATAAAGCTTCTAGCAGAAATACTAAAGCTGAGCCTCGAATCAATTTACGACTTTAATAATGCCACGTCTGTTCCTATCAGGTCATAACTTCTTCTCGTCGCCGCTAGGATTGCCCCTCTCCATAAATCATTCTATGCAAGCTTCTTGATCATTTTTTTGGCAAGGCGAGCCGGTTTTATAGTGGGCCGTCCACTTTTTATTACGAACGTAATAAAAGTTGAAGTACATGAGTAAGGTAGAGGCACCTTAACTACTAAAAAGTAAGAAGAAAAATACAGCACTAGAGTGTGACAGCCAGTCACAACTACAAAAAGCTTCTTGATCATTGATCAACCTTATCCGTACAATGGATACTTAGGAAGGCTTGCACTATGACAAGAGAGTAGTAATTTCTCAAAAAGATTTGCTTGTGAAGTTCCATACTTCTGCTAGAATGGTATCAATTAAAAGGCATATATTATTAGCTAGAGAGTTGTACAATTTAAATCTCAGTTGTAATAATAGAATTGTTCAAAATTATTTTATTATCTCATCTAATAATTGTGATGATGATAGTGAAAAAGAAAGCAAGCCAGTTCTAAGACTGCATTGGTATTAAGTACTAAGGCTAAGGCTGAAACGGGTCATTCAATGACCGCGGCATCTATAAGAAACCAAAATAGGGAGTATATGCACATGATTGGCACTAATGCGTATGACTCATTTATGTGCAATATTTATCCAAAGAAGCTCAAAGACGGGCTTTCTCTACCGCATTCCAACCTGAGAAAAAGAAGAAAGTGAAATAGATTGAAGATTAGCGCAACAATGAGAGAATTGAAACCACTGGATAATATCGAGGATATACAGATAGATACTAAAGATCCTACAAAGGTTCTCATAATAGGAAAAAACCTCACTGTAGAAATCAAAATAGAATTAATATACTTCCTTAAAGATTAGCAGGTGTCTTTGCTTGGACGCACTCAAATAGTGTAGGCATAGACCCGGCTATCATCTATCATGCACTCAACATCGATATCAATGCTCAATGAGTCAGGAAGACGCACAAAACTATAAATTAGGAAAGATATAATGTTTGCATGAAGAAGTTAAAAAGCTGAAGGCAAATGGGTTTGTCGGGGAAGTGTATTACCTAAAGTTGATTGTCAAACCTGTTTTTACAAGATAGTCTAATAGGAAATGGAGAACTTGTGTAGACTACAACATCCTCAATAATGCCTTCCCGAAGGACAACTTTCCTCTGTCTAGAGTCGATCAATATGTGGATGTAACTAACGACCATGAACTGCTATTGATCAAGGACACATATTCAAGTTACAACCATATAGCTATGTTTGAGCCAGATTAGGAGTGTACCTATAACAACCCAAAATTTAAGCTATAGTAATTAATTAATAAATTAATTAAATAATAAAATAACTTTGTGAAATTACAATAATTGGACCACGAGAGTTGCACCATTGTGTCTTAGGTAATTTTCTAGTCAATTTCCATATATAGACTGTCAAAATCGGAGCTAGAACGAAGAAATTACAGAATAAACAAGAAACGAGAAAACAAAAGAAATATAAATATATATGCAAGGTCGACCCTCACCATGGCTAGGTCAACCCTAGCAAGTGGTAGGTTGACACCCAGGTCGACCCGCGTGCATTCTTTTGGTGGCTTCGTCCAGTTCGATTTCAAAACGTCATTTTGCTATTTTTACTCCATAACGTGCGTCCGTGCATCCATCCGACGGTTCCCATCGAGCCTATGACGTGGTTACACTAGATTTAATCTCCAAATCCATCATTCTGATATCCACAAGTGACACAATAAATAAGACCCTAGGCCTAGATATTTTTCTCATTCAAATTTTCTCCGTCTGGGTTCATTTCCTGAGGCTGGACCCTAAAAGGAAAAAATTTCCGAGGAGAAGATCTTTTTAATTAAAATATTTTATACCACTCAAGTGATCTAAGAAGGCCAAAGGAAAGAGATGAGGACCACAGGTGAGTGTTTAAGTAATTATTTTAGATTTTTAAGTTATTTAAAATAGTAGGGTTTCCAATAGTTATAGCTTTCTACAATTTTGAGATAACCTTTATGCAAGTTATTTATAGTTTATTTTTAAGTAAATTTTAGACTTGCTTTCCAGTCTATTTTCTTTTTGCTATTTTATTTTAGTTATTTGCAATTATTTACTATTAATTATAGTTTTTCCAACAATTTACAGTCATTTATGGTATTTACAGTTATTTACTATTATTTACATTTTATTTACATCTATTCTACGTTGGGATCCATTTTGTAAATGTCAATTTCTTTTTAATTCCCTTTTTACGCGAATGGAATAAATAGAAGAAAATAATTTGTTGATATGAACTAAAATATAAGAACACTGAATTTATAGAAAATGGGATGTAAAATAAGAAGAAATTTAATAAATTACTGAAATAGGCAAATTTAAGACATTTGCAAGCATAGTTATATCATGTAATTATAACTGAAAAGAGAAAATAGCATAAATAACTTATTTTTAACTTAGGCCTTAGGTTAAATAAATAAGCAAAGTTATAATACACAAGTTATAATTAGAGACAAAATAGAAAAAGCTTATTTTAAAGACTTATACTAAGTTAATAAGCAAAGATAGAAGTAGGACCCGTACCAGCAGCATTTTCCTTGGGACACGCTTATGCCGCTTAGGGTAGATAAATAGTCAATAATTAGACGTTCAAATAGGGGGATTTGGACAAGGGGCACAAATACGTTTTGTTTGTTAGGACCCGTATCGGCATCATTCCCATTGCAGCCAGAAACTGGTTATCTCACAACACATAGAGGTGAGGTTGGGCATGCTTATGTTGTTTAGGGTAAATAAGAGGTCCGAAGAGGGAGGAACAGGTAGTGAGAGCCTAACGGTGGTCGAGCGTACGGCCTCGGTGCAAGGAGATAAGTTGCTATTGGGTTCCAAGTGCTAAACAGGTGTCTTTCGCTGTGAGACCCACAAGATGGGACTAGCCCGTAGTATGCATAACAAAGATAGAAGGCCGATCAAAGCGTAGAATTTGGACTTCAGCCTAATTAAAGTAGGATTGAGATTTTAGCCTAATCAAAGCAGTTTTAAAAAAGAGCAACCAATTGATCTATCTAAGCAAAGCAAATAGTTAAATCTTATTTTATTCCAGCTTTATCTTTTCCTTTATTTCCTTTCACACTAGAACTGCTGCAAAGCCTATTATCTTTACGTTGCTCAAGAATACTAGTAATTACTTTCATTCACTAGACTTTTAGTCTGACCTACTCCTCTATTTCTCCTTTTCACTCATAGGCCAACAGAGGTTGGGACAGTAGATTTCAGAAATTCTCGGAGATTTAGCTGCGGAGTTTTTCTTTATGTATCCTTCTTCTCCTTCTTTTCAGTTTTATTTTCATGTACTGGCACTTGTTGAGTGGGATGGTTCTATGTATGTACTCTGATATTACGACTAAGATGATGTTTTCCATAAGACTTATGTATTCGGTATTTTGAGATTTATTTCGGTCAGGACTTATTTTATGAAGTTTGATTTTTAATAAGTTATTTTTTTAAATGTTTTCGCTGTTTTATTTATTTTGTCTTGTGAATCTTAGTCTCTATAAGTTTTTAGCTATACCTAAAATGCACCATATTCTTTAGTGTGCCCTTTTTGGGTATATTAAGTGCTATAGGGTGGTATTAGAGCCTGAGACATGAATCCTAAAAATTTGTTTTAAAAAGTAAAGTATTCTTCAAAAATAACTTGTTTTAAAAGTATTTTTCAAAAAGAAACTCTTAGAAAAAGTTTTCAAGTATAAAAGAGATTTTTTATAAAAATCCTCTCAAAGTCCAGTTCAATCTTCCTTCGATTCTTTCGAGCCTAAATTCTCTTTATCTTTGAATAGAGTGGCGGATTCCCCTAATCTTCCAAAGGGTGTCCAAGTCCCAGGTTAGTTTCATAGATACCTTCAAGCTACGACTCCAGAGGTGCAAGGGCAAACCCCCTATCCAGCACCAACGGGTGGAAATCCCGTCAATCCACCCGCAGCAGCCAATTTCTCTAAGTTATGCAAGGACTTCGCCAATTTTGGAGATAAAACATTTTCCAGTACAGAGGATTTTGTGGAGGCGAGTGCTTGGTTAAGGAGTACAAAGAGGATATTTGGGATATTGGGACTGGAGGATTAGCAGAGAGTTCATCTTGCATCTTGGCAGCTGAAAAGAGAGGCTTCTTATTGGTGGGAGGTTGTTGAGTTAGAAGGAAGAAACGTTGGATGATTTGGATTCCAAGAGAGGTTTGAAAGGAAGTTTTTGTCACATGCAGAAGAGAGTATGCAGTTGAAAAGGTATATTAGCTTGAAGTAAGTAAGTCATTCAGTAAAGGAGTATGTCAACTAATTTAATGAGTTGTCATGGTTTGGGATGCAGTTAGTGAATACACCGCACAAGAAAGCCATGAAGTTTGCGAAGGGATTGAATCAGCCTCTTCAAGGGTTGTTATTGACTCACGTATGATGGGAGCTACCTATGAGTCACTGGTGGAGATGGTGCTTATGTCTGATGCAGCTAAGGAAGGAGGGTCTAAGGAGGTCCCTAAGACGGAAACTTCTAAGAAGAAATGGTGGAAAAACAATAAAAATAAGAAGAAAGGAGAAGGCCCTCAGAAGCAAATTAAGAATGGAGGGAAGTGAAATAGTTGTGGGATGGTTGGTCATTACGCAAAAGACTGTAAGAATGCAGGGATGAAGGGAAAGTGTTATAATTGTAGATAGCCCGGTCACATTAGTAGATTTTGTCCTAAGAAGATAGGGCAGGGAGTGGGTGCCCCGGTAGCACAGATTCAAGCATTGGATGCAGCACCTTCCAGCAGTGAACCGGATAGAGGTAGGAAAGTCACCATGGAAGGTTTGATTTCTATTTCTGATTTTCCCATTCAGACCCTTTTAGATTCTGGAGCATCACACTCTTTCATCTCTAGTTCTTTGATTGATTGTTTACACTTAGATATCTCTTTTGCAGTGGACCCCATAGTTGTTTTAAACCCCATAGGAGGATCGACACATTTATCTATAATTTGTAGAGTTTGAAATTTTTTATCCTAGGCATAGAGTTTGATTGTGACGCCTATTTATTGGGATTTTCAAGACATTGGATGATTTTGGGGATGGATTGGCTATCCACGTATGAGCGAAATTGGACTGCGAAAGGAGAGTCATTAGACTAGAGACATGCAACGGTAGGACTCTCGAGGTTTCTTGTGACCACATGGGTCAGTCATGTTGAGCTTCCTTTATTCCCTCGATTCGTCATCCATAGAGTTAGATTCAGTTCCAGTCGTCAGAGATTTCCTGGACGTTTTTGAGGAGGTTAAGTGACTGAAAGATCAACTTTAGAGTTTATTTGAATGACAATGCTAAGTCAGTGGCATTGCCCATGAGACACATAGCACCTTAGGAGAGGAAGGAGTTGAGCAAGCAAATTCATGAGCTATTAGAGAAAGGCTTCATCAAAAGGAGCATATTTGAGTGGGGTGCGCCAGTCATCTTCGCTACTAAGGCGGATGTTTCCCTTTAACTTTGCAAGACTATAAAGAGTTGAATAAGATCACGGAGAAGAACCTTTATCCCTTCCTAGGATGGATCATCTTTTCGACCAGTTAGTTGGCTTTTTAGTATTTTTTTAGCTTGATTTAGCCATTGGATTTCATCAGCTTAGGGTCGCTGACGATAGCATTGATAAGACGACATTTAGGACACCCGATAGATTCTTTAAGTGGTTGGTTATGCCTTTTGGGCTAACCAATTCCCCGACCTATTTTGTGGATATGATGAGCCGTATTTTTAGAGATATCCTAAATAAGTTCATAGTAGTGTTTGTGGACAACATTTTGGTGTTTTCCAAGAGTATGGAGGAGCATGATGTTCATTTAGAGGAGGTTCTTCGTACACTTCATGTACATTAATTGAGGGTAAAGTTCTCGAAGCGTCACTTTTGGCTAGGGGAGGTACGTTTCTTTGGGCACGTAGTCTCAAGAGATGGTTTAGCTATTGATCTTGCTAAAGTAATTGCAGTGCAAGATTGGAAGGCCCCTAGAACGTTACCGAAGTTAGAAGCTTCCTAGGAATGGCTGGCTATTATAGGAAGTTCATCAAAGATTTTGCCAAGATTTCAGCACAGCTTACTCACCTCACTATGTAGAATAAAGCATTCGTGTGGGATGTGGATTGTGAGGAATCCTTCATGATGCTAAAGAGAGCCCTTACTAGTGCTCCCGTGTTAGTTTTACTCGATGGAGCTAAGCCTTTTACAGTATACACTGATGCATGTGGGATGGGTCTAGAAGCAGTGTTAATGCATGAAGGGAGGGTGGTATGTTATGGGAGTAGAAAGTTGAGGACGCATGAGAAGAACCACCCTACCAATTATTTGGAGTTAGCTATTATATTTTTCGCACTCAAATCTAGGAGGCATTACTTGCTAGGAGAGAGGTACGAGCTTTTCATTGACCATAAGTCATTGATGTATCTATTCTCATAGAAGGATTTGAACTTGTGGCAGTAGCAATGGATGGAGTATTTGGCATTATACGACTTTGAGATAGCTTATACCCCTGGCAAAGGAAACGTTGTTGCGGATGCGTTGAGTAGGAAGAAAGAAACCCTTGAGTCTATGTTCGTAGAGTGGAAGAGCTTAGAGTTTATTTCCACCTTTGATTTTAAGCCCTCTACGGACATTACCCCAGAATTATTGGCAGCACTTGAGGTTAAGCTTACCTTCATAGATCAGATTCGCTTGAGGCAGCAAGAGGATTCGGAGCTTATGCATATTTTTGAGAGGATTAGCAGAGGAGAGGTCCCTGGACATCTCCAACGCTATTCCATAGATAGCAAAGGGTGCCTATGGAGAGATGGAAGACTTTGTGTCCCCGCACTAGTGATTTGTTGAGAGCAGTTCTAGAGGAAGCACATCATTCTCAAATGACTATTCATCTAGGTGGTGAAATGACGTATAGGGACATCAAGAGAATGTTTTATTGGAGTGGCATGAAAAAGGATGTGACGGAGTTTGTAGCTAACTGCCTTGTGTTCCAAAGAGTTAAGGTAGAGCAACAGAAGCCTGGTGGATTACTTTAGCCATTGGATGTAACGAATTGAAGTGGGATAGTATTTTGATGGACTTCATAGATGGTTACCCCCAGTCTAGGAAGGGGAATACTAGCATTTGGGTGATTGTAGATCGATTGACTAAGAGCGCCCAATTCATTCCGATCAAGGGTAAGAGGACGGCATCTTTTTTGGCATCCTTATATGTCTATGAGATAGTCCGACTTCATGGAGTTCCCTCTAGCATAGTGAGCGATAGAGACCCTATTTTACTAGCAAGTTTTGAAGAAGCTTGCAAGAGGCTTTAAGGATGCAGCTTAGATTGAGTACGGCCTATCACCCTTGGACGGATGGCTAAATAGAGAGAGTTAATAGAGTGCTCGAGGATTGGTTGAGGATGTGATTTCTTAATTTTAGAGAAACTTGGGAGAAGCATCTTCCTTTGGTGGAGTTTGCATATAATAATTGTTTTCAAGCTAGCATTAGGATGGCACCTTTCGAAGCTATTTATGGAAGACCTTGCAAGTCACCTTCATTTTAGGTGGAATCTACGGAGGGATTGCAACTTGGTCCTGACATGGTTGAGAAGACTTCAGAAAAGGTTGATATGATTAGAAAGAGGTTGAAAACAGCCTAAGATAGATATAAATATTATGCAGACAAGCGGAGAAGGGACATTGAGTTCGAGGTAGGAGACTTAGTTTTCATTAAAGTATCCCCGCTAGGGAAGGTGAGGTATGGATCGAATGGGAAACTATCTCTCAGATTCGTAGGACCGTTCTCCATTATAGAGAGAGTAAGGAATATGGCGTATCAAGTAAAGCTACCAGATAGGCTGTAACGACCCTGGATTTTTGGTCCTATTTATTTTAATATATATTTAAATTAATTAAATAAAAAGTAGCTTGATCATCTTAAAATGGATATGATTTGGAAATATTGCCATTTATTTCTATAAACCGTATTTTAAAAAGGAGATAGATTTGGAAATTTGAAATAAGTATCTCAGTAATATTCACAATAAAAATCTATCTTATATAATTAATTAAAATACTTTACTTTATTTCTATTTAGTATAAAAAGATACATATAGATAATAATGTTTGAAAATTCTAAAATAAAAGATTCTTGACAATATCTATAGAATTTACCTTACATAACTAAATTAAAATATTTTACGTTGTTAACATTTGAGAAACAAATACAAATAGATGACAATGTTCAATATAAAATATTAATATTAATATAAGTCAAAATTTAATATAAAGAAATAAGTGAACGCATGAATCTAAGTTTAATATTTATTGTTAGGATACGAATGGAAATAAGTATGAAATATAACTATAGATGTAAATATAAACAGGGGTTAAGTTAAACATTAAGTATAAAATGAAACAAAAACAAGTTTGTCATAATAATGAAACAAATATTTAAATGAATATCTTCATATATATAACGGAGTTGCCTGTAAGTTCAAGTTGGAAGTAATACCAGACCAAAATGAATAATTCTGGCATAAACATAATCATATGTTATTCAAGCAAGCAAATACTAAAAATATCTTTATACACAATAGCTTCATGCACAAGCCATATGTTTACCTGCATAGGTACATGATTGCAGGTAGTATCTTCACATAGCAAAACAATTAATAATTGTATAAACATATTAGAAACCAAAGTATGTACTTACTATCAACTCAGCCTAATATTTGTCACTTCAAAATATCTAGCAAATCTGGTAAAAATAAAAACAAGACTGGGGTAAAACATGTCCAGATATTGCCTCCCTATACTACTGTTATCTCAAATATATTATGTGCAGTTGCTTTTTTGTTTTAGTCGTTCAACAAAACACATAACAAAACTTAAGAAAAACAAAGATTAAATAATTTTGTTAACATACAACATAACTTTAAAAATAATAATTCAAATATGCAGTTTCGAACAGTACAAGTTTCAGATAATCAACATCAAGTTATTCTTTGTTCAGGCATGATTCAGGTGAGTAAACTAAATTCATAAGCTTTAAGTTTAATCAAATATTTCTGTGATTTTATGATCTTGTGGTATATGTTTACTTTTACATATGATTCTGAAATTTGTATATAGTTCTCTGTTAAGTGGATACAGGGTGAATTTTTGGATCAAACTTAAATTCAATTGCTGCTAAACCATGTTAGGATTTAAATTTACCAACCAAACAAGATATTGAAGTTAAAACCAAGATTTGTAAACTATTTTAAACATCTCTGTAAGGATAGCTACTGGAACATAGTTTCCCAGGAAATCAAGGAAATTTATTGGCAAGTTCAAGTGGTACAAGAAGCTAATTCACGATGTTATATTCGATTCATGCTGCAAAATATGATTTTTAAAACAAAGATCAAGATTTATAAATTAATATTCGAAGAGCAGTTTGAAATTAAGGTGAATTTGCATTTCTTCCTATTACAAGTAATTGATGCAATTATAATTTATGACACTTGAATTAAAGCATGTTTATCCATCCACGATCTCAGGAAAAATGTAAAGAAAATTAATTATTGCGTGAATTAAGTAAAGGAGATCACTTTAGGGTTTTAGGTGGAGTTTTATTTCAACTCTGTAACGAGATGCGTGCGTCAACCATGGGTGATCGAGTGTCCCGAACGATTGGGAAATGGAGCGTTGGCGTGTTGTCGAGGTATGGCCAAGGGTTGGGGGTCTCAGGTGGTCTCGGCGGCGGTGGCGAACTCGGTTTGCCGACCGTGTGAGTTTCAGTTTTGGACCCAAATGACCAATTTTCAATCTGTAAACTTTGAAGGTGATGCAAGCTTGGTTTTCGTGTTTTCATGAAATTTGCGACATGCAGATGATCTTGGAAGATCATCAAAGCCTCGTGTGCCGCCGTGCACGTGCACGACAGCGGGGTTGGTGTCAGTATCGTGAGGGGGAGGTCTGACTCGAGTCGTGCACGAATGAAATGGGGGATGCTCCCGGTTTTATCGCGTACGAGAGATGATCCTGTTGCTAAATTAATTTACATTAAACTAGAACATATTGCTGAAAGAATAAGATAGGGAAGAGGAAGAAGTTATTCAGGGGGACTCGGGAAGTTTGCATGGAAACTCGAAGTAATTCTCGAGCATTATACAGAGGGGGTCTCGGGTTTACCTGGGAAGACTTGGGTTTGGGTAAAACAGCCGTTTTGTAGTGTTGTAAATTGTTTTTTTACAAATTTGTCTTAACATTTTAAGCTTAAAAAGGGTTTAAAGGCCAAGCTAAGAATTCGTTCAGGTTTTAAGTTTTTAGTCAAAACTTAATGATGATCTTAAACACTTAATTATTTTGATTAATGTTGGGTAAGGGTAAATTTAATTTAACTCTTAAGTTTGTAATTAATAAATGAATGATTTAAAGATTAAAGGGGACTTTTAAGAGTTAACTACATCGAGTAATTAAAAATTAAATGAATTATTATTAAAAAGGGTAATTAAGAATAACTACTTTATAATGTTAATCAAGTACGGATAAAAGGGTGATTAAGTGATAAATAAATTATATTTAACTAATTAATGATTAATAGTTAACTAATCAAATAATTTAATTATAGATTAATTGTAAATTAATTAAGTAATTTAATTTAGAATTAAGAATTTATAATTAATTAATTAAGTAATTAATAGTTAAATAATTAAGTAATCAAGTTTCATTAATTAATAATTAAGGTTATTAATTGATGGACAAGGAATTGTAATTTAAGTTAAACAACTGGATTTAAGGTAATTAAGTAATAGATGAATAAATAATAAATTTAATAATTAAGACTTAATAATTGATTAAGCAATGATAAATTAACTCAAATAATTTGAAAGGAAATATCAAATTAGTCGTTAATTAAACAGGGTTAAGCGATTAATTCTCGAGTAATTGATTTCAAATCGAATTAATTATGAGAATTTAAATGAATGCTTATGGATTGTTGTGTATGTAGAATGTCTGGTTTGTGATGTTTAAATTGATGATATTCTGTGATGCTCTCTGATATGCTGTGATATATCTATGATAACTGTATATGTTTATCGGTGATAAATGTTATTTGAATTATATCATTGAATGTAAACTGTTAAGTTAATTAGACAACTGGGCCCTTAAAATGGCATTTGGATTTCGATGAGACCGGGATCGGAAGAATCAATTTTGATTCTCCGAAAACCACATCGATCCAATTTAAACGTTAGGCCGTGAATCCTGAAATGAAGATCGAGATGGTGTATTCAGAATGCATGGGTTATCGTCGTTAACTCTGAGGGTGATTCCAAAACGAGTGTTACGAGATAATGCCTTCGGTTTCGTTCGAACCTGGAACGAACTTGGATTGAATGCTTTCAGCACATCGTCAGGTGGACGATGAGCATTCTAACAAAAATGTTCTATAAAGGTAATCGCAGCCACAAGCCTCATCAACCGGGAATGGCTAAAACAGGGGAGATGCAGCAAGGTTAGGTGGGTCATGCCCAAGCAGGACAAGATATTTTCCCTGTCTAGTTGTCCCTTTTTATTTCGGATGTGTGGGCGGTTGCTAGCTACAACCCCGGGGTTTATCTTGTTCGGGACTATTTAGTAAGGAATGGTTCCAGCCTTGTGTTGTAGGGGGTCGAGAGTGATCCTCGGTACGGTGATCTAGGCCCCGTACTGTGACAGGCGGTACCCCAGTAGCCCTGCCATTGTTGGAAATCCATTTTCCCTACGAGACCCTACGGTTTTGATTTGTATTACCCACTTTTGTGGCTAGGAGCTAGAATTTAATAGATGTAACAATTTTGGCTATTTTCTATTTACTTGAAAACCCTAGACACTATTATAATATCACTGGATTTCCTATGAAATGTTCTGGTTAGCGTAAGGTAAAAACTTACCCGTATTTATTTGTGGGGAGTCTTACGTGATACCTTTATTTTCAAATGTTTTCAAAGTTAAACAACTTTAAACCGTTTAAAACAAAGTTAAACAACTTTAAACCGTTTACTCATACCAGACCCATGTCTGTCCCGGAGTTTATATTTTGTTTTTCATAAACTCTTGGGTACTCAAATTTTTATGAGTAGCCAAGTGATAGGTTTCAGACTTGATTTCTGGAGGAGCTTGGAGCAGGAGATTCCAGACGTATATAGCTATTTATGTAGTTCCGCTGTGTTAGTTGATGCATGATGTATCTCTGAGGTATATGGTGATAGATGTATGTATGACTGTCATATGTATTGATATTGTATAACTCTGATATATGCAAAACTTTGTAATATTTATGTGATATATATATATTTTTGTCGTTCTGCTGTGAGATTCTGATGTTGCTGTTCTTTCTTTTCTATTTCTACCCCTTTCTTTCTTAATGATGATACGTCTTTCTGGTAGTAGAAGGGCGGGTCGTCACAGGTTGTATCAGAGCGTAGGTTGGTGATAACCTTGGCTCTGATAGGAATTACTCATAAAATAGAGTCTGTAGTACTCTAAAATGAGTTTGAGTGTATTAATAGATATGAGCGCGTATTTGTTAGTGAATATAAAATTGTTTTTATATTGTGTTGATTTATCTGTTGAGTGTTTATGGATTCTGGTCGATGTGTGGGATGCCATTTCATCGATAGGAATTTCTAAACTCTTAAATAAGGTAGACCGACACAGTATTATTTTTAAAAGTAGGGTAAATGAAATAATTTTACCCAAAATTATATTTTGATATTAAAGAAATATTTTTCTGAAATTATTATAGATGATTGGATGATTGGTTATTAATACTACAATTTAAGATTGGAATAGGTTATAACCAAATAAAATTATCTAAGTAAGGTTTAAATAAAAAGGAATATAATTAAAATTAGATTAAAACAGAATTTAAGTCCCGGAAATTTGAAAGGTGTTTGAATGAATTTAAACAAAATGATTAGGGAAGAAGAAAAAAAACCTTGGGAATGTTTGAAATTGTGATTTTCCAAAGATTTGAAGGCAATAATGGAGTATTGTTTTGGAAAAAATATTGTTGAATGGAAATTGTTTTGGGAGGAAATTGTGGAAGTAAGGAAGCACTGAGCTCACTTCAGTCGCTGGAAAATAATCCTGATGGTGATGGCCACATCATCAGTATTCATTTTCGAGTTTCTAAAGTGATAAATTGCTACCAGGATAGTTGGTCATGATAAATTGTTTGGGCTTGTTGGGTATACAAGTGTTTTAGAAATTTCAAGAGGGAAAATTTTGTTTTGGTGAAAACAAGTTCTTGGAATTTGAAAATTTTATTGGAAATTTGATTTGACACCAAGTCGGTAAGTGTAGTTATCCCTTCAAAATGGTTTCGGGAAATAAAAACCGGGCAAATTGAATTCTAAGAAATTCTATTTAGATAATGTGAAAGTTTAAATGGATCAACTATTGAGCTTATAAAGTAAAGTTGATATTAATAAGAAGGAATCGGGAATTTTAATCCCGGTATTAAAATTTAACTTAAGTAAATGAAAATAAGAAACATATTGGAGTTTAACCTGAGATAAGTTAAATGGAATTGAAGTTCAAAACGAACTTAATTGGATATAAAATTTGAAGGTAAAATGATTGTAATTGTGAGGTGGAAATTTATGCCTTGAGACAGTAAGTGCTATGTATATATAATCTGAAATTGTGATTATAAGATGAAATGAATATAAGCTGTTAAGTAGATAAATAAGTTTTGAGCTCATATTTTTAGAAATAAATTTAAAATAATGGAAATTAGCTAAATTTAATTGGAGTTGAGTTGGAATAAAATTGAATTTAAATAAGTTCAATCGAGTTATAGACAATATTGAATGAAATAAAATTCTTAAGTAAATAAGTAAGTAATGAATTGAGTTAAAATTGGTGTAAGTTGTAAACAAATCTAATTCAAGCATAAATTGAATAACCTTATGAATAAATTCAATAATGAATTGTTAATGTAAATTAAAATTTAAGAATGGAAAAAAGAATAAACTAACTAGTAAATAATTGGGATTTGATTAAAAGAAAATCAAATCAAAGATTTGAATGGAAATTGGTGAAATAGAATAAACCTAAATTGTTAGGTGGAACAGTTTGAAGAAAATAAATGAATTAAGTAAATTGTGAAATGATTATTTAAAATATTGGTTGTTGAGTTTAATAAAATGGTTTGGAATCAAACCTGTTGAAATGAAAGAAAAAGCAATGTAGAGATTGTGAATAAATTAATTGTGATGGACTCAAGTGTAAATTGAGTTGGAACCAATTTAAGATTTGTCATAAAGCTTAAGTAATTATTTATTCACAATAGTATTGTCAAATCGCATGTAGAAATGAGTTGTTTTGAAGTAAACAAGATTAGATAAAATTCTATGAATTATTGGAAGCAAAATAGGGTGATTTTGAATATGAGTTTGTTTTGCGTAAGCAGGTAAGTTATAAATCACTTTAACTAAAGGGAATGATTTGAGAATTGGTTAGAATTAATTGTGATAAGGATTGAGACCTTACATATGTGCTTATGAAAATATGTAATGCTAAACAAAAGAAGACTCTGCCAATGAAAAATAGTGGATGAAACCAATTTAAAAATAATAATAGAAATCGGTATTAAATGGAAGATAGTCAATAAAAATTCAATATTCAGAGTCAAAGATAAATTGAATTCACAAGAAATTGGAAATTCAGATTTAAATAAGAAGATATTAAAGCTAAAATGGTAGAGTAATAATAGAGGAGTATATATTATGCTTATATTAAACTTAAGAAATGAAGAGTGAAATTCTTAAGTAAATTTGATATTGAGAAAAAATTTCCAAGTGGATAAAAATCAGAATAAAGTGAATAAAAGAAATTGATATGGTTGATAATCAATGGATATAAATACGTAGGATGTACGTATATTAATTTATTTGCATAACAATTTGATCCAGATTCGAGCACAGAATTTCAAGATAGTTATATATCGATCCGAGTTAGGATTTTTCACTCGATTTTCGACGACGAACCATGGATATGGATTTTGATTGATTCTGGAATTTCTCTATCATAGATGTGACTATGCAAGGAGAACAATAGTTTCTGATCAAGAAACCAGTTCTGAGTCCGTACTAGGAAGTCGGGTGGACGATACTAGTTTAGAAGTGAAATTGTGTGATCGAGCGAGCGATTGGATTTGGTATTGCGTACGAATAGTTTATGTACATCGAACAGACTTGATTGAATAGAAGTTGAAATTCTGTAAACAAGTCAATAAATTTGGAAAGAGTTAATACTGTAGATTACAGAATTGAATTGCCAGAGTGGATATCTGGAATTTATTGTGTATTCCGTATATCCCATCTTAGAAATTTGTTCATAATTCATCAGTTGTTAAACCAGTAATTCAGGAATCCAGTTTGAATTGTTAATCATCGAGAAACAAACTCTCGATAATTTTAGGGAAGATTATCCGGGTTTGTGTTCGGATAACTAGTGATGTTTGTTAGGATAGACTGTTTGATTGTTTGTTAATATATAAATGATCTCTATGTTTGAATGGTTGATATAACAGTTTTTAAGTAATCCTTGATTTAAATTTCGAGGACGAAAATCTTTTAAGGGGGGAGGAATGTAACGACCCTGGATTTTTGGTCCAATTTATTTTAATATATATTTAAACTAATTAAATAAAAAGTAACTTGATCATCTTAAAATGGATATGATTTGGAAATATTGCCATTTATTTATATAAACTGTATTTTAAAAAGGAGATAGATTTGGAAATTTGAAATAAGTATCTCAATAATATTCACAATAAAAATCTATCTTATATAATTAATTAAAATACTTTACTTTATTTCTATTTAGTATAAAAAGATACATATAGATAATAATGTTTGAAAATTCTAAAATAAAAGATTCTTAACAATATCTTGATAGAATTACCTTATATAACTAAATTAAAATATTTTACGTTGTTAACATTTGAGAAACAAATACAAATAGATGATAATGTTCAATATAAAATATTAATATTAATATAAGTCAAAATTTAATATAAAGAAATAAGTGAACGCATGAATCTAAGTTTAATATTTATTGTTAGGATACGAATGGAAATAAATATGAAATATAACTATAAATGTAAATATAAACAGGGGTTAAGTGAAACATTAAGTATAAAATGAAACAAAAACAAGTTTGTCATAATAATGAAACAAATATTTAAATAAACATCTTCATATATATAACGGAGTTGCCTGTAAGTTCAAGTTGGAAGTAATACCAGACCAAAATGAATAATTCTGGCATAAACATAATCATATGTTATTCAAGCAAGCAAATACTAAAAATATCTTTATACACAATAGCTTCATACACAAGCCATATGTTTACCTGCATAGGTACATGATTGCAGGTAGTATCTTCACACAGCAAAACAATTAATAATTGTGTAAACATATTACAAACCAAAGTATGTACTTACTATCAACTCAGCCTAATATTTTTCACTTCAAAATATCTAGCAAATCTGGTTAAAATAAAAACAAGACTGGGGTAAAACATGTCCAGATATTGCCTCCCTATACTACTGTTATCTCAAATATATATATGTGCAGTTGCTTTTTAGTTTTAGTCGTTCAACAAAACACATAACAAAACATAAGAAAAACAAAGATTAAATAATTTTGTTAACATACAACATAACTTAAAAAAAATTCAAATATGCAGTTTCGAACAGTACATGTTTCAGATAATCAACATCAAGTTATTCTTTGTTCAGGCATGATTCAGGTGAGTAAACTAAATTCATAAGCTTTAAGTTTAATCAAATACTTTTGTGATTTTATGATCTTGTGGTATATGTTTACTTTTACATATGATTCTGAAATTTGTATATAGTTCTCTGTTAAGTGGATACAGGGTGAATTTTTGGATCAAACTTAAAGTCAATTGCTGCTAAACCATGTTAGGATTTAAATTTACCAACCAAACAAGATATTTAAGTTAAAACCAAGATTTGTAAACTATTTTAAACATCTCTGTAAGGATAGTTACTGGAACATAGTTTCACAGGAAATCAAGGAAATTTATTGGTAAGTTCAAGTGGTACAAGAAGCTAATTCAAGATGTTATATTCGATTCATGCTGCAAAATATGATTTTTAAAGCAAAGATCAAGATTTATAAATTAATATTCGAAGAGCAGTTTGAAATTAAGGTGAATTTACATTTCTTCCTATTACAAGTAATTGATGCAATTATAATTTATGATACTTGAATTAAAGCATGTTTATCCATCCACGATCTCAGGAAAAATGTAAAAAAAATTAATTATTGCGTGAATTAAGTAAACGAGATCACTTTAGGGTTTTAGGTAGAGTTTTATTTCATCTCTGTAACGAGATGCGTGCGTCAACCATGGGTAATCGAGTGTCACGAGCGATTGGGAAATGGAGCGATGGCGTGTTGTCGAGGTATGGCCAAGGGTTGGGGGTCTCAGGTGGTCTCGGCGGCGGTGGCGAACTCGGTTTGCCGACCGTGTGAGTTTTAGTTTTCGACCCAAATGACCAATTTTCAATCTGTAAACTTTGAAGGTGATGCAAGCTTGGTTTTCGTGTTTTCATGAAATTTGCGATATGCAGATGATCTTGGAAGATCATCAAAGCCTCGTGTGTCGCCGTGCACGTGCGCGGCAGCGGGGTTAGTGTCAGTATCGTGAGGGGGAGGTCTGACTCGAGTCGCGCACGAATGAAATGGGGGATGCTCCGGGTTTTATCGCGTACGAGAGATGATCCTGTTGCTAAATTAATTTACATTAAACTAGAACATATTGATGAAAGAATAAGATAGGGAAGGGGAAGAAGTTGTTCAGGGGGACTCGGGAAGTTTGCGTGGAAATTCGAAGTAATTCTCGAGCATTATACAGAGGGGGTCTCGGGTTTACCTGGGAAGACTTGGGTTTGGGTAAAACTGCAGTTTTGCAGTGATGTAAATTGTTTTTTTACAAATTTGTCTTAACATTTTAAGCTTAAAAGGGGTTTAAAGGCCAAGCTAAGAATTCGTTCAGGTTTTAAGTTTTTAGTCAAAACTTAATGATGATCTTAAACACTTAATTATTTTGATTAATGTAGGGTAAGGGTAAATTTGATTTAACTCTTAAGTTTGTAATTAATAACTGAATGATTTGAAGGTTAAAGGGGACTTTTAAGAGTTAACTACATCGAGTAATTAAAAATTAAATGAATTATTATTAAAAAGGGTAATTAAGAATAACTACTTTATAATGTTAATCAAGTACGGATAAAAGGGTGATTAAGTGATAAATAAATTATATTTAACTAATTAATGATTAATAGTTAACTAATCAACTAATTTAATTATAGATTAATAGTAAATTAATTAAGTAATTTAATTTAAAATTAAGAGTTTATAATTAATTAATTAAGTAATTAGTAGTTAAATAATTAAGTAATCAAGTTTCATTAATTAATAATTAAGGTTATTAATTGATGAACAAGGAATTGTAATTTAAGTTAAACAACTGGATTTAAGGTAATTAAGTAATAGATGAATAAATAATAAATTTAATAATTAAGACTTAATAATTGATTAAGCAATGATAAATTAACTCAAATAATTTGAAAGGAAATATCAAATTAGTCGTTAATTAAACAGGGTTAAGCGATTAATTCTCGAGTAATTGATTTCAAATCGAATTAATTATGAGAATTTAAATGAATGCTTATGGATTGTTGTGTATGTAGAATGTCTGGTTTGTGATGTTTAAATTGATGATATTCTGTGATGCTCTCTGATATGCTGTGATATATCTATGATAACTGTATATGTTTATCGGTGATAAATGTTATTTGAATTATATCATTGAATGTAAACTGTTAAGTTAATTAGACAACTGGGCCCTTAAAATGGCATTTGGATTTCGATGAGACCGGGATCGGAAGAATCAATTTTGATTCTCCGAAAACCACATCGATCCAATTTAAACGTTAGGCCGTGAATCCTGAAATGAAGATCGAGATGGTGTATTCAGAATGCAAGAGTTATGTCGTTAAGTCTGAGGGTGGTTCCAAAACGAACGAGATAATGCCTTCGGTTTCGTTCGAACCCGGAACGAACTTGTATGGATTGAATGCTTTCAGCACATCGTCAGGCGGACGATGATCATTCTAAGAAACATGTTCTATAAAGGCAATCGCAGCCTCAAGCCTCATCAACCGGGAATGGCTAAAACAGGGGAGATGCAGCAAGGTTAGGTGGGTCATGCCCAAGCATGACAAAGATATTTCCCTTGTCTAGATGTCCCTTTTTATTTCGGGTGTGTGGGCGGTTGCTAGCTACAACCGCGGAGTTTATCTTGTTCGGGACTGTTCAGTAAGGAATGGTTCCGGCCTTGTGTTGTAGGGGATCGGGAGTGATCCTCGATACAGTGATCTAGGCCCGGTACTATGACGGGCGGTACCCCAGTAGCCCTGCCATTGTTGGAAATTCATTTTCCCTACGAGACCCTACGGTTTTGATTTGTATTACCCACTTTTGTGGCTAGTAGCTGGAATTTAATAGATATAACAATTTCGGCTATTTTCTATTTACTTGAAAACCCTAGACACTATTATAATATCACTAGATTTCCTATGAAATGTTTTGGTTAGCATAAGGTAAAAACTTACCCGTATTTATTTGTGGGGAGTCTTACGTGATACCTTTATTTTCAAATGTTTTCAAAGTTAAACAACTTTAAACCGTTTACTTATACCAGACCCATGTCTGACCCGGAGTTTATATTTTGTTTTTCATAAACTCTTGGGTACTCAATTTATGAGTAGCCAAGTGATAGGTTTCGGACTTGATTTCTGGAGGAGCTTGGAGCAGGAGATTCCAGACGTATATAGCTATTTATGTAGTTCCGCTGTGTTAGTTGATGCATGATGTATCTCTGATGTATATGGTGATAGATGTATGTATGACTGTCATATGTATTGATATTGTATAACTCTGATATATGCAAAACTTTGTAATATTTATGTGATATATTATATATATATTTTTTCCGTTCCGCTGTGAGATTCTGATGTTGCTGTTCTTTCTTTCTCTTTCTTTTCTATTTCTACCCCTTTCTTTCATAATGATGATACCTCTTTCTGGTAGTAGAAGGGCGGGTCGTCACATAGGCTCATGGGAGTACACTATATTTTTCGTGTTTCGCACTTGAGAAAGTGCTTACATGACTCAGTGGAGATTGTGGAACCTAGTCAACTGGAGGAGGTTGAAGTGGAGAGAGAAGCATCGGTTCGTCGTATTCGTACCAAGATCATTAGACGTGACATCAAGAAGCTTAGGAATAAAGAAGTCCCGTTAGTGAAGGTGAAGTGGGGAGATGATGTTGGAGATGCTACATGGGAAGCTGAAGAGAAGATTCGGACCACTTATCCGCATCTCTTTGATAGTAAGTTTTAGAATTTTCTATTTCCATCTTTAGTTTGAATAGGTTCTTTCCTTTATCCTTTGGGAGGGTAGAACTTAGGATTTAACCTATGGATGGTAGGATTTGATGTAAACATGTTATTAGAACATGTTATGTATGATGGATACTAGTGGTTGCAAGTGGTTGCTAGTGGATGCTACTGGACGCATATACTTACACTAGGCACAATTATCTCTTAGGGATCGGCCTATCTAGGACACTAGGGCATATGCATATGTATGTGTGTGCATTTTTATTTTTATTTTATTCAATTGTTGCTATAAGTGGATGATTATCACATGATTGTTGCATTTGGATGATGATTGTAGCATGCGTATAGAACTATCAGTTATCATTAGGGAATTTGCATTCATTTGGATACATGACACGGACATGATTGTATAAAAGAAGGCCAACTGATTTAGTAGACCGCCTAATATTTTGCATTAGTTAGGGACATTGACACTACACAAATTGCATATGTATCATAAATCGCATTAGAAAAACTTAAGGACAATGGATGTAATGGATGATGGTTGAGTAGTTGGTTTTAGAACTTGGGTGAAAACATTTATTTCATTCTTCTATCCTTAGAGATTTCGGGGACGAAATCCCTTAAGGAGGGGAGAATGTAACGACCCGAATTTTAAAATATAGTAATTAATTAAGGAATTAATTAAATAATAAAATAACTTTGTGAAATTATCAGAATTG
Organism: Allium cepa; assembly: GCA_030765085.1. NCBI lineage: Eukaryota > Viridiplantae > Streptophyta > Magnoliopsida > Asparagales > Amaryllidaceae > Allium > Allium cepa. The sequence continues at coordinate 954,803,376 of CM060934.1, read as the reverse complement.
AACCATGGGAGTTACACCATTGCGTCCGTGGTAATTTTCTGGTCAATTTCCATACATAGATTGTCAAAATCGAAGCTAGAACGATGAAGTTATAGAATAAACAAGAAACAAGAAAACAAAAGAATATGTGTGTGTGTCTATATATATATATGCAAGGTTGACCCTAGGATCGACCCTCACCATGGCTAGGTCGACCTATGGGTCGACCCTAGCAAGTGGTAGGTCGACACCCAGGTTGACCCGCGTGCATACTTTTGCTAGCTTCGTCCAGTTCGATTTCAACACGTCATTTTGCCATTTTTACTCCTTCTTACATGTCCGTACTTCCATTCGAAAGTTTCCATCGAACCCATGACGTGGTTGCACAAGATTTAATCTCCAAATCCAACAGTCTGAGATCCACAAGTGATACTATAAATAAGGCTCTAGGCCTAGCTATTTTTCTCATTCAGATTTTCTTTATTTGGGTTCATTGCCTGAGGCAGGACCCTAAAAGGAATATTTTTCTGAGGAGAGGATCTTTTTAATAAAGATATTTTATACCCCTCAAGTGGATCCAGGAAGGCCAAAGGAAAGAGCTAAGGACCACAGGTGAGTGTTTAAGTAATTATTTTAGATTTTTAAGTAATGAAAAATAATAGGTTTAACAATAGTTGTAGTTTTTCAACAATTTTGGGATAATCTTTATGCAAGTTTATTTTTAAGTAAATTTTAGACTTGTTTTCCAGTCTATTTTCTTTTAGCTATTCTATTTCAGTTATTTACAATTATTTACTATTAATTATAGCTTTCCTAATTATTTTCAATTATTTACGGTATTTATAGTTATTTACTGTTATTTACGTTTTATTTACATCTATTCTACATTGGGATATATTCTGTAAATGTCAATTTCTTTTTAATTTCCCTTTTACACGAATGGAATAAATAAAAGAAAATAATTTGTTAATATGAACTAAAATATAAGAACACTGAATTTATATAAAATGGGATGTAAAATAAGAAGAACTGTAATACACTGGACTTAAACTAAAATAGGCAAATTTAAGACATTTGCAAGCATAGTTATAACATGTAATTATAAACAAAACGAGAAAATAGAAAAAATAGCAGGAGTAGCATATTTTAAACCTTGACCTTGGGTTAAGTAAATAAGCAAAGTTATAACACACAGGTTATAATTAGAGACAAAACAGAAAAGGCTTATTCTAAAGACTTATACTAAGTTAATAAGCAAAGATAGAAGTAGGACCTGTACCAGTAGCATTTCCCTTGGGACACGCTTATGCCGTTTAAGGTAGAAAAGTAGTTAATAATTAGAAGTTCAAATCAGGGGATTTGGACAAGGGGCCCAACTAGATTTTATTTGTTAGGACCTATATTGGCAGCATTACCCTTCAGTTAGGAATTGGTGGTCTCACAACACACGGAGGTGAGGCTGGGCACGCTTATGATGTTTAGCGTACATAAGAGGTCCAAAGAGGGAGCAACAGGTAGCGCGAGTCTGATAGTGGTCGAGCCTCGGAAACCTCAAACCGGATCCCGCCAACTGTTACCGAGTATCCGAGTATTTCACATCTCAATGTGCACAACCGAATACAATCTAGAGTAGATGTGAAGATAACCTAATGGGAGAAACCCTACATAGCTTGGCCATAACTTGCTATTTGGGTTTAGTCATTTCCGACAAAGGATAACAAAGCTCAAGTGAACAACACATCGTTTTAGAATAACAGGTATAAAGAAGGCTAAGGTAATTGATAGTCGACAAACCGACTATCGAAGATAACAAAATGATCATATATGGACAGTAAATCTCATATTTCTACCACCACTCGTCGATTTTAAACTTGTACTATTTCTTGGTTGTGAAGGTAGTATTACCTCTAGGCATTGCCTTGACGACAATTTTAACTTTCGAGATAGTGACAAGTTTCCATACCTCGATGTTTAATGCCAAGAGTATGACTAAATTCTTTCCATATAAGTGATATCGTTTAAGGAAATTTCTTTTCCATAACCGAATCAAACTTTTAGCTTTTTAAAACCAAACTCATGCTTGCGCTTCTCATTACAAGTTTTTAACTTTAAACAACTTTGTAAAAATGGTTCATTAACTTTAAAACACCATTACCAAAAAGATTTAATCACTTAAAACATCCTTATTAAATAGGTTAATTATCTTCAATTAACATTAATAAGAATGATTAATTATCTTTAAAATTCATTAATTAATTTGATTAATTAACTTTAAGGGTTAATCATTATAAAACATTATTAATCAAATTAATTAATTAAACTTAAATCTCGTTAATTAATTCGATTAATTAATTTTAAAACATCATTTACTAAAAAGGATTAACTAATTTAAAATATCATTAATGGAAAAGATTAATTAAATTTAAACTAGTTAATTAACTTTAAAAGTAATTAATTAAAAATGATTAATTAATTTTTCAAACACTAATTTGAATAATTAATTAACTTTGATGAATAATTATTTAAGAGATTAATTAAAATTAATCATCATTAGACAAAATGGTTAATTAATTTAAACATCATTAACAAAGTAATTAATTAATTTTAAATACATCGTTATTAAGATAATTAATTATCCTTAATCCTCATTAATTAAAATAACTAATTAAATCATCATTAAATTAGTGAATTAATTTAAATCCATCCTTATTCAAAAACTTAATTAACTTTGTAAAGTAAAACCCAAGCTTGAAAGTAAAACCAAAGATGTCGAAGAGATAGTGTTTTCCGAAAGGGCCGATATAGCGATAGTCGCTATATGGACACTTCGAGAACTACTTTCATGTCATAATGATTTTCATCCAAGCTTCACATCACATAACATAGACATGACATATAAACAAAATAAATAATATGTATGAACATAAAGAAGGCATCACTTATACAAATTTACTTCGAATACCAAACTATTTTTTTGATTACTTACTAACTACTCAAGGTGTAGACTTTTTAACAAGCAACCAAGTAACAACCATTACAACGAACATGCATAATCAAGTGACTTAAATATTTAAAATAATGTGAAGGAAATAAATCCAAAACTTTGGTTAAAACGACGAGCTTTACTCATCTATAAGGTAACCAAATAACCTCAAATTTGGTCATCTTCTCAACAAGTTTTGGCTATATTGCTCTTGTAATCTGGAGAAGTGATCGAAAAGAAAGTTCTTAGAAATTCTATTCTCTTTATTTTAACAAAAATAATTGCTCAATTTGAATTTTGGCCATGTAGCACTCGCAAACTGAAGAAATGATATAAATGAAAGTTGTATCGAACTTGATTCTCTAAAATTATAAGAAAATTCTTAATTTGGAGAATTTTTGAGGGAGCTATGGCCGTGAGAAGACTAAGTAAGATCTAGGTAGAAAATGAAAACGAGTGCATTGAATTGCTATTTATATTCTCATGCAAAGTGGCTAATTCCCCTTATACCCTCCTATTCATGAATGCCACATCACAATGGTTGCCTCCTCTCCTTGTCCTTGAGCCGCCTTCTTGTCCCTTTCTCTCTTGTCAAACCCAACATGATTCTAAAACAAGGTTCTCTTATGTATCTTTAAGTATATTTCATTTTAAACATTTACTTAAATTTTATACTATTATTAACAAATTCCTTATCATACATGTATATGTTAAGTAAATATATATATATATATATATATATACACACACACACATCATGCATATCCTATTTTTATTTATAAAGTTGTGCTATAAATTTGTACTAGAGTTTACAACGTTTTCGACTACTTTTAGTAGACGAAAAGTTGAAAATTCAGAAATGAATTCCAATCACATTTTCGATTTTTCTTCGTACTACATATTTTGTAAATTAATTTTGAAAACTATTTCAACATTATTATTTATTATTTAAAATAGTTTTATTTTAATTATAAAGCCTATTATTTGTTGAATATGCATGTATATGATTTTTGTTTGATGATAATAAACATATATATTTATATATGTATGTATGTATATATATATATATATTCATTTAAATGTATTTGTTAATGTACTATTTTATTTTTGCATAATTAAATAAATATTTGCTGAATAAAATAAATAACATAGAATTTAAATTCAAATAGATATTTTATTCAAACAAATATTTTATTACAATTTTGAATAGTACAAATTTATGCTCTCGCTATATATACAAAACTTCAAATACAATACATTTAATTTTACATAACTTTCCTCACTACATATCACTCATTCACTCGTATTTTATCTTGGACTTTTCTCCAGTTTGAATCCAGCATGAATTATCTGCAAAGTAAACATTGACGCAGTGAAATTGAAAAAGAAATATTTTTTGCGATGTAAAATAAAATGTATTCATGAAAAAATTATTTGCCTCAGTTATTTGGGTTGTTCGTCATCATATTTATTTTGAATTCATCATACACGAATAACCTGTGACATGCACAATGTATCACTCTACAAGCCACAAGGCCGCGCACACCGATATACACTTGATGAAATTGTAGGGACAGGTGAGGACAAGGTCAAACCCAAGCCGAGGCTAGATTCAACTCAGATGCGATACAAATAACATCAAAAAATTATCGTGTACAAGTTCTCAAGCAACACAGCCTCGACATTCAAATGGGTCAACTAAAAAGGAAAATGGATGGTGCATATGTACCAAAACATAACTGCAAACTATTTTTAAACACAGGACGCATAAACAATAATGACCTCATATGGAAATATTTTACTTTCTTGCCCGACAACATGAAGCAAGTAGTCGAATTAACAGCAATGCAGTTCATATATGTATATAGTGAATGAAACTATACAACTCAACAGTTTAGGTTCAACTCTATCTATAACAATCCACAAAGAAAACAAGTACACAAGCAAATCCAAACAACATGAAGAACATGTATACATATGCAGTGGAAATGGGTTAGGCAAAAAGAGCACATGTTTAACTAAGTGGCTCGATAACTCAATGCATATACGTGCAACCAGATCAACACAACAACAAGCATACATATATACATGCACGAAACAAACCAAGAACATATACACTGACAACACTACCTCAAGACTTCAAGACCACATTCATATGAAACCATAGTCAAGTACATATATGTTAACAGTTCAGAGTTTCGGCTACAATGTGATTCAAGTATACAAATGGAGATGCACAGTGCAGAATACATGAACACAAAAGTATTCATATTCATATGCAACCAGAATGCAAGCAATCAAACTGCAATAGAAGTGTAAAAAATAAAGATGAAGTTCAAGTAAAACTGAAATGCACATGTCAACAATGTCATGTATGCAGTGACAAAAAGGGGTGCAACAAGATTCAAGTGACAGTAATCAAATGCAGACAAGCTACATGAGGAACAGCAATCTACAAGATGTTCAGTTACAAAAGGAACCGGTAATATTCAAGTCAAACTCCATTTTTTTCACAAAGTCAGACATTTCAAACTAGTCAAGGCATAAGTCAATGCAGTTTTAAATTGATCAACCCGAAGAAGTCAGAGAGTAACACAGTGAACAAAGTAAATGTCGCAACAAATTCAATGTCAAGCCAAAATCAAAGCTGCGGTGATCAAGTCAAAAGGACTAGAACCAAATCAAAATCGAAGCCGTGATATTCAAGCAACACAAATTATACGAAATTGAACCGGTCAGGATCATCACCAATAATTAAGCAAAATCGAATGGTTAAACTAAAACTATCAGACGATTTCAAAAATATATCCGAACAAAAACTAAGGAGTCGAACTCTATATAAACGCAAGTCATCATCAGCGTTCAAAGGCATTCGAGTTCAATAACAATAGATAAGAATAAATCATTCAACTTGAATCAAAGTCGAGAATAATTAATAATCAAAGAAAGGCATTCACATACCAATTCACACATTAATCAATCACAATAATTCGAAAAAAACAAACTAATTGATCGAAGAAAGCATTCGAAGCATCATTCAATCAACTTAAAGCAGCGGCTTCAAATATTATCACGAAACGCTAAAATTTTGAAAGAGGAATGAACGAAGATGAATGAGCAAAAAGGAAGCAGCCATTATTTTTCAAGCAAAGGATACCGGCCTATAATACAAAAATAAAATGGGGGCTTCACTTTAATTTATTTTGGGCCGGTGTTTTTTAATAGGGCTTTAGTATAAAAATTAGGGTTTTGTGTTTTTTAAATTGTTTTTATTTGTAATTTACTATTAAACTTTTTTAATTTCTAGCCGTGTGACTAGGGGACGAACTACGGTGTTTTAGTTCGAGAATTGGCAAATCAGTGGCTAAGTTGTGGTAGGATTTTGAGCATAGAGTAAGGTTAGTCGATAGCGGGTGTCGCGAGTTTATATGTGTAAGCGTCTGAGTACTTAATTTCTTGTAGAAACCTTAGGGGCAGCACATAGGCAGGGTTTTGTCAAAGCTGGCTAAATCTGTGTTGTTCTATTTCTGCTTTTATTATTCCGTTATTATCAATACTGCAATTATTTTGTATATTCCCACATCAAATTTTAATAATTATTATTATCACCCTATTCACCCCCCTCCCCCTCAAGGATGAAATCGATTATATAAGTAGTATCGGAGCTAGGAACAAAAGCCAATTTTCGTTATAAATTTTTTTGATTTGTTTTCAAAAACCAATTTTTGTTTTAAAAAATTGAATTTTTAAAATGGCTAATTTTTGTAACGCTTTTTCTAAGGGTTAGTCCATATTTAGACCACCAATGTTCATTGGTTAATATGCTTACTGGAAAAATAGAATGAAATTTTTCTAAAAACCATTGATGCTTGGAATATTGTTAAGACGGGTTATAGAGCACTGACTATAGTGGTAGATAGTCAAGAAATTGAAAAACCAATGGATCAATGGACAGATCTTGAAAATAAACTATAGAATACTAATGCTAAAGCTATGAATTCTATTAATTGTTCATTAGATCAAATAGAATTTAATCGTGTCTCACGTTATCTAACCACGTAGGAAATCTGGCACACACTTGAAGTGACTCACGGAGGAACATCTCAAGTCAAGGAATCTTGCCATGCTATGTTCAGTAGCAACTACAAGAACTTCACAATGGCCAAGGATGAAAATGTCAAAGAGATGCACGAACGACTTTCTAATCTTGTATACAAATCAAAAGCTCTTGGAAAATGACTCACAGAATTGGAAATAGTCTGAAAAATCCTCAGGGCCCTTCCATAAAATTTAGAAGCAAAATTTTTTGCCATTCAAGAATCAAAGGATTTGAAACAAATCAAAGTTGAAAAACTCATCGAAAATCTCACCACTTACAAGCTAGAAATAAAATTCAAGGAAGAACGAGAAGGAGATGAAACTCGAAAGAAATCAATAGCTCTTAAAGGAACAATGGAAAGTGATGATGGAGCAGCTGAGCTGCCGCTGTTAATAAAGAAATTCAAGAAGTGGAATCGCAAATAAGGAAATCCAGCTCTAAATCAACAATTGAAAAGCAAAATTGTCAAAGTACTAGACAACTCAGACGAACAAGAGATCATTTGCCACAAGTGCAATAAACCCGGTCATATCAAGCCCAATTGTCCATAGAATCGACTCAGCCAAGGAAAGAAACCAAAAAGGAGAAGTTTTGCAGCCACTTGGGATGAAACTGATAAAGATGATAAAAGCACTAGCAGTGAGAGTGAAAAAGCAGATTTGTGTCTTCAAGCTGATATAGCTAATAGTGATTATGACGAGCCAAGTGAGGTATCAAAACTTACACACTCAGAGTTGCTTATATATTTTCATGAGGTAAATGGTTGTTTTGAACGACTTAAAGAGAAGTACGCTAAAATAGGATCACAAAGAGATACATTGATAGATTTAAATAAACAGCTTGATCAATTGGTTAAAAACTATCATACCAAAAGCCCTAAGTGTGATAAGTGTCCATCATTTGAAGTAGAGATTAAAAAATCAGAAATTAAAATTAAATCGCTTGAAAATGAAATTTTGATTTTGAAAGAGAATGAAAACACAAGGAGAGAAAATTATATCAAAAAGTGCACTCAATTATTGAACGAAAACAAATCACTCAAAACATAAGTCCAACAACTGTCTACGACTTTAGCAAAATTCTCCCGAGGAGAAAAATCGCTAAATGTTATTAGGGAAACAAGCTGTTAATACTGTTAGACAAGGATTTAGGTATAATCAATCTAAACGTGTTAGAAGTGAAGTTAATCATGTCGATTCCGAGTGCACAATTTGTAGAAAAATTGGACACGATCAAAATACTTACTGATGTAGACCCAAACATGTGAAAACCATTCCAGTTTGGGTTCCAAAAGGCACAAATATAGAATCCCTTGAAGTCAAACAAATTTGTGTGCCAAAAGGAACAAATGTAAACAGTTTTGGGTCTACACAAACATATTTTTCAAACTCATTTTCCACTAACAACCATGGACCTATAAAAACAAATAAGTCACAAAAATCTTTTCTTGTGTAGGTGTGGTGGCAGGCTAAAGAACAACAACTGTGTTACTTGGATTTTGGCTGTTCTAGTAACACAACAGGTGACAAATCAAAGTTCCTTAGCCTAGTATAAAGGTAGTAGAATCACAATACGCAGCATTGAAAAATTATTGTGAAGGTAAAATAGGTAACGGCATATTTATCTTAAATAATTTACTAAATGTGATAATCCACACCATAATCTGAATTAAATTAGCCAGTTATGTGATGACGAAACAAATGTTGATTTTGATTTCAAAAATGTTGACCAATCATCTTTGAACTATTTCATATAGAATTGCTTGGACTAATAATGTTGGTTGATGATTACTCAAGATACACATGGATATATTTATTTATCTTATTCTGACACTATGTTCATTGTTTTTTTGTTTGCACGGTTTCAATTCAAATTCAAAAGAATTTCATTTAAAAACTATAAAGATGATTTCAAGGTATGTATTGCATACATCACAGTCTAGTCTATACCATCTAATTAATGATAATCTCGAGTCAAAAAAATTCGGATGCAGATTACATTGGTAATCTAGTTGATAGAAAAAATACTAGTGGAACGTGTTTTATATAGAGACATTCATTAGTTGCATCATATTTTCAAAGAAAATATCTTCATATTTTTCATTTCAACTATTTTTCAAATAGCAGACATTTTTCTTATAAAACCCCTTCAAGAAAATAGTTTTTGTTGACCTTGTTTCAGAATAGTCATTTTAGAAAATTTGGTATTATAACTATTTTTGGATTTAATCTTAAATGACTACATTAACTAATCTGACTCCTTACTGATTATCAAAAAAAAAATAGTGATTGAAAAAGTGATGAGTGTTGATATTAATCATATATTATAACTTAAGACAGTATATTTAGTAAATTTCTATAGAAATTTAAACAAGATTTATAATAACTTTTGATGGGTTAAAATTCCATGACAATCTCTATTTCTATCACACTTCTTACAACCATCACTCATCAAAATCCAATATAGTATGTCAATATGTGGTATTTTAAACGGGAAATTATTATTTTTTCATCTTATTTTATTTTTAGTAACAAAAACATCCAAAGTATTCATTCTCGTTTAAAAGCCCTCAAGATAATACATGGGTGAAATACTTGGAACTTTTGATTATGTGATTTCATGCTCATTTAAAAATCCTCACGGTTATGCATGTATGGAACACATATCAATATTGATTATTAAATAAACAAGTTGATTCTAATCCCATTTGAAAGTCCTCACGGTTATGCGTGGTTAGAAGATGCTTGAAATTCATTTTTTATAAAAAAAATAGGAATACTACTAATCTTGTTTAAAAGTCCTAATAGTTATGCATGGTTAGTAGATATTCAAATTCCTGATATAAATATACATAAATTGACACAATTATATGGTTTTGTATACCGACATCATTCCTATCATTCTAAAGTGGAATATGCACCAAAGTATTTATGATTTTTGTTTGATTTTTTATTGAAATTTAACATTTATACTCGATGGGTATTAATGTCTATCACTTTATCTCTATTTTTCTTACACTATTATTCTTTTGTTGATAACAAAAGGGGGAGAGAATAGTTAAGATTTTGGCAAATAAAGGTCAAATATTTTAATTTATTTTCATCGAAGCATATTTGTATATTTTTGTTATCATGCATATATGAAGGGAGAGGTTTGTTGTAGAGAGGGAGCATTTAAATAGGGGAGCAAATTGAATGATCATATACATTTAATATATTCAAAATCATAAATATATGTTTGTTATCATTAAAAGGGGAAGATTGTTGAATGTGCAAGTATATGATTTTTGTTTGATGATAATAAACATATATATATTCATTTGAATGTATTTGTTAATGTACTATTTTATTTTCACGTTATTAAATAAATACTTGCTGAATAAAATAAATAATACAAAATTTAAATTCAAACAAATATTTTATTACAATTTCAAACAGTACAAATTTGTGCTCTCACTATATATACCAAACTTCAATTACAATACATTTCAATTTACATAACTTTCATTACTACATATCCCTCATTCACTTGCATTTTATCTTCGACTTTGCTCCAGCTTGAATCCATCACCTGAATTATCTACAAAGTAAACACTAATGCAGTAAAATTGAAAAATAAATATTTTTGCAGTGTAAAATAAAATGTATTCTTGAAAAATTATTTGCCTTGGTTATTTGGGTCGTTCGTCATCATATTTATTTTGAATTCATCATACATGAACAACCTGTAATGTGCATAGTGTATCACTGTGCATGCCACAAGGCCGTGCACACCAATATACACTTGATGAAATTGCAGGGACAGGTGAGCACAAGGTCAAACCCGAGCCAAGGCCAGATTCAACTCAAATGCGATACAAATAACATCAAAAATTGTCGAATACAAGTTCTCAAGCAACACAGCCTTGACATTCAAATGGGTCAACTCAAAAAACAAACGAATAGTACACATGACTCAAACCAGTACCAAAGCATAGTTGCAAACTATTTTTAAACAAAAGAGGCATAAATAATATTGACCTCATATAGAACTATTTTATTTTCTTGCCCGGCACATGAATGCAAGCAGTCAAAGTAACAGCAATGCAATTCACATTTGTATATAGTGAATGCAACCATACAACTCAACAGTTCAGGTTCAACTCAATCTATACCAGTCCACAAAGAAAACAAGTACACAAGAAAATCCAGACAATAATGAGAACATGTATACATATGCAGTGGAAATGGGTTAGGCAAAAAGAGCAAATGTTCAACTAAGTGGCTCAACAACTCAACGCATACAAGTGCAACCAGATCAACACATCAACAAGCATATATATATATATATATACACACACACACACACACACACACACACACATGCGCGAAACAAACCAAGCACATACGCACTGACAACACTACATCAAGACTTCAAGACCACATTCATATGAAACCATGGTCAACTACATATATGTAACAGTTCAGAGTTTCGGCTACAACATGATTCAAGTATAAAAATGGAGATGCACAGTGCAGAATACATGAACACATAAGTATTCATATTCATATGCAACCAGAATGCAAGCAATCAAACTGTAATAGAGGTATACAACAATCAAGATGAAGTTCAAGTAAAACTAAAATGCACATGTCAACAGTGTCATGTATGCAGTGACAAAAAGGGGTGCAACAAGATTCAAGTCACATTAATCAAGTGCAGACAAGCTACATGAAGACCAGCAATCTACAAGATGTTCAGTTAGAAAAGGAACCGGCAATATACAAGTCGAACTTCATTTTTTCACAAAGTCATAAATTTCAAAATAGTCAAGGCATAAGTCAAAGCAGTTTTATTTCTCAAATTGATCAAGCCAAAGAAGCCAGAGAGTAACACAGTGAACAAAGTACATATCGCAACAAAGTCAATGTCAAGCCAAAATCAAAGCCATGGTGACCAAGTCAAAAAGAATGGAACCAAATCAAAATCGAAGCCGTGGCATTCAAGCAATGCAAATTATACGAAATTGAACCGGTCGGGATAATCACCAATAATCAACCAAAATCGAACGGCTAAACTAAAATTATCAAACGGTTTCAAAAATATATTCGAACGAAAATTAAAGGAACTGAACTCTATTTAAACCCAAGTCATCATCGACGTTCAAAGGCATTCGAGTTCAAGTAACAATAGAGAAGAATAATTCATTCACGTACCAATTCACACAACAATCAATCTCGACAATTTGAAGCAGCCAACCAATCGATCGAAGAAAGCATTCGAAGCATCATTCAATCTACTGCTGAAAGCGGCGGCTTCGAAGATTGTCATGAAACCCTAAAGTTTTGAAAGAGGAATGAATGAAATATGCAGGAGTTCCTATCCACTTGAGTGTCTTAAAAGGTCCAATAAAACGAGGAGCTTGCTTTCCTCCTTTCCCGAACCGAGTCACCCATCTTATCGAAGAAACTTTGATGAATACATAGTCCCCAACTGCGAACTCCCAATCTCAACATCTCACATCTGCATAGTTCTTCTGCCAACTCAGAGCTATCTTTAAGTGCTTCTTAATCCATTCTACCTTATTCGTGGCATCACAGATTATATCTAGTGCAAGTACTAAGCGGTCTCCTGGTTCCACCCAACAACATGGAGACCTACACGGCCTTCCATATAATGCCTCAAAAGGCACCATCCCAATATGTGGTTGAAAACTATTGTTATATGCAAACTCAACCAATGGCAAGTGGTTTTCCCATGAATCTCCAAAGTCTAGCACAAAAGCTCGAAGTAAATCTTCTAGAACATGATTCACCCTGTCGGTCTACCCATCTGTTTGAGGGTCGTAAGCTGTGCTCAAACTCAGCTCTGTCCCAAGTGCATCATGCAGACCTTTCCAGAATCGACTTATGAAGATCGAATCCCGATCATTAACAATACCACATGGAATGCCATGAAGCCTAACAATCTCCTTAACATATAACTGAGCAAAACTAACACTCGTCCTTGTTGCCTTGACTGGTAAGAAGTGAGCGCTCTTGGTTAACCAATCAACGATAACCTAAATTCCTTCATTACCTTTCCTCGATCTAGGTAATCCATCGATGAAATCCATAGAAATATGCTCCCACTTCTACTTCGGTATCTCAAGTGGCTGAAGTAGTCCGGCTGTCTTATGGTGAGTTTCCTTTACCTGCTGGCAGTTAGCGCATCTACTTACAAATATAGCAATGTCTCTTTTCATCCTTTCCTACCACAAAGCACGCTTCATGTCCTGATACATCTTAGTGACCCCTGGATGTATCGTTAGTTTAGATTATGAGACTCTGTCAGAACTTCCTCTCAAATACCATCTACATCTGGAACACACAACCGAACATTCATCCTTAGAATGTCATGGTCATCTTCCATGAATCCTAGCCACTTCTCAGGCGAAACATTTTCAATAACAGCTCTAGCTATCTGAGAAAGATGAACGTTCCTCTGTTGATTATTTTCAATGTATTTGATAAGAGTCGGACGAACTTCCATGCTAGCCAAAACTACATAATTCATGCTCAACGCATCAGCTACACCATTTGATTTTCTTGGTGTATACAAAATCTCAAGGTCAAAAGCCGCTAGAAACTCTAACCACCTTGTTGACAGGCAAGTCCTTCTGAGTAAAGAGATACTTTAAAGATTTGTGATTTGTATATAACTTAAACTTTTCACCCAAAAGATAATGCCTCCACATCTTTGATGCGAAGACAACCACCAAGAGCTACAAATAATGCGTAGCATTATTCTTCTCATGTGGTTTCAACTGTCGACCTGCATACGCAATAACTTTTGCATGTTGCATCAAAAATGCTCCCAATCCATTTCTGTAAGCATCCGTATACAGTTAACCCTTCGTTCCCATTTGGAATAGTCAAAATAGGAGCACTAGTCAATTTCTCTTTTACTTCATTGAATGCTTGATCACACTTAGGTGTCCATACAAATTTAGCATCTTTCTTCATCAACTTTGTCGAATGAGAAGCAATCTTCGAGAAATATTTGATGAATATTCTATAGAAACCAGCCATCTGACCTCTGTCGCATTTTCAAGCTTCTTCCGGTCTTGTACCGCAACTACTTTAGCTGGATCCACTAATATGCCTTCTATCGAAACTATATGCCCCAGAAACCTAACTTTGAATTTCTAGAAATGGAATTTAGAAAACTTTTCTTTCAATACATGACTTCTTAAAGTATTTAGAACGACTTGGAGGTGATACTTGTGCTCTTTCTCCATCTTAAACAAGAATATCATCAATAAAGACGAGAACAAACTTATTAAGAAAATCTTGAAACACTCGATTCATTAAGTCCATAAAATAAGCGGGTGCGTTAGTCAATCCGGGCGGCATAACTAACCACCCATAAAAGCTATCAGGAGTACGAAAAGCTATTAAGGGTACTTTCTCCTCTGTTACCCTTAATTGGTGAAAACCAATGGCAAGATCCAGTTGAGAAAATACCCGAGCACTGTGGAGTTGATCAAACATGTCATCGATCCTAGGTAAATGATACATATTTTTGTTAGTCATCTTAATCAACTCTCGGTAGTCTACACATAACCTAAGAGAACCATCTGCCTTTGTAATGAAAACTACTAGCGATCCCCAACTTGATATGCTATGCCGGATCAAACCTTTTTACAATAAGTCAAACATCTACTTCTCTAGTTCCCTTCGTTCTTTCGGGGACAACCTTCGAGGAGGTTGTATGATCGATGTCGTTCCTGGAATCAAGTCAATACCGAACTCCACTTGATGATGAGGACGTATACCTTACAATTCATCGAAAATATCCTTGAAGTCCTAAAAAATTGGTATATCTTTTATCTCCTCTTTAGCCACTTCAAGTAAATAGAGAAAGCTACTCATTAACTCATTTGGCCTCCCACAATTTATATCTACACCAACGTCTCCAGCATCACTTATTCGTATAATCCTTCGATCACAATCCATGATCGCTTCAAATTAATACAACCAATCCATCCTAACAAAACCCATAACCCATGAACCTAAAAACAAACAAGTCAAAAGGAAAGAAATGGGTTTGATAGGAAATAGGAACACTTAGACACATAGTGTCCAGATTGGTCGGATCCCTAATAGGGTTTGTTACACAAAGAGGGTTGTTTAGAATAACATACTTAAGGTTTAACAGGTTCATTAGGTCATATGTAATAAAATTATGAGAAGCACCGGTCTCAAACAACGCTTTTCTAGGAATATCAGAAATGGATAAGGTATCTTACAACACCTGCTTTCCCTTCTAATCTGTAGAAGTTGATGGTATTTCTTTAATAGCAAAAGCTTGTCCTTGCGCCCTCGTTTTTGGGAAACGACACTCATTCTTCATGTGTCCCAGTTGGCCCCGGTATTAACAGGAGACACTTGGACACTTATTTGCAAAGTGGACCATTTTGTTGCATTTGAAACAAAGAACGTTAGCCAAGTTGGGATGCTTCTTCTGATTTGGGTTTCCACCTCTAGGTTTCTTTCCCGACCACTACTTCTTTCCTTTGCATTCAAACTTCGGCTTGTTTGCAGCAGGGATAATTGATAAAGGTTGGGCACTAACTACTGGCACTACACCTTTTTGAACTCCTTGCTCAATATCCAAAGCTTCAAACCTCGAGGCCACGCTGATTAAATTGGTAAAGGTACCATTAAAATGATTGGTTTTCTCGTGATGGAATTCTGGCCTTAGCCCTTCCACGAACATCTCATTCTTTTTAAGTGTTGTGTCTATTAATCCTGGTCCAAAGCTAGACAATGCATTGAATCGATGTTCATATTGCGCCGCTGTCAAATCTTCCTGTTTCAAATCCATAAAACTACTAAACAGTTGAGTCCTCCCCGCCTTCGAAATAAACTGAGCTTCAAAGACTTCCTTAAATTGAGCCTAAGTAAAATCTTCCTCTAGGGTGTTAACTGTCACCGAATCCCACCAATCCATTACTGACTTCTAAAGCTGTCGTGAGGCCAACAATTGCTTCCTTGCATCCTCTAATTGAAGATCCCTAAATATCCTTTTACAAAAGCGGAGCCATGTCTGAACTCCTAGAATATCTTCAATTCCAAAAAAAATTGGTTACCACCCAAATCAGTATAATTTTTGCACAAAGTAGCAAAGTTCTGAGATGGTTGAACTTGTACTGCTACTTCTTCTTTCGACTCTACAATTGGCCTATTTCTAGCAGCAATGCCATTTTAGTCGTGCTGGTTCTGGATCCTCTTCTTTCTCCTGTACTCATTTTCAATTACCTGAACAATGACAGGTACTATTAGACTACAAAGTTAGGACCAAAATGTTTTAAGGGAAACAACACCAAAGGATCTAAAACAAATCATAAGGATGGATGATAAAAAACATTCTCTCAAAATTAACTCATCCAAGGGCTCTTCTCTCCCCATCTCAATGAGTTGACCCCAATTAGGCTAAGGTATTCGCTCAGCCGAAGCTCTGATACCAACTGTGACGATCCATCTTTCTGACCCCTGGGAACGACACTTAATACATCCACGGTATTGTGTGCCATTGCCCAAGCATCCGAAAGATGAACTTTTGTAGGGTAAAATAAAGAACAGAACATAAAATCTCACAAAGGAACTGTTAAATAAAACATAATAGTAATATAGTACATAAGGCTACTTCCTAACATGGAGTTATCAGAGTTATACAAAAGTACTACAATCATCTTAGGCAGTTATAACAACCTGCCTTTACATGTGCTGAAACAAAATACACTTAAAAGAACTAAACAAATAGTGGAAACATATGACTAAATAGATAAAGGCCTCCTACTTGAATGCCATTTTCAAAAGAGCCCAGAAAAGACCTGTTACTCTCCGATTACTCAAATATAATTAAGTACCCGAGAGTTTAGTGATAACAAACAACTCGGGTCAGACAATATGTCTGGTATGAGTAAAACTCTAAATAATAAGTGTAATTGAAAAATAACATGTGAGACCACGCCGCCAAACGCAGAACGGGTTTCCTCTCATAAGAACAACATCCAAATGTAAAGAATGGATACAAATAATTAACATCACGAAGAGTGCTATATTCTTCCCGATGTAATTAAGGAAACAAATTTGAAGGTTCAAATCAATAAGGAAAGGAAATTTACCAACAGTGACTAGGAGGGTGCTCCTGCCCGTACCGAAAGTATAGCTCCAGAAATATATACTTGAGAACTCCGATGGCTCTTGGAAACCTCCAAATCGGACCCTGCCAACTGTTATTGAGTATCCGAGTACTTCACATCTCAATGTGCACAACCGAATCCAATCTAGAGTGGTTGTGAAAATACCTTAATGAGAGCAATCCCATATAGCTTGGCCCCCACTCGCTCTTTGGGTTTAGTCATTTTCGACAAAGGATAATAAATCTCAAGTGAGCAACACATCGTCTTAGAATAACGAAATACAAAGAAGGCTGAGGTAATCGATAGTCGACAAATCGACTATTGAAGATAACAAAATGATCATAAATGAATAGTAAATCTCATATTTCTATCACCACTCGTCGATTTCAAACTTGTACTATTTCTTGGTTAAAAAAGAAGTCGGGCAAGTGAAGGTAGTGTTACCTCTAGGCATTGCCTTGACGGCAATTTTAACTTTCGAGATAGTGATAAGTTTCCATACCTCGATGTTCAGTGTCAAGAGTATGACTAAATTCTTTCCATATAAGTGATATCGTTTACGGAAATTTCTTTTCCATAACCGAATCAAACTTTTACCTTTTCAAAACCAAACTCATGATTGGGATTTGATTACAAGTTTTTAACTTTAAATAACTTTGTAAAAATGGTTCATTAACTTTAAAACACCATTATTAAAAAGATTTAATCACTTAAAACATCCTTATTAAATAGGTTAATTATATTTAATTAACATTAATAAGAATGATTAATTATCTTTAAACCTCGTTAATTAATCTGATTAATTAACTTTAAATACCCATAACTAAAGTAGGTTAATCATTTTAAAACATCATTAATCAAATTAATTAATTAAACATAAACCTCATAAATTAAATCGACTAATTAATATAAAACATCATTTACTAAAAAGGATTAACTAATTTAAAATATCATTAATGGAAAAGATTAATTAAATTTAAACTAATTAATTAACTTTAAAACTAATTAATTAAAATTTATTAATTAATTTTAAAGCACCATTAATTTGAATAATTAATTAACTTTAATCAATAATTATTTAAGAGATTAATTAAAATTAATCATCATTAGATAAAATGTATATTAATTTTAAACATCATTAACAAAGTAATTAATTAATTTTAAACACATCATTATTAAGATAATTAATTATCCTTAATCCTTATTAATTAAAATAATTAATTAAATTTAAAATCATTATCAAATTAGTAAATTAATTTTAAATCCATCCTTATTTAAAAACTTAATTAACTTTGTAAAGTAAACCTAAGCTTGAAAGTAAAACAAAAGATGTTGAATAGATAGTGTTTTCTGAAAGTGCCAATATAGAGATAGTCGCTATATGGACACTTCGGGAACTACTTTCATGTCATAATGATTTTCATCCAAGCTTCACATCACGTAACATAGACATGGCATATATACGAAATAAGTAATATTTATGAACATAAAGAAGGCATCACTTATACAAATTTACTTCGAACTACCAAACTATTTTATTGATTACTTACCAACTACTTAAGGTGTCGACTTTGAACAAGCAACCAAGCAACAACCATTACAGCAAACATGCATAATAAAGTTATTTAAATAGTTGAAATAATGTGAAGTAAATAAAGTCCAAAACTGTAGTTAAAAAGGTGAGCTTTACTCACCTAAAAGCTAACCATACAACTTAGAATTTGGTCATTTCTCAACAAGTTTTGGCTATGTATCTCTTGGAATCGGAGAAGTAATCAAAACGAAAGTTCCTAGAAATTCTTTTCTCCTCAATTTAAAAAAATAATTGCTCAATTTGAGTTCGATTGTGGATGATATAGTAAGAAGAAGAAGAGGTAATTTCGGACCTGAAAATCTGTGTCCGAAAGTACTGTGCAAAGAATTGGATGTTTGGCCTAATAACACTTGGAAACTGAAGAAATGATATAAATGAAAGTTTTAGCCAACTCGATTGTCTTCAGTTTGAAATTTTTTCTTAATTTGGTGTTATTTTTAGGGAGCTGCCTATGAGAAGAGGAGGTAAAATCTGGGAAGAAAATGAAAATGAGAGTATGGAATTGCTATTTATATTCTCATGCAAAGTGGCCAATTCCACTTTTACCCTCCTATCCATGGTTGCCATATCACAATGGTAGCCTCCTCCCCTTTTCCTTGAACCACCTTCTTGTCCTCTTCTCACTTTTCAAAGCCAACATGATTTTAAAACAAGGTGTACTTATGTTTCTTTAAGTATCTTTCAGTTTAAACATTTAATTAAATTTTATTTTATTATTAACAAATGTCTCATCATTATATATATATATATATATATATATGTTTAAGTAAATATATATACACATCATACATATCCTATTTTTATTTATAAAGGCGTGTTATAAATTTGCACTAGAGTTTACAACGTTTTCGACAACTTTTAATCGACGAAAAGTCGAAAATTCAAAAAACGAATTCCAGTCACATTTTCAATTTTTCTTTAAACTACATATTTTTGTAAACTGATTTCGAAAACTATTTCATCATTATTATTTATTTAAAATAGTTTTATTTTGATTATAAAACCTATTATTTGAATATCTAAAATTAATTAAATATTCTGAAAGTAAAGTTATGAAATTTAGTGTCGTTACATGCTTGCTAAAATGGACAACGGAGTTTAGTCAATATGATATTTCCTACTACCCTAGAAAATCAATCAAAGTACAAGCACTAGCAGATTTCATTATGGAATGCACATTACCTACTAAGCCACAATTCGAGGAAGAGAAACCCACTCAATAGTTCTGGCAATTATTCATAGATGGAGCATCAATTGAACATAGGGCAGGTTTCAGATATGTACCGACTAGATTAGTAGAAATTATATAGAGCAATGGACCTTTGATTCAAAGCTACGAATAATGTGGTGGAATATGAGGCACTTCTTGTAGCTATGAAAGTAACCCATGTTAAAATTCATAGTGATTCCCAGTCAGTTGTAAATTAAGTGCAAGGGAATTAACAAGCAAAAGAAATATCCTTAGCCAAATATGTAGAATTTTCTAAAAGGTTGCTAGGACAATTTGATCAATTTGATATAGAGAAAACCCCACATGAGTATAATTCTTCTATGGACTCATTGGCTAAACTCGCAAGTACTAAAGTGGCACAGGAAATGAAAGTTGACCCCGTAGGACATCAAGTCGAATAGAGCATTACTACAACCAAATAATGGTCTTAACTAGGGCACAATAAGCTATGATAGGACAATCATAGATCCATGTAATAGCGAAAATCAGGGGCAGATTCCACCTAGGCCAATCCCCCTGTATACGGAGAAAGACTAATAGATGACCCTTATCAAACAATTTTTAGTAAGTGGAATCGTAACCCTAAATAAGAATGAAGCTCGTAAAATTAGATACAGGCCTCCATATTTCTCCTTCTTTAATGGTATCTTATACAAAAGGGGTTAATATACCTCTTATCTTCGATGTATATCCAAATAGGAAGGAAATGAGTCTTAGGTGAATTACATGACGGTCTGTGCAAAGACCACTATAGAGGAGCTAAGTTAGCAAAGAAAATGCTAAAGCACGGCCATTACTGGCCTGCCACACTTCAAGATGAACAATAATACGTAAGAAAATGTGATAAATGCCAAAGATTTTCTAGCAACCTAAGACTACCTTCCCACGAGCTCATACCGTTGGCCAGCCCATGGCCGTTTGACATATAGTTCATAGATTTGATATGACCACTTCCTATGTCTAAAGTGGGAGCAAAGTACGCTGTAGTTGGGATAGACTATTTCATCAAGTGGGTGGAAGCAGAACCCTTAATTATAATTACTATAAAGAAAATAGTCACATTTGTTGTGAAGAATATAATTGCTAGTTTAGGATCCACTATAAAATAATCTCTGATAACGGAACCCAATTTGAGAGTAACAATTTTATCAAATTTTATGAAAGACGGTGATAAAAAATTTCTCTTCTATCGTACATCCATAAGTGAATGGGCAACTCGAAGCAGTCAAGAAAACAATTAAGAAACCGCTTAAGAAAAGGCTACGAAAGGCTGAAGGAAATTGGGCAGAGGAGTTATCCCTAGTACCGTGGGCTTATAAAACCTCATCGAGATCCACAACTTGTCACACACCTTTCTTCTTAACCTATGGCTCTGAAGCAATGCTCCTAGTTGAGAGAAAGGTTCCATCACATAGAAGAATGCCATATATGGAAGAATAGAGAAAGCAACTGAAAGAAGCCACCCTTAATCTTATCCAAGAAAGAAGAGATGAGTCAGCAGGCCCATCAACCATATACTAGAAAAGGATGGCAAAGAATTACAATGTTAGGCCTATAGAGAGAAACTTTTGCAAGGGAGATCTTGTACTATGAAGAGTAATGGCTAACACAAATGACTCAATGAATGATCTCTAGACCCAAATTGGGAAGGCCCACTGGTTGTATCAGAAGTCTTAGCTAGTGGAGGCTATCGATTCTCAAGACCTAATGGAAGTTTAGTTCTAAGAATTTGGAATTTCGATTATCTCCGGCCTTACTTTGTGTAAGAAATGTTATAAGTATAGAAAAATAACAAGTACATAACTATTATGAGAAGTAATAATACAATGAACATAATGTAGGGATATTAAACGGCCTGAGCCGGTATAAAATTCACTCTGAGTTAATTTTACTAACGTAGTTAACAACATTAGGTAATATCATACACGACTCGGCTTTTCAGCAAAATAGATACACTCGACTAAGGATATTAGATGACTTGAACTAGTGCAAAAAACCATGTGCATGAAATAAGAAAGGTTGTAAATGCAGACCGAGCGAAGAGCACGAACAAAAGGTGGATGCAAAGCTGAAAATCAAGCAAATCTGGACGAAAAAAATTAAAAGAAAGTGCAAATAAGCTAAAGAACACAAGATAATTACACTCAGTTACAAGAGAATTCAATTTATACGGTTTCCTTATAGATATTTTCACAACCAAAAAGGAAGCTTTCTGCAACATTTTTTTGCATAACTGTTCTAAACTGCAAATTCCAAATTAATAATACTATTACAATGTATTAAATCTAAGGAAAACTAGCCAAACGGGAATCATTCTGACATGGAAAGTTTTCCTATGGTCGTATTTAGAGTTCGTTCATGGATCTGTTAGTTTCCCAACAATCATGACAAAATCTTCTTTATTACAGAGAAAACTCAAATCAAGCATGGGATAAAAATAATTAAAGACATTTATAGCTCGTTGCAAAGAAACCTAACCCATCTTACATCTGACATTCTCCTCCTGATCATTTCTTCAAGATTAGAAATACATCCTACCTTGGCATGTCAATAGGCATTATTATGACAATGGGATGGCCTGAGCTTCTTATAGTCGACCTTCAAAATCATAAATCTTAAATATAGCGGTATCTCATGTATGTGCTAAAGTCTTTATTAATTCAGCCTTTATTCATTTGAGTCCTTAGAAAAACCACCAAAATATTTTAGTTCATCCGCTTTCCACCCCCTTTCGATGTGTGCGAGGAAGTTCGTTCATCCCAGGTCGCTCTAATTGTTGCTTGTAGTAGGCTTTCAATTCTCTAAGTTTATCTTGATAGTGCGGTTCTAATCTCCTCTTCAATTCTTTCGCAATACAGTGTCCGTGCTCGTAGAAGGAGTAGGAGTCGCTCCTGCACTAAGCTCCTTAACCTTCTCCTATTCTTCAGCATCCCCCTTTTCTTCTTACTTTCGAGCAACCTAAAGAAAAAAAGTTCTATTGTTTTCTTACTACAGCTCGACCACCTTTGAAATTGCAACATCAAGCTCACTATATAGTTTCATATTATACTAGTATTGCTGCTCATATGCATCCTTCGCTTTCTCAAAATCAAAAGAAGAATTCTTGAGATCTTTTTCAAGAATTTCATTAGTAATTGTTAGCTGAAGGTTCCCTTCCTCTAAGATTGCAGTATAGCCACAATCTCAAATTCGAGATTGCCTGATTATTTCAAGCCATAAATTATTGGAACCGAAAGAGTATTGAATTGGTAGACTTTGTTAGCTTCAAATGAATGCCTTTGAGAAGGAAGGGAGGAGGCTTAGTTGATAATCATCAAAATAATCTCAATTGGATTCAAATTACACAAAGTTAAGTTTGGAAAGACATACCACATAAGATAAGTTTTATGTGAAGAGTAAAAAAAAAATATAAATACACACACCGAGTTCATTCCTTATTTAGATTCCTAAGCCTAATAGTCAACCTTTCCAAATGAGGGCTATCAAGAGGAAAGGAACCGTTCTCTAGAGAATAACGCTAATGGTGCAATATGAAGTCACCAATGCTTAATTTTCTTTAACAACTTGGTCAATTTTGGAAAGAAACCCATAGGTATCTTTTTAAGTTGTGCAAATTCCTCATCTAACTCCTTCTCTCAACTGAAAATTGCTATCATGCTAAGACCAAGGAGATCTACAATTTGAGTTTGAATTTTTTCCATGCTTTCGTTCAAGAATTTATTAAAAATTACTTCCTTAAATGACTATAAAGAACAAAATAATGAAAATAATGCGATTATTCATATTGCAATAGCAAAATAGTAAGATGGTCAAAGAAATTGGTCATAACAAGGTTGGAAAATGAGTATATTTCATTGCACACCCAAAATATTCAAAAAGACAAGAGAAACAATGAAATTATTTAAGTTCAAGTGATTACATGGGCTTAGGAGTTAGAGGTGACCTTAATCCCCTTGGATAATGCATTTTCATCATCCTACTATAGCGAGGTGTCTTAGGAAGTAGAAGTGGATTTCCTTTCACTAGCTTTGTCCTTAGCCCTCTTCTTAATCCTCTCGTTCCTATAATAGGCAAGGGCTTCTTAAATGTTTGTAGGGTCCCCCAAGCAGCCATGATCAACCCCGGTAGTAGTATTATTTAGGGGTTGGAAAAAAAAGGGATGCTTAACCATAGTACACATCTTGAAGAAAACTCGATAAGTAATTTTGTTACTATAAATAAGTTTGTCGAACATTTGAGATAAGCATGACGAAATACAAGGTATTAAAGGGAAACAGAAAAACACTCAACAATTGTGCCTTCATTTTAAGAAGATGTCGAATTTTAACAACCACCGGGGGATTTGCTAAAAATATGAATGTTAGAAGATATCGTATCTCAAGACAACTTCTACGCACTACAAGCATTACTAAGAGATAATTGAACTCCTCGACAACTTTAGCAGTTTCGAACGCATAGAGGAGAAGAGACTATCGTGCCAACCCTAAGTGATAGCAAGTGGCAACAGGTGCCAAAAATCTATAGCATAGAGATTATCAAACTTGAAGGCAGATGAACCAGATACTGCGTCACTAAAGGATACTACGGCATTGAAAGGTATCGCATATATAACAAAATGGGGGTATATCATAACTCTGTAGATATCAGGCCATTACAATTATATATATTGTAAATCACAAACAAGTGGCAAGGGATGTTAGGCTCAAAGGGATGAGAGATGTCAGATATCCACATCTTGCAAAGATGCCGCATATCATCAGTTCCATTAAAGATGCTGAAAGCCAATGCAAATGAGGATACCGTCTTTCACCATTACCGTAAATTACCATGCTGTAAATCATCAGTTGGGAGAGTAATGCCATGAGTCATCAGTGCTTAAAGTAAAATCGTAAATCACCAATGTAAAGTAGGATGCTCTAAGTCACCAATGTGAAGACATTGTCGCATGTCACCAATATGGTGAAGGATGTCGAAAGACAACAATTATGGAGAGTAGGTGGCCTCCTGCCTCCACCCCTATAAATAGACCTTTTGGCCCTTCAAAACGAGGTGAATCATTTATTACCCTCCATCTTAAATTTGAAAAGTTGTAACCCTATATTGGATTAGGGAAAAATAAATAATAGATTTGCAACCCTTGAAACTTGTAAACAAGGACATGAACCAACAAATTTGCATAGCCTATTACCTAGATCATGCAAATTTTATTGTTATTTAACATGGATATGCACATGATTACTTTTTGGACTTGACTTTTGGACACTATTCTTAAACAAGGCCACTTAGGCCTTTAACTATGTTAACGCCATTTTGCATAACAACCATCTTTTCTATCTTCACATAAACAATAGGTAATAGCTTATGCATTATCTATTTTATCCATTAACTAATGGTCAATAGACCATTGCATCCTTATGCGACTTGACAATATTGCCCTTGGGCATTAGACATGTACTCTTGGAAATTTTCATGATTCGCTCAAGAGTCCATGAGCAACATCGACCCATTTAGAATAATATCGTCTTATGCTAAGTCTTGGCTGATAATCCAATCTATGGTTTAACAACACCTTGAAAAATCTATCAAATGACTCCAATTTAAATAATATCAAGGATGTTAAAATAGTTTATTTGTTTAACATATTATCATGGATGCTAAACCAA
Organism: Allium cepa; assembly: GCA_030765085.1. Classification (NCBI taxonomy): domain Eukaryota; kingdom Viridiplantae; phylum Streptophyta; class Magnoliopsida; order Asparagales; family Amaryllidaceae; genus Allium; species Allium cepa. The sequence goes on along the minus strand of CM060934.1, from coordinate 954,777,659 downwards.
TCTTTTGGTTAACATTTTTGGGGCTAGAAGGAAGGCCCGAACCTCCATGTCATTATAATTTTATCTTAAAACTAATTACTTGATAATTTGTTTTAGGAAAACAGTAAGAGCTAAAAGAATTAATGTTATAAATGAGGAGATAATACAGGAAACAATATTGAAAGAAAACAATGTCACTCCATGCTTTAATCCAGAAAATGTAGAACCTCATCAACTTTCAGAACTAGCAAAGCCAACAAATGGTGCTAGAATCAAAGACTTAATGCAACAAATTGTAAAAATGGAAGAACTACTTGAGAAGGTCCTTTCATAGAATCTTCCAAAACAACAAGGCCTACTGAAGGAGAAGAGTTTGAATCATCAAGGAGAAATCTAGATACTTCCATGATAAAAAAACAAGGAGAAAGGAAAAATTATTATAACCCCATTAAAAGAAGGAATCTAAAAGGTTAGAGCTATAGCATTCTCTTTAAAATTGCTAGCAGATAATAAGGTTAAGGTAGATCACTGGGAAGAATTAATAGAAAGGTCTAATGAACAATCAAGAAGTTCAATCTCGCATAAGGAGTACAGGCCTCATAGAGGTGATACCATAATAATAAAGCCTACTTGAGAGACATAGCTGATAAAATGATAAAGGACATGCTTGATATCAAAGGAAAGAGAACCTTAATCCCAAAGTCAACAATAATTTTCATAAAGCCCTCATCACAGAAAGAATAATGTCTATCCAAATTCCATCACACATGAAGATTCAATCTCTAAGGTATAACGGTAACCTCAATCCCGATAATCATCTTCTAGCCTTTGAGAGAAAAATGGTCTTCATAATATTTTTGGTGTCGTACATTGTAGGCTCTTTCTAACCACTTTTTAAGGAGCAGCAACTGAATGATATATACGTTACATGGAGAAAACCATTTATTCTTGGAAGTAGTTCTCTTATGAATTCTCAGCACAATTCTGTGTGTTCAAGGACCCTACTATTTATTCTAGTGTGCTGGCCAATGTTAACCAAAAACCAAAGAGAGTTGCTCAGTGAATACTTGAAAAGATTCAACACAGAGGCATTTAAAGTAGAGAATAAGACTGGCAAAGAAAAGCTAATGGTAGTGCATTCAGGATTGATTGAGCAAAACCCCTTCTAGAATGAACTTTAATCTATGGATGCAGAGACCTTCAAGATTTTCACTTCCCAGCTGACAAATTCATCTATATGGATGAGGCGGATCATGCTAAGAAAAATTCTCAAACAAGGAAGGAAGCATGAAGGTTTGGCTTTAATCACCCAAATAAGAAGCTGAGATGGGATGAAAGCAAGAGAGGAAGGTGGGAGGAGATCTCGAAATCTAACTACGTGGCCTCAACATACCAATCTCCTATATTTTTGCTACAGCTAAAAATGGAGGCAACTTTCCAACTTCTTATAAAGCAAGGAATTACCCCGAGTTAAGAAAGGGAGGAGATTATTGTGCCTACCATAAAGCGAATAGATACAAAACCGACGAATGTCATGTTTTAGCTGGAATCGTTCAAAATATAATCCAATCAAGAATGCTAAAGGAATTTGTCAAAGAGAATCAGAAACTTGCCTATCTAAAGGAAAGTAATCATTGGCCACCAAAAAATGCCATGATTTTTATGGAAAATGATTCTCAGCAAGATTTTATTCCACTAATTAATCAAATAGATGTTATCCATGGAGGTCCACATTTAGCCAAAAGCAGAAAGGGGACTAGAAGTAAGCATATAAGAGAGGACATAGATGGAGTCATTTCTATTCAAGAGAAGCCACCTCTCGAAAACCGCAAATATCGGCTTCAAATACACAATCTGATGATAACTGTGCATGAGTGAAGAGGGTTTCACCATCTACACAATGACCTGCTAATGATAACTGGCCAGATCGGGCTTTCTATAGTAACCAAAATTCTAGTTAATACCAAAAGCGCGGTGTAACACCTCTAATTTTTATCAATATTATTCAGAAAATTTAATTAGATAAATAAAATAAAATAATATAGATTGATAAGAGATTAAGATTTGGAAAATATAATGGGTCGACCCTTAAATAATAATGAACTAACGAGATAATTAGAATTTAAAAAAAAGGATATATGAGGAGGGCAAAATAGGAAAGGAGCACATTTCCTTACTCATTATCATTTCCTCATTCATTTCATTCATTACAAACAAATTAAAAGAGAAGGATAGGTCGGCCATTAAAAAAGTATTCAAGAGAAGATAAGGTAGGAAAAAATATCAAAGCTTAGTGGAATCAAATCAATTACAATTCTCAACCTTCTTAAACCATTAAAGGTGAATAATAATAATAATAATGCATCTTAAGTTTTATGTATTGTCGTTGATTTTAAGTATGAGTCTGGATGTTCTAATGTTATTATGACATGTTTTAAAGGATTGAATAATTTATGCTTATTGAGGAATAATTGGACTTATTTATGAAATTAGTTAATACGTTTAAGTGTGAAAACCTATCATACAACAACTCACTCACTTGAAATTTTGATATGATATAAGAAAAATTATTTTACAAGTGGATTTTGAATTTCATAGTTTTCCAAGCAAGTGAGAATTTATCATGAATTTTCTAAGTGGAGAAAATAGATTATTTTGGGTTTTAATTAGTAAAAATAATTAAATATATTTTTTGGTCCCAAATTTTTTTATATGTTAAAAGATATAATAAATCTGATTTATTATGATTTTTGAGGATTTTTCCTAAGTGTTTATGAAAGGTTATAAAATTAGTAAGCTAGATAGGGCCTAATTATTATATTAAGACATTAATATAAGATAAAAGGTTTGCAAATATTTTGGAAATGATAATCTCGCTTTTGATTAGTTTTCTAATAAAGATTTTGATAAAGAAAGGTGTTATCTAATAGGTTGACAAATAAAAGGAGTCAGTGAAAAGAAATTACTCTTGATAGCAAAATAGCAATTTTCTGGTTATTTATGACATTGCCATGTCGAGGTCATAGTCGCTGAAGTCCTTGTTGCCGCTATTATAGTCTCTTACCTTGATGAATATATAAGATATCATCCTGGATGATATGGAATGGATTCAGGAGGTTTGGAGTCAAGTATGCAAGGATACTCTCGACGCCATGATCTTAGACGTGAATGTTGTCGCTTGTTTTACTTAAACATTTTAACACCGCCTATTTCTATAATGTCACCAACCCTATTGCATTTGAAATAACCTATAGCACCAATAATGGCTATTTTAATAATTACATTGAAAAGCAAGGAAGATGCCTTTTTATCTTCGGCTATACAGTGCCACGTTTTCAACTTCGACTTTATCATTTGCCTCATGTTTCCAAAGAAGGCAATATGTCGTATTTTATCACTTTGGATTTATAGATTGTCAGCCTTAATCTTTGTAGTAGCTTTTTTTTAATGAAGGCTTTACTGCCACTTATTTTCACTTCAACCCTAATGATGCTGCTTATTTTCCTTAATACATTGATGTTGTGATTCACCAATATCGTCGAATATCTTTTAAGGCTTTATATTACGCTATATGAAATAGTTGGCTTCAACCATATAATCTTTTATTTTGTATGTCAAAGACTTTAATAAATTTAGAGGGGCAAAGACCCTTATCGACTATATCTTTGTCGTGTTATATCAATATAAAGGCTTAATAGCCTACTGTTTTAAAGTGAGATAACTTCCAAGTGATTTTAAGATACATTGATATAATTTTATAAAAGCATATTTATGGCATAAATATTTTGGATAAATTAAAGAGCTAAAATTTTGTTTGTATTAAATATGATTTCAAAGGCTAAATCATTTATAAAGAAAGTATGTTTTCAGAGAAATTAAAAAGGTATTTAACCAAGGATTTTACTAAAGAGATTATTGCTCTTACCACTTTTGGATAGATTGTGATAACATGAATTGACTCGGTGATTAGAAAACCAGATCAGACTGGTGATGGGTAGCGCCATACACTTTAGCTGTTAGCCCCAAGCTGATATAAGTAAAAAATTCTAGTGCATAGGGCTTTACCAAAGGCAAGACTAAAAGTATGTTTATGCACAGAAAGGAATACATAAGGATAAGATAGGTTATAGGTTAGACTGCAAAACCTTTAGGTTCATAGTAAGCCTAGCAAAACTTTAGGATTGACAAATAGTCAGGTGAATGCTAGGATAAGTGAATCCATCCAGTTTTCTTCCAACGGTTAGTTAGGAAATTTGGTATATCTGGTAGGCCCGAGTCAACCATGTGGGTTGGTAGTTACCTTGTGAAAACTAAACACTGGATAGCCTACATATTTGACGAATAGTCATGATTACCCATGTAGCATGCATACACATGATCATTTATATCATCTACTTAACAGTTGTGGTTGCAAGATTTTGTTTTGTAAATGATTTTTTAGAAAGGGATACCAGTGAGGGAAAACCCATTCTGCTCAATGGCGTGGTCTCGCTAGATATCTATAAAATCGAGATGACATATTATTGTTTACCCCCGACTTTTTATCTAACTCAAAGTTTATGTTTTTCCCTTGAACTCTAGGGTGCTCAAAATTCGATTTGAGTAAGTCGGGAGTAAGGGTTTACAGATTAAGTAGATTTTGGTGAATAAAATTTTCGATAACGTGCAGGAGGCAAAGCTAGCTATTTAAGATTCTATCTTTATATATTATTAATCCTCTATGTTGAAGTTTTTTTGTTGAAGCTTCTGTAAATACATGATATAACTATATATTGGTAAATCTGACCAACCAAGGGGACAGCTTCATATGTCGCTTTTGGAGTATTTTGTAATAACTATGTTTTACCTGAACCTAGGAAACTTTTGAGATTATGTACTAAATATGAAATTATGTCTTTGAAATGGAATATGAAAGTTTGTTTTGAAATTATGGTTAAAAAATTTCATATTCTTATGCTATGATGTTATTGATACGATTAACATATCTGTATTTCTTCACCAGAGGTTAATACTATGGATGACTAAAGCTTCTGTAGCGCTTAGTTTTGGGCCTCAAAATGGGGGATGTTACATGCAGTGGATGTTATTTTCAAGCATGCCTTTAATCAGATGGGAATTCTAAAAGAAAAGTTAGAGCCAAGTTTCAAGCCCATCTTTAAGTTCAATGACAAAGGATCCACCCTAATGGGGCAAATTAATCTTCTAGTGCAAATGGAAATTTCACCCTATTCAAGAACTTTAGAAACCTTGTTCGTCATAATGGACCAACCTGCCTACTACAATGCCTTTTTTGGAAGACTGGCCCTAGACGAGGTGGATGATTTCATGTCACCAAAATATCTAATGGATAATTTTATAGCCAAGAGTTGATGTGGAACGATAAAGGGAGAGCAACTTAGCTCTCAAGAACTATATTTTGCTACCCTCAATCAATGCAAAAGGGATAATCTTTCCCATTATGGTTCGAGGAAAGACGAATCGATAAAAATTGAAATAAAAATTCATTGGATGATGGTGCTCTAAGCTGACCATTCATGGTAAGTGAGAAGATGAGAGCAACTAAGAAAGCAAAGAATGTGTTAAAAAGATTTAACTTTTCTAGGATTTAACTTTTCTAGGAGGAATAGAAAAGGGAAAGAGGCAAACTTGATAAATGAGAAAATAGATGGTGAAGAAATTATCACTGAGCTAAATTGCAGAAATGAGCAGAAAATGATAAAACGAACCAAAGATCTAAAAGAAGTAAGCCTGGATTCGCTTGATCCAACAAAAATAGTAAATATCAAAAGGGAGTTAGAAAACAAACTTAGAGGGGAAGTTATTCAATGCCTTTAATCTAGCAAAGATGTATTTGCTTGGACCCATCAAAAATGGTTGGGATAAATCTAGGTATCATCAGTTATGCCCTAAACATAGATCCAAACATCCCTTTAATTCAACAAAAGAATGAAGAAATCAAGACTAAAGACTCTAGAGTATCAAGATCAAGATTTCAAGATATATGCGTAGTTTTTGTTAAAACTTCATAATAGCATGGAAATCTTCATTCCGAATTTCATTTGGGATGGAAACCATTTCTAACTTCTTAGTGGCTTACAAACCCACGACAAGTAGCTTGCAAACCTATGACAAGTGGCTTACAAATCCACGAACATCCTGGTTTTGTACAAATTCTCGAGTCCTAATGTGATGAGATATTCTGTAGGAAGAAGCTTGCAAAACTACTTCAAATTAGTTTTTCAAAATGATTTTCAAAACTGTTTTTCAAAATATTTTAGTCTTAAAAATTATCTTTTCAAATGATTTTCAAAAAGATGTTTTAGCCTTAAAATATTATTTGTTTTTGTTTTAAAATAAATTATTGTTTTAAACTTCATTTTCAAAACAAATTTTACATTGTTTTTAACTAAGGGATGTTGACATCATGGGACATCCCATGTCGACATGGTGGCCGTTGAATTCAAAAGTTTCAATTTTCAAAAGAAGTGTCTATTCGTTTAAATCTCTTCATGAATGGTTATGACAGTTACTACTCTATAAATAGCCTTCACAAACGAATTTTTTAACCATCTATTTTCTTATTTTCTTCACTCTTTCTTCTCCATAAATCCATATTCTAAAATTTTCATATTTTTAAGATCGTGCCGAAATTCCGCCGAATTCTCAAGTGAATCAGATTAGAATCTCATTCTTGTTTGATTCTCTGTCCTCTCTCGAAGATCAAAGTGCTATTCAGAGTTATAGGATCAACTTGTAATCAAAAGTTTATCGAGTCCTCTATAAGGTGTGGCTGTGCTTGGAAATCAATCAGGTGATCTTGTATCCTACAAATCAAGAGAGTTTGCCCTAGAATCGAGAGACAGAAGCGTACCTCATGGCCTTTAGAAATTGAGGATTGTAATCTTGACATTGGTATAATAAAAATCTGTATGAGGTGTTTACCTAGGTACAGGACTGGATGTAGGGTAACTTCAAACTAGTATAAAATTCGGTGTGTTCTTTCCTTTAACTATTTTTTATTTACTTTCTGCATCTGTGTTTGATTATGTGATTAAGTTCTGCATTTTTTATTTCATAATTTTTAAATTAGTCCATGTAAGTCTTAGAATCCATTAAACACTATTCACCCCCGGTGTTAAATTAGCCTTAAGATCCTTAATCTACATTCCCTTTTCAATTGGTATCAGAGCATAGGTTTTCATAATTTTCATAATCTGAAACTTGAAAAGTTAAAAATGGCATTTTTTGAAAATCTTGTTAATACTAGTTTGAATTTATGCATTTCATCAAAGTATCATAAGTCTGCATATAGTTTTTATGAAAAATCAATCTATCTACCGAATTGGTTGTTATGTAGGAACAGGCATGTTACATGGCTTTTGAAGAATCAACAACCAATGGACAAACTATGAAAATTGAGAAAGATAAATGGATACTTGATAGTGGCTGCTCAAGGCATATGACTGGAAATCCTGAGATACTCAAAGACGTTATATATCAAGATGGTGGATTGGTCAATTTTGGAGATAATTCAAAAGGATGTGTGATTGGAATTGGCAATGTTGGTATTTCTAAAACTCTTCTTAGTTCTGATATTTTGCTAGTTAGGAATTTAAAATATAATTTTCTTAGTATAAGTCAACTATGTGATGAAGGATTTAAAATTAAATCTAGAAAAGATAAGTGTCACATCGAAGATAATAAGTCAAATATTATTTTTGAAGGAGTTAGGAAGAAAACATTTACATCATTAGTATGAATGTTTCAAATGATAACTTATGTCTTTTGGCTAATACAAGTGATCCTTGGATTTGGCATAAAAGATTTGGTCGTTTAAATTCCAAACTGTTTTCTAGGTTATCAAAACTTGACTTAGTAAGAGGCCTTCCTAAGTTAAATTTTAAAGTAGATAGTATATGTGATGCATGCCAATTAGGAAAACTTAGAAAAGCTCATTTAAATTAAAAGATATGATTTCTACTTCTAAACCTCTAGAATTACTTCATTTACATTTATTTGGTCCATCTTAAGTTCAATCAATTAATCATAATAAACATGTTTTTGTAATTGTGGATGATTATTCTAGATATACTTGGATAATATTTCTTAAACTTAAAAGTGATGCTTTTGAATTATTTAGAAATTTTGCTAAAATAATTCAAAATCACCCTTCTTTAAAAATAAAAACTATTCGTAGCGATCACGGTGGAGAATTTGAAAATGAAAATTTTGAGAATTTCTGTAATAAAAAAGGAATTACTTTTAATTTCTCTTTTTCAAGAACTCCACAATAAAACGGAGTGGTAGAACGTAAGAATAGAACAATTCAAGAGTGTGCTAGAACAACGCTTTCTGAAAGTAACTTACCTAAAAAACTTTTAAGCTGAAGTAGTTGCTACAGTGTGTTACATATTAAATAGGATTTAATTAGACCATTAACTAATAAAACACCATATGAATTAATTTACAATAATAAACCCATAGTAGATTATTTTAAAGTTTTTGGTAGTAACTGTTTTATTCTTAATACAAAAGATAATTTAGATAAATTTGAACCTAAATCCGACAAAGGTATCTTTATCGGATATTCTAATAGAAGTAGTATTTAGAGTTTATAATTTAAGAACTAACACTATTGAAGAAACAATGCATGTACCTTTTGATGAAAATTTTAAATACTGTACAAATAAAAGATGAAGAAGATTTTGTAACTTTAAATAATGAACCTAATGAAACTAATTGTGAAATCATTCAACCTAGTAAAAGAATTAGGCTATTAAAAGATCATCCTGTAGAAAATATACTAGGAAATATTGAATCTATACGTAAAATAAGAAATCAACTAAATAGTATGAGTAATGTAGCTTTTATATCAACTATTGAACCTAAAAATCCAAAGGAAGCATCATCTGATGATTCATGGATTCTTGCTATGCAAGAAGAATTGAATTAGTTCACCAGAAATGATGTTTGGGAACTTGTTCCTAGACCTGAGGATAAAAGTATAATTGGAACGAAATGGGTTTATAAAAATAAAATGAATGAACTTGGTGAGGTTGTGAGAAATAAAGCTCGTTTAGTCACGCAATGTTATTATCAAGAAAAAGGTATTGATTACGACGAAACCTTTGCACCCGTAGCAAGACTAGAAGCTATAAGGATTCTACTTGCTTTTGCAAACTACAATAATTTCAAGTTACATCGAATGGATGTTAAAAGTGCTTTTTAAATGGTTTTATAAAAGAAGATGTTTATGTTGAACAACCTCCACTTTTCGAAGATAATAAATTTTCAAATCATGTATATAATTAAAGAAAGCTTTATATGGTCTGAAACAAGCTCTTAGAGCCTGGTATGAAAGACTAAGATCTTATTTACTACAATCTGGTTCTGAAATTGATAAAATAGATACAACTCATTTTATTAAAAGAAACAAAAATGATATTCAATTAGTACAAATATATGTAGATGATATAATATTCGATTCAACTAATAACATAATGAATAAAGGATTTTTAGATATAATGACTAAAGAATTTGAAATGAGTTATATGGGAGAACTAAGTTTCTTCTTAGGACTTCAAATCAAACAATTGGATAAAGGAATTTTCATTAGTCAAGAAAAATATGCTAAGGATTTAATTAATAAATTTGGATTGACCACTTCCGGTGGGAAACCAACTCCAATGACAACTAATGTAGCTTTAAGTAAAGAAGATAAATCAAAGGATATTGATCAAAAATTATATAGGGAAATGATTGGTTCACTGCTTTAAGTCCTCCTGACATCATGATAGTGTCTGTCTTTGTGCAAGATACCAATCTCAACCTAAAGAAACTCACTTAAAAGTTGTTAAAAGAATTTTAAGATATGTAAAACATACTTTAGATTATGGTTTATTTTACCCTAAAACGATGTATTTGATTTAATTTCATATTTTGATGCTGATTACGCTGGCTGTAAATCAGACCGAAAAAGTACAAGTGGAACTTGTCACTTTCTAGGACATTCTTGGGTTTCCTGGTTTAGCAAGAAGCAAAACATTGTATTCTTGTCAACAACTGAAGCAGAATATATATCTGCTGCTTTGGCTCGTTCTCAAGTTATATATATGCAACAAACTTTAAAAGATTTTGGATTAACTATAACTAAATCACCAACTTATTATGATAATACTAGTGCAATAAACCTTTTTAAGAATCCAACTCATCATGCTAGAACGAAAGATATTGATATTAGACATCAATATGCAACAAACTTTAAAATATTTTGGAATAACTATAACTAAATCACCAATTTATTGCGATAATACTAGTGCAATAAACCTATCTAAGAATCCAACTCATCATGCTAGAACGAAACATATTGATATTAGACATCATTTTCTTGAATATATTAATACTGAAAAACAAATTGCTGATATATTAACCAAACCATTAAATGAACAAAACTTTACTAGATTTAGAAGAGAATTAGGTATATGTTAATTAACTGAAATATAAATTACAAATAATACAAGTATAGTTAATAATTAATATAAATATAAATTTCTCAAAAATTGAACTACACATGTCGACATGACCCATCCCCCTATGTCAACATACAGGCCGAGATTTTCAAATTTAAATTTCCCTCTAAAATCAGTTATTAAGTTATATATTTATATATTTCAACTTTTACTCCTTTTATTTGTTTTATTCTCTTTAATAAACTTCTAATATAGTACATTAATGGCTTTCTCTTCTAATAATGAACCTTCTTCACCCACTTCTCCTCATTACGGAGATTCAAGTGAGTCAATTGTGAATGGCTAGAAAACAAGATAGGTAAGGCAGAATCCTTAGGAATTTACAAAACTTCCTTATGGATAACCATGCCAATCCCATTATTATCGAAGAATCATCACAAGCCATGGATTCTGAAGAAGAAGAACCTCTAGAAGAACCACAAGAGAATCAAGAAGAAGAACATCCTCTACCGAATCCGGATGTTCATATGGAAGAAGACGATAGTGTGATTTGCGTTGGAGATGTCCTTTTTGACACTAATCGGAACATGGTCGAATAACGTGGAATCTTTTGTCTCCACAATTCAAATTGTTCGGTCCATAAATCACCAATAGTTAAGGGTTCTCGTTAAGCGTTTTTTCAATTTCTTGATTGCATATTGGTTTTTTAATTTGTATATAAGTGTTATCTTTATGTTCTTCTAAATCTTTGGTGTATAAAATATTGAATTGCATTTCACTTAGGATGTTATATTTCACTCATACATAGTTATGTCATATGTTTGATCTCATTTTCTATTAAGTTCAAGGCTTTTAGGTTATTTTTTGTGATGACAAAGGAGGAGAAGTTAGATAAAATAGTAGGCTTGGAGTAAGGAGAGTTGTTGGTGCAAGGAGTTACGGTATGATTTATGGTATGATTGAAGTGGTAAGTATATTTTAAGGTTGTCATCATCAAAAAGGGGGACATTGTTAGGAACTGGAGACAATGGTTTTGATGACAACAACCTTTGTAACTTGTTTTATTATAACTTATATACTAACACTATTATCTAGATACATATGAATGTTATTATGCAGGATATATAAGGCGGGTACTGACTTTTGAAGACTGTACAGTATAATGATCAAGAATGAAGAAATCAAGAGTAAACACTCAGGAGTATCAAATCAAGATTTCAAGATTTGTGTCTAGTTTTTGTTAAAACTTCATAATAGCACGGAAAACTTCATTTCGAATTTCATTTGGGATGGAACCCATTTCTACCTTCTTAATGGCTTACAAACCCACGACAAATAGCTTACAGACCTATGACAAGTGGCTTACAAACCCACGAACATCCTGGTTTTGTACAAGTTCTCGAGTTCTGATGTGATGAGACATTATGTAGGAAGAAGCTTGCAAAAATACTTCAAAATGGTTTTTCAAATGATTTTCAAAACTTTTTTTCAAAATATTCTAGCCTTAAAAATTATCTTTTCAAATGATTTTCAAAAAGATGTTTTAGCCTTAAAATATTATTTGTTTTTGTTTTGGAATAAACTCTTGTTTTAAATTTCATTTTCAAAACAAATTTTACATTGTTTTCAACTAAGGGATGTCGACATCATGGGATACCTCATGTCGACATGGTGGCCGTTGAATTCAAAAGTTTCAATTTTCAAAAGAAGTGTTTGTTCATTTAAATCTCTTCATGAATGGTTATGACCGTTACTACTCTATTAATAGCCTTCACAAACAAATTTTTTAACCATCTATTTTCTTCACTCCTTCTCCACAAATCCATATTCTAAAATTTTCATATTTTTAAGATCGTGCCAAAATAATGTCGAATTCTCAAGTGAATCAAATTAGAATCGCGTTCTTGTTTAATTCTCTGTCCTCTCTCGAAGATCAAAATGCTATTCAGAGTTATAGGATCAATTTGTAATCAAAAGTTTATCGAGTCTCTCTATAAGGTGTGATCTTGCCTAGAAATCAATTGGGTGATCTTGTGTCCTATAAATCAAGAGAGTTTGCCCCGAACTCGAGAGACAGGAGGGTACCTCAAGGCCTTTAGAAATTGAGGATTGTAATCTTGACATTGGTATAACAAAAATCTGTATGAGGTGTTTGCCTTGGTACAGGACTGGATGTAGGGCAACATTAAGCCAGTATAAAATCCGGTGTGTTCTTTACTTTTACTACTTTTTATTTACTTTCTTCATCTGTGTTTGATTCTGTGATTGTTTAGTGATTAAGTTATGCATTTGTTTATATCATAATTTTTAAATTAGTCCATATAAGTCTTAGAATCCATTAAACACTATTCACCTTCCCCCCTCTATTGTTAAATTAGTCTTAAGATCCTTAATCCGCATTCCCTTTTCATGGAGAACATGCGTCCACTACACTGATTTAATAAATCACGCCTAAGGTTTATCATCCCTTGCCTCAAATAGACCAATTATTGACACAACAATGAGACATGAACTATTGTCTTTTATAGATGCATACTCTAGGAATAGTCAAATCTCCATATTCAAGCTAGATGAAGAAAACACAAGTTCCATAATAGATTAGGGAATATAGAGCTACAAAGTTATGCCTTTTGGGTTGAAGAATGCAGGAGCTATGTATCATAGATTGATGAATAAAATGTTTAAAGAACAAATTGGTTGGCACATGGAAGTATATGTAGATCATATGCTAGTCAAATCTCAAGAGGAAGCTAATCACTTGAAAGTCCTCGAAGAAATGTTTGAAGTATCAATAATATATAAGATAAAATTGAATCCGCAAAAGTGCTCCTTTGGGATACAATTTGGGAAGTTTCTAGGATATATTGTCAATACCAGAGGAATCGAGGTCAATACTGACCAAATCAAGGCGACTAGGATATGGTGGAACCAAAGATGAGTAAAGATGTGATGAGCTTGAATGAAAGAGCGGTAGCTTTGAATATATTCATCTCTAAAGTCATTAACAAGTGCATATCGTTCTTCGATGTAATCAAGAAGAAGAAAACTTTGACTGAGGAGAAGACTGCCAAAAGGCCTTTAAAGATTTAAAAGATCATCTGGAAAAGCCTCCAACCTTATCTAGCATGGTAGCAGGGGAAAATATTTACCTCTATATGGCAGTTTTCAAGCATGCAATGAGCTCTATTTTTAATACGGGAGGAGAATGGAGTTCAAATATTAATATACTATGTTAGCAAAAGGCTCAAGGATTCGGTAATTAGGTATCCGGTTATAGAAAAGTTGGCGTACTATTTAATGCTCAATGCTCGAAAGCTAAGGGCTTATTTCCAAGTACATCCAATCAATGTCCTAACTAACTTCCTACTTAAGTAAGTTTTTATTTAACCTGAAACATTAGGAAGACTAGTAAAATGGAGAATTGAGCTTAGCTAATATGATATTGAGTTCCAACCCTAAGTGGAAATTAAAGGACAAGCTCTGGCTGACTTCATAAATGAATGCACGGGATTCATCAAAGAACAGTCAAAAAAGGAAAATTATCTGAAGCCTAAGTGGCAATTATTTGTTGATGGAGCGTCAAATGAACATGGGATAGGTGCAGGATACATAATCATTACCCGCGACAGAAACCGATTGCATTATGCTATGAAGTTAGATTTTCCCGCTGCTAATAATATGGCTAAATATGAATTAACGGTAGCAGAACTATTCCTAGCTCTTCAGTTAAAAATTTCAAGGATATAAGTTTTAAACGATTCTCAATTAATGGTTAATCAGTTAAATCAGACATACCAAATGAAAGACGCTAACTAATCCTTTATTTTAAGAAGATACTAAAGATGTTGGCTTAATTTGAGGAATTTTCCAAACACCATGTTCCTAGAGAAAAAATTCTCAAGTTGATTCTTTAGCAAAACTAGCTAGCTCACGAGGAGCACAAAAAACATGAATTGTTCATGTAGGTTTTCAAGAAAATCCTGGTATTGAGGAAAAGGCCCCTGAATGTGAAAGCGAAGTCTTGATATTAACTAGACCTCAAACCCTTATACAAGTAGATAAATGTAATGAAACGATGGCAATAAAAAACCCCAAGAAGGATCCATTCATGTAAAATGTAATAGTCAATACGAAAACAACTGGATGGCACCCATTGTTGACTACTTGGTGGAAGGAAAACTACCAAAAGATAGGAGAGAATCTAGAAAGATAAGACACCAGTCCCCAACTTTTGCCATGATAAATAGAATCCTTTATAAAAACGGATACTCACTCCCTTACCTAGGGTGTGTTTGTCCGGAAAATGGCTTAAGGCTGATAAGAGAAGCACATGAGGGATTCTATGGAGATCATTCTAATGGGATTAAATTATCAAAAAAGATCATGTGGCAAGGTTTTTATTTGGCATTAAATGAGTAACGACGCAGTGAATCATGTAAAGAGGTGTAAGAAGTATTAGAAATTTTCCACAATTCCATGTATGCCTCCAAGTGAATTGACCCCAGTTTCAAGTCCGTGGCGCTTTGATGTATAAGAATCAATTTAACTGGGCTATTACCTATATCTAAATGTGGAGCTAAGTTCATGGTAGTAGCTACTTATTATTTAACCAATTAGTTAGACGTAGAATCGTTACCAAACATAACATCGAGAAAAGTATTAAAGTTTATGATTAAAAACACAATTACATGGTTTGGAATAATATATAAGATAATATCTGATAATGGAACTCAATTTGAAAATGAAGAATTCACTCAATTTTGTGATAAGAATGGAATAATCAAAAGCCTTTCATCTATAGCTCATCCAAAGGCTAATAGATCCGTTGAAGCTACCAATAAAACAATTAAAACTATTCTTAAGAAATGATTAGACAAAGCAAAACGAAATTGGATAAAAGAACTACCGCTAGTACTCTAGGCATATAGAACTTCTATTAAGACTACAATGGGACATACCCCTTTTTCTTTAACATATGGATGTGAAGCAATGCTTCCAATCTAAGTTGATATTCATCTCATCGAAAAATTACATATACATTTAATCCCAATGAAGAATTAAGAAAAGAATCCTTAGATTTGATCAATGAGCTATGGGACAAAGTGGCCATATGAATGGCCAAATGTCAACAAAGAATATCAAGGAATTGTAACTGCAAGGTAAAAGAAAGATCATTTCAAAACGGAGATTTAGTACTTCGAGAAGTCATGGCAAAAACGAAAAAAATCCTTCAGACGGACTGCTTGGACCAAATTTGGATGATCCGCTTGTTATTCATGAAGTTCCATCAAGGACATACCGATTATGTCGACTTGATGGCAACATAATAACGAGAACTTGGAACGGCAAACATTTAAGGCCTTACTTTCTAAAAATGGTTGAATAAAGAGAATTGAGACAAGCATATCTACCGAGTCGATAGTCAAATGAAAGGAAAAACTAAAATGAAAGAATAAACCTCTACTTAAGACGGTAGTAAGGGGCGAAATAAAGCCTTTGATCCTGCCACTAGGGTCTAGTCAAAGCACCTCATAGAGGGAGGTCAGAGTAAGATTTTTGTTCTGCTTAAGATGGCCTGACCAAAGCACGACAAGCCTTCAGTCCCGCCTACATGGCCAAACTAGAGCCCACCTATAGGGAGGATGGAGTAAGCCTTTGGTTCTGCCTAAAATGGCTTGGCCAAAGCACCAAACCAACTTTTGGTTCTGCCTATTAGTCCTAACGGGAGCGCCTCCTAGAGGGAGGATGAGTAGTCTTTGGTTCTACCTATGATGGCTAGCCAAATGCACTGACTAGCACAAATCATTACCTGTAAGGTAATAAGGGGTTTAAGGCTAAATCACTACCCGAAGAGTGGTAAGGACAAAGAGAAGTAAAGCCTAAATCATCACTCAAAGGGTGATAAGGAGCAAAGAGAATTAAAGATTAAATCAACCTAAAGAGTGGTAAGGATCAAAATAAATTAATCGAGCAAGTTAATCTACCCTACAGATAGGTCAAATAAATCTTCTAAAGGAAGAACAGTAAAACACATTCAATTTCGCATAAAGGCAAAGTTAAAGTAACCTCTATAGGAAGGTCAAAAACAATCTATTACCAGATGAGTTTCTGATCTTCTATTTAGATATTATTACCAGATGAGTTTTTGGTCTTTTATTCATATATTATTATCAGATGAGTTTCTGGTATTTTATTCAGATATTATTACCAGATCTAGTCTTCTACTCGGATATTATTACCAAATGAGTTTCTGACCATCGATTCAGATATTATTACTAGGTGAATTCCTAGTCTTCTATTTATATATTATTATTGGATGAGTTTTTGGATATCTATTTGGATATTATTACCATATGAGTTTCTATCTACTTAGATATTATTACCAGATGAGTTTTTGACCACCTATTAAAATAATATTACCAGATGAGTTTCTGGTCTTCTATTCATATATTATTACCAAATGAGTTTCTTGTTATCTATATAGATATTATTACCAGACAAGTTTCTAGTCTTCTACTCAGATATTATTGTAGATTAGTTTTTGGTTTTTTATTTAGATATTACTACCAGATGAGTTCCTATTCTTTTATTCATATATTATTGCCAGATTAGTTGTCTATTCCTTTATTTAAGAAGATATTATTACTAGATGACTTTGTGGTCTTCTATTCCGAGAATTATGATATTACTACCAAATAGGTTTTTGGTCTTCTATTAAAAAAAGTTATTATTACCAAATGGGTCTCTGGTCTTGTATTCAAATAAAATAATGGTGTTGGTGGCATATGGATTTTTGGTTCTTTATTCAAACTAAAGTAGATAGATTTTTTCTTAAGTGAATTTACAGTCCTCCAAGTGAGCAAATCTCTGGTCTTCTTAATTAAACTTAGCTTTATATCAAAATATGGAAACCTCTTTATAAGAAGAAGAGGATAAACTAATCTTTGTTAGATATGAAAGGGGTCGTTTAACACTCGATATAAAGTTAGTAGTGAAAATTAACATCATTTATTTTTTCAGGAAAAATAGGATCGAAGAGAGAATGTTGTAAAAAGTTGGAAAAGTGAGAAAATTCTTAGTAGTACAATAAAGTACAAAAAGGCTCTTTTATACTAAGGGGGAAAATGCTACTACAATATGGTCATTGAAGATTTGAAACAAGCATGATGAAATACAAAGTATTGAAGGGAAAGCAGAGAAACATTCAACAAGGGATGCCGTCTTTCAAACATTTTAAGAAGATGTCGAACTTCAACAACCTCAGGGAGATTGCTAAAAATGTGAAGGTTAGGAGATGCCTTATCTAAAGACAACTTCTAGGGACGTATCACTTCAAGCATCACTAAGAGATGATTAAAGTACTCAACAACCTTAGGGGTTGTTGAATGCATGGAAAGGAAAAGATATCGTGCCAACTGTAAGTGATATCAACTGGCAACAGGTGCCAAAAAGCCTATAGCAAAAAAAAATTCGAACTTGAAGGTAGATGAAAAGAGATACCACAACATTTAATGGTATTGCATATATAACCACAAGGAGGAAATATCGAAACTATATAGATATCGGGCCTTTACAATTATATATATTATGAAGCACAAACAAGCGGCAATGGGTTTCGAGCTTCAAAGGGTATGAGAGATGTTAGATATCCACAGCTATTAAAGATGCCGCATATCATTAGTGCCATCAAAGATGTCGAAAGCAACAATGCAAATGAGTATACCATATTTCATCAATACCATAAATCATCATGCCCTAAATCATCAATACGGAGAAGGATGTCATGAGTTGACAATGCTTAAAGTAATATCACAAATCACCAATGTAAAGAGAATGCTCTTAATCACCGATTTGAAGACTATTGCCACATGTCACCAACACAGTAAAGGATGGTAGAAGACAACAATGTTGGAGGACACATGGAAGCTATGCCACCTGCCTCTACCTTTATAAATAGACCTCTTGGCCATTCATGGGCAACTAATTTCTTTTCCTCCATAAATTTCAAAAGTTGTAACCTAAATTGAAATGAGGTAAAATCAAGAATTGATTTATAACTCTTGAAACTTGTGAACCAGGACTTGGACTGACAAATTTGCATAGATTATTACCTTGATCGTGCAAATTTGGTTATTATTTAAAGTTGATATGTGCATGACTAATTTTTGGATTTGACTTTTGGGCACTATTCTTAAACAAGACCACTTAAGACCTTGACTAAACTAACACCATTTTGTATAATAATCATCTTCCTAACTTCACATGAACAATGGATGGTGGCTTATGCATTATTTATTTTATCCATTAACTAATGGTCAATAGACTATTGCACCCTTATGCAACTTGCCAATATTGCCTTTGGGCATCTAACATGTACTCTTGGATAATTTCATAATTTTCTCAAGAGTCTATTGGCAACATCGATCCATTTAGAATAATATCATCTTATGCTAAGTCTTGGATGATAAGCCAATCTCTGGTTGAGCAACACCTTGACAAATCTACCAAAGGACTCCACTTTAAATAATATCATGTATGTTAAACCAGATTCAACATGGCATCATGGATGTTAAACTAAATTTTGGATTAACAAATTTGGTTAAGTTTATCCCTAGACATAGCTAGCTTCTGGGCTGCCCCTCCAACTCTTTCTCCTTCTCCTGTAAATCCTTATCTTTCCTTTCCAACTCTTGGCCCTTTAGCTTCAAAGCCCCTTCCTTTACCTCCACTGCCTTCTCTTCCCTCTCCCATTGAGTCCTAAGCTCGGCATCTACTCTTGTTTTTTCATAAGCAGCCACAAAAAGGTCCGCGTTAAGCTTAGAAATTCGAGCATTGGATGAGGTCAAGTCATCCTCGACCCTCGTTCAGACCTTGAATGTCAAAGCCCTATCTATTATAAAACAGTCAAAAATAAGATGAGAATTTGTAAAGTAAATCATCATTAAATAAGAAATGAAAGGAAGGCACTTACATAAGCCTAAGTATCAAGCTCACTGACAAGTTTGAGGAATGGTAATGAAGGAAATGGAAGTGTTAAAGGATAAGGTTGGAGGCAGTGGCTATGTAGGATAAACCATCCAAAGCAGTATGTCCTACCCTCTCAGCAAGATCAATGACGGACCCTTTGGGTAGGAGCAAGAAGCAAATGCTCGGGTCTCGAAACGGTCGAATAGGTGAGATGGGAAGTGCACCCGAGGAAGGTGGAGAAAGAGGATGAGGCACATGAGGTTTTTTGAGAAGTCGATTGGAGGTGTCAGCATCCACATTTTTCCTCTTCTCTCCCTTTTTTTATGTTGTCTCCTATTTCATTATGGGGGATCATCAAAATACACATCCGAGAATCCAGCCATCTTACGTACATAATTTTTTATGGTCAGTAATCGTCTTTGTATAGCAAATAAGCCAAACGGGTGATTGACAAGAGGAATAATCCAAAAGCTAGAATCAAAGGCACGGAAGGTTGACGATTAGTGAATTGTGTAATTCTCTATATACTATAAAAGAATGGGGAATTATAGCAGAAGGAGAGATTTTACTTTACTCTTTCGAGCACTAAAATCAAAGATTGTACTCTCTTCCATTTTTGTTTGTACTAAGAAATAAAGAAGAATATAAAGACATTTTCCCTATAGACATAGGATTTGTTAACATCTAAACCATGTAAAAAATTTATATCATTTGTTGCTTTCAGTACTTTATTTACTTTTGTTGTCTTTAATGCCTAATTTGGAATGGATTACTTTAATGAACTGTATCGAGACCTTTCATAATATTTTGAATACTTGTGTAAGCTTTGCATTAACATAATTATTTTCTTCAAAAGAAATTTTAATATCACTTGTCGATTCTTAATCATAAAAGCATTCAATATTGTGGTTACTTCTAAAATACTTAGGTGCTTCTAAGACAAAAAATCTCATTAACAAATATATGTAAAAAATTATATAATTTCCCTTAGGGCATACCCCTAACTCTATTAATCTACCACTTGCATTTGAGTCAATTATGGAATCTTATTCTAACTTCTTCGATCGGTTTTATTAAGGAAAATCGAGTCAGTGCCTTAGTGAATGGGTATGCTATGTTGTTTTAATTATCTACTTTATCAATTAATTTTCTCTATCACTGATAAGATTCTTCTATCATGTGGAACTATCTGGAGTGTGTCTCTCTACTTCTAGTGAGCTCTAGGTTCTTATATGAACTGTATCACAACATTATTATCACATAAAAATATGACTGGATTTTCAACATTTGGGATCATCTCTAACTTAGTTATAAATTTGTGCATTTATTTATACTTCTTTTATTACGATGCTTATTCAATGTGATGTGCTTAGCCTTTGACTGAATCAGCCATTACTTATTGTTTGGAACAACTCCAACTTAAAGTTCTTAACTAAAGTTTAAACACCTTGGCATATAATACTCGACATCATTAACCATATTTGACATCATTAATGAAGTTCGAGTCTGCACACTCCTTTACCAAGAGTTTATTATGTGTGTATTTAAACAATTCTCTAGTTCATCGTGTGGACATATAAACAATTCTCTAGTATTTCATAAATACTTGAGACCATCTAAACTACCATTAAGTGATCTTAATTTGGATTTTTTTTTACTTGCTCTATATATCAAATACATGAGAAAAGTGTGATATTGTAGACATTATAACGATAATTCCAATTTCTATGCATAAGTAACCTATCTTATATCTCCATATTATTCTAAAACCGTGTCTGTGTATATCATTAGGGATGGTCCCATCAACCTTTTATACCGATTATAAAAGGTATCACTATCAAAGCCATTTTTGAGCATTAAACAACCAAACTAAAATGATTTAACATAAGTACATCATTAACAATCAATTTTTTTGTTTAAATATAATTTTAGAAATATTTCAGTATCCATTAGTATTCTTTCTTATAGACACACACTTCCTCTGCATTTTGATTGAGATTCGAACTATCTGATTTTTCAATCAAAATACTTGGTTAATTCCAATGCTTATCGAGTTACACTTCCGTAACATTTCTTGGATCATATCTAATACTTATAAACACAGTAATCAATCCCAGTAATTTCAAGACAACTATCATGTGAAAACAGTCTATTCTAAATCATTAATTAAAAATTTTGCCTTAACATATATGTAGCAAAACTCAAAGTCATACCAAGCGATAAATTTTGTAAGTAAATCCAAATTAACTAAAGCACATTGAATAAAGAAATTGTTACGTTAGTTTCAACATTTGGAAATTACAATGTTATTCTTGTTAATGTGGCATATTTCAAACTGTATTGATCTTCTTCTTGAAGACACTTTCGCTGTCGATGGATCATATCTTTTCGGGTATCAATATCAAAATCATATTTTGATACTGTACTTCGAATCCACTCTAGATTTGTGCATAGTGCCATATGGTAGAGTTAATACTCCTAATGGCGTACTTAAGATTTAGGAAGTTCTTTTCTCGACATTAATAAAATTCATTATTTCTCTTTAATTTGCAAGATTTATCATTATACATTCTAATGTGTCATGTCTATTTAGTTTGTTTAATTTTATTCCGTCCTTCTCCTCGAAAACCCTACACCCCTTAGTATTCTCAAAAAGGGCACACCAAAGGATATGGTGCGTTATAGGTATAGCTAGCATCATAGAAATTAAGATTCACAAGACAATTAAGTAAAAGCAGTGGAAAGCATTTAAGTAGTAACTTATTATTCAGAATTAAACTTCATAAAATAATTCATAAAGCAGAATATGTCTCAAAAACCAAATACTCATGTCATATGAAAAATACATTTCAGTCTCAGAATCAGAGTACAAAAATAATAACAATCATCCCTCTCATAAGTGCCAGTACATAAAAATCCAAATGAAAAGAAAAATGAAAAAAAGAAGAATACATGAAAAACTGCGGGAATATATCTCCAAGCAATCTAAATCTACTGTCCTCGAATCTACTGTACATGGAGGAAAAGGGGAAATAGAGGTGTGAGTCAGACAATAAGTCTGGTGAGTGAAAGTAATTATTAGCATTTGTAAGCAAGATAAAGATAATAGACTAAGCAACAGTTCTAGTTTAAAAGGAAATATAGGAAAGATAAAACTCATATAGAGTATTGTTTCACTGTTTTCTTTGATTATTTGCTTCGATTGTTTGCACTTGTCTTAAATTGTTGTGATTCGACTGAAACCCTAATCCTATCTCAACTGCCAACTTGATTAGACTGAAATCCTAATTCTACCCATTGATTGGCCTGTTCTATCTCTGTTGTGCCACTGTGAACCAATCATGTTGGTCACAGCAATAGCACCTCTTTAGCGTATCGGACGCAGTAGTGAATTATTAACCCTAACCGATGCCGCACGCACGATCATCGCCGGTACACACTAACTATCGCCCCCTATTTGACCTCTTATTTACTCTAATCAGCATAAGCATGCCAAGCCTCATCTAACTGTTGTAATACCATCAGTCCTAGTCCTGAAAGAGAATGCTGCCCAGCCTCACCTAACTGTTGTGAGACCATCAATCCTAGACTTGAAAGGAAATGCTGTTGGTACTGGTCCTAACAAGCAATCTTCTAGTTTTGCATCCCTTGCCCAAATCCCCAGATTTGAGCCTCTATCTATCGGCCACTTATTTACCCTAATCAGCATAAGTGTTTCCTAGCCAAACCTACTATTGTGAGGCTATCAGTCCTAGATCTGAAAAGGAATGTTGCCAGTGCGGGCCCTACTTCTATATTAGCTTATTAACTTAATCCAAGATCTAAGTTTTAAAATAAGCCTCTTTTGTTATTTCTTCCTTTTTTAGTTATAACCTATGTGTTATAATTGCTTGTTAACTTAATCTAAGTTTTAAAATAAGCCTCTTCTATTTTCTCTTTTAGTTATAACCACTTGTTATAATTATGCTTGCAAATGTCTCAAATTTTCTTATTTTAGTCTATGTTAATTTTATTTCAGTTTTTCTAATTTTACATCTTATTTTTGTAAATTTAATGTTTTTCTATTTTAATCCATATTTTTGAATTCCTCTCTTTTTAATATTTTCTTTGTGTAAAAAGGAATAAAAGGAAACTAACAATTACAGGCTAAATTTCAACTTAAAAATAAATATAAATAACTGTAATAACTATAAATAATTGAAAATAACTGAATAAAATAACTAAATAAAAATAGACTGAAAAGAACTTCTGAAATTTACTTAAAAATAGATTATAAATAAACTTACATAAAAATTGCCTCAAAATTGTAGAAAAACTACAACTATTGAGAACCTTATTGTTTTAAATTACTTAAAATCTAAAATAATTATAAATTGCTCGCTTGTGGTCCTTAGCTCTATTCCTGGGCCTTCCTGGATCCGCTTCTAAGTCATAGAATATTTTATCAAAAAGATTTCCTCCCTAGAAAAAATTTCTATTTAGGGTTCAGCCTCGGACAATGAACCCAATTGGAAGAAAATCTGAATGAGAAAAATAGCTAGGCCTAGGGTCTTATTTATAGTATGGCTTAGGGATCTCAGGCCATCAGATTTGAATTAAATCTGGTGCAACCACGTCATTGGCTCGCTAGAAACCGTCGGATGCAGCTACGGACGGATAAGATTTGGTCAAAAAATCAAAATATAGTGTTCAGCTCGTACCTGGACGTTTTCTTGTCCAGACAGTATGGTGGGTTGACCCAACCCATAGGCGGGTCAACATCTGTACATTGGGGGTCGACCTGACCAATGTAGGGGTCGACCCCTATGGGTCCAATTTATTTTATTTTCTTCATTTTCTTTTTATTTCTTGTTTCTTGCCCAACTTCTTCATACTAGCTCCGATTCCGACAAGTCATATATGGAAATTGATCAGAAAATTATCACGGACCTAATGATGCAACTTTTATGGCTCGATTATGATAATTTTATAACTTATTTTATTATTTAATTAATTTGTTAATTAATTATTAAAGCTTAAAAATTTTGTTGTTACATTCTCTCCGCCTTGAAAGATTTCGTTCCTGAAATCTTCAAGGATAGAAGAATGAAATAAATATTTTCATCAAATTCTACAACCATATATTCAACCATCGTCCATTACATTCATTATCCTTTAGCTTTCTAGTGCAACTTATGTTATATGCAATAATGTAGTGTCAACGTACCTAACTAATGCAAAAGATTAGGCGGTCTACTGATTCAGTCAACCTCCTTTTATGCAATCATGTCTGCGCCATATGTTCAAACGAATGCAAATTCCCTAATGACAACTGATAGTTCTATATGCGTGCTACACTCATCATCCAAATGTAGCAATCATATGATAATCACTCATTATAAAAACCACGGAAATAAAATGCAGGTGCACACACATCCATATGCATACGCTTTAGTGACCTAATTAGGCCAATCCCTAAGAAATAATAGTGTCTAGTGTGTATGCGTCCATTAGCATCCACTAGCAAACACTTGCAACCACTAGCGTCCAACATACATAACATGTTCTAGTAACATGTTTACATTCAATTCTACCATCCATAGGTTAAATCCTAAGATCTACCCTTCCAAATGATACTAAAGGAAAGGATCTATTCAAAACTAAAGATGGAAATAGCAAATTCAAAACGTACCGTCAAAGAGATGTGGATAAGAGATACGTACTTTCCCCTCCGCCTCCCATATAGCGTCCTCAATACTATCTCCCCACTGCACCTTAACCAAAGGGGCTTCCTTATTCCTAAGCTTGTTGATATCATGTCCAACGATCTTGGTAGGAATGCGACGAACCGATGCTTCTCTCTCCACTTCAACTTCCTCAAGTTGACTAGGTTCCACTACCTCTGCTGAATCGTGCAAGTACTTCCTCGAGTGCGAAATATGAAAAACATCATGAACTCCCATGAGCCTCTACGGTAGCTTTATCTGATACGTCGTCTTCCCAACCCTTTCCACAATGGAGAACGGTCTTACGAATCTGGGAGAAAGCTTCCCACTTTATCCAAACCTCACTACCTTTCTTAGTGAAGACACTTGAAGGAAAACCAAATCTCCTAACTCGAATTCAATATCCCTTCTCTGCTTATCTGCATAGGATTTCTGACTATCTTGGATCGTCTTCATTCCTCTTCTAATCAAAACAATCTTTTCTGAAGTCTCTCTAACCATGTCGGGACCATGTAGCAATCTTTTTATTAACTCCAACCAACATGATTGCGACTTGCAAGGTAAGCTTCAAAAGGTTCCATCTCAATGCTAGCTTGAAAATTATTGTTATATGCGAATTCCACTAAAGGAAGGTGCTCCTCCCGAATTTCTCCAAAATCAAGAATGCACGCCTCAACAAATCCTCAAGAACTCAATTAACTCTCTCCGTTTGGCCATTCGTATAAGGGTGATAGGCCATGCTCAATGTAATCTGTGTACCTAAAGCCTCTTCCAAGCTCCTAAAAAACACGCTAGTAAAGATAGGTTGTCTATCGCTCACTATGCTAGAGGGAACTCCATGGAGTCAGACTATCTCATGAACATATATAGATGCCAAATAAGGTGTTTTCCTCTTACTCTTGATCGAAATGAAGTGGGCGCTCTTAGTCAAACAATCTACAATCACCTAAACACCAGTCTTCCCCATTCTAGATCAGAGTAAACAATCTATGAAGTCCATCGAAACACTATCCCGCTTCCATTTGGGTACATCCAATGGTTGAAGTAATCCATTGAGCCTCTGTTGATCCGCCTTAACCCTTTGGCATACAAGACACTTAGTTACAAACTCTGTTACATCCTTCTTCATGTCACTCCAATAAAATACTCTCTTCATGTCCATATACATCTTATCACCATCCGAATGAATAGTCATTCGAGAATGGTGTGCTTCTGCTAGAACTGCTCTCGTCATATCATTAGCGCAAGGGGCATAAAGTCTTCCATCTCTCCTTGGCAACCCTTTACTATCGATGGAATAGCGTAGGAGATGTTTAGAGACATCTCCTATGCTAATCCTCTCTAGAATATCCATAAGCTTTGAATCATCTCGCTGCCTTGAGCCAATCTGATCTATGAGGGTAGGCTTAACCTCAAGTGCTGCTAATAATCCAGGAGTAATGTCCGTAGAGGGCTTAAAATCAAAGGTGGAAATAAATTCTAGGCTCTTCCACTCCATGAACATTGGACTAAGGGTTGTTCTCTTCCTACTTAATGCATCCGCAACTACGTTTCCTTTACATAAGGTGTAAGCTATCTCAAAGTTATATGATGCCAAAAACTCCATCCAAAGCTGCTGCGTCAGGTTTAAATCCTTTTGTGAGAACAGATACTTCAATGATTTATGGTTAGTGTAAAGCTCGAACCTCTCTCCTAGCAGGTAATATCTCCAAGACTTGAGCGTGAAAACAATCGCAACCAACTCCAGATTATGGGTGGGGTAGTTCTTCTCATGAGTTCTCAACTGTCTCCCGTAGCATACTACCCTTCCATCCTACATCAATACTTCCCCAAAACCCATTCCACATGCATCAACATATACTGTAAAAGGCTTAGCTCCATCGGGTAAAACTAACACTTTGCACTAGTAAGGGCCCTCTTTAGCATCGAGAAGGAATCCTCACAATCCACGTCCCACACGAATGCCGCATTCTTCTTGGTGAAGCAAGTAAGTAGTGCTAAAATCTTAGATAAATCTCTGATAAGCTTCCTATAATAGCCAGCCAAACCTAGGAAGCTTCTAACTTCGGTAACGTTCTTGCGGGCCTTCCAATCTTTAACTGCTACTACCTTAGCGGGATCAACTGCTAGACCCTCTCTTGAGACTATATGCCTCAAGAAATGCACCTCCTTTCACCAAAATTGACATTTTGAAAACTTTGCCTTCATCTGATGAACACGAAGTGTACAAAGAACCTCCTCAAGTTGAATAGCATGCTCTTCCATACTCTTGGAAAACACCAAATTGTCATCTAAGAATACTACAACGAATTTATTTAGGACATCTCGAAAAACATGGCTCATCAGATCTACAAAATAGGCTAGGGCATTAGTCAGTCCAAACGACATAACTAACCACTCAAAAAATCCATCAGGTGTCCTAAATTCTGTCTTATCGATATTATCATCAATAGCCCTAAGTTGAAGTAATCCAGTGGCTAAATCAAGCCGAAAAAATATTGAAGAGGAAACCAACTGATCTAAATGATCATCTATCCTAAGAAGTGGGTAACGGTTCTTCTTCGTGAGCTTATTCAACTCTCAATAGTCTACGCAAAGTCGAAGGGAACCATCCACCTTTATAGATAGATGACTGGCGCTCCCATTTATATATGCTCTGCCTGATGAAGCCTTTCTCCAATAGCTCACTAATCTGCTTACTTAACTACTTCCTCTCCCTAGGAGCCATGTGTCTCATGGGTAATGCCACTGGCTTAGCATTGTCATTTAGATATATCCTAAAGTTGGTCTCTTTCTTAGGGGGTAGTCCTCTAACTGCTTCAAAAATGACTAAGAAGTTTCTAACGACTGGAACTGAATCTAACTCTCCTAGTGATGAATCAATGGAATAAAGAAAGCTCAACATGACTGACCCCTGTGGGTTGCAAGAAACCTCAAGAGTCCACTCGCTTCATGTTTCTAGCCTAATGACTCTCCTCTCTCAGTCCAATATCGCACCACAAGTGGATAACCAGTCCATCTCCAAAATCATTCCATATCTCAAAAATCCCACTACATAGGTGTCACAATCAAACTCTACACTTGGTATAAAAAAATTTAAACCCCTACAAATCATAGATAAATGCATCGATCCTCCTATGGGGTTTGAAACAACTATATGATCTACAACTAGAGAAATATCTATGTAACGACCCAATATTTTCAACCATTCGCATCCGCACATGTCGGACTTGAATTGTTCAAAATACTGGGTCGTTACATTTGGTATCAGAGCTTTGGCTCTAGGCAAACTTAGAATGTATGGTAAATTGATTTATAGAATCACCTTCATTCGAGCTTGAACCTCTTCCTTTTCGAATTTGGAACATTCCCTGTGGTTCCAAAGTTCATCCGTGTCCCTCACTTTCATCTACTTTAGATTCTGGAGTGTCCCATAACTCCACTTCGGATGATCTTTATAGTAAATTGGCGGTCTCGCCATTATTCTAATAAAGGGGCGAAACTCCTTTACCATTAACATTGATTCACCAGAGATTTATATTTATCCTCGGTTTATATGCCAGTATCTTTGGTTATTCCGAACTCTATCTCTTCGGATCAAATATAGATTTACCCAATCATATCGATCCGACTCTTCAAGTCACGGTTGACCAGGTCAAGGTTGTCCGCGATTTATATAGACTTACCCAGTTCCTTATTCTGTTATTTAATCATCGGACCTTCTGATTTTAACTAGCTTGGATTCTATTTGATTTGAGTTCATCAAATTTGAATTTCTATCCTTGTTTTGGAAATAGACATGTCTTGAAAAATGGATAATTATGATTAAGATGTATTTTAATATCACTAAAATTTGATAATTGAGAATTTGGTTTTCAAATGGAAATTTCAAGTGTAACTTATTAAAGGAATATCTTAATTATAAAATAGGTATTTTAAATAAAGTGTTAGGTTATTGCTAAATCAAGAGTTAAGTAGAATAATGAATTGATTGGAAAATACTATTATATCTACCGTAACATATTATAAGTGCTGCTGTTTTTAAAAATAAAATGTTTTGAAAATTTTATAATTGAATAAATGAACCTTAAAATATTTCAACTTTGAAATGAGTATTCTTTGGCATTGAATTTAAAAGGTATAAATGAAGATTATTTTAAAAAGTGCTATGATTTTTGTAATATGATTTCCAGATGATGATATCTATAAATTTTAACGACCTTCAAAGTATTATAATCTCAAAAGCATTATGATTTCAAATTTATTATCTTATTTTGTTTATGAACTATTTTTAAGTGTCCTTGGTTTCCCTATCTGCTACAGAATGGGGAGGCGATTGCTTCTACCAGCCTATTTAGGAATCTTTCAATATTCTTTGAAACCTTTGTTACTCATCGAGACCTAAGCACCGTTTATCACCCATGGACTGACGGTCAAACTGAAGTGTAGAACCGATTCTGGAGGATCTTCTTCGTGTTTCAAATCCGGAACTATTCGTTTAAGATTCTTGTTTGTCTAGCTTATCCTCTTTTGATTCTTTTCCTTTCGTTCCTTTTCGAGGACGAAAAGTTTTTAAGTGGGGGAGAGTGTAACAGCCCTAGTTTTAGCTATTTATTTTATTTTAATTATTTAACTTTGAAATATATTTTATATAAATTGTGTTTATCAAAATAGTTAATTATTTTATTTGGAGATATATTTTATAAAATTTGTATATGTCAATAAAATTAAATAATAACTGTGAAAATTTAAGCTATTTTTGAACTGTTAAATTTCGCGTTTAAAGGACGCGTCAATTATAGGGTATAAGTGACGTAATAAAACGTGTGTTTTTAAAATGTTATTTTTATGAAAATCTTTGATGTTTTGGACTGCGTCTGTTTAGCGTAGTGTAAAAATCATGTTTTCGTAAAATTTTGGAGCAAAATATCAGTCAGAGATTTTATAACAAACGTTACGTTGCATTAACTGACAGTCTGATTTTAAATAAATTTGTATACGTTTTTCTAAGCTTTGCATAAATTCTTGCCATTCCATTTATTGTTTTCAAACTAAAATCAAATAAATAAAATGAAGTAAAAACTTAACATGGAAGTAACGTGTGAGACAAAAATCCAAGGAGAAATTTGTACATGCCTAAATTGATACGATACATATCAACTCTTTCGTTCATCCTCTGATGTATACTTACCTTTATTTCTCCCCATATCAACGTATGCCTTAATTAAACCTTTTGTAAATCAAAACTGAATTGAATATGAGTTTGCCTTTCCTTTTCTCAGAAATAAAATCATGCATTGATAACTTCCCTTGTTTATTTCTTCAATCACGTTTAAGCATTTATTCAAAGAGAAAACTGAAGCAAATCTCTCGGCCTTCCAGTAAATTCAAAAACTTATAATTTTTGCAAACTGAACTAAAAAAAAAGAACATAAAGTTACGTACAAACTTTATATCCAGGCTTATATCACGCAACTTTTCATTTTGTACGTTTCTTTTTAAAAAGTTTTGCATTAAGTCTGGCCAGTTTGTTTATTAAATCAAACATAGGAGAATCAAAGCATGCTGAAATCACGCATGCATATTTACATATTTTCAAACTTTATATGTTGTGTAACTGCCTAAATCTTATATCACGTAAACATATTTATAACTTTTGTAACTGAAAGCTTTAAATCTCTACAGCTTCCTCTTTTTCCCCTGTGTTTTTGCCTATGATCTAGTATGGTATCTGCGAACGTCCAAATACATTTGTAAACATATTTAATACAAATCAAAATTTATGTAAATATAAATGAATCATCACACACGTATTCATATTTACATATTTATATATATAAAACTGATACTTTAAACCATTTAAGCTGCTTGCCCTTTTCTCCCCATTTGTCCATTTGATTCCGCCTCAAACAAATCCTTTTATCTGCAAATCATCAATCTAAAATCACGCCTACATTAAATAGTATAAGATTTTGAAATCAAAGCTTCTCATAAAAATTGCAGTTATCGCATGCATTAAATCTAGATTTCAATTGGCAGTTTTAAATCACGCATTCATACTTAACCTTGCCTATCTTTTCAACTTCTCAATTCCCATGTATATCTCTCTATTTCACCTTTATTGTGCAATAAATAAATAAATAAATAAATAAATAAAATTTTCCGTTCCTAATCACACATATAATTCAAGCAAAGTATCCTGGAAGGAAATTACACAGTCCATATTCATCAAATCTGGAAATTTATAAGGCACGCATGCTTTTGAAAAAAAAATTCTTATAACGTGCAAATATTTATATTTGGAAGATATATCACGCATGCATTAAAACTGGAAATGAATCACGCAACCTACAGTTAAAACAAATCTATATGTATTTGCTTGAATCACTAGTTGTATCAGCACCTCTGCCGTTTCTTAAGACCAAGGGAATATTGCATTGTATCACTATTTGCCGTTTGTTTGCCTATAAATCAATGTATAAACTAAATCACGTATAAGCATTTATCATATAGAAACTGATGTTTTCATTCCCATTTATCTCTCCTTTAATTCATACGAAGATTTAAAGCAAATATTTACCAAATCAATGCTTGAAATGTGAACGTATTCCCTGACATCTTGTATAATTGATAACTATTGATTTATCTCCTCTGATTTAGCTCGTCAGTTATATTCAAAGCCCTATATATTTATCCCATTGCTTTAATCACGTGAGTAAACAATTAACATAAGAAACTGATGCATTCAATCAATTGTGTATAACTGGCAGCAGATTTGATTTCTCTTCCTCTTAATATTGAAACCTTTATTTCTTTGAAACTGAAAGGAGAAATCACGCATATATGCAAAACGTTCAGATTTCAAAGCAATGCTCCGTTTCTATTCTTGCCATTTTCCCCATAAATCTCTGCAACTACTTCAAAGCATGTTTGCTTTAACCATGCAACTGTTTAATTGGAACATATTGTGAAATCAAAATATATTCATAATGAGCAGTTTAAAATCACACATATCATCGGGAAAGAAAAAAAATATAAATCAAGCACCCTTCAAATGCGCATCAGTTCAAATTTATGTGCCTTGCCGTTTTATCATTTAATCACACATCACATAAATTTGAAGTTATAACAATGTATACCTGCCAAGATACCAGTTCTCTGGTATGAGCTCAAATCACGCAGGAAATTAATCTGGCATTAAATTATCATCAAGCTTTATACGTTGTGAAACTCTTGGCTTCCCCTGTATATTTCGAAGATTTATCCTTTTGCAAACTGATCAGTAAATCACGCTCATAACGTTCTAACAGAGGAGTGGTAGGAGAGATCAACGCTTACATTAATACTCGTACGTTTCATATCTGACTATTTCGCAAAATCCATCTATATATACTTTGCTTTATCTTCTTTAGTTTCATTCTCTCTTGTCTGTTCTTCTCGGGCTCGAACTCTTATCAGGTAAATGGTCTATGTCATTTTCTTTTCTTTGTTCAGATATTTCCTCTTCCTCGAAAATTTTGTTTTATCTCTGCCTTGCTCGGCCACACTACCATTTATCCACTTTGTTTTCTCTAAGAATCTTATCATATGCCTTGAACAACATATGGATCTGGGTTTATAGAGTTTTCTTTTTTTTTCTTTTTTTTTTTTTTTTTTGTATACATAATTAAGTCAGAGGTACTAACTTTATAGAACTGAGAGGTTACTTTGAAAAAAAATTTTACATATGTAAAACCAAGTTCTATCAAACATCTCATTAACCTGAGTTTTCTTTTGATTTCAAAATCATGGGTTCGACTAGGGGTATAATAAGGAATTTGCTCATTTTTCTCCTTTCAGACAAACTGTATTTGTAAACTTAGACCAGGTTTGGGTTCTAGTTTGGGTAAGTCATTGCAAAAGAGGATAGAAGAAGAAAAGAGCATAGAGGCATATATGAGTGAATTAAGAAAAACGTAGTTGAGTGGTAGTCTGCATTTATAAAATTCATAGGCTGTGCATATCTGTGTATCACACGGTGCACGAATGGATCAGTAAAAACTTGCTTTGGATATGATGACCAAGCCTTGTGAGTGAATTCATCTAACCTGAGTGTTTAGTAAAAGGCTGGAGTTTGGGGATGCTAGTAATAGTTGAAGATAGGATGAGGTGTGTCTGTACAGTTTTTAAGCCTGGAAAGTTTAGATTGAAGATGGATGAAGTCATAAAGCAATGATGCAAATTAAGTTTAAAATGTAAGATAGTAGCTGGATTTGAAAAAGTGACTCTAAGTTGAGGAAAATTTAAGCAACAACATTTTCATAATACATAGGAATGCAAGTGTGCACGTGTATGCGTATTCAACATTTTGCCGTTTTTGTTTTAGGAAATTTTGTCGTAATTTTTGTGTTAGCACGGTTCACGTTTGGGTATATTTAGGTCACATTATACGGTGGAGTGGTCGAGCAAGTCAAAACAATTTCCGTTCTATTTTAATCCTTTCTTGACCATACATTCTAAAGTCGCGTTTCAAAATATTTGAATTTGTTCTAGATTTGAATCTAGGCGACATCAGAAGAAATTTGATCGTTATTTTCTGTCGGTCTTTACCGGTGAATCGTCGTTTTGAATTCAAATTTTCTGCAACTTTCAGGTGAGTATTTCTCACCAGACATACGTATTTATATTTCGTAAATTATTGCAAGTGTATGTGTAAAATTTTATGTCACTATTATCTGTCTGTAGTGTAATATAAAATGATGAACCCCATTTAAATTGACACCTCATCAGTTATTATCTGTTGTATTTTATCTGCAGTTATATTATGTTATTGTTTATTTACTGCTTAAATCACACTGCAAGTTCCCTGTTATACGTAGATTGTTATGGGCTGAAATGATAGGCCTAAATGATTATTATTGTTAAATTATGCTGTTAACTGTTAAACTGTTAAACTTGGGATTGCGGGTTTGAAATGATAGGACCCGGGATATTTGTAAACTACGGATTGAAATGATATAAATCCGTACCACTTGACCTAGGCTAGAAAACTATATACAGGCCCGTGGTCCTTATAATATTTTCTGAAATATTTAAAATTATTTTGGAAGTTAAATATTTGATTTATATCTTTAAAGGAATTTATATTGATTTTTAATAAGTTATAAATAAAGAAATAAATAAATATTTGAATAAATTTATGGAATATAACTTATTTGGTAAATCGGGATTTTGAAAGAATAAGATTTCAGTTAATAAATAAATAAATAAATAAATAGGTTATATTTGGAAATATTTATCAAGTTAAACAATCTATTACAGCATTTAAATGCTGTCTTTTGAAATTTGACTAGTTTTACCCATAACTTTAGGTAGCATTTCCTAAGTGCTATGGAATCTAGAATTTGATTGCTCTAAAATTTATGGAATTTGATAAATTTTATTTTACCTTAAGTTTTGGAAAAACTTAAGACATAATATTTATAACTGTATTTTCCTAAATAAATTAAAGATAAATATTCTGGTATTAAGTAAATTTTGGGAAAAATTTAATGGTTAAAATTTGGAGTTTTATTTATGGAAATTATGGGAATATTCAAGACTAAAAATATAAAACATTGATTTGTGAAAGAATAAAACCCAAACTAAGTTTTGAATAGTAAATACTCCAATTGGATATATATAAAAATTGAAATGGTTTTGGGAACATAAAGGGATATTTAAATTATGGTTAAACTTTAAATAAAGAAATATATTTGTGAAGCTATGTAAATTATCTTCTTTACAAAGTAACCATAAAGTTAACCCATTTATATATATACCGTTGAATGTCCAAACCATTGTGTTTGGGAGTTATGGATTTAAGTAAAGTTTCCAAAACATTATCCTTTGAAGATATAATTCAAATATTTGGTCTCCAGATATTATAAACAGTATGGTTTTGGAAAGAATTATATTTGAATATAACGATATCCTATTGTTTTGGGTTTTAAAATGATATCGTATCTATAGTTTTGAAATGGAAATGTTTATTCTGATTTAAAGTATAAACTGTTTTTAAATAACCACGGGTTATAATAACGAAGGGTTGGCAAAGAGACCGGGATCGGTTATGGACATACTCTCTGTCGATACCGAAAACCACTTTGACTAACCGTGTACGCGGTGGAGATTCCAGAATGAAGTAGGTCGGTGGTGGCGTTTCCTGTAAGGTAAATACGTGGACCCGACTCCCGTGAGTTGGCATAAGGTGGCTAAAACAGGAGCAATTCCAGGCCAATGAGGTCATTCCTCTGATCGGACGCTCCTCTTCGATATTATACTATGATCTTGGATTGATTCAGTGGCCACTTCTATATTTTGATTTTGGGGGAGTTAGTTCGAGGTGGGCGGCAGCTGCGCGCTGCGCGTTACCATCAGCCTGGATAGCAATTGGTATATCTACCCTGGCATTGCCTAGTTGTGCCGTGTCACCTACCCTATCGCGCCTTGTACGAGTTTGGATTTCTCCCGTAGCCCGTGTGGTATCCTCTGGTGGCTTCCCGATCAGGAGGGGCTATGATATTGGATGGACTACTGGGACTATTACGTGTTAAGGGCTATATGGGTAACCCCTTAATGCTAAGAAAAAAGTATGTTTATTTTATAAATAGACACTATTATAATAGCGCAATATATTACATAGTAAATAGTTTGACGGATCCTTAGAGGATGGGCGGTCCCAAGCATCCTTTAAGTTACTTGCTCTATATTACAGTACACTTGATTTAGCTTACATCATATAAGTATGTATGTCCTGACTCGAGTGTTTGTTTTATTTTACGCTCGGGTCAGCCTGAGTTGCAGCTTCAGTTTCTTCTCCGTAGCTAGGACACTCAATAGATCATTCGTGCTATTGGAAGTTGTTTCAGCCTTTATCCTTTCTGGAATTCAAGACTTTGAAGACTCTCTATCTGTGTATGTTAAAATTTGTATTGAGGATTATAGACAATGTAAGTTCTGTTTTGTTAAAGATGTATCAGTGGTTTCATGAACCACTAAATTTTAATTTCCGCTGCGAGATTCTGATATCTGTGTATGTGATTCTGTGATTTATTTACTGTATATTCTGAGTTTGCTAAATTTATTCTACAACGCAGTATTTTGAACAATTCAAGTCCGACATGTGCGGATGCGAATGGTTGAAAATATTGGGTCGTTACAATCTAAGTGCAAACAATCAACCAAGGAACTAGAAATGAAAGAATGCGATGCTCCGGAGTCAAAAAAAGTTCAAATAGAAAAATCAAAAATAGAGATCAAACCTTCTACAGATACTTTCCTAACTCAATCTGGTCCACTACTAGAAGGTGCTGCATCAAGCTTGTACTTGCACTGTGGATGCACCTGCTCTCTACCCCGTCTTCTGAGGACAAGCTCTACTAAGGTGACCAGGCTGGTCATAGTTATAACACCTCCCCTTCAACGTGTCCTTACAGTCCTTTGTGAAATGCCCAACTAATACACAACTATGATATCTCTTGACCTTCTTGATCTGTCCCTCCTGAGGTCCTCCTCCTTTCTTCTTGTCCTTATCCTTTTTTATCTTCCACCACCGCTTCTTAGAGTTTTCTGATTTAGGTGCCTCCTTAACCTCTTCTTCCTTAACAGCATCCGTTATGAGAGCCATTTCCACAGGTGACTCATACGTCGCTCCCATAGGTACATGAGTTAATGCCAATCCTTGGAGGGGCTCATTCAAACCCTTAGCAAACTTGATGGCCTTCTTATGCGGTGTATTCACAAGCTCCATCCTAAACCTCGATAACTGATTGAACTGATTTATATACTCCTTCACCGAAAGACTCCCTTACTTCAAACTAATGAACTTCTCCAACTGCATGCTTTCCTCGGCTTGCGATAAATACTTTCACTCAAACCTTTCCAGAAATCCAACCCAACAAATGTCTCTACCCTCCATCTCTACAATCTCCCACTTGTAAGAAGCCTCTCCCTTTAGCTGCCAAGATGCAAGCTGAACTCTATATCAGTCCTCCAATCATAGCAATCAAAATATCCGCTCTTTATTCCTCAACCAAGCTCGTGCCTCCACGAAACCTCCGTGTCAAAAAACGTATTGCCTTCTAGATTAGCAAAGTCCTTGAATAGCTTAGAAAAATTGGCCGCTGTAGGTGGATTAATGGGTCAACCTCTGTGCATTGGGGGTTGACCTGACCAATGTAGGGGTCGACTCCTATGGGGTCTATTTTATTTTATTTTATTTCGTTTTCTTTTTTTCTTATTTCTTGCGTAACTTCTTCTATTAGCTCGTATTTTGACAAGTTATATATGAAAATTGATCAGATAATTACCACGGACCTAATGGTACAATTTCCGTGGCCTGATTCTGATAATCTTACAAACTTATTTTATTATTTAATTAATTCGTTAATTAATTATTATAGCTTAAATTTTGGGTTGTTACACTTCTTGAAATTTATGAACATAAGTTCATAACATAAATTGGTCAATCAACATTGATCAGTACCAAACAGCTTTGGGGTGGATCACACAAGACTCCCATGGGAAAATACTACATGTAGCCTACCAACTCACAAAACCCATCAACTCCTTAAACCTAATATATGCAAGGGTTGTTTCATCAACTCTTATCTTATATATTTTTGTAAACTGTGTTTTGGATGAAATTGAACTTAACCTTATGTACTTAATTTTAATAACTCGACATTACAGAAAGAAGTTAACTCAACTTCACTCATTATCAATCGTACTTTGTTCAACAAAGTTCGATTACTTCTTATCGATACACCATCATGTATCACAAGGAGGAGTCACTTTTGAGATTTAATCTTATTCATTTTTAGGTATTTTCGAAACTATTTTCCTATATATTTACCTGTACGATCAAATTGAATTTTCTATTTCTTGTATACTTTACGTTTCCTACTTCTATTTTATATTCAATGAACTTATCGTAGACATACTACATGTGAATCAAATACACATATTTATTTTTATGATTATTCATCTGTGAATTAAATGGTGTATGTGGAACTATTTTTCGTATCATTATGTACTACATCGTTATGTACCAGTCTAAAGTGTTCACTAACTCTTATGTCACTCCCACTAAACAGGTGCCTTGTCCTTAGTTCCAAAATATTGTAAAAAATTTACAGATACTTATGTGTTATGTACTAATGCAACAAAACAATTATTCTAATAGATTTATCTCATAATAAATATTCATAATAAATAAAACTATATTCGGCTTTAGTCACTATTGAAATTAATTAATATTTTATAAATAATATTTGGTATATTTATGAAAATAATTTTGTATATCTTCACGCATCCATTGATAAGTATTATATGGCATGCTCCTACAAATTCCGCCATTACAGTTAATAGCGTACGAAATACGAAGCTCTGTTCAATAATCTTATTATAACAGTCAAGAGTTTTTGATCAAATATCTTAAACTTATAGAAATGAATTTTACATAAAATTATACATTATAACACAATTTGGAATAGAAAACACATTTCTCATTCCATATTAAGTATCTTTAGGTATTTTATGCAATTCTTATTTCCAATGTTCCTTATGAAGAAGAGGCGCTCATTCACTCTCTTCATCCCAATTGTGCCTAAGTTGCATCCACTCTTGATTATTCACTTTCCTTTCCATAATGGTCAAACCATTCAAAAGGAAATCCCTATTTTAATCAATTATATTGAAAACACAATTTCCCTATACATTTTATTTGTATATCTCCAATGGACCAATTTCATCAAAATTTCATACATTATGAACTACGACCTTTTACCATATAATGTTTATATGTCATTGAATATGGATAAAATATCCATTTTCTTATATTTCTTAAGAGTTCAAAACTCATAATAGATAATACACAGTCTCGGATAAAATAAATTCTTAGGCAATGACACATGAATGTTTTAAAAGTTTGTAAATTGGCACTTGCATGGGTTTTAAAGTAAACATGCCAAAGGATTTAAGGTATGTTCTATATTTCATTTTCAATTCTTAATTTAGTTCATATGTATATTTTAACTGATAAACATTTTGTCAATTTTATTAGTTGCACAAATTTATAAATATAGATTATTTTAACCTTCTATAGAAAATTTTCTTGCCATATTAGAAAGGTTAAATATTACTATTTTATTTTTCTAATAAGGTTCCCACTAGATTTTTACGTTTCTCAATACCCTAAGTAAAAGCATAGAAATCTTTCGATTTCGCCAGTGGGTGTTATGACTCGCATGTCTTGGAATTTTGGCCTTGAGGAATATCCATGAATCATAGGTCCGCATGATTCTTATCAGTTGTATCATATACAACTCCTAACCCATGGTTCTTTTCTTAATCTTATTTCGACCTTGAGGAATATCAACAAATCGAAAGAGATTATTCACTCGTACCTACCATTTTACAACGGCCAAAGTATAATGCACGTACCTTGAGGAATATCAACAAACGCGTGCATGTATCTTACCTTGTCTAGTAAGTAAATAAATAGTACTGCATATAAAATCTTTGGCTTAAGGAATATCAACAACCAAAGAATGCATGTAATTAATATATAAATGTTAGAGGATAACAAATATATTAAGGATTTATAATCTTTAATATACATATATTAAGTGATATTGATTTAGATAATAATATATTTCTTATGAAATACACTCATGATTAAAGTGTTGGACACATCTAAAATCACAGTATTCATACTATACATATGTATTTATTTCTTAAATCTAATTTGGGTTTCTTTCCAGTTCCACTTATACTATATATTCATATTATACAAGTTTAATTTATTTATAACATATTATAATTTAATTAACTTATATAATATTCTTATGTATATTATTATTAACCAAATCTTATTTAATTAATTTTAATTATTATTAATAAAGTCATATTCAATTAATTTATTTTTATATAAAATTTCTAATATTTTACATTTCTCATTTTAAACAATTAATGGTACTTAATCAAATATAACATTTATAGTTTGTTTATGTGTACATAACAATATATGGAAGCACTTAATCAATTAACTATTAATAAATTTTATTTAATTAAAAAAATTAATTAAGTATTTTGATTATTTGAAATCTTAATTTAGTTTATCATAAACAATTTTAAGGTAAATGAATAACTATAATAATTACAATTAGATACATATGTCAACATATATATTTTAACTAATTAAATTTTAATTAATTATTTATTTTATTAAATTAATTAAATTAACTAATTTTAAAATTCCAAAATTCATTAGCTAATTCCCTAAATAATTTACAAATTTTGAATGCATTCGATAACCTTTAGGCTCACTTCACCTTTCGGACCACGCCATTTGCCAAGTAGGGCAAGATACTTGATTACCCAAACCAAGCCTAGACATTACGTTTCAAGATAGCCAACTAAATGGATAGGCTTGATTAGTTGACTCTAACATGACTAATTTAGATTGCATAGACTATTTGGCTTTGATACCATTGTGGGAACCAGGCCAATCGAAAGCGGTTTAAATGAGTGAATTTCAAAAAAGATTTCATTTGATCTTATTTAAGCTTCTAAAGCCTAAATTAATTTTAGATCTAATCTAAAATTATTTTAATAAAATCAATATTTTATCACAATTAGTTAAAATTAGTTGAAGTTAATTTTAAACTATCTGTATGTTATAATGAGCACATCAAATGCATTCATATATAAAATGTGCAAGCACAACATATAAGAAGTGTACATAGTAAATGTGAACGTTGTTTAGGTGTTGGAGTTTACATCGCAACATACATATTATCCCTTTATATATGCCATTATCATCGAAAACAAAAAACTTTTTTTTAATAAGATTAATTTAGTAAGATCGAACATCTATGTGTGTGTACCTAGATAATTGACTATATTAGAAAAGACTTTATAACATGTAATAAATCAATGTATACAATATGAAAATAATTTTAATTAAAAGATAGTTCAAAACAATATAGTTATATTTGAAACAACAACCTTTTGAAAACCTTGAGTTAAAAAAACGCACGCATGCACGCGCGTGCGCACACACACACACACACATATATATACATACACACACAAACATATAATATATATATATATATATATATATATATATATATATATTTGTGTGTGTGTGAATATTACATACATATATATACACACACCCAAAAACCAAATCAATGCTTTAAAATAAAACAAAATTAAAACTATGTTAAAATAGTTTGTAAGTTAGAGTACATACATTTTAAATGAAGATCCTATTCTAATCTAAATCTAATTGTTAAGATAAGAACTAAATCACTGATTTAAAGTTGCCCTTTTTTGCAATAATCAATCTTTATTTCAAAATAATTTAAACTAAGACATTTGAATCTTAATCTTATGTTATGCATCAAGATTAATTAATGAAATTGTTCCAAAGTTTCATTCACACAATAGTGCATATAAAACTATATAAATCTTAATCTTATAAAATCTGACTTATTAATAAGATTGTTTCAACTTTTTATTCAATCTGGATAATTTTAAAAAAGGTTAGACGACATAGGCATATACAAATTCATGGTAATACGATATAGATTTAAGTTAAACATATGAAACAGTGATGAATCAAAATTAATATCATTGTACTTTATAAATAAAATAGAGCATAGCATGAAGATTTTCAAATATATGTCAACATGATAAGAATATAGCTGATTTAAAGGGAAGAAATAATTTATCCAAATCATAATCCAAATTCACAGAGATGAAAGTAAGGAGAGGGAGAGAATCAAAGGCATGTAAAAATAGTGAAATGAATTACAATTAAAATAAAGAATTATCTTTAAGATGTAGCTAGGAGAAACGCCTTGAACGATAGAATAATTCCTATATCTGGTATGTCTATCTTTAGATCTGTAGCAATCAAGTGATCACCACCTATTCTATTTAATTTTTTTGAATGAATTTTTGACTTTTGGAGCTTCTCCCACCATGAAAATTTGGCTATGATGTATTTTGTAAATAAGAGAAAAAATGATAGAGAAGATCTAATTAAAGGAGAAATAAATGTTAATTAAGATATGATGATTCCCCTCATTTTAATTAAGATTCCCCTTTCATTTCAAAATCAAAAAGCCCTCCTATTCTTCACACAACGGCCGACCAGTACATGTAGCCTTGAGTCAAAAAAAATTTCAAAATTTAACTATGATTTACTCTATTTAAATCCAATTTAATATTTTCCTATTAATATCATATACTCATATGTGCGGCTATAATTATTATATCTATACATTGTTACATACTAATGTTAATCAAATAAATCAAATAAGAAATTTTTTAAAATTGATATTTCACAATTATTGATTGATTTAATTTATTAAAGCCCTTTATAGTACTTACTCTATTTAAATTGAATTCAAACATTCTACTGACGTCATATATATCGGTATGTGCGTTTATAACTTTTATATGCACACTTTATTAAATACTAATGACATTCAAACAAATTAAATAAAATTTAGTAATTAATATATCTTAAATATTAATTAATTTTCAACTATTAAAAAATTAATTGAATCATGTGGTTCATTTGGAATATCTATCGTTTCGATTATGTAATTCAATGGTGTAAATTCAACTAGTAGTTTAACTACAATCATTCAATGGACGTTATGCCATGATTTAATTATAATCAATATAGATAAACCACATTTAAGTTTAATGGTACTCTTAAGTTGAGAGAACTGTGTAATATTTCCATTTAGTATTTTCTATTTGACCTTAGTTATAGTAACTAACATAAAATAAATGATTGGGTCATTCCATAGTTCTCCAATAATTATCAATACATAACCCTTTGGTGTGCTCAGTGGTCGTGATAATGCACTGCTTAACCTTTGGAGAGCATCACATACTCTAGTTACTATGGATACATAATATCTAGTTTTGATACATCTTGACTAGGAATATTCAAAATGATATGTTAATTTTATTGTGATAAATTGCTCATGATTGCAACACATTATAACTACTATCACAAAACATACCATTCATGAATTTTCTATTAAATACATTAAATCAAAAAAATAATTAATAAAACGCATTATGTCAATTATATAATAGAAAAAAACATCTTTTATTTTGAACAAGATTGGTTATTGAGTTAGATATATGTAATAAATTACATAATTATCCATATGGAATGCCCCTAACTTTATCTTCCTACTCTTTTAGGATATAGTCACCCAAAAGGATACAAAAACCAGTAATCGACTAGTGATCTATGGGACCGCTACCATAATGAACATCAAAATATGCACACAATTCCTAGGAGGAGGTGGATGAAAATAAAAAACTATGGATAATAGTACCTCCAAGATAACTTAAAATAAGAACAACAACTACCCGGTGAACTATATTTTGGGATGCTAAAGACTGAATAACAACTTGAATAATATATGACATATCCAGAAGAGTGATGGAATGATAAACCAAGCTTCCAACAATTATTGGTACAGTAGGATCTGACAATGATATACCATCCGAAGGAGTGTATTTTGCATTAACTTCAATGGGAGTGTCAACAACCTTATTATCAGTAAGTCTAGCTTTTTCAATAATATCTATGATCTATTTTAACTGAGAAAGAAGATAACATTTTGGTGAGTTTATACCTCAATTCCTAAAACATATTTTAAACGGCCCTAATCCTTCATTTCAAATTTTCTAGGTAACTCCTTTTTTAAGGTAGAAATGCCATCCACATCATCTTCTATAATAACCATATCATCAACATATAATGATAGTATGGTACATCCTGAATTGTTGTTTCTAACAAAAAGTGTGTTATTATGGAAACTAGAGACAAAACTAAGAGATTTAATCGCAACAGAAAATTTCTCAAACCAAGCACGAGGTGCTTGCTTGAGTATGTATAATGTTTTCTTAAGCTTGCAAACATATCTAGATTCATCGCATATACCTGAAGGTGGTTCCATGTAAATCTCTTCATGAATATCTCCATTTAAGAATACATTTTTAACATTAAGTTATGAGTTAAACCACTGTCGAATGGAAATTATAGCAATGAGAGTACTAATGGTAGTAATCTTCGCTACAAGATTAAAAGTCTCCTCATAATCCATGCCATATTGTTAAGAGTATCCTTTTTGCATCCAATCTAGTCTTGTATCTTTCAATTTATCCATTAGATTTGGTTTTTATTTTGTATACCTAACGACAACTGACAATAGTCTTACCATGTGGTAGAGGAACCAAATCAAAAGTACCCATCATT
The DNA here is from genome assembly GCA_030765085.1 of Allium cepa. Lineage (NCBI taxonomy): Eukaryota > Viridiplantae > Streptophyta > Magnoliopsida > Asparagales > Amaryllidaceae > Allium > Allium cepa. Next base: position 954,733,218 of record CM060934.1, on the reverse strand, counting down.
TTCAAGGCAGAAAGCTCTTTGTCTGTAGCCTTTCACCAAAGAGGATTAACTATTGCCTCTTTATAAGAAGTTGGCTTGAAAAATTATTTATGGACGTTAAGGATAAAGAAAAGAATGACGAGTAACAAGAATAAACTAAGTCAAGCAACCTTGTTGTTAACCCACCATCGCTAAGGTAGTGTACATGTGGATTTAACCCAACATGCTTCACGGTTATCGAGGCCGATGATTCTAAAGTGATGATTGTGGGAGTCAAAAATCAAGTATAGATAATAACATGAAGCCGAGATTTGATGGAATTGATAGGTATGCAAGGCAGAATGTTCAAAATATGGAATATGGTTCAGCATATAAGATCAAATGCATTTAGATAGAAAACAATTAATAACTCAACAACCATAAGAGGGATCGAAGTTAAACCCTACGAACAGAAGAGAGGACCTCAGGGAGTTCACCCTAGGGGTTGCATCCCAAAAAAAGGCAACTTAAGGGGATCGCTACCGATCCCTCCATATGGGTCAGCGCTCTTCTCTTATAGGGATTGGCTATAACCAACCTTCACAACTTATTGCAAAAAAGATTGATCGATAACTCGGGTACTACTAATCCAATTGGCGTGAAACTTAAAGTTTAAGCATAGTACAACGTGCAAAAGCTCCCCTAAGGATCACATGGCATTTGAAAGAGATTGGAGGGATCAGTATCTATCCCTTTAGAGGGATCGGCAGAAATCAAGATTCAAACAACACCACTTACGGAAAACATAATATCTCACAAACAGTAGGTCAAAATGGCATGAAGTTTAGGAAGCAAGTAGCTAACATCATGGGGTACCCCTCACACAGATTGCAGCCCATTTGGACACACTAATATGGATCAGTACTTATCCCAATTGGGCCTGGAAATTTTTGAATGGCCTCGTCTTGGTCTCCCGAACCTTCTATCAAAATTTTAGCCTGATCCATGTACATATTCTCTTATAAATACAGCGGCATGACATTAAAAAAGGATCTTCTTTCTGTTTCTCTTTATCTTCAACCTAAGCTATACTCTGCCAATTTGATTCTTGGATTTTGGATTGTAATTGTAAACAAACTTCAGTATAACAAAAATGATCTTTTAGGAGTGGACGTAGGCCGGAGTTATTCAAACCACTATAAATATTGTCTCTTTTTACTTGCTTTTTGATTGTTTTAATTTTGTTCTTCATATATTTCTCTTCATATTTTTGTGGTTGGATTGGATGTTGGTATTTTTACATAATTAGGTGTTGGCGACCAATTTCGATGCCAACATTTTGGTGCTTTTACTGAGAAAACTAGGTCCTACAGATTTGGAACTCGAATTTAGAGTTTGGAAAAGATTAGAGCTTGGATTTAAAGCAATAGGGAGACAATCAACAAGGAGAAAAGTAATAGATAGGAGCCATCATGAAGGGAGTCATGAGGCTTTCTTAAGAGTTGAAGCTAATCAAACATCTATCTACATCAACAGAGATGAAATGCGAACAATATGGATGCTATGGTGGAACGGATGCTAAAAAGACAAGAGGAGATGATACAGAATCTACTTCGAAAAGGTAGATAGGATGGAGCCATAAGAGCTACTGGAATGCAAAACTAAGGAGTTAGAACGATAGGAACTACTGGAGTTATGGATAAAGGAGTTGAGGCAACAGGAAACGCCGAAAATCAGAACTAGGAACATGGAAATGAAGCCAATGGATGAAGGAGTGGAGCGGAGTAGCTGAGGGTTGTCCCCAGCATCTTAGAGGGGTCAGCACCAATCCCCAAAGCCTAAGAGGCATGCCCATGGGTCTGGTTGGTCGCGATGCTAGAGGACCTGAGGTGGACCCCATAGAGGTTGGTGCGAATCAGAATTTTGATGCTCATCCGGAGGAATACATTCTAGAATTCTCTTGTGGACTCGGGCGGCAGCTTGGAGATGATGATTGGAGACTACCATTGGAAGGCAATGACAGGTTTGTAGAGATGATTAGGAGAGTTATGCATGGAGGATTAGTGAATAGGGATTTTGAGGGTGTAAATAGAAGTCCATTCGCTCCTAATATCAGGAATGCTAGGAATCAACTAGAATTCAAACTACCAACACTGAAAGCTTATGACGAAAAGTCGAATTCAACTATGCATATGATGAGGCATATACGGCACATGGAAGTACTAGAGGCTTTGGAAGAAGTCATGGCATGATGCTTGCCCTTTTACTTAGAGGATGTAGTTGTGCTATGTTTATAAAGTTAGAGAGCAGTTCTATTGGCACATGAATGGAATTGGTCGAAAGATTTATGAATCAGTTTTTGGTTCACATTACGAGACCCAAGAATGTGATGAAATTGACATCAGTGAAGCAGTGGGCATAAGAATCACTCAATAATTTCTTACCCAGGTTCAGTGCGGCAGTAGTTTCGGTGGATTAACTAGATCCATCAATGGTGTTGATGGCGGTAGTGTCAAGAGTTGCAAATAATTCATATTTTAAGATATCACTAATATGGGATCCACTAATCGATCTTGTGGAATTCTACCATGAAGCAGAAAGGTTTCTAGATAAGAAGATGCGAAATCAAATAAAGAGGTGACAAAAGTTAATAAAGCACTGGGTGGAGAGCTGTCTGGTGAGAGCTAAGGAAAGAACAAGGGTAAATGGAACATGGATAATAGCTTTAATGGGTCGAAACGACAGAAGGAGGAACCCAAATTTCTCTTCTTACTCAAAATCGAATGAAACCCTAGAATGGATATATCTGGATAAACGAGGGTGCCTTCCGTATTGAAGGCTAGCAAGGAGGGAACCCTTCGAACATGAATGGACATCAAGAAAGCGTTGTTTATTCCATGAGTTGGATGTGCATAATAAAAATGACTGCGGGCATTTGAAGGATATCATTAAGGAACATTTGAGGAATGGCCAGTTACAACGACATGTAAGGACTCGGGCTGGGGTGGTGAAACAAAGCAGCGACCGTCCACCTCGAATGAAAATGGCATTGGATCAAGAAATCATCATCAACTAGTCATTAACTGATCGAGATGGCATGGAATAAGCAACAAACTCTGCAGTGCGACATCTAAGTCACTTGCATATGTACGGGATCAATGATTTTCCCTAGGCATGCTCTGGGATGATGATAAACCGTAGTGCTCAGGTTTGTGAAATTAGTTTTTCCTTTTTATTATCTTTTCTTATTGTTTGCTTCGAACTCTGGTTAATTGGTTGTATGGACTCTTATTTTATATTTTGGCAAATGGACTTAAGAATGTTTGAGTTTGGATTAATGTAATAGATAACACAGGTCGTCGGGTGTGGACTATGCCTGGCAAGGGGTAGGTCGCTTCACTTGAACGTGATGGATCGGCCTACTTAAGTCATTGAGTATGGATTATGCTCGGCAAGGATCCGAAGAGACCAAGGTCATCAGGTATAAAGTATGTCTGGCAAGGGGTAAGTTGCTTCGCTTGAACGTAATGGATCGACCTACTCAGGTCGTCGAGTATGGTTTGTGCTTGGCAAGGATTTGGAGAGATCAAGATCGTCAGGTATGGACTATGCCTGGTAAGGGGTAGGTCGCTTCACTCTAATGTGATTGATCGGTCTACTCTGGTCATCGAATATGGATTGTGTTCAACAAGGATCTGGTGAGATTGAGGCTTTGGATTTGGAAATGATCCAGTAGGATCACAGATTTGGCTATTGGCTTTGGATAGATATGGATACGGCTAAGGATTTGGAATGTATTCGGAATTGGATATTGACTTGGAACATTCATGGATTACCAACAATCTGAAGAGATTATGGATTTGTATTGGCAATGAATTGGATTTTGGAGTGGAAAAAATGGCTATCAATAGATTACGGATTTTGGATTTTGGATATATGGAAATTCAAAACACACCTCCCTATCACAAGGCATATTTTGGACGGCAAAGTGTTAGCCCACCTTTCACCAAGGTAGTATACAGGCAGATTTAACCAACTAGACTTTGCGACTATCGAGGCCGATAAGTCCGTAGCGATGATTATGGAAGCTAGAAATCAAGTACAGATGAAGTCGAGATTGAATGGAATTGATAGATATGCAAGATAGAATGTTCGAAGTATGAAATATAGTTCAACACACAAGAGCAAGTGCATTTTGATAGAAATAATTAATAGCTCAATAACCATAAGAAGGATCGAAGTGAAAATCTAGAAACAGGAAAAGGGTACCCTAGGGAATTCATCCTAGCGGTCACACCTCAAAAAATGCAACTTGAAGGGATCGATACCAATCCATCCATAGTGGTCGGTGCTCTTCCCTTATAGGAATCGGCTATAATCAGCCTCCACAACATATCACAACAAAGATTGATTAATAACTCGAGTTCTACTAACCCTATTGGCATAAACTTAGGGGATAAGTGTAATACAATATGAAGAAGATCCCTTAGAGATCGCATGGCATTTGGAAGAGATTTAAGGGATCAGTATCTATTCCACTAGAGGGATCGGTAGAAATCAGGATTCAAACAACACCACTTCACGGAAAACACGATATCTCATAAACCGTATGTCGAAATGTGGAGAGCAGGTAGCTAACATCATGGGGCACTACTCATAGGGATGGCAGCCCATTTAGAAAAATTAATAGGGATTGAAATCGATCTCTATTGTGGGCCCCAATAGGCTTTGTAATTTTGGACGACCTCATTTTGGTCTCCCGAAGCATCTAACAAAATTTCTGCTCGATCTGTGCATGTCTTCCCTTATAAATACAGCAGGCTTGGCATTCAAAAAAGAATCTCCTATATGCTTCTCCTTATCTTCAACCTAGGCTACGCTCTGCCAAGTGGATTCTTGGATTTTGGATTGTAACTGTAAACAAACTTCAGTATCATAAAAAGGATTTTTAGGAGTAGACATAGGCCGGAGTTAATCGAACCACCATAAATCTTATCCCTTTTTACTAGCTTTATGGTTTTTTTTTATTTTGTTCTTCATTTATACTTCATACTTTTGTGGCTAGATTGGTACTTTTACGTAATTGGGTATTTGTGGCCAATTTTGATGCCTACATATGTAAACTTATGAATGTGTACGGAATGACAAAAAGGTGGACCTACAGGCTCAATAGAAGATCGAGGAGCCATGGAGGGGAAGGAAGCTTCAGATGTTGTAGTCTTTGTGGGGCTATTAGTACTATTATTATCCTCAAAAAAAGGATCAATATGAATAAAATTAGATTTAGTTAAACTACGAGTACTGAACGCAATAGAATAAAATGGTATATGCTCAAGATAAACAAAATTTTGAGATAAATAAAGCTTTTGAGTTATTGGACCAAAACATCTATATCCCTTTTTACCCTTACCATGGCCAAGAAAAATACAAATGGTAGACGAAGAAGATAACTTGTTACATTCTATATGAGGAAGGAGAATGAAGCAAGTACAATCAAACACTTTAAAATAAGAATAATTAGAAGCATGTCCATACAACTTTTCAAAAGTTGAAATTCCTGAAATATGATAAGTGGAAGGAATTGTGTTAATTAATCTAACAGCCGTCAGAACAATTTCACCCCAAAATTACCTAGGAATAGAAATAAAAATTAACATAGATCGAGTAGTTTCAAGAATATGTTTTCTTTCTACCACTCTATTTTTCCAAGGAGTATCAATAGGCGAGGTTTGTTGAATGGTTCCATCCATGGAAAGTTATTCAACAAATTTATTAGAAGCGTACTCCCTTTATAAATCACACCTAAAATATTTTATTACAGCTGAATGTTGTATTTTGACTACTGATCAATTTTTTTTATATATTTCAAAGAAATCAGAATGATTTCTCATTAAATAAATCCAATAATAGCATATATATAATCATAGATAAAAGTCACATAACATCGTGACCCTCCTTTTGTATAAATTGGAGAAGGTCCCTACACATCAGAATGAATCAAATCAAATGGAGCAAAAGAAATAAAGATGCTATTATTAAAAGGTGAAGAAGAAAATTTTGCAAGTTTATATCCACTATAGTTAGAAATATCACAAGTTTGCAAATTTTCTACTACACATGAGATGCTAAAAAATTTAAATAAGAAGAAGAAACATGGCCTCGACGAGAATGTCATAAGTAAAATCTAAAAGAAGAAGAGCTTAAATAGATAAGGATAAATCAATACAAGTAGCAGCACTAACTGGAAATTTTAGTTCATCCAAAACATATAAGCCTTCTTCCCTATGACCTATCCCAATTAACTTTTGCGACTGTAGATCTTGTATAAAGCAAGAAGAATTGGTAAATGTGATTATATTGCTAGAATCACACAATTGGCTAACGGATGCAATTTGATGTAAGATTTGGAATATGATAGACCTTAGAAAGAGATAAATTTGGAGTAATGACAGACTCGCTCCTACTAAGGGCATAAGAGTATCGTCAATAGTCATAACAAGAATATAAGATGATGTGGATAGAGAAGTAAAGAATGAAGTGTCTCGAGACATATAATGAGAAGCACCTGGATCCAAGAACCATAAAATTGACTTACCTAAAGAATTGTTACCTATCTAAATTACATAGGAAGAAGTAGACAAAGCTTGATGCTACAAAGATAGGATCTGAAATTGCTTGACCAAAGTTTTGGGATTGGTAAGAGTGTTTGAAGGAACTCTTACATAAGCATATTATGACTACAAGTGGAATGGTCTTCTCTTTGGTTTCATAGGACATTGATCTACATGGTGACCGGTTTGTTTGCAGTAACAAAAAAGTGCCTATTATAATTGTTAGGTATTGACTTTGTAGGTACTGCTAACATGGAAGTGTTTGGAGGAGCAACATTTTCTTTCTTTGAATAGGACTTTAGGTGCATTTCCTTGGCTAATAGCTCACTTACAACTGAACCAACTGATAGGAGTGGAGAGCGATGCAAAATTAAACCTCAAAGTCCTTCAAAATCACTATGAAGGGCCATTAAAAATTGGCCTAATTATTGACGCTCTCTGCATGCAATATATGCTTTCTTTGAATTCATCATATTCTGTTGGAGCCAATTTTTCCCAAAGGTCTATCAAAGTTGAATAAAGTTCTTGGATACTCATATTATTTTGTTAAAGAGAAGGTAAGTCATTTTTTAGCTGATATTTTTTTGCAAATTTTGATTACGTGAACAACCTTTCCAAATGATCCCAAATCTCTTTTGTTGCCTCATACTTAGCTAACTGTGTGTCTACGACATTCTCGGTTGAATTATTAATCCGTGTGATGATTAATTTTCACTATTTGCTTACCAAACATTCATTCCATCATCATTTTTATTGTTGGACTATTTGCAACTTCCATTAACATAACCCTATAGCTTTTTTCTTTTAAGCATTTTTGTAACGACCCAGAATTTTTAATAATTTAAAATTTGAATATTTAATTAATTTTAAATATTTATAAGTGAATTTTTAAGTCAAATAAATTTTTATTTGAATTTTTGGATTTAATTGGATAATTAAATCGATAATTTAATATGTTAAATTATAGAAATAATTAAAAATTGAGTTAAAAATGATTTAAAATAATTTGGAAAATTTTATTTAATCATACTGGAGTTATAGAAATATTTTAGAACTTTTAAAATCGAATTAAAAGTTAATTTGTGAAAATTGAATATTTTAATATTTAAAAATCGACTGTAAAATAGTCAATTTTTGAACAGTCTCAGAATTGAACGAAACCAGTTTCATTGGATCCGTAATAGTTAGTTATTACCGGATTTCAATTTTCGTGTCAATCGGAGCTATCGTTAGATCGTGGCAGCTCGAAACGCATCGAATCGTTTTTAATTTAAATTTGGCGAGTCAAAATAGCCATTTTTCAAAAAGTCTCGGATTTCGACGAAACCAGTTTCATCGGATCCGTAATGTGATATTATTGTAAGGTTTCAAATTTCAAGTCAATTGGATTTACCGTTTGTCCGGTACGAATTAAAACGCCTAGAAATCGATTTAAATCGGTTTAATTTAAATTGAGCGTTTTCAGCCATAACTCGCACATACTTCCGAATTAGCTTCCGAAACCTGTTCCATTGTGTCCGGAACGCGGGATAAACCCTAGGTACGCTGGTTACGGCGTCTAAATCGGAGTTCGGAATTCCCGGGATGAATAGTGTTTACGCTAGCTTTTTCTATAAATAGGAGTTAAAAATCTAAAATAAAAAAAAAATGTAAAACCCTAATTTCTAAATGTGGCCGCCACCTTCAGAAATGGATGGCCGAAAATTGAGCAACTTCCTCCCTCAAAATCTCTCAATCCATTCATCGATTCACGAAGCCATCAACTACAAAGTTATAGAGCTTCGCAAGATCTTGAAATCCATACGGATTTGATGGGGTTTGGAGTTGCGTAGGAGGGGCAGAAATGGGCCGTTCGTGGGCTGTAGGGGGGGCGTGCGCGTGCATCAAGGCATGGCCGAGCTTCAGGCCAAGGGAGGTGGTGATAGCTTGCGACGAGAGCTTCGTCATGGTGGTTGTGTGATCGAGTATCGTTGAGTGATCGGGATGTAATATTAAACCCTAGTTCACTAAATTGGGTTAGGCCTCCATCTTGTTCTATCTGGAGATGTTCATGAGTTGAGGGAGATGAAGGTGAGGCCTTGGATGCAGATCTAGTGGCTAGGATTTGTTGTGGTATGAAGATAGTTGAATAAATGTTGGAATTTGTTATTTAAAACTCGTGTAACTTGTAAAATGCCTAACTTTTTCATACGAGGTCGAAAAAATGCAAACTCAATTGCGTTGGAATCGTATGGACGAGCACTACGCGATGGAGTTGGTTTGGAGTCGTTTGGAGTTAGTGAGAATTTCGGGTAAAATTAAACGCGCGTTTAATTTTATTCGAAATAAAAGCTTAAACGGAAATTAAAACCAAGGTGAGAACTTCTCACTCAATCGAATAGATTTCGATTTTATTTTAAATAGTTAGATTTAAAATATTTGAATGCATGTTTGAATGATGACTGTAAATTATTGATTGTTAAAATAGACATTATGCGCCGTTAGTAAGCGGATGTTATTTAATATAAACATATACCGCGAATATTTCATAAACAGTGAAATTGGTATTATATATAATATCAATATATATATATTGGCATATGTATATATTGCAGTTGATTGATTTCCCGCATTTTTTTGTTTAGCGGATGAGACCCTATTACGCCGTTATTAAGCGGATAATATTTAATAAGAACATGTACCGCGATAATTTCGTACTGGAGCGAAATTGGTATTGTGCTAATGTTTTTGGATGCAGGAAACAGGTTGGAGGGATCCAACTGGATTCCTCAACATTATTTATTTTATTTCAGATATTTTGATATTTGATTGATTATCATATCGATATATGATATCGTTGTTGTCGTGATTGACTATTTGGTGTGTAGCATCATTGGACCCAGATTTTGGGATTTTAAAATGGTTTTAAAGTGATTTTTGAAAATATACTATATTTTTGGAATTGATCCATTATAAATAAATAAACGTTATAATTTTTAAAGTTATAAAAATTATGGTTTTTGTGAAATATAGTTAAAAAGCTGATTTTTAGAAATACGATTAAAAGTCGATTTTTGAGAAATATGAACCAATGATTTTATAAAATAGTTTAAACTGGATTTTTGAGTTTATTATTAAAGGTTTGAATATAAGATTTATAAAATTTGATTATTTTATAAATCAAGAGAACGGTGAAATTTTTAAAGGAATTTAAAGACGTTTAAAAGAATAATATAAATTAATTTATATTAAGAGATTTATAAATGGATATTTATAAATTGAATTATGGACATTATAAAACGAGTTTTTATAAGTGTTTGAATGTAGTGAAAATGAATTTCCTAAATGAATGAAATTTATGAAATTATAAACTGTGAAGTTATAAATGAAATTTTATAAGCAATAGGTTTATAAAATTTATAAAGTTACCGAAAGAATGAATTTTGGATAAATAAACAATCTTATAAGTTAAGATTAATAATTTGGGAAGTTAAATGAACGATTTTGTAAAATAATCGTTTTATAAGTAATTAACTTATTATATGAACATTTAGTTTATAATTTAGTTATAAACTGGAATAGGTTAATAAAGGAATTTATTAAAGGAAGTTTTTATAAATAAATAGAAGAGGAATTTATAAACGTTGTTTTATAAATCCGCAAACGACTTATTTTGATAAGTTAATTGTTATAACTTATAAATGGAGTTATATTCACGTTTTAGACAGTGAATAATCCTTTAAGTTAAAGTGAATAGAAATGATGAAGTTTGTTAACGTAGTTTATTCACGTTTTTGAACAGTGAATAACACGTTAAAGAAATGTTTTGAATGTGATGTTTTAAATAGAATTAAAACGATCTAACGATGTTTTAAAAGGTGTTGAGATTCGAAACCATAGATTTCAACATTTATTGTTGAAATAGACGTTTTCGAGAAATAAAAGGAAATGGTGGACTATAACACTGTTGTTATAGTAAATGATTTCCGAAAGGAAATGGTTTGTGTAGTATTAGGATTTATATATCTATTTTGAATTCGAATCCCTATACTAGTGATTTTGGGACGTGTAACGATGTTTTACGCAACATTCGTTTTGGCCCAAATAAATATGTTTAAGTGAATGATTTCCTTAAAGAATGAAATATATACTTAATTCGATTTAAGTATATTGAATATTTTCCAAGTGTTGAAAATAAATAAAATTTGTGAATTACTTATTAATAAATAAGTAAGGAAATGTTTTCCAATATGCAGTGAATATTTAGAATTTATCTTTTTGAAGATAAATTGAAAATGAATAATTGAAATCGTATATGCATGAATATTTTGGAATATAAATTCATTATGGAATTTACAAATGAAAAGTAGAATTTGTTTGAAAATAAATATTGATTTATTTTTGAAGTGTTGAAATAATATATCTTGTAAAGATATTTTGGAAAATAAATAATTTGGAAAATTATTTGGAATCTGGTGATGTGTGCATATCCAGTGATAGTTCAATAACCGACTATCAATATTTCCCTTTGAATGGGTAATTGATGTGATTTGTTTGAATTTGAATGCACACTTATTTTTGAATAAGCGCTCACTATTCGGGTTAACCGGGAAAGGACCATGGGGTCGTATAACCCATTCCGAATATGTGATACGTCGTTATGAATTGCATTTGAAGATCGGTGTTGAAGACCGGTATTTGCGAGAGCGATAGGATGACCTATCGATTGTCTCTGCACTGGGTCGCACCTGGTATAGAGATTCCATAAGTGATGGGAAATCCGATCAGGATTGTGAATATCCGGATTGCAAGGACTTCTTTGTAAGTGCCTTCGGTTCTGTTCGATCCCGGAACAGACTTGTATGGATTGTATGTCTGACATTACAATTTGAGATATAAAGCCGTTTTCTTTCAAATATATTTCTGTTGGTGGCGGAGAATTTATTCTTTGCTTAACACCCTTCTTTGAGACGTACGAGCTCAAAGGTTATATAGTTGAAGTTATCAGCAATATATCCCATTTTGGTAATGTGACATGCTGAGTGATGCTGAAATGATCATTGTGTTGATTATTTGTGATAGGATCATTTATTTGATCGTCTATCTTAGTGATCATTGTGTTGATCATTTGTTGACCCAAAGCATGGCTTTTGTATAAAGTATGTTTTTGTGGACGTGACTTCGTCGGGCCTCACATCCCGGAAATGGTCAAAACAGGAAAGATGCGGCAAGGTTATTAGGGGTTGCTGTAGCTCCCCTTAGGGTATGTGCATTTCCTTCTGGAAAGGGGTGGTATCATGGTATGGAGCCCAGATACTTACTCATGTTGAAAACACTCTATTTATTATAGTGTGATGTTGGATATCGAGCGCTCGGTTGAAAAGGTCCTAAAGGACCGGGGAATGGCGTGCTCGTGTCAGTAGTTACCCAGTTAAGGGGTAACCCGGCCTTGTGTTGGCAGAGTTCCGGTTTGGTTCTCGGGGGTGTCTTTCCAGAGGCATTCTCAGTGGCAATGGGAAGTTCCTTGGCCTGACCATTTGTTGGAAATCCAAAGAAACAATACGAAACCTGTACGGTTTTAGTTGTAGAACCTGCCATTTAATATGGTAGCTATAGTAGGCATAATATAATGGTACCTATGCTGGCTAAGATTTATATTCTACTTTCGAAATCGTTTTATACACTATGCACTAATAATAATATCAAAATTGATTTGATTTTAATGCGTATCAAGCATCTTTGACTATCATAAGGAGAAATCTTCTCCAAGTCTGCGTTTGCATTGTGTGTGTGGCAGGAGGTCTTATGGTAGTCTCATTTTTAAAAGCATTGCGAATTGACTTTAAAAATATTCTTCTATTTTGATTTTAAAGATAAATAAACTGTTTTGAGTTCTCACACCAGTCACATGACTGACTCGGAGTTTATTGTTTTCCTTCCTAAACTCTGGGTGCCCACCAATTTCCACACGGGCAGTTAAGAGTTCAGGTTTATCAGGATACTCTGGATATTCAGGAGTTGCTGGAGGCAAGCTGGATAGCATGGCGTATTACTAGTTTATATAGTATTTCTTTTTCCGCTACACTGTTTGTTGTTGTTGTTGTACACTCTGATGATTTGATGTAATGTAATATAATGTGATGAAATGTAATAACTGATATAGTTCTTTGTTTAAAGATTATTCATTTATTATTATATGTTGTTCCGCTGCGAATTGTGAGATTCTGTTGTTGTTCTTTTGTTCCTTTCTGTCCGTTCTATTTTTAAAATTCTTCTATCTTCTATTTTCAAATTTTCTGTTTTCTAAAAATTGTCTATCTTCTTCTCCTTCTTTCTCTATTTTCTATCTTCTTCTCTCTTCTTTCTTTTTCTTTTCTTTTTAAAACCCTTAACTATTCGGTTTTTCGGCAACGAAAATCCGTACCGTTACATTTTTCATTACATAGCTCCAACATAAGTAACTTTTCCTTCTAATTTTACACTTATACATTGAAGTGAATTACCTTCTGTAACAACACGAAATTTAATCACTTTAAACATGACTATTTAAATATATTTTTAATAATTAATCAGTCGGTTTTATAACTCAAAATAAACTCTTTTAAATAATAAATAATAATGGTGAAATAGTTTTCAAAATCTGTTTACAAAAATAATTTGTTCAAAAAAGAACAGAAAATATGATCGAAAATCGTTTTTTGAATTTTTGACTTTTCGTTATTTAAAAGTTGTAGGAAAACGTTGTGCATATTTGAGTTAACATATTCACAGATTTATAAATAAATATGGATTTTGTAATATGTATATATTAAGAAATATATATATGATATGATGTGACATATTAAGTAAATTTAAAAAATAATGTAAAATAAAGTGACACAAAATTTCATTTCCCTAAAACATTAAGTACCTAAATCATAGATGCATAAAATGGGAGGGGAACATCATTCATGTGACCAATGGTGGGGGACAGGGGTTGTAATGTAGCAAACATAGAGTAGAGGTCATGTACTCAAGGATAATTTAGTTATTTCGTGTTACGTAGAAACCAATTTTCATATTATTTTTTATTTTTATCCTTTCACTCTCATTTTCTAAAACTCCTTTAACTTTTCATCTACATTTTTGGCTTTCAAAGAAATTCTTAAGTTTAAAAACCTTAGTTATTTTCACTTTAAAACCTATAAATCCTTGTTTAAAGCTTCCTTCTCCTATTTCAACACTCCTCCTTCACAAAACTAGCCCTCACCACCCCATACCTATCTTGGTCGAGCATTAAATCCCCTTAGGCACAATGACTTCATTTTCCAAAGGCAAAGCAAAGACCTAGGTCATATTCGAGCTCTAGTAGAAGTTAGCTTGACTTAGTCAACTGTTGGTGAACAAAATACTTGCCTTTTTACTAAGTTTTAAAGCATATATCACTATTTTGACTTGTTTTTAAATATGGTGTTTGTTTGGGTAAAAATAATATTGGTTTGTTTGTATGTATAAGTGTTTGGATTATAATGATGTTTGGGTATAATTTATATATGCTTTGCATGCCATGATTTGGAATTAGACTTGAAATGAAGTCTGATGTTTATGTTAGTTAGAAAATTGAGATTTTTGCTTCTGTTTATGGTTATGATGTGATTTTGTATGTTATGAATATGAATACATGATCGTATGCTAAGAAAGTCAGCATATTTACTAGTTTAAGCGACGTAGAATCCCTTGTGTAAAATACATGATCTTTGGTTTTAAGTTTCAAGTTGTTTTTCAAACTTTAAACTTGTTTAGTTCCTAGAACATACCTTTATATTTTACAAGTAGTAAATTTTTCCAAGAGTTAAAATTTTAAAGCTAAATTTCAAGTTTCGAAAATTATGGGTCGTATAGCAATAGTCGCTATGGAAGCAGTTCCTGGAATCGAACTCTTTTTTAAATCAAATTTTTTTCACTTAACTATCCTTTTGAAAAGAGTTTTCAAAAATATAGTAAGTAATAAAAAGTAATTATATAATTAATTATTTATTTACTTATTTAATGATTATTTAATTAAGTAAGGTAATTAGTGCTTAATCATTAGTTAACATAGATAATTAGTACTTAAGTATTAATCAAGTAAGTTAATTAAGTTTACTAATTTAGGGGTTAATTATTATTTAATTATTAGTTAGGAATTAATTAATATTTAATTATTTATAAAAGATTAATTACTAAGTATTTATTTATTAAAAGGGGTTAATTATTAATTAATTGCTTATTAGGTTAAATTTAATTAAGATTTTAGTTAGGACTTAATGAAGATCTAATTATTATTTAATAAGGGTTTAAATTATTATTTAATTAATTAATAAGGATTTTAATTTTAAAAGTCTATTTATTTCTAAATATTGGTTTTGTTTTTAAAATAGTTTCCTTTTGCAAAAGTTTTTGGATCAAGGGATTACTTTGTCGATTACCCTTAAGTAACCTCAAAAAAATATAAAACTAATGCTAATGTGATGACACATTACGGGAATTATGTCATCCCATAGTTAGCACTAAATCCAATGAGTAGGTTGATCCTCTATCTGTGAGATCTATAATTTATTTCTAGGCAAGGGATAGAGTAAGGCCAAAATATCGAAACCGTAATAGAAATGGAGGGTTAATTCCTATCAATGGGTCATGTTTATATTACGTATATGGTTATGCATATGCGAACTCTATATAATTACCCTAAGTAGCAGATTGTATGTTATTTATAACTTCACATATTTTAACTCAGGACGTATGTTGCGTATATTGGAATTCCCCAGTGAGGACTCGAATACTGGTTGCATACTTCTAAGAAACTGAAACTGAGTTAGCTGAAAATTGCCGCTTAGTTTGGAGACACAGGTTTCGGATAAGTATGATTCATCCAACCACTCCAAACTAATAACGTTCGTGATGCATCGTTATGAAATATGCCATGATCTGTATTATTCTTCCCGAAGGTGATTCTTAAATGGAAGATAGTAATTGTTGAATGTTTGCTCGATCCCGAAATAACTTATATGGATGAATGCTATCATTGCATTGGATGCTCAAAGGATAGTGTTAGCATTCTAATATGGTCTGCTAGGAGGAAAGGTAAATTCGTTGCCTCAGGCCTCAAAATCGGTAAATGACTAAGTAGGGATATGTGGCAGAGATATGTGGGTCGCTTCCATTACAGTATGATCATCGCCTACTCTAGAGAAAAATATGTGGCTTTTATACTCCTTAGTATCCCTTTTAATGGTTGTTGATCGCAACCAAGGGGTGATTATATTCGATGCTACCCAATAGGGGTAGCGCTGGTCCTGAGTAGCAAAGGTGCAATGTGTTGCAGCCTTTGGTACATTCTTATTTAGAGGCGTACTGATTCGGAAGGTACACCCTTACTTTGTCATAGTTGGATCCATTCTCCAATATGAGTCTTCTGACTTGGTTACCTATTATGTTGGAATTTAATTAATGTAACAATTCCAACTATGATTCCATATTTATTTTAAACCTAGACATTTTGATAATATCACAGATTTTTATATAGAAATATTTTAGTTATCGTAAGGTAAAAATTGGTCCGTGTTTATATGTCGCATGGTCTTACGATAAACCTTTGATTTGATGGTTTTTATAAAGTTAATCTTATGCTTTACTCATACCAGACCCATGTTTGACTTGGAATTTTATTTCTTTCCCTTAAACTCTTAGGCACTCAAATTTTTATAGTAGCCAAGTAGTCAAGTTTCTTTGGAGCTTTTTGGGAAGCAGTATGGAGTAGAGCTTTCATCATTATCATGTAGTTGTCTATATTTCTGTTATGACTGTATATTATTTATTTATAGTTTAAGCAGGCTGACATAGTTGTCCTTGTTGGAAATAGTACTTGTAATTTTGATTTAATGTTTTTGGAGTAACCATATGCAATATTCCATGATGATGTATATGTAACTCTGGCATTGCAATAAAAATCTTTGTTTGTTCCTTGTCTTTTATTTTCTACACCCCACGACATGTCTTTCAAATACTTAAACGACCGGTGCATGAATTCCAAGGATGTATTAAGTATCGTCTTTGGGTGTAAGAAGAGAAAATCATTACACTTGGTATCAGAGCATAGGTTGAGCGAACACCTAAGCCTTGGTTGGGGTCAGCCCATTAGAGATAGGGTTGGTAGTACCCTAGAATGAGTTCATTCTTTGAAAGTACATTTTTATGTTGTTTTGATCAACATTTCTATGTTTGTTTTATGTTATTTTTCCCTAAGATAATCTCGTCTATGCATTCTAAAGATATCTTACTTTATTTAGGCAGTAAGAATGAGTATGCGAAAGGACAAGGAAGGGGAAACAGTGGCACAACAACAATAAATGGTAGAACCCCAAATGTTAGAAGGGTTAGAATAATGGAAGAAATAGTCCTAGTGCAGCCTCGAATAAACTTCGTAGCTCTAAGCAAGGATTTCACAAATCTAGAATGAAGAACTTTCAAGGGTACAGAATCCATATGTACGAGCTTGGCAATGGTCATGTGAGAAGATTTTCAAAGGCTTGGACATTTCTGATAATTAGAAACGCTTCTTGGCATCATGAAAATTGCAATTGAGGTAGCGACATAGTGGGATTCTATCTCCATAAATGTTTCTGAAGACAAGTTCTCTTGGATTAGATTCAAGAAAGTAACCGAAGACCAATACATGGTAGCTGTAGGAAAAACTCGACTATATAGAAGTTTCATGGACCTCAAGTAGGAAGATTTATCGGTGGCGAATATGAGATGAAATTTAATGAGTTATCACGTTTCACCCCTAGACTTATTAACACGCTACTAAAGAAAAACAAGATATTCATATTGGGTACGAGAGAAGAGTTCCATGAAAGATGATCGCTCATGTGAAGGAATTATTTGTAGATTGTTAGGCACGGCCTTAAGGTATGAAGTGCTTTTAAAGAAGAGGCCAGCAACAGCAGCAACACCGGGTGGTGGTACCATTAACCCAAATAAATTGAAGTTTAACCCAGATTGGAAAAAGAAGTAAGGAAAGGGAAAACCCAGTAGGAGGATATCAGGAAAACAAGTATAGATGTTGTTTGTTACAATTGATTGGAAAAGGGGCATATTTCAACACAATGTCAGTAGGCAAAGGCTATCTCTCTAATGGTTCAGAAGATGCTTTGTTACAATTGCCACCAGCCTGGGTACATGAATGAGGATTGCCCATTGATGAAAAAGGGAGAGCAAGCTAAAGTTTATGCTATTAAGGATGAGTCCTCAACCTTTGAAGATGTTAAAGGGAAAGGAGATGTAACGACCCGGAATTTTTAAGCCTTTAAAATCGGAATATTTAATTGATTTAAATATTCAATGAAATAATTTTAACTTGAATTCAAATATCAGTATTAATTGTTAATTAAATTATTGAATTAAATAATTTAAAATTGGGTAAAATATGAAATCTAGGATTTTAAGCCTATTAAATATAATTTGAAGGCTTGTAAAATTTATATTGATAACGCTGAAAATAATAGAAGTTTTAAAATTGAAATTAACAGTGGTTTGTTCAGTTTTAAAATTTTATAGTTTAAATTGAATTTAAAAATGGCCTTTCGAGGCGCTGTCTCAGAATTCGACGAAACCAGTTCCATTGGGTCTGTAATATTGAATTATTATCGGATTTCAATTTCCGTAGTGATTGGAGTTATTGTGTGAGCGTACGATATATAAACGCATAGAAATTGATATTGAGATAAATTGAATCTAAATAAAATATAATTGCCTTTCTTTTATCCGACAATAAGTACAACCCGCTACCGGTATGTACCCTTCGTACCCCTCTTTTTCTTTTCTCTTCCCCTCTTCCCAAAAATCGCCGTTCGAGCAAAAGAAAAAAGAAAAAAAAAGAACTCGATCGCGTTGGAACCGATTTAAGACCTCGACCCGAGATCTCTCTAAATCGATTTGAGCGAAAATTTATATATCAAGTTCTGGTCGTGATTCGAGCAAGTTGTATTCGAGGAAGTTGAAGATGCGATCGAGAATTGGAAGTGGGCTCGAGTGATTCGCAGATGGATGTTGTGGGTGAAGCGATTTTATTTGGGATGCAGGAGGTTATCGTGAGGAGAGGAAGCGACGAGTGGAGTCGCGTACGTGTGGCCCTGTTGCTGGGAACAGCCGGCGATGCACTGATGATGTCGCAATCTGGGGTTGGTCGAGAGTAGCGAGCCTAGGGTTTTGATCTTTGCAACGCGAAGATGGTGGCGATTTAGGGCTGTGTAACAGTAAGGCTTGGTCGTCGAGGAGGTAACAATTCATGTTTTTAAATCCAAACTGAATAAATAAATATTTATATATGTGTGGGAAGAAAGATGGAAAATAAAAAATTTCAGTTAATTACTATTTTTCTTTCACAGATAAGAATAATAATATTTCACTGTTAGAGATATATATATAAAACAATTGTGCTTTAATTTAATCATATAGATTTGAAGGATTTTTATTTTATTAAAATTTAAATGTATATAGACAAGGTTTGGAAATATAGAAATTTTGAAATTGTGAAAGTTCATAGAAAACTTTGATTTTGAAATCTATGAATTGGTTTAAATTATGAATTATTAATTAATTAAATTATAAAATGATAACAAATTGTTCAACTCGTTCGAATATTAATAAATCATATAAATTGTTTATTCAAGGTCAAAATCTGAAAAGAAACCAAATCGGGATTGGATTGGGTTGTAGTAAAATCAAAAGTGAGTTAATCTCACTCAGTTAAATTTAAATTTAAATGATTCAAGTTAAATAATTGTTTGAATGGTTGAAATTGATTGATGTGCTATAGTATGGTATATTCTGGAATTGGCATATTATTGTGCTAACATCTGTGGATGCAGGGAAAACAGATTGGAGGGATCCAACTGGACCCCTCAACATTTATTATTTAATATTCTTTGTTATGATTACTTGATATTCTATGATGAATATATTGGAATATTGAATGTTATGATTTGATTGGATATATTTGAGTATAATGAATTACCAAAAATATATAAATTGGATTTTTGAAAGAAAATAAAGGAAGTAAATTATAAACTAGATAATTAGAGAAAATTGAATAAATTAAGAATGAATTGAAAAAGAAATGAAAGTATGTTAAATACTAATAAATAACTTCGAGTATGAAAAGAAAAGGGTTGAATAAATAGAATTAATGAATTGTAGAATTATGTGATATTAATTTAAATGGATAAAGAATTACTTTAAAACTTAAAGTTTTAAATTTATTTAAAGGAATTAAGAAGTAAATTAAGAAATCTAAATTGGTATTTCAATTAAAAGTATTTTAAATCATAATTAAGGAATAAAATATGAAATTAAAAGATTTTTGAATAAATGAAATGAACTGGAAATCAGTTTGGAAATTGATTTAAGTGTTTGAAATTGGATATTTGGAAGAATAAATTCAAAGTGGGAATTTATTAAAGGAATGAGAAAAATTGTTTAAAAATAAATAGTGATTTATTTTTAAAGGTTGTGAGGAGAAGTATATTTCTCTAGATAGCCAAGTACGTTTTAAGTAAATTTTTAAATATAAGATAAAAGTTTAATGTTGTTTTAAAAAGCATGTTTTAGAAAATTTATTATTTCTGAACGTTTAAAATTCTAAAGTAAATATTTTTCAAATCTATTATTGTAATAATTATTTAAAAGATGAGTTAGTGTTTGTTTTAAAAAGTGAAAACTTAGTTTTATATTCATAAAGTAACCTTATTTTCAAATATTCGTGTGTATATATATATATATATATATATATATATATAACAAATTATTGAAATAGTTTTTAATTTAAAGATTTTAAAGTATATTTCAAAGTAAAGCGTTTTAAATTATTCTAAAAATCTAAAGTTTTATGCTTGGTGATTCCAGTGGAAATAGAAATACTTGGAATTTATTTTGAGAAAGGAAGATAATTTTGAAAACTGTTTTCAAAGCGTTTTGAGAATAAAAATATATCTTATGAAGATATTTTTGAGGTTAATAAATAATTTGGGAAATTATTTATTGGTTGATGGTTGTTTGTGAATATTAATTGATAGTTAAATCACCGACTATCAATATTGGCCAAATGCGTTGATCGTTTCGAAGAGACCGGGATCGAGATTAATTTCTCGAAAACCACTTCGATCCGGTTTGTACGTTTTGTGGAAACGATTTTGGATTCGAAGATGGAGCAGTGAAGTGCAAGGGCTAGTCGCTACTAATCCTGAGGATATTTCCAAAATCGATGTAGTAGGAATAGTGCCTTCGGTTCCGTTCGAACGCGGGACAGACTTGTATGGATGAATGCTTGCGAAACATCGTCAGGTGGACGATGGGCATTCTAAGGGATATGTTCTATAAAGGTAACGCTTAACCTCAAGCCTCATCAAATGGGAATGACTGAAAATCAGAGGTTATGCAGCAAGGCTAGGTGGGTAGCACCCAAGCAGGGTAAGGTCATTCCTGTCTAGATGTCTCTTTTTATTTTGGCTTAGTGGGCGGTTGCTGATCCCAACCACGGGGTGATCTCACTCGGGATTATCCAGTAAGGGGTTGTCCCGGTCTTGTGTTGCAGGGGAGCGAGCGTACTCCTCGGTACTGTGATCTAGGCCACGTACTGTGACAGGTGGTACCCTAGTGCCTAGTCATTAGTTGGAAATCCATTCTTCCTACGAGCCTTGTACGATTTTTGTTTGTATTACCCACTCTGTGGCTAGTAGATGGAATTTAATAATGTAACAATTTTGGCCATTTTATAAGTACTTGTATATAGACCCTATTATAATATCAGAGGATTTTATAAAAATTATTTTAGCTATCGTAAGGTAAAAACTCGACATGTTTATTTGTGGCGTGGTCTTATGAGATGATTTTGTTTTCAAAAGGATTTTTGAAAACTTTAATAATCAATTGAGTGTGATTTTCTCACGCTAGTATTCCAGACTGACTCGGGCGTTATTTAACTGTAATGCTCGAGTCAGACCGAGTATTATAGGATACAGGAATTGACGCCGTGGAGCTCAGGGGACGAGCTGGATGACGATACGTACTCCCGTACTTGTTTATATATATGTTCCGCTGTGTTTTTTAGTTGTGTATTCAGTTGTATGTTATTGATGTTGAGCTATGATTGATGTACTCTAATGATGTAATATATACAGACAGATATATTTGATTTGAATAAAGATCATTTATTATCTATTATATTTTATTCCGCTGCGATTGTTAGATTCTGTTGCTGATTTCTATTTTCTTCTTCTACCTCTTCTTATTTAACCCAAATGATTCGTATTTCTGTACAACTTGAGTTGATTTTAGTTAGAATAGTGATGACTCAAGGGGTACGGATTTGCGGGTCGTTACAGGAGACTTGGAAGGTGCTTTACTTACTTACGGTGTTTTAGCTCATGTTTTATTTGATACCGATGCCTCGAATAGATTTAATTCTAAAGAATTAGTAAATAGATTTGAACTTATCCTGAAATTTATAGAACCACCGTTTATGTTTCCAACTCCATAGGTGCTTGCTTGATATGTGAAAGAGTACAAACTAATTTTTGAAAACATCATTTATTTTCTGACCTATTTGTCTTGGATTTTAAGATATTTGGTGTTATACTTGGTATGAATTGGTTGTCAAGATATGATGCTATACTGGACTATGTTAAGAGGAGAATAGTGTTGAAAGCCAGTTTTGGAGTTATATTGGAAAGTACTGTTTGAAGGAAACCTAACAAACATATGAGTAGTTTCTTGTATGCTTTAGAATCATCTCAGGAAGAGTTAGTATCGATTGAAGTTGTTAGAGATTCCAACATTTTTTAGTCAGTTAGCAGTTTGCCTTCCCATTGGAAAATTGAATTCATATTGATTTAGTTCATAGTGTAATACATATCATTCAACCTCTGCGTAAAATGGCCTCAAGAGAGAAGCGGGAGCTAGTAAGTCAAACTGATGATTTGTTAAGAATAGGATTGATTAGACCAAGTTGTTCGAGTTGGGGATCAGTAGTAGTTTCTGTAGCTAACTCGATGGTTCTTTAAGATTGTGTATGGATTATAGGGAGTTGAACAAGCAGAACATTTGAAGTAAGTATATGTTACCCTGAATAGATGATATGTTTGACCAACTTCATAAGTATAGAGTATTTCCCAAATGGACCTTGTTATGGTTTTTCATCGGTTAAGGGTAGCGAAGGATAGTATACCCTTAACTGCTTTTAGAGTTTCGGACTTTTTCTATGAGTAGTTGGTTATGCCTTATGGGCTAACCAATGTACTCACATTGTTTTTGATCTTATGAATCATGATTTTAGGGATATGTTGAATAAGTTCGTGTTGGTTTTCATTGACGACACCTTATCCACGCAGAGGATAAGGAAGAGTTCAAATACCATTGGAAGTAGTGTTCGAACATTAAGGAAAAATATTTAAGGCAAAATTTTCTACGTGCCACTTTTGGCAATTAGAAGTGAGATACCTAGGACATACTGTATTAGAAGATGGCATCTCAGTTGATCCGGCAAAGATAGCTATCGTGCAAAATTTCAAAAGACCCCAAACTCCCACATAAGGGAGAAGCTTCGTAGGGAAGGTGGATTATTATAGGAAATTTATCAAGGATTACACCAAGATTGCCTTGCGCTTGACCAAGTTAACAAAGGACATTAAGTTTGAGTGGACTACAAAGTGTGAGGGTGCATTTATCGTGTTAAAATAGAGATTGACCAATGCTTATAGTTAGAGAAGAAAGGTTGGCTGTTTATACGGATGCATGTAGAGTTGGTTTTGGGGCAGTGTTGATGTAGCATGGGAAGGTTATAGCCTTTGCAAGTAGACAGGTAAAGCCTTATGAGAAGAATTATGCAACACATGACTTGGAGCTATTAGCCGTAATATTTATGTTGAAGATGTGGAGGCATTACTTGCTAGGTAAGAATACTCATTTTCCTCTTTGGTTTATTTCTAATCTTTAAGTATCCCTGTAAGTAATTTCCCTCTTTAAATAGGTGAAAATTTGAGCTCTTCAGGGATCATAAGCTTCTAAAGTATTTTTTTCTCAGAAGGATCTGAGCCTGAGGATAAAGCGATGGTTGCAGTTTCTAGCGGCTTATGACTTGGATATTCTCTATACACCAGGAAAAGCGAATGTGGCAGCGGACACTCTGAGTAGGAATGCAGTTTTGGCCCTCTTGGAAGTTACATCGACACTATTGGAAAGGTTTGCTGATAAGAAAAAGTAAGATGAGCGCTTAATGAAGATCATCAAGGATGTTGAGGTGGGGCATCATCCAAGTTTTAAGATGGATAACTGAGGTATTTTGCATATGAATGGAAGGACCTGCGTCCCTAATGTCGATAGCCTTAGATAAGAATTTTTATCGAAATTTCATCGATCCAAAATGAATATCCATCCAGGTATTTCTAAGATGCATCAAGATATGAAGAAAGTATTTTGGTAGAAAGGGATGAAAAGGGAAGGCTTAATATATGTCACCAGATGTTTGATCTTTCAGTAGATAAAAGGCGATCACCAGAAGATGGCTGTTTTACTTCAACCCTTGGAAATCCAAATTGCAAATGGGAGATGATATCAATGTATTTTATCGATGGGTTACCCAGAACTAGAAAAGGGAATGAAGGTGTGTGGGTCATTGTAGATCGGATAACGGAGAGTGCTCATTTTATTTCAGTAAAGCCGACAAGAACTGTAGCTTCTTTGGCAGAAATTTATATGAGGGAGATTGTTCGATTACATGGGGTCCTAGTAAGAACTGTAAGCGATCGAGATCCCATCTTTACTAGTCAATTTTGGAAAGCGTTGCGAATAACTTTAGGATCAAAGCCAAATATAAGCATAGCATACCATGCCCAAACAGATCGACATATAGAAAGGGTGAACCGGATCATGGAAGATCTTCTTAGGGCATGTATTCTGGATTTTGGAGGACTGTGGTAAGATCATCTTTACTTAATAGAATTCTCCTACAACAATAGTTACCAAGCGAGCATTGGCATGCCACCTTAAAAGCTCTCTTTGAACGTCCATGTAAGTCATCGGCATGTTGGGTTGAGATTGGAGATGGGTCAGCATTTAGACTGAATATGATTCGAGAAGCTACAAAAAGGTTGTGGTGATCAAAAGAAGGATGTAAGAAGCTCAAGATCGAAAAAAGTTTTATGTCAATAAAAGGAGAAGAGATTTGGAATTTAAAGTCGGAGACTCTGTATTTGTGATGATTTCCCTTATTAGAGGAGTTGTTCGATTCTTATGGGCTGGGAAGTTGGCACCCTTATATATTGGACCTTTTAAAATTAGTGAGAGGATTGGGTTGCTCTCCTATAGAGTTGAGTCGCCCGAAAGGTTGTCCGGGGTCCATAATTTTTCTGTGTTTCCCATTTGAGGAAGTATGTTCATGACCCAACGCTAATTGTGGAGCCATTAATTCAAGAGGATTTATAGACAGAATCGAACTTGACAGTGATCGGGAATCTAGTTCATGTTGTGGATTAGGATGAGAAGAAGTTGCTTAATAGGTGATAAAATTAGTTAAGATTCGGTTGAGTAATGATCCCAGAGATTGTATTTAGGAGATTGTAGATCATATGACAAAAGTCTATCCTAAGTTGATGTTAGAATAGTGTTTGTTTGTACATATTGCATACGCACAGTTTTTCATTATGGATGCTTAGTGTATGTCTTTTATATGGATTTCATGATATATAATATAAGGTCTTTTGAGTTATTTTGAGTTATCTCCTTGTTCGCTGATTTTGGGACGAAATACTTTTAAGAGGGAAATAGTGTAACAACCTAGAATTTAATCACTTTAAATATGCATATTTAAATATATTTTTTTAATAATTAATTAGTGGGTTTTATAAATCAAAATAAAACTCTTTTAAATAATAATTAATGATGGTGAAATAGTTTTCAAAATTTTTTTACAAAAATAATTAGTTAAAAAAAAATAGAAAATGTGACCGAAAACTGTTTTCCAAATTTTCAATATCTAAAAGTTGTTATAAAACATTATGCATATTTCGATTAATATATTCACACATTTATAAATAATTTAGGGTTTTGTAATATATATATATTAATAAATATATATAGGATATGATGTGACATAATATGTAAATTTAAAAAATAAAATAAAAATGTAAAATAAAGTGACATAACGTGTCATTTCCCTAGAAATATTAAGTGCCTAAATCATATATGCATGTTGGCTCAACAAATAAAAGGGAAGGGGTTATCATTCACGTGAGCAATGGTGGGGGGACAAGGGTTGTGATGTGACAAACATGGAGTGGAGGTTATGTACTTAATATTAATTTAGTTATTTCATGTTACATAAAAAATTCAATTTTTTTCATTTTTATCCTTTCACTCTCGCTTTCTAAAACTCCACTAAGATTTCATGTACACTTTAGTGGCTTCTAGAGTAAATTTTTAAATTTAAAAACCTTAGTTCTTTTCACTTTTTAAACTCATAAATCCTTGTTTAAAGCTTCCTCCTCCCATTTCAACATTTATCCTTCACAAAACTAGCCCTCAACACACCATACCCATCTTGGTTGAGCACTTAATCCTCTTAGGCCAAACACTTTTCCACCCTAAAGCCCACAAAGACTTCATTTTCCAAAGGAAAAGCGAACACTTAAGTCATAATCGAGTTCAAGTAGAAGTTATCTTGAATTAGCCAACTGTTGGTAAGTAAGGTCCTCGCCTTTTTACTAAGTTTTAAAACATATATCATTGTTTGACTTGGTTGTAAAATTGATGTTTGTTTGGGTAAAAATAATGTTGGTTTTATGTATAATTGCTTGGATTATAATGACGTTTGGGTATAATTTATATGTACTTGTATGCCATGATTTGGAATTAGATTTGAAATGAAGTCTAATGTTTATATTACTTAGAAAGTTGAGATCTTTGCTTATGTTTATAGTTATGATGTGATTTTGTGTGTTATGAACATGAATACATGATTGTATGTTAAGAAAGTTAGCACCTTTACTAATTTATGTGACATAGAATTTCTTATGTAAAATCCATGATCTTTGGTTTTAAGTTTCAAATTGTTTTCAAGTTTTAAACTTTCTTAATTCCAAGAATATTCCTTTATGTTTTACAAGTAGTAAAGTTTTTCAAGAGTTAAAGTTTTAAGAAGACTTAGAAAGAAAAATTTCAAGTTGTGGAAAATTATGGGTCGTACATCGATAGTCGTTGTGGAAGCGGTTCGTGGAATCGAACTCTTTTTGAAATCAAATTTGTTTTCACTTAAGCAACCCTTTTGAAAAGAGTTTTAAAACATATATTAAGTAATAAAAAGTAATTAATTGTTTATTTATTTATTAATGATTGTTTAATTAAGCAAGGTAATCAGTACTTAATTTTTTATAAATAGCTAAGTAATCAGGTCTTTTTGGAGCATTCAGGGAAGCAGTATAGAGTAGGAGCTTTCATGATCATCTGGTAGTTGTCTATATTTCCGATGTGACTATATATTATGTATTAGCAGTTTGGGCAGGTTGATATAGCTTTCCTTATTAGGAATAATACTTGTTGTAACTTTGATTTAACATTTTGGAGTAACTATATGTATTTTCTATGATGATGTATATGTAACTCTAACGTTATGAGAAAATATGTGTTCTTTCCTTGTCTTTTATTTTCTTTACATAACGACCTGTCTTTTGGACACTTGGATGATTGGGATATGAATACCGAGGATGTATTAAGTATCGTCTTTGCGAGTAAGAAAGGAAAATCATTACACATTCACTAGCCATAACTCAATTGTTGAAGCATAAAACCAAAAAAACTTCTCTTTTATTTTTTAAATGCTATTTGTCTTCAGCTCAAACAAAAGAAATAAACTAAAAGAAAAATCATGGCTCATGTTCTAGAATTTTGCAAATCTGACGCTTTGGTGATGGGTTGCGGCGACGATAGTGAGGTGAGGCTGAAGTGGGGTGGCAGGGAGTCTAACCTCGGATGTTGCACAGATCTTAGAATCAAGGATTGCGATCTGGTTAGCGAAGATGGTGGAACAGACCAACGATGTCAGCGAGATAAGGGGTTGCGACGTTGATAAACGACGAGGTTGGCAAGACAAGGGACTGCAACGCTGGTAAACAACAAGGTTGACGAGATGAAACGGTCAACGATTGGTGTTTTGGTGGGGGTTGCATGATGGAAGGGGAGGACTATGTGAACGTGGCCTTGGGTGGTTGAGGATGTAGGTGCTGTTGGAGTTTGGAAGTAAATCCAAGGTGCTTGTTTTCTCTAGATGCGATGATGGAGAAGGGTTGATGAAAAGTCTGGTTAAGACTGTGATAGGAAAGGGGTTCAATTCTTTTGGATTGCATGAGGAGAAAGATCGGTAGAATTGGTTGTTTAGCAAGGTGCAGATCTATGATAAGAGGATGTTGATGATTTGGGCAATGAGTTCGAGCAGTGTAGGTCTAGTTTCAGGTGATGGGAGAGAAAAATCGATAAAGATTGCTGCCAAAGATGAAGTTGTAGATGCTGAATGTTTAGCTTAAGAAACTCTTGAACCACTTGTGTAATTCCTTTGACAAAGAGCTTGAGACGTATCAGGATTGAAAATATTCTCGCTTTGATACCATGTTGAAGATAATTGAAAAATAAGTTTGATTGAATATGTGAATATTCCATTACAACTCAGTGATAGATATACAATGTATAACTTGCTTCTTATAGCCATGTTACTTAGATAGGGAAACTATTGTAGTATGGAAAAACATATGTAGTCAAATATCTCTTACTTCTTAACATATAATAATGATTTCTTACATAGATGATACTAATTATTTGTAAAAATGATACCGAGCTTAATTTGTATTAAAATTGATACTAAATAACTACAAAACTAAAATTGATCTTTATACGTATTAAAAATGATACAAGTGGTTGTAAAAATGATATTAAGTATTAAATTAAACAAAGGATACCGAGCAATTGTAAAAATGGTACTGAACATTATTTCGGTTAAATTGAACCTACATTGTTGTAAAAAGGCCACCAAGCATTATACGTATAAAATTTTAATACTGAATTATTCTTAAAATGATACAAAGCATCATATGTATTAAATATGGTATTATAGGTGAGAAAATGATACCAAACATCTTATGCATTATAATTTATTCTAAATTGTTCTAAAATTGATACTGAGCATTATACGTATTAAAATTGGTAATGAATAGTTGTAAATATGATATTGACACAATATGTATTGTAATTTATACTAAACACTTGTAAAAATGCCTCCAATCATTATTTGTACTACAATTGTTGTAAAAATAATACTAAGAACCATTTGCGTTATAGTTAATATAGAATTCTTTTAGAAATGATAATAAGCATTATATGTATTAAAACTGTAGCTAAATAGTTGATAAAAATGATACTAAACATCTTATGCATTATAATTGATACTAGGTATTTGTAAAATTTATACTAAGAATTATATGTATGAAAGTCCGTACTAAATAGTTTAAATAATGATGCTGAAATGATTCTAATCGACTAGTTAAAAATGATACTAACAGTAATTATAAATTGATAACGGTAAACAAACCATGTTCATCACATCTAGATTTTTTTTTTCGATGGTTCTTTTGTTTTCCATAATATTCACATTGTCATTTGTTTTATTTCGTTATTCATAAAATAATGTTATTGGTATATATTATATTAGAAATTTACTTATGACCAAATTTGTAGCATCGTTGCATTTTTCTCTTTTAGCTCTTTTTATTTAAAACTTCCTTTTCATTTGTTCTCTTTGATGTTCTCTTTCTTTTGTGTTATGCTATTTTTTTGAGAAAACCTTTTTTAGCTGATAGATTTTGATTTGTAGATGACCTAGTTACTCGAGTTCGTTAAGTAATTGCTTGCATTACAAGTGGTAACAGATTTGAAGTTGAATGTGGATGTTCATCACATGGTAGATTATCAAACGATGTCGATTTTGGAACATCAGCCAACATCAATGTACAGATTTGTGTTTGATTGACATCTTTTGAAACACTAGTTTCAAAGTTAGAAAGAGCTTGGACCATGAAAAGAATGAAAATAGAAGAGAAAGAAAAGTTATGGGGTTACGATTATTTTTAATAGGCTAATGTTGATCTTGTCCTTGTGGTGAAATTTTTGATCGTATGTCCTTGTAGCTAAATCATTTGACTGTGTTGTCTTTTAAACTTGATTTCCCTAAAACTATATACATTTCTCTGAACTATTTAGTTATATATTTTTATACTAACATTAATCCATTAGAATATTTTCAAAATCACTTTTTTTTCAATTATTATTCTTTCATTTTTTTTTATCAATTTCAGTTAAAATGAGTTCTATGGGGAGTTTGGCTTGTTGTCCTTGTATCTAATTTTTGTTAAAATTTTGTCCTTAAAACTAAATAACTTTTAACAAAACTCTCCAAAAGGGCATTTTATTGACATTTCACTTTTTATGATGAGGCAGTCATTTTTTTTTTTTGAATTTTATTATTATGAGGGGTATCCAAAAAAAAGTTACCTATATCAAACATTAATCAATAGAGAAACTAAATCTATCCGCTGATGTAATTTCAAAAGAGGGTGAAACATGATTAATTCTTATCCAAGAATTCATATGTAACATATAGTTTATGCATAAAAACAATTAGCTAACTACTCAATCGAGTAACCACACAATTTTGGTCATGATAGGCTGAAGAAAAATTACAGATTGACTAGAGGCTGTCAAATTAAATTATAATAGTCGAAATGAGATTGAAAATCTAAAAAACCGAAAGGGGCCAGTTACACAAAAGTGAAAATATTTTACAAACCAAATTTAGAGTTTCGACGGCACAAAATCGACACGGTACGATCATCACGGCAAGATGACGCCGAAGTGTTATTTGATATTAAAAAATAATAATTTCGACCGCAGTAAAACTTCGAGTTTCGAAATTTTTAGTCAAATTCGATGATACTTGGATTTATCTTTGGTCGAACTAAATTTTCGTTTTTGAATTTGAGCTCTGCTTCGCATTTGAGCGATGAGATCGACGAGAAGAAGAAACCGTAGAGTTTGTAGAGTTTTAGTGGGGTTTTCAATTTTTTACCAAGAGCAAAAGAAGAAGATGTATTAAAGTTAATTAATGGATGTATATGTGTCATATCAATTTTATTAAGAATGAATTGCTTATATAATTTGACCATTTTCACAACCACCTTTAAAATGTCAGGGAAACTGCCCCTTCAAAATTAAATTTATCTCTGAGATGTGTTTTTCGGATAAAACAATCTATACCAATTACCAAAGGGTTTTCTCGCAAACAAATATATAAAAGGTGGTTACAATATTCCCGTACATGTGGACTCGGGTTGCGTTTAATGAAAGCAATTATTAATCCAAGCTTTGATAATATATCAATCTTTTTATTCAAATTCTCATTAGCCCCAATTCTGTTCGAGCAATGGAGGTAATTTGTTATTTTCTTAATCGCTTATTTCGTCCTGTAAGTTTACTTTTTATCAAGCTTTGTTTCTTATCTGTCATAATCGAAATTTTGATCTCTTGTCTTCGTAATGGTTACAAAAGCTAGTGCACATAGATAACAGTAATTGAGCTAGATAATAAATAGTGGATCTTGCTACTTTGAAGCCTAAAACGACGAATTCTGTGAAAAGGAATGGGAGTTTGGCACTTTGATTGTTTGTTGTAGTTTATACTTGTATATTTGATCTGGATTGGTGCTTGAGTAATTTGGTACAAACTTTCACCCTAAATGCTGATACATATACATTAAATAATGAAATTTATTCCCTAAGCATACTTCTAGTAAAAAAATTTAGTCATGGTTGTTCATTCCATATATATTTATCTTAGTGTACTAGAGCATGAATATAAACATGGTAAAATATAAAAAGTTTTTCAGCTGGGAGCTGTTATATATTTTACGGAAAGTTAAAAAAATGAGGGAAAATTACGTGGATTTTTAACATTGGATTTATGCGGTGTTGATTATTTTGTATATAACAGGCTATGGACAAAAATGAGGATGAATTTTAAATACTTGTCTCAGTTTGCGAAACTCTTTTATTCAATCAGAAATGTACGCGAGGAATGTTAATTGAAGATGGTTAAATTGTAAACTGTGTACATGTTACTAGTCTATATGGTAAGCTCATATGATTATCTTTGCTGGAGTTTATAATGGCTACTCTTGTTTACACACACAGAAATATTCATCGAGATGGTCAATTGATAAAAACAAAGGATTAGTGGAATTCTTGAAGCAAAATGGCACTATTAGATCAAGGAAAGTGGCAGAAGTACTGGAAATGGTTGACAGAGGGTTATTCGTACCAAGTGGGGCTCTACCTTATGTTGATAGTCCTATGCAAATTGGCTACAATGCAACTATTTCGGCGCCTCATATGCATGCAACATGTCTTGAACTTTTAGAGGAGCATTTAAAGCCTGGCATGCGTGCCTTGGATGTTGGTTCAGGTTTGTACTTATATTTGGTGGAGCTCTTTTTGATATAATTTTATTAGTATTCATGAATTTGTTGATTTTAATACCGAGGTTAATCTTTGTATCTTCGACAACATTAGTTACTTTTGTATTTCTTCAGCATTGGTAGCTAATACTTTGGAGTAACCACGCTAAAATTATTCATGTTGAGATGTTCCACTTGATTCTTAACAATGATAAAAATTACAGTGTTTGGCTTCCTGAACGTTCCTGACCTCATTTGTTATTATGTTAAGTCATTTAATGTACAATAGTGGGATCGCTTAGAGGGGTGCGAAAATCAACACCAAATTTGGTAGAAGTAAATTTTGATAGATTTTGTTCCTTTTAGTGTTTCTAGACTATAAAAAGGAATTCCATGTAAAAGTATTTGTTGTCTAGCAAATCAAGTTGCTAAATAAGAACCAAGGAAGAATTAAGTGAGCAATTCAAATGTTTATTCCTTCATGCCTTAACATATTTACCAAATGATATAGACATGTTTGGATAGCCAAATAAAATAAGATGCTAAAGGACAACAAATTTTGATAGATGGATATTTTGATGTTACAGTATTTACTGAAAACATCCATCCATCCAAAATCTGTTCTTTTTTTCCCTATAAAATATTTTCATCTGGTCATCCAACATACCCCTCTTAGTTGATCTTTGTGGTTTTCATGACTGATTGTGGCAATGTTGATTTGATCAACTAGCGACAAAGTATCATAATCTTTATCCATCAAATGGTTTATGAGTTTGCAGTTTACTGACTAGCAGCGAATGATGTATTTAGTATCACAGTCTCAACGAAGTGTAATATTTGTGTTTGTGTTCTTTGTTAATATTCTGGGCTTTTTGGAAGGTTTATGAGTGCCTCAATGTGCTGAACAAGCCCATATGTATCAACAGCAAGGCTGACAGTCATACCTAACACGACTTCCTGTTTCCGTGTAGTATTATTATCATAGGCCATTATAGAGTTAAAAATAACTAACATTAATCTGGTCATAGACAAATTAGTTGTTCCAGTGATTAACGAGGGTCGCATGTATAATTGTTATTTACTCAATTTTGTTTTTCTTATTTACATAATTCAGTGCACTGCAAGACCATGGCTGTTACAGTATCTTTAAACATAATAGGCATACGTGTAAGTTTACTCCTTACCGTAAAACTGAATGTTTATGTCATGGTACTAATGAAACCTCAAGCAATCAAAACTTAAAATACCACAAATCATGTACAATTTGGGCAGTTGATGTGCTTGGCCATCGATTTCAATGTACTGGAAAGTGAGCTCCTGTGTTTGTATACTTTTGCTTTCAATTACCTGTAGTGGTCAATTTTTGTAGGGACTGGTTACTTAACGGCATGTTTTGCAATGATGGTGGGTCCAGAAGGCCGAGTTGTGGGGGTTGAACATATTCCTGAGTTGGTTGCTTCATCCATTGATAATATCAATAAGAGCGCAGCAGCCTCACTATTGAAGGAAGGTTCCCTCTCTATGCATGTTTCTGGTAAGTTGATAACATTCCATCAAGTGTCCTATGAGTTTGTAGTAAATTTATTCAAGTGCAGAACTACGTTCACTCTTCCCGAGTCCATTTTATAAAATAACTATTACATTCTTTCTCAATCTTGACTATTTAACAATGTTTAATGGGAAATTTGTGGAAAATATTGACCACCAAGAAAATACCACTGAGTTAATATGATGTTCATCATCGTCATTATTGCTTTTCATTGCAAATGAACTGCGTATGTTAAATGAATCCTTGTTTTCCATAAGTTTATATCTTGAGTCGCATCTTTAGTTAGTTTTCCTTTTCATTTTAATATTTTTATTCATATGTCAGTTAGGTTTTTTATTTTTATTTTTTTATTTTTTTAAGGAACGACTTATGGGATTAACCATGAATGATGCATTACTACCTCTAACATACATCTTGTTAACTCAATGATGTATTTTTGTGCCACTACTTTGGTTCGAACCCACACATTTCTCTCAATAGTTTGGTTTCTTAACCACCCGATCACCCTTGAGGTGTT
The DNA here is from genome assembly GCA_030765085.1 of Allium cepa. Lineage (NCBI taxonomy): Eukaryota > Viridiplantae > Streptophyta > Magnoliopsida > Asparagales > Amaryllidaceae > Allium > Allium cepa. The sequence goes on along the minus strand of CM060934.1, from coordinate 954,699,040 downwards.
TCTTTTTGTCTTTTTCTTCTATAATGATATTATCTTCTGGTACGTTTGCATACATCTATACCATGTAAGTCTACATTTTATTTATTTATTTATTTATATGTATCAATCATAGGGTTTGTCTTACTTTTTTTTTCTTAATTTATATTTTATTCTTAATTTCAGTTGTTCTTCTTAACATTCTCATTTCATCTCTATTTATCTTATTCTATTGGTTCTTTGTAAACGGACCACATTCTGCTTCACACATAAATTGGCATTAATTGTCTCCATTCAATCCATACCATTTTAATCCGGATTGTATGTCCATACCGTTTAATCCATTTAATCGATAAATTGAGGTGGAGCCTTGGCAAAACGGCTAGGTCACCCGCACAGTGATCTGGACGCTCAGGTTCGAGTCCGGAAACAGCTTCTTCGCAATGCGAGGGAAATATGACATTGCACATAAATTTGGATCCCTTTGCATTTTTTATCGCATTTTGAATGAAGTTAGATACTATAAATAAATATGCAAAGTAACAATGATGATACATGTTATTGTGTTGATGATGCAGATGGAAGGCTGGGTTGGCCTGAACTGGCACCATACGATGCAATTCATGTAGGAGCAGCAGCACCAGAGATTCCAAGGGCACTGGTCGAACAGTTAAAGCCTGGTGGTCGACTGGTGATTCCAGTTGGCACCGACTTCCAAGAATTAAAGGTGGTCGATAAAAAGGAAGATGGCTCTATCTCTGTACGCAATGAGTTAGCTGTTCGCTATATACCCCTTACTACAAGAGATGCCCAGTTGCAGGATTGACATTGTTCAAATTGCATTCATAAGCATTTAATTACATGATTATATCGCAAGCATTATCCATGATGATAACAGTTTTACCTATTCGAAAAAGGAGTGTGGTTAAATATGTTAGTTTAAGCATGTATATTCAGTTTATTAGCTTTGTATGATGAACTAGTATTGTTGGTGATTGTTGGTGATGTATTTTGTATTTCCTCATGTTTACTGTAACCTTTTGTGTGGTGTGGTTTTCATTGTTGCACGTATTTTATGTTGGCCTGTAGGTGCAACTCTGGTACAAGATGCAACAATAGAACTTTGAAAGAAAATGGTGATTGTATGTTTTCTATTGCAACTGTGATAGTCAAAAGGAGATTTTTCCGGAGATTACTTGTAAGAAGCTTGTTTCACAAGCATGAAAGAATTACCTTACTTCCCAAATTACCGAAGAGAGGAAACCAAAAAAACAAAAAAAAAACAAAAAAAACAAAAAGCAAAAACAAAAAACAAAAGAAAAGAAAAGAGAAAACAAAAAGTAGTAGTTTACAGGCTACACATGAATACAATAAGAGTGCGTTCCCAGTCAAATTTAGATCGGTTGATGTTCAACGCGTTGGAAATTGGTCCCCAGAAATGGCCCTGTTTGGATGAATGGCCAAAATTTAACGGTTGGTGTTTGAGACATCAAATGCATCTGACGTGCTAGAAGCAAACATTCAATTTTTCCCTTAATTTCCTGCAAACAACCCTCTTTTGTTTCCACTTCACCCGGTCTCCATTTCATCTCTTCACCCTCTTCTTCCTCAACTTCATTTTAATGGTTGAACCCTTTGATGAAGGTTACAATCAAATTTTGATGTTGAAGATCTGACTGATATACAAGCCATTACGAGAATTAGAGGGCTACAACAAGCTTCAGTCGACTTAATTCACAATTCCGAATGCAAACGTATTCACTAGGTTAAAAATATATTGTGCGTTCATGCAAAAAGTTGTTGACGAACCTTCTAAATGAAAAGCTTTTGTTCTCTGACATTGTGTGAGCGGTTGAAGGGTTACAGTTTGAAGGAAATGTCAGATGTTTGCTTAGGGAAATGACAACCATTTTTCTGTATACAATTGCTTTGGCCCAAAGATTTCAACGATCAAATAACACAGTTTGTGTTTATTTTCACGAAGTTTTGAATTTTTTTTTTGATGCCTTAGGATATTACTAATCCAGTAGATCCTAAATTTAATTGCATCTCGGAACAAATTAGGACGTCAATCCGATATTATCCATTTTTAAAATTGTATTGAAGCTATTGATGGTACACATATAGTTGCAAATGGGCCTGCTGTAGCCCTGCAACGATATTTTGGGCGTAAAGGATATGCTAAGCGGAATATTATGGTTGTATGCATGTTTGATTTAATATTTACCTTTGTAAGGACATAATGAAAAGGAGCTACATGCGATTTTTTCATTAGGTTTTAAACCCTAGGAATTTGAATTTTTCTCATCCACCATCAAGCCAATATTATTTAGTTGACTAGAGATATTCACAGATGGTGGCTACATACCTCCCTACCACAATGTTAGATACCATATTTTAGATTTTAATAAAACGCAAAACCCACCAAAGACAACAAATGAAATATTCAACTTTACCATTCGAGTTTACGCATGGCAATTTAAAGAACACGTGAAATTTGAAAGAAAAAGTTTGTAAACTTATATAACCTGTAGACGTACATTCACAATTTCATATGAAGATACAGCGAAGAAGATCCTAAACTTATGACATAGGACGATGATCCCGATCTTCTTTTGGAAGAATTTCTACGAAAACATTATAATATTCAAACGTCCATGATAAATATCATGAACTAGTTCAAAAAAATGCAACAAATTTCGTGACAAATGTAACAACTCACTCCGGAACAAGACTGAATTTCGACGCAGAAAACGCCCATTGAAACTTAGATCCATTTTAAGGTTGGTTGTTGGTTGGAAAAAGAAATAACAATACAAAGTAATACCTATTCTTTTTGAATTCACAGAGGATGGAATAAAATATAATATTATATAGTACTCATTTATTTCAAAACCATTGAAATGTCACAATACAAAATATTATAAAAACAATAACATAAGATCGGTTATATAAGATATGTTACATCGTTTTCTAAATAAACAGGTACAACATAAAAATACCAATAAGGAAAATAATAATAACTACACAAAATAAGCTACTTCGCTTTCAAGCATCGTCATCGTCATTACTCCATCCTTAGCATGTGCTGTAATAAGGAGGGAGTCAGAACAACGAGTGTCTTGTGAATAAAAATCTCCAGTCTTAACTTTTCTTTGATAGTAAAAGTGATACTTCAATCAAGCAGAGTACTCATTATGACGTCTTGGATGTCCGAACCCATGACATTTAGAACCTATGTCTAAAGCATCATACCTCTAACCATTTGAGCTAAAGGTCATTGACCTCCAATCTTACATTTTCGGTACTTAGGTAGTATATTTCAAAATAAGAATATGTCTGCGAACATAAAACCATTAAAATCATTTAATATTTCTTATAAGGAAAGGAGGCGGGTCCTCCACTGTAACGACCCAGGATTTTTATTAATTAAAATTTGAATATTTAATTAATTTTAAATATTAATAAGTGAATTTATAAGTCAAATAAATTTTTATTCGAATTATTGGATTTAATTGGATTGTTAAATCAATAATTTAATACGTTAAATTATGGAATATATTTGAAAATTGAGTTAAATATGATTGAAAATGATTTGTAAAATTTTATTTTATCATATGAGAGTTAGAATGATATTTTAGAACTTTTAAAATCGAATTAAAAGTTAATTTGTGAAAATTGAATATTATATATAATATCAATATATATATATATATTGGCATATGTATATATTGGAGTTATTGATTTCCCGCATTTATTTGTTTAGCGGATGAGACCCTATTGCGCCGTTATTAAGCGGATAATATTTAATAAGAACATATACCGCGATAATTTCGTACTGGAGCGAAATTGGTATTGTGCTAATGTTTGTGGATGCAGGAAACAGGTTGAGGGATCCAACTGGATTCCTCAACAGTTTTTATTTGATTTCAGATATTTTGATATTTGATGGATTATCATATCGATATATGATGGATCGTTGTAGTCGTGATTGACTATTTGGTGTGTAGCATCATTGGACCCAAATTTTGGGATTTTAAAATGATTTTTTAAAGGTGATTTTTGAAAGTATACGTTATAAACTATTTTTGGAAATTTATTTATTTTAAATAAATAAACGTTATACTTTTAAAAGTTATAAGATTATGTTTTTGAGAAATATAGTTAAAAAGTTGATTTTGAGAAATATGGACTAAAGATCTCATAAAGTAATTTGAATTGGGATTTTTGAATTTATTATTGAAAGTTTAAAATTAGGATTTATAAAATTTGATTATTTTATAAATCAAAATGATGAAGTTTTTATAAAGAAGATTAAAGACGTTTTTAAAGAATAATATAAATTGATTTATATTAAGAGATTCATAAATGGATATTTATAAATTGAAATATTGACATTATAAAACGAGTTTTTATAAGTGTTTGAATGAAGTGCAAATGGATTGCATAAGTGAATGAAATTTATAAAATTATAAACTGTGAAGTTATAAATAAAATTTATAAATAGTAAGATTTATAAATTTGGTGAGATTATTTGAAGAATAGATTGGTTAAATAAATGGATCTTATAAGTTATAAGATTTATAATTTGGAAAGTCTTTAAAAGAACGATTTTGTAAAATAATCGTTTTATAAGCATTTAACTTATAATGTGAATTTTTAGTTTATAATTGAGTTATAAACTGAAATAGGTTAATAAAAGAATTTATAAAAAGGAAGCTTTTATAAATAAATAGAAATGGAATTTATAAACGTTGTTTTATAAATTCGCAAATGACTTATTTTAATAAGAAAATTGTTGAAACCTATTAATGGAGTTATATTCACGTTTTTGAATAGTGAATAATCCTTTGAATTAAAATGTATAAAAGGATGAAATGTGTTAACGTAGTATATTCACGCTTTTGAACTGTGAATAACACGTTAAAGAAATTGTTTTGATTTGGATGTTTAAATTGAATTAAAACGATCTAACGATGTTTTAAAATGTGTTGAGATTCGAAACCATAGATTTCAACATTTATTGTTGAAATAAACGTTTTCGAGAAATAAAAGGAAATGGTGGACTATAACACTGTTGTTATAGTAAATGATTTCCGAAAGGAAATGTTTCGTATAGTATTGGGATTTATATATCTATTTTAATTTTGAATCCCTATACTAGTGATTTTGGGACGTCGTAACGATGTTTTACGTAACATTCGTTTTGGCCCCAAATAAATATGTCTAAGAGCATGATTTCCTTAAAGAATGAAATATATACTTAATCTCGATTTGAGTATATTAAATATTTTCTAAGTATAGAAAATAAAAAGATTTGTGAATTACTTATTAAATAAGTATGGAATTGTTTTCCAATATAAAGTGAATATCTTAAGAATTTATCTTTTTGAAGATAAATTGAAATGAATGATCGAATTCGAATATTCATTGATATTTTGGAATTATAAATTCACTAAGGAATTTATAAAGGAAGGAGAATTTGTTTAAAAATAAATATTGATTTATTTTTGAAGTATTGAAATTATATATCTAGTGAAGATATTTTGGAAAATAAATAATTTGGAAAATTATTTGGAATCTGGTGATGTGTGCATATCCATTGATAGTTCAATAACCGACTATCAATATTTCCCTTTGAATGGGTAATTGATATGATTTGTTGAATGTGAATGCCACACTTATTTTTAAATAAGCGCTCCTATTCGGGTTAACCGGGAAAGGACCATGGGGTCGTATAACCCATTCCGAATATGTGATACGTCGTTATGAATTGCATTGAAGATCGGTGTTGAAGACCCGGTATTTGCGAGAGCGATAGGATGACCTGTCGATTTACTCTGCACCGAGTAGCTACGGTATAGAGTTCTCCATATGTGATGGTGAATCCGATCAGGATTGTGAATATCCGGATTGCAAGGACTTCTTTGTAAGTGCCTTCGGTTTTGTTCGATCCCGGAACAGACTTGTATGGATAGTATGTCTGACATTACAAGTTGAGATATAAAGCCGATTTCATTCAAATATATTTCTGTTGGTGGCGAAGAATTTATTCTTTAGCTTAACACCCTTCTCTGAGACGTACGAGCTCAGAGGTTATATAGTTGAAGTTATCAGCGATATATTCCCAATTTGGTAATGTGACATGCTAAGTGTTGCTGAAATGATCATTGTGTTGATTATTGTGATAGGATCGTTTATTTGATCATCTATCTTAGTGATCATTGTGTTGATCATTTGTTGACCCAAAGCATGGCTTTTGTATAAAGTATGTTTTTGTGGACGTGACTTCGTCGAACCTCACACCCCGGAAATGGTCAAAACAGGAAAGATGCGGCAAGGTTATGAGGGGTAGCACCCTTTAGGGTATGTACATTTCCTTCTGGATAGAGGTTGTATCATGGTATGGAGCCCAGATATTTAACCTATGTGGTTACTACGAATTTATTACTTTGTGGTTGTTGGTTTTCGGGATCCCGTGAGAAAGGTCGTTTACGATCGGGGAATGGCGTGCTCGTGTCAGTAGTTACCCAGTTAGGGGTAACCCGGCCTTGTGTTGGCAGAGTTCCGGTTTGGTTCTCGGGGATGTCTTTCCAGAGGCATTCTCATGTGGCAATGGGAAGTTCCTTGGCCTGACCATTTGTTGGAAATCCAAAGAAACAATACGTGACTTGTACGGTTTTAGTTGTATAACCTGCTATGGAATGTGGCGGTAACCTGCTATTGAACATAGTTAGCTATAGTAGACATACGATAATGGTCGTATGTTGGCTAAGATTTATATTCTACTTTTGAAATGAATTTTCCCTACACTATACACTAGTAATAATATCAAATATTATTTTAAATGCGTATCAAGCATCTTTGACTATCATAAGGAGAAATCTCCTCCGATTCTGCGTTTGCATTGTGTGTGTGTGCGGGAGGCCTTATGGTAGTCTCATCCTTAAAAGCATTGCGAATTGAATTTAAAAATATTCCTCTATTTCGATTTTAAAGATAAATAAACTGTTTTGAGTTCTCACACCAGTCACATGACTGACTTGGAGTTTATTGTTTTCCTTCCTAAACTCTGGGTGCCCACCAATTTCCACACGGGCAGTCAAGAGTAAGGTTTATCAGGATATTCTGGATACTCTGGAATTACTGAAGGCAAGCTGGATGGCATGGCGTATTACTTATATAGTATTCCTTTTCCGCTGCACTGTTTGTTGTTGTTGTTGTACACTCTGATGATATGATGTAATGAAATGTGATGTAATGTAATAACTGATATAGTTCTTTGTTTAAAGATTATTCATTTATTATTATATGTTGTTCCGCTGCGAATTGTGAGATTCTGATGTTGTTCTGTTGTTTTCTGTTCCGTCCTATTTTCTTCTGTTTTTCCTTTTCCTCTATTCTCTTTTCTTTAAATTTTAAAATTTTCTATCTTCTTTTCCCTATCTAAATTTTCTATCTTATGTTTTCTCTTCCCTCTATTATCTATTTTCTTCTTCTTCCATCTTTTTCTCTACCTTTTTCTATCTTTTTCTTTTCTTAAATTTTTCTTAAAACCCCTAAGGGTTCGTATTTTCGTTCATCTTGAATTAAACAAAGGAGATTAGTGTCTATTCAAGGAGTACGGACTTACGGGTCTTTACATCTGGTATCGGAGCTTATGGTTAAGCGACAACCATGGTTCTGTTGGGTATTACTCATTAGAGATAGAGTCAGCAGTACTCTAGATTGAGTTTGAGTGTAATAATAGCTATGAGAGCGTATTTGTTAGTGAATATAAAATTGTTTTATATTGTGATGATTGGCTTATTGAGTGGTATATGAACTTTCGTCAGCGTGGTCCGCAAGACTATGCCGAAGGGGTTTCTAAACACTTGAATAGAACAATTCGACACAGTATTGTTTTAAAAATTGGGTAAATGAAATAATTTTGCCTTGATTATATTTTTATATATAAAGAAATAATTTTTCAGAATTATTAAAGTGTATATAAGTTGATTGTTTAGTTGTTTGAATAATCTAAATAAAAGAAGAATTGTATAAGCAAAAAGAATTGTAAGAATTGAATTATAATTAATGTGATTTACAATTGTGAAATAAACTTATATATATATAAGAAGTGAAACTATATGAATATGAGTTTGTGAATAAAAATGAATTTTTAAAGTTAAATGGAAATATAACTTAAGTGATATGGAATGAAGTTGATATTAGTATCAAAGTAAAATAATAAAGTTAAGAGATAAATGTGAACTTAAGTTATATATATGAAATTCAACTTTTATAATAGAATTGAATGATTGGATGTGAATTAAGTTGATATGAAATAATGAATATAAGTGTTAATTCATTAAAATCTAAAGTTATTGAAAGTTGAATAAATTGGAATGGAAATCAATTTAATGTTAAACCAAGATGAATATGAGCAAAGAAATTTGGTTGCAAAGAATATACATTGGTTGATATATGATTGTTAGTTGATTGTATATAATTCATTAAGTGTTAATGAAATTGGAAGCTAAAGTAGATTGAATTTGAATTGGAAGTGAACCAACTTGAATATGAATTAGTGAATGCAAACTAATTAAAATTGAATAAGAATGAATGTTGATAAAATCCAATGTTAATGAATCAAATGTGATTTAAATTGAAAACCAATTCATTAATATTAATGAGAATATAAATGAATATATATTGGTTATGAATTGTTGGATGCTAGTTGGTTGATGGTTGCATTTGTTGTTTGTTTACATTTGCTATGTTGACATATATAGTTATTAAGTTGCTATATGTTGTATATCGATATTATTATCTATATGCATGATTCTCATGTTGTTTGTTGAGTAATTAGTAGGTGCGGATCGCGTTTGCTTCGCATTTGGAGCTCGCTTTTGCGCTATATTAGCCGTATATGCTTGCTAATAAAATATAAGGTACATATCTCGGATTAAATATCGTACTTTTACACTTTTTTCCCTTCGGGATGCCTCATTACTTGATGAGATGTATATTTGTGATATATATACTGTCATTTTTTTTTTCGGATCGAGCCGCGCAAAGAAGACTTTGGCGAATTTTTCCAGAAATTTAAGGCGTTAGAAAAAATTTGAGAAAATTGGGAAATTTTTTGAAAACTTTAACTTTGATTTTGGAATTGAAAGTTAAACAATAGTAGTTGTTTTTGAAAAGATAACTAAGTATGATTTGAAAACTTAGTAAAAATTTGTAAGAAGTTTAACTATGAATTTTGGGAAAATTAATAAATTCTATAACTTTTCTTACTTAATAATTTCGAGGACGAAATTCTTTTAAGTGGGGAAGATTGTAACGACCCAGGATTTTTATTAATTAAAATTTGAATATTTAATTAATTTTAAATATTAATAAGTGAATTTATAAGTCAAATAAATTTTTATTCGAATTATTGGATTTAATTGGATTATTAAATCAATAATTTAATACGTTAAATTATGGAATATATTTGAAAATTGAGTTAAATATGATTGAAAATGATTTGTAAAATTTTATTTTATCATATGAGAGTTAGAATGATATTTTAGAACTTTTAAAATCGAATTAAAAGTTAATTTGTGAAAATTGAATATTTTAATATTAAAATCGACTAGTGAAAATAGCCAATTTTTGAACAGTCTCAGAATTTAACGAAACCAGTTCCATTGGATCCGTAATAGTTAGTTATTATCGGATTTCAAATTTCGTGTCAATCGGAGCTATCGTTTGATCGTGGCAGCTTGAAACGCATCGATTTATTTTTAATTTAAATTTGACAAGTGAAAATAGCCATTTTTCAAAAAGTCTCGGATTTCGACGAAACTAGTTTCATCGGATCCGTAATGTGATATTATTGCAAGGTTTCAAATTTCAAGTCAATTGGATTTACGGTTTGTCCGTTACAAATTAAAACGCCTAGAAAATTGCTTAAATCGGTTTAATTCAAATTGAGCGTTTACAGCCATAACTCGCACATACTTCCGAATTAGCTTCCGAGACCTGTTCCATTGTGTCCGGAACGCGGGATAAACCCTAGGTACGTCAGTTACGGCGCGTAAATTGGAGTTCGGAATTCCCGGATGAATAGTGATTGAAAAATTCTCTATAAATACCCCCAAATTCTTAAAAAAAAAAAAAAAAACCTAAACCTAATTTATACGAAGCCGCCTCAGCCAGAATCAATGGCCAAAAGTTTCCCATGTTCTTCCTTCAATTTCTCAAAATCCAAGCATCGATTCAAGAATCGCTCAACTAGAAAAACGTAGAGGATAGTGTGATTGACATATCCAACGGGTATGATCGCGAATGGAGTTGTATATTGGGAGATTTTTAGCCGCGTTCTCTAGGGCTTGCGCACGTGTTTCAGAGCAGATGGGGGGCTGAGCCTTGAGCCATTCAGGCCGAGCATGGTGCTGGAGTTGGGCTACGACGTGGAGCTCCTGGATCGTGTCGAAGTTAAGCGAGGTGATCGATAAAATTAACCCTAATTATCATTATGGGTTCGGCGGCTTCGAGTATAGCCTGTAGAAGTTGCGTGCAAATGGGAGAGGGGGGGAGAAGCATATGCGCGGCCTGGATCTCCTCAACATGAAATCAACGGCTGAGATTAGCTTAGGGTATAATAAAAATAAAGTTGTAAATTATATTTAATGAATTCGTGTACAAACTTGTAAAATCAATATCTTTTTCATACGAGGTCGAAAAAATGCAAACTCAGTTGCGTTGGAATCGTATGGACGAGCACTACGCGATGGAGTTGGTTTGGAGTCATTTGGAATTAGTGAGAATTTTGGGTAAAATTAAACGTCCGTTTAATTTTATTCGAAATAAATCGCTAAAACGGAATTTAAAATCAAGGTGAGAATTTCTCACTCAATCGAATCAGTTTCGATTTTATTTTAAATAGTTAGATTTAAAATATTTGAATGCATGTTTGAATGTTGATTGATATCTATTGATTGTTAAAATAGACATTATACGCCGTTAGTAAGCGGATGTTATTTATTAAAAACATATACCGCGAATATTTCATAAACAGTGAAATTGGTATTATATATAATATCAATATATATATATTGGCATATGTATATATTGGAGTTATTGATTTCCCGCATTTATTTGTTTAGCGGATGAGACCCTATTGCGCCGTTATTAAGCGGATAATATTTAATAAGAACATATACCGCGATAATTTCGTACTGGAGCGAAATTGGTATTGTGCTAATGTTTGTGGATGCAGGAAACAGGTTGGAGGGATCCAACTGGATTCCTCAACAGTTTTTATTTGATTTCAGATATTTTGATATTTGATGGATTATCATATCGATATATGATGGATCGTTGTAGTCGTGATTGACTATTTGGTGTGTAGCATCATTGGACCCAAATTTTGGGATTTTAAAATGATTTTTTAAAGGTGATTTTTGAAAGTATACGTTATAAACTATTTTTGGAAATTTATTTATTTTAAATAAATAAACGTTATACTTTTAAAAGTTATAAGATTATGTTTTTGAGAAATATAGTTAAAAAGTTGATTTTGAGAAATATGGACTAAAGATCTCATAAAGTAATTTGAATTGGGATTTTTGAATTTATTATTGAAAGTTTAAAATTAGGATTTATAAAATTTGATTATTTTATAAATCAAAATGATGAAGTTTTTATAAAGAAGATTAAAGACGTTTTTAAAGAATAATATAAATTGATTTATATTAAGAGATTCATAAATGGATATTTATAAATTGAAATATTGACATTATAAAACGAGTTTTTATAAGTGTTTGAATGAAGTGCAAATGGATTGCATAAGTGAATGAAATTTATAAAATTATAAACTGTGAAGTTATAAATAAAATTTATAAATAGTAAGATTTATAAATTTGGTGAGATTATTTGAAGAATAGATTGGTTAAATAAATGGATCTTATAAGTTATAAGATTTATAATTTGGAAAGTCTTTAAAAGAACGATTTTGTAAAATAATCGTTTTATAAGCATTTAACTTATAATGTGAATTTTTAGTTTATAATTGAGTTATAAACTGAAATAGGTTAATAAAAGAATTTATAAAAAGGAAGCTTTTATAAATAAATAGAAATGGAATTTATAAACGTTGTTTTATAAATTCGCAAATGACTTATTTTAATAAGAAAATTGTTGAAACCTATTAATGGAGTTATATTCACGTTTTTGAATAGTGAATAATCCTTTGAATTAAAATGTATAAAAGGATGAAATGTGTTAACGTAGTATATTCACGTTTTTGAACTGTGAATAACACGTTAAAGAAATTGTTTTGATTTGGATGTTTAAATTGAATTAAAACGATCTAACGATGTTTTAAAATGTGTTGAGATTCGAAACCATAGATTTCAACATTTATTGTTGAAATAAACGTTTTCGAGAAATAAAAGGAAATGGTGGACTATAACACTGTTGTTATAGTAAATGATTTCCGAAAGGAAATGTTTCGTATAGTATTGGGATTTATATATCTATTTTAATTTTGAATCCCTATACTAGTGATTTTGGGACGTCGTAACGATGTTTTACGTAACATTCGTTTTGGCCCCAAATAAATATGTCTAAGAGCATGATTTCCTTAAAGAATGAAATATATACTTAATCTCGATTTGAGTATATTAAATATTTTCTAAGTATAGAAAATAAAAAGATTTGTGAATTACTTATTAAATAAGTATGGAATTGTTTTCCAATATAAAGTGAATATCTTAAGAATTTATCTTTTTGAAGATAAATTGAAATGAATGATCGAATTCGGATATTCATTGATATTTTGGAATTATAAATTCACTAAGGAATTTATAAAGGAAGGAGAATTTGTTTAAAAATAAATATTGATTTATTTTTGAAGTATTGAAATTATATATCTAGTGAAGATATTTTGGAAAATAAATAATTTGGAAAATTATTTGGAATCTGGTGATGTGTGCATATCCATTGATAGTTCAATAACTGACTATCAATATTTCCCTTTGAATGGGTAATTGATATGATTTGTTGAATGTGAATGCCACACTTATTTTTAAATAAGCGCTCACTATTCGGGTTAACCGGGAAAGGACCATGGGGTCGTATAACCCATTCCGAATATGTGATACGTCGTTATGAATTGCATTGAAGATCGGTGTTGAAGACCCGGTATTTGCGAGAGCGATAGGATGACCTGTCGATTTACTCTGCACCGAGTAGCTACGGTATAGAGTTCTCCATATGTGATGGTGAATCCGATCAGGATTGTGAATATCCGGATTGCAAGGACTTCTTTGTAAGTGCCTTCGGTTTTGTTCGATCCCGGAACAGACTTGTATGGATAGTATGTCTGACATTACAAGTTGAGATATAAAGCCGATTTCATTCAAATATATTTCTGTTGGTGGCGAAGAATTTATTCTTTAGCTTAACACCCTTCTCTGAGACGTACGAGCTCAGAGGTTATATAGTTGAAGTTATCAGCGATATATTCCCAATTTGGTAATGTGACATGCTAAGTGTTGCTGAAATGATCATTGTGTTGATTATTGTGATAGGATCGTTTATTTGATCGTCTATCTTAGTGATCATTGTGTTGATCATTTGTTGACCCAAAGCATGGCTTTTGTATAAAGTATGTTTTTGTGGACGTGACTTCGTCGAACCTCACACCCCGGAAATGGTCAAAACAGGAAAGATGCGGCAAGGTTATGAGGGGTAGCACCCTTTAGGGTATGTACATTTCCTTCTGGATAGAGGTTGTATCATGGTATGGAGCCCAGATATTTAACCTATGTGGTTACTACGAATTTATTACTTTGTGGTTGTTGGTTTTCGGGATCCCGTGAGAAAGGTCGTTTACGATCGGGGAATGGCATGCTCGTGTCAGTAGTTACCCAGTTAGGGGTAACCCGACCTTGTGTTGGCAGAGTTCCGGTTTGGTTCTCGGGGATGTCTTTCCAGAGGCATTCTCATGTGGCAATGGGAAGTTCCTTGGCCTGACCATTTGTTGGAAATCCAAAGAAACAATACGTGACTTGTACGGTTTTAGTTGTATAACCTACTATGGAATGTGGCGGTAACCTGCTATTGAACATAGTTAGCTATAGTAGACATACGATAATGGTCGTATGTTGGCTAAGATTTATATTCTACTTTTGAAATGAATTTTCCCTACACTATACACTAGTAATAATATCAAATATTATTTTAAATGCGTATCAAGCATCTTTGACTATCATAAGGAGAAATCTCCTCCGATTCTGCGTTTGCATTGTGTGTGTGTGCGGGAGGCCTTATGGTAGTCTCATCCTTAAAAGCATTGCGAATTGAATTTAAAAATATTCCTCTATTTCGATTTTAAAGATAAATAAACTGTTTTGAGTTCTCACACCAGTCACATGAGTGACTTGGAGTTTATTGTTTTCCTTCCTAAACTCTGGGTGCCCACCAATTTCCACACGGGCAGTCAAGAGTAAGGTTTATCAGGATATTCTGGATACTCTGGAATTGCTGAAGGCAAGCTGGATGGCATGGCGTATTACTTATATAGTATTCCTTTTCCGCTGCACTGTTTGTTGTTGTTGTTGTACACTCTGATGATATGATGTAATGAAATGTGATGTAATGTAATAACTGATATAGTTCTTTGTTTAAAGATTATTCATTTATTATTATATGTTGTTCCGCTGCGAATTGTGAGATTCTGATGTTGTTCTGTTGTTTTCTGTTCCGTCCTATTTTCTTCTGTTTTTCCTTTTCCTCTATTCTCTTTTCTTTAAATTTTAAAATTTTCTATCTTCTTTTCCCTATCTAAATTTTCTATCTTATGTTTTCTCTTCCCTCTATTATCTATTTTCTTCTTCTTCCATCTTTTTCTCTACCTTTTTCTATCTTTTTCTTTTCTTAAATTTTTCTTAAAACCCCTAAGGGTTCGTATTTTCGTTCATCTTGAATTAAACAAAGGAGATTAGTGTCTATTCAAGGAGTACGGACTTACGGGTCTTTACATCCACCAACCACATAATATCTTCCATTCCAGAAGCATGTTTCTAAAATCTCATAACCCAAATCTCACTTCATAAATAGCCAGCAATGCAAGAGATAGGATAGTAAGGAAGCCACTTAATATCTTTTACTGGAAAATAGACAGATTCTAGGCATTTAATACCTTAATTAAGGTAGTCCCTATTACCTATTTTTAAGGCGTGCTCCTCAATGGTACTATCTAGCTGGCATCATATGGAATCAAAGTCGTTTAATAATTCATTATTTGGAAAATGGACTCCCAACTGGTCACTTAGTACCTTATCCAGAAACGGACCCCTGTATATCTACCACCTAATGTGTCCCTTAGACCATTTATACTTCATTTGATGAAAAGAGACGAGCTCTTAAAAAACCACTTAATACCTCAAGACGCCGAAGCATGCTCTTTGTACTATAGCCCATGCTCATAATGACGTGTTACATTAGTCAAACTATTCGTAGGAACTGGTAGCTAGATTAGCTAGGCTGATTTCCCATACAAAATTTGAGACTAACTTCACGTCATTATAGATATTTATCTTAAGAATATCTCACATCAATAGGAAGAGTACACAGCTGCCGGTTGCCTCAAATGAAGGGTAAACTTCTGTCATGTAACACCGTTGACCTCACATCCTTACGACAGCCATAAATTAAATACACTTCATATATATGATAATCCTCATCTCACCGTTTTATAAATAAGGCCTTATAAGAAATTTTCCTTTTTATGTCTTAGAATAATAATTAAGCTATATAAGAGTTTCCTCTTATTTTTGTCTAACAATCAATTACATTCCTAATGTGGAAAATAAATGAAAATAAATGTCTAATTAACTAGGCTATATACACAATAATTATATGTTAATTGCACAAATAGAGATAAATAAATATCTACGCCTAATAAATTCTGAACGCATGGATTTTACATCCTAATCCAGTGTTAAATGTCAACTCTCTAGCCAAATACTATTGCAAGTCTTTTTTATTCAAATTCCCAAAATTTCGACATACCAAAATAAGAGATTCTAATATCCAAAATAGGAAATAAATATTCATAACCAAAAATAACGAACTTATAAATAAAATAGAAACTCAATTAATTGCATCGATTCAATGGAATATCCTAAACAATGGGAAATGCAATCTAAACTCCACATTCTATTCAACTCCTCTTTTACAAAGAAATAAATAAGAAGAAAATTTATATGGAATAAGTGGTGTAAAATACAAAATGGGTTCGTAATCTAAACCCCTACTTTATTGAAGAATCACAATTTAAACCAAAAAGGAAGGAGAAGTGGAATAGATTGTGAAATTATCAAAAATTGAATAAATATAACAAATTCCATTAAATTAACATAAATAATTGAGAATATCCATATAAAATTGACATTTCAAAATAAAAAGGAATTTTGGAGGATTTTATCTATCGTATTTTCGCAGTCCCATAATCTCTAAGGTATATTCAAATCCATAGAGATATATTAAACAATTACTGAAAAAGAAATACTAAAGTTTCCACTCATAGAATAGCCTTAGCTTCGCCTTCCTTAGATTTGCATGCCTTACAACCTCTTCTAGAATCTCTCTTTTTTGATATACACACACAAAATAGGGAAGATGCGTATATCTTTATTAGATTCAGAATAGTTGGAGAATAATAGAATAAGAATAGGTTAGAGGAAGAAGAAATAAATAGAAAATAGATTGAACTCTTACCTTAATTCTCTATGGAGATTCTGAATCTAATTTGGAAAGATAACATTGGCAGATTTTTGTTGAATTTCCCAAAATAATATGAATAAAAAGTGGAGAGGGTAGGATTCTATTTACAGAGGTTAAAATGCACCAAAACCATAAGATGGTAGTAGGTAAGAAACAGATAAATCTGGACATACAACTCAATATAACATTGCTTCAAACCCTAGCCATCACCGTCAACTTTCATTGCCAAGCGGTCAACCACTTATGTTCGACCAATTGACCACTATGTTGACCTATAGAGGTGGAATTCTCCTCTATTTCGGGGAACATTTATTTTGTTCCATTGCACAATTTTATTTTATTTCTTAATTAACTTTTTAACGTTAATCAAACGTTTAATTATCCCCCAAGATAATTTTTGATATTTGAACCCTGAATTTAATTTTTCATTTGAATTTAAATTCAATTTAAATTAATTTAAATCCGAAAACTTCAAATGCTCATAAATTCTTTGTTTGAGCTTCGTTTTCAGCATGTTATATGCAGAAACAGATCAGAATTTTTCCACGAACGCAACGGAATAAATTTGGTTGTCAAACTCCTACTTTTATAAAATTTTCATATTCAACCACATGACATTTAATTCAACTGACTTTATTATTTATGGTTCATTTTACGGGTTGTCACATTCTCCCCCCTCCCTTCCTCCCCCACTTAAAAAGGATTTTGTCCCCAGATCTTTTAAGTGGCAAACAACGTAATGTGCAATAACATCTATGTTATACAATCAAATTATCTACACAACCATCTCCTATTATCCAATCTAGCAATCACGATGCAACCAAATTATCTACAAGTGGTTACAAGTGATTATGAAAAATTATAGAAACCATCTCCTATTATCAAAACTAGCAACCACAATGCAACTAAAATTCTAATTTTGAAGAGAAATTTTTCAAAGAAAGGCTTAGGATGAGGAGTACTCGTGCCTCCCACCGGATTTTCTCCCCGTTGTACTCGGACCGATCTAATTCTCTATTGTAAAGTTTCCAAGTTTCGTGTTCTATAATGCATGTAGTGGCACAAGATGCCATTGATTCCGTTTTAAAATTCTCCTATTGATTAGGCTCTACCACAATTTCTATGCTATGAAGGTACTTCCTCAAATGCACAACGTCATGGACTTCAGCCAACATAAAAGTACTCTTATTTTTTCTCCATGTTGGGGAAAGGCCCAATAAATTTGGCGCCTACTTTCAAAATACCCAAATCGTACGACCATTACATGCCGCCTAATCAATTCTAACTTTCTAAAGTCTCGCAATTCAAATCTGGTCCAAGTAGAATTTATCGGTGGTTTCTCACCCACAATTTGGCAATTGGAATGGCCTCCCGAAAATTACTTCAAGTGTGCCATACCCATCCTCTATTGATAACTACAATCCTACAAAGGGTAAGCGCTACTCCTAAGGTCCTCTAAAGTCCTAGCTGCAATCTCTCAACAAATCCTCCAAGTTCTCATTCGTTCCTTCAGTTTTCCTATCAGTCTTCAGTCGGTAAGCGATGCTCCGATTCTACGTTCCTAAAGATAGTTCCTAAAGCTACTAGCAAACTCCTCCAAAATTTGCTAATAAGCCAAGGGTCCTTATCAATAATGATACAAAGTGCAACTCCATGAAGCTATGTTGAAGATGGCGCAAATCCACTGCTTCTAACAGAAAAGTGTGCCACCCTCTCCTTAATTCTTGTTCAACAGGAAATTCTCTTCACATAACTACCCATTTTATCTTTTCCTTGAATGGTGACAGTCTATGAGTTAAATTCCTTATGTTTCCTAAAATTCTTAAAGTTTTGGGAGCATTCATGTCCCTTAGGTTGCAAACCTAATTCCCTCATTAACTTTTAGTCTTACATATGGTTTATTGCTAGTTAAGTGTCCCCATAAAATTTACCTATTTACTTTGCTTGCTAACATATACATACATACATACATACATGCATATGTGTGTGTGTATTAAGTGGTTTAAATTTCGTTCATAGAGTCAACATAAGAATAAAATAGGGATATATTTAACACCATATCATCCACTTTTTCAATAACTAAGGGAGACAACTAGCGACTGTAATCCAAGAACTCTAAAAGGAAATTTTGTTGGAAGATGCCATTTATTATCAACTGATATAAATGGTGTTGAGGTACTAATTCCTCCTACTAAATTTAAAATGGGTATTTCTTAATATGTCATTCCGCTATTACCATTTCGGTTTCTAGTAAACGTGGTCCATTCATTGCTTCGATTAAAATCCATAGCAGTTGATCGTTACTATCAAAATTGGACTATTTGCAATTGATCCTTCTTCAATCTTTTTAACCTTCTTCAGGTTTTCAAAATCCATCCATTACACAAATTTATTTTTCCATAAATATCATATCAAGTTTCCTTAATCGGTTCTCATTAGATTATTTTTTCTCTCATAAGTTATAAATTTATTGCCCGTTAGATTTGTAATTAACGTCTATAAATCCTAATCCGTCAATTACTAACTAATACATATGTAGTCGTAACCTATGCTATCTATATATATTCTCCTCGTTAAGCATGGCTATATGCTATCTACATCTAACTACTAATTCTACAGCTAGAATACTCATTTTCATATTTTAATTTATCGAAGCTATCCTTCCAAAAATAGTACCATCATAATTTCTCATAAATTAACCACAAGTGAGAGTTTTGCTTTGTTTAAAATTTCAAGAAATTGTTTTTTTATTGAATTTGGTAGTGTAAACAATGGAAAGGAATATCCATCTCTTACACATATCTTTCCTTTTTCCTTGTTACTTCAAAAAGCACTTTTATATGTAATTCGGAATTGGATAATTTATGGAAATTACAAAAAACTGTCCTAAAATTAAAATATAGAAATACATATTTTATGGGCAACCTAATTCACAACCCAATTTCAGATCTGGAGTATCTTCACACTTTGCTAACTTCTTTAAATAGATGTTTAGGATTGATTTTGAAATTTCCAGATCAAGTTATATATTCCATTTCTATCCTATTCATGTCCTAAAATCCTTAGCCAACCCTACCAAGATCATGATCCGTATCTACTTTGTAAAGATTATAAAATCATAATTTTGCACACAAAATAAAATATCTTTATACAAATAAACTTATTTAAAAATTAGCGTTTATTACTTCATTTCTTGCAATACTTAAAACATGATATATCAAATTCAATATCTCCATCTTTGAAAATGCAAACTTTAAAAAAACCTTTATCAAAGATTGAAAATTCCTTTGATCCTAAATAGGCATAAAATAACCTCCTTTTCTGAAACTTTCATTATCAAAACTTTTTCCCTTAAAAGTCAGACTTTCAAATTTATAGCATTCAAATTTTTCTTGGTTTTTTCAAAAAATAAACTTATGAAAAACTTTTCTTTCAATAGCTTACTTAAATAAGGATTTCTCATTTTTGAAAATGAGATTTTTCTTAACACAAAAGATTCGAAACTTGGTTATCTTTCCAAAATAATATGTTAGAACATTTTTTTCAAAAAAATTTCTAGCTACAAGAATTATTATTTGCAAAATAGAAATTTTTCCTCAATTATCATTCCTTCTAACACATACAATAATATTTATTACTTATCAGTCAAAATATACTGTTATTTGATGAAATATATCTCGTAACTTTGCTCAAAAACTCATAAAATCTCTTGCAACGCTTTTTTTTACCAAATCCAGTAATATTACTATTCAAATTAGGGAAAATATATAAAATTTTCATCTTTACATAAATGCTTCTCCTATATAAAAACATCTAACTGATTTATTAATCATCATTTAAATCCAATCAATGGTCAAAGATACCCTTCATAACTTTATACTATCAAAAAATGGATAGAGTGAACAAAGATAGCTCCTACCTTATTCTATTAATCCTTTCAATATCCCATCTTCCAGAATTCATAATTCTATTATTACTTAAATTCCACGTATTATTCTCTACATTACCTTATATGGGAATGACCCTCTTACCTATACTATCAAACTTCCTTTCCTTCTATTTTATACTTCTCTATTCTAAAATAGGTGTTGTTTCTATCCATAAACCCTAGAAAGAGTTCTAAAGAAAGAAATTTTAGATTTACAAACAAAGAAAAATAGAAGAATTAAAGAACCAAAAATTGAAATCCTTTTAATCAAATTAAAAAGTTTAACAAATGATAAGGCATTAATTTACAATTAAAACCACCCACCATTTTGTCTTTAAAGAAATTCGCCGTTTTTAAAAATTGCATTACCTTTCCAAACTTTTATAAAACTAATGGTGGTATATTTTCAATTTGTCTAAAACCATATTTATATTTTCAAAAAATTTCAGCTTATACAGCCTCAAAGAAGATGTAGAGGAAATAACTTTCAAAATTGTTGCATAGGAAATATAATATTGAAAAATAGAAGAATACAAAAACAAGAAATTTGAAAGCTTTTCTAATTCAATCAGAAGTTAAGAAATGGAAATCATTTTTTTTCAAATTCTCAAGTCACCAAATTTATAAATAAAAATCACCTACCAAAATATTTCACCGCTCTTTTTAAATTTACAACCTCTTTTCAAACTTTCTACAAAACAAACGGTGTTATAATTTGAAAGCGTCTAAATAATTTTTTATCAAAAATTTCTAACTCATAAGTTTTTCATTTTAAAATCTTTTGAAAGGAACTTTTAGAATTTTTAAGGGGTTCCAAAGAGACCTTTTTGAAAAAAATTATGTCCCAATGGGTAGGATTAAAATTTGTTCTTTTTTTTAAACCTTTGTACTCTACCTTTTAAAAATCTAATTTCTTGCTTGTGGTGATAAATGTATTCCTTCTTATGGAAGTTTGCTCCTTTCCTTGCTTCCATATTTTATTAATATTTAACACATTCAATTGTTACCTCCATAAATGTTAATTTGTTCATATTAATTATCAACATAATGGACGTTTCCTTAACAACATTTATTTCCTATCAACCTTTCCATTTATGGTTCTTATCCATATTACCTTAATACTTATAAGGCCTACAATAAAAAAGAAGTATAGGTCATGTAACATCCCGCATTTTTGTACGTTTAAATCGACGATAAACCACACATGTCAGACTCAAACCATACAAAAGAGCGGATTGTTATTGGAGTAAATTAGAAAAGCAGAGAAAGAAATAAAGCAAAACAGAATCTTGCAGCGGAACGATAAAATATAATAATCAAATAAACAACTGATGAAGCTGTTTTACAAAATATTCGATTATACTTATACGATACATATCAGAGTTACACATGCCAGAGAATAATAAATAATGCAGCGGAATAATGTAGTAAATAATAGTAATAATACAATCTTCGTCTTTATTCTCCAGAAATAAGGTCTTCGAACCTTGAAATGCTCAGACTGACCCGAGCGAATTGAAAAGATAAAACGCTCGATTCAGAACTAAAAGATCTTATGTAAGTTAAATCAACAGCAAATAATATGAGTGGAACGGCGTCGGAGATGTTTATGGGATTTGACATCTCTTATCCAGTGTCCAACATGAGTGCAGTAACTTAAGAGATGTTCGGGATTCACATCTCCTAAGGATCCGTTAAATTATTTACTATGTAGTAATATTTCGCTATTATAATAGTGTCTAATAGTAAAATAAACTTACTTTTAAATAGCTTTAAGGGGTTATCCATATAGCCCTTAACACGTAATAATGCCAATAGTCTATACTGTACCGTAATACCTCCTGATCGGGAGGCTACCAGAGGATACACCATAGGTACGACGCAAATCAAACTCGTACAAGGTGTGCTAGGGTAGGTGACACGGAACAACTAGGCAATGCTAGGGTAGATATACCAATTATGCATCCGGGTGGGTGGTAACGCGTAGCAGCCACTACCGCCCACCTTGAGCCACACCATCAAAATCAAAAATCAAAAGTGACCACCGAATCAATCCAAAAGTCAGAGTATAATATCGAAGGAGTGTGTCCGATAATAGGGGCTACCTCCTTGGCCCGAGAATCGCTCCTGTTTTAGCCACCTTATGCCAACTCACGGGAGTTGGGTCCACGTATATACCTTAATAGAAAGTCGCCACCATCCTACTTTATTCAGGAATATCCACCGCGTACACGGTTGTTAAAGTGGTTTTTGGAGTTGGCAGAGAGTATGACAACTTCCGATCCTGGTCTCTTTAACAACCACACGTTATTATAACACCCGGTCATTTCAAAATAATTTATACTTCAAAACTAGAATATAATATCCATTTCGAAACCATATAATATGATATCCTTTTCATTTTAAAAATCAAATCATTATGATATCATTTTTATAAAAACCTATATCTATATAATACCATTTTTATTCCAAATATATCCTTTTTCCACAATCATAGCACTTCAAAGTTATAACACTTCGAAAACAAAACACTTGAAATATAACTTCCACCACTCAAATTGTTTAAATATTAGAATAATTTAAATAATAAAATGGCTTCTTAGATTTCACAAATCAATTCTAAAACAGCTCGAATTTCTAAATTTTAAATTTAACCAAATCCCAAATCATACATTTCAATACAATTCAGTTTCAGAATGAACTATTCCAAATTTTATCGATTTCAAAACAGATTTGATCCACAGAATGAACCATTCCAAATTCAATATTATTTCAAACTTTAAGTATTCACAATTTCAAAACTAAGTTTGGTAATTACGATTCAACAATTCACCTTTCTATTATTTAGTTTGAAATAATTTGCGTAATAAATCCATTATCGTCTAAATAAAACTCAATTTACAAATAACTTAAATATTTCCTTCATTTTATTTATACTTGAAATATTCATTTAATTCACCCTAAACCCAACATCAAGTTATAAAAATCATACATTTTAAAATTTCAAATTTAATAAATTTTACGTCAACTCATTGAGTTTAATTCTTAAATAAGCTTAATTTCAAATAAATTTCTAATTTACTTTCCAACCTTAATTTATTTAAATCATTATAACCTCTATATTAAAGTATGATTTAAATACTTAACCATATTTTATTTTAATAAAGTCAAACTCCTTTGTTAAACTTATTTTTATTAAACAAATTTATACATAGCTTAAATTCAAGAATTTAACTATATATAAAATAGTATTTATATAATATCAAAAAAATTATGATTTTTTAAACCGTATATTTCTATCCAAAACCATAAAAATCGTTTCCAAAATATCTATATATAGACTGACGGTGTCTGTATATAATTTTCTATCCTATGGTCAAGTGACACAGATATTTATCATTTCAATCCGTAATTTAAAATAAAAATATGTTTATATATCACTTCAAACCGCAATCCCGAATGGAATAAAATGCATAACAACTTGCAGTTTATACCAATATAAAATACAACATCCATTCATCCAATATCAATCATCAAACATTTATCACAATCATTATCCGATTCAAACAATAACATCAATATAGAATATATAATAAATAACAGGTATTTACTGGCGGTTATATTCAATAGTAAATTAAATAACTATTTAACTGGCAGTTTATATGCAATAATAAATTAAATAACAATTTAATTCAATAAATTCAATTTAATTGGGATGATGATTAAAAATATGCCAAACAGTCATAAATAAATTTCTAATCACATCAAACATTAATTTAACACACATAAGAAAATTTAAAAGTTGTGAGTGGGTTAAAACACTCACCTTTTGAATTGAAATTGAATTTAAATCCAATTTAAACCCAAAATTCAAACAGTCTCAAAAATTTTCCAAACTAGAACTAAAATGTTTGGAATTCCAATACGAACCTGGTAGAGAAAACTGCGCGTGAAACGGACCTCGTATGTAAAAGTTATGCGTGTTAGAACGTTTGTAACTGAAATTGAATAATAAAATAAAAACAAAACAGTACCACGAAAATTTACCACGTCTCCCTTCACCTATCATCACGTATGAAACCCTACAACACCGAACCCATCTCAGCCATTGACCAACCTCTTTGACCACCGAGAACGCGCGCCTACGTGCGCCAACTGACCATGGCACCAACACGAAATCCTCGCCTAGCCTCCCCCTTCACGCTGCCGAACTCCAGCTTTCTCCGGTGCAAGCCGCCACCGCCGTAGTACTAGGGTTTTCAAACCTTAACTAGCGAAATTCGAGAGACACAGGCCATGCTAGGCCACGAGACCACTACCTATCGACTTCCCCTGACGAGTTCTCCAATACCCATCTCTCAATTTCCCCGATCGAAGCCTAAATCGAAAAGCCCCAATGTTGCTTAGGGTTTCAAAATTTCATGGCTTTGACCACTATTTCTGGATGCCTCGAGCACTATTTCAGACAAAGGACACAAGACGCTGATTCGTATTGATGAGATCTTCGATATATATATTTTTGAATTTTTTTGAGGAGGTTAAATTTTTGGAATTGATTTTGATTTTGAAATTGCAATTAGAATTAGGGTTTGTCTGCCATGTGAAAAGAAATTGTACGTATAGAAAAATGATAATAAGAAACAATTAGGGTTTATAACAGGATATTTATAGACAAAGCTAAAAATAAAATAGATGGACAAGATTGATTTTCACGTTGTACGATAAAATGGCCCAGAAAAGCCTGTTTCGACTCCGGAATGAAAATAGGTCAACCCATATATCAAAATAGATGTTTTTAAATATTTTAAAATCGATGGAACAAGTTTCAAGTCCAAATTCCATCGTATGAAGAAGTTATGCAAAATTCAGTTTGTTTCAAATTGATTTCAATTTCATAGATTTCTGGACGTTTCGAGTCCGTACGATCAAACGGCGAGTCCGATCGCTACGAAACTTGAAATCCTACAATAATTCACCGTTATGAATCCGATAAAACTGGTTTCGTCAGAATCCGAGTCAGTGGCCAAAATGGCTATTTTTCAATTAATTAAATAAATTAATAATTAATCAATTAAATCACATTTTAAATTTCAATTCTATAATTGATAATTTTATCATTTTTAAATTTCTCAATCATTTACACTAATTTAAACAAATTTAACTGTCGATTTAAAATTGATTAATTCCTCAATTTCAGTGTTTAATTTCAATTTTCACTAAATTCAGAAATTATAATTTAAAATTCCCAAAATCTATTTATTAAATTTTTAAACCTTGTTATTCACATCTTTTATCACAATAAGGATGCAACTAACATTGGTTCATGATTTGTTACAATAAAATCATCAAATTTCATCTCAATTTCCCATTAACGTAATATCTAAATATTTAATTCCATTTATTTGCAATAAACCCAATCACTATAATTCAAATTCAAATAAATTAATAAATCTTGATTTCCATTCTTTAAATCAACCCATTGTCATATTATAAATGGAATTGACATTATTTTCAAATATTATCTTAAGTTACATTAACATAATATTTAATTACATTTATTGAAATTTATTTCACAATTTACTAAATACAATCAATTTTAACTTTACAATTTTTTCAATTAATTGGGATTGCGCCAATTATTTATCAACTTGCATTAACATTATTACCTTTATTTTAGTGATTTCATTATTAAATTACAGACTTTTATTTTCTTTTGGAAGTAAATTACCTAAACTTATTAAATTAACGAAAATTTGATTATCGAAAATTACGGGTCGTTACACTCTCCCCCACTCAAAACTTTTCATCACCGAAAATGTGACGACCGCCCATGACTCCCGCACCAAATCAAGGAAACAATGCGCTAAAAGGTGTGCCAGGCAGCCATGGACGATAGTCAGGGTAAAACAAAACAGAAGAATCTCTATCGTACAACTCACAGCGCATGGATAAAATACAATAGAGAAATATAATATAGTGAAGCTCCATAGAACAGAACATCATCATATAAGCATCATAGTAGTTTTATACAATCATCTACTCAAATCCATACATGAAGCCTCACTACAAATCACTCAACCAAATACAGCAGCGGATACCCAGTACATATAAGAAAATAATATGTATAGCCTCCTGCTCGTCTTCGTCATCTTCAACGTAGAAACTCTAAGCACAGCACCTGTCACCTGCTTACCTAGTCTGCCCATCCCAACATGGATGAACAGCCCAAGGTAATAAGAGGAGACATAAAACCTTGAGTCAGACAAAGTCTTAGTGAGCAGTAAATTAACTATCAAACATACCAAAAGAGCATAAGGAAATAAAGGAATAGGAACCAAACCATCCCACTCCACCTCTTTCTACAGTGATAGCCCCCAGACACACACTAAGGAGAAGTAAGCATAACATAGCAGATAAGTAAGGTAAAGCAATAATCACTCGAGTCAAGGACGATGTTTTCCAAATACAAACCCCCAAGGCCTAAACCAAGATCAGATAAGCACCCAGAAAACACCGCTCTTGAAGCCGAATGATGATACAACCAAACATCCAAACATCCATGACTCTGGCTATCACTGTTAACCTTGCTTCGAAATCACCGTTAATTGAATGACCGACTCCTTCCTGAGCCATCTGTCAAGGGCTAATGGTAACCCCGGTTCTAGACAAAACCCCGCACACTGCCTTGTGCCTAGGACTTATCTTCTTGGCCCAGAGTACTCGACTAACTACCTGTAGTCTTTTAGGCGTCCCTATGTACTCTTGCTTTAGGTTTGCTAGAACCTTCAATAACGATGAGATCCAAGCCTCCTTGTCATCCTTCTTGACGACTTCTATCAACTTAGCCCAAGCTTCCTCTTGAGCAATCCATTATCAACCAACTTGAACTACCCTTCAAGTTATCAACATGCTTGGAATGATCCCTGCCTGGATTAAGCCAAGACTCACATCATACTTCGCTTCATCGTACCAAAGCAAAGTCTCAACTCAACCATACTTTGCCTTTTCGCATCCTGACAAAGTCCCATCTCGATCTCATACTTCGCCTCTTCGCATCACGGCAAAGTCCCATCATCGAATCCATCCATATGAGCTTCCACATCCGCTTCATATACCATCGGCAGCTTTCACCGTTCAAGAGCCTTTCCACTTAGCTTTTGAATCATCTTCAACCATCTTGTTCCAAATCAACTACAAGCTAACTTGGAGCAATCAAATCTAACATACATTCAAACATTCAAGCATTCAAACAAGATATATTAAGCAATATCAACTATAAAGGCAATTTCGTAATTAAGTGAGCAAAAGTCCAACATAAGTGAAATCATAGTTTTTAGCATAGATCTATCAAATCTAAAACATGGGTTTTGTCTCTAATACTTGTTAAATAGCTTCTATAGATAAACATTTTCAAATATGATGGATCTACATGCAGACTTAAGGAAAATGCGAGAAAACGCTAACTTTAACACATAAACATATCACCAATCCCATATACTCCTTTGGATCCGCGTGAGAGATAACTACCACTCACCAAATCACCAAAACAACCTAAAATGAATCAACTTTAGATCTGGACAGCAAGGACTTGGACTTGATCCGAAGAAATTTCACTTGAAACGGTGAAATCTAGCCTCTTCGGATGAAAATCTTCAACTTTGGCTCTTGATCTTTGATCTTGATCTTCAATCTTGGATGGATGTTAGAATTAGATTGGAATGGAGAAAAGAAGTGAAGAAAATACTGTAGTCGAGTCTTCAAAATGGCAGCACTTCGTCGCTTCAAAAACCGGTGCCAAAAAGTGAGCCAAAGCCCTCTATATATAGGCTGAAATGTCCATGAGTCGTCGCTCTTAAGTCGTCGCCGACCCAACCCCTGAGTCGCCCCCGACTCATCCCCTTTGCCGACTCAACTGCTGCCGACTCACTACACACGCGACTCATACACAGGCCGACCTATCCTTCAAACAACCCAACTACACGACTCAACACCCTACCGACTCATCAGTGCCGACCTAACCCCTATCCAAACTAACCCTTAAGTCGCTAACGACTCAACTGTCTCACCGACTCAACCCAAGGCCGACCCAACGACTCAACTAAGACGCGACTCAAGACCCTGCCGACTCAACCTAAGTCCTAGCCGACTCAACATAAGTCGGTCACTATCTAGGCCGTAACGCTCTATAACCCGGTCACCCCTTGAGTCGGCTATTCCTATGACTCGTCTAAACTTACAAGCTTATGAGTCGGTCACGACTTAGACCATCAACCCTATGAGTCGGCCACGACTCATCTTGCCAACCCTTAACCCGCTGACTCGGCCTAGACCATGAGTCGTTCCCCTCTTAACTCGGCAACCCCCTATCTTCTATGAGTCGCCTAACTTCTTAAGTTGGTTTCCTATGAGTCGCAACCCATTATGAGTCGGTCACTAGTTAACTCCATGTCTCGGTCAATCTACTAAGTCGCTCTAATACTATAGGTCGTTAACTCTCATGAGTCGGCCACAATGAGTCGGTCACGACTCAAGCCTTAACTCGGTCATGCCCATGAGTCGGTCACGACTCATTACTTCACCCGGGTCAACTTCTAAACGTCTCGAGCTAGAGACATCACAAACAACACTAACAACCTGCAAATTCTACGATTTATCGACACGTAAAATACGGGTCGTTACATTCTCTCCCCCTTAGGAATTTCGCCCCCGAAATTCCAAGTAAACAACAGCAATCAAAGATATTCCGCATGCCTACCATCCATAGAAATCAACAAACCATGCATCTAATTCTATCCTAGCATGCAGAATTCTAAGACTTAGAACAAGCTACAAATTCATGAGATGTCACGACACTTTAGGGCCATACCTCGAAGAGTCCTGGATGAGCTGCCTTCATCCTCTCTTCCTCCTCCCACGTACAGTCGTTAACATCGTCACTCCATTGTACCTTGAGCAACGTAATCGTCTTCCTCCTAAGCTGTTTCGTATCGGTTTCAACAATACGAAGCGGCTTACGAGGTCTCGAAACAACTGGATCAACCTCTAAGTCTTCACAGCTATCAGCAAAAACCACCGTAGTTGGGTCGTGCACATACTTCCGTAGATAGGATACATGAAAAACATTGTGCACACCCACCATCTTCTCCGGTAACTCCAATCTATAAGCGAGTTTTCCAATTCGCTTGATAATCGGGAATGGTCCAACAAATCTCGGAGTTAACTTTCCTTTGTTCCCGAATCTAATAACATTCTTCAATGGAGAAATCTTCACAAAAACCCTATCACCCACGTCGAATTCCAAATCCTTTCGACGATTATCTGCATAACTTTTCTGACGATCCTGGGCTGCCTTCATTCTTTGTCGAATGATCTCTATGCAATCCGAAGTCTGTCGAATCATCTCTGGCCCAAGTATCAGCTTTTCTCCAGTTTCCAACCAACATGCCGGAGAGTTACACGGTCTTCCATATAATGCCTCATATGGTGCCATACCAATGCTTGACTGATAACTGTTATTATAAGCAAACTCCACCAAATGAAGGTGATCTTCCCATGATCCTCCGAAGTCCAAAACACATGCCCTAAGAAGATCTTCCAATACTCGGTTGACTCTCTCAGTCTGACCATCTGTTTGAGGGTGATAAGCTGTACTCAAACACAACTTGGTTCCCAAAACTTCCTGGAAGCTCTTCCAAAATCCACTAGTGAACAACGGATCTCGATCGCTCACTATACTCTTCGGAACACCATGGAATCGAACAATCCACTTCACATACAGCTCAGCCAACTTCGATGCAGTCCTAGTCGATCGAACAGGAATGAACCTTGCACTCTTGGTCAAACGATCTACTATGACCCAAATCCCTTCATTCCCTGCTCTTGTCCTAGGTAGACCATCGATAAAGTCCATCGACACTTGCTCCCACTTCCATGCAGGAACCTCCAATGGCTGAAGCAATCCACTGGGCTTCTTCTGCTCAGCTTTTACCAACTGGCAATTCATACATTTGGAAATAAAATTTCCAACATCTTTCTTCATACCTTCCCAGTAGTAGGTCCTCTTCATATCCCGATACATCTTATTTCCACCTGGATGAATTGTCAACTTCGAGTGGTGACTCTCCCTCAGAACTTCATCTCTCAATCCATCTACATCGGGAACAACTAGTCGCCCTTGCTTTCGAAGCCAACCCTCTCGATCGACTTCAAATCCTTTATCCTTCTCCGGGTCCAATCCAGATTCCAAATCACAGATAATCTTGACAAGCTTATCATCTCCCCTTTGCCTCTCACCAATTCTTTCCACAAGAGTAGGCCTTATCGATAAGTTTGCCAACATCTCAGGTTCCAATTCACATCTAGGCCTGAAATCAAATCCAGCCAAATACTCAAGACTCTTCCATTCCGAAAACATGGCTCCCAATCCTGCATGTCTTCGACTTAACGCATCAGCCACTGCGTTACCTTTCCCTGGAGTATAGGCTATACCAAAATCATACGATGCTAAGAACTCTAGCCACCGTTGCTGTCGAAGATTCAAATCCTTTTGGGAAAACAGATACTTCAACGACTTATGATCTGTAAACAGCTCAAATCTAACTCCCAATAGGTAATGTCTCCACATCTTCAAAGCAAACACTATTGCCGCTAACTCCAAATCATGAGTCGGATAATTCCTTTCATGCGGCTTTAGTTGTCGACTAGCATACGCAACAACTTTATCCTTCTGCATTAGCACCGCTCCTAGTCCAGTGCCACATGCATCGGTGTAAACCACCATCTCATCATTCCCACTCGGAATAGTCAAAACAGGAGCACTTGTCAGTCGTTCTTTCAGGATTACGAAAGCTTGCTCACACTTATCATCCCATCTGAACACTTGGTTCTTCTTCGTCAATCCTGTCAACGGTGCAGCTATCTTGGAAAAGTCTTTGATAAACCGACGATAATATCCTGCTAATCCAAGAAAACTTCTCACATCAGATGCATTCTTAGGTCTAACCCAATCCTGGATCGCTGCCACCTTAGCGGGATCAACCGCTATTCCATTTCCAGAGATAACATGGCCTAAGAACCTCACTTCACTCTTCCAGAAGTGACACTTCGAAAACTTAGCCTTCAGCTGATGTTTCCACAAAATTCCCAAAACAATCCTCAAGTGCGTCTTGTGCTCTTCCTCGGTTCTGGAGTAAACCAAAATATCATCCACGAACACAAGCACGAACTTATTCAACTGATCTCTGAATACCCTATTCATAAGATCCACAAAATATGCTGGCGCGTTAGTCAATCCAAACGGCATTACCAGCCACTCATAAAACCCGGATGGTGTCCTGAAAGCAGTCTTCGGCACACTATCCTTTGCCACTCTCAACTGGTGAAATCCCGTTGCCAAATCCATCTGAGAAAACACCTTAGCCTCGTGAAGCTGGTCAAACAAGTCATCTATTCTCGGCAATGGATACTTGTTCTTCTTAGTCACCTTATTCAGCTCACGATAATCAACACACAACCTCAACGATCCATCCGTTTTGGTTGCGAACACAACTGGCGCACCCCATTCGGACACACTTCTCCGAATGAATCCTTTCTGCAAAAGGTCATCAACTTGCACCTTCAGCTCTTGCTGCTCCCTCGGTGCCATCCGCCTAAGAGGCATCACAACAGGTCTGGCTCCCTCAACTAGATCGATACGAAACTCGATCTCCCTATGCGGCGGCACCCCTTTGACTTCGTCAAAGACATCCTCAAATCCATTCACGATTGGCATCGATGACAGTCCATCCCGTGGAACAACCAGCGAATACATGAAGCTCATGAAGACGCCTTCTTCATGCTTACATCGTATCACAACCTTTCGCCCCTCCACATTCCCGACTGTCACCTCCAATCTCTCACAATCAATCCTTGCCGCATACTTCCTAAGCCAGTCCATACCCAAAATAATTCCGAACCCCGCAAAGTTCAGAACAAAGCAATCACAAACAAACGAGCAATCATGACTCGACACAACTAGACCACGGCATATCATACACAAACATGACGAACCCCCGACCGGATTAGTCACAACCAATGGCCTATCAACAATATCCGGTTTCATACCTAACCGGCTTACCAAATCATCACAAACAAAAGAATGCGACGCTCCAGTATCAAACAACACTCTAACTGGAACACCACAAATAGAAAGAGTACCTTGAACAACCACACTCTTCCCCTTCTCTTCAGCAGTAGGAGCTTTCGAAGACAATGGAACAGCCCCCAAAGCATAGGCTTGCACAACCTGCCTATCTTTCCTCGGTTCTGGACAGTCCTTCTTGATATGTCCCAGCTTATCACAGTTGTAACACTTTCCCGGCACCTTGGGATTCTTACAATCTTTGTAAAGATGGCCCTTCTGCTGGCAGTTATAGCAAGTCATTTCGCTCTTCGGCTTCTTCTGGCCATCCTTACCCTTCTGTTGCTGCTGCTTCCTCCTCTTATTGCCATTCTGGTGTGGTTTAGATCCTTCCCTGGTTACAGCAACAACAGAACTTTCCTTAGGAAACAAACTCTCATGCCTAAGGGCTTTCTCCACAAGCTTCTCAAATGGATCGTCCAAATGATCCACTAACTGCCTCCCAAGATAAGCATCCAGACCAGTCACAAACTTCTCATTCTTCTGATAGGGAGAATCAATGTACGATCTGGCATACTTGGACAAAGCTTCAAACTCAGAAATATACTCAAGAACTGGTCTCCCACCTTGCTTGAGCTCTACAAACCTCTTGAACAAAACAGACTTCTGAGCCGTAGAGATGAACTTGGCTTCAAATCTAACTTGGAATTGCTCCCAAGTAATCTCTTCTTCTGGGGTATCAATGGTGATAGAATTCCACCAATCAGCAGCTCTTCCCTGAAGCTGTCTCGATGCAAGCTTTCTCTTAGTTGCATCCTCAATCCCTAAGTCACCAAAGATCCTTCGACATGCATCAATCCATCTCTGCACCTCAATAGTCGACTCCGTCCCCAAGAAAGCTTTTCCTCCAAGAGAAGTATAATCCTTGCAAAGCTTAGCAAAATCCACCGGTCTTGGAGCTTGAACTTGAACTCCCACATCCACTGATGATCCTGAAGCTGGTATCCTTCTCATGATCGAAGTCATCATCGCTTCGAACATAGTTCCATAATCAACAGCTCCTTCATCAGCACGGCTTTCCCTTGCAGCTGGTCTCCCTCTTCGACTCATCCTTAATATCTGTAATAAGAATGATTAGAACACCTTAAGAAACAACTGCATAAGGAGTTCAAATCCTTCCAGGCTACTATATTATATATAGTAATCATTCATCAAAATACAATTACGCCTCTCATACGTCGTTACGTCAGCGAGCGTTGGCTGAAATCGATTAACCAAAGCTCTGATACCAAATGTGACGACCGCCCATGACTCCCGCACCAAATCAAGGAAACAATGCGCTAAAAGGTGTGCCAGGCAGCCATGGACGATAGTCAGGGTAAAACAAAACAGAAGAATCTCTATCGTACAACTCACAGCGCATGGATAAAATACAATAGAGAAATATAATATAGTGAAGCTCCATAGAACAGAACATCATCATATAAGCATCATAGTAGTTTTATACAATCATCTACTCAAATCCATACATGAAGCCTCACTACAAATCACTCAACCAAATACAGCAGCGGATACCCAGTACATATAAGAAAATAATATGTATAGCCTCCTGCTCGTCTTCGTCATCTTCAACGTAGAAACTCTAAGCACAGCACCTGTCACCTGCTTACCTAGTCTGCCCATCCCAACATGGATGAACAGCCCAAGGTAATAAGAGGAGACATAAAACCTTGAGTCAGACAAAGTCTTAGTGAGCAGTAAATTAACTATCAAACATACCAAAAGAGCATAAGGAAATAAAGGAATAGGAACCAAACCATCCCACTCCACCTCTTTCTACAGTGATAGCCCCCAGACACACACTAAGGAGAAGTAAGCATAACATAGCAGATAAGTAAGGTAAAGCAATAATCACTCGAGTCAAGGACGATGTTTTCCAAATACAAACCCCCAAGGCCTAAACCAAGATCAGATAAGCACCCAGAAAACACCGCTCTTGAAGCCGAATGATGATACAACCAAACATCCAAACATCCATGACTCTGGCTATCACTGTTAACCTTGCTTCGAAATCACCGTTAATTGAATGACCGACTCCTTCCTGAGCCATCTGTCAAGGGCTAATGGTAACCCCGGTTCTAGACAAAACCCCGCACACTGCCTTGTGCCTAGGACTTATCTTCTTGGCCCAGAGTACTCGACTAACTACCTGTAGTCTTTTAGGCGTCCCTATGTACTCTTGCTTTAGGTTTGCTAGAACCTTCAATAACGATGAGATCCAAGCCTCCTTGTCATCCTTCTTGACGACTTCTATCAACTTAGCCCAAGCTTCCTCTTGAGCAATCCATTATCAACCAACTTGAACTACCCTTCAAGTTATCAACATGCTTGGAATGATCCCTGCCTGGATTAAGCCAAGACTCACATCATACTTCGCTTCATCGTACCAAAGCAAAGTCTCAACTCAACCATACTTTGCCTTTTCGCATCCTGACAAAGTCCCATCTCGATCTCATACTTCGCCTCTTCGCATCACGGCAAAGTCCCATCATCGAATCCATCCATATGAGCTTCCACATCCGCTTCATATACCATCGGCAGCTTTCACCGTTCAAGAGCCTTTCCACTTAGCTTTTGAATCATCTTCAACCATCTTGTTCCAAATCAACTACAAGCTAACTTGGAGCAATCAAATCTAACATACATTCAAACATTCAAGCATTCAAACAAGATATATTAAGCAATATCAACTATAAAGGCAATTTCGTAATTAAGTGAGCAAAAGTCCAACATAAGTGAAATCATAGTTTTTAGCATAGATCTATCAAATCTAAAACATGGGTTTTGTCTCTAATACTTGTTAAATAGCTTCTATAGATAAACATTTTCAAATATGATGGATCTACATGCAGACTTAAGGAAAATGCGAGAAAACGCTAACTTTAACACATAAACATATCACCAATCCCATATACTCCTTTGGATCCGCGTGAGAGATAACTACCACTCACCAAATCACCAAAACAACCTAAAATGAATCAACTTTAGATCTGGACAGCAAGGACTTGGACTTGATCCGAAGAAATTTCACTTGAAACGGTGAAATCTAGCCTCTTCGGATGAAAATCTTCAACTTTGGCTCTTGATCTTTGATCTTGATCTTCAATCTTGGATGGATGTTAGAATTAGATTGGAATGGAGAAAAGAAGTGAAGAAAATACTGTAGTCGAGTCTTCAAAATGGCAGCACTTCGTCGCTTCAAAAACCGGTGCCAAAAAGTGAGCCAAAGCCCTCTATATATAGGCTGAAATGTCCATGAGTCGTCGCTCTTAAGTCGTCGCCGACCCAACCCCTGAGTCGCCCCCGACTCATCCCCTTTGCCGACTCAACTGCTGCCGACTCACTACACACGCGACTCATACACAGGCCGACCTATCCTTCAAACAACCCAACTACACGACTCAACACCCTACCGACTCATCAGTGCCGACCTAACCCCTATCCAAACTAACCCTTAAGTCGCTAACGACTCAACTGTCTCACCGACTCAACCCAAGGCCGACCCAACGACTCAACTAAGACGCGACTCAAGACCCTGCCGACTCAACCTAAGTCCTAGCCGACTCAACATAAGTCGGTCACTATCTAGGCCGTAACGCTCTATAACCCGGTCACCCCTTGAGTCGGCTATTCCTATGACTCGTCTAAACTTACAAGCTTATGAGTCGGTCACGACTTAGACCATCAACCCTATGAGTCGGCCACGACTCATCTTGCCAACCCTTAACCCGCTGACTCGGCCTAGACCATGAGTCGTTCCCCTCTTAACTCGGCAACCCCCTATCTTCTATGAGTCGCCTAACTTCTTAAGTTGGTTTCCTATGAGTCGCAACCCATTATGAGTCGGTCACTAGTTAACTCCATGTCTCGGTCAATCTACTAAGTCGCTCTAATACTATAGGTCGTTAACTCTCATGAGTCGGCCACAATGAGTCGGTCACGACTCAAGCCTTAACTCGGTCATGCCCATGAGTCGGTCACGACTCATTACTTCACCCGGGTCAACTTCTAAACGTCTCGAGCTAGAGACATCACAAACAACACTAACAACCTGCAAATTCTACGATTTATCGACACGTAAAATACGGGTCGTTACAGAAAAGGAAAAAGGAGAGAAAAGAAAGAATTGAGTAAACAATACATCTTATTCAAAATATTACTTTTATAAAAAAATAAATTTACAAAATTAATTAATTTAAATAAAATATACCAATTTATAACCATTAAATCTTTTTATACTCAAATTGATAAAGTTTGGAAAAAACTTTCAAAATTTCTCTAAGTCCAAAATTTACAGAAAATTTCGGCAGAGTCTCCTTTGTACAGAGAGGCTCGAGAGAAAATATAATATCAAATATAACAATATACAACATGTATTTTCTAAAATAATATATCCCAACACAGAAAAAACAACATAATAACGCAACGCTTATTTTATGAAACCAAAAGCAGTAGCAATTGCTTCTATAACCTGTAATTTCACTTATATAATCCAAAAGAGTTAATAATTATATAAATGAAATATTTAAAGTTGTTTCAACCAATAGCGAACAAATCAATATAAACAACTATCACTTACAACAAAGCATACAACCATCACATAAAATCAGTATAACAACAATCAATTGCAACCAACACCACATCATCAAATACAATTCAACCATCCAAGCCAGACAGACAATTGGTTTATTCGGATTAAGACACTTTAAATCACATAGAATGACAAATAACTATGAAGTATTCCACTTACTCAACAGTCTTAGATAACTCCATAGATTATTCATACATCTAAGAAATTTTAAAGTATCCTTGCCCAAACAACAATAAACAATTTCAAGCAATACATCAATTTCATTCTTATTAATTTCATTTCATATAATGATTTATCTTTTTAATTTACATTTATCTCTTGCGAATTTTCATTTATCCATAATATTCAACATTTCCTAAGTTCAAAAATCTTTTACTTACGATATTCATCTTTCTGCTTATTTTTATTATAAATAACTTCAACATTTACTTAAGTTTATTATCATTTTTTTATAATACATACATTTATATTACATTAAATTAGTAGCATTTCAATCATAACTTAAGTTTATAACAACTACAACATCAAATTCTTATTTATTAAAGAACTTCATTGAATACTTTCATTACTTCAAGTTTACTAGTATAATATCCTATTACATTTCTTATAAGCATTAGAACTTCTAATATTTGGTAAGTTATATATATGCTTTTAAGGATGTAATTGAAAGTTACACAAGTTTATTTTATTTCTTTCAATTAACTTAATGTTCAATACTAATAGCCTTTATTTCATAGGTTAAAATTTCAAATTTCCCTTAATCCCATTTATAACTTAGCATTAAATCTCTTATTTCATTTATAGATTTCAATTATTGGAAAAATTCCAATTCACTATAATAATTAAAACTATTAATTAATGGAAATTTAAGAACTGAATACCGGGTTAAATTTCAAGTCATTTAAAAAAAATAATAGATAGATGTATACACTTACAATTTATATCCAATTATATTTAAAACAATTTGAAAGTTATATTTGTTTATCAAAATAAATCTGTAGTAAAACTACTACAATGACATTCCCGCTTCGAAACTCGAAAATGAATGCCGACGATGCGCGTACTCGTCACCAAAATTATTTTCCAACGACAGAGAGGGGAGTATTGAAATATTTATATCAGAAAATACTTCTAACAACATTATTATTATATCACAAAAGTATTCGAAAGAAAGTTTCAAAACCCCGGAACTTAAGTTCTAAAATTTCCAATTTTCATTTATTTTATTTTCTTCAAATCTTATTTCCAATCAATATTTATAAATTTCACCACCTAACAACCAATATATTACAACCAAATATAACCTTTATAAAAATTTATTACTTCATATACAGAAAATATAATAGGCAAAATTATTTCATTTACCTATATTTCAAAACAAATATTGTGTTGGTCTGTCCTATTAAGTGTTTAGAAATCCCTACTGATGTCATTGCGTCCTATGCACCAACCAGAATTTTGAAATACAAAACAGAATAAATTAACACAATATTAAAAGCTTTTATAACACTAAAAAATACGCTCTCTCATATATATACACTCAGCGACTCATCATAAGGTATTACAACCCTATTGATAAAGAGTCAGACACCACAAAGCTAAGGTTTATCGCTAAACCAAAGCTCTGATACCAGATGTAACATCCCGCCTTTTTGTACGTTTAAATCGACGATAAACCACACACGTCAGACTCAAACCATACAAAAGAGCGGATCGGTATTGGGGTAAATAAGAAAACAGAGAAAGAAAATAAGAAAAACAGAATCTTGCAGCGGAATGATAAAATATAATAATCAAATAAACAGTTCATGAAGCTGTTTTACAGAATATTCAATTATACTTATATAATACATATCAGAGTTACACATGCCAGAGAATAATAAATAATGCAGCGGAACAATGTAGCAAATAATAGTAATAATACAATCTTCGTCTTCGTCCTCCAGAAATAAGGTCTTCGAACCCTGAAATGCTCAGACTGACCCGAGCGAACTGAAAAGACAAAACATTCGAGTCAGAACTAAAAGATCTTATGTAAGTTAAATCAATAGTAAATAATATGAGTGGAACGACATCATTGATGTTTACGGGATTGACATCTCCTATCCAGTGTCTAACGTGAGTGCAGTAACTTGAGAGATGTTCGAGATTCACATCTCCTAAGGATCCGTTAAACTATTTACTATGTAGTAATATTTCGCTATTATAATAGTGTCTAATAGTAAAATAAACTTACTTTTAAATAGCGTTAAGGGCTTACCCATATAGCCCTTAACACATAATAGTGCTAATAGTCTATACAGTACTATAATACCTCCTGATCGGGAGGCTACCAAAGGATACTCCATAGGTACGACGCAAATCAAACTCGTACAAGGCGCGCTAGGGTAGGTGACACGGCACAACTTGGCAATGCCAGGGTAGATATACCAATTACGCATCCAGGCTGGTGGTCATGCATAGCAGCTACTATCGCCCACCTCGAGCCACACCCCCAAAATAAAAAACCAAAGGTGGCCACCGAATCAATCCAAAAGTCAGAGTATAATATCGAAGGAGTGTGTCCGATAAGAGGGGCTACCTCCTTTGCCCGAGAATCGCTCATGTTTTAGCCACCTTATTCCAATTCACGAGAGTCGGGTCCACGTATATACCTTAATAGAACGTCACCATCATCCTACTTCATTCTGAAATTTCCACCGCGTACGTGGTTGTTAAAGTGGTTTTCGGAGTTGGCAGAGAGTATGACAACTTCTGATCCCGCTCACTTTAACAACCATACGTAACACCGCGGTCATTTCAAAATAATTTTTACTTCAAAACCAGAATATAATATCCATTTCGAAACCATATAATATGATATCCTTTCCATTTCAAAAACCAAATCGTTATGATATCATTTTTATAAAAACCTATATCCATATAATATCATTTTTATTCCAAATATATCCTTTTTCCACAATCATAGCACTTCAAAGTTATAACACTTCGAAAATAAAACACTTGAAATATAACTTCCACTACTCAAATGGTTTAAATATTAGAATACTTTATATCATAAAATGGCTTCTTAGATTTCACAAATCAATTCCAAAACAGCTCGAATTTCTAAATTTTAAAATTTACCAAATTCCAAATCATACATTTCAATAAAATTCAGTTTCCGAATGAACTATTCCAAATTTTTTTGATTTCAAAACAGATATGATCCACAGAATGAACCATTCCAAATTCAATATTATTTCAAACTTTAAGTATTCACAATTTCAAAACTAAGTTTGGTAATTACGATTCAATGATTCACCTTTCTATTATTTAGTTTGAAATAATTTATGTAATAAATCCATTATCATCTAAATAAAACTCAATTTACAAATAACTTAAATATTTCCTTCAATTTATTTATACTTGAAATATTCATTTAATTCACCCTAAACCCAAAATCAAGTTATAAAAATCATACCTTTTAAATTTTCAAATTTAATAAATTCTACATCAACGTATTAAGTTTAATTCTTAAATAAGCTCATTTTCAAATAAATTTCCAATTTGCCTTCCAACCTTAATTTATTTAAATTATTATAACCTCTATATTAAAGTATGATTTAAATACTTAACCATATTTTATTTTAATAAAATCAAACTCCATTATTAAACTTATTTTTATTAAACAAATTTATACATAGCTTAAATTCAAGAATTTAACTATATGTAAAATAATATTTATATAATATCAAAAAAATCAATATTTATTAAACCGTATATTTATATCCAAAACCATAGAAATCATTTCTAAAATATCTATATATAGACCGACGGTGTTTGTATATAATTTTCTATCCTATGGTCAAGCGATACAGATATTTATCATTTCAATTCGTAATTTAAAATAAAAATACGGTTAAATTTCATTTCAAATCGCAATCTCGAATAAAATAAAATGCATAACAACTTGCAGTTTATAACAATATAAAATACAACATCCGTTCATCCAATATCAATCATCAAACATTTATCACAATCATCATCCAATTCAAACAATAACAATAATATAGAATAGATAATAAATAACAGGTATTTACTTGCAGTTATATTCAATAATAAATTAAATAACTGTTTAGTTGGCAGTTTATATGCAATAATAAATTAAATAACAATTTAATTCAATAAATTCGATTTCACTGGGATGATGATTAAAAATATACCAAACAGTCATAAATAAATTTCTAATCACATCAGACATTAATTTAACACATATAAGAAATTTTAAAAGTTGTGAGTGAGTTAAAACACTCACCTATTTAAATTGAATTCAAATCCGATTTAAACCCAAAATTCAAACGGTCTCAGAATCCATCCAAACCAGAGCCAAAATGTCCGGAATTCCAATACGAACCTAGCGGAGAAAACCGCGCGTGAAACCGACCTCGTATGTAAAAGTTATGAGTATTAGAACGTTTTTAACCGAAATTAAATAATAAAATAAAAACAAAACAGTACCACACGAAAATTTACCACGTCGCCCTTCACCTATCATCACGTACGAAACCCTATAACACCGAACCCATCTCATCCATTGACCAGCCTCTTTGACCGCTAAGAACGCGTGCCTACATGCGCCAACTGGCCATGGCACCAACCCAAAATCCTCATCTAGCCTCCCCCTTCACGCTGCCGAACTCCGGCCTTCTCCGGTGCAAGCCGCCACCGCCGTAGTACTAGGGTTTTCAAACCCTAACTCACGAAACTCAAGAGCCACAGGCTATGCTACGCCATGAGATCACTATCTATCGACTTCCCCTGACGAGTTCTTCAATACCCATCTCTCAATTTCCCCAATCGAAGCCTAAATCGAAAAGCCCTAATATTGCTTAGGGTTTTGAAATTTCGTGGCTTTGACCACTATTTCTAGATGCCTCGAGCACTATTTTAGACAACGGACACAAGATGTTGATTCGTATTGATGAGATCTTCGATATATATATATATATATATATATATATATATATATATATATTTTGAATTTTTTTGAGGAGGTTAAAATTTTGGAATTGAATTTGATTTTGGAATTGCAGTTAGAATTAGGGTTTGTCTGCCATGTGAAAAGAAATTGTACGTACAGACAAATGACAATGAGAAATAATTAGGGCTTATAATAGGGTATTTATAGACAAAGCTAAAAATAAAATATATCGACAAGATTGATTTTCACGTTGGACGATAAAATGGCCCAAAAAAGCCCGTTTTGACTCCGGAACGAAAATGGGTCAACCCATATATCAAAATAGATGTTTTTAAATATTTTAAAATCGATGGAGCAGGTTTCAAGTCCAAATTCCATCGTATGAAATGCAAAATTCTGTTTTTTTAAATTGATTTTAATTTCATAGATTTCTGGGCCTTTTGAGTCCGTACGATCAAACGACGAGTCCTTTCGCTACGAAACTTGAAATCCTACAATAATTCACCATTACAGATCCGATAAAACTGG
Organism: Allium cepa; assembly: GCA_030765085.1. Classification (NCBI taxonomy): domain Eukaryota; kingdom Viridiplantae; phylum Streptophyta; class Magnoliopsida; order Asparagales; family Amaryllidaceae; genus Allium; species Allium cepa. The sequence continues at coordinate 954,656,112 of CM060934.1, read as the reverse complement.
TTTTGTCGAAATTCAATTTAATGGCCAAAATGGCTATTTTTCAATTAATTAATTAAATTAATAATTAATTAATTAAATCACATTTTAAATTTCAATTCTATAATTGACAATTTTATCGTTTTTAAATTTCTCAATCATTTACACTAATTTAAACAAATTTAACTGTCAATTTAAAATTGATTAATTCCTCAATTTCAGTGTATAATATCAGTTTTCATTAAATTCAGAAATTATAATTTAAAATTCCCAAAATATATTAATTAAAATTTTAAACCTTGTTATTCACATCTTTTATCACAATAAGGACGCAACTAACATTGGTTGATGATTTATTTCAATAAAATCATCAAATTTCATCTTAATTTCCATTAACATAATATCTAAATATTTAATTCCATTTATTTGCAATAAACCCAATCACTATAATTTAAATTCAAATAAATTAATGAATCTTGATTTCCATTCTTTAAATCAACCCATTGTCATATTATGAATGGAATTGACATTATTTTCAAATATTATCTTAAGTTACATTAACATAATATTTAATTACGTTTATTCAAATTTATTTCCTAATTTACCAAATACAATCAATTATAACCTTACAATTGTTTCAATTAATTGGGATTGCACTAATTATTTATCAACTTGCATTAACATTATTACCTTTATTTTAGTGATTTCATTATTACATTATGGATTTTTATTTTCTTTCCGAATTAAATTACCAAAACTTATTAAATTAACGAAATTTGATTATCGAATATTACGGGTCATTACAGGTCCTTCAAAGAAGTGAAAATTTAACTTTGTTTATTTTTCAACTCACAATTGCTTTGTCCACCCTTTCGAAATATGGTAGCAGCTACTTCTACAGTCAAAATTTATAGAGTTAAGCGTAAATTCAAAAATAAGTGTATATAGTATAAGTTTTAGAAAAACTTTTGAAAAACCTTTTCAAAAATAACAAGTATGTCACTCATATGTATAGTATACTTTTCCCCTTGATCGGCTTACCTAGGCTTTGATACCAAATGTAAAAACCCACCCTATAACAAGACTAAATTTCTATCTAGAAAAGGCACATCGGAACTTTGATCCATTTTAAGGTTGGCTGTTGGTTGGAAAAGGAAATAACAGTACAGAGCAATAACTACTCTTTCAAAACTCATAATAGATGGAATAAAATATAATATCAAAAGCGTACCCATTTATTTCAAAACCATTGAAATGTCATACAAAATATCATAAAAATCGCAACATAAAATATGTTAAATACGCAGGTACAACTTAAAAATACCAAGAAAGAAAATAATAATAACTGCCATAAGATAGGCTACTCCGTCTTTAAGCTTCATCATCGTCATCACTATGTCCTTAACCTATGTTATAATGTGGAGGGAGTCAAAACAACAAGTGTCCGGTGAATAAAAACCTTGAGTCTTACCTTTTCAGTACTTAGGTAGTATATTTCAAAATAAGAATATGTCTACGAACATAAAACCATTTAATACTTCTTATAAGGAACGGAGGTCGGTCCTCAACCAACCACTTAATGCCATCCATTCGAAAAGCATGTTTCTAAAATCCCACAACCCAAATCCCACGTTATAAATAGCTAACAATGCAAGAGATGGAACCCAAGCCACTTAATACCTTTTATTGGAAAATAGGCAGACTCTGGTCATTTAATACCTTAATTAAGGTAAACCCCACCATTTAATACCTATTTCTGAGAGTTGCTCCTCAATGGTACTATCTAGCTGGCATTATTTGGAATCTCAAGTCACTTAATGTATCTTTATTTGGAAAGGTGGACCGTTAACCAGTCGCTTAATACCTTATCCAAAAGCAACCCCTATAAAGATACCACCTAACGTGTCCCTTAGGCATTTAATATTTCATTTAGAGAAAAAGAGGTGAGCCCTCAAACAACCACTTAATCCCTTAAGACACCGAAGCATGCCCTTCGTACTATGGCCTATACCCATAATGATTCCTCATATTAGTTCGATAATTCATAGGAACTAGTAATCAGATTAGCTGGGTAGATTTCTCCTACAAAATTTGGGATTAACCTCGCGTCATTATAAATATTTATCATAAGGATATCTCACATCAATAAGAAGAGTATAGAACTGTTGGTAGCCTCAAAGGGAAGGGTAGACTTTCGTTATGTAACGTTATTAACTTTGCACCCTTATGAGTTAGCCATAAATACACTCCATATATACAATAATATTCATCTCACTGTTTCATAAATAAGGCCTTATAAGGAATCTTCCTTATTACGCCTTAGAATAATAATTAGGCTATATAAGATTTTTCTCTTATTTTTTCCTAATAATCAATTACCTTCCTAATGGGGTAAATAAATGAAAATAAATACCTAACTAACTATGCCATATACATAATAATTATATGTTAATTATGCTAGTAGAGATAAATAAATATTCATGCCCAATAAATTATGAACGCACAGATTTTACATCCTATACTAGCGTTAAATGTCAATTCCCTAATCACATACTATTACAAGTCCTTTATCTTTTCCTAGATTTCAACATACCAAAATAATGGATTGTATCCAAAACAGGGAATAAATATTCATAATTTACAATAACAGAATTTGTAAATAAAATAGAAACTCAATTTAATACATCAATCCAATGTAATATCCTAAAAACTAGGAATTGCAATCTAAACTCCACATTCTTTTCAACCCCACTTTTATAAAGAAAGGATAAGAAGGAAATTTGTACAGAATAAGTGTTGTAAACTACGAATATAATTCATAATCTAAACCTTTAGTTTATTAAAGAATCATAATTTAAACCAAAGAGGAAGGATAGTGGAATAAACTGTGAAATTATTAAAAATTGCATAAACAAAACAAATTCCATTAAGTTAACATAAATAATTGAGAATCTCCATATAGAATTGACATTTCGAAACAAGACATAATTTTAAAATCCCTAAGGCATATTCAAATTCATAGAGATACACTAAACAACTAATGAAAAAGAAATACTATGATTTCCACTCACAGAATAGCCTTAACTTCGCCTTCCTTGGATTTGCATGCCTTATAGCCTCTTCTACAATCTCTCTCTCTCTTGGTGTCTACACACACACACACAGGCATACGATAAGGAAGATGTATATATTTTTATTAGATTCAGAACAGTTGGGGGATAATAGAATAAGATTAGGTTGGAGGAAGAAAAAATAAATAGAAAATAGATTGAATTCTTACCTAAAATCTCTATGGAGTTTCTGAATTTATTTGGTAAGATAACATTGGTAGAGTTTTGTTGAATTTTCGAAATAATATGAATAAAAAGCGGAAAGGGTAGGGTTCTATATATAGGGGTTAAAATGCACCAGAACTATAGGATGGAAGTAGGTAAGAAACGAACAAACCTGGAGCACGCAACTTAATATAACATACTTCAAACCGTAGCCGCCACTGGCAACTTTCGTCGTCATGCGATCGACCACCTATGTGTGACCGGTCGATTGCCACAGTCGACCGGTTGACCTATGTAGATTGACTGCTCCACTATTCTGAGGAATGTTTATTTCGTTCTGTTGCATAATTTATTTTATTCCTTAATTAACCTTTTAACATTAAACGTTAATTGAAAGTTTAGTTAGCCTCCAAGATAATTTCTGAAATTTAAACCCTAAATTTCATTTCTCATTTGAATTTGAATTCAATCTAATAAATCTGAAAACTTCAAATCCTCATAACTTCTTTGTTTGAGTTCTGTTTTTAGCATATTATATATGAAAACGGGTCGGAATTTCACCACCAATGCAATGGAATAACTTCCATGATCAAAACTTATAAAATTTCCATATTCTACCCTATCACATTTAATTCGATTTACTTCACTTATTTATGGTTCATTTTACAGGATGTTACAACAAACATTCAAGATAACATACGAGATGAACTAATTGCTGTTGGACTACGTTAGTGTTTGTATTTTATAACTACACTTGCAACGTTAATGTATATGTGATTCAAAACGTTGTAGTATTGTAACTGTACTTGTATCAATATTATAGTTGAATTATCAAATATTTGCATTTAGTTATATTCTCAAAACATATCTTAAAATAATACAAGATTAACAATATAAGTAGTAAAAATAATAATTAATGCCCCTTTTAGAATGCCTCTTTCGTAATACAAGAACTTCTCCTTTCATAAACCATTCTCCTTCCGTGTCCCTTTCCCGTGCATATTTTGTGTGCCCTTTCTGGTCGCACAATAATACTCCCAAATTCCACATTTTACAACCACCATTGGAATTCTGCAAAACAACGGGTCATAGACTGACATGGGCAATCCAAAGTGCTTCTAGTCATGGAATCAGAATAAAGCAAATAAATTACTTTTTTTTTTCATGTATTTTTCCTCAAAAATAATAAGCTTATTTCAATTACTCATTTTAGATCCACTAACATTATGATATATTAATAAAGAGCCTTGTTATTGATACTCCAGTTTCAGATATGAGGGCGTCGTTTTTTAAATAATTTTTTTTAACTATGAGGTGTACTAAAAAAACAAGCCCCCTTATAAAATTACAATCAAAAGTTATTTTAGTTTATCCTTATTTTCTCTTAATCACCATTGAGCTTTAATCCAAAATTATTAGTCAAATAATAAAGAATTCAAACTCACTTTTAGATGGAATTGCAAATGAAAAGTAGACAAATTTGATTCTTCTCAAGAACATATTCAATATAGTTTTTTTAAACCTAAACTTTTACTGCAGTTAGAAAAAGTGCGACTAAGTTTTGTTAAGAGATTACATTCCATTAGCTTCTCAGCAAAGTTCGAATCTTGTTGTGAAGATCGGGATCCATTTTTTGTTCTTACCATTATTTTCTTTTTAAAAAGGAAGGAGAAAGAGAGAGTAAATGAAAGTGTTTAGGGTTTTGATGGTTTACTAAGGTTGAAAGTGGTAAAAAAAATATTTATTCATAGGATGTATACCCTTTATATCAATTTAATTTGTATGGAGTACTCATAAAATTTTGCCTCTTGTATCCAAAATTGGAGTTTAAATAACGATACCCTTGATAAATTACACTCAAAGTGTTAAGTAAATGGCGAAATCACTGCTGAATGATCTCGTGTACTGTGCGATCAAACATCTTTCAATCTGGAAAGAAGATTGTCCAAAGGGGTTGTGTTAGCTAATGAATCACAGAATGAAAGTCACTAAAAAAATATGTGATGGTTGATTTGAAGATAGCTTATGATTATGTCGTAGATAGTTCATTATATATATCTTAAGAGAAATGGAATTCCCAAAAAAATTTGCTTGATCTTTATTAAATAATTACTTGCAACTTCATCTCAACCATAAGTAAAAGAAGATAAAAGGATACTTTGCAAATAGTAGAGGACTGAGATGGGGACCCATAATCGAGTGTTTACACCAGAAAGGAAAGATTCTTCTCTTTAACATTTCTCAAATAAGTTGCAAAAAATTCCCCTGTCCATTCTATGATTGTAACACACCACACATTTAGCATACCCAAAAACAGCACACTAAAAGATGTGGTGGTTGTAGGTATAGCTAAAACTTTACGGAGACTACGATTCACAATACAAAATAAATAAAACATCAGAAACATTTAAAACAATAACTTTTTTATAAATCAAACTTCATAAATAAGTCATAACCAAAATAAGTCTCAAAATACCAAATACATATGTAGAAAAACACCATCTCAGTCATAATATCAGAGTACATAAAGAAAACCTTCTCATCAACAGTACCAGTGCATCCAAACTAAAATAAAAAGAAAAATAGAATAGAAGAAGAAGAATACATGAAGAATCTTCAAGAATGTCACTCCTGGAAAGCTGAAAGTGTACTGCCCTTACCTCTGCTGGCCTATGAGGGAAATGGGAAAATAGAGGAGTGAGTCAGATTAAAAGTCTGGTGAATGAAAGTAATTACTAGTATTTTTAAGAAAGATAAAGATAATAGACTTTGAACAGTTCTAGTTATAAAAGGAAGTAAAGGAAAATATAAAGATGGAATCAAATACGGTTTAACTATTTACTTTTATTAGATAATTTTGATTGCTTCGATATTTTGCATTAGTCTTAGATAGTTGCTTCGCTTAGGCTGAAATCCCAATCCTAGTTTGATTAGGCTGAAGTCCGAATTCTGCCCTTTGATCAGCCTTCTATCTTTGTTGTGCCACTGTGAGCTAGTCCTATCCTGTGGGTCCCATAGCAAAAGACACATGTTTAGTGCTTGGAACTCAATAATGACTTATCACCCTGCACCAAGGTCACATGCTCGACCACCGTTAGGCTCGCACTATCTGTTGCTCCCTCTTTGAACCTCTTATTTATCCTAAACAGCAAAAGCATGTCCAGCCTTACTGTGTGTCGCGAGACCACCATTTCCTGACCGAAGGGGAATGCTGCCGATACAGGTCCTAACAAACAAAATCTAGTTGCGCCCCTTGTCCAAATCCCCTGATTTGAACTTCTAATTATTGACCACTTATCTACCCTAAACAGCATAAGCATATCCCAAGGGGAATGCTGCTGGTACGAGTCATACTTCTTAATTATTAACCACTTATCTACCCTAAACAGCATAAGCATGTCCAAAGGGGAATGTTGCCGGTACGGGTCCTATTTCTATTTTTGCTTCTTAACTTAAATAGAAGTTCTAAAATAAGCCTCTTTTGTTATCTCTACTATGTTTTCTTATTAACTTATATATAAATTCTAAAATAAACTTTTTCTGTTATCGCTAATTATAACCTGTATGTTATAATTTTGCTTATTAACTTAACCCATGGTCTAAGTTCAAAAATAAGCTTCTATTTCTTTTATTTTCACTCTTTGGTTATAATTACATGTTATAACTATGCTTGCTAATATCTTAAGTTTACCTATTTCAACCTATGTCCAATTTGTTACAATTCTTCCAATTTTACATCCAATTTCTGTAAATTCAATGTTCCTATATTTTAGTCCATATTAGAGAATTATTCTCTTTTAATTATTCCATTCGCGTAAAATGGGAATTAAAAAGAACTAACATCTACAGAATAAATCCCAACGTAGAATAAATGTAAATAAAATATAAATAATAGTAAATAACTGTAAATAACTATAAATAATTAGAAAAATTATAATTAACAGTAAATAATTGCAAATAATTGAAATAGAATAGCTAAAAGAAAATAGACTAGAAAGAAAGTCTAAAATTTACTTAAAAATAAACTGTAAATAAACTTGCATAAATGTTGTCCCAAAATTGTAGAAAAACTACAACTATTGAAAACCTTATTATTTTAAATTACTTAAAAATCTAATATAATTACTTAAACACTCACCTGTGGTCCTTAGCTCTCTTTCCTTTGGCCTTCTTCGATCCACTTCTAAGGTATAAAATATTTCATTTAAAAAGATCTTCTTCTCGAAAAAATATTCCTTTTAGGGTCCAGCCTCAGGCAATGAACCTAGATGGAGAAAATATGAATAAGAAAAATAGTTGAGCCTATGATCTTATTTATAATGTTACTTGTGGATCTCAAACCATTGGATTTGAAGATTAAATCTGGTGCAACCGCATCATAGGCTTGCTGGAAACTATCCGACGGAAGCACGAACACACATGATGGAGTAGAAATGTAAAAATGCATGTTCAAATCGAACTGGGCGAAGGTATGTACCAAAGGCAAGGCGAGTCGACCTACCTGTCGACCCACACATGCTACGGTCGACCTAGCCATGGTGAGGGTCGACCTTGCCCATTTTTCTCTTCTTCTTTCTTTCGTGTCTTCTTCATTCTAGCTCGGATTCTGACAATCTATATATGGGAATTAACCAGAAAATTACTATGGACACAATGGTGCAGCTCCCGTGGCTCAATTCTAATAATTTCACAAAGTTATTTTATTATTTAATTAATTCATTAATTAATTATTATATCTAAATTTCAGGTTGTTACATTCTTCCCTCCTTAAGGTATTTCGTCCCCAAAATCTCTAACATAGAAGAATGAAACAAATGTTTTCATCCAAGTTTTACAACCAACTACTCAACCATCATCCATTACATCCATTGTTCTTTAGTTTTTCTAAATGTGATTTATGATACATATGAAATTAGCATAGTGTCAATGTCCCTAACTAATGCAAACAATTAGGTGGTCTACTGATTTAGTCGACCTCCTTTTATGCAATCATGTCTGTGCCATGTATCCAAATGAATACAATTTCCTAATGTTAACTAATAGTTCTATATGTGTGCTACAATCATCATCCAAATGAAAAAATCATGTGATAATCATGCATTTATAGCAACCATGAAATAAAATAAAAATAAAAATGTGCACACATCCATATGCATATGCTGTAGTGTCTTAGTTAGGTTGATCCCTAAGAGATAATAGTGCCTAGTGTAAGTATATGCATCAATTGGCATCCACTAGCAACCACTTGCAGCCACTAGCATCCATCATACATAACATGTTCTAATAACATGTTTACATCAAATCCTACCATTCATAAGTTAAATCCTAAGTTCTACCCTCCCAAAGGATAATTGAGGAAAGAACCTATTCAAAACTAAAATGGAAATAGGAAATTCAAAATTTATTATCAAAGAGATGTGGATAAGAGGTACTTATCCTTTCCTAATCAAATCAATCTTCTCCGAAGTCTCTCTAACCATGCCAGGACCAAATAGCAATCTCTCTGCAGATTCTAACCGACACGAAGGCGACTTGCACGATCTTCTATAAAGAGCTTCAAAAGGTTCCATTCTAATGCTAGTCTAAAAGCTATTATTATAAGCGAACTTTGCTAAGGGAAGATGCTCCTCCCAAGTTCCTCCAAAATCAAGAATATACATCCTCAACCATGTGTGTCTTACCATCTTACTAATATCACTTTACCATTCTTCTATAGTCTACACACATGAAGCAACAATCCTAGGTTCTCACTAGTGTCCTATACACTTTACGGAAACTTCTATTATTACTTCTAAAAGTAATCACTGCTGTCTCCTTCACCGCGTTACACTTTTTCCATCATACCTAGGAAATAATTCCTAACTACTCTACATTTGAAAGTTTGGCTTAATATTTATCATTCCACTTCAAAAATTAAAGCTTCTAAACTTTTAAATATCAAATACAAAAATTTTTGTCTTTAAAAATGTTATTTTCAAATTTCCATTAAATTCAAAGGTACTTGGTTACTTAACATTTTATCTTTCTAGACTTGCATCCTTGCAGCCTTTTTGAATTTACATTATTCCCCAAACCTAGAAGGGAAAATTTACAAATTCAAAGTTCAAAACTTATTCCTCGCTTTCTTTTAAGACCTTTACAGCTTTCCATAAAAATTTGGATTTTTAAATTTAACTGTTACTAAGTTTTTTGCTTCTAAAAACTTATTTACTTTTTTATCAAACAATTTTTCTTTAAAATATCTTAAAGTGTTCTTACATGTTTTCAAAACATTTTCTTTTCATAGATTTTCAATTTTGCAAAACCTGGAGTATATAAGAACAATTATTTTATTAAAAACTCCTTAACTTTCCAATTACTTAGCATTGGAGGAGTTCCTAACTACAAATGAGACTTTCTACAAAGGCCCTCTATAATATCTCTTCTAACCAACTCTGTCCCTAATTATTACACTCCTTATTACACCTAATGTTTGTATACATTAATATATTGTAACTACTTTCTTAAGAAACTAGTAACGCTAAAACCTTCTATGAATCCTTTAAAATAGTCTTCATGTTTGTGTGAAATTACATAGAACTTATTTTATATCTTCCGAAATAAGCTATACAAAATATGGTGCTTCCCATACCTTATATATCTCTTTCACGTATTCCTTATAACTTGCACAAAACATCTTTATTTGTGATTTGGTTTAATAGAAAATTTTATCGTCATTCATTTCATTCCAATAGATTAAAGTATGTTTAATTTATATTCTCTTACAATAGACAATTTCTATGAAATTTATTAATTTCCTAATATTTAACTTACACTTATCATTTTAGGAAAACTCATTTTCGAAACTATTTTAATACATCCATAACTAGAAAACATTTCCTCATTCTTATTTAAATAATAAATGTACTTACAAACTACTTTTTATTATACTTAGAAATTATTTTCAAAATTCATTTTTATTTGGATCAAAACAGATGTTGCGTAAAACACCGTTACTACAACCCAAAAATACTAGTGTATGGATTTAATTAAAATAAATACTAATAAATCTCGCATACTATGTAAAAATATTTCCCTTGGAGTCACCTACTATAATAATAGTGCTATAGTCTACGCTCTCCTTATTTTCCACGAAAACATCTATTACAACAATAAATGATGTAACCCATGTTTCCGATACTTAATACACTCTAGATTTTTATGTTTAAATTTTTTGTTTACCTGCAAAGAAACTAGCGAGCTATATATGCTCTATAATTCTTCAAAAATAATTTCACTTTTAACAAAATCATATAAAAACCAATTTAAATATCATACCACTTTATTTTTCCGAAAACCCAATGTTTACTTTCTTAAAAATATTGACAATTATATTTTTCAACTTTTCAATTCTAACAATTTCATTTTATTGGGGTACACATAAAGTGGATTTTCTTCTTAATACCCTAGGAGTACCCTTCCTAAACTTTGGTAATCTCATTTCCTTACTAAATTCTTTTGTTCCTATTCCTTTTTTATGCTTATATTTATTCCAAGGAACTACCGTTAAATCCACTTATCTGAAACAATTATAATTTTTGAAATTATCCACACATGGGCTTTCTAACCAAATCCATTGTACATCTCCAATCTTTTCCTACCACTCTTTAGATTTCCACAATCCGAACATAAATGTACGAAATAGTTTCTCAAACTCTTTCCAAGTGTTGACCTTCTCTATTCCCGAAGAAACACACTTCCTTTAGCCAAAAGTGACACTTCAAAAATTTTGCCTTCCGCCGATGAATGCGAAGTGTATAAAGAACCTCCTCTAGACTAATAGCATGCTCTTCCATACTCTTGAAAAACACCAAAATGTCATCCACGAACTCTATTACAAACTTATTTAGGACATCTCAAAAAAACATGGCACGTCAAATCCATAAAATATGTTGGGGCATTGGTTAGCCCAAATGGCATAACTAACCAATCAAAGAACCCCTCAGGTGTGCTAAATGATGCCTTATCGATGCTATCATCGGCGACTCTAAGCTGATGAAATCCAGTAGCTAAATGAAGCTAAGAAATTACTGAACAGCCAACCAACTGATCGAAAAGATCATCTATCCTAGGAAGTGGATAACCGTTCTTCTTCGTGAGCTTATTCAACTCTCTATAGTCTACGCAAAGTCGAAGGGAACCATCCGCCTTTGTAGTGAAGACGACTGGCGCTCCCCACTCAAATATACTCCTTCTAATGAAGCCTTTCTCTAATAGCTCATGAATCTTCTTGCTTAGCTCCTTCCTCTCCCAAGGTGTCATGTGTCTCACGGATAATGCCACTGGCTTAGCATTGTGATTCAAATTGATCCTGAAGTCGATCTATCTCTTTAGGGGTAGTCCCTTAACCTCCTCAAAGACGTCTGGGAAATCCGTGAGGACTAAAATTGAATCCAACTCTTCTGATGATGAATCGAGGAAATAAAAGAAGCTCAACATGACTGACCCCTGTGAGTCATAAGAAACCTCGAGAGTCCTACCACTGCATGTCTCTAGTCTAGTCACTCTTCTCTCGCAGTCTAATATCACTTCATAAGTGGATAGCCAATCCATTTCCAAAATCATCTGAATATGTAGGTGTCACAGTCAAACTCTACGCTTAGTATAAAAATTTTCAAACCCCTATAAATCATAGATTGTGTCGATCCTCCTATGAGGTTTGAAACAACTATAAGGTCTACTACTAAAAAGATATTTAAGTGCAAACAATCAACTAGAAATGAAAGAGTTTGAACCTCCAGAATAAAAAAGAGTCCGAATAGGAAAATCCAAAATAGAAATCAAACTACTACATATACTTTCCTACCTCTATCTGGTCCACTGCTAGAAGGTGCTGCATCCAAAGCCAGTACTTGCGTTGTAGGTGCGCCTGCTCTGTGCCCCGTTCTCTGAAGACAAGCTCTACTAAGGTGACCAGGCTGTTGACAATTATAACACCTTCCCTTCATCATCTTATTCTTATAGTCCCTTACGTAATGACCAACCAGTCCACAGCTATTGCATTTTCCACTTTTCTTGACCTGTTTCTGAGGTCCTCATTCTTTTCTCTTGTCCTTTTCCTTCTTACTCTTCCACCACAGATTCTTAGACCTTTCTGACTTAGAAAACTCTTTGAGATCTCCCTTCAGCTGCCAAGATGTAGGCTAAACTCTTTGTCGGTCCTCCAATCCTAACAGCCCAAACATTCGCTTCGAGTCCTTCAACCTAGCTCATGCCTCCTCGAAATCTTATGTGCCAAAAAACATTCTGCCTCCTAAACTAGCGAAATCCTTGCATAGCTTAGAAAAAATGGCTGATGTAGTGGATTAAAGGGATCTCCACCTACTGGCGCTATATTGGACGCTTGCCCTTGCACCTCTGGTACCTAACTTTACGGAACCAGCCAACCATACTATGCAAAAAAAGAGAATTTAGAGTCGAAAGAATCGAAAGAAGGTTGAACTGGACTTTGAGGGGTTTTTATAAAAACTCCCTTTTATACTTGAAAAACTATTTCTATAATAAGAGTTTCCTTCTGAAAAATACTTCTAGTTTGAAGATATGCTACTTTGGAATAGGTTGCTTTTGTAAAAAAAATATTTTAAAACAATTTTTAGGAATCCTATAACCTTAGGCTCTAATACCAAGTGTAACACCCCACATCCCCTAGTATACCCAAAAAGCATACACTAAAAGATGCGGTGCATTGTAGGTATAGCTAAAACTTTACAAAGACTAAGATTCATAAGACACAATAAATAAAACAGTGGAAACATTTAAAACAGTAACTTATTTATAAATCAAACTTCATAAAATAAGTCATAACAATAATAATCCCCAAAATACCAAATACATATGTCTTATGAAAAATACCATTTCAGTCACAATATCAGAGTACATATATGAAACCATCTCTCTTAACAGTACCAGTACATCCAAACTAAAATAAAAGGAAAACTGGAAAAAAAAGAATACATGAAGAATCTCCAAGAATGTCACTCCTAGAAAGTTGAAAGTCTACGTCCCTTGCCTCTACTAGCCTATGGGGGAAAAAGGGAAAATAGAGGAGCGGGTTAGACTAAAAGTCTAGTGAACGAAAGTAATTACTAGTATTTTTAAGCAGTATAAAGATAATAGACTTTGCAATAGTTCTAGTTATAAAAGGAAATAAAAGAAAAGATAAAGATGAAATCAAATACGGTTTAACTATTTGCTTTGCTTAGATATTTTTGATTGTTTGCACTGGTCTTAGATAGTTTCTTTGATTAGGAAGAATTCCTAATCCTAGTATAATTGGGTTGAAGTCCTAATTCAACCCTTTGATTGACCTTTTATCTCTGTTGTGCCGGTGTGTGCTAGTCTGTGCAGTTAAAGCGCTCGGCAGATTCAGTGCGGCGGAGGAGCAAAAAGGCACAGCGGAGATACAACGAGAATATAGCGGGATATAGCGAATGACTTTAAAATAGCAAATAAAACTTGCACTTAATGTTTTTATAAACATATAAATGCTAATTAAATGAAAAATTAAAATTTAGTTGAATTATAATTAATACATAAATAATTTTATATAAAAACATGTGCGAATATACTATAAATAAACATAAAACTGTTATATAACATAATTGAGTTTAGTGGAATATTACAGAATTTTTATTTATGAAAATATATTAAAAATTCTATTTAATAAATTAATTTCAAAATTTTTATAACGTACAAATTTCATTTTTTAATTCATTTCTTTTAAAAAAGATATAACGAAAATAATAGAATATAGTGGGAATAACGGGATATAGCGGAAAAAGCAGGGCTTAAGGCGGAAAGGCTATATTTAGGGCTATGTGGAAAAATCATAGCGGTAGAAATCCTCTATGAGATATGGCAGGGTCATAGTTTGGTAATAGCGGGGAATTAACTACAAAGGTGCAAGTCCCATCATGTAGGTGCACAGCAAAAGATACCTATTTTGGGCTTGGAACTCAATAGCGACTTATCTCCCTGCACCGAGGCCACACGCTCGACCACCGTTAGGCCTGGGTTACATGTTGCTCCCTGTTTGGACAACCTAAACAGCATAAGCGTGCCCAGCTTCTTCTTCGTGTGTTGTGAGACTTCCAGTTCCTGATTGAAGGGGGTGTTGCAAAAATGGGTCTTAATAAACAATATCTAGTTGCGCCCCTTGTCTAAATCCCCTGATTTGAACTTCTAATTATTAAATACTTATCTACCCTAAACAGCGTAAGTGTGTCCCAAGGGGAATGCTGCCGGTACGGGTCTTACTTCTTAATTATTGACAACTTATCTACCCTAAACAGCATAAGCGTGTCCCAAGGGGAATACTGCCGGTACGGGTCCTATTTCTATCTTTGCTTATTAACTTAAATATAAGTTCTAAAATAAGCCTCTTCCATTATCTCTACTCCGCTTGCTTATTAACTTAAACATAAGTTCTAAAATGAGATTTTTATGTTGTCTCTAATTATAACCTGTGTGTTATAATTTTGCTTATTAACTTAACCTAAGGTCTAAGTTTAAAAATAAGTCTCTTCTCCTATTTCTTCTAATTTCTCTTTTTAGTCATAATTACTTATAACTATGCTTGCAAATGTCTTAAATTTGCCTATTTCAGTCTATGTCCAATTTATTACAGTTTTTCTTATTTTACATCCAATTTTTGTAAATTCAGTTTCCTTATATTTTATTCCATATTAGCGAATTATTCCCTTTTAGTTATTCTATTCGCGTAAAAAGGGAATGAAAAAGAACTAACCTCTACAGAATAAATCCCAACGTAGAATAGATGTATATAAAATATAAATAATAATAAATAACTGTAAATACTATAAAGAACTATAAATAATTGGTAAAACTATAATTAACAGTACATAATTGCAAATAACTGAAATAGAATAGCTAAAAGAAAATAGACTGGAAAGAAAATCTAAAATTTACTTAAAAATAAACTGCAAACAAACTTGCATAAGGTTATCCAAAAATTGTAGGAAAACTACAACTATTGGAAACTTTATTTTTTTAAATTACTTAAAAATCTAAAATAATTACTTAAAGACTCACCTATGGTCATTAGCTCTTTTCCTTGGCCTCCCCGAATCCACTTCTAGGGTATAAAATATTTTAATTAAAAATATCTTCTCCTTGGAAAAATATTCCTTTTAGGGTCCAACCTCAGGCGATGAACCCAGATGGAAAAAATCTAAATGAGAAAAGTGGCTAGGCCTAGGGTATTATATATAGTTTCACTTGTGGATCTCAGACCATTGGATTTGAAGATTAAATCTGGTGCAACCATGTCATAGGCTTGCTGGGAACCGTCGGATGGAAGCACGAACGCACATGATTGAGTAGAAATGGAAAAATGACATGTTCGAATCAAACTGGGCGAAGGTACGTACAAAAGGCATGGCGGGTCGACCTACCTATCGACCCACAACTGTTAGGGTCGACCTAGCCATGGTGAGGGTCGACCTTGCCCATTATTATTTTTTTCTTCTTCTTTCTTTCGTATCTTCTTCATTCTAGCTCGGATTCTGACAATCCATATATGGAAATTAACCAAAAAATTACCACGGACATAATGGTGCAATTCCCGTGGCTCAATTCTTATAATTTCACAGATTTATTTTATTATTTAATTAATTCTTTAATTAATTATTATAGCTTAAATTTTGGGTTGTTACAGTGATTATGAATTTTTTTAGCATATTAATGAAGTGTTTAAAAGATTAAGTTGATTTTCTAGGTTACGCACGAATAGAAAAAACACGAAGTTATATTTTAACAAACCTATCCATATATGAAATTAAATATATGACTTTTCTTTTATCTGTTCTAACATTTCTTCTCAAGTTCTATACTAAATTATTTGCTTTACCTACTCCCCAATTCCTTGGCTAAACAATAGTCCACTTCTAAGTTTAATTTTAGTAATCATTCCAATTATCATCATAATTTATTTGTTTTCCTCATTTAGTAATTTTAATCTTTCTCAATTTTGCAAGAAAAATTAAAGTAATATGTATTATTTCAATGTAATAAGATAATGGATCATTAAAAGTTGGTTAGGTTCATTTTATTTGTTTCTCTCTCTTCTTTTATTTTTTCTTTATTTCTTTCTTTGCTTTATCTTCAAAGAATTTGATCTTTGCTAATTGATTTTCCTTTTCGATTTTTTCCATTTTCAAACTAGGTGTGATGGCATAGAATATCATGTTAAAGTATCATTATTCTAATATAAATAAATGGTGCAAAATACTAATACGAAGGCTTGAATATCATATTTTTCGAGGATTTATTTGATATATTATTGAATAATTTCACCTTTAGTTTGTAATGCGTTTTTGATAAACTTAATTCTTAATTTTTTTGGACTATAGATTACAACTAATGATTGAATTGAAAGGCCATATGTTGATGAAAGGCAATTCCATTCCATAATCATATTGTTATATACACCTACAAGTTTTTATCTTTTAAAACAATGCATAAGCTAAATATTTAGATACAACATGTCACTGGGACAACAAACAACAAATTATGTGTCAATAAATGTTCGAATCATGCTACGCAAGTTTCGAACTTGTGACGTCTCGCACCAAAGTCGAATCGCTTAACCACTGGGACAATGTTACTTATCAATTTTTAACTCTTTCCTTTTCAGTAACGACATCTCAATTCTATTATGTATAAAGGAAAATATCCGACCATTTGTGTACTCTTTTCATAATTTATCTCATCCTTTGTGTATACCGAATTCTTAGTGATTTGAGGGATTATTAATATCTACACCATTATAATTTCATTTCATATATCTCAGATATTAACGATACAATTAATAACTATAGTATACCATGATTTTCATGTAACTCTTTCCATTTGTTTATTTCATTTTGATAAAGTTTTCCATTTTGAAAAATAACAATTAACGAATGTTTTTTCTCATTATCAAATAATTTCATTTAATTTCTTATTTTGATTGACCTTTTGGTTTATATACACAAGAGAATAATCGACCCTTTGTATACTCTTTTAACAATTCGTCTAATTTTGCACATTTAATTCTTAATGATTTGAGGGATTATTAACATTTAAACTCTTATAATTTATTTTGCACACATCCCAAATATGCGACAACCAGCACCTTCCGACACACCAATCTAAAGCCTTGGGTGATTTTTGGACTCATGTCGTTTCCAAGATGTATGAGCTATAGGGTAATTAAACATTTCAGAGACTAAAATTATAAGGATAAAACCTAAGACATTTTATAGCTTCAGATCTCATAACGGAAGACAAATAAATATAAGTACAAAAATCGCCATCTCAAAAAATATTTGGACTAAAAATAATACGTCGTAAAATCCACATGATACAAAATTACATCGTGTAACAACCCACAAATTTATTAGTTTGATAAATTTTATTTATTTTTAAGATATCCAAATATGAGCTTTTGAAAATATAGATTATGATGTTTTGAATAATAAATAATAATGGTAATCTCATTTTGAATAGGTATTTACAAAAATATAAACTTTGAAGGAATATCAATAAAGGAACATAAAACCATTTTTCGATAAAACATCTCTATAATCGTAAAATGTCCCGCACAGAGCTGGATACATGAACTTATTTTTATAGTTGAACAACAATGTGAAGTATAATTATTTGTTTTATTTTTTGGAAATTAGAAGTATGTATGACATCCTCAATGATTCCCTTATATTTAGTAATTAATTTTTGATTTTAAATTGAGATTTAATGATTAAATAATTATTATTTATTCAAATACTTATTCTTAAATGACTGCAATTGATTTTAAATGGTTATAAAGTGATAGTAAATTATTTATAACAGTTTTATAAATATATATAATCAGTTTGAAAATATAAGAAAATTGATATCGCTTTATTAGTATAATAGCACTTTTTGTGAATAATCGTTAATATTGATTTATATGATTTTATAATTCAAACGAGATCATTATAATTAATAAATAATGATTACAAATTTATTTTCAAATTATGAGAAATCTTAATAAAAATGGTTAAGAAATTAACCATGATTAATTAAGGAAAAATAAATCTATATGGATATATATATGAAGTTATTTAGTCTCTTAATGATTTTGAAACTATAAAAAGGTTGAAAAAGAATATTGTGGTAATATAATATTATAAAATGATTTAAAAGTGAAAAAGAGATTTAATATAGAAAATATTAGTCTAAATGTTTGAAAATGGTTTGTAACTTTTTTATAAACATTAAATTTTAATTTGGATAAGTTTTGATAAATAATGAATTTGGAGTGAAAAATAGGCGCATCGTGTAACGGTAGTTCACGATTTCGCGCCGTAAAAGCTAAATCCTTCTATATAATGGAATTGGAGTTAGATTTCCTTGAAATATGAATTTTCCGAACTATTATATACATAGTTTTCAAACAAAGAAAGAAAATTGAGATTTCGACAAATAGATTTTAAAATATGGATAAAACAAGTTTATGAAAAAAATCGTCGTTTGCAGTTCGAAATCCATAAAAGAATTTATTTAAAAATATGAAATAAAATTTAAAAAGCTTTTAAAATGTTTTAAAATTTATTTGAGTTATAAAAATGAATTTCTAAATGATAGAAAAGTCGTTTTGATCAATATAGCTTTAAAAGCACTTTCCGTAGCCCGTTGACTCACTTATCTATAGCTGTTGAAATATAGAAACGCAACCATTCTTTTCCAAATCTTTTGTGAAGGTTCTTAAATGATTTATAGACTATTTTAAAAGTAATTTGAAGGATTTATGGAATGGTTAAAAAAATTTTAAATGATTTAGAGTCGATCAAATAACTTGACCGCCTTATGGAAGATAGAGAGATTGAGTCTAGGCTTGGGTTTAGAAAACCAGTTTTCTGCTTTTCCTAACTATCCGAACTGGCCGGATGGATGGGATAGTAAATTTGGTTTACTCCGATCAAAAAATTTCAAAGTACAAAGGATATAAATTTTCAAATTAAAACAACATGGAGTTTATGGAGGTTATATTTGGTGCTAAATCTCGAAGAGGGAACTCATACTTTTGTGAAATTTAAAAGGTGATTTCGCCGTTATTTCGATCACAGTAGTTGTTAAATACAAGAATTGATGTTGAGTAGAATTAGATGATTTCTATAGATTTTCTCACTAATATTTACTGGTTTTGGTTTAACATCCAAGATAACATGGTTTTAACTCAATCTAATTTTGATTTTGAATAAGGGAATCTTTGTTAAGATTTATATGAAATGATTTCGAAATATTTTCCTCAGAAAAGAATAATATGATTTAGGATTTAAAAATGTTTTAAGTAATCAAAGGATTTGATAAATGAGGCTTAATGATTTCATATACTATTAAGAAGAAAAACAAAATAATTAAAAACAATATTTCTCTTTGAGTTATTCAATAATGAATAAAAAAATGAATTACATTGAATATTGATTGATAATCACATATGGACTTAACATCATTTAAATCGATGATTAATTCGGAGGAACCAGAGTCCAATTTGGGTAATTGTTATCCGAAAACCACTTTGAGCCAATGTATGCATTCGGAAGTGAAGACGTGATGATAATGATTGTTAAAGACAGGGATCTTCATGATGAAGGGCTGCTTGCCACTAGTCCCTCGGGGTGAAATTTACCATATTATATATTTATGGTGGCAATAGTGCTCTATTATGAAAATCTTCGATTACAAGGACTAATCGCTATTAATCCTAGGGATGATTCCTGACAAGATGTGGTAAGAGGAGCGTCTTCAGTTTCGTTCAATCCCAGAATGAACTTGTTTAAATGATTGTCTAACATTGCATTTCTGAGATCATAACGTTGACTTTTACAAATGTACATCTGTTTGGTGGCGGAGAAGGAAACTTCTCTTAGCTTAACCATTTCTCTGAGACAAACGAGTTCAGATGTTGTATGTTCATAAAAGGCAATAGTGATTGAAGGAATGGAAATGTGGCATTCAAAGTGGAACCTATGATGATCAAATTGTGGCTTTGCGAAAAGCAAAGCGTGGCTTTGTGGAGCATAGCCTCACGAGCCTCACATCCCAAGAATGATATGGATATTATGTGGTCTGAAGGACATATTTCGGGTTATTATTGAGGAAAGTTCCTTGTAAGCACTTGTTGTCATGTTGTATGAATGGAAAGGTATGGAGGCTAATGGAGATTGTGTAAAGCCACTGAGAAATACTCTATTCCATGGTAGTATAGCAGTATAGTTCGAAGGTCGACGAAGATCATATATAGCTACTGGTGTGAACTAGGATTATTATACGTGGATTTGCGAGTCTGAATGGTCTCTAGTTCCCCATCATGTTGGAAATCCAATTCCAATATGTTGCCTTTACGATTTTGATTGTAGAACCTACTTTTAGAAAGTAGCTAGTAAGCCATCACATTTAATCAATGTAACAATTTCGGCTATCTTGATATATTATTTGAAAATCGTTTTCAAAGGAATGTCATTAAACATAATATCAAATTATTTTGGTATAAAGATGTTTGGTCATCATAAGGTAAAAACCCATCCGTATTTATGTGTGGGTCTTATGAAATTTCTTCTTTTCAAAGGTTTTTTAACCGGCATCAATTTTATAAATCGATTATCCCATGCTGGTTTATCAAGCCTGATCCGGGTATATTTAATACTTGGGTTAGATCCGAGTAGTTCAGGTTTAGTTGAAGACGCTTGGAGTTTCCATAGGAGAGCTGGAGATCTTCATCTACGTATGGATGTATTCTATTATATACTGCACCTATTGCATTTGTTTCTATTTTTTAGCATTTGTAAGGACAGAGAATTTATAACTGGCCACGCTGAATATAGGATAGACTTTGATATTACATTCAAAATTTTCCGTTGCAAAGATTATTTGAAATAATATATGTTATTCCATTCGTATAAGATTCCATTCCATCTTTGTTTTCTTTTTCCCCAAAAATGGGCTGTTCGGCACATGGATTTGCAGCACATGAATACCGAGGTAATATTAGTGTCGATTTTCAAGGGTCGAAAATCCCCTGTAGTTACATTTGCTATCAGAGCTTAGGTTGAGCGAACACGTCGACTTTTTTGGGGTAAAACTCATTATGGATGTGGTTAGCAATACCCTAGAATGAGCAACTCATTAGAGATAGGGTTGGTAACACCCTAGAATGAGTTTTGAGAGTACTATACATATGAGCATGTATTTGTTATTTGATATAAAAATGTTTTGGGTCGTTTTATCTATTCAGTGGTTTATAGATTCCGGTTGATGCGCCTAATCACCGCTATCGATTGGGATTTCTAAACACAAGGCAAATCAGCACACCACTTTAAAAGAAATATATTATATATATGTATGTATGTATGTATGTATATGTATATATACGTAAAAGTATAAATATTTGTGTGATTTCGTAAATTTATAAGATGGGAATAAACTTCTAAGTATCGATCATATGTTGGCTTGGACGAACGGTATCGAGCATTTGGCAAATTATTCTCCTTATCATAGATGATCAAGGAAAGTTTAGAAAAAAAATCTGAACAAGTTGAATTAAGTTATTTGGACAAAAGTTTTTAGGTCAAGAAGTAAATGGTATAAACCTTGTAATGATATCTTGGTATATCACTTAGGCCAGGATGTCTTATTTTTTGGGGAAAGATTTTTGGAGGACTCCAAAACAAGCATAAAGAGCATGTGCAGCAAAAGAAGCAGAAGAGGAATTAATATTTGCATCTTATGCTGGCATATACTGTTTCAGATGCGGTAATAAAGGATATATGCAGTTTTGTGTTAGAATAGAAAAGAAAAGGAAAGAGATAAAAGGAAAGCAGAGAAAAAGAAGAAATAAAAATCTTTTGGGGTTGATATATTTTTTTACAAGCGTAAAAAGCAAGGACATTTTTACGTGGGTTCCCTAAAACGAAGAAAAAACCCAAAATTCGATCAGGAAAGGTAAAGGGTTTCTACCATTGCAAGGGATTAGGACATATGGCCAAAGAATATCCATGGACATGCCTTTTGTGCTACTAGGGAAAACATTTAATGAAGGACTATCCAAAAAATAAAGGTGGCTGACTTAAGGCCTCAAAGACAAAGTATCGTCCACCTTAAAAGGGATCTATGAATAGTATGTATATAGCAGTTCAAGTACCTATATATGTATGATGGTCGTGTGTGATAGGATGTATTCCCTAAGAAGTTACCCCTAAAAGTTTGTAATACAGCTAGGAGCGGATGTATAAATATGATGTTAATTAATAAACTTCTCTTTGGATTATCCTCTCAGAGCACTCCTTCTATCTTATATCCAATCAAATTTGATAAGATGTTTTGAAATAAAAGATTATATAATATAAAGAAGTGCCTTTATAAAAAATGTTTAAATTAAGAAATTATTTAAGAATATATTTTATAAAAGAATAATTTATAAAATAAAGTGTAATTAGCAAAAATAAAATGACGTTTGAGAAAGATGGGTTTGAGAATTCATATCCTAATTTTTTTGAAAAGGTGTAAATGGGAAAGTTACGTAATAAAAAATAAGTTTGGAATTAAATTTATGATGAGATTTATTAATAAATAAATTTCAAAGCAATTTTGAAATAAGAATTATAATGGTATTTTTCAAAATAAAGGATAATTGATTTCTTTTGGAAAAGAGGTAGAAATATTTTTGGGAACAAATATTTTGAAGAAAGGGTTTATAAAGGTATTTATGAAAAATAAAAGTTATGAGATGTTTTCATCAGGATTAGAAAATGTTAAATAAGTTGTAAGTTGATCATTTCGTCACACGATTTTGATGTAAGATTTGAGTACGGAACTTTGAGGTATTTATACCAGTTCGAAAGAGGATTTATCATTCGATTCTTGACGGTGAACATTGATAAGGATTTACGATTGGGTACTTGAGTTTTCTATCATAGTTGAGGGCTATGTAAGGGAAACAAAGTTTTCTGATCAAGAAGCCCGATCAGAGTCCGCACAAGAGAATCGGGAGATTTGTACTAGTTTAGAAGTAAAGTTGTGGATTGGAATAATATATCAATACGAATGTAAGTTTAAATATAAATATTTTGGGCAAATACCTTTGGGTTTTGTTTTGGTGTAATTTCGATGACGAAATTCTTTTAAGTGGGAAAGTCTGTAACGACCCGCTAATTTATCAGATTGATAAATTTTATCTATTTTTAAAATATCCAAATATAAGATTTTAAAAACATAGATTATGATGTTTTGAACAATAAATAATAATGGTAATCTTATTTTAATAAGTACTTACAAAAATATAAACTTTGAAGGAATATCAATAATGACTAAAAAAAACCATTTTATCGATAAACAACTCTATAGTCGTAAAACATCGTGCACGGAGCCAGATACATAAACTTATTTTTATAATTGAAAAGGAATATAAAAATAAAATTATTTATTTTATTTTTGGGAAATTAGAAGAATGTATGACATTCTCAACGATGCCCTTATATTTAAAAATTGATTTTTGAGTTTAAATTGAGATTTAATGATTAACTAATTATTATAATTATTCAAATAAATGTTTTTAAATGACTATAATTCATTTTAAATGGTTATAAAGTGATAGTAAGTTAATTATAATAGTTTTATAAAGATATATAATCAGTTTGAAAATATAAGAAAACTGATACCACTTTATCGGTATTTTTGAAATTTATAAATAATTGTTAATATTGATTAATATAATTTTCTGATTCAAATGAGATCGTTTAAATTAATTAATAATGATTAAAAATTTGTTTTAAAATTTTGTCCATATATATATATGTAATTTAAACTATAAGTAAAAATAAGATCGGGAATCGGCTTCCCGAGTTTCAGCGGTTTAACGAACTGAAGTTGTTCGAAAGTCATTGCAACCTTGTTTATATGTCATGTGCACATATATAACAAACAAATACATTCACTAACATATACATGAACACATACATACAGACATATGAAATACGTACATGTATAAATACATATACCTTAGGAATATCATGATATTTTCACCTTTCTTCATCATTAAGCAACCTTAAGTCAACTAAGGACATGAACGGATGGCTTGGAAGTGAATGATGTGATGAAGGCACATGAGGAGGGGGATAACTTGGGGAACATGATGATTAAAGAGGGTGTGGGCTAACGGTAGTTTTGTCCATTCACTTTTAGGTATTTCCTACCATTTATTTTTCCTATAAATAACCATGCATACTCTTCCATTTCATTCATCTTCCTCTTCATTTTTTATAAGCTCTTTCTCTCCATTTTAATGGCTGCTTCCTTAAAGAATTCATAAAGAAATTTTAGTAGTAAAGAAAATAAAAATATTTATTCATATATACGCTATAGTATTACACCTCCAAAACAAATGCAAACACCTCCCTATCTCCTCTACAACTCAAGCTACCCCTATATCCAAAGCTAAGGCCGAGCATCGCTCATCCAAGGTCAAAGCCAAGAGCACCAATAAAGAAGGAAGCACGTTAGGGAGCTCTGAAGCAAGGAAAAGAGGAGGAAGTGCAGCCAGAGTGTTACCAGAATCGATTCGAGAAGCTACGAAAAAGATTGGTGGAGTGGAGCCATAAGTGAGTACTCAACATTTATTAAACAACAAATAATCTCTATAACTACTTTTAAATATAATAATATGACTATTTAATCTCTTAACGATTGTATAAATGTTTGATAACTTGTTTGATTATATGGTTGATTTTATGGATGTTGATATGGTTAACAAATTGGTTGTGATAAATTATGAGAAATCTTAATAAAAATGCTTAAGAAATTAACCATGATTAATTAATGAAAAATAAATCCATATGGATGTGTAAATGAAGTTATTAAGCCTCTCAATGGTTTTGAAAATACAAAATGGTTGAAAAAAATATTAAAGTAATATAATATTATAAAACAATTTAAAAGTGAAAAAGAGATTTAATATGGAAAACATTGGTCTAAATGTTTGAAAACGGCTCATAAATGTTTTATAAAAATTAAAATTTAATTTCGAGAAGTTTTGACAAATAATGAATTCGGAGTCAAAAATAGGCGCATCGCGTAACCGTAGTCCGCGATTTCGCACCGTAAATGTTAAATCCTTTTATAAGATGGAATTGGAGTCGGATTTATTTAAAATAAGAATTTTCAAACTATTATATAAATACTTTTCGAAAAAAGAAAGAATATCAAGATTTCGAAAAGTAGCTTTAAAATAAGAGTAAAACAAATTTTTGAAAAAATCGTGATTTTGTAGTTCGTAATCCATAAAATAATTTCTTTAAAAATGATATTTTTAAATTGTTTAAAAATATGAAATAGATTCTAAAAATCATATAAAATGTTTTAAATTTGATTTAAGTTATAAAAATGAATTTCCAAATGATAGAAAAGTCGTGTTGATAAATATAGCTTCAAAAGACTTTTCGTAGCACTTTTCTATAGCTGTTGAAATATAGAAACACAACCATTCTTTTCCAAAAAAAATTTAAAGGCTCTTAAATGATTTATAAAGTATTTTAAAGATAATTTGAAGGATTTATGGAATGGTTAAATAAATGTTAAATGATTTAGAGTCGAACAAATAACTTGACTGGCTTATTAGTGACAGAGAGATAGTGTATAGGCTTGGGTTTGAAAACCAATTTCCTGCTCTCCCTGCCTATCCGGACTGGCCCGACGGAAATGGTAATTTGATTTACTCGGATCAAAATTTCCAAAGTATAAAGGATACAATTTTCCAAATTTAAACAACTTGGATTTTATGGAGATAATCTTCTTATATTTGGTGTTATATCCCGAAGAGGGAACTCATGCTGTTTGTGGAATTTAAAGGATGATTTCGCTATTATTCTACCCATAGTTACTTTTAAATATGGAAACTGATATTGAGTAGAATTTGATGATTTCTATAGATTGTGTCACTTAATATTTACTGGTTTTGGATTAACATCCAAGATAACATGGTTTTAACTCAATCAAAATTCTGATTTTGAATTAAGAAATCTTTATTAAGATTTATATGAAACGATCTGGAAATATTTTTCTAAGAAAGAATGAAATGATCTCGAATTTAAAAAGGTTTTAAGTACTCAAATGATTTGATAAATGAGGCTTAATAATTTCATATACTGTTAAGAATATAAATAGAATAATTTAAAACAATATGTCTCTTTAAATTATTTATGAATGAACGAAAAGATGGATTAAATTGAATGTTGATTGATAATCACATATGAACTTAATATCTTTTAAATCGATGATGGTTCGGAGGAACCAGGGTCGGATTTGGGTAACTCCTATCCGAAAACCACTTCAAAACAATGTATACGTTCGGAAGTGAAGATATGATGATGATGATTGTTAAAGACGGGGATCTTAATGATGATGGGCTGTTTGCCACTAGTCCCTCCGGGTGAGATTTACCATATCATATTTATGGTGGCAACATTACTCTGTTATGAAAATCTTTGATTACAAAGACTAATCACTATTAATCGTAGGGATAATTCCCGACAGGATGTGGCAGGAGGAGTGCCTTTAATTTCGTTCAATCCCAGACCAAACTTGTATGGATGAATGACTGACATTGTATTTTTGAACTCACAATGTTGACTTTTACAAATGTACAGTTGTTTTGCGGTGGAGAAGGAAACTTCTCTTAGCTTAACACCCTTCTCTGAGACGTACATGCTTAGAGGTTGTATGTTCATAAAAGTCAATAGTGATTGAACGAATGGCAATGTGACATTCAAAGTGGAACCTGTGACGATCAAAGCATGGTTTTGCAAAAAGCAAAGCGTGGCTTTGTGCAGCGTTGCTTCATAAGCCTCACATCCCAGGAATGATATGGGATACTGAAGCAACCCTCCTTTAAGAAGTTGTTATTTGAATGGCTCAATTTAGTTTGTGCTAATTTCAGGGTTGCTTACTTGCAAGACCAACTATTTTCTTTCTTTTATTAGTTTTTTTCTTTATTTTTATTTCCCAAGATCCAATCTGATCAATATAGAAATATGGATATACTTCTTTGTGGAAACTATTGTATGTACATATAAACATACAAATCGTCTTAATTCTAATATCAGAGCTTTTGGGTAAAGAATGACTCAATTTGTTTTAAATTGAAGTAACTAGTGATTTAGCCACAATAAAAAGGGTTGGAAACCAAAAACCACCCCTATCTGAATCTTGTGCAAATTTTTCTAATCAATTTCTGTTTGTTTAATTGTGTTTAACAATTGTATATTTAATAAAACATGTAAGTTGACTCGTGATATTAAAACTTTTACAAAACTGCTTTTCAAATAGCAAAACAGGAGGTTGTGCATGCTTCTGTGCATCTGTGTGCACACAAACATGTACAACTGCTTATTTACTACACCTGAGTTTTCAGGTTGATCAACTTGATTAGGTTAGATCCCTATACTGTCTTGTCATAATTTGCTAGCTTTGCTTATTCATTTAAACATCAAACTCATGAAAATCTGGGTTCATGCCTCTTATGTTTTTTTTTCATTTCTGCTTATGGGTTCATCCTTACTTCATAGTATTTACATTTAATCTGTAACTAGATTCTAGCCTTTAAAACAGTCTAATACATATGCATACATTACTAGTTCACATATGCTTCAGTTCTACTACCAACTTCACTACTTAATTCATGAAAATTTTACATGCTTACAGGTTATGATATAAAGCTAAACACATTTATCTTTTTCCACTGAAAACAGTTCCATCACATAGTAATCTTTTTTTTAAACCATTCATTACATCACAATCTAAGTTTCGCACAATTCCAATATTATTACAGAAAAGTCTTTCAGCTACGTTAAACATAACAGACACTCTTCAACAAAAGTCATAATTTAGTAAATTAGCAATTTCTTCTTAGCATCACACATCTGCATCTTATCACTTTGCTTCCTCTTTTCCCGCAGACATCCCATGACCTGCTCCATAATGAATATGAAGCACTCATTTGATGTAAGAAACAAACAGGTCAGACTTATGTCTGGTGTAAGTAAAATCATTTGACAATGCATAAAGACTAATAAAATAGGTTCCATATTGCCTTTCTCTTTTCAGAGGTTAAGTGTTTCACTTAGGTTGTTAAATTACTTACTCATGTTCAAATTACACTGTGTTATATCAGTGGTAGGTGTTGTGTATTGTTAACATAATTATGTATATATGTGTTCTCGGACCAAACTGGTTAACAGAAGCTCTAATTCAAACAATCCTATCATCATCATACAACTCACACAGGTTGGTGCTAACACCCAATCATACACAAACATGCACATACAGTAATCATGGCACTGAGCTGAAATATCAGTCCTTAATTTACATGCTAGGGTTTCCACATACTTCTAGCCTATTTTCCTTTGCAGCTATGTTCATTTCATGTTGTTCTGGGGTCCAGTATCACACTCATGGTTGCACTGGTGCACGTTGCCTGGAACTGCCACCTAATTTCTAGTGCACTACAAGCTACTAGGACATAAACATGCCATGTGCAAACTCACACCCCAACCTTGGTGCAAGCCAACCACTGTGTCATACCCACTTCCCTCATACCCAACCTGATAGAGGTGACCCACATCCTTAGTTTAGTTACTATGTTTTTTATTATGACTCAATATGGTCTATGCAGTGTCATATCCAAGACTATTATATACTTAACCAGTGTGTTAACAGTTTTTCATACAACCATCAATCATTCACCCATCCATGCATTCAACAATTGATCAATCAACCTTGTATACCATTTCAAGTCAGTTTTATTCAGAGATGCAACCTTGGCTAAAGCATGGATTAGAGCATTTCAGAAAGTAAGATGCTACTATGGTTCTCCAGTAATAAGGTTCTTACAGTTAGCCCACACATTAAAGTGTATTCACTTGTTACTCAACCTTATTTCCAGAGAACAATCAATGATGGATTAAGACTCAGCACTTGGAAATCCCATTGCATCCTAATCCACATTTTCAGTTGAAAGACATAAGCCAGAGAACCATTCCTCTTACTACCTTGCACCCTATTTTTCTTAGTAATTTATGCTTTAACTAAAAATATTTCTCAAGTTCATACACATATCAGTTATTATTCCATTATTAAATTATCATGTATAAGCAAGCATAGGTTAAGTGACAACAAAGCAATGCAAATCGCAAAATCTTAGAAACAATAGAAAATTGTTAAACTGAGAATACATTCAAAGCATCAAACAGGAATCAAAATAAACTAAAGGGGAACATGGCTGCCTTTCATAGGTCTTAATGCCTTGCCAAGGGAGGGTTTACTCACCAAAGTTCTCCATCCCAAATCTTGGTTTAGGTCTGCCATTGATTTCTTGAACTGCTGCCTGTTTTCACCTTTTTTTTATGTTTTTTTTTCTGGTTCTAACATGTAACCGTAGGAGATAATGATGTATATAGGGGAGTTGCTAGGGTTTTAAGGTTAGTTAAGTAATTTATTTTCATCAGAAATCCCATCACCATTTCTGGTTTCACCCACAATTCACCCTCTCCACTTTCCTTTCCCACCATTTCTTCTTTTCCCTTGTCTTGGCCACTTTTGGCAAATTTCTTCACACACTATATGCATGACTTTGGCTCGGGCATAGTTTGTCTTTTCTGGTTTTTTACTCATGCATATAAACTTATGTGTCTAGCTAAATTTTTGTGTATGTGTCAATCAATTTAAGTTGCACATCTTATATTCATGCATTTTTTACCTACACAAGCAACTGTGCTTATATTTATCTATAGGGGTTTTGGACTAAAAACTGTCTAGGTTACTTATGCATTGTAATTAGGAAAATGTATACACACTAACAAGTTATGCACTCATTTATTTTACATTTATCTACAGGGTCTTTACCTACTAAATTGCCTTGCCCATGTAGTATACTGGAATAGTGTGCACACGCACAAGAGCATGCACACTCACTCACACACAAGCATTTCCAGAAAATTGTGTTTTCAACTAACTATTTTTCTTTTATAAAATATTTAAATATATATGTATATGCTTAAACTATGGGCTGTCGCATACACTCCTCCTTTAAGAAATTGTGTCCCACAATTTAACACTTCTTACTATGTTAGTCATGCATCAAAACCAAACATGCACATTAACATTTTTTTCAACTGAAACATACATCCAACAAGCACATTCAACCCTGGACAATGTATTTAACTAAATAAATTCAAGCATGAATAATAAATTACCTCTACTCTAATTGCTAGTTGCAAATAGTTGAGGGTATTGGGCTTTTATCTTGTCTTCAACCTCCCATGTACAATCATTAGGGTCTAGACTCCACTGCACCTTTACCAGTTTGATAGTTTTGTTTCTCAATTTCTTATCTTCTTTAGCTACAATGCCCACTGGATATTTCTCATACACCAAGTTTGGTCTGACTTCTACCTGTTTTGGTAACTGAATCACTGAAGCTTCATCATGTACACATTTTCTCAATTGTGATACATGAAATACATTATGTATTCCACTCATTTCTTCTGGCAACTTAAACTTGTAAGCCATTTCCCTACTTTTGCAATGATTTCATATGGTCCTATATATCTTGGGGTTAGTTTCCCTGCCTTGCCAAATCTCAACACCTTCCTCATTGGTGAAACGTTTAAGTACACATAATCTCCTAATTCAAATTCAAGTGGCTACCTTCTTCTGTCTGCATATGATTTCATTCTGTCTTGTGCTACCTTCATTCTCTGTCTGATCAGTGTGATCTTAGCACTTGTCTCTTTCACATGATCTGGTCCTAATATCAACTTATCACCTACCTCTAACCAGCAAGCAGGTGACAAACAAGGCCTCCCATATAGAGCTTCATAGGGTGCCATCCCTATACTACTCTGGTAGCTATTATTGTAAGAAAATTCTGCTAAATGAAGGTAGTCCTTCCAGTTACCACCATGATCAGTACACAGGCCCTAAGTAAATCCTCCAAGAATTTATTGACTACTTCTGTTTGGCCATCAGTTTGGGGATGGTAGGCTGTGCTCAAGCACAACTCAACCCCCATTGCCTGTTGGAATCTACTCCAGAACGTTGATGTGAATATGGTGTCTCTGTCACTAATGATAGTGGTAGGAACTCCATGTAGTTTCACTATTTCTTTCATGAAAGCTTGTGCCAGTTTTGGGCATTTCTATCACTTCTTATTGGTATAAAATGTGATGACTTAGTTAATCTATCTACCACCACCCAAATACTATCATTACCTCTCTTTGATCTTGGCAAGCCATCAATGAAATCCATTGATATGCTTTCCCATTTCCACCTTGGAACTTCCAAAGGTTGCAGTAGTCCACTGGGTCTTTGGTACTCGGCCTTGACCTGTTGGCAAGTCATATATTTTTTCACATATTCACCCACACTCCTCTTCATTCCTTTCCACCAATAGATCCTATTTAGATCATGATACATTTTAGTACCATCTGGATGTATAGTGTACTTAAACTTGTGATGGACATCCATGATCTTTCCTTGCAGCGCTTCTGTGTTAGGCACACACAGTCTTCCCTTGTATCTTAAATATCCTTTTTCATCCAGTTCAAATTTGTCAAGCTTTGAACCATTCCTTAACAATTCCTTCTTCTCCCTCAGGAATGCATCCATGTCTTGTGACTGGTTCACTTCTTCCACTAGGTCTGATTTTATTGTGATGAGGCTGAGCTTGCCATATAATTCCATGTCCTCATCTAACTTCATAGTTTGCTCTCCCATGTTTTCCACTTCTACATCAGTCAGTATTGACAACATTTTAAACTCCTTTATCATTAGTGTAGCCAACTTGGCATGTTGCCTACTCAATGCATCTGCCACTCTATTTTCCTTCCCTGGTGTGTACATAATGTCCAAGTCATAGGCAGCAAGGAACTCCACCCACCTATGTTGTCTCATGTTCAAGTCATTTTGAGAAAATACGTATTTCAAAGCTTTGTGGTCAGTATAAATCTCAAACTTTGCCCCTAACAAGTAGTGTCTCCAAAGCTTTAATGCATACACCACAACTGCCAATTCCAAGTCATGTGTTGCAGACTTGGTCTCACTTGGTTTCAGTTGCCTTGATGCATAGGCTATTACCCTACCATCTTGCATAAGAACAGCTCCTATTCCTGACCCACATGCATCAGCGTACACTACCAGATTGTTATTGCCTTCTGGAATTTTTAGCACTGGTGCTTCCATCAATGCCTTCTTCAAATGGTTGAATGCCTCTTCACACTTCTCAGTCCATAGGAAAGGCTGGTCTTTCCTTGTTAGCTTGGTTAGTGGGGTTGCTATCTTAGCAAAATCTTTTATAAATCTCCTGTACTATCCAGCCATGCCCATGAATGATCTTATTTCAGTAACACTACTTGGTCTTTTCCATGCTTGCACTGCCATGACCTTGCTAGGGTCCACTGAAATTCCTTCTTGAGAAATTATATGGCCCAAGAACTTTATTTCATTCCTCCAGAAAGAACACTTTGCAAACTTGGCTTTAAGACCTTGTCGCCTTAGTCTACTTAGTACCATGTGCAGATGTTTCTCATGTTCATTAGCTGATTTAGAGTATATTAATATATCATCAATGAAATTTAGTACAAATTTATCTAAATAATCCCTGAAAATCCTATTCATTAAATCCACAAAATAGGATGATGCATTAGTCAATCCAAATGACATTACTAAATACTCATACAAGCCATACCTAGTATTGAAAGTTGTATACTTGATACTTTCTTCTTCCACTTTCATTTGATGGAAACCAGATGCTAAGTCAAGCCTGGAAAATACCATAGCGCTATTTAATTGATCAAAAAGATCATCAATTCTAGGTAGAGGGTATTTTTTTTTGATGGTGACTGAGTTTAACTCTTTATAATCTATGCACATTCTCAAAGAACCATCATGCTTCTTAACAAATACTACTGGTGATCCCCAATTTGAACTGCTAGGCCTAATGAAGCCTTTTTGTTCTAATTCTTCTAATTGTTTCTTCAACTCAATCAGTTCCTTAGGCCCCATTCTGTTTGGTTTCTTAATGACAGGGCTTACTCTTGGTTTAAGTTTTATTTGAAATTCTACTGGTCTATTATGAGGAATGCCATTCACTTCACCAAACACATCAGTGTATTGGTTAACTATGGGTATCTCCTCTAGGCTTAATTCAACCTCACCAATATTCAAGTTGAACATTCTGCCCATACCCCTATCTTTGGCTGCCTCATACATAACCAAAACTCTTTTTCCATCAGGAAGTTTTAATGAGATTGTGGAATTTTCCAAGTTAATGATAGCACAAAAAACTTTTAACCAATCCATTCCTAGTATAATATCTAGCTTAGGGTAATTTAACACATATAATTCTGAAATAAAGGTGTGACCATCCATACATAATTCTACTTGCATGCATTTCATGTTTGTATTGCAGGAGCTACCTATGGGACTATTAACATGTAATGGCTTATCAACAAGAACACATGTTAACCCTAGTTTCTGAACTATGTCACATGAAATAAAAGAGTGTGTAGCTCCGGTGTCATAAACAACTGATATGGGTATGCCTTTAATAAATAATATACCTTCCACTTGGCTAGGTGTTTCCATTGCCTTGCCCTTTCCTTCAAGTACAACCACCCTTGCCATTTCTGGACATTGCCTCTTCATGTGCCCTTCTTTACCATAGTTGTAGCACCTAAGAACAGTTGACTTGGGTGCTTGGCATTTGGTCTTTATATGGCCTTCCTTCCCACAGTTGTAACAGATCACTTTGGGTTTCTTACTGTCAGAGCTTACCACCTTACTTCCTTCTTCTTCTCATATGGGTGTGCTCTACTCTTCCCTTTCTTGTTATTCTTAAAATTCTTGAACTTCTCTCTGGCATTATCATGCTGCTCAAATGACAATGTCAAGTCCATAACTTGACCAAAGGTTCTGTCTTTGTATGGTAACATAGCTCTACTCAATCCAGCATTTAACCCTTCAATGTACCTTGCATTCCTTGAAACTTCATTTGGGATTAGTATTGCCCCATACTTGGACAACCCTTCAAATTTCTGAGTGTATTCAGTGACACTCATAGATCCTTGTCTCAACTTGATAAACTCCTTAAGCAATGAAGCTTTTGCTGAGGCTAGGACAAATCTGGCTTCTAAAATTTCTTTGAACTGATTCCATGTGATCTCTTGTTCTTGCCTGCCTGCAATGATCACTTCCCACTAATCCAAAGCAATGCCTTTTAGCTGTCTTAAAGCTATTTGCCTCTTTCTCTGGTCATTAACCTGCATATCTGCAAAGATCCTCTCCACTGTTCTTAACCATGTTTGAACAGCCATGACACTTTCTATACCATCAAAGCTGCTACCTCCCAGATATGTATATGTTTTAAGCAATTTGGACAGCTCCTCATGTGGATTATCTACCCTAGGTGCCATTTCATCCCTCGATACTCTAACAAAATCTGCATGTTAATCATTGGAGGACCAGTGGCCATTCCAGTTGCTTGCCCAGTTCTATCAGAGGATTGATCATTCTCCCTTTCTTCAGTAGCCTGGGGGATGATCCTAAGTGCTTTGGACCTCTATTGAACATTTCTAGTATGGTTAGTTCTAATTCCTATTCACTACTTTACTTTTAAAATTAGCAGTGAACCCACATAGTTATAACAAGTAAAATAACCAATGCAAATAATGCACACAGATTCAATCAAGTATTTTGTATTGGCTATGTATTTAATAACATAGCTCTGATACCAACTGAAGCAACCCTCCTTTAAGAAATTGTTATTTGAATGGTCAATTTAGTTTGTGCTGATTTCAGGGTGCTTACTTGTAAGACCAACTGTTTTCTTTCTTTTATTAGTTTTTTTCTTTATTTTTATTTCCCAAGATCCAATCTGATCAATATAGAAATATTGATATACTTCTTTGTGGAAACTATTTGTATGTACATATAAACATACAAATCATCTTAATTCTAATATCAGAGCTTTTGGGTAAAGAATGACTCAATTGGTTTTAAATTGAAGTAACTAGTGATTTATCCACAGTAAAAAGGGTTGGAAACCAAAAACCACCCCTATCTGAATCTTGTGCAAATTTTTCTAATCAATTTCTGTTTGTTTAATTGTGTTTAACAATTGTATATTTAATAAAACATGTAAGTTGACTCGTGATATTTAAACTTTTACAAAACTGCTTTTCAAATAGCAAAACAGGAGGTTGTGCATGCTTCTGTGCATCTGTGTGCACACAAACATGTACAACTGCTTATTTACTACACCTGAGTTTTTAGGTTGATCAACTTGATTAGGTTAGATCCCTATACTGTCTTGTCATAATTTGCTAGCTTTGCTTATTCATTTAAACATCAAACTCATGAAAATCTGGGTTCATGCCTCTTATGTTTTTTTTTTCATTTCTGCTCATGGGTTCATCCTTACTTCATAGTATTTACATTTAATCTGTAACTAGATTCTAGCCTTTAAAACAGTCTAATACATATGCATACATTACTAGTTCACATATGCTTCAGTTCTACTACCAACTTCACTACTTAATTCATGAAAATTTTACATGCTTACAGGTTATGATATAAAGCTAAACACATTTATCATTTTCCACTGAAAACAGTTCCATCTCATAGTAATCTTTTTTCTAAACCATTCATTACATCATAATCAAAGTTTCGCACAATTCCAATATTATTACAGAAAAGTCTTTCAGCTACGTTAAACATAACAGACACTCTTCAACAAAAGTCATAATTTATTAAATTAGCAATTTCTTCTTAGCATCACACATCTGCATCTTATCACTTTGCTTCCTCTGTTCCTGCAGTCATCCCATGACCTGCTCCATAATGCATGTGAAGCACCCATTTGATGCAAGCAACAAACAGGTCAGACTTATGTCTGGTGTAAGTAAAATCATTTGTTAATGCATAAAGACTAATAAAATAGGTTCCATATTGCCTTTCTGTTTTTAGAGGTTAAGTGTTTCACTTAGGTTGTTAAATTACTTACTCATGTTCAAATTACACTGTGTTATATCAGTGGTAGGTGTTGTGTATTGTTAACATAATTATGTATATATGTGTTCTCAGACCAAACTGGTTAACAGAAGCTCTAATTCAGACAATCCTATCATCATCATACAACTCACACAGGTTGGTGCTAACACCCAATCATACACAAACATGCACATACAATAATCATGGCATTGAGCTGAAATATCAGTCCTTAATTTACATGCTAGGGTTTCCACGTACTTCTAGCCTATTTTCCCTTGCAGGTATGTTCATTTCATGTTGTTCTAGGGTCCAGTATCACACTCATGGTTGCACTGGTGCACATTGCCTGGAAGTGCCACTTAATTTCCAGTCCACTACAAGCTACTAGGACATAAACATGCCATGTGCAAACTCACACCCCAACCTTGGTGCAAGCCAACCACTGTGTCATACCCACTTCCCTCATACCCAACCAGATAGAGGTGACCCACATCCTTAGTTTAGTTACTAAGTTTTTTATTATGACTCAATATGGTCTATGTAGTGTCATATCCAAGACTATTATATACTTAACCAGTGTGTGTTAACAGTTTTTCATACAACCATCAATCATTCACCCATCCATGCATTCAACAATTGATCAATCAACCTTGTATACCATTTCAAGTCAGTTTTATACAGAGATACATCCTTGGCTAAAGCATGGATTAGAGCATTTCAAAAAGTGAAATGCTACTGTGGTTCTCCAGTAATAAGGTTCTTACAGTTAGCCCATGCATTAAAGTGTATTCACTTGTTACTCAACCTTATTTCCAAAGAACAATCAATGATGGATTAAGACTCAGCACATGGAAATCCCATTGCACCCTAATCCACATTTTCAGTTGCAAGACATAAGCCAGAGAACCCCTTCCTCTTGCTGCCTTGCACCCCACTATTCTTATTAATTCATGCTTTAACTAAAAATATTTCTCAAGTTCACGCACATGTAATTAAATCAGTTATTATTTCATCATTAAATTATCACGTATAAGCCAGCATAGATTAAGTGACAACAAAGCAATGCAAATCACAAAATCTCAGAAACAACAGAAAATTGTTAAACTAAGAATACATTCAAAGCATCAAACAGGAATCAAAATAAACTAAGGGGGAACATGGCTGCCTTTCATAGGTCTTAATGCCTTGCCAAGTGAGGGTTTACTCACCAAAGTTATCCTTCCCAAATCTTGGTTCAGGTCTGCCATTGATTTCTTAAACTGCTGCCTGTTTTCTCCTTTTTTTTATGTTTTGTTTTCTGGTTCTAACATGTAACCGTAGGAGATAATGATTTATATAGGGGAGTTGCTAAGGTTTTAAGGTTAGTTAAGTAATTTATTTTCATCAGAAATCCCATCACCATTTCTGGTTTCACCCATAGTTCACCCTCTCCACTTTCCTTTCCCACCATTTCTTCTTTTCCCTTATCTTGGCCACTTTTGGCAAATTTCTTCACACACTATATGCATGACTTTGGCTCGGGCATAGTTTGTCTTTTCTGGTTTTTTACTCATGCATATAAACTTATGTGTCTAACTAAATTTGTGTGTGTGTGTCAATCAATTTACTTTACACATCTTATATTCATGCATTTTGTACTTACACAAGCAACTGTGCTTATATTTAATCTATAGGGGTTTTAGACAAAAACTGCCTAGGTTACTTATGCATTGTAATTAGGAAAATGTACACACACTAACAAGTTATGCACTCATTTATTTTACATTTATCTATAGGGTCTTTACCTACTAAATTGCCCTGCCCATGTAGTATACTGGAATAGTGTGCACACGCACAAGAGAATGCACACTCACTCACACACAAGTATTTCCAGAAAATTGTGTTTTCAACTAACTATTTTTCTTTTATAAAATATATATATATATATATATATATATATATATATATATATATATATATATATATATGCGCTTGAACTATGGGCTGTCACAGATACTATGTGTTCTGGAGGACATATATCAGGCTATTATTGAGGGAAGTTCCCTATAGGAACTTGGTTCCATATTGTGTGAATAGAAAGGTATGGAGGCTGATGGAAATCATGTAAAGCCGTTGAGTAATACTCTATTCCATGGTAGTATAGCAGTATAGCTCGGGGTTGACAGAGATTGTGTAAAGCCACTAGTGTGAACTAGGATTGTGATATGTGGAATTTGCGGGTCTTAATGGTCAATAGTTCTCTATCATATTGGAAATCCAATTCCAATATGTTGCCTTTACAGTTTTTATTGTAGAACCTTCTTTTAAAAAATAGCTATTAAGCCACCAAATTTAATCAACGTAACAATTTCGGCTATCTTGATATTTTATTTGAAAAGTGTTTTCAAAGAAATGTCATTATATATAATATCAAATAATTTTTGTATAGAAGTGTTTGGTTATCATAAGGTAAAATCCCATCCGTATGCGTGAGTCTTATGAAATTTCTTTTTTTTATCAAAGGTTTTTAACCAACATCAATTTTATAAATCGAGTATCCCACGCTGGTTTATCAAGCCTGATCCAGGTATTTTTAATACTTGGTTCAGATCCGAGATGTTTCTTGTTTAGTTGAAGACGCTTGGAGTTTCCAGAGGAGGGCTTGAGATCTTCATCTACGTATGGACATATTCTATTATCCGCTGTATCTATTGCAGTTGTTTTTATTTTTCAACATTTGTAAGGGCAGGGGATTTATAACTGTCAAAGCTAAATGTAGGTTAGACTCTGATATTGTATTCAAAATTTTCCGCTGCAAAGATTATTGTTGAAATAATATATGTTATTTCATTCGTGTGAGATTCTGTTCTATCTTTATTTTATTTTTGCCCTAACAATCTGGCTTTTCGACACTTGGATTTGTGATACGTGAATACAAAAGTTGTAGTAGTGTCGATTTTTGAGGGTAAAAAATCCTCGGTCGTTACACATCGAGTAGTCTAATAAAGTACTAGATCTTTAAGTAGGATATGGAGAGTAATAGGATACAAAAAGAAACTTTGATGCAAATCTTTCCTCTCCATGTACTATCACTGGGTCTATCACCTGCTGCTCTATTCTCCCATGGTAGGGGGTAAAAGGAAAAGGGGTGGGTCGGACAAAATTCTAGTGAATGAGTTAAATCATTAATATATGATGATCACATGCAATTGATTATGGTAATACTATGTATAACCTAGGATGCCTCATAAGCGTGTCCGTGAATTACTTGTTTTCTCTATTTAAGGGTTTAGCTCAATACACACCAACCCTAACAAATAGTATAGGCTCATAAATGGAGAATGAATAATTAATCGAATATCAAGGCAACTATGATCAGCTAATAGCTGCTAGAAATATTCCATATAGGTTTCCCTACAATTTCCACCATGGAACTACATTTCCAGCATCACAACTACATGTACCCTAGTTATGCATTGAGGGAGAGCCTGCAATGTCGATTCATCAAAGTATCTCACCATCGCTGCATCCATGTCCACCTCTCAATGGTAATGTAGCATGTCTTATCGAACCACACCAGCATCCATCAACAACACAGTACAACAACGCGCCCGTGAATAGCAAGGAACTCCCGTTAGTGGCGGGACGAATACTCCATTAGGCATCATCATCAGTATTACACATCCACCATAGAACCTCATATGAGTGCAATTTATGATAGAATTGCCCTAGTCGAATACCGATCCTATTGGATAGATTGCATTTATCCAGTCCCGTAACATCCTAGTGTCGTTGACATAGGGACTAGCTTCCTTACAATATCCATACACACACACACTATATAACTTAATTTATATTTAGGCCTTAGGCCAAGATTCAAGTCGCTCCCAAAAACACAATTCGGTCGACCAACGCTCACTAGAGCGGTCGACTACTTGCTATCGACCGGCTCTAGTGAGCCTGTATACCGATCGAGGTGTTATATTTTTTTTCTATTAATGTCATTATTTAATAATTCGATTATAGTAACCTTGATTATAATTTGGCATACAAAAACCCTAATATAGTGAATTGTAATTTCGTAGTCAAATTCAGACGTTTGTGAATATTCCATTTTTGCTCTTATCATGTTTAAATTTAATTCTTACATTAAATTTTGGTTCGTAGTAATACAATTTCCTTTCCTTAAAAGGATTTCTCCCTTGAAATCTCTAAGGAACTAAAAATGTAACCATAATGTACCAAAGATCAATAATTAAAAGTATCTATCAACCACTGGAAATCATTGTCTTTAGCTCGATTTCTAATGCAATATATACATGCAGTCAGGGAGTGCATATGAACCTACAATAATGCAAAGATCAGGCAGTCTCCTGATATAATCGACCTTCTAAAATGCAAGAGCTTACGTCACATGTCCAAAATGTATGCAACATCCTATTTAAATATACTGGAAATTCTATATGTATGTGCAACCATTCAATCCATATGCAATAACCATAAGCATATAACTCAATGAAACGAAACAAGTGATGCCGTAAGTGTATGATAACTCGAGAATATATTTGCCTAAGTGTGTTAGCAATAATTTAACAAATGCATTAATTAGCATCCATCAACCAAAACATGTCCCAATGATTCATTCGCAACCATCCCTAGTACCTAGTTATCCCTACCTATAGGGTATATTATGTTAGAACCTAACATATAAGTATATACTTATTCAACTAAAATAAAAATGTACCAGAAAAGAGTTGTGGATGAGTAGCCCGGATCATCTCCTCAGGCTCTGACATACTTTATGTTGGATCGTCTTTCCACTAAACTTTAACAAGCTTGATAACTTTATTGCAGAGTCGCTTTATGCCATTCTCAAGAATACGAGTAGGTGCATGAAAAACAAGTGACTCTATTTCTACGTCCACCTCCTTTAGTTGACTCAACTCGACTGCAACAGATGTATCATGTAGGAACATTTACAAGTGTGACATATGGGAAATGTCACATATTCCTACCAACCACTCAAGAAGCTACATCCTATAACTCACTTCCTAACTCTACCAATAATCGAAAAAGGCCCTACAAACCTCAATGCTAACTTTCCTAAACTATCAAATCTCATAACATGCCTAAGTGGTGAGACTTTCACAAAAATCAAGTCTCCCACCGTAAACTCTAATTCCATGTGTTTCCTATCGGCGTTAGACTTCTGCCTATCCTGCACGGTTTTCATCATCTTGTGGATCAAGTCTACTTTCGTTGATGTCTCCCTCACCGTAGCTAATCCTAGAGTAATCTTATTCGTAGTGTCCCATCAACAAGACGGTGATCTATAAGGCCTCTCGTATAACACCTCGAACAGTGCTATCCCAATACTTGCCTGATAGCTATTATTATAATAAAACCCAACCAATGGCAAATGATCCTCCCAAAAGCCTCCAAAATCAAAGAAACACATCCAAAGAAAGTCCTTCAATACTCAATTTACCCTCTCAATCTGTCTGTCAGTCTATAGGTGATAAGCGATGCTCAAGCTCAATCCAGTGCCCAAAACTTTACGTAGACTCCTCTAAAACTTGCTAGTGAAAAGTGGATCTTGGTCACTAATGATATTAGAAGGAACCCCATGTAACCTAACGATCTCCCTCATGCATAGTGTCGCCAAAGACGAAGTGGTCCTCGTAAAAATGAGCACATTTGGTCAGTTGGTCAACTATGACCCAAATACTCTCATTCCCCCTCCTACTGCTAGTTACTCCATCAATGAAATCCAAAGAAACACTCTCCCACTTCCATTATGGAATATCCAACGACTGCAATAGTCCTCCCGACTTCTTCTGCTACACCTTCACCCTCTAGCAGGTCATACATCGGGCTATAAACTCTAACACATGCTTTTTTATAGTAGGCCAATAAAAGACTCTCTTCATGTCATGGTACATTTTTCTCCTCCGGGATTGGTCGTGCTAGACGGATGATACTCGACTAGTATCATGTCAGTCAAATCCATAATGAGAGGAATACATATTCTACCATCCCTCCCTAACCACCTCTCCGTAACCACCCATTAGAGTCGATGGTATACTGCTCCAAGGGACTTGACAGCTCCCATCCACCAAGTTTCTCAACAATATCTACCGACTCCTTGCCTTTCTTCTAAATTGAACCAATGTGGTCCATGAGCATAGGCTGTACATCCAAAGTTGCTAGCAATCCCGAAGTGATGTTTGACGATGGTAGAAAATCAAGATGATGGTCTGAAATTGAATGTAGATGA
Source organism: Allium cepa (assembly GCA_030765085.1). NCBI lineage: Eukaryota > Viridiplantae > Streptophyta > Magnoliopsida > Asparagales > Amaryllidaceae > Allium > Allium cepa. The sequence continues at coordinate 954,613,488 of CM060934.1, read as the reverse complement.
ACTCCAAAGTCTTCCACTTTAAAAACAAAGGACTCAACACTACATGTTGCCTACTTGAGGCATCGACTACAACATTTCCCTTGCTCGGAGTATATGAAAGATCAAAATCATATGATGCCAAAAAGTTCATCCACCTTTGTTGCCTTAAGTCCAAGTCCTTATGGGATAATAAATATTTTAGAGATTTATGATCCGTATGCAATTCAAACCAATCTCCTAAAAGATTGTGTCTCAATGTCTTGAGTGAAAATCAATGGCTGCCAACTCAAGATCATTGGTGGGATAGTTTCTCTCAAAGACCTTCAACTGTTGACTAACATAACTCACCTCTCTCTTTTCCTGCATCAAACCACGTCCAATCCCATGCTGCAAGCATCAATATACACTATGAATGCCTTCATACCATCAGGTAACACTATAACAGTGCACTAGTCAATGCCTTCTTCAGTTGGATAAAAGCATCCTCACACTTTGTGCCCCATGAGAAAACCAAATTCTTTATGGTAAGGCAATGTAGAGGGGCAAAGATCTTTGTGAATTCCATAATGAACTTCATATAGTAGCCCGTCAAACCAAGAAAACTCCTCACTTCCGTGGCATTCTTTAGCATACACCAATCCTTTATTGTAGCAACTTTACTAGGATCAACCAAAAACCCACTTTTAGAGACAATATGTCCTAAAAAGCGTACCTCCTCATGCCAAAAGTATTATTTAGGAAACTTCGTCTTCGACTTAAGCTCATGGAATGTATTGAGCATTTCTTTTATATTCAACTTGTGCTCCTCCTCGCTTTCTGAATAGACTAATATGTCATCAATAAATACCATCATGAACTTGTTAAGAAACCCTCTAAAACTCGAATCATCAAATCAACGAAATAGGAAAATGCATTAATTGTTCCAAATGGCATGAATTACCACTCACACAATTCTTCGAGTGTACAAAAAGTAGTCTTCTAAATATCATCCTTAGCTACACGCAAATGATGAAATTCAATAGTCACTTCAAGTCGAGAGAACATCTTTTCTCCAACCAATTAATCAAAGAGGTCTTCTATGTAGAGAAATGGGTAATGATTCTTCTTTGTAAGGTTTTTCGACTCCCGATAATCTACGTAAAGCCTCAGAGAACCATCTTCCTTGCTAGCATAGGCAATTGATGCTCCCCACTCTAAATTACACCTCATAATGAAACCCTTCTCCAATAGCTCATTCACTTGCTTATTCAGCTTGCGTCTCTCCTTAGGAGCCATATGCTTCGAAGGTAAGATAACAGGTCAGGCGTTCTTAATAAGATAAATATGGAAATCAATCTCTCTTTAAGGTAGGAAACTGATAACCTCAAAAAAGACATCTGGATAGTCTCAAACTGCAGGCACTAAATCTAACTCACCATGTGAAGGTCTATTGAATATAGGTAAATCAATATAACCGAACATCTAGGATTGCAATAGACCTCTAGAATGCATCCTTTACAAGTATGCAACCTGACAACCTTCCTATCAGAACCTAAAATTTCCCAATAAATCGTCATCTAATCTATGCCTAGTGTAACAGCCCAAATTTTAGCAATATTTTATTCTTTATTTATAACTCTTGGGTTTTATTTTTTGAAAATTTGATTGTCTAAATTTAATTATAAATAATCACCCAACATTTTTATTAGTGTGAAAATTCTAAAATTCTTATTTTGGTTAAAACTTAACATTTTTTTCTTGAAGTTATAAATCTTTAAATTTTTAATTTTTAATCCTTTGGTTTAATTTAATATGTCCGTAACAACGTTTATTTCACCTTTTGCTCTTTAATTTTTTTTTTATTTTTATACTTTTAAAAATTTAATATTTTATATTTTGCTTATATACATTTTTGAATATAAATTTCTTAGTAAATGTGTAATCAAATCATATTTTTATATAAGTAATAAATTTCCAAAACTTTGTGTATAAATAAACTGTTTAATTTCGCGTTTAAAAGGCGCATTATTTGATGGAATAAATTATGTATATATACTTACAAGAAACGTATAAAATTTAAATCCATTATTTACTTTTTTTTGGTCAAAAATCACTGCGTCTGTTGTACGCATTCTACATTTTCTTTTATACGTATATACAACAGTTTATTTCTTAAATGTTAAGTAAATAAAAAAGATATAAACAAATCATATTTTAATTAAGTAATAAATTTTAAGTTAATAGTGTAAATAAGCTATTAAAGATGCATGTTTTAATTTGTACAATTTAGTTGGCATACAAATGGTATGAATTTGATGTAATATTATAACCTATATTTAATACATAAGAAAAACGTACAAATTTAAAAGCGTTTCTTTGTTATAAATTGGGCGTATATTTTTACGTCAGTTTTACGCATATCTCATTTTCTTACCTTGGATAATAATTAAATTTATCCGTAGGCGTATTTTTCTTAAGTGGGAAAGAAATAAATTCCCTAACCATTCAATTAGTTTAAAATGTTTGCCTTGGATTCATGCGGAAAATTTTCTACTCTTTCCAATTGCCTCTCGTTTAAAATTGGTATAAAATCTTTAAAATCCAATCCGGTTCAAAATCAACTTTCCTCCTGCCTTTTTCTTTCACCATTATCAACGCGTGTTTGATTATAAAACACGATTCATTTCATACTTCTCTACCATTCCTAAAGCAACTTATTTCATATCGTTTCCTCCACTCAATCAACGCAAATTACTCCCTTTAAATATAAAATGTGTCTCACCATTTACATGCAAATTATATTCACTTTCCTTTTGCCTTCTGATTTAATAGGAACGTGATCCACAAATTACAAACCGTTCCAAAATCTTTAAATTTCTTTCCATTTTTCCCTTGATGCACGCAAGCTTTTCTTTAAATACTAAACATGTTTTCTTCCTTGCTTTAAAATTTGCATGCCTTGATTTTTGCTTTCCCACTTTAACAATTGTGTTGTCACGAATAAATATAAACCACGTATCAAACTTCATCTGCATCTCATTTTGGGTTCCTCTCCTTCTTCCTTGCGTGTGAGCAAAGCATCAGGTAATGACCGAATTATTTTTCCTCCTTTTTTTTCTCTTTTCTTCATTGTTCTGTTCAAATTTTTGACTCTACTATTTCACCACATGACACCTACCCTCCTCCACAATCAAGAGCACCCTCCACAGTATAGACAGATTCTTGCTTATATCATTTATAAACACGTTGGAAAAGGATGTAGGTAGCATCGTTGTTTTACTTCAGGTTTTAAATCAGTAAAAATATTCTCCTCGGCTTTGTTCGTTCAAGGTCTTAACGTTAATAAGTATTTTGGTTTGAGAAAAAATGCATTTGGCTAAGGCCTTGAAAAAAAATCATTTGCTCCACTTGTACTCTAAGATAGAGTAAATATGTTTGCACCACTTTTATAAAAATAGAAAATAAATGTTATCACATGTTAGACCATGCGTGTTTTGTTAGTCACCTATGCTCTAGGAGAATGAGAAAATATTATTCAGGCACCACTTTTCTTTCATATATGTAAAAAAAGTAATAATAATAAGAATAAATAAATTAGATATATATATATATAATATGTATAAGGAAGCATATATTTTTTGTGTGGGTTAAAACATTCGTATGATGTATATTTTAAAAGTTATTTTATAATGATAAAGATTTTAAAAATGTTTTAAAAGTTATTTTAACTGTTCAGTGTATAATATATATATATATATATATATATAATGATAATGTTTTAAAAGTTATTTTATTCTTGTTGTTTCATATAAAAATGCATGACCGCTTATATATATAACTCGTTGTTGAGTATATTAAGTGCATAAGAAAGTATAAAAAGGTATTATATATTCTCAACCACATATACGTTTGTAGTATAGTTATGTTATTAGCTTTTGAATATAAATATATAGCAAGAGATTTTGTATAACTGAATATTAATAAATATATAAGGTTGTTCTCTATGTTTATATTAAAACTGAAATTTTTCGGTCACATATTTTGTTACAAGTGTATTGTTAAATATTATATTTATAGTCTTAACGTGTATTGTAATAAGTGTACTGTATACTATATTACATTACTATACATAGTATAATTTAAATATAGTCTAGTTTAAATGTATAATGGATATATGTTGATTATACAGAACGTATGGTCAATAGTTGTTTATAAACTATTTATATTTTTGGGAAACATATGTATATAATTTTAATGAGTCTCAAAGTTATTATTAGTTAAGCAAATAATATTTTGGGATTTTATTTATTTTGTTTCGGTCTACATCAAGCAGTTTCTAAGCTATTTTCATCGTTCTCTATTTATCAGCTCTGTTCGTCCTATTCATGCCAATCTTGGTCATTTTGGAAATTCGTTCTAGGATCCATAACCCATTTCAAATCTCTCTAGCCTCGAAAGGTGAGCAGTAACTCACGATTAACATTCTTTTATTCATTAAATTTGATTTCAATTGAAACGACAATTAAAATATGCTGCTGTAGTTATTTAAATTTGTTATATATGCTATTATCTGTAACAGTTCACCTGCGGGATATGACACCATATCTTGTTGTTTATATTATATTGTTATTGATGATATATGCCCGTTATTTTATTGTATTTTCTATTATCACTCTGCAAGTTCCCTGTAGTTTAGAAATCACTATGGGTTGAAATGATACATACCCGAACCGACTTTAGAATAGGAGAAAATCATTATGGGTTGAAATGATAAACCCAAGCGATTTTCATTTAATTGAATTTGGGATTTTGGGTTGAAATAATATCCACCCGTATATATATAGTATACGGATTGAAATGATAAATATCCGTAGCACTTGACTATATGATAAGAAATATATACAGACACCGTTGGTCCATACAAATATTTTGAAAATAATTTCTTTAATTTTGGAAAGAAATATATGGTTTAATAAATTTGATTCTTAAGATATTATTAAATGAAAATTGTATATATAGATTTAGTAGTAATATTTGATTTAAATTAGATTGATTTAATACATATAATATGGTTAAGTATTTATGTAAATCTATATTTCAAATAGATTCTCTTGTAATAAATTGAATAATTAAGATTGGGAGATAAATGTGGGTTTATAAAAATGGTATCTAAATAAGGATTTATTTAATTAAATCGATTTGAAATTTTTGAATGGGAAATTTAAAGGGGTATTTTTGTGATTATAAATCTGAATTTGAGATCGATAAATTGAAGTGTTTATTTTAGGAATTGAGTTGAATTTAAATTGATAAATTGAGATTGAATTTAATTTAAATGGGAAGGTCGGGTTGATGTTGAAACAATTTGTTAAGTCGAGGGAATTGAAAATACTTTATTGTATAAATTATTTAATATATATAAATACTATTTTGGGAAATATAGAGATATTTGAAGTGAAATGATATTTGGTTTTGAAGTATAAATTAAGCTGAAATGACAACAGTGTTATAGTGTATATTTCTACCTTGTAGATAGTTCCATGGACCCTTAGAGGATGGTTATCCCAAACATCCTTTAAGTTATTTGTATTTCAGTTGATATTTCACTTGAGTTGGATTTATTGATATAAGAATGTTAATCCTGACTCGAGTGTTTTGTGTTTTGCTTTACGCTCGGGTCAGACTGAGTGATACAGCATTAGAGACTCACCTTCGGAGTTTGGAGTTTCATTTGGAGATCCAACTATCGATTCAGATTCCAGCCTTTCTAGTTGATTAGTTCAAAGAAGTCATCCGTTGCATTGAAGACTTCACTGCATTTGAACTATTCGGTTGTATTTTATTTCTAACTCTGATATATATAGTAGCTTCATGAACTACTATTCTTTATCTATTCCGCTGCATTATATTACTCTGTGATCTATGATTGATTTACTTGTTGTATATTCTAAGTTTTGCCAAATTTTAAATTAACAATTCGGTATTTTGAATTATTCAAGTCGGATATGTATGGTTTTATTGTCGATTTGAATGGTCCAAAATAGCGGGTCGTTACAGTTGGTATCAGAGCTTTGGCTCTAGGCAAAACTTAGCATATATGGTAAATTTATTTACAGAATCACTTTCGCTCAAGTTGAATCTCTTCCTTTTGACTCGATTTCATTTAAATTTTGGAATGCCCCTCGGTTCCAAAATTCATTCTGTCTCTCCCTATTTATATTCGTTTGATTCTGGAGTATCCCATAACTCCACTGAATGATTTGTAAAAGGGGTGAAAACTCCTTTTCAATTGGCATTGACTCACCAAAGATTTCTGTATCCTCAGTTTACGATGCTGCTATATCTTGTTATGCTGAATTCTATATCTCTGGCGATCGAATGTAGAATTGCCTCAGAATTCTACACCGATCTAATTTTGGAATCACGGTTGACCGGTAAATGTCGACCGCGATTTATAGAAGTATATCTGTCTTCTATTTTGTAATTTAATTATCTCATCTTCGATCGAGTCTATCTTCGAATCAGGATTCTATTGATTGGCGTTCCTCTGAATTAAATCGCTATCTTTGTTTTGAAATCCATTCTTGAATCATCCTTCGAAAATCAGGTTTTGTTTGTATTTTTGAAATTGTTTATGCCGAAATTTTATTTTGATAACTATGATTTATTTTATATATAAAAGTGAAAATGTTTTCGATAAGGATTATATACCTATATATAAAAAGCAAATAAGAAATGTTATTCTATATAAAAAGGTTTTGAAAGGATTTGAAATTTTGAAAAATTATAAGAAATTGATTTATATAAAAATGATTTATAACTGTAGAGTTAAATTTGAAATTCGAGAATTGAATTCCGGTATTTTGAAATTGGTTTTAAGATTTTGGAAAATATATAAATATAATACGATTTAAAAGTATTTCTCCGAATAAAAAATGTTTCAAATGAATTCCAATAATTTTCAAGAAATTTCAATGAAGTTTTCAAGAAAATAGAAGTCCAGAACTCACTTATGTCGCTGGAAAATAATTTCGATGATGAGTGCACGCATCATCGACATTGATTTTTGAGTTTCAGAGTGGGGGAGAGGCCACTTTAATAGCTTCGCTATGCAAGTGATTTTGTAAAACCGTTTTTGATTTCAAATTCCGAAGTATAATTTGACATTTTAGAAAGATATAAGTATATATTTGAAACAATTTAAAATGAGACCGGTGTTCAGTCCTCGAGTTTCGGATTTAATAATTGATTTATTGAATTATTGTTGATTTTCAACTCTTGAATTGAAAATTTGATTTCCCTAACTATTTTGAATGTTCGAACACTTCCAAATCGAGATTAAATTTTCAAAGCTAAGAAATTTCAAAGAGTATAAAATGTTTGATAAAGAATATAAATTTAGTTTTGAAAAAAAAAAGCTTTGAATAATGGTTTTCAGAAAGGTAAATTGGATATTTCAAACAGAAATAGATAGTTTAAAAGTTTTAAAGGGATAGTTATAAAATTTGGAAACCATTTTGAGTATAATTGTTTTGAGAAAAATATTTAGTTTTGAAATTAAATGGGAATTTAAAAACCAGTACTTATAGGGTGATTTTGGAAATGAATTTGTTTGACTTGAACTTTGTTAATTTGGAAACTGGGATTATTTTGGGACTTTGAAATTTAGATATTTAATTTGGAAGAAAATTTGGTGAAATCATATATGATTTTGAAACTGAATTGATATTGAAATTATTTGAAATTGAGAACCTTAGATTACTAAGCACTTGATTTGGGAGTGGTCGAACTTATAAAAAATGGATTGTATTAGTATGAAGTTGATTTGAAATCTATTGATTTGAAAGGTACTCAATTTGGAAAGAGATTTTATATAATCGAAGTCTATATAAGTATGATTTGATCTACTATTGATTTGGAAAGTATTCGATTTGGGAAAAATGGAATCCTATATATATGGACTTTATACAAGTACAATATTTGAAAGTGATTTGAAAGGGTACTATAAGATATATATTTTCGAAGTAAAGATATGGAAAGTGCCTTCTGCTTGATATCCCCTTTGTGGCCACATCGTGGATTCATTCTATCGATATTATTCTCTCTGATTTTTAGTTTTCCGGATGTGATACTCGAGTGTTCCTACCGTGGCGTAACCCATGGTTTTTTTCTCTTGCGACTGCATTGCACAACTGCCTGGCCGAGTCTTGTCTAGAGGTACGGATTGTTTCCTGGGGGATCCAGGCGTAACCATTGTGTATCCTGCAATCTGTGTAGGTCGCGAATAATAGCGCAACTACCTGGCTGAGTCTTGCCTAGGGGTACAGATTGTTTCCTGGGGGATCTAGGCGTAACCATTGTGTATCCTGCACTCTACTAGTCATCATGGCGTAACTCGCAGGGCTGAGAAAGCTTACGGACATGGATTGTTTCCTAGGGGACCCAGGCGTAACCATTGTGTATCAGCGAACCATGGTTGGACGAAGGTTTTGGTTTGGTTGTTTGTTTGGATTATACTTTCCATATCTGTTTTTAAAGGTTTTTCAAGTATTTTCACTGGGTGTTGAAACAAGTCTACTAAGTACTTGAAGAATTCTAGCTTTGCGCCTGATCAACGCATGGCCAGAGTCTGCAAGAACGAGGATAAACTTGTTGAAACATTGAGTTATAAAAGTATTTTCGAAAGGAAAATTTATTTCAATATAATAGTATTTTATTGTAAAAGTATTATTATAAAAGTATTTATTATAAAAGTATTTTTTCCAACAAAGTAATTTTGAATTAATATTTGAAATTTAAATTCTTATGGTTCTAGATTAATTATTCATGCCCGATACTATTCCTTGCATCTACCTTATCTGCTCAGTTTAGTTACTCACCTTGATTCTGTTTTCCAAATCTACCTTCCTTCCTTGTTGGATATATCCTTTTTAAATATTGCTTATTTGTATACTTCATTGTCTAACAGAAAATTTTAGTGTTATAAATATTTTGAAGTTATTAATTTAACAAAACATGTTTGAATAAAATGAATATTGATGTATCTATAATGTTGAAAGTATCTTAAGATAAAGTGGTAAAAAAAAATTGATTTCCAAATGAGGTTTTCAAATGAATATTTCAAGTAAAATTTATATAATTTTAAAATTTATTGTTTATCTTGTCTTTCAATCTATTTTCTTCTGGTTGTCTTAATTCTCCTACCTCCTTCCTTTTCGGAGACGAAAAGTTTTGAGTGGGGGAGAGTGTAACAGCCCAAATTTTAGCAATATTTTATTCTTTATTTATAACTCTTGGGTTTTATTTTTCGAAAATTTGATTGTCTAAATTTAATTATAAATAATCACCCAAGATTTTTATTAGTGTGAAAATTCTAAAATTCTTATTTTGGTTAAAACTTAACATTTTTTTTCTTGTAGTTATAAATCTTTAATTTTTTAATTTTTAATCTTTTGGTTTAATTTAATATGTCCGTAACAACGTTTATTTCACCTTTTGTTCTCTAATTTTTTTTTTGATTTTTATACTTTTAAAAATTTATATTTTACATTTTACTTATATACATTTTTGAATATAAATTTCTTAGTAAATGTGTAAACAAATCATAAGTTTATATAAGTAATAAATTTCCAAAACTCTGTGTATAAATAAACTGTTTAATTTTGCGCTTAAAATGCGCGTTATTTGATGGAATAAGTAATGTATATATACATACGAGAAACGTATAAAATTAAATCCATTATTTTCATTTTTTTGGACAAAAATCACTGCGTCTGTTGTACGCATTCTACGTTTTCTTTTATACGTATATACAACAGTTTATTTCTTAAATGTTAAGTAAATCAAAAGGATATAAACAAATCATATTTTAATTAAGTAATAAATTTTAAGTTAATAGTGTAAATAAGCTATTTAAGATGCACGTTTTAATTTGTACAATTTAGTTGGCATACAAATGGTACGAATTTGATGTAATATTATAACCTATATTTACTACATAAGTAAAACGTACAAATTTAAAAGCGTTTCTTTGTTATAAATTGGGCGTATATTTTTACGTCAGTTTTACGCATATCTCATTTTCTTACCTTGGATAATAATTAAATTTATCCATAGGCGTATTTTTTTTAAGTGGGAAAGAAATAAATTCCCTAACCATTCAATTAGTTTAAAATGTTTGCCTTGGATTCATGCGGAAATTTTTCTACTCTTTCCAATTGCCTCTCGTTTAAAATTGGTATAAAATCTTTAAAATCCAATCCGGTTCAAAATCAACTTTCCTCCTGCCTTTTTCTTTCACCATTATCAACGCGTGTTTAATTATAAAACACGATTCATTTCATACTTCTCTACCATTCCTAAAGCAATTTATTTCATACCGTTTCCTCCACTCAATTAACGCAAATTACTCCCTTTAAATATAAAATGTGCCTCACCATTTACATGCAAATTATATTCACTTTCCTTTTGCCTTCTGATTTAATAGGAACGTGATCCACAAATTACTATCCGTTCCAAAATCTTTAAATTTATTTCCATTTTTCCCTTGATGCACGCAAGCTTTTCTTTAAATGCTAAACACGTTTTCTTCCTTGCTTTAAAATTTGCATGCCTTGATTTTTGCTTTCCCACTTTAACAATTGTGTTGTCACAAATAAATACAAACCACATATCAAGCTTCATCTGCATCTCATTTTGGGTTCCTCTCCTTCTTCCTTGCGTGTGAGCAAAGCATCAGGTAATGACCGAATTATTTTTCCTCCTTTTTTTTCTCTTTTCTTCATTGTTCTGTTCAAATTTTTGGCTTTACTATTTCACCACATGACACCTACCCTCCTCCACAATCAAGAGCACCCTCCACGGTATAGATAGATTCTTGCTTATATCATTTATAAACACGTTAGAAAATGATGTAGGTGGCATCACTGTTTTACTTCAGGTTTTAAATCAGCAAAAATATTCTCCTCAGCTTTGTTCGTTCAAGGTCTTAACGTTAATAAGTATTTTGGTTTGAGAAAAAATGCATTTGTCTAAGGCCTTGAAAAAAAATCATTTGCTCCACTTGTACTCTAGGATAGAGTAAATATGTTTGCACCACTTTTATAAAAATAGAAAATAAATGTTATCACATGTTAGACCATGCGTGTTTTGTTAGTCACCTATGCTCTAGGAGAATGAGAAAATATTATTCAGGCACCACTTTTCTTTTATATATATAAAAAAAGTAATAATAATAAGAATAAATAAATTAGATATATATATAATATGTATAAGGAAGCATATATTTTTTGTGTGGGTTAAAACATTCGCATGATGTATATTTAAAAGTTATTTTATAATGATAAAGATTTTAAAAGCTATTTTAACTGTTCAGTGTATAAAATATATATATATAATGATAATGTTTTAAAAGTTATTTTATACTTGTTGTTTCATATAATAATGCATGACCGCTTATATATATAACTCGTTGTTGAGTATATTAAGTGCATAAGAAAGTATAAAAAGGTATTATATATTCTCAACCACATATACGTTTGCAGTATAGTTATGTTATTAGCTTTTGAATATAAATATATAGCAAGAGTTTTTATATAACTGAATATTAATAAATATATAAGGTTGTTCTCTGTGTTTATATTAAAACTGAAATTTTTCGGTCACATATTTTGTTACAAGTGTATTGTTAAATATTATATTTATAGTCTTAATGTGTATTGTAATAAGTGTACTGTATACTATATTACATTACTATACATAGTATAATTTAAATATAGTCTAGTTTAAATGTATAATGGATATATGTTGATTATACAGAACGTATGGTCAATAGTTGTTTCTAAACTATTTATATTTTTGGGAAACATATGTATATAATTTTAATGAGTCTCAAAGTTATTATTAGTTAAGCAAATAATATTTTGGGATTTTATATATTTTGTTTCGGTCTACATCAAGCAGTTTCTAATCTATTTTCATCGATCTCTATTTATCAGCTCTGTTCGTCCTATTCGTGCCAATCTTGGTCATTTTGGAAATTCGTTCTAGGATCCATAACCCATTTCAAATCTCTCTAGCCTCGATAGGTGAGCAATCACTCACGATTAACATTCTTTTATTCATTAAATTGATTTCAATTGAAACGACAATTAAAATATGCTGCTGTAGTTATTTAAATTTGTTATATATGCTATTATCTGTAACTGTTCACCTGCGGGATATGACACCATATCCTGTTGTTTATATTATATTGTTATTGATGATATATGCCCGTTATTTTATTGTATTTTCTATTATCACTCTGCAAGTTCCCTGTAGTTTAGAAATCATTATGGGTTGAAATGATACATACCCGAACCGACTTTAGAATAGGAGAAAATCGTTATGGGTTGAAATGATAAACCCAGGCGATTTTCTTTTAATTGAATTTGGGATTTTGGGTTGAAATAATATCCACCCGTATATATATAGTATACGGATTGAAATGATAAATATCCGTAGCACTTGACTATATGATAAGAAATATATACAGACACCGTTGGTCCATACAAATATTTTGAAAATAATTTCTATAATTTTGGAAAGAAATATATGGTTTAATAAATTTGATTCTTAAGATATTATTAAATGAAAATTGTATATATAGATTTAGTAGTAATATTTGATTTAAATTAGATTGATTTAATACATATAATATGGTTAAGTATTTATGTAAATCTATATTTCAAATAGATTCTCTTGTAATAAATTGAATAATTAAGATTGGGAGATAAATTTGGATTTATAAAAATGGTATCTAAATAAGGATTTATTTAATTAAATCGATTTGAAATTTTTGAATGGGAAATTTAAAGGGGTATTTTTGTGATTACAAATCCGAATTTGAGATCGATAAATTGAAGTGTTTATTTTAGGAATTGAGTTGAATTTAAATTGATAAATTGAGATTGAATTTAATTTAAATGGGAAGGGCCGGTTGATGTTGAAACGATTTGTTAAGTTGAGGGAATTGAAAATACTTTATTGTATAAAGTATTTAATATATATAAATACTAATTTGGGAAATATAGAGACATTTGAAGTGAAATGATATTTGGTTTTGAAGTATAAATTAAGCTGAAATGACAACGGTGTTATAGTGTATATTTCTACCTTGTAGATAGTTCCATGGACCCTTAGAGGATGGTTATCCCAAACATCCTTTAAGTTATTTGTATTTCAGTTGATATTTCACTTGAGTTGGATTTATTGATATAAGAATGTTAATCCTGACTCGAGTGTTTTGTGTTTTGCTTTACGCTCGGGTCAGACTGAGTGATACAGCATTAGAGACTCACCTTCGGAGTTTGGAGTTTCATTTGGAGATCCAACTATCGATTCAGATTCCAGCCTTTCCAGTTGATTGGTTCAAAGAAGTCATCTGTTGCATTGAAGACTTCACTGCATTTGAACTATTCGGTTGTATTTTATTTCTAATTCTGATATGTATAGTAGCTTCATGAACTACTATTCTTTATCTATTCCGCTGTATTATATTACTCTGTGATCTGTGATTGATTTACTTATTGTATATTCTAAGTTTTGCCAAATTTTAAATTACCAATTCGGTATTTTGAATTATTCAAGTCGGATATGTATGGTTTTATTGTCGATTTGAATGGTCCAAAATAGCGGGTCGTTACACCTAGAATCATACCGAACCTAGAAAATCCTAAGACAAAAGTATTACAATCAAATTCAACCTCTGAAATGAACAATTTAAAACCCCTACATATCATCGACAGATATGTCGATCCTCCAACAGGGATTGATACAACTACATGGTTTCATAAATATGCCATTGTCTAAGTGTAACTCATTCACATGTCTACTCGAGATTAAAAATTGTGACGCCCCTATGTCAAATAAAGTACAAATAGGTAAATCAAATAGAGTTAATACACCTTCGATCACGACATTCTTTTCTTTAATTGGAGGCACACTCAAGCTAGGAACGACATCCAATGCGTATGCTAAAACCACCTCCATAGAGGTCTTCTGAGGTGCTGGACACTTCCGTCTCATGTGCCCAAATTAATTGTAGCTTTAACACAATCTTTGAACTGTCCATCTTGCACTCCTTCGTAAAATGCCCTTTTTTACTGCACTTTCTACAAGGCAGCTCGTGCTTCTTAATCTTTTCCATGGGTCTAATTCTGCCCTGCGCTAGTTCTGCTGGGGTACCTTTCATTTTGTCTTCTTATGCTCACTTTTCACTTCCTCCTTGGAAACAACATTCAACAAAGCCACCTCCACTAGTCCCTCAAAAGTCACAACCATAGAAATATGACTAAGGGCCAAATACTGAAGAGGTTTATTCGGTCCTTTAGCAAACTTCAAAGCCTTCTTGTGAGGGGTATTGATCAGCTCCATTGTAAACCTAGCCAACTCATTGAAATGATTAACATACTCTTTCATTAACATCTTATATTGTTGTAAATGTATGAACTTGTAACAGCTCGCAAATCCGCACCCCTTGAGTCAACACTATCCTACCTAAATCAACTCAAGTTGCACAGAAATACGAACCATTTTGGTTAAAGAAGAAGAGGTAGAATAAGAAAATTGAAACAACAACAGAATCTAACCATCGCAACGGAATAAAATATAATAGATGATAAATACTCTTTACTCAAACATCAAATATCTTTGTTTATAAATTACATCATCAGAGTACATCAAACACAGCTCAACATCGATGTCATACAAATGGTTACACAACAACTCAACACAGCGGAAATATATATATATACAATTACGAGATTACGTATCGTCATCCAGCTCGTCTCCTGAGCTCGACAGCATCATATCCTGTATCCTATAATACTTGGTCTGACCCGAGCATTACAGTTAAATAACACCCGAGTCAGTCTGGATTACCAGCGTGAGAAAATCACACCCAATTGATTATTAAAGTTTCAAAAATCCTTTGAAAACAAAAGCATCTCGTAAGACCACGCCACAAATAAACATGTCGGGTTTTTACCTTATGATAGCTAAAATATTTTTATTAAAGTCCTCTGATATTATAATAGTGTCTATAGAAAGTAAATAGAATCTAGCTGAAATGCTTGCATCTCACGTTTCAGCAATAGTTGGGCACAATCAATATCGTACGGGCGCGTAGGGAAAATGGATTCCAACTAATGGCTAGGCACTGGGGTACCACCTGTCACAGTACCTGGTCTAGATCAGCGTACCGGGGAGCCACCCTAACTCCCCTGCAACACAAGACCGGAACCATCCCTTACTGGACAGTCCCGAGCAAGATCACCCCGCGGTTGGGATCAACAACCGCCTACTAAGCCGAGATAAAAGGGACATCTAGACAGGGATGACCTCTCCTTCCAATGGGGGCTACCCACGAAGCCTTGCTGCATATCCCCTGATTTTCAGCCATTCCCATTTGATGAGGCTTGAGGCTAAGCGTTACCTTTATAGAATATATCCCTTAGAATGCCCATCGTCCACCTGACGATGTTTCGCAAGCATTCATCCATACAAGTCCGTCCCGGGTTCGAACGGAACCGAAGGCACTATTCCTACTACATCCATTTTGGAAATATCCTCAGGATTAGTAGCGACTAGCCCTTGCACTTCACTGCTCCATCTTCGAATCCACAATCGTTTACACGAAACGTACAAACCGGATCGAAGTGGTTTTCGAGAAAGAATCTCGATCCCGGTCTCTTCGAAATGATCAGCGCATTTGGCCAATATTGATAGTCGGTTATTTAACTATCAATTTATATTCACAAGCAACCATCAACAAATAAATAATTTCCCAAATTATTTATTAATCCCAAAAATATCTTCACAGATATAATTTTCAATTTCAATCCATTTGAAAACAGTTTCAAACCAGTTTTCCTTCCACAGAATACTTTTTGCAATTATTTATTTCCACTGAAACACCAAGTATAAAATACTTTAGATTTAAATAATTTTAAATCACGTTATTATAAAATATACTTTATAATATTGAAATTAAAACTACTTTAATACTTTGTTATAAACGTATACTTAAGGATATTTTAAACAAGACCACTTTATAAAATATAACCACAATAATAGTTTTGAAACACAATTGCTTTAGAAGTTAAACGTATAGAAATAATAAATTTCTAAACATGCTTTTAAAACAACATTAAAACATTATCTTATATTTAAAATTGCTTTGAAAACCATATTTGGCTATCCAGGGAAATAATCTTCCCTTTCACATCCTAAAAAAAAAAATCTCCATTTTTTTTTTTTACAAATTTACCATTTCTTTAATAAATTCACACCTTGAATTTATATTTCCAAATCCACTTCACCTTTATAAACCCAGTTTATAAATTTCAAAATCTCACTTTTCTTTAATTTCAATCCCAAACACTTAAGTAAATTTACAATTTATTGCTGACCTACTTCACTTTGAAATCAATTCCTTCCCTTACTTCATTTGTTTCAAAATCTATTAACTTTAAGATTTTTATTTCTTTATTATGATTTAAACTCTTAAACTGAAAATACCAATTCAGATTCCCAATTTCTTCTGTATCTTTTAATTAACTTTAAACTGGATATTTAAAAATAAATTCTTTATTCTTTATTCCTTTAATGATATCACTTAAGCTTTAAAATTTATTATTCCTCTGATTACTCAAATTCCATCGTTTCATACTTAGAATTTAATTATTCGAATTTTAAAAAGAATTACTTTTATTTTTCCTTCAATTCATTCTTTTATTTATTCAAATTCTCTCTATAGTTATTTTACTTAAAACTTTACTCTTTTAATTCATTTCAAAAGTCTAATTCTATAGATTCTAATAACTCAGTATACCAAATATTCAATCCAATCATATCATCCAGTACATCAATCATCAATAAAATTATCACAGGATATCAAATATTCATAACAGAGAATATAAAACAATTCTAAATAATTTTGAGGAATCCTGTTGGATCCCTCCAACCTGTTTTCCCTGCATCCACAGATGTTAGCACAACATAAAATACCATTCCTAAAATATACCATACTATAGCACATCAACCAATCCAACCATTCAAACAATTATTTAAATTTAATCATTCAAATTTAAACTTAAATTAACTGAGTGAGAATAACTCACCTTTGATTTGTTGTTTGCAATCCATACCAACCAGCTTGTTTTCTTTTCAGAATTTGACCTTGTATAAGTATTATAAGGTTTTATTAATATTTGAAATAATCAGTCAATTCATTACCATTTAATAAATTAACAATTTATTTTAAACAAATTCTCCTTTAAATAAATTAGTCTTGGCAAATGGAACTTTTATATGCTCATAAGAAATAATTTATATAGACAAATCTAATTCTTCACAATTTTCTATGTTTTTTTTAAAAATCTTATACATATAACATTTCGGTTTTATTCAACTATGTATATATATTAAATTGCCTCTAATCTATATATATGTATTTATTCGAAACCACAAATATTCTTTACTGTAAAACCAAGTACCTCCATATATATAAACTCTGGAATTGTAAAACTAAATAGTGAACATTTTATACATACATACATACATACATACATACACATACATATATATATATATATATATAAAATCTGCACCTATAATTTACTGCATACATAAATACCTATATATAAATTTAAATTCTACAATATAGAAAACTAAATAGTAGCAGTAAACATTCTTTACCGAAAACGATATACTAAGCTATATACATATATCCTGATAATTAACAATGAACAAATTGAGTTCACAGAGTTTTAAACTTCCTTAACTGTAATAAAATTTTATTGTTAAATTACGTAACAGAGATGATACCCGAGCACACACACACAACCATCGCCAAGCCCTAGCTCCTCTCTGATATCGATCACCACTAAATCGGTCAGAGTAGCCTTCCCTATCGCGAGCATCAGTCACGATTCCACACGAATCGATGCACCCAAAGACACAGCTCACGACACGTCCTCCTCAAGCCGATGAAAAACTAGCCAGAGCACCACTCGCGATGGCGATCGCGATTCTACTGGGAAATGAAGATATTGTCGTTGCTTGATTTGCTAATCGAATTATTTCGCTCGAACAGAGAAGAGTATGAAGTCGCGATTAAGATTTTTAGGTCGAACGAGGGACGTTCCTCTCAGCCATTTAAATTTTCCAAAGAAAGCTTCTAGGGTTATTAACCGAATTGGGAATAGGGAAATTGACAAAGAGACAGGGTTTCGAACGCAAGTCTCGAATGTCGCCATTGCTTCGAGAAATATTTCGATTTATTTGAATAAAATCAAAAGAGAATGCTCGGCCGAAATGTTTTAAAGAAGAAGGTGGCTTGCAGAAGAATTTTGCAGACCTATAGAGATTTTGAAATGAAAGTTAAAAGTTGTGACGTGAAATAATTTCGGCTGAGTGTTGATACAGCTTTGACTGACAATGAATATATTATACTTTCTTTTCAAATCGTTTTGAATAATTATCCCAAGATGTTTATATACCGTGCGCTCACACAATTACTCCAATTACTACGAAATTTGAAATCCGATAATAATACAATATTACGGACCCAATGGAACTGGTTTCGTCAAATTCCGAGACTGTGCCTCGTAAATCTATTTTAAATTCAATTTAAACTATAAAATTCCGAAACTGAACAAATCAATGTTAATTTCAATTTTAACGCTTCAATTGTCTTCAGTATTATCGATATAAATTTTATAAGCCTTCAACTTATTTTTAATCAGCTTAAAATTCTAGATTCAATAATTTTTCCCAACTTCAAATTATTTAATTTAATAATTAAATTAACAAATAAAATTGTGATATTAGAATTCAAGTTAAAATTACTCTATTGAATACTTAAAATCAATTAAATATTCCGACTTTAATTGCTTGAAAAGTTCGGGTCATCACAGAACTTCTCCAACTGTACTCCCTTTTCATTCTTGGAAATAAACTTCATGTTAAATAGTATAATAACCTCCTCTAAGTAATCTCCCCCTCATTAGT
Organism: Allium cepa; assembly: GCA_030765085.1. NCBI lineage: Eukaryota > Viridiplantae > Streptophyta > Magnoliopsida > Asparagales > Amaryllidaceae > Allium > Allium cepa. The sequence continues at coordinate 954,594,480 of CM060934.1, read as the reverse complement.
CTCAACAACTACCAGATCCTACCAACTAAGTGCCTCCCATTGCAATGCCAAGTGTAAAGCTGCCTCCTAACGTCATCTCTAAGACCCAGTAATACAAAAATCGACTCACAAGTTTGAATCCATGTTTGTAACGAACAGGATTTTCAGTCATTGATTTTGAACATTCAATTTATTTTAAATGTTGAATTTGAAATGTAAATGGAATGTTAATATGAAGTTTATCAACCAAATAAGTGGAATTAATTCAAAATCGAAATCGGATTTATTTGAATTGAAATTGGGATCGAAGTTAATTCAGATTGAAACCGGAATGGCATCTATTAAACTGAAATGGATTTGAATTGGAAAATTTGAAAATGAATCAGTTTGAAACTTTTTAAACTATTTTCAAATAAATCATTTTAGTATAGACTATTTAAAATCTATCTTTTTTAAATACTCAAATTATTTTGGATTTTCCAAATTATCTTACTATATAAACCATTTAATATTTAAACAATTTTATATCAAATTATTTTAACCATTTAAACTATTTTTAACTATTTTAATTATTTAAACTATTTTAAAACTATCCAAACTATTTTCTTAAAAATTCAAACTGATCAGAGTGGGATTGTTTATATTTCAATCTTGGATTTATGCGAATTAGGTTAAAGTGAAGTTATAACTTAAATTGAAATTCGATTCAAATTTTTGAAAATCGATATATCGAACTGAATTGACATTTTGAAGTAAAATATGATTTTGAAGCGAATACGACGATTTCAGAAAGGATATGATTTTTAAAGCGAATATGATGATTTCAAAATGGATTATATTTTGAAGTTAATATGATACTTCGAAATGAATTTGATTTTGAAGAGAATATGATATTTTGATATCAAGTACGAACTGTTTTCGAAATGTAAATGAACCAACCGGTGTGTAAAACGATGTTTGGTTGTTAAAGAGGTCGGGCCACCTATTGGCATATTCTCTGTCAATATTGAAACCACTTTAACAACTATGTATGCAAAGGAGACTCCAGAACAAAGTAGTTGGATTTGGCACGGTTTGTTGGATTTGAAGAAAGAGAACGATGATGGATTGGCCTGACAGTTATTGTAACGTCCCGAAAATTTTCGACTTTCGAAAATTCAACATCGATACTCACTTTATCGACTGCCGAGAAATCGAAGGCCAAAAACCCGAAATGTTATGGTTTTAAGAAAAAGAATTTAAGAAAAGAGAAGAGAAAAAGATAGAAAATAGGGAGGAGAGAAGATAGAAAATAGGGAGGAGAGAAGATAGAAAATTTTAAGATAGAGGGAAAAGAGAATAGAACATAAAGAAAATAGAAAAGAAAGAAAATAGATCATTTTAAAATAGAAATTAGAGAACATAGAACGGAACAGAAAACAACAGAACAACATCAGAATCTCACAATTCGCAGCGGAACAACATATAATAATAAATGAATAATCTTTAAACAAAGAACTATATCAGTTATTACATTACATCACATTACATCATATCATCATATCATCAGAGTGTACAACAACATACAACAAACAGCGGAAAAAGAAATACTATATAAACTAGTAATACGCCATGCCATCCAGCTTGCCTCCAGCAACTCCAGAATATCCTGATAAACCTTAACTCTTGACTGCCCGTGTGGAAATTGGTGGGCACCCAGAGTTTAGGAAGGAAAACAATAAACTCCAAGTCAGTCATGTGACTGGTGTGAGAACTCAAAACAGTTTATTTATCTTTAAAATCAAAATAGAGGAATATTTTTAAATTTAATTCGCAATGCTTTTAAAAATGAGACTACCATAAGGCCTCCCGCACACACACACAATGCAAACGCAGAATCGGAGGAGATTTCTCCTTATGATAGTCAAAGATGCTTGATACGCATTAAAAAGAAGCATTTGATATTATTACTAGTGCATAGTGTAGAAAATTATTTCGAAAATAAAGATATAAATCTTAGCCAACATAGACATTTCAAACTATGCCTACTATAGCTACCATCCAAACAGTGTTGCGACACCATAAGTGAATGATAGGTTCTACAACTAATACCGTACAAGTTTCGTATTGTTTCTTTGGATTTCCAACAAATGGTCAGGCCAAGGAACTTCCCATTGCCACATGAGAATGCCTCTGGAAAGACATCCCCGAGAACCAAACCGGAACTCTGCCAACACAAGGCCGGGTTACCCCTAACTGGGTAACTACTGACACGAGCACGCCATTCCCCGATCGTAAACGACCTTTCTCACGGGATCCCGATAGCCAACAACCACAAAGTAATAAATTCGCAGTAACCACATAGGTTAAATATCTGGGCTCCATACCATGATACCACCTCTATCCAGAAGGAAATGTACATACCCTAAAGGGAGCTACCCCTCATAACCTTGCCGCATCTTTCCTGTTTTGACCATTTCCGGGGTGTGACGCTCGACGAAGTCACGTCCACAAAAACATACTTTATACAAAAGCCATGCTTTGGGTCAACAAATGATCAACACAATGATCACCAAGATAGACGATCAAATAAACGATCCTATCACAACAATCAACACAATGATCATTTCAGCAACACTCAGCATATCATATTACCAAATTGGGAATATATCGCTGATAACTTCAACTATATAACCTCTGAGTTCGTACGTCTCAGAGAAGGGTGTTAAGCTAAAAGAATAAATTCTTCGCCACCAACAGAAATATATTTGAAAGAAATCGGCTTTATATCTCAACTTGTAATGTCAGACACACAATCCATACAAGTCTGTTCCGGGATCGAACAAAACCGAAGGCACTTACAAAGAAGTCCTTGCAATCCGGATATTCACAATCCTGATCGGATTTCCCATCACTTAGGGAGTCTCTATACCGCTGCAACTCAGTGCAGAGACAATCGACAGGTCATCCTATCGCTCTCGCAAATACCGGGTCTTCAACACCGATCTTCAAATGCAATTCATAACGACGTATCACATATTCGGAATGGGTTATACGACCCCATGGTCCTTTCCCGGTTAACCCGAATAGTGAGCGCTTATTCAAAAATAAGTGTGGCGTTCACATTCAAACAAATCACATCAATTACCCATTCAAAGGGAAATATTGATAGTCGGTTATTGAACTATCACTGGATATGCACACATCACCAGTTTCCAAATTATTTATTTTCCAAAATATCTTCACTAGATATATAATTTTCATACTTCAAAAATAAATCAATATTTATTTTTAAACCAATTCCACTTTCTTTTATAAATTCAATGGTGAATTTACATTTCACAATATCTATGAATATTCGATTTCAATTATTCATTTCAATTTTTCTTTTCAATTTATCTTCAAAAAGATAAATTCTCAAAATATTCACTTATATTGGAAAACATTTCCATACTTATTTATTCATAAGTAATTCACAAATTTTATTTATTTTCAACACTTAGAAAATATTCAATATACTTAAATCGAAATTAAGTATATATTTCATTCTTTAAGGAAATCATTCTCATAAACATATTTATTTGGGCCCAAAACGAATGTTGCGTAAAACATCGTTACGACAACCCAAAATCACTAGTATAGAGATTCGAAATTAAAATAGATATATAAATCCCAATACTATACAAAAACATTTCCTTTCGGAAATCATTTACTATAACAACAGTGTTATAGTCCACTATTCCTTCTATTTCTCGAAAACGTCTATTTCAACAATAAATGTCGAAATCTATGGTTTCGAATCTCAACACATTTTTAAAACATTGTTCGATCGTTTTAATTCTATTTAAAACATCCAAATCCAAAACAATTTCTTTAACGTGTTATTCACTATTCAAAAACGTGAATATTCTTTATGAACAAATTTCATCCTTTTATTCATTTTAATTCAAAGGATTATTCACAGTCAAAAATGTGAATATAACTCCATAAATAAGTTATAACCATTTACTTATCAAAATAAGTCTTTTACGAATTTACAAAACAACGTTTATAAATTCCATTTCTATTTATTTCATAACTACTTCCTTTATAAATCTCCTTTATTAACCTATTCGATTTATAACTCAATTATAAACCAAAAGTTCACATTATAAGTTAAATGCTTATAAAACGATTATTTTACAAAATCGTTCTTTTAAACTTCATAGTTATAAATCTTATAACTTTTAAGATCCAATTATTCATCCAAATATATTCTTTAATAACTTCACAAAATTTATAAATCTTACTATTTATAAATTTCATTTATAACTTCACCATTTATAATTTTATAAATTCCATTCATTTACAAAATTTATTTTCACTTCATTCAAACACTTATAAAAACTCGTTTTATAATGTCAATATTTCAATTTATAAATATCCATTTATAAATCTCTTAATATAAATCAATTTATATTATTCTTTAAAACGACTTTAATCTCCTTTATTATTTCACCATTTTGATTCATAAAATAATTAAATTTTATAAATCCTATATTTAAACTTTTCACAATAAATTCTAAAATCCCGATTAAACTATTTTATAAAATCAATAGCATCGTATTCTCCAAAAATCAGTTTTTAACTATATTTCTCAAAAATCATAATTTTTTATAACATTAAAAATTATAACGTTTATTTATTTAAAATGGATCAATTCCAAAAATATAGCATATTTTCAAAAATCACTTTTAAAATCATTTTAAAATCCCAAAATCTGGGTCCAATGATGCTACACACCAAATAGTCAATCACGACTACAACGATATCATATATCAATATGAAAATCCATCAAATATCAAAATATCTGAAATCAAATAAAAACTGTTGAGGAATCCAGTTGGATCCCTCCAACCTGTTTTCCTGCATCCAAAAACATTAGCACAATACCAATTTCGTTCCAGTACGAAATTATCGCGGTATATGTTCTTATTAAATATTATCCGCTTAATAACGGCGTAATAGGGTCTCATACGCTAAACAAAAAATGCGGAAAATCAATAACTCCAATATATACATATGCCAATATATATATATATATTGCTATTATATATAATACCAATTTCACTGTTTATGAAATATTCGCGGTATATGTTTTTATTAAATAACATCCGCTTACTAACGGCGTATAATGTCTATTTTAACAATCAATAGATATCAATCAACATTCAAACATGCATTCAAATATTTTAAATCTAACTATTTAAAATAAAATCGAAACTGATTCGATTGAGTGAGAAATTCTCACCTTGATTTCAATTTCAATTTCAGCTTTTATTTCGAATAAAATTAAACGCGCGTTTAATTTTACCCGAAATTCTCACTAACTCCAAACGACTCCAAACCAACTCCATCGCGTAGTGCTCGTCGATACGATTCCAACGCAACTGGTTTCGCGCATTTTCGACCTTGTATGAAAAAGTTATGAATTTTTAAAGATTGTACACGATTTTATAACTTAATTACAACATAAACTTTTATAATTTACAACCTCTCCTCAATCCTAGCCCTTGGATCTCACATGATAGCATCCTGGCCGTGCCCCCACTCTCCCTCTCCCTCACGTTTCTTCCCTCTAGATACTTGTCGTCTTCATGAAACCCATCATCATAGATTAGGGTTTCAATTTGCATCCCCATCACTCGACTAGAACTCAATCAACTTGCTCCATGTCGAAGCCCTCACCACAAGCTACACTCGGCCCCAATAGGATGGAGCTCGGCCCCCCCTTCCACCTAGAAACACGTGCGTGACTGGCCATGAACGGCCCCTCCTATCTCCTCCTCTGGTCAACTAAACATCATCTCAACCGTATAGATCTCTAGCTCTCTTCATGCTCTTCGATGTTGTAGTTAACAACTTTGGCTAATTCTTGCTGGATTGAGAGAGATTGAGGGAGAAGTGAGATTAAATTCTGGCCTTAGAAAATGGGGGTGGCGGCTATGATATTAGGGTTAGGGTTTGGAATGATTTTTCTAAATTATGAAGAGGTGGGTGCTATTTATAAAGAAAAATCGAACACTATTCATCCGGAAATTCCGAACTCCGATTTACGCGCCGTAACCAGCGTTTCTAGGGTTTACCCCGCGTTCCGGACACAATGGAATAGGTTTCGAAAGCTAATTCGGACATCTGTGCAAGTTATGGCTGTAAACGCTCAATTTGAATTAAACCGATTTAAGCGATTTTCTAGGCGTTTTAATTTGTACCGGACAAACGGTAAATCCAATCGACTTGAAATTTGAAACCTTACAATAATATCACATTACGGATCCGATGAAACTGGTTTCGTCAAAATCCGAGACTTTTTGAAAAATGGCTATTTTAACTCGCCAAATTAAAATTAAAAATAAATCGATGCGTTTCGAGCTGCCACGATCAAACGATAACTCCGATTGACACGAAATTTGAAATCCGGGAATAACTAACTATTACGGATCCAATGGAACTAGTTTCGTTCAATTCTGAGACTGTTCAAAAATTGACTATTTTCACTAGTCGATTTAAATATTAAAATATTCAATTTTCACAAATTAACTTTTAATTCGATTTTAAAAGTTCTAAAATATCGTTCTAACTCCCATATGATAAAATAAAATTTTACAAATCATTTTCAATCATATTTAACCCAAATTTCAATTATTTCCATAATTTAACATATTAAATTATCGATTTAATTATTCAATTAAATCCAAAAATTCAAATAAAAATTTATTTGACTTATAAATTCACTTATTAATATTTAAAATTAATTAAATATTCATATTTTAAATTAATAAAAATTCTGGATCGTTATAGTTATGTTAATATGAAATTACTAAAGTAGGAGTTGTATCGGTCAATGAGGCTAGCTACCTCTAGCGGACACACTTCTTTATATTACCGTCATTTACATTGTGAGTGACTGGTGCACACCCTCAGATTTTGGAAGTGGTGGGCCTTTAGGAGTTACCACTAGCCAGGAAAGGCAAACTGGTAATATCCTACCTTGGGCATTGCCTCATGTGCGTTGTCATACCTTTATCCTTGTACGAGACCCCTACAATTTTTTTTAGTGTTATTGTATCACGGTGCATCTTTTTAGTGTTGTTGTATCACGGTGCATCCCTATCCACCGACAGTTTACTGGTGTTTTATATGCAAACTGTATGACAATGCTTAAAAATGCATTAAGGGGGATCAATGTAAAGCCTTAACACTATTTGATATTCATTTTATTGATTAGACATTATATATATGGCATATTCTACTGTATATAAATATTTTAAAGAATCCTTAAGAGATGGAAAATCTGTAACATCTCTTGAGTTCTTATATGCATGTTATACGCTGAATAGGAGATGTGAAACCCCCTAAATATCTCTGATGCCTCGCACTCATATTATATGCAATATTGATCTGTATTACATAAGAATATTTTAGTCCTGACCCGAGTGTTTTGTCTTTTCATTACGCTCGGGTCAGCCTTGAGTTTTTTAGCGCATTGAAGATTATTTTTTTCGAAGGATGAAGACAAAGATTTGGTATGCTATTACTATTATTATTCTCTACATCATGCTATTTTGTTGCATTATATTTTGTTCCTGTTGTGTATATTTAACTCTGATAAATGTTGTATAAATTATAATCAAATGTATAATATAAACAGCTTCATTAACTGTTTATTTGATTATTATATTTTATCGTTCCGCTACAAGATTCTATGTTTTATTTCTTTTTTTCCTTTTTTTTCTTAATTAACTCCATTGATAATCGATATTCTTTGTTTAAGTTGGACATGTGTGGACTATTATCAACTTAAACCTTTCGAAATATGGGTCATCACAGTTGGTATCAGAGCTTTATTTTAGCGATAAACTTAGCATTGTGGGGTTTGAATCATTAGAGATAGAGTAGTAATACCTTAGAATGAGTTTGTTTGAGTGCATATAGGGGAGAGCATATTTGTTAGTGTTATAAAATTGTTTTATATTGTGTTATTTGAATTTTGGGTTCTAATCGGTACATGGAATGCTACTATATTGATAGGGATTCCAAAACACTGGAACAAAGCCAACCAACACAATATTGTTTTCGAAATTTTGTAAATGAAATAATTTTACCTATATATATAAAAGAACGGTTTTCTGAAATTTAGATAGTCAAACGAATTGGTTGTTAGAAATGATAACATTGATCATTATCGTTTATTGTTTGATTAGTCAATATTCCTAAATTATTAGCTATTATATGATTATAAGAAATTGAAACCGTATAAATGTGATTTATGAAATATAATTTGCAAGTAAAATGAATATAAAATTGAGAATGTGAGAAATTTAAATCCCGATGTTTCTAAAAATGTGTTTCAAGGTTTGGAAAATAATATCAGTATTGTTTAAAAGTATATACAAATACAAATTGTTTTCAAATAAATTTTAAAAGGAATGAGTTCATTATTCCACTCTTCCGTCGCTGGAAAATAATTTCGGTGATGACCGCGCAGCATCATCGACGTTCATTTTCGAGTCTTAAAGTGGGGTGACTTTTGAGAAACTTTGCTACTAAATTGTTTTGATAAATGGATTTTGGTTCAAACACCAAAAGTATGTTTTAAATAAAAAATATATAAGTATATATACTTATTTCAAATGATTTGAAATGAACGCGATATTTAAATTTTTTAAGTTCTGTTAATTAATAGTCTTCAAATTATTTGAATGAAACAAAATATTTGAATAACCAGAACTTATAAAATAAGAGAATTAAGGAATCTAATCTAAATGTTTTGAGAAACGTTAGAGTTTAAGTATGCAACTCTTAAATTGAAAGTAAAGAAAATTTAAACAAGTTACAACAGTGAACATTATAATTAAGTAAAATGAACCAGAGTAATTTGTATAATACCAAATTGCATCCTAATAACATATAATAAGACTTACCAAATGTTAAAAGTTAAAATGATGATTTGGATATGTTGAAGGATATTATACAAGTAAACAAAACTTAAAGTAATTCAAATGTATATAAATGGAAATTTAGTTGTAATAATAAATGTTATATACTTAATTAGTATATTATGAAATGATTAATGACTAAATAGAATAAGTAAGTGGAACTTAAGAAAGTAGGCAAATGAAATAAATCATATCTTTATAAATTGGTTATAGAATTAAATATAAATTTGCAAAGAAATCTTGAAATTGAATTTGTAGCTTTTGAGATAATTATAAACTTAGATAAAGTCATATATATGAAGTTGGACTTTTATAGAATGATTATAAACTAAAGTGTTATTAATAAAATGTTTCGCAAATAAATTTGTTATTAAATGAAATTGTGAAAATAGATGTGAATTAAGTTGAAAAGAAACTTAAGCAAGGATATAAGAAATAATTCATTAACGATGTTGATACTAAAAATGGAGATATGAACATTACAATCAAAACGTTTCGTGAAAATGTAAAGTTTATAGTTTTTAATTTGATAAATGTTTGTTAAACAAGATGTTAAATTAATTGAATATGGATGTTAAATGAAGGAAGCTAATATTGAATTATGAAATGAACTTTAACTGATGAAAAGCTAACCGAAATGAATAAATGGAAGAAGTTAGTGACTTGTATTAATAAAATGAGTAAATGAAATAACATTGATTTAAAATGAAAATGAAAATGAACTCAAATGTAGAATGAACGTGAATAAATGAATTGAGATGAGATGTTGCTAAACGTAAAGTGAAACAATGGGAATTTAATAAATTAAATTGAATAAATCAAATTTATGAAGTTTGAATTAATCACGAATTCCAGCTTGAAATGTTGAAATTAATTTTGGTTAAAAGAAATTGTTTTAAAGAATTTAATTGGAAAATAGAAGCAATTAATTAGATGAATTAGTTAGTAAGTTGAATATTGAAATGAGACTTGATTTATAAATGAAATTTGACCTAAATTTATATTTTGTAATGTTGTCAAGTAAAATAGAAATGGATTGAAGCGGTGATGACTTAAGTTACAAACAAATCCAATTTATGTGTAAGTTGAATATCATCGGGAATATTATTAATAAGCGTGGAATCTGATATGAGTAACTAATTTATGAATTAGACTATAAATAACTTGATGAAAAGTCAACATAAGTGGGAATAAATTAAGTTTAAACTGTAATAAATGAATTAATGAATATCGATTGGGATTAGATCCGGGTAATGGAATGAACTAATAAATTAAATTTGTGAATGGAATTAGATTGCTTGGAAATGAATTAAAGGAGTGGATATGAATATGTTGAGTGCGGATATGAATTGAATACAAGTAAATTGTTTGTATATCACTTGGAATTGAGTAAAATGGTATGTAAATCGATTGAAATAAATAATCGAATGCTGGAATTTTGTGATTATTGATAAATTTATGCTATAACTTGTTTGTTATGAAATCTATATGTTTGCACTAGACAAATAGATGAGATGTTATTAAGTATTCATATTATGATACTTGCATATTTAAATTGAGTAAGTACAGGTACAAGACGACCGTTTGGCTATATTTTGGGTTGCAAAATTGCATATAAGTAAGCTCGCTCGTTTAAAAATGCTAAACAAAGGTATGTTTTCGGATTAAATACAGCGATGATATAAATATTGATATATATATATATATTGTATTTTCGACCATGTGGATCGATGTATATGTTTTTATCATATTGCAAAAGGCTCTCCGTACAATAGAGACTCAGCCAAATGTTTTCGAAAATTTAGGATGCTAGAAATTCTTTATAAATTTTTAAAAAAATTTGTTAACTAAAAACCTGATTTTTGAATTGAATTTTAAATAAGGGATTTTGAATTAGAAATGAGAGCTAACTGTTTTGGTGGGTATTAAAAGATTAGAAAAGTGAAATGTCCAGTTTTAGTTAAGTGAGTTTTGACAAGTTAGTGGGTTTGGAGCATTCGTCCTACCTTAGCTATTTTGAGGACGAAATTCTTTTGAGGGGGAGGAATGTAACAACATGGATTTTCAATCGTTGATTTTGAACATTTAATTTATTTTAAATGTTGAATTTGAAATGTAAATGAAATGTCAATATGAAGTTCATCGATGAAATAAGTGGAATAAAACTTAAGTTCCAAATATAGCAATTTATTGAATAAATTTAATTGTTGAATTAATAACCGATAAATAATTAAAGTGGAGTTGAATGTAAATCGAAAATGATTTCCACTATTGATATAAATTATATTTGAATTAGAATTGGGTTAATAGTTTTTAAAACTGAAATTTCAAATGGTTTCGTAAATTTTTGAAATCGTCGATTTTAATCGACGCATTAAAATAGCCTTCCGGAGCACAGTCTCAGAATTTGACAAAACCAGTTCCTTTGGATCTGTTATAGTGTATTATTATCGAATTTTAAATTTCGTAGTGTTTGGAGTTACTTTTTGGTCGTACCGGATAGAAATGCGTTGAAATTAATATTGGAAATTAAATATTTTAATCCAGTTCGAAAAGCTATCTTCTACGTACGATCGAATTAGGCCCCAAAACTTGTTCCATTATGTTCTGGATAGGGGCAAAACATTATAAACGATGGACGGAACACCTCAATTGGAGTTCATCCAAATTTCACGTGAATTGTCGAAATAATATTAAAATAATATAGTTGCACATATATATATGTGCTCAACCCGCTCAACCTTAACCCTAACATAGACACGCACCTCCTTTGTTTTCAATGGATGAAAACATTCCATACATTTTCCCTCCGATCTCTCCAACCATCAACAACTAGCCGAAGACTTCTACACGAAACTTGTAGAGATCGGGAAGCTCTACAATATCAACGGTCGAGATCGAGTAAGGAGGTCCACGTCAACGACAAATAGAGGATGAAGGTCAGGTGTTTGTGTGCGATTTCCAAAGCCTAGAGGTAGCGGAGTTCAACTGGTTTCAGGGTGAAGGTGGTGCTCGCGACGAGCTTTCGAATGGTGGTCGTCGATCGTCTTCTAGGGAAACGGGGTGGTCATGATTTGTGAATATACGAACGGCGCGATGGGTTTCTTTGTCTGTAAATGTACGCAAGTGGAAGAAGAATGTGCGGCCACGATCTGTATTTTGAAATCAACGGCCAGATTTTCAGATGGTAAAAAAAGAAATTGAAAATTATAATGTTTAAATTCATGTAACCTTATAGATTGCGTAACTCTAGCATACGAGGTCCAAATCAAATGAAACAAGCAGCGATGAAATCGTGGCGACGAGCATTTCATTGTGGAATTGGTTTGGAGACGATTGGGACTGGCAAAATTTAAGATTAAATCAAACGTCCTTTGATTTATTTAAAATCAAAATTCAAGGTGAGTGTTTTATAATACTCACAACATACGAAAATATTTTATGATAGTTAAATTTGAAATTATGAAGTAATATAAATTTATTGATCACTATTTGATAAATTTAATTGTCATCTAAATTGTCAATCGAATTAATTGTTAAAAATTAAAAATGACAGTTAAATTTGAATTTGAAATTTAATTGCCAGTAAAATACCCAATATTAATAATTATGAAATTGTTGTGAATTATTTTGACTGTCTAGATAATCGATTGTGATGGATGTTAATTGATTGATATTTGGATGATTAGTGTTTATATATATATATATATATATATATATATATATATATATATATATATATATATATCCTGTTATCACCTGGTAAATTATTTACAATATATAAAACTGTAAATTGAATTATTTCGAATAAATTAAGAAATAGGTTGAAATGATATATGCTTATGACACTATGATTTTGATTGAAATGATATATATCCATCCCTGAAATTAAATTGAAATAATTGATCACCCGGCCATAGGATAGAAAATTATATACTACACCGGATTAGTTAAACAAAAGGATTTTAAAAATTTTGATTTGAAATTTATTCAAATGATTTTGATATGAAGAAATAAAAATCAAATTTATAGAAAATTGAATTATTTTCAAACTTGAGCTCGAAATGTTGAAATTTAAATTTGTTAACAGAAATGGTTTAAATAATCGAAGTTAAGATTTTGAAATTATAATTAAAATATGATTTAAATTTCGAAAATTAGGTTGTTTTAAAGATTTGGACATTTATTCGAACTTTGAAATATTGCTAAGTAAAGTAATTTAAATAGATATTTCGATAATTGAGCTCGAAATTGAATTTTTTAAAGATCTGGACATTGAATTGAACATTGAAGTTAGATTTGATTTAAATGATTTAAATCGATGCTTTAAAATCGAATGCGAACTTGATATATATTAAAATGGTTTGAAATTGAGAATTGAATAGGAATTCATTCAAGTTGAACTGAAATTGAAATCAATTGGAATTGAAAGTGAAATTGAATTAATTCAAAATAAAAATGGATTTATCTGAATTGAAATTGAGATCGAAGTTAATTCGGATTGAAATCGGAATGGAATCGATTAAATTGAAATGGAAATTGAAATGGGTTTGAATTGGAAGATTTGATAATGAATCAGTTTGACTTTAAAACTATTTTCAAATAAATTATTTGAATATAGACTATTTAAAATCCGTCTTTTTAAATATTCAAATTATTTTTGATTTTCCAAACTATCTTACTATATAAACCATTTTAATATTTAAACCATTTTATATCAAACTATTTTTAACCATTTAAACTATTTTAACTATTTTAATTATTTAAACTATTTTAAAACTATCCAAACTATTTTCTAAAAATTAAAACTAATCAGAGTGGGATTGTTTATATTTAAATATTGGATTTAAATGAGAATTGGGTTAAAGCGAAGTTATAACCTAAATTGAAATCGAATCAAATTTTTGACATGAAATCGATATATTGATTTGAATTGTCACTTTGAAGTAAAATATGATTTTTGAAGCGAATACAATGATTTCGAAAAGGATATGATTTTTGAAGCGAATATGATGATTTCGAAATGGATTTGATTTTGAAGCAAACATGATACTTCGAAATGAATTTGATTTTGAAGCGAATATGATATTTTGATATTAAGTACGAACTGTTTTTGAAATGTAAAAGAACTAACCGGTGTGTAAAACGACGTTTTGTTGTTAAAAAGACCAGGGCCACTTATCGGCATATTCTCTATCAATATTGGAACCACTTTAACAATAGTGTATGCGGAGGAGACTCAAAAATGAAGTGGTTGGATTTGGCGTTGTTTGCTAGATTTGAAGAAAGAGAACGATGATGAATTGGCCTGATAGTTGTGTCAATTTGAAATGACTAAAAAAGGAATCGTATCGGTCAATGAGGCTAGCTGTCTCTAGCGGACACACTTCTTCACATTACCATCATTTACAATGTGATTGATTAGTGCGCACCCTCGAATTTTGAGAGTGTTGGACGTGGTGGGCCTTTAGGGGTTACCACTAGCCAGGAAAGGTAAACTGGTAGCATCCTACCTTGAGAATTGTCTCACACACCTTATCATACTTTTATCCTACCTTAAGTAAACCGATAGTATCCCGTAACATTTGTTGAGTTATTGCACACACGTTATACACCGGATAGGAGAAGCAAAACCCTATAAACATCTCTGACGCCATGGCACTCATGTTATATGCGATATCGATTTGTCTTACATAAGAATATTTTAGTCCCGACTCGAGTGTTTTGTCTTTCATTACGCTCGGTTGAGCCCTGAGTTTTTCAGCGTATTGATGATCATTTTTTACGGAGGACGAAGGCAAAAATTTGGTATATTATTACCATTATTGTTCTATGCATAATGTTTTTCTTCTGCATTATATTTTGTTCCTGTTGTGTATATATAACTCTGATAAATGTTGTATAAATTATAATCAAATGTTTGATGTAGACAACTTCATGAACTATTTATTTGATTATTATATCTTATCGTTCCACTACACGATTCTATGTTTGATTTCTTCTTCTTTCCTTATTTTTCTCAGTTAACTCCATTGGCAATCTATATTCTAGATTATTTATGTTGGGCATGTGTTGATTATTGTCAATTCAAACCTTTCGAAGTATCGGTCGTAATAATGCCTTCGAATCTGTATACGACATGGTCCATATATATAGCTTCCCTCCTAGGCTTGAAAGTCATTACATAGCTTAGCAAAATTGGTGGCAGGTGGGTGGGTAATAACTACACCTAGCACTCGCTCCATGGGTCCTTAATTAGGGCTATGCTTTGTTTTTTTTCTTGCTTGCAAATATTGGCAGAACCAAACCAGGACGTTCACTCTCAAAATCTCAATTGCATCGCCTGAGCGATAGCCAACAAGATCGCTCATCCTTTTTATGTGGTTTATGAATTTATCAGTAACTTATTTGCAAATAGTATTAGCAAGAATAAGAGAAAGAATTTGTGTATTATGCATATATATATATATATATATATATAAGCTTTTGTCTATATATACACACACACTTTGGAAACCCATTTTGAAGCTTTTAAAACAAACCTTTTTGGAAAACTTTTGAATAACATTTTTCAAAAAAAAATTCTAACATAGTCCCTAATGAATTTCAAACCTAGGCTATGATACTGCATGTGACAACTCGCACCTCCAAACTCATCAACCCAAGCCTAAGATGACTTTTGGACTCGCATCGGTGCTGAGAAGAATGAGCTATTGGATAAGTAAACAATTTAAAGGCAAAAATTATAAGGATAAAATCTACATTCCATTGCTTCAGATCTCACAACAGAAGGAAGAAAAATATAAGTACAAAAAGTAGCCATCTCAAAAAATATTCAAAAAAAATAACGTCTCAAAGTAGTACGCAGTTAAATCCACAGAATACAAAAATACATCAAGTTGTTTGATAAAGTACTAGATATGACAAATAATACATGGAGAGTAATAAGAATGAGTTACATCACTAATATATGGTGATCACATGCAATTGACTTTAGTAATATTATATTTGACCTAGGATGTCTTATAAGTGTCTATGAATTGCTTGTTTTCTCTATATAAGGGGTTTAGCTCAATACATGCCTACACTAACAACTTGTGCATGATCATAATTAGGGTCGACAACTAGTCGAACCTCAAGGCGACTAATGATTGGCTAATAGCCACTAGAAATATTCTGTATAGGTTTTACTATAGTTTCCACCATTGGACTACATTTTCATCATTACGACTACACGTATGCTAGTTATGCATTGAGAGGGAGCCTACAATGTCGACTCACTAAAATGTCTCATTGGCGCTGCATCTGCATCCACCTCCTAATAGTAACATAACGCTTTTTATTGCACTACGTCAAGATCCATCAATAACACAATACCATGCCGCACACGTCAATACCAAGGAACTCCTGTTAGTGCCGAGCCACACACTCTGTCATGCATCATCATCAATGTTGTGCATAAAAACTCCTATGAGTCCAATTTGCAATAGAATTTCCCTAATCAAATAACGACCCTGCTGGACAAAGAGCATTTATCTAGTCTAGTAACGTCCTATCATTGCCAGCATAGAGAACGACATCCAATCGACCGCTGCTCACTGAAGTAGTCGACCGCTTGATATCGACCTGCTCTAGTAAGCATGTCGACCGATTGGGGTGTTTATATTTCTTCTTCTATTATTTCCATTATTTATTAATTTAATTATAGTAACCTTGATTATAATTTGGCATACGAAAACCTTAATAGCAATGAATTTTAATTTCATAGTCAAATTCTAACATTTGTGAAAATTCCATTCTGGCCCTTATTATATTAAAATAGCGAAATAATTCTTATATTAAATTTTCAGGGTGTTATAAGATATAATTTATACCAATAATTGCTATAATATACCATTAATTTCATTAACCTCTTTCCATTTATATATTTCATTCTGATTTGAGTTTTCCATTTAAAAAAATAATAACCAACAAATGTTTTTATGCCCCTCTATCAACTAATTTTATTTAATTTCTTGTTTGGTTGACTTTTTTATTTGTATCTAAATTGTTACAATATTAAACAAAGTTAATGGAATGGATAATCTAGAGAACTAAAGGATTAATTTTCATGTAATTTTAAAATTTTGTAATACCTTATCTCTATTTTTTATTTATATTCTAGTAGGGATTGACTTTACTATTTGTATTTAAATTGCTACAGGGTTTAGACCAAATTCGTGTAATCAACAATTTAAACAATTAAAAGATTTTTTAAGTAAATTTCCAATTTTTGGTTACATATCTCTATTGTTTTATTATAGCAAATTATGAAAATCAGTATATGTATATAAATATGTGTGCATGCATGCATGTATAATAATTGGAAGTTTATTGAACTTCACTGATGTTAAATACGTTGTTTATTGATTTACTATAGGAAAGTATGATTTAAACTTTACAAATGATTAATTTATGAATTTCAACAAAGTTTATTCCAAGCTATAGGTTCGAATGGGAAATTAGTGACTAAGCTCAACTAATTCAATTTGAACATTTTAACAGTACTTTTTTATTTACTCTACCTATTCTACTTATCTATATAAGAATTTTAATTTGGAGACAATATTTATCTCTTAACTCCTTTAATCTCATCCCAAATGCTTGCTTCTTGTAATTTGTAGCTTAAATTTTACATTAAAATCTGTTATCTCTATGAATATATATATATATATATATGTTTAATGTTTGCATTAACAATGTCCTCATTTGTAAAAGAGGTTAAAGGAAAAGGTTAAACAAATTTTACTTTGAAGGACATTAATTTTAATTTTTTTCAAGGATGCACACCTTTTTTCAGCCAACTAACTAAACCATTTCATTTCCCACCCTCTTCCACATTCAATCAACCTAGCGCTTCTATACTCGAAAAAAGAATTCACAAATCAGTGGAAACCCGATCAAAGTCGACAACTTCATCGATGATAGAATTAAATCTTTCTTTAGAAGAAAAATCGTTGTTGACCTAGATAATCAAGCAAAGATCACTGAAGTCTACAAAGTAGAGGTCAACGATTTCATCCAAAGTGCGTCAAAAATGACTCGGTAAGTGAAGCCATGAGCTATGAAGTCAAGAGCTATGAAACAAATGGAAAAGCAGAAGCTAGACGAAGAAGAGGGAGAAAATAGTCAAAAAGTACCGATGAAAACATTGCTTTAACGGTATTGTTTAGTGTATAATTGATTCAACTATTAAATGTTCAAAAGGCAGTTAAAAATAGAATTATAAATAGTTACTACATGCATAAATTACATATCGAATGATACTCAAGTATCACATTTCTAGTTTTGAAACACAATAAAAAGTGTTTAATATGATAAATGATAGACTAATAAGCATTTGTGTTTTTAAAATATAGTACCATTCTTAAATTATACAAAATTATCGTTGCATATAACAAAAGTATAAGTATAGTGAACTAGCACGAATAGAATATGTAAAATGATAGCTAGATATATCAAAGTATTTTTAAAGTGAACTAGCACTAATAGAATATGCAAAATAATAGTTGGATACAACATAAGTATTTTTAAAGTAAACTAGCGTCAATAGAATATAAAAAATAATAGTTGGATATAGCGTAAGTATATTTAGAGCGAACTTGCATGAATAGAATATGCAAAATGATAGTTGAATATAACATAAGCATTTTTAAAGTGA
Source organism: Allium cepa (assembly GCA_030765085.1). Taxonomy (NCBI): domain Eukaryota; kingdom Viridiplantae; phylum Streptophyta; class Magnoliopsida; order Asparagales; family Amaryllidaceae; genus Allium; species Allium cepa. The sequence goes on along the minus strand of CM060934.1, from coordinate 954,575,844 downwards.
ACACATTAATATAATATGAAAAATGATAACTAGATATAGCATAAGTATTCTTTAAAGTAAACTAGCAGTAATACAATATGCAAAATTATAGTTGGATATAGCATAAGTATATTTAAAGTGAACTATCGTGAATAGATTATGTAAAATGATAGTTGAATATACAATAAGAATATTTAAAGTGAACTAGCATGAATAGAATATTTAAAATGATAGCTAGATATATCATAAGTATTTTTAAAGAGAACCAGCATTAATAGAATATGAAAAATGATAGTTGGATACAACACAAGTATTCTAAAAGTGAACTAGCATGAATAGAATATGTAAAATGATAGTTGCATATAGAATTAGTATTTTTAAAGAGAACTAGCATTAATAGATTATGCAAAACTATAGTTTTATATAGCATAAGTATTTTTAAAGCGAACTAGCACTAATAGAATATGCAAAATGATAGCTGGATATAGCATAAGTATTTTTAAAGTGAAATAGCATTAATAAAACATGTAAAATGATAGTTGGATATAGAATAAGTCCTTTTAAAGTAAACTAGCATGGATAGAATATGCAAAATAATAGTTGGATATATTTAGATCATTTTCATGAACATGAAAAATACATAGACCCATTTTATTGCATGGAATATAACATCTCAATATCCTTTTAAAAAAGATGGGTGGAAAAAATATATTCAATTATTAAAATAAATAAGAAATGGACTAAATGAAATCTTTAAGTTGTCATCATAATAATACATACAGAAAATAAAGAAGCTTCTAATGATAATTGAAAACTAATATAATTGCAATCTACGTGTGTAGTAGAGCGATATTGATTTGTATTAAGCTCCTTTCCTGAATTGTTCTCTTTCTCTTCTTTCTTGTTGCAGTTTTTGATTTCTGTACAAATAAATGTTTAAAAGTTATATCTAGGCATAGCAATTGAATACTATGATTAACTATCTTATTGCAAATCCTAAAAATGCTAGTGGTCATAATAATTAAAATGCTACATTAAACTATCATTTTACATATCCTAAACATGAGTGGTCTTCGTAATCAAAATGCTACATTATCGTTTTTCATATTTAAACATAATAGTGGACTTATAACTAAATGCTACATTAAACTATCTTCTGGGATATCCTAAACATGCTAGTGGACTTTTTATTTAAAATGCTAAAAAAATAATTTTGTATATTTCAAACATGATAGTGGAATTCATAACTAAAATGCTATATTAAACTGTCATTTGCATATCCTAAACATGCTATTGGATTTCACAACTAAAATGTTATATTAAACTATCATTTTACATATCGTAAACATGCAGTGGACTTTCTAATTAAATTGTCACATTAAAAAATACATATGATATATTCAACTATTATTTTTCATATTCTATTTATGGTAATTCACTTCGAAATATACTTATGCTATATTCCATTATAATTTTGCATATTTTATTCTTGAACACTTTGAAAATACATATGTTATATATGCGGATATCAATTTCTACATTCCATTCATACCAGTTTTCTTTAAATATACTCATGTTATATACAACTATCATTTTACGTATTCTATTAATGCTTGTTATTTTAAGAATACTTATACTATATCCAACTTTAATTTTGCATATTCAATAATGCAAATATCTTTAAATATACTTATGCTAGAGAAGATATAACATACAAAAATAAGATAGAAAGGTACACGTTTATGTTTCATTTTCACATAGATACTATGGCTTTTCAATAGTATTTTGTAAATCGACTTCAAGTACAAAATAAATTCAACATATTTATACTAATTTAAATGTAGATTCCCAATCCATCATCTTAACAGTTTATATTCTCTGTTCTTCCTTATCTTCTTTTACCTTGGCCTATGACAAGTTCTGATTGGTAATGCAATCTGATGACTCTAAGGCTAGATAAAACCCAATTACAGTTATAAATATGGATCTACATGCAACAAGATACTTTTGAACATCGCTCTTACATATCTTAAGGGAAGTGTTTCCATTGTAGCGTTTTAATGATCTTTGTGAATATGAATGATATCCCTTTGGACCTAGCATTCATTCAATAGTATAAAACTTTAAAGTAGATATAAGCATAGTCAAACCGTCATAAATGACTTATATTGTGACGACCTACATTTTGGAAGGTTTAATTGACAATAATCCATACATGTCCAACTTAAACAATCTGGAACATAGATAAGAACAAAACAATTATAGAATCTCGCAGTGGAATGACAAAATATAATAATCAAATAAACTGTTCATGAAGCTGCTTATACTATATAGTTAATTATAATTTTACAACATTTATCAAAATTACATATGTACAATAGAAAATTTGAATTATGCAGCAGAACAACATGATGCAGGTAATAATAATAGTAATATTATACCAAATCTTCATCTTCGGCCTCCAGGAAATGATCTTCAATGCGCTGAAATGCTCAGGGCGGAACCGAACGTAATGAAAAGACAAAACACTTAAGTCAAAACCAAAATATCCTTATGTGAGTCAAATCGGTATCACATATAACATGAGTTAAATGGCATCAAACATGTTTATGGAGTTTCATATCTCTGTCCAGTGTATAACGTGCGTGCAACAACTCAAATGATGTTATAGGATTTTCCATCTCTTAAGGATTCGTCAAATTATTTATATATAGCAGAATACTATGACGACCCACATCTCAGAAGGTTTAAATCGACAATAAATCCATACATGTCAAACTTATACAGTCCAGAACGTAGATAATCAGTGGGGATAATTAAGAAAAATAAGGAAAGAAGAAGAAAACAAACACAAAATCTCACAGCGGAATAATAAAATATAGTAATCAAATAGATGTTCATAAAACTGTTTCTATTATACATTTGATTATAATCTATACAACATTTATCATACTTTTATATATACATAAGGAATAAATAAATAATGCAGCAGAAGAGGATGATCTAAGGAATAATAATAGTAATAATATACTAAAACTTCGACTTCATCCTCCGGAAAATGATCTTCAATACACTGAAAAGGGCTGACCCGAGCATAATGAAAAAACAAAACACTTGAGTCAGGACTGAAATTCTCTTATGTAAGTCAAATCAATATCATGAAATATGAGTATAACAACGTCAGAGATGTTTAAGGATTTTACATCTCCTATCCAATGTATAACGGGCATGCAATAATTTAAGAGATGTTGCGGGATTTTCCAAGGATCTATTAAACTATTTATATATAATAGTATAAGCTATAATAGGTAATGTCTATTTGTAAAATAAATATATCAAAATAGAGTTAACGCTTTACATCGATCCACCTTAACACATTTTCTTTCATGTAGTCTATGCAGGTCCTGTAACACAACTAGTAACTTTAGTAGCCAGTGAGTTCCCTATAGGTACAATACTAAACCAAAGTCGTAATGGGCTCATAAAAGAATAAAAATGACAAGGCACATGAAGCAATGCCCAAGGTAGGATTCTACCAGTTTACCTTTTCTAGTTGGTCGTAACCCATCCGTGGCCGACTGCGACAATCAATCTAAACAAAAATGTGAACCCATCGAGTCAAGATCACAATAGTAATACGAGAGATCAACTTTGCTAGAGGTAGCTAACCTCAATGGCTAGAAATAGCCTCCTGTTTTAGTAATTTTCATTATGGCATAAGTGTCAAGGTTATATATCTGTTATCCCATTTTTGGTCAAAACTGGAATATCAACAGATTGGCAAGGAATTATGGATATCAGGATTGGAGATCGGTTGGGATCAAGGCTACGATCGATATCGTCAAAATTTGGTTGAACTCCAATCGGGACGAAATTAGTTGGGGAGGATGATAAGGATCAGGAAAGGCTATGTTTTAAATTTCAGGTTAATCGGAGTTCGTATGAAGGAGTTATGATCGATGCAAGTTAGGAAGGGTATGGCTGTTCGAACCCATCAAGGTGTTCGTTTCGAACCCATCAGGTTCGAATCGATCGAAAGCACACAAGGTTCGAATCGATGCACTTCGTGTCGATTGGTATGGGTTCGGCTCTGTGAAGTTCGCATCAGGTGTTGGTTTGACTCGATCGTGTTCGAATCGATCAGAAGGACAGGTGGACTTCGACTCGATCACAGCATGGGTCTCCTTCGTATCCATAAGGTGTACACAGGTTAGTTCGTATCGAAGGTGGTTCGAATCGATCACAACTCATAACGATCAAAGGGAATGTAAGTTGCTTCGAATCCATTCAAGGGTTCTGTCGATACGAAGAAAGCGTTCGAAGAGGATACGCAGGGAGTCGACTTCACGGATTCGAAGGAGATGGACTCGAAGGAGATGGATTCGAAGGAGATGGAGTCGAAGGAGATGGACTCGAAGGAGATGGATTCGAAGGAGATGGATTCGAAGGAGATTGATTCAAAGGAGATGGATTCGAAGGAGATGGACTCGAAGGAGATGGGTTCGAAGGAGATGGATTCGAAGTATGGGTTCGAACCAGGCAGAACACACGAAGCTTTGAACTTGAATCGATCATATCTTCCAAACCGTTGATCCAAATGCAATGAAATTTTTACAGGAGCTTACATACATGTTGAAGAATGTTCTCACCAAATTTCAGCTCAATTGGATGATTTCTTGATCGATTCGAACCTTACTTCGAACCGATCCCAAGGTGGGCTCGGACCTCCAGATTTCGGGCAAGTGGGCCCCCTCACGTGCCTGAAGCGGTCTTCCCGGATTTTATGAGAAATATCAGCCTCCTACGCTTATAAATAGAGCCCCTGGACATTCAGAAAAGGGGTCGGAGATTCTAGAGAGAGAAAACACGCCTGGACGCTGCCAGAATCATTCCATATCATCATTGCTGCTATTTATTTCAAGTTTTGGACTTTGTAACTGCTGTAATCATCTGTAATCATCAAGGATAATCAATAAAAGGATAAAAACTTTGGAGTGGACGTAGGCCGGAGATAGCCGAACCACTATAAAACTTGTGTCTCTGTTCTTTATTTTGGGATTACTGTTTAATATTTGCTGAGACCTGAAATTTGTGTTTGAATATTATTGATTTGTATTCATACACTGGTGCTTTCGCGGTATTCGGGGTTTGTGACCAATTTTGGCACAAACACTTTGGTGCTTTCACTGAGAAATACTAGCACCCGCTACATCGGATTTGAAAGTTGGATTTGAAGATTTTAAAAAGTTTGGATTCAAGAACAATGACTAGACAAAATAGTAGAAGACAAAGGGCTGAGCGAAGCCAACAGGAAGGAAGTCAACAAGCATCCTCCGGAGCCGGGGAAGGGCAAGCTTCAGTCTACATAACCCGGGATGAAATGGAGGCTATGGCAAATTCTTTGCAAGAGAGATTATTGAAGAGCCAACGGTAAATGATGAAGACTTTCTTTGAGCAAATGAGAGCTGCAGGGATGCAGAACTTAGGAACAGCTACAACCGCTGTGGATGCAGGACAGGGACTAGGGTCGTGGAACCCAATGGAGGACGAGATACGGAGCCAGATGGCAATCAATAAGGGCTTGGGGGCAGGCCCACAGGATCTAACACAGGAGGACCTTTGGAAGAAATTCAACAGGCTAGAGCTAACTTTGCTCCTAGTGAGCCATACGAAGAATATGTACCAGAGTTCCCTCGGGGGCATGGGGGGCAACCCCCAACAGACAATACCGGATTAGCGGAAATTATCAGAAGAACTGTGCGGGGTGGTTTGACCAACAGAGACTTGGAAGGAGTGAATAGGAGTCCGTTCGCTCAGGAAATAAGGATGGCTCAGAATCCACCTAAGTTTAAGCTACCTAGCGTGGAGGTATATGATGGTAAGGCAGACCCAACTGATCACTTGATGAGGTACACAAGACATATGGAGGTGCTGGGGGCATCGGAAGAAGTGATGGCCCGATGTTTCCCTTTGTATCTGACAGATTTAGCTGCAATGTGGTTTAGGCAGCTAGGAGAAGGATCTATCAGAAATTGGAGGGAATTGGTGGAAAAGTTTTTGGGACAGTTTCGGGTTCACGTCAAGAGGCCGAAGAATGTGATGACATTGACATCAGTGAAGCAAAGGATGGATGAATCGCTTAGAGCTTTTCTAACTCGATTCAGTGCGGCAGTCGCTTCGGTGGATCGGCCTGATCCATCGATGGTTTTAATGGCAGCAGTATCAGGAGTCAGGGAGGACTCGGATTTCAAGGTATCTCTGATACGAGATCCCCCACAGGATCTCGACGAATTCTTTCACGAGGCAGAAAGGTTCCTTCGGCAGGAGGATGCGAGTACGGATGTAAAAGTGAAAAAGGTTAGTGCAATCGAGGTTGGAGCAATATCCAGCGGTGGGTCGGATAAAGACAAAGGAAAAAGGAAATTGGACAATGATTCTGGAAACGCTAGGAAGCGATGGAAGGATCCAAAGTTTTCCACATACACAGGATTGAACGAGACGCTGGAGCGGATATACATGGATACTCGAAATCGCCTTCCCTACCGGAGGCCAGCCAGGAGAGAGCCTTCTGAACGAGAGAGGGCATCAGGGAGGCATTGTCTCTTCCATGACTTAGACGGACATGACACCAACAGCTGCAGCCACTTGAAGGATATAATCGAGGAGCATGTAAGGAATGGACAGTTACGGCAATACGTCGGAACACGGTACGCAACGGTGGAGCAGGAGCAGCCACCGACAACCTCACGCCGTGATGATGTGAGGCCCAGGGATGATGGTCGATTGATCATCCACTGATCAGGATAATGTGAAATAAGTAGCAGACTGCTGGCAAGCAACTAAGTCATTTACACATGTACGGGGACGGAGATAGCCCCTAGGCATGCTCTGAATGATGAAAAACTGTGATGCTATGATTTGTGAAATTTATCTTTTGCTTTTGAATTGGACATTGCTTTTCTTTTTGGATCGGAGCTTGGATTGAGCTCCTGGTTTTGCTTGCTTTTTTAATTGGGTTTTTCTTTGGATGGTCATTTTTGATTTTGAATGCTGCTTTGGATTTCTGGTTTTCTGGTTTGGATTTGGATTTTGGAGTGGATTTTGGTTGGATTTTTGATAAAAGTTCGTCGGGTATGGATTATGCCTGGCAAGGAGTGAGTCGCTTTGCCCGAACGCGGTAAATTGACTCATTCAGGTCGCCGAGTATGGACTATGCTTGGCAGGGGTCCGGAGTGACCAGGATTCGACCTAGGACTTAGGCCCTGTATTATCAATTGTTATTTCAGGTCGTTGAGTATGGACTATGCTCAACAAGGGTCCGGAGAGACCAGGATTCGGCTTAGGACTTAAGCCATGGCCTAGCTCAACGTCCAGGGACACTGGACCAAGGTCGTCAAGTGTGGATTGCGCTTGGCAAGAACCCGGAGAGGTTAGCTCAACGTCCAGGGACACTGGACCACGGTCGTCAGGTGTGAATTACGCTTAGCAAGAACCCGGATAGGTTATGGATTCGGATATCGACCCGGAGAGGTGCTGGATTCGGTTATTGGCTATTGGATAAGGATGGATTGGGACTCGGTTGTCGAGTTCGGACGGATATGGAATATGGCTGTGGACTTCGGGTATTGGATTTGGAACTATTCAAAACACGCCTTGTTATCACAAGGCATGTTTTGGAGGGCAAAGTGTTATCCCATTTTTGGTCAAAACTGGAATATCAACAGATTGGCAAGGAATTATGGATATCAGGATTGGAGATCGGTTGGGATCAAGGCTACGATCGATATCGTCAAAATTTGGTTGAACTCCAATCGGGACGAAATTAATTGGAGAGGATGATAAGGATCAGGAAAGGCTATGTTTTAAATTTCAGGTTAATCGGAGTTCATATGAAGGAGTTATGATCGATGCAAGTTAGGAAGGGTATGGCTGTTCGAACCCATCAAGGTGTTCGTTTCGAACCCATCAGGTTCGAATCGATCGAAAGAACACAAGGTTCGAATCGATGCACTTCGTGTCGATTGGTATGGGTTCGGCTCTGTGAAGTTCGCATCAGGTGTTGGTTTGACTCGATCGTGTTCGAATCGATCAGAAGGACAGGTGGACTTCGACTCGATCACAGCATGGGTCTCCTTCGTATCCATAAGGTGTACACAGGTTAGTTCGTATCGAAGGTGGTTCGAATCGATCACAACTCATATCGATCAAAGGGAATGTAAGTTGCTTCGAATCCATTCAAGGGTTCTGTCGATACGAAGAAAGCGTTCGAAGAGGATACGCAAGGAGTCGACTTCACGGATTCGAAGGAGATGGATTCGAAGGAGATGGACTCGAAGGAGATGGATTCGAAGGAGATGGAGTCGAAGGAGATGGACTCGAAGGAGATGGACTCGAAGGAGATGGATTCGAAGGAGATTGATTCGAAGGAGATGGATTCGAAGGAGATGGACTCGAAGGAGATGGATTCGAAGGAGATGGATTCGATGTATGGGTTCGAACCAGGCAGAACACACGAAGCTTTGAACTTGAATCGATCATATCTTCCAAACCGTTGATCCAAATGCAATGAAATTTTTACAGGAGCTTACATACATGTTGAAGAATGTTCTCACCAAATTTCAGCTCAATTGGATGATTTCTTGATCGATTCGAGCCTTACTTCGAATCGATCCCAAGGTGGGCCCGGACCTCCAGATTTCGGGCAAGTGGGCCCCCTCACGTGCCTGAAGCGGTCTTCCCGGATTTTAGGAGAAATATCAGCCTCCTACGCTTATAAATAGAGCCCCTGGTCATTCAGAAAAGGGGTCGGAGATTCTAGAGAGAGAAAACACGCCTGGACGCTGCCAGAATCATTCCATATCATCATTGCTGCTATTTATTTCAAGTTTTGGACTTTATAACTGTTGTAATCATCTGTAATCATCAAGGATAATCAATAAAAGGATAAAAACTTTGGAGTGGACGTAGGCCGGAGATAGCCGAACCACTATAAAACTTGTGTCTCTGTTCTTTATTTTGGGATTACTGTTTAATATTTGCTGAGACCTGAGATTTGTGTTTGAATATTATTGATTTGTATTCATACACTGGTGCTTTCGCGGTATTCGGGGTTTGTGACCAATTTTGGCACAAACAATATCATTCTCTTACTTCATTCTATTAAACGTGCGCCAATTCAACCACTACATTCTGAATATCATCCACCACGCACATAGTTGTCAAAGTGGTTCCAATATTGAAAGAGACTATGCCAATAAGAGGCCCCGGTCTCTTTGACAACCAAACGGTATTTTACACACCGGTTTGTACCTTTGCATTACGAAAATGATTCATATTTGATATCAAAATATCATATACTCCTTAAACTCAAATCCATTTCGAAGTCATCATATTTACTAAAAATATACCATATCATTTTAGCCTTAATATCTCGATTTTGCTTCCAGAATTATTTCGAATTACAGTTTAGGTTATAACTTCATTTTAACCTCATTCGTATCTAAGTCCAAGATTTAAATATAAAAATTTCACCCTTGGCCAGTTTGAATTGTGAGAAAATAGTTTGGATAGTTTTAAAATTGCTTAAATAATTAAAAAGTTTAATAGAAATAGCTTGAGTATTAAAAATGGTTTATATAGTAAAATAGTTTGGAAAATCAAAATGCATATTTAAGAAGATAGATTTTAAATAGTTTATAATAAAATAATTTATTTAAAAACAGTTTCAAAGTTAAACTGATTCAATTCCAAACTTTTCAATTCAAATCAAATTCAATTTCCATTTCGGTTTAATCGATTCAATTCCAATTTCAAGTCGAATCTTACTTAGATTCCAATTTCAATTCAAATAAATTCAATTTCGATTTTGGATTACTTCAACTTCGCTTCCAATTTCAATTGTTTCAAATTCAATTCCAAACAACCGATTCAATGATTTAATTTCAACTCAAATCTCAAATTTAAACTATTTCAATTTATATCAAATTCGAGTTCAATTTTCTAAAAATATTGATCTAAATCACTTAAATCAAACTAACTTCCAATATTCAATTTAAAATCCAAATCTTCATATATAATTCAATTTCGAGCTCAATTTTGAAATATCGTTTTGTATTACTTTTACTCAACGATATTCAAAGTTCGAATAAAAGTTCAATCTTTTAAAACAAATAAATTTCTGAAATTCAAATCATATTTTGATTATAACTTTAAAATCTCAGCTTCGATTGTTTAGACAATTCCTGTTTCAAAATTTAAATTTCAACATTTCGAGCTCAAGCTCGAAAAAAATTCGATTTCCATAAATTCGATTTTTATTTCTTTAAATCAAATCATTTAAATAATTTCAAATCAAAAAATTCAAAATCATTTAATTTAACAAACCTATGTGCACGTAAATGTGCATATTTTTACCACTATATTTAATATATTTAAATTAAATAAATGATCATATTGGGTAATTTAACTTGTTTAAACCAAATTCAGATTATTTTTAAATTGTCATATATTCATCTCCATATAGGGGTAGAATGGTCATTTTTATGCATATATTAATTTGAGAAAATTTAATTTGAAATTTCTTTATTATTTTCTAGGGATTTGGCTTCATATACAATTGGCTTCATGAAGATATATACATGCACAAGTGTGAATATAAAGGAATGGAGATGGAAATAATTCAAAGCCATGATCATGGAGGACCCCACCTACCCATCTTCCTTCATGTACAAATTAGAAGCTAATCCACATGGTAATGACCATTACACTTTCATGCATACTTAATGGATGATTATTAAAGCTAATGATAACATTGCCACCTCACTACCTCAAGGGCAATTTAGGCATTCTCTAAAAATATGAATTGGAGTTTAATGTATGTATAAATACCCCTTATGTTTCATGTAACCCTCTTCTTCCTCCTTCCTCTTAGTTAGTCCTAGTTTAGGAAAATAAATGAAATCTCTTCTTTCTCTTTTCATGGTTACTTACCCATTTTTTATCTCATGTAATTTTCCTTTTTTATGCAATGTTAATTAAAATATATTAACTAGTTTCGAAGCTTAATTCCAAAATTCGAAGCTAGCTCCTGTAACAGCCCGCAAATCCGTACCCCTTGAGTCAACACTATTCTACCAAAATCAACTCAAGTTGTACCGAAATACAAACCATTTGGATTAAAGAAGAAGAGGTAGAAGAAGAAAATAGAAAACAACATCAGAATCTAACAATCGCAGCGGAGTAAAATATAATGTATAATAAATAATCTTTACCCAAAAATCAAATATCTCTGTTTATATATTACATCAGAGTACATCAATCACGGCTCACATCAATAACATACAAATGGATACACAACAAATCAATGCAGCAGAATATATATAAACAAGTACGGAACTACGTATCGTCATCCAGCTCGTCTCCTGAGCTCCACGGCATCATATCCTGTATTTTATAATACTCGGTCTGACCCGAGCACTACAGTTAAATAACACCCGAGTCAGTTTGGAATACCAGCGTGAGAAAATCACACCCAATTGATTATTAAAGTTTCAAAAATCCTTTGAAAACAAAAGCATCTCGTAAGACCATGCCACAAATAAACGTGTCTGGTTTTTACCTTACGATAGCTAAAACAATTTTTATAGAAATCCTCTGATATTATAATAGGGTCTATATAACAAATACTTATAAAATAGCCGAAAGTTTTACATTATTAAATTCCAGCTACTAGCCATAGCGTGGGTAATACAAACAAAACTCGTACAAGGCTCGTCGGAAGAATGGATTTCCAACTAATGACTAGGCACTGGGGTACCACCTGTCACAGTACGTGGCCTAGATCACGATACCGAAGAGTACGCCCGCTCCTCTGCAACACAAGACCGGGACTACCCCTTACTGGATAATCCTGAGTGAGATCATCCCGTGGTTGGGATCAGCAACCGCCCACTAAGCCGAAATAAAAAGGGACATCTAGACAGGGATGACCTCACCCTGCTTGGGTGCTACCCACCTAGCCTTGCTGCATAACCCCTGATTTTCAGTCATTCCCATTTGATGAGGCTTGAGGCTAAGCGTTAACTTCTTAGAACATATCCCTTAGAATGCTCATCGTCCACCTGACGATGTTTCACAAGCATTCATCCATACAAGTCCGTCCCGGATTCGAACAGAACCGAAGGCATTATTCTACTACATCCATTTTGGAAATATCCTCAGGATTAGTAGCGACTAGCCCTTGCACTTTACTACTCCATCTTCGAATCCAAACTCGTTTACACGAAAACGTACAAACCGGATCGAAGTGGTTTTCGAGAATTAAATCTCGATCCCGGTCTCTTCGAAACGATCAACGCAGTTGGCCAATATTGATAGTCGGTTATTTAACTACCAATTAATATTCACATACAACCATCAACCAATAAATAATTATCCAATTAATTTATTAATCCCAAAAATATCTTTAGAAGATATATTTCTATTTTCAACCCTTGAAAACAGTTTCAAAACCATCTTTCTTTTCAGAATAAACTTTCCCAAATATTTTCTATCTCCACTGAAATTACCAAGCACAAAACTAGATTTTTAAAATAATTTAAAACACTTTACTTTGAAATATACACTTTTAAAACATTTAAGTTAAAACTACTTCAAGAATTTATTTAAAAATACATACTATATGAATATTTGAAAATAAAGTTTCTTAATAAAATATTAAACTAGATTCTCACTTTTGGAAACAAAATACTAAGTCATTCTCCAAATAATTACTTCCATAATAGATTAAAAGAAAATACTTACTTTTAGAATATAAATATTTAGAAATAATAAATTTTCCAATAAACTTGCTTTTTAAAACAACTTTAAAACTTTTAACTTATATTTATAAATTTACTTTGAAAACGTACTTGGTCCTTCAGGGAAAATTTCCAATCTCAATTACTTAAATCAATTTTTCAAATTTATTCCCAATTTATTCCATTTGAAATAAATTTCTTTACTTATCAGTTCATTTCAAAATTTCATTTGTTATGGGCTTTATTATTATTACTTTCCCTTTTGATTTCAAACCTTTTTAACTGAAATATACAAATTTCAGGTTATTCCCAATTTCTTCTTTATTCTTTTCAATAATTTAAATCTTAAATTTAAAATAAATGTTTTGTTCTTTTAAACAATAACATTGAGGTTTAAAATTCATTAACTTCCTTTTTATTCAAATTTTCCTTTCTATTCTCAGGATTCATTTATTAGAATTTTAAAGTCACTTTATTTCCTTTCCAATTCATTCTCAAATTTATTCAAATTTTCTATAATTATTTTACTTCCAAATTCATTTCTTTATTTTCCAAAATCCAGTTCTATATATCTTGATAACTTAGTGCACCGGAATATATTCAGGTAAACCATAGCATCCAATATTCCAATTATCAAAAATATTCATCACAGAATATAAAATAATCACAACAGCGGGTATTAAATAATTTGAATAAATGTTGAGGGATCCAGTTGGATTCCTCCAACCTGTTTTCCCTGCATCCACAATGTTAGCACAATATAACATGCCAATTCCAAAATATATCATACTATTGCACATCAATCAATTCAATCATTCAAACAATTATTTAAATTTAATCATTTAAATTTAAATTTAACTGAGTGAGATTAGCTCACCTTTTATTTTTGTTGTGTAATCCGATCCAATCCGGCTTGCTTCTATCAGATTTTTGACCTTGTATAACAATCATACGATTTATTATCACTTTGAAATAACTTGAACCGTTTATTTCCATTTTATAATTTTAATTAACCAATGATTTACTATTAAATTGGCCAACAATTAAATTTAAACTAAACATTTGGTTTTAAACTAATAAATCGATTTTAACTAAATTCCATTGCTGAATTTAGTTTAACTAACAAATAATTTTATTTAACCAAATTTTCATTTAATAAATTAGTTTTAGAAACTAAAATAAATTAATTATGCTAATAGAACAAATTAACCACCTTAATAATTTATTTTAAAATAGACCGGTAAAATTTAAAATGTGAGCATGTCTACTTATGTTTATTATTACACATTTTCTTCAGCTTCCTGTATATACATATAACTTAAAATTGCATTCATATATAAAATATTATTGTCTGTATTCAATATTTTATTAGAGTAAATTACCTCTAACGCAGAACAAGTGAGCAACGAAGATGTTGCTTCCTCGAAACCCTAGCCTTTGCCGAAGACTACTGACTCGCGAATTCCACAGCACTCCACTAAACCTCCGACAACCTTCCTTCACCATCAACCATTCGAACGTCGTTTCCCATTCTCGGTTGTGCCTAAACCATCATCACTTCCAACGCGATAGCTCTAGAAGTACCTCGCTCGACGACGTGCCCTCCTCCTATCTCCAGCCGCTAGTGCGTTCCACCCTATGAGCCCGAAAACACATTTCTTCTCAACGAACTATTATGGCTTCCAAATCGATGTCACATCTCCCCAATCCTCTCATCACTGAACCCCCCTCCTAAAGCCGCGAGCCTCCCAGAATTTCCACGCGACTTAGGTCGCGATTCCCCTTAAGCTTGAACGAGTTCGATTCGAAGCGGCTGCCCCCCCCCCTTTATTATTATTATTAATGAACGAGATCTAATTTTGGAACGAAAGGGCTTAAAGGATCGGCTTCGGTCAAAGTCGAAAATGAGGGAGAGGACTTTGTTATAAAACGCGGCTAATAGCTTCCCCTTGAAGCTTCTCTTCTTTTCTTTTTCTTTTTTTATTTTCTTTTCGGCTGTTAATATTAAAGCGGGAAACGGTTTGGAGATGCTTGCTACAGTGTTTGAGTAGAAAGTAAATAAATTCGGACGTCTAATTTATTTGACCAGTCAAGGTATATAATATTTTTAAATTTAAATCGTGTCGAGATTTCGATATAGATTTAAGTGCGTTTATATGTCGTACACTCACACACTAGCTTCGATCAATATGAAATTTGAAATCCGATAATAATTCAATATTACGGACCTAATGGAATTGGTTTCGTCGAATTCTGAGACTGTGCCCCGGAAGGCGAATTTTTAAATTCAATTTAAACGATATAATTCAAAACTGAGCAAATCAGTGTTAAATTCAATTTTACAACTTCTATTATCCTCAGTACTATCAATATAAATTTTTCAAGCCTTCAAATTATTTTTAATAGGCTTAAAACTCCAGATTCAACAATTTACCCAACTTCACTTATTTAATTTAATAATTCAATTATCAAATAAATTGTGATATACGTAATTCAAGTTAAAAAAGTAAACTTTTAAATATTTAAAATCAATTAAATATTCCAATTTTAAATGCTTGAATATTCCGGGTCGTCACATTCCTCCCCCCTTAAAAGAATTTCGTCCCCGAAATTACTAGTTAGGAAGAATGGTCCAATGCCCGTTTACTTTTTCCAAAACCAATCAGTTCTAACAATTCAACATCTTACCAACTATCTTTTTAATAGAAGGCCCATTACTATTCTTACTAACTTCCCAAACTTTTTCCTTAGTTCCCAAATAACTTTACTTATTCAGTTATTTAAATTATTATTCAAAACCAAGTTTAAAATTTTCGAAATTTCTCATAAATTTTCTAACTCTCTCAATTTTCGAAAAATTTCGCCAGCGTCTCCTTTGCACGGCTAGCTCGGTACAACTACAAAATGGCCCTACGGCCTCCCAAATCCAAAAGGAAAACAAAAGGCCAAGTGGCTCGATCCAAAAACCTAATCAAATTTCGCAGAAATTTAAACACATACCCTTTTTGTCGAGCATTTCAAATTTATCTTGTGAAATCAAATCCAATTCTCCTTTCCCTTTATATTACCTGCATATTCTGCTTAGCACTAATATCCAATCACAACTTTCAAACCATTTTATTGACTTCCTTACAAATGTCAACATCTATTCATTAAAATATTATTTTAGATTATATTTGTAATATCAATTTCCAATTGGGTATGCACCATTCCCTACTTAAGTTTAGTATAAGCATTTTATATGTTTCTTATAATTATTTCCACTTCACCACTTTAGTTTATATCTACTTCTATTTAAATCGATTCTTTCATTTCCATATGAACTCAATTTATTTTCAACTCTAAATATTTAAATTTTATTTTTCATTTATACTGATTCATGTCATCATTTTACATTAGTTCATTTACAAATTTATTTCAATTGCCAATTTGAAAACGTATGTCATTAATAAAAAATTTCAAAAATTTTCTAACTCCCAAAATTTCCGAATTTTTTTGGTAGAGTGCCCTTTGTACGGAGGAGCTTTTGCAATTTGACAAAAGATATAAATATATATACATCGACCCACACGGTCGGAAAAACTAAAAACAGTTCATATTTCCTATTTTTATTGCATAGGCGTACCTTATTTAGCATTTATAAGCAAGCGGCTTATTATTTAACAGTTAGCGTGCCCAAAAATCCAGCCAAACGGCTTCCTGGTACCTGTACTTACTCAATTTAAACATGTAAGTGCCAAATATATGAAGTTTATTAACATTTCACTCTTTTTAAACAACTACAACACATGAATATTAAAAACAATGTAACTAAACAATGTTTATAAGCAACTTATATGGTTTTTAACACTTACGCATTTGTTTCAACCAATCCATACGCCATTTCATTTAATTTTAATGGTTTACAATACCATTTCTTACCTTCTATTTATTTCAACCCCAAACAAGCTCATATCTATTAATACGCTCAAACTCATTCTAGAGTACTATGGACTCTAATTTAAATGAGTGATTCCCACCAGAGCCAAGGTTTTCACCATCCTATGCTCTGATACCAACTGTAATGACCCACAAATCCGTACCCCTTGAGTCAACACTATTCTACCTAAATCAACTCAAGTTGTACCGAAATACGAACCATTTGGGTTAAAGAAGAAGAGGTAGAAGAAGAAAATAGAAAACAACATCAGAATCTAACCATCGCAGCGGAGTTAAATATAATAGATAATAAATAAACTTTACCCAAAAATCAAATATCTCTGTTTATATATTACGTCAGAGTACATCAATCACAGCTCACATCAATAACATACAAATGGATACACAGCAACTCAACACAGCGGAATATATATAAACAAGTACGGAAGTACGTATCGTCATCCAGCTCGTCTCCTGAGCTCCACGGCAGCATATCCTGTATTCTATAATACTTGGGTCTGACCCGAGCATTACAGTTAAATAACACCCGAGTCAGTCTGGAATACTAGCGTGAGAAAATCACACTCAATTGATTATTAAAGTTTCAAAAATCCTTTGAAAACAAAAGCATCTCGTAAGACCACGCCACAAATAAACATGTTGGGTTTTTACCTTACGATAGCTAAAACAATTGTTATAGAAATCCTCTGATATTATAATAGTGTAACGACCCAGAATTTTGAACAATTTAAATTGAAAATATTTAATTAATTTTAAATATTTGAATGATGGTTTAGCTTGAAATTTCAATATAACTTTGAATTTGGCGATTAAATTATAGAATTTAATCTATTGAAAGTTAGATAAAAACTTGAATCTTCAGTTTTAAGCTGATTAAAAATATTACAACGACTTGTAAAAATCCATATTTATAATACTGAAGATAATAGAAGCTTCAGAATTTAATTCGGAAGTGATTTGTTCAGTTTTGAAATTTTATCGTTTGAATCGATATTTAAAAATAGCCTTTCGAGGCACAGTCTCGGAATTTGACGAAACCAGTTCCATTGGGTCCGTAATATTGAATTATTACCGGATTTCAAATTTCGTAGCATTTGAAGTTGTTATGCGAGCACACGGTGAGTAAACGCGTTGAAATTTAGATTGAATTCAATTTAAATTTAAAATCTGAAAAGGGTCAAGATTCCTTCACGTCCAAGCACTGTAGCTTCCTAATTTTTTGCCTAAAATCATGATACCAAATCGTGCAAGCATGCCTCTTCTCAATTTTAAATACTCCTCTCCCTCCTCAGTTTTCAGAATCGAAGAAAAAAAAATGCCGAGCACTTCACAAAAGAAAAATCGAAACCCCTTTTATTCCTTTCCCCCTCATTCTTTCCCCTTCTTATGTTTCCTTTCAAATTGAAATCGAAATTGTTCCGTATATATAAAAAAAATGAGGGCGCACGCGTAGGGGGGTTGCACAGGTGGCTATTGTCGTTATAGTCACGAGGTTGTAGGAGAACATCGGCGGCGGCTCGATTTCGTTCGATGGTGGAAATGGGGGACGAAGTGGTTCGATCGATTGTGGAGCGCAAGGTAGCGGCGCTCGACGGTCAGGCTAGGGTTTGGTGCAGCGGTGGCAACGCGCGTGCGTAGGCGCTTGGCGATGTAGGGTGGCGTTCGAGCTCGTGGTCGAAGTCGCGGTCGAGGCAGTGGCTCGTAGGTTGTTTGATGTTGGCTTCAAACATTGGCAGTGAGGTATATTTGTTAACAATTTAATTTAAAATTTTGAATCTGATTTGAATTATATGTTTATAGGTTAGAAAATATAAACAATAAAAAAATTATCAAATGAAAATTTCTGTTTTTCAGTTAAAATATAAACGGAAGTGGAATTTTTATACAGTGAAATTATACTACAATAAATATAGATAAGCAAAAAAAAATTATAAAAGAAAATTTGTTAGAAATTTAATTTGTTAGGTGAAATGATTTATTAAAGGAAAATTTGTTAAAATAAAATTTTGGTTAAGTAAATAAATTGAACGATGATTTAAGTGTTCGATTTAATTCGAATATTAATGAATTGTATAATTATTTATACAAGGTATAGATCTGTGAAGAAAACAACCTGAAATGGAAATGGATTGCAAAATAAAAGCAAAGGTGAGAACTTCTCACTCAAAAAAAAGTTAAAGTTGGAATTGCAGTTATTGATTATTTGCTTGATTGTGATATTAGATATTATAGGATATATCTATATATAGCAATATATATATTGGCATATGTATATATTGCAGTTGATTGATTTCCCGCATTATATAGCGGATGAGACCCTATTGCGCCGCCTATTAAGAGGATGATATTTTTTTATAAATCCCATATACCGCTATATCCCGTCTTGAAACGGGATTGGTATTGTGCTAACATCTGTGGATGCAGGGAAACAGGTTGGAGGGATCCAACTGGATTCCTCACAAATATTTATTTGATTTCAGATATTGTTATATTTGATTGATTATCATATCGATATATGATGTTTGGAAGTCGTGATTGACTATTTGGTGTGTTGCATCATCGGATCCATTTTTTTAAAGTTTAAAAATAACGATTTTGATTTTAAAAGGGTTCTAAAGTGATTTTTGAAAATGTACGTTTTATTAAAATTTTGAATTGATTCAGTTTAAATAATTAAAACGTTATAAATTTTTAGGTTATAAAAATTAAGATTTTTGTGAAATATAAGCAAAGCATGATTTTTGAAATAAATAGCTGATAAATTTATAAAATGGTTTAAATTGGGAATTTTGAATTATAATAAACGATTTATATAAAAGATTTATAAAATGGATATTTATAAATCAAAATAATGGTATTATAAAAGTAGTTCGTTTATTGTTGGAAATAAAGTTGTAAATGAAATCTTATAAGTAATAAGATTTAAAATTTGTGAAGTTTAAAGGAACTATTTTGTAAATAAATGAATTATAAGTACTTATCTTATAATATGGACTTTTGGCATATAAATTGAGTTATAAATTGAATTGGTCATAAAAGGAGATTTATAAATCGAAGTTGTTACAAAATAGAAATAGAATTTATAAACGTTGTTTTTTAAATCCGAAAATCAATCAAACTTGATGAATTTAATATAGAAGGTTATTAAGGGAATTTTATCCATGATTTTGGACAGTGGATAATCCTTGAAATAAAATGTGTAGAAAATATGGAAATTTGGTGAGTGAAGTATATTCACGATTTTGGACAGTGAATATATTATTGAATAAAATGGTTATGTTTTGGGAAGGTGATATTATAAAATGAAGTTAATTATTTTAAAAAGATGTTTTAAAATGTATTATGAATCGAAACCATAGATTTCAACATTTATTGTTGAAATAGACGTTTTCGAGAAAGAAGGAAATGGTGGACTATAACACTGTTGTTATAGTAAATGGTTTCCGAAAAGAAATGTTTTGTATAGTATTGGGATTTATATATCTATTTAAACTTTAATCCCTATACTAGTGATTTTTGGGTCGTCGTAACGATGTTTTACGCAACATTCTCTTTTGACCCAAATAAATGTGTTAAGAGAATAATTTCCTTAAGGAATGAAATATATACTAAATTTTGATTTAAGTATATTGAATATTTTCCAAATGTTGAAAATAAATAGATTTGTGAAATACTTATTATTAAATAAGTATGGAAATGTTTTCCAATATGAAATGAACGTTTTTGAGAATTATCTTTTTAATGATGAGTTGAAAATGAATATTAGAAATCAATTTGAAAAATCGTATATTCATAGATATTTTGGAAATGTAAATTCACTATGGAATTTATAAAAGAAAGGGAAAATTGGTTTAAAAATAAATATTGATTTATTTTTGAAGTGTGAAAATTTATATCTTGTAAAGATATTTTTGGAAAATAAATAATTTGGAAAATTATTTGGAATCTGGTGATGTTGCGCATCTCTATTGATAGTTAAATAACCGACTATCAATATCTACCTTTAAATAGGTATTTGTTGTGATTGCTTGAATTTGAATGCTACACTTATTTTTAAAAATAAGCGCTCACTATTCGGGTTAGCCGGGAAAGGACCTTGGGGTCGTATAACCCATTCCGAATATGTGATACGTCGTTATAGATTGCATTTGATGACCGATGTTGAAGACCGGATATTTTTGAAAACAGAAGGATTACCGTTGAGTTACTCTGCATCGGCTGATCTCCGATATAGAGGTTTTATCACCCTTAGTGACGGAAAGTCCAGACGTGATTAGAAATTATCCGGAATGCAAGGACTTCTTTGTAAGTGCCTTCGGTTCTGTTCGATCCCGGAACAGACTTGTATGGATTGTATGTCTGACATTACAAGTTGAGATATAAAGATGATTTCTTTCAAATATATTTCTGTTGGTGGCGGAGAAATTATTCTCTTAGCTTAACACCCTTCTCTGAGACGTACGAGCTCAGAGGTTATGTAGTTGAAGGTTATTAGTGATATACTCCCAATTTGGTAGTGTGGCATGCTGAGTGTTGCTGGGAAATGATCATTGTTTGATCATTTGTGATATGATCATTTGTTTGATCATTTATCTTGGTGATCATTTCTATGATCATTTGTTGACCCAAAGCACAGCTTTTATATAAAGCATGGCTTTGTGGACGAGACTTCGTCGGACCTCACACCCCGGAAATGGTCAAAACAGGAAGGATGCGGCAAGGTTATTAGGGTGTAGCGCCCCTTTAGTGTATGTCATTCCTTTTGTATAGAGGTGGTATCATGGTATGGAGCCCAGATATTTAACCTATGTTGTTGCTGAAAATTTTGTGGTTGTTGGAAATCGAGGATCCTCGGATAGATCGGTTATGATCGGGGGATGACATATTCGTGTCAGTAGTTACCCAGTTAGGGGTAATCCGGCCTTGTGTTGGCAGAGATCCGGTTTGGTTCTCGGGACGTCATTCCAGAGGCGTTTCCATGTAGCAATGGGAAGTTCCTTGGCCTGACCATTTGTTGGAAATCCAAAGAAACAATACGATCTTGTACGGTTTTAGTTGTAGAACCTGCCATGGAATGTGGCGGTAACCTGCTATTGAACATGGTAGCTATAGTAGGCATAAGTGCGAAATGTCTATGCTGGCTAAGATTTATATCTTTATTTTCGAAATAATTTTTCTACACTATGCACTAGTAATAATATCAAATGTTTCTTTTTAATGCATATCAAGCATCTTTGACTATCGTAAGGAGAAATATCCTCCGATTCTGCGTTTGCATTGTGTGTGTGTGTGTGTGCGGGAGGCCTCATGGTAGTCTCATTTTTTTAAAAGCATGGCGAATTGACTTTAAAAATATTCCTCTATTTTGATTTTAAAGAAAAATAATCCGTTTTAGTTCTCACACCAGTCTTGCTGAGCTTAGGGCTATGTAATGGGGGATTCTCGCTTCGCGGTTAGGTGACGAACGGGAGACTCTTACCCCCACACGTCCTCTTTGCGGGGTTGGTTAGGCGTAAGCTGAGACAGTCGAGAGGCTGGCCGTAAAAGCAAGTTTGGGATATCAGTGTAAGCCACGGTGGGTCTGGGATGGTTGCAAAGCCTACCGATCGTTGCTGACGGAAATGAGGTCGTTTACATTTGGTATCAGAGCATATGGTTAAGCGACAACCATGGCTCTGTTGGGTGTTACTCATTAAAGATAGAGTCAGCGGTACTCTAGAATGAGTTTGAGTGTAATAATAGATATGAGCGCGTATTTGTTAATGGATATAAAATTGTTTTATATTGTGTTGACTTATCGGTTGATTGTTTATAGATTCTGGTCGGTGCAGTCTAGCTAACTATGTTGATAGGAGTTTCTAAACTCTTAAACAAGATAAACCGACACGGTATTGTTTTTGAATCGGGTAAATGAAATAATTTTTCCCAAAACTATTTTTGTATATAAAAGAAATGATTTTCTGTAAGTTATTATAGTATATGGTTGCTTGGATGTTAGGAGATGATAATATTAAAATTATCACTGGTTGTTGAAAAAGAAATTGAAATCATAACTCCAAAGTTAAGAAATAAATCCATATACAAATGAAATTTGAGAATGTAAATTACAAATGTGAATTGTAATTTGAAATGGAACTCCAGAGAATGTTTTGAAAAGAATTTGGAATTTTAGAGATTTGGAAAGTTTAAATTCCTTTTTGATTTAAAAATGAATTTAAAAGGTTTTGAAAAGAATTTTTGAAGGAATGAAAAGCTCTAAACTCTTTTCGGTCGCTGGAAAATAACTTCGGTGATGACTGCAGCATCATTGGTGTTCCTTTTCGGGTTTCCAAAAGAGAAATTGCTGCCAAATTGTTTTAAAAGGAAGATGTTTGGAAAATTTGGGTTTGGTTTTCAAATTCAAAGGATAATTTGAATTGTTTTCAATAATGGTTTTGAAAGGTTGAAAAGACTCTGGAATGCTATACAAAAATATGTATGGAATATTATTAAGTTGAAAATAAATTTAGAGTAATCGAAATGAATTGGAATTGAGTATTGAATTATGGAAATAAATTGAGAATGAATGAATGAATTTACAATTGCAAGTAAATGAAGTAAATTGAATTCATATGGAATTTGAAATCCAGTTTAAATATACGTGGTTATAAACTGAAATTGAAAACTGAATATTGACAACCAATTTGAATTGTGCAAGATGAAATGAATTAGAACTTGTAATGAATTAGTGGTTGGAACCAATTAAAAATTGTGCAGTTATGAATAAAAGATAGTTGATAAAAATTCAATATTCAGAAGGTAAATTGAATCCAAATAGAGTTGAAATTGTGAATTGAATTCAAATGAAATTTGGAATGCAAAATTGAATGAAAATGAATGTATAACTTCAATTGTAAACTAAAAATGATATAAGAAGCATATATTGAAAATTTTGTAATGAAATGTGCAAAAAGGTTTGAATGTTGGAATTGGATATTATGGCTAGCAGGATATACAGGTGTATTAAAAGAAATGGAATTGGGATTTTGATTTCAAAGATAAAAGTGAATTGCTCGACAAAAAGGTACGTATTTCAATTTCAGTATGAAATTTGGTGATTTTCTTCTCCAGCCACTTGGCTTTCTCTTTTCTTTTTGATTCTGAGGGGCCGTGGTGCCATTTTGTAGTCATACCGAGCTAGCCGCGCAAACGAGATGCTGGCGAAAATTTTCGGAGTTAGAAAAATTTTGGGAAAATTTTGAAAGTTTAAAATTTGAATTTATTTTTAAATTTGAATTTGAAGTAAACAATATTGGTTGAACTTATAAGTGAAGTTGGAAAGCTAGTTGAAATGACAATGAATCTCTAGTAAAAAGATTTAGGTTAGTAGGTTGATAAAACTATTTGGATTGTGAAAAATAGGAGACGAGTTAAGGACCATTTCTTCCTAACTTGTAATTTCGGGACGAAATTCCTTTAAGGGGGGAAGATTGTAACGACCCAGAATTTTGAACAATTTAAATTGAAAATATTTAATTAATTTTAAATATTTGAATGATGGTTTAGCTTGAAATTTCAATATAACTTTGAATTTGGCGATTAAATTATAGAATTTAATCTATTGAAAGTTAGATAAAAACTTGAATCTTCAGTTTTAAGATGATTAAAAATATTACAACGACTTGTAAAAATCCATATTGATAATACTGAAGATAATAGAAGCTTCAGAATTTAATTTGGAAGTGATTTGTTCAGTTTTGAAATTTTATCGTTTGAATCGATATTTAAAAATAGCCATTCGAGGCACAGTCTCAGAATTCGACGAAACCAGTTCCATTGGGTCCGTAATATTGAATTATTACCGGATTTCAAATTTCGTAGCATTTGGAGTTGTTATGCGAGCACACGGTGAGTAAACGCGTTGAAATTTAGATTGAATTCAATTTAAATTTAAAATCTGAAAAGGGTCAAGATTCCTTCACGTCCAAGCACTGTAGCTTCCTAATTTTTTGCCTAAAATCACGATACCATATCGTGCAAGCATGCCTCTTCTCGATTTTAAATACTCCTCTCCCTCCTCAGTTTTCAGAATCGAAGAAAAAAAAATGCCGAGCACTTCACAAAAGAAAAATGGAAACCCCTTTTATTCCTTTCCCCCTCGTTCTTTCCCCTTCTTCTGTTTCCTTTCAAATTGAAATCGAAATTGTTCCGTATATATAAAAAAATGAGGGCGCATGCGTAGGGGGGTTGCGCAGGCGGCAATTGTCGTTGTAGTCACGAGGTCGTGGGAGAACATCGGCGGCGGCTCGATTTCGTTCGATGGTGGAAATGGGGGACGAAGTGGTTCGATCGATTGTGGAGCGCGAGGTAGCGGCGCTCGACGGCGAGGCTAGGGTTTGGTGCAGCAGTGGCAACACGCGTGCGTAGGCGCTTGGCGATGTAGGGTGGCGCTCGAGCTCGTGGTCGAAGTCACGGTCGAGGCAGTGGCTCGTAGGTTGTTTGATGTTGGCTTCAAACACTGGCAGTGAGGTATATTTGTTAACAATTTAATTTAAAAATTTGAATCTGATTTGAATTATATGTTTATAGGTTAGAAAATATAAACAATAAAAAAATTATCAAATGAAAATTTCTGTTTTTCAGTTAAAATATAGACGGAAGTGGAATTTTTATACAGTGAAATTATACTACAATAAATATAGATAAGCAAAAAAAAATTATAAAAGAAAATTTGTTAGAAATTTAATTTGTTAGGTGAAATGATTTATTAAAGGAAAATTTGTTAAAATAAAATTTTGGTTAACTAAATAAATTGAACAATGATTTAAGTGTTCGATTTAATTGGAATATTAATGAATTGTGTAATTATTTATACAAGGTATAGATCTGTGAAGAAAACAACCTGAAATGGAAATGGATTGCAAAATAAAAGCAAAGGTGAGAACTTCTATCTCAAAAAAAAAATTAAAGTTGGAATTGCAGTTATTGATTGTTTGCTTGATTGTGATATTAGATATTATAGGATATATCTATATATAGCAATATATATATATATATTGGCATATGTATATATTGCAGTTGATTGATTTCCCGCATTGTATAGCGGATGAGACCCTATTGCGCCGCCTATTAAGTGGGTGATATTTTTTTATAAATCACATATACCGCGATATCCCGTCTTGAAACGGGATTGGTATTGTGCTAACATCTGTGGACGCAGGGAAACAGGTTGGAGGGATCCAACTGGATTCCTCACAAATATTTATTTGATTTCAGATATTGTTATATTTGATTGATTATCATATCGATATATGATGTTTGGAAATCGTGATTGACTATTTGGTGTGTTGCATCATCGGATCCATTTTTTTAAAGTTAAAAAAAAACGATTTTGATTTTAGAAGGGTTCTATTGTGATTTTTGAAAATATACGTTTTATTAAAATTTTGAATTGATTCAGTTTAAATAATTAAAACGTTATAAATTTTTAGGTTATAAAAATTAAGATTTTTGTGAAATATAAGCAAAGCATGATTTTTGAAATAAATAGCTGATAAATTTATAAAATGGTTTAAATTGGGAATTTTGAATTATAATAAACGATTTATATAAAAGATTTATAAAATGGATATTTATAAATCAAAATAATGGTATTATAAAAGTAGTTCGGTTATTGTTGGAAATAAAGTTGTAAATGAAATCTTATAAGTAATAAGATTTAAAATTTGTGAAGTTTAAAGGAACTATTTTGTAAATAAATGATTATAAGTACTTAGCTTATAATATGGACTTTTGGCATATAAATTGAGTTATAAATTGAATTGGTCATAAAAGGAGATTTATAAATCGAAGTTGTTACAAAATAGAAATAGAATTTATAAACGTTGTTTTATAAATCCGAAAATCAATCAAATTTGATGAATTTAATATAGAAGGTTATTAAGGGAATTTTATCCACGATTTTGGACAGTGGATAATCCTTGAAATAAAATGTGTAGAAAATATGGAAATTTGGTGAGTGAAGTATATTCACGATTTTGGACAGTGAATATATTATTGAATAAAATGGTTACGTTTTGGGAAAGTGATATTATAAAATGAAGTTAATTATTTTAAAAAGATGTTTTAAAATATATTATGAATCGAAACCATAGATTTCAACATTTATTGTTGAAATAGACGTTTTCGAGAAAGAAGGAAATGTTGGACTATAACACTGTTGTTATAGTAAATGGTTTCCGAAAGGAAATGTTTTGTATAGTATTGGGATTTATATATCTATTTAAACTTTAATCCATATACTAGTGATTTTTGGGTCATCTTAACGATGTTTTACGCAACATTCGTTTTTGACCCAAATAAATGTGTTAAGAGAATGATTTCCTTTAGGAATGAAATATATACTAAATTTTGATTTAAGTATATTGAATATTTTCCAAATGTTGAAAATAAATAGATTTGTGAAATACTTATTATTAAATAAGTATGGAAATGTTTTCCAATATGAAATGAACGTTTTTGAGAATTATCTTTTTAACGATAAGTTGAAAATGAATATTAGAAAGCAATTTGAAAAATCGTATATTCATAGATATTTTGGAAATGTAAATTCACTATGGAATTTATAAAAGAAAGGGAAAATTGGTTTGAAAATAAATATTGATTTATTTTTGAAGTGTGAAAATTTATATCTTGTAAAGATATTTTTGGAAAATAAATAATTTGGGAAATTATTTGGAATCTGGTGATGTTGCGCATCTCTATTAATAGTTAAATAACCGACTATCAATATCTACCTTTAAATAGGTATTTGTTGTGATTGCTTGAATTTGAATGCTACACTTATTTTTAAAAATAAGCGCTCACTATTTCGGTTAGCTGGGAAAGGACCTTGGGGTCGTATAACCCATTCCGAATATGTGATACGTCATTATAGATTGCATTTGATGACCGGTGTTGAAGACCGGATATTTTTGAAAACGGAAGGATTAACGTTGAGTTACTCTGCATCGGCTGATCTCCGATATAGAGGTTTTATCACCCTAAGTGACGGGAAGTCCAGACGTGATTAGAAATTATCCGGAATGCAAGGACTTCTTTGTAAGTGCCTTCGGTTCTGTTCGATCCCGGAACAGACTTGCATGGATTGTATGTCTGACATTACAAGTTGAGATATAAAGCTGATTTCTTTCAAATATATTTCTGTTGGTGGCGGAGAAATTATTCTCTTAGCTTAACACCCTTCTCTGAGACGTACGAGCTCAGAGGTTATGTAGTTGAAGGTTATTAGTGATATACTCCCAATTTGGTAGTGTGGCATGCTGAGTGTTGCTGGGAAATGATCATTGTTTGATCATTTATGATATGATCATTTGTTTGATCATTTATCTTGGTGATCATTTCTATGTTCATTTGTTGACCCAAAGTACAGCTTTTATATAAATCGTGGCTTTGTGGACGAGACTTCGTCGGACCTCACACCCCGGAAATGGTCAAAACAGGAAGGATGCGGCAAGGTTATTAGGAGGTAGCGCCCCTTTAGTGTATGTCATTCCTTCTGGATAGT
The DNA here is from genome assembly GCA_030765085.1 of Allium cepa. Lineage (NCBI taxonomy): Eukaryota > Viridiplantae > Streptophyta > Magnoliopsida > Asparagales > Amaryllidaceae > Allium > Allium cepa. Next base: position 954,547,584 of record CM060934.1, on the reverse strand, counting down.
GGTGGTATCATGGTATGGAGCCCAGATATTTAACCTATGTTGTTGCTGCAAATTTTGTGGTTGTTGGAAATCGAGGATCCTCGGATAGATCGGTTACGATCGGGGGATGACATATTCGTGTCAGTAGTTACCCAGTTAGGGGTAACCCGGCCTTGTGTTGGCAGAGATCCGGTTTGGTTCTCGGGACGTCATTCCAGAGGCGTTTCCATGTGGCAATGGGAAGTTCCTTGGCCTGACCATTTGTTGGAAATCCAAAGAAACAATACGATCTTGTACGGTTTTAGTTGTAGAACCTGCCATGGAATGTGGCGGTAACCTGCTATTGAACATGGTAGCTATAGTAGGCATAACTGCGAAATGTCTATGCTGGCTAAGATTTATATCTTTATTTTCGAAATAATTTTTCTACACTATGCACTAGTAATAATATCAAATGTTTCTTTTTAATGCGTATCAAGCATCTTCGACTATCGTAAGGAGAAATCTCCTCCGATTCTGCGTTTGCATTGTGTGTGTGCGGGAGGCCTTATGGTAGTCTCATTTTTTAAAAGCATGGCGAATTGACTTTAAAAATATTCCTCTATTTTGATTTTGAAGAAAAATAAACTGTTTTAGTTCTCACACCAGTCACATGACTGACTCGGAGTTTATTGTTTTCCTTCCTAAACTCTGGGTGCCCACCAATTTCCACACGGGCAGTCAAGAGTCGAGGTTTATCAGGATATTCTGGAATTCAAGAGTTGCAGGAGGCAAGCTGGATGGCATGACGTATTCACTAGTATATATTATTTCTTTTCGCTGTTTGTTGTTGTACACTCTGATGATGTAATGTAATGTAATATGATGTAATGTAATAACTGATATAGTTCTTTGTTTAAAGATTATTCATTTATCTATTATATGTTGTTACGCTGCGAATTGTGAGATTCTGATATTCTGTTGTTCTTTTCTGTTCTTCTTCTATTTTTTCTCTCTTCTTCTACCTCTTTCTTTTTCTTAAAACCCTAAGGGTTCGTATTTCCGTTCATCTTGAGTTAATCATTGGAGATTAGTGTCTATTCAAGGAGTACGGATTTGCGGGTTTTTACAAATAGGGTCTATATACAAATACTTATAAAATAGCCGAAATTGTTACATTATTAAATTACAGCTACTAGCCACAGAGTGGGTAATACAAACAAAACTCGTACAACGCTCCTAGGAAGAATGGATTTCCAACTAATGACTAGGCATTAGGGTACCACTTGTCACAATACGTGGCCTAGATCACAGTACCGAGGAGTACGCCCGCTCCCCTGCAACACAAGACCGGGACTACCCCTTACTAGATAATCACGAGTGAGATCACCCCGCGGTTGGGATCAGCAACCGCCCACTAAACCGAAATAAAAAGGGACATCTAGACAGGGATGACCTCACCATGCTTGGGTGCTGCCCACCTAGCCTTGCTGCATAACCCTTGATTTTCAGTCATTCCCATTTGATGAGGCTTGAGGCTAAGCGTTACCTTTTTAGAACATATCCCTTAGAATGCCCATCGTCCACCTGACGATGTTTCGCAAGCATTCATCCATATAAGTCCGTCCCGGGTACGAACGAAACCGAAGGCACTATTCCTACTACATCCATTTTGGAAATATCCTCAGGATTAGTAGCGACTAGCCACTTGCACTTTACTGCTCAATCTTCGAATCCAAACTCATTTACACGAAAACGTACAAACCGGATCAAAGTGGTTTTCGAGAATTAAATCTCGATCCCGGTCTCTTCGAAACGATCAACGCAGTTGACCAATATTAATAGTCGGTTATTTAACTATCAATTAATATTCACATACAACCATCAACCAATAAATAATTTTCCAAATTATTTATTAATCCCAAAAATATCTTCGCAAGATATATTTCTATTTTCAACCCTTGAAAACAGTTTTAAAACCATCTTTCTTTTCAGAATAAATTTTCCTAAATATTTTCTATCTCCACTGAAATTACCAAGCACAAAACTAAAATTTTAAAATAATTTAAAACACTTTACTTTGAAATATATACTTTTAAAACATTTAAGTTAAAACTACTTCAATAATTTATTTAAAAATACATACTATATGAACATTTGAAAATAAAGTTTCTTGATAAAATATTAAACTAGATTTTCACTTTTGGAAACAAAACACTAAGTCATTCTTTAAATAATTGCTTCCATGATAGATTAAAAGAAAATACTTACTTTTAGAATATAAACATTTAGAAATAATAAATTTTCCAATAAACTTGCTTTTTAAAACAACTTTAAAACTTTTAACTTATATTTAAAAATTTGCTTTGAAAACGTACTTGGTCATTCTGGGAAAATTTCCAATCTCAATTACTTAAATCAATTTTCCAAATTGATTCCCAATTTATTCCATTTGAAATAAATTTCTTTACTTATCAGTTCATTTCAAAATTTCATTTGTTATGGGCTTTATTATTATTACTTTCCCTTTTGATTTCAAACCTTTTTAACTGAAATATACAAATTTCAGGTTATTCCTAATTTCTTCTTTATTCTTTACAATAATTTAAATCTTTAATTTAAAATAAATGTTTTGTTCTTAAACAATAACATTGAGGTTTAAAATTCATTAACTTCCTTTTTATTCAAATTTTCCTTTCCATTCTCAGGATTCATTTATTAGAATTTTAAAGTCACTTTATTTCCTTTCCAATTCATTCTCAATTTATTCAAATTTTCTGTAATTATTTTACTTCCACATTCATTACTTTATTTTCCAAAATCCAGTTCTATATATCTTGATACCTTAGTGCACCGGAATATATTCAGGTAAACCATAACATCCAATATTCCAATTATCAAAAATATTCATCACAGAATATAAAATAATCACAACAGCGGGTATTAAATAATTTGAATAAATGTTGAGGGATCCAGTTGGATTTCTCCAACCTATTTTCCCTGCATCCGCATATGTTAGCACAATATAACATGCCAATTCCAAAATATATCATACTATTGTACATCAATCAATTCAATCATTCAAACAATTATTTAAATTTAATCATTTAAATTTAAATTTAACTGAGTGAGATTAACTCACCTTTTATTTTTGTTGTGTAATCCGATCCAATCCGGCTTGCTTCCATCAGATTTTTGACCTTGTATAACAATCATACGATTTATTATCACTTTGAAATAACTTGAACCATTTATTTCCATTTTATAATTTTAATTAACCAATGATTTACTATTAAATTGGCCAACAATTAAATTTAAACTAAACATTTGGTTTTAAACTAATAAATCAATTTTAACTAAATTCCATTTGCTGAATTTAATTTAACTAACAAATAATTTTATTTAACCAAATTTCATTTAATAAATTAGTTTTAGAAACTAAAATAAATTAATTATGCTAATAGAACAAATTAACCACCTTAATAATTTATTTTAAAATAGACCAGTAAAATTTAAAATGTGAGCATGTCTACTTATGTTTATTATTACATATTTTCTTCAGCTTCCTGTATATACATATAACTTAAAATTGCATTCATATATAAAATACTATTGTCTTTATTCAATATTTTATTAGAGTAAATTACCTCTAACGCAGAACAAATGAGCAACGAAGATGCTGCTTCCTCGAAACCCTAGCCTTTGCCGAAGACTATTGACTCGCGAATTCTACAGCACTCCACCAAGCCTCCGACAACCTTCCTTCACCATCAACCATTCGATCGTCGTTGCCCATTCTCGGTTGTGCCTAAACCATCATCACTTCCAACGCGACAGCTTTAGAAGTACCTCGCTCGACAACGTGCCCTCCTCCTATCTCCAGCCGCAAGTGTGTTCCACCCTATGAGCCCGAAAACACGATTCTTCTCGACGAACTATCATGGTTTCCAAATCGATGTCACATCTCCCCAATCCTCTCATCATCGAACCCCCCTCTCAAAGCCGCGAGCCTCCCAGAATTTCCACGCGACTTAGGTCGCGATTTCCCTTAAGCTCGAACGAGTTCGATTCGAAGCGGCTGCCCCCCCTTTTTTATTAATGAACGAGATCTGATTTTGGAACGAAAGGGCTTAAAGGATCGGCTTTGGTCAAAGTCGAAAATGAGGGAGAGGACTTTATTATAAAACGCGGCTAAAAGCTTCTCTACTTTTCTTTTCTTTTTCTTTTTTTTATGTTCTTTTCGGCTGTTAATATTAAAGAGGGAAACGGTTTGGAGATGCCTGCTACAATGTTTGAGTAGAAAGTAAATAAATTTTGACGTTTAATTTATTTGACCAGTCAAGGTATATAATATTTTTAAATTTAAATCGTCTCAAAATTTCGATATAGATTTAAGCGTGTTTATATGTCGTAGACACACACACTAGCTCCGATAAATACGAAATTTGAAATCCGATAATAATTCAATATTACGGACCTAATGGAACTGGTTTCGTCGAATTCCGAGACTGTGCCCCGGAAGGCTATTTTTAAATTCAATTTAAACCGATATAAATTCAAAACTGAACAAATCTGTGTTAAATTCAATTTTATGACTTCTATTATCCTCAGTACTATCAATATAAATTTTTCAAGCCTTCAAATTATTTTTAATAGGCTTAAAACTCCAGATTCAACAATTTACCCAACTTCACTTATTTAATTTAATAATTCAATTATCAAATAAATTGTGATATTCGTAATTCAAGTTAAAAAAGTAAACTTTTAAATATTTAAAATTAATTAAATATTCCAATTTTAAATGCTTGAAAATTCCGTGTCGTCACAGTTCCATTATGTTGTTTCATGTTATAAATTGATTTTACAACACAATGGAACTAGTTTCGAGGTTTAATTCGATTATATGCAGAAGATAGCTTTTCAAAATCTATTTATTTTAATTAAATTCTAAATTTAATTTCTACACGTTTCAAGCTCGCACGGCCAAACGACAAGTCTGATCGCTACGAAACTTGAAATCCTACAATAATTCACTATTACGGATCCAACAAAACTAGTTTCGTCGAAATCTGAGACAGTGGCCAACATGGCTATTTTTACTCGTTAAATAAAATATACAACTTCAAATTTTTATTTAACCACTTAAAATTTCAATTTTAAATGTTAACAACCTTCATTCATACTTAAATAAAAGCTAAATAAATTTTCGAGACCATTTTCATTCCTATTAAATTCATAGTTCACTTATTTACAAAATTTTCAATATTAATTTTGCAATATTAAAATTTCACTGAAATTTACATATCAACAATTTAATTATTTTAAACTAAATAAGTCAACATTTATTATTCAATCCAATTATTGATTATAAATATATTCAATATATAGAATTCCACTTCAATACTGTTATCGCCAAAATCATCGAATTAGTTATTTCAAAAATTTATTATATTTCATAACTACAATTATAAATCCTTAATTTTTTATTTCTACCTATTTTATCAAATAATCACCTTAAATTTAATAATTTGAAATAGCTAAAAATACTAGCCGCTACGAATACGCTATATATATATAATATCTAATCGGTAAAATAAATATTTTTCTGTATGTTAAGGCTTTACATTAACCCCCCTTAACATGTTTTCAGGCATTTGTACAGTTTGAATATAATGCCTCAGTAGCATGTCGGGAGATAGAGATGCGCCGTGATATGACAACACTAAACCAAATCATTGTGGTCTCGTATAAGGATAAAAGTATGATAAGACACATGAGGCAATGCCCAAGATAGGATACTACCAGTTCAGGTGGTAACGTATCGTAGCCACGATCGCCCACCACGTACATCCATCCCATATCCAGTCAAAAGGAGGTTATCCTAAAATCAAGGTGCACCAATTGAATCCAACATCAAAAGTAATAGTATGGACCATTCCAGGAAGAAAATCAAAGAACGGATGTCCGCTAGGTGTAACTAGCCCTCTTGCCCTATCAAGCCATCCTATTTTAGTCATTTCAAATTGGCACAAGTGTCGAAGTCTATCCATTGTCGTTCTCTTTCTTCAAATCCAGCAGACGATGCCAAATCCAACCACTTCATTCTGGAGTCTCCTCTGCGTACACAATTATTAAAGTGGTTCCAATATTGGTAGAGAGTATGCCAATAAGAGGCCTCGGTCTCTTTAACTGCCAAACGTCGTTTTACACACGGTTGGTGCCTTTTCATTTTGAAAACAATTCATACATGATATCAAAATATTATCATTTTTACTCAAAATATGCTATTTCACTTCAAAAATCATTTTTTCCTCAGTATCTCGATTTCACTTCCAAAATTGTTTTGAATTTTAATTTAGGTTATAACTTCAATTTAACCCAATTTGTATTTAAATCCACGATTTAGATATAAACATTGCTACCTTGACCAGTTCGTTGTTTTTGAAAATAGTTTAAATTTTTTTAAATAGTTTTAAAAGTTAAAATAGTTTGATATAAAATGGTTTGAGTATTGAAAACGGTTTATATAGTAAGATAGCTAGAAAAATCAAAATGATTTGTAATATTTAAAAAATAGATTTGATACCAAGTTGTGACGCCCCACCCCGAGACCTACATTAACAAAGAGTATTACTAGATAATATCGTCTGCTGATGCGGAGAATAGGGTTGGTTAGGAGCGACAGTCTATAGCATTGTTTTAAATGTCTATTGAATACGTCAATAAATGCTCTATATCTTTTTTAATTTAAGTGGAACAACATATCCAATAAATACTTAATACGAAGCCATAGGTGGCTATAGGATCTACCAGAACAAAATATAACAAGTCAAATGCAGACACATCACAGAGCAGCAGATAATCAGATATATACACATATACAGATACATCACAGAGTATATAAAATGATACGTCATATATGTGGTATGACAACCACAATATACACGAACAAAATCTCGGTTTATATTAAAATAATCTATTTGAAAATAGTTTCAAAGTCCAACTGATTTGATTCCATATCTTCCATTTCAAATCATCTTCAATTTCTATTTCTATTTAAATCAATTCAATTTCGATTTCACATAGAATTAACTTCAATTCCAATTTTAATTCAAATCAATTTCAATTCCAGTTTTAATTCAAATCAATTTCAATTCCAAATTTCATTTCTAACTTTAAATTCGATTCAGCAATTCGATTTAATGGTTTAAATTTCAATTCAATTCTAATTTTCAACCATTTCAATTTATATCAATTTTAAATTCACTTTCAGAATATCGATTTAAATCATTTAAATTAAATTTAACTTCGATGTTCAATCCAATGTTCAAATCATTAAAATAATTTACTTTCGAGTTCAAATTTGAAATATCCATTAAAATTACTAATGCTTGGATTTATTTCAAAGTTTGAAATAAAGCTCAAATCTTTTAAACAAATCAATTCCCATAATTTAAATCATATTTCAACTATCACTTCTGACATCAAATTCGATTATTTAAATAATTCCTGTTAAAAAAATTCAGCTTAAATATTTCGAGCTCAAGTTGAAAAATAATTCAATTTCAATGAATTTGATTTCTATTTCTTTAAATCAAAATCATTTAAATAATTTAAACTAAAATTTTAAAATCATTTAATTTAACCAATTCGGTGTCCTTCTATAACTTTCTATTCTACGGCCATGTGATTAGTTATTTCAATTTAGTTTCAGGGATGGATATATATCATTTCTACCCAGATAAATTTCATAGGTATGTATCATTTCAACCTATTTCTTAATTTATTCGAAATATTTCAAATGACAGTTATATGATGTCAGTAATATACAGGGTGACAATATGATATATCAAAATAAATAAATATCTAATCCTCTAAAATATCAACCAATAATCATCCATTACAGTAAACCTCCAAAACAGTCAATAAATCACAACAACTAATCAGTTATCAATAATCAGGAATTTTACTAGCAGTTTTATTCCAATTTCAGTCTAGCTGAAAATTCAAAAATTTCTAATATTTAAATTTCTATGTCGATTTCCATGTCAGTTAAATTACCAAATAACAATCAACAAAATTAAATCGTTTCGACTTCAATTTAACTAACATAAAAATATTTTAGTACGTCGTGAGCATTATAAAACAGTCATCTTAATTTGATATTGAAATTTTTTCCAGCTTCAAATAAACACCACCTCGATTCCATATCGTAGACGATGTTGATACGATTCCACGCTACTTATTTCGTACAAAATGGACTTCACATGGAAAGATACAATTTAATTAATATTCGATATAAATAAAATTATAATTAGCAACTAATAACGTTATTAACAAAACCCACCTCTCTTCCTCAGCACTATAGGCCCAAGCTTCATCACATGCTCTTCCCCTTCCTAAATCAATGTCGTCGCCATCTTCTCTTCTTTTCTTTGTTTTTTTATAAAAAAATCGAACAACCGATCGCTACCATTGTCACAGCCCCGGCCACGCCGCCACTACCTGCAATCACCTGCACTCCACCACCCAGTCGTATGCGTAAATCAAAGTAGGCGAAACCCCCAAACTCTTAGTCGATGTGAAATTCGAGCACCACTAGCCGCCTCTTGGCTCGCGCACGCTCGCACCAGCAAGCCTCCGGTCGCGCCTCTACACGTGCCACATCGCTTGCCAATTTTTTTTTCTTCTTTTTTTCCATTTCTAATTCTCTTTCATTCATCCAAGATTTGAAATGGAGGAGGAAAAAGAACGTACGGGGACAAAAGGGTATGCGGCCTTGTACGAATGTTGGAGGAAAGAAAGAATATATATATATATACACACACATACATATATTAAAATTAGAAAATATCTCGCCTGATCGACCCGTGAAATTCTGAACTCCAAACAAAGCGTGTTGCCTGGAGTTCTATATGTTATACTTCTATTTCTAACATAGTGGACTAGTCTCAAAGCCTAATTCGACTGTATGCAAAAGATGCCTTTCAAAATCAAATTATTTTAATTGCTTTCTATGCGTTTTAAGCTTGCATGGCCAAACGACAAGTCTGATCGCTATGAAACTTGAAATCCATTAATAATTCACTATTACGGATCCGATAAAACTGGTTTCGTCGAAATCCTAGACAGTGCCCAAATGGCTATTTTTACACGTTAATTAAAATATATAATTTTCGATTTCTATTTAATCACTTTAAATTCAATTTTAAAAGTAAACAATCTTCATTATTGTTTAAATAAAGTTTAAATCAACTTTTGAAATGATTTTCATTCATATTAAATCCATAATTCAATTATTTAAATAATTCTGATATTAATTTAAACAATTTAATTATCCAATAAATTACATTAATAACCATAAATTTTAAAACTAATTTTAGTTATCAATAATTATATTATTTTCATCTAAATAATTCAACATTTATTATTCAAATCCAATTATTGGTTATAAACACAGTCAATATATAGAATTACCTTTCAATACTTGTTACTCTTCGAAATTTATTATTTCAAAATTTTATTTAAGTTCATATTCAGTAAGTACACTAATAATTCATTAAATTTTTATTTCTAAGCATTTTTTATTCAATAATCATATTAAATTTAACAATTTAAAATATTTAAAATTTACGGGTCATTACACTCTCCCCCACTCAAAACTTTTCGTCCTTGAAAAGAGGTTAATTGAGGAATTTAACATTTGATATATTTTTATTCAAAATAATTAATGTACACAACATTAAAATCTTATTAAAAACCATACAATGATTTCACCATGCCACTCTGATATCGGTTTTATGAAAATTAAAACTTATATATAAAATAAGTTATAAAATTTTCAAAACCTTAAAAATTTTCTAACACCCGGATTTACAAAAAATTTCGATAACGTTTCCTTTGCGCGACTCGATTGGAATTTTTTAAAATACAATATATACACCAAATATATCAAATATGCATCACATCTCAATATGAGGCATTCCATAGTAAAAAATATAAAAGTGTGGCTTGTAATCCGAGATATGTATCTTACTGTTATTAATACTAATGAGTTCGCTCATAAGCAAGCAAAGCAAATAAAATCCGTGTATATGTCCAAACAGCCCTCGTATGTACCTATCTCAACTCAGTTTAGAATATTAATCACTTATAATAAGATATAGAACATGTATGAGTTAAATAGAACCACATAGCATGAATTTTGAATCCAAATCATAAGCACAAACACAAACACAAACATAAATACACAACATACAATAATCATATGCAATCAAAAATGGTAATAACAATGGTTGCAACAAAAAAAAACCATCCAACCACCAATATTCATCCAATTAATCCAACTAATTCATAACTATGTGAATTTACATTATCCAATGTTAATATTTAATTTATACACTTCATTTCTTGTTTCCATCCAATTTTTATTAACATTTAATCGGTTTGCTTCAAATTTATTCACATCTATTTCATTCACATTCATTTTATTCAGTTTAATTTGTTAAATTATAATTGCTTCACTTTTTGTTTAACATATTTTATATAAATTCATTTATGAATCATTTTATAAAACTATTTCATTTAACCTTATTAAAATTAAATTTTACTTCATTATCACTTAGTATATTCTCTTTAATGCTAATATTATTTACAAACGATTTCACAAACCATTTAGGTTTATGATAAACATTTTATAAAATGCAATTCTTGTTTATTATTGCTTCATAACTTAAATTCATTGTAACTCAGTGATTCACTTCGTTAGTTCATTCTATTAATTCAAATTCATATTAATAAAAAATTTCTTTTTTATCACAATCAATTTTTATTCAACCTTTCTTAAGTTAACTTCCGTTTTATAATTTATTTCATTAAATTATTTTATCAATTCATTCCATTCAACTTGACATAAATGAAATTTCATTTCATAGTTCAAAATTCCACTTTCTTATTTCATTAATCATTTCTTAAGTTTATAATTATTTTGTACAGATGTATCTTCTTTTACACAATATTATTCAACTTATAATTATCTCAGAAAGCTATAATTAAATCTTAAAACAATCTTTGCAAGTTTTTTTATTTAATTTTCAAACAATTTACAAAGATATGATTTAATTTATTATTTGTTGACCTTCTCTTAAGTTCACATCTAAATAGTATTTTCTTTTCACTACTTAAATTATTCATTTAACATTTCTTAGTATATTAAGTAAGTGTATAACATTTCTTTATAACAACTTAATTTAATTTTTTATAAATATTTCTTTAAACATAATTTCAAATTGAACATTTTTATTACTTAAAACTTATAAAATATTCTATTACACATTCATATTTAACATTTCAACTTCTTAAACATTCTGGTAAGTTATATGTACGTTTTTAGAATGTAATTGAATGTTATACAAATTTATCTTATTCATTTGAGTTAACAAGAATGTTCAATAATTTATACAAGTTAAATTTCAATTGTCTTGAAATTTAATAGTTGTAATTTAATCTCTCATATTTTATTTAAACACTTATCTTCAATTTATTATCTCTCATTTTAGAAGTTCCTAATTATTCAAACTAATTCACTTTATTTCTACAATCGAAAATCATTGATTAACATAACTTAAGAATTCGAATACCAGGTTCGTTTCAAATCATTTTGGAATAATATATATACTCATATTTTTTATATACATCAAATCATATTTAGAAATTTAAATCAAAATATGTTTATTGAATCAAAAGCATAGCAAACCTACTATGTGGCCTCCCCCACTTTGAGACTCGAAAATGAATGCTGATGATGCGGCCGTCATCACCAAAATTATTTTCCAATGATAAAAAAGGGGATACAGGATTTATTTCCTTTTAATTCCTTTTGAAACAATTTCTATTTGTAAATATTTTTAAATAATACTAATATTATTTTTAAAAATCTAAGAAATTTTCAAAAGCAGTCGAATTCAAGTTCCCAAATTTCAGTTTTTATATCCATTCTTTTAACTTAAACTAAGATTAGATTTTTATTTCATACTTCATTACTTAAGTTTATAAACATCCCTAAACTCAAATTAGTTAGATTAATATTTCCAAACTTATTTTTTTATTTTTTAACCTATTCTCCTCATATTCAATTAGTTAACATTTAATTTATTAAAACTCATTCAATTTGCATTCAATTTAATTTCATCCAATTTAGATCCAATTTTAATTACTTATATAAATTTTACTTACTCATTTATTCTCATTCAATTTCTTTTTATATATGATATATAATTGAGATAAAATTATTTCGTTTACCCTATTTTAAAACAATATTATGTCGACTTGTCTCGTTTAAGTGTTTAGAAACCCCTATCGATAATAGGACATCCCACACACCGACCGAAATTCATAAATGACTCAACGGATAAGTAAATACAATATAAAACATTTTATAACACTAACAATTACGCGCGCGCTCTCTCTCTCTCACACACACACTCAAACAACTCATTCTAGGGTATTACTACCCTATCTCTAATGAGTCAACCCCAACAAAGCTAAGGTTATCGCTAAACCAAAGCTTCGATACCATTTGTGACGATCCACATTTTGAAAGGTTTAAATTGACCATAATCCACACATGTTCAACTTTAACAATCCAAAACATAGATTATCAAGGGGGTTAATTAAGAAGAATAAGAAAAGAAGAAAACAATTACAGGTCTCGCAGCGGAATGACAAAATATAATAATAAAAAACAGTTCATGAAGCTATTTATACTATATAGTCGATTATAATTTTACAACATTTATCAGAGTTATATATATTCAACAGAACAAATTATGCAGCAGAACAATATGATGCAGGGAATAATAGTAGTAATAATATATCAAATCTTCGTCTTTGCCTTTCAAGAAATGATCTTAGTGTGCTTAAATACTCAGGGCTGACCCAAGCATAATGAAAAGACAAAACATTCGAGTCAGGACTAAAATATCCTTATGTGAGTTAAATCAATATCACATATATCATGAGTGTAATGTCGTCAGAGATGTTTACAGAGTTTTACATCTCCCATTCAATGTATAACGTGTGTGCAACAACTCAAGTGATGTTACGGGATTTTCTATCTTTTAAGGATCCGTCAAATTATTTATATATAATAGAATACACTATATATGTCTAATCACTAAAATAAATAATTTTCTTAGCCTTAAGGCTTTACATTAGTCCCCCTTAATGTCCTTTTTAAGCGTTGCCGTACAGTTTGCATATAATGCCCCAATATCACGTCGGGGGATAGGGATGCGCCGTGATACGACAACACTAAACCAAAATCGTAGTGGCCTCATATAGAAATAAAAGTATGACAAGACACATGAGGCAATACCGAAGGTAGGATACTATCAGTTCGGGTCATAGGGAAGGCGGTAACGCATCGTAGCCACGATCGCCCACTGCATACATACATCCCATATCGAGTCAAAGGGAGGTTAACCCAAAATCAAGGTGCACCGATTAAAACCAACATCAAAAGTAAAAGTATGGACTAAATCCAAGAAGAAAATCGAAGAACAAATGTCTGCTAGGGGTAGCTTGCCCGCTTGGCCCTGTCAAGCCGTCTTGTTTTAATCATTTCGAATTGGCACAAATGATGGGGTCTATCCATCATCGTTCTCTTTTCAAATCCGAAAAACGACGCCAAATCCAACCATTTTGTTCTGAACTCTCCTCCGTGTACACAGTTGTTAAAGTGGTTCCAATATTGACAGAGAGTATGCCAATAAAATGCCCCGGCCTCTTTAACAACCAAACGTCATTTTACACACCGATTAATACTTTTACATTTCAAAAACAATTCATAATTGGTATCAAAGTATCTTCATTTTTATTCAAAATATGCTATTTCACTTCGAAAATCATTTTTGCCTCCATATCTCGATTTCACTTCCTGTAACGACCAGAATTTCTATCAAATAAAAATCGTATATTTAATTGATTTTAAATATTAATAAGTGAAATTTATAAGTCGAATAAATATTATTTCGAATAATCTGGATTTAATTGGCTAATTAAATCAATAATTTAATAGCTGAAATTACACAAATAATTGGAAATTGAGTTTAATATGATTAAAATTGATTTGTAAATTTTTATTTAATCATGTTAGAGTTATAATGATGTTATAAAACTTTTAAAATTGAATTTAAAGTTGATTTGTGAAAATTGAATATTTTAATATTTAATTGACGAGTATAGCTATTTTTCAAACAGTCTTGGATTTCGACAAAACTAGTTTCATCGGATCCGTAATGTGACATTATTGTATGGTTTCAAATTTCGTGTCAATCGGATTTACGGTTTGTCTGGGGCAAGCCAAAACGCATAGAAATTTGTTTAAATCGATTTAATTTAAAATCGATCGTTTATTGTCGTAACTCGCACAGATGATCGAATTAGCCTCCGAAACATGTTCCATCGTGTTCGGAACGGGGGCTAAACCTTAGAAACTCCAACCGGCACGCTTCGTTTGGAGTTCGGAAAATTTTGGATGAATAGTAATTTGGAATTTTTCTATAAAAGGACATCACAAATTCACTTTTGCAAAACCTAACTAGGGTTTCCTTCAGCAGCCACCCTACACGTTAATGGCCGAAATTTGTTCCTCTTCCTCCCTCGTTTTCTTCCAATCCATTCACTTTCATCCAAAATCATCAACTACAAAAATAAAGATCTCAACGAATACTAGCTATCCAACGGTGGTGATTTGAAATGGCGCGACGTGAAGGGAGCTGGAAGGCCGCGTTCACCATGGGTTGCGCACGATTTTCTAAGCAATAGGAGGACTGAGCTTCAAGTGCTCATGGCCGTGGGTCGAGCTCGTGTTGAGTTTCGTAACCATGGTCGCTGATCGTTGCCAAAGTGAAGGAGTTGGTCGCGTTAAATGGATGAAAGGGGCGGTCGATGGGTTGATGTCGTGCATGTTTACTAGAAGGGGGAGAAGAAGAGGGGTGCGGCCTAGATTCTAGGGTTTAAGGATGGACGGCTCTGATTTGATGAGGTTAAAAAAATAAAAGAAAATTTGTGAAATAAATTTTATTAAATTCGTGTAAACTTTAAATATTGATAACTTGTTCATACGAGGTCGAAAATGCACGAAATGAATTGCGTCGCAATCGTTTTGTCGAGCACTACGCTACGGAACTGGATTGGAATCGATTGGAGTTAATGAAAATTTTGGATAAAATTAAACGCTAGTTTAATTTTATTCGAAATAAAACGCGAAAACTGAATTGAAAGCCAGGTGAGAACTTCTTACTCAATCGAATTGTTTCGATTTAAATTTAAATAGTTATATTTAAAATTTCTTGATTGTATGTTTGAATGATGATTGTTATCTATTGATTGTTGAAATAGACATTATACGCCGTTAGTAAGCGGAGGTTATTTATTAAAAACATATACCGCGAATATTTCACAGTACAGTGGAATTGGTATTATATATGTACTTGGAGTTGATTTCCCGCATTATATAGCGGATGAGACCATATTGTGCCGTATAATAGCGGATAATATTTTAAATCCTATATACCGCGATATTTCATTTGGAAACGGAATTGGTATTGTGCTAATATCTGTGGATGCAGGGAAACAGGTTGGAGGGATCTAACTGGTTTCCTCAACAGTATTTATTTGATTATAGATATTTTGACATTTGTTGATTATCATATACAAAGATATGATGTCGTTGTTGTCGTGATTGACTATTTGGTGTGTAGCATCATTGGGCCAATTTTGGAATTTTAAAAGGATTTTAAAGTGATTTTTTGAAAGTATACGTTTTATAAAATATTTTTGGAATTGATTCATTTCAAATAAATAAACGTTATAATTTTAATGTTATAAAAATTATGATTTTTGAGAAATATGGTTAAAAGTTGATTTTTGAAAATATGGGGTTAATGATTTTATAAAATAGTTTAAATTAGGATTTTTGATTTTTTTTTAAAAGGTTTAAATATAAGATGTATAAAATGTGATTATTTTATAAATCAAAAATGATGAAATTATAAAGGAGTTTAAAGACGTTTTAAAAGAATAATATAAATTGATTTATATAAAAGATTTATAAAATTGATATTTATAAATTAAAATATTAGAATTACAAAACGGGTTTTTATAAATGTTAGAATGAAGTGTAAATGGATTTCATAAGTGAATGAAATTATAGAATTATAAATGGTGAAGTTATAAATGGAATTTATAAGTTGTAAGATTTAAAATTTTTGTAAAGTTATTAAAAGAATAGATTTGGGTAAATAAATGAATCTTATAAGTTATAAGATTTATAATTTGGGAAGTTTAAAAGAACGATTTTGTAAACAAATAAATTATAAGTATTTAACTTATAATATGGACTTTTGGTATATAATTGAGTTAGAAATTTTAATAAAGGAGATTTATAAATTGAAGTTGTTATAAAATAAATAGGAATAGGATTTATAAATATTTTTTTAAATCCAAATCAATTGAATTTGATAAAGTATAGAAATTATTAAAGGAGTTATATCCACGATTTTGGACAATGGATAATCCTTTAAAATAAAATGTATAGAAATGATGAAATTGGTTAACGAAGTATATTCACGTTTTTGGATAGTGAATAATATGTTAAAGAAAATGTTTTGGAGGTGATATTTTAAATAGAATTAAAACGATTTAACGATGTTTTAAAATGTGTTAAGGTCCGAAACCATAGATTTCAACATTAATTGTTGAAATAGATGTTTTCGAGAAATAGAAGGCAATGGTGGACTATAACACTGTTGTTATAGTAAATGATTTCTGGAAGGAAATGTTTTATATAGTATTGGGATTTATATATCTATCTTAACTTCGAATCCCTATACTAATGATTTTGAGTTGTCGTAACGATGTTTTACGCAACATTCGTTTTGACTCAAATAAATGTGTTTAAAAGAACACTTTCCTTAAAGAATAAAATATACTTAATTGTGATTTAAGTATATGAAATATTTTCCAAGTGTTGAAAATAAATAGATTTGTGAACTACTTATTATTATTAAGTATGGAAATGCCTTTCCAATATGAAATGAAACGTTTTTGAGGATTTATCTTTGTAAAGATAAATTGGAAATGAATATTTGAAATCTATTGAAAACCGTATATCAGTGGATATTTTGAAATATAAATTCACTATGGAATTTATAAAAGAAAGGGGAATTTGTTTAAAAATAAATATTGATTTATTTTTGAAGTATTGAAATTATATATCTTGTAAAGATATTTTTGGAAAATAAATAATTTGGAAAATTATTTGGAATCTGGTGATGTTGTGCATATCCGTTGATAGTTCAATAACCGACTATCAATATTTACCTTTGAATGGGTATTTGTTGTGATTTGCTTGAATTTGAATGCCACGCCTATTTTTGAATAAGCGCTCACTATTCGGGTTAGCCGGGAAGGGACCTTTGGGTCGTATAACCCATTCCGAATATGTGATACGTCGTTATAGATTGCATTTGAAGGCCGATGTTGAAGACCGATGTTGAAGATCAGATATTTTTGAAAACGGAAGGATTACCGTCGAATGTCTCTGCGCCGAATGGCCCCGGTATAGAGATTCCATATGTGATGGGAAGTCCGATCGTGATTAGTGAATATCCGGATTGCAAGGACTTCTTTGGAAGTGCCTTCGGTTCCGTTCGATCCTGGAATGGACTTGTATGGATGTGTGTTTGACGTTACAATTTGAGATGTAAAGCTGGTTTCTATCAAATATATTCCCGTTGGTGGCAGAGAATTTATTCTCTTAGCTTAACACCCTTAGAGGTTATGTAGTTGATGGTTATTAGTGATGCATTCCCAAATTGGTAATGTGGCATACGAAGTGCTGTTGAGCATTTGATGATCAAAGCACAGCTTTTGTATAAAGCGTGGCTTTGTGGACGAGACTTCGTCGGACCTCACACCCCGAAAATGGTCAAAACAGGAAGGATGCAGCAAGGTTATTAGGGGGTAGCGCCCCTTTAGTGTATGTCATTCCTTCTGGATAGAGGTGGTATCATGGTATGGAGCCCAGATATTTAACCTATGTTGTTGCTGTAAATTTATTACTTTGTGGTTGTTGGAATCGAGGATCCTCGGATGTAGATCGGTTACGATCGGGGAATGACATATTCGTGTCAGTAGTTACCCAGTTTGAAGGGTAACCCGGCCTTGTGTTGGCAGAGATCCAGTTAGGTTCTCGGGTCGTCTTTCCAAAGGCGTACCCATGTGGCAATGGGAAGTTCCTTGGCCTGACCATTTGTTGGAAATCCAAAGAAACAATACGATCTTGTATGGTTTTACTTGTAGAACCTATCATTCACTTATGGTGGTCACCACTGTTTGGATGGTAGCTATAGTAGGCATAAGTGCGGAATGCCTATGCTGGCTAAGATTTATATCTTTACTTTTGAAATGATTTTTCCTACACTATGCACTAGTAATAATATCAAATGTTTATTTTTAATGCGTATCAAGCATCTTTGACTATCATAAGTAGAAGTCTCCTCCGATTCTGCGTTTGCATTGTGTGTGTGTGTGTGCGGGAGGCCTTATGGTAATCTCATTTTCTAAAAAAGCATTGCGAATCTATTTTAAAATTATCCTGTTCTTTGTTTTAAAGATAAACTATTTTAAGTTCTCACACCAGTCCCATGACTTACTTGGAGTTTATTGTTTTCTTCTTAAACTCTAGGTGCCCACAAATTTCCACACGGGCAGTCTAGAATCAGGTTATCAGGTCATTCTGGAATTCGGGATTTGCTGTAGAGATTTGGAGGCGAGCTGGATGGCGTAACATATTACTAGTATATAGTATTTCTTTTCCGCTGTTGGTTGTTGTTTGTTGTTGTACACTCTGATGATGTAATGTAATATAATGTAATGTAATAACTGATAT
This sequence comes from Allium cepa, assembly GCA_030765085.1. NCBI lineage: Eukaryota > Viridiplantae > Streptophyta > Magnoliopsida > Asparagales > Amaryllidaceae > Allium > Allium cepa. The sequence continues at coordinate 954,528,671 of CM060934.1, read as the reverse complement.
TGTTCTTTGTTTAAAGATTATTTATTTATCTATTATATGTTGTTCCGCTGCGATTGTGAGATTCTGATATTGTTCTGTTGGTTCTTTCTGTTCTGTTCTATCTTTTTCTCTCTTCTTCTATCTTTTTCTTCTTCTTAAACCCTAAGAATTCGATTTTCTAGCATTCTATTGTCCGGCAGTTGATATAGTGTATCGACTTTCGTGAGTCGAAGACCCGTTTCCTTACATCTGGTATCAGAGCATGTGGTTAAGTGACAACCATGGCTCTGTTGGGTATTACGCATTAGAGATAGATTCGGTAGTACTTTAGAATGAGTTTGAGTGTAATAATAGATATGAGTGCGTATTTGTTAGTGAATATAAAATTATTTTATATTGTGATGATTGGTTTGTTGAGTGCTATACGGATTCTGCTTAATACGAGTAATTAACGTTGTTGATAGGGATCTCTAAACACTTGTACAGAACAATTCGACACGATATTGTTTTAAATTGGGTAAATGAAATAATTTTACCTTGATTATATTTTATATATAAAGGAATAATTTTTCAGAATTATTAAAGTGTATATAAGTTGAATTTTGGTTGTTGAAAATGTAAGAATATATATATATATATATATATAAGTTAATTAAAAGTTGTTTGAATAATCTAAATAAAAACAATTGTAAAAGAATAATTGTATAAGAAAATGAATTATAAGTATGAAATTATAATAAATGTGATTTACAATTGTGAAATAAACTTATATATATAAGAAGTGAAACTATATGAATATATTTATGAATATGAGTTGTAAATAAAAATGAGTTTGAATAAGTGATGAAATTTGACTTTGGTAAAGGTTAAATAAAATTTACTTCAGAATTGGGAATCTGAATTGGATTTATAAGTAGGAATTTAAATTAAGTAAAACCAAATAATGTTTAAATGAAATATAACTTAAGTGATGTTGAATGAAGTTGATTTTGGTATCGAAGTAAATTAATAAAGTTAAGTGATAAATGTGAACTTGAGTTATGTAACGAAATTCAACTTTTGTAATTGAATTGAAGTAATGAATTGAATGTAAATCAATTGAATGTAAATAAATTGGTAAGAAATAATGGATGTAAGTGTAATTCATTAAAGCTAATTAAATGTGTTAAACCAAAATGAATGTAAAGTAAAGCAAAGGAATTTGATTGTAATTAATATACATTGGTTGCTATATGATAGTTAGTTGATTGTATATAATTCATTAAGTGTTAATGAAATTGAAAGGTAAAGTAATTGAAATCAAATTGGAAGTTAAGTGAATCTTAAATAGAATTGAATTTGATTTGGAAGTGAACCAACTTGAATATGAATTAGTGAATATAAACTAATTGAAAATGAATGTTAATAAAAACATCCACTGTTAATGAATCAAATGTGATTTAAATTGGAAAACCAATTCATTGAATATGATGACAAGTACATGTATATTGATTTGGTTATGAATGTTAGTTGAATGCTAGTTGGTTGATGGTTGAATATATTGCTTTTACTGCATTTGCTAGGTTGGCATATATAATTATTATGTTGCTATATGTTGTATATCGATACTATTATCTATATACATGTTTCTCATCTGTTTGTTGAGTGTTTAGTAGGTGCGGATTGTGTTTGCTTCGCATTTGGAGCTCGCTTTCGCGCTATATTAGCCGTATACGCTCGCTAATAATATATAAGGTGCATATCTCGGATTAAATATCGTACTTTTACACTTTTTCCCTACGGGATGCCTCATCACTTGATGAGATGTGTATTTGTGATATATATATACTGTCATTTTTTTTCCAGATCGAGCCGCGCAAAGGAGACTGTGGCGAAATTTTTTGAAAATTTAAGGCGTTCGAAAAATTCGGGGATTTTGGGAAAGTTTGTGAAAACTAAAATTTTGATTTGGAGTTGAAAGTTAAACAATATAGTTTGGTTTGAAAAGATAACTATGTATGATTTGAAAACTTAGTAAAGTTATTGTAAGAAGTTTAACTATGGATTTTGGGAAAATTAATAGATTCTGTAACTTTTTCTTACTTGGTAATTTCGAGGACGAAATTCTTTTAAGGGGGAAGTTTGTAACAACCAGAATTTCTGTCAATTAAAATTCGTATATTTAATTGATTTTAAATATTAATAAGTGAAATTTATAAGTCGAATAAATATTATTACGAATAATCTGGATTTAATTGGATAATTAAATCAATAATTTAATAGTTGAAATTACACAAATAATTGGAAATTGGGTTTAATATGATTAAAATTGATTTGTAAATTTTTATTTAATCATGTTAGAGTTATAATGATGTTATAAAACTTTTAAAATTTAATTTAAAGTTGATTTGTGAAAATTGAATATTTTAATATTTAATTGACGAGTAAAAATAGCCAATTTTCAAACAGTCTCGGATTTCGACGAAACCAGTTTCATCGGATCTGTAATGTGATATTATTGTATGGTTTCAAGTTTTGTGTCAATCGGATTTACGGTTTGTCCGGGGCAAGCCAAAACGCATAGAAATTTGTTTAAATCGATTTAATTTAAAATCGATCGTTTATTGCCGTAACTCGCACGGTGATCGAATTAGCCTCCGATACATGTTCCATTGTGTTCGGAACGTGGGGTAAATCTTAGAAACGCCAATCGGCATGCTTTGTTTGGAGTTCAGAAAATTTTGGATGAATAGTAATTTGGAATTTTTCTATAAAAGGACATCACAAATTCACTTTTGCAAAACCTAACTAGGGTTTCCTTCAGCCACCACCCTACAGGTTAATGGCCGAGATTCATTCCTCTTCCTCCCTCATTTTCTTCCAATCCATTCACTTTCATCCAAAATCATCAACTACAAAAATAAAGATCTCAACGAATACTAGTTATCCAACGGTGGTGATTTGAAATGGCGCAACGTGGAGGGAGCTGGAAGGCCGCGTTCACCATGAGTTTGTGCACGATTTTCTAAGCAATAGGAGGACCGAGCTTCAAGTGCTCATGGCCGTGGGTCGAGCTCGCGTTGAGTTTCGTAACCATGGTCGCTGATCGTCGCCAAAGTGAAAGAGTTGGTCGCGTTAATTGGATGAAAGGGGCGGCCGATGGGTTGATGTCGTGGACGTTTACTGGAAGGGGGAGAAGAAGAGGGATGCGGCCTACATTCTAGGGTTTAAGGATGGACAACTCTAATTTGATGAGGTTAAAAAAATAAAAGAAAATTTGTGAAATAAATTTTATTAAATTCGTGTAAACTTTAAATATTGATAACTTGTTCATACGAGGTCGGAAATGCACGAAATGAATTGCGTCGCAATCGTTTTGTCGAGCACTACGCTACGGAACTGGATTGGAATCGATTGGAGTTAATGAAAATTTTGGATAAAATTAAACGCTAGTTTAATTTTATTCGAAATAAAACGCGAAAACTGAATTGAAAGCCAGGTGAGAACTTCTCACTCAATCGAATTGTTTCGATTTAAATTTTAAATAGTTATATTTAAAATTTCTTGATTGTATGTTTGAATGATGATTGTTATCTATTGATTGTTGAAATAGACATTATACGCCGTTAGTAAGCGGAGGTTATTTATTAAAAACATATACCGCGAATATTTCACAATACAGTGGAATTGATATTATATATGTACTTGGAGTTGATTTCCCGCATTATATAGCGGATGAGATCCTATTGCGCCGTATAATAGCGGATAATATTTTAAATACTATATACCGCGATATTTCGTTTGGAAACGGAATTGGTATTGTGCTAATGTCTGTGGATGCTGGGAAACAGGTTGGAAGGATCTAACTGGATTCCTCAACAGTATTTATTTGATTATAGATATTTTGATATTTGTTGATTATCATATACAGATATATGATGTCGTTGTTGTCGTGATTGACTATTTGGTGTGTAGCATCATTGGGCCAATTTTGGAATTTTAAAAGGATTTTAAAGTGATTTTTTGAAAGTATACGTTTTATAAATTTTTTTTGGAATTGATTCATTTTAAATAAATAAACGTTATAATTTTAATGTTATAAAAATTATGATTTTTGAGAAATATAGTTAAAAATTGATTTTTGAAAATATAGGGTTAATGATTTTATAAAATAGTTTAAATTGGGATTTTTGATTTTGTTTTTTAAAAGGTTTAAATATAAGATGTATAAAGTTTGATTATTTTATAAATAAAAAATGATGAAATTGTAAAGGAGTTTAAAGACGTTTTAAAAGAATAATATAAATTGATTTATATAAAAGATTTATAAAATTGATATTTATAAATTAAAATATTGGAATTATAAAACGAGTTTTTTTAAATGTTAGAATGAAGTGTAAATGGATTTCATAAGTGAATGAAATTATAGAATTATAAATGGTGAAGTTATAAATGGAATTTATAAGTTGTAAGATTTAAAAAATTTGTAAAGTTATTAAAAGAATAGATTTGGGTAAATAAATGAATCTTATAAGTTATAAGATTTATTATTTGGGAAGTTTAAAAGAACGATTTTGTAAACAAATAAATATAAGTATTTAACTTATAATATGGACTTTTGGTATATAATTGAGTTAGAAATTTTAATAAAGGAGATTTATAAATTGAAGTTGTTATAAAATAAATAGAAATAGGATTTATAAATATTTTTTTAAAATCCAAATCAATTGAATTTGATAAAGTAAATGTAGAAATTATTAAAGGAGTTATATCCATGATTTTGGACAATGGATAATCCTTTAAAATAAAATGTATAGAAATGATGAAATTGGTTAACGAAGCATATTCACGTTTTAGGATAGTGAATAATATGTTAAAGAAAATGTTTTGGAGGTGATATTTTAAATAGAATTAGAATGATTTAACGATGTTTTAAAATGTGTTAAGGTTCGAAAGCATAGATTTCAACATTCATGGTTGAAATAGACGTTTTCGAGAAATAGAAGGAAATGGTGGACTATAACACTGTTGTTATGGTAAATGATTTCCGGAAGGAAATGCTTTATATTGTATTGGGATTTATATATCTATCTTAACTTCGAATCCCTATACTAATGATTTTGAGTTGTCGTAACGATGTTTTACGCAACATTTGTTTTATCTCAAATAAATGTGCTTAAAAGAACACTTTCCTTAAAGAATAAAATATATACTTAATTGTGATTTAAGTATATGGAATATTTTCCAAGTGTTTAAAATAAATAGATTTGTAAACTACTTTTTATTAATAAGTATGGAAATGCTTTTCCAATATGAAATGAAACGTTTTTGAGAATTTGTCTTTGTAAAGATAAATTGGAAATGAATTTTTGAAATCTATTGAAAACCGTATATCAGTAGATATTTTGAAATATAAATTCACTATGGAACTTATAAAAGAAAGGGGAATTTGTTTAAAAATAAATATTGATTTATTTTTGAAGTATTGAAATTATATATCTTGTAAAGATATTTTTGGAAAATTATTTGAAATCTGGTGATGTTGTGCATATCCATTGATAGTTCAATAACCGACTATCAATATTTACCTTTGAATGGGTATTTGTTGCGATTTGCTTGAATGTGAATGCCACACTTATTTTTGAATAAGCGCTCACTATTCGGGTTAGCCGGGAAAGGACCTTTGGGTCGTATAACCCATTCCGAATATGCGATACGTCGTTATGGATTGCATTTGAAGACTAGTGTTGAAGGTCGGATATTTTTGAAAACGGAAGGATTACCGTCGAATGTCTCTACACCGAATGGCCCCGGTATAGAGATTCCATATGTGATGGAAAGTCAGATCGTGATTAGTGAATATCCGGATTGCAAGGACTTCTTTGGAAGTGCCTTCGGTTCCGTTCGATCCTGGAACGGACTTGTATGGATGTGTGTTTGACGTTACAATTTGAGATGTAAAGCTGGTTTCTATCAAATATATTTCCGTTGGTGGCGGAGAATTTATTCTCTTAGCTTAACACCCTTAGAGGTTATGTAGTTGATACTTATTAGTGATGCATTCCCAAATTGGTAATGTGGCATACGAAGTGCTGTTGAGCATTTGATGATCTAAGCACAGCTTTTGTATAAAGCGTGGCTTTGTGGACGAAACTTCGTCGGACCTCACACCCCGGAAATAGTCAAAACAGGAAGGATGCAGCAAGGTTATTAGGGGGTAGCGCCCCTTTAGTGTATGTCATTCCTTCTGGATAGAGGTGGTATCATGGTATGGAGCCCAGATATTTAACCTATGTTGTTGCTGCAAATTTATTACTTTGTGGTTGTTGGAATCGAGGATCCTTGGATATAGATAGGTTACGATCGGGGAATGACATATTCGTGTCAGTAGTTACCCAGTTTGAAGGGTAACCCATCCTTGTGTTGGCAGAGATCCGGTGAGGTTCTCGGGTCGTCTTTCCAGAGGCGTACCCATTTGGCAATGGGAAGTTCCTTGGCCTGACCATTTGCTGGAAATCCAAAGAAACAATACGATCTTGTACGGTTTTAGTTGTAGAACCTATCATTCACTTATGGTGGTCACCACTGTTTGGATGGTAGCTATAGTAGGCATAAGTGCGGAATGCCTATGCTGGCTAAGATTTATATCTTTACTTTTGAAATGATTTTTTCTACACTATGCACTAGTAATAATACCAAATGTTTCTTTTTAATGCGTATCAAGCATCTTTGACTATCATAAGGAGAAATCTCCTCCGATTCTGCGTTTGCATTGTGTGTGTGTGCGGGATGCCTTATGGTAGTCCCATTTTCTAAAAAGCATTGCGAATCTATTTTAAAATCATCCTGTTCTTTGTTTTAAAGATAAACTGTTTTAAGTTCTCACACCAGTCCCATGACTGACTTTGAGTTTATCGTTTTCTTCCTAAACTCTGGGTGCCCACAAATTTCCACACGGGCAGTCTAGAGTCAGGTTATCAGGTCATTCTGAAATTCGGGAGTTGCTGTAGAGATTTGGAGGCGAGCTGGATGGCGTAGCATATTACTGGTATATAGTATTTCTTTTCCGCTGTTGCTTGTTGTTTGTTGTTGTACACTATGATGATGTAATGTAATGTAATATGATGTAATGTAATAACTGATATAGTTCTTTGTTTAAAGATTATTCATTTATCTATTATATGTTGTTCCGCTGCGATTGTGAGATTCTGATATTGTTCTGTTGGTTCTTTCTGTTCTGTTCTATCTTTTTCTCTCTTCTTCTATCTTTTTCTTCTTCTTAAACCCTAAGAATTCGGTTTTCCGGCATTCAATTGTCCGGCAGTTGATACAGTGTACGTATTGATGTCGACTTTCGTGAGTCGAAGACCCGTTTCCTTACACTTCCAAAGTTGTTTGGAATTTCAATTTAGATTATAACTTCAATTTAACCGAATTTGTATTTAAATCCACGATTTAGATATAAACATTCCCGCCTTGACCATTCTGAATTTTAGAATATAGTTTGAAATTTTTTAAATAGTTTAAAAAGTTAAGATAGTTTGATATAAAATAGTTTGAGTATTGAAAATGGTTTATATATTAAGATTGCTTGAAAAATCAAAAATAATTTGAATATTTAAAAAGATAGATTTTAAACAGTTTATATATAAATAGTTTCAAAGTCCAACCGAATCAATTCCAAATCTTCCAATTCATATCATCTTTAATTTCCATTTCAATTTAAATCGATTCAATTCTTATTTCAATTCGAATTAACTTCGGTTTCAATTTTAATTCAAATCAATTTCAATTTCGATTTTCATTTCTAACTTCAAATTCGATTCAGCAATTTGGTTCAATGGTTTAAATTTCAATTCAATTCTAATTTTCAATTATTTCAGTTTGTATCAATTTCAAATTCATTTTTAGAATATCTATTTAAATCATTTGAATTAAACTTTACTTTGACGTTCAATTTAGGGTCAAATCTTTAAAATGATTTAATTCTGAGTTCAAATTTGAAATATCCATTTAAATTACTTTTGCTTGGATTTATTTCAAAGTTTGAAATAAAGGTCAAATCTTTTAAACAGATTAATTTGATAATTTAAATCGTATTTCAATTATCACTTCCGAATTAAAATTCGATTATTTGTACAATTCCTATTAACAGATTTCACTTTCAACATTTCAAGCTCAAGTACAAAATAATTCAATATTCATAAATTCGATTTTTATTTCTTTAAATCAAAATCATTTAAATAATTTCAAATCAAAATTTTAAAATCATTTAATTTAATCAATACGATGTCCGTATATAATTTTCTATCCTATGACCAAGTGAATAGTTATTTCAATTTAATTTGGAGGATGGATATATATCATTTCAATCCAAATAAATGTCACAGGTATATATTATTTCAACCTATTTCTTTATTTATTCGAAATAATGTCGACTACAGTTATACAATGTCAATAATATACAGGGTGATAACAGGATTTATCAAAAAAATTAAATATCAAATCCTCCAAAATATCAACCAATAATCATCATTCACAGTTAACATCCAAAACAGTCAATAAATCACAACAACTAATCAGTTATCAATAATCGAAAATTTTCCTTGCAATTTAATTCCTGTTTCAATTTAACTCCTAATTCAAAATTTCTAACATATAAATTTCTTTGTCGATTCCAGTTTCAATTTAACTATGACGACCCATATTTCAGAAGGTTTAAGTCGATGTTAAACCACATATGTCCAACTCAAAACAATCCAGAACATAGTAAGTAATGGAGTTAATTAGGAAAAATAAGAAAAGAAGAAAATATAATAATCAAATAAATAGTTCATGGAGCTGTTTACACTATACATTTGATTACAACTTTACAACATCAATCAGGGTTAAACATACAACAAAGACAAAATAAAATAATGCAGCAGAAAAAATGACGCAGGCGAATAAGACTAGTAATAAAATATACCAAATCTTCGTCTTCGTCCACCAGAATAATATGGTTTTCAATGCATTGAAAACTCAGGCCTAATGCGAGCATAAAGTAAAACAATACATTCAAGGCAGAACCAAAATATCTTTATGTCAGTTAAATCAATATCATATATAACAAGAGTGTAATAGTGTCAAAGATGTTTATGGGGTTCTACATCTCCTATCCAGTGTATAATGTGCATGCAATAACTCAAGAGAAATTACAGATTTTCCATCTCTTGAGAACCCGTAAAATATCTATATATAGTAGAATACGCTATATATGTAATATCTAATCAATAAAATAAATATTTTTCCTAGCGTTAATGCTTTACAATAATCCCTTTTAACGCATTTTTAAACATGTGGTCTATGTAGGTCCTGTACCATAAACAGTAGATCGATAGCTAGTGAGTCTCCTATAGGCACATGTTAAATCAAAATAATAGTGGTCTTGTATAAGGATAGAAGTATGAAAATGCATATGAGGCAATGCCTAAATTCGGATGCTACTAGTTTGCGACACTCTGGTTGGTGGTAACGCATAGCGCAGCTACCGCCCACCGCGTCCAACACTCTCATACTCGAAGGGTATGTACCAATCAACAACAATGTGAAATGCTGAAGATAGCGGGCATACGACAACTCCCCGCACACACTAGAAAATAATAATCAATTAGAGACCGATAATTGAAAACTGAAATTTTCAAGTCCTTAAATAAAGACAAGTTAAATACAGAAAAAAAATCGGTTTTCAGTTATCGGTATTAGATACTAAAAATCAGTTTTTAACGAGTCACTAAAATTAAAGACTGATAGGATATTAAAATTCTATCTTTATTTTAGTCAGTAATTTGTATTGTGATTTCTCAGTATCTAACCGTTAGACTTTTCTATTTTTTGAATCCAATGGTTAAATTTGATGATCTCGTTAACTTCGTTTAAAAATGAATGATCCACGACAACTTGTTTCAGTTCAAAGTTTAAAATAAATAGTACACAAAGTTTCACATTTCCTAGCTTCCTACTTACGCATAATTCTCGCTCTATTCCATTTAGAAACCAACTTCTTCTTCACTTAGTAAACTAAAACCTGACTTATATTTTTCATCCCTCCACCCAAACTAACTTGCATACTCATGCATACGTATATCACTGTCAGAACGTTCAGCAGCTTATCAACAAGAATCTCAAACATTTAAAACTTCCAAATCCAAGTGGATAGAAGCACACTCATCTCTAACCCGAAGCTATCAACAGCGATTTCAAGCCATAATTTGAAAGGGAATGCAGATTAAAGATCTTAAGGCTAATTTAACACTAGAGGGGGTGAATAGTGTTTAATGGATTATAAGACTTATATGGACTAGTTTAAAATTATGACATAAACAAACTCAGAATTTAATCACAGAAAAATCATAGAATCAAACACTAATGCATAAAGTAAATAAAAAGCGGTGAAGGGAAAGAACACACCAGATTTTTTTACTGGTTCGGAGTTACAATACATCTAGTCATGTACCAAGGAAAACCACCTCATACATATTTTTATTATACCAATGTCGAAATTACATTCCTCAATTTCTAAAGGCCTTGAGGTACCCTCATGTCTCATGAGTCTGGGGCAAACACTCTTGATTTATGGGACTCAAGACTACCCAATTGATTTCTAGGCATAACACACCTTATAGAGAGACTCGATAAACTTTTGATTACAAATTAATCCTAAAACTCTGAATAACACTTTGATCTTCAAGAGAGGGCAGAGAATCAAATGAGAATTAGATTCTAATTTGATTCACTTAAGAATTCGGCAGAATTCCGGCACGATCTTAAAAATATGAAAATTATAGAAAATGGAATTGTGGAGAAGAAGAAGTGAAGAAAATATGAAAATTAGATGGTTAAAAAATTCGTTTGTGAAGGCTATTTATAAAGCACCAACGGTCATAACCATTCGTGAAAAGATTCAAACGAATAGACACTTCTTTTGAAAATTGAAACTTTTGAACTCAATAGCTACCATGTCGACATGGGGTATCCCATGATGTCGACATCCCCATGTTAAAAACAACGTAAAATTTGTTTTGAAAATGGTATTGAAAGGAAAACAAGATAAAACAAATCTGGAGTAAAAACAAAGTTTAAAACAAAAAACAAAAAATATTTTAAGGTTAAAACATTTTTTTTTAAAGTCGTTACATTTTGAAAAACAATTTTGAAAATCATTTTGAAAAACAATTTTGAAAATCATTTTGAAAAACCATTTTGAAGTAGTTTTGCAAGCTTCTTCCTGCCGAATATCTCATCACATCAGGACTCGAGAACTTGTACAAAACCAGGATGTTCATGGGTTTGTAAGCTACTTGTCGTAGGTTTGTAAGCTACCTGTCGTGGGTTTATAAGCCATTAAGAAGGTAGAAATGGATTCCATCCCAAATGAAATTCAAAATGAAGATTTCCATGCTATTATAAAGTTTTAACGAAAAAAACTAGACACATATCTTGAAATCTTAATCTTGATACTCATGAGTCTTCAAACCTGATTTCTTCATTCTTGATCTTTATATTGTACAGTCTTCAATAATCAGTACCTGCCTTATATATAACATGCATAACAGCATTCATATATATCTAGACAATAGTGTTAGTGCATAAGTAATAATAAAATAAGTTACAAAGGTTGTTGTCATCAAAACCACTATCTCCAGTTCCTAACAATCTCCCTCTTATTGATGATGACAACCTTATAAAATATACTTACCACTTTGATCATATCATAACTCCCAACTCCCCCTTACTCCAACAACTCCCACTTACTCCAAGCCTATTATCTTATATAACTTCCCCCCTTTGTGATCAACAAAAATATCCTATAGATCTTGAACTTAATAGAAAACGAGATAAACAGACATTTGACATAATAACATATGAAATATAACATGCTAACTGGAATTCATGTTCCTATACATCGAAGATTGTTTTTAGAAGAGCATTAATTAAGATAACACTTATATATAAATTAAAAAACTAATATTCAATCGATAAAACAATAAAATGCTTAACGAGGACCCTTAACTATTGGTGATTTATGGACCGAACAATTTGGATAATAAAGATAAAAGTTTCCACGTATTTTCGGCCAAGTTCCCATTAGCGTCAAAAAAGACCTCTCCAATGCAAATCACACCATCGTCTTCATCCATATGAACATCTAGATTCGGCATAGGATGTTCTTCTTCTTGATCCTCTTGTGGTTCTTCTAGAGGCTCTTCTTCTTCAGAATCCATGGCTTTTGATGATTCCACGATGACACTGGGATTGGCATGGTTATCCATAAGAAACTTTTGTAAATTCCTAAGGATTCTGCCTTGCCTATCTTGTTCTCTTGCCATTAGCGATTGACTTAAATCTTCGTTATCATTTGAAGCAAATCTTTCATCTTCTCTTGCAATTTGATGATGCGTACGTGTGTGGCTCGTTGAAAAGGACCAGAACAAGGAGAAGTGGGTGAAGAAGGTTCATTGTTAGAAAAGGAAGCAACAGATATATATTCTGCATCAGTTGTTGACAAAGATATAGTGTTTTGCTTCTTACTAAACCAAGAAACCAGAGAATGTCCTAGAAAGTGACAAGTTCCACTTGTACTTTTTCAGTCTGATTTATAACCAGCGTAATCAGCATCACAATATGAAATTAAATCAAATACATTATTTTTAGGGTAAAAAGTAAACCATAATCTAAAGTATGTTTTACATATCTTAAAATTCTTTTAACAGCTTTTAAGAGAGTTTCTTTAGGTTGAGATTGGTATCTTGCATAGAGACAGACACTATGCATGATGTCAGGATGACTTGCTGTTATATAAAGCAGTGAACCAATTATTCTCCTATATAATTTTTGATCAACATCTTTTGATTTATCTTCTTTACTTAAAGCTATATTAATCGTCATTGGAGTTGGCTTCCCACTAGAAGTGGTCAATCCAAATTTATTAATTAAATCCTTGGCATGTTTTTCTTGACTAATGAAAATTTCTTTATCTAATTGTTTGATTTGAAGTCCTAAAAAGAAACTTAGTTCTCCCATATGACTCATTTCAAATTATTTAGTCTTTATTTCTGAAAATTCTTTATTCATTATGTTATTAGTTGATCCAAATATTATATCATCTACATATATTTGTACAAATTGAATATCATTTTTTTCTTTTAATAAAAAGAGTTGTATCTATTTTACTGATTTCAAAACCAGATTGTAGTAAATAAGATTTTAGTCTTTCATACGAGGCTCTAGGAGCTTGTTTTAGACCATATAAAGCTTTCTTTAATTTATATACATGATTTGAAAACTTATTATCTTCAAAAAGTTGAGGTTTTTCAACATAAACATCTTCTTTTACAAAACCATTTAGAAAGAACTTTTAACATCCATTTGATATAACTTGAATTATTGTAGTTTGCAAAAGCATGTAGAATCCTAATAGCTTATAGTCTTGCTACGGGTGCAAAGGTTTCATCATAATCAATTCATTCTTCTTGATAATAACCTTGCACGACTAAACAAGCTTTATTTCTCACGACCTCACCATGTTCATTCATTTTATTTTTATAAACCCATTTTGTTCCAATTATACTTTTATCCTCAGGTCTAGGAACAAGTTCTCAAACATCATTTCTGGGGAACTGATTCAATTTTTCTTGCATAGCAAGAATCCATGAATCATCAGATGATGCTTCCTTTGAATTTTTAGGTTCAATAGTTGATATAAAAGCTACATTGCTCATACTATTTAGTTGATTTCTTATTTTAACTATAGATTCAATATTTTCTAGTATATTTTCTACAGGATGGTCTTTTAATAGCCTAATTCTTTTATTAGGTTGAATGACTTCACAATTAGTTTTATTAGCTTCATTATTTAAAGTTATAAAATATTCGTCATCTTCTATTTTTACAGTATCTTTAAAATTTTCATCAAAAGATACATGCATTGTTTCTTCAATAGTGTTATTTATAAAATTATAAACTGTAAATGCTTTACTTCTATTATAATATCCGATGAAGATACCTTTGTTGGATTTAGGTTCCAATTTATCTAAATTACCTTTTGTATTAAGGATAAAACACTTACTTTAAAAAAACTTTAAAATAAGCTACTATGGTTTCTTATTGTAAAGTAACTCATATGGTGTTTTATTAGTTAATGGTCTAATTAAAATCCTATTTAATATATAACACGCTGTAGCAACTACTTCAGCCTAAAAGTTTTTAGGTAAGTTACTATCAGAAAGCATTGTTCAAGCACACTCTTGAATCGTTCTATTCTTACGTTTTACCACTCCGTTCTATTGTGGAGTTCTTGGAAAAGAGAAATTATGAGTAATTCCTTTTTGATTACAGAAGTTCTCAAAATTTTCATTTTCAAATTCTCCACTATGATCACTACGAATAGTTTTTATTTTTAGAGAAAGTTGATTTTGAATTCTTTTAGCAAAATTTTTAAATAATTCAAAAGCATCACTTTTAAGTTTAAGAAAAATTGTCCAAGTATATCTAGAATAATCATCTACAATTACAAAAACATATTTATTGTGATTAATTGATTGAACTTGAGATGGACCGAATAAATATAAATGAAGTAATTCTAGAGGTTTAGAAGTAGAAATCATATCTTTTAACTTAAATGAACTTTTCTTAAGTTTTCCTAATTGGAAAGCATCACATATACTATCTGCTTTAAAGTTTAACTTGGGAAGACCTCCGACTAAGTCAAGTTTTGATAACCTAGATAACAGTTTGAAATTCAAATGACCAAATATTTTATGCGAAATCCAAGGGTCACTTTTATTAGCCAAAAGACATAAGTTATCATTTGAAATTTTCATACTAAGGATGTAATTGTTTTTCTTCCCAATTCCTTCAAAGATAATATTTGACTTATTATCTTCGATGTGACACTTATCTTTTCCAAATTTAATTTTAAATCCTTTATTATATAGCTGACTTATACTAAGCAGATTATGTTTTAAATTCCTAACTAGCAAAATATCAGAAATAAGAGGGGCTTTAGAATTACCGACATTGCCAATGCCAATCACATATCCTTTTGAGTTGTCTCCAAAGTTGACCAATCCACCATCTTGATATATAATGTCACTGAGTATCTTGGGATTTCTAGTCATATGTCTTGAACAGCCACTATCAAGTATCCATTTATCTTTCTCAATTTGCACAGTTTGTCCATTGGTTGTTGATTCTTCAAAAGCCATGTAACATGTCTATTTCTGCATAACAAACCGATTCGGTAGATAACTTGATTTTTCATAAAAACTATACACAAACTTACGATACTTTGATGAAATGCGTAAATTCAA
This sequence comes from Allium cepa, assembly GCA_030765085.1. NCBI lineage: Eukaryota > Viridiplantae > Streptophyta > Magnoliopsida > Asparagales > Amaryllidaceae > Allium > Allium cepa. Next base: position 954,513,363 of record CM060934.1, on the reverse strand, counting down.
ACTAGTATTAACAAAATTTATTTAAAATGCCATTTTTAACTTTTCAAGTTTCAGATTATGAAAACTATGAAAACCTATGCTCTGATACCAATTGAAAGGGAGTGCGGATTAAGGATCTTAAGGCTAATTTAACACTAAAGGGGGGTGAATAGTGTTTAATGGATTCTAAGACTTATATGGACTAATTTAAAATTATGACACAAACAAACGTAGAACTTAATCACAAAACAATCAAAGAATCAAATACTGATGCATAACGTAAATAAAAAGTAGTAAAGGGAAAGAACACACCAGATTTTATACCGATCCAGAGTTACCCTACATCCACTCCTGTACCAAGGCAAACCATCTCATACAGATTTTTATTATACCAATGTCGAGATTACATTCCTCAATTTCTAAAGGCCTTGAGGTACCCTCCTGTCTCACGAGTCCGGGGCAAACTCTCTTGATTTACGGGACTCAAGACTACCCAATTGATTTCTAGGCACAACCACACCTTATAGAGAGACTTGATAAACTTTTGATTACAAATTGATCCTACAACTTTAAATAGCACTTTGATCTTCGAGAGAGGGTAGAGAATGAAACAAGAATGAGATTCTAATTTGATTCACTTAAGAATTCGGCAGAATTTCGGCACGATCTTAAAAATATGAAAATTATAGAATATGGAATTGTGGAGAAGAAGAAGTGAAGAAAATATGAACATTAGATGGTTAAAAAATTCGTTTGTGAAGGCCATTTATAAAGCACCAATTGTCATAACCATTCATGAAGAGATTTAAATGAATAGACAATTCTTTTGAAAATTGAAACTTTTGAATTCAACGGCCACCATGTTGACATGGGGTATCCCATGATGTCGACATCCCCATGTTAAAAACAATGCAAAGTTTGTTTTGAAAATGGTATTGAAAGGAAAACAAGATAAAACGACTCTGGAGTAAAAAAAAAACTTTAAAACAAAAAAAAAAATATTTTAAGGTAAAACATCTTTTTTTAAAAATCATTTGAAAAGATAATTTTAAGGCTAAAACATTTTGAAAAACAATTTTGAAAAACCATTTTGAAGTATTTTGCAAGCTTCTTCTTGCAGAATATCTCATCACATCAGGACTCGAGAACTTGTACAAAGCCAGGATGTTCGTGGGTTTATAAGCCATTTGCCGTAGGTTTGTAAGCTACTTGTTGTGGGTTTGTAAGCCACTAAGAAGGTAGAAATGGGTTTCATCCCAAATGAAATTCGAAATGAAGATTTCCATGCTATTATGAAGTTTTAACAAAAAAACTAGACACATATCTTAAAATCTTGATCTTGATACTAATGAGTCTTCAAACTTGATTTCTTCATTCTTGATCTTTATATTGTACAGTCTTCAATAATCAGTACCTGCCTTATATATATCCTGCATAACAACATTCATATATATCTAGACAATAGTGTTAGTACATAAGTTATAATAAAATAAGTTACAAAGGTTGTTGTCATCAAAACCACTATCTCTAGTTTCTTACATAATCTTCCAGTCATTGCGAGATAATCAGATCGACGCTCATGATAAAACAATTGACGCAGCGACAAACTCTAGATCACCCTTTTCGGTGACGAGCTTCCAAGCGATGTCTCCTTCAGGTGATTCTCAGTTCCAAACTCAAGCAAGGCATTAGCTTCATCACTACAACATCAAGGTGGCTGCTTTCTCAATAACTCAGATGAAGCTGTGAACTCTCCAGATCTTGAAATACAAGTGATGGGGACAATAGTTGCAGTAGCTCATGATGACGAAGCTTATTTCAAGAAGATGATGTGATTATTTTTGCAAGTAGGAGATCAGATTGTTTAAGTGAAGATTGTCATTCATATTGAAGAAGAGTGGCAAAGGAGTCACACATAATTGATTTGTAAATTTGTACAGTGCATGTTTAGTGAGCTATCTGTTGTATTGGGTTAACTCATTATGTTACTACCTTAGTTGTACCTTATGAATTCCATTATTAAATAATAATATAATGCTGAATGTTCACTATTTAAAGTTAAATCTCAATTCACCCAATAGTTTTCTTGAAATTGCTCTTTGGACGATATTTCAATTGCTTGTGACATCTTGGCTGGTATTTATTGTTCTAAAGTATATACAAATATATATACATATACATATATATCTATAATGAGACTGATTAGAAACTGCATTTTAGTCTTTAAAGTTCAGTCACAAATAATATCTATGACTGAATTATCAGTCTTTAGACTTTAAAATTGAAATTTAAGTTTCAAATACTTTTTAGGACTTGAGATTCAATGACTGAAATATCAGTCTTTAGTTGGTCTCTAGATATAATTTAAAAGACCGATACATTTAATTAAGGACTAAAATCGACAGTCTCTAATTCAATTTATTTTTGTAGTGACAACAACTTAGCTGAATTTTTATATAACTTAGTTAATTTTTATATCCTTTAATTAATTTTTATAAAACTCAATTGATTAACTTAGTTGAATATTTATGATATTTAGTTTAAAATTTAGTTTAATAATTTTAGTTAATTTTTATATAACTTAGTTAAATTTTATAAGAATTCGTTAATTTCATAAACTTTTAGTTAATCTAGTTAAATTGTATGAAACTTGAAAATGTAGTTAACTTTTATAAAAATTATTTAATTTTTATAAATTAAGTAAAATTTTAATTTTAAATATTTTTTATATAACTTAGTTATCTTAGTTAAATTTATATACTTAGTTAATTTTCATAAATTTATTTAAATTTTATAATTTTTTATTAATGTTTAGATATAAATTTAATTTATAAAACTTAGTTAATTTTTAGAAAATTATTTAAGTTTTATAACACTTGGTTTACTTAGTTAATTCTTATAAACTATGTTGATTTTTATAAACTTATCGGATTTCATGAATTTTCGACAGCACCTGCTTTGCACGGTTAGTGTTTTTCCACACATCCCAATTCAATATACATTTACACACTCAAAATAAGATCAGATTTATACCATATATAACAAAATATACTTCATAATAGCATACACATTTAAATGCATCAAAACATACCGTTTATTAGCAACTTTAGCTAGCAATCTTCCAAATAGCAAAGGAATGTTTTGTGTTACTATATAGCAAAGTAAAGAGAATAATTAGGGTGCAAATCTACAAAAGAGTTATGTAATTATGCAAAAGGTGCGAATGCCAGTATTATGTATCAAGTAATATTAGCATACTTAGAGATACAGCGCAAGTTGTTCCATAAGATGTGCGAAAATGTCTTGATGATAAGTCATGTCTTCTTGTCAGTAATCGCCATTTCATTCAGTGTTGGAAAGTATAGCCACACCATGAGATAGTGTTTTTGCATTAAAAATTTAAGCTCGGTCATAAACACAATTAGCCTATCCGAAAAAGAAAATAAAATAAATACCTAACTTTTATATCCTTTCGCTGTTAGCCATTTTGTATGCAAATTGCTCTAGTTGCTACTAAGGGTGGACACGGTCAGTTAGCCGAACTGATCTGCTAATTTGAACGGTTAATCAGTGAAAACTAACGGTTTAGTTAACCGTCTCATCGTTTAAAATTAGTCGCCGTACCGACTAAACTGATTATACTTAATAGCGATTAACCGTTTCATCGGTTCGGTTAACCCTTTCATATGCTAGTAGAGTTAAGAAAATTTATTATCATAATCAATAGAATCTAAACCCATCTTTCTTTAAAAAAGAACAGAATGATGGTCAAATCTCATTTTTTTTTTCAACTAAAATACAAAAATTGTGCACGTTTTTATGAATTAACAGAACATAATAAAGCCTAAAAACATTCATATCTTTCAGAAAAAATTCACCTATTTACTCTGAAGAGCAAATACTAACTTTCCACAACTCCCAAGTACCGATAAGGAATCAAACATCTAACTAATAGTCTTCAATGTTAAATTAAAGGGAAAAAAGTTCAAGTTATTTGGGTCAGCTAATTAAGATAATGGTGTTTACCCGCATGTTCTTTTTAGGGTCATACTGGTGTTGGACAAGTTTAGGGATCAATGCACACAAATGTGGTTTCAAAGCATTACCAGCTTGCCTTGCTATCTTGGAAAATCCAAAAGCTGCACCTCTCTTCGAATTTAATGCAGCCTAATGATTGGCAAGGTCCATGAATTTATATATTAAATCTGGTTGTCATTAGCAATGCTACATAGATCCTTGTAAGTACTAAGTTTCCAACCATCAAGATTTTCACAAATTGCCCTTTTTTAAAAATTTCGGCATCTTCAGTAAGCTGTTGATCAAATAATCAAAATAAATTGTTCATGCCTAAAACCCTAAAGGGAAAAATATAAACTTTGCATAGCTAATAATAGACATGGTTCAAACAGTTACAATGTTGGATTGCTATTTTAGAACCACAATCCATAATTGAGTAACACAGTCGTGATTTATAATACTGAATTTCACATAAATGTTGACAGTAACAATTTTTTATATTTTATCATTTATTTATTTATTTTATTTTTACCATCTAATGCTCACCGGATTCAATTTAACTCGAGATTCAAAAATGTACATATTGCTATATTGATTGGCTAACTAGCTTTCATAGAAACGTCGTAGACTTGTGCGATACACTTTCTGATTAGACAAATTCAATTACAGGTTATAAATGTTAGAAAATGGACTTATATATAGACTGAGGAAAGTACAGAAGACGATTAAGAAGGCTAACCGATATAAGCTAGGATTCGAGATATCTTAAAGTAATATTTAGTTCACTTGCAATCTCAAAACATACCGGTGGGGATTAAAATCCTTTTTATTCAAATCTTAGTGGAAACGGTTAGTTATAGATTCAATATTTGTGACCTAGAATGGAATCAATTACAAAAATTGCTAATTATCGTTCCTTTACAGCTCTTTTCCTCTTCCCAAAGCTTTTCAATGTACCTACAAGAGCATTAACTAGGCTCTGTTTGGAAATAAAGAATAATTAACAATCGGTTGTCATATATCTGCCCTTTTGAAAGAGCACAAGTCAAATATAAACCTGCATGTATAAAAGTAGATTAATGACTTAACATACTTGTTTCAATCAACTAAAGGTAAATGAGTATAAAATAATTAAATTAACTATCATATAGTTATGATGGATCAACGAGAGGAATGACATACATGAATTTGGATATAAATAATTTGGAAAGTAATAATTTGTCTCTAGAAATATGGTTAGATCGGTGCTAAGTGAAATGGAAAAGGAAATATAAAATATTAACAGCTATACTAACTTTGCGTGAAACATAGGCTCGCTATAAGAGCCTATGAAGCTACTAAGGCATTTTCCTACTGTATGGATGAAAATAAAATTGATGTCAAAGATTATTCTCTCTTAGTCTCTATATTATTTAGTCAAATTTGATTACTTATAAATGAGGTACTGATTAGTTCTTTATCAAGATAACATGATTTAGAAAAAATTACAGACCATATAGAAACAACATAGTCAAATTATAGCATGATCATAGTAAAAACCTCAATATTTGCATAGCTGGTGGTGTATTTGCAGTCAAAATCTTAACAAACTATATAAATTTGCAAATTTTTATGAATTAATGTGAAATGATTAATTCATGTTATAAATATAGAACTTTATTTTAAGGACAAATTTTCAAAAGAGACTGCTTTTCAAAAGTATTGGCATAAATAGGCTACTTTGGAAACTATTTACAAGTGTAAGCTAGATTTGGCCAACTCAGCGATGAGATGACCATTTAAAAAAAATACGTGACGCTTTTGTGAAATGCGTCCCTTATAATTTACACTGGCGAATCTGCCAAATGCGCTAGTGTAAATCTCGGGTCCAAACTAAGACAGCAACCTTCACCAAACTGTCCAAATACACAAAATCCAAATCCAATGCACTATCTTAAATAATAACAAACATTTATCTACATAAAAGCCAACAAATAAAACTACCATTAAACATATTCAAGCATAAACTAATTAAATTTCGATTACATTCGAATTAAAGTAGAAGTTATAGTTCGATTAGAAAAGCAAACTAATAATAAAATAAAAATAGGAAAACTCATGGTTGAGTTGGATCGTCTTGAGTAGATGGAGGTTGAAAAGGTCCAGCGGGTTGCGATTGATGTGTATCCTGCCTTCTTTTAGTTCTTCTCTCTCTAGTCCGCATAGCTGGTTCGGAAGAGCTTGGCCGTGTTAATCGATTTCTAAAAAATATTGTGTCAATAAGTTTCTTCAAATCAAGACACCCTGTTGGACTTTTCGTTCGGGTACTCTACTATGTTCGATATCATCCAACCATGTTCCTACCGTCTCTAGGACATCGATCTACAAGTTGTAGTTATTTATTCAAAATTAGAAACATAATTCAAATGCATGAACTAAAAATATCAGGATAATGTGAAGATTTACCACATCTCGCTCAAGCAGTGCACGAGTGATGTATGCTTGTTCGTGAGAAGTCCGGTCTGCAACAACGAATCTTCGAGTAATCGACCCGTACCAAGTCATGTATCTCGAAATAGGAATGGTAGAAAACTGTTGGTGTACGATACGGTTATGTCTATCATTCCGCTGGATGTGTGACGATCCGTCCTTCTCGACCCTCGAAATCGACACAAAATACTCCATAGTATGATATGCCGACGATCAGGTGCCGGAAGAGACAGATTGTTGAGGAAAAAGAAAAGAGGTAGAAGAAAGAAGGAACTAAACAATATCAGAATCTAACCATCGCAGCGGAATAAAATATAATATATAATACAAAATCTTTACACAAAATGAAAACTATATCTGTTTGATATATTACATCATCAGAGTATCACAAACAAACAACATTTATTAGCCTGACAATTCCATACAATCGCAACAGCGGATATACACAAGTACAGATAATACGTCTCGGACTCCAGCTCCTCTCCTGCTCCGTAGCATGCTATCCTGAACATATAATACTCGGTCTGGCCCGAGCATTATAATGAAATAACACCAGAGTCAGTCTGGAATACCAGCTGATAAAGTTACACCCATAGCGGGTATTGTTTTCGCCCTTAGAATTTGGCATCATTATCTTTTGGGAGATAAATTTGTTCTCTACGTCGATCATAAATCTTTGAAATATTTGTTCTCTCAAAAGGTACTTAAATTGCGCCAACAACGTTGCTAGAGTTCCTTGCATCTTATGATCTTGATATTCTTTATACTCTCGAAAAGAGAAATCGTGTTGCCGACGCCCTTAGCCGAAAGCAACAAGCGGTTGTTTCAATGATGATATCCGAATGGAATGATCTCGAGACTTTATCCACTTGTGAGATCCAAGATCGTGAATCGGATTCATGTTCATCTCTTTGTTTTATGTAGCCTTAAGGCTCATCCATCTCTTTTAGACCGCATTCTTGATGCTCAAAAGCATAATACTGAATTGGCTCATCCTAGTCAAAGTTGTAGGGATAGAAATATTGATGGTTTGAAAGACCTTGAAATCGATGCTCGTGGTGACATTCGAAAATTTGGTAGACTTATCGTGCCAAATATTAGTGATCTTCGTAAATATATTTTAGAAGATTCTCATCGTTCTAAATTTACAATTCATCCCGGTAGTAATAAAATGTATGCGGATATGAAGCGACTTTATTATTGGGATGGAATGAAATCTGATATTGCTAACTTTATCAAGCATTGCATGACTTGTCAACTCATAAAGACCGAGCATCAAAGGACCAGTGGGTTATTGCAACCTTTGGATATTCCTATTTGGAAGTGGGATCAAGTCTTCATGGACTTCATTGACGGTCTTTCCTGTTCCCGTTCGGATCATGATAGTTTATGGGTGATTGTAGATAGACTTACAAAATCTTCCCATTTTATTTCCATTCGGACCAATCGGACCGTACCTCTTTTTGGCCAAACTGTATGTTAAAGAAATTGTTAAATTGCATGGAGTTCCGACTTCTATTTTTAGTGATCGTGATCCATTGTTTACTAGTGGATTTTGGAAGAGCCTTCAAAAAGCTTTGGGAATGAAGCTTAATTTTAGCACCGCTCATCATCCTTAGTCCGATGGACAAACCGAGCGCGTGAACCAAACTCTTGAAGATCTTCTTCGTGCATATGCCCTTGATTTTGGTGGAAGTTGGGAAGATCATATCTCTCTTATTGAGTTTTCCTATAATAATAGCTTCCAATCTAGTATTGGTATGGCACCTTTCGAGTCACTCTATGGAAGGTCATGCCGATCTCCTTCTTGTTGGCTTGAGGTCGGTGAAAAGCTGGTCTTAGGTCCAGATTTTATTCCTGATTCCACAGAAAAGATTGACCTCATTCGTCATAGGATGAAAGAGGCTCAAAGTAGACAAAAATCCTATGCCGATAATCATAGAAGAAATTTGGAATTTTATGTGGGAGATTTGGTGTTTATTCGTGTTTCACCTATGAAGGGTGTTGTGCGTTTCAGTCGATCGGGGAAATTAGCGCCTCGATATATTAGCCCATTTCCCATCACCGAACATATTGGTTCTGTGGCTTATCGCCTTTTATTACCTGCTCAATTTTCTGCTATTCATGACGTATTCCACGTTTCTCAAGTACGGAAATGCCTTAGGGATTCCGATTCTATTCTTAAGCCCGGTGTTATTGAAGAAATTGAAATTTCACCTAATTTGACCTATGAGCAACATTCTATTCTTATGATTGCTACGGAGGTTAAACGTCTATGTAATAAAGATATGCCACTTGTGAAAGTTCAATGGTCCTCAAATTCTAAGGATTGCTCTTGGGAATCCAGAGAATTCATTAAGCACACACATCCGGACTTACTCTCTCATGCTCTTTAGAGGTGAACTTTTTATTTCAATTTTTTTTTGTGTTGATATGCTTTTATGGTTGTTACTCTTTATTTTCTTCTTAAGTATTGCGAGGACGCAATTTCTTTAAGGAGGGGAGTCTGTAACAACCCGCATATTTTACGATTGTATATTTAAATTTAGCATCATTAATCGGATTAAAGTCCGAAATGATACTTTTGTAAACAGTCAAATTAACACTCAAGACTACTTCCATTGAGTTCAAAATGACATTTGCGACCTTTTTGAGTATAAATATCGATATGTTTAGGGTTGGATAGAATTTTTCTATTTTCTATTGGGCTTTGGGTTTGGGTTTCAGTCCACTAACCCAACTTCTCTATCTAATACCCTAACTCCACTCATTTCATTGATTTCATTCCTCATTTCCTAATACTCTCAAGCGTTAGTAAAATAGGGGAAAAGAAAAAAGATTAGAAATTCCTAAGCTCTACTTCTTTTAGGAAATTCAACTTCAAGTTATAAATCAAGGAGAAGCTTAGGTAAGCATCCTCTTTTTCTTCTCCACTTCAATCTCTTTCCAATTTTCAGAAACTCCTAAACCCTAACTTAGGAAATATTTGCATTTGATCATAGATTGGAGCTTTTAGAGTTGAAATTGAAGAGTGGTTGATCTTTCCTTTTTGTTTGAGCTTCTCATTTGTTGTGTTTTGGTTTAAAGGTGAGTTCTTGAACTCACATCTATGTCTATACCTATGATAGTTGTTAGGTATGAAATCCTATCACCTATTTCATGTTCATTTGCTTTGATTTGAATTAGTTTGATGAATTCTTCAATTTTTGGTATTTTGAAGTTAAAATCTATGAAAATCCTATATTGGATGTTCTAACATGTTGTTTGGAGTGTATTGAAGAGCCTATAGGGCTGGATTGCCGTTTCGCACAATCCTCTAGCCATCGTTGCTCGCTCGATCGCTTTTGAGATAATTTGGTCATCATTGGCTTAGCATATTTTTGCTCTGAGCGTCAGCTCAGACGTCTGGTGTTAAGGTCAGACGTCTGGAGCTACGGGAATAAAATTCCATACCTTCAGCTCAGACGTCTGAGCTTACTTCCCAAATGTCTGGGCGATTTGGAATAAAATTTCCAGTCTCTCAGCTCAGACGTTTGGGAGAACCACCAGACATCCGGCGCTGCTAATTTCAGCCAACTTGCCTGTTTTTGGTGGATTTCCATTTTATATCGATTTTTGGTTGATCCAATTGGTTGTTATCACTTATTATCGATTTTGACGACTTCTTTTTCTGGATTTTTGAGAATATCCATTTTGATGGATTTGGTATCAATTTCTATGGATTTGATTCAGATGATTGATTATTTTTACAATCATTTCTGTGATTTGGCACTTTTAAAATACAAAGGTTTCTATACTAATAGTAAATGCTAGAACTCTTTCACAAAAAATGATTTCAATGTTACTTTTAATACAAAGCTTGTTTTTAAAACCGATTTCCAATCTATTAGTATATACAAACCTTTACCTTATTTGTTCAACAAATCCAATTAAACGACATAGCAAAACAAATGGTATGAAACGCTTATGTCTACTTCATCGGTTAATTTTTAGACTTATTCGATTGAAACCTTGTGACAATTTTCGAGTGGAGATCTACAAGTTGTTTGTAAAGATTTAAGTTAATCTAGTGGTTATGGGACATGAAGCTAAACTCATTTATTTACCAACTAAGTGTAATTTACACTTATCGATCAATAATGATCGTTTTGTGATTTGGACTAGCGATGTACGATGTCTCTTTGTTTTTGTGGGGAACTAAACCCCGTTTGTGGAGTTTCGGCTCAAAAGTTGGTGGGGTAGCGAACCATGGTCTTTGTGCCATTTGTGGAGCCTTGGCTCAAGAATTAATGATTAGCGACCATCGAATAGCATTCCGTTTGTGATGCACGTGTTGGTGAGTTTTCATGCTTCCGTTTGTGATAGGCCTCCCCCTTTGTGATTTCTGGATTTCTACTTGATAATTTCTGGAATTTATGTTTCACCAATTTTTGTGATTTACATCGATAATTTTGATCAGTATTTGTGATTTGGTGAATATGTTAAAGAATATGACATTCTTAATTTTTGAGATATCGTATGATTTTTGTTGTTATCTAATGTATACTTTTCATAGTATGGCATTATTGTTATCATAAGTTTTCGTCACATCTCTTATCCTATCTCGTTTTATATGATATTTATAGCTAGGATGATCCGTTTATTATTTTCTTCTTAAAAAATACTCGGGTCAGACTGAGGTATTTCAGGTGCTTCAACTTGACTTCTTATCAAGGTCCGTCATCTGACTTTTGGCTAGCTACTTAGCTTAGTAGTTTTTGTTTTATACATTTGAGATTGAGACTCCTTGATGTATACATATTCTTTTGTCTATCACTATACCTATTCTTTTATGATGTAGTGGATCTTGCATGACCACTACTTCGATGTACACTTCCATGTGTTTTATTCATATATGTTTTCGCCTTTGTGATATGAATATTTGTAACTGATTTAGTGTTATGCTTACTTTATATTTGTTTCCGAAGACCACATATCCACTGTGTAGTTGTTTTAAGTTTGTATCGGTATGTCGGATTTCCTCTTGAAATAAAAGTGACATCTTATCTGACATATCGGTACTCACACAAAGCAATCACACAGATGGTCGCTCCTCAACAGCCTTATTCTTCATACTAGTCGATGGAATTACTCCATAGTGTCCATGGCTAGTGTAAGTATAGAGGTGGGGCGTCACAAAAGCCAACTATGCATCCCACTTAGACATATCTGCGGGAGATCGACTAGCACATCCTGTGTGTACGGATTCCATATAACAACTTCATCTGTTACCATGTCGAGCTGGTCGCGATAGTAAGTGGCCACCTATTTTGGAGACTCAACCCAACTCCTTGAACCAAACCACCTATATAAATAGTTATATAATTAGAGTTTTATTAGTACAAGTAGGAAATACTGGAGTTGGATTGCCCTAATAAGGATAACTCGGAATAGTACCAAGAATTTGAGTAGAATGTTGGTTCAAATTAGTAGTAATTACCTCTGCAAAATGTCTCAACTCCTCTTTTATTACAATTAATTCAATCAATTTCATATTAAAGGAAAACAATGCATCGGCGTCATCATTTACATCGATACCAGAAGATCCAGAATCCGTTACCCACTTGCTTACTAGTTTTACGTCATACTATTGTGAATCAATTTTTGTAACCCTATAAACTGTATTTTTTAGTTCATGATAGGAGCAAATTTTTTTAACCTTTGAACCTTTTTGTTTACCACTAACATATACTCGTGTATTGTTTTCTTTTATAGTCAATTTTCCATCAAGTAACAAATTATTGGGATGAAATCTGACATACTTCTAAAAAGGTAAACAAAATATATTTTAGAACAACCAATTGCTAAACAATACTAATGACATAATAAAACATAAAAATGAAAGGATAGACATGTGAAAAGTAGAATATGAAAATAACTAAAAATCGAGCTAGTGTATGAGTTTGACCTAGAATTTTATCTTCAAATTGATGCCAAATAGCTGATAGAAGTAATCCAACAAGTAATCCTTATATATTTTTTGAGATTTTAAGTAGATTTTGATGAATTTTTGAGGTGAATGGAAGAAAGGTAACAAATTAGATTTTGTAGCTCGAATACGTTGTGAAACAAATGAGTAGGTTCTGTTTTCTGTTTATGTTAGATTGAAAAATTTATAGTGGTGCATTTGGCAGATGCGCCACAAATGCGACCCGTATTATTTTTAAAAAAAATGGCCAGCTCATTGCTGAGCTGGCCAAATCTAGCCTATAATTGCAAATAATTTTCAAACTAGCCTATTTATGCCAATACTTTTGAAAACCAGTCTCTTTTGAAAATTTGTCCTTATTTTAATTGTCATCAGTTACCATACACTAATATACGTGAATTTCTTTAAATAGAAATAATGCTCAAAGGTTGCGTAAGCAATTTCCATTTTTATTTTTTTATTTCTTTTATTGATTATATCATCAAAATTCATTATTTCGTCCTCTTTATTAAAGGTGATGTAAATTTTTATACCAATAAAATCTTATTCTAAAATTTAGCTCTCCATGATAACTGCAATCTTTTCTGTGTAAATTTATCATTCCCTTTTTTGCCACAGGTTATATAAAATATTTTCCTTGTTATTTTTACATTTACACTTGATGCAAGATAACATCTCCAAAGTAATTATAGCAAAACATGATAATTCTTGAATAGTTCATGAGAAGATCAAGTAAATAAAATAGGTAGAAAAAACAACCAAAATAAAATAAAAAAATACAATGCCATGAAACAAATGAATAAATGATAAGCAATTCTCATCCTAGCACCCCCATGTAGTATCGTGGAACCAAAATAATAACTCTTGTTCAGAGATAAAATATGAATAAGACTAAGGGAAGTTGAAACCACATTGTGTCGAATTTAAGAAGCGAATGCATTTAGTACATATTGTGAGAAAAAGGAAGATTAATCAAATGCATGCGCATTATCCATTTGTTTAGTTTGCATTTATAAAATTTAAAACTCAATGGATATTAAAAATAGTGTATATGATAAGATGATCAAAAACTCAGCGTAACTTATTAGAGAATATATTTTTGATAAGGTTGGATAACAAAATATAGAAGAGATTATTTGTTAAAATTATGTGCTTGATGATAATTTATTTACTAAAATTCCTAATATATAAGTTATTATCGTCTAGAAAACTACTAATTAAGTATTATCAATGTAGTATGCTGGTAGAAATAGAAAGAAAAAAAAGCTTTCTTTATGGATTTGAGGTAGGATTGGACTGATGATTTGTATAAGTAGACGTGATAATAGTTTATTTTTCAATCAAGAGGCCTACTTGATGAAATTACATCAAATTTAGTACAGTAAAAGGAAAGGAGGAAAGACAAGTAAAAACTATCATCTTTAATAAAATAATCCCTTATAACACACAAGAATAAGGTAATACAAAAACAGATTCCAAATTTCATAGCTTTATAATAAACTCCAAAATCATTAAAAGAGCTGTGAAGGCATCAATTTGGCACAAAATCATGTGTCAAGTGCACCATCTATGGTAGTGTTATTTAGTATATTATCCCTACCTCGATTTATTTTTTTCAAACCCATAAAAAACCTAAGTTAATATTAACTTTGTAACGATAGAACTTGAATAAGGTAATTCCCATAAAATTAGTCAGCCAAAATTTATTTAACATAAGAAAGATGACTACACAAATGTAAGATAAACATAATGTTTGCATGGAGATTGTTTTGGAAACCTCTAGCAGCAACAACAACAACAGTAGCAACTAGTACTTACAAGTGGAGTTACATACATGAATGCAACTTTATGATAGTATGCATACGTGATGACAATGACTGTTGGGTTTTTACTACTGTATCCATGTATTTTGATTCTTTCACCCATCTAGGATACATAATGAGTAATCATAGGCTGTGTAATAATTTAAAAAATTAATGAAGCATGCACTTCCAACAAGTTTCTTTATATATTCATGAAGCCAAGTCTATGTATAAGTGAAAACATGAGGTGCTAACCATGAAAAAGCACTAATTATGAAGAAACATTAATACAAGCTATTGATTTAAAACAATTGGAAAAGAATGAAAAAACATTGACAAAAAACTTAACCAAATCCATGTCTAAATATGTACTGGTTTTTATTATAAAACAAAGATCAAAAGTGATACTTCCAAGGCAAATTTTCTTTCAACCCATAAAATAACTTAGCACCCCCCAAAAATTAAAAAAATTTGTAAACCCACAAAATAACTTAGTAGCCCCCTGTCTATTCCAAAACTACTTTTCCCATCACCAAAAATGTTCTCTAATAAAAAAATCGAAATAGTTACTCCAACGCTCTCCCATCGCACAGAACGGTTCTTCACCGCGCCTCTTCCTCGCCGTGCCTCGGTCTATAGCAATCAACATAAGCAATCAACGTAAGCAATTACTTATTTCGATTTTTATTTTGATATTCATTAGTTGATTATGTCAATGTGCAAAAATCGAAGTGTTATTCAATTACGTTTACGTGATAAACCATGCAGTTTCTTAGTGTTATTTGATTAATTTTGCGAAAATAGAAGTGTTATTCGATTACGTCTGCAAAAATCGAAGTGTTATTCGATTACGTCTACGAAAATAGAAGTGTTATTCGATTACGTCTGAAAAAATTGAAGTGTTATTCGATTACGTGCATATGATTTAGGGTTTGTTGCTGGTCTTAGCAACAACTTAGCGAAGTTGCGTGAAATAAATTCGTACCACGTAAGAGCATTGCCTGGAAAGAAATTTTTCCATTCACTCATATGCATGGAAAAAATTTCCTTCCATGCTGTATCCCAACATGGTAGTTAATTTTTCCATGCATAGGGACTGCGTGGTAGGTACTTTTCCCATGCCGCTTCAACACAGTTGTTTTTGAAACTAGCAACAATTTTTTTCTTCTGTTTACTCAGTATTCTTTTATTTAGAATGTTGTGCGAAGTGTTTTTTTGATTATTTGCAGATGGCTCGAACTCAAATGACAACTTCTGAAATAAAATTGAGAATGGAGAAAGCCGCAGAAGGTACTAGTTCAGACATGAACGTGGATAGGACTGATGTTCTTGCAAGGCAAGATGATACGGATGAGGGGCAACATGAGATAGACAAGGATAACTTTGAGATTCTTGTAAGGCAAGACGAGGAACAACACGAAGAAGGAGATGAGGAACATGGAGATGGTTCAGACTCATGCAAGAAGATGGAGATTACACAAAGGATGATTTAGAGACGGATGATGGTGATGAGACAGATGAGGAGCCTGAGGTAGAAGGTGAAGCCGAAGAAGATGTAAATGAGAATGGTGGATCAAGAATAAGTGATGTCATTAGAGAGTTTGATACTCATTTTGCGTCTTTGATATGGATTAGCCAGGTGTGTATCTATTATTATTCTAAATAATTGATTCGGAATTGCTGCGTTTACTGAATGTAAATTTATTTGTGTAGGAACGATCACCACTCATATGCGTCAATCATGCAAAGAAGGTATCGGAGTGGAGGATTCCAGATAATGCTACTAAATTCAAAGCCATTATTGAATCGTCTAGATTGTTTCCCATTGTTAGCACTTGCTACAAGAGTGTTAACAAGAATCTGATATGACTTTCATGGAACTCTAGTATCCGGAGACTAATACCTTCCATTTACCATTCGGTGAGATGACTATTACCCTTGATGATGTAACTTCTTTATTACACATTACAGTCGAAGCAAACCTGTACAAAGTAAGTCATATGAAATGGAGCAAGCAGTTAGTATTGTTTCAAAGTATCTTGGTCTTACTAAGGCAAATGCTAGGTTGGAAATGAATGAGAGGGTTGGATATAATTTTAATTTGTCTATGTTAGTTGATAAATTTAAAGCTGTGAGTGATGATTGGACTGATCGGGCAATTACACGTGCCACTTGTGCTTATCTTTTGTTCTTGCTTGGCAATACATTTTTTCTGACAAAAGCAAGTCTCGTGTTCACGTATCACTTCTGGATCCGTTAAAAAATTTGGACATTGTCAACACTTACTCTTGGGGTTCAGCAACACTTGTATTTCTCTACAGGCAGCTTGGATTAGCGACCCGTATAGGTGTGAGGAAGATTTTAGGATTTCTTTTCTTACTGGAGCCATGAATATTTGAGCATTTTTCATGCTTTCATCCTTCCACAAATCTGTACTATAAGAATTTACCCCGTGCTTCTCGATGGAATCCAACTTTAGATAGTGATGCATCAGTCATCGATCAACATATATTCCTTGATACTATTTAGATTGAATAGGTAATTATCTTCATTTACTATTTAATAGCACTAATTTTGATTAGTTGTACACCATGAGTAATCAGTCTCCTGTCATTTGGTTATAGGTTATTTTTTATCCTTACATATTTGCACGTCGCTATCGTCCATTTCATGCTATATCATGGTATAGCGGTTGCATTCTCTACCTCAATGTTGTGGAGCCGTATCATCCTGGTAGAGTACTTAGGCAGTTTGGCAGAGTTCAAAACATTCTCATGGCTCGTATTGCTCTAGTTGCAATAAATGCACGTCGATGTATAACTTCAACAATATACACGTGTGCATTATCAATTTTAAAAAGTATATGGGAGAATTGGCACCATCATATAATTGCAGAAGTGCGTAGATCAATACCACTCAATCAGTCTTTTCTGAGTTGCACGTATGATTATATAGAGTGGTATAGGTATCATAGTGTTTTACAAGTTCACAATCCAGCAAGCTTACCTGCTAATATAATGATTGGAGCATCTCATTTCAGCCCACCTATGACCAACTGTACTTGGCATGTTGTGTTTATTTTTTCGCATTTCATTTCACTATAAATTAGGATGAAGTTTCATTTTCAACAAAGCTGTAAGCTTTTTTTTCCATACTCTACATGATGTGCATGGCCTTTTGGATGAAGCTGACGCTCAAGTTGCTAGTGCCAGAGTTGCTAGTGGATGCAACATCCATCGTCAACAGTAGTTTAAGTAACTCGTCGTTGAATTTTGTTAATGTAATGTTTTGTGACTACATGTATTTGGTGTATCTAGTGTGTTTGAACAACATATGTTATTGTGGTTTGTTGTTTTACTATGTTAATGTAATGTTTGTTCATGTATGGCTTTGTCAATGTAATGTTTGGTACTGTTTGACTCTACATGGTGTACTTTTTGTTAATGTAATGGTTTCTTGTCTATGTTGGATGTCTCTATGCATTAGACATGTTTGGTAATGGAATGCCATCTTGGTTTGCTGGCATACTGAGCTTTTTTTTTTTTGAGTTTTTTTTAGTTTACCACGCACTGACAAGATGTGGTTAACAAGCAAACCACGTGGAGACTATACAAGGTAAGGAAGAAAACCAAGTTGGCATCCAACATGGTTATTGGACAAACCACGTACGTGTTAAATGAACTGGAACATAATCCAAGAGAGGGTCCTGCGTGGTTGGTGTGAACTTGGAAAAAAATAAGTTTTCCTATTATATACATAATAGTCTGCAATCACAATACTTGTCTTTGTTTTATTTTTTTGTTTCTGGAGGTACAACATAGTGATGATACGTGGTTTATCTTCATACCATGTTGGCACATTATGAGGTAAGTTTACGAACCACGTATTACCTAAACGTGTCTGTTGACCAAACCATGTTTAGTTGCTACGTACTAGAACAAAATTCACATATTTGCCCTACATTGTAGTCCTAAAACTGGAAAAAAATTTACTTCTGCTTCATCGCCTCAAACAAACACACTTTAGCTATCACTTAATTCCACAATACATAGTTAATTCAAGGAAATTCAAATAAATAATGCACATTTTAATCCAACAATTTGCGAACAAAGTAATTTCAAGTTGTTAAGAAGCAATAATTTGCAAACAATCATTTAAGTCAAACATATAATTTAACAACTCCAAAATGTTGCCACCACTACTTCCATTTAGCGTATTCATTTCTTTCATCCCAAGCTTTCTTCGATCGGTGTTAATGTATTCCCATTTACTTGCATCCGTATCACGAGCCGTGAATCATTTTGAATAAATTGGTGGTGCCGGATGTTTAGGCTCTAGTTTTACCTGCGATTGGTAGTGTGTATTTCAGTTTGAATGAAAAGAAATGAAGCAATTTTGAAATTTAATAATAAAGTTGTGTACCTGAACAAAATGATCATGGTTAACAAAAGCTATTCCAATTTTAGTACGATGTTTCGGTGGAGGCACTTTTCCTTTCAATGGAGGTATTGTCAACCAAAGTCTTTCACTAATGTTGAATACCACAACGTTATGTCTAGTTGCAATAATATAACCAATATAGGGCAGTGACATACACTTTTCCTTCGGCGCAAACCCTTCTTCTTCATGCATAAGGCTTTTGATAAGAATAATACTTCTATTGTGCTCTATGAAAATGCGATCGTATAAAGCCTGATTTTCATATAATTCTTCTTATAACTCCCTTAGAATTTTACTCTAGCTTTATTCTCACAAACCAAGCAAAGCCGACACACATCGATATCCATAGTTACCAACTGATCGAACGTCAATAATATCAGTAACAAATGCCTTCCACTATTATGGTATTTGATGCAAATAAGTTCTCATGCCTACAATTAGATCTTCCAGGGGAAAAATATATGATATAGTAAGTTAATATAGTACTTATATGTGGATGCAAATAATGTTTATTACACATACCTTTTCTGATTTACGAATAGAAAGTTTACCAGTACGAGCTTTTTTGTAGTACACGGACTTTGAGAGTAAACACTCGACAAGCTCAAATGACGAAGGCATTCTTTAAATTGAAATATTAGCACTTTTTTTGCTTTCTCTTCCATGTGTTTTTATTTTACTTTTTGGAGATGCGAGAGATGATGAACATGGTTCAACAACTTCCAACATCTTCTTATAAATTTGCATTTGGTAAGGAGTATCCAACTTTTTCAAATCATTTAAAAGCAGTTCCATTTTTTCTACTACCCCCACATCTATCTTTCCACTTATTTCAACAAGATGAAGTCTTGTCCAATGAACATCAATCATACCAAGCGATATTGCGGTACCAGGCCCAAAATGAGCTAACTCATGCGCACAAGGCAATCCATGTGTTCTACGAATGGCACATCCACATAACAATTCTTCCTCACCAACATCTTTTATTCTAAATATTTCTGAATGAATCAAATTTAGTGCTTTGATAGAGACAAAGCCTCGTAAATTTCTGAACTCTCTTATACAAATATATGCTTCATTTTTGTTAAACTTTTCTCAAATGATGCTTTAGTTCGATAAACGAGAGCTCCAATAGTGAATGCATCTTCGTCCAAGCTTGTTCAAAATTACATTAACAACTAGCTAAATGTTTATTCAATTTTGAATGAGCGGACTCGTCCTTGTATATAACACAAACATGTGATTACTAAAACAATAAATGTTAGTTGGAATAAATATTAACATGATTATTAAAGATAATTACCTATTAGAAGTATAATTTCCAAAATGCTCATTATCATCCATCCATGCTTGAAAAAATCGGTCTTTGTACGTATCCAACCATTGCTCATGAATATACTTCAAGAGTGAAGTATGCTTTTCATACTTTTCATGTAACACTTGCAGATTCTCATTGTATACAACTAAATTTTTGAACAAACAAGTTCATTCCAACCAAATAAAAATGACTTCTTCTCTTCAACTTCCATTCCTTTCACTTTTTTGCATATACATTAGAATGTTATTTTTGATGTGCTATGTGCATAACATATGTGTAGAGTCTGGGAAAACAAACCCAATAGCAATAATTAGTGTTGTTTCCCTATCAAAAATGAAGACCGATGGCAATTCCACTTCACAGTCAACCAAAATAGATTTCAACCATCCTAAGGCCCATATATAATTTTCCTCAGTTTCAGCAACTAAGTACACAATCGCAATACAGAATGTAAGATCTGTGCAAGTAACACCAACAATCTCAAGTAAAGGCATTCTATACCTATTGGTTTTATATGTGCAATCTAATATGATAACTTGGGGAAATATTCATAGAAAATCCAAACTGGTAGGATGCGTTGAAAATATAGCTTTAATAATATCTGTTCCGTCTAATGTTTTACATTGCCATTCAAAGTAAGCAAACTCTTTCAGTTTACTAAGAAAATATTGAACTTGAGAATGCCCTGCTCGCGCAATAGAATTTTATGCTCATATTACATTGTAAATTGTTTTGATGGTGATCCAATTTGCAAGATCATTTCTTTTAATGGCATGTAAAATTTCTTTTGCTTTTACCATGTTTCTATGCATCTCAATAACTAACTTGGTCTCATCTGCACTTAATCGACCAATATACGAATGTCCTTTAGTGTTTTTTAATTTAGAATGATTATAAACACCATTCATAACATGCAATCGCCAATTATCTAAAGTAGGAAGTTTCTCACCTTTAAGTCTTAACGGGCAATTGCATTTTTTTGTACCAGTCATTCGAAGGTTCTTTGGACTTTTCTCTTTTCGCTTCTTATACACCACTTCGTTCATAAGAAAACATAATTCTTGGTTTTTTGCTTGAAGCAACAGTATCCAATTTCATTATTATGATAACAAAACCAAGATGTTTTCCCGTATCACGAACTCAATCAACCAATTTTTTTCTCGAAGGAAATATCTGCATAAAAATTGTTAAATAAAATGTAAGTAATATGGATTTATTCGAAAGTTAATCAAAGTAAACTTACATCATAAGCCGCAAACTCTTTTGAATAATCCAACACTTTTTCTTCGCATATTTCTTCATCACTGGAAAATGGTACAATCTATAGAAAACAAGTATCAAACGCTGAAAAGTTCAAACAAAAAAAAACAAAATGAGCTACCACGCAGGGTGACTGTGTGGTTAGTGTCAATACCACATAGACGTTCTGCATGGTTGTGTAAAAATTCACGAAGTTGCTAGCACGATTAAGCAAAAAACCTAGTAGATCCCCTGCGTGAATTATCACCAATCCTCGTAATCGACAACCTACGATTGTATTTGCAAAAAATTAAAACCTTTTCAATTTTTTATGAATCACTTGCTGGGATTGCGTTAACAGTTCATTCTCCTCTTCAAAATCCATCAGCTAGTAGTTAAAAATTGAATTTTTTCTTCAATGATTTAGAAATTAAGGTTTTGAAGAATCTATTGTTTAGATGGTAAAAACTTACATAAGAAATAAAGGAATTGAGAAGAAAGCTTTCTAAGGGTATTTTAGTTTTTAAAATTTTATTTTTTAAGCGAAGACTACTAAGTTATTTTGTGGGTTAAAATAGAATTTTCCTACTTCCAAATGCACAAGAAAATTAATGGAATATAAAAGGAAAAGGCAAGAATAACCAACGAAACTAAAAAAAATCTAGCAGATTATGTATAAGATGCAAATTGTGGGTGATGAACTTTAAGTTACTTGATAAACAAAAGAAAATGTGAAATAGGTTTGACAAATTTTAGATTAAATGAAGAAGAATTCGTAGTATATGTTAAACAAAATACTCGTAAGAAGAAAGTGATAAAACAAAAGGATCTATACAAATGCAAAAGAGGGAGTTAGGATTTTGAATACATTAAAAATGCAAAATGGTCCTGAATCGATCAAAAAGAGGGATTTTGTGTTTATTTGATTTGAAGTACGATCCGAAGAACTTAACTGTAAGAAGAAGTCAAAGATATGGAATCGTTTGATGAAAAAGATGGATATAGGTTTTCTTAGCTTTCTTTGGAGAAGAATATTCTTCAAAAATCCATTTGAGAATGAAATTCTCTTTCCCTTTTCTGAGCGTTACATGACTTTTGTGGTGAAGATAAGGATGGAGATGGTGAAGTTGGAACGCGAGCTGCAGCTTCCGAAATTTTCCTGACAATAAGAGAAGTTTATTTCTTTTCTTTTTTTTGACTTATATGATTTTTAGGGAAGATGGGGAAGAAAATGGAGAAGCTGGTATGAGAGTGAGATAATAATGAGAAAACGCAGGCGCAAAAATTCTTGAGAACCTGCCTCAAAATTTTGCATGTTATCTCAACAAAGCGTTGAAACTATGCTATTTAACGTTTTGGTAAATTTAACTACAACACGTAGGCTTTATGCGCAGTAACATGCTACTATGAATGACTAATTTCCTTGTAGTGTGATAAACAAAAACATTTGTCTGCTAGAGGTAACTAACCTCATTAGGCAGAGAGGGTTCCTGTTTTACTCATTTCCATTAACAAAAGTGTCGAGACCAATCCATCATCGTTCTCTTTCTTCAAATCCAGAAAACATACACCAAATCCAACCACTTCATTCTGAGCCTCCTCCTCGTACACAGTTGTCAAAGTGGTTCCATTATTGACAGAGAGTATGTCAATAAGAGACCCTGGTCTCTTAAACAAACAGATGTCATTTTACACACTGGTTGGTAATTTTGTATTTCAAAAGTGAATCATTACTTTATATCAAAATATCATATTCGCTTCAAAATCATATTCACTTCAAAATATCATTTTATTCACAAGGAAATAAATTTCACTTCAAAATCATTACATTCACTTCAATCAATTTCACTTCAAAATCATTACATTCATTTCGATCAATTTCATTTCTAAATCATTATATTCACTTCGAAATCAATTTTATTTCAAAATCATTTTGACTTTCGTCTTAGGTTATATCTTCATTTTAACCACATTCACGTTTTAAATCGATGATTTAAAACATAAACTGTTCCGACCTTAAACAACTTGAATTTTGAAAATAGTTTGAACTAAATAGTTAAAATAACTTATATAGTTGAAATAGTTTAAACAGTTAAAATAGTTTAGAGATTGAAAACATTTTAATTTAAATAGTTTGAATATAGAAAATTTGTTACATAGTAAAATGGTTTAAAAATTTAAATAATTTGAAATTTTAAAAGATGAATTTTAAAGTAATTAATAGTGAAATTTGTTACAAATTAAGAACAATTTCTTTCCATTTCCAATAATCTTGACTTAGGTCAAAAATTTCAATCAAACCGATTCAATTTAAAATCTTTCAATTTAAATCATCTCCAATCTCAAATCAATTTAAATCGACTCAATTTCGATATAAACTCAAATCAACTCACTTTCAATTTCATCGAATTAACTTCAATTACGAAATGTTTCATTTTAACCTCAAATCTAATTTAATGATTCAATTCAATGGCTTAAGTTCTAATTCGATTCTCATTTTAAACCATTTCAGTTTATATAAATTTTAATTTTAATTCTAAAATAGCAATTTAAATCACTTAAATCAAATTAAACTTTAATGTTTAATTTAGATTTGAATCTTTAAATTAATTCAATTTCGAATATTTCAATTCCGGACTCAAATTTGAAATATCAATCTAAATTACATTAACCAAGATAAAGTTTCAAAGTTCGAATAAAGTTCAAATCTATAAAGCAATTCAATTCCAATTATTCAAGTTTTATATTGATTATAACTTCAAATTCCAAAGTAAA
This sequence comes from Allium cepa, assembly GCA_030765085.1. Lineage (NCBI taxonomy): Eukaryota > Viridiplantae > Streptophyta > Magnoliopsida > Asparagales > Amaryllidaceae > Allium > Allium cepa. The sequence goes on along the minus strand of CM060934.1, from coordinate 954,489,356 downwards.
TTCTTTAAACAATTTCTTTTACAAATTTCACCTTCTACATCAAAAAGGCAGATTTGAAAATAATTCTATCTTCGTAAATTATACCTATATTTCTTTTTAAAAAAATCATTTAAATAAATTCAAGTTCAAAAGTTTAAAACAACTTAACTTAACAATTCCGGTGTTCGTATATAATTTTCTATCTTATGGCCAAATGATCAGTTATTTCGATTTTCTTGGCAAGGCCAGCCGGTTTTATAGTGGACCGTCCACTTTTTATTACGAACGTTAAAAAAAGTTGAAATACAGGACATGTTTTATAGCTACTAAGAAAAAAGAGAATACAACACAGGAATGTGACAGACATACCACAGCTACTCAAAAATTACACCTTGACTAGGTCACCTCAGGAGAGGAAGAAACACCAATGTCCTCCAACACCTGGGAAGATACCGCATGGACATTCCCAAAAAGACCAGCAAAAGGAAAGAAAAGGATAGCAAACAAGGATCAAAAACCACAGAATCAGAAGAGTAAATAAAGGAACGATCCCAGGTAGAATCAGAAAGCATGACAGAATTCAACCTCGCATAGTCACCGTCCAAATCAAGAACTAACGACTCACCAGAAGGTCTGTAATGAAGGCATCTAAGGTCCAAATGATCATCAGAAACAAATCTAAAAAAAGAATGATCCACTGGGCTAAATCGAATATCAGATTTGAGATCAACCCAACACTGCTCGGCCTCAACCCAAACAACAGGCAAACTCTGAGGAACAGAAACAGGAGCAACTATAGGAATAGTCAAAACATCATAAGGGACCACAAAGGCAGAAGGGGAGGTAGGCCTATTAACAGAGCATGAAAGGGGACACGGGGCAAATATAGGAACTGCCGGAGGAGGGGCAAACTGAGAGACAGAGGAATAAACCTTAGGAACCCATTTTCTGAGTGGGAGGCCAAGAAGAGGGATCTTAGGAGCAGCTGCGGAGACAATAGAATGCCTGCAAGCGATAGTCTGGTGGCAAAGAGTGACAGGAGGTACAAATATCTGGAACCCAACCGTAGCAAACACGGACTTCCACATCATGTCCAACAGCTAGCTGAACAGGAATAGAGAAAGGTAGAGGCTTATTAGGGAAAATCTCAATTAGAGCCTTAGCATACACCAATTTTTCATGCGCAACTGTATTTGAGTCAAAACATTTCAATTTTTCTACGTTACAAGCTAGCCAATTCAGTCCAAGCAAAGGTTGAAGAGCAGAGGGAATTTGTGAAAAGAAAATCCAAATGGGGATTGAAAGAACCTATTCACGAGCACTAGCGACTGTTGGAGACCAAGGCGTAATAATAAAAAGTTTCCCATCAAAAAAAGAAGGTTCGGCCTCAAGAACACGACGGCGTTCCTCGGGGGAGGAAAACTTAAGAAAGTACATGGAGTCAACCAGTGTAACACGTAATTCACCACGAAGCTTCCAAACCCGACAACAAACTGTAGACGCTTCACGAAGGCGGTGATTTGGATCCAAAAAGAAACCAACCAAATATTCTGACCAATAGTCCATACCGGCTTGCAAAACAATTGGAAGAGGAATCATCACTCCATTCTCCTCAACGATATCAAATTCAACCAGTGTGTAATCTCCCGCATTACGGGGCAGCGAAGTGAAAAGTGAAGACCATGATTTGGTGCCAGACAGGGTAGCAGCAGCAGGATAAAGATTATGAATTGATCGACTGGGCTGCTCCATAGACTGGGGACTTCCAACAGAGGCAGGGTCAGAATTCACAGAGGCTTTAACATTTACACCAGCGGAGCATCGTTCAAAGGCAGAATCAATAGCAGATTCATTTCGATTAACACATCCAGACATACCAACCTCGGTAGGAACAACGACAGGGACATCGTGCACAACAGATGAATCACGTTCATCATATTCAGAATTAGACAATCCCAAATTACATTTCTATTTCTCAAATTACTCGCCAAAACACCGCAAGCCCTAGAGGACCGCTTACCGGCCACAAACGATGGCAACACTCCAAGCATAGATTCAGGCTTGGAAGACGCAATCACTGGAATCGAGCAAGGGTCAGCACCATGGATTGTAGGATTGAAAGCGCGAAGGGGAGGAAATTCATGGTCAGTAATGAGGAGAGGCATAAGGCGCAAGGGCGCAGACAGGAGGTCGTTAAAGACACAACCAGATCTGGTAGAAGTGGGAGATGGGGGGAGTGAAACTGACAGGGGTTAAGGAGAAACTGACATGGAAGGGGAAACACAGAGAAGGAGGGGAGGAAAAGGAGGGGTGGAACACAATGAGAAGTCAACGCGCAGAAAACCTAGACGGACGAGAAACCATGGCCATTTATTTCGCCTCTTACTATCATTTTAGGTGTCATAGTTATTTCGATTTTAATTCAAGGGTGGATATATATATATATATATATCATTTCAATCCAAATCAAAGTGTCATAGGTATATATCATTTCAACCTATTTCTTAATTTATTTAAAATAATTCAAATAACAATTTTATATACTATCAGCAATATACAAGGTGATAAAAGGATAAATGAAAATAAATAAACATCAAACAATCAAATATATCAACCAATAGTCATCCATCACAATCAACATCCAAATCAGCCAATAAGTCACAACAGTTAACTAGTTATCAATATCGGGTGTTTAACTAGCGATTCAGTTCCAATTCGGATTTAATTCTCAATTTATATTCTTATCATTTCAAATCATATGTCAATTTAAATGCCAGTTAAATTACCAAACAAAAATCAATAAAATATTACTTTATGATTTCGATCTAACTAACATCAGGATATTTTTGTATTTCGTAAGCGGATTAAAACACTTACTTCTATTTGAAACAAATTTTTTTTCAGAGTCAAAAATTCGAATCCAACTCCATGTCGTAGACGATTTTGATATGAATCCAACGTGACTTGTTTCTCTCCAATCCAACCTCATACGAGAAAGTTACGGATTAAATAATATTCAATATAATTAAAATATAATTAAAACTTAAACCTTCCTTCTACTCTCGAGGGCAACTCTAGGCCGAGATTGACTTCGTTCATCTATTTTTTCATTGAACAAACGCCGAGCCCCCAGCCAACGTCGTCGCCAACCAACCACTTTCCGCCGCGCCTTCATGCTCGTCATCGTCCTGACCGCTGCTCCAGCCCTCGCCATGCGAATATTGCACGAAATTGTCTCTTAAAACCCAAGAAAACTGACGACCAATGCAACCCTTCCTCGGCCACCAAGTGATGAATTTTCACGATCCAACCGTCAATCTTATAGAGCTCCTCGAGCTCTCCATTTTCCTAGTAGAAGTAAAAGCTTAAAAGAGCATGTAGAGAGAGAAATCTAGGGAAGAATATGGGCAATTTTTGGCAATTTAAATTGTAAAGGAGGCGGCTGATGTTTAGGGCTAGGGTTATGAATGAAAGGGTTATTTATAGAAAATTTTCCAAAGCACTATTCATCCATGAAAATTTCGAACTCTAAATGAAGCGTGCCACCTAGCGTTCTATATATTATACCCCTATTCCAAGCACAATGGAATATATATATCGGAAGCCAATTCCATCATATTCAGAAGATAGCTTTTCAAAATCGAGTTATATTAATTAAAGTTCTAAAATAATTCTACATGTTTCAAGCTCACATGATCAAACAATAAATCTAATCGCTACTAAAATTGAAATCTTATAATAATTTACTATTACGGATCCGATGAAACCGGCTTCATTGAAATCCAAGACAGTGCTCAAAAAAACTATTTTTTCATGTTAATTAAAACAAGTAATTTTCAAAATCAGCTTAATCACTTTTCAATTCAAATTTAAAAGCTAACGATCTTCATTCTTGTTTAAATAAAATTTAAATCAACCTTCAACATCATTTTCATTCATATTAAATTTAGGATTAAATTATTTAAATAATTTCCAATGTAGATTTAAAAATTTTAATTATTCGGCAAATCGCTATATCTGGAATACAAGTTATTTAACTTATAAATTTAACTTTTAAAACGAATTCAAATAATAAAGAACTACTTCTGTTTTACCGTAATTCAACTTCTTTGCAATTATTGTACGCAGCAAAAGTTATTCATTTGATACCAAGTAAATGTTTTGTTATTACTGAAATTTACACTTGTCAAAAATACAATTTCATATAAATAAACTTATCCTTTACCTTTAATAAACTTTCATTAAATTCTTTATTAACCTAACATTTATTATTTCATTTTCTGTTATCAATTACTTACAATTCAATATAATTTAATTTACTTTCTAATATAATTTATCATCTTTTATCTTATTGAATTTTATTATTCAGAATTATATCTAAGTTCATATCCAATAATTTACATTGATAAATCACTAAATTTTATTTCTCGCCATTTTTTTCAATAATTATATTAAATTTAATAATTTAAAATAGTTAAAAGTACGGGTCGTTACAATCTCTCCCACTCAAAACTTTCGTCATCAAAAAGGAATTAAGCAAGGAATCTAACGATGGATATATTTTACTCAAAAAAATCAATATATAAAACATAAAATCTTATTAGCAAAATCTTTACCATACTTTCACTATGTCATTCTGATATTGGCTTATTTGTAAAACAAATCATAAAATTTTAAAGTCTCAAATTTTTTCTAACACCCGAATTTTCGAAAAAACTCGACAGCGTCCCTTTGCACAGCTCGATTAGAAAAATTTACGATACATACATACATATATATATATATATATATATATATATAACAAATATACATTTCATCTAAGTGATGAGGTATCCCGTAGGGAAAAATACAAAAGTACGGTATGTAATCTGAGATATGTAACTTATTATTATTAATATGAGCGAGTTCACTCATATTAATGCAAGCAAAAGCGAGTTAAATCGCATGTGCATCCATACGGCTTCATATATATCTACCTCATCCCAAATTTAAATATTAGTCACTTATAATAAGATATAGGACGCGTGCATAAGTTTAATAGTACTACATAACATATATTTTTAATCTAAATCATAAGCATAAGCACTAACACACAACATACAATCACATGTAACCAAAAACAATTATAACAATGATTTGTAGCAAAAGAAACCGTTCAACAATTAATATTCATTTAATTAATCCAACTATATCAATTTACATTTTCCAAGTCAATAGTTTATTTATATACTATCATCTTTTATTAACATCTAATTGGTTTTACTTTCAATTTATTCACATCTATTTCAATTATATTCAATTTATTCAAATTTCAATTATTTCACTTTATGTTTAACACATTTCGTAACAAATCATTCATGGACCATTTACAAAAATCATTTCATTAATTCATCTCATTTCAATAAGTGAATTTCTTTAATTTACAGGGGATGTAAGAACTAAGCACCAGGTTTCTTTCCAATTCATTTTGAAATAATAGATATACCCATGTCTTCTATGTACATCAAATCATATTTAGAAATTTTAAATCAAAAATCTAGTTATAGAATAAAATGCATAGCAAAGCTACTAAGTGGCCTCCACCACTTTGAAACTCTGAAATGAACGTCGAGGATACGATCTTCATCACCAAAATTATTTTTTAGGACAGAAGAGGGGAGTACGAGACATAATTCCTTTTAAAATCCTTTTGAAAACAACTTTCATTCGTAAATATTTTTAGGTAACACTAAATTATTTTCAAAATCTTAGAAAATAATTTCAAAAGCGCCAGGATTTAAGTTTTCAAATTCTCAATCTAAAATTCATTCTTTAACTTAAACTAAAGTAAGATTTTACTTAAGTTCATTACTAAGTTCATAAATAACCGTAAACGCAAATTTGTTAAGTTAATATGTTCAATCTTGGTTTTATAACCTATTCACTTCGTATTTAATTTATTTTATAAATCCATTCATTTCATAATTTAAACTTAGAGTTTAAATTATTTCCTACCACTTTTACTTAAGCGAATAAACATTCCTTGATTCAAGTTTAAAATTATATAATACTGTCATATCCAAAAGAATATGTACAAATTCAGATTTATTTTACTTATCTAAATTATTAAACAAACTTCCAAACCCTTTTTATTCACTATTTCAATAGTTTGAAAATTATAAAATTTATGAGTTACCAAAATGTGACGGTTTGTTTTTATTTATTTTCCAATCTTTTATACACAAGTTCAAACAATTTTAAACTTTACCGAACAAGCTCAAACACCTTAAAAATCCACATAATCATATTATAACCTGGGTTAGATCATTTTGAAATAATATCATACGTATTTACTTTACATATCAAATTGTACCCTTTAAAAATCTAAATAACTTTTTTTAATCATAATAGACTTCCTTCTGGTAGCAATTCTCACACAAAAACTCGAAAATGAATACTGATGGTGTTGCAGTCATCCCTAGAATTATTTTCTAGCGATTAAAGCGAGTTCAGCGCTTTTATTTCTTTCAAAATCATTTTAAATATATTTCTAGTCAAAAACACTTCTAAAAAAAATTATTATTACTTCTGAAATCTTTGAAAACAATTTTGAAAATCAATGGGATTTAAATTCTAAAATTCTCAACTTTTAAATCCTTTCTATTTATATATTACAAGCGTTACGGCATGCGCTTCGCGCATGATGAACACACCGAAATTTGTTTAATCGTTTAAAAGAAACATTTTACACAAATATTTAGTTATGTTTTTTATTTGAATCATACATAGTTAATTTGAATTTTTATTTCTAAGTTTCAACATTTAATTTTTTATTAGTTTAAAATTTTATTTATATTATTAATTTATAAGAAATGAATTTGTAAAGTAGCTTATTTGTTAGATCCTACTTTCAAGTGATAGTAAGACTTGATAAAAATTTAAGGAGGAAAATTGGAATTTGTAAATGAAGCTTAATTGTGAGATCCTTTTTTTAAATGACTCTAAATTTGATAATATCTGTAGAGAGACATTTTTGGTATTTCAAGTTGACAGTGAAAGAGTGTGACACCAAATGTATTGCGCCTATCAATAAAGAAATACGTATAAGGGTATTTTTGAACTTTATAGTTGTTTCAAAAGTTTGCGCTTTCAAGGTAACTATTAACAAAGATTTTTATTTCTTAGTTGCAACATCTAATTTTTTGTTAGTCTAAAATTTTATTTATATTATTAATTTTTAAAAAATAAATTTGTTAAGTAGTTTCTTTGTTTCCTATTTTTAGGTGATACTAAGACTTGATAAATATTTATAGAGGAAAATTTGAATTTGTAAATGAAGCTTAATTGTGAGATCCTTTTGTTAAATGATATTGAAACTTGATAATATCTATAGAGATGCATTTATCGTATTTCACGCTGACAATAAAAGAGTGTGACATTAGATGTATTATACCTATCAATAAAGAAATACATATAAGGGTATTTTTGGAACTTCAAGGTCGGACCAACACTTTGCGCTTCAAAGCCAACTATTAATAAAGATATTATAAATATACTTATACAATTCCATCACCTTTTTATGAAAAATTTCATTAACTAACATCTTTGTTATTGCAAACAATTCTTACTATAATTAGATTTTAATTCAACTTAATTATCAAACGCTTCGTGAAGTAGTGTTCGTAAAGCATTCATATTTAGTTTAATTCAACCAATAATCAATGATAACTAAATATTATCATCTCCTAACAAACATCCATAAATAAATTCATATTTTCACAACATATATGGTTATTTATAAAAGATTATTTCTTTTTATATATAAAATATGATTTAGGTAAAATTATTTCATTTACTTTATTTAAAAACAACATTTTGTTGGCTTGCCTCGTTTAAGTGTTTAGAGACTCCTATCGATAACATGACACATTGTGTACCAACTAGAATTCATAAACAACCCAACAGATAAGTAAACAGAACATTTTATAACACTAACAAGTATGTACTCTCATACATGCATACATACATACATCCATACATACATATATATAGACACACACACACACTCAAACTAACTCATTCTAAGGTATCACTACCTTATATGTAATGAGCCAGTCCCACCAAAGCTAAAGTTGCCGCTAAACCACACTAGTACAAAACGTGCATATTGCTTCGCCTCATTTGACTCGGTTGAAGTAAAAAGTGATGCAAATAGAACTATATGCATCAGTTCTATCTTAATAACCGGCGCAGTTGGTACGTAGAAAGCAATAGGTAATAAAAAATCAAATTTGCATCAGTTGTCACCAACAACCGAAAAAAATACATCGATGCAAATAGTTTTAGTCGCAATGGTTTTAAAGTCAACCGATGCAACTACATTAATTTGCATCCCTTACCAACATATTTTCGCATCGGTTCACTAGCGAAGGCGATGCAATTTCAAATTATTTAGGTTGTCTTCGTTACGCACCTTTTATGCCGCTTATTTTCCATTTGTTTCCCTAAAAAAGTATTTCGCCTGCTTCAAAACAAAAAACCCAAGAAATTGATTTTCACCGTTAATGTCAAACGGATTTCGCGGATTAAATTTGGCCATGGCTTCTCATTATCAAGGTACCAAATCATTCTTTTTTATGTTATTCGAATTATATTCCTTTTAAGTTGATCGAATTGGATTTCGCGAATGAATGGTAGTTTATTGTCAAGGTTTTGGGGAGGTGAATGAGTGATTGGTTATGAAGGCTGGGTGGTGGTGCTGTTTGGTTGATGTAATGGTAATGGAGTTTAACGTGGAAGGTGACGTCTCAGGTAGTGTTGAGTTTGATGCCGTTTAGGGAGGTGGTTGTATTAGTCTAAGGGTTTGATTCCCTTTTTTGTTTGAATCTTTTGATCTGAACATTTTAACTTTTCTTTTTTAGTTAGATTCCTAATCAAATGATTATATGATGTCTTGACTGGTTTAAGTTTTTGACATAAAATTGAATACTCAGACGTATATATGTTTGATTTTATTTTTTGCCTTACTTTAACCCTGATTTCGATCATGATTAACTCAAATTAAGTTCTGTTAAGTGCAATTCATTTTATTAGTTATTCTCTTTATTAGGATTATTAGTCTGTTATAAATCTTATATATTATTGTATTTTTGTTTTTATCGATCTTTCTCTATACTTTTAGCACTTTTGTTTAGTACAATTCATTTATTTGAAGCAACATAAGTTTGTTTAGTAACATTCATTTTTCACATTCCATAACAAGATTGAGTTACCATGAGTCTTAGAAGTACAAGAAGTTTCGTTTTCATTAAGCTTATGTTTATTTAACAATAGCTTTTAAAATGTAAGGCCGTACTTGTTAGGGTCTTGTGTGAGCTCATTGTAGCGTTATTGTTTTAATAAAAAAACTGATTTTGAAAAATGTGGAAATATTCTTATTTTCACTTTCCTATATTGTTTTTGTAATTGTTTTCAAATGTAGTTTTCAGTTTAGTAAATCTGTTTACAAAATAAATTTTAAAGTATACTATTATTAGCTAGAAATTAAAAAATTGGATTCGGTTGTGTATGTCTTATCAAGCCAGATACTTTTGTGACCATACTCTCAACAACAATGTCACATGAGACCATATAATGATGATGAGTTTGGGGTTATTTATAGGATTTGATTCCCTAGTTTTTTTTTGAATTTTTCGATCTGAACATTTTAACCTTTCTTTTTTTAGTTATTTCTAATCAAATGTTTATATAATGTCTTGACTTGTTCAAGTTATCGATATATAATTAAATACTCAAACTTATATATATTTGATTTTATTTTTTGCCTTCTTGTAACTCTGATTTCAATCATAATTAGTTCAAATCTGGTTTCAGTTAATTTTCTAAATAATGAGATTCTTGAAATAGTTTTACTCAGTTGGGTTTCATTTCTGATTGATGATTTTGATCCTCACTTCACTAATTCATAGTGTACATTTAAGCTTGGTTAAGTTACTTGACACGCTAATTCACATCCATTCACTATTATATATGTTCAAACACTCTTATATATATATTTGATTATATGTGTAAGATTGAGTTTGATACTCTTTAATGCCTTTATTTGAGCTTCACCGAGATTTTATATTCTCAGATATTGAATAATGCATTCATAAATTTAATGGCATATATTCATTCATTATTTCAATCAATATCTCATTCACTTGTTTGTATATATGAATGCTCTAAATTATATAATTGAATATATGTATATATGCTTTTGTTTTCCCATATGTGTTGATTGCTTGTTTCATTAACACACTGTGGACCTTTGTGTTTGATTAAGTTGCTCAATGAGTTGATTCTCATTCACACACTGGTATTCCTCTAATATATTTATTCGGTTATATGAGTATAGTTTTTGGTACTTCCTTGTACCATACACTATCTAAATTTGTTTGTTGAGTTTGATAATCTTCCATGCCTTATTTATGAGTTTCATTGAGATTATGTTTCCTCGGATCTTGAAAATGCATTCACAAATTTAATGACTCACATTCATTTAGTATTTTGTTCACCGTGTTAATATTTGTTGTTTAATTGAATGCTCTATAATATGTTCTTGATTATATGTATAAATCTTTTTGTTATTTCCAAGCTCTGAGTACTTGTTAATCTTGTTTATATGCCGATCTTGTTTATCAAGATACACTAAGATTTTTTAGTTAGTCTGAGGGTGCCGATTTCCTTTTTATATCCTTGAAATAATGAGTATAACAGTTGGGCTGATGGTTGTAGAGGAGTTAAGGGAAGGAGGTGAATGGGCGGTGAAGTATTTTGTGGTGGAATGTAGGCAGTGAAGTTCAGGCTGTGAAGTATTTTGTGGTGGAGTGTGCAAGATGGGTTGATGGTGGTAGAAGTGTATGTTATGGTGATGTGATGATGTTTGGACAGTGAGGTTGAATAAAGAAGAGGCAGTGAATGTGGTTTCGGAGGTGAAACAAGTGGACGGGTGTTTAGAAGGAGATGCAAGGGTGAGATAACTATTAGAAGAGCAATGCAATGTAAATCAAAATTCAAAGAAAATGTAACGTAGTGTAAAGTAAAATGCAGAAATGGAATGTAAAGAGAAATTTAAAGAAAATGCAATGTAGTAATCAAAATTCTAGATTTTTTTAGTTGAAAAGGGCGATGCAGAAATGCGTACACACAAATAACATATAGAAAACAAATGGAATAGACAGAGAATCAAACGAAAAGTGAAAAAGAATAAGCATTACCGAAGACATTGGTTATTCTATGCATCATTTCTCAAGATATGAAGTCTGCAAAATAATAAAATAAGCATAAAAGAATTTAGTTTCAATCTTAACAAACTATTTGCATAAATATAAAGGATGCAGGATTAAATAAACCAAATATCATTCAGAGTCCAGTTATCGCCTCAACAAACATATTATTTCAGTTCTTGCTTGACTTATCCAATGTTTTTTTGCTTGTGCAGTGTGTCTCTAGCATTTGCACATGGATCGTAGTTGGATGTACAACGTAAAACGTAACGATGATGTGTTACTAAACAAAATTGAAGAGTTCATCAATTGTGCACTGAATGATCAATTAAGAAGAGGGGAAGAAACTATTTTTTGTCCTTGTAGACACTGCAAAAATAAAAGGAGACTTCGTAACATAGATCAGATTAGAGATCACATAATCCGTTATGGGTTGAAGCAAAATTATACGCGATGGATATGGCATGGTGAAAGTACACTTAGTAGAGCTAGTTCTAATAATCATGATAATGTTGAGAATGACCAGGAAGATAAAATGAATAATGAGGCGAATGATGAGAATGATTGTGTTTATGAGATGTTTCGTGATGCTGAATGGAAGAGCCAAAGTTGTATGAAAGAATATTAATTGATGCCGAGAAGCCTTTGTTTCCTAATTGTGCTAAGTTCACAACATTGTCTGTTGTGCTCAAGCTTTTCAATTTAAAAGCAAAGCATGGGTGGAGTGACAAAAGTTTTACATCTTTGTTGGAACTTTTGAATGATATGCTTCCGGAAGGTAATGAGCTTCCAATTTCAAACTATGAGGCAAAGAAAATTATGTGCCCAATTGGTATAGTATATAAAAAGATACATGCATGTCCAAATGATTGTATATTGTATCGAAATGAATATGAGAACTTGCACGAGTGTCCCAAGTGTGGATTATCCCGTTACAAGTTGCGAGGGAACGTTCACAATGACTCAGCTAAGAAATGGCCTCCAGCAAAGTCTTTTGGCATTTGCCAATTATACCAAGGTTTAAACGTTTATTTGCAAATAAAGAAAATGCAAAAAAACTTAAGGTGGCATGCAGATGCAAGGAAAATGATGGATTATTGAGGCATCCAGCTGATTCTCCACAGTGGAAAAAAAATTGATACAATGTATCCTGATTTTGGTGAAGAAATTAAAAATCTCAGACTTGGTCTTCGCACTGATGGCATAAACCCATTTGGCAACTTAAGTAGTCAACATAGTACTTGGCCTGTTCTTTTGGTGATTTACAATCTTCCACCGCATTTGAACCATGTTGTGTCTTTTAATCTCTGGACCACGACAACCAGGAAACAACATCGATGTTTACCTAAATCCTCTTATTGATGATCTAAAACTTCTATGGGATAAAGGTGTGCGTGTGTTCGGTGCATATAGTCAAAGTAATTTTACATTGCACGCCATGATATTTTGTACCATAACCGATTTTCCTACATATGGTAACTTGTCTGGCTGTAGTACAAAAGATGCCAAAAAATGCCTAATTTGTCAAGATGATATGGTTGTTGAGTGTTTACATTATTGCAAAAAAATGTGTATACGCATCAACGTAAATTTCTCCCCCTAATCATCCTTAACGTAAAAAGTAGTAGCATTTTAATGGGAGATAGAAAATGGAGTTGCTCATTTTCCATTAATAGGAAATGATGTTTATGAATGGGTCAAGGATATTGAAAATGCATTTGGCAAAGTATTTCCTCTTTTAGAAGGCTCATGGAAGAAGAAATCTATATTTTAGGAACTTCCGTATTGGAGACATTTACATGTTAGACATTGTCTAGATGTAATGCATATAGAAAAAAATGTTTGCGACGGTATCGTTAGGACTCTCTTGAATATACCTGGTAAGACAAAGGATGGTGAGAAAGCTAGGCAAGATATGTTGAAAATGGGTATCCAAATGGAGTTATCACCGGCGCTGAAAGGTAAACGTACCTATTTGCCCCCGCATGTTATACATTGTCCAAAAAAGAGAAAACTAGTTTATGTGAGTGTCTTCGTGGTGTGAAGGTTCCAATGGGTTATTCTTCAAACATTAGCAGTCGTGTATCAGTGAAGGATTTGAAATTGACTGTTATGAAGTCTCATGATTGCCATGTGTTAATGCAACATTTATTACCTATTGCAATTAGAGGTATATTACCTAAACATGTTAGACATGTTATTACAAAGCTTTATCTCTTTTTTAATATAATTTATAGCAAGGTATTTAATCCTGATACGTTGGATGCTCAACAAGACGATGTTATTGTTACCTTATGCCAATTTGAGATGTATTTTCCACCTTCATTTTTCGACGTTATGTTGCATTTGTTTGTTCATCTTGTAAGGGAAATCAAAATTTGTGTTCCTGTATTTATGAGATATATGTATCCGTTTGAAATGCATATGGGAACTTTAAAAAGAATAACAAAAAACAGATGTAGGCCTGAAGCCAATATCGTAGAAGCTACTGTAGCTGAGGAGGTTATTGAATTTATCACTCCATACTTAAACTAGTGTTGAACCTATTGGACTTCGCAAGTCTTGACATGAAGGATGACTTGACGGCCATGGCATAACTGGATCATAATTGATTTCAATTGGTGACGAGATGTTCCACAAAGCTTAGCTACTTGTTTTGCAGCACCTTACTGAGGTACATCCTTACTTGGAGGAGCACATGGAAATCCTAAAGTCCCAGATTCCTTCAAAGAACAAAAGGTGGTTGACGAATGAACACAACCGCTCTTTTGTCATATGGTTTAGGCATACGATAATGTCTCAGTTGTCTCAAACAAATCATGGTATTTCGGATACAGTAAAATGGTTAGCATATAGGCCTCGATTTCGTGTTAATTCATGGGAAGGATATGATATGAGCGGGTATGTCTTTCATACGAAGCGTCAGGATGAGAAGAGAAAAATGCAAAATAGTGGAGTTAGCATCGTTGCATCCTCAAGAGAATTTGCTAGTGCTAAAGATAACAGACCAATAAATGCGACAATGCTATATTATGGTATAATCGAGGATATTTGGGAACTTGAGTATAAAGACTTCACAATCCCGCTATTTCGATGCAGATGGGCTGACAATCGTCGTGCTGTACGAGTGGATAAACATGGATTCACACTGGTTGATTTTGGTCAAGTGAGTCATGATAATGGTCCGCTCATCTCACCTTGGCATCTCAAGCAAAACAAGTTTTTTACGTGACTGATCCTGTTGATAATAAGTAGTATATTGTTCTTCCCAGCAAAAGACGCATTGTTGGGATTGGTGATGTTGTGGATGAAGAAGAGTATAATCAATTTGATGAGAACCCACCTTTCTCCGTCAGCTTAAGTCTACCAGAAGAAGTTGATTTAAATGCAAATTATGCACGTTTTGATCACGATGAGAGGGTTTGGATAGTTGGGTATTTTTTTTATGCTCACTATGCTTTAGTTGCCGGTTGAAATCTTTCATTTTTTTGTGATATTTAGTTTTTGTGAGAATAATTACTAATAAGATATTTTACAGGGATACTTGATCGCTGTTTTTGTTGCAGACTTCTAACATTGTATCACTGCTTGCTCTCAGGTAGAGATTTTTTTCTATCCACTTTCCCCTTTTTTCTTTCAACTGTGATACTTTCCTTTTATGCATTACCTTTTTGTGGGCATAAAATAATATGCATAACTTGATATTTATGCTATGTGGATTTCCTTCCCTATTCGTTGTATTATTTTTTATAGTTTAGCCACAATCTGTGGAAATATCAAACATTGCCTTTATGGATTTTATGATCAGTCCTTCACAACATATTTGTATTTTTTTACCATTATTTTGGAACACTAAAATACTTACCAATATTTTTAAACGATTTATATTGGACAATCTGACTATTTTTCAAGAAACGCCGTATAATTAGACAATTAAAAAGCCACTCAGTTATTGAATTACCAAAAACTTTGATAGCTTGATGTTCTCCTTAGGCTTACAATGATATGTTTAGACATGTTTCTACTTTTACTCTCATTATTTTCATAAAAACATCCATAAAGATTTCACAAAATCTTCATTATGTTCATCTTGGTAGTTCATTTTGTTGTTCATTTCAGAAGTTCAATTTTGTTTCAATAAAAAGACATATTGCATTCATGTTTATTGTTTACCATTACATTGTCTGTTTGTATATTCCATGTGAATTACTAACAAATCCAAAGACAAAGAAAGATAATAAAAGCACTGATTAAAAACAATGTTAGTATATTTAAAATTATTAAAAATTTACAAAGACATAACTTATGAAATAGGTATAATGCTAGGAACCACTTATAATTCAATGACGAGTAACTAAAGGATCATAACTTATGAACAGGTAACGCATGAGTATATTATGAAAAAATACACCCAACCAAATTCCCTTTAAGAAATATTTGATGAGAGATTGTCATGTCTATCTTTTGTCTAAATCCTAGTGACACCCTTCTCCTGCAAAAGTTTTTCATGCAATTATAAGCGGGCACATTCCTGCCGTATTTTCTATACAACAAACCGGTAAAATAAGTTTCTTAGGCATAACATGTCTAGCCGAACAACTCAAAAATTAAATGCATTTCAACGACAATACAGAGATATCTTTTATACAATAATTATTTAGCACATGTAGATTGAACACTTGTTTCTTTAAAAGATGATGTCAAACTAAGGTGACTTGAGAATTTTTTGAAGGGTGTTGATTCAAAGCAAATCGAAGAGAAGGAAATTAATCTTGTAAAGGTTAGTTGTTAATCAAAATTTTCATCTATTATTTCCTTCCTATCCAAAACAAAAAGTTTATTATTGTGATTATTTGCTTTTGTATCTTAAAGTGCTCTCGGCATTTTTCATAATGTACTTAAGAAATGTATAATCTGATCTCAACAAATGATTAAACATCAATGTGCAACAACTATACCAATGCACTACTATACTCATACGAATGTATTTAATTGATCGTTTCTCCTATTATATTCAACAAAAATGGGTAGGTCTTCTATCATCCAAATTGTTCATATTTACCTTAATATAGAGGTGTTTCATCCATTAATGTATGTGGCATACTGTACTCATACGAAATTCACTAAATGGTAAAACGGTCTCTTGGATATTTAATTGAAAGTTTATAAAGCTTATCCATACAATACGTTGTAATCATGCATCAGTTTAATGCTCAAACTACGTAGTCTGCTGATGAGCATGTCCATCTTAAAGCTTATCTTTAGCTCCAATCCATGCTCTTCAAGCATATCCTAATGTTCAAGCTTCAACTAGACTTCAGGATTTGCTGTAGTAAAGTGACTATTGCAATCCGTGACTCCACTGAAGTTGTAGCAAATAATTCACTTCATAATAACAAGTTGAAGAACAATTTAAAAGCTAGAAACAGAACTAAGTCGTTGCTTGGCAAGTTTTGTAACGACTCAAAATTTTGAACATTTGAAAATGAAACATTTAATTGATTTTAAATATTTGGAAGTTATTTTAACTTTAATTACGAATATAACTATGAATTTGATAATTAAATCAATGAATTTAATTTATTGAAGTTGGGTAAGAATTTGAATCTTAAGTTTTAAGCTGATTGAAAATATTTCAAAGGCTTAGAAAATTTATATTGATAATACTGAAGATATTGGAAGCTTCATAATTGGATTTGAAAGTAATGTGTTTGGTTTTGAAATTATATCGTTTAAATCGATATTCAAAAATAGCCTTCTGAGGCACAATCTCAGAATTCGTCGAAACCAGTTCCATTGGATCCGTAATATTGTATTATTATCGGATTTCAATTTTTGTAACGTTCAGAGTGATCGTTTAGCCGTACGATAAGCAAACGCGCTGAAATTTTATTGAAGATTCAATTTAATAGTTGGTCCAAAAAGCTATATTCTTCGTACGATCGATTTTGGACTTGAAACCTTTTCCATTGCGTTCGGAATAGGGGTTTAATATTATAAACGCATAGCGGCATGCCTCGTTCGGAGATCGAGATTTCGAGTTGCGGAAATCGAGATGATTTAGAATTTGAATTTAAATTTAAAAATAAATTGATATTTTTTCAGCAGCAAGCGTTGACACGTAGTGGAATGTTAAACACATGTATTTTCTTTCTTCTATAATTTTACACGCGTCTCTCCTTAACAAATGTAACGACCCGGAAATTTCGATCCAGAAAATTCCAGATAGTTAGGAAAAGAAGAAAAGAGAAAGAAGAAGAACCAGTAACAAGTCATAGAACCTCACATTCACAGCGGATCAAAACATAGTATCACATAAATAACAGTTTTACAAAGAAGAACTGTATCAGTACAATTATATTTTTTATACATCGGAGTTACAACCTTTACCAATCACTGGACAGTTTAAAACAACATGTCCTAGTTATACAATAATATATCACAGCGGGAAACAATCCATACGTTCCTGCCATCCAGCTCGCCTCCTGAGCTTCAGAACGTCCTTACCTGAAAATCTGTAATACTCGGTCAGACCCGAACATTACATCAAAGTAACACCTGGGTCAGGCTGGAAACCAGCGTGAGTAAACCCATATAACATGAAATTCTAATGCACAAAGCATATTTAAAACCCGGGTTAACTCATACTCCACTATGAGTTCATTACTTATTATGCTTAACATTTATTTCACAAATTAGTCCCTAAGTACCCATACTTAGTTTCAAAGGTCCATATTATTCCATTCCAGCCTATTTATTCACATATCAATCTATAAAGATTCGAAGTGGTTTCGGGTATTTACTAATACCTGACTCTGGTCTCTTCGAATCCAATGTCATCTTAACCCAAGTTATTCAAGTGAAATAATATTCAACTTAAAATACTAAGTGTCACAATAATTCATTATCAATAGATAACCACATCATCACAATTTAAATCAAACATATCATATCATATAGCGTCACGAATCACATATTAGGGATAATAATTAATCCAAGGCTTCCAATATCATTCTATCATCCATACACAAGGTTGATTAGCCATACCCTTCTAATTAATTTAAATATATTAAATTAATTGCTTCCATCATCTTTAAATCTTATTTACTCAACATTAATTAATTACAAATCAATTAATGAATCATCTTCTCATTATCATCTTAATTAATCATTATTGATTAATTATTCTTTACTTACAATAAGTAATTAACTCTTAATTAATTATACAAATTAATTATTCTTTACCCATCCACATTAATTACATTGATCCTTCATTAATCACTCAAATTAGTTATCTCCTAATCACTTCATTGATTATTTATCCCTCACTTAATCATAATCATTACTTAACTAATCATTGATTAGTTTCCTAAATTAAACAATCCTTAATTAATTACACTAAGTAATTAATCCTTAATTATTTCCATTAAGTAATTATCCTCTAATTACTTTCATTAGTTAATTACTCTCTTAATTAATTACCTTAACAAGTAATCAATCACATCATTAATTAACCTTAATCCTTAAATTAATTAATTATTCTTTAAATAATTAATTAACTGTTCAACCAATTATATTAATTTATCCCTTCTAATTACAATTAATAATTAATCTTTAACTTGATTACATTCATTAATCAACCTTGATTAATCACATTAGTAATTAACTACCCTTAATTATTTTATCAATTAAACCAATCTCTTGATTAATTATATTAATTAATCCTTTTAATTGCACTGAGTAATTATCACTTAATTAGTTCCCTTAAGTAATTATCCTTTAATTACCATTCATCAAGTAAATTTCCTTTAATTAATTTCATCCAGTAATTATTCATTAATTACTTTACTAAGTAATTATACTTCATTAATCATATTAAGTAATTATACTTAATCCCATTATTAAGTAATCCACTTTCATTAATTAAACCTAATTAATTAAAATTAACCACATTAACTTAATTAATTACACTAAGTAATTAATTCCTTTAATTACTTCAATAAGTAATTAACTTTAATAATCTTCTTAACATTAAGTAATTAACCTCTTAGTTACCTATTACTTAATTATGTCTTAATTAATTAACCTTGATTAATCAATCTTTAATTAAGTGATCATCTATAATTAATTAATTTCACAAATCAATTTATCTTAATTTAATTACCCAAAATAAATATCTTAGTTAATTAAGTTATTATACTGCAATTACTTTAGTTAATAAAACATGATTTAATTAAGATAAATCCTTTATCACATTAACTCTTAACTTACATTTTAACATAAATTAAATTTTAAAACCTGAATATGTTTTATTAAATCATTATTCCTTGATTCAAGTTGAATACTTTTTACTTAAATCATAATTATATTTCAACAATTATATATTAAGTTGAAAACATTTATAACAAATACAAATTTACTCTAATGTAATATTTGTACAAATCAATCTATTTTAAAACAACATTTAAACTTTTAAAAATCCATTTCCTTTAAAAATTAAATTTGTCTTAAACATCATTTCTAACTTTGAACATTTTATACCTCTTTTTAAAATCAGTCAAATTTTGCTAAAAATTTAAGTTTGTCTTTTTAAAATTTGAAAATCACTTTAAATAAAACCTGGTTAAGTAAAAAAAACCGAAAACAACATTTGTTTCCGAGAAATCAACAAAACTCCCGAGTCATACTCGAGTCAGTGCTCGAGTAAACTCGATGCACACCAAACAACTTCCACCATCGCAAACTTCGAGTTGAAAACGCTAAGAACTCAAGAAAGACTCCGGGCCACCATTCTTCTTCTCCAAACTCAAACCCATATGCACACGCAGTCCACTATGCACGTGCACGATCGGAAAATTCAACGTCGATCGACTCTCGGTCTCGTACCAACCCACGATCAACCTAGTCAACCACCACGACCATGCAGAACACCGAAACACGCAAGCAGACACAAAATTGAATGATCAGGTCAAAACTTGTATTTCGACCATCATCAGAAATTCAAATTTGCCGATGATCCCACCATCGATGAACCCGGCCAACATCACCAGAGCGTCGCCACGACCTCCTGCATTGATCCTACACCACGCGGTCTGACTCGATGAGCCACAGTCGCCACACCACCTCAACAAAGTCGACCTCCAAAAATGTTCCACTAAACCCTACCCTGACCAAATTCGATCGTCACAGCTCTTAGAAAAATACAACCATATTTTTCCATTACTCTACCATACTCCACCCTCCTTCGAGCCAAAGCTCGATGCTTCAGTCGACGCCGTTCACCGTGGGTAGCGAAAATTCCCAAAATTACTCAACACCAAAGATCTCCTCAAATCCCAAATGAAAAATTACCAATTTCATTTTAAAAATCATGATTCATTAACACGAATCAGATTATATAATTCAAAGATGAAATTGTTGATATTGGTTTTAACAAAAACTTGATTTTAACTGCAATCCCAAAATTTACAGTCTATTTACTAAATATAATTACCTTAAATTATTTTTAAAAACAAAATCATACTATTATTCACATTTTCCTTTCAGAATTCAAAGTCTAATTTTTTATTGTTTGGGAAGATAGGAAGTATTTGACGATGATGGGTCTGTTATCAATAACAGAGCATAAAACTACTGTATCCAGAAAACAAATAGGCAATATTATACTCATATGCACACATTTATATTCAAACTCAAGCAAACATTATATATACTGCATGCTACAGATTTCATCTTAGATCCATAAACTGTTTTTAAATAAAAAGGTTTACTCACCATATTTGCAAAACAGAGGTAAGCTTTTAGATCTGGAACTGGTACTGATTTCATACTGGAAGCTTGATATTTTGAGCTAAAATGTACATGAAACTTGCTTGCTATGCTTGTTCAGTTGAAGGCTTGAAGTAGCTTGATTTATTTGAAAACTTGAAGAAGTTGCTTGATATTTGAACTTGATCTTAACTTAGATATTTTCTGGTTTTATTTCAGGTTGTTGCTTTTTTCTTAGTTTGAATATTAACAGGCTTTGTTTTGAATGAAGATAGAAAAGAAAGTAAGGAAGGGATAGAAATGTATACATTTTATTATCTTTTAATTTGTTATGTTTTTAAAATAGGAAAAAAAATCAAAAATATTGACACTTATCCTAAAATCCAACACTTGTCATTTCATAAATTTAAACACCTTACACTTGTAATTATTCATTTTTATTATTATTTTAAATGTTTTTATAAAACCTTTATATTTATCTTCCTAAATAATAAATACATTTATACATAAAATATCTTTTAAAGAAGATAATATAAAACAAATTGTATACTAATAAAAATATTATACATATATTTTCTAATTCAAAATATTTATAAATATCTATCCTTTGAATTTCAAATTCAAATTCAAATCCAAACTTAAAAATCCAATTTTTAAATCTACTCAAATATATATTTAAACAATCACAAATTCAATTCTGCGATATTCCGGAATTTCAAACCCAATTTAAATAAGATAATCTTTCAAATAAATTAAATTAAATTGATAAATTTGTTATTTTTAGACAATAATAAATAAGTAGGTTGTAAATATATGTTGATTTTAATAAAGATTAATATATACAAAGGGAAATAGATGTGTTAAAATTGTATGCATATAAAATTTGATTTTGGAATTGAATTTGAAAATTTAACTTGAATTTGAATTGTTAAATTAAAAAATTCAAAATAGGTTAATTATATTCTAAATTATACTTTGAGTTTAAAAGAGTATTTTCATGATTTTATTTAGGATATAAAATTGCATTTATATTTTTTTTTTAAGAAGAATTGAATTTTATGAATTAAAAATGAATTTTCAATTTTTAAAACTAATTAATAAAAACATTTAAAATTCTTTTTGCATGAAGATGACATTTGTTACAATTTAAAACACATAAATAACACGTGTTAAGAAATTAGCAAGGGATAATGACAAGTGTCATAGTTTAAGTTATTTTCTTTAAATTTTTATAAAAACAAATTCTTTCTATAAAAAGCTATTTCCTATTCTTTCTCTAATTTTCTCATTCTAATTTTTCTAAAAGCAAGAATAAAAAAATTACACCTCCATTATCAAATCTGAAAATTCTTCAAATCTTGACTTCAACCAAAACTAATCAAACTCAAGCCTCTTTTCAAAACTTCAATCTGTAAAGCAAATTACAGAGAAAAATCTGCATACAAAATACATTTGAAATCTACGAAAATCAAGGGCTCCTGAATCTTCAAAATTTCTGAAAGGCAAATTCAAAGTTCTTCTATCCTAAGTACTGATTGATTAAGGATTGAAGCATCATCAAGCAAATAATTCGATCAAGCAATTTCAAGTTAAAAACTGCAGTCATTTTCCAGAATTAATTGGTCTCTGCTTAAAAACAAATCAGGTGAGTAAATTTTAAAATCAGGAAATTTAAGTAAAAATGTTTGCATGTGAAATTTTTGAGCTAGTGAATGTCTTGCATGCATAAATATATGGATGAAATTGGTGTTTATATTGTTTTATAACTGTGCATGTTCAATTTGCTGATGCTTCTCTGTAATTACAAGTTACAGAGTAAAATTTAAACAGAAGCTTCAAAATTTATTCAACGAATCATTGTTAAGTTTGAATTCCCAAATGAAGTAATTTTATTAAATAAGAATTAAGGCTTAAAAACTTATTCAAAAAGAAATTTGTTTGAAATCTTCTGTATCAGGATAATACAGTGGAAATTTTAATATCATGATAAAATCATGCATTGAATTCTGTTGAATCGAGTTTACATCTTGAATCTACATTGTAAACCATGATTTTTAAGACAAAGTTCAGAATTTTAAAATTGGAATTGAAGGAGAATTTTGTTGATAACCTGAAATTGGTCTTTGAGCAAATTCAGGTGACTGTGATGGTTTTAGGATTTGAACTTTGGATCGAAGTTGTATTGTAGATGGATTAACTCGAGAAAAATAGTTGGAGCAATAATTATTCATCAGAGGATTTATAGGATTCTTGGGATTTTGGTTCTGCATTTGATCGAGCTCGAGAATTTCGTGACTGTGGGTGTTTGAATGGATCGACTCTTAAGTGCGCTTGGATATAGTTGCATCGTGACGTTGTAGTGATGTGACCAAAGTCGCGTGGCGAACGTTGAACGAGGTTGAGGAATTACGGTGAATTTTCTGATGAAGGTTAGTTCCAGGAAGGGTGCGACTGTCTCGATTTTGATTCGAGCTTTGTGATTGTGGTTTGAGGATTGAGATGAGGTGTATGCTCGATCGCCGACCTGTAGAGGATGTCGACGTTTGTGGCGTCGCTGTTGGTGAACTGTGCACGTGCACAGTAAAGTTGCCGTGCCACTTGCTGTTGGGTTCGAGTGCGTGTGAGTTATTGCTCGAAGCAACGTTCGAGTTGTTTTGGGGTGTGGCTCGTGTGTGTGCTCGGGGAAGTCGCTGTTGCTCGTGTAAGGGATTGGGGGGAAGGAAGTGTTGATCTTTCCTGTGTATTATTTGGGTTAGTTGAAGCTTTAACTAAAGAAGTAAAGGGAAGGGTGGAATAGGGGTTTGGTTTGTGTTTGTCTTGAGTTTTGGTCGAGTCAAATAAAAAGGCAAATGATGTTGAAGCTTTCTAACTTGTTTAAAAGTTTAAATTTTGTTTTAAGTTTAAAAATTTAAAATTTTATTTCAACTACTTTATGAAATGTTAAATATTTTTAATTCAAAGTATTTTATATTTTTGATAGTTAAGTTTAAAGATGATTTTACATTCTTTTAAATTTAACTTTTAAAAAAAGAAATTAGTTTTAACAAATTGAAATGTTTTAATTATGTAATAATTTTTAGTAATTAATAAAATTATTTTGTTTTGAAAATTAATTAAGTTTTAGAATTAAGTTTATTTTAATTAATAAAGTGATTAAGTTCAAATTAGTTAATAATTTTAGATTAATTTATTTGTTAAGGTTTAATTAATTACGGATTAATAATTTGATAATTAAGGATTAAATTAAATAATAATTAAATAGATGATTAATTAAATAATTAAAGATTAATTAATAAGTAATTAGTAAATGATTAATTAAATGATTAGAAATTGATTAATTAGTAATTAAGAATTAATTAATTAATTGATTAGAGTTAATTAATAAGTAATTAAACATTAATTAATTTATAATTAATAGTTAATTAATTAATGGTTAAGGCTTAATTAATTAAATAATTAAGCTTAATTAATTTATAATTAATTAAGTAATTAAGATAAATTAATTTAAATTATGTAAATAATTAAATAATTAATTAAGATTAACTAAATATAAATTAAGGGTTAATTAATAACCAATTAAGGAATGATTAATTTTTAATCAAGTTTTAGTAATGATTAATCAGAGTAATTAATCAATAATTTAAGGATTATTAATTAATCTAAGATTAATTAATTGATAATGAGGTTAATTTAAAAAGTGATTAATTAATTAAATGATTGTGATTTATTAAGTAATGATTGGTTAAGCAAGGTAATGTGATTAATTCTTAAGTAATTAATTTAATTTGAATTAATTAAATTAATTGTATTATGAATTAAAGTTGTGCTTGCTTATGGATGATTGTTTTTGAATTGAATATCTGAATATGGTTGGTATCTATTGGATGGTAGTTGAGATATTCTGTGATGAGATATTGTTTATATCCGTGATAGATATTGATTATTATTTGTGGATAATACTGTGTGGATGCTATCTTTAAACTGAATTGAATTGTTTAAATCTTTAAACAACTTGGCCTTTAAAACACGTTTGGATTTCGTTGAGACTGGGATCGGGAATCAAATTTGATTTTCCGAAACCACATTGATCCAAGTTAAACGTTAGGTCGTGAAATCTCAAAGGAAGATCGAGATGGAGTTTTTATAGTGCAAGGGTTATTGTCGCTAACTCTGAGGGTGATTCCAAAATGAGTGTAACGAGATAATGCCTTCGGTTTCGTTCGAACCCGAAACGAACTTGTATGGATTGAATGCTTTCAGAACATCGTCAGGTGGACGATGAGCATTCTAAGAGATGTGTTCTCTAAAGGTAATTGTAGCCTCAAGCCTCATAAACCGGGAATGGCTAAAACAGGGGAGGTGCAACAAGGTTAAGTGGGTCGTGCCCAAGTAGGACGAGATTTTCCCCCCTCTAGAAGTCCCTTATTATTTCGGCTGTGTGGGCAGTTGTTGGCCACAACTGCGGGGTTGTCTTGTTCGGAGCTGTCCAGTAAGGGATGGTTCCGGCCTTGTGTTGCAGGGGATCGGGAGTGGTCCTCGGTACGGTGATCTAGGCCCCGTACTGTGATGGGCGGTACCCCAGTAGCCCTGCCATTGTATGGAATCCAGTCTCCGATAAGTGCCTGTACGGTTTTGATTGTACCCAACTATGTTGGAACGTGAGATGTAAGCATTCCAGCTATTTCTGTATTTTATTTTGAAAACCCTAGACCCTATTATAATATCACTGGATTTCCGATCAAATGCTTTGGTTAGCGTAAGATAAAAACTTACCCGTATTTATTTGTGGAGAGTCTTATGTGATACCTTTTGTTTTTAAAATGATTTTAAAGTTAAACAACTTTAACTGATTTACTCACACCAGACCCATGTCTGACCCAGAGTTTATTTTGTTTTTCATAAACTCTTGGGTACTCAAATTTTTATGAGTAGCCAAGTGATTAGGTTGGGATTGGCAAATGTTTTGGAAGCTGGAGCTGGAGTCCAGACGTACTTATCTATCTCTTTCCGCTATAGTGACATTTTGATGTTGTATTTTGGGTTGTATGGTTTGGTAGACTCTTATGAATGTCAGATGTAATGAAGTCGCATTATTTTGTGTACACTGATATGTAAAACTATGTAATGGATATGTGTAATATTATATTTTGTTCGTTTGCCCTGTGAGATTGATGATTGTTGTTCTTTTCTTTCTATCTTTCTATTTCTATCTCTTTCTTTTCTTATGGACGATACGTCTTTCTAGGATGGGAAGACGGGTCGTCACAGTTGGTATTAGAGCATAGGTTGAGAAACACCTAGGCTCTGGAGTAGTATCTATCCTGAGAGTGCGTATTTGTAAATTTCTTATATAACTATATCCCTATCTAAACTGGTTGGGTAACCTGTTCAGGTACCCAGTATGAGTTTAAGAGGCCGAAGGGGAAGGGTTGTAGGAAGTGCATCAACTAGTAATAGGAGAGAGCAGACTGATAATGAGGCTGTTAATCCAGTTCTGTCTCCAGTCAGTTTTGCTGTATTATGCAAGGACTTTGTTAATCTTGGAGGAAAGCCGTTTCAAGGGTCAGAAACTATAATAGAGGTCCAAGCATGGCTTCGCTCGTGTGAGAACATCTTTAAGAGCATGAGGTTATCGGATGTGCAGAAGAGAATAATGGCTTCGTGGCAATTACAAGGTGGTGCCGCAGTCTGGTGGAATTTAGTGACTGCAAATATCTTGGAAGATGATATGTCTTGGGAAGAGTTTAAGGAGATGTTTGAAGAGAAGTTCATGCCTGCTGCAAGGAGAACTCGTCTTTATCAGGATTTTCTGAATCTAAAACAAGGAAACATGTCTATAGCTGAATACGAGACAAAATTCAACGAGTTATCTTGCTATGGTCTAGGACTTATAGACACCCCTCTTAAGAAGAACGAGATGTTTGTCCAAGGCTTGAGGCCAGAGTATCATGAAAAAATGACCGCACATTTGAAAGGGTCTTTTGTGGAGCTTATTGACATGGCGTTAATATATGAAGACTTGATGAACAAAAGATCTTTGACGCGAGTTGCTACATCAGGAGGAAATTCTTCTAATCCTAATAAAAGAAAATTCAATCCTAATTGGAAGAAGCAAAACAAGAAGAAGTCTGGAAACAACAATGGACAACGCAAATGTTATATTTGTCAGCAAGAAGGTCACCTGGCAAATAAGTGTCCCAGAAGAGAGTCTCAGCAACAGCGACAGCATTATAGTGGACCAGGGTTAGCTTTAGTTCAGAAGTCTCTTTGCTTTAACTGCCATCAACCGGGACATATGATAAAAGATTGCCCGCTCCTTCATAAAGTCCAGCAGAACAAAGTATTTGCTTTAGAAGGCGCACCATCAAACTCATTTAAGGGCAAAGGAGTTTTAGAAGGCACCTTACTTTTAAATGGAAAATATATTAAAGTCTTGTTTGATTCTGGTGCTTCTTTGAGTTTTATTTCTCTGGAAACTGTAGAGAATTTCTTTCTTACCCCTAGTACCGTAGACAAGCCATTTTTGTATCTAATCCTATAGGAGGGGTAACTAAATTAGACAGGATCTGTAAGGATTTGAGAATCTCCTATCTATTCCATAGTTTTTCCTGTGACCCTTATGTATTGGATTTTAAGGGTTTTGACCTTATATTGGGAATGGATCGGCTTGACAAATATAAGGCTGTCTTAAATTGTGATGAGAGAACAGTTTCGTTGGAAACTGATCTGGGTAGAATTGCCAGAGTAATGTGTGATAACTCTGGAATTCACTTGAGTAGTCTTTTACATGGAGTTGAGACTTCTCAAGAGGAGGTTGTAGATATTGAAATAGTTCGGGATTTCTCAGACGTATTTAAGGAAGTTAAGTGTTTGCCACCGCACCGAGAAATAGAGTTTCATATAGATTTGGTTCCTGGAGCAGTAACCGTAATTCAACCTAGCAGGAGGATGGCTCCAAGGGAGAGGGAGGAACTAGTGAAGCAAACTCAAGATCTGTTGGAGAAGGGTTTGATTAGACCAAGTTTTTCTTGTTGAGGTTCTGCTGCAGTATTTTTCATCCAGTCGGATGGGTCGCTAAGGTTCTGTGTAGACTATCGTGAATTGAACAAAGTGACCATTCAGAATAAGTATCCTCTTCCTCGTATTGATGATCTCTTCGACCATCTTCATGAGGCTTCAGTCTTTTCTCAGTTGGATTTAGCATCAGGTTTCCATCAGTTAAGGGTAGCTGAGGAAAGTATTCCCTTAACTGCATTTAGGGGATCCAATTGTTTTTATGAGTGGTTGGTTATGCCTTTTGGATTAACCAACGCTCCTGCCTACTTTGTGGACCCGATGAACCGAGTCTTTAGAGATGTTTTGAATAAGTTTGTTTTGGTGTTCATCGATGATATCTTGGTTTATTCTAAGTCAGAAGAAGAACACAAGCAGCACTTAAGAATAGTTTTGGAAACTCTGAGAAGGCATGTGACGACCCAAAATTTTTAAGCCATTTAAATCGGAATATTTAATTGATTTTGAATATTCAATAGTATAATTTTAACTTGAATAACGAATATCACAATTTATTTGATAATTAAATTATTGAATTAAATAACTTAAATCCGAATAAAATGTTGAATCTGGAATTTTAAGCCGATTAAAAATAATTGGAAGGCTTATAAAATTTATATGGATGATAGTGAAGACAATAAAAGTGTTAAAATTGAATTTGGGAGTTGTTTGTCTAGTTTTGAAATTTAATCGTTTAAACTGAATTTAAAATAGCCTTCCGAGGCACAGTCTCGGAATTTGACGAAACCAGTTCCATGGGATCCGTAATATTTAATTATTGTTGGATTTCAAATTTCATAATTTTTGGAATCTTCGTGTGAGCGTACGAGATATAAACGTTTCGAGAATAATTAACCATTTTAATTCAAAATATCCTACGTCTAATCACTGCCGTACCATCCTTCTTTCTTAGCTTCTCGAGTACACTTCCTTTTCTAACACAACTTCCCTCTTTCTTCCCTTATTGCTACCGCAGACATTCATAAAAAAAAAAGAAGGGGAAATCGAATTGGAATCTCACAGCCTAAAAAAAAACAAGAAGAAGGGAAATCACTTAACTATCAAACCCTTTCAACTATCAAACCCTTTCTTCTCCTGATAAACACCGAGCTCCTCAAAATCGCGGTTCCAATCTCGAACCAATTCGAGATAAATACGGCTAATAAAAAAAAAAAAATCAAAGGGGGCGGCGAGCACGAGGCCGGCAAGGCGCAGCAGCGTATGGTGGATCACGACAGAGGGGTGGGGCCTGTCCATCGGGTTGTGGCAACGTTTGATTTGGGGCATCATTCGAGTTGAAGGGTCGCAGTTCAATGAGGGAGTGCGTATTGAAGCACGCGAGCTTGGCTGAGATCTTGACAGCAGGAGCGATGGGTGGAGACTCGTGTCGTGGTTGCTCGCTAGGGCACAGGGGACTGAAACTGGGGTTTTCGTGGATGACGCGAGGGTAGAGGCAGGTCATGGCAGCAGGGGGAGGCGACTCAATTGATGGCGATGGCGGCGCGTGCGTTGAGTTTGGGGCCTCGCGATTTCGGCAGGCAGTAAGGTATCGATCAATCAATTTATTTAATTAAATTTAATATTTATGGAATCGTATGTATGCAGAAAATAATAATAAAAAAAAAAATTATTATTAGATCTGTAAACAGTAATGAGTAAAAATATATGGGAACATGATTTTTTGAAAGGAGGGTTTGAATAAAATAAATGTTTGAAATTTATATGAATTGAATTTTTATGAAGTGTATATAGATTAGTTACGAATATAGGGTTCATAAATAAAATAAATATTTTCACAAGAGTAATATATTTTATAATAACATATTTTATAAATTAAATCGTTAAATTGACTTCTTTAAACCATTTTTGTTACAAAAGGGTTTAATAAACGAAAATTAGTTCAAAATTTAATTGAATGGTAATTAAAGGTTCGATTTTATTTCGAATATTTATAAATCATAAATTGTTTATTCAAGGTCAAAAATCGAGAAACCAAGGCAAGATTGGATTGGATTGCAAAACTAAAAGCAAAGGTGAGTTAATCTCACTCAGTTTAAATCTAAATTTAAATGATTAAATTTAAATTGTTTGAATGGTTGAAATTTGATGAATATGCTGTAGTATGTTATATTCTGAAAGTGGTATATTATTGTGCTAACACCTTTGGATGCAGGGAAAACAGGTTGGAGGGATCCAACTGGACCCCTCACATGTATTTAAATTATTCAATATTCTCAGTTGTGATTATTTGATATCCTATGATGAGTTATCTTGGAATATTTAATGTTGTGGTTTGATTGGATATTCGGTTATAATGAATTTCCAAAATATATGAATTGGATTGTTGAAAAGAAATTAAACGGAAGTAAATTTGTAAGCGAAGTAATTATAGAAAGTTTGAATAAATTTAAGAACGAATTGGAGAAGAAATAATGTGACTTTAAATTTCTAATAAATAAATTGTGAAGTATAGAAAGGAAATTTGAATAAACAGGAAGTTAATGAATTACAATCTTCAACGATATTAATTAAAGAACAAAATATTTATTTAAAATGTAAGATTTAAATTTTTGAAAAAAAATATAATAATGAAGAAGAAGTTGGGAAAAGTTGAAATTGTATATTTCAGTTAAAAGATTTAAAATCAAATGGAAAAATAAAATTGATTCAAATGTTTGAAGCTGAAATTCTTCCTGGATCACTAAGTACGCTTTCAAATAAATTTTAAATATAAGTTAATAGTTTTAAAATTGTTTTTAAAAAGGTATGTTTTGAAAAATTTATTATTTCTAATACTTAAATTTCAAGGTAAATATTTCCTCAAATCTATTATAGTAGTAATTATTTAAAAAGTGACTTAGTATTTTGTTCCAAAGGTGGAAATCTAGTTTTATACTTTATTAAGTAACTTTATTTTCAAATATTCATATAAGATGTATTTTAATAAAATTATTTAAGTAGTTTAATTTAAATGTTTTAAAAGTATATATATTTCTAAGTAAAGTGTTTTAAAAATTTTTAAAATCTAGTTTTGTACTTGGTGGTTTCAGAGAAGATAGAAAATATTTGGGAAGTTTTATTCTGAAAAGAAAGGTGGTTTTGAATCTGTTTTCAAAGAATTGAAAATAGAAATATATCTTGTGAAGAAATGTTGAGATAAATAAATAATTTGGGAAATTATTTTTTTGTGTGATGGATGTTGTGAATATTAATTGATAGTTAAATAACCGACTATCAATATTGGACAACTGCGTTGATCGTTTCGAAGAGACCGGGATCGAGATTTATTTCTCGAAAACCACTTCGATCCGGTTTGTACGTTTCGTGCGAAAAACGTGTTCGGAGTCGAAGATGGAGCAGTGAAGTGCAAGGGCTAATCGCTACTAATCCTGAGGATATTTCCAAAATGGATGTAGTAGGAGTAGTGCCTTCGGTTCCGTTCGAACCCGGGACGGACTTGTATGGACGAATGCTTGCGAAACATCGTCAGGTGGACGATGGGCATTCTAAGTGAAAACGTTCTAAAGGTAACGCTTAGCCTCAAGCCTCATCAAATGGGAATGACTGAAAATCAGGGGAGATGCAGCAAGGTTAGATGGGTCATGCCCAAGCAGGACAAGATAATTCCCCTGTCTAGATGTCCCTTATAATTTTCGGCTTAGTGGGTGGTTGGTCGCGCCAACCACGGGGTTTATCTTGTTCGGGACTGTTCAGTAAGGAATGGTTCCGGCCTTGTGTTGCAGGGGATGAAGGGAGTAGTCCTCGGTACTGTGATCTAGACCACGTACTGTGACAGGTGGTACCCCAGTGCCTAGTCATTGTTGGAAATCCATTTTCCCTACGAGCCTTGTACGAGTTTTGTTTGTATTACCCACTTCGGTGGCTAGTAGCTGGAATTTAATAGATGTAACAATTTCGGCTATTTTATAAGTATTTGTATATAGACCCTATTATAATATCAGAGGATTTCTATAAAAATTGGTTTAGCTATCGTAAGGTAAAAACCCGACATGTTTATTTGTGGCGTGGTCTTACGAGATGCTTTTGGTTTTCAAAGGATTTTTGAAACTTTAATAATCAATTGGGTGTGATTTCCTCACTCTGGTATTCCAGACTGACTCGGGTGTTATTTAACTGTAATGCTCGGGTCAGACCGAGTATTATAGGATACAGGATATGATGCTGTGGGCTCAGGAGACGAGCTGGATGACGATACGTACTCTCGTACTTATATATATGTATTTCCGCTGAGTTGAGTTGTTATGTACCCATTGTATGTTATTGATGTGAGCTGTGATTGATGTACTCTGATGATGTAATATATGTAAACAGATATATTTGATTTTGAGCAAAGATTATTTATTCTCTATTATATTTTATTCCGCTGCGACGGTTAGATTCTGATGTTGATTTTGTTTTCTCTTCTTCTACCTCTTCTTCTTAAACCCTAATGGTTCGTATTTCTGTGCAACTTGAGTTGTTTGTTGTAGAATAGTGTAGACTCAAGGGGTACGGATTTGCGGGCTGTTACAGTTGGTATCAGAGCTTAGGTTGGTGATAACCGTGGCTCTAGTGGGAATTACTCATAAATTAGAGTCCGTAGTACTCTATAATGAGTTTGAGCGTATTAATAGATATGAGCGTGTATTTGTTAGTGAATATAAAATTGTTTTAATATTGTGTTGATTGGTTTATTGAGTGGCATATGAACCTTCGTCGGCACAGTCCGTACAACTGTATCGAAGGGGTTTCTAAACACTTGAATAGAACAATTGACACGATATTGTTTTAAATATGGGTGAATGAAATAATTTTACCCAAAAATATATTTTGATATAAGAAAAGTTTTCTTGAACTATTTATTGAATATATTGTTGTTTGGATGTTAGAAAGAATAGTATTGAATTATTATCATTGTTGAGTGAAAATTTGACTTAAAATTGAAAATACAACCAAAAAGGGTTAAGTAAATAAATTCATTATAAAAATGAAATTTTATAAATATGAATTGTAAATGTGCATTATAAATTAAAATATAATCAAACGAGAATTTTTAAGGTGTACAAATAAATTATAGTTAAAATTTATTTAAGCAGGCTTTGGAAATTTAAAATCCCGGAGATCTGGAAGTATTTGAAGATAAATGATAGCGTTATTAATTGGAGATAATTCTGAATGGAAATCTGTTTTAAATGAATTTTGGAAGTGAAATAGCATTGAAATCACTTGGATTATTGAAAATTAATTCTGATTATGACGGCTGCGTCATCAGCATTCATTTTCGAATTTCTAAGTGACGAATTGCTACCAAAGTGATTTGTTCTGAAAGCTAGTTGTTTTTGAAAATCTCAAAGGAAATTTGTTGGGAATAAAACCAGGATTGGTTTAAATTTCTGAGAAGTGTGATTTTGAAATGTTGGAGATTTCAAAATAATTTGAAACTAAAGCCGGGTGTTTGAAAATCCTGATGAGATGAATTGTAAGCTTATAGATTGAGATGATTTTTAAAACAGAAAGGAAATATAAGCTTTGAATAATGGAATGTAAATTTAAAATGAAATGAAGTTAACTTGGATGGGAAATAAAAAAAAATATAAAATAAAATAAACTTAACTGGATTGGAATAAATTGAATAGGCTAGAAATAATATCCAGTTGTATTTGAATTTAGTTGAAACCAAATTGGGTTAAATAAATCCGAGTTAAGATAAAAATTGAATTGGCATAAGAATTCAATTGAATTATTTAATGGAATTAGATTCTTACCCAAATAAATGGAATTAAGTGGGATAAGGATTGAAATTGGAATAAATAAATCAAGATCACTTATAAAAGAATTAAAATCCATAGAAATAAAATATGATTGGGCTATAAATAAATAACAGGCTTGAGTTAAAAATAAAAGATGAATATATTCAAGCCTATAATGGATGGAATTGTGTAAATAATAAGTTGTGGCTTATAAATTTTTGAAATGGAATACAAATCCAAATAAATATTTAGATGAATAGGGGAATGAGAGGGAAATCCAAACTTGAATTGTAAAGTATATTGAACTAAGGAAAATAAATAAAAGTGATATTTGGAATGAAAAAAAAAATAAAAAAATTCAAGTGTTGGATCATAAATAATGGGAGAACTAATTAGATAATAAATTAGTTAATAAAATTGAATTGTGAGTTGATGATGTAGTTTGGACATAAACTTAAGTTATAAATTAAAGCTGATTTAAATTGTTGATGAAAGGAAAGTAATTAAGAATGGAGTTGAATTATGAGTTAATAAATTGGATGGTAAATTAAAAGTGGATAATAGAATCAGAACTTGAGTTATTAATTAAAAATTAGACTTGAAGTGTTAACAAATTAAATATAATTGGGAATATATAGAATAAAAATGGAAATGGATTAAAATAGTGATGGTTTGAATGTGCAAATAAAATCCAAATAAGTGAAGATAACCTGGAAAATAGCCAGGTAATAAATGGGATGAGTTGAATTTGGAAAGTTAAATTTTATAATAACCAATCAAATGAAATTGAAAATTTAAAATGATATTAAATTGAGGTGGAATCAAGTTGAATAAAAAAGAAAAAAATATTTATTTGCGAAATGAGAATGAGCTTAAGTGTAAAATTTGATTGAATCAAAATAAATTGACTTAAGCTGAGTAGATGGAAGAGTGTTGAATTTAATTCAACTTAAACAAAGTTTAATAATATTGGATTGGTTTTAAATCAAGTGAAACAAATTTTAATTGAAATAAAATTCGGTGTGTTGCCGATAATATTTAATGGAATGACAATGCTTAAATAAATAATTGTAAACCATTTAAATAGTAAGGGATGGAAATAACTTGAGACAATAGGGAAAATAGAATGTTTCGAGTTTATTAGAAATGATTTAAGTGCATGTGGATAACTTAATTATACTGAATAAGTGAATGGATGGGATAAATAAGAACCAAAGGAAGTGTTGGTTTAAATAAGTTGAGAAATGGTTATTAAATGAAATAGCTTGGATTGTTTTTGAGCTAAATAAAATAGTTTGAAATAAACTAATATGGAATGAAATGTAAATAAATGAATTGTAAATAAAATTTAAATGGAATGTGTCGAGCTAAGCAAGTGATTGTGAATGGATTAAAATAAAAGGGAAGTTTAATTGGCAAATAAGATGAAGTGTAAGTGAATGTATTCAAATTTGATATGCAATGAAAATGAGAGTATATGGGTTGTGGATAAATTGGAAATGGAATAGAATTAAGTAATAATTGGGTTGAAATCAATCTAAAATTGATTATAAAACTCAAGTACTTATTCATTCACATAGATCTTGTCAAATTGCAAAAAAATAAATTATTATTTGATTTAGATTGAAGTAATTAAAAATTCTATGGATTGATAAAGAGTAAAATAAATTGATTTTGAAAGTAATTGAATTAAATATGAGTTCAGTTTGCTTAAAATAAATTAAATGTAAGCAATTGAGTTTTAAACCCTTCGAATTAATGAAGTGGTGTACGAATGGATTGAAAACCATTCAAATTGAATGAAAATGGTTATAAATAAATTGAAACAGTTGAATTGACATGGAAACTATATAAATTGCTTACAGTAAAATGTTTGGTGTGAGTTTCTTTTAGAATTCATATGTTTTAACTATTATAAATAAGTGAAATGTAGTTAAACTGCATATATTTGGCACTTACATGTTTAAATTGAGTAAGTACAGGTACTTGGAAGGCGTGTGGCTGGATTTGATTGTGCTATTTGCTAAAAATAATTAGCCGCTTGCTTAAAATGCTAAATAAGGTTCGCCTACGCAATTAAAATAGGAAATATGAACTGTTTTTGGTTTTTCCGACCGTGTGGGTCGATGTATATATATTTATCTCTTTTGTCAAATTGCAAAAGCTCCCCCGTACAAAGGGGACTCTGCCAAAAAATTTCAGAAATTTTGGGAGTTAGAAATTTTTTTGAAAATTTTGGAAAGTTTTGTTAACGACAAAACTATTTAGAATTGGAAACTAAAATAAGTTAGTAAATGAAACTAATTAAAGTAATGACTTAAATTAGTCATAAATGAAGGATAAAATTTAAAAGTTCAAAGTTGAAAATAAATGAAATACATATGTAATGTAGAAATCGATTTGAATAGAAATAGGTATAAACTACAAATGGTAAAGAGAAATAAAGATAAGATACATATAAAATGCTTATGTTAAACTTTAAAAGGAATGGTGAAGTCTTAATTGGAAATTGATAATATAAATATATTCCAAGTTAATATTTGGATAAATAGATATTGGCGTTTTGTGAAAAAGTCGATAAAATGTCTTGGGATATTGTAATTGGATATTAGTGCTAAGCAGGATATGCAGGTATTGTAAAAGGGGAAAAGATAATTGGTTTTTGATTCAGAAGATAAATTTGAATTGCCCGACAAAAGGTATGTATTTAAAATTTGATATGAAATTTGATTGGAATTTGGATTTGGATTGAGCCATTTGGCTTTTTGTTTTCTTTTTGGATTTGGGAGGCCGTAGAGCCATTTTGTAGTTGTACCGAGCTAGCCGCGCAAAGGAGACGCTGGCAAAAATTTTCGGAAATTTAGGGAGTTAGAAAAATTTTGAGAAATTTTGATAATTCAAATTTTGGTTTTGAATTGAAACTTGAATGGTTAAACTAATGGTATGGTTTGGAACTAGAGAAAGGTTTGGAAAGTTAATAAGTATGATAATGGATCTTATATAAAACGATAGCTGGCAAGATGTTGAACTGTTTGGTTTTGGGAAAAATAGTGAGGGGTATTGGATCATTCTTCCTAACTAGTAATTTCGGGGACGAAATTCTTTTAAGGGGGGAGGAATGTGACGACCCGAAATTTTTAAGCCATTTAAATCGGAATATTTAATTGATTTTGAATATTCAATAGTATAATTTTAACTTGAATAACGAATATCACAATTTATTTGATAATTAAATTATTGAATTAAATAACTTAAATCCGAATAAAATGTTGAATCTGGAATTTTAAGCCGATTAAAAATAATTGGAAGGCTTATAAAATTTATATGGATGATAGTGAAGACAATAAAAGTGTTAAAATTGAATTTGGGAGTTGTTTGTCTAGTTTTGAAATTTAATCGTTTAAACTGAATTTAAAATAGCCTTCTGAGGCACAGTCTCGGAATTTGACGAAACCAGTTCCATGGGATCCGTAATATTTAATTATTGCTGGATTTCAAATTTCATAATTTTTGGAATCTTCGTGTGAGCGTACGAGATATAAACGTTTCGAGAATAATTAACCGTTTTAATTCAAAATATCCTACGTCTAATCACTGCCGTAACATCCTTCTTTCTTAGCTTCTCGGGTACACTTCCTTTTCTAACACAACTTCCCTCTTTCTTCCCTTATTGCTACCGCAGACATTGATAAAAAAAAAAAAAAGAAGGGGAAATCGAATTGGAATCTCACAGCCTAAAAAAAAAAAAGAAGAAGGGAAATCACTTAACTATCAAACCCTTTCAACTATCAAACCCTTTCTTCTCCTGATAAACACCGAGCTCCTCAAAATCGCGGTTCCAATCTCGAACCAATTCGAGATAAATACGGCTAATAAATAATAATAAAAAAAATCAAAGGGGGCGGCGAGCACGAGGCCGGCAAGGCGCAGCAGCGTATGGTGGATCACGACAGAGGGGTGGGGCCTATCCATCGGGTTGTGGCAACGTTTGATTTGGGGCATCATTCGAGTTGAAGGGTCGCAGTTCAATGAGGGAGTGCGTATTGAAGCACGCTAGCTTGGCCGAGGTCTTGACAGCAGGAGCGATGGGTGGAGACTCGTGTCGTGGTTGCTCGCTAGGGCACAGGGGACTGAAACTGGGGTTTTCGTGGATGACGCGAGGGTAGAGGCAGGTCGTGGCAGCAGGGGGAGGCGACTCAATTGATGGCGATGGCGGCGCGTGCGTTGAGTTTGGGGCCTCGCGATTTCGGCAGGCAGTAAGGTATCGATCAATCAATTTATTTAATTAAATTTAATATTTATGGAATCGTATGTATGCAGAAAATAATAATAATAAAAAAAAAATTATTATTAGATCTGTAAACAGTAATGAGTAAAAATATATGGGAACATGATTTTTTGAAAGGAGGGTTTGAATAAAATAAATGTTTGAAATTTATATGAATTGAATTTTTATGAAGTCTATATAGATTAGTTACGAATATAGGGTTCATAAATAAAATAAATATTTTCACAAGAATAATATATTTTATAATAACATATTTTATAAATTAAATCGTTAAATTGACTTCTTTAAACCATTTTTGTTACAAAAGGGTTTAATAAACGAAAATTAGTTCAAAATTTAATTGAATGGTAATTAAAGGTTCGATTTTATTTCGAATATTTATAAATCATAAATTGTTTATTCAAGGTCAAAAATCGAGAAACCAAGGCAAGATTGGATTGGATTGCAAAACTAAAAGCAAAGGTGAGTTAATCTCACTCAGTTTAAATCTAAATTTAAATGATTAAATTTGAATTGTTTGAATGGTTGAAATTTGATGAATATGCTGTAGTATGTTATATTCTGAAATTGGTATATTATTGTGCTAACACCTTTGGATGCAGGGAAAACAGGTTGGAGGGATCCAACTGGACCCCTCACATGTATTTAAATTATTCAATATTCTCAGTTGTGATTATTTGATATCCTATGATGAGTTATCTTGGAATATTTAATGTTGTGGTTTGATTGGATATTCGGTTATAATGAATTTCCAAAATATATGAATTGGATTGTTGAAAAGAAATTAAACGGAAGTAAATTTGTAAGCGAAGTAATTATAGAAAGTTTGAATAAATTTAAGAACGAATTGGAGAAGAAATAATGTGACTTTAAATTTCTAATAAATAAATTGTGAAGTATAGAAAGGAAATTTGAATAAACAGGAAGTTAATGAATTACAATCTTCAACGATATTAATTAAAGAACAAAATATTTATTTAAAATGTAAGATTTAAATTTTTGAAAAAAAATATAATAATGAAGAAGAAGTTGGGAAAAGCTGAAATTGTATATTTCAGTTAAAAGATTTAAAATCAAATGGAAAAATAAAATTGATTCAAATGTTTGAAGCTGAAATTCTTCCTGGATCACTAAGTACGCTTTCAAATAAATTTTAAATATAAGTTAATAGTTTTAAAATTGTTTTTAAAAAGGTATGTTTTGAAAAATTTATTATTTCTAATATTTAAATTTCAAGGTAAATATTTCCTCAAATCTATTATAGTAGTAATTATTTAAAAAGTGACTTAGTATTTTGTTCCAAAGGTGGAAATCTAGTTTTATACTTTATTAAGTAACTTTATTTTCAAATATTCATATAAGATGTATTTTAATCAAATTATTTAAGTAGTTTAATTTAAATGTTTTAAAAGTATATATATTTCTAAGTAAAGTGTTTTAAAATTTTTTAAAATCTAGTTTTGTACTTGGTGGTTTCAGAGAAGATAGAAAATATTTGGGAAGTTTTATTCTGAAAAGAAAGGTGGTTTTGAATCTGTTTTCAAAGAATTGAAAATAGAAATATATCTTGTGAAGAAATGTTGAGATAAATAAATAATTTAGGAAATTATTTTTTTGTGTGATGGATGTTGTGAATATTAATTGATAGTTAAATAACCGACTATCAATATTGGACAACTGCGTTGATCGTTTCGAAGAGACCGGGATCGAGATTTATTTCTCGAAAACCACTTCGATCCGGTTTGTACGTTTCGTGCGAAAAACGTGTTCGGAGTCGAAGATGGAGCAGTGAAGTGCAAGGGCTAATCGCTACTAATCCTGAGGATATTTCCAAAATGGATGTAGTAGGAGTAGTGCCTTCGGTTCCGTTCGAACCCGGGACGGACTTGTATGGACGAATGCTTGCGAAACATCGTCAGGTGGACGATGGGCATTCTAAGTGAAAACGTTCTAAAGGTAACGCTTAGCCTCAAGCCTCATCAAATGGGAATGACTGAAAATCAGGGGAGATGCAGCAAGGTTAGGTGGGTCATGCCCAAGCAGGACAAGATAATTCCCCTGTCTAGATGTCCCTTATAATTTTCGGCTTAGTGGGTGGTTGGTCGCGCCAACCACGGGGTTTATCTTGTTCGGGACTGTTCAGTAAGGAATGGTTCCGGCCTTGTGTTGCAGGGGATGAAGGGAGTAGTCCTCGGTACTGTGATCTAGACCACGTACTGTGACAGGTGGTACCCCAGTGCCTAGTCATTGTTGGAAATCCATTTTCCCTACGAGCCTTGTACGAGTTTTGTTTGTATTACCCACTTCGGTGGCTAGTAGCTGGAATTTAATAGATGTAACAATTTCGGCTATTTTATAAGTATTTGTATATAGACCCTATTATAATATCAGAGGATTTCTATAAAAATTGGTTTAGCTATCGTAAGGTAAAAACCCGACATGTTTATTTGTGGCGTGGTCTTACGAGATGCTTTTGGTTTTCAAAGGATTTTTGAAACTTTAATAATCAATTGGGTGTGATTTCCTCACTCTGGTATTCCAGACTGACTCGGGTGTTATTTAACTGTAATGCTCGGGTCAGACCGAGTATTATAGGATACAGGATATGATGCTGTGGGCTCAGAAGACGAGCTGGATGA
Source organism: Allium cepa (assembly GCA_030765085.1). Taxonomy (NCBI): domain Eukaryota; kingdom Viridiplantae; phylum Streptophyta; class Magnoliopsida; order Asparagales; family Amaryllidaceae; genus Allium; species Allium cepa. The sequence continues at coordinate 954,448,633 of CM060934.1, read as the reverse complement.
CGATACGTACTCTCGTACTTATATATATGTATTTCCGCTGAGTTGAGTTGTTATGTACCCATTGTATGTTATTGATGTGAGCTGTGATTGATGTACTCTGATGATGTAATATATGTAAACAGATATATTTGATTTTGAGCAAAGATTATTTATTCTCTATTATATTTTATTCCGCTGCGACGGTTAGATTCTGATGTTGATTTTGTTTTCTCTTCTTCTACCTCTTCTTCTTAAACCCTAATGGTTCGTATTTCTGTGCAACTTGAGTTGTTTGTTGTAGAATAGTGTAGACTCAAGGGGTACGGATTTGCGGGCTGTTACAAGGCATGTTCTAAAGGCGAAGTTCTCTAAGTGTCATTTTTGGAAATCAGAAGTGAAATTTTTGGGTCACATTGTTTCTGGTGAGGGAATCTCTGTAGATCCAGCTAAAGTTGAGACTATTCTGCAGTGGAAGCGGCCTCAGACACCAACAGAAGTTCGCAGTTTTCTAGGATTGGCCGGTTACTACAGGAAGTTTATTAAGGGTTATTCCAAGATCTCTTCTCACCTAACAAAGCTGACAAGGAAGGGAGCTAAATTCAAGTGGACACCGGAATGTGAAGAAGCTTATCAGAATCTGAAGGCAAGGTTGACAAGTGCTCCTGTATTGGCTATTCCAGATGGGAAGAGCAAGTTTGAAGTGTATATTGATGCCTGTATTGTTGGATTGGGAGCTGTGCTTATGCAAAATGGTAGGGTAATTGCGTATGCGAGTCAGCAATTGAAGCCACATGAGAGGAACTACGCTACGCATGATCTAGAGCTGTTGGCCATAGTTTTTTGCTTTAAAGGTCTAGAGGCAATATCTTTTAGGAGAAAAGTTTGAGTTATTCCTGGATCACAAACCGTTGAAATATCTTCTCTACCATAAAGATCTTAATCTAAGATAGCAGCGATGGGTCGAGTTCTTGGCATCGCATGATTTGGATATTCTGTATACCCCGGTGAAGGCGAACGTTGTGGCTGACGCACTTAGCAGAAATGCGGTTCTTACTCTTTTGGAAGCCGTTCCGTCTCTCCAAGAAAGAATCATAAGTAAGCAAATGGAGGATAGGTCTTTTGAAGAATTGATTCTTGGAACTAAGGATGGTCGATATTCGGATTTCAAGATAGACAACCAAGGGGTATTGAGGATTAATGGTCGGTTGTGTGTACCAGATATTGATGGATTGAGACACGAAGTCTTATCTGAAAGTCATCGCTCCCGACTAAGTATTCACCCAGGAATCTCAAAGATGTATAAAGATATTAGAAGAGTTTTCTGGTGGTCGGGCATGAAGAAAGATGTAGCTGCTTTCGTTAATAGTTGTGCTATCTGCCAGCAAGTTAAAGGAGATCAGCAGAAGCCAGCCGATTTGTTACAACCTTTAGAGATCCCGATGTGGAAGTGGAAGATGATTTCGATGGACTTCATCGACGGTTTTCCTAGAACAAAAAAGGGAAATGAGGGAATATGGGTAATTGTTGATCGTCTAACCAAGAGCGCCCATTTTATACCAATTAAGGCAACCCGTACTGCAACTTCACTGGCGGAAATTTTCTTGAGAGAGATAGTGAGATTTCATGGTGTTCCAGTTAGTATTATAAGTGATCGAGATCCTATCTTCACCAGCAAATTCTGGGAGGCTTTGTAATCGGCAATGGGAACAAGTTTGAGATTAAGTACAGCATATCATCCCCAGACAGATGGGCAGACGGAGAGACTAAACGAATTCTAGAAGATATGCTGAGAGCCTGTGTATTGGATTTTGGTGGATCGTGGGAAGACCATCTACATCTAGTAGAATTCTCTTATAATAACAGTTACCAAGCAAGCATCAAGATGGCTCCTTATGAAGCACTGTATGGAAGGCCGTGTAGATCCCCAGCTTGTTGGATAGAGTCAAAAGACCGTATTGTGCTTGGACCAGATCTGATCCGTGAAGCATCTGCTAAAGTCGAGCTTATCAAGAAAAGGATGAGAGCTACTCAGGATCGTCAAAAGAAATATGCAGATAAAAGAAGAAGACAATTGGAGTTCGAGATTGGTGATTTAGTCTTGTCAAAGTTTCCCCTATTAAAGGAGTAGTAAGATTTGGGAAAACAGGGAAACTCGCTCCGAGATATATTGGTCCGTTCAGAGTTCTCGAGAGGATTGGTGCCGTAGCATACAGGATTAAATTGCCAGTCCGGATGGATGGAATTCACAATGTTTTCCACATATCTCATCTACGGAAATATATGCACGATCCATCTCTTCTTGTGGAGCCAGCTGTGTAGGAAGACATAGAGGTTGAGCCGGACTTATCAGTTGTCAGACATCTTGTCCGAATTGTTGATTGAGACGAGAGGCAACTTAGAAGCAAGATAGTGAAGCTCGTTAAAGTCCAGTGGAGTGAGGATCCCAGAGATTGTACCTAGGAGACTCTGGATAGTTTTAGGAAGGCTTATCTGGATATGTATCCAGATAGCTAGTGATGTTTGTATTGGATGTATTGTTGTTTGGATGTTTTGTTTGTTGATTTCTTATGTATGGATGATATGTATGCTTGGATTGTTGAAATGAAATGAAAATTTTGGATTATCTTTTGTTTAAATTTCGGGGACGAAATTCTTTTAAGAGGGGAGGAATGTGATATTCCAGAATTTCAAACCCAATTTAAATATGATAATCTTTTAAATAAATTAAAGTAAATTGATAAATTTGTTATTTTTAGACAATAATAAATAAATGGGTTGTAAATGTATGTTGATTTTAATAAAGATTAATATATACAAAGGGAAATAGATGTGTTAAAATTGTATTCATATAAAATTTGATTTTTGAATTGAATTTGAAAATTAAATTTGTATTTGAAATGTTAAATTAAAAAATTAAAAATAGGTTAGTTGTATTCTAAATTATACTTTGAGTTTAAAAGAGTATTTTCATGATTTTATTTATGATATAAAATTGGATTTATATTTATTTTTTTAAGAAGAATTGAATTTTATGAATTAAAAATGTATTTTAAAATTTTAAAACTAATTAATAAAAACATTTAAAATTCTTTTTGCATGAAGATGACATTTGTTACAATTTAAAACACATAAATAACATGTGTTAAGAAATTAGCAAGGGATAATGACAAGTGTTATAGTTTAGGTTATTTTCTTTAAATTTTTATAAAAACAAAATTTTTCTATAAAAAGCTATTTCCTATTCTTTCTCTAATTTTCTCATTCTAATTTTTCTAAAAGCAAGATGGAAAAAATTACACCTCCATTATCAAATCTGAAAATTCTTCAAATCTTCACTTCAACCAAAATTAATCAAACTCAAGCCTCTTTTCAAAACTTCAATCTGTAAAGCAAATTACAGAGAAAAATCTGCATATAAAATACATTTGAAATCTGCAAAAATCAAGGGCTCCTGAATCTTCAAAATTTCTAAAAGGAAAATTCAAAGTTCTTCTATCCTAAGTACTGATTGATTAAAGATTGAAGCATCATCAAGCAAACAGTTGGATCAAGAAATTTCAAGTTAAAAACTGCGGTCATTTTCCAGAATTAATTGGTCTCTGCTTAAAAAAAATCAGGTGAGTAAATTTTAAAATCAGGAAATTTAAGTAAAAATGTTTGCATGTGAAATTTTTGAGCTAGTGAATGTCTTGCATGTATAAATATATGGATGAAATTGGTGTTTATATTGTTTTATAACTGTGCATATTCAATTTGCTGATGCTTCTCTGTAATTACAAGTTACAGAGTAAAATTCAAACAGAAGCTTCAAAATATTCAACGAATCATTGTTGAGTTTGAATTCCCAATGAAGTAAGTTTATTAAATAAGAATTAAGGCTTAAAAACTTATTCAAAAAGAAATTTGTTTGAAATCTTCTGTATAAGGATAATACAGTGGAAATTTTAATATCATGATAAAATCATGCATTGAATTCTGTTGAATCGAGTTTACATCTTGAATCTACATTGTAAACCATGATTTTTAAGACAAAGTTCAGAATTTTAAAATTGGAATTGAAGGAGAATTTTGTTGATAACCTGAAATTGGTCTTTGAGCAAATTCAGGCGACTGTGATGGTTTTAGGATTTGAACTTTGGATCGAAGTTGTATTGTAGATGGATTAACTCGAGAAAAATAGTTGGAGCAATAATTATTCATCAGAGGATTTGGAATTTAGGATTCTAGGGTTTTTGGTGTTGTGTTTGATCGAGCTCGAGAATTTCGTGACTGTGGATGTTTGAATGGATCGAGTCTTGAGTGCACTTGGATATAGTTGCATCGTGACATTGTAGTGATGTGACCGAAGTCGCGTGGCGAACGTTGAACGAGGTTGAGGGGTTACGACGAATTTTTTGATGAAGGTTAGTTCCAGGAAGGGTGCGACTGTCTCGATTTTGATTCGAGCTTTGTGATTGTGGTTTGAGGGTCGAGATGAGGTGTATGCTCGATCCCGGACCTGTAGAGGGTGTCGACGTTGGTGGCGTCGCCGTTGGTGAACTGTGCACGTGCACAGTAAAGTTGCCGTGCCACTTGCTGTTGGGTTCGAGTGCGTGTGAGTTATTGCTCGAAGCAACGTTCGAGTTGTTTTGGGGTGTGGCTCGTGTGTGTGCTCGGGGAAGTCGCTGTTGCTCGTGTAAGGGATTGGGGGGGGAGGAAGTGTTGATCTTTCCTGTGTATTATTTGGGTTAGTTGAAGCTTTAACTAAAGAAGTAAAGGGAAGGGTAGAATAGGGGTTAGGTTTGTGTTTGTCTTGAGTTTTGGTCGAATCAAACAAAAAGGCAAATGACGTTGAAGCTTTCTAACATGTTTAAAAGTTTCAAATTTGTTTTAAGTTTAAAACATTAAATTTTATTTCAACTACTTCATGAAATGTTAAATATTTTTAATTCAAAGTATTTTATATTTTTGACAGTTAAGTTTAAAGATGATTTTACATTCTTTTAAATTTAACTTTTAAAAAAAGAAAGTAGTTTTAACAAATTGGAATGTTTTAATTATGTAATAATTTTTAGTAATTAATAAAATTATTTTGTTTTGAAAATTAATTAAGTTTTAGAATTAAGTTTATTTCAATTAATAAAGTGATTAAGGTCAAATTAGTTAATAATTTTAGATTAATTTATTTGTTAAGGTTTAATTAATTATGGATTAATAATTTGATAATTAAGGATTAAATTAAATAATAATTAAATAGACGATTAATTAAATAATTAAAGATTAATTAATAAGTGATTAGTAACTAATTAATTAAGTGATTAGAGATTAATTAATTAGTAATTAAGAATTAATTAATTAATTGATTAGAGTTAATTAATAATTAATTAAACATTAATTAATTTATAATTAGTAGTTAATTAATTAGTGGTTTAGGCTTAATTAATTAAATAATTAAGCTTAATTAATTTATAATTAATTAATTAAGATAAATTAATTTAAATTAAGTAATTAATTAAATAATTAATTAAGATTAATTAATTATAAATTAAGGGTTAATTAATAACCAATTATGGAATGATTAATTTTTAATCAAGTTTTAATAATGATTAATTAGAGTAATTAATTAATAATTAAAGGATTATTAATTAATTTAAGATTAATTAATTGATAATGAGGTTTATTTAAAAAGTGATTATTTAATTTACTGATTGTGATTATTAAGTAATGATTGGTTAAGCAAGGTAATGTGATTAATTCTTAAGTAATTAATTTAATTTGAATTAATTAAATTAATTGTATTATGAATTAAAGTTGTGCTTGCTTATGGATGATTGTTTTTGAATTGAATATCTGAATATGGTTGGTATCTATTGGATGATAGTTGAGATATTCTGTGATGAGATATTGTTTATATTTGTGATAGATATTGATTATTATTTGTGGATAATACTGTGTGGATGTTATCTTTAAACTGAATTGAATTGTTTAAATCTTTAAACAACTTGGCCTTTAAAACACGTTTGGATTTCGTTGAGACTGGGATCGGGAATCAAATTTGATTTTCCGAAACCACATCGATCCAAGTTAAATGTTAGGTCGTGACATCTCAAAGGAAGATCGAGATGGAGTTTTTAGAGTGCAAGGGTTATTGTCGTTAACTCTGAGGGTGATTCCAAAATGAGTGTAACGAGATAATGCCTTCGGTTTTGTTCGAACCTGAAACGAACTTGTATGGATTGAATGCTTTCAGAACATCGTCACGTAGACGATGAGCATTCTAAGAGATATGTTCTCTAAAGGTAATCGTAGCCTCAAGCCTCATCAACCGATAATGGCTAAAACAGGGGAGGTGCAGCAAGGTTAAGTGGGTCGTGTCCAAGTAGGACGAGGTTTTCCCCTGTCTAGAAGTCCCTTATTATTTCGGCTGTGTGGGCAGTTGTTGGCCACAACTGCGGGGTTGTCCTGTTCGGAGCTGTCCAGTAAGGGATGGTTCCGACCTTGTGTTGCAGGGGATCGGGAGTGGTCCTCGGTACGGTGATCTAGGCCCCGTACTGTGACGGGCGGTACCCCAGTAGCCCTGCCATTGTATGGCCAATAAGTGCATGTACGGTTTTGATTGTGCCCATCTATGTTGGAACGTGAGATGTAGCATTCCAGCTATTTCTGTATTTTATTTTGAAAACCCTAGACCCTATTATAATATCACTGGATTTCCTATCAAATGCTTTGGTTAGTGTAAGTTAAAAATTTACCCGCATTTATTTGTGGGGAGTCTTGCGTGATACCTTTTGTTTTCAAATTGATTTTATAGTTAAACAACTTTAACTGATTTACTCACACCAGACCCATGTCTGACCCGGAGTTTATTTTGTTTTTCATAAACTCTTGGGTACTTAAATTTTTATGAGTAGCCAAGTGACTAGGTTGGGATTGTCAAATGTTTTGGAAGCTGGAGCTGGAGTCCAGATGTACTTATCTATCTCTTTCCGCTATAGTGACATTTTGATGTTGTGTTTTGCGTTGTATGGTTTGGTAAACTCTTATGAATGTCAGATGTAATGAAGTCGTATTATTTTGTGTACTCTGATATGTAAAACTATGTAATGGATATGTGTAATATTATATTTTGTTCGTTTCCGCTGTGAGATTCTGATGATTGTTGTTCTTTTCTTTCTATCTTTCTATTTCTATCTCTTTCTTTTCTTGTGGATGATACGTCTTTCTGGGATGGGAAGACGAGTCATCACAAATTCTATTAAAAATCCATTTATATATATATATATATATATATATATATATATATAAAAATAACACATTATTATTATTGTTTTGAAAATAATCAATTTTAAGTCATTTTAAATAATTATAAAGGAGATTATCACATTTATTTGCTTGAAATTCCCGGGATATCACATTTCTCTCTCCTTTGAATCTTTTCGTCCCCGAAAAGGAATGAAGCCAGAATTTATTAAAATGCTTATTATCAGAAAAATTATTCTTGATCACTTTTAAAACACTTTTAAAATCCATGTAATATTACAAAATAGTTTTATAGAAATACTTTTTTTATAACTTGATGTTTCAACAAGTCCGTCCACATTCTCACAGAAATTCGGTCATATGTTGATCAGGCGTAGGACTGAAAATCTATAAGTACTTGGTAAACCCATTTCAACACCCAGTGAAAATACTTGGAAAATAATTTTGTTGAAAAAGTAGAAAACATTTTTGAAAATAGAGGAAATATCTTTGGTGAGAATTCTCTGGAAATCATCACCCCATCCATGGCCGCAATTACATCCTGGGTTACGTTGCCATCGCAACAAAAATCCATGTAACTGCAGGCACTCCGCGCCCCTCGATTACGCCATGGAACCCACAACAGATCGCAGTTACATTCCAGGGTTACGTTGCCATCATAGCAAAAGTCCATGTAACTGTAGGCATCAGCACCCTCGATTTTCGCTGTCAAAAATGAAACTTCTTCACTCCCACATAAGTCGCAGTCTACCGATGTAAAATCTAACGCAGACTGTTGGCTCTTAGCAGCACACACGAATTTCGCTATGTTACCATAGGTCGCAGTCTACCGATATAAAATCAAACGTAGACTGTTGGCTCTCACCGGCACACATGACTTTCGCTATGGTCTGCAGTAGATCACGGTGACATAGAGTAAAACCGTCGTCCCAGCATAACTTAAATGCCTCTGTAGGCCTCAACACCCTCGATTTTCGCTACACACTACACATAATCCTCAGGAACTAGTTTTGTCCGGACTCCTCACAGGATCAACTTTAGAACCTGCCCCTTTGAGGCTCAAGGCAGTACCAACCTATGGTACTCCTAAGAAGTTCATTTCGAGGGAGCGCCTTTTTCTCCAGAGCCATTTTCAAAACACTTTATACTATACACATATAGTATCTTCCAAATCATACACCTAGTATGAATCTCATATAAATCTCCTTTCTCAAAATCGATTATCCCAAAATCGATAATTCTCAAATTAGGCTTTCCAAATCCAATATTGATTCTATCCAAAAATCAAAAGCCTTTCCAAATCCAAAGGGTCCAAAAACCTTTCCAAAATCATCCTCATGCAATCCTTTATATATATACATAGATATATATAATTTTTAAAATCTTTGGATTACTTCAAACTTGTATAAATTCCCTTTTTATACTTTAAGTACTCTTCAAAAATCCTTTTCTTCTGGCAATAGATTCAACAAGGAGAGATTTATCTTAAATAACAAAGATATATAACTTTATTTATTCCAAATCAAATATTCAAATTTGATTACTCTATTAAGTCATTAACCATGTTACTTACTTTCATAAAGTAAGTTTCTACCATAGAAATATCCAATTTCTGTTTTATTTTATCATATATTTCAAAAAAAATATTTTCCACTTCAAAAAAAAATTTACAGTTCCTATCCACAAACTATCAATATCAATTTCATTCCAACCCGTATGATGTACACATATCATTCGTACGCAATATCAATCCGATCGCTCACTCGATCACACAATTCCCTTCCGAACTAGTATCATCCACCCGACTTTCTAGTGCGGACTCGGATCTGGTTTCTTGATCAAAAACCGTCATTCTCCTTGCATAGCCATAACTATGACAGAGAATATGCAGAACCAATCAACAATCCATATCCAGGTTCGCCGTCAAAAATCGAGTGAAAAATCCCAACTCGTATCGATAAACTATCTCGAAATTTTGTGCCCGAATATGGATGAAATCGCTATGCGAATAGAATAACATACGTACATCCTACGTATTTATCTTCATTGATTATCAACTAAATCAATTTCTCTTTTTATTCACATTTTCTTTAATTTCTATCCATATAATCACAATTCTTTCAATTCCATTGGATTATCACTTTAATCCTTATCTCAAATGGATATTCAATCATAAACAGTTTGCACTCTGACCAGCTTATATTTAGAAAATAGCTTGAAAGGTTAAAAATAGATAAATAGTTGAAAAATAACTATTAGCTTGTAAAATAGCTGTAAAATAATTAAGTAATTGTAAAATAGTTAGAAAATAGTCAAATAGTTATAGAAATTTTAAATAATTGCAAAATAACTATAAAATAGTAATTAGTTATAAAGTAGTTGAAAAACAGTAATTAGTTTATAAAACAGAAAAAAAAATTGTTAAATAATTCCAAAAATAATTGTAAAACAAGTATAAGATAGTTTTAGGTGTAAAAAGAAATGTTGTACAGTAAATAGTTTGGAAAAATAGATTTATATTAAAACAATTTATTTTGAAAATAGTCCAGAGCCAAACAGTACAACTTCCCAATCTCCATTTCCAATCAATTCAATTTAAATTTCCACTTCCATTTAAATTGACTCAATTCCAATTTGATTATCTTCAATTTTCATTGAAGTTGATTTAACCCTAATTCAAGTTGAATTAATCCTCAATTTCTTTTCTAAATTCAAATCAAATTCCATTTGAATTTACTTATTCAACATTAATCACAATTTCAATTAATTCAAATAAATTTCAAATTGAACCAATTTCAGTTCATATCAATTCAATTTTGAATTAATCCCAATTCCCATTTGGATTTGAACTCATCCAACTTCAATTTCATTTCAAACTAATCCAATTCAAATTTTCCATTAAATTTTTTAAACTTATCCATCTTCATTCACAATTCCAATTGATTCAAATCAAATTCAATTTGAACTAATTCAATTCAAATTTCAAATTTAAACCATCCCGAATTATATAAATTCGAGTTAAATTTTGAAACCAAACCTTTGAATTTTTATCTTAAACTTTCAAATCTTAAGTCCAAAATGATTCCATTTTATTTAAAACATCCATCCGTTTCCAATTTTCGGATCTCAAACCCATTTTGAAATCACTCAAACTCCTAATTCAAATCAACCATTTAACTTCCCAAGTTAAATCTTAATTTCATCTTAAAATTTCCAAATCAGGTTGATCATTCAAACTTATTTAACTTCACATTAATAATCTTCCCACTTATAAGTTCAAAAACTTATCACTTTGGGTTATACATCACCTTCCAAAATTAAAACCCAACATTTAGAGTTTATTTCAAACCATCTTTGATATTATGTATATCCACTCATATATACATATTTACTTCTTGGCCCACCACGCCAAATTTTAAAATTTAAACCACCCTTGGTTTTAATTTAAACAAATTCTTTTAAAATTTACAAACAACTTCTTATTCTAGAATAAGATTACATTCAAAATAGTTTGAATAATATTATTTCCCTTAAAATTTTGAAAACAATTTTCAAATGTTTAAATTTAGAATTCAGAACTTCACAGTTTGAAACCTACTTCAAGTTACATGTCATACTTATTTAAAGGTTACCCCCTTAAAACATTTCATTTTTGCTTACTCATTAATACACATTTTATTATTAAACACAATAATTATTTATGATAATAACCCAGACTATCATATCTGAAAACCAATTTATTATTATCTTATTCTGAAACTCTTCCCCAAATTCAAGATTTTAATTTCAGTTTGAATTCATTTCAAACTTATCTTTATTCAATTTCAGTTTCAGTTTGGTTGTATTTCTATTACTTCTTAATTTAATTCCAATAATTTAAAAACCAATTACCTTAATTTTTAATAGAAAGAAATATTGCTTTATGTATCAAAATATACTCTTATATAAAATCATTTAAAATCTTTATATAAGAATAAGTAACAACTACGGTTTCATATACACACACATACACACACACACTCTCAACTCATCCTAGGGTACCATTGACCCTATCCTTAATGAGTAATCCCACCAGAGCCAAGGTTCTCGCTTAACATTCGGCTCTGATACCAAATGTAACGACCCAGAAATTTCGATCCAGAAAATTCCAGATAGTTAGGAAAAGAAGAAAAGAGAAAGAAGAAATGGTAACAAGTCACAGAAACCTCACATTTGCAGCAGATCAAAATATAATATCAGATAAATAACAGTTTTACAAAGAAGAACTATATCAGTACACTTATATTTTTATACATCGGAGTTACAACCATTACCAATCACTGGACAGTTTAAAACAACATGTCCTAGTTATACAATAATATATCACAGCGGGAAAAAATTCATACGTTCCTACCATCCAGCTCGCCTCCTGAGCTTCAGAACGTCTTTACCTAAAAATCTGTAATATTCGGTCTAACCCGAGCATTACATCAAAGTAACACCCGGGTCAGGCTGAAAACCAGCGTGAGTAAACCCATATAACATGAAATTCTAATGCACAAAGCATATTTAAAACGTAGGTTAACTCATACTCCACTACGAGTTCATTACTTATTATGCTTAACATTTATTTCACAAATCAATCCCTAAGTACCCATACTTAGTTTCAAAGGTCCATATTATTCCATTCCAGCCTATTTATTCACATATCAATCTATAAAGATTCGAAGTGGTTTTTGGTATTTACTAATACCCGACTCTAGTCTCTTCGAATCCAGTGTCATCTTAACCCAAGTTATTCAAGTGAAATACAATTCAACTTAAAATACAGAGTGTCACAACAATTCATTATCAATAGATAACCACATCATCACAATTTAAATCAAACATATCATATCACATAGCATCAGGAATCACATATTAGGGATAATAATTAATCCAAGGCTTCCAATATCATTCCATCATCCATACACAAGGTTGATTAGCCATACCCTTCTAATTAATTTAAATATATTAAATTAATTACTTCCATCATCTTTAAATCTTGTTTACTCAACATTAATTAATTGCAAATCAATTAATGAATCTCTTCTCATTATCATCTTAATTAATTATTCTTTACTTACAGTAAGTGATTAACTCTTAATTAATTACACAAATTAATTATTCTTTACCCATCCATATTAATTACATTGATCCTTCATTAATCACTTAATTAGTTATCTCATAATCACTTCATTGATTATTTATCCCTCAATTAATCATAATCATTATTTAACTAATCATTGATTAGTTTCCTAAATTAAACAATCCTTAATTAATTACACGAAGTAATTAATCCTTAATTACTTCCATTAAGTAATTATCCTCTAATTACTTTCATTAGTTAATTACTCTCTTGATTAATTACCTTAACAAGTAATTAATCACATCATTAATTAACCTTAATCCTTAAATTAATTGTTCTTTAATTAATTAATTAAATCTTTAATCAATTATATTAATTTATCCCTTCTAATTACAATTAATAATTAATCTTTAACTTAATTACATTCATTAATCAACCTTGATTAATCACATTAGTAATTAGCTACCCTTAGTTACTTTATATTTAAACCAATCTCTTGATTAATTATATTAATTAATCCTTTTAATTACCACTGAGTAATTATCACTTAATTACTTCCCTTAAGTAATTATCCTTTAATTACCTTTCATCAAGTAAATTTCCTTTAATTAATTTCATCCAGTAATTATTCATTAATTACTTCACTAAGTAATTACACTTCATTAATCATATTAAGTAATTATACTTAATCCCATTATTATGTAATCCTCTTTAATTAATTAAACTTAATTAATTAAAATTAACCTCATTAACTTAATTATTACACTAAGTAATTAATTCCTTTAATTACTTCAATAAGTAATTACCTTTAATAATCTTTTTAACATTAAGTAATTAACCTCTTAGTTACCTATTACTTGATTATTACTTCATTAATTAATCTTGATTAATCAATCTTTAATTAAGTGATCATCTATAATTATTTAATTTCACAAATCATTTATCTTAATTTAATTACCCAAAATAAATATCTTAGTTAATTAAGTAATTATACTTCAATTACTTTAGTTAGTAAAACATGATTTAATTAAGATAAATCATTTATCACATTAACTCTTAACTTATATTTTAACATAAATTAAATTCTAAAACCTGAATATGTTTTATTAAAATCATTATTCCTTGATTCAAGTTGAATACCTTTTACTTAAATCATAATTATATTTCAACAATTATATTTTAAGTTGACAACATTTATAACTAATACAAATTTACTCTAATGTAATATTGTATAAATCAATCTATTTTAAAACAACATTTAAACTTTTAAAAATCTATTTCCTTTAAAAATTAAATTTGTTTTTAACATCATTTCTAACTTTAAACATTTTATACCTCTTTTTAAAATCAGTCAAACTTTGCTAAAAATTTAAGTTTGTCTTTTTAAAATTCGAAAATCACTTTAATTAAAACCTGGCTAAGTAAAAAAAAATTGGAAACAACATTTGTTTCCGAGAAATCAACAAAACTCCTGAGTCAGTGCTCGAGTAAACTCGGTGCACACCAAACAACTTCCACCATCGCAAACTTCGAGCTGAACACGCGAAGAACTCCAAAAAAACTCCGGGCCACCATTCTTCTTCCCTAAACTCAAACCCATATGCACACGCAGCCCGCTGTGCACTTGCACGATCGAAAAATTCAACGTCGATCGACTCTCGGTCTCGCACCAACCCACGATCAACCTCGTCAACCACCACGACCATGCAGAACACTGAAACAAGCAAGCAGACACAAAACTGAATGATTAGGCCGAAACTTGAATTTCGACCATCATCAGAAATTCAAATTTGCCGATGATCCCACCATCGATGAGCCCGGCCAACATCACCAGAGCGTCGCCATGACCTCCTGCATTGCTCCCACACCACGCTGTCTGACTCGATGAGCCACAGTCGCCACACCACCTCGATAAAGCCGACCTCCAAAAATCTTCCACTAAACCCTACCCTGACCAAATTCGATCGTCACAGCCCTTAGAAAAATACAATCATATTTTTCCATCACTCTACCATACTCCACCCTCCTTCGAGCCAAAGCTCGATGCTGCAGTCGACACCGTTCACCGTGGGTAGCCAAAATACCCAAAATTGCTCAACACCAAAGATCTCCTCAAATCCCAAACGAAAAATTACCAATTTCATTTTAAAAATCATGATTTATTAACACGAATCAGATTATATAATTCAAAGATGAAATGTTGATATTGATTTTTAACAAAAACTTGATTTTTACTGTAATCCCAAAATTTACAGTCTATTTACTAAATATAATTACCTTAAATTATTTTTAAAAACGAGATCATACTATTATTCACATTTTCCTTTCAGAATTCAAAGTCTAATTTTTTATTGTTTGGGAAGATAGGAAGTGTTTGATGATGGTGGGTCTGTTATCAATAACAGAGCATAAAAATACAGTATCCAGAAAACAAATAGGCAATATTATGCTCATATGCACACATTTATATTCAAACTCAAGCAAACATTATATATACTGCATGCAACAAATTTCATCTTAGATCCATAAACTATTTTTAAATAAAAAGGTTTACTTGCCATATTTGCAAAAAAGAGGTAAGCTTTTAGATCTGGAACTGCTACTGATTTTAAACTGGAAGCTTGATATTTTGAGCAGAAATGTACATGAAACTTGCTTGCTATGCTTGTTCAGTTGAAGGCTTGAAGTAGCTTGATTTATTTGAAAACTTGAAGAAGTTGCTTGATATTTGAACTTGATCTTAACTTAGATATTTTCTGGTTTTGTTTCAGGTTGTTGCTTTTTTCTTAGTTTGAATATTAACAAGCTTTGTTTTGAATGAAGAAAGAAAAGAAAGTGAGGAAGGGATAGAAACGTATACATTTTATTATCTTTTAATTTGTTATGCTTTTAAAATAGAAAAAAAAATCAAAAATATTGACACTTGTCCTAAAATCCAACACTTGTCATTTTATAAATTTAAACACCTTACACTTGTAGTTATTCATTTTTATTATTATTTTAAATGTTTTTAGAAAGCCTTTATATTTATCTTCCTAAATAATAAATACATTTGTAAATAAAATATCTTTTAAAGAAGATAATATAAAAAAATTGTATACTAATAAAAATATTATACATATATTTTTTAATTCAAAATATTTATAAATATCTATCCCTTGAATTTCAAATTCAAATTCAAATCCAAACTTAAAAATCCAATTTTTAAATCTACTCAAATATATATTTAAACAATCACAAATTCAATTCTATTAAAGATCCATTTATATATATATATATAACACATTATTATTATTGTTTTGAAAATAATCAATTTTAAATCATTTTAAATAATTATAAAGGAGATTATCACATTTATTTTCTTGAAATTCCCGGGATATCACACAAAATAAAAGAATATGTATATGAAAAAAACAAAAACAAATTATCTTCGTTTGTTATTAAAAAATGGCCGCACAAAATTAAGATTAATGGCCTCCTCAAGAAAATCGAATTTGTATCCCCTCTTCCTCTTCTGTTCGAAACCAAGCCGCCTCCTCCTTCATCATCGAATCTACTTAATTCGTCGAAGCTTGGGTCGCGTATCACATTTAGAAATGGGATCTTGTTCGTGAGGCACTCGATCACATCTACGCTTGAATCGAATGGCTATGTAGGTCGGCAGGCTCGTGATGTCAAGCGAGGCGGAGAATTGTGGATGGTTGGTCTCGATGGAAGCTGGGGGGATTTCGTTCAGTCGGCTAGGGCTCGAGATTGATGAACTCTATGGCACATGATCTTTGGGGGATATTGATCAAGGGAGGAAGCATCAGCAATTTTTGTTGTAGCAGCGACCGGTGGTTCACCGAAGTCGGCATGCATAGGGGCTCATGAGCGCACATGCGGCAGCAATGGGGGGCGATCTCGTCGACGATTGGAGGCATCTTGAGCAGTCAATGAAGGGTTTCGATCTGTGTTCGTCATTGTTCAGTAAGGTATAACATTTTAATTTAAATGTTCTTAAGTTTAAACTGGCATACTCAATAATTTTTTAAATTGTTTTAAATTGACAGTAAGACAATTTTGTATAAAATTTAATTCACATACATATTTAAATATATATATGTGTGTGTGTGTATGGATAAAATAATAAATACACATATTCATATACGGGTTTAATTCTGAAAAGGTAAAGATTTGTTTGTTTAGTTAAATCCAAATTTATTTTTGAGTTACTAAGGATAATTTATTAAAAAGAATTAGTTTAAAAAATTAAAAACATTAGTTTAAAATAAAATTCATTGGCTAACTAAAATTATTGAATGGGAATTTATTATTCAATTAGGGAAATTTTAGTTTAATTAAATAATTGGTTGATTAAATTTATTTAAATAGTGATTGACTATTTGTTTAGTTCAAATATTTTTATTGAAAGAAAATTTGTTTAAAAATAAATTATTGGTGTAAAATCCAAATTATTATCTAAAATTAAATAAATAACTAGTGATTAATTATTTAATTAATTCAATATATTAATCAATTGTATAAAATTGTCTATACAAGGCCTAATACTGTGAAGAAAACAAGCTGGATCGAAAAATGGTTGCATGCGTAAGCAAAGGTGAAATCTTCTCACTCAATCGGATTTTTCGATTTTATTTTAAATAGTTAAATTTAAAATTGTTGATTGTGTGCTTGGACGATAAATTATTATCAGTTGTATTAGATTAGACCCTATGCGCCGCATAATAGCAGAGGATATTATATAAACCCATATACCGCGATATTCCACCTCGAAGTGAAATTGGTATTTTATATGTATTTGGAGTGATTGATTTCCCGCATTATATAGCAGATGAGACCCTATGTGCCGCATAATAGCGGTTGATATTATATTGATCGCATGTACCACGATATTCCACCTCGAAGTGGAATTGGTATTTAATTGTTTTGCTAAGTCTGTGGATGTAGGAAAACAGGTTGGAGGGATCCAACCGGATTCCTCAAATATTTGAATTTGTTTCAATGTTGTGTATTGATTGTTTATAATATCTATGTGATTATATTTTTGATTGAAATCGTTGAAGGCTAAAGTTTAGCCGAATATATTTTTGGTATCGTAGGATACCAGAAATAAATAAAGTTTGATTATTGAAATTAAAGTAGAAAATTCTAAGTAAATTCATTTTTAAGAATTGGGTTTAAAGGAAGGAATTTAAATAGATAAAGTTGATTTTTGAAATATTATCGAATTAATTCCAAAATATGGGAAAAGATTTTAATGAATGGATTTTAAATAGTATTGTTTAAAAGTTGAAGAGTTTATCTTGAAATCCAGATTTTAATTAGTCTGGGAGATATAAAAGAATTTATTTTAAAGGATAATGAATTTGAAAATCAATTTGAAATTTGATTTGGTATTTGAAAATAAATAAATTGTGACGACCCAGAATTTTTAACAATGTAGAATGGGATAATTGAATTAATTTTAAACACTTAAAAGTTAATTTTAACGTGAATTTGAGATATAAGTATTTACTTGAAAATTAAATCATTGAATTATATAGTTTAAATATTGTATTTAATAATTGAAATTGGGTAAATTGTTGAATCTGAAATTTCTAAGTCTGTTTAAAATAAGTTGAAGGCTTATAAAATTTATAATGATGATACTGAAGATAATAGAATGGTTGAAATTTAATTTAAAGGTGATTTGTTCGATTTTGAAAATATACTATCTACACCATCTCAATTTTATTTATATTTATGTATGCTTTTAAATAATACAAAAGGTATAAGTATGTATACATTTATAAGTATAGGATAAGTGGCATGACATGGTGAAGACAAGTGATATAATATGGACCATACACCTATCTTAAGATGAAATAGAATTATGACACATAACCCCATTAGGTGTCCATGTGTAGAAACATCTTAAGACACCAAAATAGACATGTGTCAACATTCTAAAACTTGTGCAAAGAGAAGTAGACAAGTGTCCAAAACTAAAATTACCAAACTAGCCTTGAAAATTACTATATAAAGGGTGCAAATGTTCACTTTTTTTTCTTACTTTCACAAAGCAAAAACAAAAGTAAGATAAAATGAAAAAGCTTGGAGAAAGCTAAGGAAAAAGTGTCAAGGAAAATACACAAGTTTAAGGTGAGAAAACCTATTTAAATTTCTAGTATTTATGTTATTCTTGAAGAGATGATAGTTGTAAGTAAAAGTGGCTCGGTTCTATCAAAAACGCTTAGTAATTTGACCATAACTTTCTCAATTTACAATGAAATTTCGATTTCTTGGATGTTCTGAAAAGCTTATTTCATGTATTACAACTTATATGTTTTGTGTTTTCTGTAATTTGGATGTTAGATATGTCAAAATTGAATTTTTCTACTGTAATCCCGAGAGCAAAACCAATATTAGCTCTGTGCTTAAGTCTGAAACTAAATTGGCCATAACTTCTTCGTTCCTCAACCAATTTCGATAAATTTAGATGTTCCGGAAAGCTTAGACTTTGTTCTAAAACTTTTAAGTTTTGAGTTTTCCAAAATTTCGATGTTATCTTGGCCAAAATTATAATTGTTTATCGCTGTCCCGAGACAAAATGACAGAAGTTATGAAATTCAAATCTTAGAATTGTTTTATCCATAACCTTTATAATTCTTATCGGAATTCGGTAATTTTTAATGTTTCGAAAATCTTCGAAACTAAGCTACAACTTTTGCTTTATTCATTTTGCCTGATTTCGATGTTTTCTATGCTAAAATTGCAATTGTTGGTCGCTGTTCTGCAAATGCATAAGTTCAGGCTAAGCTTAATGTTTTTAGTAAAATGGTCATAACTTTTAAACCGTTGATCCAAATTCGATGATCTTGGTCATTCTGGAAAGGTAACAGAAAGGCCTATAACTTTTATTTGTATCATTTTTTCAAATTCGTTGATTAAAATGTTGAAAAACCTCTTGCAAACTCGTTGTCCTGTTGTTGTAGAGTACTCAGTGTCTTATGCAAACCTGAGCTAGTATTTTGTGTATAACTTTTGTGTTTCTTATCCAAATCTTATAACTTTTTAAGTTTTGGAAACTGCAGGAAGAATGTGATAACTTTCATTTGTATCACTTTTTAAAATTCGGCCATCTATATATATGAATTTGAGGTGCAAGGTCGGGTTAAATTTCTGCCCAAAATGAACATGTTTGTTTCTACGAAAATGCCTTACTTGTTAGATTTTTATCATCGATTTGATAAACAATTCGATGGGTTTCTTTTCATGGTCGTTGAGTATACTAAGTAAATTAGTTTAAAGAAGTATTTTCACACAGAAGAATTAATCGAGGATGCGGTATAAGACCATAGATAATTTAGTAGGTTTGTTAATGGAAACTAAGAAGTTAATTAAGATGAGTAGTTTATGATTGTGAACAATTAATAATATAAGCAATTAAAGGTTAATTAAATTCTAGAGTAATTAATAATTTGGAATAATCAACGATTGATTAAGGTAATTAATCAATGTAGTTAATAGAAATTACTAATAAAAGAAATCGAAGAAAAATTACTTAATATCATAAATCAAAGGGGGTAATTATTGGTAATTACTTAATTGAGGATTAATTACTTGTTTAATTAGTGTAACAAAATTTATGGAGGGTTAGTAAATTTATGAGCATGATTAATTCAAGGATTATTAATCAATGTAAGTGATTATAAGTTAATGAATCTGAGAACTTAATCCAAGTAGATAAGTTAAGATGAATAATGATGGGTTGACTAATTAAATTGATTTGGAGTTAATAAATGTAAATGAAGGAATCTAAGTGATTGAGGTTTGAAAATTCAATTAGAATCAATTGAATTGATTTGTGTGATTAAGCTTTTCTTATGATTGGTTGAATGGTATTGGATGTTTTGAATGAGTTGATATCTCTGATATGAAATGTTGTGTATTTCATTAGGATAACTTGGGTTGATGATATGAGTTTCGAAGAGACCGGGGTCGGGTATTGGAAAATACCCGAAACCACTTCGAATTTTATAAATTGATTTGTGAGAACAATAGGCTAGAATGAAGTGATTTAAGTGAATTGGATTATTTTATCTAAGTTTGGTACTTAGAAATTGATGTGTGGAATAAGTGATGTCTAAAATAAATTGTGGCTTTGTGAATTGATATAAGTTACCCGGGTTTATATGACTTGTAAACTTTTGCATTCCATGTTAGTTGCGTTTACTCACGCTGGATTCCAGCCTGACCCGGGTGTTACTTTGGTGTAATGCTCGGGTCAGACCGAGTATTACAGATTTTCAGGTAGGAACGTTCTGGGGCTCAGGAGGCAAACTGGATGGCAGTAACGAGTAGAGTATTTCCGCTATATTTATATATTCGTTAATCTGAGACATGATACTTGTATTTATTCAGTGACAGTATATGTGTGGAACTCTGATGTATATTAAATGTAATCAACAGATATAGTATTCTTTTGTAGATATTTATTATTTATTATATTTTATCCGCTGCGAATGTGAGATGTTTGGTGTTTCTCTTCTTCTTCTTCTATCCCTTTCTTCTTTTTCATAACTATCTGGAATTTTCGGCTTCGAAAATTTCGGGTCGTTACATTTGGTATCAAAGCTGAAGGTTAAGCGAGAACCTTGGCTCTGGTGGGGATTACTCATTGAATAGAGTCCGTGGTACTCTAGAATGAGTTGAGTATATATATATGAGAGCGTACTTGTTACTTGTTTATAAAGATTTTTAATGATTTTTTATAAAAATATATTTTGATATATATAGCAACATTTCCTTCTAATGAATATTTAGGTGATTGGTTGTTAAATTATTGGAATTAAGTTAAGAAGTAATATAAAATACGACCAAATTGAAACTTATAACCAAAATTGAAGAATAAACTTATATAACAAAATGGAATTTGAAATATAGATTGTGAATGTAATTTATAAATTGAAATAAGCTTCATACATAAATGAGATTATAATTTGAAATAGAATTCCATAGTAATGTTTAATATGAATTGGATGGATTGGGAATTTGGAATTTTTGGGAAAAATTAAAATTCCTTTGGATTTGGAAGTGGTTTCCAAAGGTTTTGGAAAAATAATAGTATTATTTCAAAAATATTTTTGTGTTGAATTTAAAACCTGGGAGATTTGATATTAAAAATATTTGAAAATGTTTTTAAAGAGATAAAAGCATTGAACTCTTTCGGTAATTGGAAAATAACGTCGGTGATGACTACAGCATTATCGATGTTTATTGTCGAGTTTCTAGAAGAGAAATTGCTACCAAATTGTTTTACATTGGAATTGTTTGTGAACTGGGTTTGGTTTTGAAATTCAAAGGGGTAATTGAATTTGCCAAAGAATTTTGGGTATAGTTGAATTCTAAGGTGCTACTGAAATTTTCGAAATTTGTGTAAACTCTGGAATCTTGATTGAAATGTTTATGGAATAATAAAAATATATTGGCTAAATATAATGTATAATTCCGAGTTAAAAGAAAAATGTGAATGTAATTGATTATAAATAGAAATTGTAAAATTGAAATTGTAATTAAAGTTGTACAACTTTAAAAATCAAACGGAATTTGATTTGAAGTTGGAAGGAAATTGAGAATCAATTCAACTTGAATTGGGGTTAAATCAATTTCAATGGAAATTGAAGATTATTCAATTTGGAATTGGGTCAATTTAAATGGGAGTGAAAATTTAAATTGAAATATTGGGGAAGTGAACAGTTTTGACTCTAGACTATTTTCAATATAAATTGTTTTAATATAAACTTATTTTTCTAAGCTATTAAGTATATACTACCTTTCTTTCTTAAAGCAAAATTATTTTATACTTGTTTTATAATTATTTTGGAGCTATTTAACCATTTTTCAGCTGTTTTCTAAGCTCATTATTATATTTTAACTATGTTACAAATTAATTACTACTTTACAACTATTTTGCAATTATCTAAAATTTTTGAAACTATTTAACTATTTTACATCTATTTTGCGAACTAAACATTATTTTCCAACTACTTATCTATTTTGAAAATTTCGAGCTATTTCCTAAATATAAACTGGTCGGAGTTCTTATTGATTTAATACCCAACTGGGATAAGAATTGAGGTAATAATCCAAATGAGGATTAAGGAAAATGTGAATAAGTGAATGAAAATTTAAGTGAATGTGAATAGAAAGGAAATTGATATTGGAAAGAGTAATCAAATTTGAATATTTGATTTTTGGGTAAACAAAGTTATATCTTTGTTATATATGCTCCCCTTGTTAAATATATTGTTCGAAGAAAAAGGATTTTGGAAGTGTTTGAAGTATAAAAGGGAATTTTATACAAGTTTAAAGTGATCAAAAGTTTTAAAAATTATATATATCTGTATATATATATATAAAGGATCTTATGAGGATTTTGGAAAGGGTTTTGGGAACCTTTGGATTTGGAAAGGCTTTTGATTTTTGGGTAAAATCAATATATGGAATTTGGAAAGCCTATTTTGAGAATTATCGATTTTGGGATAATCGATATTGTGTAAAGGAGCTTTGATAAAATTCATACTAGGTGTATGATTTGAAAGATACTATATGTGTATAGTATAAAATGTTTTGATGATGGCTCTGGGGAAAAAGGCGCTCCCTTGAAATGAACTTCTCAGGAGTGCCATCGGGTGGTGCTGCCTTGGGCCCCAAGGGGGGGGGGGGTTCTAAAGTTGATCCTGTGAGGAGTCTGGACAAAACTAGTTCCTGGGGATCTTGAGTAGAGGTTACCATAGCGAAAGTCGTGTGTGCCGCTGAGAGCCAACAGACTGTGTTTGATTTTATATCGGCAGACTGCGACCTATGTAGGAGTGGAGAGGTTTCATTTCGACAGCGAAAATCAGAGGCCGCTGAGAGCCTGTAGTTACATGGACAACGTAACCCTGGATGTAACTGTGATCTGTTATGTGGATTCCATGGCGTAATCGAGAGGCCGCGGAGAGCCTGCAGTTGCATGGACTTTTGCTGCGACGGCAACGTAACCCTGGAATGTAACTGTGACCATGGATGGGGGTGATGATTTTCGGAGCATTGTCACCAAAAATTTTTCCTCTATTTTCAAGAACTGTTTTCGATATTTTTAATAAAATTATTTTCAAGTATTTTCACTGGATGTTGAAAACGGGTTTACCAAGTACTTATAGATTTTCGGTTCTACGCCTGATCAACGTATGACTGAATTTCTGTGAGAACAAGGATGAACTGTTTGAGACATCGAGTTATAAGAAATATGTTTTATAAAAAGCTATTTTAATTATATTATCTGAATTTAAAGGCATTTCTAAATTTTAATAAATAAAAAGGGAAATCCAAACAGGAATTATAAAATAAAATTTGAACTCGAGAAAATTTAATGAAGTAATTTTCTTTGTAATAAAAGTTGGAAGTAAGCTAATAAATAATTATTTGATAGAGTATGTTAATAAAAATTTAACTCGGTTAAATAAATGGATGGTAAGTTAATAAAGGAGTTTGGATATGAACTTGAGTTAAATAAAATAGGGTTGGATCAAATAGTGATGGTTTAAATTACAAATGAACATTTAAGTGTGTTATAAGAAATATTTAACGCAATGTACAGGTAACTTAGGTAAAATGGAAGTGTTGCTGAATGAAATGAAAGTGATAATAATAGAAATGGTTTGAATTTCAAACAAAACCCAAGTGAGTAGAAATAACTTGAGAATGGTTTTATATAAATAAAATAAATTCGCAAATGAATTAAGTAAGTGAAATTAAAAATATAAAATGGGGAAATAAATGGGTTAATGGAATTAAATAATAAATGTATGAGGCCTGATTGAATAACAACTAAATCAAAGTTGTAACTGGAATTGGATTATCAGACTGAACTTAAGTTCGATGACATATTAATTTGAAGCATAAATGAGTTAAGTATGTGCTTGGATATTATTTTGGCAAATTGAGAAGGTGAATTAATGTTAAAGTAAATTAACTTAAGTTTAAAATTTATGAAAGCTTGGCTTCGAATAAAGGTGAAAGACCATTAAATAAAGTTTGGGTTAAATTAATTTGGGAATGGTTATAAATTTATAAGTATTTGAATGTGCCAAGCTTACTAAATTATTTTGAAATGAAATAGTTGCGGGAAAGAAATGGAATGCAATGTATGGTTGGTGAATAAAGTAAAAATGAAATGAACTTAAGTACATAATGGGTTGAAATTAATTTGAAGTAGTTATAGACTGAAATGAATACTTTATCAAGCGAATATTGTCAAATTTGCATGGAATGAATTGTTGTTTGCCGTGAATGAATGTAATTAAAATCCTATGGGTTGAGAGAAGTAAAATAATTTGATTTGGAATCAATTGAATGGAACATGAGCTTGTTCGGATTAAAAATAAATTGAATGTAAGTACTTGAGTTGTAAACTATTAAAATGGAATGAAAAGGCATATGAATTGGATGAAAGCATTTGAATTAGCTTTAAAAGTTAAATAAATCGCTTATGGGAAGCGTTTGATACTTGTTGTTTATGTAATACTTGTGTTTAGCCTTTAAAAGTAAGTGAAATGCTAATAGAATTTCTATATGTGGCACTTACATATTTAAATTGAGATAGTACAGGTACTTGAAGACTGTTTGGTTGGTTTGGATTGCGCTAATTGCTTAAATTTATAAGCTGCTTGCTTAAAATGCTAAATAAAGGTACGCCTACGCAATAAAAATAGGAAATATGAACTGTTTTTGCTTTTTCCGACCGTGTGGGTCGATGTATACATATTTATATCTATTGTCAAATTGCAAAGCTCCTTCGTACAAAGGAGACTCTGCCAAAATTTTCCGAAAATTTTGAGAGTTAGAAAATTTTTGGAGATTTTTGAAAAATTTTCGTTAGCGACGAAACGATCACAAATTGGTAATTAAAATAAATTAGTAGATGAAACTAATATGAATCAGTTATAAATGGAAGTTAAAACCGATATTCAAAATTGAAAATAAATTGAATTCGTATGAAAACGGGAAAAACTAATTTGCATAGAAGTAGATGTGAAAACTTCTGTAAAGAGTTGTATAAAATAATTTGAAAGGTTGCGATTGAATATTGTTGCTATGTAAGATATGCAGGTATTAAAGGGAAAAGAAATTGGATTTGATTCCAAAAGATAACTGTGAATTGCCCGACAAAAAGGTATGTATTTAAATTTCTGTATGAAATTGGATTGGGTTTTTGATCTAGCCACTTGGCGTTTTGTTTTCTTTTGGAATTTGGAAGCCCGTAGAGGCCTTTTGTAGTTGTACCAAGCTAGCCGCGCAATGGAGAAGCTGGCAAAAATTATCGGAAATTTAGAGAGTTAGAAAAATTTTGAGAAAATTTTGATAATTCAAAGTTTGATTTAAAATTGAAATTTAGATGATTGAGCAATAGGGTGTTGTTTGAAACTGTAGAAGGTTTTAGGAAATTAGTTAAGGTGATAGTGGGCTTTTAATGAAAGATAGTTGGTAGAGTGTCGAATTTTGAATTTTGGAGAAAAGGTAAACGGGTATTAGTCCATTCTTCCTAACTAGTAATTTCGGGGACGAAATTCTTTTAAGGGGGGAGGAATGTGACGACCCAGAATTTTTAACAATGTAGAATGGGATAATTGAATTAATTTTAAACACTTAAAAGTTAATTTTAACGTGAATTTGAGATATAAGTATTTACTTGAAAATTAAATCATTGAATTATATAGTGTGAATATTGTATTTAATAATTAAAATTGGGTAAATTGTTGAATCTGAAATTTCTAAGTCTGTTTAAAATAAGTTGAAGGCTTATAAAATTTATAATGATACTGAAGATAATAGAATGGTTGAAATTTAATTTAAAGGTGGTTTGTTCGGTTTTGAAAATATACTATCTACACCATCTCAATTTTATTTATATTTATGTATGCTTTTAATAATACAAAAGGTATAAGTATGTATACATTTATAAGTATAGGATAACTGGCATGACATGGTGAAGACAAGTGACATAATATGGACCATACACCTATCTTAAGATGAAATAGAATTATGACACATAACCCCATTAGGTGCCCATGTGTAGAAACATCTTAAGACACCTAAGTAGACATGTGTCAACATTCTAAAACTTGTGCAAAGAGAAGTAGACAAGTATCCAAAACTAAAATTACCAAACTAGCCTTGAAAACTACTATATAAAGGGTGCAAATGTTCACTTTTTTTTTTCTAACTTTCACAAAGCAAAAACAAAAGTAAGATAAAATGAAAAAGCTTGGAGAAAGCTAAGGAAAAAGTGTCAACGCAAATACACAAGTTTAAGGTGAGAAAACCTATTTAAATTTCTAGTATTTATGTTATTCTTGAAGAGATGATAGTTGTAAGTAAAATTGGCTCGGTTCTATCAAAAACGCAGCTTAGTAATTTGACCATAACTTTCTCAATTCTTAATGAAATTTCGATTTCTTGGATGTTCTGGAAAGCTTCTTTCAAGTATTACAACTTAGATGTTTTGTATTTTCTGTAATTTGGATGTTAGCTATGTCAAAATTGAATTTTTCTACTGTAATCCCGAGAGCAAAACCAATATTAGCTCTGTACTTAAGGCTGAAACTAAATTGGCCATAACTTCTTCGTTCCTCAACCAATTTTGATAAATTTAGATGTTCCAGAAAGCTTAGACTTTGTTCTAAAACTTTTAAGTTTTGAGTTTTCCAAAATTTCGATGTTATCTTGGCCAAAATTATAATTGTTTATCGCTGTCCCGAAACAAAATGACAGAAGTTATGAAATTCAAATCTTAGAATTGTTTTATCCATAACCTTTACAATTCTTATCGGAATTCGGTAATTTTTAATGTTTCGGAAATCTTCGAAACTAAGCTACAACTTTTGCTTTATTCATTTTGCCTGATTTCGATGTTTTCTATGCTAAAATTGCAATTGTTGGTCGATGTTCTGCAAATGCATAAGTTCAGGCTAAGCTTAATATTTTTAGTAAAATGGTCATAACTTTTGAACCGTTGATCCAAATTTGAACGTCTTGGTCATTCTGGAAAGGTAACAGAAAGGCCTATAACTTTTATTTGTATCATTTTTTGAAATTCATTGATTAGTATGTTGAAAAACCTCTTGGAAACTCGTTGTCCTGTTGTTGTAGAGTACTCAGTGTCTTATGCAAACCTGAGCTAGTATTTTGTGTATAACTTTTGCGTTTCTTATCCAAATCCTATAATTTTTAAAGTTTTGGAAACTACAGGAAGAATGTGATAACTTTCATTTGTATCACTTTTTAAAATTCGGCCATCTATATATATGAATTTGAGGTGCAAGTTCGGGTTAAATTTCTGCCCAAAATGAACATGTTTGTTTCTACGAAAATGCCTTACTTGTTAGATTTTTATCATCGATTTGATAAACAATTCGATGGGTTTCTTTTCATGGTGGTTGAGTGTACTAAGTAAATTAGTTTAAATAAGTATTTTCACACAGAAGAATTAATCGAGGATGCGGTATAAGACCATAGATAATTTAGTGAGTTTGTTAATGGAAATTAAGAAGTTAATTAAGATGAGTAGTTTATGATTGTGAACAACTAATAATATAAGCAATTAAAGGTTAATTAAATTCTGGAGTAATTAATAATTTGGAATAATCAACGATTGATTAAGGTAATTAATCAATGTAGTTGATAGAAATTACTAATAAAAGAAATCGAAGAAAAATTACTTAATATCATAAATCAAAGGGGGTAATTATTGGTAATTACTTAATTGAGGATTAATTACTTGTTTAATTAGTGTAACAAAATTTATGGAGGGTTAGTAAATTTATGAGCATGATTAATTCAAGGATTATTAATCAATGTAAGTGATTATAAGTTAATGAATCTGAGAACTTAATCCAAGTAGATAAGTTAAGATGAATAATGATGGGTTGACTAATTAAATTGATTTGGAGTTAATAAATGTAAATGAAGGAATCTAAGTGATTGAGGTTTGAAAATTCAATTAGAATCAATTGAATTGATTTGTGTGATTAAGCTTTGCTTATGATTGGTCTAATGGTATTGGATGTTTTGAATGAGTTGATATCTCTGATATGAAATGTTGTGTATTTCATTAGGATAACTTGGGTTGATGATATGAGTTTCGAAGAGACCGGGGTCGGGTATTGGAAAATACCCGAATCCACTTCGAATTTTATAAATTGATTTGTGAGATCAATAGGCTAGAATGAAGTGATTTAAGTGAATTGGATTATTTTATCTAAGTTTGTTACTTAGAAATTGATGTGTGGAATAAGTGATGTCTAAAATAAATTGTGGCTTTGTGAATTGATATAAGTTACCCGGGTTTATATGAGTTGTAAACTTTTGCATTCCATGTTAGTTGGGTTTACTCACGCTGGATTCCAGCCTGACCCGGGTGTTACTTTGGTGTAATGCTCGGGTCAGACCGAGTATTACAGATTTTCAGGTAGGGACGTTCTGGAGCTCAGGAGGCAAACTGGATGGCAGTAACGAGTAAAGTATTTCCGCTATATTTATATATTCGTTAATCTGAGACATGATACTTGTATTTATTCAGTGACTGTATATGTGTGAAACTCTGATGTATATTAAATGTAATCAACAGATATAGTATTCTTTTGTAGACATTTATTATTTATTATATTTTATCCGCTGCGAATGTGAGATGTTTGGTGTTTCTCTTCTTCTTCTTCTATCCCTTTCTTCTTTTTCATAACTATCTGGAATTTTCGGCTTTGAAAATTTCGGGTCGTTACATAAATTGGGAAATCGATTTGTAATTTATTTGGTGTTTTAAAAATAAATCTTTGGGAAATCGATATGAAAATTGATTTGTTGATTAACAAATTTAGAAATTAATTTGGAATTTGATTTGGTGATTGAAATAAATTAAAAATCAATTTGGGATTTGATTTGGTTTGAAAGGGATATTTGGAAGTCGATTTGAAAATCGTATATCAGTGGATATTTCAAAATTTAAAACAAAAATGGGAATTTAAAAAGGAAAGGGAAATTTGTTTTAAAATAAACATTGGTTTATTTTTAAGTGTGGAAAGAAATTTACGGATTTGGAATGTAAATTTAAAATAAATCAAGAAGGATTTATTGATTGATTTAAATGACCATTTTGAAATGCAAAGTGTATTCTCCCTGGAAAGCCAAGTAAGTTTTCAAAGTAACTTTTATATTTTAAATTTAAAGCCTAAAAGTTGTTTTTTTAAGAGAATGTTTTGGAGAAATTATTTTCTTAAGTTGTTTTTAAATCCTTAAAGTAAAAGATTTATTTAGTAAATTATAGAAGTGATTATTTAAAGATTAAATTGATATTTTTTTTAGAAAATGGTTATTTGAATAGTTATACCCTATCTTTTAATTTTATTTTAAAATTAGTTTGGACTTGAAGTTTTATATGAGGTATTGGTATAATGTTTTCGTATCTAATATTTAAATAAAGTGTTTTAAAATGGTCTTTATTATTAATGTTTCCAAGTATATATTTTGGATACGTATTTTAAATTATTTTTAAAGTATTTAAACTCGGCAAATTTTCAGTGGAATTAAATAAATATTTGGAAATTTATTCCACGTGAGGATGGTGATCTGAATTTTGTTTTTAAAGGATTGATGTGCGGAAAGTGATTAGAAATTTGTTTTCAAATGGTTGAAGTGTTAAAATTATATCTTGCGAAGATATTTTGAAAATAATAACTGGGGAAAAATAATTTGAAATCCAGTGATTATTGTGAATGTTGATTGATAGTTAAATAACCGACTATCAATATAGGCCTTTAAATGGCATTTGAATTTCGATGCGACAGAGAGTCGGATTCTAGATGGTCACCCAAAATCCACATCGAATCTTAATGATGAATCTTTATGATTGAAATATCCATGAGTTTTCAAATTTAGTGCTCACTATTCGGCATAGTCGGGAGAGGACTTTGTGTCATATAACCCATTTCGAATAGTGATACGACGAAATGGATAGCATTGAAGACGGTGGTAAAGACCGGGTGTTTTCGAGAATGATAGGATAACCTGTCGAATGACTTTGCACTGAGTTGCTTTGGTATAGAGATCTCCATACGTGATGGGGAGTCTGATCGGGATTGTGGATGCCCGGATTGCAAGGGCTTTTTTGGAAGTGCCTTCGGTTCCTTTTGAACCTGGAACAGACTTGTATGGTTATATGTCTGACATTACACTTTGATATATAAAGTTGATTTCTTTCAAATACATTTATGTTAGTGGTGGAGAATTTATGCTCTTAGCTTAACACCCTTCTCTGAGACGTACGAGCTTAGAGGTCATGTAGTTGATGGTTATTAGTGATATACTCACAATTTGGTAACGTGGCATACGAAGTGCTGCTGATCATTTGTTGATCGAAGCTTGACTTTGTGAAAAGTATAGCTTTGTGGACGAGACTTTTTCGAACCTCGCAACCCGAAAATGATCGAAACATGAATGTTGCAGCAAGACAATTTGTGGGTAGCGCCCTCAGTGTATGTCCATTTCCTTCTGGAAAAGGGTGGTACATTGGTATGGAGCCCAGATACGTAACTTATGTGGTTACTGCAAATTTATTGCTTTGTGGTTGTTGCTTTGTGATTGTTTCTTTGTGGTTGTGGATCCACGGATAAAGGTCGGTAACGACTGGGGGATGGCATACTCGTGTCAGTAGTTACCTAATTACAGAGGTAACCCGGTCTTGTGTTGGTACAGATCCGGTCAGGTTCTCGGGGTCGTCCCTCCAGAGGAGTACCCATTCGGTGTAGGATGTTCCTTTGCCTGACCATTTGTTGGAAATCCAAACAAAACAATACGAGCCTTATACGGTTTTAGTTGCATAACCTGCCATGGAATGTGGCGGTAATCTGCTGTTGAACGTGGTAGCTATAGTAGGCATAAGTGCGAAATGTCTATGCTGGCTAAGACTAATATTATACTTTTGAAACGTTTTCTGCACTATGCACTAATAATAATATTCAAAAAGGATTTTGCGTATCAAGCATGTTTCATTATCATAAAAAGTAATCTCCTCAAATTCTGCGTTTGCATTGTGTGTGCGGGGAGGCCTTATGGTAGTTTCATTTTCGAAAAGCATTGCGGATTTCTTTTCCTTTCTTTGTGAAAATAACTGTTTTTAAGATCTCACACCAGTCCTATGACTGACCCGGAGTTTATTATTCCCTTTCTAAACTCTGGCGCCCATAATTTTCCATACGGACAATCTAGAGTCAAGTTATTATTATTCTGGGGCGAAGTCAATCAAAAAGTATGCCGTGGAGATCTGGAGTTCAAGCTGGATGGCGAGACGTATCACTTATATTATATAGTGTCCACTGCGTATGGGTTGGTGCAAGTCAAATTTTCATGTAAGCAAGTTCTAATGAATTCCGGTGTTGTGTTTGGTATTGTTGTAGACTGTCATAATATGATGTATGTAAAATTGTAATAGTCCTTTGTTTTAAAATAGGGTAAATGAAATAATTTTACCCAAACTACTTTTGTATAGAAAAGAAATCATTTTCCGTAAATTATTATGGTATATATATATATATGGTTGCTTGGATGTTAGGAAGTGATAATATTAAATTATTATCATTGATTATGAATAAGAAATTGAAATCATAACCAAAGGTTAAGAAATAAATTTGAATGCAAATGGGATTTGTAAATATAAAATGTAAATGTGATTTATAATTTGCAATAGAATTCCAGAGAAATATTTGGAAATGCTTTTGAAAAGATATGGAATTTGGAAATTAAATCCCTTTTGAGTTTGGAAATGTTTTCAATGGTTTTGGAAAAATGTTTTGAAAGGGTAAAAGCACTAAACTCTTTTCGGTCATTGGAAAATAATTCCGATGATGATTGCGACATCATCAATGTTCATTTTCGGGTTTCCAAAAGAGGAATTGCTGTCAAAATGTTTTAGATTGAAATTGTTTGCAAAACAAGGTTTGGTTTTGGAAATTCAAAAGGATAATTTGAATTTATTTCAAAAATGGTTTTGAAAAGATAGAAAGACTCTGGAATCTTATTAAAAATGTTACAAAATATAAAAAAGTTTGATAATTTATTAAATTTGGAAATTTGCTTGAAAAATAAATAAGTTTGGAGACTTAGAAAAATTCAAATTGAAACCAAATTTAACTTGGGTTAATTTGAATAAAGAAAGATTTGAGTCAAATAAAATGATGATATGGATTCAAAATGAAATTGAAATGCAAGTAAATGAAAGTGAAATTGAATGTTGAAATTCATTTCGAATTTGTAAGTAAATAGAACTGGAGTTGGAATTGAATTTGATTTGTGTTAAACAAAATAAAGTATAAAAATGAAATTAGTAAGTGAAACTAATTGAAGAAAATATGGTTTGAAATGAATTGAATTCAATAATTATAAATGAATGTAAATTGAATTCATATGGAATTTGAAATCTAGTTTAAATATACATAGATATTAACCAAAGTGGCAAATTAAAAATAAATATGGGAAGCATGTAAAATACTTGTATCGAACTTAAGAAAAGAATGGTGTAATTCTTAAGTAAATTTGAATTTGGAGATATATAAAGTTAAAAAAATTGAGTAAAGACTAAACTGGAATTTGTGAATTAGAAAAATTATGAATAAAGGAATGAGAATAATCAATGTGAATAAAAGAAAATTGATTAGCTAATAATCAATTGAAGTAAATTCATAGGATGTACGTATATTATTTTATTCGCATAGCGATTTGATCTAGAATTCGAACATAGAATTTCTAGATAGTTATATCGATCCGAGTTGGATTTTTTCACTCGATTTTTGACGAAGAACCTGGATATGGATTTTTGGTTGATTTTGGATATTCTCTATCACGGTTTATGGCTATGAAAGGAGAATGACGATTTCTGATCAAGAAACCAGATTTGAGTCCGCACTAGGAAGTCGGTTGGACGATACTAGTACGGAAGTAAAATTGTGTGATCGAGTGAGCGATCAAATTTGATATTGCATACGAATGATATAAGTGCATCGTACATGGTTGAATGAAATATATATCGAAACTTTTATAAGAAATGTGCAAAATGATAAGCAGGCTATACAGGTGTGTTAAAAGGAAAAGGAAAAGGAATTGGGATTTTGATTTCGAAGATAAAATTTAATTGCTCGACAAAAGGTATGTATTTGAATTCAATATGAAATTTGATGGCTTTCTTGTCTAGCCGCTTGGCCTTTTGTTTTTTTTTGAATCTGGGGGCCCGTTATGGCATTTTGTGGTCGTATCGAGCTAGCCGCGCAAAGGAGACGCTGGCAAAAAATTTCGAAAATTTAGAGAGTTCGAAAATTTTTGAGAAAATTTTGAAATTTTAAAATTTGAATTTAAATTTAAATTTGTATTGTTGAGAAAACAATGTTGTTTGGAAACTATTGAAGATTTTGAAAAAGTTAGTTGAAGTGATAATGGGTCTTTAATAAAATGATTTGTTTTGGCAGATTGATAAAACTGTTTGTTTTGGGAAAATAACGAATGGCTTAAGGGGGAAGAATGTGACAACCCAGAATTTTGAACATTTGAAAATGAAATATTTAATTGATTTTAAATAATTGGAAGTTATTTTAACTTTAATTTCGAATAGAACTATGAATTTGATAATTAAATTATTGAATTTAATTTATTGAAGCTGGGTAAAAATTTGAATCTTCAGTTTTAAGCCGATTAAAAATATTTCAAAGGCTTAGAAAATTTATATTGATAATACTGAAGATATTGGAAGCTTCAGAATTGGATTTGAAAGTATTTTTTTCGGTTTTGAAATTATATTGTTTAAATCGATATTTAAAAATAGCCTTCTGAGGCATAGTCGCGGAATTCGACGAAACAAGTTTCATTGGATCCTTAATATTGTATTATTAGCGGATTTCAATTTTCATAATGTTCGGAGTGATCGTTTGGCCGCACGATAAGCAAGCGCGCTGGAATTTAATTAAAGATTCAATTTAATAGCTGCGTCCAAAAAGCTATCTTCTCCATAAGATTCAATTTGGACTTGAAACCTTTTCCATTGCGTTCAAAATAGGGGTTTAACATTATAAATACCTAGCGGCACGCCTCGATTGGAGATCGAGATTTCGAGTTGCGGAAATCGAGACGATTTAAAATTTGAATTTGAATTTAAAAATAAATTGATATTTTTTCAGCATCAAGCATTGACACGTAGTGGAATGTTAAACACACATGGTTTCTTTCTTCGGTAAATTTTCACGTGTCTCTCCTTAGCAAAAAAAAATAGGTATAGGAAAAAAACGAAACAAAAACAAATTATCTTCGTTCGTTATTAAAAAAATAGCCGCACAAAATTAAGATTAATGGCCACCTCAAGAAAAATCGAATTCTTTCAAAATCGTATCCCCTCTTTCTCTTCTGTTCGAAACCAAGCCGCCTCCTCCTTTATTATCGAATCTACTCAATTCGCCGAAGCTCGGGTCGCGTACGACATTTGGAAATGGGATCTTGTTCGTGAGGCACTGGATCACGTCTTCGCTTGAATCGAACGGCTGTGTGGGTCGGCAAGCTCCCGATGTCAAGCGAGACAGAGAATTGTGGATGGTTGGTCTCGATGGAAGCTGGGGCGATTTCGATCAGTCGGCTAGGGCTCGAGATTGATGAACTCTGTGGCGCGTGATCTTTGGGGGATATCGATCAAGGGAGGAAGCACCGGCGATTTTTGTTGTAGCAGCGACCAGTGGTTCATCGAAGTCGACATGTAGAGGGGATCGTGAGCGTGCATGTGGCAGCAATGGGGGGGTCGATCGCGTCGACGATTGGAGGCATCTCAAGCAGTCAATGAAGGGTTTGGATCTGTGTTCGTCATTGTTCAATAAGGTGTAACATTTTAATTTAAATGTTCTTAAGTTTGACCTGGCAAACTCAATATTGTTTTAAATTGTTTTAAATTGACAGTAAGACAATTTTGTAAAAAATTTAATTCACATACATATTTAAATATATATACATATGTATGGATAAAACAATAAATATACATATTCATATACGGGTTTAATTCTGCAAAGGTAAAGATTTCTTTGTTTAATTAAATCCAAATTTATTTTTGAGTTACTAAGAATAATTTATTAAAAGAACTAGTTTAAAAAATTAAAAACATTAGTTTAAAATAAAATTCATTGGCTAACTAAAATTATTGAATGGAAATTTATTATTTAATTAGGGAAATTTTAGTTTAATTAAATAATTGGTTGATTGAATTTATTTAAATAGTGATTGATTATTTTTTTGGTTCAAATACTTTTATTAAAAGAAAATTTGTTTAAAAATAAATTATTGGTGTAAAATCCAAATTATTATCTAAAATTAAATAATAACTAGTGATTAATTGTTTAATTAATTCAATATATTAATCAACTGTACAAAATAGTCTATATAAGGTCTGATACTGTGAAGAAAACAAGCTGGATCGAAAAATGGTTGCATGCGTAAGCAAAGGTGAGATCTTCTCACTCAATCGGATTTTCCGATTTAATTTTAAATAGTTAAATTTAAAATTGTTGATT
Source organism: Allium cepa (assembly GCA_030765085.1). NCBI lineage: Eukaryota > Viridiplantae > Streptophyta > Magnoliopsida > Asparagales > Amaryllidaceae > Allium > Allium cepa. The sequence continues at coordinate 954,412,696 of CM060934.1, read as the reverse complement.
GTGTGACTAGGTTGGGATTGTCAAATGTTTTGGAAGCTGGAGCTGGAGTCCAGATGTACTTATCTATCTCTTTCCGCTATAGTGACATTTTGATGTTGTGTTTTGGGTTGTATGGTTTGGTAAACTCTTATGAATGTAAGATGTAATGAAGTCGTATTATTTTGTGTACTCTGATATGTAAAACTATGTAATGGATATGTGTAATATTATATTTTGTTCGTTTCCGCTGTGAGATTCTGATGATTGTTGTTCTTTTCTTTCTATCTTTCTATTTCTATCTCTTTCTTTTCTTGTGGATGATACGTCTTTCTGGGATGGGAAGACGAGTCATCACAAATTCTATTAAAAATCCATTTATATATATATATATATAAAAATAACACATTATTATTATTGTTTTGAAAATAATCAATTTTAAGTCATTTTAAATAATTATAAAGGAGATTATCACATTTATTTGCTTGAAATTCCCGGGATATCACATTTCTCTCTCCTTTGAATCTTTTCGTCCCCGAAAAGGAATGAAGCCAGAATTTATTAAAATGCTTATTATCAGAAAAATTATTCTTGATCACTTTTAAAACACTTTTAAAATCCATGTAATATTACAAAATAGTTTTATAGAAATACTTTTTTTATAACTTGATGTTTCAACAAGTCCGTCCACATTCTCACAGAAATTCGGTCATATGTTGATCAGGCGTAGGACTGAAAATCTATAAGTACTTGGTAAACCCATTTCAACACCCAGTGAAAATACTTGGAAAATAATTTTGTTGAAAAAGTAGAAAACATTTTTGAAAATAGAGGAAATATCTTTGGTGAGAATTCTCTGGAAATCATCACCCCATCCATGGTCGCAATTACATCCTGGGTTACGTTGCCATCGCAACAAAAATCCATGTAACTGCAGGCACTCCGCGCCCCTCGATTACGCCATGGAACCCACAACAGATCGCAGTTACATTCCAGGGTTACGTTGCCATCATAGCAAAAGTCCATGTAACTGTAGGCATCAGCACCCTCGATTTTCGCTGTCAAAAATGAAACTTCTTCACTCCCACATAAGTCGCAGTCTACCGATGTAAAATCTAACGCAGACTGTTGGCTCTTAGCAGCACACACGAATTTCGCTATGTTACCATAGGTCGCAGTCTACCGATATAAAATCAAACGTAGACTGTTGGCTCTCACCGGCACACATGACTTTCGCTATGGTCTGCAGTAGATCACGGTGACATAGAGTAAAACCGTCGTCCCAGCATAACTTAAATGCCTCTGTAGGCCTCAACACCCTCGATTTTCGCTACACACTACACATAATCCTCAGGAACTAGTTTTGTCCGGACTCCTCACAGGATCAACTTTAGAACCTGCCCCTTTGAGGCTCAAGGCAGTACCAACCTATGGTACTCCTAAGAAGTTCATTTCGAGGGAGCGCCTTTTTCTCCAGAGCCATTTTCAAAACACTTTATACTATACACATATAGTATCTTCCAAATCATACACCTAGTATGAATCTCATATAAATCTCCTTTCTCAAAATCGATTATCCCAAAATCGATAATTCTCAAATTAGGCTTTCCAAATCCAATATTGATTCTATCCAAAAATCAAAAGCCTTTCCAAATCCAAAGGGTCCAAAAACCTTTCCAAAATCATCCTCATGCAATCCTTTATATATATACATAGATATATATAATTTTTAAAATCTTTGGATTACTTCAAACTTGTATAAATTCCCTTTTTATACTTTAAGTACTCTTCAAAAATCCTTTTCTTCTGGCAATAGATTCAACAAGGAGAGATTTATCTTAAATAACAAAGATATATAACTTTATTTATTCCAAATCAAATATTCAAATTTGATTACTCTATTAAGTCATTAACCATGTTACTTACTTTCATAAAGTAAGTTTCTACCATAGAAATATCCAATTTCTGTTTTATTTTATCATATATTTCAAAAAAAATATTTTCCACTTCAAAAAAAAATTTACAGTTCCTATCCACAAACTATCAATATCAATTTCATTCCAACCCGTATGATGTACACATATCATTCGTACGCAATATCAATCCGATCGCTCACTCGATCACACAATTCCCTTCCGAACTAGTATCATCCACCCGACTTTCTAGTGCGGACTCGGATCTGGTTTCTTGATCAAAAACCGTCATTCTCCTTGCATAGCCATAACTATGACAGAGAATATGCAGAACCAATCAACAATCCATATCCAGGTTCGCCGTCAAAAATCGAGTGAAAAATCCCAACTCGTATCGATAAACTATCTCGAAATTTTGTGCCCGAATATGGATGAAATCGCTATGCGAATAGAATAACATACGTACATCCTACGTATTTATCTTCATTGATTATCAACTAAATCAATTTCTCTTTTTATTCACATTTTCTTTAATTTCTATCCATATAATCACAATTCTTTCAATTCCATTGGATTATCACTTTAATCCTTATCTCAAATGGATATTCAATCATAAACAGTTTGCACTCTGACCAGCTTATATTTAGAAAATAGCTTGAAAGGTTAAAAATAGATAAATAGTTGAAAAATAACTATTAGCTTGTAAAATAGCTGTAAAATAATTAAGTAATTGTAAAATAGTTAGAAAATAGTCAAATAGTTATAGAAATTTTAAATAATTGCAAAATAACTATAAAATAGTAATTAGTTATAAAGTAGTTGAAAAACAGTAATTAGTTTATAAAACAGAAAAAAAAATTGTTAAATAATTCCAAAAATAATTGTAAAACAAGTATAAGATAGTTTTAGGTGTAAAAAGAAATGTTGTACAGTAAATAGTTTGGAAAAATAGATTTATATTAAAACAATTTATTTTGAAAATAGTCCAGAGCCAAACAGTACAACTTCCCAATCTCCATTTCCAATCAATTCAATTTAAATTTCCACTTCCATTTAAATTGACTCAATTCCAATTTGATTATCTTCAATTTTCATTGAAGTTGATTTAACCCTAATTCAAGTTGAATTAATCCTCAATTTCTTTTCTAAATTCAAATCAAATTCCATTTGAATTTACTTATTCAACATTAATCACAATTTCAATTAATTCAAATAAATTTCAAATTGAACCAATTTCAGTTCATATCAATTCAATTTTGAATTAATCCCAATTCCCATTTGGATTTGAACTCATCCAACTTCAATTTCATTTCAAACTAATCCAATTCAAATTTTCCATTAAATTTTTTAAACTTATCCATCTTCATTCACAATTCCAATTGATTCAAATCAAATTCAATTTGAACTAATTCAATTCAAATTTCAAATTTAAACCATCCCGAATTATATAAATTCGAGTTAAATTTTGAAACCAAACCTTTGAATTTTTATCTTAAACTTTCAAATCTTAAGTCCAAAATGATTCCATTTTATTTAAAACATCCATCCGTTTCCAATTTTCGGATCTCAAACCCATTTTGAAATCACTCAAACTCCTAATTCAAATCAACCATTTAACTTCCCAAGTTAAATCTTAATTTCATCTTAAAATTTCCAAATCAGGTTGATCATTCAAACTTATTTAACTTCACATTAATAATCTTCCCACTTATAAGTTCAAAAACTTATCACTTTGGGTTATACATCACCTTCCAAAATTAAAACCCAACATTTAGAGTTTATTTCAAACCATCTTTGATATTATGTATATCCACTCATATATACATATTTACTTCTTGGCCCACCACGCCAAATTTTAAAATTTAAACCACCCTTGGTTTTAATTTAAACAAATTCTTTTAAAATTTACAAACAACTTCTTATTCTAGAATAAGATTACATTCAAAATAGTTTGAATAATATTATTTCCCTTAAAATTTTGAAAACAATTTTCAAATGTTTAAATTTAGAATTCAGAACTTCACAGTTTGAAACCTACTTCAAGTTACATGTCATACTTATTTAAAGGTTACCCCCTTAAAACATTTCATTTTTGCTTACTCATTAATACACATTTTATTATTAAACACAATAATTATTTATGATAATAACCCAGACTATCATATCTGAAAACCAATTTATTATTATCTTATTCTGAAACTCTTCCCCAAATTCAAGATTTTAATTTCAGTTTGAATTCATTTCAAACTTATCTTTATTCAATTTCAGTTTCAGTTTGGTTGTATTTCTATTACTTCTTAATTTAATTCCAATAATTTAAAAACCAATTACCTTAATTTTTAATAGAAAGAAATATTGCTTTATGTATCAAAATATACTCTTATATAAAATCATTTAAAATCTTTATATAAGAATAAGTAACAACTACGGTTTCATATACACACACATACACACACACACTCTCAACTCATCCTAGGGTACCATTGACCCTATCCTTAATGAGTAATCCCACCAGAGCCAAGGTTCTCGCTTAACATTCGGCTCTGATACCAAATGTAACGACCCAGAAATTTCGATCCAGAAAATTCCAGATAGTTAGGAAAAGAAGAAAAGAGAAAGAAGAAATGGTAACAAGTCACAGAAACCTCACATTTGCAGCAGATCAAAATATAATATCAGATAAATAACAGTTTTACAAAGAAGAACTATATCAGTACACTTATATTTTTATACATCGGAGTTACAACCATTACCAATCACTGGACAGTTTAAAACAACATGTCCTAGTTATACAATAATATATCACAGCGGGAAAAAATTCATACGTTCCTACCATCCAGCTCGCCTCCTGAGCTTCAGAACGTCTTTACCTAAAAATCTGTAATATTCGGTCTAACCCGAGCATTACATCAAAGTAACACCCGGGTCAGGCTGAAAACCAGCGTGAGTAAACCCATATAACATGAAATTCTAATGCACAAAGCATATTTAAAACGTAGGTTAACTCATACTCCACTACGAGTTCATTACTTATTATGCTTAACATTTATTTCACAAATCAATCCCTAAGTACCCATACTTAGTTTCAAAGGTCCATATTATTCCATTCCAGCCTATTTATTCACATATCAATCTATAAAGATTCGAAGTGGTTTTTGGTATTTACTAATACCCGACTCTAGTCTCTTCGAATCCAGTGTCATCTTAACCCAAGTTATTCAAGTGAAATACAATTCAACTTAAAATACAGAGTGTCACAACAATTCATTATCAATAGATAACCACATCATCACAATTTAAATCAAACATATCATATCACATAGCATCAGGAATCACATATTAGGGATAATAATTAATCCAAGGCTTCCAATATCATTCCATCATCCATACACAAGGTTGATTAGCCATACCCTTCTAATTAATTTAAATATATTAAATTAATTACTTCCATCATCTTTAAATCTTGTTTACTCAACATTAATTAATTGCAAATCAATTAATGAATCTCTTCTCATTATCATCTTAATTAATTATTCTTTACTTACAGTAAGTGATTAACTCTTAATTAATTACACAAATTAATTATTCTTTACCCATCCATATTAATTACATTGATCCTTCATTAATCACTTAATTAGTTATCTCATAATCACTTCATTGATTATTTATCCCTCAATTAATCATAATCATTATTTAACTAATCATTGATTAGTTTCCTAAATTAAACAATCCTTAATTAATTACACGAAGTAATTAATCCTTAATTACTTCCATTAAGTAATTATCCTCTAATTACTTTCATTAGTTAATTACTCTCTTGATTAATTACCTTAACAAGTAATTAATCACATCATTAATTAACCTTAATCCTTAAATTAATTGTTCTTTAATTAATTAATTAAATCTTTAATCAATTATATTAATTTATCCCTTCTAATTACAATTAATAATTAATCTTTAACTTAATTACATTCATTAATCAACCTTGATTAATCACATTAGTAATTAGCTACCCTTAGTTACTTTATATTTAAACCAATCTCTTGATTAATTATATTAATTAATCCTTTTAATTACCACTGAGTAATTATCACTTAATTACTTCCCTTAAGTAATTATCCTTTAATTACCTTTCATCAAGTAAATTTCCTTTAATTAATTTCATCCAGTAATTATTCATTAATTACTTCACTAAGTAATTACACTTCATTAATCATATTAAGTAATTATACTTAATCCCATTATTATGTAATCCTCTTTAATTAATTAAACTTAATTAATTAAAATTAACCTCATTAACTTAATTATTACACTAAGTAATTAATTCCTTTAATTACTTCAATAAGTAATTACCTTTAATAATCTTTTTAACATTAAGTAATTAACCTCTTAGTTACCTATTACTTGATTATTACTTCATTAATTAATCTTGATTAATCAATCTTTAATTAAGTGATCATCTATAATTATTTAATTTCACAAATCATTTATCTTAATTTAATTACCCAAAATAAATATCTTAGTTAATTAAGTAATTATACTTCAATTACTTTAGTTAGTAAAACATGATTTAATTAAGATAAATCATTTATCACATTAACTCTTAACTTATATTTTAACATAAATTAAATTCTAAAACCTGAATATGTTTTATTAAAATCATTATTCCTTGATTCAAGTTGAATACCTTTTACTTAAATCATAATTATATTTCAACAATTATATTTTAAGTTGACAACATTTATAACTAATACAAATTTACTCTAATGTAATATTGTATAAATCAATCTATTTTAAAACAACATTTAAACTTTTAAAAATCTATTTCCTTTAAAAATTAAATTTGTTTTTAACATCATTTCTAACTTTAAACATTTTATACCTCTTTTTAAAATCAGTCAAACTTTGCTAAAAATTTAAGTTTGTCTTTTTAAAATTCGAAAATCACTTTAATTAAAACCTGGCTAAGTAAAAAAAAATTGGAAACAACATTTGTTTCCGAGAAATCAACAAAACTCCTGAGTCAGTGCTCGAGTAAACTCGGTGCACACCAAACAACTTCCACCATCGCAAACTTCGAGCTGAACACGCGAAGAACTCCAAAAAAACTCCGGGCCACCATTCTTCTTCCCTAAACTCAAACCCATATGCACACGCAGCCCGCTGTGCACTTGCACGATCGAAAAATTCAACGTCGATCGACTCTCGGTCTCGCACCAACCCACGATCAACCTCGTCAACCACCACGACCATGCAGAACACTGAAACAAGCAAGCAGACACAAAACTGAATGATTAGGCCGAAACTTGAATTTCGACCATCATCAGAAATTCAAATTTGCCGATGATCCCACCATCGATGAGCCCGGCCAACATCACCAGAGCGTCGCCATGACCTCCTGCATTGCTCCCACACCACGCTGTCTGACTCGATGAGCCACAGTCGCCACACCACCTCGATAAAGCCGACCTCCAAAAATCTTCCACTAAACCCTACCCTGACCAAATTCGATCGTCACAGCCCTTAGAAAAATACAATCATATTTTTCCATCACTCTACCATACTCCACCCTCCTTCGAGCCAAAGCTCGATGCTGCAGTCGACACCGTTCACCGTGGGTAGCCAAAATACCCAAAATTGCTCAACACCAAAGATCTCCTCAAATCCCAAACGAAAAATTACCAATTTCATTTTAAAAATCATGATTTATTAACACGAATCAGATTATATAATTCAAAGATGAAATGTTGATATTGATTTTTAACAAAAACTTGATTTTTACTGTAATCCCAAAATTTACAGTCTATTTACTAAATATAATTACCTTAAATTATTTTTAAAAACGAGATCATACTATTATTCACATTTTCCTTTCAGAATTCAAAGTCTAATTTTTTATTGTTTGGGAAGATAGGAAGTGTTTGATGATGGTGGGTCTGTTATCAATAACAGAGCATAAAAATACAGTATCCAGAAAACAAATAGGCAATATTATGCTCATATGCACACATTTATATTCAAACTCAAGCAAACATTATATATACTGCATGCAACAAATTTCATCTTAGATCCATAAACTATTTTTAAATAAAAAGGTTTACTTGCCATATTTGCAAAAAAGAGGTAAGCTTTTAGATCTGGAACTGCTACTGATTTTAAACTGGAAGCTTGATATTTTGAGCAGAAATGTACATGAAACTTGCTTGCTATGCTTGTTCAGTTGAAGGCTTGAAGTAGCTTGATTTATTTGAAAACTTGAAGAAGTTGCTTGATATTTGAACTTGATCTTAACTTAGATATTTTCTGGTTTTGTTTCAGGTTGTTGCTTTTTTCTTAGTTTGAATATTAACAAGCTTTGTTTTGAATGAAGATAGAAAAGAAAGTGAGGAAGGGATAGAAACGTATACATTTTATTATCTTTTAATTTGTTATGCTTTTAAAATAGAAAAAAAAATCAAAAATATTGACACTTGTCCTAAAATCCAACACTTGTCATTTTATAAATTTAAACACCTTACACTTGTAGTTATTCATTTTTATTATTATTTTAAATGTTTTTAGAAAGCCTTTATATTTATCTTCCTAAATAATAAATACATTTGTAAATAAAATATCTTTTAAAGAAGATAATATAAAAAAATTGTATACTAATAAAAATATTATACATATATTTTTTAATTCAAAATATTTATAAATATCTATCCCTTGAATTTCAAATTCAAATTCAAATCCAAACTTAAAAATCCAATTTTTAAATCTACTCAAATATATATTTAAACAATCACAAATTCAATTCTATTAAAGATCCATTTATATATATATATATATAACACATTATTATTATTGTTTTGAAAATAATCAATTTTAAATCATTTTAAATAATTATAAAGGAGATTATCACATTTATTTTCTTGAAATTCCCGGGATATCACACAAAATAAAAGAATATGTATATGAAAAAAACAAAAACAAATTATCTTCGTTTGTTATTAAAAAATGGCCGCACAAAATTAAGATTAATGGCCTCCTCAAGAAAATCGAATTTGTATCCCCTCTTCCTCTTCTGTTCGAAACCAAGCCGCCTCCTCCTTCATCATCGAATCTACTTAATTCGTCGAAGCTTGGGTCGCGTATCACATTTAGAAATGGGATCTTGTTCGTGAGGCACTCGATCACATCTACGCTTGAATCGAATGGCTATGTAGGTCGGCAGGCTCGTGATGTCAAGCGAGGCGGAGAATTGTGGTTGGTTGGTCTCGATGGAAGCTGGGGGGATTTCGTTCAGTCGGCTAGGGCTCGAGATTGATGAACTCTATGGCACATGATCTTTGGGGGATATTGATCAAGGGAGGAAGCATCAGCAATTTTTGTTGTAGCAGCGACCGGTGGTTCACCGAAGTCGGCATGCATAGGGGCTCATGAGCGCACATGCGGCAGCAATGGGGGGCGATCTCGTCGACGATTGGAGGCATCTTGAGCAGTCAATGAAGGGTTTCGATCTGTGTTCGTCATTGTTCAGTAAGGTATAACATTTTAATTTAAATGTTCTTAAGTTTAAACTGGCATACTCAATAATTTTTTAAATTGTTTTAAATTGACAGTAAGACAATTTTGTATAAAATTTAATTCACATACATATTTAAATATATATATGTGTGTGTGTGTATGGATAAAATAATAAATACACATATTCATATACGGGTTTAATTCTGAAAAGGTAAAGATTTGTTTGTTTAGTTAAATCCAAATTTATTTTTGAGTTACTAAGGATAATTTATTAAAAAGAATTAGTTTAAAAAATTAAAAACATTAGTTTAAAATAAAATTCATTGGCTAACTAAAATTATTGAATGGGAATTTATTATTCAATTAGGGAAATTTTAGTTTAATTAAATAATTGGTTGATTAAATTTATTTAAATAGTGATTGACTATTTGTTTAGTTCAAATATTTTTATTGAAAGAAAATTTGTTTAAAAATAAATTATTGGTGTAAAATCCAAATTATTATCTAAAATTAAATAAATAACTAGTGATTAATTATTTAATTAATTCAATATATTAATCAATTGTATAAAATTGTCTATACAAGGCCTAATACTGTGAAGAAAACAAGCTGGATCGAAAAATGGTTGCATGCGTAAGCAAAGGTGAAATCTTCTCACTCAATCGGATTTTTCGATTTTATTTTAAATAGTTAAATTTAAAATTGTTGATTGTGTGCTTGGACGATAAATTATTATCAGTTGTATTAGATTAGACCCTATGCGCCGCATAATAGCGGAGGATATTATATAAACCCATATACCGCGATATTCTACTTCGAAGTGGAATTGGTATTATATATGTATTTTGAGTGATTGATTTCCCGCATTATATAGCGGATGAGACCCTATGCGCCGCATAACAGCGGATGATATTATATTAATCCCATATACCGCAATATTCCATCTTGAAGTGGAATTGGTATTTAATTGCTGTGCTAACGTCTGTGGATGCAGGAAAATAGGTTGGAGGGATCCAACTGTATTCCTCGGATATTTGAATTTGTATCAATGTTGTGTGTTGATTATTTATAATCTCTGTGTGATTATATTTGTGATTGAAATCGTTGAAGGCTATAGATTAACCGAATATATTTTTGGTATCGTAGGATAGCAGAAATAAATAAAGTTTGATTTTGGAAATTAGAGTAGAAAATTCTATGTAAATTCATTTCTAAGAATTGGGTGAATTTAAAGTAAGGAATTTAAATAGATAAAGTTGATTTTTGAAGTCATTTCGAATTAATTCCAAAATATGGGAAAAGATTTTAATAAACGGATTTTAAATAGTATTGTTTAAAGCTGAAGAGTTTATCTTGAAATCCAGATTTTAATTAGTCTAGGAGATATAAAGAATTTATTTTAAAGGATATTGAATTTGAAAATCAATTTGAAATTTGATTTGGTATTTGAAAATAAATAAATTAGGAAATCGATTTGATATCGATTTGGTGTTTTAAAAATAAATCTTTGGGAAATCGATATGAAAATTGATTTGTTGATTGATAAATTTAGAAATCAATTTGGAATTTGATTTGGTGATTGAAATAAATTAAAAATCAATTTGGGATTTGATATGGTTTAAAAGGGATAATTAGGAGTCGGTTTGAAACTCGTATATCAGTGGATATTTGAAAATTTAAATCCAAAATGGGAATATAAAAAGGAAAGGTAAATTTGTTTTAAAATAAACATTGATTTATTTTTAAGCGTGGAAAGAAATTTAAGGATTTGGAATCTATATTTAAAATAAAGCAAAAAGGATTTATTGATTGATTTAAATGACCATTTTGAAATGGAAAGTGTATTCTTCCTGGATAGCCGAGTATGTTTTCAATGTAACTTTTATATTATAAATTTAAAGTTTAAAAGTTGTTTTTCAAAAAGAATGTTTTGGAGAAATTATTTGTTAAGTTGTTTTTAAATCTTTAAATTAAAAGATTTATTTAGTAAATTATAGAATTGATTATTTAAAGATTAAATTGATATTCGTTTTAGAAAATGGGTATTTGAATAGTTATACCCTATATACTAATTTTATTTTAAAATTAGTTTTGACTTGAAGTTTTATATGAGATATTGGAAATGTTTTCATAGCTAATTTTAAATAAAGTGTTTTAAAATAGTCTTTATTCTGAATTTTTCCAAGTATATATTTTGGATAAGTATTTTAATTATTTTTAAAGTATTTGAACTCAAAAAAATTTCAGTGGAATTAAATAAATAGTTGAAAATTTATTCCACATGAGGAAGGTGATTTGAAATTTCAAAGGATTGAAGTATGAAAAGTGATTTAAAATTTGTTTTCAAATGGTTGAAGTGTTAAAATTATATCTTACGAAGATATTTTAAAAATAATAATTGGGCAAAAATCATTTGAAATACAGTGATATTGTGAATGTTGTTTGATAGTTAAATAACCGACTATCAATATAGGCCTTTAAATGGCGTTTGAATTTCGATGCGACAGGGTGTTGGATTCTAGATGGTTATTCGAAACCCACATCAAATCTTGATGATGAATCTTTGTGATTGAAATATCCATGTGTTTTTATATTAAGCGCTCACTATTCGGTTTAGCCGGGAGAGGAATTTGTGTCATATAACCCATTCCGGATACGACGAAATGGATAGCACTTGAAGACGATGGTGAAGACCAGGTGTTTTCGAGAACGATAGGATAACATGTCGAATGACTCTTCACTGAGTTGCTTCGGCATAGAGATCTCCATATGTAATGGAGAGTCCGATCGGGATTGTTGATGCCCGGATTGCAAGGGCTTCTTTAGAAGTGCCTTAGGTTCCGTTCGAACCCAGAACGGACTTGTATGGTTGTATGTCTGACATTACACTTTGAGATATAAAGCTGATTTCTTTCAAATACATTTCTGTTGGTGGCGGAGAATTTATTCTCTTAGCTTAACACCCTTCTTTGAGACGTACGAGCTCAAAGGTTATGTATTTGATGGTTATTAGTGATATAATCCTAATTTGGTAATGTGGCATACGAAGTGCTGCTGATCATTTGTTGATCGAAGCACGGCTTTGTGAAAAGTGTAGCTTTGTGGATGAGACTTCGTCGAACCTCACAACCCGGAAATGGTCGAAACAGGAATGTTGCAGCAAGACAATTTGGGGGTAGCGCCCTCAGGGTATGTTCATTTCCTTTTGGAAAAGGGTGGTATCATCGTATGGAGCCCAATTTGGTTGTTGCTTTGTGGTCGAGGATCCTCGGATAAAGGTCAGTAACCTGGCCTTGTGTTAGCAAAGATCCGGTTAAGTTCTCTAGGCCGTCCCTCCAGAGGCATACCCATTCGGTGTAGGAAGTTCCTTTGCCTGACCATTTTTTGGAAACCCAAACAAAACAATACGAGCCTTGTACGGTTTTAGTTGTATAACCTGCCATGGAATGTGGCGGTAACCTGCTATTGAATATGGTAGCTATAGTAGGCATAAGTGCGAAATGTCTATACTGACTAAGATTAATATTATACTTTCGAAATATTTTCTACACTATGCACTAATAATAATATTCAAAAAGTATTTTACGTATCAAGCATATTTGAATATCATAAGGAGAAATCTCCTCCAATTCTTCGTTTGCATTGTGTGTGTGCGGGAAGGCCTTGTGGTAGTTTCATTTTCCAAAAGCATTGCGGATTTCTTTTCCTTTCTTTGTGAAAATAATTGTTTTTAAGATCTCACACCAGTCCTATGACTGACCTGGAGTTTCTTGTTCCCTTTCTAAACTCTGGGTGCTCATAATTTTCCATACGGACAGCCTAGAGTTAGGTTATTATTATTCTGGAGCGAAGTCAATCAAGAAGTATGCTGTGGAGATCTGAAGTTCAAGCTGGATGACATGACATATCACTTATATTATATAGTGTCTGTTGCGTATGGGTTGGTGCAAGTCAAGTTTTCATGTAAGCAAGTTCTAATGAATGCCAGTGTTGTGTTTGGTGTTGTTGTAAACTCTGATAATGTGATATATTTAAAACTGATATAGTCCTTTGTTTTAAAGATATTTATTTATCTATTATATATTGTTCCGCTGCGAAATATGAGATTCTATCATTGTTTTCTGTTTCTTCTTCTATCTTCTTCTTCTCTAACCCTAACGGTTCAGTTTTCCGGCATTTGATTATGCGACATTTGATACAGTGGATGTATTGATGTCGACCTTCGTAAGTCGAAAATTTGGGTCGTTACAAGTTTTTTTTGAATAAAGCTATGCTTAATCTAGTAAAATAACATAAAATATAGATAATAAAGTTACCACTTGATGTGTAGTTTATTCTTACCCAATCTAGTAGAATAACACATAACATAGATAATAAAAGTGCACATTCTGATTCCTTAATTCCATATATAAGAATAACCAAATCGGGAGTCTATTGACGATTTTTCATGCTAGTGTGACATTTGATTCTTTAAGAGAAGAATGTTTAACATTATTGTATATTAGCATTATCATGCAAAATGCTAATATAGCTACTATTGTATTATACTGTTACCAATTATTCAAGCATTTCATAAGTTATGTCTTTGTCTACTTGTTAGTAGTTGTAGTGAATAATTTTGCAAGCTATAAAAAAGAAAATATGCTGTAAATAAAAGATATGAGTTAAATAAATATAGGACTTCTGCATTGATAATTAAGTTCATCAACATTATTTATTTGTATACTATGTGCAAATCTGTGTGTTTATTCTATCAAGTTTCTAGCAATAGAAAATAAAGTAGCATTTATTCTTAGTGATACAGGAATAATGGAGATAGAACAATTTGGACAAAATGAAGAACATGATCCTTCTACTTCATAGTCGTTGTCTAAGAAGAGGCGAAGAGGCCCAACAACCGGGAAGAAATATAAAACACAAGAACTAAAATTCATTGAGTGGAGTGATAATGGCAAACCCATTGGAAAGTGGGCGAAGTCTTATAAGGCGTATGTGGGCATTACTGCTAGACCTAAAATTGATATCAATATCAAAAATTAAGATGGCGTTAGTAAAGGACTTAAAGATACTATCTGGGAAGATGTTACGGTATTATAAATTCATTTGTTCACTTATTACTTATCTGGCTTTGACACCCAATTGGACATTTGAAGTCTTATAAGGCGTATGCAACTGTGATTTTTATTATCTCAGATCGTGTACCACATTGACGACAACGTGAAAGATAATGTGTTAAAATCTGTTTGTGGACGATGGAAAGATTTCAAAAAGAATTGGTTAGTGGTTGGATTACGAAGACAAGAAAACTTCCAGAGGATCATAAAGAGCCGTATGAGCTTTACGATGGCATTACACAAGCACAGTGGGAAACATTCAAGAAGAAATGTGAAACTGAGAAATTTAAGGTATTTTTTTGTTAATTATGTTTCATTCTAGTAGTGTCACTTTTATTTCTAGTTTAGTATCATTTGCATTTGTAAGAAATATTGAAAAGAATAGCTATCTCAGATTATAGAATACCCATCATGAAATAAATTCAGGCATATATAATACCCACCATGAAGTAAATTTATAGAGTAAAGAAATGTGGCATCTTTAATTTATCTATTTATTTTTTCATTATTATTATTATTACGACTACTACTACTATTTACAAGTTGCAGATGCAATGACGCTGCTGGCTTACATTAAAGAATGGGATGTAACCGTGATTCTAGGAGCATTTGCACAGTATAATTGTATAAGCAATAAAAGATATTTATACTATTTGTGTTATCAATATAGCAAAGCTCAAAACTAACATGCATGCAGTCCCAATCAACACAACTCCACTACTTATGTGAAACACTATTCTTGAACAATTTTTAAATGTCGTAAAAATCCATAACAAAATTCCAAATTAATATCCAAGTGTGCTCATTCGAATATTATAAGATTTAAATTATATATATATATATAGCCAGAATATAAGGAATGTTACCTTTATAAACTTACAATAATATTCCTGAAATAAATATTCCATTAATATATGTATTCTATAAATTTACTTCATAATGGGTATTTTTTTGTTAATTATGTTTCATACTTAATCTTATTTTGTATAAAATCAGTTTTGTATGTAGAAATACTTCTAACATCATGAGCTAAAGAATTATTTGGTAGATAGGAGCAATAACCAAGCCTCTTGCACAAATACAGGCATTATTTTTGACAATTTGGGTATAGATTAATATTCATTATTTTTGACAACGATTACGCAAGAATGGTTGGAAGAGTCAAGCATACAATGAGCATCCTCACTATTTGGGGCAAGCTGGATATGCAGGGAAGAAAGCTAAATGGATAACCGAAGGTCATAGTTCCTCGACTACATTACCAAGTGGTTCTTTTTTGGATCGAAGTATTGACTTGGTTTCGGCAAGATCAAAAAAGGAGCTAATGGAAATTATGCAATCCCTAATGAGAAAACTAAGATAGTTGCAGATAAAGCGGTATGACTAGTTTAGATGCATTTTATCCCATTTGGTTAATCTCTTACAAAACAAAGAAATAAATTATTGAGAAAACTATTATTTTTGTTGTTGACAGAATGCTTGGAGAGAAAAAGTCATCGAAGGAACACGGGTTCCAAATAGACATGATGATGTCTTAAATCGTGCTCTTGATAAAAAAGAACATCCATGTTGAGTTAGAGGAATTGGTAGGACGGTCGGTATCAAAGATGTATTTGGGAAGGTAGTGAAATATAAAGGTCCAAGTGGTGTAATATTAGCAGATGAACTACATCTTATCACCCAAGAAATAGAAACTAAAGTGAGCCAAAGATTCGAGTCTATGATATACGATGGTTGAGCAAAAGATTGCAAAATTTTTCAATAGGATGGGTATGCAAATGCCCAATGATACTGTGGTCGAAAACATACCATCATTTGGTTATCGTAGGAGCTGTCAATCAGTACAATTGGGCAAATTACAAACTACCATCATAACTCAAGAGATGGATCCTTATGAAAACTTGCAGATAACTAATTCAAAAGTTTATTTTTGTAAAATTATACAATTCTAAAACGTGTAAGTCAATAATTTTAATGTTGTACTTGTCATTCTAAAGGCCAACTAAATGTTGTTTAGCTGTTAATTTGGACTCAAAAATTGTCATAGTGGATCATGGTATGGTGCATGCTGCTTCTAGGCCTGGAGATCAATGCCATAATCAAAAAATCTTGGACAATCATGTAAAGGTTGGAATTAACGCAGTGGAGCATATTCATGTAGGAATCCCTCTTCCGGTTCCAAGTAACTATCACATTATGATAGGAGAAGCACTTGGTAGTTTTGTACAATAGCATAAAAATCTCGTGCTTTTAGGCGATGATGATAAGGTAAAGAAAACACTTCCGATTTTAAATATTAATCAAGCAGAAATCGCTTTCTGTAGATTATGTATTATACTGATTTTATCTGGAAAATCATTTTATATACAAAATTAGAATACATGGAGATATTCTATTTTGGGAGAAAAATTATAATATACTGCTATAAACAATGATGCTTACGGAGTCTTTATTTATTAAATCAATTTTTGTTGTTATTTAGGTTCATAAAGTTTCACTCTTAGATAAAAAATCAGTTCATCCTTACGACCATATCCACACAAAAATTGTTTCACAAATGGAAGCATAGGAAATGAAAAAACCACACTCGTAATTTATTGGTGTAGATGATGTAGGGAAGTTGCAAGAGGGAGGTATGAAGTGCAGGCTGGAAGTAGTTGATGGTTATGGTGATGAGAAAGACAGTCTTGTATATGTGAGAGAACTAAAGTTGGTGGTTATGATATTGTGTAGTTTTTTTCTCTTTCTTTTTGGCCGAGAAGTAGTAGTGCAGAATTTTGTAGAATTTTGTGGACATAAGATGTATGGAAATGGAAGTTGTGGCAGTTGGTTATGATGACTGGGTAAATGGTGGTAGCAGATATTTGTTTGAAATAATGGCAGGCAAGTTGATAGTATGTGCAAATATGCATAGTCTAGCTAGGAAATTGTATTCTAGTAGGTAGTATATATGCAAAAGAGCAATTTCATGGCTATAGTGGTGAGGTGTAGCTGTGTAAATAAAAGGGTAGTGTGACAGTAAGGCGAAGATGAAGACAGTTTGTTAGAGGTGTGTGATGAAGTTGCAGTTTTGATAGATGCTGCTAAGGGTGATTTGAATGTGTAATGTGCAGTTTATGGTGTTAAGGCAGTAGTTGGAAGTGATAGGGGTATTGTGTGGTATTGTCATGTAGCAATGTGGTTGGTAGAGGAGATTAGAGAAAGAGTATATGCAACTAACAGGGATTAAAGGAGATTAGAGGAAGTGGTATATTGATGTCAGTGATAGTGCAATGTAATAGGGATGAAGGTTAGTGTTATATGATTGAAGTTGAATGTTGTGGTTGAGATTGTTTGTGACAGAAGTTGGTTATGTGGTGATGGTGGTAACAGTTTTGAAGCGGAAGTATGGTGAGGCAGGTCAGTATGATTGAGAGCGTTTTGTGGTGATGATGTTGGAATTGCTATGGGTTGGGTGGTGACTGCAGCAAGGGTATTTATTTGGAAAGAAGCATGTTATTTACACAACTATGATATCATATTAAACCATTGAAACCAAAATCCTATATTCATACTCCATGTTGCTATAGTTAAATAAAATATGTAGACTCCATGCTGCTTATGCTTTTTTTGTGTGCAGGCTACACATATTGGGAGCAAAGACAAAGTGGAAGAGTGTGTTTCTATGGACATAAATAATAACAAAAAGATGACAAATGAGCCTGCAAAGCGTAGGATGATCATGGGTGAAGAGATCATCAATACTTTAATGGATGAGTGCAGATATTTCCATGACCTGATAGTTCAAGTGCCATCCCGTGATAATAATTTCATCAATGCAATTCATGTGAACAAGGATTTATTTACGTACGATGAGGACTTTGAAATCCATATCACTATGGATGACATTATTTAATTCCTTAGTATGGGATGGTTGAATGGAGAATGGTTGCAAATTTGCATCATGTGAATATATATATAAGATGAATATTTCTATCTGTGTACCAATATAGCTACTATCTGAAATACTTAGGTTACATTTACAACAAATAGCTTATAAATTCATTGTATATGTTCTATTTTATATTATGTATTATACATGAAATGGTAGAATAATAATATTTGTTTGTTATACTTATTTTTAGGTGGTTAAATTATATATGCAATGACCTCGGAGTGGAGACCATCAGGTTTATGTGTCCATATAAGCTATCTCAAATGTGGAAAACGCGACAAATATATATATTTCGAACACATGGCGTGCGTCACAATCGAAGAGCTTACTCGTAGCCCCACACTACAAAGGGTATGAACAATAAAGTTTTAGAAACTAGTTTACAAATATAATATTGATATTAACTTCATATAAATCTTATAATGTAGGAAACATTTTCTACTACTTGTTTTTCATATAGAAAAGAATGAGGTTTAAGTTTTGGATCCCCAAGTCGACCGCAAATCTAAACTGGAAATTAGACCACAAGTGAATATGTACGTTTTATTTATTTTCCTTCTGATATCTTTTTTGCTTGAAGTAAGTGAATATGTACATTGTATTTAAATTTTTCTTTTATGTGTAGGCCGTTTAAAACTTATAAGGCATATGCTGGCAAATCTCGAGGAACTTACTTGAAATGGAAGACTGTTAAGGTGATTTATTTTGTACAAAATGAAAATAAACTTCTATGTTGGATACAAATTCAACTTAACCTAACTATTAAATTATTGTGTAATATTGCTGTAGTGTCCTCAAACAGTCTAGATCGACGGATTGTGTATATTATGCGTAAGGTATATGTATGATATAGTAAAAAAACACGATCAAAGCGCCGATATACATGAGGTACCACTTTAATTTTTTTCCTTCATAATTTTGTTAAGTAGTTTTACGATTAATGTTTCGAAACAATCTTGTAACTGTAGTACTTTGTATAAGATGACTCTTATAGCGAGCAAGAGATAGATGAGGTTCATGATAATTTAGCTAGTTATATCATGCATAACTAGATGTAGTCTTCTTATATGCTACTATATGGTGAGTTTATTCTTGTCTCTTTCATGCTTTCAGCATTACATGATTTAAATTGACCTTGTTTATATCATTGTTTGCACCTGAAAAATATCAAAATGTTTTTGCTCCCATATGTTTAAGTTGTGTGGCCGGCTATGACTTTGATCATATAAACATGTGACTAATTTTAGGGCCTAATTTTTATATTAACGGATCATATAAAAAAATGTACACATTAGTTTGACCTACAATCCCTCAGCTAGTAATTCATTGTGGCTTTGATTGCATCCAAAGCCTGCAACAAATAATTGGTATATGTTATCGAGTATCATCCTGCAATTTTGAAACTTATCACCATGTCCTGTATTTTCTTTTCTGAATGACTCCTTTCGACCACATTTGATAGGTCTTTTTGCTGGAGTTTATTTAATCGGTAGTTCTGTGAATTTCATTTTCCCCAAGTTTTGCTTTTTTATTCTTATATGTCATTTTTGAATAACAAATCATACTCATGTTTTTAACAATAGTTGACGCAGTATTCAACCGTCAAGTAAAAATCAATGATACCAATAAGAAGGCTAGAGGTCTAGCATTAATAAATATATCAACATGAAGTCACTAACTACAATCATAATTTATATTTCATTATTGGTTCAATATTAAAAAGAAACAAATTGGGACAACTACGTAAAATGTTTGTGGATCAACATAACCAAACATCCAAAATAATCTACATTATATAAGGGTATAAGAAACAGGTACGTTCTTTGTTGATTTTGGGTTGCAAAAATAAATTGAATATGGACTTGGATGTTTTAGTTTACATGGTAACAAAATATAGATATTACCAGACAGAAATATCTCACGGTTTGTAATTCATTCAAGCTCTACTAAAGCTACTAAATTTTATTCATGCAAGACCTGTTGAAATTCATGTCGGCATTTCAAATACTTTATTTGGTTAATGCATGCTATGTTGAATTTTTTCTCCAGTTTGTCTCACTGTTGCTTCAACATCAAAAGTGAGCTTCACCAAAACATGTACGTTCGTTAAAATGTAAACATACATTATAGGCTTAAACATACAACTAACGCATGGAGAATATTAGAGGCTTAAACATACATTCGAGCTACCAAAGTTCAACCTACTTAACTATACAACTTTTTCAGCACACCTACTATCCACTACTTAATACCCCTATAATAAGAACGGGTGGAAATATAATATAGTAAAATAGTAGGAAAAAGAACCATGTTCTTTGTGGGCATGTAAAATGGTTCATGAACAAGTGGAAATGGAGTATCCAGACCATATACTATGGCTACAGGTGCTTCTAACTGCATATTCAGATTTCTTTTATTAGCAGCTATTGCAATATGGAATCATTTTTCAAAAAGTTTACAGCACTATGATAGTTTTAAAATGCAAAATATACACTGTGCCGGTATTGGTATATTGATATTCATGTTCAAGAACCGTAAGGCCTATATATTTCTATATAAAAATAAATTTTGTAGTTTTGGTAAAATAAATCCCCTTCATACAGATAAATGGACACACAAAGATGTATAGCTCATATTTTATTAATATAGGCTATATATTGTGTACTATTATGTAAAGAAAAGCCTTTAATGTTTCTAGTAATATTAATACGGCCATACAGGCAATTATAAAATCAAAAGACCAGCAAAAAGAATATGTAAAAAGGGATGAATTGAAACAGTTAATTTTTTGTCAGAAAATGTAGTGTAGAAATACCTCATATATTTTTTGAATTATTGAATGGAGTACTGCGCAGGTAACTGATGCTATCAAGCAGGGTTAAACAGTTGTTATTTCTTGTTTTCCCAGGTTCAAGTTGACATTGGAAACATGGAATGCAGCATATGGTTTTGAGCTGAAGCCTAAAAATTTGGGTTTTCAAGATACCATGAAGTTTTTAAGGTTTTCAATATACTATTTCTTAATGGTTGTACTAATTAAAGATCTGAATTAAGACTGTACCACTTAATGATTGTACTAAAGATCTGAATTATGCTGCTAAAATGAATGTATGAACCATTATTTTGTATAGATTATTAACACTATAATTGATATATGTTTATTTTGGTATTATGTTATTCAGTTTGTATTTGTCATTAAATTTGATTTTGAATGATTGTAATATTGCATGCAATACTTATTTTTTATAATCAATAATATATATATATATATATATTGTCTATTTGAGTACTGTAATAATGATTTTTGAGAATGGCTTTTTTGCATCAGGTATAAATAGTTAATGCAATAGAGGGATTAGTTTGCACCAGTTGTTAAACCGATGAAACAAAGAAGCCTTTTAAACCCAAAGACTCTTACGTTGCATCGGTTTCCAACAACAACCTCTGCAACAAGTTCCTTATTGCATCCGTTTTCAATACAACCGATACAACAATGAGGGCTGTGCCTAAGCAACCAACCGTATTTTGCACCAGTTATTAGTAACAACCGATGCAAAAAAGACCATTTTGCAGCGGTTTTAGAACTGATGTAAAACTGTTAAGCCTATTGCAACCGTTGCATATGCATCGGATGGTGAACTGATGCAAAAGGGGGTAAACAACCGATGCAAATGGCCTGTTTTGTAGTAGTGCCAAAGCTCGGGTACCAACTGTGACGACCCGCATTTCGGGAGGTTTAAGTTGACAATAAACCACACATATCCAACTCAAAATAATTTGGAGCAAAATAATCAACGGGGTTAATTAAGATAAGAAAAGAAGAAAATAGACATAGAAATGACAAAATATAATAATCAAATAAACACTTCATGAATTTGTTTACACTATACATTTGATTATAATTTTACAATATCAATCAGAGTTATACATGCAACAGAAACAAAATAAGACAATGCAGTAGAACAACATGATGTAGGGGAATAATACTATATATAATATACCAAATCTTCGTCCTCCATAATAATATGAGCTTCAATGCACTGAAAACTTAGGACTGGCCCGAGCATAAAGTAAAATAGTACAATCGAGTCAGAACTAAAATATCCTTAGTTTACGAGACTTTATATCTCCTATTCAGTGTATAACGTGCGTGCAATAACTCAAGAGATATTATGGGATTTTCCATCTTTTAAGTGTAACGACCCACATTTCGAAAGCTATAAAGTGAAAATAATCCACACATGTCCAACTCAATTAATTCGAAATATAGATAATCAATGGGGTTAATTAAGAAAAATAAGAAAAGAAGAAGAAAGAAAACACAGAATCTCGTAGCGGAATGATAAAATATAATAATCAAAAAAACAATTCATGAAGGTGTTTACTATACATTTGATTATAATTTATACAATTATCAGCATTATGTATATAACAGGGATAAATAAATAATGTAACAAACAACATGATGCAGGAGTAATAATAGTAATAGTATACCAAATCTTCGTCTTCGTTCACTGAGTTGAAAACATAAGGCTAACCCAAGCTTAATGAAAAGACAAAACACTCGAGTCAAAACTAAAATATTCTTATGTGGGTCAAATCGATATCGCATATAACATGAGTGTTTCTAAGCATTAGCGTATAGTTTGCATTTGACACCACCAGTAGCACGTCGGTAGTCAGGGATGCACCGTGATACGACACCACTAAACCAAAATCGTATGGGTCTCGTATAGTGAAAAAAGTATGACAAGGAACGTGAGGCAATACCCAAGTAGGATACTACCAGTTTACCTTTCCCGGCTGGTGGTCGCATCATAGCCATGATCGTCCATCGCGCCCAACACTTCCAAAATCCAAGGGTGTGCACTGATCAATCGCAATGTAAATGATGGTAATATGAAGAAGTGTATCCGCTTGGGGTAGCTAGCCCACTTGATAGGTACGGCTCCAGTTTTAGTCATTTCAAATTGCCACAAGTGCTAGGCTAATCCACCATCATTCTCTTTCTTCAAATCCAGCAAACATACGCCAAATCCAACCACTTCGTTCTGGATCATCACTCCATGTACACAGTAGTTAAAGTGGTTTCGGTATCGACAGAGAATATGCTTATATCTGGCTTCGGTCTTTTAACAACCAAATGTCATTTTACACACCAGTTGGTACTTTTACATTTCGAAAACAATTCATACTTGATATCAAAATATCATATTCGCTTCAAAATCAAATCCATTTCAAAATCATCATATTCACTCAAAACATACCATTTCACTTCAAAAATCATTTTGCCTCAATATTTCAATCTCTCTTCCAGAATTGTTTCGAATTTCAATTTAAGTTATAATTTCATTTTAACTGAATTACATTTAAATCCATGTTTGAAAAATAAACATTCCATCCTTGACTAGTTTGAATTTATGAAAAATAGTTTGAATAATTTTTAGATAGTTTAAATAATTAAATAGTAAAAAATAGTTTAAGTGGTTAAATAGTTTAAATGGTTAAAATAGTTTAACATGAAATAGTTTAAGTATTGAAATGATTTATATAGCAAAATTGTTTGGCAAATCTAGAATAATTTGAATATTTAAAAAGATAGATTTAAATTGTTTATATCAAAATAATTTATTTGAAAATAGTTTCAAAGTCAAACCGATCCAATTACAACCTTCCAATTCAAATCAATTTCAATTTCCATTTAAATTTAAATCGATTCAATTTCGATTTCAATTTGGATTAACTTCGATTTCAATTTCCATTCAAATTAATTTAAACTTCGATTTTCATTTTTTAACTTCAAATTATATTCAACAATTCTACTCAATGGTATAAATTTCAATTCAATTCTAATTTTAAACCATTTCATTTTATATCAGTTTCAAGTTCAATTTTAAAATATCAATTTAAATTACTTAAATCAAATTAAAATTAAATATTCAATTTATGATTCAAATCTCCAAAATAATTCAATTCCAAGCTCAATTTTGAAATATCGATTTCCATAAATTCAATTTTCATTTTCTTAAAACCAAATCATTTAAATAAATTTTAAATCAAAAATTTTAAAATCATTTAATTTAACCAATCCGGTGTTCATATATAATTTCTTATCCTATGGCCAAGCGATCGGTTATTTCAATTTAAATTCAGGGATGGATATATGTCATTTCAACCCAAATCACAGTGTCATAGGTATATATCATTTCAAACTATTTCTTAATATATTCGAAATAATTCAATTTATAGTTTTATATACTGTAAATAATATACAGGATGATAACAGGATCTATCAATATAGATAAACATCTGCACCGTCCAAAACATCAATCAATAGAATCCATCACAATTAACATTCGAATCAGCCAATAATTCACAATAATTCCATAGCTATCAATATCAGGTATTTTTTACTACCAATTAAATTCCAATTTCAAATTTAACCATCAATTTTAATTTTTAACAGTTAATTCGAATGATAATTAAATTTATCAAACAACTATCAATAAATTTCTATCACTTCATAATTTCGAATTTAATTGATAAAAAAATATTTTAGTACGTTGTGAGCATTATAAAACACTCGTCTTGAGTTTCAATTTTAAATCAAGTGAACGACGTTCGATTTAACTTACTATTCTCAATTTTCTCCAAATCAGTTCCAGAACGTAGTGCTCGTTGCCACGATTGCATCGCCGCTTGTTTCTCCAATTTTAACCTCGTATGTGAAAGATACACATTTCTAAACATCTAAATATAATTTAGGTGAATAAATTTCTTTTTATTTTTTTAAGCCTTCAGATCTGCCATTGATTTCCAGAAACCAAATCATGGCCGCCCATCATTTTCTTCTCCATCGCGTGCTGCAAGCAAATCAAGCTATGTTTGAACCCATCATAAATCTTTGACCGAAGCTCACCACGCCTAGGCTCGAACATAGCTCGATCAGAGAATGCCACTCGAATGCTCACACTACGACTCACCCATGGCCAGATTCCAACCGTATCTAATGCCATTATTGCTTCATGATTCGCACACGAACGTGCGACGAATTCGGCCAAAAATATTCTTCCACCTGCATTAAATTTGATCAATACCGTTGATCTGGTAGAGCTCGACGAGCTCTTCATCTTTGTAGTGGAAACTTTTGGCTAAAAGTTGATGGATTAATCAGAAATTAAGCATAATGAGATGGAGTTTCAGCTACTGAATTAGATGGAGGCATGGCTGTGTTCTTGACTAGGGTTTACTGTGCATATGCGTATTTATATATACGTATAGCTATATTACTTTATTATTATTTCGACTATTCATGTATTTTTTCGGGTAAACTCCAAATGAAGCAAGTCGCCTGGCGTTTATAATGTTATACCCCTCTTCCAAATGCAATGAAATATGTTTCAAGACCCAATTTGATCGTACGTAGAAGATAGCTTTTTGAACCCAGTCAAAATATTAAATTTTCGATATTAATTTCAATGCGTTTCTATGCCATACGACCAAACGATAACTCTGAACGCTATGAAATTTGAAATCCTATAATAATACACTATTACGGATCCAATGGAACTAGTTTCGTCGAATTCCAAAACTGTGCCCCAGAAGGCTATTTTACTCGTCAGTTAATATATAAAATTCATAATTTCCAATTATTCACTTTTAAATCCAATTTTTAATTGTTAACATTCTTCATTGTTATTTAAATAAAATTTACATCAACTTTTGATATCATTTTCAATCATATTAAATTCAAAATTAAATTATTCAAATAGTATCCAATATTAAATTTAAACAATTTGCTTATCCTATAAATCAGTATAAATAAACCATTAAGTTCCGAATGAGTTTTAGTTGTCAACTTCATTTTATTTCTGTTTAAATAATTGAGAATTATTATTCAACTTTGGTTATTGGTTATAAATCCAGTAAATATATAGAATTTCCTTTCAGTACTCGTTATCATCAAATCTTCAAAATTAGTTTATTTCAAAATTCTATTCAAGTTCGTATCCAATAACTTACATTCCAAATCATTAAAATTTTATTTGTAACCATTTTTATTCAATAATTATATCAAATTCCATAATTTAAAATAGTTGAAAATACGGTTCGTTGCATTTAGGATCCGTTAAAATATCTATACATAGTAGAATATGCTATATATGTAATGTCTAATCAATAAAATAAACATTTTCCTAGCGTTAAGGCTTTACATTAATCCCCCTTAACGCATTTTTAAATATGTGGTCTATGCAGGTCCTGTAACATAACCAGTAGATCGGTAGCTAGTGAATCCCCTATAGGCACATGTTAAATAAAAACCGTAGTGGTCTTGTATAAGGATAAAAGTATGACAAGGTACGTGAGGCAATGCCCAAGATAAGATACTGCCAATTTGTGACATCCCGGTTGATGGTAACGCATAGCTGCAGCTGCCGCCTGCCGCGTCCAACACTCCTATACTCGTAGGATACGTACCAATCGGTAACCATTGGATGATGAAATGAAGAAATGTGTCTGCTAGAAGTAGCTAACCTCATTGGCCAGGAAGGGCTCCTATTTTAGTCATTTTCAATTGAAACAAGTGTTGAGGCTAATCCACCAATGTTCTTTTTCTTCAAATCCAGCAAACGTACAACAAATCCAACCACTTTATTTTAGAGCCTCCTCTAAGTACGCAATTGTCAAAGTAGTTCCATTATTGATAAAGAGTATACCAATAAGAGGCCTCTGTCTCTTTAAAAACCAAACGTAATTTTACACACTGGTTGGTACTTTTGTTTCAAAAGTGAATCATTACTTGATATCAAAATATCATATTCGCTTCAAAATAACATATTCAATTCAAAATCATATTCACTTCTTTTTGAAGAGAAATGAGTGATCCTCTTAAGTAGAGGAGAGCACACATGTGTCTGTATATATGTGTGTAAAATAACAATAACAATGGAGCTGCCAACATGCTTGGTAGGTGACAACACATAATATAGAAAGAGCTAAAAAAAACAGACTCAGTTCACTTCTTGAATGAGCTTCGACAAGGCCACCGCCCATTACACCTCAATATCGGACTCCGATAAGGTCATCGCTCGACAATAAAGTGTTAGAAGTACCCAAAATAGTCCAAGGTGCAACTAGGTGCATAATGAGATCGATACAAGCAACTCTATCAGAGAGTGAACTCCTCACTAATAATGCTAATGATCTAGATCTAAAATATGAAGTCTTTCCAAATAGCCATCCCGCGACCAGCGATCCTGCAATCCTGGTGACAGCAACCCTAAAATTATGCAAAAAGCATCCTAGCACCATTTTTAGCCAAAAACCTATGCCTGTAGAAGGAACTATACAAAGATATAAGAATACTATATATATATATGTATGTATATGTATATAGATAGAATTTATAAACATGTGTGTATATATATATATAAAGAAATAAAATTATTCACTATGTATATGTACAAATATAAAATCATATTCACCTCAAAATCATATTCACTTCAAAATCATGTTCACTTCAAAATATCATTTTATTCACCATGAAATAAATTTGACTTCAAAATTATTATATTCACTACGAAATCAATTTCATTTCAAAACCATTATACTCACTTCGAAATCAATTTCATTTCAAATAATTTCAAATTTCGACTTAGGTTCTTACTTCATTTTAACCACATTCATATTTTAAATCAATGATTAAACATAAACAGTTCTAACCTTAAACAACTTGAATTTTGAAAATAGTTTGGATAATTTAAATAGTTTATATAGTTGAAATAGTTAAAATAGTTTAGAGATTGAATTTTTTTAATATAAATAGTTTAAATTTTTAAAATGAGTTACATATTAAAATGGTTTGAAAATTTAAATAATTCAAAATTTTAAAAGGATGAATTTTAAAACTGTTTATAGTATATAGCTTATAGTGAATATAGTTTCAAATTTAAAATTGTTTCTTTCCGTTTCCAATAATCTGGACTCATGTCCAAAATTTCAATCAAACTGATCCAAATTCAAATCTTTCAATTTAAATCATCATCAATCGTAGATTAATTTTAAATCAACTCAGTTTTGATTTAAATTCAAATCAACTCAATTTTCCAATTCGATTCAACAATTTGATTCAATGGCTTAAGTTCAATTCAATTCTCATTTTAAACCATTTTAATTTATATAAATTTCAATTTCAATTCTGAAATAGCGATTTTAATCACTTAAATAAAATTAAACTTCAATGTTCAATTTAGATTTGAATCTTTAAATTAATTCAATTTCGGTCCCAAATTTGACATATCAATCTAAATTACTTTAACCAAGATAAATTTTCAAAGTTCGAATAAAGTTCAAACCTTTAAAGCAATTCAATTTCGATAATTCAAGTCATATATCGCTTATAACTTCAAATTCCAAAATAAATTCTTTAAACAGTTTCTTTTACAAATTTCAACTTCAACATTTCTCTCAAATTTGAAAATAAAAATATTTATAAATTTGACATTTATTTCTTTAAAAAAAAATCATTTAAATAAATTCAAATTCAAGAATTTAAAACCATTTAATTTAACCAATCTGATATTCGTATATAATTTTCTATCATATGGCCAACTGATCAGTTATTTTATTTTAATTTCAGGGATGGATATATATATCATTTCTATCCAAATCAAAGTGTCATTGGTATATATCATTTCAACCTATTTCTTAATTTATTCGAAATAATTCAAATAACATTTTTATATACTATCAGCAATATACAGGGTGATAATAGGATAAATATAAATAAGTAAACATGAAATCATCCAATATATTAGTCAATAGTCATCCATCACAATCAACATCCAAATCAGCCAACAAATCACAACAATTAACTAGCTATCATTACCGGGTGTTTAACTAGCGATTCAATTCCTATTCCGATTTAACTGTCAATTTAAATTCCTATCAGTTCAAACCATATGTCAATTTAAATATAAGTTAAATTACCAAATAATAGTTAATAAAAATAAATCAGTTCAGGACTTCGATCTAAAGAATATCAGAATATTTTAATATTTCATGCGGTTTAAAACACTCACCTTTATTTAAAACTAAAAAAATTTCAATGTCGAATAAATTCGAATCCTGCTCCATGTCGACTTCGATATGAATCCAACGCGACTTGTTTCACTCGAATTTGACCTCGTATGAGAAAGATACGGATAAAATTCTATTCGATATAATTAAAATATAATTAACATAATTAATTTAATAATTAAAACTTAAATGCTCCTTCTGATCTCGTTGCACCTCCTGGCTGAGCTTAACTTCGTTCCTTCCTTTTTTCGTTGATCGAATGCCGCTCCCCCAGCCAACGTTATCGCCGACCACCCATTTGCCGTCGCGCCTCCACGCTCACCGTCGACCTTACCACCGCTCCAGCCCCCGCCATGTGCGCATCGTGTGAAATTGCATCATGAAACCCAAGAAAACTGATGATGAATGCTACCCTTCCTCTGCCACCAAGTGATGAATTTTCACGATCCAAACGTCGATCTTATAGAGGTCGTCAAGCTCTCCATCTTCCTAGTTGATGTCAAAGCCTAAAAGCGCGTGTAGAGAAAGAAATCGATGGAAGAAGATGGGAAATTTTCGGCCATTGAAATTATAAAGGAGGCCGCTAATGTTAGGGTTATGAATGAAAGGACTATTTATAGAAAATTTTCTAAAGCACTATTCATCCGTGAAAATTTCGAACTGCAAACGAAGCGTACCGCCTGGCGTTCTATATGTTATACAACTATTTCGAACACAATGGAATATATATATTGGGAGCTAATACCATCACATTTTGAAGATTACTTTTCATAATCGAATAATATTAATTAAAGGACTGAAATAAATTCTATGCGTTTCAAGCTCGCATGACCAAACAATAAGTCTGATCGCGATTAAACTTGAAATCCTTTAAAAATTTACTACTACAGATCCGATGAAACTGGTTTCATCGAAATCCAAGGCAGTGCTCAAAAGACTACCTTTACACGTTAATTAAAATAAGTAATTTCCAATATCAACTTAATCACTTTTGAATTCAAATTTAAAAGTTAACAATCTTCATTCTTGTTTAAATAAAATTTAAATCAACTTTCAACATCATTTTGTTTCATATTAAATTCAAGATTCAATTATTTAAATAATTTTCAACATTAAATTTTGACAATTTGATCAACTAATAAATGCTATACCTGAAATACAAGTTATTTAACTTATAAAATTCAACTTTTAAAATGAATTTGTGATGACCGACTTTTTCTCCACAGAAAGTCGTACCATCTTTAAGAAAGAAAGGGATAGAAAAGAAAAAAGAAAGAAGAGAAAGAAGAAACAACACTAGAATCTCAATAGCGGAACGAATAAATTATATTAATAACATAAGTATTTACATAACATACAACGTCAATCAGATATATACAGCAGACACAACACATACTAGACATTTATAAACACCTGTCTAGTATTTACAACTTAATACAAACACAACACAGAGAACACAACGGAAACTACATATCTACAGCGCAGAAGCCTCCTGGTCCATTGCTCCTCCAATATTCGTCAAAGCTAACCTGAATTCCCTTGGCTACTCGTAAAAATTTGAGTACCCAACAGTTTAAGAAAACGAAAGATAAACTCCGGGTCAGACATGGGTTTGGTGCGAGAACAGGTTAAGGTCACTTAACTTTAATTAAAACTTTTTGGAAAGAAAGGTATCACGTAAGACTTCCCACCCATAAACATGGAAAAGTTTTTACCTTACGCTAACGAAAACATTTGATAGGAAATCCGGTGATATTATAATAGTGTCTAGGGTTTTCAAATAAATAAGAAATAACTGAAATTTTTACATTCATTAAATTCCAGCTACTAGCCACAAAAGTGGGTCGTACAATCAAAATCGTTGGCACTTATTGGATTTTGGATTCCATACAATGGCAGGGCTACTGGGGTACCGCCCGTCACAGTACGTGGCCTAGATCACCGTACCGAGGATCACTCCCAATCCCCTGCAACACAAGGCCAGAACCATTCCTTACTGAACAGTCCCGAACAAGACAACCCCGGCAGTTGTTGCAATCAACCGCCCCACACAGCCGAATAAAAAGAGACCTCAAGACAGGGGAAATCTCGTCCTACTTGGGCATGACCCACTTAACCTTGCTGCACCTCCCCTGTTTTATCCATCCCCGGTTGATGAGGCTTGAGGCTACGATTACCTTTAGAGAACACATCTCTTAGAATGCTTATCGTCCACCTGACGATATTCTGAAAGCATTCAATCCATACAAGTTCGTTCCGGGTTCGAACGAATCCGAAGGCATTATCTCATTACACTCATTTTGGAATCACCCTCAGAGTTAATGACAATAACCCTTGGACTCTGAATCTTCATCTTCACTTGAGATTCACGACCTATCGTAAATTTGGATCGATGTGGTTTTCGGATATTCAAATATGGAAACCCGTTCCCGGTCTCATCGAAATCCAAATCATTATCTTTTAGGTCCAAGTTGTTTTAATGCTTAAAACAATCCAATTCAATATTATCTATATACACACAGATAGATAATACACAACATCACAATAGAATAATCAACATTATCATTGCAACAGATAATCTATATTATCATCCCAAACAGATAATTCATATTATCAACTCAACTGCAACCATAGCATCCAAAACACACAACTTCATTTATCTCATATCAGAGATCTCAACTATTCAGGTTAATCAGTATTAATCAACATTCACAAGCAATGACTTATTAATCACCATTCTGTAATTAATTTAAAATGAATTAAATTAATTACTTCTTCCTTAATTAATTTAAAATAAATTAATTTAGTTACTTCATCCATATAAATCTTGCTTACATATCCATTAATTAATTACAAATCAATCAGTTAATTACCCCCAACAAATTACCCTAATTAATCATCCTTGATTAAGTATCCTTCAATTACATTCAAGTAATTAGCCATTAATTAATTTCACAAATTAATTATTCCAAACCAAATTCAGTAATTAACCTGTAATTACTTCATTAATTAATTAATTATAGTTAATTACATTAATCCTTAATTAATTACATTAATTAATTCCTTCATTGATTAATTGTTCTTAATTAATCCATCCTTAATTACATCATTAATTATATAAATTAATGATCCCAATTTATTTTATTTATAATTACCCTATTACATTAATTATCAATTACCCATATTGATTAATCACTCTTGATTAATCACATTAAGTAATTAACTTAATTAATTTCATCTCTTAATCAACTTCAATATAACTCAATTAACAAAACCTAAATTAATTGCACTAAGTAATTAATTATTAATTACTTCATTTAAGTAATTATTCTGCATACTAATTACATATTAATTACACAAAGTGATTAATTTCCAAAACTCCTCCATTACCCAATTATTCTTCAATTTAATTACATCCAATAATTTATCTTCTTAATTACTTCACTAAGTAATTATTCATTATTAATTACATTGGGTAATTACTTCTCAAATTAACCAGTGATTATTTTAAATTAATTAAACTTAATTAATTAACTTAACTAATCAAAATGAACTTAATTAATTTTCTTAATTACTTTCATTAAGTAATTACACTTAAACAATTCTCAATTGATTATCTTTAAATCAATTAATCTAATTAATCATTAAAATTAATCACATTAATTAATTATTAAACAATCATAAATTAATGACCTTCATTAACCAATAACAAATCTTTAATTACTTCTCTAAAGGAATTAACTGAGGTAAATCAATATTAATTACAAATTTAATTATCTATAAAACCCATTAATTAATCTCTAATTATTAAATTAATCAAGTGATAATCTAAAACTTAATTAATTTAAAATTACTTAATTAATAAATTTTCAAATCATTAATTTAATATCAAATCCTATCTAATTAATGATTTCTTAATTACTATTTTATCCATCTTAATAACTTACTAAATCCTTTAATTAATTAAATAAAACCGTTAATTATTTAGTTAATCAACCTAAATTATTAATTAATTAAATTAATTAATTACAAAACTTATTTACCTTAATCATTTAATGAATTATAAATTATTAAGATCTAATTATCTTTAAGATAAACACAAACCTTATTAATGATTAAATTATCATTATCAAAGTAATTTAAAATATAATTTTCTTTTAAATTTCATCTAAATTCCATTTTAAATTAAGATTTAAAATGAATCAAATTTTAACTTAAACAAGGTTTAAGCATTTGAAACCTTTTAACTTCATTTTTAAAGAATTACTTACCTCCTAAGGTAAATTTAAAAATAGTTGTAATCCATATTCAATTTAAATAAATTTAAAACATACTTTAAATATTCCAAGTGGTTTTGAAAACATTTAAATTCAAAAACTTATTTTATTTCAAACTAGAATTCAAATCATGCTTTGAATTCAGATTCAAAAATTTAAAATCCTGTTCAAATCCTATATTTTAGATTTTTAAAAACATGTTATAAAATACTTTATGATTCAAACTTAATGACAACATTTGAATTTATAAACTTTATTTTCTTTTCAAATCCTAAGATTTCAAATTTGAATTTAGATTTGCAATTCAGATTTTAAACTTAAATTTAAAATCCTGTTTTAAAACTCATTTCAGATTTTCTAAAACACTTTATAAAAATTGTATAAATTTTTAGTTGTTAAACATTCCATTCTTATAAAATTTATATATTTTGAAAACTAGAATTCAAATTCATTTTGAATTAATATTTTAAACTTGTTTCAACTTTTGGTTTTATAAACTTACTTTGCTTCCCTTTTATTTTAAATTTAGTTTTAAACTTAAAAACCTGCATACTGTCAGGTTTTCAAAATCCTGAAACTAACATACTCGAGCCAGAATTCATTTACTCCGAGTCTTCCATCTCCTATCTTCGAGTAAAAACTCGAAATACTTGAGTGAATCCCGAGCACATTACACCCATCCCAAAACCACTTCACCAGCAAAAAGAAATGCACGGTGCACGTGCACCGTGACGCCGATCATCTCCGGCCTCTCACCCTGGCTCCAACTCATCGACAACCACCCATGCTCCAACCTACGATCACCAGATCGACTCCACCCACCTGAAATAGAAAAAAAGTCTCACTCCAAAACCTCGAAACTCGTAGCTCCTCAAAACCCCAAACCTGTCAACGGCCAAATCTCTGTCCTACGACCACCGTAGAAGTTGAAACTCCGGCCACATCCTCGTCATGGACCCAGCTACCATCCCCCAAAGCCTCTTAACACTTGATCAAACAGAGAGACAGAAATGATCAATATTTCTAACTTGTTCATAAACTAGGGTTAGAGAACTAAATCCCCCACCGCTGCTAACCCAATGATTTATCCACCAGTTTTGATAATTTTGCTGAAGAGCCTGATCACTCTACTTCATCCAGAAGAAACTTCAAACCTCCAGAATTTCTAGATCATCAAAATTCCCAAATTCTTCTTTTTAGTTCAACACAGAACTACTTCCCAAATCCCAAACTAAAAATTGTGATTTCTGATTTAAAAATCATGTTTTCTTATAAGGTTTTCAGATCACAAACATAATATAATGAATTAAAGAATTTACATTTTAAACAAAACTCATGTTTCCAGTCCATTTTAGTTTCCAGAGAAAGTTTGAACTTATTTTAACTTATTTAAAGCTTTAATCTTAGATTTATGTTCAACAAACAAGTTTTTTTGTAACGACCCAAAAATTTTCAAACCCGAAAATATCAGATAGTTATGAAAAGAAGAAAGAGATAGAAGAAGAAGAAAAAGAACAGAAACATCAACAACTCACATTCGCAGCGGATAAAATATAATAATAAATAATATTAGTTTACAAAAGAATACTATATCTGTCGATTACATTTTATATGCATCAGAGTTACACATACATAAAAACTGGACATATACAAATTAACATGTCTCAGATTTACAATAATATAAATATAGTGGAAATACTCTATACGCTCTTGCCATCCAGCTCGCCTCCTGAGCTCCAGCACGTACCTACCTGAAAATCTGTAATACTCGGTCTGACCCAAGCATTACACCAAAGTAACACCCGGGTCAGGCTGGAAACCAGCGTGAGTACACCTACTTCACAAGAAATACTCATGCACAAACTTATTTAAAAACTCCGGTAACTCGTACTTCATAGCGAGTTCTCAACTTACTTTAGTCAACACTAATTTCACACATCAGTGTCTAAGTACCTTTATATAATTAAAATTCTCCAATTACTTAGATCGTTCGATTCCAGCCTATTTATTTCACATATTAACTCTATAAGGAATTTATAGAAGATTTACAAATCGAAGTGGTTTCGAGTATTTACTGATACATAAATACCCGACCCCGGTCCCTTCGAATCAAAGGTCATCTTAACTCCAAGTTATTAGGTGAATACAATTCAATTTTTAATTACAGGATACCAATTTTAACATAGTAATTCATTATTGATAGATAACTAGATTATCACTATTCAATCAAAAGATATCATATCACAACATTCCATATCAGAAATACCAACCCATACTTTATAAGTATGATTATCAACCACGCCATCTCCAATGAATTTAATTAACCATTAATGAATTAAATTAATTATTTTAATTACAATTAAATTCTTGCTTTCTCAATATTGATTAATTTCAAACAAAGAAATAAATCAGACACCCTAACATAGAAGCACCAAGTAATTACTTCCCATCAAGTAATTTCCTTTTTATTAATTACATTCAGTAATTATCCATTAATTTCTTTGTTAAATAATTATACCTCATTAATTACCTTAAGTAATTTTACTTAGCTCAACATCTAATGATTCCCTTTTATTAATTAAACTTAATTAATTAACCAAAATTAACCATGTCAACTTAACTAATTTCACCGAGTAATTAATTCCTTTAATTACTTCATTAAGTAATTATACAATTTCCTTTACATTGAGCAATTAACCACTTAATCTCCTGTTACCTAATTATTTCTAAATTGATTACCCATAATTAATCAATCCCCAATAAGAAATCATCTATACTCAATTAATGTCACAAATTTATTTATCTTAATGTAATTACCCAAATTAAACATAATAGTTATAATTTACCTTAATCAATTAATCCATAATTATCAATTTAATTAATCAATCCTTAATTTCCATTTGATAAATTCTTAATTACCTTGATAATTTTAATGATTTTATTAAGTCTTAATTACATTCAATTACTTAAGTAATTAGTCTTAAATCATTAATCAATAATCTGTAGTTATCTAATTAATGATCTTAAATTACAAATTAATTAAATTAAGATTAATTAACTCTAATCCTTAATCATTTATTAATCAGGTAAATTAATTACCCTTAATTAGTTTCTTAATTAATCCTTTATAACTCATTAAACTAATTAATTATACTTAATTCCCTTAATTAACTTAATTAATTTCCATTCATAAAAAAACATAATTATCTTAAGATAAAACCTTATCTTATTCATACCTTAATTACCATTTAAAACATTTTGTCTTAAAATCAACTTTGCTTAGTTAAATCATTAATTATATTTTAAAAATTCAACTTGATAAATTAAAGTTACAAATCATAACTCCCTTTAAATTCTTTAAAATGTTATCAAGCAATAGTTTTTAAATCTATTTCCAATTTAAATTAATAAGCTCGCTTTTATACAATTTTTTTTTTTAGAATTTCAATTCTACAAAATTTAAATAAATTTCAAGATTTCTTTATTAAATGTTAAAGAAAACAATTATTATATTTAAAGTAATTTACCAAAGAAAACATAACTAAATTTATTTAAATTTCAAAACTTTGTTTTAAAAGCCTTTTAAAACCCTGGTTATAAACGTGCTTTGGGTTGAACCGAGTTCCCCTTCTTCATTCATTTTCACAAAACTTAGTTTAAATTTTAGATTTAAAAACCTATAATAACATAAAACTGTGAACATGCTTAAATATCACCAACTACTCGAGGTTACACTCGAGTCACTTCCCAAATCACCCGACCACAGCTTCGAGGCATCATCCCTTCCCAAAAACTAACACCATAAAAATCACCGTGCATATGCACCGCCGATTCAGGTGTTTCCGACCACCCACGCCACCTCTAACAATTCGACGATCATCCCCACATCTAACTCAGACCACTCAAACATGGTCACAAGCCCTCGATCAAAATTTTGCAAACACAAGCAACCTGGGACCCAAATCCCGACCTGAAATCCCTTCGACCAAGCCATTCTGACCACCAGAGTCGCTGCAACCTCGACCCTACAATCTCCGACCATCCACGGAGCCACCACCCTAATCTAGCTCCACTCGATCACCTAGAGACCTCGTGGTGATCACAAACTCCGGTCACAATAAAACTAGGGTTAAAAACTGTCTTACTTCGCCGACGACGCCACAACGATCATTCGACACTTCTACCATTTTTGCCAAACACCCATATCACTAGACTAGCTCCAGCAGGAATCCCGACCTCCCCAGTCACCTAGATTATCAGAATATTCTCAAAAAACCATTTCCAATCAAACTTGAATTGCTCATTAAATCCAATATTAAAAATCAAAATTTTGGTGTTAAAAATCTTGATTTGGAAAAAGAATTCAGATTATATATATAAATTAACACAGATCTTTGCACTTGATTTTTAACATATCTTAAGCTTCCCTGTTCTTTTTATTTCTTCCAGATAATATTTTTGTGTTTTGTTCTTAAAAATATTCTTAAATCTTAATTTAATTTTAAACCAACATACTTTGATTTAATACCTAGTCTAAAGAGATTAGAGTGTGAAGAATTTGAAATTTTAATCAAAGTTAAAATCTCTGAAACATAAAAACAGAGATGATCATTATGCATATCCAAGCATTCACACAGTATCCTCATTCATATAAACATGTTTCAAAACTTAAGACAATCATGCAAACACATTTCCAAACATACATCACAAGTTTACTTCAACATATGTCATATGCATCAATTCTACAGGTGATTCATGTTTGCAGTTAAAAAGGCAGTGACTTGAACTACGATCAGAGGTATTTTAAAATCAACAGAACATATACAGAGGCATTCATACGTACAAATTTGCAAAGACATCATCACCTAGAATTTCACAAGTTACCCAAGTTTCAAATTTAAAAGTTTACTCGCAGGCATCTCAAAAATAAACAGAGTGAACTGGGTTGAAATACTCATTGTATAGAAGATGAACTGAGCACAATTGTTTGCAAACAACTTTTAACCTTTTAAAACTGGAAATGTTTTTGCTTTAATCTTCCCTTAAATCATCTTGCTTTGTCTAGTTGAAGAAAAAAAATGTTTGAAGTTTGTAAAAATGCTAACTTCTTTCCTCTGGTTTGCTAAGTCCAGTGAACGAACTAAAATAAGTAGATATATAAATAGGAAGAAAAGATTATAAGAGGTAGGTGTTTACTGGTTTAGCATTTACTGGTACAATGTATAATCTTGTTTGGTCAGAGATTTTTTTTTAAATATGGGGGCTGAATTGTTTTGTAAGATTTCGATTTGACTAAAATGTTTAGAGCTGAGATGAAGCATTTATTGCTCATGTACTTTATGTCTCACTTATCCATTTTTGTCTATAGATATTTTCTTTTATACTTCTTCTTGCTTTGCATATTCATTTTGCAGACATACTTTACTTGCCTGCATATTTGTTTATTTTTTTGTTTTGTTTCATACTTATCTTATTTTAGTACATAGATTTTTATTTAATACCTTGCATTTCTAACTTCACATACATATTTTGTTTTATCCTTTCATCCTTGCCTGCATATCTACAGGCTACATTCTTTATATTTTACTTTGCCTATCTTGCTTTATACTTGCTTTATACTCATGTACACAATATAAGTTGTTTTAACTTAAGTAATTTAAAATCATATGGTTATTTATTAAATGGCTTATTATTAAATTTCTATATTACCAAAAATTATTAGAATAGAAAACATGTCTTTATTTGTAAACTTTAAAAACAAAACTTATCTATTTACAATATATACAAATATATATATATACATTATAAATAGAAACAAATTAGTTAGTTTTTAAAAGATAAAATCGCCTATTTAAAACAAAAATTATTAAATCAATTCAAATTTATTATTATCAAATCTATTAAATTTTAACATAGATTATTAAATTTATATTGCCAAAAATTCTGGGATATCACATTCCTTCCCCCTTTAGAACTTTTCGTCCTCGAAAAGGAACGAAGCCAGAATTATTAAAATACTTATAAAAATATCCATTTTCCAAAAATAAATTTAACCCAAACCTTTTATTTAATACCCTTCCATCCTAATAACTCAATATCAACTAAAACTTTGATTTAGTTTTTATTCAATCAAGCTTCATCCATTTATTATTTAATTCCATTAACCCATTTGTTTCCCCATTTTATATTTTTAATTTCACTTACTTACTTCATTTGCGAATTTATTTTATTTATACCAAGCCATTCTCAATTTATTTCTCTTCACTTCGTTTTTGTTTGCAATCCAAACCATGACTATTATAATTCACTACCATTAGATATTATTCATATTACACTCGAATTTTATTTGCAATTCATCCCATCGCTACTTCGATCCCACTCTATTTTATTTTTAGTTTTATAGCATCTCTACTTATTTAATTTATTATCGAATCCAAGTCGAATTCTGTTTACAATTCGAATTCATTTCCAAACTTCATTATTAACTTACAATCCATTTTTATTCAATCGAATTAAACTTTGTTAACATACTTTATCGAATAATTATTTAGCTCATTAGCTTACTTCTAAATTTTAAATCAATGTTTGATTTAATTACAAAATCACTTCACTAAACTTTCCCGATTTCAAATTTATTTTGTAATTCCAGTTTGGATTTTCTTTCATCTTTCAAAATTCCAACACCTCAATTTAAAATTTTTAGAAATGCTTTTAAATTCCGATAATACTATTAAAATAGCTTTTTAATAAAAATACTTCTTATAACTCGACATCTCAACTAGTCCATCCTCGTTCTCACAGAAATTCAGTCATACGTTGATCAGGCGTAGGACTGAAAATTTATAAGTACTTGGTAAACTCGTTTCAACATCCAGCAAAAATATTTGGAAAATAATTTTATTGGAAATATAGAAAACAGTTTTTGAAAATAGAGGAAATATCTTTGGTGAGAATGCTCTGGAAATCATCACCCCCATCCATGGTCACAGTTACATTCCAGGGTTACGTTGCCATTGCAGCAAAAGTCCATGCAACTGTATGCTCTCCACGGCCTCTCGATTACGCCATGGAACCCACACAACAGATCACAGTTACATCCAGGGTTACGTTGCTGTCACAGCAAAAGTCCATGTAACTGCAGGCTCTCAACGGCTTCTGATTTTCGCTGTCGAAATGAAACTCCTCCACTCCTACATAGGTCGCAGTCTACCGATATAAAATCAAACGCAGACTGTTGGCTCTTAGTGGCACACACGACTTTCGCTATGTTATACCATGGGTCGCAATCTACCGATATAAAATCAAACGCAGACTGTTGGCTCTCAGCGGCACACACGACTTTCGCTATGGTATACTTTACTCATAATCCCCAGGAACTAGTTTTGTCTGTACTCCTCACAGGATCAACTTTAGAACCCCCCTTGGGACTCAAGGCAGTACCACCCGGTGACACTCCTGAGAAGTTCATTTCAAGGGAGCGCCTTTTTCCCCAGAGCCATCATCAGAACATTTTATACTATACACATATAGTATCTTTCAAATCATACACCTAGTATGAATTTTATCAAGGCTCCTTTACACAAAATCGATTATCCCAAAATCGATAATTCTCAAAATAGGCTTTCCAAATTCCATATATTGATTTTACCCAAAAATCAAAAGCCTTTCCAAATCAAAAGCCTTTCCAAATCCAAAGGTTCCCAAAACCCTTTCCAAAATCCTCATAATGTCCTTTATATATATACAGATATATATAATTTTTAAAACTTTGGATCACTTTAAACTCGTATAAAATTCCTTTTATACTTCAAACACTTCCGAAATCCTTTTTCTTCCAGCAATAGATTCAACAAGGGGAGATTTATCTCTTATAACAAAGATATATAACTTTGTTTACTCAAATCAAATATTCAAATTTGATTACTCTTTCCAATATCAACTTCATTCAAAACTGTACGATGTACACTTATCATCCGTACGCTATACTAATCTGATCGCTCGCTCGATCACGCAATTTCACTTCCGAACTAATATCGTCCACCCGACTTCCTAGTGTGGACACAGATCTGGTTCCTTGATTAAAATCGTCATTCTCCTTGCATAGCCATAACTATGATAGAGAATATCCAGAACCAATCAACAATCCATATCCAGGTTCGTCGTCGAAAATCGAGTGAAAAATCCCAACTCGGATCGATACACTATCCCGAAATTCTGTGCTCGAATTGGATCAATCACTATGCGAATAGAATAATATACGTACATCCTACGTATTTATCTTCATTGGTTATTAGCCAAATCAATTCTCTTCCTATTCACATTCACTTTAATTTTCATTCACTTATTCACATTTGCATTGATCCCCATTTGGATTATTACCTCAATTCTTATCCCAGTTGGGTATTTAATCAATAACAGTTTGAACTCTGACCAGTTTATATTTAGGAAATAGCTCGAAAATTTAAAAATAGATAAGTAGTTGAAAAATAATGATTAGTTTGCAAATAGTTGTAAAATAGTTAAATGGTTTCAAAACTTTTAATAATTTCAAAATAGTTGTAAATTAGTAATTAATTTGTAACATAGTTGAAAAATAGTAATTAGTTTAGAAACAGTTGAAAAATGGTCAAATAGCTTCAAAATAATTATTAAACAAGTATAAAATAGTTTGGCTTTAAGAAAGAAAGGTTGTATATATTTAATAGCTTGGAAAAATGAGTTTATATCAAAACAATTTATATTGAAAATCGTCCAGAGTCAAAACTGTTCACTTCCCCAACATTTCAATTTAAATTTCCACTCCCATTTAAATTGGCCCAATTCCAATTTAAATAACTCCAATTTCCATTGGACTTGATTTCTTCCCAATTCAAGTTGAATTAATTCTCAATTTCTTTCCAATTTCATATCAAATTCCATTTGATCTTTAAACTTGTACAACTTTAATTTCAATTTCAATTTTACAATTTCTATTTATAATCAATTACATTCACATTTTGCTTTTAACTCAGAATTATACATTTTATTTAGCCAATATATTTTTATTATTCCATAAACATTTTAATCAAGATTCCAGAGTTTAAACAAATTTCCAAAATTTCAATATCACCTTAGAATTCAACTATATCCAAAATTCTTTGGCAAATTCAATTACCCCATTAAATTTCAAAACCAAACCCAATTCACAAACAATTCCAATGTAAAACAATTTGGTAGCAATTTCTCTTCTAGAAACTCGAAAATAGACATCGATAATGCTGCAGTCATCACCGACGTTATTTTTCAGCGACCGAAAGAGTTCAATGCTTTTATCTCTTTGAAAACATTTCCAAATATTTTAAATTTCAAATCTCCCAGATTTCAAATTCAACACAAAAAAATATTTTTGAAATAATACTATTATTTTTCCAAAACCTTTGGAAACCACTTCCAAATCCAAAGGAATTTTAAATTTTCCCAAAATTTCCAAATTCCCAATCCATCCAATTCATATTTAAACATTACTCTGGAATTTTCATCTTACTTTATTTTCAAATATTCTCTGGAATTCTATTTCAAATTGTAATCTCATTTATTTATGAAGTTTATTTCAATTTATAAATTACATTCACAATCTATATTTCAAATTCCATTTTGTTATATAAGTTTATTCTTCAACTTTGGTTCTAAATTTCAATTTGGTCATATTTTATGTTACTTCTTAACTTAATTCCAATAATTTATCAACCAATCACCTAAATATTCATTAGAAGGAAATGTTGCTATATATATCAAAATATACTTTTATATAAAATCATCAAAAATCTTTATAAGCAAATAACAAGTACGCTCTCATATATATATATATATATATATATATATATACTCAACTCATTCTAGAGTTCTATGAACTCTATTCAATGAGTAATCTCCACCAGAGCCAAGGTTCTCGCTTAACCTCGCTCTGATACCAAATGTAACGACCCGAAAATTTTCAAACCCGAAAATTCCAGATAGTTATGAAAAGAAGAAAGAGATAGAAGAAGAAGAAGAACAGAAACATCAACAACTCACATTCGCAGCGGATAAAATATAATAATAAATAATATTAGTTTACAAAAGAATACCATATCTGTCGATTACATTTTATATGCATCAGAGTTACACATACATAAAAACTGGACATATACAAATTAACATGTCTCAGATTTACAATAATATAAATATAGCGGAAATACTCATACGCTCTTGCCATCCAGCTCGCCTCCTGAGCTCCAGCACGTACCTACCTGAAAATCTGTAATACTCGGTCTGACCCGAGCATTACACCAAAGTAACACCCGGGCCAGGCTGGAAACCAGCGTGAGTACACCCACTTCACAAGAAATACTCATGCATAAACTTATTTAAAAACTCCAGTAACTCGTACTTCATAGCG
Source organism: Allium cepa (assembly GCA_030765085.1). Classification (NCBI taxonomy): domain Eukaryota; kingdom Viridiplantae; phylum Streptophyta; class Magnoliopsida; order Asparagales; family Amaryllidaceae; genus Allium; species Allium cepa. Next base: position 954,368,480 of record CM060934.1, on the reverse strand, counting down.
AGTTCTCAACTTACTTTAGTCAACACTAATTTCACACATCAGTATCTATGTACCTTTATATAATTAAAATTCTCCAATTACTTAGATCGTTCCATTCCAGCCTATTTATTTCACATATTAACTCTATAAGGAATTTATAGAAGATTTACAAATCGAAGTGGTTTCGGGTATTTACTGATACCCGACCCCGGTCCCTTCGAATCAAAGGTCATCTTATCTCCAAGTTATTAGGTGAATACAATTCGATTTTTAAGACAGGATACCAATTTTAACATAGTAATTCATTATTGATAGATAACTAGATTATCACTATTCAATCAAAAGATATCATATCACAATATTCCATATCAGAAATACCAACCCATACTTTATAAGTATGATTATCAACCACACCATCTCCAATTAATTTAATTAACCACTAATGAATTAAATTAATTATTTTAATTACAATTAAACTCTTGCTTTCTCAATATTGATTAATTTCAAACAAAGAAATAAATCAGACACCCAAACACAGAAGCACCAAGTAATTACTTCCCATCAAGTAATTTCCTTTTATTAATTACGTTCAGTAATTATCCATTAATTTCTTTGTTAAGTAATTATACCTCATTAGTTACCTTAAGTAATTATACTTAGCTCAACATCTAATGATTCCCTTTTATTAATTAAACTTAGTTAATTAACCAAAATCAAACATGTCAACTTAACTAATTTCACCGAGTAATTAATTCCTTTAATTACTTCATTAAGTAATTATACAATTTCCTTTACATTGAGCAATTAACCACTTAATCTCCTGTTACCTAATTATTTCTAAATTGATTACCCATAATTAATCAATCCCCAATAAGAAATCATCTATACTCAATTAATGTCACAAATTTATTTATCTTAATGTAATTACCCAAATTAAACATAATAGTTATAATTTACCTTAATCAATTAATCCATAATTATCAATTTAATTAATCAATCCTTAATTTCCATTTGATAAATTCTTAATTACCTTTATAATTTTAATGATTTTATTAAGTCTTAAATACATTCAATTACTTAAGTAATTAATCTTAAATCATTAATCAATAATCTGTAATTATCTAATTAATGATCTTAAATTACAAATTAATTAAATTAAGATTAATTAACTCTAATCCTTAATCATTTATTAATCAGGTAAATTAATTACCCTTAATTAATTTCTTAATTAATGCTTTATAACTCATTAAACTAATTAATTATACTTAATTCCCTTAATTAACTTAATTAATTTCCATTCATAAAAAAAACATAATTATCTTAAGATAAAACCTTATCTTATTTATACCTTAATTACCATTTAAAACATTTTGTCTTAAAATCAACTTTGCTTAGTTAAATCATTAATTAAGTTTTAAAAATTCAACTTGATAAATTAAAGTTACAAATCATAACTCCCTTTAAATTCTTTAAAATGTTATCAAGCAATAGTTTTTAAATCTATTTCCAATTTAAATTAAAAAGCTCGCTTTTATACAATTTTTTTTTTAGAATTTCAATTCTACAAAATTTAAACAAAATTCAAGATTTCTTTATTAAATGTTAAAGAAAACAATTATTATATTTAAAGTAATTTACCAAAGAAAACTTAACTAAATTTATTTAAATTTCAAAACTTTGTTTTAAAAGCCTTTTAAAACCCTGGTTATAAACCTGCTTTGGGTTGAACCGAGTTCCCCTTCTTCATTCATTTTCACAAAACTTAGTTTAAATTTTAGAATTAAAAACCTGTAACAACATAAAACTGTGAACATGCTTAAATATCACCAACTACTCGAGGTTACACTCGAGTCACTTCCTAAATCACCCAACCACTGCTTCGAGGCATCATCCCTTCCCAAAAACTGACACCATAAACATCACCGTGCATATGCACCGCCGATTCAGGCATTTCCGACCACCCACGCCACCTCTAACAATTCGACGATCATCCCCACATCTAACTCAGACCACTCAAACATGATCACAAGCCCTCAATCAAAATTTTGCAAACACAAGCAACCTGGGACCCAAACCCCGACCTGAAATCCCTTCGACCAAGCCATTCTGACCACCAGAGTCGCTGCAACCTCGACCCTACAATCTCCGACCATCCACGGAGCCACCACCTTAATCTAGCTCCACTCGATCACCCAAAGACCTCGTGGTGATCACAAACTCCGGTCACAATAAAACTAGGGTTAAAAACTGTCTTACTTCGCCGACGATGCCACAGCGATCATTCGACACTTCCACCATTTTTGCCAAACACCCATATCACTAGACTAGCTCCAGCAGGAACCCCGACCTCCCCAGTCACCTAGATCATCAGAATATTCTCAAAAACCCATTTCCAGTCAAACTTGAATTGCTCATTAAATCCACTATTAAAAATCAAGATTTTGGTGTTAAAAATCTTAGTTTGGAAAAAGAATTCAGATTATATATATAAATTAACAGACCTTTGCACTTGATTTTTAACATATCTTAAGCTTCCCTGTTCTTTTTATTTCTTCAGATAATATTTCTATGTTTTATTCTTAAAAATATTCTTAAATCTTAATTTAATTTTAAACCAACATACTTTGATTTAATACCTAGTCTAAAGAGATTAGAGTGTGAAGAATTTGAAATTTTAATCAAAGTTAAAATCCCTGAAACTTAAAAACAGAGATGATCATTATGAATATCCAAGCATTCACACAGTATCCTCATTCATATAAACATATTTCCAAACTTAAGACAATCATGCAAACACATTTCCAAACATACATCACAAGTTTACTTCAACATATGTCATATGCATAAATTCTACAGGTGATTCATGTTTGCAGTTAAAAAGGCAGTGACTTGAACTACGATCAGAGGTATTTTAAAATCAACAGAAAATATACAGAGGCATTCATACGTACAAATTTGCAAAGACATCATCACCTCACCTAGAATTTCTCAAGTTACCTAAGTTTCAAATTTAAAAGTTTACTCACAGGCATCTCAAAAATAAACAGAGTGAACTGGGTTGAAATACTCACTGTATAGAAGATGAACTGAGCACAATTGTTTGCAAACAGCTTTTAACCTTTTAAAACTGAGAATGTTTTTTGCTTTGATCTTCCCTTAAATCATCTTGCTTTGTCCAGTTGAAAAAAAAATGTTTGGAGTTTGTAAAAATGCTAACTTCTTTCCTCTGGTTTGCTAAGTCTAGTGAACGAACTAAAATAAGTAGATATATAAATAGGAAGAAAAGATTGTAAGAGGTAGGTGTTTACTGGTTTAGCATTTACTGGTACAATGTATAATCTTGTTTGGTCAGAGATTTTTTTTTTTTTTAAATATGGAGGCTGAATTGTTTTGTAAGATTTCGATTTGACTAAAATGTTTAGAGCTGAGATGAAGCATTTATTGCTCATGTACTTTATGTCTCACCTATCCATTTTTGTCTATAGATATTTTCTTTTATACTTCTTCTTGCTTTGCATATTCATTTTGCAGACATACTTTACTTGCCTCCATATTTGTTTATTTTTTGTTTTGTTTCATACTTATCTTATTTTAGTACATGGATTTTTATTTAATACTTTGCATTTCTAACTTCACGTACATATTTTGTTTTATCTTTCCATCCTTGCCTGCATATCTACAGGCTACATTCTTTATATTTTACTTTGCCTATCTTGCTTTATACTCTATGTACACAATATAAGTTGTTTTAGCTAATGTTATAAAGTTTTAACTTAAGTAATTTAAAATCATATGGTTATTTACTAAATGGCTTATTATTAAATTTCTAAATTACCAAAAATTATTAGAATAGAAAACATGTCTTTATTTGTAAACTTTAAAAACAAAACTAATCTATTTACAATATATACAAATATATATATACATTATAAATAGAAAAAAATTAATTAGTTTTTAAAAGATAAAATCACCTATTTAAAACAAAAATTATTAAATCAATTCAAATTTATTATCATCAAATCTATTAAATTTTAACATAGATTATTAAATTTATATTGCCAAAAATTCTGGGATATCACATTTTTGTTTGTAGCTCAATTTACAATAATGATTAGATCAAGAGACTACAAAAATTTGAAATTAAAAACTTAAGTCAGGAACAAACAGCAACAATGATACTTGACAGTATATACATACTTATGTAAATCCATAAAAATTGCCAGAAAGTTCATATACACACAAACAATTTGTCACGGTAATACCATGCATCCAGATTTGTTTTAAGATTTAGAAAGAGGATGATATTCATAAGCATCTTTTTCCAGAGACAAATCAGGCAACCAACAATTTACTTAATTCATTTTTAACAAAATGTTACTCACCATTATACAGTAGAACAGAGCATCCCAAACTTTAAAGCTTGGAGTTGCTTAAATTTGTCTTTTGATTTTAATGCTGCAGTGGTATGCTAATGAAACTGGAGTGCTACTGCTCCCTATCCCAACTACATGCATGCAGGCCTTTGATTTCAAAGTTGATTACTTTCCAGAGGAAGAAATGCAGGGTTGATCTACAGGTTTTTGAAAATGCAACCATTTGATTTTTGCAGAAATTGAATTGCAAGTTTGTTTTTGAAGTGGAGAAATGAATTGAGGCTAAATATTTGATATTTGCAAAAGGAAATGAGATTATAGGATTTTGTTCTTTGATTTTAGCTTTTGGTTTGAGAAGATGAATTTTCATTTTTTTGAAGAATGATGTTTTTCTTTGATTCACTTTAGCTTTTGGTTAAAAGATAGGAAAAGAGTGAAGGGGAAATTTTTTATGGTTTATAAGAGCTGAAATTAATTTAATTAAAATAAAAGAAAAATATAAAATACAATGACACTTGTCATGTTATTTAGTTCATACCTTAACACATGTATTTAGATTACTAACAGGTTAACACATGTCTTGTTTATTTAAATTAGTTATATATTTAAATGTTTATAAAGGATTTTACTTAACGTATTTTGTACTTACATGAATTTCTTATTTAAAGAAAATGTAAATAAAACAAATTATAAATTAAAACTTATTCAAATATTTTAAGAATCTATTAATTTGAATTTCAAAATAAAATTCTAAATTCAAATTAAACTTTTGAAATCCAAATTAAAATCACCTTATTCAATTTTAAAAATGATAATTCTATTTTCTTATTTTAATTATTTTTATATTTATGGAAAAATAATACATTATAAATATGGCTTGAAAATAACAAATTTAACAAATTTTAAATGATTTTTAAAAGAGATTATAAATCACTTTTATTATTAAATAAATTTAAACCATATTCTATTTTGTATTTTAAACTTATATATAAAATTTCCAAATCATATTTATTAAATAATATTTAAAAAGAAATAAAACAAACTTTTTATTTAAATTTAAAAAAAATAAGCTAAGATAAATTTTAAACAATTTAACATTCATTTTAAGTATTTACAAACCATATAGTTATTAATTTAAATAATTTTGAGAAACTTAAAATTAATTTAAAATATAATTTCCCAATTACTAAATATATTATTAGAATTTAAAAACAAAACTTCATTTATTTATTAAATTCCAAAACGAAGATTATCTATATAATATATATACAAATATATAGATACATTATAATTAAAAACATTTATTTGGCTTTTAAAAGATAAAATCACTAACTAAATATTTATTTCATCAGATTATTAAACCAATTCATATTTTATTAATCAATATTATCAAATCAATTTAATTTTATATAAAGATTATTAAATTGATATTGCCAAAAATTTCGGGATATCACATTCCTTCCCCCTTAAAAGAATTTCGGCCCCAAAATTTAAAACAAAGGTAATTTAATAATCTATCCAAGATTTATAATTTCAAAACACAAGCATATATCAAACATATTCTAACAACCAAAGCAGTCAATTCATCCAAACAAACAAAATTAACTATCCAGACAAAATTCTGGATAGAGTTTCCTCGAGTTTCCCAAGTAAACACCGGGATACTCACTCTATAGAACCCAAACAATCAACACTACTAAGCTATAGAGCTCCTACTCATCTGGATCTACAACTGAACAAGACATCAGACTACAGACATGTCTGACTCAACAACCAAATCTTCCAGAACAGCTGATTCCAAAACCAGAAATAGATCATACACGTACTCCCTCAGAGATACGTGAAACACATCGAATTCCAGTTGTCCAAACTGGCAATTCAATCCAGAAAACCCAACACTTATCCATAACAGAACACAGAAGAAATCCAAAACATCTCGGAGCTAGCTTCCCAATCTTACCAAAATTTATAGCTCCTAAAAACTGAGAAACTTATCCAAAATCAGATCTCCGACTTCAGATCCACAAAACTCTTCAGACGATCTCGGGCTGCCTACATCCTACCTGATCAGCTCAACCGTTGCTGATGTCTCAAGATACAAACTGGACCAACCCAATCCACCAGAATGATCCTCCAAGATCAACCAAGAGAAATTCAGAAGTTCCTCAAATCCTGAGCTGCTTCATCAAACTCCATCTTAAGGAACCAACCTTTAACTGGTTGAACCACCGGTACCACACTTGGAATCCTAGTCGATAAGAAAACTAAATCTCTAGATGCGGACAACCTCCGACTTCCCTGAAATCATCCAGAAAATCTCTAACAATCCAAGAGAATACTCTATTATCGCAAGTCGCTTTTACGATCAGTCCAAACTAAAATCCCAAGAGAACTGTTCTCACTTTACCAATCAGAACAGCTTATGCTGGTCTTGCCAATCCATCGAAGAAATGGATTCTACTCTACTGCTTCTGAACTTCATCTCCAGAAAACTATTGAACCAGAAAACTCTGCCGACACACAGAACACTCCGAGCTGCACTGCTGACACCAATGCCAAAGAATTCCCAATCCAAAACACTTCGAGAAACTCGGACTTCAAATCAAACAGAAACACTCTGCTGAACTCAACCACAACACCGAAGCAGACCTACTTCCTTAAACGCGTTCTAAAGAAATCATCTTCGAAAACATCCATAGTCACTACATCTCATCGCGTAGCTACTACTTCCTGAGGTATCAAGATGCCATCACTCGCTTCTGCCTAGCCAACAGATCGAAACTCTACTCATCCAGCTTCAAAGATGAACTCCGAACCTTAACAGGTTACCTTCAGAGATCGATGAAGTCCTTACACCACTGCCAAGCTCACTCGAGACGGTATTAGGTCTACAGTCTCGACAGATACACTTCCAACTCAAACATTCAAACTCCAACCAATGGTAGTCGCGTTATACACACCACTACCTTATCTATCTTTATATCTCATATTGGAAAACCCGAACAGGTAACCCAACAGATAGGCAGAAATATATATATATATATATATGTATATATATGTATACACACACACACACACATATATACATATATATATATATATATATTAAAAATTACAAATACGCTCTCTCAAGATAGACACCATTCTAGAGCCTAGGTATTCACTCAACCTAATGCTCTTACACCAATTGTGACGACCCGACTTTTTCTCCACAAAATGTCGTATCATCTTTAAGAAAGAAAGGGATAGAAAAGAGAAAAGAAAGAAGAGAAAGAAGAAACAACACTAGAATCTCAACAGCGGAACGAATAAATTATATTAATAACATAAGTATTTACATATTATACAACATCAATCAGAGATACATAGCATACACAACACATACTAGACAGATATAAACACCTGTCTAGTATTTACAACTTAATACAAACACAACACAGAGAACACACAGAGGAAACTATATATCTACAACGCAGAAGCCTCCTGCTCCATTGCTCCTCTAATATTCGTCAAAGCTAACATGAATTCCCTTGGCTACTCATAAAAATTTGAGTACCCAAGAGTTTAAGAAAACAAAAGATAAACTCCGGGTCAGACATGGGTCTGGTGTGAGTAACAGGTTAAGGTTACTTAACTTTAATAAAAACTTTTTGGAAAGAAAGGTATCACGTAAGACTTCCCACCATAAACATGGAAAAGTTTTTACCTTACGCTAACCAAAACATTTGATAGGAAATCCGGTGATATTATAATAGTGTCTAGGGTTTTCAAATAAATAAGAAATAACCGAAATTGTTAAATTCATTAAATTCCAGCTACTAAACACAAAAGTGGGTAATACAATTAAAATCGTTGGCACTTATTGGATTTTGGATTCCATAGAATGGCAGGGCTACTGCGGTACCGCCCCCTAGATCACCGTACCGAGGATCACTCCCAATCCCCTGCAACACAAGGCCAGAACCATTCCTTACTGAACAGTCTCGAATAAGACAACCCCGGCAGTTGTTGCAATCAACCGCCCCACACAGCCGAGTAAAAAGGGACCTCTAGACAGGGGAAAATCTTGTCCTACTTGGGCATGACCCACTTAACCTTGTTGCACCTCCCCTGTTTTAGCCATTCCCGGTTGATGAGGCTTGAGGCTACGATTACCTTTAGAGAACACATCTCTTAGAATGCTCATCGTCCACCTGGCGATGTTCTGAAAACATTCAATCCATACAAGTTTGTTCCGGGTTCGAACGAATCCGAAGGAATTATCTTGTTACACTCATTTTGGAATCACCCTTAGAGTTAACGACGATAACCCTTGCACTCTGAATCTTCATCTTCATTTGAGATTCACGACCTATCGTAAATTTGGATCGATGTGGTTTTCGGATATCCAAATATGGAAACCCGATCCCGATCTCATCGAAATCCAAATCGTCGCCTTTTAGGTCCAAGTTGTTTTAATGTTTAAAACAATCCAATTCAATATTATCTATATACACACAGATAGATAATACACAACAACACAATAGAATAATCAACATTATCATCACAACAGATAATCCATATTATCATGCCAAACAGATAATTCATATTATCAACTCAAATGCAACCATAGCATCCACAACACACAAATTCATTTATCTCATATCTAAGATCTCAACTATTCAGGGTAATCAGTATTAATCAACATTCACAAGCAATGACTTATTAATCACCATTCTATAATTAATTTAAAATGAATTAAATTAATTACTTCTTCTCTAATTAATTTAAAATAAATTAAATTAATTACTTCATCCATATAAATCTTGCTTACATATCCATTAATTAATTACAAATCAATCAATTAATTACCCTCAACAAATTACCCTAATTAATCATCCTTGATTAACTATCCTTTAATTACATTCAAGTAATTAGCCTTTAATTAATTTCACAAATTAATTATTCTAAACCAAATTAAGTAATTAACCTGTAATTACTTCATTAATTAATCAATTATAATTAATTACATTAATCCTTAATTAATTACATTAATCCTTAATTAATTACATTAATTAATTCCTTCATTGATTAGTTGTTATTAATTAATCCATCCTTAATTACATCATTAATTATATAAATTAATGATCCCAAATTATTTTATTTATAATTACCCTATTACATTAATTATCAATTATCCATATTGATTAATCACTCTTGATTAATCACATTAAGTAATTAACTTAATTAATTTCATCTCTTAATAATCTTCAATATAACTCAATTAACAAAACCTAAATTAATTACACTAAGTAATTATTTATTAATTACTTCCTTTAAGTAATTATTCTGCATACTAATTACATATTAATTACACAAAGTAATTAATTTCCAAAACTCCTCCATTACCCAATTATTCTTCAATTTAATTACATCTAATAATTTATCTTCTTAATTACTTCATAAAGTAATTATTCATTATTAATTACATTGGGTAATTACTTCTCAAATTAACCAGTGATTATTTTAAATTAACTAAACTTAATTAATTAACTTAACTAATCAAAATAAACTTAATTAATTACAATTAGTAATTAATTTTCTTAATTACTTTCATTAAGTAATTACACTTAAAAAATTCTCAATTGATTATCTTTTAATTAATTAATCCAATTAATCATTAAAATTAATCACATTAATTAATTATTAAACAATCATAAATTAATGACCTTCATTAACCAATAACAAATCTTTAATTACTTCTCTAAAGGAATTAACTGAGATTAATCAATATTAATTACAAATTTAATTATATATAAAACCCATTAATTAATCTCTAATTATTAAATTAATCAAGTGATAATCTAAAACTTAATTAATTAAAATTACTTAATTAATGAATTTTCAAATCATTAATTTAATATCAAATCTTATCTAATTAATGATTTCTTAATTACTATTTTATCCATCTTAATAACTTACTTAATCCTTTAATTAATTAAATAAAACCCTTAATTATTTAGTTAATTAACCTAATTTATTAATTAATTAAATTAATTAATTACAAAACTTAATTACCTTAATCATTTAATGAATTTTAAATTATGAAGTTCTAACTATCTTTAAGATAAACACAAATCTTATTAATGATTAAATTATTATTATCAAAGTAATTTAAAATATAATTTGCTTTTAAATTTCATCTAAATTCCATTTTAAATTAAGATTTAAAATGAATCAAATTTTAACTTAAACAAGGTTTAAGTATTTAAAACCTTTTAACTTCATTTTTAAAGAATTACTTACCTCCTAAGGTAAATTTAAAAATAGTTTTAATCCATATTCAATTTAAATCAATTTAAAATACACTTTAAATATTCCAAGTGGTTTTGAAAACATTTAAATTCAAAAACTTATTTTATTTCAAACTAGAATTCAAATCATGCTTTGAATTCAGATTCAAAAATTTAAAATCCTGTTCAAATCCTATATTTCAGATTTTTAAAAACATGTTATAAAATACTTTATGATTCAAACTTAATTACAACATTTGAATTTATAAACTTTATTTTCTTTCAAATCCTAAGATTTCAAATTCAAATTTGAATTTAGATTTACAATTCAGATTTTAAACTTAAATTTAAATCCTGTTTTAAAACTCATTTCAGATTTTCTAAAACATTTTATAAAATACTGTATAAATTTTTAGTTGATAAACATTCCATTCTAATAAAATTTATATATTTTGAAAACTAGAATTCAAATTCATTTTGAATTCATATTTTAAACTTGTTTCAAATTTTGGTTTTAAAAACTTACTTTGCTTCCCTTTTATTTTAAATTTAGTTTTAAACTTAAATTCCTGCATACTGTCAGGTTTTCAAAATCCTGAAACTAACATACTCGAGCCAGAATTCATTTACTCCGAGTCTTCCATCTCCTATCTTCGAGTAAAAAGTCGAAATACTCGAGTGAATCCCGAGCACATTACACCCATCCCAAAACCAATTCACCGGCAAAAAGAAATGCACGGTGCACGTGCACCATGACGCCAATCATCTCCGGCCTCTCACCCTGGCTTCAACTCATCGACAACCACCCATGCTCCAACCTACGATCACCAGATCGACTCCACCTACCTGAAATAAAAAAAACAGCCTCACTCCAAAACCTTGAAACTCATAGCTCCTCAAAACCCCAAACCTGTCAACGGCCAAATCTCCGTCCTCCGACCACCGTAGAAGTTGAAACTCCGGCCACATCCTCATCATGGATCCAGCTACCATCCCCCAAAGCCCCTTAGCACTCGATCAAACAGAGAGACAGAAATGATCAATATTTCTGACTTGTTCATAAACTAGGGTTACAGAACTAAATCCCTCACCGCTGCTAACCCAATGATTTATCCACCAGTTTGATAATTTTGCTGAAGTGCCTGATCACTCTACTTCATCCAGAAGAAACTTCAAACCTCCAGAATTTCATGATCATCAAAATTTCCCAAATTCTTCTTTTTAGTTCAACACAGAACTGCTTCCCAAATCCTAAACTAAAAATTGTGACTTCTGATTTAAAAATCATGTTTTCTTATAAGGTTTTCAAATCACAAACATAATTTAATGAATTAAAGAATTTAAATTTTAAACAAAACTCATGTTTCCAGACCATTTTGGTTTCCAGAGAAAGTTTGAACTTATTTTAACTTATTTAAATCTTTAATCTTAGATCTATGTTCAACAAACAATTTTTTTGTTTGTAACTCAATTTACAATAATGATTAGATCAAGAGACTACAAAATTTTAAACTTAAAAACTTAAGTCAGGAACAAACAGCAACAATGATACTTGACAGTATATACATACTTATATAAATTCATAGAAATTGCCAGAAAGTTCATATACACACAAACAATTTGTCATAGTAATACCATGCATCCAGATTTGTTTTAAGATTTAGAAAGAGGATGATATTCATAAGCAATCTTTTTCCAGAGACAAATAATGCAACCAACAATTTACTTAATTCATTTTAAACAAAATGTTACTCACCATTATATAGAAGAACAGAGCATCCCAAACTTTAAAGCTTGGGGTTGCTTGCATTTGTCTTTTGATTTTAATGCTGCAGTGGTATGCTAATGAAACTAAAGTGCAACTGCTCCCTATCCCAACTACATGCGTGCAGGCCTTTGATTTCAAAGTTGATTACTTTCCAGAGGAAGAAATGCAAGGTTGATCTACAGGTTTTTGAAAATGCAACCATTTGATTTTTTCGGAAATTGAATTGCAGGTTTGTTTTTGAAGTAGAGAAATGAATTGAGGCTGAAGATTTGATATTTGCAAAAGGAAATGAGATTACAGGATTTTGTTCTTTAATTTTAGCTTTTGGTTTGAGAAGATGAATTTTCAGTTTTTTGAAGAATGATGTTTTTCTTTGATTCACTTTAGCTTTTGGTTAAAAGATAGGAAAAGAGTGAAGGGGAAATTTTTTATGGTTTATAAGAGCTGAAATTAATTTAATTAAAATAAAAGAAAAATATAAAATACAATGACACTTGTCATGTTATTTAGTTCATACCTTAACACATGTATTTAGATTACTAATAGGTTAACACATGTTTTGTTTATTTAAATTAGTTATATATTTAAATGTTTATAAAGGATTTTACTTAACTTATTTTATACTTATATGAATTTCTTATTTAAAGAAAATGTAAATAAAACAAATTATAAATTAAAACTTATTCAAATATTTTAATAATCTATTAATTTGAATTTCAAAATAAAATTCCAAATTCAAATTAAACTTTTGAAATCCAAATTAAAATTACCTTATTCAATTTTAAAACTGATAATTCTATTTTCTTATTTTAATTCTTTTTATATTTATGGAAAAATAATACATTATAAATATGGCTTGAAAATAACAAATTTAACAAATTTTAAATGATTTTTAAAAGAGATTATAAATCACTTTTATTATTAAATAAATTTAAACCATATGCTATTTTGTATTTTAAACTTATATATAAAATTTCCAAATCATATTTATTAAATAATATTTAAAAAGAAATAAAACAAACTTTTTATTTAAATTTAAAAAAATAATCTAAGATAAATTTTAAACAATTTAACATTTATTTTAAGTATTTTCAAACCATATAGTTATTAATTGAAATAACTTTGAGAAACTTAAAATTAATTTAAAACATAATTTCCCAATTACTAAATATATTATTAGAATTTAAAAACAAAACTTCATTTATTTATTAAATTCCAAAACAAAGATTATCTATATAATATGTATACAAATACATAGATACATTATAACTAAAAACATTTATTTGGCTTTTAAAAGATAAAATCACTGATTAAATATTTATTTAATCAGATTATTAAACCAATTCATATTTTATTAATCAATATTATCAAATCAATTTAATTTATATAAAGATTATTAAATTGATATTGCCAAAAATTCTGGGATACCACAGAATTCAAATAATAAAACAACTACTTCCATTTTACCATAATTCAACATTTTTGCAATTGTTGTATACATTAAAAATTATTCATTTCTCACCAAGTAAATGTTTTTTCTTAATGAAATTTACACTTATTGAAAATACAATTCACATAAATAAACTTATGTTTTTACTTTTAATAAACTTTCATTCGATTCTTTATTAACCCAACATTGATTATTTCAATTTCTGTTATCAATTATTTGCATTTCTGTATCATTTAATTTACTTTCTAATATAAGTTATCATCTTTTATGTTATAGAATTTTGTTACTTAAAATTTTATCTAAGTTCATATACAATAAATTACACTAATAAATCATCTAATTTTATTTCTAACCAATGTTTAATAACTATATTAAATTGAATAATTTAAAATTGTTAAAAATACGGGTTGTTACAGAAACTAGCCGAAAGGTAAAACATACCTTTGAAACCTTTAAAAATAGACCTTTCGAACTCATTATTTTAAACTTAGACATCCTTTTTTGAAACCACTAAACTTGTCTTTCGAAAGCATTAAAAACCCTCCATTCAAATACTCAAAACAACCCTTTCGAAAACATTGTAATTCTTCACTCAAAACATACCTTTTGAAAGTATCGAGTTCAAGTAAAAGTTTATGGAAACATAGCTTTGAAACCATTTAAAACCATTCCATTTGAAACCTTTGGGTTTAACATTTAGTATAACTTAGGGTCACAAAGAACAGTGATGAAAGCATTGTTTGATAAAGCATTTATCATAAATAAAAGAAAGGGGATGGTCTCGAAACCAACCTTTTCAAAACATTAAGAAGCATCTTTAATTAGGTCAAAAGATAGAATGCGGCAGTTAGGTTTCAAACATGTTCAAAGCTATCCTTTCAAAAAATTATTTTAAAACAAAAGGCAGCAACCCTTTTGAAAGCTCCTTTTCTAAATAAAGGCATATTGATTAAGTCAAAAGCTAATATAACCCCTTCGAAAGCATCCTTTGTAAATTGAAGTAATTCAAAGTCAATATGAGTAGCTTCTACCTCTTCGAAAGCTTGGTTTCGATGCTATACCTTCTGCCTTTCTCCAATTCACTACGTATTAATTGCTTCATACCATATGCATTGGTTTCGACTTGGTTAGAGGCGAAGGTATGGTGTCGAAAACTACTGTTGAAAGTGGCAAAGTAGTAAATTTAAGTAAAATTGTTTTATAGCCTTTTAAATTAATTGCTTTTCAACTAACTTGCCTTATTAGTAAAAGTACAATTTCATTTCTTTATCAAAAAATCATTTCTAAAAGCGCCGTCGAATTCGGAAATTATCATACTAAAATGTTTGACAAACAAGTACTTCTCTTCATTAAAACATATAGAGCATTTAAGTCCCGTACCTTAAATAATTTTATATCCATAGTCAAATACTTGAAAAAATTCCCCAAAGTTATCTTAATTCACTTCTAATATGCTTTCTAACATATTTAAATTTCAGACCTAGGAGCCATATATAATTGCCGTAATTAATTTGAACCCAATATTGGTTATTTTCTTTTATAAAAATTCATAATAAATCCACCATATCTTAGAAAATTAAGAAAATTGAAACCCACTTCATAAATATTGTTTTTGACCATATATAAAAAATGCTAGTCATTTGGATGTTATTTAATAGGTTTTTCAAATCTAAACTTATCATAAAATCAATTTGAATTTGAAGCAACATAAATCGTCGACAAGCATATATATATATATATATATATATATATATCCATTTAAACAATCATGCCATAGCATATTATTTATGAAACTAGTTTCGATCTAACTAGAAACCGAAATCAACAAAAATTTAATGTAAGATCGTTATTCACCGCAGCTTAGGGTTATGAAAGTTGAGGTTTTCTCTTTGATTTATTTACTTAAGCTTCCTACATGAATCGTTGCTTATCTTCCTTTTCATCTTTTTTAATCGTGACCGGCCAAGCTTTTAAGTGTTTTTGTTTTATTTGCAAATGTCTAAAATGAATAAGGAATGAAGGTAAGAAGGGTTTAGGGTATAAGGACATGGTCTATTCCTATTTTGCCCTTATCATATTCCTCCTACTTTTTTCTTTTTAATTCTCTTTTGTTTATACCTAATTAAGGTATGGGTATCTTATATTTATACAAATCTCAATCCCATAACCATTTACATCATTTCATTTAATTCATCTAATTAAATGTCCTAAATATATCAGCCAAAATTAGGGTCATTACAGAAAATTAAAAGAACTTAATTAAGGAAATTACTCAAGGATAATTTAGTTAATTATGTAAGATACTTAAAAGATTAATTGAGTTAACGAAGGCTAATTATAATTATTAAATTTGACCATTAATTAAAAGAATAAAATGGAATGTTCTAATGAAGGGATTTATATTAAGAGAAAGTAACTAATAAGATTAAACAACGAGAGATTTTAACCTAAGAAAAAATTATTAATACATATACCATTAAGCATAACCTTCTCTTTATTCAAATCATCTCATTTTAAAACAAACTTAAAGGAAAAAAATAGAAGGAAGGTCGGTCGTTGCTACGTAAAAAGAGAAAGAATAGGAAAACAATTTAAAGCGAAGAGAAAGCTTTCATTTTAAAGAGTTAAAAAGAATTATTATCAAGTTTTCCAGTCTAGGTGAATAATACTTACCCTGTTTTTCATCAAAACCCATTTAGGTTTGGATATTGATATGCTTTGATGATTTAATGGTAATAAACGTCTTCTAAAGATAATAGAATGAATCTATACACGTTCAGTGTTAAAAATCATTGTTTTTATATATTTAAGAGTAAAATATGAATTAGCCTTCAATGGATACTTTAAAATTTAATATGATGTTTTTAACATTAAAGTAGAGACGAGTTTCATGTTCAAAGTTTTCAAATGAGGAAATGGTTTCTTACAATTTTTCTAAGTTGAAAATGGACAATTTTGGCTGTAAATTAATATTAAAAAATATCTAAAATTAATGTTTTGATATGAAATTTTTACTAAGGTAAAGGAAGGTGTTTTCAAATTTTTATAAATTTTTTGGATTTTTCTCATCATTTTTTGAATTATTGTAAATTAAATGATTAGGTAGAAAATAAATTTAATTAGCATGATGATAATAAAGCAAAGTGTAACTAAGATGTATTAAAGGAATAAATCATTTCTGATTTAAGAGATCCTCTACTTCAATTTAAAGTAATGAATAGACAAATAACATGTGTAAGGACTTAGTCAAAAAGTATTTACTTTAATAAGGAAAATATTGGTTTTATACTTAGTTATAGTTTTGCCATTTTATACATGCGAAAGCCTAGGGTAGACATGTGATAGCTAATTAAAGTTTGATATGTAATAGCTATAAAATAGACAAGCAATGGCTATTATAGTTAGACTTGTGATAACATCGAAGTCAGATGTATGATAGCTTACATTGTTAGACTTGCGATAAACTAAAGCTAAACATGTGATAGCTTAGACATGTGATATCTAGACATGTGATAGTTTAGGTATGCGGTACATTAAACATGCGACTAGATGTGCAATGGCAGTAGACTTGTGAGGGACAATACTTAAAGTTAGACATTGGATAGCTAATTAAAGTTAGATATGTGACAAGTATTGAATGAGTCATGTGATAGCTATTAAGTTAGAAATGTGATAGCTTTCGAAGGAGACAAGTGATATTAATTAAGTTAGATATTTAATAGTTATTAAATAAGGCATGTAATAGCTATTGAGTTAGATATGAGATAGCTAGAGATTTAAATATGCAATAGCTAATGAAATTAAACATGTGATAGCTAATGAAGTTTAACATGCGATAGCTATGGAGTAGAAATGTCATAACTAAGGATATTAAACATGAGATAGCTATATGATTGAATTTTATTATAATGCGTTAGAAGTATGAAGCAATTAAATTTATTGTAAATATTGAAAACTAACATTAAAACCCGATGGCGGTGTAAGGTCCAAGTGGCAATCCAATGTGTAAACATGACATTGCATTCGAAAGCATTGGTATAAGACCTAAGTTGCAAGTTAATGTCTAAACACGATGTTGCATTTGGAAGCGTTGATATAAGACCTAAGTAGCAAAATAATGACTAAACATGACATTGTATTCATAAGCATTACTGTAAGGTCTAAGTTGCAACCCATTGTCTAAACATGACAATGTATTAGGAAACGTCGATGTAAGGCATATGCGGCAACCCAATTTTTAAACATGACATTGTATTTGCAAGCGATAATGTAAGGCATTAATCAATTATTTGTTAACGACCATACTCCAGAATGTTGTTGTAAAGGCTGAGTAGAAACCTAAATGTATGTTCATGAATTTTTTTTGAAAGTAATGGTGTAAGGCTTGAGTGGAAACCTAAATGTCAAAATTCAAAATTAATTAGGAGCAATGATTTAAGGCCTAAGTGGAAATCTAGAAGTAATTCGACATCTAGCATAAACCCTTCCACAGTTCGAAAGTAATGTTATTCACACTATTAATTTGAAGAAATTGATGATTTGTAATTAGTGAGGGGGGAATCCATTCCGCCATGCGACGTTGTCTCACTATGATCTATGTTTAAGGTATAGTTTTACTCATACCAAGCTTTATGTCAAACCTGCGTTTTTACTATATTTCCCCACAAATTCACGGACATTCGTTTGGTTAGGTTGATTTTATGCATTGGACATGTAATTTTTGGAATAGGAACAAAAAAGTCAAAGACGAAGCAAGGATTAGTAAATAATAATTCCTTTTAATTCTACGGTTGTAAGATCAAGTTATATAACTGGTTAAGTTTTCATGTTGGCTTCTTTAGATATCAAGTATCACACTACTGTCTGTGTTTTATTATTAAATTTATCCTTATGTGATAATGAATGGGAAATGAAAAATGTAAATCCAATATGATGCAATGAAAATTATTTAGCTACTCTGCTTAATAAATGTTGAAATTAAAATTGATCTTGTTTTGTCATTTAAAAATAATTTTGGGATGACTACAGCATCATCGGCATTTGTTTTTGAGTCTCAAAATGGGGATGTTACTATTTTGTATCAGATATTAGGTTAAGGGACATTTAAGTAAAGTAGAGTTAAGTTAAATCTAGATAGAAACTAGATATTGGAAAATGAACAACATGTGGAAAGGATTACACTACTAGGT
Source organism: Allium cepa (assembly GCA_030765085.1). Classification (NCBI taxonomy): domain Eukaryota; kingdom Viridiplantae; phylum Streptophyta; class Magnoliopsida; order Asparagales; family Amaryllidaceae; genus Allium; species Allium cepa. The sequence goes on along the minus strand of CM060934.1, from coordinate 954,349,449 downwards.
GGATATATCTACTCCTCTACTGCTGCTTTCACTCTCTTTACTTCCATTTCCTATGAGAACTTACACACACAAGAAGCAAGAACAGAAACTCAAAGTGGGCGTTTGATGTTAGGCAGTGCTCGGACAAATACTAGTGAGGAACTACAAGTATGCAAACTAACGGTCAAGAAGGAGAGACAACCATGAATGGTGGTGTTCAAAACTAGTGCTCAAATGCCTGCCTTAGCAGCTTGAGCAATGGATATAAATACTTTATTTTGCTGGTATATGGCAGAAATGATGAGCTATAATCTAGTTGAAGTTGTTGATCCAAGACTAGCAGTTAAATGATGAGACTTTTGTAAGATGAATCAAGACTACAAGAATTATGGAAGAAAGGTGTTTATTGGAAAGGAATGTACTTTGAAGTTCTAGATTGACTAAAGGTATGTGAGTGTACCTTTGAAGATACAGGTTATAATGATGCTCAAAAAATGAGGTTAGCTTCTTGTGAACTTCAAAAAATGATTTGGAATAGTAGGGAACGTTGCAGCTAAAATCCTAAAGGAGAAAATTACTTGGGAATAATTTAAGGAGCGATTCAACGCTTATTATATGCCTAGACACAAATTTGTGCTTCGTATTGGGAGTATTAGATTGGAAGCAAGAAGAGACATTGGTAGAGCATATCCAATGGTTAATACTTTGTTGGAGTATGGTAGATGTAATAACCCTACTTTCTGCATCGTCGAAATATATAATTTTAGTTAAAATAAAATGGAAGATTTCAACTTATGGGTAATTTTAATTTTTAGAATATAATATACTAATATTTTATGATAAATGGATTTTAATTTAAATAAATTGAAATTGATTCTTTTAGAAGATATATTAAATTTAAATAAAACATTTAAATGAATATAAAATATTTTTATTAGGTAATGATTTTCGTACAGTTTGAATAGATGGAAAGAGATTTTATTTGATATTAATAAAATCAACGAAGATAAAATAACTATTGAATTTAAATATCTAGTATAATATATTGAAATATATTTTGTAAAGAAATAATATATCAATTTAAATTGAATTGGAAACACATTCATAAAAATTCGATAAAATAATTTGTATGAAGAAATTTAATTTGCAACAAGAAGAGGTTAATTGAAACTTATTTAATTTAAAGGACTTGACTGGAAAAATCGAATGATGGAAAAAAAAGGAGAAGTATATATTAACATTTCCTTCATTCTAGAAAGATCCTCCCATATCTTAACGCTTCGACCCAGCCTATAATCGTTCATCTCAAATCCCATTCTCTTTTAACTTTGCCCTAAGTCCTCTTATGTGAAAATTAAAAAGTAGAAAAAAACAAATAATATTTGAAAAAATAGAGTGAGGGAAAATCGATGCACGCAGCAACAATGCTAGAAATAACATCACCATATGCAAATAGGCAAGGTAGCGCATGGTGAATGAAGACTAGTGGTGACAATAAATATATGGCTGCACTTGTGATATCAATGTCGACAGTAGAGGGGAACTCGCGTTGATGGTGACATGCTTTAGGTTGTGGCATCTAAGGTAGTGTGTGGTCGTTTCGGCTAGGGCATTTTGATTGGTGGAAGATAGTGATGAATCAAGGGCGGTGACTGTGGTCTTCTCATAAACCATTTCGAAGAGTAAATTTATTTACTCACATCTATGATCTAGTATAGGCTCCCTTTGCTTTTAATTGATTCTTGAATTGGTGAATAAATTTTACACGGTTTTGTTAGGTTGAAAGTGAGATGAATGCTATTGTTTTTTATCATTGTTGGGACGAATTTTGGTTGAATATTAGTTTTGGCGCTCTAATATCTATTTGTAATTTTTATGTGTTATGAATTTGACCAGAATTTGCATACGGGATTGATAAAAAATATTGGGAATTGATTTAAATATTTTTGAAATATTCTATAAATTTATTTGAAGTATACATCTTATTTTTAAAATTAAAGATTTTGGAATTTAATACTATAAATGAAAAAAAGGATAAATTGAAGGATTTTTTGAGATAATCTTAAGTTAGTTTGATTTAAAAATAAAGATAAGAGGTAAATTATAAATGCAATATTTTATATAAATTATGTTCTTTTAAGATGTTAAGTTGCGGCTTAAACTATAAAAAATGGAAATAAATTTTAAAGTGAATTTATGGATGATAATTATTTTATTTTTGATTATAAAAAGATTTTTAAAAAATTATAAAGAGAAATTATAATCTATTATCAAAGTAAGGAAAATGTTTCAATGAAGTTAAATAAACATGAAGCTTTGTAAAATTATATCTTTGGGAAAAGTAATGAATTTTAAATGGGAGATATCCATTATATCATGAATAATATGAACCATTTTAAAACAAAATATGAATTTGGTTATAGTAAGGGATATTCATTTGGAAAAATCCTTTTTGCTATTATTTAAAATAAGAAAAGGAAGAAATTAGTTTAATAAATTATTTTTCTAAACCGATTAAAAAATATTTGGAAATGAATAAAGATTTCAAATATTAATTCTAAAAATTGAATATTACAGTCTTGGAAATGTATTCGAACTAAAAATTATTTTATGGAAAAATAATAAAATTATAATTTTAGTTTCGGGTTTTAAAGGAATTTTTAGATTATAAACCCCTTTTATTAATGTTTTAAAGTATTAAAGGTTAGTTTCATATTGTTCGAATTGTTTCGAAAAGTAGTTTGGTGATTCTGAAATTAAATAGAGTTTAAAAGAAGATTTTCTTTGCAATAAATAAAACTTTAAAATATTTTAAGGTTGGAATTAATAAATATTTTTAAATATATGAGCATTTTATAATTTAAAACCTCATTGAAATTTCAACATAATTTTTTCAATTTAATATGGAAGTTTTGGAAATGGTTAATTTCTAATAAAAACCCAATTGGTTGAATGATGCGAAGCTCTATATCATGAGAATTTTCAATAAATGAATTAGTAGTACTAGATGGTATGAGACGTTCGGTAATACTTTTCCAATTATTCCATTGACTCATTGTATGAAATATATAAATATATCGACTACAATTCTATATAATGAAGATTTTGAAAAAATGGAGTTATAATACCATCTGATATAAGACTTTCGGCAATATTTCTACCATTATTCTCTGGACTTGTTATATTGAATATGATGTGGGAGTTGAGTAGGATTCACAAACACTTGGTAAATAAATGAGTAACACTGAGTGGTATAGGACGCTCGAGCAACTATTTATATAATTATCTCTTGAATGTGATTGACATACATATATAAGGAGTTTTAGCTACATGACGATTGTTAGATGCAAGATGGTTAAGTACGTCTAATGGTTGTGTGCCTATTATTGATGTGTGGATTTTACCCAGATAGACTATTGTCCATCCTAGTTGGCTGATGGCGGCGTCGCGCTCTGGATCCATGCATCGCCATTATACGTATTGTGTGTTGATATCTATAGACTATATGATGATATGCCTACATGCCACACTAGTTAAATAGTTTGTTGCCATTGGGCAGTAGGCTCGTGATTATAGTATATAGATGGGTATAAAGTCAAATGGGAGTAACTAAGACTACGGGGTGTGTTATATGTATTTTCATTGCTATATTCTATCCCTTGAATCGTTCTATGTGTTATAAGGCTGCTAAATGGAATATGTGAGTGAGATATATAGAAATTTAAGATATTATACTTATAGTACCTCTCTTAACTATGAGTTTGCTGACACTTGATTCCCATTTGTATTATAGGTGTGTTGAATGATGACTGGATGTTAGGTTGATTCACCCACTACGTTATGGTTCTATTGATGGATGTTATTATTGGATGTATGATGTATGAAATGTCTTATTCAATATATGAGAGGTGCTATCTATTTTGAAAAGTGTTGAATAGTGCAATGTATGATATATGTGGTATATTTGAGGCGTTCATACACACACACATCCCTTTACATGATTTATTGATTGCACCATGCTAGTTATTATTATATATTAACATCTACATTCTAGGCATAGTCTGAGATATTTATATATTACTCAAGTCAGTCCGAGAAGTTTTGGGTTTAGGGGTGAAGTTAGCAACTTGTGATTGTTGGGCATCATTGAAGGTTAGTTTATTAGTCGATTAGTGTATCATTATGAATTTATATAGCCTTATGTATGTTGATGATATTGAGATGTAAGTGTTGGACACATGAGTTGTATATTTTGAGTGATAATGGGCATTCGACTTTTTGTAGACCCACTGAGGCTTATGTGATGTATTATATTATATCGCTAATTTAAGGCTCTATGTTCTTTGTTATTTGTTCTATACTATGTATTGTTCTATCCTAGAAACGCATATTTTATTGCTTTATGTCGGTGTTGAGTATGTATAGGTAAGTTTTTTAAGATTTTTGAAATATATATCGGTGTTAACCCAAGAGAATATTTACGTATGATTGCCCAATATGCATCATTCTCTATATTAATACCCAATTACACTTTATGGTAGTATGGGTATAGAGGTAGGGTGTTACAGTAGATAACATATTCGGACCCTCGTAAAGAAGAATGAGAAATTCATAAAGGTTTAAGGAAGGGATTTAACCATAAGGTGATGGCATGGTTGTTTTCTGGATTCCAGAAGGTATCAAAAGGGGAATAAAAATCAACATTAGAAAGAAAAATCTTAAAGGAGGAGCATGAAAGGAGTCTTTGAAATCACTTGTTATAACTGTGGACAGAGGATGTATTATGCATCCAAGTGCTCAAAAATGGTTGGAGAGGCTAAGATCATGTAATGACCCCATTTCGCATAATTTAAGCTGAAAACAAACCACACATATCCAACCCAAATTGAATAGGAAAGCAGATAGTTAGGAAAAAAGAAAGAAGAAAGAAGAGAAGAAGAAACTAAACAAAAAAGAATCTCACTACGGAATGAATAATCTATAATAGATAACAAATCTTTACACAAAAATGAAACCGTAATATGTGTAAATACAGACATCAATTAGAGTATACTAACCTATTTTAGCCTGAACAGTTATAAAAACCTAAGCTCACAATTTTTGAATAATATACAACAATGAATTCAACGAGGTTATTTACGTGAATATGTCTCTGGGCCTCTAGCTTCTCTCCTAAAGCTCCAAAAGTATCCAACTAAACCTGGAAATATGCTCGGTCTAACCCGAGCATTATAGGAAAACAACGCCTGCGCTAGTCTAGTAAAACCAGTGTGAGAAATATAATCAAATGGATTCTTAAAGTTTAAGTAACTTTTCAAAACAAAGGTATCTCGCAATACCACGCTGCACATAAACACAAACGGGTTGTTACTTTAAGATAACCAAAAATCTTTATATCATAAATCCACTGATATTTTAATAATGTCCAAGGGCGAAAATAATAATAAACAAGTAGCTATGATGCTCGTAAGTGTAAATCACAAAAATACTAGGTATATAATCGAAAATCGATAAGGCACGCTCGCTAATAGTATCGGATTTCCATGGAGGTGCTCTCAGTACTTCGAGGAACGATCCTCCTGCACAAGGATCATAGATATCCTTCCGAAGCAGCATACATCCTTAGTGATGTACCATAGGAAAAACATAGCAGGTCTCGCTAAGACCGAGTGCTTCGCCCCATTCATGCATAACAACTATAAGTGATGTCTATGTGCAGCCGACTACTCCCAATGGGTTTGCCAACCCTACTGGCCATGACTCCTATCTCTGATTTTAGCCATTTCCACTGATGAGGCAATGTCCAGAATTCCAGCTTACACACAGCCACCGAGTAGATTACGGAATCCTACATGGATTTCGAACCACAACGGATCTCAGAGTCACACATACATTCCCACATCTCAATTAGATTTTGGAATCACACCCAGATTCCCATACCCCAATGGGTTTTGGAATCACATATGGATCCCAACATCTCAATATATCACAATCTCCTCCATAGAACGTAAATGGTTTTCGGAGTGGTTACGAGTTCGAGTCATCTCTATGAGTGCACTCTTCCGTTTCCCTGGTGCTCCACAAAACCGAACGTCGATTTCTAGAATGCTCAATACTGGTTATTTAAGAAATAATCAGATGATACATAAGAGTGGGGATCACCTCATAACCATTTAAGTGGATGGATCTCATTATCTTTTGTCCTAGAAGAACAAAATGATTTTATACGTAATATAGCACCACGGTTGGTAACTGTACCATATAATCCCCGTGTTTCCCCTAAATATTTCTAGAGTTAAAATTCTTCGGTGTTAAGTATGGAATATTTCCCTACCACCAAATTTAAGAAGAATTGCATATTTAGGCCAAGATTTGATAGTCAGTTATTTAACTATCAAATAAACAAACATTCAAAAAAAGATTACATTTTGAATCACTAAGCCTCTTAAATTAATCTTTCATTAATATAAATCACATTTCAAATACTTGGAAATCACTTACATATACTTATCTCAATAGGATAAGTATATTCACAAACCCTTATATTTTTTATACTTAGAAAATATAACCATATACTTATCTCAATGGTATAAGTATACTAACCAACCATTTCATTTTTGAAACTTGGAAACTTGAAAACTCTTAGAAATAGATTTTTATTTTTGAAAGTATCATTCAATAACAATCATGGATCGTAATTTACTCAGTGGTTGCATCGCGATCCTCGCAAATCTATAGTAAACTATAGACAATCACTACCTCTCGAATTACGCCATGAATATCCACCATCTTTTACTACATTTCCTTATCTTATAAATATTTTCAAATTTATTTATAAAGCTTATTTATAAATCTTCAATCTAATTATAAACATTCTTCATAAACCTCACAAGCCAATTTATAAAACTCATTTATAAGTCCTTTTATAAAGATCCAAAGTCAGTTATAAAATCCTTCCCATAATTAATCCAACTTACTAATAGACTCTTTAAGTCAATAAGCTCCTCTTGGTAACTATAAATTATTTAAAATAGCTTTAAATAAAAAATTACTATTTACACATCCTTCTATTTCATTTTAATTAAATCTTATTAAAAAAACCTTTATAATCCTTTTAATAATATATTAAATTAATTTTAAACACTATTATTGTACTAATGAATCAATTTCAAAAACAATATTAACATAATAATTAATAAATTTAAAACATTATTAAAACAATAGTTAATTAACCTTAAACTAATATAGATACAAAAATTAATTATCCTTTAGATATAATTAAATAACTTAAGTCTTTATAATTAATTAAATTTAATTAAAAATTAAAGTACTATTAAATCATTTTAAATAAGTAATTAAATTAAAATATTTTAAAAATAATAACTAAATAACTTTAAAATGATAATTAAACTTTCATTAAGGCATAACCTTTAAGAATCATAATATTAATAAATTTATCTTAAGATATTATTAAAATAATTATACATTGTCTTAAAATAATAATAATAATATTATTATTAAGTTACTACCTTTTCAAAATCTTATTTGTAAATAGTAATTTTCGTTAAACCTTATAATAAAAATAATCATGCTTAAAATTACTTTTAAACTACTAATTAGCTTTTTAGATTTGAAGAAGGCTTAACAATCCCCATAGTACTTAAACAAGCTACCGTATTATTCAATTAACTTTTCAAGTTTATAAAAGATATTTACATAATTCACGACTATGTAAATAAATCTAACACTTAACCATCATTAGTTAATATATCACTAATTCAAAGTGGCATATCATTTACGATATATACTCAAACGTCCAAAACTATAAAATAGCAGAACTGGGATTTATTCTGCTAATTAATTGCCAAATTAATTTAATTAGCCAAACGGTGTTTTATTCTGCTAAACCAATGCCCAATTATCATATTCAATCCAGTTCAACTCAAATGTAATTTATTTGGCTAAATAAACATCATTAATTAACATAAATAAATTTAAACGACATTATTAAATTTAATAACGTAATTTAAAACTTGTTTGTGTTCATAGTCAACAGCTGATGGAGCAGTTGAGAGGTTGAAGGCTAGATTGGTGGCCAAAGGACATACATAAGAGTATATCATAAATTAATACTTACCCAAAATTATCAATAGGTTTCACTATAATGTTTTACTCGTCCATACGAGTACAAAGCAAAAAAGAATTAGGTCGATCGGATTCCATGCGTGTATGATACGAATTTTTAAAGTAAATATATTAATCACTATATATAATTAAAAAAAGTAATATAAATGAAGCATTCGCCCACAAACACTATCAGGCTGAGCCCACGTCCCCTTTTGCTTCCAATCCACAACCAAAAACAGTGTCTTCTTCCCCAAAACTTATGCATGTCTGCTCCCTTGCCCAAATCCACGAACGAGTTCACCCACATGACCGCCTTCACCCCCTCACCACGACGCCACCATCCTCACACCCTCCGGCCTCCTCCCCTAAGATCTAACAACTAGCAACCACGAATTTCCTACAGGCAAAGCCTAAAATGCCTTGTCAAATCACCATCACACGACCCTCAAACCCCAATCGAACCCCACTAAAATCCCCTACCTGACATGCCTCTCCAAGCCCGAGCCAATGCTCTTCTCCGTAACATCCAACATCGACCAAATCTACTTGAAACCCGAACCCTAGTTTTCAACTTCCATCGTCGACCATCACAAAACTTCACCAAACTTATACATAAAATCCTACATCTCCGTATGGACCCAATGGCATAAGTGGCGTCGAATGATTCGACCCGGATATAGAGAATTTGATTTTTTTTAAATTTAAGAACATTTTATGCTTCCCACTATTAAATTGTGATATCTCACTCGTCTTTTGATGAAATCGAGTGAAACCAATTTCTAAAAATACTAGATGGGTAGATGATCAAGTTTTATGTTGGAGGTCGAGACTAAAACTCGATGTTTGGATCGTATTGATTTTTTGATTACTGAGAACGGTGAAATGAGCTCTAGAAAATGAAGGCAGGAATAAAAGAAAAAAATGTTGAAAAGTATGCTCCATGCTTTTATTTAGAGATATAGCCTACTACTCAAAAGTTATGGAGACAAGATCCAAGATTGAAGACCAAAATCAAGAGGATCAGGGGATAACATGTTGCTGTTGGTAGAACAAGGGAGCAATTAAACAAGGTGGTGGCTGTGTGGAAGATGGGCAGTGTACTGTATGTGTGTACTATGTATGATTATATTAGTTATATTATATTTTAAATTGATTACGCTACCCTATTACAGAACATCATATCCATATACGAGCTGCAACCAACTGAAAATGAACTATGGTTGCTTACATAATGAGCACATGATCATAAAACAGAAATAAAATAAACAAGTTATTAAATTCTACGAAATCTCAAAATGCTAGCGTTTGCCGTTAAATATGTCAAACGAGAATTTGTTCATTTTTTCAAATTAAAATTATGGAAAAGTTTTAAAAATTAAATTAGAAATACATCATCAAAAATCAAATCTAAATTTGAAACAGATATTTCATTATAATTTATGCCAAATTCGAATATTTAAACAAATTAAATATCCAAGTTTGAAGCCCAAAAGTATGGGTCGTTACACTCTCCCACCTTAAAAAAAATTCCATCCACAAAATTCCAACGCAAGAACATCCAGTATGATTCATAAGCCCGCATGATGTTCATAGATCATCTATATACAGGATCTGATTTAATCACTACTCGACTACATAACTCTACTTCCAAACTATTAACACTCACCCGATACTATTGCGGATCCTGATCAGGCTCTTTGATTCAGAACCTCTGCACTTCTTACATAGCTGTAATTATGATAGAAAACCTTGGTTCCATACCAAGAACCGTCATCAAGTGTTTGCCGTCAAAAATCGAGCAATAGATCCTTATTTGGAAAGGTGTGAATCACCTCAAAGCCTTATACTAGAATAGTAGATCAAAACTATATGAAAAGAGAAATGATCTACGTCCATTCTACGTACTTATTTTATTAGGTTGTTCCTAATACCAATTCTATTCTCATTTGAATATAACCTTTTCCATAAAGAATAGCTTAAATTATAAAACTTATAATATTCCCTATCATACCCTTAGGGTATACAAAACTATAATTCAAACTTTATTTTGAATTTACTTAAGAATTTTAAACTCCTGGGTTTTAATTAGTACCCCTTCTTGAAAAGATACTTAATTTATATATATATATATATATATATATATATATATATAAGCCGAGTAACCTCAAAAATTATACCAAGGAACTGGGTACTATCAAACAATATCATACATTTCCTTACTAGAAGGATAATACTCAAGAGAAAAGTTTACCATCCGAACGTATCTCTTGCCCATTTTTAGTTATTTTTGAGCCATACGAACTAGTTAACTTAAAGCTACTTCCTTTCTTTCAAACCCAATTTGAAACAATATCATAATATACTTCCAGCAAAATATTTCGTTGAAATATCCAATTCCAATTTGTTTTGGATTTGCTCGAATTCGTACTTGTTCCAATCTTACAGTGACAAAGAGGATAATTTACAAAGTGCACAATACGTTCGCCTAAGCAAATATATGATCGTCACTTGGAAGATTATTCTGATCACCACAAAACAAATCGGGACTCGTTTCCCGAGGAAATCCAAAGAAAATGTACTTCTTTCTTTTTAAATTCACTTTCAAAGAATTATGCTCAAAATATATTTTTAAATAACTATTATTACCATTTCCTAAATCTTTTATACTCTAAATTTATCTAAAATAAAACGATTATTTCCTTTTCCACGGATCATTTAAAATGATTATATACATATTTACTCTATGGTAAATCAAATCATAATTTTGAAATCAATCAAAACTTATTTTATCAAAATAATTTTATGGCGAGATCCTTACGGTAGAAATCCCCTGCTTAGAAATGTTTTTATCCCAAAAATATCTTCAATTAGTATTATTAACCTGTAAACCATGATAACTATTTTGCAAAATCATCGGGATTTAAACTCTTTAATTCCTTTAATTTATAAGACGCATTTTAATAAATAAAATTTATAAATATTTCCATTCAAAGTAAATCATTCTCCAACATTTTTATTGCAAAAATATTCTAGCTTCCTTATATAAATTATTTTTCAAGCATTTATTTCAGAAATATTTAAGTTTTCTTTTAATAACTTCTTTACAAACCCTAATGAAATACAACCAACTTTAATATTCAATCATTTCCAAAGTATTATTTCAAAATATTCCCAATTTCCTTTGAATAAAACAACTTTTGTTAAAACTTAATGTTTTATCAAATAAATCTTTATATAAAATCGTTTCTAAATATTTATTTCAAAATATTCAAATTTTATTTTTAATAAACACCCTTAGAAATCAAATTTTAACTCAATATTATCAATGAACGCCTTATTTTTAAATTATGAAACTCAATTCACAAGGTATTCGTTTCAATGTTCCTAAAATCCTATCTACCTAACCTAATTTTCAAAAAGGAAGTTTCAAGATAGATTAGTGAATAATGGTCAATGTTAATAAATGGACGAGAATGACCGATCAAATCATAGATGATAACGATGGAATACTATTAGTTCCTAACAATCATGCACAACTAAGATAATTATATTGAATTTTCTGTGAAAAATTATTCTTCTATATATATGAACTATATTTCCAGGTAAAATTATATCATTTACCTATTTTAAAATCAATATTGTGTCAGTTGGTCTTGTTCGAGCCTTTAGGAAATCCCTATCCATAACGTTGGCCAAATGGATCAACCAAGAATTCTTAAGCCACTCAACAGATCAAACAACACAATATAAAACATTTTTATATCACTAACAAATATGCACTCTTACATATATACTCTTAAACTTATCCTTGGGTCTCACTTACCCTACCTCAAATGAGTAAATCCTACCAAAGCCTAGATGTTCGCACAACCTAAGCTCTGATACCAACTGTAACGGACCACTTTTCCGTACAGTTTAAGCTGATAATAAACCACACATGAGCAACCCAAATTGAATGGGAAAGCGGATAGCTAAGGAAAAATAAAGAAGAAAGAAGACAAGAAGAAACTAAATAATACAGAATCTCACAGCGAAACGAATAATCTATAATGGATAGCAAAATCTTTACACAAAAACGAAACTGTAATATATATAAATACAGACATCAACCAGAGTATACTAGCATATTTGAGCTTGGACAGTTATAACAACCTATCCTCGCAATTGTTGAATAATATACAACAGTGAATGCAACGGAAAAATAATTATCTACGTGTATACGTCTCTGGTCCTTCAGCTCCTCTCCTAAAGCACCAAAAGTATCTAACTAAACCTAGAAATATGCACAGTCTAACCCAAGCATTATAGGGAAACAACATCGTGGTCAGTCTGGTAAAACCAGCATAAGAAACCAATCAAATGGATTTTTAAATTTTAAATAACTTTTCAAAACAAAGTTATCTTGTAAGACCACACCGCACGTAAAGACACAGACGGGTTTTTACCTTACGATAACCAAAAGTCTTTATATCAGAAATCCAATGATATTTTAATAATGCCCAAGGTAAAAATAATAATAGTCAAGTAGATGTAATGCTCGTGAGTGTATATTACAACAACACAAGGTATACAATCAAAAATCGATAAGGCATGTTTGCTAATTGTGTAGGGTTTTCATAGAGGAGCCCTTAGTACTTCGAGGAAAGGTCCTCCTACACAAGGATCTGAGATATCCTTACGAAGCAGCATACTTCCCTAGTGATGTACCATAGGAAACAAATAGCTGGTCTCGCTAAGGCCGAATGCGTCGCCCCTTGCATGCATAACAACTATAAGTGACATCTAAGTGGAGCCGACTACATCCTATGGGTTTGCCAACCCTACTGATCGTGCCTCCTATCTCTGGTTTTAACCATTCCTACTGACGAGGCTATGTTTGGCATTCCAGCTTATGCGCCGCCACCAAATAGATCTTAGAATCCCACAGGATTCCAATACCCCAAACGGGTCCTGTAATCACACATAGATTCCCACATCTCAATTACATCTTGGAATCATATCCGAAAAACCAATACCCCAGCGGATTTCAGAATCACACATGGATCCCAACATCTCAATATATCATGAATCTCCTCTATAGAAGGTAAATGGTTTTCAGAGTGGTTACGGGTTCGAGTCATCTCTTCCGAGTACACTCTTCCGTTTCACGAGTGCTCCATAAAAACAAGCGTTGATTTTCAGAATGCTCGATACCGATTCTTTAAGAAATAATCAGATAATATTTAAGAGCAAGGATCACCCTCTAACCGCTTAAGTGGACGGATCTCATTATCTTTCGTCCTAGAAGAACAAAACGATTTTATACATATAGTATAGCACCACCGATGGTAACTGTACCATATAATCTCCATGTTTTCCCTAGATATTTCCAGAGTTAAAATCCTTTAATGTTGAGTAGAGAATATTTCTCAACCACCAAAGTTAAGAAGGATTACATATTTAGGCCAAGATTTGATAATCGGTTACTTAACTATCAAATAAAAACTTAACTATCAAATAAAAAAACATTCAAACAAAAAGTACATTTTCAATGGAAATCACTAAGCCTTTTAAATTATCTTTCATTAATTTAAAATGACATTTCAAATACTTGAAATCACTTCCATATACTTATCTCAACAAGATAAGTATATTCACAAACCCATATATTTTGGATACTTAGAAAGCATAACCATATACTTATCTCAATGGTATAAGTATATTAACCAATCATTTCATTTTCAAAACTTGGAAACTTGAAAACTCGTAGAAGTAGATTTTTTGAAAATATCATTCAATAATAATCATGGATCGCAATTTACTCAACTGTTGAGTCGCGATCCCTATAAATTCATAGTAAACTGTAGGCAATTCATGCCCCTCGAATTACGCCATGAATATCCACCATCTTTTACTACATTTTTTTATCTTGTAAATATTTCCAAATTTATTTATAAAGCTTCTTTATAAATCTTCAATCTAATTATTAACATTCTTTATAAACCTCAAAACCCAATTTATAACTCATTTATAAGTCTTTTAATAAATGTCCAAAAGTTTTATATATTCCTTCCCATATTTAATCCAACTTACTAATAGACTCCTTAAGTCAATAAATTTCTCTTGATAACCATAAGTTATTTAAAATAGCTTTAAATAAAATTAATATATAGACTACCTTCTACTTCATTTTAATCAAATCTTATCACAATTATCACTTTAGAATCCTTTTAATAATATATTAAATTAATTTTAAACACTATTATTGTATTAATGAATTGATTTCAAAAAGAATATTAATATAATAATTAATAAATTTAAAACTTTATTAAAGCAATAGTTAATTAACCATAAACTAATATAAATACAAAAATAATTATCCTTTAGATATAATAAAATGACTTAAGTCAGTATAATTAATTAACTTTAATTAAAAATTAAAGTATTGTTAAATAATTTTAAATAAACAATTAAACTAAAATATTTTAAAAATAATAACTAAATAACTTTAAAATGATAATTAAACTTTCATTAAGGAATAACGTTTAATAATCATACTAATAATATAATTAACTTAAAACATTATTAAAACAATTATAAATTGTCATAAAATATTATTATTATTATTAAGTTATTACCTTTTTAAAATCTTATTGCTAAATAATAATTATCTTTAAACCTTGTAATAAAAATAATCATTCTTAAAATAACTTTTAAACCAATAATTAGCTTTTTAGTTTTAAAGGAGGCTTAACGATCCACGTGATACTTAAACAAGCTACCATATTATTCAACTAACTTTTTAAGTTAATAACAAATATTTACATAATCCACGACTATGTAAATAAATCAAACACTTAACCATCATTAGTTAGTATATCACTAATTCAAAGTGGCATATCATTTACGATATATACTCAAATATCTAAAAGTATAAAATAGCACAACGTGGATTTACTCTGCTAATTAATTGCCAAATTAATTTAATTAGCAGAACGGTGTTTTATTCATTAAACTAATGTCCAATTATCATATTTAATCTAGTTTAACTCAACAGTAATTTATTTGGCCAAATAAACATCAATAATTAACGTATATAAATTTAAACGACGTTATTAAATTTAATAATGTAATTTAAAATCTGTCTATTTTCATATATAATAAATTTATACTTATCCACTCACCCACACACACTAACGGGTCCAGCCCACATCCCCTTTTTCTTCCAACCCACAACCAAAAATAGAGTCTGGTTCCCTAAAATTTTTCTCCAGGCATCCCAAAGCATGCACAAAAGTGCACGTGCACGTCTGCTCCCTTACCCAAGTCCATGAATGAGCTTCGCCTACATGACCGCCTTCAACACTTCACTACGACGCCACCGTGCTCATCCCTTTTGACCTCCTTCCTTAAGATCCAACCATTAGCAACCACGAATTTCCTACAGGCAAAGCCTAAAATGCCTTATCAAATCACCATTATGCGACCCTTAAACCCCAACCGGACCCTACTGAAATCCCCCACCTAACACACCTCTCCAAACCCGAGCCAACGCTTCGCTCTGTACACCTAACATTGACCAAATCTCCTTAAAACCCAAATCCTAGATTTCAACATCCATCATCAACCATCACGAAACTTCGCCAAACCTATACCAAAAATCCTACATCTCCGTATGAACCCAACGACACAAGAGGTGTCGAACGATTCGACCCGGATCAAGAGAATTCAATTTTTGAAATTTAATAACAGTTTATGCTTCTTACTATTAAATTAAGACATCTCACTCGTCTTTTGATAAAACTGAGTGAAACCAATTTCTAAAAATATTGTATGGGTAGATGGTCAACTTTCATGTTTGAGGTCAGGACTAAAACTCGACGGTTTGAGCTGTATTGGTTTTTGATTACTGGGAATGGTGAAATAAGCTCTATAAAATGAATACATGAAGAAGAAGAAAAGAATATATATGTGTGTGTGTCTATGTGTGTATCGAGAAGAATGCTCTATGCTTTTGGTAACAGATATAGCCTACTGCACAAAAGTTACGGAGACAAGATACCAGATTGAAGACCAAAATCAAGGGGATCAGGGGACAACATGTTGCTATTGGTAGAAAAAGTGAGCAATTAAACAAGGTGGTGACTGTGGAAGACGGGCAGTGTACCGTATGTGTGTATAGATCAGTTTTATTATATTTTAAATTGATTCCACTACCCTGCTACACAGCATTATAACCATATACGAGCTCAACCGACTAAGAATAAACTATGGTTGCTTACAAAATGAGGACATGATCATAAAAAAAAATAGAAAAGTTTTTAAATTCTATGAAGTCTGAAAATGCCAGTGTTTGCCGTAAAATACATCAAACGAGACTTTGTTTATTTTTCCAAATCAAAAATTATGGAAAAAAAAAATCTGAAAATTAAACTAAAATACGTCATCAAAAATCAAATCTAAATTTGAAACATATTTAATTATAATTTAATCCGAATATTTAAACAAATTAAATATCCAAAATTGATGGCCTAAAAATATGGGTCGTTATAGATCAAGTGCATGAACTATGACAACCCCTACCGTAAGAAGAAGGATTGCTAAAACCTAAGGCAAGCAAAGGTATATGCTTTGGAGGGGCCAACAATTGGACCAACTGTTGAGGAAAAAAGGGAAGGATGTAATTCTTAAAGGTACGATTTTGATTTCTATTATTTCGAATAGAGTTATTATAACGACCTGTGTAACAACCCGCATATTTATCGATGGTATATTTAAATATTTTATCGTTCGTCGGATTTTGGTCCGAAAAGCTACTTTTTGCATACGGTCGAATTAGGACTCGGGACCACTCCCATTGAGTTTAAAATGCCGTTTGCGACCTTTTTGAGTATAAGCTTCGATATGTTTGGAGAAAGTTGATTTTTTCTACCTTTTCACTTTGGGTTTGGGTTTGGGTTCAGCCCTATGTTCAACTTATACTCAAATCTGAGCCACTCCTCCCCATTCACCCTCACTTTCTCCTCTTTTCAGTTTTAAAGCATCAATGGTGGGAGAGATGGGAAATTAAAACTCCAAAACCCTAGTTTCCTTTTGCAAATCAAGTTCTAGCTCCAAACTAATAGAAGAACCCATTGGCAAGCTTCTCTTCTTCTTCTCCAACTCATTCTCTTATCAATTTCAGAAATTCCTAAACCTAATTTGGGAAATCTTTCTCTTTTAAGCTTAGAATCAAGCTTCTTGAGTTGGATTTGAAGAGTGGTTGATTCTCCTTTTTTTTCAAGCTTCTTCTTCAATCGTTTGGGTTTAAAGGTGAGATTTTTTATCTCACATCTATGCTTATATTTATTTTCGATTGTTAGGTATGAATTCCTAACACTTATTTGTGTGCAATTGCTTTTGGTTTGGATTGATTTGGTGAATATTCCAATTTTTAGTGTTTTGGGTTCAAATCCTTAAAAATCATAGCTTTGATGTTCAAATGCGTTTTTGGTGATGCATCGAGGAGCCAATAGGATCGGGTAGCCGTTGGGCATAATTCCCTATCGTCCGTGCTCGTTCGGTTGCGAATTGGTGGAGTTTGCACATCAATTAAATGGGTTTCAATTTGCAGAACATCAGGGTCGGCCGACCGAACCCCTGGGCCGGTCGACCGACCTGCTACTAAGGTGCATAGGCACCTTTCTGTCTCTGGTCCGGTCAACTGGCTACAGGGCTCAGCCGACCGACCTGCTTCCCGAGATAATTTTGGAACAGGGTCCGGTCGACCGATCTCTGTAGCCGGCCGACTGACCTGGTGCATTTTTGCCTATTTCGCCTAGTTGTTTGAATTTCCAACTTTAATCGATTCGTGTTGTTTCCTATGTGTTTTTATCATTTGTTATGACTTTGATGACTCCTTTTTAGGGATTTTTGAATATCCATTTCGATGGATTCTTTATCGATTTCTTTGGATTTTCATTCACGTCTTCGAATGTGAATTTTAGTGATTGATTGTTACTACAATCTTCTTTGTGATTTGTCACTTTAAAAATATAAAGGTTTTCTATACTAGTAGTAAATATCAAAACTCTTTCTTCAAATGATTTCAACACTATTTTATAACAAAGCTCGTTTTCTCAAACCGATTTCCAATCTATTAGTATATACAAACCTTTACCTCACTCGTATGAGAAATCTAATTAAACGACTTAGTAAAACAAGTGGTATGAAACGCTTGCGTTTACTCCGTCGGTTAATTCTTGGACTCGTTCGATTGAAACTCTTGTGACAATTTTCTAGTGGAGATCTACAATTTGTTCATAAATATTTAAGTTAAGCTAGTGGTTATGGGACATGAAGCTAAGCTCATATATTTACTAGCTTACTGCAATTGACACTTCTTGATGATCATGACGATCATTTTTGTGATTTAGACTAGCAATGTGCGATGTCTCCTTGTCTGCGAGGGAGACTAAACCCCGTTTTGTGGAGTTTCGACTCAAATTGATGGAGTAGCGCCCCATGGTCTTCGGGCCGTTCGTGTGTCAAAAATTAATGGCTAGCTACCATGAGATAGCGTCTCGTTCGTGTGATACATATGTTGGTGAATTTTCATGCTCCCGTTCGTGTGATAGGCCTCCCCCCTACTTTGTGTGATTTCTGGATTTCGTATGTCGAATTCTGGAATTTTCTTCTTCACCTATTTTTGTGATTTCTATTGATATGATTTATCAATTTTTGTGCGTAGGTGAATTCGTGTGTCATTGACTGGATTTCTTGAGTTGATTTCTAGAATTTGTGATTCACCAATTTTCGTGATTTCCATTGATAAGTTTTATCAATATTTGTGCGTTGGTGAATTTGTGTGTCATTGACTTTTGTGATTGACATTGATATAATCGTCAATTTTTATGGTTTGGTGAACGAAATAAGGAGTATGACATTTCCTTTGATTCTTGTGTAGATTTGGTGATATTGATTAATCTCTTGTTGATTTTCAATTACTTATATATATCACAGCTTGGCATTGTGATTATTATGCGTTTAGTCATATCTCTTATTCTATATCGTTTCATCTGATATTTATAGTTAGACTGATCCGTTTATTATTTTCTTATTAAATAATACTCGGGTCAGACCGAGATGTTACAGGTGCTTCAGCTTGACTTCTCACTTGGGATTGATTTCTCTGACTTTTGGTTAACTACTTAGATTAGTAGTTTTTGGATTGTATACAATTGAGATATAGACTCCATGATGTATACTTATTCTTTTGTGTAGTTCTTGAAACTATACTTTTGTGTTATTGCGGATCTTTTTAGACCGCTACTCTGATTTACACTTTCATGTGTTAGTTATACATTCACATCTTCTTCCGCCTTTGTGATGTGAATTATCTGTGACTGATTTATGTTATGCTTATTTCTATGTTTGTTTCCGAAGGAATTACATAGCCACTATGTAGTAGCTTTGAGTTTGTATCGGTATGTCAGATTTCCTCTTGAAATAAAATGCATGTTTTACTATCTGACATATCGGTGCTCGCACAAAGCAATTACATGGATGGTCGCTCCTCAACAGCCTTATTCTCCATGCTAGTCGACAGCATTACTCCGTAGTGTTCTTGTCTAGCGTGGGTATAGAGGTGGGGCGTCACAGCTTGGTATCAGAGCCAAACTTCGGAACAATATGGAATATTATAATAAGGATCATCGTCCTAAGTCTTTCTTAGGAGTCGTGCTTTAGGATTTTATTCGAATCTTCGTGCCGATTCATCCTATTTTCTTTTATGATTCCTTGTTTTATCTATCAAGATTGCTTGATATTCATTTGGTGAATAAACTTTTTCTTCTTCTTTCTTTCTTTCTAAAGGAAGAGAAATGGTTAGACCAGGCCGTCCCAGCGCCGGTCAATCTAGTGCTACTCCCCAAGATGGAGTTTTTATGACTGCTCAACAGCTTCTTGATTTAGTGACAAATGCTCAAGAAGCTGGAGCTAACCCGGAACCTACTCACCCAAAGTCGGGATTTGCACGCTTGTGCAGCGATTACACTAATTTGGGTGGGAAACCATTCGAAGGTTCCGAAACTGTTATTGAAGTACAGGCTTGGCTAAGGTCATGCGATCGAATCTTTTCTCGCATGAATCTTATTGACCTTCACCGAGTTCAGGTGGCCTCTAGTATGTTCCAAGAAATAGCATTGGACTGGTACGAACTTCTTATTTATGAGATTAATGAAGCGGATCTCACCTGGGAGAAATTCCGAGAGCGCTTCGAGTTAAAATTCGTACCAGAAGCTGAGAAGGTGACTTTGGCTCGCCGTTTTATAGACCTTGTTCAAGGTGATTCTTCCGTGACAGATTATGTCGCCTCCTTCGAGTCGCTTTCCAAATATGCGGTTGAATACATCAACACTCCATTGAAGAAGAACCAAAGATTTGTCTATGGCTTAAACAAAAATCTCAAGAAGCCATTACTTCTAAAATTAGAAGTTTCTTTCGACCAACTCATTGATATGCTCTTCGTCTTGAAGAGGCGGATAGGGAGAATGATGTTGAAGTGGTGGGTTCCAAACCAAACTTCAACAACAAGAAGAGGCCAAACAAATTCAAAGGCCCTTATCCCAATAAGAAAGGGAGGCAAGCAACTCCTGCTGCAAAGACCTTTTCCTCTACTGAAGGGAAATGCTTTAACTGTGGTTCCAGAGACCATCTTGCGAACAAGTGTTCAAAGCCTCGTACTTGTCGCTATTGTAAAAGCCCGGACCATTTTATGCATGTATGTCCCAAACTTCAAAATAGGAAGGAGGGAAAGCTTAATGTTGCTCAAGCCCCTGGCAACACATCTCGTGGCCAACGTATTTCTCATTCTATTCTGGATGGAATTATTTTATTTCATGATCATCCTATTCGAGTTCTTTTTGATACGGGTGCGTCCCATTCTTTTATATCAAAATAACTTGTTGATACTTTTTCTTTGGATGTTTTGGGTTTAATGACTTCTTTGAGAATTGCGAATCCGGTTGGTGGATCCGCAACAATCAGTTTATTGTGTAAAGATGTCGAGATTATTTTGTCTGATTTTTCTTTCCCACCCGATTTGCATGTCATGCGTTATTTAGGCTTTGGAATGATTTTGGGAATGGATTGGCTTAACCGTTATGAAGCTCATATCCTATGTCCTGAGCGGACTATTCATCTTCAACATCCTCAATCCGTTAAGCAGATTTCTATTTATCTTAAAGATTCGGATTCCAGCTTGGTTGCATCTTTATATTCTTTAAATCCTCGTGATGACGATGATGATGATGAGGGTGATATTATTTCTCTTATTCACGTCGTTCGTGAATTTTCCGACATATTCGAGCCCGTTTTAGGATTACCACCTAAGCGAGCAATTGAGTTCAGAATTAATCTCATTCCTAGAGCTCAACCTATCACTCGCCCTCCTTATCGTATGTCCAATAAAGAAAACGAGGAGATGCATAAACAATTATCCGAATTGGAGACGAAGCAATTTATTCGCTTTAGTTCCTCGCCTTGGGGAGCTTCAGCTATTTTTGTGAAGAAATCCGATGGAACACTTAGGCTTTGCATTGACTACCGCAAGCTTAATGATCTTACTATCAAAAATAAATATCCTTTACCTCGGATTGATGATCTATTCGATCAACTTAGTGGTGCTAGAGTCTTTTCACAATTAGACTTAGCTACTGGATTTCATCAGCTTCGTATTGCAGAGGATAGCATTCCTTTGACATCGTTCCGTACTCGTTATGGATCTTATGAATGGCTTGTTATGCCATTTGGTCTAACGAATGCTCCGGCTTATTTCGTTGACCTTATGAATCGAGTTTTCAAAGACTTCCTCGACCGTTTTGTTCTCAACTTTATTGATGATATTCTTGTGTATTCAAAAACCAAGGAGGAGCATGAAAAGCATCTTCGGATTGTGTTGGAAACTCTTAGGAGTAATCAATTAAAGGCAAAATTTTCTAAATGCCATTTTTGGCAATCTCGGGTGAAGTTTCTCGGTCATATTATTTCCGAATCCGGAATTTCCATGGATCCTTCAAAGGTTGAAGCGATTCAAGATTGGAAGAGACCGGAGAGTGTGACAGAGATTCGTTGTTTCCTTGGATTGGCAGGTTATTACCCGTTTTATCAAAGACTTTTCTAAGATTGCCGTGCCTCTCACTAGCTTAACGAAGAGAGGTGTTAAATACATTTGGTCGGACAAATGTGAAACTTCTTTTCAGAAATTAAAAGAACTTCTTTCTGATGCTCCTATTCTTGTTATTCCCGAGGGGAATCAGGATTTCGTTTTTTATACCGATGCTAGTCGCGTTGGTTTGGTTGCCGTTCTTATGCAAAAAGAACGTGTTATTGCTTATGCTTCTAGGCAATTGAAGCCTGCTGAGACTACATATGCCACTCATGATTTAGAGCTCGCGGCTATTGTTTTCGCCCTTCGTATTTGGCGTCATTATCTTTTAGGAGAGAAATTTGTTCTTTATACCGATCATAAATCCTTGAAGTACATTTATTCTTTCAAAAGGAACTTAATTTGCGTCAACAACGTTGGCTCGAATTTCTTGCACCATATGATCTTGATATTCTTTATACTCCCGGTAAGGGTAATCGTGTCGCCGATGCTCTTAGCCGTAAACAACAAGCTGTTGTTTCTATGATGATATCCGAATGGAACAATCTCGAGATCTTATCTACTTGTAAGATTCGAGACCGCGTATCCGATCTATGCTCGTCATTTGTTTTATGTAGCCTTGAGGCTCATCCTTCTCTTTTAGACCGCATTCTTGAAGCTCAAAGGCTAGATCTCGAATTGGCTCTTCTTGGCCAAAATATTAAGGATAAAATTGATATTGAAGGTTTGAAAGACTTTGATATCGATTCTCGTGGCGACATTCGAAAATTTGGTAGACTTATCGTGCCAAATATTAGTTATCTTCGTAAAGATATTATAGAAGATTCCCATCGCTCTAAATTTACCATTCATCCCGGTAGTAGTAAAATGTACGCGGATATGAAGCGACTTTATTATTGGGAGGGAATGAAAATTGACATCGCTAACTTCTTTAAGTGTTGCATGACTTGCCAACTCGTTAAGGCCGAGCATCAAAGGCCCGGTGGGTTATTGCAACCTTTAGAAATTCCAATTTGGAAGTGGGACCAAATTTCCACGGATTTTATAGATGGCCTTCCCCGTTCTCGTTCGGGTCATGATAGCTTATGGGTGATTGTTGATAGACTCACTAAATCCACCCATTTTATTCCCGTTCGGTCCAATTGAACCGTTCCTCTTTTGGCCAAACTCTTTGTTAAAGAGATTGTTAAATTACATGGAGTTCCTACTTCTATTGTTAGCGACCGTGATCCATTGTTTACTAGTGGATTTTGGAAGAGTCTTCAAAAAGCTTTAGGAACGAAGCTTAATTTTAGCACCGCTTATCATCCCCAGTCCGATGGACAAACCGAGCGTGTGAATCAAACTCTTGAAGATCTTCTTCGTGCATGTATTCTTGATTTTGGTGGAAGTTGGGAAGATCATATTTCTCTTGTTGAATTTTCCTATAATAATAGCTTCCAATCTAGTATTGGTATGGCACCTTTCGAGGCACTCTATGGAAGGCCATGTCGATCTCCTTCTTGTTGGCTTGAGGCCGGTGAGAAGCTGGTTTTAGGTCCAGACTTTATTCGTGATTCCACAGAGAAAATTGAACTTATTCGACATAGGATGAAAGAAGCCCAGAGTAGACAAAAATCCTATGCCGATAACCGGAGAAGGAAGTTAGAATTTTCTGTGGGAGATCTTGTGTTCATTCGTGTTTCACCTATGAAGGGTGTTGTACGTTTCAGTCGATCGGGAAAGTTAGCGCCTCGATATATTGGACCATTTCCTATCGCTGAACGTATTGGTTCCGTGGCTTATCGCCTTTTATTACCGGCTCAATTTTCTGCTATCCATGATGTGTTTCACGTTTCTCAACTTCGGAAATGTCTTCGAGATTCCGATTCTATTCTTGAGCCCGGTGCTGTGGAAGAAATTGAAGTTTCGCCTAATTTAACTTATGAGCAGCATCCTATTCGAATTGTTGCTTCGGAGGTCAAACGCCTTCGAAATAAAGATGTCCCGCTTGTGAAAGTTCAATGGTCTTCAAATCCTAAGGATTGTTCTTGGGAATCTAGAGAGTTCATCGAGCGATCACATCCGGACTTGCTTTCTCGTGCTCTTTAAGGTGAACCTTTTATTTCAGATTTCTTTTGTGTTGAATATGCTTTTATGGTTGTTACTATATATCTTCTTCTTAAATATTGCGAGGACGCAATTTCTTTAAGGAGCGGAGTCTGTAACAACCCGCATATTTATCGATGGTATACTTAAATATTTTATTTAAATATTTTATCGTTCGTCGGATTTTGGTCCGAAAAGCTACTTTTTACATACGGTCGAATTAGGACTCAGGACCACTCCCATTGAGTTTAAAATGCCATTTGCGACCTTTTTGAAAATAAGCTTCGATATGTTTGGAGAAAGTTGATTTTTGCTACTTTTTCACTTTGGGTTTGGGTTTGGGTTCAGCCCTATGTTTAACTTATACTCAAATATGAGCCACTCCTCCCCGTTCGCCCTCACTTTCTCCTCTTTTCAGTTTTAAAGCATCAATGGTGAAAGAGATGGGAAATTAAAACTCCAAAACCCTAGTTTCCTTTTGCAAATCAAGCTCTAGCTCCAAACTAATAGAAGAACCATTGGTAAGCTTCTCTTCTTCTTCTCAAACTCATTCTCTTATCAATTTCAGAAATTCCTAAACCTAATTTGGGAAATGTTTCTCTTTTAAGCTTAGAATCAAGCTTCTTGAGTTGGATTTGAAGAGTGGTTGATTCTCCTTTGCTTTCAAGCTTCTTCTTCAATCGTTTGGGTTTAAAGGTGAGATTTTTATCTCACATCTATGCTTATATTTATCTTCGATTGTTAGGTATGAATTCCTAACACTTATTTAGGTGCAATTGCTTTTGGTTTGGATTGATTTGGTGAATATTCCAATTTTTAGTGTTTTGGGTTCAAATCCTTAAAAATCATAGCTTTGATGTTCAAATGCGTTTTTGGTGATGCATCGAGGAGCCAATAGGATCGGGTAGCCGTTGGGCATAATTCCCTATCGTCCGTGCTCGTTCGCTTGCGAATTGGGGGAGTTTGCACATCAATTAAATGTGTTTCAATTTGCAAAACATCAGGGTCGACCGACCGAACCCCTGGGCCGGTCGACCGACCTGCTACTAAGGTGCATAGGCACCTTTCTGTCTCTGGTCCGGTCGACTGGTTACAGGGCTCAGCCGACCGACCTGCTTCCCGATATAATTTTGGAACAGGGTCCGGTCGACCGAGTTCTGTAGCCGGCCGACCGACCTGGTGCATTTTTGCCTATTTCGCCTAGTTGTTTGAATTTCCAACTTTAATTGATTCGTGTTGTTTTCTATGTGTTGCTATCATTTGTTATGACTTTGATGACTCCTTTTTAGGGATTTTTGAATATCCATTTCGATGGATTCTTTATCGATTTCTTTGGATTTTCATTCACGTCTTCGAATGTGAATTTTAGTGATTGATTGTTCCTACAATCTTCTTTGTGATTTGTCACTTTAAAAATATAAAGGTTTTCTATACTAGTAGTAAATATCAAAACTCTTTCTTCAAATGATTTCAACACTATTTTATAACAAAGCTCGTTTTCTCAAACCGATTTCCAATCTATTAGTATATACAAACCTTTACCTCACTCGTATGAGAAATCTAATTAAACGACTTAGTAAAACAAGTGGTATGAAACGCTTGCGTTTACTCCGTGGGTTAATTCTTGGACTCGTTCGATTGAAACTCTTGTGACAATTTTCTAGTGGAGATCTACAATTTGTTCGTTAATATTTAAGTTAAGCTAGTGGTTATGGGACATGAAGCTAAGCTCATATATTTATTAGCTTACTGTAATTGACACTTCTTGATGATCATGACGATCATTTTTGTGATTTAGACTAGCAATGTGCGATTTCTCTTTGTCCGCACGGGAGACTAAACCCCGTTTTGTGGAGTTTCGACTCAAATTGATGGGGTAGCGCCCCATGGTCTTTGGGCCGTTCGTGTGTAAAAAATCAATGGCTAGCTACCATGAGATAGCGTCTCGTTCGTGTGATACATATTTTGGTGAGTTTTCATGCTCCCGTTCGTGTGATAGGCCTCCCCCCTACTTTGTGTGATTTCTGGATTTCGTGTGTCGAATTCTGGAATTTTCTTCTTCATCTATTTTTGTGATTTCTATTGATATGATTTATCAATTTTTGTGCATAGGTGAATTCGTGTGTCATTGACTAGATTTCTTGAGATGATTTCTAGAATTTGTGCTTCACCAATTTTCGTGATTTCCATTGATAAGTTTTATCAATATTTGTGCATTGGTGAACTTGTGTGTCATTGACTTTTGTGATTGACATTGATATAATCGTCAATATTTATGGTTTGGTGAACGAAATAAGTAGTATGATATTTCCTTTGATTCTTGTGTAGATTTGGTGATATTGATTAATCTCTTGTTGATTTTCAATTACTTATATATATCACGGCTTGGCATTATGATTATTATGCGTTTAGTCATATCTCTTATTCTATATCGTTTCATCTGATATTTATAGTTAGACTGATCCGTTTATTATTTTCTTATTAAATAATACTCGGGTCAGACCGAGATGTTACAGGTGCTTCAGCTTGACTTCTCACTTGAGATTAATTTCTCTGACTTTTGGTTAACTACTTAGATTAGTAGTTTTTGGATTGTATACAATTGAGATATAGACTCCATGATGTATACTTATTCTTTTGTGTAGTTCTTGAAACTATTCTTTTGTGTTATTGCGGATCTTTTTTGACCGCTACTCTGATTTACACTTTCATGTGTTAGTTATACATTCACATCTTCTTCCGCCTTTGTGATGTGAATTATCTGTGACTGATTTATGTTATGCTTATTTCTATGTTTGTTTCCAAAGGAATTACATAGCCACTGTGTAGTAGCTTTGAGTTTGTATCGGTATGTCGGATTTCCTCTTGAAATAAAATGCATGTTTTACTATCTGACATATCGGTGCTCGCACAAAGCAATTACATGGATGGTCGCTTCTCAACAGTCTTATTCTCCGTGCTAGTTGACAGCATTACTCCGTAGTGTTCTTGTCTAGCGTGGGTATAGAGGTGGGGCGTCACAACCTGCCTTTTTGACCATCGAAAGTCGACACCTAACTACCACTTCATTCCAATGTCGCGCATCCAATAAACAGAAGGACAGACTATTAGAGAAAATTAAAAGAAAAGAACAGAGAACAGAGGAAAATAGAATCTCACAGTGGAATCGATAACATATAATATAACAATGATAGTAAAAACTATCACTTCAAACGTACAGTATCAGAGTTAAAAACAAATCTCATCAGTTGGACGGTTATAAAATATTGACCTTACAAATACCGATAGGTATATTATATAATACAGTGAAAAATAAAATATTACAATAGGTGAATCTTTAGCTCCCTTCCATGATCTCCAACTTGATAGAATGGACTAAATAACATAACAATCCAAACTTAATTGAATGGATTAAATAACATAACAATCCAAACCAATGTAAGTTCACTTGAATCAGTCTGGAAACAAACCAATTCCTTGTATTTACCCAAGCATTATGAATAAATAACACCCGGATCAGTCTGGAAACACCGGTGTAAGATCACTCGAATAATAGGTAACATATCGAAGTTCTATGAAACTACGCCGCTAACGCAAAATGGGTTTTTATCACACAAGAATACCATCCATACAGGCAAGAGCAAAAATAAAAATCAAGAAAAATTCAAATAATAACGAGCATAAATAATACTAACTCAAACTTGAAAGAACGGAAATAAGCCGAGTAAAATCTAAACAGGGCAGAATGGATAGAACAAGGAAATAGTCCAACTTGATAGAATGGACTAAATAACATAGCAATCCAAACTTGATTGAATGGACTGAAAAAGGTTACAGTCCAACTTGATAAAATGGATTGAATCAATACTTAAGTATCGTGATGAATATTTGGCTCTACTTGTGGCAATTTAAATCTAAATAAATTTAGGATTTTCGAATCAAATAAGGAAAGGAAATTTTCCAACAAATGACAAGAAAGGTGAACCTTCCATGGAGTATACCTCTAGTAATATACTCTTGACAAGCTCATATACTCCATGACATTTCTCAGACAATACCAAGCTGGACCCCACCAGACCTTACCGGGAATCTAAATATATCCATATCTAAGTACACAACTAAATCCAAACTAGATGAAATGTGAAAAAACCCTTTTGATGGGAGTAACCCCTCATAATTTGGCTTCCTCTTGCTCTTTTGGGTTAGTCATTTTCAACAAAGGATAACAAAACTTCGTTGAGTAGCAATCATTTATAAGGTAACAATACACCATGAATAAAGCTGAATCCGATAATTAATAAATCAACTATCGAGAATAATTAATATTATCGTATATGGAAATTAAATTTCATATATTTACCACCACTCATTGATTCTAGACAAGTCCCATGTCTCGGTTGAAAATGAAGCCAGGAAAGTTGAGGTAGTGTTACCTCTAGGCATCCCTTGATGACATTTTTAACCTTCAAGACAGAAACAAGTCCAAGCCTCAATGTTTAGCATTAAATGCATGACGAGATCCTTTCCATATAAGCGATATTGATTACGAAACTATTGTTCTATAACCGAAATCAAACTTTAACTTTTAAAAGAATTGAACTTGTGCTTGATTTCCATATTGGTAAAACACTTTAGAATTAGTTTCTGATTGTTAAAACATTAGGAGAATAACTTTTTCCAAATGCACAACCCTGAAGGCCTAAACCAACATCAGATCGAACACCCAGAAGAACTTAACATCCTAGTAGTCGAGTTCCAATTCCCTTTTGTTACTTTAAAACAATATAATTATCTTGAAAGATAATTAATCACATTTAAAATCGCTTTTAAATAAACAAATCCATTATCTTTAATAAAATAGATAATTATTTTCGAACACTTTTATAACATTAGTAAATCAACTTTAAAATCTTTATTAAATCTGTTTATTAACTTTAACTCGGTTGATTGAATAATTTTATTATATTAGATAATTTACTTAAATCATTTTATTAAATTGACTAATTATCTTTAAATATTATTGATTACAAAGATTAATTAAATACAAATAATCCTTAGTCAAAACAAATAAGTCATCTCAAACGTCCGTTATTAAAATGATAAGTAATTCTAAATCCCATTAGTTAAAACAACTAATTAAATTAAAATAACCATAAACTAATTGGATTAATTAAATCAAAATTTTCATTAATTAAAACTATTAATTAAAAACATCATTCATTAAAATGATTTATTTAATTATAGAACATCATCGGTTAAAGTGATTTAACTAAATTACAAATACATTAGTTAAACCAATTAGTTAAAATTAAAACAATTAATTAAATTTTAAAATAATCATTAATTAAAATGATTAATAAAATTCAAACATCATTATTTAAAATCATTAATTACTTTTAAATATCATTAATGAAAATGATAATTAATTTCAATAATCATTAATTAAAATAATTAATTGAACTCCATCATTATTAATTAAAATAATTAGTTGAACTCAAATAATTATTAGTTAAAACGATTAATTAAGTATAAAACATCATTAGCAAAAATGATTAATTAAATATAAAGATAAACCAACTTTAAAACATTATCTATTAAAGTTGGTTAATTAAATTCAAAATCATCAATTAAAATGATTGATTATTTCAAATTATCATTAATCAAAATGATAAATAAATTTTAACATTGTGTTTAGCAAAAACACATGCTCAAATTCATACGACGGAGTTTAGGGATGAGATTCAATAAATAATGATATAGCGAAATTGTTATAATGATAATTAACAAGTGAAATGGAATATCAGGATTTAATTTAATTATAACCGCACAAGGATGAAAAAAATTATTGACTAGAAACCCTTTAGGATCTTTCTATAGATTTCCTTGCAAACCAGCGGTTATGGATAATATATAGATAATTATATGGGTGGATAACAATCAAATAATTATGTCATCCAGTTTTCAAATGGAAATTCAACCAAACAACCAATCAAACAATTTAATTAACATCCATGCAATCAATAAACGTTTTTAATATCATAGATATTCTATAATAGAATTGAATGTGACCTACACTCACATTGATTTTCTTTTCTGTCAAATCATCCCGATTTTGGACTAAAACTGTACGGTCATCCGATTTTAGCTTAAATTTTCACTTGCTTCATATCCATCCAAACTAATTCCATAGCAAAGACCTCGACTGCACGAGTCCAAAGCAAAAAAACGACGTTCGAATCCAACCTCGTATGAGCAAGATACAAGATTTATAAGTTATCGATTAGATTTAAATTAAAAAATAAACAACTTTTACAAATTTACAAGTTTTGCCCCTTGCTCCATCTTTCTCCTTCTTCCTCAACATGATGGTGCATAAACATTCAAATCTAATCACCGCATGCATGAATCAACTGACACGGCGAAAAATCGACGAATTCCAAAATCGATTGCGCCATTGCCATTCTTTTGTCGAATGCGACTCGCTGGCCACCCTAACTTCACGACCGCCGTCCCAAATGAAAATGACACCACGGCCGAATGCGACAGAGGAAGGGTCGCGATCCTCAAACGTGCACCACACCCTAGCAAAATCAACGACTAGATGCCCTTTGCAACCCCAAGTCTAAAGCAACTAACACCATCGCCACTTGACGCCTACAACTCCACCAATTTCGAGCCCTAGGTGGGCTGCCTAAACACGATCATCCAAAAAACACTGTCGCAACCTCCAAAACCTATCTCAAATTGAACCTTAAGCCCAAACAAGATTGTTAAATTCTATTTTATGATTTTTTATTTTGAACTGAATTTAATTTAAAATTTTAAACTTTTGTTTTCAAAGTAGAAAGCAATTCATATTTCAGTTGATTAAATAGAAGACGAGGCATAGGCTTGCTTGATTGGGTAAGGGCTTAAACAAGATAGATATAAGGCATGTAAGGAATTAAAATAATAGGGTATGGATATATATATATATATATATATATATATATATATATATATATATATATATATCTTATTTTTGTTTTAAAATATTCAGCAAAACCTACCCAAAAATCTCAAACTCCAAACGAGATGTGCCGCCTGGCTTTCTATATGTTATATCCCTATTCCGAATGCAATGGAACTTGTTTTGAGACCTACTTCGGTCATATGCAGAAGACAGGTTTTTAAACCTAGTTATTATTATTAAATTTTCGATATTAATTTCTACACATTTCGAACTCATACGACCAAATGATACGTCTGATCGCTATGAAATTTGACAGCATAATATAATTCACTATTATGGTTCTAATGAAACCGGTTTCGTCAAAATCCAAGACTGTGCCCCGGAATGACAATTTTACTGATTTAAATATTTAGTTATCGATACTTATTCGATCTATTTATATTTGTAAATAAATTTATAAATTGAATTCACCAATATTATTTACTAATTAAAAGGAGTTAAAAAAAATTATTATATCCGTTTGATTAACATTTAATTCACAATTCAAATATTTAATTATTCCTTATATTTGAATTATAAGTTACAAAAGTTCAAAAATCCAATTATTTAAATATTTAAAATTAATTAAACATTTAAAATCAAATGATTAGAATTTTGGGTTGTTACAGTTATGTTTAATACTGGTGTTACGCAGTCCTTTATTTTGAAAGATATGATTAATAGATTAGGGTTAGATGTCACTTATTTAGTTACATCTTTGTGTGCAGTTAATCCGATATGTAGATGTGTCACTCTCATGTTAGGGTGCACTAATCTAGAGTTTTTTTATATGGGCATTTGCTTATAAGTGAGTTAAGGGTATGCCGAAGGGGCAATTATGTAATTTGTTACATATACCCAACACTATGACCTATTTAGAGCAAGAAACTTTTTATTCTCCACTCTTGATTAAGTTATTGATTCTTTTAAAAGATAGTTTCAGTATAATTCAAATACATGTATTCTGTTAACAAATCCTTTGTTAATCAAAATTCAATTGACCAAATAATAAAAAAGTGAATACAATATTTATTTCCAAAACATGTAGTGATTTGATTTAGTAAAACAATTTGAAAACATATAGAATCTACAAATTCAGGATATAATATACATGTATATGTTAATAATTAAAGTAAGATAAAAGAATGATATTTTACAGACAATAGTTTGCAAAAGACATTTTATTTAGCAGTTTTTTGTATAAAGGACAAAAATTTGTATTTCTTTGCCTCAAGAACACAACCTCAAAATTTTAGTCACAAGAACAAACATTCTCCCAAAATTAGTCATAAGGTAAAACCATTAAAATTATCTACCACCACTCGTCGCACCACCCCCCACCGCCATCACCTACACCACCAGCCTTGCCAACGCCCCCAACACCCCCTGCTGCCATCACATGCTACCGATAACTCTTAACATAAAAACTGATACCTAAAAACTGCTACCTAACAACTGATACCTAAAAACTGCTACCGACAACTAAAACTGATAGCTAACAACTGATACTCAAATGAACCACCTATAATCTTCTAGGTTCTCAAATGTATCATATTCGATTTCCATTATCTAAGTTTACAGTTCATTCTTAAACAAACATTTCAATCATGACAATCATCCTTGTAAAAAATCAGTTCACAATCATATTTCAAGCACAAATAAACCACCCATAATCAACATCTATCTTGCTTATAAAACTGCATCGTTATCTCATATAATGACGCTTTGACTCAAACATCTCCATTCTTTGATGCAAGACAGATGCCGGACTCCACTCGCATAAGTATGGATTGCATTCAATTAAAGTAATGTGCATAATGGCGAGCACGACAGAGGTTCATCTCTAGGTAAAAATAAATAGTTTTTACAAAAATGATACCTACAGTCACTAAAACTTGCACCTAAAAGTCGATCCTGAAATTAACAGTAAAACTGATACTTAAACAAAATTCATTAAAAAATTTATACTAACGAAACACTAATTCAACTCAACGATTTATCATGTTTACCCTGTAACAACTTCATTTTTTTATGTAGCCAAATCAAAAAAACAATAAAAAAAACTTTCCTACTGCATTATTGCAAAAAACGATACTCAGAAAAAAAGAATGATACCTAAAAAACGATCCTTACTAAACTCAGCACAACAATGCATTATCATCAAACCAACATTAATGCAAAAAAGCAAAACAATAATTAAAAAACGTTTGCTTCAAAATGTGAACTTATTACAGTATAATAATTTTATTATACAACAAAATCACCAACTTAAATATGACAAATATTTTCAAAAATGATACCTACAAACTGAAAACCGATGCCTAACAGCTGATACCACTTCTTCTCCCTAAGTCTTCGATGGTTTTCTCTTCTTCATCCTCGATTTTCTCTTCTTCTTATTACATCATCACAATCGATATCAAACAACACCTCTACTGTAATCTTCAACAAACTATCTCATCATCAACACTACATCTCCATTTATGTGCAAGTCACGACATATTCAACATAACTCATCTAGAAAGTACTTCAGGAAAAACTTAAAAGCCAGGCCTTAATTTTAAATTCAGGCACTAATGGACGAAGCATAACCCACAAGAAATTCAGCATGACATCTTGAATCTCTAGATCTTTAGATTTGGGCGATGACAATAAAATCGATAGCGACGACTTCGAGGTTCGGACGATGAGTTCTTCGACGATCACTTTCCCATCGATCAATTTTCTTCTATTGTCCTCGTCCTTGAATTTTTTTTGTCCTACTGTAGAAAAAAGATATGAGAGTTGTCCTTCTGACTAAAAATTTAAAGGCAGGTAATTAAGGCTAAAATGTTGTGAATTTTTATCCTTTATGGTATTTTCCTGTTTTATTCAATAATTATAGCGTGTTGATTTATGTTCGTTTATATATTAATAAAATTCACAGCACGTATTTCCACACAATTAATTTTTTTTTCAAAACCCTTTTCATATAAACTACTTCTAAATTATGTTAGCATATATACACTCATGCATACACAGATACACACACGGATAAATGCAGACACACATGTGTGTATGTGTATTTAAAATAGAAAACCAATATTGAATCGGTAGAAATTAAGATTAACATTTGAATAAATTAATATAAAAAAACAACAAATTAACTACTAGATCTATATTTAAATCAACATGAACATGAATAGAAATTACCAATGTAAATTATCAATAGAAATTTCAAAACAATTTAAATGAAAACAAATTATAATACTTTTAGATCTACACTTCTAAATTTGTAAAGGATAGCAAATGCATTTATAAATTTGTCAAAATAAGTTAAATAGACTAAATTTATAATATCGTGGAACATATAAACAAAAATACTAATAGAAATATACACTGTTGCTGCCGCCTTTTGACTGCATCTTGATTGGAAGGTTCATTCCAAGATCCGATATCTTATCCTCTGGCTTTGCAACTACTTGGAGTAACTTTTAATTTTGTTTAGTGTGAATAGGTGCCATTATTGTTTTTCTTTTATTTTCAAACATAAATAAAAGAGGAAGAAGAAGAATTGAGGCTAGGGATTGAAGAGAAGATTGCGAGAGGAAATGAGGAGTTAATATGGTATTTATAGAGGGAATCAAGCAATAAATTTCCTCCTTTAATCTCTTAACTCTTCCTTTCATATTCTATATCCAACTTTTGAATTTGAAAACCCCCTTGCTTCCTCTATATCCAGCCGTAACAAAGCCTCATTGGGCATTTAAATTCTCCCAAAACATTTTAAAATAATTATATTTAAATCAAACTTAAATGTGTATCTATATCGTATATCAATTATACATGTATAGCTTTTATATACGCACCCAAATTATTAATGGCACCAAAAAAATACTCATGGCATCCTAAAAAACTAATGGAACAAAATACATCAAGTAAATAATTAATATTTCATAAATACTAATTAATTTGACTAATTTATAGCAATTTATAAATCAAATAAATCTTGTGGTATTTCAGAGAATCCATCAGTGTGTGTGCAATTCACATATGTAAATTCTGTCATTCATTAATATCGAATAATTCGAATATATTGTTAACATTAGCTAGTGGCATGACTGTACGGTTGAATTTATTTCTTCTCTTTTTGGGTAAATCCAATTGTAAACTTTCAAGTGATTCCATTTGGTAATGATTATTTACACCAATTCTCTTCGTCGGCACAATATTTCTTTAGGACTTATGAAATTTTGTTTTGGTCAAACTCCAATATTGACCATATTCGAAAGTCATTGGTTCAATAATAACATTTATTATTAACCACATCGCTCTGGCTAAAGACTTTGACTTTGGGTCGACTACAGTCGACCGTCATACTAACCTTATATAACTTAGGAGACAAATTCTTTATTGAATAATGTATCACTTCCAATGCTTCAGCTCAGTTCCAATTATAGTCGTTCGATGGACGTCATGCCATGACTTAACTATAATCAAAGAAAATGTCCATATTTAAGTTCATATGTATTCTCAAGTCGAGATAATATGTAATATCATCACTTTGAGATTTCATGTTTGACCTTTATTATTATTAACCAACATGAAGCTCTTAAGTGAGCAATTCCATAGTTATCCAATAATTATTGGAACGTAACTCCTTTATACCCCCAACAACCATGAATAATACACTGCCTGATATATGAAGAGTCTTACATACTCTAGTCTCCAACGATATATCGATATCATTTCTTAAAACATCTTGATGAAGAATATATAAAATAGAATGTTATTTTATATTGTAATTAACTACTTACGATAGTAAATATTTGCATCTACAATCACATAACATTTCATATAAGAAATTTCTTATTTATATTCTTTAAATTAATTATTTAATTAATTATTTCACTATATAACAAATTATGCAATAGAAATTAAACACCTTTATTATGAATAAGGTTGGTTGTAGAGTTATATATATGTACTTTCCACTAACTCTATCAATCACCCACTTACATTTGGGGTCAATTATGGAATCTTAGTCCCATTCCTTTTATTACTTTTCTCAAAATGATTGAGCTAGTCCCTTAGTGAATGAATATTTTATACTATCTTAGTTATCTTCTATATCAATCACCTCTCTCCGACGTTAATAAACTGCATTTATCATGTCGAATTTTTCATAGTGTACCTCTCAACTTCTAGTGCTATAGGTTCTTTCATGATCTAAATTATAGTATAGTTATTGCATCATAATGTGATGGAATCCTCAACATTTGGAATCATCACTAACTCGGTTATAAATTTGTGCGTTATATATATACAGCTTTTTCTACAACGTTATTCAAGGCGATGCACTTAGCCTCTTGGTTAGATCAGCTACAACCACTTATTTTGGAATATTTCAAACTTAAAGCTTTTTAACTAAGGTTAAACAAGAATTTAGGATTGCCATTCTATGCTCGATATTACTTATGAAGCTCGACTTTGAATACGCGTTCATAAGGGAGTTCATCATTTCTGCAAATAATTCTCTATTATTCCATAAATACTCGAGAACTCTTGACTATCATTTAGTTAGTGATCTTATATTCGAATTTGATAATCACTCCTCGTATCTAATACTTAAGTAAAATTCGATATTGTAGAGAATACAACATGTATGATAATTTTTATTGCTAATGCATAATAATTCTATCTTACATGCTCCATATTGAACATTTTACTACGATGTTTGTGTATAACATTTAGGACAATTTTAACGTTCTTTTATGTTGATTATGAAATATGCCATTTTCAAATCCTACATCGAGTATTAAACAATCAAAACGAAATGATTTTAACATGGATACATCGTTATCAAGCATAAGTTTGTTGTTTACTAATAGTTTTAGTAACATGTTAGTACTTTTATAGTTCTTTTCTACAGGCACATGTCCTTTGAATTTTTACTAAAATTCAAATTTTATATTTTTCTATCAAATTATTTGCCCAATTCTAATGCTTATAAAATGATACTTTTATATCAGTTCTTAGATCCTATCTGAAACCCAAAAACTTAGTATTGCTCCCACTGACTTTGAGGCAATTTGGTTTTTATATGCAAATGACATATTTAATAATCATTTAGAATTTTTGTTTCATTATACTTTAATCCAAAATCAAAATCATATCAAGTGATAGTTTTGTGAGTAAAATATGAATTAACTCAAGCATGTTAAATGATGAATCTGTTATGTTAATTTCTACTATTGAAAATTATGAAGTTATTATTATCAACGTTGCTTACTATATTCCAACTACATCAGTCTTCTTCTCGAAGATTGATTTGAAATCGGTGGATCATATTCCTTTAGGTACAACTCAAGTCATATCTTTGTAGTGTACTTGGAATCCATTCCGCATTTGTATGTTATGCCACATGGCAAAGTCAATACTCTTCATAGCATACTAACAATTAGGTAAATCCTTTTTTGACATTAATAAGAACCCCATAGTTTTTCTTTATTGGTCGAGAATTATTATTAGATATTTTAATGTGTTGTGTCTACCTTTTAGTATGGTAAATTTCATTTCATCTTATGTAATCGGTTTTATCTTTGGATTGTATCCAAATCCATTTTACCACCAATAATTTCTAAAAGAAATTTCTTTGTTATGAAGTTGGCGATGTGTGAAACAATAGTTATTTCTCAGTATAACAGAATAAGCATTCAGAAACATGAACTTCCTTTCTATATGTATGAAACCAACTAATTTATTTTTGAGTTTACGAAACCTATGTTCATAACATAATTTGATCAATCAATATTGGTTCGTCCCAAACTCCATTCGAGTGGTATACACGATCCCCATGAACAAGTATCACATGTAGTCTCTCGACTCACACAACTGTCAACTCCTTGACCTATGATATTTGGCTTTTATAAACTTTTATCTTGTATGGTTTCGTAAACTATAATTTAGATGAAATTAATTTTAACCTTATGCACTTACTCTGAAATACTTGAACTTACAGAAAGAAACTAATTCAACTTCACTGATTATCAATTGTACTTTGTCCAATAATGCTTGATTGCTCCTTATCGATACATCATAGGGAGGAGTAACTTTTGAGATTGAATCTTATTCATGTTTAGGTACTTTTGGAACATTTCTCAATATGCTCACTTATTTGATCAAATCAAATTCTTTTATTTCCAATTGTTTTATATTTTCTACTTCTGTTTCATATGTAATGAACTTATGATAAATATACTACTTGTGTATCATATATGCATATCCATTTATATGATAATTCATCGAGGAATTTCATGAAGTATGTGGAATAGTTTTGGTATCATTAGACCCATGACTATGTATTTATATATGTATCAATTCGAAGAAGTCACCAACTCTTTTGTCGACTCCATTGACTAGGTGCTTCATCATTAATATTTTGAGATATAATTCATCAATGCCATAAGATTCATAATTATATAGTTACTGAATTATTTCGTATAGAGGCTTAGTCCATAATTCCAAAATAATTATAAAACTTCGAGATACTTTTGTATTTTCTAATGCATCACTTTTGTTATAAATATCATTATTATATATTTATTTTGTAAAGAATATTCACTATATTCATAATGGAATAAAACTATATCTACTTTCAATAAATACTGAAAACAATTATTATTTCATAAATAGCATTTGGTTTATTTACAAAAACAATTTTTTATACCTTGATGCATCTACAAAGAAGTGTTATATGGTATCTCCCACTACTTACGTCGTCACTATAATAGAATATGAAATATGAAGCTCCATCCAACCACTTATTAAGAAATTTTATTAATACATTGCAACTATTTTACTCTTAGTAGTTTGAGATCAAATATGTTAAACTCAAAGAAATAACTTTCATAGAGAACAATTTTCTATATGAAAATGTATTTGGAATACATATCACATCTCTCATTCCACATTAAGTGTTCTTTATTATTTTATACTATTTTTGTTTCTAATGTCTCTTAATGAAGCGGAGATGACCATTCACTCTCTTTATCCTTACCGTGCCTAAATTATGTTCACACTCATACATTCGCTTTCCTTTCCAAATGGTCAAGCTATTCAAAAGAAAACCCTTACTGCAAGCCATAACAAACTCTTTACAAAAGTGCATTTGATCATCCTTAACATATAAGGATATTTTATAAGTTTCACTTTACGTAAACTGGTCAAACTGAAATTTCAATGATCGAATTTCTAGGTACATCATGTAGCTCTTTGTCTAGTGCTACATCTAACGCAACAAGATGCTTAATGTAATCAATCATATTGAATAAACAATCCCACATTACGGCTTACTTTCTTTTTTCAAACAAACTAATTTCGTCAAAGTTTCGTATATTGTGAATCACATTTGTCCACTATATAACATTTATATATGATCGAATATAGATCAAAATAACCATATTTTTGCAATCCTTTCCATGTTCAAAACTCATAGAATCCAATGAACAGTCTCGTATACACAAATATTCAACTAATCGAGATACGAATGTTTTGGTGGTTGTATAGATTGGCTCTTACATAAGTCATAATGTGATAATAAGTGAAAAGATATGTTGGTAAGCATATTTTATATTTCTATGTCATTCTTAATTCATTTCATTTGTATATTTTCATGAATATACAGTTTATTAATTATAATGGTTGCAAAAATTTATTTAAGCATATTATTTTAACTTTATATATAACATATATTCTTAAAATATTAGAAAGGTTAAATGTTTTCATTTTATTTATCTAATATTCCCACTAGACATTTATGTTTCTCAAAACCCAATTAGAGAATATAGAAACCTTTTGATTTCTCTAGCGGATGTTAGGACTCGCTTGCCTTGGGATTTCGACCTTGAGGAAACTCAACAAATTATAGGCCTGCATGAAGTGGATAACATCTTATCGATTATATTGTATGCAACTCTTATTTTTTTATCTTTATCCTAATCTTATCTTGACCTAGAGGAAACTCAACAAATTAAAAGAGATTATTCACTTGTACTCCCCATTTCATAACAGCCTAAGCATAATGCATGTACCTAGTGGAAACTCAACAAATACGTTCATGTATCTTACCTCATTTAGTCAATATATAAAAATTGCTACAAATAACATCTCTAGCTTGAGGAAACCGAACAACCAAAGAGTATGCAATTAATATATTAAATGGCAGAGGATAACTAATATATTAAGGATTCAGTCTTTAGTACATCTGTACGTGTGTGCTTTGAGTGATATCAATCTAAGAAACAACATATTTTTTATGAAATACCATCGTTATTCATGTGTTGGACACATCTAAAATCACAGTATATATAAATATGTATGTACTCATTCCTTAAATCTAAGTTGAGTTTCTTACAATTC
Organism: Allium cepa; assembly: GCA_030765085.1. Lineage (NCBI taxonomy): Eukaryota > Viridiplantae > Streptophyta > Magnoliopsida > Asparagales > Amaryllidaceae > Allium > Allium cepa. The sequence goes on along the minus strand of CM060934.1, from coordinate 954,308,740 downwards.
TACTTATATTATATAAGTTTATTAGTTATAATCTTTTATAATTTAATTAACTTACATAATATTGTTATGTATATAATTAATTTAATCTTATTTAATTAATTTTAATTTATTAATTTAGTTAACAAATTAATTAATTTACTTAAAATAATTCAAAATTTATTTTATTCATTCTAAACAGTTTAAGATGGATACTGTTATCCGGCCTTTTGTCTCAGCTATATCTGGACCAGTTGGATAAGACAGACTCAATGATCGTCAGGATGGATGTATAGATTAATGACCACGAAGCCTAGAGATCAGGTTTAAATGATAATACAAAGAAGTAGTAAAGCAAAAGCCAAATTGAAACTCAATAAAACACTTAAAGTACGGAAGTTCACATTTCTCTAAAGATAGATCAAGCACGATCCATATTCAATACTATGGATCATATCGTATCGATTGCATAGCTCAATTCAACGATGATCGATCAGTATCTCAAAATCTACAAGTCCAACACACTTGAAACTTTCATAATATCAATATATTGGAGAGGGAAGTCCCCACAAACAATCGCATGTCGAAATGAGCAAGTCATAATGATCGACATACATCATTCGTGAACGATCGTGCTATTTCGACATGAACGATCCAATTCAATGAAGACTGGTCGTTATCTCACCAAAAATAACTGAGAATGACATCAATCTTTGGGAGCATAGATGGAGGCATGAAGGAGATTAAAGTAACGATCGCATGTGCATTGGAGCATAAATGAATGATCAGTATCGATCATTCCAACGATCGAGTTAGGACTTGCAATCATTCTGGTGAGCCCTATAGATCTAGAGAGTCTTCTGCCAAATTTCCAATGACATATTTCGTCATCTTCACCTATAATACAAGCTTCTATGTTCATTTAGAGTAGCTTTAAACTGCTTGCTGCTTTGGACTCCATCGTAATCATGTCCTATTTTTATTGCTCCATTGTAATCAGATTTGCAAGTGATTAATAAAGAAAATTCATCAAAGTGGACGTAGGCAACAACGTTGAACCACTATAAATCTGTGCATCTTTATCACTGCTTAATCTGATTGCCTATTTACTTATCCTCTCTTTTTAACTTTTGATTATTTTTCATTTATTTCTCTACTATTTTATTCTTTTGGTGTTTGTACCCACTTTTGGTGCAAACACTTTGATGCTTTCACTTTGAACATTGATTCTCAACTTATCTGGATCCCTTTGTTGCTACTGGATTGCATAAATCCCCTAACGGAGATCTATAGTTATCTTGAAGAAGCTCGCTTGTTCTATTCAGATTGCAAGTGTCTAAGTAAAGCTATCAACAATGGTTTGGAACACCAGATCTAGTTCTCAGAATGTAGAAGGAAATGAGAAGGCTAAAATTCTACAAGGAGGCTCGAGCAATCAACAAGAGAATGTGAATGCTAATCCAATTGATGTCCAAAATCCAGTTGATTCCATTACTAGAGCTGAATTCTAGAATTTGATGAGAGAGCTAGTGGAAAACCATCAACATTTATATCCGCAGATTCAAGCCAATGTTGATCTAATGAACCAACTTAGTCAGCAACGGTGTGGGAAAGCAAGGAGGAACCCTACCCTTTACTCTGTGTTCATCGGACGAATATCATAGACGTAGACATTGTAGAACAAATGGATACCATGCTGAAACATTGACCCGCCTTCCACCGATCGTTCCAGACAAAGTGATAATGTTTAGTATCGATCCATTTGGAATATTCGGTACCGATCGTTCATTTGATGGAGATACCAACCAGTGATGGCGTGGATACATACCGATGCTACAGTCAATATGGATGCTAGAGTTCATGCAAATGCTAACCATATGCTCGATAAAGTAAAAGCACATGATGTACACCGAGAATAATATTGAGCCAAGAAGGCGTGGAACGGCCTGTAGACATCGATTGGACCATTCCCGTGAGGTGGAGCACGACTGCCACTTGACTCTAGCTATCCAAATGTCGGACTTATCAGCTATGGTTGGACAGCTAGTAGAGGAGAGTCAAGGCATAACTAATGATGATTGGGGATTTCAAGAAGCCACACCCCATTCGTTGACAATATTTTACATGCAGAATATCCAAGGAGGTTCAGTATGCAGTTGATTCCTGCTATGAGGGAAAAACTGACCCTAGGCGGCTTATCATGGGGCATGAATGGATGATGGATCGCAAGAGTAGATGATGTGACCAAGTGTAGATGTTATCCTAATACTCTCTCTGGAATAGCAAGGACATGATTTATGAGATTACCTCCACGGCCGATCTCTAGACTTGATGTTTTAGCAACAAAGTTTGTGGAGCGGTTCCATATGCATGCAACTCGCTCCAAAGATGTAATATCCCTATCTAGCGTGATCCATGCTATAGGAGAATCACTGAAAGTATATATGGAGAGTTTCCATACAACTATCAAAAAATCAGTAATCTAAATGACCACGTAATATTGATGGCGATAATAAAAGGGATTGACCCAGAACCTGATTTTCTCGACTGGTTAGTTGGTAAACCACCCACAACATTGGAGTGTTTATAAGAAGAAGAATATTGTTGAATCAAGTGGAGAGGGAGTATAGACAAGCATTGCAGTAAAGCAGTCAGGTGAAAGATCTGGAAAAAATCAAGTGAATGCCCAAAATAAACCGAATTAGCAAAAGAAAGATGGAGATATGAGACGAGAACGAAAAAGGGATTCAGGAAGAGGAAAGCCTAGGATTCCAATGTACGATACCCACACACCACTGAATACATCTCTAAAAAATGCAAATTTTTCTACCTACAACACCATGCAGTATAGAAAGCCACCTCTGGAAGAATCCACGATGAAGTAAAAACAAACCGAAAAGTATGGTCAATTTCACGAGTGTTATGTTCATAACACAAATGAGTGTAGGCAACTCCAGGATATTATCAAAAAACTGATTTGAAAAAGAAAGTTAAAGCAGTTTGTTAAATCCCCATAGGATGGCGGGCAAGGGACATCTGAACCCAACCAAGGACAAGCACGACATAGAGCTAAGGAGCTTGCATGGATTGGTGGAATGTTAGTGATCAATACAATAGTGAGGGAGCCATATCCAGCTAATAAGAGTTGGCTAGATGGAGCACTACGCTAGTGCGATCAAGCATGTGGATTTTGAATGTTGCTCGGGTAGAGAAGATGGAGCTCCAAAAAAGGGCAACATATGATGATAAATGACATTATGTTTAGAAATAGAGTGCAGACAAGGTCGAAGCACCGATGATTGAACCAATGGTCATTTCGGCCATGATTTTCCCTGCCTTAATGAGGAGGATTTTAGTTGATCGTGGAAGCTCCTTAAATATAATTTTCAAAAAAGCTTAATATCAAGCGAGGATGGAAGCCAAGGACTTGAAACCATCTAAAGCCCGCATTCATGGCATTAACAGTGTCGCAACCAAAGCTGTTAGTAATGTTGAATTGCTCATGGAGTTGGGAGAAGGTGGCTGTAAGAGAGTGCAGATTTTACCATTTGTTGTTTTCGATGTTGACTCTCCATATAATGCTTTTCTACGTTGACCAATCTTAGTTGATTTTCAGGCAGCTCTTGCCCCATGGTGTTTGACTTTGAAGTTTTCAATAGATAATGTCGTTGTTGTTATTCATGGTGATTAGACAATCGGATGTGCCTGTTATATAGCTAAATTAAGAGATGGTCAGAGGAAGGAGCAAGGTAAGGGTGTAGACAAGTTTCTCCACATCCAAGCTATAGAAGATTGACAACCAGCGCTTGATCCTTAGCTCAAGGACATAGTCGATTCTATAAAGATATGATTCAGGAACAATGGGGAGGATCCCAAACAGACCAAGGTTGCACCGACTAAGATGACGATTGACATCATGGTCAGCCACAATTACCCGTCATGTGTCCTAAAGGTTAGATCGAATCTTAACCTCCCCATTTCTTAACCTCCCCATTGATGAAAGAACTTGCTGGTTTTCTTTGAATGAATCTTAATGTGTTCACTTGGACCCACTCTGATATGTGTGGGATCTCACTTGCAATTACAAGCCATGCATTGAATATTGACTGAAGGCACATCCTGGTAAAAATAAAAGGGTGTGGCATGGATCTGGAGAGATTTACCGCTCTTAAAGAGGAGGTGGATAGACTCAAAGATAACAGGTTTATTCATGATGCCCTCTACCCTAAATGGGTATCTAATCTTTTACTTGTAAGAAAAGTGAATGGGAAATGGCGAACATGCATTGATTATTCGGACTTGAACAAGGCATGCCCAAATGACAGTTTTCCCCGACCAGCTGGTAGACTAGACAACAGGCACGAATTTCTATCTTTCATGGATGCTTACTCTAGTTATAACCAAATCCCAATGCACATTCCTGATCAAGATAACACTAGATTTATTATCGATCTTGGATTATATTATTATGTGGTGATACCATTTGGGCTAAAGAATGCCTGAGCGACCTATCAACTTGTAGTCAACAGAATGTTTAAAGATCGGATTGGAAAGACATGAAGTTGTACGGGGATGATATACTCATGAATTTACAACGATCTAGCGACTACATTAGAGACTTGGAAGAAATGTTCGATATCCTCCGATATTACAAAATTAAGATCAATCCTCTAAAGTGTTCTTTTTGCGTTGCATCAGAAAAGTTCTTGGGTTTAATCGTTAATGCCCATGGAGTCGAAGATAATCCCAAGAAGATCTAAGCTATTCACAACATCCATGTGCCAAAGACCATTAAACAAGTACAGAGCCTAAATGGGAAGGTTGCCATCTTGAGTTGATTTATTTTCTGAGCTACTAATAAATGCACTCCTCTCTTTGATTTGATTAGAAGATGGAAAAAGAATTTTAAATGGACATAAGATTATAAAGATGCATTCCAAGCTCCGGTGGACCACTTAGAGATACCTCCTATTTTGTCAAAACCAGTAGATTATGAAGATTTGTAAAGCTACTGGGTTGTGTCAGTACATGCTATAAGTCCTGCATTGCTTCGTGAAGAGAATCGAATCAAGAGACCAATTTATTATGTTAGCAAGCGATTAATAGGAGCTGAAAGGAACTACCCAAAGATAGAGAAATTGACATACTTTTTGTTGATTGCTTCACGAAAGCTCCACCCCTATTTTTAGGCTCAACGTTTACACCGACCAGCCGTTACGATATGTCCTATAGCGACCTGTGATGTCTGGAAGGTTACTCAAGTGGAATATTGAACTGAGCTAATTCAGCATCATTTATCTTCCTTGGAGGGCTATTCGAGGACTGATACTAGTGAACTTTATAATAGAATACACTACAATGTAGGATTTCCCAGAGAGCAGTCAAACCCTACCATATAGTGGAAGTTGTATACGGATATGGCATCCAATGATCATTGTTCTAGAGCTGGAGTTGTGCTAGTGACTCCAGAAGATTGATCAATTTGACATTTTTTAAAGCATAGTTTCCCCACAACAAATAACAAAGCTGAGTATGAAGCTCTGGTTGTTGGACAAACTCGCCGGAGATTGGGGATGAAATCTTTTGTGACTTACAATTGGTAGTATGCACATTCCTCCAAATCAAAACAAGGAGTCCGACTCATTGACAATGTTTGCTAGCACCGAGGAAGCATGGCAAATGGGCTTGGCCTCAACCGAAGTACTAAATACTTTGAGCGTAGACCTGATGGAAATCGATCGGGTACTAGAGATGAAGCTTGAGAAGGAATCATGGATGATTCTAATCAAAGACTATTTGCAACAAGGAGTTCTTCTCAAATGGAGGAATGAAAAATGAAAAGTCCTTCGTAAAGCTTCATGATATATTATTCACGAAGGATTTATGTATAAAAAAGGTTTTTCTACCCCTTGCTCCAATGTATCTCTCATGATGAAATATAAAGAGTCCTAAAGGAAGTTTATAGAGGGGAATGTGGTGATTACACTAGGACACAAGCCCTAGCAAATAAAATACTCAGCTACATGTATTATTGGTGGACTATCAATCAAGATGTTGTCGATTAGGCAGGGCGATGCGACAAGAGCCAGATATACGCAAAAGTTCTAGGAGTTCTGCCAATGGAAATCAACGGTCATTCCATGGCCATTTTCCATGTGAGGATAGATATTAGCGATTCTTTACCGATCTTAAAAGGCGGTGCGAAGTGTGCCTTCGTCGTAGTTGATTACTTTATTAAATGGGCTGAAGGGGAACCCTTATCCATGATCACAACAGAAGTAATCAACTTCATCATTTATCGTTTTGGCCTTCCACAAACTATAGTAACTGACAATGAAACCTAATTCGATAGCGCTGAATTCAAAGACTTTTGCCGATGACGTCATATTGAAAAGAGATTTGCGGCAGCTACACACCCATAAGAAAATGGAGAAGTTGAAGCTGTGAACAAAATCATAAAGTCCATTTTGAAGATGCGTTTGGAAAAGGCTAGAGACAAGTGGGTGGTTGAACTCCCAATGGTATTATGGGCTTACGGAACACTCACAAGTCCGCAACTGCCCATACTCTATTCGCACTTGCCTACGACTCCAAAGCCATTATTCCTGTTGAACTTGAAGTCCCTTCTCAATGAGAAGCATGAAGAAGCTGATTTGAGGGCAGCTACGCACGATACCAAGTCGCCCGATACTGTAAAAAAAAAGTTCGACCTAGAACCTTTGAAGTCGACGATTTCATCTTGAAACAGGTTTTTCCTATCCCATCACATACGAATCCTACTTGGGAAGGACCATATGTTACTGAATAGAGGCTTGAAGAGGGAACTTTTAAGCTAGAGACTTGTTGATGGTGTCACACTCCCAAGGGCATGGAATAGCAAACATTTACGACGTTATTTCATTTAATCTGTTTCTTTTTCATTTAGTTGCATTTAATTTTTGGATTTTCTTCTGCATTTGAGTTTATAAATTTTTAATAAACACATTATGTCATTTCTTTCCATTTGGTAAATAAAGCTTTGAATTTTGCTTCATATATGTGATCTGCCATTGCATTGTATATTATTTGCGACATATGACCTACTAAATCCTACCATACGATGAAGTCAACATGACTTGATAGTGGTCATGTTTCGACCGATCACTTGTTATATAGAACCCCGTATTTAGGGGCAAGATAACTGACTAAGGGAAGTTGAATTTGACAATTTTCCAATCAACTCCTAACTCCCATAGTGCGAATTGAATTACAAACATTAACGGGTGCGAATGACCACCCATGGAATAACTCTTGTCCATGGAGTATTGATATGAGTATAAATGAAAAAATAAGTGCTATTCGACCACTTATTGCTTAACCAACTCAGACTTGAATTCAACAAGACAAGAACAAAGTTAGTGGAGATGGAACTCGATCGTCCACTAATTAATTCTGCCAACCCAAGACATGGGGGCAGAAATTTAATTGCTTAACTGCTGAGTTCCATAGGGTAGCATCAAGGCTCAAGCCTAATATTTGAATATGATTCGAGGCCATGACCCCAGGAGGCCATGAGATTGATAAATCAAATTGACACCTAATTTAACGAGCAATCAATTACAAGTACATTGAATGGAAAATGTAATGGCTCAATCATATAAGCAAATACACATTAGAGTTCTACGAAAATAAGAGAAATTTTATTCACATAAAACTTGTAAGTTGCAGTTCAAGTTTATCCCAAAATTAAGAATTATAAGCGAGGGCTGTACCCACACAAACATAGCCAACAAAAGAGGAAAATAGCAACAAAATCTACAGGCACATCAGGCTGACCCGATGGCTACTTCATGGACTTCTTGTCTTTCTTCAAATTTTTAAGGGTGGATCTATTTGAACTGTCACTTGACCCTCTCTTCGATCTTGAACCACCTCTACCTCTTTTTGAAGAGGCATCACTAAATATGGGAATTGAAGCAGCGTTATCCTTAGAAGCAAGAGGGGTCTCATCTTCGAGAATCAACCTGCCTAGAGGTATGACTAGAAGCGGGATAGAGTTTGGATCACTAGGGTACACGTCAACTGGCTCAACCTTAGCCTTTTTCTTCAATGACTCTTCCTTCTCAATACTTTCCTTTAAACTAAAATCGTCAGTAGGATCAGTGTTACCCATAATCACAACATCCTCATCAATCGAGATTTCATGGCATGAATCACTACTTTTCATCAACAATGCAGCCACCATGTGCTCATCAAATATGAAAGTCTCCTTTTATGGAATGTCTTGAGTTGTAGTCAAGGTTGTAACTGTAATAGACTACGTGGCAGGCACTTAAGGCTACGGCTGGAATTCTTAAGGAGGAGGAACTGCAGCTAGAGGACCTAAAGCCGAGGAAACATAGCTACAAAGATTAGAAATATCAACCGATGACACCAGAAATTTCTAAAAGACGGGGGATATCAATGAATTACCTTCTTGGGTCTGGCTCGAGAGATGAGTTGGAATGCTTTCAGAACTTCGTTTTGGAATTGGAAAATGCTTGTTTTGAATTTCATATTGAGGCTTGTCCAAATAATATCCTGAAACCGTGGAAGAATCCATGAAAGTTCTAAGAATACCTAGAGACGCTAAGGGCAGATTAGTTATAGCATTGGTTGTGCAAGTCTGGAACTTTCACTCACTTCATGATTAGAGACGATGGCCGACTCTTGCTTCCTTAGCATGCAAAAGTTGATAGGGACAGTCATCTCCAAGCCATTTTAGGTTTCTATGCTTAAGAACATTGGCGTTGTAGAGAATGAGTAGAAGGTCAAGCTCATTCATCACTTCCTCTCTAGTTGCCTCCTTAGCAGCATCTACTTCATGCTGAACGAAGGCACCGCTATCTTTAGATTTCTTAACGGCCACATCCCTTTCGATCTTGACATTTACTAGTTCCTCACAGGCATCCTAGCCAATCTTTTATGCTTCATTTTTCTCCATAGTTTCACGTTCAAGTTTAGCTATCTTCTTTTGGGCTATGTCTCTTTCACATGCAAGTTGATGGTTTCGATGATGCAGCACTTGAACTTCATCCAGGTGTTTGGTCTTCTCATCCTCTAAAGCCTTGATGGAAGTCTCAAATTTTCTCTCAGACTCAGCCTAAGAGTTCCTTGAAGTTTCTAGCTCGTTTATTAAAGTTTCGATGATCCTCTTATCTTAGGCTTCTTAGTGTTTTAGTTTTTCAATCTTTAACGCTCTTTTGAAGGACATTTTGGACATTTTCTCTACAACTTTAGTCCACTCATTATACTACCTGAAATATCAGTAACACGATCTATAGTCATTTTTTGGACTTTCTTGGGGACCATCTTTAGATTAGGAGTGACGAAAAACACATCAAAGCACAAATTCGAAAACTCTTCCCTGAGCTGGGCCATGCAAGTGGATGGATCAATTTCATGCTCCTTGGTAGTTATTGCAATGTCAACACTTTCCTTGCCTGATTTATGAGAAGCAGCATGCTCTCTATAACGATGGAAATCACTAAGTCGTTGAGAATAAAAAGGGACTAAAGATTACGGAGCAACTGGGATAGAAGAAGGACCATGAGAAGAATCACTAGGTAGGTCCCGACGATCAGTTTGCTTTTAAGAACCCTTCGGAGGAGGGGATCTATATTTAGATCAATTCTTGTCATGGGCAGACCTGTCTCTGTCACCTCTATCCTGATTCTCACAATCCTAACTGAAGCGATAGCTTGAACCATAATCCTGACCATCACCTTGACGATTGGTCCTAAACAAGCCCGAAATTTGGCAGGATAAGTCCTGGAAAGACTAGAACATATTCCTTTTCTCACCATGGTTCCTACAAAGGGGAACAAGGAGTGAATCAACTATAAATATTGAAGGGCACAAAATTAATGCAGTGTAATATCGTAAATTGCAAGTGTGTGCAAGTGTCTTTGTGTTACCCTTGACGGACCAGATGTTGGAGCTTTACTCGCACTAGTAACCTCTCCTTCAGTAGTAGGTGGGATTTATGCATCGGTTCTGGTAGGAGAGTCTGACCCACCGACGCTCATATCAGTAAAGTGTAAAGTTTCAGTGTCATATGGAATCAGAAAGTTTGATGAGGAATCAAGCGGTTCACCTAAATTCTCGGACGATAGAGAGGCAGGCTCATCCGGAATAACTTGAGGAGTAGCATACGGCTTGGGTTGATTGGAGAGATAACTCTTTGGAAACCGATAGACGAGTTTCTTTCCTTTTCGTTTTTCGAGAGCCGAGGATTGTGGGGTCTGTAAGGATTTTTTCATGACCCTAGTACTAGACCCTTTGTTGTGATGACCAGGCTCATCACCTTCAGCAATTTTAGCATCTGAATCAGTGACCTCATGAGCTCCCATGACTGGAAGCACTACAAGATCAACTCAGTTACCTCTTTGACCAACTTCGGCTCGCTATTTTCTCACTGCAACTTGAGTAGTATTCACTAGCCTGTGCTCCAGCCTTCTTTCATCAAATAAAAGGTAATGAGACGCTCATCGGTAAAGAGGCACGCAATATCTCTATCTTCTGGCAGTACATAATTAAGAGTCAAGACTGCCTCCTCAAGATGTTTTCCTTCGGGCCATGGGATAGTGCCTATAAAAGATCAAAAAAACTGCTTAGTCTAGGATATGACCTGGATATAAGCATATCAATTATGGTGAAGAGTGACATTTACGTCTTTCTAATCATCGTGGAGTGAAGCCGGGCGGATAACGCACAAAGAACCATTTACTTTTGAAAGTGTTTAATTTATTCCAAGTGCTTGCTAAGATTTTCACTTATTAACTGACTCTAAAAATGTATATAAGAGACTTCATATCCATTTCTTGAAGGTGAATATGAATTGAATGTCTTCGATAGTTGGAGGGCAATAAAGAATTCCATAAATAACATGTAAATACAATTGAGCATGGCATGGCCTCTCAGATGCGGTTGCTTTGAGGATATCCTAAAATAATGTAGAACCTTGCGGATAAATGAATTAAACTATGGAATGCATCCAACCTAGCATATAAATTTGTTGCATAATGTATGCCCCTTCAGGGGCCTGCGAACTCTATCATCCTATGATCGAACCAGTAAATGATCAAACAAAATCCTGTATCTCTCATAGATTCAGCAAAGAGCAGCTTCACTAATCTTCGAGGCCACAAAATCTAGAGGATCTTCCAAGAAGATTGTGTCCTACAAAGTGTCAGGAGCAGGATCGATGATTTATGCTGGAAGAGTGGGAACGGTGGAGAATAAATTGAATGGTAGACCAGAGCTTTCTAGTTGCTTGGATTGATGGTTAGGAGGTAGACTGTCTGATTTTCTGCCAGAACTTGACTCAGCACTGGAATTTCTAAGCTGAGAAGATGGCTGTAAGATGTTTTGAACATCTGGAATCCATAGCTGTCAAACATAGTAAAAAAGTCATTATTAGATAAAATAATTTGTACCCCCAAGTGCAGAGTGAGTGCTAGTGTTATGTGTAAAGTGCCATGCAATATGGTGATAAAATGCACAGAATTAAGGGCGGAAAAGACAACGAGACTTCAGAGTTTGGCTGGAGTGACAATCATTGCTGACTGTCTCAATCTGTTCTTCATATCGTTTGAGAATGGTTTAGCATGAACCATAAGATTGATTATTAGTAGGTTGAAGATTGATTTTTATGTTAATAAGTAGATGAGCCTCAAAAGGGCTGTCCAAGGCATTTTTCCATGTCATGGTATGGATCTTATCAGTATCCAAGCATGCGGTTCAAGTCGAATATTTTCATTCAAGTGTTCAAAGTCCAAGTTCATGTGATCAAGTATCATTTTTAAAGATTTTTTTGACAACTGATCGTTCATGAAAGAATAGTCGATCATTCCAGAAAGATTGTTCATATATGATCGTTCCATAATGATTGTCCATAGCCAAGCCACCCAATCATTCACTTCGATCTCCGTCCAGCCATTCACATCAATATTCAGCTGATCATTTGTACCAAACCATCACCATAGATCATTCCATATGTCGTATCAATCTTGTACAATCGTTCCAACACGATTGATCCACAACTATACTAAACATCAACTCTGTACGATCGATCTATACAATCGTTTCACAAGTTGATTCATCTACTTCGAATATTCACCAAGTCCATTGTTACAACTGATCATTTATAAATAATCGTTTTTTACCCATAAAACTAATTCAATTCCTTCACCATCTCCAAAATAATCAATATGAGGTAAATGATCATTGAAATGCCTCATTTCTTCCAACCTTCGTCAAATCTTCCAACTCCATCATCTTAGTCGAATGCCTCGAGATCGACAAACCGAAAATGGTGCTGTCAAATCCACATATAAATCAAAGTTGATCTACCTATATTAAGATTCGAATAATAAAGCTGGTTCAAATTCAATCTTGCACGAGATTTGGGAAGATGGAAGTAATAATAACGAGTACAGTAAATATTTAAGGGTGGAGGATCTATCTCTAATTTAAAAGTTTGGATTATGATTTGGAATGATAAAGACGAGGGGAGGGCTGTTTAACTTTTTAGGTTCGGTTGGAAATGATGCAAAAGTGAAGAAGGGGGTGGAGTGGCTAAGGGAAAGGTATTTATACGAGGATGGACCAAACTTTTAAAACCCTTGAGATTAATCCATACGATTGTTTTATAATGATTGCTCTACATCAATGTATAACGGTCGTTCATTCTGAATGATTCATCATTCACTTACACCTATTAACGATCGGATACGATCATTCCTAAAAAAGGAGAGAAAAAATGATCATAAATAAATGATCCATATTTGATAAATCTGAAACTGTCCACCAATCTATTCAACAGTAAACTTTCTGGTGTGATCATTTCTTGAAAAAATTTGACAACGACCTATAAGCGTACAATCATGATTGGGGGTTAGGTATGAACATGCATATATACTATATATGTTCCAAAAATTCAGTTTCTTGAAATCAGAAGGAATTAGATGTTCACCTGAAATCAATTGGAGAAAATTCTAAGGCAAATTGCTGGAGCCTAGAAATCACTGGAAACAAAACAAGTTAATCATCAACAAGATGTAATCCAGTATTTATACTATTGGGAATTGACCAATGATTATGACAAACAGAAGGAGATGTGATTCTCAATAAAATGCAACTCCATAGAAGGATGGCAACTAATCAATAAATTGGATGGAACCCTTTCCGAAGGTTTAAGTTTGCAATGGTTCAAAGCATGTCAAGTTCAAACAGGACGTACATTGGAGGAAAATGTTATACGGCCTTTTTGCCCAACTATATCTGGACCAATCGGACAAGACAGACTCAATGGTCTTCAGGATCGATGTACCGGATTAACGATCATGAAGCCTAGAGATCATGTTTAAATAATAATAATACGACATAATAGTAAAGTAGAAACTAAAGGCGAACTCAATAAAGCACCTAAATTATGGAAGTTCACAATTCTCTGAAGATAGATCAGGCACGATCCGTATTCAATACTATGGATCATATCATATCGATTGCATAGCTCAATTCAACGATGATCGATCAGTATCTCAAAATCTACAAGTCCAATACACTTGAAACTTTTAAAATATCAATATATTGGAGAGAGGAGTCCCCACAAATGATCGCATGTCGAAATGAGCAAGTCAGAATGATCAATGTACATAGTTCACGAACGATCGATCTATTTCGGCATGAACGATCCAATTCAATGAAGATTGGTCGATATCTCACCAACCACAGCTCAAAATGATACTGAACTTTGAAAGCGTGAACTAGAGGCGTAGGAGAGCTCACAGGAACGATCACACGTGCATTGAAGCACAAGTGAACTATCAGTACTGATCATTCCGAAAATCTAGTTAGGACTTGCAATCTTTTTAGTGGGCCCATACAGACCTAGAGAGTCTTCTGTTGAATTTCCAGTGACATATTTCATCGTCTTCACCTATAAATACAAGCTCATATGTTCATTTAGAAGAGCTTTACGCTGCTTGCTTCTTTGTACTCCATTATCAAGTGCTATTTTTATTACTTCACTGTAATCAGATTAGCAAGTGAACAATAAAGAAAATTCATCAAAGTGGACGTAGACATACAACGCCGAACCACAATAAATCCTTGTGTCTTTGTTATTGGTAATTCTGATTGCTTATTTACTTATCATCTCTATTTGACTTTTGATTATTCTTCATTTATTTCTCTACTATTCTATTCTTGAGTGTTTATGCCCACTTTTAGTGCAAACAGATATTAACTATAACATTTTTAGTATATAAACATATCAATAACACGCAGACACACACACTTATACATACATACATACATACATACATATATATATATATTATAACACTTAATTAGTATATTTATCAAATAAGTATCTATTAATCATAACATTTCTAATAAGTACAAAATTTTATTTATTAGTTACCTTAAATAATTTAAGATAAATGTATATGAACAAATAACATAGTATATTTTAATTAATTAACTTTTATTTATTTATTAATCCAATTAATTAATACAATTTTCAAAATTATTAAATTTCTTGTCGAAATAATTTGGAAATTATTCTACTACTTTTATAAATTTTCATTTTATATTGTAAATTTAAAATATATTTTAAAATTTCATACTTAATTATGAAAATTAGCCCAATGCACAAATCTATTTGGCCTTTGCAATTGACCAATCTTTTGGATTACACCATAATTAAGCTAGACCGGTAGCTATGAAGGGAAGACACTTGATTATCCAACTTAAATTTAAACACGACTATTATAAACTCCCAAATGATAGATAAGTTTATTAGTTGACCCTAAAGTTGCTAATTAGACCGCATAGATTATTTGGGCTCTAATATCATTGGCAGAATTGGGTCAGTGTGCAGTAAGAGAAATGGGTAGATTTCAAAAAATTCTCGATATTTTAGTAAACCTTAAAGTTTAATGTCTAATGCTAGATCCACTCTAGTTATTTATTAAAATCAAATTTTATTTTGGATATATATTACTTTATTTAATTAATCACATTAATCAAATGCATTAAATGAAAATCATATTCAATTTAATGAATAAGGGAAGTTTAATTCTATTAAAGGAACTTTCATTTCTCTCTCTAAAAGTTTCTCATTAATTTAAGGAAGGCTTGTTTTATTTAGAGAGAGAAACCTTTCATCCTTTCCCTTAATTAAATTAATTACTTTAAAAGATAGTTTTAACTAAATCTATACTAATATATTTTGTGAGTATATCCAAATATACTCGGGTGCATATTATGAGTGTGCAACATGTCAAATTGTGCACACAATTAATATGTATGTGTTTTAGGTGTTGAGATTTACATTGCAACAGATGCATTCACCCTGAATATATATGCATTGGCTATCCAAAACGTCATATATATAATCCAAATACATATATTTTGTTAAAAATCCTTTGATTAATATGGAATAATTGAAAAAAATTAACAACTCTAAATACGAATTTTTTTCCATGACATATAGTGATTTGATTTTGTAAAATAGGATCTAGATCTATAAATTCAAAATATAACGTTAACAATTAATATAAGATAAAAGAAAGATGTTTATATATGATAATAATTTGCGAATGACGTTTTTTTAATTTTATAAAACTAGCATGTTGATTTATGTTCGTTCATACATTAATACTACTCACCTTTATTGTAAGTACGTATATTTATACGATTAATTTTTTCCAGAAACTTTTCGTATAAAATAGTTATAAATTATATTAATATACATATATATAGACATATATATAATATATATGTATGTATGTATTTAAAATTGAAAACAAATATTGTATTAATAGAGATGATCATTAACATTTTGAATGAATGAATATACAAAAAAACAAATTAACTATTAGATTTATGTTTAAATCAACATCAATATAAATTACCAATGAAAATTATCAACAGAAATCATTAATGTTAATTTCAATAGAATTTAAATGAAAATAGATTATAATACATTAGGTCTACACTTGTAAATTTGCAATGGACAACAAACGCATACAGAAATTCATCACAATAAATTAACCAATAGATTTACAATATCATGGAACATATGGATAAAAAACTAATTGGATTATACCATGTTGATGTTTCCTTTTTGTTTCATCTTGATTGAAAGATATATTCCTATATTTTATACCCTAGCTCTTGGCTTAGCAATTGCTTGGAGTGTTACTTTTTAATTTTATTTTATGTGAATTAAGTGCCATTATTATTATTTTCATTACTTTTAGCCACAAATAGAATAGGAAGAAGAAGACAAAAGGCTAGGGTTTTACGAGAAGATTAAGAGATATAATGAGGAGTTAAGTACAGTATTTATAGAGGGAATCAAGAAATAAATTTCCTCTTTTTTATTTCTTAACTCCACCTTTCATATTCCATATCCAACTTTTGAATTTGAAAACCCTTTTGCTTCTCTATGGTCTACCATAACATACCTCCTTGGGTTTTTAAATAATCCCAAAATAATTTTGCATTTAATCGTGTAAATCGAATTTAAACGCGTATCAATATTGTATATCGTTTAGTATATATATAACTTTATATATGTGTTTGCGCCAAAATTGGTCACAAACCTCAAATATCATGAAAGCACCAGTGTATGAACACAAACCAATGATATTCAAGCACAAATATCAGATCTCAGCAAATATCAAACAGCAATTCAAAAATAATGATCAGAGACACAAGTTTTATAGTGGTTTGGCTATCTCCGGCCTACGTCCACTCCAAAGTTTTATCCTTTTATTGATTATCCTTGATGATTACAGATGATTACAACAGTAAATATGAAGAATTTCCAGTACAACAGCAGTATTGAAGCGTAGAAATGAATCCGGCAGAGTCTGGAGGTTGAAAGGCCAAAGATCCGAGAGATCCCCTCTTTTTTGAATGACCAGGGGCTCTATTTATAGGCGTGGGATGCTGATATTTCGCTGAAAATCCGAGAGACCACTTCTGGCACGTGAGGGGGCCCACATGCATGGCCTCAGGAAATTGGGCCAAAGATCGAGGTGAAATTTGGTGTGGACATTCTTCAACATGTATGTAAGCTCCTGTAAAAATTTCATTGCATTTGGATCAGTGGATCTTGAGTTATGATCGATTCGAGTTTGGGTTGTCCGTTGGCTGTCGTCTTCGAATCCATTGCTTCGAGTCCACCTTGTTCGACTCCATCCAAAGCGCATGCGCATCGATGACGTGGCGCTATTTCCCTGGGTTGATCCACCTTTGTCGCCGTGTTGAATGCCTCTTTTCCTGAAGACGCGCTTGTATCCATGTTCCACGCTTGGTCCTTATCCATAACTTCACAACGGTCATGCTCGCATCATCGATTCGTCTTTTCTTTCGCATCGATTCCTGGAGTGTACTTCGTATCGATCAGCCACGAATCGATCGATACGAAATGACGATGGAGGTTATCGATACGAAGTGGTTGTGATGGAGGTTGGATACAAACTAGACCATACCTAATGGATATGAGCGAAGCCTTACCTGATGGATACGAAGGAGCCAAAGTCCATCTGCTATCGATACGAGACTATCGATTCGAAACATGCCACCTCTTCCCATCTGACCGATACGAAGCCATCGAGTCGTGTCCATGCTGATCGATGCAAACAACATCGATTCGAAGTCCTTCATCCTGCTTTGCCTTTGATTGATACGAACACCATCGAGTCAAACCAACACCTGACCGATGCGAACCCAAACCAATCGATACGAACAAGACACTGTTCCATAGATACGAACTGCCGAGCATTCGTGACCCTGATCGATACGAACCTGATGGAGTCGAACTAAACAAAACCTGATGGATACGAACGGGGCCGAGGAGGTACCCTTCCGATGGATACGAAATAGATCGATTCGAAGGAAATGTTGATGGATACGAATCTGATGGATTCGAAATAAGCGTCACCTCGACCCTTTGATGGATTCGAACAGTATTTCATTTGTACCTTGTATCGATCATATCTCCTCCATACGAACTCTGATTAACCTGAAACTTGAAACATAGCCTCTCCTAGTCCTTATCATCATCTCCAATCGATTCCGTCCTGATCGGAGTTCAGCCAAATTTTGACGACATTGATCGCAGCCTTGCTTTCAATTGATCTCCAATCCCGATATCCATCATTCCATACCTATTTATTGATATTCCAGTTATGGCCAAAAAGTGGGATAACACTTTCCCCCCAAAACATGTCTTTTGATAAGCAGGCGTGTTTTGAATAGTTCCGATTCCAATATCCAAAGTCCATAGCCATATCGCCAGAGTATGTCATCCTTGACTACTTCGAGTCGATGCCCAATTCCAAATCCAATAACCAAAGCCTTAGCCAATCCCTTATCCATCCGAACTCGACAACCAAGTCCTAATCCATCCTTATCCAATAGTCAATAATCGAATCCAGGACCTCTCCGGGTCGATATCCGAATCCATAACCTCTCCGGGCTCTTGCCAAGCATAATCCACACTTGATGACCTTGGTCCAGTGTCCCTGGACATTGAGCTAACCTCTCCGGGTTCTTGCCAAGCGTAATCCACACCTGATGTCCTTGGTCCAGTGTCCCTGGACGTTGAGCTAACCTCTCCGGGTTCTTGCCAAGCGTAATCCACACCTGATGTCCTTGGTCCAGTGTCCCTGGACGTTGAGCTAACCTCTCCGGGTTCTTGCCAAGCGCAATCCACACCTGATGTCCTTGGTCCAGTGTCCCTGGACGTTGAGCTAACCTCTCCGGTTTCTTGCCAAGCGCAATCCACACCTGACGACCGTGGTCCAGTGTCCCTGGACGTTGTACAAAGTCATGGCTTAAGTCCTAAGCCGAATCCTGGTCCCTCCGGACCCTTGTTGAGCATAGTCCATACTCAACGACCTGAAACAAAAATCGATAATACGGGGCCTAAGTCCTAGGCCGAATCCTGGTCACTCCGGACCCTTGCTGAGCATAGTCCATACTCAACGACCTGAAAATAACAATTGATAATACATGGCCTAAGTCCTAGGCCGAATCCTGGTCACTCCGGACCCTTGCCGAGCATAGTCCATACTCGACGACAAGAATGAGTCAATTTACCACGTTCGGGAAAAGTGACTCACCCCTTGCCAGGCATAATCCATACCCGACGACCGTTTATCAAAAACCAGATAAAAATCCAATCAAAATCCAATCCAAAATCCAAATCAAAACCAAAAAACCAGAAATCCAAACCAGCATCCAAAACCGAAAACAATTATCCAAAGGAAAATCCAAATCAAAAAGCAAGAAAAACCAGGAGCTCAATCCAAACTCCAAAACCAAAATCCAAAAAGAAAAGCAGTGTCCAATCCAAAAGCAAAAGATAAATTTCACAAACCATAGCATTGCAGTTTATCATCATTCAGAGCATGCCTAGGGGCTATCTCCGTCCCCGTATATGTGTAAATGACTTGGTTGCTTGCCAGTAGTTCGCTACTTATTTCATATTATCCTGGTCAATGGATGATCAATCGACCATCATTCCTGGGCCTCCCACAATCGTGGCTTGAGATAGGCGGCGGTTGCTCCTGTTCCGCCGTTGCATTCCGAGTTCCGACATATTGTGGCAACAGTCCCTTCCTGACATGCTCCTCGATTATATCCTTTAAATGCCTGCAGCTATTGGTGTCGTGTCCATCCAAATCATAGAAGAGACAATGCCTTCCTGATGTCCTCTCCCGTTCTGATGGTTCTCTCCTAGCCGGCCTTCGGTAGGAAAGGCGATTTCGAGTATCCTGGTATATCCGCTCCAGCGTCTCGTTCAATCTTGTGTATGTGGAAAACTTTGGATCCTTCCATCGCTTCCTAGCATTTCCAGAATCATCGTCCAACTTCCTTTTTCCTCTGTCTTTATCCGAACCTTTGCTGGATGGTCCTCCACCCTCAGTAGCATTAACCTTTTTCAACTTTAAATCCGTACTCGCATCTTCTTACCGAAGGAACCTTTCTGCCTCGTGAAAGAATTCGTCGAGATCCTGTGGGGGATCTCGTATCAGAGATACCTTGAAATCCAAGTCCTCCCTGACTCCTGATACTGCTGCCATTAAAACCATCGATGGATCAGGCCGATCCACCGAAGCAACTGCGGCACTGAATCGAGTTAGAAAAGCTCTAAGCGATTCATCCATCCTTTGCTTTACCGATGTCAATGTCATCACGTTCTTCGGTCTCTTGACATGAACCCGAAACTGTCCCAAAAACCTTTCCACCAATTCCCTCCAAGTCCTGATAGATCCTTCTCCCAGCTTCCTAAACCACATTGCAGCTAAGTCCGTCAAGTACAAAGGGAAGCATCGGGCCATCACTTCCTCCGATGCCCCCAGCACCTCCATGTGTCTGGTGTACCTCATCAAGTGATCAGTTGGGTCTGCCTTACCATCATACACATCCACGCTAGGTAGCTTGAACTTAGGTGGATTCTGAGCCATCCTTATTTCCCGAGCGAACAGACTCCTGTTCACTCCTTCCAAATCTCTGTTGGTCAAACCACCTCACACAGTTTTTCTGATGATCTCCACTAATACAGTATTGTCTGTTAGGGGTTTCCCCCCATGCCCCCGAGGGAACTCCGGCACATATTCCTCATGTGGCTCGGCAACGTTGGCCCTAGCCTGTTGAACTCCTTCCAAAGGTCCTCCTGTGTTGGATCCTGTGGGCCTGCCCCCAAGCCATTGTTGATTGCCTTCCGGCTCTGTATCATGTCCTCCATTGGGTTCCACAACTCTAGTTCCTTGTCCTGCATCCACAGCCATTGTTCCTAAGTTCTGCATCCCTGCATCTCTCGTTTGCTCAAAGAAAGCCTGCACCATTTCCTGTTGGTTCTTCAACGATCTCTCTTGCAAAGAATTTGCCATAGCCTCCATTTCATCCCGGGTTATGTAGATCGAATCCTGTCCTTCCCCAGCTCCGGAGGATGCTTGTTGACTTCCTTCCTGTTGGCTTCTCTCAGCCCTTTGCCTTCTACTATTTTGCCTAGCCATCGTCCTCAAATCCAAACTCCTTAAAATCTTCAAATCTGAACTTCAAATCCGATGTAGCGGGTGCTAGTCAACTCTCAGTGAAAGCACCAAAGTGTTTGCGCCAAAATTTGTCACAAACCCCAAATATCATGAAAGCACCAGTGCATGAACACAAACCAATGATATTCAAGCATAAATATCAGATCTCAGCAAATATCAAACAGCAATTCAAAAATAATGGTCAGAGACACAAGTTTTATAGTGGTTCGGCTATCTCCGGCCTACGTCCACTCCAAAGTTTTATCCTTTTATTGATTATCCTTGATGATTACAGATGATTACAGTAGTAAATATGAAGAATTTCCAGTACAACAGCAGTATTGAAGCGTAGAAATGAATCCGGCAGAGTCTGGAGGTTGAAAGGCCAAAGTTCTGAGAGATCCCCTCTTTTCTGAATGACCAGGGGCTCTATTTATAGGCATGGGATGCTGATATTTCGCTGAAAATCCGAGAGACCACTTCTGGCACGTGAGGGGGCCCACATGCCCGGCCTCAGGAAATTTGGGCCCACTTTGGAATCGATTCGTACTCCATTCGAATCGATCAGAAAATCATCCAATCGAGGTGAAATTTGGTGTGGACATTCTTCAACATGTAAGTAAGCTCCTGTAAATATTTCATTGCATTTGGATCAGTGGATCTTGAGTTATGATCGATTCGAGTTTGGGTTGTCCGTTGGTTGTTGTCTTCGAATCCATTGCTTCGAGTCCACCTTGTTCGACTCCATCCAAAGCGCGTGCGCATCGATGACGTGGCGCTATTTCCCTCGGTTGATCCACCTTTGTCGCCGTGTTGAATGCCTCGTTTCCTGAAGACGCGCTCGTATCCATGTTCCACACTTCATCCTTATCCATAACTTCACAACGGTCATGCTCGCATCCATCGATTCGTGTTTTCCTTCGCATCGATTCCTGGAGTGTACTTCGTATCGATCAGCCACGAATCGATCGATACGAAATGACGATGGTGGTTATCGATACGAAGTGGTTGTGATGGAGGTTGGATACGAACTAGACCGTACCTAATGGATACGAGCGAAGCCTTATCTGATGGATACGAAGGAGCCAAAGTCCATCTGCTATCGATACGAGAGTATCGATTCGAAACATGCCGCCTCTTCCCATCTGACCGATACGAAGCCATCGAGTCGTGTCCATGCTGATCGATGCGAACAACATCGATTCGAAGTCCTTCATCCTGCTTTGCCTTTGATCGTTACGAACACCATCGAGTCAAACCAACACCTGACCGATGCGAACCCAAACCAATCGATACGAACAAGACGATGTTCCATAGATACGAACTGCCGAGCATTCATGACCCTGATCGATACGAACCTGATGGAGTCGAACTAAACAAAACCTGATGGATACGAATGGGGCCGAGGAGGTAGCCTTCCAATGGATACGAAATAGATCGATTCGAAGGAGATGTCGATGGATACGAATCTGATGGATTCGAAATAAGCGTCACCTCGACCCTTTGATGGATTCGAACAGTGTTTCCTTTCTACCTTGTATCGATCATATATCCTCCATAAGAACTCCGATTAACCTGAAACTTGAAACATAGGTTCTCCTAGTCCTTATCATCATCTCCAATCGATTCCGTCCTGATCGGAGTTCAGCCAAATTTTGACGACATCGATCGCAGCCTTGATTTCAATTGATCTCCAATCCTGATATCCATCATTCCATACCTATTTGTTGATATTCTAGTTTTGGCCAAAAAGTGGGATAACAATATGCACCCAAGTAATCAAAAGTGGCATCCAAAGAATACTATTAAAATCCTAAAAAACTAATCGAATATAACACATTAAATAAACAAAAAAATAAAATAAAATTTCATAGATTTAATTTATAATAATTTCTAAGTCAATTAAATCATATAATATTTCAAAGAATTGATAATGTGCATGCGACTCGTAGGAATAATTTAGTCCACAATTAATATCAAACAATCAAAACATTAATGTTCATACTTCACCTTAATTAGTGGGTGACAATCTGCCTAAATTTATTTCTTATACATCATTTTCTATTAAATCCAGTTTTAAAGTTTCAGGCAATTGCTTTTAGTAATGATTACTTACACCAAATCTCTTCATCAACACTATATCACTTTAGGACATATTGAATGTAGTTATGGTCGAAATTCTAATATCATCCATATTCAACAAGTTTAGTCCTTAAACAAAGTCCTTAATTCAATAATAACATTTATTATTAACCGTATAGCTTTGGCTAGAGACTTTGACTTTGAGTTGACTATAGCCGACCGTGTTGTTAATCTCATATAACTTAAGAGACAAATTCTCTATTGAATAGTGTTTCATTTTCAATGCTTCAGCTTAGACCCAACTATAGTTGTTTGATGGACCTCATGCCATGATTCAAATATAATCAAAGTGGACTATCCACATTGAAGTTCAAAAAATTCTCAAGTCAAGAGAATTGTGTAAAAGGAAACTCTAGAGTGAGTCATTCCATAGTCATAATAACTATCGGTATGTAACCCTTGGTCACTCCAGCAACCATAAGTAATACATTGCCTAATAAATTGAGGGAGTTACGTACTTTAATCTTGAAGAATGCATCGATATCCTTTCTCAAAACATCTTGACTAGGATTATTTAAAATAAAATATTATTTTATATTGTAATTAATTAGTTAGTTACGATGCAACTACTTACAACTACAATCATGTAACATTTCATTTAACTATTTTCTTATTTAGACACTTTAAATTAATTACTTAATTATATTACATTACCGTATAACAAAGTATATAATGGAAATCAAACACACAATTATTATGAACAAGATTGGTCATAGAGTTAGATAGATGTAGAAAATTATATAAACTCCCCAAGGGAATACCCGTAAATCTATTATCATAGTCAACTGCAGTCAATTCAAAGTCAAAATCTCTGGCTAAAGTAGAATAATTAATAATAAAATATTATTTTTACACCAAGTACTTTGTTTATGGACTTACTGAGTTGAATAAGAATAAAATTATATTTTTGACAAAAATCAAATTTTATAGAATTTAAAGTGATATAGTGTTGATGAAGAGAATGTGCGTAACTAATTATTATTAAATGATACCAATTAAGGTAATATATATTTTTTATAAAAGATTGGCCCTTTTATGAGGAGAGCACTCAACTTTTATTAAACAAAAAGTTTGTAAGATGATTTCAGCTAAACTGTCACAATATTAGCTAAGTTGATGTGTAATGTAACAACATGTAATATTAACAATAAGGTTTTTAAATAATTTATTTAAATATTAAATCGATAATTACTGGAACTTCCAAAATCCTCTACTTTTTGAGACGAATGAGTTAGGACTCAAGACCTTTATCATTGAGGCCATGATTCCATCATTAAAAAAATGAGTCTAAACTTGTTTTGAGTCGATGAGCTTTAGGGGTGAATGATGATTTTCTTAGTTGAAACCAATTTGGTATAAGGCATATCAATTAGCTTAGAAGTGGCTAACATCTTCATTCATTTTCTTTCTATGATACATTTCATCTCCATATCCTAATTACTTTTATAGTTCTTCTTGAAGCCTAGCCCTATATCCACTAAATCAAGCTTGAATAAATTCATATAAATCACAATAAAATCACTAAAATTCTTATCATTTCATTCCTCACAAAATCCAAAAATATATTGTCTTAAAGTGGAGTTTTAAGCTTCATCTTAAATTTCAAGAGAGCTAGGATTTGATTTTTGATTATTAGGATCTTATTTTGGTGAAGAGAAGGTAAGTGAGATGATTTTTTCTCTCAATATATTTACTTGTTATACTTATGAAGTCATATGAAGTAATTTATAAAATGTTATGTGATGATTTAAGCTTAGTATATGTTGTAAACATGAATATGCCAATGCATTATTTATTAGAACCTTAATTACCATTTTTGGAAAAGTTAGAATGCTTAAAAATGGATTCGAGGTTAATTGAATAATGATGTGTGATATTGAGTATTGATTTGAATTAAGTGATATAAATATGAATATATCATTATTAGCATTAAATAAACTATTTGAATTGGTTTTATAAAAGTTAGTAAATAACTATAATTTCCAATGGTTGTTTAATGAAAGACATGTGATGATTTGAACTTACATTTATGCAGTAAACAAGGTTATTAACACGTTAAATATTAAAGAGCTTAACGATGACTTTTGAAGATGTTAGTAAGGTAATTAGATGAGTTTTGAGCTCTATACTTATTATTAAAGTGATTGGTGACTTGAAGAAGCTTAATTAGTATTTATAAATATTATTTAAGTGAAGAAATGATTTTTATATGAATGGAATATTTTATAAAAGAGTTGTAATATTTTATAAAATTATTAAGAGATACTTATTTAATTTGTATATTGGCAAGTATACGTATATGTGTATTTGAAGATATATAATGATCAGGACAATTCATGAATTATGATTAGAATTGGTGTATGTGGTTGCATGTATAAGTATATTGTTGTGAATATATATATATATATATGTGTGTGTGTGTGTGTGTGTGTGTGTATCTATGTGTCTGTGAATATATATGAGTATTTGAATATATATATATATATATATATGTACGTATGTATTTATGTACAGGTGTGTGTGTATGTATGCACATTTGCTAGCATCTCATGCACATACAACAACTATTTTAGTTGCTAAGATGCATGAGAAGACACCGGGACGAGTAATTGCTCTGGTGAAACTCGAAACATTATTAGTTAAGTATAGGCATGTTGAAAATATATATGTGTCCATAAGCATTCGCAGGTATATGCATCAACACATATGTAAGCATCACATGGGGCAAGAAGGCCAGTTAAGTACGTTTTGGCATGCGAGCAGAGGCTAGGTCGAGTGAGCCACTATGTGGAACTCTATGTGTAAAAGATTGGATTTCATATCAAAACTAGTATTTGAATACATAAGGAACTCCTTCCGAAACATCAAACAAAAGACTTCAGAAGAGGACCGATGAGGTTGATGCAGATTAGAGGAATTTGTTGACCTATCGAACAAAGCTACGAAGAAGATAGAATGAGAAACGATGATTGATGCAGTGAAAACACTTACTCCCAAAGGCAGATACTATCGATCGATTGGTCGTAGCATGACCGATCGATCAATGGTCGTCGGGACTTAGTAGTAATTTTATACAGTGAGAGAATGGAGGAGTTTTTCCCCATGCTTCATATGTGATTCGATGTGAGGCTTTGGCATGAATATGGAAGGATTTTAGGCTACTCAAGAAAGTGTAATATAAGGCAAAGCACATGATTGAGATGGGAAAATGAAGTATGTATATGCGACCAATAACGATCGATAAGGCATTCATATATGTGAATAAGGATGCAGTCGAGGTGAAGGACGCTGGACGTGGCATATTCTTACATGGGAATAGTGAAAGACCGAGATAATGATCGAAGAATTATCAGACACGAGATCGCAATAGTGATCGACTGCACGATCACATACGATAAGCATGTATGATTGAGAGGAGCACATAACGGTAAGGAATTGGTACTGGATTCAGGTAGATATGCGAATATGTGATGGCAAGTGATCGATACAAGATTGGATAGATGTATGGAAAGACGATTAGATTAGATTCCATGGTTTGGTGCACTATTGTGCTTGAGAGGTCCATTGGGGTTAATGTAAGTTCCTAACGAGAGATCATAGAGGGATGCCATGGTTCAATGCATTATCGTACTTGAGAGATCCATTGGGGTCAAAACAAGTGCACAATAAGAGAGGAGTGGGCTACTAGATTCAAGTCATATCATCATTCTAGTGTTACATATTCATTTATACATTCGTTTTATGGTTTTGGGCCAAGCCTACAAGAGGGTCGAGAGCAGCGCTTAAGGGCTACTTATATCCAGTAGTGGTGGCGTAGATATCAACGCTGGAAAGCTCAAGACATCGGTCTAGGTCTGTATGGAAGAACCTATGCAGCAAAGAGGTCATATAAGTACACTCAATTCCGCTCGTGGACTCTCAATGAGTACAAATGTATACAGATCTAAAGATCTAATAGGGTGCAGTTGCTTTATTAATATTTCGTAAGTACGGGGAGACGGTATATATCAGTTATTTGAACTTATCATATACGAGTGTTATATGAGTATGTATAATCAATTATTTGTACTTATAATTACGTTGTAAGAATTATTATAGTATTTATTTATGATAGAAGATGTTGGTGTCGGCAAACCTTAGGAGGTATCGCTTTCCTTGCACTAACTAACATGAGTATCGTGACCTTGTTCTAAGAGGCACATGGCCTTTTCTAGAATTGGTATTGCTAGGATGTGATGAATTTTTGGTACATGAGAAGAGCAGGATGAGGTGTGATTCCATATCATTTAGGATGGATTTACTTTACATGTTCATGAGAAGTCTGAATTATCCTTAAGCCCTGTTCATGGAAAGGACCGATTCAACATTAGCAGCCATGTCAGTGAAAGCAGCAATAATGTTTGCAGAAAAAGTGGGAAAATACCTCCAATCGATTTGTTGTGGAGTTATGTATATGGGTTATATAACGCATCTGTTATATTTCTATTATGATTGATTTTTAAAGAGCATATCAGATATTGTTTATGAAGAAAGCGAATTGTGGTAAAGTAAAGAATGCAAACATTTATAGTGGTTCACCCAGAATGTGCCTATATGCCCTATCCATTTTTATTATCCTTTATACAGATATTTGGTACAATGCTTGGGGTACAAAATATAATGATATGTTACTTAATAGAAAGTAAGACGTAGGCCCAAAGAAGTCTATTCGACGATCCCTATTTACCTATCCATGTTCGGTTGCTCCAGTTAGGATGTTCTTGTTAGATTGTTCCTATTAAGTTGTCCTTGTTAGACTATTCTTGGCTTTCTCTACTTGTTTACCATAACTGTTATAAGTAGGTTCTCTATAATCCTCCCCCAATATTGCTGGATGCTTTGGTATTTATAGGAGTAAAGTTATATGGAGGTCAAACCGATAAAATAGGCATTTTCCCCATATATCATGCTTGGTTCGGTTATTTCCATATATAGATGATACACTCCAGAATTTCCATATATTCAAGATTTCCTTTTCATATATGCTCCGTACAGTTCGATAATAGTTTGCTCGGTAGTAGTTAGCACGGTGATGCTTGTTTTTTGGATGTGCCTTGGTTCGGTACTGCCTAGATCGACAATCTGTCGGTTCAATAGAAGTTCTGGTTCTATAGGTTGTTGGTTCGGTGTTTTTCTGAGTGCTAAACATACATCCTTATCCAGTAGCTTCATTACTGGAGAGTAAATCTTGTTTGATGCTCCTACTATCGAATATGATTCATGTTCAGTAGTGGACCATCGGATAGGAATTTCTGTCCGATAGTTGGACTACCGAACATGCAAGTATGGTTGGTTTCCCCTATTTTTTCCCATACTTCCACATGCCTATATTCAAGAACTCCTTGCCTCTTCATTTGAGACAATGTGATGATGCTTTGATCTTCAACTACTACAATGCTTACTTGATCTATCGGGATCGGATATAACAATTACAGGCTGTTAGATTTATGGTTGGCAAAGTTCCAATGCCGCAAATCTTAGAGTTGGTCTACTACAACTTGATGTGGAAGGTACACTAGATGATTAAAGGTGACTGGATAAGGGCAAGATGACTCCTTGCTGTTCAGAAGTGCTCCAGAGATTCGATCAAGAAAGATTCTGTGGGGCAGGAATTTGTTTAGGTTGTCTCTAAAGCTCCAAGCTTGTTTGGAATTACTACTCATCTATCATGTCCTCTAGTTATACTCATCTATAAGGTATTTATAAGTGTGATGTTAGGTATGGACCTGTTAGGTAGTAAATAGTTAGGCAGTAAACGGTTAGGTTCCCTGTCGGACCGTTCCTTTAAGTCTTTGTATTCACCATATTATGGACCAAAATGCCCACAAAACTCCCCCCCCCCCCAAAGCATACTTTCATAGAACACAAAGTACGCTATGTTTCATCTAAAATCATATTTCATTCTCATATGATGGTTATCTCAAACCTCAAGTATCTATATCCTTATCTCGTCCTTCCAGTATAAGTTTTCCGCTGCTACTATGTTGCGGAGCCTTTTTTGCACAAGGGAAAGATTTCCGATCGTTCCAAGACATCTTTTACTAATATAGCATTTACAGCTCGAGTTTTCTTAGTAGTAGAGTCATCTAGCATGATTTCCTACCGATACCTATCTATGTTCGATGAGGAGTTTCTCTCTCTAATTCACCCTTCTTGTCCTTGGGCCATGAGGGTCACATGTTATCTTACGAATGATGCAGGTATAACGAGGTGCTCTAGGAAAAGGATATACTATGGCTCTTTGGTACGTGGACCGGTCGATGTATATTTTGTTGAGTTGACTTCAGGTTGGCTGATTAAGAATAGTAGTCATGATGTATTTTTCCTAGATGATCGCCATTCGATTTCACTAGTGAATGCTTCACCACTACCATGCATGCTTATATAGATCAATCATCAACAAGCTCAATCAGATAAGTGGTTTCTACTGATATTTTGAATATAGATTGATCATGCACATGTGTTATGAAGCCAATCTTTTATTGATGTTTATGTGTTGTTGTGTCTAATATTTATTCATGTTTATATTCTTCTTTTCCTGGCTAGTAATCATGATATTTATTCCATATGATTGCTAGGTTAGCTTGTTCTGTTAGCAACCTTTTTCGCTGCTATTGTGCATACTTGTATGGGATCAATCACTAACAAGTTCGGTAGGGTAAATAGTTTCTATGACTAATGCTTGCCTTGGCCCATACATTATATATCTCATATGAACATTTACACTAGAACAGATGTATCTTATTGAAATTTTAAAAGAAATTATCACACCTAATCATGATTAGTTGTTGCATTATGCTCGTATAGTATCATTGCTTAGTTGTTAGCTTGTTAGCAATCTTTTATTGCTTCATTACGTACTTGTATAGGATCCACAACTGGAAAGTTTGACACGATGAGCATACTAGTGAAATAGTTATGTGTTATTTTGGTAGCTCTTCTAGTAGCTCTTACTTTGCCTGTGACATATTTGCACAAGAACAATCACTAGTAAGTTCGACAAGATGAGCAATCTCTATGAAGTCATACTCTATTATTCCGTAATCACTTTTTATAATCTCCCCATCGCTACCCAATGTACTTATGTAGGATCAATCACTGTCAAGTTCTATGGGGTAAGTGACCTCTGATGGAATCCCCTCTCGTTGCTACCTTGCACACTTGCATAGGATCAATCATTGTCGAGTTTGCTAAGGTTAGCGATCTCTGGTGGTGTGTCTTTATAATTTAGTTCTGTGTGTCCTTGTTGGTTTCTAGTTTCTTTTCTTAGGTTTGAGTGAGTTTGTCCATACCATAAGGTGGGAATACTTATTGTACCCAGGCAAAGCAAGTCTAAAGGTCGATCGTCAATAACGAAATACCCATTCATCGCTCATGTCCTAGTTATGGGTTGATCTGGCTCGCCATTTCCAGCCAAAGGTTTGGGCCGATCATCGAAAGTGAAATACTCGTTCCATGATCATGTCCTGATCATAGGTAAATCCAGTTCACTATTGCCAATGAAAGGTTTTGGGTCGAACATCAACAGTAAACTACCCACTCCAAAGTCATGGGTAAATCCAATTTATTATTGTTGCTAAAGGTTTAGGGCCGATTGTCAATGGAGAACACCTGGTTGATAGTCATGTCCTGACCATGGTCTGATCTAGATTGCGATGGCCTGCTAAGGGTTTGGGGCTGATTTTTAATGGTGAACAACTCATTCCACGATCATGTCTTGATCATTGGTAAATCTGGTTGACTATTGTTGGCCAAATGTTTGCGGCCAATCATCAACAATGAACTACCCATTCCAAGTTTTGATTATGGATGAATCTAGTTCATTATTACCGGCCAAAGGGTTGGGAGTGATCGTTAATGGAAAACATTTAGTTGGAGGTCATGTCCTGATTATGGGCTGATCTGACTTGTCCCACCAAATATTTAAGGCCAATCATAAACTATGTACCCGTTCTATGGTCATGTCATGATCGTGGGTAAATCTAGTTCACTGTTGCCGACCAAAGCTTTGGGGTCGATCGCTAATAGTGAACTACTTATTCCACGATCATGTTTTGATCATAGGTAAATTCGATTCATTGTCATTTACCATAATCTGTCCAAGCTTTCTATGATGCTTTAGAGTTGGGTACCCCTAGTTTGTAGTGGCATAGCCCGTATAGTCCTAGAAATCGGGGACTTTATTGGGTATGCGATGATTATTTTTGTGCTGGTTTGGTAGCACTGATCTTCTATATTGGTCTTGCACACCCTTTCCATGAGGTTCGGTAAAACCATGATGATCGACAATATACTTATCCTTAATCCATGTAGTTGCAAAAATCAATGCACAAAAACATAACAGAGGTTATTTCATGTTTTCTCAGATACGAATCTATCTATGATGATGAGAATGTAGGCTCCATTCCCTAGATCCATGCTGATAAAATATAACCCTTCCCAAATTGGGTCAGGTGCCATGGCTAAAGGGAAAATTTGCTTTAGCACTAAGTCCCCTTCTTTGATTTGTTGATGTCTGGCCTTAGAATTTTATTGCTTAGCTATTCTTCGCTTATAAGCCTTAACTTTTAAAGCATCTTCACCATGCCTTTCATCAATCAAATCAAATGATATTTTAGCAATTCCATATTCTCATATAAGTCAGAATGAATCCTCCTATGTGATGGCACTCCTATCTCCACTAGTAACATCGCTTCTGATCCATAAGCCAAGGGAGGGGAGTATGTCATGTCGCCATCTTGAAAGAAGTGGGGTAGGCCTGTCATGCCAAAAAAAACTCATCCATCTATGTTTTTTTCCTTTTCCAACTGCTTCTTTATGAAGGTCTTTCGAACCTTGTTGACTGCTTCCACTTGGTTGTTAACCTATGGGTATGCTATTGTAGAAAAGCTATACTTTATTCCATGCTGCTGGTAGAATTTAGTGAATTCCTTGCTACTAAACTACAAATCCACTGTCCGAAATGATCTGAAGGGGAACTCTATACATGCATATCAAGTTCCTAATCAAAAAATTTATAACCTTGGCTCATGAAACCTTAGTAGGCTTTTTTAGCTTTGACCCAATTAATAAAGCAATTGATTGCTACTATTGCATACTTAGCTCCACCGTTGGCCATGAGAAGTTAGTCGATCAAATTCATTCTCCAAAGCACAAAGGTTAAGGGACTAGCTTTGTAAGTTAGTTCGGTTGACGGTAAACTTGGGATTGTGAGATTTTGTTTTATTTTCTAGGGTCTGCCCATGGTGTGGTCTCCTCAACTACCTTGATGTATGTTGTCTAATATTTCCATAGCCTCTCTAGCAGCCATGCACCTTAGTAGCGGTTAGTGAAAACTCTTAAGTATAGGATGCCATTATGCATAGTGTACCAGTTGCTTTCCACGTCACCTTTTTTTTGCTTCATTCTAGTTAAAGGGTGAAGTTTTTACTAGGATAACACAAAAGGTGATTAGTTTCCTAAGCCGGCTAATTTTTACAAATCGTCAACAACTCAATTTTCCTTTCGTGGGTTGTGCTTAACAACATACAATCCATGCACATCAAGCAAAGCCTTTGCCCTTTGTCTTTTCTAAGTAGTATGTCAATCGTTCTCCTTTGACTTAGTGCTCCCAAAATGCTTGATTCGTAGCATTTACAAGTCGCTATGGATACATAGTGTCATGATTCTTAGTTTATTTTCTATTTTCAGTCCTGCTATTAATGTATTGTACTCTCATTTGGTCTGGCCTGCGAGATAAAAGGCCTATCTGATCTGTAGGGTTGGAGAACATCCACTCTTTCCTAGTCATTAGTATTTCTCTCAAACTTTCATGGGTTTCTCATAGTCAAGTGGCATGGAAATATTATTCCTCAAATATTTCTATCAAATATCATTCGAAATTTATTCATTAAAGTAAGTCATACTTTTGCATTGTTGTCCCTGCATTCTATAAGGATATGCAATCTCTGTAATATCATCCTTCATATTTATAATGAAGTTTACTCTATCTCCAGGGCTTCTAAAAAGATTATGCTTCATCATCTCTAGAGAGGTGTGGTCTCACCTATGAAATTGGTCAGAATTACACTCTACTATCTATGAAGGAGCTAAACCTAATCTCCTATTGTCTCTGATTAAGTTGAACCCTATTTTTAAAACTAAGAAGTTTATGCTCTGCTGTCTAATTCTCTGTTCTTTACAATTTTCATGCATACCTACCTATGTATATCCAGTGGAAGGACATGCTTTGATGTCTGTAAGGGGATCTTACATCGTGCCTTGAGTATGGTTTATACTCTTCCTCCACAAGGACATGGTTCTGTTAAGGGATTACGGTTCATAGTTTATGGCACTTTCACTGGAGTGACCTTAGCTTTTAGCGCAGAGCATACTTGCAAGATTTTTCTACATTCATTAGTCTCATCGCAAAAAATCTTATGGAATGTGTGATATTTGTCGGTTCCTATCTTTGTTCCTACTCTCTAGTCCTTGATTTATTGTAATCCATAATTTCTTTAGTAGCAAGATAGATTCTTTATGGAGTCTCCCGTAAGCAATGAACACACAAATTTGCCCTATCTTCTGAATTGTTTCCTTTCTCCAGGCTTATTATTAATCTTTCACATGCCCCTATCATAAGGCTTTTCATCTCCAACCCAGTTCACATTTGTTGTTCTTGCCTCGATACCAGAATCCTTCAAGCGCATAAATTTTGGGCCTAATAGTTAAAGTCCTCCAATTTAGTAGTTCAATTTCTCTTAAGTTCACAGTAAAAATCCATTTTCCTATTAATTCCTGAAACTACCACCACAACGACGATCTATTCATTAAGTTGACGTATAGTGGCGATTATAGCGCTGAATCATGCAAGATTATTCCATAAGTTTTCTCCATCCTTTTACTCGATACCTAAGTGTCAATGAATCAGTGCTTCAGGCTATTACATCAAATAGTTACCAAGTATGACAAGAATAGAAGAAAGCAATATATATTACTTCCTTCATAACACCAACTACCTCCACATGCTTAATGCGACATCTTAGATGTGTTCTAGGGTTGGATTTTCCAATGTATTATTCCATGACCATTGTCTTAAAATCTAGGGGCTAATTGCATGTCTAATGTTTGAACTGAACTATCTATGGTTCAACTTGTCAAGCTTTGGTATCCTGCTTTGATCATGTAACACTCGATGCATTAGCCCAAATGACTCACTCCTCCAGTATTGGAGTGCTTCCTTAGGTTTCTTAGTGAGCCGTGTCGTTCCCTATGTGAAAATGGATCAACTATATGTACCGGTCAGTTTGAACTCATAAGGTTCCATTTCGAAAGCCAAGCATGTGGTTCCAATATTGACATTAACTTCTAGTGGGACATTCTTCCTTAGTTCGACATGAGTTAAACCATTGTTCCAGTACCGATCAGTTCTACATCAAGCTGATTTGGTTTGAGCCCTAGTCAGCTCAGTTTACAAAATTCCATATCTTCACGCTCCTTACCGCCTTACCTTCTCCCTTGCATCCATTCTTGATGTGTTGCCAACATGATTCCTAACTAGATCTCACTGAACCTTCATTGGTGCAACTTTCTCCATGGTTTTAAGGGATGCTTCATTATCTTCGAATATTTGGCTAGGAAAGAAGATACCATATTTTCCATCATCTTTTGAAACCATTACTAGATCTTCCTACTAGTTATATCAAGTTGTCTATTCGATGTAGCACCTCCCAACCTATATACTTTGCCGTCTAATAGATGATGAGCTCCTCAAATGTGGTTGGTTTCTCCTTTGTCAATCTCCTAGCAAATTTTGCTCTAGGGAGCATTCCACCATATAAATCATCAAGTCGAACTTTTCATCCATTCTGAATTATAATTATTGCAACATTAAACTAGGATAAGTATTACAAAAGGGACTCATTTTCCCGTTGCTTCACATCAGACAAGAAGCATCCATCTTTCAGTTGTTTAACATGTACCTGGAATTTACTAATAAACTTCTCATTTAGCATCACAAAATCCTAAGGATAAACCACAAAACCACATAGTGGATAAGATTAGCAAGAATAAAGGAAAGCATTTGCGCAAGGCTTCCCCTGTAGCTTCGCATATCAGTATGTGTTGGGTATACCATTGTAAATGTATTTTGACATCAGTAAATCCTTGACACAGTTTCTAGTAGGCATCCTAAAATCTCCGGGACTCACTCCTATCTCTAGGAAGAAGATACTACTAAACCTATCTCTAGTACTCAATCTAGTTATTCACATAGAATATATTGTTTAACGATCAGGGACATTCTATCCTCCGGTCAGGTGACTGGCAAAGATATCTTGATATTTCCATTCTGGGGAAATGATTTCTTTCATCCTCCCTATGATGACATGATCTTCAGTTACAGGCATGGTTATGGCTCCTAGTTCATTCCCAGGGATTGTTTTGTCCTTTATTGGCCATAATTTAAGTTAGGGAATGAGACACGTTTGCTGCAGCTACCCCTGGTTTGGCATCATCCCCATCTGGTTCAGCACCGAACTACTTATCGGGTCTAGCTTCGGGCTAAACACTTCGTCACTTCCTCGCTCGAGTGTTCCTTCTTCTATATCTTTGACATTTTTGATTGGATTTCTTGTTAGAGTATGACCCTATTTGCCTTCTAGATCCCCTAGATTGGGATCTCCTTTGTGTTCCAGTGTTATGCTTACTAGTTTGCAGTTGCCTTAAGCGTGTCATATGATGGTGCACCGTTGCTTGCTGTTGGGCAGTGAAACATTCGTTTGCTTGGCCATAGCTTGATCTGGGACTCCTTTGGTAATTACTTCTACTAGCACTTGAGAGTTTGTTAAACGATCATTCTGATTGGCAGTTGGTTGATTGGGTGTGTGGGTCTTCCCTGCATTCCCACCGGTAGCAGCAGTCTTATTCTTTAGTCACAAAGGCATGATGAGAATCATCTTTTAATGGCAGCACTAAAAATGTTTGCACCAAAAATTGGCAAATACCTCCAATCGATTTGTTGCAGAGTGGTATATACGAGGTATATAGCACAGTTGTTATTTTTTTATAACAATTCATTTTTAGAGAGCAGATCACATCGGGGTTATGCATAAAATAAATTGCAGTAAAGTAAAGAACAAAAGGATATATAGTGGTTCGGTTAGAATGTGTCTTAATCCACCGTCCATTTGCATTACCCTTTGTACTTTGTTACAATGCTTAGGGTACAAAATATGATAATATGTTGTTCAATAGAAAGTAAGATATAGACCTAAAGAAGTATGTTCGGTGACTCATGTTTGGCTATCCTTATTGATCTATCCATGTTCGATTGTTCCTATTAGGCTTTTCTTATTAAGTTAGCCATGTTAGACTATCCCTGTTAGGCTATTCCTATTAAGTTGTTCCTGACTTTCTCTGACTTGTCCACCAATACTGCTATAAGCTTGGCTCTCTAGAATTCTTCCCCATTGTTGTTGGTGCTTTGTTATTTATAATAGTGATGGTATAGGAAAGCCTAACCGATAATAGGAAATTTCCCTATATAACATGCTAGGTTCGATTATTTCCATACATGGATGAAATGCTCTAGAACTTCCATATATTCAAGATTGCCTTTTCATATATGCCTGTTCGGTTCGATGGTAATTTCTCGGTGGCAGTTGGCTTGGCGATGCTCGTTTGTTCAACGGTACCTTGGCTTGGTGTTACCTGGAACGGTGGTTTGTTGGTTTGGCAGTAGTTCTGGTTCTATAGGTGGTTGGTTCGTTGGTTCTCCGAGTGTCGAATTATATCCTTGTTCGGTATCTTCATTACTGTTTGCTAATTGGAGCACCAAACAGGAATTTCTATCCAGTAGTTTGACTACCGAACATGTGAGTATGGTATGATTTCCCCTGCTTTTACCCACACTTCCACACGCCTTAATTCAGAAGCTTTTAGGAATTATTGCTCATCCATCATCTCCTCTAGTTGTGCTCATCTATGAGGTATTGGCGCGAGGTTTGGTAGAAACATATTAGGTAGTAAAAGACTAAGCTGGAAATAGATAGGTTCCCTATCGGACCGTTTTCGTATATCATAAAAACACATGCATGCCAGGATTTGAGCTTTTGACTTCTCCGTTGGAAACTTAACGCACAACCAATGTCCAAGAATAAAAATAATGCGCTTGCTAGGAATCGAACCAATGGCTTCATAACATTAAGTACAATATTCCAACGCCTTTGAATGTTCCATTTACTTAAGATAACCAGTAGCTCTTTAAGGTGGGGCTAAGTCGGTAAAGTGGTAGATAAATTTTAAGATAATAATATCTTCCAATTTGTCACTTGGATTGAGATACGGTTTTACCTAGGTTCATGTTGTGGTCTTGGGAACATTTTATAAGTGCTTGGATTATATTATTTAACTATGCCAAATTTACCTCTAACACTTTACATTTCCCTTGTCGTTACATGATGGTGCCTTCATTATGCACATTTTAACTATTTTTATGCTCCTAAGATGTCTTTTCATATTCACCATGTTGTGGGCGAAAATGCCTATAATATTGACCATATCTGTATATTGTGATTGTGAAACTACATTGTCTAGAACTTATAATAATATTTATAATGGAAAGTCTAGACATATAAGTTTAAGAGGCACATATGTTAGAGAATTAATTGTAGATTATATCATTATTATTATATTAGTAAGATCACTAAATAATTTGGCTGACCCGCCGACCAAACGATTACCAAGAGAAATGGCAAAAGTTACTAGTAGTACAATGAATCTAAAGCCATTCTAATCACCTACAATGGAAGCCAAATCCTAAGATCAATTGTCTATGGTTTAAAAGGTAAAAATAATTCATAGACAAGTGATTGATAAACATTAAGTGTTGATGTTTATGTTGTTATGTTTCTTGGTGACCGTTCATTCATGGTAAGAAGGACAGAAAAGAATGGACATCTGTATGAATATAAGAAACAATGTTCCAATAAAGTTCAAATATAATTTATAATTGTTCATGAAAACCAAAAGGAAATTAATAACCAGTCAAAAATTATGGTATTTTAATGAAGAGTAATAACATTTATGTTTTCATATATTTCGTTCCAACGCATAGGATTTTGTTTAAGTATTCACCACCATATATTTTGTTGGAACTTAAATATAGGAACTAACAAGGAATTTTAACCGAAAAATACTTTCTTATATGTATAAATGTGTAATATTAAAATCTAGAGGGGGATTATTGGAAGATTAAAATATTATTTTGTCTCACATCGCCTAAAAATTCACACTATTCCTATATATATACATATACATATATATATATATATATATAATGGGTATTGTTAATAGTTAATAATACTTTCCTAGATCTTGATTCAAAATAACCAACAAAAGATATAAACTAGGGATCAACCAAATTTTTTTTCCTGATACTTCTTTTAGATGAGGTAATAATATTCACCATTTTTATTTCTCTCATTAAATGCCTTATGGACCGCTACACATTAAAATGATTTGGAATGCATCTGGATTATACTATTCCTTTATTCTTTCAATGCAATGGGTGTATATGTGCAAATATACACACCTGAAAATTGATGCTATCTTTAAGCATTGTATGATAAATACATAGTTCTATAAAAATTAAGAAATATGGTAGTTTGGCATGCCCAAAGATGAGTCCGTAAATTGAGCATTAAAATAATTACCTAGTAAGAAATTGAATGATAGTTAATACTACAAAATTTATGGCATTTATATACTTGATAGGGCTAGCTATGAAAAGAATCAAATATGTCATCCTTATTATGATGATATATTTTTATAATAATTAGGTGAACTTTATTATGTTAATTAGTTCATTATGGGTAAAGTGGAATTCAACAACTTATATTCTCATGTTTGGTAACTACTTTAATATAAGTTAATCTCTGGAAAAGAAGCTAACATGTCACTTTTTTTGATAATTGTAAATTATTATGACTTGTTTGAAAAGCTTAGTTCTTACTCTAGGTTTTGAAGTTCAATTTATTTGTTTGTGTTCTTCTTCAAAAAAATGGAAGTTTAACCGAAAATTTTGAACGACTAGAAAACTAATGTTAATTGTTTCTTGAAACTAGAACTAAATATTAAAATGATTTAATTACCATGTATCTTTCATCTTTTGAGGGCAAAAACTAGATATTAAGGTAGCATTTGGTTTGAAACGAGTTTTGTGTTTTGAGTTTTCAACGTTATTTATAAAATAGAATAGGAGAGGAGGGACGACGGATATGATGAAAGAAAGATGGAGGAGACCACAGAAGGGATGGAGAAACGATGAAGGATGGATTGTTTTTCATGCTTATCTTATTTCTCAAAACATGAAAAATAAATAAAAGTTGTTTATTATTTTATATGTTAACTTTGTTTTCTAAATTAGTCGTTTTGCATAATATACATGTGTCGTGCACATTTTTATATGGACGAAAACCCAAAACAAAAAATGGTAAACCAAACACTACCTAAGCTTTTACATTCCATTTTTTCCTATGCATTTCTCAAAAGAATAACTATAAGTTGTATATTTTTATTGCATTTTCTCGTGGTTATACAATCTTTTGTTAATATGCATGTTTTATACACTTGAACCAAACAAAAAAAAATTCTTTTTAGTTTTTCATCATGTTGTTTAAATTTATACCAGAAATAAACACAAAATGAAAAGGAATATTGTACCTAAAAATACTTGTATAAGTTTTAATAAATACAAAAACAAAACAAAATCAAATGTACTTGGAATAGTTGTATAATTTTTTCCCTAGTTATATTTATGTAGGATTACTATTGGTGGACATAATCAAAATGTGTATCAAGTTGATAAATTGATATTGGACAATCTCACACTTATTTTTGTTAACTTTACTATTGATCTTTCATTTTTTTGTGAATTATCTGGATGATACATAAATCCACCATATTCATAACATTTTTTTTTCTTACATCCTTAAGTCATAGAAGATTAATTTTTATGGTGCAATTATTGTGAATAGCTTTTAATGAAATACCATATTCCACGATGCATTCAAACATAGGAATTTTAGTCTATAATTGAATAACCATAATCTCACTTGTCATTTTATTTTCGTATGGGTTCATGCTTTGATTTTATTTTTTTACCTTATTGAATTTGATGACAATATGATATCTAGGAAGTTGTATATGCATTTATTTTTTAAATACAGTTATATATGTTTAGTTGGAAGTCTCAAATTTGAATAAAAAACTTTTTATTTTACACAAAATCTTAATCC
Source organism: Allium cepa (assembly GCA_030765085.1). Taxonomy (NCBI): domain Eukaryota; kingdom Viridiplantae; phylum Streptophyta; class Magnoliopsida; order Asparagales; family Amaryllidaceae; genus Allium; species Allium cepa. Next base: position 954,268,227 of record CM060934.1, on the reverse strand, counting down.
AACTATAATTCTTTTTTTAACACAATTCTATGTTGTTTTAAAATTCAATAGTGCATCATAGCACTGCAAGTCATCTTGCTGCAAATTCTTTTAATCACAAGGAACTAGAGTTATTAGTCTTTAAAAGGGTGTAACATATCAATTCTAAATATATAACTTTACAGAAGTCGGAGTAGTTGTATTATTTAATTTTCATGATCCGTTAATCAAAGAATTCTATAATTAAGGTGGACTAAAATATATTTAATCGGTGATCAGGCAAAATAATAATAGAAAATTATTTCCAGATATGCTTCCATTTATATAAGCCTACACAACAAGATGTACAGTAAATCACGGTGGATGGTTCCGACAGCCCCCGGTTATTGCCGACGGTTAGTCATTTTATTTATTTACCCTATTACTTCCCTATAATATATTAGTCATATGAGTTTGAAATTTGAGTAAAATATAATAAATCAAATCCTAATAATTTATATAGATATTTTATTCACTTATTCAAATTTATGAAAGTTTATAATCTTTTTTATTGTATAATAATTATATTCGATAAGTAAATTTATTTAAAATCGAACTCAGATAATCATTTTCTGGAAGTTTTAGTCTATCGATTATAATTTATGAAATTTGTGATATGTAATAGTTTCATAAATTTATTTTGTAGAAATTGTGTATAACTATAATTTAAAATTTAAAATTAATTTGAAAAGGCAAGCAAAAGAGGTTGTAATCATTTATATTTATTTCATATTCATTTATAACTAATATAAGCAATTTAATTTTTGCTAGAAATTAAAATTTTCAAACAAACTAATTTATATTAAATTTATTTAAAAAAGTGTGAAAATGGAATAAAATAGTATATAGTGGCTGCCGGGAGCTGTCGCTAATTAAAGCCATCGGAATATCACGATTATATAACCAATAGGCCGAGAGATGCTTCCTTTCATTATCTCCCCTAAAACACTCCAAAACCCCATCTATTTCTACCCTAACTCCATCATCGCCTGCTCATAAGACTCCCTGACGATCCTTAAATTCATCATTCTCCGATCTCAAGTAATTTTTACTAACGCAAATTACTTTTACATTGCTAGATTAGGGTTAATTTGTGATTCTATTTGTTTATAATACCTCATGGATTGTTTAGTTTACCCCATTGAATGCTAATTAAAGTTATTATCGTTAAATCCAAAACTAACGTAAACTTTAGTGCATGTGTATATGCATTAATTAGTGTATTTACGCATAATTTAGTGTTTATGGCTAGCTTAGGTTAATTAGTGTAGGTAAACATAATTTAGTATATGTGTTTTCTAAATTGTCGAAAATATTAATTTTTTTATATAATCGTTTACTAGTTTAGACCCTTAACTATGTGAAACCTAGTATGCGAGAATGTGTAGCACGCGGTAAATTAGTGTATATAGTAGTTTATTTTTGAATATGATATTATACTCATAATTTCTTAAATTTGAAAACGTAAAAGATTTTATAAAAAATTAAAAATTATATAATGTATTATATAATTAATAAAACAATAAAATATAAATAAATCGTTGTACAAATGCTAATATGTTATATAATTAATAAAAAATTATATTGTAAATGTAATTGTAATATATAAACAGATTGGTGCATAATATGCTTTATTTCTTAACCCCTTAGAGAGTTTTGGGCTCCATCTGACAAACATTGTATATGATTGTTACTTGGTATCTGTTTTCGTCACAAACGGACATCAATATTCATCTAATACAATATTTATCAGATTTGCCTCTGTATTAGACATGTTACAAACACAATAAAGTAATTACTTTTTATAAATAATTTCATCTTACACGGTTCATAAAATTTCGACAGCACTTCCTTTCTGTTTCCTGTGTACATGCATTTGTGTACAATGCAGGAAACAAAAAGGAAGTGCTATTAAAATTTTGTTGAATCGTTTAAAATGAAATAATCTACGAAATGTAATTATTATTGTGTTTGTAACGGAAAGTAGGATGACCGACCATCAAAATAGAAAATTATAAACTAAAAATTTAATATTATATTAATAATTAGTTAAAATTGCAAATGTATAAATGAATTGAAATGTCAATAATTAATAAAACATTAAAATGTATAAATGAGTTGAAAAATAAAATGTCAATAATTCTTTGAATTTCTATCATATTTTTCATTTTATTTTAAATAGAAAAAATAGACAATTATTTTATTGGTCGGAGGAACTAGATGTATCGACGAAACGGATTGAGAGGCTCAATAAAGGAATATTTTTATAATGATGTGTACATATTTTTTGAATTCGCTTTACGTAATAATGAAAACGACGAAGAAATTCGTTGTTCGTGTAGTAAGTGCAAACACCTGAAGCGTTTGATATACGATATGATTAAAGTTCATTTGTGTCAAAACGGTTTCAAGCCGGATTATTTTGTATGGAATCGTCATGGAGAACTTATTGCACCTACTTCTATATAATCAAAGGAGGAAGTGGGTAATAACATTGTTATGGCGAATCCCATAAAAGATATGGTTGAAGATGCAGCACGATAAATATTCTTTACAGTTGAAGTTGAGGACGACGATGTAGATGTCGAAGAAGAACCAAATAATGGAGAAAAAAGTCTATAATTCATTGGATTCTGTAAGAAACCCGTTTGGGATGGTTGTAAAAGCGACATCCAATTATCAGTAATTACATAATACATTGCGATGAAATCTAAATACAACTTTACAGAAGCCAGATTTACAGCTATTTTACAACTTCATAGAAGTTGGATTTACAATTGTTGTACAACTTCACATAAGTTGGATTAATTAGTTATAAAGAATTAAAATAATGTAGTGTTAGTTTCAATTGTATTTTTATTTGGAAATGCAGGAAAAATATATGCCACAATGAGCGTGGCTGCTTGAGGAAACCGGCCAAGAATAGTTAACTACTGACGAGGAGGACACGATTTTTAAAGTTGCCATGGATTCCACGACGTAGAATAGGCATTAAGGCTTTGGCAACCAAGAGGTAATGAATAGTATGTTTAGATTTGACTATTTTCTAATATCTCGATTGTGAAAATTTTGAGATTGTTTTGATTATTCGTTGAAAATTGCTTTTGGGTTTAAAACTTAAAGTCACATGTGTTGCTTACTTATTGCTGGTCTTCCCAATAATGGGTAAAACATTATAGATAATGCATTATAATATATGATTATCAATATATAATTAAAATTAAATGTAGCTTATAAAATCACTTTCTTATATAAAAATTAACTACACATCAAAATATAATTAGATAATGAAATGAATATTATATGAATACCTAATGTAAAAATAAATTCTTCTTAAAATATTAATTAACATAGCTTATAAAATAAGATGCAACTGAATTAGTGATTTTGTTATAAATTATCCCTACGTATAAAATTTAGAATTTTTTTTTACAATAACTGATATTCGATTACCCTATCCAACTAATTTTCATATTGAGTTTGATCAGATTTATAATTTGGACAAACCAGATGTAAGTTAAAAATTATGTGTTGTTAAAAGCATCAAAAAAGAACTTCCGGATACCACAGCTGAAGAATACCTTGATTATTCGAAATATATGCTATCCAGTACCATAATAATTAAAAAACAAGCATCTAAGCCCTAATTTCTTCTCAATGCTCATGTCAAAAACCTGATAACCAACTTAATCCATAAAACATTAGTTATCAATCATGTTTGTGTGTATACGTACATATATACATATAACATTAAACCAATGAATGAAGAAAATTAAAATATACTTACATAAGGCGGTTCAATCTCTACATCATTAATCTTCACATCATCATTTTTTTATACCCAACAAATCCATTAGGAAAGGCCTACAAAATTAATTTTCTATTAAACTCATCAAATGAATGGTATAAATTCAAATACTTTAATATGAATAAATGCCGCATTTAGATCACTCGAGTTTTCTTTTTCCTTTTCATTATTTGAATTCATAAAAAACAATGTCGTCTATCAATCAATTGAGAAATTAATATTAATGCACTGCTCCTCATTTCTAAATACCACAGTTGAACAGCCCCTAAACAAGTACATGTTGCAAGTAATATTGAAAGCCTACAAAATTAATTTAAATCAAAATCATCTCATTTTTTTCCTTAGAATGTTGAGTATTCTCTAAATCACCTTCTTCCTTGAACTTCAATGGTTAGCAATTCAAAGTAGAAAATTTAAATTGATTTTGATAATGGAGTTTCAACTATGGAGACTTTAGGTTTAGGTTTTAGGTTTTAGCATTTAGAAAGAATAAGAAAGTTGGATATTAGGGTTTTAGAATTTACGTGATGAGGAAGAAAGAGAAAGTGCATGGTTAGGGTTATGAAATTTACATGATGATGAAGAAGAAGAAACAAGGTTTAGAAAAGGAAAGTGTTTTCCTTAGGTAATCAATAACTGAGTGGAGAAATAAGTAAGGTATTAGAAAGCACATGAATTAATTAAGATGAATTAATTTTTTTAATGGTATTGATAAGCACTTTCTTCGGTGCTTTTAGTATCACACTAAAAATTTAAGATTAGACTAAAATTAGAACTTATAATTAATATAATAAAATAGGTAGATTATCAGGATGAAATTTCAAAAACAAATATAAGTAAAATGTTAGTTCTAAACACCATCATTATAATCTATCCATGTAACATCTTTTCTTCTATATATATAAGCACATACACATACATGCACAAACACTGGATTGAGAAGATACCCAAACCATGCTCAATTTAATCAAAGCAATTAAGGTAATAATATCTTTGAATCCAAAGCTATTCCATTTCACACCTCGACCACGATCCTCTACTTCCCTCCACCATTTCATATAAAATACTGCTAAATCTGATAATATATGATCGTATAACTAAAACTAGATGTAGCTTATAAAATCACTTTCTTATATGATCAATGTATCACACTGTAATACAGCTGCAAAGCCCACATTATTTGCAAGCTATTAAACAAATATCCCTTATTAAATCATATAAGTATTTTAGGCTAAACACAAGCAGAGCGCCTACCAAATAGCTCAGGACCAAGCAGAGATTTAGGACCTCAGAACTAGGATTGCTGAGCTGGAAGAACGAGACCGCCACCGCGTTGTAGAGATGACACAGTTGGATGAGTGCATTAATGCGTATATGCAGCAATATGGCACATTTCCTTCATCAGCTGGTTCCGAAGATGATGATGATACTTAATAGATATTCTTTTTAAGTTTGCATTGAGATATTATGCATCTATGCACTTGGAGATGGTAAGGATGATGTATTTTGATAAGTTTTGATACATTTTGAGGAGATGTAGGATGATGTGTTAGGTTGTTTTGACATGATCAATACATTTTGAGATGTTGGATGTTGATTTTGTGTATGTTTTTGGAATGTTTTGTTGTATATTGAATGTTTAAGTTTGATTTATTGTAATTTTGAACTGGTAAATAATAACCAACAGCTTCCGATGGTTAATTGGTAAGCAATAACTAACGGATGCCGACGTAAAAGTGACTAAACCATAGGTAACTATGTGTACATGATGGCCTTTGAAAAGGCATTAGGAGCCATTGGATACATTGTTTGGCGATGATCTTTTTTCCGACGGCTGTCATTGGCTACCGACGGCCGCTGACGGTTGTTTGCCTTTGGAAACGGTGTTATATCATAGTGCTACTAGTGTGCTAGTTCAAGCATCAAACAAGAGAACATGTGTTTTTATAAATCTTAGTATCGGTATTTATTTTAATAAGGTAATTATGATTTTCAGGAAGCTCTCTATGGTAATAGAAATAATACTTATTCTTTATTGAAATGCATATTGTTTTTCCTTACACTACAGAACAGAGATATTGTTGTTCTTTTATATGTGCAGTTATACACAAAGAAAAAACAATAAAAAGGTTATTGGGCTTGATATACTCAGCCTAAGTTCTTTTATTTGAGACCCTCATCCTATTATATTATTTAATACCTTGTATATTCTTACTCTCCCTTTCAATTAGATCGAGGGTTTTCTTCTCCTCTCTCTTCTTTCTGCCGCATTCTTCTACTTTGAGCTCCTACTTTAATCTTATGAAATTTTTTATAGAGAGTGGTTTCTTAAGGATGTCCGCTCTTTAATACAAGGTTGGAATGCGATTTACTTTTAACCTTCCACTTATAATTTTCTCATGGACGAAGTACAAATTGATTTCAGTATGCTTTGTTCGTGAGTGAAAAATTGGATTGACAGAAAGTGAGACTGAGCTGAGATTGTCGCACCACAGATTGATTTTGATTTCATTAAGCAATGATTCGACCCAGATTATCTCTGCTGATGTACTTGCTATGGAGCGATATTCTGCTTTGGTACTGGAGCGGGATAATATGGCTTGCTTTTTAGAGGCCCATGAGATTGAGTTACCGCCTAGGTAAATATAATATCCTGACTTTGACCTTCTATCGTCAGGGTCGGTAACCCAGTCCGCGTCCGAGCAAGCTTGTATGTTTAATTCTTTTGCATTATTGAAGTGAAGTCCATGATTTAATATGCCTTTTAGGTATCGTAAGATACGTTTTATTGCTTTCCAATGATCGCTGAGAGGTGTATGGATGTACTAGCACATGTTATTCACACTAAAACTTAGACCTGGTCTTGTTATTGTAATATATTGTTGAGCACCAATAATGCTTCTATATTGTTTCTCGTTTGTGATGGCTTCACCCTTGTTTCTTGAGAGATATAGGTTATTGGTCATAGGGGTAGGTAATGGTTTGGCCAGATCCACATTTGCACTTTTCAGTATATCAAGTATATATCTCTTTTGACATAAGAATAGTTTTGATTTAGAATTTTGTATGACTTCTATACCAAGAAAGTAATGTAGATTTCCTAACTCCTTTATAGAGATTGCTTGATCCAAATGCTTAATTTTCTAGTCCATAGTTTATTATCACTTCCAGTAATTATAACATCATTAACATATATCAATATATATGTAATCTTATCTTGTTTGCATTGAATATACAAGGAATTATCTGATTTGGTAGGTACAAAACCTAGCTCTATTAAGGTTGACCTGAGTTCCTCATTCCAGACACAAGGAGCTCGTTTCAACCCATAACCAATCTTATGTAATTTGCATATTAATTTGATGTTAGCTTCATTTTCATACCCTTCTGTTTGTTCCATGAATACTTCTTCCTTTAAATCCCCATTGAGAAATGCATTGTTTACATCTAACTGTCCGATTTTCCATTTTCTGTGTAAACCAATGGTTAAGATGATCCTTATTGTAGTTGGTTTCACCACTAGAGAAAATGTTTTATTGAAATTGAAACCATACTATTGATTGTACCCTATTTCCACGAGTCTTGCTTTATATGTTGCTATGCTTCCATTTTGGTATTTTTGATTTGTAAGTCCACTTACATCCTATAACATTTTTATCTTTTGGTATAGATCCAAGACTCCGTGTTTTATTTCTGATTAGAGCATTATACTCTTCATTCATGGCCTATTTCCAATTATCATCTTTAATTGCTTCCTCATAACTACTTGATCCTATTTGATCTAATTGTGTACTATAGACTTTGGGAATGAAAATTCAACTTTTGGCTCTAGTAATCATATGATGTCCTGTTCTTGCAGGTGATGATTCTTCAACACTACTGTTATTACCGGTATGTTGAGACTCAAATGAAGAGGATTCTCTTTGATCTGAGTTGGTAGTATTGTTGAAGGTATTAGAGAGCTCGTATGAACCATAACCTGATCCAGTACTGAATATTATGAGTTGTGGTCCTTGGCTTCTCTACATACCTCCATTAGTTTGATTAGTGTTCCAGTCAGATACCACGGATATGGAAGGAATCGACCTATTATTTTTGTTGTACACCTTTTTTGTGGTTTTGACTTTTTCATCTGCAAATGGAAATATGCTTTCATTAAATATAATATGTTTTGAATCAAAGTGCGACGACCCGGAATTTTTGAGCATTTGAAATCGGATTATAAAATTGATTTTAAATATTTAAAAGTTATTTTTAACTTGAATTTCAAATATCATTATATATTGGGTAATTTAATTATTAAATTAAAAAATTTGAAGTTGGATAAAATGTTGAATCTCCAGTTTTAAACCTGTTAAAAATAATAATTTGAAGGCTCGTAAAATTTATATTGATAATGCTGAGAATAATAGAAGTGTTAAAATTGAATTTAACAGCGATTTGTTTAGTTTTGAAATTGTATCATTCTAAATTGAATTTGAAAATAGCCTTTCGAGGCACAGTCTCGGAATTCAACGAAACCAGTTCCATTGGATCTGTAATATTGCAATATTATCGAATCTCAATTTTTGTAGTGATCGGAGTTGTTGTGTGAGTGTACGATATATAAACGAGCTGAAAATTTAATTGATAATAATCAAATGAAATTTAAATTAAATAGTCAAGCCTTCTTGCATACGCCACTTCCCTTAACTTAAAATCGTGCCCCTTTCTCTTCTAAAATGTAAGCAAGTACATTTCCTTTCTGAAAATCGAGAAAAAAATGGCGGACCGATTCGATATAAAAACAAATAATACAAATCGTTCGAATTCCTCAAATCAGAGAGTGGATCGAAGGGATTCGCGAATCATTTGCTTTGCATCGTGTTCGTCCCAGAATCATTTCAGAGCGTTCGAGTAGGATTTCGCGATCGAAGGAGAACTTGCGCGCTCGGGCTCGCGCACGGGAGAGGAGCTTGAGTTCGACTTGGCGTTGGCTACGCGTGTGTGAAGGTGGAGCCACGCCACGCAATTAGGGTTTGAATCTCTAGATGTTCGAGCAAGAAAAGAAGTCGTGCTCACATGCGCTAGTATCTAGGAATCGGAGCTAGGTCTTGAGTCAAGGTCGATTGCGACGTCACAGATCGAAGGCGTGGTTTGGGGCGTGACGTTATGGAGTCGGCAGCTAGGGCTTCGATTCGATAGGAAGGTGAGGTATTTCTTTATTTAATTATTTGTTAATTTATATAAATATGTATATTCAAATACAGGAAGATATTACAGTAAAGTATAAGCATGCATGTCTTAATTTAATTTTATGTTTAGAATCCAGAAAAGATTTTATATAAGAAGGATTTTTGAAAGAAATATATAGGAACCTTAGATAATTGAATTTTTTTATATAAAATTAGATTGTTAAATCAATATAAATTAAAATCTTTAAATATATTTAGTTTTAAAGGAAGTAAAAACAAAATAAATATACATTTGCACATTTTTATTTACTAGTTTATTTTAAATAATATTTGGGAGATTAACTTATCTAATTTATTTTTTTGGAACTTAAAATTTATCTACTAAAAGAAAAATTAGTTTAAATAAATTTTGGGTTAATTAAATTAAATTTATCAAATGGAAATTAATTATTCGAATTGTACGAATATTAATAAAATCATCTAATATTTATTCAAGGTCCATGTCTGAAAGAAAACAAGTCAAAATAGAAGTGGGTTGCAAAACAGGAATCAAAGGTGAGTTAATCTCACTCAGCTGAATTTTAATTTTAATTTAAATGATTAAATTTAAATAATTGTTTGAATGGTTGAATTGATTGATGTGTTATATTATAGTATATACTACATCTTAGAATGTCTGATTTCCTGCATTTATATAGCGGATGAGACCCTATGCGCCGCATAATAGCGGATGATTTATATTTAATCCCATATACCGCGATATTCCACCTCAAAGTGGAATTGGTATTTTATATTGTGCTAACGTCTGTGGATGCAGGGAAAACAGGTTGGAGGGATCCAACTGGATCCCTCAACATTTAAATTATTTAATATTCTCTGTTGTGATTATTTGATATTCTATGATGAATTATGTTGGAATATTGAATGTTATGGTTTTATTGAATATATTTGGGTATAACGAGCTACCAAAAATATATAAATTGGATTTTGGAAGAAACTAAAGAAGTGAATTTGTAAGCGAAATAATTATAGAAAATTTGAATAAATTAAGAATGAATTGAAAAGAAATGGAAGTGATATTAAATACAAATAAATAACTTCGAGTATGAAAAGAAATAAGATTTTGAAACAAACAGAAATTATTGAATTGTAAAATTAAGTTTAAACTTATTAAAAGGATTAAGAATAAATTTGAGAAATCTAAAATTGGTATTTTCAGTTAAAGTATTTTAAATCATAATTAAGGAGTAAAATCTGAAATTAATGGATTTTGAAATAAAGGGAGTAAATTGGAAATCAACTGGGAAATTTATTCAAATGTTTGATATTGGAAATTTAAAGAAGAATGGGCAGAGAAGTATATTTCTATGGATAGCCAAGTACGTTCAAAGTAAATTTTTAAATATAAGGTAAAAAGATTTAATGTTGGTTTAAAAAGCATGTTTTAGGAATTTATTATTTCTAAATATCTGAATTCTAAAGTAAATATTTTCAAATCTATTATCGTAGTAATTATTTTAAAGGTAACTTAGTATTTTGTTTTAAAAAGTGAAAACCTAGTTTTATATTTTATAATCTAACCTTATTTCCAAATATTCATATAGTATGCATTTTTAATAAAGTATTGAAGTAGTTTTTAAAATAAATGTTTTAAAGTATATTTCAAAGTAAAGCGTTTTAAATTATTTTGCAAAAATTCAAAGTTTTGTGCTTGGTGATTCCAGTGGAAATAGAAAATACTTGAAATTTATTCTGTGAAAGGAAGATAGTTTAAAACTGTTTTCAAAAGGGTTTGAAAAGTGGAAATATATCTTGTGAAAATATTTTGAGGTAAATAAATAATTTGGGAAATTATTTATTGTTTGATGGTTGTTTGTGAATATTAATTGATAGTTAAATCACCGACTATCAATATTGGCCAAATGCGCTGATCGTTTCGAAGAGACCGGGATCGAGATTTATTTCTCGAAAACCACTTCGATCCGGTTTGTACGTTTTCGTGGAAAACAAGTTCGGAGTTGAAGGTGGAGCAGTGAAGTGAAAGGGCTAGTCGCTACTAATCATGAGGATATTTCCAAAATGGATGTAGTAGGAGTAGTGCCTTCGGTTCCGTTCGAACCCAAGTCGGACTTGTATGGATGAATGCTTTCGGAACATCGTCAGGTGGACGATGGGCATTCTAAGGGATATGTTCTTAAAGGTAAGGCTTAGCCTCAAGCCTCATCAACCGGGAATGACTGAAAATCAGGGGTTATGCAGCAAGGGTAGGTGGGTAGCACCCATTCAGGGTAAGGTCATCCCTGTCTAGATGTCCCTTTTTATTTCGGCTTAGTGGTGCGGTTGCTGATCCCAACCGCGGGTGATCGCACTCGAGATTATCCAGTAAGGGGTACTCCCGGTATTGTGTTGTAGAGGGTTGGGAGTGATCCTCAGTACTGTGATCTATGCCACGTACCGTGATAGGTGGTACCCCAGTGCCTAGTCATTAGTTGGAAATCCATTCTCCCTACGAGCCTTTTTCGAGTTTTGTTTGTATTACCCACTTTGTGGCTAGTAGCTGGAATTTAATAGATGTAACAATTTCGGCTATTTTATAAGTATTTGTATATAGACCCTATTATAATATCAGAGGATTTTAATAAAAAGTGTTTTAGCTGTCGTAAGGTAAAAACCCGACATGTTTATTTGTGGCGTGGTCTTACGAGATACTTTTGTTTTTCAATGGATTTTTGAAACTTAATAATCAATTAGGTGTGATTTCTCATGTAGTTTTCCAGACTGATTCGGGTGTTATTTAACTATAATGCTTGGGTCAGACCGAGTATTATAGGATACAGGACATGATGATGTGGAGCTCAGGAGACGAGTTGGATGACGATACGTGCTTCCGCACTTGTTTTATATATATTTCGCTGTGTTGAGTAGTTGTGTATCTAGTTGTATGTTATTGATGTTGAACTGTGATTGATGTACTCTGATGATGTAATATATAAACAGATATATTTGATTTTTGAGTAAAGATTATTTATTATCTATTATATTTTATTCCGCTGCGATGGTTAGATTCTGATGTTGTTTTTATTTTCTTCTTCTACCTCTTCTTCTTTAACCCAAATGGTTCGTATTTTTGTTCAACTTGAGCTGATTGATATAGAATAGTGTTGATTCAAGGGGAACGGATTTGCGGGTCGTTACACTTGGTATTAGAGCTTAGGTTGGTGATAACCTTGGCTCTAGTGGGAATTACTCAAATAGAGTCCGTAGTACTCTAAAATGAGTTTGAGCGTATTAATAGATATGAGCGCATATTTGTTAGTGAATATAAATTGTTTTAATATTGTGTTGATTGGTTTATTGAGTGGCATATGAACCTTCGTTGGCACAGTCTGCACAACTGTATCGAAGGGGTTTCTGAACACTTGAATTGAACAGTTTGACACGGTATTGTTTTAAATGTGGGTAAATGAAATAATTTTACCCAATATAAAGGAAAGGTTTTGTAAACTATTTTAGCTAATATATGGTTGCTTGGATGTTAGGAATGATGATATTTAAATTATTATCATTATTGTATGGAAATTAAACTAGAATTGAAATAATAACCAAAGATTAAGGAATAAATGAAGAAATAAATAGGATTTGTAAATGTGATTCATAATTGAACAAGGAATTGAAATCATAATTAAAAAACTAAGAAATAAATTCATAAACAAATGAGATTTGTAAGCGTAAACAATAAATATGAATTATAGTGTGTTTAATAATTAAAATAACATAAAATTTCAAAGTAATGTTTGAATATAATTTAAAAGATTTGGGATTTGGAATTTGGAAATTTAGATTCCTTTGAATTTGACAATGATTCTCAAAAGTTGGGAAAAATAATATATATATTTGACAAATATTTTTGAATCGAATTTGGAATCTAGAGAGATTTGGAATTTAAAAATATTTGAAGGGTTTTAAAAGAGAGAAAAGCATTGAACTCTCTCGGTCGCTGGAAAATAACTTCGGTGATGACTGCAGCATCATCGATGTTCATTTTCGAGTTTCCAAAAGAGGGATTGCTACCAGGATGTTTTGGATTAATGTTTGTTGAAGAAATTTTGTTGATTTTTAAAATGCAAAGGAATAGTTTGGTTAGATATATATGTTTTCAAAATTGAATGTTGAACTTAAGGTTGAAAAAAAAAATTGTAAGTAACTGATTAATTAATATGGTATGCAAATGAAATGAAATTCAATATTGGATGATGCTTGATTTAAATGTGTAAAATAAGGTGCAGAATAAGTTCAAATGGACTAAAAATGATTAATGTTTGGAAATAAAATTTATTGGTTGAAAATGAATTTATGAATGAATAAATGGGTCAACTATTGAACGTATAAAGTAAAGTTGATATTAATAAGAAGAAATTGGAAATTTTAATCCAAGAATTAAAATTTGACCTAAGTGAATGAAAGTGAAGAGAATATACTTGAATTTAACTTGAGATAAGTTAAATAAAATGGAAACTGAAATTGAATTAAATTGGATATAAGGTTGAAGGTAAAATGATTATAATTGTGAAATGAAAATCTATGCCTTAAGCTATTAAGTGTGTGTATATATATTATAATCTGAAATTTGGTTATAAGATGAAATGACTCAAATGAGCAATATAAGCTTTTAAATAAATAAATAAGTTTGGAACTCATATATTGAGAAATAAAATCTAGTGAAATTTGGATTGAATTGAATCAAAAGTCAGTTGTGACATGAATGATATTAAATGGAATTAACTCCTTGCTTAACAAAATTCAAAGGAATGGTATGTAACAAGATTTAACTGGGGTTAAGTTAAATAGAATTCAATTGGAGTAAAATTTAATTGAGTTATGGGTGTTATTGAATGGAATTATATTCTTACTGAATAAATGGAAGTAAGTTGGATAAGAAATAAGTTGGAGTAAATAATTTAGAATAACTTATAAAAGAATTAAAAATCCTTAGAATAAATTATACTTGGGCTATAAATAAGCGTAATCTTGAGTTAAAAATAAAAGATGAATATATTCAAGCCTAGAATGAATGGAAATGTGTAAAATAATAAGTTGTGACTTATATAATTGAAAAGTGGGACAGAAAACCCAAAATATTTTTTTTTGATGAATTGGAAAATAAAATGAAAATCCAAACTTGAATTATAAAATAAATTGCGCTTAAGAAAATTAAATGAAGAGATTTTGAGATTTAAAATCAAGTATTGGATTATAAATAAGGGAGAACTAATTAGATAATAAATTAGTTAATGAAATATGTAAATGGAACCTAATAGTTAAATAGAAGCTGAATTGGTGAGTTAATATTGAAGTTTGGAAACAAAACTCAAGTTATAAATCAAATTCGACTTGAATCAATTGTGAAGAAAATATAATTGAAAATGGCCTTGCAATTAATTAAATGAATTGAGAATGAAATTGAATTGTGAGTTAATAAAATTGGATGGTAAATTAAAAGTAAATGGTAGAATCAGAACTTGAGTTATTAATTAAAATTCGACTTGAAGTGTTAACAAATTAAATATAATTGAAAATGATGCCAAATAAAAAGAAATTGGATAAAAGTGGTAATGGTTTGTATTGCAAATAAAATCCAAATAAGTAGAAATAAATTGAAAATGGCCTTGTAATCAATTGAATGAATTGAATCTGAAAATTTAAATTTTTTAATAACTAATCAAATGAAATTGTAGATTTAAAATGAGATTCGATTGAGATAGAATTAAGTTGAATAGAAAAGAAAATTTTACTTGCAAAATAAAAATGAGATTAGGTATAAAATTTGAATAAATTGGAGCAAATTAACTTAAACTAAATAGATGGAGGAGAGTTGAATTGAAATCAACTTAAACTAGGTTTAATGATATTAGGTTGGATTTAAATCAAGTGAAAATAAATTTTAATCGAAATAAAAATTCGGTGAGTTATAGATAATATTTAATGGAATGAAATTCTTAATTTACATAATTGTAAACCATTTAAATTATTAAGGAATTGAAATAACTAGAGACAATAAAGAAAATAGAATGTTTTCAAATTAATAGAATGGATTTAAATGAATGCGGATAAGAAATGAAACGCAAATGAATGGATAGTGAACAAAATTTAAATAGATTGTGTCGAGCTACATAAAATGGTTGTGAATGAATTTTAAATAGAAAGAATTAAATAATAAATTGAGTTGGAATCAATTTAAATTATTTTTAAGCTTATGTAATTGTTATTTTCATGAATAACCTCAAATGTGCATAGAAAATTGGTCGTTCTATCGTAAATGAAAATAAATGTACTAACAGAGGTGAATAGAGTTGATGTTTTAATCAATTGGAATAATATGGATTTGTTTAGAACTAAAAATGAATGGATTGTAAGCTAGTGGGTTGTAAACCATGCAAATTTAATGAAAATGGTATATGAATTAATTGAAAACGGTTGAATTAGTATTAAAAATATACAAATTGCTTACGGAAAGTGTTTAGTGTGCATTGCTTTCAGAATTCATATATTTAACTGTTGCAAATAAGTGAAATATTGTTAAATTTCATATATATGACACTTACATGTTTTAGTTGAGTAAGTACAGGTCCAGGGAAGTCGTTGGGCTGGATTTGATTACGCAAAATGCTAATTAATAAGCTGCTTGCTTATAAATGCTAAATAAGGTACGCCTACGCAATAAAAATAGGAAATATGAACTGTTTTTGGTTTTTCCGACCATTTGGGTCGATGTATATATATTTATATCTTTTGTCAAATTGCAAAAGCTTCTCCGTACAAGGGAGACTCTGCCAAAAAATTTCGAAAATTTTGGGTGTTAGAAAAAATTTTGAAAATTTTTAGGAAAATTCTTGTTAACGCCAAAACGATTTCAAAATTGGAAATTGAAATAAATTTGTAAATGAAACTAATTTAAAATAATGACATGAATTAGTTATAAATGGAAAATTAAATTTCAAAAATTCAGAGTTGAAGATAAATTGAATTCATATAGAAATGAGAGAACCAATTTGAGTAGAAGTAGATATAAACTAAAGTGAAGAAGTGAAAATAAATAAAGAAACATACAAAATGCTTAAACTAAACTTAAGAAAGGAATGGTGAATTCTTGATTAGAAATTGATATTACAAATATATTCTAAAATTAATATTTGGGATGAATAGATATTGACATTGGTAAGGAAGTCAATAAAATGTATTTAAAGTTGTGATTGGATATTAGTGCTAAGCAGGATATGCAGGTAATATAAAGGGAAGAGAAAAAAATTGGTTTTGATTTCAGAAGATAAATTTGAATTGCTCGACAAAAAGGTATGTATTTAAATTTTGGTGTGAAATTTGATTGGGTTTTTGATCGAGCCACTTGGCCTTTTGTTTTCTTTGGAATTTGGGAGACCGTAGAGGCCTTTTGTTGTTGTACCGAGCTAGCCGCGCAAAGGAGACGCTAGCAAAAAATTTCAAAAATTTAGAGAGTTAGAAAATTTTGATAATTTAAATTTGGATAATTTAAATTTGGATTTAAATTTAAATTTGGATTTAAATTTAAATTTGAATGGTTGAATAAGTAAAGTTATTTGGGAACTATAAAAGGTTTTAGGAAGTTGGTTGAAGTAATAGTGGGTCTTTAGTAAAAGAATATGTTATGGCAAGTTAATTAAACTGTTAATAAATGGTTATTGGACCATTCTTTCTAACTAGTAATTTCGGGGACGAAATATTTTAAGGGGGAGGAATGTGACGACCCGGAATTTTTGAGCATTTGAAATCGAATTATTAAATTGATTTTAAATATTTAAAAGTTATTTTTAACTTGAGTTTCAAATATCATTATTTATTGGGTAATTTAATTATTAAATTAAATAATTTGAAGTTGGATAAAATGTTGAATCTCCAGATTTAAGCCTGTTAAAAAATAGTTTGAAGGCTCGTAAAATTTATATTGATAATAATGAGAATAATAGAAGTGTTAAAATTGAATTTAACAGTGATTTGTTTTGTTTTGAAATTGTATCGTTTTAAATTGAATTTGAAAATAGCCTTCCGAGGCACAGTCTCGGAATTTAACGAAACTAGTTCCATTAGATCCGTAATATTGTATTATTATCAAATCTCAATTTTCGTAGTGATCGGAGTTGTTGTGCGAGTGTACGATATTTAAACGCGCTGAAAATTTAATTGATAATAATCTAATGAAATTTAAATTAAATAGTCAAGCCTTCTTGCATAAGCCACTTCCCATAACTTAAAATCGTGTCCCCCTTTCTCTTCTAAATGCAAGCAAGTTCATTTCCTTTTTGAAAATCGAGAAAAAATGCGGACCGATTCGATTTAAAAAAAACAAACAATACAAATTGTTCGAATTCCTCAAATCAGAGAGTTGATCGAAGGGATTCGCGAATCATTTGCTTTGCATCGTGTTCGTCCCAGAATCATTTGAGAGCCGTTCGAGTAAGGTTTCGCGATCGAAGGAGCACTTGCGCGCTTGCGCTCGTGCATGCAAGAGGAGCTTGAGTTCGACTTAGCGTTGGCTATGCATGCGTGAAGGTGGAGCCGTGCAACGCAATTAGGGTTTGGATCTCTGGATGTTCGCGCAAGCAAAGAAGTCGTGCTCACGTGTGTGAGTATCTAGGAATTGGAGCTAGGTCTTGAGTCAAGGTCGGTCGCGACGTCATAGATCAAAGGCGTGGTTTGGGGCGTGACGTTGTGGAGTCGGCAGCTAGGGCTTCGATTCGATAGGTAGGTGAGGTATTTCTTTATTTAATTATTTGTTAATTTATATAAATATGTATATTCAAATACAGGAAGATATTACAGTACAGTATAAGCATGCATGTCTTAATTTAATTTTATGTTTGGAATCCAAAAAAGATTTTATATAGGAAGGATTTTTGAAAGAAATATATAGGAACCTTAGATAATTGAAAAGTTTTATATAAAATTAGACTGTTAAATCAATATAAATTAAAATCTTTAAATATATTTAGTTTTAAAGGAAGTAAAAATAAAATAAATGTACATTTGCACATTTTTATTTACTAGTTTATTTTAAATAATATTGAGACTAACTTATCTAATTTATTCTTTTGGAACTTAAAATTTATCTATTAAAAGAAAATTTAGTTTAAATAAATTTTGGGTTAATTAAATTAAATTTATCAAATGGAAATTAATTATTCGAATTGTACGAATATTAATAAAATCATCTAATATTTATTCAAGGTCCATATCTGAAAGAAAACAAGTCGGAATGGAAATGGGTTGCAAAACAGGAATCAAAGGTGAGTTAATTTCACTCGGCTGAATTTAAATTTAAATTTAAATGATTAAATTTAAATAATTGTTTGAATTGTTGAATTTATTGATGTGCTATATTATAGTATATACTACATCTTCGAATGTTTGATTTCCCGCATTTATATAGCGGACGAGACCCTTTGCGTCGCATAATAGCGGATGATTTATTTTTAATCCCATATACCGCGATATTCCACCTCGAAGTGGAATTGGTATTTTATATTGTGCTAATGTCTGTGGATGCAGGGAAAACAGGTTGGAGGGATCCAACTGGATCCCTCAATATTTAAATTATTTAATATTCTCTGTTGTGATTATTTGATATTCTATGATGAATTATGTTGGAATATTGAATGTTATGGTTGGACTGAATATATTTGGGTATAACGAGCTACCAAAAATATATAAATTGGATTTTGGAAGAAAAAAAGAAGTGAATTTGTAAGCGAAATAATTATATAAAATTTGAATAAATTAAGAATGAATTGAAAAGAAATGGAAGTGATATTAAATACAAATAAATAACTTCGAGTATGAAAAGAAACAAGATTTTGAATTAAACAGAAATTAATGAATTGTAAAATTAAGTTTAAACTTATTAAAAGGATTAAGAAGAAATTCGAGAAATCTAAAATTGGTATTTTCAGTTAAAGTATTTTAGATCATACTTTATGGAGTAAAATCTGAAATTAATGGATTTTGGAATAAAGGGAGTAAATTGAAAATCAATTGGGAAATTTATTCCAAGTGTTTGATGTTGGAAATTTAAAGAAGAATGTGCAGAGAAGTATATTTCTCTGGATAGCCAAGTACGTTCAAAGTAAATTTTTAAATATAAGATAAAATGTTTTAATGCTGGTTTAAAAAGCATGTTTTAGGAATTTATTATTTCTAAATATCTGAATTCTAAAGTAAATATTTTCAAATCTATTATCGTAGTAATTATTTTAAAGGTAACTTAGTATTTTGTAGTATGCATTTTTAATAAATTATTGAAATAGTTTTAAAATAAATGTTTTAAAGTATATTTCAAATTAAAGCGTTTTCAATTATTTTACAAAAATCCAAAGTTTTGTGCATGGTGATTACAGTGGAAATAGAAAATACTTGAAATTTATTCTGTGAAAGGAAGATAGTTTGAAACTGTTTTCAAAAGGGTTTGAAAAGTGGAAATATATCTTGTGAAGATATTTTGAGGTAAATAAATAATTTGGGAAATTATTTATTGTTTGATGGTTGTTTGTGAATATTAATTGATAGTTAAATCACCGACTATCAATATTGGCCAAATGCACTGATCGTTTTGAAGAGACCGGGATCGAGATTTATTTCTCGAAAACCACTTCGATCTGGTTTGTACGTTTTCGTGGAAAACGAGTTCGGAGTTGAAGATGGAGCAGTGAAGTGCAAGGGCTAGTCGCTACTAGTCCTGAGGATATTTCCAAAATGGATGTAGTAGGAGTGGTGCCTTCGGTTCCGTTCGAACCCGGGACGGACTTGTATGGATGAATGCTTTCGGAACATCGTCAGGTGGACGATGGGCATTCTAAGGGATATGTTCTTAAAGATACCGCTTAGCCTCAAGCCTCATCAATCGGGAATGACTGAAAAACATTGGTTGTGCAGCAAGGCTAGGTGGGTAGCACCCATTCAGGCTGAGGTCATCCTTGTCTAGATGTCCCTTATTATTTCGGCTTAGTGGTGCGGTTGCTGATCCCAACCGTGGGGTGATCTCACTCGAGCATATCCAGTAAGGGGTAGTCTCGGTATTATGTTGCAGGGGGTCGGGAGTGATCCTCCGTACTGTGATCTAGGCCACGTACCGTGACAGGTGGTACCCCAGTGCCTAGTCATTAATTGGAAATCCATTCTCCCTACGAGCCTTTTACGAGTTTTGTTTGTATTACCCACTTTGTGGCTAGTAGCTAGAATTTAATAGATGTAACAATTTCGGCTATTTTACAAGTATTTGTATATAGACCCTATTATAATATCTGAGGAACCGTGGCCTTAACAATTTATGTTCTAATAGGAAAAACTTTTCTTTTCAAAGTTTTTAATCAACAATGGTTGCTTGCGACTGGAGTTTCTTGCGACTGGAGTTTCTTCTGCCCTAATCCGCGTTTCTCCCCCTTTCTGCCGATCCTCCTCGTCTGCACCTCGTTTCTTATGACCGATTCTTCTCCTCTAGTTTCGATCCCCCCAATTTCTTCGACGACTCGGTCTGGCCGTTTTTTCAAGCCGTTATTGCTAATGTCTGTGCGTCCCCCTGCCCTCCACTCGCCTTCCGAGTTTCCTCCTTTGCTAGCTTCACCAGTTCGCCCCTCTGTTGTGGTTGCGTGTGAGTCCTTGCGTGCTGTTGTGCCTCCCTCTGTTGCGTGTGCGCAAGTTCTTGGTAGCCAGCTTGAGTTGAGCAGTCCAGTGGGAAAGAATTCCTTGTTTGGTGAACACGTTTCTAGTGGGGTAGTTGGAGTGTCTGACCAAGCTCAGGGGTGTGCTTCTGCTCATATTTCTTGTAGTGGACTTGGCACACCTAGTGTTTGTGTTTATTCCCCTGAGAAATCTGATCCTACTGTCACTGTTATTTGCACTGATGCAAAACTTCCCACTGTTCCTACAGTTGATGAAAGCCGTGATACTAATGCTACGAAACAACCCACAAAATCGTGGTCTTCACTTTTCTCGTCCTTGCCCCGTAATGCTGGTGCCTACATCCCGATTGAATTTGAATTGGTTGAGGTAGATGGAGTGATGATTCCTCCCCCTTGTGTTTTGCAAGCCGGTGTGGAATTTTGGTCTGACTATTTGGTCGGTTTTTTTCTGGATCCGCATTGCCGGCTAACAAATGCGGCGATGGTTCTGCGCAGGGCATGGAAGATTCGTGGAAATTTGCATGTGAAACTAATTGATACGATGTATTACCTTAAGTTTTCCTCTTCTGAGGATCGACGGCTTGTTTTGGAAGCTGAGCCTTCTATCGTTGATGGAAGGCCTTTTATTGTTACCCCCTGGTCTCCTACTGCGGCGTGTGCTCGTGAGCAAGTTTGTTCTATTCCTGTTTGGGTATATTTTTCTCACATTCCCTCAGTCCTTCAGCCTCTTATTGGATTGAATTGGTTAGCTTGTAATGTTGGTAAGCTGAAATGTTTTGACTCTAACACCGTGGACCGTGATAAGTTGATGTATGCGAAGGCTCTTATCGAAATTTCCCCCTCTAAGCCTCTCCCTACTTCTATTCCTGTTCAGCTAGCTGTCGGCCATATTGTGGAAGTCAGGGTTCGTTATGGTTGGGTTCCAGATATTTGTACCTACTGTCACTCTTTTGGACACCTTACTAGTGATTGCCATCATACTGTTGCATCTGCGGCTGCTCCTAAGTTACCATTGCCGCGCCCCCGTCGTAGGATCTGGGTTCCCAAAGTCCCGCCCCCTCACCCTTATCCTGCACCTGTGGCTGCGATGCCAGTTCTGAGTGATCCTTTTTTGCCCCTTGTTTTGCCTGTTTCTCCGCCTGGTTCTGTGGTTCCTGGTGCTGCTCCTGTCATCCCACTTGTTGCTCCTGACCCTACCTCGCTGCTACCTCCGGTAGCATGGGATGAGGCTGAAGGGTGTTGGATTGATCCCATTTCTGATATGAGGTATAACCCGGAAAATGAATCCTTCTTTCGGTTTGTTTCTGATAATCAACTAGATCTTCGATGTCTACGCTACAAACAATCTGGTGATTCTATAGTTCTTGATATGGACGGTTTGGATGCAACTTCTAATTCTATCATGCTTGCTGACCCTTCCTGGGATCGATCGTTTATCTACTGTTCTGATGATGTGGTTTATGACCCTAGACTTGCTCTCCGTTTCCGCCCTTTTGCTGGTCTTTCTGGGTCTGCCCCTTTGAGCTCTGCTTTGGTGACTTCAGTTGTTGGTGATTCTCCCTCCAAGGAGGAGTGCTAGGTTTATATGTTATTTTAGTTATCGTGACATTGCTGTCATGTACCTGTGCTGTATTTTCTATTTCCTTTAGTAGTTAAGGTGCTTATACCTTGCTCCTGTACTTCAATTTTTATTACGTTCGTAATAAAAAGTGGACGGTCCACTATAAAACCGGCTGGCCTTGCCAAAAAAAAAAATATCTGAGGATTTTAATAAAAAGTGTTTTAGCTATCGCAAGGTAAAAACCCGACATGTTTATTTGTGGCGTGGTCTTACGAGATGCTTTTGTTTTTCAATGGATTTTTGAAACTTAATAATCAATTGGGTGTGATTTCTCACGCTGGTTTTCCAGACTGACTCGGGTGTTATTTAACTATAATGCTCGGGTCAGACCAAGTATTATAGGATACAGGACATGATGATGTGGAGCTCAGGAGACGAGTTGGATGACGATACGTACTTCCGTACTTGTTTTATATATATTTCGCTGTGTTGAGTAGTTGTGTATCCAGTTGTATGTTATTGATGTTGAACTGTGATTGATGTACTCTGATGATGTAATATATAAACAGATATATTTGATTTTTGAGTAAAGATTATTTATTATCTATTATATTTTATTCCGCTGCGATGGTTAGATTCTGATGTTGTTTTCTATTTTCTTCTTCTACCTCTTCTTCTTTAACCCAAATTGTTCGTATTTCTGTTCAACTTGAGTTGATTAATGTAGAATAGTGTTGACTCAAGGGGAACGGATTTGCGGGTCGTTACAGATTCTACCATCACTACTCAAACACCTATATCCCTTTTAGTTATTTACATATCCTAAAAAGGTGGAAGGGGCAGACCTAAGACTTAATTTGTGATTGTTGTAGGGTCTAAGATGTGGAAAACATAAGCATCCAAATGTCTTATGACTTTGATAGTCTGGTTTAGCCCCAAATAACACCTCAATTGGGTTGATGTGCTTAAGTACTTTAGTAGGAAATCTGTTAGTTAGATACATAGCAGTGTTGAAGGGTTCTGGCCAAAATTTCATAGGTAGAGAGGCTTGTGCTAGTAGAGTTAGCCCAATCTCTACTATGTGCTATGTCTTCTTTCTATCAACCCATTTTGCTCTAAAGTATATGGACAGGTAGCTCTGTGAATAATTCCTCTTTTAAGAAAATATTTTTTTAACGATTTGTGTTCTCCACCACCATCCGTTTGCATTATCTTAAGTTCACTGTTTGCATGTTTCTCAGCTTGTGTAATGAACTGTATTACAGCCTTACATGTGTCTGATTTTGATTTAAAAATAAATCTAGGTATATCTAGAATAAG
Source organism: Allium cepa (assembly GCA_030765085.1). NCBI lineage: Eukaryota > Viridiplantae > Streptophyta > Magnoliopsida > Asparagales > Amaryllidaceae > Allium > Allium cepa. The sequence continues at coordinate 954,244,641 of CM060934.1, read as the reverse complement.
CATCAACAAAAGATATGTAGTACCTGAATCCATAGTCAGAGCTTACTGGTGCTGACCCTGTTGGGGAAAATCCCATCAGATGATCTGTCTAAGGGAATAAAACCCAATGTAGTGGAAAACAACATCAGTATTTATAGTGATTTCACTACCGCTAGGCAGTGTACGTCCACTTGGGAAGGGGAGAATTTATTAATCAATGAAAGATTAGAGTTAAAAGATTGATTCACTTTTGAAGGCTATACATAAGAAGAATTTACAATACAGACAAAATTCTGTAGAGTTTCAGCTCTCTAGAATGGCTCTGAAATTGGCTAAAATTAGCTTCCAATTTCGGCTGCCATTGTTGTCAGAAGCTCCTCTATTTATACAGTGAAGAAATGAGAAGGGTTAGCTACTATATAGCAATCCTGTGGTTTGGTTTGGGAAAAAACCGAGCGAGAAAATTGGACCGGCATCTCCCTTATTGGAGCAACATGTTCAAATACCAAACGAAATATTTTATTCGGCAAAACACCTCGGCAAAACGCAGCAACTTATTTTGGTTCGGCATTATTCACTTTAGTTTCATGTTGCCGCTCCAAAGATTTGGTTCGGCAAAAACATTTCGTTCGGCAAAAAATTTCACCGCTCCAAGTATTTGGTTTGGTCCTCCCCAATGTCGAACGAAACTACAGCACCGGACAAGATTTCCGTCTGGCACTTTTGCCGATCGAATCCCTAGATTTCTTCAATCACCGAACGAGATTACTTTTTCCTCAAATATAACCTCCAAACGAGATTACTTTCTTCAATGACATTACTTCTTCTTCCTCTATCACTCATAGGGTTTCGGCCAGGCTCTTCCATGTCAACTTCTCCACGGCGACTTCCTTCGTCTATATCGACAATGGAATCAGGTATCATCTTCAACAATCTCCACCTTGATACCATATTCCATCAAGCCATCCAAGACAATCTACACCTTAATGCTCCAAGCAATGAATACTTACCCAATGAGCTTCGGCAATGCCATCACCCATTACACTCTGTCAACGAACTCCGGCAAGGCCACCCCCCATCAACAAATTGTTTATGATGACCCGGAATTTTGGGCAATATCAATATAATCTATATTAATAATTAAATTGATTTGATAACTTTCGTTTATAATTTAATTTAAATTGGCAAGTTTATTCTTTTAAAAAGCAAATAAATATTTAATTGGTAAATTTTATCTTTTGAAGCTAATAAAATGTTTTCTATTTATAATGTATGTATATTTGTATATATTGTAAATAGACAAACTTGGTTTTAATTTAACAAATAAATCATGTTTTGAAATTCTAATATATATTGGTAATTTGGAAGTTATGATTAAATTTAATATAAAACTTTTCAAAGGTTATTTAAATAGTTAACCATATAGTTTTAAAATACTTAAGGTAAATGTTTAATTGTTTAAAATATATTTTAGCTTATGTTTAAATTTAAATAAGATTAACAAAAAGGTTTGTTTTATTTTCTTGCTTAATAAATATGATTTGTAATTATATATAAAAGTTTAAAATACAATTCATAAACATATAAAACAGATGATACATCAATTCATTTAGTAAAATATGTAATTTGTAAATAATGAGATAATCTCATTTATAAATTATCTAAAATTGGCAAAATTGTTATTTTCAAACAATAATAATAATATGCTGTTTTTAAATATAGATAATAATAACTATTTTCAAATTGAATGTGTTGTTATATATGTATATTTATAAGTTGATTTTAAATTGAAATTTTAAATTGAAATTGAATTTGAATTTGGATTTAAATTTGAAATTTAAAAGATAATTATTTTGGATTTAAAAATACATGTATAAGATTTTTATTTGTATATAATTTGTTTTATAATATTTTCTTTAAAGAAATTTATATATAAATTTAGATAAGTATTTATAAAATAGTAAATTAAGTATAAAAGCTTCTTACTAACATTTAAAATAAATAAATAAATATATATGACAAGTGTAATTAAATCAAGACATATTAGTAACATGTGTAAACTAATTAACAAGAGTAAATGACAAATGGTAAGTGTTTAAACAAGTGCCACCTTTAATTTTAGTTTTCTTTTATTTTAATAAATTACAATTTGACCTATATAAAACTCATGTTCCTTCTCTTCAATTCTTTTTCTATCTTTCTCAATTCAAAGCTAAGAAAAACTCAAATCCTATAACTCAAAACAATTTGATAATCAATACTTCTCAAACCAGAAATAAAATCAAAATCAAGCCTATAACACTTTCTTCAACCTGAGATTTAAACAAAAGCAAAATCAAGAAGAAGAAAATTAAAGCAAGCTCAGGAAAAATCATAGCTATTTCATCTCTGTTTCAAAATTTAAATCATCTCTACTACAAGTTCCAGTAACAAAGGACATTCTTTAATAATTCAAGGACTTTCCAGTTCACAGCAATTCAAGTTTTTAAATCAAAAGCATTTTCCAGCATTCAAGTTTTCAAAGTTTCAAAACTGCTCTCTGTTTTTACATGCCTGGTGAGTAACATCCTTTTTAAAAAGCTTAAGTATCTGTAAATCTGGTTGCATATGAAATTTCTGGAAATAAGTATGCTTTGTGTGTATTTATATTGGAGAATTTCCTGTATATATGTGGATATATAGATGTGTGCATGACTGATATTCCTGTGACATTCCTGTGCTTAGTTTTCAAGCTCAAGATTTCAATCAAAATTCATTATCTCTTGATCTAATCTCTGTTAGGACTTAGGTTTTAAACAAAATTTGTTTGTTTAATCATAGAGTAAGTTTTAAAATTACATTTAAGTTAAAATAAATTTGGAATTTCTCTGGAAACCAAAAAGAACAGGCAAGCTTGAGTTATGTTAAAAATACAAACATCTTAATTCATTGATTCGGGCATATAATCTGAATCCTTAACCAAAATCATGATTTTTAAAACTGAAATCATAATTTTTAGTATGAGGTTGAGCTAGCAGTTCGATTTTGATTAGAATTTGTGTTTTGGTTAGTTTCTGATGATCTAGGTGATCGGGAAGGTCGGGAACTTCACTGGAGGTAGTGAAATGATGGGTGAGTCGACAAAAATGGCAGTAGGGTGTATACGCTACTGTGGTGGCGTTGGGTGGTCGGAATTGTCTGTAACCCTAGTTTTTTTTTCTAAGTTAGGATCTTAATCAATACGGCGCCTCTAGTGGATCGAGTTCCACTAGATTTTGGGAAATGGTAGCGGAGGAGTTATCAAAGGCGTGGCTGGAAGCTCAGTTGCTTCGATGGTCGGAGGAATGGGTTCGAGGGGATTTTGGTGAGGTGTTTTCTTACAGGTTTGTGCAGGGTTGCTCGAATTCGATTTCGAGTTAGTTTTGATGTTCTGATGGTCGGGATCTAGTGTAGGGAGAATCGTCGACATGCGAGAGGAGTCGTGGATGGTCGGAGGAGGCTGGATCGCCGGTGCAGGTGCACGGCAGTGTTGTTGTGTCAGCAGTTTTGCGTGGGGTTCTGTCTCGAAGGAAGTCTCATGTTAGTGTGGTATTGACTCGAATAAGGACTCGAGTAAACGTGATTGAAAATTGTGTTTCCAGATTTTAACTTTAAACTTGAACAAATTTTTTGAAAAAAAAGGGATTTTCCTCAGGTCAATGCTCGAGTAGCCTTCGGGTTGAACTCGAAGCACATTTTAAAACATATTTTAAAAGTTTTTTTAAAAAGCAAGGTTTTGAATTTAAATAAATTTGGTTTAAAACTCTTATAAATTTATTTTATATAAGATAAGTGTTTCTTTAACATTTTTTTATGAGGTTTGTAAATTGCTCTAAATTTTGTTAAGTTAAATCATTTTAAATCTTAATTAGAAATGGAAGTTAAAAGTAAATTTAAAAAGTGAAATGTTTTAAATGTACATGTTAGTGATAATTAAGTCATTAATAAGGATAGTATTTTATTTTAAAGTTAATTAAGATTTAACCATTTGAGATTTATTACATTAATAAGGAAATTCAAGTATAATTAATTAATTTAATTAATTAACGATTAAGGATTAATAAATAAATAACTATGGGTTGTAAGTTAATTAATTAAAGGCTTAATTAATTTTTAATTAAAGATCATTAATTAGATAATTAAATATTATTAATTAATGATTAGATATTTATTAATTAAGTAATTAATTTGAAATTGAATTAATCAATTAAGTAATTAAAGATTAATTAAGTTACAGTTTAGCATTTAATTAATTAAGTAATTGGAGATGAATTAATTGGTTATTAAAAATTGATTAATTTGTAATTAATAATGGTTAATTAAAGCATAATTACTTAGGGAAGTAATTAAAAGATGGTTAATGAGTATAATTAAAAGAAGGATCATTAACTAGGGATTATGAAATGATTAATTAATGTGATTAATTTAAGATAATTAATTGGATTAATTAATTAAGGATAATCATTTGTGGAATTGGTTAAGTATAATTACTTAATGTAATTTATAAAGTGTAATTACTTAGTGAAGTAATTAATGGGTAATTACTGGATGTAATTAATTGAAGAGTAATTAATTAATGGAAGTAATTTGGGTTTAATTACTTTGTGTAATTAATAAGAAGGATAATTACTTAGTGGAAGTAATTAAGGATTAATTACTTAGTGTAATTAATTAAAGAATTAATTAACAAAATTTATTTAGAAGTTAATTAAGTAATGTAATTAATTAAAGGATAGTTAATTACTGAGTGTGATTAATCAAGGTTGATTAATGTGATTAATTAAAGATTAATTGTTAAATGTGATTAATTTGAACAATAATTAATTAAAGAAGTAATTAGAAGATCATTAATTAATATAATTAATGAAGGTAATTAAGGGTTGATTAATGTGATTAATTAAAGGATAATTAATCAATATAAGTGATTATAGAATAATTAATTAACGTAATTAATTAAGGATTAATGTAATTAAATAAGTTAATTAATGAATGAAGTAATTAAAGGTTAATTACTATAAATGGTTAAGGATAATGAATTTGTGTAATTAATTAAAGGCTAAATACTTATTGTAATTAAAGAATAATTAATCAAGGATGATTAATTAAGATGGATAATTAAAGGATGATTAGTTAATTGGTTTGTAATTAATTAATGGTTAAGTAAGCAGGATTTATAGTGATGGAAGTAATTAATTTAGTTTTTCTAAATTAATTAGAGATGGTGTGATTGATTAATCTTTGCTTATGGATGACTGAATGATATTGAATGCCTTGAATTATTTGATATCTCTAATATGAGATATGTGTTGATTTATGGTATTGGGTGCTTTGATTGAATTGTGATGATATGGATTATCTATTTGTGATAATGTGAATTATCTATCTATGTGAATATAGATAATGAATTAAATTGTTTTAACTTAAAACAACTTGGCTTTAAAAGACGGCGTTTTGGATTTTGATGAGGCCGGGATCGGGTTTCCAGATTTGGATATCCGAAAACCACATCAATCCAAATTAAACGACAAGTCGTGAATCTCAAGTGATGATGGAGATAAATATTCAGAGCGCAAGGGCTATTGTCGTTAACTCAGAGGGTGATTCCAAACTGAGTGTAACGAGATAGTGCCTTCGGTTTCGTTCGAACCCGGAACGAACTTGTATGGATTGAATGCTTTCAGAACATCGTCAATGGAGGACGATGAACATTCTAAGTGATGTGTTCTGATAAGGTAATCGTAGCCTCAAGCCTCATCATCTGGGAATGGCTAAAACAGGGAAGGTGCAGCAAGGCTTAGTGATTCGCGCTCAAGTTGGACAAGATTGGGCAGTTAATTGCAATAACTGCTGGGGTTGTCTTGTTCGGGACTATCCAGTAAGGGATGGTACCGGCCTTGTGTTGTAGGGGATTTAGGGTGGATCCTCGATACAGTGATCTAGGCCACGTACTGTGACATGCGGTACCCCAGTAGCCCTGCCATTGATTGAAACCCATTCTTCCTACGTTCCCTTTACGGTTTTGATTGTATAACCCACTTTGTGGCTAGTATGCTGGAATTTAATCATGTACCAATTTCAGCTATTTCTTATTTACTTGAAAACCTTAGACCATGTCTGACCTGAAGTTTAACCTGTTACTCCTACGAGACCCATGTCTGACCTGAAGTTTATTTTTTGTTTTCTTAAACTCTTGGGTACTTAAATTTTTACGAGTAGCCAATGGATTCATGTTAGCTTTGGCAAATTCAAGAGGAGATATGGAGCAGGAGGCTTCAGTGTTTGTTGATATTTAGTTTTCTGATGTGTTGGTATCTCTGTGTTGTATTTGATTTGTAATGACTAGACAGATGTTTGTAACTGTCTAGTATGTGATGTTTAAGCTGTGTAACTTTGATAGATGTTGTATAATATGTAATATTATGTGATTAATCGAATTTATTCGTCCACTGTGAGATTCTGATGTTGTTTTGTTCTTTCTTCTCTATCTTTTCTCTTTTCGATCCCTTACTTTCTTAATAATGATGCATCTTTCTTTAGAGAGAAAGGCGGGTCGTCACAGTTGGTATCAGAGTGCTAGGTTTGGGTTACTTGTTCAGGTTTTCCAATATTAGTTCTAGTGGTAAGAAGGTAGTGGTGTGTGCAACACGACTACCAATGGAGGGCGTCTGAGTGTTGAGGTTGGAAGTATATCTGCCGAGGCTGTAGACCCAATACTGTCTCGAGTGAGCTTTGCAGTGGTGTAAGGATTTCACCAATCTCCGAAGGAAACCTTTTAGAAGGTTCAGAGTCCATCTTTGAAGTGCAAGTTTGGATGAGTAAGAGTATGGATCTGTCGGTTTAGCAGAAGCGAGTGATGGTATATTGGTAACTTCAGAAAGAAGCGGCTGCATGGTGAGACGCAATAACCATCGATGTTTCCGAAGATGTTTCTTTTGGAGCAAGTTTAAGGAAGTGTGTCTGCATCGGCGATGAGACTAAGTTCAGCAGGGTGTTTGAGTTTGGTTTGAATCCCGAATTTCTTGAGAAAATGTCTGCCATCTCTAGGCTCTATGTGGGATTGAATGATATGGCTTTGAGGATCGAAGAGCTTTGGATAGGAAGTCTTTGGCATTTGTGTCAGCAGTGCACCTTGGAGGTGTTCTATGTGCCTACCGAAAGGTCATCTGGCTAAGTAGTGTTCTAGAGGTGGAGTTTGGAAGCAGCTGAGTGGACCCATTTCTTCGATGGATTGGCTAGATAAGCATAGGTTGTCTTGATTTGTAAAGAGAGAAGAATATCTTTGGGATTAGGCTGGGTTGATCGCAAAAGTGACTTGCGATAGTTGAGGTTTCTCTTGGGTAATTTTTTGCTTGAGATCGAGCATCTCCAGGGAATATTGGAGTTATAGAAGTTATCAGAGATTATTTCGGATGTTTTCGAAGAAGCCAAGGTTTTCCATAGCATCTCAAGATTTAGTTTTTGTATCGACTAGGATTCCAGGAGTGATACTGGTGGTTCAACTAATAGATGAATGGCTCTTAGAGAGAGGGTTTGGTAAAGCAGCTCAGGGTTTCATGCTACTTTTGAGTTTTCTATTTAGGGATCTAATGAACTGTATTTTTCGGGATGTGTCGGACAAGTCTGTACTCGTGTTCATCGATGGCATTCTCATCTACTCCAGATAAGAGTTGCACAGCGGAAGCAAGATGGCAGCTGTTCTAGAGTGGAAGCAATCCTAGAAACTCTGGAAGTTCGCAGATTTCTTGGATTAGAGTGTTTCTACAGGAAGTTTTTCAGGATCTGAAGGCTAGGTTGGCGAGTGCACCTGTTTTGTCTTTTTCGGATAGGCGAAGTTTGAAGTCTACTGATGATTGTGAAGCAGTGTTTGTGTTCTTAATTTTGGTTGATCTTGAGAGGATCATTTTGTTGGGTTTTTTGGTCCAGTTTGTTTCGAGAAGCATCGGCGAAGGTTGAGCTGATCAGGAAGGATGAAGGCAGCCCAGGATCGTCAGAAGAGTTTCGTGGATAAGAGACGTAGGAATTTGGATTTCGAAGTCGGAAATTTGATTTTGGATAAGTTTTCTCCGATCAAAGAAACTATAAGATTTGGCAAAACTAGGAAGCTCAATCTGAGATATTGGATCTTTCTGTGTCCTAATAAGGATAAGTGTTTGGCCTACGGGATTGAATGGCCAGTTTGGAAGATTGGGATTCACTGTATTTCACGTATCTCTAAGGAAGTACGTGTATGATCCATCGCTGGTTATAGAGCCAGCAGTTCAGGAGGATTTGGTAGTTGAATCGGATTTGACTATGGTCTGATATCCTATTCAGATTGTAGATCTAGATGAGTAGGAGCTCTTAAACTAGTAGTACAAATTCTTTGGATTTAGTAGAGCGAGTATCCTAGTGTTTATACCTGAAAAACTCTAGATAGTGTTAGGAAGGTCTATCCTGATTTGTGTTAGGATCATTAGATTTGTTTAATTGAGTGAAATGGTTGCTATGGTTGTTAGCATATGGTTGATAATATATGCTTGTGGTTTAAAACTAAATTTTTTGATGGGTTATTAAATTATCTTTTCTTTTAAATTTCGGGTCGAAATCCATTTAAGGGGGGAGGAATGTGATGACCTGGAATTTTGGGCAATATCATTTTAATAATCTGTATTAATAATTAAATTGATTTGATAATTTTATTTTATAATTTTAATTCAAATTGGCATGTTTATTCTTTTAAAAAGCAAACAAATATTTAATTGGTAAATTTTATCTTTTCAAGCTAATAAAATGTTTTCTATTTATAATGTATATATATTTGTATATATTGTAAATAGAAAAGCTTTGGTTTGAATTTAACAAATAAATCATGTTTTCAAATTCTAATATATATTGGTAATTTGGAACTTATGATTAAATTTAATATAAAACTTTTCAAAGGTTATTTAAATAGTTAACCATATAGTTTTAAAATACTAAAGGTAAATGTTTAATTGTTTAAAATATATTTTAGCTTAAATTTAAATTTAAATAAGATTAACAAAAAGGTTCGTTTTATTTTCTTGCTTAATAAATATGATTTATAATTACATATATATAAAAGTTTGAAATACAATTCACAAACATATAAAACAGATGATGCATTAATTCATTTAGTAAAATATGTAATTTGTAAATAATGAGACAATCTCTTTTATAAATTATTTAAAATTGACAAAATTGTTATTTTCAAACAACAATAATAATGTGCTGTTTTGAAATATAGATAATAATAATTATTTTTCAAATTGAATGTGTTGTTATATATGTATATTTATAAGTTGATTTTAAATTGAAATTTTAAATTAAATTGAATTTTATTTGGATTTAAATTTGGAATTTAAAAGATAATTATTTTGGATTTAAAAATATATGTATAAGATTTTTATTTGTATATAATTTGTTTTATAATATTTTCTTCAAAGAAATTTATATATAAATTTAGATTAGTATTTATAAAATAGTAGATTAAGTATCAAAGCTTCTTATTGACATTTAAAATAAATAAATAAATACATATGACAAGTGTAATTAAATCAAGACATATTAGTAACATGTGTAAACAAGAGTAAATGACAAATGGTAAGCGTCACCTTTAATTTTAGTTTTCTTTTATTTTAATAAATTACAATTTAATCTACATAAAACTCATGTTCCTTCTCTTCAATTCTTTTTCTATCTTCCTCAATTCAAAGCTAAGAAAAATTCAAATCCTATAACTCAAAAAAAAACTGATAATCAATACTTCTCAGACCGGAAATAAAGTCAAAACCAAGCCTATAACACTTTCTTTAAGCTGAGATTTAAACAAAAACAAAATCAAGAAGAAAAAATCAAAGAAAGATCAAGAAAAATCATAGCTATTTCATCCCTGTTTCAAAATTTAAATCATCTCACTACAAGTTCCAGTAACAAAGCACATTCTCCAACAATTCAAGTACTTTCTAGATCACAGCAATTCAAGTTTTTAAATCAAAAGCATTTTCCAGCATTCAAGTTTTCAAAAGCTTAAGTATTTGTAAATCTGGTTGCATGTGAAATTTTTAGAAATAAGTATGCTTTGTATGTGTGTATATTGGTGAATTTTCTGTATATATATGGATGTATAGATGTGCGCATGACTGATATTCCTGTTCTTAGCTTTCAAGCTCAAGATTTCAAACAAAATTCATTATCTCTTGGTCTAATCTCTGTTAGGACTTAGGTTTAAACAAAATTTGTTTGTTTAATCATAGAGTAAGTTTTAAAATTATATTTAAGTAAATAAATTTGGAATTTCTCTAGAAACCAAAAGGAATAGGCAAGCTTGAGTCATGTTAAAAATTCAAACATCCTAATCCATTGATTTAGACATATAATTTGAATCCTTAACCAAAATCATGATTTTAAAAAATGAGATCGCAATTTTTAGTATTAGGTTGAGCGAGCAGTTCGAGTTTGATCAAAATTTGTGTTTTGGTTAGTTTCTGATGATATAGGTGATCGGGAAGGTCGGGAACTTCACTGGAGGTAGTGGAATGATGGGTGAGCTCGACAAAAATGGCAGTAGGGTGTATAAGCTACTATGGCGGCGGTGGGTGATCGGAATTGTCTGTAGCCCTAGTTTTTGTCTAAGTTAGGATCTTAATCACCACGAAGCCTCTGGTGGATCGAGTTCCACCAGATTTTAGGAAATGGTAGCGGATGAATTGTCGAAGGCGTGGCTAGAAGCTCAGGTCCTCCGGTGGTCGGAGAAATGGGTTCGAGGAGATTTTGGTGAGGTGGTTTGTTACAGGTTTGTACAGGGTTGCTCGAATTCGATTTCGAGGTAGTTTTGATTTTCTGATGGTCGGGATCCGTTGTTGGGAGAATCATCGACATGCGAGAGAATTCATGGATGGTCAGAGGAGGCTGGATCGCCGGTGTAGGTGCACGACAGTGTTGTTGTGTCAGCAGTTTTGTGTGGGGTTTTGTATCGAAGGAAGTCTCGGGTTAGTGTGGAATTGACTCGAGTAAGGACTCGAGTAAACATGAGTGAAAATTGTGCTTCCAGATTTTAACTTTAAACTTGAATAAATTATTGAAAAAAAGGGATTTTCCTCGGGTCAACGCTCGAGTAGCCTTCTGGTTGAACCTGAAGCACATTTTAAAACAGATTTTAAAAGTTTTTTTTTAAAAAAGCAAGGTTTTGAATTTAAATTAATTTGGTTTAAAACTCTTATAAATTTCTTTTATATAAGATAAGTGTTTCTTTAACATTTATTTATGAGGTATGTAAATAGTTTTAAATTTTGTTAAGTTAATTCATTTTAAATCTTAATCAGAAATGGAAGTTAAAAGTAAATTTAAAAAGTGAAATGTTTTAAATGTACATGTTAATGATAATTAAGTCATTAATAAGGATAGTATTTTATCTTCAAGTTAATTAAGATTTAACGATTCGAGATTTATTACATTAATAAGGAAATTTAAGTATAATTAATTAATATAATTAATTAATGATTAAGGATTAATAAGTAAATAATTAAGGGTTGTAAGTTAATTAATTTAAGGGTTAATTAATTTGTAATTAAAGATTATTAATTAATGATTAGAGATTTATTAATTAAGTAATTAAGTTGTAATTAAATTAATTAATTATGTAATTAAAGATTAATCAAGTTACACTTTAACATTTAATTAATTAAGTAATTAGAGATGAATTAATTGGTTATTAAAAATTAATTAATTTTTAATTAATAATGGTTAATTAAAGCATAATTACTTAGGGAAGTAATTAAAAGATGGTTAATGAGTATAATTAAAAGAAGGACCGTTAACTAGGGATTATGAAATGATTAATTAATGTGATTAATTTAAAATAACTAATTAGATTAATTAATTAAGAATAATCATTTGTGGAATTGGTTAAGTATAATTACTTAATGTAATTCATAAAGTGTAATTACTTAGTGAAGTAATTAATGGGTATTTGCTAGATGTAATTAATTGAGGGATAATTAATTAATGGAAGTAATTTGGGTTTAATTACTTTGTGTACTTAATATGAAGGATAATTACTTAGTGGAGTAATTAAGGATTAATTACTTAGTGTAATTAATTAAAGAATTAATAAATAAAATTCATTTAGAAGTTAATTAAGTAATGTAATTAATTAAAGGATAGTTAATTACTGAGTGTGATTAATCAAGGTTGATTAATTAATGTGATTAATTAAAGATTAAGTATTAAATGTGATTAGTTTGAATAATAATTAATTAAAGAAGTAATTAGATGATCATTAATTATTATAATTAATGAAGGTAATTAAGGGTTGATTAATGTGATTAATTAAAGGATAATTAATCAGCATAAGTGATTATAGAATAATTAATTAATGTAATTAATTAAGGATTAATGTAATTAAATATAGTTAATTAATTAATGAAGTAATTAAAGGTTAATTACTATAAATGGTTAAGGATAATTAATTTGTGTAATTAATTAAAGGCTAATTACTTATTGTAATTAAAGAATAATTAATCAAGGACGATTAATTAAGATGGATAATTAAAGGATGATTAATTAATTGGTTTGTAATTAATTAATAGTTAAGTAAGCAGGATTTATAGTGATGGAAGTAATTAATTTAGTTTATTTTAAATTAATTAGAGATTCTGTGATTAATTAATCTTTGCTTATGGATGGCTGAATGATAATGAATGCCTTGAACTGTTTGATATCTCTGATATGAGATATGCGTTGATCTGTGATATTGGATGTTTTGGTTGAACTACGATGATATGGATTATCTATTTGTGATAATGTGAATTACCTATCTGTGTGAATATAGATAATGAATTAAATTGTTTTAACTTAAAACAACGTGGCTTTAAAAGATGGCATTTTGGATTTCGATGAGACCGGGATCGGGCTTCCAGATTTGGATATCTGAAAACCACATTGATCCAAATTAAACGATAGGTCGTGAATCTCAAGTGATGATCGATATGAAGATTCAGAGTGCAAGGGCTATTGTCGTTAACGACGAGGGTGATTCCAAAATGAGTGTTAATAAGATTGTGCCTTCGGTTTCGTCCGAACCCGGAATGAACTTGTATGGATTGAATGCTTTCAAAACATCGTCATTGGAGGACGATGAACATTCTAAGTGATATGTTCTGATAAGGTAATCGTTGCCTCAAGCCTCATCAACCGGGAATGGCTAAAACAGGGGAGGTGCAGCAAGGCTAAGTGAGTCGCGCTCAATTCGGACAAGATTTCCCCTGTCTAGAGGCCCCTTATTTATTCGGTTGTGTGGGCAATTGATTGCAACAATTACTGGGGTTTTCTTGTTCGGGACTATCCAATAAAGGATGGTTCCGGCCTTGTATTGCAGGGGATTTAGGATGGATCCTCGGTACGGTGATTTAGGCCACATACTATGACGGGCGGTACCCCAATAGCCCTGCCATTGATGGAAACCCATTCTTTCTACATGCCCTTTTCCAGTTTTGATTGTATAACCCACTTTGTGGCTAGTATGCTGGAATTTAATCATGTAACAATTTCAGCTATTTCTTATTTACTTGAAAATCCTAGACCCTATTATAATATCGCTGGATTTCCTATCAAATGTTTTGGTTATCGTAAGGCAAAAACTTTTCCGTGTTTATGTGTGGGAAGTCTTACGAGATACCTTTTGATTTCAAATGTTTTCAAAGATAAGCAACTTTAACCTGTTACTCACACCAGACCCATGTCTAACCTGGAGTTTATTTTCTGTTTTCTTAAACTCTTGGGTACCCAAATTTTTACGAGTAGCCAAGGGATTCAGGTTAGCTTTGGCGAACTCTAGAGGAGATTTGGAGCAGGGGGCTTCATATTTGTAGATATTTAGTTTTCCACTGTGTTGGTATCTCTGTGTTATATTTGAGTTGAAATGACTAGACAGATGTTTATAACTGTCTAGTATGTGATGTTTAAGCTGTGTAACTTTGATAGATGTTGTATAATATGTAATATTTATGTGATTATAGAATTTATTCGTCTGCTGTGAGATTCTGATGTTGTTTAGTTCTTTCTTCTCTATCTTTTCTCTTTTCTATCCCTTTCTTTCTTAATAATGATGCGTCTTTTTGTGGAGAGAAAGGCGAGTCGTTACAGTTGGTATCAGAGCGCTAGGATGAGTGAATACCTAGGCTTTGGAGTGATTTCTTTCTTGAGAGAGCGTACTTATAATTTTGATATATATATATATATATATATGTATTTCTACCTATTTTTTGGGTTACCTATTCGGGTTTTCCAATATGAGTTCTAGAGGTAGGAAGGTAGTGGTGTGTGTAGCATGACTGCCAATGGAGGGAGTCTGAGTATTGAGGTTGGAAGTGTATCTGCCGAGGCTGTAGACCCAATACCATCTCGAGTGAGCTTTGCAGTGGTGCAAGGATTTCACTAATCACCGAAGGAAACCTTTTAAAAGGTTCAGAGTCCATCATTGAAGTGCAAGTTTGGATGAGTTAGAGTTTGGATCTATCGGTTTAGCAGAAGCGAGTGATGGTATCTTTGTAATTTCAGGAAGAACCAGCTGCGTGGTGAGATGCGATAACCATGGATGTTTCCGAAGATGTTTCTTTTGGAGCAAGTTTAAGGAAGTGTGTCTGCATCGGTGATGAGACTAAGTTCAGCAGGGTGTTTGTGTTTGGTTTGAAGCCCGAATTTCTTAAGTAAATGTATGTCCATCTCTAGACTCTGCGTGGGATTGAATGATATGGCTTTGAGGATCGAAGAGCTTTGGATAGGAAGTCTTTGGCATCCGTGCCAGCAGTGTAGCTCGGAGGTGTTCCGTGTGCCTACCGGAAGGTCATCTGGCTAAGCAGTGTTCTAGAGGTGGAGTTCAGAAGCAGCTAAGTGGACCCATTTCTTCGATGGATTGGCTAGCTAAGCACAAGCTATCCTTATTGGTAAAGAGAGAGCAGTATCTTTGGGATTAGGCTGGGTTGATCGCAAAAATGACTTGCGATAGTTGAGGGTTCTCTTGGGTAATTTTTTGCTTGAGATGGAGGCATCTCTAGGGAATATTGGAGTTATAGAAGTTATCTTAGATTTTTTCTGATGTCTTCGAAGAAGCCAAGGTTTGCCATAGCATCTGGAGATTTAGTTTTTGTATCGACTAGGATTCCAGGAGTGATACCGGTGGTTCAGCTAATAGAAGAAAGGCTCCTAGAGAGAGGGTTTGGTGAAGCAGCTCTGGATTTCATGGTACTTCTGAGTTTTCTCTTTATGGATCTGATGAACCGTATTTTCCAAGATGTGTCGGACAAGTCAGTGCTCATGTTCATCAATGGCATTCTCATCTACTCCAGATCAAAGTTGCGTAGCGGAAGCAAGATAGCAGCTGTTCTAGAATGGAAGCAACCCTAGACTCTTTGGAAGATCGTAGATTTCTTAGATTAGAGGGTTTCTAAGGGAAGTTTTTCAGGATCTGAAGGCTAGGTTGGCGAGCGCATCTGTTTTTTCTTTTTCAGATAGGAGAAGTTTGAAGTCTACTGATGATTGTGAAGTAGAGTTTGTGTTCTTAATTTTGGTTGATCTTGAGAGGATCATTTTGTTGGGTTTTTTGGTCCAGTTTGTTTTGAGAAGCATTGACGAAGGTTGAGCTGATAAGGAAGGATGAAGGCAGCCCAGGATTGTCAGAAGAGTTTTGTGGATAAGAGATGTAGGAATTTGGATTTCGTAGTCGAAGATTTGATTTTGGATAAGTTTTATCCGATCAAAGGAACTATAAGATTTGGCAAATCTAGGAAGCTAGCTCCGAGCTATTGGATCTTTCTGTGTTCTGGTAAGGATAAGTGTTTGGCCTACGGGATTGAATGGCCAGTTTGGAAGACTGGGATTCTCTGTATTTCACGTATCTCTGAGGGAGTACGTGTATGATCCATCGTTGTTTATAGAGCTAGCAGTTCAGGAGGATTTGGCAGTTAAATCGGATTTGACTATGGTCTGATATCCTATTAAGATTGTAGATCTAGATGAGTAAGAGCTCTGAAACTAGTAGTATAGGTTGTTTGGATTCAATAAAGCGAGTATGTCAGTGTTTATTCCAGGGAAACTCTAGATAGTGTTAGGTAGGTCTATCCTGATTTGTGTCAGGATCATTAGATTTGTTTGATTGAGTGAATTGTTTGCTATGGTTGTTAGCATATGGTTGATAATATATGCTTGTGGTTTAAAATTAAAATCATTGATGGGTTATTAAATTATCTTTGCTTTTAAATTTCGGGGACAAAATTCTTTTTAGAGGGGAGGAATGTGATGACCCGGAATTTTGGGCAATATCAATTTAATAATCTGTATTAATAATTAAATTTATTCGATAATTTTCTTTTATAATTTTAATTTAAATTGGCATGTTTATTCTTTTAAAAAGCAAATAAATATTTAATTGGTAAATTTTATCTTTTGAAGCTAATAAAATGTTTTCTATTTACAATGTATGTATATTTGTATATATTGTAAATAGAAAAACTTTGGTTTTAATTTAACAAATAAATCATGTTTTGAAATTCTAATATATATTAGTAATTTGGAAGTTATGATTAAATTTAATATAAACTTTTCAAAGGTTATCTAAATAGTTAACCACATAGTTTTAAAATACTTAAGGTAAATGTTTAATTGTTTAAAATATATTTTAGCTTAAGTTTAAATTTAAATAAGATTAACAAAAAAGTTTTTTTTATTTTCATACTTAATAAATATGATTTATAATTATATATAAAAGTTTAAAATACAATTCACAAACATATAAAACGGATGATACATCAATTCATTTAGTAAAATATGTAATTTGTAAATAATGAGATAATCTCTTTTATAAATTATTTAGAATTGACAAAATTGTTATTTTCAAACAATAATAATAATGTGCTATTTTTAAATATAGATAATAATAATTATTTTCAAATTGAATGTGTTTAAGTTGATTTTAAATTGAATTTTTAAATTGAAATTAAATTTGAATTTAGATTTAAATTTGAAATTTAAAAGATAATTATTTTGGATTTAAAAATATATGTATAAGATTTTTATTTGTATATAATTTGTTTTATAATATTTTCTTTAAATAAATTTATATATGAATTTAGATAAGTATTTATAAAATAGTAAATTAAGTATAAAAGCTTGTTACTAACATTTAAAATAAATAAATAAATCCATTTGACAAGTGTAATTAAATAGAGACATATTAGTAACATGTGTAAACTAATTAACAAGAGTAAATGACAAATGGTAAGTGTTTAAACAAGTGTCACCTTTAATTTTAGTTTTCTTTTATTTTAATAAATTACAATTTGACCTATATAAAACTCATGTTCCTTCTCTTCAATTGTTTTTCTATCTTTCTCAATTCAAAGCCAAGAATAACTCAAATCCTATAACTCAAAACAATTTGATAATCAATACTTCTCAAACCAGAAATAAAATCAAAACCAGGCCTGTAACACTTTTTTCAACCTGAGATTTAAACAAAAGCAAAATCAAGAAGAAAAAAATTAAAGCAAGCTCAGGAAAAATCATAGCTGTTTCATCTCTGTTTCAAAATTTAAATCATCTCTACTACAAGTTCCAGCAACAAAGCACATTCTTCAACAATTCAAGTACTTTCCAGATCACAGCAATTCAAGTTTTTAAATCAAAAGCATTTTCCAGCATTCAAGTTTTCAAAGTTTCAAAACTGATTTTTGTTTTTACATGCCTAGTGAGTAACATCCTTTTTAAAAAGCTTAAGTATCTGTAAATCTGGTTGCATACGAAATTTCTGGAAAAAAGTATGCTTTGTGTGTATATGTATTGGTGAATTTCCTGTATATATACGGATGTATAGATGTGTGCATGACTGATATTCCTGTGACATTCCTGTTCTTAGTTTTCAAGCTCAAGATTTCTATCAAAATTCATTATCTCTCGATCTAATCTCTGTTAGGACTTAGTTTTTAAACAAAATTTGTTTGTTTAATCATAGAGTAAGTTTTAAAATTATATTTAAGTTAAAATAAATTTGGAATTTCTCTAGAAACCAAAAAGAACAGGCAAGCTTGAGTCATGTTAAAAATTTAAACATCCTAATTCATTGATTCAGGCATATAATCTGAACCCTTAACAAAAATCATGATTTTTAAAAATGAAATCACAATTTGTAGTATTAGGTTGAGCGAGCAGTTCGAGTTTGATCAGAATTTGTGTTTTGGTTAGTTTTTGATGATCTAGATGATCGGGAAGGTCGGGAACTTCACTGGGGGTAGTGGAATGATGGGTGAGCTCGGCAAAAATGGCAGTAGGGTGTATATGCTACTGTGGCGGCGGTGGGTGATCGGAATTGTCTGTAACCCTAGTTTTTTTCTAAGTTAGGATCTTAATCAACATAGCGCCTCTAGTGGATCGAGTTCCACCAGATTTTGGGAAATGGTAGTGGAGGAGTTATCAAAGGCGTGGCTGGAAGCTCAGGTGCTTCAGTGGTCGAAGGAATGGGTTCGAGGAGATTTTGGTGAGGTGGTTTGTTACAGGTTTGTGCAGGGTTGCTCGAATTTGATTTCGAGTTAGTTTTGATGTTCTGATGGTCGGGATCTGGTGTAGGGAGAATCATCAACATGCGAGAAGAGTCGTGGATGGTCGGAGGAGGTTGGATCGCCGGTGCACGTGCACGGCAGTGTTGTTGTGTCAGTAGTTTTGTATGGGGTTTGTCTCAAATGAAGTCTCGGGTTAGTGTGGAATTGACTCGGGTAAGGACTCGAGTAAACGTGAGTGAAAATTGTGTTTCCAGATTTTAACTTTAAACTTGCACAAATTTTTGAAAAAAAAGGGATTTTCCTCGGGTCAATGCTCGAGTAGCCTTCGGGTTGAACTCGAAGCACATTTTAAAACATATTTTAAAAGTTTTTTAAAAAAGCAAGGTTTTGAATTTAAATAAATTTGGTTTAAAAATCCTATAAATTTCTTTTATATAAGATAAGTGTTTCTTTAACATTTTTTTATGAGGTTTGTAAATTGTTTTAAATTTTGTTAAGTTAAATCATTTTAAATCTTAATGAGAAATGGAAGTTAAAAGTAAATTTAAAAAGTGAAATGTTTTTTAAATGTAGATGTTAATGATAATTAAGTCATTAATAAGGATAGTATTTTATCTTAAAATTAGTTAAGACTTAATAATTTGAGATTTATTACATTAATAAGGAAATTCAAGTATAATTAATTAATTAATGATTAAGGATTGATAAATAAATTATTAACGGTTGTAAGTTAATTAATTTAAGGGTTAATTAATTTATAATCAAAGATCATCAATTAGATAATTAAAGATTATTAATTAATGATTAGAGATTTATTAATTAAGTAATTAAATTAATTGATTAAGTAATTAAAGATTAACTAAGTTACAGTTTAGCATTTAATTAATTAAGTAATTAGAGATGAATTAATTGGTTATTAAAAATTGATTAATTTGTAATTAATAATGGTTAATTAAAGCATAATTACTTAGGGAAGTAATTAAAAGATGGTTAATGAGTATAACTAAAAGAAGGATCATTAACTAAGGATTATGAAATGATTAATTGATGTGATTAATTTAAGATAATTAATTAGATTAATCAATTAAGGATAATCATTTGTGGAATTGGTTAAGTATAATTACTAATGTAATTTATAAAGTGTAATTACTTTATGAAGTAATTAATGGAAGTAATTTGAGTCTAATTACTTTGTGTAATTAATAAGAAGGATAATTACTTAGTGGAAGTAATTAAGGTTTAATTACTTAGTGTAATTAATTAAAGAATTAATAAATAAAATTTATTTAGAAGTTAATTAAGTAATGTAATTAATTAAAGGATAGTTAATTACTGAGTGTGATTAATCAAGGTTGATTAATTAATGTGATTAATTAAAGATTAATTATTAAATGTGATTAATTTGAACAATAATTAATTAAAGAAGTAATTAGAAGATCATTAATTAATATAATTAATGAAGGTAATTAAGGGTTGATTAATATGATTAATTAAAGGATAAGTAATCAATATAAGTGACTATAGAATAATTAATTAATGTAATTATTTAAGGATTAATGTAATTGACTATAGTTAATTAATTAATGAAGTAATTAAAGGTTAATTACTGCAGATGGTTAAGGATAATTAATTTTTTGTAATTAATTAAAGGCTAATTAATTATTGTAACTAAAGAATAATTAATCAAGAATGTTTAATTAAGACGGATAATTAAAGGATGATTAATTAATTGGTTTGTAATTAATTAATGGTTAAGTAAGCAGGATTTATAGTGATGGAAGTAATTAATTTAGTTTATTTTAAATTAATTAGAGATGGTGTGATTAATTAATCTTTGCTCATGGATGGCTGAATGATATTGAATGCCTTGAATTGTTTAATATCTCTAGTATGAGATATGTATTGATCTATGATACTGGATGCTTTGGTTGAATTGTGATGATATGGATTATCTATTTGTGATAATGTGAATATCTATCTATGTGAATATAGATAATGAATTAAATTGTTTTAACTTAAAACAACTTGGCTTTAAAAGACTGCGTTTTGGATTTCGATGAGACTGGGATCGGGTTTCCAGATTTGGATATCCAAAAACCACATCGATCCAAATTAAACGATGGGTCGTGAATCTCAAGTGATGATCGAGATGAAGATTCAGAGTGTAAGGGCTATTGTCGTTAATTCTGAGGGTGATTCCAAAATGAGTGTAACAAGATAGTGCCTTCGGTTTCGTTCGAACCCGAACAAACTTGTATGGATTGGATGCTTTCAGAACATCATCATTGGAGGACGATGAACATTCAAAGTGATGTGTTCTGATAAGGTAATCGTAGCCCAAGCCTCATCAACCGGGAATGGCTAAAACATGGAAGGTGCGGCAAGTCTAAGTGAGTCGCGGTCAAGTAGGACAAGATTTCCCCTGTCTAGAGGTCCTTTTTTACTCGGTTATGTGGGCAGTTGGTTGCAACAACTGCTGGGGTTGTCTTGTTTGGGACTATCCAGTAAGGGATAGTTCCGGCCTGGTATTGCTGGGGATTTAGGGTGGATCCTCGGTACGGTGATCTAGGCCACATACGATGACGGGCGGTGCCCCAGTAGCCCTACTATTGATGGAAACTCATTCTTCCTACGTGCCCTTTATGGTTTTGATTGTATAACCCACTTTGTAGCTAGTATGCTGGAATTTAATCATGTAACAATTTCAGCTATTTCTTATTTACTTGAAAACCCTAGAACCTATTATAATATCACTGGATTTCTAATCAAAGTTTTGATTATCGTAAGGTAAAAACTTTTCCGTGTTTATGTGCAGGAAGTCTTACGAGATACCTTTTGATTTCAAAGGTTTTCAAAGTTAAGAAACTTTAACCTGTTACTCACACCGGACTCATGTCTGACCCGGAGTTTATTTTCTGTTTTCTTAAACTCTTGGGTACTCAAATTTACAAGTAGCCAAGGGATTCAGGTTAGCTTTGGTGAATTCTAGAGGTGACATGAAGCAGGAGGCTTCAGCGTTTGTAGATATTTAGTTTTCCGCTGTGTTGGTATCTCTGTGTTGTATTTAAGTTGTAATGACTAGACAGCTATAAGTATGTGATGTTTAAGCTGTGTAACTCTGACAGATGTTGTATATTATGTAATACTTATGTGATTAATATAATTTATTCATCCCGCTGTGAGATTCTGATGTTGCTTAGTTCTTTCTTCTCTATCTTTTCTCTTTTCTATCTCTTTCTTTCTTAATAATGATGCGTCCTGTGGAGACAAAGGTGGGTCGTTACATTGTTCGAAGTCCCCAGTCTATGTAGAACCCAACAATCTCCATCATGAAAACAAATGTCTTCATGAACCAGCTAAACTCTCCTCCCATGCCACCCTATGGCACTTAGTACTTTGTTACGCGAATCAAGTTCGAGCAATGCTCAAAATTAGCCAAAGGCAATGACTTGGAAACACGTCTACTGCCTTCTCCTTTGTGTGAACTTTCTGAAGATGAAAAAGCTTCTCTTCAGAGACAACAAACGATCTATCACCGCAATATGCTTCGTCCTCGAGCTGAATGCCATATTTTCAGCTAATTGAATTGCACTCTGACTATCACAGTACACATCCACGCCTTTATATGTGAAGCCCAAATCACAGAACAGTCACCACAAATAAAGTGTCTCCTTTGTTATTTCAACCACAGCTATGAGCTCTGCCTCTATAGTAGACAAAGCCACAATCGTCTACAATCTTGCTCTCCAATCGATCACTGTCCTGCCAATGATGAACACATATCCGGAGGTTGACTTCCTTTGATCTCTATCACCAGCATAGACAGAATCATAAAATCCAACCAAGCTGAAATCTCCTTCTGTGACATCCCATCTCAAGACCCACATTAGTAAAGAGGATTACTAAGTAATCATGTCCACTAACGTAGAGAATAGGGCTGGTTAAGGGCAACCCTCATGATAATGCATTAGCTAAGAGCTAAGTATGTTGATATTTTTTTTCCATTACCTCATATATGGTCGACACACCTTGTCCTTAACTAATACGATACCATGATGGTTTAGGACTATTTCAGAATAAATGCAAAATTCAAATGAATATAAACAGTCATAAAACAGTAAACCTAGATCAGAGTATACATATATATCCATACATCATACATATTACAACATACATAAGTAGCATGAATTACAAAATATATATACACAACCATCCCACAAAATAATAAGTACAATGTCCAAGTCCAAAAAAAAAGCGGTCCAGATAAAAGCAAGCTAACAGATCTAAGAAGGAGTGACCTAAATCCATGCCTGACCCGAGTGATAAATACACAGGTCAGGCTAGCTAGAACTTATCATTAGTAAAGATAACAGTAATAGGAGAAAAGGGAGAACCAATTCGTTGTCGCCAACGAAACGATATAAGTATAATCAAAATCATCTCTAAGGTGAGACATATGTGGGTTCGTCATGATTTCATAAGGGAATTCAATTGGTTATCTAACTATGGTTCATATTCTATAGTTACATAAGTGAAATAGGCAAGGATTTGATTCATATAAATAATCATAAAAAAAGGTATAAACCCCATAAATCCATCATAATAGAACCAATGAGGGTTCAAAACAGTATGTTAGAAATCTCCATAAAACCATCAATACATGTAAGCCTTCATCTTACTCAAGGCTATAATAGCATCCTCATAAAAAGGTGAAATCGAAACATCTAAAACTTCATGGAAAACTGCACGTGCTTACATCGTGACTAGTACTAATATTTGGTACCATAAACATCGTGATGACTGGAGGCAAGTAACATTATAACATCGTGAACATCGTGATGACTATAGTTTATAATATCATAATGACTTCCAGTCATAAAGACTTGAGTTAATAACATCGGGATGATCGGAGTCGCAACTATATCATGATGACTCCAATTTGAGTACTCATGGTCTATAGTGCTAGTAAACATCGTCAATGTGTCTCAACTTTTCGGATAGGAACCCAATAGGCGTTAATGAACGTCCCATACCTTAAATTCGCACCTAATGGTTTACTAACCGTTAGTTGAAGCCATACTAATAAAACATCATAAAAATCATGAAAATATTCTCCGCCTTATCTCATCGGCGAGTAAATACAATATCCTACTCTTCTCATCTCATTGACGAGTACTAGTTGCATCGTGACTTGTCTCATTTCATCGACAAGTAAAATCCATTATAATTCATCTCAACATTGTAATATTATCATAAAGAAGCTTTTCAAAACATCTAAAATTAGTGAATTTGGTTAAGAAACGAAAGAGTTATGGTTAATTTCATTTCAAATTCAAACACAGAGCAAATATTAGTTTTTCTCTCGGGATTGCAATAGAAACACTCAATTTTGTAGAAGTTAACTTCAAAATTTTGAAAAGCACAAAACATGAAACTTGAAGTACATTATATAAGATTTTCAAAACATCTAAAATTATTGAATTGGGTAAAGAAACGAAAGAGTTATGGTTAACTTAGTTTCATATTTAAACACAGAGCAAATAATAGTTTGCTCTCGGGATTGCAATAGAAACACTCAATTTTGAAATCGATAACTTCAAATTTTTGAAAAATGCAAAACAAGAAACTTATAGTACATGATATAAGCTTTTCAAGACATCTAAAATTATTGAATTTGGTTAAGAAATGAAAGAGTTATGCTTAATTTAGTTTCAGAATCAAACACAGAGCAAATTATAGTTTTGCTCTTGGGATTGCAATAGAAACACTCAATTTTGAAACAGATAACTTCAAATTTTGGAAAATACAAAACATGAAACTTGTAGTACATGATCTAAGATTTTCAAAACATCTAAAATTATTGAATTTGGTTAAAACGAAAGACTTATGCTTAATTTAGTTTCAGATTAAACACAGAGCAAATAATAGTTTTGCTCTCAGGATTGCAATAGAAACACTCAATTTTGAAATAGATAACTTCAAATTTTTGGAAAACACAAAACATGAAACTTGTAGTACATGATCTATTTTTTTCTAAAACATCTATAATTATTGAATTTGGTTAAGAAATGAAAGAGTTGTGCTTAATTTAGTTTCAGATTCAAACACAGAGAAAATAATAGTTTTGCTCTCGGGATTGCAATAGAAACACTCAATTTTGAAATCGATACCTTCGTAATTTTGAAAAACCCAAAACGTGAAACTTGTAGCTCTATGTCTGAGCTTTCCACAACATCTAAAATCGTCAAATTTTATTAAAAAATGCAAAAGTTATGACAAAATTTGTTTCAGCTTAAATCTCAAACAAATTTTGCAGAGATGATTTTCTTATTTTATTTTTTTTCTTTTGTCAAGTTCTCACAAGATTACCATTCCAGCTAGCAAATTTATGAGCATGCACTCACCATAAGGATGTTGCAGCGAATTCAAGGACAAGTTGATAGCTTTTGTGATGAATTGAGGCTCTAAACACCTGTAGAAGCTGAAACAAGAACATGCAGTACAAAAGAAGAAAAGTTACAAACAATTCAATACAAACTCAAGATTTGATGAATTAATTCCTAGTATTGGATGTGATTACCTTGTATATACTCTAGTTTGAAGACTCTCTTCTTTAATTTGCAAAAGGTTTGGTGAAATTTGGTTTTAAATTGAGAAAGCCATGAAATTTCTTTTGTTCTTTTACTGCAAGATTTTGTTGAGAGGAAGAAGCAAATGAAAATACATACAGTTCATTTTCTCTCAAACAAAAAATTCTAGAGGATGGGCTATGGATCCCATTCAAACACTCTTAGCCCAAATAGTATACATAGTGAAAAAACAAAGTTATGAATATATATTAACCTGTTTTACCCTTTATATTCATATTCCAACATTTACAAGCCAAGTAAAATACATACATCAATTTGCTTTGAAATGAAATAGTTATTGTGACAAAATAAAATTTATTTTAGCAATAAAATGTTATTTCAACAATAAAACACCATTTTTAAGAATATTTAACAATTTACACAATTTAGTGTAAAAACACTTTTTTTAAAGTATAACTTGATCAAAAATTATTCTCTTAGTCAAATAAATTATAATAAATCATTATAATACTTTTAAAACAATGAAATTATATTTTCACACAATATTTATTCTTTTATATTAATAAATGACAAGTTTTCTTCATATTTTTCCTCTTATATTCATTAAAGGATAATATTGGCAATAATTACCAATATTATCACATTAACTTAATTAAAATACAATAAATGATTAATTTCACTCTAAAACCTCAAAATAAAGTTTTTAAAACTTTATTTCCATCAGTTTGGATTTATTTCAACAATTAAATGTTGAATTACATCACTTGGTAAATTTATTAACTCAAATTTACATAAATTCCAATATTTTCCATTTTATTTAGCCAAAACTCCAAACAATGAATTTTAAACCCAATATTTAACTAACGTATTGTTTATTCAAAATAAAAAATTTAAAAAAAATTATTTTCTTCATTTCATTTTATTCTCAATATTAAACTATAAATATTGTTATAATTTAATATTTCAGGTAATCACCAATACTAGGGTTGTAACAGACTCCCCCCTATAAAAAATTGCATCCTCGCAATTCTTAGAGGTAATCCATGTTCAACATACTTTATTTCATCAAACAAAGGGAATTTAGACTAAACTGAAAAATTCTTACCTTCGGAGTGAGAAGATAAGAAATCAGGGTATGATTGCTTGATGAATTCTCTGGTTTCCCAAGTGCAGTCATCGGGATTATCGGACCATTGAATCTTCACGAGCGGAATACTCTTGTTGCGAAGGCGTCTAACCTCCGAAGCAAGAACCCTCACAGGATGCAACACGAATGATAGATTAGGAGAGACTTCTAGCTTCTCTAAAGCATGAGAATCGAACACAGAATCTGAATCTTATAGATGCTTCCTCAATTGAGAGATGTGGAATACCTCATGAGCTCAAGAAAACTGATCGGGAAGTGCTACGCAACATGCAACATGACCGGTATGCTCTATAATAGGAAATGGTCCAATATAGCATGGTTCCAATTTCCCTGTCTGGCTGAAGCGTGTCACTCCCTTCAAAGGAGAAGCTCGGATATAAAAAAGATCGCCCACTGAGAACTCAAGAGGCCTCCTACAGTTGTCCGCCTAGGATTTCTGTCGACTCTGAGCCTCTTTCATTCTCTCTCGGATAAGACGGATCTTCTCAGAGGATTCTCAAATAGACCCGGGGCCAAGAATGAGCCTTTCCCCTGACTCAAGCCAACATGATGGAGAATGACACGGCCTTCCATATAAGGCTTCGAAAGGAGCCATGCCGATAGAAGATTGGTAGCTATTATTATAAGAAAACTCAACTAGAGGAAGATGATCCTCCCAACTACCACCAAAATCCAAGACACAAGCACGAAGCAGATCTTCCAAGATACGATTCCCACGTTCAGTCTGTCCATCAAACTGTGGGTGATAAGCTGTGCTAAGATTAAGCTTTGTCCCAAAGCTTGTTGGAGACTCTGCCAGAAGTGACTCATGAAAAGAGCATCATGATCATGCACAATAGATGAAAGAACACCGTGTAAATGCACGATATCCTTAATATATAGCTTCGATAAGAGATATGTCGTCCTATTAGACTTAATAGGAATGAAATGTGCAGACTTGGTAAGATGGTCCACAATAACCCAAATACTACTATGGCCTGACCTCGAACGAGGTCAGCCATCAATGAAATCCATAGAAATCTTGTCCCATTTCCACAATGGAACCTCTAAAGGCTGAAGAAGACCATTGGGTCGCTGATGCTCGGCTTTAATAAGCTGACAAGTCATCCAATTGCTTACATAACTTGTTATAACTTGCTTCATGCCTTCCCAGTAATAGAGATGACGTATATTAGCCTACATCTTGCTGCTGCCAGGATGAATGGTGTACTTAGAATGGTGACACTCAACCAGAATGTCCCGCCTAAGTTCTGGAATAGAAGGCACGACTAGATGGTTCTTCTTTCGAAAACGCCCTTGAATATCGATGCTGAAATCCCTCATCTCAATGTCATCGTGGGATACAGACTTATACCTCTGAATAAGAACAGATATATCAGAGTCTTGCCGCTGAGCCTCGGCAATCTGATCTAGAAGAGTAGGATGAGCTTCTATGTTACAACAGAATAGGTGAATCTAAAGTGGAAGCACAATCACGAATATCACACATCGAAAGAAGCTCAAGAACTTTCCACTCTACAATCATCATGGAAACAATAACTGAATGCTTACGACTCAAAGCATCAGCCACCCGATTCCCCTTGCCAGGGGTATACTGAATATTGAAATCATATGAAGCTAGAAACTCGAGCCAACGCTGCTGTCGCATATTGAGCTCCTTCTAGGAGAACAAGTACTTAAGAGACTTGTGATCGGTGAAAAGAGTAAAGTGCTCTCCAAAAAAATAATGACGCCACATCTTCAAAGCAAAGACAATGGCGGCAAACTCTAAATCGTGGGTATCATACCGAACTTCGTTCGAACGTAATTGCCTTGAAGCGTAGGCAACTACCCTATCCGTCCATATAAGAACAGCATCGAGGCCACTACGACTGGCATCGGTATAGACAATAAGATCCTGATTCCCTTCGGGAACCACAAGAATAGGAGCATTAGTGAGAAGCCCCTTCAATCTCTGAAAGGAAGCCTCACACTTATCAGACCATATATAGTGAACGCTTTCTTTGTGAGGCTTGTAAGCGGAAGCACAATACGGGAAAATTCTTTGATGAATCGACGGTAATAACCCGCCAAACCCAGAAAGCTACGAATTTCATGAACATTCTTAGGCCTCTTCTAATCCTGGATGGCTTCAATCTTAGAAGGATCGACGGAAATGCCTTCGGAAGAAACAACGTGGCCTAAGAACATAACTTGCTTTTCCCAAGAATGATACTTAGAAAGCTTCACTTTGAGTTGATGCTGTCGAAGAGTACTCAATTTTTTTTTAAGATGTCGAGTATTTTCTGCCTCGGACTTAGAATATACAAGAATGTCATCGACGAAAACAAGAACAAACTTATCGAGATATTCTCTGAATACTCGATTCATAAGGTCGATGAAATAAGAAAGAGCATTCGTCAAACCGAACAGCATGACGAGCCACTCATATGAACCGTAGCGAGTACGGAAAGATGTAAGTGGAATTCTGCCTTCCGCAACTCGAAGCTGGTGAAATCCCATGGAAAGGTCAAGCTGTGAGAAGACCTTAGCGCCACACAACTAATCGAACATATCGTCAATCCTAGGCAATGGATAGCGGTTCTTGATGGTTAACTCATTAAGCTTGTGATAATCAACGCATAGCCTAAGAGTCCCATCAGACTTCCTCACGAATACCACCGTGGCTCCCCACGGTGAAGAACTAGATCGAATGAAATACTTGGATTCAAGCTCTAGGAGTTGCTTCTTGATTTCCTCATTCTCTTTAGTAGACATCCTTGTGGGAGGACGAATAACTGGCTGTGCGCCTGGAATAAGGTCGATGTGGAACTCAATAGCCTGCTTGGGTGGTAATCTCGAAACAGGCTCAAATAAGTCTGGAAAGTCATGAACAACAGGAATCCGAGACACATTACCATCATCGTCTCGAGAATCAAGAGCAAATAAAGAAGCCACGGAGTCATGTTCGGACTCTTGAAGCAGAAGAGACAACCGAGTAGGAGAATCAGGATGATGAAGATATAAAACCCTCTCCAAACAAAGAATCATGGCATCATATCTAACTAGCCAGTCCATACCAAGAATCATATCAAATCCAAGAAAAGGAATCACATGCAGATTTGCACGGAAGGAAAAACCACAAATCATAATCTCAACATCATTACAAAGAAGACTAAGGGTTGTAGATCCCATGATAGGATTCGCAATCCATAAAGAAGTAAGCATGCAAGAAGCATTTAACTGTAAAGCATCGACGAGTTCCTTCGATACGAATAATGAGAATCACCTATATCGAAGAGCACTCGAATAGAACGATAATGAAGTAAAATAGAACCTTCTAAAATAGAAGAGAATACCTCGAGACTGAGAAGCATCTCTAGAAGTGGTAGCTACATTAAAATGACCCTGATGAGAACTCTTCTCCCTCTTAGGACAAGCTAAAATCAAATGCCCCTCCTTCTTACAATAAAGGCATCTCTTAGGCTTAGGACACTCTCTCATAAGATGGTCAGGCGAACCACAATTGAAACAAGCAAAAGGCTTAGCTAAAGGAGTAGCTGGAGACTGAGAAGAGGACCCACCTTGCTTCTTCTTCTTATTAGGGTCGAAAGGCTTAGGCTTGCGGTAAAACTTTTTCTTGTTCAGATTTCCCCGTACCTCACCCTCAACATCACTATCTTTCTCCTTCTTGACCGCTTCAAGCTAAAGGGCCGCATCTACAAGTTTCTCAAAAGAAAGCTCAAGACGAAGCATAAGGGATTTCTTCAAGTACTTCTTAAGTCCAGAGACGAACTTAAGATTCTTCTTATATGTAATAGAAATGTGCTCAAGACCATACTTAGACAAGGCATCGAAAGATGCAACATACTCAGAAACTGTCAACTTCCATTGTTTGAAATCAAGGAAACGTCGAGCTAGATTAGCTTTCTCAGATTCAGGAACAAACTTAAGCTCAAATCTCTCATGGAACTGATCCCACTCTAAGGTAGACTGATAAACTTCTGCTACAAACAAGTCATACCAATTCAATGCATGTTCTTGCAACACACTCGATGTGACAAGAAAGCGATGATGGCTAGATATCTCCATACAGTTAAATATGCACTCACAAGAATTGAGCCATGCCTCGACCTCTAAGACGGTCTCAGTGCCTATAAAGATCTTGCCACCAAGATGAGTAAAGTCGCTACACATGCACGCAAATGCGGATTTGCACGGAGGAGAAGATCGAGCTGGAAAGGGAGGCTGAGTGCTCCTAATAAGCTTGAGAATCTGATCGGTAGACATATATATACCTTCGGGACAAGAACCACTGGACGGTCCCGCCGTCGAAGAGCGTCCTCTACCTTTACCAGACATAGCTGAAAGATATAGGTTTATTCACAGGGTAGGTAAATATATTATCAATTCAAATGCAGAAATTAAGGAATACTACGGTATTAAATTAACATTACTAGACATATTCCTTTCTATCTACCCCAAAGGAATCGAAAAGGTACACGAATCAAAACAAGGGTGATGGTGAGATGGATCACGATTGGGGATGATGTGTACAAAGTATTATATTTGATGTAGGGTAATCATGCCTACTGTTCTGCATATATCATAATATATTCTGAAAACCTCGCTCTGATACCAAGCTTTGACGCCCCACCCCGAGACCCACATTAGTAAAGAGGATTACTAAGTAATCCTATCCGCTAATGTAGAGAATAGGGCTGGTTAAGGGCAATCCTCATGATAATGCATTAGCTAAGAGCTAAGTATGTCGATATTTTTTTTACATTACCTTATATGGTCGACACACCTTGTCCTTAACTAGTACGATACCATCGTGGTTGACGACTATTTCAGAATAAATGCAATATACAAATAAATATAAACAGTCATAGAATAGCAAACCAAGATCAGAGTGTGTGTGTGTGTGTGTGTATCCATAGATCATACATAATACAACATACATAAGTAGCATGAACTGCAAAATATACATACACAACCATCCCATAAAATAATAGGTACAATGTCCAAGTCTGAAAAAAAGTGGTCCATACAAAAGCAAGCTAACGGATCCAAGAAGGAGTGAGCTAAATCCACACCTAGCCAGCAACTCGGTCTGATCCGAGTAATAAATACACGGGTCAGGCTAGCTAGAACTTATCATTAGTAAAGATAACAGTAATGGAAGAAATGGGAGAACCAATCCGTTGTTGCCAACGGAACGATATAAATATAATCAAAATCATCCCTAAGATGAGACATATGTGGGTTCATCATGATTTCATAAGGGAATTCAATTGGTTATCTAACTATGGTTCATCTTCTATCGTTACATAAGTGAAATAGGCAAGGATTTGATTCATATAAATAATCATAAAAAAACGGTCTAAAACCCCATAAATCCATCATAATAGAACTCAACGAGGGTTCAAAACAATATGCTAGAAATCTCCATAAAACCATCAATACATGTAAGCCTTCATCTTACTCAAGGCTATAATAACATCCTCATAAAAAGGTGAAATCAAAACATCTAAAACTTTATGGGAAACTACACGTGCTTACATCGTGACTAGTACTAATATTTGGTACCATAAACATCGTGATGACTGGAGTCAAGTAACATTATAACATCGTGAACATCATGATGACTATAGTCTATAATATCGTAATGAATCCCAGTCACAAAGACCTGAGTTAATAACATCAGGATGAGCGGAGTCGCAACTACATTGTGATGACTCCAATTGAGTACTCGTGAATAGTACTAGTAAACATCGTGAATGTATCTCAACTTCTTGGATAGGAACTCAATAGGCGTTAACATACGTCCCATATCGTATGTTCGCACCTAATGGTCTACTAACGTTAGTTGATGCCACACTAGTAAAACATCATGAAAATATACTCTGCCTCATCTCATCGGGGAGTAAATACAATACCCTACTTGTCTCATCTCATTGACGAGTACTGGTGGCATCGTGACTTGTCTCATCTCGTCGACAAGTAAAAGCCATCATAATACATCTCAACATCATAAAATTATCATAAAGAAGCTTTCCAAAACATATAAAATTTGGTTAAGAAACGAAAGAGTTATGGTTAATTTCGTTTCAAATTCAAACACAGAGCAAATATTAGTTTTCCACTCGAGATTCAGTAGAAACACTCAATTTTGATATAGATAACTTCAAAATTTTGGAAAACATAAAACATGAAACTTGTAGTACATGATCTAAGATTTCCAAAACATCTAAAATTATTGAATTTGGTTAAGAAACGAAAGAGTTATGATTAATTTACTTTCATATTTAAACATAAAGCAAATAATAGTTTTACTCTTGGAATTGTAATGAAAACACTCAATTTTGAAGCAGATAACTTCAAAATTTTGAAAAACACAAAGAAAGAAATTTGTAGCATATGATCCAAGATTTCCAAAATATCTAAAATTATTGAATTTGGTTAAGAAATGGAAGATTTACGTTTAATTTAGTTTCGGATTCAAACATAGAGCAAATAATAGTTTTGCTCTCGAGATTGCAATAGAAACACTCAATTTTGAAATAGATAACTTCAAAATTTTGGAAAATAAAAAACATGAAACTTGTATTACATGATCTAAGTTTCCAAAACATCTAAAATTATGGAATTTAGTTAAGAAACGTAAAAGTTATGGTTAATTTAGTTTCAGATTTAAACACAGAGAAAATAATAGTTTTACTCTCGGGATTGCAATAGAAACACTCAATTTTGAAACAGATAACTTCAAAATTTGGGAAAACACAAAACATTAAACTTGTAGTACATGATCTAAGCTTTTTAAAACATCAAAATTGAATTTGGTCAAGAAACGAAAGAGTTATGCTTAATTTAGTTTCAGATTCAAACACAGAGAAAATAATAATTTTGCTCTCGGGATTGCAGTAGAGATACTCAATTTTGAAACAGATAAATTCAAAATTTTGGAAAACACAAAAAATGTAACTTGGAGTAAATGCTCTAATCTTTCCAAAACATATAAAATTATGGAATTTGGTTAAGAAATTAAAGAGTTGTGCTTAATTTAGTTTCACACTTAAACACATAGCAAATAATAGTTTTGCTCTCGGGATTGCAATAGAAACACTCAATTTTGAAGTAGATATCTTCATAATTTTGAAAATCACAAAATGTGAAACTTATAGCTCTATGTACGAGCTTTCTATAACATCTAAAATTATCAGGTTTGGTTAAGAAATGCAAAAGTTATGACAAAATTTGTTTCAGCTTAAATCTCAAACAAATTTTACAGATATGATTTTTTTTTCGTTTGTCAAGTTCTCACAAGATTACCATTTCAGCTAGCAAATTTATGAGCATGCACTCACCTTAAGGATTTAACAGCGAATTCCTGAGGACAAGTTGATAGCTTTTGTGATGAATTGAGGCTCTAAACACCTGTAGAAGCTGAAACAAGAACATGCAGTACAAAAGAAGAAAAGTTACAAACATTTCAATATAAACTCAAGATTAATTCCTAGTATTGGATGTGATTACCTTATATATACTCTAGTTTGAAGACTCTCTTCTTTAATTTTTGGTGAAATTTGGTTTTAAATTGGGAAAGCCATGAAATTTCTTTTGTTTTTTTACTCCAAGATTTTGTTGAGAGGAAGAATCAAATGAAAATACGTACAGTTCATTTTCTCTCAACCATAAAATTCTAGAGATGGGCTATGGACCCATTCAAACACTCTTATCCCAAATAGTATAGTAGTGAAAAAACAAAGTTATGTGTATATATTAACCTATTTTACACTTTATATTCATATTCCAACATTTACAAGTCAAGTAAAATACATACATCAATTTGCTTTGAAATAAAATAGTTATTATGACAAAATAAATTTTATTTTAACAATAAAAAGTTATTTCAACAATAAAACACCAATTTTAAGAATATTTAACAATTTACACAATTTTAGTGTAAAAACACTATTTTTAAAGTATAACTTGATCAAAAATTATTCTCTTAGTCAAATAAATTGTAATAAATCATTCTAATACTTTTAAAACAACAAAATAATATTTACACACAATATTTCATCTTTTATTCTAATAAAAGACAAGTTTTCTTCATATTTTTCCTCTTATATTCAATAAAAGGATAATATTGGCAATAATTACCAATATTATCACATTAGCCTAATTAAAATACAATAAATAATTAATTTCACTCTAAAACCTCAAAATAAAGTTTTTAAAACTTTATTTCCATCAATTTGGATTTATATC
Source organism: Allium cepa (assembly GCA_030765085.1). Taxonomy (NCBI): domain Eukaryota; kingdom Viridiplantae; phylum Streptophyta; class Magnoliopsida; order Asparagales; family Amaryllidaceae; genus Allium; species Allium cepa. The sequence continues at coordinate 954,210,103 of CM060934.1, read as the reverse complement.
AACAATTAAATGTTGAATTACATCACTTGGTAAATTTATTAACTCAAATTTACATAAATTCCAATATTTTCCATTTTATTTAATCAAAACTCCAAACAATGAATTTTAAACCCAATATTTAACTCCAAACACATTGTTTATTTAAAATAAACAATTTAAACCAAATTTGTTTTCTTCATTTCATTTTATTCTCAATATTGAACTATAAGTATTGTTATAATTTAATATTTTAGGTAATCACCAATACTAGGGTTGTTACACCTCCTGTGCCGCCAAAGGCAAGTTCATGTTTGGAGTTCCTCTAAGGTATCTGAAGATACACTTCACTACTTCCCAATGCATCTTTCCTAGATTCACCATGAATCTACTCACCAATCCAACAGCTGTGCAATGTCAGGCCTAGTGCAGATCATGACATACATCAAGCTGCCAACTATACTTGCATATAGGACCTTCATCGTATAAGCCTTGTCCTTTTCTGAGATAGGAGAGCCTTTACTAGAAAGCTGTATGTGCAAAGGCATGGTTGTGCTGATTGCTTTTGCCCCTTCCATGCTAAATCATGTAAGCACCTTTCGAATATACTCCTTTTGAGTAAGGTTCAAAAGTCCCAGCTTTCTATCCCTTTGAATTTCTACACCCAAAATTTTCTTTGCTTCTCCAAGTTCTTTCATTTCGAATTCTGCTTTTAGCTTTCGCTTTAAATTATAGATTTCAGCCTTATCCTTGGAAGCAATCAACATCATCCACGTACAAGAGTAGGTACACCTATTTACCATTCTTTAAATGCTTGAAGTACACACAAGTGTCGTTGATACTATGATCAAAACCAAGTGAAAGCATAAAAGAATCAAACCTCTTTTACCATTGTTTAGGCGACTGTTTAAGTCCATACAACAACTTCTTTAATTTGCAAACCAAATTTATTTTCCATCTTCAACAAATCCTTTCAGCTACTTCATGTAGATGGTCTCATCCAAATCTCAGTGTAAGAAAGCAGTTTTCACGTCCAGTTGCTCCAGCTCCAAATCATGAGTCGCGACGATAGCGAGAAAAATGCGGATGGATGTATGCCTCACTACTGGAGAGAATATCTCATCATACTCCAATCTCTTTCTTTGTGAAAACCTTTAGCAACTAGTCTAGTCTTGTATCTCCCATCATCCTTCACCTTGAACACCCATTTGCAACCTATGGCTCAGCTTCCTTGAGGAGGTGGTACCAAATCCCAAGTCTTATTCTTCTTTAATGACTCTAACTCCTCTTTCATAGTGCACATCCACTTCGAACTGTCACATGACTTCAAAGCTTCATCAAGGTCAAGTGCCTCCTCAAGAACCACATGTAGGGCATAGTCAAACTGATCACCAAGGTTAAGGTTCGCAAACTGCAAATCGCCATACCTTTCAGGTGGCCTAATAGTCCTACGACTAACCCGGGTTGGTACTGCTTCGCCTAAACTCCTTTCAACTCCACCTTGAACTAGACTTCCTATAGATTCATGCATATCACCAGTACTACTAGAAGGTACTTGTGGACTATCCTATGATGTTTCATCAACTGTGTTTTCTTCGATAGCATCAACAACGACTCTACTCTTTGGCTGGAACATGGGAACTTCTTCCATCTCCTAAGGCCTATCAGAATCTTCTGATATGGTAGGTAGCTTTCCTTCGGATTGAACATAGCAGACTCATCAAAGGTAAGATGTTTGGAATAAACAATCTTTCTATCAATTCGGTTTCAAATTCGATACCCTTTGATACCATCGTTGTATCCCATTAGCATGCCTTTGTATGCTTTAGCCTCCAACTGGTCATCACTTGTACGGTGAACGTACACAAGACAACCAAAAATTCGAAAATAACCAAGATACACTGCTTTGCCTCTCTACTTTTCCTCTAGAATCTTCCCACCTATGGCTAAGCACGGAATTCGATTTATGATATGCACTGCAGTTGATAATGCCTCAGCCCAAAATCCTCTGGACAAGCCCGCTATCAATCTCAAGCAACGAACCTTCTCCAATAGACTCATATTCATCCTTTCCGCAACCCCATTGGATTATGGATCACTGGGTGTAGTGAAATATCTCTAAATGTCATGTTGTCTACAGAAATCGAGGAACATCCTAGAGACAAACTCACTGCCATTATCAGATCTCAGCACCTTCAACCTAGAACCACATTGATTCTCAACAAGCACTTTTCATTCTTTAAACTTCTCAAAACTCTCTGATTTGGCATTCATCACATTACACCCATACTTTTTGAGAAAAGTCATAAATGAAAGAGATAAAATATTTTTCTCCTCCAGAGAAGGTGTGGCAACTGGTCCTTAAACATCTGTATGCATGTACTCAAGTACTCTCCTCGATCTATGGAGTCCAACTCCAAAAGATACTTTAGTTTGCTTGCCTAACACACACTCCTGGCAAAAATCCATCTTTTCAAAGCTTTCTCCTTTGATCATCTTCTGTCTTCGAAGCAACTCTAAGCTTTTCTATGAAATATGACCCAGCCTGAGATGTCAAAGCTTTGTGGCATCCAAAGCATGAGGACCATCTACTCCAACACACGACTCTCCAAGAACGATGGTTCCTTTCAGCAAATACAGATTTCGTTACACATCTCCTTTCATAAAAACTAGTGCACCTCTCGAAAACTTCAGACTATCCTTCTCGATAGTTACTTTGCACCCCAAAGATGCCAATTGTCCTAAAGAAATTAAGGACTTCCGAAGACCAAGAACATATCGGACACCTGTTAGAGTGCGTATCACTCCGTCAAACATCCTGATCCTCAATGTATTTTCACTCATTGCTCTACAGCTAGCATCATTACCCATAATAATAGAGCTTCCCTCTCATCCAATGAAAGAACTGAAGTAATCCTTATTAGGCATCATATGGAAAGACACCCCCGAGTCCAGCACCCAATGGTCTGAGACATCCGACACTGCTGTAGACAATACGTTGTCAGATACAGACTTCTCCACCGCAAATAATGAAGATCCTTCTTCTTCCTTCTTCTTTAAATGTGGACAATCCGTTTCCCAGTGACCAGTTTTCTTGCAAATAAAGCACTTTCCTTCCTTAAACTTTCCTCTCCTACCATTACCGGGCTTCCTAGACTTGGAATTTCCTTTAGAGTGTCAATTCTTCTTATCATCTCTACCTCTTTCAACAAACAGGCCATGACTACTACTTCCACCTCTACTTCCTTCACTTATCTCCTTCATCTGATCCCTTAAGCCCTAAGACAGAAGGCCTGACTTCACATCTTCCACAGTTAATGTGTCTCTGGCAAAGATAAGGATGTTAGCAAAACCTATGTATCACTTTGGAAGAGAACATAAAAGAAGCATTGTCATTTGCTCCTCATCCATCTTCAAGTCAACAGTCTTCATCTTCATCACGAGATCATCAAAGAAGTGTTCCTTCACTGAAGTTCCCTCTTTCATCCACATGGTGAAAAATGTTTTCAGTAATATCAAACGGTTAGTCAAAGATTTCTTCAAGTAGAGATTCTCTAGCTTGGTCCAAATGCCCCTAGCAGTGGTCTCACTGCTAATCTCTGAGATAACATTCTTTCCCATAGCTAGCTATAAAGTAGTAAATGTCTATTTCTCTATCTCCTTGCTTTCCGCGACTAAAATGTCAACCGTCAACTCCTCAGGGGAAAATACTGCTGGATGGACTTCATTCCTCATTAGAACAGACTTCATCCTCCATTTTCACTTCTCGAAGTCTTTATCCTCCATTCCATTTCTCAATTGCCAACTGTGCCCGATGTTATATACATCCCTCCAGTATAAGGTCTTGTAATAACTGAAGTCGCTTCATCTTCTTCCATAGCGTCTAACATTCCTCAATTAACCTTGCTCTAATACCAAACTGTTGGGGTAAATCCTTCAGATGATCAGTCTAAGGGAATAAAAATTCAAAGCAGCGGAAAACGGTTGGATCATGATTGTAGCGAGATGGAACAAACAAAAGACGAACACCAGAACATACATTCATAGATTTATGTTTTACAAAAAAAAATAACACTAGTATTAATATTGGTTCCACTAACGCTAGGCAGTGTACGTCCACTTGGGGAGAGGAGATTTTATTAATCACTGAAAGATTAGAGTTACAAGATTGATTTACTTTTGGAGGCTATACATAAGAAGAATTTAAAATACAGACAAAATTCTGTAGATTTTCAGCTCTCCCTTTGGCTAAAATTAGCTCTTAATTTCGGCTACCATTGTTGCCTAGAAGCTCCTCTATTTATAGAGTGAAGAAATAAGGAGGGTTAGCTGCTATATAGCAGTCTTGGGGTTTGGTTCGGTATGAATTTGGTTTGGTTCGGCAAAACGCCGAGCGAAAAATTTGGACCGGCATATCCCTTATTGGAGCGGCATGCTCAAATACCAAACGAAAGATTTCGTTCAGCAAAACACCTCAGTAAAACGCAGCAACTTATTTTGGTTCGACGTTACTCACTTCAGTTTCATGTTGCCGCTCTAAACATTTCGTTCGGCATAAATATTTCACCACTCCAAATATTTGGTTCGGTCCTCCTCAATGCCGAACGAAACTGCAACAACGGACGAGATTTCTCGTCCGACACTTTTTTCGATCATAGCCCTAGCTTTCTTCAATCACCGAATGAGATTACTTTTTCCTCAAATCTCAACATCGAACAAGATTACTTTCTTCAATCACGTTGCTTCTTCTTCCTCTATTACTCCAAAGGTTTCGACCAAGCTCTTCCTTGTCAACTTCTCCACCGTGACTTCCTTCTTCTTCGTCAACAATGGAATCAGATATCAACTTCAACGGGCTCCCATAGATCTATAGCCACTAGTTCGAGACATTTGCTAATAACAGTGGTTGAATATATAAATGGTAACTTATGGATTTTCCTTAATTGACTGTAAGTGCACACATATAGTAAAGATACATCAAAAGAAATGTTATTATTCTTAAGTACTTGTTTTACAACATTTACACTGGGATGGCCCAGTTTACAGTGTCATAAGTCAAATATCCCTTTGTCATTCTTAACATTTGATTTAGAAATATTACACCATATTTTTTTAACTTTGCTCTTTCTTATGTTTCCAAAGTTTAATTTATATAACCCCTTGTCCAGTTTACCCTGCAGTAATATTTCTTGATTCAGTAAGTCTTTCACTACATAAATTTTTAGATGAAACTCAAAATACACATTTTTTTCATTAGCAAATTGAGGCATACTCATTAAAAAAAAATTAATTTGAGAAACTCTTAATAGATTATTGAAATGAAGGTTTCTTTTACCTATTAAGATTCTGGGGTTATTTGTAAGATGATTGGTGGCACCTAAACCTGGATACCAGTCTTCACATGCAATGTCTTCGGCCCTGGTAAGACTTCGTGGATTTTTTTGCTACATTCTTGAACTTTCACTCTGATTATTCTATCTTTGATCCATATAAGCAACATTTGCACTAGAACTGTAGTTTATTTGATTCCCATGATTTTGTTGACTTGGGTAGTATTCAGTATTCAGTCTAAAGTAGCACTGCCTTGTTGTATGTCTGGGTTTTTCATATATTTGACACTTTTCTCTATTAGTGTTCCATCTGTTGTTCCTACCTCTTCCTCTTTGAGTAGTACCACCCCTTTGATTATATGATTCTTTCCTATTATTTTGATTGTCTTGTCTCCTTCCTTGATTCTTGTTTTTAGAATTTGAGGCATAGTTAATTAATAGTTCTGTGTTGCTTTCTTTTATCTGTTCTACTCTGCCTTTATGTGATAGTAAGGTTGAGTGGACATATTGCATATTAGGTAGGCTTTGTTGTGAGGAGAATGGCCACAACTGTTCTATATCTAGGCTATTCAATGTAGTAAGAATCTGTGCTGTTTTTGACACTGTATGAGCAGTAGTGTCAAGAATATCACAGTAGGTCTTGACTTTGGTCAGATGCTCCCTCATTGACATGTTTTCTTTCTTTAAATTCTGTAATCGTAGCTTGTAATGCATAATTCTTGCCGCAGATTGCGTATTGAATATCTTTTGAATTGCAGTTCAAATTTCATGGGATGTTTTGCATCCAACAATCTATGATAGAAGTCCAGAACTTATGAATGACAGTAACCAGGCTGTAAGAAAACTGTCCCGTCTTTGATGATTAACATATTCCCTGCTGATAACTCGTTCTCATTTGCTGTTAGTGATCATTCTTGCGAGGGTAATGGCAGTTCCATACGGGAATTCTTTTAACCCATATCCTTTTATACTGATTTCTACTTGATATTTCCATAATGCAAAATTGTTTTCATCTAATGGAATGGTTACTAAATGATTCTTTGGCTTGATAACGATGCAGGAATTATTCTCTGAAATAGATGGTTCTTGATTCTTGAGTCCATTTGATGCAGTGGATGAAACTTCATCATCTCCAGCTATGTTGAAGCAATGGAGTATAATGTTGGCGATTCTGATGGGATTCTTTCAATATGCAGCCAAAACTTATGGATCTTGATTCAAGTTTCTTGGCAAGGCACTTTGCAGAGAATTCTTGATGATAATCAAGAATGATGGGCTGAAATAGTACACTGTCAGATGATGAGAACACTGATTCCCGAGAGCAACCGAAGGGCTGAGTGATGAAGCAACTCTAACAGCCCTTTTCTGGATAGCTCGATGATGATGGACAACTATTCTCTGATGAGTGCCAAATGATGATCAAAGAAAGATTAGATGAAAGATAATCAGTGGAAGATTACTGTCGTTTGACAGTTTATAAGCTCTGATACTGTAATAGAAATGATACTTGTTCTTTATTGAAATGCAGATTGTTTTTGCTTGCAATACAAAATAGAGATTTTGCTGTTCTTTTATTTGTGCAGTTATACACAAAGCAAAAACAATAAAAAGGTTATTTAGCTTGATATACTCGGCCCAAATGCTTTTATCTGAGACCCGTATCCTATTATATTATTTGATACTTTGTATATTCTTACTTGTAGCGGAAAAAAAATACAAAATAAGAAGATATCCAACTTTTGTGTTGTGGTGTATGGATGCTTTATTTTTTTAAACAACTTCTTTGTTTAGGTTTTATGTAGTGTGGATATCATATAATTTTAGAAATCGGCATTAAACAATGCTAGTGTTTAAAGTTCTTGTGTCGGGCCATAAAATAGACAATCAACTTGCCACATGCAAGAGTGTACACACACGTAAATTAAAATTCCACAATAAAATTGGAGATTTAGATGATGCTTGAGTACATATAGCATATGTTGCATATGTATTATTGCAAGAATCAATGGTAATAATACAAAGCAAGGTACAGGGGCAAATAATACAAGAACCATCCATAAGAAAGTGTGATTATATTTAAGGAGAACCCTATCTTTTGGGATATTAGAATTTTGAATAATTTATAAACAAGTGTCAATTCAATGGTGGTGGGAGTTAATGGCGAGTGTTAATGCATAGCCAAGTTTAGGAAGTATATTTCCAGTTAGCTTTTTTGCTCTTGTAATAGTTTATGGAAATTGGAACTGAACAATTATATTTGTATTGCTTTAATTAATCTAATATTTAATAATTATGCAAGAGAGAATTTAGCAATTTGATCCAAAATTAGATCATTCCACGTTATTAGCATCAAGGAAAATGACGCTAGACTCATTGTAAAAGTAAAAATATTCACCATCTTGTTTCTGACATATATAAAAAGTTTTGCAGTACTGTCATCAGTTATGTTGCCTTTGTGCACTGAGCCATCTATGGGAGTGCTTAATTCATTAAAGTTCAGTATTATTTATATTGCACACCTTATTGATTATATCAACGATTTTCATTAGCATCTTTCACTCTTAGCGGGTGGTGCACCACCCCGCACGCGCTTGCATCCACATCCGCATCCACAGCGTGAGCTAATGGACGTTTGAGACGTATTAGAGGTACTTTGCAGTTGGTCGTTGGCTTGACTTGGTTATTCAAAAACGTATACTTTTTGTTTTCTTTGTTCAAATTCGATTCGAATAGTAATAATACAAACAGTCACGTCAGTTGGCTTGACTTGGATGTTCAGAACAGACATTTTTTGTATTCTTTGTTCAAATTCGATTCTAATAGTAATAATACAAACGGTCACGTCAATTGGCTGTTGGCTTGGCTTGGTTGTTCAGAACATGCATTTTTTGTTTTCTTTGTTCAAATTCGATTCTGAAAGTAATAATACAAACGGTCACGTCAACTGGCTTTTGGCTTGGCTTGATTGTTCAAAACGGTCATTTTTTGTTTTCTTTGTTCAAATTCGATTCTAACAGTAATAATACAAACGTCCATGTCAGTTGGTAAATGGTCGCAAACGTTCAAAAAGGTGCCTTTTACCGAATAGGCACCTCCCCATGCCTATATACCATTCAAACGGGTAACTTTTACCGAATAAGCACCTCCCCGTGCCTATAAACCGTTCAAACATGTTCCTTTTACCGAATGTGTAGAAAGAAATCAAAAACTGATCACCAAAATTTTTCTGCATTCATTTCTCCTCCAAATTCTGTTCTTAAATAATCTCTTGAGTTCGTCGTTGCTCTGCAATTGCCAGCACAGCGTTGCAGAGATCGGTTCATTTCATCTTAGGAAACAGTTGCTCGTCATCCCTTGAGTAGCATTGGGGGAGCAATTTTGTTTCAAGGAAACAGTTTACACTAGACTCGGAATAATCGGTGCGTTTTTTACTGTTTATTTGTTAACCACACTAGAACTACTCTTAACGATTGTGCGATGTACCTGTGACGTTTGTTGTTGTTGTTGCAATTTGCAACATAATTGCAACAGTTTCATAACGCTCTTGTAACGTTACTGTTAGCAATTTGTATATACAGTTTAGTAACGCTTTTCTAACGTTACTAAATAACAATTTCGTAACATTTTTCTGACGTTGCGACTAATATCTTGAAACTGAAGTGGTACTGTGACGACCCGAACTCGATGTCCGACAAACAACATCAAATTGGTATCGTCGGAGCTTGCAACAACATTAGATGATACACAACACAGTGGAAATAAAAGATGATATCACTGATACAACATGAATACAATATCCAATACATCAATTTGATACAATGATAATCATCAACATCAGAGAATATACAACACAAAATACAGCGGAACACGATACAATATGAGGTAAGTCTTCAACAGAATCTAAAACTGCAACTCCATTCCAAAACTCCAAAGCCAAAGCTCCAAAACTTCAAGCTCGATCCACCATCAAGGTTGCACAAAGCTAAGCAAGGTCAGCCCGTGCACTCCAAAGATTCCAAAATGTATCAAACAGAAAACTGAAGGCTACCAAATCGATATCTACTACCTGACTATCTGAAGAACCAAACTCTAGACTGACCGTGTGAAAATTGTGGGCACCCAGAGTTTAGAAAGGGAACAATAAACTCTGAGTCAGTCATGAGACTGGTGTGAGCAAACAAAATCGTTTGGTCTTTAAAAAAATCAAAAGATTTTAAGTTTGAAATCCTCAATGCTTTTGGAAAATGAAACTACCATAAGGCCTCCCGGCACACACACAATGCAAACACACACATGGGGGAGATTTCCCCTTGTGATAGTCAAACATGCTTACTACGCAAAAATTCTTTTTGATATTATTATTAGTGCATAGTGGAAAACCTTTCGAAAGTATAATATAAATCCTAGCCAGCATAGGTACCATTATACTATGCCTACTGTAGCTACCACCTGAGGTGGCAGGTAATACAACTGCAATCGTAAAAGGCTCGTATTGGATGATTGGATTTCCAACAAATGGTCAGACTAAGGAACTTCCTATTGCCACATGGAAAACGCCTCTGGCGGGACGCCCCGAGAACCTACCCGGCTCTCTGCCAACACAAGGCAGATTACCCCCTTCCTGGGAAGTAAAACCTAATATATGTCACCCCGGGTCCTTTGAGACCTTTATCCGAGGATCCTCTACACCAACAACATCACACAGTAATAAATATACTACAGTGCCCACATGAGTAAGTATCTGGGATCCATACCATGATACCACCCTTTTCCAGAAGGAATGGTCATAACCTAAGGGAGCTACCCCTGAAATCTTGTCGCATCTTTCCTGTTTCGACCATTACCAGTTTGTGAGGCTCGATGAGGTCTCGTCCACAAAGCTACGCTTTTTCACAAAGACATGCTTTGATCAACAAATGATCATCAACATACATCAGCACTTAGAATGCCACACTACCAAATTGAGAGTATATCGCTGATAACCTTCAACTACATAACCTCTGAGCTTGTATGTCTCAGAGAAGGGTGTTAAGCTAAGAGAATAAATTCTCCGCCACCAACAGATATGTATTTGAAAGAAATCGGCTTTACATCTCAAAGTGTTGTGTCAGACACACAACCATACAAGTCTGTTCCGGGTTCGAACAGAATCGAAGGCACTTCCGAAGAAGCCCTTGCAAATTCGGATATTCACAATCCCGATCGGATTTTCCATCACTTAGGGAATCTCTATACCGTAGCTACTCAGTGCAAAGACAAATCGATAGGTCATCCTATCATTCTCGCAAATACCCAGTCTTCACCACCGGTCTTCAAATGCTATCTATAACGACGTATCATTAATCGGAATGGGTTATATGACGTAAAGGTCATCTCCTGGCTAAACTTAATAATTAGCGTAATATTTAAAAACATATGGATATGGATTTTAGTTAAGTCACAACTTTAAAATCCAAAACTTTCTTTCAAATGGTTTAAACAAAATTACCATTTCAAATCATTTAAACAAAAGATTTATTTTACAAAGTACACCCAGAGTTTACCAAGATCCATTCACGGATTCCAAAACAATTTCCATTTTAATTGGATTAATTCATTTAATCTTTAAATTAAAGATTTAACTTATAGCTTTCAAAACCGTTTCTAAAGATTCATTCATAACTTGGAAAACCGTTTTCAATTCAAACTTGAAATTCCTATAATACAAACTGGAAATTCATTCCTTATATGAAAGCTTTTATTATTTAAAAACAAACAGTTTTTATTTCGGAAAAATCTGATTTCAATTATACAAGTTAAAGTTTTTCAAACATCGGTTAAATATAATTCCCAAAACAACACTTCAAAAATGGTTTAAAAACCCATATAAACTTGTATGACCTTTTACATCATAAACTCTCAAAATAGAATTCAATTTAAAATATTGAATTCAATTTTTAATCAAATTATTAAATTTCAAAACTTTATTAAGTTATTCAAAATGACTTCCATTTTTAAAACACCCTTTCAAAAGCTTTTCATTTTAAATCCGATCCATTTCCAAAACCATTTGAATTCAAAAATTCAATTTTTAAAATTGTTTTTAAAAATCTGTGGCTTAACCAATTTCCACGTGCAATCCATATTTGTGTTTGTACAGTGTAGTCCAAGTGTTTTACACAATAGTGCACAACATCAATCATATCAATATCGATAAGCGATATCACCCATATCGCTTATCGTCATTCACAGATTCATAGATAAAGTAAATTAATCAATCATAAAGATTCACTATTACGATTCGATGTGGGTTTCGGATAACCAACTGGAATCCGACTCCCTGTCGCATCGAAATTCAAAATGTCGTTGTACGGGTCAAGGGGTTTCATATTCATGCAACAGTATATTTATCATAGATATAACAACTCAGCACAAAGCATTCCATAACATCACATCATATATCTAATATATCAATCCATCGCATATCATTCAATAGCAATCAAACATCTTTAATTAAGATGAATAAATCGTGTGGTTTTAAATTTATTACCCACATAATTACTTTCATTAGTAATCTTTAATCAATGATTAATTATCATTAACTACAATTGATTAAGTCTTAATCACCTTCATTAATTAATCATTTCTTTAATTAATTATATTAATTAATTAACCCTTAATTGTAGTTAATTAAATCTTAATTACTTTTATTAATTGATTATTCCTTAATTAATTACTTTAATTAATAAACCCCTAATTATTAACTAAATCTTAATTATAATTAATTATCCTTAATTTAATAATTAATAGATTCATTATTCCTTAATTAATTACAAAAATTAATTACTTTAACTAATTTATCATATTAATTAATTATTCTTTAAATTAATTAACCTTTAACCAATATGTTAACTTAAACTTTGAAAGTTAATTAACCATTTTAAAATATCCTTTAATCAATTATTCTTAATTAATAAACTAATCTCAATTATAAATTATTAATTACTTGATTATCATTAACAATCTAAATTAACTTACTTTTAGAAATTTAAAACATTTGATTTTTATTCCTAAATCACTTATTAAGTTTTATTTAAAATAACTTGTTAAAAATATAAGTTTAAAACTTAATTGTCTTAAAAAAATCCTTTATTTCAAAATTTTAAATTTATACCCTCTATGAAATCATTATTTATAAAAGAAATAATTTCAGAAATTCATTTAACTAAGGTTTTAAAACTGGAAATATAAAAATCCCGGCCAAACCCGAGTGAAACCCAAGCTAAACCCCAACGTACCCGAGCCCTACTTCGAGTTTTCTAAAAATTAACCCGAGTGCCCCCCAAATTGTCAACCTTAAAATTTTCTAAGTGTTTTCACTCTCGCACCAAAATCCCACTTCGAGTTAAAACCCGAGCTACCCTTGTTTCTCCTCGAGCTCATCTTCGAGTCGCACCATTCTTCCCCAAACGCGAAAACAACTGATACCCATTGATGCACGTATACGTGCACAACCACGATTACCATCGCCAATCGACGAACTCACCAGAACGTCACCCACGATCCCCAGCCTCGATTCGAACAACCCAAAACCCAAAGCAAGTTCGAAATCAAAAATGAGCTATCAGCCTCGAACTGGAAACCAACTCAGTTCATCCAAATCCACTCTGCGTGACCACCTCTGGCCACCGGAGGTCTTGCGATCACCCCCCACGGCTGTTCCCCCATCCCACTCGTCTTTCCTCGAAGTCCGGTCCACTCCGGTGCCTCATTGACATCACTCGAATTCGAAAAGAAACTTCAACCTACTCTAGTCCTTAAACCCTACCAAGTCATCGTTTCCCACCTAGATGATCGGAAATTCTTCTGACCATTTTTCCTATAAACTTCATCACTAAAGCCTCCTTTGATATCAAGCCCAAGACTTAATTGCTCATTGATTGCTGGAAATTGACATTTTTACAACTCCGTTCATCTCACAAATTCAGAACAGACTCCAAACTAAAAATTATGATTTTATTTTTAAAATTCGTAGTTTTGTAATACGAATATGATCCTATGATCTAAACTTAAAATCCTATCGTTCGATTTTTTTGACATATTGATCATCACTGACATTTTATAGTTCCAGGAATTCGACCAGTTAATCTTATATTAAATTATTTTAAAACTTGAATCTGATCATTTCTAACATTTTTTTTCTTTTTCTTTAAGGATTATAGCTTAAAACTGTTTACAAGTTAAAATATGAATTTTCATAAAATTGATGGTGTTGATCAGGCTACAGAGAGGTGTGAATATGAATGTATATACATGCATCAATCATTTCAGACAACACATACCAATAGGCCACTCACAAGCATCAGGATACTAAAACATGTTAAAGGATTAAGAGAAGTGGTTTGCTCACCTTACCAATGAAGAACAGAGGAAGCTTTAAAAAAAATTTATGAGTATATTTGAAAATCCTGCTTGATGCTTTGCTTTAAATTTGTTTTGCTTTGACCTTTTTCCAATTTTTTCTGCTTTCCTTTTGATTTTTTTCCCCTGAATCTGCTATATTCTGAGTTGCCTTTGCTTTCGATCTTCCTGCTTCCAGGCTTTGATTCTTGTTTTTAGTTCTAAACTGAAGCTCTTTTCTTTTCTTTTCTTTTGGAATTGGATTTTCTTCGTGGATCTGAAACTCACTTTTGTTTCAGAATTTTTTTAAAGAGTTGTTGGGTTTTTCTCTTCCAGGTTTGAAGTTGTTTCAGCTTTCCAATATTTTTCTTTTGTTTGCCAAAACTGTTTTGATTTTTGGTTTCAGATTTTTGGAGAGAAGGGATTTTGAAATTTTTAAGTTTGAAGATGACCTGTTTTTCTGTTTTCCAGGCTTCTCTGGTTTCAGATTTTTTTTGTTGAAGATGAATCTTGTTTCTTCTTTTATTCTAATTACCGATTTCAGATTTTCAGAATCTTGAGAAGTTCAATGGCCTGATTATTAAAAAATTTCAAAATTTGAATGCCATTTATCCATTTTCTTTTTGCATATTGTACACTTGTCATATGTATGAAAAATTGTGTTTAAATCCTTTGACTCAAATTTTTTTGTAAATTTTGGTTTAATCCTTCATGTAATTATAATTTCATGTATACATATGCCTTAATTTTTAAAGTTGTTTATATTTTCATTTATATTTATATTTATATTTACACAATTAAATTTCTATTGTTTTCCACATTCAACTTTAATTTAGCTCACTATTTTTATATACAACTAATTTATACATTTTATATTCATGCATTTCTTTATTATTTATTTTTTGTACAATTTTTTAAAAAGAAAAGAATGATTTAAATTTTTGGTTACATATTAACAATTAATCACTTTTTATTTATATAAGTATATTTAACTTAAAAATAATAATTTGAAAACTAGTACACTAATTCTTTGAAAATCACAACTTCCAAATATTAATATATTTAAGATTTAGAAAACAACCTTTTATTAAAAAAAATTATAAATCTCAAAGCTGTTAGTCCTTATTTTATTTTTGATACATTTTATTTTTAAATCAAATATTTGTTTATAAAATACTTATTCTTATTTTTCAAATCAAATTGCTATTCACCTTTAAATCAATGTTTATTTTTTAAATCCAATTTCATTTATAAAATTACTTATCCTTAAATTTTAAACCAAATCCTACTTATAATCTAAAATTAGTTATTTATTCTAAAAATTCCCTAATTAATTCATGAATAAATTCACAATTTAATTCCAAAAATTAATTTAATTGCCAAATTAACTTGGTAAATTCTCAGGAATGTTACACATTCCCGCTTCAAAATATTTCGTCCTCGAAATTTGCTAGGGAGACAAGAAAGAATAGATGATGGATAAAGAAATGATTGATCATATCAGATCGAAATATTTATTCTGCATTCGGCTTACCAAATCAGAATATCAACAAATATGAGAATCAACTCATTCAACTATGAAATAATTGGGTTATCTGATCTACGAAGTATACAGGGGTTTTGGTTAGTTCGAAGGGATAATTAACCGTTCGTAGAATATATCGGAACCCAATGAAATAGACAGAAATAGATTCGACTATGATCTCAGATTCAAGATTTTAACTTATTTACGATTTGTTGAGAAATAAACTATGGGTAGTTCTTGTGTCGAACAAACTTGAAAATTTAATAGTAAACGAGAAGGTTACCTTATAAAATTTATTTTCCTTAATTAGCTTTTGAGGTTGAAGAATCGTCTCTGATTGCATACACTTTCTTTACTAGAGCTTGCTTAGGAGCTGGACAGTCGTTGATCTAATGTCCTGGCTTGCGGCAGTAATAGCATCCCGTAGATTCCTGATCTGGCCTCATAAATGGCTCTCTCAATCCTGGCTTCCATTTGTCGGAGTAGTGGCCTTTCTCCAAGCAATTGAGACAAGTAACATCTTTCACCTTTTTCTTCTGTATATTCTTCTTTCCTTTATCTTTCCTCGGTTTCTTTCCACCAAACTTCTTTTTCCTCCAATTTAGATTATTTGTATTCCCTTTCTCCCTTGGAACTTCTTGCTTATCCAGGGTATCGTATCTATAATCCATATCAATTAATTCAGAAAACGATTCCTTTACGTGAGTAGTCATCCTCTCCTGAAACTCCTTGTTCGTTCCCCGAATAAACTTTTCATTCTTCTTTAACGGTGTATTGACCAATTCTGGATCAAACTGAGATAATTCATTGAATTTGTTTAAGTATTCCTTAAATGATAAGCTTCCTTGCTTCAAATCCATAAACTCCTGGTACATTCTAGATATACCAGCAGACGGCATATATCGCTACTCGAACACTTCCTTGAATCGACTCCAAGTAAATTCATCTGCTATCTCATCCGATGTAACTGTTTTCCACCAAGCTAAAGCTTCTTCCTGGAGTTGCCAAGAAGCTATCAATCGCATCTGATCATCTCCCAATTTTAGTCCCTTGAAAATCCTTTCGCACGATCGAATCCAGGTTTGTGCTTCGATAACGGTTTCTTTGCCTGTGAATGGCTTTCCTCCAAGTCTAGAAAAGCTTTGATATAAATCAGCCAGATTTGGTTGAGGTTGAATGGGAATATCTGTAGTCTCTTTTAATCATAAAAAGAAGTTTGGTAGAAAGAAACCAAGGAAAGATAAAGGAAAGAAGAATACTTAGAATAAAAAGGTGAAGGATGTTACTTGTCTCAATTGCTTGAAGAAAGGTCACTACTCAGATAAATGCAAGAATCCTTGGAAGCTAGGAATGAGAGAGCCATTTATGAGGCCAAATCATAAATCTATGGGATGCTATTATTGCCGCAAGCCGGGACATAGGATCCAGGACTGTCCAGCTCATAAGTAAGCTCTAGTAAAGAAGGTGTATGCAATCAGAAATGATTCTTCAACCACAAAGGCTGATAAAGGAAAAGAAATTTGATATGGTAACCTTCTCATTTATGATTAAAATTTATTTCATGTTTGTTCGACATGAGAACTACCCATAGTTTTATTTCTCAACAAATCGAAAATAAGTTAAATCTTGAATCTGAAATCATAATCGAATCTATTTTTGTCTGTTTCATTGGGTTTCGATATATTCTACGAACGGTTAGTTGTCCCTTTGAACTAACTAATACCCCTGTATACTTCGTAGATCAGATAACCCAATTATTTCGTAATTGAATGAGTTGATTCTCATATTTGTTGATATTCTGATTTGGTAAACCGAATGTAGAACAAATATTTCGATCTGATCCGATCAATCATTTCTTTATCTATCATCTATTCTTTCTCGTCTCCCTAGCAAATTTCGAGGACGAATTTTTTTTTGGGGGGGTGAATCTGTAACATTCCTGAAAATTTACCAAGATTAATTTGGCAAACAATTTAATTTTGGAATTAAATTGTGAATTTATTCATGATTTAATTAGAAAATTTCTAGAATGAATAACTAATTTTAGATTATAAGTAGAATTTGGTTAAAATTTAAGGATAAGTAATTTTATAAATAAAATTGTATTTAAAAATAAATATTGATTTAAAGGTGAATAGCAATTTGATTTGAAAAATAAGAATAAGTATTTTATAAACAAATGTTGAATTTCAAAATAAAATGTATTAAAAATAAAATAGAAATTAAAAGCTTTGAGACTAGTAAAAAGGTTAATGATAATTTGTTTCTAAAATATTAAATATATTTGGAAGTTATAATAAAAAGAAAACGATTAATGTACACATTTTCAAAATATTATTTTTAAGTTAAATTCTCTTATATAAATAAAAGAGACTAATTGTTAATATGTAACCAAAATATTTATATCATTCTTTTCTTTTTAAAAGTTGTACAAAAAAAATAATGAAAGAAATGCATGAATTTAAAATGTATAAATTAGTTGTATATAAAAATAGTGAGCTAAATTAAAGTTGAATGTGAAAAACAATGGAGATAAAATTTTATTTGTGTAAACATAAATATAAATAAAAAATATAAACAATTTTAAAACCAAGGCATATGTATACATGAAAATATAATTACATGAAGGAATAAAAAAAAATTAAAAAAAAACAATTTGAGTCAAGGGGTATAAACACAATTTTTCGTACATATGACAAGTGTACAACATGCAAAAAGAAAATGGACAAATGGCATTCAACTTTTAAAAAAAATAGAAATCAGGCCATTCATCTTCTTATGCCTAAAATAAGAAACCAGAAAAAGAAAGTTAAAATCAGTTGTATTCAAATTTCTCAGAACCTGAGAAAAAAAAAGAAAACAAGATTCATCTTCAACTTGAAAAAAAATCAAAATCCCTCTCTTTAGAAATCTGAAACCAAAATCAAAACCAGATTTGGCAAACAAAAAAAAAGAAATTGGCAGCTGAAACAAAGCTTCAAACCTGGAAACAAGAAACATTTTCAGCTTGAAAATCAAAACTTCAAATCTGGAAGAAAGTAAGATTCTGGGAAATCAAAATCAAATCATGGAGCTGGAAACCAAATTCTGAAGTAAAAGGAAAGCAAAGAAAAACTAGAATAAAAAAAGCAGCAAATAAAACAAATTCGAAGCAAAAGATCAAGCAGGATTTTCAAATATACTCAGAAAAAAAAATTAAAGCTTCCTCTGTTCTTCATTGATAAGGTGAGCAAACACCCAATTTAAATTTTTTAAACCATTTATCTGTTGATGATGTGAAGTAGAACTACCCTTTAACATCTTAAATCTGTCTGTAGTTTGATCTGCATGCAATGATCATTCACTGTATTTCAGACAATGGCTCAAGACAACAATACATCGGCAGTCAAACCGACCGTGACCACCGCTAAGAACAGAACAATGGTTCCAACAACCACTATCGCTTTTTCACATGGAGAGAGGCCAGAAAAATTTGTTGGAGTAGATTTCAGACGCTGGCAACCGAAAATGCTATTTTACTTGACGACTCTTAACCTTGCGCAATTTCTTACTAAGGATGCTCGGGAAGTGGACGAACTAAAGAATGATGCAACCAAAGTTGAGGCACTCAACATATGGAACAATTCGGACTTCATATGCAAAAACTACGTATTAAATGATCTGTATAACAGTCTGTATAATGTGTATTGCATGGTGATGACTTCGAAACAACTTTGGGCTTCCCTGGATAAAAAGTATAAGTCGAAGAACGCTGGAATGAAAAAGTTCGTTGTCGAAAAGTTCCTTGATTTCCAAATGATAGATGCCAAAGCCATTATCAGTCAAATCCAGGAGTTGTAGGTAATAATACGCAAAATCCATGATGATGGGATGTCCTTGAGCGAACCATTTCAAGTGGCTGCTTCAATCGAAAAGCTACCCCCGTCATGGAAAGATTTCAAGAATTATCTATAACATAAGCACAGGGAAATGATTGTGGAAGATCGTTTTATTCGACTTAGAATCGAAGAGGACTATAGGAAATCGGAAAAGAAAACGACCAATGTAATAGTGGCAAAGGCAAATGTAGTCGAGGCTGAGAAAACAAGCAGAAACGGAAATACAATCCAAACACAAAGAAACCAAAGAAGTTCAAAGGAAATTGTCATAACTGATGGAAGAAAAGATACAAGGCCAGAAAGTGGCGAGGTCCAAAGAAAAAGAAAGAACAAGCAAATATCACCGAATGCAAGAAACTCTCTGATGACATTTCTGAAATGAAACTGTCTGTGGTTGTAACAACCCGAAATTTAACCTGTAATAATTAATTCGTTAATTAACTAAAAAATAAAATAATTTTGTGAAATTATCAGAATTGAGCCACGGGAGTTGCACCATTGTGTCTATGGTAATTTTCTAGTCAATTTCTGTATATAGAACGTCAGAATCCAAGCAAAAATGAATGACATACGAATTAAATAAAATAAACAAAAGGAAAAAAATATAGGCCAGGTCTACTGGCCGATCGACCTGGGGACAAGGGCGGTTGACCGCCCAGTCGACCCACCTGCCCTTTTTAGGGCGAATGGACGATTGTTCGCTCGTTCGAATATTTAACTGACTTTACACGTATTTTGCATTGTTTAAACTGATCTCCATTCATGCATTTGATGGCTCCTATTCAGCCTATGAAGTGGTTGCATCCTATTCAATTTCCAAATACAACGGTTTGAGATCCACTTCTACCCATGTAAATAGAACACTAGGCCTAACACCTTTTCTCATTCTAAGGTTTCTCAAATTGGGTTCACTTATTCGAGAAGGACCCTAAGCGGAATAATTTTCCAAGGAGGAAATCCTTTTAAATAAAAATATTTAACAACTCGAAGTGGATCCATGAAGGCCTAAAGGGAAGAGGTAAGGACAAGAGATGAGTGATCGTAATTTTTTAAATTTCGTTAAGTAATTTAAAATAATAGGGATTCCAACAGTTGTAGTTTTACTACGATTTTTGAAGTAATCTTTTTAGTAATTTATTTACAGTTTTTAGAATTATTTTCAGTCTATTTTTTCTAACTATTCTTTTCAATTAATTTTAGTTTATTTCTAACTTTTCCATTTTTTTTCAGTTTATTTACTGTTATTTATGCGTTATTTACATCTTCTTCTTACGCCTTGGATTTCCTTCCATTTTCAGTTTTATTTTATTCCTCATTCTTCTTCTTTGTGTATGGATTAGAAGAGAATTAATGCGAAATTGGATTAAATTATAAGAAATATAAAGCAATGGAATATAAGATGTAAATTATAAAGACTATAATATAAATGGAATTGGACTGAAATTATGCCTAAATTATAATATTAATTGGACTGAATTAAAGAGATTAGCCTTAGTTATAACTTAGAATTATAACTAAAAAGAATAAAAGAATCTTATTTTCATGCTTAGACCTTGGGTTAAGTAATAAGCATGATTATAACGTAGGTTATAGTAAGAAATAGAACAGAATAAGGCTTATTTTAAGACTTAAGATAAATTAATAAGCACGGATAGTAAGAACAAGAGTAAAGGCTTATTTAAATAATTTATCTAAGTTAATAAGCAAATAATTAAAGTAGGACCTGTACCAGACAGCATTCCTCTGTATTTTCTATGGGTACGGTGTTTTTCACATAAACCAGAAGTGAGACGAGGGGCACGCTTATGCTAGTAGTGGTAGTAATTGGTCAATATAGAAATGTTCAAATCACGGGGGATTTAGATAAGGGCACATTAGATATTGTTTGGATGACGGGCCAGTACCGGCAACATTCCTCTATATTTTCTATGGACACAGTGTTTCACATAATCCTGAAGTGAGACAAGGGGCACACTTATGCTAAGTAGAGGTAATAATACGACCCAATAGGTGGAGCAACATGTAGCATGATCATGGTGGCAGTTATGCATGCGACTTCCATTTCGGTACTCAGTAATCGCTATGAGTTCCAAGTGCTTAATATATGTGTCTTTCGTAGACACCATTGCCTTCTATATAAGGAGCTATGTATCGTCTAGTCCACAGTAGGTGCTTTGTGTATCTTTAGTAGTTACCATTAGCTATTGTCTAGAGAGTTATATAGCGTCTAGTCCCCAGTAAGGTTTATGGAGTAATAATCCGATCAAAGGGTAGAAGTAGAATTTCAACATAATTATAGGATTACGAATTCAGCCTAATCAAGCAGATATCAAAGATAAGTGCAAACAACCAAAGTTAACCTATCTTACTAATGGAGTAATAGTTTATTCATATTTATTTCTAGTTTCTCTCATTTTTATTTCTTTTGTTTCCTATTATTTACTAGAACTGTTGTAAAGTCTATCACTTTTACTTTGCTTACAGATTTTAGTAGTTGCTATCATTCACCAGACTTTTAGTCTGACCCACTCCAACTCTAAGTGTGTGGAACAAAACCCCCGAAGAAGAATTGAGTGATAGAAAGCCATGTATATCTCACTTGAAAGTATTCGAAAGCATCGCATATGTCCATATGCCAGAGTAAAGACACTCCAAATTAGATGATAAAAGCGAAAAATATATTTTCATTGGCTATGACTCACGATCAAAAGGATATAATTTTTATAATCCTATTATTGAAAAGTTGTTGTTAGTCGATATGTGGAGTTTGATAAAGAAAGTACTTGGAATTGGAATAAACAAGAAGATGATTATAGTTTCTTTCCGCTTTATAAAGAGGAGTTCACGATGATGTGGAAGAAGAATCCATTAGTCCAACGTTGTCATCTCCTTCAATTATCCATCAAGAATATCCATTTGAAGAAAGCTCAAATGAAAGACCACCATGCATGAGATCTTTGCAAGAATTATACGAGATAACTCCAAATTTCGATGATGCTTCTTTTTGCCCATTGTGAACCAATCGATTTTGAAGAAGAAAAACAAGAAAAAAGATGGAGGGAAGCTATGGATAAAGAAATCAAAGCAATTGTAAAGAACAATAGGAGTTGGGTACTTTACCTAAAGGATATAAGGCTACTAATGAAAAATGGATGTATAAAGTGAAAAAGAATACTAAAGGTGAAGCTAAAAGATACAAATCAAGATTGGTAGCTAAAGGATACAATCAAAGAGCAGGAATAGATGATGATGAAATATTTTCTCCTGTTGCTCGCTTAGAAACTATATGATTATTAATTTCTTTAGCAGCTTAAAAACAAATTGAAAATACATCAAATGGATGTGAAATCTATTTTCTTAAATGGTAAATTAGAAGAGAAAATTTATTTAGAGCAACCACAAGGTTATAAAGTTAAAGGACATGAAGACAAAGTTTTAAAATTAAAAAAAAAATGCTTTACGGTTTAAAACAAACCCCGAGAGCATGGAATATAAGAATCGATAAGCATTTTTTAGAAAATAATTTTGTAAAATGCCCCATGAACATGCTCTTTACATAAAGAGGAACCAAAATGGAGATAGTTTAATTGTATGTTTATATGGGGATAACTTAATCTTTACTGGAAATAATCCAAAAGCTTTTGATGATTTCAAGAAGGAGATGAGTTTAGAATTTGAGCTGACGGACATTGGAATCATATCATACTATTTTAGGATCCAAGTGATTCAAAGTGAGCATGGTATATTTATTTCTCAAGAATCATATGCAAATGAAATATTGAAAAAATTCAAAATGAATGGATGCAAACCTGTAAGCACTCCAGTAGAAAGTGGTACAAAGCTCTCAAAACATATGCAAGAAGAGAATGTGGATCATACCCTATTTAAGAGCATGGTTGGTTGCTTGAGATACTTTACATGCATAAGGCCGGATATACTTTATGGAGTGGGTCTCATTAGTCGGTACATGGAAGCTCCTACTACATCGCATTTGAAGACAGCAAAAAGAATCCTTTGGTATATTAAAGGCATTACTAATTTTGGATTATTGTATTCACATTCTAATATTTTCAGGTTGATTGGTTACAGTGACAGTGATTGGGCTGGAGATATTGATGACTGTAAAAGTACAACTGGATTTGTTTTCTTCATGGAAAATACATCATTCACTTGGAGCTCAAAAAGCAACCAATCATGACACTATCAATCTGTGAAGCTGAGTATGTTGCTGTTTCAACTTAGGTACGTCATGCAATTTGGCTTCGAGACATTTTGAAGGATTTGCATATGTCACAAGAGAATGCAACGGAAATATTTATGCATAATAAGTTGGTCATAACAATCGTTAAAAATATTGTCATTCATAATCGAAGTTCGCATATCGATATGCTACCACTTTATTCGAGAAAAGATTGCAAAAAAGGGAGATACAAGCAAAGTTTATCAATTCAAAATACTAAATTGCACTTATCTTCACAAAAACATTGAAGCATGACGAATTTGAAAGACTATGAGACATTCTCGAAGATACAAAACCAAGTTTACGGGGATGTTGGAAATAAACTTGGTTTTTATGAAACGTTGATTATGTTGACAATTATAATCTTTGTATTCATGGAAATGTCAAATTAAGCATAGAGGAAAATCTAGACTTACCAAATATGTAATTTGAAGAATCCTAGAATATGCTTTGTCAAGAAAAATCTAAAAAATAGAATAATGAGGAAAAGTCTACGGATTGTATCGCACTATAAATATAAAATGTTTTCTCTTCTTGTAAGCAAGCAAAAAAAGTGAAAAGAAATTAAAGTTTATTTCCCATTTACAAAATATTCTCTCAATCTTTATTGGATAATTAGGAGTTACTTCTCCCTACTTCTTCTTCATGAAGAAATTTCCCAAAAGACAATGCTGAAAATAGAAAATAGTGATAAACAAGAAGTAACTAACACAAATGATATAAAGAGTGAAACTACCTTAAATCCTAACAAGATAGCAACTAACTCTTCGGTCAGACTTACAAGAAGAATGAGATCATAGGAGGCCCCATTTGAATTCAAATCTAGCATTCCTTTTGATGTCATTAGTAACCCATCTTGGTCAGAGTTAATATCTCAGATCAAAACAAAAAATAGAAAGAGTAAGAAAGTAAGGTGTGCGGTTCCGCTAGTGGCTTGGTGAATAAGGGAGTGACAATTAATATTCATTAATGTCGTTCCTTGTTTGGAAGGTGAGGGGACTAAACTCCCCTACCAGAAAGTATGATGTAGTGGAACACATTAATAGAATTAATCCCTCAATGTTTGTCCTACTTGAACAAACCTAATAGAGATAATTTGACTGCTTTTCTTAGAAGTTTTAAACCTGAATGGGAGTTCTTATTCAATAATGAAGTAAACAATAAAAGCAGGGTGTTGATATGTTGGAACCCAAAAACTTGGAGATCAATTTGTCTTATTTTACATGCAAAACAGGGTTGGGCTGTCCATAGTTTTTACGAGTGTCTATGGAGTACAAATGAATGTCCATAGAAATATTTTATGGGAGTACATTAAAGAAGTTACAAATTCCATGGTTCATCCTTGGATTATTGCATGTGACTTCAACTATGTTTTGTACAACGCTGACAGAGTTAGGCCTAAAAACTTTGCATTTAATGCGGATGAGGAATTTTACAATACTATTATGAATACTGGTATTTAGGAAATGCATTACATAGGCAATGTGTTCATGTGGAGAGGAGATAAGGATTATGCTACACATAGTAAGATTGATAGGGTGTTAATGAACTCTCATTTTCAGGCAGTCTTCCCCAACTCTCATCTCAACATTCTTAACCGTTCAACAAGTGGTCATAGTCCTATGGTAATTCGGCTAGTCAACAATCCAAGTGCTATCAAAACCATTCCCTTTAGATACAATAATGCTTGAAGTGAAATGAAAGGGTACATATGTTGTTACTAGTGCTTGGAACATTTCGGTAGAGGGAAGTCCGCTTTTTAAGCGGTTATGTAAATTGAAAAATACCAAAAGGCAACTAGTGTAATAAGTGCAGAAATAGTGTGCATGATTTAATTGAATAGCTCTGAAAGAAAACCTATGCTCATTATCTGTAACTAATTGTACAGTTAAATTAAAAGACGTTGCTAAAGCCCCGCAAAGTCTCTGTTATAGTCTATAGGACTTCTCAACCACTGCGTTTTTTCCAATATAGCGCTATTAAATAGTAAATCTAATTTAAGCCCCTTTTTTCACTATACTCTCTAAATCAGTACTTTTGGCACCCGCTTTAGCAACATTGATATAAAATGATTGAGTTGACTAATTCTCTTCTTAACCAAATCAACAACGTTATATTAAAGATCTAATTTTAAGGTATGAGTGTTCAATATAAGTTAGAAATATATTATGGTCACCAAATGTTGACTCAAAATTAATGCAATGAATTTTTATATTGAATTATTTAATGATCGAGATTTTCAATATAATTTTCTAGAAATAACTTGCAAAATAATTCTTTTTACATGCTAGAAGAAAATTGGAGTTAGCATTCTTTGATGAAGAAATAAAAATGCGACATTTTAAATTAATGATAATAGTAGCCCAGGACATGATGGTTTTGGTGCTGGAGTTTTTAACATTCATTGGAATTTGGTAAGGTAAGATCTAAATGCTACTACTAAAGGTACATTTAATTTTGGTCTTTTAGTAAAAGAAACTAACCATACTTTTAGTACGCTTGCCCCCAAAAGTACAGCCCTTATAGCATATCAGACTATCTCTTATTGCAAAGTCATATATAAAATTAGGTCAAATAACTTATGCAATAGAATAAGAAGTTTTATGAATAAGCTGGTGTCATTCAATCAAAATGCATTCATTCTAGAAAGAAATATTAGTGAAAATTCTCTACTAGCATATCAAATGATAAGGACCTTTAATAGGAAAGGGTTCAATAACTTATGTCAAAGTTACTTGCAAAAAGCATACGATAAATTCAATAGAGAATTTGTTTGTCATATTCTTCATTTTATGAAATTTCCTCCTAAAGTTGTTGCTATCATATATAATTTCATATCTACCCAGTGATTTCTATATTGATCTATGGACCTTCCCGTGGCTACATTTCTAGCAATAGAGGTCTGAAGCAAGGTGATTCACTTTCTCTCTACTTATTTGCTACAACTATGGAGTATTTACTCTTATTGTTTGATTTAGAACATCTAAACGGCAAGCATACCCCATTTATAAAAATAATCATGTATTGAATTATCTGCTTTACGCAGATGATATTTTAGTATTTGCCAAGGCCACTATTGGAAGTGAAGAGGGTATTAAATGTGTGCTACAAAATTTAGAACAATTTGTGGGGCTTAGAATGAATATAAATTTAAATTGTTCTTTAATGAAGGAGTTAATTTTAAAGATAGACCAAGTGCTATTCTGGTAATGGAATCTCAAAATCTACCAATTACTTACTAGGGTACTCCTCTTAGCAACTCTTCACTTAGGCGATCAAATTTTAACTTGCTTGTCGATAAAATTAAGTAGAGATTTAGTGGGTGGAGTGGGAGATTACTAACTCTAAGTGGTAGACTAGAACTAATTAAAACAGTAATTCAACCCACGGTACTATTTTGGATGCAAATTTGTCAGATGTCTAAAAATGTAATAAATCAAGTTGAAAGCATATGTACAAATTTTTCATGGCAAGGCATAAAACATTAGTTTAGTTGGAGTAGGGTATGTAAGCCTAAAGAGAAGGGGGTATGGGTTTGATAAGCCTACAAGATATAGCCGATGCATTGTCTATCAAATTATTTGGAAATAACGGGAACAAAATAGCATTTAGTCTAAGTGGATGCATCAAAGATATTGTGATGAGAACTTTTTTGGATTATACAAGAGGATGTTAACTCCTTTTATGCCTAGAAATTACTCTTGAAAACAAGAAAATTATGTTATGGCCTCGTTAAAAATAAAATTGCAAATGGTAAAGATACAAATATGTGATTTGACCTATGGATAAATTGTGAATCATTTATCGATACATTAGGATGGCAACAAATGGGGTACATAGGGGATCAAATAAAGAAGTGTCTGCAAAATTTTCCAAGGAGAATTGGTATTACAACAACTGCAATTTGCCTCCTAATATATGTAATCTAATTAAGAAGATTCTTATCCACAACACGCATAGTAGTGACCTTTGGTGGTAGATTCCTAGCAATAGAGGTGAATTTAGCATTTGATCGGCCTAGAATTGTTAGGGTTGTCTTGCATGTTTAATGGAGGAACGATGGTTTGGATTGGAGAAAAGTCTCACGCCACCCATCCTAGTTATGCCTGACTTCAACCTACCATTCACCTTGGAATGTGATGCAAGTGGACAAGGAATAGGAGCAGTGTTGAGACAAAATGGCAAGCCTCTGGCATACTTAAGCAAGGCACTACATGGAAGAAATTTGGCACTCTCTACATATGAAAAAGAACTTCTAGCCATAATCATTGCAATAAGAAAGTGGGCACAATATCTAATGGGAAGGCAATTTATAATTAAGACCGATCATCAAAGTCTTAAATTTTTGTTGTCGCAGAAACTATCAACTGGACTTCAACATAAATGGTTGGAAAAACTTCATGGATTTGATTATAAAGTGGAATGCAAATGTGGGAAAGAGAATGTAGTGGCTGACTCTTTATCTAGAAAAGAAGGGGAGATGAAGGAGGAAGAACAATTGCAAGCCATTTCAACAGTACAAACACCATGGTTGCAGGAACTGAAGAACACTTTACAAACCTCTACTTGGTATAAAAATCAAAAAGAGAAAGTTCAAAGAAAGGAACTGCCAGAAGTTAAGTATAAATTGGCTGAAGATATAATATTTTACAAAGGCCGAATATTAGTGGACCATCACCTCTCATTGCTAACTCAGGCCCTAATCAGAGAACACCATTCAACACCTCTAGGAGGTCATTCAGGTATAAAGGGAACTATGCAGAAATTGAAACAAGTATTTCACTGCAAGAAAATGAAGAGAAGTGTAGAAGAATATGCCAGAGCTTGTGATGAATGTCAAAGAAATAAAGGAGAAAATATTTTAATACCCGGCCTTTTGCAACCATTACCAATTCCTTAGAAGATATGGACAGATATATCCATGGATTTCATTACATGCCTGCCTAAAAGCCATACTTATAGTGTAATTTTTGTTGTGGTTGATAGACTCAGTAAATATGCACACTTTTTTCCTCTTCACCACCCATACACAGCCAAGGAAGTAGCAGCAGTATTTTTCAAGGGGGTGTTCAAACTTCATGGCATGCCTAAAACCATAGTGAGTGATAGAGACACGTTATTCACCAGTCATTTTTGGCAGGAAATTTTTAGATTGCAGGGGAGCAACCTGAAGTATAGCTCGGCCTATCACCCTCAAAGTGATGGTCAAACTGAAATTGTTAACGAAATTCTAGAAGGATATTTGAGATGCTTTGTATGTCATAGACCACAAGCAAGGGCGGATTGGTTGGATTTAGCTGAATATTAGTATAATACGACTTGGAAAGCACCCACTAAAACTACTCCATTCAAAATAGTTTACGGTATTGATCCTCCTACCCTTATGTCATACGTTCCAAACACTGCCAAAATAGAGCAGGTGGAAGAGCATTTGTTCACTAGAGATATTATGATGGAATTCCTAAAGGACAGCTTAAAGATGGCATAAGAAAGAATGAAAAAGTACGCTGATTTGAGAAGAACAGAGAGAGAGTTTAAGCCTGGAGACGGGTATTCCTGAAGCTACAGCCATACAAGCAGATTTCAGCCCGAGATCGAAGAACTCATAAGTTGTCACCAAAATTCTATGGGCCTTACATGGTAGAGGAGAAAATTGGAAGTGTGGCTTACAAGTTGCAATTACCAAATCACTCAAAAATCCACCCAGTGTTTCACGTATCACAGCTTAAGAAGAGAGTTGGATACGGCATAATAATACAAGATGATGCACCAAGCTTTATAGAGGAAATAGTAGACCAACCAGAGAAGATTCTTAACCGCAGAATGGTACCCAGAGATAATGATGCAGTTGTACAAATTTTAGTTAAATGGAAGGGCAGATCTGAAGAAGAGGCTACGTGGGAGGATTACTGGCCATTGATTAGAAGATTTCCTACCCTGGACCTTGAGACAAGGTCCATTCTTGAAGCACAGGGGAGATGTAACAACCACAGTATGAAGGCCATGGTTTTGGAGATGAAGAGCCGCTGTGTACAAGCTGAGAAAGAAGAAACTTTTGCAACTGTCCACTGTTCGCCAGAGTTGAACTGCAGAGCATCAAAGAGGGAGGCTGGAGGCGGCCAAAGGATGTCCGGTGCTTGAATGGATGAGGCCATGACCTATGGAGAGAGATAAATGCTTGTGTTAGTGTGTGCACATGCACAACTGGAACATGCATAATTTAGTACTGTTATAGAATCTAGGAGCAGTGATCATTTTATATGATGTATGGGCTGTAATTTTTGAACCTGGGCTGTATTGAGTCACTTGGGTATGAGTTGATTGGGTCTTGCTATCTGATTGTATAAATACAAGAAGTGATGTATCAGAAAAGGGGAACCTGAAGCAATTTAATCCATTTTTTTTCAGTTACTAGCCTTGTATCAGTTCCCTTCGTTTTGATCTATTCTTAGTTTAATCACTATTAAAATCTAATCTTAGTTTAGATACTATTCTTCTTGTTCAATTTTATTTCCAATTACTTTTTCTCTGTTCTTAGATTCCTACAATTTGATAATTTTAGTTACTTTAATCTTGTTCATCTTGCAATTTAGTTCTTGTTCTTAACTTCTGCTACTTACATTTTTTGTCACTTTTGTTTGTTCATCTTCTTGCTATTTGCAAATTCCATGTACATGTTCTTTCTTGCAATTTGATCTTGTTACTTAGCTTAATCTCTTGTTAGTTTGATTGTATATCAAATTTCAGTCCAGTTTCTTACACTTCTGCAAATATATAGTTATCATTCTTGTTAATTTCCTGCATTCTTATAGTTGTTCAATTTTACTGCAAATTATCATTTTTTCAGTTCTTGGACTTGAACTTTCTTGCAAATTGTTTCTTGTTTCTAGTTTCTGTGATTTACATCTCATTGCAATATCAATACAAAAATTCTGATCCCATTTACTTTCAGCAATTACATTTCATAATTCTTTCATTATTACATCTGCACACTTTACATTACAATTCTTGCCATTCATTTCAGCTCTTTTGTCACATTAAATCCTCAGTTTAAATCATCATTTCATTCAAATCTGCTATTCTTGCTTAAAACAACTGCTTGCACACTCCATTGCCACCGTACTGTCTTCTTCCTCAGCAAAACACCTCATCCCATCACCAAGAAAATTACTGCCACCTTCACATTAATGGCTACAGACCCACCAAAGCAACCTACATCTCACAATTTGGTATCAGAGCAGCCAACTAGGGATGAATCCGACCTCAAGTTCGATCCTAACCACAGCAGCGACCCTTCCCAATCCACCCCATCAATTCTTGATCAAGAAATGGCATGGCAGAAGCAAGAAGAGGTGAATGAACGTACCACTCTCTCGCTGAAGACATTAGAGCACGCAACCAAAGATCTCAACACCAAATTTGAAGGATTTCGCAATGTTCTCACTTCTTTAGCACAAGATATACAACAACTCAAAAATAGACCAGCAGAGCCATCTCATGTTCTTCACCACACATCCCCATCAGTAGCTCCACCACCTACCCATCAATATCCACCCCCTGCTCAACCACCCGTTGCACCACCGCCTGCTCACCACTATCCACCTCTTACACAAGTATCTGACACCATTTCAATTAGTCAATATACTCTGCCTGCACCCACAGTTCCTCCTCAACCAAGAAATAATACTCCATAACCCAGAACTGCTAATCCACAGCCAAGAAATGCAATACCACCACCAAGAAACACACAGTGCCTCAATAATCCACCAGTCTATCCCCAAAATCCTCAACCACGAGCCCCCATAAATCCATACATCAACTATCTTAACCCAGATTATAACAACCTAAACCATCACAACCCAAACTATCATTATCCCTATCCCACCATGAAGCTAGATTTTCCTATCTTTTCAGGGGAGGAAGGTGTTGCTGATTGGCTTAGGCAAGTAGAGCAATATTTTAGGTTTCATCATACTGAGGAGAACCTATGGGTAGAGATTTGTTCTTTTTATTTGAAGAAGGAAGCACTTCAATGGTATCATTGGTATACCAACACTGTGTTTAACCATGAGTTTTGGCCAGTATTCAAAGAGGAGATCCAAATCAGGTTCAACCCAGAGGAGATGGAGAGACCTTATGAGACTTTATCCAAACTTAAGCAACATACCACTGTCAGAGCTTACCTCAGCAGATTTGAGCAGCTACAAGCCGTGATAGAAACCTTACCTCCAAAATTCCTGTTAGACCGATTTATTGGTGGATTGAAGGAAGAAATCAGATATAATGTATTGACATCTCGACCAAATGATTTTAGAGAAGCAGTGTCTCTTGCAAAGTTGTATGAGAGTAAATACATTCAAACCAAAAGAACTAAAAAATCTGCCACAAACACCACTATCCCCAAAAACCATATTGCTCCTCAAGCTTCAAAACCAAATACTTCTGAACCCACCAAATCAGAACCTAAAGAAAAGACCTCTAACCTAGAGAACTTGGCAAAAAGCAAGGGCCTCACCCCCAACCAGATCATTGAAATGAGAAGATAGAATCTATGTTATGGATGCAAGGAGAAGTGGTCGAGGGACCATAAATGTAAGAATCCCCAAGTATATGTGTTTGAAGGCATCATGTCGTTATATGATGATGAACCACAGCAAGGTGAAATTAATGAAGAAATAGATGAAACCTTAGAAAACCCCCTTTCAATTACACTACAAGCTATGTGTGGAATTCCATCACTTTCAACTATCAAGGTTAAAGGACATATATATGGTAAACCTGTACAAATATTAATTGATTCGAGGTCTACACACAGTTTTATACATGATCAATTGGCTAAAAAGCTAAGGCTAAAAGTTGATGAATCAAAAATTTATGAAGTTGTAGTAGCAAATGGGGAGAAATTGAGAGGATCAGGAATATGTAATCATGTTATACTTAGTTGTCAAGGTTGTAAGATGCCTGTGGAACTATTACTACTGCCGCTTGAAGGATGCCAAGTAATTTTGGGAGCTCAGTGGATGAAAAAACTAGGAGAAGTGACTTTAAATCTGGAGAAACTGCAGGTGAAATTTACATATAATAACAGGGAATATATTTGGCAAGGGGAGAGACAAGAAGAAGTGAAGATGATTAGCAATAAAATGATAGTGAAAGAATGTGCAGAGGATCAGATTACCATGATGCTTTTCTCGCTATCACCTCCTTCAGACAATCAAACAACTGACATCCCCCCAGAAGTACAACGGCTCCTCCAACTTTACCCAGAAATAACTAACCCCAATCCTTCATTACCTCCTAAAAGATTACAAGACCATAAAATCCCTTTGCTCCCAAATACCAAACCAATCTGTCTAAAACCATATAGACATTCCTACCACATAAAAAATGAGCTTGAGAAAATTATTCAAGAACTTCTGAAGGCAGGAATCATAAGACCGAGCAACAGTTCTTACTCCTCCCCAGTAGTTATGGTGAGAAAGAAGGATGGAACGTGGAGGCTTTGTATTGATTATAGGGCACTTAACAACCAAACTATAAAGGATAAATTCCCTATTTCACTGATTGAAGAACTCTTTGATGAATTACAAGGGTCCAAATTTTTCTCCAAGCTTGATTTGAGATCAGGATACCATCAAATCAGAATGTATGAGCCTGACATACCCAAAACTGCTTTCAAAACCCATGATGGACATTACGAATTTATAGTGATGCCATTTGGATTAGTAAATGCTCCATCCACTTTCCAATCTCTAATGAATGACATTTTCATATCTTATTTGAGGAAATTCGTGCTAATTTTTTTTGATGATATACTGATTTATAGCCAGTCTTGTGCTGAGCACTTGGAGCATTTAAACTTAACTTTTCAGGCCTTGAAGCACCATGAACTCGTGATCAAGTTATCTAAATGTCAGTTTGCACAAAGTTCTATACAATATCTTGGCCATATTATTTCTTATGAAGGCATTGCTGTTGATCCCAATAAAGTGAAGGCAATAGTTGAATGGCCATTACCTAATAGCTTAAAGGCATTGAGAGGGTTTTTGGGACTAACTGGATATTATAGAAAGTTTATTAAGAATTGTGGGCTGATTGCTAAACCTCTAACTGAAATGTGGAAGAAGGATGCATTTAAATGGAATGAAGACGCCAAGATAGCCTTTGACAAACTCAAACACTGTTTGGTTACACCACCCATCCTAGTTATGCCTGACTTCAACCTACCATTCACCTTGGAATGTGATGCAAGTGGACAAGGAATAGGAGCAGTGTTGACACAAAATGGCAAGCCTCTGGCATACTTAAGCAAGGCACTACATGGAAGAAATTTGGCACTCTCTACATATGAAAAAGAACTTCTAGCCATAATCATTGCAATAAGAAAGTGGGCACAATATCTAATGGGAAGGCAATTTATAATTAAGACCGATCATCAAAGTCTTAAATTTTTGTTGTCGCAGAAACTATCAACTGGACTTCAACATAAATGGTTGGCAAAACTTCATGGATTTGATTATAAAGTGGAATGCAAATGTGGGAAAGAGAATGTAGTGGCTAACTCTTTATCTAGAAAAGAAGGGGAGATGTAGGAGGAAGAACAATTGCAAGCCATTTCAACAGTACAAACACCATGGTTGCAGGAACTGAAGAACACTTTACAAACCTCTACTTGGTATAAAAATCAAAAAGAGAAAGTTCAAAGAAAGGAACTTCCAGAAGTTAAGTATAAATTGGTTGAAGATCTAATATTTTACAAAGGCCGAATATTAGTGGACCATCACCTCTCATTGCTAACTCAGGCCCTAATCAGAGAACACCATTCAACACCTCTAGGAGGTCATTCAGGTATAAAGGGAACTATGCAGAAATCGAAACAAGTATTTCACTGGAAGAAAATGAAGAGAAGTGTAGAAGAATATGTCAGAGCTTGTGATGAATGTCAAAGAAATAAAGGAGAAAATATTTTAATACCTGGCCTTTTGCAACCATTACCAATTCCTGAGAAGATATGGACAGATATATCCATGGATTTCATTACATGCCTGCCTAAAAGCCATACTTATAGTGTAATTTTTGTTTTGGTTGATAGACTCAGTAAATATGCACACTTTTTTCCTCTTCACCACCCATACACAGCCAAGGAAGTAGCAGTAGTATTTTTCAAGGGGGTGTTCAAACTTCATGGCATGCCTAAAACCATAGTGAGTGATAGAGACACATTATTCACCAATCATTTTTGGCAGGAAATTTTTAGATTGCAGGGGAGCAACCTGAAGTATAACTCGGCCTATCACCCTCAAAGTGATGGTCAAACTGAAATTGTTAACAAAATTCTAGAAGGATATTTAAGATGCTTTGTATGTCATAGACCACAAGCATGGGCGGATTGGTTGGATTTAGCTGAATATTGGTATAATACGACTTGGAAAGCACCCACTAAAACTACTCCATTCAAAATAGTTTACGGTATTGATCCTCCTACCCTTATGTCATACGTTCCAAACACTGCCAAAATAGAACAGGTGGAAGAGCATTTGTTCACTAGAGATATTATGATGGAATTCCTGAAGGACATCTTAAAGATGGCACAAGAAAGAATGAAAAAGTACGCTGATTTGAGAAGAATAGAGAGAGAGTTTGAGCCTGGAGACTGGGTATTCCTGAAGCTACAGCCGTACAAGCAAATTTCAGCCCGAGATCGAAGAACTCATAAGTTGTCACCAAAATCTATGGGCCTTACATGGTAGAGGAGAAAATTGGAAGTGTGGCTTACAAGTTGCAATTACCAAATCACTCAAAAATCCACCCGGTGTTTCACGTATCACAGCTTAAGAAGAGAGTTGGAGACGACATAATAATACAAGATGATGCACCAAGCTTTGTAGAGGAAATAGTAGACCAACCAGAGAAAATTCTTAACCGCAGAATGGTACCCAGAGATAATGATGCAGTTGTACAATTAGTTAAATGGAAGGGCAGATCTGAAGAAGAGGCTACGTGGGAGGATTACTGACCATTGATTAGAAGATTTCTTACCCTGGACCTTGAGACAAGGTCCATTCTTGAAGCACGGGGGAGATGTAACAACCACAGTATGAAGGCTATGGTTTTGGAGATGAAGAG
This sequence comes from Allium cepa, assembly GCA_030765085.1. Taxonomy (NCBI): domain Eukaryota; kingdom Viridiplantae; phylum Streptophyta; class Magnoliopsida; order Asparagales; family Amaryllidaceae; genus Allium; species Allium cepa. Next base: position 954,174,649 of record CM060934.1, on the reverse strand, counting down.
CCGCTGTGTACAAGCTGAAAAAGAAGAAACTTTTGCAACTGTCCACTGTTCGCCAGAGTTGAACTGTAGAGCATCAGAGAGGGAGGCTGGAGGCGGCCAAAGGATGTCCGGTGCTTGAATGGATGAGGCCATGACCTATGGAGAGAGATAAATGCATGTGTTAGCGTGTGCACGTGCACAACTGGAACATGCATAATTTAGTACTGTTATAGAATCTGGGAGCAGTGATCATTTTATATGATGTATGGGCTATAATTTTTGAACCTGGGCTGTATTGAGTCACTTGGGTATGAGTTGATTGAGTCTTGCTATCTGATTGTATAAATACAAGAAATGATGTATCAGAAAAGGGGAACCTGAAGCAATTTAATCCATTTTTTTTCCAGTTACTAGCCTTGTATCAGTTCCCTTCTTTTTGATCTGTTCTTAGTTTAATCACTGTTAAAATCTAATCTTAGTTTAGATACTATTCTTCTTGTTCAATTTTATTTCCAATTACTTTTTCTCTGTTCTTATATTCCTACAATTAGATAATTTTAGTTACTTTAATCTTGTTCATCTTGCAATTTAGTTCTTGTTCTTAACTTCTGCTACTTACATTTTCTGTCACTTTTGTTTGTTCATCTTCTTGCTATTTGCAAATTCCATGTACATGTTCTTTCTTGCGATTTGATCTTGTTACTTAGCTTAATCTCTTGTTAGTTTGATTTTATATCAAATTTCAGTCCAGTTTCTTACACTTCTGCAAATATATAGTTATCATTCTTGTTAATTTCATGCATTCTTATAGTTGTTCAGTTTTACTGCAAATTATCCTTTTTTCAGTTCTTGGACTTGAACTTTCTTGCAAATTGTTTCTTGTTTCTAGTTTCTGTGATTTACATCTCATTGCAATATCAATATAAAAATTCTGATCCCATTTACTTTCAGCAATTACATTTCATAATTCTTTCATTATTACATCTGCACACTTTACATTACAATTCTTGCCATTCATTTCAGCTCTTTTGTCACATTAAATCCTCAGTTTAAATCATCGTTTCATTCAAATCTGCTATTCTTGCTTAAAACAACTACTTGCACACTCAATTGCCACCGTACTGTCTTCTTCCTCAGCAAAACACCTCATCCCGTCACCAAGAAAATTACTGCCACCTTCACATTAATGGCTACAGACCCACCAAAGCAACCTGCATCTCACATACAATCAAGTGGACCTTGGATTTTCAATGGAATTTCAGGAGTTTAAGAAGAAGAAGATGACACTTAGATCTAAAAATGCCCTTCCAAAATTCCAAAAGAGAGAAGTCTCTTTCTAGTTGGAGTTAGATTGTTATTTATAAGCAAATCCCTATTGCAATCTCGTACTTGAGGTAAAACTCATCTAAGCCTCTAAGATCTGTAAATATACCAAGAAGAATAGGTTGTCGTTCACGAGTTTCGAGGAGAAAAATCAGGTCGCGATACCGAGTTCTTTATGCTTCTTCTCGGCACAAGTTCCTATGTGATTGTGCAAGCCTTCATCTTCCAAAGCTCTAAGTGGACCCCGTTTAGAGAAATTCTTCTCAATACCGACCTCTTTTTATTTCTCAATTTGCTTTCATATTTCTTGAGCTACTTCATATCATCATTCTAGAACTTTCCAGTCTTGTTGGAGTGAATCATGTCGAAGAAAATCATGAGCTTTAGGTCAGGGTTCACCTTACTGGGCATCTGACCTGAGTGGTTTATGTATAAATATTTTAAAAATAATTTCTACTGTTTTGAAAGAAAATATATATGGTTTTATTTAAATTTAAAAAAATCGCATATATAAATAAGTTTTGATATAAAGTAGATACAATAATAAGCACTAATGTAATATAGTTTGATTTAATTTATATATAATATGTATACGTATTTATCTAAAATTTTATTTTAAAAATAGATTTTTATAATGATTGTATAAGTTAAGGTTGGGAAGATAAATCTGAAATTTATTTGAAATTGTGTTTAATTAAGCTTGATTAAATCAATTTGAAACTACTGAAATTGAAATTTAAAGATATGATTTTATAACTTGATTTTTTTTATTTAAGCAATTTAATGAATATTTCACGTTTAAATAAATTGAAGGAAATCTTTAGTAAATGTAATTTAAGGTTATTTAATTTTATTAAGTGAATATTCCAAAGACTAAATAATAATGAAGTTAAATCAAGATCTATATGAAACTGTTAAATTTTGTTTGAAATGTTGAATATTTAAATCTTTGAAATATATTGAAATTTAAATGGTTATTTTGTGGTTTCAAATCCGTATTTGAAATCGATATAATCTGAATTTGTTTATTTAGAAACTGAATTGAATTGAAAAATTGAGATTGAATTAAATTTGAATTTGGAATTCGAGTTGATTTGAATCGATTTGTGAAATTTGAGGAAATTATAAATATTGTACTTTATAAAAATTTTAATATATATATAAACTTTTTTAAAATAAACTATTTTATTTTATATACTATTATTAAACTGTTTAACTGGTGGAAGTTATAATTTCAAAGTTATGGTTTTTCAAAGAATTATGATCTCAAGTGTTTTGGGTTTCGAAAGTGTTGTAACTTTGAAAGTGTTATAATTTGAAAACAGATATATTTGAAATGGAAATGATATTTTGGTTAACAAGTATAAATTATTTTGAAATGACCACGGTGCTATAATGACGTTTGGTTATTAACAGCGTATATCTCTACATAGTAGATAGTTCCACGGATCCTTAGAGGGTGGTTATCCCAAACATCCTTTAAGTTACTTGTATTTCAATTGATATTTCACTTGAGTTGGATTTATTGATATAAGAATGTTAATCCTAACTCGAGTGTTTTACGTTTTGCTTTACGCTCGGGTCAGACTGAGTGGCACAGCATTTGAGAGTCACCTTTGGAGTTTGGAGCTTCGCTTGAAGATCCAACTATCGATTCAGCTTTCAGCTTTTCCAGTTGATTTGTTCAGGGGTGCCATCAGTCTTTATTTGAGATATTCTGTTGTATTTTATTTCTAACTCTGATGTTTATATAGTAGCTTCATGAACTGCTATTTATCTATTCTGCTGCATTATTATTATATAACTCTGTGTCTGTGATTCTGTGATTCTGTGATTCTGTGATTGATTTATTTGCTGTATATGCTGAGTTTTGCTATATCCTAACAATCTGATATTTTAAGCAATTCTAGTCCGGCGTATGTGGATGCAAATAGTTGAAAATACCGAGTCGTTACACCCTATACGTTCCCGTGTATGAACGGATGACACTTTGTATGCGCATCTGCCTCGAAGTAGATATTGTACATATTTTTTCATATGTATATTTTTTGCAGATGACAGGTTAGATGGACCCAACAGGATTCCTCACTATGGTTGATGTTTATTTACATATATTGTTATATATGTTGTATTATGTGACATTTGATGTGATGGACGCCACGATTACTATTATTGATGTGAATCCCCTTACTTAGTACTTTTGCAGCGTTGAGCCATATTTTTGAAATATAAAATGTAGAAATGATGATTTCAATTTAAAAAGAATTTCAGAGTGATTTTGAAAATATATATGTTTTAAGAATTTTTGAATGATTTAAAAAATGGATTTATTTTAAATAAATAAAAAGTTATAATTTTTATATTATAAAAATTATGTTTTTGTGAAATATACTTAAATATGATTTTTGAAATATAAAGTTAACTATTTTGGAAAATAAGTTAAATTGAGAATTTTGAACTTGCTATAAATGTTTTATATATAATATTTATAAAATTTGTATTTTTTAAGTAAAATTAATGGGATTATAAATGAAATCTTATAAGTAAATGAGATTTATAAAGAAAGAAAGTTATAAAAGGAATGTTACTAAAAATGAGATTTAATAAAATAAATTTTATAAACGGCATTTTATAAATATTAGAAATTGCGTTGTAATCAAATTGTATATGGATTTCTTATTAAAATTTAGAAATGAATTTATAATGGACTTTATAAATAACAAGATTACAAAAGAATGAATTTGTAAATAAAGAGATTTATAAGTAATAAACTTAAAATGCGATTTTGACATATAAGTGAGATAAATGGAAACTTGGTTAATAATAGAATTTTATAAATGGAAGTTTTTATAAAATAGAAATGTGAATTATAAACACTGTTTTATAAATGTGAAATCAATTTAATTTGATAAGATAAATAGGAATTTTTTTATAAAAGGAAATATATTCACGTTTTTAAAGAGAATAATTCTTCAAATGAATGTTTCGAAAAGTGTATTTTAAAATGGAGTTTAAATGATTTGAAAATAAAATGAATTGAGAATTCACTTATTATCAAAATAAGTATATGGAAATGTTTTCCAAATATCCAATAAGTGAAATGGTTTTGAATATTATCTTTTTAAAGATATTTTGAAGTGAATAATTGAAAAGTGATTTTACTTATGAACTATTAATAAAATCAGGCTCAGTGACTACTTGGGTACTAGATTTTGTTTGTTACTTTGATAGTTAAATAATCGACTATCAAATTTGGCCATTTTAGTTTCTCAACTTGATGTAGAAACTAATTAGTCGTACATTTAGTACATAACAGACCATGTAGGCTTCATTATCATTTGTGTTGAAAATGTTAGTCCGTGTAGTGTGGAGTGATTACTCCAATTTATCGAGCTACATTCTCGGCCGAGGGACAGCAAGTTGAAAGTTGGAGACATGATAAGTCTACGAGACTTGGTTTCGGTTTGAGGTTCAGAAACGCTTTTTCATTGTTGGTGCAAAGAGATTGGGATTAGATTTATCTGAAAACCACTTCGGACCAACATATATGCGACGATTGTGCAGGTTGGTCGATGATATTGATATTTAGTATTTTCATAGTGAAGGACTGGTTGTTGATCAATTGGGGTTAAAATCCCAATATACATATAGTAGCAGTAGTCACTTCATTATGAAATATCCATTGCAAGGGTTGTCGCTACTAATCCTATAGGATGTGGTAGGAGAGTACCTTGGGTTTGTCCTGTTCCTGGACAACTTGTATGGTTGATTGTCTGACATTGCATTTCTAAGATTAAATTCATTGATTTTTACAAACATACATCATGTGGTAGCGGAGAAGGCAACTTCTTTTATCTTAACACCCTCCTTGAGTCATACGAGCTCAAGGGTTGTATTTTCATGGAAGGCAATTAGTAGTCAACGGGAATGGCAATATGGCATTCAAAAATGATGATGATGTGATATGTGAAAGGTAATCGATACCTCCTTTGGCCTCACTTCCCAGAAAATGACTAAAACATGGATAGAAGCAGCAAGGTTAAGTGAGTCGCTCATATTAGGAGATGTCATCACTTTTCTAGATATACCTTTACACGCTATGACATCGTGTATCTAATTATTGTTGATGTATGCTCGTGGCCATAGATTATCAGTCGGTAACGACCAGAGTGATGACATATTCGGTACTATCCTGGAAGGGGTAGGCCTGTCTTGTGTTGGTTTAGGCGTCCAGTATCTAGGCCCTAGGTAGATCACTCTAGAGATGAACCGAGCTTGGAAAAGTTAGTCCCTTAACCTATTTATTTGTATTGAATCCATAATACACCGTGCCACTTTGTTTGTAGAGCCTAGTATTGCTAGAATTCGAAAATGGTAACAATTTCATTTATGTTGATTATTATGTATATAATAGACACTATTATAATATAACCTGATTTGATATGAAAAGGTGTTGGTTATTGTAAGGGAAAAACCCGTTTGTGTTTATGTGTGGAAGTGGTCACACGAGATACCTTTTGTTTTGACTAAGGAAAAGTTTTGATAACTTTATATATTCAGTTGAGATGTGTTTTTCTCACGCTGGTTTATCAGACTGATCCGAATGTTCTTTCCTTTCAATGCTCGGGTCAAGCCGAGTATATTTATAGGCTCAGATTTGATGCTTTTGGAGCTTCAGTAGATGAGCTGGAGATCTTCATGTCGTATACACGTATCTATTTATTTTTCCGCTGCATTGATGTTGTTGTAAATTATCAGCATTTGTGAGGACGGGCTATTATGACTGTCCAAGCTATGATTAGTTATTGTGTACTCTGATATTGATGTATGTATATTATAATTTATCCTTGTAAAGATTATTGATCTATATTATATGTTATTCTGCTGCGATGTGAGATTCTGTGTTGTTTTGGTTCTGCTTCTCTCTTTTTCTCTTCTCTTCTCTTCTTCTTTCTTCTCTCTTTCTTCTCAACCTCTATTTTCTTTCTCACGATCATCTACAATTCTATTCGCTTTGGGTCGACGGGCCTGTTTTGTTGTCGGTTCAGAGGGTACGGATTTGCGGGTTGTCACAGGTGGTATCAGAACTTGGTTTAGTATATTCCTAGGCTTTGATGTGTACTCGGTATAGATAGGTTCAGCAGCGGCCTAGATTGAGTTTGAGTGTATTATATATATGTGCGCATATTTGTTAGTGATATAAAAATGTTTTATATTATGTTGATGTATCTATTGAGTGTTTTATAAATTCTGCTCGGTATGTGGTATGCCACTGTATCGATAGGGATTTCTAAACTCTTTAACAAGATAAACCAACGTAATATTGTTTTGAATCAGGTAAATGAAATAATCTTACCTTGATTATATTTTATATATAATTATATATATATTTATTGTTGGTTGTTAATGAATGGTAATATTTAATTATTATCATTTGTTATTTGTTGTGTTTAATAAAAAGTTGTTGTTATTATAAATCTAAATAAGATAAATAAATTTGGAATGAATCTTGTATAAATGAAGTAAAATAGTGAAATTATATAAGTAAAAAATTTATAAATGTGATTTATAAATATAAAAAGGAATTTTAAAAGAATATAAAGCACTGAATTCACTACCATTGCTGGAAACTAATAAGGGTGATGACTACATCATCATTAGTATCAGTTTCAAGTTTCTATGTGATTGATTTTCTACCAATAGTAAATTGAAAATTAAAGTTTTGTGTGATAAACAAGTTTGAATCTAAAATGCAAGTTAAATTTGATAAATATAAGTGAAATGAGTTTTGGATTTATAATATGAAATTAGAATTTAACTTAAGTAAAGTTAAATAAATTTGAGTTAGTGTAATAAAATATATGATTTGGAATTTAACTAAAGGAAAGTTAAATAAAACTGAATTGGATTTAAAACTGAAAAGAATATACACTTTAGATTGTAAAGTGATTATATAACTCTGAATTGTAAATATAGTATGTAAATAAACTTAAGTCAAATAAATATTCATGAAATTTTAAGTAAACAAATTTGTATAACTTATGGATTTGAATAATGTTAAGCTAGAAACAAATGTATAATTTGTTGAATGAGAATATTAAGAATAAAAGACATCTAATTTTAATTTGAATTTTGAAATAAAGATGAACATAAGTTATAAATGCACTTCAACTTGAGTTGTAAAATGAAACGGATATGTTTCAAAATGTTATTTGATAGAAATTGTTAAAATATGAATGTTAAGCCATGGAAATCCAAATTTGAATTGTAAGAAATTTGGAAAGAAATCTAGCTTGAGTAATATAAAATGAAATTTGAAAACAAATCTAACTTAAGCAATATAAAATGAAATTTGGAAAGAAATCTAACTTAAGTAATATAAAATGAAATTTGGAAAGAAATCTAACTTAAGTAACGTAGAATGAAATTGAAAGTTGATATCAAAAGTAAATGAATGAATCGAAGTAATAGAATGTAACATAAGTTGTGAATTAAATAAATGAAGATTAACATAAGTTAAACAAAATGAATTAAATGAGCTAAGTGAAATAATTGAAATGAATATGAACTTGAGTTAATAAATGAAATTCAACTTTAGTGTATAAATAAATTCAGTATAAGTTGAAATGTTGTTTGATAAGAAAGTGAAAATAAATTTAAGTTAATGTTAATAAATTAAAAGTTAGTACAAGTTAACAAATGAATGTTAATGAACTGAAATGAATGTAAATTAGTAGAATGTGAACTAAATGAATATGAAGGAATGAATGCAAACTAAATTGGTGAGAATCAAATGAAAATAAATGAGAATGAATGTAATAAAATGATTGTTAGTTAACTTGAATGTAAATTAGTTGAATGCAAACTAAATAGTAAACGAATGAATTGGTTTGTTGGATATTAGTTGGATGTTAGTTGTTTGATGGTTGCTTATGATTTCATGTGTTTCATTTTCATATGATTATTGTACATATACATTGATATTATATGCTATATACATGTTTCTTATTTGTTGTTGAGTGTTTAGTAGGTGCGGATGGTGTATGCTTCGCATTTGGAGCTCGCTTTCTCGTATATTAGCCGTATATGCTTGCTAATAATATATAAGGTACATATCTCGGATTACATATCATATTTTTATATTTTTTCCCTACGGAATGCCTCATCCTCAAAGATGAGATGTATATTTGTGATATTATGTATATTGTGATTTTTTCGGATCGAACCGCTCAAAGGAGGCTGTGGCGAAGTTTTTTGAAAATTTAAGGCGTTAGAAAATTTTTGAGATTTTAGAAAATTTTTGATAACTAAAAGTTTTAAGTTCTGAGTTATAAATTGAAATGTATTAGTTGATTTTTGAAATGGCATTAGTTAATAACTATAAAAGAATTTGGAATCTTAGAAAAGTTTTTATAAAAGTTGCAACTAAATGATTTTGGAAAAGTTAAACACTCAAAAGAATTTGATAATCTATTCCAACTACTTGGTTTAGAAATTTAATGGAGTTGTAGCATCTTTCTTACTTAGTAATTTTGGGAACGAAATTCTTTTAAGGAAAGAGGAATGTAACGACCCAGTTTTTCAGTCGCTTGAATTTAGAATGTTTAATTGAATTTAAATGTTGAAAAATGAATGTTATAAGTTAAATCAGTTAATTTATTTGAATTTGGAATCTAATGTGAATAAAATGATTTCTAACATTTTTTTATATGATATATGAATTTGAATGAAGTTAGTGAAGTTTTAAAATTGAATTAAAATGATTTGGCAAAAATAGGAACTTTTAATATTACTAGCGAGTTAAAATAATCATTTATGGCACTGTCTTAGATTTCGACGAAACTAGTTTTATTAGATCTGTAATAGTGAGTCATCATAGGATTTCAAATTTCGTGTTGATTGGACTTATCGTTTGACCGTACAAGCTAGAAACACACAGAAATTAATTAAAGGATTCTGATTAATTCGATTTCAAAAACCTATCTTCTGTATATGATGGAATTAGCCTCCAATATATATTCCATTGTGTTCGGAATAGGAGTAAAACATTATGAACGCTAGGAGACATGCTTCATTTAAAGTTTGAATTTTTTTTGGATGAATAGTGTTTTGTAGTTATCTATATAAGCACCTTCATTTGCCCATACCCTAGCAAATTAGGGCCAGCCGCCACTATAATCTTGAACGGTCGAAAATCATCAATCTTCCTCCTCCGATCTCTCTCAATCCGTAAGTTATTAACAAAAAATTCCAACTAGAGAATCGAAGAGCTAGTCGAGCACTTCAAGATACACGGTGGAGATTTGAAATGGGGGCTCGACGTGGGGGATAGGGGCTCACATTCGTTGGTCGCTCGAAGGGGTTTTATAGGCAATGGGGGTGGCCGAGCTTCATGTGGTCAAGGGGGAGCTGCGTGGCATTCGAGGATTCAGGCCGGCTTCGTTCAATCGTCGTCTAGTGGTCGTATGGTTATGGGCCGTATAGAGGAAGTTGCACGTGGATGGGTTTCTTCACGATCTGGAGTACATGATAATGGGGAAGGATTAGTGTAAGCTAATTATAGTAATTAGTGGCTAATGATGTTAATTACTTATTTTATAAAACCATGTAATTTATAAACTGTATAACTTTGTCATACGAGGTCCGTTTCGCACGATACAAATTCATTGGGTTCATATCAGAAAACACTACACTATGGAGCTGGTTTGGATGGATTTGGAGCTGGTGAAATTTTTTGGTTAAATTAAATGCTTGTTTAATTTTAATCCAAATGAATCGCTATTGCGACGACTGCAACCAAAGTGAGTAAAACTCACTCTCTCACCCACTTATATTTTTATATAAGTGGGAATATTTTTATCATGATGTTTTGACTATGCATATGTATGTATGTATATTAGATGTTTGGATGTTATGCTATAGTAGTATTAGTTGGATATATTCCTGCCAACTGGAGTAGATGAGACCCTATACATTCTTGTGTATGAGCGGATGACCCTTTGTACGCGAGTCTGCTTCGAAGCAGGCATTGTATATATTTTCTCATATGTATATTTGTTGTAGGTGACAGGTTGTAGGGATCCAATAGGATTCCTCACTATGGTTGATGTTTATTTACACATATTGTTATATATGTGGTATTATGTGATATTTGATGTGATAGATGTCATTATTGTTATTATTGATGTGAATCCCCTTATTTAGTACTTTTGCAGAATTGGACCATATTTTTGGAATTTAAAATATAGAAATGATGATCTCAATTTAAAAAGGATTTCAAAGTGATTTTGAAAATATATATGTTTTAAGAATTTTTGAATGATTAAAGAAATGGATTTTATTTAAATAAACAAAAAATTATGTTTTTGTGAAATATACTTAAATATGATTTTTGAAATATGAAGTTAACTATTTTGTAAAATAAGTTAAATTGAGAATTTTGAACTTATTATAAATGGTTTATATATAAGATTTATAAAATTGATAGTTTTTAAATAAAAGTAATGGGAGTATAAATGAAATCTTATAAGTAAATGAGATTTATAAAGTAAGAAAGTTATAAAAGGAATGTTATTAATAAAGATATTTAATGTAATAAATTTTATAAACAGCGTTTTATAAATATTAGAAATGGAATTGTAATCAAATTTGTATATGGATTTGTAATTAAAATTTAGAAATGAATTTATAATGGACTTTATAAATAATGAGATTACAAAAGAATGAATTTGTAAAAAGAGATTTATAAGTAAATAAACTTATAATACGATTTTGACATATAAATGAGATATACGAGAAATTGATTAATAATGGAATTTTATAAATGGAAGTTTTTTAAAATAGAAAAGTATAAACACTATTTTATAAATGTGAAATCAATTTAATTTGATAAGCTAAATATGGATAGAAGGAAATATATTCACGTTTTTAAAGTGAATAATTCTTTAAATGAATGTTTCTGAAAGTGATATTATAAAATAGAGTTTAAATGATTTGAAACTAAAATAAACTATGAATTCGCTTATTATTAAAATAAGTATATGGAAATGTTATCCAAATATCCAATAAGTGAAATGGTTTTGAATATAATCTTTTTAAAGATATTTTGAAGTGAATAATTGAAAAGTGATTTGATTTATAAACGATTAATAAAATCAGGTCCAATGACTACTTAGGCGCTAGATTTTGTTTGTTGCTTTGCTAGTTATATAACCGACTATCAAATTTGGCCATTTTAGTTTCTCAACTTGATGTAGAAACTAATTAGTCGTACACTTAGTACGCAACTGACCTTTTAGGCTTGATTATTGTTTGTGTTGAGAATGTTGATTCGTGAAGTGCAAAGTGATTACTCCAATCTATCGAGCTTCCTTCTTGGCCGAAGGATAGCAAGTTGAAAGTTGGAGACGTGATAAGTCTACAAGACTTGGTTTCTGTTTGAGGTTAAGAAACACTTTTGCATTATTGGTGCAAAGAGACTGGGATTAGATTTATCTGAAAACCACTTTGGACCAACATATATGTGACGATTATGCAGGTTGGTCGATGATATTGATATTTAGGATTTTCATAATGAAGGACTGCTTGTTGATCATTTTGGGTTAAAATTCCAATATACATATAGTAGCAGTAGTCTCTTCATTATGAAATATTCATTTCAAGGTCTATAGCTACTAATCCTATAGGATGTGGTAGGAGAGTATCTCCGGTTTGTCCTGTTCCTGGACAACTTGTATGGATGAGTACCTAACATTGCATTTCCAAGATTATGTACATTGGTTTTTACAAACGTATATCATGTAGTGGTAGAGAAGGCAACTTCTTTTAGCTTAACACCCTGCTTGAGACATATGAGCTCAAGGGTTGTATTTTTGTGGATGGAAATTAGTAGTCAACGGAATGACAATGTGACATTCAAAGATGATGGTGATGTGATATGTGAAAGTAATCGATACCTACTTTTTCCTCATCCCTGGAAAATGACTGAAACAGGAGCAAGGCTAAGTAGGTCGCTCCCATTAGAAAATATCGCTCTTCTAGATATATCTTTACATGCTATGATGTCGTGTATCTGATAATTGTTGATGTATGATTGTGGCCACGGATTATAGGTCAGTAACGACCGGAGTGATGACATATTCGGTACTATCCAAGAAGTGGTAGGCCAGTCTTGTGTTGGTTTAGGCGCCAATATCTGGATCCTAGGTACATCCCTCTAGAGGTATACCGAGATCGAAAAAGGTAATCCCTTCACCTAGTCATTTGTATGGAATCCAAAATCTACTATGTGCCTGCCATTTTTTTTTTTTTGTAGAGCCTAGTATTGCTGGAATTTAATAATGGTAACAATTTCCGCTATCATGATTATTATTTTTATAATAGACACTATTATAATACAACATGATTTGATATGAAAAGATATTGGCTATCATAAGGGAAAAACCCATTTGCGTTTATGTGTGGACGCGGTCTTACGAGATACATTTTGTTTTGATAAAGGTAAAGTTTTCATAGCTTTATAAATTCAGTTGAGAAGTGTTTTTCTCACGCTGGTTTGCCAGGCTGATCCGAACGTTCTTCCTTTTCAATGCTCGGGTCAGACCGAGTATATTTTACAAGTTCAAATTTGATGCTTTTCGAGCTTCAACAGGTGAGCTGGAGATCTTCATGTCGTATACACTACCTATTTATTTTTCCGCTGCATTGTTGTTGTTGTAAATTATCAGCATTTGTAAGGACATGTTATTATAACTGTCCAAGCTGATGATTACTTATTATGTACTCTGATATTGATGTATGTATATTACAGTTTCTCTTTGTAAAGATTATTGATCTATATTATATGTTATTCCGCTGCGATGTGAGATTTGTACTCTCTTCTTCTCTTCTCTCTTTCTGACTTCTCTCTTTCTTCTCACCCTCTCTTTTCTTCCTCATGATCATCTGCAATTCTGTTCACTCTGGTTCGATGGACGTGGTTATTATCGGTTCATAGGGTATGGATTTGCGGGTTGTCACGGTAATGCTCTCTAAATATTGGATAGTGTACTACTTATGGCTGCCGAGGGCACCAAGATATTATGTATTGATAGTTATTGGATAATTATGGAATGGCTTACTTGATAGTTTTTTGTTCGTTAATATTACTATGGTCAAATAGAAAATATCGAAGCGAATAATTTATACAGTTCTCTTGATTTAGGAATGCTATTGATCTTCAATATGAAAGCTCCACTTTGATTGTAGTTAAATCATGGCACGACGTCCATCTAATGACTATAGCCGTCGAGTGGAAATATTGAAAGTGAAACACTATTCAAGAGAGAATTCCTTTCCTTAGTTGTATACAATGAGATTAATATCATGGTCAACTAAAATCAACTCAAAGTCAAAATCTCTGGCCAAAGTAGTTTGGTTAATAGTAATCATTATTATTGAACCAAGGACTGTGTGTTTGGACCATAGAGTTAATATGGACGATACTAATTGTCACTGCTGGGTAACGCTTAAATAAGTAAATTTGGATTTTACTACAAAGATAAGTAAGATATAAAATCGACCTAAATGTCACTCCATTAGCTAAGATGATGAGTGAATGTTAATATTCGAATAGTTTGATATTAATCGTTGACTGAATTTACACATGCGAGTCGCACAACCGCATTGATAGATTATTTGTAATACTATAAGATTTAGTTGATTTATAAGTTGTAAATTAATTAAATTAATTAATATTTTCTGGAAAATAATTATTATTTATTTATTTGATGTATTAGATGTCATTAGTTTTTTTTAATGTCATTAGCATAACTTGGGTGCGTATAAAAGTTGTATATTTACAAATTGATATATGATATCGATGAGCGTTTAAATTTGATTTAAACGTAAATATTCGCTAAGTGTTATTGAACAAATCAAAGGGTTATAAAACCTCTTTCATTACAATCGGTATAAAGAAAAGGAGGTTTGAAATCCAATGGTTGGATCTAGAAAATGAAGGGAGGAGGTTAAAGAAGATTACCTCTTAAAATCCTTGACTTTCATTCACTTGTCTCTCTTAATCATTCTCTTTCAAAATTCTAGCCTCCACATTCCTTTTCTAACATTCATGGCTGAAAATTCAAGGCAAAATAAAAGACAACAAATTATTTTAATGGCACCAATTAAATCAATCAAATAGAAGGTGGTTCTTTTTCTCTTGTAAAGCTAGGAGGCTGATTCAAATTTGGATCTTGGAGCATCTATAAATCGAGGAGAATTCAAGGGCAGCATCTATTAGGTATGATCTATTCTATTTTATATGTATATTCATCAGGATGTTATAGATCTATTTATTTTCTTATTTTGATAAATTTGTATGTCTGAAATTTTTGAATTTTTTTATTTGAATTGGATCTGAAAATAATAACAATGGTTTTGATTGTTGATCCTTATTGTTTTTTATTTTGATATCTGTGTTATCTTAGATCTGAATATAATAATTAATTAATTATATATATTATTGAATGTCAATGGTGATTTCATTATTTCACAATTAGTTTTCTATTTCAAAAAAAAAAATATATATATATACATGTATGTATGTGTGTGTGTATGCATGTGTATGTATGCATGTATGTATATTTGTATTAAAATTAATTTGAATACTATTTTATAATGAATGTTGAAAAAAACATTTATACGCACACATAAACATCTTGACATTAATTGAGATCTGTTTTTAATGTAAAAATCTACATGTATCAACATTCTATTATTATTTTTAATAATTTTACATTATTATCGCTTGTAAAATATCTACATTTTAGCTTACTTCAAATTATTAACATCTAAACATATATTATATTTGGATTTATAGATTAAGATATGTTTTCATATTTTTTTAATAAATAAAATCAATGCATGTTTTGAAATAAATCCTGAATTCACGCTAATTGACTTGGTTGAATCAATTTAGATTAATTAAAGGATTCGTTAAAATACATACACACGCGCACATACACACACGCATATATATTAAGTACATTTAAACACACATGGATAATATATTCATTTATTTATTTATTTACACGTAGACATACATTCTCATATAATTTTAAACAGTGTTTGGGACAACTAATCCATGTACAAGAATGTGCCCGTTATGGTGTAGATCCCAATACTGAAACATGTACGCATTAACTATGTACATAATATGATATATTGGACTTACATAGCATACATAAAAGTATATTTGGATATTCTCATAGTATACGCTAAATATAAATTTAGCTATATATATCATTTAATTAATCCATCAATCATTTAATTAAAGGGAAAGAAATGAAATGTTTTTCTCTCTCTAATTAACACCACAAATCCTTTCATTAATTGAATAAGTTAAAAGAAGGAAATGGAAGGTTTCCTTCTACGAATAAAATATAGCAAGTAACAATGACACACAAATACATATATATGAATATACTTGATATACTCTAATTTATACAAACATTAAATTCATGTAAATCTTAAAAAGGATTTTGTACAAAATACTTTAGATTGGATCTAAAATCCAGTTTAGACTACATAGGTGTTACCCAACCTTTTGCCAGGCGATATATGGAAAAACTTGACAAGTCAAATTTCAGAGCTATCAAGGAAAGAAGCTCGAAGAGATGACTCTGAAGCCCAAAACTCAACTATATCCAAGATTGCAAGGCAAGTGAAAAGCCGTCCCAAGAAACCACAACTCAAAATCCACCAAAGTGTTAGATCGATACCGACTCAACACCATGGAACAGTAACTATCCAACAAATTTCACCCAATCCATTTCCAATTTCTCTTATACACAAGCGATGATGCTAGTAGCTTATTCCAAGTTCCATTTCATCGATCTCATGCAATTCTCTACCAATCTCTACAAGCACTTAAAGTCAGCAACTCCATTAATCAATAAATCCATCATTTGGACTCAGAAACAAGCTAATAATGGTGCAAATAAGATTAGAACCATGAAGCTAACCATGATTCAAGCTACGAAAAAACAATCAAAACATCCCGTTTGGCCATTTCATGGATCGGTGGCGATCCACGAATCTTGATGAGGTGGCCCCCACTTTTTTTAGAGAATTAGTCATAGGCATGGAGAACGAGGTGGTGATTTTTTGGGTAAGATTTTAGGCTCCTACATCTATAAATAGAAGGGAAAGGCTTATTTTAATGGATCTTTCTCAGCTTCCTTGTTCTCTTACTCTAATATCTTGTAATCACTTATGGATTTATATTAATCCATAATGGATTTATACCAGTCCGTAAGAATAGAAGTGTAAATAGCAATATAAACCATCAACAAAGTTAAGTGGACATAAGCCAAGATTAGCCAAACCACTATAAAATGCTATATGTGCTTTTCTTGCTCTTTTTAATTTACTTTTCTTCACTTTTCATTATCTACTCAATTTATTGGGTGTTTGTACCATTTTTGGTTTAAACATTTAGTGATTTCATTGAGAAACACTTAAATTCGCTGATTTGAGACTTAGAAAGATTTAAAATGAAGAGACAATCAACTAGAAAGACCATTGTTAGAGAAAATCAAGGAGGCGTCCAGGAGGCATCCATAGGAACTAACCCCCGTCTATCTATATAGTCAGGGATGAGATGGAGATAATGATGAACAGATTGCAAGAAAGGATGATTGATGGCCAGGAAGAGATCATACATAATTTCTTTAGGAGAATGGGACAAGTAGGAATAGCTAAAGTCGCTGCAAACGAGTACCAAAGGCCGACAGTTGGAGAAAATGCATAGGAAAGTAGAATAGAGCAGAACGGATCGACCTTTGAATGAGTCGTACAGATCGATACTCATCCGCAAGCACGGATCAGTATTGATCCATAGGAACTTAGGGGTATGGGTAATTTTGGCTTAGCTAGAACTGATACACGTCCTAGAGATAATGTCAAGCGTTTAAATGTGAATCAGAATATAGATGCGCGACTGGAGGAGTATGTGCTAGAATTTCTTCATGAAGACGGGGGGAATGCTAATATGAGAATTCCTATGAATGACGATGACAAACTTGTTGAGATGGTGAGATGAGCTATGACAGGTAGATTGCCGAATAGAAGCCTAAAGGATGTGAACATGATTCCATTCACTTTGAATATTCGGTACGCTAGGAATCCGTCTAATTTTAAGTTACCTACGTTGAAAACGTATGATGGAAAGACAAATCCAATGGTTCATTTGATGAGGTACATCCGGCATATGGAAGTGCTGGGTGCGTTTGAAGAGGTCATGGGATAGTGTTTCTCTTTATATCTGATAGGTTTTGCAGTGTTATGGTTTAGACAATTGGAGAACGGTTCCATCAGAACTTAGGTCGAGCTAGTGAACAGAATCATGAAATAGTTCTGGGTCCATATTTCATGACACAAAAATATAAAGACACTATCAAATATGAAGCAAAGGGCCGGAGAGACCCTTAGGAGTTTTTTGATAAGGTTTAATGTGGCGGTTGTGGTGGTCGATAAGCCAGACCCATCAATGGTTTTGATGGCGGTGGTTTTAGGAATAGCCAATAAGTTGGACTTTAAGGTTGCTTGGTAGGTTCCTCCAATAGATCTCATAGAATTTTATCATGAGGCCAAGAGATGCCTGAGTAAGTAGGATGCTAAGGCTGATCAGAAAGAAATTAGTGCTGTCGATAGTGGAGGACCGTCCGGAGAAGGATCCAGCAAAGGTAAAGGAAAACGAAAGATGGATGACGACTTTGAAGGATCAAAGCGACAAAGGAGAGAACCGAACTTCTCTTCTTACGTGGATTTGAATGAAACCTCGAAATGGATATACCTTGATACTATAGGATAGATCCCCTATCGGAAACTAGCAAGGTGAGAGCCCACGAACCGTGAAAGGATGTCCAAAAAATATTGCCTATTCATGAGCTGGATATGCATAACATAAATGACTGCAGACACCTGTGCAAGCTGATCGAGGAATAGGTCAAAAATAACCAACTATAGCAGTATGTGAGAAGTCCAATCGTAGTGGTGAAATAGGAGCAGCCATTAACTACAGCAAATGGAAACGGCCTTGGATCAAGATCGAGGATAGTCATCTCTTGATCATGATCTCGAGGAATCGGTTTTGGTTCTCATACCCTATCTTTACTTTCAATAAACGATGCAACATTACAGTCAATCCACTTACTCCTGTATGGGATCGGTCGGTCCCTAGGCATCCTCTGAGCTGGATGTTAGGTTGTAGCGTCCGGTGAGGCAGATATCTTGATGTTAGACTTTATGTTCTCTTTTAATGTTTGAATTTGATTCCATTTGATGAATCCCCCTGATTATTGAAATCCACTTGAATATGATGACTGAAATTAGTTACTTTAAAGTCCCATCCCAAGATATAGAACTGGAATGCATGGTGCAAGTCCCCTCATTGGACAGCGAGCGGATGGACTTATATGATATTGATCGCTTTAACTCCTGGCCGAAGAGTAGGGACCGGAGTCAAGGAGTAAGCCACCTAACCGAAGTACGAGCGGATGGGCTTGCTTCTTGTTGACTCCCCTTATCGAAGAGTAAGTAGATTGGGCTTAGAAAGGGTCCAAAGAGATCATGGATTTAATTATCGGCTTCAAACAGCCATGAATTTGATTAATGGTCTGGAGAGACCATGGACTTGATTATCGATCCTAAACGGCCACAAATTCGATTGACAGTCCGGAGAGATTACGGATTTAACTATTGGCTCTGAACGACCATGTATTCATTAACGATTCAGAGAGATTATCCTGTCAACTTAAATAGTAAATGATTTGGAGAGATTGTCCCCTTTACTTAAACAATGGAGGATGCAGAGAGATCGAACATTAAACTAAATATAAAACGACCTGGAGAAATAATGCATTAAACTGAATATAAAACAATTTGGAGAGATGAACCTTAAAACAGATATATATTTGATAAAAGGATTTGAACGCCTTATAATTAAAGTAGAATTGATAAATCTTGGATGAGCACTGGATGATTTGGATATGTGATGTGATAAATTCGAATGAAATCAGAATGATGATGATGTATTAGCTACACTTAGGCAGAGTCTAGATTCCCAGGCTGTAATTGGTTTGGACCCACCCATGATTGATAAGAGAATCCAAAATAACAGGACGATTTGCAATAGCTTGTTCGGCTATCAACTAGGAAATTCAACTATGAATGCTTCATCGATTTCAATATTTGTTCTTAAGCAAGCACACCTTCCATTCGCATGGCACTATTTGGGGGTTGAATGTTATACAGTCTTTTGACCAAGCAGTATACGGACAAACTGGATGAGTCAAACTTCAAAGTTATTAAGGAAAGAAGCCTAGAGAATGACTGTGAAGCCCAAAACTCAAGTATATCCAAGATTGCAAGGCAAGTGCAAAGCCATCCCAAGAAACCACAACTCAAAATCCACCAAAGCGTTGGATTGGTACCTATCCAAGACCATGGATCATTATCAATCCATCAAATTTCACCCAATCCATCCTAATTTCATCAATCCATCCCCAACTCTCTATCAATCATCACGAGCACTTGAAGTCGGCAACTCCATTCATTTATAAATCCATTATTTGGACTCAGAAACAGTATAACAATGGCACAAATAAGATTGAAATCATGAAGCTAACCACGAGTCGAGCTAGGACAAAACGTTCAGTACATCCCATTTGACCATTTCATGGATCGATACCGGTCCAAGACCATGGATCGGTACCGATCCACGAACCTTGTTGAGGTAGCTACAACTTTTTCTAGAGAATTAGCCTTGGGCAAGGAGAACAAGGTGGAGATCATGGGGGCGAGATTCTCGGCTTTCTATAGCTATAAACAAAAGGGCATGGCTCATTTTTATCGATCCTTTTTAGCTCTCTTATTCTCTTACTCTAGTTTCTTATGATCACTCATGGATTTATACCGATCCGTAATGAATTTATACTGATCTGTTAGAATAGAAGTGTAAATAGCACTATAAACCATCAACAAACACAATACCAAAATTGTCATTTTGTCATGGTTATAACTGTTATAAATCAAATTTGTGACGGTTATAACCGTTACAAATAGGTACGTGACAAAATCTGCAATATATAGGAATATAGATATTCCAATGGTTATAACCGTTAGGAAATGCCATGTTCCCAACAATCATAACTGTTGGTAAATATGTTACTAAAATACATACCGTGGGATAATAATTTATTTATCAACGGTTATAACCGTTGGTAATATGTTACTAAAATACATCATTTACCAACTATTATAACCATTGATAAATAGTAACACTTATAAGTGTTGCAAACCATATCATTCAACATCTTACTATCAAATTTTATTTCATTCAACAATATAAATTCAAATTTATAGTAAAAAAAACATATGACAAAATTCGAAAACCAACGTATCACCAAATTTCAAGACAAACATCAAACATACTAAGTACTTTATACCAAATTCTAAAAAGTTCATTGCATGATAAATTCAAATTTTACTAGTACAAAACTTATTACTTCTTCTGTACTATTAACACTCGCTTTTTATTTTTTCTTTTCTTCTACAACTTCTATCAAAGCCCGCATATTTGGAAACCATGCTTTAAATAATAATTATATTTTTGCACTTATATTGCATGGAAACATGTATAATATAAGAAATGAATTTCGGGAAATGATACATTTACACTAAAATGTTGTAATCAAAATGCAAGTCTTTCTTATATTCATGCAGTGAATTTTATTAAGCGGGAGCTAGAAGTAAAATAGCGGCTGAAGTGCAGCTTCTGAAAAAGCAAAGTGACATTTTGCAGCATACACCATATACAGATAGAGAAAACAGTCCTACTTAAATACCAGCTATCAAACTAAGGTACAAAATAATTTTAGTACCGAAACTAGTCAATATAATCAGCAGAATAAACAAAACAATAGTTTGGATTTCGATATGTTAATTTGACACGGTACCAGCAATTTTGCACACATGAACAACAATTAAACCATCAAATTAGACTAAAGCAAGAAAGAATACTATGTAATTTAGGCGAAATATATTCATGTGAACAAAATTAAAATGAACTTTAAAATTTTGAAATATCAGATGCTTACTTGATTTTGAGTGGATAAAATGACATTGGGAAAATCCTCTTTAGCTAACTCTGGTAATGGCGGCATTTGACTCATGATACCAGGCGTATTGCTCATGCTTTGTTAGAAGAAAAAAATCATATTACATAAAAAAAAAAGAGGGAGGAATTCTTTGGCATAATCAAAAAGATTTGAAATGCAGCATACTTTATTTGAATGATTGAGACGTTGTTGCTCGCATGACAGAATAAATCAATATTTTACTATATTTGCAATTAAAACATTTAATTTATTGTCGATGTCATCAGCATTAGTTACACTGATAAATTCTTTGTCTATTTATTTATGGCGAACTCTATGTAAAATATAGAGGTACTATTAATGTAGGTTGATATCAAATGTTAAGAATATTTACATACCTTAATGTTCTAAAAATAAAAACTCTACTATGATTATATTGACAATAAAATCTACATACCTTATATGCAACCAGATTATTTAGGATTTCATTAAGTACACGACTATTTTCATCCACTAGTTGTGTTGCGACATCCAAAGGTGGGACTGTAGACACAAAAAAGAAGAGGAAATGCGTGATCAGTTGGGAAACAAATAGCATATGCAAATTTCAGAGAGAGAAAAGGCAAAATAAAAAAGTAAAAATATAATGAGAGTTTTACTAAAAGAAAACATCTTAAGTGAAAATGCTTAAGATCCATGATGACTTTGGATATTATAAAATAAATTCGAGAATGAGCCCGTTTGCATACAAGTGACTAAGATCTATTTTTCAACTCTAAAACTGAATTTGACGTTAGAGATAGCTTATATCGAACAATCAGTGGTACAAGAAATCAAATATGCTAATCTCATATTAACTTTCACAATATCAATATACTTGAAATATATTAAATAAGATTTGTTTCCTCATCCTCAAATAGAATATGCAAAAATTATCATTCATGCGAAGGATAAACAAATCTTTAAATAAAATGATATTACATATATACGCCTTTTGATGCATATAGCAGGATGACTTAATGGTAAAGGAACAACTAGTGGATGATAAAATGTCGTGAGTTTGAATCATGGTAACAACAATAGGTATATTATATTTTGTGTATATACCTGGGTTATGAGTTGGAGGTTTGATATTGGTAATGACAATGGACGCACGTTTACTTTTTAAAATTTAACTTAATTCTTAAATGGAGCTGTCTCCATGGACATCGTCATAATTTTATTATATCAAACTAAGGTAGCATGTTTACTTTCTAAAATTTAACTTAAGTGTTGATGGAATTGTCTCCACGAACACCATCATGATTTTATTTTGTCAAACTAAGGTAGCTCTTGTATTGTTATTCTTATAATCGTTGCATTATATACCTTGAATAACATTAACAGTAACGGCAATGAACATATAAGAATGCGTAATAAAAAATACAAACAATTCTTAATGTAACCCAGCAACAACTAGTCAATTTCGTATGGTAGGAGAGAAAGTATGAGAGAAGGGAGTGTTGGAATTTCTTCAAAAAAAATTTTAAATTGATTGCTACTACGAAGGGGGTCAGGGGGTGTCAACCCCCTAGGTGGGGTGGCAACCTTCCCCTATATATACTTGGTAGCCTTCATTTTCGAAAATATATTTGTATAATACTACAACAGAGGTAGTGTGGGCAAACCGTTGTGGGGGGTCGTTCGTGTCCATTATATGCCATTAATAACATCATTAGCGGCCATAATTAATTGTGTTACTTGGCATTAGGATGATTTATTCACTAAAATACTTAAAGAGCAAAAACCTTACAGGGACCAAGTTTTTATAGTGAACATCAGTACTTTGGTATCCGTCATAAATAAATCTAATTTCACCACTTCAACCTAAATCCACCAAATTAAGGTTGCTTTTTACAAGATACATTCATCAGATAATAATCATATGAGTAAACATGTAGCTAGGAAAGGTAATAAATAATATTATTTCTTCATATTTGTTCATGGAATGAGCAAACATGAAGCATGTATCGAATTTTAAGTGAAAAAACACAATATGATATTCAACATACAGAGATCATTAGTCATGAATCAATTCATCATAGCACATAAGAAAAGATTTGATACAACTTTGGTATCTTATTACCAACCTTGAAAAGCAAATTGATCATACTGGTTTCCCTGAGGCATCGTTTGAGAAGATGGCGCAGTGATTCCAAGTTTCGCCACTTGTCTATTCATATTTGAGCTTGAATCAAATGTCTTTGGGAAAACAAAGAAAAAAATATAGTGTTAATGTCATAGCAAGTACTAAAATCTATGATGACTTAAATACATGTATTAATGTACACGGTGATTTATTAAAATGGATTTTGCCTTCTTGTTATATTGATTTTTACCAGCATAATATGCTTCTAACTTGCGACTCTTACCATTTACTTGTATCCATGGAAAAACACATTATTTAGCTTTTGATTTAGCCATGCAAGCCTATTGACACTAGATAAGTAGATGATATTAGTGCATACATGAACTAAATTAGCACGCAGATAAATTTAAAACCAAAAATCAAAGCAGACCTAGCAAGAAAGTAATAAATTTAGATGGAATAGGATGGGTTTCAATTTTCAGGATATAAATGTAGCAATACAGAAGTGAATGGCTGCATTGCGCAAAACCACATAGATGCAACATTAAATGCACATATGAAAGGAACATCAAAAGGTTAAAAAAAATTACAAAGGAAATCAACTTATAATTCACAATTTTAAAAGTCGGAAATGTGATGATTAAGAATACAAGTATGAAATCACAGCCAACCATCGGCACCTCAACGCAACATCTCTTACAGTCTTCTGCTTAAGTGTAGACATTATCTTGACGTACTTCATAGTGTGGTGTTCACCAGCATGTCCACAAGTAAAAACTACTTCATTAAATTATATATTGAAGTGATTTACAAAAAACATAATTCATTAATATGTTTATATGCAATTAAAATGCAAGAGGCAAAAGAGTATACAACTGTCATTGTGATCTTTTGCTAATTGGAAACAATTCTGGTGTCTCCATTCGACTGCTCTGATCTTTTGCTTCCCTCATCACTTGTGGTTTGAGTAATTTGGCACAAACTGCATTAAGGAAACAGTATTGTGAGCATAACGGGGACATTGCTTACTGTTATATAAGAATCAAAATATCCATGTTATGCGTGCTAAATTCTGGGTTTCTACATTTTTTTGAGGTAAATATCAAATAAATGAAAACTGTAAGATTGACTTGTATGCTTACCAACATAATCTGAGCTATCATAGGAGATAGCACATAGTACATCCATTAGTATTCATTAGAATGAAAATATTTATTCTATGATCACGACTAGTTTTCTTAATGAAATAGATGACGTGTATTACAAACTTTTTAATGCACGGGAAATTAGCATCAATTTTTACATTCTTGTATGCATGCTTAGATATTGGTATCAAAATAATTGGTGTTTATGTTTCAAAAACATTATAGACAAAGCCAAAACATGCAAAAATAAACAGTAGAACCTACATTTCGGTTCTTTCTTTTCTGGTGCCCTAATCATGTTGCACATAGCTTCATCACCTTTGGCACCACTTCTTCTGCGCCTTTTCTTGTGATGTCGTTCATGAGCTTTATGGTTTTGGAACCAATAAAATACGATTTTGCTTTCTATCTTTTCGAAAGTATTCAAATGAGTTGATATCATTTGAATTTGCTTGGTTGTTGGTGCTCTCAGCCCAGAATTGAACAGATCGGTCGGAACTTTAATTTGTTCTGCTGTTGGATTCCAACGCCCACATTTGACTCCTACTCGTGTGCTACTCATGTCCATATTCATATGTATCTCACTTAATTAACTTCTTCTCTTTTGTTCTTTCTATAGATCACAGTTTTGCCACTGTATATGACTGAGCTTAACTTTAATCTTGAAGTCAATAAATAGGCGCTTATATAATAATTAGAATGAACCAAGCAACGTGTGCTTTCTCTGTTGATATGTTTGGTGATCCGCATCTCACTAGTGAAGAGATCCAAGCCGTTCCTTCAATCCAATGGATATTATTCATCTGTTCTGATATTTGAAGATACCGGGCTTAAAGCCCATTATACTTCTTTTGTTATATAAATACCAGTTGTAAAAGATAATATAATGTGTGTGAATCATATAATAAAGTTCTTTCATTTTTGTGCAACAATATTCAATCACATTTCTTTGAAAATCTATCTTCGTATCAGAGCGAATACTTGTGCAAACCGCACAAATTACAAATTGCAACTGAAAGTTCATCAGAAAACATCTCATCATCTGAACTCCTCTCATCACAGATCAGAGATCTCTTCACTTGAGAGTTGTGGCTGTTTACTGATAGTCCGTGCCTCGCCATAACTCAGTTTGGCTGCATCAAACTACCAGCAAAAGCATCAAATTCTAAACCAAAAGAGTAAATCAATCAAGAAATCAAGAAAATTCGGTTGAATCAGGATCATCAAGGAAACTCATCAGAAAGCATTTGTTGTTTGTTCACAAACAATCTTTAAAAAATCAAGAAATCATCATCTAAGTTCTCAAAGATTCTATCAAGATTCAACCACAAAATTTTCTTGAAATTCTCAATTTGAAAAAAAACTCAGGTTCAGAATTATCTTACCAATCCCTTGTTAACCTTGATTTCAGTATTCATCATGTCACATCTGGATGATGTAACAAGCTCAGGAGCATCACAAACTCAATCTCAATCAGATCTTGTGAATGATCTGATGAAGGCTATAATAAGGCCTCAAAGTCAGATGATATCCATTCAACTTGATGAATCAAATTATCTGCTCTGGAAATTACAAGTGGAAACATCAATCAGGGGTTATGGATTAGAAGATTATGTCTTTGGTACAAGAATTACACCACCAAAGTTTGTAAAAGACAGTGAAGACAAACTAGTACCAAATCAAGAATACATAGCACACCAGAGGCAAGACAATCTGGTATGTGCGTGGATGATGTCATCCATAAGTGCATCAATCTTGCCACAGCTTATAGGCTGCAAAACTGCCCAAGAAGTATGGACAACAATTGAAAGAAACTTCACATCTCAGTCATCTACAAGAATTATGCACCACAGAAGACAACTGCAAAACATTAGAAAGAATGACATGACAATGAATGAGTATCTACTCAAAATCAAAAATCTATGTGATCAATTAGCCTCAGCTGGTCACAAAGTATCAGAATCAGAGCATGTTCTGCACATAATCAGTGGTTTAGACAGTGATTATGAAGCTGTTGTAGCCATTATCTCCACTATGGAACCTACACCATCATTACAATTTGTGTATTCCACCCTATTTTCACATGAAGGAAGAGTGGAACATAACAAAACAATCAGTTTAGATATCTCTGTCAACTATACATTCAACAAAAGCAAACAAAGTTCAAACAGCAGAGGACAATTCAACAATTCCCAAAGAGGTGGAACTTCCAACAGAGGAAGAAGAGGAGGCAGAAGCAACTCTAGCAATAAAATAAGACGCCAAATATGTGAAAAATATGGTCATGGAGCAAACAAATGTTATTTTAGATTCAACAAGAACTATACTTCAGCACAACAAAGCAGCAATGCAAATGTAAATTTAGTCACTGTACCAAAAAGCAACAACTCAAACTCGACTCAAGCAGATGCTCTAAACACTGACTCAGCAACAAATGATGATGCTACAGATGATTGTTGGTACCCAGACTCAGGAGCTACCAATCACATAACAAATAATCTCAACAATCTGAACTTGGGAAACAAGGAATACAAAGGTACACAAAATCTTTCTGTTGGTAATGGCAAGACTGTACACATAACACACACTGGAAATGCAAGTATATTAGGAACCAAACAACTTGTTTTAAAGAACTTGTTAAGAGTTCCCTCAATTAAGAAAAATCTAATGAGTGTTTCCCAATTTGCAAAAGACAATAAAGTCTATTTTGAATTTTATCCTGAAAAATGCATTGTTAAAGACATACTAACTCAAGAAATTATTTTGCAGGGTAAAGAAAACAATGGTCTGTACAGATTTGATATTTCAAATCAAAAAACTTCTAAGAATAAGGAAAATTCCCCTGTATTGAATGTAATTAGTGATTCAAAAACTAGCGATAAATTTGATTTGTGGCACCGCAAACTGGGACATCCCAGTATAAAAATTGTAAAACATGTTATGAATAGTAACAACATTTCTTCTAGTAATATCTCTGATTCTTATTTTTGCACTTCTTGCCAATTGGGAAAGAGTCATAAACTTGCATTTCCAGATTCTCACACAAATTATACAAGGCCACACGAATTAATTGCTAGTGATTTATGGGGGTCAGCATCTATTAGCTCTGATTATGGTTACAAATACTACATATCATTTATAGATGCTTATTCAAGATTTGTATGGATATACATGTTAAAATCTAAGTCTGAAACTAGTGATATTGTGATGCAATTTATCACCAAGGTTGAAAACATGACTGGTAACACTGTATGTACTTTTCAATCTGATGGTGGAAAGGAATACCTTCCTCTAAAAAATTTCTTTAAAAGGAAAGGTATTAATCATCGAACTACATGTCCATACACATCTGAACAAAATGGTATTATTGAAAGAAAACATAGACATATTGTAGAAACTGGTTTAACATTACTTGCTCAAGCCTCAATGCCTCTAAAATTTTGGCCAGAGGCATTTAATACTGCTGTACACTTGATAAATATTTTGCCAAATAAAATTCTCAAATACAAGTGTCCTCAAGAAGTATTAACTAGTATAAAACCAGACTATGAGCATTTAAAAATATTTGGATGTCAGTGCTTTCCTTGCTTAAGACCTTATAACAAACACAAATTGGATTTTAGGTCTACCCCTTGCACCTTCTTAGGATATTGTAACAAACAAAAAGGATATAGGTGCTTAGACTGTAAAGGAAAAATATATATATCTAGACATGTGAAATTCAATGAGCAGGTGTTTCCCTTTAACAATTCTGAAACCAAAACCACTGAAAAAGTGAGAAATACAAAATTGATTCTACATGATCTACCTATTGAGATGGAAGCTCTGCCCTCAACACAGCCTACAAGGTGTAACATCAGCACAAACTCTCAACACACCATGACTACTAGTGAGTCAGGTCAAGAGCAAGCTGCACATCAGAATGAAAGCAACAATCAGAGTCTTCACAGTCAAGAAGCAAGCAGTTCAAATCATGATCATGACATGGTCTGCAGTGAGTCAAACAGCAGTTCAGACAATACAGTCAGAAATAATGCTGCCAGAAACAATATCAATACTCATCCAATGTTAACTAGAGCAAAATGTGGCATTTATAAACCAAAAGTTATCAACAATATGGTTCTCCATGAAGAACCTTCATCCTACATAGAAGCTACTCAGAGTGATAAATGGAGAGCAGCTATGCAGGATGAATACAATGCTCTAATTAACAAAGGAACCTGGGAACTAGTTAATAAACCAGTTAACAGAAATATAATAGGATGCAGATGGACCTTCAAACTAAAGAAAAATGCTGATGGCTCAATTTCTAAACACAAAGCAAGACTAGTTGCAAAAGGGTATTCACAACAGTATGGGTTTGATTTTTCAGAAACCTTTTCTCCTGTTGTAAAACCCTCATCAATCAGAGTCATACTAACAATTGCTTTGAGTAGAAATTGGACCATTAGACAACTAGATGTTAATAATGCATTTCTTAATGGTGTTTTACAGGAAGAAGTATTTATGGAGCAGCCAGAGGGATTCATCCAAAAATCAGACAAAGAGCTGGTGTGCAAACTCAACAAAGCCATCTATGGTCTGAAACAGGCTCCAAGAGTTTGGTTTAACAAGCTCAAATCAACACTTATGAAATTTGGCTACACCTCTCTAAAATCTGATAACTCCATATTTACTAAAGTCAACAATTTATCTACTACTTATATACTGATTTATGTTGACGATCTTGTTATTACAGGGAGCAATGAATCAGAAATCAAGCATCTCACAACAATGCTTAACTCAGAATTCTCAATTAAGGATCTGGAAGACCAGAATTATTTTCTAGGCATTGAAGTTCAGAGAACATCAAATTTTGAGATACATCTCAATCAAAGGAAGTACATTTCAGAAATATTATCAAAGACCAAAATGGACAAAGCAAACTCTCTACCAACTCCAATGATTATAAATCACCAACTGTCAAAACATAGAGGTGAAGCAATTCAAAATATCAAACAATACAGGAGTACTGTCGGAGCACTCCAATATGTGACTATAACAAGACCAGACATATCTTTTTGCGTAAATAAAGTTAGCCAGTACATGCAGAACCCTACAGACATTCATTGGAAAGCAGTTAAAAGAATTCTAAGATACCTAAAAGGAACAATAGATCATGGTCTTATCTTAAAAGCTAGCAGTACTCTTAACATAAATGCATATGCAGACGCTGACTGGGGAACTGACATAGATGATCGAAAATCAACCTCAGGCTACTGTATTTTCTTAGGCAAAAATCCGGTGTCATGGAGTGCTAAAAAACAAAACACTGTGTCCAGGTCAAGCACTGAGGCTGAATTTAGATGCGCGACAAGCACAGCAGCAGAAGTTATATGGCTAGAATCGCTATTAAACGAGCTTAACATCAAGTCAGACAAAGCAACTATCTGGTGTGACAACGTCAGTGCAATTTCTCTAACATCAAACCCAGTTCTTCACTCAAAAACCAAGCACATAGAATTAGACCTCTACTTTATCAGAGAACAAGTCATCAGCGGAAAATTAAGAGTAGGATACATACCATCGTCGCATCAAAAAGCAGACATACTTACTAAACCATTATCGAGGTCAAACTTCTCTAGACTAAAAGAAGAGCTCAACGTTGATGTTGCAAACCCTAGCAGAAGATCTCAAAGGATAATCTTCAGACCGGAGTGAAGAAATTGTTGTTTTATCTTTCAAAGAAAGAAGCTGCCGCCATTCTTTTTCTCTCCTGAGCAAACCCTAGATCTATCAGGTTTGAGGGGGGGAATTAGAATGAACCAAGCAACGTGTGCTTTCTCTGTTGATATGTTTGGTGATCCGCATCTCACTAGTGAAGAGATCCAAGCCGTTCCTTCAATCCAATGGATATTATTCATCTGTTCTGATATTTGAAGATACCGGGCTTAAAGCCCATTATACTTCTTTTGTTATATAAATACCAGTTGTAAAAGATAATATAATGTGTGTGAATCATATAATAAAGTTCTTTCATTTTTGTGCAACAATATTCAATCACATTTCTTTGAAAATCTATCTATAATAATATAAGTGGTAGATTTTTCTTAATTTCATACCTATTTTATATGCAAGGTCGCTAAATTTATTATAATTATGCATTAATATATTAATTAATTAGTGATACGATTACTATTGTTCACAAACATCTTTGATCTACGAGCAGACATACCTATGTTTGGATTGTGTAGTATATGTCGTGTTGAATCACGCCGTTGTCTTATTATGTGTCTTATTACATTAAATATAACTAGCGTGAACCCGTGCTTCGCACAAGGATATGGAAAATATATTTTTTTGCAGTTAGAAAGTTAAATTATTTTCATAAATAATCAAAATATACCATTAACCAAAATGAATTAGAAACATTACTACAATATCAAATATAAATATTAAAATTAGTACAGAACTATTATCGAGTCAACATAGTAATATGATTGAATGCTCTCAAACACATAACCCATCATTAAATAATGTAACCAAAAGTATAAGAACTTTTGAATTACTTATGTTATAAAACACAAAAGCCAAAGCACGTACATATCATAAACAATAGTTGACTTATTATGCATGATGTTGTTGATTACATATTTTAAAATTTAATGTAATAACAATTATTGCTTAGTACCACATGTTGAAAAAATTCATACAAACCTACCATTTTTTCCATATGGGCATCTTTAGTGCAATTAACGTGTGGCAAAAGAGATCAGAAATAAATAGATATATATAAACCACACTTCAAATAAAGCACATAACCTTTTTATCTTAACTATCTTATACAAAGCTTTCACTATTAATTATATATATGCATATATTTTATATATATACATAATCATATACTATATAGCTTTTGGATTTTATGCTTAAAAGATAGATATCTCTGTAAATAAATACTGTAGATGTCGTT
Organism: Allium cepa; assembly: GCA_030765085.1. Lineage (NCBI taxonomy): Eukaryota > Viridiplantae > Streptophyta > Magnoliopsida > Asparagales > Amaryllidaceae > Allium > Allium cepa. The sequence continues at coordinate 954,142,984 of CM060934.1, read as the reverse complement.
GGTTTATTTTTTGGTTTTTTCTGTAGGCGGCTAGGCTACCTAAGCACATTGGAACTAAATCCAGTTCAGGCATCAACAATGCCACTCGGCCACTATCTCAATGCATAACTCATTTGATGCAGCACAAACTATCAAATATTGCTATCATCTTATTACCATCTAGTTTGGCGACACCACCAGCAACATTCATTCTTGTTCAGATCAGCACAGGCTGATAAACACCAACATCCATACCTCATTTGCTTCAAACCCAAATTCAAACACAAATCCTCCTTTCGTGACATCCTAAATGAGCATATCATCTGCATTGCAATTCAACAGTTATAGGATCCTTTTGCTAGTCTTTCTCAACTACTATTTCGATCATCAGACCATATTTTGGCAATTGAAAGCAAATTCCTTACCTAGTGCATTGCGATTAGTTTCAGGCTCTTTTTGGCAATCTTGTGCAAGCTCTCTGCTTTCAATGCATTTAGCATTCATGCCCTCGGTACATGTTTACACAATGCAGCCTTATGCAAGCGCTTATTGCTTACGGAGACTGAAGCAAATATTCACTGCCTTACTTAAACAACTGTTGCCATTTAAGGTTATGCTCGATCAAACTCGCTTTAATAATTGTTGCCAATTTAATAAGCCATTGATCTCCAGTCTTCCACCTCATTTGAAGCTCAATCGCACCTACTGTCGTGATATACCATGTGGTCATGTACACATCAGTAAGCCCTACCTTGTAACAAGTCACCCATGAAATTTGACTCTCTTTGATCCTCACTTCTTCAATGAGACACATCCTTTTTTCAACTTCACGGCTTCATCACCAACTCGTTTAGCCATGCATCGCAGCTCCACTGCATCTTATCTTTACTACATTATAATAGTGTAATTATATAAATTTATACTTGTATAAAACATTATATGATCATCTATGTGATGATCTAATTCTTGTATTTGCTGTCACAAATCTTTGTAATAGACACGTGGATGATTATTTCCAGTATACATTAGTAAAAATCGAGTGCTCGCCTTGTTTATAAGGATCACTGTTTCATCAAAATATAAAATAAAAATAAAACACAACTAAGAATGAAGTATTAATATGACATTTCATCCTCAAAGTCAACTCAAGTAAAAACATACTAATTGCATTGCTAATAAAGTAGAAAACAAAATATCTAGAAAATTTGATTTGGAGAAATTTGATTATCTATTACATATATTGGTTAAAGGAATTTCATATGCATTGTATGGAATACTTTTATGTGATAAATTGCAAAAACAAAGATCAATTGTCTACATAGATGCTACATAGTTACAACTGAATTCAAATACACATTTAGTACCTGTTATTCCTAGACAAATGAGTAGATTTGACCAAAGCCAACAGCAAACAAAGACTATAATAGATGTCCATTGGATAAACACCATATATTATTAAAGTTGATCATCCACTGACTACCAGTTTCACCTTATTGCATATTTTATGATTAAAAAAATACAATATTGTATAGATATGAAATAAAACATTAGAATAATCTTCAAAATATATCTACATGTGTCAACCATATATATGTCACCTAATATGGCAAAAAATCAAACCAGTTGTCTATATCTGTATAGAAATTGATGAGGTAATCATCACATGTCCTTAGAAAGAATGTCCAAGCACTGCTAAAAAAGAGGAAGTATAAAGAAATGAAAATCATAAAAACTGCAAAGTTAAGCAATGAAAATGCATATGCACTAACAACGTAATAATGCACAAATACATGTGCAAAAATATTACATTATACTAATCATATGTGTTTGTAAATCATGCCTTTAAAATTGTCACGTAATCACAAATGAAAATTTATGAAGAATGCATAGCAATAGACATGTTTGCCCCGCTTGTACAATAATCCAGAAACACAGTCATTAATAATAATGAAACCACTTGTTAATCTACCTACTTCTTGTTGAAACTCCACAAACACGCCAGATTAGTAGCACAAAGCTATAAATTTTCCTTGACATTTTTTGCAACAATGTCAAATGATGTATTCATAAAAAAATTGCTCATAACTTGTAGGTAAATTTAACTTCTTTTGAAAAGATGGTACTTGAATTCGTTCATGCAAACTTATATAGTTGTGAACCACTTTACTGCTAGGACTACTATAATTGTGACAAAACCATAAAAAAATTGCGCAGGAGATTGATGTTTATTATGTACAGAGATCCAAACTAAAATATTAAAATATAAAGCTATAATAAGAGATTTAATTGGATCTTGGAGCAAAATATCATGAAAATAAGAGATTGAAATTATTAGGAACATAAGCACATTGTTAGGAAGAAAAAGACAGTGCATTTTCAATTACTTCAGGAAGATCCAAATTTAGGCAAGTTAAGAAAAATTTCTTGTCTGCAAATCATTGAAATCGGTAAAGAATTTTTACTCCAAGTTTGAAAATAAGAGTCAGCTTACTGTGGATCAGCGAGGAATAAATATGCATATATTTTGGTTACAGGGAATCGCAAATTTTGGTTAATGGGAATTAGTCTGGAAGAAAATGTGTAAGCGAGTAGAGCAAATCAAGAGCTGATTTGTTACGAACCCATCTACATCTATCTGCTCGTTAAAAAGCTTTATGATCATAATTGATCGCTTTATGATTTAATATTATTTTTGTTATTTAGGAAAGAAACTTTTGTACATGGCTATACATCTATTTTTGAGGCTACAAAAGGTGTTTCCGTAGCAATTCTCATCAAAAGTACAATTGATGGGGAGTTTTAATTTTCATGATTAGTAGAAAAACACGAATAAGGCATATATTGGCATGTTGCATCATTAAAGATTTTTGTTGGGGCAACATTTGGGAAAAACAAAAGAAACCATCAAAATAAGTTATGTTGCATAAAAATTATGCCATTAACTTGTTACATCAAATTAAATTAAATTTGTGAGACGGAAATTATTCTCCAAATAGCTGGAATTTGATATTTTGAAAGGGAAGTAAGAGAACAAAGATGATGGACTTGATAATTTAGACTCACTAAAGAGTACATATCTATTTTCTGTTGATCATAAATCAACAAACAAATGCTGAATTTGAAAATGACATTGTCCTATAGACTGTAAATTTAGATTGTATTTATTTTTTCATTCAACTAAAGCAAACCTAATAGATAAAAAGAATTACTATAGTGGTAAGAAGTAAATATGCTTATTCATGAAAACTAATTGAGAATACAACAAACAAAATCAAATATTTTTCATTAGTTTTAGAAAAATGAAAATAAATTTAAACATTACCATTTTAAGGTGTGACCAGCTTGATCCTTAAACATCTATAGAAATAAGAATGTTTTTGTCCCATTGTCCATATACCAGTACTGTCAGATCGACAGAAGTCCTCATTGTAGCCTCCTAAGCTGGAAAATGAAACTTACAATTACCGAAGTACCACACAAATGGAACAATGATGTGAAAATATTTATATGCAATCAAACAAAATGGAAAATAAATAGCAGTAGCATACACACTCTAGCTTTCATACTCCAGAATACCAATAATCCGGTCAACCCTAACGAAAAGATTATAATTTTATAACTTGTTACAGGGAAAGCTGGTTATGAATAGGGGAGTGATATCTAAAGTTGCAGTAAGTGTAATATTTTACCATACAATAAATGCTCGGTGAACATTTTTAATGCAGCATGAAGGCACATTATTTTAGCTATGCATCAGTATTACGAAAGCAATGAATCAATCATTATGAGAATACACTGTAAGAAGATCGAACAGATGTTTATGCAAACCTAAAGAGTCTGGCAGCCGTTGATAAGAGATCGAATGCATCTGGTTTATTACCTGCTAAATGGGCTTGGGCTGCTACAATATACATCAGCCCATCTTGCTATTTGAAATACATATAAATACCGTGTATACACTGCATTGTAATTTGTTAGAGAATTCTATGATACTATTTCTGTCTTCAGTATCATTGTATTAATTACAAATACATCAATAAAGATCTTCTCTTCATTTTATTGAAATTTCTTATATGGTATCGGAGCAAAAGTGCCTAACAGCACTGAAAGATCCATTAGTAAGGAGAAAACACATCTGAGAATCATCAGCTGTAGTTTATATTGTTTCCTCTCATCAGATTATATCATCATCATCTGAGAGGAAGACCAGAGACAACATCTCTGCCGTGTCAGTTCAAACCCCGGCTGCATAAGAAGATTGCCTCTGAGTCAAGAAAATCAGAAACCAAATTCAAGAAGAAAACAGAATCAAGAAGAAATTCATCAAAATCAAGAAGTCAAGGCAAGTGCCGTCCAAAGAAAGAAAATCATCAGAAATTAAGTCATCATCTGAATCTCCTTTCTGGTTGCACTTACCTGAGAGGATCTTGATCGAAGACCTGATTCTACATCTCTGAATCAGTTCTCTGTTTTCTCCTCTTCTTGTATTTTCTTTTCCTGTCTGCAACATCAGTTTGAGAAGTGATCATCATGGGGGATGAAGCAAACTCTTCAGCACCCACAAATAGCAGTGGTCTGCAGCATACTGCTTCAAATGTTGAGAAGTTGGTCAAGACCACAGTCAGCCCACAAAGCCAGTTGGTTACAGTTCATCTCAGTGAAGATAACTATCTTCTATGGAGACTGCAAATTGAAACAGCTCTTCAAGGATATGGTCTTGAAGAATACATTCAAGAAACCATATCAGTACCACCTATGTTCATCGCTGATCAACAAAACAAAATGATTAGTAATGAAGAATACATCAATCATCATAGACAAGACAGGTTAATATGTTCTTGGTTATTGTCATCTATTAATGCAAATCTTCTTACTTACGTTATAGGATGCAAAACAGCATATGAGATTTGGTCAACTATAGAGAGAGTGTTTAATTCTCAATCTGCAGCAAAGGTATTGTTCTACAAAAGACAACTCCACAATATCAAAAAAGAAAGCAACAACATGAGAGAATACCTGTTCAAAATAAAAGCAATTTGTGATGCATTGGAGGCTGCAGATCAAAAAGTGTCAGATTCAGAACAAATTATGACAATTCTTAATGGTCTCGGCGACGAATATGAAGCAGTGATTGCTGTCCTAACATCTCAGAGAAACTTACCCTCTATAGAAGATGTTCATGCTATTCTACTATCTTATGAAGCAAGAATTGACATCAAGAAACCCCAAGAATCTGACTCATCCATCAATATTGCAGTAAGTCATAAGGGAAAAGCTCAAAATAACAACAGAGGTGAACAATTTGTCCAAAGAGGTGGATACTCTAACAGATCAAGAGGAAGAGGTCGATGGAATAACAATAACAGGCCAAAATGTCAGATATGTGAGAAAATTGGTCATACAGCAACAAAGTGTTATTTCAGATTAAATCTCAACTATGTTCCAGGGCAAAGCAGTCAAAGAAATGCAAATCACAGTGCAAATATGGCACATCTGCAATCTGAATCAGTCAACCAGTCTGAAGCAAAAAACACATATACTGAAAGCACAAGGTCAGATCACACTCAGGATGAAGACTGGTATCCTGACTCAGGTGCAACTAATCACATCACAAATAACTTGAACAACTTAAATCTTGGAAGCAAGGAATACAAAGGTATCAATTCTATTCACATGGGTAATGGCAAATCTATTGCAATTACACACACTGGTAAGTCATACATTATGGGAAGAAAACAATTATACTTGAACAATTTACTAAGAGTCCCAAACATTAAGAAAAACTTACTGAGTGTGTTGCAATTTGCAACAGATAATAATGTATATTTTGAATTTTACCCATACAACTGTGTAGTTAGGGACATTCTAACTAAGGAAGTGCTTTTGCAGGGTAAACAATATAAAGCTCTGTACAAGTTCAAAGTGGATAATTCAAGAAACCCAGTTTCTAAAAGACAGTGGTGTAATAACTCTGAATACAAACAGCATGAAATGAGTGAGATATTTGAGAAGTGGCACTGTAAACTTGGGCATCCAAATGCCAATATTGTAAAGCATGTTTTGAATAATAATAGCATTTCTTTCAATAATATATCTCTACCACACATCTGCACTTACTGTCAAATGGGGAAAAGTCACAAACTGCCATTTTTAGATTCTGAAACATGTTATAATAATTCTCTTGAATTAGTAGCTACTGATCTATGGGGACCTTCCCCAATTCATACTGATTATGGTTTTAAATATTATATATCTTTTGTTGATGCCTTTTCTAGATATGTATGGATATATTTCTTAAAATCTAAGGATCAAACTTGTAATGCAGTCATGCAGTTTATAGCTCAAGCAGAGAATCAAACAAACTGCAGAGTCAAAATTATGCAAACTGATGATGGAACTGAATATATGCCACTAAAGGAATACTTTCAAAAAAAGGGAATCAATCACAGAACAACATGTCCATACACTTCGGAACAAAATGGGCTGGTAGAAAGAAGACATAGACAGATTGTTGAGACTGGGCTTACCCTTTTAGCTCAAGCATCCATGCCAAAGAAATTTTGGCCAGATGCTTTTAGTACAGCAGTTTACTTAATTAATAGACTGCCATCAAAAGTTCTAAATTTAAGAAGTCCATTAGAAGTTTTGACAAACATTAGTCCAGATTATCATAGTCTTAAAGTGTTTGGTTGTCTATGTTTTCCCTACACCAGACCCTATAATAATCATAAACTAGATTTTAGATCATCCCCATGCACATTCATAGGTTATGCTAGCAATAAAAAGGGATACAAGTGTCTTGACAATAATGGTAGAATATTCATTTCTAGACATGTGGTATTCAATGAAGCAGTATTTCCTTTTAAGGAAGTGAATATCAAGGTGAATAATAAAGTTCATAATGCAAAAGAATACATATCATCAGTTACTATTCCTGCTATTGAGATAATTCAGGGTCAGGTAAAGTCAGGTGATGAAACTGCTAATCATGAAAAGGTCTACTCAGATTTTCAAAGACTGAACACTTCCCATGAATCAGAATCAATAAATGCTCAAACAAGTTCAGCAAGTACTTCAAATCAAAATTCTGAACAAAGAACTACTGAGCAACCAACTACAGATCACATTCAAAGTAATATGCAAGACACAGAATCAAACTTGCATGCTGAAAGTGAAAGAGATAGTCAGCAGCAAGATGTTAAGAGATCAGGTCACCACATGACAACCAGATCAAAAAGTGGTATTTTTAAACCAAAAATTTATCATACTGTTCTAGATACAGAGGAGCCAACCACATATGAGCAAGCCATACAAAATGAAAAATGGAAAAATGCTATGAATGAGGAATATCAAGCATTAATGAGAAACAAGACATGGGAACTTGTTCTCAAACCAAAGGATAAAAACATTATTGGGTGTAAATGGACCTACAAATTAAAGAAAAATGCTGATGGCACAATTTCTAAGTATAAGGCAAGATTAGTAGCTAAGGGCTATTCACAACAGTGTGGTTTTGATTTCACAGAGACATTCTCACCTGTAGTGAAGCCCACTACTATAAGAATTGTTATTAGCATAGCCTTACATAGAAATTGGACCATTAGACAACTTGATGTAAATAATGCTTTCTTGAATGGTACTTTACAGGAGCAGGTATATATGGAGCAGCCTCAAGGTTTTAAACATACTGGGAAAGAGAATTATGTGTGCAGATTACACAAAGCAATCTATGGCTTGAAACAAGCTCCAAGAGTGTGGTTTGAGAAATTAAAAGAAACAATGATTAGACTTGGTTATCATTTAACCAAGTCTGACAATTCCCTTTTTACAAAAATTAGCAAAAACATAACTGTATTTGTTCTAATATATGTTGATGACTTTATCATTACAGGAAACAGTGAACAGGAAATTAATAATCTGATAAAGCATCTTAATCTAGAGTTCAGCATTAAGGATCTTGGAAACTTATCTTATTTTCTGGGCATAGAGGTCAAGAGACTCACTAATACAAAGATACATCTAAGTCAACAGAAATACATTTCAGAGATCCTACACAAAGCAAGGATGCATGAGGCCAATTCTACCTCAACACCTATGGTCAGCAATATGCAACTATCAAAATACAAAGGAGAGGCAATACTTAATGATAGACAGTACAGAAGCATCGTTGGAGCACTTCAATATGTAACTATTACCAGGCCAGATATTACATATAGTGTAAATAAAGCAAGTCAGTTCATGCAAAATCCAACTGATACTCACTGGAAAGCTGTTAAAAGGATATTAAGATATCTTAAAGGAACAATTAATTTTGGGCTAATGCTTGAGGCAGGCAATACAATCAGCATTAATGGACATGCAGATGTCGACTGGGCCAATGATCCAGATGACAGAAAATCTACAACTGGAAACTATATATATTTAGGCAACAATCCTATATCATGGTGTTCAAAAAAACAACCAACTGTTTCAAGATCGAGTGCAGAAGCAGAATTCAGAAGCGTGGCTAACGCTACTGCAGAAGTTATGTGGATTGAATCTCTACTTGGAGAATTACAGATTAAAACTGAGAATAGACAACCATCTGGTGTGATAATCAAAGTGCAGTGCATCTTACAGCCAATCCAATACTACACTCGAGAACAAAGCATGTTGAACTGGATATTTATTTTGTTCGTGAGCAAGTAGCAAGGGGGAAATTACAAATAAATCACATACCTTCAACTTACCAGACAGCTGATATTCTAACCAAGCCTCTGTCTAAAAGCAACTTCAATCGATTCAGAGAACGACTGAAGGTAAAGGGAACAGAAGACATCATCACATCATCTAAGTATACCTCATCTCTGTCGACATCATTGAAGAAGTCTCCTCAGTCAACATCATCGAAGAAGCAGTATGCTCCTAATCACTGACCTTCCATGAGTAAAAAGGGCCATCTTTCATTCCTTTTCTCTTATCATCAGCATCGATGACTGTTGAAATCAGATGTGAGCTTCGCCAAACTTCTAATCAATTATCATCCTGTGATGACAATTGACTAGTGCTCTAGCCTGAACTCAAATCACCTCGAGATCTCACCGATTTTCTTTTATTTAAGATGACTCAGATCCAAAATCGCCACAAACCCTAATCGCCTTTAGGTTTGAGGGGGCGTATGATAATACACTGTAAGAAGATCGAACAGATGTTTATGCAAACCTAAAGAGTCTGGCAGCCGTTGATAAGAGATCGAATGCATCTGGTTTATTACCTGCTAAATGGGCTTGGGCTGCTACAATATACATCAGCCCATCTTGCTATTTGAAATACATATAAATACCGTGTATACACTGCATTGTAATTTGTTAGAGAATTCTATGATACTATTTCTGTCTTCAGTATCATTGTATTAATTACAAATACATCAATAAAGATCTTCTCTTCATTTTATTGAAATTTCTTATAATCATCAGTAGACTCCTCGCTACACTCAAAATAAATAGATAATCCTAATTGGTTTGTGTAGATGAATCAAATTATTGATTCAATGTTAATATTATTCACTTAATGCTTAGTAAGAAAGGCTTTCAAACCTATACTGGGACCTCTAGAACGTAAAAGGCATCAAATATAGACTTACATAATTGTACACAGTTACATTGCCATGGATAATTCCTATACATTTCTAAATTTTGGAATATTAACCAAATGGACGAGGCATTTCAAAAAAATTATGACCTATAAAAGTAAAAATATATGCTATAACGTATAAAAATTTAGTCCTGTATGGTTGTTTAACTATAGCCGGTGCTATCTTTTTCAAATCATTTTCTTTGAAGTTGAGGTCACTAAGATTGTTTATGCTGAATAGTTTTAATATTTGTTTATCAAACCCATTGTCATATTGATATATTATTTCAACTAATATATGTTCACCGGGATGGATCATATCCTAAGGATCGATACTATTAGGACATTTGATGCATCAATTCAAATAAGCTAGTGACTGTGGCTGTTAAAATAGTGAAGGGATAAAGGAAATATAACTATGAATGTTTTTATAAAAAAATTATTCAAAAATGAAAACATTTTATTGGAAATTGTCATAATAAACCATTAAATTTTTTGAATATTTTTCATCTGTTATCAACTAACCTATAACTAAAGTGCTCATGATAAAGCAATGGGCAATATAAAAAGGTAGTAGAAAATTAATTTTGTCCCGCTCAATACACTTTGGATACTTAAATTTATCTGAACATAGTATTGATATATACAAATATTAGTTTTTGAGAATAGGATGAAAAAACCGCCCACAATTGTATATACAATGATATATTTATAAAAATAGACACCCACTATTTCGTGAACTATGAATGGTTTATGAATGAATGATTTGAATTACATGCATATTATATATATAGAAGTGATAATCAGTAAAAATAAATACATCAATATCCTTGGTACGTACTCTTTTGAATAAGTTTGAGCCTAACCCACTATTTGAACTATGCATCCTCTTTTGGAAAATGATGAAACGCTATAAATCAATGAAATACTTGATGTTTGAATATCTAAGATTTTAATTTCTTCAGAAAGCTATATCATTAAAGGTATGCGGTAACATGCATCATGTGGTTGTAGAAAGTATTAGAATATGGTTTCTTTCTATGTATTTGATTAAGGTATGGTTAAATTTGAAATAATCAAAATACGCCCATTTCACAGAATTGCTATAACAGAATATATGTTTGATCCAACTATTTTCCTTAAAAAGGGAGTAGTGTTCACTATTGTATCATATGAGTGTGTGTGTGTATAGTGTTCTCGTTGTAGTTTACTAAATAGTAGATGGTTAAAGTACATATCTGGATTTGCAGCTTTGACTTAAAACTTTAATTTGTCAACATAGTAAAATGGATCCATTGATCTAGTGGATTAAGTAATAAAAATTAAATTAAAGCTTCATGTTTTCAACTAAAAAATGTAGACAGATTACCACCATTAATTGCAAGCAGGATGTTATTTTATTAAAAAGGTGCAGTTAATGCATTGAAAAGAATACAATTAAACAAATCAAATTTTAATATTAAACCACTGATTTTATTTTCAATAGATGAAATTTGTTTGTATTTGTAAAATAAGAGCATAAAACTACTGTATAAAAGCATTTAAAAGTGTGATACAACTTATAAACAAAACTGGTTTCATTTATTTATCAAATACAACAAATAAACATACCTAAAAAATGTCACTACATATCAACATAACCCTCGGTAGTTATAGTTGATCCAAATTATATCAATAACCTTCTTAATGAGAAAAATAAAATAAAATAAAATAAAAATCTTTTTTAGATGCTAAAACATCTTCAGAAGTCTTTGACACCAATTGGAAAAAAACTGGAAATATATAACTGCTCTTTAAATGCACCCAAATTATGAGACAACTTAATTAGAACCAAAACTGCTTTTATTTTTCTTCTCAAAACTACAAATATACATACTAAAACAAATTCGAATATATCTTATAATAAAAACACATAACTATATCAAAAGTAATTGACATGTGAGAGTAAAAGGCCTTTTGGGTTCATCCAAACAACTACTTAAAAGTGAATCAAAGTATATTGATTTACAATTTCAATCTGAATTTAATTGAAAATAAATTGCCTTATATAAAATCATTTATGAAGAATGTATGTACATACATACATATGTATAGACAGTAGTAAAAATAAATTAGACATCGCTTAGCGCCATAAAAATGCTATTATTTATGCATTTAAATTATAGATGATAAAAGTACAAATATATTTGGAATAAAATCAGCATGTGAGAATAAAAAGGCCTTCGACTTTAGGTTCAGTGGCTTTGTGTGTAAAATCTAAAAACAGTTTTTAAGTTTAGTAATCTTAATGAGAACAATTTGTACAATTTAAATAGCATAAAAGGTTCATTGGTAGGTGCACCTCTTTTCAGAACTAAGGGTAAAATTGAAACTTGCAATATGGAATTTAAGGATAAAAAAGACCTTAGTATTTTATCGATGGAAAATTGAGCATATAATGACATAATAGGAATAACTATCGAAGGAATCGTATGCCTACATATATATCTGCGAACTCATTGCTTATTTAAATCAAAATTTTAGATCTGCTTCTAATGGCTGGAAATTTTAAAATTAATGAATACCAAAGTGGAAATATTTTTACAGGTAAAGCAATAATTGTACATTAAGAAACATAATTTTGTTATTGTGCAAATCCAAATTTTTATGCTTAAATTGTATAAAAGCTAGGATATTAGCAATGAAGAACATAATAAAAATGACACAATTAATTGTGAAAGCTAATTCATGGTATGGAGTAGGAGTAGCGAAAAGCTTTGTACTGTATAAGCTGAAATTTCATTGTTCTTATTGACAGAAAAAAGCATGTTCGCAGATTTAAATCTTTCAATGTCCAAATTGACAAAAGAAAGCATATCGTAAGTTCATATGAAAATTTGAAAAAAACCAAAAAATAAAATATAAAAAGTTACATATGAAAATTAAAAAGACAAAATTCGAAATCAAAGTGGGAAGATATTTTCATAGAAAAATGTCTAAAACAAATACAAACAGATATTAAAAGCCAAAATCTAAACTTTCAAAAGGAAAAAAATACATATTATTCCTTAAAAAATATAATTATAAAAAGCCAAATACAGATTAGAAATTGGTATTTTCATTGTAAAAAAGCATAAATTTAATGTTTTCTTTAAAATTCCAACATATAAAACCATACAACATTTAAAATCTAAATTCAGGTTGCAAAATTTTAAAGATCATTTAAGCTTTGAAATCATCATTTACACTGTAAATACATCTTAAATGTAGAATACAAATTTTGATTAGTACATGTAATACAAATTTAGGGTAAAAAAATTTAAAATAACAACCGAGAAGTTTAATCCAAAATAATGCAACAAATTAATCCACGATAAACATAAATCTAAAAATTAAAGTACTACTCTTATACACACCTAAATTAAATGCTTATTACAATAAAATATTCTAAACTACTAACATGTGTATACATATCTTAGTACAAAAGAAATGCACAAATATATTTGAGAAGTCATTGCTCGTTTAAGTTAAATTTTCAACTCTCCTCCAAAAAGTTTAAAATTTTAGAATTGAAAACACCAGAACAAAAATAGAATTAAGTCCTTTAGCAATTAAAAAAGCGGGCAACTTAACTCACGGGATAATATAAGCGACAAAGGCTCATCATGCAATTTAGGATGTGTTAAGCATATGATGTATATTAAAGCTAAAGAAATGTATGTAATGGAAATATTATTAATCGAAATAAATGACAATGCCGTATTATAGGTCAGTGGTTCAATAATTTCAAATACTATATTATTAAAAAAATGATTCCACAATTTCAAATACCATATTTTTAAACTGCAAAACAAATAGATCTACAAAATCAGTTGTAAATAAATTATCCCTCACACAACATGGAACAGAAAGCAACAGTGAATAAATTAGGGTATAGAAATGTCAAAGAATGAACGCAAAGGGGATTACCTGGAACAAAGGGCGATGAGTGAATAATTAGACTTGATGCAAGACAACAAATTATTGAAGGAAATAGATTAGGGGATGCAAATAATTGAGAAATTTAAAGCGTGATATGCAGAATGGTTTAGAAATTACCTGTGCTTGGAGGACGATGCATGGTGGAAGATTATAAAGGAAGAAGTATTTACAGGCGATGCATACACAATATGAAGGAGAGTGGCGGTTTTTGAGTTGTACAACTTTCCATTGTCACAGTTGTTGCCATTAGAGTGCAAAATTAGGTGTTAGGGAAGATGAAAGCGGAATTTATGTACAAATGTAAACAACAATCGGTTAGCCTAGGTGGGTAATTAGGGTCTTGTGATGATTAGGGTTAGGAGAGAAGGAAAAGAGAAGAAAGCAAATTTTGTTTTTCTTAGATAGAATGAATGGGGAGGGTAAGAAGCGGATGGCTAGGTAAGAACGCAACAAAGTAAAAAAAAGCTACTATTCATTTCACAAATACATGGAGTTGGGTTCTATGCCCTTGAAACCAAACTCAGTAATAATATAATAGTATAGATAATAATAATAATATACAGTACAGTGCTACAGATTGATCGTAACCACTTGCAAGGTCATCCTAATAATTAATATTAGGACATCCACCTAATCATATATCAAGTATTCAAGTTAGGATACTATATACTATAACAACTAGTACCTGGTATGTTTTGTGAAAATGAAGAAGAGGATAGGACTCTTCTATTTACTCATTACAATTATTCACTCTCTTCATTTCAAGGCATGGAGCTCATAAAGATGAGAATAGACATCAAAGAAAGAACAATGATCCCAATTATCACCCTCCATCATTACAATATAATATCATGTCATTTGGAGCAAAGGATGATTGATTTTCTGATGATTCTAAGGTAAGTTTGTTCATTTCACTAAATTTTTCACTAAATTATCTTGTTTTTTTCAACTGCATATTAACTTTATTCCAACCTTGTTATCCTGGATTCTACTGCAACACTTCATAGACGTTTTTTATATGAATTTTGATCATGTAAAGAGGTTTTATTTCAATAATGTAGCATGCGTCAAAATACTTTTCTAGCTACACACAATTATGTCAATATGAATTTTCATGCAAAGTTATTTAGCCCAATGAGTATTATCAAATGTATATTCTTCTATTTGCTGTCATAATTAACATGAGCCAAGAACATGGTAAGAAGCATGCAAGGGTCTGATGCAACTATAGAGATTCTTTCAGTTTATATTTTTCCTCTGAAACCCGCTAAATCTTCACGGTACTTTGATGCCTTATCTTTGTCTTCGGTTATTGCTAATTTTTAAAGTTAATATTAACTAATTTTTAAACAAAGGATAATAAAAAAAACTGAAGATGGAAAAACCGAAAACGCACTACCTACATCATGATTACTGTTTAGCAAAATATAAATATAGTATGAGACCATGCAAACCACTCATCATTCGCACGCTTACTTAAAAAAATTAAAAATCTAATTAATAGTTTTCCATATACATATATTCAAACCTGAAGAGATGAATAGAATTATCTTTTTTACATACATAAACAGATAGATGGAACTATTTTGGCACCTACAGACATGGCATAATGGGAAAAATCAAGTCTTTTTCAATGGATTAAATTTAAATGGCTTTCAAATTTAACCGTACAAGGCAGTGGCACGATTGATGGTCAGGGATCTTCATGATGGAACTCGTCCATCTTATGTTAGGTAATTTCTAGAACAATCCAAAACAAGCTTTGATATATTCATGATTGGTACTTATAAAAAATTTCCCTTCAAATTATATAGAAAGATCCAAAAAAGGCACAATCGGATTAGATAAGGCCTGCAGTATGGAATTCTTCCTTTAATACAATTTTTATTCTGACTTCCTAATTTCATTTTTCCATTGTTTTGAGATTCGCCTCCTGTAACATTTATTAGGTAATCAGATTTTATAAAAGCTATAATATCACTGTTTCTAGTGTCAACATTACAAACAGTACTCAATGTCATCTAAAGTTTGATAATTCATGTGGTATGAACATAAAGAACATCACCATCTCTTCTCCTCAAGAGAGCCTAAAAAACGATGGAATTCATTTCCAAAATACACAAGATGTAGGAATCAAACACTCGTATATTAGTTCCGATATGATTTCTAATTTATACATTTCCATATCATGTCTATTTTCCCAAAAAAATACAAAATAAAAATAAAATAAAATAAAATAGACCAGTGTTGTATAACACAAAAAATAAAATAAAATTGACCACAGTTTAATATTCCTTTTTTTCTTATTTCTTTTTCGATTAAAGGATCGGGTCGGGTTACCAAAATGCCAAACATAGCAAATCATGAAACCAAATCATAATGCTTCTCATTTTATTCTTTACCCTTTTAATTTATTTATTTTTCTTATTTCTATTTTATACGTACTTTTCTTTTTTCATTTAATAGAGATGCTTCTCATTTTACTTGCAGCGATTATACATTCAGAAGCTTGAAGAAAAGAAAATTCATTTATCAAATCATGAAACCAAAACTTACTAAGGATCAAACGGTTTCATAGTCGTTCACATCATTGTAGCACAATCATTCAAATATGCTTACATGAGAATAAGATTCATACATTTATCATATTCTAAACATACATCCTTAGTAAAACAATCCCAAGAAAATAAAACACTAATCAAATGAACAACTAAATCAACAATTAAACATCTTCCTCAGCGCTCAGCATCTAACGTGAACTAACACACTTTATCGGCAACTAACACTACAGCATCAGATTAACTCAATAGTAATACAACAATATCAGAAATTTTGAGGAGATGCTAAATTATAAGCTCATTTCCAGGGCACTCAATTAACTCGACAGTAAATCCAAATTGAATTGAATACCTGATTTGAATGTGAAAATTTGTTTGCAATCGATTGCCAAAATGGAACCCAACTCTAATCCTCCTTCGCCTTCATCAAATTGGTAGAACAAAGGGAAAAGGCGGTGGTAGACGGCGGAGCAGTGGAAGACAGCCGAGGAGGCGGTAGACGGCGGAGGCGGTGGAAGACAATGGAGGAGGTGATAGACGGCGGAAACGGTGTTAGAACAAATTGGCGATAACCTTAAAGCGAATCTATGAGAAAAGCATTGACAGAATGAAATCGTTATTCGTTAGAAATAGGTTAAGTAATAACAGAAGATAAAATTACAATCCTATCCATATTGCATTTGATTATTTACGAAATTACCATATTTGGTAATGTTATTAACCGTGATAAATGTTAGTAACGGAAATAATCGTTAAAAATTTGTAGCAGTTACAACTGTTACAAATTGAAAGCGGAAAAGTGTTACAAAATGAACTGTTTGGTGTAGTGATAGTTAAGTGGACGTAGGCCAAAATTAGTCGAACCACGATAAATGCAGTGTGTTCTTTTCTTGCTCCTTTTAATTTACTTTTCTTCGGTTTTCATTCTCTACTTAATCTATTGGTTGTTTATGCCACTTTTGATTCAAACATTTTGGTGCTTTCACTGAGAACCACTTGCATTGGCTGATTTGGGACATGAAAAGATTCAAAATGATGAAACAATCAATTAGGAAGACCGTTGCTGGAGCAAATCAACAAGAGGGTAGCTAAGAGGCATCCTCATGAGCTAACACCCAACCATCATGTCCTACCTAGTTACCGGCCTGGACTGAAAGGTGAAGTGAGCCCAAAGGTTTCTCCTAATAGAAAAAGCCTAATTTGAATTGAGACTTGGGCTAATTTTCAAAATAGTTTGAAAATTAGGACAAGATTTCAAGTTTTAAAATTAAGTTTAAAATAAATGTATGATTATAATAAAAGGTTATAATATAACATAAATTTTCAATTTTTTTTAAAAGATGATGAAGTTTTCGGAATGTTTGAAAATATTTAAATATTAATTTTGAAATTTATAATTCATTAATAATGTTAATATAATAAATTAATTAATACTCAAATGCATCTATTACATATATATTAAGGTATGTTACACTTCTTTTAAAGTGTTCGAGATAACATAATTATATATATAAGATATTTTTTCAAAATTAATATAATTTAATTAAAAAATTTAACTAGATAAACCAATTGAAGTTAATTAATTAAATAAAAAACATACACACATAAACACACACACAGATATATATATAAAGATATATGTATTATTGTTGTTCGTGCCAAAAATGATCAAAAACACCCAGTTGTATATGAAAGCACCAATGTTCAATATTTAGAATCCAAATAGAGAAATATAGATTCATAGATCACAGTCATGCAAGTTTTGTTGTGGTTCGGCAAACTCCAATAATCTTTGATTTATACTGTAAGATTACAAGTACAGTTATTTTTGCCTTAGAAAATTAATGGAGGAAGAGATAAGAATAGATGAAAGAGAGCCAGCCAAAAATATTCTATGAAATGAGCCAAATCCGTTGTATTTATAGGTGAAGACGTGCATGGATCGGGCTGAAATTTTGGCAGAAGAACCTCCAGACCCATGCAACCCGATTTTCAAAATTTGGACCGAGCAGACACTAAAATATAATTTAGGCCATAATTCCATACTAACTCCAATGGGGCTACAATCGTTTTTATGAGGTCCCTCATGCCTCAAGTCCTTGCTTCCAAAATTTGCGCCATTCAGACTTACCATTCATAAGTATTGATCGATCTTTACCGTTTTGACTAGAAATTGGATCATAGGATATCATTCTATGCTTCATCCTTTTGATCTACGATTGACTATGTGGGTTCCCCATGATGTTAGGTACTTGCTCTTTGAATTTCATGCAATTCCGACATATCATTTGTGAGATATCGCATTTTTCGTAAAACTATGGATCATTATGCTGATTTGTATGATTGTTCCAATAACATTCGGCTACTTTTCCAAGATTTCATTCTTCTGAACTATGATCGGTCATGGGGGTACTCTATGATGTAAGCTACTTTCTCTCCAAATTTTGAGCAATTCCAACATACTATTCGTGGGATATTGCATTTTTCGTAAAACTATGGATCGTTATGCTGATTTGTACAATCATTCCAATAACGATAAGATTCTTTTCCAGTATTTCATCCTTTTGAACTGTAATCAATCATGGGAGTGCTCTATGATGTAAGCTATTTTCTCTCCAAATTTTGTGCAATTTTGACATACATTTTGTGAGATATCACATTTTCCATAAAACTATGGATCGTTATGCTGATTTATACGATCGTTCCAATAACGATCGGCCTCTTTTCAAAGATTTCATCCTTTTGAGCTGCCATTGATCATGTGAGTTCCCCTAGTGTTAGATACTTGCTTTCCAAATTTCGTGCAGTTCCGACACACCGTTTGTAGATATCGCGTTTTCCATGAAACTATGGATAGTTCTGGCTAATTTGTATGATCGTTCCAATAACGATCGGCCTCTTTTTCAAAAATTTGGTAGTTTCATCATGCGATTATTTTTATAGGCTCTATTATTTAATATATTTAAGCTCTGAAAGTTTCAACTGTATTGGCTTTGTAGATTTTGAGAAATTGATCGATCTTCGTCGATTTACATTGTTTTATGGATCATTCGAGAACGATCCATATAAATTCTTCATTTGCCCATAATTCGAGGATATGAACTCCAATTGACTTAAAATTTTAAATGTTTCCTCACGAGACCTTCCTTGTCACTTCTTATTGAATGCACCTTGATTGGGACCCAGTTCAAAATTTCCAAACTATTGTCCATAGTTCCAAATATAATCGATTTCAGGGCTAATAACCATCTCTACGGGCTTCCTGCCTTAATGATCACAAAAGTCATTTAGCCAACTTTTAAGATATTCTATCCGATCAAAAGGTGGTATAACATTTGCCCCCCAAAACATGCTTTGTGATAGGAAGGTGTGTTTTGAGTTGCCTTTCAGTCCAATGTTCAGAACTCATTGATGGCATGTGAACTAATATGTGATCTTGCCTGATTGTTAGTAACGATCTTTTAAGATCGTTAATAAAATTCATAGCCATCCCAGGCTGCTGATGATTGCATGAGATCGAGTGTTTGTTTAAGGCATAATGTTATCATTCGAGATGAATGCCTGTTCGAAGCGAAATGCGATCGTTCGAGATCGAGTTCCAGTTTAAGGCGTAATGTGATCATTCGAGACCGAGTGCAAGTTCAAGGCAAAATATGATCATTCGAAATCGAGTGCCTGTTTGAGGAGTAATCTGATCGTTCGAGATTGAGTGCCTATTCGAGGCGAAATGTGATCGTTCGAGATCGAGTGTCATTTGAGGCGAGAGTACCGTTCGAGGAGAAATGTGATTGTTAGAGATCGTGTGCCATCCATGGAAAAATGTGATCGTTCAAGATCGAGTGTCGTTCAAGGTGAAATACTTGTTACTCACATTCAAGTTAGTTCCAGAATCATTTGTTAGACGATATATCGCCATCTCAAATCATGCCTAAGGACCGTCCTCGATCCCGTACATGTGTAGGTGACTTAGCCCTTTTAATGTAGAGTTTATTAGTTACTTAGTTCATGCCATCCCAATCAAGAGATGACGACCTGTGCCCTTAATCCAGGCTCACTCCGATTTGTCTCGGATGATGGCTTTTCTTATTCCATCACCGTTAACCATTTCCTTACAAAGCCATCCAAATCCAGCCCCTGGTTCCATGGGGAATAATGTCGATCCATGTGAATTGATGCATGCTTATCCATCTTCCTCGGTTGGGGATTGCCTCTAGTTTGTTCCAATCCATATCAAGCCGGCTATTTTTTGCTTCAAGTCCTGATTCTTGTTTTCCTCGGCTCCTGCTGATCCGACTCTATGATTCATATTTCCAGCATTTCCTGCTACTCCATTTCCTTGGTTTTGTGCTCCATCTTGTCCCATCTGTCCAAGGAGATTCTGGATCATCTCCTCTTGTCTCTTTAGCATCCTTTTCTACATATCTTCCATCGTTGTTTCCATCTTTTCTCTAGTGATGTAGATATATATCTTATTTGCTCCAGCTCTAGAAGAAGTCTCCTGACTCCCTCCTTGGTGACTCCTATCTACCGGTGAACTCCTTGTTGATTTCCTCGCCATTACTTCCAAGATCCAAGTATCTAAGTTTCCAAATCCAAGATCCCTGCTTCCAAATCCGTATGTGCAAATACCTCTCAGTGAAAGCGCCAAAATGTTTGTGTCAAAAATGGTCACAAATGCCTACTTCTATATGAAAGCACCAATGTCCAATATTTAGATCCAAACAGGGAAATATAGATTCATAGATCATAGAATAGATGTAGAAGGGTAAATGAACACGTAAATTTAATAGTGGTTCCACAAACTCTGGCCTACATCCACTCCAACAATATTTTATTTATACTATAAGATTACAAGTATAGTAGTTCTTTCCTTACAAAATTAATGGCGGGAGAGATAAGAAGTGACGAAGTAGAGCCGATCTAAAAAAAACCCTTGCAATGAGCCAAGTCCACTATATTTATAGGTGAAGACGTGCATGGATTGGGCTGAATTTCGGTAGAAGAACCTCTAGACCCGTACGACCCAACCCACAGAATTTGGGATCGATTGAACACCAAAAAATAACTTAAGCCAATCATTCCATATTAACACCAATGGGGCTACGATCGCTTTTATGGGGTCCTGACGCAGCGTATTAACACTTTGACGTGCTAATAATGTTTTGATACAAATTGACGCACTTTCTTCCTCACGAAATGATTTCGTGTCAATTAAACTTGATAGAACGATGAATGCCCAAATCCGTTGATCTCTCGAGATACCGGATTCTAGCTATCTTCAACACGCTGATCACGCACGATTCCGCGTTAGAAGATCTACGATTCCTCGACGTTGATCTCGCGCACGAGATTCCGTGAATCGGCTTCAAATTCGTTGATTCAAGCGCTCTCGAATATCTGAATATGGAAGAAGAAGGAGATCACACTCAACTTCAACAAAAGTGGCAAAAGCACACAAACAATTTTATTCAAAAATCAACTCCCTTTACAATGACATCACACCTCTATTTATAGAAATTTACAACACAACACAGCCGACCTAACACATGGCCGACCTAACATCACACGGCCTACGGCATACGATTTACAACATTTCACGACTCACGACATAACAACATTACAACACACACGACATAAGAACAAACGACTTAACACATACAACACATATGCGACTTAACAGTATACGACTCAACGACTTAACAATAGTACTCTGCAGCACAGCTTCGTGCGACCTAAAAGATGAGGCCTAAGGTTGAACGACCTAAGGAATGCGGCATAAGGTCGAGCAACCTAAGAACTTGAGCGGCTTAAGATACAACGGCATAAGCTCGAGCGACCTAAGGACTTGGCGACTTGTTATGTTGCATTTGTTCTGCCAGTGCTTCATTATTTATCTCGTTATGTCGCAACCGACTTAAGGCATCGTTATGTTGCAGGCGACTTAAGGCCAACGAACGACCTAAGGTAGGCGACTTAAGGACCAAGTGACCTATAGTACAACTTGCTATGTCGCTCGAGGCATAGTGCGCTGCATCATCCTTCCCTGGTTGAAAAGAATTCGACCCCAAATTTGCACTTTCCTCTTCTTCGACATACTTATCGTCATGATATGGAATCAAATGTTTGACGTTGAAAACGTCAGCAGTATGGATATGATCCGGCAATCTTAATTGATAAGCATTCTCATTGATCTTCTTTACGATTTCCAAAGGATCAATCTTTCTAGCAGCTAGCTTGTTGTAAGCACCAATAGGAAATCTATCCTTAGTCAATACTGCATATACAAAATCTTCTTCTTTGAATTCAACATGTCGTCGTTTGATATCTGCGGATTACTTATATTTCTCATTCGCCTTAAGCAATTGTTCCTGCACAACCTTGTGGCATTCTTGCAACTCATTCACAAAATCACTAGCTCGTTTGATCACTCCTTTCTGCTGTGGTACTATAGATAAATCCAATGGTCCCTTCGGAATTGTTGAATAAACAACCTGGAATGGACTGTACCCAGTGCTACGATTAACTGCATGGTTGTGTGCAAACTCAGCTTGACACAGCTTGGAATCCCAACTCTTCAAATTATCATTCACGAGGCATCTCAATAGATTACCTAGGGATCCGTTCACAATTTATGTCTGTCCATCCGTCTGTGGATGATAAGCACTACTAAATTTCAGCTTTGTCCCGACCATTCTCCATAGACTCATCCAAAAATGACTCAGAAAATGAGTTTCTCTATCTGATACAATAGATTCCGGCAACCCATGAAGACGATAGATCTCTCTGAAGTATAACTGTGTGACATTAACTGCATCTGCCGTCTTCTTACATGCAATAAAATGTACCATTTTTGAAAATCGATCAACCATCACATGGATAGAATCATTGCCACGTTGCGTCCTCGGCAAACCCAATACAAAGTCCATGCTAACATCCACCCATTGCTTAGTAGGTATAGGCAATGGCAAATATAAACCTGCATTTGTCGCGGTCCCCTTTGAAACTTGACAAATATGGCACCTCTGAACAAACTTTTCAACTTCTTTTCTCATTGACGGCCAAAAATAAGACTTTGAAATCAACTGCATAGTATGGTCGCGGCCCACATGTCCTTCCTCATGCAATTCTTTGATAATTTTCATTCGTAAACTGCAATCTGGAATACACAACTGATTTCCTTTGAATAGAAAACCATCAACCAGCATATATCCATCCATGCTTCCCTGCTTGACTTTGTCTAAGATCTTGGAAAAATAAGAATCTGAAATAAGCACATCTGGAAGTAAGTCAAAACCCATCACCTCTACTCGCATGGTTGTTAGTAAAGTATTCCTTCGACTCAATGCATCTGCGACGCGATTAGTTACACCAGATTTGTGCTTTACGACGAATGTAAATTGCTGCAAATAAGCTATCCACGATGCATGCCTAGCTGCAATTTTATTCTGCCCTTGCAAATGCTTCAACGCTTCATGGTCCGTATACAAAACAAATTCTTTATGGAACAAGTAATGTCTCCAATGTTTCACAGCATGCACAATAGCATAAAACTCCACATCATAAGTATTGTATCTCATCTTTGCTCCAAAATGTTTTTCACTGAAATAGGCAATTGGACGACCCTTCTGACTCAACACTCCTCCAATTCTAACTTTTGATGCATCCGTATGTAACTCAAACAGTAACTGAAAATCTGGCAACGCTAGAATTGGTGCTGAGGTTAAAAGTTCCTTGATTCGCTCAAAAGCAAATCCTGCCTCTTCCGTCCATAAAAGTTTCTTTCCTTTCATACAATCTGTAACAGGAGCCATCACACTGCTAAAGTGTGGGATAAATCTTCGATAAAATGAAGCTAATCCATGAAAACTTCTGACTTCTGTTATAGTTTTGGGCTGTGGCCAATTTCTGATTGCGGCAACTTTACTCTGGTCCACTTGTATTCCTTCCTTGGACACGACATATCCCAGAAATAAAACACTTGGCGTCATGAACACGCATTTCTTGGTCGCTGCATAAAACTGTTCTTGACGAAGAATAGTTAACACCTTTCGCAAGTGTTGAATATGCTCCTCTGTGCTTACACTATAGATCAAGATATCATCAAAGTAAACAACAACAAACTTCCCAATGTAAGGTCTGAAAATTTGATTCATCACCCTCATAAATGTACTTGGTGCATTCGATAGACCAAACGGCATGACCAGCCATTCATATAATCCTTCCCGAGTCTTGAATGTTGTCTTCCATTCATCACCTGGTCTAATGCGAATCTGATGATAACCACTCTTAAGATCGATCTTTGAAAAGATTACAGACCCACTGATTTGATCCAATAGATCATCAAGTCTTGGCATAGGAAATCTGTATCTGACAGTTATTTTGTTGAGTGCCCTGCTATCCATACACATTCTCCATGAACCATCTTTCTTTGGTACCAACAGAGCTGGTACATCACAAGGACTGAGACTCTCTCGAACACGCCCTTGCTCAAGCAACTCCTCAACCTGTCTCCTCAACTCTTCATGCTCCTTTGGACTCATCCGATAATGTGGCCTATGCGGTAAAACAGCACCTGGCACTAGATCAATCTGATGTTGTATGTCCCTCAATGGCGGTAACTCCTTGGGTAATTCCGCAGGAAAGACATCTTCAAATTCATTTAACACCGGTCTAACCTCCTCAGGAATTTCAACATCTTCACTTGCTTCATACCCAATCAACATAAACATTTCAGCACTTTCACTTCTTCAACAAATTCTTTCGAAGATAATAGGCTAGTTGATTCCACCTTCTTCTCTGACTTGCTTTCACTTTGTTCACGCTTCTTAGGAACTAAGGTAATTTGAGTACCTTCGAACATGAAACTGTAGCTGTTGGTACGACCATTATGTTGTACAGCTCATATTGCCATGGTCTTCCCAATAGTAAGTTACACACATTCATATCTGCAACATCACACCAAATATCATCTTTGTACTTCTTCCCAATAGAAAATGTAACAAAAGCTCGCCTTCCCATTGTCACTTCTCCACCTTTCTTTAGCCATGCCAGTTTATAAAATCTAGGATGTTTTTCAGTCTTCAACCCTAACTTTGTAACGGCTTCTTCAGAAATAATGTTATCACAACTTCCCGCATCAATAACAAATCGACAAACCTTCCCCAAGATAGTACATGTAGACCGAAAGATATTGCTTTTTAGCCAACTAGAATCATTCTCATGCTTTGGCACTAAACAAGACCTCCTCATCATCAAATTACATCCTTCATCTCCTGACACAACTTCTTCATCTTCATCAAACTTCGATGGTTGTGAATAATCAACTTCAGCTTCCTCATCCTCATACTCACATTTCTCTACAACTAATGCTCTCTTCTTTGGCTTCGTACATTCATTACTTTTATGGCCAAACTCCTGACAATTATAGCACTTGAAACTGTCATTAACCTTTGCTTTAGGGGCTTTTTTGATAATTGGTTTACTGACTGCCTTGAAAACATTAGCACTGCTACTAGCACCCTTATTCTGATTGTTAGAACTCGTAAACACACCACTTCCTCGTCTCCCTCGTTTCTCCCAAGCTAGAGCTTTCTGATGTGCTTCATCAACATGCATTGAATTAAACATATTCACCATGTCTTGAATTTGCATTCGTAACCCTCCAATATATCTAGCTATTAGCTATTCCTCTGTCTCCATAATATCATTCCTTGTAATCAATTGATAGAATTCATCTGCATAATCATTCACCGTCCTCGTCCCTTGTCTCAAATTCTGCAAACGTTGATACATAAGAGATTGATAATTGTATGGCAAGAAAGTCACTTTCATCATCTTTCTCATCTTCTCCCAAGTGACAACTTTAGATTTTCCCATTCTCTCCCGAGTTAGTTTAGTTTGTTGCTACCAAGCCATAGCTCTTCCCCTTAGTCTTGTAGCAACTAACTGAACTCTTCGATACTCAGGTACCTCTTCGAACTCCAAAATTTCTTCAACATTTGACAACCAATCAAGAAATTCTTCTGCTTGCATACCACCTTTGAATTCTGGAATTTCCATCCTCATACCTGATTCCCATTTACGTTCATTCTATGAATCCAGATATCGATTTCGCACTTGGTCTCGATCTCGATAATGAATACTGCCTCTATCACCATATTCCTCAAAATAAAATGTATGTCGATATCGATCTCGTCCATCTACATCTCTACGACTATGCATGTCCCTTCTACCATGTCTTTCATCATCTCGATATGGTTCATTGTCAAACTCACGTGGAGTTCTTCTTTCTTCATTTCGATACTCATGGTGTTCTCGTCTCATTGAAACTGAAGATTCTCTTCTATCCCAATTAGACTGGGGTGACATTCTCCTTTGTTCCGAAATCGATGGTGAAACCCGGTTTCCACTATGGTGCGAAACTGGTGAAGTTCTCCTTTGACTTTGATTCATATCTTTCATCAACTTCTCTAACTTTCCAACACCTTCATCGAACTTTTCATTGATACGTTGCTCCATCTGCTCAGCTTCTTGTCTTCTATATACATCTTCAACATTACGATAGCGATTAGCACGTCTCGGAGGCATGATCTTCAAACAATCTTGTTTCTTTGACTTAGCTCAAACTTGCTTTAACTCGGCTCTGAACTCTGCACTAGCTCGGCTCTGAACTGCCTGGCTTTCACTCGGCTTCGACTTAACCTGGTTCGGCTCCCAACTGAATTGACTAGGCTCTGATACCAAATGAGTGACGCAGCGGATTAACACTTTGACGTGCTAATAATTTTTTGATAATAATTGATGCTGAATGAGCCAAGTCCACTATATTTATAGGTGAAGACGTGCATGGATTGGGCTGAATTTCGGTAGAAGAACCTCTAGACCCGTACGACCCAACCCACAGAATTTGGGATCGATTGATCACCAAAAAATAACTTAAGCCAATCATTCCATATTAACACCAATGGGGCTACGATCGCTTTTATGGGGTCCTGACGCAGCGTATTAACACTTTGACGTGCTAATAATGTTTTGATACAAATTGACGCACTTTCTTCCTCACGAAATGATTTCGTGTCAATTAAACTTGATAGAACGATGAATGCCCAAATCCGTTGATCTCTCGAGATACCGGATTCTAGCTATCTTCAACACGCTGATCACGCACGATTCCGCGTTAGAAGATCTACGATTCCTCGACGTTGATCTCGCGCACGAGATTCCGTGAATCGGCTTCAAATTCGTTGATTCAAGCGCTCTCGAATATCTGAATATGGAAGAAGAAGGAGATCACACTCAACTTCAACAAAAGTGGCAAAAGCACACAAACAATTTTATTCAAAAATCAACTCCCTTTACAATGACATCACACCCCTATTTATAGAAATTTACAACACAACACAGCCGACCTAACACACGGCCGACCTAACATCACACGGCCTACGGCATACGATTTACAACATTTCACGACTCACGACATAACAACATTACAACACACACGACATAAGAACAAACGACTTAACACATACAACACATATGCGACTTAACAGTATACGACTCAACGACTTAACAATAGTACTCTGCAGCACAGCTTCGTGCGACCTAAAAGATGAGGCCTAAGGTTGAACGACCTAAGGAATGCGGCATAAGGTCGAGTGACCTAAGAACTTGAGCGGCTTAAGATACAGTGGCATAAGCTCGAGCGACCTAAGGACTTGGCGACCCGTTATGTTGCATTTGTTCTGCTAGTGCTTCATTATTTATCTCGTTATGTCGCAAGCGACTTAAGGCATCGTTATGTTGCGGGCGACTTAAGGTCAACGAACGACCTAAGGTAGGCGACCCAAGGACCGAGCGACCTATAGTATAACTTGCTATGTCATTCGAGGCATAGTGCGCTGCATCAGGTCCCTCATGCCTATAGTCCTTGCTCCCAAAGTTTCACGCCACTCCGACCTACCATCTCTGAGATAACGATCAATCTTCTTTATTTTTACTAAAAATTGGATCATAGGATATCATTCCATGCTTCATCCTTTTGAGCTGCAATCTATTATATGGGTTCCCCTTGATGTTATCTACTTTTTATCAAATTTCATGCAATTCCGACGTACCGTTTGTGAGATATCGAGTTTTTCATAAAATTATGGATCGTTCTGCTGATTTGTACGATCGTTCCAACAATGATCGTCCTCTTTTCCAAGATTTCATCCTTGTGAGCTACGATTGATTATATGGATGCTCCATGATGTAAGCTGCTTGCTCTCCAAATTTCGTGCAATTTCGATATATCATTTGTGAGATATCGCATTTTCTGTAAAAGTACGGATCGTTATGTTGATTTGTACGATCGTTCCAATAATGAATGGACTCATCTCCAATATTTCATCCTTTTGAGCTACAATCAGTCATGAAGGTTCTCCATGATATAAGCTACTTTCTCTCCAAATTTTATACAATTCCAGCATACTGTTTGTGAGATATTGCACTTTCCGCAAAACTATGGATCATTGTGCTAATTTGTAAGATCGTTCCAATAATGATCAATGTATTTTTCAAGATTTGATCCTTTTGAGATTCCATTAATCATATAGGTTTCCTATGATGTTAGATACTTTCTCTCTAAATTTCATGCAATTTTAAAGTATTGTTCGTGAGATATCACGTTTTCCGCGAAACTATGGATCGTTACGGATGATTTGTATGATCGTTCCAATAACAATCGACCTTTTTTTCCAAGATTTTGGAGGGATTTTTGTTATACGATCGTTTTTGGGCTTCATTCTTGTAGTGATCCCGGCTTTTGAGTCAAATTTAAAATTGTTAATTAATTTAAATTTTGAATTAAATTTTGAATAAATTTGATTTTTTTTCAAATTTAATATGTGCCTGTTTATTTATATAAATAGATTGCATTTTGAAATTTTAAATTTTCCAAGATAATTAATATATGATGTTTATTTATATGTATACAAATTGATTTTTAACTGAAATTTTGAATTTGAAATAAATTGAAATTAAATTCTCTACATCTTAAGATTAATAAAAATTGTTTTTTTAATATGTATATATGTACATTGTGATTTGTAAGTGATATTTTGAATTTGATATAGATAAAAAATTTCCAAAAGTTATTTAAAGAGTTAAGTTCAAATATATATATATATATATATATATGTATGTATGTATGTATTTATACATTAATGTTTAATCAATTATTAAATTTTGCTCTTTAAAGTTATAAACATATATAAATAGTATAAAAAGAAATACAAATAGAAAATTACATGAAAATATATGAATACAAATATAAAACTAGAATGGATAAAAGTTAAAATATACATATATACGTATCTTTTGAAAAATTAATAAGATAAATATAATTTGAAGAGGATATTGATAAAGGAATAATATTCCTTCTTTTTAAATAATATATTTAAACCTTCATACATATAAATAAAAACAAGTGTAGGCATCCAAACATAAGAAGTAACAAGTGTGAAGATTTTAAAATACCTTAAGACATTTGTAAATTTTGTACAACATATAGTAAGCAATGTCATTTGTCTAAAACAGGCTTATATAAACTACTCTACTCCTTTCTTTCTCATTTCTTTGATAATATCAAAACTAAAACCTGGTAACAAAGAAAACAAACCAAAAAATACAAAGCAACTAATCAAGTTTCAACCTGAGATGATCAACTCAAGTAATTCAAGCAAAAATTGAAAATCTAAAGTAATCAAAACCATAATCAAAACCTCAAGATAAAAATCAAAAACAAAACAGATCAAAACCAGAATCAACATTAGCTTTCAAACCTAGGAATCAAAAATCTAAATTAAGAAGTAGATCAGAGAAATTCAAACAATCTTAAAACCTGAGCAAAGTTCAAAATCAAAGTCAAAATAGTGTTAGATCAAATTAGATCCTTCCAGTTTCAAATATCAAGTTCCAATCCCCTGTCTTCATTTCCAGGTGAGCAAACTTTATTTTTAAACCAGATCCTTCTGATTCTTATGTTTGTGATGATAATGACTTGGAAATGTTGTATGGATGTGAATATATCTGCAAATATATATGTGTGAATTGATGTGTGCATGTCTGTTACAAGCATACATCTCTCTGTTTAAAAAATATTTACAGGTTTGAATTTATAAAAAAAAATCATATCCCTCCCTGTAATCGAATTTAGGCTTCGATTTTTAAATAAAAGATAATTATAAGATTATAACTTTTTTTTTAAAAATAATTTTAAAGGTTTATATTATGAAATTATTTCGAAATAGAATTTTACAGTAAATATCAACTGTATGTCAAAAATCAATGTTCATAATTTTGTGATTTGATTTCAAAAACAAGTTTGTAATAGGAAATGATGAATTTTGATATAAAATTCTGGATTTTTAAGTTTGTATTCGTCGAGAGATTATGAGTTGTTCGATTTTTGGTTTATCAGCAATTACCGACTATCGTGGAAGATTTGAAGCTCGGGGTTATTGTCGATAATGGCTTTAGGAACGATGATCTTTGGAAAAATGGTGTAGTAATTTATCATTAACCTGGTAGCCAGGGGAGGGCGAAGTAGGGTTTTGCACCCGGTTTTGTTGTCGTGGTGTTCGGGGCGAATGCGTCGTCGTGGGAAGACCAGACCTGATGCGATGGAGGGAAATAATGCTGGAGGTCGAGGCGAACTCTAGTGAGGTCGGTAGGTTTATCAGGGTCGGGATCGACGGTGAGAGGTAGTTTTCCATCGATGTTGTAGTTCCAGGTTCGATCGACTTGTTCGATTCCGTGCCACAGGGGATATCGTCGAAGTTTGAGGGTCGGGTGAGTCGGAAAGGTGGTCGCCCACTTGCTGATGACCTCGGCGAGGAACGAAGGTAGTCAGGTGATCAGGATATGTGCACACGTGCACGTTGTGTCAGGTTGAAGTCTGGCTGTTCGTTCGAGTTTAGGATTCTCGGTGTTGAGTTCGAGAAAGCTGAGGTTTGACTCGAAGTAGAAGGACATCGTCAGTGGCTCGGTGTTTTTGTTTGGTATGCTCGGGGTTTTTGGTTGATTAACTCGGGTGGTTGGTAACCTGGTTTTAGAAGTAAAGTTAAAGAAAAAAATGAAACAGTTTTATAAAAACATAGGTTAGTAAAGGAGATCAAGGTTAAATATTGAACAAAGTTTTCAAGGCAATGTGTTAATAAAGTTTTTAAATAACCAAATTTTAAATATAAAACATGAACCAGTTTTAAGGTACATTTTAAGTGTATAAGTTTTTCAAAGAAATGTAAACTATGTTTTTCCAAGGTGAAATTTATTAAACAAGTTATTTTTTTAAGTTATTAAAGTAGTTAATCAAAAGGATAATTAATTAATGTGATTGATTAATATGATTAATTAATGGTTAATTAAGTAATTATTAAAGGTGAATTAGTTTATGATTGGAAGAAAATTTCTTAATTAAGGGTTAACTAAATAAGTAGCTAGAGGTTAATTACTTAAAGAATAATTACTTAATTAAATTTTTTTAAAGTTAATTAATTATTAGTCAAAGAATAATTAATTATTAATTTAAGTAACTAAAGTTTAATTACTTGATAATTAAAGGCTAATTAATTAAAGGATAATTAATTGAAGTGATTAATTAATTAATATGATTAATTAAAGGTTAATTAATTAATAATTTAAGGTAAATTAATTTATAATTGAAGGTTAATTAATTTATAATTGAGAGATTATTACTTAAATGTGATTTATTAAGGGTTAATTGGTTATGTAATTAACTTAAATCTAATTTATTTATGTGATTAACTAAGAAATAATTAATTAATTAAGAATAATTAATTAAGAATGATAATTACGGTTGATTAATTAATTTCATTAATTAATATCAAATGATTTGTAATTAATTAATCAGGATTGGGTAATTAATTCATAAGTAATTAATTTAATTGGAAATTAAATTGAATTAATTAGGGATTGAATAATTAATTAATCCTGCTTATACATGATTATTGAATGCTTAAATTGCTTATAAATGATTGAATTGATTGTTATCTCTGATCTGTAATATTCTATGATGTGAATTATTTTGATCTGATCTGTGATAAATATAATTTATTTATGGATTTATATTATTTATCTGTGAATTTGTAAATAAAGATAAGCATATAGGATTATACCGTTTATCAATATTGTTGTGCTTGAATTGATGATGGTTGTGATATTGCACTATTGTGTAAAACCCTTGGACTACACCATACAAAAAAATGGATTTCATCGGAAATCGGTTAAGTAACAGATATTTTGAACTTAAATATTATTTGTTTAAAAGTTGAATTTTGAATCCAAATGGTTTTGGAAATGGAATTGGGTTGAATATGAAAAGCTTTTGAAAAGGAAGTTTGAAATTGAAATTTAGTTTGAATATGATATATCTTGTTTAAGTTTTGAAATTGTTATGGAAATTTGGTTTGAAAGGTTTATTATATAAGAATTTTAAAACCATCTTTAAAGAATTTTAAAAGTATTATTTTGGGAATTTAAATTTAACTCAAGTTTATACTTTAAAGGCTATAACTTTTATTTAATTGGATTTTTCTAAAACAAAACGTATTTGTTTTCAAAAGATAATGGCTCTCATATAATGAAAGAACTTCCATTTTTTTTGAAAGATTTCAAGTTTGAAATGGAAATAGTTTTGAAAACTATGAATGAATCTTTGTGAAAGATTGTTGGACCTTGGTTTCAAATTGAAAAGGATTTAAAGGGTGAATCTTTTGTTTAAAAGATTAAAGTGGAAATTTGTTTAAACCATTTAAAGGAAAGGTTTTGGGGATAAAAGGGTGACTTAACTAAGTCCCAATATCCATATGGTTTTAAAATTGAGCGCTCATTATTCGATTTAGCCGGGAGAGGACTTTATGTCATATAACTCATTCTGAATAGTGATACGTCAATATGGATAGCGTTTGAGGACCGGTGGTGAAGATCGGGTATTTTCGAGAACGAAAGGATTACCCGTCGAATGTCTCTGCACTGAGCCGCGTCGGTATAAAGATCTCCATATGTGATGGGAGTCCGATCGGGATTGTGAATACCCGGATTGCAATGGCTTCTTTGGAAGTGCTTTCAGATCCGTTCGAACCCGGAACGGACTTGTATGGATGTATGTCTGACATTACACTTCGAGATGTAAAGCTGGTTTCTATCAAATACATTTCTGTTTGATGGCGGAGAATTTATTCTCTTAGCTTAACACCCTTCTCTTAGACGTACGAGCTCAGAGGTTATGTAGTTGATGGTTACTAGTGATACATTTCCAATTTGGTAGTGTGGCATGCTAAGTGATGCTGATCATTTGTTGATCGAAGCATGGCTTTTGTGAAAAGCATAGCTTTGTGGACAAGACTTCACGAACCTCACAACCCGAAAATGGTCGAAACAAGAAATTTGCGGCAAGGTTATTAAGGGTCGTGCCCCTAGGGTTTGTCTATTTCCTTCTGGATATAAAGTGGTATCATGGTATGGAGCCCAGATATTTAACTTTGTGGTTCTTGCTATTTGTTGGTGAATCCCGAGATAAAGGTCGGTAATGACCGGGGATGGCATACTTGTAGGTGTTACCTAGTTAAAGAGGTAACCCTGCCTTGTGTTGGCAGAGATCCGGTTAGGTTCTCGGAGGCATCCCTACAGAGGTGTTCTATTCGGTGTAGGAAGTTCCTTTTCCTGACCATTGTTGGCAATCGAATCATCCAATACGCAACTTGTACAGTTTTAGTTATAGAACCTGCCATTTAACATGGCAGCTATAGTAGGCATACTACAATTGTATATATGCTGGCTAAGATTAATATTATACTTGCAAATGTTTTTCTGCACTATGCACTAATAATAATATCAAATGTTTTTCGCGTATCAAGCATATTTGACTATCATAAGGAGAAATCTCCTCCAATTGTGCGCTTGCATTGTGTGTGTTTGCGGGGAGGCCTTATAGTAGTTTCATTTTCCA
The DNA here is from genome assembly GCA_030765085.1 of Allium cepa. Taxonomy (NCBI): domain Eukaryota; kingdom Viridiplantae; phylum Streptophyta; class Magnoliopsida; order Asparagales; family Amaryllidaceae; genus Allium; species Allium cepa. The sequence goes on along the minus strand of CM060934.1, from coordinate 954,108,868 downwards.
AAAAGCATAGCGGATTTCAATTTTAAATTCGTTTGTTGTTTGTTTTTGTTCAAAACTATTTTTATTTGCTCATACCATTCTCATGACTGACCCGGAGTTTATTATTCTCTTTTTAAACTCTGGGTGCCCACAATTTTCCACACGGGCAGCCTAGGGTTGGGTTTTCAAATAATCAAATAATAGGTGTAGCTTTGGCAATCTTCGAAGTCTTTGGTTTGGCAATTTAATTCCCGGACTGACCTTGCTTAATACAACTTAATGGTGGTTCGAGCTTCTGAATTGGAGTCTATGGAGATCTTTGGAGTTTTGGCATTGAAGTTATCTTTCTGCTGCTGTTGTTATCTCTTCTGCTATTGCTATTATTTTTCCGCTGTTATCTTGTATCTCTGATATTGATAGTCATTTGTATCAATGTGTTGTATCAAATATTGTATATCAATAAAATGATTCATTTTCGTTTCCTCTATGTTGATTACTTAATGTGTTATAAGCTCCGGTAAACCAGATTCGACGTTTGAATCTGTGGCATTCGAATACGGGTGATGTATTCGATGCCGATTTTCGAAGGTCGAGTGAGGGTCGTCACGATTCTTCAATATATTGATGCTTTGAAAGTTTGATCTTCGTCGATTTACACTGTTTTATGGATCGTTCCCGATCGATCCATATAAATTCTTCCTTTGCCCATAACTCGAGCATACAAACTCGATTGATTTGAAATTTGAAATGTGGCCTGAAGGGGCCATCCTTGTCGCTTCATATTGATTGCACTTTGATTGGAACCCGGTCCAAATCCGTCCAACTATTGTCCATAGTTTCAAATATCATCGATTTCCGAGCCTGATAACCTTATCTACGGGCTTCCTGCCTTGATGATTACAGAAGCTGTCACGACCCATCTTCCATCTACCAGAAAGACGTATTATGAATTAAGAAAGAAAGGGTAGAAGAAAAAAAGATAGGAAAGAAGAAACTCAACAACAATAGATTCTCACAGCGGAAGAATGAAATATAATATATCACATAAAATATCACATAGTATCATATATATCAGAGTTACACAAATTATACAACTCATATTAGACAGTTATAAACACATGTCTAAGTATACAACTCAAGATATCACAAAGATACAGACACAACACAAACACAGCGGAACCACTATATATCTACACGCTGAAGCCTCCTGCTCTAAATCTCCTCCAGAATTCGTCAAGCTACCCTGAATCCCTCGACTACTCATACATAATATGAGTACCCAAGAGTTTAATAAAATAGAAAATAAACACTTGGGTCAGACATGGGTCTGGTGTGAGTAAACGGTTTAAAATTGTTTAACTTTGAAAACCTTTGAAAAGAAAGGTATCACGTAAGACTTCCCACACATAAACATGGAAAAGTTTTTACCTTACGCTAACCAAAACATTTGATAGGAAATCTAGTGATATTATAATAGTGTCTAGGGTTTTCAAGTAAATAATAAATAGATAAAATTGTTACATGATTAAATTCCAGCTACTAGCCACAAAAGTGGGTAATACAATCAAAACTGTAAGGGCACATACGAAGAATGGGTTTCCATCAATGGCAGGGCTACTGGGGTACCGCTCGTCACAGTATGGGGCCTAGATCACCGTATCGAGGATTACTCCCAATCTCCTGCAACACAAAACCGGAACCATCCCTTACTGGACAGTCCCGAACAAGACCACCACGTGGTTGGCGCAACCAACCACACACTAAGCCGATATATAAAGGGACCTCTAGACAAGGGTAAATCTCGTCCTACTTGGGCATGAACCACTTAACCTTGCTGCACCTTCCCTGTTTTAGCCATTCCCAGTTGATGAGGCTTGAGGCTACGATTACCTTTATAGAACACATCTATCTTAGAATGCTCATTGTTCACTTGACGGTGTTTTGAAAGCATTCAATCCATACAAGTTCATTCGGGGTTCGAACGAAACCGAAGGCACTATCTCGTTACACTCATTTCGGAATCACCCTCAGAGTTAACGACCATAGCCTTTGCACTCTGAATCACCATCTCAAACCTGAAAGTACTATCTCCGTCAAACTCACCTCGGAATCACCCTCAGAGTTATACTGACGAATAGTTCTTACACTTCGAGTCTTCACTTTGCTCTTCACTTGGATTCACGACCTAATGTTTAATTTGGATCGATGTGGTTTTCGGATATCCAAATATGGAAACCCGATCCCGGTCTCACCGAATCCAAGATGCCATTTTAATGTCCAAGTTGTTTAAAGGTTTAAACAATTAAACTTATATTTAGAATAACATAACAGGTAGATGATTTACAATATCACAGATAGATAATCCATATTATTTAAATCAACCAACATCTCACATCATAAAGCAGCACATATCACATATCAGAGATATCACATCCAAATCATCCAATATCATTCAATCATCCAATATCAATCAATCATCCAATATTAATCAATCATCCATAAGCACGTTTGATTCACTCTTAATTAACTTAATTAACCTTTAATTAAATTAATTACTAACTTTTAATCACTTGGATTACTTCAATCCTGCTTACTTATCATTAATTAATTACCAATTAATTAATTAATCATCTCTTAAGGATCTACTTTAATTAATCTTCCTTGATTAATTATCCTTTAGTTACTTTAAGTAATTATCCTTTAATTAATTACAAATTAATTATCCTTAACCATATACAGTAATTAACCTTTAATTACTATCATTAATTACATTAATTAATGATTCTCCATTTACTTCTATTAATTAATCGACTATAACTAATTTCATTAATCCTTAATTAATTACAATTAATTAACCATACTTTAATTAATTACTTCCATTAATCAACCTTGATTAATCTCATTAATGATATTAATTAATGACCCTCTAATTACTTCATTAATTAATCAACCTTTTAATTAATTAAATAATTAACCTTTAATTAATCACCTCATTGATTAGTCTTAATTAATCATAAACAGTAATTAACCATCTTGTAATTACTTACCTTAAATAATTATATTAATCCTTTAATTAATTACCTTAATTAATCAATCCTTAATTACTTCATTAAGTAATTATTAATTAATTACATTAATTAATAATCCTTAATTAATTACTTTAATAAGTAATCAAATTTTTAATTAATTGCACTTAGTAATTAATCTTAAATTAATCACATTCATTAATTAATTAATCACATTAATTAATTAACCAAATTAACTAAGTAATTAACCCTTAATTACTTCCATTAATTTCCTTTAATTACTTTCATTAGTTAATTACTCTCATAATTAATTACCTTAACAAGTAATTAATCACATCATCAATTAACCTTAAATCCTTTAATTAATTAAATACTCTTTAATTAATTAACTTTCAAATCAATTATATTAATTAATAACACCAAGTGATTAACCCTTAATCACTTCCATTTAATTACTTCCATAAGTAATTTTCCACTAATTACTTTCACAAGTAATTTCTCTTCTTAATTACATTCAGTAATTATCCATTAATTACTTCATTAAGTAATTATTAATTAATCATAAGTGATTTACCTTTAATTAATTAGACTTATTAATTAATCCTAAAATTAATTTCATTAATTAATCAACTAATTAATCATCACTTAATCTCTAATTAATTCATTAACCATCCACTCATTACTTCATTAAGTAATTATCCTTAATTACAAATAGTAATTAAGCTTAAATTTATTTCATTAATTAATTTTCTTAATTAATCTCAACTTACCAAATTAAGAATAAATTTGCATTTATATTAAATATCTTTATTAAGACCATTTTATAAATCATCTTGAAATATGATTTTACTTTTAAAATCAAACAATTCAAACACTTAATTTTTAAATACACTTAAAATCTTTGAATATCCTTTTCAAACATATTAAATTATATTAAAACAATATTTAACTTTGAAATCCAAATGTCATATCCTTTTATCTTTTTTATTTAAAATAAATTTTAAAATCAAATTTACATTCCTTTATAATTTCTTTGAATGTAACTTCAACTTGAAATATACATATTTCAATCTCATTTGATTTTCTTAAATCTTGATCAAATATTTTAAATTGAAAATATATTGAATTAAAAATTCAAAATCAATTTAGTTAACCACTTTAAAATCAACAATCTTATGCATTTGAATTTGAAATTATATTAATGTAAAGTACCCTTAAAATTTGATTTCCAATTGTTTGAAAACTTGTTTACAACTTAACCCTTAATTTCTTCTTACAGAACTTTGATTTAAAAATTTGCAGGATTGATTATCTTCCTACAAACCTTGCATGTACTCTGCTCAGATATACATAACATCATACCCGAGTTAACCCTTCAACAAACCCGAGCTAACCCCTCAACAAACCCGAGCTTGCCTTCGAGACAAACCCCCACTCAAAAACTTCGAGACCATCGCGTGAAAAATCGAAGAAATCCCGAGCTCGTCCTTTGTTCCCAAACCCAAACTTTCGCCAGACACCGGAATCGTACACGTGCACGTGCACGGGCAATTCCGGCCATTGTCGATCGTCGCGATGCTCCTCAACAACTCCACGAACCCACGCGATCACGAATACAAACCCAAATGAAATGTAAATCCAACGAAACAAAATCGAGCTAAAAACTCGACCCACTGGAACCACCATGGCCGGAAAAATCCCTTCTCCCCGTTGCCTCCGACCTCAAGATCACAGGTCCACCTCACTGGAGCTACATCACATCATCCAGCTCACATCCCCACCATCGCAAACTACTCCGGCCTCCCCATGGTGACGAAATCACTTCGAACACAACTTCGACCAAACTGCTCTTAGAACCCTACTTCGATCCTTCCTGGCCTCCACAACCACCAGAAAAATACTCCATTATTTTTCCTGAGACCGACAATACTTCGGCCACCTCCAACTCAAAGTTCGACACTCACCTCAACGCCGAACACCGGAATTCGATCAAAACCCAAATTCTGGTCATCCTAGAATATCCCAACATTTACTTATCTAAAAATCATGATATCTTCACCTAAATTCATTATTTCCTATCATTAATCTATATATATAATCAAATTTAGAAATTATGATGTTTTATTTCTGACCATTATTCATTTTCTACTGTTATTCCTATTTTAAAAATTGTTTGTTGATTCAAAATTCCAGAAACTATTTTTAAAATCATCATCATACATTAACAAACAACTTCCATTTAATCATCAAAGTCTAATATTGATGTTATTGGGAGATTTGAATTTTTTGAAAGTAAAACCTGGACTGAAACAACAGATAACAGGGTATTTATATATATACAGACCTATTTACTCATATATACATATCTACCAATTCAATTATATAAACACTGAAAGATTTCCATGCAACATCAATATCAATTCATAGATTAACACATGCATTAGAGCCAATCACAACTTAAACTGTTTTAAAAAAAGTTTACGCACATGAACTTGAAGAACAGAGAGCACTCCAGGCTTTCAATTTGTTTCCCGGAATTGCATATTTGAATTTTTGCTTTGCTGCTGAAGTTGAATTCTTTGCATGCCTGTAAATCTTTGATTTAAATGCTGAAACTTGATGTTAAACTTGATTTAGTTGCTTGATCTTCTATTTGTTTGCAGATTTGAATTCCAGGTTTCAGCTTTGAATTCCAGGTTTCAGCTTTGAAAATGTTTTGAGAATTGTTACAGGCTTTGAAATTTTGCTTTGAGGATTTTTATTAGATTTTGGCAAAATCTATACAGGTTTAATTTTTGGTTTTGAAAATTTCTTTTTTCTTTGTTCAGCTGAGAATAGAAAAGAGATTAAAGAAAGGAAGAAATGTATGTTTTATAAACTTAGTTATGATTTATTGAAAATTAAAGAAAATAAAATTTCGTTTGAATGACACTTGTTTTCAATGCTTACATTTGTCCACTTATCTCTTAATTACCTTACACATGTTACTAACATGTGTTAATATATTTACACATGTCATTAGATATTTTAATTAAATTTTAAAAATGGTTTAAAAGCTTCTTAAATTAACTTTTCTAATTAATACATACTTATCTTAATACATACATATAAATTACTTTTAAAGAATACATTATATTCAAATAAAATCTAATACATATATTTTTAAATCCAAAATAATTATTTTTATTGTTTAAGAAATATAAATTAAAATACCAAATATCCCTTTTTTAAATACTATATTAAATTATACTTTCCAAATTACAATTTACATATATATTAAAATTTAAAACACTTTTATTAAACTCAAACCAAAACTTCAATATATACAAATATACATATACATTTTAAATAGAAAATATGTTTGACATTAGTTTGAGAATTATTATATTAAATTTTAAAACAACTTCAAACCATAACATATACATACACATATATTACAATTTGAAAATACATCTTTTATTAAACAAAAGACTCTCTATTCATAATATATATACCAATATATACATTATAAATAGAATATATATTTATTAGCTTTGAAAATAACTTTTACCCATTTTTAAATTTTTAGAAAAGATATAAATCAATATTGCCAGATTAAATATCTATTAGCCTTTAAAAGATTAATTTGCCCATTTAAATTAAAATTATAAAAGAAAATTATCAAACCAATTAAATTATTAATAAAGATTATTAAATTGATATTGCCCAAAATTTCGGGTCGTCACAGAGGCCATTTAGCCAACTTTTATTTTATACTTCCTGGTCAAAAGGCAGTATAACGATTATACTATAAAGGTCATAGTATATGTATGAATATTCAATATAGATGTTATATTGGAATAATACAAAATTAACTCAAGAGTCAATTCATAATAATTTATTATATAAGATTTAGCTAATATAATGTTATGCATAAAATTATTACATAAGTTAATGAAATATAATAATTATACAATAATTAGACTTATATAATGTGAATGCATAAACCAAAGGTGGAACACTAAACAAACCCAAATAGACTTAAAAAATAAACATGTACATAAATGTATGTATGCCGTGAATTTTTATGTGTTCAACTCTTGAATCGCAAGGGTATTTCATAAGAGTATTGGATCTTTCTGTTAAGGGTTAAGTGTTTGGTCTACTGGATTGAATTGCCAGTTCGAATGGTTGGAATTTGTTTTGTTTTTCACGTATCTCTGAGAGAGTACGTGTATGGTCTTCTCTGGTTTTAGAATCAGTAGTTCTGAGAGATTTGGAAGTTTTCAGGACTTGTCTGTGGTCTAGTATCATATTTAGATTTGTAGATCTAGATATATAGGAGCACTAGATCTGAGTGGTGTAGTTAGTTTAGATTCTATAGAGCGAGTGTCCCGGTGTTTGTACGTGGGAAACTCTAGGAATCCTATCTAGAATTTTGTTTGGATAATTAGAATTGTTTGTTTGAATTGGTTGCTATGGTTGCTAGTATTTGGTTGATGGCATATGTTTGTTACTTTAAAAATTTAAATCTGTATGAGATTATTAAATTACCTTTGCTTTTAAATTTCCGGGACGAAATTCTTTTAAGAGGGGGGAATGTGATGTCCCGGAAATTTAGGCAATACTTATTTAATAATTTCATTGATAATTATTTTAAATGTGAAATATTGATTTAATAATTTAATTCAAACAAGAATTTATCTTTTGAAAATTAATTATTATTTAATTTGTCAAATGATATTCTTTTCAAAATTTATAATAATGATAATTTTAATTTGAGAATCTTATTGTTTTCAAATGTTAAAATATTAAAGTAAATAAATTATCTTTCTAAGCTGATTTAAAGGTATTTTATTTATAATGTATAAATGGTTATACATTGTAAATAGAGGATTTGATTTTAATTCAAATGTAAATTTAATAAAGAATATTTTCTAATTATTATATATATAAATGTATAAATTGTAAATTGATTAAATTGATTTAAATTAGTATTGAAAACTTTTCAAAAGTTTGTTTTAAAAGTTTATCTTATATTTTCATAGAAATATAAGTAAGTATTTATTTTGTTTATAAAAATAAATGTAGTTTAAATTTTATTTTATAATAAAAGCTTATTTTGTTTATTTTAAAGGAAATTGTTTTTCTTTTGAAATAAGATTTAATTCATTCATATTAGAGTATAGTATTTTGATTTAAAACTCTTGAATAAAATGAATTCAACATTATTTTTCTTTTAAAAAATTTCTCTTTTGAAAATTAGTTTTAAAATATTATTTTAAAAATATTAAGCAAACATTAAAATGTATAATATTATAAGGAAGTTTATGTGTATTTATTTAAAGGCTAAATATGGATAAAACATTTGAAACATTTTAAATTAAATTAGAAACGGTTTTAGAATAAATTTAAATACAATTATAAATTAAGAATTCTCTTTTTTATATTAAAATGCATATTTGTTAAGCTCTTAACACAAGAGTAGACACTTGTAATCACATTACAAACTAAATACAACAAGTGGCATTATTTTAAAAACTTTTTATTTAAAAATATGTTAATAAGAAATGTAACAAATGCATTTTTGTTTAGCCATTATCTACATTTGAAATCTGAAATTAGATTTAAGTAAAATCAAAACCCAAGATTCAATCAAATTTCTGCAGAAAACAAATACAAATCAAAATCTACAACCCCAAAACCTTCTAAAATCTGCAAAATCAAACTTCAAATCTGCAATAAAAAATCTGCATATTCAAAACCCAAATCTGCAATCTAAAAGTAATCTTCAACCTCAATTCAACTCTAAGCAAAGAAAGTTGGAGTTCTGTTGCAATCAAGTTTACCAGATTCAAACATCAACTGCTGCAGTTTTAATTCAACAAGAAAATCAACTTCAACTAGCTAATGCAAGCCCAGATTTATGCATGCAAGTTCAATATGCAGGTTCCAGAAATAATGCAATTGCATCTCTGGAATTTGTTCTCTGCATCTTCAATAAACATGTGAGTAAGTTTCTTTATTTTAAAAACAGTTTTCTTTAAAAATCAAAACCAAACATAATTTACAGAACTTAAGTTTTTATTCACAGAAATCAAAACCTGTTTAAACAAAACTGTCATGTTTCTGTTTTGAAAAAAAATGAGTAATCTCAATGCAAAACGAAAAGCTTATGTATCCGTGCATATGAATTGATAGAAATCATCAAGTTTATATGATTGTATTGTGATTCTGTGTTTTGTGTATGTGTCTATGTGTGTGTGTGCGCGCGCGCTCCAGAATTCTGTATATCTGTTCTTGACCTTGAAACTAAGTTTTAATAGGAAATCCATTATCAACTGGTTTGATCTCTGTTAGAATTGTTATGTGAATAGAAGTGTTTGTTTAGTATGAATATAAATGTATAAATTATATATAAGTTAAATTAAAGGAAATTATTATTTCTGTAAACAATAAAAAAAATCAGTTAATATTCAAATAACCAAATCTAAAATACCTGAAATTATTGAAACAAGTTCATAATCTAAATACATATTTGGAATCATAAATTTTAAGACAGAAATCACATTTTAAAATTAACTGTTGAATGTGCATTACAGTGTTAAACGGAATTTGGGGTTTTTGGCTTGTTTGATTTTCTAGTGGATTTTGGAAGATGTTATTCTTCCTGGAGGTGGAAGATTGATTGGAAAGTGGAGGAAAATTGGGCAATAGGTGATCAGAGAGGGGAGGAGATGGTAATTGGTGTTTCCAGGTTCTAGCCCTAAATAGGAGTGGTCGGGTTTTAGTAGCCTATTGATTTTTCTGTGATGCATCGAGTGAGGTAGGGTTTTGGGAGGTTGCAGAGGGGATGTAGATGGAGTTATGGCCAGAGTCACATCAACGATGGTGGTCGGAGGTGGGTTTCCTCGGCGTTGACAGGTTGGGGTATGTGGTGCAGATGTTTTTCCAGGTTGTAGTTGATTTCTGAAAATTTGAATTCGAACTATAGTAGGTTTTCTGATGGTTGTAAGCTTGTGAGGAGATGGTCGGCGACTTGTAGAAGTAGGTTAGAGTGGCTGGAGTTCGCCAAGGTGACGGTGCATATGCACCGTACATGTTTGAATTCTGGTGAACATTTGGGGGTTGTGCAGGGTAATTGACTCGAAGTAATACTCGGGTGCTTTTGATTCTGTCTCGAAGCTGGGGGGTTGGAAACTCGAAGTGGGAAAGGGGGTTTCTCGGGTTAATGTAGTTACAGGTTTAAAACCTGAAGTGTGTAGTTTTTTTTCTGAATTTGAATGAAATTCATATTTTAAAGCTGAAATTTGATTCAAATGCAAGTTAAATCTGAATTCAAATGAAATTTTGAATCCAAAGTTTTTTTAAGACGAAAATTTTAAAATTTAAACAAGATTTAAATTTAGTTTTGAATCAAGTTTAAATATAGTTTCAGGTTTACTTTGAAAACCAGATTTTGATTCAAAACAGTTTTTGTAAGTTTTTAAATAATGGACTGATTCAAATGTTTTTAAGAAGATTTAAAAATGAATTTGATTTCAAATAAGTTTAAATTTGAAAGAATTCTTTTCTTAAATATTTGAACTAAAGTTATGAAATGTTAACTTAAATTTGAAAGTTAAAATAATCAATTTATTTTCAAAGCTTGATTTATTTGAACTAAAGGTATTGTTTAAAATACATTTTTGAATGTAAATAAAGTCATTAATAAGTAAATGAATTGTTTTAGGAAAAATTAAGATAATTAAGAAAAATTTACTTATTTATTTGATTTTGAATAATGATTTAGAATTAATTTAACTAGAAATGATTAATGATGATTAATTCAAGAATAGTTTCTTAAAGAAGTAATTTAAGGAATTTTAGTTAATTAATAATGATAATTATCTAAGTATAATTAAGTAATTAATTAATGTAAATAAATTTTGATAATTAACTAGATTAATTAATTGAATATAATCAATTGTAATTGGTTAAATATAATTACTTGATAAAAGTAATTAAGGAATTAATTACTTATTCATTTTGATAATGTGATTTATTTAAGTTAATTAATCTAGTTTAATTAATTTAAGTAAATCATTTGATGATTTTACGAGAGTAATTAATAAATGTAATTAATGGAGCAGGATTACTTTGTGAAGTAATAAATGGTAATTACTGAATGTAATTAGTGAGGATGAGTAATTTGGATAATTACTTTTGTAATTAATCAAGGGATTAATTAATGAAGATAATTAATTATTGGATAATTAATTTGTTAATGAGTAATTAAAGATAGTTAATTACTGAATTGAATATTAATTAAGGTGATTAATAATTAGATTAATTACTAAATGTAATTAATTTTAAATTAAGTAATTAATTTGAATATTAATTAGAGATCAATAATTAATAAAATTAATGATGTGATTAAGAATTGATTAATTAAGTAATAATTAATTAATTAAGTGATTAATTAAATATAATTAATTAAGAATAAATGTAATTAATTGTAGTTAATTAATAAATGAGTAATTAAATGTTAATTACTTATGAATAAGTTAATTAATTTGTGAAAATTAATTAAATACTAATTTCTTATTGTAATTAGTAAATGATTAATCAAGGTGTTTAGTCAAGTTAAATACTTAGTGAATGATTAATTAACTGGGTTAATTAACTAATGGAAATTAAGCCAGATTTATAGATGAGTAATTAATTTAATTTAATTTAAATTAATTAAAGATAAAAGTAATTAATTTAATTCTTTTTAAATTAATTATAATTGATGGTTAATAAATCATTGCTTATGGATGTTACTGATTGGATGGTTCAGATCTCAGTAACGAGATGAATTGTATCTGTATGATATGGATGCTTGGTTAAAGTATGATGGTTTGTGATGGATTATCTGTTTGTGATGATGATACAGATTATCTGTTTATTATGATAATGTGATTTATATATTGTGATATGTAGTTTATCTATCTGTGTGAAATAGATAATAATGAAATGAGTTATTTGTTTAAAACCCTTAAGTACAACTTGGACATTAAAATGGCGTTTGGTTTCGGTGAGACCGGGATCGGGTTTCCATATTTGGAATTTCGAAAACCGCATCGATTCCAATTAAACGTTAGGTCGTTAATCCAGGTGGAGCAAGTGAAGACTCGAGGTGTAAGAACTATACGTCAGTATAACTCTGTGGGTGATTCCGTAATGAGTTTGACGGAATAATACTTATAGGTTCGAGATGGTGATTCAGAGTGCAAGGGTTATCGTCGTTGACTCTGAGGGTGATTCCAAAATGAGTGCAACGAGATAGTACCTTCGGTTTCGTTCGAACCCAGAACGAACTTGTATGGATTGAATGCTTTCAGAACTTCGTCAGGTGGACGATGAACATTCTAAAATTGATGTGTCCTATAAAGGTAATCGTAGCCTCAAGCCTCATCAACCGGGAATGGCTAAAACAGGGGAGGTGCAGCAAGGCTTCGTGGGTAGCCCCCACTGGAGAGCAAGATTTACCCCTGTCTAGAGGTCCCTTTATATTTCGGCTGTGTGGCAGTTGGCGACGGCCAATCTACGGGGTGGTCTTGTTCGGAACTGTTCAGTAAGGAATGATCCGGCTTTGTGTTGCAGGGGAGCGGGCGTACTCTCGGTACGGTGATCTAGGCCATGTACTGTGATGGGCGATACCCCAGTAGCCCTGCCATTGATGGAATCTATAATCCAAAAAGTGCCTGTACGGTTTTGATTGTGCCCAACTATGTTGGAACGTGAGATGTAAGCATTCCAGCTATTTCTATAGTTTATTTTGAAAACCCTAGACACTATTATAGTATCACTGGATTTTCTATCAAATGTTTGGTTAGCGTAAGGTAAAAACTTTTCCATGTTTATGTGTAGGAAGTCTTACGTGATACCTTTTGTTTCAAAGGATTTTCTAAAGTTAAGCAACTTTAATCCCCGTTTACTCACACCAGACCCATGTCTGACCCGAGTATTTATTTTCTGTTTTATTAAACTCTTGGGTACTCATATTACGTATGAGTAGTCAAGTGTTTCAGGATTGCTTGTACGAGTTCCGGAAGAGATAATGGAGCAGGAGGCTTCAACGTGTAGATATATTTAGTGGTTCCGCTGTGTTTGAGTTGTATCTGTTTTCTCTGATGTACCTGAGTTGTAATTGCTAGACAGATGTTTATAACTATCTAGTTTGTGTTGTATTTGCCGTTTAACTCTGATGTATATGATACTATGTAAAGTTTTATGTGATATAATATAATTTATTCATTCTGCTGTGAGATTCCGATGTTGTCTGTTTCTTTCTTCCTTTCTTTTCTCTTTTCTATCCCATTCTTTCTTCTTAATGATGTGTCTTTCTATGGAAGGAAAGGCGGGTCGTTACATTGTGGTATCAGAGCACTAGGTTGAGCGAATACCTAGACTCTGGAGTGGTGTCTGACTTGAGAGAGTGTATTTGTAATTTTGAATATATATATATATATATCTACCTATCTGATTGTGTTACCTGTTCAGGTTTTCCAATATAAGTTCTAAAGGTAGATAGGGTAGTGGTGTGTGTAACACAACTACCAATGGTTGGAGTTCGAATGTTTGAGATTGGAAGTGATCTGCTAGGGCAGTATTGGGCATCTTGAGTAGTTTTGTAGTTTGGTGTGAAGAATTTCACCAATCTCTGAAGGAAATCTTTTCAAGATTCGAAGTTTATCTTTGGATTGTAATCCTTGTTGCACTCGTGTGAGTGGATTTTCTTAAGTTTCGATCAGTAGGAATTACTGAAGCCAGAGTTGGTATCTTGGCAACCTTAGGAAGGAGTTCTGTCTGTATTTGAGTTGAGACTCAGTTTGGCAGGGTGTTTTGTGCTTGGTTTGAGAGCAAGTTTCCTGAGGGATATCTGTCTTTTGAAGGCTCTATTGTGAAGAGGCTGGTGTAGCTTTGTGATTTCAGTGAGCTTTGGATAAGGAAGTCATTGGCAGCAGTAGCAACAGTGAGTGGCATGTTTCTTCGATGGTTCAGAAGTCTTTGTGATTCTTCTGTCAGTAGTCCGGGTAGATGGTGGAGTTTGTCCATTTGTTCTGGAAGCTTAGCTGGGTGTGAAGTTTGTGGTTGGAGGTAGACCACTAGTTTCTTCTTTTGATTAGAAGGTTTTAGCTATTCTGATTGTTGAAGGAGAACGATTTCTTGGGATCTGAACTAAGTGGAATCGCAAAAGTGACTTGCGATGGTTCGGAAGTTCTCTGAGTAATCTTTGTTTGGATTAAAGCATCTCTAGAGTATGTTTGAGTTATCGAAGTGGTTTGATTTTATGGATATCTTCGAAAGAATTAAGATTTGCATCCACATCAAGAGTTTGAGTTCTGTTCCGACTTGATTATTGGAGCTTTGCCGGTGGTTCAACATAGTAGGAGGGCACTTTGAGAAATAGATCTGTTTAAGATGGAAAAATAGATCGGATCTAGTTTCTGGTCGAATTTTGCTGTGGTATTGTGGCCGAATCGGATAGGTCACTAAGATTTTATGGAATTTGATGAACAATGTTTCCGGGATTAGTTGATCAAGTTTATACTTGTGTTCATCAACAACATTTCCAAATCAGAGTTGTGCAGCGGAAGCATGGTGGCAGCTATTCCAGAATTGAAGCAACGCTTGATTCTTGGGAATTTGTGTTTTGTCTTGGATCAGAGGATTTCTACAGGAAATTCATTTGGATCCGGAAGCTTAGATGTTTGTGCACCTGTTCTGTTTCAGAATAGGAGTAGTATGTTTGAAGTCTTCTGATATTTGCATAGTAGAGTTGTGTGGTAGATTTGATTGATCAAGAAGGTTGAAGGCAGCCCAGGATCGACATGAGAGATCTGTGGATAAGAGTATTGGACCTTTTTGTCTTCTCTTAAGGGTTAAGTGTTTGGTCTAATGGATTGAATTTCTAGTTCGGATGGCTGGAATTTGTTTTGTTTTTCACGTATCTCTGAGAGAGTACGTGTATGGTCTATCTCTGGTTTTAGAATCAGTAGTTCTGAGAGATTTGGAAGTTGTTCGGGACTTGTCTGTGGTTTGGTACCCTGTTTAGATTTGTAGATCTAGATATATAGGAGCTCTAGATCTGAGTGGTATAGTTAGTTTAGATTCTATAGAGCGAGTGTCCCGGTGTTTGTACCTGGGAAACTCTAGGAATCCTATCTAGAATTTTGTTTGGATAATTAGAATTGTTTGTTTGAATTGGTTGCTATGGTTGCTAGTATTTGGTTGATAGCATATGTTTGCTACTTTAAAAATTAAAATATGTATTGTATTATTAAATTACCTTTGCTTTTAAATTTCGGAGACGAAATTCTTTTAAGAAGGGAGGAATGTGATGTCCCGGAAATTTGGGCAATATTTATTTAATAATTTCATTGATAATTATTTTAAAATGTGAAATATTGATTTAATAATTTAATTCAAACAAGAATTTATCTTTTGAAAATTAACTATTATTTAATTTGTCAAATGATATTCTTTTCAAAATTTATAATAAAGATAATTTTAATTTGAGAATCTTATTGTTTTCAAATGTTAAAATATTAAAGTAAATAAATTATCTTTCTAAGCTGATTTAAAGGTATTTTATTTATAATGTGTAAATGGTTATACATTGTAAATAGAGGATTTGATTTTAATTCAAATTCAAATTTAATAAAGAATATCTTCTAATTATTATATATATAAATGTATAAATTGTAAATTGATTAACTTGATTTAAATTAGTATTGAAAACTTTTCAAAAGTTTGTTTTAAAAGTCTATCTTATATTTTCATAGAAATATAAGTAAGTATTTATTTTGTTTATAAAAATAAATATAGTTTAAATTTTATTTTATAATAAAAGTTTATTTTGTTTATTTTAAAGGAAATTGTTTTTCTTTTGAAATAAGATTTAATTCATTCATATTAGAGTATAGTATTTTGATTTAAAACTCTTGAATAAAATGAATTCAACATTATTTTTCTTTTAAAAAATTTCTCTTTTGAAAATTAGTTTTAAAATATTATTTTAAAAATATTAAGCAAACATTAAAATGTATAATGTTATAAGGAAGTTTATATGTATTTATTTAAAGGCTAAATATGGATAAAACATTTGAAACATTTTAAATTAAATTAGAAATGGTTTTAGAATAAATTTAAATACAATTATAAATTAAGAATTCTCTTTTTTATATTAAAATGCATATGTGTTAAGCTCTTAACTCAAGAGTAGACACTTGTAATCACATTACAAACTAAATACAACAAGTGGCATTGTTTTAAAAACTTTTTACTTAAAAATATATTAATAAGAAATGTAACAAATGCATTTTTGTTTAGCCATTATCTTCATTTGAAATCTGGTTTAAGTAAAATCAAAACCCAAGATTCAATCAAATTTCTGCAGAAAACAAATACAAATCAAAATCTGCAACCCCAAAGCCTTCTAAATTCTGCAAAATCAAACACCAAATCTGTAATCAAAAATCTGCAAATTCAAAACCCAAATCTGCAATCTGAAAGTAATCTTCAACCTCAATTCAACTCTAAGCAAAGCAAGTTGGTGTTCTGTTGCGATCAAGTTTACCAGATTCAAACATCAACTGCTGCAGTTTTAATTCAACAAGAAAATCAACTTCAACTAGCTAATGCAAGCCCAGATTTATGCATGCAAGTTCAATATGCAGGTTCCAGAAATAATGCAATTGCATCTCTGGAATTTGTTCTCTGCATCTTCAATAAACATGTGAGTAAGCTTCTTTATTTTAAAAACAATTTCTTTAAAAATCAAAACCAAACATAATTTACAGAACTTAAGTTTTTATTCACAGAAATCAAAACCTATTTAAACAAAACTGTCATGTTTCTGTTTTAAAAAAAATGAGTAATCTCAATGCAAAAAGAAAAGCATATGTATCTGTGCATGTGAATTGATAGAAATCATCAAGTTTATATGATTGTATTGTGATTCTGTGTGTGTGTGTATATATATAAATATATGTGTGTGTGTGCTCCAGAATTCTGTATATCTGTTCTTGACCTTGAAACTAAGTTTTAATAGGAAATCCATTATCAACTGGTTTGATCTCTGTTGGAATTGTTATGTAAATAGAAGTGTTTGTTTAGTATGAATATAAATGTATAAATTATAAATAAGTTAAATTAAAGGAAATTATTGTTTCTGTAAACAATAAAAAAATCATTTAATATTCAAATAACCAAATCTAAAATACCTGAAATTATTGAAACAAGTTCATAATCTAAATACATATTTGGAATCATAAATTTTAAGACAGAAATCACATTTTAAAATTAACTGTTGAATGTGCATTACAGTGTTAAACGGAATTTGGGATTTTTGTCTTGTTTGATTTTCTAGTGGATTTTGGAAGATGTTATTCTTCCTGGAGGTGGAAGATTGATTGGGAAGTGAAGGAAAATTGGGCAATAGGTGATCAGAGAGGGGAGGAGATGGTAATTGGTGTTTCCAGGTTCTAGCCCTAAATAGGAGTGGTCAGGTTTTAGTAGCCTATTGATTTTTCTGTGATGCATCGAGTGAGGTAGGGTTTTGGGAGGTTGCAGAGGGGATGTAGATGGAGTTATGGCTAGAGTCGCATCAACGATGGTGGTCGGAGGTGGGTTTCATCGGCGTTGACGAGTTGGGGTATGTGGTGCAGATGTTTTTCCAGGTTGTAGTTGATTTCTGAAAAATTGAATTCGAACTACAGTAGGTTTTCTGATGGTTGTAAGCTTGTGAGGAGATGGTCGGCGACTTGTAGAAGTAGGTTAGAGTGGCTGGAGTTCGCCATGGTGACGGTGCATATGCACCATACATGTTTGAATTCTGGTGAACATTTGGAGGCTGTGCAGGATAATTGACTCGAAGTAATACTCGGGTGCTTTTGATTCTGTCTTGAAGCTAGGGGGTTGGAAACTCGAAGTGGGAAAGGGGGTTTCTCGGGTTAATGTAGTTACAGGTTTAAAACCTGAAGTATGCAGTTTTTTTTTTGAATTTGAATGAAATTCATATTTTAAAGCTGAAATTTGATTCAAATGTAAGTTAAATCTGAATTCAAATGAAATTTTGAATTCAATTTTTTTTTAAGATGAAAATTTTGAAATTTAAACTAGATTTAAATTTAGTTTTGAATCAAGTTTAAATATAGTTTCAGGTTTACTTTGAAAACCAGATTTTGATTCAAAACATTTTTTGTAAGTTTTTAAATAATGGACTGATTCAAATGTTTTTAAGAAGATTTAAAATGAATTTGATTTCAAATAAGTTTAAATTTGAAAGAATTCTTTTCTTAAATATTTGAACTAAAATTATGAAATGTTAACTTAAATTTGAAAGTTAAAATAATCAATTTATTTTCAAAGCTTGATTTATTTTAATTAAGTAATTTTGTTTTAAACCTTTCTTTTATATTTAAGTAATGAATGTTCTTTAACATTTATTTTATTTTAAGGATTATAAGTTATTTAAATTTTGGATAATGTTTAAATGATTAAACATTTTGAAAACTTTAAATTTTAAAATGAATTTGAATTTAATTTAGAAAGGTATTGTTTAAAATACATTTTTGAATGTAAATAAAGTCATTAATAAGTAAATGAATTGTTTTAGGAAAAAATAAGATAATTAAGAAAAATTTACTCATTTATTTGATTTTGAATAATGGTTTAGAATTAATTTAACTACAAATGATTAATGATGATTAATTCAAGAATAGTTTCTTAAAGAAGTAGTTTAAGGAATTTTTGTTAATTAATAATGATAATTATCTAAGTATAATTAAGTAATTAATTTATTTAAATAAATTTTGATAATTAACTAGATTAATTAATTGAATATAATCAATTGTAATTGGTTAAATATAATTACTTGATAAAAGTAATTAAGGAATTAATTACTTATTCATTTTGATAATGTGATTTATTTAAGTTAATTAATCTAGTTTAATTAATTTAAGTAAATCATTTGATGATTTTATGAGAGTAATTACTAAATGTAATTAATGGAGCAGGATTACTTTGTGAAGTAATAAATGGTAATTACTGAATGTAATTAGTGAGGATGAGTAATTTGGATAATTACTTTTGTAATTAATCAAGGGATTAATTAATGAAGATAATTAATTATTGGATAATTAATTTGTTAATGAGTAATTAAAATAGTTAATTACTGAATTGAATATTAATCAAGGTGATTAATAATTAGATTAATTACTAAATGTAATTAATTTTAAATTAAGTAATTAATTTGAATATTAATTAGAGATCAATAATTAATATAATTAATGATGTGATTGAATCGATTAATAAAGTAATGATTAAGTGATTAATTAAATATAATTAATTAAGAATAAATGTAATTAATTGTAGTTAATTAATAAATGAGTAATTAAATGTTAATTACTTATGAATAAGGTTAATTAATTTGTGAAAATTAATTAACCTTATTACTTATTGTAATTAGTAAATGATTAATCAAGGTGTTTAGTCAAGTTAAATACTTAGTGAATGATTAATTAACTGGGTTAATTAACTAATGGAAATTAAGCCAGATTTATAGATGAGTAATTAATTTAATTTAATTTAAATTAATTGAAGATAGAAGTAATTAATTTAATTCTTTTTAAATTAATTATAATTGATGGTTAATAAATCATTGCTTATGGATGTTATTGATTGGATGGTTGAGATCTCAGTAACGAGATGAGTTGTATCTATATGATATGGATGTTTGGTTAAAGTATGATGGTTTGTGATGGATTATCTGTTTGTGATGATGATACAGATTATCTGTTTATGATGAGAATGTGATTTATATATTGTGATATGTAGTTTATCTATCTGTGTGAAATAGATAATAATGAAATGAGTTATTTGTTTAAAACCCTTAAGTACAACTTGGACATTAAAATGGCGTTTGGTTTCGGTGAGACCGGGATCGGGTTTCCATATTTGGAATTCCGAAAACCACATCGATTCCAATTAAACGTTAGATCGTTAATCCAGGTGGAGCAAGTGAAGACTCGAGGTATAAGAACTATACGTCAGTATAACTCTGTGAGTGATTCCGTAATGAGTTTGACGGAATAGTACTTATAGGTTTGAGATGGTGATTCAGAGTGCAAGGGTTATCGTCGTTGACTCTAAGGGTGATTCCAAAATGAGTGCAACGAGATAGTGCCTTCGGTTTCGTTCGAACCCGGAACGAACTTGTATGGATTGAATGCTTTCAGAACATCGCCGGGTGGACGATGAGCATTCTAAGATTGATGTGTCCTATAAAGGTAATCGTAGCCTCAAGCCTCATCAACCGGGAATGGCTAAAATAGGGGAGGTGCAGCAAGGCTTCGTGGGTAGCCTCCACTGGAGAGCAAGATTTACCCCTGTCTAGAGGTCCCTTTATATTTCGGCTGTGTGGCAGTTAGCGACGGCCAATCTGCGGGGTGGTCTTGTTCGGAACTGTTCAGTAAGGAATGGTTCCGGCTTTGTGTTGCAGGGGAGCGGGCGTACTCTTCGGTACGGTGATCTAGGCCACGTACTGTGACGGGCGGTACCCCAGTAGCCCTGCCATTGATGGAATCCATAATCCAATAAGTGCCTGTACGGTTTTGATTGTGCCCAACTATGTTGGAACGTGAGATGTAAGCATTCCAGCTATTTCTGTAGTTTATTTTGAAAACCCTAGATACTATTATAATATCAATGGATTTCCTATCAAATGTTTGGTTAGCGTAAGGTAAAAACTTTTCCATGTTTATGTGTGGGAAGTCTTACGTGATACCTTTTATTTCAAAGGATTTTCTAAAGTTAAGCAACTTTTATCCCCGTTTACTCACACCAGACCCATGTCTGACCCGAGTGTTTATTTTCTGTTTTATTAAACTCTTGGGTACTCATATTACGTATGAGTAGTCAAGTGTTTCAGGATTTCTTTGACGAGTTCTGGAGGAGATAATGGAGCAGGAGGCTTCAGCGTGTAGATATATTTAGTGGTTCCGCTGTGTTTGAGTTGTATCTGTTTTCTCTGATGTACTTGAGTTGTAATTGCTAGACAGATGTTTATAACTGTCTAGTTTGTGTTGTATTTGCTGTTTAACTCTGATGTATATGATACTATGTAAAGTTTTATGTGATATAATATAATTTATTCGTTCCGCTGTGAGATTCTGATGTTGTTTTCTTTTCTTCCTTTCTTTTCTCTTTTCTATCCCTTTCTTTCTTCTTAATGATGCGTCTTTCTATGGAAGGAAATGCGGGTCATTACATGAGTAATCTATTTAATTGATTATAATGAAAATCATATTGTGTTAAATGTAAAATTAGACCAAAACTACGAAAAGGATCTAAGAACCCGATCGCTGAAATGTTAGTTTTGATCGGTTTATGTAAAGTGCAACATGATGGATGTCCTTAAATGTTAAGGATGGTCAAATGCACTTTTGTGAAGTGTTCAATATGATAGTCATTTCAAAAGGAAAACGAATGTATAAGAGTAGGCGTGATTTAAGATATAGGTGGGATAAATATAGTAAATGATTACTTCTACTTCATAAGGTAATACTGAAAACGAAAATTGTAACATAATAGTTAATGCTTAATATTGGAATAAGAAAAATGATTTCTACTCCGAAATGTATTTTTATGTAGAAAATTATTTTCAATGAGATTTATTTCTTTCATTTTAAGATAATTGATTAAAGAACTCCCTGTAAAATGGTTATAGTATATGAAATAAATAATCTATATTAAGTGGATGATGGACCTTCGTATTTGGTACCTTATTATAGTAATGACGGAAATAGTAGGAGCATGTCATATAGCACTTATTAATTGCATCAGACTACAAAAAAAATTTATAAAATGTACCATGCATCTATGAAATAATATATGTTCTTCGATGATGATTGAAGAATGGACATGGTTTTAATCAATGAGAATATTTGAAATATTCTTTATAAGATAAAACTTTAATGTGGTATTTGTTTTCGTACGAAAAGTGATGCATTAGAAAATAATGAAGTATCTAAAATTATTTACCATTATTTTGAGATTATAGACTAAGCAATGATTTTGAGAAGTAATTCTTTGATCATATGATTATGAATCAAATGGTGCTAGTGAATTATACCTCTGATAATTAAAGGAAAAGCGCCCATTTGGTGGGTGCGTGATAAGATTTGATGAACTCTTCGAATTGATACATATAAATATATGTAAACACAAGCCCGATAATACCAAAATGGTTCCACGTACTTGTTATATTTGCCGATGAATTATCGCAAGCATAAATTTATGTATTTGATATATAAGGCATGTCTGTGATAAGTTCATAGAAGATAAAACTTGAAAATAACAAAAGAAATGATTCGATTTGATTGAGTGGGTAACTATATAGGAAAGAGTTCCAAATGTACCCAAAGTGAATATAGATTTGATCTCAAGAGTCACTCCTCTTTATAATACATAATGATGTCTTACTAAGAAATAATCAAATTTGGTGGACAAAGCACGATTAATATTTGAGTGAAGTTGAATTTAATTATTTCTATAAGGTGTGTACTTAAGAGTATTATTCAATGTTAAAATTATTATCATCCAATGCATAGTTTACAAAATCATATAAGATAGGGGTTTATAAAAAAGCCTATCATATCCTAGACGAAGGAGTTGGTGGGTTGTGTGAGTTAAAAGACTACATGTAATAGTTGTAGGTAAGGGATCTTATGTGAATTACACCAAAAGAAGATTAGGAAATAGCCACTGGACGACTAATTTATGTTATAAATATAAATAAATATTATGAGCTAATACCAAATCAGTTTTATGTATGGCAATTTATAAAATGTATATGAATGCCCATTCTGTTGCAATAAGAAATGATTGTTGTTTCAATAAATACCAACTTCATAACAAAGTAATTTCTTTGAGAAATTAAAGGCAATAAAATAGATATGGATACGATCCAAAGTTAAAACTGATTACAAGAGATGAATGAAATTAATGAAACCAAAATGAACACAACACATTAGAATGTCTAATGAGTATTTTTGTACGTGGAAGAGAATTATGAATATCTTGTCAATGTAATGAATAAGTAATCCTCATTTGTTTAATTAAACCATTAGAGTCAACTCTATGATATGACACGATGCACAAATCTGAAATAAATTCCAAGTACATTACCAAAATATGATTTTGATAGTTGTACCCAAAGAGATATGATCCATAGATCGCAAATGTGCCTTTAAGAGAAAGACAAATGCGGTTGGAATATAGTGAGCCACATAGATAGGAATAAAATCAAGAATTTCAGTTGTTGAAATTAGCGTAACAGATTCACAATTCTATATGCTCAAGTTGATTCAGATTTACTCACAAAATTATATAGTAGTATGACTTTGTTTTTTGGCATATATGTATTGAAATAGAAAATTCTAAATAAAGATTTAGATTAGACTGTTTGCATATTACAACCAAAGTGTCTCGAAGTCAGTGGCAGTGATATTGAGTCTGTGGGTTTTGGATACAATCCAAGAAACGATATGAATGTATCATTCGACAGGCATCAAAATTGAATAAGTAATTGATAGAAATATCAAATGATTATATTTCGGTCTGCATAGGAAGTGTGCATCCATAAGAAAGAACAATGAAGGTATATTGATATTTCTAAGCATAAAAAACAACACGCTGTTAATTGTTAACAACATATTAGCATTAAAAATCAACTTTTATTTATTTTAATAATGATTTCTTTTATAGTGATTATAAAGGACATTGGGAATGTCCCAAATAATATGCAAGGACATCTTATTAAAATGTTTCATAAGTAACATGTAAGATGAATTTCTTTTGCATTGACAGTAGAAATTATCATACATATTATGTTGTCTACAATATCATGATTTTTTTATGTATTTGATACATGAAGCAAATATCAAATCCAAATTAATCTCACTATGGTAGTTTAGAGTTATTTTATGTGTTTTCGAATTATAGGAGAATTGTTTGTAGATACAACGAACTTCTTAAGAAGTATTCGGACTCAGACTTTATATGTGGTATTGAGTATGGTATGTCTTTATAAAATTCATATTCAAAGCTTGTTTAAGAAGCTTTAAGTTGGAAATATTCCAAATAAGAGACTGTGGATGACTTAATAAAAGGCTAAGTACATCGCTTTAAATAGCGCCACAATAAAAGCATATACATAGTAAATGCATAAATTTATAACTGAGCCGAAGGGTGATTCCAAATGTTGAGAATCTCATAACATTGTTATATGATAATAATATCACGATATAGTTCGTAATAGAACTTAGAGCTCACTAGAGGTCGAGAGACATACTCTGAGTTGTTCCATATGATAAAGGCAGTTTATCGACGTCGAAAAGAGTTGATTGATGTAGTAGATAATTATAACATAATAGATTACTTGTTCACTGAGGGACTAACATTAATTAGTTTTGAAGAAACCTAGAGGATAAGTTGGAATAATATTCCATAATTGACCCCAAATGCAAATGAAAGATTTCTAGAGTTAGGGGTATGTCATAGAGGCAATTATGCACTTTTTACTTAAATCTAACTCAATAACCAATTTTGCTAGAAATATTAGGTTTTTTTTATTATATACTTGATATAATGTGTTATATTAAGTAAATAATTTAACTAAAAGTGTATTTAATAGAAAACCCATAAATGTTATGTTTTGTGATTGTAGTTACTAAATGTTGTAACCATGAGCAATTTACCCCAATGAAAATAAACATATCGTTATAAATATTCCTAGGCAAGATGTATCGATATTGGATATTGATGCATTTGTTAAGCCTAGAGTATGTAATACTCTCTAAATGTTGGGCAGTGTATTACTTATGACTGCCAAGGGCACCAAAAGGGTTACGTACCAACAGTTATTGGATAACTATGGAATGGCTCACTCGATAGTTTTTTGTTGGTTACTATAACTACGGTTTAACGGAAAATACCAAAGTGGCTACATTACATGGTTCTCTTGACTTGAGAATACCACTCATATTCGGTATGAAAGCAACACTTTAATTATATTTAAATCATGGCACGAAGTCCATCAAACAACTATAGTTGGGTCAAGTGAAAGTATTGGAAGTGATTCAAGAGAGGATTCGTCTCCTCGATTATTCGAGGTTAATATCGTGGTCAATTAAAGTCAACTCTAAGTCAAAATCTCTAATCGGAGTAATTCGGCTAACGGTAATTATTATTATTGAACCAAAGACTTTGTGTCTGGACTATAGATTGAATACCGATGATATTGGAATTTTGACCATAACCAAATTCCATAAGTCCAAAATGATATAATTTTAATCAAAACAATTGTTGCAAATAATTCTCGCCTAGAGCAATGCTTAAGATTGACATAAAAAAGGTTTTTGACTTTGTCAAATGGAATTCTCTTATATATATTATGAAGAAGACCCATTTTCCATCCAAATTTACTAAATGGGTATATCAGTGCATATCAACTGTAAGATATCTTCAATGCTCATTCTATAGGATATTTTAAGGGCATGCAGGGGTTGAGGCAAGGGGACCTGATCCCCTTAATCTTTTGTCATAATAATGGAAACTCTAACCCAAGCTTTTCATCAGCAAGTCCATGAGAAGATATTTGTTCTTCATCCCAAGTGCAAAATCCTATGATAACATCAATTGCTTTTGTTGATGATTTAATTACGTTTACTAAGCCATATGTTGACACCCTATCCTCCATTATGGGAACTTTAAATGGCTTTTCTAAATTCTTAGGGTTAATAATAAATTGTTAAAAATCTTATAATTTACATGCTGGAATCTCTAAACCTTTAAACCAACAGTGTTTAGCAATAACTCAGATGCTCCCTCTTCTAAATAACAATATATCATATTTGGGTGTTCTGCTGGTTATAAATAAAATATCCATTCATCAATGCATCCCTCAATATGAAAAGATAACCAATGTTCTTTACAAATGGTAGAATAAAGGCTTATCCTAGCTTAGAAGACTGGTGATCATAAATTCTTTAATAATGCCTATGGCATTATATTGGTGTAGAACTTTTATATTTCCTGCTAAACTCGTGTCTACTACAAGAGCTTCTATGATTAGATATCTATGGTCAGGCTCTATTTCTTACAGAAAACTGTCCATTTTTGCCTTCAATAAAATTGAAATGCCAAAAAGAAATGGTGGTCTTGGAATCAATAATTTGAGGGATTGGAACTATGTCGCCTTCCCAAAACAACTTGATTACATGATCAATAAGAATGATAACCTATAGGTTAAATGGATTATTACACATAACCTTAAGAACGATGATATATGGATAATTAAATCCAAGCAAGCTCAGAGATGTGCTTGGAAATTTCTTCTCAAGATAAGGGATATTCTTCTACCTCATATAAAAATAGTTCTTGAACCTCAAAGTAAATCAAAGTTTTGGTGTGTGCCTTGGATTGGAAAAGGCCTAGTATTATTGAACTATTTTACTCATGAAGAAATATAATAGAGTGGTACTCCTATAAATGCCAAATCTATCTCCTATATTTGGAATGGAACTATATCCCTGCCTACTTCCAATAACAGTCGAATCTGAACGATCTGGAATAAATACAATGACTCTTACTATGTCTACTCAGATGTGGAAGCTTACCTATTGTTGAAAGACATGAAGGAGCATTCTATTTCTAATGCATATAAAGACATACTGGCAGTTTTTAATCTTCTAAAATTCCCACGGTATGCCAGAGTATGGGACAGATATAATTCTAAAAAGCTAAACTTTATGTCATGGAAAGTTCTTAGGAATGTCAGTAGCACTCTCGGCAATCTTGCTTGTAGGAGGGATTAAGATTAACACTCGCTGTGTTTTCTAAAAATGCAGAGATAAGCATAACCTTCACCTATTCTTTGAATGTTCATTTTCATTCTTCCTCTAGAAGAGAATCAAAGGTAGGGGTGGATATGCGAACCCTATATGGGACAGTAAGATTGAACGGGAAAACATGTATAAGGCTACAAAATGGAAATATTCCTACTCATATCAACTTCTCGCTATACTGAAGGTTTTTGTAATATTTATTTGGAAAGAACGCAATGGGAGAATATTCAATAACAAGCACAAGCTTAGGATGGAGTTGTACAAGGAAATGTGTAGGGAGATATACCAAGCTATGAGATATCTCTTTTATTTATGATCACAGTGAACTGGAGGTGTGGAGATGGTTTTTCCATTGTCCATTTTCTTTTTTCTCTTTTCAATTTTTCACATTTGTATTCTCGGTGAATCATATTTATAGCTGTAAGTGATTTTCTTGCTAGTTATAAATAAAACGGTATGGTCCATTTAACCCCGCTGGCCTTGTCAAAAAAAAATTGTTGTAAATAATTATCACTACCGGGTAACGCTTAAATAAGTAAAACTGGATTTTTACCAAAAAGATGTGTAAGTGATAATTTTGGTCCAAAATGTCACTCCACTAGCTAAGGTGACTAGTGAACGTTAATACTTGAATAGTTCGATATTGATCACTGACTGAACTTACACCTGTGAGTCTCACAACCGCATTGATAAATATCTCGAAATACCACATGATTTAATTAATTTGTAAGTTGTTATAAATTAATTACTACTTTTTGAAAAATATTAATATTTTTTTGATACATTGGATGTCATTAGTTTTTTTTAATGTCATTAGCATTTACTTGAGTTCATATATAAAAGTTGTATATGTACAAATCGATATAAGATATCGATGAGTGTTTAAATTTTAATTTAAACTTAACCATTTGCTAAGTGTTATTGAAAAAATTAAAGGACCATGAAACCTCTTTCATTACAATCCATATAAAGAAAAGGAGAGCGGTTGGATCTAGAAAATGAAGAAAGAAGGTTAAGGAAGGTTACCTCTAAAAATATCTTATCTTTCATCCACTTGTCCCTTTTAGTCATTATCTTTAAAACCCCTAGCCTCCATATTCCTTTTCTAACATTCATGGCCGAAAATTCAACGTAAAATAAAAGGAAAAAAATTATTTTAATAGCATCCAATTAAATCAATCAAATAAACTATGGTTCTCCTTCTCTAGCAAAGTTAAGAGACTGATTCAGATTTGGACAAGGAATGTCTATCAATCGAGATGCATTCAAGGGCTGCATTTATTAAGTACAATCTATTCTATTTTATGTGCATATTCATCATGATGTTATAGATCTATTTTTGCTTATTTTGCCAAATTTATATACGCATAGGTTGTCTATCTTTAATTTGTACATGTATAGATCTGAAATTTTTGAATTTGTTGGTTTGAACTAGATTTGAAAATAATAGCAATGGTTTTTATTGTTGATTTTTATTATTTTCTTTATGTTGATGTTGGTGTTATTTTAGATCTGAATATAATAACTAATTAATTATTATATTTATTTATTTATTATGTTGAATGTCAATGGTGATTTCACTATTTCACAATTAGTTTTCTGTTTCAAAACACACACACACACACACACACATTTAAGTGTGTGTGTGCGCGCATGCGCATGCATGTATGTATTTATATTAAAATTAACTTAAAAACTATTTTACAATGAATGTCAAAAAAACTTGTATACACACACATACCCATGTTGACATTAATGGAGATATGTTTTTAATGTAGAAATCTACATGTATCAACATTCTAATTTTTGTTCAATAAATTTTACTTTATTATTGCTTGTAAAATATCTACATTTTAGCTTACTTTAAACTATTAACATATAAACATAGGTTATATTTAGATTTATAGGTTAAGATATATTTTCAAATTGTTTTAGTAAATCAAATCATTACATGTTTTAGAAATGAATCTTGGATTCAAACTAGTCAACTTTGTTGAATCAATTTAAACTAATTAAAGGATTCATTAAAATACATACACGTACATATATATATATATATATATATATATATATATATATATATTTGTGTTAAGTATATCTAAACACATATATAAACACATACTTATGTAATTTTATATAATGTTTTGGATAACCAATGTGTATACAAATGGAGAATGTGTCTGTTATGGTGTAAATCCCAACACTGAAACACATACACATTAACTGTGTACACAATACATAGTATAATAGATTGCACTTACCTAATATACATTAGAGTATATGTAGCGACCCTGAAATTCAAACACTTTGTCTTTGAATATCAAAACGTTTTGAAATATAGTTAAGTGTTATAAATATAATTTTATGTCCTTGTTGAACATCATTTAATTAATAAATAGTGATATGAAACTTGTTATTGCAATTTGTTTACAACAATATATTCTTTGAATAAATATCGATAATGTAACTGACTATAGGTTTATTGGTAGACGTACATAGGTTGTTCAAACTCTTATGCACTTGTCTAACGATGAAATGAACACATTAGCAACTAATTAACACTTCTCTTCATAAAGCAAATAGAACATTCTAAAGTGTTCCAAATGGATAAGAGATATTAAAATGTAAGGGTATTAAAGGAATTTGCAAAATAGAAGTGATGTAAAGGAGAAATAATGGGCATGTGGAGTGGTGAGCCTTCCATGGCATGATGAGGAGGGTGAGAATAAGGCTAAAGAGCACTATTTGAAGCCCGTATAAAAGAGGGGCATATCTTTGTTTAAAAACACAAATTCACAAAGCAAAACCGAGCTTTCTTCCATGTCTTCTTCTTCTCTTATGTTTTAAAGAAAATATTTGCAAAACTCATCTAAATCAACTCAAATTTGGAGTGAAGCCTTAGGATAACATTACAACACCTTCACCAAGTTAGATCTCTAACATGTGAAGCTAAACTTCCCATGCAAGCATAGGCTGTGAGCTTTTTTTGTGAGTATAGGGCTTGGAGCATGTGCAAAAGTGAAAGGAGGAAGGAGGGAAAGGTGGTTGCAAGAAAGAGTTGGCTAGCTTGGATTTGCTTGGTTTTTGGGTTAAAGGTAAGTTAAATTGCCATTTCAATGAAAAATATTAGGTATATGTGGTTAAAGTAAAGGATGAAGTAGGCTTATCTATTTGTGAGAGTTAAGATTGATATTTGAGTAGGTATATGAGCAATAGAGCTCTAACCTATCGGCTTCCCTCTTGATCGAGGAACAGTTAAGTCGAGAATGTTGAAAACATGTTAATTGTACTGATTACTTACTTTTATGAAAATCATTGACATTATACTTAACAATAAAAGCCAACGAGATAGACTTATCTATTTATGAGATTCAAGAATGAAGTGTCTAGGAAAGGCTTTGATATACAACCAGTGCTCTAACTTACCTAGCTTTTGAATGAGGAATATTTAAGTTGGAATGTTGGAAATGAGTTAAGTATATGAATATTGATTATATAAGCAATTCTTTTGACCAAATAGTCAATTAGCCGACTGTCGAACTTGACCAAATATGACTTAAGAGGAATTGAAAGGCTTCGTGACTTCATACTAGTGAGAACTCGTGGAGGAGCATTGGTACAAAACGTCTCTAGATTTTCCTTACTTCAAAAAGAACCAGAATTGAGTTAGCTGAAAATTTAACAAATTGGTTTTGAAGAGATCGAAATCGGTAAGTGTATTACTTATTGAATACCATTTCAACACTAACATACGAATTCTATGTTTTGGGAGTGGTTGTGAAATGAAATGTTATAGAGCTAAACTGTCTATTCTAAGGTTAAGTCCAAGGGAGAGGTTAGCACTAACATACCAAACAATGCTATCATATGGGATTGTATTTCTTGAGGAGTATTCCAAGAGAGAGGATAACTTTAGCATTCATCAGAGAACTTATGCGGGAATATATACGGAGATTCGAGATCTATCCAAGATGCTCAAATCCATGTAGAGATTTGTAATGTGTTTGTGCTGGAATCCATTTGGGGATTTATGTTCTATTTGAGTAATAAAGACTCATGTGAGAGATGTCTAATGCGACCTTGACATCAGGAATGGCTAAACAAGAGTGGGATGCATAATCTCGAGTTTAGCTAACCTTTAAGGGTATATTAACACCATTATCTAGGGATGCTTATAGATGATGCTAGCGGGAGTTGTTGGTACTTAGTTCCACGTAGTTTATACTATGTTCTAGCAATGTGCCAGTTGTATTTACTTTATAATATATTTTATCTAGAGATATATGAGCACAGAAGGTAGTTTTTGGTCCTTGTGTTGGAGATTCGCTTCAGTTTATTGGTAGCATCTCCATGGAAGAATCCATTATGCGAACGTACCTTAGCGGTATTAATGGTATATCTATTATTGTTGTGTCATATGCACGACATTTACTTATATATTTATATCCTGCACCCTTGATATTATCTATTATACCGATATATTCACTCATTGGATGGTTGATTTTATTTAAGAGGAAAATCGTTACGGTGATCAGTACGGTCTCAATGGTTACTATTACCTGTTACACATTTCTTGAGTTTCTCACGTTGGTTTACCAGACTAATCGGAGTGTTATTTTCTTATATTGCTATGGTCAGCCCGTGTATATTTCCAAATTTAGTTTGGATGCTTTGAAGCTTATGGATATGAGTTGGAGGTTTACCTACCATAGTATTCTTTTTTCCGCTGCGTTACTATGTGTATCAACATTGTGAAGACATGCGGTTATAACTATCAAGGCTGATGATAATACTTAGGTTTTGTAACTTTGAAATTTTTGTATTCAAAGTAACCCTTTGTAATATTCTTCTGATGTTATTATTATCATTCCAATATGAGATTCTAATATTGTGTTCTCTCTTTCTTGTTCTATTTTTTTGATTTTACCCTAACACTTTGTCTTTTTGGTACTTGGATGTTCGGCGCATGAATATTATGGATGTATTTAGTGCCGACATTTAAGGGTTGAAAAGTCGGGTCATTGTAGTGTATTTGGATATACTCACAATATATGCTAAGTGTAAATTTGGTTATCTATATCGTTTAATTAATCCATAAATCATTTAATTGAAGGCAAAGAAATGAAAAGTTTTCTCTCTCCAATTAAAACCATGTATCCCCTTATTAATTAGATAAGTTAAGAGAATAAAAGGAAAGGTTTCCTCCAAATTAAATATGACAGGTAATAGTCACACACAAATACATATAAAGAGTATATTTGACGTACTCTTATTTATGTAAACATTAAATTCATGTAAATCTAAAAAGAAGGATTTTATTTAAAATATTTTAGATTTGATCTAAAATCTTCTTTAGACTTCATAGACCTAATAGATCCTAAAGGAATTTTTTTGAAATTTATCTGTCAAATATACTACATGCTAGCTCATTTCCTTCAAGCAGGAGTGATTACTGAGTTTGTAAGTGTTAATAAGATCTAAGAAAGGATATGACAGTGACACTCGACAAGTATCAGAGTTAAATAAGTAGTAATAAAGAAATCAAATAATTTGGTTTTTAGTCAAAATGTAGAGGAAGCATATGCATATAAGAAAGAACATTAAAGGTACTTAAGTATGTCTTAAACTATATGTGAACAACAAACTTATGGTTGTGGTGTATCCATGTTAAAATCAATTTAATTTAATTGTTTAATGCTCGACGTTGGATTTGAAAATGACATCTTTTATAATCGGTATAAAAGGAGGTTGGGACAGTCCCATATGATATGCATAGATACCACGTTAAAATGTTTAATGTGGAGCATATGAGCTGGATTCCTCTTGCATCGGCAATAAGAAATATCACATATGCTATATAGCCTATCACATTTTGCTTACATACGTAGTACACTGAGCGAATATCAAATCATATTTAAGATCACAAAATGGTAGTTAAGAGTATTCTCAAGTATTTATAACATATTGGAGAAATGTTTGTAGAAACAATAAACTCTTTACGAAGGGTATTCAGACACCGACTCTGTAAGAGATATCGAGTATAATATGTCAACCCTAAATGCATGTCAACCTTAGCTGCGTAAATTTAAGTTCAAATTGTTCCAAACAAAAGGTTATGACTGATTCAAATAAAAGGCCATGTCCGTTGCCTTGAACAATGCCATAGAAAAAGTTGTACATATATAATGCACAAATTTATAACTGAGCTATGGGTGATTTCAAATGTTGAAAATCTCACAACATTATTTTGTAAAAAATATATCGAGATAAGGATCATGAAAGAATCTAGAGCTCACTAGAAGTTGAGAAACATACTCCAAAAGGTTCCACATTATAAAGGCAATTTATAAGTATCAAAGAGAATTCATGACAATGTAGCATGTTCGTTCTCCAAAGCATTAGCTTAATCGTTTGAGAAAACTGATCGAAGGGATGGGATTGAGATTACATAACTGACTCCAAAGTGCAAGTGGGAGATTGAGAGAGTTAGGGGTATGTCCTAGGGGTAATTATGTAATTTGTTCCTTATATCTAAGTCTGTAAGATCTTGTTCATAATAAAGGTGCTTACTTTTCTTTTATATGCCTGTGATATTGTGATATATTAATAATTTATTTAATTATATCAAAATAGGATATCCTTAAATGATATGTTATGTGATACTAATTATAAGAAGTTGTAATCATGAGAAAATTACCATAATATAAATAACAATTATATTAAATATTCCTAGTCAAGATGTTTCGAGAAAGGATATCGATACATCCTTTGAGACTATAGTACATGACGCTCTTTAAATGTTGGATAGTGTATTTCTTATGGCTGATGGGGATACCAAAGGGTTATGTACTAAAATAGTTATGATTGTGGAATGACTCTTCCGAAAGTTTTCTATTGGTTAATAATAACTAGGTAAATAGAAAATCTCAAAGTGACAATGATACAAGGTTCTCTCGATTTGAGAATACCATGGAACTTCAATGCGGATACTTCACTTTGATTATATTTAACCAAGGCATGATGATCCATTGAGCGACTATAGATGGGTCGATTTGAAATATTACAAGTGAAGTGTTGTTCAATAGTGTAAAAACCCTAATTTCAATTATCGTTATTTAGAATATATAATTAGATAAATAAAATAAGATAATGCAAAATTGTAAGGAGATTGAGATTTAACAATTAATATAGGTCGTACTTTAAGAAATGAATTAGAAAAAATGGTTATAACTAAAGCAAGAAAGAGGAATTCATATTAAGGGCAAACTAGTAATAAGCCATAATTCCCAAGCACTTATTCTTACATTCCATCCTCATTCCTCATTCACTTTCCTTCATAACAAACAAATTACAAGAGAAAATAAGGCTGGCCATTGTCAAGGAATTTAAGAGAAGAAAAGCTAGGAAAGAAAGATTAAAACTTAGGGGAAATCAATCAGCACTCAAATCTCAACCTTCTTTAATCGTTCAAGGTGAATAATAGTTATGCGTCTCAAGTTTTACTTACTATTTTAGTTTTAAGTATGAACCCAAATCTTTTGCTTGTATTATGCCATGTTTTAATTGTTTGGAGGACTATATGCTTAAATGATGAATGATAGAATTTATTATGGAACTATTTAATAGGATGTAAACCTAGTTTTTGATGCCCAAACAATTTCATACTCTTATATTATGTTTAAAATATTATTTTAGAAGTGGGTTTTTAATTTCATAATTTTCCAAGCAGTATGAATTTATGATGAATTTTCTAAGAGGAGAAAATGGTTTATTTTGGGTTTTAATTATTATAAAAAATTAAATATAGTGTTCGACCCCGAAATTTTTAAATGTTATAGAATATATAAAATTTGAGTTAATATGATTTTTGGGGATTTGGCTCAAGTGTTCATGATTTAATATGAATTATTTGAGCTAAAAAAGCTTAATTATTATATTAAAATATTAATATAAAAGATATGTTTTGCAAATGTTTTGGAAATGATACTTCTAGTAAACTCTAGATTTCTGAAAAGAATTTTAGTAAAATATTTGTTAACTAATGAGATTTTGACAAACAATTAGAGTTGGTTGAAAGAAAATTACTTTCATTAGTAAGAAAGCAGTTTTCATATTAATTACGGCTTTTCCATGTCGAACGTCACGATGCTGCACTTTATTCAGTCATGTCTATGGTCTTCGAAGCCAATCACGGGCGATACAAAAATACTAACTTTAGTTAATATAGCATGGATCGGCTTGGTTGGGCAGGAAGCATAACATCGGGGTTGACATCGATACCTTGGCGTAAGTGGTGTCGCTTGTCTTCAAACACATTGACTCCGCATTTTATATAAAAAGGTAGGATGTTGCACCGCTTATTTTTATAAATTTGCTGACTCCATAAGGTAGTATGCCTCTTGTTTTGATTTTGTTTATTTCTATAACGACGTCGACCCTAATACTTTCGAAGTGATCTATGACGGCGATAATGACGCCGCAATTATCTTCAAGACATTGGTGTCTCCATTCATCAAAGTCGCCGATCCTATAACTCTAAGTTTTATAGTTTTAATTCTATGAAAATCATTAGTGACACTTCTTGTAATCGGTAATCAATACATGCAAAGTAAACTAGTTTGGGCTCTATGAACTTATGCTCTATTGATAAGGGTTTTAAAATGACTTTCGATATTAAAGAGGGGTGATGACCCCTAGTGGCGAGACTGAAGTCAAGATTTATCAATGTATAATGGTTTATGGTTTTGGCTTTATAGCCTATGATTTTGAGGTGCTTCGACCTCTAAGTGATTTCGAACTTCATCAATATTGTTCTATAAAGGCATATATCATGGCATAAATATTTTGAATAAAGTAAAAGGCTGTATTTTCCTTGTTTTAAAATATGATTTTAAGGGTTAAATCGTTTATGAAAGAATTATGTTTTCAAGTAAATAAAAAAGGTATTTACCCTATAGTTTGCTAAAAAGATTATTTTTCTTATCACCTTTAGATAAATTATGATATGATGAATTGACTCGGAGATCAGAAAACCAGATGGGACTTGTGTAGGGTAGTGCCCTATACTTCAGCTATTAGTCCACAATTCCAGTGCATAGGGCTTTGTCATTGGTAAGACTGAAAGTAGGTTTATGCAAAGGAATAGGCAAAGATGAGATATGTTATTGATAAGCCAGCAAAACCATTAGGATCAGGGTGACCTTAGGAATAATAAGTTTTAGACAGACCATCTAGTTGTCTTCTAGTAGTATGTTAGACAATTTGATATATCTGGTAGGCTAAGTTGGTCATAGTTCTGTAGTTACGCAGAGAAAAACTATGACGTTGGGATAGAAAGTCCATTGATTTAGACAGATTGGTCATGACTACATATAGTGCATGCATGCATATTACAATTTTCTTGTCTATTTTATCCATTATAGTTACAAGGGTTGATTTGCAAAAGATATATTTTCAAAGATATTTGTGAGGGGAAAACTCATTCCGTTCAGCGACGTGGTCTTACTAGATACCCATAAATCGAGATGGAATACAATTATTCACACCAGGTTTTTTGTCTGACTCGATGTTTATGTTTTCTCCTTAAACTCTTGAGTGCTCAAAATTTTATTTGAGTAAGTCGGGAGTAAGGGTTTACAAATTATTTAGACTGGACGAACAAAGCTTCCGGAGACATGCATGAGGCAGATCTAGCTTGTAAGAGCTTTTATATGTATATGTATATGTATATGTATATGTATATGTATATGTATATGTATATGTATATGTATATGTATATGTATATGTATATGTATATGTATATGTATATGTATATGTATATGTATATGTATATGTATATGTATATTATCCGCTATGTTAAAATTCCATTTTATTGTAATGTATGTAATGATAGATGTAATGACTTCTTAGCAGTAAACTCTGATCAACCAAGAGGACATCTTCATATGCCGCTCTGGGAGTATTTTGTAATAATCATATGTTATCTGAACCTGGACAACATCTGAGATTATGTAATGAATATGAAATATTATCGTTGAAATGAAATGAGAAAGTTTGTTTGAAATTGTGTTTGCTTGTGCTTCTGATGTAACTACGGTTAACATTAACACATTTTGTCACCAGAAATTAATATTACATATGACTGCAACATCGGTAGCACTTAATTTCGGACCTTAAAATGGAGGATGCTACAACTTGACATCAGAGCATAAGTTTATGTAAAACTAAAAGAATTTTGAACTTAAAAGGAATTTTGAAAACATAATCCAAATGAATCAGAGAGTAAGATTGGGGGGATGTGATATCACTATAGTAACGTATTTATATTTGCTATATATATGTAAGTATATATACCTTATCTTTATTCATGTCTCTCAGACTGTTCTTCCATTTCATACTAATATTTGAATGCAGATTTAAAGAAGTAAGATATGTAGGCAGGAGGAAACGGAAGAGTAAATCTCAATGGAGGAAGCACCATAACCAATGGAAATGTCAGGCTTAACACTAGGAGGAATCCGGGTCGACAAATAGTTGCTAATGTGGGTGCTGAACACCGCAGGTGGATATGAGAGCTATGTATTAGTTCTTCGTCAACATAATGCAGGTAGGAGTTGCAGTTGGATTAGTTGGTGGAAATGCCCGGGGAGAAAATCCTGAAGTTTCAATTGTTCACAACTATGTTGTTTTGAGTACGGATTGTGTGAGACTTTGGGGGAAATCCTTTATTGGAACAGATGATGCAATTAAAGTGAAGAAGTGGTTGCTTCATTATGAAAGGATTTTCACTGATCTTGATTTGAGTAATGATAAAAAGAGGAGATTGACGTCCAAATAACTATAAGGAGTTGCATTGTAATGGTGGGACAATGTTACTCTTGGAGTGGTTGAGGAGACTTTGAACTGGATAGTGTTTAGAAGGAGGTTCAAAGAGAGGTTTATGTCTGAAATTGCTAGGTCTACTTTGTTTAGGAAGTTTGCTAAGTTAGTGCAAGGAGACATGACTGTGTTGGAGTATGGAACAATGTTTGAGAAGATATCCAGGTATGGCTATGCTACGGTGGATACTGTGACTAAGAGAAATGATAAGTTCATTCGTGGATTGAGACTAGAGATTGCTAGAGCAACCTTGCCACACTTAAGGGATCCATGTGACGTGTTAGTGGAGATACTCTTTAGGAATGAAGAGATGCTTGCTTATATAGTAATAACAAGCCAACAGAGAATCAAAATGGTCAGAATCAAAAGAGGAAGTTCTTTTAGAAAAATGGAGCACAAAAGGGCGGAGCTACTAAGAAAGGAAGGGCCAAAGTTGTGTGTTACAAGTGTGATAAGAAAGGGCATTTTGAAAACGAGTCTTTCCAGTGATGGAAAGAAGGTGATTAGGAGAAAGAACATCAAGTGCTTTAATTGTGACCAAATCAGGCATTACAAGAATCAGTACAAGGAGCTAGCTAAGGTTGAGAAAGGGAAAGTGTTTGCTTTGGAACCAGCTACCTCGAGACCCACATTAGAGGAGAAAAGAAAGGTTGTGATGGGAGGTATGTTTTTGATTCATGGTATACCTATTAGAGTATTGTCTGGTATCAACGCATCACATTCTTTTATATCTCATTGTTTAGTAGATAAGCTTAATCTAGAACCATCATACCTACTTACTTCCTTAAGAGTTGCGAATCCAATAGAAGGGTAAGCAATTCTAGGGATGAGATGCGATCAGTTAAACTTCGAATTGTTAAGTCATATATTTTCCTATAGTTTGCATATATTTGATTTTGTGGACTTTGAAATTATTTTAGGTATGGATTGATTAAGTAAATATGATGCTAGGATATTTTGCCAAGATAAAAAATATCACTAAGACACCCTAATAGTAACGACCGTATGTACTAGGTAGAGGGCTCGAGTTTTTATGTTTGTGCTTTATTAGGTGCAATGGAGGAGGAAGACGAGTTGAATCGAGTTTTAGTCGTTAGAGAGTTTGCTAATGTCTTTGAGCTAGTGACAGGACTATCTTCGAAATGAGTTATTGAATTTTGAATAGATCTTGTACCTAAAGCTGAACCCGAGGTAGACCACGTAGCCGAATGACACCTACTGAGATGAAGGAGTTAAAGGTGCAGCTAGTGGATATAGAAGGAATTTTTTTGTTAGACTAAGCAGATCGCCTTGGAGATGGTGTTCGTAAAGAAGCTAGACAGGTCATTAAGGATGTGTATTGTAAGTTGAATGAGAAGAAAATAAAGAATCGATATCATTTTCCAAGAATAGATGATTTATTTGATCAATTGAGTGGAGCCAAGGTATTTTCTCAGTTGGATTTGGCGACATGGTTCTATTAATTGAGGGTGGTGGAAGACAGTATTCCTTTGATGGCATTTCGAACAAGGTATGGTTCATATGAGTGGTTGGTGATGTCATTCGGATTAACTAGTGCACCAACTTTCTTCTTAGATTTGATGAATTGAATCTTTCATGAGCATTTACATAGATCTATATTAGTATTCACTGATGAAATTTTGATATATTTTAAGGATGAAAGAGATCATGATGTTCATCTTAGAATTGTGTTTGAGATGCTAAGGCAGCATCAACTAAAAGCAAAGTTTTCGAAGTGTCATTTTTGGGGAAAAAAAAGTGAAGTTCCTTAGTCATGCAATCACGGAAGAAGGGTTGTCAGTAAATTTAGCTAAGGTAGAAGTAGTTAATAATTGGAAGAGACTTGAAACAGTGGCTAAGATAAAGAGTTTTCTTGGGTTAGCTGGCTATTACTAGAGATTCATCAAGGATTTCTCTCATATAATAGCACGGATGACTAAACTAACAAGGAAGGACATAAAGTATGTTTATACCGATAAATGTGAGGAGACATTCTATAAGCTGAAGCATTTATTGACCAATGTGCCCGTGTTTATTGTCCTAGATGGAATTCAAGATTTGGTTGTGTATACTGATGCGTGCGGAACATGATTAGGAGTTATGTTAATTCAAAGGGGTAAAGTGATTGTCTATGCTTCTCGACAGCTCGGACCGTATAAAGTCAGATATCTGATTCATGACTTAAAGTTGGCTGTTGTAAATTTTGCTCTGAAAGTGTGGAGACGTTATATTTTGGGAGAATGATTCGAGTTGCATACGGATCACAAGTCTTCAAGATATTTATTCTATCAGAAAGAGTTAAATATGAGACATCAAAGGTGGTTAGCGTTTATAGTTGCTTATGATTTTGGATAAGTATATGCCAGGAAAAAGGAACAAGGTAGTAGAAAGCATCAGAATGAAGTATTAGCAATGATAGCTGAATGGAAAGGTTTAAAGGCATTGACCATATGCAATGTGCAGTTAAGATCAATGGCTAGTTCTAATTAGAGTACTGCAATGTTATCTTTCCTACAAGTCCAACCAGTATTGATTGAAAAGATCGCTTCCAAGCAAAGAGATGATCCATTGCTAGCTGAATGAATTAAAAGATTGGAAAGTGGAACTGATTTGATGATTGAAAAGACTTTTATCTTGATCAAAAGAGATGATTGAGAAAGAAGGGACGATTGTGTGTTCTAGATATTAGAGACCTAAGGAAAGAAGTCCTTAGGAAGTGTCATCGATTGAAGTTTACTATTTATCCTGAATGAACCAAGATGTATCAGAATACGAAGAGAAGTTTCTTCAGGGAATGAACGGAAAGGGATGTAGGCTTATAGGTAAAACAATGCTTGAATTGTCACCAAGTAAAGATCGAACATCAGAAGCCAAGTGGATTGCTTCAGCCTTCGGACATACCAATGTGGAAATGAGATTCTATATTTATGTATTTTATAGACGGGTTACTAAGGTCGGATAGAGAAAATAAAAGTATATGGATTACTGTAGATAGATTGATGAGTCCACATTTAATACCGGTTAAGTCGACAAGGACGACACCTGTTTAGCTAAGCTATTTATGAAGAATATAGGAAGACTGCATTGGATTCCTACTAGTATATTCGATGATAGAGATTCTTTATTTAGTAGCGAATTCTGTAAGAGCCTACAAGTGATTTTAGGTACCAAGCTCAAGATGAGTACTGCTTACCATACACAGACTAATGTGCAAATGGAAAAGGGTTAATAAAGCCTTAGAAGATTTGTTAAGAGCCTTTGTGCTTTTTGGAGGATCATGGGAAGACCATCTATACTTTGTTGAATTCTTGTATAACAATAGTTATCAAACTAGTATAGGGATGACATCTTTTGAAGCTTTATACGATAGGCCATATAAATCACCCATATTTTGGTTAGAGACCGGTGATAGACAAGTTCTTGGTCTGGATATGGTAAAAGAAGTCGTAGAAAAGATTGAATTGGTTCGAGCTAGAATGAAAGAAGCTTAGTCAAGGTAGAAAAGTTATGCAAATAAGAGACTGAATTGCTAAGAGTTCTCGGTTGGAGATCATGTTTTCGTCAATATATCGTCAATGAAGGTTGAAGTAAGATTTGGATAGTTAGGGAAATTGGCACCTACGTTTGTTGGACTATTTCCTATTATAGAAAGGATCGAAAATTCGCTTATAGGATAGAGTTACCAAGCAGTTTGGTAGGAGTCCATAATTATTTCCATATTTCTCAACTTAGGAAGTGTGTTCGAGATCTAAAAACTACTATCACTCCCACTGCATCGAAAGACTTGGTAGTGGAACCGGGCGTGACAATCATTAAACATCTAATCCGAATGGTTGATGGGGATGAGAAAAGGCTTAGAACAAGATAGTCATATTAGTAAAGGCCTAGTGGAGTGATGATGAGAGAGACTGTACTTAGAAGACAGGAGATAGGATTAAAGATAGTTATCTTGACTTGTTTGATGGTATATCTTATGTTTATGGTTATGATTATTGTTGTGTACCTCATCGTAATTTCGAGGACGAAATTCTTTAAGGACGGGAGTCTTTAATAACCCTAATTTCAATTAGCATTATTTATAATATTTAATTAGATAAATTAAATTAAATAATATAAAATGTTAAGGAAAATGAGATTTGACAATTAGTATTAGTCGTGCCTTACGAAATGATTTAATAAAAATGGTTATAACTAAACCAAGGAAAAGGAATTCATGCTAAGGGCAAATTATGAATAGACCATAATTCCCCTCATTTGTCATCCACTTTCCTTCATAAAAACGAACTAAAAGAGAAAATAAGGCTGGCCATTATCAAGGAATTTAAGAGAAGAAAAGCTAAGAAAGAAAGATTAAAGCTTAAGAGAAATCAATCAATACTCAGATCTCGACCTTCTTTAACCATTCATGGTGAATAATAGTTATGCATCTCAAGTTTTATTTACTATTTTCGATTTTAAATATGAACCCAAATCTTTTGCTTGTATTGTGCTAATTGTTTAGATGATTATATGCTTAAATGATGAATTATAGGATTTATTATGGAATTATGTAGGTTTTAAATGTGAAAACCTAGTTTTTGATACCCAAACAATTTGATATTTTGATACAATGTTTAAAACATTATTTTAGAAGTGAATTTTTAATTTCGTAATTTTCCAAGAAACTATGAATTTATTCTGAATTTTCTAAAAGGAGAAAATGGTTTATTTCGAGATTTAATTATTAAAAATAATTAAATAAAGTTTTTGTCTAGAATTTTTTATATGTAATATAAATATATAAATCTGAATTAATGTGAATTTGGGGATTTTTCCTAAGTGTTCATGATTTAATATGAATTATTTGAGCTAGAAATGCTTAATTATTATATTAAAATATCAATATAAGAGATATGGTTTACAAATGTTTTGGGAATGATAACTCTGGCAAAAGAAAGATTTCTAAAAAGAATTTTGATAATTTATTTGTTAACCAATGAAATTTTGACAAACAATTGGAGTTGGTAAAAAAAATTACTTTTATTAATAAGAAAACGGTTTTCGTATTAATTATAGCTTTGTCACGTCGAAGGTCACGATGCCACACTTTATTCAGCCACGTCTATGATCTTCGAAGTCAATCACAGGCGATACATATGATATTAACTTCGTTTGATATGGACTGGGTTGGCTTGGTTGGGGTAGGAAGCATAACATCAGGGTCGATATTAATACCATCGGCATTAGTGATGTCGCTTGTCATGTTTTGTATAATAAGGCAAGATGCCGCTTATTTCTATATAGTTGCCTACTTTATGAGGTAGCTATGTCGCTTGTTTTGGTTACATTTATATCTATAATGACTCGACCCTATTACTTTCGAAGTGATCTATGATGGCATTAATGACGATGTTTTATCTTCAAGGCATTGGTGTCACTAGTCATTAAAGCCGTCGATCTTATAACTCTAAGTTTTAAAGTTTCAATTCTATGCAAACAATTAGTAATGCTACTTGTAGTCGGCAACCTATACATGCGAAGTAAACTATTTTGGGTTCTACGACCTTATGCTTTATTGATAAAGGGTTTTAACATGACTTTCAATATTAAAGAGGGGTGATGACGCCTAGTGGCGAGACTGACACCGAGTTTCTCATTGTATAATGGTTTATGGTTTTGGCTTTATAGCCTAAGATTTTGAGGTGCTTCAACTACTAAGTGATTTCGAACTTCATCTATATTGTTTTATACAGGCAATCATGGCATAAACATTTTGAATAAAGTAAAGGGTCATATTTTCCTTATTTTAAAGTATAATTTCAAAGGTTAAATCATTTATATGTTTTCAAGGAAATAAAAAGAGTATTTAGCCTAGAATTTTACTAAAAAGATTATTGTTCTTACCATCTTTAGATAAATTGTGATAGGATAAATTGACTCAGAGATTAAAAAACAAGATGGACTAGTGTAGGGTAGCCCTATACTTTAGCTGTTATCCCCTAGCTAATACTAGTCCACAATTCTAGTGCGTAAGGCTTGTCATAAGAAAGACTACAAGTAAGTTTACATACAGAAAAGGAAAAACAAAGATGAGATACGTTATTGGTGAGCCCGCAAAACCATTAGGATCAGAGTGACCTTAGGAATAGTAAGTTTTGGATAGATTGTCCAGTTGTCTTTAAACAACATGTTAGATAATCGCATGTATCTGGTAGGCCCGAATCAACCACAGGTTTGTAGTTACCCTGAGAAAACTATGACGTTGGGATAAATAGTCCATTTATTTAGACAGACTAGTCATGATTACCCATGTTGCATGCATACATATTACTATTTTATTGTCTATTTTAACCATTGTGGTTGTAGGAGTTGGCAAAATATATATTTCTAAAGATATTAATGAGGGGAAAACCCATTCCGTTAAGTGGCATGGTCTCACTAGATATCCATAAATCGAGATGGCATATTATTGTTCACACTAGGCGTTTTGTCAAACTCAAAGTTTATGTTTTTCCTTAAACTCTCGAGTGCTCAAAATTTGATTTGAGTAGGTCGGGAGTAAGGTTTACATGTTATTTAGACTGGTTCCAGAGATGTGCAAGAGGAAGATTAGCTACGTAGGAGTTTTTTTTTTGAAAATGGGTAAGATTTCTATTAAAGGCATTACAGCCCAAAGTTAAAACCCAATACGAAGCTCAAGGGTTACATACGGTAGAAACCGACAGAATAATCAAACAACTCGAAGTTTCCAAAATTAAAATATCAAAAGACAGCTGCTTCTACTTCGTCTTCAGTTTCATGGCGGCCGCAGATAGCTTGTACTTGGGGTTTCTACCGATGGACAGTTCTGATCTGCTTCTTCAATACGAGCTTCGTCTAGTTCCAGTGGGGTAAAACCCTAATTTTTGATCCTTTTCCTTACCAATCGCATTTCGTTTATAGCAAGTTTACTGATCTCTGTGCAATTTCGTTGTTTTTTCTAGAAT
Organism: Allium cepa; assembly: GCA_030765085.1. Taxonomy (NCBI): domain Eukaryota; kingdom Viridiplantae; phylum Streptophyta; class Magnoliopsida; order Asparagales; family Amaryllidaceae; genus Allium; species Allium cepa. The sequence continues at coordinate 954,064,105 of CM060934.1, read as the reverse complement.
AAACGACGATTTATTTCCTTCCATACGCTCCAAACGGTAACAGTGTTAGCAATGCTGGCCAATTTGGTTTTCTCGTCTACTCCGTGCCCCCTCTGAACCAGGTGACTGATTTCTTCCTCTAAAGAACTTGTTTGCTTTGACAAATTTGTTTGAGTTTTACATAATTTCCACACTTCATTCGAGAATTTGCAGACAAAGAAAATGTGTTCATGTATTTCTTCTTCCTGGTTGCATAGTTCACATTTATTCTCTGATAGGATCCCCCATTTCATGAGGCTATCTTTTGTAGGCAGTCTTTTGAGAATTTCTTTATAAGCCGTAAATGCCATTTTAGGGCTATTGGCATGATTCCAGATGATTTTGCTCCATACAACTTTATTATCTCGGTGCCTTATCTCATCCCAAGCTGATTTATAGTAAATTCATTCCCTGTAGGCTTCCATACCCAGATATCATTTTCTCGGTCGTTAAATATTGGCATACGTAGGAGCTTTTATATATATATATATATGTATGTATGTATGTATGTATGTATGTATGTATGTATAGTATCCGTTGTGTTGAAATTTCGTTTTGTTGTATTGTACGCAATGGCAAATGTTATGGCTACTTAGTAATAAACTCTGATCAATCAAGGGGGCATCTTCATATGTCGCTCTAGGAGTATTTTGTAATAATTATATGTTATCTGAACCTAGGAAACATTTGAGATTATGCAATGAATATGAAACATTTTCTTTGAAATGAAATGAGGAAGTTTATTTAAAACTGTTTAAGAAAATTTCATAATCTTGTGCTTTTGATGTTACTACAATTAACATTACCGCATTTTGTCATCATAAATCAATACTATAGTTGACTGTAACATCTGTAGCACTTAGTTTTGGGCCTCAAAATGTAGGATGTTACAAATAAAGAATTCGTCTCCTCAGTTGTATGAGGTTTGTACCACGATTATAGTCAACTCAAAGTTAAAATTTCTTGCCAGAATAGTATAGTTAATGATAAATTAATGTAATTATTCAACCAAGGAATTTGTTTATTGACCAACCGAGTTGAAGAAAGATTAAACTATAATTTTGAATTAAATCAAATTCCATTAATCCTAAAGTGATATTTGATGAGGAGAATGTGTGCAACTTATTCTTACCAAAAGGTACTGCTTAAGATAATATAAAACACGATTTTACTGAAAAAGTCTATAAGCGGTGAATTCAGTCTAACTTTCACACCACTAGCTATGATAGTGTGTGAATGCTAATATTTAAATCTTTCAATATTAATTGTCGACTGAATCCACATCTCCGAGTCACACAATCGTATTTGTGAATTCTTCAAAAAATCACACGATTCAATTAATTTATAAAATGTTGTAAACTAATTAAATAATTAATATTTTAAAATTATTGATTATATATTTATATATTTGATGTTTGAGAGTTGTTTATAATTACTTGAATGAATATATAAAAGTTATATTTTCATGCATTAATTTATATATTCATGCATTGATATGCGATATTGGTGTAGCTTTAAATGGGTTTAAATAAAGACGATTGTATAAAGGGATTTATGGAAAATTTGTGTCATTTAGTGGCATAAATAAATAGCCATATTTTGAGAAGAGGGAGGGTTAGAGAGACTGAAATTAAATGAATAATTAGGGAAGTTTTAATTGAAATAAAGGGAAATGTTTCATTCTTTCAAATAAAACGAATCCATTGATTCGTTTTTTTTTTCTTTTTCTCTCCTCCTCTCCATGGCTACAAGTAAAAATTAATCTATCCTTTCCAAAACAAAATGAACTCCAAATCGAATGAAAACATCAAATAAATAAAAACTAAGTGATTCATCCCTCTCTTACAAAGTTCTATGCGTATCTACTTATCATATACACATATTATAGTATATTCAAACATAATACTTAGGCATTTATATTTCAGATATTCATATGAAATTGTCATATGTATATGTAAGTATAATATATATGTATATACAATAGATATAAATACCAATATCTATATGTGTGCGTAGTTATACACATGTTTTTATTTCATTATGTTATATTGCTATAACATTGAATGTATACATAATGCATTAAAATAAAACATTTCTTGGATTAATCAATGTGATTAATTAGTAAATATAAAATATTGTAAATAAAATAAGATTTTATTGAATAACTGTATTGGAACTAGGGAACCATTTGACTTCGTAGGCCTACCATGATCCAAATTAGATTTTTTTTTTGTGATCCACCTATTTCACCCACTACAGACGAACCCTATTCCTCCACTTTGTTTTCGACTCATGTGTTTGACTTCATATGATATGTGGTAATTTTGGGTATGGTGGACTAGTACATAATGATGGTAGAATTTGTTTAGCTTATAGAGTATCGCTTTGCAAAGCCCTAGAAGTGGTGAAAGGATTATGGTAGCATTGGATGTAATAAAGCAAAAGTTTGGAGCTACATTGTGTGCATTGAAGACTCGAGAGGATGAGATTAATATAGCACTGGTGGTTTGGGAATTTGTAGATGTTTTCAAACTACCGACAGGATTACCACCTAGAAGAGCAATTGAATTTCAAATAGATTTGATACCAGGTGAAAACTTGTTAGTAGACCACCTAGTAGAATGTTGCCAAAGAGGTAGAGGAATTAAAGAAGGAACTGGTGGAACTTGAGCATAAGGGTTTCATTAGGCCAAGTAATTCCCCATGGGGAGCATCCGTAGTATCTTTGAAGAAGTCATGTAGATCAACTCGGATGTGTCTTGATTACGGAAAGTTGAATGAGTTGACTATGAAGAATTGTTATCCATTGCATAGGATAGATGACTTATTCAATCAATTGAGCGGAGCTAGAATAGAATATTCTCGTAACTAGATTTGGCAATAAGATTCCACCAACTAAGGATAATGAAAGATAATATTCCTTTGATCATGTTTAAAAAAAAGATGGTACAATGAGTGATTAGTTATGCCATTTGGACTACCCAAAGCCCACGCATTCTGTATAGATCTTATGAAACGAATCTTTCATTTGGTTGGGTAGATTTTGATATACACTAAGAAGGAGCAAGACACTGAAGTCCATCTGAGATTAGTTTTGGAGAATTAAAGATAACATGAGTTGAATAAAAAGTTTTCCAAAACATGAAATCAAGTTTCCTAGATATGTTATTTAAGAGAATGGATTGGCGGTGCATCCATCGAAGACTGAAACCATCAATGACTGGAAGAGGTCAGAGATGGTCATGGAAATGAGAAGTTTCTTGGGATTGGATAGCTATAATAGCATATTCATTTAGGATTTCTTGCATATAGCAGCTTCCTTGGCTAAGTTAATTAGGAAGCACAAGAAGTTTGAATATGATGATATGTGTGAAGTGTCATTTTAGGAATTTAAGAGGTTATTAACAAATGTTGTTGTTTTGGTCGTACGTGAAGGGAATCAGGATTTGGTTGTCTATGCTAACGCTTGTGGAATCAGACTAGGAGTGAAATTAATGCAAAAAGGAAGAATGGTAACTTATACATCTTGACAGTGGAGGACGTATGACAATCTCTATCCAATTGACTTAGAATTAACAGCAGTGATCTTTGCGTTGAAGATCTGAAGACATCACCCATTGGGAGAATGGTTCAACTTTTATATGGACCATAAGTCTCTTAAGTATTTAATTTTTAGAAGGATTTGAATATGAGGCAATAGAGATGGTTAAAGTTCTTGGCAGTGTATGACGTTGATATAGAGTATATATTGGAAAAGGGTAAAAAGGTCGTCGATGCTTCGAGTAGGAAGCGATAGAATGGAGCGTTAGCCATGATTGAAGAATGGAAAACAATAACAAAATTATCTTCTTGTGGAGTGCACTTTGGACTGAATGCAGAATCCAACCAAGATTCGGATGTGTTGGCAAGTTTGGAAGTTCGTCCAACACTTGTTGGTTGAATTACGGTAAAAGAAAGAAAGGAACCATTATTAGTCGAAATAATTAGGTGATTAGAGATGGATGTGGATGTAGTGGACCTAATGGGATTTGAGATAAATCCAAAAGGATGGCTTGGAAAGAGAAAAATATTATGCATTCCTAATATAGGAGAACTTCGAAAGAAAGTTTTAGAGGAAAGTCAACGGTCTAAGTTCATGATTCATCCTAGTAACACAAAGATGTACCACAACCTGAAGCTTGTCTTCTTTTGGTAAAGGATGAAGACGGACGTCCTTGAATGTGTGAAGAAGTATGTCACTTGTCAACAGCTTAAGGTTGAATATCATAACCTAGAGTGTTGCTAAGCTGACTTAGAAGTGAGATTTTTTGTTTATTGACTTTATTGATGGACTGCCAAGTTTGAGAATGGGGACTGATAGCATATGGGTAATAGTTGATGGACTGACTAAGAGCGCCTACAATTTTATGATTTAAAAATTCCAACATTAGTTCTTCAAAATTCAATATAAAAATGTATACCATTAATACAGCAATGTAATAATTTTATTGAAATCATATTATCTGTAAAAATTAATTAAACATCATGTAGTTATATAATTAGCGTTCAATATTTATTAAAGTCTTTTATATTTTGTTAAATACTATTTATTATTGGAATAATTTTCTTGGTACCAATGATATTTATAGCAGTATCATTTCAATAATTCAAAATAGAGGATTAAATGATATTGTATCCCTTTCTTTTCTAAAAATTCAATAGATAAATTTAGATAGAACAAGTGTTCGTTTTAATGAATAAACACAATTTCATATTTATTGTATTTTATTACAAAACAAACAATTGTAAGTTAAGTTTTAAATTATCACGATAAGGTCGAAAAGAATAGCAACTAGCTTAGCAAAACTTTATACGAAGAACGTTGTTGGCCTATATGGGATTCCAAGTGGCATTATTAGCGATAGAGATCCGTTGTTTACAAGTGATTTTTGGTGAACTTTGCATGGTACTAAGGGGAAAAAGTTGATTTTGAGCATGGTTTACCATCCGTAGACCAATGGTCAAATAGAGAGGGTTAACCGAGTTCTATAGGATTTGCTGAGAGCGAGTGCCTTGTATTTTAGAGGACCTTGGGAAGAACATTTGCGTTTGGTTGAGTTTGCCTGAAATAATAGTTACTAGTAAAATATTGGAATGGCATTATTTGAGATGCTTATGATAGACTGTGTAAATCACCTATTTATTGGTTGGACACGGGAGATGGACTTATGTTAGCACCCGATTTGGTAAGAGATGCTACAGAGAAGATGGATTTGATTTATGTTAGAGTGAAAGTTGTGCGGTCGAGGCAAAAGTTAAGCAAATAAGATATGAAAGGAACCAATGTTCGCAATTGGTTCCTTTCATGTGTTCGTGAATGTTTCACTAACACGAGGTGTTATATGTTTTGGGAAGGCGGTAAAATTGGATTTTAAATACGTAAGTACATTTATAGCGATTGAGAGGATTAATAAACTCACATATCAAGTCAAGTTGCCAAATAGTTTGGTAGGTGTGCATATGTTTTCATCCATTAATTTAAGGACATGTGTGTACGACCCCAGTACAGTAGTGGAACCGAGGGCGATTAAGGATTTATCAATAGATCCAAATTTGATGTATATCCAACAATTGAAAGGAATGGTAGGTTATGATACACAAGAGTTGCTAGTTTAGTGGGTGTGCATAATTATTGTTCATATATCAAATTCGAGGACATGTGTGCATGACCCAATTACGGTAGGGAACTGAGGGCGATTAAGGATTTATCAATAGAACCAGATTTGATGTATGTACGACAACAGAAAGGAATGGTAGGTCGTGATACGTAAGAGTTGAGGACCAAGGTTATTAGGGTTGTTTGTGTCTAGTGGAGTGATGTATAAATGATTTTAACTGGAAGGTAGAGGATAAGATTAGGAATATTTATCCCTAGTTGTTTCAGACATGTGTGCTTAAGAAAGTATGCTTTGTTTGTTTGTTGTATAAACTAGTAGCGACACTATTATATTATGCGTTATTATATGACTATGTATTGGTAGTGGCACTGATACATTACAATTGTTGATTAATGATAATTAGTAGGGAGCTAAATGATTGTGCTTGTATGTACATTTGTTTGGAAGACAGTGGTCATTATCCTTCCTTATATGAGTTTCAAGGACAAAATTCATATAAGTAGGGAGACTGTAACATCCCATATTTTGAAGAGGAACAATATGGGATTAAAATAAAATTAGGATTTATTAAGTTTTAACTGAGAGAATTTAATTAGGGAAATTACTCAAGGGGAATTTCATTAATTTAGTAATATATTTAAAAGTTTAATCGAGTTAATCAAGGGTAATTAAATTCATTAAGTTCAGCCATTAATTAAAAGAATAAAACAGAATATTTTTACAAAGGGATTTAATATTAAAGGAAAGGAATTAATAAGATTAGGCAAGGAGAGATTTTAGCCCAAGCCAAAATTATTAATACATATACCCTCAAAGCGTAACCTTCTCTTCATTCACCTTATTTCATTATAAAAGCAAAACAAAAGAACACAAAGGGAGGACAACCATTACTAGGGAAAGAGAGAAAGAATAGGAAAACAAATTAAAGCACATAAAAAGCTTTCATTTTAAAGAGAAGAAAATTTTCATAATTAAGTTTTCTAAGCTAAGGAATAATACTTACCCTATTTTGCATCCATACCTGATTGGATTCAGATTTGGATGTGCTTTGATGATTTTCTTTTGCAATATAGAAACCATTTAAGTAAACTTGGGAAAGCATGAACCAACAAATGGTTAGACTCCAAGTAAGTGAAAAGGGACCAAACATTATTTCTTTAATAATTATATGTCATAGTGGAATCGAACCGACAATTTCCCATGTGTTATTCCTATGCCTTACTACTCGAGTACCCTAACGGGTTTGTGTGTTTCAATGATTTGAATGGTAGTAAATATGTTTTGAAGATAACAGAATGTATGTATACAAGTTTGAATGCTAAAAACCATTGTTTTTGATACATTTAAGAGTTAAATATGAATTAACCATCTTTAAACGATTTGAAATTTTGGATTGCAAATCAATTTGCGTATTTTTACCTAATTTCAAACCCTAAATCATGACAACTGCCTCAAACATGCATGAATTTGAGCATTTTGGGGACTTTTAAATAGAGTCTACAATTGCTTAATTTAAGTGCCTTAGTTAGTTTATGATTTGTTTGCATAAAGGCTATGATGGTGTATGTTTCAAATATTATAAGGAAAATTAATATGGACTTTGAAGTTTGATGGGGTAAAATGATTAATGTGATTTGAAGTGCACTGCTATAAAAGATTATTTTTTTGAATTGGGTTGCATGATGTCACCTATGGATTTTTAGAAGGTCATAATAGATGATTGTAACCTTAAATTATTATTAAATTAGATGTTTATAACATTAAAACAAAGATCAATTTTAATTTTCATAAATTCGAATAAGGAAATGGTTCTTATGAATTTTTTAAGTTGAAAATGGGTCGTTTTGGCTGCAAATTAATATGCAAAAAGATTAAAATTTAATATTTTGACTTGGAATTTTTACAAGCGGTAAACAATGCATTTTCAAATTTCTACGGTTTTTTCGGAATTTCCCGTCATTTTTTGAATTTTTATGAATTAAATGGTAAGACGAAAAAATAACCTTAATTAGTGAAATAATCGGGAAAAGTGATTAATTATGGTGTAATCAAGGAATAAACCATGAGCGATTTTAGAGATACTATGCCTCTGTTTAAAAGTAACGAATAGACAAACAACATGTGCAAAAAAATTAGTCAAAAGTAATTTCTTTATTAGGGAAAATATCAATTTTCTACTTACTTGTAGATTTTCCATTTTTATACATGTGATAGCTTAAGGTAGACATGCGATAGCTAGTTAAAGTTAGGTATGCGATGGTTATAAGATAGACATGTGATAATTATTATAATTAGACTTGTGATAGCATTGAAGTTGTACATATAATAACTAAAAATGTTAGACTTGCGATAACACTATAGTTAAACATGCGATAACTTAGACATATGATACCTTAGGTACGTAATACCTTAAACATGCGATAGCTTTAGATGTGCAATAACACTAGACTTGAGATAGCTTCAGAAATGCGATAATACTAAGGTCACACATGCGATAGCTAACTAAAGTTAGATATGCAGTTGCTATTTAATGAGACATGCGATGGTTATTGAGTTGGATATGCGATAGCTGTTAAGTGAGACATGCTATATTTATTGAGTTGGGTATGTGATAGTTATAGATTTAAACAAGTGATAGCTAATGAAGTTGAACATGCAATAACTAATGAAGCTAAACATGCGATATATATGGAGTAAAAATGTGATAGCTAAGGAATTAAGCATGAGGTAGTTATGTGGTTGAAATTTGTTGCACGACTTTGGAACGTTGAAGCAATAAAATATATTATAAATGTTAGAAACTAACATTAAAAAAGGATGGTGGTGTAAGTTCTAAATGGCAACCCAATGTCTAAATATGACATTATATTTGTAAGCATTGGTGCAGTGCCTAAGTGGCAACCCAATGTCTAAACATGATATTACATTCAGGAGTGTTGGTGTAAGGCCTAAGTGGCAACCTAGTATCTAAACATGACATTGCATTCATAAGCGTTGTTGTAAGGCCCAAGTGGCAACCCAGTGTTTAACCACTTTCATTTGTAATCGTTGATGAAGTCCTAAGTGGCAACCCAATATCTAAACACGACACTGTACTCTTAAGCATTAATGTAGGTTCTAAGTGGCAATCAATTGTCTGTTCACGACAATATTCGACAATGTTGGTGTAAAGTTTGAGCGACAACCTAAATGTATGTTCACGACTTGGGAAGAAATGGTATAAGGTCCAAGTGGCAACCTAAATGTCAAAACTTGACATTAGTTAGGAGCGACGATTTAAGCCCGAAGTGACGACCTAGAAGAAATGACTATAAAACCTAGTCACGATGCGATATTAAGTGTAAGGCGCACTTATAGTTGAAATGATGTTTATGATGATGATTCATGCTATGTGTTTGCGCAAAAAATGGGCAAACACCTCAAAGTCGTACGATTTAGTTGATTATATGTTGTTCTTAGTGATTTGGGTGATTTATGCAAATATGTAAAAAAAACAAGGACTAAACTGTAAAAGACACACAGATTTATAGTGGTTCGGCCAGAACATGCCTACGTCCACTTTATATGTTATTCTCCTTTTTCTCTTCAGATTACAAGTACAAAGCTTTGTATACAAGTATATGAATGTTGTTTGAAAGTTTTATCCGTGCTTCAGCTCTCAAACTTGTCTGCCATTGTTGTACCCCTGCCCCTCTATTTATAGAGTGAGGCTAGGGTCAGGGGTCCTAGATGTATATAGCTGCTGGCGGGCCTGGGCTGAAGCAATTCTTGCCTGGCGGCGTCCTGGTTCGGTAGCGTTTGGAGTGGCTGGAGTTTGGTTCGGTAGGGAAGTGGTTCGGTGATGGTGGGTTTTGGACCGGTGGTGGGTTGGTTCGGCATGGAAGTGGAGAGGTGGTTCGGTACGGTTTGGGGGGAAGGTTGGTTCGGTGGTTTACTTGGTAGTGGATGGAAAGGAGGTTGATTCGGTGGGAGGTGGAAAGGCCTCTGGTTCGGCATGTGGTGCCTTGGGTCTGATTCGGCAAGTAGCAAGGCGAGGTCTGGTTCGGTCATGGAGATGAGATGGTTCGGTGGAGGCTGAGGTTTGGCTCGGCAGTGGAGTTTTGGATTGGTGGGACGTTGGTCCGGTACCGAATGGTCCGGTACCGAATGGTTCGATGGCCTCATCCTCGTGCTGGTTCGGTAGCGAAGGAACATGGTTCGGCTTTGGTATGTGTACCGGATGAGCTTAGGTACCGGATGGAATGGAACGAATGAAGTGGGCGAACCCAGATGAAACCGATGCTTCTTGGTCACGAGATATCCTGGGTGAGAATGAACACTTGCACTTGAATTATGAGTGAAATCCCAGACTTATATACGCTTGCTTGCTTCTTCTTGGTTCGGTCGTGGTGGAAACGCACATAACATTGATATTCTAGTTTTGACCAAAAATGGGATAACACTTTGCCCCCCAAAATATGCCTTGCGGTAGGAAGGCGTGTTTTGTAATGCCATGAGCTGGATGTTCATGTCCTGTTGATGTCCTGCAAAGGAATTTATAGTTTTATGTGATCTCAAATGACGACCGTTCGGGATCGAGATATTTGAGATGAAGTGCGACCGTTCATGGTCAAGCGCCTAACTTCAAATCACGATCGTTCGGGATCGAGCCATTCGAGGCGAAGTGCGACCGTGCGCGGTCAAGTGGCGGACCTCAAATGACGACCGTTCGTGATCGAGCCATTGAGGTGAGGTGAGCTGTGCCGTTCGGGGTGAGTTGTGACTGTTCGTAGTCGGGTGCCGTTCGGGGCAAGTTGCGATCGTTCGCGATCGTGTGCCGTTCGAGGCAAGTAGTGACTGTTCGAAGTCGGGTGCCGTTCGAGGCAAGTTGTGATCGTTCACGATCGGGTGCCGTTCGAGGCGAGTTGTGACCGTTCGCGGTCGGGTGCCGTTCGAGGCGAGTTATGACCGTTCGAGGTTGGGTTGTGCCGTTCGAGGCGAGTTGTGACCGTTCGCGGTCGGGTGCCATTCGAGGCGAGTTGTGACCGTTCGAGGTCGGGTTGTGCCGTTCGAGGCGAGTTGTGACCGTTCGAGGTCGGGTGCCGTTCGAGGCGAATAAGTGTGCCCGAGGGGGCTTAACATTATCGATGCCAGGTTCACGTTCTGGTGAGTTCCTGGATCGTTTGTGTGCCTGTTCGAAGCGAATAAGTGTGCCCGGGGGGCTTAATATTATTGATACCAGGTTCACATTCGAGTGGGTCCCCGGATCGTTTGTCAGGGTGGTTTATCGCCATCTCAGAGCATGCCTAAGGACCGTTCGTGACCCCTTACATATGTAAGTAACTTAGCTATCAAAACCAAATATTCATTCCACTGAAGAGTTTCAAAGCAAAAGTGTCCGACAAAATCAAATTCAGCATACAAAAGGCAAAAAATGAAACAGTGACGTCCGAGTGCAAACATCCACATCGACATGGTTTATAGTTGTGTCAGAGCATGCCTGAGGATCGTTCGCGGTCCCGTACATGTGTGAACAACTTATTCGTGTCGGTGTGGAGTTTTGCCACTCATTCGTTATTTTCTTAATCAATTGATAATCAAATGGTGTCCCTGTGCAGGGACACCCCTGGCTGATGTAGACGGTGGTCACTCTGGCTCCACCGCTGGAGCTGGCCTCCTCACATACTGAAGAAGCATACCGTTCCTGATATGTCCCTCCACCTCATCTCTCAAATGCCTGCGATCGTTGATATGATGACCGTTCAGGTCGTGGAACAAACAATATCTGTCTGATTTCCTTTCGTCAATAGTTGGATCCCTTCGCATTGGTCTACGGTATGGAACTTGCTCTCGTGTATCTTGGTAGATTCGCTCCAAACTCTCATTCATCTCTGAATAGGTGGTGAATCGTGGCTCTCTTCGTAGCCGCTTTGTCCTGTCATCATTATCCTCAGCCTTTCTCTTTCCTTTGCTAGTCTCCGCACCCTTTCCAGGTGGGTTTCCGCTCTTGATTGCGTAAACGTCATCTTCTTCCTCTCTTTCTGCACTAGCATCTTTCAAACGCAGAAACTTTTCAGCCTCATGATAGAACTCTCCCAGATTCATAGGCGGGTCCTTAGTTAACGAATTCTTGAACTCTGTACTATCAGCTATTCCAGATACAGCCGCCATCATGACCATAGATGGATCTGGTCGATCCACTGATGCTGCCGCCGCATTAAATCGTGTTAGAAAGCTCCTCAAAGTCTCTCCAGTTTTCTGCTTCAAGGTTGCCAAAGTCATCACATTCTTGGGTCTCGCAATATGAACCCTGAATTGCCTCATGAATCTCTCAGTTAAATCTGCCCACGTTCCTATGGAGCCGCTTTCCAGTTGCCTAAACCATAACGCTGCAATGTCCGTCAAAAACAGTGGAAAGCACCGGGCCATGACCTCATGTGATGCCCCCAGCACTTCCATGTGCCTCATATACTTAGTAAGATGGACCGCAGGGTCTGTCCTCCCATCGTACATCTCTACTGATGGTAGCTTGAATTCTGGTGGGTTTCTAGCCATCCTAATCGCAGAAGAAAAAGGACTCCTGTTTACATCTTCCAAGTCTCTGTTTACTAAACCGCCTCTCATAGCTCTTCTAACCATCTCTGCTAATCTGTCATTGTCTCCAAGCTGTAGTCCTCGTTCACTGCCTTCGACCTGCCCCCCGAGTCCGCGGGAGTTTTCATGTGTATGCCTCCCTGGTTGAACGTTCATTCCTCTATTGCTACCAGGTGGCTCGGATGCCCCCATCTCTCTTCCCGGGGTCGGATCAACATGCTCTGCGTGAGTGCCCCCTAGCTCTGGTGCTACGCCAGATGGTCCTGCTCCGTTCTGAACTCCAGTTGCTCCTTGGTTTTGTGCTCCAAGTTGCCCAATTTGCTGAAGCAAGTTCTGGATCATCTCTTCTTGTCTTCTCATCATAGCCTCCATCTCATCCCTGGTGATGAAGGCTGAAGCTTGGTTTGCTCCTGAGGAAGCCTCTTGACTCCCTTCCCGTTGACTCTGCTTTGGCCTTGGCCTTCTGCTTGATTGTCTCGCCATGACTCTTCCAATCTGAATCTCTAAACTCTCAAATTCAACTTCCAAGCGGTAGGTCCTTGAGTTCAACTCTCAATGAAAGCACCAAAAATGTTTGCGCAAAAAAGGGGCAAACACCTCAAAGTCGTACGATTTAGTTGATTATATGTTGTTCTTAGTGATTTGGGTGATTTATGCAAATATGTAAAAAACAAGGACTAAACTGTAAAGACACACAGATTTATAGTGGTTCGGCCAGAACATGCCTACGTCCACTTTATATGTTATTCTTCTTTTTCTCTTCAGATTACAAGTACAGAGCTTTGTATACAAGTATATGAATGTTGTTTGAAAGTTCTATCCGTGCTTCAGCTCTCAAACTTGTCTGCCATTGTTGTACCCCTACCCCTCTATTTATAGAGTGAGGCTGGGGGCAGGGGTCCTAGATGTATATAGCTGCTAGCGGGTCTGGGCTGAAGCAATTCTTGCCTGGCGGCGTCCTGGTTCGGTAGCGTTTGGAGTGGTTGGAGTTTGGTTCGGTAGGGAAGTGGTTCGGTGATGGTGGGTTTTGGACTGGTGGTGGGTTGGTTCGGCATGGAAGTGGAGAGGTGGTTCGGTACGGTTTGGGGGAAAGGTTGGTTCGGTGGTTTACTTGGTAGTGGATGGAAAGGAGGTTGATTCGGTGGGAGGTGGAAAGGCCTCTGGTTCGGCATGTGGTGCCTTGGGTCTGATTCGGCAAGTAGCGAGGCGAGGTCTGGTTCGGTCATGGAGATGAGATGGTTCGTTGGAGGCTGAGGTTTGGCTCGGCAGTGGAGTTTTGGATTGGTGGGACGTTGGTCCGGTACCGAATGGTCCGGTACCGAATGGTTCGGTGGCCTCCTCCTCGTGCTGGTTCGGTAGCGAAGGAACATGGTTCGGCTTTGGTATGTGTATCGGATGAGCTTAGGTACTGGATGGAATGAATGAAGTGGGCGAACCCAGATGAAACTGATGCTTCTTGGTCTCGAGATATCCTGGGTGAGAATGAACACTTACACTTGAATCATGAGTGAAATCCCAGACTTATATACGCTTGCTTGCTTCTTCTTGGTTCGGTCGTGGTGGAAACGCACATAACATTGATATTCTAGTTTTGACCAAAAATGGGATAACACTATGATGTTCACTCTATTTGATACGAAGAAATTGATTATGTTGAATTAGTAAGGGAAAAATCCATTCCATTAGGCGACGTGGTTTCACTGTGATTTGTGTTTAGGGTGTAGTGTTACTCATACTAAGTTTTTGTCTGGTACGTGTTTTTATTGTGTTTTTCCGTAAACTATCGGTTATTTATATAAGTAGGCCGAGTTTATGGGTTAGACATATAGTAGAAATGAATAAAAGCTCCAAAGACGAAGGATGATGCTTGGTAGATAATAATTTGTTATAAGTCATGCTGTTATAAAACTAGATTATATAATTGATTAAGTATTCATGTTGAAATCTTCATATGTTGACATCTTCATAATAATTTGTTAATATACTTAGCTACCTCATTTACTTAACGTTGTGAAAAACATGTTTTTTTTGCTTAAAAATAAATCAGTGATGTCTGGGACATTATTGACGTTTATTTTCGGGTCTCAAAATGAACGATTTTATAGTCGGCTTCTGTCTACAAGGTCTATCGTTTGATCCACATTAGCTACATTGTTCATGCGATTTACTTGGAATGTGTGTTGGAGGTAAGGTGCATGCCTAGAGTTTACATACAAAGTTTGTATCTTTGGTCTTCAAATATGCAAACGCAATAAGTTCGATTTCGATATTAATACAAACATAAATTATTCATGAAACATAAAAGCATTAATTTTTTTCGATAAATATTATTTATTGGAATGTTATGTTCATAATAATATGAGTATTATGTCCATTAAAAAGTTCGGTGTTTTTGAAATATTGCCTTAGCTAAGTAGGGACATTTGAACTAACATCCACTACATGGATGAACATCTAACTGTCTACTAACGCATAGCCTCAATGTTGAGACTTCAAATATCTTAAAAGGTAATATTTTAAAGGCCACAAAAAGTGCCTATATAGATAAAATTAAGTGAATATTAGGCTTGGGTCCTTAAAATCAAACTCAACACACGAAAACACCTCCCTAAAAAAAGATTGTAAATTATGTCCCTATAATTAAGTTACTGAATAATTGCATACATTTTTGCAATTATTCAGTGAATAATTGCAGACATTTATGCAATTATATTCAAAATAGGATGCGGACGAAATTATAAATAGGAGAGAATACTGATCACATTCTCATCCCATTCCAATCTAATTTCTTCTGCTTCTTTGCTCTACTGCTCAATATTCCATATATATCACAGAGTTGACATACTCATTACAATCTCGTGTAGATTACGTCTGTTGTATCTTGGGAGAATTTTGAAATAAAATTCTTAAGGAAATTGTTACGACAAGCCTCAGACGAAATTTCCTTTATATACTGGTTAGATTCTCTGTAATCTTTCCCGTTTATAAGTTGTACTATTTCTTACAATAGTATAACGTTATTGTTGCAATTTATTTACAACGTAACTTATTGTTACAATTATCTAATACAGAATTCCAGCTCCAGTGTAGTGGAATTCTAATCGATAAACTTGTGCGACGGGTTTATTGTACCGTGCTATCTGTTTTAGTACACCAGACAAATAAGATCTTAAGAATTATACTGTTTTATACTAAAACAGAGATGGCAACAGTTGACAACATGAAAATGGATAAGTCCAACTTTTCAGCGGTTATTTCTGAATGCAATCTGGTTCAGAATCCTAACCAATGGTGGGTAGATACAGACGCTACTCGTCATGTTTGTTCTGAGAAATCCATGTTCTCTACATACAAGAAATTCGATTATGAAGAAAAACTCTATATGGGTAATTCTGCAGTTTCCATGATCGAAGGCAGTGGCACAGTAATCCTCAAGTTTACTTCTGGAAAAACTGTTAAGTTGAATAACGTGCTCCACGTTTCAGACATACGGAAGAATCTCATCTCTGGTGCAGTCCTATCAAAGAAGGGATTCAAAATGGTGTTTGAGTCAGACAAGATGGTTCTATCCAAAGCTGGAATGTATATCGGAAGGGGTTATTTATGTGATGGCCTATTTAAGGCAAATGTAGCCGTTGTCGGCAACAAAAATATGTGTTCTGATTGTGCTATTAATAAAATTGAAGTTTCTTATTTGCTTGAGCACGAAATTTTACTATGGCATGATAGATTGGACACATAAATTTCCGCAAAATGAAAACATTATCAAACTTGGGATTAATTCCAAAATTCCAAGTAGATAAGAACTACAAATGTGAGACATGTGTAGAAATAAAAATGGTCAAACAACCATTTAAATCTGTTGACAGAAGCACCGAACCATTAGGTTTGGTACATACAGATTTATGTGATTTTAAATCACTACCTACAAGAGGTGGGAAAAAGTATTTCATTACTTTTATTGACGATTATACGCGATATTGCTATGTATATCTTTTAAATAGTAAAGATGAAGCAATAACAGCGTTTATAAAATACAAGGCTGAGGTAGAAAATCAGTTAAATAAAAAGATCAAGGTATTAAGATCTGATCGAGGTGGAGAGTATGAATCACTATTTGAACAATTCTGTGAAGAAAATGGAATAATTCATCAAACAATAGCTTCATATTCACCGCAACAAAATGGTGTAGCCGAGAGGAAGAATAGAATGTTAAAAGATATGATTAATGCAATGCTTTTAACTTCTGGTCTACCGACGAACTTGTGGGGGGAGGCACTAAATATGTCTAATCATATATTAAATAAGGTTCCTCACAATAAAACAGGAACAATTCCATATGAGATATGGAAAGGACACAAACCAAGCTTTAAATACCTCAAAGTGTGGGGGTGCTTGGCGAAAGTTCCAGTTCCGCCTCCCAAGAGAGTCAAACTTGGACCAAAAACAGTAGATTGTTATTATCTTGGGCTAGCCCAAAATAGTAGTGCCTACAGATTCTTGGTATTCAAGTCTGATATAACTGATATTCATGTAAACACAATCATGGAATCAAGAGATGCCTCATTCTTTGAAGATGTGTTTCTGCACAAAAGGAATGAAGGAAATAAGGTCCCAAAAAGGACAAGGGAAGAATCAAACGATTCGCATGAAGATGAAACTCATCATGAAATTGAGGATGCTAAACCAAGAAGAAGCGTAAGGGCTAGAACTTCCAAAACATTTGGTTCGGACTTTTTTACATATGCATTAGTGCATGAACCTCAAACGTACAAGGAAGCAATGTCATCTTCTGAATCCTCATGTTGGAAAGAAGCAATCCAAAGTGAGATTGATTCAATTCTAAGTAATAAAACTTGGGAAATTATTGATATTCCACCAGGAATAAAACCAATTGGCTGCAAATGGATTTTCAAGAAGAAAATGAAAGCAGATGGCTCTATCGACAAGTATAAAGCCAGATTAGTAGCCAAAGGATATCGTCAAAAAGAAGGAGTAGACTTTTTTGATGCATATTCGCCGGTAACATGAATAACCTCTATAAGAATGCTAATAGCAATTGCATCCATCTATAATCTAGAGATTCATCAGATGGATGTAAAAACAGCATTCTTAAATGGAAATCTCGATGAGAAGATTTACATGGAGCAACCTGAGGGATTTATTTCCAAAGGAAATGAAAACAAAGTCTGTAGATTAGTCAAATCATTATACGGACTAAAACAAGCTCCAAAGCAATGACACGCAAAATTTGATAGTGTCATGATGAGAACTGGTTTTCGTATAAATGAATGTGACAAATGTGTTTATTATAAATAACTTGGACAGTCATATGTGATGATCTGTCTATGTGTGGACGATATGCTAATATTCGGTCCAAATACTCAGGTAATTGAGACCATAAAGAAAATTTTGATCAACAATTTCGATATGAAAGACTTAGGAGTTGCGGACGTTATTTTGGGAATCAAAATAATAAGAACACCTAATGGAATTGAACTATCTCAGTCACACTATGTAGACAAAGTGATTGAAAAATTCCAAGAGTATGGAATTAAAGGAGTGAGGACACCTTTTAATCCATCAGAAGTACTGCATAAAAACACTGATGAGAGTGTAATGCAACTGGAATACTCTCGTGTAATAGGATGCTTAATGTATCTGATGAATTGCACCAGACCAGATATTGCTTACGCGGTAAGTCGATTGAGCAAGTATACAAGCAATCCAGGAAAGGAACACTGGAAAGCACTAATGAGAGTGCTTGGATATTTAAAAAATACCACAAATTATTCCTTACATTATGGAAAATATCCTGCCGTCTTAGAAGGATATAGTGATGCAAATTGGATTGCCGATTCAGAGGAATCAAAATCAATGAGTGGTTAAGTCTTTACCCTAGCAGGGGCAGCAGTGTCATGGAAATCTACTAAACAAACATGCATAGCTCGATCCACTATGGAATCGGAGTTCATCGCTTTAGATAAAGCAGGCGAAGAAGCAGAATGACTTCGTCATTTTTTAGAAGATATTCCATTTTGGCCTAAACCTGTACCGGTCATATGCATACACTGTGATAACCAAGCTGCGCTAAGCAGAGCGCACAACTTTGTGTATAATGGAAAGTCACGACATATTCGTTGACGCCATAACACAGTTAGGCAGTTACTCTCAAATGGAACTATTTCCATAGATTATGTGAGAACAAATGATAACCAAGTGGATCCATTTACTAAAGGTTTATCAAGAGAGAAAATTGACTGCGCATCGAGGGGAATGGGTTTAAAAGCCTAAACCGACAAGAGTTACCTTATACAGAAACCTATCCTAGCGACTGGAGATCCCACGGACTAGGATCAATAGGCAAACCAGTTCTGAGTAACTCAAGACGTAATGCATTTGCGTGGACATAGCCCAACTCCATTCCTATGGTGCACATATAAATGCATGCCTACAGAAGTATTAATAGGTTAAAACTATGTTTTTTAACGATGACCATATCTTAGAAATAACAAGTGGGGTATTTGTAGGATACTCTTAATGGTTGCGATCACCTATGTAAGTGTGAGCTGGGTTGGCTCTATGAGAATTTTACATGGCTTTAAATTCTCTATAACACTTGCAGAACCAAGTAGTGTTCATGACCAAAATGAACATAACCAAGAGATTGGATGAGAAGGGAATCAATGCTTCGTAAAGCTTATTGTCTGGATATACAATAAAGGCCGACGGTTCAAGATGAAATAATTCACTGATTAGCCAAGTAGATCCGATAAGTTTTAACTAGGGAAAGTTCAAAGTGAAATACCTACTTATCCATGATAAAGCATTATTCCATATGTACTCTGTGATATTTCGCTTCGTGTGGGGGATATGTATATTATCATTCATGTGGGGGATTGTTGGAATTCCTAAAGGTAGAATGAATGGAAATATACAAAGTCCCACATCGCCAAATTGTTGAAAGCTATATTGGTTTATATATGCTTTTCTCAAGAGGAGGTTGGGGGCCTGGGGCTCCCAAATGTATGCTTCGTTGTGAGGAGGGAGATCATGCATCTCCACCACACGAGCGCGCGCGCCGCCGCCGTCCGTCCGACCGGGCCGGGCCAGGCTCGGATTTGGGTCTAATATGATACTCGTATTTTTACTGTAAACTGGACCGGGCTTTCTGACAGTTGCAGGCCATACGAACAGATGCTGATCTGTTCGGAAGCGGACGCGGATTGAATAGGCGCAAACAGTAGCGGGTGCGACCCGTTAGAAGCGAACAGGTGCGGCCGAACGCGAGCGGGTGCGGCACGATTGAAGCAGATACGGAGCATACAGTACCAGGCGGTGCGATGCGAGCAGGTGCGAACTGTTGGACGCGAGCAGATGCAAACCAGTAGCGGGCGGGTGCGACCCGTTAACGAACAGCAGCGACCAAAAGGCAACGGGTGCGACCCGTCAAGCGGACGCGACTGTTTGAAGGGATGCGGACGAAATTATAAATAGGAGAGAATACTGATCACATTCTCATCCCATTCCAATCTAATTTCTTCTGCTTCTTTGCTCTACTGCTCAATATTCCATATATATCACAGAGTTGACATACTCATTACAATCTCGTGCAGATTACGTCTGTTGTATCTTGGAAGAATTTTGAAATAAAATTATTAAGGAAATTGTTACGACAAGCCTCAGAAGAAATTTCCTTTATATACTGGTTAGATTCTCTGTAATCTTTCCCGTTTATAAGTTGTACTATTTCTTACAATAGTATAATGTTATTGTTGCAATTTATTTACAACGTAACTTATTGTTACAATTATCTAATACAGAATTCCAGTGTAGTGGAATTCTAATCGATAAACTTGTGCGACGAGTTTATTGTACCGTGCTATCTGTTTTAGTACACTAGACAAATAACAACCAGATATGATACCATTGGGAGGTAGATTAGTATTTCACCAGATTTTGTCGTAAAGCCACCAGTGCTTCAAATGCGAGTGCTTCGGCCATAAACATGCTTCTCGTCCCTCCTTTACAAAATAATACTTGAGCTCGATGCTTTCTTCCACGCTGACGAGGGGGGACCATGGTTTTCATTTCGTTCACAAAATCATGCTTTTGAGGCATGTTTTACTTGATGGACTATGGCAAAATACGGATGTTGACATTGGATTTCTAGAGGATCTACTTCACCATTTTAATGTTGTGTATTGAACTGAGATGGAGGTGGAGTAAACTGAAGTGGCGGCTAAGATCCCTTGCAGACCAAACGTTTTTGGAGAAGCAAGATTGGCAAAGGAATTGGCCATGGATATCATACTCGATGAAATGCCTCTTAAGACATGTAATAAGCCTGCTCCTTCTCCTCCTTCATCAACAGATTCCTTACGTCTAAGGCCTGCTGTAGACCGCATGGTTCGGCCATCGTTGAACGAGTCTGATCTCAATGCGGGCATCAAGGTTCCTGCCTTGGCAAATGGAATGGATAATATGGAATGCTTTATTGCACTGAACAGGTATGCTCTATTGGAGGAATTAGCTAAGGATAATGTTTTTCTAGGCGGTGTTGTAGAAAGTGGCACTGTTATCGGTAGCCTTTACAATGATGTAGACCTTGTCGGAGAAGCCTTGGTGAATGTTCGACATCAAATCTACAGGGGGGTCGTAGGTTCTGAGCTTGAAAATGAATTCAGACAGCCAACGTCCCAACTTAAGTGAGGATATTGTTACCAATTTGGTTGAATGTGCATATATACTTGGGAGTGGAGTCACCAATGTTGAAGGGGATGGAAAGTCTGCTTCAGTAGACTATGTTTCAATATCATTGGGGAGTGGTAGAGGATGAAGGAGATACAACTGCTATTGTGGTAGATATGTACATGCCATTGATTCCGAGGAGGCCGTCAAGCCAATCATGGTGGATGATGTTGACATTAGAGAGGTAGATGACGAAAATACAACTATGGATAAAATGGTTATTGTGGCTTCAGATGTGGCTGAGAGCATACTAGTAATTGATGATGGGGTTGCAATGTTTGAAGGGACAGCTATAACGGAGGGGTTATAGACCCAGGTGTGACTTTTTAAAGGAAGGCTGTGTTGATGGTTCTTTGAGCGAAGTAATGGTTGCTGGTAATATGCTCGGGGGGAGGAAAACGGGGAGGAATAGAGAGATTCGTATCTGTACTGTAGTCAGAAGTTGCGGTACTAGACTTATTAAGTTCAGGTCCCCCTGTAGTTATTTTGACTCACGACGTGGGCCACTCGGGCATGGTGGTTGGGGAAATATTATAGATTTCGAGTATGGAGATGGCGATTGGGCGAATATTTTGATGTAAGTCTCGTCAGCTCGGCATCTTCGTAAGGAGGAGTGCGTGGCTTTATGGTGCGTCTTCTCTCCCAGTTACGAGAGCTTCGGGCTTTAGCTCAGGTTCAGTGGATTATTTGGATAGCACCTATAGTTCTACAGTTCAGAATTATTTATTACTAGCAATATGCTTGATTTGGCTAGGAGGATTAGCTTTGTTTTTGACTTGGAATAATCTGATATAAAATATGTTAGAAACAAAGAACTTGAAAGGGTCCGAACACTTAGACCATAGATACGTCAATTAAAACATTAGGGGTTTACACAACATAAATAATTAAAATAAAATTAGATCTTTTCTTAATGATAACAATATTGACATAGCTTTACTGTAAGACGGTAAAATAGAGAGTCTCGATTATCATTTCTTCAGAAGTTAGAGGGGTTTATATTAGTAACTAGGTTTGTCTCTCAAGCGGGGTGGTTTACTGGTAGGTCAGAAGCCTAATCATGTTAAACATATTCAACCCGTATTAGCATTTACTCGACAAATTTTATTTTCATGGATCTAAGAGATGATTCGTTATCGAATGTCTCAAATGTCTATGGGCTGCATAATAAGATCGATAGGAGAATTCTTTAGAGCGAGTGTCTCGAATTTAGATCTCTTACCATCGGTCCTTCGGTTGTGGATTGGGGATTTCAACGTGACTTGATTTTTAGAAGAACGCACGTCAATGAAAGATGACCTTTCGGTCATTTACGAGTTCGACTAATTTATTATTAATGGTAATTTAATTGAATTACCCTTTATTAATAGGCTATTCAATTAGTCAAACTTTAGAGAAACTCCTTTGATGACGCTTCTCAATTATTTCCTCATTAGCGAAGAAATGGAAGATGGGTTCTCTGTTTTGCATCTTAATGGGCTTCTAACCATTTATTCCGATTAATGTCCTATTATTCTTTTATGTGAAAATTTCACTTCACTCGTATCTTTTAAATTTGAAAAGATATGGCTATTAGAAACTAATTTTGTTTATCTAGTTAAAAATAAATGGCTTTCTATGAGTAAAAACAACATTAGATATTAGAGAAATATAGCTAAGGTATTTGATAGTAAATTTAGGAACCTAATGCTATTTCATAAAAGATGGACTAAATATGTCTTCGACAAGATAAGAGCTAAAAAGAAAAAAATATTTTAGAATCCTAAACTCTTCTGAGCAAAATGTACTATTAAGTCTTAAAGAAGAATTAGATAAAGTCATTACTACAGAGGAAATAACGTTAAAACAAAAGCGTAGGATCCAATCGATGGATGAAGGGGATAAGAACACCAATTTTTTTCATAAAATAGCTCATGGTCGCAATTCCCCAATCGTTAAAAATGCAGAAATTTTTGATCAAGATGAACTCAAATGATAGCTTCACTAACTATTACAAAGATGTCTTTGAAACTAATAGAGAACAGAGTTAATTCTAGGTGGAATGATTTATGTCCGAAAAATAAGAAGATTGCTTTAAAAAAAATCTAGATATTCTTTTCTCACTGGAGGGAATTCTTAAGGCTATTAACGATATGCTTTGCGATAAATTGTCAGGACCTAAAGGATTTCCAATTTCATTTTACATGAATTTTTTTCATGTTTTAAAATATGACTTAATTAACATGTTTAATGAGTTTTATAATGATAATATGCAATTACGAAGATTTAACTTTGCTAACGCAATCCTCCTTCATAAGAAAGAGGAAGCGGTAGAACTTAAGCATTTTAGGCCCATCTCATTAATAGTCTGTCCACTTAAAACTATTTCTAAGGTCTTAGCTGATATGTTAAATACCAAAATGAACATTTTAGTCGATACAACGCACAATTTGCTTTTATTAATTAATGGTAGAAACATCACAAATGGGGTCGCGGTAGTCAAAGAAGTTATAAAATATTACTGCAAAAATATCATCACCTATTTCTTTTTAAATATCGATTATGCTAAAGCCTTTGATTCTATAGTTTAGTTATTTCTTAAAGATTTACTATTGGCCAAGAATTTTAGTTCTAAATGGGTAGGTTGGGTTATGTCCTTGTTAAAAATCGAAGACTCTAACATAACGGTCAACCATATTCAAGGAAATAAAATACAATCTAAATGCGGTCTTAGACAAGGCAATCATTTATCACACTTATTATTCAACTTAGCAACGAATATATTCACTAGAATCATAAAATTATCTGTCACTAATTAGGTCGTTGACATTATCGACAACGACGTCAATACTAATGGTCTTTCGATTTTGCAATTTGCCAATGACACCATCCTTTTTACCTCTCGCTTACCTCGCCACGCTAATGCTCCTAATTTACTTTTTAGCACTTTGAAATGCTTTCAGGGCTTAAGATTAACTTTGAGAAGAGTGTTGCTTTTGGTCTTGAATGATACCGATAACATTGAAAATCTTGTCGCCGGTACTCTTGATTGTAAAATCATGAAGTTCTATACTCATTACTGTTAACTTTTGGTGATACAAAATCACAAATAGAGGGAAAGAAATATGCAAAAGAAAGAAAGAGAAGATTTTGTTTCCCCTAATTAATAGGTATATTGAGTATGTTTATTTCTTTCTCTAATTGGCTAATCAAATTATTTTTTGCCATCTAATGTTAACTTGGGCATTAAGTAATTGATTATATAAATAGAGACTAGAAGAGAGGGTAAATGTATGGTGGAAAATCTATTTGCTAATTCCCTGTTCTCCATCTTTGTTCTTCTTCTCCAACAATTTTAGCCATATAGATATTTCTCCCTTTCTCAATTTGGTTATTGATTCAATGATATTTGTTTATTTTAGCTTTGTTCTATTAATTGTAAACAAAAATTTTGGTGAATCAATAAAGTGGGTGGTTGGGTGGAATATCTTGTCTTATTGCTTTTAATTCCAATTCCGTCTTATTTTTAATCCAAGTTATCTCTTTGTGATTTGGGTGACAAAGATCCGTTGATATAAGCTTCCGCAAAGCACTGCCATTTTTTCACAACAGATTGGTATCGGAGCACAGATCATCGTAAAGCTTAGAGTAATTTTGGATTGAAAAATTATTGATGTCGGATATGATTTCGTTTTCGAAGATGGCTATTTTGGATGGGAAGAATTGGGGTATTTGGAAGCCTAAGATGGAGGATGTTCTGTACCTCAATGGTCTTCATGATCCGATTGATGGAGATGGAAAGAAGCCCTCTAATGTAGATGAGGAAAAATGGAAGAAGATGGATAAGAAGACGATTGCTTTGATTCGCCAATATCTTGATGATTCAGTTTTCCATCATGTGGCTAGTTGTGCATCCGCAAAGGCTTTGTGGGATAAATTGGTATCTTTATATAAGTCAAAGAGTGCTACTAGTAAGGCTTTTCTGGTTCGAAAGTTGGTACAACTGAGATTAGATGAAGAGAAGTCTGTTGCAGAGCATTTGAATGAATTTCAGGATGTAATAAATCAATTGGCAAATATGAAGGTCAATTTTGATGATGAGTTACAGGCTCTTTTATTGATGAGTTCACTTTCAGAAAGTTGGAAAACTTTGGTTGTTTCATTGAGTAATTCCAATGCTAATGGAACTATCTCTTTGGAAACTGTTCGAAGCAGTCTTTTGAATGAGGAGCTTAGAAGAAAAGGGTCAGGTATGAAATCAATTCAAAGTGAGGCTATGGTGGCAAGGGACTCGAAGAAAGATACAATTTGGAAGAAGAAGGATGCTAATGGTAAAGGCGTTATCACTTGTCATTATTGTAATAGGAAAGGTCACATACGCAGCAAGTGTTATGCTTATAAAAGAGATCAGAAAAAGGCTGCGCACGGTGATACTAGTAGTGATGCACATGCAGGTTTTGCTGAAGGTACCGATAGTGATGCTTCTTATGATGTCCTTTTTAGTGAAAATAAGCCTTGGAAGATGGATTCGGGAGCCAGTTTTCACATTTGTAGAGATGTGAATTGTTTTTCTTCTTATGAGAAGAGTGTCGACATGATTAGGACAGCCAACGGAGAAGAGCTACCGATTTATGGTATTGGATCTATCCGGTTTCATATGCATGATGGTGTGGTTAGAGAAGTCTCTGGAGTGAGACAGGTACCCACTTGTTCGCATAATCTTATTTCTCTCGGTCAGTTGGATCGCCGTGGTTGCACTTATGAGACTCAAGGTGGAGTTTTGAGAGTGAAGAAAGGTGGTCGTGTAAGGATGAGAGGAGTATTGGAAGAAGGAAACCTTTATAGCTTGGTTGGTTCTGTAGTTGACTATGGAAAGCGAGTGACGGTTGAAGAACCTAGTGCACAACAAGGTGGAGAGGTTAATGTGGTCACTGCTTATGATTCTAGCATTGAGGATCATATTTTAGACAGGGGTCTTCATGTTGATGATGCTCGGTGGATCGATAGTGATCAGGTAATGAGCTCAGATCGAGTGATAGACGGGTGTCGAGTTGCAAAATCCACAAAGACAATACAGAGATCTTTGTGGTATTACAAACGTTTTTGAGACCGGATTTGTGTCGTGCACCTCATGTGGGAGATGCATCATTTGCAGTCGGTGGTAGAGGTTTGTAATTTGGTATGATTGAGATATATGGAGTTGTGATAGATCTAGATATGGCATGTTTGATATGTTGGAGATATGTGATTTTGCATCAAGGTGGAGTGTTAAATTTTGGTGATACAAAATCACAAATAGAGGGAAAGAAATATGCAAAAGAAAGAAAGAGAAGATTTTGTTTCCCCTAATTAATAGGCATATTGAGTATGTTTATTTCTTTCTCTAATTGGCTAATCAAAATATTTTTTGCCATCTAATGTTAACTTGGACATTAAGTAATTGATTATATAAATAGAGACTAGAAGAGAGGGTAAATGTATGGTGGAAAATCTATTTGCTAATTCTCTGTTCTCCATCTTTGTTCTTCTTCTCCAACAATTTTAGCCATATAGATATTTCTCCCTTTCTCAATTTGGTTATTGATTCAATGGTATTTGTTTATTTTAGCTTTGTTCTATTAATTGTAAACAAAAATTTTGGTGAATCAATAAAGAGGGTGGTTGGGTGGAATATCTTGCCTTATTGCTTTTAATTTTAATTCCGTCTTATTTTTAATCCAAGTTATCTCTTTGTGATTTGGGTGACAAAGATCCGTTGATATAAGCTTCCGCAAAGCACTGCCATTTTTTTCACAATAATTACTTATGGTTTTTATTAGGCCTTCCAATCTAAACAAGATGGATTAGCAAATAATAGTTGATAAAATTAATAGAAATCTATCTAATTATAACAGCAGATTTTTATATAAAGGGATGGAATCATTCTTATTAACTTTGTCTAATCACCTCTACTAATTTAGTGAATGTCATTTTACATTTTCCAAGATGGATTGTTGAAAAAATAGATAAGATTAAATGAAACTTTCTTTGGAGTAGGGATAACTTCTATAACAGTATCAATTATCTAGTTAAGTGAGAAATGATATGCAAACCCAAAGAGGAAGGAGGACTAGGAATTATAAACCTACACAATCTTAATGTGTCTTTACTAAAAAAATGAATTTGAAAATTTAATAACTATAATGTAAAACTTATCTAGAAAGAAATGATTTCTAAATTCTAATCAATTTTATGATAGAACTTATCAGCTCCACTACATCACTTCTAATCCAGCAACATGGCTCATTTTTATCACTCCATACTAAAAACATCAATATTCTTAACCTTGAGATTAACAATATAGTTCACTTGGGTAACAAACACATCTTCTTGGCACGATTGTTAGATTTCAGTTATTCCTCTTATGGTTGAGTACAAGGAGCTTTTTTATATTTGTAATTTCAAAAATGCCTTAATTTTAAAGATCTTTACACCTCAATTTGAATTTCCATGAAACATTACTTCAATCGGGATCTTGAAAGCAAGACCATAACACAATTTGTTTTACTCTGTACCAAACTAGAATATTATAACTTAGATAACAAGAGAGATACCAAAATTGGATGTTGAAGTGAAAGTAAAACATACTTCTCAAACTCATTGTACAAGTTTTTAAATTTTTCTAGAATTAAACCAACTAAGCTAAATATTTTCAAATTTATTTAGGAAGTCGCCACTCCTCCAAAATCTAAGCTTCACATATGGTAACCCATCATAAGAAATTAAATACAATTGAATTCTTAAAATAAAAGAATCTAATCATAAACAAAAATTGTGTTTTTGCAATTTAGACTTAGAAATTCTAACACATCTTTACTATGGTTGTCCTTTAACCAACTCTATTCTTGTTAACATCCTTAACATTTTTGACTTTCATAATGAACCTTGAAATTAACTATGGGCAATACTGGAATGACCTTAGACTCCAATGGGCTAAAGATTATAGACTTTTACTTGACACCATTTTTACCATTAGTTATTGGCATATGTGGTTTGAAACGAACCAAAGAAAATTTAACAATGCTACCAATCCTACCGACAACCTGATCTATGCCATTACGCTGTTAATGTATAATTAGCTCGCAAATCCTAGTTATAAATGGGCTAATAATGTTTTCTTTAGGGATTCTCTTACAAAGGTAAACAGTCATATTAATACTATTAAGGTAAAAATCGTTTATGACAATAGGAGACACAACATGACCTCAAGCAACGATCTAGCAGATGCTTTTAACGAATATAATTTTTCGAATGTTTTACTCCTAATTGATAGCTAATTTGGTTTCACTATGCATTCTCTTTTTACTTTGCCCCCACTCCTTTCGTGCACACATATATAACCTTTTACACATATATGTGTGTGTATGTACGTGTGTGACTTACATTTCTGTTGAGCTTTCTTAGTTTTAGTGGTTGTTGAGGACTTGACCGCATATGCTAATGGATCATGGATGCTTGATTGTTAAGATCATCCACCTTTACTTGCCTCATCATGGTTTTTGGACTCTCAAATTATCGCTCTAACGATTCCTTAAAGAGTTACGGGTCTATAGTTGTTCTTTCTGTCTTCCGCTGTGTAACGACCCGCCAATTTATCACTTTAATAAATTGTATTTATCTTTAAATTTATTCAAATAAAAGGTTGATAATAAAAGTAATATTTTTTCAAGTGAAAATAAGTAATAGTAATCTTATTTCAATAAAATTTAAATATTTTCCTCGAAATTTATATCGGTAAGATAACATTGAATTTAAACCATTGATTTATTTTAAATCGAGATTTAATGATTTAATAATTATTTTAATTATTCAAATAATTATTTTAAATAAGAATAAATCATTTTAAATAGTTATAAAGTAATAATGAATCATTTATAATAGTTTTATAAAGGGATATATTTAATTTGAAAATATAAGAAAAAAATGGATATCGCTTTGTCGGTACAATAGCAATTTTGTAAATAATTTTTAATATGAGTTTATATGGTTTTATAATTCAAATGTAATCATTTAATATGAATCATTTTTAATTTGAAAATATTTTTGAATTTTGTTTACAAATATATGTACGTTAACGTATAAGTGAAAATGTGACTGATAATTGGCTCTTCGGATTTCAACGATTTAACAAATAAAAGTTGTTCGAATACATTTAAAGTGTTATACACCTACATATATATACATATATATTTTACATACACATGATAACAAGGATATAGACATACATATATGAATATAATTAAGTATGAGAAATATAATATAAAATATATTTTAAAGATTTCTTACTCCTTAAGCTTAATAAGTCAACATATGCATACATGAGATGATGAAAGTGATGTGCACATGAGGGGAGGCTCTAGCCATGCATTTTGGAGTGGGGAAGTGTGTTGGAGAAGCTTTGAAATGGTGATCAAGTGATGATGTAAGTATAGATACTTTTACACTCTTGTTGTCATATAAATACCCTACCATCTTCTCTTCGTTTTCGTTCATCTTCTTCTTCTTCTTCTTCTTCATATTTTCAAGCTTTTATTTCCACTTTAATGGCTTCCATCCTAAGAGAAATAATGTAAAAATTTATTTCAAAAAGAAAATAAATCGTAATACATAGTCATATATAGTAAAAAAAACCCTCAAAACAAGCTCAAATCTTCATCTCTCCACCTCCCAAACACAAGGCACCACCATCCTTGGCCATGAGCTCCACCCCTTCCCAACCTAAACCGTGAATACCAAGGCTAGGACAAGCCCTTTTCAAAGTCCGAAGCTCGATTTCGTGGAGTTTAATTTTGAGATAGCGGAGCTATAGTCGTTTTAAAACTAGTTCAAGTGAAAATAAAGGTGAGAACTCCTAAACTATTACACTATATTTTGGATGAGATATGTTATTGCAAAGGGATGTTTTAT
Source organism: Allium cepa (assembly GCA_030765085.1). Taxonomy (NCBI): domain Eukaryota; kingdom Viridiplantae; phylum Streptophyta; class Magnoliopsida; order Asparagales; family Amaryllidaceae; genus Allium; species Allium cepa. The sequence continues at coordinate 954,034,181 of CM060934.1, read as the reverse complement.
ATGCTTTAATTATCAAGTTTGGTTGTTTAAATATTGTTGTTGAATATATATGCAAGTCACGGAAATACACACGTCGATAAACACAAAGGAAATCGTTTTCCTTAAATTAATGAAATGGTGTATATAGAATTGTTAAACCTCTTTAAAATGGTTTAAAATGTATTTAAAATGTTTTATAAATATTCAAAAGTGTTTTGGTGAAGTTTGAAAAGAAATGGAAAATTGAGTTGAAAATAAGCGTGTCGCGTAACGGTGGCTCGCGATTTCGCTGTATAAAAGTTAAATAAGTGTAAAAGTTGGAACATAGCTAGGAATTCTTCGAGATAAGAATTTTCTGAACTATTATATCCATAGTTTTCCAAGAAGAAAGAAAATCGAGATTCTGATGAGTAGATTTTGAAATATGAGTAAAACAAGTTTTGAAAAAATCCCCATTTTGCAGTTCGAAATCCAAAACTAGATTTCTTTGAAAATGATATTTTGAAATGTTTAAAAATGTGGAATAAATCTTATAAATGTTTTAAACATGATTTAAATAATAAAATTGAATTTTCAAATGATAAAAAGTCGTTTTGATCAATATAGCTTAAAAAACTCTTTCCACGGCACTTTTCTATACCTTTTGAAATATGCTTTTAAACGCAACCATTCTTTCCCAAATCTGTTGTAAATGTTTTTAAATGATTAATAAAGTGTTTTAAAAATAATTTGTAATTTGAAGGATTTATGAAATGATTAAAGGTTTAATGGTTTAGAGTTGATCGAATAACTTGACCATCTTATGGGTGTCAAAGAGAAAGTGTGTAGGCTTAGGCTTAGAAAACCAATTTCATGCTCTAACTGGCTATCCGGACTAGCCCGACGGAGGGGATAGTGAATTTAATTTACTTTGTATCGAAATTTCAAAAGAAAACGAATAAGGAAAAACATTTTCCAAATTTAAACAATTTGGATTTTATGGAGTGATCTTCTTGTACTCACTGTTAAAGCCCGAAGAGGGAACTCGTACTATTCGTGGAATTTAAAAGGTGATTTCACCATGATTCTGCCCATAGTATTTTTTGAATACGGGAATTGATTTTGAATAGAATTAGATGATTTGATTCTTCTCATTTAATATATATACAGATTTTAGGATTAATATCCTAGATAACATTGTTTTAACTCAACCAAAACTATGAGTGTTGAATTAAGAAATCTTTGTTAAGATTTAAATGCAATGATTTTGGGGATGTTTTCCTAAATGTAAAATGAAATGATATCGAATTATTCCAAGTTTAAAAAAAAAGGGTTTTAAGTAAACAAAGGTTTTGATATGGGAAGTTTAATAACCCCGTATATACCAAGAAAGAATCTTTTAGAAATGTATAGTCTAAAAGAGATTTTGATAAAAAGAACTTAATCAATTTAAGAATGATTCCCTATCCACAGAACCTCATTTTATCGATGATTGGTTCAAAGGAACCGAGGTTGGATCTGAGTAATCCCTATCCAAAAACTACTTCGAACCACTGTATGTGTTCGAAAATGTAGATCTAATAGAGAGAACGAAGGATGAAGACCAAAGATCTTAAGGATGAATGGACTGCTTGTTGATAATTTGGGTTAGCTTCCAAATACTAAAGTAGCAATGGTCCTTTCATTTCTAAAATTCTTTGGGTTACAAGGAATTTTCGCTGCTAATCCTAGAGATAATTCTCGATATGATGTGGTAGAAGTGTACCTTTCGGTTTCATTCAGTCCCAGAACGAACTTTTATGGATGAATGTCTAACATTGCATTCTTGAGATTTCAAAGAACATACATCTATTTGGTGGTAGAGAAGACAACTTCTCTTAGCTTAACACCCTTCTCTGAGACGTACGAGCTCGGAAGTTGTATGTTTGAAGAAGTCAGTATGATCAATAAAATGGTAGTGTGGCATTTAAAGTGAAATGTGCAAAGCGAAAGGTAATCGCTATCTCAGGACTCATACCCGGAAATGGCCAAAATAGGGTAGATGCAGTAAGGCTATGTGGTTCGCAACCATTAGGGTATGATCATCCCCTTCTAGACATATTTCTACCCGCTATGACGTTCGTGTTTAAATTAATGTGGATGTATGCTACAAGGATCCTCGTATAGGTCGATAACGACCGGGGTGGTGACGTATTTGGTACTATCTAGTGAGAAAGGTAGGCCGGTCTTGTGTTGGTAGATGTGTAGATGTTCTGCCGACCTTAGTACATTCCTCTAAAGATGTAGTGTATGAAGGTAGTCCCTTCACCCGGTCATTTGTATGGAATCCATTCTCCAATAAGTGTTTGTCAGTTTGATTGTAGAACCCGCGTTTGTGGCTAGTATTGCTGGAATTTGATCAATGTAACAATTTCGGCTAAGATTAATAAGTTTACTTGTAAATATTTTCAAAGATATGTCATTAAAAATAGTCTCAAGTATTTTGACGTAAAAACTTTTTGGTTATCATAAGGTAAAAGCCTATTTCGTGTTTATATGCGGCGTGATCTTATGAGATAACCTTTTGTTTTCAAAACGCATATTTTGAGTTTTCACACCAGTTCCATGACTGACCTGGAGTTTATTTTCTCTTTTCCTTAAACTCTGGGTGCCTTAATTTCCCTAGACAGCCTAGTAGTCAGGTTTAGTTTAGAAGAAAGTTGGATGGAGCTCAAAACATGGAGTCAGAAGCCTTTCTGAAGATTGTTTCCACCATACTTGTGTAGTATTATATTATGCATGTTAAACGACAGATATTTATAACTGTCCATGTTTAACTTTGATAAATGCATTTTAATTTCCGTTATAAAGTTACATTGAAATAATATATGTGAGATTCTGTTCTGTCTTTATTTTTCTTTCTTACCGTTGAGAATCCACTTCTCCGACACTTGGATTTACGGCACGTGAATACCGAGGATGTAATAGTGTCGATTTATGAAAGTCGAAGAAACGGGTCCTCACGTGTTGCTTGAGACAATCTATTTGATTTGTGTTGTTGTCACTATTTTTCATTTCCTCTACTCTATGCATTGTAAAGTTATGATTTTTGGTTGAGTCATAGCTTAGTTAAATGTGTTTATTTTTAGGACATGGGAGGGTTTTTCTTTTCGTTTTCGTACGAGGTTTCTTTTTTGCTATCTGACAAGCTTGTTGACAGCTTCTTTTTTTGAGTGTAGAATAAAATTATACGACTGTTGTCTTTCTTAAAAGGACAACTAATTTTCTTCAAAACACATGCAGTGAAAACATAAATCCTATATTAACATAATACAAGACTTAGACCAGGTCGGGCCTACTAATGAATCGTAGAAGTTAACAATCAACCCACGTCCAATCCTTTGTCGTGGCACCAAAAGCTTCAAACATATTAATATCAGGTGTTGCCTTATGGATGCGTTAGTTTGCAACACGAAAGAGGCACACAAAAGGGAAATGGTTCGCGAAAGGGGCATGCGTTCTTGTATTGCTAAAGGAAAATTTAAAAAGGGCATACGTTCTTATATTATGAAAGGAAAATTTGAAAGAGGCATTTTAATTGTTTTTATATAAATAATTATTTTTGTTATTGTATTTTTATTTTAACAATTTTTTAGTTGAGTAGTTAAATAATATAATTAAATAAGACAACTTTCATTAATCACTAGAAACTGAAATAAAAAATAAATAAAACTAAAAATACGACATACAACTAAAACTCGGGTGACAGGCGTGCTGGTGGGTAGGCAAGAGGGAATGCAGGAGGTAGGCATATGAATGTCTCATCATAAACTGTTGGTATCTGATCGTGTGTTGCGAACGTTTCATCTTCAACCGAAGCCAATTTCAGGCTTCGCCATCTTCCAAACTAGAAAAAACGTTCATATTCTCTTTAATCTTGAGTAATGATACATCTTTAGACAGATGAATTTCTTCAAATTTCCACACAGGATAAATGGCATTCTTGAAGGCCATAGATGGGCAAGCGGATGGTCCACTTGCACAAGGATTAGGAGGAAGGGGGCGTGGAGTAGTATAATGGAAAGGGTTAGGGTATATGGGGATGGACAATTTGTTTTGGAACAAGCTTATTTCGAATTCCTTTAATGTATTATATCAATAATATTGTTTATCTTCTCGTCAGACTCCACTCGCCTTCTTCTACCACGAGCTTTGAAAGACTAGCCTATGTCCTCAATAATTTGTAAAAGGCCAATGCATAAACACGACGTCGAAGACCTAAAACGGTAATTGAGGGCAGTAAAAGTGAATAAAATCTATTTAATAATAGTAAAGCAGAAGAAATATAAGCTCACATATTAATTGTAGAAGCTTTCTCTACTCTCCTTGATTCTCTCTAGATATTTTAGTTTCAAATTTTTATAATTTATCAATTTATAGTCATTCTACTAAACTTCCAATGTCAATTTATAACTAAACACATACTTTTAAAATTTCCTATAATTATCCACAAATTTCTTTTTAGTTCTATTCTAATATTTTACATTTAAGTCCATACATTTAAATTAATTATGTAATTCAAAATTTAAACCATTTGATAAATTGAGTTGGCTAATATTAGATACCTCGTGTACATCCTAAAATACCAAAGCAGCATGAATAAACGGGTAAAACAAAAAAATTATTTGCATACAAAGATACGCAAATCACATAGCGCAAATTATATACATTAATAATATTAAAAAAATTACTTCCTAATTCGTTTATCTCAATGAAGTTATTATGCATTGCACTGAAAAATTATATTTTTAGCTTTAAACAACTATATTTTAAATTTCTATAGCTACTTACAAATCCTTCTCAATTCTCTTCTAATATTATTTTACTCATATCCATGTATTAACCAATTATGCAATCTTTATTTTAAATCATTCAAATACATTCAATTAACTAATATTTATTAAATCATCTAATAAATCTTAAAATATACCAATTTAAGTAGGTATACAACAATCATATATATAAGAGAAGACGATAAAATTGTTATTTTTATTCATATGTAAAGGTATATGAATTGCATAACATAAAATATAAACATAAACAATAATATATTTTTAATTCATAATTCATTTATCTTAAAAAAACATACATGTAGTACAAAATTTTGTTTCTTACAACTTATAAAGGACAAACTCATAGATTACTCTAATACAATTTAAGTTACGTGGATATTCTCATTTTCAACATGAAATTATTACAACTTTAAAAGGATAAATTTATATTTTATAATATTGGATGTGAAAGCACAGATTACTCTAATACAAGTTTAAGTTATGTAGATATTCTCATTTTCAACGTGATATTAAAACTTACCCATATCATAACTCAAATTAACGCTATATATTTATTATTATTATTATCGTTATTATTTTGCAAATATTGAAGTTATAAACATGACACTCATACAACAACGTGAAATTTATGATTAACTGCTAAGTTAAAAAAAGGTTTACTAATTTAAATCTCAAATAATGAATAAAAGTTTATGCGTAGAAAAGTTGATCATAAGATGTTATTCTCAACTACAACTACATGCAAAGCTCTTCTCATTTTTTACCCTGCTTTCTAATATTCAGCTGCATATATTTAATTAGTTAAGTTGATCATTAATCTAAAATATTTAACTACATTCAATTACGTAATATTCATTATTTCATTATAAATCCTTAAAAATATATACAAAATATTCATATAAATAGAAATGAAAAATTCATTTTTTTCATCCATTTATATATAAAAAATACATGTATCACATAGTATCAACTATTTACATACATATAATAATAGAAACAAGCGCACACACATACACATATATATTGCTATTACTGAGGTAGGATAGTAATTCTGAAACGAATATGTAGTTGGCGACCTTCTACCTTACATGCGAGTGTTGCATGTTATTTTAAATTACAAGTTTCATTATTTCAATAAATTTATCATGTACTGCTTAAAAATATTTAATTTATAACAATAATTAAAATTTAAAAATTATTTTTTAACAACATTACCGTGTGCAACCAGTGCCGGTCCAAAGAATTTATTGCCCAAGCCACACTCGAATTTTGTTGCCCATTGCTATATAAAATTTCAATATTTTTTTTGAATATTAAGTATAAGATAACATACAAGATTATAACATACCAAAAGTTCGCTTTCCATTCAAAATACACTGCATGAAGAAGGTTACAACATTCAATTCAAAAAATAAATAAACTAAACATCAACTTTTCATACAAAATAACGGTCAACTTTTTTCAAAAAGTTCAAAGAAAAATGCTTCTTCTTGTATTTTTTTTTTTGCAAATTCTTCGATCAAATTGTCATAATTAAGCTTTTCTAAAAACTCGCTTTCTATTGAAATCATTGCTAGCTCATTCAGCCGTTCTTGTGACATGCTTGTTTGAAGATAGTTTTTAATCAATTTCAATTTAGAAAAACTTCTCTCTGCGGAAGCAACCGTGGCCGCAATAGTTAACAAAATCTGATAAGCAACCCATGCACATTGAAAACCACCTTCTTCTACATAAGAACTTTTGAAGGTAAGAATTTCGATCGATTTAACTATTTCTTTAGGTAACATAGTTTGCAAAGCTCTTAAATCTTAAAATAAATCTTTTCCATATATATCATATTGTTCATTGTATTTCAAGTAACTTTCTAAACAAATGCAATGTTCCATTAACTCTTCTTTACCAAGATTCATAAACTTTGTTTTCAACAAAATCCAAAGTTATTGTCATAAAGTTCAATTTGTTCAAATCAATCTTTGAATGATGTAAGAGCTTTCAGCAAATGATGTAAGAGCTTTCGGCAAATAGAGGAAGCTTCTCGCTCAACGGTACATACTTTCAAGTAAACGAGGTAACTAAAAAGTGACAGTTGGGTGAAGTAAAGCCTTTGTAAATTAGCATAGTTTTGACGTCAAACTGTGGATGACTATCATGAGATAGAGCAGTGCTTTTGTTTATTTACATCACTAATAGCATAGTATTGACTTAAATAGTTTTGACATCAAACTGTAAAAATTATAATTAGCAGCTACCATAGAAAATGAAAAGAAAAGAAAGGGGGAAAAACAATACTTAATAAATCTGAAAAGAGAAGCTATGATTCATTTTGACCATTAATTAATGTACATAATTCCTACATACTACAGTATATACCATTAAGCAACCAATTCTAAATTCATGATCTGTAAATTTCTAATCAAAATTCCTACCTAAATCAAAATTCATGATTGTCATATTATCCACTATCAACCAATTTTAAGTTTCTAAGCAAATAATTTTATTTCAGTAATCAGTTTTAGACTTTTAGTTACCTCTGAAGTTGTTGCCTTGCAAGGAAGAAGGAGCACTGCTAAGTTGGCTGGAGGCTGGGGTCGGTGTTCTGGAGCTTAGGAGCAGCAATCAGCCAATCACCAAAGCCTGGAGGGAGGATGGCGCCGGACGATCGTTGTGTTTGTTTTTTTGGGTGAAAGTAACCCTAATTTGAACGTGAGTTTCTGCGTGAGTTTCTGTTCGAAGAGGAAGCAACAAAGTGGAGCACACCCAATTTGTTGAGCTGCATCTTTTTTTTCTTTTTTCTTCTGCTGGACTGTATTTTTTTTTTTGCCCTAGGCCTGGGGGGTTGCCCCAGCCCATGGGCTTGGTGGGCTTCCCTCCAGGCCGGCCCTGTGTTCAACGCACGGGAAAGATTCTAGTTAACACAGGTAACTAGTAGCTCAAAATTCAAAGTGACTTTGGACAAGCGTGTTCAGTAGAAATTACCGGGCCAGCTTACTCCTTTTAGAAGTTTATCATCAGCCCATGTCAGATCACATATCGTCAAGTGGCACCACAAGATTCAAGCTTATAAACACCAGCCGCAGCCGCATACGATTATGTATTTTCATTTGCGAAATTAGGGCTTCTTATCCCCAAAATTCTTCTCTAGTTTCTTAGATTAAATTGAAATTTCGTTCATTTTTTCTTGAAAGTAATCATGGCATGTGAGTGCGTATCAGATTTCGCCCAAACTCAAATCGATCGTCGCCCTAGGAAAAGACCCAGATGGGATGTCGATCCTTTGGTAATTTCCTCGGTTATTGATCCGTACTTAGTTTATTAATTGAAACTTGTTTGTTGTTATTTATATATTATGCGCGATAAACATGCGATGAGTTGTGGGTACACAAGATCTGGTGAAGTTTGCTTTATTCGTAAATATGAAGCAAAATTATTTTTCTTATCTGTATTCGATAACTCGAACCGTTTTTCTCGGTCCGCTATCTGAGTACTGCGTTTAATCTGCAAAATATCAGATCATGGAGGATTAGTTTATCTTACACTTACCTCTACTTATGATTTGCTTATTATTTTTTCCGATAAACTGGAATAGCCACTAATCAGTTCTGCTAAGAGAAGTTTAGTTTGTTGACAGCAAAGTTGTTTCTTCTAGATTTGTCCTTTTTCTTGAAAAACCGAGTTAAGACCATGAGGTAACTTCGTTTAAAACGATGCAATAAGAGATTTGTTATGTTTCAGTCGGCGTTAGGTTTTGCTCTTAAATATCTCGATTAGTCTTTGGTCTCTAGCGTTAATTTTAATACGATGTTTAACTATCGATATACACACCTTTCTGTTTCTCTTAAGATGCGCTTAAGTAGTCACTTTTAGTGTTGATCATTTATTAGTTTCTGTTGAATGAAACAGATTTTATTATTTTAACTGTCATCAATCATGAGTTGTAGGACGAAAAGCTGGGTTCTCAAAATATTAGTTCTGTTTGCATCATCTGTTCTAACCGAGCAATTTTTATTTAGAAGCGAAATTTCTTTGAAGTTACAGCAGAAATTGGAACAAATGTTTTGTTGTTTTAATGTAAACTTTAATTTCTTTGCCAACTCACTTACAAATTTGTTTTGCGTATGAAATAATGGCTTTGTGTAGGCTCAGATAGGTATATTTTCTGAAAAGGAAGCCCTTGGAGACTTGACAAACTTTGTATCATCGATTTTACCTTTATATGATCTCAAAGTGACTCAAAAGGCCTTCACTCCAAAGAGGGATGATGATAAGGATGGTCACTACATGTTTAAGATTGGAGATGATTTTACACCTCGATGTAATTACATTGCTTCTTATTTATGCAACTTGAAATGAAATAAATTGGTCATTATTCACTATCCTCACCCAACTGTTGCATAGGAGTTTCACATAGTTGACACCAAACCATGGCTTGCATTTACTTCTTTGTTACTTACTCAGTTCATGTTTACATATTTGCAGATAAAATATACCGCAAGATGGGAGAAGGTTAGAATCAAATACTCTCGTGATGATGGATAAAGCTGGTTATTATTTTGTATGCTATCCCACGGTATTGATTTGATGTATTTGCCAGGCACGTTTGGTCAAGTATTGGAGTGTTGGGACCGGGAAAAGAAAGAAATGGTAGCCATAAAAATTGTCCGAGCTGTAGATAAGTATCGAGAGGATGCTATGATCGAGATTGATGTGCTTCAACAGCTTAAGCAGCATAGCAGTTCTTCTGGCCGGTTAGTTCTTTATACACATTGCTTTTGTTTGCTTAATTTATCGTTGTATTGTTTGGAATAAACTGTATCTCCGAGCCGCTTATTTTTGCAGTTGTGTGCAAATACGGAACTGGTTTGACTATTGTAATCATATTTGTATTGTAAGTTCATAACTGATTCATGATAATACTCCTGTACAAGCAATTGAAAAAAATGGGCGTTTGAGTGTGTTGATTTATCGATTGGTATTAACAGGTATTTGAGAAGCTTGGACCAAGTTTGTATGATTTTCTAAAGAAAAATGATTATCGGCCATTTCCCATTGATTTAGTCCGCGAGCTTGGCAAACAACTATTGGAATCGATAGCATGTGTGTAGACATTACTCTTAAACCTATTGTTTTCATACTCATCATATTGGTGTTCATTGTTTGCTCATCTCTAAGTTTTATATCTAGTCTACGACCATTATAATGCAAAATTGTTTTCTTAAGCATTTTGCATTGGTTGCCTTTAGGTTTAATGCAAAAGCCATAAAGTGTATGAGCTTCCAGAAATTAGTGTTTTTTACCTCTAGCGAAATACATGTGTTTGACAAAAAAAATATGGAGGTGCGTAAAACATCACTTTAATTGCAGAACGTCGTCGAGGCTCTCAAAAAAAAAATATTTTCCTTTTTAAAGATTCTTTACTTGGAGTTGAGAAAGTTTTTATGATCAATACAACAACACATTTTAATGCCATATTTAGGAATCCTGAGTTAAATTTTATATATGATACTAAGGAAATGTTGTATTTTATGATCAATACAACACATTTTAATGCCATATTTAGGAATCCCGAGTTAAATTTTATATATGATACTAAGGGAATGTTGTATTAGAGTGGTCAGGACTTGCACTAGCTAAAAGCTGATAGTCCTATATTGATAAAAATGGCATCGAATTAGGATATATTTGTCTACCACAGTTGATGCATGCTTGTGTGGCAGTGTTGCGTCTACATGTTTTGCTTGATGCATCTTTCTTAACATCAGATATTTACAACTTGTTGACTGTATATTTTTTTCTGCCTCTCTCGCATCTTGCAGTTATGCATGATTTGAATCTTATTCATACTGATCTGAAGCCTGAAAACGTTCTTTTCGTGTCTCCTGAGTACATAAAAGTATCAGACCATAAGGTACCTAATTGAGTGGATCTGTAAAAATGTTATAATACTAACGGATTGGTCGTGCAGGACAGAAAAATGTATTTTGCTATAACATTTCTTCTTTGAGCCACGAAAGTATTTTAATCAGAATGAATAGGTTTAATTTTACTGATTGTATGGTAATTGGTTGTTTGTCAAGGCTGGATCCTGCTCTCTAAGATTACCAAAATCTAGCGCTATCAAAGTAATAGATTTTGGCAGCACAACAAATGATAGCCAAGATCATAGTTATGTTATATCAACAAGACATTATCGTGCTCCTGAGGTTATTTTGGGTAGGAGTTTGATGCCTTTGCTTTTCCATTATACACACACGCGCTCTTTTTCCGCATCCCTCTATTTAATGTCATATCTCAACGTTTTGTCAATGGATAACAATCGACTGAAACACCCATGCTATTATCAGGATCTGGATGGAGCTATCCGTGTGACATCTGGAGTGTTGGTTGCATAATTGCAGAACTTTGCACTGTAAGTCATTTTGGTTTGTTCCTCCCTCTTTGATTGAGTTGATGTTTATGAAGAAGGTGCAAAAACAGGGGGAGGCATTGTTTCAAACCCATGAAGATTTAGAACACTTGGCTATGATGGAGAAAATATTAGGTCATTTGCCCCAGAAAGTGTTTCGGAAGGCCGAGTATGTGATTTATTTTTTAGCGTTTAGGGCAGTTGTTTGCAATTCCATGGATTCATTTTGGGTTTTTTGTCAGTCGACATGCTGAAAAATATGTTAGGAGGGGTCGGTTGAACTGGCCAGAGGGTGCTGCTTCAAGGGACAGTATAAAAGCAGTATCTAAATTGCATCGCCTTGAGGTATCATAGTGTCATGATTTCAGTTTGTGGTAATGCTTTTTTTTTCCCTTTTCTTTTGGATGATGTATTTATTTGGAATATAATCAGACCCAACTATTGCAACACGTTGATCACTCAATCGGTGACCTTATGGATCTGTTAGAAGGCCTACTCGAGTATGAACCATCAAGGCGGTTGACTGCTCATGAAGCTCTAAGGCATCCTTTCTTCACAAAGAGGCGTCGCTCAAGGTCTTAAAGGGGAAATTTTGCTTCTAACTTGATGCTATTGACAAGTTATTTTTTTACCTGGTTTGCAAAATTGAACAACAGATTAAGCCATGCTATCAAAGATGAAATATTTATTGCTGACCCTGGAAGAGTGTACATATTTTTGAGTTGAAAGTTTTTACTACAGACTTACATCACTGCAATTTAGTTAACCATATTGCTAGGATCATCTAATGAAATGGCAACTCACCATTTCTAATTTTTCCTGGATTCTGTCAGTGATTTAATTTAGTTACCTTGTATATAAAATCACCAGCCATTTTTGCTGGCTGACGTGAGGATCTTTTTATTGTTGATGATGCCAATACTGATGGGAATTGATGTATGCTTTTTTTTATATATTAAAATTGATGCAGAAATGGAAGTGTTGCTTTTTTTTTTGAAAAAAAAAGGAACATGTTAACTCCTGTTAATTGTTTCTCAACAAATCTTCATCAGCGATGCATGCAGCTCTGTCTTGCTCATTTTAATGGAGACCGACCGTTGGCTGTGCATGCATGGAATGTGAGTTGTTTTTTTCTTATTAACATCATATATTAATATTGGTGCAATTTGTCTTCTTCTGTTGGTATTGAAAATGGGTCGAGTGCCATTATCTCGACTCCTCGTGAGATCAGATGATTGGAATAAATATAAATTACAAGTGATCCATTTGTGTTATGACGGGATAAACTAGTACAATCGGACAATGGTGGAAAATCAATCATTGTGTAATTTTAAAAACTGTTGACTATATTATTTTTCATTAATTTCAAATGCATGATGTATTGCTAACCCCCCTCTTGGGAAGGCCGTGAAAAGACGGATTTAACTAAATTGTTTGCTCGTTTGTCAAGAATGGAATACAATGGGTTAGAGCCGGCTGGATGGATAGACGTACTGGATGGTTCGGTGTATGTGCCTGGCCTTGGTGGTTCGGCAGGTGCCGCTCGGCCAAGGATGAAAGGTCATGCATGGCTCGACCTAGGTGGGTCGGTCAAGATAGGACGATCGGGTCTGGTTCAGTCAGGATGGGGTCGTTTGACCTCGATGGGGTCGGCCTTGGTGGACTGGTTATATGAGATCGGCTGTGGTGGTTCGATTTGGATGGGATTGACTTCGGAGGGATCATGTCATGTGGTTCGGCCTGCGGTGGTTCAGCCTCTATAGGATCGGTCTTGGTGGCTAGGCTTGCCTGGTTCGGTCGTACTGTTGAGGCCAGTTCGGCCTTGATGGTATGGATCGATGAACATGGGTCGGCAGGCTGGCGTGGTTCGTTCTGGATGGGTCGTTCGGTCTCGATGGGTCGACCGGTATGTATGGATCGGCCATGAGTGGATCGGCTAAAGGGTTCGGTGCTTTCAAGGAGGATCGGCACTACGCTAGCTTCGGGTCGGCATGTCGCAGTCTTCGTGTCGGCATTTTGTTCTGGGTTAGACAAGCATTTGGAGATGAGATCGGCATGGAAGGGAATGGATTGGTTCGGCAACAAGAAGTGCTTGGGATCGGCATACCCATCGCTTATGGTGATTCCAACATAGGTTCGACATTAGAGGAAACAAGGGTTTGGGTCGGCTATGGCCTTGATGAGCCCGGACTACTCAGGAAGCCTAGTAGCTCGGGTTTTGTCTATAAATACTGCATGTGAGACTTCAGAAATGGAATTTTCATTCTACTTCCCTTCTTCTTCTACACTAAGACTGCTCTGCCATTATTGTTCTAAAAACTCTGAATTGTAACTGTAATTGATTCTAACATCAATAAGAAGGAAATTTATGGAGTGGACGTAGGTCAGAGTCAGCCGAACCACTACAAATCCTGTGTTATTACTGCTTTCTTTTTAATTTTTATTGTTCTTCACATTCACTCTCTACATGCATTCTATTTGACTGTGATTTGGTACTTTCATCTGAATTTGGGTGTTAGTGATCAATTTTGGCGCTAACATTTTGATGCTTTCATTGAGGGGGATAGAACTCAGGGAACCTATAGCTTGGACTTTGGATTTAAAGATTTAATGACTTGGAATTGGAAAGCTATGACAAGGCAATCGACAAGAAGACAGAGAACTGAAAGGAGTCGGCATGAGGGGAGTTAGGACGCTTCTTCGGGAGCTAATCAGGCTTCGATTTTCATCACTAGAGACGAGATGGAAATAATGCTGAAAAGACGAGAGAAGATGATGCAGAACCTACTTCGACAAGTTGCACAAGTTGGAGTGCAGAATCAAGGAAACACAACCGCAGGAGATGCTGGAAATAGGAGTCAGGAGCATGAAGCAACCAGAATTCAGGACAGAGCAAGACCATTAGGAGCAACACCAGAACTAGGGGGCACTCCCTCGGAGCATGTTGATCCAATCCTGGGTGGAGTACCGGGTGGAGCCATACAACATGATGTCGATAGAGGAATGAATGCTCATCTAGGAGAGCATGTCCCAGAATTCCCTCGTGAACTCGAGGGGAAGATTGGAGACAACGGACAAGGACTACAGCTCGGCGACAATGATAGGTTGGCGGAGATGGTTAGGCGAGCCATGAGAGGTGGATTGGTAAATAGAGACTTGAAAGATGTGAATAAGAGTCCTTTTGCTCCTATGATCAAGCAAGCTAGAAACCCGTCAGATTTCAAACTACCAACACTAGAGATGTATGACGGGAGAACGGATCCTGTTGTTCACTTGACGAGATACATGAGGCATATGGAAGTGCTGGGGGCGTCGGAGGAAGTCATGGCACGATGCTTCTCTTTGTATTTGATAGATATTGAAACATTATGGTTCAGATAGCTGGAGAGTGGCTCTATCGGCACATGTACAGAGCTAATTAAAAGGTTTACGAGACAGTTTCGGATCCACATAGTCAGACCCAAGAACATGATGACTTTAACATCGATGAAACAATAGAAAGGAGAGTCGCTCAGGGATTTCTTAACTAGATTCAATGAGGCGGTGGCTTTGTAGATCGGTCATATCCATCGATGGTTTTTATGGCGGCAGTTTAAAGAATTGCAAATGATTCGAATTTCAAGATATCATTGGAACGGGACCTGCTGAGGGACCTCGGGGAGTTCTACAATAAGGCAGAAAGGTTCTTGAGGCAGGAAGATGCGCATGCTGAGAGAGAAGGGAGAGAGGCTGAAGCTTATGCAGTAAGGGGTGTAGGTCCACCCAGGGAGGATCCAAATAATGATGATAAAGGAAAAAGGAAAACGAATGACAACGGTGGCACTTCGAAAAGGCCTCGGAGGGAGTCAAAGTTTTCTTCTTACACAGATTTAACCGAGACTCTAGAAAGAATTTACTTGAATATTCGAGGGCGCCTCCAGTATCGAAGGCCAGCAAGGTGGGAGCGTTCTGAATTTGAGCAGGCATCGGGAAAGCATTGCCTATTCCATGAGCTGGATGGACACAACACAAACGACTGCAGGCATTTGAAATATATTGTTGAGGAGCATGTAAGGAATGGTCATCTACAACAGTATGTAAGAAATCGAGCTGTGGCAGTGGAACAGGAGCGGCCACTGCCCACCTCAAATGAAGATGGCACTGGACGTAGGCAACGTCAGCTTATTATCAACTAAACAGATTTAAGGCTTTGAATAAGTAATAGAACTCAAAGTGATACGGCTAAATCACTTACATATGTACGGATTCGAGGACGTCTCTAAGCATGCTCTGAGACGATGATAAATCGTGTCGCTCGAGTCTATGAAATCTTGTTTTTCTTTTCGTTTCCCTGAAAACTTTTATTTTTCCCTTGGATGTACAGACATTTATTTAGCTTTCCCTGGTTGTAAAAACCTTTAATGACTGGGTTTGCATTAATGTAATAAATAAAACAGGTTTCGCGATCATGGTCCCGACCGGAGAGACGGAGCAGTGATCGCAAGACTATGAGTCTCTTCGCCGGAGAGCGATGGAATGGGCTAGAACACTATATAAAAAGTCATCGATCGGAGATGTAACGACCCAGAATTTTTATTAATTTAAATTTGGATATTTAATTAATTTTAAATATTAATAAGTGAATTTATTAGTCGAATAAATTTTATTTCGAATAATTGGATTTAATTGGATAATTAAATCAGTAATTTAATATGTGAAAAATCGGAAATAATTGAAAATTGGGTTAAATATGATTGAAAATGATTTGTAAAATTTTATTATATCATATTGGAGTTAGAATGATGTTTTAGAACTTTTAAAATCGAATTAAAATTTAATTTGTGAAAATTGAATATTTTAATATTTAATTATCGACTGAAATTAGCCAATTTTTGAACAGTCTCAGAATTGGACGAAACTAGTTTCATTGGATCCGTAATAGTTTGTTATTACCGGATTTCAATTTTCGTGTCAATCGGAGTTATCGTTTGATCGTGGCAGCTCGAAACACATCGAAATTATTTTAATATTAATTTGGCGAGTTAAATAGTCATTTTTCAAAAAGTCTCGGATTTCGACGAAACTAGTTTCATCGGATCCGTAATGTGATATTATTATATGGTTTCAAATTTCATGTCAATCGGATTTACCGTTTGTCCGGTGCAAGCTAAAACGCCTAGAAAATCGTTTAAATCGGTTTAATTTAAATTGAACGTTCATTGCCATAACTCGCACAGATGACCGAGTTAGCTCCCGAAACATATTCCATTGTGTTCGGAACGCGGGGTAAACCTTAAAAACGGCAACCGACACGCTTCGTTTGGAGTTCGGAAATTCCGGGTGAATAGTAAATTGGAAAATTTTCTATAAACCCCCCCCCCCCTCTCTTCATTTTTGCAAAATTATTAAAAACCCTAACCCTAAAAATGTCCAGCCGCCACTTTCTAATTCTAAGGCCAGAAATTCATCATTTTATTCTCTTAATCACTCTCAATCTACAAGCAATTACGCGAAGTGCTCAACTACAAAGTTGTAGAGCTCGATGAGTGCTTTGATTCTATACGGTGATGATCGGAATTGGAGTGACGGAGTGGGGGCTACGTGCCCGCGTTCACCATCAGGTCAGCACGCCATACGAGGCCATAGTAGGGCCGAGTTCACCAAGGTGGTGGCCGAAGGAAGAGGAGATGATGCTTGTTCAAGTGGCAGTAGCTGATCGTGTTCAAATTGCTTGTAGAAGGAGCATAATTTAACCCTAATTTGTGATATCGGGTTTGAGCTTGCATGTAGTTTACTGGGTAGATAGAACGTGAGTTTGGAAAGAAAGGAGGGACGACCTGATGTGGAGATGCAGGAGATCCAACGGCCCATGTTGATGTAGGTTAAAAATAATAAAGAAAGTTGTAAATTTGTAAATAAAAATCGTGTAAACTTGTAAAAATCACATCTTTTTCATACGAGGTCGAAAACGCGCGAAACCAGTTGTGTTGGAATCGTATGGACGAGCACTACGCTATGGAATTGGATTGGAGTCGTTTGGAGTTAGTGAGAATTTTGGGTAAAATTAAACGTCCGTTTAATTTTATTCGAAATAAATCGCTAAAACGAAATTGAAATCAAGGTGAGAACTTCTCGCTCAATCGAATCAGTTTCGATTTTAATTTTAAATAGTTAGATTTAAAATTATTGAATGCATGTTTGAATGATGATTGATATCTATTGATTGTTAAAATAGACATTATGCGCCGTTAGTAAGCGGATGTTATTTATTAAAAACATATACCGGGAATATTTCATAAACCGTGAAATTGGTATTATATATATAATAGCAATATATATATATATATATATATATATATTGGCATATGTATATATTGCAGTTATTGATTTCCCGCATTGTATAGCGGATGAGACCCTATTGCGCCGTCTATTAAGCGGATAATATTTTAAATCCCATATACCGCGATAATTCCGTACTGGAGCGGAATTAGTATTGTGCTAATGTTTGTGCATGCAGGAAAACAGGTTGGAGGGATCCAACTGGATTCCTCAACATTATTTATTTGATTATGGATATTTTGATATTCTTTGATTATCGTATACGATATATGATGTCGTTGTTGTCGTGATTGACTATTTGGTGTGTAGCATCATTGGACCAAGTTTTGGAATTTTAAAAGGATTTTTAAAGTGATTTTTGAAGAGTATACGTTTATAAAATATTTTTGGAATTGATCCATTTTAAATAAATAAACATTATAATTTTAATGTTATAAAAATTATGATTTTGAGAAATATAGTTAAAGGTTGATTTTTGAAAATATGAGGCTAATGATTTTATAAAATAGTTTAATCGGGATTTTTGAATTTATTATAAAAAGTTGAAATATAGGATTTATAAAATTTGATTATTTTATAAATCAAAATGATGAAATTATAAAGGACTTTAAAGATGTTTTGAAATAATAATATAAATTGATTTATATAAAAGATTTATAAAATGGATATTTATAAATTAGAATATTTTGAATTATAAAACGAGTTTTTATAAGTGTTAGAATGAATTGTGAATGAATTTCATAAATGAATGAAATTTATAGAATTATAAACGGTGAAGTTATAAATGGAATTTTATAAGCAGTAGGTTTATAAAATTTGTAAAGTTATTTGAAGAATAGATTTGGTTAAATAAATGAATCTTATAAGTTATAAGATTTATAATTTGGAAAGTCTTAAAAAGAACGATTTTGTAAAATAATCGGTTTATAAGCATTTAACTTATAATGTGAACTTTTGGTTTATAATTGAGTTATAAATCGAATAGGTTAATAAAGGAGATTTATAAAGGAAGTAGTTATAAAACAAATAGAATTAGAATTTATAAACGTTGTTTTATAAATCCGCAAAACAACTTATTTTGATAAGTAATTTGCTATAGCATATTAAAGGAGTTATATTTACGTTTTAGACAGTGAATAATCCTTTAAAATAAAATGAATAGAAATGATGAAGTTGGTTAACAAAATATATTCACGTTTTTGAATAGTGAATAATATGTTAAAGAAAATATTTTGGATTTGATGTTTTAAACAGAATTAAAACGATCCAATGATGTTTTCAAAATGTGTTGAGATTCGAAACCATAGATTTCAACATTCATTGTTGAAATAGACGTTTTCGAGAAATAGAAGGAAATGGTGGACTATAACACTGTTGTTATAGTAAATGATTTCCGAAAGGAAATGTTTTGTATAGTATTGGGATTTATATATCTATTTTAATTTCGAATCCCTATACTAGTGATTTTGGGTTGTCGTAACGATGTTTTACGCAACATTCGTTTTGGCCCAAATAAATATGGTTAAGAGAATGATTTCCGTAAAGAATAAAATATATGCTTAATTTCGACTTAAGTATATTGAATATTTTCCAAGTGTTGAAAATAAATAAAATTTGTGAATTACTTATGAATAAATAAGTATGGAAATGTTTTTCCAATGTGAAATGAAAAGTTTAGAGAATTTATCTTTTTGAAGATAAATTGAAAACGAATAATTGAAATCGTATATCACTAGATATTGTGAAATATAAATTCACTATGGAATTTATAAAAGAAAGTGGAATTTGTTTAAAAATAAATATTGATTTATTTTTGAAGTATTGAAATTATATATCTTGTAAAGATATTTTTGGGAAATAAATAATTTGGAAAATTATTTGGAATCTGGTGATGTTGTGCATATCCATTGATAGTTCAATAACCGACTATCAATATTCACCTTTGAAAGGTATTTGTTGTGATTTGTTGAATTTGAATGCCACACTTATTTTTAAATTATTGCGCTCGTTATTCGGATTACCCATTCCGAATAGTGATACGACGTAATGGATAACATTGATGACCGGTGTTGAAGACCGGGTATTTGCGAGAGCAATAGGATGACCTGTCGATTGACTCTGCACCGAGTTGCTCCGGTATAGAGTTCTCCATATGTGATGGGGAATCCGATCAGGATTGTGGATATCCGGATTGCAAGGACTTCTTTGTAAGTGCCTTCGGTTCTGTTCGAGCCCGGAACAGACTTGTATGGATAGTATGTCTGACATTACAAATTGAGATATAAAGCTGATTTCTTTCAAATATATTTCTGTTGGTGGCGGAGAATTTATTCTCTTAGCTTAACACCCTTCTCTGAGACGTACGAGCTCAGAGGTTATGTAGTTGAAGGTTTTTAGCAATATATTCCCAATTTGGTAACGTGACATGCTGAGTGTTGCTGTGAAATGATCATTGTGTTGATCATTTGTGATAAGATCATTTGTTTGATCGTTTATCTTTGTGATCATTTCTATGATCATTTGTTGACCCAAAGCATGACTTTTGTATAAAGCGTGGCTTTGTGGACGAGACTTCGTCGAACCTCACACCCCGGAATGGTCAAAACAGGAAAGATGCGGCAAGGTTATGAGGGGTAGCTTCCTTTAGGGTATGTGCATTTCTTTCTAAAAAAGGGTGGTATCATGGTATGGATCCCAGATACTTACTCATGTTGAAACACTTATTATTATGGTGTGATGTTGATTACGAGCGCTCGGTTAAAGGTCCCAAAGGACCGGGGGATGACATACTCGTGTCAGTTGTTACCCAGTTAGGGGTAACCCGGCCTTGTGTTGGCAGAGATCCGGTTTGGTTCTCGAGGACGTCCTTCCAGAGGCGTTCTCATGTGGCAATGGGAAGTTCCCTGGCCTGACCATTCGTTGGAAATCCAATTCCCAATACGAAATCCTGTACGGTTTTAGTTGTAGAACCTGCCATTTACTTATGGTGGTCACCACTGTTTAGATGGTAGCTATAGTAGGCATAGTTCGAAATGTCTATGCTGGCTAAGATTTATATCTTTATTTTCGAAATGAATTTTTTCTACACTATGCACTAGTAATAATATCAAATGTTCTTTTTAATACGTATCAAGCATCTTTGACTATCATAAGGAGAAATCTCCTCCGATTCTGCGTTTGCATGTGTGTGTGTGTGGGAGGCCTTATGGTAGTCCCATTTTTAAAAGTATTGCGAATTGACTTTAAAAATATTCCTCTATTTTGATTTTAAAGATAAATAAACTGTTTTGAGTTCTCACACCAGTCACATGACTGACTCGGAGTTTATTGTTTTCCTTCCTAAATTTTGGGTGCCCACCAATTTCCACACGGGCAGTCAAGAGACAGGTTTATGAGGGTATTCTAGAATTCAGGAGTTGCTGGAGGCAAGATGGATGGCATGGCGTATTACTAGTATATAGTATTTCTTTTCCGCTGTTTGATGTTGTTTGTTGTTGTACACTCTGATGATGATGTAATGTAATGTATAAAATGTAATAACTGATATAGTCCTTTGTTTAAAGATTATTCATTTATCTATTATATGTTGTTCCGCTGCGAATTGTGAGATTCTGTTATTGTTCTACTGTTTTCTATTCCGTTCTATTTTCTATTTTCTATCCTTCTCTCTCTTCTTCTGTCTTTTTCTTTTTCTTAAACATTGAGAATTTGTATTTCTGTTCATCTTGAGTTAATCTATGGAGATTAGTGTATATTCAAGGAGTACGGATTTGCGGGTCCTCACAGGTGGTATCAGAGCATATGGTTAAGCGACAACCATGGCTCTGTTGGGTATTACTCATTAGAGATAGAGTCAGTAGTACTCTAGAATGAGTTTGAGTGTAATAATTGCTATGAGAGCGTATTTGTTAGTGAATATAATTTTTTTTTTGTATTGTGTTGACTTATCGGTTGATTGTTTATAGATTCCGGTCGATGTAGTCTAGCTAACTATCGTAGATAGGGGTTTCTAAACTCTTAAACAAGATAAACCGACACGATATTGTTTTAAAATTGGGTAAATGAAATAATTTTACCTTGAGTATATTTTATATATAAGGAAATAATTTTTCAGAATTATTAAAGTGTATATAAGTTGATTGTTTAGTTGTTTGAATAATCTAAATAAAAGAAATAATTGTATAAGTAAAATGAATTATAAGAATTAAATTATAATTAAAGTGATTTACAATTGTGAAATAAACTTATATATAAGAAATGAAACTATATGAATATATTTATGAATATGAGTTGTACATAAAAAATGAATTTAAAGTTAAATGGAAATTTACTTAGAATTGGAATCTAAATTGATTTATAAGTGGGAATTTAAGTTAAGTAAAACCAAGTGATGTTTATTAAATGGAAGTATAACTTGAGAGATGTTGAATGAAGTTGATATTGGTATCAAAGTAAAATAATAGAGTTAAGTGATAGATATGAACTTGAGTTATATAAATAAAATTCAACTTTAGTAATTGAATTGAATGAATGAATTGAATGTTAATCAATTGAAAATTAAGTTGATATGAAATAATGGATATAAGTGTTAATTCATCAAAATCTAATGTTATTGAAAGTTGAATAATTGAATGAAAATCAATTTAATTAAACCAATTGAAAGTAAAGGTGTTAAACCAAGTTAAATGAATATAAGCAAAGGAATTTGGATGAAATTAATAAACATTGGTTGTTATATGATTGTTGGTTGATTGTATAAAATTCATTAAGTGTTAATGAAATTGAATTAATGAAATTGGAAGCTAAAGTGATTAAATTCAATTGGAAGTTAAGTGAATCTTAAACAGAATTGAATTTGATTTGGAAGTGAACCAACTTGAATATGAATTAGTGAATATAAACTAATTGAAAATGAATGTTAGTAAAAACATCCACTGTTAATAAATCAAATGTGGTTAAATTGAAAACCCAATTCATTGAATATTAATGAGAATATGAATGAATATTTATTGGTTATGAATGCTAGTTGGATGATAGTTGTTTTGATGGTTGAATTTATTGCTTTTACTGCATTTGCTATGTAGGCATATATAGTTGTTATGTTGCTATATGTTGTATATCGATACTATTGTCTATATACATGTTTCTCATCTATTTGTTGAGTGTTTAGTAGGTGCGGATCGCGTTTGCTTCGCATTTGGAGCTCGCTTTCGCGCTATATTAGCCGTATATGCTTGCTAATAAAATATAAGGTACATATCTCGGATTAAATATAGTACTTTTGCACTTTTTTTCCCTGTGGGATGCCTCATTACTTGATGAGATGTATATTTGTGATATATATACTGTCATTTTTTTTTGGATCGAGCCGCGCAAAGGAGACTATGGCGAATTTTTCCGGAAATTTAAGGCGTTAGAAAAAATTTGGGAAATTGAAAAATTTATGAAAACTATAACTTTGATTTGGTATTGAAAGTTAAACAATAGTAGTTGTTTTTGAAAATATAACTAAGTATGATTTGAAAACTTAGTAAAGATTTGTAAGAAATTTAACTATGGATTTTTGGAAAGTTAATAGATTCTGTAACTTTTCTTACTTAGTAATTTCGAGGACGAAATTCTTTTAAGGGGGAAAGTATGTAACGACCCAGAATTTTTATTAATTTAATTTGGATATTTAATTAATTTTAAATATTAATAAGTGAATTTATTAGTCGAATAAATTTTATTTCGAATAATTGGATTTAATTGGATAATTAAATCAGTAATTTAATATGTGAAAATACGGAAATAATTGAAAATTGGGTTAAATATGATTGAAAATGATTTGTAAAATTTTATTATATCATATTGGAGTTATAATGATGTTTTAGAACTTTTAAAATCGAATTAAAAGTTAATTTGTGAAAATTGAATATTTTAATATTTAATTATCGACTGAAATTAGCCAATTTTTGAACAGTCTCAGAATTGGATGAAACTAGTTCCATTGCATCCGTAATAGTTTGTTATTATCGGATTTCAAGTTTCGTGTCAATCGGAGTTACCGTTTGATCGTGGCAGCTCGAAACGCATCGAAATTATTTTAATATTAATTTGGCGAGTTAAAATAGTCATTTTTCAAAAAGTCTCGGATTTCGACGAAACCAGTTTCATCGGATCCGTAATGTGATATTATTATATGGTTTCAAATTTCATGTCAATCGGATTTACCGTTTGTCCGGTGCAAGCTAAAACGCCTAGAAAATCGTTTAAATCGGTTTAATTTAAATTGAACGTTTATTGCCATAACTCGCACAGATGACCGAATTAGCTCCCGAAACATGTTCCATTGTGTTCGGAACGTGGGGTAAACCTTCGAAACGCCAACCGGCACGCTTCGTTTGGAGTTCGGAAATTCCGGGTGAATAGTAAATTGGAAAATTTTCTATAAACCCCCCCCTCTCTTCATTTTTGCAAAATTATTAAAAACCCTAACCCTAAAAATGTCCAGCCGCCACTTTCTAATTCTAAGGCCAGAAATTCATCATTTTATTCTCTTAATCACTCTCAATCTACAAGGAATTACGCGAAGTGCTCAACTAGAAAGTTGTAGAGCTCGATGAGAGCTTTGATTCTATACGGTGATGATCGGAATTGGAGTGACGGAGTGGGGGCTACGTGCCCGCGTTCACCATCAGGTCGGTACGCCATACGAGGCCATAGTAGGGCCGAGTTCACCAAGGTGGTGGCCGAAGGAAGAGGAGATGATGCTTGTTCAAGTGGCAGTAGCTGATCGTGTTCAAATTGCTTGTAGAAGGAGCATAATTTAACCCTAATTTGTGATATTGGGTTTGAGCTTGCATGTAGTTTACTGGGTAGATAGAACGTAAGTTTGGGAAGAAAGGAGGGACGGCCTGATGTGGAGATGCAGGAGATCCAACGGCCCATGTTGATGTAGGTTAAAAATAATAAAGAAAGTTGTAAATTTGTAAATAAAAATCGTGTAAACTTGTAAAAAACATATCTTTTTAATACGAGGTCGAAAACGCGCGAAACCAGTTGCGTTGGAATTGTATGGACGAGCACTACGCTATGGAATTGGATTGGAGTCGTTTGGAGTTAGTGAGAATTTTGGGTAAAATTAAACGTCCGTTTAATTTTATTCGAAATAAATCGCTAAAACGAAATTGAAATCAAGGTGAGAACTTCTCACTCAATCGAATCAGTTTCGATTTTAATTTTAAATAGTTAGATTTAAAATTATTGAATGCATGTTTGAATGATGATTGATATTTATTGATTGTTAAAATAGACATTATGCGCCGTTAGTAAGCGGATGTTATTTATTAAAAACATATACCGCGAATATTTCATAAACCGTGAAATTGGTATTATATATATAATAGCAATATATATATATATTGGCATATGTATATATTGCAGTTATTGATTTCCCGCATTGTATAGCGGATGAGACCCTATTGCGCCGTCTATTAAGCGGATAATATTTTAAATCCCATATACCGCGATAATTCCGTACTGGAGCGGAATTGGTATTGTGCTAATGTTTGTGGATGCAGGAAAACAGGTTGGAGGGATCCAACTGGATTTCTCAACATTATTTATTTGATTATGGATATTTTGATATTCGTTGATTATCATATACGATATATGATGTCGTCGTTGTCGTGATTGACTATTTGGTGTGTAGCATCATTGGACCAAGTTTTAGAATTTTAAAAGGATTTTTAAAGTGATTTTTGAAGAGTATACGTTTATAAAATATTTTTGGAATTGATCCATTTTAAATAAATAAACGTTATAATTTTAATGTTATAAAAATTATGATTTTGAGAAATATAGTTAAAGGTTGATTTTTGAAAATATGAGGCTAATGATTTTATAAAATAGTTTAATCGGGATTTTTGAATTTATTATAAAAAGTTGAAATATAGGATTTATAAAATTTGATTATTTTATAAATCAAAATGATGAAATTATAAAGGACTTTAAAGATGTTTTAAAATAATAATATAAATTGATTTATATAAAAGATTTATAAAATGGATATTTATAAATTAGAATATTTTGAATTATAAAACGAGTTTTTATAAGTGTTAGAATGAATTGTGAATGAATTTCATAAATGAATGAAATTTATAGAATTATAAACGGTGAAGTTATAAATGGAATTTTATAAGCAGTAGGTTTATAAAATTTGTAAAGTTATTTGAAGAATAGATTTGGTTAAATAAATGAATCTTATAAGTTATAAGATTTATAATTTGGAAAGTCTTAAAAAGAACGATTTTGTAAAATAATCGGTTTATAAGCATTTAACTTATAATGTGAACTTTTGGTTTATAATTGAGTTATAAATCGAATAGGTTAATAAAGGAGATTTATAAAGGAAGTAGTTATAAAACAAATAGAATTAGAATTTATAAACGTTGTTTTATAAATCCGCAAAACAACTTATTTTGATAAGTAATTTGCTATAGCATATTAAAGGAGTTATATTCACGTTTTAGACAGTGAATAATCCTTTAAAATAAAATGAATAGAAATGATGAAGTTGGTTAACAAAGTATATTCACGTTTTTGAATAGTGAATAATATGTTAAAGAAAATGTTTTGGATTTGATGTTTTAAACAGAATTAAAACGATCTAACGATGTTTTCAAAATGTGTTGAGATTCGAAACCATAGATTTCAACATTCGTTGTTGAAATAGACGTTTTCGAGAAATAGAAGGAAATGGTGGACTATAACACTGTTGTTATAGTAAATGATTTCCGAAAGGAAATGTTTTGTATAGTATTGGGATTTATATATCTATTTTAATTTCGAACCCCTATACTAGTGATTTTGGGTTGTCGTAACGATGTTTTACGCAACATTCATTTTGGCCCAAATAAATATGGTTAAGAGAATGATTTCCTTAAAGAATGAAATATATGCTTAATTTCGATTTAAGTATATTGAATATTTTGCAAGTGTTGAAAATAAATAAAATTTGTGAATTACTTATGAATAAATAAGTATGGAAATGTTTTTCCAATGTGAAATTAAAAGTTTAGAGAATTTATCTTTTTGAAGATAAATTGAAAACGAATAATTGAAATCGTATATCGGTAGATATTGTGAAATATAAATTCACTATGGAATTTATAAAAGAAAGTGGAATTTGTTTAAAAATAAATATTGATTTATTTTTGAAGTATTGAAATTATATATCTTGTAAAGATATTTTTGGGAAATAAATAATTTGGAAAATTATTTGGAATCTGGTGATTTGTGCATATCCATCGATAGTTCAATAACCGACTATCAATATTTACCTTTGAAAGGTATTTGTTGTGATTTGTTGAATTTGAATGCCACACTTATTTTTAAATTATTGCGCTCGTTATTCGGATTACCCATTCTGAATAGTGATACGACGTAATGGATAACATTGATGACCGGTGTTGAAGACCGGGTATTTGCGAGAGCGATAGGATGACCTGTCGATTGACTCTGCACCGAGTTGCTCCGGTATAGAGTTCTCCATATGTGATGGGGAATCCGATCAGGATTGTGGATATCCGGATTGTAAGGACTTCTTTGTAAGTGCCTTCGGTTCTGTTCGAGCCCGGAACAGACTTGTATGGATAATATGTCTGACATTACAAATTGAGATATAAAGCTGATTTCTTTCAAATATATTTCTGTTGGTGGCGGAGAATTTATTCTCTTATCTTAACACCCTTCTCTGAGACGTACGAGCTCAGAGGTTATGTAGTTGAAGGTTTTTAGCAATATATTCCCAATTTGGTAATGTGACATGCTGAGTGTTGCTGTGAAATGATCATTGTGTTGATCATTTGTGATAAGACCATTTGTTTGATCGTTTATCTTTGTGATCATTTCTATGATCATTTGTTGACCCAAAGCATGGCTTTTGTATAAAGCGTGGCTTTGTGGACGAGACTTCGTCGAACCTCACACCCCGGAATGGTCAAAACAGGAAAGATGCGGTAAGGTTATGAGGGGTAGCTCCCTTTAGGGTATGTGCATTTTCTTCTGGAAAAGGGTGGTATCATGGTATGGAGCCCAGATACTTACTCATGTTGAAACACTTATTATTATGGTGTGATGTTGATTACGAGCGCTCGGTTAAAGGTCCCAAAGGACCGGGGGATGGCATACTCGTGTCAGTTGTTACCCAGTTAGGGGTAACCCGGCCTTGTGTTGGCAGAGATCCGGTTTGGTTCTCGGGGACGTCCTTCCAGAGGCGTTCTCATGTGGCAATGGGAAGTTCCTTGGCCTGACCATTCGTTGGAAATCCAATTCCCAATACGAAACCCTGTACGGTTTTAGTTGTAGAACCTGCCATTTACTTATGGTGGTCACCACTGTTTAGATGGTAGCTATAGTAGGCATAGTTCGAAATATCTATGCTGGCTAAGATTTATATCTTTATTTTCGAAATGAATTTTTTCTACACTATGCACTAATAATAATATCAAATGTTCTTTTTAATACGTATCAAGCATCTTTGACTATCATAAGGAGAAATCTCCTCTGATTCTGCGTTTGCATGTGTGTGTGCGGGAGGCCTTATGGTAGTCCCATTTTTAAAAGCATTGCGAATTGACTTTAAAAATATTCCTCTATTTTCATTTTAAAGATAAATAAACTGTTTTGAGTTCTCACACCAGTCACATGACTGACTCGGAGTTTATTGTTTTCCTTCCTAAACTCTGGGTGCCCACCAATTTCCACACGGGCAGTCAAGAGACAGGTTTATGAGGGTATTCTGGAATTCAGGAGTTGCTGGAGGCAAGATGGATGGCATGGCGTTTACTAGTATATAGTACTTCTTTTCCGCTGTTTGATGTTGTTTGTTGTTGTACACTCTGATGATGATGTAATGTAATGTATAAAATGTAATAACTGATATAGTTCTTTGTTTAAAGATTATTCATTTATCTATTATATGTTGTTCCGCTGCGAATTGTGAGATTCTGTTATTGTTCTACTATTTTCTATTCCGTTCTATTTTCTATCCTTCTCTCTCTTCTTCTGTCGTTTTCTTTTTCTTAAACATTGAGAATTCGTATTTATGTTCATCTTGAGTTAATCTATGGAGATTAGTGTATATTCAAGGAGTACGGATTTGCGGGTCCTCACATGAGAGCCGAGGCCGAAGAATATAAATGTCCTCGGCCAGAGAGCCGAGGCCGGAGAATATAAAAGTCCTCGGCAGGAGAGCCGAGGCCGGAGAATATAGAAAGTCCTTGGCTGTAGAGCCGAGGCCGGAGAATATAAAACATCCTTGGCCGGAGAGCCGAGGCCGGAGAACATAAAAGCCCTTGATCGGAGAGTCGAGGTCGGAATAGGATGACGGTCCGGAGTGGTCATGGAATTGGTTATTGGTTATTGGATTCGGAATCGGATATCAACTAGGAGCAGTTGCAGATTCGAATAGGGAAACGACAATGACACTTGAATAAAATGGATTGGACTATGTATCGGAAGATATGACTATAGATAACATATGGACTTCAGATATCGGATTCGAGGCTATTCAAACACACCTTCCAATAGCAAGGCATGTTTTGGGGGGTAAATGTTAACCCACTTTTTTGCAAGGCCGTGGACAGGCGGATTTAACTAAATCGACTGCTCGTTTATCGAGACTGGAATACGATGGTTTTGAGCCAGCTGCATGGATAGACGGTCAGTCCTGGATGGTTCGGTATATGTGGCTCGTCCTAGGTGGTTCGGCAGGTGTCGTTCGTCCAAGGGTGAAAGGTCATGCATGGCTCGGCCTAGGTGGGTCGGCCAAGATAGGACGGTTGGGTCTGGTTCGATCAGGATGGGGTCATTCGGGCTCGGTGGGGTCGACCTAGGTGGATTGGTTATACGGGATCAGCTTTGGTGGTTCGGTTTTGATGGGATTGGCTTCAGAGGGATCAAGTCACGTGGTTCAGCTTGTGGCGATTCGGCCTTTATAGGATCGGTCTTGGTGGCTCGGCTTGCCTGGTTCGGTCGTAGTGTTGAGGCCAGTTCGGCCTTGATGGTGTGGATCGGTGAACATGGGTTGGCAGGCTGGTGTGGTTCGGTCTGGGAGGCGTGGTTAGGTCAGGATGGATCCTTCGGTCTCAATGGGTCGACCGGTATGTATGGATCGGCCATGAGTGGATCGGCTAAATGGTTCGGTGCTTTCAAGAAGGAGGGTCGACACTACACTAATTTCGGGTAGGCATGTCGCAGTCTTCGGGTCGTCATTTCTTTCTGGGTTTGGCAAGCATTTGTAGATGGGATCGGCACGGAAGGGAATGGATTGGTTCGGCATCGAGGAATGCTTGGGATCGGCATACCCATCGGTTATGATGATTCCAGCATAAAGTTTGGCATTGGAGGAAACAAGGGTTTGGATCGGCTACGGCCTTAATGGGCCCGGACTACTCGGGAAGCCCAGTAGATCGGGTTTTGTCTATAAATACAACATGTGAGACTTTAGAAAATGGATCTTCATTCTTCTGCTCTTCTTCTACACTAAGGCTGACTCTGCCATTGTTGTTCTAAAAACTCTAGATTGTAACCGTAATTGATTCTAACATCAATAAAAAGGGAATTTCTGGAGTGCACGTAGGCCAGAGTCAGCGGAACCACTATAAATCTTGTGTTACTACTGCTTTCTTTTTAATTTTTATTGTTCTTCATATTCATACTATCTACATACATTCTATATGAGATCCGTGACCTGATTTGGTGCTTTCATCTTGATTTGGGTGTTAGTCACCAATTTTGACGCTAACATATATTATATTGAGCGAATATTTTTTTTACTATAGACAGAAAAAATATATCATTTAAAGACACATTAGTGATAGAATGCATGTGAAGAAAACATGGAGATTTTGATATCAACACTAGTAGAAAATAATAACCATCAAACAATTTATAACTAATCAAACCGCATAACGTAAATGACCATTTTTGTTTTGTTGCAACTATTCGTTAACTTAAAGCTAAAATACAATAATAATATATGAAATGAATCACTTGCATTATCCAGACAAAAACACAATTTTCATAATAAATTCGACATGTAATAACTATAAATTAGGCATATAATACCTTAAAACTTAATATTTACACGAGCAACAATATAAGAATTGAATCTACTCAATATGCAAATAAGATGACAAGAAGCAATCACCATAAGAATATGCACACAACACGTTTAAAATTTACAGGAGGTGCATATTTCAAAATTTCAAGAAAATGATATTCCTTAACATCTTTATATCCGAACTAGATTATTTTCCACCATGATATCTATTGGCTCCACCAAGTGCCAACATCTAATTACAGTATAAACCATGTATGATCATTAAGTTATAAAATATTATTTGATAATTTTAACATGAACAGTCAAAAAAATTGAACCAGAACCTTAGCCGTGAGAATAATAAAAAAAACATGAGAGCTGCTCATAAAATCCTTATATCAGTAAGTACATGAATAGCAAGCATACTTCCAACTTCACAATTTACAACAATTAGTTTGATCCTTGGTTGTCGTAATGCTCAAAATTGCGCTACTACGTGGATTGGAGCAATACAATAAAGGGGAACAACAATGACAATCCAATCATATTTACATAACCCAAGACTCTTTTGCATCTCATAATTACCAAATATGCTTGCACCCTAACATGTATTGTTTCAAAAACATGCACCCTTAATAACATTCTATCATGGCCAGAAACAAAATTAACAATTTAAAATCAACATTTGTCAATTGGGCACCTTCCTTGAGCTATCAAACTTTGGGGACAACATTGTACACGGGTATCCATTTTCCTTCACTTTTCTTGTTTTTCATATGAGCATTCTCATCCTTAGAAATAAACCAAGATATTCATTATTTCATGGAATTAAAGCAGTGTTTTTTTCTCTATATGTTCTCTCCTTACGTTGAGGAACACAATGTTTTGCTCAAAATATTCCATTTGCCAAGTTTTCTTTCTAAATTTTCTTTCTGCTGATTGCTCCTTCTGTAATATTTATATATGTTACCCATCCACTCTATCATTTAATCCATCCTTCTGTGATATTGCAGCAAGAAAAAAGGAGATTTATCGCTCGCAATTATAAAAAATTCGGGTGCTTACAATTGAATTCGAACCGTTGTTCAAAAATTGAAGCAAAGATCACTCGTGGATCTTGACAACTAGATCACCTATTCAACCTATGCGACCCTAACTTTCTGGATTTGAAAGTCGAGTATTGATTTTCGATCCATAAAATGATGCCATTGTTTTCATGTCGGTGTCGATCTTCGCATATCGCTGTAGCAAGTATTCATCTAAGATTTGATTTTAACAGTAATTTGATGAAGAGGAGAGAGTATTGGGTTATTCAAATTAAACTGTTTGGGCAGAAATAGTAAGGAAAGGGGATTTATGGTTCTTAGCGCTAGAGAAGTTAGGGGAGGAAGAGGACGAGAATTTAGGGTATGGGTAGCAGTCGAAATGAAGAGCGGGTCCTCTAGTTTTAGATTTAGTTAAATATCCAAGTAGGAATAATGGGATGAAGAAGCGAGAGAACATGCAGCGACTAAGAGAAAGAGCAGTAGTTTTGGCTTCAGTGAATTCCATTTTGTAACACCATGATAATGCAAAGCTACCTATAGTCGATTTGATTATATATATATATATATATAGTATTGATACAGACAAAAAATGAAGCGATGCACATGTGGTATGACCGTGTCAGGGATAAAACGAAAGACAACTCATTTGGGATCGACTAAATATTATAGCATCACCTCATTTATAAATAAATATTAACTTCGTTTGTTGTTTGACTGTCATTTAATGCTAGCAAATAAACAGCTTATCTCATTTAAATATCAACAAATTAAATCAACTAAACTGAACCAGTTATTTTCAGTGAGATTGGTTCCAATTTTTGGAAATTTAGAGTTCCTTTTGTTCGTTTTGAATGGTTATTTGGTTTTAGTTTTTATTGTCAATTTCAACATAAACTGTAACATGCGCATTTTTAGACACAAATCATGCCAAGAAAATATGAACTAGTAAGGTTTTAAAATATTACAAAGCATAATTACAGAGATAGAGTTCTAAGGCATTCTACAAATTCATATCTCACAACGGAAGGAAATAAAATATAAATATGGAAAAATAGACATTCAATAAAAACATTCTCCAAAATACTTGCTTTATAAAATACACTGTTTCAAAATTACATCATAAGTTACAAACTTCTAATACAACACTTAACTATAAAAGAACAACAGAAAGCATTAGAACCCCATAATTTAGTCCTTTCTTCCCCATGCTATAATAAATCATTGCAAACCAGTCTGTTCTATGGTGGTGGAAAATGAAGAGAATGGGAATGGGTCAGACATAAAACCCGGTGAATGAGAACTTGACTAATAAGATGATTGTTATCCCGTCTTTTGGCAAGGCCGTGACACCAAGGACTTGACTAGAAACCAAAGACAGTCTGTCCCGAAGGTCGGTTATATACTGGTCCACTATGGATACTGGTGAATTTTTTCCAAGCCCAAATCGAGCTATAACAGATATGACGCGATAAGCAAAGCTATGATAGCCAACGTTTCAAATTTCAAGTCGATCGGAGTTCATATGCTCAAGTTATGGATCGATCAAACTCTGTGAGATGCAAGTTCTGTTCGTATCCATCTATTTCGTATCGATCCATTTCATATCCATCCATCGAGGCCCTTCAGTTCGTATCCATCATGCATAAGCGGCATGTTTCGTATCGATCACTCACTTGATCGATACGAAGGAAAGAGCCAAAGATCCGTACGAAATAGTATACACGAGTGATTCAGAATGCCAACTCTACCTGTTTATAAAGGGATCTCTGATCCTAACCAGCACATCTTAAAGTACGAATGGTTAATGAATGCTGCACGAGCCGACGATGCGATCAAGTGTCGAAGTTTCTCGATCTCCCTGGGGGCATATTAATTATGTAGTTTACTCGTCTCCTACCTTGATCTATCTCATGTTTTGACCAGTTGGCAACGAAGGTTGTTGAACAGTTTCGCATGCAAGTCACAAGGCCAAAAGATATTAACACCTTGTCTAGTGTCACTCAAGCTCCCGGAGAGACCCTCAGACGTTATTTGTAGAAATTTCATGCTGCATGCGCTGAGATTAGTAATCCCAATGACAACTCAATTCTGATGGCACTAACTAAGGGGATCGATCTCGATTCTGAGTTTAGCAACTGGTTTGCCTGAAAACCCCCTGCGTCATTAGACTGTTTCTATTCTAAGCCAGCCTAGTTTTTGAGAAGGGAGGATATGAAGTAGTCTAGAAAAAAGGATGACGCAGGGCCCAGTGTGGAAGGAAGCCAAAGCAATGTCGATGTTTAATAAACCGGGGAAAGACCCAGTAAGGTGCAATTGAACATACAGAATAAACAGAATCAATAGAAAGGCAATGGAAATCAAAACAGGAAATGGGATCAGAACTGTAGGCCACGACGTAGGGCTCCTATGTTTGACAATTATACTCCTTTAAATACGTCGCTTGAAAATGTGTACTTGCAGACCTGCAATACCATTCAGTATAAGAAAGCTGCTCCGAAGCAGTCGTAAAAAAAAACAGATTCAACCGTGGAAGTTTTATAGGTTTCACGACAGCTATGGCCATAATAGAACGAGTTTCGTCATTTATAGGATATTATTGAGAAGTTGATATGAGAGAGAAAGTTGGAGCAGTTTGTGCGGGCACCGTAGTCAAGAGGTGCGGGCCCATCGAATCGAAACCATATACCAAATCAGGCGAGACCGGAGGAACCTACTCATACCGGCGGGAGGTTGGTGATTCATACTATTAGTGGTGGTCCTCATCCAGCCGATCGAACCTGGAAGGAAATGGAGTTGTATGCCAGCTCTATTAGGCATGTGAGCTTCGAATGTTGTAGTAATTTGGAGGACGGAGCTCCGGCGAAGCAACATAAAACGATGACAGACGACATCGTATTTTGAGACAGGGATGCCGACAGAGTCGAAGCCCTAACCATTGATCCACATGTCATTTTAGCTCAGATAGGTCTTGCTCTGATGAAGAGGATCTTAGTGGACAGTGGAAGTTCAGTGAACATGTTATTTAAGCAAGCTTATGATCAAATGAAGATGGAAGCAAAGGATTTGAAGCCTCATTAATCTCGCATTCACCGCTTCAATGGAAGTGTGAATACACCCACTGGGATGGCAGAGCTACCAGTGGAATTGGGAATTGGAGAATGCCGAAGATTCCGGATATTACAGTTTGTTGTATTGGACATAGACTCGTCGTACAATGCTTTCTTGGACCGACCGACCCTATCTGAGTTCAGGGATGCTATTGCCACTTGTGTCTGACTTTAAAATTCCCTACTGACAATGGAGTTGGAGTCGTTCAGGGAGACCAGGCTTCTGGACGAGCCTGTTATGTTGTCGATCTGTGGGAGGTATAGCGAAAAGAAAATGGAAAGGGCGTAGAAGAATCTATCTGTGTCCTCTTTGTGGAAAATTGGCAGCTAACACATGAGCCTAGGCCCGAGCACCCGAACCAGTTCCCAAGGTATCTTGACCCGAGAGATATTGAAAGTGAAGATGAAAGTAAAGACAGTCAAGCTTCCCTGACCGAGCTGACGATCTATGTTCCGATCGACGATAATGACGATTCTAAAATGATAAAGATTGGATCTCAGCTAAGCCAACAGACGTAGGAGTAGTTGGTTGAATTTATCCGTGCAAACCTCGAGGTGTTTGCCTGGATGCATTCTGACACGTGTGGAATCTTCCCGGACATCGCGAGCTACACATTGAATATTGCCCCACGGCATGTCCTGGTCAAGCAAAAAAGGCGTGGTATGGATCCAGAGAGATCTGCCATCCTTAAGGAAGAGGTAGATAAACTCAAGTCGAACGGGTTTATCCGAGATGCATTATATCCGGAATGGGTGTCTAATCCTGTACTTGTCAGAAAACTTAATGGAAAATGGAGAACATGCATTGATTGCTTGGACTTGAATAAAGCTTGCCCTAAAGACAGTTACCATTTCACCGAATCGATCAGCTCGTAGACTCAACGGTTGGACATGAACTCTTATTCTTCATGGATGCGTATTCTGGATAAAGTCAGATACCCATGCACTTGCCTGATCAGGAGCATATCAGCTTCATCACTGATCTGAGACTTTACCGCTACAAAGTCATGCTCTTTGGACTCAAGAACGCTGGGGCGACCTACCAACAGTTAGCTAATCAAATGTTTGCCAACCAGATCGGAAAAACCATGGAGGCATATGTGGATGACATGCTTGTGAAGTTCTGACTCTCCACTGATCATATCAAAGACCTGGAATCGATGTTCAACTCCCTTCGAGAATATAGAATGAAACTCAACTCGTTGAAATGCCACTTTGAGGTCGCATCTGGAAAATTCCTTGGAATTATCGTCAATGCTCGAGGAATTGAAGCCAATCCCAAGAAGTTCTGGGCAATCATAAACCTTGAGACTCCAAGGACTATAAAGCATGTTTAGAGCCTCAATGGAAAAGTAGTTGCATTGAGCAGGTTCATTTCAAAATCCATCGACAAATACATTCCCTTCTTCGATCTGATCGGGAAAAGGAAACGAAATTTTGAATGGACTATAGAATGCGAGGGCACTTTCCGAGCGCTGATTCAACATCTGTCCACACCACCCATTCTGTCAAAGCCTATTGATCACGAAAGATTTTTCATCTACTTGGTGGTGTCAGAAAACTTATTTAGTGCTGCCTTAATTCGGAAGGAAGACCGGATAAAATGGCCAGTATATTACATTAGCAAACGACAGACCGGAACAGAGAGATAATATCCAAAGCTAGAAAAGCTGGCTTATTGTCTTGTCATTGCCTCAAGGAAGCTCCGCCTATATTTCTAGGCTCATCCTATCACCGTCTAAACCGACCAGCCACTACGACAGGTCCTTACACGGCCTGAGACGTCCGGTAGGTTACTCAAGTGGAATATCGAGCTGGGTCAGCTCGACATCACTTACACACCATGACGAGCCATTCAAGGACAAGTTCTAGCAGATTACATCGCTGAATTCACTATCCCGGAGGACTTGCCCGAAACCAATGAATCTATTAAATATGTTTGGAAGCTGCACATTGATGGTGCATCAAATGATCGCTGCTGAAGCGCCGGAGTTGTACTTGAAACTCCTGAAGGCCGATCTATATGCTATGCCTTAAAGTTCGATTTCCATGCAACTAACAACGAGGTTGAATATGAAGCCCTGCTTGCTGGATTGAGACTTGCCAGAGATTTAAGAATTATTTCCGTGGAGATTTACTGTGATTCACAATTGGGTGTGTCAAGTTCGGCGGGAGTACCAGGCCAATGACCGAAAGCTGGCTGCTTATCTTGCCCGGGTTCAGGAAATATTGGATCGGTTTGATTATTATGCCGTCTTTTTCATACCCCGAGAATGCAATCAGAAGGCCAATCCCTTAGCAAAGTTAGCCACTACAGGTGAGGCTCAACAAATGGGAATCATTCCCGTGGTGACATTGTCTTCCTCGAGCATCAATTAGATGGAAACATTCTGGGTATTTAAAGTCATTCTCGATTAGGAATCATGAATGACTCCGTTCAGAAACTATGCCGAGCATGAGACCTTATAGGAGCATAGGAATGAAAAAAGACAAGTTTTTTGAAAGGCTTCACGCTTTACTATTCAAAATGGAGTCATGTATAGAAGAGGGTACTATGTTCCTTTACTCCGGTGTATCGCCCACAATGAAATCAAACGAGTATTACAACATGAAGGAGAACGTGGCGGTCACACTGGGAGGGCAAGCTCTTGCCAAAAAAGTGCTCCGATATGGATATTATTGGGCGATTGTAAATTGTGATGCATCGGATTACACTAGAAAATGTGACAGATGTTAAAAGCATCTCAGATTCCAAGAGCCCCGCCTACCGAAATAACTCAGATGCTCAGTCCATGGCCGTTTGCAGTATGGGGCATTGACATTATTGGTTCTCAACCTCTAGCCAAAGGTGATGCGAAGTACGGCATCGTTGCAGTTGATTTGTAACGACCCGTATTTTACGGATCGAAGGATCGTAGAATTGTTGTTATTAGGATGTTAGTGTTGTTAAGTCATTCAGAATTTAAGTCGTAGAGATGAGTCGTGTAGAGATGAGTCGGGTAGAAGATAAGTGGGTAGTACGACTTAAGGAGTTGGAGCGACTCATGGTAGTGACTGACTCATAGGTGTTAACGGCTTAAGGTGGTTAGCAAGTTAATGGATTGAGCGACTTATAGGAGTTAACGACCTAAGTGTTGGAACGACTTATAGGATGGAACGACCTAAGGGTTAGTGGCTTAGGGAAGTTAGCGGCTTAACAGGATTAGTAGGGTAACAGCTTAGGAGTTAACGAGTTAGTGACCTAGAGATTAGCGCTGTGTTGAGATAGGTCGTGGGAGTCTTAAGTCGTTGGGTCGTAGGGTTTGCTAAGTCGTTAAGCCGTAGGTAGAGTAGAAGTGTTAACCCGTTAGGATGGTTAGGTCGGCATTATATTTAAGTCGTGACCGACTTATGTTAGGTCGTAAGTCGCACGCGTGTGTTATGGCTGGGGTCGTTGAACTGTTGGGTCGGCAAGAGTTAGGTCGTACGAGCGACTTAAGTGTTAGGTCGGCAAGGTAGTTAAGTCGCGTATATGTTCGTGTGTGTTAGGTAGTTAGGTCGGCTACATTTGTAGAGTCATAAGCCGTAAGTTGATGAGTCGTAAGCCGTGAGTTAATGAGTCGTGAACGACTCATAGGGGCGAACGACTCATGGGTTGGCCTATAAATAGAAGTGCCTATCTTCATTTTTGGGATCCGGATTTTGAAGCGACGAAGTGCTGCTATTTTGAGAGCTCGACTACAACACTTCTTCACTTCTTTTCTCTACTCTAATCTAGTGCTTCCTTCCATCCAAGATTGAAGATCAAATCGAAGATCCAAGAGCCAAAGTTGAAGATCTTCATCCATTGAAGAGAGATTTCATCGTTTGAAGGGAAATCTTGTCGGATCAAGCTAGATCCTTTGCTGTCCAGATCTGGAGTTTGTTGCTTTTGAAGTGTTTAGGTGATTCGGTGAGCGGTGGTTATCTCTCACACGGACCCAAAGGAGTATATTGGATCGGTGACTTGTTTGTGTGTTAAAGATAGTGATTTCATGCATTTTCCTTAAGTCTGCATGTAGATCCATCACTCATAAAGTTTTGATATCCATTCTACTACATGTTAACCTATTATAGTTCATTCATCAAGATATTACTTAGAGTTCATGCTTGTTAGATTTGGACTCTTTATTTACTAAATTGCCATTATTGTTATAACTGTTTATTTAGATCTTGTTTGAATGATTGATTACTTGGATTAATGTTTGATTTGATTGATTGTTAGAAATTAGTTGATTGATGATTTGATTTGGACAAGTTGGTCGAAGATGATTCAAAAGCTAAGTGGAAAGGCTCTTGAATA
Source organism: Allium cepa (assembly GCA_030765085.1). Lineage (NCBI taxonomy): Eukaryota > Viridiplantae > Streptophyta > Magnoliopsida > Asparagales > Amaryllidaceae > Allium > Allium cepa. The sequence goes on along the minus strand of CM060934.1, from coordinate 953,995,109 downwards.
AGGAAAGCTGCCCGTGGCATATGAAGAGGATGATAAAGCTCATATGGATAGATTTGATGATGATGTTGAGATGGGACTTTGCTATGATGCGATGAGGCAAAGCATGATGTTGAGATGGGACTTTGCTATGATGCGATAAAGCAAAGCATGATATGAGATAGCCTTGGTTTAATCCAGACGGGATCATCCCAAGCATGTTGATAACTCGGTGAAATGGTTCGAGTTTGTTGATAATGGTTGGCTTGAGAGGCGCTTGAGCTAGTATGGAAATAGTCGTCGAGGAGGATGACTAGAAGGCTGAGATCTCATAGTTGTTGAAGGTTCTAGCATACTCAAAGCAAGAGTACGTTGGGCAGATTAGATAGTCCCAAGATGAATAGTTGATGGTCTAGTACTCTGGGCAGATTCGATAGTCCTAGGCACGGATCACGATGACGTGTGGAGTTATGTCTAGAACCGGGGTTACCATTAGCCCTTGACGGATGGATGAAATAATGAGTCGGTCATTCAATTAACGGTGATATCGAGGCAATGATAACAGTGATAGCCAGAGTCATGGATGTTTGAATGTTTGGTTGTATCGTCACTCGGTCTCAAGAGCGATGTTTTGTGGGTGCTTATCTGATCTTGGTTTAGGCCTTGGGGGTTTGTACTTGGAAAACATCGACCTTGACTCGAGTGATAATTGCTTTACTTTAACTGTCTGCTTTGCTATGTTTGCTTCTGCTTAGTAGGTATGGGGGCTATCACTGTAGAAAGAGGTGGAGTGGGATGGTTGGGTTCCTATTTCTTTTTACCCTTTATGCTCTTTTGGTATGTTTGATAGTTGATTTACTGCTCACTGGGACTTTTGTCTGACTCAAGGTTTTATGTTTAACTCTTATTACCTTGGGTTGTTCATCCGTTTTGGGATGGGCAGACTAGGTAGCAGGTGACAGGTGCTGTTCTTAGTGACTAACGCTGCTGATGACGAAGACGAGCTGGAGGCTTTTGCATATTGTTTTCGTACTATATGTACTGGATGTTCTGCTGTTTGTATGATTATCTGAGTGTTATGTAGTGAGGCTTGATATATTGACTATTCAGATTGTTGTACCAAACTATTATGAGTTTATATGATGAGATTCTGTTCTATGGAGCTTCACTATGTATACTTTTCTATTGTATTTTATCTATGCGCTGTGAGTAATACGATAGACTATTCTGTGTTTACTTTACCTTGATGATCGTCCATGACCGCCTGGCACACTTTACAGCGCACTATTCCCTTGTTTAAGTGCAGGAGTCATGGGCGGTCGTCACATTTGGTATCAGAGCCTTGGTTAATCGATTTTAGCCAACGCTCGCTGACGTAACTACGTATGAGAGACGTAATTGTAATTTTGATGGATGATTACTATGTATAATATAGTAGCTTAGAAGGATTTGAACTCCTTATGCAGTTATTTCTCAGGGTATATTAATCATTTTCTTATAGATCTTAGGAATGAGTCGAAGAGGCAGACCAGCTGCTAGGGAAGGCCGTGCTGTTGAGGGGGCTGCTGATTATGCTTCTATGTTCGAGGCTATGATGACTTCGATCATGAGAAGGATGCCAGCTCCGGGGCCATCATTAGATGTTGGAGTTCAAGTTCAAGCTCCAAAACCAGTGGATTTTGTTAAGTTGTGTAAGGACTATACTGCTCTTGAAGGAAAGGTTTTCTTGGGGACAGAATCAACCATTGAAGTGCAGAGATGGATAGATGCTTGTAGAAGGATCTTTGGTGATTTGGGAATTGAGGATGCAACTAAGAGGAAGCTTGCATCAAGACAGCTTCAAGGGAGAGCTTCTAATTGGTGGAATTCTATCACCATTGATACTCCAGAGGAAGAGATCACTGGGGAGCAATTCCAAGCTAAATTTGAGGCTAAGTTCATTTCTACAGCTCAGAAATCTATTCTGTTTAAGAAGTTTGTGGAACTCAAGCAAGGTGGAAGACCAGTTCTTGAGTATGTTTCTGAGTTTGAAGCTTTGTCCAAGTATGCTCGGTCGTATATTGAATCTCCCTATCAGAAGAACGAGAAGTTTGTGACAGGCTTGGACAGTTATCTTGGGAGACAGTTGGTGGATCATTTGGATGACCCATTTGAGAAGCTTGTGGAGAAAGCTCTCAGGCATGAGAATCTGTTTCCTAAGGAAGGATCTGTTGTTGCTGTAACCAAGGAAGGGTTTAAACCACAACAGGGTGGAAACAAAAAGAGAAAGCAGCAGCAATAGAAGGGTAAGGATGACCAGAAGAAGCCGAAGGGTGAAGTGACCTGCTACAATTGTCAGCAGAAGGGCCATTTGTCTAGGGATTGTAAGAATCCAAAGGTGCCAGTGAAGTGCCACAACTGTGATAAGCTGGGGCATATCAAGAGGAATTGTCCGGAACCGAGGAAGGACAAGCAGGTTGTGCAAGCTTATGCTTTGGGGGCTGTGCCATTGTCTTCAAAAGCTCCTACTGCGGAAGAGAAAGGAAAGAGTGTGGTGGTTCAAGGTACTCTTTCCATATGTGGTGTTCCAGTTAGAGTGTTATTTGATACTGGAGCGTCGCACTCCTTTGTTTGTAGTGAAGTGGTAGACCGGTTGGGTTTGGAACCGGATATTGTTGATAGACCATTGGTTGTGACTAATCCAATTGGGGGTTCGTCTTGTTTGTGTATGGTATGCCGTGGTCTATTTGTATCGAGTCATGATTGCTCTTTTGTTTGTGATTGTTTTGTTCTGAACTTTGCGGGGTTTGGAATTATTTTGGGTATGGAATGGCTTAGGAAGTATGCGACAAGGGTTGATTGTAAGAGGCTGGAGGTGACAGTCGAGAATGTGGAGGGGCGAAGGGTTGTGATACGATGTAAGCATGAAGAAGGCGTCTTCATGAGCTTCATGTATTCGCTAGTTGTTCCACGGGATGGACTGTCATCGGTGCCTATTGTGAATGGATTTGGGGATATCTTTGACGAGGTCAAAGGGTTACCGCCGCATAGAGAGATCGAGTTTCGTATCGATTTAGTTGAGGGAGCCAGACCTGTTGTGATGCCTCTTAGGCGGATGGCGCCTAGGGAACAGCAAGAGTTGAAGGTGCAAGTTGATGACCTTTTACAGAAAGGATTCATTCGACGTAGTGTGTCCGAATGGGGTGCACCAGTTGTGTTTTCAACCAAAGCGGATGGATCGTTGAGGTTGTGTGTGGATTATCGTGAGATGAATAAAGTGACTAAGAAGAACAAGTATCCATTGCCGAGAATAGATGACTTGTTTGATCAGCTTCACGAAGCTAAGGTGTTTTCTCAGATGGATTTGGCAACGGGATTTCACCAGTTGAGAGTGGCAAAGGATAGTGTGCCGAAGACTGCTTTTAGGACACCATCTGGTTTCCATGAGTGGCTGGTAATGCCGTTTGGATTGACCAATGCATCAGCATATTTTATGGATCTTATGACTAGAGTGTTCAGGGATCAGTTGAACAAGTTCGTACTTGTGTTCGTGGATGATATTCTGATTTATTCCAGAACTGAGGAAGAGCACAAGACGCACTTGCGTATTGTTTTGGAGATCTTGCGAAAACAACAGCTGAGGGCTAAGTTTTCAAAGTGTCACTTATGGAAGAGTGAAGTGAGGTTCTTAGGCCATGTTATCTCTGGAAATGGAATAGCGGTTGATCCCGCCAAGGTGGCAGCAATCCAGGACTGGGTTAGACCTAAGAATGCATCTGATGTGAGAAGTTTTCTTGGATTAGCAGGATATTATCTTTGGTTTATTAAAGACTTTTCCAAGATAGCTGCACCATTAACAGGATTGACGAAAAAGAACCAAGTATTCAGATGGGATGCTAAGTGTGAGCAAGCTTTCGGAATTCTGAAAGAGCGACTGACAAGTGCTCCTGTTTTGACTATTCTAAGTGGAAATGATGAGATGGTGGTCTACACCGATGCATGTGGTACTGGACTTGGAGCAGTGCTAATGCAGAAGGATAAAGTTGTTGCGTATGCAAGTCGACAACTGAAGCTGCATGAAAGGAATTATCCGACTCATGATTTGGAGTTAGCGGCGATTGTTTTGCTTTGAAGATGTGGAGGCATTACCTATTAGGAGTTCGATTTGAGTTGTTTACGGATCATAAGTCATTGAAGTATCTTTTCTCCCAAAATGATTTGAATCTTCGACAGCAACGATGGCTAGAGTTTTTAGCATCATATGATTTTGGTATAGCCTATACTCCGGGAAAAGGTAACGCAGTGGCAGATGCATTAAGTCGAAGACATGCAGAATTGGGAGCCATGTTTTCAGAATGGAAGAGTCTCGAGTATTTGGCTGGATTTGACTTCAGGCCTAGATGTGAATTGGAACCTGAGATGTTGGCAAACTTATCGATAAGACCTACTATCGTGGAAAGAATTGGCAAGAGCCAAAAGCGAGACGATAAGCTTGTTAAGATTATCCGTGATTTAGAATCTGGATTGGACCTAGAGAAGGATAAAGGATTCGAGGTCGATCGAGAGGGATGGCTTCGGAAACAAGGACGACTGGTTGTTCCCGATATAGATGAATTGAGGAATGAAGTTCTGAAGGAGAGTCATCACTCGAAGTTGACAATTCATCCAGGTGAAAATAAGATGTACCGGGATATGAAGAGAACCTATTATTGGGAAGGTATGAAGAAGGATGTTGGAAATTTTATTTCCAAATGTATGAACTGCCAGTTGGTAAAAGCCGAATAGAAGAAGCCAAGTGGATTGCTTCAGCCGTTAGAAGTTCCTACATGGAAGTGGGAGCAAATATCGATGGATTTTATCGATGGACTACCTAGAACAAGAGCGGGAAATGAAGGAATTTGGGTCATAGTAGATCGTTTGACTAAGAGTGCAAGATTCATTCCTGTTCGATCAACTAGGACTGCATCGAAATTGGCTGAGCTGTATGTTAAGTGGATAGTTCGATCCCATGGTATTCCGAAGAGTATAGTGAGTGATCGAGACCTATTGTTCACTAGTGGATTTTGGAAGAGCTTCCAGGAAGTTTTGGGAACCGAGTTGTGTTTGAGTACAGCTTATCATCCCCAAACAGATGGTCAGACCGAGAGAGTCAACCGAGTTTTGGAAGATCTCCTCAGAGCATGTGTATTGGACTTCGGAGGATCATGGGAAGATTATCTTCATTTGGTGGAATTTTCGTATAATAACAGTTATCAGCCAAGCATTGGTATGTCACCGTATGAAGCATTGTACGGAAGACCGTGTAACTCTCCGACATGTTGGTTGGAAACAAGAGAAAAGTTGATACTTGGGCCAGAAATGATTCAACAGACTACAGATTGTATAGAGATCATTCGGCGACGAATGAAGGCAGCCCAAGACTGTCAGAAAAGTTATGCCGATAAGCGTCGTAAGGATTTGGAATTCGACGTAGGAGATATGGTTTTTGTGAAGATCTCTCCACTAAAGAATGTTATTCGATTCGGGAAGAAAGGAAAATTGACTCCGAGATTTGTTGGACCATTCCCGATTGTCGAGCGAATTGGAAAGCTCGCGTATAAATTGGAATTACCAGAAAAGATGTCGGGTGTGCACAATGGTTTTCATGTATCGTATCTACGGAAGTATGTGCGCGACTCAAGTACAGTGGTTTCCGTTGATAGCTATGAAGATTTGGAGGTTGATCCAGTAGTTAAAAGACCTCGTAAGCCGCTTCGTGTTGTGGAGACTGACACGCAACAGCTTAGGAGGAAGGTAGTCAAGTTGCTCAAGGTACAATGGAGTGATGATGTTAACGACTGTACATGGGAGGAGGAAGAGAGGATGAAGGCAGCTCATCCTGAACTCTTCGAGGTATGGCCCTAAGGTGTCGTGACAACTCATGAATTTGTAACTTGTTCTAGTCTTAGAATTCTGCATGCTAGGCTAGTAATTGGATGCATGGTTTGTTGATTGCTATGGATGGTAGGCATGCAGAATAGTTTTGATTGCTCTTGTTTGTTTGGAATTTCGGGGGCAAAATTCCTAAGGGGGAAAGAATGTAACGACCCGTATTTTACGGATCGAAGGATCGTAAAATTGTTGTTATTAGGATGTTAGTTTTGTTAAGTCGTTCAGAATTTAAGTCGTAGAGATGAGTCGTGTAGAGATGAGTCGGGTAGAAGACAAGTGGGTTGTACGACTTAAGGAGTAGGAGCGACTCATGGTAGTGACTGACTCATAGGAGTTAACGGCTTAAGGTGGTTAGCAAGTTAGTGGATTGAGCGACTTATAGGAGTTAACGACCTAAGTGTTGGACCGACTTATAGGATGGAACGACCTAAGGGTTAGTGGCTTAGGGAAGTTAGCGGCTTAACAGGATTAGTAGGGTAACGGCTTAGGAGTTAACGAGTTAACGAGTTAGTGACCTAGAGATTAGCGCTGTGTTGAGATAGGTCGTGGGAGTCTTAAGTCGTTGGGTCGTAGGGTTTGCTAAGTCGCTAAGCCGTAGGTAGAGTAGAAGTGTTAACCCGTTAGGATGGTTAGGTCGGCATTATATTTAAGTCGTGACCGACTTATGTTAGGTCGTAAGTCGCGCGCGTGTGTTATGGCTGGGGTCGTTGAACTGTTGGGTCGGCAAGAGTTAGGTCGTACGAGCAACTTAAGTGTTAGGTCGGCAAGGTAGTTAAGTCGCGTATATGTTCATGTATGTTAGGTAGTTAGGTCGGCTACATTTGTAGAGTCATAAGCCGTAAGTTGATGAGTCGTAAGCCGTGAGTTGATGAGTCGTGAACGACTCATAGGGGCGAACGACTCATGGGTTGGCCTATACATAGAAGTGCCTATCTTCATTTTTGGGATCCGGATTTTGAAGCGACGAAATGCTGCTATTTTGAGAGCTCGACTACAACACTTCTTCACTTCTTTTCTCTACTCTAATCTAGTGCTTTCTTCCATCCAAGATTGAAGATCAAATCGAAGATCCAAGAGCCAAAGTTGAAGATCTTCATCCATTGAAGAGAGATTTCATCGTTTGAAGGGAAATCTTGTCGGATCAAGCTAGATCCTTTGCTGTCCAGATCTGGAGTTTGTTGCTTTTGAAGTGTTTAGGTGATTCGGTGAGCGGTGGTTATCTCTCACACGGACCCAAAGGAGTATATTGGATCGGTGACTTGTTTGTGTGTTAAAGATAGTGATTTCATGCATTTTCCTTAAGCCTGCATGTATATCCATCACTCATAAAGTTTTGATATCCATTCTACTACATGTTAACCTATGATAGTTCATTCATCAAGATATTACTTAGAATTCATGCTTGTTAGATTTGGACTCTTTATTTACTAAATTGCCATTATTGTTATAACTGTTTATTTAGATCTTGTTTGAATGATTGATTACTTGGATTAATGTTTGATTTGATTGATTGTTAGAAATTAGTTGATTGATGATTTGATTTGGACAAGTTGGTCGAAGATGATTCAAAAGCTAAGTGGAAAGGCTCTTGAATAAGGAAAGCTGCCCGTGGCATATGAAGAGGATGATAAAGCTCATATGGATAGATTTGATGATGATGTTGAGATGGGACTTTGCTATGATGCGATGAGGCAAAGCATGATGTTGAGATGGGACTTTGCTATGATGCGATAAAGCAAAGCATGATATGAGATAGCCTTGGTTTAATCCAGACGGGATCATCCCAAGCATGTTGATAACTCGGTGAAATGGTTCGAGTTTGTTGATAATGGTTGGCTTGAGAGGCGCTTGAGCTAGTATGGAAATAGTCATCGAGGAGGATGACTAGAAGGCTGAGATCTCATCGTTGTTGAAGGTTCTAGCATACTCAAAGCAAGAGTACGTTGGGCAGATTCGATAGTCCCAAGACGAATAGTTGATGGTCTAGTACTCTGGGCAGATTCGATAGTCCTAGGCACGGATCACGATGACGTGCGGAGTTATGTCTAGAACCGGGGTTACCATTAGCCCTTGACGGATGGATGAAATAATGAGTCGGTCATTCAATTAACGGTGATATCGAGGCAATGATAACAGTGATAGCCAGAGTCATGGATGTTTGGATGTTTGGTTGTATCGTCACTCGGTCTCAAGAGCGATGTTTTATGGGTGCTTATCTAATCTTGGTTTAGGCCTTGGGGGTTTGTACTTGGAAAACATCGACCTTGACTCGAGTGATAATTGCTTTACTTTAACTGTCTGCTTTGCTATGTTTGCTTCTGCTTAGTGGGTATGGGGGCTATCACTGTAGAAAGAGGTGGAGTGGGATGGTTGGGTTCATATTCCTTTTTACCCTTTATGCTCTTTTGGTATGTTTGATAGTTGATTTACTGCTCAGTAGGACTTTTGTCTGACTCAAGGTTTTATGTTCAACTCTTATTACCTTGGGCTGTTCATCTGTTTTGGGATGGGCAGACTAGGTAGCAGGTGACAGGTGCTGTTCTTAGTGACTAATGCTGTTGATGACGAAGACGAGCTGGAGGCTTTTGCATATTGTTTTCTTACTATATGTACTGGATGTTCCGCTGTTTGTATGATTCTCTGAGTGTTATGTAGTGAGGCTTGATGTATTGACTATTCAGATTGTTGTACCAAACTATTATAAGTTTATATAATGAGATTCTGTTCTATGGAGCTTCACTATGTATACTTTTCTATTGTATTTTATCTATGCGCTGTGAGTAATACGATAGACTATTCCGTGTTTACTTTACCTTAATGATCGTCCATGGCGGCTTGGCACACTTTACAGCGCACTATTCCCTTGTTTAAGTGCAGGAGTCATGGGCGGTCGTCACATGATTACTTTACCAAATGGGCGGAAGCTGAGCCCCTTACTACTATCACAACAAAGAAAGTGATCAGTTTTGTTGTACGCAACATTATCCATCGATTTGGTCTCCCACATACCATCATCATTGACAACGGAACACAGTTCGAAAGTGTTGAATTTAATAATTTCTGTCAACGATTCCACATCCAGAAGAAGTTCTCTACAGTTGCACACCCTCAAGCGAATGGATAGGTTGAAGTTGTTAATAAAGTTATAAAGTCTATTCTGAAGAAACGACTGGAAAAGGCGGGGGCAAATGGATCGATGAACTTCCTATGGCCCTATGGGTTTATCGGACAACCCACAAATCCATGAACGGCCACACTTCATTCTCTCTTTCCTACAGTTCAGAAGCCGTTATTCCGGTCGAAATAAAAGTACCTTCTCATCATGTGATATATTATGATCCAGAGACAAATACTATATTACTTGCTGAATCACTGGATTTATTGGATAAGAAGCGAGAAGAGGCTGATTTGAGGGCAGTCGCATACCAAATCGAGTCTCCCGATTGTCCAATGCCAAGCGTCGACCCCGAATCTTTAAACTCGGCTATCTTGTTCTTAAAAGAATTTACCCAGTTCATTTACATATGAAACCAACGTGGGAAGGGTCGTATGTCATCGAATGAAGACTTGGAGACGACATATTTAAATTATCGACCGTTGATGGTCTCATTCTGCTGAGAGCCTAGCACAGCGAGAGTCTTCATCGCTACTACACATAACAGGCTTTTTTTATTTACCCAGTCCACTTTTCATTTGCAATTTGTATGCATTTCGAGATCTGAATTTGTAATAAGGCAACTGACTTTGCCGTATTTTCTTATTTCCAACAAAATGCAATCTCTTCGAGCCAGAGAAATGATTTTAAATGCCTCATACGACCATCACAATGAACGGAGAGCTAAGTTCCACCCTACGGTGAGATTATTCAAATAGGGAGTGACTGTGACACGACCGGTCACTCGCTAAGTGAAACTCGAACTCGGGGATAAGTCATCACACTAAAGCCAAAAAAGGATTGACACACGACAATCCTCTAACAAACTCTAGATTTTCAGAGTGCGAATTGGTGTATAAACTTACAAATACGGGCTTGAAGAGGATGATCTGTCCACCTAACGACTTTGCCCGTATCTAAACCAAATTCGAGGAGGATGGACCCGTCCATCTAATGACCTCGCTTGTTAACTCACGGTGGATGTGATCTGACCATTCACGATCCTAATACATCCATCGTTCCCGGAGTGCAAATGAACTTATGAAACTCAAAATAGATATGATCAACCGTTTGTCTACTAACTCTAGATTCCTAGAGTGTGAACTGGAGTATAAACATCAACTAACTACATATTCCTAAAGTGTGAACTGGAGTATAAACATCAACTAACTCTAAGTCCCCAGAGTATGAACTGGAGTATAAACATCGACTAACTCTAAATCCCCAGATTGCGGATTGGAGTTTAAACATGAACCGGGTGTGAATTGACCACCCGTAGGACAACTCTGAGCTCCCAGATTGTGGGCCGGTGTATAAACACAAAGTGGTTGTGACTGTCTGCCCATGAATCAATCTAAATCCCCAGAGTGCGGACGAAGTCCTAAATATCAAATGGAGGTGGCTGGCTTCCCATAAAATAACTTAAGTCCCCGGAGCACGAACGTATCTCAAAACCTTAAGTGGGCGTGATCGACCGTCGATGTACAAGTTCAATCCTCAAAGCATGGATGCAATCACCAATGGATGAACTAGTGTGATTCGACCACCCGAACTCATTCTGTTTCAGTCTTGATTCAACAGAGTTGAGCTTGATATATTAAAGGAGAAAAATGATGGCCTACTGATCTTTTCATTTTGTCCCCAAAACTAGAGGCAGAACTTAAGTATCAGCCACTAATTGAGACAGTGCGGCATTGGAATTGACTTAACAATTCGATGGTGACCCAAAGCCGTGATTTCAGAACTTAACAACTAAACTCAGGACCAATTCAAAGGCTAAATCTTCACAAGTGTATTGAATGGAAGTTCGAACATTGAAATAGTTAAGCGAAATAAACACAAACTGTGCTGAAGACAAAATGGAATTTTATTTTAACCATTCTTTGAAAGAGAAGGATAAGTACAAATTATTCCAAAAAAAATCCTACTAGCAGGGGCCAAATCCACATCTATACACGGCCTACAAAAAACAAACAAAAGGAAATTCCCATCTATCTACCAAAAATGAGCCGAAAATGTAGAAAACAGGGGTGGCTATAACACAATGTTGGATCTTAAGGCTATTCAGACACTAGAAGTGGTGAATTGTGTATTAACTACTTACTTATGAATATAAAACTGTATTTACTCAAATTGCAAACAGAAAGAAATAATCAGAGAATAAGTAAGTAATAAAGTAAAATGCAGTAATGTAAATAACACCCGGATTTTTATACTGGTTCGGATTAACCAATCCTACATCCAGTCCTGCACTATATCGTGCATAATTCCACTATAATCGCTTGCTTTCCACGGGTGGCAAGCACACCTTTACAATCCTGGTTTCACGGGCTACAAGACACACCCTCTTGATTTTACAGGCTACAAGAACACCTTCTCCTTATCACCAACAACAAACTATGGCAAATGGTTGTAGCTTCAATAAAGATTCTTGCAGATTCGGTACAACGATCCTATAGACCTTCAATGGCAATATATCTTTGAATTCTTTGAGGAATAGGATGAAATCAAAGAGAGAATGATGTGAATTAAAGTACAACTCTCTGATATTGTGTGGCTTGCAAACTAGTGAAGAATTGGAGTGAAATAGTATCGATTTGCAAGGAGATTTGAAGAGTATGCAATGGATTTCTTTTGCAAATGTTTGGAGAAGAAGGAGTAAGAGAAAATGAGAATTCTTGATGTTAAAATTTGTTTTCAGAGGCCTTTATATAGTGGTTGAAGAGACGTGTCTTTTGATGAAGAGGTGGAGGGAAATGTCTCTTCATTTAAAATTTGAAATTCTGAAAACTGCTAGTATGTCGACATGCCTAAGTACCCCATGTCGACATGGGTGTGTTGCAAAATGAACAGCAACACTAATAAGTGTTACAAATTTTCAGCATTTCAAATTATCTTATATTTATGGATTTTTGTGATTCGGTTGAGGTCAATGGTTGATGCTCTTCAAGTATAATTGCCATGAGATCTTTAACAAGATATTCTAAGGTTCAACCAACTCCTCATCACTTCAAACACCTTTATGCTTCAGCATTCTTCTCTAATTGGGTTTTGTTCTTCAATTGCTCTGATCAACCTTCTTCTATAATTTATTTGCTTCCACTGTATTCTTGTTTATCTCTGTAAATGTCTCCATAATATATCTGATATGACTGCATAACTCGAAGATACGTTATTAGTAATATTTATATGGTTGTTGTCATCAAAATCAATACCTAGGGTATTAACAATCTTCCCCTTTTTGATGATGACAACCATATAAATATTTGAGAGATAAAATATAATACTTTTATGTTTGACTCTCCCGAACTCTATGTACTCCCCCTATCATTTTGCCTAGTATATTTATACATTTTCTCCCCCTTTGTCATCAACAAAAAGGGCGAAAAAGAGTCACTTAAATCACTGCTAGACAATATGTAGAGTTTTTACATAGAGATAAATGCTTATAAATAAAACCCTTGAGGGGAAACCAAATCAATTCAAAACATGAAATAAACTTATCAAATAATAAGATGAGTTTTAGAGTTACCGACTTTGCTGATGCCAATAACAAATCCTTTTCGTATTTATCCAATGTACAATAGATTTCTTGTCGTATGCTTTGAGCATCTGCTATCTGATATACATTGTTTGGTACCTGGTCATCCTTTGCCATGAAGCACATGTTAGCGTTTTCTATTTCTGAATCACTATCACTTGATGATGTATCTGAATCATCCCATTTTGCATTGAGTGCCTATTTCCTCTCCTTATTGAAAGTGTTTGACTTTGATTTCATCAGTTTGGGACAGTCTCTTTTCAAATGATCGGGTTTATCACATTCGAAACACTTAACAACATTTCCATTTCTAGAATTATTGTTGTTAGTTTTTTGAAGTTTGTTTGTTATCTAATACTTCAAGAATTTCTTGAACTTCTTGGTCATAAACTCGATATCATCATCAATAGCATCGTCATCTGGTTCATCCTTGTCGATCATAACATTGAGTGCTAGTGATTTCTTCTCATTTGCCAGATTCTCTTTTCTAATTTGCAACTTTACTTCATAAGACATTAGGTTACTAATTAAATCTTCTATTTTCATAATACTAATATCATTGGCTTCTTCAATTACCAGAGTCTTCTGATTCCATTCACTAGGAAGTGAATTCAAGATCTTTCCGACTTGGTCTTCTTAAGAAATTTTCTTTCCTAATGATATTAAGGCATGTACTATAACTTGAAATGTAGAATACATATCAGAAATAGACTCATTTGATTTCATTTGAAAGAGTTGAAACTGGTTAGTTAGCATAGATATCTTTGTTTGTTTTACTTTAGTGGTGCCTTCATGTGTGACTTACAGTGTTCTCCAAATTTCATATGCAGAATTACAAATAGACACTCGATTAAATTCATTTCTATCTAAGGAGCAAAATAAAATGTTCATGGCCTTAAAGTTATTAAGTGCTTGTGTCTTTTGGTCTAGTGTCCATTTTGAATATTTAGTTTGAGGCCCTATATACTCTATTTGGGTAATGTTCCAAATATCCAACCATTAGACTGCAAATAACATTTCATCTTACAAGCTCAATAAGTATAACTACTGCCATCAAATAGAGGGGGTCTAGTGGTAGATTTCCCTTCTACAAAAGTGTTAAAAAAATGTGTTACTAGTGTCATTAGCCATTTATACTTTTCAAAAACCAAGTTATGAATTTTTGAAAACCAATGCTCTGATACCAATTGTAGAAAACCGGGGTGGCTATAACACAATGTTGGATCTTAAGGCTATTCAGACACTAGAAGTGGTGAATTGTGTATTAACTACTTACTTATGAATACAAAACTGTATTTACTCAAATTGCAAATAGAAAGAAGTAATCAGAGAATAAGTAAGTAATAAAGTAAAATGCAGTAATGTAAATAAAACCCGGATTTTTATACTGGTTCGGATTAACCAATCCAACATCCAGTCCTGCACTCTATCATGCAGAATTCCACTATAATCGCTTGCTTTCCACGGGTGGCAAGAACACCTTTACATTCTTGGTTTCACGGGCTACAAGACACACCCTCTTGATTTTACAGGCTACAAGAACGCCTTCTCCTTATCACCAACAACAAACTATGGAAAGTGGTTGTATCTTCAATACAAATTCTTGCAGATTTGATACAACGATCCTATAGACCTCCAATGGCAATATATCTTAGAATTCTTTGAGGAATAGGATGAAATCAGAGAAAGAATGATGTGAATTAAAGTACAACTCTCTGATATTGTGTGGCTTGCATATTAGTGAAGAATTAAAGTGAAATAGTATCGATTTGCAAGGAGATTTGAAGAGTATGCAATGGATTTCTTTTGCAAAAGTTTGGAGAAGAAGGAGTAAGAGAAAATGAGAATTCTTGATGTTAAAATTTGTTTTCAGAGGCCTTTATATAGTGGTTGAAGAGACGTGTCTTTTGGTGAAGAGGTGGAGGGAAATGTCTCTTCATTTAAAATTTGAAATTCTGAAAACTGCTAGTATGTCGACATGCCCAAGTACCCCATATCGACATGGGTGTGTTGCAAAATGAACAGAAACACTAATAAGTGTTGCAAATTTTCAGCATTTCAAATTACCTTATATTTGTGAATTTTTGTGATTCGGTTGAGGTCAATGGTTGATGATCTTTAAGTATAATTGCTATGAGATCTTTAACAAGATATTCTAAGGTTAAACCAACTCCTCATCACTTCAAACACCTTTATGCTTCAGCATTCTTCTCTAATTGGGTTTTGTTCTTCAGTTGCTCTGATCAACCTTCTTCTATAATTCATTTGCTTCCACTGTATTCTTGTTTATCTCTGTAAATGTCTCCATAATATATCTGATATGACAACATAACTCTAAGATACGTTAGTAGTAATATTTATATGGTTGTGGTCATCAAAATCAATACCTAGGGTATTAACAGAAAAGACATGTCTATTGTCTTATCTTCTTCTTCCTCTTCTTCTTCGGTGTAGACCCGCTGGAATCACCACTTGAATGCCTCTTTGAGCCCTTGCCTTTCGGCGGTTGATCTCCAATCGAGGACATTATGGTAACCTCCTCCTCTGAACTTACATGGATTGGAATACTTTCTGAAGGCGGAGTCAGAGGGACATGATCGATTTTGAAAGGCGGGAGAGGCACACTAGTGTCGACGATCATGCCTCCAGGAGATATCATCGCAAAGGGGATGGACCAAGGCCCGCCATCCCACCTCCAGTGCCACTAGCTCGCACAACCACTTCCATTTCAGAGTTGATTTCGGCAATTATTTCCTCCTCATGCATTGTTCGGGCATCTCCAGGGACGCTAGCGATTGGGCCCGAAGAGCTGGTCACAGGTACGCTTCCGCTCATGACAAATGGCAGATCAGCAAAGGGGTTGCCTTGGTGGCCAAGAAGCTCCTCCATCATCTGCTCATCAAAAGTAAGCGTGCTCCCCTGTGCCCCGTTGGTTGGTGCAGTGGCTTTTGTCGTGGTCGCTTCTATTATGATAACCTCATGCTCGTGACGTGGCTCTTGAGTTGCAGGAGGCATGGTAGATGTAGCTCCTATCACTAAATAGAGGCAAAGAAAAAGAGTTAGTGATTACTTCAATCAACGTTTCCGGCTTTGAATGAGCACAAGAAATTTTCAGAATACCTTACTCAAATTGGCTTGCGTGTGGCGAAGCTACTTCCGAGATATGCTCGCGAGCTGGAGATAAACCGCGGTTGATCGGGATTATATGCAGGAACAGACTGAGGATCAACCGCAGATGTAGATTCGGGCTAGGTTGGCACAAGAGTTTCAGAACCCACATCATGATGCTCAACACCAGAACCCTCTCTAGCCTCCGAATGCTGAGTACCAAGTTTCCTCCTTTTCGTATATGATCGTGATGTCGTGGAGAACTTTTCTCCCATCTTCACTCGGCACCCGATTCTCCAATTCAAATTCATCTACAGATTCATCTTGATGCTCAGCTTTTTCATCTTCCACTAAGCGGCACCTGGCGTTGTTTTAGTGTGAAGGATATTTTTCGAGCTAGGTTAGGTTTTGGTGCTTCAAGACATTGGCTTTGTATGTTATAAGAAGATCTTCAATGTCAGCCTCCAACCTGGTCTCCGTAGCTTTCACCTCATTCTCGATCCTGGTTTCAGTTTCCTAGATTTTGAGCGCCACTGCATCCCTCTGATTCCTCAACACCACAGCCTACTCACATGCCTCCTGGGTAGCTTTATTTGCATTGTCTTTCTCCTTGACGATTTCAACGAATTTGGCTTTAAGCTCTTCGAGCTCTTTAAGCACCCCATCCCTTTCGGCTATAACCGTGGTGGTCCGATACCCCATCTCCTCAACCAGGGCTAAATGCATCCGCCTCATCTTTTCCATCTGCGGAGTAGCCTCATCAGCCCTTGTGTTGGCCTCTGTCTCTGAGTTCCTTATGGACTCGCTCTCATCATGAAGCACCTAAATTATGCGGTCCTTTTGAGCGAGATCAGTTTCTAATTTCTCAATTGTTTTCGCCCGCTCAAAGACCACCGCCGATGCTTTGTCCGTGGTCTTCATCCATTCCTGGTATTGGCTGTAAACGTCATGGATGTAGTTTTTCATTTTTTCTCAGCCTCGGTTGGAATTCTCTTTAGATGCGGAGGGAAGATGAAGCCATTAAAATAGACGTTTGGGAAAAAAAATTCAGCTGGTCGATTCTGATCACTCCCTCCCCAGTGGGCTCTATGATAGCCTGCTCAGTAATGTAGGAGTTTCAGTTTTCGTCCTCTAGTGCTATGAATTGGACCATGTTACTTGAGAAGGCGATCTTTAGCATGAAGGTTCCAAAGGGTTGTTTACCATAACCGAAAGATTATGTTAGGGCTCGAGGTGCTGGAGATCATGATCGGAAGCGAAGCCTATATCCTCTCTCTCTGTCCCTCTCCTTTTCCTAATGCTCCTGGCTATAATAACCATGATCGTGGTCTCTATCAGCCTCCCGTCTGCAGGACTCATGATATAAACTAGATGACTGGCGTGCCGAGCGAAGACTACCGAGCATGGATTCCCGCCTTGTCATCGTATTTGTAAAATAAAAAGAAAAGCAGAATCGGTAATCTCCAGAAATGAATAGCTTATGATTCAAAATCGTGCAGTGCTTGAAAATGTATGTATGCATGTGCAAAATCCCCCGACCAACTGGTTGTGTCGGCCATACTCATAGGAAGTGACTCGCCTAAATCTAAAGCGTTGTGGAGCCCTTCCAATCCGATGTCTTGTTGGAGCGACATATAGTTCGAAATTGGAATATCAACAAGTCCTTCGAAGGGATTGTCCATTTGTGAGGGAGGAGCCTCCGAGATAATAACACCGGTGGCTGGCAGAGACATGACCATGGATTTCCATCTTGTAGACTTAAGAAGTTTATGAGCAACTGCCTTGCCTTTCCTCTTCCCCTCTAAATGTCGAGGATTATCCGAGGGACCAACTACGGGTTCATCTTTGATGGGTGTGTCCTCTTTGTCGCTCTGCTCAATAATTACAGTCCCAGGCACCTACACTTAGCCCATCTTGTCGGAGCTGCCCTAAGAGATCCGTCAAGCCTTATGCTCCGGTCTCGATCGATTAGCCCAATGGCTCTCAAATTTTCATCCGTGAGCACTGATTCGATCTTCCTAATCTCACTGGGAACCTCCTGGAGAATTCACACTATTTCTGTA
This sequence comes from Allium cepa, assembly GCA_030765085.1. Taxonomy (NCBI): domain Eukaryota; kingdom Viridiplantae; phylum Streptophyta; class Magnoliopsida; order Asparagales; family Amaryllidaceae; genus Allium; species Allium cepa. The sequence goes on along the minus strand of CM060934.1, from coordinate 953,977,357 downwards.
AATCGGGCACCTTCGGGTCGAGGAATTATGGCTGTAAAGGAAAGAAAATGTTAAACTCAACATCGATTATGACTACCTCGTTAGTCACCAGAGAACTTGCGGCACTTATGTCTAACTAACCACCATCTAGCAAACCCTTGTGAGCACTGAATAGAGAACTATTTGGTCTTGAAGTATCTAAGTTTGGTCCAGGACCCAGTCACAAATTGACAATTTATGACCGCCTCTAGGAAATACGAATGAAGGATTATCTACCTGACTCTTGACATTAAACAAGACTCTGACTTCCTTCGGAGTCAGGGGCCATAAGAGATGCTCCATAAAAACAATGAATAGACAGTTCAGCAATGCATATCCATTTGGGTGTAACTATGACGGAGTGATTCCAAAGTAAGATAACACCTCCAGGATGTACTGGTTAAATAGAGGTAGTGTTCCAACTGTGCACAAATATCTGTTAAAAGAGGTGAATCCTTTTGGGGAAATATATGGCCCGTCGATCGGTCCTTGTAGCAGAATGTCATCTAGGGATAGACCATGCCTTAAGCAGATTCTTCCCAACATATCTTTGAAGACATTAGATGGTTCAGAATCTTGAGGATTCCCAACAAAGACTGCTCCTGGTAACTCGTCCGGAGCTGGATTTATGACTTCGGCCACGATGGCCGGCATCTCTATTACCAAAGGAGGTGAACTTTAAGCCTCCTACTGCTATGAACTCTTGGGTTCCACAGATAATCAACTTAGTAAAAACCATCATTAGATGACAATAATCTCGTGTGTGCCCCAGTGTGAAGTGCATGAGTGTGTTGTGCAATGCAATGTTGTAAAGTATTTAAGAAAGTTCTACAGAGATTAACAAGATACAGAAAAGTGTTCGAACGACGAGACTTCAAAATCCAATCGGATGACCGTCATCGCTGACCATCACAACCGTGCCATCCAGAATTCGAAAACTGGTCCAAGTTAAAGTTCATAAAAATTGGTCAAGCTACAGTTCCATCGACGAGCTTCGGAAAACAGTCAAATATGCAATGAAATGATTAAGTCCAATTATGCAAGACAGAAGCTCGTCGAAGTCAAGTGTTCAAGTATGCATGAAGTTTCTTATCCATCGAAGTCAAAACTTGGATCATTCCTCACGAAGGACATAACTTCGCATCGATCAACGAACCTTACTTTCGTATCGATCCAAAAAATTCACTTCCTATCGATCAAGGAAGCCTCAACTTCGTATCGATCGAAATCCACTGGCTACGTATCGATCAGGTCACACTAACTTCGCATCGATTGGGTTACAATGGAGTTCGTATCCATCACAAATATGCTATGTATTCATATCGATTCGAAGTGATAAAAACAAAATCCAAGAACCAACAATCGATACGAAATCTAGGGCAGGTGACCGATACGAAGTTCCCGGTTGAGGGTCAATGCGAAATCAAGTTTTCTCTAAGTGCTCATCGATACAAAATTAAGGTCGAAAAACCTTCCACCAATTCCATCATGTCCCTCTTCGCTCCTTCTTCCTCAAATGGTCTTAATTTCATTTTCTTCCTCCCTCGACCAGGCTCCGAACCAACTCTGGCCTCAACATCGCTAGAGATCGACCATGTATGTGAATGGATTAGCAATTAGACTCAAATCTCATCGTTCTTAACGCGAGTTCATTGATTATTTACCTAATTTAAACAATTAGTTCAAGGGATTGGAAGTTTAATTCGATTCGAAGGCAAGAGCAGTCTCTTTTTATTGGCTTTGCAATCGATACGAACGACTGGGAGTAAAATGAAAACAAGTGAAAATATTCTATGTACAGAACCATATTTATATGGTTCGACCATGGGCAAATGCTGATTCACCTCCCAGTGCAAAATGGCCAGTTGGAGCGACATGTAATGGAACTGATACGAATAGCCCTCTTCGTACCCTTTAACAAAGCGATACAAAACAACTAATTTGTATCCAATGATCGCGTATTAACATCATCATATGAAATGAAGACTTCGTATCCATTGCTTTAAAGTCCACATAAATTCTTATCCATTGATACAAATCATCTTACGAAACCAACTACTTTGTATCGACGACCATCGATACGAAGCATACATCCTAACTTCTCTAATCTATTTAAGAGAGGATCGAAACGAAGGAAGGACTTGAAGTAACCATCGAATTTGGTTGCAACTCGAATTTCACACCGATTCAGGAGAGAATCGATGTGAATTCGGTATAAAATAAAAACCGACAATGACTCGTGGACGTACGAACGTTAACGGGAGTCGGGTTAACATACATGCATGTATGTCGGACTAATATTCCATTTTAAAAAATTAACAGGACTTGAATGATCACCTGGTAACAATTACAACAGTAGACAATAGATTGATAGCACTCGACACTCAGCTACCACAGTGCACAGTACAACAATTGGCAGTCAACCATTCATTATTTGTACTTTTGAAGATCAATCAAAGGTTACATCTTTCGACGAAAAGACAACAACTATTGAACGAATCATATAGAACTTTTTCAGAATGATGATTGCAGCTTCTCAAAGCACGCCATGTTCGTACAAGACGTACTTTGGAAGGAAAATGTTATCCCGCCTTTTGGTAAGGCCGCGACATCAAGGACTTGACTAGAAACCAAAGACGGTCTATATCGAAGGTCGGTTATACACAGGTCCACTAAGGATACTGGTAAATTTTGTCCAAATCCGGATCAAGTACAATTTATATGACGCGACAAGCAAAGCTATAAAAGCCAACGTTTCAAATTTCAAGTCGATCGGAGTTCGTATGCTCAAGTTATGGATCGATCAAATTCTGTGAGAAGAATGTTCTGTTTGTATCCATCTCGATCCATTTCATATCCATCTATTGAGGCCCTTCAATTCGTATCCATCATGCATAAGCGGCATGTTTCGATCGATCGCTAGATCGATATGAAGGAACGAGCCAAAGATCAGTACGAAAGAGCGTACACAAGCATGAATACGAAGAGCAACAGCCAGCAACAATACGAAGAAACCAACAGCCAACATCGATACGAAGCGGCCTCCAGTCATCGATACGAAGTGACCTACGAGCATCGATAAGAACTGAGCCTCACATGATTGATACGAAGAGAACACGTAAAGATGGTTGACTCAGTCGCTCGGCATGAAAAGTGGATCGATCCTAAAAGTTAGCGCCATGTCATTGGTTAGCACGTGTCCAGAAGCGATGCGAACAAAAGCGATGCGAACAGAAACGATGCAAATTCGGCAGCCTTCAACAAATTCAAACTTGCGTTGATCATAACTTGAGATCTATAAGTCCAAATGCCACCAAATTTTCACAGAAGCTTACATGTAACCTCAGGAATGTTCATAGTCGATCTCGATTCGATTGGGCTAGATCTTGATCGATACGAATTCATTCGTAACGATCATGGATCGAGTCCAAACGACCAGGGATCGATCACGTGGGCACACCCACGTGAGAGATGAAGTCCTCCGAAATCTTGGAGAGATATTCGCTTCCTACGCCTATAAATAGCAGCCGAGGTCCTATTGAAAAAGGACTTTTGGCTCTTCTATGTCCAGACTCTGCCGAAATTACTATTGTACTTGAATTATACTGTTGTAACTCTTTATAACCAACAAGTAAAAATCAATAAAAGTCAACCATTTCATAGCGGACATGCCGTATGTCGAACCACTCTAAATCTATGTTTTTGTCCATTTTTCCTGTTTATCGATTGGTGTGTTTATTAGATCTTCCTCATTTCCATTTATATTCTTCATTTTATCTCTTCAAACACATCTGAAGAGTGTTGTGCCCAATTTTGGTACAAATAATGATCAACCGCAATTAATTCTAAATCTATTCTAAGTGTCAAAGAATATAAATATAGTGTATTGGTGCATTTCTAAGGTCATATAACTAAGGATAACTACCTAAATCATTGGGTCAGAGCTACAGGTCATAACCTCACACTATAGATTGGTCAAATCGGGATCTATTGTCCATCATCTATCCACACTATGCCTAGAGAGGGAGAACACAATATACAAACTCGCAGAGCGGCTCATCATATGCGCCCCGCTCATTCTCAATCGTAGTGGCAAACTGCCTCTTATTACTTAACCCGATGTTCACCGCATGCGAATTATTGCCAGAACCAAGCTCCCACCTAGTATCATCGTGTTTCCTATGGCTAGTTATTGTCCAACTCCAGCATCCATCAATACCTCCATTACGTAAGAAAATGTGCCCAACATGAATCTCCTGTTAGGACCAGGACCCCTAGAAAGTGTTCCTGCAAGAGCTGCACCCACCCGTATGTAACGCTCCCTCCAACTAATGCAAATAAATCACCCTTATCTTACTAAATCTAGTTTTGACATCCACCTAATGGACCGTCCAATTGCCTACATTTACGGAACTTCTGGATCTTATCCACCCAGCGAAGTAAACTAGTCCAACAACTCAAATAGGGAACTAACTTCCCTACTCCTTCACACATACATCATGGCCCAAAAAAGTAAAACACAACATTCATTATTCATCTTAATTTTTTATTATTTAATTAGGCCAAAAGTCGAGGTTCAAATCATCATTTTTGAATAGTTGTTGTTCATGCGTTAATTATCAAGTTGTGCACATATCAATGAATTCTAATTTTAGTCCAATTATCAATTTACAATTAAAACATAACAATTTATGATTTGTTGTTTAGGGTTTACGACTTGATGGTTGAATAGATAACAATTGTTGTACTTCCTATTTTAAGGTTTTAGCTTTAAATTTATAATTTTATCATACTTGATCCAAATTTCCAACATATTCACTTTAACTTAATATATTAAATTTATAGTTATCTAACACATTCAATTCATGTTTCTAACATATTCAACTTAGTTTCTAACATATTCAATAACCTATACATCTCTAATTCAGATTTAATATATCCAATTCGTGCCTATTATTCTAATCTATACACATGTTCAGTTAGTTGTCTAATTCGTGCTTATTATTCTAGTCCATATGTATGTTCAATTAAATTCCCAACATATTCAATTCAGATCTTATATAAAAATCATAATTCTAAAATATTCAACTAAGAAAAAAGGTTTTATTAGTTTAACTTATCTAAATAATTAGATTTAACATCAAATTTTATTAAATTTACAGATCTATAATTTAACAATTTAATTTAGGTGTTTCTAAGCTAATAAAATTAAAATTAACAGATTTAACTATTTTATTATATCTGTGCCCACTCACGTCTTAGCCTTAGCTCTTGATCTGGAACAATAGCCTTCAATTTGTAGTTTCCTTCCTTAATTGCTTGCCTTTCTTCTTAATTTTGCCTTGGATTTGATTTTAATTTGAGCTTTGCTTTGGGTTTATTTTTTATTTTTGAATTTGGGAATGAATTAGGGTTTCAGTAGTGATTTGAGCAGAGTTTTGTCAACGTAAATTTTTCTATTGATTTTAGGGTTAGCTTAGGTTTTAATTTATATTGGTTAGGAGTGAATTTTGCATTGATTTGGGCTAGAGGATCTTTTGTTTACATCCGAAACACTTATCGAAACTTGGTCCCGAAGAAACTATCACAACCCTCTATCTTCAAACCGAAGAAACGAAGAAACGATTGAAGTACGCTTCAGTTTTCACCTATGGAAGCTCTAAGGTCAACCTTAGAAGGTCTTGGGTCGACCTAGGAAAGGTATGGGTCGACCTGTCTAATTTCTTGGTTGACCTTTGCTTAATAAATTCCATATTTTTAACTATTTCTTTTCTAATTTTTCAAATGTTCATAACTTCTCTGTTTTAACTTCAATTTCAAAGTATTATATATGAAAATCATTTGGATTAGCGCTACGAATGCAATGGTGTATGTTTCGTAGCCAAATTCTTAAACAGTTAGTTTACACAAAAATATTTAAAAGAAGTTTCCTTCTTTATCATACTACAAACTTGTGTTAATAACGATACTTTTGTCTTCAACTTTCAAGGCTGGATCTCCCACAGGACAACCAAACAGCAACCCTCTTTCTCCTAGTTTTATCTGCCAACAAAAGAATAATATTGAAACTCATCAATATGATATGATTTAACAAATGAAAAGCCATCAACATGTTTACTTTGCAGCCAAATTGCACTTTTTCCTGTAAAATTGAATTGAAGTTTGTTGCACTTTTCTATGGATGGAGGTTGTTGAATTTAACCAGTTCGCCATTTTCTTTTTTAAGCATGCAAAGGGAAATCAGTTTACATGCTTTTTAGTTGCACAGTGCAACTATCTTTCTATTTTATCTAAAAAAATGAATTTCAGGGCATTTCCAGTTTTATATGGATGGATTTTGCAGTTTCATGGCATTTACCCAACGCATCTATCCATCATCATTCTATGCACAATCAATCCCTAGTTCATTATTTGTAATCCCAAACATATGCTCTCTATGTATCCAAAGTATTTATAATCCCTAATATATGTTCCCTGTACAACTCAACTGTTCGAAACGGGAAGAAAAATAGTATATACACATTTTTCAGAAATCATATAATGCATACACCAAAGAAATGTCTTAATCCATACAATATGAGTTAAAAAGATAACCCAAGATAACCCACTCATGATGGTTAAGGTATTTATTTTATAACTATATTCTACGTAAAATTTAATTTGATGCACTGTGTTTCATGGTTTACCATTTAACTTTTCAACTATCGATGCCAAATTTAATGAAGGCTAATTCACTCAACTTCATTTGTTCAACTCTGTCTCAAGACACACTTTCTTGTAACACATACCCAACATCTATGGATGGTAAAGCCATTTCTAAACTCATCTTCTCTCTTATTAAAACATAGCTAGACATAGTAGTCTTTTTCTATGTTTAAGTTTCTCAAAATACAAGTTAGTTTCGTACACAGGTAAAATAATAGCTATGATCCAAAATAATTGTATTGATCATGCCATCCAAAATAGGAGATGCCTTGTAAAATTGTTCATATCATGGATAAGTCCGTCTATTTCTCAACCTGAACATCAAATTTTCAGGGCTCCTATTATCAAAAAGAAATGTTAGAGTCAGATGCAATAATTACAAACCTTATATATATAACCACAAAGAAATATATGATAGCAGTGGTGTAAATGGACAGTACAACGTACTTTATGCTTAACTAGCCAGCTCTTTTGCCATAAATTTTAAATTTGTTATATGGTGACTACAAGTTTTATGTTTATACCAGTATGTAATCTATACAATATGTCTTAATAGAGCCAACCATGGTGGCAGGCCAACCCACCGAGCCTTACAAAAGAAAACAAAGAGAGAATAGATTTTTCAAAGTTTACTTTGAAAATACACAACTCAAAAGGCTTTTGGGAATTAAAATATACATAAAATCAAATGGCTTTTGGGAATTAAAAAATACATAAAATCAAAAGGCATTTGGGAATTAAATATACATTCCACATGCCACATGCTTCACATGAAAGCAGAAACCAAGACTGGATGCATAATAAAAATACTGGATGCAAAGAAGTGATAGCACAACCAAAGAACCAATATTCTAACAAAAAGCATACACTGGTAATTAAACTTACATTAGTATTGGGACCAAAGAAACGAGCTAGCTTGATACAAAAGAGCATAACACAAAAAGCGCATCTGAAGTTACCTACAAAAGAGCATAATCAAAAAACATGTAAAACTACCATTTCACGCCACATTGTATTGATAACTTCAAATATAATTAAAAATGATTTAATATAATTTTAAGGCAATTTCTTTTTTCTTAGTCGTAAATAATAACAATATAGTTATGTTGTGATGCGGAACTTACCCCTTCAATGATGCCACCAAATGAAAGGACCACTAAATCCAGTTTTGGTTGATATAAGTTGCTAAATTATCCTGAATTTCGTCCATCTCTTGTTGGCTATAAGAACCGTCTTGTTCAAAGTCCTGCATTTAAGAGATTATTTTAAAACTTGAATCACATAATTTTTTAACATAAAAAATGAAGGCAACAAAATTTAAAAAGACTAAAGTGGTACCTTCTGTTAATCGACGCTTTGATAATGGTTTTTTACTATCTCATACATATATCTCATCCCATAGTATGCAGAATCCATTGATTTAGATTGTTGAAGTCACTATATCAATATTACAAGGAAATTTAATAGTCAGTTTTATATAAATTTATATCCCAAGCGACATACCCTTTTGACATTAGAAAACCAATCAACTTAACAGTCTTTCATTTCAAGGAACTTCCTCGAGACTTGTACACATATGCCTTATAAAGTTTGAAGGCCCTACATAAGTAAGAAACTGTTAAACAAACTGAAAAGCAAAAAAAATAAAAAGCAATGAATTGTTCTATAAAACTATAACTGGTATTCTACAACTTACATGTTCACTTGTGGCTTAATTTTTGAAATATGCTTGCTTTAGTTCCGAGGATTGAAAAGATAAACCTCATTCTTTTATAAATGGAAAACAAGCGATTGACAATGATTTCTGCAGTATAAGATTTATAGAAAGTTAAAATCAATAGAAAACTTGTAAACTAATTAAAAAATGATTATCGTTCGCAACTCTTCGTAGTGCAGGGCTAAGAGCAAACTCTTAGATTTTGACTCGCGCTGTGTGTTCAAGATATATAATTAGTCGGGTCTGGATATTTTTGCACTAGGGAAAGCTTATAGGGACACATAAACTTGATGGTTTCACCACTTGTAGGTCATTGCACATATGATTTAACGACCTACACATTATGTAAATGTATAATCAACATCGATATTGAGCATGGAAACACAATAAGGGAAAAAATATTGATACACATCAAATAAAACTGAATTTCTTACGATTTTTTATTTATGCCTTTCAGCTGACTATCAAATATATGGTTTTTGAATTTTTACATGAAAAAGTATAAAAAAATAAATCAATCTTTACTCAAATGGATTATATTAAATATGACATCTATTTATATTAAATATTCACATAACTATCATGGAAACCATTTATTAAATCAAAATTTTATCGAAAGCACATAGAAATCCTTACTTGTTGTGGATAGACTAGAAAAGAAGAAATGGGCAGTGCGTAATGTTGAATTTATGTGATTCATATATTTTTCAAAGAAGATAAGAAAATAATTAATTGATTCAGTCAGTCAATTAATTAGGCTATATATGAAAAGATAAAGAGAAAGGATATATGTGATATCTTTTAGAGAAGGGAAACTAATTAATTGCTAATCAATTAATTAGTCAAAGAATTTGTTATGTGAAGAAAGAAAAGATTGCTGATGGAGATTGATTCAAGCAAGAAAAATTATGGAAACCAAGATCACCTTTATCCATTTACATAGAAATTAAATCATGGATATTCGAAAAGGTTTCAAACGTAATCTAAAATTAATTTTCTTCATCCCCAAACATCCTTCATTTTCATGCCTATTTAAATGAAGGAAGTTCATCTTCATATTTGTGTGAGCGTGTGAGAGAGCATACACCATTATCCTCTTCTTCAGTAAACCCTAATTTCTGCAGTCAATCAATCAGGGGTTTTGAGCGTAAGCAAGTCTTTGGATAAATTGATTATTCAATTTGTAATTATAGGTTAGTCTCTCCAATTTGCTACCCATAATTTTGTAATCTCTCTCTTTTTGTACTCTTTCTTCGGTGAAATAAAGAATAGTTGTTGGGTCCGTGGATGTAGGCAATCTAACCGAACCACGTTAAATCTCTATGTTCTCCTTTCTTCTGTATTTCTTTGTTTGGTGATTATTTTTCATTGAATTTGTGGTTGGTAATTAATCGACAAGCTAGATCCTTCTTTTGATTGTTTCCGCGCATTAGCATTCCGCTGCTTTTTTTGAGTTGTGCAAATCAATTGAAATTTCCACACAACAGATTGGTATCGGAGCTAGCTGTCTTGTTCTAGATCAGTTATCAATGGAAAATTCTTTTAGTAGTAATATGAAAAATTATGGCATCATCAATTTTGTTAAAAAAGGAGTTTTTGGAACATGGAAGGTGAAGACTAATGACGATGTTTTTCAGCAGTAACTTCGTTCATCTAAAGAAAGAGATAAAAGCCAGAAACACCTTGGAGCTAGAAAAGATATGCGTAGGTTTCATTTCATGGGTCCTAGAAGGGGTGCTTGCTATTATTGTAAGAAGAAAGGACATTTCATACGGGATTTTCCAGCTCTTAGAAAGAAGAGAAAGAAGAAGGAGAAAGCTTCAGTTTTTCTAGCAGTTAGATCAGATGCAGATAGAAGCGATAGTAATACATCATTACTTTCAGCTAGTATTTCACCTTTAGAGCATACAAGTTGGGTGATTGATTTTGAAGCCTCTTGTCATGTGACGTCAGATAGGAGCTGTTTTGTCAATTACAAGAAGATTGATGATGGAACAGTTCATATGGGGAATGACACATCTTGTCATGTTGTGGGCGTTGGAAGTGTGAGGTTTAGGATGCATAATGGTGTTGTTAGGACTATCATGGATGTTAGACATGTTCTGATGCTACGTGGAAGTTTGTTATCAGTTGGAGCTTTGAGTAGACTTGGTATGAGGATAATAATAGATGGAAAGAATTTGAGAGTGGCGAAAGGTTCCTGGTAGTGATGAAAGGGGTGCGAGTTAATGATATTTATTTGCTTCATGGAGAGACCGTCTTAGAAGAGTTGGTAGTTTCTACTGATTCTAGTATTTCAGATTCTACTTAGTTATGACATCTTCGTTTAGGTCATGTTGATGAGGAGTGTCTTGAAGTATTAAAGAAGCATGGGTTGATTGATGGTGTTTGTCAGTCGAAGCCTAGCTCTTGTGGATAATGTTCTTTTGGAAAGAAGAAGCATGTCACATTTGATGTTGGAAAACCTAGAGCTACAGAGTTTCTACAGTATGTTTATTCTTATGTGCGGGGACCCACCCCAGTTGCATTTTTGGTGGAGCCAGTTGCTTGGTCTTATTTGTGGATGATTTCTCACGTAAGGTCTGGGTCTATTTCTTAAAGGCCAAAGATGAAATATTTGCCCAATTTTGTAAGTGCAAGACCTTGGTTGAGAAGCAGTCAAGTAAGTGTTTGAAGGTTCTCAAAGTTGGAAATAGTAGTTAATTTATGTTACAAGAATTCACTAACTATTGTGCATCCGAGCATGTAATTAGAGATTTTTCTATTTTTGTTGAGTCACATTGTTATGGAGTGGCGGAGAGCATGTGTCGGATATTGTGGGAGAGAGCTATGAGCTTGAGAATGACTGCTGGTTTAGAAGATGGATTTTGGACAGAAGCGTTATCTATGGCAATATTTCTCATCAACCACACGCCTTCTATTGCCATAGATATGAAGATCCCAGAAGAGATATGGAAAAGAGAGCCTGTTGATTATTCATTCTTTAAAGTGTTTGGTAGTTCAGCTTATTTAGAAGATGAGAGTCATGATAAGTTGAAGCCTAGGGAAATCAAACACATTTTGTTAGGCTATAAAAAAGGAGTGAAGAGGTATAGGTTGTGGTGTAAAACAACTAGGAGAATTGTTACTAGCAGGCATGCGATATTTGATGAGAAGTCTTTGTTGAAGGTGGAGCCTCTATCAAGTGATGACATTGCGAGGACAGAAAATTATCAAACACATTTGAAGTCATCAGATTGTTTCCATATTCGAAGAGATATTGGTATTTCCGATGATACCATGATTGATGAGAAGATTACAGAGGTTCAGACTTTAGGTGGAGCTCGCTTGTTGGAAAGGCCTTTTGGTTCAGTTGGACCTATTTGTAAGCATATTTGTAACGATGATTCTTCATCTTATGCTTTGAATTTTGTGGAGCTTGTTGGTGAGTCTGCTGATGTTGACTTAGGAAAGTCTAGCAAAATTCTTGTGGAGGAGATTCGATTAGATAATATTAAGTATGTCCTCACTCAATTTGGAATGGAAAAGGTGAAGCGCGCTGTTAAACCTCCATTGGTCTCTCGAAGATTAGTATCTGCATGTTCGTCTCCAACATCGGATTTATTGAAGAATTTTGGTACTTTTTCGTATGCATTATGTTTGCTGATGTGCATGCTATCTTTCTTGTGCTTAGGAAAGATTTGGAAGCTCTATTTTGGCAATATTACCCAAAATAGTTCACATTGAGCTTGTTGACGTAGACCCAACAATTTGTGGAGACGTGGTGATATAGAAAGATTGTTATATTTGAATCAAGGTGAAGTGTTGAATTTATGTGATTCAAATACTTTTCAAAGAAGATAAGAAAATAATTAATTGATTCAGTCAATCTATTAATTAGGCTATATATGAAAAGATAAAGAGGAAGGATATATGTGATATCTTTTAGAGAAGAGAAACTAATTAATTGCTAATCAATTAATTAGTCAAAGAATTTGTTATATGAAGAAAGAAAAGATTGCTGATGGAGATTGATTCAAGCAAGGGAAATTATGGAAACCAAGATCACCTTTATCCATTTACATAGAAATTAAATCACGGATATTCGGAAAGGTTTCAAATATAATCTGAAAATTAATTTTCTTCATCCCCAAACATCCTTCATTTTCATGCCTATTTAAATGAAGGAAGTTCATCTTCATATTTGTGTGAGCTTGTGAGAGAGCATCCACCATTATCCTCTTCTTCAGTAAACCCTAATTTCTGCAGTCAATCAATTAGGGGTTTTGAGCGTAAGCAAGTTCTTTGGATAAATTGATTATTCAATTTGTAATTATAAATTAGTCTCTCTACTTTGCTACCTATAATTTTGTAATCTCTCTCCTTTTGTACTATTTCTTTAGTGAAATAAAGAATAGTTGTTGGGTCTGTGGACGTCGGTAATCTAGCCGAACCACGTTAAATCTCTGTGTTCTCCTTTTTTTCGTATTTCTTTGTTTGGTGATTATTTTTCATTGAATTTGTGGTTGGTAATTAATCGACATGCTAGATTTTTCTTTTTTTGATTGTTTCCCCACATTAGCATTACGCTGCGTTTTTGGAGTTGTGCAAATCAATTGAAATTTCCGCACAACACGTAGTAGATACATATTGAAATATACTTCTTTAGTCCATAATTTTAGAGCAACAATTCATCAAAAGAAGAATATTTTTATACGTATAGCCCTTTGAACTTTCATAAAGATTATTCTTTCTTGACTACTTCTACTAACAATTAATTAATGCATTGGTAGCTAAGTTAAGCAAATAATCACTTTATATGAGTCGTGATTTAGGACTTACGAAAATAGTCAGATGTTTAATAGGATTCTTTCATAAACATTTTTCTGAAGAAGACACTAATATAATTAGCAGGACTAGTCCCCTACTCTACAACTTCCTTAACAATGTAAATCAGAATATTATGCACGTCTATAAAATAAAAGTAAAATGAAAGGATTTAAAATCTACGTACATGATGTAAATATGCAACCATGATACATTCAACCAAGCTATACTAAGGAATTTGATAATGTCATCGTTTATGATATTGATTTCAAAGTCATCGTCATACTTAAATAAATCCTTAATCACTTGAATTGTATTGTTGAGGTTATCATCAGACGTTCCTTGAACTATCAGGTCATGGAAATACCAACACTATTTCGTTAAAGTTTTGAGGGTCCCTTCGTCCACAATTGTATTGCTCTTTCTAGAATCATTTGTCATCGGATTCATGGCTTGGTCATTATTACTTCCAATCACAGTGTTGTTTTGTTGAGATATAGATCCTTGGGCTAGTCTGATACACGTATCAACTCGCCAGCACCACAGTATAATAATACTAGACCCAAAAGAGTAATTCGGCCACCTAAAAGATTCTTAGACTAAAAGCAGCACGATGGGTTACAACAAGTTGGTTAGGAAAATAAAAGCTTTCACTGGTTTCCTATTGTATTCTGTTATTGCATATTTTCTTTTTTACAGCAAAAGTTGTTACATAGAGTACGGTCCCCATGTGGACACGTAGGAAGGTGGTTACAAATCATAGCTCTATATGTATGTAAAAGGTTGGAGTAAGTAACAAGAAATATTTCAGATCTTCATTTCCTCTCTCAATTCTTCTTCTTCATTATATCATTTTCCTCCCCCTGTCTGTTACTCCTAGCATCATATCGTTTTGGTGCTTTCACTTCTTGATCTTCTCTCCTCCTCACAAACATCTAATCTACTCCTATCAAAATGCCACGACACGACGATGCTTTCCAACAATTGGCCGATCACCAAGACACCATCGACACCATCCAATCCAACCAAACCACACATATCTCCATGCTCGAAAACCTAACCGCTGATAATATTGACATCAAAACAGCACTTCAAGCCCTCGCCAACCAAACGACCGATCTCCACCGGAAACTAGACACCCAACCACCTCATTCCCCAACCAACCAAACATCAACCACATATCCACCAACCTCCAACAACAGGCAACACCTATTTTATCAACTCCACAAACAACCCGAACCCCTAAATGTTCCTCAACCTTGTTCGATGGATCTAACCCACACGATTGGATATTTCAAGCCGATCGGTTTTTCGCTTATTATTCCACACTGGAAGATCAACGAGTTGATCTTGCGAGCTTTCATTTGCAAGGCCAAGCACTTTCATGGTTTCAATGGATGCATCGTAACAAGCAAATCTCCACTTGGACGGCACTAACAAAAGCAATCGAACAACGCTTCAAACCACCCACTTTCCTAAACCCACAAGCTACATTATTCAAACTCAAACAAATCACCACCGTCGAAAATTACCAAGCCACCTTCGAAAACCTCTGCAACCGAATCACTACACTACCCAACGAATCAATCCTCCAATGTTTCATATCCGGCCTAAACACACATATACAAAACGAACTCAACCTTCTCAAACCAACCACTATTTCTGATGCAATCGATGGCGCCAAGCTGATTGAACGCAAATACACCGACCAAGCAAAGTTTCCCTTCCATAAAACTTCCCAGTATCCTCTAAAACAACCACATAACCAAAACTCCACTTAGTCAATTCCACAAACACCACACATGAAAACATCCAAACCACCTATACCAATCAAACAATTAACCAACTCCGAGATGCAGATTCGCAAACAGAAATGGCAGTGCTATGATTGCGATGAAAAATACCACTTCGGTCACCGTTGTAAACCAACACACGTCCTAATGATTGTACCAGAAATTCACCTCGACGAACCAAACCCAAGCTTCGACTACACATCCACACCGCAACCAGACCCACCGACACCACTAACTATAGAACAAGTCCACACAGACCCAAGTCCAAATCAACCATAGGAAATTTCATTCCATGCTTTAACCGGATCCTCTCACCCACGTTCTATACGACTTCCAACAACAATCCATGGTAACCCCATATCTATCCTCGTAGATACCGGATCTACACACAATTACATCCACCCGAAGGCTGCGAAATTCCTTGGCCTTAAACCCAACTGCTCAGAATCGTTCACCGTCACTGTAGGGAACGGAGAAAAATTAAGAAGCTCTGGTAAGTGTTCTGCCGTCCACGTTGACATACAGGGTAACCGATTCTTTATTGATTTTCATCTTCTGGAGATAGCGTGTTCAGATGCGGTTTGCGGCATCCATTGGTTAGAAACGTTGGGCCCAATCACAATGGATCATAAGAAGTTAACTATGGCTTTTAATATTGATAATAAGCCCATCTGTTTAACTTGGTTGGGCCCAAATTTACAGCCTGCACCCATATCAGTTCAGCAGCTTAAACGGATGGAACAAACCTCTTCTATATCTAATTTCCTATATTTACAGCTACAACCCACTGACCCGACACCAAAACTACACCAACCAACCGTTAATGACCCACAACTCCAACAACTACTATCCACATTCAGCCACGTATTCAACCAACCCACCGAACTTCCACCAAACCGCGATTTCAACCACCACATCAATCTCACTTCTAATTCACAACTCGTAAACTCAAAACCATAGTGTTACCCTTACTTTCAAAAGAATGAGATCGAGCGACAAGTTCAATAAATCTCCACTCCAAACTTATTCAACCGTCAACTAGCCCATTTTCTTCGCCGGTGCTATTAGTCAAAAAGAAGGACGGCTCGTGGAGATTTTGTGTAGATTATAGAGCCCTTAATACAATCACTATAAAAGATCATTTTTCCATTCCGACGGTCGATGAACTATTAGATGAATTATATGGTGCAACCTTCTTCTCTAAACTTGATCTCCGAAGCGGATATTTTCAAATACATGTACATCCATGGGATATTCCGAAAATAGCATTTCGCACGCATGAGGGACACTATGAATTCTTGGTCATGCCGTTTGGATTAACAAACGCCCTATCCACGTTTCAAGCCACAATGAACAACATCTTCAAACCGTACTTGAGAAAATTTGTACTCGTTTTCTTTGACGACATCCTCGTCTATAGCCCATCATGGACCGTCCATTTAAACCATCTCCAAACTATGTCACACATTTTAGACCAACACATTTTTTTTGCCAATCTCGCCAAATGTGCTTTCGGACTTAGCGAGCTCAATTATTTGGGCCATTTTCGCTAAAGGCGTTCAAGTAGACCCGTCAAAAATTGAAGCTATGATCCAATGGCCGATCCCTAATTCGATCACAGCCGTCCGAGCATTTTTGGGGCTAACAGGGTACTATCACCGATTTATTAAGCAATATGCTCTCCTTGCTGCACCATTGACGAACTTGTTGAAAAATAATGCATTTGCATGGACCGAAAAAGCCCAAGAAGCATTCGAATCTATAAAATGGGCTGTATCACATACACCAACCCTCTCTTTCCCAAATTTCACACTACCTTTCTCTATTACCACCGATGCTTCATCCATGGCAGTAGGAGCTGTTCTCTCTCAATCCAAACACCCAATTGCTTTCTTCAGCCTCAAATTACCCCACCACCTCAAAAAAGCCTCCACCTATTCACGCGAGATGTTTGCCATCACATCTGCAGTTAAAAAATGGCGCCACTACCTATTGGGAAGAACCTTCCAGATTTCTACCGACCATAAGAGCCTCTGGGAACTCGCCTCGCAATCAATTCAAACACCAGAGCAACAAAAAGGGCAAACGAAACTGCTCGGATTTGATTTCACGATCCACTACCAACTTGGAAGGCAAAATGAAGTTGCTGATGCATTATCCAGATTTACCAAAGAAGCCACCATGTCTGCAATCTCTAGCCCGACTTTTTTGCTACTGATAGACATCCGAACAGCCTTGGCCAATGACAGCAAAGCCCAATCATGGATCAACCAGCTGGGCGCAGGTACATGCCCTAACCCTAAACTACAGCTGCGCAATGATTTACTATTTTGGGGTTCTCGAATTTATGTTCCCGCGGATTTGGATTTACAAACCAAAATTAATTCTGAACTCCATGATTTTAAAACGGAAGGACATTCGGGAATTAAGGCTACAATAGCTCGAGTTACTAGTAATATTTTTTGGCCCAAGCTAGCATCGTCTGTTCAAAAATTTGTGAAAGAATGCCCAACGTGCCTCCAAACCAAACCCGACAACACACCATACAAAGGCCTCCTTCAACCACTACCGATCCCCGCCCAAATCTGAGAAGATATTGCTATGGATTTTATTACAAACCTCCATCCATCCACTGGTAAAACAACAATCTGGGTGATAGTGGATAGACTCTCTAAATATGCCCATTTCTGTGCATTACCTACCACAGTTTCGGCAACACAGCTAGCTTCTCAATTTATTCAAGAATATGTCCGTCTGCACGGTTTTCTAAGATACATCATTTCCGAGCGCGACCGTCTATTCATGAGCCAATTTTGGAAAGAGTTATTCCGCCTTCATGAAACAAAACTACAAATGAGTAGCGCATACCACCACAAACCGACGGACAATCGGAAGTGCTAAACCGTTGTCTTGAAACATATTTGCGTGCACTGGTAGGTGACATCCCTACGAAATGGACCAAATGCCTTCCTTGGGCCGAGTGGTGGTACAACACCACCAAACACACGTCACTTAACCTATCCCCTTTCCAAGTTGTCTATGGCCGACCACCACCCATCATCGCAAATTATATCATGAACAACACACAAATTCCAAAACTGAATACGTGAGCACTTTCCCGAGACAAACTTCTTCAAACTATCAAAACCAATCTCCATAAAGCTTAGACTCGTATGAAAAACCTCGCTGACCAACATCGCACCGACAAGGAATTTAAGGTGGGCACATGGGTATTTGTTAAGCTACAACAATATCGCCAAACTTCCTTACGCAACAATCACCACAAACTGTCCAAAAAATACTACGGGCCCTTCCAAATCATCGAACGCATAGGACCCGTCGCCTACAAGCTTCTCCTGCCGCAAGACTCTCGCATTCACCCAGTATTCCACATCTCTCTCCTCAAGTTGTGCCCCAACCCATACGCACCACCAATACTACCACCAGCTCCTTATTGCCACGATCTTGAGGACAAGGTCGATCTCGAAGAGGTGAGCAGTGATACACATATCAACTCGCCAGCACCACAGGATAACAATACCAGACCCAAAAGAGTAATTCGGCCACCTAAAAGATTCTTAGACTAAAAGCAGCACGATGGGTTACAGCAAGTTGGTTAGGAAAATAAAAGCTTTCATTGGTTTCCTATTGTATTCTGTTATTGCATATTTTCTTTTTTTTAGCAAAAGTTGTTACATAGAGTACGGTCCCATGTGGACACATAGGAAGGTGGTTACAAATCATAACTATATATGTATGTAAAAGGTTGGAGTAAGTAATAAGAAATATTTCAGATCTTCATTTCCTCTCTCAATTCTTCTTCTTCTTCACTATATCATTTTCCTCCCCCGTCTGTTACTCCTAGCATCATATCACACAATTGTATTGCTCTTTCTAGACTCGTTTGTCATCGGATTCATGGCTTGGTCATTATTACTTTCAATCACAGTGTTGTTTTGTTGAGATATGGATCCTTGGGCTAGTCCCCCCTCTTTTCTTAACAGATTAATATAAAATTGACAATATGTATGCATGTTGATACATTTATATGCATGTAATGTACTAATAATGTTGATCTATACTTTACTAACATTTAACTAACAACATTTTCAATAAAAGAAGTGGAGTCATTAGATAAAAAAACGGTACCCTTTTATCAAGATTATGTTTGGTAAATAAAAGCAAAATTTACCCATTATCATTTTTAATATGAGTAATTTTATTGTCTTAATTATAAAAATGACCTCTTAATATCTTAATAGTAGCTAATTGGTTAAGCAAATCAATAATTACCTAATATTTGAAGGGTTTCCTACAAAAATAAACCAAAGTTAAATCAATTCAGAGTATATATCTCAATTTTTTTTCCTAGGCAAAAAATTCTTGATGGAGAGCTGATCAAACTCAGTTTTGTCTAGTTTGTACTTGAGGGCATGAATTTCAGTAAAATTCATCTAATCTAATTAAAGTAATAAACGTGTTGCTTCCTTCGAAGTAGTGGTGGACCTGAACTATAGCTAGAACCAATTCAGACATGTAAATGTTTTCAAGTAAGTATATTATGGTATTTTCATAGCTAGTCAAATATAATATTTATTTTAAAAAAATTCATATATAGAGACCAAAGATATGACTCAGGGTACCAGCTATAATGCATGTTAAAATAATACATTTTTTTAGAACCTGAACTTTTTAAGTAGTGGTGAACTTGAACCTTTTTTAGAACCTAAAATTGCTTTTTTACAATAATATAATATTTTTTAGAACCTGATTTTTTTTTTAAAACCTAAAATTTATAATATAATACCTTTTTGAAAATTTATAATAGTTTTAAGTAGTGGTTAACCTGAACCTTTTTTTTTATAGAAAAAGCAACAATAATACATACTAATATATATACGCAATTACTAACTATATGAGTTCTTATTTTATAGTGTGTTATAGTTGACTAAACAAAATAGTCATATTTACCACAGCGTGATCTCTCAGAAGCATGAAACTTTTAGGCCATTGAACAAAACTACCAACCGCTTCACCTATCGTATTGGGATGTTTAGTTGGAATTGGCAGTGGGATTCCTTGATGACTTAACTCCATTGCATCAATCCTAACTTTTACATGATTGGCCAAGATTGTTGATTGTGACATTGATATCTAGCCTTGAAGTATGATGTACCATGCATCGATGCACTATGATACTTTCGGAGGCCAAATCCATAGCTAAACGACAATTAGTTGGTTTCTAGAATGAAAATATAAAATAATCATTTTTCAATTACACTTGTCAAATTCATAAAATCGTATACGTAAATTAAAATAAACTTTTAAATTGTTTACCTGCAACTCTGCAAAGGGTTACGTCTCTTGAGTTTCGTTTGCAAATTGTATTGTGGTCGGGTGTACTGGTTGGCAGCTACTGTGATAACCTGTTGATGGTATGTTATCGACCTCCATAGCAATAGGCATCTACATACCCATCCTCTTCAAAATGTTTGCAACCTGCCGCTCAACCATTGTATGCATCTTAGACTCCATTTGGCTCACTTTACCCTTCGTTTCTTGTTTTTGGCTCACTTTATCCTCATTATAGTCTCTATTTCTTGCCTCATTTTGATATCTATATCTTGGCTAATAAGATGCATCTCATTTACTGTATTACACCTTTCGGACCTTTCATTTTCGTTCTCTCCCTAAAAACGTCTTTGATACCAATCGTCCAACCAACTTCTCGTACTCGACCCGAATGCTCTCTTTTTCAAGAGCACGATTTAAGACACCATCATCCCTATTTGGATGCCATGTCCCTTCAATTTCTTTTTGTCTCCATTCAATATGTCAACAAACAGTGAGTGTATTAATATTGAAGTTACCGCTACAAGTATAACAGAGCATTAAAAAATAGTAATATAAACATCATAAATTCATATTCAAGTTCCGGAATAGTGAGTGTTTTTCATTTTTTAGATACCGAATATTTGTATGATTAAGTAGTCCATCTAATTCAAGTTGAAGTAAAGTTAAATTCTACTATTATATCTTTGAAAACTATCGATACTTCAAATCAACAATTTAAACTAATTTGGGAAAGTGGGTTAGTTGGTAGCAGTAATAATTATTTTGATTTATATACTTCTACTTTATTTTCATAGATCGTAATTTAGTTTAGAATATTTATTGTTTTCAAACCTGATTATTTCATATCATGCAAAATATAGAAATTTGAACACACACGCACATAGATACACATATACGTATGTATAAGTAATTTAATATTCGTATTGTTCAAAATTTTACAGTCAAACCTCTGATTATTTCCTTGGTACACATACTTGATACATCAATTACCAACATACACGGTACTTTGTTAAACAACTTATAAATTACACTGTTGATACAGTCACATAATATGATTATCATCCAATGTTTACTTGTCTACTACTAAAGTGCATCCGTAATGCTTAAGGCATCAAGTTTGCACATGTTAAAGGAATAAAAATGTGAAATTAGTCATACCACTTTTTCTGAAACTAACTTAGTTTTCTCGTTAGAGATTTCATAATTTCCATCGGCTTCTTTCTTTGATCTTGTCATAATCCAATCAACGCTTCGATCTAAAATAGGTCAACTTGGTATTGTGGTTGAGGAATTGTGGCCTTTGACTTTCCAACTAGCCTTCTTCCCGATATATCCAGCTTGCCT
Organism: Allium cepa; assembly: GCA_030765085.1. Lineage (NCBI taxonomy): Eukaryota > Viridiplantae > Streptophyta > Magnoliopsida > Asparagales > Amaryllidaceae > Allium > Allium cepa. The sequence goes on along the minus strand of CM060934.1, from coordinate 953,955,619 downwards.
CAAATAGCAAGGATGTTCATTGCATGCCTGACCCTTCCTAGCCTTCTAGCTTATTTACTGTTTCAGATTTTCAATAATGCAAGTCATTAAATTTCATGGCATGCATTTGTAAAAGAGGGAATTAGGCTGAAGGAAAAACCTGAGAACACTTTTAGTCTGAAGGACGGAAGTTTTAAAATTTAGCCTGAAGGACAAAAAATGATATATTCATATAGCATTGCACATCCATAATGCTATATTCATATAGCATTACACATCTATAATGCTATATACAACACAATTTTATACGTTTCTGCATACACAAATAAGCAGCTGTGTAATGCTATATAAATATAGCATTATGGATGTGCAATGCTATATGAATATATCATTTTTTGTCCTTCAGGCTAAATTTTAAAACTTCCGTCCTTCAGACTAAAAGTGTTCTCAGGTTTTTCCTTCAGCCTAATTCCCTGTTTCTAAAAATTATTAACAAATGTATGATAATGCTATAGTATGTGTATACGTGCTGGCCACTAGTTTATTTGACATTGGTATGCACTAGGATTGGAAATGAGTACGTTGATATCATGTGCATTATATGATTTTTGTAGTGCTTCTATTTCAGTTTTAATACAATTTCTGTCCAACTGCAAATTTATCATTATCATCTGTTTATAACATTTAATCTATATAAAAGTTTTATTAATTTATCCAAACGAATTTAGACTTTTATACCTTATATCGATATGAGTCAGTATAAAAGTATATAAATATAATCATTTTATTTTTTATCTTTTTTATATTTCTATTTCTGAAGAGATAAATTTATAAATCCTTGTATATAAATGATAAAAGAAAGTATTATATCATGAAAATATTACGAAAGTATTAATCCTTTTGTATTAATCCTTTTATCATTTATATAAGTCTGATGCAGCCGATGAGAACTAATGAGGTTCAAGACTGGTGCATAGCAGAGCAAATGACACTACTATGAGATAAAAATATAAAAATCAAATCTAGCTAAAGTAGTAAAGTTCAGACAATTGATGGCATAACTGATGGCACAAATAAGCAAATAGAATATATAGGGTAAAGCTGGCATACTCAAACTATATATATGAAAAGTATGATGTTCACACGGATGTAAAACCAAACGATAGAAGAAGATCCAATGCTACATTTCATTACTTAAATATATAAACGTAGGATAACCATTTTGTGTTACGCAATGAAAAAATTACACAGCACATATCATACTCATATCATGCCAACAACGAATTTTGAAATACACGGACAGTTTTTTTATCTGTTGGTAAATAATAATAGTTATACTTTATATATATCCTTCACTAAAAAATGTGGGTAAAATATTTTTATGACAAAAAGTTCTCAATTCAGAGTATGCATAATGTTCAATTATTTATGCAAATAGATAGTAAAAAAATACCATAATATAAATTCCTCCGTTTCACGATCCTTCTTGAATGTTTCCTACTCTACTTGTGTGATACCTTCATAGAATTCATGGGGCTATTTATGGTCTTGGGAAGCTTTCTTTTCTTCAAAATTTAACCGCTACCAATTTCATTTTGAAATCCTTCCATCTTTCACAAACAGCTCTTAACACATTGCCTTTCATTCTGTCATCGATCTGAAACTCAGTCTGAGATAATAAAAAATAAAAAATAAACGTCAAATAGTTGAAATACGAAATTAAAATGAAAAAAAAAATCCATCTGCAGATAATAATACCTTATATCTTTCCAAATGGAGTCCTTAAGCACTTGGCTAACACTAGGCCCGTAAACGGATGCAGTCGGATACGGATAGTGCTGTATCCGTATCCGTGCGTATCCGAAAATGAAAATCCGTATCCGATATCCGCGAATACCCATTGAATATTATCCGTATCTGTATCCGAAAATATCCGTATCCGAACCTTAAAATGTATCCGAAAATATCTGAAAACTAATTAATATAATGCATATTTCATTTTTTTGACTGAAAAAAACCTTGTAATACATGAATTACATCAAATTAACAATAGGTAATCCAATCACACAAAATCCGTACAATAAACTAGTGTATTTGTATTAAATTTATGAATATAAAATAACATATTAATATATAAATATTTAATTTCAAACCGGATGGATATTTATCGGATACGGATACAGCCATATCCGTATACGTATCCGAAATATGTTTCGAATATCGGATATTCGAATCCGCTTTTCGAATATCGGATATTTTTTATGTTTTCGGATGCGGATGCGGACGGATTTCGGATATTTCGGGTATTCATTGACAGACCTAGCTAACACCATTCCGGTTCTTGATATTCATATCAATTCTACTTCTAACTATATAGTCTACGTACATCCTATAACAATTTCCACTTTCCAATGGATTTGACAGTGTCACCCCACTCAATAAATTTTGGCTCATGTGCTTTATATTTCTTTCCGATGGGTGGACCTCTTCGCTTCTTCTTACATGAGTTCGGCTCATCATTGTGTGCATGTGCTATTTCATTTATTCCTATATCATAAATTTTAGTTTCAATATATACAACAACATATATAACTAAAAAAACATTGAAAAGCAAAAGCAATGTAGGGGAAGTTGATAATAAATTTGAGAAACAAACACAAGCAGATACATATCAAAACTCACAAAATAAGCAAAGTGACATAGTTCATATTCAAAATAGTGCGATGTGACATAGGCTCCTGTAGTGACTGTATTAGTCTGTTGTGTTTAATGAAAAGCGACACAGGAGTATGATATGATAGTGATAGACAAAAGTTAATTATAAGTTTTGAAAATTTTAAAGCTGCTTTCTAATTTTAACTTTAATTTTAAAAATAGTTTGTACTGATCATTAAGGGATCAAAAGTACAAAAATTTGGTGATACTGTATAACTAATTATATCACAAATAAGCGATTTAAACAATAACTCAAACAACCAACGCATGAAATATGCCTATGATGTTTAGTTATAAAAATATAAAGGTATATACTTATATTTTGTTCTAATAGAAGTTCCTTACACAAAATATTCAATTAATACAAAAATAAATCTCTTCTTATTCAACCTCAAAATATGGAATCCAACTCAATTCTAACAATTGTTAGTGGCAAATTAATGTTGAAAAATTGATACATCGTGCACTTGTACTGATCATAACACTACAAAAGAAGCACAATTTAGCGACGGCTAAAAGCCGTTGACGGCCGTTGCTAGCCGTCACTAAAAGCCGTTGCAAAATATCTCGTTACAATTAAAGAAAGCGACGGCCGTAGCGACGGCTCCGTTGTTCTTTTTGCAACGGCTTGTAACGGCTAAGTGTTCACGTGGAAGCAACCATTGGGGTTATTGGTTTCCCGGTTTGTTGATGCAAACCGTTGCAAATCGTTGCAATGTATCCATTGCTAGTCGTTGCAAGCCGTCGCTAAATTTGATCAAAGGGTCGTTGCTAGCCGTTGCTATATATTTGCTGTCAATTTGCAGCATCTTCAACCCTCAATCCCAATCAATCCAAATAATATAATTCCATCATTCCACCCATATAATACCATTCCATCATATCATATAATCAATATCAACACAACCAAATCATCAAATATTGCATATTCTAACATATATTTACAAAATCATATAAGAAAATCAACATAACCAAATATGAAAATCTACCAAACCAAACCACATAACTAAATTAAATGACCAGTACATATCAAGTGCCAAAGTATCAATCACAACAACCAAAGTACCAAACCCACCAAAACACTAAGTATCAATCACAACATCCAAAGTACCAAATGTCAAACCCATCATAATATATATATATATATATATATATATATATATATATATATAAAGTGTACCCATCAAAACGAACCAGTTAAGCATCATCATCATCATATGCACCTCCTTCCCCGGGCATTGACCCATGCTCCTGATAGAAGGCAGCAATACGCTCATGCATCTACGTCGCAAACTGACTCTTCCGCCAATCATTGAGCTCATCCAATTGTGTTTGCATCCAAGCAATCTCTTCCTCATCTATGGATCTCCTATATGCCCTTTGAAAATTAAGAGCCTATGAAATAATTCAAGTGAATAAGAAGTTCATGGCATACAATAACAATAAGAAAACTCAAGTTAATGGTAATAAACTCAAGTGAATAAGAAGTTCATGACATATAGGTTTCTACTGTGTAAACGTTGAGTACAAACCATATTGCCGAAACTATAACGCCTGTTTCGACTTGCCGGTTCAATGATTGAATTCCATATCCGATTAGACTCATCAACCGTAAGCTACGCTCGTCCACTCGCTTGTATCGCTCGTGCATGCTCTACATTATATCTCTCCTACAATTATGAATAGATATTTGACACAATTGCTATACAATTTACTTACCTACTATGAAATAAACGAATATGAAATATTTTTATTACAGAAATAAATATATTTACCATTACAGAAGCAGCCTTGTCGTCCGACCAGTCATATGAAACATTCTCATCCTCATCTTTATGTTCCACTACATGTGTGACTCTGAAAACCTCAGCCGCTGTAGGCTCCCTATCATACTTTTCCCACTGAATATATACAAGAATAGATTATATTGATAATTTGCATGAGTATATACAAGAATAGATTATATACAAGAATTGAATATAAGGTAAAGAGACACTAGTAAATATATACATCAATAACATAAATATTGGTTAATTTATTTACCAATTTCCTCCGATGTTGTTGGAAGGGTTTCGAGCCACCACGTTGTAAAGCGGGTTTTTTGTTCATATTAGCCTTGTTTCTTACCTATAATTCCTATTAATTTATACACACTATTAAGTAAAATAATTCAACACATTTAAATGTAAAAATATAGTGATAATATAACTTACTTTGAATGCTTCAGATTTCCAATATTATTGGAATCCAGCCCAAATGACATCCTCCATCCAACTTGGCTTTTCCCTGAACTCTTAGCTCTTGATATAGTCTCTTTGTAATTTTTCCGCATCTTTTTATTCCAATGGTTTACAAAAACATTCATATCCTGCGGATCCACACGTACAGCTGCCTGCATATTGAATTATCATACGATGTAAAAGAGATTATATAATTAAAAAACAATCAACAGAACAGAATACGTAAAACTAATATCATAAGGCATGATGGCATATTGTTTTTGGTTTCATATAAGGCATAATTATATATTACAAAGTTGTACATACCATAAGATCAGCCCATATTGCGTTTTTTTGTATATGCTGGGATGTTATCCCACTGAGGCCAACACCCGGACATCCTACTCTTATATGCTTCCTTCGGTACTTGTAAAATAAAATCGGATGGCTCCACCTCGAACCCTATATAGAAATATTTATGTATATATTCAATATATTTCATATAATATAATTCAAATAAGTTTGTTACATACCCATCACTTTTCGAAACTATCACCGCAACTCGACGGAGATCTGGCTCAGAGCTACTCGGACCTGCTCCAAGTGAAGGTGGCTGAGATGTACTACGTCGATTACGTCGTCTAACAGACATAACTGACAAACATAAATATAATATCATACACTGCTTAGAAAAGAGTACTGATAACAAAAGCATCACATAATCGTTAATCAATATCACATAATCATTAATCATCACATAATCATCACATAATTATTAATCAAGTGATAATCATCACATAAGCATACTCTGCACATAATCATCGAAAAAAGCGTACATGAAAAGAATAATGCATAGCTCAGAATGATACAGATCATATATAGTCATCATTATTATTACATAGCTCAGAATATTGCAGAACATAGACATTATTGTTAATACATAGCTCACAATTATACAACAAGCGATGCCATCTATGATCAGTCTTCGTCATATTCTGATTCAGACTTGGTCTCGTACTCTATATCGTTTTCTTCGGTACTTACAAATGCATCTATTAAAACATTCGATTCATTAGTCAATGACCCTACATCAATGTCATCGGTTATCACTATTTCAGTATTTGGCTCGAGATCCGCTTGATACGCTGCTTCGTCTGGAATATTATTTCCATCAAATGTATATCTTGCCTTCGTTTTAAAAACAGTCCACCAGTCTGCTTTATCTTTTTTTAAGGATGGATATGGAGCAAAATAAACTTGTAAAGCTTGCTTAGCTAATACAAAAGGATCATACTTATAGTAACGCGGCGTATGTCTTATTTCAATTAGCTTATCATCTTTGTGCACGTTAATTCCAGAGCCAAGGACATTGCTAAACCAGTTGCATTTGAATAAAAAAAACTTTCTCTGCAGGTTGTATATAATACGTCAACTCTAAAACTTGTGTTAAGACGCCGTAAAAATCTTTTATATGCTCATCTGGATCATCACTTCCTTTGACAAATGCACCACTGTTATATGTTAATTTTTCAGCCCCGTAATATTTGGTGTTGAATTTAAATTTATTGACGAAGAATATTGGATAAGTCTTGACATTTCGTTTTGGTCTGATAGTAAGATGTCGTAATCCTTCGTCAACAACATAGTTTTCTGTATCATGAACGTAGTTTGAAAACCATCCAGCAAATTGTTTACTGAGATCGTCAGATGGATGTTGTGATTCGTATATGCTGCAAATATGTATTATATTCCTTTATAATTAATATATACATGTATAATTCAATTATGTATGAATTCATAATTACCTGACAAATGGTGCAACTACAACACAATTTAGAAGAACATATGTGTGTGCCACATGGTAATCTCTATCATCTAACCATATTTCCACACATTTTCTAGCAGGTCTTCCATGTTGTCTAAAAATAGATAACATTGTTTGAGAAGAATCCTGCTCAATAGTTTCTTCATTACGGGGAACACTTACGAACGATAAGTTCACATCGTTACTAAAGTAATGCGAGAAAAAAAATAAAGCTTCTTCTTTAAGGTACGATTTGCAAATCGAACCTTCTACTCGTGCTTTTTGTCTAATTTTTTTCTTCAAATGATTCAGGTACCTATAACAAAATTAATTAAATTTATATGGTGGTACAAAAACCGAAATTAATTAAATTACCTCTCAAATGGATACATCCATCCATATTGCACAGGACCACGAAAGGGTGCTTCAGATGGAAGATGAACAGGTAAATGCTCCATTACATTAAAATAACCAGGCAGAAATATTTTCTCCAGTTTGCATAGAAGTATAGGGATTTCTGCCTCAAGTTTACGTATACGATCTACCTTTAACGTCATAGAACAAAGCTGTTTATAAAACATACTTAATTCTGTTATAACATTCTATATTTTTACAGGCAGTAGTTCTTTAAAAATCACGGGAAAAAATACTCCATCATAATGTGGCAACCGTGACTTTTCATCCCACTCAATTTGCTGTTTTTAAAGTCAACGCATCTACGGAGGTTAGAAGAAATCCCATCAGAACATCTAAGTCCTTCCACCCATTTTAGAACGAGTTTTACTTGCTTATTGTCTAGCTCATAGCATGCTTTGGGTTTCTTATTATCGTCGTATGATTGAAGTTCGGGCCGCTTACAGAAGTGTAATATATCACGTCTTGAATTCGCATCGTCCTTGGTTTTCCCCTTCACATTCAAAATTGTATTAAACACGTTGTCAAACACTTTTTTCTTTGTGCACGACGTCAATGTTATGTCGGAGTAGGAGATTTTTCCAGTACGGTAACTTCCAGAATATACTTTGCTTGCACCAGTTATGAATGTCCGATTTACCTTGAATTTCAACATGTACCCCAGTTTCATGTATCTTTGGGTAGTCTTTTACAATTTCATATACCTCTTCACTTGTTCAAACCTAAGGTGGTAGCATACTCTCTACTTTGTTAGCTTTAAAGTTCTTTTTATCCGTTCTAAATTTATGATTGATATGTAGAAAATACCGATGACAGTCAAACCAAGAAATTTGCTTTCCATACTTTAATGAAAATACTCGTGTTTCATCCATACAATAAGGACAAGCTAGACATCCAGATGTGCTCCAACCTGAAAGCATGCCATACGCGGGAAAATCACTAATAGTCCATAATAAAGAAGCAAAAATACGAAAATTACTTTTTCTCGAAATGTCATACATTTCAACTCCTTCATGCCACAGTGTTTTCAACTCGTCGATTAGTGGTTGTAGATAAACATCAATTCCTTGTGTCGGATCATTGGGACCGAGGACGACAATCGTTAGAAACATATATGGAGTTTTCATACACATCTATGGAGGAAAATTATAAGGAGTAACAATAATAGGCCATGATGAATATTTACTACCAAACTGAATTTCAGGATAAGGCTTATCACAAATTCAGGATAAGTCTTATCGAAATGTTTACATGCTTCTTCATCAGATGGATGTATCAAAGTTTCTTCTTCTGGTGTTCTTACACTGTGTCATCGCATATGACATGCTGTAGCAAAAGATGCATATAACCGTTGAAGTCTGGGAGTGATGGGTAAATAATGCATCGTCTTATATGGAACTTCTTTTCCTTTCTTTTTTCTTGGTTTGTATCTTTCCTCGTTACATATTCTGCATTTAGTAAGATGAGCGTCTTCTTTTCAATACAGCATGCAACCTTTTACACATGTATCTATCTTTTGGTACAGCAATCCAAAAGCAGACATAAGTTTTTTTACTTCATAATGACTATCACACATCAAATTATTATGTGGCATGTGTCGTTTTGCAGTTTGTACAACTGCTGTAAATGCAGCTTCTGTAAGATTAAATTTCGATTTCATAGTGACGTATTCGGCAGTTACAGATAATTCGGTTCCGTTTGTACATCCATCCCACAATGGCCTCTTAGCAGAATCCAATAAATCATAAAAAAATTTAGCTTTCGCGGTCGGCTCTTCATCAACATTTTCGTTTCCATCATCACCTTAGTCAAAGTAGAAAACATTGATCATGCAGCATCTTGCACCATGTTTTCTATAGGATTTGTCATAGTATTATCGTCCTCTAACACTACAGGATAAGGTATAGGTTGAACAAGTTCTCCATGATGATCCCATAAGTAATAATTCGATATAAAATCAAATTTGTACAAATGTACTTCTACTACATCTGGTTTCCAATGCTTCAGATATTTGCACTTACTACACGGACAACGAATATCTACGTTATTTTGATTATTAGATTGAACGAATCTAATAAACCGTGTACACCGTTATAGAACGTTCTTTTATTGTTCATTTCATACCTTTTTGAGGTTCATACATCCAATTACGATCGAGAAAATAATCGAACATATTTCCTAATTTGTAAAATGTAGGTTAGAAGATTGAATAGCACACTTCATATTAAAGTCTTGTAAAAATTCATATATAACCCTTACTACTTTAACAAATTCAAATAAATACTGCATTAAAATTTTCAATTCTTAAGTTTATTATTTTCTTTACTTTGACGGCCGGTTATCCCACTTCTCATTACAAACACAATAACGTAATCATATTTTATAAATCATTTCAGGTTAAACGATTCTAAAAAATTTCGGCAGCACTTCCCTTTATTCCCTGTATCGTACACAAATGCGTGTACACAGGGAAAAAAGGAAGTGCCATCGAAATTTTCTGAACCGTTTAAACTGAAACGATTTATAAAATATGATTACTTTGTTGTGTTTGTAACTTGTCCAAATACTAGGACAAATCCAACAAATTTTGTATCAGATGAATATAGATGTCTGTTCTGCGGAAAAACGAATATCCATTTAACGATCATATATAACACTTGTCAGACGGGGCCAAAAATTCTCTAAGGGTTTCACATAAATAAAGCACAAATCAAAAAATATTGATATTGAAGTATTAGTGGTCCGTAGTGAAATAATGATCTTAAATTTTTTTAGTAAGGTAGCCAAATAGAACTCGTTTAATTATGAATCAAAATCCATGGGAACTATCAGTAACTCGCAAAATATGCCTTATCTCACAAATGGGAACTATGAGTTACTATTTTAACAACTATAAAAACTATTTTATAAAATCGATTTAATGTTATTTTATAAACTACAAAAACTACAACTACAAAAACTATTTTATAAACTATTTAATGTTATTATATTCATTTCTTCACAAAAACTATTTTATAAATTCTTTTATAAATAAACCCTAATTTTTAATTATGAATTAAACAATCAAACCACTAATTAATATCACCAACTCAACAAATACAATACTATCATTAACTAATACATAATAGCAAATCCATAATTAACTAATTTGCCGAATTAGGGTTCTTAGCATATTCCCAAATCAATCAATATGCTACTATCAACAACTATTACCACATAGTCATCAATTTCTATCACACATAATCAACCAATTTTCAAAATTAAGGTTTTGATTAAACCTAGATTAAGCAGAAATTGGAGAGCAATAGCATACCTTCAAGTTTTGGAGCGTTGTGGCTTTCGCGATGGGGAAATCGGCAGCTCACGTCGGGGGCGGCGGCTCACGTCGGTAGTGGAGGAGGGGTTTGCTGAAGTGAATTGGGGAAAGAGAAGTGTGTTTTTCTATTCTCTGGTCTGCTTGTATATACGCGTATAGCGACGGCTAGCGTCGGCCGCCTCTTTTAGCCGTGGCTAACCGTCACTAGTATCGGTCACTAACTGAAGCTTGCTTTGCAGTGTAAAGTGAAAAAAACTACAAAATATAAGCGTGTATTAATTTCAAGGTACTATTACAAACATCTTTTGTAAAGTAAAAGTAACACTCAAAGTGGAGATCAAATCAATACAAAATCAAAGTCAATATTTGTATATTTTTGCATATTCCAAACTAACATCAATTCATTAATAAACTGAAGACAAAAAACATATATGTGATTACCTCTTTGTGTCAGCCTCCAAAACAGATCCCATTCACTAAATTACACAACTATCCAAACCCCTTCATCGTGATCAGAACGTGCCTAATTTGCATTTAAATCAACTTCTTCTTTTGGTAGACTTACGCCGACGGAGAAAGGAGGATTCTCATCAAATTGATTATACTCTTCTTCATCTACCACATCACCAATCCTAATAATGTGCCTTTCGCAAGGAAGAACGATAGACCATTTATGATCAGTTATCACGACTCACTCGACCAAAGTCAACAAGTGCGAGTCCATGTTCATCCACTCATGCAGCATGATGGTTGTCATCCCATTTACATAGAAATAGTGGGATCATGAACTCTTTATACTCAGGCTCCCAAATATCCTCAATTATCCCGCAATATGACATTGTCGCATTTATTGGCATGCTATCTTTAGCACTAGCAAATTCTCTTGAAGTTTCCAAGACACTAACTCCATATTTTGCATTTTGCTCATCTCATGTTAGCGCCTCGTATAAAGGACATATACACTAATATCATATCCTTCATGAGAGTTGACTTAAAGTCGAGGCCCATATGCCAATCATTTTATTATATTAGAAATATTAATTTGTTTGAGACAGTTGAAATGTCACACTATCTTTGAACCACACGACGAAGGAGTAGTTATGTTCAATTGTCAACCACCTTTCGGTCTTTAAAGGATTTTCGGACTTTAGAATTTTCATATACTCCTCTAAGTAAGGATGAACCTCGCTATGGCGTTGTAAAACAAGTAGCCGGGCTTTTCGAATCATTTCATCACCGATTGAAGTCAATTATAATCCAATTATGTCATGACCATCAAGTCGCCCTTCATGTCGAGACTTGCAAAGTCTAATAGGTTCAAAAAAAGTTAAGTATTGAGTAACGAATTCAATAACCTCCTTGACTATAGTACCTTCTATGATACTAGCTTCAGGTTTATATATGTTCTTCGTTCTCCTTTTTAAAGTTTCTATGTGCATTTCAAGAAAATAGTCTTTCTTCGTAATTCATTTGATTGATATACGCATTTTACAAGTGCAATGGTGCACAAAGTAGTGTAGCATTACCATATCCAGGAGGTACTGTCTCCAGGGCCCGTTGTCCAACCATTTTATAAGCATAATGGTGCACAACGTAGTGTTGCAAGATCCATACATTATTTCAATTAGCAGTGAAAAGAACAACCACGTTACTTTTCAAAATACACTCTCAGTTCCAAATGAGCAGCAAATGACCTCCCAAGTATAGAATTAACTTCAACATGACTTCAACTATCGTTTAATTCAATATATTTGTTTATAGTTTCTATAGAACTTTGTAAACATCAAATTCCGTGCTTATTTCAACCGAATTCTTGCATAATGGAACCAACTATCTCTTCAAACCTCTAAGTTAATATATAATATGCATATGTTCATCTTTGACCTAACCTACCTCTCCAAATTTTGTTCAACTTCGTATGATTATTAAGTCAAATTGTAAATTGTTGCATGTTTGATCAAAAAATCTATAAACAAATTCAATGTTTCTCCATCTTGTTTCATTTATAACAATAATAAATCAACTAAAATGGAAGTATTTTAATCTTTTGAAAATTAAATTTACCTTTCCCTTCAAGCAATGTAATATTAAATTTCGTACAATTATAATTAATATTTCTTTAAATTTATCGATTTTGAAATTATCGATTTATATTTTACATTTTTTAATTATTAACAACGAAATTCAAGGGTTTACAAAAAGAAAGCACGGACCTTAGCTAACCCCATAATATTTTGAAAGTGTGCTATGGATCGTATAATATGGATATATGATAATACAAAGTATAATGAGATAATAATACTATAAATAGTGTGGAATAAAAAGCAGTATAGTAAAATGACACCGGAGATTTTTATACTGGTTCGGAGCACCGTCCTATGTCCAGTCCAGACTCCTTCTGGAATTTCACTAAAACAACCACCCTCACTTAACCCGGAGGAACAGGTCTATACACCCCTGAGTAGCCGAACGGAGATTTGAGCAGCAGAACAGGATTTCGTCTCAACAGCCGAAGAGGACTTCACTCGCCTGAGCAGCAGAACTGGACTTCAATAATTACAGAAAATAGTTTTAACTTATGTGTGTTCTGATAACAGGGATTTGTCACTTGTAGTACACCTTTACTCCCCGAGTATAAATATATATATTTGAAGTATATGAAGAGTAGAAAAGTATAGTATTGCTTTAATGCAGAATAATTGAAAGTATGTTAGCAAATGGATTTCAAAACGTAAGATCACAGAGATAAGAAAATTCGATTGTGATTGAGTGATTTGGAATGAAGTTGTAGTTTATGTTTATAAAGGTTAGAAAGCAGCGACTATTGGTGAAGAGTTTCGATTGAAGTATTGCGTCCAATCTTTTTGTAGAGGTTCGTATCTCTTCATAAAAAATCGTGTTTTTTCGAAAAGTAGCTGTTATAGAAATTCAGTCAACTGAGCCTCTGGCTCAGTCGACTAAATATTCAAAATAATTTTAAATTTAAATTCATATATATATGTAACTGTGCATGCGGCATAAAATTCCCAGTGTCAGTCGACTGGTTCTGAGGATCAGTCGACTGGTCCTGAGGATCAGTCGACTGGTCCTGAGGATCAGTCGATTGACCTGGTTAAATTTGTGCAGTATGCACAATTTACATAAGTATAATAATTTCTATAACTTTAAATCACTTTTATAATTTAAATGTATTCTTATATATGTATAAAATATAATATATAAGATAATATATATATATATATATATATATATATAACCGAGGAGAGATTTTAATAATATTGACCTAAGACCTAAAAACAAAATAATATAGTTGATGCACCGGTTTTAAAGTCTCGTCTCCTTGTCTCTTTTTGTTGTATCAGTCGTCAAATCTGTATGTCGTAGTGATAGCTTTGTGTCATGAATCAACAATAAGTCTCAACATTTTCCTCCTTTTTGATTGATGACAACCTGTAAATAGATATAGATTTCGACTGTATATATATAACATAAATACTTACTTCCCCTGAATCTTTGATAACTCTATATCCTGCATTCTCAACGTTAGTAATAATATTTATCCCCCTTTGTCACTGGCAAAAAGGAATAAAGAATATAAACAATATTGAACAAAATAACTACTACTTATAATGTAAGGTATCAGAAAAACAATGAACATTTAAAGCATGTGATACCCACGGTTCTTATAATTTCCTAACTTTTAGGAAATCATACCTATTTGGGTGTGGTTGAACCTTTATAAATATATTTTCATTATTAACTACCATATCAAAATAATCATTAATGCATTTTTCTCTATTTTTCCAATTAACAGGAACCTAAATACTTAGATAATTTTTATTCATATTTTCGGTCAATGATCTTGTACTACTAAAGAAATTATAAACATTATTGGTCATAACAGTATTTGAATTTCTATAAAAATTGGATTTTGACTTTTCTCGAAATTTAGTAGTAGCACTAACATTTTTAATATACATAAAAGTGTATCTAGTGCTATTTCTATGATTAGTTTTATTATATCCTAAACCACTTTTATCATGTAAAGGTCTAGAAATAGATAAGATCATGTTTAATTTATTTTGACCTTTATTAAATTTTGTGACTTCGGTGTTAAGTTTATCAAATTTAGCTTTAAAGTCACAATTATTATTTTCAAAAGAAAAATTACCTTTTTTAAAAATATCAATTTGCTTGTTTAATTCAGAATTTTCCTTTTTAATGTACAAGTCTCATTTTCGAGAAGAAAAATTCAAGATTCTACATTATCTAAAGATGATTGTAATAAATCATTTTGTCTTTTCAAATCAAAAATTTCTTTTGAAAATTTCTCTCTCTCTTTCTCAAATATGGTGTTTTATTCGTCTAGAGAATTTTTAATAGTTATAAAATTATTCTTTTAAACACCAAGTTGATTTTCTAAATCTAACTTCCCACTTTCAATTTCTCATTTTCACGTTCTATAGGTTTCATCTTTTTAAAATAATAAAATTAAGCTTTGAAATCTTATCGCTAATACTAACTAGTTCAGTATTATCTTTTACTGAAATTTGTAAATCAGAAAGTACCTTTTTGTAGTCCTCACTAGTGGATTTGACAGGGATTTTGCCCGTTGTATTTGATTAGATCGTTTTCTGGCCATTATTCTATGATGTTATGACGATCGATAGAATTCTAGGTTATTAGATTATCAGATAATTGTGTTACATTTATATGATGACCTTGCTCTGATACTAAACGAAAGTGTGCTATGGATCGTGTAATATGGATATATGATAATACATAGTATAATGATGATAATAATACTGTAAATAGTGCAGAATAAAAAGTAGTATAGTAAAATGACACCAGAGATTTTTATACTGGTTCGGAGCACCGTCCTACGTCCAGTCCCAGACTCCTTTTGAAATTTCACTAAAACAACAACCCTCACTTAACCCGGAGGAACAGGTCTATACACCCCTGAGCAGCTGAACTGGGACCGGAGCAGCATGACAGGATTTCGTCTCAACAGCCAAAGAGGACTTCACTCGCCTGAGCAGAAAACAGGACTTCAACAACTACAGAAAATAGTTTTGACTTATGTGTGTTCTGATAACACGGATTTGTCACTTATAGTACATCCTTCCTAAAAGCTTCTTCTCGAGTATAAATATATATATTTGAAGTATATGAAGAATAGAAAGGTATAGTATTGCTTTAATATAGAATAATTGAAAGTATGATAGCAAATGGATTTCAAAAAGTAAGATCAGAGAGACAAGAGAATTCGATTGTGATTGAGTGATTTGGAATGAAGTTGTAGTTTGTATTTACAATGGTTCGAAAGCAGCGACCGTTGATGAAGAGTTTTGATTGAAGTGTTGCGTCCAATCTTTTCGTAGAGGTTCGTGTCGTGTCTTTTCGAAAAGTGGCTGTTAGAGAAATTCAGCCAACTGAGCCTCTGGGTCAGTCGACTGAATATTCAAAATAATTTTAAATTTAAATTCGTATATATATGTAACTGTGCATGCGACACAAAATTCCCAGTGTCAGTCGACTGGTTCAGAGGGTCAGTTGACTGACCTGGTTAAATTTGTGCAGTATGCACAATTTACATAAGTATATTAATTTTTATAACATTAAATCACTTTTATAATTCAAATGTATGCTTATATATGTATAAAATATAATATAGAAGATAATATATACATAATCGAGGAGAGATTTCAACAATATTAACCTAAGACTTAAAAAATATATATAGTTGATGCACCGATTTTACAATCTCATCTCCTTGTCTCTTTTTGTCGTAGCAGTCGTCAAATCTGTATGTCGTAATAATAGCTTTATGTCATGAATCAAAACCAAGTCTCAACATATTTTTCTTTACAGATTACAATTTGTTTCATTTGGAGTTCGGAAAGAAGTTTAGAGCATCACCTGAAATTGCGATGATTGTGAGGAAGTCAAATTTCTATGGATATGAACGTTGTGAGGAAATCTGAAATGGAAGCTATTACGAACTGGATTTGTACGATTACAAGGAAATTAAAAATCGAGCTAGGAAGAACGATGGATTTGGATTTCATGGGTTACCATGATTTTTCATTTTTTTTCTAAGTGTTTGACGAAGATTGGAAAATCAAAGTGGGTGGGTATGATTTTGGCTTTCGTCAACGATCACGTGCTTCTCACACGATGACATGAAGAAGAAAAAAATGATGAATTGAAGCGGGTCAAGTATGATTTTTCTAAGCCGCATTGTGCCCGTTAGAATGTTATAACATAACAACTGATCATGCGCTTCGCATACTGATGGATCTATTTCGTTATAAGTCTTTTGCTTTGGTTTTATAGAAAACCCGACATAAATTATATTATCTACATCTCAAATTTGTATTTTCTTCCACATATTTACTTCGGTCCTATAGGACAACTGGTGTAAATGATATTATGTACATCTCTAATGCTTCCTACACTGTATTTGCTTCGGTTGCCACGTAGGAAACAATGCAAAAGATATTAATTGCTTCGGTGTCTAGAGCAACTAAAGCAAATAAGCGCAACCAATGGTCTGTTTTGTACTAGTATTTTCAGCCTTCACCAATAAAAGGCTCTCCACTAGTCTATCCTCTTTGCACGAAGTTTGTGGATCTCGACTGCTTGCTCCTTAGTGGTTTTGTTCTTGGCCAAGATAGTTTCATCTTTTGCGGCAAGGGCCACGTCTTATTCAATGATTGGCATCTTCAGAGCGGCACTACCCTCATGAGTAGTCTTGAGAAAGTCTTTTAGCATGAAATTTGCATTAGAATGTGCTAGTTTCAGCTCCACCATAAGGCTGTCGGTTTTATCCTTGGACTTTATGGCGGCATCTCTCTCAGCCTTCATCCTCTCCAAGTCTCCCTTATACCCCGTGATGAGGTCATCGTAGTATTCTTCCCATAGGAATGGATGTTTGTGTAGTTAATTTTATTGGCCTTGGAGTGTGTGAAGCAGAGTTTTTTCCATTCTGGACACATAATACAATATTAAATTTCATGCAACGACATTTAATATTTCTTCCAATCACCGATTTTGAATTTACTGATTTATATTTCCTATTTTTCGATTTATTCACAATGAAATCCAAGGGTTTACAAAAAGAAAGCATGGTCCTTAGCTAACCCCATAACATGTTTCTTTACAAATCACAATTTATTTGATTTGTAGTTCGAAAATACGTTTAGAGCATTACCTGAAATCGCGATGATGTGAGGAAATCAGATTTCTATGGATACGAACATTCTGAGAAAATTCAAAATGGAAGCTATTACGAAATCTATATGATTACGAGGAAATAAAAACTCGAGCTATGAAGAATGATGGATTGGGATTTCGAGGGTTACCATGATTTTTCCCTTTTTTAGTGTTTGAATGACGAACAGGAAATCAAAGCGGTCAGATATGATTCTGGCTTTCGTCAACGATATCATGCTTCACGCACGCTGACATGAAGAAGACAGTAAGACGAATTGAAGCGGGTCGGGTATGATCTTTCTAAGTCGCTTTTTGCACATTAGAATGTTATAATATAACAGCCGACATGTGCTTCGCACACTGAGGGATTTATTTCGTTATAAGTTTTTTGCTTTGGTTTTATAGAAAAACCGATATAAGTTATATTATGTACATCTCAAATTCATATTTGCTTCTTTGTATTTGCTTCGGTTCTATAGGACAACCAACGCAAATGATAAGTACATCTCAAATGCTCCTTACACTACATTTGCTTCAGTTGTCACTTAGGAATTGACACAAATGATATTGATTGCTTTGATGTCTAGAATAATGGAAGCCAATAAGGCGAAGAAAATATTTTGTTTTGTATTAGTATTTTCAGCCTTCACTAACAACACACTCTCCTCCGGTCTATGATTAAGGATTTTGTAGCACAAACTTGTTGGTGTGGAGGAAGTTGAGATTTAGTGCGAGGAGAGGATAGCTGAAAAAGGAGTCGCGGCGATCTTGCGATTCTTTATGCCATTTAGTTTGATCGGGGGACAGCTTCTTTTGGCCTACCTTTTCTTTCTTTCTCTTTCAACCCCATGGTCTTTCATGTCCCATTACCTCCTTTTGAATCTTTCTTTGTTAGTCTCGTGATGATCTTGGTAGTTGGAGCGGGATACTTATAAATCAGGGGCTTGTCCCTAGACTCACCCACACCGTAGTGAAGCATCCTATATCTATCTCTAGCCATGAAACTTGAAACAAGTAGAAAAATTGTACAAGTGCTAGAATTTAGGAATACGAGTGAATGCAGGGATGTGTGTTTGTGAGTATAGTAAAGTATACAGTACCGATGATCCTCCTAAGTACTCTACAGACCGTGTTTGCATGGAATTAAAGATGGAGTCTCACCACCTTGAGCCAGAATATCCTTCGGCAAGAAACTAAAGTTTGGAGAGCCTCTGGTGAGGAGATTTCCAATAGAGTTATCCAAATCACTCAACCCGGCGAAAACATCTCCTAACGAGCAAGATGGAAGAATCGTTTCGATAAGTGGCGGTGCGCTAGGTTCCTCATCTTTCTCGGGAGTTTTGATAATGATGCGCTTCAGACGAGGTGAAGAAAGAAGTTCAGTTCCTTCGGGAGATGCTCACCACACCATTCGTCTCCCACTGAACTAGTTGGCGCATTCACTATCATCCTTATCTGCGCTTTCTTCTTTATTCTCTACTTCCTCTTACCTCATCTCTTCATTCCCTTCTCTCATCTTGGCACCTTCACTCTCCTTCGAGATCGGTTGTATTCAAGCTACTTCATCACCTTTTCTCGGGCATCACCTCCAACCAGCTCTTCTGTTTTCCTTTCAACGGGCTCTTTAGAATGTTCTGTACACGACGGACCTTTAACTTCCTCTTGAAGATTCTTGCAAGAAATGCGAGTAGGGGAAAAAGATCGGGCATGTGATCTTGAGATGCTTAGTGGAGTCGATAAACGAACAACGGGTCTATTAGAGAGCAGAAGACCACATCATCGTAGGTTCTCGTTGGGGGGAAATATGCGGTGGTGCGATGTTGAAAGCTCATCTCCTTGAGAGCTTTTAAGATATCAGCATGCTTGTTGCGAACGTCCCTAGCAAGAATGTCTACGAACGAGCAAATAGTAAGTTGAACACTTAAACGAAAGGAATCCAAGTGCGGTAAGAGCACGATGGGAGGGATTTTACGTCCGGAGAGCTAGCGCCCGTTGAAGCCATACGTGCATCTGACAAAGAAATACTCGTTTTTGAAGTACGTGTGGAGCGCCTCTATAACTTTGCATCGACACCAGACCTCGATGATCATGCAGAATGGCAAGTCTTGTCGATGCTTAAAGATTAGGAGGTAGGTTAGCTCGTTGAAAGTAAGAGGCCGTTGAAACCGGTTTATTAAAAGCATGTATAGAATGCTCTGGGGAGCGTACTCGTTGGGGGTGAACTTGGGACAGAGCCAGCCCAAGCCCTTGAAGGATCATGCATAGAAAAGGATTGAAGGCCGAAACAATGCCGCCTAGACACGTATACCAATTGCCTTTCGTATATCCCAACAGAGGATGGGGTGCTCGTTCACCCTTCGTCGGAAGAAGCACGTCACTTTTCAAGACAACACATTTTCTTAAGTATTGAATAAAATTACATGAGTTCTTTCAGATCACTCATTTTCTAAAAGAAAAAACATACAACACATATCCACTGCGTAGATGCTTGTGAATTGTCATCCTTTATGTCGATGAACATTCAACTCATCCGACGACGTGAAGTGAAGAAAGAATGGTCAATGGATAGGCACAACGTCGAAGACCTAAAATCATAATTGAGGGCACAAGTGACTATATGGATAAAATTAACATAGGTAACAAGATTTGGATCCTGTTTCTTGAAAAGAAAACGAATCCAAGTGACCTTTTTGCTAATAACAATTTCATGGACAAACATGTGCAGTAGAAAATATCGGGCCTGCTAACGCATATCATCAGCCCCTATCAGATCCCTTATCGTAAATGGACCAGAAGATTGACTATAAACGCCAGGCGCAGCCGCATATGATCTAGCATTTTCAGTTGCGAAATTAGGGCTTCTTATCCCCAAAATTCTCCTCCAGTTTCTTAGATTAAATTGAAATTTCGTTCATTATTTTCTTGAAAGTAATCATGGCATGTGAGTGCGTATCAGATTTCACCCAAACTCAATTTGATCATCGCCCTAGGAAAAGACCCAGATGGGATGTCGATCCTTTGGTAATTTCCTCGGTTATTGATCCGTACTTGGATTATTAATTGAAATTTGTTTGTTGTTATTTACATATTGTGTGTAATAGACAAGCGATGAGTTGTCGGTACACGAGATCTGGTAAAGTTTGATTTATTCGTAAATATGAAGCAAAGTTATTTTTCTCATCTGTGTTCGATAACTCGAACCATTTTTCTCGGTCCGCTATCTGAGCATTGCGTTTTATCTGCAAAATATCAGATCGTGGAGGATTAGCTTACCTTACGGTTACCTCTACTTATGATTTGTTTATTATTTTTTCTGATAATGATAGGCGCAGGTTGCTTTGGTGGGTCTGTAGCCATTGATGTGAAGGTGGCAGCAATTTTTGATGATGATGTGTGATGTTTTGATGAAGAAGAAGAAGATAAAGTGGCAGATTAATGTGCACAAATATGCAACTGTGCATGAAAATAAAGAATAATACGGATGTACCTTGTTGTGTAAGCAACAACAGAGTGTCAAGAATTAAACTGGAATAATGGGAGAAATTGTATTAAAGCAAGAATCAAGAGAATAGGAGGTCAGAATACAAGGATGGTTTTGAAAATTGAAGTGGACATGACAGTTTTCATTTAACATGTATAAAATGCAAGATGAACATGTACAAGAACTTGCAATTTAACAAAGAATTGAGCAAGAGGGAAATTTGCAGTAATTTAACAGGAAGGATTTAACAATTTTAAAGAACAGAAATTGAAATCGCAAATTTTAACAACTTGAAATAAAATCTTGCATGCTACAGGCAACTAATCAAAAATGAAGAAAACGTATTGAACTAAGACATTTAAGCTACTGGAAAGGAACAAGTACATATGATGAACAAAAGGAGAGGGATATTATCAAATATTGATAACAGCAGCTAAAGAATCAAGCACTGAATTAAAATAATAGAAGAATGAAAGCAACAAAGAAGTAGAAATGGCTAAAAATGAACAAGAATATGAACTAACACAAATTAAGATCTAACTACCAAGAATCAAGAAGGAATAAACTGATATAAAATTGCAACATACAGCTAATGCATGGAGAACTGGAAATGAAAAGATAATTTTGCATTCAGATTTCTTCTCACGCTTTAAGCAATACATCCACTGGTGTTTATATACATCCATGCACCTAAACATTTGATTCAAGCAGGCTTGACTCAACCAGACTTAACTCAACCACTCTGGTTCAACCACGCTACAAACATACAACTCAACACAATTTTACAAATATACAAGACCTAGTATCAGATTTAAACCAAACCAGTATCAATATGCATGTGCAGAGTCCGCAACATGTGCATGCACTGATACACCACATTTTCTTACTCTTCAAGCCATGACTGCTACAACTCCTGTCACCCTTCTGCCATCACCAAACACCACTGTTGATGATGCTACAGCCATCTCCGACGAACTTGGCCAGAATCTCGAGCTTTTCAGGTTTCTGTCTATCAAAACGGAAGCTTTTCATTTCAGGACTGTTACATCTCCTTTCCCCTTCAAGAATGACTTTGTCCTCAAGGTCGGATGATCAACCTATCCTTTTTTTTTTTAGAATTTTTATGCACCATTCTATTTAAACACTTCACCTTCACTACACCGGCCAATGAGCTGCCACCAGGGTCGAATATGAAAATAGTTTCTTCAATTTCTATGGGCATAAGAGAGATAGGCTTTTCTGCAGCAGCAACTTGAAAGCACAACATCATGGCCAATTGTCCTGGTAATTGTTCCAAGTTAAAGGCGAATTCACCCAAGCTCTTCATTCCTTGAGCTCCCAATGTCACCTGACATACTTCAAGAGGAAACACGATCAAATCAACAAGCATTGTACACCTCTGACACTTGAGCATCACATCATGACACATTCCAGTCCTAAATAGCTCTTCTTCATTTGCTATCACTTGAATATTTCCCTTGACTTTAATATTGGATAAAGATGGAGTTTCCTCAACTTTAGTTTCAAACACTGACATATCATGGACCTCATCTTCTTCTGAACAGTCTTCCTCATGCAATGGTTTACTGCTGGCCAAAACTTCTAGTTGGATGTCTCTGAGATTTGTAATGGAATTGGGATTAGTGTTAGGAGAGTTTTTAGGATACTGGGAGTAATTTGCACTGTTAGTTCTTGGAGCGATGGGGTTAGCAGTGAAGCTCTTGGTGTTTTTCTTTACAGTGGTGGTTTGCATCAGATCTGCCAATGATTCATACGGTCTCTCCATCTCCTCGGAATTAAATCTAATAATAATTTCTTCCTTGAATACGTGTCATGACCTATGATTTTGCACATTCTTTGTATACCAGTTATACCATCTCATTGGCTCCTTATTGAGATAAAATGAACAAAAATCCACCCAAAATCTTTCTTCTATTTGATGAAAATTGAAATACTGCTCAACCTTCCTCAACCAGTTTGTCACTTTCCCTTCATTAGAGAACACGGGATAGTCTAGTTTCGTTGTAGGGTATGGGTTAGGATAGGGGTTGTGGTGGTTCAGATTGTGATAGTCTGGATTAAGATAGTTGAGGTATGGATTTCTGGAGGCTTGTTGTTGGGGTTCTTGAGGATAGACTGGTATATTATTGAAGCATTGTGCATTTCTTGGTGGAGGTATTGCATTTCTTGGCTGTTGAGTATCGTTTCTTGTGGGTTAACATTTCTTGGTTGAGGGGGAACTGTTGGCATAGGCAGAGCATGTTGGTTACTTGAAATGGCATCTGATACATGTGTAAGAAGTGGGTAATGGTGAGCATGAGGTGGTGCAACGGGTGGTTGAGCAGAGAGCGGATATTGATGGATAGGTGGTGGGGCTACTGATGGTTGAGAAGTGGGTGGGTAGTGATGAACATGAGGTGGCTCTGCTGGTTTATTTTTGATTTGTTGCATATTCTGTGCCAAAGAAGTAAGAACATTGCGAAATTCTTCGAATTTAGTGTTGAGTTCTTTGGTTGCATGCTCTAACGTCCTCAAAGAACTAGTGATGAGTTCATTTATTTCTTCTTGCTTCTGCCAGGCCATTTCTTGATCAAGAATTGAGGGAGTGGTTTGGGAAGGGTTGCTGCTGTGGTTTGGATCGAACTGGATGTCGGATTTATCCCCAGTTGGCTGCTCTGATACCAAATTGATAGGCGCAGGTTGCTTTGGTGGGTCTGTAGCCATTGATGTGAAGGTGGCAGCAATTTTTGATGATGATGTGTGATGTTTTGATGAAGAAGAAGATATAGTGGCAGATTAATGTGCACAAATATGCAACTGTGCATGAAAATAAAGAATAATATGGATGTACCTTGTTGTGTAAGCAACAACAGTGTGTCAAGAATTAAACTGGAATAATGAGAGAAATTGTATTAAAGCAAGAATCAAGAGAATAGGAGGTCAGAATACAAGGATGGTTTTGAAAATTGAAGTGGACACGACATTTTTCATTTAACATGTATAAAATGCAAGATGAACATGTACAAGAACTTGCAATTTAACAAAGAATTGAGCAAGAGGGAAATTTGCAGGAATTTAACAGGTAGGATTTAACAATTTTAAAGAACAGAAATAAAAATCGCAAATTTTAACAACTTGAAATAGAATCTTGCATGCTACAGGAAACTAATCAAAAATGAAGAAAACGTATTGAACTAAGACATTTAAGCTACTGGAAAGGAACAAGTACATATGATGAACAAAAGGAGAGAGGTATTATCAAGTATTGATAACAGCAGCTAAAGAATCAAGCACGGAATTAAAATAATAGAAGAATGAAAGCAACAAAGAAGTAGAAATGGCTAAAAATGAACAAGAATATGAATTAACACAAATTAAGATCTAACTACCAAGAATCAAGAAGGAATAAACTGATATAAAATTGCAACATACAGCTAATGCATGGAGAACTGGAAATGAAAAGATAATTTTGCATTCAGATTTCTTCTCACACTTTAACCAATACATCCATTGGTATTTATATACATCCATGCACCTAAACATTTGACTCAATCAAACTTGACTCAACCACTCTGGTTCAACCACACTACAAACATACAACTCAACACAATTTTGCAAATATACAAGACCTAGTATCAGATTTAAACCAAACCAGTATCAATATGCATGTGCAGAGTCCACAAACATGTGCATGCACTGATACACCACATTTTCTTACTCTTCAAGCCATGACTGCTACAACTCCTGTCACCCCTCTGCCATCACCAAACACCACTGTTGATGATGCTACAGCCATCTCCGACGAACATTGCCAGAATCTCGAGCTTTTCAGGTTTCTGCCTATCAAAACGGAAGCTTTTCATTTCAGAACTGTTACAGATAAATTGGAAAAGCCACTAACCAGTTCTGCCAAGAGAAGTTTGTTTATTGACAGCAAAATTGTTTGTTCTAAATTTCTCCATTTTCTTGATAAACTGAGTTAAGACCATGAGGTAAATACGTTTAAAATGATATCAATAAGAGATTTTTTATGTTTCAGATGGCATTAGGTTTTGCTCTTACAAATCTTGATTAGTCTTTGGTCTCTAGCGGTAATTTTAATACAATGCTTAATTGTCAATACACACACCTTTCTATGTCTCTAAAGTTGTCACATTTAGTGTTGATCATTTATTAGCTTCTGTTGAATGGAACAGATTTTATTATTTTAACTGTCATGAATCATGAGTTGTACGACGAAAAGCTGGGTTCTCAAAATAAGTTCTGTTTGCATCATCAATTCTAACCGAGCAATTTTTTATTTAGAAGCGAATTTTCTTTAAAGTTACAGCAGAAATTGGAACAAATGTTTTGTTGTTTATGTAAAATTTAATATCTTTGCCAACTTACAGATTTGTTTTACGTATGAAATAATGGCTTTGTGTAGGCTCAGATAGGAATGTTTTCTGAAAAGGAAGCCTTTGGAGACTTGACAAACTTTGTATCATCGATGTTACCTTTATATGATCTCAGAGTGACTCAAAAGGCCTTCACTCCAAAGAGGGAGGATGATAAGGATGGTCGCTACATGTTTAAGATTGGAGATGATTTTACACCTCGATGTAATTACATTGCTTCTTATTTATGCAACTTGAAATATATTGATCATTATTCACTATCCTCATCCAACTGTGGCTTAGGAGTTTCATATAGTTGACACCAAACCATGGCTGGCATTTACTTCTTTGTTACTTACTCAGTTCATGTTTACATATTTGCAGATAAAATATACCGCAAGATGGGGGAAGGTTAGAACCAAATACTTTTGTGATGATGGATAAAGCTTGTTATTATTTTGTATTCTATCCCACAGTATTGATTTGATGTATTTGCCAGGCACGTTTGGTCAAGTATTGGAGTGTTGGGACAGGGAAAGTAAAGAAATGGTAGCCATAAAAATTGTCCGAGCTGTAGATAAGTATCGCGAGGATGCTATGATCGAAATTGATGTGCTTCAACAACTTAAGCAGCATAGCAATTCTTCTGGCCGGTTAGTTCTTTATACACATTGCTTTTGTTTGCTTAATTTATCGTTGTATTGTTTGGAATAAACTATATCTCTGAGCTGCTTATTTTTGCAGTTGTGTGCAAATACGGAACTGGTTTGACTATTGTAATCATATTTGTATTGTAAGTTCATAACTGATGCGTGATGATAATCCTGTACATGCAATTGAAAAAAATGGGTGTTTGAGTGTGTTTGGTTTATCGATTGATATTAACAGGTATTTGAGAAGCTTGGACCAAGTTTGTATGATTTTCTAAAGAAAAATGATTACCGACCATTTCACGTTGATTTAGTCTGCGAGCTTGGCAAACAACTATTGGAATCGATAGCATGTGTGTAGACATTACTCTTAAACCTATTGTTTTCATACTTATCATATTCATGTTCATTGTTTGCTCATCTCTAAGTTTTATATCTAGTCTCTACAACCATAATAATGCAAAATTGTTTTCTTAAGCATTTTGCATTGGTTGCCTTTAGGTTTAATGCAAAAGCCTTAAAGTTGTATGAGCTTCCAGAAATTAGTGTTTTTACCTTTGGTGAAATACAATGTGTTTGACAAAAATATTTAAGGAGGTGCGTAAAAACATCACTTTAATTGCATAATGTAGTAGAGGCTTCAAAAAATATATTTTCTTTTTTAAAGATTCTTTACCTGGAGTTGAGGAAGTTTTTATGATCAATACAACAACACAATTTAATGCCCTATTTAGGAATCCTGAGTTAAATCTTATATATGATGCTAAGGAAAATGTTGTATTAGAGTGGTCAGGACGTGCACCAGCTAAAAGCTGATAGTCCTATATTGATAAAAATGGCACTAAAGGTTTGTATTAGAATATATTTGCCTACCACAGTGGATGCATGCTTGTGTGGCAGCGTTGCATCTACATGTTTTGCTTGATGCATCTCTCTTTACATCAGATATTCACAACTTATAAACTGTATTTTTTTTCTGCCTCTCTCGCATCTTGCAGTCATGCATGATTTGAATCTTATTCATACTGATCTGAAGCCTGAAAACATTCTTTTCGTATCTCCTGAGTACATAAAAGTATCAGATCATGAGGTACCTAATTGAGTGGATCTGTAATAATGTTATAATACTAACGGATTGGTTGTGCAGGACAGAAAAATGTATTTTGCTATAACATTTCTTCTTTGAGCCACGAAGGTATTTTAATCAGAATGAATAGGTTTAATTCTACTGATTGTATGGTAATTGGTTGTTTATCAAGGCTGGATCCTGCTCTCTAAGATTACCAAAATTTAGCGCTATCAAAGTAATATATTTTGGCAGCACAACGAATGATAGCGAAGATCATAGTTATGTTATATCAACAAGACATTATCGTGCTCCTGAGGTTATTTTGGGTAGGAGTTTGATGCCTTTGCTTTTATATAATACATACATGCGCTCTTTTTCCGCATCCCTCTATTTAATGTCATATCTCAACGTTTTGTCAATGGATAACAATCGACTGAAACACCCATGCTATTATCAGGATCTGGATGGAGCTATCCGTGTGACATCTGGAGTGTTGGTTGCATAATTGCAGAACTTTGCACTGTAAGTCATTTTGGTTTGTTCCTCCCTCTTTGATTGAGTTGATGTTTATGAAGAAGGTGCAAAAACAGGGGGAGGCATTGTTTCAAACCCATGAAGATTTAGAACACTTGGCTATGATGGAGAAAATATTAGGTCATTTGCCCCAGAAAGTGTTTTGGAAGGCCGAGTATGTGATTTATTTTTTAGCGTTTAGGGCAGTTGTTTGCAATTCCATGGATTCATTTTGGGTTTTTTGTCAGTCGACATGCTGAAAAATATGTTAGGAGGGGTCGGTTGAACTGGTCAGAGGGTGCTGCTTCAAGGGACAGTATAAAAGCAGTATCTAAATTGCATCGCCTTGAGGTATTATAGCTTGTGTCATGATTTCGTTTTGTGGTAGTGCTGTTTTTTTTTTTCCTTTTCTTTTGGATGATGTATTTATTTTGAATATAATCAGACCCAACTATTGCAACACATTGATCACTCAATCGGTGACCTTGTGGATCTGTTAGAAGGCCTACTCGAGTATGAACCATCAAGGCGGTTGACTGCTCATGAAGCTCTAAGGCATCCTTTCTTCACAAAGAGGGTCGCTCAAGGTCTTAAAGTGGAAATTTTGCTTCTAACTTGATGCTATTGACAAGTGATTTTTTTACCTGGTTTGCAAAATTGAACAACAGATTAAGCCATGCTATCAAAGATGAAATATTTATTGCTGATCCTGGAAGAGTGTACATATTTTTGAGCTGAAAGTTTTTACTACAGACTTACATCACTGCAATTTAGTTACCCATATTGCTAGGATCATCTAATGGAATGGCAACTCACCATTTCTAATTTTTCCTGGATTCTGTCAGTGATTTAATTTAGTTACCTTGTATATAAAATCACCAGTCATTTTTGTTGGCTGACGTGAGGATCTTTTTATTGTTGATGATGCCAATGCTGATGGGAATTGATGTATGCTTGTTTTTTTTATTAAAATTGATGCAGAAATGGATGTGTTGCTTGTTTTTTTGGAAAAAAAAAACAACATGTTAACTCCTGTTAATTGTTTCTCAACAAATCTTTATCAGCGATGCATGCAGTTCTGTCTTGCTCATTTTAATGGAGACCGACCGTTGGTTGTGCGTGCATGGAATGTGAGTTGTTTTTTTCTTATTAATATCATGTATTAATATTGGTGCAATTTGACTTCTTCTGCTGGTATTGAAAATGAGTCGAGTTATCTCGACTCCTCATGAGATCAGATGATTTCCTGATGAGATCAGATGATTGGAATAAATATAAAGTTACAAGTAAAAGAGAAATTAGAAGTGATCCATCTATGCTGTTATGTGATAAACTAATACAACCGTACAATGGTGGAAAATTAACCATTTAATCGTGTAATTTTAAAATCTGTTTACTATATTTTTTTCATTAATTTCAAATGTATGATATATTATATTGAGCGAATAATTATTTTTATTATTATAGATAGAAAAAATATATCGTTTAGAGACGCATTAGAGATATAATGCATATGAAGGAAATACGAAGATTTAGATATAGACATGAAGATTTAGATATAAACGCTAGTAGAAAATAATAACCATCAAACCATTAGTAACTAATCAAACTGCATAACGTAAATGACCATTTTTGACTTGTTGCAACTATTCGTTAACTTAAAGCTAAAATACAATAATAATATATGAAACGAACCACTTGCATTATCAAGACAAAAACACAATTTTCATAATAAATTCGACATATAATAACTATAAATTAGGCATATAATATCTTAAAACTTAATATTTACACGAGCAACAATACAAGAATTGAATCTACTCAATATCCAAATAAGATGACAAGAAGTAATTACCATAAGAATACGCACACAACACATTTAAAATTTATAGGAGCTGCAAATTTCAAAACATCTTCATATCCGAACAGAGAAACTTCCGACTAGATTATTTTGTCACCGTTAGCACCAGAATTGGTTACTAACATTCTTGAGAAAGATTGTGTAGAGAGATTAATGAAGTATGTAAATTAAAACACAGAACTGTATGCTAAATTAATTGCAAAAACAAGAACAGCGGATTTATAGTGGTTCAGCGTAATCGCTTACATCCACTTTAAGTTTTGATCTTTATTGCTTTCACAAATGATTGAATACAGATACAGTCCGTACAAAAATGGCGTGAGTACAAGTGCCAAATGAAAAAGGATGAGTCTTGAAAGCGACAAATGTGAGAAATGCGGATTACGGATCTTAAGGCTAGAATTAACACTAGAGGAGACGGGGGGTGAATAGTGTTTTAAGGAATTACTAATTCTTTTTGAGTTTATATTAATTTGAACACAAATGTATGCAATATTCAAACACAGATATAATCACAGAATCAAACACGGATGCAGATATAAAGTAAAAGCAATAAAGGAAAGAACACATCGAATTTTATACTAGTTCGGAGTTACCCTACATCCAGTCCCGCAATACAAGTGCGGATTTCCTTTCAAAATCAATTCTTACAATTACACCATCAATTTCAAGGCCACGAGGTACACCGCTCCAGATTCACAATCCTTTGGGTAGAGATACTTGATTTTACGAGCAACAAGTTCACCCGATTGATTTTTCAGGCTACAATCACACCTTTTCTCGCTCGCTCGATTACAAAGAAATCTATAACTCTGAATAGCAGTGGGATCTTGTTGAGATAGTGATAGAGAATCAAAACAGAGACGATCTAGTTAGATTCAATGGTGATTTTGGCAGAGTAATGACAAAAATGTATATAAAGAAATGTGAAGAAGAGGAGGAGTGAAATCAGAGAAAAATCAAAAAAATCAATTCGTTTAAAATAGCCCCTATTTATAATAGAACAACAGCCATGTCCATTCGTGAAAGGATATGACGAATGGACACTTCCTTTGAAATTCAAACTTTTGAAATAAACTGTCACCTTGCCGACAAGGGTTCCTTGGGGTTGTCGACAGGCCTAAGTTATTTTTGGTAATCTATTTTTCTTTGAAAATAACTTCTAGCTTGTATTAAAACTATTTTAAACTTTATAAATATACTTAACTACAGTTAAAATACATAAATAAGTATAGAGAATAATATTTTGGTATATATAAAATTTTACTATAATTTTATATTTAAATCTAAGTATAAATATTAAAGGTTAAATATATTATAATTAAAAGATAGTTTAAAACCAAGGATAATTTGATTTTGAAAATAAAGATTATTTTGAGGCTAAAAGTATTTTAAAATCAGGATAGATGTTTTTGATTTTTAAAAGAAGATTTTGAAGCATTTTGAAAACAAGATATAATTTTGTAAAACATTTGAATAAAAGTTAGTGGATACAAAACAATGTTCCACTAGATTTTCCGTAGATTCCATCCTACTTAGGATTTCATCCCTTTAACGGGCTCGAAGTGGATTCCATTCCACGAATAAAATGGATTTTAAGATGTCAGTGCTTTTCTAGGAGTTTTAACAAAATTCCTAAGTGAATTACTTATATTGAACTCTTGATAATCTTGATACTCATGAGTCTTGAATCTTGATATCTTCAATCTTCAGTTTATCGGTTCTTGAATCTCTATACTGTACAGTCTTCATTCTTTGGTACTTGTATATATATCCTGCATATACATATATATCTAAACAATAATGTTAGTATTTATATTTTATAATCTTATTCTAAGGTTGTTGTCATCAAAATCAACTTCTCAGGAACTAACAATCTCCCCCTTTTTGATGATGACAACCTTTGTTTATAAAATATTACTTCTATCCTAATAACTCCCCCTAAAACTAATAAATCCCCCTTAATCTATGTCTAACTATCCTATTTTATACTTCTCCCCCTTTGTCATCAACTAAAAATAACTCCAAACCATATAACTCCCCCTTATTCTTGTACTAAAATACCTGCATTAATAAAATATACAATGAAGTATATAATATATATATATTAAGAGATAATTATACTGATAGACATGATAACTAATCAAAGATCATATAAATATCAATGTGCATTTATACATTTTATGTTTTGCACACCAATTATCAATCCACACCAAACCAAATCAAATCAAATCAATCCAAGCAATCAATTCAAATCAAATAAAGCAATCAAATAAAATCAAACATTACGAGGAACTTCCACCCATCCTTCTTCTCCAAATATAGGGTTTACTTTAATGGCATCCTAACTTTCATTTCATTGGCGAGAGAGACTGGAGGATGTGCTTCATTATCATTTTTGTGCAGAGAGGAAATCATCCATCGTATTGTATCGAAATGCTTTTCTTGCTCCTTGATCATCTGCATTTGACTCAACTCTAAGTGTCGCTGATTACGAAGAATGAAAGAAAGAATATTTTTGAAAGAATTAAGGGTTTATTCAAGATTCTCGGTCAAACTATGAATTGGATTGGCCATATTTGAGTTTGTGAGAAGAAATATAGATAAAGTAGATAAGAAATGATTTTGAGTGATGAATTCTGGAAGAAATATGTATTTACAGATGTAGAAATTCGGTTGAAATGAATAGACACAAGGTAGTTATTCAAATTTCAAATTTAAAATGAAAAGTCATTTCTGACTAGTACTTGTTGACAGGGTCTAAGGGCGGTTGTCGATAGGGGTTAGTTGATTTTGATGACTCATTTTGATTTTGTGAATAATTGTGTGTATATATATATTTATATAAAATACTAACATTTATTCTGGAGATATGATAAGCTAGATAACAGAAAAGTAATCCAATTTCATTTCATAATAGAACGATACAATGATTAAACATTAAGAACTACACGAACATTCAAATCAAAACAAACTAAAATCAATACAACATGACATGAAAAGGTAGAACTAGTTAGAGGATGACGAAGATAATCCAAGCTTTGCTACTTTAGAGATAAACTTGTTCATTTTGGATGACATTTTATCCAATTTCTTACTAACGGACCGTTTAAGTGTCCGTTGATTCTCAACAATGATCTTTTGATTTTTGAGTAAGGTTTTGTTGGTTGGATTAGAGGGATAGTCAATACTTTTCAAGGATGTTTCACCTTCTTCTTCTTCTATTTCCATTTCATCCTCTGCTTCTTCTTCTTCCTCTTCCATCTCCTCGTGAGCCAAACGCTCTTCCTTTTTGGCAAGAGTCTCATATGATTGAAAAACAAATGAAATTTTCATAAGAGAAATGTTTGAATGATTAAAAACTTTTCTTGAAACAAATTCTTCTCCCTTGAAATCTACTCCAAAATAATTAAAAATCAGAGTGAGATAGATTCCATGATACAGTGTTTTCACCCATTTCAAAAATTTTGGGACGAAGTTCATCCAATATAACTTATGCCCAATTAATATCATAACTTTCAAAAATAGCAAAAAGTACTTTGCAAACTTTTGAAGTTGGATTGTTAAAACTCCTCGATCTTGGGGTCAAAGTATGTTGTAAAAGAAGATTAACAATTCTAGCTTTGATCAAAAGTTTCAATTTATGAATTCAAAGTTATCATTTCCTTTCAAAATGTGGTGAAATGTCTCACGATCATTTTCATCGATATTAAAACTAGAAAGATCCATTCTCATGCTCTTGCAATTGAGAATGATACCCAAAATATCACAATTTAAGACGATTCTAGTGCCTTTGACACTACTCTAAATTTCATCATCATTTCCATTATAAAATCCACGGTTGAGATTTGCACAGAAAATTTTAACAAGATTTGGATAACAAGCAAAGTCATTTTGTGAAGCATCAACAAGACTAAGAACTTGGTTGTTTGCAAAAAGAGAATCAATTTCATAAGTAGAGAAATCTTGAAATAAAGCAAACTTTCCGGGATGGACTTTTCCATAGTTAACATAGTTGATATATGCTTTTATAGCCTTCGGATTATTGAAAAGTTGCTCTTTTATCTTTCTGGAAAGTCTTATTGTGGAAGGGTTCTCAAGGGACAGGTTCTGTAGTCAAAAGGCGACTTTTCAAAGACTTGAATGAAGTGAAAAGATGAAGGAAAATTCAACATTTGAATTCAAATTCAAATTTCAAATTTCAAATTTCTATACCCTTGTCGACAACGCGGGAGGGCCTTTGTCGACAAGTGTCTTTGAATTTTCATGATTTATTTCTCTTAAGTATTTTAATATATATATATATATTATTTTTAATGTCTATATATATATTTGGAATATTACTAGAATTATAGTATATTCCATAAAATATTATGATACTATTTAAAAATAAAATAATAATAAAATAATAGTAAAAATATAATAATAAAAATAAAAATTTTAAATTCAAACGACACATCAATTCAAAATCAACCAATCAAACATCCAATCCTAAGCATGCAATTTCAACCAATGTATTGTAAACGTGTACCTTTTTCTGAGTCCGTTTCTCTAAATTCGTCGGAGTCGTGAACTGCCATGAAACACATATTTTAATTATCTATTTTCTGACCATCATCGCTTGAGGACGAGTCTGAGTCTTCTAGAGTAGCAGTAAATGTACGTTTTCGTTTCTTTGCGGAATCATTGTTTATAGGAAGATTTTTCTTATCTGGATGCGGACAGTCTCTTTTGATATGGCCTCGTTCGTCACAGTTTGATATAGTTTGGCACTATATTCTAATTACCAGAGTTCTTATAGTTGTTTCTCTTGAGATGATTCATCTTTCTGTATTTCAGGAATTTCTGAAAATTCTTGGTCATAAAGGCTATCTCTTCATCATTATCGTTGTTTGAGATCCATCGGTCAGTGCATTGAATGCAATTGATTTCATTTTAGATGCTTTGCTTTCTCTTCTCCCAATCATTTGTACTTCAAACGGCATTTGATTTCCAATTAATTCTTCTATCTTTAAGGTACTGATGTCATTTGCCTCTTCGATCACAAGTGTCTTTTGATCCCATTCTGGAGTAAGAGAATTTAAGATTATTCTGACTTGATCTTCTTCCGAAAATTCCTTCCCCAAGGATAATAGAGAATTCACAATATTCTAAAATCTACTATACATATCTGGAATAGACTCATTAGAATTCATTTTAAATAATTGAAACTGATTTGTGAGCATGGAAATTTTGGTCTTTTTAACTTTACTTGTTCCTTCGTGAGTAACTTGCAAAGTTTTTCAGATTTTATATGCAGACTTACAAACCGACACTCTATTAAATTCATTCCTATCAAGTGAAAAAAACAGAATATTCACAGCTTTGGAGTTGTTTTGAGCGACGGTCTTTTGCTCAGTTGTGGGTTCAAAATATTCAGTCTGTGTGATATTCCAAGTATCTAGTCCTACAGATTGTAAATATATTTTCATCCTACATGCCCAATATGCATAGTTACTGCCATTAAAAAGTGGTTGTCTGACAGTAGACTGGCCTTCTACAAATGAACTAGTGACAGGGGTAATAGAACTAGTGTTGGTAGTAGTAACAGTACCAGTGTTGGTAGCTATTTTGAAAATTTTCAAAATTCAGATTATGAAACTTTTAAAACCTTGCTCTGATACCAAATGCAAAAAATGCGGATTACGGATCTTAAGGCTAGAATTAACACTAGAATGGGGGGTGAATAGTGTTTTAAGGAATTACTAACTCTTTTTGAGTTTATATTAATTTGAACACAAATGTATGCAATATTGAGACACGGATATGATCACAGAATCAAACACAGATGCATATATAAAGTAAAAGCAATAAAGAAAAGAACACACCGAATTTTATATTTGTTTGGAGTTACCCTACATCCAGTCCCGCAACACAAGTACGGATTTCCTTTCGAAATCAATTCTTACAATTACACCCTCGATTTCAAGGCCACGAGGTACACCGCTCCACATTCACAATCCTCCGGGTAGAGATACTTGATTTTACGGGCAATAAGTTCACCCGATTGATTTTCCAGGCTACAATCATACTTTTTCTCGCTTGATTGATTTTTCAGGCTACAATCACACCTTTTCTCGCTCGATTGATTACAAAAAATCTATAACTCTAAATAGCATCGGGATCTTGTTGAGATAGTGATAGAGAATCAAACTAGAGATGATCTAGTTTGATTCAATAGTGATTTTGGCATAGTAATGGTAAATACGTATATAAAGAAATGTGAAGAAGAAGAAGAGTGAAATCAGAGAAAAATATAAAAATCAATTCGTTTAAAACAACCCCTATTTATAGTAGAACAACAGCCATGTCCATTGGTGAAAGGATATGATGAATAGACACTTCCTTTGAAATTCAAACTTTTGAAATAAACTGTCACCTTGTCCACAAGGGTTCCTTGGGGTTGTCGACAGGCCTAAGTTATTTTTGGTAATTTGTTTTTTCTTTGAAAATAACTTCTATCTTGTATTAAAACTATTTTAAACTTTATAAATATACTTAACTATACTTAAAATACATAAATAAGTATAGAGAATAATATTTTGGTATATATAAAATTTTACTATAATTTTATATTTAAATCTATGTATAAATATTAAAGGTTAAATACATTATAATTAAAAGATAGTTTAAAACCAAGAATAATTTGATTTTGAAAATAAAGATTATTTTGAGGCTAAAAGTATTTTAAAACCAGGATAGATGTTTTAGATTTTTAAAAGAAGATTTTGAAATCATTTTGAAAGCAAGATATAATTTTTAAAACATTTGAATAAAAGTTAGTGGATACAAAATAATGTTCTACTAGATTTTTCGTAGGTTCCATCCTACTTAGGGTTCTATCCCTTTAGCGGGCTCGAAGTGGATTCAATTCCACGACTAAAATGGATTTTAAGACGTCGGTGCTTTTCTAGGAGTTTTAACAAAATTCCTAACTAAATTACTTATATTGAAATCTTGAACTCTTCATAATCTTGATACTCATGAGTCTTGAATCTTGATATCTTCAATCTTGAGTTTATCAGTTCTTAAATCTCTATACTATACAGTCTTCATTCTTTGATACCTGTATATATCCTGCATATACATATATATCTAAACAATAATGTTAATATTTATATTTTATAATCTTATTCTAAGGTTGTTGTTATCAAAACCAACTTCTCAAAGACTAACAACAAAGTCTCCCCAGTGTTCTCCGAAAAAGGTCCCTTTCACTGTGCCCCTGCCCTTCTATTCATAGACAAAGATGGGTTGGACTTCCATCATGGGCCTAGAAACAAGGTACCTCGGCCCATGGTAGTAGCTTCTGCGCACCGAGCCAGGAATGCCGAACGTCAATTGCCGAGCGAGATTGGTCGAAACAAAGTATGCCGAGCGAGGTTTCAATGTCGAAAGGCATTCGTTGCCGAGCGAGGGGAGATGCTGAACGAAGCCTCCATGCCGAACGACACTCATATGCCAAGTCACACATCTAGTTCGAATGGCATTCGTGTGCCAAGCAAGGGATGCGTGTCGAACGACACTCGTATGCCGAACGAGGCATTGTGCCGATCGAGGTACTTGGGCCGAGCGAGGCTCTTGTGCCGAACGAGGGGAGGTGTGCCGAACGTGGCCCATGCCGAACGAGGGGAGGTGTGCCGAACGTGGCTCGTGCCGAACGAGGGGAGGCATGTCGAACGAGGCCTGTGCCGAACGACTCATCCATGCCGAGCGAGGGGAGGTGTGCCGAATGAGGCCCGTGTCGAACGAGGCCTGTGCCGAACGACCCATCCATGCCGAGCGAGGCTCTTGTGCCAAGTGACTCATCCATGCCAAACGGGACTTCATGCCGAGTGACCCATCTAGGCCGAACGAGGCTTCATGCCGAGCGACTCATCCATGCCGAACGGCAATCGTATGCCGAGCCACGTATCCAGGACAAGTTACTGGGTAACATCTGCCCCCCAAAGCGTATCGTGTGAATCGGCATAATGCGCTTTGGACCAGGAGCAATTCATTACTTCCTTTAGCCCCTGTTCTGACTTCTCAATAGTGGACTCTTCTGATTTCCTCAATGCTGAGCGAGGCTTGAATGCCGAATGAGGCTTGGTTGCCGATCGAGGCCTTGAATGCCGAGCAAGCCCCTGAATGTCAAATGAGTCATTGGATGCCGAAAGAGCCCCTGAAATCTGAACGAGGCATTAGAT
Source organism: Allium cepa (assembly GCA_030765085.1). NCBI lineage: Eukaryota > Viridiplantae > Streptophyta > Magnoliopsida > Asparagales > Amaryllidaceae > Allium > Allium cepa. The sequence goes on along the minus strand of CM060934.1, from coordinate 953,917,776 downwards.
GTCGAACGAGTCCCTGAATGCCAAACGGCATTGGAAGCCGAACGAGCCCCTGAATGCCGAACGGCATTGGATGCCGAGCCACTGAGATGCCTTGATTGGTTCTACTGGTCACTGTCCGTTCGCCTTCCCTCTTCCCTATATAATCCAACACTTATCCTTTCTTCCCTTTTTTCTTTTACTTTCACTCGATAAAACTTTTGAGCTCGTCTTCCTCCAAACTCCTGCGAACATCTCAACCTCCCTCTTTATTCCTGAGTGTTGCCTCTCGACTTCTCTCCACCACGAACCAGAACAAGTTTCATTACCAAATCCAGTTCCCCTGTACACTTTGAGCCATTTCTTTAGGTATGACTTTACTTGTCCGATTCTCCTTATTAGGGGTTTTGCAATCGGTCCGAATTCATAACCTTTTTTCCATACCATAAACGATTGTCTAGATGAGGAAGCCTTAGGGTTAGATGGAGAAGAAGAAGATGTTGTCGGAGGCCTTTAGGAAGTATGTTCTTATTGGATTGCCGAGCGAGTGGATAGGAAGTGTGGTTGGCTCAGTAGGAATTGGCGAGGTTAAGAAGTGTTGGTTGAGTGTGGTGTGCGAGTAAGAGGAGAACGTAGGCTGTGGTTCGGTATGAATTTCGCATGCTGAAAGTTGAAGAGGGAGTTGGGTTCAATGTGCTGAGCAACGTGGCTTGGTGTGACCACGGCTCGGTATGATCCCCTTATGCCGAACGAGGTAATAGGGAGTGCATGAGGGAAGTAAGAGCTGGGTTCAGAGTGCTGAGCGATGCAGCTCGGCATGACCGCGGCTTGGCATGACTTGCCGAATGCCGAACGGTGGAGAGGGGGTGTAGGAGAGTGAAGTAGGAAATAATAGTCGAGTCTCTGCAGTGTCGTTCGGCATTAATCTGGTAGTAGGCTACAACAGTCAGAACCATCCCAACTCGAACATAATGCATGTTGACTTAACTTACTTCTATTCCCGCACATATGACAGTGAAAAAGGACAAGGACTTAAGCAATCAAACATATCGAACAATCCAGACTGATAGCTCCCCTGTCTTGACAACTATAAACCTGAATTTAACTCGATTAAAAAAAATAATAACCTTCCACATACAGTGTCGATGCCGAGTTTAAAATAGAAACTATCATACGACAAGCTCTCACAGACGGTCAATGATGACAGTCTTCGAAGATGAAAGTCCAAAGCTTAACTTTATTTCATCAACTTTATGACTTGTAATTCTTTGGCACTTATACTCGAACGGTTGCACTAGTTCACACACCACACGGGGGAAGTATTTTTGTTGTTATGTCTAATATTGATAGTTTTTCAAGTATAGTTTAAACAAGTGTTTCATCAGATCCTATACTCATTAAATATGTCTAGAAAATCCAGTTCTTCCATAGTCTCGGATAGACCCGAGCCACCTTCTCAACAGAAAATGGTCGGAACCTCAAACCCATCGACAGCTCCCGCAGAAGATATTCCGAGTCCCATGATCGCATCCGTCGACTTGGCTCTCGATGCCTTAGATGCAGCGATCTTTCTAGACAATCCAGTCGACCCTCAAGCTTTGAGAATTAATGAAAGCGCTCTTCGTCGCATACGCTCAATTCATGGTATTCCATTTGACGATGTGCTGGTTCCATCGGGACAAGATTGTCCTCACTTTCCCACAGTCGGATATACGGCATACAGCAAGTTCATGTGCTAGGTTGGTAGCGTGTCACCATTCAACTCCTTCCTTCATGACCTGTTATAGTACATTGAGATTGCTCCATCACAGTTACATCCAAACAGTCACGCGTTTGTATACGGCATGTGCATTCTCTTCATTAGCGTCCTTTTCGGACTTCCGACCACTGGCAATATCCGCTATATTTATCGTTTCAAGAGACGATCTGACAGCCCATCTTTTGTATTCCTGAGCCACACAATAAGTGTCAAATTCTGACTGGAGCATGGAGCAAATTCGCCCAGTATAAGCAAAAATGGTTCTACGTGCGTTGTCCCCCTAGTTTTGCAAGGAGATGGGTAGAAAGGAGTAAGTCTCTTTTTTGGATCAATACTAGCATTTGGAGAAAATTGCGCCTTTTCTAACTCTTTTCCTACTTTTACAAGCATCGGCCCACGTCCCCAAGGCTCTAGGTATTCTGAGGCCGTTGAAGCTATTTGGGCTGTCCCCGTGGAAGACCAGGACATTAGATCTATAATTTCCAACGAATTGCTCTCTAGATTCGGGCTGCTGGCGGAAGTTCGTCGGATAAGTCTTCCTCATGGCATGACTATAACCGGGTCTGCTTTGGAAAAAGGCAAAAGGCCAGCGGGGCCTTCAATACGTGATGCCCCCGACACATCTGAGGATTGCGAGATTAGAGAAGCTAAAGAGCCCGATGTACCGGGTGATGACATTAGTCCCGCTCGAGAGCCGATAATGGAGGTTCACGATATCATAGTAACGCCTCCCCCATGAAGGAAAAGAAAAAATTGGCTTACAAATTGAGGAAGAAGACAGTGGGTGGATCCTCTAAGATCACAACCACTCCGGTGGAGAGAGCCTTCTCCTCAACACTTAGAGAGTTCTTTGAAAGGCTTGTCGGAACTCACTATTGCCGATGATTTTCTTAATTGGCTTCAATGATCTGGAAGCTCTTAAGCTTCATTCACCCGCAAGAGGCAATGCAGGCGCTCAAGCCCATATTCAGGGAGAAAAAACTCCTATAAGTAGAGATAAAGAAAATGGTCCGTTGGGGAAAACACTAGGACACACACGTACACGTGCACTTCACCTTGCACTTCAATTTTAGCCATCACTCTACTCTTTGCTAACTTGTCGATATTCAAATTCTATGCAAGTGACATGGGACGTACTCACGGACTTGATCGTCTTCACGGGTCATCTATTTTTCATCATTCTGGTTGGGATTCGAGCCTCGGCAAATGCCGAGACAGAGATGGCTCTAGATACCGAGATTACCGCCTCCGAGAATCAACTTATCGAAGAAAAACATACGTCCGGTCCTCATATTCCCGCGATCCTCCTTCTCAGTCAGAGCAAGGCAGGGAGAAGTCTGGGCAAAAGGTGTCCCAGCCTGAGGCCCACCGAGATCAACATTCTGGTTCATCTAGCACCAGGAAATTCCGGAAACCCTACATAACATCTGTAGTTTTCAAGCATACTCCTCCCACTCCTATACTTGATCCATCGGTAGCAGAAAGACTTGCTGAGCTCAAGGCCACGTTCTCGAAAATATGCTTCGATGGTTTGAAATTTCTCCCGACGATTCATCACATTTCGGGACATGTCAAACAAAGCGCCATTGCTTGTAACAACGATGCTTACGTTCAACATGACGCGTTTGTCCACTTGGCTAAAAAAGTCTCGGAAGTCTCTATTGGGCGTTAACACGAAATCGATTGCCTGAAGCTCGAGGCTATTCATGATAAAGATATCATTAAAGCTCAAGATGAAGAGCTCTCTTCATACAAGTCTCAGCTTGAAGCTGCCAAAAAAGCGCTAAAGACACAGCAGAGGCCATAATCGTCTGTAGGTAACACATAAGAAAGAAATTAACGAAACGGTCCATCGCTATGAGGCCTTAGCTTTAGAGAAAGATTCCATTCAGAAGGAGAGGGACGCATTCATCTAGCGAGTTACAGTGTTGGAAGAGCTACTCCTCAAAGAGTAAGAGGAAAAAACTGCTGCTCAGGAAGAGTCGCAACGATATTGTGATGAGGTTGTTGCTACGAGACTCCTGAAGACAAAGCTCTACGACGAACTCTCTAAAGTTGAGATGCTGAAGGATGAATCTCGCGAGGAGGGCAAAAGAATAGCATCCACGAAGATTGATTCTCGCCACGAGGCGGCTACGGAGGTTGGTAGAAAGGAGATCAAGTTCTTGTTCGACATGCTTATAGCGGAATACAATGCATGTGTCCTCATGCATTGGGACTTAACTTTTCTTGGCGAGGGTTACTTCGAATCTCTAGCCGAGGCATGGAAACTTTGATAAAGATCAGAAAGGTTGAGTCAGGCACCGAGGAGGTTGACGAGGAGGCTTTCGTAAAAGAATTTCTCGAGGGAATGAGACTTCAGACTTGTCTGCAGCGAAGGCTCTCTATAGTAAAGGTTCTTCCTTGTAAAATGGAAAGGATGACATTGCCCGTCCGTATGGAACCGAATCGCCAGTTCCTTCCCCTACCCAATCGGCCAGTCGGCCAGTACTTGATCCGTTCGAGCAGCACGTTGGTCATGACCCGAAAGACCCTAGTCTCGACATTCATGTTCTACCTCCCATTCCAGAGGGTGAGACTCCTTGGACGGTTGGGGGTCAACAAGAAATCGATAAATAACTGTTCTTCTTAAAGTTCAAAGAGCCGTCGCTTTCGACGAGAGGTTATCGTGTTTTAACGTTTGTCTCTTGTGCTTTTGCATAGGCTGCTCTGACCCTGAGCCAACTCCAAGGAGCGATGATGTCAAGGAGGAGAAGGAGAAGGCAAGCGAGGCTACTCAATGGGAGAGACTCTCGGTCCTGATGCTCAAGTGATTGAGGCACTTGACGAGGACAAATCTAAAAATTCGTCATCCATTGAAGAAAGTTATAAAGTTGAGATTACAGGCGCCTCCAGACACACTTCGAAAGTGAGCATGAAGGAGCAACTTGCGGAGTAGAAGAAAAATAAAGTTGAAATTAAAGTAGAGCCCTAAGTTGTGGATCTAGATGATCCCTTGAACAGGCCTTTGAAGGTTATTCTCCCTGGTGGGTCCAGGCCAATGGAAGTTCCTCTTCCTTCTTCATATGTTACTTCCCCAGTGAGCAAAGCGTCCAAACAAAAACGCGTAGGGGAGGAGTCATCTGAGAAAACAAGGAAGGAGAAGAAACCAAAGAAGTAGTTGCTACTCTTGTTCAGCGAGAGTTAGCTTAGATTATGTAATTATTTTTATTTATTTTCATAGTCAATGTAGATAGACTTTGACTCCGAGTTTTGGAGGAGTTGTAGTAGGACCTCATTTTGAATTGTTAAACAAAATTCAGTTTCTTTATCTCTCAAATCACTTTTATTGTTCAGCGTATTGTCTAACTTGTTTCTATGATTTGACATTCGGCGAGTTACCTGAACTCCTATTCACCTCCATGTGACTCAGAAATTTTTGAGAATAGAAAATCCTCCGTTTCATGCTTTGGGTACTGAGAATATTCTTTAGTCCGCACTCTGGGGACTTATAGTATTCCAGTCCGTGCTACGGGGACTTGGTGATTTTAAGTCGTTTATACCCTAGTCCGCACTCTGGGGACCTAGAGTGCTCCAGCCCACACTTCGAGGAGTTGGAGATTTTAAGTCGTTTATACTCTAGTCCGCACTCTGGGGACTTAGAGTACTCCAGCTTGCACTCCAAGAACTTGGAGATTTTAAGTCATTTATACTCTAGTCCGCACTCCGGGGACTTAGGGTGCTACAGCCCGCACTCCAGGGACTTTGAGATTTTAAGTCCTTTATACTCCAGCCCGCACTCCGGGGACTTACAATGCTCTAGCCCGCACTCCGGGGACTTGGAGATTTTGAGTCATTTGTACTCTAGTCCACACTTTGGGGATTTAGAGTGCTCCAGCCTGTACTCTGGAGATTTGGAGATTTTGAGTCATTTGTACTCTAGTCTGCACTTTGGGGACTTAGAGTACTCCAGCCCGCACTCCGGGGACTTGGAGATTTTGAGTCGTTTGTACTCTAGTCCGCACCCTGGAGACTTAGAGTACTCCATCCCACACTCCGGGGACTTGGAGATTTTTGGTCGTTTGTACTCTAGTCCGCACTCTGGGGACTTCGAGTACTCCAGCCCGCACTTCGGGGACTTGGAGATTTTAAGTCGTTTACACTCTAATCCGCACTCTGGGGACATAGAGTACTCCAACCCGCACTTCGAGGACTTGAAGATTTTGAGTCATTTATACTCTAGTCCGCACTCTGGAGACTTAGAGTACTCCAGCCCGCACTCCGAGGACTTGGAGAATTTAAGTCGTTTATACTCTAGTCCGCACTCTGGAGACTTAGAGTACTCCAACCCGCACTCCGAGGACTTGGAGATTTTAAGTCGTTTATACTCTAGTCCGCACTCTGGGAACTTAGAGTGCTCTAGCCCGCACTCCGAGCACTTGAAGATTTTAAGTCATTTATACTCTAGTCCGCACTCTGGGGACTTAGAGTGCTCCAGCCCGCACTCCGGGGACTTGGAGATTTTGAGTCGTTTATACTCTAGTCCACACTCTGGGGACTTAGAGTACTCCAGCCCGCACTCCAGGGAATTAGAGATTTTGAGTCATTTATACTCTAGTCCGCACTCTGGGGCTTAGAGAACTCCAGCCCACACTCCGGGGACTTGGAGATTTTAAGTCGTTTATACTCTAGTCCGCACTCTGGAAACTTAGAGTACTCCAGCCCGCACTCCGAGGACTTGGAGATTTTAAGTCATTTATACTCTAGTCCGCACTCTGGAGACTTAGAGTACTCCAGCCCGTACTCCGAGGACTTGGAGATTTTGGTCGTTTATACTCTAGTCCGCACTATGGGGACTTAGAGTACTCCAGCCCGCACTCCTAGGACTTGGAGATTATGAGTCGTTTATACTCTAGTCTGCACTCTGAGGACTTAGAGTACTCCAGCCCACACTTCGGGGACTTGGAGATTTTGAGTCGTTTATACTCTAGTCCGCACTATGAGGTCTTAGAGTACTCCAGCCCGCACTCCGGAGACTTGAAGATTTTGGTTCGTTTATACTATAGTCTGCACTCTGGGGACTTAGAGTACTCCAGCCCGTACTCCCGGGACTTGGAGATTTTGAGTCGTTTATACTCTAGTCCACACTCTGGGGACTTAGAGTGCTCCAGCCCGCACTCCGGAAACTTTGAGATTTTGAGTCGTTTATACTCTAGTATGCACTTTGGGGACTGAGAGTGCTCCAGCTCGCACTCCGAGGAATTTGAGATTTTGAGTCATTTATACTCTACTCCGCACTCTAAGGACTTAGAGTACTCCAGCCCGCACTTCGAGGACTTGGAGATTTTGAGTCGTTTATACTCTAGTCCACACTCCGGGAACTAGAGTACTCCAGCCCGCACTCCGGGGACTTCAAGATTTTAAGTCGTTTATACTCTAGTCCGCACTCTGGGGACCTAGAGTACTCCAGCCCGCACTCTGGGGACTTGTAGATTTTAAGTCGTTTTATACTCTAGTCCGCACTCTGGGGACTTAGAGTACTCCAGCCCGCACTCCGGGAACTTGTAGATTTTGAGTCGTTTATACTCTAGTCCGCACTCTGGGGACTTAGAGTACTCCAATCCGCACTCCGGGGACTTAGAGATTTTAAGTCGTTTATACTCTAGTCCGCGCTCTATGGACTTAGAGTACTCCAGCCCGCACTATGGGGACTTGGAGATTTTAAATGTTTGTGCATCAGACTGAATAATGTAACTCTAGTTTTTTGTCATAGAATTATCATACATGGAAACATCAATAATTCATGGAAAAGTTGGCTTCAAGCCTTTATTAATGAAAACAAACTAAATTGTCTTATTACATGCCAAAAACTAAGTATCAACGAAATAAAAACATACTGAAAGTAGTTGCAACAAAGATACAAAAGGAATAGACTAAGTATAATAATATCGTAGATGTTCGCTATTCCATGCTCGGGGGAGTGTCGCGCCATCAACGGTTGCTAGCTTGAAATTTCCCTCTCCAAGCCTCCGTTCAATGATGTATGGACCTTCCCATTTGGGATTCATATGCAATGGGATCGGGAAAACTCGTTTCAGAATGAGATCACCCGCATCAAAGGTTCTCGGTCGGACCTTTTCATTATAATATCGAGCGACTCGGCGCCTATGCAACCGCCCTTAAATCAGATTATTCATGCTTTTCGTCAACGAAGTCTAGTGATTCCAGTAAAAGATCTCGATTCATCTTAGGGTCGTAATAAGTTACTCGATGTGACGGAACTTCAAGTTCCATGGGTATAACAGCTTCTGCGCCATATGTCAATGCGAATGGAGTGTGGCCAGTCGCGGACTTATGGGTGGTTCTATAAGCCCAAAGTGCTGTTGGAAGTTCATCCACCCACTTTTCTCTAGCCTTTTTCAAATGTTTTTTCAATATGGACTTGATTATTTTGTTCACAGCTTCTACTTGTCCATTGGGTTTCGGATGAGCAACTGCTACAAACCTTTTTCTCAATGTCATACTTTTGGCAAAATTCTTTAAACTCCGTACTTTCGAATTGAGTTCCATTGTCTATAATGATAGTCCGTAGGAGGACAAAACGACAAATAATGTTTCGTACAATGAAATTAATGACCTTCTTGGTGGCGATCGTGGCTAAGGGTTCTACTTCTGCCCACTTGGTAAAGTAATCGACCGCAGCTATTACGTATTTCGCACCACCTTTGGATATGGATAGAGAACCAATTATATTGATACCTCACATTGAAAACGGCCAGGGACTAACCATTTGTGTGAGTTCCGTCGGCGGAGCTCTCGGGATTTTTGCATACTTCTGGCATTTGTCACATCTCCTTACGTAGTCTGCAGCATCCTATTTTACAATTGGCCAATAATATCCATAGAGGAGGATCTTCTTTGCTAACGTCTGCCCTCTAGTATGGTCACAACATTCTCCTTCATAGACTTCCTTCAGGATTCGTTTTATCTCATTGTGGGCAATGCACCGGAGTAAGGGGGCTGAGAATCCCCTTCGATACATTATTATGTCCTGCATTATATATCATAAAGCCTTATGAATGAATTGCCGTCTTTTGTTCTTTCATTCGGGCAAGATCCCGTGTAGCAAGTATTGCTTGAATGGGGTCATCCATGATTCCTTCTCGATTTCTGTCTCTAATACAAAATTTATTTCCATCATATTTATACTCGGAGCATGTAAGGTTTCGACGGGAACTAATCCCATCTGCTGTGCATCACCAGTACTTGTCAAATTTTGCCAATGAATCCGCTTCTCTGTTTTTTTCACGTGAGACATGCGAAATATCATAATATTCTAGATTTGCTAGCAGCTTTTGAACCCGTGCAAGGTATAGGGAAAGTCTCTGTCCCTTCGCTTGATAGTCCCCCCTCACCTGGTATACCACCAATTATGAGTCACAAAAGATTTCAACCAAATTAACCCCCAGTTCCCTGATAAGCTTCAAGCCAGCCAGCAATGCTTCATACTCGGCTTCATTATTTGTTGCTGGAAATTTGAGCTTCAAAGCGTAACAAATTGATCAGTTTTCAGGAGTCACAGTAACTATACCTGCCCCAGAGAAACGGTCGTTAGATGCCCCATCGGTGTACAACTTCCATCGAACAGAAGGTATGACATTGTGACTGTTTGATTCGTCTGACACGGTGAATTCAGCGATGAAGTCTGCTAACGCTTGCCCTTATATGGCCCTTCATGGTAGGTAGGTAATATCGAACCGACTCAACTCGATATTCTATTTTAACATCCTTCCAGAGGTTTCTGGTCGTTGGAGTACCTGACGCAAGGGTTGATCGGTATAAACGCTGATTGAGTATGCCTGAAAGTACGGACGGATCTTGCATGATGCAATCACTAAGTAGTAGGCTAGCTTCTCGATCTTGGGACAATTTCTTTCTGCCCCCGTTAAACATTTACTGATATAGTACACTAGCTTTTGAACTCAGTCTTCCTCACGAACCAAAGGCATACTGATAGCATGCTGGGATACAGTCAAGTACGCATACAGCATTTCATGGTCAACCGGTTTCGATAGCACAGGGGGACTTTCTAAATGCCTTACCAGAGCTCGGAATGCTTCCTCACAGTCGGATGTCCATTTGAAACTTCTCTTTCCTTTATTTATGACATCAAAGAAGGGAATACATTTATCTATGGCTCTAGATATGAATCGACTCAGCGTGGCTACATTTCCGTTCAGGATTTGTACTTGCTTTATTGTTTTTGGAACTTTTATGTCCTGAATAGCTTGAATCTTTTCTGGGTTAACTTCAATTCCCCGTGCATTAACAATGAAACCTATAAACTTTCCTGATGCAACGCCAAAGGAACACTTCAAAGGGTTAATTTTCATTCCATAATATCTGAGTATATCAAACATCTCCGCTAAGTCTCGAATGCGGTCATTTGACTGTCGCAACTTCATGAGCATGTCATCCACATAGACTTCCATTGTTTTACCTATCTGGTCTTTAAACATTCGATTCACTAGACGCTAATAAGTCGCTCTCGCATTTTTTAATCCGAAAGGCATCACTACATAGCAATATAGCCTGACATCTGTGACAAAACTGGTGTGTTCTTGGTATGGAATGTGCATCGGGATTTGATTGTATCCCGAGTTCACATCCATAAATGATAGTAACTCGTGTCCCGCTATTGAGTCAACCAGCTGGACAATCCTGGTAAGGGAAAACTATCCTTGGGGCACGCTTTGTTCAAATCAGAGTAATCTACGTAAGTTCTCCATTTCCCATTTGCTTTCCTCACTAGCACAAGGTTAGACACCCATTCATGGTAGAGGGCATCATGGACGAACCCATTGGCTTTTAGTTTGTCCACCTCCTCTTTACGAGCAGTGTACCTTTCCGGGTCCATGCCTCTCCTCTTTTACTTTACTGGTACGTACCTTGGGTCTATGTTTAACATATGACTCGTAATAGTAGGAGAAATCTCACACATATCAGAATGCATCCAAGCGAAAACATCCAGATTCGCTCGAAGGAAATCAGTAAGATCCTCGGCCATCAAGGGGTCGAGTTGTGATCCAGTCTTAAGTACTCGCGATGGGTCATCTTGGCTAACTGGAATGTTAATCGTCAGTTCAGCCGGTTCTGCGTTTGCTTCCCTGGGTTCCCCATCATTATCTCTCGGATCTATGTCTGTATAGATTCGAGAATGTTGCCCGAGCCAGGGCTTGGGAACTACTTGTCAATTGTCAGTTTTCCAGATACGGACGGAGTTGTCCACAACCTTTCCTTCTCACTCCACTGGGCCTCTCTCAGCTCAACCACATAACATGCACGACTGGTCGCCTGAACGCCATGCACCACACCAACTCCTTTGTCAGTCGGAAATTTCAAAGTCGAACATCATGGGGCTAAAGCTGCCCTAAACTCTGCCAGGTCCGGTCGATCCAGAAACACATTATATGGAGAATCAACATCCAAAACTATGAAAGGTAGGATTCGCACCCTCCTACGCTCACCTTGTCCTAGTTCAACTGGCAATTCAACATACCCCACTGCATCAGTCGCTGCACCATTAAAGCCATGGATATGGAATTTAGATGGTTTCAAATCTTTCGTCTCCATCTTCATTTGGTCGTATGCCTTTTTGAAGATGATGTTAACAAAATTTCCACAATCAATTAAAATTCTCTTCACATATGCTACCCCGATTGTCGTGTATATGACCATTGGGTCAATGGTAGGAGCCTCCACTTGGTCAACATCTCGGCTCCTAAACACTATATCGCATGTCATCATGCGTTGCCATTTAGCGGGGGTCCCATCCTCCACATTCGAACAACACTCGTAATATGCATGCTTTAAGGAGTTAGCATATCGCTCCTTTTCCTGCCAGTTCAGGTCTGCAGGTTGAGGTCGATCAACTATTTTGTTTATGACTAGTCTACCTACAGTTTGGACAGGTTCCTCTTGATGGCGTGGAGCCGGCCCACGTCCAGGGTCTGACGTTCCTTGCCTTCCTTCCTGTGGGTTCTTGACAAAATCCTGCAACGTTTTCTGCCTAATCAACTTTTCTATTGCATCGTGGAGGTGTCTACACTCTTCTGTATTTTGCCCGTAAGTTTCATGGAAGCGATAGTACTTCCCCGTCCGCATTTGTTCCTTTGTTGACTCCTTTGGACGCGGCTTTCTGTATTGAAAAGTATTACAAGTTGACAGGTAAATATTCTCCAGAGATGCACTCAGAGGAGTATATTCGTTGTAAGTTGGAATCCTTGGCTTCCATTTTCCTGCTTCCCTTTTCTTTTTGGGATTTCCTCCTTCGGACCCTTTAAATTGCCCAGGCTTGTTCTGGACATTGACTTGAACCTTCCTCGAGTTGTCACCAGATTGTTTTACAGCGATGTTGCTTTTCATAGTCTTCTAACTGGCCCTATTGCCTTATCTCGCGTTGTCCATCTGACTTGCTCTCTTCTTATGAACTGATGAGCCTTTGAATAAAATGCTCTAGCGTAGTTGAAGGTTTCCCTGCCAACCAATCTTCAAACTTTAAATCCAGATCCACTCCTTGCATTATAGCCATCAGAATTGCATGGTCATTAGGGTTGCTAACTTCAATAGCCGCAACATGAAATCTCTATAAGTACTCTTTTAATGACTCCCCTAGGGCATGGATTACACTATATAGGGACATCACGTCCTTGGGACGAGTGGCATGTGTCCTGACTGTTCTACAAATTTCGTTGCTAATTCGTCAAAGATGGATATAGACCATGGAGGAAGTCGAGTGAACCACATGGTGGCGATTCTGGATAAAGTAATTGGGAAGCATATACACTTGGTCGCGTCATTTTCTCTAACCAAATCCATCACCCATTCATACGTCATCGCATGTTTTCTGGGATCAGTCTTCCCTTTGTAGGTTAGGATAGTTGGCATGCTAAACTTCCTGGGGTACTCGGCCTGTAGAATAGTATTTTTGAATGGAGTATGACTCCTGGATATCCCCAATCTTCATTGGTCAAGCCTTGATTTTCTCTCATCAACTGTCTGACCATAGCCAATAAGTCCGGGGTTTGTATGGATGATGGAAGATTAGATTCTGTTCTACGGGACCACTCGGGCTGATGTCTCCTCTGTTAGCTATCTGTCAAACGTGTATCTTGGGGACTAACTTCATTAGGGTCTTGGTGAGCCGGGCGTCCAGTTTCCACACGTGCTCCAGCTCCTAAGTTTCCTGTTCCATCTTGGGTGTGGTCTCCAAGATGTAAGTGATCCCTAGTTGATCGATCAGCGATACCTGTTTGTGCAGTTTCATTTTTGCGGCATCTACGCCTAGGAGGTTTATCGGATGAAATCGAGCTATCAAATGAAGAGTAAGGAGCGGGACTGCCTCCAGCATTCTGATGCTGTTGTTGAACGAGCTGAGCCATAAGTTTGGCATTAGCTTGAATCTGTTCGCTAAGTTTTCTCCTGCTTTCCATGAGTTCTCTCATCAGGTCGTTGAACTCCGTACTAGTGACAGCTTCCATCTAGCTATAGGCTCCTACAGTCCCTACGCTAGGATTAACTTGTTGATTTCTAGGTCCTATTTGTTGTACGCTAGCAGTCTCATTGACATCTTCGTTATGAGAGGCTGATCTGGTACGGGGTCTTCCCATAGTAGAGTTGTTGATAGAAACTCTGAGTAGAATCAACGGATGTCCTATGAATGACATGGATCTCCTTCAGGAGATTTATTCAATCCAGTAGCTACAAAGCCGATCCTAGTGGCCTAAGAATTTGATTCTCAATGAAAGCACCAAAATATTAGCACCAGAATTGGTTACTAACACCCTTGAGAAAGATTGTATAGAGAGATTAATGAAGAAAGTAAATTAAAATAGAGAATTGTATGCTAAATTAATTGCAAAAACAAGAACACCGGATTTATAGTGGTTCACCGTAACCGCTTACATCCACTTTAAGTTTTGATCTTTATTTCTTTCACAAATGATTGAATATAGATACAATCCATACAATAATGGCGTGAGTATAAGTGCTAAGTGAAAAAGGACGAGCCTTGAAAGATGGAAAGTCTCCTCAATGTTCTCCAAAAAAAGGTCCCTTTCACCGTGCCCCTGACCTTCTATTTATAGACGAAGATGGGTTGGACTTCCCTCGCGAGCCTAGGAACAAGGTACCTCTGCCCATGGTAAGTAGCTTCTGCGCACTGAGCCAGGAATGCCGAACGGCAATTGCCGAGCGAGGTTTCCGTGCCGAACGACATTCGTATGCCGAGCGAGGGGAGATGCCGAACGAGGCTTCCATGCCGAACGACACTCGTTTGCCGAGCCATACATCTAGGTCGAGCGACATTCGTATGCCAAGCGAGGGATGCGTGTCGAAAGACACTCGTATGCCGAATGAGGCATTGTGCCGATCGAGGTACTTTGGCCGAGCGAGGCTCTTGTGCCGAACGAGGGGAGGTGTGCCGAGCGAGGCCGGTACCAAACGAGAGGAGGTGTGTCGAACGAGGCCCGTGTCGAACGAGGCCGATGCCGAACGAGGCGTGTGCCGAATAACTCATCCATGCCGAGCGAGGCTCTTGTGCTGAACGAGGAAAGGTGTGCCGAACGAGGTCCATGCCAAACGAGGCTCTTATGCTGAGCGACTCATCCACGCCAAATGGGGCTTCATGCCGAGCGATCCATCTAGGCCGAACGAGGCTTCATGCCGAGCGACTCATCCATACCAAACGGCAATCGTATGCCGAGCCACATATCCAGGATAAGTTACTGGGTAACAACCACCATGATCACTACTGGCTCCACCAAGTGCCAATATCTAATTATAGTATAAACCATGTATGATCGTTAAGTTATAAAATATTATTTGATAATTTTAACGTGAACATGCAAAAGAATTGAACTAGAACCTTGGTTGTGAGAATAACAAAAAAGAACATGAGAGCTGCTCATAAAATCCTTATATCGGTTAGTACAAGAATAGTAAACATACTTCCAACTTCATAATTTACAACAATTAGTTTGGTCTTTGGTTGTCATAATGCTCAAAATTGCGCTACTATGTGGATTGGAGCAATACAATGAAGGGGAACAACAACGACAATCCAATCATAATTACATAGCCCAATACTCTTTTGCATCTCATAATTACCAAATATGCTTACACCCTTCCACGCATTGTTTTAGAAACATGCACCCTTAATAACAATCTATCATGGCCAGAAACAAAATTAACAATTTAGAATCAACACTTGTCAATGCGTACCTTCCTTATGCTATCAAACTTTGGGGACAACATTGTACGTGGGTATCTTCTTTTTCCTTTATTTTTCTTGTTTTTTCATGTGAGCATTCTCATCCTTAGAAATAAACTAAGATATTCATTATTTCATGGAACTAAAGCAGTATTTTTTCTCTATGTGTTCTCTCCTTACGTTGAGGAACACTCTTTGCTCTAAAAAGAAAAAAATTTGCTCAAAATATTTCATTTGCCAAGTTTTCTTTCTAAATTTGCTTCCAGCTAATTCTCTGATTGCTCCTTCTGTAATACATATATCTTCTACCCAGCCATTCTATCATTTAATACATATAGGTGATATCTTGTATAGACACGTAAGTTTTTGCAAAATTCTATAACTAGCTCCATGGCGCATTGTCGGTTACGTCTACATGGCAAAAAGTGATATTTGCAGCAATAAAAAAGAAGACTTGTCGCTTGCGATTCTAAAAAACTTGGGTGCTTATAAATGAATTTGAACCGCTGTTCAAAAATTGAAGCAAAGATCACTCATGGATCTTGACAACTAGATCACATATTCAACCTATGCGACCTTAACTTTCTGGATTTGAAAGTCGAGTATTGATTTTCGATCCATAAGACGATGCCATTGTTTTCACGTCGGTGTCGATCTTCGCATATCGCTGTAGGAAGTAATCATCTAAGATTTGATTTTAGAAGTAATTTGACGAAGAGCAGAGAATACTGGGTTATTCAAATTAAACTGTTTAGACCGAAACAATGAGGAAAGAGGATTTACTGTTCATTAGCGCTAGAGAAGTTAGGGGAGGAAGAGGATGACAATTTAGGGTATGGGTACGGTCGAAATGAAGAGCGGGTCCTTTGGTTTTAGGTTTAATTAAAAATCCAAGAAGGAAAAATGGAATAGAGAAGCGAGAGAACATGTAGCGACCAAGAGAAAAGGCAGTAGTTTTGGCTTAGTGAATTTCATTTTGTAACGTTATGATAAGGCAAAGCTCCCTACGGTCGATTTGATTATACATACATACATACATAGTATTGATATAGAAAAAAATGAAGCGATGCACATGTGGCATGACCATGTCAGGGATAAAACGAAAGACAACTCATTTGGATTTGACTAAAATTATAGCATCACCTCATTTATAAATAAATATTAACTTCGTTTGTTGTTTGACTGTCATTTAATCCTAGCAAATAAACAGCCTAGCTCATTTAAATATCAGCAAATTAAATCAACTAAATTGAACCAGTTATTTTCAATGAGATTGATTTCGATTTTAGGAAATTTAGAGTTCTTTTTGTTCGTTTTTTGTTGAATGGTTACTTTGGTTTTAAGTTTTATTGTCAATTTCAACATAAATTGTAACAACGCGCACTTTCGGACACGAATCATGCCAAGAAAATATGAATTGTTGCATTTTTAAAATATTACAAAGCATAATTACAGAGATTGAGTTCTAAGGCATTCTACAATTTCATATCTCACAATGGAAGAAATTAAAATATAAATACAGAAAAATAGACATTCAATAAAAACATTCTCCATAATACTTGCTTTACAAAATACACTGTTTCCAAATTACACCATAAGTTACAAACTTCTAATCCAACAAGTAACTATAAGGGAACAACATAAAATATTAGAACCCCATTGTTTGGCTCCTTTCTTCTCCATGCTATAATAAATCATTGAAAACCTGTTTGTTTTGTATTGGGGGAAATGAAGAGAATGAGGACAGGTCAAACATAAACCCCGGTGAACGAGAACATGACTAATAAGATGATCAAGTGCAATTAATTCTGAATCTATTCTAAGTGTCAAAGAGTGTAAATATAGTGTATCAGTGCATTTCTAAGGTCATATACCTAAGGATAGTTACCTAACTCATTGGGTCAGAGCTACATGTAATAACCTCACACTATCGATTGGTCAAATCGGGATCCACTGTCCATCATCTAACCACACTATGCCTGGATAGGGAGAACAAAGTGCACAAACTCGGAGAGTGGCGTATCTATGCACCCCCGCTCATTCTCAATCGTAGTGGCAAACTGCCTCTTATTGTCTAACTCGATGTTCACCGCATGCGAATCATTGCCAGGACTAAGCTCCCACCAAGTATCATCGTGTTTCCTATGACTACTTATTGCCCAACTCTAGCATCCATCAATACCTCCGCTACGTAGGAAAATGTATCCTACCTGAATCTTCTGTAGGATCAGGACTACCAAGAGTGTTCCCGCAAGAGCTGCACCTACCCGTATATAACGCTCCCTGCAATTAATGCGAACAAATCACTCTCATCTTACTAAATCCAGTTTTGACATCCATCTAATGGACCGTCCAATTGCCTTCCTTTATGGATCTTCTGGATCTTATCCACCAAGCGAACTAGACTAGTCCTACAACTAAAATAGGGAACTAATTTCTCTACTCCCTCACACATACATCATGGCCAAAAAAAGTATAACATAACATTCATTATTCATCTTAATCTTTTTAATTAGGCTAAAGGCTGGGGTTCAAATCATCATTTTTGAATTGTTGTTTGTTCACGCATCAATTATCATTTTGTACACATATTAATGAATCCTAACTTTAATCCAATTATCAATTTACAATTAAAACATAACAATTTAGGATTTGTTGTTTAGGGTTTACGATTTGATGATTGAATAGATAACAATTTGTTGCACTTCCTATTTTAAGGTTTTAGCCTTAAATTTATAATTTTGGCATAATCGATCCAAATTTCCAACATATTCACTTTAATTTAATATATTAAATTTATAGTTATATAACACATTCAATTCATGTTTCTAACATATTCAATTTAGTTTCTAACATATTCAATAACCTATCCATCTCCAATTCAGATTTAATATATCCAATTCGTGCCTATTATTCTAATCTGTACGCATGTTCAATTAGTTATCCAATTTGTGCCTATTATTCTAATCCATACATATGTTCAATTAAATTCCCAACATATTCAATTTAGATCTTATACAAAAATCATAATTCTAAAAATTCAACTAAGCAAAAAAGGTTTTGTAGTTTAACTTATCCAAATAATTTGATTTAACATCATGTTCTATTTAGTTTACAGATCTATAATTTAACAATTTAATTTAGGTGTTTCAAAGCCTTAAAAAATTAAAATTAACCGATTTAACAATTTTACTATATCTATGCCCACTCACCTCTTAGCCTTAGCTCTAGACCTAGAGCAATAGCCTCTAATTTGTAGTTTCCTTCCTTAATTGCTTGCTTGTCATCTTAATTTTGCCTTGGATTTGATTTTAATTTGAGATTTTCTTTGGGTTTATTTTTTGTTTTTGAATTTGGGAATGAATTAGGGTTTCAGTGGTGATTTGAGCAAAGTTTTATCAACGTAAATTTTTCTATTGATTTTAGGATTAGCTTAGGTTCCAATTTATATTGGTTAGGAGTGAATTTTTCATTGATTTGGGCTACAGGATCCTTTGTTTACATCCAGAATACTTATCAAAACTTGGCCCCGAAGAAACTATCACAACACTCTATCATTAAATCGAAGACACGAAGGAACGATCGAAGTACGCTTCAGTTTTTCACATGTGGAAGCTCTAAAGTCAACCTTAGAAGGGCTAAGGTCGACCTAGGAAAGGTATGGGTCGACCTGTCACTACAAGAAACAGACCTATTATAGCATTAATAGTTAGCATTTCTGCTGGTACGCTGTTTGAAGTACGTAGAAAAATAAATATAAAAATTAACAACGCTATTTCTTTTCTTACGCGGGCAAAAATGTACTTCCCGCTTCATTAAACATATTTTCACTACATGGGTACTTAGTCGCTTCTGTTTCTTTCTTTTTCACCATTCCTAGCTTTTCTTTCTTTCCCATCCCTCTCCACGTAGAAGCTGAAAACAATATAACCTTAATTACTCTCTTAAAATTACTTCAAACCCAACAAAAAACCCAAATCAATAGAAATCTCAACCATTCCCTGATTTCCCCCCAATTTTCGATTCGTTTAGATCTTATGTCCCCCTAAGCCTATCCTTAGCAAACTAGAGATCTCGATCCGATTTTCAGTTCACCTTGCAATCAAAAGCTTCGGAATTCTTCTTTGAAGTAGAAGGCAACGACATCTGATTCTTATCCTTTCCGTTACCAATCAAAACCCTAGAATTTGATGGCGATGACCGCTTAAGATGCTTATCGAGAACATCATGGATTCTCTTCTCATCAATCGATCCAACATCTGATGATTTACCACGCTATCCATGCATTGAATCGCATAGATAATAATAAAATATAGGGTTTGTGAAATTTGAGTTATTAAGTCTGCGGGAAATGATGGAGAGCGAAGAAGGGTGGGGTTGAGATTAGATGGAACCCCGATGGGTGTTGCACTTTAGCATTCTTGATCTATTCTCTTTAAAAATCCGATTTTAGGTAAATAAATTTTATTTATATTATGATGCAACAGTTAAAATTACAATTCTCTGTTCTTTTTGAAGTTTTTAGTTTATGATGTGCTACCTTTGTACATTAATTTACCGAATTTCTTATTATTATGATGCTTAGTACCGAAGTTAGGTTTACAAAGCCTAGAGAAAGAAGGCGTTTTGTCTGCTTTTATTTTTAATAGTATTTTTTGGTTGATTCTTGCCAATAAATTTATGATCTTTCACAAGGATAGTCCCATAAGTCACATTTTTTTTCATTTGAATAGACGTTAGCTTACAGATGTCCCACTAAAAATAACCTAACCAAAGACATAACTAATTATACTCCAGTTTGACTGCCCAATTAAAATATGTATGTGCAAGTACTGAATTAGTGAAATATGAAAAAAAATGTTTGGTTTATTTTTTAAACATATGGCCTTGAGATGTAAATTTCATATTCAACTACTGCCCCAATTCCTGAAAACTAGTCTGCACCAACATAATGTAGGCAATAAATTGTAAATAATGGCACACTATTGTTGTTTGTTTTCATTTTAATAGAAAGTTGCATATGGTATAGATTATGAAAATCAATATTACATACTTTATCACAAAGTGGAAGCATGGCAACAATGTTACGCATGATAAATGCCTCTCTTGAACTAAAATCAAGGGTTGTCTATGGAAAAACCAGAGAATAGGTACATGAAAACACCAAAAACTGTTAAGGTTATATTAACGGGTCACCGGTGGACAATAATTTTATCTTGTTAAGAACATTACAAATTTGATATTTAATCCAGAACTAAAGTCCTTAAGGTTAATATTTGTGAAACATAATGAAATTAAATGCAAAAGCTTTCTATAAGCTTTGTTGTAAGTTCAAAATACACTTTTTTTATCGACATTCATAGGAGTCATAAAAAGTATAAAATGTTATCATAATCAAATGAAGATATGAAGAGTATTGTAGTATTGATATGAATTTTATATTTAGTTATTAATTTTACTTCTCCTTCTCTGTTCAACAGCTGAATGTTTTGACCTTGAGAGTTGTAAGTTCTGATCATTTCTACCTATCTTATCAACACTTTCATTGATCAACTCTATTAAAATTTATATTAACATATTAGAAAATTATAACTAAATGTAGTCATGTATAATGTATATGAACAAAAAATAATGATAATTCAAGGTTTTGATCAAAAAGCACATATAGTCAAATATGGTTAATGATTGAAATGCTTGTAATAGGGACAAGTAAGGTTCAAAGATTACACAAAGTTCTTCAAAGTTATATTCTTAGTCAATAAACAAGAGGTAATTTACATGGTTTAAATAACTAAACCATAGTTATATCAATATATATACAAGTATAAGGATTTCCTATATCTGGATTATATTTTTATAACATTATATGTAAACATTTAACAACCATTTAGATTAATAATGGAATAACCAATAGCTAATGGTCTCCCTCCAGCTCTATTATTGCTAGATATTGTTATTTACATATATGATGATGAACTACAAGAATTGAATCTTATGAGTTAACTTTGTACATGGAAACATCATTGTACTTTCGGAGGTGCAATTGCTTGCACAATATCGATATTTTTAATATTATTTCATGGTTTATATTATATGTAATGCCCATACTTTCTATAAATTCAATAAGCAAAGACAGAACGACTAAGAAAAAATAACAAAGTAAAAATAGAAAACCCAAGGACAAGCAACAAATAAAAAATCAAATAAGTTACAACGTTTAAACTTTAAAGAAATGAGGTATATGCAATTCATAAATAAGGGATCTCATGTTGATCTCAAACGTAACATGCTAACAATATCAACGTGCTACAACCATGATTAACTTTGCTTTTGGATACAAAGTAATAAAGCATCGAATGAAATGACTATCAATATTATAAAAAAGCGAAATTAATCACGGAGCGAAGTAACTAAGTAATGAATGAAATGCCTAATGTCTATTGAATAATGCCAAATATTTGTCTATGAATGCTAAACATGGGTTGAAGTTTCATATAGATCGGTTGTATTTCGTTGAGGTTATAAATTGTAGGATTTCTCATATTTTGCATCATTGATCTTTTTTGGTAAAAAAGAAAAAAAAAGATTTCTTTGCATGAAAGAAGGTATGTGAAATGCGATGAAAGAAGGTATGTAAAATTTGATTTGTAATATATATAAGGAAAAGACTAAATGTAAGCATAATTTATAAAATAATGTTCCTCTACTTACATTGGTGATTTCCATAATACTAGAAAATATAATTTCAAATGAATTGACAAATGTTAAAGTTGTGAATAGAAGATATTAAACATGATTATTATTTACAATTGCTTGGGTTGAAGCAACTAAATAATTAAAATAGAATTAGTTAACTAACTTATAATTTCAGTAGGTGTTATGTTCAATTTTCTTTTAAAAAACTATCAAGATACTTGAAAGCTAAATAACTCTTGATTTCAATAGAAAGTGCGAGTGATGGACGATTTCATGTTTCTTCAGTTGGTTCTTCATCAACCAAATCTGCTTCCCCTGTTACTTCAAGGAAGAACAAATATAGCAGGTCATCACTGTCTAATGCAACGCATTTGACTTCCGTTAAAATGAAAAATACAAGCAATGAAAGAAAATTGTTCCTAGTTGGCCATAAGATTGCAAATTTGAAACCAACAACTGGAATTTCATGCGAGGAAAAGCTTTTGATCAACAAGGAAAGCGACGCCATATCCAAATTTAAAGCCAAAAGGTTGTTTTGGATAATCGACCAAAACGCTTGGAGGTTGAAATCTACATCACGCGTTCCATTTGATGGTAATAAAAGTTCTGAATTAGTCATTGATAATTCTGATGAATTTAATGGTGAACATAAAGAAGATAATCTGTCTTTGATTTGTAAGCAGTTGCTGCAAATTGAGAATCAACTGTCTAACTTATTAGACCTCCTTCAGGTATATATCATGCTACAATTCAATTTACTTTCAGTCGATTATTAAAGTTGCACTATGATTTTCATTGAACTACAATCTACGTCTGAAAAAACTTAATGCTTTATAGCTTTCGAACTATCTGGTGATTACCAAAATTAAAATCCAAATTACTGTTATAGCATTCATACTCTCAATGCATGTAATTTTTGAACACTACTTGGTACAAGTCTTAATTGTTATGTAAGATAAATGTTCAGTTCAAACTTGAACATTTGGAAAAAGGGTAAATTTTGATATAGACACGCTAAAATAATTTATTATCATTATAAACACTTTATAAAACTTACTGTCAATGTAAACAACATTTTTAAGTTCAAAAATATATTAATGCTCAATTACAGAAGGAGAAAAGGCAATTTTACAAAATAACTCAGTACACATGAAATGCGTAACGACTCAATTTTTAGACTTCGTTAAGTCGACATTAATACGTCCATCGTATCGAATGCCGCACAGTCGAATGCCATAACCGTTAGGGTTAAAGAAGAAGAAGATAAAAGAAGAAACGGAAATAATAAACATAATCTCACAATTCGCAGCGGAACAACATATAATAGATAAATGAATAATCTTTAAAACAAAGAACTATATCGGTTTATACATAAATTAACAGAGTTTACAACGACACAATACAACACTAGCAGTTATTTTAACTTGCTTACATAGAAATTTTGACTTGCACCAACCCAACGCAAAAGACACTACATAGTAAAGTGATATGTTCTCGCCTTCCAGCTGGCCTCCAGATCTCCACAGCATATCTTTTCAGACTTCGTTTCAGAACAACTGATAACCTGACTGTAGGCTGCCCGTGTGGAAAATTATGGGCACCCAGAGTTTAGAAAGAAAACAATAAACTCCAGGTCAGTCATGCGACTGGTGTGAGATCTTAAAAATAGTTATTTTCACAAAGAAAAGTAAAAAAGAAATCCGCTATGCTTTTGGAAAATGAAACTACCATAAGGCCTCCCACCACACACACAATGCAAACGTAGAATTGGAGGATATTTCTCCTTATGATAGTCAAACATGCTTGTACGCAAAATCTTTTGTTATTGTTATTGTTATTATTATTAGTGCATAGTGTGAAAAACATTTCGAAAATATAATATTAATCTTAGCCAGCATAGACATTTCGCACTTATGTCTATTATAGCTACCATGTTCAATAGCAGGTTACCGTCACATTCCATGGTAGGTTATACAACTAAAACGTACAGGGCACGTATTATTTCTTTGGATTTCCAACCAATGGTCAGGCTAAGGAACTTCCTATTGCCATATGGGTACGCCTCTGGAGGGACGTCCCGAGAACCTACCTGGATCTCTGCCAACACAAGGCCGGGTTACCTCTGTAACTAGGTAATTACTACTCAAGTATGCCATCCTCCGGTCGTTTGCGACCTTTATCCGAGGATCCTCAACCACAAAGCAACAACCACAAAGTATAATAAATTTGCAGCAACCACATAGGTTAAATATGTGGGCTCCATACCATGATACCACCCATTTCCAGAAGGAAATGACATACCCTAAAGGGAGCGATCCTCATAACCTTGCCGCATTCTTCCTGTTTTGACCATTTCCAGGTTGTGAGGTCCGTCGAAGTCTCATCCACAAAGCTACACTTTTCACAAAGTCATGCTTTGATCAACAAATGATCAGCAGCACTTCATATGTCACATTACCAAATTGGGAATGTATCACTAGTAACCATCAACTACATAACCTCTAAGCTCGTACGTCTCAGAGAAGGGTGTTAAGCTAAGAGAATAAATTCTCCGCCACCAACAGAAATGTATTTGATAGAAACCAGCTTTACATCTCAAAGTGTAACGTCAAACACACATCCATACAAGTCCGTTCCGGGATTGAACGGAACCGAAGGCACTTCAGAGAGGCCCTTGCAAATCCGGATATTCACTAATCACGTCTGAAATCCCATCACAAAGGGTGATAAAAACTATATATCGGAGCAACCTGTTGTGGAGACATTCGACAGGTAATTCTTTCATTTTCGAAAATATCCAGTCTTCAACACCATCTTCAAATGCAATCCCATTTCGTCGTGTCATTATTCGGAATGAGTTTTATGACACAAAGTCCTCTCCCGGCTAATCCGAATAATGAGCGCTTATTTTTAAAAATAAGTGTTCAATTAGATTTCAAACAAATCACAACAAATTTCCACTTTGATCTTTTAAATAAAAGATCCATCACAATCACAAAGGTTCGATGTGGTTTTCGAACATCCTTTTGAAATCCAACCTCCGGTCGCATCGAAATTCAAATGCCATTTAAAGGCAGATATTGATAGTCGGTTATTTAACTATCAATCAATATTTACAACAATCACCATATTTTAAATAATTTTCCCCCAATTATATATTTTCAAAAATATCTTCGCAAGATAAATTTTTAACACTTCGACCATTTGAAAACAAATTTCAAATCACTTTCCACATTTCAATCCTTTAAAAACAAATTTCAAATCATTTTCCTTACGCGAAATATATTTCCAAATATTTATTCATTTCCACTGAAAATCTGCTGAGTTAAAATACCTCAAAATAATTTAAATCACTTATCCAAAATAGTATGGGAGACATTTAAAATAAAACCACCTTTACTTAAATATTAGTTATGAAAATATTATACTAATTACCACAAACATAAGACTTCAAGTCCAAAACAATTTTAATATAAAATTAGTATATAGAGTATAAATATTTAAATAACTATTTTCTAAATCAAATATCAATTTAATCTTTAAAATAATCCCTTCTATACTTAATTATATAAATTTTTTACTTTAAAGATTTAAAACAATTCCCAAAAATAATTTCTACAACAATATTCTTTTAAAACCAAATCTATAACTTCTAATTTTATTTCAAAAGCTATTTTAAAAATATACTCGGCTTTCCAGGGAAAGTACACCTTCCATTCTAAAATGGTTCATTCAAATTAATTAATAAATCTTTCTAGATTTATTTTAAATTTATGTTCCAAATCCGTAAGTTCTTTTTCATACTTTTAAAAATAAAACAATATTTATTTTTAAAACAAATTTCCCTTTCCTTTTTAAATTCCCATTGTGAATTCAAATTCCTAAACATCCACTGATATATGATTTTTAAATCGATTTCAAAAATCATTTACAAACATCTAATCAATTTCCAAATTGATTTCAAATTTTATTTTAAACACCAAATCAAATTCAAAATTGATTTCTAAATTTATTTCAACACCAAATCGATTTTCATTCAAACACCAAATCGATTTTCATATTGATTTCCCAAAGATTTATTCTTTTAACACCAAATCAATTTTCGAATTTATTTTCAAAATAAATCCCTTTATCCTTTTCAAATTAGTAAAAACCATATTTTTAAAATAAATTCTTCACCTTTTGAAAATTATTACTTGAAATCCATTTATTCAACTTTCCCATATTTTGGAATTTTATTCAATAAGTTTTCAAAAATAAAACTTTATCTATTTAAATTTCTTCTTTTAAATTCACCCAATTCCTTAAAATGAATTTATTATAATTTTTCTACTTGAATTCCAAAAATCCAATTTTATTTATTTTTGGTATCCTACGATACCAAAAATATATTCGGCTAAATTATAGCCTTCAATGGTTTCAATCACAAATAATCACACACAGATTATAAATAATCAACACACAATATTGAAACATATCAAAATGTTTTGAGGAATCCAGTTGGACCCTCCAACCTGTTTCTCTGCATCCACAGATGTTAGAACAATAATTAAATACCAATTCCACTTCGAGGTGGAATATCATAGTATATGGGATTTATATAATATCATCTGCTATTATGCGACGCATAGGGTCTCATCCGCTATATAATGCGGAAAATTAATCACTCCAAATACATATATATACCAATTCCACTTCGAGGTGGAATATCGCGGTATATGGGTTTAATATAATATCATCCGCTATTATGCAGCACATAGGGTCTAATTCAATACAACTGATAATAATTTATCATCCAAGCACACAATCAACAATTTTAAATTTAACTATCACAATTCAACCATCGATTAATAACTGAAATTTTCAATTATTATAATTTGAGTGAGAAGATCTCACCTTTAATTATGCATGCAACCCACTTTCATTCCAGCTTGATTTCACGATTTTTGAATCTTGTATACACAATTTATGATTTATTGATATTTGAATTAATCAAATAATTTATCACTATTTATTTATTTAATTTAACTAATAAATTTGGGTTTGAACTGAAAGAGGCTATGCGGTAGGATCGTGTAATATGGAATAATGAAATAGTCTAGGTAGATAAAGTAGGTAAGTGCAAGGAGACACCAGGATTTTATACTTGTTCGGACCTCTCATCCTACGTCCAGTCCCTAAGCTTCACTTAGGAATTTCACTAACTAACACCCTCATTTCACCCGGAGGAATAGGTTTACAACTTACCCGAACAACCGAACGGGATTTCTTGCCTCAACTACCGAAGAGGACTTCAACTCAATTACTAAAATACTATATTCGACTTGTTGTGTTCTTGTCAACACTAATGGGTCTAATGTAGTACAATATTCCTATAATCTTATCCTCGAGAATATGCAATGCGTTTGTGAAGATTTAGGAAATGTGAATTGCTATGAACCAAAAGAATGTTATAAACAGTGATTCAAGCAATAAATTGGTGATTGCTTTGAGAATATCTAGAGAATATGAACAAGAGAATAGTAAGATTAAAGCAAGAGAATTCGGTTAATTAAATGATGTTAGAATCATGTATATATACTTGTAGAAGAGATGCATATGTTGTCAAAGGTTGCAAACAAGAGATGCTTCCATTTCCATTAATGAATGGTTGCAACTCTTGGGAGGAAGAAGGTGTCTTTTCAGAGAAAATTCGCAAGTTCAAATTCAGTCGACTGAGCAGGGATTTCGGTCAACTGAAAATATGAAGTAAAATTTTCGGGAC
Source organism: Allium cepa (assembly GCA_030765085.1). Classification (NCBI taxonomy): domain Eukaryota; kingdom Viridiplantae; phylum Streptophyta; class Magnoliopsida; order Asparagales; family Amaryllidaceae; genus Allium; species Allium cepa. The sequence goes on along the minus strand of CM060934.1, from coordinate 953,890,332 downwards.
CAAATTCAGTCGACTGTGCAGGAAATTCAGTCGACTGAAACTGTGCACAAATATGTTAAACTGCACAGATTCAGTCGACTGACTCGGGTTATTCAGTCGACTGAATTATATTGTTAAACAAAAACAGCAGTAGCTCATTTGGTTAGAGTACATGCCTTCCAAACTAGTGACCTGGGTTCGAGCCCTGCTCTATGCATTTTTTGAAAACTTGATTTTGATTAAAATATGCAAGCAAGTTTATTTGAATGTGAATGATGATTCTTGAGGAAAGATTTTAACAAAGCACTAAACTAGACTCTATATACATATTTGATGACTCTTGTTAAAATATATAACTTTACAAACCATATATTGAGCCGATGAGTCCGGATGTTATCGTAGTCGTAGATTCGTGAATTGTTGTGTATTGTCAGCAATCAAAACCTATGATCCAACATTCTCCCCCTTTTTGATGATGACAACTTCATTTGCTACGAACGAATTTTTGACAAGCTTTGTTGATCTTATCTCCCTCACTGAATATATTCCTGTAATTGTGCTTTAGATTTCTCCCCCTGAATCTATGCTATATATTCCTGTAAATAATTAATCTTTTCTCCCCCTTAATCTGTGCTTGCTTCTCCCCCTGAATCTATGCTATATATTCCTGTAAATAATTAATCTTTTCTCCCCCTTAATCTGTGCTTGCATGGTTTATTCCTGCAAATAGTGTTAGAGCAATATCTTTCTCCCCCTTTGTCATTGACAAAAAGGAGAGTTTATATGATGATATAAAATATATTTTACATAAGTGTTAACATAGAGCAATATAAAACAAAATAACTACTACTTATAATGTAAGGTATCAAAAAAAATTAACATTTAAAGCATGCGATATCCAAGGTTCTTATAATTTCGTAATTGTTAGGAAACCATACCCATTTGGGTGTGGTTGAACCTTTATAAATATAATTTTCATTATTAACTAGCATATCAAAATAATCATCAATGTATTTTTCTCTATTTTTCCAATTAACAGGAACCCAAATACTTAGATAATTTTTATTCATATTTCCTGTTAATGATTTTGTACTTCTAAAGAAATTACCAACATTATAGGTCATAGTAGTATTTGAATTTCTATAAAAATTGGATTTAGGCTTTACTCGAAATTTAGTACTAGCACTATCATTTTTACTATACATGAAAGCATATATAGTGCTATTTCTACGATCAGTTTTATTATATCCTAAACCACTTTTATCATTGTGAGCTTTTGAATTCTTAACATAACCTAATCCCTTCTTATTTGAAGCAGGTTGAGAATTTTCAATAATGCTGAATAAATTTTCTTCCCTTTATTAAAATTGGAAATATTTTTAGTAATGTCATCAAGCTTAGTTTTGAGACTAGTGTTATCTATCCCAACAATTTTAATTTTTGTTTTTAACATTCTCGGAAGCTAGAGCATTATTCTTTTCTTTTTGAGCTTCTATTTCTTGACTTAATAGAGCGAGTTGAGAATTGTCAAAGAGTGAATCTTGAATTTTCCTCAAGTTCTTCTTCTAATATTTTCTTCTCGTCTTTAAGCATATCTCTTTCGAATTGTGCTTTCTTCTGATTTTATAGAGCTTCCTTATATTTTCTTTTGAGACTTTTTAAAGTGTCTAGTAGTTCTGAATTTATTTCTATCATATCATCAAAAGTTAGATCACTAACCTCATTATCTTTTGCCATGAAGCATTTGTTTGTTTGCTCCTTTAATTTTTCTTTATTGCCCTTCCTCTTCTTATTGCCTTGACTAGATCTCTTTATAGCCATTTATTCTAGGATGTTGTTACGATCTCTAGAATACCAGGCTCTAATACCAATTGAAAGAGGCTATGCGGTAGGATCGTGTAATATGGAATAATGAAATAGTCTAGGTAGATAAAGTAGGTAAGTGCAAGGAGACACCAGGATTTTATACTGGTTCGGACCTCTCGTCCTACGTCCAGTCCCTAAGCTTCACTTAGGAATTTCACTAACTAACATCCTCACTTCACCCGGAGGAATAGGTTTACAACTTACCCGAACAACCGAACGTGATTTCTTGCCTCAACTACCGAAGAGGACTTCAACTCAATTACTAAAATACAATATTCGACTTGTTGTGTTCTTGTCAACACTAATGAGTCTAATGTAGTACAATATTCCTATAATCTTATCCTCGAGAATATGCAATGCGTTTGTGAAGATTTAGGAAATGTGAATTTCTATGAATCAAAAGAATGTTATAAACAAAAACAGTGATTCAAGCAATAGATTGGTGATTGCTTTGAGAATATCTAGAGAATATGAACAAGAGAATAGTAAGATTAAAGCAAGAGAATTCGGTTAATTAAATGATGTTAGAATTATGTATATATACTTGTAGAAGAGATGCATATGTTGTTAAAGGTTGCAAACAAGAGATGCTTCCATTTCCATTAATGAATGGTTGCAACTCTTGGGAGGAAGAAGGTGTCTTTTCAGAGAAAATTCGCAAGTTCAAATTCAGTCGACTGAGCAGGGATTTCAGTCAACTGAAAATATGAAGTAAAATTTTCGGGACCAAATTCAGTCGACTGTGCAGGAAATTCAGTCGACTGAAACTGTGCACAAATATGTTAAACTGCACAGATTCAGTCGACTGACTCGGGTTATTCAGTCGACTGAATTATATTGTTAAACAAAAACAGCAGTAGCTCATTTGGTTAGAGTACATGCCTTCCAAACTGTAGGATCTAGATTAACCCTAGAGGGGGGGGTGAATAAGGTTATAGAAAATTTTCTTGAATTAAACACAGAAATATAATAGCAGAATTAAATATGCTGAAAAGTAAATCACACACAAAATTTACCCAGCTTCGGCAACCCCTGCCTACTGCTGCATTCACAGATTTCTATTAGAATTAAACAGTATCACGCTTACAAACACTCTACTAGACTCGCAGACCCTTTTGCTCCCGCTTACAAACACTCTACTAGACTCGCACACCCTGCTCCCGCCTATAGAGTTTCGCTTACTCGCAAACACTGCTCCCGCCTATAGAGCTTTGCAAACTCGCACACCCTGCTCACTGAACTAATTCAAAATAGACAATCTGACACTACCTAAACCTAGGTGGTGATTTACCTAAATTCTTTGATTCGTAAAATAAAAACAATAATTAAGAACAATAGAAAATAACCCTAAAACTAATATTAATAAAGCCTAAAATTAAATAGAAACAAAAACCCCCTTTTATTTTTAAGACCGGCCCACTTCCTTATTTCACCCGATCCTCTTTTGTCTCGTTCGTGAGAAATAATGGCGGCTTCGTTCTGATTAGGGCTTCGTTCCCCTTTGTTCCAGTTAGGGCTTCGGCTCTTTGTTCCAATTAGGGCTTCGGTTTCTTCAATTGATCTGTGATTTGTTGCCCTAGCTCGCTGCTTTTCTGATGGTTGACTATTGCTCGTTTTGCAGTTGCTCGATCGAGTTCGTTGCTTGTGAATTCGGTATGTACTGTCTCCTTTTGCTTTTCTAAATTGATACTTGAACTCGATAATTTTTTGCCGATGATGATTAGGGCATTTATATAGGTTGAATTCCTATATTTGCGTTCGTATAAATTTGATTGAATTTGTCAAATTCTTTATCTCGGCCACTTGATGATGCTTGAATGATTGAGATCGATTCTGACTTTTTCAATTTCGTATTTTGATGCTTGGTTGACACGGCTTCGATTTTGATTTCGTGATCAATTTTGCTTGGCTACCACGGTGAACACTTGTTTGACTTTGACAATACTGATTTCGTGAGTTTTCACTTTGTTGACTTGTTCATCATTGAATTTGCGATTCACTGTCACTTCGGCCTTGATACTGAGTGTTTACTTCGGCCATTTGATTTTCTAAACTTCTGGATATTGTGGGATGCCATCTCCATTTGGTTGTTGCAGTATTCATTGTTGTTGTGTTCCTCACTGATGCATTGTTGTAACTCCATCTTGACTTAGGCTTTTCACTGTAACAGATGCTACACTTGTTCATGTATATATTGCTTTGTTTCACTGGTGGCCTATGTGCATGCTTCACTGTTCTTTGCATTTGTTCATATGAGTCTGCTCACTGTTGTTTGTACCTGTATTTGCCATACTGTACATATATTATTGGCTCTGATTCATTGTTGTTGTTTAAGTTAGTATGTTGCCCTTTTACTTGAACTTGGTCTGGTGCAACTTGTTTCATTATCTGTTGCATACATGAGAGTGACACTGTACTCTATTCATGCTTGTTACATTCAGTTTGCACTTGTTCATCATGTAACTTGTTGGTCTTCATTTGAAGTCGTGGCATTCATGTTTGACATATATGCACTGTGTGGTCTTGATTCATGCAGTCTTCATTAACTCGTGTGCTTCTAGCCTTGCCACTGTGTCAAGTATGGTTTCACCTGTACTTGTGTTGTAGCTGTCTTGACTTATGCTGTATCAATGCTGCTTCACCATATTGCATTGTCATATTTTATTCCTGTTTGTATTTGAGTTTGTAACTTGGAGTCTGCAACTTGATTTGTGCCTTGTCCATTCTCATGTGTTCATGTTGCTGGACTTGAATACATCTGTGCAGTCCATTGTAGCTTTTGTGCACAGCACTGCATGTTATGTTGGCCATTTGGTCGAGTTGTAGTCCAGTCCACTCATGTACATGCTTCACTGCAGCCTTCATTATGTTCTGATGACATGTGCATTGCTTCATGTTGCCTATGTATTCTGGTCAGTGGTGCTTTGAGTCTGCACTGCTTGTTGATGTTGCTTGTGGCACTTGTACAGTGTTGAACTTTTTGTCTTTGACCTGAGCATGTTTATATTGAACTACCTCCTGTACTTGTATTCTGGTTCTTCATGCAGCCTTTTGGTCTGACTGTTGCATTTGTATACTTGGCCGAGTCCATTTGCATTCTGCAGGCTTGTACTGGAACTGTTTGTAGTCAATTGCTTTGTCTATTTGCCTTGAGTTGAACCTATCCTGGGTTTGACCTTGTTTTTGATTTCCGTGCTTTTGTTTGATTTTTTGCACACAAGTTGGCGAGGCAGTGCACACGTATACGAATGTACACGTGTGTATTGCAGCCACTTATAGTTACCTATCCCTGATAAAAATACTGATATGCACAGATATTGCACAGTCAAAAATGATGACGAACAACCCAAATAACTGAGGCAAACAATGTTTTCAAAATCATCATTTCTTTCAAATTTCAAAAATATTTCTCTTTCAATTTTACTGCGTATGAAAATATTTTTGCAGATTACTCAGATGCTGGATTCAAACCGGAATGCAGTTGAAGACAAAGTACGAGTGTGAGTGATATGTAGTGAGGTTAACTGTAAATGTGATGTGATTGTAATCAAAAATGTATATGTATAGTGAGAGCATGAAATTGTACTATTTAAAATTGTAATAAATATTTGTTTGAATAAAAATTTCTGTTTGAATTCAAAATCTGTTTAACTTGTTCTGTTTGAATTCAAATTCGAATTCTGTGTAATTTAATTTTATTCAACAGATATTTATCTAACCAAATACATACTATTCAAAATATTTGTTTGAATAAAATTTCTGTTTGAATTCAAAATCTGTTTAACTTGTTCTGTTTGAATTCAAATTCGAATTCTGTGTAATTTAATTTTATTCAACAAATATTTATTTAAACTATGAAAAACAAAATAGTACATTACCAAATACATTTATATGAATGTATATATGTTTATTATCATCAAACAAAAATCATATAGCGCAAAGCGCATATTCAACAATCTCCCCCTTTTGATGATAACAAACATATATTTAAGATTTTGAATATATTAAATGTATTTGATAATTTCATTTGCTCCCCCTATTTGAATGCTTCCTTTTTATGTGATACTCCCCCTACATATATGGCTCCCCCTACATATATGCATACAAATAAAAATATGTAAATGAGCCTATATGCAAATTGAAAGTTATTTGACCTTTGCTTGATTCTATTTGACAAAATCTTAACTTTTCTCTCCCCCTTTTGTTATCAGCAAAAGAATAACAGTGTTATAAAAATAGGGATGAAGTGATAGACATGAATCAAACATTAACTCAATTAAATATAAATATCAAATTTCAATAAAACTCAAACAAAAATCATAATTACCCTTGTCAAGCGCATATTCCACTTTCAGAAGTGATGGAGATAGAATCATCAAAAATTCATATAGATATGTCTATTTGTGGTATATTTATTTCTGCAAATTTGAATATCTACTAACCATGCATAACCGTTAGGACTTTTAAATGAGATTAGTAGTATTCCAATTTAATTTAAAAAATAAAATCAAGTATCTTCTAACCACGCATGACCGTGAGGACTTTTAAATGGGATTAGAATCAACTTGTCTATTAAATCAATTATTTTTAATATGCATTCCATACATGCATAACCGTGAGGACTTTTAAATGAGCATGGAAGCACATAATCAAAAATCCAAGTAATTCACCCATGCATGACCGTGAGGAATTTTAAATGAGAGTGAATACTTTGGATATTTATTTTTAATTGCTGAATATAATAAATTGAAGCATAAATAATTTCCTTCACCGATTTAAAGATATTGAAGAACAAATGATTTCCTTTGTAAACTACCACAAATTTACATACTAAATATGATCTTGATGAGTGATGTTCGATAGAAAGATGATAGAAATAGAAATGGTCATGGAATTATTACCCAACAAAAAGTTTTTATAACTCTTGTTATGAAATTCTAAAGAAATTTTCTAATTATACTTTCTCGAGTTATAATATATGATAAATATCAACACTCATCTCTTTTTCAATCACTATTTATCTTTTCGATAATCAAAGGGAGTCAGATTAGTCAAATTTGTCATTTAAAATCAAATTAAAAATTATAAAATCAAATTTTCAAAAATGATTAAGCTGTAAATATGGTCAAACATGATTTTCTTGAGGGGAGTTTTATAAGAAAATTTTCTGCTATTTGAAAATTATTTCAAGTGAAAAGTATGCAGATATTTTCTTTGAAAAAAAAAACGATGCAGCAAATGAATGTTTCAAAAATTAATCACGTTACACTAATAATTTTTCTATCAACTATATTAATAGTGTAATCCGCATCTGAATTTAAATTTCACTCAATATTCACTTGTTGAATAAAACCATGAGATGTGCACCAAAAAATTTCAAAACATCGTTCTTTTGAATTTTGAATTTTAAGCCGTGTTAACACTCAAACAAATATCATGATGTTAATTTCAGAAACCAGAGGATAAACAATTATTTTCATGAGTAATCAACAGTCAATCAACATCATAATTATTTCAAAAACACTTTCTTAAAATCCTTTTTCTCATGAATTTGAAATCGTGCAAATTTACAAGCAGTGATCAAAATATCAGAACCAATATATCTACGTGTAGCATGAGTAACCAGCATTTGACTGAACAAATTTATATAAATTAGTTCAAAAATTGAAAATCTGATTGGTCATCAATTAAGCACAAATTAATGTCATAAATAAGAACAAGTCAAAAAATCATATCAATTAAGTCCGAATCAGTCAACTATCATAATTACTCCAAGTAATTCTATTTAAAGATGGTTAGTCAATATTTTAAAAAAAATCATAGCATCAAAATCATCATCTTTTGTTCATCTCAATATTGGCTGATTTTAATTTAGAGTATGGTGCAGATAATCACATTTAAAAACAATTACCTGTTTTACCTTTACGATAATTTTTCGTGATTGCCCATTGTGATTCTGTCACCTTTATACTAGGCTAAGGAACTTTGCTTTGTCGTCCGTTGTGTTTCTGGAACAACCGAAATCCAGAGAACACTGTTGTTGTTCCTTAGCCTGCCACCACACCTACACGATAAAAGATTTGTGTGACCTATTTGTTTTTATAGGTCCATTGTTGTTAGTGGCAGAATATGAAAAATATGTTTTTGGAGACTCAAAACTATTTATATATGTTCCTTTTGGCACCCAAATTTGTTTGACTCTCAAAGATTTTATATTTGTGGCTTTTGGAACCCAAATTGGTATAGTTTTCACGTGTTTGGGTCTATACTAACAATTATTTCGATTATGTCCAAATTCTCTACAAAACGTGCACATTAAATTGACTTGATTAAATTTTGTGTTCCTATGACTATGATTTTCAACATGATTTCCAATTATTTCAGATCGAGCAACACTTTTACCTTTACCATCATCTTGTGATTTTCCATAACCTAGTCCTTTTCTATTGTTAGCAAAAATTTGATTTCCAAATAACATTTTGAAAGATTTTTCGCCTCTTGAAAAGTTATTCAAAGATTTCTCAAGATTTTGGACTTTGGTTTTTAATGTTGAATTTTTAGTGACAAGTGAGGTGCATCGATTAATAAAATCCTTTCTCCTAGTGTCGATGGTTTCCTTAAGATTCAAGTTTTCATTTTCAAGACTTTCAAAGTTATTCCTCAGTTTTGATAATTCTGAATCTAAAATCTTACATTTTTTACATTCTAGGTTTTGAATATTTTCAAGTTCAGTTTTTAACCTAAAATTTTCACGAGCAAATTCTCTCCTATCAGATTTCAGTTTTTCAATTTTAGATTCAAGAGTATCCACTATCTTAGTAAGATCAGAACACATAAAAACAAGTTCTTTATAAGAAAACTCACCTGCCTCACTAGATTCGTCGGAGGTTGCTTCTGATTCTGATTTTGCCATGCAACACAAGTTAGCCTCCTCTGGGCTGCTATCCGAAGCTTCCTCTCCTTCTTCATCATCCCAAGTGGCTGCAAATACCTTCTTCGCCTTTTTCTTTTCTTTGTTGTTTTTGAGAAGTGGGCATTTTGGTTTGATGTGGCCAGGCTTGTTGCAGTTATAACATGTCAGTTCATTATCGGAATTTTCGAAATCTTTTGACCTATTGCCCTTTGTTTTCTTCTTGCGTGGCTTGAATCTAGACCATCTTCTAAGATTATTGACAGCCACTGCAAGCTCTTCAATTGGATCTTCTTCATCGCTTTCTTCTTTACTTTTTAGGGCAATCGTCTTCTTCTTTGGTTCGGAGTTGTTGCGTTCTTCCTTTGCTTTTAACTCAAGCTCATATGTCATCAAGTTGCCAATCAACTCCTCCATGCTTAGTTTGCTCAGATCTTTCGATTCTTGGATTGCTGTGACTTTTACCTCAAAGTTCATTGGTAAAACTCGTAGTATCTTCCTCACAAGCTCTACCTCAGTGAATACCTTCCCAAGCGCTCTAGCATTGTATACCAAGGTTGAAAAACGTCCAAACATATCCTTTATGCTCTCGCCTTTGTCCATCACAAAGTTTTCGTATTCATTGCTGAATAGGGCTAGCCGAGACTCCTTGACTTGAGAAGTTCCTTCGTGTGTCACCTCCAAAGTATGCCATATTTCCTGTGCTGTTGTACAATGAGAAATTCTATTAAATTCATTTTTATCAAGAGCACATATCAAAGCATTCATGGCTTTAGCATTAGTCGTTTTCAATTTCTTATCGTTAGCATCCCACCTATCCTTAGGTTTAGGAATCTCAGTACCACCAACGATTATAGTGGGAGGTTTATAGCCAGTTTCAATAATATCCCAAACATCATAATCAACGGAACTAAGATAAATACTCATCCTAACTTTCCAATAAGCATAATCGTTCCCGTTAAACATGGGTGGCCTAGCAATAGATTGCCCCTCAGAAAAAGCATTATTTTGTAGACTCATGACTCTAGAGTTAAATAAAAAATATACCGGGCTTTGATACCACCTGTAGGATCTAGATTAACCCTAGAGGGGGGGTGAATAGGGTTATAGCAAATTTTCTTGAATTAAACACAGAAATATAATAGCAGAATTAAATATGCTGAAAAGTAAATCACACACAAAATTTACCCAGCTTCGGCAACCCCCGCCTACTGCTGCATTCACAGATTTCTATTAGAATTAAACAGTATCACGCTTACAAACACTCTACTAGACTCGCAGACCCTTTTGCTTCCGCTCACAAACACTCTACTAGACTCGCACACCCTGCTCCCGCCTATAGAGTTTCGCTCACTCGCAAACACTGCTCCCGCCTATAGAGCTTTGCAAACTCGCACACCCTGCTCACTGAACTAATTCAAAATAGACAATCTGACACTACCTAAACCTAGGTGGTGATTTACCTAAATTCTTTGATTCGTAAAATAAAAACAATAATTAAGAACAATAGAAAATAACCCTAAAACTAATATTAATAAAGCCTAAAATTAAATAGAAACAAAAACCCCCTTTTATTTTTAAGACCGGCCCACTTCCTTATTTCACCCGATCCTCTTTTGTCTCGTTCGTGAGAAATAATGGCGGCTTCGTTCTGATTAGGGCTTCATTCCCCTTTGTTCCAGTTAGGGCTTCGGCTCTTTGTTCCAATTAGGGCTTCGGTTTCTTCAATTGATCTGTGATTTGTTGCCCTAGCTCGCTGCTTTTCTGATGGTTGACTATTGCTCATTTTGCAGTTGCTCGATCGAGTTCGTTGCTTGTGAATTCGGTATGTACTGTCTCCTTTTGCTTTTCTAAATTGATACCTGAACTCGATAATTTTTTGCCGATGATGATTAGGGCATTTATATAGGTTGAATTCCTATATTTGCGTTCGTATAAATTTGATTGAATTTGTCAAATTCTTTATCTCGGCCACTTGATGATGCTTGAATGATTGAGATCGATTCTGACTTTTTCATTTTCGTATTTTGATGCTTGGTTGACACGGCTTCGATTTTGATTTCGTGATCAATTTTGCTTGGCTACCACGGTGAACACTTGTTTGACTTTGACAATACTGATTTCATGAGTTTTCACTTTGTTGACTTGTTCATCATTGAATTTGCGATTCACTGTCACTTCGGCCTTGATACTGAGTGTTTACTTCGGCCATTTGATTTTCTAAACTTCTGGATATTGTGGGATGCCATCTCCATTTGGTTGTTGCAGTATTCATTGTTGTTGTGTTCCTCACTGATGCATTGTTGTAACTCCATCTTGACTTAGGCTTTTCACTGTAACAGATGCTACACTTGTTCATGTATATATTGCTTTGTTTCACTGGTGGCCTATGTGCATGCTTCACTGTTCTTTGCATTTGTTCATATGAGTCTGCTCACTGTTGTTTGTACCTGTATTTGCCATACTGTACATATATTATTGGCTCTGGTTCATTGTTGTTGTTTAAGTTAGTATGTTGCCCTTTTACTTGAACTTGGTCTGGTGCAACTTGTTTCATTATCTGTTGCATACATGAGAGTGACACTGTACTCTATTCATGCTTGTTACATTCAGTTTGCACTTGTTCATCATGTAACTTGTTGGTCTTCATTTGAAGTCGTGGCATTCATGTTTGACATATATGCACTGTGTGGTCTTGATTCATGCAGTCTTCATTAACTCGTGTGCTTCTAGCCTTGCCACTGTGTCAAGTATGGTTTCACCTGTACTTGTGTTGTAGCTGTCTTGACTTATGCTGTATCAATGCTGCTTCACCATATTGCATTGTCATATTTTATTCCTTTTTGTATTTGAGTTTGTAACTTGGAGTCTGCAACTTGATTTGTGCCTTGTCCATTCTCATGTGTTCATGTTGCTGGACTTGAATACATCTGTGCAGTCCATTGTAGCTTTTGTGCACAGCACTGCATGTTATGTTGGCCATTTGGTCGAGTTGTAGTCCAGTCCACTCATGTACATGCTTCACTGCAGCCTTCATTATGTTCTGATGACATGTGCATTGCTTCATGTTGCCTATGTATTCTGGTCAGTGGTGCTTTGAGTCTGCACTGCTTGTTGATGTTGCTTGTGGCACTTGTACAGTGTTGTACTTGTTGTCTTTGACCTGAGCATGTTTATATTGAACTACCTCCTGTACTTGTATTCTGGTTCTTCATGCAGCCTTTTGGTCTGACTGTTGCATTTGTATACTTGGTCGAGTCCATTTGCATTCTGCAGGCTTGTACTGGAACTGTTTGTAGTCAATTGCTTTGTCTATTTGCCTTGAGTTGAACCTATCCTGGGTTTGACCTTGTTTTTGATTTCTGTGCTTTTGTTTGATTTTTTGCACACAAGTTGGCGAGGCAGTGCACATGTATACGAATGTACACGTGTGTATTGCAGCCACTTATAGTTACCTGTCCCTGATAAAAATACTGATATGCACAGATATTGCACAGTCAAAAATGATGACGAACAACCCAAATAACTGAGGCAAACAATGTTTTCAAAATCATCGTTTCTTTCAAATTTCAAAAATATTTCTCTTTCAATTTTACTGCGTATGAAAATATTTTTGCAGATTACTCAGATGCTGGATTCAAACCGGAATGCAGTTGAAGACAAAGTACTAGTGTGAGTGATATGTAGTGAGGTTAACTGTAAATGTGATGTGATTGTAATCAAAAATGTATATGTATAGTGAGAGCATGAAATTGTACTATTTAAAATTGTAATAAATATTTGTTTGAATAAAAATTTCTGTTTGAACTCAAAATCTGTTTAACTTGTTCTGTTTGAATTCAAATTCGAATTCTGTGTAATTTAATTTTATTCAACAGATATTTATCGAACCAAATACATACTATTCAAAATATTTGTTTGAATAAAATTTCTGTTTGAATTCAAAATCTGTTTAACTTGTTCTGTTTGAATTCAAATTCGAATTCTGTGTAATTTAATTTTATTCAACAAATATTTATTTAAACTATGAAAAACAAAATAGTACATTACCAAATACATTTATATGAATGTATATATGTTTATTATCATCAAACAAAAATCATATAGCGCAAAGCGCATATTCAACACAAACTAGTGACCCGGGTTCGAGCCCTGCTCCATGCATTTTTTGAAAACTTGATTTTGCTTAAAATATGCAAGCAAGTTTATTTGAATGTGAATGATGATTCTTGAGGAAAGATTTTAACAAATCACTAAACTAGACTCTATATACATATTTGATGACTCTTGTTAAAATATATAACTATACAAACCATATATTGAGCCGATGAGTCTGGATGTTATCGTAGTCGTAGATTCGTGAACTGTTGTGTATTGTCAGCAATCAAAACCTATGAGTCTGGATGTTATCGTAGTCGTAGATTCGTGAACTGTTGTGTATTGTGAGCAATCAAAACCTATGATCCAACATGAACTAATAAATAAATGTTAAACTAATTTTTCTTTTAAAGCTACATATATATTAAAACACAAATCTATATAGATTTGAAAACCTTTTAACATTAAAAATTCTTACTGTATATTCAAACAGAATTGTTTTTATACCGAAAATAAATTTTCATTTCTTTTTTTCTGAATTATATTTTTCTACATCCATATATTTATAAATTTTGAAAAACTGCATATATATAATAAAATATGTATGTGTATTTAAATTTAGTCAGAGTTGTTTTTACTTAAAAAAAATTTCAATCCTCTGCAAACAAACAGTATTCCTTGCTGCAAATACTTCTCTTTTTTTCTTTATCTGTAAACATTTTTCTGTGAAAATATATTAAACCATAATAGATTGAAAAATTAAAATGAGAATACCTTACTGTCAATCATGACCACCATCTCCTATCATACGTGCCACCTTCAGACGAAGCTCATGAGCGTCGCAGCTGCCCTCCATGATTCGAATTCGAGCAACGAATCCCCATACTTGCGCTGTCGATTGAAGCTAACCAGTCGTGATCGAGTTGATGAAGCCTTGATTCCGTTCGAATATGAGCATGCGATTTTGTTTCAGTCGCCATTTTTTTTCTTTTTTTTAATGTACTGATTCGATTTCAAATCTTTCGAGCGGCTAGAATCCTGATTTGGGAAGATCAAGAGAGCGGCCATGGATTTTCAATTTGAATGAAAAGGTAAGGCTTTCGTTCTTTTGCAAATGAATTCGATTTTAACTTAATTTTTTTCTTTCTTTTAAAAAATCACGGCTATGATAATGATGAAAGAGGAGACGCGTGGTTTTTTTTGACAGCAAAGAGTAGACACGTGCTTTGAGTGCTGAAACGTGTTTAATTTTGTAAATTGTATAAGAATACATATATATATATAATTTAAATTTAAATTCATATTGCTTTGATAAATGCAACTCAAAATCTCGATCTTCAATCGAGACATGCCGCCAGGCGTTTATAATGTTATACGCCTATTCCAAGAGTAATGGAGAAGGTTCTGAGTCTAAATTCGATCGTGTGGAGAAGATAGCTTTTCGAACCCAGTTGTTAAATTAAATTTCGATATAAATTTTCAGCGCATTTGCTTATCGTACGACCAAACGATCGCTCCAAACATTACGAAAATTGAAATCCGATAATAATACAATATTATGGATCCAATGGAACTGGTTTCGTCGAATTCCGAGACTGTGCCTCCGAAGGCTATTTTTAAATATCGATTTATATAATAAAATTTCAAAACTAAACAAAACAATTTCAAATTCAATTATGAAGCTTCCATTATCTTCAGTATTATCAATATAGATTTTACAAGCCTTTGAAGTATTTTTAATCAGCTTAAAAAAATCAAGATTCAATATTTTTGCCAACTCAAATAAATTAAATTCGTAATTGCCAAATAAAAGGTGATACTTGAAATTCAAGTTAAATTAACATTCAAATATTCAAAATCAATTAAATATTTCAATCTAAAATGTTAAAATTTTTGGGTCGTCACGAAATGTGCGAAATACAAAGCAGTAGTTCACATAATTTTGTTCTTGCTCATTCCGATTATGAGCAAGAACAAACTCTTCATATACAAGGCAAAAAGCAAATTATTAAATGATGTTAATCTCGCTCCCTCATGTAATAGTATTTTTTGAAATTTTAAAATATGTAAGTTTCGAAACATGGTAATGATGATGGTTAGTTTGTGGGTTTAAACTTTTGCATATCCATGTAAACAAAATCCAAAGTCATTGTTGTTTCATGAAATTGGGTATAAGCAACGGATTAGTCAATATAGTGAAACCTATGATACTAATGTATAATAATAGCTGATGCCGTTTTAATGAAATTGTCTGGAGCAATGAAAGTTACAATTTTTCACTGTTTATGTTTTGGTAATTTAGTGTCCAGGTTGAAACCCAAATCCCTAAAGGTTGTGCTAAATGCTTTTTGGCTAACGATTGATTGACTATTTATGGATAGTATGAAGATTATGTTAACCAGTCTCACCATCTCAATTTTTTTAGGGAATAAACAACTGTTTATTAAGTCATAACCGTATATTTTCAAGCATTAGTTATACCAAACTAGTACGTTAATAATTTGCTAATATATATCTTGTCCGTCATCCGTAGCATTTGTGTTTTTTTCACGAACAATCATATTAAATGCCAAAACTTTTATACCTAACTTACTTTTCTAATTTATGAACGAAAATATGATTAAGGGATTAAAATTATCCATAACAGTAAACAGTTCAACTAAATCAACTTGCTATCAGTTGCCGTGATTATGATTATGTATGTGATCATAATCAAATTTCTGTCAACTATGCAACTTAAACACGAATACAGATGCCACTAAATCTCAGTCTCAACATGGTAATCTGATGCAGTCAAGTTCAAGTGGTTCTTTACACTGGCAACTATTATACAAATTTTCTAAATTACTTAGTAATGCATTAATTCAAAAATGAGGCAGTTACAGAACATTTTAATGTTTATTTTATCAGTTGATGCATTATATTACCTCCAACAAGGTTTTCAAAACATGATTCAATTCGTAAATCATACAATCCAAACTTCAAATCAAAACAGGATTAAATTGTCAACCGTAGATTCAAAAAATCCATATTTTAAGTTTTGCACCATACTTTGAAACTGATTTTGACGTTCGAGCATCTACATCTAAGCCTAAACCTCAGCTTTCTATTTTATTCTATTTTTATTTTGTTTGAAATACATTAGAATTTGAATTGTTGATCCAAATAAGTGTATTGAACATATGAGTACATATAGAATGATTTTTCTCAATTACGGTTTTAAATGAGTCTGAATCGGAATGAAAATCAAATCATAAAGGGGGAGAATCAATTTGAAATGGGATTTTGTTTGAAATACATTATACCTTGGTATAAGTATACTCTTATTTGGCTCTTGCCAATAACTACCAAGCTAGAATTCAGCTTCTTTACTCAGGTGTGT
Source organism: Allium cepa (assembly GCA_030765085.1). Lineage (NCBI taxonomy): Eukaryota > Viridiplantae > Streptophyta > Magnoliopsida > Asparagales > Amaryllidaceae > Allium > Allium cepa. The sequence continues at coordinate 953,874,097 of CM060934.1, read as the reverse complement.
CTTTTCTTATAACTGAACTATATGCTACCTTTTGAACTATTTCGGTAATAGGAATTTTGTTTGCTTAATGAAACTATTTCTAGGTAAGACCTTTGAAAAAACAAAGAAATTATATAATGAACATCCACCACATTCATTTGATAGAAGTTAGATTAATGTGCCTTAACTATGCGAAATCTGTGCACATTAGTATAAATCTTGTGTCTATGTTGTAATAAATATTTGCATGCTCGTAGTCATACCATAAAATCACTTCATCATGCTAGTTGTTTCTTAAATATCACAGATTTTAGAAGTTTCACATCATAGAGTCAGTTTTGCAACCAAGAGTGCTCTCAATTTCAAAACCGAGTATGCGCCTTATTTTTTCCTAATCTTGCATAATTGAGCACTTTTATAAAATTGGCCTCACCTAGATTTGTCATTGAGCACACCCAATTTTGGAACTAAGTACGCCAAGTTCGTTGATGCTTAGTTTGTGAAACTAATGTTGTACAATTTTGTTTGTCAACCATCACAATAATGAAGTTATCTACCTTGTTATTTTATGTAGTTATATCACATTTGAATTAATTCTTTGTCTAAATGCGGGAAAATAAAGAATTAAAGAAGTTCCATAGATGATTTTGGCAAAGGTACTAATTCAATGTGTTTTCATTGTTTGAGCTCATGATGTTGATTTGGATTATCTTATATATTTTGTCTTAAGGATTTTTTATGGTAATCATGTATTCTTTTAGAATCTTTAGAAATTGTCATTGATATATTATCATAAATATTACATGTACGAAAATCGTATTAAATTTGTTGTATTGAATATTTGAAGTTCCTTTTATTCTTAAACAGGTTGTCTTGGTTTTATTCAATTATATGTATGTGAAAGGTTTTCCATTTATGCATGTGCGTGAAATGATATTATATACTACGTAATGAATAAATGGGCAGAAGGATGAAGCAAAATAGAAAAATAAAGGCAATATTCAATTTTTATAGCGTTTGATTAATACTAGAACAGATTTTGTACATGAAATATAAGACAGCAGAGGAGAAAACACTATGGAAACACTTCTAAACATTTGATGTTTCTAGGCGGTTTTGAGTTCATAGCGTTTAAAAATTGCTATACAATATCCACTTTCCATAACGTCTAGTTTACTGTTATTATATTATTATTTTTATCTACTATAGCATGTTGTTAAATAGCGTTCTTTAAATGCTATGGAAAGTTTTGATAGCGTTTTTGAAATGCTATTAATAGTCCAGTTTGTTATAGTGGCATGTCTAATTTCTTGCTTAATAAATTCCATATTTTTAACTATTTCTTTTCCAATTTTTCAAATGTTCATAACTTGTCTATTTTAACTTCAATTTCAAAGTATTATATATGAAAATCATATGGATTATCACTACGAACGCAATGGTGTATGTTTGTAACCAAGTCCCTAAATGGTTAGTTTGCACAAAAATATTTAAAAGAAGTTTCCTTCTTCATCATACTGCAAACTTGTTAAATTTATATGTTAATAACGGTACTTTTTTCTTCAACTTTCAAGGCCGGATCTCCCACTGGACAACCAAACAGCAACCCTCTTTCTCCTAACTTTATCTTCCAAAAAAAGAATAATATTGAAACTCATTACCCAAACACAACAAACTGGAACAAAAAAATTGAATGAGCATTGGCCTTGGAGATCACATAAATGAGTTCACATACTAGGCTAGGTTACGATAACATTAATCGCACTTTCTGAAGATAATGAACTTGCTTTTACCGTGAAAACGTTTCGATGTTCATTCCTTATGAGTATAAAACATTTATAAACCAGATGTAGGTTAATAGTTGAGTTAAGACAGACTAGGATAAATATTCATAATCCTATTTGCATACTACCGTAATGGGAATGAAAAAAATCCATATATGGCAGATAATGAATCATTTGGGCGGACGATAGTAGTAATGTTTCAACTAAATCTCATTTAGGACTAGACATTTTTACTATCTATGAAAGATCTATTAATGTCATCAATATGTTATGATTTAATAATTGAAAATCCATCAACATGTTTACTGTGCAGCCAAATTGCACTTTTGCCTATAAAATTGAATTGAAGTCTGTTGCACTTTTTTATGGATGGAAGTTGTTGAGTTTAACCAGTTCGCCATTTTTTTAAGCATGCAGAGGGAAATCAGTTTACAAGCTATTTAGTTGCACGATGTAACTATCGTTTTATTTTATACAAAAAATGAATTTCAGGGCATTTTCAGTTTTATGTGGATGGATTTTGCAGTTTCGTGGCATTTGCATATCGCATATATCCATCATCATTCTCTGCACAATCAATCCCTAGTTCATTATTTGTAATCCCCAACATATTCTCTCTATGTATCCCCAATATTTATGTAACGACCTGTAAATTTCGACAATTTAATTGGTTAATTTAATAATATTTTTGGTAATTAAATTTAGAAAGAAGTAAAAACTTTAAAATTTATAATGAAGTGAACGTTGAAAATGAAATGTAGCAATGGTAATTAAAACTAATTATTGACAATTGGAGTGCAATCCCAATAATGAAATAGTGTAAATTGTTGCACTTGGTTATAAAATTGAAAATAAGTAAATAAAAGTAAGTATTGAATTAACCAATGAAATAATATATTGGTTAATAGTAATTGAATGTAAATTTAGTAATAATGTTAATGCAAGTTGATAAATAACTAATTTAGTGCAATCTCAATTAAATGAAACAATTATGAGGTTATAATTGATTGTAATTTGTAAATTAGAAAATAAATTCAAAGTTATATTAATTGATGAAATAATACGTAATAAATTGTAATTTGATAGAATCAATGCTAGATAATTAATTATTATAATTTTTGGTCGATAGTATAGTATGAATGGGATTAAATCAGGAAAATAGTGATAATTATTAATTGTTTAGCCATTTATTTAATTCATTGAATTAGATGTAAATTCATTGCAATTAAACGTAATTAAACACTAAGTTAATATGAATTTAGTTGATGACTATAAACCATTAGGGCAATTGGACATATAGTAATGTTAAATTTATCCATAAGATAATGATTGATTGAACAAAAAGGAATGAGAATCAAGATTTATTAATTTAAATTTAATAATTGGGTTAACTGAAATTAAATGAAATTTAATATTTAAATATTACGAAAATAGAAATTAAGATGAAATTGGGAAACATTAGTGTACCAAAATATAAACAATGTTAGCTATATCCTTATTGTAATAAAAGAATTGAATAACAAGGTTTAAAAATTTAATAAATGGATTTTGGAGTTTTAATCTATAGTATCTGAATTTAATGAAATTGAAAAATAACACTGAGATTGATGAGTTAATCAACTTTAAACTAACATCTAAATTTGTTTAAGTTACTGTAAATAATTAAGAAATCTAAAATGATGGAAATTGGGATTTATGAACTTTGAATTGAAGATTTGATTTAATTAATTTAATACTAATTTATTTAATTAATTGAAATATAGCCATTTAGCCACTGTCTCGGATTTCGATGAAACCAGTTTCATCAGATCCGTACCAGGGAAATATTGTAGGATTTCAAGTTTCGTAACAATCTGGCTTGTCGTTTGATCGTACGAACTCGAAATGCCTTAAAATCAATTCAATTGAAATCAATTTGAAATAACTTAATTTTAGCATAACTTCTTCATATGATGGAATTTGAACCTGAAACCTACTCCATTGATTTTTAAATATTTTAAAACATCAATTTGGATATATGGGTTAACCCAATTTCGTTCCGAAGTCGAAAAGGGCTTTTCGGGCCATTTACCGTTCATGTGTAAATCAATCTGGTCCGTCTATCTTATTTTTAGCTTTATCTATAAATACCCTGTTATAAACCCTAGTAGCCTTCTATTTCTCATTTCTGTACGTACTGAAACTTCTATTGCTTCTCTTCCTCAATGGCTGAAAACTCTAAATATTCCAATTCAATTCCAATTCAAATTCCAACAACAAAAATTCAAACTCCTCAATACCTTTCGAATTTTATATGGATTCGAAGCCCTCGAAGAGCGCATTTCAATCCTATTTTTCAATTTGGATTTTTGTGTGGCCGGAATTCGAGGAATAAATCTTGTCCGTTCATCGCTTGTTGATCGACATCATTTGATCGTCAAATAAATGGTACCATGGCGTAGAGATCGACGTGTGGAGTGCATCTATGCAGTTTGTTTGGCGAATCGACGACAGGATCTGGTGTTAAAATTCAATTAGGGTTCGGTTACCATGGCAACCGTGAGCTTTGGGGGACATCGCGAGCATCGAGGTGGGTTCGTCGGAGGCGCTTTGTCATGGGGGTGCCTTCAGTGGCCTTCGATCGTGGTACGGAGAGGCGTGGCGACGACAAAGTCCGATCAAAGGCGGCCGGTCCAGGGTTCCTATATGAAGCTGAAGCGAGAGCAGGTCGGGTTAAAATGTGATGATGCGCGTGGGTGTGACGCGTAAGATTATTTTTTTATTTATTTTAATTAAATTTAATTTCTGAATGATCTAACACACGTAACTTTCACATACGATGTCCAATTTTTCCGCGGTTTCTTTTGTTAGGATCTATTGGAACTCTGGACATTTTGACGCTGATTTGGACGAATTTGGAGACTATCTAAATTTTTGGGTTTAAATTGGATTTAAATTCAATTTAAATTCAAAAGGTGAGTGTTTTAACCCACTCACAACTTATAAAATTTCTCATGTTTGTTAAATTGATTTATGATGTGATTAGAAATTTAATTATGGTTGTTTGGCATATTTTGAATCGTCATCTCAGTTTATTTGAATTTATTTGGATAAAATAGTTATTTAATTTATTATTGAATATAAACTGCCAGTAAATACCTGTTATTTATTATCTGTTCTATATTGATGTTATTGATTGAATTGGATGATGATTGTGATAAATGTTTGATGATTGATATTGGGCGAATGGATGTTATACTTTATATTGTTATAAACTACAAGTTGTTATGGATTTTTATTTCATACGGGATTGCGATTTGAAATGATATATAAGCGTACTTATATATTAAATTACGGATTGAAATGATAAATATCCGTATAAATTGACCATAGGACAGAAAACTATATACAGGCACCGTGGTCTATATATAAAAATATTTTTGAAATGATTTCTATGGTTTTGCAAAGAAATATATGGTTTTATATAAATATTGATTTTAGATGTTATATAAATGTTATTTATTCTTGATTTTTAGCTATGTATAAATTTGTTTTAATATAGAATAAGCTTAATAATAAGTTTGATTTTTATTGAGATAATATGGTTGAGTATTTAAATTATATTTTATATAAATTTAAATAAATTAAGGTTGGAAGATAAATTTGAGATTTATTTGAAATTGAACTCATTTAAGAATTAAACTCAAATAAGATTGATGTGAAATTTATTAAATTTGAAATTTTATAAGGTATGATTTTTATAACTTTATTTTGGTTTAAGGTGAATTAAATGAATATTTAAAGTATAAATAAATTGAAGGAAATATTTAGTTATTTGTAATTTGGGTTTTATTTAAATGATACTGGATGTATTAAGTAAAATATTTCAAAACTAAATAATTGAAAATTTAATTCGATATATATATATATATATGAAATTACCAACCTAGTTTTGAAATTGTTAAATACTTAAAGTTTGAAATATATTGAATTTGAAAGGGTTTATTCTGTGGATCAAATCTGTTTTGAAATCGATATAATTTGGAATAGTTTATTGGAAACTAAATTGAATTGAAATTTATGACTTGGGATTGGGTTAGATTTAAAATCTAGAAATTCGAGTTGTTTTGGAATTGATTGTGAAATTGAAGAAGCTATTTTATTATTGGAAGTATTTTAATATTTAAACCATTTAAGTGGTGGAAGTTATGTTTTAAAGTTATGAGCTTCAAGGTATTGTGAGTTAGTGTTATATTTCAAAGTTTTAATTTCGAAATGTTATAACTTTGAAAGTGTTATGATTTTAGAAAAGGATATATTTGAAATGAAAATGACATTGTATTAATTTGGTTCTGAAAAGGCAATGATATTTGGTTTTAAGTATAAACTATTTTGGAAATGACCGCGGTGTTATAATAACGGTTGGTTGTTGAAGAGACCGGGATCGAATATGGGCATACTCTCTATCGATACCGAAAACCACTTTAACAACCGTGTACGCGGTGGAGATTCCAGAATGAAATAGGATGGTGGCAGCGTTCCTTTGAGGTATATACATGGACTCGACTCCAGTGAGTTAGAATAAGGTGGCTAAAACAGGAGCGATTCCGGGCCAGTGAGGTAGCTCCTCTTATCGGACACACTCCTTCGATACCATTCTATGACTTTATGATTGATTGAGGCATTTTGATTTTTTTTGGGGTGTGGCTCGAGGTGGGCGGTAGCTGCACGCTACGCGTCACCACCAGTCCGGATAGTAATTGGTATATCTACCCGGGCATTACCTAGTTGTGCCGTGTCACCTAAATTAGCGAGCCTTGTACGAGTTTGATATGTGTCGTACCTATGGAGTATCTTCTTGTAGCCTCCCGATCAGGAGGTACGTAGGTGCTGTATAGACTATTGGCACTATTATGTGTTAAGTGGAATATTGGGTTACTCCTTAACGCTAATTTAAAGTAAGTTTATTTTACCTCTAGACGTTATTATAATAGCGTATATTACTACATAGTAGATAGTTTAACGGATCCTTAGGAGATGTGAATCCCGAGCATCTCTTAAGTTACTGCACTCATGTTTGACACTGGATAGGAGATGTCAAATCCCGTAAACATCTCTGACGCCATTCCACTCATATTATTTACATTGATTTAACTTACATGAGATCTTTTAGTTCTGACTCGAGTGTTTTGTCTTTTCAATTCGATCGGGTCAGCCTAAGCATTTCAGGATTTGAAGACTTTATTTCTGGAGGACGAAGACGAAGATTGTATTACTATTATTTATTATATTATTCCACTACATCACATTGTTCCGCTGCATTGTTATTTATTATTCTTCGGTATGTGTAACTTTGATTTTGTACTGTATAAGTATAATTAAATGTTTTTGTAAAACAGCTTCATGAATTGTTATTTGATTATTAAATTTTGTCATTCCGCTACAAGATTCTGTTTTGTTTTTCTTCTTTCCCTGTCTTTTCATATTCACCCCAATAACAATCCGCCCTTCTGTATGGTTTGAGTCTGACATGTGTGGTTTATCGTCGATTTAGAGCGTACAAAAAGATGGGCTGTTACATTTGGTATCAGAGCTTTGGTTTAGCGAAAAACCTTAGCTTTGTGAGGTCCGACTCGTTATTAGTAGGGTAGTAATACCCTATGATGAGTCGCTGAGTGTATATATATGAGTGAGTGTATTTGTTAGTATTATAAAAAGGTTTTTATATTGTGTTAATTTGTTTCGTTTTGTATTTATAAATTCTGGTTGGTGCATAGGATGCTATGACATCAATAGGAATTTTTAAACACTTAATAGGACAGACCGACGCAATATTTATTTGAAAAATAGGTAAATGAAATAATTTTGCCTATTATATTTTCTGTATATAAAGTAATAAATTTTATAAAGATTATACTTGGTTGTAATATATTGGTTGTTAGGTAGCGAAATTCATAAATATTGATTGGAAACAAGATTTGAAGAAAATAAAATAAATGAAATTTGGAAATTATAGAACTTAAATTTTGGGATTTGGAAATTTGCCTTCAAAGGATTTTGGAAAATAATAATATTGTTTATAAGTTTTTTCTGATATAAATATTCCAATATAATTTGAAAGAATTGTTTTAAACAAATTTTGAAATGGAATAAGTTCTATACTCCCTTCCTGTCGTTGGAAAATAATTTCGACGACGAGTGCACGCATCATCGACATTCATTTTCGAGTTTCTAAGTGGGAAGGTCACTATAGTAGTTTTACTACAAATTTATATTGATAAACAAATATAAATGTCATTTTTTTTAAAATATGATGGGATATATAAATTGTAAGTATATACATCTATCTCTTATTTTAAAATGATTTGAAATTTAACCCGGTATTTAGTTCTTAAGTTTCTGTTAATTAATAGTTTTAATTAGAGTAGTGAAATGGAATTTAACTAATAATTGAAACCTCTAAATGAAAATACAAGCATTGAACATTAAATTAATTTAAAGAAATGAGATAAACTTGTATAAATTTCAATTGCATTCTTAAAAAGCATATATATAACTTACCAAAGATTTAAAAGTTGAAATGTTTAATAAGGAAATGTAATGGAAATTGTACAAGTAAACTTATGTAATGAAAGTGTTCAATGAATTACTTTGACAAATAAGAAATTTAGTGTTATAGCTGTTATTAACTTAAGTTATAATTGAAATGTTACTATAATAAAACGAGATAGAAAGTAAATATTGTACGTGAATAATTAGAAATTTAAGTAAATATAGATATGCTAAAATATTGAATTACACATGAATACTGTAAATAAATGAAATTAAGTAATGAATAAATGAAGGTAATGCAAATAAAAGAAATTTGGATTATATGGATAAATGAAAATGAATTTGTAAGTAGTGGATAGAAATAAATGAAAATGAGAGTGAATGAATGAATGTGAAATTATTTACAAAGAATGGAAATGAAAACGGTAAGAAATAAAATGTAAATTTAAAAGACAAATCATTACATGAATGAAAAGGAAGTAAAGCAATAAATGCTGTGAAATAAAATCAATAATAATGAACTTAATTTATGCTTGGGGTTATTTTTGGTTTGGTTTATGGTTGTTTGGACACGGATTCTATAAAATTGTTTGGATGTATGAATAATCTATTCAGTTTTATCTAAGACTGTTTAGTAAATGTGCTTCTAGTTGCAAGTAATGGTGGCTATGTTATATTGATTTGTTTGTTATTGATTGAAACAACTCAAAATATTTCGTTTTATATAATTATTAACTCTTTTTGGATTATACAAGTGAAATACAGGTTATGGAAGCAACTGCTACTGTTTTTGGTTTCATAAGATAAGTGTTAATTGCCGACAAATAGGTACGCTTTCGGATTACGGTTTTATAGCGCTACTATATTATTTTTCCCATTGTTGGGACATATTATTCGGGGATATTGTGATATATATTGTTATATTTGATATTATATTTTCTCCCGAGCCTCTCCGTACAAAGGAGACTCTGCCAAAATTTTCCGTAAATTTTGGACTTGGAAAATTTTAAAAAAATATTTTCCAAACTTTATTAATTGAGTATAAAAAGATTTAATGGTTATAAATTGGTATCTTTTATTCAAATTAATTAATTTTGTAAATTTATTTGTTTATAAAGTTAATATTTTTGAATAAGATGTATTTTTTACTCAATTCTTTCTTTTCCCTTCTTTTTCTTTTTCAAGGACGAAAAGTTTTGAGCGAGGGAGAGTGTAACGACCCGTAAATTCGATAATTAAATTGGTTAATTTAATAATATTTTTGGTAATTAAATTTAGAAAGAAATAAAAACTTTAAAATTTATAATGAAGCGAACATTAAAAATGAAATGTAGCAATGGTAATTAAAATTAATTATTGACAATTGGAGTGAAATCCCAATAATGAAATAGTGTAAATTGTTGCACTTAGTTATAAAATTGAAAATAAGTAAATAAAAGTAAGTATTGAATTAACTAATGAAATAATATATTGATTAATAGTAATTGAATGTAAATTTAGGTAATAATGTTAATGCAAGTTGATAAATAACTAATTTAGTGCAATCTCAATTAATTGAAACAATTATGAGGTTATAATTAATTGTAATTAGTAAATTGAGAAAAAAAATTCAAAGTTGTATTAATTGATGAAATAATATGTAATAAATTGTAATTTGATGGAATCAACGCTAGATAAGTAATTATAATAATTGTTGGTTGATAGTATAGTTTGAATGGGATTAAATTAGTCAAATAGTGATAATTGTTAATTGTTTACCCATTTATTTAATTTATTGAATTGATGTAAATCCATTGTAATTAAACGTAATTAAACACTAAGTTAATATGAATTTAGTTGATGACTACAAACCATTAGGGCAATTGGATATATAGTAATGTTAAACTTATCCATAAGATAATGATTGATTGAATAAAAAGGAACGAGAATCAAGATTTATTAATTTAAATTTAATAATTAGATTAACTGAAACTAAATGAAATTTAATATTTAAATATTACGAAAATAGAAATTAAGGTGAAATTGGGAAATATTAGTGTACCAAGCTATAAACCAATGTTAGTTATATCCTTATTGTAATAAAATAATTGAATAACAAGGTTTAAAATTTTAATAAATGGATTTTGGAGTTTTAATTTATAGTATCTAAATTTAATGAAATTGAAAAACAATACCGAGATTGATGAGTTAATCAAATTTAAACTAACATCTAAATTTGTTTAAATTATTGTAAATAATTAAGACATCTAAAATGATAGAAATTGGGATTTATTAACTTTGAATTGAAGATTTGATTTAATTAATTTAATATTAATTTATTTAATTAATTGAAATATAACCATTTTGGCCACTGTCTTGGATTTCGACGAAACTAGTTTTCATCAAATCCGTAACAGTGAATTATTGTAAGATTTCAGTTTCGTAACAATCTGGCTTGTCGTTTGATCGTACAAACTCGAAACGCCTTGAAATCAATTCAATTGAAATCAAATTGAAATAACTTGATTTTAGCATAACTTCTTCATACGATGGAATTTGGACCTGAAACCTATTTCATTGATTTTAAAATATTTTAAGACATCTATTTTGATATATGGGTTAACCCAGTTTCGTTCCGGAATCAAAACGGGCTTTCCGGGCCATTTATCGTTCAGCGTGTAAATCAATCTTGTCCATCTATCCTATTTTCAGCTTTATCTATAAATACCCTGTTATAAACCCTAGTAGCCTTCTATTTCTCATTTCTATACGTACGGAAACTTCTATTGCTCCTCTTCCTCAATGGCTGAAAACTCTAAATATTCCAATTCAATTCCAATTCAAAATCTAACAAAAAAAATTCACACTCCTCAATACCTATCGAATTTTATATGGATTCGAAGCTCTCGAAGAGCGCATGTCAATCCTGTTGTCCGTTTTTTAATTTGGATTTTTGTGTGGCCGGAATTCTAGGAATAAATCTCGGCCGTTCATCACTTGTTGATCGACATCTTCTGATCGTCAAATAAATGGTATCGTGGCATAGAGATCGACGTGTGGAGTGCATCTATGCAGTTTGTTTGGCAAATCGATGGCAGGATGTGGTGTTAAAATTCAATTAGGGTTCGGTTATCGTGGCCGCTGTGACTTTGGGGGACGTCGCGAGCATCGGGGTGGGGTCGCTGGAGGCGCCTGGCCATGGGGGTGCCGTTGGTGGCCTTCGATCGTGGTACGGAGAGGCGTGGCGACGACAAAGTCCGATCAAAGGCGGCTGGTCTAGGGTTCCTATACGAAGCTGAAGCAAAAGTAGGTCAGGTTAGAATGTGATGACACACATGGGCGTGACGTATAAGGTTATTTGTTTATTTATTTTAATTTGATTTAATTTCTGAATGATATAACATGCGTAACTTTCACATACGATGTCTGATTTATGTGCGGTTTCTTTTGTTAGGATCGTAGTGGAACTCCGGACATTGTGGCACTGGTTTAGACGAATTCGAAGACTGTTTAAATTTTGGGTTTAAATTGGATTTAAACTCAATTTAAATTCAAAAGGTGAGTGCTTTAACCCACTCACAACTTTTAAAATTTATTATATTTGTTAAATTGATTTATGATGTGATTAGAAATTTAATTATGGTTGTTTGGCATATTTTGAATCATCATCTCAGTTTATTTGAATTTATTTGGACAAAATAGTTATTTAATTTATTATTGAATATAAACTGTCAGTAAATACCTGTTATTTATTATCTGTTCTACATTGATGTTATTGATTGAATTGGATGATGATTGTGATAAATGTTTGATGATTGATATTGGGCGAATGTGTAACGACCCAGAATTTTTATTAATTAAAATCTGAATATTTAATTAAATTTAAATATTAATAAGTGAAATTTATAAGTCGAATAAATTTTATTGTGAATAATTGGATTTAATTGGATAATTAAATCGATAATTTAATATGTGGAAATACAGAAATAATTGAAAATAGGGTTAAATATGATTGAAAATGATTAGTAAAATTTTATTATATCATATTGAAGTTAGAACGATATTTTAGAACTTTTAAAATCGAATTAAAAGTTTATTTGTGAAAATTGAATATTTTAATATTTAATTATCGACTGTAAAATAGCCAATTTTCGAACAGTCTCAGAATTGGACGAAACTAGTTCCATTGGATCCGTAATAGTTAGTTATTATCGAATTTCAATTTTCATGTCAATCGGAGTTGTCGTTTGATCGTGGCAGCTCGAAACGCATCGAAATTGTTTTTAATATTGATTTGGCGAGTTAAAATAGCCATTTTTCAAACTGTCTTGGATTTCGACGAAACCAGTTTCATCGGATCCATAATGTGATATACTGTAAGGTTTCAAATTTCGTTTCAATTGGATTGACCGTTTGTCCGGTGCAAGTTAAAACGCCTAGAAAATCGTTTAATCGGTTCAATTTTAAATCGAACGTTTATTGCCATAACATGCACAGATGACCGAATTAGCTTCCGAAACCTGTTCCATTGTGTCCGGAATGCAGGGTAAACCCCAGAAACGCCAGTCACTACACGTAAATCGGAGTTCGGTAAAATCGAAATGAATAGTGTTCGTTCGGTTCCCTATAAATACCCCCATAATTCTAAAAAAAAAAAAAACCCTAACCCTATCATCAGCCGGCCGCCACTTTCTAATTCAAAGGCCAGAAATCATCGAATTTCATTCTTTAATCTCTTGCAATCCATCAGCTTTTACAAAAAATTCCCAACTAACAAATTATAGAGCGTATCGAGGCCTTCGATTATATACGGAGATGATCGTTTGAAGTGGCTTAGATTGACGGCAATTTGCAGTCAAGGGGGGCGCGTTCATTCTCGTTTTTCATGCTAGTGGGTCGACCGAGCCTCGAGCTCTTCTGGCCGTGGATGAGGCTGGGTTAGGCGAGGGGAATGGCACTTTTTGATCGAGTTCTAGTTGAGCGAGGAGGTGGCGACTATTAGGTTAAAGGCGGCGGCTATGGGTTATGTTATACGTTCGTTACCTGTACGTGAACGATGGAGAGGTAGAAACGTGATGCGGCTCTGATGCATTCAGGAAGAAATCAACGGCCAGTGATAAATGCAGGTTAAAATAAATAAAGGAAAATGAAATTTATTTATATTTAAATTCGTATAAACTTTGAAAAATCATATCTTTTTCATACGAGGTCGAAAACGCGTGAAACCAGTTGCGTTGGAATCGTACGGAAGAGCACTACGCTATGGAATTGGATTGGAGTCGTTTGGAGTTAGTGAGAATTTCGGGTAAAATTAAACGTCCGTTTAATTTTATTCGAAATAAATCGCTAAAACGAAATTGAAATCAAGGCGAGAACTTCTCACTCAATCGAATAGTTTCGATTTAATATTTTAAATAGTCAGATTTGAAATACTTGAACACATGTTTGAATGATGATTGTTATCTATTGATTGTTAAAATAGACATTATGCGCCGTTAGTAAGCGGATGTTATTTATTAAAAACATATACCGCGAATATTTCATAAACGGTGAAATTGGTATTATATATAATAGCAATATATATATTGGCATATGTATATATTGCAGTTGTTGATTTCCCGCGTTGTATAGCGGATGAGACCCTATTACGCCGTCTATTAAGCGGATAATATTTATAAATCCTATATACCGCGATAATTCCGTACTGGAGCGGAATTTGTATTGTGCTAATGTTTTTGGATGCAGGGAAACAGGTTGGAGGGATCCAACTGGATTCCTCAACTGTATTGATTTATTTACAGATATTTTGATATTTGTTGATTATCATATCGATATATGATATTTGGATGTCGTGATTGACTATTTGGTGCTGCTGCATCATCAGATCCATTTCTGAAGTTTTAAAATAATGATTTTTGGTTTTAAAAGGGATTTTAAAGTGATTTTCAAAAGTATACGTTTTATTAAATTTGAATTGTTAAAATAAATAAACGTTAAAATTTTATTTTTATAAAAGTTATGACTTTTAGAAAATAATGCTTAAGTATAATTTTGAAGTATATAAGCTTTAAATAACGATTTTTTTTTGTTATTAAAAGGATAAATTGGTTTAAATTGGGATTTTTGAATTATTAAAAACGATGTGTATAAAAGACTTATAAAATTGATATATTTTATAAATTAAAAATATTGGAATATTAAAACGAGTCTTTATAAGTGTTAAAGCTAAAATAAAAATGGATTTCATAAGTGAACGGAATTCATAGATTTATAAATTGTGAAGTTATAAAAATGAATAGATTTTGTAAAATAGAAGATTTATAAGAAATTAACTTATAAATCGGATTTTGGCATTTAAAATAAGATATAAAAAAGGATTTTGATAAATAGAAGTTTATAAAAATATAAATGGAGTTTATAAACGTTGTTTATAAATCCGAAATCAATTGAATTTGATAAGCTGGATATAGGAATATATGAAAGGAATTATATTCACGATTTTGGACAGCGAATATATTATTAAATGAAATGGATATGTTTTTGGGGAAGGAACATTATGAAATGAAGTTAATGATTTTAAAGATGTTTTAAAATGCATTAAGTATCGAATACATAGATTTCAACATTCATTGTTGAAATAGACGTTTTCGAGAAATAGAAGGAAATGGTGGACTATAACACTGTTGTTATAGTAAATGGTTTCCGAAAGGAAATGTTTTGTATAGTATTGGGATTTATATATCTATTTAAACTTTGAATCCCTATACTAGTGATTTTGGGTCGTCGTAACGATGTTTTACGTAACATTCGTTTTGGCCCAAACAAGTGTGTTTAAGAGAATGATTTCTTAAAGAATGAAATATATACTTAATTTTCGATTTAAGTATATTGAATATTTTCCAAGTGTTGAAATTGAATGGATTTGTGAATTACTTATTATTAAATAAGTATGGAATGTTTTCCAATATGAACTGAATATTTAGAGATTTTATCTTTTAAAGATAAATTGAAAATGAATAATTGAAATCGTATATTCATAAATATTTTGGAATTATAAATTCATTATGGAATTTATAAAAGAAAGGGGGAATTTGTTTAAAAATAAACGTTGATTTATTTTTAAAGTGTGGGAATAAATTTATGGATTTGGAACGTAAATATAAAGTAAATCGGTAAGGATTTATTTGATTTATTTAAATGAACCATTTTAAATTTAAAATGGATAAATAATTAGAAGTGTTTTCGTTTAAGGAAATTGATTTGAAATTTGTTTTCAAATGGTTGAAGTGTGGAAATTATATATCTAGTAAAGATATTTTGGAAAGTAAATTATTTGGGAAATTATTTGGAATTTGGTGATGTTGAACACGCCTATTGATAGTTAAATAATCCAACTATCAATATTTACCTTTAATTAGGTATTTATTGTGATTTGCTTGAATTTGAATGCCATACTTATTTTTAAATAAGCGCTCACTATTCGGGTTAGCCGGGAAAGGACCTTGGGGTCGTATAACCCATTCCGAGTATGTGATACGTCGTTATGGATTGCATTTGATGACCGGTGTTGAAGACCGGATATTTGTGAAAATGGAAGGATTACCGTCGAGTTACTCTACATCGGCTGATCTCCGATATAGAGGTTTTATCACGCTTAGTGACGGGAAGTCCGGTCGTGATTAGTGAATATCCGAATTGCAAGGACTTCTTTGGAAGTGCCTATGGTTCTGTTCGAGCCCGGAACAGACTTGTATGGATTGTATGTCTGACATTACAAGTTGAGATATAAAGCTGATTTCTTTCAAATATATTTCTGTTGGTGGCGGAGAATTTATTCTCTTAGCTTAACACCCTTCTCTGAGACGTACGAGGTCAGAGGTTATATAGTTGAAGGTTATTAGTGATATACTCCCAATTTGGTAGTGTGGCATGCTGAGTGTTGCTGTGAAATGATCATTGTTTGATCATTTGTGATATGATCATTTGTTTGATCATTTATCTTGGTGATCATTTCTATGATCATTTGATTGACCCAAAGCACAACTTTTGTATAAAGCGTGGCTTTGTGGACAAGACTTCGTCGGACCTCACACCCCGGAAATGGTCAAAACAGGAAGGATGCGGCAAGGTTATTAGGGGGTAGCGCCCCTTTAGTGTATGTCATTCCTTCTGGATAGAGGTGGTATCATGGTATGGAGCCCAGATATTTAACCTATGTTGTTGGTGCATATTTTGTGGTTGTTGGAAATCGAGGATCCTCGGATAGATCGGTTACAATCGGGGGATGACATATTCGTGCCAGTAGTTACCCAGTTAGGGGTAACCCGGCCTTGTGTTGGCAGAGATCCGGTTTGGTTCTCGGGACGTCATTCCAGAGGCGTTTCCATGTGGCAATGGGAAGTTCCTTGGCCTGACCATTTGTTGGAAATCCAAAGAAACAATACGATCTTGTACGGTTTTAGTTGTAGAACCTATCATTCACTTATGGTTGCACCCCACTGTTTGGATGGTAACTATAGTAGGCATAAGTGTGGAATGCCTATGCTGGCTAAGATTTATATCTTTATTTTCGAAATGATTTTTCTTGCACTATGCACTAGTAATAATATCAAATGTTCCTTTTTAATGCGTATCAAGCATCTTTGACTATCATAAGGAGAAATCTCCTCCGATTCTGCGTTTGCATTGTGTGTGTGTGTGCGGGAGGCCTTATGGTAGTCTCATTTTTAAAAGCATTGCGAATTGACTTTAAAAATATTCCTCTATTTTGATTTTTAAAAGAAAAATAAACTGTTTTAGTTCTCATACCAGTCACATGACTGACTCGGAGTTTATTGTTTTCCTTCCTAAACTCTGGGTGCCCACCAATTTCCACACGGGCAGTCAAGAGTAAGGTTTATCAGGATATTCTGGAATTCAGGAGTTGCTGGAGGCAAGCTGGATGGCATGGCGTATTACTAGTATATAATATTTCTTTTCCGCTGTTGATGTTGTTTGTTTTTGTACACTCTGATGATGTAATGAAATGTAATGTAATGTAATAGCTGATATAGTTCTTCGTTTAAAGATTATTCTTTATGTATTATATGTTGTTCCGCTGCGAATTGTGAGATTCTGATGTTGTCCTGTTATTTCTTTCTTTTCTGTTCTATCTTTTTCTCTCTTCTTCTACCTCTTTCTTTTTCTTAAACCCTAACGGTACGGTTTTCCGGCCTTCGATTGCTCGGCAGTTGATACAGTGGACGTATTAATGTCGGTTTTCGTGAACGAAAAACCATAGTCGTTACAGAATGGATGTTGTATTTTATATTGTTATAAACTGCAAGTTGTTATAGGTTTTATTTTGTTCGGGATTGCGGTTTGAAATGGTATATAACCGTATTTATATATTAAATTACGGATTGGAATGATAATTATCCGTATCACTTGACCATAGGATAGAAAACTATATACAGACACCGTGGTCTATATATAAATTTTTTTTTGAAATGATTTCTATGGTTTTGTAAAGAAATATATGGTTTTATATAAATATTGATTTTAGATGTTATATAAATGTTATTTATTCTTGATTTTAAACTATGTATAAATTTGTTTTAATATAGAATAAGCTTAATAATAAGTTTGATTTTCTTGAGATAATATGGTCAAGTATTTAAATTATATTTTATATAGATTTAAATAAATTAAGGTTGGAAGATAAATTTGAGATTTATTTGAAATTGAATTTATTTAAGAATCAAACTCAAATAAGCTTGATGTGAAATTTTTTAAATTTGAAATTTTAGAAGGTATGATTTTTATAACTTGATTTTGGTTTAAGGTGAATTAAACGAATATTTAAAGTGTAAATAAATTGAAGGAAATATTTAGTTATTTGTAATTTGGTTTTTATTTAAATGATACTGGATGTATTAAGTAAAATATTTCAAAACTAAATAATTGAATATTTAATTCGATATATATATGAAATTACCAACTTAGTTTTGAAATTGTTGAATACTTAAAGTTTGAAATATATTGAATTTGAAATGGTTTATTCTGTGGATCAAATCTGTTTTGAAATCGATATAATTTGGAATAGTTTATTGGAAACTGAATTGAATTGAAATTTATGATTTGGGATCGGGTTAGATTTAAAATCTATAAATTCGAGTTGTTTTGGAATTGATTGTGAAATTGAAGAAGCTATTTTATTATATAAAGTATTATAATATTTAAACCATTTAAGTGGTGGAAGTTATGTTTCAAAATTATGAGCTTCAAGGTATTGTGAGTTGAAGTGTTATATTTCAAAAGTTTTGATTTCGAAATGTTATAACTTTGAAAGTGTTATGATTTTAGAAAAGGATATATTTGAAATGAAAATGATATCGTATTGATTCGGTTCTGGAAAGGCAATGATATTTGGTTTTAAGTATAAACTATTTTGAAAATGACCACGGTGTTATAATAACGGTTGGTTGTTGAAGAGGCCGGGATCGGATGTGGGCATACTCTCTGTCGATACCGAAAACCACTTTAACAACCGTGTACGCGGTGGAGATTCTAGAATGAAGTAGGATGGTGGCAGCGTTCCTTTGAGGTATATACGTGGATCCGACTCCCGTGAGTTGGCATAAGGTGGCTAAAACAGGAGCGATTCCGGGCCAGTGAGGTAGCTACTCTTATCGGACACACTCCTTCGATACCATTCTATTACTTGATGATTGATTGGGGCCCTTTGATTTTTTTTTGGGTGTGGCTCGAGGTGGGCGGTAGCTGCGCACTACGCGTCACCACCAGTTCGGATAGTAATTGGTATATCTACCCTGGCATTGCCCAGTTGTGCCATGTCACCTACCCTGGCAAGCCTTGTACGAGTTTGATTTGTGTCATACCTATGGAGTATTTTCTCGAAGCCTCCCGATCAGGAGGTACGCAGGCTATGCAGTTAAAGCGCTCGGCAGATTCGAAGCGGTGGAGGTGCAAAAAGTCATAGCGGGGATACAGCAAGGATATAGCGGGATATAGCGGATGACTCTAAAATAACATATAAAACTCATACTTAATGTTTTTACAAATATATAAATGGTAATTAAATAAAAAATTATCATTCAATTGAATTATAATTAATACATAAATCATTTTAAACAAAAAATATGTGCGAATATACTTTAAATAAACGTAAAACTGTTATATAACATAATTGAATTTTGTAGAATATTAGAGTATTTTCATTTTTGAAAATATATTAAAAATTAAATCAAATAAATTAGATTCATAATTTTCATAATCTTTAAATGTAATTTTTTAATTCATTTTATTAAAGAAGATATAGCGTAAATAGCAAAATATAGTGGGAATAACGGGATATAGCGGAAATAGCGAGGATTAAAGCGGAAAGGCTATATTTTGGGGCTATATGGAAAAATCGTAGCGGTAGAAATCCGCTATGAGATATAGCGGGGTTATAGCGGGGTAATAGCGAGGCATTAACTACATAGTACGCAGGTGCTGTATAGACTATTGGCACTATTATGTGTTAAGGAGAATATTGGGTCACTCATTAACGCTATTTAAAGTAAGTTTATTTTACCTCTAGACATTATTATAATAGCATATATTATTACATAGTAGATAGTTTAACGAATCCTTAGAAGATGTGAATCCCGAGCATCTCTTAAGTTACTGCACTCACGTTTGACACTGGATAGGAGATGTCAAATTCCGTAAACATCTTTGACGCCGTGCCACTCATATTATTTACATTGATTTAACGTACATAAGATCTTTTAGTTCTGACTCGAGTGTTGTGTCTTTTCAATTATCTTAGATCAGCCTGAGCATTTCAGGATTTGAAGACTTTATTTCTGAAGGATGAAGATGAAAATTATATTACCATTATTTATTATATTATTCCACTGCATCACATTGTTCCGCTGCATTGTTATTTATTATTCTTTGGTATGTGTAACTCTGATTTTGTGTTGTATAAGTATAATCAAATGTTTTTGTAAAACAGCTTCATGAAATGTTATTTGTTTATTATATTTTGTCGTTCCGCTGCAAGATTCTATTTTTTTTCTTCTTTCCCTGCTTTTTCGTATTCACCCTAATAACACTCCGCCCTTCTGTAGGATTTGAGTCCGACGTGTGTGGTTTATCGTCGATTTAAAGCGTATAAAAAGGTGTGTTGTTACAATTTATAATCCCTAATATATGTTCCCTGTACAACTCAACTATCCAAAACGGGAAGAAAAATAGTATATACACCTTTTTCAGAAATAATATAACGCAAAGAAATGTCTTAATCCATACAATATGAGTTAAAAAGATAACCCACTCATGATGATTAAGGTATTTATATTATAACTCTTTTCTACGTAAAATTAATTTGATGCACTGTGTTTCATGGATTACCATTTAACCTTTCAACTATTAATGCCAAATTTAATGAAGGATAATTCACTCAACTTCATTTGTTCAACCCTGTCCCAACTCGCAAGACACACTTTCTAGTAACGCATACCTAACATTTGTGGATGGTAACCATTTCTAAACCCTTCTTCTCTCTTATTAAAACATGGCTAGGCATAGTAGTCTTTTTCTATGTTGAAGTTTCTCAAAATACTAGTCAATTTCCTACACAGGTAAAATAATAGCTATGATCCAAAATAATTATATTGGTCATGCCATCGAAAATAGGAGATGCCTTGTAAAATTGTTCATATCATGGATAAGTCTGTCTATTTCTCAACCTGAACATCAAATTTTTAAGGCTCCTATTATTAAAAAGAAATGTTAGAGTTAGATACAATAATTACAAACCTTATATATACTAGTGTGAAACCGTGCTATGCACATGGGTGTTTATTAAAAAAGTTAGGCTTATGGGAAGTTGTAGAAAAACATGGGAACCTTATTATGTATGTAAACTTCATTTTGCTTGTTGTTTAGCAAAAAAATTCAATTTTTGTGCATGTTTTAGTTATTTGTATATATAGAAAAATGGATTACTTTGAATTATATGTATAAACCATAATGTGTCATTAACTATCCACATGGAGTTTTTGTTACGGTACTAAAAGGGTGAATGAAATTTCTTGTAAACCTTCAGTATATGCAGATACACAAACAAAATAAGTATTTTCTAAACTATTGGTCATACTTGTTTTGAAAAATACCTTTAAGTCAGTAGCGATAACAAAATAGCAGGTTTTGTTAATACTTCTTATCAAAACCAGTAACGTGCAAAAGCATTGAACAAATTAAAGTAGTTGTACATGGAAACTAATTAATTTTAATTAGTCCCACATCACCTAAAGCATCTTAATTGTTAGTGTATATAAGCTAAGAGAGAAATTTCATGTTGTGTATAGTTTATAAAATTGTGATGAGGTGGGAAGGGTAGATAAAGTCAAGTTGATCACATGATAGTTGAAAATTGATAATTTTCATTATTAGTAGTAGATATAACCACAAAGAAATATATGATAGCAGTGGTGTAAATGGACAGTACAACGTACTTTATGCTTAACGTGCCAGCTTTTTTGCCATAAATTTTAAATTTGTTATATGGTGACTACAAGTTTTATGTTTATACCAGTATGTAATCCATACTGTATGTCTTAATAGATCTGACCATGGTGGCAGGCCAGCCCGCCAAGCCTTACAAATGAAAACAGAGGGAGAACATATTTTTCAAATTTTACTTTGAAAATACAGAACTCAAAATGCTTTTGAGAATTAAAAAATACATAGAATAAAAGGCTTTTGGGAATTAAATATACATTCCACATGCCATATGCTTCACGTGAAAGCAGAAACAAAGACTGGATGCATATTAAAAATACTGGATGCAGAGAAGTTATGGCACAACCAAAGAACCAATAATCTATCAAAAAGCATACAATGATAATTAAACTTACATTAGTATTGGGACCAAAGAAATGAGCTAGCTTGATTCAAAAGAGCATAACACAAAAAGCGCGTCTGAAGTTACCTACAAAAGAGCATAATACAAAAAACATGTAGAAACTATCATTTCACGCCATATTGTATTGATAACTTCAAATATAATTAAAAATGGTTTAATATAATTTTAAGGAAATTTCCTTTTTCATAGTCGTAAATTATAACAATATTGTTATGTTGTGATGCGGAACTTACCCCTCCATTGCCACCACCAAATGAAAGGACCACTAAATCCAGTTTTGCTTGATATAAGTTGCTAAATTATCCTGAATTTCGTCCATCTCTTGTTGGCTATAAGAACCATCTTTTTCAAAGTCCAGCATTTAAGAGCCTATTTTAAAACTTGAATCATATAATTATTTAAAATAAAAAATGAAGGCAAAAAAATAAAAAGACTAAAGTGGCACCTTCTGTTAGTCAACGCTTTGATAACGGTTTTTTACTATCTCATAACATAGTATGCAGAATCCATTGATTTAGATTGTTGAAGTCACTATATCAATATTGCAAGAAAATTTAATAGTCATTTTTAAATAAATTTATATCCCAAGTGACATACATTTTTTTATTAGGAAACCAATCAACTTAACAGTCTTCCATTTCAAGAAACTTCCTCGAGACTTGTATCCGTATGCCTTATAAAGTTTGAAGGCCCTACACATGCAAGAAAATTTTAAACAAACCGAAAAAAAACAGCAAAATAAAAAGCAATGAATTGTTCTATAAAAAACTATAACTGATATTCTACAACCTACATGTTCACTTGTGGCTTAATTTCTGAAATATGCTTGCTTTTGTTCCGAGGATCAAAAAGATAAACCTCATTCTTTTGTAAATGGAAAACAAGTGATTGAAAATGATTTTTGCAGTATAAGATTTATAGAAAGTTAAAATCAGTAGCAAACTTGTAAACTAGTTACAAAAAGTTTATTGTTCACAACCCTTCGTAGTGCAGGGCTAAGAGCAAACTCTTAGATTTGACTTACGCTGTGTGTTCATGATATATAATTAGTCGTGTTTGGATATTTCCGCACTTGGAAAAGCTTATGGGGACACATAAACCTGATGGTTTCTCCACTTTGAGGTCATTGCGCATATGATTTAACGACCTATGCATAATGTGAATATATAATCAACATTATTGAGCATGGAAACACAATGATGGAAAAAAATATATTGATACACAGCAAAAAGCAAAACAAAACTGGATTTCCTATGATTTTTTATTTATGCCTTTCAGCTGACTATTAAATCTATGGTTTTTGAATTTTTGCATGAAAATGTGTAAAAATAAATAAATCAATTTTTACTCAAATGGATTATATTAAATATTACATCAATTTATATTAAATCTTCACATTAGTATCATGGAAACCATATATTAAATCAAAATTGTATCGGAAGCACATAGAAAACCTTACTTGTTGTGGATAGACTAGAAAAGAAGAAATGGGTAGCATGTAGTAGATACATATTGAAATATACTTCTTTAGTCCATAACTTTAGAGCAAAAATTCATCAAAATAAGAATGTTTTTATACGTATAGCCCCTTGAACTTTCAGAAAGTTGATTCATTCTTGACTACTTCCACTAACAATCGATTAATTCATTGGTGGCTAAGTTAAGAAAACGATCACTTTATATGAGTCGTGATTTAGGACTTAAGAAAATAGTCAGATGTTTAATAGGATTCTTTCCTAAAGATCTTTTTGAAGAAGACACTGATATAATTAGCAAGACTAGTCCCCTACTCTACAACTTCCTTAACAATATAAATCAGAACATTAGTTGCATCTATAAAAGAAAAGTAAAATGAAAGGATTTAAAATCTACGTACATGGTGTAAATATGAAACCATGATACATTCAACCATGCCATAATAAGGAATTTGATAATTTCATCGTTTGTGATATTGATTTCAAAGTCATCATCGTACTTAAATAAATCCTTAGTCACTTGAATTGTATTATTGAGGTTATCATCAGACGGTCCTTGGACTATCAGGTCATGGAAATACCAACACTGTTTCGTTAAAGTTTTGAGGGTCCCTTAATCCACAATTGTATTGCTCTTTCTAGACTCATTTGTCATCGGATTCATGGCTTGGTCATTATTACTTCCAATCACAGTGTTGTTTTGTTGAAATATGAATCTCTAGGCTAGTCCCTCCTCTTTTCTTAACAGATTAATATATAATTGGCAATATGCACGCATATTGATACATTTATATGCATGTAATCTATACTATTATATTATTACCGAGTTGCATTTCAAATGCATAGAAGCCTCCTTGAGATTTTGTGAAATGAATGGCCGCGCTTTATATTTCTTCCTTTCTCGACCTTCCTCTCCGCTTCATCATCCTTTCGCATAAAGGAAGAAAAAGTGGCGTCCCCCGTCAATTCATTTTCTTCTTCTTCTTCGATCGCGCCTCCCCCCTTCAGTTTTTAAGAGATTTTAAACTGAACTGTCGGACTGATTATTCTTTCTCACGCACAGCTCTCCAAAACCTCCTCCCTTATCCTCTAATCCCTAAAAAATGACACCCCACTAATTTGTGCCTTTTCCAGTCTATCACCGTTGCCCTCTCCTCATACCATAGTTTTCATCCCCTTTAACTCTGAATATCCAACAGATCGACTGATAACCACCTCCATTCCTTTCGAATTTCCCCATCGCATCATTACCAATAGTCGTCTTCTCCATCCGCCATACGAGTGGTCAGCAACGCAGCATCGACGGGTTATATTCAAAGATGCCCGTTTTTCTCCCACTGTAGGTACTTCTTCCTCTGGCTGTGATCTAATGTTTGAATATTTGCTATAAATTGTTTATTCTTCTCTTTTGACTAATCTTCTTTGTGCACAGGTAAAAGTTAGCACTGCGTCTATGTTCATTCTGCATGAAGTTTCATTATTTTCCACTTATTCACTGCACGAATATGCTTTGCTGGTATTAAATCATTTTTAAATTGCCATGGGCTCTTTAGCATAGTTAGTTTTTTAAACTCAATTGTATAAATAAATTCATTACTAAACCACATAACTAAATATAATATCTTTTTATATTTCCTACTTCATCAACAAGACGATCATCACAATATTATTAGATGTGTTTCATCTCGGTGTTCATTTAGAAAGATAACTGTTATTATTGTTACCGAACACTGACCTACCATTTTGGCCTACCCTTAAATTTTTAAATTTTTGTTTGTGGATTAATTTTATTAGGCACCATGTTTATATACTTTGTACTCTATTCCCAAACTCTGTTTTCATCAGCATCTTACAAGAATTTAGCTATTATAGTAGTGAATGATACTGAAATCCAATTGATTTAATCTATAGTAGGGTTCAGGCTTATATTATTTGTCAATGCATATTTTGTTGTATAACGATCTTTTGCTTTCTGAATACAAGTACATAGTACAATGGTGTTTTCCATTGTTAGTTACTTCATATTAAACAATTTAAAAAAATTAATTTTGCTGAGGTGTTTAAATATTGTGCGCACAGAAGAAGTAAATTTTTCTCTTCACGTAGATTATATATAATATGACGTTAACAAGAAACTATAGTCATAATAAAAAATATCGATGTATTGATAATAATAGCAGCAACTAATTGAAAACTATAAAGTAAAAAAGTGTTGACCTGAAAACTATGAAGTAAAATGCACTGTCATTGTCTTGGTAATAATAGCAGTAACTAATTGATAAGATGTGCATGCTTATGTAGTGCATTTGGATGTGATACCATTTGGTTTATTTTACCATGTTTCAGAAATGGTTTACTTCTACTTGGATCTTTGCAACATAATTTAAAACTTGGTACAATATGTGATGTTACCAGCAAGAGCTTCTAATTAGAAAAGCTTTCACAATGAAGATTGTTTTCTTAGACGTATGGGAACTCATGCTTATGTAGCCTCTAATCAGATCATCACTTTCATAATGAAGATTAATGTTTAAGGAGATGTTAGATAGGCTTTTAGTATTATATATTCACAAGTCCTTGCATGAGTCAGCTATTACCAATTGCAATGAATGGTCTGCATATGAAACAATAGCTTATAATAAGAAATCAAAACTTTAGATATTAACCTGATTAATTGCAACTCCTTGAGGTATGTGAATATATGATTTGATCAACGACCTTCCAAACGAATGACATCCCACCTTATAAAAAAAATAGCTACTAAAGATTTGTAACTAATAGCTTATAATCAATTAAAATTTTGAAATTAGTTAGCACCAAAATGAAGCATATTTTATCATGGTATAACGAAATAAATTGACAAAATGATCAGTTCTTGAGTAAGTAGCATATTAGACTATTCGTCTTTGTTATATACCTTATTTGTTTCTGAGTATGCTGCTTTGAACTATTTGATTTCTTGGAATATTTGTACTCATTTTAAAGTATAGTTTACTCACCCAAAGTTTTTTTATTGTTTACTGTACATTCACTTTGTCTATTAATAAGTGCAAGGGTCAAAATTTATGGATCTGGTGATGTTACATTATGCTAAACCCTCTCCTTTAAATCTTCCAACTGTAAGTTAGCTTACTATTTCCTCCAATTTAAACCTAAATATTATTGCTTCAATTACAATTGCATTACCATTCAATTAAGGAGAGTTTGTCATATTTTGTTTCTTCAAAATTTTAAATCAATTATATAAACATGGTAGGGTTTCAAATCTAGAGCTAAATTATTTTGTTGGGTTGAATTGATTTCAACAAAAAATTATCCACTTTTTAACAATTTTTTTCCTGAAGACATTTGATTTAGAATTTGCTTTTAGATTTCAAATATTATAGAAAATTTTACTTAGGTGCGACTAAGGAAGTGAAGTGATGTAAGATTGGTTATTTCTACACTTTTAGCCTTAGCTCTATGTTTTATTTTGGCAATACGGTTTCAAAACTGATTCTATGAGGTTTAAAATTGAACACCAGATAAATAAAATATCATGTCAACACAAATTATATTTCATATTATCCCATCATCATAACTTCATCACACAATAAATAAGCAAATTTGTAGATGTGATCACCATATACAACTTATTCATGTGTACTTAAAAACAATGTTAAATTGATAGTACGATTTCATGTTAATACACAGATATCTTTATAGACACCAAGGGGTTGAAGAATCTCTATTTAACAAAACCTCATTGGAACCAAAGTTCGTGACAAGCACAAGCAAAAATAATATCATTGTAAGGCCGTGGCAGTATTCAGGTTTGTCTTAGATTTTTTTTGTGCTCTTGAACCATTTTTTCCCATTTCTGCTCTATCTGATTTTGATTTGCACTCGGTTGAACTATGTACCGACTGTAGTATACTATAAAAATGTGTTTGCTTCTGTCAGATCATTTTACTTGCCATCCATGCTTACAAACTAGCACTTAGATGCAACGCTTTCTATTTATTATTTTAATTAGTTTGTCCATCTTCCTTCCTCCCTCCTTTACTTTTAACTTTATTTCTCGCTATTTTTTATATGCTCATTACATCTACCACAACCATTGTTAATTTGAACATGTGCTTACATGGTTTTCACCCTTTATGTCTCTCAGTTGCATAACTTATTTATTACCATATTTGACCTTCCCTAAGGTCCCTATTGCTTTCCATAAATAGATAGATAATCTTCATCTCTATATTCATATGACTACATTGTAATAACAATGTGCACATTCACTTCCCTTTTTTCAGCTGCTCAATTTTGAAAAAAAAATACACATTAAACTCAAAGTTAATTCTTTGTCGCTATCTCATGTCTTACCGAGGACTCCCTTTTCATTAGAGCATTTTCTTCACCATGTGCATTTTTATATTCTGTAAAAAGTATGTACTGTCATTCCTTATTCATGAGTATTTAAGAACAAGCTTTTAACGCCAAACCTTTAACTTAAGTGGTTTGGCTATAAAGTTACATGGTTTATTTTCTTTTTGAGAGTTAATATATGGATTAATCGAACATTTACATGCAGCAGTTGCAAACTCAAAACCTTCTATAACACGAATTTTTCGTGCAGTGGCATTTCGGATGTTATTCTTCAATGCATTACGTCAACTTAGGTGGTAGTACATTATCATACAAAAATTAGTAATACAACTTTTTAATATTCGACTTCTAGATAAATTATTGCACGGTGCAGTTGACACAAAAATGACTTCTAAATAAATTATTGCACAGTGCATTTGACACAAAAATTATCTGACGTGCCGAAAAAAGCAAAGTATATTAAAGTATCGGTAGAGTTCCATTTACCCCTATCGAGCACAATTGAGATCCAACGCGTAGCTTAAGTAAGAGTCATACTTGGGACTACAACGAATAGAAATAGGTAAGAGTTGTTGCATAAATAGGTTGGTGAAATCGAGAGGTGCTAGACTATGTACTGCTGCGAACAAGCATTGAATGGCTGGCTAAATTCTAGGGTAGCACCGTGGGACGCGATGAATCAGACTTTAGGAAAAGCATCAAATGCCAAATCTGGATTGCAGTTATTTGCTACTTAAAAACTTTGCACTGCATTGTTTGTAATTTGGGTTTACTTTTATTTTCAAACATTCGCCATCTTTTTAGATATCTTTATACACAAACTCTTATAACCATAGTTTCAATCCCTGATGAAATGATAACGCAGGGCATACCATGTATCTGTGTTGCGGTAATGAACTGACAATTATTTTAATAATAAAAGCCAATTGACAACATCTAAGGAAGGTACAATATTAGTGTTCACTTGACCCTTGCATTTTCTAACTTGTTTGTTAAAGCATTTAAAAATTTGATTGAAAAAACATTGTTATACATTTTTTAATTGGTTTTAGTAATTTATATTTCATTAGTTAATAGCTTTGTTGTTTTCCTATTTAATAATTTATAATACTGTCAATAGCTGTGGATTTTTCTCATATATTTTGTTCCACAATTATACACCTTATATATTTCACATTTTAATGGTTTCATTTAAACTATACTTTCATCGTTCTCGAGTTATGAGATGCCTAAGTTGCGATGTGTGATTTTCATTAGAATTTTATTGTTGTTTATAAATATCAAAGTGTTTGCTGGGGCTTTTAGTATTATCAACTATTTGAACTACTGCCCCTTATAAAGGTCCATTTGTCGATTAGAAAGTAACTACTCATTATTTGTCGGAACAGTTAATGTTGGCTTAAGAATGGAGAAGATCGATCAATCAAGGCTTTGAATCATTGACTAAAGATAATATTAAGTTGGACACATTACCTTTTTAACTAATTTTAATATGGTTGGTTATGTTTCATGTAATTTTGTTTTAGTCAATTTAAACTTCCATTTTCTTTAGGGGAAACACATAAGTTTTAAGGTGAGCCATTTCTTACTTGATTACGCTGTTATTACGTCCTTGAACTATTCATATATCATTATATAAAATAAATTTGATATAGAATAAAACTGTGTCCATAACCACTAATATAAACGATGTGGATTTGAACCATTACATTCATATAGATAAAGAGATCCTTTCATTACTACCATATTTTTACACATTAAAAATAATTTTCCTACCAAATCTGAACTATTCAATACATTAACTTTAACTTATTGATGTGAAGACTTTTGTTGAATTTATGTAACTCAAATATTTTCCAAAGAAGACAAGAAAATAATTAATTGATTCAGTCAATCAATTAATTAGGCTATATATGAAAAGATAAAGAGGAAGGATATATGTGATATCTTTTAAAGAAGGGAAACTAATTAATTGCTAACCAATTAATCAGTCAAAGAATTTGTTATATGAAGAAAGAAAAGATTGCTGATGGAGATTGATTCAAGCAAGGAAAATTATGGAAACCAAGATCATCTTTATGCATTTACATAGAAATTAAATCATGGATATTCGAAAAGGTTTCAAACATAATCTAGAAATTAATTTTCTTTATCCCCAAGCATCCTTCATTTTCATGCCTATTTAAATAAAGGATGTTCATCTTCATATTTGTGTGAGCGTGTGAGAGAGCATCCACCATTATCCTCTTCTTCAATAAACCCTAATTTTTGCAGTCAATCAATTAGGGATTTTGAGCATAAGCAAGTCTTTCGATAAATTGATTATTCAATTTGTGATTATAGGTTAGTCTCTCCACCACTATCTATATTTTTGTAATCTCTCTCTTTTGTACTCTCTTTCTTCAGTGAAATAAATAATAGTTGTTGGGTCCGTGGATGTAGGCGATCTAGCTGAACCATGTTAAATCTTTGTGTTCTCTACTTTTCTGTTTCTCTTTATTTGGTGATTATTTTTCATTGAATTTGCGATCGGTAATTAATCGACAATCTAGATCCTTCTTTTGATTGTTTCTGCGCTTCGTCATTCTGTTGCAGTTTTGGAGTTAGTGCAAAGCAATTGAAATTTCCGCAAAACAGTTTGGTATTAGAGCCAGGTGTCTTGTTCTAGATTA
The DNA here is from genome assembly GCA_030765085.1 of Allium cepa. Taxonomy (NCBI): domain Eukaryota; kingdom Viridiplantae; phylum Streptophyta; class Magnoliopsida; order Asparagales; family Amaryllidaceae; genus Allium; species Allium cepa. Next base: position 953,843,397 of record CM060934.1, on the reverse strand, counting down.
GTTATCAATGGCAAATTCTTTTAATGGTAGGATGAAAAATTATGGCATCACCAAATTTGTTAGAAAATGAGTTTTTGGGACATGAAAGGTGAAGACTAATGACGATGTTCTTCAGCAACAACTTCGTTCATCTAAAGAAAGAGATAAAAGCCAGAAGCATCTTGGAGGTAGGGATATGCATGGGTCCCACTTCAAAGGTCCTAGAAGGGGTGCTTGCTATTATTGTAAGAAGAAGGAACATTTCATAGGGGATTGTCCAACTCTTAGAAAGAAGAGAGAGAAGAAGGAGAAAGCTTCAGTTTCGCCAACAGTTAGATCAGATGCGGATAGAAGTGATAGTAATACATCATTACTTTCAACCAGTGTTTCTCCTTTAGAGCATATAAGTTGGGTGATTGATTGTGAAGCCTCTTGTCATATGCCGCCAGATAGGAGCTGTTTTGTCAGTTACAACAAAATTGATGGCGGAGCAGTTCATATGGGGAATGACACATCTTGTCATGTTGTGGGCATTGGAACTATGAGGTTAAGGAAGCATGATGGTGTTGTTAGGACTATCACGGTTGTTAGATATGCTCCGATGCTGCGTGGAAGTTTGTTATTAGTTGGAGCTTTGAGTAGACTTGGTATGAGGATAATAATAGATGGAGAGAATTTGAGAGTGGCGAAGGGTTCCTTGGTAGTGATGAAAAGGGTGTGAGTTAATGATATTTATGTGCTTCATGGAGAGACAGTCTTAGAAGAGCCGGTAGTTTCTACTGATTCTAGTATTTCAAATTCTACTCAGTTATGGCGTCTTCATTTAGGTCATATTGATGATGAGAGTCTTGAAGTATTAAAGAAGCGTGGGTTGATTGAATGGTGTTTGTCATTCGAAACCTAGTTCTTGTGGAGATTGTTCTTTTGGAAAAAAGAAGCATGTCACATTTGATGTTGGAAGACCTAGAGCTACAGAGTTTCTAGAGTATGTTTATTCTTATGTGCGGGGACCCACTCCAGTTGCATCTTTTGGTGAAGCCAGTTACTTCGTCCTATTTGTGGATGATTTATCACATAAGGTCTGGGTCTATTTCTTGAAGGGAAAAGACGAAATATTTGCCCAGTTTTGTAAGTGGAAGGCTTTGGTAGAAAAGTAGTCGAGGAAACGTTTGAAGGTTCTTAGAGTTGGAAATAGTAGTGAATTTATGTCACAAGAATTCACTAACTATTGTGAATCCGAGCATGTAATTAGAGATTTTTCTATTTCTGTTGAGTCACGTTATTATTGAGTGGCGGAGGGCATGTGTCGGATATTATGGGAGAGAGCTATAAGCTTAAGAACGACTGCTGGTCTAGAAGAGATATTTTGAGAAGAAGCGATATCTATGGAAATATTTCTCATCTACCGCACATCTTCTATTGCCATAGATATGAAGATCCCAAAAGAGATATGGAAAAGAGAGCCTGTTGATTATTCATTCCTTAAAATGTTTGGTTGTTCAGCTTATTTAGAAGATGAGAGACATGATAAGTTGAAGCCTAGGGAAAGCAAACACATTTTGCTAGGCTATAGAGAAGGAGTGAAGAGGTATAGGTTGTGATGTAAAACAACTAGGAGAATTGTGATAGCAGGCATGCGATATTTGATGAGAGGTCTTTGTTGATGGTGGAGCCTCTACCACGTGATGACATTGCGAGGACAGAAAATTGCCAAACACATTTGGAGTCATCAGATTGTTTCCATATTCAGAGAAATATTGGTATTTTCGATAATACCATGGTTGATGAGAAGATTACAGAGGTTCAGACTCTAAGTAGATCTTACTTGCTGGAAAGGCCTTTTAGTTCAGTTGACACTATTTGTAAGCATATTTGTAGCGATGATTCTTCATCTTATGCTTTGAATGTTGTGGAGCTTGTTGGTGAGTCTGCTGATGTTGACTTGGGAAAGCCTAGCAAAATTCTTGTGGAGGAGATTTGAGTAGATAATATTGAGTATGTTCTCACTCAATTTGGAATGGAGAAGGTGAAGCGCGCTGCTAAATCTCCATTGGTCTCTCGAAGATTAGTATCTACATGTTCATCTTCAACATCAGATTTGTTGAAGAATTTTGTACTTTCTCGTATGCATTATGTTTGCCGATGTGCATACAATGTTTCTTGTGCTTGGGAAAGATTTGGAAGCTCGGTTTGGGCAATATTGCCCAATATAGTTCACATTGAGCTTATTGACGTAGACCCAACAATTTGTCGAGATGTGGTGATGCAGAGAGATTGTTATATTTGAATCAAGGTGGAGTGTTGAATTTATGCGATTCAAATATTTTTCAAAGAAGACAAGAAAATAATTAATTGATTCAGTCAATCAATTAATTAGGCTATATATGGAAAGATAAAGAGGAAGGATATATGTGATATCTTTTAGAGAAGGAAAACTAGTTAATTGCTAACTAATTAATTAGTCAAAGAATTTGTTATATGAAGAAAGAAAAGGTTGCTGATGGAGACTGATTCAAGCAAGGAAAATTATGGAAACCAAGATCACCTTTATACATTTACATAGAAATTAAATCATGGATATTCGAAAAGGCTTCAAACATAATCTAGAAATTAATTTTCTTCATCCCCAAGCATCCTTCATTTTTATGGTTATTTAAATGAAGGAAGTTCATCTTCATATTTGTGTGAGCATGTGAGAGAGCATCCACCATTATCATCTTCTTCAGTAAACCCTGTGAGAGAGCATCCACCATTATCATCTACTTCAGTAAACCCTAATTTCTGCAGTCAATCAATTAGAGATTTTGAGCGTAAGTAAGTATTTGGATTTTGATTATTCAATTAGTAATTATAGGTTAGTCTCTCCACCACTATCTATAATTTTGTAATCTCTCTCTTTTGTACTCTCTTTCTTCAGTGAAATAAAGAATAGTTGTTGGGTCCGTGTGTTAGTCCGTGAGATGATGGTTTTGATGACAACAACCTTAGAATAGATTATAAAATATAAATACTGACATTATAAGTTTAGATATATATGTATATGCAGGATTTAACCATGCAGGTACCAAGAATGAAGACTGTACAATATAGAGATTCAAGATATCGAGATAAAAGACTCATGAGTATCAAGATTATCAAGAGTTCAAGATTTCAGGCATAAGTATTTTTATTAGGAATTTTTGTTAAAACTCGTAGAAAAGCACTGGCATCTTAAAATCCAATTTATTCGTGAAATGGAATCCACTTCGAGCCTGTTAAAGGATGGAACCCTAAGTAGGATGGAACCTACGAAAATCTAGTGGAACATTGTTTTGTATCCACTAATTTTAATTCAAATGATTTTACAAAATTATCTTGTTTTTAAATGATTTCAAAAATTTCCTTTTAAAAACATCAAAACCCTCTATCCTGATTTTAAATAATTTTAGCCTCAAAATTATCTTTAATTTCAAAAGTCAAATTACTCCTGATTTTAAACTATCTTTAAATATAATATATTTAACTTTTAAATATTTATACTTAGATTTAAATATAAAATTATAGTTAAATTCTATATATATTACTATCTATATTTACTTATGAATTTTAACTATAGTCAAGTATATTTATAAAGTTTAAAATAGTTTAAATATAAAATAAAAGTTATTTTCAAAGAAAATCAAAACACCAAAAAAATCCTTTGGGATGTCGACATGCCCAAGTACCCCATGTCGACATGGTGTCAGTTGAATTCAAAATTTAAATTTCAAAAGAAGTGTCTATTCGCCATAACTCTTCATGAATGGACATGACTGTTGTTCTACTATAAATAGGGGTCAGTTTCAACAAATTTTAGATCAGATTTTCTGGTTTTTCACTCCTCTTCTTCTTCCACATTTCTTAAGACATATTCTTACCATTACTCTGCCGAAATCAACATTGAATCGAACTCGATTACTTCTAGTTTGATTCTCTATCACTATCTCTACAAGGTTCTCCGTGCTATTCAGAGTTATAGACTTCTTTGTAATATAATAAACGAGAAAATGTGTGATTGCAGCCTTGGAAATCAATCAAGAGAGAAAAGGTGTGATTGTAGCCTTGGTAAATCAATTGGGTAAACTTGTGGCCCAGAAATCAAGTATCTCTACCCAGAGGATAGAAATTCTAGAGGGTGTATCTTGTAGCCTTGAAATCGAGGGTGTAATTGTATAATTGCTTTTGAAAGGAAATCCGTACTTGTGTTGCGGGACTGGATGTAGGGTAACTCCGAACCAGTATAAAATCCGGTGTGTTCTTTCCTTTACTGCTTTTATTTTATTTCTATATCTGTGTTTGTTTCTGTGATCATATCTGTGTCTGTATATTGCATACATCGGTGTCTAAATTAACATAAATAAAAAAGATTTAGTAATTCTTTATTAGCACTATTCACCCCCCTCTAGTGTTAATCCTAGCCTTAAGATCCATAATCTGCATTTCTCACACCGTGGACGTAGGCGATCTAGCCGAACCACGTTAAATCTTTGTGTTCTCTACTTTTCTATTTCTCTTTGTTTGGTGATTATTTTTCATTAAATTTGCGGTTGGTAATTAATCGACAAGCTAGATCCTTCTTTTGATTGTTTCTACGCTTCATCATTCCGCTGTAGTTTTGGAGTTAGTGCAAAGTAATTGAATTTTCCACACAACAACTTTAAGTTAATTCGTAGTCCACCATCCAAAATAGTACCCGAATTCATATGTTCTTACAAGTCTTAAGATATCACCTTTGTGTTGATTGATTAAGCTTTATGTTTGCCAGTGTAATCAAAGCTTTATAATTGTTGATCCTTGAGAACTATTTTTATTTTTGTGGAAATATGCTAAATGTTGAAGATTTGAATTTGATTTTCATGTATAGGTATAATAAAACATTGTCTTAAGAGCAAAAACTACTACCAAAATAAATTTGTAAGTAGCTTTGTCTAAGTCATGATTTGCAATTTTTTTAAATTACATTGTGACACAGGACGATGCCATTCAGTTGCACGCATTGGTACTGTGATATGCCTCTTAATAACGACGTGTATTATATGCAATTGCTTACATGTATTACTTATCATTTTATTTGACCTCAAAACATCATTATACACTAACTAGACCATCCAGATATAAGTATCAAAAACTATGCCAACGTGCCGAACATCATGCATAAATGGAAACAAACTGCTGCAACTAATGTAATGAAATAAGATAAACCATGTAATTACCTATGCTTTGTATTATGTCTCTTTATGATCCAACTGTTTTAAAATTTTTCTTTTATAATATACCTCTTTATGAACTAACAGCCTTATGAGGCATAAATTTCTAACAAGATATTCCAAGAAAGATTCGTGATATTGAAAACTATATTCCATACCGCAATGGGAAAATATGATCAATTGAATTACAATAATCCATACACGTTTTATTTAGCTTATGATATAAATTTAAATATTCCAACTATTTTGTTCTCTGCATTCATATGTGAGGTAACCATTGGCTTAAATGTAAAAGGATTAATCTCGACCATCGACGAAAAGCTTCTACAATTTGATGATCGACTTCAACTTTTGCCGTAAAGCTTTTCAAGCTGTTAGGGGAACATTCAGATAATTAAAATGGGCCACACATTAAACCATATAATTCTAAGGTACATGACATGTTCACATGTAATCATAGTTCATAATATATATAATTAGAATTGATCATTCTAGGGAACGTTCCTCTTCCAATGTATGTACTTAAATGTTTTTAATGCATTCGTACTATGGTCCTTTCTTCTTTCTGTTACAAGTAGAGGAGATTATTTTTGATTCAAATCATAACTGAAATAATTCTCATCCTTATGTCAATTTCTTCTGCTTCTCTATATAATTTTCTCTGATGGATTTCAATTTTATCAGCAAAGCCATCCCATAATTAGGTGATTTTTTGATATTCGTGTACTTTTCTCCCCTTAACTATTTACTAAGCTTTACATTTAATTTAGACTGTATTTTTTTAAAGGCTATGATCATTATTGTTCTTATAATAATAACATAGTTTACCTGCTTTGACTATTCTAGATGTGCTTTGATACAATGATATTATGTACGTCTCTAATGCTTCCTACACAGTATTTTCTTTGTTGTCACTTAGGAAACAATGCAGATGATATTAATTGCTTCGGTGTCTAGAACAACTGAAGCAAATAAGGCGTAGCAAATGTTCTGTTTTGTACTGATGAAGTAAAGAACATATATTAAGAGAAATGAATTTTACTCAATGGATAAAGACCTCTGATACATCAGGTATTTATATGTACAGAACAGTTAAAAGAGATAGGCGTACATGTTACAGTCAATATGCAGTAGCCTGTAACTAAAAATACAATTTTAATATCTCTAACACTCTCTCTCAATTTGAGCTCTCTTTTCCTGTCTCCTTCTTCTTTTCTTCACTTGTCATTCTTGAGGCTGCTTCAACATTCAATTCTTGTCTTAACTTCACAAACCGAGTGGATGAAAGAGATTTAGTTAATACGTCAGCTCTTTGATATAGTGCTGGAATATGATTAATACAAATATTACCCTTAGCGACTTGCTCTCTCACAAAATAGAGATCTAACTCAATATGCTTGGTCCTTGAGTGAAGTATTGGATTAGAAGTTAGCTGAACTGCATTTGAATTGTCACACCACACTGTTGAAGGCCATGTTGCATTGCCGGTCACCTCAGACAGTAAAGATTTAAGCCACATAATCTCTGACACTACAGTAGCAATGCTATGATACTCCGCTTCAGTAGATGATCGTGACACCATAGTTTGTTTTTTTGAACACCAAGATACTAAGTTCTTGCCAAAGTATACACAGTAGCCACTAACTGATTTCCTATCATCTCTGTCTGCTGCCCAATCTGCATCAGCAAAGGAACTGATTTTTAGTGTATCACTGAAATTTAGCTTTAGCCCATAATCCATTGTTCCTGCCAAGTATGTAAGCACTCTTTTAACTGTTTTCCAATGTTCACTCAATGGATTAGACATAAATTGACAAACTTTGTTCACACTAAATGATATTTTAAGTCTTGTAATGGTAATGTATTGCAAAGCACCGACTATACTTCTATAGTGATGTGGATCATCTATTGGATCACCAGAGTTATTGGACAGTTGCAAATTTGAAGTCATGGGTGTAGTAGATGCTTTTGCCTTGTCCATTCCAACTCTCTTCAGTACATTTTGGATGTAGTTAGTTTGACTTAGATGAAGTCCTCCATCCTCGGTCCTCTTCACTTGTATGCCTAGGAAGAATTTGAGGTCACCAAGCTCTTTCAACTTGAATTGATCATTCAGATATTTATTAACTGGTTTATCTCAGCAATATTGTTTCCTGTTATGATAAAATCATCCACATAAACTAGAACATATATGATGCTGATGCTATCTTTCTTGATGAACAATGAATTATCATATCTAGTTGGATTGAAACCGAGCTTTATTAATGTGCCTTTGAGTTTTTCAAACCAAACTCTAGGAGATTGCTTTAAACCGTATATCGCTTTATTCAATTTACAAACCATCTGAGGTCTGCTGTTGTCTTCGAACCCCCTGGGTTGTTCCATATACACTTCTTCTTCTAGCTCCTCATTTAAAAAGGCATTATGAACATCTAGCTGCTTGGCTGACCATTTGTTGTGTAAAGCAATGGTGAGTATTACTCTTATCGTAGTAGGCTTTATAACAGGTGAAAAGGTTGCTTTAAAATCGAAGCCTGGTTGCTGTGTGAATCCTTTTTCTACGAGTCTAGCTTTGTACTTTGCTAATGTACCATCTACATTGTACTTCAGTCTATATGTCCATCTACACCCTATAGCAGTTTTATTTCTAGGCAATGTCACTAATTTTTATGTACCATTGTTCAATAAGGCTTTGTATTCCTCTTCCATAGCTTTTCTCCATCTGATATTCTTTACTGCTTGCTCATAGTTTGTTAGTTCAAGTGTTGAACTCTGGATTGTATATGCTTTTGGTTTAAAGATACCACTTTTTCCTCTAGTTATCATATGATGTCCTTTAGGTCCTTGAGGTTGTTTCACTTGTCTGATTTTAGATGTATCCTTGCCGACTGAATTATCTGATGCACCTTCTTGCAGTTGTGCCTGATGCATATCATTCATGTCTCTGCCTTCTTTCTCCACTTGATTCTGGGTGTAGGAATTTTCATCATTGCTTGTGTATAATTCTGACATGCTGTGAGTTGAATCTTTCTCTAACATTGCTTCTGATGTATTATGTCTGTCTTCACTGATTATAGGTAATGGTATGGGCAATGTTGATCTTTGAGCATTTGTGACCTTCTTGGTACATTTAATTTTATTATCAGCAAATGGGAAGATTCTCTCATTAAACATGACATGTCTCGACATAATAATTTTTCCCTCTTTTGTTAAGCATTTATATCCTTTTTGCTGTGATCCATATCCCAGAAACGTGCATGGAGAAGATCTAAAATCAAGCTTGTGAGTGTTGTATGGTCTTAACATTGGAAAACATAAGCAACCAAATACTCTCAGTCTTTTATAATCAGGTTTTGTGCCAAGTAAACTTCATGTGGACTGATGTACTTTAAAACTTTGGTAGGTAGATAGTTAATTAAATATACTGCAGTTGAAAAGGATTCAGGCCAGAACTTAAGAGGCAAAGAACCTTGTGCTAGAAGTGTTAACCCTATACCTATAATATGTCTGTGCTTCCTCTCTACAATACCATTTTGTTGAGAGGTGTGAGAGCGTGTATATCTATGGATTATCCCCTTTTCATTAAAAAATTCCTTCAGTGGTTTAAACTCAGCTCCCCCATCTATTTGGAACACCTTTAATTTCTTATCAAATTGCTTCTCAACTTGTGTAATAAACTGTTTGACTGCTTCAATTGTTTCTGATTTCATTTTTAAGAAGTAAATCCATGTATATCTCGAATATGCATCCACAAATGCAACATAGTACTTAAATCCGTAATCAGAACTTAATGGTGCAGGACCCCATAAATCACATTCAACTAGTTCAAGTGGATTATTATAAATTATTTCTGACTGATTAAAGTGTAATTTATGACTCTTGCCAACTTGACATTGACTGCATAGATGGGATGTTATATGATTTAAATGCAAAAGATTTTCTTTATTCAAAACAACTTTCATCACACTTACATTTGGATGTCCAAGTTTTCTATGCCATATATCATACTCATCATCTACATTATTATTAATAGTATTGTAACATACCATATTGTCATACCCTCTTTCATCATATTTGAGATTGAACCTGTAAAGACCATCATGTAGTTCCCCATGCAATAATATGTCTCCATTCAAGTTATCTTTAATTAGACATATGTTTGGATGAAACTCAAAGAATACTTGATTATCACTTGCAAACTGTGAGACGCCGATCAAGTTCTTTTTAATTTGAGGAACTCTTAATAGATTTCTTAGCAGTAAAGTTTTATTTTTACTACCTGAGACAAACTGAGCATGACCAATATGTGTGATATCTAGTGGTGTACCATTTCCCGTTTGAGTTTTTACCTTTGTAGGCTCCTCCTCCAAGGTTTAAGTTCTGAAGATTGTTGGTAACATGATGAGTAGCTCTTGAGTCAGGAAACCAAGCTTCATCTTGTATGTCCATGTCACGAGCTAGAGCATTTTGATTTTTATATTGATGAGGCAGATTCTTTGAGTTATGTTTTACATCATTCTGGACTTGACTAAGATTAACATTGTAAGGATAAGAGCTTGGTCTGCCTTGATTGGGTATAATCTGCTGATTACCACTATAATTGGATTCAAATCTGAAGTAGCATCGAACAGCTGTGTGACCCATCTTCCCACATATTTTACATTTTGGCCGATTGTCGAAGAATCTTCCTCTGCCTCTTCCTCGACCTTATGCTCTGCCTCTTTCATACATAGAGTTTCCTTTAGCCGGTTGTTTTTCTTAATAGTTATTAGTTGTTGAATTAGATCTAGGATTGTATTGAATGTTCTTGTTCTTTGTATTAGCAGTATAGTTGATAGAAAATTCAGTTGTGGAATTACTTCTCTGCTCAAGTCTACCTTCATGAGCAAGAAGACATGAACTAACATATTGTACAGATGGTGTTGATTCCTTTGAGTTATAACAGCAACTATGGCTTTGAATTCAGCTCTCAATCCGTTGAGAATGTGGAGAACTTGTTCAGTTTCGCTAATTTTGTGTCCAGATAATTCCAGAAGGTCACAGAAGTTCTTGATTTTGCTAAGATACTCTCTGACACTCATATTGTCCTTTCTGACATTCTGCAAATGTCTCTTATAGCTCATGATTCTTGCTGCTGCCTGTGAATTGAAGTTTTGATGAATTGCATTCCATACTTCAAGTGATGTCTTACATCCGATGACAGATGATAGAAGATTGGGGCTGATTGAAGACAAGATCCAAGAACTTAGCAAGCTGTCTTGTCTTGAGTATATCAAGAATTTTGTATTTGAAGTTAATTTATTACCTTGACTGGAAATAAATTGAGAAGGAGGTGTGGTGACTGGATCTATGAATTTCTGCAAACCATATCCCTTAATAGCCATTTCAATCTGAAACTTCCATAGTAGAAAATTGTCTTCATGTAGGATTACGGTAATTAATTGAGTTAGTGGATTGATAATCGTCTTCAGTGATTCTTCAAGGGTCTTTGATGTTTGATTGAGTGTAGTGTTTTCAGCATTGGTTGAATCTGATCTTGATTGAATTTCATCATCTTGAGCCATGATTTAAGATTGATAATCTGATCTGATCTACAGATTGAGATAAGTGAGATTTGAGATAATCGATTAGATGATCGATCTCAGATCCGGATCTTTGATGCTGTTAGGCATTAATGCTCTGATACCATGATGAAGTAAAGAACAGATATTAAGAGAAATGAATTTTACTCAATGGATAAAGACCTATGATACAAAAGGTATTTATATGTACAGAACAGTTAAACGAGATAGGTGTACATGTTACAGTCAATATGTAGTAGTCTGTAACTAAAAACACAATTTTAATATCTCTAACATGTACTAGTGTTTTCAGCCTTCGCCAATAACAGGCTCTCCTCCAGTCTGTCCTCTTTCGCACGAAGTTTGCGGATCTCGGCCGCTTGCTCCTTAATGGTTTTGTCCTTGGCCAAGATAGTTTCATCTTTTGCGGTAAGGGCCATGTCTTATTCAATGATTGGCATCTTCAGAGCGACACTACCCTCGTGAGCAGTCTTGAGCAAGTCATTTAACATGAAATTTGCATTAGAATGTGCTAGTTTCAACTCCACTATCAGGCTGTTAGTTTTATCTTTGGACTTTGTGGCGGCATCTCTCTCAGCCTTCATCCTCTCCAAATCTCCCTTATACCTAGTGATGAGGTCGTCATAGGTTTTGTTCTCATAGGACTGGATGTTTATGTAGTTAATTTTATTGGCCTTGGAGTGTGAAGTAGAGTTTTTTTTTTCTATTCTGGACATATGATGTAATATTAAATTTCATACAACTACAATTAATATTTCTTCCAATCACCGATTTATATTTCCCATATTTTAATTTATTCAGAATGAAATCCAAGGGTTTACAAAAAGAAAGCAGGGTCCTTAGCTAACCCCATAACATGTTTCTTTACAAATTATAATTTATTTGATTTGCAGTTCGAAAAGAAGTTTAGAGCATTACCTGAAATCACGATGATTGTGAGGAAATCAGATTTCTATGGATATGAACATTATGAGGAAATTCAAAATGGAAGCTATCATGAACTCTATATGACTACGAGGAAATTAAAATTCAAGCTATGAAGAACGATGGATTGGGATTTCGAGGGTTATCATGACTTTTCCTTTTTTTCTTAGTATTTGAACGATGATTGGGAAATCAAAGCGGTCAGATATGATTTTGGCTTTCGTCAACGATGTTGTGCTTCTCTCACGATGACATGAAGAAGACAGTATGACGAATTGAAACGGGTCGGGTATGATCTTTCTAAGTTGCTTTTTGCCCGTTAGAATGTTATAATATAATAGCTGATCATGTGCTTCGCACATAGAGGGATTTATTTCGTTATAAGTTTTTTGCTTTGGTTTTATAGAAAAACCGACGTAATATATTATGTACATCTCAAATTCATATTTGCTTCTATGTATTTGCTTCAATTCTATAGGACAACCAATGCAAATGATGTTTTGTACATCTCAAATGCTTCTTACACTACATTTGCTTCGGTTGTCACTAAGGAATTGACACAAATGATATTGATTGCTTCGATGTCTAGAACAACGAAAGAAAATAAGGAGAAGAATTTTTTTTGTTTTGTACTATTGTTTTCAGCCTTCACCAACAACACGCTGTCCTCCAATATATGGTTAAGGATTTTTTAGCACAAACTTGTTGGTGTGGAGGAAGCTGAGGTTTAGTGCGAGGAGAGGATAGTCAGAAAGGAGTCGTGGCGATCTTGCGATTCTTTATGTCGTTTAGTTTGATCGGGGGACAACCTCTCTAGGCCTACCTTTTCTTTCTTTCTCTTTCAACCCTATGGTCCTTCACTCCCCGTTCCTTCCTTCTGAATCTTTCTTCATTAGTCTCGTGATGATCCTGGTAGTTGGAGTGGGATACATATGGATCAAGGGTTTGTCCCTGGACTTGCCCACACCGTAGTGAAGCTTCCTATATCTGTCTCTAGCCATGAAACTTGAAACAAGTAGAAAAATTGTATAAGTGCTGGAATTTAGGAATACGAATGAATGCAGGGATGTGTGTTTGTGAGTATAGTAAAGTGTACAATGCCGATGATCCCCCTAAGTACTCTACAGATCATGTTTGCATGGAATTAAAGATGGAGTCTCTCCACCTTGAGCCGGAATATCCTTGGGTGAGAAACTAAAGTTTGGAGCGCATTTGGTGAGGAGATTGCCAATAGAGTTATCCAAATCACTTAACCCAGTGAAAACATCTCCAAACGAGCAAGATGGAAGAATCGTTTTGACAGGTGGCAATGCGTTAGGTTCCTCATCTTTCTCAGGAGTTTTGATAATGATGCACTTCAGATGAGGTGAATAAAGAAGTTCAACTCCTTCGAGAGATGCTCATCACACCATTCGTCTCCCTCCGAATCAGTGGCGCATTCACTATCATCCTTATCCGTGCTTTATTCTTTATTCTCTACTTCCTCTTACCTCATCTCTTCATTCCCTTCTCTCGTCTTGGCACCTTCACTCTTCTTCGAGATCGGTTGCATTCTATCTCCTTCATCACCTTCTCTCGGGGCATCACCTCCACCAGCTCTTTTGTTTCCCTTTCAATGGGCTCTTCAGAATGTGCCGTACAAGACGGACCTTCTACTTCCCCTTGAAGATTCTTGCCAGAACTACGAGTGATGGTGAAAGATCGGGCAGGCGCTCTAGAGATGCTTAGTAGAGTCCATACAGGAAAAACGAATCTATTAGAGAGCAGAAGACCACATCATTAAAGGTTCTCGTTAGGCGGGAGATATGCGGTGGTGGGATGTTGGAAGCTCATCTCCTTGAGAGCTTTTAAGATATCAGCATGCTCGTTGCGAACGTCTCAAGTAGGAATGTCTACGAAGGAGCAAATAGTAAGTTGAACACTTAAACGAAAGGAATCCAAGTGCGGTAAGAGCAAGATGGGAGGGATTTTACGTCTGGAGAGCTAGTGCCCGTTGAAGCCATACGCGCACCCAACGAAGAAATACTCATTTTTGAAGTACGTGTAGAGCGCCTCTTTAACTTTGCATCGACACCAGACCTCGATGATCATGTAAGATAGCAAGGCGGAACAGTTTCCACTCTTATCGCTGTGCTTGTTTAGTCGTTCCTGTTTCAATAGGTCATTTGAAAGACGACATACTCGTTAGGGTGAAATTGGGACGGAGCCAGCCAAAGCCTTTGAAAGATCATGCGTTGAAAAGGATTGAAGGCCGGAATAACTCCGCCTAGGCACATATGCCAATTGCATGTCGTATATCCCAATAGAGGACGGGGTGCTCGTTCACCCTTCGTCGGGAGAAGCACATCACTTTTCATGACAACACATTTTCTTAAGTATTGAATAAAATTATATGAGTGCTTTCTTCAAATGAGGATCACTCATTTTCTAAAAGAAAAAAACATACCTTATATATCCGTTGCGTAGATGCGTATGAGTTGTCATCCTTTATGTCGATGAACATCCAACCTGTCCGACGATGTGAAGTGAAAAAAGAATGGTCAATGCATAGGCACAACGTCGAATCTAAAACCATAACTGAGGGCAAAAGTGACCATATGGATAAAATTAACATAGGTGACAAGATTTGTATCTTGTTTTTGAAAAGAAAACGAATCCAAACGACCTTTTTGCTAGTAGCAATTTTATGGACAAACATGTGCAGTAGAAAATACCGGGCCTGCTAACGCATTTCAGAATTTTATCATCAGCCCATATCAGATCCTTGATCGTCAAGTGGACCAAAAGATTCAAGATTATAAACGCCAGGATCAGCCGCATGTGATTTTGTATTTTCAGTTGCGAAATTAGGGCTTCTTATCCCCAAAACTCCCCTCCAGTTTCTTAGATTAAATTGAAATTTCGTTATTTATTTTCTTGAAAGTAATCATGGCATGTGAGTGCGTATCAGATTTCGCCCAAACTCAAATCGATCATCGCCCTAGGAAAAGACCAAGATGGGATGTCGATCCTATGGTAATTTCCTCGGTTATTGATCCGTACTTGGTTTATTAATTGAAATTTGTTTGTTGTTATTTACATATTATGTGTGATAGACATGCGATGAGTTGTCGATACACGAGATCTGGTAAAGTTTGATTTATTCGTAAATGATGCAGCACGATCTACAGAAGTTCAGAGGTTAGGTCATTCACAAGATAATGAAGCTTCGGTTCTAACTCTTAAGTCGTGCACGAGTCAAGAAGTTTCGGTTTTAACTCGTAAGTCGTGCACGAGTCAGCCTAAGGAGTCATATGGGAAAGATCTACGACCTAACCAAGAAAGTGAAAAGAAGTTACGACTTAAGGGCTTAAGTCGTTCGAGTTTGATGAGTCGTACACGACTCAACGACCCATCTATAAGTCATCTACGACCTAACAATTCAAATGAAGAGGAAATACGACTCGATGGGAGTCTAAATCCTTCTGGATTGATGAGTCGTACACGACCTAACTGCATGGCTATGAGTCGTCCATGACTCATCAAGAAACAAAGAGAAGTTCTAGTAATTGAAGGCCATAAGTCGGAGACGGGTTACGACTTAGATAAGTCGCTCGGAGATAAGCCGCAGGGAGATGAATCGTTCGGAGATAAGTCGTTGGAGATGAGTCGCTCAGATTTAGGTCGTTGGACCTTGAGTGGTGATGCATATGAGATGAGTCGCTTGATCCATGAGTCGTTAAGCCTTTGTGCTGAAGGGTTAAGTCGTGACTGTCTTAAGTCGTAAGTCGTCCAGGGTCATTATGTCTTAAGTCGTTGAGGAGGTATGCCGCAAGAAGCTCGTGATGTTTGAGTCGTATGAGTCTTAGGTCGTAAGCCAGGTCATGCTAAGTCGCGAGTCTTGAGTCGTGTACATATGCGTGTGTTGTAATAGAGGAGTCTAGTACCTGTTAGGTCGGCAACGACCTAGATGAGTCGTAAGTCGGTCTGGTGAGTATGTTGTGATGTAGTTACTATGAGTCGTTGTATCTATACTATTGTGATGAGTCGGCAGCGACTTAGTTATGTCGTAAGTCGTATACGACTTAAGGGTCAGGGTCAAAAACTCTATAAATAGCGAGTGTGTTGTACATTTCTGGGGGTCGATTTTTGAATAAAATTTCTTGTTGATGGCTGTGTGCTTTTCTTCTAAAATTGGTAGTTGAGTGTAATCTCCTATCTCCTCTTTCGGTTAATCGAGTGCGCTCGATTCAACGATCGTAGAAGCCGATTCACGGTATCTAGTGCGCTAGATCAACGTACGAAGAATCGTAGATCTTTGAACACGGTATAGTGCGCTATCAACGTGTTTGAGATAGCTAGAATCGGTATCTTCAGATCAACGAATTTGGAAATTTTGGTATTCATCAATCCACCGATTGTTACTTTCACCGATTGAAGTTTATTTTGATTAATCCGCTGCGTCAGTTTGGTATCAGAGCTAGACTTAGCCAATCATAGCTAAGCCGAGACTTGGAGCCAATTTTTGAAGTTGAAGTTTGAAGTGAAGTTCATCGTGTTCATCTTGAAGTTGCAACGAGTTTGAAGATTTTGATCCATTTCCTTTTGGATCAAACTTGGAGAAGTGTTTGAATTGGAAGTTGCTTGGAGACTTTGAGCCGAGCTAAGTTGAGGCCGAGCTAAGTGTTAGGCCGTGACTTGTTTGACTTATATTGAAGTATTTGTTGAAGTATTTGAGAAGTATTTGAAGTTTTTGAGAAGTTTTCAATCATGCCGCCAAGAAGAGCTAATCGTCATCAAAATGTTGAAGCGTTGTATAGAAGAGAAGAAGCCGAGCTTATGGAACAACGTATTAATGAGAAATTTGATGAAGGCATTAGAAAGTTAGAGAAGTTGATGAATGATTTGAATCAAACTCAAAGGAGGAGATCACCAAACTCGAACCATGGAGGAAACAGAGTTTCGCCATCGGTTACGGAAGCGAGAAAGGTATCACCGCATTCTTTTAGAGATAGAAGAGAAACATCAATTTCATCACGGAGAGATCATCATGACTATAGACATGAAGAGAGAAGAAGTCAACGTGAATGTGACAATGAGGCGTATAGAGATGAAGAGAGACATAGTCGAAGAAGCATGCATGAACGAAGAGATGATAATGGACGAGATCGATATAGACATGCATTTGATTTTAATGAAGAGGGTGATAGAGCAAGTATTCATTATCGAGATCGAGACCCAATTCGAAATTCTTATCGGGATGTCGAAGATGATCATCGATGGGAGTCGGGTATGAAGATGGAAATTCCAGAGTTTAAGGGTGGAATGGTAGCTGAAGAATTTCTTGATTGGTTGTCAAATGTTGAAGAGATCTTTAATTTCAAGGAGGTTCTTGAGCATAGAAGAGTGACGTTGGTTGCTACTAGGTTGAGGGGGAGAGCTTTGGCGTGGTGCCAGCAAACTAAACTTACAAGGGAGAGAATGGGAAAGTCAAAGATTGAATCATGGAAGAAGATGCAGAAGTTGATGCGAGCTACATTTTTGCCTTACAACTACCAATCACTTATGTACCAGAGGTTGCAGAATCTGAGGCAAGGGACGAAGTCTGTTAGTGATTATGCTGATGAATTTTACCAACTCATTGCCAGGAATGATATCATGGAAACGGAAGAACAGCTAACTGCTAGATTCATTGGGGGATTGAGAATGCAGATCCAGTATATGGTTAATATGTTTGATCCTAGATCAGTAGCAAAGGCACATCAGAAAGCATTGGCTTGGGAGAAGCAAGGAAGGCGTGGAGGTGGTGTGTTTACTAATTCCAATAATCAAGCGAAGGGTGTTAGTGGAAGTTCTAATGTTCCTAAACCTGTTACAAAACCAGTGGTGAAGGAGGCTGAGAAGGCGAAGGTTAGCAGTGGTTTCAAATGTTATAATTGTCAGGAGTTGGGTCACAAAAGCAATGAATGTCCAAAGCTGAAGAAGAGAGCAATGGCTGCTGAGATTGAGGATGATGGTGAGGAGGCAGAATGTTCAAATGCACCTTATGTTGAGGAGGAAGAAGAATTGTTTGGAGATGAAGGCTGTAATCTTATGATGAGGAGATCTTGTCTTACACCAAAGCAAGAGGAAGATTCTAGTTGGTTGAGAAGCAATATTTTCCAGTCGACATGCACCATTCTGGGAAAGGTTTGCAAGTTCGTTATTGATGCCGGGAGTTGTGATAATATTATCTCTACAGAAGCAGTAAGGAAGTTGAACTTGAAAACTGAGAAGCATCCTAAACCGTACAAGTTAGCATGGTTAAGGAAGGGAGGTGAAGTGAAGGTGTGTCGAAGAGCTTGTGTTAATTTTTCTATTGGGAAGAAGTACAAAGACGAAATTTGGTGTGACGTTGTAGACATGGATGTGTGTCATCTGTTGTTGGGCAGACCGTGGCAGTTTGATAGGGCAGTGCAACATAATGGTCGTGCTAATAGCTATAGTTTCATGTTCGAGGGTACTAAAATCACTTTAGTTCCCAAGAAACAGCAACAGAAGGAAAGCAAGCTAGAGGAGATCGAAGAACTGAAAACTTTGCTATCTTTGAAGGAGTTTGTTAAGGAAGTTGAAGATGAGCCTGAAGTCTATTTGTTGATTGGACGAGAGAGTCATGAAGAGGTTGAAATTCCAGAAGAAGTAAAACCAGTTTTGAAATAATTTGAAGATGTATTTCCAGAAGAGTTGCCTAAGGAGTTACCGCCACTGAGGGACATTCAACATCAAATTGATCTTGTTCCGGGAGCAGTGTTACCACATCGACCACATTATCGAATGAGTCCGAAGGAACATGAGGAGTTGCGAAGGCAAGTAGAGGAATTGCTAGAACAGGGACGTGTTCAGGAAAGCTTGAGTCCTTGTGCAGTACCAGCATTGTTGGTGCCGAAGAAGGATGGAACATGGAGAATGTGTACCGATAGTAGAGCTTTGAACAAGATTACTGTTCATTACAGGTTTCCTATGCCAAGGTTGGATGACTTGCTAGATCAGTTGAGTGGGGCTACTATCTTTTTGAAGATTGATTTAAAGAGTGGTTATCATCAGATTCGAATTAGACCGGGAGACGAATGGAAGACCGCATTCAAGACGAGAGAGGGGTTATACGAATGGTTGGTTATGCCATTTGGTTTATCAAATGCACCTAGTACATTCATGCGGGTGATGAATCAAATCTTTAGACCATTCATTGGGAAGTTCGTGGTGGTTTATTTCGATGATATTCTGATATATAGCAGGAGTACGGAGGAGCATGTAGAGCATTTGAGAAAGGTGTTAATTATTCTTCGTGAGGAACAATTTTATGCAGCTACGAAGAAATGTGTGTTCATGACGAGAAGTGTATTATTTTTGGGATATGTTGTATCTGAGAAGGAAATCCAGGTGGACCAGAGTAAAGTTGAAGCTATTAGAAATTGGCCACAACCGAGAACTATCACTGAAGTTAGAAGTTTTCATGGATTGGCATCATTCTACCGAAGATTCATTCCACACTTCAGTAGCGTGATGGCACCAGTTACTAATTGCCTGAAGGGGAAACAATTTTCTTGGTCGGAGGAAGCAGGGGTTGCTTTCGAACGAATCAAAGAACTTTTGACGACAGCGCCAATTCTTGTATTACCAGATTTTCAGTTGTTGTTTGAGCTACACACTGATGCATCAAAGGTTGGGATTGGAGGAGTGTTGA
This sequence comes from Allium cepa, assembly GCA_030765085.1. Classification (NCBI taxonomy): domain Eukaryota; kingdom Viridiplantae; phylum Streptophyta; class Magnoliopsida; order Asparagales; family Amaryllidaceae; genus Allium; species Allium cepa. Next base: position 953,823,985 of record CM060934.1, on the reverse strand, counting down.
GTCAGAATGGGAGGCCAGTTGCTTATTTCAGTGAGAAGTTATCAGGGGCAAAGATGAGATACAGTACATACGATGTTGAGTTTTATGCTGTTGTGCAAGCTGTTAAACATTGGAGGCATTATCTATTTCAGAAGGAATTTGTTCTTTACACTGATCATGAAGCTTTGAAGCATTTACAGGGGCAGGATAAGATTTCAGCGAGACATGCATCGTGGATTGCATATTTACAGCAATTTACCTTTGTTGTTAAGCACAAATCTGGGGTGACGAATCGTGTGGCTGATGCTTTGAGTAGAAGGAGCCATTTGTTGACTACAATGAAAGTTGAGGTGACAGAGTTTGAATTATTACCAGAATTGTTTGAGGAGGATCCTTACTTTGCAAAGTTTGTTGAGAAAGTTAAGGATGGGAGTACTGATGAATTTATGTTGGTTGATGGATTCTTGTTTAAAGGAAATCGATTATGTATTCCAGAGAGCAGTTTGAGATTGAAGATTATCAAAGAGTTGCACGAGGAAGGACATGTGGGCCGTGATCGTACGTTGCATTTGATTTCTCAATCTTACTTTTGGCCGTCGATGAGGAAAGAGGTTGAAAGGTTTGCGGAGAGATGCCATATATGCCAGGTTTCGAAGGGAACAACGACAAATGCAGGATTGTATATGTCGTTATCTGTACCAAGTAAACCGTGGGTTGATATCAGCATGGATTTCGTTTTGGGTTTGCCTAGAACTCAAAGGGGGAATGATTCTATATTTGTTGTGGTGGAAAGGTTTTCGAAAATGGCGCATTTTATTGCTTGTAAGAAGACGACGGATGCTGTTCGCGTTGCTCAGTTGTTTTTCAAGGAAATCTATCGTTTACATGGGTTGCCGGAGTCTATTGTTTCAGACAGGGATACCAGATTTTTGAGTCATTTTTGGCTTAGTTTGTGGAAGATGGTGGGAACGAAGCTGAAATTTAGTAGCGTTTATCATCCGCAAACAGATGGATAGACAGAAGTTGTTAACAGATCGTTGGGAAATTTGTTACGATGTTTGGTGAAGGATAATCTGAAGAGTTGGGACATGAAGTTATGCCAAGCAGAGTTTGCTCATAATCATGCAATGAATCGTAGTATAGGTTTCAGTCCGTTTCAGATTGTATATTCAAATTTACCCAGGGGACCATTGGATTTAGCAGTAGTGCCACAACCGAAGGGGACAGTTAAACGAGCTGTTGATTTTGTTGATGAATTAACTGAATGTCATAAGATCGTTCAGGAACGATTAGAAAAGTCAAATGAGAAATATAAGAAATTTGCAGACTTGCAGCGACGAAATGTTGAATTTAACGAAGGAGATTTGGTGTATGCTGTGTTAACAAAGGATCGTTTTCCAGTAGGCGCTTATAACAAGTTGAAAGCCAGAAAAATTGGTCCAGTAGAAGTTGTGAAACGGATCAATGAGAATGCTTATAAGTTGAAACTGCCGGAGGATGTATATACTTCTGACGTATTCAATGTTAAGCATCTTGTGCCGTATTATGGAGATGGACAATCTGATGGGGAAGAATTTACAAATTCAAGGACGAATTTTTCTCAACCAAGGGAGGATGATGCAGCACGATCTACAGAAGTTCAGAGGTTAGGTCATTCACAAGATAATGAAGCTTCGGTTCTAACTCTTAAGTCGTGCACGAGTCAAGAAGTTTCGGTTTTAACTCGTAAGTCGTGCACGAGTCAGCCTAAGGAGTCATATGGGAAAGAGCTACGACCTAACCAAGAAAGTGAAAAGAAGTTACGACTTAAGGGCTTAAGTCGTTCGAGTTTGATGAGTCGTACACGACTCAACGACTCATCTATAAGTCGTCTATGACCTAACAATTCAAATGAAGAGGAAATACGACTCGATGGGAGTATAAATCGTTCTGGATTGATGAGTCGTACACGACCTAACTGCATGGCTATAAGTCGTCCACGACTCATCAAGAAACAAAGAGAAGTTCCAGTAATTGAAGGCCATAAGTCGGAGACGGGTTACGACTTAGATAAGTCGCTCGGAGATAAGCCGCAGGGAGATGAATCGTTCGGAGATAAGTCGTTGGAGATGAGTCGCTCAGATTTAGGTCGTTGGACCTTGAGTGGTGATGCATATGAGATGAGTCGTTTGATCCATGAGTCGTTAAGCCTTTGTGCTGAAGGGTTAAGTCGTGACTGTCTTAAGTCGTAAGTCGTCCAGGGTCATTATGTCTTAAGTCGTTGAGGAGGTATGCCGCAAGAAGCTCGTGATGTTTGAGTCGTATGAGTCTTAGGTCGTAAGCCAGGTTATGCTAAGTCGCGAGTCTTGAGTCGTGTACATATGCGTGTGTTGTAATAGAGGAGTCTAGTACCTGTTAGGTCGGCAACGACCTAGATGAGTCGTAAGTCGGTCTGGTGAGTATGTTGTGATGTAGTTATTATGAGTCGTTGTATCTATACTATTGTGATGAGTCGGCATCGACTTAGTTATGTCGTAAGTCGTATACGACTTAAGGGTCAGGGTCAAAAACTCTATAAATAGCGAGTGTGTTGTACATTTCTGGGGGTCGATTTTTGAATAAAATTTCTTGTTGATGGCTGTGTGCTTTTCTTCTAAAATTGGTAGTTGAGTGTAATCTCCTATCTTCTCTTTCGGTTAATCGAGTGCGCTCGATTCAACGATCGTAGAAGCCGATTCACGGTATCTAGTGCGCTAGATCAACGTACGAAGAATCGTACATCTTTGAACACGGTATAGTGCGCTATCAACGTGTTTGAGATAGCTAAAATTCGGTCTATTCGGATCAACGAATTTGGGCATTTTGGTATTCATCAATCCACCGATTGCTACTTTCACCGATTGAAGTTTATTTTGATTAATCCGCTGCGTCAGTAAATATGAAGCAAAATTTCTCATCTGTGTTTGATAACTCGAACCATTTTTCTAGGTCCGCTATCTGAGTATTGCGTTTTATCTGCAAAATATCAGATCATAGAGGATTAGCTTACCTTACGGTTACCTCTACTTATGATTTGTGTATTATTTCTTCTGATAAATTGGAAAAGCCACCAATCAGTTCTGCTAAGAGAAGTTTAGTTTGTTGACAGCAAAATTGTTTCTTCTAAATTTTTCCTTTTTCTTGATAAACTGAGTTACGACGATGAGGTAACTACGTTTAAAATGATACCAATAAGAGATTTGTTATGTTTCAGATGGCATTAGGTTTTGCTCGTACAAATCTTGATTAGTCTTTGGTCTCTAGCGTCAATTTTAATACGATGCTTAATTGTCAATATACACACCTTTCAATTTCTCTAAAGTTGTCACATTTAACGTTCATCATTTATTAGCTTCTGTTGAATGAAACAGATTTTATTATTTTAACTGTCATGAATCATGAGTTGTACGGCGAAAAGCTGGGTTCTCAAAATATATATTCTGTTTGCATCATCAATTCTAACTGAGCAATTTTTTATTTAGAAGCGAAATTTCTTTGAAGTTACAGCAGAAATTGGAACAAATGTTTTGTTGTTTATGTAAACTTTAATTTCTTTGCCAACTTACAGATTTGTTTTTAATGGCTTTGCATAGGTTCAGATAGGAATGTTTTCTGAAAAGGAAGCCCTTGGAGACTTGACCAACTTTGTATCATCGATTTTACCTTTATATGATCTCAAAGTGACTCAAAAGGCCTTCACTCCAAAGCGGGAGGATGATAAGGATGGTCGCTACATGTTTAAGATTGGAGATGATTTTACACCTCGATGTAATTACATTGCTTGTTATTTATGCAACTTGAAATAAATTGATCATTATTCTCTATCCTCGTCCAACTGTTGCATAGGAGCTTCATATAGTTGACACCAAACCATGGCTTGCATTTACTTCTTTGTTACTTACTCAGTTCATGTTTACATAGTTGCAGATAAAGTATACCGCAAGATGGGAGAAGGTTAGAACCAAATACTCTTGTGATGATGGATAAAGCTTGTTATTATTTTGTATGCTATCCCACGGTAATGATTTGATGTATTTGCCAGGCACGTTTGGTCAAGTATTGGAGTGTTGGGACAGGGAAAGTAAAGAAATGGTAGCCATAAAAATTGTCCGAGCTGTAGATAAGTATCGCGAGGATGCTATGATCGAAATTGATGTGCTTCAACAGCTTAAGCAGCATAGCAATTCTTCTGGCCGGTTAGTTCTTTACACATTGCTTTTGTTTGCTTAATTTATCTTGTATTGTTTGGAATAAACTATATCTCCGAGCTGCTTATTTTTGCAGTTGTGTGCAAATACGGAACTGGTTTGACTATTGTAATCATATTTGCATTGTAAGTTCATAACTGATTCGTGATTATAATCCTGTACATGCAATTGAAAAAAATGGGCGATTGAGTGTGTTTGGTTTATCGATTGATATTAACAGGTATTTGAGAAGCTTGGACCAAGTTTGTACGATTTTCTAAAGAAAAATGATTACCGACCATTTCCCATTGATTTAGTCCGCGAGCTTGGCAAACAACTATTGGAATCGATAGCATGTGTGTAGACATTACTCTTAAACCTATTGTTTTCATACATATCATATTGGTGTTCATTGTTTGCTCTTCTCTAAGTTTTATATCTAGTCTCTAGGACCATAATAATACAAAATTGTTTTCTTACGCATTTTGCATTGGTTGCCTTTAGGTTTAATGCAAAAGCCATAAAGTTGTATGAGGTTCCAGAAATTAGTGTTTTTACCTTCAGTGAAATACAATGTCTTTGACAATTTTTTTTTATGGAGGTGCGTAAAGCATCACTTTAATTGCATAACGTAGTCGAGGCTTTCAACAAAAAAAATATTTTCCTTTTTAATGATTCTTTACTTGGAGTTGAGGAAGTTTTTATGATCAATACAACACAATTTAATGCCATATTTAGGAATCCTGAGTTAAATTTTATATACGATACTAAGGAAAATGTTGTATTAGAGCGGTCAGGACGTGCACTAGCTAAAAGCTGATAGTCCTATATTGATAAAAATGGCATCAAAGGTTTGTATTAGGATATATTTGTCTACCACAGTGGATGCATGCTTGTGTGGCGGTGTTGCATCTACATGTTTTGCTTGATGCATCTCTCTTAACATCAGATATGCACAACTTGTTAACTGTATATTTTTTTTCTGCCTTTCTCGCATCTTGCAGTTTTGCATGATTTGAATCTTGTTCATACTGATCTGAAGCCTGAAAACATTCTTTTCGTGTCTCCTGAGTACATAAAAGTATCAGATCATAAGGTACCTAACTGAGTGGATCTGTAATAATATTATAATACTAACGGATTGGTCGTGCAGGACAGAAAAATGTCTTTTGCCATAACATTTCTTCTTTGAGCCACGAAAGTATTTTAATTAGAATGAATAGGTTTAATTGTACTGATTGTATGGTAATTGGTTGTTTATCAAGGCTGGATCCTGCTCTCTAAGATTACCAAAATCTAGCGCTATCAAAGTAATAGATTTTGGCAGCACAACAAATGATAGCCAAGATCATAGTTATGTTATATCAACAAGACATTATCGTGCTCCTGAGGTTATTTTGGGTAGGAGTTTGATGCCTTTGCTTTTATATAATACACACATGCGCTCTTTTTCCGCATCCCTCTATTTAATGTCATATCTCAACGTTTTGTCAATGGATAACATGGAGCTATCCGTGTGACATCTGGAGTGTTGGTTGCATAATTGCAGAACTTTGCACTGTAAGTCATTTTGGTTTGTTTCTCCCTCTTTGATTGAGTTGATGTTTATGAAGAAGTTGCAAAAACAGGGGGAGGCATTGTTTCAAACCCATGAAGAATTAGAACACTTGGCTATGATGGAGAAAACATTAGGTCGTTTTCCCCAGCAAGTGCTTCGGAAGGCCGAGTATGTGATTTATTTTTTAGCGTTTAGGGCAGTTGTTTGCAATTCCATGGATTCATTTCGGGTTTTTTGTCAGTCGACATGCTGAAAAATATGTTAGGAGGGGTCGGTTGAACTGGCCAGAGGGTGCTGCTTCAAGGGACAGTATAAAAGCAGTATCTAAATTGCATCGCCTTGAGGTATTATAGCTTGTGTCATGATTTCATTTTGTGGTAGTGCTGTTTTTTTCCTTTTCTTTTGGATGATGTATTTATTTTGAATATAATCAGACCCAACTATTGCAATACATTGATCACTCAATCGGTGACCTTGTGGATCTGTTAGAAGGCCTACACGAGTATGAACCATCAAGGCGGTTGACTGCTCATGAAGCTCTAAGGCATCCTTTCTTCACAAAGAGGCGTCGCTCAAGGTCTTAAAGTGGAAATTTTGCTTCTAACTTGATGCTATTGACAAGTGATTTTTTTACCTGGTTTGCAAAATTGAACAACAGATTAAGCCATGCTATCAAAGATGAAATATTTATTGCTGACCCTGGAAGAGTGTACATATTGTTGAGTTGAAAGTTTTTACTACAGACTTACATCACTGCAATTTAGTTACCCATGTTCCTAGGATCATCTAATGGAACGGCAGCTCACCATTTCTAATTTTTCCTGGATTCTGTCAGTGATTTAATTTAGTTACCTTGTATATAAAATCACCAGTCATTTTTGTTGGCTGACGCGAGGATCTTTTTATTGTTGATGATGCCAATGCAGCAATGCTGATGGGAATTGATGTATGCTTGTTTTTTTTTTTTTTTTTTTTTTTTTTTTTTTGAATATTGATGCAGAAATGGATGTGTTGCTTGTTTTTTTGGAAATAAAAAGAAAACATGATAACGCCTCCTGTTAATTGTTGCTCAGCAAATCTTTATCAGCAATACATGCAACTGTCTTGCTCAATTTTAATGGAGACCTACCCTAAGCATCGTCCGATTTGCTGAAATTGCTCCCTCCAACCTCCGTCGTGGTTGTATGGTATTAATATTGGTGCGTGGAATGCCAGTTGTGTTCACGATGAACTGATGGTTGGTACTGAAAGTTAGTTGTGTGTGCACGACATGCAAGCTGTTATTCCCTTGCTAATATCGTATATTAATATTGGTGCACGGTCTTCTTCTGTTGGTATTGAAAATGAGTCGAGTACCAGTGTTGTTATCTCGACTTCTCACGAGGTTAGGTGATTGGAATAAATATAAAATTACGAATAAAAGAGATTAAAAATGATCCATCCATGTTGTGATGGGATAAACTATTACAACCGTACAATGGTGGCGTTAAATTGTGTAATTTTATAAACTGTTTACTATATTTTTTCATTAATTTCAAATGTATGGTATATTATATTTAACGAATAATTAATTTTATTATTATAGATAGAAAAAACATGTTGTTTAAAGACGCATTAGAGAGACTGCATATGAAGAGAATATGGAGATTTTGACATTAACACTAGTTGAAAATAATAACCATCAAACAATTTATAACTAATCAAACTGCATAATGTAAATGACCATTTTTGATTTGTCGCAACTATTCGTTAACTGAAACCTAAAATACAATAATAATATATGAAATGAATCACTTACATTATCAAGACAAAAACACAACTTTTCATAATAAATTCCACATGTATAACTATAAATTAGGCATATAATATCTTTAAACTTAATATTTATTTGCAAGTAAGATGACAAGAAGTAATTACCATGAGAATACGTGCACAATACATTTAAAATTTGCAGGAGCTGCATATTTCAAAATTTCAAGAAAATGATATTCCTTAACATCTTCATTTTCGAAGAGAGAAACTTGTGACTAGATCATTTTACCACCATGATCACTACAAGCTCCACCAAGTGTCAACATCTAATTACAGTATAAACCATGTATGATCATTAAGTTATAAAATATTATGTGATAATTTTAACGTGAACAGACAAAAGAATTGAACTACAACCTTAGCTGTGAGAATAACGAAGAAGAACATGAGAGCTGCTTATAAAATCCTTATATCAGTAAGGACATGAATAGCAAGCACACTTCCAACTTCACAATTTTCGATTAGTTTGGTCTTTGGTTATCATAATGCTCAAAATTGAGCTACTACGTGGATTGGAGCAATACAACGAAGTGAAACAACGGGCAATCCATGATCATAATTGCTTAGCCAAAGACTCTTTTGCATATCACAATTACCAAATATGCTTGCACCCTACCACGCATCGTCTCAGAAACATGCACCCACAATAACAATTTAGAATCAACATTTGTCACTGGGTATCTTCCTTGTGCTACATGGCAAAAAGTGACATTTGTAGGAAGAGAAAAAGAGACTTGTCACTTGCCATTCTACAAAATTCAGGTGCTTATAATTGAATTTGAACCGTTGTTCAAAAATTGAAGCAAAGATCACTCGTGGATCTTGACACCTAGATCATCTATTCAACCTATGCGACCTTAACTTTCTGGATTTAAAAATCGAGTATTGATTTCCGATCCATAAGATGATGCCATTGTTTTCATGTCGATGTCGATCTTCGTATATCGCTGTAGGAAGTATTCATCTAAGATTTGATTTTAAAGTAATTTGATGAAGATAAGAGAGTACCGGGTTATTCAAATTAAGCTGTTTGGATGAAAATAACGAGGAAAGAGGATTTAGGGTTTATTAGCGCTAGAGAAGTTAGGGGAGGACGCGAATTTAGGGTATGGGAAGCAGTCGAAATGTAGAGCGGATCCTTTGGTTTTAGATTTAGTTAAAAATCCAAGAGGGAAAAATGGAATAGAGAAGCGAGAGAAGATGCAGGGACCAAGAGAGAAAGCAGAAGTTTTGGCTTCAGAGAATTCCATTTTGTAACACCATGATAGGGCAAAGCTCCCTACGGTCGATTTGATTAAATATATATGGTATTGATACAGACAAAAAATGAATCGATGCACATGTGGCGTGACCGTGTGAGGAGTAAAATGAAAAAACATCCATTTAGGTTCGATTCTAAAAATTATAGTATCACCTCATCTATAAATAAATATTAACTTCATTGGTTGTTTGACCATCATTTAATGTTAGCAAATAAACAGTCAATCTCATTTAAATATCAACAAATTAAATCAACTAAATTGAACCAGTTATTTTCAGTGAGATTGGTTTCAATTTTGAAAAATTTAGGGTTCCTTTAGTTCGTTTTTTTGTTGAATGGTTATTTTTGTTTTAATTTTTATTTTCAATTTCAACACAAACTGTAATAAGCCACACTTTCCGACACGAATCATGTCGAGAAAATATGAGCTGTTAGGTTTTCAAGATATTACAGAGCATAATTACATAAATAGATTCTAAAGATATTCTACACTTTCAGATCTCACAGCGGAATGAATTAAAATATAAATACAAAAAAATATACATTTCATAAAACATTTTTCAAAATACTTGATTTACACAATATATTGTTTTCAAATTACGACATAAGTTTACAGACTTCTAATAAGTAACTATAAGAGAACAACAGAAAATATTAGAAGACCATCATTGAGCTTCTTTCTTCTCCACGCTATAAAAAATCATTGCTAATTTGTCGTTCTATATGGGGGAAAATAAAGAGAAGGGGGATGTATTAGACATAAAGTCCGATGAATGATAACAAGACTAGTAAGATGATTAAGTGCAATTAATTCTAAATCTATGCTAAGTGTCAAAGAGTAAATATAGTTTATCGGTGCACTTCTAAGGTCATATACCTACGGATAATCACTTAACTCACTGGATCAAATCTACAAGTCATAACCTCACACTATCGATTGGTCAAATCGATATTTACTGTCCATTATCTACCCACATTATACCTGGAGAGGGAGAACACAGTACACAAACTCGCAGAGTGGCTCATCGTATGCACCCACACTCATTCTAAATCGTAGTGGCAAACTGCCTCTTATTGCTTAATCCGGTGTTCACCACGTGCGAATCATTGCCAGGACAAGGCTCCCACCAAGTATCGTTGTGTTTCATATGACCACTTATTGTCCAACTCTAGCATCCATCAATACCACGGGCGCCCCAGGAATTGTTCCTACAAGTTGCACCCACTTGTACGTTACACTCCTTGGAACTAACGCGAATAAATCACCTCATCTCAGTAAATCCATTTTCGACATCCACCTTACGGACCATCCAATTGCCTATGTTTGCGGATCTTTTAGATCTTATCCACTTAGCGAAGTAAATTCGTCGTACAACTCAGATAGGGAATTAACTTCCCTACTCCCTCACACATACTTCACGGTTCAAACAGTGCAACAAAACATTCATTATTCATCAAAATTTCTTTTATTTAATTAGCCAAAGGTCGAGGTTCAAATCAACATTTTTGAATTATGGTTGTTCACGCGTTAAGTATCAAGTTGTACACACATTGATGAATCGTAACTTTAGTTTAATTATCAATTTACAATTAAAACATAACAATTTAGGATTTGCTATTTAGGGTTTACAACTTGGTGATTGAATAGGCTAACGATTTATTGTACTTCCTATTTTAAGTTTTAGCTTTAAATTTAGAATTTTGGCATACTTGATCTAAATTTCTAACATATTCACTTTAACTTAACATATTAAATTTACACTTATCTAACATATTCAATTCATGTTTCTAACATATTCAATAAACTACCCATCTCCAATTCATGTTTCTAACATATTCAATAACCTATCCATCTCTAATTTAGATTTGATATATCCAACGCAATTATCCAATTCATGCCTATTATTCTAATTTATACGCATGTTCAATTAATTATCTAATTCACACTCATTACTCTAATCCATACGCATGTACAATTATATTCCCTACATACTCAATTCAGATCTTATATAAAAATCATAATTCTAACATATTCAACTTAAATAAAAGGCTATATAGCTTAACATATCCAAATAATTAGATTTAACATCCAATTCTATTGATTTACAGATCTATAATTTAACAATTTAATTTGGGTGCAACGACCCGAAATTTTGGACACTTTGTATGTAACTATCTGTATTTTTTTAATATTTGAATCTTTGACTTAATGTTATTAAAATGATTTAATAAGCATTTTAACCCCATTATAAATCATAACTAATGATGATAAACTTGTTTCAAAAAAATATTTACAAATATATATACATACATATATATACACGTGTGTGTATATATATATACACGTGTGTGTGTGTGTATATATATATATAGAAAAAATATCGATAATATGATCGAAAAATATTTTATCGGTATACAGCTATTTTCTCAGTGGAAGTCGTGTAAACTTTTTACACATGTCTAAGTAACCATTATGGAGATAATTAACAACTAAAAATATTTTCTTGTTTATGGCTAACTAAATAGGAAAATGAGCAAGTGAGGAAAATGAGCAAATAAGAAAATAATTAACTCTTAAGCTAATACCTAATGAACTCGTTAGCCACTAATTAAACACTATCCTCTTCATACAAGCTTGGAAGATTCTAGAAGCTTCTTGTAGGATAAGAGGTACTATGGTAAGGGTATAATAGTAATCAGTCTAAAGGAGAAGTGACATAGAGTAAAAGTAGGCATAAATGGGAAATGCTTAAGTGTTAAGTAAATGATAAAGTAGAAGTGAGATAGAGTAAAAATAGGCATGAATGTAAATGCTTAAGTGTTAAGCAAATGATAAAGTAGATGTGATGGGATATAAGCCTTCCGGGGGGGGAGGGGTGAGAGTAAGCTTATGCTTCACCACTTAAAGCCTATAAATAGAGGGGAGGGGTTCACTTAATAATCACAAATAAATTTCTAAACTTGAGATGAAGATGAGGGTTGAAAACGATGAAAGTGCTTAAGCACTAATCCACTAATTACTCTCTAACTTTTTCAAAAGTTAACCAAAACTTCTCTAATCTCTTTTAAACTTTGACTTTGGATCTAAGACATCATGAGAAGCATGATTAGAAAGTAAGAAGTGGGAGGAGGTGAGATGAAGAAGGGAAGCTTGGAGGGGTCGTGAGCAGGAGGAGGAGGAAGGCGGCTTTGGTTTGGAAGTGCTAAAGTTGGACCTTTAGGTTTGTGTTGATGGAAGGAGGTGGTTCTTTGGTTCTTATAACTTTATGCTTGGGTTAGGCATGGATCTAAGTGAGTTATCTTACTTTCCCTTAAGTATATTATTATGTATATATATGTTGTGTCCATAGTATAATAGTTAAAGTGACATTAACCAAGTAAAGTTATAAAATTTGAACCTCTCTTGCTTATGAAAGTAGATTATTATTCATGCTAGGCATTATTTCTGACTTGAAGTTTTTGTTTTCCCCTTAAATTCTCGGATTCATTAGCATTACTATATACACTGATTGACCAAGAAGGCATCTTTATATGTCACTCTTGGCGTAATTGTAATAATTATATTTTTCTTAACGTGGTTAACGTTTATGGGGATTATGTAATGAACATGCAAGGTTTTTGAAATTGAATGTGGAAATATGTTGTTGAATTATTATAATTTTTTTTTTACTATATTCTTGTTATTTGGGTATCAATGTATCTTGCACCGCCGTATTTAGCTGCTGAGGATTAAAAACCATGGATGACTGCAGCATCCGTAACTGCTAGTTTTGGGCCTCCAAGTAAGGGGATGTTACAGAGTAATAAAGTTCAATTTTTCTTTCATAAGACCATTGTCACATTATAGATTGCTCCTCACATCGTGAGATTCTATTCCGTCTTTTCTTTCTTATACCCAAACCATTAGTATTTTAGGCTCCTAATTGTTTGACACGTAAATACCATGGATGTATTAGTGTCGACATTGGACGATTGAAAAGGCAGGTCATTGCATGTGGTATCAGAGCTTAGGTTGAGCGAACACCTAGGCTTTGGTAGGATTAACTTGAGATATGGTAAGTGAGACCCTAGGATAAGTTTGAATGTATTATATATAAGAGTACGTATTTGTTAGTAATATAAAAATGTTTTATATAGTGTTGATTTTTCGGTTGCATGGTTTATGAATTCTGGTTCGCACATAAGGTACAAATGTATTAATAGGGTTTCTAAACACTTGAACAAGGCAAATCGATAGAGTATTGTTTTGGAAAAGTGGGTAAATGAAATAATTTTACCTAAATTATATTTATATATAAAAGAATAATTTTTTTAGGAATTATTATAGTTATATATGGTGCGCTTGGTTGTTAAAGAATGATAATATTGAACTATTATGGGCATTTTTTTAGTTAAGTTAAATACGAGCACCCTGTGAATTCAGTTTCATAGTTTGACTATAGGGGGTTCGAAAATAACGTTGAGTTAAAATTCAAATTTTATTTTAATAAAAATTGTTTATTATAATTAAAGCAAGGATAAAAAATTATGAAATGATCTCATATAAGAAGTGAAATTATACAAGTAGGATTTATAAATAGAGTTTATAAATAAGAATTTAAACTAAGAATTTGAAAACTAAAATTCTGATGTTTTGGAAATTGTTTTCCAAGTTCATAGGAAAATAATAATAGTATTATTTTGATGTATTATTCACTAGAAATGTTTTAAATTGGATTTTAGAGGATAGAAAGCACTGAACTCACTTCGATCGCTGAAAAATAATTTAGATGATGACTGCAACATCATCAATGTTCATTTTTGAGTTTCTAAGTGAGAAGTTGCTGCCATGGGAATTTTCTTTAGAGTTGTTTAGTAAAAAAAAAGTTTGTTTTAGATTCCAAAAGTATGATTTGATATACAAGGAGATATGTATATTATTATTAATACTATTTCAAATGATTTGAAATAAAATTGGATATTAAATTTTGAATTTTCAGTTAAGTGTATTATGGACTCATGGATCTTATCCATTTGGATAATTTGGGTTGTGTATCTCATTTTGATGTGTTGTTTGATAATTTTTATTTATGAAAATAAATGGAATTTTTAATGATTTTAGATAGTCAAAAACTCCCAAATGGATATTATAATTTGGCCAAGTATTTTGTGAAAATATAAGTAGATAAGTTTTTATAACTTGTAAATTTGAGAAATTAGTAAGTTAAGACAAGTTTTAAATTTATTGAATATTCTGGTTAAGTAAAACAATTTTGAATATTGTATATATATACTCTTAGGAAGTAGAAATGTATTTTGATAATATGAGTTTGAGTTATAGAATGTTAATAGACTTAAGTAATGTTTCTCAAGTAAAATAATGATTCCTTAAAAAGGTAATATTAATATTTGAAAAATGTTATATTAATGAAGATATGTCTTTATAAAGCGTTTGTAGGCTTAAAGCAGTATGTTATGAAATGACTCAGAAAATGAATTCTAATATTAACTAAAAAATGAACTTAAAATTTAAAGTGTTGATAAAACCAAAGTTGTTTTTTAAAATGTTTATGAACTTAAGTAAATTTTTATGAAATAATTTATAAATAATTATAGTATTAAAGGGAACATACTAAGAAATAATAAACGTGGATTAAAATAACTGGTATAGCTAAGAAAAGTAAATTTGAAAATTGGGCTATGAGATGAAATTTAACTTAAGTAAAGTTAAATAAAGAGATTTATGAAACGGCTTGTAAATAAATTTTAGTATTAAAGGAAACACTATTAGAAAATTAAGTATGATTAAAATTGAATGTGAATAAAAAGAATTTGGTGTGATTACGAAACCAACAGAAATAATGCCTAGGATGTACATAGATCATTTTATTCCCAAGACTGTTTGATCCAAATTCGAGCACATGAATTCGAGGTGATTTACACTAATCCAAACAAAGATTTTTCACTCAATTTTTGACCGCAAACACTTGATAATTTTTTTATATGTTTCCAAAGTTACATATCATAGTGTATGGCTATACAAGGAGGACGATGGTTCCTGATCAAGGAGCCCAATTGAAGTTCGCATTAGAGTGATCCAGTGAGAGAAACAAGTTCGGAAGTGAAATTGTGTGATCGAACGAGCGATCGGATTTGATATAGCACATGGATGAAATATGTGCATATTACAGGCTTTAATAAATTATATGTTTGACATTGGAAAATTCAAAATTTTATGGTTGTGGGTTATATGGTTGCATATTATTTGACAATAAGATGCAATGGAAGCAAAAGCTAGTTTGATGGTTTTGGTTTCATGAGTAGAGTTATTTGTCCGACAAATAGGTACAAGTTTATATATTTGTTTTGGCTGATGATTTTATGCCCCAGATATGGGAGGCCTTTGTTTTCTTTTGTTGGTTTGGGCCCGTTGTGGCGATTTGTAGATTTTTTGATCGAGCCATGCAAGGGAAACGTTACCTAAATTTCCTTGATTTTAAAGACTTAGAAATTTAAATAATCCATTTAACTAATTGATTTTGAAAAGTTAATGGGTCTAGAGGCATTTTCCTTACCTTGGAAATTTTGGAGGCAAAATTCTTTCATGGGGGGAGAATGCAATAACCCAGGATTTTAGTCATTGGATTTTGAATATTTAATTAATTCTAAATATTTAATAGTTGAGTTTTAAAGTTTAAAGACTTGAATTCAATATAGAGATTACTTTAAATATTTGGATTGTGAAATTAATATTGGAATAGTGATTTAAAAAATTGGGATTTTAAGGCTAATATTTATTTAGTGGATTTAATAGACTTATTTACCTCCTTTTAAATTAATAAATATTAACGTTAATTCATTTGTAAATTTACTTGTAATAATTAATGATTGAAATAAATTTTAAGAAAATAAATTATTACTTTTATGATTCAATTTTTATTAACGTGTTTTTAATTTAATTAATTTTATTTTTCATAATTTTTAATTTGGAAAATATTGAAATTATTTATTTGACAATTTATCATTATACGTAAGTGTTTTTTGATTTTTCAGATTCGAATAACCAATGTATATTAATATTTTTTTAGGGCCACGTCGTTATTCTGAGCATGACTGCATTTTCATTTTGGTCATTTGAAGTTCGTTTGCAAAAGAAAATCTGTGCAGCGAGATACCCAAAAACGAGTAATATAACTAACTTAAAACACTTACGAAAATCATTTCCCTTACTTTTCTCATATCCTATAGTTTATAGATCTATTCATTTACATAAAAATACAAATCCACTTACTTTAAAAATAAAAAAATGAATATAAAATCATAAAAATAAAAAGCTTGCATCTTTATGCTTGGAGAGCTTAGATCTTCTTATAGTTGAGTCTAAGGAGGTTATGGTAGATATCTGAGGGGCTCGACATTTTTTTAGGATAGCTAAGTTTTGTGTTTTTTAGAAAATTAGGCATCAATTAGCGAAATGGACGTGGTTTTTAGGTTTAACCTATTGTTTAGCAACGTGGGATAGATTTTGGTGGAGTGTGAGCTAAGTTTGAGGCTCGCTTTGGTTGCCTATGCACGGAGGAGGCTGGTGTCATGATTTATGGGTGTGGTTCAGGTGTGAAGTTTATGTGATGGAGGGGTAGAACTCGTAGAGAGAAGTCTATCGATGAAGACGAATGTTGTTTTTATCGAGCGTGGCTAGCATGATAGTCAGGGCAGTTCGGCCATGGTGGTTTCGGCTTTAGGAATTTGAGATGGAAGGAGATTTGAATATTTAGGGAAAATGTATTTGCTTAAGAAGTAATTAAGTTTAATTGTAATCAAGGAAATTAATTTTATTATTTAAAAATTGAAATATTATATATTTTAATAACTTGTTCATACGAGGCCCAATCGAGACAAAATTTTTTGCGTTGCACTCATGATGACGTAAGCTTCGCGATGGAACTAGTTTGGTTGAATCTGGAGCAAATAGAAATTTGCTGTAAAATCGAACGTTGTTCGATTTCAGTTCAAATCAGAATGCTTTGGCGCGCCAACCGGAATTTTAGTGAGCATAACTCACCTCTTTGGTTAAATTAGTATGTTATAGTAGATAAAATTTACCGTTTGTGTTTAGTTGAAATTATTGGCTGTTTGGTTAAATACTTGCTTTTACAAGTGGTTGTTAATTAAATTTAAATACATGAATATTATTGAGAAATCCAGATTTCTCATAGCAGTGGTTTGAAATTTCCAATTATATATACCCATTAATTCTATTCAATTTAAACCCTGTTATATTGATTTGTCAATTGTTGAATCTTTGATTGTTTAGCCTTTTAGTTATTACATTGTAATATGTTCAAAACTTAACCGCTGTAGTGATAAAAATGAATAACAATATTGGTTAAGTGCTTTGGTGGCTATTGGCCTCAATTTAGTATTTTGAAAATACTATTAATTGCCGTTTGTCTTGAAATTGGTTTTTGTTTTGGAAAATGATTTCAAATTATGATCTTTGGGTTTTCTGTAATATTTTTATTTAAGTTGTTTTCGAACTTCTCTATTTACCCCAATCTTTTTATTTGCTTTTTCTAAACCATTTAGAAATGTTTTAAAGTTGTTTAGCTATCATTTAATAATGATTTAAAGTTGTTTAACTATTGTTTAATAATGTTTAAAAGTTGTTTGTTTTTATTCAATAATGCTTTGAAGTTATATATTAATATTCTAATGTTATGAAAAGTTATTTATTTAAATGATTAATACTATTTGAAGATAATAATAATTATTTATTAATAATATTTTAGAAGTTAATTATTTATCACAATAAGGTTTTTGAAGATTAAATATTAATTATTATATTAATTATGTTTGGAATTATTAATTATTGCACAAATAATGTTTTTAAGTTATATATTATTATATTAATAATGTTCTGAAGTTATTTACTATTACAGTAATAATGTTTTGAAGTAAATTAATTATTAGATTAACGATGTTCTAAAGGAAATTGACAGTGTTATTGATATTGTTGAATAGTTAATTTATTATTTATTTATGATGTTTAAAGCTAATTACTTTATTAGACAAATTATATTTATAAAATAATAATCGATTTATAAAGTAATTTCATTTAATAAAGAGTTTATGAATGAAAATGAAGTTTTGTATTTATAAAGGCTTTATAAAGGATTTTTATAAAGGGATTTTAGAAAAGTTTTTTATACAGAAATGTTAGACGGGATTTTTATAAAAGAGTTTCATAAATTGTTTTAGAGATTTATAAATGATTTTTAGAGATTTATAAAAGGTGTTTTGTAAATGATTTTAGAGTTGTATAAAAAGGGAATTATTTAACGAAGATGATATCGATTTCCAAAAATAATCTTTAAATTATTATGGTGGTATGGAAACATCTTTTTATACTCAATACCAATTAGGAAATCTTTCTCATTTTTTGTGAATATATTTATACCGTTGAGATAAGTATGTGGATGTTCTTCCAAGTATGAAAAGAGCAAAAGGGTTTATGAGTATACCTTTGTAAAAGTATCTTGATGCAAATATTTACAAAGTGATTTTAATTAATGTAAGGATTAATTAAAGTGGTTAGTGGTTGCTTATGTGCTTAACCAATGTTAGTTTTCCTATGAAAGAAACCCCTGATTGGATTAATGATTGGTTGGTTTTTTGATAGTTAAATAACCGACTATCAAACTTGGCTAGTTTTAAATTATCGTTGTTGGTTCGAAGAGACCAGGATTAGATATATTATCTAAAAACCACTTTGAACTGACATAAGCGTTCGAATTGGAACATCTTGAAGAAAATCATAGATGGAGTTTTTGAAGTGCAAGGGCTACTTGCTACTAATCCTGAGGGTGATTTCAAAATGGATGTAGTACATGTAGTGCCTTAAGATTTGTTCAGGCCCAGAACGAACTTATACGGATAAATGCTGACATTACATTTCTTCCTAGAGGGTAGTGTTTGTTTTCTAAGATGTTTTGTTATATAAAAAGGTAATCATAGCCTTAAGCTTCATTAATCAAAAAATGACTAAATCAAGGATATACGGTAAGGCTATTGGGTCACTCCTGTTACGATATGATCATCCCATATCTACAGTTAGTATTTATGTATGCTTTGGGCCCCATTATGGTTATTTATCAACCACGAGGTGATCATATTTGGCATTATCTATTAAGGGGTAGGGCAGGTCCTGAGTAAGTGAGGTGCAACGTGTTGTAGCCTCTAGTACATTTTATCTAGAGGTGTACTTATTCAGTAGGTAGATCCTTACCCTTTGATAGATGGAATCCATTTTAAATACGATCCTTTGGACTTGATTGTATCCCTATTATGTAGAATTTAATTAACTAATTTCGAATATGATTCAATTTTTTTAAACCATAAATACTATTATAATATCAAAGGAATTCCTATAGAAACATTTTGGTTATCGTAAGGTAAAAACTTGTCCATGTTTATGCAGGCTTGGTCTTACGTGATACCGTTATTTTTTTTTAAAATATAATATTAAAATTCAATTGAGGTGTGTTTCTCACGCTAATTTACCAGACTGAGCCGAGTTTTATTTTATTATAATGCTCGGGTTTAGACCGAGCATATTTTCATATTCATTTTGGATGCTTTGAAGATTCAGGAGACGAGATGGATGCATCCAAGACATATTCATGTATATTATATTTTTTTGCTGCATTAGTTGTTTATGTTTTTAGCAGTTGTGAGGACAGGTTGTTATAACTGTCCAGGCTGTTGACTGATTACTTGATTCTGATTGACATATGTATAATAATGTTCATTTTTTCTTTTGTAAGATCATTGCCATATTATAGATTGCTCGTCACATTGTGAAATTTTATTCCGTCTTTTCTCAAAATAATATGTCTTTCTGGCTCTTGATTGCTCGGCACATGAATACCGTGGATATATTAGCGTCGACATCTGGGGATCAAAAAGGTAGGTCGTTATAAATTGTAACTCATGTATCTACGATCTTATCATTTATATGCTAATTGTTGGAATTATTTATAATCAAATCTTTAGTGTGAACCGAGTTTGCAATGAGATGATCAGATAAAGTGCTGGAATTGCCACTTATAAGCGATTGTCTTTGCCAATCATTGCGGACACTAGTCCATCGGTGATGGGTGACCGATGGACCTATCTCCAGCAATTTCATGTGTGCTTTTGCATTTTGTGTATGTGTGTTTTAAGGTATGTGTGATTGTTGTATCATGTGTGTGCATGCTTGGGTGAGGCTATTGATATGTGTGCGTGTAACAGTAGTGTGTGAGTGTATAAGTGTCATATTTATGTGTGTGTTTGCAGTCTGCAAGTGATAAGCTGTAGCGTGAGTTTTAATTTGTTAGCCTCTGTATGTGATAGTGTAGATGTGTGTTTATATGTAGTGTATATGTGAATATATGTGTGTGTAAAATCAGTGTTTGTGTGTGTTGAGTTTTTGTTTGTATACTTGCTGATTAGTTTTATCTTTTGCGTTTTCTCCTTGATTTGATTTTAAGTGCACTTCCCTATGGATTCTTTTGGTTTATAGCACCTAATTGTACCTCAGAATTCAGTAGCAAGCTTGTATACATTACCTGTGAATTTATGCATGTGCTATATTTGGTGTATTTTTGTGTTTGCATTTTTAGTCGCTTGATACATAAATTGAAATCTATATTTATATACCTATACACACACATTAAGTTTGAATTATATAATATATAAAATTGATTGTATAATTCAGTTTTACAAAGTCATTTAGGGTTTCAAATATAGGAAATGAGATTTTCTAATGCTATTTGTGAATACTTAATTATTATTTAATTGAGTATTTAGTTATTAAATGTATAAAATATACTATAATTGAGTTTATTTAATTATTTAATTAATTTAAGAATATATATATATATATATATTAATTATTTATTATCCAATTTTTAAGCATTATTTTGTTATGTAAAATTATGTGTTTTAATTAATGTATTATTGTATATTGGTTCATTCGTTCAATTCTTACATGTCTTTTTGACTATTTCATATCATCTTGCTTTTTCTGATTTTACTTCTTTTATATACCAAATTGACTTATCCGAATGATTCACCATCCATATAGATTTGTTAGGTGATTTAATATGATATGGTGATGACATCTTTGTTATTATTTTATTCTATTTATTTTCTGTGACGAGAAATCTGAATAAACGGTTGAGTGATACCATCTGGTATGTGATTTTCAATAACACTTTTCTAATTATTCTTTAGACTCGTTATATAGAATATTGAAGGACGAGTGTGATATATGAGCACTGAATAAATGAACTAGTAAAACGTGGTAGTATGGGATGTCGTTGTGTTATTTATTCAGTTATTCTATGCTCGTGGATGACGCTCAATATGGGATTTGTTCATGTGATACTCATTGCATTGATTTTACTTAAAGCCATATGTATGCTATTGTATATGTTTTATGTGTCTGTCTACTTTTGTTCAACTCCCTTTATGGTTCGAGAGTAAATAAGATTAGCCAGTATCCACCCTAACAGCCTAACATTGGTTACGTCCCATATTTGCGACTCCTTTGTTATATTTATATTTGATGTGCATCACAAGGTTTGGGTTAGATGACCCATATGGTAGGTGCCATATAGCCCATTGTGTCATTTAGGCTAGTAGTCTAGGAGCAAAGCACAACCGTGACTGAGGCTATGCGTTGACGAGTCATTGGTGGATCTGAGTCATGATTTCCGACGAGGTAACTAAGGCTGTAGGAATAGATCCAAGTACATAGCATATGATATAGTAGACCCTAGGTTTCTGGAGCTTGCATATGTCTATCAATCTTCTGGCTGGTTTTAGTTCATGTGAACCAATGTCGTAGGAACAGATCCAGCTACATAGCATACGACATATTAGACCTTGAGTTCTAGGAGCGGGCATATGGCTATCAGTCTCCTATCTGGTTTTGGTTCATATATGGTAGATAGGCAGGCTATGTCCATGGTATAGTAAACCCATATCCTTCTTTGGCAGACAATCTACTTATTATCGATTATATGCAGACATTGTTATGATCTGGCTCAGATCTTTCTTATTGATTTTAA
Source organism: Allium cepa (assembly GCA_030765085.1). Lineage (NCBI taxonomy): Eukaryota > Viridiplantae > Streptophyta > Magnoliopsida > Asparagales > Amaryllidaceae > Allium > Allium cepa. Next base: position 953,802,076 of record CM060934.1, on the reverse strand, counting down.
TAATTTGATGATGATATCTTATATATGAGATTGAGAGACATTTGTGCATTGCTTCGTGCTAGCCAATATACTTAGTGATATCTTACTTATTGATGTTTTATGAATTTAGACGATCGTTTCTAGATATGCATGATCCACCCATTTGTGTTGATTATGTGACTTCTGACTTGGGCTGTTTCTAAATAGGCGAGACATACTTTGATATTAGATCTGATTACTTTATATGGATTTGAGATATTTGGGTGATGTAATGCCTTGTGGATTATATATATATATATTTATATATTTACACGTACTTTGACACATTATCTGGTGTTTTGAGTATCTTTGATAGTGATATCATATTATTCTTCTTTGTTTATAATGTATCACCTTACTTATGATCCTTGATTAGACATAGTCTTATCTGTGTGTTATTTTATAATACTCGGGTCAGTCCAAGACATTTCAGGTATAGAGATGATGTAACCAGCTTTTGTTTTATTGGGCTTAGAGGAGACATATATTAGAATGTTGTATGATATTTATAAGATTTTGATTCATTGTACACATTTGTTACTGAGCTATATATTGATGGTTCATCATTTTATATTGAGATAGTTGACATTTGAGATGTATTTAATTCTTATGCTATTATTATATTATATATAATATGTTATCGTTGCGGTTGACTCTGTGTTCTTTGTTATTCACTATATATTATGTATTGTTCTGTTCTCGAGGCACATGTGTTTAATGCTTTGTGCCGATATTGTGTACGTATAAATAAGTTATATTTGATGTTTTAATATGGACTAGGGTTACTCTAAGGGAATATTCACGTTTATACCCCATATAGCCTCATTCACTGTATTATCTAACAACATTACTCTGTAATACTTTTGAATAGTAAGAGTATAGAGGTAGGATGTTACAATATCAACCTGTAGTTGGAGAACTACTCTATCCATATTGTATTAAGTTGTTAGTATATGGAGATGTCGAGGTAATTAATTATTTTATACCTCCATTTTATTGGCTTCTTTATTTTCTTCTCATTGGTTTCTTTCTTGCTAGTTTCCCTCTAGGTTTGTCGCCTTATTCTACTTGTCAAATCATAGACTAACAAAATTAACTTTATTTATAATGAGATGAGATTTAATATGTTTGAATTTGCAATATTATTGCCTTGTGACTTTTGATTATTTTGGAGAACTACACCAAATAAATTCTTATAATATTATTCAAGGTAGTTTCCCTTTTGATAAAATTGAATGTATATTTTGTGGTGTATTTTCTTTGTTGTAGTTTAAATTCAACCGTATGCCTAAACTTGCCAAGCTTTTTTGGAGGATTAAATCCTTGGAGAACAGAAAATCCAAAGAAAAGACATGATATGAATTCAAAATTGTTAGGCTCTAAAATCTTTACTGTCAAGTTGGTATTCTTCTATTGAATGTTATTAAATTTATGCAACACTTTCTTATTCCTATTCAGAGATATTTATCTACACCATATGTCGATGATGACCTTATAGAGGTTGCGGGTTTCATGCTTAGCATGTGCTTATTATAATTGCTCCTAATGGACATGGTACTCGCCTTACTCAGGTAAGTAATCATATTCTATGCTTTGCTTCTCTAAGAAACCTAGTTATCAATTAAAAATATATTCGTATAATTTTAAACAAAGTAAAATTCGAGGCATCCCTTTTTGTTTGCAATCTACAAATGTTTCCTAGTCCGGTTACTTTTCATATGCTTTAAAACTCATGTGACATAGTGTACATCTCGATCTAAGAGTAAATTGGAGGCATAATGGTCGTTGATTATTTATATTTAAAAACTGTAGTAGAAAGATTAATGCTATATTCATATTCAGATTGTATAGGCGAGAAACTAAATATTGACAGAAGCAAGATTGGTGAATTATCTGATGTACAATACAAGAGTTATGAGACAACAATGGTCAGAATATGAGTAAATTTTGAATTCTTTTTACTTTTTTGTGTTTATATATGGGTGAAGGATATTACTAGTGAGTCAAAGACTTAACAGTAACAAATAAAATGAATATTACGAATTTAGTTTGTCTTATCGTATCTTATATTTTGTAGTTCTATAGTAACACATGTTTATTTAACATAAGAATAGACGATTGGATTTGTTTAAAATATTAGAAGGTAAAAAATAGACATTTTGAATGCTTGTAGAATTTGTAGGTGCAATTTATCATATTATGTTTTATAACCCTAACATTCCACATCATGATAAAGTTATTTACCTCTCCGATTGCTTCTTAAAATTCTTTTGGAAGGAGCTATATTTGTGTTAATTTCCTTTGTATCCGTTAACTGAGCTTTTAAAAAAGTGGAAATCAATAGAAGCTAGAACATTGAAACGAAGATGAAATGAATTGACACCTTCTAGGCACACCTAAGTAAGCCAAAGAAACAACTTGGAGGAAATTCAACATGATGGAGCAAAGCTGGGAAGTCGGTACCGAGTTCATCATGTCAGTGATGACTTTACATGCTTCACCTTCTCCCACTCAAACTTTTCATAGGCTCTTCTTTACCTATTTCATGTGTGTCTAAGAAATATCAAAGGATTCTGATCAACCAAACATTAAGGCCAGGAGCTAGCAGTCAGAATCGTAGGATAAACTAAGTGATGAAGGAACCATCACTAAATAAACCATATATCCAAACAAACTACATAGAAAAACTCAAAATCAAGTAGCAAGATAGGCGAAAAAGAGTTTGACCTCTTTGGAGTTAACCTCAGAGGTCGGTATCAACATGAGAGGTTGGTAACGACATCTCTGGTTAATCCAGATGAGGCTGTGATTTCTCAAACTCTTCTAAGTCGACTTCAAGACTCAACTTCAGCCTTCCATTTGGCCCAATGCGTCTGTTACCACTATAAATAAAATCCATAGAGCAACTAACAAAAGGTTGGATTCTGCTAACACTACATGGGATCTCCATCAATTCATCAACTCTCTCTACTCAATAGTCACCAAGGTAGTTCCTATAGACAATTCTAGGACTTCGCTAATACCTGTACTCATGACTTTATCAATCTCAAACAACTTGTAATCATATACAACTAATAATCAAAGCTATAAACTGGATGTAGGCTTAGTAACAGCCACTATAAAATTTTCCGTGTCTATTTACTTTTTTGCTACTTTTCTATTATATTTGCTCTGTTCTAACTGGGTTGGTGCTTTCAAAATCACAATCCAGGGTGTTGATCCGTTTTTGGGTTAACATTTTGGTGCTTTCATTAAGAGATAGTGAATCTAGACTTAGATCTTGCTCTGCACTTTGAATCAGATAGATCCAAAAGTTAGATCTATAAATCCTACTTTCAAAAGAATTTGAAGACTTGCCGTTGAAAATAAATGGCGGGAAGAAAGAGAAGAACTTTTGGGAGATCTATTAGTGGAACAGTTGGTAGTGATGGACCAAACCATCAGTAGGTTAAAGTCAACAACACCACTAATTTATCAACAGGAGTAAATAATGGAAATCAAGCACCAAAATCTTCTACTCATCATGAAGTTGTGTTGGAAAGAGAATTTAAACAGATGGTTGATCAGCTCAACCGAAAGACGGTTGATAGCCAAAAAGCTCTTATGGACAAGATAGACGCTTTGCTAGCACTGTAACCACTAACTGTTCCAAGAACTAGACAAAAAACCGCCGCCGCTGTGGAATAGGAGAATTCCTCCATTCTGGCTTACATAGGAGGGATGATAAGAAAAGGAAAGAAGAGATAGTTGGTGGAGCAACTAGAATTATTATTGAGGGAAATGGAAGTAATCCACATGCTCGAGCATAACCTATTATGAATCCAAACCTTGGAGCGAATGCTCTACCGAGAAATGTTCCAATGCTTCTCTCTAACTTTGAAGATGGCATGCAACTTGATGATAAGGGATTGTAATTAATTTTTGGTATTAACAAGTAGAATGCCGTAAAAGAAGTCCAAACTGCCCTACCTGGCCAATAACGTACCAACGGAATTCTCCAGGAGTAGTTCTCTCAAAGAATGGAGAGCCTAGGCTTCAGCTGGCAAACCAATGCCATTTGCAGAGCCAAACGCTTGGTGTAGCCCCTGACAGTCGACTTATGGAACATTGGACTAGTGAGGTGTACATAGCGGACATGATAAAATGCTTGATGGAAGAAAGTAAGGGAAGAAAAGACGATAACCGGGGTTCTGCACAAGCTAAACTACATTCACTGAAAATATCCTAAGGAATATCTTGAGAAGTTCACTACGCCCACTGTCTAGCCTATAATGTGACAACAGATCCTAAACCACATTTGTACAATACAGTTGGCGTATGGACGGAGCCACTTCACATGGCTCGGCCAAAAGACATGAATCTACTTAACGCTAAAGTTCGCAACTGCACCTTCGAAGTGGGAGATCACATCCTCAAATGAATCTACTTGGGTATGGAGGCACTTGGCCCAAGCTAGGAAGGACCCTTCATTATCAGCTAGAAACTTGGAGATGGAAATTTCAAGCTCATAATGATCGATGGAATCCAGAGTCCCTGTGCTTGGAACAAAGATTCATTGTAGCACTATTTTGTTTGAATTTCTATTTATGTATTTCCTATTTTCGCAAATAAGCAATTTAAGGATACTAGAGGCATTGTGAATAGGAAGGATTTACCTTTCTCTTCATTTTTATCAATAAAGTTATTTCGCTTCTTACCTCCTGAGTCAACGGGTCAGGTCGACTCGAAAACCATTCAATCGTTGATCGGACCGGTAGAACCATGTCCAAGTATGTTCGACCCACATGCTTCTTGAACGAATGGAACTGCGTAAGCAAGCAACCCATTGAGTCAACAGAAGTAAATCGACTCAAACCACTGAATCGATGGAGAAAATCAATCCCTGCCCTTTTAGAACTGGTGTTTCCCCAGTAATATCGGTAAGGCCCAACCCTTCATGCATATCTATAAGCCGTGCCTTGTTTTTTGGACCGATGGAACTACGTTCAAGGGTGCCCCATTTCTTTCACTTCTTGGACCGATGTGAATACATCTAGGTAAGCTTTCATTCCTTAACCACTTGAACCGATGGAACTGCATTTAAGTGTGCCTAACTCTATTTCTTGGACCAATGGAACTGCGTCCAAGCAAGCATCCACTCCCTTGTCGCTTGAACCAATGGAACAGCGTCCTGGCACACTCTGAATCATCGCTATTACCTTGGTAATATCATTAGTTAGTCAAAACCTCCTTAGTACCGACAATGCTCTGGTAGTATCAAGAAATTTATCAGTTATATGATTGATAGAAATCAATCCACACTGCCTAAAACTCAACATCATTCAGATATTGGCAATGTTGTAGGAAAATCCAAGGAATTGAGCTGTCCATAGGTTTCAAGAAATAGAGGTAGATGTATGGAAAGAACCTCAATACCAAACTCAAAGAAAAACAGCGGTAACCAAAGTACATTGTGCTTGAAATTAAGCATTCAGACTGCAAGTTCTCGAAGATGGGATTTGTAATACATCCCTGACAGCTGGCAACCAAAGGGTATGCCAGAGCGCCCAATCTCACACCAAGTGTTCAGAGTAACCAACTCCATGGACTAGGGGGCATACAACATACTAATACTTGGTCAAAATAAAAGTTACTCCATGGTTTTGTTGCATCGAACAAAAATTATGGCAGCTACAACGGAGCTATGTAAAATAGTAAAATTAAATAACTGCAAGTTACTCCATCTACACCATTTACATGCATTGAACTACAGTAAATAAACACATCATATATCATACAATACAGCAGTGTATAATATGGAAAATTGCAAAATGAGCAATCCTATTATGCACACATATAGTGGTATAAAAAGGCACAATACATGGAATGTGGAGAAGTACATAGAATATATTACAATAGAAATAATGATCTTTTCATTGCTTATGTCACTTTATGTACAATATCAAACAACGGAGGCCACTCCTGCATAATGGTGGCCTATTTGGATACTAAAAAGAAAAGTACAGACTCTGTTGACGCAATAGTAAAAGAAAAGATGCTAAGTACAAACTCTGTACTTGTACAAAAAGACTTAAAAAATCAAAAGACACAAACTAAAAGAACAACCAAAGTCCGGTTCCACTGATACTCGAGCCCGTTACTTCTTCCCTCCGCCACCTTTGCCACCTTCACCTTGTCAGGTAAGGTTCTTCCTCTTCTTCACCACCACCTTGCTTAAGTCAGTTTCCTTAGACCCACCGACTGACTCACATGCAAACATCGGTCTGCCTGTCTTGATGGTAATGGGAGGATCCTTGTCTTTGCAGCATCTGGCTCTGCTTTAAGCTTTGCCTTACTCACTCTTCCTCTTGAATCCACTCCACCATTGTCTTGTCCCTAGTTAGATCGGTAGCAATAACCATCTAAACATCCTCTTTCTGTGATACAACATTGTCCTCCAACCTTCCAATGCTATGATTTTTTGAGTACCAGATCCGGTCCCGAAGGTGGAAGGTTGGAGTATAGTAATTGAACTTATGGAAATAGCAGTGGAGGAGGTGAATATAGCTTTATTTCTTGCGCTCTGAGAAGCAGGAAGCAAAGGTGATGTCGAGTAGACCTATGAGTTCACAAAGAGAAACAGTACAGTTCAGTAAATGATTCAGGAGTGAGATTGACCTATTAGAGCACGGGAGAAATAAGAGAAATACCTCAAGTGGGACTCCTTGGTATGATGTCAATCTCATACTCTCCAATTTCTGCGAACTACCCAATTGCTGGAACGGGGAGATAAGGCTCATGCAGTGTAGCCGAAGAAGGGATGATCGTTACTGGCATCCCAGACTGCGAGACAAGCACTCATACTGACTCGTAGAGCTTAGGCCAGCATGGGAAGCGGCAACCTTGGCATCCTCCTCAAAGAGAATTGCCTTCCCTAAGGCAAGTATATCTATCTCTTGGGCACTCAAATACCGCACCAGTAGCTCGATCTTAGAGCGATCTCCTCTATGGCACAACACTTCTTCCTATGCGTCAGCAAGGTTGGCAGTATAATTGTTTCCTAACTGCTTTAGATCCCTATGCATAATCAAACTCGCGTAGAAATGTTGGAGAGCTTGGTTGAGGTCTTCCCTCCCTTGGGCCCTCTTCTCATTTTCATCATCCCATGATTTTTCAGGATTAGTCAACTTGCTCCGATAGGCAGGAAGCTCTATGTCATTTGAAAGCTTACCGGGTGGTAGAGTGCCCAACATTCCGGCTAGCCCTTGGTTTTCATCATGGAGTTTCTGCATTTCTAAGGCATTCAAGTTTGAACGCCTGTCCGAAAAAGGGTTGGTCTTTCGTCGTTATAATTTCAGCCTTCTCTTTGGCTTATTTCATATAGCTCTAAGTTTCAAGATGAACGGCCTTAAGATTATTCCTCATCACTACCTCTACGTTAGTATGGGCACGCTTCATCTCTTCCATCAAACTGTCTGCACTTGCTTTCTGTTTGAGTGCGAGATCTCTTTCCCTAGTAACGTTGATCAAGTCATCATCCTATTCTTTAATTACCTCTTTATGCTCTACGCTCTCTTTCTTGAGAAAATAAAGTTGTGTGAAGTTGATCTTGTTGGTCTCAGAAAGAGCTTTGCACAATCGCTGCCATTCGAAAATCAAGTCCACATCACTTTGCACCGCCTCTAAGTTTTTTCACCGCATTTTGTTTATTAACGATTTTGATGTCATGATTGAATTTTAATCCACGCAAGTATAAGTATGGATAAGCATCTTGGAGGTGGGATAAACTAGGAAAAAGCGTAAGTGTTGTGGTGCTTTGAGAAGGAGAGGAGGCAACGGCAGTTGTAATAGTCCGTGATGAAGGAGTGTCTTAGATAATAGGAGTTTGAGCTTCAGAACGTGGAGGAATAATAGAAGTAGTGGCTTCATGGTGCTTGGAAAAAATCTCTCCAAGGGTGTTTATGAGTTTTATGGGAGGAATCTCCCCTTGAAATCTCTCTTTCTCTTCACTCTTTCTTCTTCAGCATCTAGGCGTTCTCTCTTAGCTCTACAAGTTTCATCATGCTCACACTCTTTTCTCTTTAGCCTCTCTTCGTCCGTGGTCATAGAAATGATGAAGATTAGGAATGCTCCTTCTATAATCACTTGATCTACGATGAAGTGCTCCATATCTGCCACGCTCCATTGAACCTGAAACAAAGAAAAATATGTAAGTACTGGAATTACACAAATCAAAGCATATGCGAAGATGAATGTCCCTATTTCTATAGTGAAGTGTATAATGCCAATAACCCCCTTTATGGTTTACAAACCAGTTGGGCCTGATTTTAGAGTCGAAGTGCTACTTCCTTCACTTATAAATGCCTCGAAAGATATGCCTATTCATGAGCTGATTTCTTTTTTCAATTAAGTAATTGAGATGTCTCTATGCTCATTCACATGGATGGCAACATCTTTTATGAAGTTAGAAGTTGACGTAGGCTCAACAGAAGTCCGCGCAACTTGATTTCCCACAGATAGTGAGGTCTAGATAGTAAGTCGTTTGGGAGAGGAGAAGTACCAAGATCTAGACTTAATATTTCATTGGCCAAAAGGTCCGAAGAAGGAAGGTCAGGACGTCTGAGGTTCATTTTCGGTGATTCATACCTAGATCTGCTTTCCCCTTCCTTGATGGCTTGAAGGTCGCTATTATTCTCATCTTCGAAGATCTCTCCTTCCTCTATAACCATGGCCTATTTTTCTTTTCTTCTTTTAACCATCTCATCCTCCTTCGAGATGGTAGGTATTCTTCCGCTATCGCCCTCACGATTGGGGGCATCCTCTTTCACAGGCTCATCCGCCCCACCTTCAACATCCCCTCTTCTTCGTATCTCCTAGAGGCTCATAGTCTCCATATCAATAGCCATCTCCTCATGATCATCACCAGACTCACGTCCATCGTCTGATCCAACTACTTCCTCTTGAGGACCCTCGTCACATCCATGAGTGGATGCAATAGAATGTGTATGTGACCTAAAGCCAAACTTCAGTGCCAGCTACTCTTCACGGGGCATGCAAGCCATACTCTAATAAGTTTTCATTCATCAAGAGGATGCTGACAGATTGTTCGCTTGCTCCAACGACCTTTAGATGTCTAAGCATCTTCTTATGCTATGATCGCTTGTCTCTCATCAGGAAACCTGTAAAATATATGCATTATATTTGGAGTAAAGAAGTGTCACTATAAAGATGATTGATAGCAAAACTCATTTTCTTTAACCAAAAGCGATCGAATCCTTCCAGGCAATAGCTGAAGAAATATTCGGTTTTGAACATCGAATGCTTATTATGAAGGTTCCTAATCACCTTGGACCTAGTCCAGGCATCGATAATAATGAAGAAGGAGAAATATTTTTTCCTTTTGAATTTAAGTAGATACATGAGCTCTCTAAAGTGTAGAGGGCACTCAAATCGTTGCATGAACAAGATGTATAGTGAGCTCAATAAGGAGAACCCGTTTGGGTGAATCTGAAACAGTGCAAGTCCAATCTCTCCTAGGAAATCTCTCAAGAAAGAGTTGAAAGGTGGAATGACACCTCTAAGATACATGTACTAGCTGCAACTTGTGAAACTAGAAGGGGGACGATGCACAAGTTTATTTCTTATAGGTAAGCGAACATCTTCGGTAGGAATTCTATGCTGCAATCAGACACTACAAAGCATCTTTTCAGTCATAATAATGGGCGCTTGCTCCGATGGGTTAGTTATAATTAGCCCTGTGGTAAATGAGGTAGAAAAGTGGGATCTACTAGCACCATCCGGCTCTTAAACCCTAAAGACGAAAGTTGGTTTGGTCTAGCAAGAACAAAAGGTGAACTTGAGCAGTAGTAGAGGCACTTTCAAAAGGAATTGATGGTCCTTCACCAGACTTGCGAAGAACTAATTGGTGAGCTTGTCTAAATAGAAGAACTTGGCATTCGACACGGTCGGATAAACCTAAATTGAAATATAAATGCCTGTGTGACCAATGCTTAGAAGTTAACAGAAATCGACGTGTATCGACCAATCAAATTCTAAGTGTTGGATGGGGTAGATGCAATATGTTGTCTACATGAGATGCGTTCAGTGTTCTGAACACTGTGAACAGACCATCTAGTGTAGATAGCCTCCTCGCATTAGAGAAACAATCTGCATTGATCTTTAAGATCCCGTTATTGATCTATAATAGATAACAAATCCTTTTTCTAAGCGATGAGGAAAGTCTTTCATTTCAGGATCATCAGACATATAAAGGTTAAAAGACAAAATGGTGGAATCATCCAATATGCTTGATCTCAAGGTTAAATCCTCGTATTGGAATCCATCCAATGATCATACTTGGTCAACTTCATAAAGAAAACAATCAAAACATAGGAAGTTCACGCTTGATAGGCCAAATTATGGAACATTCCCAATCAAACAAGCAAGGATTTGATCGTATTCCATCAAGATTGAAATTGCCAAGCTTAAATCATCCCATTACCGCTTTTATCACCTTGCGGTCCACCTTCACTTCAAATCCACTGTCATCTACCTCGCAATCGAATCAAAACTGAATTCGACACCGAGGTATTCAATCAGACTGGACCCGAGAATTGCAGGTAACGATCCTTATGGCAGCGGTGGTTCCAGGCAACAGCGATACGATCGGTGAAGCAACTGTGGGTGATTGCGATGTAGGAGCAGGTTGATGGAATACTCGATTGAGGAATGAAGATAGATCAATGGTTTAGGAACTCGGATGTAGAGTTTATAAGCTTGGCACACAAACAAGTAAAGTGAAGGGGGTTTGAAGGCGTATATCCATATAAAGGAAGTATGTGAAAGTTTTCTCAAGTATAGATGCCGATACCGATATCAAAAGTCGGTACCGACATCCCGTATTACACCCAAAGCATGTCAAACTCCCTACAGTGGACTTATCTGACAACGTAAAGCTGGATGTAAATTTCCATACCTAAGTGATATGGTCAACATCGAGAATGAAAGTTCTAATCGAAGTTGAAGCAATTACGAATAGAAATCGATCAATTGAAGCCAAATAAAAGCAACATTTCAAGACGACACTTAAATAGTTAGACTATGATATACAAGATAGCCATCCAGGACTTGTCTCACTACAGAGTAGACTTTGTTTCTAACAAAATCATACTCTGGGGGACAAATGTTAACTGAGTTTTTAACCAAGCGGAAATCAATTAGAAGCCAGAACATCGAGGCAAAGACGAAATGGCTTGAAACCTTCTAGGCACACCTAAGTAAGCTAGAGAAAAAATTCAGAGAAAATTCAACATGAATAGAGAAAAGATGGGAAGTCGATACCGAGTTCCACATGTCGGTGATGACTTCATGTGCTTCACTTCTCCCACTCAAACTTTGCAGAGGCTCTTCTTTACCTGTTTCATGCGCCTAAGCAAAATCAAAGGATTCTGATAAACCAATCATCAAGACTAAGAGTTAGTAGTCAAAACGGTAGGATATATAAACCAAGTGATGGAGGAACCATCACCAATATCAATCAAATATCCAAATAAACTACAAAGTACAACTCAAAATTATGTAGCAAGATATATGCAAAAGAGTTCGACCTCTCTGGAGTTAACCAAAGAGGTTAGTACCGACATGAAAGGTCTGTACCGACATCTTTGGTTAATCCAGATGAGGCTGCGATTTCTCACACTCTTTTGGGTCGAGTTCTAGACTCTGCTCCAACCTTTTGTTTGGCCCAATGCGACCACTACCACTAAAAATACAATTCATAGAGCAACTAACAGAGGGCTGGATTATGTTAACACTACGCGGGGTCTCCATCAGTTCTTCAACTCTCTCTTTACTCAATAGTCACCAAGACAGTTCTTATAGGTAGTTATATAACTTAGAATTAGCCTTACAGCTGTACTTGTGACTTATTCAATCTCAAACAGGTTGTAGTCATATACAACCAATAATCAAAGCTATAAAGTGGACGTATGCTTAGCTAACAGTCAAATCACTTAATTTTTTTTTGTCTATTTACTTTTCCACTATTTTTCTATTATATTTGCTTTGTTATGATGAGGCTGATTATGATAGGCTAATGCTTTCACAATCACAATCGAGAGATTTTATTTTTTGGGTCAATAGTATCTGTTGATTTAGACGTATATTCTTTGTTAATAGATATATATTATGTCATGTCAGGCATATTTCCATGTTCAGGCGATTTATCTTCCGTAATTTCTGCTACTGCCTCTTTGATATAATCTTTCTGGAAGTCAGTGGGTAAATTCTCATCAAGAAATTCCAGTTCATCAACTTATTGTTATGGCCTTTTTTAGCAACATCTGAAGCATCATGTTGCTAAACTTTCTCATTCGTTCCCTTGGTAGCATGCATGCCATCATTAACTTGGTGTGAGAAGTTCCCCCTTTACTTTTGAAGCCTTCTGAATTAGCGGAATTTCCCTCATCACTTGCTGTGTAATCATCTGGATTGATGCTGTTTCTTTCTACTGCAGAATTGTTAGTTTCAGCATAAGTACCGCTGGATTCATCAGTATGAGCAAAGCTTTCTGCATGAAAGCTATTTTTCAGTATCCATTGTGGTTAGTTTTTATCTGTGTGTATAACATTCTTGTGTCTAATGAGTTGCAAACTGTACATCTCCGTGGCACAAAATCATAAGTTGCACTGAATTCCTTTTGTATGCCTCTATGTAAGGGCATCTCCAATCGATTACGGGCTGAATATTCAGCGGGCTGAATATTCAGCCCGTATTTGCGTAGAAATGCCCAATGGCCAGGCGCCCATTTAATGGGCGCCTGACCCTCTCCTCCCTCATTCCTCTTCACTTTTCATTTTGAAATTTTTTTGAAAATTAGAAAATTTATTCAAAATGCCGCCGCGTCCAACCAAAATCGCCCGAAGAACGGTTCATAGACATCCAGAGGAGCAAGCAGGACCATTACACGTTCCGCCACCGCCTGGAGTTTCACCAGACGATCTACGTATTCTACATGAGCTGCCAGATGGTTATCGGCATAGAGCCGAAACCGCATTGACGACCATACAGGTATTAATGAACCCTTACTATAACTTGTTATTTTAATTTGTACATTACATACTCATATTGATCAACCCTTACGCTATTAAAAATTGTTGTTTCATTAACTACGTATAGGACCATTACATTCACTGTCGGGGTAGTTGGGCTAAGTGCATTACCCAGTTTTATGACTATCTTCCTGGTCCTATTATTGAGAGGCTACAGGCTAGCCCTTTTGGTCTATTTTTGTCGATTAGGCCTGTTCAGTCCTTTGATCGACCTCTCATCCAGACATTAGCTGAGAGGTGGTGGCCCACCACGCATACGTTTCATTTTTCAGATTTTGAGCTTGGTATCACCCCAGTTGATTTCTACATGTTCACTGGGATTGAGATTGGACGACAGGGTCTTCGACCTTTTCCATTCGATGATTTATACGAGTCGCCGAATTTGTATACTGTTTTTTACCACTGATAGATGTTACCCGCGTCTCTAGTGGTTCTGTTAAGTTGACGTACTTGCAGCATTACATCACCAGTTATATAGCTAGAGCCGATATGATGGATGCAGTTACTAGAGCATTTTTGTTGTACCTGTTTGGTTCGACCTTTTTTTCGAACCAAAAAGGTACGGTTAGACTTGGCTATTTAGCTTCTCTTGCCCGATTAGACCATCTACATACTATCGACTGGGGCACGGCGATATTAGGTACCCTATATACTGCTCTAGATTCATTTGCGCTTGGCGATGTCAGGCAGATGTATGCTTTTTGGTATATTTTGCCGTTATGGTACTACGAGTACACGGCAAACATGCATCCCCGCATCCAGGACACGGCTAGTCAGGCTGCTGAGCATTACTTCCCTAGGATGAGACGATGGGAGACCATGCAGTACGTACATCATGTCCCCTTAGGTGTACGACATGACTTGATGGAGGCTAGGTCACAGCTGGATATGCGTAGTCGTGGTAACATCATTCGGACTCCTTGGGCCTCACATTGGACTCATCTAGCAGATGCAGGTCTTCTGGTGGATGACCATCCCTTGATGGTTGCGTATTCAGTATCTAGACGTAGGGTTGCTTTGCATACGCCTGCATTTATGCCTATGTGGTATTTGGGAGAGAGATGTGCTTATCAGATTACGGGTGATCGTCGTATACCATACGATCCTTTATCCTGCGAGGACATGTTTGGTAGACATAGGGTGATCGGTGATCAGTACTTACATGCTCTACGACAGGCTGGATGGGTGGATAGTAGTACTTTTTTCATCGATGGGGATTATGATGCTTATTGGGCTAGAGTAGCACCCCGTAGATTCATCGTACCAGATTATGTTCGTGGGGTCAACTCTGATCATATAGGACCTCATCTGGCAGCCGGTAGAGTTCAGGTACCGCAGGTTTCATTTGACCCGATTCCGTCACAGTTCTCCCAGGCTCCCATGCAGTTGGAGCCTGATACCACTTTTAGAGCGTATGACTTGACATGTACTTTGATTGAGCAGCCTTTAGTCTTTCCAGATCACCCCGACTATCCTGGTGTGCCTTCAGTCGGTTTATATCCTCCGTATGAGGTACGTTTGTTGTTTACTGTCATTTTTCCTTTATTTTATGCTTGTTTTTTTTATGGCTTTTGTCATCTTTATGTAGTATGCTGCTAGATTGGATCAGGCCAGAGTAGGGTTTGGTGTGTTTCGCGATATGACTCTTGCACATACACACGCCATGCATGATATGTACATGCAGCATACACAGATGCTAGAGGCTCAGATTGATCAGCTATCAGCTAGACTTGCTGTATATGAGCCTTTCGGATCACAAGGCGGAGGTGATGCTGGTCCCAGTGGGTATGGTGCTGGTGGTTTAGATGAGGACGATGGGGATGATGAGGACGAGGGGGATGATGGCGATGGTGATGGTGATGGGGATGATGATGATGGTGATGGGGATGACGAGGATGACGATGTAGACGATGATGATGATGATGGAGATGATGATGATGATGGTGATGGAGATGAGGATGATGACAGTGACGGAGATGATGATGACGGTGATGATGTTGACGATGACGACGCTGCCTCCCTTTAGTTGTACACTTTTTAGTTTATGTGTATGAGTATATGTACTTAGGTCATTGTTTCAGTATATTGTGTATTATTTATATGCTGTCACTTTCTTGGATTTTGGATTATAATGCTCGTGGTTACTGTGAATTCAATATGTCTGTGAGTACTGTGACTTATACATGTTGGTGTACAATGTGAATACTTTATGTTCGTTTAACTAGTTAATGATTCAAACATAGAACACTTATAAGAAACGACACAGTAATAATAGACTGCACATATGAAGAAACTGCAACTCCTGTACAGACAGTCTAAGACACTTTTGGTCGCAGTACTTTTTGATCTGACAACATACATTACACTAGGGCATATTAAAAAACAAACATTAGACATACGCATACGATTTGTGAATTTATATAATGGATTATGAGCAGAGAATCTTGACACACCCTCTATCCACTATTCATAATAGACTCCAAAGGGATTTAATGGAGCATATTTGGAATTCTCATGGAAATCAGTAGTTGAAGATGGTGGATCTTTGTTTAATTACATATGTTTGCCTTTTTTATTTCTATAACGAAGCGTGTAATGCTTCAATTATTATGTTTGTAATGTCATTTATGTTTGATGAAGTAAATCTATTACGGGCATATACACAATGCATCGAAAAAATGATAAACCATTAAATATTGTTAAACCGAAAATAACACTTGATTACCTAAATGAACTGAAGGTACATGGAAATGTAAACTGCAATAACTAGAAATATCAAATTAATACGTCAACTACATATGTTTTGTTCCAGATCTACTCTCAACAATGCGCTGTTTGTACTCCATCCAATATTGCAATGTAATTGGATCCATTCCGGTGACATCCTTTTCCATTACTATGGTCTCTTGGCGTTGCCGCTCTAGCTCAAAACGACCCTTCTCAATCTCAGTCAATTCTTTTAACACGGCAAGCTTTTCTGCGCTTCCTTTTTGACGTTCTGCATTTTCTCTCGCATGTTTTTCATGCATTAGGGCTAAACGAGAATCGATTTGAGATTGAACAGCAATTTTTTTCTTAGCTGCTCGTTGACCCATCGGTCTAGCGTCCTCATCAAATGCGGGAACTACTTCTTCGTCTTCGATATCTTGGCATTCATTTGAGGCCATATGAGAAGAATTGCCTGGGCTAGAATTGTAAGTAGATCTACTTGCTTTTTTCTTCCCCTTTGACTTCGTCTGCACATCTCTTAAGCCTTTTGCGGTGTTTGAGTTCCATTTTTGTTGACTAACAAGCAAGTCATAGCAGTTTGCAAACTGATAGTAGTGGGGTTTCTTTGTACCATTTTCTCTTGGAAATAATTTCAAGAACTGATCGTTCGCCATTCTCTTCTACAAAAACAGAAAAACAAAATCAAATATTAACAAAGTGATTAGAAATGAATGTAAATTAAAAATGTGATTTTACAAAACGCTACCAATTCAGCTTCGCCACCCATTCCACTTGGATTTGCTGTTCTTATTTTGTGGATCTGCGACTCGTAGAATTGTGTTTGTCGATTAATCTTCCCAAAACGACCCGTGATTGCAGACATTGATCTCGTCTTTTCAACATGTTTTTTATTGTACGCACTCATGACTTTTGCCCAAAACGCCTCTCCACTTTGGTCGTTCCCCTTTACCGAGTCGTTAGAAAAATGACAATAAATATAACACAAATCCTTATCTTCATCGCCAGACCATGGAGCAGAAGAATGGAACGATAGAGGGGGGGGGGGGCGGTTTGGGGAATTCCATTTTGAAAGGGTTGAGAATCTAAATCCCAGCTATCCATATTCATCGCTTCGGTATATGATTGAAACGGATGAGACATACTTTCAATATTAAGGAATTGAGAATAAAATTGTAATAGAAGAAGAGATGTGTGTATTACAATCTGGATAACATTGTGATATATGTAGTGAAATCATAAATATGACCGTTTATAGCCGTTGTAATTGAAATATGACCGTTTATAGCCGTTGTAATTTGAAATGTGACCGTTTATAGCCGTTAGGGGTGAAATATGGCTGGGAGGGGAGGAATTTTTGGGGGAGGGGTTGGGCGCCCATTTAATGGGCGCCTAAGCCCTGGCGCCCATTTTATGGGCGCCCAAGCCCCGTTCAGGATCCTGAACCAGATCCTGAACGTTAAGCTTAATATTACCGTTGAATTGAACGACTGGAAATTTTTTTGGGGCAAATTCAGCAAATATTTGAACGATTGGAGATGCCCTAATAACACAGAGACTTTTTGTGGCAGTAGTTGATTAGTAGTTACTTCAATCGATATTTTAGTATATATTGCGAGACCTTTTTGCTTTGTTATTTTATTAAGCGAATATGAACTCAAATAAAGCTTGTTAAACTTAAAAGTGCTGCATTGCTACATAATCGATATCTATGTTGTGCATGTTAGTCCAGATTTGTAGCATGTCCATTTTAATTATGCAAAGCTTAGAAACCATTTTTAAAGCATTTCATGTTCGTGGTAGCTGCACATTCCTTATAGTCGGTCAAATATAGTTGTCTGCTGCCTAAGACATGTTTCAATTCAAATTCATATTTTAATTAAGTAGATTAGGCTTTAAAACTTTTTTCTTGGGGCAAGATAAGCCAGTTTTATAGTGGCCGTCCATTTAATTTAAAACTTTCACAATTACTTAAAATAATTTAATGAAGCTATTACATCCACTGTCGGGTTTCAATTTTATGTCTGTAGCCAAATTTGCTAGCACAAATTGCATGGCAATTCATAATGAAACTATTAACAATTCCTTTTTTCCTTCTGATTATTCATACCATAGAGAACATGTAGAGATTTTAGTGATGTTAACATTATTTGTTGGTATAATGTTTTTGTTAATGTTCCAACTTGGGTTAATTGTTTCTTAATACGGTTGTATTATACAGGACTTGCCATTAAATCATCATATATCCAGTTACCAGGCCTTTTAATGAGGCCTTTTAACGAAGAAACTGATATGCATGCTAAAAAAAGTACTATAATGTGATCATATGAAAATAAATGGAGTCATTTATCTTCACGTAAATCATATAGAGAAGATTTCGTACTTGAGCGTTACGAAGATGAGTATGATGGAGTTGTTATTATCTTTAATCCAGAAAGTCTTCTGAAAAAGGCACACTTTTACTTCTGTTTTCGAACGTCTCTTTCGCATTGGGCACTCAAGGTAATTAACTAGTCTATGTATTGTAATCTAAGCAATGTTTTCTTTATTGCTTTTATTTCAAAGATTATACTTGATTCCTTTTAGCACCAGAATTGATCACTAACACCCTTGATTAGAGTTATGTAGAAAGATTAATGAAAATAGTAAGTTAAAACTGAGGAAATACACAGTAGAATGCAATAATAACTGTAAGAAACGAGAATACCAGATTTATAGTGGTTCAGTGTAACTGCCTACGTCCACTTTGAGTTTAATCTTTATTGCTTTTTCAATGTATTGAATACAGATACAATTCGTGCACCAATGACTTGATTACAAGTTTGAATCAAAAATAGACGAGTCTTGAAAATGGCAGAGTCTCTCCAGTGTTCTTGAAAAAGATCTCTTTACACTGTGCCCCTGCTCCTCTATTTATAGATGAAGATAGGCTGGACTTCCTTCTCAGGCCTAAGACAAGATACCTCGGCCCACAATAGACAACTTCTGTATGCCGAACCAGGCATACCGAGCGGTAGTTGTCGAGCGACTCTTGCCGAGGGAGGCCTTGCCGAGCCGAAATGACCAAGGCATCCATGCCGACCGCCCCATGGCCGAGCTGCTTGATCTTTCCTTGAATGCCGATCGAGGGGCCACCGAGCCATGCAGCCTTCCTCGCCGAGCCACGTAACCATCCCTTTATGGCCGAGCGGCATGTGACTAAGGCATTCATGCCGAATGCCCCAATGTCGAGCCATCCTTGCCGAGCGATGATGGTCGAATAAAGGATGTCGAGCGATGATGGTTGAACGAAAGATGCTGAGCGATGATGGTCGAGTTACTTAGACCGAGCGGCACACACCGAACCATACCTACCGAACTGCACATAAACGCCAAAACATGTCGGTTGTATCAAACCCTTATATCTTTAAGCTCTTTTTGGTCAGAATCTTGTCTAGTGCTAATAATAATATCTTCAACTGTCATTTTATAGCTGGACCAAGGTGTCGGGTAACAACTCCCAATTGCAAAGACTCAAATTTGGTACTCAGAAGAAGAAATCCCACTCTAATTCCTTTAGTTGGGGCTTGTGCACCATTTATGAACTTTATAATTAACAATCATGTGAATATTTATAGGGAAGGAAAGGAGTATGGCTAAAGTTACCTGTTGATCAATCTGAACTTGTGCAATTGCAATTAAGGTATCCAAATGTAGTATTAAGTAACCACATATTGTTTTTGTATTTATATGGTATATCATATGCATACGGGTGTGCATATACTCATTGACATAATCATTATGGATGTATTTTACGGGAAGGGCTCATGTGTCGTCAAGCGGAGCCATCATATGTAATGCTTACATACTGGATTCCTGAAGAACCATGCATTTTACCTGCTAATGCTTTCCATTCAGTCCGGGTGGGTGGTTTTGTTATCAATGAAAAAGGCGAGGTTCATTTATTTTTTAAATTTAATATATTTCTGGAGAAAATTGTTTTCTTCTTTCAAGCTTACAAGTGTCACATATTAAATTAGAGGTTGACCTAATTCCACAAGCGTAATACTTCCAGGTGTTAGTTGTGCAAGAAAAGCGTTCTGTTGATAACGTATAGAAATTTCCTACATGATTCATTAACGAGGCTAGCATAACGAACAACATACTCGTAGAATGAAAACTGAGGAGATTTTTGCTGGAGCAGTAAGAGAGGTGAAGGAAGAAATTGATGCAAGTAGCTACTACAGTACTGTTTCTCTGTTGCATTAAACACATTTCCTTGTTAACATCTTGTTTAATGTGTTACAGATTGATATAGAATTTGTCGAAGTGACTGCTTTTTTGTTAGTTTGAACTCCTTAGTTATTCAACTACAAACATTCCAGTTTTATTTTGGAACATCTGAAGCATAGCAGGCGTGCACACCAAGTGACATTCGAAAAATCCAATTTATTTTTCATATGCGTGCTTAAGCCGTTGTCAAGTTAGATTGTCATTGATGATATAGAAGTAAAAGCAAGAAAGGTACAAACTTTGAATCTATTTCTTTTCTAATTTTATTAGGATGCTAATTTCTTTTTTAATTTTATCTGCAAATAGGGTAGGAACCTTGATTTTGCAGTTGTGCAGTTCTCCACATGTTGAAAAGTGCAGTAAAATATATAACTTTCTTTGAGCTTGTCGTTAAACCTGGTTTGCTTATATATGAGTTCGAAGCCTCCAAAGCACCATTTTACAAAATTGCAGGTGGTTTTATGTGTAGTAATTTTATTATTTTTCTTAAACGGCAGAGCAAATGATCTATTTTATATTTAAAACACTGGTTTGATGTATAGGTTGAATTTGATGTATAGCCTAACTCGTTTGATGTATATCCTAAACTCATTTGATGTATACGTTGAATTTTTGGGTTGAATTATCTAGTTTTAATTTGTGAAGCGATTAAATATTTATGTTGTACGATGTTGATTCGTGAGCTGAATTTGTATATTGATATCTGAGCTGAATTTGTTATACAATCAATTTTTTTCGCTTCAGCTGACATTTACTTTGGTTGTCATATGAAGCAATTTATCTTCTTTTTTTTGGGTGCCATGTGATAACCTAAGGAAATAAAAAATGTATATTTGATGATAAACTTAGATTTGCTTCGGTTGCCATGTAAAAATCGAAGTAAAAGAGGTTCATTTGCTTTGGTGCCATGAAACAACCAAAGCAAAAGCCTCAATTAATTGCTTTGGTCATTTACAAAACTAAATCAAATAATCCTTTGTCGCATTGCTTCAACAACTGAAGCAACATGTTTTGGCATGTTGCTTTGTCCTTATTTGCTTCGGTTGTTGAATCGAAAAACATGGGGTAAACAACTGAAGCAAATGACTTGATTTGTTGTAATATTTCCCAATCCATAATTTCTAAATCTAATGTACGCGTAAATAAATATAATAAAAAAGAGATAATTTGGAGAAATGGAAAGGCTATAGCACAAAGCAAATCCTAGTTGATTCATCAGAAATTCTCAACGAGCGAAAATCTTGATTTTTCCTTGATAGTAATATATAGCTTGATGTTTGGATTTATATTGTACTTTGGGAGATTTTATATGCGAAAACTAGCATCATAAACCCCAAAATCTTCCCATCATATATGAATTTGTGAATTGATTAGAATCTTTGTTGTTTTATTTCAACGTGGTAGAATTTAATTCATAAATATTTACAGTATACATAATTTGTGTTCTAATTGATTTCACTTTTCTATTTGTGATTGTAATGGCAAATATTCCAAACAAAATAGAAAGAGGTATGCAAAGCAGGGAAAGAGAGATTCTTCTTCTCATATTTAAAGTTTGCACTGCCTATTTCAATAATTATAAGTAAGCGTGATTTCCTTGCTGTTGCAATACCATCCGTTTAAAAGCTTGAGTGGAATACAATTTTTTTATATTGTAAATTGGCTTCTTGGAAAGGTAGATACAGATATTCTATATTAACGTAAAATAAATCATATGTTTTGGATCCCTTCTTTATATGTATGTATATATGTATGTATGTATGTGTTTAAATCTATTTTTATATACCTAATTTATTGACAATGTTGGTTATCATCAAATTGCTATAATAAATTGAATTGTATAATTATTGTAATGGTTAATATTATATAATATCACATCTCAAATAAGAAATGGATAAATTACCTAAGTACGCATAAAACAAACAAGGCATAAATATAATAATAACATATTCGTTTAAATCCTAAATATAATTATTATAATAGGTAACTTACATAATTAATATTTAACAATGAATTTATAAAAGGAGTTAGGACAATTATGGAATTTAATCCATAAATAAAGGTGAAATAAGGAGTTTTCCTTATATGGCCTTTAATGTGGATGAGGTATATTATCTAAGTATGTGTGTGTGTCATACATATATGTTGTATAGTTTGATAATGTTGGAGAGTGAAAATATGACTAAGTTATAGGGATACAAGGTCGGTTAAAAGCACATAGAAGTCTGCTCCGCTAATCTGGCTATCAACGGCGTGACTTTGGAACTGATGTAAGACATTACATGTAATAAGTACCCATAGTGGACGTAAGGTTAATCTCATTCTATATGGTAAGTCTACCCAGCTAATCTGGCTATAAGCACGTACGAATAGTCGGATCAATGTGAGATGTCCCGGTTTGAATTATTGGTCATAAAAGGATATCCTAGGACATGCCTACTTTCGGACTAAGTTGTTAAATGGCCATGTTAGGGTCTACCCCATCTCTATTTACGATGAATTAAATGGTCGAGATTATCTTATGGGTGCGTATTAGATGGTTGGGATTATCACTTATATGCATTAGAGGTAATCTCTGGGATGGGTCCGTTTTAGGACTGAGGTATTACATGATTATGTCAGGATCTACCTCCTCCTTATCAAAGAAGTAGTAAGTAGCCTAGAAGAGGTTTCATAAGATGTTGGTTAAGGAGTACCAAAAAGGATTTTCCTAGGGTTAGGTACTGAACTGCTGGAGGTTCTGCCTATTTCTCAGTTTATGAGTATTAACTAACCAAGTACTTCCTTAGCATCGTTAGGATACGATTGGAAGGTAGAAGGGTGTTAAACCCAATATGATATAGTTACATGCACCTACTTTTATGGTCACGGAGTAGGATTTGTAGGGCAGCTAGCTCATAGTTGAAGATATAAGTAGAGAAATGCATGAGTTCATAGCTGGAGATATATGTAGGAAAGTGTCCATAGTTGGAGGTATATGTGGAGATAATACAACAAATACGCAAGACATAATACTTATCTGAATATGTACTGTCCGTATACTATTACTATAAATCTTAAGATTTTCATTCACTAGTCATTGTTATTCTGATCCATCCTCATCACAACATAAGGGTTAGATTTGACAATGTGGGTGGAGGAGAAGACGACAAAGACCCTATGGCAATACTAGTTATGTATTTACATTTTGATGTACTCTAAAACAATGTATTTAACTTGGTTTATGTGTTTTGACATATTGTATTTCCAAAACATGGTTATTATGTAATGGGTACTTATTTGACTATTATATTTATCCCTTCCGCTGTGAGATTCTAAACGTATAGATAGATAGCTTTGTGAACAGTTTATTTATACTAACCAATAGTCAGTTTCGAAATGGACCTAAGATTCAATGGGCTTTTATTTGTCCAAATTTAGTCCTGTTTCAAAGCAGGTTGTTACATTTGGTATCAGATCTTAGGTTACCTGACCAATAGGAATAAGAATACGCGAGAGTACACCTTTGTTATTTTTGAAAATGTTTTTCAAAACCCTACTATATGTATATATAAGTATATATGTATATACTCAAACACCCTAGACAAATTCTTAATTCAGCACGTAATATTATTCGTACTTTATTTTATTTAGGAGCATGACATTCATTCATACCTAGAAATATAGTTAGAGCCTTAGAATTTGAAACCCAACTTGTAACTGACTCCATAGTCGCATTGAATCTGGTTGAGAGGGTCGACACATCTTGCATGATTTGCAAAGACTTAATGGTGGATATATGTAGTGTAGACTTATATGTAATGCATATCTTCTGGGTTTGAAGGGGTATAGTCTTATCTTCAAGATGGACTGGTTATCTTACCGGGGGGATGTTTTGGATTGTGATGGGAGGATTGTATGGTTGA
The DNA here is from genome assembly GCA_030765085.1 of Allium cepa. NCBI lineage: Eukaryota > Viridiplantae > Streptophyta > Magnoliopsida > Asparagales > Amaryllidaceae > Allium > Allium cepa. The sequence goes on along the minus strand of CM060934.1, from coordinate 953,778,066 downwards.
AGAGTTGTGGAGGCTGATGTTTGCACAAAAAATGGGCAAACACCTCCAAGTCGTATGATTTAGTCGATTTTAAGTTGTTCTTAGTGATTTGGGTGATTTATGCAAATATATAAAAAGCAGGGGCTAAACTGTAAAAGACATACAGATTTATAGTGGTTCGGCCAGAACGTGCCTACGTCCACTTTATATGTTATTCTCCTTTTCTATTCAGATTACAAGTACAAAGCTTTGATTACAAGTAACTGAAAGTTGTTTGAAAGTTCTATCCGTGCTTGAGCTCTCAAACTTGTCTGCCATTATTGTACCCCTGCCCCTCTATTTATAGAGTGAGGCTGGGGGTAGGAGTCTTGGATGTATATAGCTGCTGGTGGGCCTGGGTTGATGCTATCTGGCCTGGCAACGTTGGTTCGGCAAAGCCTTGGTTCGGTAATGCGTGGAAGTGGATTGGTCCGGTGGTAGGTGAAGTGGGTTGGTCCGGTATTGTTTGGAGAGGGTTGGTTCGGCATTGTTTTGGAGAGGAGGTGGTTCGGTGGTATCTTCCCTACATTGGTTCGGTGGTGCTTCTCTTGGTTCTGGTCCGGTTGTGGTGGATTCGGTGGGACTTGGTCCGGTGGTGGCTTGGTTCGGCTATGTAGGGGGAGATGGTTGGTTCGGTGGTATAGGACAGGTCGAAAACACACCCAACACTTGCCCTCCCAAAGTAGGCAGGTGCATGCAGATGGCGTACTTTGTTTTAACTTGGATGTTTCCCTCCGGTCATACGTGCCGAATCAACCGGTCCGGTCATCCTGCGTTCGTCTATAAGTAGGGGTGTTAGGCCTTCGTTATTCCTTTATCGTTTTGAGATAGCCGAATCAAGCGAGTACCGGATCAACCCAGTGCCGAATCAACCAATTGCCGAATCGATCAAATACCGAATCAACCAAGTGCCGAATCAAACCTAACTGCCGGACCAGGTGAGTTTTCTTCTGCCGAATGAGTTCTTATGATGGGCTAACGAATGAAACATGGGGTTCAAACACCGAATGAATTCTCATTTTTGAATTGCCGAACGAGACTTGGGGGTTTGAGTGCCGAATGATCCTTATATACTTATGTTTTAAATTACGAGTGAAATTCCGGACTACATATACTTGCATGTTTATACCTTCCATTTTAACGATATACTTTCTTATGTTGCAGATAAATGTCTCATAAAGTGGAAACTCGATCAGATAAGAGGAAATCCAAGGACGAAGGAGAGTCTGCTTTAGTGCCCCCAGCTCAGCCAGGACCAGAACGTCGTGGACCCACCCCGAGATCGCTAGTAGATGGGTATGGTCCCCAAGAGCTTCTGAACTCTCCTCCTGATTGCTTTCCGAGCTCTCTCAGAGAGGAGAAGCTTGATGTTACCTCCCGCTCCTTTGGGATTGATAGAGCATGCATGCTGTTGCCAGGGAAGGGGGTCATGCCATATAATCCCCCTGAAGGATACTTCGCTTATAGTAGGTACCACTGCATGAGTGGGGCCATTCCTCCAATCAATGCTTGGATAGTTAGCTTCGTCACCTATTTGAAGGTGGCCCCTTTCCAGCTCCAGCCTAACTCCTACGCTATCTTGGTGTGCCTATTCGTGATTTTCCAGAGAAAGTACGGGCGCCCCCTTCTAACCGGGAGATTCGGTACCTATATAACTTGAGAGGTTACAAGAAGGGGTCTCCATATATCAGCTTGGAATCGGCCGTGTCCTTCAAGCCGGTCTTGGACTTGTATTCAAAGTTCACCATGTTTAAGAAGGAATGGTTCTTGGTCCAGGATGACACCGTTTCGATCCCCCGCTTCACCTATGGCTGTAAGTTGAAGCTTCTTTATAATTTCCGTTCTGACTGAGATGCTTCTTCTTATGTGCTTTTATCTCTTGCTAGCGACAGGTGGCTTTGCGGTCGTGGAGAATGATCATCTGGTTCAGATGGCTGCGGAGATAGAGGCCATTTCGGGAAGGGATAGGTTAGCTTCTTACCTAGTCAGGAATGCCACTCTCCTAGGACACAACTTGATTCTACCACATCAGTTTGTGGTCAAGCAGAGGGATATGGCTGAGGAAAGAGCTGCCAAAGCAAAAGGAGGGGCCACGAAAAAGAGCAGCAAGAGGAGACCCTTCTCGATACCTCTAGTCATCGGGGGGAAGAAGCTCAAGAAATCTGATGGACCCTCTCCCAGCACATGCCCAGATGTTTCGGAGGAGGAAAGTGGAGAGGAGGAAAGAGGCGAGGAGGAGAGCGGAGGTGATGGAGAAGGTGATGGTGGTAACGGTGGCGAAGGACAGAGTGGTAGTGGAGTTGGTGCCTTGACCTCTGGGCAAGCAGGTGAGATTCAAGAGTGGATGGATGATGCTTTCCGCCAAGCCTTTGAGGGGTTGGAGGAAGGGTCGGCCTTGGCGGAGAAACCGAAGAAATCTGATAAGACCGGGGCTGGTGCCAGTCCATCTTCTGAGAGCATTTCAGCTAGGGCAACTCCAGCGGTTCAAGGTGAATTTTCGACTCCTCTTTTAACTTCACATGTTTCTTGGACTATAGTCTCATGCACGCTTGTAACGCTTGGTTTTTATTCCATGAACGGGTAAGGCAGCCAAGACATCAGACATTCGGCACCGCCTCGAGCAATTCAAACTCTTCAAAGCTTCTGCTAACCCGAAGCCCTCGACTGACCGTTCCGGGGGCGTAGTCAGTTACCGTCTTCTTCTTGGAGTCATTGAAGAGGATATTCAAAAGAGAAAGAGGAGTCGTTTCATGTTCGAACCTTCACTTGGACCTCAGCCCCCAACCCAGCCTATTCATGACATCACGGGGGAGGATACTGAGTCCATACCATCTCCGCATCCATCAGAGAATCCTTCCTTTACTCATGTTGATCGTCCCGGCTTGGCTCGTAACCCATTTGCGGGTCATCCGGATCTGGACCTGAGTTCTCATGATATTTCCTTTGATGAGGTTACCGGTGAGCACCTCCTACCCCGCAATCCTATGATAAGGGTGCTTGATGAGGCTAAGTCTTTGGATCTCGACTTGTTGACCACTCGGATTGTGACTATGGGGGATGAGGCCAAGGCAAACATCGATCGGGTGGTTGAAGAGACCAAGAAGTTAATGGGGCATCACGCCCGACTGGTCAAGGCTGGAGAGGAAATCGAAAGTGCTAACATTCGGCTGCGGCTAATGGTTTTCGATCAGGCCAAACAGCTTGCCGATCAGGCCATTCAGATCTCCCAGCATGAGGCGGCCTCCAGACGGCTAAAGAAAACTATGGAGGAGGCTAGCAGAACCGAGCTGCGAAAGATGGAGGCCACCTGCAAGGAACGAATCGATATGACCATTGCCACGGTGGATGAGGTTTGGAGAGCGGATCTTGAGCAGATAGAGGAGTTATCTGGGAGGCTTGAGGCCGCAGAGCTTGCTCAAGCCAAGCTGAAGGAGGAGATGGAGGCAATGCGGAAATCCCTTCAGGCTGACTGCTCGAAATACCGATTGGAGAGAGATACTGCCGTCGCAAGGCTGTCGGCTTTCGAGGCCCGGATGAGGGAGTTTGAGGAGAACGAGGGGATGATGGATGAGATGCTCCAGGACATGTACTTCCGTACTTGGAAGCAGGGCAACCTATCCTAGATGGACGACTATCCCTGGGTCATGGCTAGGATATATCTTCGGGCTTTGGAGGAGGCCAAGGCTGAGGCGGATAAGGAGGGTGGTGTAGCTTTCAGAATGGATGTGGTCACGGCCCAGTTTACTGAGGAGGAGAAAGTGGCAGTGAAGGAGGGCATGCGGCTGCTTACCGCCGAGGAAGTGGGTGTGCAGTTGGGGGATGATGATCAGGAAGCAGATGCTGGTAAGTCTTCCCTCTCAATCTTTTCTTAACTTGACTGCGTATCATTTATCTGATGGATTCTTCTCCTGAATCGGACAGGTGGGACCTCTGGCCAGCATGCTGGGAGCTCTGATCCAGCGGTCAAGTAGGTCCCGAAGGGCTAGCGGCATAGAGGCGGAGCCCTGCTGCAGCTGACTATTTTTTTGGTTTACTTGGCATTCCTGAATATACTAGTCCAAAACATTAATGTACTTTCGGGCTGTAATTATGTAAGTATGTCATTGTAGCGAATGATTTTATTCTTATATAATTTTATAACATAAGCTGATTCTGTCATATTTGAATGCTATCGTTATTTTGATGTGTTGCATAAGAAATATAGCTGTGTATATGCATGTGCTTTAATCTTGTTTGATGCTAAGCTCTTGCTTAAAATGTAATTTCATGTTTCGCAATGTTAGTGTGATGTGTGAATAGGCTATAGCTACATGTTTATGTACAAGAAAAGGAAGTACCGCCCTTAATGTTTTAGTTGTAGATGGTAGTTTTGAATGTCTTGTGTGACTGAGGATGGAATGCAGCTGAGTGACCTGTTATCTAGTTGTGAGTTCTCATTTCCACTAGCGAGTGTCTCCCATTTTGTGTCCTGTACTTTAGTGATCGTTATAGAGGATAGGAGGAAAGTTTTTATAAATAAAATGGAAATATAAGAAATAGTAAAACTTCCAATCACGGAAGGCCTTCGATGTGCTTAAGTTCGTGGCAAACGGGTTTTGTAGTCACTTTCCCTAGCTGTGGGTCTTGGAGACATTCGTCACCCATCTTACGCCTCCGCGGAGAGTTTTCTTTTTTACCACAGCCGTACTTAAGACACATCGGAGCCGAGATCGCGCACAGTAACTACCCGAGCCATTATGGCCCGTAATCGTGGATATTATTCGATTTACCGTGGCCGGCTAGCGTGGGTGCCGATCGTCAACTGTGAACTGCCCCTGGTTGGCCACACCTTATGTTGGGGCTTATAATCGGTTCACAGTCGCCGGCGAGCCGAACGCCGTAATGAGCTGCCTCGGCTATAGTCGGCCTTCTCGGTGGCTTATGGTCGGCTCATTACAGTTGGCTTTGAGGGCCGTCGCGAGCAATGAGTTAACCCGCAGCAGAGGGATGCTGGAGCAAAAGTGTCTCATTGACGAGGGCATAGATTCGTATGGTACCTGTTAGGTCTTGTCCAGGTGAGGTTGTGCCGTGAAGTGTCCAGAATGGAAATGCCATTATACAGGATTTTGTTCAACAGAAAAGGATGAAGCTTAACAAGCAGCCAAGATATAAAGGAATAAGTTAAAAAGAGACAAGATTTTTAAAGTGGTTCGACACGGAAATGCCTACGTCCACTGATTTTCTTTGTTAATTCACTTCATATGGGCAGTACAAGTTAAGAAAAGTATCGACGAAGGTGTTGGATGTTCCATGCCCTCTGGAACACCTCTCCGTCCACTGTTGACAAAATATAAGCTCCGTTGTGGAGATCTTTATGAATTACATAGGGTCCGTCCTAGATAGGATCTAGCGCTCTGGTGCGCGGGAAGATCCGTTTGAGAACAAGGTCTCCTTCTCGTAAGCTGCAGTGCTTGACTTTGGAGTTGTACCGTGCTGCCACTTTTTGCTTGTGAGCTGCCGCTTTAAGTGCTGCATCATTTCTTCTTTCTTCGATTAGGTCCAAAGACAGGTGTAGGAGTTCTTCATTCTCTTTTGGGTTGTAGTGGATCCTATGGTCGGAGGGCACTACAGTTTCAACTGGGAGCATGGCCTCCGATCCGTATGCCAAAGAGAAAGGAGTATGTCTTGTTGATGTTCTATAAGATGTGCGGTAGGCCCAAAGTGCCGTAGGAAGTTCATCCACCCAAGCGCCTTTTGACTTTTCAAGTTTCTTCTTGATTAGAGTTTTGAGAATTTTGTTGACAGCTTCGACTTGTCCGTTTGCCTGGGGATAAGCTATAGATGAGAAGCTTTTATGAATTCCGTGCTCTCGGCACCAGTCGGTAAATTCATCGCTGTCAAATTGAAGTCCATTGTCCGATATGATTTTGAGTGGAACCCCGTACCTGCATAAAACATTTTTGATCAAGAAGTTAATAACTTTTGCCGAAGATATTTTATTTAAAGGTTCCGCTTCCACCCATTTGGTGAAATAGTCGTCTGCCACTATAGCATATTCGGCTCCGCCTCAGCCCATAGGCAGTTCGCCAATCAGGTCAATTCCCCATACCGCAAACGGCAAAGGACTGGCCATCTGAGTAATCTCATTGATTGGTAGTCGAGGGATTTTAGCAAATTTCTGACATCTGTCGCATTTTTTGACGAAGTCCAAGGCGTCTTTGTTTAAGGTGGGCCAGAAATATCCATATCGGAGTATCTTCTTTGCCAGAGTCTTCCCTCCAGTGTGGTCTCCGCAACTTCCTCGATGGATGTGGGATAAGATTTCCTTGGCTTCCCTTCCGGCGACACATCTTAATAAGGGGTTAGAGAAGCCGCGCCGATAGAGGATGCCTTCTTGTATCGTGTAGCGGGAAGCACTCCTCAAGATTTTCCTGACTTCGTTACGCTAGTTGGGTAGTGTGCCATCTTGCAAGTATTTCCGGATAGGAGTCATTCAGGTTTCTTCTTCGATTGCAGCTATCAGATTCTCTTGTTCGAAACTTGGGGCTAGTTGTTTTGAGATGGCTACCGTTCCAGAAGTGGTTCCATCCTTCATGCAAGCTTGCTTTGCCAGTTCGTCGACCTCCTGATTCTCTCCTCGAGGAATGTGTTTGATTAAATAGTGATCAAATTGATTGAGCAACAACTTGGTCTTCTTTAGATATGCTGTGAGTCGTTCTCCTCGAGTCTGGAATTCTCCTAGTATTTGATTTAGAATAAGTTGAGAATCGCTATCGAGACATAAAGAACTGACTCCAATTTCTAAGGCAAGTTCCAGTCCTGCTATTACTGCTTCATATTCTGCATCGTTGTTGGTGGCAGCGAATTCTAACTTTAGGGCATAGTGCAGCTTGCTTCCCCTGGGGGTGATTATCACAATACCTGCCCCCGAGCCCTGTTCGTTCGATGCTTCATCTACAAAGAGATTCCACTTGATATCTTTTGCTATTTCAGATTGATCCTTAACTTCGTTGGTAGTGAATTCGGCAATAAAATCGGCCATGGCTTGTCCTTTGATGGAGGTGCGAGGATGGCAGGTGATATCATATTGACTTAGTTCAATGCACCACTTAAGTAGTTGCCCAGAAGTGTCGGGCAATGGAGTACCTGCCTTAGCGGTTGATCGGTTAGAACTCTGATGGAATGAGATTGGAAATAGTGTCGCAGCTTCTGTGACGTGATTAGCAGACAGTATGCTAGCTTCTCAAGTTTAGGGTACCTGGCTTCGGCCCCTGTAAATCTCTTGCTTACGAAGTATACGGGCCGCTGTGCGCGGTTATCTTCTCTCACCAAAGCGGCGCTTAAAGCATGGGACGATACAGCAAGGTATAGGTATAGTACCTCACCTTCATTTGGAGTTGAGAGTACTGGTAGTCTCTGGAGGTGTTTGATTAAGTTAAGGAAGGCTGTCGAGCATTTGTCAGTCAATTCGAACTTTCCTTTGTCTTTCTTCAGAGCTTCAAAGAAAGGGATGCATTTGTCGGTTGCTTTAGAGATAAACCTGCTTAGGGCGGCCACTTTCCCGTTTAGGCTTTGCATCTCTCTTCGAGTGGATGGTATCTTGATATCTTGCAAAGCCCAGACTTGTTCGGGGTTTGCTTCAATCCTCCGGGCATGGACGATGAATCCCAAGAACTTTCCCGACGATACTCCGAAGGAGCACTTTAGAGGATTCAGCTTCATTCCATATTGGCGAAGTACTTGAAACATCTCGTCCAGGTGGTTTATATGATCATTGGGTTTTCTCGATTTTACCAGCATGTCATCCACATAAACTTCCATAGTTCGTCCTATTAATTCCTCAAACATCTTGTTGACGAGGCACTGATAAGTAGGTCCGACGTTTTTAAGTCCAAAAGGCATTACTCTGTAGCAGTACAATCCCCGGTCAGTGATGAAGCTAGTGTGGTCTTGATCGGGGGCATGCATAGGGATCTGGTTACATCCTGAGTATGCGTCCATAAAGGATAAGAGTTCGTGTCCAACTGTGCTGTCCACGAGTTGGTCGATTCAGGGGAGTGGAAAGCAGTCCTTCGGGCAAGCGTCATTTAAGTTGGAGAAATCGATGCATGTTCGCCACTTCCCATTAGCTTTCTTTACCAGTACCGGGTTGGCGATCCATTCTGGGTAGATGGCTTCTCGTATGAAGTTATTGGCCAGTAGGTTCTTTACTTCTTCCTCGAGGGCCGCTGATCGCTCTGCCCTCATGCTTCTCTTTTTCTGCTTTACTGGCACCTTGGTGGGATCGATGTTAAGTACGTGGCATGCTACATCAGGGGAGATTCCTGTCATGTCGGCGTGCGTCCATGCAAATACATCCATGTTGTAGCGAAGAAAATCGACGAGTTGATCCTTCAACTCCGCTCTTAACTGAGACCCGACTCTCAGCAGTTTACTTGGGTCGTGTTTGTCTACAGATACAAATTCCATAGCCTCTGTAGGCTCAGTGGTGGCCTCCTCCTCTTTGTCCCTGGGGTCTAATTCGTTGAAAGGATCGCTGGTATATCGAAGAGTAGGGGCTTTCTTTAATTGCTATGCTTCCAAGTTTTTCTTGCAGAGAGAAGTCTCTGCATCCTTCCCTTTATCCTTCCTGCGGTTATTGCGAAGTTCAGTCACATAGCAATCTCGAACGGCGTCTTGATCTCCCTCTATTTCTCCTACTCCGTTATCTGTTGGGAATTTCATTTTCAGGCACCACGGGGCTAGGACAATTTGGAATTCAGACAAGGTTGGTCTTCCCAAAAAGGCGTTGTAGGCCGAGTGGCTTTCTATTAGCACAAATGTTTGTTTTCGCACAACGGAGCGGGGATGACTTCCTATCTCGACAAAGAGGTCCAGTTGCCCGAGGGGCATCTTCGCATCTCCAGTGAAGCCATTTAGCGGTTTACTGCAGGGAGATACATCCTTCATTGACAGCTTCATTTTGTCGAAAGCATGCTTGAATAGGATATTTACTGAGCTTCCAGTGTCTACTAGAATTCGGAAAACCTTGGCTAGACCGAACCAGGCAGAGATGACCATAGGATCCATGTGAGGGTACTGCCTTCCCTCTAGATCACGCCTACTGAATGTGATGTCGTCATTCTCTTTCCGTTTCGGGTGGCGTTCTTCTGTAACAGAATTAATGTAGCCTTCATTATTTCTAAGCGACTTACCGCATCTCTCCATCTCTGCCCAGCTTCCGTCGGCGATGTGTGGTCCTTCTGATATAGTAAGGACCACTATCTTCTCTTGACTGGAGCCGCTGGTGTTGCGATTTCCTCCGCCTACTTCCGGAAGGGGCAGCCCTGGGTTCTCATTGACAGGAGTTGAAGTCCTGTTCTGACCTTTCACATAGCGCTCTAGTCTCTTCCTTCTGATGTGTTCTTAAATCAAGTCCCGGAGATGATGGCATTCATTGGTGTCATGCCTATGAGATTCATGGAATCGGCAGAACTTTCCAGACTTAATTACATTATCTGATTCCTTCTTGTGCGGGGGGCGCTTGTATCTAACTTCATCTTGGGTGGCCAAGAAGATGTTTTCGATTGTTTCATTTAGAGGAGTGTAAGAGTCAAATCTCGGTCCTGCCCTATGTAAGCGCTTTTCCCCCTTCTTGCCCTAGCACTATCTCTGGACTCATTTCTTGGAACGTCCTTTGCTACTGCGGATGTGTTGCCATGAGCTGCCTTGGTTTGTTGCCCTGTCTGCCTTTCAATGGCAGCGTCTTCAAGTCTCATATATTTCCCGGCTTCGTGGAAGAAATCGGGTAAGGTAGCTGGCTTTTCTTTCGTTAGTCTCCTAGCAAACTTAGTATCTGGATGTACACCACTGCAGAGGGCCACTAGGATAAGTTTCTCGTCGGCATCTTGGACTGCGGCTGCTGCAGCGTTGAATCGGGTTAGATATTGTTGCACTGTCTCCCCGGGCTTCTGTTTGATATTAGATAGGGAATAAGCGTCCTTGGGTTGTTCCACATGAATGCAGAACTGGCTGATGAACTTTTCTTTCGACATCTCCCACGAGCTAATGGATCCTTGGGGAAGATGGCAGAACCAGGAGGTAGCTAGATCTACCAAGAATAGTGGAAAGCATTTACACAACACTCCCTCTGTTGCTCCGTTCATTAGCATATGCTGTGTGTATCTCTGCAAGTGTACAACGGGGTCAGAGGTTCCCTTATAAGGTTCCATTGTTGGCATTTTCCATTCCCGGGGGGTGATGGCGGTTTCGATATTGCGGGTGAAGGGTCTGGTTACCCTAGCACCTATCCCCCGATCCCTTTGTTCCCATTGGACGCACTCTCTGAACAACAGTGCCATCTTTTCATCAGAACTTGGAGCGGATAGAAATGAGTTCGGTTCTTCCCTGCGGGATTGGTTCCGTCCAGATGACCTGTAGGGACGGTATCGTCTATCACTCCTAACATTCTCCAACGGCTGCCTCTGGTCTTCCGGGGGCATGCCGGGGTCAGCCACAATTGGCCCTTGCCTTGATCTTTCCCTGCTGGGTTCTCTTCTCAGCACTTCCTCGGGTCCAACTTCGGGTTGGACTCCAGCTCGGCCCCGTCCCTTGGTGTTACCATGGTTAGGTAGCATGGCGGGCTCAGCTACATCCGACCCTCGCCTGGTACCTCCCCTGTTGGGTTCGGTTCCAAGCGTTTCCTCGGGTCGGAATTTGGGCTGAGTCCGGGCTCGGCTCCCACCATAGCTGTTTCTGTTGTTAGCCTCTTCGAAGAGGAAAGACCTTTGTCGTCTACTAGATCCTTTAGACTGGGACTCACCCCATGATTCAGTGTTGCGGTTGGTTTCTTCAACATCCCTTAAGCGTGACATGAGTTAATCCACCAAGGCTTCTTGTTGAGATGCGAATCGGTTAGTTACTTCAGCCACAACCCTGTCCAGATCCGCCCTTGTAATTGGTTGTTCCGTAGCAGGGGCTGTCGGATTTGCCTGATTTACATTTGCTGTTGGGACCGAACGATTGTCTTGATCTCTGATCACTGGATCTGGGATACTGCCAGTTGCGATGTTCTTTCCTTTGTTAGCATCTTTCTTCCGTCCGGGAGGCATGTTTTCCAAGCAATGAACGATGCTGATAGAAAAAGGGTTAAGTGGGAGAAGCTGAAGCTTCGAGCTCCTGTTTCTCAGTGAAAGCACCAAAAATGTTTGCACAAAAAATGGGCAAACACCTCCAAGTCGTATGATTTAGTCGATTTTAAGTTGTTCTTAGTGATTTGGGTGATTTATGCAAATATATAAAAAGCAGGGACTAAACTGTAAAAGACACACAGATTTATAGTGGTTTGGCCAGAACGTGCCTACGTCCACTTTATATGTTATTCTCCTTTTCTATTCAGATTACAAGTACAAAGCTTTGATTACAAGTAACTGAAAGTTGTTTGAAAGTTCTATCCGTGCTTGAGCTCTCAAACTTGTCTGCCATTATTGTACCCCTGCCCCTCTATTTATAGAGTGAGGCTGGGGGTAGGGATCTTGGATGTATATAGCTGCTGGTGGGCCTGGGCTGATGCTATCTGGCCTGACAACGTTGGTTCGGCAAAGCCTTGGTTCGGTGATGCATGGAAGTGGATTGGTCCGGTAGAGGTTGGTCCGGTGGTAGGTGAAGTGGGCTGGTCCGGTATTGTTTGGAGAGGGTTGGTTCGGCATTGTTTTGGAGAGGAGGTGGTTCGGTGGTATCTTCCCTACATTAGTTCGGTGGTGCTTCTCTTGCTTCTGGTCCGGTGGTGGTGGATTCGGTGGGACTTGGTCCGGTGGTGGCTTGGTTCGGCTATGTAGGGGGAGATGGTTGGTTCGGTGGTATAGGACCGGTCGAAAACACACCCAACAGCTGAGATGTAGATGTGCAATGCATTCCCCAAGGCTCCGTTGTGTTGAGCTATATGTATTCTCTTAGCCTATCACAAGAAGAGCTTTCATCTGTATCCATAGTGCAGGAGTTTTTGTACATTTTTAAAGAAGTCTCTGGTCTCCCACCCCGAAGAGAAATAGAGTTTATAGTTGACTTGGAGAAAGATGCCTGACCATTCGCACTGCCATTGAGGCATATGGCCCTAAAGAATGACGGGAATCAGATAAGCAGATTTTAGAGTTATTATGAAAGAAGTTTATTTTCCATAGTACTTCAGAATGTAGAGCGCTCGTTGTCTTTGCCACTAAGTTAGATAGCCTTTTAAGGCTATGCGTCGATTACCCGAGAACTCAACAAGTTGGCTAAGAAGAATAGGTATCCCTTACCTAGAATAGATGACTTATTTGACTAGTTTATTAGAGCCAAAATCTTTTCTCAGTTAGACTTGGCCACTGTTTCACAAATTGAGAATAACCGAAGATAGTAAGAAGAAGACCGATTTTCGCTGTAACATCCTTCATTTTGAGGCCTAAAACTAAGCGCCTATGAAGTCTAACTGAATTAGAACATTTATAAATTTCATTTCAATAAAATCATTTATTATATTTAAATTCAAATATATTAAGATATGAAATTAATTTTATTTGATTTAGTTTATACATAAATGTATCGTATACATACATGTGTGAGTGCATGTGTAACATAATAATTCATGAAAGGTATAATATGCCCATATGTAGATGTTGGGATTTACATCGCAACTGACATATTAGCTCGTTTTTTATGTCATGTATGTTGACCAAATATGTGCATGTATATGTGTTACAATACACACACATGTATGAATAAATATATTATATATAATATACGAACACAAAACATTTGTGTGTGTGTTTATATATATACAGAGAGAACAATTATCAAAAATTATTTACAATTCAAAATTAACTTAATTTTGCAAACATAATAATTTTAGTATTTTAATCTATATATATTATGAATAAAATAATGTTTTCATCCATAAACAATTAACATAAAATAATATATTGATGAAATTTCAAATTGTACAATTTTCAAAAATCTAGGATCATAAAATAGAGCTTAGGAAAAATATGGAGAATTTTCAAAGTTGAATTATTATTTTTTAAAATAAATACATTGATTTTGGCAATAATTATTTAATATAAAATAATATATTATAAAAAATTAAAATTTTAAATTTTCAAAAATTCTAGAATCGTGAATGAAAGGTTATAGAAATTTTTGATGAATTTTTCAGTTAAATTATTGTTTTTAATAAATCATAAACAGTTTTTTCGAAATAACATTAATTATTATTAATAATAATTTTTTTGAAAAATTTCTATATTTTTTTGTATATATTTCTAAAATGATATAATGTTTTTTTTAAAAATAAAATTGAATTTTTAATGTAATAATTATTTTATATATAATAAACAATTCAAAAATTCAATAAATGTTAATTTAAAAATATGAATATATACATGATAATTAATCTTCAAATTTTTAAATTCATTTTAAATATAAATAAGTGTGCTAAATTTTTTAGATCATATATATATATCTTATATATGCATATATGCTATTATGGGAGATAAGTATACATTAATATATACATATATATGAATTTATTAATAAATATATATAAACAATTATTAATGATAGAAATTGATTTTTTATAGTATAAAACATTTTTCTATATATAAATCAAATAGTAAAATTAAAAAATTACGCATATAACTAAAATGATTTGTGATAACCACATCTACATATAAAATCTCACTTAACTAAACATATAGAATCAATATATTTAAACAGATATGAAATTGCTCATTATAGGATCATTGAATATAATCTAATTAATTGAATATGAATTAATTTATCAATTTAATGATGCCTTTGAATCTACATTGAAGCAATGACTTTCCTTCCTTTTACCGTTCTTGGTTCGTCAGATTGCAAGTCCGGAATCACCAACCTCTAACTATCGAATAGTATTATTTTAATTAGAAATATATTTGAGAATTTTGGAGTTGATTGAGAGCTATGTTTTAACTAGAAATTTAGAAGGTAATGGCAGCCAAAAAGGTTAGTAATTGTTTACACACACACACACATAAATATATATATATATATATATATATATATATATATATATATATATATATATATATATATATATATATTTGGTCGTATTAGAGAGAAACGAGGAAAACCTTTTTACCCATTCTCACTTTATCTCAACCCATTATCTCCAACCCAATTTCCTATGTTTTATCCACCCCTAGACCTTCCCAAAACAAAATTTTTGCAGCTCTAATGATGGGCATCAAACCCATCTAATCAAAAGCCAAAATACTATGCAATGAAATCTAATTTAATCGCTTGTCGATGTTGTACATCGATCGATATATTTATAACTGTTATAAATATATATATAATATTATTTATTTATCAAATAATATTCAAATTTTATAATCAATATTTCATAAATATTAATTAATTTAATTAATTTATAACAATTATAAACCAATTAAATTGTTCGGTCTTAAGAGAATTCATCATTTCGGCTGTGTAACTCTTAGGTGTAAATTTGGTCAGCGATTAACATTGAACTATTCTAATGTTAATGTTCACACGTCACTTAGCAGGTGATGTGACATTTTGGCCAAATTTATTGCTTACTCATTTTTGGTAAAATTCAATTTTAGTTTAATAAACGTTACCGGGTTATGACATTTGTTTACACTAATTCTCTTCGTTAAAACTATATCACTTTGGACTTAAGGAATTTGGTAATGGTCGAAATTCCAACCCCATCCACATTCAACTTTATAGTCTAAATACAAAGTTCTTGGTCCAATAATAACTATTATTATTAACCAAAATGCTCTGGTAAGAGACTTTGACTTCGAGTTGGCTATGATACTAACCGCATATAACCGTGGAGACGAACACTCTCTTGAATAGTGCTTCAGTTCCAATACTTCTACTCGACCCAACTATTGTCACTCGATGGACGTCATGCCATGATTTGGCTATAATCAAAGCAAGGCTTTCATATTGATGATCCACAATATTCTCAAGTCGAGAGAACTGTGTAAATCAGTCACATCGATATTTTCTTTTTGACCTTAGTTATATTAACCAATAGAAAACTGTCAAGTGAGTCATTCCATAGTTATCCAATAATTATTAGTACGTAACCCCTAGGTGCCCCCAACAATCATGGGTAATACACTGTCCAACATTTGAAGAGCGTTACGTACTCTAGTCTCAACGGATACATCGATATCCAGTATCGATGCATCTTGACTAGGAACATTTAAATTGGTATATTTGTTTCATTGTGATAAATTACTCACGGTTACAGCACTTTGTGACTACTATCGCAAAATATACCATTTATGGATTTTTATATTAAATATACTTTTAGTTAAGTTAATTAATTAGTATAATCATATTATATCAAGTATATAATAGGAAGAAAATACCTTTTATTTCGAACAAGATTGGTCAACGAGTTAGATATATGTAAAAAATTACAAAATTGCCCCTAGAGCATAACCCTAACTCTATAAATCTCCCACTTGCACTTGAATTCAATTATGGGATCTAATTCCAACTTCTCCAATCAGTTTTCTCAAAACCAATTAGGCCAATCCCTTAGTGAATGGGTATGCTATTATGTTTTGATTATCTATTTTGTTAATTAACTCTCTCTAACATTGATAAACTGCCTTTATCATGTGGAACGATTCGAAGTATGTCTTTCGACTTCTAATGAGCTTTAAGTTCTATCATGACCAATTTCATGACATTGTTATCTTATAACAATATATGAGATTCTCAACATTTGGAATCACCTTTGGCTCAATTATAAATTTGTGCATTTATATCTATATACATTGGTTTATTGTAGCGCTATTAAAGTTAATGTTCTCAACATTTCATTGAATCGACCATAATTACTTTTATTTTGAAACATTTTCAAATTAAAGATTTTAATTTGAGTTTTATAATTGACATGTTATACTCAATATCAATTATAAAAGTTTGTATCCAAACGTTCCATCATAATGAGTTCGTTGTTTCTATAAACAATTCTCTAGTATTTCATAAATGCGCGTGAACACTTCAACAACCATTTAGTGATATCAATTTGGATTTTATATTTGCTCCATGTATCAAATACATAAACAAAACACAATATCATACAAAACATAACATATATGTTAATTCCTTTTGCTAATGCATAAGGAATCCAACTTATATGTTCTCCTTTTAATAGGGTGCTCTTGTATATCGTTTTGGGACAATCCCTATATCTTTTATACTCACCATAAAAGACATAATTTATAATCCAAAATTTAGTACTAAAACAACTAAGATTGTAATACAAGCATATTGTTAAAATCAACAACGTGTTGTTTACTTATAGTTTAGCAATGTACCTTTTAACGTTCTTTCTTATGAACACACGCTTCCTCTACCCTTTGATTGAAAATCAAACTATTTGATATTTATATCAAAATACTTATTCAATCTTGATGCTTATAAAATGATACATTCGTATCATTTCTTAGATCATATCCAAAGACTCACAATCCCAATGTCGCTTCCACTGACTTCGAGGCATTTTTGGTTAATATGTGTAAACGGCTTACTCTAAACCATTATTTAGAATTTTCTATTTCAATACATAAGTACCAAACATGAAATCTTATCGAGCGATAATTTTGTGAGTAAATCTGAATTAACCTGAGCTTGTTGAATACCAAATCCGTTATGCTAATTTCAACAATTGAAATTTGTGATATTGTTCTTATCAACATTGCTTATTTAATTTCAACCACATTAATCTTTCCAATAAAGACATAATCTCGGCCGATGGATCACATCTCTTTGGTTACGACCACCAAAATCATATTTTGATAGCGTACTTGGAATTCTTTCAGATCAGCGCATCATATCATATAGAGTCAACAATTTTAATGGTTTAATTGAATAGCCGAGGGTAATGTATATTTGCGACCATAATAAGAAACTCATAGTTTCTTTTCGATGTACGAGAATACTTAATAGACATTCTTATGCTATGTGTTCATTTAGGTTAGTTAATTTCACTTCATCTCATATAATCAGTTCTATCTATGGATCGGACCTAATTCCATTTAACTACCAAAAATTTCTCAATGAAATTCCTTCACGATGAAGTTGATAGATCTTGAAACAACAATTGTTTCTTAGTGCAAATAGAATAGGGATTCATAAATGCTTTATGAACCATTTTATTTATAAAACCGATTTTAGTTTACAAAAATTATGTTCGAAACATAAATATGTCATTTGATGACATTCCCAAAAAAACTTTATGGAGATTCATACAAGATCCCTCACGAACAATTATTACATGCAATCTTTCGACTCGCACAACCTGCCAACTCCTTCGCCTAGGATATGTTGGGATTTCTTACAAACCCTTGTCTTGTATGATTTTGTAAACTGTTGTTTAGATTAAATAATATCAACCTTATGTACTAATTTTAATTACATGACCTTATAGAAGAAACTAACTCAACTTCACTCACAACTAATCGTAAATTGTTCAACAACGTCTGATTACTCCTTATCGATGCATCATTATGTATCACATGGAGGAGTGATTTTGAGATTGAACCTATATTTATTTTTAGGTACATTTGGAACTCTATCCATACTCACTTATTCCACCAAATCAAATCATTTTATTCTATTGCATGTTATTTTATTTACTTTTTTTTTATGTTATATGATTTTATCATAAACTTACTACATGTGTATCTAATACACATGTTAATGTTGGTAATAAATCATCGATGAATATAACAAAATATGTGGAACCCTTTTGGTATTAATAGACTTGTGATTGCATACATCAATATTTATTAATTCAAAGGGTTCATCAACTCTTATGATGCTTCTACTGAATGGGTGCATAGCCATTAATTGTTTGAGATATAATTAACCTGTATCATATGATTCATAATCATATAGTAAAATTATTTCTCAAAACTATGGCTTAGTTTATAATTCCAAAACAACTATAGATAATATTAGATACATATGTATTTTTGTTGCATCACTTTTGCTGTGAAAACAAATTCCATAATATAGTTCTATTTCATAATGAATATTCATAATACTCATATTCAAATATAGTTATATCTATTTTTTAGTCTATACCAAAAAATAAACATTATTTCACAAATAATGTTCGGTACATTTTACGAAAATAATTTTCGTAATCTGATGCAATCATTAGGTGCTATATGGCATGCTCCCACTATTTCCACCATTACTATAATAGCGTACCAAATTTCAAGGTCCACCATTCACTTAATATTGTTAATATTGTTTACTTATTTCATATGCTGCAACTAGTTTACAGAGGAGGGTTTTCTGATCAAATATCTTGAACTCAAAGAAATAAATGTTATAGGAAATAATTTTTATATGAAAATACCTTTTAGAATAAAAATCATATTTCATATTCTTATATTAAGTATAAGTTATTATTACAATTCTTGTTTCCAATGTTTTTCAATGAATCAGAAGTGACTATTCATTCTCTTGATTCCAACTTTACCTTAAATTGCATCTATTCTTATACATTCGTTTTTCTTTCAAATGGTCAAACTATTCAAAAGAAAACTTACTACAATATTATAACAAATCTTTTACAAAAGTGCACTCATATTCTTACATTTAAGACATCAAATATGTTGCGCTTTATGTAAGCCGATCAAAATGACATTCCAACGATCGAGTTCTTAGATGTATCTTGTAGTTTGTGGTCTTGTGTTAAATTAACACAATATGATCCTTTTGGAATCATTCAGGTTGAATAAATGATCTTAAAATACTATTTATTAGCTTACTTCGAATGAACTAACTTCACTGAAATATTGTACCCCACAAACTATGACTGTTCACCATATAACATTTATATTTGAAAGTACATGGCTCAAATATCCATAGTCTTGAATTGCATTTAGAGTTCAGAAAATCATAAAATGCAATACATGGTCTAAACCAAATAAACACATAAGTGACCAACTTACGAATGTACTAAGTAGTTGAAAGTGGGCACTTGCATAGTATAGAAAAATTATATAATGTGTAGTTAGAATTATTAGTAAGTATATATTATATTTCTATTTGTCAACTTTTA
The DNA here is from genome assembly GCA_030765085.1 of Allium cepa. Classification (NCBI taxonomy): domain Eukaryota; kingdom Viridiplantae; phylum Streptophyta; class Magnoliopsida; order Asparagales; family Amaryllidaceae; genus Allium; species Allium cepa. The sequence continues at coordinate 953,758,946 of CM060934.1, read as the reverse complement.
ATTCAGTTTGTTTATATATGTTAATTGACAAACATTTTATCAATCATATTAAATGCAAAAATTTATCATTATAGATAGTTATAACATTATATAGCATATGTTCTTACAATATTAGAAAGGCTAAGTATTATAATTTTTTTTTTTAATAAGGCTCCCACTAGTCTTTTACATTTCTCCAAACCCTAAGATGAAACATAGAAGTCTTAAAACTTCACTAATGGGTGTTAGGACTCATTTTTTTTTGGTATTCTGACCTTGAGTTTGCTCAACAAATCATAGCCCCATAAACAATGGATAACTACTTATCGGTTGTATCATATATAACTCCTAACCTATTTTTCCTTGTTCTAATCTCATTTTGACCTTGAGTTTGCTCAACAAATCGAAAGAGATTATTCACTCTTACCTATCATATCATGATGGCCTAAGTATAGTATATGTACCTTGATTTTACTCAACAAATACATATAGTTATCTTACCTCATCTGTTCAATATATTAATAGTACTACGCATGACATCCCTAGCTTGAGTTTGCTCAACAACCAAGGAGTATGTAAGCAATTTATTAATATATATGGTAGTGGACAACATTATATTAAAGATTCATAATCTTCAATATATATATTGAGTGATATCGAATCATCTATTTCTTATGAAATACCCCAGCGATTCAAGTGTCAAACACATCAAAAATCATGGTTTATGTACATTTACATATGTATTTATTTCTCAAGTCTATTTGGGTTTCTTTAATGTTCCACATTTAGTTTATACACATATCATATTAGTTTTATTGTTATATAACTTTTATATTTCATATTACTTATATGATAGTCTTACATATAATATATCATTAATTAAATCTTATCTAATTAATTTTAGTAAATTAACTCTTTAATTAATTTTAAAATAGTATTCCAATATAACTTTTATATTGGACATATATACTATAATCTTTATAGTGTAACACAGATATATCATATATATGTGTATTTTATTAATTAATTAACATTTAATCAATTTATTCAATTAAACAATTTTTATTAAAATTTATTAATTTCAAAATTTACCTTGTGTACATACACATATACTTATGTTATCTTAAACATTTTAAAATAACATCACATATATCAATATGTGTGATACATGTATTTATGCATTAATTAATTAACATATTTAATTTATTTATTTTATTAATCTTATCAATAAATTTAAAATGTGAAATTACTATATAAATATTTTCAAACATTTTGAAAATATCATTATCCTTTCAAACATTTTGAAAAATTATGTAGTATTATAATTTTTATAATAAACATGTTTTATTTTAAATTTAACTATTAAATTTAAAATCTTTAACATTAATTTTCAAAACAATTTTGAAGATTATCCCAAGGCCCAACTTAAGTAGAGCCTTTTCTGTTAGGAGCAAACTTTGGGCTCACTTCATCTTTCTGGCTAGGCCGGTAATCAGGTAGGACAGGTACTTAATTACCCAATTCTAATCCTAGACATTACCTTTCTAGACACCGTGTTAGGTGAGAAAGCTTAATTAGTTAGCCCTAATATGACTAATTTAGACCCATAAGCTATTGGGTTTCGACGCCATTGTTGGAAATGGACTAGCCCGTAGCGGAAGTTATGGGTGAAATTCAAATTTTTTACGGTATTTGATCTTTCATTGGGCCTATGAAGTCTAACTGAATTATAACATTTCTTAATTTCATTTAAATAAAATCATTTATTTTATTTAAATTCAAATATATTACGATATGAAATTAATTTTATTTGATTTAGTTTATATATAAATGTATTATATACACATATGTGTGAGTGCATGTGTATGCAATAGACATATTAGCTCATTTTGTATGTCATGTATGATGTCCAAATATGTGCATATGCATGTGTTACAATATATATACATACGCACACACAAACAAACATATGTACATATGTACAAATATATTATATATAATATATGAACATAAAACATATATATATATATATATATATATACATATATATATATATATAGAAAGAGAGAACATTTATGAAAAATTATTTATCATTCAAAATTAACTTAGTTTTGCAAACATAATAATTTTAGTATTTTAATTGTATATATTATGAATAAAGTAATGTTTTCGTCCATAAATAATTAACATAAATAATCTATTGATGAAAAATCAAATTTAAAATTTTACAAAATCAAGGATCATAAAATAGAGCTTAGGAAAAATTTGAAGATTTTTCAAGTTGAAATATTATTTTTAAAAACAAATACATTGATTTCGGCAATAATTATTTAATATAAAATAATGTATTATCAGAAGGTCAAAATTTCAAACATTCTAGGATCATGAACGAAAGGTTACATTTTTTTTAAAGAATATTTCAATTAAATTATTATTTTTAATAAATCATAAATAGTTTCTTCGAAATAATATTAATTATTAAAAATAATAAACTTTATTGAAAATTCCTAAATTTTTTCTACATGTTTTTAAAATGATGTAATATTTTCAAAAATATAAAATTGAAATTTTAATGTAATAATTATTTTATATATAATAAACAATTCAAAAATTCAATAAATGTTAATTTAAAAATATGAATATATGTATGATAATTAATTTTCGAATTTGTAAATTCATATTATATATAAGTTAGTGTACGAAATTTTTTAAATCATACATACATACATATATATATATATATATATATATATCTTATATTTGCATATATGCTATTATGAGAGAGAAATAAACACACACACACACATATATATGAATTTATTAATAAATATATATAAAATAATTACTAATGACAAAAATTGATTTTGTATAGTAAAAAACATTTGTCTATACATAAGTCAAATAGTAAAATAAACAATTTATGCATATAATCAAACTGATTTGTGACAACCACATCTACTTACAAAATCTCACATAACTAAATATATAGTAGCAATATATTTAATTATTGTAATATAAATTGAAATTACCAATTTAATGATGCCTTTGAATCCACGTTGAAGCAATGACTTCCATTCCTTTTACTGTTCTTAATTCGTCAGATTGTAAGTCTGGAATCACCGACCTCTAACTATCGAATGATATTATTTTAATTTGAAATATATTTGAGAATTTTGGAGTGGATTGAGAGCTATGTTTTAAATAACAATGTAGAAGGTAATGGATGCCAAAAAGGTTTTAGAGATACATATATACACATATAGGGTTGTATTAGAGAGAAACGAGGAAAACTTTTTTACCCATTCTCACTTCATCTCAACCCATTATCTCCAAGCCAATTCCTTGTGTTTTAACCACCCTTAGACCTTTCCAAAACCGAATTTTTGTAGCCCTAATGATAGGACTTAAACCCATCTAATTCCAAGCCAAAATACTGTGCAATTAAATCTAATTTAATCGCTTGTCGATATTGTATATCGATCGATATATTTATAACTATTATAAATATATATAACATTATTCATTTCTCAAATCATATTCAAATTTTATAATTAATATTTCATAAATATTAATCAATTTAATTAATTTATAATAATTATAAACTAATTAAATCATTCGGTCTTAAGGGAATTCATCATTTCGGCTATGTAACTCTTGGGTGTAAATTTGGTCAGCGATTAACATCGAACTATTCCAATGTTAACGTTCGCACATCACTTAGTAGGTGGTATGACATTATAGCCAAATTTATCGCTTACTCATTTTCGGTAAAATCCAATTTTAGTTTAATAAATTTTACCCGGTTGCGACATTTGCTTACACCAATTCTCTTCGTCAAAACTATATCACTTTGGACTTATGGAATTTGGTAATAGTCAAAATTCCATCCTCATTACATTCAACTTTATAGTCTAAATACAAAGTCCTTGGTTCAACAATTATTATTAACCGAAATGCTATGGCCAAAGACTTTGACTTTGAGTTGACTTGAGTTGACTGTGATACTAACTGCATAAAACTAAGGAGACAAATCCTCTTTTGAATAGTGCTTCACTTCCAATACTTCCACTTGACCCAACTATAGTCACTCGATGGATGCCATGACATGATTGGCCTATAATCAAAGTAGGGCTTTCATATTGAAGATCCATAGTACAATCAAGTCGAGAGAACTGTGTAAATCAGTCACATCGATATTTTCTGTCTGACCTTAATTATATTAACCAACAGAAAATTATCGAGTGAGTCGTTCCATAGTTATCCAATAACTATTAGTGCGAAACATCTAGGTGCCTCCAGCAGTCATGAGTAATACAATGTCCAACATTTAGAGAGCGTTACGTACTCCAGTCTCGACAAATACATTGATATCCAGTCTCGATGCATCTTTACTAGGAACATTTAAAATGGTATATTTGTTTCGTTGTGATAAATTACTCACAGTTAAAACACTTTGTGAATACTATCACAAAATATACCATTTATGGATTTTTCTATTAAATATACTTTTAATTAAGTTAATTAATTAATACAATCACGTTATATCAAGCATATAATAGGAAGAAAATACCTTTTATTTCGAATAAGATTGGTCAACGGGTTAGATATATGTAAAAAATTACATTATTGCCCCTAGGGCATACTCCTAACTCTATTAGTTGTAGTCATCCATAGTATTAATTTCTGATGACAAAATACAATCATGTTAACTATATCAATAACATCAGAAGCATATGAATATGTTATTTTTTCAAACTCAATTCAATAATTTCACAATACATTTTAGAAATAAAATTTCACATTCATTACATAATCTTATTCGTTACCTATTTTCTAAGAAAATATAATAATTACAAAATACTCCAAGAGCGACATTTGAAAACGCCACTTGATTGATCAGAGTCTAATTCTTGATAGTTATAACTTCTTTCATTACATTCATTCAAATAAAAATAACACAGAAGAAAATAAAAGCTACTAATAATAACTAGCTTGTCTCATGCACGTCTATGGATTCTTATTCATTTAATGTAACGAACTACCTTTCTTACTCCAAAATAAGAGCCATTAAGGATAAAAGAAAAAGAAAAATAAGGTATAAGAGAAGAAACTAGACAACACAGAATCTCACAACGTAACGAAACAGTATATATTACTGAACATAATATACTACGAAGTCATTTCAAAAATGTTACATCAGAGTCATACTAATACAAATTCTACCCTAAGATTGGTATAATAGTCTTCCCCAATTAATTGGCATAATATATATAATACATCAGAAAAAAGAAAAATAACTAGCTATCGATTAAGTAACCTGCTTCAAGCTCCTCCAAAATGAATCCATAGAAAAATCGAACTACTTGACTGCCCATTCAAATTTCAACACTCAAGAGTTTAGGAAAAGGAAAAATAAACTTTGGGCCAGACATGGATCTAGTGTGAGTAAAGCATTCATTGTAACTTTATAAAAACCTTTAAATCAAAGGCATCTCGTAAGACCATGCCACGCATAAACATGGACGGGTGTGTCGACCCGGAAATTTTGAACATTTGAAATCAGAATATTAATTGATTTTAAATATTTGAAAGTGAATTTTTAACTTGAATCTCACATATCACTAATTATTGGGTAATTTAATTATTAAATTAAATTATTTGAAGTGGGGTAAAATGTTGAATCTGGAGTTTTAAGCCTGTTAAAAATAATTTGAAGGCTTGCAAAATTTATATTGATAATACAAAAAGTAGTAAAAGTGTTAAAACTGAATTGGGAAGCGTCTTATTAAGTTTTTGAAATATATCGTTTAAATTGATATTAAAACTAGCCTTCCGAGGCACAGTCTCGGAATTCGACGAAACCAGTTCCATTGGATCCGTAATATTGTATTATTATCGGATTTCAAATTTCGTAGTGATCGGAGTTGTTGTGTGAGCGTACGATATATAAACATGTGGAAATTTATATCGAATTAAATATAATAACTGGTGTCAAAAAGCTATCTTCTCCATACGATCGAATTAGGACTCGAAACCTTTTCCTTTGCGCCCGAAATAGGGGTATAACCTTATAAACATCTAGTGGCACGCCTCGATAGGAATTTAGAATTGTAAGTTGCATTTATCGAGACGATTTGAATTTAATTTAAAAATATATTTATATTCTGGTCACCGTCAGCCAAAATTATTTCACTTCATAACGTTTTCCTTTCGTTTCAAGACCACTTTAGCTAGGCAAAGCTTCTCTCGCGAGGTATCTTCCTTCTTTTAATTATCTGCCGAGCCTTCTTTCTAAACCATTTGTTCAAAAAAAAATTAAATCGAAAATGGCGGACCAAAATTCTCATCGAATTTCACCATCTCTCCGTCATATTTTCTCATTTAAATCGAACGGTAGTCGGAGGTAGGGTCGCGAGCTTCCTCTAATTTGATTTTAGGGTTCGCGACTTTGCCTAGCTCGAGGCGGCGACCTGGCGATTCATAAGAGGGTTTCGCATTTGCAAACTCGAAAGTCGAGTGCAGAGTTGGGGCTCGTTCTCGAACACGAGGTTGTGAGGGAGACGACGCAGCGAGGGGAGTAGGGTTTTGGTCAGTATGGCCGGGGACGTCGTGTACAAGAGGATCGCGATTTCTTGTTTTTCGCATAGCATCGTGAGTTTGGAAAGGGGAGTCGAACTTGATTCTGGGAGCAGCGATTGGGGAGGGTCTCGCGAAGGGTGGCAGCGATAGTGAACGTGAGGTGGTCGGAGCCTGGGTTTGCAGTGATGGGTAAGGCAGTGAGGTATATTGTTTTTTTTATGTAATTGAATAAATAAATGTTTATATATGTACAGAAAAAGGAATTCTAAAACCAGGGTTTTAATTTTTACAAATATACATATAAATCGAAAGAAAAGTTTAACAGGTAAAGAAATTGTTGTTTTGCTGGTTACAGAAAATCTATATAGAAAAAGAATACGTGTTTGAAGGATTATATAAAAAATTGGTTTTTGAAACTCTACAGACTATTTTATAAATATATGTAGTTTCTAATGAAAAGTATATAAAATAAATACGCGTCTTTAACTTACTAGTTTATTTTAAAATATGTATGTAGGGTGATTAATTTATTTAATAAGCTTGTTTACATAATTAGTTACTAAAAATAATTTATTATAGGAAATTAGTTTAAAACCGAATTATTAGTTTAAATAAAATAAATAGATAGTAATTAATGGTTCGATCAATTCAAATATTAATAAACCGTATAAATATTTATACAAGGTATAAATCGAGAAACAAGTCGAAATGGAGCTAGAGTGGAATAGACTGCAAATTAAAATCAAAGGTGAGTTAATCTCACTCTTCTAGATTTGCTATTTAAATTTAAATGGTTAAATTTAAATATTTGGTTGAATGATTGAATTGATTGGATGTGGTATATTATATAGTAGTATATATTGTATATATTGGAGTGATTAATTTCCCGCATTATATAGCGGATGAGACCCTATGCGCCGCATAATAGCGGATGATATTATATTAATCCCATATACCGCGATATTTCACCTCGAAGTGGAATTGGTATTTTATATTGTGCTAACATCTGTGGATGCAGGGAAACAAGTTGGAGGGATCCAACTGGATTCCTCAAGATTATTTAGATTGTTTAATAATTCTATGTTATGATTATTTGCTATTCTGTGATGAATTATATTGATAACTGGAAATGTGAATGCTATGAGTTGATTTAATATATTTCGTTATACTGAGTTATGAAATATATAGAACTGGAATTTTGAAAAGAAAATATAAGAGAGGAATTTTAAGTAAAATAATTATAGAGAATTTGAATAAATTAAAGAATGGATTGGAAAGAATGAAAGCGATTTTTTTTAAAATTTTAATAAATAAATTCCGAGTATGGAAAAGGGGATTTTGAATAAACAGAGAGATAATGAATTTTAATCTTAAAGTGATATTATTTAAAGTAATAAAAGAATTTAATTTCAAATTCAAGGTTTGAATTTATTAAAAAGAACAAAGAAGGATTTTGGGAAACCTGAAATTGATAATTTCAGTTTAAAAGATTTTGAATCATAATAAAGAAAAGAAAGCTGAAGGTAACGGATTTTGAAATAAATGAAGTAAGTAAAGGATTTATTTCAAAGTGAAGTAAATTGGAAATCAATTTGAAAATTGATTTAAGTGTTTGAAATTGGAATTTTAAAAGAAAACTGAGAATATGGAACTTATAAACGGGGTTTATAAAAGTGAAGTGATATGTCAGTGGATATTTGGAAGAATAAATTCAAGGTGGGAATTTATTAAAGGAATGGGTAAGTTGGTTTAAAAATAAATAGTGATTTATTTTTAAAAGATGTGAAAGAGAAGCGTATTTCCCTGAATAGCCAAGTATGTTTTCAAAGCAAATTTTTAGTTATAAGTTAAGAGTTTTAATGTTGTTTAAAAAAGCACGTTTTAGAAAATTTATTTATTTCTAAATGTTTAAATTCTAAAGTAAGTATTTTTCAAATCTATGATTGTAGTAATCATTTAAAGGTAACTTGGTATTTTGTTAAAAAGAAAATCTAGTTTTTTTTTTTAAAGTGGCTTTATTTTAAACATTCTTAAAGTATATCTTTTTTTGAATAAGTATTAAAGTAGTTTTTAACTAAAATGTTAAAGTATATTTTATAATAAAGTATTTTAAATTATTTTAAAAATCTAAAGTTTTTGTACTTGGTGATTTCAGCGGAAATAAATAGTTGGGAATTTATCCCATGAGAAAAGTATGGTTTGAAAATTGTTTTCAAAAAGGGTTAAAAATGGGAAATATATCTTGTAAGGAAATTTTGAGATGAATAAATAATTTGGGAAAATTATTTATGTTCGATGGATGTTTGTGAATATTAATTGATAGTTAAATAACCGACTATCAATATTGGACAATGCGCTGATCGTTTCGAAGAGACCGGGATCAGGATTAATTTCTCGAAAACCACTTCGATCCGGTTTGTACGTTTTCATGGGTAAAACGAGTTCGGAGTCGAAGATGGAGCAGTGAAGTGCAAGGGCTAGTCGCTACTAATCCTGAGGATGTTTCGAAAATGGATGTAGTAGGAGTAGTGCCTTCGGTTACGTTCGAACCCGGGACGGACTTGTATGTATGAATGCTTTCGGAACATCGTCAGGTGGAAGATGGGCATTCTAAGAGATATGTTATAAAAAGGTAACACTTAGCCTCAAGCCTCATTAACCGGGAATGACTGAAAATCAGAGGTTATGCAGCAAGGCTAGGTGGGTAGCACCCATTTCAGGGTGAGGTCATCCCTGTCTAGATGTCCCTTTTATTTCGGCTTAGTGGTTCAGTTGCTGATCACAACCGTGGGGTGATCTTACTCGGGATTATCCAGTAAGGAGTAGTCCCAGCCTTGTGTTGCAGGGGATTGGGAGTAATCCTCGGTACGGTGATCTAGGCCACGTACTGTGACAGGTGGTACCCCAGTGCCCAGTCATTAGTTGGAAATCCATTTTCCCTACGCGCCTTTTACGATTTTTGTTTGTATTACCCACGATTGTGGCTAGTAGCTGGAATTTAATAGATGTAAAAATTTCATCTATTTTAATAATTATTTGTATATAGACCCTTTTATAATATCAGAGGATTTTATAAGAAATGTTTTAGCTATCGTGAGGCAAAAACCCGACATGTTTATTGTGGCGTGGTCTTACGAGATGCTTTTGATTTCAAAGGATTTTGAAACTTTAATAATCAATTTGAGTGTGGTTTTCTCACGCTGGTATTCCAGACTAACTCGAGTGTTATTGAACTATAATGCTCGGGTCAGACCGAGTATTATAGGATACATGATATGATGCTGTGGAGCTCAGGAGACGAGCTGGATGGCGATACGTACTTTCGTACTTGATTTATATTTCGCTGTGTATTCAGTTGTGTGAGGACATGTTATGATTACTGTCCAATTGTGTGTTATGTTATTCATGTACTCTGATGATGTATGTATAAACAGATATAGTATTTGTTTTTGTGTAAAGATCTGTTATTATCTATTATATTTTATTCCGCTGCGATGGTTAGATTCTGATGTTGTTTTCTATTTTCTTCTTCTACCTCTTCTTCTTTAACCCAAATGGTTCGTATTTCCGTTCATCTTGAGTTGATTGATGTAGAATAGTATTGACTCGAGGGGTATGGATTTGCGGGTCATTACAACGGGTTTTTATCACATGATAACCAAAACATTTTCTATAGAAAGTCCATTAATATTATAATAATGTTTAGGGGTCAACGTAAAATATAAATATAGCTCAAATGCTTACATCTCACATTTCAACTTAGTTGGACACAACTACGTCTGTATGACACTTACTAGAGAATGGATTCCATACAATGATCGGGCTACTGGGATACCGCCCATCATGATGCATCTCTAGATAAAATAACACTAAGGAATTTGCCAGGATCCCCTACCCACACAGAATTGGTCTACCACTTGACTAGTAATACCAAATATGATCACACATTGGTTAATGGGCCTGAAGCATACAAATAAGAGATAATATTTACTCTAGATAGGAATGATCATACCCTAATGGGAGCGACCCACTTAGCCCTACTGCATCTCCCATGTTTTAGTCATTCCTGGTTGATGAGGCTAAATGCTACATTTTACCTTTTGTATAGCACTTTCCACTTGGAATGCTAACACTGCCCTCCAAGCAGCAATGCAATGCCAACATTCATCCATACAAATTGTTCAAAATATGAACAAATCGAAGGAATTACTTCTATTACATTTATTTTGGAATCACCCTTAGGATTAGTGGCAAGCAGCCCTTGCACTTCAGAGAGCTCCGTCTTCTATTCTATCATCTTCAGGATGTCTTCACTTCGAAAAGCTTGAGTTGGATCGAAGTGGTTTTTGGATAACATATCTGATCCAGTCTATTCGAAACAACGCTCGACAGTTTTTCGATAAACTCAACCCCGGTTCTTTAAGAAATAAATTGTCAAAGATTAGAGTGGAGATTACCTCCTAACCGTTAGTGGATGGATTTCTTTATCATTTGTCCTAGGAGAACGAAATGAGATTTATACGTGCAGTATGACATCATCGGAGATGGCTGTGCCATATAACTCACGTGTTTCTCCTGGTTATTTCCAAAATTACATTTTGGATCCATATTTGGTAGTTATTTATTTAACTATCAAATAAACAATCAGCAACCAGTTCCATTTGAGATTTATTTATCCGTAGCAATCACTAAGCCTTAAAGAAAATATTTAAATAATAAATCTCTTTTCAAAACATTTGCCTAAAACATTCAGATACTTATATCTCTAACATAAGTATACTCATAAAGCATTTGCAAATAACTTCTTACATCTAAATCTTGCTCAAAAGGATTAAAAGAATGTTTTTAAATTAGAGGTAAGGACAAACCTAATGTTATTCCCTCGGTGCTAAGGGTGGAACGGATGTTCCATACTACCATTTTTAAAAAGTCAGTTTAGGGAAACCCAAATCTCAAATTCGTTTTATACTTCTTTCGATAAATCCTTTTTAATCAAATCGGTTTTATTTATGAAATCTCTTTTACTTGAAATCTAAATCCATTTCGAAAATGCTTTCCAACTTCCCAAATTAATTTATAAAACCCTGCTATAAATATTCAATATCACTTATAATAAATTGCTTTTATAATTATCCAAACTTTTTATATAAATTTCTTGTAAATATCCAAACCTTTTTATAAACTCTATAATGACCTAAATTTTCCATCATTTGATTTGAACATTTAAATGGTTTTAAATATTAGAGTTGGAATATAGATTAATTTTTGAATATGAAGATTTTGGTTAAAAGTACAGAACGAATTTTAAATTTTAAATTTCAAATATAATGATTTATCATAATACAGAATTGCTGAATAATTGAAATTTGAATTGAAACAATTTCTAATGCTGATATAAATTCTATTTGAATTAGAATCGAATTAGTAAGTTTTTAAAATCGGAATTTCATGTATTTCGCCAATTTTTGAAATCGTCGATTTAATCGATGCGTTAAAATTAATATTGGATGATTGGTTGAATTTATATATTATTATTAGTTGTATATTATATTTTATATATTGTATGGTATATATATTACTAGTTGTATATATTCCCTCCTATTGGAGTGGATGAGACACTATGCGCCTTGCATAATGAAGGATGGCCCTATATTACCGCAGTATCCCGCCTCAAAGCGGGATTGGTATTTTATATTATATAACATCTGCGGTTGTAGGGAAATAGGTTGGAGAGATCCAAGTGGATTCTTCAAAAATGTTGATTTTAATTTCATATATTGTAATATATGATGTGTTAGAATAATCTGTTATAGATTATCTTATGATTTGATTTATTGGATGCTATGGTAGCACTAGACTTGATTTTGGTATTTTGAATACCATAAATATTATTTTTTAATTTAAAGGATTTAAAAGGAGATTTTAGATATAAAAATATTTCTATTGAATTTTGGATTATTTAAAAAGGATTTGATTTGGATAAAATAAATGATTTGATTTTGGGATTTGTACTTATATATTTTGGAAGATATTTTAAATAGAGATTTTAAAATAATATATATAAGGAAATTAGAACAATGGATTTAAAGGGGTATTTTTGAAATATGGAAAAAAGTCGAAATTGATATTTAAAATAGGTTTGAAAAATAAAAAGGATTTATGAAAGGATGGATTTATAAATGAGATTATTTTATAAACAATGTTTATAAATAAAGTGGAATCATTATCATTTGATATATTGGAAATATAAATTCACGGCGTGAATTTAAAATGAAATATGGAAATTGCTTTAAAAAGAAATAGCGAATTCTATTTGGAATTTAGAAATTGTTGTGAAATTGGAACTAAAAATAGATTCGTGATAAATCGAGAGAGATTTATAAATATAAAAATAGTTATGTTTAATTTTTAGAATAATTTTTTGTCAAGAAGTTAGGTTTTGTCTTTAAAAGGAGGTTTTATTTCTTAAACTATGGAGTTTAAAAACTATTTTAGTATTGAAATATTTCAGGAAGTTGGTTGCTTAAATATTCAATACTAGTTAAAATAAATTTTAACATTTATAATAAGCTTTGTGAATCGATTGTTATTAATTATAAATGATTTAGAATTAGCTATCACCGTTTCTTTGAAAGAATTTTGATATTTTAAATAATTATTTAAACGTGTTTTGAAAATAAATTATTATTGTTTAAAATTACTTATTATATATATAGAGAGAGTTTTGGAAAATTGATTGAAATTATTTAAGAATATTCTCCAGATTTGTAAATCATGTTTTATTTAATGGAGGTGATTTTATAAGAGAAAATCTTTTAACGAAATTTTGGAAACTTGAGAAAATAACTAGAATGTTTAGTTGCGAGAACTTCGAAAATGAATCTAAATTCATAAAAGAAGTTATAAATTGTTTGTTGGGATTATAAATAAGTATAACTAGTTTTGGAAATTGTAAAAAGAAATTTATTAATAATTCCGGAGATTTATGAGTTAGGTTATGAAATATTCCGTAAGTTTGATATTAAAATAATTTTGGAGAATATGTTTATAAACATTTTCCTAAGTATTAAAAGGAGGGTTTTGGAAATATTTTAAGGGTGAAATGAATGATATAGAAATATTTTTTCTACATGTTATAAATTGAATTCGAAAATATTTCTAAATGTTGATACAGTTTGAAAATATCCCATTAAGGATATAAGGATTTGAAATTGTTTCCAAATATTGGAATACTGAAAGAGATTTGAATATATATCCATGTAAAGATATTTGAAATGAATGTTTTGAAAAGATTTAGTAGAATATTGGCCTAGTGATTATTTATGTGTGAAATTTGATAGTTAAATAACCGACTATCAAATCTGGCCAAATTCTTTAATCTTTTCAAAGAGACCGAGGTCAGATTTAATTATCTGAAAACCACTTCGATATGATTTATGCGTTACGAATTGTGATATCTCGAAGATAATGAGATGGTGATCTTAAAAAAGATTCTGTTTGTTTAGTCCTAGAACAACTTGTATGGATGAATACTGTCATTGCATTGTTTGCCTTGAAGGCAATGTTAGTGTTCCAAGTATGAATGCTATTCTAAAGGTAAAACGTAGCCTCAAGCCTCATCAATCGGGAATGACCAAAACATGGGAGATGCAGTAGGGCTAATTGGGTTGCACCCAAGTAGGGTATGTTATCACTTTTCTATATACTCTTGGATATATTAAAATTATGGATATGGTTGCGCATGGAAAAGAGAACGCTCAATAGGGTGGGAACACCCGGGGTGATAACATATTCGGTACTATCCAGCAAGGGATAGGCCGGTCCTTTGTTGGTAGGGATCGTTAAGCATGATCTCAATACATTTTTCTAGAGGTGTACTATGGCGGTCTATACTTCCAGTAGCCCAGTAATTATATGGAATTCAACATCCAATACGTGACTGTACGATTTTGATTGTGCCCAACTATGCTGAAACATGAGATGCAAGCGTTTGAGCTATTTTATAGTTTATTTTCTATAGACACTACTATAATATTAGATGATTTTAATATAACATGTTTTGGTTAACGTAAGGTAAAAACCTGTCGTATTTATGTGTGGTGTGATCTAACGTTATACCTTTGTTTTTAAAGGATTTACTAACATTAATAATTCAAATTGAGTGTGTTTTCTCACGCTGGTTTTCCAGACTGACTCGGGTGTTATTTTATTATAATGCTTGGGTCAGACCGAGTATTACAGATTCAGGTTCGGATGCTATGGAGCTCAGGAGACAAGCAAGAGGAGTCTCAGGCGTACTACATGTACTTGATTATATTCCGCTGTGGGTCATTACACTTGGTATCAAAGCTTTGGTTGAGCGAACACCTAGGCTTTGGTGGGGATTACTCATTAGAGATGGAGTCAGTAGTACCCTAGAATGAGTTTGAGTATATTAATAGATATGAGCGTATATTTGTTTGTGATATAGAATGTCTTGTATTATGTTAATTGATTTATGGAGTGGCTTATGAATTCTGGTCGGCACTGTCCGTATAACTATATCGATAAGTGTTTCTAAACACTTGAACAAAGCAATTCAACATGGTATTGTTTTGAAATGGGGAAAATGAAATATTTTTACCAAAATTATATTTTGGTATAAAGCAATAATTTTCTGACATAATTATAGTATATTGGAGTGTTTGGTTGATATTATTATAATCAAAACAAGATTATAAAAAATTGAAATGATTTACACAACTAAATATAAATTGTATAAGTATGATTATACATATGAGTTGTAATTAAAAGTGGATTCAAACCAGAATTTGGAAATTTAAGTCTCAGAAGCTTTGAGGAATGTTTTAAATGGATTTGAACTAAAAGTTGAGAAATTTTTTAAATCTTGGACATTTTTGAAAATGTTTTCCAAAGTGTTTTGAAAAGACAATAGTGATATTATTTTTGGAATGTTTCTAAATAGGAGGTTTTAAAATGGATTATAAAGGTGATTAAACATTATACTTCCTTTTGTCGCTGAAAAATAATTCTGGTGATGACGGCCGCATCATCAGTCTTCATTTTTGAGTTTCAAGTGACGGATCGCTGCCATAATTATTTTTTTTGGACTTGTTTGGTAAACAAGTCTTGTTTTAGAAGCTTCGAAGGGAGTATTGTTTAGGTAAACTGTTTGTTTTAAAATTTCGAAGGGAATTAATTTGGGTAAAACCAAGTAGTTTTGGAAATTCCAAAGTGTCATTTGATATACCAAGAAATTATATGTATATTTTGATTTCAAAATGATCTGATAAAAAAACCGAGTGTTTGAATTCTGGAATTCTCATATATAAGCTTTGTAAACGGGAAGAAAATAAGTTTTTGTACTTATAAATGGAGAATGATGTTAATCACGAAGGAAAGTGTGAAATTTAAATATGGAGTAAAAATTTAACATAAGCTAAGTTTAATTAAAATCGATTTGGATTGAACAATATCAAATTGAATTGAATGTAAACATGAATTGTGAAGTGATTATATAACTATAGGTTATAAATATAGAATGTGAGTAATCTTAAGTGGAAATTGAGGGAATTGTGAATAAATAAGTTTTTATAACTTATTAAATAGAGAAAGTAGAAAAGTATGACCAAGTGAAAATGGGTAAGTATTTTGATAACAAGGAATGGAAATACAAATTTGAATTATAAAATGAGTTGGGCTCAAGTCAAACAAACTAAAGTAACTTTTGAAATGAAAATCTGATTCTGGATTATAAAATGGAAGTAAACTAATGAGATAAATTAATTAATGGATTGAATATTGAAATTAGACGTGAGTTATAAATGGAATTCGACTTATTTATAGGCGAATTAAATATGTTTGAACACGGTTGATTGAAATTAAATGGATGATGAATTGGAATTGAGTAAATTTAATGTAAAATCACTTAAAAGGTGAGGTAATGAAGTGAATTCCTGAAATAAGTCAAATGATATGGATAGTGGTTGAAATGAATTAATGAAATGATCTCCAAGTGGTATAGGATAAATTGAGATATACTAAGTAAATGGAGGTGAATAAAGTGAATGGGAATCAATGGAAAATAGATTAATTGATTAAAATCAATTTGAAATGGATAAATTGGATTCGATGAGATGGTTTGTTAATGAATTAGCATGGTATGAAATTTTGTTGATATAAAATGAAATAAAACTATATGATGGGCATGGGTGTGAATATGGATCGAATTTAAGTAAATTTCATATAAATCAATGGAAATTTGAATAAATGGCATATACATTGAATTGGAAATGAATAAGTGAATGTTTGAACCTTGTATTTGCATATGCATTATAAAATACATGATCTGACAAGTTTTCTTAATGAAATCTATGTCTTTAATTAGTTAAATGCATGTGATATTACTAAATTTTAGAATTATGTAACTTATGCGTTTATATTGAGTAATTACAGATACGTGGAGCTGTTAGGATAGATTTTGGTTGCATAATTGTATATGAATTGCATGAGCTCGCTTAATAATGCTAAAATAAGGTATGCTTACGAATTTAGCGCGAAAAATATTGATATATATATATATATATATATATATATGTTGCGTTTTCTGGCCATAAGAGACGATGTATATTTTTTTACCATATTTGTCATATTATAAAAGGCTCTCCATACAGGGAGACTCTGCCAAAAAAATTCGGAAATTGAGGGTGTTAGAAAAATTTTGAAAATTTTTGTTAACGAAAAAAAATTGATTTGAATTGCAGTTGAAATAAAGGATTTTGGTTTAGAAATGGAAAATTAATTGTTTTGAATGAAACTAAAGGATTTTGAAAAGTGAAATATCGATTTTTAACTAAGTGGATTTTGAAAAGTTAATGGGTTTGAAGCATTTTTCCACCTTAGCAATTTTGGAAACGAAATTCTTTTAAGAGAGGAGGAATGTCGCAACGACCCAGATTTTTCGCCGTTTGATTTTGAATGTTTAAATGGTTTTAAATATTGAAGTTGGAATATAAATTGATTTTTGAATACGAAGCTTTGGTTGAAAGTATAGAATGAATTTAAAATTTCAAATATAGCGATTTATCGTAATACAGATTTGGTGAATAATTGAAATTTTAATTGAATATGAATTAAAACGATTTCTACTGTTGATATAAATTCTATTTGAATTAGAATTGAGCTAGTAAGTTTTTAAAACCGGAATTTCAAATGTTTTCGCCAATTTTTGAAATCGTCGATTTAATCAACGCGTTAAAACAACGATCTGGGGCATAGTCTCAAAATTCGATGAAACTAGTCCCATTAGATCTGTAATAGTGTATTATTATCGGATTTCAAATTTCGTTGCATTTGGAGTTAGCCTTTGCGTGAGAGCTAAAAACACAAAGGTTCAATTTAATTAAAAGTAGTCAATTTAAAAAGCTATCTTCCACGTACGATCGAATTGGGGCTTGAGACTTGTTCCGTTTCATTCGAATAAGGGATATAACATTAGGAACCTAGGTGGTGCACCTCAATGGGAGTTCGGAATTTCACGGTATGTAATACGAGATATTTTTAATGTTAAAATAAATTAAATTAAATCAGGAGCCATCCTAACTCTGAAGAGGCCAACCTAGTTGTTCGTATAGTCACTCTCTCCTTTTTATAAATCGCGTTATCCTTTTTCATCTCCTTCAGTTTGAATTGAAAAAAAAAAAAAATAAAGAAGAGCAAATTTCGACCGTGTGCGACAACGAAAAATCACGATCGAGTTCTCGAGTTCGAGTGGAGCATGGCGTCGTGTGAAGACTGGAGCAAGGTGGAGGGTTGTCGCGATTTGATTTGCTGGGTCGTGCGTGAAGTCGTGGCTTGGATGTTGGCTTGATATGTTGGAGGCGCACCTAGGCATTGAATTGTGGCGATGTGCAGTTTTGTCGTGCGACATAGCAATG
This sequence comes from Allium cepa, assembly GCA_030765085.1. NCBI lineage: Eukaryota > Viridiplantae > Streptophyta > Magnoliopsida > Asparagales > Amaryllidaceae > Allium > Allium cepa. Next base: position 953,740,452 of record CM060934.1, on the reverse strand, counting down.
TCGCTGTCAAATGTGGGCAAGTCGCGATCAAAGGCAGAGGTGCGAACAGGATGATGATGAGTCATGGTAAAGGAGTACTTGAAGGGAAAGGTGATGGATGAAGTCTTGACTCGATTATGTTTAGAGCAGTTTGTTGCTGTCGTGATATGATATTGTAACAACCCTGTATTTTGTGATTATTTTAATTGTATATTTTAATTATTTTAATTTAAATTTCTGATTTAAAAACTTTATTTTATTTATTAAAATGGATAAATTTTGTTATATTAAATATAAATTTTGATTTATATGTGAATTATAATTCCAAACATGAATAAATAGAATATTTTCCAAAAATGTGGATTTTGGTCAATATGGTCAAACTTTGACTTTTAAATTTAAAATTTAAATTTTTTAATTTTTGAATTTTATCTTTATTATGAAAATAAATTAAATTTCAAGAATACTGCTTTTCGTTTCGTTGAAATCCGATTAATATTGTGAAAGTTTTACTTTTTACAATATTGTATGTAAATTGTTTTATTTAACAAAATTGTTTATTTTAATTTATATAAATAATATTTTGTTTGCCATATCTTGTTCTAATTTGCATATGTATGTGTAATATGACATGTTATGTATAGCTTTTATTTTTAAAATATTTTATAAGTGAAGTTATAATTTTCAAATATTAATTGTATTTTGTTTATGATTTTTAATTCTAGTTTCGATATAATAACTATTTTCTTATTTATTTTCTATTTTTTCTTAAAATATTTATTTATTTTCTTTTTCACCTTGTTTTGTTTTCATTTTTTTTTGTTTACTGAAATTTATTTGGTTTATTTTGGTTCAAAAGAAATAAGAAATTCCAAAAGACAAAAGCCCTTTTTATATTCTATGTCCTTTCATTACCTTTGTCTTTTCATTTTTCAATTGCCTTTTCATTGCTTGGCCTTCCACTTCCTTATGCTTAGCCATTTGTTTCCTTTTCTTTTTCACATGAAAAATTCTCCTCATCATCAAAACTCACGGCTATGCTACCTCTTGAAAAAAATTGTAAGTTTTCTATTGTCTTTTCTTTTCTCATTTTCTTACTTTTCCATTGATTTTGCCTTCCTCTTCCTCTAGCATAGCTCGGCCCCTACTCCATCAAATCCATCGACCATCACCTCCTCCATCTACAGCAGCAATCTTCCCTCCTTCTCTGACCAGTTTAGGCCGTGACATCCATTGAGGCTTGCACCACAAAACAATGCAAAAACCCCTTGAAACCTTGCCTAGCCGAGCTCAGCTTCATCACCCCTTCCTATGGTCACTTCGGCCACCACCATAACCACCACCACCTAATGTACATCACCTCTGACCATCAGCCACTTCTCTATCCAGATCTGACCTGACCTATATATGACATGGACGAGCCCAATCTATGACCAAGCCGAGCCAAAAGTTGAACCAAACCCTACCATTTAGCCTTGACACTATGTATGCTTCATGTTGCAACTTCTACCACCTTCATCTCCACTTCTAGCCATGCCATATGACCCAAACCCAAGCTTTAACACATGATGGCCGAGAATATGTTCCACCTAGGCCAAGCATTCAAATGGTAAAGGCTAGGTCTTGTTCCTAGTTGCTTTGTATTTCAATTTGTTCAATATTGTTTTGTGTTGTATATTCATGTGTTGCATTGTCTTGTTTGGTTTGCTGCTTACAAGATCATTTTCTTGGCTCTCTCCACTCACTTGAATCATAGTCGTGCTGTGTCGTGCCATATCGTGCTTTTTGGAATTCATTTGTGCAGTTTGATTTGCTAACTCCAGCGTAAAAAGGTGAGTATTCACTAATGACATATATACTTATATAACTGTGAATTGATAGCAAGTGAACGTGTATAATTATTATATCATGTTATACCTGCCTGTGATATGAATCATATGATGTTAACCCTGTTTATAAACTCGTCATATCATCTCATATTGCCATATGTTACTATACTGTTTATTTAATTCTGTCTATCACACTGCAAGTTCCTGTAGAATAGAATCACTATGGGTTGAAATGATATATACCCGAACGGACTTTAGAATAGGGAAAAATCGTTATGGGCTGAAATGATAGGCCTGAGCGATTTTTATTTATTTTTATTTTACTTGAGATTACGGGTTTGAAATGATAGAACCCGGATTTTTCTTTGTAAATTACGGATTGAAATGATATAATATCTGTATCACTTGAATTAGGTTAGAAATATTATACAGACCCGTGGTTATTTTTTATATATTTTTTTGGAAATTTTTTTAAGTATTTTAAAAATGTAAATTTATGATATTTTAATTTAAATTGAATTAAAAATGATTTTTATAAAGTATTAATGATTTTTCTACAAGTTAAAATACGAAATAAATAAATGGTTAAGTTGAAATTTGAAATATAACTAAATTTTGGAATTTGTGATTTGTTTAAAAATGGAGTTAAGATAAGTAAATAAAATATATAATTTGATTTAAATTTGAATTTAAAATGACTTAATAAAGTGTATTTGATTTTTCTATGAATTAAAATCGATAAATAAATAAATAAATGTTTGAAAGGGTAATTTGAAATATAACTTGACTTGGAAATATGAAATTTGGTTTAAGAATAAAAGTTAAGTAAATAAAAATGGAAATTAAGTTTATATTTTAAATGGTAATTAAATAAAGTGTTAAGTTAAATTTTAAAAATGTAAAGAATAGAAAATTGTGCACTTGAAATTAATAAGTGAATTATTAATAATATGATTTTTATGTATAAAATTTACTTTATAAAAATCATAAGTTAAAGGGTATTTATATGACCATTTTTAAAGTGGAAAATATGATTTTTATAAGTTAAAATGGTTTAAATTGAATTGTCGCTAAAATTCTATTGAAAAGCTGGAAATCGAATTAATAACACTTCAGAAATGCTATCATTTCTGAAGTTAACCTAAAAATCTATTGTAAAGGATATTACAGCACTTTGTAAGTGCTGTAGTTGATGCAAATGAACTATAGCTAAAATTTAACTAAGTGATATTACAGCACTTTGTATGTGCTATAGTTGCAGAATGAACCAAAATCTAAAATTTATAAAAGGGCTATAGTAGCACTTGTTAAGTGCTATAGTTGGATGAATTGAATTAAATCTTTCAATTTGAACCTGAACTATTACAGTAGTTCTGTAAATTGCGGTCTTTGCCGAACTAAACTAACTATTACAGCAGTTTTAAAATGCTGTCTTTGCTGATTATTTTCAAATGTAACTTATCGTAGCATTTTCTAAGTGCTGCGAAAGCTGAAATTCCAATGTTTTAATGTATTTAAGTGAATAAATGAACTCTGAAAAGGCTAAAATTTTGGGAATTTAATATTTGATTTGAAGGTATAACGACTCCACCATTTTATGGTTTTAAATGAATGATTTTAATTCGAAATTATAAATTTTTTTGAAATTTTAACCACAGGTACACTTCTCTGTATGCCTTGTGATTTTTGGATGTACATCTTCATATTTGAGAGTGTGACTAGAGGTGAGCGATTACTGCAGCTCTGCGCTACCCTAGCCACATTAGCACTATTATTTGCATGGTTCACTTTAATATAGGCATTTCTATGATAGCGTTTATTACTGTTAATTACGGATCCTTGGAGGATGGGCGATCCCAAGCATCATTTAAGTTATTGTGCATTGCTACTACAGTTCACTTGAGTTGGTTTTCATTGTATAAGTATGTATGTCCCGACTCGAGTGTTTTGAGTTTTACTTTACGCTCGGGTCAGCCTGAATATTCTCAGCTTTGGATTTCTCTTTCTGGAGCTGGGAATCGCTGGAGATTCTGCTTATCTAGTTATTCATCTATTTCTGTTTTAGTCCATCTATTTCAGCTCTTGTATTTGTAAACTTATATGTATTTGAGATTTCTATTGTATTTGTTTTTAGACTGGTATTATATATTTTGTTTTGAGACTTTATTATAGTAGCTTCATGAACTACTATGCTATTTTTTATTTCCGCTGCGAGTTATTCTGATATTTCTGTGTCTGTGATTGGTTTTATTTGCTCCAAATTTTATTACAATACGGTATTTTGAGCAATTCAAGTCCGACATGTGCGGATGCGAATGGCTGAAAACAACGGGTTGTTACAGTTGATATCAGAGCTTTGGTTTTAGGCAAATCTTGGCCTGCGGAGCAAAAAATCATTAGAGATAGGGTAGAAATACCCTAGATGAGTGAAATCAATTTCAGAATCATTTCATTGTGAGAGAACGTATTTTCGAAGTATAAAATGATTTCCAAATGATTTTAAAGGATTTTCAAAGATTATATTGGTATAAAATTTTTCTTATTTTGAAATCAAGATTTTCTAAACTTCATTCCTTCTGTATCCACCTTGTTAGTAATCTCCTTTGTTAAGATTCTTATCGATTACGATTCCTTGAACTTTGGAACGCTTCCACTTGTTCTGAAATCCAGTCTTGTCTTCCCTATTTTTATCCTTTTGATTTTGGGGTTTCCATAACTCCACTTTGGATGACCTCTATAAAGATTGGTGATTCTGCAAATCTTTAAATGATTTGTAATGGGGTGAAACTTTCTTACAATTGGCATTAATTCACCGGAGATTTCTGTATCCTCGGATTTCGATGCTATCTATCTCCTACTCTACCTGGATTCTATCTCTGGCGATCGAATATCGATTTGCCTTAGATTTCCGTATTGATTATATTCCTAAAGTCACGGTTGACTGGTTAAGGTCACCCGCGATTTATAAAGGCTTATCCATCTTCTATTTGGTAATTAAATTATCTCTCTTCGTTCGAGCATATCTTTGAACCAAAATTCCAATTGATTAGATTTCCTCTAAATTCGAATCTCTGTTTGTTTAAAATCCATCTTGAATCATCCCTTGGAAATTTGTGTTTGGTTGTATTTTGAAATTGTGCATACATCGAAATTATTATTTTGATAAGGATGACCACATGTTATATATAAAAGTGAAATGTTTTCGATAAGGATTATATACCTTTAAAAATGAGAGTCTGAAATTTCGGAAGGATTTAAAATTTTGAAAATTTATAAGAAATTTGATTTATATAAAAATGATTTATAACTAAAGGGTTTTGAATTTGAATTTCGAGGAATCGAACTTCGGTGTTTTGAAATCGGTTTTAATATTTTGGAAAATACATAATAATAATATGATTTAAAGATATTTTTCGAATAAGAAATGTTTCAAATGTATTCAAATGAATTCCAATGGTTTCGAAGAGAATTCGAAGAAGTTTCAAGAAAATAGAAGTCCAGAACTCATTTGTATCGCTGGAAAATAATTTCGCTGATGAGTGCACGCATCATCGACATTGATTTTCGAGTTTCGGAGTGGGGGAGAGGCCACTTTAGTAGCTTTGCTATGCGAGTGACTTTGTGAAACCAAATTTTGATTTCAAAATTTTGAAGGATGATTTGATTTTCGAAAGATTTATATACATTTATATATATACATATATACATATATACATATGAAATGATTTAAAGTAAGCCGGTGTTCAGTCCTTGAGTTTCAGATTTGTTTTGGTATAACTTTATCTATTAGAATTGATTTACTGATTTGTTGCTGATTTCCAACTTTTGGATCTGGAAAATTTGGTTTCTCCGACTATTTTGAATGTTCGAACACTTCCAAATCAAGGTTTAATTTTTAAAGCTAAGTAATTTTCAAAAAGTAAATTGGATCTTCCATATATGGAAATAAATAGTTTTAAAGTTTTAAAGGGATAGTTATAAACTTGAAAATCATTTTGGGTATAATTGATTTTGAGAAAAATATATGGTTTTGAAAATAGATTGGGTATTAAAACGCAGTATTTATATGATGGTTTTGGAAATGATTTGTTTGACTTAAATTTTGTTAATTTGTTAATTTGGATTATTTTATAAATCTATTGTTTTAAGAAACTTTGAAACTGAATATATATAATTTGGAAGAAATGATTTGTTGAAATCATATTTGATTTTGAAACTGAAACGTTATTGAATGGAATTGAAATTGAGAATCTGTTTTATTAAATACTTGATTTGGGAGTTACCGAACTTATGTAAAATTGGTTTGTATAAGTATGAAGTTGATTTGAAACTATCGTTTCGGAAAGATACTCAATTTGGAAAGAGAAATCTTATATAATCGAAGTATATAAGCGTGATTTGATATACTATTGATTTTGAAAGTATTCAATTTGAAAATAAAAACTTATATATGATGGACTTTGTATATGTATGATAATTGAAAGTGATTTGAAAGGTACTATATGATAAATATTTTTGAAGTAAAGATGTGGAAAGTGCCTTCTGCTTGATATCCGCTTTGTGGCCACGCTGTGGATTCATTCTATCGATATTACTTTCTCTTATTTGGGTTTTTCAGACATGATACTCGAGTGTCCATCGAATTCCATGGCGATCTCTATGGCCTTACGAGCGTGACCACATAGCATAATTCGCTTGGTTGAGATGGCTTGAGGGTACGAATGTTTCCTGGAGGATCCAGGTGTAACCATTGTGTATCTGCGATCTATGCAGGTCGTTTTTAGCAGCGAAATCCACAAGCTAAGATAGCTTATAGGTACGGATGTTTCCTGGGGGATCCAGGCATAACCATTGTGTATTTGCGGTCTACTAGTCATCATGGCGTAATTCGCAGGCTGAGATAGCTTACGGATAAGGATGTTTCCTAGGGGATCCTGGTGTAACCATTGTGTATCTGCGATCCATGGTTAGACAATGTTCTGGTTTGGTTGTTTTGTTTAGACTTTCCATATCTGTTTTTAAAAGTTTTCCAGTATTTTCACTGGGTGTTGAAATAAGTCTACTAAGTACCTGAAGAATTATAGCTTTGCGCCTGATCAACGCATGGCCAGAGTCTACAGGAACGAGGATAAACTTGTTAAGACATCGAGTTATAAAAGTATTTTGATAAAGTATTATATAAAGGATATTTTGATCATTTATTTTACTTTTCTAAATAATTTAAAATGTTTTAAATATTGTTTACTTCAAACTAACAAATTTGAATCAAATGACTATTCATCATATTATAAAATGTTTAAAATGTTATAAATAAAATATTTTAAATTGAAATTTATATGGTTTTAAAATAATGGTTCATCCGTGTCTTCCAACCTATTTTCCCTTCTAGCTATTCCTATTCTCCTACCTTCTTCCTCTTCGACGGTCCTTTCCACCTTGTGGAAAGAGTTGGTTCTTTGGCTTATCGTTTGGATTTGCCCTAGAAGCTTTCTAGAGTGCATGTTGTATTCCACGTCTCACATCTTCGCTGGTATCTTCACGACCCATCTCTTTTTGTTCAGCCTTTTGCTCTTGATAGTTTGGATATTGAGCCTATTCTGACTGTCGAGAGGAAGCCACTTCGTATTGCCGACAGAGGCACGAAGCAGCTAAGAAGGAAATATGTTAGTCTGGTCAAAGTACAGTAGAGCACTGATGATCGGGATTGTACCTGAGAGACGGAGGAGAGCATTCGTGCTTCGAATCCAGAATTGTTTTTCCACGTACTATTTGTTTTTCTATCTTGTTTTTCCTTATTTTTCTTGTTCGTTCTTTTCGAGGATGAAAAGTTTTGAGTGGGGGAGAGTGTAACAACCCTATATTTTGTGATTATTTTAGTTGTATATTTTAATTATTTTAATTTGAATTTCTGATTTAAAAACTTTATTTTATTTATTAAAATGGATAAATTTTGTTATGTGAAATATAAATTTTGATTTGTATGTGAATTATAATTCCAAACATGAATAAATAGAGTGTTTTCCAAAAAAGTGGATTTTGGTCAATATGGTCAAGTTTTGACTTTTAAATTTAATATTTGAATATTTGAATTTTATCTTTTATTATGAAAATAAATTAAATTTCAAGAATACTGCCTTTTGTTTCGTTGAAATCCGATTAATATTGTGAAAGTTATGCTTTTTACAATATTGAATGTAAATTGTTTTATTTAACAAAATTATTTATTTTAATTTATATAAATAATATTTTGTTTGCCATATCATGTTCAATTTGTATATATATATGTGTGTAATATGACATGTTATGTATAGATTTTATTTTTAAAACATTTTATAAGTGAAGTTATAATTTTCAAATGTTAATTGTATTTTGTTTATGATTTTTAATTCTAGTTTCAATATAATATCTATTTTCTTATTTATTTTCTATTTTTCCTTAGAATATTTATTTATCTTCTTTTTCACTTTGTTTTGTTTTCATTTTCATTTTTATTTACTGAAATTTATTTGGTTTATTTTGATTTAAAAGAAATAAGAAATTCTAATAGACAAAAGCCCTTTTTATATTCTATGTCCTTTCATTACCTTTGTCTTTTCATTTTTCAATTGCCTTTTCATTGCTTGGCCGTCCACTTCCTTATGCTTAGCCGTGTGTTTCCTTTTCTTTTTTACGTGAAAAATTCTCCTCATCATCAAAATTCACGGCCATGCTATCTCTTGAGAAATTTTTGTAAGTTTTCTAATGTCTTTTCTTTTCTCATTTTCTTTTTTTTCCATTGATTTTTCCTTCCTCTTCCTCTAGCATAGCTCGGCCCCTACTCCATCAACTCCATCGACCATGTCCTCCTCCATCTACAGCAGCAACCTTGCCTCCTCCTCTGACCAATTCAGGCCGTGACATCCATGGATGCTTGCACCACAAAAAAAATGCAAAAACCCCTTGAAATCTTGCCTAGCCGAGCTCAACTTCATCACCCCTTTCTATAGTCACTTCGCCCACCACCATAGCCACTACCACCTGATGTACATCACCTCTGATCATCAGCCACTTCTCTATCCAGATCTGACCTGACCTATATATGACATGGCCGAGCCCAATCTATGACCAAGCCGAGCTAAAAGTTGAACCAAACCCCACCATTTAGCCTTGACACTATGTATGCTTCATGTTGCAACTTCCACCATCGTCATCTCCACTTCTAGCCATGCTATATGACCCAAACCCGAGCTTTAACACATGATGGCCAAGCATATGTTCCACCTAGGCCAAGCATTCAAATGGTAAAGGCAAGGTCTTGTTCCTTGTTGCTTTGTATTTCAATTTGTTCAATATTGTTTTGTGTTGTATATTCATGTGTTGCATTGTCTTGTTTGGTTTGTTTCTTACAAGATCATTTTATTGGCTCTCTCCAGTCACTTGAATCGTAGTCGTGCTGTGTCGTGCCATATCATGATTTTTGGAATTCATTTGTGTAGTTTAATTTTCTAACTTCAGCGTAAAAAGGTGAGTATTCACTCATGACATATATACTTATATAACTGTGAATTGATAGCAAGTGAATGTATAGAATTATTATATCATGTTATACCTGCCTGAGATATTAATCATATGATGTTAAACCTGTTTATAAACATGTCATATCATCTGATACTGCTATATGTTACTATACTATTTATTTATTTCTGTTTATCACACTGCAAGTTCCCTGTAGAATAGAATCACTATAGGTTGAAATGATATAAACCCGAACGGACTTTAGAATAGGGAAAAATCATTATGGGCTGAAATGACAGACCTGGGCGATTTTTATTTATTTTTATTTTACTTAAGATTGCAGGTTTTAAATGAAAGAACCCGGATTTTTCTTTGTAAATTACGGATTGAAATGATATATTATCCATATCACTTGACTTAGGTTAGAAATATTATACAGACCCATGGTTATTTTATATATATTTTTCTGGAATTTTTTTTTAAAGTATTTAAAAAATGTAAATTTATGATATTTTAATTTAAATTGAATTAAAAATGATTTTTATAAAGTATTAATGATTTTTCTACAAGTTAAAATGTGAAACAAATAAATGGTTAAGTTGAAATTTGAAATATAACTAAATTTTGGAATTTGTGATTTGTTTAAAAATGGGGTTAAGTTAAGTAAATAAAATGCGATAATTTGATTTAAATTTGAATTACAATGACTTAATAAAGTGTATTTGATTTTTCTATGAATTAAAATGGTTTAATAAATAAATAAATGTTTGAAAGTGTAATTTGAAATATAACTTGACTTGGAAATGTGAAATTTGGTTTAAGAATAAAAGTTAACTAAATAAAAATGGAAATTAAGTTTATATTTTAATGTTAATTAAATAAAGTGTTAAGTTAAATTTTAAAAATGTAAAGAATAGAAAATTGTGCACTTGAAATTAATAAGTGAATTATTAATAATTTGATTTTTATGTATAAAATTTACTTTATAAAAATCATAAGTTAAAGGGTATTTATATGACCATTTTTAAAGTGGAAAATAAGATTTTTATAAGTTAAAATAGTTTAAATTGAATTGTCACTGAAATTCTATTGAAAAGCTGGAAATAGAATTAACAACACTTCATAAGTGCTATCATTTCTAAAGTTAACTTAAAAATCTATTGTACGGGATATTACAACACTTTGTAAGTGGTGTAGTTGATGCAAATGAACTATAGATAAAATTTAACTAAGTGATATTACAGCACTTTGTAAGTGCTATAGTTGCAAAAAGAACCAAAATCTAAAATTTATAAAAGGGCTACAGTAGCACTTGTTAAGTGCTATAGTTGGCTGAATTAAATTAAATCTTTTAATTTAAAACTGAACTATTACAGCAGTTCTGTAAATTGCTATCTTTGCTGAATTAAACTATCTTTCAACTAAAACTGAACTATTACAATAGTTTTAAAATGCTTTCTTTGCTGAATTGAATTGTTTTCAAAGGTAACTTATCGTAGCATTTTCTAAGTGCTGCAAAAGCTGAAATTTCATTGTTGTAATGTATTTAAGTGAATAAACGAACTCTGAAAAGACCAAAATTTTGGGAATTTAATATTTGATTTGAAGGTATAATGACTCCATCTTTTTATGGTTTTAAATGAATGATTTTAATTCGAAATTATAATTTTTTTTGAAATTTTAACCACGGGTACACTTCTATGTATGCCTTGTGATTTTTGAATGTACACCTTCAATTTGAGAGTGTGACTAGAGGTGAGCGATTGCTGCAGCTCTGCGCTACCTTAGCCACATCAGCACTGTTATTTACATAGTTTACTTTAATATAGGCATTTTTATGATAGCGGTTATTACTGTTAATTACGGATCCTTGGAGGATGGGCGATCCCAAGCATCCTTTAAGTTATTGTGCATTACTACTACACTTCACTTGAGTTGGTTTACATTGTATAAGTATGTATGTCCTAACTCGAGTGTTTTGTGTTTTACTTTACGCTCTGGTCAGCCTGAGTATTCACAGCTTTGGATTTCTCTTTCTAGAGCAAGGAATCGTTGGAGATTCTGCTTATCTAGTTATTCATCTATTTCTATTCTAGTTCATCTATTTCAGCTCTTGTATTAGTAAACTTATATGTATTTGGGATTTCTATTGTGTTTGTTTTCAGACTGATATTATGTATTTTGTTTTGAGACTTTATTATAGTAGCTTCATGAACTACTATGGTATTTTTTTATTTCCACTGCGAGTTATTCTGGTATTTCTGTGTCTGTGATTCTGTGATTGGTTTTATTTGCTTCAAATTTTATTACAATGCGGTATTTTGAGCAATTCAAGTCCGACATATGCGGATGCGAATGGTTGAAAATATCCAGTTGTTACAGATATTGTGCCTGGTATCGAAATTTTGTTCAGTCTTTGGTTGGTATGGATGCCACTGTTGCTCAAATATGAGATATGCAAGAAAGAAATGAAGGTTTGAGCTTGGAGGAAGGTGTAGACGCATCTAGAAGATGAGCTAAGGGTAAAGGAGTGTATCAATTTTTTTAAAATTTTGGAGCAATTGTGGATGGTTATAGTGGAAAGCTTGGATGGTTAGAGCATAAGCGAGTTTAGTAAAGTTAATTAAAATTTTGGAATTTAAGGTTAATTAAATTCGTTCATAATTAATTAGTTTGAATTAAGTAATTGGTTGATTAATTATAATTAAAATTGTAATTGTTAATTTATATTATTCAAAATTTGCTTATACGAGGTTAAATCAAACAGAATCAGTCGTGTGTGATTCGTAATTGCGGAATCTACGCAATATCATTAATTTGGGACAATTGGCAATTTCGAAAATAAGTCAAGGTGAGTAAATCTCACTCATTTGGATTACTGGGCTTAATTATAATAATTAAAATTAATTATTGGATGATTTTTTGAATTTATATATTATTATCAATTGGATATTATATTATATATATATAGTGTGTGTGTGTGTGTGTGTCTATATATATATATTAGTAGTTGGATATATTCCCACCTATTAGAGTGGATGAGACACTATGAGGATGACATTATATTACCGCAGTATCCCACCTTAAAGCGGGATTGGTATTTTATATTATATAACATCTATGATTGCAGGGAAACAGGTTGGAGGGATCCAACTGGATTCCTCAAAAATGTTGATTTTAATTTCATATGTAGTAATATATGATGTATTAGAATAATCTATTATAGATTATGTTATCATTTGATTTATGTGATGCTATAGTAGCACTAACCTTTATTTTGGTATTTTAAATACCATAAATATTAATTTTGAATTTGAATGATTTAAAAGAAGATTTTGGATTATTTAAAAAGGATTTGATTTGGACACAATAAATGATTTGATTTTGGGATTTGTACTTGACTATTTCGAAAGATATTTTAAATAGAGATTTTGAAATAATTTATATAAGGAAATTTGTAAAATGGATTTAAAGGGATATTTTTGAAATATGGAAAAAGAGTCAAAATGGATATTTAAAATAGGTTCGAAAAATAAAAAGAATTTACGAAGGGATGGGTTTATAAATGAAATCTAATAAATAAGATTATTGTAAACAATGTCTATAAATAAAGTGGAATGATTATCATTTGATAAATTGGGAATATAAATTCATAGTGTTAATTTAAAATGAAATATAGAAATCAGTTTAGAAAGAAATAGTGAATTTTATTTGGAAATTGAAAATAGCTATAAAATTGGAAATAAAAATCGATTTGTGATTAATCGAGAGATATTTATAAATATAAAAATGGTTATGTTGAATTTTAAAAATAAATTTTTATCGAGAAGTAAGATTTTGTTTTTAAAAGGAGATTTCGTTCCTTAAACTACGGAGTTTAATAACTGTTTTAGTATTGAAATATTTCTAAAAGTTGGTTATTTAAATATTCAATATTAGTCGAAATGAATTTTAACATTTATAATAAGTTTTGTGAATTGATTGTTATTATTTATAAATGGTTTAGCCGTCTATTTAAAAGAGTTTTGATATTTTAAATAATTACTTAAACGTGTTTTGAAAATAAATTATTATTCTTTAAAATTACTTATTATATATAGAGAGAGTTTTGGAATATTGATTGAAGTTATTTATGAATACTCTCAAGATTTTTAAAGTTGATTTTATTTAATGGAGGTGATTTTATAAGACTTATAACAAAATTTTGGAAACTTGAGAAAATAACTAGAATGTTTAGATACGACAACTTCAATAATGAATCTGAATCCATAAAAGAAGTTATAAATTATTAGTTGGGACTATAAATAATTATAATTAGTTTTGAAAATTGTAAAAAGAAATTAATTAATAATTCCGTAGATTTATGAGTTAGGTTATGAAATATTTCGTAAGTTTGATATTAAAATAATTTTGGAGACTATGTTTATAAACATTTTCCTAAGTATTGTAAAGAGGGTTTTAGGAATATTTTAAGAGTGAAATGAAATGGTATATAAATAATTTTTCTAAATGTTATAAATTGAATTCGGAAATATTTCTAAGTGTTGATATGGTTTGAAAATATTCCGTTAAGGATATAAGGATTTGAAATTATTTTCAAACATTGGAATACTATAAGGGATTTGAATATATATCTATGTAATGATATTTGAAATGAATATTTTGAAAAGATTTAATAAAATATGGGTCTAGTGATTGTTTATGTGTGAAATTTGATAGTTAAATAACCAACTATCAAATCTGGCTAAATTCGTTAATCGTTTTGAAGACGAGGTCCGATTTTATTATCCGAAAACTACTTCGATCTGATTTGTGCGTTACGAATTGTTATATCTCGAAGGTAATGGTGATCTTAAAGAAGATTTGGTTTTTTCAGTCCCAAAACAACTTGTATGGATGAACGTTATCATTGCATTGTTTGCGTTGAAGGCTGTGTTAGCATTCCAAGTACGAATGCTATTCTAAATGTAAAACATAGCCTCAAGCCTCATCAATCGCGAATGACCAAAATAAGCTAGATGCAGCAGGGCTAATTGGGTCTCACCCAAGTAGGGTATGTTATCACTTTTCTAGATATCCTCGGATATATTATAATTATGGATATGGTTGTAAATAGATAAGAGAGCGCTCGATAGGGTGGGAATACCCGGAGTGATAACATATTCGGTACTATCCAACAAGATGTAGGCTACTCTTGTATCGACAGGGATCATTAGGTACGATCTCGATACATTTTTCTCGAGGTGTACTATAGCGAGCGGTACCCTAGTAGCCCAATCATTGTATGGAATCCAATATCCAATACGTGCCTGTACGGTTTTGATTGTGCCTAACTATGCTGAAACATGAGATGCAAGCATTTCAACTATTTTATAGCTTATTTTTATAGACACTATTATAATATCAAATGATTTTAATATAAAATGCTTTAGTTATCCTAAGGTAAAAACCCATCATATTTATGTGTGGCGTGGTCTTACGAGATACCTTTGTTTTCAAAAGATTTGATAACATTAATAGTTCAAATTGAGTGTATCTCATCACACTATTTTCCAAACTGAATCGAGTGTTATTTTATTATAATGTTCGGGTCAAACTGAGTATCACAGTTCAGGTTAGGATGCTATATAGCTCAGGAGACGAGCTGGAGGAGTCTCTGGCGTATTACACGTGCTTGATTATATTCCGTTGTGGGTGTATGCTGTATAGTTAGCACTTGTTAGGATAAGTTATTATAACTGTCCATATTGATTTGTTGATAATTGTACTCCGATGATTGTATGAATATTAATCGTTACAGTTTCTTTTTGTATAAAGATCGGTTATTATATATTATACATTGTTCCATTGCGATTATAAGATTTTATGTTGTTGTTTATGTTTTTTCTTCTATCTCTTCTTCTCACCCTTTCTTTTCCTTTCCTTGGTTCTCCGTCATTCGGTACTTTTTGGGTCATACATGTGTGGTTTATTATCGTTTCAAAGGGTACAAAAAGGCGGGTCATCACAAGCTCCCTTTATGAATATCCACGTCATTTTCTAAAACTTCTTTTATAAATATCCCAAAATCATTTACAAAACTTATTTATAAACCCTTCATGTTTGAACAACTTCCTAAATAATCTTAAATCAAATTATCTTCCTTTAATAAGCAAATCCATTTTATAAATATCTCTTATTTATGAAATCTTCTTTGCTTAAAAACTCAATCCATTTACCCAAAACACTTTATAAATTTCTAAATTCCTTTAAATATCTTGTTCAAAATGTAATAACTTTGAACCTATTTTAAAAATAAAATGGAACATTTATCTTTATAAAATCAAATGGAGGCTTAGCGACCACAATGGTGCTTTTATTTCGATTTTTCTTATCCAGTTTAACATGGCATCACATAACAACAGGTATATAAAGGATCAACACATAACCATCAATCAACTTAAGTAAATGTCTAAGTTAATTGCAATAGCAGAATGGTTTTTTATTCTGCTAATAGATGTCATTTGGTTTTCCTAATCATTCGGGGTTACTTAAGGCTAAGTAACAACGAAATCCCTTAGTTTAAAAACAAACTTGAAAAGAAAACAGTTTAAAACAAAACTGATTACTAATTTTCAAGCGGTTTTTAAAAATTAAAACACTTGTAAATGAGTGTCAAATCCTTATTAAATAGTAATTATAATCTAATTAAAAGTAATTAAACCTTAATTAAATCTTATAACATAATTAACTTTATTCAAGGATTAACTAAATAAAACCCCTTTTTAAAATAATAATTAATCAATATACCTTAAGTAAATATTTAAATAATAATTAATTAACTCTTAGTTAATAATTGAATAATAATTAATTTTGATTAATGAATAAATCATGATTAACTTAATTGATTAACACAAAAGTTTAAATTCCATTGTTAACAAATGATTAAATACCAATTACCTTTATTAATCAATTAATCAATTAAGTAATCATTAAATAAATAATTAATTAAATAATTATTCTTTAATTACTAAATTAAAGTTAGAAAACATTTCCAAAAATATTTCTAAGTAAAAATAAGTTTAGATTAGAAAAATAGTTAGATTTTCCAAACTGCGCGTATAGTGACCATCGCTATACGGACCCATAATTTCAAAAATTTGAAATTTTCTTTTTTTAACTTTTAAAACTTCCCTTTTGAACTCTTATCCTCTTTGGAACATGAAAATAAACTTTTGAAAACTAAATCAAAGTTTTAAACTTGAAAACTTTTCACTTTGAAACAAAAATCAAACTTTCGACAAAAATCAGATTTCTACATCACTTTTGGTTAGTAAATCACTACATTTGTGTCATGAACCAACATACAAAAAATACAAAATTCAAACATAATATCATGTTATAACATTATAACACCATCATAAACAAAGTATTACTTCACTATACTAACTAACTTTTCCAATATCCAAGGTATAATCGTTATTGTCTACTCAAATTTCGGCATAAGCAATCAACAGCAAATCAACATTGTAGCGACCCTGACTCGACCTTCAAAAATTGGCACCAAATACATCACCTATATTCGAATGCCGCAGATTCAAACGTTAAATCTGGTTCGCCAGAGCATATAACACATTAAGTAAAACAACACAGCGAGAAAATGAATATACTTTATTGATACACAATAGATACATCTGATACAAATGAATATCAACATCAGAGATAAGATACAACAGCGGAATAATAGCAGCGGAAATATAGCACCAAATGGTCTTCCAAAAGAAACACAATAACTGCATCTCCAATTGCCAAAGCTCCAAACCACTAGCGAGAACCACCATCATGTTGTATTAAGCAAGATCCGTCATGAATGTGATTGCCAAAATCCAAAGACTCCAAAGAATTCCAAACAGAAAGCTGAAGGCTATCGAATCTATATCTACTAGTTGATTATCTGAAAATCTGACTCTAGACTGCCCGTGTGGAAAATTGTGGGCATCCAAAGTTTATAAAGGGAACAATAAACATCAGGTCAGTCATGGGACTGGTGTGACCAAACAAAAACAGTTTTATTTTGAATAAAAACAAACAACAAGAAATAGAAAGAAATCCACAATGCTTTTGGGAAAATGAAACTACCATAAAGCCTCTCCGCACATACACAATGCAAGCGCACAATTGGAGGAGATTTCTTCTTATGATAGTCAAACATGCTTGATACGCGAAAACCTTTTGATATTTTTATTAGTGCATAGTGTAGAAAACATTTGCAAGTATAATATTAATCTTTGCCAGCATACGTACCATTATAGTATGCCTACTATAGCTACCATGTTAAATGGCAGGTTCTACAACTAAAACCGTACAAGGCGCGTATTGGATGATTGGATTTCCAACAAATGGTCAGGCTAAGGAACTTCCTATGCCACATGGGTATGCCTTTGGAGGGGCGCCCCGAGACCCTAACCGGATCTCTGCCAACACAAGGCCGGGTTACCTCTGTAACTAGGTAATTGCTACACGAGTATGCCATCCCTTGGTCGTTACCGACCTTTATCCGAGGCGCCTCTCAACCAACAATCACAAAATAATAGATTTGCAGCAACCACATAAATTAAGTATTCGGGCTCCATACCATTATATCACTTTTTATCTAGAAGGAAATGGACATACCCTAAAGGGCGCGACCCTCATAACCTTGTTGAATTCTTCCTGTTTCAACCATTTTTGGTCTGTGAGGTCCTGATGAGGTCTCGTCCACAAAGCCGCGCTTTTCACAAAAGCCATTCTTCGATCAACAAATGATCAGCATCACTCAGCATGCCACACTACCAAATTGGGAATGTATCACTTGTAAATATCAACTACATAACCTCTGAGCTCGTATGTCTCAGAGAAGGGTGTTAAGATAAGAGAATAAATTCCCCGCCACCAAACAGAAATGTATTTGATAGGAGTCAGCTTTACATCTCAAAGTGTAATGTCAGACATACATCCATACAAGCCCATTCCGGGTTCGAACGGAACCGAAGGCACTTCCAAAGAAGCCCTTGCAATCCCGGTATTCACAATCCCGATCGAACACTCCATCACATATGGAGATCTCTATACCGTAGCTACTCAATGCAGAGTCATCCGACAGGTAATCCTTTCGTTCTCGAAAATACCCAGTCTTCACCACCAGTCTTCAAATGCTATCCATATCGTCGTATCATTATTCGGAATGGGTTATATGACATAAAGTCCTCTTCCGGCTAAACCGAATAACGAGCGCTTAATTGAAAAAGCATATGGATATATTGGGATTTTAGTTAAATCTTAACTTAAAGCCCAAAACCTTTCTTTTGAATGGTTTAAATTTTTTCCACTTTTAATCTTTTAAACAAAAAGATTCACTTCACTTTGAAAACAAAGTTCACCAATCTTTCACAATGATTCATTCATAGCTTTCAAAACTATTTACAATCCAAATCACACAACTTGAAAACTTTTCAACAAAAATTGGAAGTTCTTTCTTTATATGAAAGAAATTTTCATTTGAAAACAAATGCTTTTCGTTTCGGAAAAACCCGATCAAATATACACAAGTTATACCCTTTAAAGGTATAATCCAGAAAAATCGACGAACTACCGTATCATCGGCAAGTTCTATTTGAATTAAATTCAAACTTCCAAAATAATTTATTCAATATACTTCAAAATGGTTTAAAAATCCACACACACACACACACACACACACATATATATTTTATAACTTGTATAATCCTTTCAACCCATAATTTCCAAAATAATTTCAAAACTTAAACAAGACATATTTTATTCAAACTATATTTCAATTTCAATACTTTTTTTCAAAAGCTTTTCATACACAACCCAATTCCATTTTCAAATCATTTTGGATTCAAAATTTAATCTTTAAAACCATTTCCTTAAATTCAAATATCTGCGACTTAACCAATTTCCTCGTGCAATCCATATTTGTGTGTGTGATGTAGAACAGGGGTTTTACACACAACAATATAATATCATCAATCATCACAAATCCAAACAGAGCAATAAAGATAAGCGGTATAATCCCATAACGCTTATCTTCATTCATAGATTCACAGATAAATAATATAAATTTATCACAGATAACTAAATTACATTCATCATAGCTCAAACCAAACAATTCATATCACAGAGCATCACACATCAGGGATATCAAATAGTTTAAAGCATTCAATACAATCCAAACATCATAAAGTATGATCAATTAATCATCTGATTAATTTAAATCAGATTAATTACTTATGAATAAATTACTAATTCTGGTTAATTACCATTAATTAATTACAAACCATTTTAATTAATTATCCTTTAATCCTTTAATCATTTATTAACAAATTAATCAACCTTTAATTATTAATTAACCAATCTCAATTAATAAATCAATCAACCTCTGATCATTTAATAATTAATCTTTAATCATTAAATTATTCTTTAATTAATTATATTAATTAATTAACCCTTAATTAATAAATCATCCCTTGATCACTTTCATTAAATAAATTAACCTTTAAATAATTAATTATCCTCATATTAATTACCTTAATTAATTAATCACATCAATTATCCTTTAATCAATTATTCTTTAATCACTAGATTAATCAACCTTTAATCATTAATTAATTATCCTTAATTACTTTCATGAAGCAATTATCTTTAAGTAATTAATTTCCCTTAATTATTGATTAACCTCAATTAATAAATCCTTTAATTAATTACATCATTCCTTAATACCATAATTAATTAGCCTTAAATTAATTACACAAAGTAAACAACTTTAATTCAATCACACAAAGTAATTAGCTTAAATTTTATTGCACAGGGCAACTATACTTCTTAATTACATCCTTTACATTTTATTAAATAAATAGTTGAAATTATAATTATACAAAATCATTTAAGATCTTATTTAATAACCTTTGGAAATAAATCATTATTAACACATTAATTAACTTGAGACCTTTAAGTCGAATTAATGATTAGAAAAACATTTCATTTTCTTAACTATTTACTTAATTACAAAATTAAGTTTATTTAAAGTAAGCTTTAAAATAAAGGTTATGTATATATTCAAACACTTTAAAACTCAATTACTTCAAAATATTTTATCTCAACCTTTGATTGATCCCATCTTAAATAAATATTTATTTTTTTTCAAAAGAATTTAGGTTAAGAATTTATTTTAGACTAGATTAAGTTAAAATTTAAAGACTTGTATTTTCTTTTCTTTGAAACTTATTCCCATTTCAAAAACCCGAGCTTAAGCATATTTTTCCCCGAGCCAAATTTAAATTTCTCCGAGCAACTCGTTCACATATTTTCTTCGAGTCAAACCTGTTCGATCTCGAGTACATCTCTGAGCAAATGCCTTTCTTTCCAAGCACTACGATACCCAGATACATGGTGCACATGCATAATGATTCCAGCTACCACCGATCGATGCTACGATCGTCGACAAGTCGACAACAACTTCCCATAGGCCTCCGACCACCTAGATCCCCTTAACCACGTCGAACTTGAAATCGAACTATTCAATACAACCTGGAACGAAGCTCTGATCAACAAAACTGCCTCGCTCTACCGCCTCAAGCCATTAGAATCGTCGAGACTCTGGCCAGAGTTTCGTCAAACTTCCACACATCGATTGCCACTGGTGCGATTAGCTCCGATGCCCTGAAGACGCTACAGCACCATAAAACCGACTACGACTAAAAGATGGGTTTAAACCCTAAAATATGGTCATGCCATCGCCATGATGATCTGAAAAATAGCTGATCATTTTTCCCTAGCTTAACAACCACTGAGGCAACTCCTGAAACAACCCCGACCTCTAACAATTCGCCGAGCGCCAGAAATTCGTAAAAACCCAATTCTCGTTCAACTTACAATTTCTCAAAATTTACTAAATTAAAATCGTGATTTTTCTTTTAAAAATCATCATTTTCGAAAGCAAATCATATTATATAATTGATTCAAAAAATTAAGATACTTGTATTTTTGCATGATTTTGAATTTCACTGTAAATATTATTCCCAGTCCAATTTTCTTCATTTTAAATCTTAATGTTTTTTAAAGTTAGATATTGATTGTTTAAACATATTTTCTTTAGATCCTAAAGCCTAAAATGAATCAGAGGAGGAGGAATTTATTTTTGAACAAGGTTGAAGCCTGTAACCTTTGAACAGAGAAGAAAACTGACATGCACAACATATGTATACATTTTGTATATATACCAACATATATTCACACATTTTTTTTACAACTTCATTGCACAAACAACATATTATTGATCAGATAGAAAGATTTACTTACAAGAAATAACAAATAAAAGGATTTAGTTTAAGGGTTTGCTCACCTCAAAATGAAGAACAGAGAACAAGCCTTGAACAAAAGTCTGGAAAATGATTTGTTTTGAACAGGATGTGAATCTGATATTTGATTTCACTTGAGTTGATCTTTGCATGCTTGGTTTTGATCTGAAACTTTGTATTGATTTGCACTTGATTTACTTTGATCTAAGAATTTGAATTTGATTTATACTGCCTTGGTTTTGAACCGAAGCTTGAATCTGATCTTTGTTTAGCTAAGTTGAGCTTGAAGTTTGATTGTTGTTGATATTTGATTCAAGATTGAAAGCTTTAAATTTGATTTTCTGGTTTGGTTTTCTTTCTCAGGTTTGTAGCTTCAGGTTTTTTTTTGTTATGATCTGATTCTTTGTTTAGTTTGAAAATGAAGATAAAAGGAATGAGAAGGAGGAGATGTAATAGTTTATATAATCTTATTTTCCATTTTTATTAGTTTTCTCAAAAATAAAACAATAAGAATGACACCTTACTTTGCATGAATTAAATTATTAACACTTGTTATTTTCTTGTATTAACATTTTACAAATGTATTTTGCATGTTTTTATATATTTACAATTGTCATAAATTTGTATTTTTATGTTAAAACCCTTAACTTAATTTTATTTAGTTTATAAATTTTGTTTTGAATCCTTGATTTATCAATTACTTATATTTGTATGAATTATGTAATATATTTACATATATTTATCTAATACATTTTCTATTTAGTTTAAATATATACATAACTAAATTTATTTCAAATATAAAAGAAGAGTGTTTTAAACTTTTTATTAATTTAAGCAAATTATACTTAGTTATGTTTTATATCCAAATTTTATATATTTTCTATTACTTTAAATCATTTCATTTCTATATATATATATATATATATATATAACTTTTAAGGAAATTGATTTTAAAACTTAATTACACTTTAATAAATAACACACATATGTATATTCTGGAATTTAGGTTTAAACAACTTTTGAAAATTTACTATATAAACAAATGTTTCATTTAGTTTGGAAAAAAATTCAAGTTGATTCACAATTTTATCCAAAATTTATATTAATCACCAATTTTAAATTTGACTCAAAAACCGAGATTGTTACAAACATATATGCATGCATGGACAATATATAACATTACTACATACTTACGCCACATTTTAACTCATAAATTTTACAACTTTAAAAAGTTAGTTTTAAAACATGAACTTTACTCACCGAACTTTCACTAAATCAAACTAAACTTGCTTTCGACCTAGCTCACTTATTCCTAGCTCAATAATGCGAAGATGTGAAAACTTGGAAGGCTAAATGGGCTTGGCCTAGCAACGAAAGGGCTCGACCTTTGGATGTTTTTGGGATGTAGGATTTTTTTTGTGAAGAGAAGAGTCTAGGGATTGAAGAAGAGTGATTTAAGCTATGTTTTGAAATGTGTTTACTAAATTTTTATCTTAGGAATTTGGAGATGGAAGCCATGAAAATGCATGAAGGTAAGAAAAGGATTTTGACGTGAGAATGTAAATAAAAACAAGAAAGATGATGTAGGAATGAAGGGGGTGCATATGGGTTTAGGGATATAATTAAAATACATAAAGCGATAAGAATTAAATATACACACATGCATGCACCCCATACCCATATGTCCACCCACACTCGGCACCCTCTGAATCCAACACCAAACCACGTGTGTTTGACCCAAAACACACCGATTGCAGATGATATGAGAAAGAAAAGAAAGGGTGAGAAGAAAGAGAGAAGAAACAAGAAGAGAAGAGAAGAGAAGAGAAGAAGAGAGAAGCAGAACCAAAACAATACAGAATCTCACATCGCAGCAGAATAACATATAATATACATCAATAATCTTTACAAAGAGAAACTGTAATATACATAAGTCAATATCAGAGTACACAAAAAGTGATCATCGGCTTGGGCATTTATAATAACCTGTCCTCACGATGCTGATAATTTACAATCAACAACAATCAATGCAGTAGAATAATAAACAGATACGTGTATACGACATGAAGATCTCCAGCTCACCTGCTGAAGCTCCAAAAGCATCAAATTTGAACCTGTAAATATACTCGGTCTGACCCAAGCATTGAAAGGGAAGAACGCACGAATCAGTCTGGTAAACCAGTGTGAGAAAACACACCTCAACTGAACTTATAAAGTTATCAAAATGTGGCGCCCCACCTCAATACCCACGCTAGCCAAGAACACTACGGAGTAATGCTGTCAACTAGCGCGGAGAATAAGGCTGTTGAGGAGCGACCATCCATGTAACTTCTTTGTGCGAGCACCGATATGTCAGATAGTATAGCATGCATTTCATTTAAGGAGGAAGTCCGACATATCGATACAAACTCAAAGCTATCACACGGTGGCTATAAATAAATCTTCGAAAATAAATATAGAAATAAACATAACGCAATCAGTCACAGACATCCATATCACAAAGGCGGAAAAAGATATGAATACATAACTAACACATGAAAGTGTACATCAGAGTAGTGGTCATGAATGGACCACATACACAAAAGAATAGCAACACGTGCTATACAAAAGAATACATCTATGAGTCTATATCTCAAGTGTAAACGACAAAAACTGCTAATCTAAATGGTCAGCCAAAAGTCAGAGTAGTAAATCCCTGGGGGAGAAGTCAAGCAGAAGCACCTGTAACATCTCGGTCTGACCCGAGTATTATTTATAAGAAAATAATAAACGGATCAGTCTAGCTATAAATATCAGGTAACATGATATAAAACAATAGATATGACATGAACATATAGTAACCATAAAGACATACTATGATAAGCATGTAAATGAAGATCATCAAGAGATCAAACAATATCAAAAGAATCTTCTAAAAGATCCAAATTCACCTAAAAAAAGGTGATGACACATAAATTCACCAAAACATAAAAGATAGAAAATCATAACAATGAAAGTCATGAAAATAGGTGAAGCACAAATTCCAGAAGACTACACAAGAAATCCAGAAATCTCAATATAGGAGCATGAAAACTCACAAAATGGGAGCATAAAAACTCACCTACACGTGTAACACAAAGCGAGACGCTATCTCATGGTTGCAAGCCATTAATTTTGACACACGAATGGCCCGAAGACCGTGGGGTGCTACCCCACATATGTGATGACGAAACATCACATAAATGCGATGGCGAAACATCACAAGAGCGGGGTCTAGTCTCCCTCGCAGACAAAGAGACATTGCACAGTTGCTAGTCTAAAACACAAAAATGATCGTCAAGATCATCAAGTAGTGTCAATCTCACCAAGCAAGTAAATATATGAGTTTAGCTTCATGTCCCATAACCACTTGCTTAACTTAAATATTTATGAACAAGCTGTAGACCTTCACTAGAAGATTGTCACAAAAGGTTTTAAGGAAAAGGTTTGTATATACTAGTAGATTGGAAAACGGTTTAAGGAAAGAGCTTTGTAGTAAAATAGAGTTAAAATTGTTTTGATGAAAGAGTTTTGATATTTACTACTAGTATTGAAACCTTCATATTTCTAAAGTTGTTATCTCGCCTTTTTAGCAAGGCCGTGATACCATAAAATCGACCGAGAAGCCCAAGATTGTTTGTCTCGAAGAATGGTCATCTCAGCATCTCAACAAATCAAGTTCTGTTGAATGTTTTTCAGATAAGATCCCCTACGGAGGGGGGTCCCGGGGGTGGCAACCCCCCAAGGTGGGGGTGCGGGGGCAACACCCCCGCTACGGGGTTCGACCTAGTGGTCGCAGGGGTCCAGGGGGCAGCGCCCCTGGCGGAGTGCGGGGCAGCGCCCCGTCCAAAATGGTACGACCTAGTGAAGACCTAAGGGAGGATAGGATCGAGCGACCTAATGGTTGCGACCTAGGGGTCTAAGGGGTCAAGCGACCTAGTGGTTGCGACCTAGAGGTGTTCGCGGGTTAGAAGAAGCGAGCGACCTAACAGAGGCGGGCGACTTAAGGGGTCATGCGACCTAACTGGGGCAACCTTGTGGTCATGCGACCTAACTGGAGCAACCTTGTGGTCATGCGACCTAACTGAAATGACCAAGCGACCTAACAACCCAGGTAAGGTCGAGCGACCTAACGACCTAATGGAGCAAGCGACCTAAAGGAAGTGAGGTCGAGCGACTTAAAGTGGTAAGCATGCGGCCTAGGTGGACGCGGCCTAATGGTCATGCGACCTAGAGGGATGAGCGACTTAAGCGAGCGACCTAGTCATTTGAGGCCGAATGACCTATTTAACCCGCGACCTAACACGTGTAACACGCGAGCGACCTAAGGGTTTAACACGCGAGCGACCTATCGGTTTTAACACGCGAGCGACCTATCATCCCAAGGCCTAACGACCTAACTCCGAACGAGCCAAATATGCAGGCAGATCAACCTATAGGCGAATGACCTAGAGGCAACGACCTAACTCCGAACGAGCTAAATGAAGGTGAGACTTTTCCTAGGCGAACGACCTAAAGGTCCAGAACCATCTAACTGCAGTTTTTCGCCTAAAACACCAAAAATTGGAGTTTTCCACCAATCCAATCCAAACCAAATGCAAATGTACATGCTAAAGGGATAGGAATTCATTCCCAACAATCCAAGATAGTTATAGACAAGAATGTGAGTTAAAAATCTCACCTTTTCACCAAATTATGAAGGTAAAGCTTGAAGGTGAATGGAGAAGCCACTACAAGCTTGAATCCAATGTTTTTCCTTGAATTTGGAGTTGAATGATGGAGTTGGAGTTGAAATCTAGGCTTGGAGTTTCTAATTTCCCTTTCCACTCACCATTAATGTTAAAGTTTGTATTTGGTAGGAATTTATGAAGAGTGAGGAGAAGGAGAGAAGTGGGTTTGAGTTATAATGGCTAATCTAACCCAAAGTCCAAAGCGGGAAAAGTGAGTGAAATTCCACTAACTCCAAACCTATCAATGTATATACTTAAAAAAGTTGTAAATGACATTTCGAACTCAATGGAAGTGGTCTCGAGTCCTAATTTGACCGTTTGCAAAAAAGGTAGCTTTTCGGACCAATATCCGATTAACGACAAAATATTTAAATAAAATATTTAAATATAAAATCGATAAATATGCGGGTTGTTACACAAAACTTTTCATTTCAAAACAAAAGGTATCTCGTAAGACCACGTCCACACATAAACACAGATGGGTTTTTCCCTTACAATAACAAAATCTTTTTCATATCAAATCATGTTATATTATAATAATGTCTATTATACAAATAATAAATTAAATAGCTGAAATTGTTACCATTATTAAATTCCAGCAATACTAGGCTTTAAAAAAAAATGGCAAACACGCAGTGGATTTTGGATTCCATACAAATGACTAAGTTAGGGGATTACCTTTCTGAACCAACACAGTACAGCTCTAGAGGGATGTACCTAGGAATAGATACTGCCGGCCTAAACCAACACTAGACCAGCTTACCCATACCTGGAAAGTACTGAATATGTCATCACTCCTGTCGTTACTGACCTTTATCCGTGGCCATAAGCATACATCAAAAATAATCAGATATGCGACATCATAGCGTGTAAACATATATCAAGAAGAGTGATGATATCTCCTAATTAGGAGCAACCCACTTAGCATTGCTGCTTCTATCCCTGTTTCAGTCATTTTCCAGGGAGTGAGGCCAAAAGAGGTATCGATTACCTTTCATATGTCACATCATCTTTGAATGCCACATTGCCAATTCCATTGACTACTAATTGCCTTCCACAAAAATACAACCCTTGAGCTCGTACGTCTCAATGAGGGGTCTTAAGCCAAGAGAAGTTTTCTTTTTCCCCACCAAACAGATATACATTTGTAAGAGCTATTGTACGTAATCATGGAATGCAATGTCATACATTCGTCCATACAAGTTACCCAGAAACAGGACAAACCGAAGGTACTTTTCTACCACATCCAGTCAGGAAATCCCTAGGATTAGTAGCGAATATTCCTTGCATTGGATATTTCATAATGAAGAGACTATTGCTACAATATGTATATCGGAATTTTAACCCCAAATGTCAACAAGCAGTCCTTCACTGTGAAAATTCTAAATACCAATATCATCGACCAACCTGCACAATCGTCGTATAAATGTTGGTCCAAAGTGGTTTTCAGATAAATCTGATCATGTTTTCTTCGCACCAACAACGAAAAAGCATTTCTCAACCTCACACATAAATTAAGTCTCGTAGACTTATCACGTCTCCAACTTTCAACTTGCCATCCTTTGGCCAAGAAGGAAGCTTGATAGATTTGAGTAACCACTTTGCACTAAACGAATAAACATTCTCAACACAAATGATAATCAGTCCTACACAGTCAGTTACGTACTAAGTGTACGACTAATAAGTTTCTACATCAAATTGAGAAACTAAAATGGACAATTTTGATAGTCGGTTATTTAACTATCAAAGAAAGAAACAAAATCTAGCACATAAGTAGTCACTGGGCCTAATTTTTACGTATATAAATCAAATCACTTTCATATTATTCACTTCAAAATTTCTTTAAAAAGATAATATTCAGGACCATTTCACTTATTGGGTATTTGGAAAACATTTCCGTATACTTATTTTAATGATCAGTAAATTTACAAATCATTTTATTTTCAAACCATTTAAATTCCGTTTTATAATACCACTATCCAAAATAACCATTTTATTTAAAATATAATTCACTGTCCAAAATCATGAATATGATTCTCTTGCCAAATTCATTACTTCTACGTATTTAATTTAAAGGATTATTCACTGTCCAAAACCGTGAATATAATTCTCTTACCAAATTCAGTACTTCTACACATTTAATTTAAAGGATTATTCACTGTCCAGAATCGTAAATATAATTCCTTTAATAAATTTTCATATTTAACTTATCAAATTAAATTGATTTCACATTTATAAAACATTGTTTACGAATTCTGTTTATAATTAATAAACACTTCCATATATGAAATTCCTTTTTTAATAAATTTCCATTTCGATCTCATTTATAAGTCAAAATCCTATTATAAGTTAATTTACTTATAAATCGCCTTTATTTGCAAATTCATTCTTTTTATAAATTTATAAATCTTTTTTACTTATAAGATTCAACTAACTCCATTTTAACACTTACAAAAGTCGCTTATAATGTCGTTACTTTTTCTTTATAAAATATACATTTTATAAATCTTATATATAAACCATTTGTAATAATTTTAAAATCCCAATTTAACTTATTTTAAAAATTTTATAAATCTTATAAATAAGCATTTATAATATCAAAATTCTCATTTTTACTTAAATAGTTAACTTCATATTTAAAAAAAAAATCATACTATGATTATATTCAAAAACATAAATTTTATAATGTAAAAATTATAATCTTTTATTTGTTTAAAATAAATTCATTTCTTTAACCATTCAAAAATTATTGAAAACAATATATTTTCAAAATCACTTTGAAATCCTTTTTAAACAAGAACATCATTTTATTATTTTGAAATTCCAAAATATGGCCCAATGCTCCAACAACACTAAAAAGGGGATTCACATCAATCATATCAATCATGGCATCCAAACATCATATATCACATGATAACATCATATATAACAATATCTGTAAATAAAATCAGTACCGACTAGAAATCCAGTTGGATCCCTCCAACCTGTCACCTGCAACAAATATACATATGAGAAAATATATACAATGTCCGCTTCGAGGAAGATGTGCATACAAAGGGTCATCCGCTCATACACGGAAACTTAAAGGGTCTCATCCGCTAAAATATGCGGGAATATATCCAAACTAACCAATATATATATATATATATATATATATAATATCATATATCACCCAAACAATCATCAATCCTCATAAATAAAATTTATTCTCACTTATTAAAAATATAAGCAAGACAGAGAGAGTGAGTTGTACTCACTTTGGTTGTAGTCGTTGTGATAGCGATTTATTCCGATTAAAATTAAATGAGCATTCAATTTTAACCAAAATTTTCACTAGCTCTAAAATGTAGTGCTCGTCAATATGAACGCAACGCAATTTGTTTCGTCCGATTCCGACCTCGTTTGAACAATTTATGAATTTTATAAATTTACATGTATTTCAAATATATAATTTACAACTTTTTTAAATTATAACCTTCACCAAATCATAGCCACACGTTTTTGGATTGCAGAATCTTGGCCGCACCCCTTTTTTCCCTCCATCACACATATAGATTGAGTAAGAACCCATAGCCGCTGTTTAACCTTAATTGCCGTGGCCAAACGTTCGATCATAGGACGATCGACTAACACCATTTCGAAGCTTATCACCCACTCCATCAATGCCCAGATCCCCATGAAGCTCGGCGCCCCCTATCATCTAAAAAACTATGCTTGAATGCGTGCCCTTTGTGGCCAATTTGTCGTCGATCCACTTCGCCTTAGACGATCTTGACCGTTGGATTAGTAGCACTCGTCGAGCTCTAAAATATTGTAGTTGAGAGTTTCTCGTGAAAGTTAATGGATTGTGAGAAAATGGAGGAGAAGGAATCAAAGATTTCTGGCCATAGGAATTAGAAGTGGAGGCTAGACCTAGAAAACTAGGGATTAGCAAATTTAGTCATATATTTATAGGCAAATATAAATCACTATTCACTTAAAATAATTCTGGAATCCAACCGAAGCGTGCCACCAGGCGTTTATAATGTTTTATCATTACTACAAACATAATGGAATATATATCGGAGGCTAATTCCATTTTATTTGGAAGGTATGTTTTCGAATCGAATTATTTTAATTAAAATTTACTTAAATACATTTCTATGCATTTCACATTCGCACGACCAAACCGTAAGTCCGATTGACATGAAATTTGAAATCCTATAATAACTTGCTATTACGGATCCAATGAAACTATTTTCGTCGAAATCCTAGATAATGTCAAAAATGACTATTTTTACACGTTAATTAAATATTAAAATTTCCAATTTATGTAAATTAACCTTTACTTCAATTTTAAAAGTTCACTAATTCAATTCGAACTCAAATAGAATTAAAACAACTTTATAAATCATTTTTTTTATTATTAATATTAGATTCCTAACTCAATTATTTAACTGATTTAACTTATAGTATTAAATTGTCAATATTTAACTTCAATAAAATATTCTAAATTCAGGCAACTGGAAAACTGGGTCGTTACATTCTTCCTCCCTTAAAAGATTTTCGTCCTAGAAATTACTACGTAAGAAAATACCCAAAATCCCATTAGCTTTTCAAAACCAAATTGGTTGAAACAAATTATCACATTCTTTTAAGGGATAGTTTGGCTCACATCCTTGCTAAGTTTCAAAATAGAAAAAACATCCTTTCCAAACTAAATTTACATTTCCAGTCCCTGTTTTCAAATCCGCGTGCACAAAAAGACCCAAATACCCTTTACGTTTTTAATATTTCAAACGTGTATGACTTTCTGTAGAAACATTGGGTCAACATACCGTATTCACCAAAAAATCAAAAAAATTATTATCTTTAAAATGAGATCCATTGTTGTTACCAAAAAACCATATTTTTAGCAATGTTGCACTTATTCCATATACTTGTAGAGAATTCTGCAATATTTGAACATCATCGATTTTTCTTCAAATGTCAACAATTATTCCATATAATTGCATAATTGCAAACTTTTATGCAATTATATGGAATAATTGAAGGCTTTTATGAAATTATTTCATTTAAGTGCACAATTTTATGCAATTATGTCGAATAATTGCAGAAAACTCTGCAATGATTCCAAATAATCATAGAATTATCTGCAATCATACCGTATAATTGCAGACATTTCTGCAATAATTGCATATAATTGCAGACATTTCTGCAATTGTTGCATATCATTACTGAATGCCTGCAACTATATCATATAATTGCAGACATTTCTGCAATTACTGCGTATAATTGCAGACTTTTCTGCAATTATTGCGTACAATTGCAGAATTGTCTGCAATTATTGCATATAATTTCTGAATTATCTGCAATCATACCATATGTTGTTTTTATATATGCACAATGCCACTTATTAGAAAGATAATAAAATTTATGATTTGATGGTGAAAACGGTTTGTTAATCCGTCGTCTCTGCAAAAAGCTATTGCGTTTTAAAGATTAATAATTAAATGAGGTGCAAAAATTAATTATGCACGTGAGAATAACATGCACGTATGAAGAATGCAATGGAATAAAGGGGTATTTTAGGAAAGAAATTCGAAGTATTTGAAAATAAGGATGTAATTTATATCTTTTTTGGGAGGATGTTTTGTGTGTTAAGTTTGATTCTAGGGATGTGTCCCTTATTTTCACTTCTTTTAAATCGTTTAACCTTCAAAGATAAATCATTTAGTCATAACTTTATAAAACTTGTCTAAGTCTTAATTCCTTTAATTATTGACTAATGCCACTTCAAAAATAAACTAATATCATTTCAATTTATAACGTAAAAAAAATTAGTTATCAAAAATTTTCCAAAATTTCCAAAAAAAATTTAACACCTTAAATTTTCAGAAAAATTCGCCATAGCCTCCTTTACGCGGTTCGATAGGAAAAAATCACAATATATATAATATCACAAATATACATCTCATCTTCGAGGATGAGGCATCCCGTAGGGAAAAAGTGTAAAAGTACGATATGTAATCCGAGATATGTACCTTGTATACTATTTAGCGAGCATATACGGCTAATTAGCGTGAAAGCGAGCTCCAAACGCGAAGCAACGCCATTCGCACCTACTAAACACTCAATCAACCAAATGAGAACACATATATAGAAAGTAATATCAACACATATCACATATACTATACAACTATCAGATGGAAATGAAACATATGCAACATAAGCAATCATCAAACTAACATCCAAATAACAACCATCCAACAAATTTACAACCAAATTGGTTTATAACCAAATCAATATTCATTCCAAATTTTATTAACATTCACTTGATTTGGTTTTCAATTTATTCACATTCATTGATCACAATTGATTTACACATTCAATTAGCTTACATTCACTTATTTACATTCAAGTTAGTTTACTTCCCATTCAAATTGAATTCTATTCTATTTAGATTCACTTTACTTCCAATTTGAATTCAATTATTTAATCTTTCAATTTCATTAATATTTAATAAATTCCTATTCAATCAACTAACATTCAACTAACAACCAATGCATATCCAACATAACCAAATTTATTAAATTTACGCTCAACATTCATATTCACTTCGTTACATTCAATTTGATTTAACACATTTAATTCTGTTTGGTTGATATTCAATTAATTACTTTATTTCATTAGCCTAATTCAATTCATTTATTCAGTTACATCTAAAGTTGAATTACATTTTATAACTCAAGTTCATATTCGTTTTGATATCAAATTCAACTTCATTTAATCTTACTTAAGTTAACTTCCTTTACAACACTCATTTTGTTTAACTTAACTTCCAAATTATATTCAAATTTAGATTTCATTTCTTAACACTCTTATTCAATCAAATAGAAATTTGTTTTACTTACTATCTCTCAAATTACAAGTTATAAACTTGTTTACTTAAGTTTTCATGAATATATACTTAAGTTTATCCACCTTCTGTAAATTAAACCCTTGGTTATATAATCATTTTACAATTTTAAGTGTATATTCTTTTCAATAACTTATCTAATTCAGTTATATTTAACTTCCCTTTAGCTAAATTTCTAATCATATATTTTATTACACTCGCTCAAATTTTTTCAATCTTTACTTAAGTTAAATTTTAATTTCATATTATAAGTCCAAACTC
Source organism: Allium cepa (assembly GCA_030765085.1). NCBI lineage: Eukaryota > Viridiplantae > Streptophyta > Magnoliopsida > Asparagales > Amaryllidaceae > Allium > Allium cepa. The sequence goes on along the minus strand of CM060934.1, from coordinate 953,706,905 downwards.
ATTTCACTTATATTTATCAATAACAAACTTGGACTTTAAATTCAAATTTTTTTATTACAACAAAACTTCAACTTTCAATTTACTATTGGTAGCAAATCAATCACATAGAAACTCGAAAATGATACTGATGATGCTGTAGTCATCACCCTTATTATTTTCCAGCAAATGTAGTAAATTCGGTGCTTTATATTTCTTTTAAATTCTTCTATTTGTAAAACCCATTTATAATTTTTTACTTATATAATTTCACTATTTAACTTCACTTATATAAGATTATTCCAATTTCTTTATCTTATTTAGATTTATAATAATAACACCTTTTTATTAAACACAACAAATAACAAATGATAATAAATAAATATTACCATTCATTAACAACCAACAATCAATATATATAATTATATATAATATAATCAAGGTAAAATTATTTCATTTACCAAGTTTCGAAAACAATATTGTGTCCATTCTCCATGTTCAAATGTTTAGAGATCCCTATCGATGACGCTAGCTAGATGCAACGATCAGGACACATAAGCCACTCAATAGCTCAATCAACACAATATAAAACATTTTTATATTACTAACAAATACGCGCTCATATATGTAGTACGCTCAAACTCAATATAGGGCGCTACTGACCCTATCTATACCGAGTACACATCAAAGCCTAGGAATATGCTAAACCTAAGCTCTGATACCGCGCTATAACGGCCCACACTCGGCACCCTCTGAATCCGACACCAAACCACGCATGTCCAACCCAAAGCGCACTGATTGCAGATGATCGTGATAAAGAAATGAGAGGGTGAGAAGAAAGAGAGAAGAGAGAAGAAGAAAAGAAAAGAAGAAGAGAGAAGCAGAACCAAAACAATACAGAATCTCACATCGCAGCGGAATAACATAAAATATAGATCAATAATCTTTACAAAGAGAAACCGTAATATACATAAGTCAATATCAGAGTACACAATAAGTGATCATCAGCTTGGACAGTTATAATAACCTGTCCTCACAATACTGATAATTTACAATCAGTAACAATCAATGCAATGCAGTGGAGTAATAAACAGATACGTATATACGACATAAAGATCTCCAGCTCGCCTGTTGAAGCTCAAAAAGCACCAAATCTGATCCTGTAAATATACTCAGTCTGACCTGAGAATTGAAAGGGAAGAACACTCAGATTACTCTGGTAAACCGGCATGAGAAAACACACCTCAACTGAATTTATAATGCTATCAAAAAATTTCCTTTCAAAACAAAAGGTATCTTGTAAGACCATATCCACATATAAACACGGATAGGTTTTTCCCTTACGATAACCAAAACCTTTTAACATCAAATCACATTATATTATAATGATGTCTATTATACAAATAATAAATTAAATAGCTGAAATTATTACCATTATTAAATTCCAGCAATACTAGGCTCTGCAAAAAAAGGGCAGGCACGTAGTGGATTTTGGATTCCATACAAATGACTAGGTGAAGGGACTACCTTTATGGACCAACACAGTACACCTCTAGAGGGATGTACCTAGGGTGAAGATACTGCCCGCCTAAACCAACACATGACCGGCCCACCCATATCTGGATAGTATCGAATGTGTCATCACTCCGGTCATTACCGACCTTTATCCGTGGCCACAAGAATACATCAACAATAATTAGATACACGACATCATAGCGTGTGAAAATATATCTAGAAGAGTGACGACATCTCCTAGTTGGGAGCGACCCACTTAGCCTTGCTGCTTCTATCCCTTTTTCGGTCATTTTTCAAGGAGTGAGGTCAAAAGTGGTATCGATTACCTTTCAAATATCACATCATCTTTGAATGCCACATTACCATTTCCGTTGACTATTAATTGCCTTCCGCAAAAATACAACCCTTAAGCTCGTACATCTCAAGAAGGCGTGTTAAGCTAAAAGAACTTGCCTTCTTCGCCACCAAATAGGTGTACATTCGTAAAAGCCAATGTACGTAATCATAGAAATATAATGTCAAACGCTCGTCCATACAAGTTGTATGGGAACAGGATAAACCGAAAGTACTTCCCTACCACATCCTATCGGGAAATCCCTAGGATTAGTAGCGAATAGTCCTCGCATTGGATATTTCATAATGAAGAGACTACTGCTACTATATGTACATTGGGATTTTAAACCCAAATGGTCAACAAGCAGTCCTTCACTATGAAAATCCCAAATATCAATATCATCAACTAACCTGCACAATCGTCATATAAATGTTGATCCGAAGTGGTTTTTAGATAAATCTAACCTCGGTCTCTTCGCGCCAACCATGCAAAAGCGTTTCTCAACCTCACACAGAAAATAAGTCTCATAGACTTATCACGTCTCCAACTTTCAACTTGCTATCCTTTGGCTAAGAAGGCAGATCGATAGGTTGGAGTAATCACTCCGCACTACATGAATCAACATTCTCAACACAAACGATAATCAAGCCTGCACAGTCAGTTACATACTAAGTGTACGACTAATTAGTTTCTACATCAAGTTGAGAAACAAAAATGACCAATTTTGAAGGTCGGTTGTTTAACTATCAATGCAACAAACAAAATTTAGCATATAAATAGTCACTGGGCTTGATTTTTATTAATCGCTTATAAATAAAACCACTTTACAATTATTCACTTCAAAATAACTTTAAAAAGATAACAATCAAAACCATTTCACTTATTGGGTATTTGGAAAAAATTCTGTATACTTATTTTATTGACCAGTAAATTTACTAATCATTTTATTTTCAAACCAGTTAAATTCCCTTTTTATAATATCACTTTCCAATTTATCCATTTTATTTAAAAGACTATTCACTGTCCAAAATTGTAAATATAATTCTCTTAACTTTTACGTATTTAATTTAAAGGATTATTCACTGTCCAAAATCATGAATATAATTCTCTTACCAAATTCATTACTTCTACACATTTATTTTAAAGGATTATTCACTGTCCAAAATTGTGAATATAATTCATTTAATAAACTTTACTATTTAACTTATCAAAAATTGATTTCACATTTATAAAACAGTGTTTACGAATTCTATGTATAATTTATAAACTCTTATATATATGAAATTCCTTTTTAATAAATTTCAATTTCGATCTCATTTATAAGTCAAAATCCAATTATAAGTTAATTTACTTATAAATCTCTTTTATTTTCAAATTCATTCTTTTTATAAATGTATAAATCTTATTTACTTATAAGATTCAACTATAACTCCATTTTAACACTTATAAAATTTGTTTACAATGCCGTTACTTTTTCTTTATAAAATATCCATTTTATAAATCTTATATATACCATTTGTAATAAGTTCAAAATCCCAATTAAACTTATTTTAACAATTTTATAAATCATATAAATAAACCATTTATAATAAAGTCAAAATTCTTATTTTAACTTATTTTAACAAAACAATTAATTTCATATTTGAAAAAAAAGTCATATTGTGATTATATTTCACATAACCATAATTTTTACAACGTAAAAATTATAACCTTTTATTTATTTAAAATAAATTCATTTCTTTAACCATTCAAAAATTATTAAAAACAGTATATTTTAAAAATCACTTTGAAATCCTTTTTAAACAAGAACATCATTTTATTATTTTGAAATTCCATAATATGGCCCAATGCTAAAATATCACTAAATAAGGGGATACACATCAATCATATCTATCACAAGGTCTCACGGCACACACACAATGCAATCGCACACTTGGGGTAGATTTCTCCTTATGATAGTCAAACATGCTTGATACGCAAATCCTTTTTGATATTATTATTACTATTGCATAGTGCAGAAAACAATTTCGAAAGTATAATATTAATATTAGCCAGCATAGATACCATTATATTATGCCTGTTATAGCTACCATTTAAGAATGGCGGGTTATACAACTGCAATCGTAAAGGGCGCTTATTGGTGATTGGATTTCCAACAAATGGTCAGGCTTCCTGGGCCACATGGGTACGCCTCTGGAGGGATGCCCCGAGAACCTAACCAGATCTCTGCCAACACAAGGCCGGGTTACCTCTGTAACTAGGTAACTAACTGTCACGAGCATGCCATCCATCTGTCGTAACCGACCTTTATCCGAGGCTTCGACACCAACAACGACAAAGTAATAAATTTGCAGTAACCACATAAGTTAAGTATCTGGGCTCCATACCATGATACCACATCTATCCAGAAGGAAATGGGAATAACCTAAGGGGTGCCACCCCCAACAACCTTGATTCATCCTTCATGTTTCAACCATTTTCGATTTGTGAGGCTCGACGAGGTCCTGTCCACAAAGCTATGCTTTTCACAAAAGCCATGCTTCGATCAACAAATGATCAACAGTACTTCATATGCCGCATTACCAAATTGGGAATGTATCATTGGTAACCGTCAACTACATAACCTCTGAGCTCGTACGTCGTAGAGAAGGGTGTTAATCTAAGAGAATAAATTCTCCGCCACCAAACAGAAATGTATTTGATAGAAACCAGCTTTACATCTCAAAATGTAATGTTAGACACACATCCATACAAGACTGTTCCGGGTTCGAACAGAACCGAAGGCACTTCAAAAGAAGCCTTTGAAATCCGGGTATTCACAATCCCGATCGGACTCCCCATCACATATGGAGATCTCTATAACGGCACGACTCAGTGCAAAGACATTCGTCGTATCATTATTCGGAATGGGTTTTATGACACAAAGTCCTCTCTCGGCTAAACCGAATAATGAGCGCTAAATTTTAAAACCATATGGATATATGGGATCTTAGTTAAGTCACAACTTTTAATCCCCAAAACCTTTTCCTTTAAATGGTTTAAAAATTTTCCACTTTTAATATTTTAAACCAAAAGATTCACCCTTTTTTAAAATCCACTTTAATTTGAAGCCAAGGCTCAACAATCTTTCACAAAGATTCATGCATAGTTTTCAAAACTATTTCCATTTCAAATCTTTTGTACAAAAGATACACCTTTAAGATCCTCTTTAATTTGAAAACAAAGTTCACCAATCTTTATCAAAGATTCGTTCATAGTTTTCAAAACAATCTCCATTTCAAACTTGAAATCTTTCAACAAAAACTAGAAGTTCTTTCGTTATATGAATGCCATTATCATTTGAAAACAAATTCTTTTTGTTTTGGAAAAATCCGATCAAATATACACAAATTATATCCTTTAAAGTATAAACTTGGGTTAAATTTTTATTTCCAAAATAATACTTCTAATACACTTCAAAATGGTTTAAAATCCATATATATTTTATATATAGCTTGTATAACCTTTCAAACCAAATTTCCAAAACAATTTCAAAATTTAAACAAGGTGCAGTATATTCAAACTAAATTTAAGTTTCAAAACTTTCTTTTCAAAAGCTTTTCATATTCAACCCAATTACATTTCCAAAACCATTTGGATTCAAAATTCAACTTTTAAACAAATAATATTTAAATTCAAAATATCCGTGACTTAACTAATTTCCCGTGAAATCCATATTTGTGTGTGTATAGTGTAGTCCAGAGGTTTTACACAATAGTGCAAAATCATCAATCATCACAGATTCAAGCACAACAATTATCGATAAGTAGTATAATCTTATAATGCTTATCTTCATTCACATATTCACAAATAAATAATATAAATTCATTACAAATAAATAAATTACATTCATCACAGCTCAAATCAAAACAATTCATATCATAGAGCATCACACATCAGGGATATCAAATAATTCAAATCATTCAATACAATCCAAACATCCATAAGTAAGACCAATTAATCATCTGATTAATTTAAATCAGATTAATCACTTACGAATAAATTACTAACCCTGGTTAATTAACATTAATTAATTACAAACCGTTTTAATTAATTATCCTTTAATCATTTATTAATTAACCTTTAATAAATTAACTAACCTTTAATTATTAATTAACCAACCTTAAATAATAAATCAATTAACCTTCAATCATTAAATAATTAATTTTTAATTATTAAATTATCCTTTAATTAGTTATTCTCAATTAGTTAATTAGCCCTTAATTAATTACCATTTAATTTATTATCCTTAATTAATTACCGTAAGTGATTATCCCTAATCACTTATATTAATAAATTACAAATTTATTACATTAAATAATTGTCCTTTAATCACTTAAATTAATTAACCTTAAGTAAATTACATTAATTAACCCTTAATTAATTAAATAAATTAATCATCCTCTAATTAATTAATTAACTTTTAATTATTAAATAAATTAACTTTCCATTATTAAGTAATTAATTTTAAATTACAAATTAATTAATTAACCCGCAATTAATTAGTTAATTAACCCTCAATTAATTAATTAAATAGGCCTTTAATCGCTAGTTATCTTTTAATTACTTATACTAAGTAGTTATCCTTTAATTAACTACATTAAGTAGTTATTCTTTAAGTAACTATCTCTTAATTACTTTTAAAATTAATTAATTTTCAATTACTTAAAACTTAAATTAATCAAGATAAATCATTTATCTTACTCACATTAATTAATTAACTTTAGTTGATTAGGATCTTAATAACTCAAAGATAAATCATTAACCTTAATTAATCACATACTTATATATCATATTCAAATTAGATATTTGAAAATCAATTTATTCAAAATGTTTGATAACTTTTCAATTAATTAAGTTTAATACATTTATTAAACACTCACTTAATTCCATTTGAAACACTTAGGAATAACTTAAATAATTATCCTAATATAAAATTATTTAAATCAGACAAATTAAATTTCAAAACATTTGTCTTTATATTATATATATATATAACTTGTTCTTGAAAAACTTGACAAACATTTTCTTTGAAAACTTGTTTAAATATTTTGTTTTAAAAACTTATTAGAATTTTCTTTACTTTTAAACTTGAAATTTCTTTGCCTTTAAAATCTGTACAAAGTTTACTTTTTTAAATTTTAAACCTATACATAATTAACTTTCTTTAAAACCGGAAAAACATGTTTTCTTTTTAAATTTCGAAAACCTGGTATCTAATTAAAGCAACCCGAGCCAACTACAAATCCACTTGAGCCAAATCTCAAACTCCCCGAGCATCAACCTGAGAATCTCCCTTCGTTCCCAAATTTAAAATTTCTGGTGCACAGAATATCCGCTGCACATGCACTGATCGCCGGCGATGCTCCGGCATCCACGACCACCATCAACGAGTCGACTTTGAACTTCTCAAGCCATCTAGCCACTCAAATCCTCAATCGATCATGTCACCAAAATTTAACTCGATCGATCCTCACTGAACCAAAACTGGTCGCCGATAAATCACCTCCACCTGCCTATTGCCGACCACCTGAAGCTTCGCCATCTCGTCCATGGCCTCACCGAAAACAAAGCTCCATTTTTCCCTTCGACCGATCACCTCCAACTCATCCTCGACGTCGAAATCGACAAGTTCTCATCGTCGACCAAAATAGGTTGTTAAACACTACTTTCATCTCGTCCGGCCACCATGGGTAACTAGAATTTCTCCAACCATTTTTTCCAACATCATCCATCACCGGGCTTGCTTCGGCAGAAACCCCAACCACTCAAGTCACGCCGATCATCGAAAAATGCTCGAAACTCGAATAACGTTCATCTCTCGAATTCCCTTGATTTTCTTCCTTAAAAATCATGATTTTATTTTTAAAAATCCTAGTTTTCAAAAACAAAATCGATTATATATTTGAAACCATAAATCATTCAAGTCAAATATTTGGTATAATTAAAATTCTAATGTACTTCTTGGTTTTCCAGAAAATGTATGAACAAATCATACTTAAAAATATTTTTTAATCTTAGTTTAGGTTTAAACAAAGACAACTTGTTTGAATTCCTAAGCCTATAAGAGATTAAAAGAGGAGATTAGAATTTATGATTAGATTTAAACTCTGTGAACAAGGAACAGAGCAACAAAGACATGCACAACATCATTTTCATATATACTGCGAATGTGAGATTCTGTGACTTATTTTTCTGTTTCTTCTTCTATCTCTTTTCTTCTTTTCCTAACTATTTGGAATTTTCGAGATCGAAAATTTCGAGTTGTTACATTTGTAATGCTCGGGTCAAATCAAGTATGACAGATTTTCAAGTAAGGGCGTTATGGAGCTTAGGAGGCCGGCTAGATGGTAGGAACGTATGAAGTGTATCCGCTATGATATATTATTGTATATCTAGGACAAGTTATTTTAGCTGTCCAGTGACTGTGAAATGTTGTAAGTCTGATGTATTAAAAATGTAAATTTACCGATACAACTTTCTTTGTATAAATAATATTATTTGATATTATATTTTGATCTGCTGTGAATGTGAGAATCTATGTTTTGTTTCTGTTTTTTTCTTCTATCTCTATTCTTCTTTTCCTAACTATTTGGAATTTTTCAAAATCGAAAATTTTGGGTCGTTACATTTGGTATCAGAGCATCATAATTCATATCATACTTCAAAGATTCCACAAGCTAATCAGATAGAACAAGCTTTAAATTTGTTATAAGGGTGGTTTGCTCACCTGACAAGTTAACAAAGAGGAAGCAAAAGCCTGGAAGTTTGATCTATACTGAAACTTTGAAAAGTTTCTTTTGATCTGTTCTGGAAATTGTTTATGATGTTGATCTGAAACTTGATCTTTGCATTGTCATTTGATTGTATTTACATGCTTTTGATTTTGGTTTCCTAGTTTGAAGACTTTGAAACAGATTGATAACTTCCAGGTTCTTAAATTTGTTTTCTGGTTGAAGATTGTTTTGCATTTGTTCTTTAACTTGTTTTTGATCTGAAATGATCTTTGTTTTGCTTTCTGATCTGTTTTGTATCAGACTTTTGAAATTTTAGTTTGTTTTCAGATTTTGTTTTGGTTTTCTTTTTCCTGGTTTGCTTTTGTTCTTGTTTTCCAGGTTTTTTTTTGATTCAATTTTGTTTTCTGGTTTGTGAAGTGGAGAGTATTCAAGCCTAGTTTCACTCTTCTGATATTTATTTACATTATTAAAATTTTAAAGAATAGGATTTCCACTTGTTAATCTGGTTAACACTTGTTAATCTATATTGTTACTTATCTTACATTTGTTATTACATATCTCCTTTATTTTACAAATATCATTTGTGATTAAATTGTGTTTAAATCCTTACTTAATTTAATTGATAATTTATGTTTTAACCCTTGTTTAATTAAGTATTTATGTTTTATACCTTTTCATTTTATAAATTACTTTTGTTCTTAGATTTAAACTATTTAAACAAATTTTATTTATCTCTAGTTAAATTTCAAAAGAAAATGTATTAAACCTTTTTATCAAATCTAATAAATATTTATTTATTTATATATTTTCCTTTATTTATATATTTATATATATAAGTCTTTAAAATATAAATTTAACTTGTCAAATAACTTTTGAAAATTTCTATATTAAATTCAAAACATAGTTTTAAAACTACACACACACACAGATAGATATATATATATATATATATATATTAAAATTTAGAAAACAAACTTATAAAATATAAAGTATTAAATTCAATTTATTCATAATATATTTAAAATTGAATTTCAAACCAAAATTCTATTTCAATCAAATTTATATACATTCATATTAATAAACAAACAAATATCTTATTTTTATTTGGAAAAATTCAAATTTATTAACAATTTAATTCAAAATTTTATATTAATTTCTAATTTAAATTTGACTCAAAACCAAGATCGTTACATATTCCGCCTTAAGAAAATTTCGTCCCCGAAATTTGTTAGACAGGGAGACAAACAAGACACACAAAGATAGAGAAACAGTTTTTCAGATCAAATTGAATATTTATTCTGCATTTGGCATACCAAATCAGAATATCATCAATAATTATGAGAACGAACTCATTCAATATTTCACAAAATACTCGGGTCATCCGTTCTACGAGGTATGCAGGGCCACTGGTTAGTTCGAAGGGATAACTAATCCTTCATAGAATATATCAGGACCCCAAAAGAATAGACAAATAGATTCAATCTAATTCAGTTTCATATTTCGTTAACCAATTTATTTCAATTAAAATTTCAAATTCATTAGGGTTTTAAAATGATAGGAATTTTCTACAACGATTTGCAGGGCCACCACCACACCAAAGCTTCTTTCTGTAGCTGCCACGAAACCATCAAAGAATTGATGGTGAACGATGATCAAAGAGATTGATAAAGAAAAAGTTGTTTCCTTGTTGTTACAGGGTATTGACCATATGTAGTGATACTCCCATGTACCCAATATCGTCCTCTTCTTGTACTCATACATACTATCGGTGGATAGTAAGAGAATTTACTGAGACGTACAGACGGATATCTTAGGGATATACTCATTCTAGGGCATATATAACCATATCTCTAATGAGTCACCTAATGTGCTGTACTCTTAAGCTAAAGTTCTTACTCAACCTTCAGCTCTGATACCACTGTAACGACCCTGACTCGACCTTCGAAAATCGACACCAAATATATCACCCGTATTCGAATGCCGCAGATTTAAACGTCGAATCTGGTTCTTCAGAGCATATAACACATTTAGTACAAGAACACAGTGGAAGAGAAATGAATAATATCATTAATACAAAACAGATACAACATCTGATACAAATAAATATCAACATATATCAGAGATACAAGACAACAGCGGAATAATATCACCAATCTAATTTTCCAAAGGGTAGAAAGAAAGATAGAATCCAAAACTACATTCCAATCCAATGCTCCAAAAATTTCCAAGCTATAAGCTCGGACCACCATCAAGTTGTAATAAGCAAACTAGGAAACTGATGAACCAAATGCGAATGCCAAATCCAAAGGCTGGATGCTATCAAATCTACACCTACTATTTGATTATCTGAAAATCCCAACTCTAGGCTGCCCGTGTGGAAAATTGTGGGCACCCGGAGTTTAGAAAGGGAACAATATACTCCAGGTCATTCGTGGTACTGGTATGAGCAAACAAAAATAGTTTTATCTTGAATAAAAAAAGAATTTAAAATTGAAATCCGTAATGATTTTTGGAAAATGAAACTACCATAAGGACTCCCGGCATACACACAACGCAATCGCACACTTGGGGGAGATTCCTCCTTATGATAGTCAAACACACTTGATACACATATCCTTGTTGATAATATTATTATTAGTGCATAGTACAGAAAAAAATTTCGAAAGTATAATATTAATCTTAGCTAGCATAGGTACCATTATATTATGCTTGCTATAGCTACCATTTAAGAAAGGCAGGTTATACAACTGCAATCGCAAAGGGGGCGTATTGGTGATTGGATTTCCAACAAATGGTTAGGCTAAGGAACTTTCTGGGCTACATGGGTATGCCTTTGGAGGGACGCCCCGAGAACCTAACCGGATCTCTGCCAACACATGGCCGGGTTACCTCTTTAACTAGGTAACTAACTGTCACGAGCATGCCATCCCCCGGTCGTAACCAACCTTTATCTGAGGCCTCGACACCAACAACCACAAAGTAATAAATTTGCAGTAACCACATAAGTTAAGTATTTGGGCTCCATACCATGATACCACTTCTATCCATAAGGAAATGGACATACCCTAAGGGGCGCTACCCCCAATAACCTTGCTACATCCTTCCTGTTTCGACCATTTTCGATTTGTGAGGCTCGACGAGGTCTCATCCATAAAGCTACACTTTTCACAAAAGCCATGCTTTAATCAACAAATTATCAACAACACTTCGTATGCCACATTACCAAATTGGGAATGTATCACTGGTAACCATCAACTACATAACCTCTAAGCTCGTACGTCTCAGCGAAGGGTGTTAAGCTATGAGAATAAATTCTCCGCCACCAAACAGAAATTTATTTGATAGAAACCAGCTTTACATCTCAAAGTGTAATGTCAAACACACATGCATACAAGTCTGTTCCGAGTTCGAACAGAACCAAAGGCACTTCAAAAGAAGCCCTTGCAATCCGGGTATTCACAATCCCGATCGGACTCTCCATCACATATGGAGACCTCTATACCGGTGCGACTCAGTGCAGAGACATTCGATGGGTAATCCTTTCGTTCTCGAAAATACCCGATCTTTTCCGCCTGTCTTCAAATGCTATCCATTTTGTCGTATCGTTATTCGGAATGGGTTTTATGACACAAAGTCCTCTCCCGGCTAAACCGAATAATGAGTGCTAAATTTAAAATCATATGGATATTTGGGTCTTAGATAAGTCATAACTTTTAATCCCCAAAACCTTTTCCTTTAAATGGTTTAACAAATTTCCACTTTTAATCTTTTAAACCAAAAGATTCACCCTTTTTTTAAATCCACTTCAATTTGAAACCAAGGTTCAACAATCTTTCACGAAGATTCATTCATAGTTTTCAAAACTTTTTCGATTTCAAATCTTTTGTACAAAAGATACACCTTTAAGATCCTCTTTAATTTGAAAACAAAGTTCACCAATCTTTATCAAAGATTCATTCATAGTTTTCAAAACAATCTCCATTTCAAACTTGAAATCTTTCAACAAAAACTGGAAGTGCTTTCGTTATATGAAAGCCATTACATTTGAAAACAAATTCCTTTTGTTTTGGAAAAATCCGATCAAATATACACATGTTATATACTTTAAAGTATAAACTTGGGTTAAATTTAAATTTCCAACTTCAAATATACTTCAAAATGGTTTAAAATTCATCTATATTTTATATATAACTTGTATAAACCTTTCAAACAAAATTTCCAAAGCAATTTCAAAATTTAAACAAGGTGCAGTATATTCAAACTAAATTTAAATTTCAAAACTTTCTTTTCAAAAGCTTTTTATATTCAACCCAATTACATTTCCAAAACCATTTGGACTCAAAATTCAACTTTTAAACAAATAATATTTCAATTCAAAATATCTGTGACATAACCGATTTCCTGTGAAATTCATATTTGTGTGTGTATAGTGCAGTCCAGGGGTTTTACACAATAGTGCAAAATCATCAATCATCACAGATTCAAGCACAACTATTATCGATAAGCGGTATAATCTTATAACGCTTATCTTCATTCACAAATTCATAGATAAATAATATAAATTCATTACAGATAAATAAATTACACTCATCACAGCTCAAATCAAAAAAATTCATCTCACAAAGCATCACATATCGGGGATATCAAACAAATCAAATCATTCAATACAATCCAAACATCCATAAGTAAGACCAATTAATCATCTGATTAATTTAAATCAGATTAATCAGTTATGAATAAATTACTAATCCTGGTTAATTAACATTAATTAATTACAAACCTTTTAATTGATTATCCTTTAATCATTTATTAATTAACCTTTAATAAATTAAGTAACCTTTAATTATTAATTAATCAATAAACCTTAATTAATAAATCAATTAACCTTCAATCATTAAATAATTAATTATTAGTTATTAAATTATCCTTTAATTAATTATTCTCAGCTAGTAATTAGCCCTTAATTAATTACCATTTAATTTATTATCCTTAATCAATTGCCATAAGTGATTATCCCAAATCACTTATATTAATAAATTACAAATTTATTACATTAAGTAATTGTCCTTTAATCACTTAATTTAATTAACCTTAAGATAATTACATTAATTAACCCTTAACTAATTATAAATTAACCATCCTCTAATTAATCAATTAATTTTTAAGTATTAAATAAATTAACCTTCTATTATTAAGTAATTAATCTTAAATTACAAATTAATTAATTAACCCTCAATTAATTAATTAAATAGTCCTTTAATCACTAATTATCTTTTAATTACTTACACTCAGTTGTTATCCTTTAATTAATTACATAAAGTAAATATTCATTAAGTAATTATCCCTTAATTATTTTTACTTAATTTTTAATTACTTAAAACTTAAATTAATCAAGATAAATCATTTATCTTACTCACATTAATTAATTATCTTTAATTGATTAGGACCTTATTAAATCAAAGATAAATCATTAACCTTAATTAATCACTTACTTATATATCATATTCAAATTAGATATTTGAAAATAACTTTATGCAAAATCTTTTGAGAACTTTTCGATTAATTAAGGTTTAATACATTTATTAAACACTCACTTAATTCCATTTGAAACACTTAGGAATAACTTAAATAATTGTCCTAATAAAAATTATTTAAATCAGACAAATTAAATTTCAAAACATTTGTCTTTATATTATATATATAACTTGTTCTTGAAAAACTTGATAAATATTTTCTTTGAAAACTTGTTTAAATATTTTGTTTTGAAAACTTATTAAAATTTTCTTTTACTTTTAAAACATGGAATTTCTTTTCCTTTAAAATCTGTACAAAGCTTACTTTTTAAAATTTAGACCTATACAGAATTTACTTTCAAATTTTAAAACCTGAAAAACATGTTTTCTTTTTAAATTTTGAAAGCCTGGTATCTAATTAAAGCAACCTAAGCCAACTACAAATCCACTCGAGCCAAATCTCAAACTCCCCGAGCTTCAATCTGAGAAACTTCGTTCATTCCCAAATTTAAAAATTCTGGTGCACAGAATGTCGGTGCACATGCACCGATCGCCGGCGATGCTTCGGTATCCACGACCACCATCAACAAGTCGACTTCGAACTTCTCAAGCCATCTAGCCCCTCATATACCTCAATCGATCGTGTCACCAAAATTTAACTCGATCGTCCCTCGTTGAATCAAAACTGGTCGCCGATAAATCACCTCCACTTGCCCATTTTCGACCACCTGAAGCTTCGCCATCTCGTCCATGGCCTCACCGAAAACCAAGCTCGTTTTCCCCTTCGACTGATCACCTCCAGCTCATCCTCGACGTCGAAATCGATAAGTTTTCATCATCGACCAAAATGGGTTATTAAACCCTACTTTCACCTCGTCCGGCCACCACGGGTAACCAGAATTTCTCCAACCATTTCTGCCGACATCGTCCGTCACTGGGATTGCTTCAGCAGAAACCCCAACCACTCAAATCACGCCGATCACTGAAAAATGCTCGAAACCTGAATAATGTTCATCTCTCGAATTCCATTGATTTTCTTCCTTAAAAATCAAGATTTTACTTTTAAAAATCCTAGTTTTCAAAAAAAAAATCGATTATATATTTGAAATCACAAATAATTTAAGTCGAATATTTGGAATAATTAAAATGCTACTGTATTTCTTGGTTTTCAAGATAATGTATGAACAAATCATACTTAAAAATATTTTTTAATCTTAGTTTAGGTTTAAACAAGGACAACTTGTTTGAATTCCTAAGCCTATAAGAGATTAAAAGAGGATATTAGAATTAATGATTAGATTTAAACTCTGTGAACAAGGAACAGAGCAACGCAGACATGTACAACATCATTTTCATATATACTCAGACACGCACATCATAATTCATATCATACTTCAAAGATCACCACAAGCTAATCAGATATAACAAGCTTTAAGAATTTTATAAGGGTGCTTTCCTCACTTGACATGTTGACAGAGAGGAAGCAGAAGCCTGGAAGTTTGATCTGTACTGAAACTTTGAAAACTTTGTTTTGATCTGTTCTAGAAATTGTGTATGATGTTGATCTGAAACTTGATCTTTGCATTGTCATTTGATTGTATTTACATGCTTTTGATTTTGGTTTCCTAGTTTGAAGACTTTGAAATAGATTGATAACTTCCAGGTTCTTGAATTTTTTTCAGGTTGAAGATTGTTTTGCATTTGTTCTTTAACTTATTTTTAATCTGAAATGGTCTTTGTTTTGCTTTTTGATGTAACGACCCAAAATTTTCGAACTTGAAAATTCCAGATTGTTAGAGAAAAGAAGAAAAGAGATAGAAGAAAAGGAAGAAACAGAAACACCAACATCTCACATTCGCAGCGGATAAAATGTAATAACAAATAATACCAGTTATACAAAGGAAAAATATACTCATCAAATTACACTTTAATACATCATAGTTACACATATACACGAACACTGGACAGATACAACCATGTCCCAGATAAATACAATATATCATAGCAGAAAACACTCCATACGTTCCTGCCATCCCGATCACCTCCTGAGCTCCAGAACGTCCTTACCTGAAAAACTGTAATACTCGGTCTGACCCGAGAATTACATCAAAGTAACACCCGGGTCAGGCTGGAAGCCAGCGTGAGTAAACCCATCTAACATGGAATACAACAGTATAAAACTTACATAAAACCCGGGGTAACTCGTATCAATTTACATATTCACAATTTGTTATAGACGTCACTTATTTCACACATCAATTTCTAAGTACCAAAACTTAGATTAAATGGTTCAATTTACTTAAATCATTCCATACCTGCCTATTGATTTCACATATCAATCTACAGAGAATCGAAGTGGTTTTGGGGATTAACTAATACCCGACTCTGGTCTCTTCGAATTTAATGTCATCTTAACCCAAGTTATTTAAGTGATTAAATTTAAATACTGGATGTCACTTTACACAGCAGTTCATCAAAGATAACCACATTATCTCTGTTCAACCCAACATATCATATTACAAAAACATTTCATTTCACAAAGCATCATAATCACATATTATGGATAATAAATAATCCAAGGCATTCAAATATCATTCAATCATTCATAAGCAAGATAAATTAGCCATACCATTCTAATTAATTTAAATAGATTAAATTAATTACTTCCATCATCTTTAAATCATGCTAACTCAACATTAACTAATTACAAATCAATTGATTAATCATCCTCTAATTTTCCCATCTTAATTAAACATCCTTGATTAATCATTCTCTAATTACATTGAGTAATTAGCCTTTAATTAATTACACAAATTAATTATCCTTAACCATTTACAGTAATTAACCTTTTTATTTACTTTCATTAATTAAATTAATTAATGATTCTCTAATTACTTATTTAATTAATTCTTGTTCAAATTGATCACATTCAATAATTAATCTATAATCAATCACATCATTAATTAACCTTGATTAATCATATTCACTAATTAACTATCCTTAATTATTTACCTTAAATAACTCTTAAAATTAAATAAATCTTTAATTAATTACACTAAGTAATTAATCCTTAATTACTTCCATAAAGTAATTAACCTTTAATTAATTACATCCAGTAATTACCCATTAATAGCTTCACTAAGTAATTACCCTTGATAAATCACATTAAGTATTCATACTTAATTAAACACTAAGAGGTTATCTTTAATTAATTAACAACTTAATTAATTTAAATTAGTCACATTCATTTGATTAATTATAATTGGATAATTCATCCCTTAATTATCCTTATAAACAAATTAATTAATCTTTAATTATAGATTAATTACCTTTTTGTTATTAATTAATTAAACTTAATTAAGTAATCCTTAATTAACATTGATCAACCCCTAATTACTTAATTAATTAATTTCTAATTACAAATTAATCAATCTTTAATTACTTAATTAATAATCCTTAATTACAATTAATTAACCTTTAATTAATTAATTATAACCCTAAATTATTAATTAAATCCTTAATCATTAGTTAATTAAATTAATAATTATTCTTAATTAATTACTTAATTAACCCTTTATACTTAATTAATTAAGTTAATTAATTATACCTAAATATCTAAATTAACTTAGATAATCTCAAATCATTAAAACCATAATTATCTTAAGATAAAACCTTATCTTATTTATGCCTTATATCATTTAAAGCGTTCTATTTTAAAAATAACTTTACTTAATTAAATCATTAATTAAGTTTTAATATATTTATTCAACTTAATAATTTAGAGTTTACAAATCTCAACTTGCTTTAAATGCTTTAAATATCATCAAGTAATGGTTTTAAATCTAGTTTTAAATTTAAATCAATAAACTTGCTTTTTATAAAATCTTTATAATTCCATTTCTACTTAAGTTTTAAAATAACTTCAACTTTATTTAACAAAATTTAAAATTAAATAAAGTTTCAAAACTTCATAAACAATTTTAAGAGAACATAGATTATATAGTAAGTTATATAAGAAAGTTAAAAACTAATTTCATTTTAAAATTTCAAAAAAAAAAAGTTTTAAAAACCCTTTTTTTTTAAAAAAAATGTTAATATTTGCTTCGGGACGAACCCGAAGATCACTCGAGTCTAACCCGAGTTCCTTTCCATTCAAAATTTTAGTTGGTTTTTAGTTTAAGTCTTAATTTAAAACCTATAACCAAAAACTGTTAACAAGTTTAAAAACACTCGGCATTACTCGAGTTCAAACTCGAGCGAACATCCCACAGACTCGAGCTACAACTCGAGATAAATTCTTCTACCCAGACAAACAAAAAACCACTAACACACTCGCCTGTGCACTTGCACTAATGCCAGAATCACCTCTGGCCTTTGATGATCCCTCCGACACTTCATCCATCATCGCTGAAACCCACTCCAATCATCAGAACACTTGCACAAATCCTCAATCGAAATCGTGGAGTC
This sequence comes from Allium cepa, assembly GCA_030765085.1. Classification (NCBI taxonomy): domain Eukaryota; kingdom Viridiplantae; phylum Streptophyta; class Magnoliopsida; order Asparagales; family Amaryllidaceae; genus Allium; species Allium cepa. The sequence goes on along the minus strand of CM060934.1, from coordinate 953,688,324 downwards.
CAGTTGAAACTGGAAAAAAACCCTTGCCAGAAAACATCTCGATCGGCCAACTTCGATCACCGGAGCGCTAGAAACTCTGGCGATATCTCCGGGAATCATCCATGTAGCCACCTTCCAAAATCCAAGCAACGCGATGCCTTAGATACGACGTAGCATCCATTTTTGGAAGATCAACCATAACTAGGGTTAAAAACTTCAACAACCCACCACCGCCGCCACGGTGATCTGGAGCTCCACCAAATAATTTTCCCAGCCTTCCCGATCACTCCACCATCTCCAGTTGAAAACCAAGACCTCCCCGATCATCTAGATCAAACAGAATTTCCCAAAAGCAATTTTCCAGATATTCCCAAATTTCTAACTCAAAACATTATTAGAAATCGTGATTTTAGTTTTAAAAATCTTAACTTTCAAAATGGATTCGAAATACAATCCTGAAAAAACAAACTATGATGTTTGAAATTTGACATATTTGAAATTTTATTTGTAGTTCCAAATTTTCCAAAGAGACTTAGCTTTGCTTTATTTAAAACTATTTTTAAGTTTATCTTGTTAAAACTAACAAGTTTTGAGTAGATTCTACTGTTTAAAATAAATTAGAGGGATGGGAAAAGATTTTTGAATAGATCAAATGCCTATAAGCCTGGAAACAATTTCACATGTCTGATTTTCAGACATGCACAACCAATACACTCACATATATGCACAAATTTAAACATATTCAAGAAAATTTTCAATCTACCATAATCATGTTTTCAAACAACAAATCTAAATCCAGATTTTAAAGGATTTATTCACAGTTTTGAAATGTTGAACAGAGCTGACCGTTTACCTAACATGCATATTTCATTTCAGACATATGATTCATCATCATTCAATCAATATATATCAAACATTGATGATTATTCAAGCAACCAGATTTAAGATAAAATTTACTTGAGTTTACACACCTTTTCAAAAAGAAGAGAGAGTTATATTTTTTTTTGAAACATGAACTTGAAAACTTTGAATTGCAAAGCTTTGAAAAACTGGAAGCTTTTGAACTGCATCTGCTTTGATTTCTTTAAAATAGGAAAGCTTGCTTTGAAAGTTTGTTGACAGGCTTGTATTTGATATGAGTAAATTGATTACATGTTTTGATATAAGGAGGTTACAGAATTTTTGAAAAATGCTTGATAGGTTTTGGTATTTTGACTTGGAAAAAGATTTACGGGGATTTGTTTTGAGGAATGAATTACAGGGTTTTGTTTTGATTCTGGAAAGTGACAGGGTAATGATTTTTCTGGTTTGAGAATAGAACAGGTTGAAATTTTCTTTGTTTAGAAATGAGAAAAAGAAAAAGAGATGGAAGATGTTTGTTTATATAAACTAATTTATGGTTTATTAAAAAAATCAAAAAAATGAAAATAAATCATGACACTTGTCCCATACCATACATAACTATCTAACACTTGTTAATTTGTATGCATAATTTTTAACACTTGTAATTTCATTTTATTAAGAGGTTTTTAATATATATTTATACTATTTTAATATTACATTTTAATTTAGCTTTATATTAAAGATAAATATCTTAAGTGTATAAATATTTAGACTATCTTTTTATTAATCAATATATATTTCAAAGAAAATAATATCTCAATTATACACTTAAAAATAATTATACAAGTTTAATATATCCTTTAAAGATAATGATATAAAACTAATCTTATACTAAATCATGTATAATATTTTTTAAATCCAAAATATTTTAAAATATCTATCTTTTAAATCTCAAATTCCTATCCAAATTCAAATTCAATTTGTATATAATAATTCTATTTAAAATCTGTATATATATATATATACACACAACACAATTACAAATATAAATATTTGTTTGATCAGATTCATTTGTTCAATCTATAATTCAATATTTCTATTAATTAACCCAATTATTATCAATCAACAGATATAAAAAAATCCAGATTAACACATTCCTTTCCCCTTTGAACCTTTTCGTCCTCGAAAAGGAATGAAACCATAGTTTATTAAAATACTTAAAATCGGATTAATTATTCTTTGATTATTTTTAAAACACTTTTGAAATCTATATATTATTACCAAATAGTTTTATGAAAATTCTTTTTATAACTCAATGTCTCAACCAGTCCATCTTTGTTCTCACAGAAATTCAGTCATACGTTGATCACGCATAAGAATGATAATCTACATGTACTCGGTAAACCCGTTTTCAACATCCAGTGTAAATACTTGGAAAATATTTTGCTGAAAATTTAGAAAACATTTTTGAAAATAGAGGAAATATCTTTGGTGAGAATGCTCTGGAAATCATCATCCTCATCCATGGTCACAGTTACATCCTGGGTTACGTTTCCATCGCAGCAAAAGTCCATGTAACTGTAGGCACTCCGCGCCCCTCGATTACGCCATGGAACCTGCGGCAGATCGCAGTTACATCCTAGGGTTACGTTGCCATCACAACAAAAGTCCATGTAACTGTAGGCATCAGCGCCCTCAATTTTCGCTGCCAAAATGAAACTTCTCCACTCCACATAGGTCGCAGTCTACCAATTTAAAATCAAACGTAGACTGTTGGCTCTCAGCGGCACACACGACTTTCGCTATGTCACCATAGGCAGTCTACCGATATAAAATCAAACGTAGATTGTTGGCTCTCAGCGGCACACACGACTTTCGCTATGGTCTGCAGTAGATCATAGTGACATCGAGTTAAACTATCGTCACAACATAACTCAAATGCCTCTGTAGGCATCAGCGCCCTCGACTTTCGCTACACACCACACAAAATCCTCAGGAACTAGTTTTTTCCGAACTCCTCATAGGATCAACTTTAGAACCTCCCCTTAAGGTTCAAGGCAGTACCACCCTATGACACTCCTGAGAAGTTCATTTCCAGGGAGCGCCTTTTTCCCCAGAGTCATTTTCAAAACACTTTATACTATACACATATAGTATCTTCCAAATCATACACCTGGTACGAATCTCATATAAATCTCCTTTCTTAAAATCGATTATCCCAAAATCGATAATTCTCAAACTAGGCTTTCCATATTCCAATATTGATTTACCCAAAAATAAAAAAGCCTTTCCAAATCCAAAGGTTCCAAAAACCTTTTCTCAAAATCATTCTCATAAGATCCATTATATATATATATAACTTTAAAAATCTTTGGATCACTTCAAACTAGTATAAATTCCCTTTTATACTTCAAACACTTTCAAATATCTTTTCTTCCGGCAATAGATTCAACAAGGGGAGATTTATCTTATATAACAAAGATATATAACTTTGTTTATTCTAAATCAAATATTCAAATTTGATTACTCTATAAAGTCACTTACCAAATTACTTACTTCATAAAGTAAATTTTACAATAGAAATATCCAATTTCCACTTCATCATATATTTCACAAAATATACCTTTCATTTCAAAAACCATTTCACATTTCTTATCCACAAATTCCCAGTATCAATTTCATTCAAACCCGTACGATGTACACATATCATCCGTATGCTATACCAATCTGATCACTCACTCGATCATATAATTTCACTTCCGAACTAGTATCGTCCACCCGACTACCTAGTGCGGACTCAGATCTGGTTTCTTGGTCAGAAACCATCGTTCTCCTTGCATAGCCATAAGTATGATAGAGAATATCCAGAACCAATCAACAATCCATATCCAGGTTCGCCGTCGAAAATCGAGTGGAAAATTCCAACTCGAATCGATATACTATCTCGAAATTCCATGCTCGAATTTGGACCAAATCACTATGCGAATAGAATAACATACGTCCCCCTACGTATTTATCTCTATTGATTATTAGCCAAATCAATCTCCTTCCTATTCACATTCACCTTAATTTTTCATTCACTTATTCACAATTGCTTCAATCCCATTTGGATTATTACCTTAATTCTTTCCTCAAATTGATATTTAATCATAAGCAGTTTGCACTCTGACCGGCTTAAATTTAGAAAATAGCTTGAAAAGTTAAAAATAGATAAGTAGTTGAAAAATAATTATTAGTTTGTAAAATAGTTGTAAAATAGTTAAGTAGTTGTAAAATAGTTGGAAAATAGTCAAATAGTTATAGAAATTTTAAATAATTGTAAAATAGTTGTAAAATAGTAATTAATTATAAAGTAGTTGAAAAACAATAATTAGTTTATAAAACAGTTGAAAAATTGTTAAATAGTTCCAAAAATAAATGTAAAATAAGTATAAGATAGTATGGCTTTAAAAAGAAAGATTGTATAGTAAGTAGCTTGGAAAAATAGATTTATATTAAACAATTTATTTTGAAAATAGTCCAGCGTCAAACTGTTCAATTCCCAATCTCCAATCCAATCCATTTCTCATTAAATTGATCCAATTCCAACACAAGTTGAATTATCCTTAATTTCTTTTCTATATTCAATTCAAATTAAAATTCCATTTGAATTTGCTTATTCCACTTTAATCATAATTTTAATTAATTCAAATAAATTTCAAATTGAACCAATTTCAATTCATTTCAATTCCAGTTTGAATTAATCCCAATTCCCATTTGAATTTGAACTCATTCAATCTTCAATTTCATTTCAAATTAATCCAATTCAAATTTCCCATTTCAATTTTTAAACTTATCCATCTTCAATGACAATTCTAATTAATTCAAATTAAATTAAATTTGAACTAATTTAATTCAAATTTCAAATTTAAACAATCCCGAATTATATAAATTCGAGTTAAATTTTTAAATGTTGATTTAATCCTTTAAATCAAATCAACTTATATCTTTAAACCATTTAATTCTGAATTCAAATTCCATTTTTAACCTATTTCAAAGTTCAAATAATAAACCAAACCCTTTTTAAACAACTAAATCTTTGAAATTCAATTTGTCACCAAATTTCAAAATTTGAAACCAAACCTTTGAAATTTTATCTTCAACATTCAAATCTTTAGTCCAAAATGATTCCATTTCATCATAATAATGGATATATTACCACACCCCATTTCTTCATTCATTTAAACAAATCTAATTTCAGCTTAAAGATTATTAATGACAACAGGATGGTGTTTGGACCAAAATTGGTCACAACACTCTTCGGGAGTCGTTGAAGAGATAATAATGAAGAATGTAAATTCAAAACAAGTATTATCTAACAAAAACTCCAATCAACAGTAAAGTAAATGCGTAGACAAGCGATTTATAGTGGTTCGGCGTGTTACCTACGTCCACTTTGACGTTTTTTGCATTTTTATTGATTCTCTTTCAATGATTACAAGTCGTTACAGCGATCAACAGCGAGTTACAACTGGAAATTCGAAATCAACAGTAAAATTATGATGTAGGATGATGGAGATCTCGATCCGGCAGAGTCTAGGCGCTTCAGAATCTAAAGATCCTTTTTCTGTTGGCTCTGGGGCTCTATTTATAGGCGTAGGATGCTGATATTTCGTTGAAAACTCGGGAGACCACTTCTGGCACGTGAGGGGGCCCACGCGCCCGGTCTTAGGAAATTCGGGCCCACTTTGGCATCGATTCGAACTCCATTCGAATCGATCAAAAAATCATCCAATCAAGGTGAAATTTGGTGTGGACATTCGTCAACATGTATGCAAGCTTCTATGAAAATTTCATGGCGTTTGGATCGGTGGATTATTAGATATGGTCGATACGAAATATGCTTCTTCGTCGGCTGTTTGGTTCGAATCGATTCGTTCGAATCGATTGCTTCGAACCGAGGATGGCACGCGCCTTCGTGTTGACGTGGAGCGTACACTTCGCCTCAATCCGGATTTGGCTCCGAGTTGATCGCTTCGTCTCCATGTATCTCGGCGCATTCGAATGGATGGATGACACGTCACCAAGGCTAGTTGACTCGATGGATTCGAATGGTGCCGTATTCATGGATACGAACTGCAACTGTTGATGGGTGTGAAGTCCATCGATACGAACTTAATGGATTCGAAGAGAAGTGTTCCCATGGATTCGAACTACCGCGAGTTTGGTGGATTCGAACCAGATGGAGGCGAGGCTATCTTCCTTTCGACCGTTTTAAGTGTTATGGATTCGAAGGTTGATGTTACTGATGGACTCGAACATCACCCCTTTGATGGATACGAGCCTTGTAGCTTCTTCATGGATACGAAGTCACCTAATGAACTCGAGACAGATGGATGTGAGGGACTTCCATGATGGATACGAAGCAGGGGAAGCCGATGGATTCGAACGTGATCGAGTCAAACTGAGGCATCCCAATGGATTCGAACTCGACGATACGAATGAGATCGATTCGAATTGGAGCGTGAGGATGGATACGAAACTAAGGACTTTCCCTTAAAATTGAATCGATCATAACTCGAGCGTACGAACTCGGATTGACTTGAAATTTGAGATGCTGAATTCTATGATCTTTCTTGTCATGTCCTATCAATTGTAGCCCAATCTGGACTTGGACAAAATCCAGCGATATCCATAGTGAAGCATAGTATGACCAATCTTTGAGACGAACTGTCCTTTGTTTTCGATCGATCTTTTGGTATCATGGCTTTGCCAAAAAGCGGGATAACATTTGCCCCCCAAAGTACGTCTTCTGGAACATGACGTGCTTTGAAAAGCTGCGATTTCTCTCTTAACAATCATTGCTCTTTTGTCGAAGGTTGTAACCTTGCTTTGATATGATTGATTGCTGCAGAATAGTGCCTGGCTGTTGGTTGTTGTAATCGTAACCAGATGAGTATTCGATCCCTGTGAATTTTTAAAATTGAATGTTAGTCTGACATATATGCATATATGTTAGTTCAACCCTTGTTAACGTCGTGCGTCCACTAGTCGTTGTCAGTTTTGTTTGTTGTTGAATTTCGTATCGATTCTCTCCTGAATCGATTTGGAAATTTGAGTTGGAACAACGCTTGATGGTTGTTTTTGACTATCCTCTTATATCGATCCTCTCCTGAATCGATGTAAAAGGTTAAAAAGTAGTCTTTCATATCGATGCGAGTCGAAATGATGGATACGAAATAGTAGTTCGTATCGATGAGAAACGATGGATACGAAATGATAGTTCGTTTCAATGAGCTTGGATGGGTATGAAACATCCGTTCGTATCGATGAGTTTGGATGGATACGAAATAGTAGTTCGTATCGATACGCTTTGATGGGTACGAAATTGTTGTTCGTATCGATATGCAGTGAATGGGGTTCCGAAATTGTTGATGTGAACGAAGGCTTCAAGTCGATGTGCTCACTGTTCGTTTCACATCGATGGCGCTCAATATCTTCTGTACATCGTTAGTTGTATACTTCGTATCGATGAAGTGTGAGGGTAACTTCGCATCGATATGGCCTCAGGCAAATGGATTCGAACGGAGCTTTCGAACCGATGGTGTTTTGACTGGTTGCGACCGGTCAAGTTTTACTGGGAGGCGAATCGTCTCGGTTCTTCTATGGCCTCAAATAAATACTTCTCACTTGGCCATTTTTTTACTTTTTTCACTTTTACTGTTACCATGTACTTTCGGTGTCCTTGCATCGACTCGAAGCTTCCGAGAGCAGTTTGTCACGTCTTCGAATCGATCCAGTTCTTTGATTCTCCGAAGTTAAACATTAAAATCAGGTAATTTAATGGGAAGTATCGTGTTTAGAAAGATGAAACTCGAAGATCTTAATCCATCCTCCTTGCTTTCAGGTCGGTATCGATAACTTTAAGATCTGGACAAACGAGAGCAAGTTTGGGGATGGATGTGTGGCCATGGAGTCGAGGCCCCGTTTTGGAGAAGGAGTTGTGGCGCTTTCGAATCGAAGGAAATCATGCGACTTCGTATCGATACGAATATGAGAACAGCGATCGATACGGAGCCGGTGCCCTCGAATCGATACGGCATGGCGTGCCCTGGATCGATACGAAACTCATCATTTCGAACTGATCGATATGAAATGTATCGAGTCGAATGCAATCGATACGAAGTGTATCGAATCGAAATTTATCGATACGAAGCGTATCGATTCGAACATGGTTGATGATATTTCTTCGATTCGATACCAATTTGAACTGCAGCGATTGATTCCAAGTTGAAATTAAACGAACTTAAAGAATTTTTTGCATATAAAAATACTTGACTCCGACGAGCTTCTGCTTTGCATGATTGAACTTGATCGTAGAACTGCATATTGGACTACCTTTCGAAGCTCGCCGATGGAACTGTAACTTAACAAAAATGTAACGAACTTCAACTTGGGTCGATTGTTTGCAAGTGGATGGCACGGTTGTGACGGTCAGCGATGACGGTCATTTCCGGTTTGATTTTCAGAGTTCTGTTGTTCATACATTACAGTTTACTCCATAGAATTTGTTCAAGTAATGCACTGCACTGCACGACACGTGTACTTTACACCGGGGAATGCACGGGTTTTTTAGCATCTAATGATGATTTCTCGTGAGTTAGCTAGTTATGGAAACTTCAAGTTCGTAACCGCAAGAAACTCAGAGTTCAGTCCCTCCCGTGCTTGAAGTACCGGAGATTGAGATTGAAGTTATTGGTCCAACTCCGGATTAGTTACCTGGCGCATCTTTCATTAGTAACCCATCAGATTCTGTTCCGTCCAACATTTCGGAAGACATGCTAGGAAGAATATGTTTAAGGCATGGTCTGTCGCTGGATGACGTGCTACTGCCGGGGCCAAATGATAGACCGCACAATCCACTGGAAGGATATGCCGCATTCAATCGCCACGCGTGCGCAGCTGGGACACTCCCTCCGTTTAACCAGTATATAAGAGAAGTATTGTCGTTTTTGAGGATCGCCCCCTCTCAATTGCACCTGAACGGATACACGTCGCTCAGTAGCTTGTTCATTGCATTTATGGAGTATCTCCATCGACCGCCACTCCCGATTGAGATCAGATACTTATTTAATTTCAAGAGTCGGGCCGATAGTCCATCTTTCACATTCTTGGAGGCTGTAAGAAATTGCCAAGTGGTCACGGGGGCTTGGATAAGATTGAGCTACTTTAGGACGGAATGGTTTTATGTCATATGCCCCCCAGGGTTCGCTCAACGATGGCTATTTAGACGTAAGTATTGCTATCTTTTTGGGTAGTCGATGGAACTGATGTATTTGAAGTCGGGCTCACATCTATTTTCTTTTTCAGCCGTGATTCAGCGACCTGAAGGTGAACGTTTCAAAGAGATAGTTCGGGTTTTCGAGAAATCCCCAATGAAGAGAGGAATATTGAGCTGCTATTGACAGACAGGAATCTCAGAATCCTTGGGTTGATTGAGCGGAGGCAAAGCATAATGCTCGATGGTGTCTTAAGAACTGCTACGAAAGAACGAGTCAAACGAAGAAAGCCTAAAGTCGTCACAATTGAGGAGGCTGACTCGGAGAGAACTCATACTGATGATGAGCCACTGGGCGAATTTGCGGATGAAGCCCATGATACCGTAGAACAAAGAAAAGGCAAGGCGGCTGTTGTTAAGCCACCTAAAAAGGGAAGATGGAAATCGGTTGTCACGGCTCGATCCGCTCCCGGAGTTAGAATTTTGGAGATGTCTCCTTCAAGAATTGAAAATCTTTATGAAGGGCTCGTCGATATTCCAATTCCGGATATGTGTCCTTTCAGCACGATGCCGGATTGGAAGAATTTTCTGAAGCCTTAGTTTTGAGCGAGTCTCTGCCCACTGGTGCGGTTGACACATCTGGTTGGTCGGGGGGTTGCACCCACATTCACACTTCACGGCACTACACGATTTCTAAGTGTAATACGTTCACTGTGAGAGATTTCTAATTTCGCTTTATGTTTCGCAGGTACTATGTCTGGTAGAGGTTCAATGCTTGGCAGTCTCCGTAAGAAACGCCAGTCTTCTTCGTATTACGAGCCCTATAGGAGGGAAGGAGACATAGATTATGACTATGGGCGCTCGAGTCATGAGCGCTCTGACAGAGAAAAAGATTATAGGCGGCGATCTCGATCTCGCACGCCACCTCCTAGAGCTCACGCACCGCCTCCAGAAACTTCACGGCCCAAGCCGCCTTCCCAACCATCGAGGTCTGATATTCACCGCAGAACGGAAATCGCGGCCTCCCTGTCAACAGAACAGACATTAACGGAGCCTTCGGGGGAAGGAGCGGTTAGGATTGCTCAACTGAGGAAAGAATTTCCTGAAATTTGTTTTGACGGGTTCGTTTTTCCCCCGCATCTGAAGAGGATACCGTCGACATTCGCTCCTATGATGCACGATTATCTCTCGGATGTATTCTTCCAGTATCAAGAGTGGTCGAAGACCGCTGAGAAAGGATAAAAAGTGGCCTTTGATCGAGCGGCAACGATCGATAAGTTGGAGAAAGAACTTGGTCAAAAGGACCGCATCATTCAGGCGCTCGGCAGTGAGGCCGAATCTTCTCGAAAGTCAGAGATTGAAGCTCTCAGGTTAGCGGATGAAGCTCAGGCAGCGATGGATAGGATGAAACGTGAGCATTACGCTATGGTGGAGGACATGGGCCACTGAAATACCATCGTGACTGCTGAGCGGGATGCGGCCTTGAAAGAGCTAAACGAGCTTAAGGCCAAAGTTGCAGAGATTGTGAAGGAAAGAGACACGCTAATGTTTCCGCACAAGAAGCGTGTGACCAAGCGGTGGAATTTCGGATAGAGAGAGACGCGACCTTGGAGAAGGTCCGTGAGACAGAAGCCGAAGTCGATGAGAGAGTTCGTCAAGTAGAGACTAAGCTGGAGACGGAGATAGAAGAACTTCCCATCACTTATAATGCCAACGTGCTGAGGCACAGAAATCTGACATGGCTTGATGATTATCCGACGCATTTGTTCAACGCCTGGAATTTACTAGTTGAAGAAGAGAAAGCATCACATCCAGGTGAAGTTTTTGATGAATTTGAGTTGGAGAACCGCATATTGACTGATGAAGAGAAGAAGGTTCTCCACGATTTCATAGTCTCTCATGCTAGAGAGAAGCTGGGTACCCAACACTTGGAAGTTGGTGAAGGATCTAGCATTGCGCATCCATCTACAAGTTCAGAGATGATCACTTCATCTAGAACAGAGCCTATACCAGTGACTGAGCCATAGTTGGTCCCAGGCTACGACCCTGAGCAGCCATGCTTATCTCCCATCAGGGAGCACTCTTCTAAAGCTGCTCAGTCAGCTACGAGTCAAGTTGAGGATGGTACTCTACACAAATCTACTATGTGTTCGAACTGAAGTACTTGTATAGAAGCATGTTCCGACACTTCTTTTCTTTCTTGCTCAGTGAATAAAGTAACATCGACGGTGCCTTCTGCAATCCAAGAACCACATCAAGAACAGGAGGCCATCATTACTGAAGCAATCGCCACGACGATAGCCGCGCCGACTGAGGTGACACAGGGGGGTTCAATTACTTTCGATGAACAGATGGCGAATGAACTCTTGAGCCAGCACAGTGACCCCTTTGTTGACATGCCATTTGTTCTCGGCACGTTCCCACCTGCTTCTATTGCATCGTCACAATCTACCGCCACCTATCATGAGTCTCGTGCTGCTCGTGAGGCTGAGATACTCGCCCAAATCGAAGCGGAGATAGAAGCGGCAGCACACGGCGGTAATTTTGAATGTGGTACGACGGCGGTTGATCCCACTCCTCTTGTGGTGACATCTTCTGGGGACATGCTAGTCGGAACCAGCGCGCCCGTTCCTCCCCCGGTGGTAGACCCGACCCCTCCGACTCCTCGAGAAAGGAATATTCCTTTAAGTTCAAGTTCAGAGGAGTATATTGATATCGTGCCCTCGTCAGAGGAAGATCCGCCTAAGGGTACGGGTTTGAAGCGGAAGACTGCTAGTGGATCCAGTGGTTCCGCGTTGAAGACGAAACCGAAGAAGAAGAAGTAGATGATTCCTCCTAGCGCATTTTTGGCAGCTTAGGAATTCACTTTTATTTTCCTTTCATAGGCTATGTATAGATGCAGGCTTGGCCCCCTGCTGGTAGGAATTGTTTGAAAGAACTTGTACATGAATCTTCACATATAGTTAGTTGAAATAAAATTCAATTTCTTTGTTTCAATTCTCATTTCTTTTGTGCTTAAGTGTTTGCAGTGTTTAGCTTTCAGTTCGGTGTACTTGTGGTGTTTTTACTGTCAAGTAGAGTTCGTTTTATTTTCCAAGTCTGAAAATCTTGGTCATAAGTTGTAATTGATGAATAAGTTGAACTTCGGACGTTGTATCATCTTGGTTAGCGATTAACACTTAGCTTTTTTGCCCCCCAGTTTTGGGGAACAACATTTGTATTTCGGTGGTTGACCACATTTATTGCAAATCTTAAGGACACGTCCACGCTCTGGGGACTTAGGATACTTTGAGGTCGACAATCTGGTTCGCACTCTAGGAAATTGAGAGTTATCGATGTTTGTAACACGGTTCGCGCTCCAGGAACCTGGAATTGATGTTTATACTCCACTTCACGCTCTGGGAACTTGGAGTTAGTATTGATATTTCGGTTCGCACTCCGGGAACTTTGACTTGGTATTTGTGCTCCAATTCACACTCTGGGAACTTGGAGATAGCATGTATGTTTGGGTTCGCGCTCCGGGAACCTGCAATTTATGTTTATACTCCATTCACACCTTGAGAAGTTGGAGTTAGCACGGATGCTTCGGTTCGCGCTCCGGGAACCTATAATCTATATTTATACCCCAATCCACGCTCTGAGAAGTTGGAGTTGGCCGATAGATGGTCAGTCACACCTATTTGGGCTTTTTAGGAATTCGTTCACACTCTGGGAATGATGGATTTGATGTTCATACTCCAATTCGCACTCTGGGAATTTGGAGTCCGTTCGCACTCTGGGAACGAGTTATTGGATGTTTATACTCCAATTCGCACTCTGGGAATTTGGAGTCCGTTCGCACTCTGGGAACGAGTTATTGGATGTTTATACTCCAATTCGCACTCTGGGAATTTGGAGTTCGTTCGCACTCTGGGAACGAGTTATTGGATGTTTATACTCCAATTCGCACTCTGGGAATTTGGAGTCCGTTCGCACTCTGGGAACGAGTTATTTGATGTTTATACTCCAATTCGCACTCGGGGAATTTGGAGTCCGTTAGCACTCTGGGAACGAGTTATTGGACTGTCGTGTGTTGGTCCAGTTCAGCCTTTGACGTGATGGTTTGCCCCCAGGCTAGGGTTTCACTTAGCGAGTGGCAGGTCGTATCACAGTCACTCGGTATTTGAATAAATTCCATTGTTTGATGGAACTTAGCTCTTCGTGTGTCGTGATTGTTGAATGTTGCATTCGGTGAATCACAGCTCTAGCTTGAAGAGATAGTAATTTATTGCTGAAATAAGGAAATATGGCAAAGTCGGTGCCTTATTACAAGTTCAAATTTCAGAATGTAAAGGAAATTGTAAAGTATTCATAGATTGAATAGAGCCTGTCATGCGTAGCAATGGCGAAGGTTCTCGCTTCTCCAGGCTCTTGGTAAAATAGGACCGCCCAATGTCGACAGCAAGAACAGGTCATTCCTGAGTTTTTGTTCAATCACACATAGCCCTTCCTACGTTGGCTTTACGTGCGATGGTGTTGAGTGTACTCTTCCGTAGACGAAATCACCAATTTTGAAGGTTTGGTGTTGAACATTGACATCGTGCGACCAGGAAACTCGCTTCCGGAGTATGACAGTTCTTAAGTTGGCCTGGTCTCCCATAACAACACCAACTCCTTTGTCAGTGGGGAATTTTAAGGTTAGGCACCATGGGGCGATAAGAGCCCTGAATTTAGCAAGGGCTGGTCGGCCTAAGAAAGCATTGTACGGTGAATCTGTATGCATCACCACGAATTGCAATGTTCGGACTCTGCAACACTGTCCAGTTCCCAACTCCATTGGTATTTCTAGCTCTCCACTGGGTATGGCCGCGCTCCCATCGAAGCCGCGAATACTGGATTGGTATGGTTTTAAGTCTTTGGCATTCAGATTCATTTGGTCGTAGGCTCGGTTAAATATTATATTCACGAAACTTCCGCTGTCAACCAGAATCCTTTTCATCCACACATGGCCTACCTGAGCTGATATGACTAGTGGATCGGTAGTCGGGACTATGATTCTGTCATCATTACTACATTGAAATACAATGTCGTCAGTCATTGCTTTCTGTCGTTTGATCGGAACTCTATCTTTAAAATTTCTACAGCATGCAAAATCCGCATGCCTAGTGGGACTGGCATATGACTTCATCTCATCCCAGCTTCGCTTTGTTGGATGAGGGATACCTTCAACAGCATTTACTACTAACCTCCAGCCGCTGGGGGCGGAGTTTTCCTACATCAGTTGATTGGATTCATTACTTTGATTTGGTGGGCCCGCGTCTCCCGGCTGCGGCGTCCGAACAAACTGTTCCAGCTTCTTTTCTCTGATCAATTTCTCAACGAGATCTTGTAAGTGACGACACTCATTCGTATTGTTCCTGTAGCTTTCATGGAACCTGCAAAATTTTCCCGTCTGGATTTGCTTCTCCGACGACGGTCTTGGAGCAGGTATTTTATATTGAATTGTATTACAGGTTTGCAAATACAAGTTCTCTAGTGAAGTATTCAAGGGTGTATAACTGTCAAACATAGGATTCTTGCGCTGTGGGCCACGATTTTGATCTCGCTTTCTAGTTTGATTCACACTCTCTCTTTGCCGAGTTTGTTTGTTTTTAACGTTCAACTGAACTTTTTCGGAGCTCTCACCAGACTGTTTGATTGCTACATTGTTTTGGATCCCTTCCGTACTTGGTCCTGCATCAGTTTTCTTCCTAGACTGTTTCGCGTCTTCCCTTCTCAGGAATTGAGCCGCCTTGGCATGGAAACGGTCCAATGATGCAGGTGGTTTTCCAGCTAACCAGTTGCCAAACTCATAATCGGGGTCGATCCCCTTAGTCAACGCCACAAGGATGGAGTTATCGTTTGGATTGCTAATTTCCACACATGCAGTATGGAATCTCTCTAAATAACGCCTAAGCGTCTCTCCAGGAGCTTGAGTGACACTAGACAGAGTGTTGACATCTTTTGGCCTTGCGACGTGCATGCGGAATTGTTCAACAAATTTTGTGGCCAACTGGTCGAATGAGGAGATGGATCGAGGCGGCAGTCGAGTGAACCACATGGTAGCGATGCCCCCCAAGGATATCGGGAAACTACGACACTTCACTGCATTGTCGGCTCTGGCAGCGGTCATCGACCATTCATATTTCAGAATATGTTGGTTGGGGTTGGAGTTTCCCTCGTACATGGGTAGAGTTGGCATCCTGAATCGCCGTGGGGGTTCAGCAGTAAGAATATTATCCGTAAAAGGGGTGTGGCTTCGGGAACTTCCCCAATCGTCATTTGTGAATCTCTGGCTCTTACGAATCATATGACGTATCATAGTTGAAAGATCCAGCATTTGCGCGTTTTGTGTGGCTTGCACCGGAGTATGATTACGTTCCATACTTTGGGGTTGAACCGGATGTCGTCGACGGTCCAAGTCTTGCCTTCTTGGCTCATCGTCCTCTGGGACGTATGGTTCAGGAGTACGTCCGCTATGACGACGGTCTTGGTCCGACTGATCTTGGGCGTCGACTCCTGGTTCAGCCGCAACGTTAGTGGTGTGGTATTCTGCGGTGTGGTGAGGAATGGCACCTCCTCGGGAGGAGGGTCCGGTTTGGAAACTGGCTGATGGACCAACTCTTAGTTGTCCAACGGCCATTGCCGGTTGATCTCCAGTGACTGGCATGCGACTCCCATCTAGTCGGGGTCGTGGTGATCGATTGTAATAATCAAAAGATGAAGAGCTTTCGCTGGAGGAGCGAGAAGCATGGTCTCTCTTGGATCTCTTTCGCTTCTGGCGATCCAGCTTGTTGATCAGCTCGGCGTTAGCGCTTAGCTGTTCTGCTAGTTGTTGCCGACTCTGAGTCAGCTCTTGGAGTAGCTGCAACTCTTGTCGGGTAACCTGACCTGATGGTTTTGAATGTCCAGTAGTATCTTGATTGGATGGAGGTAGTGGCGCAGGATTCTGTCTATCCTGTTCCTCTTGATTGATAACGTTTGAGGTGGTTCTTGTGCTAACCATCTTGAAAATTGACTTCCTTTCCTAGACTTTGTGCAAATCTGAATAGAAGGGAAGGAAGTTCGACTTGATGATCTGGATCTCTCTCTTAGATTTATTCAATCCGGTATCGATGACAGATCCAAAGAGCAGGAGAAAATCTGGGTTTTCTCAGTGAAAGCACCAAAGTGTTTGCACCAAAATTGGTCACAACACTCTTCGGGAGTCGTTGAAGAGATAATAATGAAGAATGTAAATTCAAAACAAGTATTATCTAACAAAACCTCCAATAAACAGTAAAGTAAATGCGTGGACAAGCGATTTATAGTGGTTCGGCGTGTTGCCTACGTCCACTGTGAAGTTTTTTGCAGTTTTATTGATTCTCTTTCAATGATTACAAGTCGTTACAGCGATCAACAATGAGTTACAACTGGTAATTCAAAATCAACAGCAAAATTATGATGTAGGATGATGGAGATCTCGATCCGGTAGAGTCTAGGCGCTTCAGAATCCAAAGATCCTTTTTCTGTTGGCACCGGGGCTCTATTTGTAGGCATAGGATGCTGATATTTTGCTGAAAACTCGGGAGACCACTTCTGGCACGTGAGGGGGCCCACGCGCCCGGCCTTAGGAAATTTGGGCCCACTTTGGCATCGATTCGAACTCCATTCGAATCGATTAGAAAATCATCCAATCGAGGTGAAATTTGGTGTGGACATTCTTCAACTTGTATGCAAGCTTCTGTGAAAATTTCATGGCGTTTGGATCGGTGGAATGTTAGATATGGTCGATACGAAATATGCTTCTTCGTCGGCTATTTGGTTCGAATCGATTCGTTCGAATCGATTGCTTCGAACCGAGGATGGCACGCGCCTTCGTGTTGACGTGGAGCGTACACTTCGCCTCAATCTGGATTTGGCTCCGAGTTGACCGCTTCGTCTCCATGTATCTCGGCACATTCGAATGGATGGATGACACGTCACCAAGGCTAGTTGACTCGATGGATTCTAATGGTGCCATATTCATGGATACAAACTACAACTGTTGATGGGTGTGAAGTCCATCGATACGAACTTAATGGATTCGAAGAGAAGTGTTCCCATGGATTCGAACTACCGCGAGTTTGGTGGCTTCGAACCAGATGGAGGCGAGGCTATCTTCCTTTCGACCGTTTTAAGTGTTTTGGATTCTAAGGTCGATGTTACTGATGGACTCGAACATCACCCCTTTGATGGATACGAGCCTTGTAGCTTCTCCATGGATACGAAGTCACCTGATGAACTCGAGACAGATGGATGCGAGGGACTTCCATGATGGATACGAAGCAGGGGAAGCCGATGGATTCGAATGTGATCGAGTCGAACTGAGGCATCCCGATGGATTCGAACTCGATCGATACGAACGAGATCGATTCGAATTGGAGCGTGAGGATGGATACGAAACTGAGGCCTTTCCCTTAAAATTGAATCGATCATAACTCGAGCGTACGAACTCGGATTGACTTGAAATTTGAGATGCTGACTTCTATGATCTTTCTTGTCATGTCCTATCAATTGTAGCCCAATCTGGACTTGGACAAAATCCAGCGATATCCATAGTGAAGCATAGTATGACCAATCTTTGAGACGAACTGTCCTTTGTTTTCGATCGATCTTTTGGTATCACGGCTTTGCCAAAAAGTAGGATAACAGATGGTATCGTTCGAATTATTTTAAAACATCCATCCATTTACAATTTCTAGATCTCAAACCCATTTGAGATCACACAAACTCTCGATTCAAATTAACCATTTAACTTCCCAAGTTAAATCCCAATTTCATCTTGAAATTTCCAATCAGGTTGTTCATTCAAACTTATTTAACTTCTTCTAAGTTAAATTCAATTTAAATCCCGTTAACCTTATTCAAATTTGAATTCCCACTTCAAATTTCCAAATTCTTTCCCACTTATAAGTTCAAAATTTATATCACTTTGGGTTTTCTCATATCATTCCAAATTAAAATTTAAAACTCAACATTTAGAGTTTATTTCAAACCATCATTGATATTATGTATATTCCTCATGTATACATATTATTTTAAACCACCTTTGGTTTTAAATTTAAACAAATTTCTTTAAATTTTCAAACAACTCTTGTTTGAAATAGGTGCCTTTCATTTAAATATATTAAATAACATTTCTTTATCACTTTGAAACAATTTTCAAATTCTGGACCCAGATTTAAAACTTCGCAATTCAGATCATCTTCAATTCCAATTTATAAGTCATACTTGCCTAAATGTTTTACTTCCCTAAAACATTTCATTTTGCTTACTCATTAATACACATTTTATTATCAAACACAACAATAATTTACGATAATAACCAAGGAAACCAATTCATTATTATCTTATTCGGAAACTCTTCTCCAAATTCAAATTTCAGTTTGAATCCATTTAAATCATGTCTTATTCAATTTAAATTTGGTTGTATTTCAATTACCACTTAATTCTTATTATTACTTTTAATTCATTTAATATAACAACCAATTTCCTTAATATAAAAGAAAATATATCTCTTAATAAACTTATATAAGATTCATTTACCTTTGAAACCATTTAAAAACCTTTATATAAGAAAATAACAAGTACGCTCTCTTATATATATACACTCAACTCATTCTAGGGTACCATTGACCCTATCCTTAATGAGTAATCCCACCAGAGCGAAGGTTCTCGCTTAACCTTCAGCTCTGATACCAAATGTAACGTCCTAAAATTTTCAATCTCGAAAATTCCAGATAGTTAGAGAAAAGAAGAAAAGAGATAGAAGAAAAGGAAGAAACAGAAACACCAACATCTCACATTCGCAGCAGATAAAATATAATAACAAATAATACCAGTTATACAAAGGAAAACTATACTTGTCAAATTACACTTTAATACATCAGAGTTACACATATACACGAACACTGGACAGAAACAACCATGTCCAAGATAACTACAATATATAATAGCAGAAAACACTCCATACGTTCCTGCCATCCAGCTTGCCTCCTAAGCTCCAGAATATCCATACTTGAAAATATGTTATACTCGGTTTGACCCGAGCATTACATCAAAGTAACACCCGAGTCAGGATGGAAACGAGAATGAGTAAACCCATCTAACATGGAATACAACAGTATAAAACTTACATAAAACCCGGGGTAACTCGTATCAATTTATATATTCACAATTTGTTATAGACGTCACTTATTTCACACATCAATTTCTAAGTACCAAAACTTAGATTAAATGGTTCAATTTACTTAAATCATTCCATACTTGCCTATTGATTTCACATATCAATCTACAGAGAATCGAAGTGGTTTTGTGGATTAACTAATACCCGACTCTGGTCTCTTCGAATCTAATGTCATCTTAACCCAAGTTATTCAAGTGATTAAATTTAAATACTGGATGTCACTTTTCAGCATTCATCAAAGATAACCACATTATCTCTGTTCAACCCAACATATCATATTACCAAAACATTTCATTTCACAAAGCATCACAATCACATATTATGGATAACAAATAATCCAAGGCATTCAAATATCATTCAATCATTCATAAGCAAGATAAATTAGCCATACCATTCTAATTAATTTAAATATATTAAATTAATTACTTCCATCATCTTTAAATCCTGCTTACTCAACATTAATTAATTACAAATCAATTGATTAATCATCCTCTAATTTTCCCATCTTAAATAATCATCCTTGATTAATCATTCTCTAATTACATTGAGTAATTAGCCTTTAATTAATTACACAAATTAATTATCCTTAACCATTTACAGTAATTAACCTTTTTAATTACTTTCATTAATTAAATTAATTTATAATTCTCTAATTACTTCTTTAATTAATTATTGTTCAAATTGATCACATTTAATAATTAATCTTTAATCAATCACATCATTAATCAACCTTGATTAATCACATTCAGTAATTAACCATCCTTAATTATTTACCTTAAATAACTCTTAAAAATTAATTAAATCTTTAATTAATTACACTAAGTAATTAATCCTTAATTACTTCCACAAAGTAATTAACCTTTAATTAATTACATCCAGTAATTACCCGTTAATAACTTCACTAAGTAATTACCCTTGATAAATCACATTAAGTATTCATACTTAATTAAACACCAAAAAGGTTATCTTTAATTAATTAACAACTTAATTAATTTAAATTAATCACATTCATTTGATTAATTATAATTGGATAATTCATCACTTAATTATCCTTATAAACAAATTAATTAATCTTTAATTATAGATTAATTATCTCTTAATTATTAATTAATAAAAATTATTTATTAATTAATAAAACATAATTATTAATTATTAAAACTTAATTAAGTAATCCTTAATTAACATTAATCAACCCCTAATTACTTAAATAATTAATTTCTAATTACAAATTACCGATCTTCAATTACTTAATCAATAATCCTTAATTACAATTAATTAACCTTTAATTAATTAATTATAACCCTAAATTATTAATTAAATCCTTAATCATTTGTTAATTAAATTAATAATTTTTCTTAATTAGTTACTTAATTAACACTTTATACTTAATTAATTAAGTTAATTATACCAAAATTTCTAAATTAACTTAGATAATCTCAAATCGTTAAAACCATAATTATCTTAAGATAAAACCTTATCTTATTTATGCCTTAGTTATCATTTAAAGCATTCTATTTTAAAAATAACTTTACTTAATTAAATCATTAATTAAGTTTTAATATACATATTCAACTTAATAATTTAGAGTTTACAAATCTCAACTTACTTTAAATGCTTTAAAATATCATCAAGTAATGGTTTTAAATCTAGTTTTAAATTTAAATCGATAAACTTGTTTTTTATAAAATCTTTATAATTCCATTTCTACTTAAGTTTTAAAATAACTTCAACTTAATTTAACAAAATTTAAAATTAAATAAAATTTCAAAATTTCATAAACAATGTTTAAGAAAACATCTATTATATAGTAAGTTATATAAGAAAGTTTAAAACTAATTTCATTTTAAAATTTAAAAAAAAACAAGTTTTAAAAACCCTTTATTTTTAAAAAAATTTTTGTTAATTTTTACTTCAGGACAAACCCGAAGATCACTCGGGTCTAACCCGAGTTCCTTTCCATTCAAAATTTTAGTTGGTTTTTAGTTTAAGTCTTAATTTAAAACCTGTAACCAAAAACTGTTAACAATTTTAAAAACACTCAGCATTACTCGAGTTTAAACTCGAGCAAACATCCCACAGACTCGAGCTACAACTCGAGATAAATTCTTCCCAGGCCAACACAAAACCACTGACACACTCGCCTGTGCACTTGCACCAATGCCAGAATCACCTCTGGCCTCCGATGATCCCTCCGACACTTCATCCATCATCGCTGAAACCCACACCGATCATCAGAACACTCGCACAAATCCTCAATTGAAATTGAGTGGTCTAGTTGAAACTGGAAAAAAACCCATGCCAGAAAACATCACGATCGGCCAACTTCGGTCGCCGGAGCACCAGAAACTCTGGCGATATCTCCGTGAATCATCCACGAAGCCATCTTCCAAAACCCAAGCAACTCGATGCCTTAGATACGACGCAACATCCATTTTTGTAAGATCAACCGTAACTAGGGTTAAAAACTTCAACAACCCACTGCCGCCGCCACGGTGATATGGAGCTCCACCAAATAATTTTCCTAGTCTTCCTGATCACTCCACCATCTCGAGTTGAAAACCAAGACCTCCCCGATCATCTAGATCAAACTGAATTTCCCAAAAGCAATTTTCCAGACATTCCTAAATTTCTAACTCAAAACATTATTAAAAATCGTGATTTTAGTTTTAAAAATCTTAACTTTCAAAATGGATTCGAATTATAATCCTGAAACAACAAACTATGATGTTTGAAATTTGACATATTTGAAATTTTATCTGTAGTTCCAAATTTTCCAGAGAGACTTAGATTTGCTTTATTTAAAACTATTTTTAAGTTTTAAATCTTGTTAAAACTAACAAGTTTTGAGTAGATTCTACTGTCCAAAATAAATCAGAGGGATGGGAAAATATTTTTGAACAGATCAAATGCCTGTAAGCCTGGAAACAATTTCACATGTCTGATTTTCAGACATGCACAACCAATACACTCACATATATGCACAAATTTAAACATATTCAAGAAAATTTTCAATCTACCATAATCATGTTTTCAAACAACAGATCTAAATCCAAATTTTAAAGGATTTATTCATAGTTTTGAAATGTTGAACTGAGTAACCGTTTACCCATCATGCACATTTCATTTCAGACATATGATTCATCATCATTCAATTAATATATATCAAATATTGATGATTATTCAAGCAACTAGATTTAAGATAAAATTTACTTGAGTTTACTCACCTTTTCAAAAAGCAGAGAGAGTTATATTTTTTTTGAAATAGGAACTTGAAAACTTTGAATTGCAGAGCTTTGAAAAACTGGAAGCTTTTGAACTGCGTCTGCTTTGATTTCTTTAAAACAGGAAAGCTTGCTTTGAAAGTTTGTTGATAGGATTGTATTTGATATGAGTAAATTGATTATAGGTTTTGATATAAGGAGGTTACAGAATTTTCGAAAAATGCTTGACAGGTTTTGGTCTTTTGATTTGGAAAAAGATTTACAGGGATTTGTTTTGAGGAATGAATTACAGGGTTTTGTTTTGATTCTGGAAAGTGATTTACAGGGTAGTGATTTTTCTAGTTTGAGAATAGAACAGGTTGAAATTTTCTTTTTTTAGAAATGAGAAAAAGAAAAAGAGATGGAAGATGTTTGTTTATATAAACTAATTTATGGTTTATTAAAAAAAATCAAAGAAAATGAAAATAAATCATGACACTTGTCCCATACCATACTTAACTATCTAACACTTGTTAATTTGTATGCATAATTTTAACACTTGTAATTTCATTTTATTAAGAGGTTTTTAATATATATTTATACTATTTTAATACTACATTTTAATTTAGCTTTATATTAAATATAAATATCTTAAGTGTATAAATATTTAGACTATCTTTTTATCAATCAATATATATTTCAAAGAAAATAATATCTCAATTATACACTTAAAAATAATTATATAAGTTTAATATATCCTTTAAGGATAATGATATAAAACTAATCATATACTAATAAAAATTATATATAATATTTTTTAAATCCAAAATATTTTAAAATATCTATCCTTTAAATCTCAAATTCCTATCCAAATTCAAATTCAATTTGTATATAATAATTCTATTTAAAACTTATATATATATACACACACAACACAATTACAAATATAAATATTTGTTTGATCAGATTCATTTGTTCAATCTATAATTCAGTATTTCTATTAATTAACCCAATTATTATCAATCAACAGATATAAAAAAATCCGGGTTATCACATCTGATCTGGTTTGTATTAGACTTTTGAAATTGTAGTTTGTTTTTAAATTTTTTTTTTTGGTTTTCTTTTTCCTGGTTTGCTTTTGTTCTTGTTTTCCAGGTTTTTTTTTGATTCAATTTTGTTTTCTGGTTTGTGAAGTGGAGAGTATTCAAGCCTGGTTTCACTCTTTTGATATTTATTTACATTATTAAAATTTTAAAGAATAGGATTGCCACTTGTTAATTTGGTTAACACTTGTTAATCTATATTGTTACTTATCTTACATTTGTTATTACATATCTCCTTTATTTTACATATGTCATTTGTGATTAAATTATGTTTAAATCCTTTCTTAATTTAATTTACAAATTATGTTTTAACCCTTGTTTAATTAAGTATTTATGTTTTATACCGTTTCATTTTACAAATTACTTTTATTCTTAAATTTAAACTATTTAAACAAATTTTATTTATCTCTAATTAATTTTCAAAAGAAAATGCATTAAACCTTTTTATCAAATCTAATAAATATTTATTTATTTTTATACATTTTCCTTTATTTATATATTTATATATATAAGTCTTTAAAATATAAAACTTAACTTTTCAAATAGCTTTTGAAAATTTCTATATTAAATTCAAAACATAATTTTCAAACTATATACATATACATATACATACATACATATATATATGTGTATATATATTAAAATTTAGGAAACAAACTTATAAAATATAGAGTATTAAATTCAATTTATTCATGATATATGTACAATTGAATTTCAAACCAAAATTTTATATCAATCAAATTTATATACCTTTATGTTAATAAACAGACAAATGTCTTATTTTATTTGGAAAAATTCAAATTTATTAACGATTTAACTCAAAATTTTATATTAATTTCTAATTTAAATTTGACTCAAAACCGGAATTGTTACACTACTCTAGGATCTATATGTGAGTAGAGGTAGTTGGAATTCCTTTCGAATTCAATTTCCAACCACCATCAGAATTCACTCCAGGATATCTGGTAGTAATGGAAGTAAGGCCGGCATTGGTTGATTGCATCGATCAAGAGAAGAAGAAGGATACATATATAGTTGATATTTTAGCTAAGATTAGTAGAGGAGAGTGTTTCCCCCATTAAGGTAGGTATTCATTCGATGAAAGAGAATGGATAAGAAGAGATGGACGTCAATGTGTTCCAATGGTGGAGGATGTCTTGAAAGTACTGGTAGAGTGCCACTAATGTAAGATGACTATTCATCCCCATGTAGTAAGGTTTTTAACATGCCAACGAATAAAAGATAAACAAGAAATACTCGGAGGTATATTATTACCATTGGAGGTTCAAATGAAAAGATATATCTGTGGACTTTGTAGATGGGTTGCCTAGAAATCGTAGGGGAAATGAAGCAATTTGGTTTATAGTCGATACGCTTACTAAAAGTGCCCACTTTCCTGGTAAGGAGTAATATGACCGCATCATCCATAGCACATATTTACATCAAGGAGGTGTTCTGATTACATTGAATTCTGATCAGCATTGTCAAGGATAGGGACCCAATATTTACTAGTGAAATTTGAAGGAGTGTGTAGTTATCTTTAGGGAAAATGTTGTATCTTCATACCTCTTACCAACCTTAGATCGATGGACAGATAAAAAGGGTGAACAGAAGCTTAGAGGATTTATTTAGGGCTTGCATCATAGATTTTGGAGGACAATGGGCGCAACATTTACCTTTAACAAAATTCACCTATAGCAATAGTTATCAAGCAATGATAGGTATAACACCATATACGAGAGGAAATGCAAGTCGCCTAATTGTTAGTGGGAGGATATCGAAAAAATTCTACTTGGACCAGGATTGATATGTAAGACCATGGAGAAGGTTGAGTTAATCAGACGGCGAATGAAGACCGCTCAGGATCATAAATTTTTTTATGTTGATGGGTGAAGGAAGGAGTTAGAATTCTTAGTTAGGGACATGATGCTTGTTAAAGTTTCCCCTCTTAAGAAAGTATAAAATTTGGAACCTCAAGGAAGTTAGCACCAAGATTTGTCGGGTCTTCCTCGATTTTGGAGAGAATGGGGAAAATTGCGTATTGGATAGAGATTCCAGCTAGGTTGGCTGGAATCTATAATGTTTTTCATGTTTCGCATCCAAGGAAGTGTCTACATAGCACATATACTATAGTGGAACCTGATCAGTTAGCAAATATAGAGATAAAACCAATACCATCCTATGCCACTACACACATAATGGAGCACGGAAGAGAAGATGAAGACTTCTCACCTAGAACTTTTCTCTAGTAAATTTCCTTCCTCTAGATTTAGTATTACATAGGTTTTGGTTGCATTATGGTTGCTAAATTGGATGGTATGAGATGGTTGCCACACATATTCCTATTATTTTTGCACTCATACAGAATTTTATGCATTTGTAGGTGATTTTAGTGCGTGCCTATATGTCACAAGCTTGCATTCACGCTAAGGTTAAGCTCACCTATAGATATATTATATACATAATCACATTACACTTTTGGTCAAGTATATGGTTATGTAGATAACTTGGTTGTATAACATAGTTATAGAGTGCACGTTACATTATCAAATCCTAAGGAATTTTAGGGATGAAATTCTTTTAAGAGAGGGAGGGAGAATGTAATACCCTTTAGGAAATTAATATAGAATAAATAAATTAATAAAGATGCTAAAAATGGAAATTTTGCAAACATTGGAATTTGGCTATAAAACTTGCACCATTGTGTTCATGGCGATATTCTTAGCAATTTTTATATATAGAGCTTCGTGATTAGAATTCAAACGAAGAAGTTACCGATGTTTTTGAAAAATTTTGAGTTTAAAATAATTCAGATAGAATTAAGGGAATAAATATTATAAAAATTTACATCAAAATAAACGGAAAATACGAGCATAACATTTATGTAATGGTAAACATTAAATTTAAAAGTAGGAAATAAATAATATACGACCGTTAGTTTTAGCCAGTCGGCCTACTTTATAGGGCCGGTCGATCGGTCCTTCTGTAACGGCTAAGGTTTTCGTAGGCCTGAACGACCTGAATTTAAAATTATTAAAATATTCTCCATCCGACGGTTCTAGTGCATTCAAACCACTATAAATAAGAGGTTAGCTCCCTCATTCTTTCTATACAAATCTTAAGCTGGCAATGACATTCTGTCATTCTCTTTCTCCTTCTAAACTCCAACTTCAAAAATAAAAATATACGTCCAAGGGTTAGTGGAAGATTTAGAGAAAATCTAGCAAAGGAGAAAGGTGTGTATGTATATATGCATACATACATGTAAATACACAAACACACATGTGTACATCCCTCTTCTTCTTTCCTAATCTATAATTTATAAATCTAATGTATGTGTAAAAATGTATAATAAAAAGGGGATTAGTTGGAGAAAGGGTAATGTTATAGCATAAAGCAAATCCCAGTTGGTTCATCAGGAATTCTCTGTGAGTGAGAATCTTGATTTTTCTTGATAGTATTGTATAGCTCGATATTTGGATTTGTATTGCGCCTTGGGAGGTCTTGTATGTGAAAACTATCAACCTAAACCCAAAATCTCGCCATAATATGTGAGTCTGTGAATTGATTAGAATTTTTGCCATTTTCTTATAATGTAACAGAATTTTATTCATCAATTTATATAGTACAAATATTTTGTGTTCTAATTGATTTCACTTTTATATTTGTGATTGCAATGGCAAGAGATTCCAGACAAAATAGAAAAAAGTGTGCAAAGTAGGGGAAGAGAGATTCTTCTTCTCTTGTTCATAGATTGCACGGCCTATTTCAATAATTAAAAATAACTGTGATTTACTTATTGATGCAACACTGTCCGACTAAGAGCTTAAGTGGAATATAAAATATCTATATTGTAAATTGGTTTTTTGAAAGGAAGGCATATTTGTTCTATATTAACGTAGAACAAATCATATGTTTTGGATTCCTTTATTTATATAGGTACATAGAGGACTATTTTTATGTACCCAATTCACTAATAATGTTGGATATTGTGAAATTGCTATGATAAATTGACTTGTATAAGTATTGCAATTGTTAATATTAAATAATAGCACATCGAGAAATGGATAATTTGCCTAAATAAGCATAAAACGAACTAGACATTAATATAATAATAACATATTCCTTTAAACCCAATATTTAACTATTATAATATATAACTTATATAATTAATCATTAATAGTTAATTTAATGAAAGGAGTTGGGACAATTAGGGAATTTAATCCATAAATAAAGGCAAAATAATGAGCTTTTCCATATAGCCTTTAATGCATAAATATAGGTGAGGTGTATTATGTTGATGTGTGTCTATATCATACATACGTATTAGTATAGTTTGGTAATGTTGGAGAGTGAAAATATGACTAAGTTGTAAGGATGTGAGGTTAGTTACAAACACATAAAAGTCTGCCCAGCTAATCTATCTACCAGTGGTGTGACTTTGAATCTGATGCGAGACATTGCCTATAACAAGTACTCCCGATGGATGCGAGGTTAGTTCTACTTAATAGGGTAAGTCTATCCAGCTAATTTGGCCACTGGCACCTATGAACAATCAGACTAATGTAAGATGTCACAGTTTGGTTTAAGTTGTAGAATATGCGCTTATATGATTTTTGTTTGATGATAATAAACATATATACATTCGTTTAAATGTATTTGTTAATATACTATTTTATTTTTCATAGATTAAATAAATATTTGCTGAATAAAATAAATAACACGGAATTTGAATTCAAACGAATATTTTATTCAAACAAATATTTATTACAATTTTGATAGTACAATTTCAAGCTCTCACTTTAACTATACATTTTAAATTACAAAACAATTTATGATTACATCACAATTCTTTTCTACATTCGGAACCTCATTACATATCACTCACACTCGTATTTTTATCTTCAACTTCTTTCCAGTTTGAATCCAGCATCTGAGCAATCTGCAAAAATATTCACTAACGCAGTAAAATTGAAAAAGAAATATTTTTGCAATATAAAATAAAATATGATTTTTGAAAATATTATTTGCCTCAGTTATTTGGGTTGTTCGTCATGATTTATTTGAATTCATCACACACGAACAATGTGACATGCACAGTGTATCACTTTACATGCCACAAGGCCGTGGACACCGATATACACTTGATAATGCTACAGCACAAGGTCAAACCCAAATATACAGACAGGTTCAACTCAGGTGCAATATATTCAAAATCTTGTCAACAACACAAGGTCAATCCCGAGTTTTGAAACTGGGTTCAACACAAGGCAACATGACATGAATGCAACAAAGACCAAGTCAAAGTCCAGCTATGGAAATAGTCTTGTCGATAACTGATACAAGAAATTCATGGAATGGCAGACACACATGAACATGGCAAACATGAAGTGAATACAACTAAAAATGGATACTGAAGTGGACATGTATACATCATAATGAAGCAATAACACAAATGGCCAGAGAAATACACTTGAACAAAATGAACAAGTGGAGCATCTGTGTAAACTGGGCAAGTATGGACAGAGCTCGAGCACAAGATATGAGACAAGTGATCAAATGCAACACAGTATCAAACTGATTCGAAGTGAGGTAACAGCAACTACAGGAACTCAACAAGTTGACACAGTGATTACCAAGCATGATACAGGTGGACAGTGAAGACAGCTACTACCACAATGAACAGTGGCAACCACAAGTGCAGACAGAAACAACTGAACAATGAACTCGAACAGCAACATTGAAATGTAAGGAACCAACTACAAAAACTAATGTCAAAGTCGAACCCAGATAAAAATGAAGCCACAGCAATCAGATGCAAACAAGCCTCGACACAAGTACACATAGGTGGTGAAATTACAAAGACCACAACAAACTCTAAATGACACAGTGTACATGAAAACTCGACAAGCACATGAGCAACTATTTTTCACGAGCAAGTGCGGACACAAGTGATGGTACAGCAATAAAGAAAATGCCGTGATATGCAGCAGTATAAACACCACATTAAATTCAAGTGACTCGGCAATGCTTGAAGACTACAACAAACATAGAGTCAACACAAATGCAATGCAAACAACATGGCAGTAAAGATATAATGACTGTGAGCAGCAAGTAAAATCGAGTAAGTGTGCAGGCCAATGGACAGAGATGCAACAAAACAGAGTTTCAAAAATGCATGAACCAAGTAAAAAGCAAAGCATATACAGGAATGCACCAGAGTGTAGGCAACAGGGCTAAAGCAATTCAGATCAACACAGCAACAATGGTGATCAATATCCAGATGTCAATGAAGCGTGCAAATATCAAATCAATTTTATCAAGGTCAGAGTCGAAGCCGACCAGTAAAGTCATGGAATGGCATATTCAAGTCCAAGACGAAATCATGGAAACATACAGAACTCAAGAAGGGGATTCATGTATGTATACTGTTAAAAGAAAAAAAAAAGAAAAAAAATCAAAAACGTATCTTTGAAAAAGTCACAAACAAAAAGAGGAAAGTTTTTTTCTGCCAAATCGAACGTTTCATAATCAAAGCCGTGTGCATCAAGTCAGGAAAGAATGAAATAGGAAAGTACAGAATTCATATAAATGCAACACCCAAATCATCATCGGCAAGTGGAAAAATCGATCGAATTCAAGCACTAAAATCCCAATCGTCATCATCGGCAATTTAAAAAGCATCGGAATTCAAGCAAGCATCAAACCAGAAAACAAAAGGAGAAAATCATATACCGAATTGAAGTCGAACTCCATCAACTCGAAGTAACCAGAGAGGGAGCAACGAGAAATCGATCGAGCAAGGCAACTCTGGAACAACCACAGATTCGATCAAAATAAATTGGCATTCGAAAGCCCTAATCTGTATCGAGAACAAAGCCCTAAATTCACAAAGAGCAACAAACAAGAGCCGAAGCCCTAATTTCAGAAAGAAGAACAAGCCGACATTATCTCAAAGAAAATAAAAGAGAATCGGGTTAAAGAAAACAATTGGGCCGACGCGTTTTATAAAAGGGGCCTGATTTGTTAAATAAGGCTTTAGTTTTAAAATAAGGGTTTTATCTTATTATTTGTTTTGAATTTGTTTTTAATTTTTAAATCTCTTTTCAAACCGTTGTATTTGCTAGTCGTGTGACTAGGGGACAAGCTACGTGGCGTAGCTTGAGAATTCGCAACTTAGTGGCTGAGTTGTGGCAGGGTTTTGACCGTAGAGTTAGGTTAGTCAGTAGCGGGTGTCGCGAGTTTACGTGTGTAAGCGTGTGACTATCTAATTTCTAGTAGAAACCTTGCGGGCAGCACGTAGGCAGGTTTTTGCCGAAGCTGGGTAAATTCTCTGTCGTTCTATTTCTGCATTTATTATTCTGCTTTTATCTGTGCTGCTACTATTCTATGATCTGTGTTGAAATTATTTTATAAGCTTCCGCAATTAATTTTATAATTTATACCATCACCCTATTCACCCCACCTCTAGGGTGAAATCGATCCTACAAGTGTATCAGAGCTAGGAATAGAAGTCAACTTCTGTTTTAAAAAATTCGTTTTTCAAAAACCAATTTTTATCTTAAAAATTTGAATTTTTAAAATGGCTTCTTTTAATAATGCTTTTGCTGAGGGTCAGTCCATAGTTAGACCACCAATGTTCAATGGTGAATATGCTTATTGGAAAAATAGAATGAAATTTTTTCTGAAAACCATTGACGCTTGGAACATTGTTGAGACAGATTATAGAGCACCAACTATAATGGTAGATAATCAGGAAATAGATAAACCGATGGATCAATGGACAGAACTAGAAAATAAATTACAAAATGCTAATGCTAGAGCTATGAATTCTATTATCTGTTCATTGGATCAATTTGAATTTAATCGTGTCTCACATTGTCTAACTGCACAGGAAATATGGCACACACTAGAAGTGACTCACGAAGGAACAACTCAAGTCAAAGAATCTCACCTTGCCATGCTAAGCAGCGAATACGAGAATTTCACAATGGCAAAAGAAGAAAATGTCAAAGAGATGCATGGACGACTTTCCAATATCGTATACAAATCAAAAGCTCTTGGAAAACCATATACAGAGTTGGAGATAGTCCGAAAAATCCTCAGAGTCCTTCCACGAAGTTTTGAAGCCAAAGTGACTGCCATTCAAGAATCAAAAGATTTGAAACAAACGAAAGTCGAAGAACTCATCGGAAATCTTACCGCTTATGAGCTAGAAATGAAATTCAAGGAAGAACGTGAAGGAGGTGATACTCGAAAGAAATCAATAGCTCTTAAAGGAACAACAGAAAGTGATAGTGATGATGATGATGACGGAGCAGCAGAATTGGAGCTAATAATAAAGAAAGTCAAAAGGTGGAATTACAAATTCGGAAATTCAGCTCTAAGTCGAAAATTGAAAAGCAGAATAAATAAAATATTGGACAATCCAGAAGAACAAAAGATCATCTGTCATAGGTGCAACCAACCCGGACATATCAAGCCCAAATGTCCTCAAAATCGACGCAACTTTGAAAAGAAATCAAAAAGGAGAAGTTTTGCTGCCACATGGAATACAAGTGATGAAGATAATCAAAGTGCTAACAGTGAGGATGAAAAAGCAGACTTGTGTCTTCATGGTGAAATAACTGACAGTGATGATGACGAGCCAAGTGAGGTATCAAAACTTTCTCATTCGGAATTACTTATATATTTCCATGAAGTGAATGGTTGTTTTGAACGACTTAGGGAGAAGTATGCCAAACTTGAATCACAAAAAGATACTTTGATAGATTTAAATAAACAACTTGACCAATTAGTTAAAACCTATCAAAGTAGGATCCCTAAGTGTGATAAGTGTCCAACATTCGAAGAAGAAATCAAAAAATCAGAAACTAATATAAAATCACTTGAAAATGAAATTCTGATTTTGAAAGAAAGTGAAAAAACGAGGAGAGAGAACTCTATTAAAAAATGCACACAATTGTTAAACGAAAATGAATCTCTCAAAACACGAGTCCAACAATTGTCAACGACCTTAGATAAATTTTCAAAAGGTGAAAAATCGTTGAATATGCTATTAGGAAAGCAAACTGGTAATACGATTAGACAAGGACTTGGATATAGTCAATCTGAAAATGTTGAAAGCGATATTAATCAAGAAAATTCCATGTGCACAATTTGTAGAAAATATGGACACGATCACAATAATTGTTGATATAGACCCAAACATGTGAAAATCAAACCAATTTGGGTTCCAAAAGGCACAAATATAAAATCTCTCAAAGTTAAACAAATTTGGGTGCCAAAAGGAACATATATAAACAATTTTGGGTCTCCACTAAATTATTTTTCTAAATATTCTGCCACTAACAACCATGGACCTATAAAAACAAAATCGGTCACATAAATATTTTCCCATATAGGTGTGGTGGCAAGCTAAGGAACAACAACCGTGTTTTCTGGATTTTTGGCTGTTCCAGAAAAACAGCGGGCGACAAAGCAAAGTTCCTTAGCCTATTATAAAGGTGACAGAATCACAATGGATAAACAACGAAAAATATCGTAAAGGTAAAACAGGTAATGGTATATTTATTTGAACGATATATTAAATGTGATAATCTGCACCATATTCTGAATCAGCGAATATCGAGATGATGAAAAGATGATGACTTTGATTCTGACTTATTCAAAATAGTTGGCCAATTACATTTATGCCAAAAACACTATATTCACAGTTTTTTTTATTATTTACACGGCTTCAATCCAAATTCAAGAGAATGCCATTTAGAATGCGTTTTGAGTTTTCATACACACTTCATGATCTGGTCTATCAAATATAGTTAGTTATATTTTGGAGTGAAAGAGAAATTCAGATGCAGATTACACTGGTAATCTAGTTGATAGAAAAATTACTAGTTGAACGTGATTTATGGTGAGACATTTAGTCACTGCATCGTTTTTCAAAGAAAATACCTGCATATTTTTCATCACAAATAATTTTTAATTAGCAGAATTTTTTTCTCATATAACCCCTTCGAGAAAATAATTGTTTGACCATATTTTTAGATTAATCATTTTTATTTGATTTTAAATGACAAATTTTTGACTAATCCGACTCCCTACTAATTATCAAAAAGATAAATAGTGATTGAAAAGGTGATAAGTGTTGATATTTAACATGCATTACTCAAGAGAGTATATTTGGAAAATTTCTTTAGGAATTCAAACAAGAGTTATAAAACTTTTTGTTGGGTAAAGATTCCATGACCATTTCCATATCTATCATATTTCTATCGACCATGGTTTATCAAAACTTACATATAGTTGGTCGATATGTGGTACTATAATCAGGGATCATTTGTTTTTCATTTCATATATTTTTTAAAAATAAATAAATATCCAAAGTATTCACTCTCATTTAAAAGTCCTCACGGTTATGCATGGGTGAATTACTTGGATTTTTGATTATGTGCTTCCATGCTCATTTAAAAGTCCTTACGGTTATGTATGTATGGAACGCATATCAAAATTAATTGATTAAATAGACAAGTTGATTCTAATCCCATTTAAAAGTCCTCACGGTCATGCGTGGTTAGAAGATACTTGATTTCATTTTAAAAAAATTAAATTGGAATACTACTAATCTCATTTAAAAGTCCTAACGGTTATGCATGATTAGTAGATATTCAAATTCCTGATATAAATGTACCACAAGTTGATACAATTGTATGATTTTATATTAGAATATCATTTCCATTCTTTCTAAAAGTGGAATATGCGCCTAACAAGGGTAGTTAGGATTTTTGTTTGATTTTTATTGAAGTTTAATATTTATATTCAATTTGAGTTTAATGTTGGATTAATATTGATCACTTTACCTCTATTTTTTCTAACACTGTTATTCTTTTGCTGATAACAAAAGGGGGAGAGAAAAGTTAAGATTTTGTCAAATAGAATCAAGCAAAGGTCAAATAATTTTCCATTTGCATCTAGGCTCATTTATATATTTCTATTTGTATGCATATATGTAGGGGAAGCATCATGTAGAGAGGAAGCATTTAAATAGGGGGAGCAATTAAAGCATATCAATGATCAAATACATTTAATATATTCAAAATCTTAAATATATGTTTGTTATCATCAAAAGGGGGAGATTGTTGAATATGCGCTTATATGATTTTTGTTTGATGATAATAAACATATATACATTCGTTTAAATGTATTTGTTAATATACTATTTTATTTTTCACAGATTAAATAAATATTTGCTAAATAAAATAAATAACACGGAATTTGAATTCAAATGAATATTTTATTCAAACAAATATTTATTACAATTTTGATAGTACAATTTCAAGCTCTCACTATAACTATACATTTTAAATTACAAAACAATTTCTGATTACATCACAATTCTTTTCTTCATTCAGAACCTCACTACATATCACTCACACTCGTATTTTTATCTTCAACTTCTTTCCAGTTTGAATCCAGCATCTGAGCAATCTGCAAAAATATTCACTAATGCAGTAAAATTGAGAAAGAAATATTTTTGCAATATAAAATAAAATATGATTTTTGAAAATATTATTTGCCTCAGTTATTTGGGTTGTTCGTCATGATTTATTTGAATTCATCACACATGAACAATGTGACATGCACAGTGTATCACTGTACATGCCACAAGGCCGTGCACACCGATATACACTTGATAATGCTACAGCACAAGGTCAAACCCAAATATACAGATAGGTTCAACTCAGGTGCAATATATTCAAAATCTCATCAACATCACAAGGTCAATCCCGAGTTTTGAAACTGGGTTCAACACAAGGCAACATGACATGAATGCAACAAAGACCAAGTCAAAGTCCAGCTATGGAAACAGTGTTGTCGAGAACTGATACAAGAAATTCATGGAATGGCAGACACACATGAACATGGCAAATATGAAGTGAATACAACTACAAATGGATACTGAAGTGGACATGTATACAACATAATGAAGCAATAACACAAATGGCCAGAGAAATACACTTGAACAAAATGAACAAGTGGAGCATCTGTGTAAACTGGGCAAGTATGGACAGAGCTCGAACATAAGATATGAGACAAGTGATCAAATGCAACACAGTATCAAACTGATTCGAAGTGATGTAACAACAACTACAAGAACTCAACAAGTTGACGCAGTGATTACCAAGCATGATACAGGTGGACAGTGAAGACAGCTACTACCACAATGAACAGTGGCAACCACAAGATGCAGATAGAAACAACTGAACAATGAACTCGAACAGCAACATTGAAATGTAAGGAACCAACTACAAAAACTAATGTCAAAGTCGAACCCAGATAAAAATGAAGCCACAGCAATCAGATGCCAACAAGCCTCGACACAAGTACACATAGGTGGTGAAATTACAAAGACCACAACAAACTCTAAATGACACAGTGTACATGAAAACTCGACAAGCACATGAGCAACTATTTTTCACGAGCAAGTGCAGACACAAGTGATGGTACAACAGTAAAGAAAATGCCGTGATATGCAGCAGTATAAACACCACATTATATTCAAGTGACTCGGCAATGCTTGAAGACTACAGCAAACATAGAGTCAACACAAATGCAATGCAAACAACATGGCAGTAAAGATATAATGACTGTGAACAGCAAGTAAAATCGAGCAAGTGTGCAACCTAATGGACAGAGATGCAACAAAACAGAGTTTCAAAAATGCATGAACCAAGTAAAAAGCAAAGCATATACAGGAATGCACCAGAGTGTAGACAACAGGGCTAAAGCAATTCAGATCAACACAGCAACAATGGTGATCAATATCCAGATGTCAATGAAGCATGCAAATAGCAAATCAATTTTATCAAGGCCAGAGTCGAAGCCGACCAGTAAAGTCATGGAATGGCATATTCAAGTCCAAGACGAAATCATGGAAACATACAGAACTCAAGAAGGGGATTCATGTATGTATACTGTTAAAAGGAAAAAAAAAGAAAAAAAAAATCAAAAACATATCTTTGAAAAAGTCACAAACAAAAAGAGGAAAGTTTTTTTTCTGCCAAATCGAACGTTTCATAATCAAAGCCGTGTGCATCAAGTCAGGAAAGAATGAAATAGGAAAGTACAGAATTCATATAAATGCAACACCCAAATCATCATCGGCAAGTGGAAAAATCGATCGAATTCAAGCACTAAAATCCCAATCGTCATCATCGGCAATTTAAAAAGCATCGGAATTCAAGCAAGCTTCAAACCAGAAAACAAAAGGAGAAAATCATATACCGAATCAAAGTCGAACTCCATCAACTCAAAGTAACCAGAGAGGGAGCAACGAGAAATCGATCGAGCAAGGCAACTCTCGAACAACCACAGATTCGATCAAAATAAATTGGCATTCGAAAGCCCTAATCTGGATCGAGAACAAAGCCCTAAATTCACAAAGAGCAACGAACAAGAGCCGAAGCCCTAATTTCAGAAAGAAGAACAAGCCGACATGATCTCAAAGAAAATAAAAGAGAATCGGGTTAAAGAAAACAATTGGGCCAACGCATTTTATAAAAGGGGCCTTGTTTGTTAAATAAGGCTTTAGTTTTAAAATAAGGGTAACCGTTGTATTTGCTAGTCGTGTGACTAGGGGACAAGCTACGTGGCGTAGCTTGAGAATTCGCAATTCAGTGGCTGAGTTGTGGCAGGGTTTTGAGCGTAGAGTTAGGTTAGTCAGTAGTGGGTGTCGCGAGTTTACGTGTGTAAGCGTGTGACTATCTAATTTCTAGTAGAAACCTTGGGGGTAGCACGTAGGCAGGTTTTTGCCGAAGGTTGGTAAATTCTGTGTCGTTCTATTTCTGCATTTATTATTCTGCTTTTATCTGTACTGCTACTATTCTATGATCTGTGTTGAAATTATTTTATAAGCTTCCGCAATTAATTTTATAATTTATACCATCACCCTATTCACCCCCCGTCTAGGGTGAAATCGATCCTACATAAGGGTCATAAACATATATCCTAGGATGGGCCTGCTTTAGTACTGAGATATTAAATGGTCGTGTTATGGTCTACCTCCTCCCTATTTACGAAAAATTAAATGGTTGGGTATATCTTATAGGCATGCGTTAGATGGTTGGGATTATTGCTTATATGCATTAGAGGGAATCTCTTGGAAGGGGTCCACTTCAGGACTAAAGTATTTAATGGTTCTATTAGGGTCTGCTTACTTCTTTCATAAGAAGCAGTAAGTGGCCTAAAAGAGATTTTATATGATGTTTATTAAGGAGTGCCAAAAAATGGTGGCCTAGGGTTAAGTATTAAAGGATCGTAGGTCCTGCCTATTTCCCAATTCAAGGGTATTAAGTAAGCAGTTACTTCCTTCCTTCACATCGTTAGGATACGATTGAAAGGGTTATTGCAACCAATATGGTATAGTTGCATGCACCCACTTTTATAATCACGGAGTAGAACTTATAAGGCTGCTAGTCCATAGTTGAAGATATACATAGAGAAATGCATCCATAGTTGGATATATATATATATATATATATATATATAGGAAATGTCCATAGTTGGAGTTAAACGTGGAGAATTATAACAAATACATAAAACATAATATTTATCTAAATACTTATTTCCCATATACTATTATTGTTAAACTTGAACTTTTCATTCACTAGTCGGTGTTATTCTGACCCCTGCTTATCACATCTTATAGGTTATATTT
The DNA here is from genome assembly GCA_030765085.1 of Allium cepa. Taxonomy (NCBI): domain Eukaryota; kingdom Viridiplantae; phylum Streptophyta; class Magnoliopsida; order Asparagales; family Amaryllidaceae; genus Allium; species Allium cepa. Next base: position 953,650,001 of record CM060934.1, on the reverse strand, counting down.
GATGATGTAGGTGGAGGAGAAGACGATGAAGACCCTATGGTAGTACTAGTTATCTATTTATATTTTGGTGTACCCTAAAACAATGTATTTAACTTGGTTTATGTGTTTTGACACATTATATTTTTGGGACATGTTTATTATGCAATGGGTACGTATTGGACTATTATATTTTATCCCTTTCACTATGGTATTCTGAAATTATAGATAAATAGCATTATGAATTGTTTGTTTATGCCAACCAAAACCAGCTTCGGAATGGATCTAAGGTTCGATGGGCTTTAATTGGTCGAAAGTTAGGTTCATTTCGAAGTGGGTTGTTATATTAACGCTACGTTAAGATTTTAAGGTAATATATATAATTTTAAAAATTAATTATAATTATTTTAATTAAATAAATTAATTAAACGTTAATTAATAAATAAAATGATACATATATATATATATAAGATATACGTGTGTAACTATGAATTCTATAGTGCATATATTTAAATTAAAATGAATAAAATAAAACTGGTTAAAATCTTAATTAATTGTAACAACCCACAATTTTAACAACTGAATATTTTAACGATTAATTTAAATATTTAATCATTAATTGACGAAATGCCCATTATCGATATTTTAGAGATGAAAGAATCGGGTCTTAAGACACCCATAGTTGAGACCGCTTTTTTGTCACTAGAAAAATGAAAATAAACTTGACTTGTTTGGATTCGTTGAATTTTTAGAGTGAATAATGTTTTTGAGTGGATGAAATGAATTTGGCTAAGCCCGTTGCTTATCTATAAGTTCCCACCCTCTTCACATTTTCATTTCTTTTTCTTATTCACGTTACTTTTCATTCTCTTCCCCTAATCTCTTATCTAATTACTGCTTAATCCTCTTGTCCTAAATCAACCAAATCATGCTTAAATAATTTTCCTAAATTCAAATTAAAACCACCATAATTCCTCTCTACTCATTCCATGCAAAACCATCAAGGAATTAACATTAAGTTGTGTATGGAGCTTCATGCCAACTTCAAAGAGAGCATGGAGTTGGGTTTTGGTGATTAAATTTTGGTTTGGTGAATAGGATGGTGAGTGGGATGATTCTCCTACTTAATTTACTTGTTAAACTTCATATATTTGTTGATTGATGTTTAGGGGTTCATGTGATGTGATTTGGAGAATTCTATGTTATGGTTTCAACTTGTATTCATATTTTAAACACGATTCCATTAGCTGGTTGTTTGTTTGAACCCTTAATCATGATGTTTGGAAAAGTTAGTAAGTCTGGAATTTGGGTTTGGGGTTAATTGCATGATTATGTGTGATGTTCGGTTTGATTTTAGATTAATTAAGTAATATAACTATGTACATCATTAGAAAGTTTATATTAAATCATGTTATTGATTTTTGAAAAAGTTAGCAAGCTAATTAAGTTAGTCAATAGCCTTACACTTATTATTAAAGTGATTAGAAGCCTAATGAAGTTTAATTAGATATATATAATTATTATTTAAGAGAAGAAGTGATTTTCTAAAATATTGGAATATTTTATAATGCCAAGTTAGTAAACTAATTGAGTAAGTTAATAGATCTACACTTTTTGCTAAAGTGAAAAGAGGCTTAACGAAGCCTAATTAGTACTTATAAATATTATTTAAGTAAATAAATAATTTTATAAGTGAACGATATATTTTACAAAATAACATGAAATTTTATAAAGTAGTGAAAATGATATCTTTTATAAAATTGAATGAGAATTTATAAATAGTGATAATGACATATTTTATAAAATAGAATCAGATTTAATAAAATAGTGATAGTGATATATTTTATAAAATGGTATAAATGAAATAATTTATAAAATAGAACGAGATTTTATAAAATTGTATAAAAGTGATATTTTATATAAATATGAGATCTTATAAATAATATAAAGGAAGTATTTTGATAAAAGTATGAGATTTTATATTGGTTGCAAGGTCTTATAAAATAATTATACGATGAATACGTAATTTTAATAAAGAATTAAGTACTATAAAGGCTTAAAATGATTTATAAGCTAGTTTTGTATTTTATAAAATAATAAAATGATTTTATATAATAATAGGAGAAGATATTAAACTTTTATAGAAAGGATTTGATTACTAAATAATCAAATTGTTAATTAAGTATACATATATGTAATGTATGTGGGTAAGTATACGTATATGTATATTTGAAATTATATAATACTTAATACGATTCATGCATTATGATTAGAATTGTTGAATAGTTTGGATTGTCGATAAAGTTTGTTTATTTGTGTAAATAATTATATATGCATATAAGAATGTCTAACGTGTATACAAGCACATTACGAGTAATCTCATGTAGCCATAGCGACCGCCGAGCGCGTTACGTTTCATGAGAGAGTGTCGGGTCGAGTAATCACTCCAGTGAAGCGCAAAATGTGATTTGTGCAGTTTTATGTGTTTGCATATACATGGGTACATATGCGTGCACGAGAATAGATATCTGTACTTATATGAGCATTACGTGAGGCGAGAAAGAGGGATTTGTATCAAAATTGGTTTTTGAATACTTAAGAAACCACTTCCAAAATATCAACCAATGGACTCCGGAAAAGCTTCGATGCGGGAAAGGCAGGCAACGGGGGCTAGGCAACTCATCGGGCAACGCAAAGAGAAGACAAGGCATGAATCGGTGGCTATCTACCAAGGCTTTACAACCTATGAACAAATAGCTACTGGTTCATGGTGGTGGAAAACGAGTGCACTGGTAGTGCACTGACCTGCGCTATAAAGCCTAGGTCTGATGCCATTCATGCAGGGTTTTCCCCTTGGATCCGAGCGCATTGCGACGTGAGACTTCTACATGACTTTGTGAAAGCTTCAGGCTACTCAGGAAGTTAAAATGTAAGGCAAAGCTTAGGAATTGAATATAATGTTTGGTGATGTGTATGCGATCAATAATGACTGGATATGATATCGGTATAATGATTGGTTGCACAATCACATCTGGTGAGCGGGTACGACGGAGCGAAGTAAGCCTACACATCTTAGTTTCGTTCTTGAATATGTATGTTTAATGAATGATATCGATCCTATATTAGCGACCGTAGATTGTTCTGGCCTTATATTAGTGAAAATACCGTGTATGGGTCATATAGTAGAGGCCATCCATGTAGATAAACGATGACGAGATATTGGTCTTCATTTATGATAGGCATATTTGATTATGCGATGTTATATTTGATGTGTGCATATATATACGACATCGGTGTTTCTATGTAATCTCGATATTGTATTACATGAGACATAAGCATCCTTCTCTTTTTGGATAAAGGCATACGCAAGTTATTTGAGAAATCTTTGATGTCCTAGAGGGGGATGATGACAATCATCTACTACGGGATCATAGAACACTTATGCTCATTATAGGGTTATAGTGTGATCTGCAAAGTTCCTAGTTATTTAGAATAGAATAAATAACAATTATGCTCATTATAGTGGTAAAGTAATTCTATTTAGTATAGGGACTAGGTTTCAAGTATATAGGATATATCATATATCACTTATGCTCATTATAAGGGTATGGTGAGATCTACATGAGACCAATCTTTTAGGTGTGGCTCGAGGTCTATGGTACAGGTAGGTAGGTTGATGTTGTTGTTGTTACGTTCATTATCATTAAGTTCACGATAAACTTATATTATGATTACTCTACCTTTGTATGTTGGGTTACTTGCATCATGATATACTATTACGTACCAGTCACATTATATTAGTTGTGTTGACTCATTGATTACAGGCGAAGAACAGATTATTGTATGATTTCCTATCTTTTGATAGATCTACTTTACTTATTTATGGATAGTCTGGATTACCTTTGAGTCATGATTGTAGGGAGGACCGGATTTGCCTGAGTAGTTATCATTCTAATATATTATATATTATCATTCTAATATGAGAATGTGTCATTGTGCCTTGGTATAGTGTTTTATTTCTTCTTTCTTTCTTTTCCAAACAAGTTGTATTTTATGGTATTCGAAAGTCAGGCATTGATGTAAGGCACTAACTTTTAGGTGTTACGAAAGGAAGGTTATTGCATTAATTAATTAATTAAATACATTAAATAAGGTTTAGTTAATTTAATTAATCTAAGATTATACATAGATTATTATATAAGTTAATTAAATTATAAATGTTATACAAAATTAAACTTATGTAATATAAATGTACAATAAAAGGTGGAATAGTAAAAAAATCCAATTAGACTTAAGGAATAAATACATATGTGTCATGCGTATAATGTGATTTCATATGTGTCCAATACTTGAATCAGAAAAGTATTTCCAAGAAATATATTATTCCATAAGTCAATATTACTCGGTTAAATATATTCAATATTATGAATTCTTAACATAAAATTGTCCTCTACCATTTATATATTAATATATTACTTGCATACACCTTAGTTGTTGAGCTTTTCTCAAGCTAGGGATGTTATGTGTAGTACTATTAATATATAGAATAGACATGATAAGGTAACTACACATATATATATTGAGTTTTTCTCAAGGTATATGCATTATATTTAGGCCATCATATAAAGAGTTATATGTGATACAACTGATAAGAACCACAAGGTTAGGAGTTGTATGTGATGCAATCGATAAGGTGTTACCATCATATGCGAGCCTATGATTTGTTGAGGTATGCTCAAGTAAAGAATTCCAAGGCATGTAAGTCATAACACCCACTAGTGAAGTCGAAAGAATTTTGTGTTTCATCTTAGGATTTGGAGAAACATAAAAGACTAGTGGGAGCCTTGTTAGAAAAATGAAATGGTAACATTTAACTTTTCTAGTGTTGTAAGAACGTTTGCTATGTATAAATAAAACTAATTTTTATCGATAAATCAGTGCGTTAAATATAATAGAAAATTGATTATCAATTAAATTATACAAATGAACCGAATTAACATTGACAAATAGAAATATAAAATATAATTATCAACAAATATTTTGCATGTTGACCCATGCAAGTGCCTAATTATACAACAACTAAAAATATTCGTAACTTGGTCGCTTACATGTTTTTTGCCTGAGATTATGTATTTTCTTCCATGAGATTCCAATTATAAAAGCAATATAAGAATATGGATATATGATCCATATACGATCATATAAATGTTATATAGTGAACGGTCATAATTCATAACGTATGAAACCTCAATGAAATTAGTTCATTCAAATAAGCAAGTAAATCGTAGCGTGAGATCATGTATTCGATCGTGATTAATTACGATAATGATCTTATTGTGTTAAATGTATCATTAGACCAAAAGCTACAAGATAGGTATAAGAATTCAATCACTAAAATGTCTGTTAGATTAGTTTACATAAAGTGCAACATATTTGATATCCTTAAAAGCTGACCAAATGCACTTTTGTAAAGAATTCTTTACGATACCGTAAGAATTTTTATTTAGTGGTTCGACCATTCAAAAAGGAAAGGTAATGTATAAAAGTGGAGATAACTTAAGGCATGGTTGGGATGAAGAGAGTGAATGGTCACTTTTACTTCATAAACAAATATCGAGAATAATAATTGAAAAACAATAAATGATACCAAACATTGGAATGAGAAATATGATTTCTATTCCAAAATGTAATTTCAAACAGAAAAATATGTTTTCTATGAGATCTATTTGTTGGAGTTCAAGATATTTAATCTAAAAAATCTCGATCGTAAACTAGTTACAGTAAATGGAATAAACAGAATACATGAAGTGGTTGAATGAAGCTCCATATTTCATATGCTACTAAAGTAATGGCGAAAATAGCTAGCGCATAACATATAGCACTTATTAGTCGCATCAAGTTATGAAATTCAATTTTGTAAAACACACCAAATATTATTTATGAAATAATAAATGTTTTTCAGTGTTGGCTGAAAAACAGATACAATTTTGTTTCAATGTGATAAATAATTGTTATAAAATGAAACAATAATAGCGGTATTTGAGATGTGTTGAAAAACATAAAAGTATCTAAATTTATTTGCAATTATTTTAGAACGACAGACTAAGCCATAATTTGGAAAAATAATTCTTTAATTGTATGATTATGAATTATATTTCAAACAATAAAGGGCAAAACACCCATTCAGTAGAAGCGACATAAGAGGTTATGAACTCTTCGGTTTGATACATATAGATGTATGCAATCGTAATTCTAAGAATACCAAAAAAATTCCACACACTTCACTGTATCCTCTGATAAGTTATCACAAACATGAAAATGTTTATTTGATACATATATAATATCTCTATGGTAAGCTTATAGAATATAAAATAGAAGTAAATAAAATAACATGCAATAGAAAATAAAAATGATTCAATTTGATCAAATATGTGAGTGTATTGGAAAGAGTTCTAAACGTACCTTAAAAAGAACAAAGATTCAACCTTAAAAGTCACTCTTTCCTTTGATATGTAATGATCTATCAATAAGGAGTAATCGAACTTTGTTGAACAAAGTATGATTAATTGTGAGCCAAGTTGAGTTAACTTCTTTTTATAAGATAGTGTACTAAAGAGCATCACATAAGATTAAAATTAATTTCACCTAAAGATTAGTTTACAAAATCATACAAGATAAAGGTTTGCAAGAAACCCCAACATATCCTAGGCTAAAGAGTTGGCAAGTTGTGCGAATTGAATCACTACATGTAGTAATTGTACATGAGGTATCTTGTATAATCGCCCCAAAAGAAGTTTGGGAACGATAGTCATTGGATGACCAATTTTTGTTTTGAACATAAGTATTGTACACTAAAACCAAATCAGTTTTATATATATGACAATTCATAAAGTACTTATGAATATCTATTCCATTACATGAGGAAATAATTGTTGTAGAGAAGGAATTTCTTTCATAAATTATTGGTAGTAAAATAAATTTAGATACAATCCAAAAAGGAAACAGATTAAATGTGATGAAATGAAATTATCCAATCCTAAATGAACACAATGTATTAGAATGCCTGGTATGTATTCTTGCATATTAAAGAGAAACTATTGTTTTCTTATCAAGGTCAAGAATAGATAATCTTCGGTTGTCAATTAAACCATTAAAGAGTATTGACTTTGCCATATGGTATGATGCACGAATTCAAAAAATTCAAAGCATGTTATTAAAATTTGATTTTGATAGTTGTACCTGAAGGGATATGATCCGTCGACTGCAAATGTGCAGTAATGAGCAACATTGATAAGAATAACATTATAAATTTTAGTTGTTGAAATTAGCGTAATAGATTCACCATTCAACTTTCTCAATATAATTCAGATTTACTCATGAACTTATCACATGGCATAACTTTGTGTTTTGGTACATATGTGTTGAAATAAAAAATTCTGAACAATGATTTAGAGTAGACTGTTTACATGTAAAAATCAAAGTGTCTTGAAGTTGGTGGGAGCGATATTGAGTTTGAATTTTTTAGGATGTAATCCAAGAAAAGAAATAAAAGTATCATTCTATAAGCATAATAATTGAAAAAGTAGTTTGATAGAAATATCGAATAGTTTGATTTTCAATAAAAATGCAAAGGAAGCATGTGTCCATAAGAAAGAACCACTAAAAAATACATAGATATTTCTAAACTATAAGGAAACGACATATTATTGATTGCTAATGATGTACTTATGTTAAGATCAGTAATAGTTTAGTTGTTTAATAATCGATATTGAATTTACAAATTATACATTTTATAATAAGTTTAAAGGATGTTGGGAATGTACCCAACAATGAGAAAAAATGACATCATATTAAAAAATTAATATCGAACATGTAATATGGATTCATTATGTATTGACAATATGAATTATCATACCTGTTGTATTTTCTATAATATGATAATTTTCTTATGTATTTGATGCATGAAGCAAACATCAAATCCAAATAAGGATCACTAAATGGTAATTTAGAGTATTCTCGAGTATTTACGAAATACTAGAGAATTGTTTACAGAAACAATGAACTCCTTATGAAGAAGTGTTTGGATCCAGACTTCATTAGTGTTATCGAGTATAACATGTCAATATTGAATTCATGTTCGAATCTTAATTAAGAAGGTTTGAGTTGGAAATGTTTCGAACAAAACATTGTGAATGATTCAACGTAAAGGCTACGTACATCGCCTTGAATAAAACCATGGCAAAAGTAATATATAAATATAAATGCATAAATTTAAAACTGACCTAGGGGTTTTTCCAAGTATTAAAATATTTCACTATTAATATATGGTAACAATGTAATGGCAGCATCTCACTAGAAGTTGAGAAACATACTCCGACTAGTTCCACATGATATAGGTAGTTTGTCAGCATCGAAGAGAGTTGATTGATAGAGTAGATAATCAAGATAACAAAGCAGATCCATTTGCAAAGGCTTTAACTCAATCGCTTCTCATCAAAATAATCAAAAGAACGAGATAGAGGTTTCATAATTGACCCCAAATACAAGTGGAACAATGATAGAGTTAGGGGTACGCCCTAGGGGCAATTATGTACATTACTACATATATCTAACTCGATAATCAATCTTGTTCAAAATAAAAGGTGTTTTCTTTTTATTATATACTTGCTATAATTTGTTGTATGTATTAATTTAATGAATTTAAAGTACATTTAATAGAAAATCCATAAATGGTATGTTTAGTTGTAGTAGTTATAATGGGTTAGTGATTTGTCACAATAAAGTAAATATACCATTTTATATATTCTTAGAGAAGATGTATTAAGACTGAATATCGATGAGTCCATTAAGACTAGAGTATGTAACTCTCTCCAAATGTTGGACAGTGCAATACTCATGGTTGTTAGGGGGCACCAAGAGATTACATACTGATAGTTATTGGATAACCATGGAATAAATCACGTGATAGTTTCCTATTGGTTAATATAGCCAAGGTCAAACAAAAAATATTAATGTGACAATATTACACAATTCTGTCGGCTTAAGAATACTTTCAAGATTTAATGTGGAAATTCCACTTTGATTATAGTTAAATCATGGCACGACGTCCATCGAACAACTACTGTTGGGTCAAGTAGAAGCATTGATAGTAAGACGTTGTTCAAGAGAGAATTCGTCTCCACGGTTTTATGGGGATAGTATCATGGTCAATTGGATTCAACTCAAAATCAAAGTCTCTGGTCAGTATAGTTCGATTAATAATAATTTTTATTATTGAACCAACGATTTTGTATTTGGACTTTGGAGTTGAATATGGATAATATTGAAATTTTGACCATTGCTAAAATCTATAGGTCTTAATGTGATGTAGTTTTGATGAAAATAATTGGTATAATTAATTGTCAATACCTGATAACGCTTAAATAATGTAAAATTGGATTTTACTAAAGCTAAATAAGTAATAAATTTGGCTATAGTATCACACCACCTTTTTAGTAAAGTGTGAACATTAATATTCGAATTGTTCGATATTAATCACTGATCGAAGTTACACCTAAGAGTCACACTAGTAAAATGTTGAATAATCCTATTACCACATACTTAGATTTAATTATAATTTTTATAAATTAATTTAATTAATTAATTTTTATGAGATATTAATTATAAAATATTATTTAATTTATGTTGATCAATATTAAATATTGTATATATAATAGTTATAAACCGATGTATCGATATATGATTTCGGTGTGTATTTAAATTATATTTCAATGCAATATTTATTGATCAGACTTGAAGAAGATTTGTAGCTTATAGAGGACGATAGTGTGGCCAGCTACATCAAGGTGGAAGGGGTGGAATTTTGGTTCAAATAAAGTGGTAAATTAGTAAGAGAGAAAGAAGGATCCGAGTCCACCTTTTTCTCCTTAGATCTTTACTATATACTCATTACTAATTCCATCTTTTAGCTCTCTCCTTTTTCGCTCTCTCCCAACCGACATGGCTAACCACTTTAGTCCCCCTCCTCTCCTAGTTCAAGATTTTAAACATTCGACTTAAATCAAAATCAAACATTGGTTAGTTGCGGCAGTCAAATAGATAGCTCTATCTGAAGGCTTAGACGTCGATTGAATGAGTGGTCGGATTCAACATCTCAAGATTCTCGGCTTTAGTGAAAGATAATAATCCACATTTTACATTTTATATATGTATAAACTATTATTTATTATGTTATATACATGGTTAGTTAGTATATGCTTGTCACAAATCTGTATATATTGGTGCTATCCTTATTGGATGAATTTATATATGTATTACAAATATGCCCATGGCTAATTTTTTTTTGAATTTAATAGTAATATTAAATTGATTTTATCTTGAAAACTAATTTTGATATAAAACATAATTAAATAAAGTATATACTTTATTTTCAATATTTATATATGTACATATTATATTCGAATATATATTTATTTATTTATAAATTAGTATGTAATATGTATATATTATATATTTTGAGACTAAATTTAATTATACATGCAACAAATATATACCAATAACATAAGATATATATATGTTATTTGTGTGTGTGTGTGTGTAAATTTTAATATAAAATGTACATATTTAAAATTGTCTTAAAAAATGATTTTTTATCTGTAGATTTCCTTACGAAAATCGATTTAAATGAAAAAACATTAAATTATTTTAAAAATTTTAAAGCAAGAAAAAACATCATATGGCTAAAAATATATTTATTAATATACATATTTAATTATTATTTTATATCATACACACACAATTTTAAACATTATTCTAATATATATAGTTTTGTACGTATATGCTGATAATAAATTATCTTTTACTTCAAATTATATATATATATATATATATTATAATATTTTTTATTAAACTAAATCTTAAATTGTGTAGACCTAGATCTAAAACATGAAATTTTCATTTTAAATTTGACTTCGAAATTATAAATTATTATATTAAAATCAAAAATTATTTTGCAATTTGATTATATATGTATGTATAGGTATCTTACATAAACTTTTACATTTGTAAGCATGTATAATATACAAAACTATATATGTATTTATATCATTTATATGCACATATATATCGACTGTACACATGTATGCAAAGGGGCTAATATGTCCGTTATAATGTAAATCCCAACATCTATGCAAATGCATGTTAAACTATGTATACCATTTATGTTGTACATGCACATATATGTGTATATGATACACATATTATATTACATAATATAAATTTAACATTAAATAAAAAATTATTTATAAATTAAATTAAATATTCATTTTATTTAAAACAAATTTGAATAAGATCCAAATGAATTTAGACTTGGACCCAGTAAGATCCAAATAGAGGAATTTTTTTGAAATTTATCCATTTATACTGCGGCATGCTGGTCTAGTTCCAACAAAATGACTTTACAGGCTATGGGCGGACTTAGGCGTGAGTTCAATTAGGTAGCATGAGGACAATAGGCTTTTCTGTAGGCTACAAGCGATGCAAGGAAGTGAGTCATGTACGCGATTGCATGACGGCAGACAATAGGTAACCCTTTAGGACATAAGGCTAGACCAAGGAATCGAGTTTGCATAGGTATGATGTGATACGATTAGATGTATGACAGTTAGGTATGATGTGGCGACGGAACGTATGGCGGTCAAATGATAGACTCATATCATGTTATTGTATTATTTTTGTAGTAAATGTAGAATAGAGTATGGCTAACTGACCAGATTTATGTCTGATGCACCATTTTCCTTTTTACACATGTATCCAGGTTGATGGAGTATAGTGATGAACTAGTATCAGAGATGGAGATTTATTTATGTGTTGCATCTATGATGTAAATAAGAGTTGTACCTGGAGTTAAGTATGTATGTGGTTTGGGTTGTATCTGTATTTGTTAGACATATGTATCTGACGTTATAAACATGTTGTGGTGATGTGACCATGGTATTTGTTTAAGCAATATATTTGATGTCTTTCCACCATAAGACTTTAAAAATAGTTATTATACAGATTAGCTAGAGCTATATCTAATAACTGCCTATGTCTATATGTTCTTATTTTATCTCAACCCCAATGCTTGTCTTGTTGGTCTTAGGTTATCGAAGTCGGTTCCAGCATTGAATCTATGGTCAAGGCCCAGGTTGTTATATTTGGTATCAAAGCATAAGTGGGGAACTAGGATAAAAATTTGAAATATACTTAGAGAGCGTATTTGTATTTTCTATTAGATATATATTATATATAGAGAAACTTCAAAGAACATATGCGTACACCCATTTTCCATTCCAGTTTTGTTTACAATCTATTGGGAAGTTTCTTAGAATCCCATGTTTTTTCAAATAGCTAAAATGAGTAATTCAATCAAAACTGGAACAAAGATAACACAACCAAAGCCAATAGGATTGAAACCAGGGCAGGGACTAGCCCTAATGTGGATATGGATATTCTCTAGTTGATATTCCAATATGGTACGGTTTAATGATTGTGAAAAGATTTTCAACCTATTAGGACTTGGTGGTGGTATTAAAATACAATTAGCAACTCGGCATTTGAAAGGTGAAGCAACATATTGGTGATAAGTGGTAAAAATTGAAGTGAATGAGAATACTATTACTTAGAGGATGTTCAAGTTGAGAATCGAGACGAAGTTTGTTTCTAGTGCCATGAAAGTTTTATTATTGGAGAAGTTCATTCATTTGAAGCAAGAGAAATGTAATTGAGGAGTATGTCAGTCATTTGAATGAGTTAGTATGATTTGGATTCGAGTTGGTGAATACTCCAACGAAGAAGGCATTAAACTTTGCAAAGAGATTAAGTTCACCTTTGATTAGTTAGCATTGATTTAGATACTATTTGGAGCTACATTTGAAGCATCAGTGAATGCAAAATTACTGGATTTTTTAAATGGAACTTTAGCCAAGGATCAATCTAAGAAAGGAGAGGGAAATTAACAAGGCATGTGTAAAGGAAAAGAACTACACAGAGGGCAAAGTAAAATGCAGGTGATTACCTATCACATATGTTAGAAGGTGGGACACCTCACAAAGAATTGTAAGACGAGCCTCTCGAAGGGTAAATGTTATAATTATAACCAAGTGGGACACATAGTTAAGGGTTATAAGGTAGCCCCATCTCAAAAGAAGTTAAAGTGCTATAATTGTGATCAGTTTTGACATATGAAAAGTGACAATTAATTTTTGAGGAATGAGAGCCAGATTGTCAAGGCATATGCTCCATATGCTATTTCAACTTCTAGTAAGGCACCATCATCGGGCCAGGATAAGGGAAAGCAGATTGTGATGGATGGTGTGTTGATTTTATCTAATTCTCCTATTCTTACTTCATCTGATGCTAATGCATCTAATTCATTCATACAAGTATATTAGTTGACAATTCAACCTTTAAACCTAACACCATGGACAAATCTAGGTGTCGAATCCTATTCGTGGATCGACTCATTTATCCATGTTATTTCATAATCTAAAGTTGGTTATCCATGGTATGGAGTTCCCATGTGACGCATATGCACCGAACTTTTAGAGGTATGGGTTGATTTTGGGAATGGATTGGATATCCATTATGAGGTAATATTGGATTGTGATAAGAGGATTGTCCAATTGAGGAAGAGAAATAGACTTTATTTGATTCTATATTGTAAGCCTGATATTTCTATTATGGAGACATATTTATATTCACTCGGTCTGTCATAGGTAGAGCTATCGTGTATATCCCTAATAAAGAACAATCCTGATATATTCAAAAAAGTTTCTGATCTCCCTCCTAGAAGAGAAATTGAACTTCGTATTAATCTCGAGAAATTCGTAAGGTTGGTTGCGATACCTCTTAGGCATATGACTCCAAAGAAGAGAAGAGAATAGGATAACTAAGTTTTGAATTGTTATAGAAAGGATTTATTTGATAGAGTATCTAGGAACGGGAGCGCCTGTCGCTTCGCTGCCAAGGTAGATAGTTCTCTCAAGTTATGTATTGACTATCAAGAACTTAATAAGATGACAAAGAAAAACCTCTATCCATTGCCTCACATTGACAACATCTTTAATCAGTTAGTCGGGACATAGTTTTTCTTGCAGCTTGATTTGGCTACTGGGTTTCGTAAGTTAAGATTTGTTGAAGATAATATCCAAAAGACAGCTTTCCCTACACCTGACAGATTTTCCGAATGGTTGGTCACATTCAGGATGATGAATACTCCAACTTATTTTGTAGATTTCATGAGTATGGGAGAAATTGAATAGGCTTGTAGTGGTCTTCATGGATATATTCTTATTTATTCCAAGAGCAAGACACATCATGAGGTTTTTAAGGGAAATGATGGATGTATTGACGAGAAATCAACTAAAAGCTAAATTTTCTAAGTGCCGCTTTTGAAGAAATGAAGTTCGTTTCCTTAGGCATATGTTACATGTGAATGAATCGATGGTAGACACAAAGAAAGTAGCTGCTATTACGAATTGGAAAATGCCTAAGAATGCATCAGAAGTCCAGTAGCTTTTTGAGTTTGGCCAGGTCCTATCGGAAGTTCATTAAGGATTTTGTAAAGATATCGACAACTATTACCCATTTTACAAAGAAGAACGTGATTTATATGCAGAGTCCGAATTGTGAAGCAGCATTTATTCGATTGAAGGATTTGTTAACGAGTGCTCCAGTAGTGGTTATCCCCAATGGCAACAAATCATTTATCATATACATTGATGCATGAAATACTGGTCTTGGTGCGATTCTAATGCAAGTAGGAAGAGTGGTAGCATATGAGTAAACCGTCGAAGAACCACGAGAGGAATTACCCTAATCATGACTTGGAATTGGATGCTATTGTATTTGCATTGGAATCATAGAGACATTATCAGTTAGGCAAGAGATTTGAGTTATCTATGGACTACAAATCTCTCAAGTATTTGTTTTTTAAGAAGGACGTGAACCTCAAACAGTAGCAGCGGATGGAGTTCTTATGATCATACGACCTTGGGAATTATTATACTCCAGGGAAAGGAAATGTAGTTGTAGAGACTTTGAGAAGGAAGCATGCCAGAAGTGAATTCTATGTTGCTACAGTGGAGAAATTCAGACTTTGTATCAGATTTTGATTATAGTCCTCGATCAGAGTATACGCCTGGATTGTTAGCGGCAACAATGGAAGTTGGACCTATACTAATGGATAGTATTGGGACGAGTCAAGGGCAAGATGCATTATTGGTAAGAATTATGGTGTAGTTAGGGTAGAGTGAATGATCGAGCCATTTGGATCATTACTCCAAGGGTCAAAGGACTATTTGAGGAGGTATGGAAGGCTGTATGTAGCATAAGTTAAGGAGATAATAAAGGAGGCTTTGGGGGAGTGTCATTATTCAAGAATAATCATTCACCTAAGAGGGGATAAGATGTATCTAGTTGTGAAGAGAATAGTCTATTGTCGATGGATGAAGAGATGGGTAACCAAGTATGTAGCACAGTGTATAACATGTTGAATAATGAAAGTGGAGCGAAGGAAGTCGAGTGTGCTACTACTTCTGTTCGATGCGCCATAGTGGGAGTGGGAATGCATATCTATGCATTGTGTAGATGGATTACCCCAGAGCAGAAGAGGAAACGAGAGTATATGTAGATCGTCTAATGAAAAGCGCACATTTTGTTCCAATTAAAAGCATGGGAACCACATCAACTTTAGCGATGCAATATGTTAAAGAAGTGGTTTGACTACTCGGAGCTCCATCTAGTATAGTGAGCAATCAAGATCCACTTTTCACAAATGAATTTTGAATTGGTCTATAGGAAGCGATTGGAACAAAATTGAATCTAGCCACTGCATATCAGCATAAATCGATGAACCGACTAAGAGAGTGAATAGAGTGTTGGGGGATTTGGTGAGGGCACATATATTGGATTTTGGAGGTTCTTAAGAGGATCATTTACCTCTTATGGAGTTTTCATATAATAAAAGGTGCTAGGTTAGTATAGGCATGGCACCGTTTGAAGCATTATATGGAAGGCCGTGTAAGCCACCTTCGCGTTGGTAGGATTCTATGAATAAGATTATTTTGGGCCCAAAGATAGTTAGAGATACTATAGAGAAGGTGTAGCTTATAAGGAAGAGGATGAAAGCTACACAGAATTGACAAAAATCATATGTGGACAGTAGGAGGAAATATTTGGAATTTAAGATGGGAGATTTAGACTTTGTTAAATTTTCTCCATTGAAGACAGTGGTAAGGTTCGGTAGTTCGTAGAATTTAACATCCAGATTGTTGGCCCATTTGTAATGTTGGAGAAGATAAGGAGGTTGGTGTATATAGTGGAGCTACCAGGGAAGATGGCAGGGGTCCATAATGTGTTCCATGTGCCACATTTGCAAAAATGTGTACATGATCCTACGACCATAATTGTACATTGTCAGTTGGAGGAGATAGAGCTAGAGTCTGAGCCCAGTTCATCCCATGCTTTGACCCATATTATGGAACATAGGATGAAACACTTATAAATAAGATAGTGAAACTGGTTAGAGTGCAATGGGGAAATGACCCGATAGTGGAAGCCAGAAAAGATGATGTGACGACCCGGATTTTTAGTCGTTTGATAAATGGGTAATTATTTGATTTAAATTATCGGAATATTAATTTTGATTGATCGAATAAATAAATTTCTGACGATTAAAATACCCGAACCAATATATTAACTTAAAAAGTATATAAATTTGGAACTTGTAAAATATCTGGTACATATAGATTGATAAATACTTTAGAAAAATTTATATAAAACACCACTATTTAAAATTAAGATATAATATCCAAGAATGTAGATATAAATATGTACAAAGTTTTATGATGTCGATAACATATACATAAGTATATAGATATACAAGTTATATATACATATATGTATATACATGTTCACCATATGAACTAATTTACATGAACAAAATTGTAAAAGAAACTAAGTACAAGTATATGTATATATATACTCATATGAATTAAATATAGGGAAGTTGGTAAAGGTGTGAATATATATATATATATATATATATATATGTAATATAAAAGTGTACAAAAGTAATATATATGGGAGATAGTTATAAGCATGAAAAACACATGATGCTAGATACAAGCAAAAATATACATAGGAAGATGCAAGTATATATATAAATCCATATGAAGATATGTATGTAAACATTTTAGGAGACATCATTATAGTAATTTCTTTTCAAGCACACAAAATTTCAACAAAACATTATATCAAATTCTTTTTCAATAATCAGATCACTTGAAACATGGAAATCAAATCAAGTCTATTAAATATAAAAAAAGGGGAAAAGGAAGCTTGCTGTGCACGACGGGAGGCTGCAGCCTGCTTTCTTTATAAACATCACTACCCTTTGTTTAATTCTGATTGGAGGAAGATAACCAAAAAAAAAAGAGAAACAAAAATCAGCAACCTCTGTTCAAATTTTGAAACCTGAAAGCCTGAGGCAGCGGAAAAAGGCAGGCAGAGTTCCTCCTTTTTAACACTGTGAGTAAACGTTTCTATAAAAAAATAGTATTTACCTTGTTTTGAATTTCCGGATGTAATATAATTTAAAGATCATTTGGTACCTTCTCTGATTAGTTGTATAATGTAATGTTTAAACAAAGTTTGTTTAAGATTACAAGATATAAAATTTAATAACATTGAAAGGAAGAATTAAGAAGAATATCAACCAGAATATTCAACTTGTAGTCAAACTCAGGATTTATTAGGAAATTGATTTCAACAATTAATTGTTTCAAGTATATTGCTTGAATCTACTTCAAGAACTAGGATTTTTAAGATGTAAATCTTAATTTTTAGTATTGTGTATTGTGAGAAATCATTGGTTGAACAGAAAATGAATTTCAACCTTTATCTGATGATCGACGAACTGTTGATGGTCGAAGTTTTTGTCGAGGATAGCACGTCAATCAAGGAGGCAGGAAAAATTATTTGATGGGGCTCCAGATCACCGTGGCGACATGGGTTGGTTGAGGAAATTTCTAAACCTAGTCTTGGTCGTAGATGGTTTCGAGATGTTTTCGCCACCATGGGGAGACCGGAGTCAATCGCAAGACATGGGATAGCTATGTAGGGACGTGGTGCTGCTCTAGAGCGAAGCCAGTGAGTTCCAGTTGTCTTGATCATCGGCGGCGAGGAGATTTTTGTCGTCTGTGTTTCATTCCAGTTTTTGATCGTGAGGCTTGTTTTCGATTAGCATTGTCGTCTTCGATTCTGGGTTATCGGAAGGAGTGGTGGAGTCGTTGAAAACTTGTAGATGGTCGTGGTGACGATCGGCGGTGGCCGGGGGTTCTGTGAACGTGCACGGGCACGTTTGGGCCGGTGAGTTGGCTGTGGAACTGAATTTTTGGAGAAGAAGTGGAGCGACTCGGGTAAGACTCATAGTTTTCACATGAGGAACTAGAAGTCGTGAGTGCTTGCTAGTGACTCGAGTGTTTGGTCGAGTTGTCTGAGAGATAGGCTCGGTTTTTTTAGTAAGGTTCGACTCGAGTTTTGCCGTGATAGTCTGGATTCTGGTAAGCAATTGGTTGTAAAGGAAATCAGGTTTTGAAAATTTTTAAAAAGCAAAGTTAGTAATAAGAATTCAAATTTATAATTCAAAATCAAGTTTTGAAAGGAAATCAAATGTTGTAAATAGAAATCTAATTAATGGGGTAATTAATCAAAAGATAATTTCTTAGAGTGGTAATTAATGGATAGTTAATGTTGGGGTCATTAAATAGTGATTAAGAGATGATTAATTACTTGGTTAATTAATTAAGGTTAATCGAAATTAATTTGGATTTAATTAATGAATGTAATTAATTAAGGTTAATTAATTAATGTGATAAATTAATGGATAATTAATGAAGTAATTAAGGTTTAATTACTCAGTGTAATTAATTTAAAGGATTAATTAATGTAAGTAATTGAAGGATAGTTAATTACTGTATGGGATTAATTAAGGATTATGGAAGTAATTAATTAAGGATCATTAATGAATGCCATTAATTAATTAAAGGTTAATTAATGTGAATGGTTAAGGATGATTAATCTATGTGATTAATTAAAGATTAATTACTTAATGCAATTAAAGAATAATTAATCAAGGGGATTAATTAAATCGGACAATTATTGTAGGATAAATTAATTGGTTTGTAACTAATTTATAAACAGGATTTAAAAGTGATTGATTTAATTCAATTATGGTTAATTAAATTAATTCGGGATGGTGTGGTTGATTAATCTTGCTTATGAATGATTGAATAATATTGTATGCCTTAGATTAGTTGATATCTCTGGTACGTGATGTGTGATGCTATGTGATATAAAATATTGTGTATAAGACAGTGACATCCTGTATGTTAAGTTGAATTGTATTTCATTGAATAACTTGGATTAAGATAACATGGAATTCGAAGAGACTGGAGTCGGGTATTAGTAAATACCCGAAACTACTTCGATTCTTATAAATTGATATGTAGAATCAATAGGCTGGAATGGAATGATTTAAGTGAATTGGACCCTTTTAATCTAAGTTTTTGGTACTTAGATATTGATGTGTGATGTAAGTGATTTCTATAATGACTTGAGAAGTTGTAAATTGATACAAGTTGCCCCGGGTTTATATAAGTTGTATGCTTTTATATTCCATGTTAGACGAGTTTACTCACGTTGGTTTCTAGCCCGACTCGGGTGTTACTTTGATGTAATGCTCGGGTCAGACCGAGTATTACAGAGTTTCAGGTAAGGACGTTTGGAGCTTAGGAGGCGAGCTGGATGGTAGAAACGTATCGAGTGTTTCCACTGTGAAATTAATTCTGTTTATCTGAGACATGTTAATGTGTATATGCCCAACATCCGGATATGTGTGTAACTCTGATGTATAAAAATGTAATTGACAGATACATTATTCTTTTGTAAATTGTTATTATTTGATATTATATTTTGAACCGCTGCGAATGTGAGAATCTGTGTTGTGTTTTCTGTTTTCTTCTTCTTCTATCTCTTTCTTCTTCTTCTAACTATCTGAAATTTTCGGGATCGAAAATTTCAGGTCGTTACAGATGAGGGCTACTCATTTGCAACTCTTTTCTAGTACGTTTCCCGAATTGATTAGATTTGGCTTCCTTAGTTAGATTATTCTAGGATAAGGATTCAGATGATTTGGATGAATTGATTGCTCGATTTTATATATGTGATTGAATTTTCATTCATATAGAAATATTTATGTACTTGTATTATGATGTTGTGCATCATACCTAACATGTCATCTCATTGCATTTATATAGGATGTACTAGCTACATTAATTCATTTTATTGGTAGAAGTTGCAAGACCATGACATTCATACCTATATGCTGTTCATATCATTTTAAATATGCCGTTGTTTGCATAAATTGGATGTTGTGTTTATGACTTGTTTGATATAAGCATGATAAGCGAACATTGTATTATATTTTCTATTCCCAAGGAATTTCGGGGACGAAGTTCTTTTAAAGGAGGAGAATGTAATAACCTCAAAATTTGATAAATAATTTAAATAAATATTAATAGTACGATGATGCAAAAATAACTAAAAGTAATGAATTAACTAAATAAATTAAATACAAGAATGGGTAAAATGTTCATTTTTACGACATTGGAATTTGATGATGAAACCAGTGCCATTGCAGTCGTCTTGTTTTTCCAATTCGTACAATATCTTGGTTTGCCTTGTTTGAAGTCCGTATAAAGGAATTATGGTTGAACATTGTCGAATCGAATGAGTGCAAAAAACTAGGTTTGAGTTTGAATTTGAAATTGAGCGGAATGTTTTCCCTCCATCTACTTAATAAACTAACACATATAATTTAGTTTAGAAAACTACCCAACACTTCTTCTTCCTCCACCTTTCATTCAAAATACCTAATATCAAATTCAAACATCTCTCTCAAAATCTACCGAATCAAATGAGACCAAAAACTTTTTGAAACTATCAGACAAAGATATGTACCGGAAGTGATTTGAAGGTGGATATTTGGAGTAAAGAGATGCACCAAGTGAAAAAGCAAGGATCTGGATAGAAATAGGCATTTTTGTGAGTCATTTGTGTTGTGTTCTTCATATAATGCAATGACGATCCTCTAATATGTTGGTTGTATTAGTGTAATATGACATGAACAAACAGTTAAACCGAAGTTTAAGAGGATTTGGGAGATTTGGCTGATAAGAATACTTAGAAACAAGGTTAGATAAAAATGTAGTAACTTGATGATTATATGTCAAATTTGGTGAAAATAATGATTAAACCGGACTTAAGAATGTAGGAATGTAGAAATTTTGTTTAAAATTATTATTTACGTCAAAAGTCGGCACAAACACCTAGATGGTAATGGAGGAGAAAAATGAAGAAAAGTATACTAAAAATAAGGAACAAGAGCACACAAAAATTATAATGGTTCGGCTAACCAAATCCGACATCCTTGAACTTTATTTATGTTTTTGCTGAGTTTTACGAAGTTGATCTTATGGATCGGTGAAGATCCATGAGAATACAAAGAAAGAATGAACGAAAATTTGTTAAACAAGACAAAAGTACTTTGAACAATCGCCATCCCCCTCTATTTATAGCTTTAGGTTGATGGAATGCTCTCCTCCACATTCCCCACGTTCGAAAGGAGCCATTTACAAAAGATCATGGCGAACTCACCAATATTTAGGGATAGTTACCAAACTACGCTATATGGATTGATACTAATCCATGGGATTATTCTATAGGTCTTCTTTTCTCTCACATGGAAATTTAGTTGGCTTATATCTTTGACTTCGACATTTGATTGCATTGTTATGGGCTTGAATTTGAGTGAATTCCTTAGTTCAGAGGTTAGGAAAAAGCACTTGACTTGTCCATCGATTGTTTGGGTCAAGATTAGTAGGTGAACAATTCCACATGGTATGACTAACCGGTAACTACTCCAACTTGGTGTGGCATAAGCTAGATGACAAATTTGGGAAGGCTTAAGGTTCGGTACCGACCGACCCATGGTCATGAATCAGTACCAATCCATGACTTCACTTGTTTCTTGGGCTTTAGACTTCGCACTTGGAATAGGATGTTGTGTGGGATTTGTTTGAATTTGCTTGGCAAGTTTGTGGCTTCACTTCTTGGTTTTGCGTAACATTTGAGTTTGATAGTTAACACACTGGATTCCTACTTAGTTATTTTCCCGTTTGACCAATCTGGCTCGTTCGAATGTAGCTTGGTCATAGGGCTGGATAATGTTTGCCCCTAAAATATATCTTGTGTTAGCAAGATATGCTTTGGATCAAAACAAGCTGTGGGTTCCATACTATCGGTTTCAAATTCTGCTTCAAGTAGTTGTTGATACTTATGTAAATTATTTTCACAAAGCATTTTTTTTCTTTACTCACCGCCTTTTTTCCTTGAATGGTTTTGGTTTTATAACTCTTGAGGTGTTTGAGAACCAGAACATGTTCTTCAAGTTCGCCATTCTAGCTTTGGAAAGTTTTTAGTGATTTCCTTCTTCGAATTAATTAGGTAGGATTATGTTCTCTTGGAACATCATTTGTCTTGTAACATGCATGCACACATATATACACACAACTGCTACCTACACACTCAACATGTATATGTATGTATATCTTAAGGATCAGTAACGACCTATAGGCAATGGAACTCTACTGATCTATGGTCTTTAAATTAGTGCCTTGAGAAGTGTCGATTCTTCTGCCTATACTTATGGGTCGGTGATATATAAGCTCGAGCCCATATTTGGTGATTTACATTTGTTTTCACTTCTCTATTTCAAGATTATTTTATTTAAAGCTCGCCATTGCCAAAACTTTGAATTACCAACCCATCCTCCAACCTTGAATCATTGCTTTCTTTCATCCTCAAACCATTCGGCATACCTTCAACCTTCTATCAACCACGAATGGCGAACAATTCAAACAATTTAAAATTCAAACCTACAATACTTCGAGTCTACCTGAGCTTGTCAATCTAGGTTGGTAGAGCCACTATTTGCATGCATTTGCCACTGGTTCATCACTCAACAGCTCATAATCAAGAGAGGGGACCATTCGTCTCTCCATATGGATCGTTCGATCCCATACTTGGGAGATTTTTCACTGAAAATTCGAATGCTTGAAAGTGTTTTGTGTAAAACATGAATTTACTTGAAGCATGGCCTGATTTTCTCGAAGCATGACTCAGGTTTGAGTTCTTGGAGTTTCGATTCGTATCGCTTTCGAGTCTTACTTGGGGCAAACTCGAGTTTTTTTAGCTACCCAAATTTTGGTGAAAAATTTCCAAGCATTCTCAAAACCTTTTAGATGAGGCTTTATAATTAAATTTGGTTGAGCCATGGTCGATGGTGAATGATCCTTTAGGACGGTTTTTGATAACGGTCGCTTTGAATGTTAACTGTCGACTGAACGAACATCATGCCGATATCTTTATCGAACATAGAGTTGGTCTCACGATGTAAGGTGCGCACACTACACAACTTTAAATGCATGCACCGTACAATTTTAATTGCACATTGTTTCCCTCCATTGATGTATGAGATCTGATTAATCAATGCACGTCGATATCTAAAGTGTTTGTTACATTGACTACATAGGGTTTTTTTCCAACGTGAAGATTACAGCTTTTAATATACCCAACATCTCTTACATGGAGCTTTGCAAGTTATAGATTGTAGATGCTCCTTGCTTCTCTCTACCATGGTCATAGGACCTTCGACATTGTGCTATGCCAACTTCGATATTGAATCTAGATCAACCGCTGTACCTTCGACGAAATCTACTCCTACTTCGTCCTAATCTCATTTGGTCATCATCAAGCAGGGAAAGCTTTATATATGACTCCCTTTTTATTGATTAAAGAGCCTATTATAGAGGTTTCCCCCGATGTCAATATGGGCAGTGCCATTATTCTAAACGATCCCCAAGATTCCCCGGCTTCAAAAGTTAATGAATGATACCTCAAAAGGATATGCAAGAGGCATTGCATTCCATTCGAAGATGTTTTAGTTCCTATACACCATAAGTGGGCACATTTGACCCAGTAGGATATACATCTTGCGATCAGCACATGTGCATGGCTGGTCGTATTCCACCATTTAATCATTTTATTCGTACAATTCTACATTTTATGAAGCTTGCTCCAGCCTAACTATAACCAAATGGTTATTTTTTCTAAACAGCACGTATATAATTTTCATCTGCAGTCTGAATCATGAGCATAGTGCTTAGGAGATCTGTTATCTGCATAAGTTCAAGCATCGAATATGGTCTCCTTCGCGTTTCTTCTTAGAACCTTCTAGGGGCTACAGAATAGTATTAGGGCTTTGAAATAAGTTAGGTTACTTTAAAGACGAATTCCTTTTCGTACATTAAGTCTCATTTTCATCTTCCTTTTTACTAATACGGAGGTTGTAGCTCCATCTACTCATATCGTCATTTCTTTCAATTGAAGATAATTCAAGGAAGTCAAGCGGTGCGGCCTTAGCGAGCACTCTTGTCGATCTCCATCAAGTCCCACTCGAAAAAGGGAAATGAGAATGCTTCTCACATATAAGAATCTGCATGCTTATAACTTGTTAGAGGAAGATCGTAACATCAATCATGCACTGGAAGTTAGGAAGGATGATGATAATGGCAATGATCATTCACAATATCACGATGTTGCTGTAGATGCCGATGAAGACAATGAGGTGCCCCCAGTTTTGAGCCCTGTTGTTGATCCCAAAGCAAGTCAAAAGGCCGAAGATAGTAGAGGAGTGAGGAATGAACATGCTAAGGAAGACGAGAGTGATGGTAGGGGCAATGATGTTGCCAATATTGGCCGTGAGTCCTCTAGCAGTGGAGTTGACGATGATCGTGCATTCCTTATAGCTCGATGACCAAAAATAAAGGTTGTTTCATCTCGGACATCTGTACAGCCTCCACCAACTGCCATGGTAGAGGAAGACCCCATCCCACCTTATAAAGGTATCTTTGGGTCTTTAGGAAGTATTCTGGATTAGTTCGGCTCCTTTGTCTTGGCAATATCAGTGTTGGGGATATCGGATCTCCCATCCATCTACCTGATGAAATGCCAGCTACTAGGGCCAAGGAAATAATCCCTATCGGCAAACACCAAATCCATGGTCTATATTGACACACTAGTACATATTCACACATACACAACACTACGATTCTACTTTATTTACACTAGATTTCCATTTCGTTGATGCTAACTTATTGATATTTCATTTAGAAAGTTGATGGAGCATAAGAATTTATATGATACCGTCTAGAGCTAGGGATACAAGTACAAAAAACCTGGATCGACCGATCATTCTCCTAATTCATCTCAGTTTGATTTAGGAAGGCATTCTGGTCGAGATCATAGGAAGATAGAAGTTATAGGTCTCATGGGTTGTCTCTACAATGCAGGTCTCATTCACCTCTTCCACATAGTATGATCTGTATTCAACGAGACCCGATCATGTCCCAATCGTTGAGATATCAATTACCTTTGTTTCAGCTCCTTTATCGATACAACCAGCAATATCTTCTCATGTGCCACAATGCTTCGAGCAGCCATCTGGGCTAGTTGCTTATGGTACCTCTCGTTTGGGAGTAGATAAGAGGCCAATTCTTCCCCATGTCGCTACTGCATAAACATAAATTGCTTTCAATCCTCAATTGGACGCTATGAAGCGTGCATTTCCAAATTTTTTTTTAATGATGTCCTTTTTGTTCCTCAGCTGAAAGATATCCCTTCAAAGGTCAGATCTGAGGTCGTGGATAACATGGATGATGTATACGATTAGTATTTCCAATGGAAAAGATTAGTTAAGGATATTTCTAAAGGATTTATAGAGAAAAGTGGAGCTTATTGGAGTGAAACGTTTACAAAAATAAGAAAAGCGCATAATCTCTTAATTTAATAAGGAAGTTGAAGATATCAACACATCATTGGCTGGTGCCAAGAAATGGGTGGAGGATCTGACAAAATCAACCAAGGAGGAGCATCAAAACCACTTGAGGCAGCTCACTACACGAGCCACACTTTATCATTGGAAATTGAGAAACTTAAGAAAAATGTAAAGGAGTAAGCCTAAAAAATACCTCAGTTGAAAAAGTTGTTGGAAGACGAAAGAAGGAAAAAGATGACAACCTTACCCAAGCTCAGATATATTATAAGTAGTTGCTAGATGCACATCAAGAAAAAGATAAAGTAGAGGCCCGAGTGAAGGGTGTTGAGGAGTGGGGAGAGGTTATAGAGAATAGAGTTAAATCCGAGTCGAGCCCATCCATGTGTACCATAATGTAAATGTCATCAATTTCGGTAACTTGAAATGGGTGGAAGAGGGGTATCCTCAAGCATTGGCCATAGCCTGGGAGGAGATCATGAGACAAGAGCGAGAACACTTCGATGGAGTTAAGGTCAACGAAGAGGAACTAAAACATAACATTTTGGACAGTGAAGACTAAGAAGCGCTCGAGCTCGATGAGTATAACCAACACCCTAAATTGGTTATTGTTGAATATGTATGTATATGATTTTTGTTTGATGATAATAGACATATATATATATATTCATTTAAATGTATTTGTTAATGTACTATTTTATTTTTCACATAATTAAATAAATATTTGTTGAATAAAATAAATAACATAGAATTTAAATAGATACTTTATTCAAACAAATATTTATTACAATTTTGAATAGTACAAATTTGAGCTCTCACTATATACACAATTTTCAAACAATACAATTTTGATTACATCACAATTTTCAATTTACAATGTGCACCTTACTACATATCACTCATTTACTCGTATTTGATCTTCAACGCTATTCCAGCTTGACTCCAGCATCTGAGTTATTTGCAAAATAAACACTGACGTAGTAAAATTGAAAAAGAAATATTTTTTCAGTGTAAAATAAAATGTGTTTTTGAAAATATTATTTTCCTCAGTTATTTGGGTTGTTCGTCATCATTTATTTTGAATTCATCTTACACGAACAACTTGCGACATGCATAGTGAATAACTATACATGCCACAAGGCCGTGCACACCGATATACACTTGATAAAACTATAGGGACAGATGAGCACAAGGTCAAACACGAGCCGAGGCTGGATTCAACATAGGTGCAATTTAAATGTACAAGTTTAATAAATGGTCACGACATTCAGACTCATGAAGATCATCAGGGATGCAACTCAACTCAAACCAGACGACAATTGCAAAGCCACAACCAAACAAGAATGAAGCAAAAAACAATATGCATATGGTCAAGCATAGGTCAAGAGAGTGGAGTCATGAAACACTTCAACCAAGACATGGTGCAGTTCAGGTTCAACTAAACCCAGAAATGAAGACTGCAAATACAAGGCAATATCTCAAATCAATAATCACATGTGGACTTCCAAATAAACCAGATCAAAATCAAGCAGTGATGAAACAAGTGCACCACATCAGGTTAGTGCATAAGAAAACAATGAAGCATGGTCAGATATGGAATCAGATACAAATGGTCAAGTGCATAACAAAGGAGCAACACAGCGTACATATATATGCTATGCATAAAAAGACTTTATATATAACCAGACTCAAGAAAATGAGAAAATAGTTTCAAACACACAGACATATATACATACAACTACATGGTGCAACAATCATATATATATATATGTATGTATGTATATATGTATATATATACATACATATGCAAACACACATGTATACATATACTATGCACATGAATCAAATGCACAAATCCAAACAACATGAATACATATGCAGTGACAATATGGGATACAATGGAAGTAGTTCAATATCAAAGCAAAGTCATGACCACACATTTTCAATCAGAGGAAAAAGAAATTTAACAAGTCAAAGTGTTTTCAACAAGTCAAAATATTGTCTCACATTCGAATACAGCCAGAAAAATATTGAAACAAAGTCAAGGCCGAATTTAATCAGAATTCATCAAGTCAATTTTCATCTCAAAGTCAAGAATACCACAATCGATTGCCTGGAAATCGTGAACCAGTCAAATATCACAAAGTCAAAAATCTCAAATAACAAAGTTACAGGAGAAAAGAAATTAACGGAGCAGTTTCAAATTCATGAAGCCGTGATAATCAAGCAAAGAATTATTTGAAATAGAACTGGTCAGGAATAATTATAAGCAACCAATAAAATCGAACGACCGAGCTAAAATTAGCAGATGAATTCAAACAATTTATTCGAACGAGATTTTAGGTAATTAAACCCTATAAATACTATTAACATCATCGACATTAAAATCATCGAGTTCAAGCAAACTAACTAGAAAAACAAAAGGGAAATTACATACCAATTTAAATCGAACTCGATCGAGAAGCAGCCGTGTGCAAATCAAAGAGACAATCAATCGACAAAGCAAGGAACGCGAGAACATCCACTCAATTGATCAAAAAAGTCGGTTTCTTCAAATTCGCAAAGCCCTAAATCTAGAAGTGGAACGAAGAGGCAGCCATTTTTCAAAGCAAAGAAGTCAGGCCGAAGAAATAAAAAAAAAGGACTTTTATTACTACATTTTTAATTATATTTTTAAACTATGATTTTGTATTTTAAATTGTTTTTATTTTGTATTTTATTTTTAAACATTTGAAATTTTTTAATCGTGTGACTAGGGGACGAAATACAGTGGTGTAGTTCGGGAATTCGCAACTCAATGGCTGAGTTGTAATAGGGTTTTGAACATAGATTTAGGTTAATCGATAGCAGGTGTCGCGAGTTTACAAGTATAAGCGTTTGACTAATTAATTTCTAGTAGAAACCTTGGGGGCTGAACGTAGGCAGGGTTTTGCCGAAGCTGGGTAAATCTGTGTTGTTCTATTTCTACCTTTAATATTCTGCTATTATCTGTGCTGCTATTATTCTTCTATTATTAGTGATGCAATAATTTTATATATTTTTGCATTAAATTATATAATTAATAGTATCACCCGCCTCTAAGGTGAAATCGATCCTACAAGTGGTATTAGATCTAGGAACAAAAGCCAATTTTTATTTTAAAATTTTGATTTTTCAAAACATTTTTTTTTAAAAAAAAATTTGAATTTTTAAATGGCTTCTTTCAATAATGCTTTTGCTGAGGGTCAGTCCATAGTTAGACCACAAATGTTCAATGGTGAATATGCTTACTGGAAAAATAGAACGAATTTTTTTCTAAAAACTATTGTTGCTTGGAATATTGTTGAGACTGGTTATAGAGCACTAACTATAATGGTAGATAATCAAGAAATTGAAAAGCAAATAGATCAATGGACAGATCTTGAAAATAAATTACAGAATGCTAATTCTAAAGTTATGAATTCTATTATTTGTTTGTTGGATCAAATTGAATTTAATCGTGTCTCACATTGTCTAACTGTGCAAGAAATATGCCACACATTAGAAGTGACTCACGAAGGAACATCTCAAGTCAAGGAATCTCGCCTTGCCATGCTTAGTAGCAAATACATAACTTCACAATGGCCAAGGATGAAAATGTCAAAGAGATGTTAGGACGACTTTCTAATCTCATATACAAATCAAAAGCTCTTAGAAAATCATACATAGAGTAGGAAATAGTCCGAAAATTCCTCAAAGTCCTTCCACGAAATTTTAAAGCAAAAGTGACTGCCATTCAAGAATCAAAGGATCTGAAACAAATTACAGTCGAAGAACTCATCGAAAATTTCAACACTTATGAGCTAGAAATCAAATTCAAGGAAGAACATGGTGGAGGTGATACACGAAAGAAATCAATAGCTCTGAAAGGAACAACTGAAAGTGAAGATGATAAGGATGATGGTGCAGCAGAACTGGCGCTGATAATAAAGAAATTCAAAAGGTGGAACCACAAATACAGAAATCCTGCTCTAAATAAACAATTAAAAAGTAGAATAATTAAAGCACTAAACAATTCAGAAGAATAGGAAATCATCTGTCATAAGTGCAATAAACCTGGTCACATCAAGCCCAATTATCCCCAAAATCGACTCGGCCAAGAAAATAAATTGAAAAGGAGAAATTTTGCAGCAACATGGAATAAAAGTGATGATGATTATGAAAGCACTAGCAGTGAAAGTGAAAAGGCATATCTGTGTCTCTGAGGTGATATAACTGATAGTGATGACGATGAGCCAAGCGAGGCATCGAAACTTATTCACTTAGAATTACTTATATATTTCCACGAAGTAAATGGCTGTTTTGAACAACTTAGGAAGAAGTGCGCTAAACTTGAATCACAAAGAGATAGTTTGATAGAACTAGATAAACAACTTGACCAATTAGTCAAAAACTATGGAAATAAAAACCCTAAGTGTGACAAGTGTCCATCATTCGAAGAAGAAAATTAAAAATCAGAAATTAAAATTAAATCACTTGAAAATGAAATTCTGATTTTGACAGAGAGTGAAAATACTAGGAGAGAAAATCCTATTAAAAAATGAACTCAATTATTGAATGAAAATGAATCTCTCAAAACACAAGTCCAACAATTGTCTACAACTTTAGGAAAAATTTTCAAAGAGGAAAAATCATTAAATATGCTATTATGGAAACAAACTATTAATACTGTTAGACAAAGACTTGGATATGATCAATTTAAACGTGTTAGTAACGAAATTAATCAAGTCAATTCAAAGTACATGATTTGTGGAAAAAGTGGACACAATCATAATATTTGCTATATAGACCCAAACACGTGAAAACCATTTCAATTTGGGTTCCAAAAGGCACAAATAT
This sequence comes from Allium cepa, assembly GCA_030765085.1. Lineage (NCBI taxonomy): Eukaryota > Viridiplantae > Streptophyta > Magnoliopsida > Asparagales > Amaryllidaceae > Allium > Allium cepa. The sequence goes on along the minus strand of CM060934.1, from coordinate 953,619,172 downwards.
AAAATCCCTTAAAGTCAAACAAATCTGGGTGCCAAAGGGACAAATATAAATTATTTTGGGTCTACACAAACATATTTTTCAAAATCTTTTGTAACTAACAACCGTGGTCCTATAAAAACAAATAAGTCATAAAAATCTTTTCTCGTGTAGCTGTGGTGGCAGGCTAATGAACAACAAGAGTGGTACCTTGATTCTGGTTGTTCCATGAACAAGACGGGCGACAAATCAAACTTTCTTAGCCTAGTATAAAGATGATAGAGTCACAATGGGTAACAACGAAAAATTATCGTAAAGGTAAAATAGGTAATGGTATATTTTTCTTGAATGGTTTATTGGTGTGAAAAACTGCACCATAATCTGATTTAAATTATGTGATGATGAATGTTGATTATGATTTTGACTTATGCAAAATTATTGGCTAATTATATTTATATGCCGAAGTCTCCCTAGAGTCTTTGAACTGGTTCATATAGTTTTTTTTGGACTAATGATGGTGTTTTATTGGTTGATGATTATTCTAGATACTCTGGATATATTTGTTTTTTTTACTGATTTGAGATGTGTCATTATGTTCACTGTTTGTTTATTTGAACCACTTCAACTCAAATCCTAAAGAATTTCATTTAGAAGCTGTAAAAAAGGATTTTAAGGTATTTGTTGCATAGTCCATGATTGGTCTATAATATCTAACTATTGATAATCTTGAGTCAAAGAGAAATTCATATGCAAATTACACTGGTAACCTAGTTGATAGAAAAATTACTAGTGGAACATGTTTTATGAAAAGATAATCATTAGTTACGTCACATTTCAAAGAAAATATCTGCATATTTTTCATTTCAACTGATTTTCATATGAGCGAAACTTTTCCTATAAAACCCCTTCAAGAAAATTGTTTTTGTTGACTTTGTTTCAGATTAGTCATTTTAGAAAATTTGATTCTATAATTATTTTTGAATTTGATCTTAAATGACTACATTAAGTAATCTGACTCCCTACTGATTATCGAAAAGATAAGTAGTGATTGAAAAAGTGATGAGTGTTGATATTAATCACATATTGTGACTTAAGATAGCATATTTAGTAAATTTCTTTAGAAATTTAAAAAATATTTATAATAACTTTTGATTGGTAAAAATTCCATGACCATCTCTATTTCTATCACATTTCTAACGACTATCACTCATCAAAATCCAATATAGTATGTCAATTTGTGGTATTTTAAACAACAAAATTATTCATTTTCATTTTATTTTTAGCAATAAAAACATCCAAAGTATTCACTCTCATTTAAAAGTCCTCACGGTTATGCATGGATGAATTACTTGAAATTTTTGATTATGTGCTTTCATGCTCATTTAAAAGTCCTCACGGTTATGCATGTATGGAATATAGATCAAAACTGATTATTAAATAGACAAGTTGATTCTAATCCCACTTAAAAGTCCTCACGGTTGTGCGTGGTTAGAAGATGCTTGAAATTCACTTTTTTTTTAAAAATTGTGAAAAATACTAATCTCATTTAAAAGTTCTAACGATTATGCATGGTTAGTAGATATTCAAATTCCTGATGTAAATATACCACAAATAGACACAATAATATGGTTTTATATACCAACATCATCCCTATCACTCTAAAGTGGAATATGCGGTTAACATAGTATTTATGATTTTTGTTTGATTTTTTTTACTGGAATTTAATATTTATACTCGATTAGGTATTAATGTTGTATTAATATCTAACACTTTATCTCTATTTTTCAAACACTATTACTCTTTTGTTGACAACAAAAGGGGAAGAGAAAAGTTAATATTTTGAGAAATAAGGGTCAAATATTTTGTTTTTTATTTGCATATTCTCATCTAGTTTCATTTTCATATTTATTTTCATCATATATGAAGGGGAGCCTTTGTTGTAGAGAGGGAGCATACAAATAGGAGGAGAAAATAGAGTTCATCAATGATTAAATATATTTAACAAATTCAAAATCTTAAATATATGTTTGTTATCATCAAAATGGGGAAATTGTTGAATATGCAAGTATATGATTTTTGTTTGATGATAATAAACATATATATATATATATATATTCATTTAAATGTATTTGTTAGTGTACTATTTTATTTTTCATATAACTAAATAAATATTTGCTGAATAAAATGAATAACACAGAATTTAAATTCAAACATATATTTTATTCAAACAATAATGTATTACAATTTTGAATAGTACAAATTTGAGCTCTCACTATATAAACAATTTTCAAACAATACAATTTTGATTACATCACAATTTTCAATTTACAATGTGCACCTCACTACATATCACTCATTCACTCGTTTTGATCTTCAACATTATTCCAGCTTGACTCCTGCATCTGAGTTATCTGCAAAATAAACACTAACGCGGTAAAATTGAAAAAGAAATATTTTTGTTGTGTAAAATAAAATATGCTTTTGAAAATATTATTTGCCTCAGTTATTTGGGTTGTTCTTCATCATTTATTTTGAATTCATCTTACACGAACATCTTGTGACATGCATAGTGAATCACTGTACATGCCACACGTCCATGCACACCAATATACACTTGATAAAACTGCAAGGACAGGTGAGCACAAGGTCAAACCCCGAGCCGAGGCTGGATTCAACACAGGTGCAATCCAAATGTACAAGTTCAATGAAATGGTCATGACATTCAGACTCATGAAGATCATCAGGGATGCAACTCAACTCAAACCAGACTACAACTACAAAGCCGCAACCAAACAAGAATGAAGAAAACAACAATATGCATATGGTCAAGCACAAGTCAAGACAGTGGAGTCATGAAACACTTCAACCAAGACACAATGCAGTTCAGGTTCAACTAAACCCATAAATGAAGACTGCAAATACAAGGCAATATCTCAAATCAATAATCACATATAGACTTCAAGATGAACCAGATCAAAATCAAGTAGTGATGACACAAATGCACCACATCAGGTCAGTGCACAAGAAAACAATGAAGCATGGTTAGATATGGAATCAGATACAAATGGTCAAGTGCACATGAATCAAATGCACAAATCCAGACAACATGAATACATATGCAATGACAATATGGGATACAATGGAAACAGTTCAATATCAAAGCAAAGCAATGGTCACACATTTTCAATTAGAGGAAAAAGAAATTTAGCAAGTCGAAGTGTTTTCAACAAGTCAAAATATTGTCTCATATTCGGATACAGCCAAAAAAAATTGAAACAAAGTCAAGGCCGAATTCAATCAGAATTCATCAAGTCAATTTTCATCTCAATGTCCAGAATACCATAATCGATTGCTAGCAAATCATGAATCAGTCAAATATCACAAAGTCAGAAAAATCAAATAACAAAGTTACAGGAGAAAAGAAATTCACGGAGCATTTTCAAATTCATGAAGCCGTGATAATCAAGCAAAGAAATATTTGAAATAGAACAAGTCAGGTAAAATCACAAGCAACCAATCAAAATCGAAAGGCCAAGCTAAAATTAGAAAATGAATTCAAATGATTTATTCGAACGAGATTTTAGGGAATTAAACCCTATAAATACTATTAACCTCATCGGCGTTAAAATCATTGAGTTCAATCAAATTAACCAGAAAAGCAAAAGGGAAATCACATACCAATTCAAATCGAACTCAATCGAGAAGCAGCCGTGTGAAAATCAAAGAGGCGATTGATGGACAAAGCAAGGAATGCAAGAACATCCACTCGATCATTCAATGAAGTCGGCTTCTTCAAATTCGCAAGGCCCTAAATCTGGAGGAGGAACGAGAGGCAGGAATTTTTCAAAGCAAAGAAGTCAGGCCGAAGAAATAAAAAAAGGACACTTTTTATTTCTACATTTTTAATTTGGGCCAACATCTTAGATTACTCTTTGGCTTATATTTTTAAACTAGGGTATTGTGTTTTAAATTGTTTTTATTTTGTGTTTTATTTTTAAACATTTGAAATTTTCTAGTCGTGTGACTAGGGGATGAACTACGATGGTGTGGTTCAAAAATTTGCAACTCAGTGGCTGAGTTGTGGCAGGGTTTTGAGTGTAGAGTTAGGTTAGTCGATAGAGGGTGTCACGAGTTTACATGTATAAGCATCTGACTACTTAATTTCTAGTAGAAACCTTAGGGGCAGCACATAGGCAGGGTTTTGCCAAAACTGGGTGAATCTATGTTGTTCTATTTCTGCTTTTAATATTCTGGTATTATCTGTGCTACTATTATTCTGCTATTATCGGTGCTGCAATTATTTTATATATTTGCGCATTAAATTTTTATAATTAATAGTATCACCCTATTCACCTCCCTCTAGGGTGAAACCGATCCTACTGTTACCATGGATCAGGAAAGCGGAATGAGAGTTCTGAGTCTGCTCTTAATCACTCAACAGCAAACATCACTACTCCCTTGATTTCAAAACTTCTAACTATTGAAAATATCACTTCTCTTCCTACCTCTACCATTGTTTCCACTATCGGGGCGACTTTTGAAGTTTCAACTGTTCCAACACTCTCGGTGGATGCTCAATACAATCCTAATGAGCCCTTACTTCTGAAATTTCCATCTTATGTCTAATTCTGGAGGGAGGCTCTAGTGGCACTCCAGCTCATGTTGAACTCTACCTCCCAAAGTTATATCATTAACTTCGTGCATATTTAAGATGGCCAATATGACACCGGTCGACATCAATGATCTCTGCTTTTATGTTTCTCAAGTTTTAGGTCAACTTTCTATTGTTCCTCTGCCTGGCTTACCAATGGGCACACAAACTATGATAACTGAATCGGCCATTGTATCTACCCCTATATCGACCATGGCCACTCTGGTGGGTTCCATTCCTGGTCCTAATGATGAAACGATTCATGGTTTGGATGAGGAAGCCAGAGGTGATCTCTATAGGGCTCAAGAAGGGGAGGACATCATTATAAATGGGGATTCCGAGCCTTCCTTAAGGCCTACCATGCAAGAGATGCTATAATCCCGAGTCATGTTGGACAAGTAAATTAAGAAAGAAAAAGATGTTGATATACCTCTCCCTCTATCTTCTAGTTGCCAGTCAATCTATCTTTGCCCCGCATTACCATCCCTACCTCTGAAGGTATTCAAGATGTGCCTCTTGAATACTCAGGAAGCAATTTTTAAAGGGTAGGAAAAGTAAGGAAAAAAGCAGAAGGAAGACTGGTGAGCCTGGTGCAAATTCTTCCAGTGAAGGGAAGAAGGAGACGAAAAAGAGAAAGAAGAATTAATCGCATTTTCTTTGCTTTTATCATCTTTATTTAATAAAAACTTCTATAAATAGGCTGTAGTTGTGTGAATGCAGCCCTTTCTTTTTGCCCAAGTAGTATGTTAATAAAAGAAGACCTGTTTTCTTTCAAACCTTATGCCAATCTTTTTAAGCATTGAGAAATGTGTGAATTATTTACCTGTTGTCATTTAGCCAAATTAATAGCTTGTTTCACTATCTTTAGTTGAGTTCCGTCCGACCAATGATAATGTTTGAAATTACATTACTTCCAATTTTAAAGGATAATGGCCTGGATGTCTATCCCTAGCCATCCTATTTGGTCAAGTTTTTCTCTGGATCTCGACCAGAATTAGTCCTTTAGAGCGTTGGTGTGAACATCCATTTCGTGGATGTTTTCATCTGATCTTCCCTAGTTCCGAGCGTTGAGCAAGATTGATCACCTAGAACAGTGAGTATAATGTCCACTTCTTGGATGCCTAGGTAAGATCCCACCTAATTCCATATATTGATCTTTAGCCTCACCATCCTCCAAGTGAGGAGTTTGCAATCTACCAAACTCTAATCTAGTGCATTGTTAGAGCGTTGCGTTTTGCTCCACCCTTATATGTTTATACTCATGTACCCAGAACACAGGCTGGAAGAGTTGATTGGCAAATATATCTGGACATCGGGAACAATCTTGTTCCGTTAGCCTGATTATGGACCGTTTAGCATTAAATGGCGATTATATTTGGGCCCATGCAGACCTGCATTATTTACATGCGGATTTGTTCAATTTTGTTATTGTTTGCGGCGTATGACTAGGCTAATAAGAATACCGGTCCATTAATTTTGAAAGCCAAATTATTATATATTCGCAAGAAAGGATAGATTCTATCTTTTTATATCAAAGTTGATTAAATATATATGACATCTAATTTGAGTGAAATATCTTTTAGATGCATTGCGGGAGTGAAATCCCATCAACAGTTGCCAGCTTGGATGTTCCATTTTAAAATTATGTTCGATAGCATATGGACCTTCCTGACTCGGGCCCATATTCATAAGATTAAGGTAAATTCATTTAAGGATGAGGACGAACCAATCTCGAAGGTATGATTCTCAAACTTAGTGTTATAGTGTCAAGATACTCGCTTTCGGTGAGCAAATGCACTTAAGTCCGCTTCATCTCGCTTCTCATTGATTATATCGAGTGATCCAACAAAGAGTTTCTCGTACACTTTAGGGTCGTATTGAGCTATGAGAAGATGCTTCTAATTAAATGAGAATCATGGTCTATGATCCATAGGTCAGAGCGAATGGGGTTTGACCGATCATGGACTTGTGGGTTGTTTAGTAAGCCTAGAGTGCTAACGATAATTCATCAACCCATTTTTCCTTGGCCTTCTCCAATCGCTTCTTCATAATGGATTTAATTATCTTATTCATGGCTTCAACCTGTCCATTCTCTTGGTAGTGTGCTACCACAACAAATCTCTTCTCTTCTCGATTCTGTTGCAAAAGCTTTTAAACTTGATGCTGTCGATTTGCGTCCCGTTATCCGAAACGATCGTTCGTAGGATTCCAAATCAACAGATTATGCTTATAATTATTTAGTTGATCACCTTCTCGTTGTGATGGTGCAAGCGGTTTCTTTGACCCACTTTGTAAAGTAACCAACGATTGCATTAGCATACTTTGCATCATCCTTTGACATTAGTAGCACGCAATTAATATCAATTCCCCATACTGTAAATGGCCAGTGACTAACCATCTACAGGGTCTCTGTTAGTGGGACTTTAGGAATCTTTGTGAATATTTGACATTAATCACACCTTCTAGTGTAATCGAACACATCCTTGTGAACCGTAAGCCAGAAATACCCGTAGCAAAGAATCTTCTTCGTTAGCATTTGACCTCCGGTGTGATCGCCACATGCTCCTTCATGAACATCCGTAAGGATTCTTTTGACTTCATCGTTGGCTACACACCATAATAAGGGAACCAAGAATCCTTTCTTATATAATACCCCTTCCCAAGTAGAACATCATGAAGCTTTGTAGAGGAGCTTACGTCACTCATTCTTTCTGTCAAGGAGGGTTCCTTTTATACTCCTTGATTAGAGTCATCCGTGACTCCTTCTCACACTTAGCCTCCAAGTTCCAATCGACATCTATCTGGTCAATGCTCGAAGCTGATAATACTTCTACTGAAACTAGGCCCATGAGTTATGCATCCATTGAATGAGCCAGCTTGGCTAGTGAATCGGCTTTTGCATTCTCTTCTTTGGGGGTATGCGTTATCATATAATATTCAATGTAATTTAGTAATTTCAGGGCCTTGGTCAAGTAAGGAGCTAGCCTCGCCTCTTTGGCTTGGAATTTTTTCCTCACTTGGAAAATCACCAATCGAGAGTTGTAATAAATGTGCAAATACCTCCCAGTTCTTTTGCATCTTGAATCCTGTAATTAGTGCTTCATACTTGGCTTCATTATTTATTGCTGGAAAATCAAATTTTAGGGCATAGCAAATTGACCGCTCCTCGGGGGTTACCAAAACAACTCCACCTCCCGAGCAACATTCATTAGATGCCCGGTCGGTATACAACTTCCATTTAACACTCTATTCCACATCGTCTTCTATACTGTCACCCCGAGCCGTATATTCAGCAATGAAATATGCCAAAGCCCTGCCTTGAATTTCTCTATGGGGATGATACAATATGTTGTACTGACCTAATTCAATGTTCTGTTTCAATAATATTATTGAAGTCTTAGGTCGCTGCAGAATCTGTTGAAGGTTCTGATCATCAGTGCTTTAATTGGGCGTTCTTGAAATGAATATGGAGTTTTCTTTAAGCGATCAATAGGAAATAAGCTAGCATTTCTAGCTTTGGGTAGTTTCTCTCTGCATTGTCAATCGCCTGCTTACGTAATATACCGACCTTTAGATTCTGGACTCTTTACGTACAAGTGTGGCACTCTCGGCATGAATCAATACTGCTAGATAAATGAACAAATCCTCTCCTTCCAAAGGATTTGACAGGATGGGAGGTCTTTCCAAATGATCCACTAGGGCTTAAAAAGCATCCTTGCAATCTTATGTCCAGGCGAAGTTTCTTTTCACCACTTTGAGGACATTGAAGAACGGTATACATTTGTCAGTAGCCTTTGAGATGAATCGGCTCAGTGCAGATACTTTCTCATTCAAACCATGTACCTCCTTTATCGTCGTTAGGGCTTTAACATTTCTCAAGGCTTTAATTTTATTTGGATTGGCTTAATTCCCATCGAGTTCACTGTGAAACCCAAGAAACTTTCATGATGCTGAGCATTTCAACAGGCTAATCCATACTTTTAGAGTAAGCCATACATCTCTGATAGGTCCTCTACATGGTTCGTCGATCGTCGCTATTTTACAAGCATATCATCTATGTAAACCTCCATTGCATACCGATCTGCATCCTGAACATTGAATTCACCAGTCTCTGTAAGTTGTTATCGCGTTCTTTGGACGAAGGTCATAACAAGGTAATAGTACAACCCTAAGTCAGTTTTGAGGCTAGTCTGCTCCTAATCAGTATGCGCATAGGAATTTGATCGTAGCTGGAGTAAGCATCCATGAACGACAATAATTTACGACCGACTGTTAAATCCACCAATGGGTTGATCTTTGGCAGCAGAAAGCTATCCTTCAAGCATACTTTATTCAAATCGGGGTAATCAATACATGTTTTCCACTTCCCATTAGATTTCTTGACCAACACTTGATTAGATACCCAATTAAGGTATAAAGCGTCACAGTCGAAGCAACTAGCTTTTAGTTTATCCACTTCCTCTTTGAAAGCAACGGATCACTCAGACCCAGATGCTTTCTTTTGCTTGACAGGAAAACATCTAGGGTTCACATTCAATGCATGGTATGCTATCTCTGGCGATATTCCATACATGTTTGAATATGTCCAAGAACACACGTCCAAGTTTGCGCCAAGGAACCTTATCGCCTGTGTAGGATCATCTTGACTAACCGAGATGTTGATCATCAACTTGATGGGGGTCGCGCTCGCATCCTTTGGCTCTTTCTTTGGGTCTATAGTTTTATGAAACTTGCTATAACGACCGAGCCAGGGATTAGGTGGTGATTACTATGCACCATTGATTTGACGCTGAGGATCTTCTTTACGTCCTTTCCTTTTCACGTCACTTTGCCTCCCTTAGCTCAGTGACATAGCCTTCACATCCAGTATTTTGGTCCCCTTGAATGACTTCTACTCTGTTTTTTGTAGGGAACTTCAATATTAAGCACCATTGAGAAAGGGCCACTGAAAAATTAGAAAGGGACGGTCGACCTAAGAAAGCATTGCATATAGAAAAACATCCATCACCATGAAGGTCACAACCAGCATCCTCTTATGGTCACCTTCACTTAAAACCACTGGCAAATCCATATACCTGATAGGCTCTATTGTATCTCTGGTAAATCCTTGTATTTGAGATTTACATGGCTTCAGGTCTTGGCCATCATCAACATTTAATCAGAGGTTTTTTGAAACAAAATATTTGCTGATCTTCTATGATCAACTAGAACCTTCTTTACATTCACAAACCCAATCACAACCGATATTACCAAAGGATCATGCATAGGTGCTTCGATTCATCCACATCTTTGTTTCTAAATACGATATCATTAGTCATTGTCTGGAGCTGCTTTATTGGAGCTCTATCTTCGATAGCAGTACAACTTTCATACACAACATACCTCAAACAACTTGCACATTTCTCCATCTCATTCCAGCTATTCACAGTTGAATGAGGTACACCAATAATTGTTTTAACAACAAGCCTTTTTCTAAGCTACCAAGGTTCGCGACAACTAGGCCCAGTTTAGCTCCATTAGAGCAGTTGCTCCTAGGGTTGAGCATTTTCTTGTATGTCATCCCATGGGGCTTTCACGTACAGTTGAAGCTTCCTTTTCGGGATTAAATCCTTAATCGCATCTTGTGGATATTCATATTTATTCGTGTTATTACCATGTGTCTCATGGAAGCGACGAAACTTTCCAAATCTTTTATCCCTCTCAATATATTCCCTCGGAGCCAGCTTTGATATTATTTGGTACCTCGCATCACCAAGTATATGTTCTCAATCAAATTATTTAGTGGTGTATAATTTTCATACTTTAGACGTTTCTTGAAATCCGCCTTTCTACTTCCATCACATTGATTTTTTTTGGTTGTTACCTTTGTTTCCCACATTAACAACTATATTCTTGGAACCATTGCTAGATTGCTTCGCAGCTACATTACTCTAAACTACTTCACTCTATTATCCACCATCAACTTTCCTAGCGGTCATGTTTGCCTCTACCAAGTGCAAGAACTGATTTTCCTTTTTGTCAAAACACATCCATAATCGAAGCAACTTTATCTTCAACCATCTTCCAAATCAACATCTAGATGTATCACCTGATCAGAGCCATCAATACTATTTCTTCTTTTGCGTCACGCACTTCCATCACTACATGTTAAATCTACTCAAAAAGTCCTTCAACGAATCCTTTGTACTTTGGAAAAGGTTTGATAATGACATCAAATCTTTCAGGCAAGTAGTCTACAAGAAAAAATGTTCAACAAACTTTCTTACCAATTGATCTAATAAAGATATGGATGTCGGTGGAAGCTGATAAAGTCACGTCGTCACCATACCTTCAAGGAAAATGGGGAAACATCAACACCTGATGATATCTGTCTCCCTAGCCGTGTTCATGTGTCATTCATATTTCAATAATTGTTACTACGGATCCACCATCCTATTATAGGATGGCATCGTTGGCATTATGAACTTTCAGGGATACTCTTCATGCTAGTGAATGGGTTCCTACTAAGGGAAGATCCCCACTCATTATTGCTTCCGTGCTAGTTCTCATTTACTAACTTCTTCACCATATCAACCAAGGATTCTAGTTCAATCTGCTACTAGACGGCGATAATCATGGCCTGCGCTATGTGTTTAGCACTGCAAATGTTCTTGGTTAGTTCCATGGCACCTGGGTCCCTGGTCTCAGGGAGAACCATTCGTCATGTGACGGATCAACAACAGCCATCAGAATTTTAACACCCTATTCATCAGGAACATAACCATCTCCACCACTAATGTTACCATCCAAGTCAAAAACACTTCCTGCACTTATATCATATCGACAGGGTTTGGTGCCGATCATTGGGATGGTTTGATATTGATCTATACTCTTGTAGTTTGGACATTAACCAATTTGCCTTTTGAGGTTTCTATTTCATTCTTATTCATTATCTACTTCCCTTGTGTTACTCAGCTGACGATGAGGAACTATCTCCTTCTTCAGAACTGGAAGGCAAAAACTCCCATCTATTCCTTCTATGACTATGAGTTAACTGGTTCATCAAGTCAAGACTTTTCTTCATCTATTTCCTTAATTCGTCTTTACTTTCATCCATCTTATCATTCATCTCCATTATCATCCTGTCCATTTCAACCCATGTTATCATATCTGATGTGCTTTGAATTTCAATAGTGACTTCTTCAACATGTTGAGAACTAGCATCCTCAACATCGTTAGCAGGCCTAGAGGCGGTAGATTTCTCCTTTTGTTTGGTCCTAACTTTAATTAATTCTATGATAGATTCTATGGAAATCTGAATAGTCATGGATTATAAGAACGAAACTGATAGATCTACTTTGTGGATTAAAGAAATCCAATGGTAGAAAATTGATCCAAATGGCTTGAGGTCAATAAACTCTCAATGGAAACACCAAAATATTTACGCTAAAAGTTGGCACAAACACCTAGAGGTCAAAAGAGGAGAATAAAATGAAGAAAAGTAAATTAAAAATGATGAAAAAGAGTACACATAACAATTATGTTGGTTTGGCTAATCAAAGGCCTACATCCACTTAAACTTTATTTATGTTTCTACTAAGTTTTACAAAATTAAGCTTATGGATTAGTAGCTGTAGATCGATAATGATCTACGAGATTATAAAGAATGTATAGACATTTGTTAAACAAGACAAAAGTCCTTTAGACAATTCCTCCTATTTATAGTTGTTGGTCGATGGAATTCTCTCCTCCACATTCTTTCCCATGTTCCCCGTGTTTTAAAGGAGCCATTTACAAAAGATCATGGCCAACTCAGAATATTCAAGGATCATTATCAAACCATGTTATATGGATCAGTACCGATCTAGGAGATTGTTTTGTGGGTCTTCCTTGCTCTCTCATGGATGTTTAGTTGGCTTGTATCTTTGTCTTCGATATTCGATTGCAATGTTATTTACTTGAACTCGAGTGAATTCCTTGGTTCATAGGTTAGACAAAAGCACTTGACTTGTCCTTCGATCGTTTAGGTCGAGAATAGTGGGCGACCATTCCACATGGCATGCGGTAACTAGTAACTGATAATGAATTTTCATCGTTAACACCCAAAAGTTGCAAGGAAAGATGAATTTGGTTGAGTGAAGCTTGGCTCACCCTTATGGACCTCAACGAGTGTTGGAAAAAGTGGCATTTGGTTGAGAAAAGGCTTAGGAAAACAGGCTTAGTATGTTCAAGTATATGATGATATCTTAGATTAATCATAGCGAAATTATGCTTAAATTTATGTAGAAGTCATATCGCTAATATCGGATAATCTTATACCAATAGGAATCGAGTATGAGTGTTTAAGAGTTCAAAGCAAGTTATGATTAAAAATCACAAGTGCTTTGGAACTTAAAACAAGCCATAAGTCATGAAATCTTTATTCACATGCTATGAAATAGTTAAATGCACATAGCCTTATTTGTACAAAGTTTGAGTGTTACAATCAGCAAAAATCACCAAATCAATTTAGGGTTACAAAGTTCAAAATGTAAGAAGTTGAGAAAAGAATGATTCCCATTTATCCATGCCCCTAGGTCAGTATTTATAGGGATGGTAAGACACAGCATGGATTTTATGCGGCATACCTGTTCTACGGCATTGAAGTTTATCTAGATGGCACTAAGGATTTAACTTTTATTTGACGACTTTCGACATTCTCTAGTGTATTGATGAACTATGGCATTATCAAGGCATGGTATTGATGATAACAACATTGATAATAGGCGACATTGATAATAAGAGGCATCGATAATAGATGGCACTGATAACAAGTGGCATTGATAATAGGCGACATTGATAATAGATAGCAATGATGAAAGACGACATCAATAAGGAGCGACCTTAGAAGGTAGCAGCATTAAAGGGATGCTATATCAACTTGAGGCGATATTAACTAGATGCAGCATTTAGAACACTGCATCAATGAGGTGCGACATGGATGATGCATCATGCCGCTATGCATTGATGGCTTATGGTATACAATATCAATGGTGCACGACATTAGTTCTTGCCTTAATGAAATATTGGCTTGGTACATGTCATCTACTGGTGATATGCCAGATGCAGCATCAATGATACGAGACATCATTATAGACCTTCGACATTGGCTTGAGAATGCAACACCATTTAATGGCCTTTGTTAAAGAAGGGTGGCATTAATGGTATGCGACATTGATGTTGTGTATTCTGGTGGCATTCAATATTCCATATTGCATTGATAGACTCTTTTGGCTGCAAACTTTTATCTCGGCACTCTTGTTATCGATATGTCTTCATACCATCAGAATCAGTAATGGTAGCAATATTTGTCTCTCCCTAGTATGAAGGAAACATTGACTTTCCAAGTTAATATTTTTAGCATTGAACTCTTTACCACTATTGGTATTCTTTACAGATCCAAATATGCATTTAAAATTGATCCAATAGTAGCTGCATGTCTTCTTTTCCACTATAAATAGTCAAGTCTTTTCCTCCTTCCTCTTTACCTACTCTTCAATCTCAAGCAAAGGAAAATTTTAAATTCTCAAAATCAATCGAAATCTGATATTTTAGACACTCGATCAATTATTGAGGTTCAATTTTCGATTCTAATTTCATCAATTATCCTAAATCAGAGAGCTTTATATATAAATCATCATTAGGGTTTTATTTGGGCTTTTCGACTTCAAATGGACATCTATGTTTCAGATTCTAGGTTCTGATGTTTAATTATGTTGTCAATATTCATAGTTTTGGTTAAATTAATGATCGGTTACGTTTATAGAATTAACCTTGAATTTTATACCGATAATGAAATTGGTGGGTTAATTAAAGATCAACAACGTTGATTTAGATGCTTGGGAGTTTCTGATTTAACAATAAAGTGGTTTTCCATTAAACTCAAAACTTGACGTTGCTTTGTTTTATATCGAACCTGAAGTTTAATGATGTCTTTATGATGTTTGGTATAAACTGGGTATTTTCTTTCCTTATTATTCCACCAATCAGTCCTGTAGTTTAGAGAATTAATAGCGCAAGGTCCTTATGCCGCTAATACATAAAGATGCGACAATCGATTTAAATTACAATGGAGCATTCTATTATGTAGTTATTAACTAGAATCATCATCGTTCAAATTCGGCATTGATTTATGGGGTTATTATATGACACTGATAACCATATGTTATTGCTATTTTTCAGTAACCATTTTAAACATTTTAGTTCAATATTTTTTGTAACAACCCGCATATTTATCGAGTTTGTATTTAAATATTTTATTTAAATATTAACTCGTCAATCGGATTTTGGTCCGAAAAGCTACTTTTTGCAAACGGTCAAATTAGGACTCGAGATCACTTCCATTGAGTTCGAAATGTCGTTTACAACTTTTTTAAGTATAAACATCGATAGGTTTGGAGTTAGTGAAATTTCACTAACTTTTCTCACTTTGGACTTTGGGTTAGTTTAGCCTATTAAGCCCAAGTTCCAACCCTCTTCTCCTCACTCTTCATAAGTTTCCTAACTAATCAAGCTTTGGCATTAATGGTGGAGGGAATGGGAAATTAAAATTCCAAAACTCAAATTCAATTGCAATCCATCTTTCTACTCCAAATTCAAGAAGAAGACATTGGATTCAAGCTTCTTGTGCTTAGATAGAAGAAGGATTGATTCTTGCTTGCTTAAAACTTCAATTTCATTGATATTTGGTGCAAAGGTGAGATTTTTATCTCACAAATCTAGTCTATAACTATATTGGACTGTTGGGAATGATTCCCTATCACTTTTGCATGCACATTAGCATTTGGTTTGGATTGGATTGGCGAAAAACTCCAAATTTTAGCGTTTTGGTGAATTTTCTGCACTTAGGTCGTTCTGGCCATTTTTGGTGTTCGGAGTTAGGTCCCTCGCGACCTAACCCTTAGGTCGTTCTTGTGTTATCGCGCTAAGTCGCACTGCCTTGAATCTTCACCTCGGAGTTAGGTCGTAGGTCGCAAGGTCGCTAGGTCGTGGGTCGTTTGGGTCTAGGTCGCTCGACATGACTCTGGGTCATCAAAATGCTTGTTTGAGTTAGGTCGCGCCTCTTTTAGGTTGCGTCTCCTTTAGGTCGTGCCTCTTTTAGGTCGCGTCTCCTTTAGCTCGCGCCTCTTTTAGGTCGCGTCTCCTTTAGGTCGTGCCTCTTTTAGGTCGCGTCTCCTTTAGCTCGCGCCTCTTTTAGGTCGCGTCTCCTTTAGGTCGCGCCTCTTTTAGGTCGCGCCTCCTTTAGGTCGCTCTCCTCTGGAACCCTTAAGTCGTTTGGCCTTAGGTCGTTGCACCATTAGGTCGTTGGAAACCACTTGATCATATGACCTTGTTAGGTCGTTAGGTCGCGATGGCTTTAAGTCGTGCACCTATTAGGTCGTTCGCCCCTTTTTGTCGTTAGGTCGCGAACCCACTTAGGTCGCTTAACCTTATTTTCCTCTAGGTCGCGTGGCCTTTAGACCCTTAGGTCGTGAGCAGTTAGGTCGTTAGACCTACGTTGCCTTTTCCCCTTAGGTCGTTGGACCGATAGGTCGCTTCACCTCTGCTCACGTTAGGTCGTTCGACCCATTCATCTTTAGGTCGTTCCACTTGCCTATCTCGTAGGTCGCATTCCACCTAGGTCGCGTGAACCTATAGGTCATTGGACCCTTAACTTTTAGGTCGTTAGACCTCATTTTGTCTTCACTAAGTCGTACCATTTTGGACGGGGCGCTGCCCCCTGGACCCCCGCGACCTGACCGGGCAAGTCGAACCCCGTAAGCGGTGGCGTTGCCCCCGCACCCCCACCTTGGGGGTTGCCACCCCCCCTGGACCCCCCTCCGTAGGGGATCTTATCTGAAAAACATTGAACCTCTTGTGACAATTTTATTAGTGAAGATTTACAGTTTGTTCGTAAATATTTAAGTTAAGCAAGTGGTTATGGGACATGAAGCTAAACTTCTATATTTACTAGCTTAGTGTAATTGACACTTCTCGTTGATCTTGATGATCGCTTTATGAATTAGACTAGCAATTGCGCGATGTCTTTTTCATTGCAAGATTAGACTAGACACCACTTGTGTGATTCCATTCACACATACCTTTCTGCTTTTTGGTTAGTCTTGACCTCAATCTGTGTGATTCCATTCACACATGCGGGGTAGCTCCCCATGGTCTTCGGACCGTCATGTGATAGGCCTCTTTCTCTTTTCTATGATTTCTGGACTTCTTGCATTGATTTCTAGAATTTATGTCATTGACTTGATATGAGTACAAGTTTGGGGTATGATGCCCTTTCCGAATCTTTGAGAAGATTCTTGTGATATTGATTATCTCTTATTGATTGATCTTCTGTTGATCATTATTTACATACTTATAGTGGTATGTCATTATGGATGTTTATGTTTATGCCATATCTTTTATGTTATATCATGTCATCTGATATTTATAGCTAGACTGATCCGTTTATTATTTTCTTAAATAATACTCGGGTCAGACCGAGATGTTACAGGTGCTTCTGCTTGACTTCTTCCCAGGGATTCATCACTCTGACTTTTGGCTAACTGTTTAGATTAGCAGTTTTTGTTGTATACACTTGAGAGATAGACTCATAGTTGTATTCTTTTGTATAGCACGTGTTGCTATTCTTTTGTATTATCGTGGATCTTACTGACCACTACTCTGATGTACACTTTCATGTGTTAGTTATATATTCATATCTTCTTCTGCCTTTGTGATATGGATATCTGTGACTGATTTGTGATATGATTATTTCTATGTTTGTTTTCGAAGATTATTTATAGCCACCGTGTGATAAGCAATTACATGGATGGTCACTCCTCGACAGCCTTATTCTCCGTGCTAGTTGACAGCATTACTCCGGAGTGTTCTTGGCTAGCGTGGGTATAGAGGTGGGGCGTCACAGCTTGGTATCAGAGCCAAACTTCGGAACAATGTAGAATAACTTAACAAGGATCATCGTCCTAAGTCTATCTTAGGAGTCATACCATAGGATTAATTCGAGTCTTCGTACCGATTCATCCTATTTCCTTTATGATTCCTTGTTTTATCTATCAAGATTGCTTGATGTTCATTGGTAAATAACCTTCTTCCTTCTCTTCTTTCTTTCTTTAAGGAAGAGAATGTCTAGACCAGGCCGTCCCAGAACTGGATCATCTGGTGCTGCTCCTCCGGATGGAGTTTTTATGACTGCTCAACAGCTTCTTGATTTAGTAACTAATGCTCAAGCAGCTGGAGCTAACCCGGAACCTACTCACCCAAAGTCGGGATTTGCACGCTTGTGCAGCGATTACACCAACTTGGGTGGGAAGCCCTTCAAAGGTTTGGAAAATATCATCGAGGTCCAGGCTTGGTTAAAATCATGCGATCGAATCTTTTCTCGCATGAACCTTATCGATCTCCACCGCGTTCAGGTGGCTTCCAGCATGCTCCAGGAGAGAGCATTGGACTGGTACGAACTCCTTATTTCAGAAATTAATGAAGCGGATCTCACCTGGGAGCAATTTCAGGGACGCTTCGAGTTAAAGTTTGTACCAGAAGTTGGGAAAGTAACCTTGGCTCGACGTTTTATAGACCTTGTTCAAGGTCAATCCTCTGTGACTGATTACGTCGCAGCCTTCGAGTCGCTTTCCAAATATGGGGTTGAATACATCAACACCCCATTGAAGAAGAACCAGAGGTTCGTTTATGGCTTAAATAAGAATCTTAAGAAGCCACTGCTCCTGAAACTAGAAGTCGCATTTGATCAACTCGTTGATATCGCTCTTCGTCTTGAAGAGGCTGATAGAGAGAGTGATGTTGAAGTGGAAGGCGTTAAACCAAACTTCAACAACAAGAAGAGGCCAAACAAATTCAAGGGTCCTTATCCCAACAAAAAGGGTAAGCAGGCAACCCCTGCGGCAAAGTCTCCTTCTCCTAGTGGTGCGAGTTGCTTCAAATGTGGGTCTGGGGATCATTATGCGAATAAGTGCTCTAAGCCCAAATCTTGTCGCTATTGTAAGACCCCGGATCATTACATACATCAATGCCTCAAGCGTAAAGGCAAGAAGGAAGGAAAGTTGAATGTGGCTCAAGCCCCTGGCAACACATCTCGTGGCCAAGGTATTTCTCATTCCATTCTTGATGGTATTATTTTATTTCATGATCAACCTATTAGAGTTCTCTTTGATACAGGTGCATCCCATTCTTTTATATCAAAGGAACTGGTAGACACTTTTTCCTTAAGTGTTACTGCATTGATGACTTCTTTAAAAATTGCGAATCCTGTTGGTGGATCCGCAACTCTTAGTTTGCTTTGTAAAGATGTGGAGATTATTTTTTGCGATTTTTCTTTCCTAGCCGATTTGCATGTCATGCGTTACTTAGGCTTTGGAATAATTTTGGGAATGGATTGGCTTAACCGTTATCAAGCCCATATCCTATGTCCTGAGCGGACTATTCATCTCCGACATCCACTATCTGTTAATCAGATTTCTGTTAATCTTAAAGATTCAGAATCCTGTTTGGTGGCATCTTTATATTCTTTAAATCCTCGTGATAACGATGATGATGATGAAGATGATATTATTTCTCGTATTCATGTTGTTCGTGAATTTTCCAACATATTCGAGCCCGTTTTAGGTTTACCACCTAAACGAGCAATTGAGTTCAGAATTAATCTTGTTTCTGGAGCTCAACCTATTACTCGTCCTCCTTATCGCATGTCCAATAAGGAAAATGAGGAGATGCGTAAACAATTATCCGAGTTGGAGACGAGGCAATTTATTCGCTCTAGTTCCTCGCCTTAGGGAGCTTCGGCTATTTTCGTAAAGAAATCCGATGGTACTCTGAGGCTCTGCGTTGATTATCGCAAGCTTAACGATCTTACTATTAAAAATAAATATCCTTTACCTCGGATTGATGATCTATTCGATCAGCTTAGTGGTGCTAAGGTCTTTTCACAATTGGACTTGGCTACCGGTTTCCATCAGCTTCGTATCGCTGAGGATAGCATTCCTTTGACATCATTCCGTACTCGATATGGATCTTATGAATGGCTTGTTATGCCATTTGGGTTAACGAATGCTCCAGCTTATTTCGTTGACCTCATGAATCGAGTTTTCAAAGATTTCCTCGATCGGTTTGTTCTCATATTCATTGATGACATTCTTGTGTATTCAAAAACCGAGGAGGAACATGAGAAACATCTTCGGATTGTATTGGAAACACTTAGGAGTAATCAATTAAAGGCGAAATTTTCTAAATGCCACTTTTGGCAATCTCGTGTGAAGTTTCTCGGTCATATTATTTCCGAATCCGGGATATCCGTGGATCCTTCAAAGATTGAAGCGATTCAAGATTGGAAGAGACCGGAGAGTGTGACAGAGATTCGTAGTTTTCTCGGATTGGCGGGCTATTACCGTCGTTTTATTAAAGACTTTTCTAAGATTGTCGTGCCTCTTACTGGCTTGACTAAGAAGGGAGTTAAATACATTTGGTCGGACAAATGTGAAGCCTCTTTTCAGAAATTGAAAGAACTCCTTTCCGATGCTCCTATTCTTGTTATTCCCGAGGGGAATCAAGATTTTGTTGTTTATACCGATGCTAGTCACGTTGGTTTGGGTGCCGTTCTTATGCAAAAAGAACGTGTTATTGCTTATGCTTCTAGGCAATTGAAGCCGGCCGAGACTAGATATGCCACACATGATCTAGAGCTCGCGGCTATTGTTTTCGCCCTTCGAATGTGGCGTCATTATCTATTGGGAGAGAAATTTATTCTTTACACGGATCATAAGTCTTTGAAATATTTATTTTCTCAAAAAGAACTTAATTTACGTCAACAGCGTTGGCTCGAGTTCCTTGCACCTTATGATCTTGATATTCTTTATACCCCCGGTAAGCGTAATCGTGTCGCCGATGCTCTTAGCCGTAAGCAACAAGCAGTTGTTTCTATGATGATATCCGAATGGAACGATCTCGAGATCTTATCCACTTGTGAGATTCGAGAGAGCGTATCCGATTTATGCTCATCACTTGTTTTATGTAGCCTTGAGGCTCATCCTTCTCTTTTAGACCGCATTCTTGAAGCTCAAGGGCTAGATTCTGAATTGGCTCTTCTTGGCAAAAATGTTAAGGATAAAATTGATATTGAAGGTTTGAAAGACTTTGATATTGATTCTCGTGGCGGCATTCGAAAATTTGGTAGACTTATCGTACCAAATATTGGAGATCTTCGTAAAGATATTTTAGAAGATTCCCATCGTTCTAAATTCACCATTCATCCCGGTTGTAGTAAAATGTACGCTGATATGAAGCGACTTTATTATTGGGAGGGAATGAAATCTGATATTGCTAACTTTGTTAAGTGTTGCATGACTTGCCAACTTGTCAAGGCCGAACATCAAAGGCCTGGTGGGTTATTGCAACCTTTAGAAATTCCAATTTGGAAGTGGGATCAAATTTCCATGGACTTTATAGATGGCCTTCCCCGTTCTCGTTCGGGTCATGATAGCTTATGGGTGATTGTTGATAGACTTACTAAATCCGCCCATTTTATTCCGGTTCGGTCTAACCGAACCGTTCCTCTTTTGGCCAAACTATTTGTCAAGGAAATTGTAAAATTGCATGGAGTTCCTACTTCTATTGTTAGCGATCGTGATCCATTGTTTACTAGTGGATTTTGGAAGAGTCTTCAAAAAGCTTTAGGAACGAAGCTTAATTTTAGCACCGCTTATCACCCCCAGTCCGATGGACAAACCAAGCGTGTGAATCAAACTCTTGAAGATCTTCTTCGTGCTTGTGTGCTTGATTTTGGTGGAAGTTGGGAAGATCATATTTCACTTGTTGAATTTTCCTATAATAATAGCTTCCAATCTAGTATTGGTATGGCACCTTTCGAGGCACTCTACGGAAGGCCATGCTGATCTCCTTCTTGTTGGCTTGAGGCCGGTGAGAAGCTGGTTTTAGGTCCAGACTTTATTCGTGATTCCACGGAAAAGATTGAACTTATTCGACATAGGATGAAAGAAGCCCAGAGTAGACAAAAATCCTATGCCTATAATCGAAGAAGGAAATTAGAATTTTCTGTTGGGGATCCTGTTTTTATTCATGTTTCACCTATGAAGGGTGTTGTACGTTTCAGTCGATCGAGGAAGTTAGCGCGTCGATATATTGGGCCATTTCCTATCACTGAACGTATTGGTTCCATGGCTTATCGCCTTGCATTGCCGGCTCGGTTTTCTGCTATGCATGATGTATTTCACGTTTCTCAATTACGGAAATGCCTTCGGGATTCCGATTCTATTCTTGAGCCTGCTGTTGTGGAAGAAATTGAAGTTTCGCCGAATTTAACTTATGAGCAGCATCCTATTCGAATTATAGCTTCTGAGGTTAAACGACTTCGAAATAAAGATGTTCCGCTTGTGAAGGTTCAATGGTCCTCAAATCCTAAGGATTGTTCTTGGGAATCCAGAGAATTCATCGAGCGTACACATCCGGACTTGCTTACTCCTGCTCCTTGAGGTGAACTTCTTATTTCAAAATTCCTCTTGTGTTAATATGCTTTTATGGTTGTTACTTTTTATTTCCATCTTATATATATTGCGAGGACGCAATTTCTTTAAGGAGGGGAGTCTGTAACAACCCGCATATTTATCGAGTTTGTATTTAAATATTTTATTTAAATATTAACTCGTCAATCGGATTTTGGTCCGAAAAGCTACTTTTTGCAAACGGTCAAATTAGGACTCGAGACCACTTCCATTGAGTTCGAAATGTCATTTACAACTTTTTTAAGTATAAACATCGATAGGTTTGGAGTTAGTGAAATTTCACTAACTTTTCCCGCTTTGGACTTTGGGTTAGTTTAGCCTATTAATCTCAAGTTCCAACCCTCTTCTCCTCACTCTTCATAAATTTCCTAACTAATCAAGCTTTGGCATTAATGGTGGAGGGAATGGGAAATTAAAATTCCAAAACTCAAATTCAATTGCAATCCATCTTTCTACTCCAAATTCAAGAAGAAGACATTGGATTCAAGCTTCTTGTGCTTAGATAGAAGAAGGATTGATTCTTGCTTGCTTAAAACTTCAATTTCATTGATATTTGGTGCAAAGGTGAGATTTTTATCTCACAAATCTAGTCTATAACTATATTGGACTGTTGGGAATGATTCCCTATCACTTTTGCATGCACATTAGCATTTGGTTTGGATTGGATTGGCAAAAAACTCCAATTTTTAGCGTTTTGGTGAATTTTCTGCACTTAGGTCGTTCTGGCCATTTTTGGTGTTCGGAGTTAGGTCGCTCGCGACCTAACCCTTAGGTCGTTCTTGTGTTATCGCGCTAAGTCGCACTGCCTTGAATCTTCACCTCGGAGTTAGGTCGTAGGTCGCAAGGTCGCTAGGTCGTGGGTCGTTTGGGTCTAGGTCGCTCGACATGACTCTGGGTCATCAAAATGCTTGTTTGAGTTAGGTCGCGCCTCTTTTAGGTCGCGTCTCCTTTAGGTTGTGCCTCTTTTAGGTCGCGTCTCCTTTAGCTCGCGCCTCTTTTAGGTCGCGTCTCCTTTAGGTCGTGCCTCTTTTAGGTCGCGTCTCCTTTAGCTCGCGCCTCTTTTAGGTCACGTCTCCTTTAGCTCGCGCCTCTTTTAGGTCGTGTCTCCTTTAGGTCGCGCCTCTTTTAGGTCGCGCCTCCTTTAGGTCGCTCTCCTCTGGAACCCTTAAGTCGTTTGGCCTTAGGTCGTTGCACCATTAGGTCGTTGGAAACCACTTGATCGTATGACCTTGTTAGGTCGTTAGGTCACGATGGCTTTAAGTCGCGCACCTATTAGGTCGTTCGCCCCTTTTTGTCGTTAGGTCGCGAACCCACTTAGGTCGCTTAACCTTATTTTCCTCTAGGTCGCGTGGCCTTTAGACCCTTAGGTCGTGAGCAGTTAGGTCGTTAGACCTAGGTTGCCTTTTCCCCTTAGGTCGTTGGACCGATAGGTCGCTTCACCTGTGCTCACGTTAGGTCGTTCGACCCATTCATCTTTAGGTCGTTCCACTTGCCTATCTCGTAGGTCGCATTCCACCTAGGTCGCGTGAACCTATAGGTCATTGAACCCTTAACTTTTAGGTCGTTAGACCTCATTTTGTCTTCACTAAGTCGTACCGTTTTGGACGGGGCGCTGCCCCGCACCCCGTCGGGGGCGCTGCCCCCTGGACCCCCGCGACCTGACCGGGCAAGTCGAACCCCGTAAGCGGTGGCGTTGCCACCCCCCTGGACCCCCCCTCCGTAGGGGATCTTATCTGAAATACATTGAACCTCTTGTGACAATTTTATTAGTGAAGATTTACAGTTTGTTCGTAAATATTTAAGTTAAGCAAGTGGTTATGGGACATGAAGCTAAACTTCTATATTTACTAGCTTAGTGTAATTGACACTTCTCGTTGATCTTGATGATCGCTTTATGAATTAGACTAGCAATTGCGCGATGTCTCTTTCATTGCAAGGTTAGACTAGACACCACTTGTGTGATTCCATTCACACATACCTTTCTGCTTTTTGGTTAGTCTTGACCTCAATCTGTGTGATTCCATTCACACATGCGGGGTAGCTCCCCATGGTCTTCGGACCGTCATGTGATAGGCCTCTTTCTCTTTTCTATGATTTCTGGACTTCTTGCATTGATTTCTAGAATTTATGTCATTGACTTGGTATGAGTACAAGTTTGGGGTATGATCCCCTTTCCGAATCTTTGAGAAGATTCTTGTGATATTGATTATCTCTTATTGATTGATCTTCTGTTGATCATTATTTACATACTTATAGTGGTATGTCATTATGGATGTTTATGTTTATGCCATATCTTTTATGTTATATCATGTCATCTGATATTTATAGCTAGACTGATCCGTTTATTATTTTCTTAAATAATACTCGGGTCAGACCGAGATGTTACAGTTGCTTCTGCTTGACTTCTTCCCAGGGATTCATCACTCTGACTTTTGGCTAACTGTTTAGATTAGCAGTTTTTGTTGTATACACTTGAGAGATAGACTCATAGTTGTATTCTTTTGTATAGCACGTGTTGCTATTCTTTTGTATTATCGTGGATCTTACTGACCACTACTCTGATGTACACTTTCATGTGTTAGTTATATATTCATATCTTCTTCCGCCTTTGTGATATGGATATCTGTGACTGATTTGTGATATGATTATTTCTATGTTTGTTTCCGAAGATTATTTATAGCCACCGTGTGATAAGCAATTACATGGATGGTCGCTCCTCAACAGCCTTATTCTTCGTGCTAGTTGACAGCACTACTCCGGAGTGTTCTTGGCTAGCGTGGGTATAGAGGTGGGGCGTCACATTTTTCAACGTTGTTATTTGACGTTATAACCGTTATAGTAAATTTGTGAGTCACTTATAAAAATATTATTGAACTATGTGAACCTTACTCATTGATGTCGATTATCTTATCATTTCGAAATTGAGCATGGTTGGGCACCGCGTGGTAATTTTCTAGCGTAACTAGCATGACGTTCAACATTAATTCACCCGTTCAACATGGATTTTTGATTAACATAATACTTTGGATATTATTACGATAATTCATACATTAAGTTTCTTTTAAACACCTATAGACTTACTTTCTTACTATTAGTCTAACATTTATTTGTATACTCTTAATTGACCTAAAATTTATGAGTTCTATAGCAATATATGAGTCAGGCTCCCTTATCCCAATTAACATTTTGAAAAAAAGTCATGAGTTCGACATTGACTATGCAATGGTTATTGCCTTGTTGTAAATGTTATACTGGACTTTATACTTTAACATTTTAATATCATAACTTAGGTAGTTCCAAATTAATGTGCTACCTTTTGTTTTTGTGTTAATAGCCTATTTTATATCATGAGCATTCCAAATTTCATAAAATATCTAGTACTTTTTTGATTTGGGAAAATACCATTTGCAGGTAAATGGAAGGCAAGAAGATAGTCCAGAAGGGAATCAAGAAATCCTGTAAGGGCCCTAAAGTTTTCCATTCGCTAAGAAGGGGGATCATCTTCTTAACCAGTTGTATATTACTACCCAAAAAGAAGTATACTCCATTTTCAAGTAGTTTGGTATCATGGGCATAGAAGCTATTCTTTCCGGTCCTTCTGGTAGAGTTGATAACCCCCAGAAGGAATTTTTTACCTTCACTCCAATAC
This sequence comes from Allium cepa, assembly GCA_030765085.1. Taxonomy (NCBI): domain Eukaryota; kingdom Viridiplantae; phylum Streptophyta; class Magnoliopsida; order Asparagales; family Amaryllidaceae; genus Allium; species Allium cepa. The sequence goes on along the minus strand of CM060934.1, from coordinate 953,593,350 downwards.
ACATATGGAACTAAGGATACCTTCCTTTCCCTGACTTTCTCTTGATATTCCTAGAGCAACTAAACATCGCTCGATCCAATTATCTCCAAATTTATTCACTTATTTGACTTGCTTGAAAATTCTTACCAAGAAGGCAAAGCTTCCTTCTCTTAGTGTTGAGATTCTTCATACCATAGCTAGCCCTACAAAAATGGGCAGCAACAAGGTAATCCACTATATCGCATTGACCTCTTCCAAAAAGCTTGATCATCAATGTCATCAACAAGACCAAGGTATGGGAAACTCAGTTTTTCTACGTCAAATGCTACTCTTGAATTAGGGTAGCCTTCTCTGTTATAAGTAAGTTTTATTTCTTGTTTCTTACGTTATATTTATCACCCTCCTATAATAGATTTTTTTTAGATTCGGCCCCTAAGCAGTTAAGTCCCTCTGATAGCAAAACTATCAAATCCCTAAATCTGGCATCCCAAAGCATGGGTGACGGACTCACATTTTTGATGGTCAATAATCACTATTTCAAGACAACCATATAATACTTGGGGAGCCTCCGACAATGAAAGGGAATGTCCAAGGGAAACGTTTATTGGTTACCACTAACCGAAATGTTTTCTTTACTTCCTCTCCAGTTCAACTTGAGCCCATTGGTAAGTTTGCATTATAACTAGTACAGAATTCTTGATTTTATTATTTTATAAACACTTTTCTTTGTTTTAGGCTCTTCTGCTTTTGTCATTGCTTCTAAAGGAAAAGATGTTAAAGTTGATGCTCCCAAAAGGAGGAAAAATGAAAATGAAGTTCCCACCTCATGTCAGTTGAGCGAACCTATTTCCATTGTGGACTTCGTCGTAGAGTAATTGAAGCACCAGAAAAGGACGTGGGCAATGATTCCCCTATTGATATTCCATCTCCTTCTCCAAGTAAAAGGCCTAGGCTTGTGGGTGACTTTACTCTTGTTTTCGTGGACGAGAATGAACATGTGACCATCGACTCAAGCCCTGATGTGATTAATTTAGTTAAAGCGAGGAGCAAACAAAAGGAGGCCTAAACCCTCGAGTCCCTCCTAAATACCACCTTTCCAACTTCTTCAACAACCATCGGTCGCATGTGTACTGATCTTGGTTTGTATCCTTATATGGATGATCCTCTTCCTCCAACGGTTCAGGCTCACACTCCCATTATGAGTTTTGAGGATATTCTCCAACTAGTTGCTTAAACTCATTCATTAACACCGCTCACACCACCATAGTCTTCAGTTTACTTAAGGGACCATCTCGATGCCATCCTTAGGAAACTTCTATTGTTATGCATTCTTTATTTGGTTAATTATTCTAATCTCCTAACTCTGTATTGACTTATGTTTGCCATACATTTTAGGCGGCCAAGCATATGTTCCTCCTTTATAAGGCTTTTTGAGGACCTTCCAACAAAGTAGTTGAGCTTAAAGGAAAAATCTCTTCGCTTAACAAAAGTATAATTGATGTTGCTACACCAAGGGATGAAGTTGTTTCTAAAAGAGATAATCTCGCTTCCTCTCTCGACGAGAAAAAGAAGGGTAGACAATCGTTGAAAGAAGAGGTGAAAATTTTGAAAGCTGACCTTAAGAAGGTCAATAAACTCAAAGTAGATCTTGAGAAGGAAAATAAAGAAAAGGTCAAGCTAGCTGATAAGGACAAATCCTAATAGGGCAAACTATAAATGAAAACTGACATCTTGGTTTACTCGAATAATATTATCGGCGATGCCAATGAGAAAGTCATCTCTTCACTTAATAATGCTCTCTCCAACATGACTGAGGAGTGCAACGAAGATGCCCTATTTGTGGTATATATTGATAATAGCTGAAGGTGCCAAGACTTAGACTTTCCGTCCCTCCTAGATTGGAATGAAAAATTAAAAGGTAGTTTAGTCTTAAACTATGGAAAGATAAGGAGTCTCTTAAAAAATAATTTCCTACTAAGGAAAAGATCAATGCTAAAAAGTTGTTGAATATTGACAATCCTCTAATTCATGAGGAGAAAGAAATTATAGAGAAGGAGATGATGATGGTGACAATGACGATGACGATAGTGATGATTATAATGATTATGATAATGGTGGTGATGGAGACGGTTAGGGTCTTGAAAGACTAAAGACGAGGGAGATGGATCAAGTGATCCTGATTTAGACTCGTTTTCACATGATGCAAGCTTTACCAAATTTCGGGATCCTTAGGATGCTTCAAAGAAGGATTCTACTCTAAAAGTTAGCACTTCTTCCAACCATCAGCCAAAGGAGAAAACTCAGACTCCCATTTCTCAAGTTCCGAGCTCCTAGATATGGAGTTCTTCATTTGCCTAAGATCACTTGCTTAGCTCTTAGTTGATAAACTTACTATTTTAGTTAAGGAAAAGGAACAAATACTATTATGAAATTCTTTATGTAAAGAGTATGAACAAGGAGCACAAACTGAATATGCAACTTAAAGAGTATAATGACTTATCTAACAAATACAAACGTAAAATCCTAGATTTTTGGCAACATTATTTAGGATATTTAATTAGCTAAATAAAATAAAATAATGTGTTGATTAGGGGATTGAGATTTGATTTTAATTAAAGGGTAGCTGTGCCATTTAACAATGAATTAAAAGAAGAGTTTAAAACGAAATAGGAGGAGTGTAATAGGAAAGAGACCATCCCTATATCTATAACCCGTGTGAATTATACATGTTCATTTTCATTTTCAAATTTTATAATAAGGGGCCAGCTACCATTTACAAGGAAAAGAGGAAGAAAAACTAGGAAGAAGCTAATTCATATCAAATCTATTCACATCTCAATCTCTTTAATCTTTAAAGCTAAGGTGAATAATTTTACATCTCATTTTTGATTGATTACGGTTTTTAGATGATTGTCGAATATTTTGCATTGATTTTCCATGATTTTGAATGGTGGAATGATTATATATACACATGTTGATGATTTATGTACATTCTTATTGATTTTATGATATGTTTTAAGTTGAAAACAATATAAAATGACATCCACATGCCTTGAGAATTTTTATGAAGATCATAAATAATATTTTAAAGATGGGTTACAATTTTCAGAATTTTCTGAAATTATATGGAATTTATACGAATTTTCTAGTAAAGAAAATGCTAATTTGGGTTAACAATTATTTTCGATTAAATAATGAAAGATTAGGGTCACAAATTTTTATATGTTGGAAAACATATTAAAATAGATTTTCTTGAATTTTTGTAGACTTTTCCTATGTGCTTTAAGGGTTATATAAAATTATTTAAGGTATAAGACTTAAATGTTTTATATAAATAAAAGAGGAGAAGGGGTTTTTGTAAAATGATTTAAATTATAAAATATAGAAAGTTAGCAGCACTTTTGAAAAGTGCAATACTTTTTTTGGTAAAGAAAGAGGCAACCAATCACAATTAGACACATAAGGTAGGTTAGGTGAAAGGAACTATTTGCTACATGTTTTCACTGTTTCGACACAATCGACACAAGGTTCCGCCTCCTCATCTTCGCTTACGACATAGTCAAAACCAATGCACATGGTATCGGTTTACTAGTTCGTAGTGAATTGGATGTAGGCGAACGGTGGGGAGTCGAAACCAAGGGTTCCAAAGGGGTTGAGGCAGTCATTTGTTTTTAAACTAAAGAAATATGCCTGCTTGCTTTCGACTAAATGGCTTTCGACAAATTAGCTTCGACCAGGTCAAATGATTTAAAGGAAATGGTTTCGATTGGTTTGCGCCTCTGTTTTTAAATAATTTCTTTCAACTAAGTCGAAACCTTTTGCTGCCGTCCTTTTTACCGTACAACCCAAATGGTTTCGAAAGGATTGTTTTGTTTTCTAAAAAATTTGGCCACCTCTCCAATGCTTTCGAAGGGATGGTTTCGACGACATCGCTTCTTTACTTAGGAAATGGTTTCAAAGCGGATGCTTCCGACTTAAACGTTTTAAGACACTTTTTCTATAAGTAAAGAAACCCAAATTGGTTTCGAAAGAAATAGTTTTAAATGGTTTCGAAACAGATGCTTTCGACTTTAATTGTTTTATGATACTTTCATTCTACTTAAAGGTAGAATCTAAATGTTTTTTACCGATACATTTTCAAAAGGTTTTGAAGGGGTGAAATTTTGAATGGTTTCTAAAGGTTCCACATGTGTTGAATTGAACCCAAAATGAATTGTTGAATGGTTTCGAAAGGGGTGGTTCCCCAGGGTTTCCACATAGTCGAAAGGGAAGGTTTTTCCTATGTTTTCGAAAGGCAATATTTAAAAGGTTTAAAAGAGGATGTCTGATATTTTGAAGTTTTCGGAGAAAAGAAAAGAAAGGTTTTTCTAATGTTTTCGAAAGGCTATATTTAACGGTTTCGAAAGGGTCTTTCAATGTTTTCGAAGGGGTTACCTCCATTGGTTTCAAAAGGGTTGTTTAAAGGTTTTAGACAAAGATTTCGAATATATTAAATAGGCAACATCGCCTAAGTGTTTTCAAGTTAAAAAGGGTTTAGCTTGTTTTAGATGAATAGTTAATCCTCATTAAAATCCTCAAAATTATTTTGAGTAAAGTATATATCATGGCAAAAATAGCTTAGAGTAAAGCTAAAGATATATTTTCCTTGCATATGTATGATTTGAAGGACTAAATCATTTTGAAAAGGTTTTTAAGGAAAATTTAAAAGGGTAGTTAACCATAAAAAAATAGTTTGGATAGTTAGTCCATTTTGCACGCGGTCAGCCTAGATTTTGGACAGTTAGTCCAGTTTGTAGACAGTAAGCCCGGTTGTATAGACAAATAGTCTGTTTTTAGCGTAACAGACCTTGCTATTATATTGTGGGCAGGTAGTTCACATATTACTTATTATACGGACATATAGTCCATTTATTAGCATAAAGGATATTGCTATTTGATATAATCGGTTTGATTAACTAGTTTGGTTGCAGGAAAGGATTCGCAAAATATATGTTTTAAAGAGGATCTTAGTGAGGGCAACCCGTTCCACTAAGCAGCGCGTCTCACTTAATATCTGTAAAATGAGATGTAAAAGAATTATTCACACCAGGCTTTATGTCAGACTTGAAGTTTTTATTTCCCCTTAAACTCTCGGTTACTCAAAACTGATTTGAGTAAGCTAAGGGTTAGGGTTTTCAGGTTTTAGTCTTTTGATGAATAAAGCTTCCGAAGACGAGCAGGTGGCCGACGGATAGCTAAATTGGATTTGCAGTTTCGTTTTGTTTTGATTTCGCTGTGTATATTAAGTCAGATATGACTATAATACTTTGATCAACCAAGGGGGCATCGTCATATGTCACTCTTGGCGTATTTTTGTAATGATTATAATTAATCTTTATTGGGGAAAAGATATGGGACAATGTAACTTGGATATGAATTTGTTATGAAATGTAATCAATAAAATATTGGTTTTGAAATCAACAATTTTGTTCATATTCAAGTGCTTCTGATATTGTGGATCCCATTATCATTACCGTACCTCATCACCAGAAACTAATACTATGGATGACTGCAGCATCTATAATGCTTAGCTTTTGGCCTTTAAATACGGGATGTCACAACTTGGTATCAGAGCTTGGTTTATGAAAAACTTTGAACTAATAATGGTTTTTAAAACATAATTCTAAGGAATTAGAGTAAGATTGGCATATGGGATAACACTATAGTAATATACTTGTATTTTTTATATATAAGTATATGCTTTATCTCTAGTCTCCCATCCTTGTTAGGTCATTTTTCTGTATCTCATGAGGTTTGAATACAAATACGAAAGGTATAAGAGTAAGTGTTAACTCAGGAGGGAAGGGCACCGAATGATATGCCAGATCTAGTACAGGGAGGACCCAAGGTCAGGTACAAGCCGATAATGTTGATGTTGGAGTCACGAAAGTGGACATGGGGGCTATGTATCAGTTTTTTGTGAATATGATGCAAGTTGAAATTGCAGCTAGAATGGTAGGAGGAGATGCTACTGAGATAGGAGTTTCGGATGTTCCGGTAGTTAACTATTATGTGAAGCTGAGCGGAGATTATGCTAAGCTTGGAGGGAAGCCTTTTTAGGGGACAAAAGATGCTATAGAAGTAGAAAATTGGTTGTTGCACTACGAAAGCATTTTTGCAAATTTGGGGCTCAATGATGAGCAGAAGAGGAGGTTGGCATCCAGACAGCTTCAGGGAGCCGCGTTGTTTTGGTGAAACAGTGCGACGGTTTGTGTGGACGAGGAAATTTTGTCATGGGAAGATTTCAAAGGAAAATTCTAGGAGAGGTTTATGTCTGCAATGGCACAGTCTGCTCTGATCAGGAAGTTTGCTGAGTTAGAACAGGGGGAAATGTCAGTTCTAGAGTATGCTAGAAAGTTCAAGGAGTTGGCCTAATATGGGTATGCTTCAGTGGATACAGTCATGAAAAGGAATGGTTCATTAGGGGGTTGAAGCCTGAGTTAGCTAGGGCCACATTACCTCATATTAGAGATCCTTCTAACTTTGTTATGGAGATGACCTTAAGGTATGAGGAGACTGTTGATTCATAGATAAGAGTAAGACTAAATAAGTCTAGTTGAGCAGAATCAGAAGAGGAAGTTCTTTCCTAAGAAAGGCGCTCAGAAGGGTAAGTCGCTAAGAAGGGGAAGTCTGAGATTGTTTACTTCAAGTGCGACAAGAAGGGTAACTTTTCTAATAAGTGTCGTACTGTGAAGGCCAAGGAGGTGGTTGGAAAGAAAGGTGCCCGGTGCTTCAACTATGACCAGATTGGCCATTATTAGAGCCAATGCAAGGAGCCCGCTATGGATGGAAAGGGCATGGTGTATGCACTGGAACCTACTACTTCTAAGCAACAGCTCAGGAAAAAGGAAAAGCGGTTTTGGGAGGCACGCGTAAGATTCAAGGTATGTCTATTAGCGTTCTATTTGATATTGGTGCATCGCATTCTTTTATATCTAGATGTTTGATAGATAATCTTAACCTAGAATCCACACATTTAGTAACTTCCTTATAGGTTGAGAATCCAATAGGAGGGTATTTAACTCTAGGGTTGAGATGTGACCAGTTAGAGTTTGACCTGTTAAGTCATACTTTTATTTCCAGTTTGCATGTGTTTGATTTTGTGAGGTTCGGGATTATTCTTGGGATGGATTGGTTAAGTGAGTATAATGCTAGGATATTTTTCCAGGATAGGAAAATATTGCTTAGACACCCAGATTGTAGCGACATGATTGTTTATATTGTAGAAGGTTCTAGCGGTGAGGTAAATGCTTTGTTGGGTGCTATGAAATTGGAAGATGAGTTGAGTCAAGTTTTCATGGTTAGAGAATTCGCAGAAGATTTTGAACCTATAGTTGGATTGCCACCAAAACGAGCCATTGAGTTTCTGATAGATCTAGTTCCAGGAGCAGAACCAGTGGGTATACCACCAAGCTGGATGACTCCTACAGAGATGAGGGAGTTAAAATTGCAGTTGGTGGATTTAGAAAAGCAAGAGTTTTATCAGGCCGTGTAGTTCGCCCTGGAGAGCAGCTGCAGTGTTTGCTAAGAAGCTGGATGGATCGTTAAGGCTATGTTTCGATTATCGTAAGTTGAATGAGAGGACGACAAAGAACCGATATCCATTATCAAGGATTGATGATTTATCCGACCAGTTGAGTGGAGCAAAGGTATTCTCGCAGTCGGATTTGGCAACAGGTTTCCATCAGCTCAGAGTAGCAGAAGATAGTACACCTTTGACGGTGCTTATGACTAGACATGGGTCGTACGAATGGTTAGCTATGCCATTCGAACTGACTAATGTGCTAGTTTTTTTATGGATTTGATGAACCGGGTTTTTCGAGAGCACTTGGATAGGTTCGTATTGGTTTTCATAGATGATATCTTGATATACTCTAAGGATGAAAGAGAGCATGAAGTTCATCTTAGAGTGGTGCTTGAGACACTGAGGCGACATCAGCTGAAGGTGAAGCTTTCGAAGTGCCACTTTAAGAAGAATGAAGTGAAGTTTCTTGGTCAAGTAGTCTCATAGGAAGGGTTATTAGTAGAACGCACTAAGATTAAAGTAGTGAATAGTAGGAAGAGACCCGAGACAGTGAAGGAGATAAAACGTTTTCTTGGGTTGGCTGGTTATTATCGGAGGTTCATTAAGGATTTCTCGTGAATAGCGGCACCGATGACCAAGCTAACAAGACAGGATATAAAGTTTGTGCGGACCGATAAGTGTGAGGAAGCATTCCAAGTTTGAAACACTTATTGACCCAAGTGCCTATACTGGTTATTCCAGAAGGGAATCAGGGATTGGTTGTTTACACCGATGCATATGGAACCAGATTAGGTGCTGTGCTGATGTAGAGAGGTAAAGTGATTGCCTATGCTTCTAGACGTCTTGGACCGCATAAGGTCAGATATCTGACGCATGATTTAGAATTGGCTGCATCGATTTTTACATTGAAGGTGTGGAGACATTACCTTTTAGGAGAGAGGTTTGAGTTATATACAGATCATAAATTTCTCAAATATTTATTCTCTTAGAAGGAGTTGAACATGAGACAATAGAGCTGGTTAGAGTTTATCGCTGCTTATGATTATGGAATTGAGTACACACCGGGGAATGGCAACAAGGCCACAGATGCACTTAACAAGAAACATCAGAATGCAGTGTTAGCGATGATTACTGAGTGGAAAGATTTAAAAGCATTAGCGGATTGCAGAGCGCAGTGGAGATTAGAGGCTGGGTTTAGTGGAGATATAGTTGTATTATCTTGTTTGGAAGTTCGGCCAGTGATGATCAAAAGGATTTCTTCTAAGCAGGGAAAGGATTCGATATTAGCTTAATGGATCAAAAAGCTAAAAGATGGAACCGAGAGCGATGAATTGAAATATTATAGTCTTGACTAGAATGGAAGGATGAGAAAGAAAGGAAGATTATGTGTTTCGAGTGTGGGAAACATAATGAAAGAAGTATTAGAGGAATGTCATCGTTCCAAGTTCTCTATTCATCCAGGAGGTATCAAGATGTATGAGGATATAAAGATGAGTTTCTTCTTGGAAGGTATGAAGCGGGATATTGGTTTGTGTGTAAAGCAGTGCTTGATTTTCCAATAGGAAAAGGCGAATAACAGAAGCCAAGTGGGTTGCTTTAGCCATTGGATATTCCAGTATGAAAGTGGGATTCTATCTATCGATTTTTTGATGGGTTGTCGAGGTCGAATAAGGGAAATGATAGTATAAGGGTCATAGTGGATGGATTGACCAAGAGTGCCCATTTCATTCCAGTTAAGTCAACAAGAACAGCACCTATTTTGGCAAAGTTGTTAATGAAAAATGTGGTTAGGATGCATGGAATCCTAGAAACAGAGTTACATATAGAGATCCTTTGTTCACTAGTGAGTACTGGAAGAGTCTGCAGGAAGTTCTGGAAACCAAGCTAATGATGAGTAACGCTTACCATCCGCAGACAGATGGGCAAATGGAAAGGGTTAACAAAATCTTGGAAAATTTGTTAAGAGCTTGTGTATGAGATTTTAGAGGATCATGGGAAGACCGTCTTCATTTTAGCCAAGTTTTCATATAACAACGGTTATCTAACTAGTATTAGGATGGCACCGTTTGAAGCTTTGTATGGAAGGCCATGCAAATCTTCTGTATGTTGGTTTGAGACTAGGGATAGGTTGATTCTTGGTCTAGATTTAGTCAGAGAAGCTACAGAAAAGATTGAGGTCATTTGGGCTAAAATGAAGGAGGCTCAGTCTAGGCAGAAGAACTATGTAGATAAGAGACAGAAAGATCTAGGGTTCACAGTTGGAGACCAGGTTTTCGTCAAAGTGTCACCGATGAAGGGTGTGATTAGATTTGGGAAATCAAGGAAGTTAGAAACGAGATTCGTTGGACCTTTTCCTATTGCCGAAAGGATCGGGAAACTCACATGTAGAGTAGAGTTACCAAGCAATTTGGCTAGAGTCCGTGATGTTTTTCATGTTTCTCATCTCAGAAAGTTTGTTAGAGACCAGAGACTACTACTGCACCGACTGTGCTAGATGATTTAGTGGAAGAACCGGATTTGACTATAGTGAGGAAGCTTATTCGTATTATTGTGAGAGATGAGAAGAGGCTTAGAGCCAAGATGGTCAGATTAGTCAAAGTCCAGTGAAGCGACGATGACAAAGACTGTACTTGGGAGACTAAGAATAGGATTAGAAATACTTATCCTGACTTGTTTGATGATATGTTTTACCATCTTGTTTGATTTGTTGAGTACCTTATCGTAATTTTGAGGATGAAATTCTTTAAGGAGGGGAGTCTGTAATACCTCGTATTTTTGGCAATACTATTTAGGATATTTAATTAGCAAAATTAAAAAATGTGTTGATCAGGGGATTGAGATTTAATTTTAACTAAGGTGTAGTTGTGTCATTTAACAATGAATTACAAGAAGAGTTTAAAATGAAATAATAGGAAAGAGATCATTCCTATATCTATAACCCATGGCCGTGTAAATTATACGCGTTCATTTTCGTTCTCAAATTTTAAAATAAAGGCCTGGCCACTATTAATAAGGAAAAGAGGAAGAAAAGCTAAGAAGAAGCCAATTCAAATCAATTCACATCTCAATCTCTTTAATCTTTAAAACTAAGGTGAATAATGTTTACATCACATTTTTGATTGTATTTTTGGCTTTTAGATGATTTTCAAATATTTTCCACTAATTTTCCATGATTTTGAATGATGGAATGATTATATATACATATTGGTGATTTGTGCATATTCATATTGATTTTATAATATGTCTTAAGATGAAGACCCTATAAAATGACATCCAAATTCCATGAGAATTTTTAGGAAAATCATAAATAATATTTTAGAGATGGGTTTCAATTTGTGGAATTCTTTAAAATTATGTGGAATTTATATGAATTTTCTAGTAAAGAAAATGCTAATTTATGTTAATAATTATTTTCGGTTAAACATTAAAAGATTGGGTCCGAAATTTTTATATGCTGAAAACATATTAAAATAGATTTTCTAAATTTTTTATAGATTTTTCCTAAATGGTCTAAGGGTTATATAAAATTATTTACGGTATGAGACTTTATTATTCTATATAATTAAATGAGGAAAACAGGCTTTTGGTAAAAAAAATTAAATTATAAAATTTGGAAAGTGGCAGCACTTTTGAAAAAGTGCAGCACTTTTTATTGGTAAAGAAAAAAGGCAACCAATCACAATTAGACACGTAAGGCAGGTTAGGTGAAAAGAACTATTTGCTACATGTTTTTCACTGTTTCGACATCGTCGGCACTAGGTTCCCTTCCTTATCTTCGCTTCCAACATAGTCGAAACTAATTCACATGGTATCATTTTACTAGTACATAGTGAATTGGATGTAGGCAGAAGGTAGGGAGTCGAAACCAAGGGTTCCGAAGCGGTTGACGCAAACCTTTGTTTTTAAGTTAAAGAAATATGCATGCTTGCTTTCCACTAAATGGCCTTCGACAAAGTAGCTTTCGATCGGACCAAATGATTTAAAGGAAATGGTTTCGATTGCATTGCGCCTCTGTTTTTAAATAATTGCTTTCGATTAAGTCGAAACCTTTTGCTACCGCCTTTTTACCTTTCGACCCAAATGTTTTCGAAAGGGTTTTTTGTTTTCTAAAAAACTTGACAATCTCTCCAGTGCTTTCGAAGAGATGGTTTCGACACCATCATTATTTACTTAGGAAATGGTTATAAAGCAGATGCTTTCAACTTAAATATTTTAAGACCCTTTTTCTATAAGTAAAGAAAACCCAAATTGGTTTCGAAAGAGATAGTTTTAAATGGTTTCAAAACGGATGCTTTCGACTTTAATGGATTTCTAATCCTTTTGCTCTACTTGAAGGCAGAATCCAAATGGTTTCGAATGAGATGTTTTAAATGATTTCGAAAGGTTTCCACATGTTCTAAATTGAATCCATAGTGCTTTCAAAACGACTGAGTTCTAACTATTTCGAAAGATTTTAATGAATGGTTTCGAAAGGGGTGGTTCCCCAGGGTTTTGACATGGTCGAAAGGAAAGGTCATTCCTATGTTTTGAAAGGCAATATTTAAAAGTTTTAAAGAAGGATGTTTGATAATTTAAGCTTTCAAAGAAAAGAAAGGCTATATTTAACGGTTTCGAAAGGCTATATTTAACGGTTTCGAAAGGGTCTTTCAATGGTTTCGAAGGGGTTACCTCTAATGGTTTTGAAAGGGTTGTTTAAAGGTTTTAAACAAAGGTTTTGAATGTATTGAATTGGCAGATAGTCAATTTGTAGCATAATGGACCTTGCTATTAAATTGTGGGTAGATCGTTCACTAATAACTTGTTTTACGGACAGATGGTCCATTTATTAGCATAAAGGATATTGCAATTTTGATATAATCAGTTTGATTAACCAGTTTGGTTGCGGGAAAGGATTTGCAAAATATATGTTTTAAAGAGGAATTATTGAGGGGAACCCATTCCGCTAAGAGGCATGGCCTCGCTTAATATCAGTAAACTGAGATGTAACAGAATTACTCACACCAGGCTTTATGTTTGACTCAAAGTTTTTGTTTCCTCTTAAACTCTCGGGTACTCAAATTGATTTGAGTTGGCTGAGGGTTAGGGTTTTTAGATTTTAGTTTTTTGGCGAATAAAACTTCCGAAGACGAGCAGGTGGCCGACGGATAGCTAAATAGGGTTTGCAGTTTCATTTTGTTTTGATTCTGCTATTTATATTAAGTCTGATATGACTATACTACTTTGATCAACCAGGGGGCATCGTCATATATTGCTCTTTGCATATTTTTGTAATGATTATAATTAATCTTTACCTAGGAAACGATATCTGATTATGTAACATTGATACGAATTTGTTTCGAAATGTAATCGGTAAAATGTTATTTTTGAAATCTATGATTTTGTTCATATTCAAGGGCTTCTAGTATTAGGGATACCATTATCATTACCATACCTTGTCACCAGAAGTTAATACTATCGATGACTGCAACATCTATATCACTTAGCTTTTGGCCTCCAGATATGGGATGTGACGACAAACGTCGTTCTGGTGATGCTACACTATTAATGTTCTTTAAGAACGATAGGTTTTCCCTCACTTGAAAAGATCTCATCTATACCAGGAAAGGATTACGTGAGGGAATGCTGAATTAATGACCCTCCTTTGGATGTTAATCAATGACAAAAATGCTTTGATGGTGTTTCTCTATAAAGTCTTCCCCAAGGGAAAATTTGTTGACTTCTCCTACTTAGGAGAGAATATTGGGGCTTTAATTAGGCACCTTCATAAAAGATATTTAGATGATCATGGAAGCGATTCTTATCGTAGGACTTGTTGGAATATGCCTAGGTTGGCTAATGTTCACTCTCTCCTAATACTCTTCCTCCCGAAAGGATTAAGTATAGCAAGGAGAAATTCATTTCTGAATTTTATAAGAGATCAATATTGTAGAAACCTGAATGAATGTATGATTCTAATATGTAATTCAAAACTTTATCAGTTTTGTTCCTCTGTTTTTAGTCTATTTTTCACGTGTCCTACAGATTAAGGAACCTTCCAATAGCCCTGTTCCTATGGAACTTTTGAGTAAGTTTATCAAGTTAAAGAGAGATTTTAAAGAGAAGTATTTAACCTTCAGAACCTTTCAGTTAGCAAAGCATTACTTTCTTAGAGATCTATAAGAAGTTTACACGTGATTTCCTCACTTTCTTTTTGACTTCTTGGGCAATGAGAAGGATAAACTACTCGGTGAAATTTGAACTTATCACGCCAAATTGATATGTGGTTAGACTAGCCCTCTGGTCGGGAAATGAGACTATCATTAATTTCCTTCGGTTAATACCCTAGAGGGGATTAAAGCTTCTTTTGATTATATCCTACTTTAATCTGCTGTGTCATTTGAAAAGGCCAAAACTACTGTTTTGAAACTTTAGGAGTTAAATGAATACTTAAAATTGAGTTATGATGTAATTTGAATTTCTTTATTGTTTATAATTTTTTTCTACTGCTAATGAAAAAGCTTAATTTTAATGTATTAATTTCCTCCTTATTTATTTTAAATAGAAAAACTAGCTACCGCTCATATTTGGTCCTTTAGATGTTATTTCTCTAGCCAATATTGAAAAGAAGCGCTCTTCTGAAGACACTTCAGCTCTATAGTTTCCGAACGATACAGTAGCGCAAGAGTGGCATAGGAAATATTATCAATTAAGACTAATGTTTAGACACTTCAAAGAAATGAACTTCGGCTTAGAGGTTTAAATTAACGAAAAAGATAAAAAGAATTTCAAGAGTTGAAAAGGAAGATAAACACGGTCCTAGAGTCTGGAACTCTAGGTGATATCATTTTAGAAATGACCAAATTACATCGACGAATGAATGAGCTTGAAGTGGATCTCCTGAAGAGTCAAGTATCCTATCAATCAATGGAATTTATTGGGAGTGGAAGCGATTCCAGCCTTCCCACTCCTACTCCTGAGGAAATGACAAGATCTTAGTCTTTGGCTAGCAAGGAATATCCTACCTTATTAAACCCACCTCAAGACCTAAGTAATGAAGTGATCTCCAAATGGGATAAACAAGTCAAATTTGCGTGCATGCATTTTTTAACAAGAAATGGAATGAAAAAATTTCTCAACATATAAATGATTATGAAAGTCAAGTTTAAAAACATGAGCGTGAATAGCATATGCACGAGCAAGAGATTGAGGAATTAAAGAGCATAGTTCAAACCTCTTCGCAAGTGTGCACTAAAGATTTAAATTGATTTAGTTGATGATGTTGACACTATTCAAAGAAAAGAGAACAAACTCAAAGGGCTTTTGGATGTGGCCATTCACCACATTACTGACTCTTTATCTGTACTGAAGATCTGAAGAGGATGGAACAGAGCCTTGACCTTTAATAAAGAACTGCTCGTAGATCTTTGAATAGACTCTTTTATAGTCCAATTTATATACCTGTGATTTTTGTATTTAACATGTAAATTGTAAATAAACTCATATTTAAATTGTTGATATTCTATTCTTTTTTCCTTTGTATGAGATTGGGATTTAATTTACCAGTTATATTCTGGTGCTTTGTAGTTGTTGTTTTTTGCATAATCTGCTTTTTTATATTTCTAGCCTTTAATATAGAGATCAACAACCTGCTTGTTAAGAGAGCTATGAACCTTGCAGATTGAGCATTTAGAATTTTAGTGGTATGAAGACCATAAATTTTGATCTTGACGTAAGAATCTTCTTTTACATTAATAGATATTTGATACCTTATTTAGTGATGAAATTTTCGTTATTTTAACAAGAAATCTGAATTAAAATCTGAATTGAGAGCCAACTTATTGCAGCCCTGTATTGGAGTAATTATAATGTCATCTAAATAGGGAACCACCAAGTTGCATGAGAATAATATGAAACTAGAAAATCATCTGATAATAACATGAATAGAAGAACATACAATCCATCTGGATAGAAGACCAGACACTTTATGTATTTTCAAATTTAAAATTGACAATTTTAAAACTAGTTCTGATTGGAAGATTCAAAAATTAGATCTAGAATTTTATACAAAATCTCTATTATAAATTTTATATTAAAATAATATATATAAAAATATGTAAATAATAACCAAAACTGTTTCCTATTTTGAAAATAACATATATAGATGAAACTCATATTCAGTTTCATAAAATGATTTCAATTAACTAATATATGTAGTTCACAATATTTGTATATGTAATATGTTACAAAATAATTTTAACTAGCTAATATTAGTTTTAAATCTAAATAATTATATTGCATATTCATTTAGAAAACAAAACGTAATAATAAATTAGAAGACATAGCCATATATAAAATTTTCATATAAGATATGAAATCTAAACTATGCAAACATGATGAAAATCATATAGTCAAAAGAGATGTATAAGCTATGAGATCCAAACTATACCAACACAATATAAGTATAATCAGAATGAGACTTGATGTTTACCTTATGATATAGCCTAACATTCACATCTTGAGTGAAGAGTTCTCCTTAGATCTCCAAGATACACACCCAATCCTTAGAAGAGAAGGATGAACCACTTAGGTTTCTTGTTATTTGATGTTTGCATTTTATTTGGAGTTGATAAAACTTTGACAATCTTTATTTTGTTTTTTCCCAACCATGGAAGATTTGGAGGAGAGAAGAGAAAAGTGAATGAAAAAACATATGTCTAATGGAAATGAATCACTGAATTTGTTTTTTCATTCTTTAAATTAAAACTTCTTAAATCAATCCCCTTAATTTTATCTCTCTCCACTTTTCTTTCTTTATGTCTTTGGCCTAAAATACTTGTCATCAAATGACATAATATTTTCATAAGTTCCTTATGTAATTATCCTTTTTTAACCCATTTAAAGCTACACTGATATCGTATATTGATGCATGCAAATATAATTTTTATAAATGCATTCAAATAATGGAAAACAATTCCAAATAATCAAATAAATAAAATAGTAATTAATTTTCTCCAAAAGTTTACTAATTTAATTATAATTTACAACATTTAATAAATTAATTAAATCATGTGATTTTTTGAAGAATCCATCATTACGTTTTTGCGACTCAAAGGTGTAAATTCAGTCAGTGATTAATCTCAAACAATTCAGATATTAATGTTCACACATCGCTTTAAGTAGCAGCGTGACAGTTTGGCCGAATTTATCGCTTATACATCGTTTTCATAAAATCGAATCTTACTATTTTAATTGGTACCTGATAGTAACAATTATTTACGCAAATTATCTTTGTCGAAACTATATCACTTTAGGACTTATGGAATTTGTTTTGGTTAAAACTCTAATATAGTCCACATTTAACTTGATTAAGATAAACATAAAATCCTTGGTTAGTTACATCTATTATTAACCGTACCGTTATAGTTATAAACATTGACTTTGAGTTAACTATAGTGACCGTGGTACTAAACCTTTATAATTGTGGAGATGAATTCTCTATCGAATAGTGTTTCACTTTCAGTGCTTCAACTCAGACACCACTATAGTCGTTCGACGGATTGCCATACCTTGTTTTTTCTATAATCAAAATGGAATGTCCACATTGAAGTTCCATAGTATTTTGAAGTCAAGGGAACTTTGTAACATCATCACTTCGAGATTCTGTATTTGAACCGAGTCATATTAACTAGCAAAAAACTCTCGAGTGAGCCATTCCATTATTATCCAATAATTGTTAGTACATAACCTCTTAATGTTCTTAGTAGGGATAAGTAATACATTGTTCAACATTTAAAGATTGTTACATACCCAGGTCTTAAAGGATGAATCAATATCCTTTATCGAAACATCTTGACAAAGAATATTTAAAATAATATATCATTTTGACGTGATAAATTTCTCATGATTACATCATATTGTAAATATGTATGGTATATTGTTTTATTTCTACTATGTTAATTAACTCTTTCAAATGTTTATAAACTACCTTTATCATGTAGAACCCTTTGGAGTTTGTTTTTTGACTTCTAGTGAGCTTTAGGTTCTTTTACGAATTGTATCATGGCATTTTTATCATATAACAATTTCGTAAGATTCTCAATATTTTGAATTATCCCTAGTTTCATTAGAAATTTGTGCATTTATTTTATACTTCTTTCATCGTATTGTTATTCAAGACGATGTACTTAGCCTTTGGTTAAATTAGCCACTACTTATTGTTTGGAACATTTCCAACTTAATTTTTTTAATTTAAGACTGAATATAAATTTAGGATTGACATATTGTACTCGATATTACTTTTGAAGTTTGATTCTATGCATTCCTTCATAAGGAGTTCGTTGTTTTTATAAACAAATCTATAGTATTCACAAATACTCGAGAATGCTCTAAACTATCATTTAGTTATTTTAATTTGCATTTGATACTTACCAATATATCAAATACAAAAGAAAATTTTGGTATATAAATAATACAACATTTACGATGATTCCTATTGATATTGCATAAGAAATTCATCTTATATATTCCATATTAAACATTTTAATACATTGTCTATGTATAATGTTTTGGGACAATCCCAACATCCTTCCATATTGATTATAAAAATGCAATTTCAAATCCAATATCAATAATTAAACAACCAAACTAAAATGATTTTAATACAAGTACGTCGTTAACAATCATAAGTTTTATGTTTACTTATTTTTTTTAAGTAGTGGTTTCTTACAGAAAACGCTTCCACTGCATTTTGACTAAAATTCAAACTGTTTGATTTTTCTATCAAAATATTTGCTCAATTTTGATGCTTGTTGAATGATACTTTCATATCATTTCTTGTATCCTGTCCAATAACCTACAAACTCAGAGGTACTCCCAATAACTTTGAGGCACTTTGATTATTAAGTCAAACAACATATCCTAAATTATAATTTAAAATTTCTATTTACATATACCAAAAATCAAAATCATATCAGATGATAATTTTATGAGTAAAACCAAATTAACTTAAGTATTTTGAATGATGAATATATTATGTCAATTTCAATAATTGAAATTTATGATGTTATTATATCAACGTAGCTTATCATATTCCAACTACATTATCTTCTTCACGGAGACACTTTTGCAGTCGACGTATCATATCCCTTTGGGCCTGTGCAGTAAAGCGCTTAGTTGTTCTATAGCGGTGGATGTGCAAAAAGTTATGGCGGGGATAAAGCAAGGATATAGGTGAAAATGACGGAGGTGCAAATAGCTTTATTTGATATAAGACAAAATATTTAAAGTTAATTTATTCTCATTCTCACACCATTTTGTAGGAAAGAGAAATATTGTTTAATCTTACAAAATAAAATCAAAGAAAATCATGATTTATGCAATCCAATTTAATGACTACAATAGATTTATAACTTATATTGAGCAATTATGCCTTAAAATTGAGTTTTTACCCAAACTTAGTTGCTTTGGTTTAAAAGAGAGAAATTCATATCAACATTTTCTATATTGATGTTGCTAAAGTTGATCTAAAAAACCTTAATTTAGCCGGTGAAGCAGAATATAGTGAGGCTTAAAGTGGTTCTACTATTTAATAGGGCTATATTAAAAGAAATCACAGTCGAAGAGCGCTATGCGCTACAACAGGGATTTTGCGGGGCTTTAACATGGTTTAACTGCATAGCTTTGGGTATAACTATCAAATTCATATCTTTGATAATGTACTTGGAACCTATTTTGGATTCGCACATCATGTCTCCTAATAGATTATTGACAGCTAAGGAAAATTCTATTCTCAACATCGGTAAAAAAAAATGATAGTTTTTATTTAATGTGTGGGAGTTTCAATTAGTCATTTTGATTAGTTATGCCTGTTTAGGCTTGGTCAATTTCATTTCATATTACTTAATTAGTCTTATCTTTGAATCCTATCCAATCCATCTTGCTACTAATAATTTCTAAAGAAATCCCTTCGTCGTGAAGTTGGTGTTTCTTGAAACAACAATTGCCTCTCAATACAACAAAACGGATATTCATAAATATTTTACGAATTGCCTATTTAAAAATGATTTGGTTTTTAAGTTTACGAAAATTATTTTCATAGTGTAATATTTAATCAATATTGATTAATCGCAACCTCATTTAGGCGGTCCACACAAGATCCCTCATGAACATGTATTGCATATAGTCCCTGGACTCACAACCTATCAACTCCTTGATCTAGGATATGTAGGGATAATTTCGTCAACTCTCATCTTGTATGATTTTGTAAACTTTGTTAGATGGAATTAAATTTAACCTTATGTACTTACTCTTGAGCATACATTTTTATAGAAAGAAATTAACTCAACTCACTCATCGTCAATCATACTTTATCCAACGAAGTCTGATTACTTCTTATCGATACATCATTATGTATCAAAAGGATGAGTGAATTTTGAGATCGAACCTTATTCATTTTTAGTTACTTTTGAACTCTTTACGATACACTCACATATTTTATCAATCAAGTATACAATTTCCTTGCATGTTATGTTTTCTACTTTCATTTTATGTTTTATGAACTTATCATAGACATACTATATTATATCATATACACATTTTTATGTCAGTGGTGATTCATTAGTGAATTTAACGAAGTATATGGAACCGTTTTGGTATCACTAGACCAACAATTGCATAAATTAATATATATCAATCATAAGAATTCACAAACTTTTATGTTTCTACCATTAAATGAGTGTTTTGCCCTCAACCGTTTGAGATAAAATTTACCGGTACCATATTATTCATAATCATATGATTAAAGAATTATTTCTCAAAAATGTGGCTAAGTTTATAATTTCAAAATAATTTAAAGATTTCCAATACTTCTATTTTCTAATGCATCGTTTTATTATGAAACTAAACACTATATTTATAGTTTTATCTTATAACGAATACCCATAATATTCATATTAAAATAAAATATGTCCATTTTAAGTCAAAACCGAAAACGATCACTACAACATTCAGGGCTTTTAGCAGCGTTCAAAAAATGCTATAAAAGGCTTTGACAGTGTTTTTCATGACGCTGTATATCAACAGGCAATTAAAAGTCAAGGATCTAACATAGCATTAGATAAAACGCTATAAAAGCATAGCTTTCAATAGCCTTTATGATATGCTGTTAAACACTTTTCACAGCGTTTTTCAGAGCTAAGAGTACTTTTATAGCATTTTGATCGATGCTGAAAATACTTTTTATAGCGTTTAACAACCCATTTTTAACAACATTTGAAGGATGTGAAAGGATCTAATAGCGTTTTACGTATGCCGTATAAGTACATATCATGGTAGATTCATGGCCTATTATAGCATAAAGAAACGCTATTGTATATTTTCTACAACACAACAGAAATGCTGTTATAGGTTTTCTATAGCATATAAAAAATGCCATTATAAATTTCTATACTATTCCAAAACGTTATATTCTTTACCCCTCTTGCTTTGAGTTTACAATAGTCTATCCACACATTAAAACATCTAACAACAAGATATAACTCAATTAATGAACAATTCAATCAACTCAAATAATAATAATATAAAATTTTGAGAATCAAAACATATTATATATTATACACAAACATAATTACATCAAATTCAATATTGTATACAATATTTCATAATAGATGTTTTCAAACATACATGATAATAGTACCATTAGGACTCTATAAAAGAAAATACCCAAATATCATGATCGTAAAATGTCCATGTTTGTCATCTTCGAACATCCAATTCCCTAAAAGAAAAAGAGAGAGCATTTAAAGCATATATACGTAAACATATATAAAAGAATATATGAGTAGGGCATAAACAGAAACATACATATTAAACATATTGACATGCTTAATGTCGATACACATTCTATATAATCTTATGTTAGATATATAATGCTATCACAGTTAAGGATTGTTTATATTACTTATTATTCACAATTCAAACTCAAATTAGAATAAATACATGTTGACCTTATATATCCATCAGTCACGTTTTATGGTTGAACTTACTTAATTTTTATGAATTTATTTAGTTATTAGTTAACTTAGTTGATTTTTATGACTTAGTTAACTTTTATAAACTTATTAGTTATTATAAAAATAAATTAACTTAGTTAATTTTTATAAACTTATTTAATTATTATAAAATTTAGTTAACTTGGTTAATTTTATAGATAGGTTAATTTTTATAAACTTATTTAATTATTATAAAATTTAGTTAACTTGATTAATTTTATAGATAGGCCAATTTTTGTAGGATTTATTTAATTTTTACAAAAAATACTTAATTTTTGCAAACTATTAATTTGTATAAAATTTAGTTAAATTTTTATAAAACTTAGCTAAACTATAAAAAAATTAATTTTTGTTAACATTGTTATTTTTTACAAAATTTAGTTAATTTTTATAAACTAGGTTAATTTCTATAAAATTTAATCTACTTAGTGCATTTTTATAACATTTAGTTAAATTTTGTAAAACTTAGTTAATTTATAAACATTAACATGATGTTGGCAGTTAGCAGTTCTTTAAGATAGTGCAAACTTATTGTTTGAGGAGATGTTTAAATTGATAATACTCACTATTAACAAAAATAAAATTCAATCAAATTCCTAGAATAACCTTTGAAAATCGATAGGTGTTGTTCCACAAAGAAAAGCAAAAAACTTACTGTAACTTAGTATATTAAAGCACATAGTCCAGCACATGTTAGAATCCTTGCATTATTTAAATGTTTTTGATAAACATCAAAGATGGTTGACTTACTTCTTTGTTGAATCTATGATATCAACAGCTTCGTTTGCTCTGCTCTGACATCATAGGGTCAAATAGCTTATGAACTCATGTCCCTGCTTGGTTAAAACAATTTAAATGTAGTTATATATGGCCTCTTAAAAAAGTAATGTTCCTATGAAAACTGTTTGACCAATTGACATAAACTAGGATCCTAATTGTCAACTTACCTAAAGCCACAAGGTAATAAAAAGCAAGTTGACATCTTTACTGTATTGTGGTTTTTTGGATGTTTCGATCATAGCACAACAACTATTAGGTCTACTTCATATCCAACTTGTCAGTAAAAAGATTTCGAATACCAAGTTATAGACTACCATATATTATATTGTAAAAAGCATTAATTGAAATCACAACTGGCTGTGCGTTCTTTGTTGCCAGAATTTCTTAAGGTGTGTTCTTTGTTGCCAGAATTTCTTGACGTGCGTTCCTTGGGAAAAAACTGCCATTGCGTAGAATTTCTTAAGGTGTGTTCTTTGTTGCCAGAATTTCTTGACATGTGTGATCAATTGCTAGGCCAAAAACCTGATTTTTAATAGATAAATCGTCTGATCAAAAGAACATGGTATCAAAAATCAAAGACACAGCAGTCAAATTGTATCAGAAAGAGATGGAGAAGAAAATTGGAATTTTGATTCTATTTCGCATTGAGTAGCCTGAATGGTGAACTTTATATTACATCTGTGCGCAATGTGAATGGCTCTGCTTTCCATGTGCTAATGACAATCATATATGTAGCGCTGTTTTAAAAGCTTTCTTATTTTTAAGGCTTTTTTGTTTTTAATAGTTGTCTCTTTTTGTTAGCAATTCCTTTTTTCTTAGCAATGGTTGGTGTATAATCAAAACGAGAAGTAAAATAGATTTGGCAAAGTGTTAATACCAATCTTGAAGACCTTATTCCAAGCCAGATCTTCCTCTTTCTACTGAAGCGGTATCTTCATTGTACCGGATTTCAGTGTCTTCTACGTACCTTAACCATTATTCTTTGATAGTGGATGTAAAAACATGTAACGACCCACTATTTTGGACCATTCAAATCGACAATAAACCACACATGTCTGACTTGAATAATTCAAAACAATATATTAAAATATAATTTGGAGCAAATAAAACCAATCACGGACACAGATAAATCAGAATAACTTGCAGAGGAAATAAGATAACCGTAGTAGTTCATGAAGCTACTACAAACACAGTCTCATACACAGTCTCAAAACAAGTACAAAACACCATAGTCTGAAAGTAAATACAACAGAAATCCCAATATATAAATGTCCACTAATACATAAGCTGAATAGAAAGCATTGAATGGAAAATAGATAACAACTAGATAGATAATCTCCAACAAATCCTTTAGCTCTAGAAGGTGAAATCTAAAGCTGATACTCAGGCTGACCCGAGCGTAAAGCAAAACACAAACACTCGAGTCAGGACATATATACTTATAAAATTTAAACCAACTCAAGTGAACTGTAATAAAATGCACAAGTAACTTAAAGAATGCTTGGGACCGCCCATCCTTTAAGGATACAATTAAACTATCTACTTTGTAGTAACATATGCTATTATAATAATGTCTAAAGTAAAGTATAATATAATTGAAAATAGCGTTAAGGCTTTACATTTTCCACCTTAACACATTTTATATATTCCCATAGTCTATACAGTACCGTAATCTCCCCCGTACTGGGCGTCGTCAAAGGGCACTCCATAGGTATGGTACAAAACAAAATCATACAAGGCGCGCTAAGGTAGGTGACATGGCACAACTAGGCAATGCCAGGGTAGATATACCAATTGCACTTCCGGACCGGTGGTAACGCGTAGCAACTACTACCGCCCACCTGGAGCCACACTCTCAAAAATCAAAGGTGCTCACCAATCAATCACAAAGTAATAAAATGGCATACGAAGAAGTGTGTCTGATAAGAGGAGCGACCTCATTAGCCCGTCAATTGCTTCTGTTTTAGCCACCTTATGCCAAGTCACGGGAGTCGGGTCCACATATATACCTTAATAGAACGTCGCCAACATCCTACTTCATTCTGGAATCTCCATGCGTACACGGTTGTTAAAGTGGTTTTCGGAGTTGGCAGAAAGTATGACAACTTCTGATCCTGGTCTTTTTAATAACCAAACGTTATTATCACTCGTGGTTATAAATTTCAAAATGGTTTATATTTCAAATCAAAACCTATTCATTTAAACCATTTAAATCCAATGTCAATATATTTAAAAAAAATATTCATTTCCACAGTTGTAGCATTTCTAAATTCATTCAATTATAACAATTTCAAAAAAAACACATTGTATCATAGCATTCGTAGAACTTGGAAAATGTGATAATACACAGAAATATTGTCTTTTCAGCAACGACAACACTTAGAAAACGTTACTGTAAATATAATAGCATTTCAGAAATATTGTTTTTCCAGAAACAACAGCACTTAGAAAACATGACTGTAAGTATAGTAGTATTTCGGAAAAACTTCAGAAACAGCAGCACTTAGAAAACGTTACTGTAGATATAATGGTATTTCAGAAAAACAGTATATTTTCAAAAACGGTAGCACTTAGAAAATGCTACCATAAAACCACGGCATTTTGAAAATGTTGCCAATACAAAACTAAGATTTATTATAACATTTCAAAAACATTATAAATTTTAGTTTTCACTATTTTAACTTATAAAACATATCTCATGTTTCAGAAATATTTATTTGGATATCATTTAACTTATGATTAAATAAAATAAAATTTATAAATAAAATCCAAATTAAACTATAATTCATTTATTAAGTCAAATGTACATTATTTTACTTAACTTTTTATCTTAACAATAACTTAATACTTTACTTTAAATACCCATTTCATAAATAAAATAATTTTGTTACTAAGTTAAGCTTAAATTTTCCATTTGAAAACTAATTTTTTAAATTTTCAAGTTAAGTCATATTTTAAGTTACTTTTTAAACCATTTATTTACTCATACATTTTTAACTTATAGAAAATCACTATAACATTTATTTAAATCATTTAAACCCAATTTAAGTTAAAGTTTTATATTTCAGAAACACTTAATAATCTTCAAAAAGTATTTAAATTAACCACGGGTCTGTATAAATTTTCTAACCTAGGTCAAGTGATACTGATATGTATCATTTCAACCCGTAATTTAAAAATAAAATCCGGGTTCTATCATTTCAAACCCACAATCCCAAGTCAAATAAAATAAAATACATTTCAGCTCATAAAGATTTTTTCTTATTCTAACGTCCGCTCGGGTATGTATCATTTCAACCCATAGTGATACTGTTCTAACAGGGAACTTGCAGTGTGCGAGTAGAAAATAAATAAACAGTATAATTTGGTATCAGGTGATGTAATAAATAAATATCAGGTTATAACATCATGAAATATCATATCGTAGGCGTATATAAATTACTATCATATCATCAACTACAATTCACAATGTCACTGTTTCACAATTATATAAGTACGAATGTGGAGAGTGAATAACTCACCTTCTAAAACTGGAGTTAACAATTCAAGACACACGAATAAACTTCGAAAAGCATGACAAAGCACGACTTGGATTCAAGTGGATGGAGAGCCAAGATTCAGATCTTGCAAACAAATAAAATACATCATACATAAACATAAAATTCAACATAAGACAATAAATCAAAACGATGAATAAATATGGAGCAAAATGGCATAGCCACTACAAGTGGGCTCGGCCACAACCCAAAATGGCTTGACCACTAAGTCATGCTCGACCTTGGTTAGATCTGAAGTGCTACGAGGCTCAGCTATGGCTAGAAATCAAGGAATGGCAACCAAAAGTCAAGTGGGAAAGCAAAAGAGGCAAGGCAACATAGGTTTGGGTTCGGCCCTATGCAAATATGGCTCGACCATTGGTTCATGGGATTGGATTAGGTCTGGTCATCACCAAGAGGGTACGGCCTGGAGCAAGGCAAACGAGGTGGTGTTGGCATAGGTGGTGGCCGAGGCTAAAGGAAGAGGGTTAGAAGAAGTGGTGGAGATCGGCTAGGGTTTCAAGGCAATTTTGGTGATGGATTGGATCTAGGGTTTCACGGCATAGTGGTGGAGATGATGAGGTGGTGGAGGCCGGTCTAAGGTGGTGGATGTGGAGATGATGTGGCCGGCTAGGGGATGGCCGAGCATATGCTTGTAGAGAAACAAAAGAAAAGAGAAAAGGAAAAAGACAAGGAGGAAGACATGAGAACTTACTGTAAATCTTTCTTCAGGGAATAAAATGGGAAAGAGATATGAGAGATATTTTTGTACGTGAATTAGAAAAGAATGGGGAGTTTTTGAACGACTAATCAATAGGAAAGGAATGGCTAGAATGGTGGAAAGCCTTGAATGGCTAGGGCAAACAAAAAAGCTTTACTTTATATCGAAGAAAAGAACTTAAGTCCTTTTGAATTTCCAAACCAAAATCCAATAAAAATCAAATAAAAAGTCCAAACAAAATAGAAAATAGAAAATAAAATATAAAATAGAAATGAAGTAGAAGATATAGAATAGAAAATAAACAGAAAAATGCAAAAAATAATCGCGTGTAAAACGCTGAAATTTATTAAATTTTAAAAGTATACAACATAATTTTACGAAACGAAAAGCAGCACGAATATCCCAATCAAGTATAGTTTCAAAGAAAAGATTAGAAATTAAAAATTCAAATTTAAAATTTTCAACTGAAAGTCAAAGTTTGACCACAGTTGACCAGAATATAATTTTTTTATAAAATCTTTATTTTATTATATTTGGACAATAAATTATAAAAAAATCCAAAATTACATAGGAAAATTCCAATTTTTAACTGATTTAAACTTCTAACTTTCAAATAAATTGAATAAAAAATATTTACAACATTTATGGGTTGTTACACTCTCCCCCACGCAAAACTTTTCGTCCTCGAAACGGAACGAGACACAAAAACAAGGAAAGATAAGATAGAAAAGCAAATAGTACCTGAAACAAATAATTCTAGATTCGAAGCACGCATGCTTTCCTCCGTCTCCCAGGTACAATCCTGATCATCTGTACTCAACTGCACTTTGACCAGGTAGACAGATTTCCTTCTCAGCTGCTTCGTACCTCTTTCGATAATACGAAGTGGCTTCCTCTCGATAGTAAGATTAGGCTCAGTATCCAAACTCTTGAGAGTATAAGGCTGGACAATCAAAAATGGATCATGCAAATATCGACGAAGATGCGAAACATGAAATACGTTATGCAATCCATAAAATTTCTTAGGCAAATCTAGATGATAAGCTAAAGAACCAATCCTCTCTGAGATATAGAAAAGACCAACAAACCTAGGAGCAAGCTTCCCACTCCGACCAAACCGAATCATATTCTTTAAGGAAGAGACCCTAAGGAAAACCAGATCATCAATAGAAAACTCCAAACTCCTCCTACGCCAATCAACATATTTCTTCTGCCTATCCTGAGCACTTTTCATCTTCCCCTTAATCTCCTCAACCTTCTCAGGAGCCTCCAAGATCATATCAGGACCAAGAACCAAAAAATTATCGAATTCAATCCAGCAAGATGGAGATCTACAAGGTCTTCCGTAAAGAGCAGCAAATTGAGACATCTCAATATTAGCCTGAATTCAAAGACTGAATGAGATAGATAAAAGATTAAGATAATATCAAAAAAGAAGAGTGAAATATACCTGATAACTGTTGTTACAATTGAATTCAACAAGATGGAGATGATCTTTCCAAGATCCTCCATATTCAAGAATACAAGCACGAAGAAGATCCTCGAGAATCCGATTCACTCTTCCGTTTGACCGTCGGTCTGCGGATGGTAAGTAGTGCTCAGATTCACAAGAGTACCCAAAGATTCTTGAAAAGATTTCCAAAACTGACTAGTAAAGATAGGATCTCGATCACAAACAATGCTGATAGGAACCCCATGGAGACGAACAATCTCCCTTATATAGATCTCAGCCAAACTGGAAGCAGAACGGGAAGATTTGACCGGAATGAAATGAGCTGATTTGTTCAATCTATCCTAATAACCCAAATACTCTCATTAGCCCTCTAAGTCCTCGGTAGTCCATCAATAAAATCCATGGAAACCTGTTCCCATTTCCAATTAGGAACCTCAAGGGGCTGCAATAAACCAGGGGTCTTCTGATGATCTGCCTTGACTTGCTGACAAGTCGCACACCTACTAACAAAGATAGAGATTCTCGCCTCATACCACTCCACCAATAAAGCTTCTTCATATCCTAATACATCTTCGTCACACCAAGATGAATAGAAAGTCTGGATTGATGATTTTCCCGAAGTAACTCTTGCCTCAAACCATCAACATTCGAGACACAAATCCGATTATTAATCCTCAAAATCCCTCTATATCGATCTAAGCTCCACTACCATCAGGACTACTACCGCCAACTCTGCTACGAACACTCTCCTTAATCAATCTAATAATCCTATCCTCATCCTTCTTAGAAATGATATGATCCAAAAGAGGATAATAAGAAATAACAAGCTGACACAACATAGCCTTCTTCCGACTCAAAGCATCGGCTACAAGATTAGCCTTCCCAGGGGTATAGGTAATGTCGAGATCGTAAGAAGCAAGAAACTCAAGCCACCGGACATGACGCTGATTCAAATCCTTCTGGGTGAAGATATACCTCAAAGACTGATGATCAGTAAAGTGCTCAAACTTAGCACCCAAAAGATGATGCCTCCAAAGCTTCAAAGCAAAAACCATAGCAACCAATTCCAAATCATGAGCTGAATAATTGGCTTCATGGGTCTTCAACTGGCGACTAGCATATGCAATGACCTTCCCATCTTGCATCAAAATAGCTCCCAATCCCTTACGACTAGCATAAATGTACACCATTAATCCCTCATTTCCATTTGGAATGATAACCACTAGTGCGGAAGTAAGCTTACGCTTCAACTCATTGAATGTAGCTTTACACTTCTCACTCCATATAAACTTAGCATTCTTTCGAGTTAAAGCAGTGAGAGGAGCAGAAATCCGAGCAAAATTCTCAATGAATCTCTGATAATAACCGGCAATGCCCAAAAAACTACGAATATTAGATGGAGTCCTAGGAATTTCCCAATCCTGTAACAGAATAGGGAAAAATAAGGACACGGAAAAGATAGAATGGCCAAATTACAGGAAGAGAAGAAAGGAATGACTTACATTGATCGTAGCGATCTTGACTGGATCAACAGAAACTCCATTACTAGAAACAATATGCCCGAAAAATCGGACTTCATCCTTCTAGAAATGGCATTTTGAGAACTTAGATTTCAACTGACGACTCCTAAGAGTCCCCAGAACAAAGCTCAAGTGGGATTTATGCTCTTCGTCAGATTTAAAGAAAACAAGAATATCATCAACAAAGACTAGAACAAATTTGTTAAGCACATCATGAAAAACATGATTCATCAAATCAACAAAGAAAGCAAGAGCGTTAGTCAAACCAAAAGGTATAATTAACCATTCATAGAAACCGTTCTCAGTACGGAAAGTAGTCTTGGGAATACTTTCCTCAGCAACTCTGGGCTAGTGAAAACCTATGGCAAGATCAAGCCGAGAGAAAACAGTAGCTCCATGGAGCTGATCAAATATATCATTGATGCGAGGCATAGGATATCTGTTCCTCATAGTGAGCTTGTTCATCTCCCTATAATCAGCACACATCCTCAAAGAACCATCGGACTTAGTGACGAAAACCACTGCTGCTCCCCATTCTTAATGGCTAGGTCTGATCAGACCCTTGAAGAATAAGTCCTCAATGTGCTTCCTCAACTCAACCTTCTCACGGGGTTCCATTTTTCTAGGAGGAAGAACTACAGGTCAAGCTCTAGGAATAAGATCAATACGAAAATCAATTTCCCGCTTAGGAGGTCAAGAAGTGACTTCACCAAATACATCGGTATATAGTCCGACCACAGGAGTAGAAACAAGATCATCCGAGGAAGAGTCAATAGAATAAATAAAACTACCGGCATAATCCTAAGGAAAGCAACACTGAATCACCAAAGAATTACCAAAATTATCCACAAGAGAAACATATCAGGTTTTACAAGAGATAACGGCATCATGCTTCTTCATCCAATCACCCCCAAGTAATAGATCAAAAGTAGCAAAACCCAGAACATAGAAATCACCAGAAATCGACAGCAAGAATTGAAGAGTTTCACATTTCTACAAATCCTACTAAGGTTTGCAAGACCACCAATAGGATTTGAAACACACAAAGGCTTAGGAGCCAACTCGAAAGAAAGGAGATGCTCAAATTTATCACAAATATCCACAGAAATAAAGCTATGGGAAGCCCAAGTATCAAATAGAACACGAACAGGAAAATAAAACAGAGAAAAAGTGCCCTAAAGGGTACCTTGAGTATCAGTAGGAGTAGGGGTAAGAGCAGGTGTAGGGGCAAGAGCAGGTGCGGGTGGAGGGGGTGAAGAAGCAGAGGTAACAGCAAAAATACCAGAAGACTTGCTCTTCTGCTGAGTAGAACAATTATTCTTGAAATGTCCAGGCTATAGACAAATGTGACCGAGATCACGCCTGGTCAACTGAGCTGGAGGTACAGCTGCACCAACTAAAGTGGACAACTATTAGCATAGTGTCCATTCTGATCACATATGAAGCAAGTAATGGCCGATAGATCGACAGGTTGCCTCTAAGAAGAAGAAGATCCCAAACCTGGAGTCTTGTTCCAATTCTTCCTCTGCTGAAGAAAGTTAGGCTTTCTCTTCTTAGGGTTACCACAGGAAGACTGAGCAGAAGTGACACGAGCAACTGGAAGGTCTTTAGAAGTAGGATTCTCATACCTAATGGCCATATCCATCAGACTAGTGAAAGGACTATGCACATGGGCGATGAGACGATCACAATACTCCGGACGGGCACCAACAATGAACTTCTCATTCTTCTTGAGAGGAGTTTCAATCAGATTAGGGACAAACATAGAAAGTTCATTGAACTTCCTCTCATACTTAGTAAATGACATATCACCCTGTTTGAGATCCATGAATTCTCGATACAGCTGAGACTTCCCTTCCTCGGGCATCTTATTCACAACAAAAGCATCCCTAAAGAACGATAAAGAACATAAGACAGATTTCAAAAAGAGAAAACTGAACCAAATTAAAAACAATGGGGGATGATACCTAAACTGATCCCAAGAAATGTCAGCCTCAGTAGTGTGAGCTGTAACAGACTCCCACCAATCCAAGGCTGCTCCCTTCAATTGCCAAGCTACCAACTGACACTGCTGGGCATTAGTGATCTCAAGACCGGAGAAAATCCTCTCCAAATCCTTCAACCACTGCTGAGCCTCAATAATGCTATCAAATCCGGTAAACTTGGTGCCACCAAGTTCAGTGTATTCCTTACAGAGTGTAGTGAACCTGACTGGTGCAGCAAGCCCATGAGGTGGGGCGCCACCACGTCCCTTACCTCTAGCATTCCTTCAATCCATCCTGAAAAATCAAGAACGAATTTTAGGACAAAGGTAATTGAGAAAAAAAGACAAGATTAGATAAGATAAGAAAAGATTAGATTCAACTTGAATGAATTATCCTAAACAAAGAAATTACTAACAAGGTGGATAAGGAAAAGAAACAAGTTAAGGAAAATTCGGTTTCAAAACAAGAAAATTTATATCAAAAATAATTTTTTGAAAAAATCTTTGAAAATCATTTGAAAATCATTTTATAGTTTAAAATACGTTCTTTCACAAAGAAACGATTCTAAGATTGATTTCACTCATTCTAGGGTATTTCTACCCTATCTCTAATGAGTTTTTGCTCCGTAGGCTAAGGTTTGCCTAAAACCTGGCTTTGATACCAAATGTAATGACCCACTATTTTGGATCATTCAAATCGACAATAAATCACACATGTCTAACTTGAATAATTAAAAACAATAGATTGTAATATAATTTGGTGCAAATAAAACCAATCATAGAATCACAGACACAGATAAATCAGAATAACTTGCAGCGAAAATAAAATAACCATAATAGTTCATGAAGCTACTACAAACATAGTCTCAAACACAATCTCAAGCAAGTACAAAACACCATAGTCTAAAAGTAAATACAATAGAAACCCCAATACATAAATGTCCACTAATACATAAGCTGAATAGAAAGTAATGAATCGAAAATAGATAACAACTAGATAGATAGATAATCTCCAGCAAATCCTTTAGCTCCAGAAGGTGAAATCCAAAGCTGATACTCAGGCTGACCCGAGCGTAAAGCTAAACATAATACACTCGAGTCAGGACATACATACTTATACAATGTAAACCAACTCAAGTGAACTGTAATAAAATGCACCGGTAACTTAAAGGATGCTTAGGACCGCCCATCCTTTAAGGACCCGTTAAACTATCTAATATGCAGTCTCATACGCTATTATAATAATGTCTAAAGTAAAGTATAATATAATTGAAAATAGCATTAAGGCTTTACAATTTCTACCTTAACAAATTTTATATACTTTCACAGTCTATACAGTACCGTAATCCCCCCATACTGGACGTTGTCAGAGGGCACTCCATAGGTATGGTACAAAACAAAATCGTACAAGGCATGCTAGGGTAGGTGACACGGCACAACTAGGCAATGACAGGGTAGATACACCAATTGCACTTCCGGACCGGTGGTAACGCGTAGTAGCTACCACTCGAGCCACACTCCCAAAAATCAAAGGTTCACACCAATCAATCATAAAGTAATAGAATGACATATGAAGAAGTGTGTCCGATAAGAGGAGCGACCTCATTAGCCCGTCAATTGCTCCTGTTTTAACCACCTTATGCCAACTCATGGGAGTCAGTCCACGTATATACCTTAACAGAACGTCGCCATCATCCTACTTCATTATGGAATCTCCGTCGCATACACAGTTATTACAGTGGTTTTCGGAGTTGGCAAAGAGTATGACATTCCGATCCCTGTTACGACCCAAACTCGATGTCCGATAAATGACATCAAATTCGCATCGCCGGAGCTTATAACAACAATTAGATGAATATAAAACAGCGGAACAGAATCAATATCATAAATATCATCACAGTTACAACATCAACATAATATCCATACTACAACAGAGTATATAATACATACTCCACAACTCCAAATACAACATCATGATAATACAACAGTGAACATATATCCAAAAGTTCTCAAATGAGAGAGATGATAACGAACTCCCAAAAGCTAACACCTGAAATCTCCAAAAGCTCCTAAGATATCTCCCGGATAAAAGCTCCAAAATACTGCTACTCCAAAATACAGAAACCTGCTACTAGGCTGCCCGTGTGGAAATAATGGGCACCCAGAGTTTAGGAAAGAAAACAATAAACTCCGGATCAGTCATGGGACTGGTATGAGTAAACAAAAAAGCAGTTACTTTTAAATAAAACAAGATTTATAAAAGAATTTTCGGCATGCTTTTAAAAATGGAACTAACATAAGACCTCCCGCCACAGACACAATGCAAACGCAGAATTGGAGGAGATTTCTTCTTATGATAGTTAAATATGCTTGATACGAGAAAAGAATTCTTTGATATTATTACTAGTGCATAGTGAAGTAAATCATTTCGAAAATAGAATATTAATCTTAGCCAACATACGACCATTATCGTATGCCTACTATAGCTACCATCTAAACGGTGGGGCACCACCATAAGTAAATGGCAGGTTCTACAACTAAAACCGTACAGGGTTTCGTATTGTTTCTTTGGATTTCCAACAAATGGTCAGGCCAAGGAACTTTCCATTGCCACATGAGAACGCCTCTGGAAGGACGTCCCCGAGAACCAAACCGGATCTCTGCCAACACAAGGCCGGGTTACCCCTAACTGGGTAACTACTGACACGAGTATGCCATCTCCCGGTTGTAACCAACCTTTAACCGGGGCCCTAGCAACAAATCACAAAGTAATATATATATATATCTGCGATATCAACATAAGTTAAGTATCTGGGCTCCATACCATGATACCACTTCTATCCAGAAGGAAATGCACATACCCTAAGGGGTGCTACCCCTAATAACCTTGCTACATCTTTCCTGTTTCGACCATTTCGGGGTGTGAGGCTCGACGAAGTATCATCCACAAAGCCACGCTTTATACAAAAGCTGTGCTTTGGGTCGACAAATGATCATAGAAATGATCACAAAGATAAGCGATCAAACAAATGATCCTATCACAAATGATCAACACAATGATCATTTCACAGCAACACTCAGCATGTCACATTACCAAATTGGGAATATATTGCTGATAACCTTCAACTACATAACCTCTGAGCTCGTACGTCTCAGAGAAGGGTGTTAAGCTAAGAGAATAAATTCTCCGCCACCAACAGAAATATATTTGAAAGAAATCAGCTTTATATCTCAACTTGTAATGTCAGATATACAATCCATACAAGTCTGTTCCGGGCTCGAATAGAACCGAAGGCACTTCCAAAGAAGTCCTTGCAATCCGGATATCCACAATCCCGATCGGACTTCCTATCACTTAGGAAATCTCTATACCGTAGCTACTCGGTGCAGAGACAATCGATAGGTCATCCTATCGCTCTCGCAAATACCCGGTCTTCAACACCGGTCTTCAAATGCTATCCATAACGTCGAATCACATATTCGAAATGGGTTATACGACCCAAAGGTCCTTTCACGGCTAATTCGAATAGTGAGTGTCAATTTTTAAAACATGTGGATGTCATTCACAAATATTCACAAGTTCGATGTGGGTTTCGGATAACCAAATGAAATCCGATTCGCTGTCGCATCGAAGTTTAAATGCCGTTTTATGGACAACAGGGTTTTCTCATCAATACAGAACAAATCACAATCACAGTGTAGAACATGACAATTTACATAACACAGCATCACAATCAGAACAGAAATATTAATATAATGCACAGCGATAGTTAACCGTTTTCCAATCAAAGTGAATGGGATTTAATAAATTAACCATATAAATATTATATTTTTTTTCTTGATTACTTTAAAACGATGATTTAGTATTTATAATTATAATTTAATTAAATCTCAATTGACTATATTAATTTATTATTCCTTAATAAATTATCTTAATGTAACCATCAATTTTGAATCAATCAACTTAAATTATCAAATTAACGATCCTTAATTTACAACTTTAATTTTAATTGCTTTTATTTATTTATTATTATTACTTACAAAGTAATTATAAATCATAAATTATTTAATCATTGTTTAATTAACTTCACATTCCATTAACAAACAATCATCATTTTATAAAGAATGCTTATAAAAATTGTTTAAACTTAAGTTTTCGACAAATTTCAAACTGAATATATTGTTTCAGGTGGCCAACCCGAGGCTCACCCGAGTCACGCCCGAGCTCGAATGCTCCCTGCTTCGAGTTTCAACCCAATGCTACCCGTGTACTAAATTTTTTTCAAAATTTGTTTAAGTCCAAATTTGTCACGACACAACGCTGAAACCTCCCGAGTCTCCCTTCGTGTTCTGCCAGTTTTCCTCGAGTCATGCTTCGAGTACAACCCATAAGGAAACAAACCTGAAACGCTTCAGGCAATAAACTTCCAGGTTATCAATTTGTGCACGTATACGTGCACGACGCCGTTGATGACCTTCAAGCGTCGCTGCATCGACGAGCAAGTCAATAATCCTCCCTAATCCAATCCCCGATCACCCAATTTCCTTCACCATCTCGAATTCGAAATTTGAGTTCGAGCTCCAAACCTGTAACATACACTGGAACTACCACCCGTCCCTGTCAACGCCTCGCCACGACGCCTGATGCCGCCAGAAACCCAGCAACTCTGTCCATAGTTCGACAACACTCCAAGCTATCATTCCTCCAGTCCTGGTGAAGCTCGGTCAACTCAAAAGGGCGCAATCCTCTTTTTGCTAAGCACGTTCAAAACTGGAACTAAAACCCTAATGGGACTTTGAATCCAACTTTCACGCAATAGAAAAATTAATTAATAATTTTCCTGGATTCGTAGGTGTTCAAACATGCTTCCATGCGAATTTCAGTATTTATAATTGATTTGATTTTCAGCAATTCATAAAAGTGCAACTTTTGTTCATAAACCAATTTCTCTGAGAATACCAAACTAAAAATTTAAATTCTTGTTTTAAAATTCATGTCTTGCGGTATATATTCAATAAATATTCTTGAATTCATATTTTACAACAATTTATTTTTATCAATATTAGTGAAGATCTGTAAACCAAAGTTACAATGGTGATAATCCACTGTATATTTAAATAAACTTGCAAAATCTCGTTTCATGGTTTAACCAACTTGATTATGTGAAAAATCATAGCTTGTTAGTGATTTAAAACAAATAGACTTCAGTTTTAAAAACACATGTAATCCCTGCATGAATGTTTACAGAGAACATAGAGCCTCATACTGTATTATGAACAAAGCAGTTATAATGGAAGTTTAAACTGTTTTAAATAAACTTAATATCCTTTACAAATCATGTTTACTCACCTGGACAATACTCAAAAACAGAGAATACTTTTGTTTTTGTTTTGAAACCTGCAATTGAATCTCCCTCTGTTCTTCTTTCTTCAAAAATTTGTTTTCAAGCTTGAATGAAGTTGAGCTTGTGAATAAATGACACTTATGTTTTTCTTTCTTTTTAATTTATGTTCTCTGCTAAGATTATTAAACGAACTTTAAAACAGAGGCTGTGCTGTTTATATATATGAAGATGGTGTACATACTGCATTGTATAGGTAGGTAGAATACTGTTTTTAATATTGACTAACCCATGTTAGAAAGTAACAGCATTAAATGCAAGCATGTTAACAACAGTCTTTACTTTAGATTCTTGTTTGGCAGATCTTGTTTATGGGCTGATGCGATTCTTGTTTATGGAAGAGAGTAGATAGCATTAATGCAAGTATGGTTGGTGAAGCTTCCATCCTGTATACTTACGGCATAGTGTTGTTTGATTTTTTTTTTTTTAAGTACTAAAACTTGTTTCATAAATTTGTTTTATTTCATATTGAGGCTTGCATACTCTAGTTCCCTGGTTTGTATGTTCCTTCATTTGTTTACATTGCTTAATTGAAAGTGTTTTGTTTTCTCATGTCTTCATATTGTTTACAGCAACTTGTTTTAGTTATTTTGCTAAATATAGGAAAAGTTGTTTTAGTTATTAACATTTAGTAACTTATGTGGTTTAATCACAATATTTGTTTTAATTCTATTAAAGGTTTTAACTAAAAACACCAAATTTTGTTCATATTTTATTTCTTTATAACTTTTCAATTTAAATTTCAAAAAGTTCAAATATATTACTAAAATTTAAATTCAAAATTTTCGGGATGTTACAATCCCGGTCTCTTTAACAACCAAACGTTATTATCACCCGTGGTTATAAATTCCAAAATGGTTTATATTTCAAATCAAAACCTATTCATTTAAACCATTTGAATCCAATGTTAATATCTTTAAAAAATATATTCATTTCCACAGTTGTAGCATTTCTAAATTCATTCAATTACAACAATTTCAAAAAAACACACTGTATCATAGCAATCGTAGCACTAGGAAAATGTGATAATACATAGAAATATTGTCTTTTCAACAACGGCAGCACTTAGAAAACGTTACTGTAAATATAATAGTATTTCAGAAATATTGTTTTTCTAGAAAACGCAGCACTTAGAAAACGTTACTGTAAACATAGTAGTATTTCAGAAAAACTTCAGAAACAGCAGCACTTAGAAAACATTACTGTAGATATAGTGGAATTTCAGAAAAACAGTATATTTTTAAAAACGGTAGCACTTAGAAAATGCTACCTTAAAACTACAGCATTTTGGAAATGCTACCAATACAAAACTAAGATTTATTATAATATTTCAGAAACATTATAAGTTTCAGTTTTCACTATTTTAACTTATAAAACATATCTCACGTTTCAGAAATATTTATTTGGATATAATTTAACTTATGATTAAACAAAATAAAATTTATAAATAAAATCCAAATTAAACTATAATTCATTTAATAAGTCAAAAGTACATTATTTTACTTAACTTTTTATCTTAACAATAACTTAATACTAAATACCCAATTCATAAATAAAATATTCTTATTACTAAGTTAAGCTTAAAATTTCCATTTAGAAGCTAAATTTTTAAATTTTCAAGTTAAGTCATATTTTAAGTTACATTTTAAACCATTATTTACTTATACATTTTTAAATTATAGAAAATCACTATAACATTTATTTAAATCATTTAAATCCAATTTAAGTTAAATTTTCATATTTTAAATTTCAAAAATACTTAATAATCTTCAGAAAATATTTAAGTTAACCACGGGTCTATATACAATTTTCTAACCTAGGTCAAGTGATACGGATATGTATCATTTCAATCCGTAATTTAAAAATAAAATCTGGTTTCTATCATTTCAAACTCGCAATCCCAAGTCAAATAAAATAAAATACCTTTCAGCTCATAACGATTTTTCCTTATTCTAATGTCCGTTTGGGTATGTATCATTTCAACCCATAGTGATACTATTCTAGCAGGAAACTTACAATGTGAGAGCAGAAAATAAATAAACAGTATAACATGGTATCAGGTGATGTAACAAATAAATATTAGGTTATAACATCATGAAATATCATATCACAGGCATATATAAATTACTATCATATCATCAACTACAATTCACATGTCATTTTTTCACAATTATATAAGTATGAATGTCGAGAGTGAATAACTCACCTTCTAAAGCTGGAGTTAACAATTCATGACACACTAATAAACTTCGGAAAGCATGACAAAGCATGACTTAGATTCGAGTGGATGGAGAGCCAAGATTCAGATCTTGCAAACAAATAAAATACAACATACATAAACATAAAATTCAACATAAAACAATAAATCAAAACGATGAATAAATATGGATCAAAATGGCGCAAAATGGCTTAGCCACTACAAGTGGGCTAGGCCACAACGCAAAATGGCTTGACCACCATCAAGTCATGCTCGGCCATGGTTAGATCTTATGTGCTACAAGGCTCGGCTATGGCTAGAAATGAAGGAATGAACATCATTCAAAACAGGTTTTAAATGATGTTCTCTCATTATTTAAAACAGGTTTTAAATGATGTTCTCTCTTAAAACAGGTTTTAAATGATGTTCTCTCTCTAGAGAGAACATCATTTAAAACCTGTTTTAAATGATGTTCTCTCATCATTTAAAACAGGTTTTAAATGATGTTCTCTCTAGAGAAAACATCATTTAAAACAGGTTTTAAATGATGTTCTCTCCTGTTTGAAAATGATGTTCTCTCTAGAGAGAACATCATTTAAAACCTGTTTTAAATGATGTTAGAGAGAACATCATTTAAACCTATTTTAAATGATGTTCTCTCCAACAAAAAAGTCAAGTGGGAAAGCAAAGAGGCAAAGCAACATGGGTTTGGGTTCGGCCCTATGCAAATATGGCTCCGCATTGGTTAGCATGGCTCGGCCATTAGTTCATGGGATTGGATCAGGTCTGGTCATCACTAAGAGGGTATGACCTAGAGAAAAGAAAAGGAGGTGGTGTTGGCGTAGGCGGTAGCCGAGGCTAAGGGAAGAGGGTTATAGGAAGTGTGGAGATCGGTTAGGGTTTCAAGGCAATTTTGGTGATGGATTGGATCTAGGGTTTCATGACATAGGTGGTGGAGATGATGAGGTGGTGGAGGCCAGTCTAAGGGGTGGTGGATGTGGAGATGATGTGGTTGGCTAGGGGATGGCCAAGCATATGCTTGTAGAGAAACAAAAGAAAAGAGAAAAGGAAAAAGGCATGAAGGAAGACATGAGAACTTACTGTAAATCTTTCTTCAGGGAATAAAATGGGAAAGATATCTGAGAGATATTTTTGTACATGAATTAGAAATGGATGAGGAGTTTTTGAACACCCAATCAATAGGAAAGGAATGGCTAGAAAGGTGGAAAGCCTTGAACGGCTAGGGCAAACAAAAAAGCTTTAGTTTATATCCAAGAAAAGAACTTAAGTCCTTTTGAATTTCCAAGCCAAAATCCAATAAAAATCAAATAAAAAGTCCAAACAAAATAGAAAATAAAATATAAAATAGAAATGAAGTAGAAAATATAGAACAGAAAATAAACAGAAAAATGCAGAAAATAATCGTGTGTAAAACGCTGAAATTTATCAAATTTTAAAAGTGTACAACAAAATTTCACGAAACGAAAAGCAGCACAAATATCAGAATCAAGTATAGTTTCAAAGAGAAAGATTAGAAATTAAAAATTCAAATTTAAAATTTTCAACTGAAAGTTAAAGTTTGACCACAATTGACCAGAATATAAAATTTTCTGAAAATCTTTATTTTATTATATTTGGACAATAAATTATAAACAAAATCCAAAATTACATTGGAAAATTCTAAAATTCCAATTTTTGACCGATTTAAAATTTAAAGTTTCAAATAAATTGAATTAAAAATATTTACAAAACTTATGGGTTGTTACAAAACTGAGTTATTGACATTTCTTTTTGTAAATCGTCTGTTCTATCAGCAGCATTTGCTCTAAGGACATCAACAGCAATTTAAAGCTAACCAAAATGAATTTGGTTATAAGTATACAAATATCATACAAGTCGATGCTACCTCTAATTCACTTCATAAACTTGTTCATTAACTATTCATTTCAAACTATAGTCATTTCATGTGCTAACTATATAATTACAGATAACTAATTCAATATTATGTAGAAGTTGCAGAAAAGACTTGATATATTTAAGCAATATTATTGTCCGAATGGATTTTTTAGACAAAGAGGAATATGAAGCCACATAATTGTCCCATGGCAGATTTTGAATCAAAATATTGTGTTGATCCCGGATGTTATAAGCACTGAGCTCAAAACCAAGGAAATTGAATGGAAGAAAAAGTAGTATAAATCATGAATACATAAGTTGCAACATAACAATATTATTATGAAAGCACTCACTGCCTGATACCAGGTATATACAGTGTGCAATTATGCCAATGTGGCAATGTGTGGAATTTCACGGTAGATTCTTTACAAAACCAAATAATGTTTCAAACATGTTAACCATCGTGTATGCATAATTGCAGACTACCTTAGATTTGGCAAGACATCAGCTAAGCCTTACGATGGACATATAATTTTGTTGCATATATATGTTAGCTTTTAAATGCAAGTAAAAAATATACTAAACAAGGTAGTATAAAAATTAGGAATATATTGCTGATGTTTTACCAGTAATTATATCAAAGGAATAGAGAAAGTATACTAGCTTCTTCTTTATAGCACTTGAACTAGAAGCATCTCTGCTACCTTTTTAAGCAACTCTCTTTCTTCATTTGCAGCACACTCCTTGTAAAAGCATAAAACATATGATAATCATCAGAGAAAATAGACAAGACCGTATTGCTGCAGGCCAATAAAATATTTTATCGGCAATAAGACCTACCTCAAACTTCTTAAGATCATAAAGTTGTTGGTCTTGTACATTTTATGTTTCTTTCAATATACTGCTCAACTTAGATACATGACTATCTAGATTGCAGAAAAAATTGGTTGTAACCTTTGGAATTGTTTTACTTGTCTCTACGTCTCTTAAGTGGCCCTTAATAGTTAACCAATTTAATAAATTTGTTGGGAATAACAAAAGGAATAAAATTAAATTTCAAATCAGTAGTCTAGAATCAACCTCACGCTGCTGGTTTGCAAATGAAGTCTGTTTATCCCTTTGGTTGAAGAGATTTCTTTGTAGATCATTAAGAAAATGATTTAAAACATTGTGATGGAAAAGAAAGTAGAATTAACACCAATACTCAAAGTCGTATCAAATAAACTTTTTCCATATATGGTACACTGCATCATGCAATGAAATAATTAGTTAGGGTCTTCCAATGTTGCATAACTGCATCATAGAATTGATAGACAAAGAGAATCATACTGCTAAGACTACTAAGACGTAACTCACATCCTCAAGCGTAATATTAAATTTTTGTTAGAAACAATTGCTCAAATTCTTTGTTCTACTTCTTTAGTTTTCCCTTTTTTCTTTTTTTTCCTTCTCGAAATTATTTATTTTTTCAGATATTACAAATCTTTTATCTATAAATGAAAACTATTCATAGCTTTAAAGTAAATATTGATAGTACAAATCTTTTATCCATAAATGACAGCTAATTCGTAGCTTTAAAGTAAACATTATCTTATAATGACAATTCTGTTTTTTCTTTAGTAAAAGTGATTAGGAATTTTTTTTTAATTTTATTGTTAGTCATGCCACTAAATATTACCACATCATTAAGTTGTATGATTTCTGAGTAAATAGGTATAGCCAAATCATTCGATGTTGTATCATATATATATATATATATATATATATATATATATATTACTTTTTTGAGCAGTATGAAAGTGATGTACGCTAAGTGTTATGTCAGCACGGAAACAATGATCCATTAGAGCAAATTAATTAAGCTTAAGCTCTTGCAAATAATTAAGGTATATTTTCTTGGTTGATTCTTAATATCGCATAGCTATTTTGATGTGTAGCCACCAAGTTGACATACTTACTTTATTAAATTCACTCAAGTAAACCCAACAAAGGAAAAACACACGTCTTTGATTTATTCTGAATAAACATCCGTCAATATACCATAAATATAAACATCCATCAACATCTCAAAATATATCATACATTACATCAAATCAACCTCATCCATCTCAAAGTATATATAACTCTCATAACACGTTACAATATTAAAGTGCATATATATAAAGTATCTCAACATAAAAAATCTTACATATTCCTCATCGCCTGTAGGTCCGTGTAATGAAGGGAATCTACCATGCTATTGCATATATGTAGCAATGCGCTCTTCCAACATCTGATACGTCTCCACAGCCCGATGCACGTCTCGATCCCCAAGGTCAGCAATTCGACTCTCAAGTCTGCAATCCCCTAATCATCCTGAGCTCTTCTATAGTGCTTGCCTTCATTTAGCCTATAATAATTTTTACCAAAGTGCATGAGTTTCATATAATGTGATTAATAAAATCACTGTGTTATATGTTATTCATAAATATATTATATATAAACATTACATCTTGGTTCCCAAAATCATAGCACCTATTCCGTATTGGCGGTTCCATAACAGCATCAAATATCATGTCCTCCTAATTAGCGGTCAGCTCGCCTCGACCTGTTCTCTCGAGCAGTTTATCTCGTTCTTTCATGAATTTATCCTACGACTAAAAGTAGGATTACAATTAAAATTCATATTGCATTATTTTGATTGTTTATAACTTATAATTTAAAGTGATTATTAATAACTTATAATCTAATATATGCTTACCATGGAATCTTGTTAGTTTGTGTCATGACATGTATATATTTTTGAGCCATATTTATTAACTTGCTCGATGGCGTGAGTACGAGATGACCATGCTCTCTTTCTTGAAATAATTATTATGTATTATTATTGCATATATACAAGATAAGATTCTATAATGCTACAAGTATTTATAATTGCAATTTGTAAATTTACCTGTTTTTGACGATAATGCTGGAATGACTTTGAACCTCCGCGATGTGTGATAGGATTTGCAATCCTATTTGCAAAATTCTACTTAGATTCTGCTA
Source organism: Allium cepa (assembly GCA_030765085.1). NCBI lineage: Eukaryota > Viridiplantae > Streptophyta > Magnoliopsida > Asparagales > Amaryllidaceae > Allium > Allium cepa. The sequence goes on along the minus strand of CM060934.1, from coordinate 953,549,264 downwards.
TAAATTTAACATAAACATTGTATTTCACTTATGTAAATATACGGGACTAGTAAACTTACAATCGCTTCTTGACTTTTCTTAGTAAGAATTTAAATCTTCCCATATGGTTGCACTCATCCAGTCAGACTCTTTTATCCCTTTTTTAATGCTTGACATTATATCTATAATTTTTCCTCATTTTTTGATCCAATAATTTTTGCAAAGGGACAAGTCGGTTTCCTATAAATCCACTGCCCTTTGCACATTTAAACTAAAATGAGTTGTACATTTATACATAGTCAACAAATTATATAGTGATTATATATAAAATGAAATACATATTTACACTTATGTAAAAATCCTACCAAATACAATCTACAAGAGGGGTAGGATATTCTCCCATTTAGGCTAGCAGCCAATCATTCTGCTCTTATAGGCAGCCTAAGAAATATCAAGTACAATGTTTGAGGGCTCCAATTCAAAACTGTGTTAATTATGATACACTCAAGCGGCTTAGGTCCATAAAATCAAACTTAGTATACGAAAATTCATCTTCAAAAAAAGATTGTAAATTAGATCTCTAGAATTAAGTTACTGAATAATTGCATACATTTATGCAAATATTCAGTGAATAATTGCATAAATTTATGCAATTATATCCAAAAATTGCATAAATATCTGTAATTATTTAGTGAATAATCGTGGAAATTTCTGTAATTTTTTTGGTCAATGATTGCAGAAATGTCCTTAATTTTTTGGTAAATAATCGCAGTAATTTCCAGAATTTTTCAATGAATAATTGTAGAAATTTCTGTAATTTTTGGATATAATTGCATAAATGTCTGCAATTATTCAATTAATAATCGCATAAATGTATGCAATTATTTGGTAACTTAATTCTATGGACCTTATTTGCATCCTTTTTTTAACAAGGAGATTTGGTGTATTTTGAAACTTAATAGGGACTTTAGCCAAACTTTCCCTCTAATAAAACATGAATAATATATCATACGCAAAATATTTATGATGTTGTAACAAATTTAATACTTAGCCACCCGATTTACTTGCTAATCTTGATGGAGTTAGGGGTATTCCCTAGGGAAAATTTTGTAATTTATTGTAACTCTGTAATCAATTCTCGTTCGTAACAAATGTGTTTTTTCTTTCTATTATATATATGTTATAATGCGTTATATATAATTAAATGCTTAACTAATATATATTTAATAGAAAATCCATAAATGTTCCTTGTCAACATGCATCAAGACTAAATATTGATGTATCCATTGAGACGAGAGTACGTAACGCTTTTTAAATATTGGGTAGTGAATTACTCAAGACTGTTGGGGGTACCTAGGGGTTACCTACTGGTAATTATTGAATAATTGTATAACGACTCACTTGATAGTTTTTTGTTGGTTAATATAACTATGGTCAAATGAAAAATATCAGTGTGACTGATTTACATAGTCCTCTCGACTTGAGAATACTATGAATCTTCAATATAAAAGTCAAACCATAACATGACGTCTATCGAGTGACTATAGTTGGGTAGAGTGGAAGTATTAGAAGTGAAGCACTATTCAAGAGAGGATTCATTTACTCAGTTATATAAGGTTGATATCACAGTCAAATCAACTCAACTCAAAATCAAAATCTCTGGCTAAAGTGGTATGGTTAATGATAATGGTTATTATTGAATCAAGGACTTTGTGTTTGAAATAGAGTTAAAAATGGATGATATTAAAATTTTAACCACTATAAAATTCCATATATCCAAAGTGATATAGTTTTGACAAAGTGAATTGGTGTGAATAAAAGTCACAACGAGTAATGCTTAACCTATGTAGTTAATTCCTCGATATTGCTACGCTATATCTCACAATGGATTTCTACCACTACGATTTTTTCAAATAGCCTCAAATATTGCCTTTTCGCTTTAAACCTCGCTATTTTCACTATATTCCACTATTTTCGCTATATCTACTTCAAAGTAAATGAATTAACAATTGACATTTATACGTTATAAAAATTATGAAAAATTTATTTTTAACTGAATTTTAATTTATTTCCATAAGCAGTAGTACTCTAATATTATATTGAATTTAATCAAGTTAAATACCAGTTTATGTTTATTTACAATATATTTACATATGTCCTTATTTAAAACTAAATATGTATTAATTATAATAAAATTGAACGTTATTTATGCATTTAATTATCATTTATATACTTTTAAAATCATTCAATACAAGCTTTATATGTTATTTTAGAGTCATTCGCTATATCCCACTATTTCCTTGCTATATCCCCACTATTCCGCTGAGCGCTTTAACTATACAGCGCTTAACAAGGTGAAATTGGATTTTACTGAAACCAAGTAAGCAATAAATTTGATCAAAATGTCATACCACCTGCTAGGTGGCATGTGAACATTAATATTCGAATAGTTCGATATTAATCGCTAACCAAATTTACACTTAACGAGTCACACAACCAAAACAGTGAATTATCTTAGACCAAATTATTTAATCAGTTTATAATTGTTATAAATTAATTAATATTTGTAAAACTTTAGTTATAAAATTTTGATTATGATTTGAGGAATAACTATTATTAAATATATATATATATATATAATAGTTATAAATATATCAATCGATACAAGATATCGATAAGCGATTGAATTGGATTTAATTAAATAATATTTTCTTTGGTCTTAAATAGGATTTTGACCTATCATGGTGGGTGAGATATTCGGCTGTAATATGGACTTATAGGGCGGCACAAAATGGAGTAGAAATGTTAGGTTTTGGATGGCTCAGATTGAGGTAGAATTGGCGTGAAGACGAGGTCCACTAATTTCTCTCTTCTATCCACAATTTAAATATCCCAAGCCCTAATTGCAAATGACCTTTTACCGCCTCTTCATCCTTCCATTACTGGCCAAAAATACACCGTGCTCTATCATATCGAAGCTCAAATCTACTCGAATTCGATCACATCCAATAGTTAAAGGTTAATGGTTTAAGGACCAAGAATCTGCCTAATCGAAAAGGTTTCAACGGGGAGAGTACTTCCTTTAATGTGTGCTTTAAGGCTTTGGTATCTAGGTATGTTTCTATCAAATAACAGTTTACAATTTTTTGAATAATATTTCATTATGAATAAATTATTATTATACTACTAGTTATGTGAAGATTCCGGTACGTATTAATGTTGTCACAAATTAGTTTGGTTATATGTATGTATATACTTATAAATTAAAAAAATCAAATTTTTATATACAAATCAGATCTTTACAGAAGCCTAATTTATATATATTAATTAATATGTTATAAAATTATATAATATATATCGTTTAATTATATATATGGTTTGTATTTTAATTACTATATCGTAGAATGGTTAAAATTGATTATATATATAACCCTATAGCAATAGTAATTTTTTAGCGTAAGAAATTAATTTTTATAATTATTTATTATTAATTAATATTATTTAAATCAATATACTCATAAATAAATCATATAAAAATAAAAAAATTTATGAAAATTATTTTACAAATTTTATAGAATTATTTTATCATAATATAAGCTCTCAACCAGAAAATAAAGACTAAAAAATCAATTTTGCTTTTTTTCAAAATTATCATCTGTAAAAAATTAATGAAAATAAAATTTGACCAAAATGTTTGGAAATTTTTTTAAATATCAAACATCATATATGACTTTGGAAATTTAAATTTTGAAAAATGCTTCAAAAATTAATTTTATTAGTATATTATGTAATTTATAATAAATACTCAATTAAATATATTTTTAAATAATAAAAATTAATAATAAATTTTTTGGTGTTGTACATATGATTTAGAATTAAAAAAATATGTTTTATTAATTAATATGTGTGTATAAATATATTTATGTGTATGTGTGTATGTATATATCAATTTTAATAAAATATTAATTTATCATTATATATATGTATATATTTAAATATATTATTCATGGTTTAAAAAAATAATATGTATAAATTATTTTAATATGTTATCTATATTTAAATAGATATACTATAATCATATGCATATATGTGTGTGTGTACTAATATTTTATTTATGAATTTTATATATACACATACATACATATATATATTTAAATATCTTTCATTTACATAAAATTATTTAAACAAACTGAACATATACATTTATATATATAGAAGCAATAAGTTTATATATAGATACATATATTTGAACAACACACATTACATGTGAGCTAACGTGTCTGTTATGATTTAAATCCCAGTAACTACACACGAGCATGTTCTACCTGGCACAGGCTGACATATTACACATGTACACACATACATATATGTATATGATATATAGATATAAATTAATAAAACTATATAATTTATAAATTTAAATAAAATAAGAGATTTTATTTAAATAAAATTTAGAAATGTTCTAAATGAACTAGACTTCCTAGGCCTAATATAGATCCAACTGGGAATTTTTTTTTGAAGTTCATGCATAACTTTTCTCTGGGCTGGTACAGTTTCAACAATAATATCAGAGCCTAATTACCTATGCGGTCTAAATTAGTCATACTAGGGTTAACTAATTAAGCTTACAACCCAAATAGTAGGATGTCCAGAAAGGTAGTGTCGAAGGATAGGGTTTCGATAATCAAACACTATGCCCTACTTGGTTACTAGTTTGGACCAAACAGACGTGAGCCAAAAGGTTTCCCTTAATAGAAAATACGCAATTTAAATTGGGTTTTGGGCTGATTTTCAAAATTGTTCGAAAATTAAAATAAATGATTTTAAGTTTAAAAGTTAAATTTAAAATAATATATAAGTATATTATAAAAGGTATAATTAATAAAGTTTTCAAAATGTTTGAAATTAATTCAAATTAATTTCAAAATTGTTAAAATTTATTAATAAAGATTAATAAAATTAGTTAATTAAGGAATGAATACATGTATTATGTATTATGATGTATGTTATGTTATTTTAAATTATTTAAAATAACATATATATACATGTATGTATACGAATTAAAATTTGAAATTGATAAAATTTAATTAAATAAATAAATTAAAAGGTTAATTAATTAGATAATGCACACATGTATATGATATATGTGTTATACTATAAAGTTATTGTACATAATAATTGAACAATATAAATGTAATATTAATATGTAATTAATTAAATAAGATTTAATTAATATAATGTTACATATAAGCCTATTATATAAGTAATATAAAATATAAAAGTTATATAATAATAAAACTTATATAATATGAATGTATACTAAAGGTGGAACATTAAAGAAATCCAAATAGACTTAGGGAATACATACATATGTAAATATATGTATACCATGATTTCCAATGGTTTGATGCTTAAATCACAAGATCAATCTATAAGAATTATATTCCACAAGTCGATATCACTTAATATTATATATATTAAAGACTATGAATCTTCAATACAATATAGTCCTCTACAATATACATATTAATAAACTGCTTGCATACTCCTTAGTATTATTTATATACTGAATAGACAAGGTAAGATAACTATATGTATTTGTTGAGAAAACTCAAGGTACATATACTAAGGTCGTTGTGATACGGTAGGTACGAGTGAATAATTTCATTTTGGTTCGTTGAGTAAACTCAAGGTCAAAGTGAAATTAAGACAAGGTACCAAGGGTTAGAATTTGTATATAATACAACCGATAATGAGTTATTATCCATCGTCCGTGGAGCTATGGTTTTTAAGGTCCTTGTGATATGGTAGGTACGAGTGAATAATTTCACTTTGGTTTGTTGAGCAAACTCAAGGTCGAAGTGAAATTAAGACAAGGTACCAAGGGTTAGAATTTGTATATAATACAATCGATAATGAGTTATTATCCATCATCCGTGGAGCTATGATTTTTCGAGAAAACTCAAGGTCGGAGTTGGAGCTATGATTTGTTGAGAAAACTCAAGGTCGGAGTTCCAAGTCGAATGAGTCCTAACACTAACTAGTGAAGTCGAAAGATTTCTATGTTTCGAATTAGGGTTTGACGAAACATAAAAGGCTAGTGGGAACTTATTAGTGAAATGAAACATAAAATTTAACCTTACTAATATTATAAGAACATCTTCTATAATTAGTCCTAATGATCTACCACTTAAACTTGTAGAAAATGACAACTCCAAAACTATCTTTTGAAAACCGGACGTAACTATATCGACTGGCTAAGAGCAATTAAAATAGCATTGACTTATGAGCACCTTTGGACTGCCATTACATGCAAACCTAAAGAATAACCCACCGATGATGCAGATCTTGAGCTTCGACTTTCTTATGAAAAAATGGGAGTTAGATTTAGCGGCGCCCAAGTTTTCATGCTGTTTATGTTAGATATGCTATTGAGAGGCAGCACGACATATGTGTGTCCATGAGATATTTGATAGTTTTAAGGAACTATTTAGTGAACATTCATGTTCTGTAAGGTACGAACTTACGAAGAATTTGCTCAATACCAAAATGACTGAAGGGTAGAAGGTGGACGAATACGTGCTAATGATGAAGGGCTATATTGATAGGCTTTCACAGTTGGACATATAAATAAGCAACGAATTGCAAGTAGATTTGATCTGTGGTTCACTTACTCCTTAGTATGAACCACTCATATCGAATCATAATATATAATAATTGAATGTGAATCTCATGGACCTACTATATATGTTGAGGTCGGCCGAATCACAATCTAAGGATCAAGGGGCTATACTTGCTATTAAGGGTAATACATCATCTTCGAAGAGTTTAAAGAAGAGTAAAAATGTAAGAAAAAGAAAAGTAAGGAGACCGATGACAATGGTGAATGTCACCACTAATGTAACATCCCGCCTTTTCATACGTTTTAAATCGATGATAAACCACCCACGTCAGACTCAAACCATACAAAAGGGCAAATTGTTATTAGGGTAAATATGAAAAAGGAAGAAAGAAAGAAAACAAAACAGAATCTTATAGCAAAAAGAAAAAATGTAATAATCAAATAACATTTCATGAAGCTGTTTGCAAAACATTTGATTATACTAATACAATATAGAATCAGAGTTACATATAGTAGAGAATAATAAATAACAATGCAGCGGAATAGTATGAATGTAGTGGAATAATATAATAAATAATAGTACTACAATCTTTGTCTTCATCCTCCAAAAGTAAGGTCTTTAAATCCTGAAATGCTCAGGCTGACCCAAGCGAATTGAAAAGACAAAACACTCAAGTCAAAACTAAAATATCTTATGTAAGTTAAATCAATGGTAAAATATGAGTGGAACGGCATCAAAGATGTTTACGGGATTTGACATCTCCTATCCAGTGTCTGACGTGAGTGCAGCTATTAAACAGTTTAAGAGATGCTCGGGATTCACATCTCCTAAGGATCCATTAAACAATTTACTATGTATTAATATTTCGCTATTATAATAATGCCTATAGTAAAATAAACTTACTTTTAAATAGCGTTAAGGAGTGACCCAATATTCCCCTTAACACAATAATAGTCCAGTAGTCCATCCAGTATCAGCTCATCTCCAGATCGGGAGACTACTCTAAATACTCCATGGGCTACGGAGAAAACCAAACTCATACAACGCGTGCTATGGTAGGTGACACGGCACATAAGGCAATGCCATGGTAGATATACCAATTACTATCCGGACTAGTGGTGACGCATAGCGCGCAGCTACTGCCCACCTAGACCCACACCACCAAAATCAAAAATCAAAAGTGGCCACCGAATCAAACTCAAAGTCAGAATAAAATAGAATGGTATCGAAGGAGTGTGTCCAATAAGAGGAGCTACCTCACTGGCCCGGAATCGCTCCTGTTTTAGCCAGCTTATGCCAACTCACGGGAGTCCGGTCCGTGTATATACCTCAAAGGATGCCATCACCATCCTACTTCATTCTGGAATCTCCACTGCGTACACGGTTGTTAAAGTGGTTTTCGGAGTTGGTAGAGAGTATGAAAACTTCCAATCCCGGTCTCTTTAACAACCAAACATTATTATAACACCACGGTCATTTCAAACTAATTTATACTTTAAAACCAGAAATATAATATCCATTTCAAAACCATGTAAATACGATATCATTTCCATTTCAAAACCCACACCAATATGATATCATTTTTATTAAAACCGAAATCAATATAGTATCATTTTTATTTCAAATATATCCTTTCCAACAATCATAGCACTTTCAACGTTATAACACTTCGAAATCGAAACACTCAAAATATAACACTTTCAAATCATAATTCTTTGAACTCATAACTTTGAAACATAACTTCCACCACTTAAATGGTTTAAGTATTAAAGTACTTCATATAATAAACTAGCTTCTTCAATTTCATAAATCAATCCCAAAACAACTCGAATTTCTAAATTTTAAATTTAACCAAATCCCAAATCATAAATTTCAGTACGATTTAGTTTTCGAATAAACTCTTCCAAATTATATCGAATTCAAATCAGATTTGATCCACGGTATAAACCATTTCAAATTCAATATTTTTCAAACTTTAAGTATCCAACAATTTCAAAACTAAGTTTGATAATTACGATTCAAACATTCAATTTTTCTATTATTTAGTTTTGAATTATTTTACATAATAAATCCATTATAACCAAAATAAAACTCAAATTACAAATAACTAAATATTTCCGTCAATTTATTTATACTTGAAATATTCATTTAATTCACCTTAAACCAAAATCAAGTTATAAAAATCATACCTTCTAAAATTTCAAATTTAGTAAATTTCACAACAAACTTATTTGATTTTAATTCTTAAATAAACTCAATTTCAAAAAAATTTCAAATTTATCTTCCAACCTAAATTAATTTAAATCACTATAAACTCCATATTAGAGCAAAATTTAAATACTTAACCATATTATCTTCAATAAAAATCAAATTTATTATTAAGCTTATCTTATATTAAAACAAATTATACATAGCATATAATCAAGAATAAAATAACATTTATGTAATATCTAAAATCAATATTTATATAAAATCGTATATTTCTTTACAAAACCATAGAAATTGTTTCTAAATATTTTTATATATAGACCTCGGTGTTTGTATATAATTTTCTATCATATGGTCAAGTGATACAGATATTTATCATTTCAATCCATAATTAAAAATACAAAATATGATTATATATCATTTCAAACCGTAATCCCGAAAGAAATAAAAATCCATAACAACTTGCAGTTTATAACAATACAAAATACAACATCCATTCATCCAATATCAATCATCAAACATTTATCACAATCATCATCCAATTCAATCAATAACATCAATATAGAACAGATAATAAATAACAGGTATTTACTAGTAGTTTATATTCAATATAAATTAAATAACTATTTTATCTAAATAAATTCAAATAAACTGAGATGATGATTCAAAATATGCCAAACAGTCATAAATAAATTTTTAATCACATCATAAATCAATTTTAACAAACATAAGAAAATTTAGAAGTTGTGAGTGGGTTAAAACAATCACCTTTTGAATTTAAATTGAATTTAAATTCAATTTAAACCCAAAATTCAAACGGTTATAGAATACATCCAAACCCAGCGCCAAAGTGTTTGGAATTCCAATACGATCCTAGCGGAGAAAACCGCATGTGAAACGGACCTCATATGTAAAAGTTACGTCAATTAGAACATATAAAAATTTGAATTAAATTTAAATAAAATAATACAGTTAGTTTTCTACGTCACCTATCTTCCCTGTACGCAAGCAAACCCACAGACAAACGAACTCAAAACATGTTCAACCTGCCCCTCCTTTATGACCGACCTTTGACCGTGAATCCCAGCCACCTCCGGCCTCTAAGCGATTGGTGCCCACTTCCAACGACTTCCCCTCTCCATGCCGCTCTTGCCAAGGTCCTCGACCTCACCTCCGGTGGCCGGAGTCGCCGTGCGCCACCATAGCTTTGACACCCTAATCCAAAAATCACCACCCATCCAACCGTCAAATCTTAGAACGAACACCATCGATGAACTACGCTCTGCGCCCTCTACAACGCAGTGCCATCAATTTGTCGATCGGACACCGATCGTCGAACGCCAATGGACGACCGCAAATAACCCTCGAATTTTTGGGCAGTCGGTGATCCAAATGCAAAAACGAATTGCAGATCTGAGCTGCGCTCTTCAAGAGCTTCAAATCGATATGCAATTCGATAAAGTTTGTGGAGTTTGGATTTTGAAGTTGAATTTTGAATTGAAGTTGAATTGGAAAAATTAGGGTTTGTCTGCCATTGAGAAAGAGAAGCAACAGAAATTTCTATACGTATAGAAATGAGAAATAGAAGGGCTGCTAGGGTTTATAACAAGGTATATATAGATGAAGCTGGAATTAGAATGGACTGGATTGATTTGGATTGAAAGCTGAACGACAAATGGCACGAAAAGCCCATTCTGCCTCCAAAACGAAAATAAGTCAACCCATATATCAAAATAGATGTTTTTAAATATTTTAAACGCAATGGAACAGGTTTCAAGTCCAAATTCAATCGTATGAAGAAGTTATGCTAAAATCAATTTATTTCAAATTGATTTCAATTGATTTCACTTAAATTGATTTTGAGGCGTTTCTAAACCGTACAATCAAACGACAAGTCTAATCGTTACGAAACTTGAAATTCTACAATAATTCATCGTTACGTTCCGATGAATCTGGTTTCGTCGAAATCCGAGTCAGCGGCCAAAATGACTATTTTCACATAAATTAAATAAATAAATATTAAATTAATTAATCACTTCTTCAATTCAAATTTTATTATTTACTATTTCTGTGATTTCTGATTGCAACTAAACTTATAATTCATTAACCCAAATTTCCATGTCAATCAAATAAGGATTTATTGCAAAATTTATAGTGTTTACCTTCAATTTAAGTAAATTCAAATAAATTATATTTCTAGTTTCAAATAAATTAATTCAGTTTGTTTTCAATCCCTTATTCAATCAATCATCTTGTGAATAAATTTGACATTAGTATATATCCAATTACTCTAATATTTTTACGATCATCAACTAAATTCATATTAACGTAGTTTTTAATTACGTTTAATTGCAACGGATTTAAATCTAAATCAAAAAATTAAATAAACAATTAATAATTATCACTATTTCCCTAATTTAATCCCATTCATACTTTATTATCAACAACAAACATTATAATTACTTATTTAATATTGATTTGTTCAAATTACAGTTTATTGCGTATTATTTAATCAATTAATATAACTTTGAATTTATTTCCAAAATTACTATTTACAATCAATTATAACCCTAAAATTGTTTCAATTAATTGGGATTGCACTAAATTAGTTATTTATTAACTTGCATTAACATTCTTACATTTCATTCCCGTTACAAATTCATTAACAAATTTCAAGTTTTTATTTATTCCAGATTCAATTACCAAAATCTTATTAAATTAACCAATTTAACTATCGAAATTTACGGGTCGTTAAACTCTCCCTCACTCAAAACTTTTCGTCCCTGAAAAGGAAAAAGAAAGGAAAAGAAAGAATTGAGTAAACAATACATCTTATTCAAAAATATTAACTTTATAAATAATTAAATTTACAAAATTAATTAATTTCAATAAAATTGTAACGTTTAGAATTTTGCCCGCTCGAAAATCGACATCCATACTTCATATCGTATTCGAATGCCGTAGATTCGACCGTTCAAATCCGATTCGTCGGAGCTTATAACAATATTAAGTAAACAACACAGCGGAATAAAAGAATAATACATTGATATACAGCTTTGATACAATATCTGATACAACAGATGATCCAATGGATATCAATATACATCAGAGATATGATACAATAAAATAGCAGCGGAAAGAAAAATAGATAACATCTAGCAGCGGAACAATATAACTCTAAGATAGTCTTCAAAAGAGAACTCCGAGAACTGCAACTCCATTTCCAAGAATCAATCCAGCAATAGCTCGAACCCCCAATAACGATGCACCAAGCTAGGCAAGAATGGTGTGATCCAAAGACTGAACTAACTTCAGATAACCTACTAATCTGACTATCTGAAAAACCCAACTCTAGACTGCTCGTGTAGAAAATAATGAGCATCCAGAGTTTAGGAAAGAAACAATAAACTCCGGATCAGTCGTGGGACTGGTGTGAGCAACAAAAACAGTTTATCTTTTAAAACATTCAACAAAAGATTTTCAAAGTCAATTCGCAATGCTTTTTAAAAATGAGACTGCCATAAGACCGCCCGCCACACACACAATGCAAACGCAGACTTGGAGGAGATTTCTTCTTATGTTAGTCAAAGATGCTTGATACGCATTAAAAAGAAATCAATTTTGATATTATTATTAGTGCATAGTGTAGAAGATATTTCAAAAGTAGAATATAAATCTTAGCCACCATAGGTACCATTATATTATGCCTACTATAGCTACCATATTAGATGGCAGGTTCTACAACTAAAACCGTACAAGTCTCGTATTGTTTCTTTGGATTTCCAACGAATGGTCAGGCCAAGGAACTTCCCATTGCCACATGAGAATGCCTCTGGATGGACATCCCCGAGAACCAAACCGGATCTCTACCAACACAAGGCCGGGTTACCCCTAACTGAGTAACAACTGACCGAATATGCCATCCCCCGGTCCTTTGGGACCTTTCACCGAGCGCTCGTAATCAATTCACACAATCATAAAGTGTTTTCAACATGAGTAAGTATCTGGGCTCCATACCATGATACCACCCTTTTCCAGAAGGAAATGCACATATCCTAAAGGGCGCTACCCCTCATAACCTTGCTGCATCTTTCCTGTTTTGACCATTCCCGAGGTGTGAGGCTCGACGAAGTCACGTCCACAAAAACATACTTTATACAAAAGCCATGCTTTGGGTCAACAAATGATCATATAAATGATCACCAGGATAGACGATCAAACAAATGATCCTATCACAAATAATCAACACAATGATCATTTCACAGCAACACTCAGCATGTCACATTACCAAATTGGGAATATATCGCTAAAAACCTTCAACTACATAACCTCTGAGCTCGTACGTCTCAGAGAAGGGTGTTAAGCTAAGAGAATAAATTCTCCGCCACCAACAGAAATATATTTGAAAGAAATCAGCTTTATATCTCAATTTGTAATGTCAGACATATTATCCATACAAGTCTGTTCTGGGTTCGAACAGAACCGAAGGCACTTCCAAAGAAGTTCTTGCAATCCGGGTATTCACAATCCCGATCGGATTTCCCATCACTTAGGGAATCTCTATACCAGGAGCTACCCAGTGCAGAGACAATCGATAGGTCATCCTATCGCTCTCGCAAATACCCGGTCTTCAACACCGGTCTTCAAATGCTATCCATAACGACATATCACACATTCGGAATGGGATATATGACACAAAGGTCCTCTCCCGGCTAAACCGAACAGTGAGCGCAGTATTTCAAAAACATATGGATAATGGGATTTCAATTAAGTCACAACTTAATAATTCAAAACTTTCTTTCAAATGGTTTAATCCAATTACCATTTCCAAATCTTTAAACAAAAAGATTCATTTTACCAACCTACAGCGGTTTAAACAATTTCCACATTTTTATCTTTTAAACAAAAAAATTCATTTACAGATTTTCCAAATCAACTTCCATTTCAATTTAACTCGTTAAATCTTTAAATCAAAGATTTAACTTATAGCTTTCAAAACAATTTCATTTCGAATGGTTTAAATAAATCATCATTTTAAATCTGTTAAAAATAAACAGATTTAATTCATAGCTTTCAAAAAAAATTCATTCATAACTTAGGAAAATCATTTCTCTATTCAATCTTGAAATTCCCCTAATTAACTGGAATCTCAGTTCTCATCTAAAAGTGTTTATCATTTGAAAACAACAGTTTTCATTTTGGTAATCTGATTCATTTATACGAGTTGAAATCCTTGGGTTAAATTCAAATTCCCAAAACCATACCTTTAAAATGGTTTAAATTCATACAAACATGTTTATAATATCTCTAACCATAATTTCCAATCATCGAATTTAATTCCAAACATCGAATTCAAATTCAAATTGAATTATTTAAATTGGAGATTTTACCGAGTTATTCAAAATAGCTTTTATCTGTGAAAACCTTTTTCAAAAGCTTTACCGTTTAACCCAAATCCATTTTCAAAACATTTGAATTTAAAAATTCAAATACAAAAGTATTTTCAAAAATCTGTGACTTAACTGATTTCCTCGTGAAATCCATAATTGTGTGTGTATGGTGTGGTCCAGGGTTTTAACACAATAGTGCAACATCATTCAATCATCACAGATCAAAACGCAGAAATATAGTTGATAAGCGATATAGCTATAACGCTTATCTTACCGATCACAGATATATATATATATCCATGTAAATAAATGGATAAATCATACATAGCTCAATCCACAGGATAAAAGATCACAGATCAGATAAGACAATCAATTCAAGGCATTTCATATAATATAATCATTCATAAGTAAGGTCAACCATTCAAAAATCATCGGAAAGTAGGATTAATTAATCGTTTTATCCTGATTAATTCAATTTATTTCCAATTAAATTAATTACTTATGAATTTATTATTCAATTCTGATTTATTAATTACAATTCACTTGATATAATTAGTTAATCAAACACTTTAATTAATTATTCTTAATTAACAAATTATTAAATTAACCTTTAAACCAATTATAAAATTAATTAACCCCTTAATTAATTATTTTAAAGAAATAAAATCTTTAATTACTTTCATTAAGAAATTACCTTAGATTAAATCATCATTAATCATTTCTGATTATAAATAAATCTAATTATTTACTTATAATTTAAAAAAAATCATTCCTTAATTACATTATTAAATCAATTTATTTCCTTAATTACTCTAAGATAATAAATTTCTTTATTTATGATTTCATTATCATTTATGTGTATTTTAAACATTACACTTTCAAATTTTAGATTTAAAATTGATTATATATTTAAACATCGATTAAATTTAAATATCCACTTATAAACCTATATAAGAAAAGTTCTAGCTAAACTACTTAAATTTTTATTTTAAATTTAAGCTTTAAAATACATTACGTTTTATCTTGCAAATTCAAGATAAAACAAAACATATATTTTCATTCGCAGTTCTTTTATAAAAGAACTTTATCAAAATTCAAGTTTAAATATTTGTTTGAAAAACAAGTTTACTTTTTAAAAAAAACTATTTTAATTTCAACTTGTTTTAAAACGATTCAGATTTTATAATGATTTAAAATTACAGATTTGAATTCAAAGAAAACTTGAATCCCTTTTTAATTTTGATTAAACTTTGATTTTAAACATTATTTTAAAACTTGAATTTTTAACTTCCGAGTCAATACTATATTTGGCTTCAAGCCAACACTGGAAACCCCGAGTAAAATACTCGAGTTACGCGAGTCAAAGTCGCGTCTTCCCCCTGCTCATTCTTTCTTCTACTCGTATCCTTCTTCTTCCTATTTCTTTGGAAAGTTTTAAGTATAAACTGTAAATTTTATCACCACTTCTCAAACTCGAGTCTGACCTCATGCAAACACTCTACTACCTCGAACACTTCCCCGAGCTTTCTTTCCTATCGACACAACAACCCAAATATTCCAGCTCTCTCGTGCACGTACACGTGCACCGATCACCTGACCAACTTCGGCCATCCCCCTGACCATCTACACATCGACCATGACCTCACTGACTAATCCCAACCACCAGGTAGACGAAATTGCCATGGTATCAAAATTTAGTTACTCAAGACATTCTGAATCCAGACTCCGATCAGCCCAAACAACTCCCATCGCCACCCTCGTCTACCAGCGGTCACGCCGCTATGTCCTAAGCTTTGCCACACAACTTTGCATCGATCCCCTGGGGTGCGATCACTCGAATCGCAGCGACGACGAAGCAATTCCCTCGTGACTTCGATCAACTACACATAGAGTACTTCAATCTCGTTTCAGAAATTTACTCAATAGAAAAATTTTCTGATATTTTTTCGAAAATCATAGGTACATAAACTTGCTTCAAAACAAATTTCAACGTTTATTTTGGATTCAATCATTAGGATTTGGTAAAAATACGATTTTTATTCAAATTCGAACTCCTCTTGAATTTCTGAACTAAAAATCCTCCTTTTTGTTTTAAAAATCATAATTTGCAGTATGGATTCAATATAAAATCTTGAATTAATATTTTATGGAATTCGAAATTTCCAGACTTCAGAGTTTTCACTGTAAAACTTGATTTTTTTCATTATATATTCATTTGTACTTCATGAAACCATTCTTAGATTATAACTCATTCTTAAATACGACCACTTTGTTTTAAAATCAAAGCCTAATACTGATTAGAAAAGAAGAAATTGAATTTTCTTTGTTGTTTTATACCCTGTAACTAGACAGAGAAGAAGAAACACTGTCACAATACTTCCAGTTCAAATATACTGAGAGAATTTATCTATATATATATATATATATAACATGCATATCACAGAAATACTTACAACTGATTCATGCTATTGAACTTTTATATTTTTTTTTTTTGAAACAAAATGTTACTCACTGTTTTGGGTTTTAACAGAGAATAGAGGTGAATATATAAACCTATACAGACATGCATAAATTATCCCAGACAATCACATAATTGCTTCCATAGAAACCACATTATTTTGATTGTTTATCACAAGAAATATCATATAAATGGATTTATTTATCAAGTTAAGAGTTTGCTCACATTATTTCCAGAGGGAGAACAGAGCCTTAAATTTTGAACAGGCTCTTGAATTTGAAATCTGAAATACTTTGCTTTTAAGTTGATCTGTAGCTTCAAGATTTGGACTTGAACTTCCAGGCTTGATGTTGAGAAACAGATCTTACTTTCTGAGATGATTCTTGATATGGATATATAGACAGAGGTGTACAGGTGATGTATATTGTTGTTTGTACAACCAGAGTAAGGCTGAAAATGCTTGCATTAATTGCTTTAGTCCTTCTGTTTCATATTATATTTTATTTTATTTTCTAGCCTACTCTTGAATATTATTGTTGTCTTGTTTATTATTTGTTTCTCGGCCTATTCATATTTGCTTGTATAATCACATATTGGTCTGGTTCCTTGTTTTGTTGAAGTTGAAATAGTTGGTAATCTTTGTTTTCAAATTTGCTTGTACTCCTTGGTTTTTTTCTTTATACACTTTCAAATTAAATTTGTTTTGTTTACTAATTTTATGCAGGCTGAGAGTGATATCTTTTGTTTTATTACTTGTCATATGAATAAATTCCTATTGTCAATATATTGTTTAAATTTTTAACTAATTTGTTTCATGTATATATTTTACATTTTATAGTTTACATAACCAATTTTGTTTTCTGAAATGACTTTTTAACTTGCCTAATTTATCTCTATTTATAACTCAAATATTTATTTTACTTCTATTTTTAGTTTAAATATTTATCATAAATTTTACTTTAAAAATTATTGTTTTATATTTCTCTATATATACATATATATATAGTATTTAAATTCAAATCAAATATATATATATATCTATATATTTTTAAATTTACTCATATATGCTCAAATACATATATATACAATATTAAAGTTTAAATGATTTATACAGAATTTATCTGTATCTGGGGAAACTCGCTTAAAATTCCAATCAGCTATACAATTTGAATTAAAAACTTATATAAATTATCAATTTAAATTTATATAAAATTCGGGGTCGTTACAAACTTCCCCTCTTAAAAGAATTTCGTCCTCGAAATTCGCAGGCACGAAAACAACAAAGATAGACTCAATCTCTACAATATCTCAAATACAAGATATGGATTTCCAAATTCAAGTCGGAATATCCCTAAGTATACATAACAATTTGTTCCTCTTCGAACATTGGTATTCACAGGAAATTACAATAGAATTTCAAAATTGGGTTTCAAACGAAATCGTTTTATTGATTTAATTCAATATTATCCTCATATTCTATTAATCAATTTAATTCAATTAAAATTTCCAATTTATTTAAAATTTCCAATTTATTTAAAATTTCCAATTTCAATTTTCAAATTCATATTCATTAAGGTTTAAATCAAAAACTGATAAGAAACCGATGAAGATACGAAGTAAAAATTTCTACAACGATCCGTGGGGCCACCATTATACCGAAACTTCTTCGTGGAGCTGTCACGAAGAATTTCAAAAGAATTTGAAAACGAATCAAATAAATTGATAAGAAAGTTATTTCCACTGTTGCAGGTAGTCGTATTTCCCTGTCCCCTATCTCGTTCTCTTCTTGTACTCATACTTACTATCAGTAGATAGTAAGAGAATTTACTGAGGCATTCAAACGGATATCTTAGGGATTACTCATTCTAGGATTTACTTCATCCTATCTCTAATGAGCTACTTAATGTGTTACACTCCTGAGCTAAAGTTTAACCCTTAGCTCTGATACCAAATGTAACATTTAGAATTTTGCCCGCTCGAAAATCGACATCCATACTTCATATCGTATTCGAATGCCGTAGATTCGACCGTTCAAATCCGATTCGCTGGAGCTTATAACAATATTAAGTAAACAACACAGCGGAATAAAAGAATAATACATTGATATACAGCTTTGATACAATATCTGATACAACAGATGATCCAATAGATATCAATATACATCAGAGATATGATACAATAAAATAGCAGCGGAAAGAAAAATAGATAACATCTAGCAGCGGAACAATATAACTCTAAGATAGTCTTCAAAAGAGAACTCCGAGAACTGCAACTCCATTTCCAAGAATCAATCCAGCAATAGCTCGAACCCCCAATAACGATGCACCAAGCTAGGCAAGAATGGTGTGATCCAAAGACTGAACTAACTTCAGATAACCTACTAATCTGACTATCTGAAAAACCCAACTCTAGACTGCTCGTGTAGAAAATAATGAGCATCCAGAGTTTAGGAAAGAAACAATAAACTCCGGATCAGTCGTGGGACTGGT
Organism: Allium cepa; assembly: GCA_030765085.1. Classification (NCBI taxonomy): domain Eukaryota; kingdom Viridiplantae; phylum Streptophyta; class Magnoliopsida; order Asparagales; family Amaryllidaceae; genus Allium; species Allium cepa. The sequence continues at coordinate 953,530,117 of CM060934.1, read as the reverse complement.
GTGAGCAACAAAAATAGTTTATCTTTTAAAACATTCAACAAAAGAATTTCAAAGTCAATTCGCAATGCTTTTTAAAAATGAGACTACCATAAGACCGCCCGCCACACACACAATGCAAACGCAGACTTGGAGGAGATTTCTTCTTATGTTAGTCAAAGATGCTTGATACGCATTAAAAAGAAATCAATTTTGATATTATTATTAGTGCATAGTGTAGAAGATATTTCGAAAGTAGAATATAAATCTTAGCCACCATAGGTACCATTATATTATGCCTACTATAGCTACCATATTAGATGGCAGGTTCTACAACTAAAACCGTACAAGTCTCGTATTGTTTCTTTGGATTTCCAACGAATGGTCAGGCCAAGGAACTTCCCATTGCCACATGAGAATGCCTCTGGATGGACATCCTCGAGAACCAAACCGGATCTCTACCAACAAAAGGCCGGGTTACCCCTAACTGAGTAACAACTGACCGAATATGCCATCCCCCGGTCCTTTGGGACCTTTCACCGAGCGCTCGTAATCAATTCACACAATCATAAAGTGTTTTCAACATGAGTAAGTATCTGGGCTCCATACCATGATACCACCCTTTTCCAGAAGGAAATGCACATATCCTAAAGGGCGCTACCCCTCATAACCTTGCTGCATCTTTCCTGTTTTGACCATTCCCGAGGTGTGAGGCTCGACGAAGTCACGTCCACAAAAACATACTTTATACAAAAGCCATGCTTTGGGTCAACAAATGATCATATAAATGATCACCAGGATAGACGATCAAACAAATGATCCTATCACAAATAATCAACACAATGATCATTTCACAGCAACACTCAGCATGTCACATTACCAAATTGGGAATATATCGCTAAAAACCTTCAACTACATAACCTCTGAGCTCGTACGTCTCAGAGAAGGGTGTTAAGCTAAGAGAATAAATTCTCCGCCACCAACAGAAATATATTTGAAAGAAATCAGCTTTATATCTCAATTTGTAATGTCAGACATACTATCCATACAAGTCTGTTCTGGGTTCGAACAGAACCGAAGGCACTTCCAAAGAAGTCCTTGCAATCCGGGTATTCACAATCCCGATCGGATTTCCCATCACTTAGGGAATCTCTATACCAGGAGCTACCCAGTGCAGAGACAATCGATAGGTCATCCTATCGCTCTCGCAAATACCCGGTCTTCAACACCGGTCTTCAAATGCTATCCATAACGACATATCACACATTCGTAATGGGATATATGACACAAAGGTCCTCTCCCGGCTAAACCGAACAGTGAGCGCAGTATTTCAAAAACATATGGATAATGGGATTTCAATTAAGTCACAACTTAATAATTCAAAACTTTCTTTCAAATGGTTTAATCCAATTACCATTTCCAAATCTTTAAACAAAAAGATTCATTTTACCAACCTACAACGGTTTAAACAATTTCCATATTTTTATCTTTTAAACAAAAAATTCATTTACAGATTTTCCAAATCAACTTCCATTTCAATTTAACTCGTTAAATCTTTAAATGAAAGATTTAACTTATAGCTTTCAAAACAATTTCATTTCGAATGGTTTAAATAAATCATCATTTTAAATCTGTTAAAAATAAACAGATTTAATTCATAGCTTTCAAAAAAAATTCATTCATAACTTAGGAAAATCATTTCTCTATTCAATCTTGAAATTCCCCTAATTAACTGGAATCTCAGTTCTCATCTAAAAGTGTTTATCATTTGAAAACAACATTTTTCATTTTGGAAATATGATTCATTTATACGAGTTGAAATCCTTGGGTTAAATTCAAATTCCCAAAACCATACCTTTAAAATGGTTTAAATTCCTACAAACATGTTTATAATATCTCTAACCATAATTTCCAATCATCGAATTTAATTCCAAACATCGAATTCAAATTCAAATTGAATTATTTAAATTGGAGATTTTACCGAGTTATTCAAAATAGCTTTTATCTGTGAAAACCTTTTTCAAAAGCTTTACCGTTTAACCCAAATCCATTTTCAAAACATTTGAATTTAAAAATTCAAATACAAAACTATTTTCAAAAATCTGTGACTTAACTGATTTCCTCGTGAAATCCATAATTGTGTGTGTATGGTGTGGTCCAGGGTTTTAACACAATAGTGCAACATCATTCAATCATCACAGATCAAAACGCAGAAATATAGTTGATAAGCGATATAGCTATAACGCTTATCTTACCGATCACAGATATATATATATATATATATATATATATATATATATATATCCATGTAAATAAATGGATAAATCATACATAGCTCAATCCACAGGATAAAAGATCACAGATCAGATAAGACAATCAATTCAAGGCATTTCATACAATATAATCATTCATAAGTAAGGTCAACCATTCAAAAATCATTGGAAAGTAGGATTAATTAATCGTTTTATCCTGATTAATTCAATTTATTTCCAATTAAATTAATTACTTATGAATTTATTATTCAATTCTGATTTATTAATTACAATTCACTTGATATAATTAGTTAATCAAACACTTTAATTAATTATTCTTAATTAACAAATTATTAAATTAACCTTTAAAACAATTATAAAATTAATTAACCCCTTAATTAATTATTTTAAAGAAATAAAATCTTTAATTACTTTCATTAAGAAATTACCTTAGATTAAATCATCATTAATCATTTCTGATTATAAATAAATCTAATTATTTATTTATAATTTAAAAAAAATCATTCCTTAATTACATTATTAAATCAATTTATTTCCTTAATTACTCTAAGATAATAAATTTCTTTATTTATGATTTCATTATCATTTATGTGTATTTTAAACATTACACTTTCAAATTTTAGATTTAAAATTGATTATATATTTAAACATCTATTAAATTTAAATATCCGCTTATAAACCTATATAAGAAAAGTTCTAGCTAAACTACTTAAATTTTTATTTGAAATTTAAGCTTTAAAATACATCACGTTTTATCTTGCAAATTCAAGATAAAACAAAACATATATTTTCATTCGCAGTTCTTTTATAAAAGAACTTTATCAAAATTCAAGTTTAAATGTTTGTTTGAAAAACAAGTTTACTTTTTAAAAAAAAACTATTTTAATTTCAACTTGTTTTAAAACGATTCAGATTTTATAATGATTTAAAATTACAGATTTGAATTCAAAGATAACTTGAATCCCTTTTTAATTTTGATTAAACTTTGATTTTAAACATTATTTTAAAACTTGAATTTTTAACTTCCGAGTCAATACTATATTTGGCTTCAAGCCAACACTGGAAACCCCGAGTAAAATACTCGAGTTACGCGAGTCAAAGTCGCGTCTTCCCCCCGCTCATTCTTTCTTCTACTCGTATCCTTCTTCTTCCTATTTCTTTGGAAAGTTTTAAGTATAAACTGTAAATTTTATCACCACTTCTCAAACTCGAGTCTGACCTCATGCAAACACTCTACTACCTCGAACACTTCCCCGAGCTTTCTTTCCTATCGACACAACAACCCAAATATTCCAGCTATCTCGTGCACGTACACGTGCACCGATCACCTGACCAACTTCGGCCATGCCCCTGACCATCTACACATCGACCATGACCTCACTGACTAATCCCAACCACCAGGTAGACGAAATTGCCATGGTATCAAAATTTAGTTACTCAAGACATTCTGAATCCAGACTCCGATCAGCCCAAACAACTCCCATCGCCACCCTCGTCTACCAGCGGTCACGCCGCTATGTCCTAAGCATTGCCACACAACTTCGCATCGATCCCCTGGGGTGCGATCACTCGAATCGCAGCGACGACGAAGCAATTCCCTCGTGACTTCGACCAACTACACATAGAGCTTAAACCCTACTTCAATCTCGTTTCAGAAATTTACTCAATAGAAAAATTTTCTGATATTTTTTCGAAAATCATAGGTACATAAACTTGCTTCAAAACAAATTTCAACGTTTATTTTGGATTCAATCATTAGGATTTGGTAAAAATACGATTTTTATTCAAATTCGAACTCCTCTTGAATTTCTGAACTAAAAATCCTCCTTTTTGTTTTAAAAATCATAATTTGCAGTATGGATTCAATATAAAATCTTGAATTAATATTTTATGGAATTCGAAATTTCCAGACTTCAGAGTTTTCACTGTAAAACTTGATTTTTTTCATTATATATTCATTTGTACTTCATGAAACCATTCTTAGATTATAACTCATTCTTAAATACGACCACTTTGTTTTAAAATCAAAGCCTAATACTGATTAGAAAAGAAGAAATTGAATTTTCTTTGTTGTTTTATACCCTGTAACTAGACAGAGAAGAAGAAACACTGTCACAATACTTCCAGTTCAAATATACTGAGAGAATTTATCTATATATATATATATATATATAACATGCATATCACAGAAATACTTACAACTGATTCATGCTATTGAACTTTTATATTTTTTTTTTTTGAAACAAAATGTTACTCACTGTTTTGGGTTTTAACAGAGAATAGAGGTGAATATATAAACCTATACAGACATGCATAAATTATCCCAGACAATCACATAATTGCTTCCATAGAAACCACATTATTTTGATTGTTTATCACAAGAAATATCATATAAATGGATTTATTTATCAAGTTAAGAGTTTGCTCACATTATTTCCAGAGGGAGAACAGAGCCTTAAATTTTGAACAGGCTCTTGAATTTGAAATCTGAAATACTTTGCTTTTAAGTTGATCTGTAGCTTCAAGATTTGGACTTGAACTTCCAGGCTTGATGTTGAGAAACAGATCTTACTTTCTGAGATGATTCTTGATATGGATATATAGACAGAGGTGTACAGGTGATGTATATTGTTGTTTGTACAACCAGAGTAAGGCTGAAAATGCTTGCATTAATTGCTTTAGTCCTTCTGTTTCATATTATATTTTATTTTATTTTCTAGCCTACTCTTGAATATTATTGTTGTCTTGTTTATTATTTGTTTCTCGGCCTATTCATATTTGCTTGTATAATCACATATTGGTCTGGTTCCTTGTTTTGTTGAAGTTGAAATAGTTGGTAATCTTTGTTTTCAAATTTGCTTGTACTCCTTGGTTTTTTTCTTTATACACTTTCAAATTAAATTTGTTTTGTTTACTAATTTTATGCAGGCTGAGAGTGATATCTTTTGTTTTATTACTTGTCATATGAATAAATTCCTATTGTCAATATATTGTTTAAATTTTTAACTAATTTGTTTCATGTGTATATTTTACATTTTATAGTTTACATAACCAATTTTGTTTTCTGAAATGACTTTTTAACTTGCCTAATTTATCTCTATTTATAACTCAAATATTTATTTTACTTCTATTTTTAGTTTAAATATTTATCATAAATTTTACTTTAAAAATTATTGTTTTATATTTCTCTATATATACATATATATATAGTATTTAAATTCAAATCAAATATATATATATCTATATATTTTTAAATTTACTCATATATGCTCAAATACATATATATACAATATTAAAGTTTAAATGATTTATACAGAATTTATCTGTATCTGGGGAAACTCGCTTAAAATTCCAATCAGCTATACAATTTGAATTAAAAAATTATATAAATTATCAATTTAAATTTATATAAAATTCGGGGTCGTTACAAACTTCCCCTCTTAAAAGAATTTCGTCCTCGAAATTCGCAGGCACGAAAACAACAAAGATAGACTCAATCTCTACAATATCTCAAATACAAGATATGGATTTCCAAATTCAAGTCGGAATATCCCTAAGTATGCATAACAATTTGTTCCTCTTCGAACCTTGGTATTAACAGGAAATTACAATTGAATTTCAAAATTGGGTTTCAAACGAAATCGTTTTATTGATTTAATTCAATATTATCCTCATATTCTATTAATCAATTTAATTCAATTAAAATTTCCAATTTATTTAAAATTTCCAATTTCAATTTTCAAATTCATATTCATTAAGGTTTAAATCAAAAACTGATAAGAAACCGATGAAGATACGAAGTAAAAATTTCTACAACGATCCGTAGGGCCACCATTATACCGAAACTTCTTCGTGGAGCTGTCACGAAGAATTTCAAAAGAATTTGAAAACGAATCAAAGAAATTGATAAGAAAGTTATTTCCACTGTTGCAGGTAGTCGTATTTCCCTGTCCCCTATCTCGTTCTCTTCTTGTACTCATACTTACTATCAGTAGATAGTAAGAGAATTTACTGAGGCATTCAAACGGATATCTTAGGGATTACTCATTCTAGGATTTACTTCATCCTATCTCTAATGAGCTACTTAATGTGTTACACTCCTGAGCTAAAGTTTAACCATTAGCTCTGATACCAAATGTAACGTTTAGAATTTTGCCCGCTCGAAAATCGACATCCATACTTCATATCGTATTCGAATGCCGTAGATTCGACCGTTCAAATCCGATTCGCCGGAGCTTATAACAATATTAAGTAAACAACACAGCGGAATAAAAGAATAATACATTGATATACAGCTTTGATACAATATCTGATACAACAGATGATCCAATAGATATCAATATACATCAGAGATATGATACAATAAAATAGCAGCGGAAAGAAAAATAGATAACATCTAGCAGCGGAACAATATAACTCTAAGATAGTCTTCAAAAGAGAACTCCGAGAACTGCAACTCCATTTCCAAGAATCAATCCAGCAATAGCTCGAACCCCCAATAACGATGCACCAAGCTAGGCAAGAATGGTGTGATCCAAAGACTGAACTAACTTCAGATAACCTACTAATCTGACTATCTGAAAAACCCAACTCTAGACTGCTCGTGTCGAAAATAATGAGCATCCAGAGTTTAGGAAAGAAACAATAAACTCCGGATCAGTCGTGGGACTGGTGTGAGCAACAAAAACAGTTTATCTTTTAAAACATTCAACAAAAGATTTTCAAAGTCAATTCGCAATGCTTTTTAAAAATGAGACTACCATAAGACCTCCCGCCACACACACAATGCAAACGCAGACTTGGAGGAGATTTCTTCTTATGTTAGTCAAAGATGCTTGATACGCATTAAAAAGAAATCAATTTTGATATTATTATTAGTGCATAGTGTAGAAGATATTTCGAAAGTAGAATATAAATCTTAGCCAGCATAGGTACCATTATATTATGCCTACTATAGCTACCATATTAGATGGCAGGTTCTACACTAAAACCGTACAAGTCCCGTATTGTTTCTTTGGATTCCAACGAATGGTCAGGCCAAGGAACTTCCCATTTCCACATGAGAATGCCTCTGGATGGACATCCCCGAGAACCAAACCGGATCTCTGCCAACACAAGGCCGGGTTACCCCTAACTGAGTAACAACTGACTGAATATGCCATCCCCTGGTCCTTTGGGACCTTTCACCGAGCGCTCGTAATCAATTCACACAATCATAAAGTGTTTTCAACATGAGTAAGTATCTGGGCTCCATACCATGATACCACCCTTTTCCAGAAGGAATGCACATATCCTAAAGGGCGCTACCCCTCATAACCTTGCTGCATCTTTCCTGTTTTGACCATTCCCGAGGTGTGAGGCTCGACGAAGTCACGTCCACAAAAACATACTTTATACAAAAGCCATGCTTTGGGTCAACAAATGATCATAGAAATGATCACCAGGATAGACGATCAAACAAATGATCCTATCACAAATAATCAACACAATGATCATTTCACAGCAACACTCAGCATGTCACATTACCAAATTGGGAATATATCGCTAAAAACCTTCAACTACATAACCTCTGCGCTCGTACGTCTCAGAGAAGGGTGTTAAGCTAAGAGAATAAATTCTCCGCCACCAACAGAAATATATTTGAAAGAAATCAGCTTTATATCTCAATTTGTAATGTCAGACATACTATCCATACAAGTCTGTTCTGGGTTCGAACAGAACCGAAGGCACTTCCAAAGAAGTCCTTGCAATCTGGGTATTCACAATCCCGATCGGATTTCCCATCACTTAGGGAATCTCTATACCAGGAGCTACCTAGTGCAGAGACAATCGATAGGTCATCCTATCGCTCTCGCAAATACCCGGTCTTCAACATCGGTCTTCAAATGCTATCCATAACGACATATCACACATTCGGAATGGGATATATGACACAAAGGTCCTCTCTCGGCTAAACCGAACAGTGAGCGCAGTATTTCAAAAACATATGGATAATGGGATTTCAATTAAGTCACAACTTAATAATTCAAAACTTTCTTTCAAATGGTTTAATCCAATTACCATTTCCAAATCTTTAAACAAAAAGATTCATTTTACCAACCTACAGCGGTTTAAACAATTTCCACATTTTTATCTTCTAAACAAAAAATTCATTTACAGATTTTCCAAATCAACTTCCATTTCAATTTAACTCGTTAAATCTTTAAATCAAAGATTTAACTTATAGCTTTCAAAACAATTTCATTTCGAATGGTTTAAATAAATCATCATTTTAAATCTGTTAAAAATAAACAGATTTAATTCATAGCTTTCAAAAAAAATTCATTCATAACTTAGGAAAATCATTTCTCTATTCAATCTTGAAATTCCCCTAATTAACTGGAATCTCAGTTCTCATCTAAAAGTGTTTATCATTTGAAAACAACAGTTTTCATTTCGAAAATCTGATTCATTTATACGAGTTGAAATCCTTGGGTTAAATTCAAATTCCCAAAACCATACCTTTAAAATGGTTTAAATTCATACAAACATGTTTATAATATCTCTAACCATAATTTCCAATCATCGAATTTAATTCCAAATATCGAATTCAAATTCAAATTGAATTATTTAAACTGGAGATTTTACCGAGTTATTCAAAATAGCTTTTATCTGTGAAAACCTTTTTCAAAAGCTTTACCGTTTAACCCAAATCCATTTTCAAAACATTTGAATTTAAAAATTCAAATACAAAACTATTTTCAAAAATCTGTGACTTAACTGATTTCCTCGTGAAATCCATAATTGTGTGTGTATGGTGTGGTCCAGGGTTTTAACACAATAGTGCAACATCATTCAATCATCACAGATCAAAACGCAGAAATATAGTTGATAAGCGATATAGCTATAACGTTTATCTTACCGATCACACACACACAGATATATATATATATATATATCCATGTAAATAAATGGATAAATCATACATAGCTCCATCCACAGGATAAAAGACCACAGATCAGATAAGACAATCAATTCAAGGCATTTCATACAATATAATCATTCATAAGTAAGGTCAACCATTCAAAAATCATTGGAAAGTAGGATTAATTAATCGTTTTATCCTGATTAATTCAATTTATTTCCAATTAAATTAATTACTTATGAATTTATTATTCAATTCTGATTTATTAATTACAATTCACTTGATATAATTAGTTAATCAAACACTTTAATTAATTATTCTTAATTAACAAATTATTAAATTAACCTTTAAACCAATTATAAAATTAATTAACCCCTTAATTAATTATTTTAAAGAAATAAAATCTTTAATTACTTTCATTAAGAAATTACCTTAGATTAAATCATCATTAATCATTTCTGATTATAAATAAATCTAATTATTTATTTATAATTTAAAAAAAATCATTCCTTAATTACATTATTAAATCAATTTATTTCCTTAATTACTCTAAGATAATAAATTTCTTTATTTATGATTTCATTATCATTTATGTGTATTTTAAACATTACACTTTCAAATTTTAGATTTAAAATTGATTATATATTTAAACATCTATTAAATTTAAATATCCACTTATAAACCTATATAAGAAAAGTTCTAGCTAAACTACTTAAATTTTTATTTGAAATTTAAGCTTTAAAATACATTACGTTTTATCTTGCAAATTCAAGATAAAACAAAACATATATTTTCATTCGCAATTCTTTTATAAAAGAACTTTATCAAAATTCAAGTTTAAATGTTTGTTTGAAAAACAAGTTTGCTTTTTAAAAAAAAACTATTTTAATTTCAACTTGTTTTAAAACGATTCAGATTTTATAATGATTTAAAATTACAGATTTGAATTCAAAGAAAACTTGAATCCCTTTTTAATTTTGATTAAACTTTGATTTTAAACATTATTTTAAAACTTGAATTTTTAACTTCCGAGTCAATACTATATTTGGCTTCAAGCCAACACTGGAAACCCCGAGTAAAATACTCGAGTTACGCGAGTCAAAGTCGCGTCTTCCCCCTGCTCATTCTTTCTTCTACTCGTATCCTTCTTCTTCCTATTTCTTTGAAAAGTTTTAAGTATAAACTGTAAATTTTATCACCACTTCTCAAACTCGAGTCTGACCTCATGCAAACACTCTACTACCTCGAACACTTCCCCGAGCTTTCTTTCCTATCGACACAACAACCCAAATATTCCAGCTATCTCGTGCACGTGCACGTGCACCGATCACTTGACCAACTTCGGCCATCCCCCTGACCATCTACACATCGACCATGACCTCACTGACTAATCCCAACCACCAGGTAGACGAAATTGCCATGGTATCAAAATTTAGTTACGCAAGACATTTTGAATCCAGACTCCGATCAGCCCAAACAACTCCCATCGCCACCCTCGTCTACCAGCGGTCACGCCGCTATGTCCTAAGCTTTGCCACACAACTTCGCATCGATCCCCTGGGGTGCGATCACTCGAATCGCAGCGACGAAGCAATTCCCTCGTGACTTCGACCAACTACACATAAAGTACTTCAATCTCGTTTCAGAAATTTACTTAATAGAAAAATTTTCTGATATTTTTTCGAAAATCATAGGTACATAAACTTGCTTCAAAACAAATTTCAACGTTTATTTTGGATTCAATCATTAGGATTTTGTAAAAATACGATTTTTATTCAAATTCGAACTCCTCTTGAATTTCTGAACTAAAAATCCTCCTTTTTGTTTTAAAAATCATAATTTGCAGTATGGATTCAATATAAAATCTTGAATTAATATTTTATGGAATTCGAAATTTCCAGACTTCAGAGTTTTCACTGTAAAACTTGATTTTTTTCATTATATATTCATTTGTACTTCATGAAACCATTCTTAGATTATAACTCATTCTTAAATACGACCACTTTGTTTTAAAATCAAAGCCTAATACTGATTAGAAAAGAAGAAATTGAATTTTCTTTGTTGTTTTATACCCTGTAACTAGACAGAGAAGAAGAAACACTGTCACAATACTTCCAGTTCAAATATACTGAGAGAATTTATCTATATATATATATATATATATATAACATGCATATCACAGAAATACTTACAACTGATTCATGCTATTGAACTTTTATATTTTTTTTTTTTTGAAACAAAATGTTACTCACTGTTTTGGGTTTTAACAGAGAATAGAGGTGAATATATAAACCTATACAGACATGCATAAATTATCCCAGACAATCACATAATTACTTCCATAGAAACCACATTATTTTGATTGTTTATCACAAGAAATATCATATAAATGGATTTATTTATCAAGTTAAGAGTTTGCTCACATTATTTCCAGAGGGAGAACAGAGCCTTAAATTTTGAACAGGCTCTTGAATTTGAAATCTGAAATACTTTGCTTTTAAGTTGATCTGTAGCTTCAAGATTTGGACTTGAACTTCCAGGCTTGATGTTGAGAAACAGATCTTACTTTCTGAGATGATTCTTGATATGGATATATAGACAGAGGTGTACAGGTGATGTATATTGTTGTTTGTACAACCAGAGTAAGGCTGAAAATGCTTGCATTAATTGCTTTAGTCCTTCTGTTTCATATTATATTTTATTTTATTTTCTAGCCTACTCTTGAATATTATTGTTGTCTTGTTTATTATTTGTTTCTCGGCCTATTCATATTTGCTTGTATAATCACATATTGGTCTGGTTCCTTGTTTTGTTGAAGTTGAAATAGTTGGTAATCTTTGTTTTCAAATTTGCTTGTACTCCTTGGTTTTTTTCTTTATACACTTTCAAATTAAATTTGTTTTGTTTACTAATTTTATGCAGGCTGAGAGTGATATCTTTTGTTTTATTACTTGTCATATGAATAAATTCCTATTGTCAATATATTGTTTAAATTTTTAACTAATTTGTTTCATGTGTATATTTTACATTTTATAGTTTACATAACCAATTTTGTTTTCTGAAATGACTTTTTAACTTGCCTAATTTATCTCTATTTATAACTCAAATATTTATTTTACTTCTATTTTTAGTTTAAATATTTATCATAAATTTTACTTTAAAAATTATTGTTTTATATTTCTCTATATATACATATATATATATATATATATATATAGTATTTAAATTCAAATCAAATATATATATCTATATATTTTTAAATTTACTCATATATGCTCAAATACATATATATACAATATTAAAGTTTAAATGATTTATACAGAATTTATCTGTATCTGGGGAAACTCGCGTAAATTTCCAATTTTCTATACAATTTAAATTAAAAAATTATATAAATTATCAATTTAAATTTATATAAAATTCGGGGTCGTTACAAACTTTCCCTCTTAAAAGAATTTCGTCCTCGAACAGAACCGAAGGCACTTCCAAAGAAGTCCTTGCAATTCGGGTATTCACAATCCCGATCGGATTTCCCATCACTTAGGGAATCTCTATACCAGGAGCTACCCAGTGCGGAGACAATCGATAGGTCGTCCTATCGCTCTCGCAAATACCCGGTCTTCAACACCGGTCTTCAAATGCTATCCATAATGACATATCACACATTCAGAATGGGATATATGACACAAAGGTCCTCTCCCGGCTAAACCGAATAGTGAGCGCAGTATTTCAAAAACATATGGATAATGGGATTTCAATTAAGTCACAACTTAATAATTGAAAACTTTCTTTCAAATGGTTTAATCCAATTACCATTTCCAAATCTTTAAACAAAAAGATTCATTTTACCAACCTACAGCGGTTTAAACAATTTCCACATTTTTATCTTTTAAACGAAAAATTCATTTACAGATTTTCCAAATCAACTTCCATTTCAATTTAACTCGTTAAATCTTTAAATCAAAGATTTAACTTATAGCTTTCAAAACAATTTCATTTTGAATGGTTTAAATAAATCATCATTTTAAATCTGTTAAAAATAAACAGATTTAATTCATAGCTTTCAAAAAAAATTCATTCATAACTTAGGAAAATCATTTCTCTATTCAATCTTGAAATTCCCCTAATTAACTGGAATCTCAGTTCTCATCTAAAAGTGTTTATCATTTGAAAACAACAGTTTTCATTTTGGAAATCTGATTCATTTATACGAGTTGAAATCCTTGGGTTAAATTCAAATTCCCAAAACCATACCTTTAAAATGGTTTAAATTCATACAAACATGTTTATAATATCTCTAACCATAATTTCCAATCATCGAATTTAATTCCAAATATCGAATTCAAATTCAAATTGAATTATTTAAATTGGAGATTTTACCGAGTTATTCAAAATAGCTTTTATCTATGAAAACCTTTTTCAAAAGCTTTACCGTTTAACCCAAATCCATTTTCAAAACATTTGAATTTAAAAATTCAAATACAAAACTATTTTCAAAAATCTGTGACTTAACTGATTTCCTCGTGAAATCCATAATTGTGTGTGTATGGTGTGGTCCAGGGTTTTAACACAATAGTGCAACATCATTCAATCATCACAGATCAAAACGCAGAAATATAGTTGATAAGCGATATAGCTATAACGCTTGTCTTACCGATCACACACACACACAGATATATATATATATATATATATATATATATATATATCCATGTAAATAAATGGATAAATCATACATAGCTCAATCCACAGGATAAAAGATCACAGATCAGATAAGACAATCAATTCAAGGCATTTCATACAATATAATCATTCATAAGTAAGGTCAACCATTCAAAAATCATTGGTAAGTAGGATTAATTAATCGTTTTATCCTGATTAATTCAATTTATTTCCAATTAAATTAACTACTTATGAATTTATTATTCAATTCTGATTTATTAATTATAATTCACTTGATATAATTAGTTAATCAAACACTTTAATTAATTATTCTTAATTAACAAATTATTAAATTAACCTTTAAACCAATTATAAAATTAATTAACCCCTTAATTAATTATTTTAAAGAAATAAAATCTTTAATTACTTTCATTAAGAAATTACCTTAGATTAAATCATCATTAATCATTTCTGATTATAAATAAATCTAATTATTTATTTATAATTTAAAAAAAATCATTCCTTAATTACATTATTAAATCAATTTATTTCCTTAATTACTCTAAGATAATAAATTTCTTTATTTATGATTTCATTATCATTTATGTGTATTTTAAACATTACACTTTCAAATTTTAGATTTAAAATTGATTATATATTTAAACATCTATTAAATTTAAAAATCCACTTATAAACCTATATAAGAAAAGTTCTAGCTAAACTACTTAAATTTTTATTTGAAATTTAAGCTTTAAAATACATTACGTTTTATCTTGCAAATTCAAGATAAAACAAAACATATATTTTCATTCGCAATTCTTTTATAAAAGAACTTTATCAAAATTCAAGTTTAAATGTTTGTTTGAAAAACAAGTTTGCTTTTTAAAAAAAAACTATTTTAATTTCAACTTGTTTTAAAACGATTCAGATTTTATAATGATTTAAAATTACAAATTTGAATTCAAAGAAAACTTGAATCCCTTTTTAATTTTGATTAAACTTTGATTTTAAACATTATTTTAAAACTTGAATTTTTAACTTCCGAGTCAATACTATATTTGGCTTCAAGCCAACACTGGAAACCCCGAGTAAAATACTCGAGTTACGCGAGTCAAAGTCGCGTCTTCCCCCTGCTCATTCTTTCTTCTACTCGTATCCTTCTTCTTCCTATTTCTTTGAAAAGTTTTAAGTATAAACTGTAAATTTTATCACCACTTCTCAAACTCGAGTCTGACCTCATGCAAACACTCTACTACCTCGAACATTTCCCCGAGCTTTCTTTCCTATCGACACAACAACCCAAATATTCCAGCTATCTCGTGCACGTACACGTGCACCGATCACCTGACCAACTTCGGCCATCCCCCTGACCATCTACACATCGACCATGACCTCACTGACTAATCCCAACCACCAGGTAGACGAAATTGCCATGGTATCAAAATTTAGTTACTCAAGACATTCTGAATCCAGACTCCGATCAGCCCAAACAACTCCCATCGCCACCCTCGTCTACCAGCGGTCATGCCGCTATGTCCTAAGTTTTGCCACACAACTTCGCATCGATCCCCTGGGGTGCGATCACTCGAATCGCAGCGACGACGAAGCAATTCCCTCGTGACTTCGACCAACTACACATAGAGCTTAAACCCTACTTCAATCTCGTTTCAGAAATTTACTCAATAGAAAAATTTTCTGATATTTTTTCGAAAATCAAAGGTACATAAACTTGCTTAAAAACAAATTTCAACGTTTATTTTGGATTCAATCATTAGGATTTGGTAAAAATATGATTTTTATTCAAATTCGAACTCCTCTTGAATTTCTGAACTAAAAATCCTCCTTTTTGTTTTAAAAATCATAATTTGCAGTATGGATTCAATATAAAATCTTGAATTAATATTTTATGGAATTCGAAATTTCCAGACTTCAGAGTTTTCACTGTAAAACTTGATTTTTTTCATTATATATTCATTTGTACTTCATGAAACCATTCTTAGATTATAACTCATTCTTAAATACGACCACTTTGTTTTAAAATCAAAGCCTAATACTGATTAGAAAAGAAGAAATTGAATTTTCTTTGTTGTTTTATACCCTGTAACTAGACAGAGAAGAAGAAACACTGTCACAATACTTCCAGTTCAAATATACTGAGAGAATTTATCTATATATATATATATATATATATATATATATATATATAACATGCATATCACAGAAATACTTACAACTGATTCATGCTATTGAACTTTTATATATATATTTTTTTGAAACAAAATGTTACTCACTGTTTTGGGTTTTAACAGAGAATAGAGGTGAATATATAAACCTATACAGACATGCATAAATTATCCCAGACAAACACATAATTACTTCCATAGAAACCACATTATTTTGATTGTTTATCACAAGAAATATCATATAAATGGATTTATTTATCAAGTTAAGAGTTTGCTCACATTATTTCCAGAGGGAGAACAGAGCCTTAAATTTTGAACAGGCTCTTGAATTTGAAATCTGAAATACTTTGCTTTTAAGTTGATCTGTAGCTTCAAGATTTGGACTTGAACTTCCAGGCTTGATGTTGAGAAACAGATCTTACTTTCTGAGATGATTCTTGATATGGATATATAGACAGAGGTGTACAGGTGATGTATATTGTTGTTTGTACAACCAGAGTAAGGCTGAAAATGCTTGCATTAATTGCTTTAGTCCTTCTGTTTCATATTATATTTTATTTTATTTTCTAGCCTACTCTTGAATATTATTGTTGTCTTGTTTATTATTTGTTTCTCGGCCTATTCATATTTGCTTGTATAATCACATATTGGTCTGGTTCCTTGTTTTGTTGAAGTTGAAATAGTTGGTAATCTTTGTTTTCAAATTTGCTTGTACTCCTTGGTTTTTTTCTTTATACACTTTCAAATTAAATTTGTTTTGTTTACTAATTTTATGCAGGCTGAGAGTGATATCTTTTGTTTTATTACTTGTCATATGAATAAATTCCTATTGTCAATATATTGTTTAAATTTTTAACTAATTTGTTTCATGTGTATATTTTACATTTTATAGTTTACATAACCAATTTTGTTTTCTGAAATGACTTTTTAACTTGCCTAATTTATCTCTATTTATAACTCAAATATTTATTTTACTTCTATTTTTAGTTTAAATATTTATCATAAATTTTACTTTAAAAATTATTGTTTTATATTTCTCTATATATACATATATATAGATATATATATAGTATTTAAATTCAAATCAAATATATATATCTATATATTTTTAAATTTACTCATATATGCTCAAATACATATATATACAATATTAAAGTTTAAATGATTTATACAGAATTTATCTGTATCTGGGGAAACTCGCGTAAATTTCCAATTTGCTATACAATTTAAATTAAAAAATTATATAAATTATCAATTTAAATTTATATAAAATTCGGGGTCGTTACAAAAATATACCAATTTATAACCATTGAATCTTTTTATACTCAAATTAATAAAGTTTGGAAAAAACTTTTTCAAAATTTTCTAATTCCAAAATTTACGGAAAATTTTGGCAAAGTCTCCTTTATACGGAGAGGCTCGGTAGAAAATATAATATCAAATATAACAATATATATCACAATATCTCAAAATAATATCTCCCAACAATGGGAAAAACAATATAATAACGCTATAAAACCGTAATCCGAGAATATACCTATTTTTCGGGCAACTAAAGCTTATTTTATGAAACCAAAAGCAGTAGCAATTACTTCCATAACCTGTATTTCACTTACATAATCCAAAAGGTCAATAGTTATATAGAATGAAATATTAATTTTGTTTCATCCACTTACAAACAAATCAATGCAAACAACAATCACTAGCAACCGATATACAATCATCATATAAAATCAACATAAATCAATTATCCATTCATATCAACAAAACAAATAGTTGTTCGGATTCAAAAACTTTAAATTGTACATAACGAAAAATAAACTACTGAGTGCACCATTTACTCAACAGTCTTAGATGAAACTAGATAGATTATTCATACATCCAAACAATTTTTAAGTTTCCTTGCCCAAACAACCATAAACCAAACAAACAACAATTTCAAACAATAGATCGAGTTCATTCTTATTAATATCATTTCGTAACATTTGTTGTGCAACGACCCACTATTTTCGACCATTCAAATCGACAATAATCCACACATGTCCAACTTGAATAATTCAAAATAGCAGATTGTAATAAAATTTGGAGCAAATAAAATCAATTACAGAATCACAGACACAGAAATATCAGAATAACTCGCAGCCGAAAATAAAATACCATAGTAGTTCATAAAGCTACTATAACAAAGTCTCAAAACAAATACATAATATCAGTCTGAAAACAGTTACAATAGAAATCCCAAATACATAGAAGTCCACTAATACAAGAGCTGAAATAGAACAACTGAAAGTGAAATATATAAATAACTAGATAATCAGAATCTCCAGCGATTCCTAGCTCCAGAAAGAGAAATCCGAAGCTGTGAATACTCAGGCTGACCCGAGTGTAAATAAAACACAAACACTCAAGTTAGAACAAACATACTTATACAATGTAAACCAACTCAAGTGAACTGCAGTAAATGTAGAAGTTTGGGACCGCCTGTCCTCTAAGGATCCGTTAAACTATTTACTATGTAGTAATATTCGCTATTATAATAATGTCTAATAGTAAAATAAGCATACTTTAGC
This sequence comes from Allium cepa, assembly GCA_030765085.1. Classification (NCBI taxonomy): domain Eukaryota; kingdom Viridiplantae; phylum Streptophyta; class Magnoliopsida; order Asparagales; family Amaryllidaceae; genus Allium; species Allium cepa. The sequence goes on along the minus strand of CM060934.1, from coordinate 953,511,549 downwards.
ATCAAGGGGTTACCCACATAGCCCTTAACACGTAATAGTGCTAGTAGACTACACAATACTTGCGTACCTCCAGATCGGGAGGCTATGAGAAGATACTCCATAGGTACGACGCAAATCAAACTCGTAGTAAAGCTCGCTACGCCCACCTCAAAACACACTCCCAAATCAAAGGGTGGCCACCAAAACAATCACAAAGTAATAGAATGGTATCGAAGAAATGTGTCCGACCAGAGGAGCTACCCCTTTTGGCCCGAGATCGCTCATGTTTTAGCCACCTTAAGCCAACTCACGGGAGTCGGGTCCATGTTCATACCACAATAGGATCGTCGCCTCCATCCTACTTCATTCTAGAAACTCCACCGCGTACACAGTTGTTAAAGTGGTTTTCGGTATCGATAGAGAGTATGTCCATATCTGATCCCGGTCTCTTTAACAACCAATCATTATTATAACCCGTGGTTATACATTTCAAAATGGTATTTTATATTTCAAAAATCAAATATCATTTCAAATTCAAATCTTTATCGAAATAAATATCAAATCACTTCCAATCCATTTCAAAATATCAAAATATCATATCCTTTCAAAACCTCATTCATTTCATTTTTTTAAATACCATTTCAAATCACATTTCAAAATGGTTTATATTTCAAATCAAAATACTCCATTTAAAGTATTTAAAAGTGAAGACATTATACCTACTAATCAAATATTAAATTCCAAAAAATTTAGCCTTTTCTGAGCTTATTTATTCAGTTAAAAACTACAAAACATTGAAATTTCAGCTTTTCACAGCACTTTGTAAAATTTTGCGGTAAGTTATATTTGAAAACAATTCATTTCAGCAAAGACATCATTTATAACTGCTGCAGTAGTTCCGTTACACTTGAAAAAATCTTCATTTTAGCCACCTGCAACACTTATCAAATGCTACTGTAGCCCTTTTATTAGTTTCAGATTTTAGTTTTCTTTCTGCAACCACAGTACTTACCAAGTGCTGTAGTATCTCTTAGTTAAATTTCAGCCATAGTTTATTTGCATCAACCACAGCACTTACAAAGTGCTGTAGTATCCTTTACTTCAGAGTTTAAGTTAACTTCAAAAATGATAGCATTTCTGAAGTGCTGTTAATTCAATTTTCAGATTTTCCAATAAAATTTCAGAAACAAATAAACTTCGATTTTAACCCTTTTAACTTATAAAAATCATATTTTTCCAGTCAAAAATGTTCATTTAAATACCCTTTAACTTATGATTTTTATAAAGTAAAATTTTATACATAAAATTAATTTTTTTAATAATTCACTTATTAAATTCATGCGTACAATTTTCTATTCTTTGCATTTTAAAAATTAACTTAACACCTAAGTTTTAATTACCATTTCAAAATATAAACTTGATTTCCATTTTATTTACTTAACTTAAACTTCATTTTTAGACAAAATCTCAAATTTCAATTTTAAGTTATATTTCGAGTTTCAACTTAACCATTCATTTATTTAACATATTTAACTTATCGTGAAATCACTAGTCGTTTATTTAAACATTTTAAATTCAATTTAAATCAAATTATCCTAAATTTACATTTTAAAAATACTTAAAAATTTCAGAAAAACTTTATAAAATAACCACGGGTCTGTATAAAATTTCCTAACCTAAGTCAAGTGATACGGGTAATATATCATTTCAATCCGCAATTTACAATGAAAAATCCGGATTCTATCATTTCAAAACCGCAATCCCAAGTTAAATAAAATAAATAAAAATCGCTCAGGCCTATCATTTCAGCCCATAATGATTTTTTCCTATTCTAAAGTCCGCTCGGGTATGTATCATTTCAACCCATAGTGATTCTATTCTACAGGGAATTTGCAGTGTGAGAATAGAATAAAATAAATAATATAGCAACATATGGCAGTATCAGATGATGTGATAGGTTTATAAACAAGGGTTAACATCATATGATTTCTATCACAGGCAGGTATAACACGGTATAACAATTCTACACATTCACTTGTTATCACTTCACAATTTTTTATAAGTATTAATGTCAAGCATGAATAACTCACCTTTAAGCTGGAGTTAGCAAATCAAACTACACGAATAAATCAAAAAAGCAAGATATAGCACGACTTTTGATTCAAGTGGGTAGAGAGCCAAGATATTGATCTTGTAAACAACAAATAAAATAAAACAATATTAACATATATATTCAACACAAAGCATCATTTAAACAATTGGAAATCAGAAGCAACAAAGAACAAGATGGCTTGACCATGCTTTAACCACCCAAGTGCTCGGCCTAAGGAAATCACATGCTTGGCCAAAGTGGTGTTACAGGCTCGGGTATGGGTCAAAGCACACGGATAGGCTAGGAATGTGAAGGGGTAGGAGTTACAACATGAAGAATACAAAGGGACAAGTGCACATAGGTGGAATATGGTGCATATAGGCTCGGCTTGGTCATCATTTGGGCTCGGCTATGCATGGTTTAGGTCAGGTCAGAGGTCATGCTGGTGGCCAGAGGACAGGTCATGATGGTGGTGGAGCTATGGGTGGTGGCCGAGGCAAAATATTGAGGTGGTGGTGGAATATAGGTCGGCTAGGCATTGTTTTATGGAGTTTTTGCAAAGTTTGTGGTGTTTGCTTCATATGGTGGTCACAGCCAGATCTGCATAGGGGAAGAGGAGGTGGTTGCTGCCGTGGATGATAAAGGGAAGGTAATGGTGGTGGTCGGTGGAGATGATGGTGGTAATGGCCGAGCAAGACTAGAAGAAGCAAGGCAAAAACAATGGAAAAATGAAGAAGAAAAGCATGAGAAGAAGAAGCCATTACTTATAAAATGTTTCTCAAATGAGATAGCCATGAGAAATGAAAATGAGGAGGAAATTCTTTTACGTGAAAAACAAATGAAAACACACGGCTAGCATAGGAAATGTACGGCCAAAGCAAAGAAAATGAAAGGCCAAAGGAAATGAAAAGACAAGGCTCATGAAAAGTCACAAGTTGTAAAAGCTTTGTCTCTTTATATTTCCAATTCTTTTAATTCAAAATAAACCAATAGAAAATCAAGTAAATAAAATAGAGGTCAACACAAAATGAAGTAGAAAGGAAAATAAATAAATAGTCTTAGGAAAATAGGAAAAATAAATAAGGAAAATAGTTTGTTATATTGAAACTAGAATTAAAAATTATAAAATACAACTAACATTGGAAAATTACAACTACACTTTTAAAAATGTTTTCAAAATGAAATCTTGAAATAAAATCAATTTTAAACATATGTTCAAAATGAAATAAAATCTAATTTAAAAGTATTTTCAAAAATCTAGGGTTGTTACACTCTCCCCCACTCAAATCTTTTCGTCCTAGAAAAGAACGAACAAGGAAAATAAGGAAAGCAAGATAGAAAGGCAAGTAGTACCTGAAACAAACAATTCCGGGTTCGAAGCACGAATGCTCTCCTCCGTCTCATAGGTACAATCTCAATCATCAGTACTTCACTGTACTTTGACCAAACTAATAGATTTCCTTCTTAGCTGCTTCGTACCTCTACCGACAATACGAAGTGGCTTCCTCTCGACAGTCAGATTAGGATCAATATCCAAACTATCAAGAGCAAAAGGCTGAAAAATAAGAGATGGGTCATGAAGATACGGGCGAAGATGTGAGACATGGAATGCATCATGCACTCCAGTAAGCTTCTCGGGCAAATCCAGACGATAAGCCAAAGAACCAACTCGTTCCACAATGCATAAAGGACCAATGAACCTAGAAGAAAGCTTCCCTCTACTACCAAAGCCAATGACATTCCTTAAGGGAGAGACCTTAAGGAAAACCTGATCACCAACAGCAAACTCTAAACTCCGCATACGCCTATCAGCATACTTCTTCTGCCTATCCTGCGCAACCCTCAACTTCCTCTTATTCTCCTCAACTCTCTCAGAAGCCTCCAAAACCAAATCAGGACCAAGAACCAAACGATTATCGGATTCAATCCAGCAAGATGGAGATCTACAAGGTCGTCCGTAAAGAGCAGCAAACGGAGACATTTTAATACTGGCCTGGATTCAAAGATGGAATGAGATAGATAAAGGATTAAGATAAGCTTTAAACAAAAGATTAGATTATACCTGATAACTATTATTGTAGGTGAATTCGACAAGATAGAGATGATCTTTCCAAGATCCTCCATAATCAAGCACACAAGCACGAAGAAGATCTTCGAGAATCTGATTCACTCTTTTCGTTTGGCCGTCGGTCTATGGATGGTAAGCTGTGCTCAGATTCAGATGAGTACCCAAAGATTCCTGAAAAGCTTTCCAAAAATGACTGGTAAAGATAGGATCATGATCACAAAAAATACTGAGACGAACAATCTCTCTTATGTAGATCTCAGACAAGGTAGAAGCAGAACGGGTAGACTTGACCGGAATGAAATGTGCGGACTTGGTCAGTCTATCCACAATAACCCAAATACTCTCATTATCCCTCCTAGTCCTCGGTAATCCATCAATGAAATCTATGGAAATCTGTTCCCACTTCCAATTGTTAATCTCAAGGGGCTGCAACAAACTAGGGGTCTTCTGATGATCGGCCTTGACTTGCTGACAAGCCGCACACCTACTGACAAAGATAGAGATATCCTGCTTCATACCCTTCCACCAATAAAGCCTCTTTATGTCCTGATACATATTCATCACACCAGGATGGATAGAAAGTCTGGATCGAAGATTTTCCCAAAGTAGCTCTTGCCTCAATCCATCAACATTCGGGACACAAATCCTACCATTAATCCTCAAAATTCCTCTATCATCGATCTAAGCTCCACTATCATCATGAATACCCCCAACAACTCTGCTACGAAAACTCTCCTTCATCAATCTAAGCATCTCATCCTCATCTTGCTTAGCCTTGATACGATCCAAAAGAGGAGAAGAAGAAACAACAAGCTGACACAACAAAGCCTTCTTCCGACTCAGAGCATCGGCCACACCATTAGCTTTACCGGGAGTATAGCTAATATCGAGGTCGTAAGAAGCCAGAAACTCAAGCCAACGAACTTGCCTCTGATTCAAATCCTTCTGGGTGAAGATATATCTCAAAGACTAATGATCGGTGAAAAGCTCAAACTTCGTTCCTTGAAGATGATGCCTCCAAAGTTGCAAAGAAAAGACAACATCAAGCAACTCTAAATCATGAGCAGCATAATTAGCCTCATGGGTTTTCAACTGACGGCTAGCATAGGCAATGACCCTACCATCCTGCATGAGAACAACACCCAATCCCTCATGACTAGCATCAGTGTATACTGTCAATCCCTCACTTCCATTCAGAATGGTAAGAACTAGTGCAGAAGTAATCTTGCACTTTAACTCATCGAATGCAGCTTCACACTTCTTATCCCAGATAAACTTAGCATTCTTATGAGTCAAAGAAATGAAAGGTGCAGCACTCCGAGCAAAATTCTCAATGAATCTCCGGTAATAACCAGAAAGGCCCATAATACTACAAATCTCAGAAGGAGTCTTAGTAGTTTCCCAATCCTATAACAGAATAGGGAGAAATAAGAACAGCAGAAAAGATAGAATAATTAAATGACAAAGGAAAAAAAAAGAAAGAAAGAAAGACTTACATTGATCGCAATAATCTTGACTGGATCAACAGAAACTCCATTACTAGAAACAATATGCCCGAGGAATCGGACTTCATCCTTCCAGAAATGGCATTTAGAAAATTTAGCCTTCAACTAATGGTTTATGAGAGTCTCCAGAACAGATTTCAAATGCGACTCATGCTCTTTCTTGGACTTAGAGAAGACAAGGATATCATCAACAAAGCCTAGAACAAATTTATTAAGCACATTATGAAAAACACGATTCATTAAATCAACAAAGAAAGTAGGAGCATTAGTCAAACCAAAAGGCATGATTAACCATTCATAAAATCCATTCTCGGTACGGAAAGCAGTCTTGGGAATACTTTCCTCAGCAACCTTGAGCTGATGGAAATCTGTGGCAAGATCAAGCTGAGAGAAAGCAGTGGCACCATAAAGCTGATCAAACATATCATTGATACGAGGCATTGGATATCTGTTTTTCATAGTGAGCTTATTCAGCTCCCTATACTCAGCACACATCCTCAAGGATCCATCAGACTTAGTGACGAAAACCACCGCTGCTCCCCATTCTGAATGGCTTGGTCTGATCAGATCTTTGGAGAACAAGTCCTCAATTTGCTTTCCCAACTCAACCTTCTCGCGGGGTTCCATTCTTCTAGGAGGAAGAACTACAGGTCAAGCTTCAGGAATAAGATCAATACAAAAATCAATTTCCCTCTTAGGAGGTAAAGTGGTGACTTCACCATATACATCAGGATAGAATTTGACCACACGGGTCGAATGAAGATCACCAGGAGAAGAATCCAGAGAATAAGTAAAACTTCCAGCAAAATCCTGAGGCATGCGGCACTGAATAATCAAGGGATTTCTTTGATCATCAAAAAGATAAACAGACCGGGCTTTACAAGAGATATGGGCATCATGCCTACCTAGCCAATCACTTCCAAGCAATAAATCAAAAGCATTGAAGTCCAGAACATAGAAATCACCATTAAAGCGATGATCTAAACAGAGAAATTTCACTTGCTTACAAATCCTATTAAGGTTTGCGAGGCCCCCAATGGGATTTGAAACACATAAAGGTACAGAAGCATACTCAGGAGAAAAGAGATGCTCGAACTTATCACACAAATCAACAGAAATAAAACTATGGGAAGCTCCAGTATCAAATAAAACACGAACAAGATGCTGAAATAAAGAAAAGGTGCCTTGAAGAGTACCTTGGTCATCACTAGGAGCAGGAGCTGGAGAAGATGCAGAGGTGGCAGCAAATATACCGAAAGGCTTACCCTTCTGCCAGGTAGGGTAATCCTTTCTGAAATGGCCAGGCTGAAGATAGATATGGCATAGATCATGCCTCATCAACTGAGCAGGAGGAGGAACAACAACACCAGCTAAAGTAGAGCATCTATTGGCATAGTGTCCCTTCAGATCACATTTGAAGCAGGTCATGCTAGAAAGGTCAACAGGGCTGCCTCTAAGAAGGAGAAGATAATGAAGATCCCAAACCCGGATTCTTGAGCCAATTCTTCTTCTGCTGCTGGAAATTAGGCTTTCTCTTCTTAGAATTAGCAAAGGAAGACTGAGATAAAGGAGCACCAACAACAGCAGGACCCTTAGAAGTAGGGTTCTCATAACGTGAATATGGGTAATAAGGCGATCATAGTACTCAGGACGAGCACCAGCAATGAACTTCTCATTATTCTTGAGAGGAGTGTCTATTAGGCCAGGACCGAACTTAGAAAGTTCGTTGAACTTCCTCTCATACTCTGAAAAAAACATGTTTCCCTGCTTGAGATCCATGAACTCCCTATAAAGATAGGATTTTCCGGCCTCGGGCATCCACTTAGCAACGAAAGCATCCCTGAAAAGTTGATAGATAAGCTTAGAAAAGGCACGAAAGAGATAGAAAAACATAATTCAAAAAAACACAAGAAGATACCTGAACTGCTCCCAAGTAAGATCGGCCTCGATGGTGTTAGCCGTAACAGACTCCCACCAATCTTGGGCAGCCTCTTGCAACTGCCATGCTGCAAACTGACGCTTTTGAGCACCAGTAATCTAAAGACCAGTAAATATCCTCTCTAAACTCTGTGACCATTGCTGGGCTTCAATAATGTTCTCAGAACCGGTAAACTTGGTTCCACCAAGTTGAGAGAATTCCTCATAGAGAACAGTAAACCTAACAGGTGCAACAGGCTGAGGAGTTTTCCTTTAAAACAAGAGAATTTTATATCAAAGTAATCTTTGAAAAATCCTTTGAAAAATCATTTTAAAAATCAGTTTATACTTAGAAAATACGTTCTCTCACAAAGAATGATTCTGAGGTTGATTTCACTCATTCTAGGGTATTCCTACCCTATCTCTAATGAGTTTTTGCTCCGTAGGCTAAAGTTTGCCTAAAAACCAAAGCTCTGATAGCAACTGTAAAGACCCAATATTTTGAACCATTCATATTGACAATAATCCACACATGGCAAACTTGAATAATTCAAAATAACAGATTATAATAAAATTTGGAGCAAATAAAATCAATCACAGAATCACAGACATAGAAATATCAGAATAACCCACAGTGGAAATAAAATACCATAGTAGTTCATGAAGCTACTATAACAAAGTCTCAAAACAAATACATAATATCAGTCTGAAAACAGTTATAATAAAAATCCCAAATACATAGAAGTCCACTAATATAAGAGCTGAAATAGAAAAACTGAAACTGAAATATATAAATAATTAGATAAGCAGAATCTCCAGCGATTCCTAGCTCCAGAAAGAGAAATCCAAAGCTGTGAATACTCAAGCAGATCCGAGCGTAAATAAAACACAAACACTCGAGTCAGGACATACATACTTATACAATGTAAACCAACTCAAGTGAACTGCAATAAATGTACAAGTAACTTAAAGGATACTTGGGACCGCCCATCCTCTAAGGATCCGTTAAACTATTTACTATGTAGTAATATTCGCTATTATAATAATTTCTAATAGTAAAATAAACATACTTTAAAATAGCATCAAGGGGTTACCCATATAGCCCTTAACACGTAATAGTGCCATAGATTACACAGTACTTGCATACCCCCAGATCGGGAGGCTACGAGAAGATACTCCATAGGTACGACACAAATCAAACTCATAGTAAAGCTCGCTATGGTAGGTGACACAGCACACAAGGCAATGCCAGGGTAGATATACCAATTACACACACGGGCTGGTGGTAACGTAGTAGCCACTACGCCCACCTCGGAACACACTCCCAAATCAAAGGGTGGCCACCAAAACAATCACAAAGTAATAGAATGGTATCAAAGAAATGTGTCCGACTAGAGGAGCTACCCCTTTTGGCCCGAGATCGCTCCTGTTTTAGCCACCTTAAGCCAACTCACGGGAGTCGGGTCCACGTTCATACCACAATAGGATCGCCACCACCATCCTACTTCATTCTGGAAACTCCACCGCATACACAGTTGTTAAAGTGGTTTTCGGTATCGACAGAGAGTGTGTCCAAATCTGATCCTGGTCTCTTTAACAACCAATTGTTATTATAACCCGTGGTTGTACATTTCAAAATGGTATTTTATACTTCAAAAATCAAATATCATTTCAAATTCAATCTTAATCGGAATAAAGATCAAATCACTTCCAATCCATTTCAAAATATCAAAATATCATATCTTTTCAAAACCTCATTCATTTCATTTTTTTAATACCATTCCAAATCACATTTCAAAATGGTTTATATTTCAAATCAAAATACTCCATTTAAACTATTTAAAAGTGAAGTCGTTATACCAACTAATCAAATATTCAATTCCCAAAAATTTAGCCTTTTTTGAGCTCATTTATTCAATTAAAAACTACACAACATTGAAATTTCAGTTTTTCATAGCACTTAGAAAATGTTGCGGTAAATTATATTTGAAAATAATTCATTTTAGCAAAGATAGCATTTATAACTGCTGTAATAGTTTAGTTACACTTGAAAAATCTTCATTTCAGCCAACTGCAGCACTTATCAAGTGCTACTGTAGCCCTTTTATTAGTTTCAGATTTTAGTTTTCTTTCTGCAACCACAGCACTTACCAAGTGCTGTAGTATCTCGTAGTTAAATTTTAGCCATAGTTTATTTGCATCAACCACACCACTTACAAAGTGCTGTAGCATCCTTTACTTCAGAGTTTAAGTTAACTTCAGAAATGATAGCATTTCTGAAGTGCTGTTAATACAATTTCCGAATTTTCAATAAAATTTCAGAAACAAATAAACTTTGATTTTAACCCTTTTAAATTATAAAAATCATATTTTTCCACTCAAAAATGTTCATTTAAATACCCTTCAACTTATGATTTTTATAAAGTAAAATTTTATACATAAAATCAAATTTTTTAATAATTCGCTTATTAAATTCAAGCGTACAATTTTCTATTCTTTGCATTTTAAAAATTAACTTAACACTTAAGTTTTAATTGCCATTTCAAAATATAAACTTAATTTCCATTTTATTTACTTAACTTAAACTTCATTTTTAGTCAAAATCTCAAATTTCAATTTTAAGTTATATTTCGAGTTTCAACTTAACCATTCATTTATTTAACATATTTAACTTATTGAAAAATCACTAATCCTTTATTTAAACATTTTAAATTCAATTTAAATCAAATTATCCTGTATTAACATTTAAAAATACTTAAAAATTTTAGAAATTTTTTATAAAATAACCACGGGTCTGTATAAAAATTTCTAACCTAAGTCAAGTGATACGGATAATATATCATTGCAATCCATAATTTACAACGAAAAATCCAAGTTCTATCATTTCAAACCCGCAATTCCAAGTTAAATAAAGTAAATAAAAATCGCTCAAGCCTATCATTTCAGCCCATAACGATTCTTCCGTATTCTAAAGTCCGCTCGGGTATGTATCATTTCAACCCATAGTGATTCTATTCTACAGGGAACTTGCAGTGTGAGAACAGAATAAAATAAACAATATAGAAACATATGGCAGTATCAATGATGTGACAGGTTTATAAACAAGGGTTAACATCATATGATTTCTATCACAGGCAGGTATAACATAGCATAACAATTCTACACGTTCACTTGTTATCACTTCACAATTTTATAAATATGAATGTCAAGCGTGAATAACCCACCTTTAAGCTGGAGTTAGCAAATCAAACTACACGAATAAATCCAAAAAGCATGATACAACACGACTTTGATTCAAGTGGGTAGAGAGCCCAGATGTTGAGCTTGTAAACAACAATTAAAACAAGACAATATAAATATATATATTCAACACAAAACATCATTGAAACAATTGAAAATCAGAAGCAACAAAGAACAAGATGGCTTGACCATGCTTTAACCACTCAAGTGCTCGGCCTAGGGGAATCATATGCTCGGCCATAGTGGATGTTATAGGCTCAGATATGGGTCAAAACACACGGCTAGGCTAGGAATGTGAAGGGGTAGGAGTTGCAACATGAAGAATACAAAAAGACAAGTGCACATAAGTGGAACATGGTGCATATAGGCTCGGCCTGGTCATCATTTGGGCTCGGCCATGCATGGTTCAGGTCAGATCAAAGGTCATGCTGGTGGCCAGAGGGAAGGTTATGATGGTGGTGGAACTAGGGGTGGTGGCCGAGGCAAAATATGGAGGTGGTGGTGGAATATAGGTCGGCTAAGCATTGTTTTGTGGAGTTTTTGCAAAGTTTGTGGTGTTTGCTTCATATGGTGGTCGTGGCTAGATCTGGACAGAGGAAGAGGAGGTGGTCGCTGCCGTGGATGATAAAGGGAAGGTGATGGTGGTGGTCGGTGTAGATGATGGCGGTAATGGCCGAGAAAGACTAGAGGAAGCAAGGCAAAAACAATGAAAACATGAAGAAGAAAAGCATGAGAAGAAGAAGCCATTACTTACAAAATGTTTCTCAAATGAGATAGCCGTGAGAAATGAAAATGAGGAGGAAATTGTTTTACATGAAAAACAAATGAAAACACATGACTATAGCATAGGAAATGTATGGCCAAAGCAAAGAAAATGAAAGGCCAAAGGAAATGAAGAGACAAGGCTAATGAAAAGTCACAAGTTTTAAAAGCTTTGTCTCTTTATATTTCCAATTCTTTTTAATTAAAAATAAACCAATAGAAAATCAAGTAAATAAAATAGAAGTCAACACAAAATAAAGTAGAAAGGAAAATAAACAAATAGTCTTAGGAAAATAGGAAAAATAAATAAAGAAAATAGTTTGTTATGTTGAAACTAGAATTAAATATTGTAAACAAAATACAACTAACATTGGAAAATTACAACCGCCCTTTTAAAAATGTTTTAAAAATAAAATCTTGAAATAAAATCAATTTTAAAATATTTTCAAAATGAAATAAAATCTAATTTAAAAATATTTTCAAAAATGTAGGGTTGTTACATGTTGTTTGATTTCCTCTTCATTCAATTAATACTTATCTTCGTTTATTTCATTCATTACTTACTAACTTAATTTCATTTATTCACATCATGTCAATTCTCTTTTTATTGTATTATACTTATTCATTTATTAATAATATTCATATTTAATTCAATTACTTGGCATTCAATTTCATTAACTTAAGTTTATAATCTTTTACTTACAATTATCCCTTTTTCTATCACATTTAATTACAATAACCTTCCAAATTACAACTTAGGTATATAACAATTATAACATCGATTCTTATTAATATAAGCAATTTATTGAGCACTTTCATAATACAAATTTACTCATATAGTTTCACTTACATTTTCTTATTAAACACTACAACTTTTAATATTTGGTAAGCTATATATATATTCTTTAAGAATGCAATTGAAAGTTATACAAGTTTTTCTCATTTCTTTTAACTAATTTAATGTTCAATAATCATATCCTTTGTCTTATAGGTTACGAATTTCAACTTTCTTGTTATTTCATTTATAACCTAGCATTTAGTCTCTTATTTTAATTAAAGGTTCCAATTATTAATTATTTACATTCCATTTCACTACAATAATCGAAACTACTAATCAATGACAAATTTAGAACTAAATACCGCGTTAAATTTCAAATCATTTAAAATAATAGATAGAAGTATACACTTATATATCCAATTATATTTAAAACAATTTGAAATTTATATTTGTTTATCAAATTAAATATGTAGTAAAACTACTACAGTGGCCTTCCCACTTTGAAACTCTAAAATGAATATCGATGATGCATGCACTCATCACAGAAATTATTTTCCAACGACATAGAGGTGAGTACAGAACTTATTTCTTTCCAAAGTTTCTTTAAAACAATTCATTCAATTTATATTGAAATATTTACATCAAAAAATACTTGTAAATGATATTACTATATTCCAAATCATTCAAAAGAATTTTTTTTCAAAAATCCCGGAACTTAAGTTTTAAAATCTTCGATTTTCATTTATTTTATTTTTCTTCAAATCTAGTTTCCAATCAATATTTATAAATTTCATTACCTAACAACTAATATAATACAACCAAATATAACCTTTATAAAAAATTTATTTTAAATATTTAAAATATGATAGGAAAAATTATTTCATTTACCTATATTTCAAAACAAATATTATGTCGGTCTGTCCTATTAAATGTTTAGAAATCCCTATTGATGTCATAGCGTCCTATGCACCCACCAGAATTTATAAATACAAAACAGAACAAATTAACACAATATTAAAACCTTTTTATAACACTAACAAATACGCTCTCATATATATATATATATATATATATATATACGCTCAGCGACTCATCATAAGGTATTACTACCCTATTAGTAAAGAGTTAGACCCCACAAAGCTAAGGTTTATCGCTAAACCAAAGCTCTGATACCAAATGTAACATCCCGCCTTTTTGTATGTTCTATATCGACGATAAACCACACACGTCAGACTCAAACCATACAAAAGGGCGAATTGTTATTTGGGTAAATAAGAAAAAGGAAGAAAGAAAGAAAGAAAAAAAAATAGAATCTTACAGTGGAACGACAAAATATAATAATCAAATAACAGTTCATGAAGCTGTTTGCAAAACATTCGATTATACTAATACAATATAGAATCAGAGATACACATAGCAGAGAATAATAAATAACAATGCAGCAAAACAGTATGAATGTATGGAATAATATAATAAATAATAGTACTACAATCTTCGTCTTCATCCTCCAGAAGTAAGGTCTTTAAATCCTGAAATGCTCAGGTTGACCCGAGCGAATTTGTAACAACCCTATATTTTGTAATTATTTTATTGTATATTTTAATTATTTTTAATGAAAGATTTTGATTTAAAAACTTATTTTACTTATTTGAAATGGTTAAATTTATTATTTAAATATAATCTTGATTTTTTTATGTGAGTTATAATTCCAAACTTGTGTAAGTTGAACATTTGCCTGAAATGCTGATTTTGGTCAAAATAGTCAAACTGTGACTTTCAACTTAAAATTTTAAAAGTTTAAAATTTTAATTTTTTTTTCTTTTATTATGAAAGTACATAAAATTGTAAGAACACCACTTTTCGTTTCGTTGAAATCGGATGTAAACTGTGGAAGTTATACCCTTTATAATATTGTGCGTATATAGGGTTATTTAACAATGACTATTTTAAATTGTATAAATTACTTCTTCTTTGTTATATTTTATTTTAATATGTGATGATATGTTATATTATGTATATTTTGACTTTTAAGTATTTTTAAAATGATAATATAATTTTTCTAAAGTTCATTTGAATTTATTTCTAATTTTAAAAGCCTAGTCTACAATTTTAAGCCATTTTCTTAATTTAATTATATATAATTAAAATTTATTTATTTATTTTATGCACTCACTTTTATTTGCTGTGTTTTACTTTATTTTATTCGTTTTACATGTATTTAAATTAAAGTAAATTTTTCCAAAGTGTATTGAAGTTATTTCTAATTCTTAAGTCAAGTTTTCACTTTCTGTGCTATTTTTCTTATTTTAATCATATCTAATTAATATTTAATTATTAATATTTTGTTTATCTGTTATATTTTCGAATTCTAACTAAAATTTATAAGTGTTTTCAGTTATTTAAGATGTATATGAATATATATATATAGGAAGTTTAAAAGGTTTGAAAGCAAAGAAACGTAAAACCGTTTTAACGTTTCTTCTTCCGTTTCTTTTCCAATTAATAGATTTAATTTCCTTTGACCGTCCTTTCTTTTTTGTAGCTGTGCATTTCTTACCTCATTTCCACGTGAAAACATTCCTCTCCACTTCATTTTTCACGGCTAGAAAGGTTTGGTAATGGCTCCTCTTTTCCTCTTCTTTTGCTCTTCTTTTTCCATTATTTTCTTATATTTTGCCTTGTTTTCTCATGTGTATTGCTTGGCCTCTCCTCCATAGCCACGGCCACCACCTCCTACACCTCTTCCCTTCCATCATCACCAGCTACCCCTCTAGTCTAGACCAAGGCCGAGCCCACCATGGTGCCAAAACTCCAAAAAAATGCAACAATGCCCTTGAACAATGCTAGTTTAACCACCTTTGCCTCATCTCCTTCAACCACCACCTTAACCACCACCATAGCCACCCCCACCACCTCTGACCTGACCTCCACCCTCTGCCACATCACCCAACACCCTCTGGAAATCAGACCATGACCAAGCCGTGCCCATCCATTGAAGCTAGCACCACAAAACTCCTTAAAACATTGCCTAGACCACACATCATCACCTACCCTCCATATCTTGCTTTGACCACCCCTTAGCCACCACCACCAGCCACTCCACCATCTTTGGCCGCCGCTTCAGCTATTGTCCAGACCTGTACAAGAATTGCCAAGCCACCACATGCCCATGGCCGATCCAAGAATGTCACAAAAACTCAACTTATTTAACCTTGACCCTATATATGCTTTATGTTGCACCACTACACCTTCATCTCCACTTGTTACCTTGCCTATATGATGTTAAACCTGACCTATATGATGTCATACCTGAGCCAAAGCATCATCATAGCCAAGCATAAGTGTCCCTTAGGCCAAGCATTGAAGTGGTTGAAGCAATGTCCAATCTATCTTGTTCATTTTGCTTTGTATTTCAAAATTGTTTCAATGTTATTTTATGTTGAATGTTTATATATTGTCTTGTTTGTTTTGTTTTGGGTTGTTGATACAAAATCATATCTTGGCTATCTTTCAACTCAAATCAAAAGTCGTGCAGTTGTGCTTGTCGTGCCTTTGGAGTCGTGCTTGTATGTTGTTTTGGTCTCTAGCTTTGAAAAATGTGAGTCTTTCTCACTCTGACATTTATACTTATGGAAAGTGAATTGATGACAAGTATTTAGTAATAAAAATGTTTATGCAAGTTAATGAGAATCATATGATATGTTATGCCATGTTATTACCATGTTAAAACCGTTAATTTTCACCTGACATCTGATATATGACTGTATATTACGATATTGACATTGTTTATATTATTTCTGTATATGATCACACTGCAAGTTCCCTGTTAGAATAAAATCATTATGGATTGAAATGATAGGCCTGAATGATTTTTTTTATTTTTCATTTTGACTTGGGATTGCGGATTTGAAATGATAGAACCCGGATTTTTCTTTTTTAAACTGCGGATTGAAATGATACATATCCGTATCACTTGACCTAGGTTAGAAAACTATATACAGACCCGTGGTTATTCTATAAAGTGTTTTGAATATTTTTAAGTATTTTTAAAATATAAATTTATGAAATTTGATTCAAATGGATTGTGAAATGTTTTAAATAAATAAATTGTGATTTTTCTATGTGTTAAAAATGTAATTTATGAATGGTTAAAATTTGATTTGTGAAATATGCCCTAAGTTTGGAATGTGGAATTTTGGTTAAAATGATGTTTAAGCTATATAAATAAAATGGACTTTAATTATATTTGGAAATTGGTAAATATGATTTTTGATTTAAATCTTAATTTAGATGATTTATTAAAGTATGATCGAACTTTTATATGAATTTAAGTGGTTGAATAAATGACTGTTGAAAGGTGAAATTTTAAGATATAACTTGATTGGAAAAGGTGAATTTGGTTTTAATTAAAGGTTTAAGTTAATTAAATAAAAATAGGAAATTTGGTTAAATTTTTGTCGAATGAAAATAAAATATAAGTGTTAAGTTTATTTGTCGAAATGTGAAGAATTGGAAACTTTTACACTTGAATTTATTTGGTAAATTATTGAAATTGGACTTAGTTATATGAAATTTATTGTATAAAAATAATATGTCAAATGATATGTTAATGAACATTTAAATGTTAAAAATGAATTTTCTAAAATGTTTATTTGTTTTGAATTAAAGTTATTTAATTACTGGAAATACAACAAAACCTAGAATTTACTCTTAATGGCATTCAGAAATGCTATGGTTTCTGAATTGAACTAAAACTGTGAAAAATGAGCTATTACAGCAGGTCTGAAATGCTGTAGTTGCTGTAGTTGAACTTATAGGCTAATATTGAACTCAAGTCTCTTATAGCATTCCCTGGAAATGCCATAGTGGTCTGCAATCTTTGCTGAAATCAAATAAAACCTTTGTCTTGAAATCTGAACTACCGCAGCACTTCTGAAATGCTGTCTTTTCTTTTTTGTACTATAATTCAACTAAAAAATGAGTTTAAACAGCAGTTTTAAATGCTGTCTTTTCTGAATCAAAGTGTTTTCAAGTATAACTTGTAATAGCTTTTTTTCTATATGCTGTGATATGCTGAAATTGTAATAATTATGGTTTTGACTTAGCAAACGAACTCAGAATGGTTTGGAACTTTGAAAATTGAATACTGGACTTGAAAGTATAATAATTACACTTTTAAAATGATTTTTAATTGAATTAAATCGTTGAAATATAAATCATTTAAAGAGTGGGTTGAATCGAAATGAATGAATGTTATCTTTGAATTTAAAGGATTTTAAAGATACGATATTTTGATATATTAAATGATTGAAATGTGGTTTCGAAAAGATATGATATTTTGGTATATTAAAATGATTTGAAACAAAGTTTTGAAAGATATGACATTTTGATATTAAAATGTTTTGATAATAAAAATGGCTAGAAATGACTTGATATTTACTTTGATAAATATTTGAATTGAAAGATATGGTATGATGATATATTTGAAATGGTTTGGAAATGATTTAATCTTTATTTTTGATAAAGATTTGGGTTGGAATGATATTTTATTTTGAAGTATAAAATATGTTTTAAAGTTATAACTACGGGTTATAATAACGATTGGTTGTTAAAGAGACCGGGATCGGATATTGTCTTATACTCGGCCAATACCGAAAACCACTTTAACAACTGTGTACGCGGTGGAGATTCCAGAATGAAGTAGGATGGTGGCGACGTTCTCGAGGTATATTACGTGGACCCAACTCCCGTGAGTTGGCATATATGACTAAAACAGGAGCTATACCGGGCTACACAAAGGGTCGCACCCTTTCATCGAGCATGCTCCATCGGAAACTATTCTATTACTGTTGTGATTCGATTCGGTGGTGCCACTTTGATTCGAGGGTATTGTTCGAGGTGGGCGGAAGCTGCTGGCTTACCGTCACCACCGGTCCGGGAGTGCAAACGGTGTATCCACCCTGGCATTTCCTTGCGTGCCGTGTCATATCCTTATATCGAGCCCACTACGATTTTGGTTTTAAAGATCCGACCGCGTTAAGGTTCACCATCCCCTTAATGCTATTTTCTATATGATTATACTTTACTGATTAGACACTACCGTATATAGCGTATATTACTACATAGTAAATAGTTTAACGGATCCTTAGAGGATGGGCGGTCCCAAGCATCCTTTAAGTTACTGATGCATTTTGTTACTGTTAACTTGAGTTGATTTACAGTTTATAAGTATTTATGTCCTGACTCGAGGGTTTTGTGTTTTGCCTTACGCTCGGGTCAGATTGAGTGAGTTAGCATTCCAGATTCACCTTCGGCGTTGGAGCTTTCCTTGAAGATCCAGCCATCTATTTTGTTTCAGTGTCCACTGGTTCAGTGATGTATCTGATTTGTACCTGATGTATCCTGTTACTCTTCTGTTGTATCTTATTTAACTCTGATGTATCTTATATTTACATAGTAGCTTCATGAACTACTATCTCTTTTACTTCCGCTGCATTATTATTACTCTGTGTCTGTGATCTGTGATTTTTATTTACTGTATATTCTGAGATTTGCCAAATTTTTAATTACAACGCGGTATTTTGAGCAATTCAATTCTGGCATGAGTGTCTACCTATACACTTATAATGGATGCGAATGGTTGAAAATACCTGGTTGTTACAGAATTGAAAGGACAAAACACTCAAGTCAGAACTAAAAGATCTTATGTAAGTTAAATCAATAGTAAAATTTGAATGGAACGACATCAGAGATATTTACGGGATTTCACATCTTCTATCCAGTGTCTAACGTGAGTGCAGTAACTTAAGAGATGCTCGGGATTCACTTCTCCTAAGGATCCGTTAAACTATTTACTATGTAGTATTATTTCGCTATTATAATAATGTCTATAGTAAAATAAACTTACTTTTAAATAGCGTTAAGGAGTGACCCAATATTCCCCTTAATAAAATAATAGTCCCAGTAGTCCATCTAGTATCAGCGCATCTCCAGATCGGGAGACTACCCTAAATACTCCACGGGCTGCGGGAGAAAACCAAACTCGTACAAGGCGCGCTATGGTAGGTGACACTACACACAAGGCAATGCCAGGGTAGATATACCAACTACTATCCAGACTGGTGGTGACGCATAGCGCGCAGCTACCGCCCACCTCGAGCCACACCCCCAAAATGAAAAATCAAAAGTGGCCACTGAATCAATTTCAAAGTCAGAATAAAATAGAATGGTATCAAGGAGTGTGTCCGATAAGAGGAGCTACCTCATTGGCCTGGAATTGCTCCTGTTTTAGCCACCTTATGCCAACACATGGGAGTCGGGTCCACGTATATACCTCAAAGGACGCCGCTACCATCCTACTTCATTCTGGAATCACCACCGCATACACGGTTGTTAAAGTGGTTTTCGGAGTTGGCAGAGAGAATGACAACATCCGATCCCGGTCTCTTTAGCAACCAAACATTATTATAACACCGCGGTCATTTCAAACTAATTTACACTTCAAAACCAAAATATAATATCCATTTCAAAACCATATAAATATGATATCATTTCCATTTCAAAACCCAAACAAATGTTATATCATTTTTATTAAAACCCAAATCAATATAATATCATTTTTATTTCGAATATATCCTTTCCAACAATCATAGCGCTTTCAACGTTATAACACTTCGAAATCGAAACACTCAAAATTTAACACTTTCAAATCATAATACTTTGAACTCATAACTTTGAAACATAACTTCCACGACTTAAATGGTTTAAATATTAAAGTACTTCATATAATAAACTAGCTTCTTCAATTTCACAAATCAATCCCAAAACAACTCGAATTTCTGAATTTTAAATTTAACCAAATCCCAAATCATAAATTTCAGTACGATTCAGTTTCCGAATAAACTCGTCCAAATTATATCGAATTCAAATCAGATTTGATCCACGGTATAAACCATTTCAAATTCTATATTTTTCAAACTTTAAGTATCTAACAATTTCAAAACTATGTTTGGTAATTACGATTCAACAATTCAATTTTTCTATTGTTTAGTTTTGAAATATTTTACATAATAAATCCATTATCATCTAAATAAAACTCAAATTACAAATAACTAAATATTTCCTTCAATTTATTTGTACTTGAAATATTCATTTAATTCACCTTAAACCAAAATCAAGTTATAAAAATCATACCTTCTAAAATTTCAAATTTAGTAAATTTCTTGACAAACTTATTTAAAGAATTAAATAAATTCAATTTCAAATAAATTTCAATTTTATCTTCCAACCTTAATTTATTTAAATCATTATAAACTCCATATTAGAATAAAATTTAGATACTTAACCATATTATCTTCAATAAAAATCAAATTTATTATTAAGCTTATCCTATATTAAAACAAATTATACATAGCTTATAATCAAGTAAAATAACATTTATATAATATCTAAAATCAATATTTATATAAAATCATATATTTCTTTACAAAACCATAGAAATCGTTTCTAAATATTTTTATATACAGACCACGGTGTCTGTATATAATTTTCTATCCTATGGTCAAGTGATACGGATATTTATCATTTCAATCCGTAATTAAAAATATAAATACGGTTATATATCAATTCAAACCGCAATCCTGAATAAAATAAAAATCCATAACAACTTGCAGTTTTAACAATATAAAATACAACATCCATTCATCCAATATCAATCATCAAACATTTATCACAATCATCATCCAATTCAATCAATAACACAATATAGAACATATAATAAATAAAAGGTATTTACTGGCAGTTTATATTCAATAATAAATTAAATAGCTATTTTATCGAAATAAATTCAAATAAACTGAGATGATGATTCAAAATATGCCAAAAAGTCATAAATAAATTTCTAATCACATCATAAATCAATTTTAACAAACATAAGAAAATTTAGAAGTTGTGAGTAGGTTAAAACACTCGCCTTTTGAATTTAAATCCAATTTAAACCCAAAATTCAAACAGTTTTAGAATTCATCCAAACTAGTGCCAAAGTGTTCGAATTCCAATATGATCCAAGCAAAGAAAACTGCGCGTGAAACGGACCTCGTATGTAAAAGTTATGTCGATTTGAACATATCATAATTTGAATTAAATTTAAACAAAATAATACAGTTAGTTTTCCACGTCACCTATCTTCCTTGTACACAAGCAAACCCACAGACAAGTGAACCCAAAATACGTTCAACCAACCCCCCTTTTTGACCGACCTCTGACCGCGAATCCCAACCACCTCCGCCTCTAGGTGATGATGCCCACTTCCAACGACTTCCCCTCTCCATGCCGCTCTTGACAAGGTCCTCGACATCACCTCCGGTGGCCGGAGTCACCATGCGCCGCCCTAGCTTTGAAAACCAACTCTAAAAACCACCACCCATCCAACCGTCAAATCTCAGAACGAATACCACCGATGAACTACGCTTTGTGTCCTCTACAACGCAGTGCCATCGATTTGTCCATCGGACACCGATCGTCGAACGCCAATGGACAGCCACAAATAACCCCCGAATTTTTGGACAGTTGGTGATCCAAATGCGAAAACGAATTGCAAATCTGATCAGCGCTCTTCAAGAGCTTCAAATCGATATGCAATTTGATAAAGTTTGTGGAGTTTGGATTGAAGTTGAATTTTGAATTGAAGTTTAATTGGAAAAATTACGGTTTGTCAGCCATTGAGAAAGAGAGGCAACAAAAATCTCTATATGTACAGAAATGAGAAATAGAAGGGCTGCTAGGGTTTATAACGAGGTATATATAGACGAAGCTGAAATTAGAATGGACTAGGTTGATTTGGATTGAAAGCTGAACGACAAATGGCCCGAAAAGCCCATTCTGACTACGAAGTGAAAATAAGTCAACCCATATATCAAAATAGATATTTTTAAATATTTTAAACGCAATGGAAAATGTTTCAAGTCCAAATTCCATCGTATTAAGAAGTTATGCTAAAATCAAGTTATTTCAAATTGATTTCAATTGATTTCAACTAAATTGATTTGGTGGCATTTCAAGCCCGTATGGTCAAACGACAAGTCTGATTGTTGCGAAACTTGAAATTCTATAATAATTCACCGTTACGGATCCGATGAAACTGGTTTCGTCAAAATCCGAGTCAGTGGCCAAAATAACTATTTTGACATAAATTAAATAAATAAATATTAAATTTATTAATCATTTCTTCAATTCAAATTTTATTATTTACCATTTCTATCATTTCTGATTACAAATAAACTTATAATTCATTAACCAAACTTTCCATGTCAATCAAATAAGGATTTATTGCAAAATTTATAGTGTTTACCTTCAATTTAAGTAAATTCAAATAAAATATATTTTTAATTTCAAATAAATTAATTTAGTTTTTTTTCAATCCCTTATTCAATCAATCATCATCTTATGGATAAATTTGACATTAGTATATATCCAATTACCCTAATATTTTTACAGTCATCAACTAAATTCATATTAATGTAGTTTTTAATTTCGTTTAATTGCAATGGATTTAAATCTAATTCGATAAATTAAATAAATGGGTAAACAATTAATAATTATCACTATTTGCCTAATTTATTCCCATTCATACTTTATTATCAACAACAAACATTATAATTATTTATCTAACATCGATATTATCAAATTACAGTTTATTAATATTTCATTGATTAATATAACTTTGAATTTATTTCCAAATTTACTATTTACAATCAATTATAACCCTATTTGTTTCAATTAATTGGGATTGCACTAAATTAGTTATTTATTAACTTGCATTAACATTATACATTTCATTTCCGTTATTTGTTCATTAACAAATTTCAAATTTTTATTTATTCTAGATTTCATTACCAAAATATTATTAAATTAACCAATTTAATTATCGAAATTTACAGGTCGTTACAACTAATACAACAAAGGTCAATAGAAAAGGAACTATTTTGACTACTTGAAGACTGCTAGGGAAAAGTAGCAGAATGGTTCTCCAGCTCCTTCAGGTACATATATGATTCAAAATTATTTTGTAATCAATAAAATGTCATTGGTTTTAGATACTAGATTCTTTACTCACATATGAAATTCATTATAGAGGCTTAAGAATTGGCATCACATGGCAAAAGGAGAGGTGAGGCTCCAAATTGCTGATGGATCTATGGTAAGTGCAATGGTAGTAGGAGACTATCATATAGTTTTGTCTAGTGGATTAGTATCAGTATTAAATAATTGCTATTTTATAAAAGACTTTATTTGTGGGATTATTTCTGTTTCTTTATTGTTTGAGACTGAATATATATTTCATTGTACAAATAATGTTATGAACATTAGTTTGGATGGAAATAAAGTCTACGGTGGTATTCTTATAAATAACTTTTATAATTATGTTTGTTATGTGAATAATGCTTCAAAAAAACGATAGTTCTTTTGGCATTATAGGCTTGGTCGTATTAGTCAGAAACAACTACACAAATTAAAAACCAAATATTTTCTACCATCAATTAATTCTGAATCATTTAACATGTCTGAGTTGTGTCTCAAACGCAAAATGACCAAGCATTCCTTCAGTGGGAGCAATGAAAGAGTTGATGAACTTTTAGGATTTTCACACAATGATGTATGTGGCCCGATGCCTATAACTACCAAAGATAATAGTTCTTACTTTTTTACCTTCACTGATGATTTCTCAAGACAGGGATATGTGTTTCTTATGAAGAAAAAACTTTGGTCTATGAAAAATTTGTAGAGTATAAAAATATAATAGGAAATCAAATGGACCATAAGATTAAAATTCATCAATCAGATCAAGAAGGTAAATATGCCGGACAAGATTTCCAGTAATACTTAAAGTATAATGGGATTATCTCTCAGGTTACTCTATTCTATATTTTGTAACACAACGGTGTGTCATATCAAAGGAATCGAACCCTATTAGATATGGTTCGTCCCATGACGAGTAAGGCTAAATTACCAATGTCCTAATAGAGATATGCATTAGAAGCTGTAGTGCATATGTTGAACTTGTTACCCACTAGATCTATGACTAAAATATCATATGAGATGTGGTATGGTAAGAAACAAATACTTAAGGTGTAGGGTTATCTGTTGTATGTTAAGAATGTTGGTTCGAATAAACAAGAGGCAAGATCAGTACTACGTAAATTTATAGGATATCTTAAAAACTCAATGGGATATGCATTCGACAACACTAAAAAAAAAAATGTCGTTATTTTTTAATACGATGTATTTTTAGAAAAGAAATTTTTATCAAAGGAAACTAACAGCAAGGTTATAGACTTGGATAAGATCTAAGTCATGTTAACGTTGAGGCCAAATCAGTAGGAGAACCAAGTCCACCTATATACGAAAACACACAACTATAAGAAAGTCTAGTAGAGAATCTCACGCACCAAAGATATACTATAGTTTTCTCATGGATGGAAAGAAGGAGAATTGTGTCTTAGATGATGATACTACTCTACCTTTCTAATAAGCACTAGAGAGTAGAGACTTTACACTATGGCTTAGAGCTATGCATCCGAGATAGATTCCTTGTACGAAAATAATATTTGGACATTATTGGATGTACCTGAAGCAGTAAAACCCATCGGCTACAAATATATTTTTGAGAAAAACCTAATTGTAGATGGGGAAGTGGAGACTTATAAGGCAAGGCCAGTTGCGAAAGGATTTCATCAAATTCATGGTATTGATTATGATGTGATCTTTTCACCCGTAGCCACGTTGAAATCCATTTGGATTTTCCTAGATACCGATGCATTCTACGATTACAAAATATGGTAAATGGATGTAAAAACAGCTTTCTAGATGGTGATTTAGAAGAAACTGTTTATATGTTGTAGTTGGAGGGATTTATGGTAAGTAGGAGTGAAGGAAAGGCCGACAGGTTGTTAAACTCCATTTATAGTCTTAAATAAGCTTAAAGGAGTTGGAACAAGTATTTTGGTCAAGTAATCAAACAATTAGGTTTGTATCAGAAAATTGATGAAGCGTGCATATACTGAAAGGAACAGGGCAATGATATCATATCTTAGTACTTTACGTTGATAATCTATTATTGATTGGCAATGGCACTTTGTTGTTGCAATCAGTGAAAGCTTGGACTTTCAAAAATTTCTCCATAAAGGATTTGGTTGAGTTAGCCTATGTTTGTACCAAAATTGGAAACAACACTCTTCGGATCTGTTTGAAGAGATAAAATAAAGAAAATAAATGTAAAATGAGGCAAAACTAACAAACATACCAATCAGCAGATAAGAATAAATGCAGAAACACACAAATTTAGAGTGGTTCGGCGAATTGCCTACGTCCACTATGAAATGACTGATGTTTATTGAATTTTATTCGTTGATTATAAGAGGTTACAATAGTATAACTATGGTATAGAAGTGATTCCGGCAGAATGTCAGCGTAGAGAAGCCAAAAAGTCCCTTTTTTGGAGGCACATGGCTGCTATTTATAGGCGTATGTTGAAA
Source organism: Allium cepa (assembly GCA_030765085.1). Classification (NCBI taxonomy): domain Eukaryota; kingdom Viridiplantae; phylum Streptophyta; class Magnoliopsida; order Asparagales; family Amaryllidaceae; genus Allium; species Allium cepa. The sequence continues at coordinate 953,485,676 of CM060934.1, read as the reverse complement.
ATATCAGGCTCAGATCTGGAAGACTCCTCTCATGTGAGAGGGCCCACCAGATCGATCCGAAGTGGATTGGGATTGATCCCTGATCGATACGTATGAATTTCATACCGATTCAAAACTGCTCCATTCGGGTTGAGATCGATAAGAGACCAAGTAGAGGAGGTACGCAAGCTCCTATGAAAATTTGATAGCATTTGATCTTGTAGATTTTGAGTTATGATCGATCCAAGTTTGAGTTTGCAATGGGCTGGCGAGTTCGTATCGATCCATTCATATCCATGGCTGTTCGTATCGATGCCATGCGTATCGATCAAGATGACGTGGGGCGATAATCTAGTAGCGATCCACCTTTCATGCTATGTGACTGTTTCTCCCACTTGGATGTGTTTTCTTCGTGTCGATCCAAAATTAATCTCATTCATATCGTTGCCTACGCTCCACTTCGTATCGATTCCTGCTTATACCTTTTGTATTGATGATTTACTGACTTTCATATCGATCATTTATAGCCGCTTCGTATCAATACGAACTCATGCTTTTCGTATCGATGAATTAGAGGCTGTTTCGTATCTCTTATTATATGCATTCTTCATATCGATCATCTGGCAATATGTTTCGTGTCGATGGAAGGGGTTCGATACGAGATGAGTGGGTGGTGATCGATACAAAATAGATGGAAGGCGATCGATACAAATTGGATGTTTTGTCAAGGAATGATGGATACGAAGGGGAGTGATATTTGATGGATACGAATAGGGTCATTATAAGGTGATGGATGCGAATTGAGGCCTATCTCATGATTCTTAATCGATACATAACTTGAGCATACAAACTCCGATCGACTTGAAATTTGGAACGTTGGCTTCCATAGCTTTGTTGGTCATGTCATCAGTTGTAGCTTGATCTGAACTCGGAACAAATTTGCCAGTATCCATAGTGAACCTGTGTATAACAGATTTTTGGGCCGAATTATCCTTGGTTTCTAGTCAAGTCCATGGCTTTGCCAAAAGGTGGGATAACATTTGCCCCATAAAGTACGTCTTGTGTGAACATGACGTGCTTTGAAAACTTGCATTCTTTATTCCGAAAAAACTACATCTGATTCGTTGAATAATCATTGCCTTTTCATCAAGAGATGTAACCTTTGATCGATTTTCAGTAATACAAAGGCTGAACTGTTGGCTGCCAATAATCACGTAGTGCATTTTCGTAATTGAGTGTGGAGTGTTAGTAACTTGTCGTTCACTATTGTGATTGTCATAAAGTGAGAATTCAATTCCTGTACATTTTGAAAATTGAATGTTAGTTTGTCATACATGCACGTATGTTAACTTGACTCCTGTTCACGTTTGCACATTCATGGGTCGTTGTCAAGTTTTTTCAAAATCGATTTTGGTATCGATCCTCTCCTGGATCGATGTGAAATTCGAGTTGTAAAGACGCTTGATCGTCGTTTTTAGAGTATCTCTTCATATCGATGGTGATCAATGCGAACTAGTTAGCCTTTAAAAATATCTCGTATCGACGGTTATGAATCCTGTAGCCTTCATAATGATGGATACAAAGTTATAATTTCATATCAATGAATCTCTGATGGGTTCGAACGTTTCAAACAAGCCTTTGCTTCATGTTTCGTACCGATAGTTTGATGGATACGGATTGCTTCATCCCGAATAGGCTGTGGATGGATACGAAGGAAGCTTCCTAGTAACGGTGCTAAAACTATTTCGATCGAACGTTGGATACGAATTGGCCCTTTCGTATCGATCATATCATATACCGCTTCAGCCAGTCATATGCACTGGGAGGCGAATCACCACTTGCCAAGTATAAATGCTCTTGTACTTAGACAAATTTCCACTTGCTCACATTTCTGCTTAGCTTTCGTATCGCTCCAAATATCATAAAATCAAAACCGCTTCTGCTTTCGAATTGAATCAAACTCCAATCCTTTAAACCAATTTATCAATGCAAAAAAGATGAGACTCGAGGTTTTATGCCTTTCCATTTGTTTCCATGGCCGACTTTGGTGAAGTGGACGTTGGAGATGAGCCAGAGCAAGGTCAAGGATGGAGGAGATGGCATCTGAGTGGTTTTGGAGAGAAGTAAGGAGGGATGCGCAGCTTTAACTCCGTATTGATGAAAGGAAAGAGAAGGCTTGGCTTCGTATCGACTCTGGGCATGGGATTCGTATCGATGAGTAATTGATCGATGAAATAGTAAACTTCATATCGATTCGGAGTGATAATGATTCGTATCGATTAGAGACGATCGATACGAAATCAAATAGCCAATAATTGATATGAAACTTATGGTAGCTGATCGATACAAATCTCACGATTTGGGGGTCGATTCGGAACTAGTAATCTTTTACGAGCTATTTATAACTCAATCGGTACGAAGTCATTGATATTTGATCGATACAAAGTTCATAAATTTTGACAGATACGAAACCAAAGTTCTTTGCGCTTGATCCGAGCTCGGACCTTGATGGATACGAAATTCTTACATGCTCGAATATTTGACTCTGACTAGTTTCTGACTTACATAACTGGACTTAACCTTTTCTCTGCATATTTGACTGTCCTTCGAAGCTTTTTTATGGAATGTAACTTGACAAAATTTAACGAACTCTAACTTGGATCAATCTCCAAAGTTTGGATGGCACGGTTGTGACGGTCAGCGATGATGGTCACTTTGATTGAGTCTTGAAGCCTTGTCATCTGAATATCTCACAAATTCCATAGAATTTCTTATGTATTATATAGCACTGCACAACACATTCACGCGCTTCACACTGGGGTGAACACAGGTTTGTTGTCATCTAATGATGATTTTTATCGAGTTCAATAGCTATGGATCCTAGAAGCTCACATTCACAAGATGTCCAGAGCCCACTTCTCCCTGTAATCGAAATGCCGGCTATCGCAGCCAACGTTATTTGCCCTGATCCAAACGAGCTACTAGGAGCTGTCTTCATCGCACATCCACAAGATTCCGTCCATTCTAAATTTTTGAAGATATGTTGGGCATAATATGTTTAAGGCATGGGTTGTCGCTAGACGATGTCTTACTGTCGGGGCCAGAAGATAGAGCCCACAATCCCCTGGAAAGGTATACAGCCTGCAATAGATTTATGTGTGCAACCGAGACTCTTCCACTTTTCTTCAGGATCGCTCCATCTCAGTTGCATCCGAATGGATATGTATTGCTTAATAGTTTGTTTGTCATATTCATGGAGCACCTCTTACGTCCTCCGACGGTTGAGGAGATCCGATACTTATTCAATATAAAGAGTCATGTGGACAACCCATCTTTTATCTTTATAGATGCAGTTAGAAATTGCCAAGTCATGACCGAGGCTTGGAGCAAGTTGAGTTATTTAAGACCGAATGGTTCTACTTTCGGTGTCCATCGAGATTCTCCCAAAGGTGGCTAGCTAGACGTAAGTGCCTTGGCCTCTTTGCTGACTAGTTGGATAATAGTATTTAATGTCGAGTCTAACATTTTCTTCCTTTTACAGCTTCAATTCCATGACCTGAAGGTCTCGGCTTAAGGAGATAGTACGATTCCATACCCACCGAATACAGAGAAATTGATGAAGTCCTTACGGATAAGAATCTGGTGACTGTGGGACTAATTGACAGAGACCAAAGTATTGGACTTGCAGGAGTTCTTAAGATGTTCCCGGTGAGGCAAGGTCGTAGGAGGGCTCCTGGGGTAACAATTTTCGAATAGGGCAGTAATGAGAACAGAGATGACCCCGTAGTTGGGCCTTCACATAGTCCTAGATATTTAGAGCGGAGAAGAAGAGGCAAGTCTATTGCTCAAAAATCTGTCAGGCGCAAAACCGTGGTAGTCTCTTTTCCTATTACTAGTCATGAATTCCTTCCTTGCAAATGAAGACTTCTTTTGCGGGACAGGCGGACATCCCTATTCTGGATGACTTGTCTTTGCACCAAGATACCGGATTAGAGGGGCTTTGAAGCTCCTTAGACGTAGGGAGCCAACTCCATCGAGTACGGCTATTACAACTGGTTGGTTAAGAGGTTTGCACATGCATACACACACTTCAAGGAACCACACAACTTCTAATCACAGGCTACTCACTTCTAGATATTACAAACTTTTCTTTTCTTTTCATTTTTGCAGACACGATGTGAAAGCTAGGATCTATGTTCGACAGTCTCTGTTCTGCACGCCATTCTTCTAGTTCATATTATGAGTCTCGTAGACGTGAAGCTGATAAAGACTGTGATTGCGGCTATTCCAGTTAGGAGAGGTAGCACTACAAGAAGGAAAGGGACAGAAAGAAAGGGGAAGTATAGGCATCGTTCCCGGTAACGCTCTCTGCCACCTAAAGGTCCAATATAACCTTCTGGTTCTGGTAAACAACCCTTGGAACCTTCGCGTCAAATACTACCTTCCCAAGCAGCCAGGCCTGAGCAACAGCGCCGAAGGACTGAAATAGAGGCTCCCGTTGTCACTGAACAAGCCATCACAGAGCCCACTAGGGAAGGAGCGATTAGAATTGCTAAGCTGAAAAAAGACTTTCCAAACATCCGCTTTCCCAAGGAAAATACCCACTTGCTTCGAGTTTAGCCATCAATGACCCGAGTGACATTTTATTTCAAAATTTTGTTTTAAGCTTTAAAACCAACCCGATACAATCTCCAAACAACACGAGTTCACCTCCGATTCACATGGAGCAGATTCAAAGAAGCATTTGAGAAGCGCTACTTGCCAACAAATCAAGAGTGACCAAAAGAAGATAGCGGGTCTACTTCAGCCTTTAGAGGTGCCCAAGTGGAAATGGGACCAAGTGTCGATGGATTTCGTCGACGGTTTGCCTCACTCTTGGAAGGGAAATGAAGCGATTTGGGTCATTGTAGATCGTTTGACTAAGTCAGCCCACTTCTTGCCAGTAAAAGCTACCCGCACGGCTGCAAGTCTAGCTAATTTGTATGTGAAAGAGATTGTCCGTCTCCATGGCATCCCTAGTAGCATAGTGAGTGATCGTGACCCGATATTCACTATTAGATTCTGGGGAGGCGGCGCGTGGCAGTTTTCGATGACGTTCCTGATGATGATTTTTGGGTGTGATGCTCGATTCGCGACTTCGAAACAAAAATCGAGATCAGGGTGTTCGTATCGTTTTAGGGGACGATAGGCGACTCGCTCGTGGCCTTGGCTCTGACCATCGGCGGCGGCTCTAGCTGTGCACGTGCACGTGGATGGGGTGTGTGTCAGCATGAGACGTTGGGGAAGACGAATTGTGACTCGGAGCATAACGCGGGTAGGTCGAGTGAAAACTCGAAGAGAGACTCGAGGGGGGGTGACGGCTTCGTCTTTCCCCCGCACTTAAAGAGAATTCCTAATGAGGAAGAACAGACAATGCATGACTACATTCATGATGTTTATAGCCAATATAGGGAATGGATGAAGACCGCAGACAAAGTATCAGTGGTGGCCTTCGAGCGGGCAAAGACAATCGAGAAATTAGGAACTGATCTCACTCAGAAGGACCGCATAATCCAAGTGCTTAATGATGAAAATGAGTCTGCAAGAAATTCAAAAACGAAGGCCAATAAAGAGCCGATGAGGAAACCTGAAGGATGGATGAAATGAGGCGAACACACTTAGCCCTGGTTGAGGAAATGGGACATCGTACCACCGCAGTTATGGCCGAAAGAGATGGGGCACTTAAAGAGCTTGAGGAGCTTAAGGACAAACTTGCAGAAGTCATCAAAGTGAAAGATGATGCAAATAAAGCCACTCAAGGAAGCATGCGAGTAGGCTTTGGCACTCAAGGATAAGAGGGATGCAACAATGCTAAAGGTATAGGAACCCGAAGCCAGGGTTGAGGGTGAAGTGAGATCGGCAGAGGCAAGGTTGGAGGGTGACATTGAAGATCTCCTCATTACGTATAATGCCAATATCCTGAAGCATCAAAGTCTAAGCTGGCTTGAATATTATCCATCAAATCTATAAAATGCTTGGTTCCACTTGGTTGAAGACGAAAAAGCAGAGCACCACGTAGAATCCATCGATGAATTTGAATTGGGGAATCAAGTGATGAATGAGGATGAGAAAATAGTTCTCCACGACGTCACTATCACATTTGAAAAAGAGAGACTCAGTACTCAGCATCCAGAGGCTAGAGAGGGTTCGGGCGTTGAGCATCACGGTGTAGGCTCCGAAATTTCTATGCCAATCCAGCCCGAATCTACTCCTGTGATTGATCCTCAATCTATGCCTGCATATAATCCTGATCAACCGCAGTTGTCTCCAGCTTGCGAGCATGCCCCTGAAGCTGCTCCGGCTCCGCCCACAAGCCATTCTGAGGAAGGTGTTCTGAACATTTCTCGCATCTACTCGAAGTCGGGAGTGTTGTTTGAAGTAGTTACTAACATTTTTTCTCTTATCTCTATCCAGCGATAGGAGCTGCATCCGCCGTGCCCCTTGCAACTAAAGAGCCACATTATGAGCAGGAACGGAGGCGACCACAACAACGGTTGCTACACCAACTGAAGGAGTGTAGGAGAGAACTTTTAGTTTTGATGAGCATATGATGGAGGAACTCCTTGGTTATCAAAGCGATCCACTCACTGACCTGACATTCGTCATGGGCGAAGGCGCGTTCATGGCCAGCTCTTCGGGCCCAACTGGTAGCATTCCCGCGGACGCTCAAACATTTCATGAAGAAGAGATAATAGTCGAGATCAACGCCGAGATGGAAGTGACCACGCAGACCAGTGGTATTGGAGGTGGGATGGCGGGTCCTAGTCTAGCTCCTCTACGAATGATTTCTCTCGAAGGCACGGTTGTCGGCACCGGTGTGTCTCCCTCGCCTTCTAACATCGAAAGTGTTCCTACCCCTCCGACTCTGAATTCGAAAAGTATTCCAATTCCTTTGAGTTCAGAGGAAGAGGTCACCATAATTCCCCCAGCTGGAGATCAACCATCAAAAGGCAAAAGGCTCGAAGAGATACCCGAGCGGTAGCTCCAATGGATCAACACCGAAGAAAAAGAAATCAAGAGAATATATATGTCTTCTCGCTTCCCTTTTTTGGCAAATAGATAGGAATTCCTGTTTTTTCCTGCAGGCCGTGTATAAATGCGAGTTCGGCCCCTGCTAGTAGGATTTTTTGGAACAATTTTTGTACTTATCCTTCTCTTTCAAAGAATAGTTGAAATAGAATTCCTTTTCATTTTCAGCACAGTTTTATGTTTATTTTCTTAAGTGTTGTATCGCTCGATTTTCCATTCAGTGTAGTTAGGTTCGGTTGTTAAGTCCCGAAGTTATGATTTCGGGTCATAGCCGAATGTTAAGTTAAGTCCCGATACTATACTGTCAAGATCGATAGCTAGTACTTGAGTTTTTCCCCCAGTCCCAGGGACAAATTGAAGGGGTCAGTCGGCGGTCGCTTTCTGCCTTTGATACATTGAGCATAACTTTGTTAAAAAGAAGTTGAAATGAGACGAGTTCGAGTGGTCGGATCACACTCGCTCATTTATAGTTAATCGCATCCACACTTTGGGGATTACATTTGTACATCGACGATCGGTCACGCCCGTTTAATGTTTAAAGACAAGTCCACACTCCGGGACTTAAGTTATTCTACGGGTGGTCAGTCACACTTGTTTGATATTCAGAATTAGTCCGCACTATGGGGACTCAGAATGATTCGTGGGTGATCGCTCATACCCAATTTCTATTTATACTCCAGTCCGCACTCCGAGGACTCGGAGTTGTCTCAGAGGTGGTCGGTTCACACCCGGATTGTGTTTATACTCCAATCCACACTCCAAGGACTTAGAGTTAGCCGATGAGTGGTTGGTTACACCCATTTTAATGTTTATACTCCAGTTTGCACTTTGGGAATCTAGTGTTGGTTAATAGATGGTCGATCACATCTATTTTGGGTTTTAGGATTTCGTTCGCACTCCGAGAAAGATAGATTTAACAGGATCGTGAACAATCGGTTCACATCCTCCCTCAGTTAACAAGTGAGGTCATTAGATGGATGGATCCATCCTCCTTGAACTAGGTTTAAACATAGGTGAAGTTGTTAGGTGGACGGATCCACCCTCTTCGAGCCTGCATTTGTAGGTTTATACTCTAGCTTGCACACTTGGAGATGAAGTTAGTTAGAGGATTGTCGTGTATCAATCCTTTTTTAGCTTTAATTTGTGACTTGGCCTTAAGCTCGGGTTTCACTTAGCGAGTGACCGGTCATATCACAATCACTCCATATTTGAATAAGTCCCACTATATTGTGGAACTCATCTCTCGGTGCATGGCAATGGTCGTACGACGCATTTAAAAATCACTGCTTTGGCTCAAAGAGATTGCATTTTATTGCTAAAATACAAAAATACGGCAAAGTCAGTTGCCTTATTACAAATTCAAATTTCAAAATTCATAAACAAATTGCAAATGAAAAGTAGACTGAATGAATAAATAAAGCCTGTTATGTGTAGTAGCGACGAAGACACTCGTTGTTCCGACGAAGACTCTCACTATTCCAGGCTCTCAGCAAAGTGAGACCATCAATGGTTGATAATTTAAAGGTGCCATCTCCGAGTCTTCGTTCGATAACATACGGCCCTTCCCATGTTAGTTTCATATGTGACGGGACCGGGTAAATTCTCTTAAGGACGAGATCGCCGAGTTCAAAGGTTCGGGGTCGGACCTTGGCATTGTACAATCAGGCGACTCGACTTCGGTACGCGGCTGCCCTCAAATCAGGCTCTTCATGCTTCTCATCTAATAAGTCTAGATATTCAGCAAGTAATATAGCATTTGTCTTCGGATCATAATATGTCACATGATGAGAAGTTACTTCCAACTCGATTGGAATAACGGCTTCTGAACCGTAGGAAAGTGAAAACGGAGTATGGCCGATCGCGGACTTATAGGTTGTTAGATAAGCCCATAAGGCCATAGGAAGTTCATCGACCCATTTGCCTCCGGCCTTTTCCAATCATTTCTTCAGAATGGACTTTATAACTTTATTAACAGCTTCAACCTTTCCATTCGCTTAAGGGTGTGCAACTGCAAAGAACTTCTTCTGGATGTGGAATCGTTGACAAAAATTCTTAAATTCGACACTATTGAATTGGGCTCCGTTGTCAGTGATGATGGTATGTAGGAGGCCAAATCGACAGATAATATTGCATACAACAAAGTTGATCACTTTCTTCATTGTGATAGTAGCAGGGGGCTTGGCTTTCTCCCATTTGGTAAAGTAATCAATTGCAACGATGGTGTACTTCATGCCACCTTTAGCTAGGGGTAGAGACCCAATAATGCTGATACCCCATATTGCGAATGGCCACGGACTGACCATCTAAGTTATTTCAGTAGGAGGGGATCTTGGAATCTGAGCATGTTTCTGACATCTATCACATTTCCTGGCATAATCTGATGCATCGTGATTTACAATCGGCCAATAATATCCATACCTGGGCACTTTGACCTCTCGGTGTGATCCTCACATTCTCCTTCATGTACCTCATGCAATACTCGATTTTGATTTCATCGTCGGCGATACACCGAAGTAATGGAATAGAGTGCCCTCTTCTATACATGACTCCATTTTGAATAGTAAGCCACGAAGCCTTTTGAAGAACTTGTCTATTTTTTGCTCCAACGCTCTGATAGGATCCCATGCTTGAGATAGTTCCTGAACGGAGTCATCCATGACTCCTTATCGGGTATGACTTCAAATACCTAGTCAGTCTCCAATTGATCAATGCTCAGGGAAGATAATGTTTCAACGAAAACGAGTCCTATTTGCTGTGCCTCACCGGTACTGGCCAATTTTGCTAAGGAATCGGCCTTGTGATTGTTTTCTCGAGGTATATAATATATGGCATAATAATCAAACTGATTCAATATTACAAAACCCGAGCGAGATAAGCGGCCAGTCTCCGGTCTTTAGCTTGGTACTCCCCCAAACTTGGCACACGACCAATTGTGAATCGTAGTAAATCTCCATAGCAATAATTCTTAAATCTCTGACAAGCTTAGTCCGACGAGCAGATCTTCGTATCCAGCATCATTATTGGTCGCATGGAAATCAAACTTTATAGCATAGCAAATAGATCGACCTTCAAGAGTTTCAAGTACAACTCCAGCGCCTGAGTAGCGGTCATTCGATGCACCATCAGTATGTAGCATCCAGAAATGTTTGGGAGATTCACTTATTTCAGGAAAGTCCTCGGAGATAGTGAATTCAGCGATGAAGTCTGCTAGCACTTACCTCTGAATAGCTCCTCTCGGTGTGTAAGCAATGTCGAACTGACTCAGCTCGATATTCCATTTGGGTAACCTACCAAACATCGCAGGCCGCACAAGAACTTGTCGTAACGGCTGGTCGATGTAGATAGTGATAGGATGATCTTGAAAATATAGACGAAGTTTCCTCGAGGCAATGACAAGACAGTAAGCTAACTTTTCCAGATTTGGATAATTTCTCTCTGCTCCCGTCAGTCGTTTGCTGATGCAATAGACTGGCCATTGTAACCGATCCTCTTCCCGAATTAAAGTGGCGCTGATTGCGTTTTCTGACACCGTCAAGTAGATGTACAGTTTCTGGTGATCGATGGGCTTTGAAAAAATGGGTGGTATGGACAAGTGTTGAACCAGTGCTCGGAATGCACCCTCACACTCTGTAGTCCATTCAAAGTTCTGTTTCCCTTTTCTGATTAGATCGAAGAAGGGAATGCACTTGTCAGTGGATTTTGAAATGAATCTGCACAGTGCTGCCACATTCCCGTTGAGGCTCTGAACTTGCTTTATAGTCCTTGGAGTCTCAAGATTTCTAATCCCTAATTTTTTTTGAGATTGGCTTCGATTCCTCGAGCATTAACGATAATTCTAAGGAACTTTCCAAATGCGACCCCAAAATGATACTTTAACGGGTTGAGTTTCATTATGTATTCTTAGAGGACGCTGAACATCATTTCCAGGTCTTTGACATGATCGGTAGAGAATCGTGATTTGATGAGCATGTCGTCCACATATACCTCCATAGTCTTTCTGATTTGGGCGGCAAACATTCGATTAACTAGCCATTGATAAGTTGCTCCAGCATTCTTAAGTCCAAATGGCATGACTTTGTAGCAATGAAGTCCAAGATTGGTGACGGAATTAGTATGTTCCTGATAGGGCACGTGAATGGGTAACTGATTGAAGCTAGAATACACATCCATGAAGGATAAGATTTATTATCCTGCCGTTGAATCTATGAGCTGATCAATTCGGGAAGTGCAAAATTGTCTTTTGGGAAAGCTTTGTTCTAGTCTAAGTAGTCAACGCATGTTCTCCATTTCCCATTAGGTTTTTTGACAAGCACAAGGTTGGAAACCCATTCTGGATATAACGCGTCTCGGATAAACCCGTTCGATCTGAGTTTATCCACCTCTTCTTTAAGGGCAGCAGATCTCTCTAGATCCATACAACGCCTTTTTTGCTTGACCGGGACATGTCGAGGGTCAATATTTCAATGTGTGGCTCGTGATGTCCGGCGAGTTCCCACACATAACGGAGTACGTCCAGGCAAACTCATCGAGGTTTGCCTAGAGAAACTCAACCAATTCCTTCTTCATCTGTTGGCTTAGCTGAGATTCAATGTTTTCCATTTTAGAATTGTCATCACTATCGTTCAAAATTTCGATCGTTAACTCTACAGAGGAGTGCGTCCAGGCAGATCTCTTGGGAATTGGTTGTGGTGCCCGAGCCTTGGCCCAGATGTCAACTATCAATTATCCGCAAAGCGGACATAGAGAGATTCCTCTAAGCTCTTTCCTTTCTCTTTTCGATGCACCTCCCGCAGCTCAGCAACATATAAAGCTCATCCAGCCGCTTGGTCTCCCTGAACGACTCCAACTCCATTGTCGGTGGGGAACTTCAAAGTTAGGCACCAAGGGGCGATAGTAGCCCTGAACTCAGCTAGGGCTGGCCGGTCCAAGAAAGCATTATATGATGAGTCTATATCCAATACAATAAACTGTAATATTTGGACTCTCCGGCGGTCTCCAACTTCCAACTCCACTGGTAGCTCCACCATCCCAGTTGGTATAGTCGCACTTCCATTGAAGCCATAAATACAAGACTGACAAGGCTTCAAATCTTTCGCTTCCATCTTCATCTGATCATAGGCTTGCTTGAAGAGTATGTTCACTGAACTTCCACTGTCTACTAAGATCCTCTTCATCCAAGTGGGACCTATCTGAGCTGAAATTACTAGTGGATCAATGGTTGGGGCTTCGACTCTGTCGGCATCCTTGTCTCGAAATATGATGTCGTCTGCCGCCGTTTTCTGTTATTTGGCCGGAGCCCCGTCTTTCAAATTACTACAACGTTCGAATCTCGCATGCCTAATAGAGCTGGCATATGGTTCCATTTTACTCCAGCTTCGATCCTTTAGATAAGGACCAACACTAATAGTGTTAATCACCAATCTCCAACCAGTACGTGTGCGTTCCTCCAGTCTGACCTGATTTAGTGTTTGGTTTTGATTCGATGGGCCCGCACCTCCAGACTACGGTGCCTAAACAAACTGCTCCAACTTTCTTTCTCGGACTAAATTCTTAATAATATCATGTAAATGACGGCATTCGTTCGTGCTGTGGCCATAACTATCATGAACTCTACAAAACTTCCCCGTTTGAATCCGTTTCTCTAACGACTGCTTTAAATCAGGTTTTTTATATTAGACAGTCTTATAGGTGTGCAAGTACACATTTACCAAAGACATATTTAGAGGAGTATATGTGTCAAACATGGGAGCCCTACGTCGTGGTCCGTGATTCTGATCTCACTTCCTACCTTGACTTCCATCGCCTTTCTGGTGGTTCTGCTTATTCTGTTTATTTAACTACACCTTTCCGAACCCTCCCCAGTTTGTTTTACAATGACATTGCTTTGGATTCCTTCCACATTGGGCCCTACATCGTCCTTTATCCTGGACTGTTTCACATCCTCTCTTCTCAAGAACTATGCTGCCTTGGAATAGAAATGGTCCAATGACGTGGGAGGTTTTTTGGCCAACCAGTTGCCATTTTTGGAATCGGGATCGATTCCCTTAGTTGGTGCTTTCATAATGAAATTGTCATTAGGATTACTAATCTTAGCACACGCAGCATGAAACCTCTCCAGATAACGTCTGAGTGTCTCTCCAGAAGCTTGAGTGACGTTGGACAATGTATTAACATCTTTTGGCCTTGTGACATGCATGCGAAACTGTTCAACAAACTTTGTTGCCAATTGGTCGAAACATGAGATAGATTGGGGATGGTAGGTGAGTAAACCACATAGTTGCGATGCCCCTAGGGAAATTGTGAAACTTCGACACTTGACCGCATCATCTGCACGCGCAGTATTTATTAACCATTCATACTTTAAAATGTGTTGGTTAGGGTTAGATATCCCTTTATAAAAGGTAGAGTTGGCATTTTGAATCGTCGAGGCGGTTCAGCATAGAGAATGTCGTTGGTGAAAGAGGCATGACTCCAAGAGATTCCCCAGTCATCATTGGTGTGGCCCTGACTTTCATGGATCATCTGACGGATCATTGTCGGGATGTCTGGCATCTGGACATTCTAGGCATACTGAGCCAAGGTGTAGTCAGGTTCTATAATGTGAGGATGGGTCGGTCATGGTCGACAGTCCATATCTCGCCTCCTTGGTTCTAGATCTTTAGGAACATAAGGCTCAGGAGTATACTCACATTGACGATGGTTCGGATCCGTTCAGTTTCGAGTGTCAACTCCAAATTCAAAAGTAGCGGTAGCAGCATAGTTGTCAGTAGTGTGATAAGGAATAGTCCCTCCTCGGGAGAAGGGTCTGGCCTGATGACTTGTTGACAGGCCAACTCTCGGTTGCCCAATATTCAATGAGCACTTATGTCCAGTAGCCTGTGTATAGCTTCCATCCAACCGTGGGTGCATAAATTTGTGATTGTAGTCAGAAGAGGCTGAACTTTCAGTGGATGAATAGGAAGCCTTATCCCTTCTGGATCTCCTTTGTCTTTCATGGTTCACTCGATTAGTTAACTCCATATTGGCACGGAGCTGTTGGATAAGATACTGACAACTTTGAGTCAGCTCTTGCATCAGTAGTTGGAATTCCTCCCTAGTGACAGGGCCTTGTGGATTCGAAGGTCCAGCAGTGTTCTGGTCTATAGAAGGAAGTTGCATGGGGTTCTGCCTATTCCGTCCTTCTAGATCTGCAGGTGTTGAGGTATTCCTAGTAGCAACCATGGTGAATAGTGAAGTTCTCCCTTATACTTGGTGCAAATCTGAATAGGGTAGAAGAACTTCTAAGCTTGAGATCTGGATCTTCTCCTTAGATTCTCGCAATCCAATATCGGCGGTAGATCCAATGAGCAGGAGAAATGCAGAAATTTCTCAGTGAAAGCACCAGAGTGTTTGTACTAAAATTGGGAACAACACTCTTCAGATGTGTTTGAAGAGATAAAATGAAGAAAATAAATGTAAAATGAGGCAGATCTACAAACACACCAATCAGTAGATAAGAATAAATGCAGAAACACACAAATTTAGAGTGGTTCATGTATTGCCTACATCCACTATGAAATGATTGATGTTTATTGAATTTCACATGCTGATTACAAGAGGTTTCAACAGTGCAACTGTGGTATGGAAGTGATTCCGGTTGAATGTCAATGTAGAGAAGCCAAAATGTCCCTTTTCTAGAGGTATATGGCTACTATTTATAGGCATAGGTTGAAAATATCTGGCTCAGATCTTGGCAGATTCCTTCTCTCATGTCAGAGGGCCCACAAGATCGATCCGAGGTGGATTGGGATCGATCCCTGATCGATACGTATGAAATTCGTATCGATCCCTGATCGATACGTATGAAATTCGTATCGATCCATAACGGCTTCATTCGGGATGAGGTTGATCAGAGACCAAGTAGAGGTGGTATGCAAGCTCCTGTGAAAACTTGATAGTATTTGGAATTGTAGATTTTGAGTTATGATCGATCCAAGTTTGAGTTTACATGGGCTTGCGAGTTCGTATCGATCCATTCATATCCATAACTGTGAGTATCGATGCCACGCGTATCGATCAAGATGACATGGGGTGATAATCTAGGAGCAATCCACTTATCATGCCATATGACTATTTCTCCCACTCGGACGTGCTTTCTTCGTGTCGATCCAAAGTAACCTCGTTCATATCGTTGCCTTACACTCCACTTTATATCGATTCCTGCTTATACCTTTCGTATGGATGATTGACTGACTTTCGTATCAATCATTTATAGCCAATTCGTATCGATACGAACTCATGCTTTTCGTATCGATGACTTAGAGGTTGTTTCCTTCGCCTATTGCATGCATTCTTCGTATCGATTATATGGCGATATGTTTCATGTCGATGGAAGGGGCTCGATACGAGATGAATGGGTGGCGATCGATATGAAATGGACGGAGAGCGATCGATACAAAATTGACGTTTGTCAAAGAATGATGGATACGAAGGGGTGTGATATTTGATGGATACGAATAGGGTCATTGCAAGGTGATGGATATGAATTGAGGTTTGTCTTATGATTCTTAATCGATACATAACTTGAGCAAACGAAATCCGATCGACTTAAAATTTGGAACATTGGCTTCCATAGCTTTGCTTGTCATGTCATATCAATTGTAGCTCGATCTGGACTTGGACCAAATTTTCCAATATCCATAAAACCTATGTATAACCGATTTTCTGGCCGAATTCTCCTTGGTTTCTAGTCAAGTCCTTAGTATCACGGCCTTGCCAAAAGGCGGGATAACAGCCTATATACTAGGTATAAAGATCTATAAAGATAGATCTAAGAGGCTATTGGTATTATCCTAATCCATGTATATAGATAACATACTACAAAGGCTCGGCATGGAGAATTCTAAGCATGTAAACATTCTAACGCAATCTAGAATCATCATATCTAAAAAGAACGCTCCTCATACCGATGAGGAGAAGGAGAGTATGAAATGGAATCCCTATGATTTAGCCATAGGATCCATAATGTACGCTTTGCTATGTACTACACCAAATGTGGCTGCATAAGCTAGTACCAGTCAAAACCTAGTGAAAAACATTGGATGATCATTTCTCATATACAGGAATGGAGACCTCCTTATGAAGAGGCATATAGACTCGAGTTTTCAAAACTATATAGATGGTATTAAGTCAATGTTTGGTTATGTATTTATGCTTAACGATGGAGCTGTTAGTTGGAAAAGTTCCAAGTAAGAAATAGTTACAGATTCCATGATGGAGGCCGGGTACATCATCCTTAATAAAGCAGCAAAAGAGGTAGTTTGTATGCTTAACTTTTTGAGCGAGCTTAGAGTAATTCCTGATACTGAGAATCCTATGGCTTTGTTAGTGACAATAATGTGGTGATGCAGATCGCAAAGGAGCCAACAGTATATAAGAAGTCATGGCACATTATTTGGAAGTTCCACTTGATTAGAGAATCGTTGAGAAGAAAGAAGTTATGATTTAAAGGGTAGATACCAAGGACAACATAGCGGATCCATTCATTAAGGGCCAAGCTCTGTCATATTTGGAGAATCTAATCGAAGGGATGAGACTGAGATTTCATAGTCGGCCTCAAGTGCAACTGTAAGATTGATAGATTTAGGGGTACGCTATAGGGGATATTCTGTAATTTATTGTAAATTAATTAACTCTGTAATCAATGCTCACTCGTAATAAAGTTATTTTTTTCTTTCTATTATATATTTTCTATAATGTGTTATAAATAATTAATTCTTAATTAAAATATATTTAACATAAAATCCATAAATGGTGTGTATGTGATAGTAATTACAAATATTAATAGTCATGAGTATTGTATCACGATATTATAATATACACTATTTTAAATATTCCTAGTCAAGATGCATCAAGATAGGATATCGATGTATCCGTTGAGACTAGAATATGTAACACTCTTTAAATGTTAGGAAGTGTATTAATCATGACTGGTGGAAATCCTAAGGTTTACGTACTGGTAGTTATTAAATAACTATAGAATGACTCACTCGATAGTTTTCTAGTGGTTAATATAACTAAGGTCAAACGGAAAATTTCAATGTGACTGATTTACATAGTTCCATCGACTTGAGAATACTGTGGATCTTCAATATGAAAGCTCTGCTTTGATTTGAGTCAAATCATGGCATGGTGTTTATCAAATGACTAATTAGGTTGAGTGAAAATATTAGAAGTGGAGCACTATTCAACAGAGGATTTGTCTCCTCAACTATAAGGGGCTAGTATCACAGTCAACTCGAAGTCAAAATCTTCGACCAAAGTTGTACGATTAATACTAATTATTATTATTAAACCAAAAATTTGTGTTTGGACTATAGAGTTGAATATGGATGATATTGGAAATTTGATCATTACCAAATTTCATGAATTTAAAGTAATATAGTTTTGACGAAGAGAATTGGTATAGACAAAAGTCATAACTAGGTAATGCTTAACAAAGTTAAATTGAATTTTATCAACACCAAGTAAGTGATAAATTTGGTCAAAATATCACACCACCTGCTTAGTGACATGTGAACATTAACATTCGAATAGTTCGATGTTAATTGCTGACAAAATTTACACCTGACGGGTCACACAGCCGAAACGATGAATTCTCCTTTGGCCAAACGATTTATTTAATATATAATTATTATAAATTAATTAATATTTATGAAATATTAGTTATAAAAGTTTGATTATGATTTGAGGAATAAATATTACTAAATATATTTATAATAATTATAAATATATTAATCGATATACGATATCGATAAGTTATTGAATTGGATTTAATTAAATAATATTTTGTTTAGGCTTAAATGGGATTTCTGCCCATCATGGTTGGTGAGATTTTCGGCTGCAATATGGAGATATGGGATGTATCAAAATAGGGTAGAAATGTTCGATTTTGGATGGCTCGGATTGAGGGGGAATAAGCATGAGATGAGATCCACTATTTTCTCACTTTTATCCAGTATTTAAACTTCTCTATCTCTAATTGCAAATGATCTTTTATTGCCTCTCGATCCTTGCATTGTTGATCAAAAATACACCATAGATTCTCCATCATATCAAACTCAAATCAACTCAAAGTCGACTACTATCCGATAGTCAACGGTACAAGGACTAGCAATCTGCCAAATTGAAAAGGTTTCAAAGATGAGAGTTCATCCTTTCAAAGTATGCTTCAAGGCTTTGGCACTTAGGTATGTCTTTATCAAATAATACCTTATAATTTTCTGAATAATGTTTTATTGCTTATATATCATCATTATATTATTAGCCAGGTGACGATTCTGATATGTATTAATGTTGTTACAAGTTAGTTTGGTTATACGCATGTATATCCTTATAAATTATAAAAATTAATTTATTATAAAAAAATCAAATCTATACAATTGCCTAATTTATATGTATTAATTAATATGCTATTAAATTTTTTATATATATAATATATATAATTTAATTATATAAATAGTTTTAATTACAATATCATATAATAGTAAAAATTGATCATATAATTTTATATACATAGCTTTATTACAATAGTAATTTTCGACGGTAAGAAATAAATTTATACAATTATTTATTATTATTTAAATTAATGTACTATATAAATGAATCATATAAATTCTAACATGTTATGAAAATTATTTTTTAAATTTTATAAAATTATTTTATAATAATAGCTCTTGACCATAAAAAATTTTAAAAGAATTGATTTTGCTATTTTTAAAAATTATTATAATCATCCAAAAATTAACAAAACATAAATTTGACCGAAAATGATGTGAAAATTGTTTTCAAATAGTGAAATATCATATACTATCTACAAGAAATTGAGAATTTTTAAAATATTTCAAAAATAATTTTTTATTAGTATATTATTTAATTTCAAATAAATATTCAACAAAAATATATTTTAAAACAATAAAAATTTGTAGTAAAATTTTTGCTCTTGTACTTACGATCTGGAATTTGTTAAAATTATTTTGTTAATTAATATATATTTATATACTATATATATGTGTGTATGTGTGTATATCATTTTTATCAAAATATTATTTATCATTATATATGCCAATACTTTAGGCATGTCCATTGGACGTGTGCAAAGAAAACTGAGAGCAAAATTATTATTGCAAAATAATAGTCATGTATAAATAGATAATCCTTGACACATATAATATATAAGCTTGCTTCTTTTTGCAGCAAAGTAGTATGAACAAATACACACAAACTAGTTGCTATTTTTTGGCATAAATTGGTTTATGTATGGATGTTAAATAGAAAAACCTAATATGCCAATTTACAACCATAAACTTGAAATAAAAGTTTAAACAAAAATTGTCAGACTTATTTCATATTTTAATGAATATTTGTAAATATGCATAAAATAAAAGATATATATGATACAAAAAAACTTAACATATTATTTTTTTGGTCATAAAAAATTTCATATTTTGTTAGTTGGATGAAAAGAAGATACAAAAGTATTGTGTAAAAGTCAGCAGCACCTAGAAAACCCGACTAAACTGAAGCATGACTTATGAGCACTTAATTGAAGACTTAATGTAATCATGAAAACTGGAAATGTACAACATGCAAAAAGACTTTATGATAAGTATAATAATAAATTTCTTATAGAAACACGTGACATTTGCATGATTATTATAAAATAATAGTATTAAGTTACATCTTGCTTTTTTAATGGATGTCAAATAAAGGACTCTAATCTATATATGCATGACAGATGAATATAAAACACATATCCTTTAGGATTCATTACACATGGTGTTTGAATTTGTTTAATACATATAAAACTAATAGAGAAATCGAATATAGATGTGGTGTTATTATAAGTATTTAAACAATATAGAGTAATCAATCATTAGTGAAACTATGGAATATAGTATTTAACAGGGAAAAGAAAACGGAAACCATTTATTGATATTGAATTATGAAATCACAAATGTTCCATTTAGTGTTGTAAATGATTTGTTGGAATTATATTCAACCTTCTAGTTATATATATCCTTACCATGAAAATTTGCAAATATATATTATCACCGCCTTCATAAAACAATTAATACATAATTAAATATATTTTTATCATCAATGGTTTCATCTTATCTAATACTACTGACAAAGTATTTTGAAGGGAGTTAACCATCCTAATCCTAAAATATAAATGAATTTTAATGGCAAACAAACATTATTTCATAAACAATTCATCAATATTAAATTACTACCGATTTTTTCCTACAACACTTGGCATGTAATATTAATGTTGACACATTTCATTATTGATAGTCTATTTATGAGTTTTACTAACAGATAAATAATCATAGCCTTCAAAATCCATAACACTCAAAATAACTTAGCAATGAAGAAGATAAAGCGGTGAAACAATGAAAGTTTTTGATTTGCGAAGGATTAAGTTTGAAAATTTCCTTTATATGGCCTGAAAATCAGCAAAAAAGGTAAAACTAAAAATTCAATGTTCAAGTATTTACTAATTCAGAACCCACCAAAGGCGTAAATTAAAAAAAAGCTAGCACTGCTTTCAGCTCTAACCTTACAAAGCTAGATTCCAATATTATACCTTTTAATTTACACATCTCCATGACTTCATCAACTCACTTAGATTTTCCTTCATTTAAAGCATCCACGGAATCCAGTTGTTGGATAACTGGGTTTCTCATTGAATTTTTTTTTTGAGTAATAAACGAAGTAGAAAGGTAGATTGAAAATAAAGTTGTTTGTATTTTTGCATATGTGCATGAGAAGTTAGGAATGGTCAGCGTTTCTAGTAAACTAAAGGTTCAATGGGAGAATGGAAAGAAAATGATTGAACCTCCCTTGCTTTAGGATTCAAATTAAAAGGGGTTACATTCATTCTTTCAAAAACATCAAAAGATGGTATTCCTTGTATACATACATTTGCACATGTGTGTGTGTTACCACACCATTTTCAAATAAATCAATCGTTTCATTTGCAAATATAGCCTCTCAAAGTATCATGGTTTGCAGGGCTTAGATGTTACTATTGCTTTTGAGTTTCAGTGAGATGATCCAAATTGGAATTCCACCAAATGCAAAAGTCAGCCTTTACATTCATGGTGGTCATGTCTTCCTCCTTGACTCTAGCTTTCAAACCATTATTTCTCTACGGTCCAATATTATGGCTAAATCCTTCCCTGACCACACTTACGTAATCAAGTGGAATAGCTACGTCAAACTACATGTTATTACAAGGACTAACAATGTCGTTCGGGAATTTCATCAAACAACTCGTATTCAATGTAACTTATGCATGGATAAAATATTATTCCACGGTATAATCGACCATTTTTGTGATTCTTTTTCATTGATTCTAATGAAAATGTTATGCAAATTTTCTTCAACTTTCTGTTTATTCACATGTTATTGATAGTGGGTCAAGACCAAGAGCAACTGAATCATAAAAAATGAATTTAAAGAAAGGAAAAATAAAAATCTTCAAGCTTACGTTCAAAGTGACAATATTTGTGAAAAAATATTTGAAAAATAGCAACTCATGGAAACTATGTTTGTTATACAACCTTATGTTAAACATGATATGAACATTGCTATGGCTATTCATGAATCACCATGAGCCTTTCCTTGAATGTTTATATGATTGCGAAATTAATAATTTGTTTCCTTGGCCTAAATATGATTTCAATTGGGGCGATTGCTAAATTTGGATGTTGTCATATCCTTTGTAGTCTAAGATGATACTGCTGCCACATATATTAAAATACTGACCAAATTAAGATGTTTACTTTGCTTTTTATTATTACTATGCACTCAAATTATTTTTCTACTGGCTTTTAAGCGATTAAAAAAGTATATTCATGTAATTCGTAATTAATCTTTGAGCTTCAATTTTGAGCGAAGAAGCTTCGAATTGGGGTTATGAATTACCAAAGCGTCCTTATCATAAAAAATCTAAAAAGTAAATTAGAAATTTCAAAAGCTTCAAAACCAACTATTCCTCTATATATATGTACACACACACACACACACGAGTATGGTGGCACGTCCGTTGGACGTGTGCCAAGGAAGGGTGAAATTTTTTGTGTGCGCTACAGTTATGGTAGTGAAATACACACAAACAGACACACATACATACACGTACACAGATATGTGTGTGTATATATTTAATAATAGTTGTAATACCTGTGGTGTCACACCTTTTTGGTGTCAACGTGAACTACCAAAGCATAATATGTACAGAAGGAATTAGTATTATAAAACAATGTAAGATTTTATTTTTTAATGTTATGAAATGTACAAAAGTACAGAATCGTTTGTAGGTTAGTTACTTAATATGCATGTATTCAAAGCATAATATTTACTTCAGTCAATAATGAGAACTTGTTATCCAAAATTTCTTATAACAATATACGTCATCATTCTACTCAATACACTCGAGATTGGTGGAATTAAAACATTTAACGGTTCCAATCAAACACATAATAGACTCGGCGTAAATATCAATAAAAAAAGGGCATATATTTGTTTATATGGCATACGAACTAAGTTGAGTAAAAATCTGGTAAAACATAGATTAAACTTTGGACCGGTGTAGAGAAGCTGAAAGAGTCTAGATATCAATAAGCCTACAATATTTATAGTAGGAATCAAATTAAGGATGTGCTACACATTGGATGCCACAAAAGAAATGATTTACCAAATAATTCCGTTGACTTGTCCATCTGCATTAACAACTCCATGCTGGAGTCCAACGCCTATGGCAAGAAATAATTCAACTAAAATGTCTATCTACATTTTACATCACCATGCTTTAGTCTTGCACCTACAGCAAGCAATATTTTGCCTGTGAAAAGGTAGAATGCTATTATATCACAAAAACAATAAAGTTACCAACTCTATCAAACATGTATATATATCAACTCACTGTCCAATTTAATCATATGATTATTTCAAGCCAATAATACTATATTATAGATAGAAATCGCAAATATTACCCAATAATCTTACCAAAGCGAACATATACTGTTATAGCCCGACATGATATATGCTTTCTAATATTGTTTTATTATTTATTGACATGTAGGGGTTACATTATACTTACTGGGTCCACAAAGGCACATTATTTTAATGTAGTATTCAACTCGATCTATACTATATCTTAGATTTTAGAATATAACATATAAATCAAATAAAATTTTGTGAATTCATTGTAGATGTTTACTTCAACGGTGCATATTTAATTGTATCAATATATAATTCCAGTTGGTTCAAGTTTTGCACTGACATACACCCCTTGTGTCTTATATTTAAATTTTTGAATTGCACTGTTAGCATAATCAAAATAGCATTATCAGAAGCGAGTTGAGCACAAAGTTGAGCCATATATTTGACATAGTTTTATATCAAAAGCATGCAGGATTGCAAATCAACCTTGTTGTACACCTAAACCTATTTCAACATCTTTATTGTCTTGTATTAAAGGCAAAATTGAATATGGAAAAAAATGCATACCAAAAATACCAAGAATCTTCTTTGTGCCAATGAAGCCCAACACAATTCCAACAGATCACTGCAACATAAGTACTTTCATCAAAACCAACATATAGCAAATGTAATAAAACATAGAATGATCTGTAAGAAATATCAGAAGAAAATAGAAAGTGGAATATATGAGGTTTATGAGCCGCACTTGTCATTTCTTTCCACTGCATAATTGGCCTGTATATATATGGATAATTTCGGATACGGATAGTGCCATATCTGCATCTTCATCCGAAATCATTTTTGGATATCGGATATCTGCATCCATCAATACGGACGATATCGAATAATTTTAACTTAGTTAAATAAATAAATTATTAATTATTAAGTGTGAAAAATAAACAAATATGTTGATTACAAATAGTTTTGAGCAATTTTCATAGTATGGAATTCTCATTATTAGTAGCATAGATTTGCACCTCTGCTTAAAAATTTCAACCATTAAACAATATTAACATAAAAGTGCCAATTTTGATAAAAAGCTCAAATAAGTATACGTGCATATGAAATCATATGAAACTTTATGTATCTCAACCTTATACTTATTCGAAACTATGTTTTCAACAGCTGATATATACAAAGCGACTTATATATTCAATAGTATATGTTCGGATGAAACCTACATATCCGAGACCCACATGTACTTATTCGAAACTATATTTTCAACAGCTGATATATACAAAGCCACTTATATATTCAACAGTATATGTTCATTTGAAACCTACATATCTGAGACCCACATGTACAGGAAGCCTTATGTGCTTAAAGATTGGAACTTACATATATTTAAAATTACATACATAAATGCAAAACAATATATATTTGAAACTTTGAATACTTAAAAACGTACACACTTGAAACTATATATATTTGAGATATTATTCAGTCCAAATCAAATCTTCTGGCCTATGCCATTCAGCTGACGTGCATCTTCTTGCCTACTTAGTATATGGCACCTTCATACAACACCTAAGCAGTATAATAGCATCACCGAGGCACCTTTTTTGCATCTAAGCAGCTTCAAAGCATCTCCAAAGCAAAACCTTCATGCACATATACGTTGTAGTCCAAGCATCACCGGTTTGCATCATCAAGCCTTCATGCAATCCTTTTTCACGTCCATTCGAAAGTCTAAAGTGCTTCATGATCCAGTTGCAAGTCTGAAGTGCTTCAAATTCTCCCACAATTTGTCTCTCCGCAACATGCAGCAGCACCACTATAATAACATGCAGTAGCAACATCAATAAGCTTACTTGCTAGTTTTAATATTACATACGCTGCTGTTTTTGTCAATTCAAATGATTTTACAGTTACCTGTCATTTGTTTTGTTCAGCTTCATTTCACTGATCATCAAAGTGACGATCTCATATAATTGTAAACACTTAATCTTATTGAACAGTTTATGGATTTTGATTTTGATTTACTAATACAATGACTACTCTCCTGGTGCAATCATAAGTATGATTAAGAAGAATTAGAGATTTACAAAGCGGTTGTGAGTGAACATCTGGAGTTAATATTGTTAGAGTTCTTGCATAGTTAGAGAAAATACTTTTAATAACAATTTTAAATTGCACTTATATACTATCGACCTGACTCATATTAGAATTGAATATTTTTCACTTCTTAAACATTGAATCACCATAAGTAAACAGTTACTTCTACAGTAAATGCTTAAAAAGAACACAGTATCATTAAGGCAATGTCAAATTTTTCTAACTTATTTGAGGATAATTTAATGTTGTAAAGTAGTATTGTCTTAGTCCTGTTACCCATATGCAATTCTAAAAATCACATGGAATTTGCATTTCATTGCTTATTAAAATACAGAAATCCATATAAAAGGAATTCACTTTAACGCTCTGTTACAAAATTCATAAGTATATTAAATAATTGATAAAATTAGTAAC
The DNA here is from genome assembly GCA_030765085.1 of Allium cepa. Classification (NCBI taxonomy): domain Eukaryota; kingdom Viridiplantae; phylum Streptophyta; class Magnoliopsida; order Asparagales; family Amaryllidaceae; genus Allium; species Allium cepa. Next base: position 953,460,134 of record CM060934.1, on the reverse strand, counting down.
CGAATTGCAGAAACTGATTTATGAATCAATAAAAATTAGTTAAGGTAAAAAGTCAAAGCTGAAATGATTCTGTTCCAACAAAGTGAATGTGAATCTATATAACAAAATTTGTGTAAAAATTTAATTGATTACTTAACTAAATTTCCATAACAATTTTGTATTCAAACACAAACTTTAAAAACTCAATTAAATATAAAATAATAAAATAATACTTTAAGTTTTAAAAAAAATGCTTATAGACACATCTATTTGTAATAGCAATTCTCAAACATTACGAATTTCATTTCCAGAAAGGAAAAAAATCGAAGTCTGACTGTAGTTATTAGTAGAGTTGGGCACTGATTTAGTATTTGATATGTGTATGATTCTTATTCATCAATTTTAGTATGAAGTTATAATCGCAAAGAACACCTTTAATATCAAATATTGGTCATGTTATTTTTTAGAAGAAATTATTCTCCTGTAATGATCAAACTTATATGACTGTTTGAGTATGGTGAGAAACCATTTCAGTAACGTATGATGTTGTTTTACTTTATCCTGTAGATGGAAACCAATAATCAAGTTTTATAACAAAACAACACCTTGTCTTTTGGTGCAAAAATTACTTACTATGATAGTCCAGTCAATTTACAGTTTATGAAAGTGAATGCCATTTAAATAACCATTCTACACTGTAATTGTAATTTTGCATTTCATTGCTTGTTCAAAAATGGAAATCCATAATAAAAAGGAATTCACTTTAATTCTATGTTACAAAATCCATAATTATACCAAATAAATGAGAAAATTAGTGGCTAAATTAAGTATAGTAAGGCCAAATATGGATGAGTTACTTTTAGAATATTACAAAAAACATGTGATCATAATTTTTCATTTTCTTCTACTAACTTATGAATCTGACAAAAACCTGAGTTTTAGTAACTAGAATTAATGAGTAGTATATAATGTTGCAATAAAGCATGTGTAAGTGAATGACTAATTTTCTCATGTTAATACCATATCCTTCTCAGATGAGTAACCATAACATTAAATTTATCAAATCAATAATATAAGGTGTAATATAAGAATTCAGTCAAAGGGAAATTATAACACATACCTGAATCATCCAATCATTTTTTGTGCAACAATGGTTGTCCAGTACTTATTAGTCATTTCATCAAACAGTTGGAGCATGATATTTAAAGCAAAAGATGTTAAATTTTAGTGCATCCTAAATGCATGTAACAATTGGTTTAACACTAATGCAAAAGGTATTTCCGCTAATGTTTTGGTGTAATATATATGCCATTTTTTAGCACTATCATGATTGAAAACATAAATCACATGGATAAACCTATTATAGTTTCTACTTCTTTTTAATTGTTTGATCTCTCTGGTTTTAATTGTTAACATTGCAGAAACATAAAACAAATATAGAAAATACATAGCTTTTATTATACTATATTTCATTAAAACAAAATTGGAAGAATACCGTAAACTGGAAATTATCCGTGCGGTCGAAACCGTAGATCGACAGCCATCGCCTATTTCCCTCACCGTGCCTCTTCCTCAATGATCTGTATACTACTGAACATGTCTGGAATTGGTAGAGAGAAGTCCAACCTCCGTTGGGAAGCCTAATTTCTGAGTTGGGCAGAGAAGAAAATACACGAGATAAGACTACATTTGTGCAGTTTCAAAATCAGCGAACAAAATTGCAAATTAAAAAGGTGAAAACAAAATTGGAAGAATAAAGTAAATGCGGAAGTCGGTCGGCACGTCCGCTGGACGTGCATGATTGAAAATGTATGTTAAATTGTCTTTGCTGCGAAATAGAATGTATCCATGTAGAACTTAAAATATAGAATCAAATCAATCAACCTAGGATACTCTTACATGACAAAGTTAAAAATGGTTCTAATGGTAATATAACTATCAATTTTACTTAATTTATCCTCTCTTTTAATTTGTCAACCTCACTATTTGATGAGAAAAACATACGGTAGATCAATAAAACTTTATCAATTCGATATCATTGTATTATTAGAACACAAATTTCAACCTTGTATTATTAACCAAAAGCTCAAACAGACATATTATGGTTTCTTATATATCTATTCAAATTCAAATCCATTAAACAGGTAATATCACTATTCACTGTTGCCAAGTTCTTCAATCTTGAAACGAAAGAAATTTGCAGAGAATAAAAATAAAACTTTCAGAGAGAATAAAATTAAAATCAAGATTATAATAAGTAACATACATAAACTGTTTACTGTACACCTAGGTTTGTACTTAGACAATGAAAAGTAAATATAGTTGAATAACATTGCTGTCTGACCTAACAGTACTCTTCCTTCCAGCTTTATTTTTCGATCTGCATATTCAGATAACCTTCGACCTTCTTGCAGTAGACGCTTATAGCTATCACACTTTTGCATATAGTGACATGTATAGTAAAAACTTAGAGTACATATGAAAACGGGCTTATGAGAGCTTTTTCATGTGTGAAGCTCCATGATCCAGACATCTATGAATACGTATTCTGTAGTCATGTACAATTTGTGAACATATTGCTACTGCAGCAGTCCACTTAATAGAGCAAGAGTGTGCATGTTAGCATGAAAATTTCATGTTCCAATATTTTGCGTCCCTTTTGTCAACCAAAGATCTAGCACACTATGTCTTCATGATGGAACCATAATGATCAAAAATCAAGCACTAAAATATTCAAAGGTCGGACAAACAATTATTTAAAGGATGAGCTATAATTGCACAGTATTGGTAAGGGTCTTATGGGTAGACGGTGAACCGTTTATTTGCCACCGATAAGGATAATTAAAGAATTTCAAAGAATCATTATCCTGGAAATTCTAGCATATTAGGAGAATATATGATATTATTTTCATCTTAGAGAACTGCTACGTAAACTTACCTTTTGTTATACAATAACAAACAAACTAAAATATTCAAAGATGGAACCATAATGATGAAAAATTAAGCACTAAAGTATTCAAAGATCAAACAAACAATTATTTAAAAGATCGGCTATATTACACATTATTAAACGTCAAGCTAAGAGAAAATCAACCTCAACAATTGCGTAATATTAACACAAATTATAATGAACTAAGCGACGAATCACTTGTCCAGATAGTGTAATAATTACAGTTTTAAGGAGCAGATAACTATTTGGCATGTGTTCTATAACTTTTGATGTCGAAATTTATGCCCATTGGAGCTGCAGATTTCATTCTGCATAATATTTTTCCTTTGTAGATAAGTCACAAAATTTAAGCAATCCCTTTAACAAAAATCTCACAAAACATTGAAGAATTGTTAAAGAAAACTATAAAATATTAAGCACAATTACACAAACTAATATTTATATTTACATTGCATATTCATATAAGTATTCTTTACCATCTCTCTTAGTAGATGAAGCTAACGACAATTAAAATATTATGCAATGAATCATTTGGAAAAGTAATAAAGAAAAAAAAGACACATATAATAAGTTATTGAAACATAAGTAGAGTGCCTTGAAGTAGCGTAGATAGATAATTTTAAGATCTCGGTGTTATTAAGGGCAAATATCGATTAGATGCTAGCTATAAATGTTGGATGTCGTTATCATCATCATCATCATCATCATCGTGATCTTAAACTTTTTGAAAGCTTCGAACCTGGAACTTCTATGAAAATAGATACTGAAATTAATATTAATAATAAAAATTAGTAAAAAGTAATATAAGTTACCGAAAATTTACCTGATATTTGAGAAGGATGTAGATCGACTGACTTCTACTTTTCAATTTAGGCATCCTGTCTTGTGATCTGTTTTTTGATTGTGGCGTTGAAGAACCATTTTCGATTTCTTTGCTAAACATCCGCAATCACGTTCGGGGGAGAGAAAAGAGATCTCATCGACTTAAAAAAATTTAGAAACAATAGCAAACAGAAAAAACCATCGTACTTGTAGGAAGCTTAGATAAAGACCAACCTCCAGCCAGTCGATCTTCTTGCACGTCGGTTAAATACCGATTATGGAAATACGAATCTCAGGACTAATTAGAAAAGGGGAGAACATATGAGAAGCAGTTGTTAGAGGGTATGGAGTGGTTGACGATGGGATTAATGGGATAAAGGAACAGAGAAAAATGAGGAGAGATGGTGATCGTGCCAAATGAAAACAGGTAGAATGACTCTTCTGTCCTTACCGAGATCATGGAAGTTGGTTTGTAACTGGGGTCGTTTTCGGAATAGCCAAAAAGGCTTCACTTTGACCCTTTGACCAAGGGTTTTGCTTTATAGAGTGTGTGTGTGTGTATTGGTACATATATTGTTCATGGTTTTAAATATATATATATTATTTTAATATTTAAATATGTTATTTACATTTTAAATTAGTAATTCATATTTTAAAATAGTTATTTATATTTAGATAATTATATTATAAATAATATGCATATATTTATATATATTGCTAATATTTATTTAAAATTTTACACACACATGCATACATACAGATACATGCATGCATACATACATACATACATATATATATACATATATATATATATATATATATATCTTCCATTTACATATAATTATTTAAAAAATTAACATATACATACATACATACATATATATATATATATGATATTAATATATAAGTAGTAAGTGTAGCGACCCGCCATTCTGTATCTTTTGAGTTGACAATAAACTACACTTGTCCAACCCAAATTGTACGATAAGATGAATAACTAAGCGTAAAGAAGAAGAAGGGATAGAAGAAAACATAGAAACAACAATACAAAATCTCAAAATTGCAGTGAAACAATATATAATATATAAATACAGATCTTTATACAAAAAGAACTATAACTGCTTTTTTATACATACAATCATCAGAGTACAGCAATCCAAAAATCAATATGGACAGTCATTGTAACTTGTCCTCACCAATGCTAAATATATAGTCTACACACACAGTGGAATATAGTATGTGGAATACACCTAAGACTCCTCCGGCTCGTCTCCTAAGCTTCATAGCGTTCTAATCTGAATCTGTAATACTCGGTCTGACCCGAGTATTATAATAAAATAACACCCGATTCACTCTGGAAAACCAGCGTGAGAAAACATACTAATTTGAATTATTATGGTTATCAAAATCCTTTGAAAACAAAAGTTTTCTCGTAAAACCACGCCACACATAAATACGATAGACTTTTACCTTACGATAACCAAAACATTTCATATCAGAATCATCAGATATTATAATATGTCTATAGAAAGTAAATTAGAAAATAGCTAAAATGCTTGCAACTCATGTTTCAGTATAATTGGTATACAACTAAAACCATATAGGCTCGTAGTGGATATTGAATTCCATACAATGATTGGGCAACTGTGGTACCATCCGCCACAGTACATCTCTAGAAAAATGCACGAAGATTGTACCTAATGATCTCTGCCGATACAGGAATGGCCTACCCCTTACTGGATAGTACCAAATATGTTATCACCACAGGTATTCCCACCCTAAGTGCTCTCTTTTCCATGCACAACCATATCCATAATTATAATATATCCGAGGGTATCTAGAAAAGTGATAACATACCCTACTTGGGTGCGACCCACTTAGCCCTACTGCATCTCTCATGTTTTAGTCATTCCCGGTTGATGAGGATTGAGGCTATGCATTACCTTAAGGAGAACATTCATACTTGAAATGCTAACACTGCCTTCCAAGCGACGATGCAAATGGTAGCATTCATCTATACAAGTTGTTATAGGACTGAACAAACCAAGTCTCCAAATCATTGTCTTCATTAGTTTTACGATATCACAATTCGTAATGCACAAACTGGATCAAAGTGGGTTTTGGATAATGAAATCTGATTTTTGTCTTTTTGAAACGATCAATGAATTTGGCCAGATTTGATAGTCGGTTATTTAGCTATCAAATTTCACACATAAACAGTCACTAGGCCCACATTATAAATCTCTCAAAATATTCATTTCAAAATATCTTTACAGATATATATATTCGACTTCTTTTCAATATTTCAATATTTGAAAACAATTTCAAATACTTAAGTCCCTAACAAAATATTTCAATATTCCCTTTTGTAATTTGGAAATATAAATTCCCAACACTTAGAAATATTTCAAAATCCCATTTATAATTCATTATTTAGGAAAAATATTCCTATACAAATCATTTTGTCGCTTAAATATTTCCAAAACCATCTATTCCAATACTTATGAAAATATTGCAAGTCTATTTCCCAAAAATCAAATCAATATCGACACTTAAGAAATATTTTATAACTTATCTCATAAATCTCAGGAATATTCTATTAATTTCTTTTTACAATTTCCAAAACCAATTATACTTATTTATAATTATATCTAACAATTTATAACTTCTTATATGAATTCAGATTCATTTTTCGGAGTTCCCGTATCTAAAACATTTGGAAATTTCTCAAGTTTTCAAGATTCCATTATAAAACTCCTCTTACAATACCATCTCCATTTAATAACTTGATTTTTAAATCTCAAGAGTATTTATAAATCACTTCAATCACTTACCTTTTAACCATATATATATATAATAAATATTTTTTAAGAATAATAATTTAATTTCAAAATATGATTAAGTAACTATTTAAAATATCAACGCACCTTTTAAATAACCGACAATAACTAATTTCCGAATCATTTGTAATAATACTAATCGATTTACAAAGCTTATTATAAAAATTAGAATTTATTTCAATTGGTATTAAATATTTGAGAAAATACAACTTTTCAAATATTTTAGTACTAAACAGTTTTAAACTACATAAATTGATAAATAATTTTTTTTTAAAACAACTTAACTTTTTGACAAAAAATATTTTTTTAAAAATATCAATATAACCAAATTTATATTTGTAAATCTCTCTTGATTTTTCACAAGTCGATTTACCTTTCCTATTTCACTACTATTTCCAAAATCCAAAATAGATTCCACTACTCTTTCTAAACCGATTTTATATCTCATTATAAATTTTCTCTGTGAATTTATATTTCAAACTTATCGAATGATAATCACTTTGCTTTATTTATAAACATCGTCTATAAATTCTATTAACTCATTTCCAGTTTATAACAGATTTATATTGCTAAAATCCCTTAATAAATCGATTTCTATTTAAAATTTCATTTGGAAATCTATTCCTTAACAAGTTCCAATTATAATCCAATTTCTTTCAAAATCTGATTACGACTTCCTTTTCCTATTTTAAAAAGCCACATTTAAAATTCATTGTTTAAAAATTCCCAATTTAAAATTCTCTATTCGCAACCATTTAACGAAATAGCTAAATAAATATCCAGAATCAAACTATTTATTTATTTTATCCAACCCAATTCCTTTTAAATAATTCCAAAATTCAATATATATAATTTCATTTTCCAAATCACTTTTAAATCCCATTTTTAAATCAAAAATATTATTTATGGTATTTATAATACCAAAATTAGAACTAGTGCTACTATAACATCCAAACAATCGAATCACACAACAATCCATAACTGATAAATCAATTTCATTATATATCACTATATACATGAACAATAATCAATATATTTTGAGAAATCCAATTGGATCCCTCCAACTTATTTCCCTAGATCCACATATGTTATATAACATAAAAAACCAATCCTGCTTCATGGCGGGATATCGCGGTAATATAGGGACATCCGTTATTATGCAGGGCGCGTATTGTCTCATCCACTCCAATCGGCGGGAATATACCCAACTACTAATAAAAATAATATAACATTCAACTGATAATAATATATCAGTCCAACCATTCATCCAATAGTTAGTTTTAATTATTATAAATTAAATCCAGAAATCCAAGAAGAGTGAGATTTACTCACCTTAACTTTTATTTGCAATCCGTTCCAATTTCAAATTAAATTGAATAGCGTTCAATTTAATTTAAAATTTTGGCTATTCTTCAAATGATTCCAACCAAATTCCAGATTGTAGTGTTTTCCATAATGATTCCAAGGCAACTTATTTCATGATTTTTGGACCTCACATGAATTAAATATTGCATTTTAAGATACACAAATTATATAATGTAATTAATTTCTTAAATATACATCAACAATAATTAATTACGATAATAACAAAGACTAACCCTTCCCTTCGTTGTTTCAGGCAGCACATTTCCATCAATAGACTTCAATCTAAGCCCTAACCACCTATCAGATCGCGACCCTCCCCTTGTCGAACACACTTGCGCCTGGTCCGACCTTGCTTTTAGCAGCCTTTCGCACGAGCACGGAGTCATTTCCACCTTCAATTTGCCTCATGTGCACCAGCTCCTAAGACCCCCAAATGAAAACGAACAAAATGCCTTGTGTCGCCTTCTTGCTTTGCCTCTGTCACTGTCATGCTCGTCGACGATGCCGTGAATCCCTCTTCCATGTTTTCTAAGCTCGTATACGTTCGCAATTCCTTTCTTTAATTTCTCTTGAATTCGAATTGTAAAGAAATGAGAAAGGGAAAGGCTCGCGTGATTTAAAATCTGGGAATGTGGTGTGTTTCAGAAGTATAGGGCAGCAATGGAGACGTAATACGGTTTGACTTTGCAATATAATATATTAATAAATTTCTAAAATATCTCGTTTATGGTCTCTTAAAAATCTCAAACTCCTATCGAGGAGTGCCGTCTGGCTTTCTAATGCTATACTCCTATTCCGAGAGCCTCAACTCGATCGTATGGCGAAGATAAACTTTTGAACCCAATTTTAATGTAAAATTTTTGATATAAATTTCAACGCATTTATTCTCGTTCGACCAAATGGTAATTCTAAATGCTACGAAATTTAGAATATGACAATAATACACTATTATGGATCCCATGGAACTGGTTTCATTGAATTTTGAGACTGTGTCTCGGATCGCTATTTAAACGCGTCGATTAAATTGACGATTTTCAAAATTGTTGAAATTACTTGGAATCCCAGTTTTAAAAATTCATTAATTCAATTCTAATTCAAATAGAATTTATATCATTGTTAGAAATCCTTTTGATTCATATTCAACTCAAATTTCAATTATTCACCATTTTCGTATTTCGATAAATCGCTATATTTGAAATTTAAATTCATTCTAAAATTTCAACCAAATTCTTCATGATCAAAATCAACTTATATTCCAAATCCAATATTAAAAAGCATTTAAATATTCAAAATCAAACAACGAAAAATTCGAGTCGTTACATTCCTCTCCACTTAAATGAATTTCGTCCCTGAAATTGCTAAGTCGGAAAAAAATGCTCCAAACCCATTACTTTTCAAAACCCACTTAATTAAACTCAATGTTTCATTTTCCCAAATCTTTTAGTTCCATTCAAAACGTTTAGTTTCCATTTGTAAACCAAAATCTCTTATTCGATTACAATTCAAAAATCAACTTTTTAGCTCAAAAAGTTTCTAACAACCTAAATTTTCGAAAAATTTGATAGAGTCTCCCTTTTACGGAGAGCCTTTTGCAATTTCAAAAATAATAAAAATGATATCATTGACCCACATGGTCGGAAACACAATATATAACAATATTTATATCATTTTCGCATTTATAGCATAAGGTGCCTTATATTAGCGTTATTAAGCAAGCCTGCTCAATTTATATGCAATCACGCAACCAAAATATAGTCAAACGGTCTTCTTATACCTATACTCACTCAATTTAAACATGTAGGTTCCATGAATTTTAATTTTAATAACATTTCATACATTTAACTAGTTAAACGCATTATTTTCATAACCAACAAGTTATATCATGGATGTATAACCAATTTTATTAATAAAACACACTAAAATATTTATATCTAACATGTACATGCAAATACCATATTTCAACATTAACTTAGTTACTTTCATTCGATTTATATACCATTTGATTCACTTCCAAATGATTCACAACAATTTATATGCATCTAATTCATATTCACACACGTTAAAATCAATTCTATTTCAAATTGACTCTAATTCAACTTATTCGCTTACCATTTATTTGCAAAATTTTGTTTAGTTTCATTTACGTCGAACTATACATTTTCCCATGCAAATTCAGTGATATTCATTTAATAAAATAACCGTTCCAGTTTGTAACTATTTTAAATTGGTTTCAAATCAATTTATCAACTTTTTATTTATCCACATTCAATTTATTCACAAAATCTTTTTTTGTCTATTTCATATTCAATAACAATCCAATCTATGCCAATTTATTAAAATGCTTGATGAAGATGGCATATTTTTGGCTCAATGTTAATGATGCACCGCCATTTCTAAGAGAAAAGATAAGAACTCCATGTCTATTGGCATACATGTATTTATTTGTTTATGATTTTCTTATTATAAATTTAGATTTTTGTTTGAATATATGTACAAAATTCCACTACTCTCCCATCCATAATTGTTCAATTCATGTTGCTTTAAGCAACAAACATAAAGTCATGGCGGCAGCGAGCTACTTCTTCCTTTTAAGTAAGAACATACCCACATAGTATACTATAATTTATAATAGTTTATATATAAACTTATTTGGTTAGTTTATTATCTTTGAAATAAAAATCTATTTTCAGTTTAATATATATAAGTGAATTTTTAGTTTAGATATATATCAACAGGTTCGTTCTCTTCACTACTTGATTTCTTTCACACGTTCTCGTTTTCAACATAGAAGGATAAGTTTATATGCTTCAGTCTCAACCTGTATATTGATGCCCAAAAGTACAAGCACGTAGAGGTATAGGACTTTATGTAAGATGGTTTTAAGTTTAAAAATGTATACACCTAGAGCAACAGATTATTTTCTCTTCACTATTAAGAATATATATTCTTACTTTCTTTAGCTTGAAACCTATGCGCATGAACTTCCTCGTAAGCACACACTCACCGTTACAGTTTTGTATAATTTACTTGGTTTATTAAACTACGTGTATATATAAATTTCAGTCTAATTATAAGCTACTATTATTTACATTTACCTCACACTACCTGATATGTGCCAACACTCCCACGCATGGCTTTATCATTTACGCATAGGAGATACAAAATTGAAGGTGTAAACATGCACTCTCCATCAAAATGCAGGACTACTCAATTGAAGAAATGGCCACACACTCATACACTCATCTATGTTGGTTGGTATAACATAACATATGATAGCACACATATACAATTATATAAACTTCCTTCAGCATAATAATTACATTTAGTTAGTTTAATATCTTTTAATGAAAATATATGTTCAATTTAATATATAAAGTACAACTGCTTTCTTCCTCTCACGTTAAAGTTCACTTTCATCATTAGCTAATCACGTAAAAATACAGGCATGCTAAAATTCGATCCTACCCTCATTCTCATTCACAGCAACAGCACATGCTAAGCATAGGTACACGCATGCAAAGATGAACAAAATACACACTCACCATTTCGTTTATTCACTTCATTAATTCCATTCAAATCACATTTCATTAAATTTCTAAAAATTAATCCATTCAACTTAACTTAAATTGAATTCCGTTAAAATTTTATATCTCAATCTCACATTTTTCCCTCTTATTATATCATTTCTCGAATTATAGATTCAAAACTTATTTTCTTATTTCACAAAACTCTTAAATAACAAATTTTAGAATTTTAACGTCCGGTTTTATTTCAAATCGTTTTGAAATCATAATATATATAGCCCTTTTGTTTTAACAAACCATTTCCTTGACACTCAACCTTATACTTGAAATACAGCAACCCTCGATTTTATATGGATTTCCATGGCGACTGACTTTATCTTTCCCTGATTCCTCTTCGACGCTGCTCCCTGCCCTCCTCGCCAATCCTCTCCTCGTCCCCTCTTCATGCCCGCTTCTCCTCCACGGCCCCCTCTTGTTTCGTTCCCTCTTTCTCCCTCGTCGACCAGGTCGGGTCGAGTTTTCAAAGTTATGCCTGCTGCGACTGTTCGTCCACATCTTTTCCTTCAATCTGCTTCTGAATTTCCGCCTCTGCATGCTAACTCAGTTCGTCCTGTGGTTTCGCTCACCAGCGCGGGTGCGTCTTCGCCTGGTAAGCGCCCCTCTCCTGTCTCGTGTGGTGTTGAAGTGAGAAATCGTGAGAATAAGAATTGTGATTTGGGGAAGCTAGTGTCGAGTGTTGCGTATGGTGCTAGGGCTGATGATGGTTTGTCTGATCGTGTGCTGGGTTGTGTATCGGTTGAAATTCCAAGTTTTGTTCAATGCACTACAAGTGCTTGTGATTATGCCCCACTGAAATCTGTTCCTTTAGTCAGTGTAGCTTGTTCTGGAAATTCGAACCTTTCTGCCTCTATTGTTTCCCCCATCGTCGCGGAGCATCCTGATACTGCTGCTCCTTCGCTGCAAAACACCAAATTATGGTCTTCTCTATTCACGTCCCTTCCCCGTAATACGGGTGACTACATCCCGATTGAATTTGATATGGTAGAGGAAGATGAAGTGATGATCCCTCCCCCTTTTGTTTTGCAAGCCGGCGTGAATTTTGGGTCTGATTATTTGGTTGGTTTCTTTTTGGATCATAATCACCGGCTTCTTAATGCGGCTTCGGTTTGTCGAAGGGCATGGAAACTTCGTGGTAACTTGCATGTTAAGCTGATTGACTCCATGTATTATCTTAAGTTTTTCTCTTCTGAGGATCGGCGGCTTGTTCTTGAGGCTGAGCCTTCGTTTTTTAATGGAAGGCCTTTTATTATCACACCTTGGTCTCCAACAGTGGCGTGTGCACGTGAACAAGTTCTTTCTATCCCTGTTTGGTTTTCTTTTCGCAAATTCCCTCTACTCTTCAGCCTCTTCTTGGGTTGAATTGGTTAGCATGTAACGTTGGAAAATTTAAATGTTTTGACTCTAATACAGTTGTGCGTGATAAAATGATGCATGCTAAGGCTCTTATTGAGATATCCCCCTCTAAGCATCTCCCTTCGACTATTCTTGTCCAGCTTGCTGTTGGGCATATTGTGGAAGTCCGAGTTCGCTATGGATGAGTTTCAGATATTTGTACTTCTTGTCACTATTTTGGCCACGTGGCTAATGCCTGCTTGCACTCTGAAGCCTCCGCGGCTGCTCCGAAGATCCCTTTGCCTCGCCCCCCGTGTAGGATCTGGGTTCCCCAGGCCCCTGCCTCCCAGATTACCCCCCCCCCTTTCTGTTGTTTCCTTATCTGACCTGTGTCCGCCTCCTTTGCCTTGTGCTATACCTGTATCTTCTCCTGATTTAGTGGTCCTTTGTGACGCCTCTGATTTTCCTTTAGCTGCTCCTATCCCGTCCTCGCCGCGGTTGCCTGTTATTTGGGATGAGACTGAGGGGTGTTGGGTTGATCAAAAATCTGATATGAGATTTAACCCTGTGGATGGATCCTTCTTTAGATTTGTCTCCAATGATTATCTGGACATTAGATGCCTTCATTACAAACCGTTTGGTGCTTCCTTGGTTCTTAATTTGGATGGTTTGTATGCGAGTTTGAATTCTGTCATGCTAGCAGATACTTCCTGGGATCGTTCGTTTATCTACTCTTCTGATGCTGTGGGTTATGATCCTTGTCTTGCTATCCATTTCCGTCCCTTTGCTGGTCTTTGTGGGAATGCCCCTTTGCTATCTTCTCAGGTGTCTGCGGATGTTGGTGACTCTTCCTCTTCGGAGGAGTCCTAGCTTAGTGTTATTTATAGTTACTGTGACATAGCTGTCACGTACCTGTGCTGTATTTTCTTTTATTCTTAGTAGTTAAGGTGCTTTTACCTTACTCCTGTACTTTAATTTTTATTACGTTCGTAATAAAAAGTGGACGGCCCACTATAAAACCGGCTGGCCTTGCCAAAAAAAAAACAAACCATTTTCTTGGAATTTTCAAAATCAACTTGGTTTAATCCAAAACAATTCCTTCGGAATTTCCAAAACAACACCTGTTTACCAAACAAAAATCTCCATATCAAATTACTATGGTAGCAATTCATCACTGAGAAACTCGAAAATGAATACTGATGTTGCAGTCATCACCAGGATTATTTTCCAGCGAATGAAGTGAGTTCGGTGCTTTTATCACCTTCAAAATCCATTTAAAATAATTTCCATTCAGATATATTCCAAATAGTATTACTATTATTCATTTCAAAACGCTTTGGAAAACATTTCCAAAAATCTCCAGGATCTAATTTTTCAAATTCTTGTGTAACGACCCGTAAATTTTAGTGATTTATTAATCTAATTAATTGATTTTTTTTGTGATATTTTAAATAATAAAATTTGGAATTTTTTTTAATAATTGCAATACGTCTAATTAAACAAAGCATATGGTAAATTTTCATCTAATAATATGAATGTTTATTTTCCTGTGTAATTTTATTTCAATTCAAATCAGTTAGAATTGATGGTAATAAAATGTTTTCCTAACCCGAATATTTTTATACAATAAATTTGTAAATCATCTTCTGAGTGAGACTTCATGTTTCGTTTCTTCAAATTTGAACTATTATTGTTCCGTTTATCTTATTTTCAACAGATTTGCAGCATTTTCGGTACCGATATCGACTTTTGATAGGATAATGGTACTACTAATATAATTATACCGTTTTGATCGTCTCGTCGCGCTGATCTCTACGGTATATTCAATTCTGTGTTTTGAAGTCCGGTACGCGGCGGAATCTGTAAGGCGTCAGAACGTACCGGTACCGTATTTGTGCCTCTTTGTTTTCTTTGCCTTTTCGGAGTTACAGCCGTACAAACTCATCAGTTATTGCTTTAATAACTTTGAAACCAACGATAGCTTCTCATATTTCCTTGACTTTTCATTTTTATCTGTAGTGCCTTTCCATTCTCATTTGATATCTCTCCCATTTCCCCTTTTTTCTATTCATTTGTTCTAAGAAAGAAAAGAAGAAAAAAAAAACCAGTATATTTTGTACTCTTCATCTTGCCTGTTGCATTCCTTATCTCGGCCTTCCCTACATTTTCTTTCCAAAGCCGAGGCCTTAGCCCAACCGCCTTCACCGCCTTGCTAACTCCCTCCAGCCGTGCTGTAACGACCTGATATTTTGAACCTTTTGCATCCGAACATGCCGGAATTGAATTGCTCAAAATACCAGATTGTAAGTTTATATTTGGCAAAACTCAACATATACAGTAAATAAATAATCACAGAATCACAGACACAGAATAATATAACAACATGCAGCGGAAACAAAATGAATTGTAGTTCATGAAGCTACTATATATATAACAGAGTTAAATAAGTTACAACAGATCTCGAATACAATAGTCAAATACAAGAATCAGAATACATCACTAGAATCAACTGAATATCTGAAAGCTGGAAAGATAGCTGGATCTCCAAGCGAAGCCCTAACTCCAAAGGTGAGTCTCGAATACTGGTACACTCAGTCTGATCCGAGCGTAAAGAAAAACACAAAACACTCGAGTGAGGATTAACATTCTTATATCAATAAATCCAACTCAAGTAAAATAACAACTGAAAATACAAGTAACTCAAAAGATGTTTGGGATAACCATCCTCTAAGGATCCGTTAAACATTTATATGTACGCTAAGTGGATAATGCCTATCAGTAATATAAAGTGTCAAAATAGCGTTAAGGCGTTATTATTATCCCCCTTAACACATTTTATATAAGCGTCATAGTCTATACAGCACTGTAAACTTCACCGTAAACTAGTGGGCTATCAGGGAGTACTCTTAGGTATAACACAAACAAATCATAGTGGTCGAGTATAGGGATACAAGTATGAAAAGGCACATGAGGCAATACCCAAGGTAGTGAAACTACCGTTTGCCTGATCCGGACTGGTGAGAACGCATCGCTGCAACGATCGCAACACCGCGAAACAACACTCCTAATTCAAGGGTGCGCACCAATCAAAAACAAGTAATGAGTAGTTTACGAAGAAATGTGTCCGCTAGAGGCAGCTAACCTCATTGGCCCGGCACGACTTCTGCTTTAGTCATTTCCAATTTGACACAAGTGTCAAGGCTATCCATTGTCGTTCTCTTTCTTCAAATCCAGCAACGTAGTCATTCCAACCACTTTATTCTGGACCACACTCCACGTATAATAGTTATGAAAGTGGTTTTCGGTTTAGACAGAGAGTATGTCCCTAACCGATCCCGGACTCTTCAATGACTACATAATTATTACACTGATTGGTCATTTAATAAACCTTCAAAGTAGTTTATATTTCAAAACCAAAATATCACTTCCATTTCAAAACCATATAAATACGATATCACTTCCATTTCAAAACTAAGTACGATATCATTTTCATTTTAAACACATCCATCTTAAATATATCCATTTACAAAATCTTAGTATTTCAAAGTTATAACACTTTCTAAATCAAACACTTGAAAATCATAATACTTTGGAAATCAAAATTTAGAAATCATAATGCATTGGAACTATAACACTTCCCACTTAACTGTTTAAATATAAATAATAGTATACATAATAATAAAATAGTTTATAATTTAAAATAGTTTATATAAAATTAGTTATAATTTAAAATAGTTTATATTAAAAATAATTTATATTAAAATAGTTTATATGAAATAAGTTTATAAGGTAATATATATAATAATTAAAAATTACTTTATATAATCAAATAGCTTTCTCAAATTTCACAAATCAATTCCAAATCAACACCAATCCCAAAATTTCCAATTTAGTCAAATCATCAATTTCAATTCAATTCAGTTCTCAATAAACCATTATATCGATTTCAAATACAGATTTAAACCACAAATAAACCATTTAAATTTTGATATATTCCAAAGCTTTAAATATTTCACAATCTCAAAACTAAATTTGATAATTTCATATATATCTTAATTTAACTTTATTATTATTTAGTTTCGAAATATTCTCTTACTAAATCCAATATTTTTTAAATAAAACCCAAATTACAAATAAACTAAATATTTCCTTCAACTTGAAATATTCATTTAAATCACCTTAACCAAAATCAAGTTATACAATTTTATCCTTAACAATCTCAAATTCAAAAAAATTCCAAATCGATTTTTATTTAAATATTTTCTTAATTAAATACAATTTCAAATCAGTTTCAAATCTATCTTCTCAACCTTAATTTATTAAATCATTATAAACTCTATATTAAAAATATAATTTAAATAAATACTTAACCATATTATATTTTTAATAAAATCAAACTTTATTATTAAACTTATTTTATATTAAAATAAATTTATACATAGCTTAAAATCAAGAATTTAACTATATATAAAATAACATTTATATAATATCTAAAATCAATATTTATATAAAACATATATTTTCTTTCCAAAACCATAGAAATCATTTTTAAAATATTTATGTATAGACCAACGGCATCTGTGTATAATTTTCTATCCTATGGTCAAGTGATACAGATATTTATCATTTCCATCCACAATTTAAATATATATGGGTGTATATATATATATATCATTTCAACCCGTAATCCCGAATTCAATGTCAATGAAATCGCTTGGTTTTATCATTTCAACCCATAACGATTTTCTCCTATTCTACAGATCGTTCGGGTATGTATCATTTCAACCCATATGGAATTCTATACTAACAAAGAACTTGCAGAGTGATAACATATATAATAATATAACAGGCATGTATCATCAATATAAATAACAGATAATGGTGTCAGATGTCACGGGTGAACTGATACAAGTAATAGCATATATATATATATATAACAGTGTAAATAACTAATAGCAGCATATTTCAATTGTTGTTTCAATTGAAATCAAATTTAATAAATAAACGAACGTTAATCTGAGTGATTACTCACCTTTCGAGGCTAGAGGGTACAGAAGGTGACACAGATACGCACACTGATACGGACCCGGAAATTTCATTGTGAATCCAAGCAAAGCAAAATCGGTACGAATTCAACGATCAAAGATGATTGGCACGAGTTGGCGAACAGATCTGATAATATGAATAGATGGAAAAAATCAAAATTGGGTTGATGAAAATAATTGGCCTAAGTGAATATATATAACTATATATACTATATATAAAATTATATACAGTAAATTTTAAAAAAAACAATTAACTTATGATCTTTTAAAACAACTTTATACATAAAATATATACACTAACACTTTCATACTAAACTCATATAACTAGTATACATATTCTCAAATAGATAAACAGATGTTTAAATATGAATATAAAACTATTATATATACTAACATAAGTTGCGGCTAAAAAATTCCAAACATATTATATACTTTAACACATCATGACTACATGTTATACATTTTAGAAATACTTTTAACGTACAAACATAATACAGCGGGTTATATATAGATTATATATACCTAATATACACAATATAAAATGGACACTGGTAAAATATATATAACAGAACTCGACTGAATTATATTCGACTACAATATTTTATATCCAAAATAATATATATAACTTGTATAATATACTATATAGTAAATCACATAGACTCGTGACAAAACCCAAAACAACAATAGTGTACATATATATAAAGTTATATATATACGGCCTTGAGCCTATCAAGAGAGATAGGTATGCAATATATACCTTGCAAAAAGAAAACGCAACAGGCACAACGCATGAATAACATGACCAACATTAAGTACATAATCAAATATATACTAATATATATGCGCACCTAAAGTTCGACAGATCTGCTACTGCGAGCCTTGGAATGGCGGAAGGCGGGGTTATGGAGTGTGGACTGCGAGCTGCAGCTCTTGGCAGTGACAGGGTGGAGGCGCTTTCTCAGGCAAGTGCGAGGTGTGGTGAGTAGAGTGACGTGAAGAGTGGCCGAGCATGTTGATGTTCACGCATGGGAGAGGAAGCACGGTGGTCGGGGATGTGGTCGGGCTTTGAATGAAAGTGGGTTGCGGGCTGTAGGCAAGGCCGGACATGTGAAGAGGCTTTGGGCTGGGGAAGGGGAAAGCAAGCATGAAATTTGCAAAAAGGCAACTCATAGGCAATATTTTTCATTTGGAAAAACGAAGACAAAGGAAGAGGAGAAAAAAATAAATTCTAACATTTTTTCATTTGGCAGTATTTTGTCGAACAGACGAACGAGTAAGAGAAAAAAAACAAAGCAAAATAAATAAATAAAATGAAGGGTCTGCTAAAATTTTGGGAATTGCAAAATCTAAAGGCTATTCAATTTAAAACGGTGGAATGTCAAGGGGACGTAGGTTGCCAGGCTATAAAGCAACCCATATTAAAAGATATATTAAACTTTATTCTTCAAAATAAAACCAGAGAGGAGGAGGAAACCAAATGATATAAATTTGAAGTGATGGACCA
Organism: Allium cepa; assembly: GCA_030765085.1. Taxonomy (NCBI): domain Eukaryota; kingdom Viridiplantae; phylum Streptophyta; class Magnoliopsida; order Asparagales; family Amaryllidaceae; genus Allium; species Allium cepa. The sequence continues at coordinate 953,440,713 of CM060934.1, read as the reverse complement.
CAAAAACCAACGGTTATAAATAGTAAAAGTCATGCACTAATCCAGGTAAACATTTATGGGTAAGGACCATTCGTTTTACACCGTGGATACTTGAATGGACAGAAAACAAAGGGTTAAAATGGTTACCGATATAATCGTTTTACTGATTTCGTCGAATATTGAACTTCAAAATAAACAACCGAATATACTATGGAGGTCAGCACGATGAAACAATCAAAACGACATACAGATATCAGTGGTACGATTGAATTATAAAAATTCGAATTTTCTACTAGCGGAAAATGCAGCAAAAACGTAGAAAAATAAGATCGACGGAGCTAAAGAAGTCTGAATTTGGAAAAATGAAAAATTACGCCTCAGTCAGAAGACGATTTAGAATTTTTCTATATAAAAATATTCAGGTTTGGAAAATGTTTTATTATCAACAATTATTAACTGACTTGAATTTAATAGAATTTCACAATGAAATAAACTTTCATAAAATCAGATGAAAATTTACCATCTTCTATATTTAAATATACGTATTCCAAATATCAAATTTATATTTCAAAATTTTATTGTTTAAAATTTCACAAAATTTCAATTAAATATATTAATAAAACAAATAAAATATTAAAATTTTACGGGTCGTTACATGTAACATCCCAAAATTTTGAATTTCAAATTCGGTAAATTGTTTGAACTTTTTAAATTTAATTTGAGAAATTTCAAGAGAAATAAAATATTGTAAATATTAATATTATAAAGTTATATGGATATAAATAAATATTTGATGGTTTAAGTTTTTAAATAAATGATAAATAAATGAAATATATAACAAAACAAAAATTTATATTAATCAATAAAATAAAATATGTACAAATTAAAATGTTGTTAGTTAAAACTTTGAATAGAAATATAATTTGGAATGTATGTTGTAACAAAATCATATAATTATGAAAGGACAAAGGAATACATATAAGGTTGTAAACAAAAAAATATAAACAAGAAAACAATGAAGTAAAGAGTGTATTCAGCAACAAAACAAAGTCTTATGCAAAAGGGAAAAAACTGCCAAACAAGACATTGTACCTACAGGGAAATTAAATAAGATTGTTGTAAACATACAAGGAAGCATGAACATTAAATGCTTTCATTAAATGCTTTCAAACTCAGCCCATAAACAAGTCATTCGAATATAAAAAGAAGAAGAAAAATCTTTGATTTAAAGGTATACAAATAATTACAAAGCACAAATAAAAAAGGAAAAAAAGTCTTGCTTCAGTACTTCACTTGAACCTGCACATCTCCTTTATATACATGACTATTTGTTCCAATTCGTTCAAAGGCAAAACCTAACAAAGATCAGAAAATAAAAAGAAATAGAGGAATATCACTTTATATTCAAGTTTGAAAACAATTTGTTGAAGAAAAAGAAGAGACCTCAAACTGCAGCTCTTCAAAGACACAAAAACAATTCTGTTTCAAATATTTTCTTTGTGAGTAAACATTTAACTTTGAAGTTTAAAGTAATGAATGCTGCAATCTGTGAATTCTAGATGATATTGTGTTATATGATTTTATAGAGATGCGTATATCTATATATGTTTTGATGATATTGGTGCTGAGTATGAATAGGTCACCTCTGTTCCTTTTAAGTTCAGAGTTAAATGAAGAAGAAAAAAATTAAAACTTCACTTCCCTAATCTCTAATAGGTTTTAATCTTTAACAAATAAGTTAGTTTAAACATCATCTATGAGCTGGATTTTGGTTTAAACTTGAAAATGAACACTTGACTCTGTAAAACTTGGTTACAATAAAAGAAAGAATCATGTGATAAATCCAAGTATTTTAAAATTTTGATTTGATTACATAATTTGGATAAACACACAAAGTTATGATTTTTAAAATTAATATAATGATTTTTAATTAAGTATGCAAGGAGCAGGTTGTAGTTGATCATAAATCACGTTTTAACCAATTCCTGGTAATCCAACATAATCTGGTTGATGAAATTCTGTTTGAAGCTAGTTTATTAATCAATGACTTCAGGAAAATTATCAGATAATTTTCCTATTGCATGAATTGGTGGGTCGAAGCAAGTTTAGGGTTAAAGCTCGAGTTTTGGACGTGTTCAGTGGCATGGTGTTTGCGTCACCTTGAGGCGATCGAGTTGCTCGAGATTGAGGGAAATGTTAGTGTAGGGGGTTGACATGATATGGCCGAAGCCGCGAAATTTCTGGTGAAATGGGCGAGGAGGACGAGGCAAATTTAGTTGGGTATGTCGAGCTTCAGTTTCAACGAAGGGGTCAAATTCGATTTCGCGTTGGTTTGCGACGAATCGAAGCTCGATTTCGAGTGTAGGGGCAAATTGTGACTTGCCGAGGGTTGCGATGGCCTCCAGAACGGCGGTGCGACGTCGTGCACGTGCACGACGTCGACTTCGTACCAGCGGGTTTGGGCCTGGGGAGACTTGGGGAAGCATTCGAGAAAAAGGGGTTTCGGGCACAAAGTCCTCTCGCGTTCGAATGGGGTTATTTCCAGCAGTAATAACTTAAGAAAAAAAAGAAAAAGAAAGAAAAGAAGAACAGGAAGAAGAAGGATACGTGAACGATCAGGGGATGTCTTGGGGAAGAGACGAGAAGAACTCGAGTTGGACTCGAGTAAAAGCCTGGAAGTCTCGGGTTTGCTTTTATATTGGGTTAAGCCCAAACAAAATTTCAAGTTAACAATGATTAAGTAAATTTTTGGCATTTACAAGGTATCCAATGTTGATTATGTTAAGTTAAAACTTACTATAAGTTATTGATAAGTTAACAATGTTTAAAAAATTTAATTAATCTTTTAATTAAACTATTAAATTTAAAATAAGAATTGAAATCAATTTACATTAAAGCTTTCAATGAACAATAAATTGATTTCCAAAGAGTAAAGAAGGTTTTCAAATGATAATTAAGGTAAATAATTTTTATTAATGAATAGTTTTGAAAAGAAATTAAGAACAATTTATAATTTGTAATTAAAATGGGTTAATAAACAATTAAGTGTTCAAATTAATTTGTGATTAAGAATTTGTTAATTCGAAAAATTAAGTTAATTAATTATAATTGGCAGTTAATTAAAATAACTAATTAAAAAAACAATTAATCGAGTTAATTAAGATTTAATTAATTTATCCAAATTTAATCATTGATTTTAAACATCACTACAAATAATTGTGTGGTTAATTTATTTAAACCACATTGGAAAATAATTAACTATTGTTGTGCACTAGATTGATATTTTTTGTTCTGGTTGTGATACTGTGTGATGTAAATTGCTATGTACTGTACTATAATTGTGATTTGTTCCTGTATTGATGTGGAAACCCCTTTGCCCGTAAAACGACATTTAAACTTCGATGCGACAAGAAATCGGATTTCAGTTAGTTATCTGAAACCCACATCGAACATGTGAATTTTGTGAATGACATATCCACGTGTTTTTTAAAATTGACACTCACTATTCGGTTTAGCCGGAAGAGGACCTTTGTGTCATATAACCCATTCCGAATAAGTGATATGACGAAATGGATGAGCATTTGAAGACGGTGGTGAAGACCGGACATCTTCGAGAACGATAGGATATCCTGTCGAATGACTCTGCACTGAGTTGCTCCGATATAGAGTTCTCCATGTGTGATGGGGAGTCCGATCGGGATTGTGGACGTCCAGATTGCAAGGAATTCTTCGACGGTGCCTTCGGTTCTGTTCAACCCAGAACAGACTTGTATGGATTGTATGTCTGACATTACATTTGAGATATAAAGCAGATTTCTTTCAAATACATTTCTGTTGGTGGCGGAGAATTTATTCTGTTAGCTTAACACCCTTCTCTGAGACGTACGAGCTCAGAGGTTGTGTAGTTGAAGGTTATCAGTAATATATTCCCAACTTGGTAATTGGCATGTTGAGTGCTGCTGATCATTTGTTGATCAAAGTATGGCTTTGTGAAAAGCATAGCTTTGTGGACGAGCGTCGAACCTCACAACCCGGTAATGGTCGAAACAGGAATGATGCGGTAAGGTTATTTGGGGTAGCGCCCTTTAGGGTATGTGCATTTACTTTTGGATAGAAGTGGTATCATGGTATGGAGCCCAGATACTTAACTTATGTGGATATCGTAAATATATATATATATATATATATATATATATATATATATATATTACTTTGTGATTGTTGTTGGGGCCCCGGATAAAGGTTGGTTACAACCGGGGAATGGCATACTCGTGTCAGTAGTTACCTAGTACAGAGGTAACCCGACGTTGTGTTGGCAGAGATCCGGTTAGGTTCTCGGGTCGTCCCTCCAGAGGCATACCCATGTAGCCCAGGAAGTTCCTTAGCCTGACCATTTGTTGGAAATCCAAAGAAACAATAAGAGCCTTGTACGGTTTTAGTTGTATAACCTACCATGCAGCGTGGCGGTAACCTGCATCAAAACATGGTAGCTATAGTAGGCATAGTTCGGAATGTCTATGCCGGCTAAGATTAATATTATATTTTCGAAATGCTTTCTACACTATGCACTAGTAATAATATCAAACAACTTTTCCCGTACCAAGCATATTTGACTATCATAAGAAGAAATCTCCTTTAATTCCGCGATTGCATTGTGTTTGTGGCGGGAGGTCTTATGGTAGTTTCATTTCTAAAAAAAAATCATACCATAATTCTTTATAAATCTAGTTTCTTTAAAAGCAAATGTTTTTGTTTACTCATACCAGTCCCATGATTGACCTGGAGTTTATTGTTTCTTTCCTAAACTCTGCGTGCCCATAATTTTCACACGGGCAGCCTAGTATCAGGTTTCCGTGTTATGGTGTAGCAGTATTTTGGAGCTCTTATCTTGGAGATATTCTAGAAGCTTTTGGAGATCTCAGGTGTTTAGTCTTTGGGAGTTCGCTATCGCTTCCTTCCTTTGAAGACTTTTTGGATATATGATCACTGTTGTATTATTTTGATGTTTATTTGGAGTTGTGGTGTATGTATTAAAAATACTCTAATGTAGAAATGGTTATTATACTATTGTATCTGTGATGTATGCATGATATTCATTCTGTTCCGCTCTTTTATATTCATCTGATGTTGTTATAAGCTCCATCCGAACTGAAATTTGACGTTCGAATCTCCGACAGTCGGATACAAGTGAGGTATTTGATGTCGACTTTAGAACGATGAATTTTGGGTCGTGACAAATTGGTATCAGAGCTGAAGGTTGAGTAAGAACTTTAGCTACGGAGTATAGCATATTATATGGCTCATTAGAGATAGGGTGAAGTATACCCTAGAATGAGAATAATCAAGACCGAAACTCCAAATTCTCTTAGTTCATTTCTTTTTACTGCTAATATTCCTTAAGATATTTCGTCCGTATATCTAAATGAATTTTCTTACTAATTACAGATAGTAAGAACGAGCGGACAAAGAGGAAGTGTTAGGGGTCAAGGGAATGCAGCACCTAATCAAATTCCTCCAGCAGCAGAAGCAGCAATACCTACTCAGAATCAGCCGAATCTGGCTGATTTATATAATAATTTCTCGAAGCTTGGTGGCAAACCGTTCACCGGCAAGGAGTCAATTATTGAGGCTCAAGAATGGGTAAGATCGTGTGAGAAATTTTTTAAAGGGCTGAAGCTGTAAGATGAGCAGAAGAGACTCATAGCTTCTTGGCCACTCCAAGAAGAAGCCTCAGCCTGGTGGGAAACTGTCATTATAGATGAACCAGAAGAAGAGTTTATTTGGAATCGATTTAAGGAGGTGTTTGAAAAACGCTATATGCCGTCGGCAGTAATTTCCAGAATGTATGAAGAATTTTTGGATTTAAAGCAAGAAAGCTTGTCATTTGAGGAGTACTTAAACAAGTTCAACGAACTATCCCGTTTTGGTCCAGAGTTGTTATACACGCCTCTTAAGAAAAATGAAAGGTTCATCCATGGAATAAACAAGAAGTGTCACGAAAGGATGACAGCACACGTCAAAGAATCTTTTTCTGCTCTTATTGATATGGGATATAGGTATGCCACACTGGATATGCAGAAGATTCCAAGGGAAGGAGGAAATTCAAGTAATCAGAATTGAAAAAAAAGGAAGTTTGGGGGAAAGAGGCCACAATAAGACAAGGATAAGAAGAGCAGTCAAGGAAATTCGGCTAGGAACATAACTTGTTACAATTGCCAAGAGAAGGGCCATTATTCAAACAGCTGCAAAACCCGAAGAAGCAAGTTAAGAAGGAACAACCTGGGAGGAATGATCAAGGAGCTAAAGAATGCTATAATTGTCACAAGCCTGGACATGTTGTTAAAATTTGCCCGGTAATGAAGCAAGCACATGTGGCAAATTTGACACGGGAGCTTCACATAGCTTATCTCCCAACAAACCGTAAGTGAATTAGAACTTAAAACTGAATTTGTTGACGACCCTATTTGCGTTAAAAATCCAGTTGGAGGTCCCGCAAATCTTTGTTTGTATTGTAAGAAAGTTCCTATTTCATATGCTTGCTATCAATTTCCTATCAACCTTTATGTCCTCGAATTTAATGAATTTGAAATCTTACTCGGAATGAACGGGTTATCGAGATATGAAGCTAAATTGGATTGTAATAATCAAACAGTTTTAGTCAAAACAAACCTTGGAAATTTTATTGAAATCTCTTGCAAGGATCCGAGTCCAAAAAGAGATAGATTGATGTATACTTTGGGATATCCTGAACCCAGTTTGCAGTCTATACCTTTTGTTCGAGAATTTTCCGACGTATTTGAAGAAGTAAAATCGTTACCTCCACACGGAGAAATAAAATTCCGAATTGACTTAGTACCCAATGCCCGTCCTGTCGTTCACGCAAGTCGCAGGATGACACTTAAGGAAAGAATTGAATTAGTCAATCAAACTCGAGATTTGCTAAAGAAAGGATTGATTCGCCCTAGTGTTTTCGAATGGGGTTCAACTGTCGTATTTGTGGCTAAATCGAATGGATCTTTGAGATTGTGTGTACATTACCGCGATCTCAATAAACAAACTCTCAAGAACAAATTCCCTTTACCTAGAATTGATGATCTATTCGATCAACTTCATGGCGCTCGATTCTTTTCTAAGATGGATTTACCTCGAGGATTCCAACAGCTGCGAATAGCCGAGGATTGTGTTCAGTTGACTTCCTTTAGGGGTCCTAACATGTTCTACGAATGGTTAGTTATGCCCTTCGGACTAACCAACGCTCCCGCGTACTTCGTAGATTTAATGACCCGAGTGTTTCGAGAAGTATTGAGCAAATTTGTCCTTGTATTTATTGATGATATCTTAATTTACTCCAAAACCAAAGAAGAGCATGTTGAACATCTCATAATTGTTTTGGAGATATTGAGGAGGAATATCCTGTTCGCTAAATTTTCCAAGTGTCACTTTTGGGTCAAAGAAGTCATATTTCTCGATCATATTGTAAATGAAGAAGGAATTTCTGTTGATCCAAGCAAGATTTCTGCAATTCTGGACTGGAAGCGACCCATTACTCCTAGAGAAGTTCGAAGTTTTCTGGGTTTAGTGGGATATTATAGAAAGTTTGTATAGGAGTTTTCTAAGTTGGCCAGTCCATTGACTAAGCTAACAATGAAGAATACCAAGTTCAATTGGACCCCAAGATGTGATGAAGCTTTTTAGGAATTGAAAAAGAGATTGACTACTGCTCCTGTTCTCGCTATTATTAACGGGAATCAGGGATTATCTGTCTATACCGACACATGTGGTGATGAGGTAGGTGCAGTATTAATGCAGATTGGGAAGGTAATTGCCTACGCGAGTAGACAATTACGTCCGCACGAGAGAAATTACCCAACACATGATTTGGAGCTTTTGGCTGTTGTTTTCGCTTTAAAAATCTGGCGACACTATCTTCTGGGTAAGAATCTTTTCAGCTTTCTTAACAATTTACGAAATTAACTTAATAAATATACTTAATAAGCTCTCTTTGTTTTAGGTGAAAAATTTGTATTATTCACCGACCATAAATCCTTGAAATATCTCTTTACCCAGAAAGATCTGAATCTGCGACAACAACATTGGTTGGAATTTCTGGCATCTTATGACTTAGATATTCAATATACGCGTGGAAAAGCCAATGTAGTTGCCGATGCTTTAAGTAGGAGACATGCTGTTCTTCCATATCTTGTTATCACTCCTACTCTCGTCGAGAGGATCACGAGCAAGCAATATGAAGATGAGTTTCTTCGGGGAATTTATAAAAGGATTTTCCAAGGAGAAGACACTAGATTTGAGATGGATAATAGGGGAGTTATAAGGATGAAAGGAAGAATATGTGTTCCAGACATTCCTGATCTGAAGCGTGAAGTTTTAGATGAATGTCACAAATTAAAACTCAGTATCCATCCAAGAGTTAATAAAATGTATAGAGATATAAAAAGGACTTTCTAGTGGAAGACGATGAAAAGAGACATATCCATATATGTGAGTCGCTGTGCTACTTGTCAACAAATCAAAAGCGATCAAAAGAAAGTGGCCGGTTTACTTTAGCCTTTGGAAGTGCCAAAGTGGAAATGGGATCGGGTATTGATGGATTTCATCGACGGATTGCCACGAACCAAGAAGGGAAATGAAGCAATTTGGGTTATAGTGGACCGTCTAACCAAAACTGCTCACTTTATTCCAGTGAAATCCACTCGGACTGTAGCAAGCTTAGCAGGGCTATATATAAAGGAAATAGTTCGTCTCCATGGTATTCCCAGCAGTATAGTGAGTGATCGTGACCCGATCTTCACTAGTAGATTTTGGAAGGCATTCCAAGCCGCTTCGGGAACAAAACTAAATTTCAGTACTGCTTATCACCCATAATCTGATGGGCAGACCGAAAGGATCAACCGAATTCTAGAAGACCTTTTGCGTGCTTGCATTCTCGACTTTGGTGGTTCTTGGGAGGACCATTTGCATCTGGTCGAGTTTTCGTATAACAACAGCTATCAGGACAGTATAGAAATGGCTCCTTTCGAAGCTTTATATGGTCGTCCGTGTCGATCACCTGCATGCTGGATCGAATAAGGTGATAGACTCGTCCTTGGACCAGATATGATTACAGAAGCCATGGAGAAGGTTGATTTTATTCGAAAGAAATTAATAACTGCTCAAAGTCGTCAGAAGAGCTATTATGACCGTCGAAGAAGGGATTTGGAATTTCAAGTTGGAGATTCTGTATTTATGAAAGTGTCTCCAATGCGAGGTGTATTGAGGTTCGGGAAAACTGGAAAGCTAGCACCGTGTTATATTGGTCCTTTTCCTATTCTGGAGAGGATCGGTCTTCTGGCATATCGAGTGCAGCTACCCAACTGGTTGTCTGGCGTGCATGATGTGTTTCATATTTCTAATCTTCAAGTATATGCACGACCCAGATAGTATTATTGAAGAAGCTTCTCAGCAGGATCTCGAAATCACTCCTAACTTGGCAGTAAAGAGGGAACCGATAAAAATTGTTGAACGTGATAAAAAGAGATTGCGAAACAAAGTTGTGAAACTGGTCAAAGTTCAGTAGAATGGTGATCCAAAGGACTGCACTTGGGAAACTGAAAATAATACGAAGAAATCAGATCCCAATTGTAGAGTAGATATCTCGGCTTAAACTGGTAAGCCATTTCCTTATATTTTTCTGAATTCGTATATTCTTTGTTTGCTTCTCTCTCGCTCTCTTTTTCAAATTTCGAGGATGAAATTTCTTAAGGAGGGGATACTGTAACATCCCAAAATTTTGAATTTTGAATTCGGTAAATTGTTTGAACTTTTTAAATTTAATTTGAGAAATTTCAAGAGAAATAAAATATTGTTAATATTAATATTATAAAGTTATATGGATATAAATAAATATTTGATGGTTTAAGTTTTTATATAAATGAAATATATAACAAAACAAAAGTTTGTATTAATCAATAAAATAAAATATGTACAAATTAAAATGTTGTTAGTTAAAACTTTGAATAGAAATAAAATTAGGAATGTATGTTGTAACAAAATCATACAGTTATGAAAGGACATAGAATACATATGAGGTTGTAAACAAAAAAATATAAACAAGAAAACGATGAAGTAAAGAGTGTATTCAGCAACAAAACAAAGTCTTATGCAAAAGGAAAAAAACCTGCCTAACAAGACATTGTACCAACAAGGAAATTAAATAAGATTGCTGTAACATACAAGGAAGCATGAACATTAAATGCTTTCATTAAATGCTTTCAAACTCAGCCCATAAATAAGTCATTCGAATATAAAAAGAAGAAGAAAAATCTTTGATTTAAAGGTATACAAAAAATTACAAAGTACAAATAAAAAAAATAAAAAAAGTCTTGCTTCAGTACTTCACTTGAACCTGCACATCTCCTTTATATACATGACTATTTGTTCCAATTCGTTCAAAGGCAAAACCTAACAAAGATCAGAAAATAAAATGAAATAGAAGAATATCACTTTATATTCAAGTTTGAAAACAATTTGCTGAAGAAAAAGAAGAGACATCAAACTGCAGCTCTTTAAAGACGAAGAAACAATTCTGTTTCAAATATTTTCTCTGTGAGTAAACATTTAACTTTAAAGTTTAAAGTAATGAATGCTGGAATCTGTGAATTCTAGATGATATTGTGTTATATGATTTTATAGAGATGCGTATATCTATATATGTTTTGATGATATTGGTGCTGAGTATGAATAGGTCACCTCTGTTCCTTTTAAGTTCAGAGTTAAATGAAGAAGAAAAAAATTAAAACTTCACTTCCCTAATCTCTAATAGGTTTTAATCTTTAACAAATAAGTTAGTTTAAACATCATCTATGAGCTGGATTTTGGTTTAAACTTGAAAATGAACACTTGACTCTGTAAAACTTGGTTTACAGTAAAAGAAAGAATCATGTGATAAATCCAAGTATTTTAAAATTTTGATTTGATTACATAATTTGAATAAACACACAAAGTTATGATTTTTAAAATTAATATAATGATTTTTAATTAAGTATGCAAGAAGCTGGTTGTAGTTGATCATAAATCACGTTTTAACCAATTTCTGGTAATCCAACATAATCTGGTTGACGAAATTCTGTTTGAAGCTAGTTTATTAATCAATGACTTCAGGAAAATTATCAGATAATTTTCTTATTGCGTGAATTGGTGGGTCGAAGTGAGTTTAGGGTTAAAGCTCGAGTTTTGGACGTGTTCAGTGGCAAGGTGTTTGCGTCACCTTGAGGCGATCGAGTTGCTCGAGAATGAGGGAAATATTAGTGTAGGGGGTTGATATGATATGGCCAAAGTCGTGAATTTTCTGGTGAACTAGGCGAGGAGGACGAGGCAAATTTGGTTGGGTATGTCAAGCTTCAGTTTCAACGAAGGGGTCAAATTCGATTTCGCGTTGGTTTGCGACGAATCGAAGCTCGATTTCGAGTGTAGGGGCAAATTGTGACTTGTCGAGGGTTGCGACGACCACCAGAACAGCGGCGCGACGTCGTGCACGTGCACGACGTCGTCTTTGTATTAGCAGGTTTGGGCCTGGGGAGACTCGGGGAAGCATTCGAGAAAAAGGGGTTTTAGGCTCGAAGTCCTCTCGCGTTCGAATGGTGTTATTTCCAGCAGTAATAACTTAAGGAAAAAAGAAAAGAAAAGAAAAGAAGAACATGAAGAAGAAGGATACGTGAAAGATCAGGGGATGTCTCGGGGAAGAGACGGAAAGAACTCGAGTTGGACTCGAGTAAAAGTCTGGAAGTGTCGGGTTTGCTTTTATATTGGGTTAAGCCCAAACAAAATTTCAAGTTAACAACGATTAAGTAAATTTTTGGCATTTACAAAGGTAACCAATGTTGATTATGTTAAGTTAAAAACTTATTATAAGTTATAGATTAGTAACAATGTTTTAAAAATTTAATTAATCTTTTAATTAAATGATTAAATTTAAAATAAGAATTGAAATCAATTTACATTAAAACTTTCAATGGAACAATAAATTGATTTCCAAAGAGTAAAGAAGGTTTTCAAATGATAATTAAGGTAAATAATTTTTATTAACAAATAGTTTTGAAAAGAAGTTAAGAACAATTTATAATTTGTAATTAAAATGGGTTAATAAACAATTAAGTGTTCAAATTAATTTGTGATTAAAAATTTGTTAATTAGAAAATTTAAGTTAATTATTTATAATTGGCGGTTAATTAAAATAACTAATTAAAAAAACAATTAATCGAGTTAATTAAGATTTAATTAATTTATCCAAATTTAATCATTGATTTTAAACATCACTATAAATAATTGTGTGGTTAATTTATTTAAACCACATTGGAAAATAATTAACTATTGTTGTGCACTAGATTGATATTTTCTGTTCTGGTTGGGATACTGTGTGATGCAAATTGCTAAGTACTGTACAATAATTGTGATTTGTTCCTATGTTGATGTGGAAACCCCTTTGCCCGTAAAACGACATTTAAACTTCGATGCGACAGGGAATCAGATTTCAGTTAGTTATCCGAAACCCACATCGAACATGTGAATTTTGTGAACGACATATCCACATGTTTTTTAAAATTGACGCTCACTATTCGGTTTAGCCAGGAGAGGACCTTTAAGTCATATAACCCATTCCAAATAAGTGATATGACGAAATGGATGAGCATTTGAAGATGGTGGTAAAGACCGGACGTCTTCGAAAACGATAGGATAACCTATCGAATAACTCTGCACTGAGTTGCTCCGGTATAGAGTTCTCCATATGTGATGGGGAGTCCGATCGGTATTGTTGACGCCCGGATTGCAAGGACTTCTTCGGAAGTGCCTTCGGTTCTGTTCGAACCCAGAACAGACTTGTATGGATTGTATGTCTGACATTACATTTGAGATATAAAGCAAATTTCTTTCAAATACATTTCTGTTGGTGGCGGAGAATTTATTCTCTTAGCTTAACACCGTTCTCTGAGACCTACGAGCTCAGAGGTTATGTAGTTGAAGGTTACCAGTAATATATTCCTAACTTGGTAATGTGGCATGTTGAGTGCTGCTGATCATTTGTTGATCAAAGCATGGCTTTGTGAAAATCATAGCTTTGTTGAAGAGACTTCGTCGAACCTCACAACCCGGAAATGGTCGAAACAGGAAAGATGCAGCAATGTTATTGGGGGTAGCGCCCTTTAGGGTATGTGCATTTCCTTCTGGATAGAAGTGGTATCATAGTATGGAGCCCAGATACTCAACTTATGTGGATATCGCAAATATATATATATATATATATATATATATATATATATATATATATATATATTACTTTGTGATTGTTGTTGGGGCCCCGGATAAAGTTTGGTTACAACCGAGGAATGGCATACTCGTGTCAGTATTTACCTAGTACAGAGGTAACCCGGCCTTGTGTTGGCAGAGATCCGGTTAGGTTCTCGGGTTTCCCCTTCAGAGGCGTACCCATGTGGCCCAGGAAGTTCCTTAGCCTGACCATTTGTTGGAAATCCAAAGAAACAATAAGAGCCCTGTACGGTTTTAGTTGTATAACATACCATGCAGCGTGGCGGTAACCTGCCTCAAAACATGGTAGCTATAGTAGGCATAGTTCGGAATGTCTATGCCGGCTAAGATTATTATTATATTTTCGAAATGCTTTCTACGCTATGCACTAGTAATAATATCAAAGAACTTTTCCCGTACCAAGCATATTTGACTATCATAAGAAGAAATCTCCTCCAATTCTGCGATTGCATTGTGTTGTGGCGGGAGGTCTAATGGTAGTTTAATTTAAAAAAAGTATATCGGAATGCTTTATAAATCTAGTTTCTTTAAATGCAACTGTTTTTGTTTACTCATACCATTCCCATGACTGAACTGGAGTTTATTGTTTCTTTCCTAAACTCTGGGTGCCCATAATTTCCACACGGGCAGCCTAGTAGCAGGTTTCCTTGTTATGGTGTAGCAGTATTTTGGAGCTCTTATCTTGGAGATATTCTAGAAGCTTTTGGAGATCTCAGGTGCTTAGTCTTTGGGAGTTCGCCATCGTTTCCTTCCTTTGAAGACTTTTTGGATATATGATCACTGTTGTATTATTTTGATGTTTATTTGGAGTTGTGGTTTATGTATTAAAAATACTCTGATGTAGAAATGGTTATTATACTGTTGTATGTGTGATGTATGCATGATATTCATTCTGTTCCGCTGTTTTATTCATCTGATGTTGTTATAAGCTCCATCCGAACTTAAATTTGACGTTCGAATCTCCGACAGTCGAATACAAGTGAGGTATTTGATGTCGACTTTTGAACGATAAATTTTGGTCGTGACATTACACGTGCTTCCCATCCAACGAAGCAGTCACCGACCCGAAGCCCAACCCACGTCGCCATTAGAACCCAGCAATGCCGCCACCCTCTCTCTTTATTCCCTGCCCAACACTTAAGCAAACATCATAACCCATCACCACCGATCTCCTTCTGTGCCTTCCCTTCTTCAGTCGAACTTTTCCCTAGTCCGAGCTTTCGAGCAACTAAGAGTGAGCCTTTATTTCGTCTCTCTCGAAGGTATCTGCTATATTTGCTAAATATGTGCAGTGGTCCATATATGATGTGTATATATTGTAATAATAATTGTTAGATCTTCTTTTGAATCTTTTGGATGATATATATACTTATTATAATATAAGGTTTCTAATTTGTGTTATCTGTGTTTATATATATGTTTGACTTAGGGTATATATATAGTTAATAAAGTATGTTTATATAAAATATATAAGTGCATGGGTTTGTATAAGATTTTTATTTTATTATTTCTTAGAGAAATTTTTTTTTTGGTTTTACTATATATGTTACAATAATCATATATAGAGTATGCTAGGTATGTAGGCTGTTACAACCTTTCTTTTTATATATAAGTAGTATACAGTATATATTAGCTGTTTTACATTTTTAAGTTATTTATTTGATCTGGTTTATGTATGTAAGTAATATATTGAATTATAATAGTACATACTTGATAGTTATGTGGTGTCAGTGATTTATAGTTTTACTGATTGAACAAGCTGTTGTTTATATATATTGAACGCTTTTGGAAGTTGTTTATATTTTTATATATATTAGTTTTGTAATGGTTTTGAAAATAATATACAAGGCGAGGATATGTATATATAGTACAGTATATTGTAATTTTAAAGTATTATATCAATATATATTTTATATTTATAAGTTAATTTATATATTCTATTTTACGTGCATATATAGATTTCTGTAAAGTCATATATGCAATATTTATACATATATTGTATATGTGTATTTGTATATGTATTACTGAGACGGTAAATATTTGTTTTGAAAGTTGATTTTGATATGTATATATGTTACAGTACCTCATTTGTCAAAGAAGTATTATCATATATATTCGACAGTGTGTGTGTGTGTGTGTGTGTGTGTGTGTGTGTGTGTTATACAAATATACTTTGTTAACATCTTGGTATATTTATGTTTATAAAATATGTTATAATTACGTTTATCTTAACATTTTTGGAAAGTGTTATATGTCTGTTGTGTCAAAAATTATATATATATATATATATATATTTATATACGTATATATTCTGTATATATAATGTTGTTTGCCATAAAAAAAATTGGGTTTAGAGAAATTTTAATATATATTTTGTTTCAAGTCATATCAAGATGGTTCTGATTCATTTATCAATTCTTATCTATCATCTTGTCCGTCGAATCCATATTCATCTAGCTTTGCTTTGGAATTCGTGTTTCGGTTCATAACTCAATTTCATCGTCAAATATATCTAGCCTCGAAAGGTGAGCAATCACTCACGATTAACGTTCTTATATTTATTAAATTTGATTTCAATTGAAATGACAATTGAAATATGCTGCTATTAGTTATTTACATTACTCTATATGTTATTACCTATATCTGTTCACTTGTGACATTTGACACCACTATCTGTTATTTATATTGATGATATATGCATGTTATATTATTATAATATCTGTTATCACTCTACAAGTTCCCTATTAGTATAGAATTCCCTATGGGTTGAATTGATACATATCGGAACGATCTGTAGAATAGAAGAAAATCGTTATGGGTTGAAATGATAAACCTAAGCGATTTTCATTGAATTGAATTTGGAATTGCGGGTTGAAATGATATATACCCGTATTTATATTTAAATTACGAATTGAAATGATAAATATCCGTGTCACTTGACCATAGGATAGAAAATTATATACAGATACCGTTGGTCTATATATAAATATTTTGAAAATGATTTCTATGGTTTTTGAAAAGAAATATATAGTTTTATAAAATATTGATTTTAGATATTATATAAATTCTATTTTATATATAGTTAATTCTTGATTTTAAGCTATTTATAAATTTGTTTTAATATAAAATAAGTGTAATAATAAAGTTTGATTTTTATTAAAATATAATATGGTTAAATATTTATTTAAAATTATATTTTTATAGAGTTTATAATGATTTAAATAAAATAAGTTGGAAGATAAATTTGAAATTGATTTGAAATTAAATTTATTTAAGAATTATACTCAAATAAGTTTGATTTGAATTTTATTAAATTTGAGATTTTAAAGGATATGATTTTTATAACTTTATTTTGGTTTAAGGTGATTTAAATGAATATATCAAGTTTAAATAAATTGAAGGAATATTCAGTTATTTGAAGATTAAAAGTTTTATTTAAATGATATTGAATTTATTAAGTAAATACTAATTGAATTTGATATATATGAATTATCAAATTTTAGTTTTGAAATTTTGGAATATTTAAAGCTTTGAAATATATGGAAATTGGAATGATTTATTTGAGGTTCAAATCCGTACTTGAAATCGATATAAATTGAAATGATTTATTGAGAACTGAATTGAGTTGAAATTTATGAATTGAGATTTGATTTAAATTGAATTTTTGGATTCGAATTGATTTGGAACTGATTTGAAATTATTTTATTATATAAAGTAATTTTAAATTATATTTAAAACTTTTTATATTTTACTTTAAACTTTTTTAAAATACTAACTATTTTATTATAAACTATTTTAACTTATAACTCTTGTATATGTAAACTATTTTACTTTATAAACTATTTTATTATATATACTATTTTAATATCTAAACTGTTTAAGTGGTGGAAGTTATGTTTTCAAAGTTATGAATTCCAAAGTAATATGTTTCGAAAGTGTTATAATTTCAAAGTTTTTTTGTTTCGAATTGTTATAAATTTGAAATGGTATGATTCTGAAAATGGATATATTTGAAATGGAAATGATATCGTATTTGGTTTTGAAATGAAAATGATATCGTATTGATATGGTTTTGAAATGGCAACGATATTTTGGTTTTGAAGTATATACTATTTTGAAAAATGACCGCGGTGTTATAATAACGTTTGGTTGTTAAAGAGACCGGGATTGGAAGTTGTCATACTCTCTGCCAACTCCAAATACCACTTTAACGACTGTGTACTCGGTGGAGATTCCAAAATGAAGTAGGATGGTGGCGACGTCCTATTGAGGTATATATGTGGACCCGACTCCCGTGAGTTGGCATAAGGTGGCTAAAACAGGAGCGATTCCGGGCCAATGAGGTAGCTCCTCTGATTGGACACACTTCTTCGATACCATTCTATTACTTTGTGATTGATTGGGTGCACCCTTTGATTTTTTTTGGGAGTGTGGCTCAAGGTGGGCGGCAGCTGCTCCTATGCGTTACCACTAGTCTGGATGCATAATTGGTATATCTACCCTGACATTGCCTAGTTGTGCCGTGTCACCTACCCTAGCATGCTTTACTACGAGTTTGATTTGTGTCGTACCCATGGAGTATCCTATGTTCGCCTCCCGATCAGGAGGGACTACGGTACTATATAGACTATTGGCACTATAAAATGTGTTAAGGTGGAAAATGTAAAGCCTTAACGCTATTTTTAAAATATATTTTACTTTACTATATGCATTATTATAATAGCGTATATTACTACATAGTGATAGTTTAACGAATCCTTAGAAGATGGTTATCCCAAACATTCTTTAAGTTACTTGTATTTCAGTTGTTATTTCACTTGAGTTGGATTTATTGATATAAGAATGTTAATCTCGACTCGAGTGTTTTTTGTTCTTCTTTACGCTCAGGTCAGACTGAGTGATACATCTTTTGAGACTCACCTTTGAAGTTGGAGCTTCGTTTAGAGATCCATCTACATCTTTTCAACTTGGAGTTATTCAATTGATTCCGGTGATGTATTCTGATCTTGTATTTGACTACTGTATTTGAAACTTCTATTGTAACTTATTTAACTCTGATATATATAGTAGCTTCATGAACTACTATTCATTTTGTTTCCACTGCATATTGTATATTACTCTGTGTCTGTGATTCTGTGATGTATTTATTTACTGTTTATGTTGAGTTTTGCAAAATATAAATTAACAATCTGCTATTTTGAGCAATTCCAATCCATCATGTGTGGATGCGAATGGTTGAAAATATCAGGCCATTAAAGTTGGTATCAGAGCTCTGGTTTTAGGCAAATCTCAGCATATGTAGTAGATTTAATTACGGAATCACTTTCATTCGAGCTTGAATTCCTTCCTCTTTGATTCGAGTTTCCTTTGAATTTTGAAAGTTCCCTCGGCTCCAAAATCCATCCTTATCTCTCCCTATTCGTGTTTCTTGATTTTGGAGTATCTAATAACTCTACTTCGAATGCTCTCTATAATAAATCGACAGTCTCGCCAAGATTTGAAGATTTGTAAAGGAATGAAACTCATTTACAATAGCATTGATTCACCGAAGATTTTTGTATCCTCGGTTTACAATGCTATCTATTTCCTGCTATGCCTAAATTCTATCCCTTGAGATCTGATGTCGATTTACCTTAGAATTCTGCATCGATTTCATTCTTGAAGTCACGGTTGACCCAGTTAAGGTTGCCCGCGAAACTTATTCATCTTCCTATTTTGTTATTTAATCATCTTATCTTTGTTTCGAACCTATCTTCGAATCAAAATTCTCTTTGATTTGTGTCCATCAAATTTGAATTTCTATTCTTGCTTTGAAATCCATTCTTGTATCGTCGAGAGAGGAAGTGTATTTGTAAATAAAAATTGAAATGTTTTATATATTGTGTTGTTTGAGTTGTTAATGTTGATTTGGGTTTTCGATCAATTCGTCCAATCAACGCTATCTACAGGATTTCCAAAACACTTAAATAGAGCAAACCAACACAAAATTGTTTTCAAATTTAGTAAATGAAATAAATTTTGTATAATTATATTATATATATGAGCATAATTTTCTAAAAGATAATTGTTAAATGAATTAGTTAACCAAATGATATTATTTGATTTCCATTTGTTGTTTTGTAAACCATTCATTTTACCAACATATAAATAAATGAAATTATAAAAATGGTTTATAAATTGATTTAGAATTTAAATGAATTTAAATTAGAATTTGAGAATTTAATTTCCAATGACTCCAAACATTGGTTATTAAGTTTTAAAGTGCATATAATTTATAGTATTTTCGAATAGAAATCATTTCCATAGAATTTTAAAGTTTAAATCAGTACTCTTTTCTTTGTCGCTGGAAAATAATTTCGGTAATGACCGCAACATCATCGACATTCACTTTCGAGTTTTGAAGTGGAGAGGCCACTCAGTAGCTTTGCTACACTTTTGTTTTAGAAACTGAATTTTGATTTGAATTTCTTAAGTATGATATGATAGGTATATGATTATAAATTTGATTTGAAAATGTAATATACTTATATCTAAATGGTTTGAAGTTAATCGGGAATCAAATTCTTAAATTTATGTTAAAGGTGATTTTAATTATAAAATGAAGCCAAATTTTGGAATAAACATTTAAATTTGAAATAATTTGGTTAGGAAAATTTAAATGTATAATACCCAATTCAATTTTTAATACAATTTACCTAAATTATTCAGAAGTTGAATTTGAAATTTGAATAGTATATAATATAAAATAATGTTAAAGGAATTTATAAGTTGGAAATAAATCAACTCAATGAAATCAATTATTGAATATTAATTTGTTTAAATTGAAATTTATATAGTTAAATTAAATGTTTAATTTTTTAAATCTATTTTCATTTTGGTTGTTTCCATTCTCCTACTTCTTTCCTTTTCGGGGACGAAAAGTTTTGATTAGGAGAGATTGTAACGACCCATAAATTTTAGCGGTTTATTAATCTAATTAATTAAAAAATTTGTGAAATTTTAAATAATAAAATTTGGAAATAAAAATTGAATATTTGGAATACGTCTAATTAAACAAAGCATATGGTAAATTTTCATATGATAATACGAAAGTTTATTTTCCTGTGTAATTTTATTTCAATTCAAATCATTTAGAATGGATGGTAATAAAATGTTTTCCTAACCTGAATATTTTTATACAATAAATTTGTAATCATCTTCTGAGTGAGACGTCATATTTCGTTTCTTCAAATTTGAACTGCTATTGTTCCGTTTATCTTATATTCAACAGATTTGCAGCATTTTCGGTATCGATATCGACTTTTCATAGGATGATGGTACTGCTGATATCACTATACCAGTTTGATCGTTTCGTCGTGCCGATCTCTGCGGTATATTCAATTTTGAATTTTGAAGTCCGGTACGCGACGGAATTAAAGCGTCGGATCGTACCGATACCGTATTTGTGCCTCTTTGTTTTCTTTGCCTTCCGAAGTTACAGCCGTATAAACTCATCAGTTGTTGCTTTAGTAACTTTGAAACCAATGATTGGCTTCTCATATTTCCTTGACTTTTCATTTTTATCTGTAGCGCCTTTCCATTCTCATTTGATATCTCTCCTGTTTTCCCCTTTTTATGTTCATTTGTTCTGAGAAAGAAAAGAAGAAAAAAAACCAATATATATTTTATTCTCTCCATCTTTCCTATCGCATTCCTTATCTCCGCCTTCCCCACATTTTCTTTCTAAAGCTGAGGCCTCAGCCCAACCGCCTTGCTAGCTCCCTCCAACCGTGCTTCCCATCCAACGAAGCAGCCACTGACCCAAAGCCCAACCCACATCGCCATCACAACCCAACAAGGCCGCCACCCTCTCTCTATATTCCTTGCCCAACACTTGAGAAAATATCATAACCCATCACCACCGATCTCCTCCTTAGCCTTCCCTCTTTCGGTCGAACTTTTCCTTAGGCCGAGCTTTCGAGCAACTAAGAGCAAGCCTTCATTTCATCTCTCTCGAACGTATCTGCTATATTTGCTGAATATGTGTAGTGGTCCATATATGATGTATATATTGTAATAATAATTATTAGATTTTCTTTTGAATCTTTTGGATGATATATATACTCTTATAATATAAGGGTTTCTAATTTGTCTTATCTGTGTTTATATATGTTTGTCTTAGGGTGTATATATATATATATAGTTAATAAAGTATGTTTATATAAAATATATAAGTTTATGGGTTTGTATAAGATTTTTATTTTATTAATTCTTAGAGAAAATTTTTGTTCGGTTTTACTGTATATGTTACAATAATCATATATAGAGTCTGCTAGGTATGTAGGCTATTATAACCTTTCATTTTATATATAAGTAGTATACAGTATATATTAGTTGTTTTGCATTTTTAAGTTATCTATTTGATTTGGTTTATGTATGTACGTAATATATTGAATTATAATAGTACATACTTGATAGTTATGTGGTGTCAGTGATTTATAGTTTTACTAATTGAACAAGCTGTTGTTTATATTGAAAGCTTTTGGAAGTTGTTTATACATATATATTATATTCGTTTTGCAATGGTTTTGAAAAAATATACAAGGCGAGGATATATATGTATATACACACACGAGTACAGTATATTGTATTTTTAAAGTATTACATATATATTATACTTATAAGTTAATTTATATATTCTATTTTACGTGCATATATAGATTTCTATAAAGTCATATATTCAGTATTCATACATGTGTTTTATATGTGTATTTGTATATGTATTACTTAGATGGTAAATATTTGTTTTGAAAGTTGATTTTTATGTACATATGTTATAGTACCTCATTTGTCAAAGAAGTATTATCACATATATTCGGCAGTATATATACATATGTATATATTATAAAAAACATACTTTGTTAACATCTTGGTATGTTTATGTTTATAAAATATGTTATAATTACGTTTATCTTAACATTTTTGGAAAGTGTTATATGTCTGTTGTGTCAAAAATTATATATATATATACGTATATATATATATATACGTATATATTCTGTATATATAATATTGTTTGCTATTAAAAAATTGGGTTTAGAGAAATTTTAATATATATTTTGTTTCAAATCATATTAAGATGGTTCTGATTCATTTATCAATTCTTATCTATTAGCTTGTCCGTCGATTCCGTATTCATCTAGCTTTACTTTGGACTTCGTGTTTCGGTTCATAGCCCAATTTCATCGTCAAATATCTCTAGCCTCGAAAGGTGAGAAATCACTCACGATTAACATTTTATATATATTAAATTTGATTTCGATTAAAACGACAATTGAAATATGCTGATGTTAGTTATTTACGTTACTATATATATGTTGTTACCTGTATCTGTTCACCTGTGACATCTGACACCATATCTGTTATTTATATTTATGATATATGCCTATTATATTATTATCATATCTGTTATCACTCTACAAGTTCCATGTTAGTACAGAATTCCCTATGGGTTAAAATGATACATACTCGAACGATCTGTAGAATAGGAGAAAATCATTATGGGTTGAAATGATAAACCCAAGCAATTTTCATTGAATTGAATTTGGGATTGCGGGTTGAAATGATATATACCCGTATTTATATTTATATTACGGATTGAAATGATAAATATCCATATCACTTAACCATGGGATAGAAAATTATATACAAACACCGTTGGTATATATATAAATATTTTGAAAATGATTTCTATAGGTTTTCAAAAGAAATATATGGTTTTATAAAATATTGATTTTAGATATTATATAAATGTTATTTTATATATAGTTAAATTCTTGATTTTAAGCTATGTATAAATTTGTTTTAATACAGAATAAGTGTAATAATAAAGTTTGATTTTTATTAAAATATACTATGGATAAATATTTATTTAAAATTATATTTTTATAGGGTTTATAATGATTTAAATAAATTAAGATTGGAAGATAAATTTGAAACTGATTTGAAATTAAATTTATTTAAGAATTATACTCAAATAAGTTTGATTTGAAATTTATTCAATTTGAGATTTTAAAGGATATGATTTTTATAACTTGATTTTGGTTTAAGGTGATTTAAATGAATATATCAAGTTTAAATACATTGAAGGAATATTCAGTTATTTGAAGTTTAAAAGTTTTATTTAAATGATATTGGATTTATTAAGTAAATACTAATTGATTTGATATATATGGAATTATCAAAATTTAGTTTTGAAATTTTGGAATATTTAAAGCTTTGAAATATATGGAAAGTGGAATGGTTTATTTGAGGTTCAAATCTGCATTTGAAATCGATATAAATTGAAATGGTTTTATGAGAACTGAATTGAGTTGAAATTTATGAATTGAGATTTGATTTAAATTGAATTTTTGAATTCGAGCTGATTTGGAACTGATTTGTGAAGTTGAGGAAATTATTTTATTATATAAAGTAATTTTAAATTATATTTAAAACTATTTTATATTTTACATTATAAACTATTTTAATATAAACTATTTTAATATAAACTATTTTAATATACAAACTATTTTATTAAAAAACTATTTTAACTTATAACTCTTTTATATATAAACTATTTTACTTTATAAACTATTTTATTATATATACTATTTTAATATCCAAACCGTTTAAGAGGTGGAAGTTATGTTTTCAAAGTTATTAATTCTGAAGTAATATGTTTCGAAAGTGTTATAATTTCAAAGTGTTTTGGTTTCGAAAGTGTTATAACTTTGAAATGCTATGATTCTGAAAATGGATATATTTGAAATGGAAACAATATCGTATTTGGTTTTGAAATGGAAATGATATTGTATTGATATGGTTTTGAAATGGCAACGATATTTTGGTTTTGAAGTATATACTATTTTGAAAATGACCGAGGTGTTATAATAACGTTTGGTTGTTAAAGAGATCGGGATCAGAAGTTGTCATACTCTCTTCCAACTCCGAAAACCACTTTAACAATTGTGTACGTGGTGGAGATTCCAGAATGAAGTAGGATGGTGGCAACGTCCTATTGAGGTATATACGTGGACCCAATTCCCGTGAGTTGGCATAAGGTGGCTAAAACAGGAGCGGTTCCGGGCCAATGAGGTAGCTCCTCTGATCGGACACACTTCTTCGATACCATTCTATTACTTTGTGATTGATTGGGTGCACCCTTTGATTTTTTTTGGGAGTGTGGCTCGAGGTGGGCAGCAGCTGCGGTTATGCGTTACCACTAGTCCAGATGCGTAATTGGTATATCTACCCTGGCTTGCCTAGTTGTGCCGTGTCACCTACCTAGCATGCTTTACTACAAGTTTGATTTGTGTCGTACCTATGGAGTATCCTCTGCCGGCCTCCCGATCAGGAGGGACTACGGTACTGTATAGACTATGGGCACTATAAAATGTGTTAAGGTGAAAAATGTAAAGCCATAACGCTATTTTTAAAATATATTATATTTACAGACATTATTATAATAGCATATATTACTACATAGTAGATAGTTTAACGGATCCTTAGAGGATGGTTATCCCGAACAACCTTTGAGTTACCTGTATTTCCATTGTTATTCACTTGAGTTGGATTTATTGATAAACGAATGTTAATCCTAACTCGAGTGTTTTGTGTTCTTCTTTACGCTCGGGTCAGACTGAGTGATACAACTTTTGAGACTCACCTTTGGAGTTGGAGCTTCGTTTGGAGATCCATCTACATCTTTTCAGCTTGGAGTTATTCAATTGATTCCAGTGATGTATTCTGATCTTGTATTTGACTATTGTATTTGAAACTTCTATTGTAACTTATTTAACTGTATATATATATATATAGTAGCTTCATGAACTACTATTCATTTTGTTTCCGCTGCATATTGTATATTACCCTGTGTCTGTGATTCTGTGATGTATTTATTTACTGTATATGTTGAGTTTTGCCAAATATAAATCAACAATCTGGTATTTTGAGCAATTCAAATCCGACATGTGTGGATGCGAATGGTTGAAAATATTAGGCTGTTAAATCTAGTTTGAATCCAATTTTAGCTTTACTCATTTGTATAAATCATACTTGTATCTTTTAATTTGGTTATATAAACCATTTCAATTTAAAATCTTATTTGATTATAATAATAACATCCAAACACTTCATTATACTATAATAATTTTAAAAATTATTTGTTTTATATCAAAATATAATTTTGGTAAAATTATTCCATTTACCCACTTTAAAACAATACTATGTCGATTTAATTTGTTCAAAGTTTAGAAACCCCTATCAATACAATTGTCCAGACCGTACCAACCATAATCCATAAACACTCAACCGATAAGTCAACACAATATGAAACAATTTATATTCACTAACAAATATGCACTTATATCTATTAATACCATCAGACTAATTTTAGAGTACTACCGATTTTATCTCTAATGAGTAATCTCCACTAAAGCAAAGGTTCTCACTTAACCTTCAGCTTTGATACCAAATGTAGCGACTTGTCATTCTATACCCTTTGAGTTGACAACAAACCACACTTGTCCAATCCAAATTATACGAAAGGGCGAATAACTAGGGGTGAATAAGAAGAAGGGATAGGAGAAAACATAGAAACAACAATACAGAATTTCACAATCACAACGGAATAATATATGATATATAAATACAGATCTTTACACAAAAAGAACTATAACTGTTTTTTTATACATATTGCGACGACCCGACTTTCTACCACCAGAAAGTCGCATCATCTATAAGAAAGAAAGGGATAGAAAAAGAGAAAAGATAGAGAAGAAGAAAGAAACAACATCAGAATCTAAACAGCGGAACGAATAAATTATATTAATAATATAATACTTTACATAGTATCATATACATCAGAGATACACAGCATAATCAACTCATACTAGACAGTTATAGACACCTGTCTAGTAATACAACTCGATACAATACAACTCAATGACAACAACTCAGAGAACACACAGCGGAATACTCTATAGCTATACGCAGAAGCCTCTTGCTCCATTGCTCCTCCAGAATTCGTCAAGCCAACTTAAAATCCTAACCTGAATCCCTTGGCTACTCGTAAAAATTTGAGTACCCGAGAGTTTAAGAAAAACAGAATAAACTTCGGGTCAGACATGGGTCTGGTGTGAGTAAACGGTTAAAGTTGCTTAACTTTAAAAACCTTTTGAAAGAAAAGGTATCACGTAAGACTTCCCACACATAAACATGGAAAAAAATTTACCTTACGCTAACCAAAACATTTGATAGGAAATCCGATGATATTATAATAGTGTCTAGGGTTTTCAAGTAAAATACTGAAATAGATGGAATGCTTACATCTCACGTTCCAACATAGTTGGGCACAACTAATACGTACGGCACTTATTGGATTTTGGATTCCATACAATGGCAGGGCTACTGGGGTACCGCTCGTCACAGTACGTGGCCTAGATAACCGTACCGAGGAGCCACCCTAACTCCCCTGCAAAACAAAGCCGGACCCATTCCTTACTGAATAGTTCCGAATAAGACAACCCCGACGGTTGTAGCTATTCAACCGTCCACACAGCTGAAATAAAAGGGACCTCTAGACAGGGGTAAATCTTACTCTCCAGTGGGGGCTACCCACGAAGCTTTGCTGCACCTCCCATGTTTTAGCCATTCCCGGTTGATGAGGCTTGAGGTTACGATTACCTTTATAGGACACATCACTTAGAATGCTCATCGTCCACCTGACGATGTTCTGAAAGCATTCAATCCATACAAGTTCGTTCCGGGTTCGAACGAAACCGAAGGTATTATCTCGTTACACTCATTTTGGAATCACCCTCAGAGTTAACGACGATAACCCTTGCACTCTAAATCACCATCTCGAATCTATAAGAACTAATTCCGTCAAACTCATTACGGAATCACCCACAGAGTTAAACTGACGTATAGCCCTTACACCTCGAGTCTTCACTTGCTCCACTTGGATTCACGACCTAACGTTATTTGGAATCGATGTGGTTTTCAGATATCCAAATATGGAAACCCAATCCCGGTCTCATCGAAATCCAAAGCGTGTCTTTTAAGTCCAAGTTGTTTTAAAGGTTTTAAAACAATTAAATTCATCTATCTATATACACACAGAATAGATAATTCACAAATCACAATTGATAACCAACATTATCAAATAACAGGTAATCCATATTATCAATATCATAATAGATAATTCATATATCAACGTCCCAATTGATAATCTATGAAATCATCACAATGCAACCAAGCATTCATATTACACAACCATACTTATCTCATTACTGAGATCACAAAGCATTCAAGACAATAAATGTCATCCATTCATACATAAGCAACGATTTACTCGTACCACAATATAATTAATTTAAAATGAATTAAATTAACTATCTCTATCTCTAATTAATTTAAAGTGAATTAAATTAATTACTTCATCTATAATTAATTTAAAATTAATTAAATTAATTACTTCATCCAAATATATCTTGCTTACCTATTCTTTGATTAAATAAATTAATTAATCATTATCCTAATCAATAAACCTTGATTAATTAACTCTAAATCAAATAATTAACCCCTAATTATTTTCATTAATCATATCAATTAATGACCCTTAATCAATTACTTCTATTTATTAATTAACCATAATTAATTACATTATTGCTCAATTAATTACATTATCTCTTAATTAATTAATCATGCTTAAATTAATTACTTTCAATTAATCAAATTAAACCCTTAATTATTTTAACAAGTAATTACCCAATTTAAAATTTCTTTCCAATCAGTAATTTTACCTAACTCAATTACATCTGTAATTTATCAATTACTTATCTTAAGTAATTGGCCTTATCAAAACTTTATTAAGTAAACATACTTAACCATTTATCAAGTAACCATATTTAATTAATTAACAAATTAATTAACCTACTTGATTTCACTCATCTCATAAAACAACATTGAGTAATCCATCCCTAATTACTCATTAACCCAAATTAATCTTCAATTATCATATTAATTATCTCCAACTATTAATTAATAATCCTCAATTATTAATCAATCCTTTAATCAAAAGTAATTAATCACTAATTACTTTTATAATTAATTAATCAACCTTAATTAACTAATTAATCAACTCTTAATCATTAATTAATAAACTTAATTATTAATTAACAATCTTAATTACAAATTAATTTAATCCATAATTATCGATTAATTTATCCTTAATTAAAATTAATTAACCTTAAATAAAATAGTTAATTAATTCTTAATTAACTTTCATTATTAATAACCCTTTTAATTATTAATTAAGCAAACCCAATTATTACTAAATAAAACCTTCATTAAGTATTAATTAATTATTATTTAAATTAACCCTTAATTACTTAGTTAATTAAGTAATTAAAATTTAATTAATCATTTGTCATTAATTAAATCATCATCTTAATTAATAGTTAATTAAATAAATAATTATACTTAATTATTCACTTAATTAAACTCCTTTAAAATAATAATTAAATTAATTAATTAACTTAAAATTCCTCAATTAACTAACTAATTACAAATTATAAATACTTAATTATTATTTAAGATAAAATAATTATCTTAAATAAATCTTGAAACCTTTATTTAAACTTAATTCACTAATTAAATTTAATTATAAAGATTCATTAATTACTTTCCTTAACTATTAATTAACAATCTAATTTCAAGTTCATAAATTATCTTAAACTTTAATTGTTAATTAATAATCATCTCCACTAATTAATTTAAATAAAACATTTACTTAAATTCTCTTTTAATATTACAAAATAAGATTTGAAATAATGTTAAGATTGTTACTTAAGTTTTTTAAAACATTACACAAGTTTGTTTATAAAAATAATTCAATTCAAGACAAGCATTTTACTTTAAATTAAACTATTAAAGTTTAAAATTGATTCATTTAAATTTGAAATTTTTGTTAACACTTAAGTTTGGGTTCACCCCTTATTTACTGGTAACAAAGAAAACAAAGCACATGGATTTTAATCATTAAAAACTGTTTAAAATAAAACTTAAAAAAAATTGTTTGAATTTAAAATGTAAAACTGTTAAAAACAAAACAGTTTGACTCAGTAACTCAAAACCCAAAGTCCACGCGAAAGTTACCCGAGCCACAACTGAAAATACACGAGTTTCCCCCGAGTCCTACTCCCTTTCTACCCGAGCTACAACCCAGTACCCAAACCCAAAACAAAACCCAATCTACAAACACCACCTCCTCGTGCACCTGCACCTACACCAGGACCTCCTCCGGTCAACGGCGACAACCCCGACAAGTCCCTCTTCCATCCTACAACCACCTACGACCAACAGAATCCCATCCCTAGCCTCGATTCAAAATCAAGCTTTCATGGTTCACCGAAACCCAAATACCATCTTCAGCGACCCCAAATCATCACCTCCGACCAACGCTAAGCACCACAACTCCGGCCTTAGCTTGCTGACTCACCGAGCGTCCTCCTCCCCGAAAATCATACAACACGATGCAAAATTTAAGGTGCAGTGATCAATTTTCAGTAAGAACCCAAACTAGGTTTACAACCAATCTCAGACCAAAATCAAACATCACAATGATTTAAAAATTCTGTAACCATTTTTACAATACTCACTGATGCTTCACCTAACTCCATTAACCATCTCAAGTATTCCAGATTCACCGATTAACATAAATTTGCATAAACCCAAATTTCAGTTAAACCCCAATTTCTAACTCAATTCAATTTTAAAAATTGTGGTTTTCTTATTAAAATTCGTATTTCCCAGTGACAATTCAAATTACATAAATTATTTCATCTAATTCCAACCTTTGATTTCAACATTGATTATTAAATGTCACTGCATTGTATGTTTTCCAGACCAATTTCAAAAAAACAGAATCTTAGTTTTATTTTTAGTTCTTAGTTTATGCTTAAACTAACTTATTTTTTTAAACTTAAGGCTTAACAGTTTGTTTAAGAATTGAGACAGCTTGTAGTTCTGACTTTTTCTAAAATTTGCAGTAAGGAAAAATAAGCAGAGAAAATCAAGCATGCACAGATTCAAAGATTACAACACACATTGCCTATTTATTTACATAGAAAGCAGAGGCAACTTATATATAATAAAGATCATCACAAATTCATATGCAACAGAAAATTTCTACTTAAATTTTTGTAAAATGTTTACTCACATTATTTATGAAGTGCAGAGGTTTGAAGATGACTGGAAATTTGCAAACAGTTGGAACTTGAAACTTGATACTTCAAAACTGAAGAGCTTGAATAACAATGCTTCAGATTTCTTGCTTGCAGCTTCAGGTTTTCATATATAAGAATATTGATGCAGACATGGGTATTAAAAACTGGCTGTGATTTGTTTTGTGAACAACTGCAGGCTTTGTAGTTTGATTTGCACACAAAATTCTTCAGGTAAACAAATTTCCAGATTTTTCTTTTGATTGCAGAAATGGTTTGAGGAGATTTCAGGTTTAATGACTTGAGCATTTGCTTTGAAATTGAGGAATTGAATTTTGTTTTGTTGAGAACAAGCTGTAGACATTCAAGTATACAGATCTGGGTTGAATGTTGTTTTGAGGAGAGCTTTGATTTTGAACAATGATTTGAAGATTTAAGTTTGAGAATTGGTTTGAATATTTTCTGGTTTTGGGAAGAGTAAGAGTTTTCATTGATGGTTTTAGTTTTCATCTTAGAAACGAACAAAGAATTAAAGAAAATGATAAAGAGGATTTTTATAGGAAAAATTTCAGATTTTATAAATTTAAAAGAAACTTTAAAAAGAAAAAGGACACTTGTCTTTTAATTTCATGAATATTGTAACACTTGTTAACATGGTGTCTTAAAACAATACATTTGTCACTTATAGTTTGTTTTTATTTAAAAGAAAATTTAAAAGACTTTTTTTTTAAAATTATTTTCCAAGTTATAAATCATGCTTTCTTAATTTTATAAATACTTTCCTAATTAAATATCAATTAAACAAATACACTTATATATTTACAAATGTATGCTTAATTTATAAAATACAATCTTTTAAAAAGAACATAAAATAAAATCAATGATAATTTAAATAAAATTATACAACATTTCAACCTTATTTTAAAATGTTATTTCAAAAGCCTTACATTCATTTTATTAAATAATCACAAATAATATTTTCATAAAAAGAAAATACAAAATCTTATTTTTAATTAAAAACATTATCTATATATTTTAAAAACCAAATTATATTATTATTTTATTTTAAGATGCATGTATATCTTTGAATTCAAATATATATTCATTTCAAAGTCCAATTTAAAAATCAAATCTAAAATAAATTTAAATAAATATAAACATCTATTTTTAAATAAGCTCATAACTATTTACAAATAATATATCCTATTTTGAAATCAATTTAAAATACACAGATTTAAATACATAGATATAAATGCATTTAAACATACTTATAAATTTTGAAAACAAAATAAGTCAAATTAGAATTGGTTTACACAAATAAAATAATTAATCTTAATATAAAACCAATTTATAACCAAAATTAAAACATTACTTGGTTAATTATTTTTAAAAATAACAGTTTTATCAATTTCAAATAATTAAATTCAGAGATTATCAGTATTTTAAACTCCTGGAAATTCCGGGATATTACACATATAATCATCAGAGTACAACAATCGACAAATCAATATGGAGAGTCATTATAAATTGTCCTCATCTGTGCCAACTATACAGTCTACACACACAACAGAATATAATCAAGTATGTGGAATACACCTGAGACTCCTCCAGCTCGCCTCCTGAGCTCCATAGCATTATAACCAGAATTTGTAATACTCGGTTTGACCCGAGTATTATAATAAAATAACACCCGAGTCAGTCTGGAAAACCAGCGTCAATTTGAATTATTACGGTTATCAAAATTCTTCGAAAAAAGGTATCTCGTAAGACCATGCCACACATAAATACGATAGATTTTTACCTTACGATAACCAAAATATTTTATAACAAAATCATCTGATATTATAATAGTGTCTATAGAAAGTAAATTAGAAAATAGCTGAAATACTTTCATCTCACGTTTCAGCATAATTGATATACAACTAAAACCGTACAGGCTCGTGGTGGATATTGGATTCAACACAATGACTAGGCTACTGGGGTACCGCCCACCACAGTACATTTATAAAAAAATATACCAAGATCGTACCTAACGATCCCTACCAACACAAGACTGGCCTACTCCTTACTGGATAGTATCAAATATGTTATCACCCCGGGTGTTCCCACCCTAATGAGCGCTCTCTTTTCCATGCACAACCTTATCCATAATTATAATATATCTGGGGGTATCTAGAAAAGTGATAACACACCCTACTTGGGTGCAACCCACTAGCCCTACTGCATCTCCCCTGTTTTAGTCATTCCCGGTTGATGAGGATTGAGGCTACGTTTTACCGTTAGGACATCATTCATACTTAGAATGCTAAACTGCCTTCCAGGCGACGATGCAAATGATATCATTCATCCATACAAGTTGTTCTAGGACTGAACAAACCAAATCTCCAAATCACCGTCTTCATTAGCTTTACGATATCACAATTCGTAACGCACAAAATGGATCGACGTGGTTTATGGATAATTAAATCCGATTTCGGTCCCTTCGGAATGATCAATGAATTTGGCCAGATTTGATAATCGGTTATTTAACTATCAAATTTCACACATAAACAGTCACTAGGCCCACATTATAAATCTCTCAAAACAATCATTTCAAAATATCTTTACAAATATATATAGTTGAATTCCTATCAGTACTTCAATATTTGAAAAAAAATTCAAATACTTAAATCCCTAACAGGATATTTCAAAATTCCCTTTTATAATTTAGAAATATAAATTTTCAGCACTTAGAAATATTTCAAAATCCCATTTATAATTCATTACTTAGGAAATAGTTTATAACTTATCTCATAAATCTCAGGAATTTTCAATTAAGTCCTTTTTACAATTTCCGAAACCAATTATACTTATTTGTAATCCTATCTAACAATTTATAACTTCTTCTATGAATTCAGATTCATTTTTCGTAGTTCCCATATCCAAAACACTTAGAAATTTCTCAAGTTTCCAGAATTCCATTATAAAACTCCTCTTACAAAACCATCTCCATTTAATAACTTTATTTTTAAGTCTTGAGAGTATTTATAAATCACTTCAATCACTTACCTATAAACCATACACACATATAATAATAAATATTTTTAAAGAATAATAATTTAATTTCAAAACATGATTAAGTAACTGTTTAAAATATCAATGCACGTTTTAAATAACCGACAATAACTAATTTACAAATCATTTGTAATAATACTAATCGATTTACAAAGCTTATTATAAAAATTAAAATTTATTTCAATTGATATTAAATATTTAAAAAAAAACAACTTTCGAAATATTTTAATACTAAAATTTTTTAAGCTACATAGATTAATAAATAAAAATTATTTTTTAAACAACTTAACGTTTCGAGAAAAAAATATTTTTTTAATATTTTTTTAATATAACCAATTTTATATTTATAAAATGGTGAATCAATTTTTCACAAATCAATTTACCATTCCTATTTCACAACTATTTCCGTTTCTCTTTCTAAACCGATTTTGTATCTCTTTATAAATTCGCTAGGTGCATTTATATTTCCAACTTATCAAATGATAATCACTTCGGTTTATTTGTAATCATTGTTTATAAATTATATAAACTCATTTCCAGTTTATAACAGATTTAATTGCTAAAATCCCTTTATAAATCAATTTCTATTTAAAATTCCATTTGGAAATCTATTCCTTAACAAGTTCCAATTATAATCCAAATTCACTCAAAATCTCAATTACGACTTCCTTTCCTTATTTTAAGAAATCTCACTTAAAATTCATTGTTTAAAAATTCTCAACTTAAAATTCTCTATTCGCAACCATTTGATGAAATAGCTAAATAAATATCCAGAATCAAATTATTTATTTATTTTACCCAACCCAATTCCTTTTTAAACAATTCAATATAAATAATTTCATTTTCCAAACCACTTTTAAATCCCATTTTTAAATCAAAATATTATTTATGGTATTTATAATACCAAAATTAGGGCTAGTGCTACTATAGCATCCAAATAATTGAATCACACAACAATCCATAACAGATGATTCAATTTCATTATATATCATTATATACATGAACAACAATCAATATATTTTGAGGAATGCAGTTGGATCCCTCCAACCTGTTTCCCTGCATCCACGGATGTTATATAACATAAAATACCAATTCCGCTTCAAGGCATGATACCATAGTAATATAG
This sequence comes from Allium cepa, assembly GCA_030765085.1. NCBI lineage: Eukaryota > Viridiplantae > Streptophyta > Magnoliopsida > Asparagales > Amaryllidaceae > Allium > Allium cepa. The sequence continues at coordinate 953,405,988 of CM060934.1, read as the reverse complement.
GGTCATCCGTTATGCGGGGCGCATAGTGTCTCATCCGCTCCAATTGACGGGAATATACCCAACTACTAATATATATAATATAACGTTCAACTAATAATAATATATCAATCCAACCAATCATCCAATAATTAATTTTAGTTCTTATAAATTAACCTGAAATCCAAGATGAGTGAGATTTACTTACCTTGACTTTTATTTGCAATCTGTTCAAATTTCAAATTAATTTGAATAGTGTTCAATTTAATTTAAAATTTTCGCTAATCTTCAAATGTTTCCAACCAAATCCCAGATTGTAGTGTTTTCCATAATGATTCCAACGCAACTTATTCAAAATTTTTGGACCTCCTACGAATTAAATATTGCATTTTAAGATACGCGAATTATATAGTGTAATTAATTTCTTGAATATACATCAACAATAATTAATTACCGCAATAACGAAGACTAACCCTCCCCTTCATCATTCCAGACATCATGCTTCCATCGACAGACTTCAACCCAAGCCCTAACCACAATCAGATCGCGACCCTCCCCATGTCGAACTCACTCGTGCCTGGTCCGACCTTGCTTTTAATAGCCTTTCGCACGAGCATGGAGGTACTACCGCTTCTAGTTGAACTCACACGCACCAGCTTCCAAAAACCCCAAATGAAAATGAACAAAATGCCTCACGTCACCTTCTTGCTTTGCCCCTGTCACTATCGTGTTCGTCGACAATGCCGTGAATTCCTCATCAATGTTTTCTAAGCTTGTATAAGAACACAATTGCTTTTTTTATTTCTCTTGAATTCGAAATGTAAAGAAATGCGAAAGGGAAAGGCTCGCATGATTTAAATTCTGAGAAGGCGATGTGTTTCAGAAGTATAGGGCGGCGATGGAAACATAATAGGGTTTGACTTTGCAATATAATATATTATTAAATTTCAAAAATATCTCGATTATAGCCTCTTAAAAATCCTATAGCCCTATCGAGACGTACCGCCTGGCGTTTCTAATGTTATACCCCTATTATGAACGAAATGGAACAAGTCTCGAGCCCTAATTCGATTGTATGGTGAAGATAGCTTTTTGAATCCAATTTTAATATAAAATTTCGATATAAATTTCAACGTGTTTCTATCCCTACGACCAAACGGTAACTCCAAATTCAACGAAAATCGAAATATGATAATAATACACTATTATGGATCCAATGAAACTAGTTTCATCGAATTCTGAGACTGTTCCTCGGATCGCTATTTAAACGCGCGATTAAATCGACGATTTTCAAGATTTTCGAAATTACATGGAATCCCAGTTTTAAAAACTTATTAATTCAATTCTAATTCAAATAGAATTTATATCATCGTTAGAAATTGTTTTGATTCATTTAGCTAAAATTTCAATTATTAACCATTTCCGCATTTAGATAAATAGCTATATTTGAAATTTAAAATTTCAACCAAAATCTTCATAACCAAAATCAGCATATATTCCAAATCCAATATTTAAAATCATTTAAATATTCAATATCAAATGACAAAAAATCTGGATCGTTACAGTAAGTATATATATATATATATATGTGTGTGTATATGTACATATATTTGGACAACATACATTACATATCGGATGAGCTAATGTGTCTGTTCCAATGTAAATCTCAACATCTATATACGGGCATGTTATACCTTGCACGGGCTGACATGCTACAAATGTGCGCACACATATATCTATACGATACATACATAGATATATAAATTAAATAAAATTATACAATTTATAAAATGAAATAAATAAGAGATTTTATTTAAATAAAACTTAGAAATGTTATAAATACGTTAGATTTCATAGGCCCAATATAGATCCAACAAGGGTATTTTGTTTAAATTCATCCCATAACTTCAACTATGGACGGGTCCAATTCTAACAAATCTAACTATAAGGCGATCTACATGTGATGGGTCTTCGCCATCGCCTCCCATGCCAGTCCCTCTCTAACTAGAAGAGGGGCAATCTAATGAATATGAATATCGTCGATGTGGAAAATCAATATCTATCATAAACACATATTTTATTATGGGAGAAGAAATCATTTTATTATGAGAAAACATATCATTTTTTGTGAGAAAACATATAACATTAATGATCGCATAAATTACTTTCTATTAAAACATATAATAATAATCGGTCCTCGTCGTTTTTTGATTCAGACTCGGTCTCATACTCTATATCGTTTTTCTTTGTAGTCTCAAATGCTTCTACTAAAATATTCGATTCATTGTTTAAAGGCCCAAAATCAGTACGATCACCAGTTATTATTATTTTATTATTTCGCTCATGATTTGCTTGATAAGCTTTTTCATTCAGAATATTCTTTCCATTAAACGTAAATCTCACCTTTGTTTTAAGAACCGTTGACCTATCTGGTTTATTTCTTTTTAGGGATGGATATAAGCAAAATAAACTTGTAGTGCATATTTGGCTAATACAAAGGATCAAACTTATGGTAATGCGAGTTATGTTTTATCTCAATAAGATTATAATCTTTGTGCACGTCGAATCTAAAACCTGGAACATTATCGAACCAATAGCATTTACATAAAAAACTTTCTCTACAGGCCCTATTAAATATGTCAATTCCAAGACCTAGATTAAGACGCCGTAAAAATCTTTTATATGTTCATCTGGATCATCACTACCTTCAAAAAATACACTGGTATTATTAGTTAATTTTTCAGCACCATATTATTTGGTGTAGAATTTAAATCCATTAACGAATTTTTTTGGATATGTCTTGACATTTTTTTTGTCTCATCGCAATTTGTTTCAATCCTTCATCACAATTTCTTAGATCATAAATGTCGTTTGAAACCCAATCAACAATTTTTTTACTGAGATCGCTACATGGATGTTGTGATTCATAAATACTACAAATATTAGGTATTGTACATATTCTTTAAGTATGATTAAAATAAATATAAATTTAAGAATTCATATATCGAAAATTATTAAGTAATAATACCTAACAATGGTGCAACTTCAGTGCATTTAAGAAGTACATATGTTTTTGCTACATCGTAATCTCTGCCGTCTAATCATGTTTCCAAACATTTCCCTACTGGCCAACCATGTTGTCTAAAAATAGATAATATTACTTGAGAAGAATCATCTCCATCATTATGCCAAACATTTTCAATAATAAGTTCACACGGTCACTGAAATAATGTGAGAAAATGAATGACGCTTCTTCTTCGATATATGATTTGCAAATCAAACCTTCAACTCGTGTTTTTGTCTAATTTTTGTCTTCAAATGATTTAAATACCCATTACAAAATTATTTTAAATTAAATTTAGTTATGTAATTGTAACAACCCTAGATTTTTGTATATTATTTAAATTGGACTTTATTTTATTTTTTAAATTATTTTAAATTTGTTTTATTTCAAACATTTCATTTTAAAATATAAATGATGATTATTAAATGATTTATAGTTCAAACCAGTATAATTTGAATATTTTACTGTAAAGTGGATTTCTAGTCAAGCTGTTCAAACTGTTACTTTTAAACTTCAAATTTAAATTATTTAAAATCTTAAATTTATCTTTTATTATGAAAATAGATGTAATAACTTGAACACTTCTTTTCGTTTCGTTGAAAACGGAGTTAAACTGTGAAAGTTATGTATATTTCAATATTGAGTGCAATTTGTTTATTCTGCAATTTTGTTATTTTTAAATTGTATAAATCATATTTTATTGTCATATTTCATTTTAATATGGGTCAACATGTTATTGTATGTATATTTTTGTATTATAATAATTTTAAAATGAAGTAAACAATTTTTCAAAGTCAATGGTGATTTATTTGTAATTTCTGGACACTGTTTTGGATTTTTAAGAAATTTCTTTAAATCTTTTTCTATTTTCTTTAAATTTAATTTTTTTTCTTATGTGTTAATGGGTTATTTTAAGTATATTTTTTCTTTTAATATTTTTTTAAAGTGATGTTATAATTTTTCCAAAGTTTACTGTGTTGAATTTTTTTTTAAAAGGCTGTTTTCGTATTTTCTGCTATTTTCTTCATTAAAATTATATTTAAATTTAATTTTTTTTATTTTATGAATTTACTTTTATTTTATATTATTATTTATGTTTAAAAATATATTACAAGCTCATATGAATTTTCTAAAATTTATTTCATGTAATTTCAAATTTTCTAGACTAGTTTACTATTTTTGCTATTTTCCTTAATTACTTTATATAATTAATAAATATTATATATTTTTATATTTTTTGATAAATTTTCGAAATTTTATCTAGGATTATTATTATTTCCAGAAATATCAAGTTATATAAACAAAATTAAGGAAGTTTGAAAGGTTTTAAAAGCTTTGAAACGTAAAGTCGTTTCACCTCCTAACTCGTTTCTTTTACCGTTTCCTCATTTACTCTTTGACCGTTTTTTTTTCTTTTTCTATTGAATAGCCATGTATTTTACTTCCTATTCACGTGAGAAACTTCTCACTTTCCATCGTCAAACTCACGGCTAGAAGTATTGATGGTAATGGCTTCCATTTCATCTTCTTCTTCCTTTGTTTTTCTACTTTTCTATTTGAATTTTGTACTTGTTCTCACCTTCATAGCTTGGCTCCTCCTCAACCAGATCTGATCAGACCTCCACCACCCCCTTCCTCTGACCATCTCCCATCCTACTACCTCTCCATTTCAGGCCAAGCCAATCCAAGGTGAAGACCACCACAAAATCCACCAAAAAAAAAACCATCACAAACTATCACTTATGGCCTAGAATTGTCATCTCCTCCTTCTACCACCATTATCCGCCACTACCTCCACTACCACCACCTCTTACCTGACCTCCACCCTCTGCCACATCACCCACCACCCTCTGGAAATCAGGCCATGACCATAGAGCATGAGGCCGAGCCCAATAGGAGCCAAGATGTGATGAAATTTGCTTTGTTCTGTAAAGTGTTGCACCTATATCTTCATCTCCTTTAAACCCATGTAGGCCGACCACTTTGCACCCAAACCAGACCTTAATCCATGGCATAGCTGAGCTTAACCCATCCATAACTGATCCATGTGAAGTTGAGAACAAGTGCAAAGCATTTGACTTTGTTCTGGACATTGATTTCTAGTGCTGTTCAAGTGTTACATTGTTTTGTAACTTATATGTTGTATTGTTTGTTTAAATATTTGAATAAGGAAATTATCTTTGGTTCTCTCAATATCAAATCTTTTTCGTGCCATCGTGCTTTTGAAGATCTTAGTTTGGGTCATTTGTATCGCAATCTCCAGCTCAAACAAGTGAGTATTTCTCACTAGGCATTATGTACTTATATAAGTAGTAAATTGACACCCTGTGAATCTGTAGAACTATACGATCATGTTATAACTGCTTATATTATTATCATATGATGTTCACACCTGTTATTACACCTATTATGTTATATGTTACTGTTATTTCATGCTATTATGTTTATTTTATCTGTCCATCACACTGCAAATTCCCTTTAGATTAGAATCACTATGGGTTGAAATGATACATACCCGAACGGACTTTAGAATAAGAGAAAATTATTATGGGCTGAAATGATAGGCCTGAATGATTTTCAACTTATTTTATTTACTTGGGACTGCTGGTTTGAAATGATAAAACCCGGATTTTTCTTTGTAAATTACGGGTTGAAATGATATATTACCCGTATCACTTTACCTAGCGTAGAAAATTATATATGCTTTCTAAAAAATTTAAATATTTTAGAAATTTAATTATTATAATATTTTGATTTAAAATTAAATAAAATATAATTTTTGTAAAGTATTATTGACTTTCTGGAAATCTACAAGTTAAATAAATTATGGAAAAGTTAGAAATTTCGAATGTAAGTTATTTTGAAAATTTTGATTTAATTTTTAACGGAATTTAAATTAACTTTGAAATATGATAAATTTATGATATTTTGAATTTAAATTAATTTAAAATGATTTTATAACATATTAATGATTTTTGAATAAATTTAAAAATGTTAATGAGTGAATATTGAGTTGAATTTGGAAATATAACTTAAATTGGAATTTATGAATTTGGTTCAAAAGTGAAATTTTAAGTTAAGTTAAATAAAATGGAATTAAGTTATATTTGAAATTTTAAACTTAAGCGTTAAGTTGAAATTTAATGTAATGAATTTAAATTTGAATGTTGAAATTTAATAAGTGAATTATTAATAAATATTGATTTTTGGAAGGAAACTTAACTTTATAAAATCATGAATTTAAGGAAAATTAAATGATGCTTATAAATGTGAAAACGTATGATTTTATAAGTTAAAAATGATTTACATAAAAATATAAGTGTTTGTGAAATTCTATTGAATATTTGAAGTTAATTAACAGCATTTTTAATACTGTCTTTTGTTAAATTTAATTGTTTTTGAATGTAACTTTCTGTAGCATTTTCTAAATGCTGCGAAATTTGAATTTTCATTGTTTTAATAAATTTAAGTGCATAAATGAACATTGAAAAGTTTAAATTTTTGGAATTTAATAATTTAATTATTAAATGTAATAACTTCATTTTTATGATTTAATAATGAAGTAATTTTTTTTGAAGTATAACTATTTGATATATTAAATGATTTGAAAAATGGAGTTTTGAATGATATGATATTTTGATATATTAAAATGATTGAAATGTGGTTTCGAAATATATGATATTTTGGTATATTAAAATGATTGAAATGTGGTTTTGAAAAAATATAGCTATTTTGATATATTAAAATGATTTGAAATGTGGTTTTGAAAAGATATGGTATCTTGATATATTAAAATGATTTGAAACGAAGTTTTGAAAGATATGATACTTTGATATATTAAAATGATTTGAAAAATGGAGTTTTGAAAGATATGATATTTTGATAATAAATGATTTGAAAATGGAGTTTTGAAAGATATGATATTTTGATATTAAATGATTTGAAAAGAAGTTCTGAAAGATATGATATTTTGAAAATGAAGCTCTGAAAGGTTATGATATTTTGATATATTAAAATGATTTGAAAGGAAGTTTTGAAAGGATATGATAATTTAATATATTGAAATGGTTAGAAATGACTGATATTTATTTTGATAAATATTTGAATTGAAATATATGGCATGATGATATATTGAAATGGTTTGGAAATGATTTAATCTTTATTTTGATAAAGACTTGGGTTGAAATGATATTTTATTTTGAAGTATAAAATATTGTTTTAAAGTTATAACTACGGGTTATAATAACGATTGGTTGTTAAAGAGACCGGGATCAGATATTGTCTTATAGCCGACCAATACCGAAAACCACTTTAACAACTGTGTACGCGGTGGAGATTCCAGAATGAAGTAGGTTGGTGGCGACGTTCTCGAGGTATATTACGTGGACCCAACTCCCGTGAGTTGGCATATATGACTAAAACAGGAGCTATACCGGGCTACACAAAGGGTCTCACCCTTTCATCGAGCATGCTCCATCTGAAACCATTCTATTGCTTTTGTGATTCGATACGTGGCGCCATTTTGATTCGGGGGTATTGTTCGAGGTGGGCGGAAGCTGCTGGCTTGCCGTCACCACCGGTCCGGGAGTGCAAACGGTGTATCCACCCTGGCATTGCCTCGCGTGCCGTGTCATCTCCTTATAGCGAGCCCACTACGATTTTGGTTTTAAAGATCCGACCGCGTTAAGGTTCACCATCCCCTTAACGTTATTTTCTATATGATTATACTTTACTGATTAAACACTACTGTATATAGCATATATTACTACATAGTAAATAGTTTAACGGATCCTTAGAGGATGGGCGGTCCCAAGCATCTTCTAAGTTACTTGTACCTTAACTACAGTTCACTTGAGTTGGTTTACATTGTATAAGTATGTATGTCTTGACTCGAGTGTTTGTATTTTTTTATTTACGCTCGGGTCAGCCTAAGTTAGTCACAGATTTGGATTTCCACTTTATGGAGATTAGAATCGTTGGAGATTATCTAGTTGTCAGGTTTTATCTTTTGCAGTCTGTTGGTCCTTTCAGCTCTTGTATTAGTAGACTTCTATGTAGTGAGACTTCCTTTGTACTTTATTTCTTCTGTTGTATTTTATGTAACTCTGATATATTTATATAGTAGGTTCATGAACTACTATCTCTTTTACTTCCGCTGCATTATTATTACTCTGTGTCTGTGATCTGTGATTTTTATTTACTGTATATTCTGAGGTTTGCCAAATTTTTATTTACAACACGGTATTTTGAGCAATTCAATTCTGGCATGAGTGTCAACCTATACACTTATAATGGATGCGAATGGTTGAAAATATCGGGCCGTTACAGTAATTTTTAGTTTGAAGTTAAATTAATATTTAACATAGTCAATATTATTACCTATGAAATAGATACATCCATCCATATTGCACAAGACCTCGAATAAGTGCTTCAATTGAAATATGAATACGTAAATGTTCCATTACATTAAAGAAATCTATAGGAAAAAATTTCTCCAGTTTGCAGAGTAGTATAGGAATATCTACTTCAAATTTATGTAGATGTTCGACTATTAACGTAGTCGAACAAAGCTCTTTATAAAACATACTAAGTTCCGTTCTAGCCATCCAAACTTTTACGAGTAACGATTCTTTGAAAAACATGAGTAAAAAAAATTTCCATCATTACATGGAAATCATGACTTTTTATCCCACTCAGTTTATTGTTTTTAAAGTCGACACATCTACGAAGATTAAAAGAAATTCCATTAGGAAATCTTAGTCCTTCCTTCCATTTTAACACAAATTTTACTTAGTTATTGTCTAACACATGACATTCATTGGATTAAATAGTGCCATCTGGGTTGATATGAAGCTCAGAATGCTTACATAATTCTTCTATATCGCATTTTGATTTTCACAATATTCTTAGTCTTCCCTTTAACATTAAAAATTCATTAAACACATTATGAAACACGTTTCTTTTCATTGTGCATCACATCAATATTATGACGAAGTAAGAGATCTTTCCAATAAGGTAACTCCCAAAATATACTTTGGTTGCACCAATTATGAGCCGTTGATTTACTTGATATTTCAATTTGTACTCCAGCTTTATGTATCTTTGAATATTTCTTTACAAGTTCATATATTTCATCGGTTGATTAAATTATTGGCGGTTGTCTAATCTTTACTTCGTTAGGTTGAAAGATTTTATTTTATCTCTTTTAAAAGTCTGATTAACATGGAGAAAACATTGATGTCAATCAAACCGGTAATCTTCTTCCCATGTGTTAAAGAAAATGCTCGTATTTCATCCATGCAATAATGGACAAGCTAGGCGGCCAGCCATACTCGAACCTGAAAGCATTGCATATGCAGGAAAATCACTAATAGTCGATAACAAAAATGCAAACATATGAAAATTATATTCTTCAAAACGTTGTATGTTTCGACTCCTTCATACCACAGTGTTTTCAACTCTTCAATCAATGGTTATAAATTAACACCGATGCCTTATGTCGGATCATCAGGGTTGGGGATGATAATAGTGAGAAAAATATATAGAGTTTTCATACACATCTATGTAGACACATTGTAAGGTGTAACGATAATACGCTTAGATGAATATTTAGAACCATATTAAGAGAGTGGTGAGGATCCATCCATACACAAACCATGTCTAACATTACGGCTCTCTACAGTAAAAGAGGCATAAGTCTTATCAAATGTTTCCATGCTTCTCCATTAACTGGATGTTTTAAGGTACCTTCTTCCTATGTTCTCGTATCGTCCCATCTTATATTAGTGCGGTAATAGAAGATTGATGTAGCCCAGCCTGAAGAAATCTTAGGCCGCGAGCGACCTATTGAACTAAAAGGTCGCGTGCGACCTAACGGTGTAAGGGATGGCGAGATAAGAGAAGAAAGAGATGCAACACCAATCGCCAACGATCTATGTGTTGGGTCGGGCAGCGAGTTACGACCTAACGAAGGTCGTGAACGACCTAGCAAGGTATCAAGGCTATGCGGTTGCAGTAGAAATGAGTTATGCAGAAAGTCTTTAGGTCGCTCCGACCTAACTCCAACGACCTACGACCTAGTTAGGTCGCGTGAAGAAGATCCCATTGTTGAAGCCTAAAGTCGCTACTGAAGCTTGAAGTTAAGTCGCTAACGACTTATGTTAGGTCGTGAGTCTTATCTTAAGTCGCTAGTGGTTATGTCGCGTGATCTTTATGCCATTTATGGGTTGTATTTGATAGTTTGTGTGAGTTGTATATAATTATAGGTCGTTAGTTGTTGTTGCGTCGTAATGCTGTTGTGTCATTTGTATTTGTTGAGTCGTAACTCGTAGGTCGGCACATAACTAGGTCGGCCGTGAGTGTGTGGTGTTGTAATAAGTTGAGTCGCATATTGATAGGTCGCTAGCGACCTAAGTTGGGTCGTGTATTGTTCGAGTTGTAACGCCTATAAATAGGCAAGGTGAGTCATTTGTAAAGGGGTTGTTGATTTTTGAATGAAACTTTGTTTGAGTGCTTTGTGCCTCTTTTGAAATTGGTAGTTGAGTGTGATCTCTTACCTCCACTTTTGGTTATTCGAGTGCGCTCGAATCAACGATTGTTGAAGCCAATTCACGGTATCAAGTGCGCTTGATCAACGTTCGAAGAATTGTATATCTTCTCTCACCGCATCGTGCGCGATCAACGTGTCGAAGATAGCTAGAATTTGGTATCTTCTGGAGATCAACGAATTTGGGCATTCGGTATCTTTTAATCCATCGATTTATATTGATTCATCTAATCGTTCTTCGATTAGTTTGACACGAAATTGTCATTTCGTCGTCAATCCGTATATCCGCTGCGTCAGTTTGGTATCAGAGCTAGACTTAGCCAATCATAGCTAAGCCGAGTCTTGGAGCCAAGGAGTTTGAAGTTTGGTGTTCATCGTGTTCATCGTGAAGTTGCAACAAGTTGGGAGTTTTCGATCCATAACATTCTGGATCAAAGTTCGGAAAGTGTTTGAATTTTTGAAGAAGAGTTTGAAGTGTAGGCCGAGCATCACTTTATTGTTCAAGCCGAGAGTCCAGTTTGAATTTGAAGTTGTATTTGTTGAAGTTCTACAATGCCTCCGAGAAGAGCCAACCGTCATCAAAATGTTGAAGATTTGTTTAAACGAGAAGATGCTAAACAGATGGAACAACGAATTAGCAATAAATTCAATGAGAAGTTAGATGAAGGTATTGGGAGGTTGGAGAAATTGATGATTGACATGAATGAAGGTCAAAGAAGAAGGTCGCCAATCTCGAACCATGGAGGAAACCGAGTTTCGCCATCGGTTACGGAAGCGAGGAGGGTATCGCCGCAATCTTACCGAGATAGAAGAGAATCATCTGTTTCATTGAGAAGAGAACATCATGAGCATAGAAGTGAAGAGAGAAGGATTCCACGGGAGTATGAATATGAACCTTACCATGATGAAGAGAGACATAGTAGAAGAGACATGCGTGATCGAAGGGATGTTGATGGTCGAGATCGATATAGACGTACATTTGATTTTGATGAAGAAGGTGATAGAGCTAGCATTCATTATCGAGATCGAGACCAAGTTCGAAATTCATACCGGGATATAGAAGATGATCGACATTGGGAGTCGGGGATGAAGACCGAAATACCTGAATTCAAGGGTGGAATGGTTGAAGAAGAATTCTTGGACTGGTTGTCTAATGTTGAAGAGATCTTTGATTTCAAAGAGGTTTCGAAAAATCATCTAGTGAAGTTGGTTGCTACAAGGTTGAGAGGGAGAGCTATGGCATGGTGGCAGCAAACCAAACTTACACGAGAACGGATGGGGAAGTCGAAGATTGAATCATGGGAGAAGATGAAGAAACTGATGAAAGATACATTTTTACCTTACAATTATCAATCACTTATGTATCAGAGGTTGCAGAATCTGAGGCAGGGGACAAAGATTGTTAATGATTATGCTGACGAATTCTATCAACCGATTGCTCGAAATGACATTATGGAGACAGAGGAACAATTGACTGCTAGATTTATTGGGGGGTTGAGGATGCAGATTCAAGATATGGTGAATATGTTTGATCCTAGATCTGTAGCTGAAGCACATCAGAAAGCGTTGGCTTGGGAGAAGCAGGGAAGACGAGGAGGTGGTGTGTTTCTAAGTTCCAATACTCAGAACAAGGGTGCTAGTGGGAGTTGCAATGTTTCGAAAGCTGTCAGTAAACCAGTTGTGAATGTGGTTGCAAAGGCAAAGGTCAACAACAATTTCAAATGCTATAATTGCCAGGAAGTGGGTCACAAGAGCAATGAATGTCCCAAGCCAAAGAAGCGAACTATGATTGCTGAAGTGGAAGGTGAGGATGTTAATGAAGGCTATTCTAGTCCAGTTGAGGAGGATGAACAAGATATCACGTCAGGAGATGAAGGATGTAATCTAATGATGAGGAGGTCTTGTTTAACACCGAAGCAGGAAGAAGAAGCTAGTTGGTTAAGGAGTAATATCTTTCAGTCGACATGCACTATTCTGGGAAAGGTGTGTAAATTTGTGATTGATGCAGGGAGTTGTGATAATATCATTTCTACTGAACCTGTGAGAAAGTTGAAATTGAAAACGGAGAAACGTACAAACCCTTACAAGTTAGCATGGTTGAGAAAAGGAGGAGAGGTGAAGGTGGACAGGCGAGTTCATGTTCCATTTTCTATTGGGAAGAAGTATAAAGACGAGATTCATTATGATGTGGTGGAGATGGATGTTTGTCACTTGCTTTTGGGAAGACCATGGCAGTATGACCGAGCAGTGCAGCATGATGGTCGAACCAATAGCTACAGTTTTATGTTTGGGGGTACTAAGATCATTTTGGTTCCGAAGAAGAGACAACAAGGAGAGAGCAAATCAAAAGAGATTGAGGAGCTGAAGACTTTGTTGACTTTGAAGGAATTTGTTGAAGAAGTAGAGGAGAGTCCAGAGGTGTTTTTGTTGATTGGACATGAAGCCACTGAAACTAATGAAGTTCCAGAAGAAGTAAAGCCGGTATTGGAAGAATTCAGAGATGTGTTTCCTGAAGAGTTGCCAACGGAGTTGCCACCGTTGAGGGATATACAGCTTCAGATTGATCTTGTGCCAGAAGCAGTATTACCTCACAGGCCACATCACCGAATGAGTCCTAAGGAGCTTGAGGAACTAAGAAGGCAGGTGAAGGAGTTGTTATAACAAGGGCGTGTTCAGGAGAGCTTGAGTCCATGTGCCGTGCCAGCTTTATTGGTACCAAAGAAGGATGGGACGTGGAGGATGTGTACGGACAGTCGGGCTTTAAACAAGATCACTGTGAGATACAGATTTCCTATGCCGAGGTTTGATGATTTGATTGATCAGTTGAGTGAGGCTGTTATGTTCTCGAAGATTGACTTGAAGAGTGGATACCATCAAATTCGTAGTAGACCGGGTGATGAGTGGAAGACTACTTTTAAAACTAGAGAAGGTCTATATGAATGGTTGGTTATGCCGTTTGGCTTGTCAAATGCTCCTAGTACTTTCATGAGAGTGATGAACCCGATTTTCAGATCGTTCATTGGGAAGTTCGTGGTAGTTTACTTTGATGACGTTCTAATCTATAGTGGGAGTATGGAAGAGCATGTCCAGCATTTGCGAGAAGTGATGTTGATTCTACGACAGGAGCAATTTTATGCAGCAGCGAAGAAGTGTGTGTTCATGACGCACAGTGTTCTGTTTCTGGGGTACGTCCTGTCGAAGGAAGGTATTCAAGTGGATGAAAGCAAAGTGGAAGCTGTCAGGAGTTGGCCACAACCGAAGACAATTACTGAAGTGAGAAGTTTTCATGGGTTGGTATCTTTTTATCGAAGATTCATTCTACATTTTAGCAGTGTAATGGCACATGTAACCGATTGCATGAAAGGAAAGAAGTTCGTGTGGACAGAGGAAGCAGAGTTAGCTTTTGAGAAGATCAAGACACTTTTGACGACCGCACCAATTCTAATTTTGTCGGATTTTCAATTATTGTTTGAGTTACATACTGATGCATCGAAGGTTGGGATTGGAGTAGTATTGAGTCAGAAGGGAAGACCAGTTGCTTATTTCAGTGAGAAATTGTCCGGAGCCAAGTTGAGATATAACACTTATGACGTAGAATTTTACGCGATTGTTCAAGCTGTGAAGCACTGGAGACACTATCTGTTTCAGAAGGAGTTTGAGCTTTATACGGATCACGAATCTTTGAAGCATTTGCAAGGGCAGGACAAAATTTTAGCTAGGCACGCTTCATGGGTCGCGTATCTGCAGCAGTTTACTTTGTTAAACAAAAATCAGGGGTGACAAATCGTGTAGCCGATGCCTTGAGCAAGAGGAATCATTTGTTGATAACAATGAAGGTTGAAGTGACAGGATTTGAACTATTGCCAGAGTTGTTTGAAGAAGATCCTTACTTTGCGAAGATTGTTGAGAAAGTCAAGGATGGGAGTACTAATGAGTTTGTATTGGTGGATGGATTCTTATTCAAAGGGAATCGATTATGCGTACCAGATTGCAGCTTAAGGATGAAAATTGTAAAAGAGTTGCATGAAGAAGGACATGTTGGACGGGATCGCACATTGCAGTTGATTTCTCAGTCTTACCATTGGCCCTCGATGAGGAGGGTTTCGAAAGGGACAGCTACAAATGCGGGATTGTATATGCCTTTACCTGTTCCTACAAAACCGTGGATAGATATAAGCATGGATTTCGTGTTGGGTTTGCCGAGGACTCAACGGGGAAATGACTCTATATATGTTGTGGTGGACCGTTTCTCAAAGATGGTACATTTTGTTGCTTGTAAGAAGTCGGCAGATGCAGTCCATGTAGCACAGTTGTTCTTTAGAGAGATCTATCGCTTGCATGGTTTACCAGAATCTATAGTTTCAGATAGGGATACCAGATTTCTGAGTCATTTTTGGCTGAGTTTGTGGAAGGTGGTGGGAACGAAGCTGAATTTCAGTAGTGCTTATCATCCGCAAACTGATGGACAAACGGAGGTTGTGAACAGATCGTTGGGAAATTTATTACGGTGTCTTGTGACAGATAATCAGAAGAGTTGGGATGTGAAGTTATGTCAAGCGGAGTTTGCTCATAATCATGCTATCAACCGTAGTATGGGTTTCAGTCCATTTCAGATTGTATATTCAAGCTTGCCAAAGGAGCCGTTGGATTTAACGATAGTACCACAATCGAAGGGGACAGTTAAGCGGGATGCTGATTTCGTTGATGGATTGACAGAGTGCCATAAAATCATTCAGGAACGATTGGAGAAGACAAATGAGAAGTATAAACAATCTGCGGATCTGAAGCGAAGAAATGTTGAATTTAATGAAGGAGATTTAGTATATGCTGTACTAACGAAGGATCGTTTTCCAGTGGGAACATACAATAAACTCAAAGCTCGAAAGATTGGTCCTGTAAAGGTTGTGAAACGGATCAATGAAAATGCTTATAAGTTAAAGCTACCGGAGGATGACGTGTTTAATGTTAAACATCTTGTACCTCATTATGAAGATAAACAATCCAATAGAGAAGAGCTCTTAAATTCAAGGACGAATTTCTCCCAACCAGGAGAGGATGATGTAGCCCAGCCTGAAGAAATCTTAGGTCGCGAGCGACCTATCGAACTAAAAGGTCACGTGCGACCTAACGGTGTAAGGGATGGCGAGATAAGAGAAGAAAGACATGCAACGCCAATCGCCAACGATCTATGTGTTGGGTCGGGCAGCGAGTTACGACCTAACGAAGGTCGTGAACGACCTAGCAAGGTATCAAGGCTATGCGGTTGCAGTAGAAACGAGTTATGCAGAAAGTCTTTAGGTCGCTCCGACCTAACTCCAACGACCTACGACCTAGTTAGGTCGCGTGAAGAAGATCCCGTTGTTGAAGCCTAAAGTCGCTACTGAAGCTTGAAGTTAAGTCGCTAACGACTTATGTTAGGTCGTGAGTCTTATCTTAAGTCGCTAGTGGTTATGTCGCGTGATCTTTATGCCATTTATGGGTTGTATTTGATAGTTTGTGTGAGTTGTATATAATTTTAGGTCGTTAGTTGCTGTTGCGTCGTAATGTTGTTGTGTCATTTGTATTTGTTGAGTCGTAACTTGTAGGTCGGCACATAACTAGGTCGGCCGTGAGTGTGTGGTGTTGTAATAAGTTGAGTCGCATATTGATAGGTCGCTAGCGACCTAAGTTGGGTTGTGTATTGTTCGAGTTATAACGCCTATAAATAGGTAAGGTGAGTCATTTGTAAAGGGGTTGTTGATTTTTGAATGAAACTTTGTTTGTGTGCTTTGTGCCTCTTTTCAAATTAGTAGTTGAGTGTGATCTCCTATCTCCACTTTCGGTTATTCGAGTGCGCTCGAATCAACGATTGTTGAAGCCAATTCACGGTATCAAGTGCGCTTGATCAACGTTTGAAGAATTGTAGATCTTCTCTCACGGCATCGTGCGCGACCAACGTGTCGAAGATAGCTAGAATTCGGTATCTTCTGGAGATCAACGAATTTGGGCATTCGGTGTCTTTTAATCCATCGATTTATATCGATTCATCTAATCGTTCTTCGATTAGTTTGACACGAAATCGTCATTTCGTCGTCAATCTGTATATCCGTTGCGTCAAAGATCCATATAATCTTTGAAGTCTATGAATGATCGGTAAGAATGCATTCTCTATATGGAACATCCTTTCTATAATGATTCAAAATTGTCTGACACTTCGTATTTACAAATCTGATTTATTTAAATATTCGAATCTTGAATTAAATGTAATAACCCGCCTTTTTGGATGGTTTAAATCGACAATAAACCATACATGTCAACTCAAACCATTCAAAAGGGAGGATTGTTATTAGGGTAAATAAGGAAAGAAGAGAAAAGAAAGGAAAAACAAAATACAGAATCTCACAACGGAATGACAAAATATAATAATCAAATAAACACTTCATGAAGCTGTTTTACAAATAACATTTGATTACACTTATACAATACAAATAAGAGTTACATATACAGCAAATGTAAATAAAGAATGCAGTGGAACAACATGATGCAGTGGGATAAATAAAATAAATAGTAATAATATACTAAATCTTCATCTTCGTCCTTCAAAAATAGTCTTCAACACATTGAAAAGCTCAGATTGACCCAAGCGTAATGAAAAGACAAAGCACTCGAGTAAGAACTAAAAGATCTTATGTAAGTAAAATCAATAATAACTAAATATAAGTTTAATGACATTAGAGATGTTTACGAAATTTATATCTCCTATCCGGTGTCTAATGTGCGCGCAATAACTTAAGAGATGTTTGGGATTCCATCTCCTAAGGATCCGTTAAACTATCTACATAAATAGTACAATATGCTATTATAATATGTCTACAGTGAAGTATTAAAATAGTACTAAGGCATTACCTATATCCCCATTAACACATTTTTATATAATTTCTATAGTCCATACATATACTGTAAACTCCACAAAACCGATTGGATAATCAGGGAGCACTCCATAGGTACGGTACAAACCAAACTCGTAGTGGGCGTGATAAGGCATATGACATGGAAAACGAGGCAATGCCCAGGATAGGATGATATCGTTTTGCGGATTTGGACTGGTGGTAACGCATAGCAGCTACTACAACCCACCTCGGAGCACATCCTATAATCAAATTGAGGGGTGGCCACCAAATCAATTACAAAGTAATAAATATGGTATCGAAGAAGCATGTCCGATCGGAGGTGCAACCTCACTTGGTCCGGCGTGGCTCCTATTTAGTCATGTCAAGCTGATCCGAGGAGGTCAGGGCTGCGTTCATACCTTATACAAATAAATCGCCAACCATCCTGCTTTGTTCTAGATTCTCCATCACGTGCACTGTTGTTAAACTAGTTTTGGCATTGGCAAAGAGTATGGCAATATCCGATCTCGACCTCTTTAACAACCAAACACTTATTTCACATCGGTTGGTTCTTTTACATTTCCAAAACCGATTCATAATTTATATCAAAATATCATATTCACTTCAAAATCATATCACTTCCGAAATCATATTCGCTTTCAAAATCATATTCACTTTCAAAATCATTATTTAATTTCAAATCAAAATTACAAAATAGGTTAAACCATCATGTTAAAATATTCGCCTTTAAATCAAGGATTTAAATATAAACAATTCAATCTTGCATAGTTTAAATTCTAGAAAATAGTTGGATAATCATAAATAATTTAAATTGTTTAAAATAGTATAAGTAGTTTAAATTAGTTTTAAATAGTTTTTAATAGTTTAAAATAGATAAAAATAGTTTAAAATAGATTTAATAGTTTAAAATAGTTTAATAATTTAAAATAGTTTAATAATTTAAAATAGTTTAATAATTTAAAATAGATAAATAGTTTAAAATAGATTTAATAGTTTAAAATTAGAATAAAATAGTTTAAATAGTTTAAGGATTTTTAAAATAGTTAAAAATAGTTTAATATAAAAGTGTTTGAATATTGGAGATGATCTTTTACCATAAATAGTTTTGAAAATCTGAATAATCTAAATTTAAAATAATAGACTTTTAAACAGTTTATATTAAAATAATTAATTTGAAATAATAGTATCAAATCAAACCGTTTCTTCCATTTTTCCAAATCTGGACCATATCTAAATTTCAAATCAACAAAACTCAATTTAAATCTTTTAATTCAAATTCTCGTTAAAGCCATTCAATTTATATCGATTTCAAATCCATGTTTGAACCACAAATTTAAACCACAAAAATTCAATAGATTTCAAAGTTTTAATATTCAAACGTTCACAATAACTCATTTTTTGATAAATTTCATTTATATTTCAAAATTAAACTTTAAAATTTCAATTTAAATTCTTTAAACAATTCATTAAAACCAATTTCAATTTCAGCATTTTAAAGCATGAATAAAAAAAATTCAATTCATGTAAAACAAATTTTATTTCATAATATCATTTAACTGGATTAAAAAATCTAAGGATTTAAGATCAATAGATTTAACTAATTCGGTATCCGTATAAAATTTTCTACCTTATGGTTAAGTGATACAGATATATATTATTTCAATCCGCAATAATTTAAATTTACGGGTATATATTATTTCAACCTGTAATCCCAAAATAATTTCGAAATCCATAAAATCGCTCGAGTTTATCATTTCAACCCATAAAGATTTTTTTTCTAATCTATAGATCGTTCGGGTATGTACCATTTTAACTCATAGTGATTTTCCTAACAACAATTAAGGGAACTTGCAGTGTGATAACAATATATATAAAATAAACATAATATCCAGTAATGAAAAATCAACAATTAAAGATCCATCACAATCATCATTCACATCAACCAATAAATAACAATGATTAACTGGTTATCATTAATGGGTATTTAACTGGCAATTTAATTTCAATATTATATTAAATGGCAACTAAATTCAAAAAAAAAATCAGATTTGACTCGAATGACAATTTAAACATACCAAACAACAATGATTCAATTTCTTATCACATCATAAATTTAATTTAACTAACATAAGATATTTTCGTAGTTGTGAGTGGGTTATAACACTCACCTTTGGTTTTTCGTCGAGTTAAAATCAAATAAAGGCCCAAATTTGAGAAGTCTTAGAATTTGAACAAACTAGTTCCGTAATATTTGGAATTTTGATACGATCGCAATGGAGATAACCGCGTGTGAATTGGAGCTCGTATGCAAAAGCTATGATCATTAGAAGATTTAAGATTTGGATTTAAATTAATTAAATAATAAAATGATAGAGCACGTCATCACCTCAAGTGACGAAACCCTACAGCTCCTTGACATTAACATAAGAACATGATCAAGTAGCAGCCGCCATCATCCATGCAATAATCGCCGCCTCCACGACCTCTGTTGCCATGATCAGACGTCGCCCCAGCCTTCAGCACGACCAACCGCACCCCCTTTGCCTCGCGACCCTCCAAGGCACCTGCAAAAGCGCTCCCCACCGTCACCACCATTAGAAGCCATTTTCTGGCGATCCTGATGACCTACAAGGCGAATGACTAATACCCTGGAGACCTGCTCGACCTCCTCTTCCCAACCCTGCCTCTCGATCGTTGTTATCCCATTTTTGGTCAAAACTGGAATATCAATGTTGTGTGCATTTCCACCACGACCGCACCAAGAAGAAGCAGCCAGCAAGCGTATATAAGTCTAGGATTTCACTCAAGGTTCAAATATAAAAGTTCATTCGGTAAAACAATGCGAGAGTCCATTCGGCACTCCAACACTCAAGCCCATTCGGTATCTACAACATAAGGTTCATTCGGTAATCATCACCAGAGTCATTCGGCAGATCTAGGCTAAGGGCCATTCGGCAAGAGCAAGCTCACCTGGTCCGGCAATTAACTATGATTCGGCCCATCTCCATTCCCATGCATGGCCGAACCAACCTCACCTCCATCTCACCACCGGATCAACCAATTGCCGGACCAAACCCCCAAGTCCAATAATGCCGGACCAACTCCCCTTCATCTCACCACCGGACCAACGTCCTACCGGACCAAAGCCACTCCAACCACGACCGAACCAAGCTCCGCCTAACCAGATGTGCCAGGCCAGATTGCTTCATCCCAGGCCCACCAGCAGCTATATACATCCAGTACCCCTGCCCCCAGCCTCACTCTATAAATAGAGGGGCAGGGGTACAACAATGGGAGACAAGTTTGAGAGCTCAAGCACGGAAGGAACTTTCAAACAACTTTCATATACTTGTAACCAAAGCTTTGTACTTCCAATCTGAAGAGAAAGAGGAGAATAACATATGAAGTGGATGTAGGCACGTTCTGGCCGAACCACTATAAATCTGTGTGTCTTTTACAGTTTAGTCCCTGCTTTTTACATATTTGCATAAATCACCCAAATCGCTAAGAACAACATATAATCAACTAAATCGTACGACTTTGAGGTGTTTGCCCATTTTTTGCGCAAACATTTTTGGTGCTTTCACCGAGAATTGAACTCAAGGATTCTACCGCTTGGAATTCGAACTTGAGAGTTTAGAGATTCAGATTGGAAGGGTCATGGCAAGACAATCAAGCAGAAGGCCAAGGCCAAAGAGATGTGAACATGGAGGAAAATCAAGAGGCTTCTTCAGAAGCTAATCAGGCATCGATCCTGCATGGGGGCACCACACTTGGAGCATGTTGATCCAATCCCAGAGAGAGAGATAGGGGCCTCCGAGCCACCTGGTAGCAATAGAGGAATGAACGCTCATCCGGGGGGCAGGTAAAATTCCTTCCTGAACTCGGGGGGCAGGTCGAAAGCGATGAACAAGTCACAAACCTCTCACTAACACGGTTAGATCATTTACACATGTAATCGATCGCGCACGATCCATAGGCATGCTCTGAATGACTACTGACCGCACCATAGTAAGAGTTTACACTTTGACATCCTAGTCTTGCTCTTGCATTGATCTTGACTTGAACATTCCTGTTGTGGAATTCGTATAATTATTGCTTTGATATTTGCAAATTTACTTGTATGCCCGTTGGATCGCGAACGGTCCACGAGCACCTCTTGCATGGCAGCGAACTGTCAAAGTCTTTGATTCGGAAACTCCCCCAAACAATAACTCCGGCACTGATAATATTAAGTCCCCCCCGGGCACACTCATTCGCCTCGAACGGCACCCGACTTCGAACAGTCACAATTCGCCTCGAACGACACCCAACTTCGAACAGTCACAATTCCCCTCGAACGGCACCCGATCGCGAACGATCACAACTCTCCTCGAACGGCACCCGACCTCGAACGGTCACAATTCGCCTCGAACGGCACCCGACTTCGAACAGTCACAAACTCTTCTCGAACGGCACAACTCATCTCGCCACAAATGGCTCGATCGCGAAAGGTCGCCATTTGAGGTCTACCCCCTGACCGCCAACAGTCGCACCTTACCGCGAATGGCTCGATCTCGAACGATCGTCACCCGAAGTAAGGCGCTTGACCGCGAACGGTCCCATTTCATCTTTTGCCGCGAACGGCACCGGCCGTGAATGGTCACATTTCACCCCAAGTGGCTTGATCGCGAACGGTCGCCATTTGAGCTCCGCCCTCTGACCGGGCTCGGTCGCACTTTACCTCGAATGGCTCGATCCCGAACGGTCGTCATTTGAAGTAAAGCGCTTGACCGTGAACGATCACATTCCACCGCAAATGACTCGATCTCGAACGACCGTCGCATGGATTTAGACGCTTGACCGTGAACGGTCGCACTTCATCTCAAATGACTTGATCGCGAACGGTCGTCATTTGAAGTTAGGCGCTTGACCATGAACGGCCGCGCTTCATCCCAAATAGCTCGATCCCGAACGGTCGTCATTTAGGGCCATATAAAATATCAAGCTCTTTACAGGTTGTCAACAGGATATGAACATCCAGCTCATAGCATTACAAAACACGCCTTCCTACCGCAAGGACATCGACAGGATATGAACATCCAGCTCATGGCATTACAAAACACACCTTCCTACCGCAAGGCTTGTTTTGGGGGGCAAAGTGTTATCCCATTTTTGGTCAAAACTGGAATATCAATGTTGTGTGCATTTCCACCACGACCGCACCAAGAAGAAGCAGCTAGCAAGCGTATATAAGTCTAGGATTTCACTCAAGGTTCAAATATAAAAGTTCATTCGGTAAAACAATGCGAGAGTCCATTCGGCACTCCAACACTCAAGCCCATTCGGCATCTACAACATAAGGTTCATTCGGTAATCATCACCAAAGTCATTCGGCTGATCTAGGCTAAGGGCCATTCGGCAAGAGCAAGCTCACCTGGTTCGGCAATTAACTATGATTCGCCCATCTCCATTCCCATGCATGGCCGAACCAACCTCACCTCCATCTCACCACCGGATCAACCAATTGCCGGACCAAACCCCCAAGTCCAATAACGCCGGACCAACTCCCCTTCATCTCACCACCGGACCAACGTCCTACCGGACCAAAGCCACTCCAACCACGACCGAACCAAGCTCCGTCGAACAAGATGTGCCAGGCCAGATTGCTTCAGCCCAGGCCCACCAGCAGCTATATACATCCAGGACCCCTGCCCCCAGCCTCACTCTATAAATAGAGGGGCAGGGGTACAACAATGGGAGACAAGTTTGAGAGCTCAAGCACGGAAGGAACTTTCAAACAACTTTCATATACTTGTAACCAAAGCTTTGTACTTCTAATCTGAAGAGAAAGAGGAGAATAACATATAAAGTGGATGTAGGCACGTTCTGGCCGAACCACTATAAATCTGTGTGTCTTTTACAGTTTAGTCCCTGCTTTTTACATATTTGTATAAATCACCCAAATCGCTAAGAACAATATATAATCAAGTAAATCGTACGACTTTGAGGTGTTTGCCCATTTTTTGCGCAAACAAACGTCAAACGGTCGACGATCTACCATTGGATCGTAAACCCCAGAAATGGACGGATGAGAAAGATCGCCGATTTCTGGTCAAATGATGAATCAAATTGAAAAACGAATCGCTGCAGTAGATTGCGCTCATTGATAACTTTCCAATGACATATAATTCGATATAGTTTGGAGAGGCTGAAATTTTGATGATTTTGATTTTGAAATTAGGGTTTGTAATTGGAATTTGGTTTTTGCCATTGGAAGAAAGGAACAGATGAGAATGTGCGTATAGAATAAATAAAATGCTGCTAGGGTTTGAGAAACAAAATCTATTTATGTAGATGAAGATAGATAAAATGAATGGACAGATCGTATTGGTCGAAACGATTACGCGAACCCGAAAAGCCCATTCCACTTCCGAAAGTAGGTCATCCCATACATCAAAATAGATGATTTTGATATTTTTAAACACAATGGAACTAGATTCAACTCCCAATTCCATTCTATACAGAATTTAGCTTTTAAAATCATCTTATTTTAGATTGAATTCATTGGATTGATCTCTACGCGTTTCGAGCCTGCACGATCAAATGATATGTCTAATCGCTACGAAACTTCAAATCCTACAATAATTCGCTACTACAGATTCGACGAAACTAGTTTGTCAAAATCCGAGACAATGGCCAAAATGACTATTTTCACGTTAAATACATAAATTATTATTAAACTAATTTAATCACTTTTCAAATTCAAATTTAATTGTTAACAATTTTCATCATTTTTGATTACCTAGAAATTTAAAATCTTTTAAAACCAATTTCCCATGTAAATTTCAGTATTAAATATTTCATTAATTATGGCGTTCAATTTCAGCTGAAATAAATTCGTAAATTATAATTTTAAATTCCAATAAATTTATTCATTTTGATTTGCATCTTATTATTTAATCATCTATTACCTTATGAATATAATTATCATTAATTTACATTTTACTACATTCAGATTTTGCATTTATCATTTTTAACTCATATTAACTATAATATTTAATTATATTGAATTCACATGATTTTCAAATAAAGTCAACAGATTAAATAATAAAATAATAATTAAAACAATTGTCACTTTTAAGTAATTTAATCACATTTATAAATTGGTTGCTCACAACAAAGATTATAATCACTTACCACACCACTGATTTCATAATCTCTATTAACCAATTTCAATGAGTTACTTATAATTTCTCTTTTTAATACAACAGTGAATTTATTTCTTATTTGCGATTATAACTAATTTAACTTTACGATTAATTCAATTGGTTTAAATTACACTAATATAGTTGTCAATAACATTAAACAACATTATAAAAGCATATTTAACTATTTTCCCATTAATAAATCATAGATTTAAATTTTTTACAATATATAATACCAAAATCCCATTAAATATAAAAAATTAATTATTGAAAAATACGGGTCGTTGCACTCTCCCCCACTCCACACTTTTCGTCCACGAAAAGGGAAAGGAAGGAATTAAGGAATTAATACATTTTATTCAAAGTATTAAATTTATGAACAATTAATTTACATAATTAAGTATTTTAAATAAAATGTACAAATTAATAAACAATTGAATCTTCGTATTCAAGTTTAATAAAACTTTGAAAATATTTTCGCTTTCATAAAATTTTCTAAGTCCTGAATTTACGAAAAATTTCGGTAGAGTCTCCTTTGTACGGATTGGTCCGAAAAAAATAAAACTATCAATAATTCAATATATATATCATATTTAAATAATAAAATATCCCAAACCATGAGAAAACCAATATAATGTCGTTATAGAACCATAATTCGAAAACGTACATATTTGTCGGGTAAACAACTTTATTTATGAAACCAAAAGCAGTATTATTGCTTCCATAAACCTATATTTCACTTATATAATCCAAAATAGTGAGAATTATGTGCAAGAGAAATATTTTAGTTGTTTCAAATTAATAGCACAAGCAACACAACATAATAACAATCATTTACAACAAACAATACAACCATTATATGCAACAAAGGAATCAATCATGCACCCATAACAACCAAAACAAATGGTTTGTTCAGGTTTGGAAATTTTCATCGTTCAAGGGCGATAAATAAACTATCAAGTGTACCTTATACTCAACAGCCCTAGATAATTACTTAGTAGATTATTCATACAACCCGAAATGATTAGAAGTATCCTTTCCCAAACATCCCATTAGCCAACAACATAGAGTTTTAAATATTGTTTAAGTCTATTCTATTAGTTCCTCTCACATTATTAACCTCGGATTTATCTTAAATTCTCATTTATTCATACAATGTCATCTTTTATTAGTTTACATTCATTTACTTACATAAATTATTTCACATTCAATATTTAAAATAATCAATGAATTCATTATTTAAGTATTACATACATTTCATTTGTTTCTAATTTATTTATACAAGGTTATTTCTTAATAATTTACATTCATTCATCGTAGTTTAATTCCCATTTATTAATGTATATAAAACTTGATTTCAATTTAATATTAGTATACATTAAGGAATCATTCAACTTAAGTCTCTTAACTTCTTAATTGATATTTATCCTTTCTTATATAGTGTCATTGAATATTAAATATATTTCCGAATTATTTTAACATTTTCTGAAGTTATAATCATTTATGTAATATATTGTTCACTTTTACTATTCAACCTAATTATTAGCATTTCAAAAAATTAACCTATTCTTATAACATTTCTTGTACATCAAAATTTTTATTTATAGAAATAATTCCATTTGAACACTTTCATTACTTAAGTTTTACTTGTATAATATTCTATTACATATTCCTATTTAACATTACAACTATTTAAACATTTCAGGTAAGTTATATATATGCTTTAAGAATGTAATTGAATGTTATACAAGTTTATTTTATTCATTTTAGTTAACAAAATGTCTAATAATTACATCTTCTAAATTTTCATATCTTTTGATTTACAAGTTACAAAATTTCAATTTATTATATGTATTTCATTAATCCCTTAGCATCTGATTTCTTATTTTTCATTTTAGAAGTTCCAACTATTAAAATAGTTAAGATTTCATTTCATTACAAAATTTTGAAATCCCTAAGTTATAGAAACTTAAGAACTAAGTGTCAGGTTCCATTTCAAATCAATTAAAATAATACACACACACACACATATATACACTCATAGCTTTTATATATCCAATCATATTTAGAAATTTAAAATTAAGATTTGTTTATCAATACAAATGTGTAGTAAAGCTACTACAGTGGCCTTTCCACTTTGAAACTCGAAAATGAACGTCGATGATGCGGTCGTCATCACCGAAGTATTTTCCAACGACAGAATAGGGGAGTACAGAACTTATTTCCTTTAAAACATTTCTTTCAAGTCACTTTGAAATATTTATATCTGAAAATACTTCCAAATAATAGTACTATTTTATTCCAAAATCTTTTGAAAACAAATTTCAAAACCCCGGAACCTATGTTCTTAAATTTCCAATTTATATTTACTTTATATATAAATCATATTTTGCAACCAATACCTATAAATTTCACCTCCTAACAAGAAAACATATCATGAACTACTATATCCTTTTATAAAAAATTTTATCCTTATATATACAAAATATAATACTAGGTAAAATTATTTAATTTACCTATATTTCAAAAATAATATTGTGCCGGTCTGCCCTATTAAGTGTTTAAAAATCCCTATGGATGCTATAGCGTCCTATGTACCGACCAGAATTTATAAATACTAAACAGAATAGACTAACACAATATAAAACAATTTTATAATACTAACAAATACGCTCTCTCATATATACACTTAAACAACTCATTCTAGGGTATTACTACCATATCTATAATGAGTTAAACCCCACAAAGCTAAAGTTATCGCTAAACAAAGCTCTGATACCACTTGTAACGACCCACCTTTATGGACGGTTTAAATTGACAATAAACCACACATGCCAACTCAAACCATTCAAAAGGAAGAATTGTTATTGGGGTAAATAAGAAAAGAAGAGAAAAGAAAAACAAAACAAAACACAGAATCTCACAACGGAATGACAAAATATAATAATCAAATAAACTGTTTATGAAGTTGTTTTACAAATAACATTTGATTACACTTATACAATACAAATCAGAGTTACACATAAAACAGATGTAAATAAATAATGCAGCGGAACAACATGATGTAGTTGGACAAATAAAATAAATAATATTAATACATTAAATCTTCATCCTCCAAAAATAGTCTTCAACATAATGAAAAGCTCAGACTGACCCGAGCATAATGAAAAGAAAAAACACTCGAGTCAGAACTAAAAGATCTTATGTAAGTTAAATCAACAATAAATAAATATGAGTGTAATGGCTTCAGACATGTTTACGAGATTAACATCTCCTATCTAATGCCTAACGTGCGTGCAATAACTTAAGAGATGTTCGAGATTCCGTCTCCTAAGATTCTGTTAAACTATCTACATACATAGTACAATATGCTATTATAATATGTCTACAGTAAAGTATTAAAATAGCATTAAGGCGTTACTCATATCCCCCTTAACACATTTTTATATAATTCATATAGTCTATACAGATACTGTAAGCTCTATCAAGCCGATGGGATACTCAGGGAGCACTCCATTGGTATGGTATAAATAAAACTCGAAGTGGGTGCGATAAGGCATATGACATGGCACATGAGGCAATGCCAGGGTAGGATACTATCGTTTTATAGATCTAGACTGGTGGTAATGCATAGCAGCTACTACCACCCACATTGAAACACACTCCCATAATCAAATCAAGGCGTGGCCACCAAATCAATCACAAAGTGATAAATATGGTATCGAAGCAGCATGTCCGATCGGAGGTGCCACCTCATGTGGTCCAGCGTGGCTCCTATTTTAGTCATATCAAGCTGATCCGAGGAGGTCAGGGCTGCATTCATACCTCATACAGATCGATCGCCAACCATCCTACTTTCTTCTGGATTCTCCACCATGTGCACAGTTGTTAAAGTGGTTTTCGGTATTGGCAGAGAGTATGACAATATACGATCCCGGTCTCTTTAACAACCAAACGCTTATTTCACACTGGTTGGTTCTGTTACATTTCCAAAACCGATTCATAATTTATATCAAAATATCATATTCACTTCAAAATCATATCACTTTTGAAATCATATTCGCTTTCGAAATCGTATTCACTTTCGAAATCATTATTCAATTTCAAATCAAAATTACAAAATAGGTTAAACCATCGTATCAAAATATTCGCTTTTAAATCAATAATTTAAATATAAACAATTCAACCTTGCACAATTTAAATTCTAGAAAATAGTTGGACAGTCATAGATAATTTAAATAGTTTAAAATAGTACAAGTAGTTTAAATAGTTTGATAGTTTAAAATAGTTTTTAATAGTTTAAAATAGATAAAAATAGTTTAAAATAGATTTAATAATTTAAAACATATAAAATAGTTTAAAATAGATTTAATAGTTTAAAATTAGAATAAAATAGTTTAAATAGTTTAAGGATTTTAAAATAGTTAAAATTAGTTTAATATAAAAGGGTTTGAATATTGGAGATGATCTTATACAGTAAACAGTATTGAAAATCTAAATAATCTGAAATTAAAATAATAGACTTTTAAACAGTTTATATTAAAATAATTAATTTGAAACAATAGTATCAAATCAAACTGTTTCATCCATTTCAACAAATCTGGACCATATCCAGATTTAAAATCAACAAAACTCAATTTAAATCTTTTAATTCAAATTCTCATTAAACCATTCAATTTATATCGATTTCAAATCCATGTTTGAACCACAAATTTAAGCCATTCAAATTCAATAGATTTCAAAGTTTTAATATTCAAACATTCACAATAATCATTTTTTTGATAAATTTCGTTTATATTTCAAAATTTAACTTTAAAATTTAAATTTAAATTCTTTAAACCATTCATTAAAACCAATTTCAATTTCAATATTTTAAAGCATGAATTAAAAATAATAATTCAATTCATATAAAATAAATTTTATTTCATAATATCATTTAACTGGATTCAAAAATATAAGGATTTAAAATCATTAAATTTAACCAATTTGGTGTCTGTATAAAATTTTCTACCCTATGGTTAAGTGATACGGATATATATCATTTCAATCCGCAATAATTTAAATTTACGGGTATATATCATAGCAACTTGCAATCCCGAAGTAATTTCAAAATCCATAAAATAGCTCGAGAATATCATTTCAACCCATAACGATTTCTTCCTAATCTATAGATCGTTCGGGTATGTATCATTTCAACCCATAATGATTTTCCTAATAATAACTAAGGGACTTTGTAGTGTGATAACAATATATAAAATAAACAGAACATCCAGTCATCTAATATCAACAACTAAACATCCATCATAATCGTCATTCAATTCAACCAATAAATAACAACAATTAACTGGTTATCATTAATGGGTATTTAACTGGCAATTTAAAATATTAGATTAAATGGCAATTAAATTCAAAAAAAAAATTAGATTTGATTGGAATGACAATTTAAACATACCAAACAATTATCAATCTATTTCTTATCATGTCATAAATTTAATTTAACTAATATAAGATAGTTTTAGTAGTTGTGAGTGGGTTAAAACACTCATTTTTGGTTTTTCGTCGATTTAAAATCCAAATAAAGGCCCAAATTTGAATAGTCCTAAAATTCGACCAAACTTGTTCCATAATGTCCGGAATTTTGAAAAGATCACAATGGAGAAAATCGCACGTGAATCCAAGCTCGTATGCAAAAATTATGATCATTAGAAGATTTAAATTAAATAAATAAAAATGACAAAACACGTTATCACCTCACATGACGAAACCATACAGCCCTCGACATCAATATACGAACGCGATCAAGTAGCAGCCACCATCATCCATGCAATTATCGTCACCTCCACGACCTCCGTTGCCATGATCAGACGTAGCCCCAGCCTTCGGCACGACCGGCCGCACCCCCTGCCCCTCGCAACCCTCCAAGGTGCCACCAAAAGCGCTCACCGCCACTGCCGTTAGAAGCCATTTTCTGGCAATCCTGATAACCTATGACACGAACAACCAATACCCCCTAGACCTGCTCAACCTCCTCTTCCC
This sequence comes from Allium cepa, assembly GCA_030765085.1. Taxonomy (NCBI): domain Eukaryota; kingdom Viridiplantae; phylum Streptophyta; class Magnoliopsida; order Asparagales; family Amaryllidaceae; genus Allium; species Allium cepa. The sequence continues at coordinate 953,375,289 of CM060934.1, read as the reverse complement.
AACGCTGCCTCACGATCATCAAACGGTCGACGATCCACCGTTGGATCGTCGACACTAGAAATGGACGGCTCAGAAATATCATCGATTTTTAGTCAAATGACGCATCAAGTCAAAAAATGAATTACTGCAGTATATTGTGCTTATTGAGAGCTTTTTAAAGATATATAATTCGACTGATTTTGATTTTGAAATTAGGGTTTGTAATTGGAATTTAGTTTCTGCCATTTGAAGAAAAGAACATATGGGAATGTACGTAAAAAATAAACTAAATGGCTGCTAGTGTTTAAGAAACAAAATCTATTTACATGGATGAAGATAGATAAGGAATGAATGGACAGATCGTATTGGTCGAAACGATTACGCGAACCCGAAATTCCTGTTCCGCTTTCGAAATGAAAGTAGGTCATCCCATATATCAAAATAGTTGTTTTTGATATTTTTAAACTCAATGGAACTAGTTTCAAGTCCCAATTTCATTGTATACAGAAGTTAGCTTTTAAAATCAACTAATTTTAAATTGAATTCATTAGATTGATTTCGATGCGTTTCGAGCCCGTACGGTCAAACGATAAGTCCAATCGCAATGAAACTTGAAATCCTAAAATAATTCACTGTTATGGATCCGACGAAACTGGGTTTGTCGAAATCCAAGACAGTGGCCAAAATTTCTATTTTCACGTTAAATACATAAATTATTATAAAATTAATTTAATCACTTTTCAAATTTAACAGTTAACAATTCTCATCATTTTGGATTACCTATAAATTTAAAATCTTTTAAAACAAATTTCCCATGTCAATTTCAATATTAAATATTTCACTAGTTACAGCGTTTAATTTCAATTGAAATAAATTCGTAAATTATAATTTTAAATTCAATAAATTCATTTATTTTGATTTACATCTTATTATTTAATCAACTATTACCTTATGAATATAATTATCATTAATTTACATTTGATTACATTCAGATTTTTGGAGTTATCATTTTTAACTCATATTAACTATAATATTTAATTATATTAAATTCACATTGATTTCCAAATAAATTCAATAGATTAAATAATAAAATAATAATTAAAGCAATTGTCATTTTTAAGTAATTTAATCACATTTATAAATTGGTTTCCCACAATAAAGATTATAACCACTTACCACACCGCTGATTCATAATCTATATTAACCAATTTCAATGAATTACATATAATTTCTCTTTTCGATACAACATTGAATTTATTTCTTATTTACGATTATAACCAATTTAACTTTACGATTAATTCAGTTGGTTTAAATTACATTAAAATAGTTGTCAATAACATTCAAATCAATTGTTATATGCTATGTAATTGGGGAATTTCATAATTGTTTGTGAACCGTAAGCTCCTTGAGTCCTATTTATGGTAGGAAAACTATGTTGGCTTGATCCTGTATCTAAATGGATACCCAGTTAGATATGGGTATGTAGGCAGTCACAAGTGGTAGTGATCTAGCCTCAATAATAATATAACATTTTCCTGTTTATTGTTTGCTATCTATCATGTGCTGATGTATCTTTCCTGCTAACCATTTTATTCCGCATTTACATTGTTTATTGAGTTTGCAAGAATGACTATTGTTGTCTCTCACATCAGAGTTATGTAGTGGTAGATTTATAATATTTGAGTTTGTTATGTGTTAAAGCACAACCTGTAGAATAAATGATTACTCTAACAAGTATGGTATTGAAATTTGTATCCTATATATTTAGCAGTGTTGTATATTTATCCAACGATGTTATGTATTAACTTGGTAGTTGTAATTTGTTTATTTCAGAATGGATGGGTTTTCAACGATTTTGATTGGCTCAAAAATCCAAGTCATCACAACCTGGCTTTACCCTTGAACGAGGGTAGTATAAGTTAGAATTGTCGGAAATGAGTTAAGTATACGAACCGTGATTTCTATAAGCAATTGTTTTTAACTGGATAATCGATAGTCGACTATCAAACTTAACCAAATATTAACTTAGATCTTTAAAAGAATGTTTTAAGGATAGTAACAAGTATGAAATGGTTTTGAGTTTGTTGTGACAATATGTTAATAACATTCATCTTTAACCCTTTTTGGTTATACTTATGAATGTAAATAGGTTTCTAAAAGGATGTTTTAAAGATAAGCATTAGTGAAATGGTTTTAAGTTTATAGTGATAATGTTTGAGTAACATTTATCTTAAACCTTTTTGAACGGATTTGTGAAAGTACTTCGATCCTTAAAATGGACGTTTTGAAGGAAATCGTAAGTATGAAATCTTTTGAAAAAAGATAGAAAATGTAAAGGGTTAAAATAGGAAACCACTTAATGATTTATGAATATACTTATACCATTTGATATAAATAAATATACGGATACTTTTTAAAGTATTGAAAAGAGTACAAATGAATAGTAAAAATTAAAAAATGATGTTTTATTAGTTAAAAGAAGTTTTACTAATAAAATAAATTCTAATTAATAATAGATTAATTAAACAAAAAGGGGATTAGAAATTGCTTATATGACATGATCGTACTTTGTATAACTTGATCGTGCTTTATTTGTTTACTTTTTTTGGAAAACATTCAGTCATATGCTTAGTAATAAAGCAGATGAAGTAGGCTTGTCTATCTGTGAGAGTTAAAACCGATGTTTGAGTAAGGGTAAAAGCAATAATGCTCTAACCTACCGGCTTCACTCTTGACCAAGGGATAATATTAGATAAAAATACTGAAAATGTGATAAGTACACGAGACTTGGTTTCCAAATGCAATCGTTCTTATTATTGTTGAATATGACCAAATTTGACGATTAAATATTGAAGAGACCGAGATCGGTAAGTGTTTTACTTACCGAAAATCACTTCATGGCTGGAATACGTGTTCTATCTCTTGAAAGTGGATTTGTTCGAGATGCCGGAACCCATATGTGGTTTCAAGATTTGTTCGAAATACGAGAATCCATTAGGGAATCATGTTATGTTCGAGTGATAAAGACTTGTGTGAGAAATGTCATACGTGACCTTGATATCAAAAATGAGAAAACAGAGTAGGGGCATAGATTGGGGTTTCGCTGATCCACGACAGGATATTATCACTCCATATTTAGAATATGCTTATCGATGTTGCGTGCGAGAGGTAATGATATTCAGGATCACTTGTTAGGGCATGGATCGGCTATATTTAACTAAATGGTATATTTTATCTAGAGATATACGATGCTTGAAGGTAGTTTCTGGCCATTATGCAGGAGGTTTGCCTCAGTATATATAGGGATGTATCCATGGAAAATCCAGTATGCGAACGTACCTTATCGATTTTGATTATATCCTCTAATATGTTGTTTAGTGTAATCAACGTAACCATTCTGGCTATGTTATATATTTATATTCTTCGCCCTTGAAATTATCTATTATATCACCTTATGTACTTATTAGATGGTGGTTCTTTTGAAGGGATAACCATTTCTGAACGGTCTCAAAAGTATTATCATATGCTAGTTATATATTTCTTGACTATACCTGGGTTATGTCTGGCGAAAGGTTTTTGTTTTCTCTAAATTCCTCGTGTGCGCTTTCGAGTAATCTGAGAAAAAAAGATTTTAACCTGATGTTCTGAAGCTTAAAGAGATGAGTTTAATGTTTCACCTATGGTAGTATTCTTATTTTTGTTGCATTACTATATTTCAATATCAGCATTTGTGAGGAAACGCTTTTATAACATTCCGGGCCGATGATAGTACTTAGAAAGTAACTTTGAAATGCTATGTATCTTCTTTGAGTGACAGTTTGTATTGTCTTTTGATATTATATGTTATCGTTCCGCTATGGGATATTGATATTGTGTTTCTTCTTTCTTATATTGTTTTTTATCTTATTTTTATTTTACCCTAACTATTTGAGTTTTCGGCACTTGGTGCTCGATGCATGAATATCATGGATGTATTTAGTATCGACATTCAAGGGTCAAAAAGTCAGGTCGTTCCCACTGGTATGAAAGATAGAGGTTAAGTGAGAAACTTGGCTTTGGTTGGGTATGAATCATTAAGAGATAGAGTAATGGAATGACTTAACATATGTTGAGTGCATTATACATATGAGAGCGCATTTGCATCAGTTATAAACTTACAACTTAAAGGTAATTACAAGTACGAAAATTAAAGATCTTATATACGGTAACTTATATAAGTATGAATCGTTAAAGTAAAGTTAAATAATTATAGGGATTAATGAAGTTCATCCGTTACCCCTCATTAGTTAGTTTAGTCGTGCTCACCCAATTTTTGAGCATTGCTATCCTTTATAGAATGATTTGACATACTATACCAGTTTTAGTTTATAGGCATTAGTATCATTTTTAGCATTATTTTCTTAATATTGCTCGGTCGGTTTAAAAGCATTATCATCATTTTTTGGTTAATTAGTCATGCTTGGCCAATTTACGAGCATTGATTATTGTTTATTAATTGTCAATTTGTGCTTGTTATCTAGCCTCTTGACTAGATAGTCTTCGAACAGCTTTAGTCAATTGGATCAGACGAGCGAATGATGGAGAAATGAACCAACGACATTGGAAATATCATAAAAAAGGTAAGAAAAAAGAAGTATAAAGAAATGAGCAAAAAAGTTGAAATTTTAAAAGTTCAAGTTTTTGAAGGAGCCGAATGCAAGCAAACCCACAAAATCCTTAGGTTAGACTCGAAGCAGAATAAACTTGAGAAATTCCCATGTTAGGCCCAAAGCAATCCATAAAAAACTCAGGTCTAGCTCCAATCGCGGCTAACTACCGCTCCTAGGCACGACTCAGTACCGACTCCCGATGACTCAGAGCAAACACTCAAAAAACTCTGGCCTGACTCTAAGCAGGCAAAGAAAAACATAGAAACATGAAAGTCTTAGAAAATATCATATCAAGCCCCTAGTAAACGCTCAAATTTCTCGGGTCGGACTCCAAACAAGTTCAACACTTTCAAAAAGCCAAGACAAGCAATAATCCCCTAAGTTGGGGATCAATACCAACTCCTAAGTAGGGATTGGTACCGACTCCCAAATCCCCCTTAGGTAGACCCCATCTTCTGCCTATAAGCCTAACTTGACTTCGAGAGCCAATTTCCCAAGTCACTTTGTTGTTTCAATGCAATTCTCCATTGATTCTCGCGAACACTTGAAATTGCAACTTTGTTCTCCCGCAACTCCATCATTTGGACTTAGAAATAAGCTAATATTGGTAAAACAACTATGAAACCATGAAGCTAACTACAAGGTGATACGAGATGAAGAGTTGGAGAAGACCAATTTGGCTATCTTAGGGATTGGTACTGACTCCCACTTGGGGATCGTTACCGATTCTCAACTCTTGCTGATGTGGCACCTTTTTTGTGTAGTGGAATCAGTCTAAATCAGGTACAACAAATAGGAGATATTGTACGTGAGATTTTAGGCTCCCTACCTCTATAAATAAGAGGGTAGGGATCATTTTTTAGGATCTTTTGGGCTCTAGTTTCATTATTTCTTATATTCTTATAACTTTGAAATTCTAAGTGTTGGAGTTGTACCCACTCCCAGGAACTTCAACCGCTAAGTCAAAAATAAGCAACAAAACTTCGAAGTGGACGTAGGCCTTGCTTTGTCGAACCACTATAAACGATTGTGACTTGTTCATTTTCTCATTCATACAATGTTCATTTTTCCTCCAAACTAACATAATAAAGTTTCTTAAACTTTCAACAATTCAACATTAATTTGTTGAAATAAATGGAAATTGTTGAAAATAAAGTTTTAGAAACTATATTATGTTAGTTTGGAGGAAAAATGACATTATATGGTTTTCATTTACTTTTCTTCATTTATTCTCTACTATATAAACTTCTGGGTATTTGTGCCATTTTTGGTTTAAACATTTTGGTGTTTTTACTGAGAACAATATTCTCAGGTCATTTGGATTCATCATCTACTTTTGGATTTTCTATATCCAAGAGATGGATCCAATTTCCCTATCTTTTAATTCTACAACTTAGATCTTTAAAGACCCACTAAAAGGTTTCTACTATGGCCCCATCAAGAAGAGATTGCTCTACCAATTCCAGAGTTACTACTGAAGTTGAGAATCAAAACCTCGCAAGGAGATGGACTTGCCCAACCAACTCAACTCGAGATCCAGACTCCAACTGATGTCGTGACAAGAAAGGAGATGGATATGATGATGAAGTAGATGGAAGTCAAATTCTAAGCTAGCCAACAAGAGATGAACAACACGATGCAACAGAGCTTGAGGCTGTTGAATGAGTTGACTAAAAACAGCCGCAGACGGAGCAGAAGGTATTCCAACTCAAAATTAGAGAGTTCTTATTCATCCAAGCAAAGATGGAGGGAAGGAAGGCAGAAGAAAACTCAATACATTATTGGAACATCTGTATAAGGAAGAGGGCGAGCTCCAGGCTCAAATTTAGGGATTGCTACTGATAACCACTTAGGACTTAGTACCGATCCCCAGAATGGGGGGCCTAGAGCCCATCATCTGGAAGGTGGCATGGATGTCATTCCTGAATATGCTGTTGAAGGTTAGAGTCTGGAAAACCACACTACTAATGATGATGCTACTCATGAAAATCAAAGAGAGGGGACTGATGGACGAATGGATCCTCCAGAATTTGGGGAGCCTATGCACAAAGAACCTTCCCAAGAAGGTTTTTCAGGCCAAACACTCGGGACATGACCTGATTACTGCTGTTCTACCGAACCAATTGACCCAATCTATCTCGAAGATATGGTTAGGGGATTGGTGGGTGAAAACAAATTCAGAACCAATGATAAATGGGGCACCGATGTGAGTCGAAACCTATTCATGGTGGACATTCTTTGTGCAAGATATCCTTAGAGATTTAATATGCCAATGATGTTGTTGTATGGAGAAACAACGAATCCTAAGAGACACTTATTGAGATATGAATGGTATATGGATTCATACAGAGTTTCTGACGCTGTGACGTGCTGTTGTTTCCTAATTTTTGTAGAAGGGAAGACAATGATGTAGTTCACTCGGCTCCCATTTAAGTTAATACTGTCTTTTATTGAGCTATCGCGAAAGTTCATAGATCAATTCTGCTTAATGATTCACGTCCGAAGCACGTGATATCATTATCCAACATTTATCAAGCTGAAGGAGAGTCGTCGAGGGACCTTTTGAATTATTTCTACATAGTTGTAACTGAAGTAACAGATCCAAAGGAAGATATGGTACCAAAGGAGCTTTGTAGGTGGATCCACCTCGAATTGGATTTCGGGGACTAGACAGGAAGGAAGCAACTGAAAATAATGGAAGCTTTTATAGGAAAGCCAATGAATGACAATAATGGAAGCTTTTATAGGAAAGCCAATGAATATTTGTGTGAGGAGGTTGCATGCAAGCATCCACGGAGGACCGTTGCTGGAAATTCAGATGAGGTGATGCAAAGCAATGTCGCTGTGAAGTAGGCTGGAGGGAACTCTGCGCACGCAGTAGTTGACATCGAAAATTATGATAATCAGAGGAAGAGGAATCAAATTCCAGGAAACCAACATAGTGAGAAAAGCAAATGCCCGGGGGACTTGAAGCCAAAAGAATAGACACTTCTAAATGATACACTGGAAAACATCTACCTTACCATGCAAGGGATGGAGCTATACAAGAAGCCATGCCGGAGAGATGATTGATAAATAGAAGCGCCCAGGAATATACTGTTGTTCCCATGAAACACACAGACATAACACTAATGAATGTCGACATCTGAAAAATGTGATTGCGGAGATGATAAAGAATAACAAGCTCCAATAATATGTTAAGGAACTGCCAAACGGTGGAGAAATTGTAAGACCCCAGGGTCTACCTACTTTAAGTAAACGGCCTGAGCCCAATAGATGGAAGCAAAGGCGAGCTAATGATAGACTAGTCATCAACGAACCTGTCACTTAGGAATGAATCACCAGCCGACAGCGTGCTGCCACATCTATCACTCTCTAGTTTTCCCTTTGCCTTCCATGGAGAATGGAGGCACTATAATAGGAAGGACATGTAATTTCTTTCACTTATTAATAAAATTTGCTTCTTGAACCAATAAAACCGTGTTCTTACAAGTGGCATTTTTGTGCCTTGAAGTCATCAGCATGACCAAGGTGCGATTCTTAGTTCTCAAACGATGGATGGGGAGTGCAGACTCACATACCCCTTCATCGACAGTCACATTCCATCCCTAACCTTTTGAGAACTGGTATTTCTCTAGCAATGTTAGAAAGGTCTAAGATGGAACCTGTCATTTCCCGTCTTTTGTAGGATAATCGGCTTTTCGAGTCCAAGACCCCATCTCTCCGTTCCTCAAGAGTCATGACTTGACCGACTCAAATCAGTTTGCATGCGATTAATGCAGATATGAAGATACCCAAAGATAGGTGCTACCCAAACTTCCATAGTTCATGATCAGACCATAGAGGCTCAACCACACTTGATGTTCAGAGATAGATGCCAATTAACTCCGCCCCCAACGCGAGGGCAGGAGTATAAACTCAAATAGGACATGACATGACCGTCCGCACACTAACTCTCACCCCTAACATGAGGGTAGGAGTATAAACTCAAACCGGACGTGACATAACCGTCCGTACACTAACTCTCACTCCTAGTGTGAGGGTAGGAGTATAAACTCAAACCGGATGTGACATGACCTTCCGTACACTAACTCTCACCCCTAAAGTGAGGGTAGGAGTATAACTCAAACTAGATATAACATCACCATCTGTACACTAACTCTCACCCCCAACACAAGGGCATGAGTATAAACTCAAACCGGACATGACATGACTATCCGTATACCAACTCCTGCCCTTGATGTGAGGGTCGGATTATAAATCAATGTGAATGTGATATGACCATTCACTTATTTAACTATTATCCCTAGACTGGGGGCAAGAGTATAAACAAAAATAGATATGATAGGACCATCCAATCCTTAGCATCGTGCTTAGAATTAGAAAAAATGGAAGGTCCGTGTCTGGAGTAAGGCAAAATCTGACTTTCAAGCCATCAATCGACGCCCAGAGTTAGGTGCGAGTGGAAATAGCCAACCTAGATGAGCATGTACAAGCCAAGACCCTAAGTAGTTAACCCTAAACTATAACCCAGAGCACGTGTAATGGAGAATCATTATCCCAGAAAGGGGTACCTGAACTGCTATCCTAAGTGGTTAATCTCGAATGATGCTCGAAGTCAGGTGTGATCGCACTTAAAATCCCAGAGCAGAAAATAAAAAGGCCGTCTCAGCAGCTAAGTTAGCTAGTCCCAGAGATGCATGGCTTATGGGCTTGGTTCTGGTAGAAGTACTTTTCGCTTCGAGCATCGATCAGGCAGATGTTGATTGGATCTTGAAGATGAACCCGAAAAGGAGTCATGGATGACTCTAATAAGAGATTATTTTTAGAGAGGAATCCTTCTAGAGAGAAGGAATAAACGATGAAATCTCCTTTGACAAGCTTCATGATATATCATACAGGAAGGAGTACTCTAGAGGAAGGGTTTCTTTGTCCCTATGCTTCGATGTGTCACTCATGACGAGACCAAGTGAGTTCGTGAAGAGGCCTATGACAACCATACTGGGGAGAAAACCCTAGCGAAGAGGATCCTCCACTACTGATACTTTTGGCTAACAGTCGTTCGAGATGCTGCTGATTACACTCGAATATGCGACAAGTGCTAGAGATTTTCTAAAATTCCAAGAGCCCCGCTAATAGAGACTACTCAGATAATCAGTCCTTGGCCCTTTGTAGTTTGGGGAATTGATATCATTGGTGTGTCACCGATATCTAAAGGCCGCACAAAGTCCGTCATCGTTGCAGTTGACTACTTCACCAAATGGGCTGAGGGAGAATAGTTAGCCACAATCACCACAAAGAAAGGGGTTAACTTTGTTGCCTGGGATATCATCTGTCATTTTAGAGTTGCACAAATAATCGTTATCGATAATGGAACCTAATTCAACAGTTCCAAATTCAAGGATTTCCCCCGCCAACATCGCATTGAGAAGAAATTTGTTGTAGTGGCACACCCCCAGGCGAATGGATGGGTCGAAATTGTGAACAAGATCATCAAGTCCATCCTCAAGAAGCGATTGGAAAAGGCCAAGGACAAGTGGGTCGATGAACTTCGTTAACACTTTGGGCTTATCGAGCCACCCACAAGTTAGCGACGGGCCATTCTCCATTTGTCTTGCATATAGATCGGTTGAACTGGAAGTACCTTCTTGTTGAGTGACAAACTATAACCCATAGAAAAATGACCGGCTCTTTCTGGAGTCTCCTGATATGATTGATGAGAAACGCGATGAAGCTGAGTTGAGAGCAGCGACACATCGACATCAGGTCACTCATTGTGACGATCCGGAATTTTCGAGCATTTAAAATCGGAATATTTAATTGATTTTAAGTATTTAAAGGTTAATTCTCAACTTCAATTACGAATATCATAATTTATTTGACAATTAGATTGTTGAATTAAATAATTTGAATTGGATAAAATATGAAACCTGAGATTTTAAGCCTGTTAAAAATATAATTTGAAAGCTTATAAATTTACATTGATAACATTGAATATAATAAAAGTGTTAAAATGGAATCTAACATTGAATTGGTCAGTTTTGAAAATTTCATCGTTTAAACTGAATTTAAAAATAACCTTCCGAGGCACAGTCTCGGAATTCGACGAAACCAGTTCAATTGGGTCCGTAATATTGGATTATTATCGGATTTCAAATTTCCTTTTGATCAGAGTTAGTGTGTGAGTATACGATATATAAACGCGCTAAAAATTTAATTGATAATAATTTAATTAGTCAAGCTTCTTGTATACACCATCTCTATTGTATTTATATTTATAATAATACAAAAGGTATAAGTATGTATAAGTATAGGATAAGTGGCATGACATGGTGAAGACAAGTGGCGTAATATAGACCATACACCTATCTTAAGATGAAATAGAATTATGACACATATATCACTTAGGTGTACATTTCTAGAACACCTTAAATGATTACTAAATAAGGTATGTGTCATGAAATAATGCTTGCATAAAAAAATGAAGGACACGTGTCCATGTGTATAAACATCTTAAGACACCTAAGTAGACACATAACCCCATTAGGTGTCCATGTGTAGAAACATCTTAAGACACCAAAGTAGACATGTGTCAACATTCTAAAGCTTGTGTAAAGAGAAGAAGACAAGTGTCCAAAACTAAAATTACCAAACTAGCCTTGAAAATTAATATATAAAGGGTGGAAATGTTCACTTATTTTGGGTACTTTCACAAGCAAAAACAAAAATAAGATAAAGTGGAAAAGCTTGGAGAAAGCTAGGGAAAAAGTGTCAAGTCAAATACACAAGTTTAAGGTGAGAAAAAAACTATTTAATTTCTAGTATTCATGTTATTCTTGAAGAGATGATAGTTACAAGTAAAAATGGCTCGGTTCTATCAAAAACGCGGCTTAGTAATTTAACCATAACTTTCTCAATCCTTAATGAAATTTCAATTTCTTGGATGTTTTGGAAATCTTATTTCATGTGCTATAACTTTTATGTTTTGTGTTTTCTGTAATTTGGAAGTTAACTATGTCAAAATTGAACCTTTCTACTGTAATCCTGAGAGCAAAACCAATATTAGCTCTGTGCTTAAGGCTGAAACTAAATTGGCCATAACTTCTTCGTTCCTCAACCGATTTCGATAAATTTAGATGTTCCAGAAAGCTTAGACTTTTTTCTAAAACTTTTATGTTTTGAGTTTTCCAAAATTTCGATGTTATCTTGGCCAAAATTGTAATTGTTTATCGCTGTGCCGAGACAAAATGACATAAATTGCGAAATTCAAATCTTAGAATTGTTTTATCCATAACTTTTACAATTCTTATCGGAATTCGAAAATTTTTAATGTTCTGGAAAGCTTAGCAACTAAGCTAAAACTTTTGCTTTATTCATTTTGCCTGATTTCGATGTTTTCTATGCTAAAATTGAAATTGTTGGTCGCTGTCCGGCAAATGCATAAGTTCAGGCTAAATTTAATGTTTTTAGTAAAATGGTCATAACTTTTGAACCGTTGATCCAAATTCGACGTTCTTGGTCATTCCAGAAAGTTAACGGAAAGTTCTATAACTTTTATTTGTATCATTTTCTGAAATTAGTTGATTAAAATATTGAAAAACCTCTTGCAAACTCGCTATCCTGTTGTTTTATGCAAACCTGAGCTAGTATTTTGTGCATAACTTTTGCGTTTCTTATCCAAATCCTATAATTTTTAAAGTTTTGGAAACTGCAGGAAGAATGTGACAACTTTCATTTGTATCACTTTTTAATTAATAAAGTTCTGTATATGGAAAGGAATTTTTGAATAAGCAGAAGGTTAATAAAGTTTGAAACTTCAATGATATTATTTAATAAAAACAAACATTTATTTAATATTTAAAATTTAACTTAAGGAATAAAGAAGAAATGGGAAAAAGCCTGACATTCGTATATTTAGTTAAAAGTTTTAAAATCAAACGGAAAATAATAACAATAATAATTAGTCCGTAACTAATGACTTTTTGAAATGAATTGAGTAATTAAAGAAACTTACTTCAAATAAAATAAATTGGAAATCAATTTCGGGGAAATTGATTTAAGTGATTGAGTTGGAACTTTCTCTGGATGGCCAAGTACATGTTTTAAAAGGTAAAATTGTAAATATAAATTAAATGTTTTAAAGCTGTTTTTAAAGAAAGCAAGTTTTGAAAAATTTATTATTTCTATTATTTAAAGTTTAAAGTAAGTATTTTCTTTAATCTATTCTAGCAGTAATTATTAAGAAGTAACTTAGTATTTTGTTTTAAAAGTAGAAATCTAGTTTTATAACCTTATTTCAAACATTCATATAGTATGTATTTTTAACAAATTATTAAAGTAATTTTAACTTAAATGTTTCAAAATAAAGTGTTTTAAATTATTTTAAAATCTAGTTTTGTGCTTGGTAATTTCAGAGGAGATATAAAATATTTGGGAAAGTTGATTCTGAAAAGAATGATGGTTTTGAAACTGTTTTCAAAGGATTGAAAATAGAAATATATCTTGTGAAGATATTTTGAGGTTAATAAATAATTTGGAAAATTATTTATTGGTTGATGGTTGTTTGTGAATATTAATTGATAGTTAAATAACCGACTATCAATATTGGCCAAATGCGCTGATCGTTTCGAAGAGACCGGGATCGAGATTTATATCTCGAAAACCACTCCGATCCGGTTTGTACATTTCGTGTGAACGATTTTGGATTCGAAGATGGAGCAGTGAAGAGCAAGGGCTAGTCGCTACTAATCCTGAGGATATTTCCAAAATGGATGTAGTAGGAATAGTGCCTTCGGTTCCGTTCGAACCCGGAACGGACTTGTATGGATGAATGCTTGCGAAACATCGTCAGGTGGGCGATGGGCATTCTAAGTGAATCGTTCTAAAAGGTAACGCTTAGTCTCAAGCCTCATCAAATGGGAATGACTGAAAATTAGGGGATATGCAGCAAGGTTAGGTGGGTCATGCCCAAGCAGGACAAGATATTTCCCCTGTCTAGATGTCCCTTTTTATATATTTCGGCTTAGTGGGTGGTTGGTCGCGCCAATCACGGGGTTTATCTTGTTCGGGACTGTTCAGTAAGGAATGGTTCCGGCCTTGTGTTGCAGGGGATGAAGGGAGTAATCCTCGGTACGGTGATCTAGGCCCCGTACTGTGACAGGTGGTACCCAAGTGCCTAGTCATTGTTGGAAATCCATTCTCCCTACGAGCCTTGTACGAGTTTTGTTTGTATTACCCACTCTGTGGCTAGTAGCTGGAATTTAATCATGTAACAATTTCGGCTATTTTATAAGTATTTGTATATAGACCCTATTATAATATCAGAGGATTTCTATAAAAATTGTTTTAGCTATCGTAAGGTAAAAACCCGCACTACACCATACTAGCCGTTTTGCAACCCCCGAAGGCGGAAAATTTGCAACGGCTCTTAGCCGTTGCTATTAAGCAACGGTTAAAGTCCATTGCAAAATCTTTTAATACGGCTCATAGCCGTTCTAAATTTTGGAACGGCTCTTACGCGTACTACATTTTAGTACAGCCTTCCATACCCCCCGTTCCCAACTAGCTATGCCCTATTCTATCATTATCCACTTCGATCAAAAAAAACGATAGATCCAGATCCAGATCGCCTCGTGCTCACATCTTCTCAATCGATTTGGAAGCTCTTCGCTCTCCTGTAGGTCCGCCTCCGTGCTCAGGTCATTCTGTTTAGGGGTTTGAAAGTTTATTAGGTAACTTTTTTTTCGTTGGTTTTTAATAAAATCAATAAATGTAAATCCAGCTTATCTATTTTGACATCAAGGTTGTTTTTCGCACCCAAATCGAGCTGAAATTCGCAGATTGAAATCTTCCCCCCCTTTTTTTCTTTTGGATATTGGAATCGGTTCGGTTACACGCGCAGGTTGCTGTGATGGTTGGAGAATTGGTCGCGGGTCTGATTGGAGTCACGGTGGTTGGCGAGTGGTGATTAGTTTGGGAATAAGTGTTGTACTAGAGTATAATGTATCGAACTGGAGTCACGGTGGTTAGCGAGTGGTAGATGTGATGTATGGTAGCAGGCAAGGGGCAGCAACTAGTGAAGTGAATGGTTTATATGGAGGGGAAGTGAGATATTAGATGTTGCTGACAATAAGGTTGGGGAAGAAGTATGGTAGGGTAGTTTGACGGTCAGTAACAGTATTGGAATGAGTAGCTATTGGATGTGTTGATGAATTATAGTGTTTATGAATGTATGTTTGGGGTTGATGAAGCTGAATGTCCGTGAATGTCCATTAATCGATCTTGAAGCGTAGACCAATTGGTGTCAACAAATAGATAGTCCCATCTACACAAGAATTTTTTAATAAAAATTTCAATAAACCCCGCTTATAAGTTGGATGAATTAATACCTGCAAACTAAAATAATATATGTTGCTATAGGAGGGAGAGGGCGGATGTGAGTTCCACTTAGAAGGCAGACGAAATGATGGAAATTTCAAAAAATAATAATAAGGTTACTATAGGAATTAAGGGTGCATTATTTTAACTTATAACAAAACTACACTTTATAATCCTCTCCTGATACATTTTATTGTTTTTTTCTCTCCCTATTTTCCCTCTATCTGGTAAGTCCCTTATCTATTTTGTTTCTTCCTTTAACATTTTTCTTTTTACTATTGCTTCTTGAAGGGATTATTTGGTTTTTCGGGTGATATAGGCAATATGTTTCTATGAGCATCTATACATTATAGCTGGGTTAATTACTCGAAGACAATGTTGGCTTTGGTATGAATGGCACTTCTTTGGTTTCCAAAGTGTTAAAAATTCATGCGATGGACAGTTCACTTATGTTTTCTATTTATTTTGTTAATCACTAGTCACTTTTTAGTCTAATCTGGCACATGCAATTTTGACATTTTTGTTATGCTTCGGTATGGTATGGATACGCTTTTTGGAGGGATTTGGTGATAATCATAATAAAAAATATGTATGGGGTGTTCTAGATGGAAATCTGTAGTTGCCTCAGCAAAATATGCTGATCAGTTTTGGGTTATTTTGATTAATTGATAGACAGCAGCATGGCTGAGGGCAGAGAGCCACTGGGAGGATAAATCAGACACGAGGTATGTCCATTTGTTTTGTTGAATTTTTTTAATTTATCTGTCATTTGTTATATAGGAAGTTGGTTTATTTTGAAAAAATGGCTTTATTTCTTGATGCAGAAATGCAGACTCTTTTAAGCGGAAGTTTGCATAGCAGGTGATATTTTTATGGTACTGTCTGTAATATATGATATTTAACCTTCTAGCAGTAGTAATTCAATCGAGCAATATGAGCTATATTCAGTTTTAATATCAGATTGGACAACTTTAACTGTCTATGGCTTGTTGTTGATTTCTGGAATGTAATTTAGAATTTGCGAAATATTGTTAAGGGTGTCAGATGATCGAGAGAGGGAGTGATAACTCATCATGTGAGTATATATAGGTATAACAGAAGTTTATCTTAGAAGTTCCTTTTTTTAGTTGTAAAAAGGAAATTTAATCTTTGTTATATAGAATGGTCTATCAATCATCTAAATTCGATGCAATCCAGAGAAAATTTTGTATTTCAGTAATCAAGATTGGAACTAAACATAAATTGACCCAAAACATAAGATACATGTGAAGTTGACAGCAAACATAAAGAGACGTTCAAGATTGATAACTACATGCTAAAGTAGTTGCGCTTATGTCTAATAATATGATGTTACTTGGATCAGATGTTAGAATGACAAAATTGAGAACACATTGGCAGCAGCACAAGTAAACATATCAATTTACTTATAGCAGCACTTAAGCTGTTAATGAAATCAAATATCCTACAGTTTCCCTCACTTCATATGATAGCCTGGATTATGATTTTCCAGTATGTTATAAAGTGGGAACAGCTTTTGTTAACACTAGATATTTACGTCATATTCTTGAGCCTTATAGTTGCAATATTAATCAATACAAGTATTTTAAGTTTATCTAGACTTATGTTTTCATATGAACAATCATGTCGGATACGCTTACTAACAAGGTTTGTTAGTTTCGTACCCTCAAGAATAGCAGTCATGACAATGCAACTCTTGGGCTCCATGGTTCATACATTCAATTGCTTTTGGTGACTAATGGGAATACAAAAACTTGAGCAGTTAAACAATTTGCGTTGAATGGTTTAGCATTTAATTAGGAATGGAACTATATATCACTTGCAAAAATATATGAAAGAATTAAACTTGTGATCGCTGAATGGGAATTGTAACCTTTCTAAATCTATAGGAACTTCAGTAGCTGTAAGCATGAAATGTTGGTTATGCTGCTTGTATTTCTTTGATATCCTTTTGTTCTGAATTATAAAAGATTTCACTATAACATTACCTATCAATTTTTTGAACGTAGGAGTTCAATGCAATAAAGAGACGGTGCAGTGGCAAACATCCTATTGGGACCGAGAAGTCTACTTGCATCATTGTGGTATGATGATGACATCTTGTTTAAAGGCGTATTCATGACAATGCATGTCCACCCTTAGTTGGGTAATTTTTTAAATAACTTGAAAAGGTACTAACTGCTTTTTTCAGGCAAAGTTGACGTCGAGGTGGTCTATTTTAGTGTCTCCATATGTGCTCTATTAAATAATAGATGAAGCCATGGTGGTTTTCTTTTCTTTTTTTAGGTTCTTTATTGTTTGTAGGATTCCTAGCGGTACAATGAAAATCCAGTACAACCCATGCCCATTTAATGGCTATGTTATTCACTGGCCCTTTCTTTATTAATATGGCAAGCCATCTTTATAGATATATTCATTTTAATATATACAATCTCCTATATCATAGGACTATTAGCATATTCAACTTGGTTCCTATGCATATCTTACATCTTAGTTAAATCTGATGTATAAGATGCATCAGAGTCCAAAGCTGTCAAAAAGGCATCAAAATCTTGCATCCACTGTAATCAAAAGGATTTAATCTCAGATTTAACGACCTAGTTAAAAATGGTATTGCAGTATCTGAATTTCCATTATTAAGAGAAGAATGGCAGCAAATATTATTCAGATTTGCTAGGCATGTAATTAGTATTCTTATTATTATTATTCAATTACCCTGAAGCATCACTGAAATTTGACACTTGAAATATGCAATCATTTTTTGTACATTTGATCTCCGCATATCAATTGAGGTTTAAAATATATATAGTAACATATATTTTGTTATATAACGTTCTGATAAACCATCAGTTATCAACTCAAAAACAGTAATTTTGATCATTTAAATCATTAACCTACTTTAATTTGTAATAAACTTTTACAATTAAATAATATGTACAACCAAAGAATTAAATTTGTTTCACCGACGGAAAAAAAAATTGTCCTGTAAAGCTTTTTGCTGCCTCAAAAAAAAGGTGAATAGAATATGAACTAAAAGTGATAAAAACAGATCAATTTAACAAATGAAATTGGTCATCATTATTGCCGCCATTTAAATCGCTTTGAATATCAATCAATATGAGTGGAGTTCTTCAACATAAAATATATTTTCTTTTAACTCATACATAAGCATATGCAAGGAATTATTATAGTAATTTTATGATATCGACCACAAGGCTACAAAGGCAACTTGTTATCTCATGAAAGAGAAAAGTGACCAAAACACAAAACGGGTCTATGCTGAAAGGCGATAGCTCACAGTCAATTCTCAATTGATAAACTGTATAATCTATGGCAACAAGTACATGGAAAATCAGTTATAACACTGAAAGATTTAATGGTCTTATAAACTATCTTTATAACAAAGTGATATTCCTTGTCATGCCAAAAAGAAGATTTCCACAAAACTTGGCTTAGCTCATATCCTTGGTTCTATGGAAAAAAAAAGTGAAATGATTGGGAGGAAAATAAGTTAGCCAAAAGTTTTACAGCTAGCACCATAAAAGCAATAACATTCATGGTCTACTCATAAGGATGAAGTTGAAACTCTATTTAATACTGTTTCGTTGCTGTTTTGTCACCATTTTGGTACTGTAAGCACCTGATATCTGCATCAACTTCCTATTGTTTAATGTTAAACATACGTGGTTGGAGATGGGAAAAGATATCAAATATGTGTTATCATTACTCTGTTTATTCTCTGATGGATTCAACAAATGTTAGTTGATAGATATATAATACAAGTATATCTATATATCTGTTGCATATTACTAGCTCAACGTTTTACATTATTTTCATCCAAAGTAACCGCCATAATAGAGATTTAACACATGGAAATCAAATAATTATACAATGTTTCATACAAATTGAGGAAAGATATTTCATTAAAAGCAAGGAAAGACAAAACTTAATAGACAAGGCTTCTTGCTACAGCAGATCATGGAGGGATTTTCACTGGTACTACCACGAAATAAAATTACTCCATGAGGTACTGAGGTCATGCAAAAATTAAAACCCACATCTGATGGAAACTCATAAGTTTGCCTTAACCATACGCCAAATACGCATTTAATTATCATAATCAAGTAAGCAAACTAAAAATGAAAAATATGCATACCTCCACAGCAAAATCATGTTTTGTAACATCAACCTTGTTAAATGTTAGGACCAAAGGGAATCTAGTCTTATAAAGTATGCTGCATGCATACATCATGTTGCTCATAAAAGTAACGGGACTTCCAGCACGAGGTGTATCCACAACGTATGCTATAACTGTTGGAAAAGTTGAAGCAAAGGCCTCCGTGATTATAGCTCCCGAAGATGACCAGGTAAATATTTCAATCTGACCTAGTGTATCCACCAAAACATAGTCCAATTGATCTGCTCGCTTCTCGATGAGAGATACAACCTAAATCAAAACAACAAAGTTCTATTCATTGCACTACTAAAATGAAAAATAGAATGTAAGTCACTAATTAAACATACAGACAATGTCCTCTTCTATCTGACTTAAGTAAAGTAGCATTAGGGCTTAAAATTAAATGTAGGTGTATTTTATGGATCTTATCATTCAAGTATGAGTATCTCTGCTCCTTGTATAAGTGATGATACCTTATTAGTTTCAGTTTTACCTTGTTTCTATGTACACGTGAATGATCGGTTATGCCTTTTGAAGCTGATTTCTTATACTGGTCTTTTAATACAAAATATAGTATAATAATGCATTCCTAGTGGAAGTCTTTGTTTATACTGTTATGTGCAATTTTGGTGGTATTTAATTCATATTAGTGCTACACACATGATTTGGAAGCAAAATCTGGCACTTGCATACATATTATGATCAAGTACTCCTGTATCTTGATGACTGCAGTTAATCCTGTATCAAACCACTCCCGTTTCATATTAATATCCTTCTGGTTGATTTTTGTTATGTGCAGATGATATTGATTTTCCAGCACTTGTAGTTGAAGAGGTTATGTGCTCACTTAGTGGAGGGACTCCTCATATGACATATCTGATTTGTTGTTTTGTCCTGCTTGTGAAGAGAATAATATTTATATTTGTGCAAGAACTCATAATTTGTATTTGTGCGACATAAGACTAATCAACCAAAGCAGGTTAAACATAAGATTGCAATGTAGTATTATGTAATGATTCCGCTGTTGTACTATATAGTGGTATGTGTTGATGTTGAACATTATAATTCAAACATTTGTTATGTTTGGTTTGTGTTGAATGTATGAAAAATATTTGGTTTAATAATCTTTCTTTTGTGATAGTGTTAAATTTGCAAATTTTTGTATTAATTATGATAATGAAATGACTGTCACTCGAACAGAAAAGAAATTTCAAATTTTTTTTAAAAAAAATTAGTAATTAGCAATGGATTAAAGCCGTTGCTAATAGTTAAAACAACAGTTATACGTCTACATTTAACAACGGCTTTAAGCCGTTGCGAAATAAAATCTGGAACGGCTATGAGCCGTTGCTAAATAAGATTCTGCAACGGCCCTTAGCCGTTGCAAAATTATATTTTGCAATGGACAAGAGCCGTTGCGAAATTTTTACCACTGTCCATTTCGCAACGGCTCAAAGCCGTTGCGAAATCATTTTGCAACGGTTTAAAGCCGTTGCGAAATGAGGATTCTGGTGTAGTGCTGACATGTTTATTTGTGGCGTGGTCTTACGAGATGCTTTTGTTTCAAAGGATTTTGAAACTTTAACAATCAATTGGATGTGATTTTCTCACGCTGGTATTCCAGACTGACTCGGGTGTTATTTAACTATAATGCTTGGGTCAGACCGAGTATTATAGAATACAGGATGTGATGCTATGGAGATCAGGAGACGAGCTGGAGGACGATACGTATATCCGTACTTGTTATATATATATTCCGCTGTGATTGAGTTACTGTGTATTCATTTGTATGTTGTTGTTGAGCCGTTGGTCGATGTACTCTGATGATGTAGTATATAAACAGATATATTTGATTTTGAGTAAAGATCATTTATTTTCTATTATATTTTAGTCCGCTGCGATGGTTAGATTCTGATATTGTTTTCTATTTTCTTCTTCTACCTCTTTTTCTTTAACCCAAATGGTTCGTATTTCTGTACAACTTGAGTTGAGTATTGTAGAATAGTGTTGACGCAAGGGGTACGGATTTGCGGGTTGTTACAGTTGGTATCAGAGCTTAGGTTGGCGACAACCTAGGCTTTGGTGGGGAAATTACTCATTAAACAGAGTCGATAGTACTCTATAATGAGTTGAGCGTATTAATAGATATGAGAGCGTACTTGTTAGTGAATATAAAATTGTTTTTATATTGTGTTGACTTATCGGTTGAGTGTTTATGAATTCTGATCGGTACGGGAAGTACAACCGTATCGATAGGGGTTGCTAAACTCTTGAACAAGATAAACTGACATAGTATTGTTTTTAAAGTGGGTAAATGAAATAATTTTACCCAAAATTATATTTTGATATAAAAGGAATAATTTTCTGACATTATATATATTTGGATGTTTGGTTGCTAATATTAAAAAATCAAATAAGAATCTAAAGTTAATCTTAAATTTTAAATGGTTATAACCGAATGAATTCTGTAAGTATAAATTATACAAAAGAGAATAACTAAATTTAAATTAAACCAGAATTTAAACTCGGGAGTTTTAGAAAGGTTTTTAAATGCATTAAGAATAAGGGTGGGAAATTTAAAATCTTGGAAATGTTTGGTAATATTTTTCCCATGTGGTTGAAGGCGATAATGAAATGTTGATTTGGGAAGTATTTTCGAATGGCAACTGTTTTGAAATAAATTTGGGAAAGTAAGAAGCATTGAACTCACTTCAGTCACTGGAAAATAATCCTGATGATGCTGGCCACATCATTAGAATTCATTTTCGAGTTTCTTAAGTGATGGATTGCTTCCCTAGTACTTGGTTATGATATTGTTTAGACTTGTTGGGCATAACAGTTGTTTTGGAGATGTCAAAATGAGAAATTTGTTTTCGGTATAAACAAGTTGTTTTGGAAAATCTTGAGTTTTGATTTGATATACCACATAGGTATATATTTGATATATTTCAAAATGGTTTTGAAATAAAACCGGGTAAATTTAAATTCTGGAAAATTATATTTAAATAATGTGTAAAATTAAAATAAATTAACTATTGAATTAATTAAGTGAAGTTGATAATAATAAGAAGGAAAGAATGAAAAATTTAATCTTGAAATTAAATTTAACGTAAGTGAATGGAAGTAAATGAAATTATTGAAATGAATGGAAAGTTGAATTTAACTTGGATAAGTTAAATAAATTGGGTTTAGAATTAAATTTGGCTTGGGTTAAATTGAAATGTAAGATGACTTGAAATTGTGGGTCATTGTTTAATGGATTGTACCCATAAGCTATTAAGTGTTATACTTATAATCTGGAATTGAGGATTTGAATTTTTGCAAAGGATTAAGGTGAAGGAAAATTTATATCCTTAAGAATTCAGTGATGCACATATATGTAAATTCTGAAATTGTGATTATAAGATGTAGATGGATTGAAATGAGCAATATGAGCTTTAAATTAAATAAGTTGGGTAAGGATTGAATTGAAATAGATAAACCAGAATAACTTATAAAAGAATTAAAATGCATGAATAAAATATGCTTGGGTTATAAAGAAGCATAAGGCTTGAGTTGAAAAAAAAAATGAAGAATATATTCAAGCCTATAATGAATGGGATTGTGTAAATAATAAGTTGTGACTTATTAAATTTGAAAAGTGAGATACAAAACTCCAAAATAAATATTTTTAATGAATTGGAGAATAAAATAAAAATCAAAACTTGAATTATAAACTAAATTGAACTGAGAAAATTAAATGTAGTGATATTTGGGATTAAAATTTAAGAGTTGGATTATAAATAAGGGAAGAACTAATTGATAATAAATTAGTTAATGAAATGTGTGAATGGAGTTCAATGTAGTTAAATAGAAGTTGAATTATAAGCTAATAATGAAAATTGGAAATAAAACTCAAGTTATAAATTGAATTAGACATGAATCATTAGTGTAGGAAATATAATTGAAAGTGGCCTTGAAATTAATTAATTGATTCGTGAATGAAATTGCAATGTAAGTTAATAAAATTGGATGGTAATTTACAAGTGAATAATAGAATCAGAACTTGAGTTATTAAATGGAAAATTTAGCTTGAAGTGTTAACAAATTAAATATAATTGAAGTGTATCGGATAGAAATATAAATGGATTAAAATAGCAATGATTTGAATGTGCAAATAAAATCCATAAGTGAAGATAACTTGGAAATAGCCAGGAAATAAATTGGATGAGTTAAATTTGAAAAATTAAATTTTATAATAACTAATTATATTGAATAAATAAATGATGGAATAAATATGTATCAAATGAAATGTGGTTTAAGTAGGTTGAGAAATGGTTATGGAATGAAATAGCTTGGATTGTTTCCGACCTAAATAAAATAGTTTGGAATAAACTAACATGGAATGAAATGTAAATAAACGGATTGTAAATGAAATTTAAATGGAATGCGTCGAGCTAAATAAATGATTGTGAATGGATTAAAATAAAAGGGAAGTTTAATTGGTAAATAAGATGAACCTAAATTGTTGATGGTTTTGAATGGACTAGTTTGGTTAATGAAATTGAAATGCAATGAAATAAGAATACGTGGATTATGAATAAATCCGAAATGGAATAGAATTAAGCGTAAGTTGAGTTGGGGTCAATTTAAATTGATTATAAAACTCAAGTGCTTATTTATCCACATAAATCTCGTCAAATTGCAAGGAATACATTGTTATTGAATGTAAATAGAAGTTATTAAAATGCCTTGGATGGATAGGAGTAAAATAAATTGGTTTGAAAGCAATTGAATTAAATATGAGTTCAGTTTGCTTAATACTAAACTAAATGTAAGCAATTGAGTTTTAAACCACTCAAATTAATGAGGTTTTATATGAATGGATTGAAAAGCATTCACATAGGATGAGAATGGTTTATAAATTAATTGAAACAGTTGAATTAGCATGGAAACTATATAAGTTGCTTACGAGAAAAAGTTTGATGTGAATTTCTTTTAGAATTCATATGTTTTAACCATTGAAACTAGGTGAAATATAGTTAAACTGCATATATTTGGTACTTACATGTTTAAATTGAGTAAGTACAGGTACCTGGGAGCCGTGTGGCTGGATTTGGTTGTGCTATTTGCAAAAAATAATAAGATGCTTGCTTAAAATACTAAATAAGGTACACCTACGCAATAAAAATAGGAAATATGAACTGTTTTTGGTTTTTCCGACCGTGTGGGTCAATGTATATATATTTATCTCTTTTGTCAGATCGCAAAAGCTCCTCCGTACAAAGGGGACTCTGCCAAAAATTTTCGAAAAATTTTGGGAGTTAGAAATTTTTTGAAAATTGTTGGAGAAATTTTGTTAATTGACAAAACGAATTTAAATTGGCAACTAAAATTAATTAGTGAATGAAACTAACTAAATAATAACATGAATTAGTTATAAATGGAAAATAAAATTCAATATTTATAGGTAAAGATAAATTGGATTCATATTAAAATGAAAGAATCGATTTGAATGGGAATAAATATAAACTGAAGTGGTAAGATGGAAATAAGTATAAGGAACATATTTCATACTTATACTAACTTAAGAGGGAATAGTGAATTCTAAAATGAAAATTGATACTACTAATATAATTTAAGCAATATTTGAATGAATAGATATTGACATTTTGTGAGAGCCGATAAAATGTTTTGGGAATATTGTGATTGGATATTAGTGCTAAGCAAGATATGCAGGTAATCTAAATGGAAAAGAGAATTGGTTTTTGATTTCAAGAAGATAAATTTGAAATACTCGACAAAAAGGTATGTATTTTAAATTTGGTATTAAATTTGATTGGGATTTGGAATGAACCACTTGGCCTTTTGTTTTGTTTTTTTTTTTTTTGGATTTGGGGGCCGTAGAGCCATTTTTGTGGTAGTACCGAGTTAGCCGCGCAAAGGAGACGCTGGCAAAAAAATTTCGAAAATTTAGGGAGTTAGAAAAAAAAAATTTGAGAAAATTTTGATAATTCAAAATTTGGTTTTAAATTGAACTTGAGTGGTTAAACAAGTAGTATAGTTTGAAACTATGGGAAAGTTGAGAAGTTAATAAGGAAGATAATGGATCTTTTATAAGAGATAGTTGATAAGTTGTTGAGTTGTTAGAAACTGTTTGGTTTTGGAAAAGTAACGGGTTTTGAGCCATTCTTCCTAGTTAGTAATTTCGGGGACGAAATTCTTTTAAGGGGGGAGGAATGTGACGATCCGGAATTTTTGAGCATTTAAAATCGGAATATTTAATTGATTTTAAGTATTTAAATATTAATTCTCAACTTCAATTACGAATATCATAATTTATTTGACAATTAGATCGTTGAATTAAATAATTTGAATTGGATAAAATATGAAACCTGAGATTTTAAGCCTGTTAAAAATATAATTTGAAAGCTTATAAATTTATATTGATAACATTGAATATAATAAAAGTGTTAAAATGGAATCTAACATTGAATTGGTCAGTTTTGAAAATTTCATCGTTTAAACTGAATTTAAAAATAACCTTCCGAGGCACAGTCTCGGAATTCGACGAAACCAGTTCCATTGGGTCCGTAATATTGGATTATTATTGGATTTTAAATTTCGTTTTGATCAGAGTTAGTGTGTGAGTATACGATATATAAACGCGCTAAAAATTTAATTGATAATAATTTAATTAGTCAAGCTTCTTGTATACACCATCTCTATTGTATTTATATTTATAATAATACAAAAGGTATAAGTATGTATAAGTATAGGATAAGTGGCATGACATGGTGAAGACAAGTGGCGTAATATAGACCATACACCTATCTTAAGATGAAATAGAATTATGACACATATATCACTTAGGTGTACACTTCTACAACACCTTAAATGATTACTAAATAAGGTATGTGTCATGAAATAAAGCTTGCATAAAAAAATGAAGGACATGTGTCTATGTGTAGAAACATCTTAAGACACCTAACTACACACATAACCCCATAGGTGTCCATGTATAGAAACATCTTAAGACACCTAAGTAGACATGTGTCAACATTCTAAAGCTTGTGCAAAGAGAAGAAGACAAGTGTCCAAAACTATAATTTCCAAACTAGCCTTGAAAATTAATATATAAAGGGTGGAAATGTTCACTTATTTTGTGTACTTTCACAAAGCAAAAACAAAAATAAGATAAAGTGGAAAAGCTTGGAGAAAGCTAGGGAAAAAGAGTCAAGTCAAATACACAAGTTTAAGGTGAGAAAAAAATATTTAATTTCTAGTATTTATGTTATTCTTGAAGGGATGATAGTTATAAGTAAAAATGGCTCGGTTCTATCAAAAACGCGGCTTAGTAATTTAACCATAACTTTCTCAATCCTTAATGAAATTTCGATTTCATGGATGTTATGGAAATCTTATTTCATGTGCTATAACTTTTATGTTTTGTGTTTTTTGTAATTTGGAAGTTAACTATGTTAAAATTGAACCTTTATACTGTAATCCCGAGAGCAAAACCAATATTAGCTCTGTGCTTAAGGCTGAAACTAAATTGGCCATAACTTCTTCGTTCCTCAACCGATTTCGATAAATTTAGATGTTCCAGAAAGCTTAGACTTTGTTATAAAACTTTTATGTTTTGAGTTTTCCAAAATTTCGATGTTATCTTGGCCAAAATTGTAATTGTTTATCGCTGTCCCGAGACAAAATGACATAAGTTGCGAAATTCAAATCTTAGAATTGTTTTATCCATAACTTTTACAATTCTTATCGGAATTCGAAATTTTTTAATGTTCTGGAAAACTTAGCAACTAAGCTAAAACTTTTGCTTTATTCATTTTGCCTGATTTTGATGTTTTCTATGCTAAAATTGACATTGTTGGTCGCTGTCCTGCAAATGCATAAGTTCGGGCTAAGTTTAATGTTTTTAGTAAAGTGGTCATAACTTTTGAACCGTTGATCCAAATTCGACGTTCGTGGTCATTCCGGAAAGCTAACGGAAAGTGCTATAACTTTTATTTGTATCATTTTCTGAAATTAGTTGATTAAAATGTTGAAAAACCTCTTGCAAACTCGCTGTCCTGTTGTTTTATGCAAACCTGAGCTAGTATTTTGTGCATAACTTTTGCGTTTCTTATCCAAATCCTATAATTTTTAAAGTTTTGGAAACTGCAGGAAGAATGTGACAACTTTCATTTGTATCACTTTTTAATTAATAAAATTCTGTATATGGAAAGGAATTTTTGAATAAGAAGAAGGTTAATAAAGTTTGAAACTTCAATGATATTATTTAATAAAAACAAACATTTATTTAATATTTAAAATTTAACTTAAGGAATAAAGAAGAAATGGGAAAAAGCCTGACATTCGTATATTTTAGTTAAAAGTTTTAAAATCAAACGGAAAATAATAACAATAATAATTAGTCCGTAACTAATGACTTTTTGAAATGAATTAAGTAATTAAAGAAACTTACTTCAAATAAAATAAATTGGAAATCAATTTCGGGGAAATTGATTTAAGTGATTGAGTTGGAACTTTCTCTGGATGGCCAAGTACATGTTTTAAAAGGTAAAATTGTAAATATAAATTAAATGTTTTAAAGCTGTTTTTAAAGAAAGCAAGTTTTGAAAAATTTATTATTTCTATTATTTAAAGTTTAAAGTAAGTATTTTCTTTAATCTATTCTAGCAGTAATTATTAAGAAGTAACTTAGTATTTTGTTTTAAAAGTAGAAATCTAGTTTTATAACCTTATTTCAAACATTCATATAGTATGTATTTTTAACAAATTATTAAAGTAATTTTAACTTAAATGTTTCAAAATAAAGTGTTTTAAATTATTTTAAAATCTAGTTTTGTGCTTGGTAATTTCAGAGGAGATATAAAATATTTGGGAAAGTTGATTCTGAAAAGAATGATGGTTTTGAAACTGTTTTCAAAGGATTGAAAATAGAAATATATCTTGTGAAGATATTTTGAGGTTAATAAATAATTTGGAAAATTATTTATTGGTTGATGGTTGTTTGTGAATATTAATTGATAGTTAAATAACCGACTATCAATATTGGCCAAATGCGCTGATCGTTTCGAAGAGACCGGGATCGAGATTTATATCTCGAAAACCACTTCGATCCGGTTTGTACATTTCGTGTGAACGATTTTGGATTCGAAGATGGAGCAGTGAAGAGCAAGGGCTAGTCGCTACTAATCCTGAGGATATTTCCAAAATGGATGTAGTAGGAATAGTGCCTTCGGTTCCGTTCGAACCCGGAACGGACTTGTATGGATGAATGCTTGCGAAACATCGTCAGGTGGGCGATGGGCATTCTAAGTGAATCGTTCTAAAAGGTAACGCTTAGCCTCAAGCCTCATCAAATGGAAATGACTGAAAATCATGGGATATGCAGCAAGGTTAGGTGGGTCATGCCCAAGCAGAACAAGATATTTCTCCTGTCTAGATGTCCCTTTTTATATATTTCGGCTTAGTGGGTGGTTGGTCGCGCCAACCACGGGGTTTATCTTGTTCGGGACTGTTCAGTAAGGAATGGTTCCGGCCTTGTGTTGCAGGGGATGAAGGGAGTAATCCTCGGTGCGGTGATCTAGGCCCCGTACTGTGACAGGTGGTACCCCAGTGCCTAGTCATTGTTGGAAATCCATTCTCCCTACGAGCCTTGTACGAGTTTTGTTTGTATTACCCACTCTGTGGCTAGTAGCTGGAATTTAATCATGTAACAATTTCGGCTATTTTATAAGTATTTGTATATAGACCCTATTATAATATCAGAGGATTTCTATAAAAATTGTTTTAGCTATCGTAAGGTAAAAACCCGACATGTTTATTTGTGGCGTGGTCTTACGAGATGCTTTTGTTTTCAAAGGATTTTAAAACTTTAACAATCAATTGGATGTGATTTTGTCACGCTGGTATTCCAGACTGACTCGGGTGTTATTTAACTGTAATGCTCGGGTCAGACCGAGTATTATAGAATACAGGATGTGATGCTGTGGAGCTCAGGAGACGAGCTGAAGGACGATACGTATATCCGTACTTGTTATATATATATTCCGCTGTGATTAAGTTTCTGTGTATTCATTTGTATGTTGTTGTTGAGCCGTTGATCGATGTACTCTGATGATGTAGTATATAAACAGATATATTTGATTTTGAGTAAAGATCATTTATTTTCTATTATATTTTAGTCCGCTGCGATGGTTAGATTCTGATATTGTTTTCTATTTTCTTCTTCTACCTCTTTTTCTTTAACCCAAATGGTTCGTATTTCTGTACAACTTGAGTTGAGTATTGTAGAATAGTGTTGGCTCAAGGGGTACGGATTTGCGGGTTGTTACTCTCATAATTACAACACCAAGTTGTGCAAGCACCCAAAGTTAAGTGCCGACCAAACTTCTATTGTCCATGATCGAACCCTCAAAGTTCAACCTTCCTAGGTGTTTGGAGGTAGGTTCTAGTCAACTCTTTCATCCCTTGGCAGGGGTTAAATCAAAATGGATGTGATCCAAACACCTATAAATTAGCTTATGCCTAGAGATTGGTGAAGCATCAATGTCTTACTCGGAGTAGGTGAGATAAAGGATACACGTCCGGTGAAAGGCAGGATCTTAATTATAAAGTTCGATCGATGCCCTAAGTCTAGTGCGATTGAATGTTACTACCCTAAAATAGATACCTAAAACTTAAACTTAAGTGGTTATCCCCGATCAATGCCTAGAGTTCATCAAGGTCAAAACACACAACCTGAAGAAAGATGTATGAGTTGCTATTCAAGGACATTTACTTCAGTCATCACTTGAAGGCAAGCATAATCGCATTTAAAATTCCTCCAAAAGGAATAATTAAATCACCCTTCCAGATAATTGAAGTTTGACTAAGTTCCAGAATTAGATATTGTTACATGTAAATGCCCAGAGATCAGCGCTTCAATGACTGTTTTATGACGAAAGGCTGACAAAGCATGGAATGGGCTAAGGACTTAGTTCGACAATAATCCTGATAAGAAACGGACCGCAAGCACATTGAGTGGAAAGCGCATTTCTCAAATACTTAGAAAAATTCACACAAAGATTGGATGAAATGAAAGTCTATGTTATTCACATTCGAAGTGAAAATTGGAAAGAAAAGTACAATTTTATTTACACCTAAGTTGAAAACAAACACCAACAATGAAGATGATGACCTACACATGCCTATATAAGTACGTGCATATGATCGAGAGATTCTACAAGGATTGCACATGTATACTTATACGTAATTATACTTGACACCCACCAACTAGAGTCAAAGAAAAGCAGACTCATGCCTGGAAAATTAATAAGAGAAACCAGTTTAGAATTACTAAGCTTGCAACAATAGATCGAGAGATCACTCTCCAAATTTATAACACTGGATGCTTGTCATGCATCACTACGAATAGCTATGGATATAGCCCTTCATAGAAGAGATATGCAGGAAGCGTAACGACCATTCAAAGTACATACTGGAATGCTTTAAAGAAATCCTGACTTGTATCGTTTCAAAGCACATCATGTTTGAAACAAGATTTACTCAGAGGGAAAATGTTATCCAACCTTTTGACTAGGCGGTAGACGAGCGAATGATAAAGAAATAACCCAAGGACATTGGAAATATCATTAAAATGCAAGAAAATAGACATATAAAAAATGAGCAAAAAAATTTAAAAATTTGGAGTTCAAGTTTTGAAGGAGCTGACTCGAAGCAAACCATGAAATCCTCAGATCAGACTCGAAGTAGAATAGACTTGAGAAATACCCAAGTCAAGCCGGTAGCAATCCATAAAATCTCGGGTCTGACTCCAAGCGCGACTAGGTACAGACTCCCAGGTACGACTCGATACCGACTCCTGAGACTCGGAGTAAGCACTCAAAAAACTCAGGTCTGACTTCAAGCAGGCGAACGAAAATTCAAAACACAAAAATCTTATAAAATCTTAGGTCAAGTCTTAAGTAAACGCTTAGATTTCTTGGGTCGACTCCAAACAAGCTCAACCACTTCAAAAAAGCTAAGAATGCAATAATCCCTCAAGTTGAAGATCGGTACGGCCCCTAAGTATGGATTGGCATCGACTACCTAATCCCCCTTGAGTGGACACCATCTTCTGCCTACAACCTAATTTGACGTCGAGAGCCTATTTCTAAAGTAACTTTTTTTTCCAATGCAATTGTCCATTTATCTCCGCGATCACTTGAAATTGTAACTTTGTTCTCCCATAAATCCATCATTTGGACTCAAAAATAAGCGAATATTGGTACAAACAACTATGGAATCACGTAGCTAACTACAAGACGATCCGAGATGAAAAGTTGGAGAAGATCAATTTGGTCTTCTTCGGGTCGGTACCAACTCCCACTTGAGGATCGGTACCGACTCCCAACTCCTTCTGATGTGGTACTTGTTTTCATGGTGGAATTAGTCTAAATTAGGTACAATGACTAGGAGATATTACATATGAGATTTCAAGCCAATGAACTCTACAAATAAAAGGGTATGGCTCATTTTTTAGAACCATATGGGCTTTAGTTTCCTTATTTATTATGTTCTTGTAACTCTAAAATTCTAAGTGCTGAGCTGTACCGACCCCCAAGAACTACTATCTCGAAAATCAACACTAATACATCCACGGTATTCACGTGCCGTAAATCCAAGTACCGGGGAGGCAGATTTTTAGGGGTAAAGTAAAAGATAGAAAAAAAATTCTTACATTATGTTAAAATAAATAGATAGCACATACAACCACCCTCACTAGGGTACATCAGAGTTTTTGGTATGAACTAACCCAGCTAGGAATAGTTATAACTGCCTGCTCCCACACCTATTGATATTAACTAACTTAGACAGAGTGGAAAATATAAATAGATAGGCGTCCACATCCTCCAGCTCCATGCTCCAAAAACCTCTTCCAGCATACTCTTCCCCAAAATACTCCAAACAAAATCCTGACTGCTTGGCCGCCCGAAAAAATAGGGCACCTAGAGTTTAAAGGGAAAACAAAATAAACTCTGGGTCAGTCATAGGACAAGTGTGAGAACTCAAAATACGTTGTTTGAAGACAAAAAGGTATCTTATAAGACCACAACACACATAAACAAGGAACGGGTTTTTACCTTATGATAACCAAAACATTCTACATAAAAATACTTGATATTATTTTTAATGACATATCTTTGAAAACATTTGCAAGTAAACTTATCAATCTTAGCCAAAATTGCTACCATTATTAAATTCCAACATACTAGGCTCTACAAACAAAATGGCAGACACTTATTGGAGCATGGATTTCCGTTCAAAATACTAAGTGAAGGGACTATCTTCCAGCAGTACATCTTTAGAGGAATGTACCGAGGTCAACAGAACATCTACACCTCTACCAACGTAAGGCCGGCCTACCTTTCTCACTAAATAGTACCGAATATGTCATCACCCCGGTTGTTACCGAGCTATTTGAGACGTCTCTTAGCATACACCATAATAATATAAACCCGAACATCATAGCAGTTAGAAAATATGTAAAAGGGGATGATCATACCCTATTGGTTGCGAACTACATAGTCTTGTTGCATCTACCCTATTTCGGCCATTTTCGGGTGTGAGTCTTAAGGTAACGATTACCTTTCACATTGCACATCATCTGTCTTTGAGTGCCACACTACCATTCCATGGTAACACAACTAATCTCTACAAATGTATAACTCCTGAGCTCATACGTATCATGAAAGGGCGTTAAACTAAGAGAAGTTGCCGTCTTTGCCACCAAACAGACAACACATTCATAGAGATTACTTATGTAACTAGAAAAGGCACTCCCCTACCACATCCTGTTGGAAATTTACCCTAGGATTAGTAGTGATAAAACCTTGCATCGAATATCTTAAATGAAGAACTACTGCCACATAATATGTGTAGGATCGTTTTAATTCTAGAGGGGGGGTGAATAGGGTGTACTAATAAAATTAAATATTAATGCCGAAAAAAAAACCATAACATAAAATAAGGTAGTAGAGATCACACATAGATTTACCCAGCTTCGGCAATAACCTGCCTACGTGTTGCCCCCAAGATTTCCACTAAAAATTAAGTAGTAAGATGCTTACAAACACACGTAAAATTGCGACACCAACTAACTTGACTAACCTATCTCTAAGCTCAAAAACCTGCCAAAACTCAACCACTGAGTTGCAAATTTTCGATACAAAACCGTAGCCCGTACCTAGTTACACAACTAGAGTTTGACTCAAATTTTAAAAAAGAATTACAAATAAGAAAACAAAACAAAACAAAACCCTATTTTTAAAAAATTGAAGACCAATAAAAAATATAGTCGGCCCCGTGTATAACAAAAGAGACTTGACTCCCCTTTTTATTTTTGCTCGTGTAAAATCTTCGGTCATTCGTTCTTTATTCCTCTTCAATGATTAGGGTTTTGTAATTGAAGCCGCCGCCATGATATCAATCGATTAAAGTGATGAATTCAATTCTGGTTTGCTTCGTCAGTCGATCCCTAGCTTAAGTGCATGCGGTTGCTTCAATTGTTGAGTTCGAATGAATAAAACCGGTATGCGATTTTCTCTTTTAAATTTGCAATTATGCTCGGTTTAATTTGCTTTCGAAGTTGATGTTTGCCGAAGATGAAATTGGGTTCAATTTATAGGGTTTGAAACCCTATAATCTCGATCGTATATTTTTGGTTTGAATTTTTCAGTTGCTATGCTCGGCCATTCGATTTTTGATTTAATGATTGAGATGAATTCTCACTTGTTCATTTTTTGACTTGATCATCCTTCGATTGTATTTGAATATGCATTCCATTCTTTTTTGCATTGCTTATTCATCGTTCTCTATGACATTATTCAAACTGATTATTTTCGCCGTGATATGAATTTGAGATATATTTGCTGATATAGTTTCACCGTGATATCCTCTGTGACATTATTCAAACTGATAATTTTCGATTTCCTATTACTATTTGATACCGCTCCTTGACTTGTTCGTAATGCTACTGACTTTTTGAATACTGCCACTTCACTGTTTTAATGTGTTTTCTCCATGTATATGCATACATATATGTATGTATATATGTGTGTGATTAGTGCATGTATATATGTCACCGTGTGTATACTCATTCATGTGTCAGCACTATGATTTTTGAATCACTTGTGTATATGTACACATGTATATATGCAGGCTCTTGTATCCTTGAACATTTGAGGTCTGGTTGTATTTGAAGTCTGGTTCACTTTGTACGTTTGGTGGTCTCGTTCCCTATGTACTCTGGTTTCGGTTGTTATTGTCTGCATTTTGTACATGAGTCTGTTGTTATGCTGGTTTGTACATTTGGTTGAGTATATTTATGGTGCACTACTTGGTCTTGTTTAAGACTTCTTGTGTTATTAAATCTGATCTGTGGGGTGTTGAAATGTTGCATGTGTCTGGTGAACTGTTCTTGCATTGAGTCTTTTTTTTCGAAGTGATTCTGGTTCCATATTGATGAAGCTGGTCTGAATTTGATTTTGTGGGAGACCGGAGCACTTTTGTCCATGGTTTTTTTAGATTTGTTGTTGTTGTGAGCATTGTTTTTTGTACTAGTTGTTTTGTCCTCTGTTTCATACGTACCACTGTCTGGTTCAATTTATTGCCATTGCATTTCTTTGAGTTCCATTTCCAGTTGCTTCGATTCATGTGATGGCTCTGAATTTTTGTAGTCTTTTCTATTTCATTGTCTCTGGTGTGTTCATTTTATTCTTGTCCTGAATGCATTGACATTTGAACTTGTTTTGCTTTGAATTAAATTGGTCTTATTATCCTTGCATTGTTTTCATGCTTCGAGTTCAACTGAGTTATGATAGTCTCCATTGTGTTCTTGTTCACTTCTGGTGCTTGGGTTATGATGGAATCTTTGTGTTTACAACTTGAAATCATTCTAGTCAGGTTGTAGCCCTGTCTGTGTCTTGTTTGATCTATTTAATTGAGTGCTTGCTCATCCATGCTGGTCTGGATTATCTTGAAACTGACATGTCAGTGCCTTTGTACATATGATTGAGGTAGTTGTCATATTGGTTGATACTTCATGTGTACTGCATTTTCTTTAATATTTTGCTTTGTTTCATGTTAACCCATTGAAGCTTTGCATGTGTGTTTGTATTTGTTGCACTTGATTTGAATCCGGCCTAGGCTTGGGTTTGACCTTGTGCTTACCTATCCCTGCTATTCTAACACGTAAGTGTGTATTAGTATGCATGACCTTATGGCAACAGTGATACACTGTGCATGTCACAAGTTGTTCGTGTAAGATGAAAAATAAATAAATGATGATGAACAACCCAAATAACCAAGGCAAACAATATTTTCAAACACACTTCATATTGCACTGAAAAAATATTTCTTTTACAATTTTCTGCGTCAGCATTTACTTTTCAAATGGTTCAGATGCTGGATACAGACTAGAATAGAGTTAAAGATCAAATACGAGTGATTGAGTGAATTATGTAGTGAGGTGAACCATGTATAAAAAATTGTATATTGAAAATTGTATTGTAGTTTGAAAATGTGTAAATATAGTAGGAGCTCAAATTTGTACTATTTGAATTTGTAATAAAATATTTGTTTGAATAAATATTTATATAAATATGAATTCTGAGTTATTTATTTTATTCAACCAATATTTATTTAATTATGTGAAAAATAAAATAGTAAAATAACAATTACATTTAAATGAAAATGTGTGTGTATATATATATATATATATGTTTATTATCATCAAAAAAGTATCATATAGTAGCATATTCTACAATATGATATGGGAATTTCCCCCGAGGGTCGGTGATAAGTAGCCCTAAATTCCCCTTCCAAAATTATCTTCATGTCTTCACTTCGAATACGTAAATTGGTTCGAAGAGGTTTACGAAAAGAAATTATCCAAATCTGAACCAATCATCGATAAAAGAGGTCAAGTGAATAGGAAATCATTCTTTAATTTATTACGTTATTTTATTAAAATCATTTTTTGAGATATGCATTTTTAAAACATTCTTTCTGGTATATATGGAGATATTAAACCTCTTTTATAAAATCCCTTGATAACTTTTAAACTCCTTTTTACTAAGAATAAATTCGAAATTGTTTCACGTTCGTTTAGGAAGATATTGACCCAAGTAAACCAAATTCACTATCCCCTCCGTTAGGATAGTTCAAATAGCCAAGGAGAGCAGGAAACTAGTTTTTCAAAATCAAGCCTAGACACTATCTCTTTGACACCCAAAAGACAGTCAAGTTATTTGATTGACTCTAAATCTTAAATTATTCCAAAAATCCTTCATATCGTCTTTAAAATACTTCATTAATCATTTAAAAATTTGTAAGACAACTGGAAAAGAATTATTAAGTTTAAAACTATATTTCAATAGTTATAGAAAAGTGGTGCGAAAAGTGCTTATTTTAGCTATATTGATCAAAATGACTTTAAATTATTTGAAAATTCATTTTTATTACTCAAATCACTTTTAACACATTTTAAAACATTATAAGATTTATTAGATATTTTTAAACAAGTTTAAAATAGCATTTGCAAAGAAATCTAGTTTTTGATTCTGAACTACAAAACCGAGATTTTTCCAAAACTTGTTGTGCATATATTTAAAAATATACTTACCGAAATCTTGATTTTCTATCTTCATTGGAAAACTATGGATATAATAGTTTATAATCTTGAAGAATTTTGAGCTATATTCCATCTTTTATACTTATTGGACTTTTATGGCGCGAAATCGCGAACTGTTATTACGCGATGCTCCTATTTTTAATTAAATTTTCCATTTCTTTTCAAACTTCACCAAAACACTTTTCAATACTTATAAAACATTCCAAACTCATTTTATACCATTTTCATAGAGGTTTAACATTCCTTACAGACTATTTCATTAATTCAAGAAAAGTGATTTCCTTTGTGCTTATCGACGTGTGTATCCGGTACTTGCATATACATTCAATATTCATATGAAAACATCCAAACTTAATGATCAAAGCATAATAAACATCTATTTCTAGCATCATATCATCATCCAAAATATAGTATAATAGTTTAGGAGTTCTCATCTTGAGTTTCAACGATTAATTAAAAATTCGCTATTCCTCCGCTACTCGATTTCCAAAGCTCACTATTCTTTGGATTTAGCTATTAGATGCCTCGACCAAGACTCGAGATGGCTTTGGTGCATGACCAAGGATGGAGCAAAGAAGTGCTCGGCCTAATGATGATGTGGGGTGGAGATTTGAAGAACAAAGAGAAAAGGTGGAGTTTCGAGATTGTTTTGGGGTGTTTAAGCATGTATAACTATATATTATAATTTAAATTCTTTTTTAAAATAAATTTTGACATTATTTCTCTTAGAATGGAAGCCATTAAAGTGGAAGACAAAGCTTAGAAAATACGAAGAAGAAGATGAATTAAAATGAAGAGAAGAGGGTAGGGTATTTATAAGAAAAGAAGAGTGTAAAAGTATCCATGCATACATCCTCATCTTCATCACCATTTCATGGCTTCACCAACACACCTCCCCCCTTCCTAGGCATGGCAAAAGCCTACCTCCATATGCCCATCACTCCCATCTTCTCATATATGCATATGTCGACTTATGCATGCTTAAGGAGTAAGATATCCTAAAATATATTATACATTTTATATTATACTTTTATACTTAATAATTTTGGTATATGTACGTTTATGTGTATGTTTCATGTATGAAAATGTACATGTATATGTGTATATAACATATTCCTACAACGTTGCACAACTTCCACACTTTATATCGTTACAAATCCCGATTTCAATTTTCGGTCATATTTTCTCTTTGAAATTAGTATGCATATTTTTGTAAACAAATTTTGAAAATAAATTTTCTTATCATTCTTAACTAATTAAAATGATCATATTTTATTTATAAAATCATATAAATTAATGTAAATAATTATTTACAAAATTATTATTATATCGATAAAGCTAAACGATCGTCTGTTTAAAGTGATATATTTACGGGTCATTACATAAAATTTCAAAGTGGACGTAGATCTTGCTTTGCCGAACCACTATAAACATTCTCATCTTGTTTATTTCTTCATTTGATCTCTACTACATAAACTTCTGGGTATTTATGCCATTTCGGGTTCAAATAGTGCTCAACCGGTTTATGAGCAGTTTCACGTTTTATTACATAGGTTTGGCAGACATTATTTGTAGAAGCATTGAAATGAATTATGAAATGATTTTCGCAGTTTGACTATAAGTTGTTCGATAATAATTTTGGGTTAGGAGTTAACTTTTTTAAAAGTTGAATTTAGTAAAAGATGTTTATTTTAATCTAGGGAATGATGATATATTTTGGAAATAAACATTATAAAAAGATTTTATATAAGAAAGTAATTTTATGTATGTATGGTTTAAAAAATATCGTTTAAAAATGAAGAGAAATTAAATTGATATTTTAAGAACTTAAATCTCGGTGTGTCTAAAATGTTTTTCAAGATACTGGAAAACTAATAACAATATCAACTAAAAGTAAATATTTGGTAATTTGATTTATGAGATTGAGATCGTGGTACTTAATAATATTAATGAAATATGTGATACCGTTTTGAAATGATTCTTGTTTAAATCGAAAAAGTATGGTTTGACATACAAAAGGACATATGTATATATTATTATTTTAGTTGATTTGAAATAAAACCCGGTGTTTAGTTCTAATTTTTCTTTTAAAAGAAATTTGATATGAATTTTTTGATGTAAAAAAGGTTTTATATGCATACTATGATAGGGGGCCCAAGTGGTAGTGACATAGCCCGGAATAAGTGATGAAAACTTTTCATGTTTTCTCTTTTTGGGTAAAGTGTGTTTATTAAATAATTGGAACATTGTTAAGTTATTTTATTGACACATATATCATATGCATTATTACAGTATGGTTTGTGCATCTTGTTGTGATATGTTGTTTGGTAGAGCTCATTTATTAAAATGAAATAGGGCTTTCGGTAATTTTTGTCAGTCAGAGACTTACGGATTGTTACAAAACTTGGAGTTTTGAGAAGGTTGTAAGTTGAAATCAAGTTTAAATGGTTAAACATACATGTTAAGTAAAACAAATTTGATGTTTTTTATATACTTTTATGACGTAGTTGAGTATTATACAAGTGAGGTGAAGTAAGTGTTTATGAAATGATTCATAAATGGTTTTAGTATTGAATGAAATACAAATTGGATAAAGAATGTGATAAAAAGAATGGTCTAGTTAAAGAAGCCAGTATGATAAATGTGTAAGTTGGATGTTGATCATTTTATTCACATGACTTTTCTTGATCCTGTATTTGAGTACATGTTCTCTGGGCGATTTGCACCAATCCAAACAAGGATTTTTCACTCGATTCCTTACGGCGAAAACTTGATGCATATTAGTGATACAATCCCGATGTTTTCCATCATAGTATATGGATATGTAAGGAGAACGGAGATTTCTAATTAAGGAACCAAATCAGAGTCCACACTGAAGGGGTCAGGTGATCTATATACTAGTTTGGAAGTTAAATCTACGCGGTCGAGCAAGTGATTGGATTTGATATTGTGTATGGATAGTCCATGTACATCGTACGGGCTTTGGTATATACGCATACTATGTTTTGTTGTTCGATGGAGAGTTTAGGTAACGACTCTTCGACTCATTATGAGGTAGCATGAAAAACCATCTAAGTAACCTGAGGCTGTTGGGCGAAAGCTACGCTTAGTAGATTCTTTATCATCCTTATACGATGAGATGATTTTTTAACTTGAGCAAACCATGAGTTTTGTTTGCTAATAATTTTGAATATTATTAAGGAATAAAGGTGGAATCTTTGGGTGTTTGGTGATGGTAGGAAGTGTTCTTGGCTTTTTGAGCATTTGAGCATGTATTTGGCTTGAATCTATGCGAGTTATCTCACTATCTTTTATGTACATATTATGTTATATATATCGTGTGCTTGAAATATAAAGTTAAAGTAACATTAACCAAGTAAAGTTATATACTTTGGACACCACTTGCTTTTGAAAGAAAATGACAACTTTATTTGTACAACATCACTTCAATTACCCTCTTAAACATGTGGCACGTCCTTAACCTAATGTTTAAATGGTTATTTGGATTGTGTGTTGAATTGAAATAT
This sequence comes from Allium cepa, assembly GCA_030765085.1. Classification (NCBI taxonomy): domain Eukaryota; kingdom Viridiplantae; phylum Streptophyta; class Magnoliopsida; order Asparagales; family Amaryllidaceae; genus Allium; species Allium cepa. The sequence goes on along the minus strand of CM060934.1, from coordinate 953,334,888 downwards.
GTTTGAAAGTGTTTAAAGCGAGAATAGTCGTTATAAGTGCACTTTTCCCTTAAATAAATGGAAGATTTATGATCTTAACTTAGGATTATTTGATTTGTTTGTGCTCTACACATATTTTTGTTGATGAAAAAGTAAATAAATGGTTTGGAAAGTTATGGAAATTGTGAACCAATGCTGTGAAAGTTAGAACGAAAAGTCATTATGGATGCACTTTGAAAATGTCTTGTGTTCGGCGATTTTCAAAGTTAACATTGAGAAACATCCTAGATTCTTCTTTTTATTGTTAATAAGTACTATAAGCTTAATTATTACTAGAAAAATATAGGAAATTAAATCATTCATTACTTATGAAACAAAGTTGTAAAAGGTTATAGCGAGAAAAAGGTCGCTATATGAGCACATTTGAAATATCCTATTTTTGGGAATTTTTATAAATAAATTAAAATATATTCTTAGGGATTAATTTCTAAGTTTTTCATGTACCCTAAAGTTAGTTATAATTGTAAAAATTTCAAGTCTCAAATTAATTTTTTTTGTAGTTAAAACTGGCCACAAAGTTCATGCTTTTCAATGTTGTTCTTTAACAAGCTTATGGGTTTAAGTGTTCAAAAGTGATATCTAAATTTCATACTTTCCCTAATTAATTGAGAGATGTTTTAAAACATACTTTTCTGTATTCTTAAGTTGGTTTGAAGTTTAACTATATTTTTTATATTTATTTATGAATTTTAAAAGTAAGGGGTTTTAAATTATAAAACATGTTTTTTATCAAATTATTAATTAGTTATTTTCAAGTAGTATTTTACATAGATATTTAAAACCAATTTACAAGTATTTTTAAAGTATGTGTATATGTATAATTTTGAAAAAGGTAATTATCTATACTTAATACAAAAAACCGACGAGTTAAACTTCTCTATTTCTAAGAGATAAGATTAATGTTCGAGTAGGGATGGAAGCAATTGTGCTCTAACCTACCGACTTCCCTCTTGACAGAGGATTAGTTAAGTTGGAATGTCTAAAATGTGTTAATCTTGTTGTTTACTTCCTTATTTGAAAAGAAAATTAACTATGCTTAACACTAAAAGCCAATGAAGTAGGCTTCTCTATTTGTAAGTGTTAAGATTGATGTTTTAGTAGGGATATAAGCAATAGTGCTCTATCTTGCCAGCATCCCTCTTGACAGAGGAATATTAGGACGGCAATGTTGAAAACATGTTAATCATGTTGATTTCTTATTCGTATATGAAAGTCATTAATAATATATTTAACACTAAAATCCAACGATGTAGACTTTTCTATCAATGGGATTTAAGAATGAAGTGTCTAGGCAAGGCTTTGATATGCAACTAGTGCTCTAATTTACCTAGCTTTAATTTTGAAGGAGAGGCAGTATAAGTTGGAATGTCAGAAACGAGTTATGTACACAAACCGTGATTTTTATAAGTGACCATTTTTAACTGAATAGTCGACTCGTTAACCATTGAACTTCACTTAGATCTTTAAAAGAATGTTTTAAAGATAATGGAATGGTTTTGGCTTTGTCGAAACAATGTGTTATTAACATTCGTCTTTAACCATTTTATTATACTTATGAATGTAAATAGATCTTCAAAATAATGTTTTAAAAATAAGCATAAGTGAAATGATTTTAGGTTTGCAGCAACAATGTTTGAGTAACATTTATCTTAAACCTTTTTAAATGAATTTATGAAAGTACTTAGATCCTTAAAATGGATAATTTGAACAAAATTATAAATATGGAATCTTTTGGAAATAAATACAAAAAATAAAGGGTTAAAGTAAGAAATCTTATTAATGATTTGTAAATAAACTTATACCATTTGAGATGAGTATATGAATTGTTTTTGAAGTATTGAAAGGAGTATAAATGAATAGTAGAAATTGATAAATGATGTTTTATTAAATAAAAGAAGTTTTACTAATAAAAGAGGTTTTAATTAATAAAAGGTTAATTAAACAAAAAGGGGATTAGAAGTCACTTATGTGACTTAATTGTACTTTATATGACTTGATCGTGCTTTGTTTGTTTATCTATTTAAGGAAAATATTTAATCGTATACTTAGCACTAAAAACTAATGAAGTAGGCATGTCTATCTATGAGAGTTAAGACTGATGTTTGAGTAGGGATAGAAGCAGTAGTGCTCTAACCTATCGGCTTCACTCTTGACCGAGCGGTAGTGTAGGATGAAAATATTGAAAATGTAATAAGTACACTAGACATGGTTTCCATATGTGATCATTCTCATTATTGTTGAATATGACCAAACTTGTTTTAGTCTTGAAGAGACCAAGATCGGTAAGTGTTTTACTTATTGAAAACCACTTTAAGACTAGGATACGTGTTTTATCTCTTGGAAGTGGATCTGTTTGAGATACCGGAATCTAAGTGTGGTTTCGTGATCTGTTCAAGATATGGGAATCCAATTGGGTATTTGTGTTTTGTTTGAGTGACGAAAACTCACGTGAGAGATACTAAACGTGATCTTGACATCGGAAATGGCAGAAAACAGAGTAAGGGCATAGCTTAGGGTTTGGCTGACCCATGATAGGATATTATCACTCCATATCTAGAGTATGTTTATCAATGTTGGGAGGTGATGATATTTGGGATCCCATGCTAGGGCGTTGACCGACTATGTTTTCCTCGATGGTATATTTTATCTAGAAATATACAATGCTTGGAGGTAGTTTTTGACCCTTGTATAGGAGGTTGGCCTCGGTATATCTAGGGATGTCTCCATGGAAAATTCATTATACAAATGTATCTTATCGGTTTAGATTATACCCTCTAATATAATATTGCACGTAATCAATGTAGCCATTTCGGCTACGTTATATATTTATATTCTTCATCTTAGACATTATCTATTATATCACCTTATGTACTTATTACATGGTGGTTCTTTTCAGGGGATAAACATCTCCGAATGGTCCAAAAAATACTATTATATGATAGCTACATATTTCTTGAATATCTCATACTAGACTTATGTCTAACATATAGTTTTTGTTTTCCTTAAATTCCTCCTATGCCCTTTCGACCAATCTAAGAAAAGCAGGTTTTAATTTGATGTTCCAAAGCTCAAAGAGACGAGCTAGATGTTTCACCTACCGTAGAGTTCTTATTTCTGCTGCATTAATATACTATAGTATGAGCATTGTAAAGACAAGCTGTTATTACTGTTCAGACTAATGATGACATATAGAATTGTAATTCTGAGATGTTATGTATCTTAGAGTGATAGTTTGTCATGTCTTATAATATTATATGTTATCTATCCACTGTGAGATTCTTATACTGTGTTTCTTTTTTCTTGTTCTGTTTCTTTTTTAATCTTTTTTTATTTTACCCTAACTATCCGAGTTTCTAGCACTTGGATGCTCGGCACACAAATAACGTTGATATATTTAGTATCGATATTCCAGGGTCGAAAAGTCGGGTCATTACATCTGATATCAGAGATGAAGGTTAAGCGAGAACCTTGGATTTGGTTGGGTATAACTCATTAAGTGATAGAGTAATGGAATGTCCTAGCATAAGCATAGTGAACTATACATATGAAAGCATATTTGTATTTGTTATAAACTTTTACTTTGAAGGCAATTATAACTGCGAAAATCAAAGATCTTATGTAAGTTAACTTATATAAGTAAGAATTGTTAAAGTATAGTTCAATTAATACAGGGATTAATGATGTTCATTCGTTGCCCTCATTAATTAGTTTAGCAGTTGTCACCTAGTTTTTTAGCATTGCTATCCTTTGTAGAATGATTTGACATAGTCGACCAGTTTATGAGTATTATTATCATTTGTAGCATTATTGCCTTAATATTGCCTAGTCAGATTAAGAGCATTGTCATCATTTGTTGATTGATTTGTCATGCTCATCCAATTTATGAGCATTGACTATTGTTTGTTGGTTGTCACTTTGTGCATGACCAGTTTGTGAGCAATTTTACGTTCTATTACATGGGTTGGGTAGACAGTATTTCTAGATGCATTGAAGTAAACAACTTGTGAATTTGTTTTCACAGTTTGACTATAAGGCCTTCGATAATATGTTGGGTAAGGGTTAACTTTAATAAAAGTTAAATTTAGTAAAAGATGTTTATTTTAATTTAAGGAAAGATAAGGTATTTTAGAAATAAACACTTGTGAAAAGATTTTATTTAAGAAAGTAATTTTATGTATGTATAGTTTAAAAAATATGATTTATAAATGAAGAGGATTTAAACTGATATTTTAAGAACTTAAATCTCGCTATCTTTGAAAATGTTTTCCAAGATTTTGAAATAATAATAGTATTATTTAAAAGTAAATATTAAGAAAATGGATTTTTGAGATTCAGATCATGGTACTTAGTCATGTTTATGAAGTATGTGATACTATTTTGAAATGATTTTTGGTTAAGTTCGAAAAATATGGTTTGGTATACGAAAAGATATATGTATGTATATATAATTATTTCAATTGATTTGAAATTAAACCCAGTGTTTATTTCTAAGGTTCTTCTTTAAAAGTAATTTGATATGAACTTTTTAGTGTAGAAAAGTTTTATATGCATACTATGATGAGGGGACCCAAGTGGTAGTGACATAGCCCGGAGTAAGTGATGAAAACTTTTCATGTTTCCCCTTTTTGGGTAAACTATGTTTACTAAATAATTGGAACTTTTAAGTTATTTTCACATGTACCATATGCACTCAGACAATATGGTATGTGTATCATGTTATGATATGTTGTTTCGTAGAGTTCATTTGTTAAAATGAAATGGGGTTTCCGACGATTTTTGACGGTTGGAAACTTCTAGATTGTTATAGAACTTGGAGTTAAGTGTTTTTGAAAATATAAAGTTGAGTTTTTATAACTGTTGAATTGAGAAGATAGTAAGTTAAAAACAAGTTTAGATGGTTTAACATACCTATTAAGTAAAACAAATTTCATGTTTTGTATATACTCTTAGAATGTAGTAGAGTATTATACGAGGGATAAGGTTAAGTAAGTTTTTATGAAACGATTCGTAAATGGTTTTAGTATTGATTGATATACTATTTGGATAGATGAATGTGATAATAAGAAATTGGTCTAGTTATAGAAACCAATAGGATAAATATGTAAGTTGTATGTAGGTTGTTTTATTCGCATGACTGTTCTTGATCCAATATTCGAGTACATGGTTTCTAGGTGATTTGCACCGGTCCGATCAAGGATTTTTCACTCAATTCCTAATGGTGAACAGTTGATATGAATTTGTGATACAAACCAAATGTTTTCTATCATAACATATGGGAATGTAAGGAGAGCAAAGGTTTCTAATCAAAGAACCAAATCGAGGTCCACACTAGAAAGGTCAGGTCGTCTATACTAGTTTGGAAGTGAAATCTATGTGATCGAGCAAGTGATTGGATTTGGTATTGTATACGGGTGGTCCATGTACATTATACAAGCTTTATTATATAGGCATGCTATGTTTTGTTTGCTTGTAAGGAGTTCAGGTTTCGACTCTTTGATTTGTTATGAAGTAGCAACCTATGACTGTTGGACCTAAGGCACGCTTAGTAGATTATTTATCCTCTTTATGCGATGAGAGGTTTTTTGAACTTGAGTAAATGGTGAAATTTGTTTGTTAGTGATTTTAAATACTATTAGGTATTGCTATGTGATTGTTTCCTTTTGTTGCTCGTGCTGGAATTTTAAGTATAAAATATTCAAAGAGGGAGAGAATGTAACGATTCAGAATTTAGGACACTTCGTATTTAAATATCTAAATTATTTAAATATTTGAATCTTGGATTAAATATTATTAAAATGATTTAATATCTTTGTTAACCCTCTTTTAAATGAAAACTAATAATGGTAAACTTGTTTTGGAAATATGTTTACAAAAATAGTTACTTTGAAGAAATTTCATTAACGTAATCGAAAATTGATTTATTAATAAACGGCTTTTTACTCGTCAGAAGTTGTTCAAACTTTTTCTACATACACTTAAATGTTTGGTAAATCATTTATAAGACATAAAAATATTTTTCCATTTATCGAAATATAATAATGGATGATGTCATGCATGAAGTCATGGAAGATATTTTGAATGATGGTAGAATGGTAATTGGCTAAAGAGATATTTCATAAGTGTAAAAGGTGGAAAGGTGATGTGATAGCCATGTGGTTGGGGTGTACCTTCTTGGCTGGAGCTCACCCTTGACGCCTATACAATTGGCCTTATGATTCGTAAGACTATTTTTGCATTTTTAGAAAAGAAAATCAGAACACTCTTCACTTCTTCTCCCTTTATAATTTCCTAAGAACAAAACCATTCAAATCAACTCAAAACTTCACCGAACTCTAGTATGTTTCCTAACACAACATAGTAAATCCTTTTAGCAATTCAAAGATGGAAGATTTGGAGCATCAAGCCCCAAACTAGCCATAGCCATGAGCAATAAAGGAAGGGAGAAGGAGGTCGAACACTAAAAATGACTAAAGGTGGAAGCTTTGGATGTTTGGTGATCGTCTGAAGTGTTCTTTGCTTTGTGAGTGCTTGAGCATGTGTTTGGATTTTTATCTATGTGAGTTATCTCAGCATCTTATACGTAGATATTGTGGTATACATGTTGTGTGCTTGAAATATAAAGCTAAAGTGACATTAACCGAGTAAAGTTATAAACTTTGGACACCTCTTGCTTTTAAAAGAAAATGACAACTTTATATTGTACACATCACATATATTACCCTCTTAAACATGTGGTCTGGCCTTGATTTCATGTTTAAATGCTTGTTTGGATTGCGTATTGAATTGAAATATGTTTGAAAGTATTTGAAACGAGAATAGTCATTATAAGTGCACTTCGATATACCTTAACTTTAACTTATATAATTTGAAGATTTATAATCTTAACTTGGGATAATTAGATTTGGTTATTCTCTACACATACTTTGGTGTATGGGATAGTAAATAAATGGTTTAGAAAGTTAAATAAATTATGAACTAAAGTTGTGAAAGTTAGAAGCGAAAAGGTCGCTACGGATGTACTTTGAAAATGCCTTGCATCTGGCGATTTTCAAAGTTAACTTTGAGAGACATCCTAGGGGCTTCCTGGATTTTTAATAATTATTATAAGTGTACTTATTACTTAAAAAAATGGAAGTTTAAATTATTCACTAACTTGTGAAACAAAGTTGCAAAAAGTTATAGCGAGAAGAAAGTTGCTATAAGAGCACTTTGAAATGTCCAATTTTTGGGAATTTTTCTAAATAAATTGACAAATATTATTAAAGGCTTTTTTCCATGGTTTTTAAGTACCCTAAATTTAGAACTTACTGTAAAAAAAATTTAAGTCAAAATCATTTGTTTGAGTGGTTAAAACTGGCCACAAAGTTCATGCTTTTCAATGTTGTACTTTAACAATAACTTTTAACAGCATTTATAAATGTTGTAGTAAGTTTCTTACGATTTTAAGTGTTCAAAAATGATAGTTAATTTTTTTTCCCTAACCTTTTGATGGATGTATTTTATCATAATTTTCAGTATTATAAAGTTGGTTAGAAGTTTAAATATGTTTTTAATATTTATTTATGAATTTTGAAAGTAAAGTGGTTTTAAATTATAAAACGTGTTTTTCATCAAATTATAAATTAGTTATTTTCAAGTAATAATTTTCATAGATATTCAAAACCTATTTACAAGTATTTTTCAATTATTCATATATATATATATATATGAGTTTAGAAAAAGGTAATTAGCTATGCTTAACACTAAAAACTAATGAGGTAGACTTCTCTATTTGTAGAGTTAAGATTGATATTCGAGTAGGGATGAAATAATAGTGCTCTAACCTAATGGTTTCCCTTTGAATCGAGAAACGAGTTAATCTTGTTATTTACTTACTTGTTGAAAAATGAAATTAACTATGCTTAACGCTATAAGCTAGTGAAGTAGGCTTTTCTATTTATGAGTGTTAAGGTTGATGTTCTAGAAATGATAGAAGCAATAGTGCTCTAACCTACTGGATTAATTCTTGACCGAGGAATATTTAAGTTTGGAATGTTGGAAACATGTTAATCGTGTTAATTTCTTACTCATTTATAAAGTAATCAGTATTATACTTAACGCCAAAAGCCGATGAGGTAGACTTTTCTATTGGTAAGATTCAAAAATGAAGTGTCTAGGTAAGGCTTTGATATACAACTAGTGCTCTAACTACCTAACTTCATTTTTGAACAAGGGATAGTATAAGTTGGAATATCAAAAATGAGTTAAGTACATGAACCGTGATATCTATAAACGATCTTTTTTAATTGGATACTTAGTACTAAAAGCCGATTATGTAGGCTTGTCTATCTATAAGAGGCAAGACTGATGTTTGAGTAGGGATGGAAGCAATAGAGCTCTGACCTACCGGCTTCACTCTTGATCGAGGGATAGTGTGAGATAAAAATATTGAAAACGTGATAAGTACATGAAAAGTGATAAAAATATCGAATTTTTTTATTGTCCACAAGTGTAGCACAATGGAAAAGGGATGCCTAGTTTGGTAGCAGACCCAGTTTCGAGCCCTTTCTTTCATACATTTCTCACAAAAAATAGAATATGAGAGTTATAGATGCATGGACATGCATAACTTAATTCCTCTTTAGTCCATCGGGTTCTTCTGAGTACAGTTCAAAATAAAAAATCTTTTCCTACTTTTAGTTTGGTTTCAAATAAAGTACTTAGTGGAAGCATGATACTAACCCCCTTGAACACATAGTTAAAGATATGGATCTACATCTATTTGGGCTTAGAGGTGAAAATTTTATTTTTTATGAAGTAACTTTATGATTAAAATATAGAATAGCAAAATTTAACAAAAAGTAAAATTTATGAGAAACGACTAATTTTTAAATTAAGCTAATGTAAAGCAAAAGGTACTCCAAATGGTGATTATTATGCTTTATTTAGTCGTATAATTTATGTTCTTAAGTTAATAAATAAAAACTACTCGTTAGAGATTTACAAATGTATTCTTTAGGTTTGAATGGTTTTGTTTTCCAAGACAGATGTACATGCTCCTTATGATTTTGTCTCATTATATAGAGATCTTATTGATTCTATGAAGTCCAACATTTCTTGACTTAACATGAAAAACTAAGTATTACCTCTTATTTTTTCTGTAATATATAGGAAAAGGTTAAAAAATAATTAACTCTAAGGTAATTTAATGCAAAATACAATAATTACTACTAAGTTGAGCTTTTAAGATCTCACTCAGAGAATTGGAACATTAACGTGTTTAGCAATATTTGTGTAAAAAAGTTCGAATCTTGAACGAGATGCTTACATTAAATAGAACTGAGGAAGTTAGGCACCTAAGCTCTGAAGAAAGGGTGAAATTAGGAAACTTAAAGAACGAACTAAATAAATTAATGAGTCAAGAAGAAATTATGTAGAAACAACGCTCTCGGGTCCAATAGATAAAAGAAGGGGATAAAAACACTAAATTCTTCCATCGCATGGCAAATGCTAGACAGCGACATGAAACCATTAAATCAAATGAAATTGAATTTCCAAACCAGGGAGAGCTAAGTGATATTTTTATAAATCACTATAAGTCTACAAAAGCGACTGTAGGCGAAGGATTCAAGTGGATTGTGCATTTATATATCTGAGCATAGACCCCTATATATTTGAATTAGAATCTCAATTCTTGGAAGAGAAAGTCTGGGCCGTCATAAAGGGCTTGGCGAGTGACAAAACCCTTGCCCCAAATGGCTTCCTGATGTTTTTTTATTGAACTTTTTGGCACACCATTAAAAAAGACATAATGGCTCTTTTCGATGATCTTTACTGCAACAACCTTTAATTGGGGAGGTTCAATTCTGCTGACGTTATTCTAATCCTTAAAAAGGAAAAACCAAAAGAAATTAACAACTTTAGACCGATCTCTCTAATAAAATGCTCAGTTAAGATTATCACTAAAGTTAATTAATAGATTAGGGAATAAAACAGATAATATAATTAATAAATCTCAATCGGCTTTTACTCAAGGTAGGAAAATCTTGGATAGAGTAGCTACTGCCCAAGAATTTATCAACTACTGCGATAAGGAAGACATCACATGCACTCTTCCTAAATTGGATTTCTCCAAGTCCTTTGACTCCATTGACGGGGATTTCTTTTAGACACGTTGAAAGCCAGGGGGATTCAATGATTAGCGGATCTCCTGGATTGACCACATACTAAATTCTAGCATGTCTTCCATTATAGTAAATGGGATTAATGGTAAGAAAATTCAATCCAAAAGGAGCCTTTGCCAATGTGATCCCCTATCACCCCTCCTCTTTAACCTGGTTGTAGATGTTTTCAATGTTTTTTCCTATAAAACATCTTGCCTGGATCTGGGAGCGATATTACCTCTGATGGAGTCTCTATCTTCTAATACGTAGACGACACCCTCTTATTTTGCTCCCAGCTTGCTCACCATAACGAGTCGCCCGAAACTCATATTATATAACTTTTAAATTGCTTTTGGGTTATAAATTAACTTTCATAAAAGTTCGGTTCTAGTAATTCACGATAATTCAAACAGCTCTTATGTAGTGGCTAATGCACTAAATCGTAAAAACATGGATTACCCCATTAACTATCTAGATATAACCATAAGACCAACAAAATCCAAAAGGAAAGATTGGAACACTATCATGATAAAGTTAGTAAAAGACTACTCTTTTGGGAAGCTAACTATCTCTTAAGGGCTGCCTGAGTGGTTCTCATTAACTCTGTTCTATTAGCAATTCCGATCTATTGGTTATTCTATTACCAATTCCCTAAATGGGTAATTAATAAGATCGACAACATTAGAAGGAACTTCTTATGGTATCTGCATGCTTTAATATGTTAGCCCTTTAAATCTTATGCCATTTGGACGAAAGGAGCTCAAGCTATTGCATGATCTTTGATTTAATATTGCTTGTGCACTGCCTTCTGTCAACCAATCTTATAAGTTGTATACCGATCCATCCTCATTCGACTATGTCGATCCCCTGTTTATTCAACCATGCTGACCCGTGTTCGCTCAATTATGTTGATCCCTTGTTTTAGATTCCTCCAAATCTGAGTAGTATAAGAAACTCTATGAGGATAACTACGGATCTCCTTAGAAGGATTTATCCAATCCAGTAGCAACAAAGTAGATTTAGCCCGGGTGCCATAGACGGTTCTATAGAGGTATAGATCCGAGGGATGATGAAGAGGAGCCTAAAGAGACCAAGGCTACACTGGCGGAGCTAACCATTGATATTACGGTCAACCACGACGATCCATCACAAGTCTTAAAGATTGGCTTACAACTCAGCCCTCCGATGATGAGAGAACTTGCTAGTTTTCTCCGAGTGAATCTAAAACATAACAACAGTTGATGAAAGAAACTACTATGTAAACTATATACGCACTGAGCCGAAGTGCTGGCTATTTCTTTGACTTTCTCTCTTTCTTGGATTTTTCGGAAGTAGTGCCACTTGTGTTTCTTTTTCTGGATCCTTTACCGCCTTTAGCAGAAGAGCATGCAGAGGTAAGAGGAAGTTCATCGGGAATCATCCCGCCAGGTGGAATAACTTGCATTGGCATAAGATGAGGATTGTTAATGTCCACCTCGACGGGCATAATTTTAACTTTTCTTTTTCTACAACTCCTCCTTCTCAATGCACTCTTTCAAACTCAACTTATTTGTATGTTTGGAGGCACCGCTTATCATTACATCGTCAGATTCATCTGCTGGAAGCGGCACTTCGACCTTATCATCATTAAGAGCCTGATAACTTGAGCATACGGCCCCGTACATCAACAACTATCACACCCTCAGCCGGTATCTCCTGTTGCTCTGCAGCTCCATCACTTTTGGGAATTTAACTGAGGCAGAAGGCTCCAACTTAAGATGTCTTGTCAACTGGGATATAGTATGTAAGCCTAATCCACATGGCGGCCTAGGCATCACAAATCTTAAAAATATAAACATCTCTCTACTAAGTAAATGGCTTTAGAAATTCCTAGACAATAATACTCCAACATGAAAAGAAATAATTAGAGACTTCTATATAATGGTTCCAAAAATCTATATAAACCCAATACAACACAACTATCCTTTTTCTTGAAAAACATCTCTAACTTTTTCCACATATTCAAATTGGGTATCTAATACAACACTCGCTCAGGAAACAAAATAGCCTTCTGGAACGATCCTTAGGCTTCCCCAATCACCTTGAAGCATGAATTCCCTGAGCTTCATCTGGCATCGAACAACAAGAACGATCTTATCATAGACATCTTTAGGCCGCGCGAGGTTTTTAACTGGAATTTCTCTTTCAACTAGAACTTATTATGTAATGAGCTTTGGCAGTTTCAAAGACTTATTGGCATGATTGATAGTATTAATATAAACAAACACTAAGATCACTTGGTTTGGTGTTGAGATAAAATGGAAAAATACATTTCTAAATCCATGTATAGGTTTTATCTCTTTTTGGTAATTCAACCTTGTGGTACTTCAAACTTGTTTGGAAAACTAATACACCATCTAAAATTAAAATTCACACATGGATAACATTACTTGACAAACTAAACACCATTACTTGGCTAAATACTAAACTTATAAACAACCCTAACAATAGCCTTTGCCACTTCTGTAAGTCAGCACCCGAAACGTCCTAACATTTATTTTTTTGAATGCAATTTCACTTAGCGTACTAAGTATCTTAATTCCCATTTTTACCTTGAAATTAACTCTATTATTCCTTCCCCAAACTAATACTGGACATGTTTTAGATTTCGCTTCAACCAACCGTCTAGGAAATTCTTAGGCTCATTCTTTTCTATCAATAGTTAAGGTTTCTTGAAGGAAAGAAACCAATGTCCATTCAACAATTCACATAGAAACTTTATTGCTATTTTATATTTTATTGTCTGGCATATCTCTCTTTAGACAGAGACCTATCGAAGCCATCCAGACTGGAAATCTCAACTTGATTAGATCATGGGAAATAACCCGCCTTTCGACACACCTCCTCCCCTTCTCATCGGTAACCAACCAGAAGATTAGTGGAGATTTCAGTAACCTCTATTTCAAGCTTTTATTCAGCGATCTGACTCTCTTAGCTCCTTTATATGCATTCTGTCTATGCACTCTCTCCATACACATCATACGTCTTCATCTCGACTGCTTCTTATGACTGTTCTATCCTGCTCTTTAGATCTTACTCCATCCAGCAGCTAACTTCATGGACAGTAACAAGTTGCGTGTGCACCCATTGTTTGAAGCATGCCCTTTTGGAAGCACAGCTTGCGATTTTTGAAGCCAACTTTCCAACAAGTTGCGTGTACACATCATGCGTCCGTAACAAGTAGCTAACTTACTGCATCTATTTTCTTCAGGACATGATTTTATTGAAGCCAACTCTCTCATCCAACCTGCCACTTATTTAGCCATTTATTTACTTCAATACGTGATTTTCACCCACTTGTGCCAACATGCCTCAGTTTATACGCTGCCCACTTGTGTTTATCAACTCACTTGAGCATGATATCCACTGTTCCGGCCCAGTTTATCCACTGTTCCAAGTCACGTTTGCAATAAAACTTCCAGCTAGCGTTCCATTCTTCCAATCATCAAGCATATGTCCCTTTAGCTGCAAGTGCCCTGGTATTAATTTATAACACTAGATTAGTTATGCACTAGTTGTAGTCTCTTCTATGTATGCTTTTGTTTTAACACTACAAGGGGAAACGCATTTTCCGACGGCCAGAATCCGTCGGCAGCCGTCGGAAAAGACTGCGTCGGGGAGCAGTATTTCCAACGACTTCCGACGGATGCTGCCGAACACGTTTCCGACAGCTCTCGACGATTTCCGACGGCTTCCGACGGGCGTGGACACCGTCAGAAGCTGTCGGAAATGTTTAGCTACAGGCCGCCGAAAATTGTCGGAAGCCGACGAAAATTTTGACCTGTAAGCCGTCGGAAGCCGTTGGAAATCTGCTGTTTTTTTTTTATATTTGCTGCAAATAGAGCCTTCCAACCACATTTCTCTTCCAAACACTACGATATCAATATTGCACAATTCAATAAACAATAATCCAACCAAATATCCAAATCTAGACTACAAAATATTCAATAAACACACAAATGGATAAAATTAGAATAAAAATAAAATACAAAATATACATACCATTCCAACATTAATAATAATCCTAACAATAACTGTTCTACCATGTTGTTAATACACAAATTCATCAACATTCTCATGCATATTCTCATACAACTACAGACCAAGTGTATCATACATAATTATACAAATCAACAATTAATTGCACCATCTACCAAATCATTCTAAACTAAAACAAAACATACCTGCACGAACGAATAAGCAAGCAATGACTCAATCTCCTCCAGATGCAGAGCCAGCCGAGGAAGGGAAGCGGCCACCAAACTGCTGCATGTACTCTAACAACTGTGCGGTCTGCAAGGCCTGTTGGCGATTCTGCTCCTCCAATTAGGACACTCTAGTCCGCAATTCTTCTATACCTGCTAAATCGCTCTTAGGTCTACTCCGCCGTCCCCTACTCTGACTACTGGACTGCAATAATTGAAAAATAAATAAAATCCAAGTTTATTGTTTTGAAAAGATAAAAATATCATATTTTCAGTATTTTAAGAAAAAGTAAATTATTTACCGCTAAATTGCCAAATCCGTATCGTCGACCATGCCGTGTTGGACTCATAACGGACTCAAAAATAACGTTCATTGCATTTTTAATAAAAATTGCTAAATAAATGACTAATGGAAATAACATAAATCATGCAAAGAATAGTAAACGAATTTGGTTTCATAGTTACATCAATTTCATAATACATCAAGAATTCAACATAGTTACATCAATTGCAAAACAACATATTCAGATTTGTATCAGTCATCATCGTCTTCTGATACAGATTCGGTCTCGTTTTCGACGATATTTTCCTCTACACTGTCAAACGCTTGTACCCAAACATTTGATTCATCGATCAAGGGACCAAAATCTGTACGATCGTCTGTAATTATTATTTCGTTATTTTGCTCAAGATCTGTCTGATAAGCTTGTTCGTCCGGAATATTCTCCCATCGAATGTGAATCTGGGCTTTGTTTTAAAAACTGCAGACCAATCTGCTTTGTCTCTTTTTAGAGACGGATAAGGAGCGTAATAAACTTGCAATGCTTGTTTGACTAGTACAAAAGGATCATACTTGTGATAGTGCGATGTATGCTTTATTTCGATAAGATGTGCACATTAATTCCAGAACCTGTAACATTGCTAAACCAATTGCATCTAAATAGAAACACCTACTCCGCGGGTCGTGAGAAATATGTCAGTTGCAAAATTTGTGTTAGAACGCCATAAAAATCATTTAAATGATTTTCTGGATCGTCACTACCTTTAACAAATACACCAATATTATTTGTTAATTTTTCTACACCGTATTCTTTGGTGTTAAATTTATATCCATTGATGAAATATATTGGATATATCTTGACCGCTCTTTTTGGTCCCATCACAAGATGTTTCAACCCTTCGTCAACAACACTATTTCTCGGCTCATAAACGTAATTTGAAAACCAACCGGAAAATTCTTTACTGAGATCTCCGTTCGGATGTTCACGTTCATAAACACTGTTTATATAAACAAATTATTACATTAGGTTATACACGCGCATGCATTATAGAAAAGAATAAAACACAAATTATTATTTCAGATTACCTAACAAACGGTGCAACCTTGGCACAATTTTGAAGAATATAAATGTGTGCTACATGAAGATCTCTATCGTGTAGCCATATTTCTACACATTTTCCAAAAGGCCAACCATGTTGTCTAAAAATAAATAACATTGCTTGAGAGGACTCTTGTTCGTCGCCTTCGTCATTACGAGGAACACTTTGAAATGAAATATTCACATGGTCACTGAAATAGTGAGAGAAAAAGAACGAAGCTTCTTCTTCGATGTAAGATTTACATATCGAACCTTCAACCCGTGCTTTTTGCTTCACTTTTTTCTTCAGTTGATTCAAATATCTATGCAAAATTAATTTATATTAACTTCATCTTTCAAATGCAATTAAATTACGTTATAACATATTACATACATCTCAAATGGATACATCCATCCATATTGGACAGGACCTCGAAGTTGTGCTTCAAATGGGAGATGAACGGGTAAATGTTCCATCACATTAAAAAAACCGAGCGGAAATATTTTCTCTAATTTGCAAAGCAATATAGGAATGTCCCCTTCAAGTTTATGTAAACGTTGCACTTTAAAAGTAGTCGAACAAAGCTCTTTATAAAACATACTAAGCTATGTTACTACTTTCCAAACTTTTAACGGCAGTAGTTGTTCGAACATTACGGAAAATAAATTTTCTATCATTATGTGACAGTCGTGACTTTTCATTCCGCTCAATCTACCATTTTTAAAGTCAACACATCTACGAAGATTTGATGATATCCCATCAGGAAATCTTAACCCTTCCACCCATTTTAACACACCTTTAACTTGATTATTATCTAATTCGTAACAAGCTTTGGGTTTTTTACTGTCATTTGGTTTCATATGAAGCTCAGGACGTCTGCATGATTCTTTTATATCACGTCTTGATTTCAAATCATCCTTCGTCTTCCCTTTCACATTCAAAATTGTGTTAAAAACATTATCAAATACATTTTTCTCATTGTGCGTCACATCTATGTTATGGCGAAGCAGAAGATGTTTCTAATACAGCAACTCTTAAAAAATAGTTTGTTTGCACCAGTTATGAACAACTGATTTGCCTTCAATTTCTGTTTGCTCGCCAGTTTCATATATCTTTGGATAGTCCTTAACAGGTTCATATATGTCTTCGCTTGACCATATCGTCGGTGCTTATCTGGTTTCTACTCTATTAGCTAAAAAGTTTTTCTTGTCTCCTTCGAATGGATGATTTACATGGAGAAAATATTGATGACAGTCAAACCATGAAATTTTCTTGCCATGAGGTAAAGAAAACGCTCGTGTTTCATCCATGCAATATGGACATGCTAGACGACCGGCAGTACTCCATCCCGAAAGCATTGCATAGACAGGAAAATCACTTATAGTCCACAACAAAGAAGCAAACATACGAAAAGTTTTCTTCTTGGACACATCGTTTGTTTCTACTCCTTCGTTCCACAGTGTTTTTAACTCCTCAATCAACGGTTGTAAATATACATCGATTCTTTGTGTCGGATCGTCGGGGCCAGGAACGACAACAGTAACAAACATATATTGCGCTTTCATGCACATCCATGGAGGTAAATTATACGGTGTGGCGATAATGGGCCATGATGAATATTTAGAACCAAATTGAGAAAATGGAGAAAAACCGTCCGTACATAATCCTAATCTAACATTTCGACTCTTCGCTGCAAAATTTGGATACGTTTTATCGAAATGCTTCCATGCTTCTCCATCGGCCGGATGTGTCAACGTACCCTCTTCCTTCGTTCTCACGCTATGTCATCTCATATTAGACGCAGTTACAGAAGATGCATATAATCTTTGAAGTCTTGGAGTTATGGGTAAGTAGTGCATACGCTTGTACGGAACTTCCTTCCCCTTCTTTTTTCTTAATTTGTATCTCTCCTGGTTACAAACTTTACAATTTCTAAGGTTTGCGTCTTCTTTCCAAAACAACATGCATCTTTTTAAACATGCATTTATTTTCTGATACGGTAAACCAAAAGCCAACATAAGTTTTTTAACTTCGTAGTGATTTTCACACATTAGATTATCAGACGGCATATGTCTTTTTGCAGCTTGTACAACAGCCGTAAACCCAGCTTCAGTGATGTTGTATTTTGACTTCATCGCAATGTATTCTGCGATTACTGACAGTTGAGTGTCGCTTTTACAACCATCCCAAATAGGTTTCTTAGCTGCATCTAGTAAATCATAAATTTTTTTAGCTTCAATATTTGGTTCTTCAACATTTCCATCATCTTCATCAACTTCAACCAAAGGAAACATTGATCGTGCTGCATCTTCGACCATTTTTCTATACGGGTCGTTGAAACTATTTCGTTAACGACACTTTCAGACTCTACAGAAGTATTTGCTACAACTTCTCCATGCCGATCCCAAACATAATATTCGGGTGCGAAACCGTGTTGGCACAAATGAACTTTCAAAATATTTGGTAACAAATACTTCAAATGTCTACACCTACTACACGGACAACGAATTTCTGGATCGTTTCCCTTATTACTTAAAGCGAATTCAATAAACACGTTTATACCATTATAAAAATCTTCTTTCATTGAGCCCCTCAGTCCTTTTCTTTGGTACATCCATCTCCTCCGATCTACAAAATAATCAATCATTTTTCCTATTTGACAAAATGAGAAGTTCAAAATTTAATATTTATTTTGAAGAATACAAATTCGAAAAAGATTATTTTCATGGTCGTATAATATTTTGAATTTAAAGAACAACTTCACAAATTTAAAAATATTTTCAAATAGAGCACATTTATTTTTTAACGTAACGATTTAAAAATATATATAATTTTTTTTTCATTGGTCAGGCATCCTACTTCCCATTACAAACACAGTAAGCATTTACATTTCATATATTACTTCGTCTCAAACGATTCAACAAAATTTCGGCAGCATTTCTCTTTTGTTCCCTACATAGTACACAAATGCGTGTACGCGGGAAACAAAAAAGGAAAGTTAGGCCGAAATTTTATGAACCGTTTGAGACGAAGTAATATACATAATATAAATTCTTACTGTGTTCATAACTTGTCCAATACAGGGACAAATCCGACAAACATTGTACCAGATGAATATAAATGGTCGTTTTTCAAAAAACGACTATTTATACAACGATCATGTATAACACTCGTCAGACGGGGCCAAAAACTCTCTATGGGACATTTGTCAGTTAACATGCGCGCATTTTATGAAAAAATACAGTTTTACTCATTGTTCACATTTACAAAAATATATATTGATTTAACACATTTATTCGATGTATTACGCATCAACTTAAGGCTGGTTTAACATTTTTGTCATTTTTCAACATACACAATTATAATTTAGAGTAATGCATTTTTTTGTTTCATAAGTAAATACGTGCACAGTATAATACTCCTAGTCCATTCAATCATTTTATCTTATTCCAAATAACGTATACAATCGTCGAATCAAGGCATACACAATAATTTACATATGCATGAACAACCCACAAATTATACGTGTTTTTCACAATTTCACGATAAAAGATGAAATATGTGCCATGTGATGCTATAAACCGTTATTACGCTATTGGAAACAATTGCAATCACTAATTCGCCCTAATTTATCAATTTATGCAAATCTAGAATTAGGGTAAAAACTGAAATTTTCACAACAATAAGAGATTATATCTGAGATTAAGAGCAAGAGATGTTGAATTAACAGCGGGGGAGGAGAAAAATCACGAAATCAGTGATTGGAGGTGGAAAATTAGGATTTGGGGGTTTTTCTTGAGAATTTGAGAAGCTGGAAAATGAGGAAGAAAGGCTCGGCCGAGCTGCAGATAATCACGAATTTCCGACGGCTTCCGACGGCCGCCGACGGCCTGTCGTCGGAAAACGGCCGTCGGAAGCCGTCGCTCCCACCCGTCGCTATTTGGCATTTTTCTAGTAGTGTACTAATAAAATGTTGAGTACTCTACTCATAAAAGGACCACTCTTTTTGACTATGTTTCGATTAAAGGTGAATTTGAAAGCAATTATTTGTATCATTTTCAAAAACATCTTATTCACAATGTAATATAATTGATGTGTTCCTTTTACAATGAGATAAAACACAAAAACCTACATTTAAATTTAAATGTAGAAAAATTTGTCTTCAAAATATATTCTTAGCCACCACAAATAATTGTTTATTTGTAGTGTAAAACATTGAGTTTGGAAGAATTACAAGATGATCACTTTGATCTGTCTTATTTGCACCAAAAAGAGCATTTTCAATTTATGTTCTTTTATAAGTGAAAATAGTTTATTGTTTGAGGATTTACAATGATTTTAAACCTATAAAAGGTCGTATAAAAAATATATTTGAATTTCAATTTGGCAAAAACCTATTATGGTAAGTAAAGATTGCAGTTGAACCATATACATTTAGTTTTAAATTTATTTTGTTTGATTTCTTTTCTTTAGTTGTATGTGCATGTAAAAGTTTACGATGGAAATTATAGGAGATACAAAAATGAAATAATACGATATAATGATAACCATTTAATGACATTATAATTCGAAACATTTTCCATAGTCAACATTTAGTGGTGGAACATGAGAATATTTTAAGATAGTAGTAAAAGTGTAATAAGCTAAGATTTTGACTCAAAGTGTTTAAATTCGGATATGAAACCTTGTCTTACAAAGTTAGTTCAGCAGCTATTTTATGTCTGCCCCCCATCCAAAAATAATAATTGAGCACTCAATTCCATTTTATTATTCAAGAGTAGAATGATTGAGAGAAAAAATGTTGGAATCTCTTGCACTTTAATTAATGAATACAGTAGTAGTACCAATTGTACTAAATATTCGGATCTGAAACAAATATATTTAATCATGGCTTGACAAAGCTATCAACCGCAAGTTTGTTTATTTATGGTTTGATAAAGCCATCAACCGCAAGTTTGTTTATTAATTTTAAAAGAGTGTTAATGATATCCCGTGCCGGCCCAGGCATATTGGTTGCCCAGACCAAATTTTAGGAAAAAAGAAACATGGTGAAAATAAAAAAATAACTCTTATTCTAGAAATTGAACGTAGGTGCTTTAGGACAGAAGAAAGGGCATGAACCACTAAACTACTACTGATTTCTATTATATAATGCCCTGCTAAATTTCTAAGTCAATTTTGTTAAAAACATCCGGAACATTCCGTTGCCCCTTCCGTCACCTCCGATGGTGTTGCCCTAGACGAAAGTCTCGCTTGCCTTGCCTTTGGACCGGGCCTGATGATATCCGTTGGAACTTTAAGTGAATTAAATAAAAAATAAATAAAAACACGTTAATGCATGATTATATATTTATGAACATTTATTATAATTAAGTCACTGTAAATGTATAACGGTAATATATATTTATGAGCCTTTATTATAATTGAGTCATTGCAAATGTACAACGGTAATATGTATAAGGTGAATAATAGACAATTTTTCTTTCTTCTTCTTTGCCATCTGCATTTTTCTCTCTTTAAGAAACTTTACAAGCAACTAAATTAGAAAGTGCTATATTTAGAGCAATTTGCCGTAGTGTAAATAGCAAATTGACCAAATTTCAGAGGCTATTTTATCTTGAAGACATAGCGGTTGATAGATAGTTTTGCACCTTGAGGCTAAGCCGTGAGTGGTCTTAAAAAGGGCGACCTGATCCACGACTCGACCAAAAAAAGTAGATTCAGATTGAGGTACAACAATTTTAAGACGATTATGGCTTCGATCGTTGATAACTCTACTGCTTCGATGTCGATGTTTAAGGTTTCGACTATATCTCCTACGACGTTCATAGTCGAAGGCTTCCATTTCAAACGATGGTACCAAAAGATGGAGTTTTTTCTAACTACGAGAAAGGTAGCATACGTGCTGCCTACCAAAAAACCAACCAGCTTGGAGAAGCAACGGACGATCAAAAAAGGCTTTGAAAAGACTGAATTGAACATGACTACCTCTGCAAAAATTATATTCTTAATGGCTTGAGAAATGATTTGTACGATTATTATAACTCAGACAAGTCGATGGAGTAGACCTAGGATGCGCTGTAATCAATGTATGATACCGAGGAGAGCTAGAGCGAAAAAAGATGCTGTTACTCGCTATTTGAAGTTTCAGATGATGGATGACAAATCCGTGGAGGCACAGTCGTATGAATTCCAGAAAATTGAGCATTAGATCATCTCCGAAGGTATGACTTTAGATGAATAGTTTGAGGTTGCTGTGTTAATTGATAAATTACCCCTAGTTGGAAAGATTTTAAAAATAATCCCAAGCATAAGACTAAGGATTTTTCCTTGGAATGTTTGATTACTCGTCTTCGTATTGAGGAGAAGGCCAGAAAATGGGACTAGAAAGAAGTGCTGTTTGTTGTATCTATCAACAACACTAATAAATCCATAAATAAGAGTTTGAAACCAAGTACAAAAAAATTTAAAAATCAAAATTGCAAATTGAATCAGAACCACAACAATCAGCATTAGAAGAATCAGTATAGTACTCCCTAAAGAAAGGTACCGGACAGTTGTTCTTATGCTACAGTTATGGCAAATCAGGCCATATGGCATGAAAGTGTCGAAACAAGCCAAATCCTGCACCGCAGGCTAACTTGATTGAAGAAGCCCTTATAGCTATGCTTAATGAGATCAACCTAGTACGTGGATAAGAAGAGTGGTGAGTAGACACTGATGCTTCTCATTATGCCTGCTATGGTCATGAAATGTTAAAACATATAATGCTGCTAATGACATAAAAGTCATGTTGGAAGATTCTCGCCGCACTACTGTTGCTGGAATAGGGACTGTGGAGTTAAAATTTACCTCTGGAAACAATTTATTACTGAAAAACATGATGCATACTCCAGAGATGAGAAAAATTTAGCATCTGGTGTCTTGTTAAATAAAGCTGGTTTTACTCAAATTATTGGATCCGACTTGTACATCATCACTTAAAATGGTGATTTTGTTTGTAAAGGATATGTTGTAGATGAGATGTCTAAGTTGATTGTTGAAGTTAATGGTTCTGTTTATATGCTGTGTGATTTTAATACTTAGCATGCTAGACTTTATCATGTTAATAGGCGACTAATTCTAACATGAATAACTTAGGCCTAATCCCTAAAGTTTCCTTAAATGATTTAGAAAAATGTGAATATTGTAGACTAAAACCCTATATAAATCTGTATTTAAAGAGTCTGAACCTTTATATTTAATACAGTCTGATATATGTGAATTTGTAACGACCCGTAGATTTAACCGGTTTTAATAACGTATTAATTGAAATTTTATGGGCATTTAAACGATAAAGTTTTGAAATATAAATTTGATATTTGGAATGCGTTTAGTTAAACATAGCAAATGGTAAATTTTCGTCCGAAAATAAGAAGTTTATTTCGCGCGTAAATTTACTTCAATTTAATCAGTAAAAAAAGCGATGAAAATAAAACGTTTTCAAAACCAAAATATTTTTACATAGAAAAATTCTAAAACATCTTTTGAGCAAATTGTCAGTTTGTCGTTTTTCCAAATTCGGACATTTTTGGCTCCGTCGATCTTATTTTCCTGCGTTTTTCTTGCATTTTCCATAATAGCAAAATTTCGAATTTTTATAATTAAATCATACCACTGATATCTGTATGCCGTTTTGGTCGTCTCGTCTTACTGATTCCTGCGGTATATTCAACTCGGTGTTTTGAAGTCCGATACACAGCGGAATCCGCGAAATGGTTAACTGTATCGGTCCGTTTTGTTTCTCAGCGACCATTCGTTATTCAAAGTTTAGACCAATGGACTGTTGCTTTTATTACTTTTTGAATTCAGCCGTAGACCTTTTCTATTCCCAACAATTCTATTTCCTATTCCGGACACTACATGTGTACGTTCATCATTTTATTCAATTGGGTTATTTTGAATGGCACGCGAATAGTGTGCAAGTAAGAGACTTGTTTTATAATTTCTGTTAGTTTAAGTAAAATTCACGACTGTTAGCACATATGTCTATTTGGTTAGTATATTTATAGTATAGTAATCTTGACTTATAACGTGATGATAACATATGTATGTGTTCAAATCTTATATAAGTATTGCTCTATGAATATTGTTTAAATATATTTTTTTTAAAAAGAAGTAAAATATATTATTAATAATAATATATATATTTTGTATATATATACCAAGTTGGTTCTGATTCGCTTTATCAATTCCTTTTATCAGCTTATCCGACGAATTCATGCCAACCTTGCTTTGCTTCAAAATCCGTGCTTGGATTCGTATCTCATCTTATTCTATTCTCTCTCTAGCCTCGAAAGGGGAGCAATCACTCACGATTAATGTTCTTTTATTTATTAAATTTGATTTCAATTGAAACGACAATTGAAATATGTTGTTGTTAGTTATGTACACTGTTATTAACCGTATCTGTTCACCTATGACATCTGACACCATTATCTGTTAATCATTTATGCGACGATAATACTGTTTGATTGATAATTGATTGATTGATTGTTGTTTATATTGGATGTTAAATTATAATGTATAAAGTGATAAATATTATGCAATTGAATTTGACGTAGGATAATTAAAATTTTTATTGACATATAGGTTGAATTTGATTAGTTAAAGATGACCTTTTTAATTGTCAAATTAATTGACATGTAGAATAGTGATAATTACACTTTGAACCATTGAACGTATGTTGGATTAATTGTTGTAGTGTAAAAATTGAAACCGAATGACAAGTGAAGAACCATATGAATAATTAGTGAAATAATCTTTAATCTACATGAAATGATAGTGTAGATTCTAGAAATAATTATATTAATTTGCACAAACAACAATGTGGATTAATACGATTATTTCGGGGTTATTTGAATTGATTATTGGATTGTGTTGATTGTTGTTGTTGCTTGTTTATTTACTTTGACACCACCCCAGTTATCACACTGCAAGTTCCCTTTATTATGCTTGATCTTGAATTGAAATTGGAATCGGGTTGAAATGATAAATACCCAAAATGAACTTGACTTAGGATAGAGAATTAAATAAACCCGATTGGTCAATAATGTGATTTGAAATAAAATAAAGATTTTATTTGAATAATAAGGTTTTGAAATAAAATTGGAACGTCAAATTTGATGAGAGGAAAATGTAAAGATTGAAATCTAAAGCAAATATTAACGTAGTAATTGATGAAAGAACGTTGTTTGAAATTTAATTATTTAATAACTAAATTTGGAATTATTAATAAATAATTTGAAATTAGTAATAATTGAGTTTTGAAATTATTAAGTTTGAAATCATTTAATAATTAAATTTGAAATTATAATTAAATTTGAAATTATAATTAAGTTTGGAATTATAATTAAGTTTGAAATTATTAAGTTGAAATTATAATTAAGTTGAAATGATTTGATAATCAAGTTTGAATTCATTGAATTAAGCTTGAAATGATTTAATAATTAAGTTTGAATTTATAATCAAGTTTGAAATTATTGAGTTTTGAAATTATTAATAATCGAGATTGAAATTATTTAATAATTGAATAAGATTGAATTATTTGATAATTGAATAAAAAATTTGAAATTCCCTGATAAGAGAAATTGAACTTTTGAATAAGTGAATTTGAACTTCGTTAATAAATGAAATAGGGTTTCTTTATTTATTAAGTTTGAAAAAATTTATTTAAGTAAATTAATAAGTGAAATTGAACTTCTTGAATAAGTGAAATTTAGTTTCTTTATTTATTGAGTTGAAATTTGTAACTATGTAAATAAATAAGTGTAATTGAATTTCTTTAACAAGAAATAAAATGTGATTTATTGAAATTAATGTAAGACTTGTAATTTTGAGAATTTGATTTGACGAATCTAATTTAGTTAAATTTGAAGTTTTGATATAATGAAGATGAACGTAAGTAATTGATTTAATGAATTGGGAATTAACTAAAATTGTTTTGAATGATAAATTAACTTAACGAATATTGAATGAAATCGATAAATGAATTTAAATTGGGTTGAACGTTGAATTTAATCATTTAAATGATTTTCGGAATAAAACTTATATATGAACTTGAATCAATATTTGAATTGTTTAAATAAAATTGAAATTGAATTGTAAGACTTTGGAATGGTAATTTGGAAATTTTGAAACGTAGATTTTGGAAATTGACTTTGAAAGACAAATGAAATGCTGATTTATAAATTGAAATTGAATTTGATTTGGTTTTGAAATATATTAAACGACCAATCGGTGTAATAATTACGAAAGTTATTAAAGAAACCGGAATCAGTTATGGATATACTCTCTATCTAAACCGAAAACCACTTTAATAACTATACGCGGAGTTGTGATCCAGAACGAAGTGGTTGGAATGATGTACGTGATGACTGAAGAAAGAGAATGATAATGGATAGCCTTGGC
Organism: Allium cepa; assembly: GCA_030765085.1. NCBI lineage: Eukaryota > Viridiplantae > Streptophyta > Magnoliopsida > Asparagales > Amaryllidaceae > Allium > Allium cepa. The sequence goes on along the minus strand of CM060934.1, from coordinate 953,308,655 downwards.
ACTTGTGTCAAATTGGAAATGACTAAAATCAGGAGCCGTGCTGGGCCAAATGGGGTTAGCCACCTCGAGCCAACACACTTCTTCAAATACTACTCATTACTTGTTATTGATTGGTGCACCCTCGTACTTTTGGGAGTGTTGTTTTGCGGTGTTGCGATCGTTGCGGCGATGCGTTCTCACCAGTCCGGATCAGGCGAACGGTAGTTTCACTACCTTGGGTATTGCCTCATGTGCCTTGTCATACTTGTATCCCTATATACGCGACCACTACGAATTTGTTTTGTGTTATACCTATGGAGTACTCCCTGATATCCCACTAGTTTACGGTGGAGTTTACAGTGCTGTATAGACTATAACGCTTATAAAAATGTGTTAAGTGGGATAATGGTAACGCCTTAACACTATTTTGATATTTATATTATTGATAGACATTATCTACTTAGTGTACACTACTACATAGTAGATAGTTTAACGGATCCTTAGATGATGGTTATTCCAACATCCTTTGAGTTACTTGTATTTCAGTTGTTATTTCACTTGAGTTGGATTTATTGATATAAGAATATTAATCCTGACTCGAGTGTTTCGTGCTTTTGCTTTACGCTCGGGTCAGACTGAGAGTACCAGTTTTTGAGACTCACCTTTGGAGTTAGAGCTTCGCCTGGAGATCCAGCTATCTATTCAGCTTTCAGATATTCGATGATTCCAGTGATGTATTCTGATTCTTATATTTGACTGTTGTATTCGAGACTTCTGTTGTAACTTATTTAACTCCGATATATCTTATATATTTATATAGTAGCTTCATGAACTACTATCTCTTTTACTTCCGCTGCATATTATTACTCTGTGTCTGTGATTCTGTGATTATTTATTTACTGTATATTTGAGTTTTTGCCAAATTTAAATTAACAATTCGATATTTTGAATTTTTCAAGTCCGACATGTGCGGATGCGAATAGTCCAAAATAGCGGGTCGTTACAGTTGGTATCAGAGCTTTTGGTAGCTCTAGGCAAAACTTAGCATATAGGGTAAATGTATTTACAGAATCACTCTCATTCGAGTTTCAATCTTTTCCTTTTGACTCAATCCCTTTGAATTTTGGAACGTTCCCTCGGTTCCGAAATTCATTCATATCCCTCATTATTTTTCTTCTTTTGATTATGGAGTACCCCCATAACTCCACTTCGAATGATCTTTATAGTGAGTCGGCGGTCTCGCCAATCTTCGAATGATTTGTAAATGGGTGAAACTCCTTTACAATAAGCCTCGATTTACCGGAGATTTCTGTATCCTCGGTTTACGATGCTATCTATTCCCTGCTATACCTGAATTCCACCTCTTGAGATCGAATGTTGATTTACCTAGGAATTCAGCATCGGTCTTATTCTTGAAGTTACGGTCGATCCGGTTAAGATTGTCCGTGAATTAAATAAGCTTATCCATCTCCCGATTCTGTTAATTGAATTATCTTATCTTCTGTTTCGAAATTATTATCGGATCAAAATTCTCTTTGATTGATTTCCATCAAATTTGAATCTCTATACTTATTTTGGAATCCATCCTTGTATCTTCGAGCGAGGAAGTATATTTGTAAATTAATATTAAAATGTTTTATATTGTGTTGTTTGAGTTGTTGATGTTGATTTGGATTTTCGATCGATTCGTCTGATCAACGTTATCGATAGGATTTCCAAAACGCTTGAGCAGAGCAAACCGACATAATAATATTTTCAAATTGGTGAATAAAATGGTTTTGTATAATTATATTATATATAAGTATAAATTTTTCTGAAATTAAAATGTTAATGAATCGGTTGTCCGAAATGTGAAAATCTTAATTTTATTTATTGTTTTATAAATCATTGACTATTTTATAATATAAATAAATGAATGTATAAATTTGGTTATAATTTGATTTGAAGTTGGTAATGAACTTAAATCAAGAATTTAAGAATTTAAATTTCCGGTGATTTCAAACTTCGATTTGAAAGTTTTAGAGTGTAATGTATTTAAAGTATTTTCGAATAGAAATTATTTCAAAGAAATTTTAAAAGCTCTAAATAAGTGCTCTTCTCTTTGTCGTTGGAAAATAATTTCGGTGATGACGGCCGCATCATCGACATTCATTTTCGAGTTTCGAAGTGAAGAGACTTATTCGTAGCCTTGCTACACTTTGATTTGGGAATTTTTTTAAATAGATTTGAATTTCTAGATTATGACTTGATTTATATATTGGTATACGATTATTGATTTGATGTGGTATATTGAATGTATGTATATATTGTTTGAAGTTAATCGGAAATTTAATTCTAAAAATTTGGGTAAAAGATGATTTCAATTATAAATGAAACCAAAATTTTGAAATAATATTTAAATTTGAGAGTATTAAATTGAAATTTACTTGTATAATGCCCAGTTGCATTCCAATATAACCTACCAAAATAATTCAGAGGTTAACTACGTAATTGGATATTATACTATATAAAATGATGTTAAAGAATTTTAAATTAAGTTGAGTAAGTATAATAAGCGAAATATACTTAATATAGGTGATAAGATACATTAAAAAGAACAAATTTAATAATGATTTAGATAAAGAAGAATTCAATTTGTCGAATAAAATATGATTATAATAATGGACTATTCAATTTTTGATATTAGAAATTGTTAATTTAGGATAATTGGATAATATACAGTATAAATTGTCTTTACAAATAAAATGTGAGTGTGTATAATAAATGTTATTCACTTAAATTTTAATTATAAAATGCTTATGGAGATAAATAGAATAATAAGTTAAATAAATAATAGGTGTGATTAATAGAAGAAAATTTTGTTTTGAAAAATAATAAAATGAATTAAATCAACCTAAGGTAGTATCTTGAAATAGTTGAATTTAAATTTAATTTCATTGAAAGAACCTTTTGTACCTAACATTAATAAATGAGAAATCAAATCAATTTAATGCAAATCTTGAATTTAAAAACAAAATTGTTGAATATAAGTTTATTAAAATTGAATTTATATGGTTTGAACCAACTGATTATTTGTTTTTCATTCTATTTTCTTCCGGTTGTTTCTATTCTCCTACCTACTTCCTTTTCAGGGACGAAAAGTTTTGAGTGGGGGAAAATGTAACGACCCGTAGATTTAACAGGTTTTAATAACGTATTAATTGAAATTTTGTGGGCATTTAAACGATAAAGTTTTGAAATATAAATTTGATATTTGGAATGCGTTTAGTTAAACATAGCAACTGGTAAATTTTCGTCCGAAAATAAGAAGTTTATTTCGCGCGTAAATTTACTTCAATTTAATCAGTAAAAAAAGCGATGAAAATAAAACGTTTTCAAAACCAAAATATTTTTACATAGAAAAATTCTAAAACATCTTTTGAGCAAGTTGTCAGTTTGTCGTTTTTCCAAATTCGGACATCTTTGGCTCCGTCGATCTTATTTTCCTGCGTTTTTCTTGCATTTTCCATAGTAGCAAAATTTCGAATTTTTATAAATAAATCATACCATTGATATCTGTATGCCGTTTTGGTCGTCTCGTCTTACTGATTCCTGCGGTATATTCAACTCGGTGTTTTGAAGTCCGATACACAGCGGAATCCGCGAAATGGTTAACCGTATAGGTCCGTTTTGTTTCTCAGCGACCATTCGTTATTCAAAGTTTAGACCAATGGACTGTTGCTTTTATTACTTTTTGAATTCAGCCGTAGACCTTTTCTATTCCCAACAATTCTATTTCCTATTCCGGACACTACATGTGTACGTTCATCATTTTATTCAATTTTATTTTTGTCTTCAAATTAAATTTGCAGTAACCTACTTTCAAAGCGTCACTTGGAAGGGAATATATTTCCTTCTTTAGAAAAAACCTGTAGCTCTTCCCCTACATCATTTCTTTCCCCTGCTTGTGCACTGACAGCCTCAACAAAACCCAAAGCTTCCATCATCAGTGACGAACCCATCACCCAGTTTTACCTCATCTCCTAGCCGTCCATGCCTCCTTTAACTCACGCACACCCAGGCCGACCAAGCCTCATCATTTGCAGCAGCCCTCCCCGACAGCCGAGCTAACCCAGTCGACAGATCCACTAACCCCACCAAGACGTTCGGCCTTGCGCCTAGCCTACCAGCCACACACCCGAAGCTCGACCCAGCACTTCACCTCTCCTCCTCACGTCACCGACCTTCCACACCACCGTCCGACCAACTCCGGCTCCTCCGTGTACAGCACTTGACCACTGCGTCAGCCCACATGTTCGCATGGAAATGATACATAAGTTGCCTGCGTTTTTTTTCTTTGGATTTGGATCTTGTTCGTTTTGTGTGTCGTGTTCCCCTATCTTCATCTTCACGGAGACCGCCTTTCACCCATCACCTCTCCGTAGCCCTTCCCTTCTCGGTTTTTCCCCTCTCGTCTTCAAACCCAAGAAGTAAGTGTGTATATATATTTTGTGTATAAGATTTAATCGGCATATAGCTATTTACCGTATGATTTTTCTACATATTTTAGTTATATAAAATCTGTTGACTTGTAGTGCAAAATTTATAGAGTTATATATTAAGGTGAACTGTGAATGTATATGTAGCTATGGAGTAAGGTATGCTAATATTATATATATAATATGTTACTATTCATTTAGTCTTGTTTGCAGTATGTAAATTTTATTAGCTTAATGTAAGATCTAGTGTTTTATATATATATATGATAAGTTCAGGTTTCTTTGATTTTCAGTAAAGTATATGTGTTGACTTTAGTAATATAGTAAAATGTATAACATGTATTTGATTTCTTTTTATATACATAGATTTTGGATTCGTGTATAGGGTATATATAGTAAGTTTTGTGTTCTCTGTTGATGATTGATGTAGCGTATGTATTTGTTATTTAATTTTATTTTAAACTGTTATATATATAAGTGAGTTACAAAATTTTAGAATTGGGTTATTTTGAATGGCACGCGAATAGTGTGCAAGTAAGAGACTTGTTTTATAATTTCTGTTAGTTTAAGTAAAATTCACGACTGTTGGCACATATGTCTATTTGGTCAGTATATTTATAGTATAGTAATCTTGACTTATAACGTGATGATAACATATGTATGTGTTCAAGTCTTATATAAGTATTGCTCTATGAATATTGTTTAAATATTTTTTTTTAAAAAAGAAGTAAAATATATTATTAATAATAATATATATTTTGTATATATATACCAAGTTGGTTCTGATTCGCTTTATCAATTCCTTTTATCAGCTTATCCGACGAATTCATGCCAACCTTGCTTTGCTTCAAAATCCGTGCTTGGATTCGTATCTCATCTTATTCTATTCTCTCTCTAGCCTCGAAAGGGGAGCAATCACTCACGATTAATGTTCTTTTATTTATTAAATTTGATTTCAATTGAAACGACAATTGAAATATGTTGTTGTTAGTTATGTACACTGTTATTAACCGTATCTGTTCACCTATGACATCTGACACCATTATCTGTTAATCATTTATGCGACGATAATACTGTTTGATTGATAATTGATTGATTGATTGTTGTTTATATTGGATGTTAAATTATAATGTATAAAGTGATAAATATTATGCAATTGAATTTGACGTAGGATAATTAAAATTTTTATTGACATATAGGTTGAATTTGATTAGTTAAAGATGACCTTTTTAATTGTCAAATTAATTGACATGTAGAATAGTGATAATTACACTTTGAACCATTGAACGTATGTTGGATTAATTGTTGTAGTGTAAAAATTGAAACCGAATGACAAGTGAAGAACCATATGAATAATTAGTGAAATAATCTTTAATCTACATGAAATGATAGTGTAGATTCTAGAAATAATTATATTAATTTGCACAAACAACAATGTGGATTAATACGATTATTTCGGGGTTATTTGAATTGATTATTGGATTGTGTTGATTGTTGTTGTTGCTTGTTTATTTACTTTGACACCATCCCAGTTATCACACTGCAAGTTCCCTTTATTATGCTTGATCTTGAATTGAAATTGGAATCGGGTTGAAATGATAAATACCCAAAATGAACTTGACTTAGGATAGAGAATTAAATAAACCCGATTGGTCAATAATTTGATTTGAAATAAAATAAAGATTTTATTTGAATAATAAGGTTTTGAAATAAAATTGGAACGTAAAATTTGATGAAAGGAAAATGTAAAGATTGAAATCTGAAGCAAATATTAACGTAGTAATTGATGAAAGAACGTTGTTTGAAATTTAATTATTTAATAACTAAATTTGGAATTATTAATAAATAATTTGGAATTAGTAATAATTGAGTTTTGAAATTATTAAGTTTGAAATCATTTAATAATTAAATTTGAAATTATAATTAAATTTGAAATTATAATTAAGTTTGGAATTATAATTATGTTTGAAACTATTAAGTTGAAATTATAATTAAGTTGAAATGATTTGATAATCAAGTTTGAATTCATTGAATTAAGCTTGAAATGATTTAATAATTAAGTTTGAATTTATAATCAAGTTTGAAATTATCGAGTTTTGAAATTATTAATAATTGAGATTGAATTATTTAATAATTGAATAAGATTGAATTATTTGATAATTGAATAAGATTGAATTATTTGATAATTGAATAAAAAATTTGAAATTCCCTGATAAGAGAAATTGAACTTTTAAATAAGTGAATTTGAACTTCGTTAATAAATGAAATAGGGTTTCTTTATTTATTAAGTTTGAAAAAATTTATTTAAGTAAATTAATAAGTGAAATTGAACTTCTTGAATAAGTAAAATTTAGTTTCTTTATTTATTGAGTTGAAATTTGTAACTATATAAATAAATAAGTGTAATTGAATTTCTTTAACAAGAAATAAAATGTGATTTATTGAAATTAATGTAAGACTTGTAATTTTGAGACTTTGATTTGACGAATCTAATTTAGTTAAATTTGAAGTTTTGATATAATGAAGATGAACGTAAGTAATTGATTTAATGAATTGGGAATTAAGTAAAATTGTTTTGAATGATAAATTAACTTAACGGATATTGAATGAAATCGGTAAATGAATTTAAATTGGGTTGAATGTTGAATTTAATCATTTAAATGATTTTCGGAATAGAACTTATATATGAACTTGAATCAATATTTGAATTGTTTAAATAAAATTGAAATTGAATTGTAAGACTTTGAAATGGTAATTTGGAAATTTTGAAACGTAGATTTTGGAAAGTGACTTTGAAAGACAAATGAAATGTTGATTTCTAAATTGAAATTGAATTTGATTTGGTTTTGAAATATATTAAACGACCAATCGGTGTAATAATTACGAAAGTTATTAAAGAAACCAGAATCGGTTATGGATACACTCTCTATCTAAACCGAAAACCACTTTAATAACTATACGCGGAGTTGTGATCCAGAAAGAAGTGGTTGGAATGATGTACGTGATGACTGAAGAAAGAGAACGATAATGGATAGCCTTGACACATGTGTCAAATTGGAAATGGCTAAAATCAGGAGTCGTGCCGGGCCAAATGGGGTTAGCCACCTCGAGCGAACACACTTCTTCGAATACTACTCATTACTTGTTATTGATTGGTGCACCCTCGTACTTTTGGGAGTGTTGTTTCGCGGTGTTGCAATCGTTGCGGCGATGCGTTCTCACCAGTCCGGATCAGGCGAACGGTAGTTTCACTACCTTGGGTATTGCCTCATGTGCCTTGTCATACTTGTATCCCTATATACACGACCACTACAAATTTGTTTTGTGTTATACCTATGGAGTACTCCCTGATATCCCACTAGCTTACGGTGGAGTTTACAGTGCTGTATAGACTATAACGCTTATAAAAATGTGTTAAGGGGGATAATGGTAAAGCCTTAACACTATTTTGATATTTATATTATTGATAGATATTATCTACTTAGCGTACACTACTACATAGTAGATAGTTTAACGGATCCTTAGTGGATGGTTATTCCAACATCCTTTGAGTTACTTGTATTTCAGTTGTTATTTCACTTGAGTTGGATTTATTGATATAAGAATATTAATCCTGACTCGAGTGTTTCGTGCTTTTGCTTTACGCTCGGGTCAGACTGAGAGTACCAGCTTTTGAGACTCACCTTTGTAGTTAGAGCTTCGCCTGGAGATCCAGCTATCTATCCAACTTTCAGATATTCGATGATTCCAGTGATGTATTCTGATTCTTATATTTGACTGTTGTATTCGAGACTTCTGTTGTAACTTATTTAACTCTGATGTATCTTATATATTTATATAGTAGCTTCATGAACTACTATCTCTTTTACTTCCGCTGCATATTATTACTCTGTGTCTGTGATTCTGTGATTATTTATTTACTGTATATTTGAGTTTTTGCCAAATTTAAATTAACAATTCGATATTTTGAATTTTTCAAGTCCGACATGTGCGGATGCGAATAGTCCAAAATAGCGGGTCGTTACAGAATTTGATGGTACTCTAACTAGGGATGGCAAATGCTACTTTATTACTTTTATTGATGATTGCTCTCATTTTAACTAATGTTTATCTCATGAAGTAAAAGTGATGTGTTAGATATGCTTAAATTATTTGTCATTGAAATTGAAAATCAATCTAATAAGAAAATTAAAAGATTTCGAAGTAATAGAGGAACATAGTGTGAATCTAATTTATTCATTGAATTTTATAAACAACATGGAATAATTCAAGGGAGAACTATACCATATTCACCTGAAATGAATGGTAAAGCTGAAAGAAAAAATAGGACTCTTACCGAATTAGTAGTAACTATTTTAATAAATTCGAATGCAACATCTCACTGGTGGGGGGAATTTTATTAACTGCTTGTTATTTATTAAACGGACTTCCTAAGTCTAATAGTAAAATTTCATCTTTGGAGATTTTAGAAAATCATAAACTCAACTTGTCTTATTTTAAAATTTAGAGTTGTTAGCATATGTTCGTAATCCTAACCTTAAAATATTGAGTTAGCAATTCGACATATGAGTGTGTTTTCATTGGTTATTCCCTTAACAGTAAAGCATATAGATTTTTTGATTTGAATGCTTGAGTTATTATTGAGTCAAATGATGTTGATTTCTTTGAAAATAAATTTCCATTTAAACTTAGAAATAGGGGGCACTTCTACCACTAATAATCCAATAATAAAAAATAATGAACATAATATGGACCTAGAAAAAGTAAAAGAGTAAGGATAGCTAAAGATTTTGGTCCAGAATACTATGCTTATGCACTAGAAAAGGACCCTGCTAATCTAAAAGAAGCTAGGTCTTCTTTAGATTCAGACCTCTGGCAAGAAGCTAATGATGTAATGTAATCTCTTGAATCATATAAAACTTTGCATCTAGTTGATTTACCTCCAAGTTGTTAAACTATAGTTTGTAAATGGGTACTTAAAAAGAAGTTGAAACCTGATGGTACAATTGATAGATATAAGGCTCGTCTTATTGCTAAAGGATTTAGGTAAAAACAAAACATTGACTTGTTTGATACTTTTTCACCTATTACAAGAATATCATCAATTCGAGTATTAATTTCTTTTACTTTACTTTATGATCTACTAATTCATCAAATGGATGTAAAAACCGCTTTTCTAAATGGTCAATCGGAAGAAGAGATTTATATGGACCAACCCAAAGGTATTTGTTATACCTAACCAAGAGCAAAAAGTTTGAAAAATCAAATAAATCTCTATATGGTCTTAAACTAGAATCTAAACAATGGCATGAAAGTTTTGACGGTCTAGTTATTTCACATGGTTTTAAAGTAAATGAAAGTGACAAGTGTATTTATTATAAATCCAAAAATAAAATTTGCATTATCATATGTTTATATGTAGACGATTTGCTTATTTTTGGTTTAAATATTCATGTTGTGAATCATGTTAAGTCTATACTATGTGCCAATTTTGATATGAAAGATCTTGGTGAAGCAAGTATAATTCTTGGTTTTAAGATTACTAAGTCTGGAAAGAGAATTTCTTTGGATCAATCTCATTATATTGAGAAGATGTTAAAGAAATATAATTACTTTAAATATAAACCTACTAGTACACCATATGATCCAAGTGTAAAACTATTTAAGAACACCGGTGAAGGTGTAAGATGGTTTGAATATGCGAGCACCGTTGGCAGTCATTTGTATGCTACTAAATGTACTAGACTCAACATTGCCTATGTCGTGCGATTATTGTGCAGGTTTACTAGAAGACCTAGTATAGAGCATTGACACACTATTGAAAGGGTCATGGGATACCTTAAAAGAACTATGAATCTTGGATTACACTATCAAGATTTTCACACTGTCCTTGTAGGATATACATTAGAATATGTTATCAGAGGATTTCAAAGCCACTAGTCACTACAAAAATGGGGTCTTTACCTACCAATTGTAAGTGTAGGTAAAACTAGTAATAGTGGATAATAGGTTTTAGCTACCAATATTGAATTGGTAGACAATGGTAGGTAAAAGTTAGCGGGGAAAGAATCTTTACCTACACTTATTAATACCGGTAGGTAAAAGAATTTATGGACCCCACTAAATTGTGAATCAAATGATGAGTCATCGGTTAATGTGTTTGATGTTGTATCATCCTATGTGGCTGCTAACAGGGTTGCCACAGCCGCATACACGTGGCATACATCAATGTCGCCACATAGCATCTTATAGTTGGTCCATGTGTCAAACAACAATTTGTCCAAGTGTCATCATTTGATTAGTACATATGACATCATTTTCTTGGGCCACATGGCAACATTTGATTAGTCCACATGGCATTATTTGATTTTCCACATGGCATCATTTGATTGGTCTACGTTGCATAATATGATTGGACCACGTGGCATTATTCTATTAGCATACGTGGCACTATTTTATTGGTCTATTACACAATTCATATTTTGACCAATTTAATGGTTATGTGTAGGTAAAAGATAATAACAGTTATTTATAAATGTTCTATATTATAAATAAACTAGAAAAAACATTCATTGTTATTATGTACAAAACTAATCTATCGAACACAAATAATCAAATCAAAGTAGTTGTAGTCATTGTGATATTCAGTCAAATTTATATGTAATTTACATAAAATTCGTAATTATATATGTACAAACAACTCATGCCCATGTATATATAAATTACAGAAAATAAATTGAAAAAAAATGATGTCTCTCCTACACAATGGCAAAGATGCATGCATGATAAGTCGGTCATCGATACACCGCACGTGAAAAACATGTTTACATTAGTAGACTCCTTGTGCTTGCTTCGATTTCAAAATCATGCAAAAAAATTGAATATTTCATTAATCATCAATTCATGATTAGGCTTAACATATCAAGAAAATATTTTGCAACAGAGGTTATACCTGAAGGAAAACTGAGAAGCAGACTGACTCTAATGCATAAACACTATTCCCCATCGATATTTTAATTGTCCAATTTTATCAAATGTAACTTATGACATGCCTTTTATGCCTTCTGAATCGAATATGCCGAGGACTTTGATTACCGGGGAGTCTACTGTGTTTGGCTACAAAGAACATATATATATTGTAAATATCAATTTCAGTTTTATGAAATATCAATCTATAATATAATGATTTGACTGTATGTTAACTGACTTTGTACTTCAGGTTCTATCTCCTCTCTAACGAGTCGTTTGCTCAAAAGGCTAGTAAGGACATCGATCAGTGATCAATTGCACAACAATTATAGAAATGTTAGGTCTTAGAATTGAATGTATAGCTTGCTTTTACTTGATTCATTTTTTATTTCCTTGAAATAACAACAAGAAACTTGTCTTAAAAAGTTCCTTATGCATTTTTTGTGTTTAATTCAGTCTCCACTAAGATTCTAATCCTATGCACCGGTTGAATATATTTTTAGTATCAACAAGAACTTAATTATAAGCAATATGCAATATGCGGTATACTGGTGAAAAAATATTATTCCCTTATTTAGGCAAAGTATAAGACATGTGAAAGGATTTATATCCCGATTAGATGATATAAGCATGTTGTCCAGAAGTAGATATAAGTATATGTATACTTTTATATAAATTTATATTTAGACTAGAAAAGAAAGAGACTAACCTAAATGAAAGTGAGTTAGAAGCAACATCACATATTTAAGTAAAAAGTATGTAAAGTAAAAAAATACAATTTTAATGCTTTGAATCACCAATTAGTAGTTGACTAAAAGATGAAAATGTAAAACACCTAACAATATTAATAATAATAGGTTTGGTGAAATTTTTGTAACGAGATCTCATTTAAAATACTTATTTATTTGAATACTGATATATATATATACATATATATATATACTTGGAAATAAATGAAAATAAAATAAATTACATAACTTTACCAATTAATTTATGCCCATAAATTTATTATAGGTATGACAATCAATTAAAAATTATTCTTCTATAGGTATTTATGGTAGATGGTAACTAGCCAGGCATATATTGAATTTACCATTATAACAAAATTGCTAAATTAATTGAATCAAAAAACTATCACAACTAAATATTAGTGGTAATAATAATGCAAGGGCAGTTAAATTTACCGTTTTAATGGAAATACAGCCTTATTGTTGGATAAACTAATTTCCATGGGAGGACTTTTTTGGGCAAAAGATGAGCTAAACAACCTATAAATTAGAAATAATTGATTTAGTAGAATGAACAATCAATTAGATAATTATAAGAAAAATAATATGTAAGACAAATTAAATGAGATGATTATAAAGAAGTAAGATAATCTTTAAACTTACTACAATAATGGGTTTTAGCAGTAAATGAAAACATTTTAAAAATCAACTATGACGTGGGTCCCACCAAGGAATAATATAGAGGTTAAAAGGGATAGACATAGAAAATTGATCTGAAATGCATAACATATCGAAACTTAAAAAGGCATATAATATTCCCAAACATTCCTAGAAATAAAAAGCCATATATAGTATATATAACACTTATAAAACAGATTGGTGAAATTTAAGGAAAAACGATATCATTTAAAGCACAGACCTATTTGGAAAATAACATAGAATTGGAAATAGCCTAAAAGTGAGTCTATTTAGCAAAATATTATCAATCTCGATGTTGCACGATTCTTAATTTCAGAGACATTTAATCAAAAAATGGTAATGTACATATTTGAGACATACAGATATGAAAATTGCCAAAGCTAAGCATATATTAGATCTGTCCATGTACGTATCGATACAAAAAAATTAGATCACTCTAATCAATAAACCGTGACAAAGAAAAAGGAATTCTAAGTTGCAATTAAAGTTATCTTATTCACCTAGATTACAACATTAATGCTTTAGTTTTTTGTATGAACTTTTTGTAGTTAAAGATGAGTTGAAAAGTCTGTGAATTATAAATAATTAATTTAGTAAAACAAACAATCATTTACTTTTGATTATAGAAATAAGAGTTTTATAAAATCAAATAGCTTCTTTTTTCTAATTTTTGCATTAAATAAAAATATTTCAAAATCAATCTACACGTGTCTCGCCATAATAAGTTATTACTAATTTAGAAATAAAATGAGATAAAAACCATAAGCTAATAATCTCATATGGTCATCGAAACTTCTTTAAAAATCTCACATTTTAATAATGGAAAGAATATGAAACTGCACTGGGATGAATCTGCTGAAACTATAGATAATTGTAGAAAATATTGAAACTAAAATTACATATCTTTAGGGAAAAAAGATATAGGTATAAAAGTTGTGTTTATTGGTTGTACAAATACTAATATATCATTTATGTGCATAATCTAAAAGTCTGCATGGAGCTAGTAAATTTGATAACTAAACCTAAATGTGATATTAGAAAGGACTTTGTAAAGAAAAGCTATAATAGATTATGAGTATAAAATATTGGATCCGGTAACCAATGATCATAATTAACACCAAAATTACGAGAAATAATAAATGCAAGCTTGCTAATGACTTCGTGGTTCAAGCCTATACAACTAAAAAAAATTCATAAATAAAGAACTTACCTTTTATTTACTTGTGTAATTCATTCACTCACTAATCCAATTATGCTATGTGACTCATTCACTAATCCAATTATGAAAAATACGAAATTAACAAATTGGTGGAAAGGAGGAAAAAACTTTTTTCATTAGCTGCAAGTACATATTATAGTGCAACCATCTGCAGCTAGATAACCAACAACCTAATAAAGTGTTGTCTTTGAAATAAGTACTGAAAGTAAATTACCTAACATGATCTAAATTGGAAAGGGATCAAATAATGAGATCTAGAAAAAATGGCCTAAATTTGGGAAAACTTCAATTTTAAAGGAATATTTTTTGTGAAATATGAATATAGAAATAGTAGGTTGCAATAATAGATCCAATCTACAATCCTTTGAAATCGAGAAATATCAAACTAAATTAACTGACATGATACGATTTTTCTCGTACAAATACATTTTTTTCTTGTAGTGCCTCTTCCTGCTAAGGTGAAATTAAAAAATTTGTTTGATTACTTTAGGAATTAGGGTTTGGGAAGATAAGACAATTAGGGATATGAATAGTAATTTAGAGAATAGAGATATAAGGGATTCAAAGGTGGATAGTGGTTCCTATCGGTTTCTAGTGTGGCCAATCAAAAGGAAATACGTGGATTGAGATTTGTACCGCTAGATTTGGTTTAAAATAAACGGTTAGATCTATAGCTAGAGGTGATGGTATGGATTTTGTTTCTCTAATAAACCAGGAAGTATGTTTTAGCCATTTTGGATGATGACATGTTGGTATGAAATTGTGAAACTTTTTATAAAAATTGCAACATTTACATTTAATTAGTCGATTGTTTGAAAAAATTGCAATATATGAAATGTGGTTAATAAATGATTATTGAATATAAATTTAATTACTATTTATTAATTATTAGTTGCTAATTATTACATATTTCAAAATAATTATTAATACTTATTAAATAAGCGATTTTATAAGGAATAATGTTAGGATATGCAAACGAATCTTCATTTCAAAAATGAAATTGCTAGGATATGGTTATGTTTAACACATCGTCACATAACTCAGCAATATTTTTAATGAAAAGTTAAAATGATATAAAGAAAATATAGGTGCTAATTGCAAAAAAATTTCCCCCTAGTATATGCGTAGGTAACACTTTTTACCTACGTACTCATATTTATTGTTAGATAATTATCCTTCCAACATGTTATAATTTTTGCAATATTTACCAACCAATAAATCTTACCATTAAATATTGGTAGATGAAGGTTATCTTTACCTACCCATATATATTGGTAGGTAAAAGTCAGATTTCTAGTAGTGAGTGAAGATATTTTCAATATTTCACGAGGAGATGTTTCATGGAAATCTAAGAAACAGACTATCTTAGCTCAATCCACTATGGAGTCAGAAATGATAGCACTAGCTAATGCTAGTGAAGAAGAAAATTACTTATGAAATCTGCCAGCTAAGATCCCTTTATGGGAAAAACCAATACCAGCTGTGTTGACCTATTGTTGTGACGACCCACCTTTTTGGATGGGTTAAATCGACAAAAAACCACATATGTCTAACTCAAACCATTCAAAAGAGTAGATTATCAATGAGGCAAATAAGAAAATAAGAGAAAAGAAGGAAAACAAAATACAGAATCTCGCGGTGAAATGATAAAATATAATAATCAAATAAATAGTTCATGAAGCTGTTTTACAATACACATTTGATTACACAAATTTTACAACATAATCAGAGTACAATCAACAATATACCAAAATGATGCAGCAGAATAATACTAATAATATAATATACCAAACTTCATCTTCATCCTTTAGAAATAATGTCTTCAAACACTGCAAAGCTCAGGCTGATACGAGCGTAATGAAAAGACAAAACACTGGAGTCAGAACTAAAAGTTCTTATGTAATTTAAATCAACACAAGTAAATATGAATGTCATAGCTTCAGAGATGTTTATGGGGTTTTACATCTCATATCCAGTGTATGACGTCGTAATAACTTAAGAGATGTTACAGGATTTTCCACCTCCTAATGATCCGTTAAACTATGTATATGTAGTAAAATATGCTCTATCTGTAGTGTCTATCAGTAATGTAAAGTATTAAAATAGCGTTAAGGCTTTACGTTGATCCCCCTTAAAACATTTTTATGTACGTAGTCTATGCAGGTCTTGTAAAACAACCAGTAACGTTGGTTGCCAGGGAGTCCCCTGTAGGTACCGTAGTAAAAAAAAATCATAGTGGATGCGAATAAGGATAAAGAGTATGACAAGGCACGCGAGGCGATGCCCAAGGTAGTATACTATCGTTTTGCATTCCCGTCTACGGGTAACCCCCAACTGCCTACCGCAAATATCCATCCCATAATCAAATCAAGGTGCACCAATCAAGTCAAAATCAATATAATAAAATGAAGAACAGATGTCGCTAGAGGTAGCTAGCCTCATTGGTCAGGTACGACGCCTATTTTAGTCATTTCAAATTGACACAAGTGTCGGGGTCATCCATCATCGTTCTCTTTCTTCAGATCCAATAAATGCCTCCAATTCGACTACTTCATTATGGATAACATCCACTACTTACATAGCTATTAAAGTGGTTCCAATATTGATAGAGAGTATTTCAATAAGAGGCACCTGTCTCTTTAACAACCAAACATCATTCTCAACACCGGTTGGTTCTTTTACATTTCGAAACTGTAACGACCCGTAATTTCGCTACTTCGAAAATGAGAGATTTCGTTTGTTTTAAAATTAAAAGGGTTTAAAATTAAAAGGGTTTAAAATTAAATAAACAAATTATATATAATAGATAATAATTGAAAAATTATTTATTTTTATAGTCGAAAGTTTAAAAAGTATAAATTTGGATTTTAGAATAAATCAACAAAAGTTAAGTTTTGTTAAAAATAAATAAATGCTTAAATAAATAGGTTTAAATATTTATTTAAAAAGATAAAACTTATTGAAAACATCTAATAAAGATAATAAAAGTATATTAAAATATTTATAAGTATGTTAATAATCATTTTATAAAAACAACCAAATTTTGTCGTATTTTGTCAGTTTTACGTGCACCGTAAACTTATAGATTTTGATATTATTTAAATATGATTTTAAAATATTAAGAGACATGTTTTAATTTATTTAAAAAAGTAAAAAGTTTATTTTTAAATTTGGTTTACATAAATAAATAGTTTAACTAAAACGTAAAAATGTGGCCGTAAAATATTTTGTCGAAAAACAAAGTTTTGTCGATTAAAAGTTGTCGCAACGTCGTCGCACTTTTATTTTCTTATATAGGAACATATATTCAAATAGTGTAAGTATTAATTAATTCATCAATTTAGTTACTTTTACTAAACAAGGTTAGAAACTTCTAAAAAACAAGTAAGAAAAGGTAAGCACAAAAAGACAAAAATGTCATTTCAAGGCAAAACGTAAAACATCAAATCAAAGAAACATAGTTATTACTTACTTTACTTAATATTTAGGTGAAAATGACATAAAATAATGATGTGAAATGTGATGTTAAGTGTTAAAAAAATAAGATTACTTTAGAAGTAAGTAAGATTATTTTGGTAATTTGGTAATGGGATATTTTGGGAACTTACCACTTCATTTCTTTTTCTACAAATACCAATCACTATCTCACTTTTTTTACACTTTTCATTCTTCTTCTTCTTCCTTTTCAAAGCTCTCTTCTTATAACGACGCGATTTTTCGACGCTCGAAAATCGACATTAATACATCCACTTTATCAACTGCCGAGCAATCGAAAGCTGGAAAACCGAATTGTTAGGGTTAAAGAAGAAGAGGTAGAATAAGAAAGAAAGAAAGACAGAACAATATCAGAATCTCGTAATCGTAGCGGAACAAAATATAATAGATAAATGAATATCTTTAAAACAAAGAACTATATCAGTTATTACATTATATCACATTACATTACATTATCAGAGTTTACAACAACAAACAGCGGAAAAGAAATACTATATACTAGTTGATACGCCATGCCATCCTGCTTGCCTCCAGATCTTTACAACAACTCCTTAATTCTAGGATAACCTGACTCTAGACTGCCCGTGTGGAAATTGGCGGGCACCCAGAGTTTAGGAAGGAAACAATAAACTCCAGGTCAGTCATGGGACTGGTGTGAGAACTTAAAAGAGTTTATCTTTAAAAACAAACAAAGAAATATTTTAAAATAGATTCGCAATGCTTTTTAGAAAATGAGACTACCATAAGGCCTCCCGCACACACATACAATGCAAACACAGAATCGGAGAAGATTTCTCCTTATGATAGTCAAACATGCTTGATATGCAAATTTTCTTTGATATTATTATTATAAGTGCAAAGTGTAGGAAAACATTTCGGAAGTATAATATAAATCTTAGCCAACATAGACATTTCGAACTATGCCTACTATAACTATCATCTAAACAGTGGTGACCACCATAAGTAAATGGCCGGTAATACAACTAAAACCGTACAAGGTGCGTATTGGAGTTTGGAATTACAACAAATGGTCAGGCCAAAGAACTTCCCATTGCCACAAGGGTACGCCTCTGGAAAGACGCCCCGAGAACCTAACGGATCTCTGCCAACACAAGGCCGAGTTACCCCTAGCTGGGTAACTACTAACACGAGTATGCCATCCCACGGTCGTAACCGACCTAAATCGCGGGATTCACCAACAACAACAAAATAATTAGTTTGCAGCAACAACATAGGTTAAGTATCTGGGCTCCATACCATGATACCACCTCTATCCAGAAGGAAATGACATACACCAAGGGGGCGCCATCCCCTAATAACCTTGCTGCATCTTTCTTGTTTTGACCATTACCGGGGTGTAAGGTCTGACGAAGTCTCGTCCACAAAGCTACGCTTTTCATAAAAGCCACGCTTTGATCAACAAATGATCAGCAGCACTTCGTATGCCACGTTACCAAATTGAGAATGTATCACTAGTAACCATCAACTACACAACCACTGAGCTCGTACGTCTCAGAGAAGGACGTTAATCTAAGAGAATAAATTCTCCGCCACCAACAGAAATATATTTGATAGAAACCAGCTTTACATCTCAAATTGTAACGTCAGACGCACATCCATACAAGTCCGTTCCGGAATCGAACGGAACCGAAGGCACTTCTAAAGAAGCCCTTGCAAATCCGGATATTCACTAATCACGTCCGGAATTCCCATCACAAAGGGTGATAAAACCTCTATATCGAAGATCAGCCGATGTTGAGTCATTCGACGGTAATCCTTCCGTTTTCGAAAATATCCGGTCTTCAAAACCTGTCTTCAAATGCTATCCATTACGACATATCGCTATTCGAAATGGGATTTATGACCCAAAGGTCCTCTCCCGGCTAAACCGAATAACATGCGCTTATTTTAAAATAAGTGTAGCATTCAGATTCAAGCAAATCACAACAAATACCCATAAAAAGGTAAATATTGATAGTCGGTTATTTAACTATCAATATATATGCACAACATCACCAGATTCCAAATAATTTCCCAAATTATTTAATTTCCAAAACTATCTTTACAAGATATAAAATTTTCCACACTTCAACCATTTGAAAACCAATTTCAAATCACTTTTCACCTTTCCAACTTTTGAAAAAAAATTCAAATCATTTTCCTTACGCAGAAACACTTCCAAATATTTATTCATTTTCATTTCAAAATGGTTCATTTAAACCAATTAAATAAATCCTTACCGATTTACTTCAAATTTATGTTCCAAATCCATAAATTTATTTCCACACTTCAAAAATAAATCAATGTTTATTTTTAAAACAATTTTCCCTTTCCTATATGAATTCCATGGTGAATTCACATTTCCAAAATATCTATTAATATACGATTCTCAAATCGATTTCAAATATTCACTTTCAATTTATCTTTAAAAGATAAAATCTCAAAACATTTCACTTCATATTGGAAAACATTTCCATACTTATTTAATAATAAGTAATTCACAAATCTATTTGTTTTCAACATTTGGAAAATATCCAATATACTTAAATCAAAATTAAGTATATATTTTATTCTTTAAGGAAAACATTCTTTTAAATACATTTATTTGAGTCAAAACGAATGTTGCGTAAAACATTGTTACGACAACCCAAAATCACTAGTATAGGGATTCGAAATTAAGATAGATATATAAATCCCAATACTATATAAAACATTTCCTTTCGAAAATCATTTACTATAACAACAGTGTTATAGTCCACCATTTCCTTATTTCTCGAAAACGTCTATTTCAATAATGAATGTTGAAATCTATAGTTTCAATACTTAATACATTTTTAAAAAAACTTCAAATCATTTTAATTTTATTTAAAAGATCACTTCCTAAAACATTTATTTAACATACTATTCACTGTGCAAAATCGTGAATATAAATCGTTTACCAAATTCAACACTTCTACATATTTAATTCAAAGGATTATCCACTGTCCAAAATCGTGGATATAGCTCCTTTAATAAGCTTTCATATTTACTTATCAAATTCAATTGGTTTTGGATTTATAAAACAACGTTTATGAATTCACATTTATATAAATTTTATAAAAACTTCAACTTATAAAATCCATTAATTAACAAATTCTATTTAAATCTCATTTAAATGCCAATATCCAATTTATAAGTTAATTACTTATAAATATTTTATTTTACAAAATCTATTCCTTTTTTAACTTCATAATTTATAAATCTATAAATTTCATGCACTTATGAAATCCATTTATACTTCATTTTAACACTTATAAAAATTCGTTTTAAAATTCCAATATTTTTAATTTATAAACATCAATTTTATAAATCTTTTATATAAACCGTTTATAATAATTTCAAAAATCTCAATTTAAACTATTTTATAAAATTCATTAACTCCATATTTCAAAAATCAATTTTCAACTATATTTCTCAAAAATCATAACTTTTATAACATTAAAATTATAACATTTATTTAATTAAAATGAATCAGTTCCAAAATTCAATAAAACGTATAATTTCAAAAATCACTTGAAAACTCCTCTTAAATTCAAAATCGTTATTTTATCATTTTTAAAACTCCAAAAATAGGCCCAATGCTGTAACAGCGCCAAAACATCAACCACGGCATCCAAAAATCATATATCAATATGATAACAGAATATATCGCAAATATCTGTAAATAAATCAATATTGTTGAGGAATCCAGTTGGATCCCTCCAACTTGTTTCCCCTGCATCCACAGATGTTAGCACAATACCAATCCCGTTTCAAGATGGAATATCGCGGTACATGGGTTTATACAAAATATTATCCGCTATTATGCCGCGCAATAGGGTCTCATCCGCTATATAATGCGGGAAATCAACTCCAAGTACATATATAATACCAATTCCACTTCAAGGTGAAATATCGCGGTATATGTTTTTAATAAATAACATCCACTTGATATATAGTATATAGGGTCAATTTCAACAATAGAAAATAATTTATCATCCAAATACACAATCAAACAATTTTAAATCTAACTATTTAAAATTTAAATCGAAACAATATCGATTGAGTGAGAAGTTCTCACCTTGTTTCAAATACAGTTGTAGTATTTTATTTCGAATAAAATTAAACGCACGTTTAATTTTACCCAAAATTTTCACTAGCTCCAATCAACTCCAATCCAGGTCCATCGTGTAGTGTTCGCGAATACGAACCCGACGCAATTCGTTTCGTCATTTTTCGACATCGTAAGAACAAGTTACGATAGTTTAAAGTTTGAATGATTTTAAAATATAATAAATTAACAATTTCTATTTATCTCTAACCCTACACAATCACGGACGTCCATTTTCCTTGATGAAATCAGGGCCGCTCAACCTTGCTTCTCCTCCAGTAGACCATCACGTAGCCACAAACCCATATGGCCGCCCCCATTCATCAATTATTGAGCCACCTACGATGCTCGTAACATCATCACTCCACCACCATTTGAAAGCTCGTCGCCTACTCCATGCTCGGCCAGAGCACCATGCAGCTCGGCTAACTTCCTAGCATGTAAATCGAGAACGAATAGCGCCACTTTGCATGTGATTTGCCGTAGATCTGTAGCTCCGTATTCGATCACAGCCGCTGAAAACGTAGAACTCGATGCCCTCTTCGATGTTGTAGTTGAACATTTTTGGTGAAGGTGAATGGATTAGAAGAAAATGAGGGAGGAAGAGGAATAAATATCGTCCATTAACTATCTAACTGGCGGCAAGGGTTGAAGGTTAGGATTTGTTGCAAAATATGAAAATAGAGGTGCTTTTATAGAAATTCTCAAACACTATTCACCCAAAAAAATTTCGAACTCCAAACGAACCATGCCGCCTGGCGTTTATAATGTGTTGCCCCCATTCCGAATGCAATGGAATATTTATCGGGAGCAAATTCGATCAAATTTGAAAGATAAGTTTTTGAATCGACTATTTAAATTCCAAATTCACTCGAATCGATTTATATGCGTTTTAGCTTGCCCCGGACAAACCGTAAGTCCTATTGACACGAAATTTGAAACCATATAATAATATAACATTATGGATCCGATGAAACTAGTTTCGATGAAATCTTAGACTGTTTGAAAAATGACTATTTTTACTCATCAATTAAATATTAAAATATTCAATTTCTACAAATTACTTTTAATTCAATTTTAAAAGTTCCATAACATCATTCTAACTCCAATATGATTTAATACAACTTTAAAATCATTTTTAACCATATTAAACCCAATTTCCAATTATTTCTGTAATTTCAAATATTAAATTATTGATTTAATTATCCAATTAAATCCTTATATTCAAAATTTAATTCACTTAGCTTATAAAATTTATTCGTGAATATTTAAAATTATTAAATACGAATTTCAAATGACAGAAATTCTGGGTCGTTACAAACTTCCCCCCTTAAAAGAATTTCGTCCTCAAAATTACCAAGTAAGAAAAAGTCTTGAAATCCATTAACTTTTCCAATATTCATTCAAATTAGATTTCAAATTCACTTAAGTGTTTAACTTTCCCAAAAATCCAATAATTAAACTTCTTACAATAACTTTACTAAGTTTACAAATCATACTTAGTTATCTTTTCAAATTTTTCCAATTTTCTCAAAACGCCTTAAATTTTCAGAAAATTTCGCCAGCGTCTCCTTTGCGCGGCTTGATCAAAAAAAATGGCAATATATATCACAAATATACATCTCATCAAAGTAATGAGGCATCCCGTAGGAAAAAAAGTGTAAAAGTACGATATGTAATCCGAGATATGTACCTTATATACTATTAGCGAGCATATACGGCTAATATAGCGTGAAAGCGAGCTCCAAAAGCGAAGAAAGCGCAATCCACACCTGCTAAACACTCAACAACAATGATAAACATGTATATAGAAAAAATATCGATATACAACATATACCAGAAGCAACAACAATATGTGCCAATATAGCAAATGCAACAAAAGGCAACAAATGCAACCGCCAAACAACTATCATCCAGCAACTTATGCAACAAATCCATATCAAATCAATATACATTCACTTCTCATTAATATTCAATGAATTGGTTTTTCATTTAATCACATTTGATTCATTGACATTGGACTTTACTAACATTCATGTATTCATTTTCAGTTAGTTTATATTCACTAATTTATATTCAAGTTTGTTCACTTCCACATTCAAATCAAATTTCATAACTTCCAACTTTTTATCAATTCAACTTCATTAACACTTAATGAATTATATACAATCAACTAACAATCATATAACAACCAAATCATAACCAAATTCTTAAATTCACATTCAATTTGGTTTAATACTTTTAATTCCAATTGGTTGATATCAAATTGAATTTCATTCAATTATTCAATTTTTTTCAACTTCATTAGCTTCTAACGAATTAACACTTACATTCTTTATTCTATATCAATTCATCTACATTCGATTGATTAATATTAAATTCATTAGTTCAGTTCAATTGCTAATTCATTTAACCATAAAAGTTGAATTTCATTACATGACTCAAGTTCATATTCATCACTTATCAAATTCAATTGGTTTTGGATTTATAAAACAAAGTTTATAAATTCACATTTATATAAATTTTATAAAAACTTCAACTTATAAAATCCCTTAATTAACAAATTCTATTTAAATCTCATTTAAATGCCAAAATCTAATTTATAAGTTAATTACTTATAAATATTTTACTTTACAAAATCTATTCCTTTTTTAACTTCACAATTTATAAATCTATAAATTTCATGCACTTATGAAATCCATTTATACTTCATTCTAACACCTATAAAAATTCGTTTTAAAATTCCAATATTTTTAATTTATAAATATCAATTTTATAAATCTTTTATATAAATCGTTTATAATAATTTCAAAAACCTCAATTTAAACTATTTTATAAAATTCATTAACTCCATATTTCAAAAATCAATTTTCAACTATATTTCTCAAAAATCATAACTTTTATAACATTAAAATTATAACATTTATTTAGTTAAAATGAATCAATTCCAAAATTCAATAAAACGTATACTTTCAAAAATCACTTGAAAACTCCTTTTAAATTCAAAATCATTATTTTAACATTTTTAAAACTCCAAAAATAGGCCCAATGCTGCAACAGCACCAAAACGTCAACCACGGCATCCAAACATCATATATCAATATGATAACAGAATATATCGCAAATATCTGTAAATAAATCAATACTGTTGAGGAATCTAGTTGGATCCCTCCAACCTGTTTCCCCTGCATCCACAGATGTTAACACAATACCAATCCCGTTTCAAGACGGAATATCACGGTACATGGGTTTATACAAAATATTATCCGCTATTATGCGGCGCAATAGGGTCTCATCCGCTATATAATGCGGGAAATCAACTCCAAGTACATATGTAATACCAATTCCAATTCAAGGTGAAATATCGCGGTATATGTTTTTAATAAATAACATCCGCTTAATATACGACATATAGGGTCTATTTCAACAATAGAAAATAATTTATCATCCAAACACACAATCAAGCAATTTTAAATCTAACTATTTAAAATTTAAATCGAAACAATATCGATTGAGTGAGAAGTTCTCATCTTGTTTCAAATATAGTTTCAGTGTTTTATTTCGAATAAAATTAAACGCGCTTTTAATTTTACCCAAAATTTTCACTAGCTCTAATCAACTCCAATCCAGCTCCATCACGTAGTTTTCGTGAATACGAACCCGACGCAATTTGTTTCGTTATTTTTCGACCTCGTATGAACAACTTACGATAGTTTAAAGTTTGAACGATTTTAAAATATAATAAATTAACAATTTCTATTTATTTCTAACCCTACACAATCACGACCGTCCATTTTCCTTGATGAAATCAGTGCCGCTCAACCTTGCTTCTCCTCCAATAGACCATCACGCAGCCGCAAACCCATATGGCCGCCCCCCATTCATCAATTATTGAGCCACCTACGATGCTCGAAACATCATCACTTCACCACCATTAGAAAGCTCATCGCTACTCCATGCTCGGCTAGATCTCCATGAAGCTCGGCTGCCTCCTTAGCACGCAAATCGAGAACGAACGACGCCGCTTTACATGCGATTTGCCGTTGATCCGTAGCTCCATTTTCGATCACAGCCGTTGAAAACGTAGAACTCGATGCCTTCTTCGATTTTGTAGTTGAACGTTTTTGGTGAAGGCGAATGGATTAGAAGAAAATGAGGGAGGAAGAGGAACAAATTTTGGCCATTAACTATCTAACTGGCCGCTAGAGTTGAAGGTTAGGGTTTGTTGCAAAATGTGAAAATAAAGGTGCTTTTATAGAAAATTCTCAAACATTATTCACCCGAAATTTTTTTCAAACTCCAAACGAAGCGTGCCGCCTAGCGTTTATAACGTTTTAACCCCATTCCAAATGCAATGGAATATATATCGGGAGCCAATTCGATCAAATTTGAAAGATAAGTTTTTGAATCGACTATTTAAAGTCAAAATTCACTCAAATCGATTTCCACGCGTTTTAGCTTGCCCCGGACAAACCGTAAGTCCGATTGACACGAAATTTGAAACCATACAATAATATAACATTAGGATTCGATGAAACTGGTTTCGTCGAAATCCAATATTGTTTAAAAAATGACTATTTTTACTCATCAATTAAATATTAAAATATTCAATTTCTACAAATTTACTTTTAATTCAATTTTAAAAGTTCCATAACATCATTCTAACTCCAGTGTGATTTAATACAACTTTATAAATCATTCTAAATCATATTAAACCCAATTTCCAATTATTTCTGTAATTTTAAATATTAAATTATCGATTTAATTATCCAATTACATCCTCATATTCAAAATTTAATTCACTTAGCTTATAAAATTTATTCGTGAATATTTAAAATTAATTAAATATACAAATTTCAAATGACAGAAATTCTGGGTCGTCGCACTTCTTCTTCTTTAGAGCTTTAATGGCTTCATCTTTTCTCTTTCCTTACTAACTTTTTCAAAACCATATCAAACAAAGTAAAAACACCATCAAATTTTGCCAAATACCTTAGGATACCATTAGAACATGGTTTAGCATCTAAGAAGTGAAAAGTGATGGAGGAAGGCGATGATCAAGGCAAGGCCGAACATATGTAAGAGAAGGAGCAAGTCGTGAAGCTTCGGAGCGAGAAAAAGAGAAGGAAGTGCCGCCAATTTCATTCCAAGGAGAACGAGCGAATTCAAGGTACTGCGGAAGCTCTGCCGGAATTTTCGAAGTTAGTTAAAGTTAAAGAAAATTGTGAAGTGTTGGATGATATGAATGTTGGTAGGAAGTGAACAATTTAGTTAAAGGTGAGTACTCAAATCTTAGTTTTATTTTAATAAAACTTAAGTTGAAAATGCACATGTTAAATTAGAAATTGATATGTTGAATATTGTTATTATTGGATGATAACTTCGTTGATATTATGGTTGATTATATGTTTGTGATATGCATGATAACTTGGTTTGATAAATGATAAGTGAAATGGTTAGTAAGCATAGTTAATTAAATAAAATTAAATCCATATAAATGTGTGTGTGAAAGTTATTTAGCTCTTAATGATTTTAAGATAAAATAGTTTAAATATGGTTTAAAACAAATTTGAAGTGTTTCAGGCAAGTTCCAAAGCAATTCACAATATTGCTCAAAATCGAGCTCGCCGCGCAACGGTAGTTCGTAAATTTCGGCCCGTAACTTCAAATTAATGTAGAGAATGATTTATAAATCGGATTTCTTCAAAATAAAAATTATTAGTCCACGGTGATGATAGTTTTCCAATAAAGAAAGAAAATCAAGATTTCATCAAGTGGATTTTGAAATATTTCCAAAACAATTTTCTAAAAACATCATGGTTCCAAAAAGTTTTTTTCTTTTCAAATGATGCTTTTAAATGTTTTAAAAATATGAAGTAAATTTGATAAATCTATTAAAATAGTTTAAAAGAGATTTGGAATGAAAAATATGGATTTTCAAAAACTAAAAGGTTGTTTAAATCAAATAAGCTTATAAAGCACTTTTCTACTACCGTTGCCATGACTTTTTAAAAGAAGATTTAAACTTAACGGTTTTTCCTATAATCAATTATGAATGTTTTTACAAGAATAATTAAGTGTTTTAAATGATGATTTAGAAGTTTAACAAATCATTTCTAAAATGAAGATTAACAACTGGGTATGCGAAAACGACTAGTACATTTGTTCCGCCTACGAGATCTGGGAAGATAAAACAAGGTTTAACAAAGGTTAGGGATGAAGCAACTAGTGCCCTGAACCTACCTGGCCTATGTTTTCTATTTTTAGGCGAGGGGTGGAATAGATCGAAAGAAAAGCCCAGATACTCTAAAAAGAACATATTTAAGTTTTTCCAAGATAAAAGAAAAGAAACAAGTTCTTTGAATGTTGATTAACCACTTAACATCGTTTATTCAATGATTGGTCGAAGGAACCAGGATCAGATTTCAGTGATTTTTATCCGAAAACCCCTTCAGACTAATTTTTGAAATAAAACATATTGAAGACAAAGATCTTCATGATGTAGTATTACATGCCATTAGTCCTTGGGGTGAAACTGCCATTAGTCTCTAGTGGTGAAACTTGCCATTAGTCTCTAGAGGTGAAATTTACCATATCTAAGATAGCAGTAGTGCTCTATTATGAAAATCTTCAATTTGCAAGAATGTGATTTGAAGTTAAGAACAAAATCTTTGATTTAGATTTAATGAATGATCTGGGAATATTTTCCCTAAGTAAAAAGTTATAAATTGAATATAAGAAATCATTGAATTAGATTAAAAAAATGATTTGGAAAAGTTTTTCTAAGTAAAAGAGAAAATGATTAGGATTTAAGAAAGGTTTAAATTAACCAAATGATTTGATAAATGAGGCTTAATGATTCCATATACTCGTGAAAAGAAAATGAAATAACTTGAAAAGATTATATCTAAGAAAGATATTTGATTTAAATAAAAGATGAAGTAATTGATTGATGATTAATATCCACGTATGAACTAAACCTTTTAAGCGATGATTGGCTTCGAAGGAAACAGAATCGGATTTGGGTAATTCCTATCTGAAAACCACTTCGAACAAATGTATACATTCAAAAGTGAGGACCTGTTAAATATGATGATTATTGAAGACCGTGGATCTTCATAGCGTGAGGACTGCTTGTTGATCATGCTCTGGATAGCTCCCATTATAGAGTTATTTATAGCAGTGGTCTCCCTGTTGTGGAGATTTTTCGGGTTGAAAGGACTACTTGCGACTAGTGGTAGTAGGAGAGTGCCTTCGGTTTCGTTCAGACCCAAAACGAAATTGTATGGATGAATGTTTGACATTGCATTTCTGAGACACAACGTTTTACTTTTACAAATGTACATCTGCTTGGTGGCGGAGAAGACAACTTCTCTTAGCATAACACCCTTCTCTAAGACATACGTGCTCAGAGGTTGTATGCTTGTGGGAGTCAAATACTGATCAAAGGAATGGCAATGTGGCATTCAGAGATGTGATATGTGATGTGTGATAGGTAATCGTAGCCTCGCGAGCCTCAAACCTTAGTTATGATGGGATTCTATGTGGTCAGATGTATGCTCGTATTTTGGATAGTAGTGATTTGGGTTGTCAGATGTTCTGAGCCTCAGGTACCAGATACGTTTGGGTCTCATGGCAGGGATATGCGAAGTCTGAGTCCTTGGATGCTATTCGTAGATTGTATCCACTTTTAGCTATTTGTGTTATTGTATAACGGCGTCTGAGTATTGGACGTAAGCCATGGATACAGATTGATCTTACCAATTTTTCCCTATCATGTTGGAAATTCAATCCCAATACGAGATTTGCGGTTTTGATCGTATTCCCAAAATAGCTGTAATGATTTGCAAACATTTCAGCCACCCCCTTTCGGGTATCATATATTCCGTTCGGTATATTCCGTTCGGTATATTCCGTTGACCCAGTCTGGGTATATTACCTTTGACTTAGTGAAGATATTGAAACCTTATTTGAATAAGTTTATCTGAAAAGCGTTTTCAAAAGAATGTCATTAAAAATAATATTAAGTGTATTTTGGTATAAAAGTGTTTTGGTTATCATAAGGTAAAAAACCCATCCGAGTTTATGTGTGGGCGTGGTCTTATGACATACCCTTCTTTTCAAGGTTTTGATAACATAGTCATTTTAAATTTCGAGTATCTCACGTTGGTTTATCAAGCGTGATCTGGGTATTTTCAATACTCGGGTCAGATCCCAGTAGTTTCAAGTTGAGTTGAAGATGGTTGGAGTTTTCAGAGGAGAGCTGGAGATTTTCATCATCGTATGGACATATTCTATTATCCGCTACATCTATTATATTTGTTTTGTTGTTGTTTGCATTTGTAAGGGCATGTGTAATAATCGTCCAAGATTAATCTATGTTAGATACTGACATTGTATTTAAATTTTTCTGCTGTAAAGATTATTATTGAAATAATATATGTTATTCCATTCGTGTGAGATTCTGTTCTATCTTTATTTTCTTTCTACCCTTACTGATCCGCTTATTCGTGCAATTTGAGTTGGACATGTGTGGTTTATTGTCGATTCAAGGGTATGGAAAAACAGGCCATTATATTTAGTATCAGAGCTGAATGTTAAGCAAGAACCTTGGCTTTGGTTGGGTAAAGACTCATCAGAGATAAGGTTAGTAACCCCCTAGAATGAGTTTGCGTGTATTATATATGAGTGCGTATTTGTTAGCGACTAATAAAAATGTTTTGTGTTGATTTATCTGTTGGGTGATTTATGGATTCTGATCGATGCGCCTGATCACCGTTATCGATGAGGGTTCCTTAAAATTTAAATAAGACGAACCGACACACTGTTTTGAAAAGATTATATTTTACATATAAAGGATAGTCTTTCAAAAGATACAAAAATTTTATAGTTAGGGAAATTTATAAGATACTTTCCCTTAGGGAAGTCCTATGGATAAGGTCGTAATTCATCTAGTGATGATTAAAATAATCTTCTAAGTATCAATCATATGTTGGCTTGGAAAACAGTATTGAGCACTTGGTAAATTATTCTTCTTATCATTGGAGGATGAAGGCAAGTTCAAATCCAAACAAGTTGAATTAAGTTTTTGGATAAAAGATGTTTGAGTAAGATGAAACAGAAATAGTACAAATACTTCTAATCTTATCTTGAAATTTCATTTAGGGGCAGAATGGCTTACTCTATGTTAAGTAATGAGTTTTGGATGACTCCAAAGCAGGCATGAAGAGCACGTGCAGAAAGAGAAGCAGAAAAGAAAAAAAAGTAGAAGCATATGTTGGCATCTACTGCTTTAGGTGTTTTCAAGAAAAGTATCATGCAGTTTGTTGTGATAGGAAAATAAAGAAACAGAAGGAAGAAAAACCTGTTCGAAAAGATATACGTTGTTTTAGGTGTAAGAAGCTAGGACAGTTTCTACATGATTGCCCTAGAACAAAGAAGAAACCCAAAGCCCCAAAAGGGAAGGGAAAGTGTTGTTATCGGTGCAAATAATTACGACACATAGTCAAAGATTGCAATTCAAAGAAAGAAGAAAAGTAAGCTAAGGCGCATACCATTCACATAGCCATGATTTCATGGCCTTGCAGATCATGTTGTAAATATGGACATTCGGAGAAGGACTGTCCAAGGAAATGTCAGATTACTTAAGCCCTAAAGATAAAGCATTGTCTACCTCAAAAGGAATTCAAGAATAGTATATAGTAGTCGAAGTATCTATATAATGGTAGTAAGTCATAGGCTATATCCCTTAGGGAAGTTATCTCTAAAATTTTGTAATGCTAATTAGAGATAGAAATAGAGGTATGAATATGATGTTAATTAATAAACTTCCTTTTGATTATCCTCTCGATGCACTTCTTCAATCTTATATTCAATCAAATCTAATAAGATATTTTGAAATAAAAAGTTCAAAGGAATATTATAAAGATATAGCTTTATAAAAAAAGTGTTTAAAGTTTAGAAAATTATTTAAAATGAAAAGGATGAAACTATGGAAATTTTATCATAATCTTTCGAAATTTTTTAAAGAAATAAAGGAAAGTTATTTAAACTTAAGATAATTTTAAAAATAAAATCTATAATAAGATGTATTAGCAAAGAAAATTCAAAAAAATGTATAGAGAGCTTAAATAAAATTTTAATGATATTTTCAAAATAACAGATAATTGATTTCCTTAGAAAAGAAGATATAACTATTTTGCATAAATATTTTGAAAAAAAGAAGAAATGTGTTATACTAAAAGATGGTTTTGAAAAAAAAAATTGGAATGAAATGTTCCCTTTTAAAATAATAAATACTTAGAAATTTATGAAATGGTTTCATAAAAGATTTCTAAAAGATAAATAATCTTTTGAGTAAAAAATGGTTTCTTTAGAATATTTTCCTTTAATAAAAATACTTGGAAATAAATAATCAAAGTGATTATATAAAGAAGTACCTTTATAAATTGTTTAAAATTAAGATAAAGTTTTAATGAAAGTTTTTTTTTGAAAGTTAATAAATATATTTTATATAGATCATTTCGTCACACAAATGTTGATCTAATATTCGAGTTCGGAACTTTGAGGTGTTTACACAGATCTGAAAAAAGATTTATCACCCAATTCTTGACACCGAATATTGATTAGGGTTTATGATTGGTTACTTGAATTTTCTATCATATTTGAGAGCTATGTAAGGAAAGCAAAGATTTCTGAGCAAAGAGCCTGATTAATGTCCGCATTAGAGAATCGGGGATCGATATTAGTTCGGGAATAAAGTTGTGTGCTCGAATAGGAGATCGAACAAGATATTTCATATGAATGATCTATGTATATTATATGGAATTAAGTTTGAAGATAAAGGTTTTGAGCAAACTTTTGTTTTGGGTAATTTCGAGGACGAAATTCTTTTAAATAGGGGAGAATGTAACGACCCATAATTTCGCTACTTTGAAAATGAGAGATTTCGTTTGTTTTAAATTTAAAAAGATTTAAAACTTAAATAAACAAGTTATATATAATAGATAATAATAGCAAAATTATTTATTCTTATAGTTGATAATTTAAAAAGTATAAGTTTGGATTTTAAAACAATCAACAAAAGTTAAGTTTTGTTAAAAATAAATAAATGCTTAAAAAAATAGGTTTAATTATTTATTTAAAAAGCTAAAAAATATTGAAAACATCTAATAAATATAATGTATAAGTATGTTAATAATCATTTTACAAAAATAACCAAATTTTATCGCATTTTGTCAATTTTACATACACCGTAAAATTATAGATTGTGATATTATTTAAATATGATTTTAAAATATAAAGAGACATGTTTTAATTTATTTAAAGAATTAAAAAGTTCATTCTTAAATTTGGTTTACATAAATAAATAGTCTAACTAAAACGTCAAAATGTGACACTAAAACATTTCGTCGAAAAACAACGTTTTGTCAATTAAAAGTTGTCGCAACGTTGTCGCACCTTTATTTTCTTATACATGAGCATATATTCAAATAGTGTAAGTATTAATTAATTCACTAATTAAGTTTACTTTTACTAAACAAGGTTAGAAACTTCTAGAAAACAATTAAGAAAAAGCAAGCATAAAAAAACAAAAATGTTATTTCAAAGCAAAAAGTAAAACATCGGATCAAAGAAACATAGTTATTACTTACTTTACTTGATATCTAAGTGAAAATGACATAAAGTAATGATTTGAAATGTGATGTTAAGTGCTAAAAAAATAAGATTACTTTAGAAGTAAGGTTATTTTTGTAATTTGGTAAAGGGATATTTGGTAACTTACCACTTCATTTTTTTGCCTATAAATACCAACCACTTTCTCACTTTTTTTCCACACTTTTCATTCTTCTTTTTCCTTTTCTAAGCTCTCTTCTTCTTCTTCTTTAGAGCTTTAATGGCTTCATCTCTTCTCTTTCCTTACTAACTTTTTCAAAATCATATCAAATAAAGTCAAAACACCACCAAACTTTCCCAAAGACCTTAGGATACCATTAAGACATGGTTTAACATCTAAGAAGTGAAGAAATGATAGAGGAAGGACATGATCAAGGTAAGGCCGAACATATGTAAGAGAAGGAGCAAGTTGTGAAGCTTCAGAGCGAGAAAAAGAGAATGAAGTGCCGCCGATTTCATTCCTACGAGATAGGAGCAAATTCAAGGTGCTGCGGAAGCACTGCCGGATTTTTCGAAGTTGATTAAAGTTAATGAAAAAAGTGAAGTGTTGGATGATATGAATGTTGGTAGAAAGTGAGAAATTTAGTTAAGGGTGAGCACTCAAATCTTAGTTTTATTTTAATAAAACTTAATTTGATAATACACATGCTAAATTAGAAATTGATATGTTGAATATTGTTGATATTGGATGGTAACTTGGTTGATATTATGGTTGATTATATGTTTATAATATGGATGATAACTTGGTTTGATAAATTTTAAATGAAATGGTTAATGAGCATAGTTAATTAAATAAAATTAAATCCATACAAATGTGTGTATGGAAGTTATTTAATCTCTTAATGATTTTAAATAAGCTAAAATAGTTCAAATATGGTTTAAAACAAATTTGAAGTGTTTCGGACAAGTTCCGAAGCAATTCACAAAATTGGTCAAAATCGTGCTCGTCGCGCAGCGGTAGTTCGTAAATTTCGACCCGTAACTTCAAATTAATGTGGAGAATGATTTATAAGTCGGATTTCTTCAAAATAAGAATTCTTTAGTCCACAATGATAATAGTTTTCCAACGAAGAAAGAAAATCAAGATTTCATTAAGTAGATTTTGAAATATCTTCAAAACAATTTTCTATAAACATCGCAGTTTTGCAGTTTGGAATCCAAAAAGGGATTTCTTTATAAATGATGTTTTTAAATGTTATAAAAATATGAAGTAAATTTGAAAAATCTACTAAAGTGGTTTAAAAGAGATTTGGAATGAAAAATATGGATTTTCAAATACTAAAAAGTTGTTTAAATCAAATAAGCTTATAAAGCACTTTACGCAGCGCTTTTCGCTACCATTGCTACGAATTTTTAAAAGAAGACTTAAACTTAATGGTTTTTTCTACAATCAATTATGAATGTTTTTAAAAGAATAATTAAGTGTTTTAAATTATGATTTAGAAGTTTAATAAATTATTTCTAAAATGAAGATTAACAACTGGATATGCGGAAATGACTAGTACATTTGTCTCACCTGTGAGATCTAGAAAGATAAAATAAGGTGTTTAATTAAGATTAGGGATGAGCAAGCAGTGCCCTGAACTTACATGGCCTATGTTTTCTCTTTTTAGGTGAGGGATGGAATAGACTAAAGGAAGGCCCGGATGCTTTGAAAAAGATCATATTTAAGTTTTTTCAAGATGAAAGAAAAGAAACAAATTCTTTGAATGTTAATTAACCACTTAACATCCTTCATTCGATGATTGGTTGAAGGAACGAGGATCGGATTTAGGTGATTTTTATCCGGAAACCCCTTCAAACTAATTTTTGAAATAAAACATATTGAAGACAAAGATCTTCATGATGTAGGATTACTTGCCATTAATCCCTGGAGGTGAAACTTACCATTAGTCTTTGGAGGTGAAACTTGTCATTAGTCCCTAGAGGTGAAATTTACCATTTCTAAGATAGCACTAGCGCTTTATTACAAAAATCTTCGATTTGCAAGAATATGATTTGAAGTTAAGAAGAAAATCTTTGATTTAGATTTAATGAATGATCTGTGAATATTTTCCCTGAGCAAAAAGTTATAAATTGAATATAAGAAATCATTGATTTAGATTAAAAGAATGATTTGGAAAAGTTTACCTAAGTAAAAGAGAAAATGATTAGGATTTAAGAAAGGTTTGAATAAACCAACTGATTTGATAAACGAGGCTTAATGATTCCATATACTCTTGAAAAGAAAATGGAATAACTTGAAAAAAAATATCTAAGAAAGATATTTGATTTAAAAAAAAATGAAGTAATTAATTAATGATTGATATCCACATATGAACTAAACGTTTTAGGCGATGATTGGCTTAGAAGGAACCGGAATCGGATTTGGGTAATTCCTATCTGAAAACCACTTCGAACTAATGTATACGTTTGAAAGTGAAGACCTATTAAAGATGATGATTATTGAAGACCTTGGATCTTCATTCATAGCATGAGGACTGCTTGTTGAACTTGCTCTGGATAGCTCCCATTATAGAGTTATTTATAGCAGCGGTCTCCCCGTTGTGGAGATTTTTCGGATTGCAAGAACTACTCGCTACTAGTGGTAGTAGGGGAGTGCATTCAGTTTCGTTCAGTCCCAGAACGAACTTGTATGGACAAATGTTTGACATTGCATTTCCAAGGCACAACGTTTGACTTTTACAAATTTACATCTGCTTGGTGGCAGAGAAGACAACTTCTCTTAGCCTAACACCCTTCTCTGAGACATACGTGCTCAGAGGTTGTATGCTTGTGGGAGTCAAATAGTGATCAAAGGAATGGCAGTGTGGCATTCAGAGATGTGATATGTGAAAGGTAATTGTAGCCTCGCGAGCCATACACACCGGTTAAGATGGGATTCTATGTAGTCAGATGTATGCTTGCATTTCATATAGTAGTGATTTGGGTTATCAGATGTTCTGAGCCCCTGGTACTAGATACGTCTGGGCCTCATGGCAGGGAAACACGAAGTCTGAATCCTTGGATGTTATTCACAGATTGTATCCACTTTTAGCCATTTCTGTTGTCATATAAGGCGTTTGAGTCTTGGATGTAAGCCGTGGATACAGATTGATCTTTCCACTAGTTCCCTGTTATGTTGGAAATCCAATCCCAAGACGAGATTTACGGTTTTGATTGCATTCCCAAAATAGCTGTAATGACTTGCAAACATTTCAGCTGCCCCATTTCGGGTATCATATATTCCATTCGGTATATTCCGTTGTCCCGGTCCGGATATATTACCTTTGACTTAGTCCAGATATTGATACCTTATTCGAATAAGTTTATTTGAAAAGTGTTTTCGAAAGAATGTAATTAAAAATAATATCAAGTGTATTTTGGTATAAAAGTGTTTTGGTTATCATAAGGTAAAAAGCCCGTCCATGTTTATGTGTGGCATGGTCGTGTGACATAACATTCTTTTTAAGGTTTTGATAACATAGTCATTTTAAATTTCGAGTATCTCATGCTG
Source organism: Allium cepa (assembly GCA_030765085.1). NCBI lineage: Eukaryota > Viridiplantae > Streptophyta > Magnoliopsida > Asparagales > Amaryllidaceae > Allium > Allium cepa. The sequence continues at coordinate 953,271,787 of CM060934.1, read as the reverse complement.
GTTTATCAAGCCTGATCCGAGTATTGATAATACTCAGGTCAGATCCGAGTAGTTTCTGGTTGAGTTGAAGACGGTTAGAGTTTCAAAAGGAGAGCGGAAGATCTTCATCATCGTATGGACGTATTCTATTATCCGCTACATCTATTATATTTGTTTTGCTGTTTTTCAGCATTTGTAAGGACAGGTGTAACAACTGTCCCCGCTGAATCTAGGTTAGACTCTGATATTGTATTTAAATTTTCCGCTGTAAAGATTATTATTGAAATAATATATGTTATTCCATTCTATGAAATTATGTTCTGTCTTTATTTTCTTTCTACCCTTAATGATCCGCTTATTCGTGCAATCTGAGTTGGACATGTGTGGTTTATTGTCGATTCAAGGGTATGGAAAAATAGGCCATTACAGAAACGATTCATAGTTGATATCAAAATATCATATTCACTTCAAAAATATCACTTCATTTCAAAATATCATATTTACTCAAAATATGTCATTTTCACTTAAAAATATCATTTCAAATTCCAACTTAGGTTATAACCTCATTTAACTACATTTGCATTTAAACAAACGATTTAAACATGAATATTCCAACTTTGCATACTTTGAATTTATATAAATAGTATGCATAGTTGAAACAGTTTAAATAGTTTAAAAGACTTAAAACAGTTTGATGCAAAATGGTTTGAGTTTCAAAAGTGGTTTACATCATGAAATAGTTTGGAAAATCCAAATAATTTGAATGTTGGAAAGATAGATTTTAAAAAGTTTATATTAAAATAATTTATTTTGAAAATAGTATCAAATCAAACTGTTTACTTCCATTTCAACAAATCTAGACCCATGTCCAAATTTCAAATCAACAAAACTCAATTTCCAATCTTCCAATTCAATTGACTCCATTTTGATTTAGTTTCAAATCAACTTGATTTTAATTTCAATTCAAATTGTCTTCAATTTTCGAAACATTCATTTTTAACATCAAATTTGATTCAACAATTCAATTCAATCCTTATTTTAAACCATTTCAATTTATATCGATTTCAGTTTCAATTTATTGACTCAAATCCCTTAAATCAATTTAAAATTCATTGTTCAATTTAAGGTTCAAACATAAATTTAATCAATTTTCAAAATTAAAGTCATATACCGATTATAACTTCACATTTCAATTTTGATTCGTTAAAACAATTTCTTTTAACCAATTTTGATTCCAACATTTCAAAGCTTGAATTAGAAATAATTCAATTCATATAAATGCGCAATCTATTTTCTTTAAAAAAAATCCTTTGTCTAGTTACTAAATTCAAAAATTTAAAACATTTAATTATCCAATCCGGTATCTGTATATAATTTCTATCCTATGGCCAAGTGAACAGTTATATCAATTTTTAATTTCAGGGTTGGATATTTATCGTTTCAATCAAAATCAAAGTGTCACGTGCATATATCATTTCAACCTATTTCTTAATTTAGTCGAAATAATTCAAATAATAGATATGCAATCACTTAATATACAGAGTGATAACAGGGCTATATACTATTAATGTAACAACCCGCATATTTATCGATTTTATATTTAAATATTTTATTTAAATATTTTATCGTTAGTCGGATTTTAGTCCGAAAAGCTACTTTTTGCATACGGTCGAATTAGGACTCGGGACCACTCCCATTGAGTTTAAAATGCCGTTTGCGACCTTTTTGAGTATAAGCTTCGATATGTTTGGAGAAAGTTGATTTTTGCTACTTTTCACTTGGGTTTGGTTTTGGGCTCAGCCCTATGTTTTAACTTATACTCCAAAACTGAACCACTCTCCCCATTCTCCCTCACTTCTTTCTCTTTTCAGTTTTCTTAGCATTAATGGTGGAGAGGAGTGGAAATTAAAACTCCAAGCCCTAGTTCCTCTTGCTAGCTCAAGTTCTTGCTCTAAAACTCAAGAGAACCCATTGGTAAGCATCTCCTTCATCTTCTCCAACTCATTCTCCTTCCAATTTCAGAAATTTCCTAAACCTAACTTAGGGAATGTTCTTGTTTTAAGCTTAGATTCAAGCTTCTAGTGTTGAGATTGAAGTGTGGTTGATCTTCCTTTGCTTTCAAGCTTCATCTTCATAAATTTAGGTCAAAGGTGAGATTTTTATCTCACATCTATGTCTATATCTATCTTTGTTGTTAGGTATGAATCCCTAACATTTATTCATGTGCAATTGCTATTGATTTGGATTGGTTTTGTGAATATTTCCATTTTTGTTGTTTGAAGCCAATTCTCTAAAAATCATAACTTTAATGTTTGATCATGCTTTAAGAGGTGTTTCGAAGAGCCTATAAGACCGGGTTGTCGCTAGGCATAAATCCTTAGTCGTCGTTGCTCGTCCGATCGCTCCCGATACGTTTTGGCCACTTTGGCCTAGGCAAATTGTTGCCTAGACCAAGTGACCAGACGTCCGGTGACCAAGTCCAGACGTCTGGTTTGGACCTGGAAAGTAAATATGTATGCACGCATATTATAAAAAAAGCCAGAGACTATTTTCAGACGTCTAAACCATCAAACCAGACGTCTGGATAGGTCTCAGACGTCTGACTTGAGGTTTCAGACGTCTGAGTGTTCTCTGGGTTATTTCCAGAGAACAAATCCAGACGTCTGGATTCCAAATCAGACGTCTGGAGATGTTTATTTTTGCCTATTCAGGCTGTTTTGTGTGAATTTCCATTGTTTATCGATTTTAGCGATCCTATTAATCGTTATCACTTATTGTCGACTTTGATGACTTCTTTTTATGGATCTTTTTGGAAATATCCATTTCTATGGATTTGGTATCGATTTCTTTGGATTTTATTCACGTCTTCGAATGTGAATTTAGTAATTGGTTGTTCTTACAATCTTCTTTGTGATTTGTCACTTTAAAAATATAAAGGTTTTCTATACTAGTAGTAAATATCAAAACTCTTTCTTCAAATGATTTCAACTCTACTTTAATACCAAATTCGTTTATAAAACAGTTTTCCAATCTATTAGTATATACAAACCTTTACCTCACTCGTATGAGAAATCTAATTAAACGACTTAGTAAAACAAGTGGTATGAAACGCTTGCGTTTACTTCGTTGGTTAATTCTTGAACATGTTCGATTGAATCTCTTGTGACAAATTTCTAGTGGAGATCTACAATTTGTTCGCAAATATTTAAGTTAAGCTAGTGGTTATGGGACATGATGCTAAACTCATATATTTACTAGCTTATTGTAATTGACACTTCTTGATGATCAATGATGATCATTTTATGGTTTGGACTAGCAATGTGCGATGTCTCTTTGTCTATGTGGAGGACCGTACCTAATTAAATTGAGCTTCGTCTCATTTCTTCGTGGGCTAGCGACCCATGTACTTTCTAATGTGTTTCGATTCATTGGATGTACCGTTTGTACTACATCGATGTTTTGGCTTTTGGATTCATTGGATGTACCGTTTGTACTACATCAATGTCTTGGCCATCCTTTTTATTGTGATTTCTGGATTTCGTGTGTTGATTTCTAGAATTTGTGTTTCACCAACTTTTACGATTGACATGGATATATATATATATATATATATATATCATTTATTGTGGCTTGGTGAATGAAATCAGGAGTATGACATTCCTTTTCATCTTGAGTAGATTATTGTGATATTGATTAATCTCTTGTTGATTTTCAATTACTTATTAATCACAGCTTGGCATTGTGATTATTATATGTTTATGTCATATCTCCTATTCTATATCATTTCTTCTGATATTTATAGCTAGACTGATCCGTTTATTATTTTCTTCTTAAATAATACTCGGGTCAGACCGAGATGTTACAGGTGTTTCTGCTTGACTTCTCATCCAGGATCATTACTCTGACTTTTGGAAAACTACTTAGATTTGTAGTTTATTTTGTTGTATACACTTGAGATATAGACTCATAGTTGTATTCCTTTGTATAGCACGTGTTGCTATTCTTTTGTATTATCGTGGATCTTTTGACCACTACTCTGATATACACTTTTATGTGTAATATTCATATCTATTTCCGCCTTTGTGATATGAATTGTCTATGACTGATTTATGTTATGTTTATTTCTATATTTGTTTCCGAAGATATTATAGCCACTGTGTAGTAGCTTTGAGTTTGTGTCGGTATGTCGGATTTCCTCTTGAGATGAAAAGTTATATTTTTATCCGGTATATCGGTACTCGCACAAAGCAATTATACAGATGGTCGCTCCTCAACAGCCTTATTCTCCGTGCTAGTTGACAGCATTCGCAGTAATGTTCTTGGATAGCGTGGGTATAGAGGTGGGGCGTCACAGCTTGGTATCAAAGCCAAACTTCGGAACAATATGGAATATTATAACAAGGATCATCGTCCTAAGTCCATCTTAGGAGTCGTGCTTTAGGATTTTATTCGGGTCTTCATACCGTCCTATCCTGTTTTCTTTTATGATTCCTTGTTTTATCTATCAAGATTGCTTGATATTTATTTTGAGAATAACTTTTCTCCTTCTTTCTTTCTTAAAGAATAGAAATGGTTAGACCAGGCCGTCCCGGCGCCGGTCAATCTAGTGCTACACCCCTAGATGGAGTTTTTATGTCTGCCCAACAACTTTTGGATCTTGTAAAGAATCAAGAGTTTATCTATGCTTTGAGTAAGAACCCCGAAATGGTTCTACCTTTGAAACTTGAAGTTTCTTTCAATCAGCTTGTGGATGTTACTCTTCTTCATGGAGAGGTTGGTAAAGGAAGTGCTTGTGATATTGGGACTTCCAAGAAGAGGCATATTGAGCTCAAGAGCCTTAATCCCAATAAGAGAGTGAAACAAACTACTTTTGTAGCAAAGACTCCAATCCCTAATCGTGGAGGATGCTACAATTGTAATTCTAAGGAACACTATGCGAATATGTGTCCAAAACCCCATTCTTGTCGCTATTGCAAGAAACCGGGTCATCTTTTATCTGCATGTCCCAAACTTTTGAACAAGGACATGAGAAAGCTAAATATTGTGCAAGCCCCTAGAAACTCTTCTCTTGATCAAGGTATTTCTCCTTCAATTCTTGGTTTTATTTGTCTCGTGAATATTCTTTTCAAGTTCTTGTTGATATGAGTCCATCTCATTATTTTATATCAAAAGGACTTGTTAATTCTTTTTCTTTAAATATTTTGGGCTTGATGACTTCTTTGAGGATTGTGAATCCGGATGGTAGATCCGCAACACTCAATTTTCTTTTTATTAATATCGAAATTATTTTATGAGATTTTTCTTTACGAGCCGATATTTACTTAGGCTTCGGAATTGATTTTTTTTGAAAGGATCGGCTTAACCATTGTGAGGCCCATATCCTATTTTCCGTGTGGACTATTCATCTTCGACATTTTCTATCAGTTAAGCGGATTTCTATTTCTCTTTGTGATTCCGATTTCACATTTTTGGTGGAATCATTTTATTCCTTAAAACCCGCATGATAAGGAAAGTATTATTTCTCTCAATCATATCGTTTGAAAAATTTTCTGGTATTTTTGAGCTTGTCTTAGGATTATCACCTAAGCAATATCTTTTGTGTGGTGCGAAGGTCTTTTCAGTTTGACTTTATCACCGGTTTTCGTTTGTTACGAGTTGCGGAAGTTAGCATTCCACTTACCGCATTCCGCACTCGTTATGATTCTTATGAATGACTTATTATGTCATTCAATTTGTCCAGCTTATTTCATCCGTTTTATAAATCAAATATTCTATGAATATTTCGATGAGACCATTCTTGAGTTTATTGATTTTGGATGAAAATAGTAATTTAAAATTTTGCAAATCTTTATCATAAGATTTATTTATAAGTAAAACTGGATTTTTGTTCTTGAAACGAACAAAGAATATTCTTAAAACTTTTTAAGAGATTTATTTATCCCATAAAAGATGATTTTGTGATTGTATTGCCCGTTGAGTGCTTTAAGAATTTTGGTCGATGCGCTTGATCAACGTTATCGATAGGAATTTCCTAAACGCTTTGATGTGACAATCAGACACGATATGTTGACTTGTAAATTGTAAATTTTCTAGAAATATTTTTACATTGAAATAATTGTGATTTTGAAAGTTTTAGCTTTTCGAGAAAGAAGATTATTTAAAAGAACCCTTCCTTTCGATACTCTTATTCTTGTGATTCCTGAAGGGGAACCAAGACTTTGCTATTTGTACCGATACTAGTCGTATTGGTTTGGAATGCCATTCTCTTGCAAAGGAGAACGTGCTATCACTTGTGCTTCTAAATCATTATAGCTTATCGATACTAGATATGCCACTCATGATCTAGTGTTCGTGGCTATTGTTTTTGCTTTTGGAATTTGGCATCATCATATTTGGATGAGAAATTTGTTCTCTACCTCGATCATAAATCTTTGGAATATTTATGTTCTCTTAAGGAACTGCATGTTGACTCGAGTTCCTAGCTTCTTATGATCTTGATATTCTTTTTATTCTCGAAGGGGAAATCGTGTTGCCAATGCGTTTAGTCGTAAGCAACAAGGGGTTGTTTCTTTGTTGATGACTAAATGAAATTATCTTTTTATCAAGTTCATCGGGCGTTTTGATGTACTTCGTTTTATTGAGTTTCATCTCATTTCTTTTATGAACTTGGTCCGATGTTCTTTTATTGTGTTCGGTTCATTGGACGTACCGTTTTTGTGCTACGTCGGTGTTCCAAAAATCATTCGGGCTTCGGTTCATTGGACGTACCGTTTTTGTACTGCGTCAGTGTTCTGAATTATTTGGGTTTTGATTCATTGGATGTATCGTTTGTACTACATCAATGTCTTTTCTTTTTGGATTCATTGGATGTACCGTTTGTACTACATCAATGTCTTTGTTATTTGATTCATTGGATGTACCGTTTGTACTACATCAGTGTCTTGGATTCATCGGATGTACCGTTTGTACTACATCGATGTCTTTGCTTTTGATTCATCGGATGTACCGTTTGTACTACATCGATGTCTTTGCTTTTGATTCATCGGATGTACCGTTTACTACATCGATGTCTTTGCTTTTGATTCATCGGATGTACCGTTTGTACTACATCGATGTCTTTGCTTTTGATTCATCGGATGTACCGTTTGTACTACATCGATGTCTTTGCTATTTGATTCATTGGATGTACCATTTGTACTACATCAGTGTCTTTGATTCATTGGATGTACCGTTTGTTACATCAATGTCTTTTCGTTTTGGATACATTGGATGTACCGTTTGTACTACATCAGTGTCTTTAATTCATTGGATGTACCGTTTGTACTACATCAATGACTTTGCTATTTGATTCATTGGATGTACCTTTTGTACTACATCAATGACTTTGCTATTTGATTCATTGGATGTACCGTTTGTACTACATCAGTGTCTTTGATTCATTGGGTGTACCGTTTGTACTACATCAATGTCTTTTCTTTTTGGATACATTGGATGTACCGTTTGTACTACATCAGTGTCTTTGATTCATTGGATGTACCGTTTGTACTACATCAATGACTTCGTTTTTTGGTTCATTGGATGTACCGTTTTCACTACACCAATGACTTGGCTTTTTGGTTCACTGGACGTACCGTCTTTGTACTACGTCAGTGTTCCAAATTATTCGAGTTTCTAGTCCCTCGGGCGTACCGTATTTGTACTACGCCGTTGCACCGGCTCAACCTTTTGCTATTTTTGATGTTTTCCACGTCTTTTAACTATGGAAATGCTTTTATGTTTTCGATTTTTATTCTTGAGCCCGGTATTATTGAGGGATTGAAGTTTCACCAAATTTGACTTTTGAGTACCATTCCATTCGCATCATTGCTTCGGAGGTTGAGCACCTTCGATATAAAGATATTCTTTTTGATAGAAGTTCAATGGTTCTCAAATCCTAAGGATTGCTCATGTGAAATCTTGAGAATTCATCGAACGAAAACTTTCGGATTTACTCCTTCGTGCTCTTTATGGTGAACTTCTTGATTCAAATTTTCTTTTGTGTTAATATGCTTCTATGGTTGTTACTTCTTATATTTCCTTCTTAATTATTGCGAGGACGCAATTTCTTTAAGGAGGAGAGTCTGTAACAACCCGCATATTTATCGATTTTATATTTAAATATTTTATTTAAATATTTTATCATTAGTCGGATTTTAGTCCGAAAAGCTACTTTTTGCATACGGTCGAATTAGGACTCGGGACCACTCCCATTGAGTTTAAAATGCCGTTTGCGACCTTTTTGAGTATAAGCTTCGATATGTTTGGAGAAAGTTGATTTTTGCTACTTTTCACTTTGGGTTTGGTTTTGGGCTCAGCCCTATGTTTTAACTTATACTCCAAAACTGAACCACTCTCCCCATTCTCCCTCACTTCTTTCTCTTTTCAGTTTTCTTAGCATTAATGGTGGAGAGGAGTGGAAATTAAAACTCCAAGCCCTAGTTCCTCTTGCTAGCTCAAGTTCTTGCTCCAAAACTCAAGAGAACCCATTGGTAAGCATCTCCTTCATCTTCTCCAACTCATTCTCCTTCCAATTTCAGAAATTTCCTAAACCTAACTTAGGGAATGTTCTTGTTTTAAGCTTAGATTCAAGCTTCTAGTGTTGAGATTGAAGTGTGGTTGATCTTCCTTTGCTTTCAAGCTTCATCTTCATAAATTTAGGTCAAAGGTGAGATTTTTATCTCACATCTATGTCTATATCTATCTTTGTTGTTAGGTATGAATCCCTAACATTTATTCATGTGCAATTGCTTTTGATTTGGATCGGTTTTGTGAATATTTCCATTTTTGGCGTTTGAAGCCAATTCTCTAAAAATCATAACTTTAATGTTTGATCATGCTTTAAGAGGTGTTTCGAAGAGCCTATAAGACCGGGTTGTCGCTAGGCATAAATCCTTAGTCGTCGTTGCTCGTCCGATCGCTCCCGATATGTTTTGGCCACTTTGGCCTAGGCAAATTGTTGCCTAGACCAGGTGACCAGACGTCTGGTGACCAAGTCCAGACGTCTGTTTTCGACCTGGAAAGTAAATATGTATGCACGCATATTATAAAAAAAAGCCAGAGACTATTTTCAGACGTCTGGATAGGTCTCAGACGTCTGACTTGAGGTTTCAGACGTCTGAGTGTTCTCTGGGTTATTTCCAGAGAACAAATCCAGACGTCTGGATTCCAAATCAGACGTCTGGAGATGTTTATTTTTGCCTATTCAGGCTGTTTTGTGTGAATTTCCATTGTTTATCGATTTTAGCGATCCTATTAATCGTTATCACTTATTGTCGACTTTGACGACTTCTTTTTATGGATTTTTTGGAAATATCCATTTCTATGGATTTAGTATCGATTTCTTTGGATTTTATTCACGTCTTCGAATGTGAACTTAGTAATTGGTTGTTCTTACAATCTTCTTTGTGATTTGTCACTTTAAAAATATAAAGGTTTTCTATACTAGTAGTAAATATCAAAACTCTTTCTTCAAATGATTTCAACTCTACTTTAATACCAAATTCGTTTATAAAACAGTTTTCCAATCTATTAGTATATACAAACATTTACCTCACTCGTATGAGAAATCTAATTAAACGACTTAGTAAAACAAGTGGTATGAAACGCTTGCGTTTACTTCGTTGGTTAATTCTTGGACTTGTTCGATTGAATCTCTTGTGACAATTTTCTAGTGGAGATCTACAATTTGTTCGCAAATATTTAAGTTAAGCTAGTGGTTATGGGACATGATGCTAAACTCATATATTTACTAGCTTATTGTAATTGACACTTCTTGATGATCAATGATGATCATTTTATGGTTTAGACTAGCAATGTGCGATGTCTCTTTGTCTATGTGGAGGACTGTACCTCATTAAATTGAGCTTCGTCTCATTTCTTCGTGGGCTAGCGACCCATGTACTTTCTAATGTGTTTCGATTCATTGGATGTACCGTTTGTACTACATCGATGTTTTGGCTTTTGGATTCATTGGATGTACCGTTTGTACTACATCAATGTCTTGGCCATCCTTTTTATTGTGATTTCTGGATTTCGTGTGTTGATTTCTGGAATTTGTGTTTCACCAACTTTTACGATTGGCATGGATATATATATATCATTTATTGTGGCTTGGTGAATGAAATCAGGAGTATGACATTCCTTTTCATCTTGAGTAGATTATTGTGATATTGATTAATCTCTTGTTGATTTTCAATTACTTATTAATCACAGCTTGGCATTGTGATTATTATATGTTTATGTCATATCTCCTATTCTATATCATTTCTTCTGATATTTATAGCTAGACTGATCCGTTTATTATTTTCTTCTTAAATAATACTCGGGTCAGACCGAGATGTTACAGGTGTTTCTGCTTGACTTCTCATCCAGGATCATTACTCTGACTTTTGGCAAACTACTTAGATTTGTAGTTTATTTTGTTGTATACACTTGAGATATAGACTCATAGTTGTATTCCTTTGTATAGCACGTGTTGCTATTCTTTTGTATTATCGTGGATCTTTTGACCACTACTCTGATATACACTTTTATGTGTAATATTCATATCTATTTCCGCCTTTGTGATATGAATTGTCTGTGACTGATTTATGTTATGTTTATTTCTATATTTGTTTCTGAAGATATTATAGCCACTGTGTAGTAGCTTTGAGTTTGTGTCGGTATGTCGGATTTCCTCTTGAGATGAAAAGTTATATTTTTATCCGGTATATCGGTACTCGCACAAAGCAATTATACAGATGGTCGCTCCTCAACAGCCTTATTCTCCGTGCTAGTTGACAGCATGCACAGTAATGTTCTTGGCTAGCGTGGGTATAGAGGTGGGGCGTCACAATTAAATAAACATTCAATCATCCAAAATGTCAACAAACAGACATCCATCACGATCAACATCCAAACCAGCCAAAAAATACAACAATTAACTGGTTATCAATATCAGGTATTTAGCTAGCAATTCAGTTTCAGTACTAATTTAAATGGCAATTTATTCAATAAAATTCAATTTCAATTAAAATGTCAAATTAAACTATCAAACAACAACCAGTAACATTCTTATCACTTCATAAACGTAATTCAACTAACATAAAAAGATTTAGTATTGTGTGAGTGGGTTAAAAACAACCACCTTTGATTTAAAGCCCATTTAAAATCCAATAAAAGCCCGAAAATTCAACAGTCACCAAATTCAACCAGACTAGTTCCATGTTGTTCAGAATTTTGATACAAACTCAAAGGAAGAAATCAAGCACGAGTCCGACTCTGTATGCATAAGTTATGAAGGTTAGAAGATTGAAATTTTAAATTTAAATTAAAATAAATAATGGAAAATTCGTAATTACCTATCTCCTTGAACCTAACGCAAATCGCATGTAACCAACCCATTAGGCCACCATGATCATCCCTCCTCCGTCGCGCCTACAACCATCAAACCCCAGATCCGACACCACCATCGAACCATACACGTCTGGCCGCACCCAACAGACCTCGCGTGCCATCACCGTCGCTGGAAAAGACTTCCGCTGTCGCACCTTTTGTTCGCTATTTCTGGTGATTTCGTGCCGATCCAAGGTCATCGGCCACCGTGGATTGTCCCTGTTCATTGTCCTGTATGTGCCAGTAGCCTTCGATCGTCGATTGGTCGACGATCCATGGTTGATTTGCAAACCCTATAACGGACAAGCAAGAATGTTTCACCCGATTCTGGAAAAATTAAGCCTCCAACCAAAAAACAAATGAAAATGCAGACTACATTCATCGAGAGAATTGCTATGATATATTATATGATAGGATTTGAGCAGTTTGGATTTTCGATTTGATTTGGAATTGTAATTTAGGGTTTTGAGATACCCTCCATTGAGAAGGAACGGATGAGATAGAAATTGCATGAACTATAAAATAGAATAAAAGACTGTTAGGGTTTATAACAACAAAAATATAGGCAAAGATGGATAAAAATGGATGGAACAGATCGAATTGGGTCGACAAAGATCCAGAAAACCCGTTTCGCTCTCAAAACGAATATAGGTCATCACATATGTCAAAATATAGGTTTTCAATATTTTTAAACTCAATGAAACCAATTTCAAACTCTAATTCTATTGTATATAAAAGTTAGCTTTTAAAATCAAATTATATTTTTTCAGTTCCTTTAATTGACTTCTACGCGTTTCGAGCTCGTACGATCAAATGATAAGTTCAATCGCTACGAAACTTGTAATCCTATATTCACTACTACGGATCAGACGAAACTAGTTTCATTGAAATCCGAGACAGTGCCCAAAAGACTAATTTTACACGTTAATTAAATGAATTATTATTTTAAAATCAATTTAATCACTTTTAAATTCAAATTTGTTAACGATTTTATCATTCTTGATTACACAGAAATTTAATGATCATTTGAAATTCAATTTTCTATTTTTGAGCTTTAAGTATTAAATTATTTGCAACTTAAATTACTACAGTAACAAAACCCCAGTTTATTATATTTTAAATTTCAGTAAATTCTATTATATTGATTTACAGGTTCCTATATTAAATCAACAGTTCCTTATGTAATTTATTTATTAAAACAAATTTCCATTTTATTTCACTCAAACTCTACAGTTAACATCTTTTCTTATGTTAACTGATTTATTTAATTACATTCAATTTCATTGATTCCTAAATTAATTCCCACATGGATTTAATAATAAGATGAGAAATGAACAGTTGTTACACTTAAATAAGTTGAACACATTAATACATTTATTGTCTACGACAAAGATTATAAATTTACTTACGAATTATTAACCCAAAAAATGGATTAACACCTTGGCTTAAGTTTGAAAGACCAGCCTTGTTCTAACAGAGCAATATCGTAGATCATAGATATAAGAAGAGAACTGTAAAAGAAAGAAGACAGAGAATTTTTATAGTGGTTCGGCCGTTAATGAAGCCTACGCCCACTTTATAGTTTTATTATAGACTGATTGATGTTACAATATGTATTTGATTACAAGACTTTGATTATCTCTAAGTAGATTGAATCCCTAGAGTTAGAATCCATTGGAGAATCATAGTGAATCCCTTGGGATTGTTGCGAGGGAGGTAAAGAGTGAAGAATGTTTTCATCAAAGCTTCAGCAACCAGTTTTGAGAGGATCCCGATTATGTTGTAGGTAGGATGGCATTTATATAGATCGGAGGACTTCTGGGCTAGGTCACTTCATCAACTGCTCGTAGGTACGTAGGAGATGACCTATAGTGATTTCGCTCGCGATCCGAGCCAAAACCATGGGTCGTTAGCGACCTATGGTCTATGGGTCGTTAGTGACCTATGGTCTATGGGTCGCTAGGGACCCATAGAGTTGGCTCATACGCGTGCTAATAACTTAGCCATAGCATTGCTTGGTTGCCTCGTTGAAGACTTGTAGGGAAGCATGGGTCGCTAGCGATTCGTAGTGTATGGGTTGCTAACGAACCATACACTTAGCATATATTTTTTGACATGTTTCTTTCTTCCTTCTCTTCTTCCATGCAATAGAGTGGCCTCTCACTTTATATGGATCGCTAGTGATCCATAGGGCATGGTTTGATGTCGATCCAAGCACTTAGATGTTTTGTTTTTTTTGGAGTTAGGAGTTTGAGTTGTTTCAATGATCTTGTATCATCATTGCTTGCGTAGTCTCGTTGCATGTTTTTCTATTTTGGCGGTAGTCTACTAGCTGTTTGCACTCAACTGCTGATTGGGTTGAAAAAATGCTGCTCTCTTCATTTAGTCGATCTCGATTGTTGTCTTAGTAATATAGCTTGGCTCTCGCTAACTCCTTTCCCTCGCTTCTTTGGTTAAAGATAAGTTCTAAACCATCCTGATGTCGTGGGATTATCTTGTTTCATCTTGGATTCTACAGGGTTAAAAACCCGAATAACATTTGCCCCTCAGAGTACATCTTCGTTTTAAATGAGGCGTGCTCTAGAAGTTATCACTCTCAATATATGTCCATCAATTTCTAAGTTATTGCATTGGAGTTTCACGAATACGTGGTAGATCATGTTGTTGGTCATATGGATTTGGTTTTGACTGCTATTTCTTGCCGTAACAAATCAAATTTCTTTGCTTAGTTTCCCAGAATACTGCGAAACCATGAAAAAATGTCAGAGGATGAAGCGGTGAAAAGATTTACTCCCTTATAATAGGTCGCTAGAGATTTATCGTTTATGGATCGCCAGCGATCCATACGTAATTTGCTTTAAAAGTTGGGTCGCTAGCGATCCATGGTGGATCACAGGCGACCCAATGCCTTAGCAAATATTATGCTTCATTTCTCATTTGCCTACATATATTCTTGAGATGACCTAATATCTCATTCAACATGAGTTACTCTTGCTTCTTCACTCGATCCAATTTCTATGCAATCCAATTCCAAGCGATTCAAGCACTTACTCGCATCGATTCATCCCCTCCATAGATCCATCTCATCCAAGCTCCATGCCAAGATCCTCTAATTGTTTTTTTTGAATCCCTTGCCGACCCATCATTTTTCTTCTGATTCATACAATCAATTCTAACCCTAGCTCGCCTTTGAATCATTGCAGATCCATCTCCTAGCCCGCAGCGGTCCATCCACGTCTCATTGATTCTACGTGTTTAATCACTCTTATGTACTCGAATTCAGTTAGAGGTAGGTTCACTTAATTGGTTTGCTAATTATTGTATTTGTGTTATGATTTGATGACGAGTTTCGATTTGCAATGTTGATCGCGAGAAGTTCGAGTTGGTTGCGGTTTAATGGGTCAGATAGCCAAACGGGACTTGAGTTCTCTCTCGAAACGACGTTCGAGCTTTGGCTCAATGCTTGACGCGTTTGGCTATCTTCTCCCGTTAGACCAGAATCGACTTGTACCCATTTTTGTAGATGTCATTGCATGACGTATCACCAGTCGATCCCGATTCTTCTAGGGAATTTAGGCTTATCCTACTTGCTTATTGCATGCTCGGCGTCCCTATAGTGAGAAGAGTTTTCCATGTAACTTTGGACAACGGATCTGTTATCGATCATTGATTGATAATGGGTAAGTTTACATGGAAAGGAACAAAAGCAGACAAATGATGTGACACGGGAAGTTATTTTTTCTTCCACTACAAGTGAACTATCTACACAGGATAGGGCGTTTGCAATGTTTGGAGCACCGAGTTTATCCTATATAGATAGCACACTGCACTTGCTCCAATTCACACTTGAACCTCGACATGTCGACTACAAGTTAACGTTTCTTTGGAATTCAAGTGTGGTAGGGGAAGTTATTAGTCTAGAATAGATTCACCTGACCATTTCAGACACGAATTTTTTTATTTAGAATGAAGCATCCATCCATACATTGCAAGTCAAGCGGGGGAAGCTCGGCGCTCTTAGAACCCGATTCATTATCCACTTCGCAAGCTCAGTATGGCCAGTTAGTCCTGGTTGGGCCAATCATGTATTGAACGCCACCCAACTTTAGAGCTCTACTTAATTCGCTTGAGAGAGTTTCATCAGTGGTTTCTGCCAAGGTTCTTCGTAACATCTATGCGCAGCATGGAATTCCCAAAGAGGATGTGCGCCTGCCATAGAAGGACGAATTTTCTCATACGCCTCCCCAGGGTACACCGCATGCCACCGATACATGTGTTTGAATGGAGTCGTGCCTCGCTTTAATGACTTTCTGTGTAAGACTCTTTCTAACTTGGGTATTTCCCCATTTCAAAATCAACCTAATGGATATGCCATCTTGACTTGCCTACATGTTCTTTTCATGCGGGCGTTCAATCACGCTCCAAGTTTCGATGAGTTGCGGTACTTTCTGACATTTAAAAGGAGAGATGACTATCCTTCGTTAATCATAATAGAAGCCCAAAGAAACTGGAAAATCATCATGCGCTTGCAAAGCAACTTATCGCAATTCAAGACGTAATATTTCTTTGTCAGATGCCCCGAGGGGTTCAATCGTCGGTGGACGACAGGGGGTAAGCTTCTTTTTTATACATCGAGCTCTGGTGCATTGCAATGGAGTTTCTAACCAACCATATGTCTCTTGTAGTTATTCCAAGGCCAAACAGAGACGCAGCTCTTGACAATGTTTGTCAGAATCTAAAGGCAATTGATGCCGAGGAGAGATGCCTTAAAGTGCTACTGACCAATGAGAATTTGCGTCGGTATGGGCTACTGGCTCCAAGTAGATCCATTGTTCAAGTTGAAATTCCCTCTTCTGCCCAATCTAGGGTCCTTCCATGATTCTGGTGAACGCGCCTTTTAGAGGAGAGAGAGCCCGTTCGAAGATGAGGCCCGTGAGGGAAGGGACACCACTGCGACTGAATTAAGCGGCCCGGCTAGAAAGCCTCCAATTTTGGATGAAGCAGAAGAAAGGTTCAACCATAGAGAAGGCAAGGCCGTATTGGACTCAGAAAAAGAAGAAGGAGAGTTTGAGAGTAGTAGTGACGAGTTTATTACAAGTGATGATCTCTTCGCAGGATTCGATAATGAGGACTCGAAATCATGTGACAAACCTTCGGCTATGAGCCCCGTTCTTCCTAGCTTGCCTCTTCCTGATACAAGCGATAAAGGAAAATCTCCAAATTTCGAAAGACATCTAGACATTCCAAGTAGAGATGTCGGAGCGGAGTTTGGGGATTACAGCGATGTTTATGTTAACTTTGATGAGGTCATGAAAGTAGATTTTAAATTTGTTATGGCGCCTCCCTGCTCGGGTGATATCGCGTCAGGAGTTAGCTCGGCTCCACCTATAACAGCCAAAGTTAGTCTGATTCCACATTCAACAATCGAATGTAGTCCGTTTCCACCCATGATGACCATCCATCCTAGTTCGTGAAGACGTTTTAGGCCTATGTTAGAAGCGCACTACACATTACATTAGGATTACACTCAGTTCAATTCATTCCTTCATTCTCGTAGTGTTTATCTTATGTTTACGAAACCTTTTACGTATTTTTTATGCCAGATATGATGAGAGGATGAGGCTTTTATGATGGCTTTGAAGAGTTTACTGACTCACAACGGTATTTCAAGCACACCTCCGCCCGTCATCAATTCCAGGAAATGGAGGAGGAATATAGGAGGAGGAAAGAACTCGAAGCTGAAACCTGCCACCAGGAAGAAAGAGAACGAAGCCACACGTATAAAGGCAGGTATGAGAAAAGGAGATCTTTTGAAAGGGATGAACCATCGAAAAGGTCGAAGTTTAACCATCACCCTCATTCTTCAGAGTTTTCTCCAACACACTTTTCCATGGGATAGGAAATTCCTATTATTTCTTCCCCGCTTCAGCCTTCGACTCATATTTTATCATCTTCCATTGTTACTGCTGCCTCCGGTGCTTCTCGCCCCCACCGAAGACCTACCTATGTCTTTACTTCTAGCCTCCCTAAACTTGAGGCAACGCTTCCTAGTTGGTTCTTGAAGGGGGTTAAGTTCGATCGAAATTTGCGACCGGTCCATAAAGATTCATACATGTCGCACCCCAAGCCATTTAGAGCGACTTAGCACGGGCTGAAGGATGGGAGAAACTCTGTAACAATTGGTGGATACGAATCGCAATAATTATCAAGAGATCCTCTCTTTCGAATCAGAGAAAGACGACTTTGAAAGGGCGTTGGCTGATTGTGATGCCAAGATTAAGCAGTTGGAGGAAGAAATAGTGGCGGCGCTGCAAGAGGGCAAGAGAAATGCTGACTTCCTAAAGAGATGAAAGAAGCCCATATCCGAATAGAAATCATCGATAGAGATGACATAAAAAAGGTTCACCCAAAGGAGGAGAAAATAAAGCAAGAAGTGACTGCCTGCAGCGCAACAATTGAGGCTCAACAGAAAACTATTGCTAATCATGACTGCCTAGTTGAAGGGCACAACAAAACCACTTCTAACCAGGCCAAGATCATTGCCAAATTACAGGGTCAGGTCGCACAACTTAGTGTCAGTAAGTCCGCTACCGAGGTTGAGAAAGCTGCTATGAGAGAAGGTTATTTGGAGCTCCAAAACGCCTTCGAAAAAAAGATGGAGAAACTTGATGCAACCATCCTGAATGTTTATGTTAACTCTTTATTACATCAAGGAAGTCTAAGCTATCTGGGCTCGAAGTTCCCATGCACTCTTGCTCTAGTATGGGATGAAGCCTTGTCCCGCTTTTCTGATAGCAGCGATGCCTACACTGAGCAGGAGTTGGAGGATGCTTATCTGAATGAAGAGTTAAAGAAAGCGTTGCTCGAGGGCTGGGAAATTCTTCGAATTGAAAGAGAGTAGGAGGCCACTGATGCTGCCTTGATGACTGCTACCGAAGCACTCACTAAGCCTTTTGTTTCTGGCGCAGACGAATCATCAGAGCAGCTTTACGACCTGCCAACGAGTTCGGGACCTGGACCTCTTCCTCAAGTAGTAAAGCCATCAAATAAGGGCGAAGGTGGTGAGTTTGAGTTCACTTTCTTGACCATTCCTTTGGTGTAGATAATGTTCTTGCCTCCTATTGATTTAGAAGTTTCCAACTTATGTTGCAAGAGCAAAAAGGAATTTTATGCTTTCATTTTTGATCTTATAGGTCTATCTTCCCCGTCGATGTGTCAGCTTCTTTGACGCCTAGACCTTTTTCCATTTCCACATCTTCTGTGGTTTTTTCTGTTCCTGTTCCAGCTTCCACGTCTGCATCTGGCTCGCAACCGGGGCCAGAGGTTGAAAAGATAGTCGTGCTTCATGGCCTAAACAACACTTCCATGTCTTTAGATGGCGAGATTACAGTGGTAGAGGCCAAGGAGCTTAAAACTCAATCGGAGCAGTCCCTGAAGACTCAACTTGACTTGATCACCATCAAGAAGGAAAAGGTGGAGGCAATTAAGGCCCTAAAGGGCTCTCGGAAATCAAGAAAACGCAAGGGGAAGGGAGGCACTTCTGAGATGACTACCGAGGAGGTGAGGATGTTGCCACCAAAATATTCGTTGATCTCACCGACAGTGATAGCACTCTTAAGGCGAGGCAAAAGCTTCCAACAAATGGTGGAAAGGGAAGCGGAGGAAAGAAGCGTTGAGCGACTTGCCTGAAGACTACTTCGATTTTGTATCTTTTTGAATCATTTTTTTCAAGTATAGAGTCTGCACTTAGCGTCTTTACTGTGGAGTCTGTATTTTCTTTTTGTTGGCTGGTGTTGTATAGGTACGGCCGCTACATTTTGACCTTGTGAACAGAAAATTACAAGCAATATATTGAAATATTGACCGTACTTTTATCTATATGCTCATGTACATTCTATGCACTTGCACTTATTTTATTTCATACTTATCTAGATCTATGATTACAGCCAAAGCCCTTCGAACTTAGAACATAACAACACTTTGGAAATTAGTGGAACTTGAAATCAACATAACTTAAGAATTTTTGTTAACTTAGAAATTAACAGAGCTTTGGAAATTAACAGAACATAGAGATTAACAGAACTTAGAAATTAACACCACTTTAGAATTAATGGAACTTTAAATTTTTTTTGTTTTTGTTTGGAGTGACTGAACTTGTGAACTTAGAGATTTCATGACAAAACTTGTGAACTTAGAGATTTCATGTTTTTTTAGGTACCGGTGTATGCCCCTAGTTCACAGGGCTGTTTACTTCAAACAATTTTTTGATAACCAGAAATATAAGGTTTAGATAATTCTTATATCAAACTTGAAATTTGGCTAAGTCGCGGCTTGATTTTCCTTCTTTTGGAAGTTTTGAAACTTTATAATGTAATCCCAACTGGCGACATTCATGTATGTATGCAATTTATGCGTGTTTGAGTAGTGCAGATTGCATGGGTTGATTGATGGTGGTTTTAATTCTTAAATGTCTATAGTGAAGACTTTTCTGTTGGTTTATAGCATTCCAATTTCGTTGGAGCTGTGCTTATTATTTTCGATTATAAGGGTAGTTGGTGCTAGTTAAGAGATGAACAATTTTTGGTACTCCGGCGTTGCCTATCTTCGGGCCACGTAAGGGACGTGTTTTTTAGTGTCCCCCAACGCTGACTTTATTCGGCTAGCGTGCGTGGTTTAAGAATCAGTGCATGATTTTTTCTGCTCCTAGGATTTTCCTGTCTTTGGGCAGTATGAGGAGTTAGTATTTTTGAATTTAGAGCGGGGCTTATGAGGTATGACATTTTTTCCTCAATGTTGCCTATCTTTGGGCAACGTGAGAGGTTATTATTTTAGTGTGCGGCTTATGGGGTGCGCGCATTTCTTTTCCTCGGTGTTGCCTATCTTTGGGCAATGTGAAGAGTTATTATTTTAGTGTGAGGCTTATGGGGTGCACGGCTTCTACTTTACTTTTTGTTGCCTATATTCGGATAACGTGAGGAGTTATTATTTTAATGCGTGGCTTAATGGGTGTGCGGCTTTTGTTTTTCCTCGATGTTGCCTATCTTCGGGCAACGTGAGGAATTATTATTTTAGTGCGTGGCTTATGGGGTGAACAGATTTTGTTTTTCCTCGGTGTTGCCTATCTTCGGGAAATGTGAAGAGTTATTATTTTAGTCTTCTCGATGTTGCCGGAGTAACACCGGAACTCTAATCTACAAAACTCTTCGGACGATCCTGGGCTGCCTTCATCCTTCCCAATCAGCTTAATCCTTGCTGATATCTCAAGAAACAATCTAGACCAAACCCATCAAAATGATCCTCCACGATCAATCAAGATCTAGAACAACTCCACTCACTATCATCAGAAGAAAACAAACTTCTCCTATCCGGAAAAGAAAAGCAGATGCACTTCCAAACTGCTTCCGCTGCACAACTCTGATCTGAGTTGCTTCAACAAACTCCATCTCAATAAACCAACCTTCAATTAGTTGACCCACCGGTACCACTGAATCTCTAGACGAAGACAAACTCTGGCTTCTTTGAAAATATTCAGAAAAATCTCCAACAATTCAAGAGAACACTCAATTATCGCAAGTCACTTTTGCGATCAACTCGAACTAAAATCCAAAGAAAACTGTCCTCTCTTTACCCAACAGAACAGCTTACACTGGCCTAGCCAATCCATCAAAAAAATGGATTCTACTCTAGTGCTTCTGAACTCGACCTTCAGAAAACTACTAAGCTAGAAAACTCTCCTGACACCCATGCCAAAGAATTCTTTGGAAGGCAAAGACCGAGTTCCGCCGTTCTAAAAGTTTGAGTCGATTTTCTTCCGTCGACCTGACAGGTTATTATTATGAACACAGTTTTGTTGGTTCAAGAAGCATCAAAAAAAGTAGCGCAGTTTTTGCCTATGTACAATGTCCCTGCTATCTCGGGATGGCTTATTTGCTGAAAAATAATAAATACATAAGGTAGCATTCAAATAGAGTATGGCGAAGCGATTTTCTATTCCATGCCTTGGGAACTTGAGTTCCATCGGCGGTTGCTAGCTTGAAAGTCCCGTCTCTTCTCTTTTGATTAATGACATATGGTCCCTTCTAGTTTGGTTCGAAGGCCCTCAGGATGGGGTAAACTTACTTAAGCATAAGGTCTCCTACTTCAAGCGTTTGATTGTGAACTTTGGAGCTGAAGTACCGTGCGACCCTTTTCGGTGGGCAGCAGTTCTCAGCTCTGCTTCTTCTCTTTTTTCATCAACCATATCTAGCGATTAGAGTAATAGCTGCTCATTTTTTTTGATTAAAATTCTACCTTTGGTGAGAGGGGACTTCCAATTCAACAGGAATCATTGCTTCCGAACCATATGCTAGGGAGAACAGAGAGTTGCCAGTTGCCGCTTTGTGCATAGTTCTGTAATCCCATAGTGTGAGTGGAAGTTCATCTACTCAGTTTTCTTTAGCTCTTGCTAGTCACTTATTGACTGGTGACTTAATGATCTTGTTTATCACTTCCACCTACCCGTTTGCTTGTGAATGAGCCACTGCGGAAAAGCTCTTTTCAATGTAGAAGCGCTTACAGAAGTTTTTGAACTCGGCACTTTCGAATTGGGTTTCAATATTGATAATGATTTTTTTACAGCACACCAAATCTACCAATGATGTTTTTAGTAAAAAACTTAATAACCTTCTTTGTGGTTATGGTGGCCAGCGATTCCGCTTCGGTCCATTTTGTGAAATAATCTACGGCAACTATAGCATATTTGGCTCCTTCTTTTGCTATTGCTAGGACACCATCGAAAACAGCCATGGGCTGACCATTTATGTTAGCTCTATTGGAGGAGTTCTCTTAATTTTGAAGAATATTTGACAGCGATCGCATCTTTGGGCATGATCTACGGCATTGCAATTTATTATTGGCCAGAAGTACCTGTATCAAAGGACTTTCTTCGCAAGGGCTGCCTCCCAATGTTGTCTCCACATTCGCCCTCATGTACCTCCTTTAGGATTCGTCGTGCTTCATCATCGGTCACACACCTAAGAAGGGGGGTTGAGAATCCCCTTCGATAGAATACTCCGTCCTATATCATGAATCATGGTGCCTTTCAGAGGAGCTTCTTCCTTTGATTCCAGTCAGTTCGACGAGTTCCTGCAAGTAGATAGTTCTTTATCTGTGTCATCCATGTATCTGGTTTCATGGTGGTTCCAAGAATCCAGTCTACGTCCATTTTGTCTATGCTTAGGCTAGCCAGAGCTTTGACTAGGGCTAGTCCCAATGACCGAGCTTCTCCTAAATTTACCAATTTAGCTAAATAATCTGCCTTAGTGTTCCGCTCCCGTGGGATGTGGGTTATGGTGTAGTGCTCGACGTCGCTTAGCAGTTCTTATACATTGGATAAGTACAAAGCAAGATTCTCACCATGCTCCTGATACTCCTCTTTTACTTGACAAACGACTAGCTGTGAGTCGCTGCATATGTGAACAACTTTTATTTTAAGCTCCTTTACAACTTTTAGTCCAGCGATCAGTGCTTTATATTTTGCTTTATTATTTGTGGCGGGGAATTCCAAACGTAAGGCATTGTTAATTGCTCGCCCTTCGAGAGTTTTAAGCACCACTCCTGCTCCCGAACAGAAGTTGTTGGATGTGCCGTCAACAAAGAGCTTCCGTTGCATGCCTATTTCTGACAGAACTTCCTCCTCATCATCTCTTATGGTAAATTTGGCAATGAAGTAGGCCAATGCTTGCCCATTGATGGCTTTGCTTGAGTGGCATGTGATGTCATATTGACTCAACTCTATATTCCACTTGAGTAGTCGTCCGAAAGTTTTTGGTTGGTATAACACTTACTTTAAGGGATGGTCAGTCAACACTTTAATTGGATGAGACTGAAATTATGGTCGTAACTTTTGGGATATGATCAAGAGGCAGTACGCTAGCTTTCCTAGTTTTGGGTAATTCTTCTTAGCTCTCTTGAATCGTTTGCTAATGTAATACATGGGTCATTGGATTCTCACTTCTTCACACATAAGAGTAGCGCTCAACAGATACAGAGAGACTGCTAAATAAATAAATAGGTCTTCTCTATCCATTGGCTTTGCTAATATAAGGGGAGCTTTCATGCGTCGTAGCAATTCTTCGAAAGCGGTTTGACAAGCTTCACTCCATTCAAAGTTTTTCTTTCCCATCTTTAATGCATCGAAGAATGGTATGCACTTATCTATAGCTTTTGAGATAAATTGGCTTAGTGCTGTGACTTTTCCATTCAAGCTTTGACGTTCCTTCTTATTTCTCAGGGCCTGGACTTCTCATAGTGCCGTTAATTGTTCTAGATTTGTTTCGATGTCCCGGGCACTTACTATGAACCCCAAGAATTTATCAGAGGTTACTCCAAACTGACATTTGAGTGGTGAGCTTCACTCCATACTTCCTGAGTATTTCGAACATTTTAGCGAGATTTTCTAGATGGTTAGCAGCTACTCGAGATTAGACCAAGATGACTCCACATAAACTTCCATAGTCTTTATGATCTGACATTTGAACATAGTATTTGCTAGCCTTTGGTATGTTGCCCTAGTGTTCTTTAACCCGAAAGGCATTACTTTATAGTAGTACAGTTCCAAATCAGTGATGAAGCTGATGTATTCTTGATCTGGCTTATGCATCAAGATCTGGTTGTAGCCCGAGTATACATCATAAATGACAGCAATTCATGCCCCACCATTCCATCCACAGGATGATCGATTCTGGAGAGTAGGAAGCTATCTTTCGGACAAGTCATATTTAGGTCCAAGAAGTCAATACAAATTCACCATTTTCCATTAGACTTGTTCACTAAAACTGGGCTCGATACCCATTCAAGGTAAGTTGCGTCCTAGTTGAAGCTGTTAGCCGTCAACTTATCAACTTCCTCTCTCAATGCCTTGGACTGTTCAAGGCAAGAGGCCCAAGATGTGCCTTTTTTGCTTTACCGGTGCGAATTTAAGGTCAATTTTGAGCGCATGGCAGGCAATTTCAGGTGATATCCCACACATATCGGAGTGTGTCCAAGCAAATATGTCTAAATTGGCACGAACGAATTTGGTTTGTTTTGACCGCATCCTATTTCCAAGCTGCGATCCAATTATAAAGACTCGTGTTGGGTCATCCAAGCAGACTAGGACAGATACCGTCAATTCTACCAGTGTTTCCCAATCCTCCTCTGAGCTCTTCTTTCTAGAGTCTAAAGCCTTACCGAATCGGCTATGGTCCAAAAGCCAAGGGCGACTCTACAGTTGCTATTCGGAGGGTTCACGGCTGTGGAGGGTTTTCAACATATTCTTTCCTTTTTCCTTTCTTCTTAACTCATGTAATTCTGCGATGTATCACTCCCAAGCGGCACTTTGTTCTCCTTTCATAATTCTAACACCGTGCTTTGTAAGGAACTTCATTGTAAGGCATTATTGGGCCAGTACTATTCTAAAGTCGGCTAACGCAGGCCGTGTGGAATATGCGAGTATATGATTTTAGTTTGATGATAATAAACATATATATATTCATTTAAGTGTATTTGTTAATGCACTATTTTATTTTTCATAGATTAAATAAATATTTGTTGAATAAAATAAATTATACAGAATTTGAATGGAATTTGAATTCAAACAAAAATTTTATTTAAACAAATATTTATTACAATCTTGAATAGTACAAATTCAAGCTCTCACTATACATATACATTTTTGATTGCATCACAATTACATCACAATTTAGTTTACGTAAATTCCACACTACATATCATTCACACTCGTAGTTTTATATTCAACTTCATTCCAGTTTGAATCCAGCATCTGAGCAATCTGCAAAAATATTCACTAACGCAGTAAAATTGAAAAAGAAATATTTTTGCAATATAAAATGAAATATGATTTTTGAAAATATGATTTGCCTCAGTTATTTGGGTTGTTCGTCATTATTCACATTTGAATTCATCATACACGAACAATGTGACATGCACAGTATATCACTGTACATGCCACAAGACCGTGCACATCGATATACACTTGATCGATTTACAGGGACAGGTGAGCACAGGTCAAACCCAAATGAAAAGCCGGGTTCAACTCACATGCAATATATTCAAAATCACGACACGAGCACAAGGTCAAACCCGAGTCTTTGAAACTGGATTCAACTCAAGTGAAATTTCAAAAATCAACATGAAATGACCAAGAGTTCAACAATATCAAGTTCAAGCCAGACCAATATAGTGCAAACTACAATCACAGCAATATGCTTGAAGACTACAGCACGACCAAGTATGGCAGTGAAACTCAAGCAAGTGCATAACAAACTCAGTGAAGCCAAAGTGATAAAACAATTGTCCACACAATCAGACCAAATGCAAGACCAGAGTAGTACAGTGTGGCAATGCACCAGAACACTAATTCCACAACAACTCCAAGCAGTGACAAAAGTGCAGACAGATTTGGAGTGTACAAGTGCAGATGACACAGACTCAACAAAGGCTACAGACAAGTAGCAGTGTGCAAAATGAAGCTACTGAAAGCAACAGAGACCAAGCAATGAACAACTCAAAGCAACAGTCAACAGGCCAGAAACTCAAGTACACCAGTGACACAGTGATGCAATGCAAGTTCATATGGACAGCAAACTACAGGTACAAAGCTCAAGTGCAATTCCAAAAGCAACCAGCAATGCATGCAATAGAGATCAAGCTTAATGAAACAGGCAGATTAGAAGAAATGACTACAATATCAATAAACCAAATGAAGACCACAATCCAAACTGAAACTCCAGCAGCAATACAACAGTGACCAGAGTCAAAGTTCACAAGTGCAGACCAAATGCAGTGACAAAGCAGTTTTGAACAAGAAAGACAGTAAATTTTTGCAGTGATACAAATGCAACAAACAAAGTCAAGGGCCGAGCAACAGAATCAATTATGCAATAGTGAAGAACACAAGGTATAGCAACTGCATAGCGAATGCAACAGTGACATGCATATCAATACAGCAACTCAAAGACCACAAATAGGCTAGTTCAGGTAGAACAAGAAGGCCAGAGACTACAATATCAAGTGCAAGTGCAAACTCAAATAAGTATGAAAAATGAATGAAGCAACTGTGAAAACTGAAATGAGCAAGTACAACAGAGAAGAGCAACATGCAAATAAAACCAACAAAATACACAAACAAGACCAGAACAATCATGCTAAAAGTATGGTTACAGCATCAAGGCGGTCAAGGCTAAAATCAAACAAGGCCAGAGACGAAGCTCGCAGGGATGAAAACAGTGATGGAAGAAGTAATGCAGAGTCGTGGAGTGGTATCCACGAAATCAGTAACAAATTCAATGTCGTGTCTCAAATCAAAGTCAACAACGTGATGACCAAAAAGTTCGAAATCAAATGTGTGTACAATTTGAAAAAGTCATAAATTAAAAGAGGAAAGTCTCTGCCGTGTTAATCAAGGTAAATCAAATGCTTCAATAACAAAGCCGTGCGCATCAAGTCACAGAACGCAAAAATTAGGAAAGTGTAAATTGATACGAGCAAATTCAAGTGTCTCGAATTCATATAAATACCAAACACCAATTATCATCATAGGCATCGAGTCAAGCAAGCATTAAACCAGCAACGAAAGAATACATACCATAATCCAGTGAACTCGATCAAATAGGAACAGCCGACATCATCTCAAGAGACGATCAAATAAAGCAAGAGAACCAGAGAATCGATCATCAGAGAACGATCGCGAGCAAGAGCAACACAAATCAGATCGAACGAAGAATCAAAGCCCTAATTCTCACAAGAACCGAAGCCCTAATTCGACAAAGAGGAACGGCCAAGCGAAAAGAAAAAGGAACGAGAAAAAGAATTGGGCCGGTCTTTATTATTATAAAGGGGATTTAGTTTTTTATTTCAAATAGGGTTTTTAGTTTTTAAACTGTTTTAGTTTGTTTTAAATTTTCTTTTTGAATCAAGTCTTAGTAAATCACCACCTAGGTTGTAGGTAGTGTCAGGTTGTCTAGTTAGAATTAGTTCAGTGAGCAGGTTGTGCGAGTTTGCAAAACTCTATAGGCGGGAGTAAGGTTTTGCGAGTTTGCAAAACTCTATAGGCGGGAGCAGGGGTTGCGAGTCTATTAGAGTGTTTGTGAGCGGGAGCAGGGTTTGCGAGTTTGTTAGAGTGTTTGTAAGCGGGAGACTGTTTAATTCTAATAGAAATATGGGAATGCAGCAGTAGGCAGGGGTTGCCGAAGCTGGGTAAATTTTGTGTGTGATTTACTTTTCAGCATATTTATTTCTGAAGTTTGTTTCTGTGTTTAAATCGAGAAAATTTGCTATAACCCTATTCACCCCCCTCTAGGGTTAATCTAGATCCTACAATTGGTATCAGAGCATGGTATTTTCTTTAACTCTAGAGTCATGAATTCATCAAATAATGCTTTTTCTGAGGGGCAATCTATTGTTACGCCACCCATGTTTAACGGGAATGATTATGCTTATTGGAAAGTTAGGATGGGTATTTATCTTAGTTCTGTTGATTATGATGTTTGGGATATTATTGAAACTGGCTATAAATCTCCCACTATAACCATTGGTGATACTGAGATTCCTAAACCTAAGGATAGGTGGGATGTTAACGATAAGAGATTAAAAACTACAAATGCTAAAGCCATGAATGCTTTGATCTGTGCTCTTGATAAGAATGAATTTAATAGAATTTCTCATTGTAAAACTGCACAGGAAATTTGGCATACCTTGGAGGTGACACATGAAGGAACTTCTCAAGTCAAGGAGTCTCGTCTAGCCTTATTCAGCAATGAATACGAGAACTTTGTGATGGACAAAGGCGAGAGCATAATGGACATGTTTGGACGCTTTTCGACTTTGGTGTACAACGCTAGAGCGCTTGGGAAGGTATTCACCAAGGTAGAGCTTGTGAGGAAGGTGCTACGAGTCTTACCGATAAACTTTGAGGCAAAAGTCACGGCAATCCAAGAATCGAAAGATTTGAGTAAACTAAGCATGGAGGAGTTGATCGGTAACTTGATGACATATGAGCTTGAGCTAAAAGCAAAGGAAGAACGCAACAACTCCGAACCAAAGAAGAAGACGATTGCCTTAAAAAGCAAAGAAGAGAGCGATGAAGATGAAGAAGATCCAATTGAAGAGCTTGCAATGGCTGTCAATAATCTTAGAAAATGGTCAAGATTCAAGCCACGCAAGAAGAAAACAAGTCGTAATAGGCCAAAAGATTCTGACCATTCTGATAATGAACCGACGTGCTTTAACTGCAACAAGCCTGGCCACTTCAAACAAGAATGCCCACTTCTCAAAAACAATCGAGGAAAGAAAAAGATGAAGAGGGTCTTTGCAGCGACTTGGGATGATGAAGAAGGAGAAGAAGTTTTGAATAGTAGCTCAGAGGAGGCTAACTTGTGTCTTGTGGCAAAATCGGATTCATAAGC
This sequence comes from Allium cepa, assembly GCA_030765085.1. Classification (NCBI taxonomy): domain Eukaryota; kingdom Viridiplantae; phylum Streptophyta; class Magnoliopsida; order Asparagales; family Amaryllidaceae; genus Allium; species Allium cepa. The sequence goes on along the minus strand of CM060934.1, from coordinate 953,242,952 downwards.
AAGCTCAGAAGAATCTAGTGACGTAGGTGACTATTCTTATAAAGATCTTGTTTTTATGTGTCTTGATCTTACTAAAGCAGTTGATACTCTTGAATCTAAAATTGAAAAATTGAGATCTGATAGGAGAGAACTTGCTCGTGAAAATTTTAGGTTAGAAACTTAACTTGAAAATATTCAAAACCTAGAATGTAAAAAATGTAAAATTTTAGATTCAGAATTGTCAAGACTTAATAATAGCTATGAGAATCTTGAAAAAGAAAACTTGAGTCTTAAGGAAATCATTGACACTAGGAAAAAGGATTTTATAAATAGATGCACCTCACTTGTCACTGAAAACACAACACTAAAAACCAAAGTCCAAAATCTTGAGAAATCTCTGAATAACTTTTGAAGAGGCGAAAAATCTTTCAACATGCTATTGGGAAATCAAATTTTTGCTAACAACAGAAAAGGACTAGGCTTTGGGAAAACACAAGTTGAGGATAATGCAAAAGGTAAGAGTGTCTTTGATAGTTGTGAAATAATTGGACATCGTGTTGAAAATTGTAGTCATAGGAACAAGAACACAAAGTTTATACAAGTTTGGGTTCCTAAGAATTCTACAAACAAATTTGATGTCTATTGGAACAAGAATCAAAGGACTAAACAAGTTTGGGTTCCAAAGGGATTATTTATTCACAATGCTTCTTCCACTAACAATCATGGACCTATAAAAACAAATAGGTCACAAAAATCTTTCATCGTGTAGGTATGGTGGCAGGCTAAGGAACAACAACAGTGTTCTCTGGATTTTGGCTGCTCCAGAAACACAACGGGCAACAAAGCAAAGTTCCTTAGACTAGTACAAAGGTGACAGAATCACAATGGGCAATCACGAAAAATTATCGTAAAGGTAAAACAGGTGAAGGTATATTTATTTGATCGATATATTGAATGTGATAATCTGCACCGTATTCTGAATTAAATCAGCCAATAATATTGAGATGTTGTAAAGAAGATGATTTTGATTCTGACTTGTTCAACATAGTTGGCCAATTACATTTATGCCAAAAACACTATTCTTTGAATTACTTCATACATATACGTTTGGATTAAACATAGTGTTTTGCTGGATGATAATATTTCTGGTTATTTTTGGCTAACTCTATATTCACGGTTTTCTGATTATTTACATGGCTTCAATCCAAATTCAAAAGAATGTCATTTAAAATGCTGTTGAAAATTGAGTTTGATTTTTTATGCACACTTCATGGTCTGGTCTATCAAAACTAATTAGTGATGTTTTTGAGTGAAAAAGAAATTCAGATGCAGATTACACTGTTAAACTAGTTGATAGCAAATTACTAGTTGAACGTGATTTTTGAGACATTTAGTAAATGCATTGTTTTTCAAAGAAAATATCTGCATATTTTTCATTTCAAATAATTTTCAAATAGCAGAAAGAAAATTTTCTTATAAAACCCCTTCGAGAAAATCATTGTTGACCATATTTTTAGATTAGTCATTTTTATTTGATTTTAAATGACAAATTTTGACTAATCCGACTCCCTACTAATTATCAAAAAGATAAATAGTGATTGAAAAGGTGATAAGTGTTGATATTTAACATACATTATTCAAGAGAGTATATTTGGAAAATTTCTTTAGGAATTCAAACAAGGGTTATAAAACTTTTTGTTGGGTAAAGATTCCATGACCATTTCTATATCTATCATATTTCTATCGACCATTGTTTATCAAAGCTTAAATATAGTTTGTCGATATGTGGTATATAATCAGGGATCATTTGTTTTTCATTTCATATTTTTTTGTAAAAATAAATAAATATCCGAAGTATTCACTCTCACTTAAAAGTCCTCACGGTTATGCATGGGTGAATTACTTGGATTTTTGATTATGTGCTTCCATGCTCATTTAAAAGTCCTTACGGTTATGCATGTATGGAACGCATATCAAAATTAATTGATTAAATAGACAAGTTGATTCTAATCCCATTTAAAAGTCCTCACGGTCATGCGTGGTTAGAAGATACTTGATTTCATTTTTTGAAATTAAATTGGAATACTACTAATCTCATTTAAAAGTCCTAACGGTTATGCATGATTAGTAGATATTCAAATTCCTAATATAAATGTACCACAAGTTGATACAATTGTATGATTTTATATTAGAACATCATATCCATCATTCTAAAAGTGGAATATGCGCCTAACAAGGGTAATTATGATTTTTGTCTGATTTTTATTGAAGTTTAATATTTATATTCAAATTGAGTTTTAATGTTGGATTAATATTGATCACTTTATCTCTATTTTCTCTAACACAATTATTCTTTTGCTGATAACAAAAGGGGAGAGAAAAGTTAAGATTTTGTCAAATAAAATCAAGCAAAAGTCAAATAATTTTCCATTTGCATATATATTCATTGTATATTTCTATTTGTATGCATATTTGTAGGGGAGCATCATGTAGAGAGGAAGCATTTAAATAGGGGGAGCAATTAGTGTATATCATTGATCAAATACATTTAATACAGTCAAAATCTTAAATATATGTTTGTTATCATCAAAAGGGGGAGATTGTTGAATATGCGAGTATATGATTTTTGTTTGATGATAATAAACATATATATATATATTCATCTAAGTGTATTTGTTAATGTACTATTTTATTTTTCATAGATTAAATAAATATTTGTTGAATAAAATAAATTACACAGAATTTGAATGGAATTTGAATTCAAACAAAAATTTTATTCAAACAAATATTAATTACAATCTTGAATAGTACAAATTCAAGCTCTCACTATACATATACATTTTTGATTACATCACAATTACATCACAATTCAGTTTACATAAATTCCTCACTACATATCACTCACACTCGTAGTTTTATATTCAACTTCATTCTAGTTTGAATCCAACATCTGAGCAATCTGCAAAATATTCACTAACGCAGTAAAATTGACAAAGAAATATTTTTGCAATATAAAATGAAATATAATTTTTGAAAATATGATTTACCTCAGTTATTTGGGTTGTTCGTCATTATTCACATTTGAATTCATCATACACGAACAATTTGACAAGCACAGTATATCACTGTACATGCCACAAGGCCGTGCACATCGATATACACTTGATCGATTTACAGGGACAGGTGAGCACAGGTCAAACCCAAATGAAAAGCCGGGTTCAACTCACGTGCAATATATTGAAGATCACGACACGAGCACAAGGTCAAACTCGAGTTTCTGAAACTGGATTCAACTCAAGTGAAATTTCAAAAATCAACATGAAATGACCAAGAGTTCAACAATATCAAGTTCAAGCCAGACCAACATAATGCAAACTACAATCACAGCAATATGCTTGAAGACTACAGCACGACCAAGTATGGCAGTGAAACTCAAGCAAGTGCATAACAAACTCAGAGAAGCCAAAGTGATAAAACAATTGTCCAGACAATCAGACCAAATGCAAGACCAGAGTAGTGCAGTGTGGCAATGCACCAGAACACTAATTCCACAACAACTCCAAGCAGTGACAAAAGTGCAGACAGATTTGGAGTGTACAAGTGCAGATGACACAGACTCAACAAAGGCTACAGACAAGTAGCAGTGTGCAAAATGAAGCTACTGAAGGCAACAGAGACCAAGCAATGAACAACTCAAAGAAACAGTCAACAGGCCAGAAACTCAAGTACACCAGTGACACAATGATGCAATGCAAGTTCATATGGACAGCAAACTACAGGTACAAAGCTCAAGTGCAATTCCAAAAGCAACCAGCAATGCATGCAACAGAGATCAAGCTTAGTGAAACAGGCAGATTTGAAGAAATGACTGCAATATCAATAAACCAAATGAAGACCACAATCCAAACTGAAACTCCAGCGGTAATACAACAATGACCAGAGTCAAAGTTCACAAGTGCAGACCAAATGCAGTGACATAGCAGTTTTGAACAAGAAAGACAGTAACATTTTGCAGTGATACAAATGCAACAAACAAAGTCAAGGTTCGAGCAACAGAATCAATTATGCAATAGTGAAGAACACAAGGCATAGCAACTGCATAGCGAATGCAACAGTGACATGCATATCAATACAGCAACTCAAAGACCACAAATAGGCTAGTTCAGGTAGAACAAGAAGGCCAGAGACTACAATATCAAGTGCAAGTGCAAACTCAAATAAGTATGCAAAATGAATGAAGCAACTGTGAAAACTGAAATGAGCAAGTACAACAGAGAAGAGCAACATGCAAATAAAACCAACAAAATACACAAACAAGACCAGAACAATCATGCTAAAAGTATGGTTACAGCATCAAGGCGGTCAAGGCTAAAATCAAACAAGGCCAGAGACGAAGCTCGCAGGGATGAAAACAGTGATGGCCGAAGTAATGCAGAGTCGTGGAGTGGTATACACGAAATCATTAACAAATTCAATGTCATGTCTCAAATCAAAGTCAACAACGTGATGACTAACAAGTACGAAATCAAGTGTGTGTACAATTTGAAAAAGTCATAAATTAAAAGAGGAAAGTCTCTGCCGTGTTAATCAAGGTAAATCAAACGCTTTAATAACAAAGCCGTGCGCATCAAGTCACAGAACGCAAAAATTAGGAAAGTGTAAATTGATACGAGCAAATTCAAGTGTCTCGAATTCATATAAATACCAAACCCCAATTATCATCATAGGAATCGAGTCAAGCAAGCATTAAACCGACAACGAAAGAATAAATACCATAATCCAATGAACTCGATCAAATAGGAACGGCCGACATCATCTCAAGAGACGATCAAATAAAGCAAGAGAACCAGAGAGTCGATCATCAGAGAACGAGCGCGAGTAAGAGCAACACAAATCAGATCGAACGAAGAATCAAAGCCCTAATTCTCACAAGAACCGAAGCCCTAATTCGACAAAGAGGAACGGCCAAGCGAAAAGAAAAAGGAACGAGAAAAAGAATTAGGCCGGCCTTTATTATTATAAAGGGGATTTTTTTTATTTCAAATAGGGTTTTTAGTTTTTAAACTGTTTTAGTTTGTTTTAATTTTCTTTTTGAATCAAGTCTTGGTAAATCACCACCTAGGTTGTAGGTAGTGTCAGATTGTCTAGTTAGAATTAGTTCAGTGAGCTGGGTGTGCGAGTTTGCAAAACTCTATAGGCGGGAGCAAGGGTTTGCGAGTTTGCAAAACTCTATAGGCGGGAGCAGGGGTTGCGAGTCTATTAGAGTGTTTGTGAGTGGGAGCAGGGTTTGCGAGTCTGTTAGAGTGTTTGTAAGCGAGAGACTGTTTAATTCTAATAGAAATCTGGGAATGCAGCAGTAGTCAGGGGTTGCCGAAGCTGGGTAAATTTTGAGTGTGATTTACTTTTCAGCATATTTATTTCTGCAGTTTGTTTTTGTGTTTAAATCGAGAAAATTTGCTATAACCCTATTCACCTCCCCTCTAGGGTTAATCTAGATCCTACAGGCCGTCCCAAGAAGGCATTGTATGCTAACATTTCATCTACGATCACAAAAGTTTGAATGGGGGTGACCCTTCGCTCAGCCACTCCTAGCTCTTTAGGTAGGTCAATTGTTCCCACCGGTTGTTTAGGTTCACCAGTAAACCCCTGAATCTTTGTTTGGCACATGGATACACTTTTCATACCAGTCTTCATCGGATCGAAAGTTCGTTTAAAGAGTATGTTAACGGAGCTGCCACAGTCAATCTACACCGACTGAACTACAGCAGGCCCAATTCCTACCATCCCCACCATCGGATCGAGAGTTAGAGCTTCAACCCCCTCAATGTCCCAATTTCAGAACATAGTATAGCCATTCAAGACACATTGCATCTTACATGGAGTTTCGTCTTCCACAGCTAAACATGGTTCCTTTAGAGCATGCTTCAACGAACTTGCATATTTCTCCATTTCTCCCCAACTTCTTTGTGCGGGATGTGGTCCCCTGGATATTGTTCTGCTAATAAGTCTTTGGTCAGTTTGTTTCAACCCTTCTTTGTTGGTCCAGCACGATTCTTTCGTTCTCTTAGGTGCTGAGGAGTCATAGATTGATCGAGGTTTTATGGTTGTCTTACGTACTGCTGGAGTTTGTTATTCTGGATCAGTTCTTCAATGAGATTCTTTAGGTGACGACATTCATTTGTGTTATGGCCGTGTGTCTCGTAGAAGCGACATAATTTCCTTGAGCGCTTCTATTGCTCAATCGCCTCCTTTTTGGGTGGCCTTTTGCATTCCTCAGTCCCTTGAATTGCGAGAAAAATGTTCTCGGGTGTGTCACTTAGGGGAGTATAGCCTTCGGGCCTAAAACCTTTGAGCTTTCTATTGCTACCATTACCATTCTTCCTATTGGTGTTTTGACCCTTTCTCTTTGAATTCCCGTCTTTCATAGTGATTCCTTCAGCAGTCCGAGAAGTGTGCTCATTGTGATTCATTACTACATTGCTTTGCCCAACGTTCGCCGATTGCACACTAGTAGACTTCCTTTCCAATTCGTGTGCTTCCTCTAACCTTAGATACTGACTTGCTTTACGATTGAAATCTTTCCCAGTGGTGGTTTGCTTCATTTTAATCCACTTTTCGAATTCAGTTTCCGAGTGAATGGCACAGACCAATGGCCTAAAAACCATATATTCACTAGGGTTGCTTATTTCCATCACTGCGGTGTTAAACTTATTCATGAAAGATTTCAATGATTCGTTACTCCCTTGGAACAATCTGGATATGGACATCTGCGTATTATGGAGTTTGAACTGATCAAGGAAGCTTATCACCAGTTGGTCAGAAGTAGAGATAGATCTTTGTGGAATCCTAGTGAAGTATATTGACGCAATCCCTTGGAGAAAGATAGTAAAGCATCTGCATCAAACAGCTTTAGCGGTATATGCTCTGTCCACATACCAACTGTATATATATACAAGTGAGGTTTCGGGTCCCTCATCTGTTATAACACAGAATAGTTGGCATTGTGAATTTTTTTGGATATCTCATTCAAGATTTAATCGGTAAAGGGGGTCCGACTTGGCGCATATCTCTATTCATCATCTCTTCTATCTTTAATCCCCTTCATTAATCATTTAACCATGTCCTCTATATATGCCTTTGATGTCCGGTAGTCTTTGGGATGGCTATTAGTCATTTAGCCAAGTGTTTGACTTTGCAAACGGTCTTGGTGAGTGGGCTGAGACCTAAGCTCTCCTGTCTTCAGGAGAGCCACTCCTACATGGTCCCGTTGGCTTGCAGTTGGTCTAACTAGAGCAGTTTGGGAATTTTTTGGATTATCAAATCAATTGGCATTTACTTCCAGTTCGTCGTCTTGTTGTCCGTCCTCCGAGTCGGAGAGATCCATAGCTATGTCCTTAACGGGGGTCTTTTCCCTTAGCCCAAGTTCAGAATAGTTTGCATTGTGGCGAATGGATTACTTGCATTTCCATCCACGTTAAGTCCTGTCATCGCTTTTTTATGGTTGCTTTCCATTTTTTCTATGTAGACCAAAGACGAAGAATTCTCTTGTTCTATAGCAGCCGCGAGTTTAGGCATAGTCCTTTGAGCGGGATTTGACTATAGGATTAGGAGGGCATTAAGCAGTCCATTAGAGCCTTTTGGCTACTTTCCATTTTTTCTTGATCTTATCAACCATTTTATTCAACTCATTCTTGGTAACAACTTCATGCTGACTAGTGGAGGCTGGCGCCTGATTCCCTAAGTTAGCACCATTTACTTCAGTTTGTTAGGGATTACCATCTTCTCCAACTATTACTTCCCATATGAATCTTCCTGAGGTAGTTCTTCTTCTTCCAGGGGCTATTGATTCCAAATAGTGGATTCTTCAAGCAAAAATTAAGGATCTAGCTTCTGGACCTATGGGATCCAAAGTTGATAGCTTGATTTGGATCCTGAGTTAAATTTTTCAGTGGAAGCACCAAAATGTTATCCTAAAAAAAAGATCAACACCCTAGTCTAAGTTTGAAAGCACCAGCCTAGTTCTGACAGAACAATATCAAATATCACAGATATAATAAAAGAACAGTAAAAGAAAGAAGATAAAGAATTTTTATAGTGGTTCGTCCATTAATGAAGCCTGCGTCCACTTTATTGTTTTATTATAGATTGATTGTTGTTACAAGATGTGTTTGATTACAAGACTTTGATTATCTATAAGCAGATTGAATCCCTAGAATTGGAATCCATTGGAGAATCACAGTGAATCCCTTTGGAGATTGTTATGAGGGAGGTAGAGGGTGAAGAATGTTTCTAGTAGAGCTTCAGCAACTAGTTCTGAGAGGATCCCGCTTATGTTGCAAGTAGGATGGTATTTATAGAAATCAAAAGACTTCTGGGCCAGGCCACTTCATCAACTGCTCGCAGGTAGGTAAGGAATGACCTTGATGGGTTTAGCTCGAGATCTGAGCCAAAACTATGGGTCGCTGGCGACTCATAGAGTTGTCTTGTATGGAAGCTAATAACTTAGCCATGGCATTGTGTGGTTGCAGCATTGAAGACTTGTGTAGAAGCATGGGTCGCTAGCAATCCATGGTGTATGGGTCGCTAGCGACCATACATTTAGCATATATTTTTTAACATATCTCTCCCTTCCTTCTCTTCTTCCATGCAGCAGAGTGACCTCTCACTTTGTGTAGATCACTAGCGATCCATAGGGCATGTGTCGCCGTCGATCCAAGCACTTAGATGTTTTAATTTTTTGGAGTTTGGAATTTGAGATGTTTCAGTGATCTTGTATCGTCGTTGCTTGCTTAGTCTCATTGCACGTTGCACCATTTTGGTGGTAGTCTACTAGTTGTTTGCACTCAACTGCTGATTGGGCTGAAAGAATGCTGCTGTCTTCGTTTAGTCGATCTCAGTTGCTGTCTCAGTAATATAGCTTAGCTCTCGCTAAGTCCTTGCCTTGGCTCTCTGGTTAAAGTTAAGTTCTAAACCATTCTGATGTCGTGGGATTATCCCGTTTCCTGTAGGATTCTGCGGTTTTAAAAATCCGGATAACAAAAATATTAAAACCAATTCCAATTAACTAACATTTATTTCCTCATTTTATACAACATTAATTTTATTTACTATTAACCTTTATTATGACCATTAATTGAAATTACATTAAACAGTTGTCAATGTCATTCAACAAACATTATTAAATTATATTCTAATACTTTTTTTCCATTAATGAATAATAAATTATAATTTCTGAAAATATTAAATTTCAAATCTAATTTAATCTAATAATTTTAATTGTCAAAAACACGGGTCGTTACAATCTCCCCCACTCAAAACTTTTCGTCCCTAAAAAGAAACAAGAAAGAATCAAGAGGTTTGATATATTTTTATTCAAAATAATCAATTTATAAACTATTAACTGACATATTTAAGTTTAATAAAAATTTGAGAATAACTCAACTACCATGAAAAAATTTCTAAGTCCTAAATTTACGAAAAGTTTCGACAGAGTCTCCTTTGCGCGGATAGGTCCGAAAAAATAATAGTATCAATAATTAAAATACATATATCATATTTCAATAATAAACATCCCAAACCATGGGAAAAATAATAAAATACCGTCGCAAAAACCGTAGTTCAAAAATGAACATATTTGTTGGGTAAACAAACTCTATTTATGAAACCAAAAGCAACTGTTATTGCTTCCATAAACCTATATCTTACTTACATAATCCGAAAGAGTTAAAATTATGTAAAAAGAGAAATATATTATTTGTTTCAATTAATAGCACAAGAACCTATAATATATCGTAATCACATGCAAACAAAAGCAGTACGACCATTATATATAACAAAAGAATCCATCACACATCCATAGCAATCAAAATTAATGATTTGTCCGGGTCAGAAACTTTTCATTGTACAAGTGTGATAAATAAACTATCGAGTATACCTTACGTTGAACAGCCTTTGGTAATTACTCTATAGATTATTCATACAACCTCAAATAAATTAAAGTATCATTTCTTAGACATCCCATAAGCCAAACAACAAAGGATTTTAAATATTATTTTAGTTTATTATATTGGTTTCTTTTCACACATTCTTTACTTTCCATTCATTTGTACAGGGTCATCTTTTATTAATTTACATTCATTACTTACATAATTTATTTCCTATTCAATATTTGAAATCGTCAACAAATCCATTATTAAAATATTACATAAGTTTCATTGCATTTTAAATCACATTTACTATTTACTTACATACTTAATTTCTACTTAATATTAATATTCATTCATGTATTATTTCATACATAAGTTTTTCTACTTCTAATTCACCTTTATTCTGTGATAAATAGTATAATTAAATATTAAAACTATTTATGAATCATTTCAAAATTTTATTGAGTATATAATCATTTACTTAAATAGTGTTCACTTTTAACTATTCAATTTAACTTATTAAGCACATTAACTTATGTTTATAACATTTTTTGTGACTCGTAATTCTTCATTTATAAACATGTGTTTATTTTGGAGCCTTTTTTTACTTAAACTTTTACTTGTATAATATCTATTACATATTCATATTTAACATTTCAACTGTTTAAGCATTTCTGGTTAGTTTTATGTATGTTTATAGAATGTAATTGAGTGTTACACAAACTTATCTTATTTATTTTACTTAGAGAAAATGTTGGATAATTTACAACTATTAAAATTAACAACTCATATTTCCTTTAAACACTTAGCTTCATTTTCTTATTTCTCATTATAGAAGTTTCCAACTATTAAAATTTCACTTTATTTCTACAACTGGAAATCATATATTAACAGAACTTAAGAATTCAAATATCAGGTTTATTTCAAATAGTAACGACCCGGAAATTTCGATCCCGAAATTTCCAAATAGTTAAGGAAAGAAGAAAAAAGAAAGAAGAAGAAAACAGAAACAAGACACAGAAACCTCATATTCGCAGCAGATCAAAATATAATATCACATAAATAATAGTTATACAAACGAAAACTATACTTGTCAAATTACAGTTTAATATATATCAGAGTTACAACATATTTACAAGCACAGGACAGATAAATCAATCTGTTCAGATACTATAATATATCACAACAGAAACTCTCCATACGTTCCTGCTCTCCAGCTCGCCTCCTAAGCTCCAGAACGTCCTTACCTGAAAATCTGTAATACCCGGTCTGACCCGAGCATTATATCAAAGTAACTCCCAGGTCATGCTGGAAACCAGCGTGAGTAAACCCAACTAACGTGGAATACAAAAGTATACAACTTATATAAACCCAGGGTAACTTGTATCAATTTATAACTTCACAAATCGTTATAGACATCACTTTATATCACACATCAATTTCTTCATTCCATACTTAGATTAAACGGTCCAATTCACTTTAATCATTCCATTTCATCCTATTGATTCCATACGTCCAACTATAACGAATCGAAGTGGTTTCGGATATTAAATAATACCCGACTCCGGCCTCTTCGAACCTAATGTCATCTAAACCCAAGTTATCCAATTAAATACAATTCTACTTTAATTGTCGGATAACACTTTTACACAGCAATTCATAATTGACATACAACCACATTTATTAGTCCACTTCAAACATATCATATCTAAAAAATATCTCATATCAGAGATATCAACCAATTCAAGACATTGAAACAATATTCAATCATTCATAAGCAAGATTGATCACACACAAATTAATTTAATTTATCTCTAATTAAATTAATTACTAATCCTTTGGATTACCTTTAACATTAATTAATTTCAAATCAATTGATTAATCACCTTATAATCATCCATCTTAATTAATCATCCTTGATTAATTATTCTTTAATTACAATAATAATTAATTCTTAATTAATTTTGGAAATTAATTATCCTTCACTCATCACATTAAATAATCCCTTAATTATTCTTATAAAGTAATTAACACTGATTTATTACACTTAACCATACTTCTCAAATAAATTTTTCTATAATCATAATCATTGATTAATTATCCTTAATCAATCTCACTCATTAATTAACCAATTCTTAGTTAATTCCTTTAATTAATCAATCCTTCAATTAATTATACAAAGTAATTAATCCTTATATTTCTTTGCTTAAACAATTTAGCTTCAATTATTTTCATCAAGCAACTATTCCATTGGTTAATTACCCTCAGTTAATCAACCCTTAATTATTAATTAATTATCTCTAGTCACCCATAATAATTAATCTCTATTTAATTAACAAATTGTAATCACCCAAACCTTGATTAATTAAAAGATAAGTTATTTATCTTGATTTGCTTCTTAATTATTGTAAGAAAAACTTATCAAATAGACCTTGAATCATTATCATTAATCCATGATTTATCAACTAAATAAATCAGACTCTTAAATATAAAACACTTGTTGTTTTAATAAAGAAAGAACGTTAAAACCTATTTAACTTAGATTCAGACCTCCATATTACCTTTCTATACGGACCCGAGCTAATCCCCAAAGCAAGCTCATATTTCCCCCGAGCCAATTCTTCCTCTTATATATATATATATATATATATATATATATATATATTTAAACAGTTTTATTAAAAACTCTCACGCACCTGAATCAAAAACCCGAGCCAAAAGCCAGTCCACTTCGAGTTCGTCTTGAAGAAACATCATCCACCCTAAAACAAAGCCCATCACAGACACGCTAGTGTACGCATGCACATGCACTGCCCCACTGATCACCGCCGATCGTCGCCGAAGTCATTAGCACCTCGCCGATGACACCTTCCAAGCATCCCATAACCTAGAACCTTTGCATGGCCTCGAAATCGAATTCGAGCCCAAAAGGATTCCACCAGAACCCACTCGATCATCAGAAATCACTTCGATGATGATCATTCCCACCGCCATCGTTCACGCCTTCGCCCTTGAAGATTCGTCATTACATACTCCTTCTTATCCACTTGGTCTGATCCTCTCAATTCAAACAACGACGACAGAATCATCACTCAATCCACCATCGCCTAAACTCAACATTAAACCCAACATCAACCAAATTCCGACGCCACGTTGGACTAGAATAGCTTCAACTATATTTCCCAAACTTGTCAAACCCCCAGCTTGCTACAGCCAAGTCCCAATTCATATCAGTGCCATCGATCACCAGAAAAGGGTTTAAAACCAAAATCCGTTTATCACACAAATTCTCACTCAATTCTAAGTTAAAATTTTTGATTTAACTTCTAAAAATCATGGTTTCTACTGGAGATTCAGATTATATAGGTTAATTCAAGAATTATTATACTTAAGTTTTTATCTATTTATAATTTTTCACTGTGTTTTCAATATCTCTAGAATTTTACTAAATTGTTTCACTTAAGAATAATTTTAATACTTAGTAAATGTATAAAGAAACATAATTCGTTTGAAATCCTAAATCTAATAGAGTCTAGATAGGGAGAAATTGGAATTTTTGATCTAAACTTTTACCTCTGTAACTTAAAACAGAAGTGTTACAAATATATTCATACATGTATACAAGTTCCTGCTTTCATATAAACATATTTCCAGATCTACACAACTTACATTCATAATTTAAAACATGCATTCTAATTTTACTTTCAGCATTTACTCTATGAATCCAAATTTAACTTATTTAAGCATAGATTACTCGCAGAATTTGGTTTAAACAGAGTATATGTTTTTTTTTCAAACATGCATGCATCCTTTTCAGGTATACATATATATCTACAAGCAACTTTTTATATCCAACTTCAATAATTAATGCATACGATCAAGATACAGATAGATCTGAAGAGTAGTTTACTCACCTGTTCTAGAGCTTAAATTTTGAGATCTGGAAATGCGGAAGAAAATGTTTGAAAGCTTGCTTTACTGGAACCTGAACTTTTATTTGCTTCAGGATTTCTTGCTTTGTTTTGATTGAAAACGTTTACAGTTTGATGAAAAACATTTACAGGCTTTGATCTTTGTTAAAGTGTTTACAAGGTTTAGCTATTTTTTTTCCTAGTTTGAGATTTACAGGGTTTTGTTTTCTTGAGATAGAAATGAAAAGATAAGAAAAAAAGGAATAGAAGCAAGAAGATGTTGTTTATATGGTGTAAATTAAGATTTATTAAAATTAAAGGGAAATGGAAACTGTTAGGAACTGAGTTGATGATGTTTTGATGACAACAACCTTATATAGTTATTATACTTTACTTTATAAAATATATACTAACATTTCTATATAGATATATATATATATATGTATATAGGAAGTATATGCAGGTATTATCGAAGACTGATCAGTATAAAGACTCAAGCATCAAGATGAAGATTAGAGATTCAAGATTCAAGAATCTAGAGAATCAAGATTTCAAGATCTCAAGATAAGTGTCTAGTATTTTGTTAAAACTTCATAATAGCACTCTCATCTTTCTTCCAATTTTCTTTTGAGATGGAACCCAATTTCTATCGAAACCAGTGGCTTACAAACCCACGACAAGTAGCTTACAAACCTACGACAAGTGGCTTACAAACCCACGAAAATCAAAATCATTTAAACTACTTTGTACAAGTTCTTGAGTCCTATGGAGGAGCTCTATAGGCAGGTTCTTGCAATTTCAGTTTGAATAGATTTTTCAAAATGTTTTTAAATCTGTTTTCAAAATGTTTTGGCTTTCAAAATCATGTTTTCAAAAATAATGTTTCAAACTTTGTTTTAGCCTTGAAATATTCCTCCATTCTGTTTTTAAAAACTTCTATTTTTAAAACATCAAAACTTATTCTGATTTCAAATATTACTTATATAATTGACGGTCTATATCAATTATATATACATATATATTTAAAATAATGTTTTATATTCATTCTCTATCTCAAAATATTGTTTAAACACTTTATTTTGCTTCAGAGAAGTTTCAACTTGTTTTAAATTCAAATGCTTTTACAAAACAACATCTCTACAATTTCGAACTGAGGGATGTCGACATATGGGGATACCCCATGTCGACATGGTGACAGTTGGATTCAAAATTCAATTTTCAAAAGAAGTGTCGATTCGCTTAAAAATCTTTCGCCAATGGTTATGACTGTTGTGCATCTATATAAAGGCTTCCAAAACGAGTTTTTTAACAACTATTTTCTTATTTTCTTCACTCTTTCTTCTCCACCATTCCATATCCATAAAACTTCATATTTTCAAGATCGTGCCATCATTCTTCCAAATTCTCAATAGGAAATCATTTAGATACTCTCTCTATTTGATTCTCCATCATTCTACTAAAGATCAAAGTGCTATTCAGAGTTATAGGATCAATTTGTATTCAAAAAGTCCATAGAGTCTATCCATTCAAAAGGACTGGTATTAGAAAGTATTAGGGTGATCTTGTGTCCGGTAAATCAAGAGAATTTACCCTAGACTCGGAGATAGGAGGGTTCCTCAAGGCCTTAGAAATTGAGGGTTGTAATTTGGATATTGGCTTATAAAAATCTGTACAAGGATATTGGCTTGGTGCAGGACTGGATGTAGGAGGATTCCGAACCAGTATAAAATCCGGTGTGTTCTTTCCTTTTACTTGCTTTACTTTACTATTTGCATTTGTTATATGTTCTGTGATCATTCTGTGTTAGAATTCTGTTTAGATTTGTGTTGAAATTTTTAATTTAGTCATATAGTTCATATATTCTTTAAAACACTATTCACCCCCCCTTTAGTGTTATTTCTGCCTTAAGATCCTTAATCCGCATCCCCAACAATTGGCATCAGAGTATTGGTTTTCATTGTTTTCATAATCTGAAATTTTGAAAAGTTTTAATGGCACAACACACTAGTAATGTCACTCCTGTCACTACTACGTCTGTCAACACAAGTACTAACACTAGTTCATTTGTAGAAGGTCAGTCTACTGTCAGACCACCACTTTTTAATGGCAGTAATTATGCATATTGGGCATGTAGGATGAAAATTTATTTACAATCCATAAGTTTAGATACTTGGAATATGACACAAATTGAATATGTTGAACCAACTACAAATTTTTCCCAGTGGACTACTGAGCAAAAGACAGTTGCACAAAACAATTATAAGGCTATGAATATACTATTTTGTTCACTAGATAGGAATGAGTTTAATAGAGTCTCTGTTTGTAAGTCTGCATTTGAAATCTAGAAAACTTTGCAAGTAACTCATGAAGGAACAAGCAAAGTTAAACAGACTAAAATTTCCATATTAACTAACCAGTTTCAATTGTTTAAAATGCATGAAAATGAGTCTATTTCCGACATGTATTGTCGATTTCAAGACATTGTACACTCATTGATTGCTTTAGGAAAGGGTTTCTCAGAAGAAGATCAAGTCAGAAAAATACTCAATTCACTCACTCCAGAATGGGATCAAAAGACACTTACTATTGAAGAGGCAAATGATGTTAGTCAAATGAAGATCGAAGAGTTAATCGGTAATCTAATGTCTTATGAAGTTCAACTACAAGGGAGAAAAGAATCTAAGGCAACGGAAAAGAAATCGATCGCATTCAAAGCAACAACTGAAGATTCAAAACAAGAGAGTGATGAAGAAATTGCTTTCATGACCAGAAATTTCAGGAAATTTCTGAAGTATAGAAAGATGAATAACTTTAAAAGAAATGATCAAAGAAATTCCAGAAATACTTCGGAGAACTACAACAACAATAATGGTGATAGATGCTATAACTGCAACAAAACAGGGCACTACAAGATGGATTGTCCATATCCAGAAAAACAGACATTTCAACCAAACAACGAGCAACCAAAGAAAAGAAAGAAGGCATATGCAGCAACTCTTGACGATTCAGATTCATCCAGTGATGACGAGAATAAAACTGATAATTCAAATCTGTGCTTCACGGCTATTCTCGAATCAGAAGACAATCGGAGTTTGGATCTAAAAATAGGTACACATTTATTTTAATTTTATTGGATGCTTGCTTGCTTTGATTTTGTTTGCAATTTCTTGAATTTTTAAATTCAAAATCACCCTTTGAAATTTGAATTTTTAAATTCAAAATAATATTATTTTAATAATATTTTAAATATTAAAATATTTTTATATTATTATATTTAATATTATTACTGAATTAAATATAGATATAGAATATAGATTAGTTTTCTTAAGATTTTAGGAATTTATTAGATTTTAGAAAAAGACGCCTCTTTTCAAATTCAACAGGCACATGTCGACATGCTAGGAAACCCCATGTCGACATGTCTCTCAGAAATTTGATTTCAAAATTTGAATTCAAACTTTTGAATTTCCCTCCACCTTTTCACTTACTTCAAAATTCTGAAAAGATACCTCTTGACCAGAGAAAATGACTTTAGAGAATCTATTTAATATACTTCTCTTATCATCTCTTTTCACTTTATTCTCATAATTCAATCCTTCTTCATTATCTTCTACTCCTCTCAAACACTCATCAATGGCTTCCTCAAGTAACCCATCAACTATGAGGCTGCCCAAATCCATCAAAAATGATCTTTTCAATGACCCGGAGGCTATCAAAGCTTACATAAGCTATGTAAACTATAGTAAAGTCAATACGGGAAAATTTGCCATTTTTGATGATTTTTCTTCTTATGAAATCGATCAACTTTTTGAAGAAAACTCCATTCTTAGCTTGATTGATAACAAGCAAAATGATTTCGTTTGTTATCCAAACCTTGTCAAAATGTTTTATGCAAACATAAATCGTGGATTTTATAATGGAAATGAAGATCAAATTTGGAGTAGTGTTAAAGGAACACTTATTGTTTTGGATTCCGATATTTTGGGTACTATTTTGGGTTGCAAATCTACCGGTATGAATCTCTTGGAATTTCAAATCAATGAAACCGATCGAGAGACTTTTCATCACATTTTTGAAAGCGATAACCACATGGATTTTAAGAATCGCTTTTTCCGCCCAAAAGCAAGAATTATCAACCTTCTTATTCAACACACAATTATTCCTAGGTCGGGAAACTACAATAATCCCACCTCAAAAGTGTGTAAATCTCTTTTTTCTATTTTTGGAAAATATGATATTAATTGGGCACAAACTATTTTGGATGAGTTAAGACCCAAAAATTTTAATATGGGAGAAAACACTCTTTATCATGGAATTTACCTTACTCGGATTTTCAATTATTTTGGTGTGGATATTAAAAAGGAAGAGTTTGTAAGTAGAAAAGTGTTCAATCATGGGAACATTTCTCTTATGAAAATCCCACTTATGTTTCAACCATATGAAACACTTGCCGAAAAGGAAGAGAGACTTGCTCATGAAGAGATGGAAGAAGAGGAATAAGAAGGGGAAGGAATGGAAATTGAAGAAGAAGAGGAAGATGAAGATACCTCTTTGGAAAGTATAGAATATCCACATACACCCGCCAATCCATCCCACGAAACATTACTCAAGAACCAAAAGATACTTGCTCAAAACCAAAAGGTTCTTAAGAGATCTATTAGCAAGAAAATGGATAAAATCTCCACCAAGATCGACAAGTTCTTTGGGAAGATAGGCAGGAAACTTGGCTTGTCTTCATCATTATCTTCATCAAACTAATCCTAGCCATTATCTCTCTAGCTATCGTTTATCTATCTTTGTATTTTCTACCTTTTTAGTTAAGATTATGTAATGTTAACTAATATAAGCAATGCTATCTTATTCTCTGTTTTACAGCTTTATATATCTCTGATAGTTATTTATTTTAAGTTTATATAGGTCCACTAGTATAAAAATAAACTTAAAAATAAAAAATAACTCAACTTGGTCATTCTGTCTAGAACATGTCGACATGCCCCATCCCCCCATGTCGACATATAACGGTCAAAAAGTAGTTACAATTTCTAACTTCAAATTCTTGTAACTACTAAGTGACAATTCGTTTTGAACGGCATAACTCCTATAAATACCTATTTCTTTCAGAAAAACTTCTCTACCTCCATCTCTATTCATCTCCTCTCATACTTCAACTTATTTCTTAAATTATGGCTTCTCCAATTAAGAATTTAAGTGAAAATCTTGAAGAAACTCTTACTTCTTTCAAGAATATTCTCTCTTTTATACTTAGAAATCAAAGGCACTTAGAATTAAGACAAATACAGATGATCAAAGAGCAAGAGAAACACTTCGACGCACTTCGTTGGATGATCTCAAGCCTTAGCAAAGACGAACCCGAAGCAAATCCACCAGTCACTCTCGACAAAGATAATTGGGATGTTATCAAAACTGATCCTATCTTTGGAGAAGATGGATGGGTGGAAGTCCCAAGTAATGTCTGATCATTATGTATGTTTGTTTGTTTGTTGATTTGATTTGATTTAGATTTGATTAGGATTTGATTGAATTGTTTACTTGAGTTTGATTTGGATTTGGTTTGTATATAACTTCATATACTATACATGATTGGTTTGCTATGTATGATATTGATTTGATTGTCAAGTTATACTTATATATATGCACACACACTTGATCACTTACACGTTCACTTTACACTTTTATTCTATATATACTTTAGAACAGGTAAATCTTTTATTCCTTTTTGTTGATGACAAAGGGGGAGAAAGTTATAAAAATATATGTGCTTGGTGTAAGGGGGAGTCATGGAATAAAGGGGAGTTGTAGTTTTAAGAAGAAGTCAAGGAGTAAGGGGGAGTTATGGGGAGTTATGGTATGGTAAGAATATTTTATAAATAAAGGTTGTCATCATCAAAAAGGGGGAGATTGTTAGGAACTGAGTTGATGATGTTTTGATGACAATAACCTTATATAGTTATTATACTTTACTTTATAAAATATATACTAACATTTCTATATATATATATATATATATGTATGTATGTATGTATGTATATGTATATAGGAAGTATATGCAGGTATTATTGAAGACTGATCAGTATAAAGACTCAAGCATTAAGATGAAGATTAGAGATTCAAGATTCAAGACTCTAGAGAATCAAGATTTCAAGATCTCAAGATAAGTGTCTAGTATTTTGTTAAAACTTAATAATAGCACTCTCATCTTTCTTCCAATTTTCTTTTGGGATGGAACCCAATTTCTATCGAAACCAGTGGCTTACAAACCCACGACAAGTAGCTTACAAATCTACGACAAGTGGCTTACAAACCCACGAAAATCAAAATCATTTAAACTACTTTGTACAAGTTCTCGAGTCCTATGGAGGAGCTCTGTAGGAAGGTTCTTGCAATTTCAGTTTGAATAGATTTTTCAAAATGTTTTTAAATCTGTTTTCAAAATGTTTTAGCTTTCAAAATCATGTTTTCAAAAATGTTTTCAAACTTTGTTTTAGCCTTGAAATATTCCTCCATTCTGTTTTTAAAAACTTCTATTTTTAAAACATCAAAACTTATTCTGATTTTAAATATTACTTATATAATTGACGGTCTATATTAATTATATATATATATATATATATATATATTTAAAATAATGTTTTATATTCATTTTCTATCTCAAAATATTGTTTAAACACTTTATTTTGCTTCAGAGAAGTTTCAACTTGTTTTAAATTCAAATGCTTTTACAAAACAACATCTCTACAATTTTGAACTGAGGGATGTCGACATATTGGGATACCCCATGTCGACATGGTGACAGTTGGATTCAAAATTTAATTTTCAAAAGAAGTGTCCATTCGTTCAAAAACCTTTCGCCAATGGTTATGATTGTTGTGCATCTATATAAAGGCTTCCAAAATGAATTTTTTAACAACTATTTTCTTATTTTCTTCACTCTTTCTTCTCCACCATTCCATATCCATAAAACTTCATATTTTCAAGATCGTGCCATCATTCTGCCAAATTCTCAATAGAAAATCATTTAGGTACTCTCTCTATTTGATTCTCAATCATTCTACTAAAGACCAAAGTGCTATTCAGAGTTATAGGATCAATTTGTATTCAAAAAGTCCATAGAGTCTATCCATTCAAAAGGATTGGTATTAGAAAGTATTAGGGTGATCTTGTGTCCCGTAAATCAAGAGAGTTTACCCCAGACTCGGAGATAGGAGGGTTCCTCAAGGCCTTAGAAATTGAGGCTTGTAATTTGGACATTGGCTTATAAAAATCTGTACAAGGATATTGCCTTGGTGCAGGACTGGATGTAGGAGGATTTCGAACCAGTATAAGATCCGGTGTGTTCTTTCCTTTTACTTGCTTTACTTTACTATTTGCATTTGTTATATGTTCTGTGATCATTCTGTGTTAGAATGCTGTTTAGATTTGTGTTGAAAGTTTTAATTTAGTCATATAGTTCATATATTCTTTAAAACACTATTCACCCCCCTCTAGTGTTATTTCTGCCTTAAGATCCTTAATCCGCATCCCCAACAGAAACAAATTATGTCACTTGTTCTAATTAATTACATTTGTCAAAATATCATTAAAATCTTATTACACATGTTAACAATGAACTTCAAAATTTAAAAATTTGTATTTACTCATTTTCTTACAATTTTTAAATGATTTTGAAAGCTTTTGTATTTAATGGTTACACATGTAATTAAATGCTTATAATATGATTTTATATTATACTTTTAGTTTGGTTTATACTTAAGCATATACAAATTTAAAAGAGGGTATATTAAACCTTTTTTTTATAAATCTTAGTTTACATCGATAAATTGTAGATAGGAATTTTAGATTTGAAATTTCAAAAATGAATCTTGACAAATAGATTGGATTTTTAATACTCAATATTTTAATCAATTTATATTTATATTCATACCTTTCTAGTATTTATACATATATAACTTTCAAAAGAGAAGATTTTAAAATCTTAATTATACACTAATATAATTACCCTTTGAATTTCAAACCTCAAGTTCAAATTCAATTTAAATTGACTCATATACATATTAAACAAACACATATTACATTTGTTTGAAAATAATGATTTTGCAAATTTAAAAATAATTATGAAATGAATATTTATTCAGATATTTATAGTTTAGCATTTATTAGTTCTAATTTATCTATATACACGTCCAAATATATATATATATATATATATATATATATAATTGTCAGGTTTATTTGTTCAAATTAATGAATCAGTGTTTAATAAATTAAATCCTGTTAATTACAAATTAAAAGCTGTCCAAAAATCCGGGTTATCACATTCCTCCCCCCTTAGAATCTTTTCGTCTCCGAAAAGGAACGAAGCCAGAATTATTTAAATTATCCTTTAAAACATTTTTAACAATAAACTCCTTTTTATTCAAAACTTAAAAATACTTTCAAAATCTATGTAATATTGTCAAAATATCTTTATAAAAATACTTTTTATAACTCGATGTTTCAACACGTCCATCCTCGTTCTCACAGAAATTCGGTCATACGTTGATCAGGCGTAACACTGAAAATCTACAAGTGTTTGGCAGACCCGTTTTCAACATCCAACGATAATACTTTGAAAATAATTTTATTGAAAATATAGAAAACATTTTTGAAAATAGAGGAATATCTTTGGTGAGAATGCTCTGGAAATCATCACCCCCATCCATGGTCGCATTTACATTCCAGGGTTACGTTGCCATCGCAGCAAAAGTCCTAGTAACTGCAGGCTCTCCGCGGCCTCTTGATTACGCCATGGAACCCACGACAGATCATAGTTACATTCCAGGGTTACGTTGCCATCACAGCAAAGTCTATGTAACTGCAGGCTCTCTACGGCCTCTGATTTTCGCTGTCGAAATGAAACTCCTCCATTCCTACATAGGTCGCAATCTACCGATATAAAATCAAACGCGGACTGTTGGCTCTCAGCGGCACACACGACTTTCTCTATGTTACCAAAGGTCGTAGTCTACCGATATAAAATCAAACGTGGACTGTTGGCTCTCAGCGGCATACACGACTTTCGCTATGGTATACTCTACTCATAATCCCCAGGAACTAGTTTTGTCCGGACTCCTCACAGGATCAACTTTAGAACCCCCCTTGGGGCTCAAGGCAGCACCACCCGGTGGTACTCCTAAGAAGTTCATTTCAAGGGAGCGCCTTTTTCCCCAGATCCATCATCAAAACATTTTATACTATACACATATAGTATCTTCAAATCATACACCTAGTATGATCTCATACAAAGATCCTTTACACCAAAATCGATTATTCTCAAACTAGGCTTTCCAAATTTCAATATTGATTTTACCCAAAAATCAAAAGCCTGTCCAAATTCAAAGGTTCCCAAAACCTTATTCCAAAATCCTCATATGATCCTTTATACATACATACATATATATATATATATATATATATATATTCAGATATATATAATCTTTAAAACTTTGGATCATTTCAAACTTGTATAAAACTCCTTTTATACTTAAAATATTTTCAAAAACCCTTTTCTTCTGACAATAGATTCAACAAGGGAAGATTTATCTTATATAACAAAGATATATAACTTTATTTATTCCAAATCAAATATTTAAATTTGATTACTCTTTTCAATATCAATTTCATTCAAATCCGTACGATGTGCACATATCATTCGTACGCTATACCAATCTGATCGCTCACTCGATCACACAATTTCACTTCCGAACTAGTATCGTCCACCCGACTTTCCAGTGCGGACACAGATCTGCTTTCTTGAACAGAAACTTTCATTCTCCTTGCATAGTCATAACTATGATAGAGAATATCCAGAACCAATTAACAATCCATATCCAGGTTCGCCGTCGAAAATCGAGTGGAAAATCCCAACTCGGATCGACATACTATCTCGAAATTCTGTGCTCGAATCTGGATCAAATCATTATGCGAATAGAATAACATACGTACACCCTACGTATTTATCTTTATTGGTTATTAGCCCAATCAATTCCATTTTTACTCACATTCACTTTGATTTTCATTCACTTACTCACAATTGCTTCAATCCATTTGGATTATCACCTTTATTCTTACCTTAATTGGGTATTCAATCATAAACAGTTTACACTCTGTCCAGTTTAATTTAGAAAATAGCTTGAAAGGTTAAAATTAGATAAGTAGTTGAAAAATAATAATTACTACTTTGTAAAATAGGTGTAAACTAGTTAGAAAATAGTTAAAATAATTATAGAAATTTTAGATAATTGTAAAATAGTAGTAAGATAGTAATTAGTTTTGTAAAATAGTTGAAATATGGTAATTAGTTTATAAAACAGTTGGAAAATTGTTAAACAGTTCCAAAAATAATTGTAAAACAAATATATGATAGTTTGGCTTTTAAAAGAACGGTTGTATATATAATAAATAGCTTGGAAAATTAGGTTTATATTAAAACAATTTATATTAAAAATAGTTCAAAGTTAAAACTGTTCACTTCCCAATCTCCATTCTCATCAATTCAATTTAAATAACTTCAATCTCCATTGGACTTGATTTATTCCCAAATCAAGTTGAATTAATTCTCAATTTCTTTCCAAATTTAAATCAAATCCTATTTGATTTTTAACATATTCAACTTTAATTACAATCCCAAGTTATTCCAATCACTTTGGACTAATATCCGTTCAATTGAACTCACTTCAATTTCAATCATTTCAATTCCTTTTTGAATAAATCCTAATTCCTATTTGAATTTGATATTATTCAACTTCAATTTCATTTCAAAACAATCCAATTCAAATTTCCCATTTGAATTTTTAAACTTATCCATCTTCAATCATAATTCTAATTAATTCAAATCAAATTCAATTTGAACAAATGAAATCTAAATCTTAACTCTAACCCATCTTGAATTATATAAATTCGGGTTAAATTCCCAAATGTTGATTCAACTCCTTAAATCAAATTAACCTTTATTTTTAAATCAATAATCCAAATCTTTAAACAATTTAATTCTAAGTCCAATTCTCAAAATTCCATTTTAAATTATCTCTACTTGACCCTTTTCAAAGTTTAAATAAGAGTTCAAAACAATTTTGTTTAAAATTTTAATTTTTTACTAAATTTTATCCTCCAGTTTAAAACCAGTTCTTAAAACAATTTTCATTTACAAATTCAATTACTCAAATTTTTAGTTCAAGGTAATTCCATACCCTTAATTTCAAATTAAAGTTTAAATTCCCTTTTATCTCAACAATGGATTACCATACTCCATTTCTCATTCATTTAAACAAGTCCAATTCGCAATTTAAAGATTTTTAATAACAATAGGATGATATCATCCAATTATTTCAAAACATCCATCCGTTCCCAATTTTCAGATCTCAAACCCAATTTGAGATCACTCAAACTCCCTAATTCAAATCAACCATTTAACTTTCCAAGTTAAATCCCAATTTCATCTTGAAATTTCCAAATCAAGTTGACCATTCCAACTTATTTAATTTTTCCCCAAGTTAAACAAAATTCACTTAATCCAGTCAACCTTACCCAATTTGAACTTCCACTTCAAATTTTGAAATTTTCATAAATAATCTTCCCACTTATTAAGTTCAAAAACTTATCACTTTGGGTATCATATCTCATTCCAAATTTAAAACTCAACATTTAGAGTTTATCTCAAACCATCTTTGGTATTTAAGTATATCCACACAGATACGTATTTACTTCTTGGCTCACCAAGCCAAATTTTAAAATTTAAACCACCTTTGGTTTCAATTCAAAACAAATTCACTTTAAAAATTTTAAACATTCCTTATTTTAAAATAAGATCATATTCAAAGTAGTTTGAATAATATTATTTCCTTTAACATTTTGAAACCAATTCAAATGTTTAAATTTAGAATTCAGAACTTCACTGTTTGAAACCCACTTTAATTTACAAGTTACTCTCATTAAATGGTTACTTACTTAAGACATTTTACTGTTTATTGGAAAACAATCATCCCATTATTAAACACAATAACCATTTATGATAATAACCAAGATTACCATCTCTGAAAACCAATTCATTATTATCTTATTCTGAAATTCTTCCCAAATTCACAATTTAAATTTCAGTTTGAATTTATTTCAAACTTATCTTTATTTAATTTTATTTCGGTTGTATTTCTATTACCACTTAATTTAATTCCAATAATTTAACAACCAATTACCTTAACATCTATTAGAAAAAAAATATTGCTATATATATCAAAATATATTTTTATATAAAATCATTTAAAATCTTTATATGAGACAATAACAAGTACGCTCTCATATATATATAGACTCGACTCATCCTAGGGTACCACTGACCATATCCTTAATGAGTAATCCCACCAGAGCCAAGATTCTCGCCTAACCTTCAGCTCCGATACCAAAAGTAACGACCCGGAAATTTCGGTCCCGAAATTTCCAGATAGTTAAGGAAAGAAGAAAAAAGAAAGAAGAAGAAAACAGAAACAAGACACAGAAACCTCATATTCGCAGCGGATCAAAATGTAATATCACATAAATAATAGTTATACAAACGAAAACTGTACTTGTCAAATTGCAGTTTAATATATATCAGAGTACAAGCACAGGATAGATAAATCAATCTGTTCAGATACTATAATATATCACAGCAGAAACTCTCCATACGTTCCTGCTCTCCAGCTCGCCTCATGAGCTCCAGAACGTCCTTACCTGAAAATCTGTAATACTCTGTCTGACCCGAGCATTATATCAAAGTAACACCCGTGTCAGGCTGGAAACCAGCGTGAGTAAACCCAAATAACATGGAATACAAAAGTATACAACTTATATAAACCCAAGGTAACTTGTATCAATTTATAACTTCACAAATCGTTATAGACACCACTTTATATCACACATCAATTTCTTCGTTCCATACTTAGATTAAATGGTCCAATTCACTTTAATCATTCCATTTCATCCTATTGATTCCATACGTCCAATTATAACGAATCGAAGTGGTTTCGGATATTAAATAATACCCGACTCCGGCCTCTTCGAACCCAATGTCATCTAAACCCAAGTTATCCAATTAAATACAATTCTACTTTAATTGTCGGATAACACTTTTACACAGCAATTCATAATTGACATACAACCACATTTATTACAGTCCACTTCAAACATATCATATCTAAAAAATATCTCATATCAGAGATATCAACCAATTCAAGACATTGAAACAATATTCAATCATTCATAAGCAAGATTGATCACTCCCAAATTAATTTAATTTATCTCTAATTAAATTAATTACTAATCCTTTGGATTACCTTTAACATTAATTAATTACAAATCAATTGATTAATCACCTTATATTCATCCATCTTAATTAATCATCCTTGATTAATTATTCTTTAATTACAATAAGTAATTAATTCTTAACTAATTTCACAAATTAATTGTCCTTCACTCATCACATTAAATAATCCCTTAATTATTCTTATAAAGTAATTAACACTGATTTATTACATTTAACCATACTTAACTTCTCAAATAAATTTTTCTATAATCACTTTCATTGATTAATTATCCTTAATTAATCTCACTCATTAATTAACCAATTCTTAGTTAATTCCTTTAATTAATCAATCCTTCAATTAATTATACAAAGTAATTAGTCCTTATATTTCTTTTCTTAAACAATTTAGCTTCAGTAAGCAACTATTCCATTGGTTAATTACCCTCAATTAATCAACCCTCACTTATTAATTAATTATCTCTAATCACCTATAATAATTAATCTATATTTAATTAATAAATTGTAATCACTCAAACTTTGATTAATTAAAAGATAAGTTATTTATCTTGATTTGCTTCCTAATAATTATAAGAAAAACTTATCAAATAGACCTTAAATCATTATCATTAATCCATGATTTATCAACTAAATAAATCAGACTCTTAAATATAAAACACTTGTTGTTTTAATAAAGAAAGAAGGTTAAAACCTATTCAACTTATATTCAGACCTCCATATTACCTTTCTATATGGACCCGAGCTAATCCCCAAAGTAAGCTCATATTTCTCTCGAGCCAATTCTTCCTCTTATATATATATATATATATTTAAATAGTTTTATTAAAAACTCTCACGCACCTGAATCAAAACCCGAGCCAAAAGCCAGCCCACTTCGAGTTCGTCTCGAAGAAACAACATTCACCCCAAAACAAATCCCATCGTAGGCACGCTAGTGCATGCGTGCACATGCACTGCCCCACTGATCACCGCCGATCGTCGCCGAAGTCATTAGCACGTCGCCGATGACCCCTTCCAAGCATCCCATAACCCAGAACCTTTGCATGGCCTTGAAATCGAATTCGAGCCCAAAAGGATTTCACCAGAACCCACTCGATCATCAGAAATCACTTCGATGACGATCATTACCACCGCCATCGTTCACGCCTTCGCCCTTGAAGATTCGTCATTACATACTCCTTCTTATCCACTTGGTCCGATCCTCTCAATTCAAACAACGACGACAGAATCATCACTCAATCCACCGTTGCCTAAACTCAACATTAAACACTACATCGACCAAATTCCGACGCCACGTTGAACTAGAAGAGCTTCAACTATTTTTCCCAAACTTGTCAAACCCCCAGCTTGCTACAGCCAAGTCCCAATTCATATCAGTGCTGTCGATCACCAGAAAAGGGTTTAAAACTAAAATCCGTTTACCACACAAATTCTCACTCAATTCTAAGTTAAAATTTTTGATTTAACTTCTAAAAATCATGGTTTCTACTGGAGATTCGAATTACATAGGTTAATTCAAGAATTATTATACTTAAGTTTTTATCTATTTATAATTTTTCACTGTGTTTTCAATATCTCCAGAATTTTACTAAATTGTTTCACTTAAGAATGATTTTAATACTTAGTAAATGTATAAAGAAACATAATTCGTTTGAAATCCTAAGTCCAATAGAGTCTAGATAGGGAGAAATTGGAATTTTTGATCTAAACTTTTAACTCTGTAACTTAAAACAGAAGTGTTACAGATATATTCATACATGTATACAAGTTCCTGCTTTCATATAAACATATTTCCAGATCTACACAACTTAGATTCATAATTTCAAACATGCATTCTAATTTTACTTTCGACATTTACTCTATGAATCCAAATTTAACTTGTTTAAGCATAGATTACTCACAGAATTTGGTTTAAACAGAGTATTTGTTTTTTTCAAACATGCATGCATCATTTTCAGGTATACATATATATATATATATATACACACAAGCAACTTTTTACATCCAACTTCGATAATTAATGCATACGATCAAGATACAAATAGATCGAAAGTAGTTTACTCACTTGTTCTAGAGCTTAAATTTTGAGATCTGGAAATGCTGAAGAAAATATTTAAAAGCTTGCTTTACTGGAACCTGAACTTTTATTTGCTTCAGGATTTCTTGCTTTGTTTTGATTGAAAACGTTTACAGTTTGATGAAAAACATTTACAGGCTTTGATCTTTGTTAAAGTGTTTACAGGGTTTAGCTATTTTTTTCCTGGTTGGAGATTTAAAGGGTTTTGTTTTCTTGAGATAGAAATGAAAAGATTAAAAAAAAGAATAGAAGCAAGAAGATGTTGTTTATATGGTGTAAATTAAGATTTATTAAAATTAAAGGGAAATGGAAACAAATTATGACACTTGTTCAAATTAATTACATTTGTCCAAATATCATTAAAATCTTATTACACATGTTAACAATAAGCTTCAAAATTTAAACATTTGTATTTATTCATTTTCTTACAATTTTTAAATGATTTTGAAAGCTTTTGTATTTAATGGTTATACATCTAATTAAATGTTTATAATATGATTTTATATTATACTTTTAGTTTGGTTTATACTTAAGCATATACAAATTTAAAAGAGGGTATATTAAACCCTTTTTTTTTTATAAATCTTAGTTTACATCGATAAATTGTAGATAGAAATTTTAGATTTGAAATTTCAAAAATGAATCTTTAGAAATAGATTGGATTTTCGATACTCAATATTTTGATCAATTTATATTTATATTCATACCTTTCTAGTATTTATACATATATAACTTTCAAAAGAGAAGATTTTAAAATCTTAATTATACACTAATATAATTACCCTTTGAATTTCAAACCTCAAGTTCAAATTCAATTTAAATTGACTCATATACATATTAAACAAACACACATTACATTTGTTTGAAAATAATGATTTTGCAAATTTTAAAATAATTATACTAGAAGATTATGAAATGAATATTTATTCAGATATTTATAGTTTAGCATTTATTAGTTCTAATTTATCTATATACACATCCAAATATATATACATATACATATACATATACATATACATATACATATACATATACATATACATATATATATATTGTCAGGTTTATTTGTTCAAATTAATAAATCAGTGTTTAATAAATTAAATCCTGTTAATTGCAAATTAACAACTGTCCAAAAATCCGGATTATCACACGAATCATTTTGAAATATTATATACTTATATCTTTTATATATATCAAATCATATTTAGAAAGTTTAAATCAAAATTTATTTATCGAACCAAATGTATAGCAAAGCTACAAATGGCCTCCCCTACTTTGAGAACTCAAAAATGAATGTTGATGATGCGGGTGCCATCGATGAAATTATTTTTCAGCCGCAAAAGAGAGGATAACAGAACTTACTTCCCTTCTTAAATTCTTTTTAAAACATTTCATTCAAATCTTATTAAAAATATTTTTATCCGAAAATACTTTCAAATAAAATTAATTGTATTTTTCCAAAATCATTGAAACCCAAATTCAACACTGGAATTTAGGTTCTCAAATTTTCGATTTATATTCATTTTACTTGAAAATCATATTTACAAACCTTATTTATAAATTACACTTCTTATACCATACGATAGTCAATAGTTTTTAAGAACTCTGACTAACCAACAATAAATGACAATTATTGGCTATTATCATTTCCTAACGACCAACACACCA
Organism: Allium cepa; assembly: GCA_030765085.1. Taxonomy (NCBI): domain Eukaryota; kingdom Viridiplantae; phylum Streptophyta; class Magnoliopsida; order Asparagales; family Amaryllidaceae; genus Allium; species Allium cepa. Next base: position 953,212,040 of record CM060934.1, on the reverse strand, counting down.
AAATAACAAAAATAAATTTATGAAAAATTATTCTTTTACATACAAAATATAATAATATGTAAAATTATATTATGTACCTATTGTTAAAACAATATTGTTTCGGTTTACTCTGCTCTAGTGTTTAGAAACCCCTATCGATACCATAGCATCCTATGCACTGACTAGATTAAATAAATACACAATAGAGCAAATTACACTGTACAAAACATTTTTATAGCACTGACGAATACGCTTTCCCATATATATACACTCAGACTCATTCTAGGGTATATTTGACCCTATCTCTAGTGAGTTAACCCCAATTAGCTATGGTATCTCTAAACTAAAGCTCTGATACCAACTGTGACGGCCCACCTTTTGGATGGGTTAAATCAACAATAAACCACACATGTCTAACTCAAACCATTCAAAAGGGTAGATTATCAATGGGGTAAATAAGAAAATAAGAGAAAAGAAGAAAAACAAAGTACAGAATCTCGCAACGAAATAACAAAATATAATAATCAAATAAACAGTTTATGAAATTGCTTTACAATATACATTTTGGTTACATAAATTTTACAACATAATCAAAGTACAATAAACAACATACCAAAATGATCAGCAAAATAATACTAATAATATAATACACCAAACTCCATCTTCGTCCTCCAGAAATAATATTTTCAAACATTGAAAAGCTCAGGCTGACCCGAGCTTAATGAAAAGACTAAACACTTGAGTCAGAACTAAAAGTTCTTATGCCAGTTAAATCAACACAAGTAAATATGAGTGTGATAGCTTTAGAGATGTTTATAAGATTTTACATCTCCTATCAAGTGTACAACGGGTGTGCAATAACTTAAGAGATTTTATGAGATTTTCCATTTCTAAGGATCCGTTAAACTATCTATATGCACTAAAATATGCTATATATGTAGTGTTTATCGATAATGTAAAGTATTAAAAAGTGTTAAGGCTTTACGTTGATCTCCCTTAACAAATTTTTAAGCAGGTAGTCTATGCAGGTCCTATAACACAAATAGTAATGTCAGTAGCCAGTGAGTCCTCTATAGGTACCATACTAAAACAAAATCGTAGTGGGCGTGAATAAGGATAAAGAGTATGACAAGGCACGTGAGACGATGCCCAAGGTAGGATGCTACCGTTTTGCATTTCCCGACTGGTGGTAACCACTAACGGCCTACTGCGGGCATCCATCCCAAAATCAAATCAAGGTGCATGAATCAAGTGAAAATCAATATAGTAATATGAAGAAAATATGTCGCTAGAGGTAGCTTGCCTCATTAGTCAGGTATGGCTCCTAATTTAGTCATTTCAAATTGCACAAGTGTCGGGGTCATCTACCATCATTCTCTTTTTCAAATCCAAAAAACACCTCCAATTCAACCACTTCATTTTAGATGCATACATAGTTGTTAAAGTGGTTCCAATATTAACAGAGAATATGCCAATAAGAGGCCCCGGTCTCTTTAACAAACAAACGTAATTTTTCACACAGGTTGGTTCTCTTACATTTCAAAACGATTCATAATTGATATCAAAATATCACATTCACTTCAAAAATATCACTTCATTTCAAAATATCATATTTACTCAAAATATGTCATTTTCATTTGAAAATATCATTTCAAATTCCAACTTAGGTTATAAACACATTTAACCACATTCATATTTAAATCAATGATTTAAATATAAACATTCCAACTTTGCGCAGTTTGAATTTTTAGAGGATAGTTTAAATAGTTTAAAATAGTTTAGTAGTTTAAATAATTTAAAGACTTAAAACGGTTTGATATAAAATGGTTTTATTATTGTAAGTGGTTTACATAGTAAAATAGTTTGGAGAATCTAAATAATTTGAATGTTGAAAAGATAGATTTTAAATTGTTTATATTTAGATAATTTGTTTTGAAAATAGCATCAAATCAAACTGTTTTCTTCAATTTCAAAAAAATCTGGTCCAATGTCCAAATTTTAAATCAACAAAACTCAATTTCCAATCTTTCAATTCAATTGACTCAATTTTGCTTTAGTTTCGAATCAACTTGATTTCAATTTCAATTCGAATTAACATCAATTATGAAAAAATTCATTTTTAACGTCAAATTCGATTCAACAATTCAATTCAATGATTTAAAATTCCAATTCAATCCTAATTTTAAACCATTTCAATTTACATTGATTTCAAGTCCAATTTCAATTTACTTATTCAAACCCTTTAAATCGATTTAAATTTCATTGTTCAAGTTAAGGTTGAAACTTAAAAATACTCAATTTTTAAAATTAAAGTCATATATCAATTATAACTTCACATTTCAATTTTAATTCGTTAAAATAATTTCTTTTAATCAATTTCGATTCCAACATTTAAAAGCTTGAATTAGAAATAATTCAATTCATATGAATCCATAATATATTTTCTTTAAAACAAAATCCTTTAACTAAAATCCAAATTCAAGATTTTAAAACCATTTATTTTAACTAGTTCGATGTTTGTATATAATTTTCTACCCTATGGCCAAGTGAATAGTTATTTCAATTTTTAAATTCAGGGATGGATATATATCATTTTAGTCCAAATCAACGTATCATTGGTAAATATCATTTCAACCTATTTCTTAATTTATTCGAAATAATTCAAATAACAATTTATGTGTTGTCACTTAATATAAAGAGTGATAATTTAGATATATAAAAATAAATAGAAATCCAATCATCCAAAATGTCAACAAATAGACATCCATCATAATCAACATACAAACCAGCCAATAAATACAACAATTAACTTGTTACCAATATTAGGTATTTAACTGGCAATGTAATTTCAATATTAATTTAAATGGCAATTTAATTCAATAAAATTCAATTTCAATTAAAATGCCAACTTAAACTATCAAATAGCAACCAATAACATTCTTATCAATTCATAAATTTAATTCAACTAACATAAGAAGATTTAGTATTGCGTGAGTGCAAAGACCCATAAAATTTAACGATTATTATAACACAATCAACTGAGTTTTTTTCTTGAAAATTTAGCAATGAAAATTTGATATTTGGTATGCGCCTATTTAAACATAGCAAATGGCATATTTTCATTAGTAAATATAATAATTTGTCCTGTTATGTAATTTTCAATTTCAATTTAAAATCAGCTAATTTGATCAAAATTGAATATTTTTGAAATATGAATATTTTTATATAATAAAAATGTAAATCATTTTTTGAGTGAGACGTCATGTTTCATTTCATCAAATTTGGACTTCTCCAGCTCCGTTTATCTTATTTTGGCAAATTTGCAGCTGTTTTGGCAGCAAATATCGGCTTTTTATAGGATGATCGTATCGCTGATACCTGTGTACCATTCTGTTCGTCTCGTCATGCTGATCTCTACAGTATATTCGTTTATACATTTCAAGGCAGGTACGCATTGAAATCGACAAAATGATTTGCTATATTGGTCCTATTTTATGGTCTCTTGGGGTTTTTATCACCTTTCATTTACTACCATATAATATCAATAGCCACTAGACTTTTATTATTCTCAAAATACAACTATTGGCTTTTGTCATTTCATCACTTCAAATTACATCCTCTGGTTTTTTTTCTTCATATCTGGTTTCAGTTAAGAAAATAGAATAATAAAATAATATAAGTTTTAAAAGAATTCCTTTGTCTATCTAAAGCTTTTATATTTACATTGCTCGTCCATATTTTCTTCTATTGCCTGAAAGCTTGGTCTTCTTTCCCGATTGCTTGGAAATCCACGCTCACCCTGCTTCTTCTCTGTGACGACCCAGAAATTTTAACGATTTAAAATGGAATAATAAATTGATTTTAAAATATTTAAAGTTAATTTTAACTTAAATTCAAGATATCAATGTTCGCTTGATAATGAAATAATTGAATTGTATAGTTTAAATATTAAATTTAATAATTAAATTGGGTAAATTGTTGAATCTGAGATTCTAAGCCTGTTTAAAATAATTTGAAGGATTATAAAATTTATAATGATGATCCTGAAGATAATAGAATTGTTATAATTTAATTTAAAAGTAATTCGTTCAGTTTAAATAATATATAGTTTAAATTGAATTTAAAAATAGCCTTCCGAGGCACAGTCTCGGAATTCGACAAAACCAGTTCCATTGGATCCGTAATAGTTAGTTATTATCGGATTTCAATTTTTGTAACAATCGGAGTTGTCGTTTGACCCTGGCAGCTCGAAACGCTTCGAACTATTTTAATCGATTTAATTTAAAATTTGATCGTTTATTTCCGTAACTCGCTCATACGATTTAATTAGGACTCGAAACCTTTTCCATTGAGTTTGGAATAGGCGTATAACATTATAAACGCCTAACGACACACCTCGATAGGGGGTCGAGATTTTGGGTTACAATTTCGAGACAATTCAAATTTAAATTCAAATTAATATATATTCAATTTTGTTGACCAGTAAAAAAAAATGTTATCACATCCAAACTTTTTCCATTCACATCAACATCTCTGTAGCCTGATTGTGTTGGTACGCTGTCTCCTCTTTTCAAAACATTGCTGTCTTCCTCGAGAAGATTGATGACCAGTTTAAATCACGAATGGTTCTCCTCTCTCCCTATCGAAATTCGATATCATTTTTTTTATTTCAACTCGGAGCCGAGTTTTTTTTTCCCCAAAATTGAAATTATCTCGTGAATAACCGAACCCTATTCCTCTTCCTCCCTTAAATCGATGCCAAGCTTTCCTTCTCGAAATTGATTTCAAAGGCCGACCAGGGAATCTCCGAGAGGTGCGCTCGCATGGAAGTACAGGGAGTTGCGTGTTGTTTCTGGCATTTGTGGATTCTAAGGCGAATGACTGAAGGTTATCGTCGGCTGTGGATGGGAGGCCCACGCGATAGGATAAGGCGTCGTCGTTGGCGAAGTCACGAGATGGGAAGTCGCGAATTCGATTGGATGCTCGAATTTTGGAGGAGGATGGTTCATCATTCTTGGAGCTTGGAGTTGCCTGTTCGAGTGTAGAGATGGCGATTCAAGGAGGCTTATAGCTAGTTCATCGACTTTGCAGTAGGATTTGGCAGCGATGGGGTAGCAGGATCTTGGGATCGAGGTCTGCATCGAGGGAGAGAGTGTCGACAACTGATAATGTGAGTAAATCTTCGATCTGTACACTGTTTTGGCTGTTATGAATTGGCGAAGTTTTAATTATATTGGTTGTTGTGCTACCATGATTGGTTGATGAAAGCAGTATAAAAATATAAAATGAGTTTGGGAGAAAGCAGTATAAATTTAAAATAAATTTGAAAGAAAGCACTTTAGATGTGTTGAAAATAATAAGTAAATCAGTTATAAAATGATTTGTTTAAACTTAAGCATAATAAATTGAATGACAGTTATTAAAAATAAAAATAAAAAGCAAAGGGTATAATTATTTAGGGTGTTAAGGAATAATTACTTGAAATTTTAAATAGGGGCTAATCACTTAAAGTAGTTAATCTATTAATGGAAAAAAAAAAATTGATTTGTTAAAGGTTAGTTAATCTCTGAATATGATTAGTTAATGAGTAATGGAAGAGTGAGATTAATCGAGGATGATTAAAATTTTGGTTGAATTTTAGTAAATTAATTTAGATTAGATAAACTAAAATATAGTTAAAAATTATAAATTTTTATGATTAACGATATAATTAAAGATTGATAAATTGAGATGAATTAAATCAATAATAAGCGACTTATGAGAAGTTAAGTAATATTAGTAATCAAAGATTAATATAATTAATCTAATCAATAAATTTATGAAGTAATTGGGATTACTTAATGATTGGAAATAAGGATGATAAATAACGAGAAGTTGATTAAAGATAATTAGTTGAATGCAATTGAAAAATGATTAATCTAGGGTGATTAATTAGATGAATAATGATGGGTAGACTAATAAATGAATTTGGAATTAATTAATGTTCAATGAAGGAACCTAAGTGATGGAGATTTGAAATTCAATTAGAATCAATTGACTTGTTCTGTATGTGTTTAAGCCTTGCTTACGAATTATTGTTTGGTATTGGGTGCTTTGAATGGGTTGATACCTCTGATATGAAATGTTATGAATTTTCATTTGAATAGCTTGGGGTAGGATAACAGGGGTTTTGAAGAGAAGGGGTCGGGTATTGGGAAATACCCGAAACCCTTTCGAATTTTATAAATTGAATTGTGAAATCAATACGATGGAATGAAATGATTTAAGTAAATTGGATTATTTTATCTAAGTTTGGTACTTAGAAATTGATATGTGAAATAAGAGTTGTCTATAGCAAATTGTGAATTGGAAAAATTGATAAAGGTTACCCGGGTTGATATAAGTTGTTTGTTTTGGTATTCCATGTTGTTTGGGTTTACTCACGCTGGTTTCCAGCCTGACCCGGGTGTTGCTTTGGTGTAATGCTCGGGTCAGACCGAGTATTACAGTTTTTCAGGTAGGTACGTTCTGGAGCTCAGGAGGCGAGCTGGATGGCAGGAGCGTATAGAGTATTTCCGCTGCAGTATATTATTATTATATCCGAGACATGATTTGTATATGATTAGTGACTGTATATATGTGGTACGTATGTGAAACTCTGATGTAAATTAAAATGTAATCGACAGATATAGTATTCTTTTGTAAACTGTTATTATTTATTATTATATTTTATCCGCTGCGAATGTGAGTTGTTGGAGTTTCTGTTCTTCTTCTTCTATCTCTTTCTTCTTTTTCATAACTATCTGGGATTTTCGGGTGCGAAAATTTCGGGTCGTTACATTTGGTATCAGAGCAGAAGGTTAAGCGAGAACCTTGGCTCTTGTGGGGATTACTCATTAAATAGGGTTTGTAGTACTCTAATATGAGTTGAGTGTATATATATGAGAGCGTACTTGTTATTTATAAAGATTTTAAATGATTTTATATAATAGTATATTTTGATATATAAAACATTATTTTCTTCTAATAAATATTAAGGTGATTGGGTGTTAAATTATTGGAATTAAGTTAAGATGGACTATAATACAACCAAATTAAAATTAAATTAATTAAAAATGAAATTCTAGAATTAGAACTCAGAAACTAGAATTGTTTGAAACTTTAAATGAACAAAGTTAAATTTGGTTTAAAAAGGTTAAACCAATCTTTGAGAATTTGGCTTGAATTATATAATTCGAGATGGAGTTGGAATTGAACTCATTCAAAATTGAATCCGATTTGAATTAATTGGATTTGGATGGAAGATGTATAAGTTCAAAAATTTAATGGAAGATTGGAATTGGATTGAATTGAAATGATTGAAATTGAAGTGGGTTCAATTGAATGGATATTAGTCCAAAGTAATTGGAATAATTTTGGAATTGTAATTTAAGTTAAATTGGTTTAGAAAAAAAAAAAGAATTTGAAATATATATTGTAAATGAAATTCATAAATTGAAATAAACTTTATAAATAAATGAGATTATAATTTGAAGTAGAATTCCGAAATAGAATTCCAAAGAATATTTGAATAGAGTAAGATGAAAATTCCAGAGTAATGTTTAAATATGAATTTGATGGATTGGGAGTTTGGAATTTTGGGAAAAATTAAAATTTCTTTGGGTTTGAAAGTGGTTTCCAAGGGTTTTGAAGAAAGAATAGTATTATTTCAAAAATATTTTTGTGTTTGAAATTTGGGAGATTTGAAATTAAAATATTTGGAAATGTTTTTAAAGAAATAAAAGCATTGAACTCTTTCGGTCACTGGAAAATAACGTCGGTGATGACTGCAGCATCGTCGATGTTTATTTTCGAGTTTCTAAAAGAGAAATTGCTACCAAAATGTTTTAATTGGAAATTGTTTGTGAATTGGGTTTAGATTTGAAATTCAAAAGGGTAATTGAATTTGCCAAAGAATTTTGGATATAGTTGCATTCTAAGGTGATATTGAAATCTTGGAAATTTGTTTAAACTCTCGAATCTGGATTCAAAATGTTTATGGAATAATAAAATATATAGGCTAAATAAAATGTATAACTCCAAGTTAAAAGCAAATGTGAATGCAATTGATTTGAAATAGAAGTTGAAAAATGTAAATATAATTAAAGTTGTACAAGTTTAAAATTCAAATGGAAAATTTGTATTGGATTAACTGGAAAATGGTATTGAACTTGAAGAGAGTTCGATTGATATTAGTCCAGATTTATCTGAATAATTTGGAATTGTAGTTAAAGTGGAATTGGTTTAAGATCAAATGGAATTTGATCTGAAATTGGAAGGAAATTGAGAATCAATTCAATTTGAATTGGGAATGAATCAAGTCCAATGGAAATTGGAGTAATTAAATTGGGATTGGTTAATTTAAATGGAGTGGAAATTTAAATTGAATTGTTGGGAAAGTGAACAGTTTTGACTCTAGACCACTTTCAATGTAAATTGTTTTAATATAAATAGTTTTGAATCTATTTTCTTATCTACTTACTATATAACTTTCTTTTTAAACCCAAACTATTTTATACTGCTTTTTGCCACTACTTTTGGAACTTTTTAACTGTTTTATAAACTAATTACTAATGTTCAACTAAGTTACGAATTAATTTCTATTTTACAATTATTTTGCAATTATCTAAGATTTCTGTAACTATTTAACTATTTTCCAACTATTTTATAATTAGTCAACTATTCTACAACTATTTTGCAAACTATTGATTATTTTTCAACTACTTGTCTATTTTCAAAATTTTCAAGCTATTTCCTATAAATAAACTGGTCGGAGTTCAAACTGTTATTGACTTAAATACCCAACTGGGATAAGAATTGAGGTAAAAATCCAAATGGGGATTAAGGCAAATGTGAATAAGTGAATGGAAATTTAAGTGAATGTGAATAGAAAGGAAATTGATATTGGGAAGAGTAATCAAATGAGAATATTTGATTTTGGATAAACAAAGTTATATCTTTGTTATATATTCTTTGTTGAATCTATTGCTGGAAGAAAAGGATTTTGGAAGGGTTTGAAGTATAAAAAGGAGTTTTATACAAGTTTGAAAGGATCCAAAGTTTTAAAATTTTTATATTTATATATATATATATGAAGGATCCTATAAGAATTTTGGAAAAGGTTTTGAAAACCTTTAAATTTGAAAAGGCTTTTGATTTTTGGGTAAAATCAATATTGAATTTGGAAAGCCTAGTTTGAAAATTATCGATTTTGGATAATAGATTTTGTGTAAAGAAGCTTTGTATAATATCATACTAGGAGTATGATTTGAAGATACTATATGTATAGTATATAATGTTTTGATGATAGCTCTGGGGAAAAAGGCGCTTCCTTGAAATGGACTTCTCAGGAGTGCCACTGGGTGGTGCTGCCTTGAGCCCCAAGGGGGGGTTCTGAAGTTGATCCTGTGAGGAGTCCGGACAAAACTAGTTCCTGAGGATTTTGAGTTAAGTTTACCATAGCGTAAGTCGTGTGTGCCGCGGAGAGCCAACAGTTACATGGACTTTTGTTGTGACTGCAACGTAACCCAGGATGTAACTGCGACCTATGGTAACATTGCGAAAGTCGTGTGTGCCGCTGAGAGCCAACAGTCTGCGGTTGAGTTTATCTCGGTAGACTGCGACCTATGTAGAAGTGGAGAAGTTTCATTTCGACAGCGTAATCAAGAGGCCGCGGAGAGCCTGCAGTTACATGGACTTTTGCTGCGACGGCAACGTAACCCTGGATGTAACTGTGATCTGTTGTGTGGGATCCATGGCGTAATCGAGAGGCCACGGAGAGCCTGCAGTTACATGGACTTTTGTTGAGACTGCAACGTAACCCTGGTATGTAACTGTGACCATGGATGGGTGTGATGATTTCCAGAGCATTGTCACCAAAGTTATTTCTTTTATTTTCAACAAAACTGTTTTCTATATTTTTAATGAAATTATTTTTTCAAGTATTTTCACTGGGTGTTGAAAACGAGTTTACCAAGTACTTATAGATTTTCGGTCCTACGCCTGATCAACGTATGACTGAATTTCTGTGAGAACAAGGATGGACTGGTTGAGACATCGGGTTATAAGAAATATTTTATAAAAACTATTTTAATATTATTATGAGATTTTATAGGCATTTCTAAAATTTTAAAATAAAAGAGATGGAATTTTGGAAAATCAAGGGAAATTCAAACTGAAATTGTAAAATAAAATTGAAACTCGGGAAAATTTAATGAAGTGCTTCTTTGTAATTAAAATTCCAATGTTGAATTAAAAGTGGAAGTAACCTAATTATCTAAATAAATTATTTAATAGAGAATGTTAATAAAATTTAACCTTGATAACTAAAATGGATTGTAAGTAGATAATGAAGTTTGGAAATGAATTCGAGTTATAAATAGAATTCGACTTGGGTTTGATAATGAATTAAATAAGAGAAGATATTGTAAAATAAAAATGAAATAGAGTTGGATTGAAAAATGTGATGGTTTGAATTGCAAATAAAATCCAAGTGTGATTTGAATAATATTTAATGAAATTTGCAAGTAAATTTGATATGATGGAAAAGTTGTAGAATGAAATTAAAGTGAACTATAATAGTAATGGTTCGAATTGCATCTAAAACCCAGGTGGGTAGAGATAAGTTGAGAATGGCTTTGTATTAATAAAATAAATTCGAAATAAACAAGTAAATTAAAAATTTAAAATGGGATGATTGAGTTAAATAATAAATGGATGAAGTTTGGTTGAATAAAAACTGAACCAAAGTTGTGATTGGAATTGGATTATCAAACTGAACTTAAATTTGGTGATATAATAATTTGAAGTATAAGTGAATTCGGTTGTGGTTGGATATTATTTTGATAAATTGAGAAGATAAATTTAAAATTAAAATTTAAAATGGATGGCCATGCCGAATTTAATGAAATTTGATTAATGAGAATCAAATAGAAGTAAACTTAAGTTGGGGTTGGAATAAACTAAAATAAATTCACTTAAGTTTAAAATTTTATGAAACTTTGGCTTCGAATAAGAGTGAAAGCCCATTTAATAGAAGCTTGGGTTAAATTAATTTGGAAATGATCATTAATTTATAAGTTTGAATGTGCCAAGCTTAATAAATTGTTTTGCATGAATTTAATGTGGAAATTAAATGAAATGCAATGAATGGTTGGTAGATAATTTAGAAATGAAATGGAATTAAATTCAGAATGAGTTGAAATTAATTTGAAGTAGTTATAAAATAAAATAGATACTCTATTAAGCGAATATTGCCGAATTGGCATGAGAATAATTGTTGTTTGGCGTAAACCAAAGTAATTAAATACTATGAGTTGGTAGAGATTTAATGAAATTGATTTAAATCATTTGATGTGAATATGTGCTTGTTTGAATTAAAAATCAATTGAATGTAAACACTTGAGTAATAAATCATTAAAATTGAATGAAATGGAATATGAATTGGTTGAAAACAATGGAATTGGTTTTGAAATCATATCAATTGCTTGTGAAAGTTATCTAGAATGCATTTCTTCTAGAGTTGATGTGTTGTGGTCGTTTAAGTAAGAGAAATATTATGAACCTCATTTATATGGCACTTACATATTTAAATTGAGTAAGTACAGGTACCTGAAGGCTGTTTGGTTGGTTTGGATTTGCGCTAATTGCTTAAATTAATAAGCTGCTTGCTTAAAATGCTAAATAAGGTACGCCTACGCAATAAAAATAGGAAATATGAACTGTTTTTTTTTCTTTTTCCGACCGGGTGGGTCGATGTATACATATTTATATCTCTTGTCAAATTGCAAAAGCTCCTCCGTACAAAGGAGACTCTGCCAAAATTTTCTAAAAATTTTGGGAGTTAGAAAATTTTTGGAAATTTTTGGTTATCGACAAAACAATTTCAAATTGAAAATAAATTGAATTCATATGAAATGGTGGAAGCTAATTTGAATAGAAGTGGATATGAAATTTCTGTAAGGAAATGTATACAGTGATTTGAAGGTTACAATTGGATATTGTTGTTAAATAGAATATGCAGGTATTAAAGGAAAAAGAAATTGGATTTGGTTCCAAAGGATAAAATTGAATTGCCCGATTTAAAAAGGTATGTATTTACTTTCGGTATGATATTGGATTGGGTTTTTGATATAGCCACTTGGCTTTTGTTTTCTTTTTGGAATTTGGGAAGCCTGTAGAGGCCTTTTGTAGTAGTACCGAGCTAGCCGCGCAAAGGAGACGCTGGCAAAAATTTTCGGGAATTTAGGGAGTTAGAAAATTTTTTGAGAAATTTTGATAATTCAAAAATTGGTGTTAAATTGAAATTTAATTGATTGAGCAGAAGAGTATTGATTGAATCTATAGAAGGTTTTGGGAAAATTGAATAAGGTGTTAGTGGACCTTTAATAAAAGATAAGTGGTAGGATGCTGAATTGTGAATTTTGGAAAAGATAAACGGGTAATGGTCAATTCTTCTTAATTAGTAATTTCGGGGACGAAATTCTTTTAAGGGGGGAGGAATGTGACGACCCAGAAATTTTAACGATTTAAAATGGAATAATAAATTGATTTTAAAATATTTAAAGTTAATTTTAACTTAAATTCAAGATATCAATGTTCGCTTGATAATGAAATAATTGAATTGTATAGTTTAAATATTAAATTTAATAATTAAATTGGGTAAATTGTTGAATCTGAGATTCTAAGCCTGTTTAAAATAATTTGAAGGCTTATAAAATTTATAATGATGATCCTGAAGATAATAGAATTGTTATAATTTAATTTAAAAGTAATTCGTTCAGTTTAAATAATATATAGTTTAAATTGAATTTAAAAATAGCCTTCCGAGGCACAGTCTCGGAATTCGACAAAACCAGTTCCATTGGATCCGTAATAGTTAGTTATTATCGGATTTCAATTTTTGTAACAATCGGAGTTGTCGTTTGACCCTGGCAGCTCGAAACGCTTCGAACTATTTTAATCGATTTAATTTAAAATTTGATCGTTTATTTCCGTAACTCGCTCATACGATTTAATTAGGACTCGAAACCTTTTCCATTGAGTTTGGAATAGGCGTATAACATTATAAACGCCTAGCGACACACCTCGATAGGGGGTCGAGATTTTGGGTTACAATTTCGAGACAATTCAAATTTAAATTCAAATTAATATATATTCACTTTTGTTGACCAGTAAAAAAAAATGTTATCACATCCAAACTTTTTCCATTCACATCAACATCTCTGTAGCCTGATTGTGTTGGTACGCTGTCTCCTCTTTTCAAAACATTGCTGTCTTCCTCGAGAAGATTGATGACCAGTTTAAATCACGAATGGTTCTCCTCTCTCCCTATCGAAATTCGATATCATTTTTTTTATTTCAACTCGGAGCCGAGTTTTTTTTTCCCCAAAATTGAAATTATCTCGTGAATAACCGAACCCTATTCCTCTTCCTCCCTTAAATCGATGCCAAGCTTTCCTTCTCGAAATTGATTTCAAAGGCCGACCAGGGAATCTCCGAGAGGTGCGCTCGCATGGAAGTACAGGGAGTTGCGTGTTGTTTCTGGCATTTGTGGATTCTAAGGCGAATGACTGAAGGGGTTATCGTTGGCTGTGGATGGGAGGCCCACGCGATAGGATAAGGCGTCGTCGTTGGCGAAGTCACGAGATGGGAAGTCGCGAATTCGATTGGATGCTCGAATTTTGGAGGAGGATGGTTCATCATTCTTGGAGCTTGGAGTTGCCTGTTCGAGTGTAGAGATGGCGATTCAAGGAGGCTTATAGCTGGTTCATCGACTTTGCAGTAGGATTTGGCAGCGATGGGGTAGCAGGATCTTGGGATCGAGGTCTGCATCGAGGGAGAGAGTGTCGACAGCTGATAATGTGAGTAAATCTTCGATCTGTACACTGTTTTGGCTGTTATGAATTGGCGAAGTTTTAATTATATTGGTTGTTGTGCTATCCATGATTGGTTGATGAAAGCAGTATAAAAATATAAAAATGAGTTTGGGAGAAAGCAGTATAAATTTAAAATAAATTTGAAAGAAAGCACTTTAGATGTGTTGAAAATAATAAGTAAATCAGTTATAAAATGATTTGTTTAAACTTAAGCATAATAAATTGAATGACAGTTATTAAAAATAAAAATAAAAAGAAAAGGGTATAATTATTTAGGGTGTTAAGGAATAATTACTTGAAATTTTAAATAGGGGCTAATCACTTAAAGTAGTTAATCTATTAATGGAAAAAAAAATTTGATTTGTTAAAGGTTAGTTAATCTCTGAATATGATTAGTTAATGAGTAATGGAAGAGTGAGATTAATCGAGGATGATTAAAATTTTGGTTGAATTTTAGTAAATTAATTTAGATTAGATAAACTAAAATATAGTTAAAAATTATAAATTTTTATGATTAACGATATAATTAAAGATTGATAAATTGAGATGAATTAAATCAATAATAAGCGACTTATGAGAAGTTAAGTAATATTAGTAATCAAAGATTAATATAATTAATCTAATCAATAAATTTATGAAGTAATTGGGATTACTTAATGATTGGAAATAAGGATGATAAATAACGAGAAGTTGATTAAAGATAATTAGTTGAATGCAATTGAAAAATGATTAATCTAGGGTGATTAATTAGATGAATAATGATGGGTAGACTAATAAATGAATTTGGAATTAATTAATGTTCAATGAAGGAACCTAAGTGATGGAGATTTGAAATTCAATTAGAATCAATTGACTTGTTCTGTATGTGTTTAAGCCTTGCTTACGAATTATTGTTTGGTATTGGGTGCTTTGAATGGGTTGATACCTCTGATATGAAATGTTATGAATTTTCATTTGAATAGCTTGGGGTAGGATAACAGGGGTTTTGAAGAGAAGGGGTCGGGTATTGGGAAATACACGAAACCCTTTCGAATTTTATAAATTGAATTGTGAAATCAATACGATGGAATGAAATGATTTAAGTAAATTGGATTATTTTATCTAAGTTTGGTACTTAGAAATTGATATGTGAAATAAGAGTTGTCTATAGCAAATTGTGAATTGGAAAAATTGATAAAGGTTACCCGGGTTGATATAAGTTGTTTGTTTTGGTATTCCATGTTGTTTGGGTTTACTCACGCTGGTTTCCAGCCTGACCCGGGTGTTGCTTTGGTGTAATGCTCGGGTCAGACCGAGTATTACAGTTTTTCAGGTAGGTACGTTCTGGAGCTCAGGAGGCGAGCTGGATGGCAGGAGCGTATAGAGTATTTCCGCTGCAGTATATTATTATTATATCCGAGACATGATTTGTATATGATTAGTGACTGTATATATGTGGTACGTATGTGAAACTCTGATGTAAATTAAAATGTAATCGACAGATATAGTATTCTTTTGTAAACTGTTATTATTTATTATTATATTTTATCCGCTGCGAATGTGAGTTGTTGGAGTTTCTGTTCTTCTTCTTCTATCTCTTTCTTCTTTTTCATAACTATCTGGGATTTTCGGGTGCGAAAATTTCGGGTCGTTACATTCTCCATATATGTCATCAGCCTACTGAAGACATCCACCAACGGCTGGAAGCCAACCTCCCCCTAAACTCAACCCATTTTCCTTCACTCCAACGCGGCATGTCACCACCCCACATCCAATTCCATATTCGCAACCAAACAACCCTACCAGATCCGCCCCAGATTCTCCTCCGCCCTGCCACATCACCCTAGAACTCCGGCCTCCCTCTCGCTCTTGTCCACCAAACCCCTCCTGATCAACAGCACCGCTCACCATTGAACCGCCATGCCCCTTTCACCATCCTTCACCTGACAACAACCGCTCCTCCCTAACCCTACCCATAGAAGCCACATGCC
The DNA here is from genome assembly GCA_030765085.1 of Allium cepa. NCBI lineage: Eukaryota > Viridiplantae > Streptophyta > Magnoliopsida > Asparagales > Amaryllidaceae > Allium > Allium cepa. Next base: position 953,196,196 of record CM060934.1, on the reverse strand, counting down.
TGCTCCTCCCCTCTGCATGCTGCTACATGGCCATGATCACCATCGACATAGCATCTGCCACCTTCTCAAGTTCAGCTACTCTGGCCTTAAGCCCACGCCTCACCCCTTAGTAGCAACCAAAGCCACCCCATAACCGAAGCCAAGCGACAACAGCCGCTCGAAGCAACAACTCGCCGCAACCTCCTTCTGATACTCCACCTCTATTCCTCTTGCTTTCTTGTCAACCGATCAAGCACTTTTATTCCTCTTTTATAATATATATATATATATATATATATATGTATGTATGTATGTATGTATACATACATATATATATATATATATGTATATATGTATATATATTTATGTGTGCACACACGCATGTGTGTGCATGCATGTGTGTGTGTGTGCGTGTGTTTTTTAATATATATAGTATATACGTAACAACCCTGCATTTTCTGATTGTTTTAATTGTATATTTTAATTATTATAATTGAATTCTTGATTTAAAAAATTAATTTTTATTTATTAAAATGAATAATTTTGTTATTTTAAATATAAATTTTTATTTTAATGTAAATTATAATTTCAAACATGTATAAATTGAATATTTTCCAAAAATGTGCATTTTGGTCAAAATGGTCAAACTTTGACTTACAAATTCAAAATTTGAAAGGTTGAAAATTTGAATTTAACCCTTTATTATGAAAGTAAATAAAATTTTAAGTAACTGCTTTCCGTTTCGTTGAAATCTGATTTACAGTGTGAAAGTTATGCCTTCTTAACTATTGTGTGAAATTTGTTGTATTTAACAAAATTGTTTATTTTAAATTGTATAAATAATATTTTATTTGGTCATGTAAAGTTCTAATTTATGTTTATATGGGTAAGTAACATGTATTGTATATATTTTGGTTTTAACACATTTTGAAAGTGTAATTGGCATTTTCCACTGTCAGTTGTATTTTTGTTTTAAAATTTCTAATTTCCAGTTTTAATTAATTAAAGTAATTATTTATTTATCTTTATATTTTCTTAAGAAATTAGTTTATTTTCATTCCCACTTTATTTTTTATTCATTTATTTATTTATTTGACATTCTATTTGTTTTAAAGTGGAATAAAAATTTTCTAGAGCCAATGGTATTTTTCTTTGTAATTTTCATGTCATGTTTTCAATTTTTAAACAATTGCTTTAGTTCTTTTTCCATTTTTCTCCAATTTAATTATTTATTTCATTTTAGAAATGATAAATAAATTATTTTATTTCAAATTTTTTCTGTATAATATTTTCAAAATGAAGTGGACAATTTTCCAAGGCTAGTGATGATTTATTTGTAATTTTTGAACACTGTTTTGGATTTTTAAGCAATTTCTTTTATTCTTTTTCTATTTTCTTTAAATTTAATTATTTATTTTCATATTATTTCACTTTGTTTCAGATTTTAAATGTATTTACTTAAATTATTTTGTTATACTTGATTTAAAAGAAATAGAAATACAAAGAGAGCTAGACCACTCATTTTTCTGGTGACTTTTCATAACCCTTGTCCTTTCATCTTTCTTTTGGCTTTTCATTGCTTTTGGCCGTTCATTCCTTTGCCTAGCCATGTATTCCTTCATTTTTCATGTGAGAAATCTTTCTCATCTGATAAACTCACGACCACTCCTTCTTGAGAGAAAATTTTGTAAGTTTTTTATGGCTTCTTTCTTATTTTTCTTCTTATTTTACATTGATTTTTGACTTGATCTTCCTTGTGCTTTGCTAGGTCACTACTCCTTCAACTCCACCATCCTCTCCATCATCACCATCCATAGCAACCATCAGCCTCTCCTCTGACCATCACCTCAAGCCGTGACCTCCATGTGACCAAAACACCACAACTTTGCATAAAACTCCACAAAAATTGCCTAGCCTAGCCATAAACTCCACTATCTCCTTCATATCTTGACTTGGCCACACCCCTAGCTCCACCACCACCTACCTACATCACCTCTAGACATCACTTCAGATTTGACCATACCTGAAGTATGTAGGGCCGAGCCCAAAACTTGGCATAGCCGAGACAAATGGTGCACCAAAACCATCCCATTTTGCATTGACCCTTTGCCTTCTTCATATGTTACTTCTACCATCATCTCCACTTGTAGCCGCACCTATATGATGCCATAACCCAAGCTTTAGCACATTCATAGCTGAGTATATGAACCCTATGGCCAAGCATTGGAGTGGTTGAAGCAAGGTCTAATCTGTCTTGTTCATTATTGCTTCGCATTTTAATTTGTTTCTATATCGTTTTGTGTTAAACATATTCATATGTTATATTGCATTGTCTTGTTTTGGTTGTTGTGACAAGATGATATCTTGGCTCTCTCCACTCATCTGAATCACTAGTCATGCTGTACCGTGGTTGACATGCCTTTGGAATCGTTTTGTGTGTCGTAGTGGTCTTTAGCTTGAAAAGGTGAGTCTTTCTCACTCTGACATATTTACTTATGAAATAGTAAATTGATGACAAGTGTATAGTAATATAAAATGTTTATGCAAGTTAATGATGATCATATGATATGCTATGCAATGTTATTACCATTTTAAAGCTGTAAATTATCACATGACATCTGATATATGGCATTATATTGTGATATTGACACTGTTATATTATTTCTGTATATGTTCACACTGCAAGTTCCCTGTTAGAATAGAATCACTATGGGTTGAAATGATACATACCCGAACGGACTTTAGAATAGGGAAAAATCGTTATGGGCTGAAATGATAGGCCTGAGCAATTTTTATTATATTTTATTTGACTCGGGATTGCGGGTTTGAAATGATAGAACCTGGGTTTTCTTTGTAAACTACGGATTGAAATGATATATATATCTCTATCACTTGACCTAGGTTAGAAAATTATATACAGACCCCGTGGTATAGTTTTTTTTATGATTTTTGTATGGATATGTATTTTAAAGTATGAATATGATTTAAAAATATGTATTTTATGGTTTCGAGAAAGTCAAATATTAAGTTTTGAATTTGTGAATTTAAGTATGTAAATTTGAAGTAAATATGATTTCTTGACTTTAAATTTTATTTTAAAAATGTAAGAAAATAATGGAAATTTAATTTAAAGTTTTGAAATGATATTTAAAGTAAAATGTTAAATTTTATTAAATTTATAAGTCAATAAACGGTGAATTTTGACTTAACTAATGAAAGTGAGTTTTAATAGGACATTTAATTATAAAATTTTATTGTGATAAATCATATATTAAAAATTATTTAAGTGTGAAATTTTGAAGTCTAGAAATATGATTTATAAGTTTAAAATTTGCTAAAATTGAAGTTTTATTGTTTTTTGAAAAATTATAATAAAATCTGGAATTTTATTAATAGCATTTCTAAAATACTGTAGTTTTATGACAGCACTTTCAAATGCTGTTGTTTTTGAACTTAACTATGTTTGAAATAACTAAATATCTATTACGGCATTTTATAAATGTCGTTATTCTTGAACTAATATATTTTGGAAACTATAAGCTACGATAACACTTTTAAATGCTGTCGTTGTTATAATTTGACAATGCTTTGGAATGTTATAGATTTTAACATTGTTTGAGTTATATTGTAAAGTGTTAATTGATTTAACTTTTGGAAATTGATTATTTGTGAAATATAAGGAGTTTTGAATATATTTTGATATTTAAATTTGAAATTTAAGGAATTTAAATTTAAATTTAATTTGAATTTAAATAAGGTTTACTTGGTTATGTGTTAAATGGAATGAAATATAATAGGATAAATGAATTTTTGAATGGAATTTTGACATGGGTTTTGTAATGATAATTGAAATAATAAATGAGTGACATATTTGATTTTTAAATGATATTTAAATTTGAATATTTGAAATTGAATTCAAATAATGATTTGATAACGAGATTTTGAAAGATACGATATTTTAATGATTTCGAAGTGGTTTTGAATGATATATTCTTTATTTTGGTAAAGAAAGTGGTTTTGAATGATACTTGATTTTGATAAATGAATATTTGAAGTTTGTATTAGTATGAAAGGATATTTGGTTTATTTGTAATTTGAATTTATTAAAAGATATTGGATTATGAAATGAATATTTCAAAACTAAACAATAATGAAATTAGATTTGAGATATGAATATATGAAATTGTAAAGTTTAGTTTTAAAATGTGGGATATTAAAGTTTGGAAATATGTTGAAATTGGATGGTTTATTTTGTAGATCAAATCTATATTTGAAATTTATGAGATTTGAAAAGTTTTGTAAGGAAACTGAATTGAATTGAAACTGATGGTTTGATTTGAATTAAATTAAAATTTTGAAATTTTGGTTTAATTGAATAAATTTGTAAAATGTAAAGAATTAAAGGAATGTTTCATGATTTCAAATGTATGATTTTGAAATGTTATGATTTTTAAAGTGTAATTGTTTCAAGTATTTTTGGTATCAAAAGAGTTATACTTTGAAAGCATTATGATTTTAAAATGAATATATTTTTGAAATGTTTTTGGTTTCGAAGTATAAACTATTTTGATTCAAAAATAGTTTTGAAATAAAAATGGTTTTCGTTTTGAAGTGTAAACTATTTTGAAAGGAATATAGTTTTGAAATGAAATATTTGATTTTTTTGGAGTTTAAACTATTTTGAAATGACCACGGCGTTATAATAACGATTGGTTGTTAAAGAGACCTCGATCGGAAGTTGTCATACTTCCTGATAACTCCGAAAACCACTTTAACAACTGTGTACGCAGTGGAGTTTCCAAAATGAAGTGGATGGTGGCGTTGTTCTTGAGGTATATTACATGGACCCAACTCCCGTGAGTTGGCATAAGGCGGCTAAAACAGGAGCGATCTCAGGCCAAAAGGGATAGCTCCTCTGGTCGGACACATTCCTTCGATACTATACTCTTACTTGTGGTTGATTAGATGGCCATCCTCCATTTTGATTGGGAGTGTGTTCCGACGTGGGCATAGTGGCTGCTGCGTTACCACTAGCCCGTGTGTGTAATTGGTATATCTACCCTGGCATTGCCTTATGTGCCGTGTCACCTACCATATCGAGCCTTACTATGAGTTTGGTTTTCTTCCGTAGCCCGTGGAGTATTTAGGGTAGTCTCTCGATCTGGAGATATGCTGATACTGGATGAACTACTGGGACTATTATGTGTGAAGGGCTATATGGGTAATCCAGAACACTATTTAAAAGTATGTTTATTTTACTGTAGACATTATTATAATAGCGGAATATTACTACACAGTAAATAGTTTAACGGGTCCTAAAAGGATGGACGATCCCAAGCATCCTTTAAGTTACTGATGCATTTTGTTACTGTTCACTTGAGTTGATTTACAGTTCATAAGTATTTATTTCCTGACTCAAGTGTTTTGTGTTTTTTTTTTGCGCTCGAGTCAGATTGAGTGATTCAGCATTCAAGACTCACCTTCGGAATTGGGGCTTTGCTTAAAGATCCAGCCATCTATTTTGCTTCTAATATTCAGTGATTTCAATGATGTGTTCTGATTTGTACCTGTTGAATCTTGTTATTCTTCTGTTGTATCTTATTTAACTCTGATGTATCTTATTTTTATATAGTGGCTTCATGAACTACTATCTCTTTTAATTCCGCTGCATTATTATTCACTCTGTGTTTGTGATATGTGATTATGTATTTACTGTATATTATGAGATTTGCCAAATTTTATTTACAACGCGATATTTTGAGCAATTCAAGTCCGACATGTGCGGATGCGAATGGTTGGAAATATCGGGTCGTTACAGTTGGTATCAGAGCTTTGGTAGCTCTGGGCAAAACTCAGTATATAGGGTAAATGTATTTACAGAATCACTTTCATTCGAGTTTAAATCTCTTTCTTTTTGACTCGATTCCTTTGAATTTTGGAACGTTCCCTATGGTTCCAAAATTAATTTCGTGTCCCTCATTATTCATTTTCTTTTGATTTTGGAGTATCCCATAACTCCACTTCGAAGGATCTTTATAATGAGTCGCAGTGCCGCCAATCTCAAATTATTTATAAAGGGGTGAGACTCCTTTACAATAGCATCGATTCACCAAGGATTTTATATACTCGGTTTAGATGCTAGTATCTATTATTATCCCAAACTCTATCTCTTGAGATCGAATGTTGATTTACCCCAGTAATCCACATCGATCTTATTCTTCAAATCACAGTTGACCAAGTTAAGGTTGCCCATGATTTATATAAGCTTAACCATCTTCCTATTCTATTATTTAATCATCTCATCTTTGTTTTCCAACTTATCTTCAAATCATTCTTAAAATGTAATTGTAAATTAATATATAATTTTTTTTATATATTGTGTTGTTTGAGTTGTTGATGTTGATTTGGGTTTTGGATCGATTCGTCTGATCAACGCTATCGATAAGATTTCCAAAACACTTAAACAGAGCAAACTGACATAATATGTTTTTCAAATTTAGTAATGAAATAATTTTGTAACTATATTATAAATCTTTTTCTTGATTTTATTGAATTAGTTGTTAAGAAATAATATTTGATTTTATATATCATTATCTCTTGTTTCATATATAAATAATTGAATTATAAACATGGTTATAAATTTATTTGGAAATTTAAAATGAATTTAAACAAGAATTTGAGAATTTAATTTCTGATGATTTCAAACCTTGTATTTACAGTTTAAAAGGATATATTATTTAAAGTATTTTTGAATAGAATTTGTTTCCAAAGAATTTTAAATTTAAATTTAGTGCTCTTCTCCTTGTCGCTGGAAAATAATTTCGATGATGACTGCAGCATCATCGACATTCATTTTCGAGTTTCGAAGTGAAGAGACCGTTCTGTAGTCTTGCTACAGTTTTGTTTTGGGAAATCTAATTGATTTGAATTTTTTTTATAATACTGGATTTATAACATATGCTGATATATGATTTAAATTTGAATGGATATATATAGTATATGTGCATTTATTTATCTCTAAATAGTTGGAATTTATTGGAAATTTAATTCCTAAATTTTATCGTGAAGGATAATTTCAAGTAAAATTTCATGATTTGAATAAATATTCAAGCCTGAAATGATTAAATTAGAAAGTTTTATTTGTATAATACACAATTTCATTCCAATATAACTTACCTTAATTTTCAAAAGTTGAATATGTAATTGGATAATATACAATATAAAAAGATTTTATAAATAAAATTTGAGTGGTTATAATAAGTGGTATACACTTAAATTTTAGTTATAAAAAGATTAACTGAGGTAAGTAGAAAAAGAGGGTAATGGAATAATTTACAATATAAAATGATGTTAAAGAAACTAAGGATAAATTAAAGCAGTTATAATAAGTATAAATATATTTAACATAGGTGATAAAATATATTGAGAGGAATAAATTAAATTTTAATTAGGAATAAATAAGGATAAATTTATTGAGTACATTATGTGTATACGAAATGATTTTTCAAATCCATGATTTTTTAATATTTTTTATTTAAGATAATTTGATGATAAAATAATGAAATTTAAGATAGTTAAGATTCATTTAACTCGTGTAAAATTAATTATCAATTTAAGTTGAAATTTTCATGGTTTCAAATTTATTATCTTATTTTGTTCTCAAACTATCTTTTGGATGACCTTATTTCCCTTACCTTGCTATAGAATGAGGAAGCTATTGCTTATACCAGTCTGTTTGGAAATCTTTGATAACCTTCAGTATTCATTTTAAATCTGAGCACTGCTTGCCATCCACTGACTGTCGGTCAAACGGAAAGGGTGAATCGGATTTCTAGAAGATCTTTTCCGTGCTTGTGTTCTTGATTCTGGAGGATGTTGGGAAGATCATCTCCACCTTGTTAAACTTACCTATAACAACAGTTATCAAGTATAAATTTCAATCTTCTTATCATCTTGTCTTAATCATATTTCATTCTATCTTTTTTTTTGTTTTCCCCTACCTCATTCTTTTTCGAGGACGAAAGTTTTGAGTGCGGGAGAGTGTAACAACCCTGTATTTTCTGATTGTTTTAATTGTATATTTTAATTATTATAATTGAATTCTTCATTTAAAAAATTTATTTTTATTTATTAAAATGAATAATTTTCTTATTCTAAGTATAAATTTTGATTTTAGTGTAAATTATAATTTCAAACATGTATAAATTGAATATTTTCCAAAAAAGTGAATTTTGGCCAAAATAGTCAAACTTTGACTTTAAATTAAAATTTGAAAGTTTGATTTTTTTTTAATTTTACCCTTTATCATGAAAGTAAATAAAATTTTAAGAATATTTATTTTCGTTTCGTTGAAATCTGATTTATAATGTGGAAGTTATGTCATTTTAACTATTGTGTGAAATTTGCTGTATTTAACAAAATTGTTTGTTTTAAATTATATAAATAATATTTTATTTGGTCATGTAATGTTCTAATTTATATTTATATGGGTAAATAATGTGTATTGTATATATTTTGGTTTTGAAACATTTTGAAAGTGTTATCGGCATTTTCCAATGTCAGTTGTATTTTTGTTTTAAAATTTCTAATTTCCAGTTTCAATTAATTAAAGTAATTATTTATTTATCTTTATATTTTTCTTAAGAACTTATATTATTTTCATTCCCACTTTATGTTGTTCCTCATTTATTTTATTTATTTGACATTCTATTTGTTTTAAAGTGAAATAGAAATTTTCTAGAGCCAATGGTATTTTTCTTTGTAATTTTCATGCCCTGTTTTCAATTTTTAAACAATTTATTTAGTTCTTTTTCTATTTTCTCCAATTTAATTATTTATTTAATTTTATAAATGATAAATAAATTATTTTATTTCAAATTTTTCTTTATAATATTTTCAAAATGAAGTGGATATTTTTCCAAGGCTAGTGATGATTTATTTGTAATTTTTGAACACTGTTTTGGATTTTTAAGCAATTTCTTTCATTCTTTTTCTATTTTCTTTAAATTTAGTTATTTATTTTCATATTATTTCACCTTTTCGGTCTTTAAATGTATTTATGAAATTATTTTGTTATATTTGATTTAAAAGAAATAGAAATACAAAGAGACTTAGACCATTCATTTTTCTGGTGACTTTTCATTACCCTTGTCCTTTCATCTTTCTTTTGGCTTTTCATTGCTTTTGGCCGTTCATTCCTTTTCCTACACTGTATTCCTTCATTTTTCACATGAGAAATCTTTCTCATCTCATCAACTCACGGCCACTCCTTCTTGAGAGAAAATTTTGTAAGTTTTTTTAGGGCATCTTTCTTATTTTTCTTCTTATTTTACATTGATTTTTGACTTGATCTTCCTTGTGCTTTGCTAGGCCACTACTCCTTCATCTCCACCATCAGCAGTCACAACAACTATCAGCCTCTCCTATGACCATCACCTCAAGCCGTGACCTCCATGTGACCAAAACACCACAACTTTGCATAAAACTCCACAAAAATTGCCTAGCCTTGCCATAAACTCCACTATCTCCTTCATATCTTGACTTGGCCACACCCCTAGCTCCACCACCACCTACCTACATCACCTCTAGACATCAATTCATATTTGACCATACCTGAAGTATGTAGGGCCGAGCCCAAAACTTGGCATAGCCGAGACAAATGGTGCACCAAAACCATCCTATTTTGCATTGACCCTTTGCCTTCTTCATATGTTACTTCTACCATCATCTCCACTTGTAGCCGCACCTATATGATGCCATAACCTATATGATGCATTGAAATGACACATTCCCAAATGGACTTTAGAAAAGGGAAAAATCGTTATGGGCTGAAATGATAGGCCTGAACGATTTTTATTATATTTTATTTGACTCGGGATTGCAGGTTTAAAATGATAGAACCGGGGTTTTCGTTGTAAACTACGGATTGAAATGAAATATATATGTATCACTTGAACTAGGTTAGAAAATTATATACAGACCCCATGGTATAGTTTTTTATGATTTTTATATAGATATGTATTTTAAAGTATGAAATTTGATTTAAAAATATGTATTTTATGGTTTCGAGAAAGTTAAATATTAAGTTTTGAATTTGTGAATTTAAGTATGTAAATTTGAAGTAAATATGATTTCTTGACTTTAAATTTTATTTTTAAAATGTAAGTAAATAATGGAAATTTAATTTAAATTTTTGAAATGATATTAAAGTAAAATGTTAAGTTTTGTTAAATTTATAAGTCAATAAACAGTGAATTTTGACTTAACTAATGAAAGTGTGTTTTAATTGGACATTTAATTATAAAATTTTGTTGTGATAAATCATATGTTAAAAATTATTTACATGTGAAAATTTGAAGTCTAGAAATATGATTTATAAGTTTAAAATTTGCTAAAATTGAAGTTTTATTGTTTTTTGAAAAATTATAATAAAATCTGGAATTTTATTAATAGCATTTCTAAAAATACAGTAGTTTTATGACAGCACTGTTGTTTTTGAACTTAACTATGTTTGAAATAACTAAATATCTATTACGGCATTTTATAAATGTCGTTATTCTTGAACTAAACTATTTTGGAAACTATAAGCTACGATAGCACTTTTAAATGCTGTCGTTGTTATAATTTGACAATGTTTTGGAATGTTATAGATTTTAACACTGTTTGAGTTATATTGTAAAGTGTTAAATGATTTAACTTTTGGAAATTGATTATTTGTGAAATATAAGGAATTTTTAATATATTTTGATATTTAAATTTGAGATTTAAGGAATTTAAATTTAATTTGAATTTAAATAAGGTTTACATGGTTATGTGTTAAATGGAATGAAATACAATAGGATAAATGAATTTTTGAATGGAATTTTGGCATGGGTTTTGTAATGATAATTGAAATAATAAATGAGTGACATATTTGATTTTTAAATGATATTTAAATTAGAATAATTGAAATTGAATTCAAATAATGATTTGATAACGAGGTTTTGAAAGATATGATATTTTAATGATTTCGAAATGGTTTTGAATGATATAATCTTTATTTTGTTAAAGAAAGTGAATTTGGATTGATACTTGATTTTGATAAATGAATATTTGAAGTTTATATTAGTATGAAAGGATATTTGGTTTACTTGTAATTTGAGTTTATTTAAAGATATTGGATTATGAAATAAATATTTCAAAACTAAATAATAATGAAATTAGATTTGAGATATGAATATATGAAATTATAAAGTTTAGTTTTGAAATGTGGGATATTAAAGTTTGGAAATATGTTAAAATTGGATGGTTAATTTTGTAGATCAAATCTATATTTGAAATTTATAAGATTTGAAAAGTTTTATATGGAAACCGAATTGAATTGAAATTGATGGTTTAATTCGAATTAAATTGGAAATTTGAAATTTTGGTTTAATTGAATAAATTTGTAAAATGTAAAGAATTAAAGGAATGTTTCATGATTTCAAATGTATGATTTTGAAATGTTATGATTTTCAAAGTGTAATTGTTTCAAGTATTTTTGGTTTTGAAAGAGTTATACTTTGAAAGTATTATGATTTTGAAATGAATATATGTTTGAAATTTTTTTGGTTTCGAAGTATAAACTATTTTGATTGAATATATAGTTTTGGGATAAAAATGGTTTTGGTTTCGAAGTGTGAACTATTTTGAAAGGAATATAGTTTTGAAATGAAATGATTTGATCTTTTTGAAGTATAAACTATTTTAAAATGACCACGGTGTTATAATAATGATTGGTTGTTAAAGTGATCGAGATTGGAAGTTGTCATACTCTCTGCCAACTCCGAAAACCACTTTAACAACTGTGTACGCGGTGGAGATTCCAGAATGAAGTGGATGGTGGCGTCGTTCTTGAGGTATATTACGTGGACCCAACTCCCATGAGTTGGCATAAAGTGGCTAAAACAGAAGCGATCTCGGGCCAAAAGGGGTAGCTCCTCTGGTCGGACACACCTTCGATACTATACTCTTACTTGTGGTTGATTAAATGGCCATGCTTCGATTTTGATTGGGAGTGTGTTTCGAGGTGGGCGTAGTGGCTGCTGCATTACCACCAGCCCGTGTGCGTAATTGGTATATCTACCCTGTCATTGCCTTGTATGTCGTGTCACCTACCATATCGAGCCTTACTACGAGTTTGGCTTTCTCCCGTAGCCGTGGAGTATTTAGGGTAGTCTCCCGATCTGGAGATATGTTGATACTAGATGGACTACTGGGACTATTATGTGTGAAGGGCTATATAGGTAACCCGGAACGCTATTTAAAAGTTTGTTTATTTTACTGTAGACATTATTATAATAGCGCAATATTACTACATAGTAAATAGTTTAACGGATCCTTAAAGGATGGGCGATCCCAAGCATCCTTTAGGTTACTGATGCATTTTGTTACTGTTTACTTGAGTTGATTTACAGTTCATAAGTATTTATGTCCTGACTCGAGTGTTTTGTGTTTTGCTTTACGCTCGAGTCAGATTGTGTGATTCAGCATTCAAGACTCTCCTTCGGAGTTGGAGCTTTGAATGAAGATCCAGCCATCTATTTTGCTTCCAGTATTCAGTGATGTATTCTAATTTGTACCTGATGAATCTTGTTATTTTTCTATTGTATCTTATTTAAATCTTATGTATCTTATTTTTATATAGTAGCTTCATGAACTATTATCTCTTTTAATTCCTCTGCATTATTGTTTACTCTGTGTCTATGATATGTGATTATGTATTTACTGTATATTATGAGATTTGCCAAATTTTATTTACAACGCGGTATTTTAAGCAATTCAAGTCCGACATGTGCGGATGCGAATGGTTGAAAATATCGGGTCGTTACAATATATAAAGTTATCTTAAAAAAAGGGCAAGGATATATTTATTTATTTATTTATTTACAACTTATATTTTCAGAGCAGATTTTTGGTTATAACATACTATGTGTGCGTGTGTATTATGCTAAAATATTTATTTGAGAATTTGAAAGGAAATATATGTACTGTTAATGAATATTGGTTTTCAATATAATATGAAGATATTTATGTTAATGTGTGTTTAATAAATTTAAGTTATGAAAATTTTATTTTTCATATGTGTTGTTAATTAAATATTGATTTTTAGAAAAAAATTTAATATAATATATATTTTCCATTTATATCAAGCTCGTTTTGATTTTTGAATTCATCAATTCAGGTCCGTCGTGCTTTGCTTTTTGTTTCGTCGCTGTCCAAAATCGATCGTAGTAGTTAGTTGTTTTGATTTGTCACTTATCTGTGCGCTCGTCCTGTTTTCTCTAGCCTCGAAAGGTGAGCAATTACTCATGATTAACATTCTTATGTTTAGTTAATTAATTCACATGAAATGATGATTGAAATAAGCTGTTAAATTTAAGTTGTTAAGTTATTTAATTGTTAAATATGATATGCCATTATCTGCAATTGTTTACCTGTGACATATGACACCATAACCTGTTGTATATGTATTATATATAAATTTGTTACTGATGATATATGCATGTTGTTGATATGTTATATTATCATTGTATTTTTTCTTAATCTGCAAGTTCCCTGTCAGTTTAGAAATCTCTGTGGGTTGAAATGATACATACCGGAATGATTTTATAGATTATGGAAAAAATTTTATGGGTTGAAATGATAAACCCAAGCAATTTTCATTGATTTTGAAATTTTGGAATTGCGGGTTGAAATGATAAATACCCATAAATTATTAAATTTAAATTGCGGATTGAAATGATAAATATCCGTATCACTTGACCATATGATAGAAAGCTATATACGGACACCGTTGGTCTATTTTGAAAATTGTTTTCCAAAAGTTTTGAAAGGAAATATGTTGGTTTTTAGTAAATATTGATTTTAAATATAATATAATTTTTTCTAATATATGTGTGAAATTTACATTTTTAAATTATATGTTTGGAAATTTTAAATTTATAAGTTAAGTTTTGAAAAATGTAAATTTTATGATTTTACTTATTGTTTTATTATTTTTAAATATATAAAATAAGATTTAAGTTAAAAATAATTAATATAATAAAATTTAATAAAAATTTATTTTAATCAATATATATAATATGTTTAAACTATTTATTTAAATTTATGTTAATATTTTAAAAATAGATTGTGGTAATAACTTTAATATATATATAATATATTGAAAATATTTATTTGAACCTATGTTGATATTTTAAAAATAGAGTTTGTGATAAATTTAAATAAATAAAAGTTGTAAGATAAATTGAAGTTGGTTTGGAATTTAATTTGTTTAAGAATTTAATATAAATAAGAATTTATTTGAAACTTATTGATTTTGAGATGTTAAAGATAATATTTTAATAACTTGATAACTGGATTTTGATTTAGGGTGATTTAATGAATATTTTCAAATTTAAATGAAATCGAAATTCAATATTTAATATTGATCTAAATTTGTAATATGAGATTTTATCTAAATGTTATAAAAAATGATTAAGTTGATTATTGAAATATAAACGAAATTTAGAAAATTGAGTTATTATAAATTATTTGAATATGTAAACTTTGAAATCTATTGAAATTGGTTGTAGTTTCAATTTGTAGTTCAAACTTGGATTTGAAATTAATGTAAATTAAAATGTTTTTAATGAGGATTTAATTTGAATCTTTAACCCTTTAAATTGAAATTGTTGAACTGGATTGATTTAAATTGAATTTTGGAATTAAAGTTGATTTGAACCGATTTGTGAAATTGGAAGAAACTATTTTTAATATATATAAAGTATTTTTAATAAATATAAACTATTTCAATATATATAAACTATTTTCAATATATAAACTATTTTAATCTATAACTATTTTAAAATATAAACTATTTTTAATTTATAACTATTTCAATACATATATAAACTATTATCAATATTTAAACTATTTTAAGTTGGAACTGTTATGATTTATATTTAATAGATTTAAATGTGAATATTTTGATATGATGGTTTGAACTATTTGGAAGTGAAATAATGATTTCGAAAGTAAAATATGATTCTGAAAGTGAAATAATGAGTTTGAAAGTAAAATATGATTTTGAAAGTGAAATAATGATTTTGAAGTGTTTGCGCCAAAATTGGTCACAACACCCAAAAGCCTTGAAAGCGCCAGTATTTACACAAGATCCACAATATTCACACACAGATCTCTGATCTAGATAGTGTAGAGAGTAAAAGTGAAGAAATATTCAAATTAAAAATGGAAGAAAGCAAGAAAGAACACAAGATTTATAGTGGTTCAGGAATCCGGCCTACGTCCACTTTGAATCAATCCTTTTTATTCCTTTTGTGTTGTTGAGATTACAATTACAAGCCTTTTTATTCGTAAACAAAAATAGCAGAGTTCCGACGTCAAGAGTCCAAGAAGATCCCATTTGCAGTTTCCATAGGACTCCTATTTATAGGTGTAAATTCGAAAACATCCACCTCAAAACCTAGAATACCTCTTCTCTTGCACAAGTGGGCCCACCAGACCGATCTAGAGCGATTTCAGATCGATGCATCTTTAATTTGTATCAATCCAAAAGTGGCTCAATCGAGTCGACATTGAGCATGAACATTCTACAGGTTGTACATAAGGTTCTGTGAAAATTCGGTCGCATTTGGACTTCTAAATTGTCTGTTATGATCGATGCAAGTTTGTGTTCACGGGCTAGCCGTCGAGTTCGCATCGATCTCCCGCTCCACATTCTACTTTCTTCTTATCAACATAGTTCCCATCGATGACGTGTCTCAAAGATCCAGGAAAGATTTACCTTTCCTGCCGTTCGACCGAGTCATCCATTTATTTGTATCCCAGTCGTATCCGACGACATGCGCTGTTCGTATCCATCGGTTGTTCCCTTGTTCGTACCGATCCCAGTTGTATCATTTCATGTCCATCCACCTGCGCCCATAGCTTTATTCGTATCCATCAATTGTGCCTCAGTTTGCATCCAACGATCCAAGTCCATAA
The DNA here is from genome assembly GCA_030765085.1 of Allium cepa. NCBI lineage: Eukaryota > Viridiplantae > Streptophyta > Magnoliopsida > Asparagales > Amaryllidaceae > Allium > Allium cepa. The sequence continues at coordinate 953,180,212 of CM060934.1, read as the reverse complement.
CCTTCTTATCAATCAAAGATTTACTTCTCATATCCATCGGTTGCTCTCTTGTTCGTATCGATCCCAAATTATGTCCCTTTTTATCAATCCAAACTTTGATCGATACGAAGTGTCTCTTGCTGCAACCATTCAATCGATGTGTGTTGCATCGATATGAATCCATCAATTCTAAGTATGCTGCCATTTCCATCCCGATCGATATGAAGTCATCGATTCAAACCCATGAGCTGCCACGTGATCGATATCAACAATATCGATATGAACCAATCTCCATGAATCTTGATTCATCCATATTTCGAGCATATGAACTCCGATTGAGTTGATATTTGAAAGTAGCCTCTCGTAGCATTGTTCATCATTCCCAATTGATCCTATATTGATTGGAGCTCAGCTAAATTTCGACGACAACGATCATAGCCTTGTTTTCAATCGATCTCCAATCCTGATATCCATCCTTTCCAACCAATCTGTTAATAACCCAACCTTGACTAAAAAGTGGGATAACATGAAAGTAAAATATAATTTCTAAATTGATATGATTTCGAAAAAAATATAACTTGAAAGTGATATAATCTTGAAATGAATACAATATTTTGATATAAAGTATAAACTGTTAAAATAAAATAACCATGATGTGAAATAAGCATTTGGTAGTTAAAGAGACCATGATCGAATATTGTCATACTCTCTTCCAATAACAAAAACCACTTTAACAACTGTGTACATAGTGGAGGTTCCATAATGAAGTATGATGGTTTGGCGATGTCTATATAAGGTATTAACGTAGTCCTGACTCCCACAAGTCAACTTGATGTGGCTAAAACATGAGCTATACCTAGGCCAAGTGAGGTCGCACCTTCGATCAAGCATGCTTCTTCGATACCATTCTATTACTATGTGATTTGATTAGGTTCACCTTTGACTTTGGGAGTGTTTCTCGAGGTGGGAGGTAGTGGCTGCTATGCATTACCACCAGTCCAATTCTACGAAATGGTAGAATCCTACCCTAGGAATTGCCTCGCGTGCCTTGTCATATTCCTCATCGCACCCTCTACAATTTTAGTTTGTACCATACCTATAGAGTGCTCCCTGAGTAAATCACTGGTTAGGTGGAGCTTACAGTATTTGTATAGACTACGGGAATATATAAAAATATATTAAAGGGGATATGGGTAACGCCTTAACGCTATTTTAATAGTTTACTTTATTATAGACATTATATATATGTAGCGTATTGTATTATATTTGTAGATAGTTTAACGAATCCTTAAAGGATGGGCATCCCAAACATTCTTTGAGTTATTTTGTATTTCAGTTGACATTTACTTGAGTTGAATTTACTGGTATAAGGATGTTAATCTTGACTTGAGTGTTTTGTGTTTTGCTTTATACCCATGTCAGACTAAGTATCATAGCATTTGAGACTCGCCTTAGAGCTTGGAGTTTTGCTTGAAGATCTACCTTATATCTGCTCATCTTTCAGTTATCTCCAGTTGTTTACATTCAATCTTGTTATTTTCTTACGTATTAGAGATTCCATTGTAATTGAGATTTCCATTGTATTTGTTTCAAACTCTGATGTTTATACAATAGCTTTATGAACTACTATTTATTTGTTCTGCTGCTTATTTTTGTATTACTCTATGTTTGTGATTCTATGATTGATTTATTTACTACATATGCTAAGTTTTGCCAATTATAAATTAACAATTTGTTGTTTTGAGCGATTCAAGTCTGACATGAGTGGATGATTGTCGATTTGAATGGTTTAAAATGCTAGGTCGTTACACGTGGTATTAGAGCTCCGGTTTAGGCAAAACTTAGAATATGGAGTAAAAACTCATTAGAGATAGGGTAGTAATACACTAGAATGAGTAGAATCAATTATAGAATCATTTTCGTTTGAGCTTGAAATCCTTTGTTAGAATTCTCTTTGATTTGGATTTTATTTTGATTTTTGGAACGTTCCCTTCATTCTGAAATCCATTATTGTCCTTTCTTATTCGTGTTCTTCCTGATACTAGAGCATCCCATAGCTCTATTTCTGTTGAACTCTGTAATAAATTTAATCTAATCTTGCCACGTTAATTGGCAACTTCATCCGTATCTATGAGTAATCCCATCGTTGATTCCACCAACCTTAGTATGATCTGTAAAGTGGTGAAACTCCTTTACAATAAGTCGTTGATTTACTGAAAATTTCTACGTCCTCGGTTTTGATGCTACCTTCTCTTGTAAAGCCCAAACTGTTTCTCTAGTAGACGACCCGGGTAATTCTCTTGTGAACAAATGTCGAATGCCTTAGGATCCTACAGGAAGTTTTACCTTTCTGCTTGATTTTCAGTCTGGTGATCTTGTCTCCACCCGATTGTCAAGGATTATCCTGATGTTTGGTGAAGGCACTCCTTTACCTTCCAAGCAAGAAACTGAATTCCGCATCGATCTTATTTCTGGACTTCGATCTGTTGTCATACTCCCAGACGAATGGTTTTTATGAATAGTTAGCCGTGCCTATGAATTAACCAATGTTCTTATTTTCATCGATTTCATAAATCGTGTTTTCCACTATTTTTTCAACTAGATTGTCCTAGTTTATGATATTCTCATCTTTCGAAGTCTCGGTTGACTCAGTTAAGGTCGTCGAGATTAATATAAGTCGATCTATCTTTACTATGTAATTTAATTTTCTTATCTACTTTTCGAGCCTATCTTTGTAGTTAGATTTCTCTTTAATTTAGGTTCCTCTAGATTTGAATCCATATCCTTATTCTAAATCCACTCTTGAATTATTATGTGAGGGAATGTATTTGTAATTGATATAAAAATGTTTTATACTGTGTAATTTGAGTTATTAATTTTGAATTTTGGGTTTCGATCGATTCGTCTGGCCAACGCTATCAATAGGAATTCCAAAACACTTGAACAAAGCAAACTGACACAATATTGTTTTGGTGTTGGTAAATGAAATAATTTTTTGTATGGTTATATTATATATATATAAGTAAAATTTTCGGAAATTAGATAGTGAAATGAATTGGTTATTAGAAATGATAATATTGGATTTTCATTTACTACATTTTCAACATTCCTTAACCATTAAATATTGTTGTATGTTATAAGGAGTTGAAATTTTCTAAAACATGGTTTACAAATTAGTTTGCAGATGAATGAATTTAAATTAAGGATTTGGGAACTTAAATTTCTGGTGCTTTTCAAAATTTGGTTTTCAAGGTTTTGAAAAATATATTATATGAAAGTATTTTCGGGCAGAAATTGTTTCCAAAGAATTTTTGAAAAGAAGTAATTTTGTACTGTCCTCTTTAGTCACTGAAAAATAATTTTGATGATGACTGCAGCATCATCGACATTCATTTTTGAGTCTCGGAGTGGAGAGACCACTTAGTAGTATTAGTACACTTTTGTTTGGAAAAATGGATTTGATTTGAATTTCTTGAGTATGATTTTGATGTATAAAATATATATGTTTATATTTATTTCAAAATGGTTTGAAGTGAAACTGAAAATTTAACTCTTAAATTCTGTAATGGTTTTCAATTATTGAGATGAAGCAAAATTTTGAACAATTGGAGTGTCTAAATGAGAATTGGAATTTAAAACTACTTGAAAAAATTAAACTAGGATTAAATTAATTTGTATAATACTCAATTGCATTCTAAAACATATATAACTTACCTGAAGTATTTAAAAAGTTAAATATAATGAGAATATGTAACTGAATAATGTACAATATAAATGTAAGTAATAAAATGCGCAAAATAAAGTTTTGTTATCGGAAATTATAAATAAAAATTGATTGTTATAATAAATGTTTATAAACTTAATTTATGTAATAAGAATGTTAATTGAGATAAATTGAGTAATAAAAGAGAATGAGTAAATAAATATGAACTTAAGGAGCTAAACAGGCAATAACATGAATTCTTATTTGCAAACAGATAGTAAATGTAACATCACAAAGTTTTGAAATTAAAATTCAGTAAATTATTTGAACTTTTAAATTTAATTTGCGAAATTTCAACAGAAATTAAATATTGTTGATATTAATATTACAAAGTTATATGGTATCAAATAAATATTTGATAGTTAAGTTTAAATAAATAATAATAATAATAATAATAATAATAATTAAAGAAAAGAACATATTACAAAACAAGAATTTGTTTAAATAATAAAATAATATATATTTGATAAATTACATGGTAATAGTCAAACTTTAAATTGAAATAGAATAAAAAAATGTATGTTTGTAATAAAATTTATATAGTTATAAAATGACATATGACATACACATAAGTGTATGAAATTTATATAAACAAGTAAATATAAGTATGTAGAAATATAAAAAGAAAAAAAACTGTATAATAAAACAAGACCAAATGTACTTATAAAAAACAACAGCATATGTTGTAAGTATTAAAGAAGCATTGCATTACATGCCTTCATTTAATGCTTTCATTAAATGCTATTTACTCTTCAGCATGTACAAGATCCCATCAGCTGAACTAAAAAGCATGGGTTTAGTCAACAAATAAAGAAAAAGATATAATCTAATTTAAAGAACTGTTGCACCTGTAAACTGCACATCTACTTGTATACCCTCTCCTTTATATATGCGAACATCAGTTTTAGTTCATTCGTTCAACAAATCTTAGCAAAGAACAGAAATAAAAAAGAAAAGAAGACCATCACTTTATATTCAAATTTGAAAACAATTAGCTGAAGAAAGAAAAAGGAGAAAGAAGATCAGAACTGCAGTTTCAAAAATCAATATAGCTCTGTTCAAACTTGTTTCTGTGAGTAAACTACACTTTAAAGCTTTAAGTTAATATAAAACATTTCAAAAAAAAAATAGTGATAATATAGTTTGTATCTGCTTGGGTTTGAATATAGTTCTGTGTTTTTTCATTAACATATTGTTTTCTCTATTGAGGTTACGGAGTTAAATATTTTAACAAGATTCAAAGGTATTATCATTCAACCCTTTTTAGGCCTAAAGTATCAACTAAACAAGTTGTTTAAGCATAGGTTATGATCTAACATTTTGTTTAAGTATGATAGTGGTAAATGGACTCTGTAAATTTTGGTTTGCAGAGCATATCTTAAATATATGCAAATTTCAAATGTTAAAAATTATTGATTCGATTTTGTAACTTGAAACTACATTCAAAAATAGGATTTATAAAACAAAAATGAATTTTTTGGTTAAGTATATTATGAACAGTCTGTAGTTAAACCAAAAACAAGTTTAATCAGATTCTGTTAATCAAATGAATTTCGGATGTTGTAATTTCTCTTGAAGCTAGTTTGGAACTCAAGGATGTAAGGAAAAATGCAAAGAAAATTATCCATTGCAAGAATTTTAGGGACAAGGCGCAATTAGGGTTTAAGGTTCGAAATTGTTGTGGCTGGAAAACGTGATGAGTTCGTCCCCTCCGATCGACCGAGCTTCTCGAAACTTTGGGGAAGTGTAGTTCAAGGTGTTGAGGTGGTGTGGACGAGGTTGGAGCTCCTCCGGTAGTTTGAGGAACGCTGGCGAAGCGATTTTTATTGGAGGTGTTTGGGCTACAGTTCGAGTTGATATGCTAAAATTCGATTTTGAAAACTTTGCGTCGAAGCGAGGTGTGATCTCGAGTATATGGACGATTCGCGACTGGACGGTGGTCGCGATGTTTGCCGTAGCGGCGGCGCGACGTCGTTCACGTGCACGACGTCATCTTCGTGTCAGCAAGGTCGGGCCTGGGGAGAACTCGAGGGGACGCTCGAGTCGAAAGGGGAAGTTCTTCGGGTTTTCTCTCTCGCGTTCAAATGGTTAAATCCCGTGATGATTAAGTTTTTAACTTAGTTTAAAAAAAAGGGAAGAAGAAACAGGGTACGGAGGAGAAGGGGAAGAGACTCGGGGAGGTACACGGGGTTCAACCTGAGTTTGCCTGGGTGTTTGCTCGGGTTACTCTGAAATTGGGTTAGGCCCAATAAGACTTTGAATTTACAATGCTAAGTAATTTTTGTATTTGCAATGCAACCAAGACTGATTTATGTTAAGTTAAAAACTTACTATATGTTTAAAATTTGTTAACAATGTTTTTTCTAGAGTTTACTTAATCCGTTAATTAAGTTATTTAATTTAAAATAAGAATTGAAGATAATTTACATTTAAATTTTCAATGTAACCATAGATTGATTTTAAAGTGTAAATCAGATTCTTAAATGAAAATTGAGGTAGATAATTTGTATTAATTAATGATTTTAAAAAGAAATTAAGAATGATATACAATTTGAAATTAAAATTGATTGATAAACAATTAGGTGTTCAAATTAAATTTGTAAATTAAGAATTTGTTATTCAGATAAATTAAAGTCGACAAATTAAATTTCGGGGTTAATCAAAATAACTAATTTTGAAACAATAAATCGAGTTAAGTAAGATTTAATTTATTAATCCAAATTTTTGATCATTGATTTAAACATCACTACAAATAATTGTATGGTAAATTTATTTAGACCACATTGGAAAGTAATTACTATGTGTGCACGATATTGATATTTCTATTCTGTTTGTGATACTGTGTGATGTAGATTGCCATGTACTGCACTATAATTGTGATTTGTTCTGTATTGATATGAAAACCCTGTTTACCTGTAAAACGACATTAAAACTTCTATGCAACAGGGAATCGGATTTCAGTTTGTTATCCGAAACCCACATCGAACCTGTAAATTTTATGAACGACATATCCACATGTTTTTAAAAAAAAATTGACTCTCACTATTCGGTTTAGCCAGGAAAGGACCTTTGTGTCACATAAACTATCCCGAATAAGTGATACGACGAAATGGATGAGCATTTGAAGACGGTGGTGAAGACAGGGCGTCTTCGAGAATGATAGAATAACCTATCGAATGACTCTGCACTGAGTTGCTCCGATATAGAGTTCTCCATATGTGATGGGGAATCCGATCGGGATTATGGACACCCGGATTGCAGGGACTTCTTTGGAAGTGCCTTCGGTTCTGTTCAAACCCAGAACAGACTTGTATGGATTGTATATCTGACTTACAATTGAGATATAAAGCAGATTTCTTTCAAATACATTTTTGTTGGTAGCAGAGAATTTATTCTCTTAGCTTAACACCCTTCTCTGAGACGTACGAGCTTTGAAGGTTATCAGTAATATATTCCCAATTTGGTAATGTGGCATGCTGAGTGTTGTTGATCATTTGTTGATCAAAGCATGACTTTGTGAAAAGTGTGGCTTTGTGGACGAGACTTCGTTGAACCTCACAACCCGGTAATGGTCGAAACAGGAAAGATGCGGCAAGGTTATTAGGGGTAGCGCCCCTTAGGATATGTGCATTTACTTCTGGATAGTAGTGGTATCATTGTATGGAGCCCAGATACTTAACTTATGTTGATATGGAAGATATATATATATATATATATATATATATATATTACTTGTGATTTGTTGTTGGGGCCCCGGATAAAGGTTGGTTACAACTGGGGGATGGCATACTCATGTCAGTAGATACCCAGTTAGGGGTAACCTGGACTTGTGTTGGCAGAGATCCGGTTAGTTTCTCGGGTCGTCCCTCCAGAGGCGTACCCATGTGGCCCAGGAAGTTCCTTAGCCTAACCATTTGTTGGAAATCCAATTCCCAATACGAAACCTTGTACGGTTTTAGTTGTAGAACCTACCATCTAATATGGTAGCTATAGTAGGCATAATATAATGGTACCTATGCTGGCTAAGATTTATATTCTATTTTCGAAATGCTTCCTACACTATGCACTAATAATAATATCAAAGAAATTTTTCTCGTATTAAGCATATTTGACTATCATAAGAAGAAATCTCCTCCAATTTTGCGATTGCATTGTGTGTGTGGCGGGAGGTCTTATGATAGTTTCATTTTAAAAGCATACCGAAATTCTTTTATAAATATAGTTTCTTCAAAAGCAACTATTTTTGTTTACTCATACCAGTCCCATGACTGACCTAGAGTTTATTGTTTCTTTCCTAAACTTTAGGTGCCCGTAATTTTTACTCGGGCAGCCTAGTAGCAGGTTTTCCGTATTCTGGAGTTAGCAGTATTTTAAAGCTCTTATCTTGGAGATATTCTAGAAGCTTTTGGAGATCTCAGGTGTTTTGCTTTTGGGAGTTCGTTCTCACTTCTTTCATTTGAAGACTTTTTGGATATATGATCACTATTTTATTATTATGATGTTGTATTTGGAGTTGTGGTGTATGTATTAAATACTCTGATGTAGTAATGGATAGTTTACTGTTGTATCTGTGATATATGCATGATATTCATTATGTTCCACTGTTTTATATTCATCTGATGTTGTTATAAGCTCCATCCGAACTGGAATTTGACGTTCGAATCTCCGGCAGTTGAATACAAGTGAGGTATCTGATGTCGATTTTTGAACGATGAATTTTGGGTCGTGACAAATTAGTATCGGAGCACTGAAGGTTGATTAAGAACTTTAGCTACGGAGAATAACACATTAGATGGCTCATTAGAGATAGGGTGAAGTATACCCTAGAATGAGTATAACCAAGACTGAAACACTAAATTTTCTTAGTCTATTTCTTTTTACTGCTGATATTCCTTAAGATATCTCGCCGTATATCTAAATCATTTTTTCTTACTAATTACAGATAGTAAGAATGAGCGGAAGGAGAGGAAGAGCTAGGGGTCAAGGGAATGCCGCAGCACCAAACCAAGATCCTCCAGTAGAAGCAGCAATAGATATCCAGCAGCAGCCGAATCTGGTTGATATGTATAAAAATTTCTCAATGCCTGGTGGCAAACCGTTCACCGGCAAGGAGTCAATTGTTGAGGCTCAAGCATGGGTAAGATCATGTGAGAAATTTTTTAAGGGGCTAAAGCTGCAAGATGAGCAGATGAGACTTATAGCTTCTTGGCAACTCCAAGAAGAAGCCTCGGCCTAGTGGGAAACAGTCATTATAGATGAACCAGAGGAAGAGTTTACTAGAAATCGATTTAAGGAGGTGTTTGAAAAGCGTTATATGCCATCGGCAGGAATTTCCAGAATGTATCAAGAATTTTTGGATTTAAAGCAAGATAGCTTGTCATTTGAAGAGTACTTAAACAAGTTCAATGAACTATCCCGTTTTGGTCCGGAGTTGTTAAACACGCCTCTTAAGAAAAATGAAAGGTTCATCCGTGGAATGAACCAGAGGTATCACGAAAGGATGACAACACACATCAAAGAATCTTTTTCTGATCTTATTGATATGGGATATAGGTATGCCACACTGGATATGCAAGAGATTCCAAGGGAAGGATGAAATTCCAAGTAATCAGAATTGGAAGAAAAGGAAGTTTGGGGGCAAGAGTCCACAACAAGACAAGGATAAGAAGAGCGGTCAAGGAAATTCAGCTAGGAACATAACTTTCTACAATTGCCAAGAGAAGGGTCATTATTCAAACAGCTGCAAAAACCCGAAGAAGCAAGTTAAGAAGGAACAATGTGCGAGGAATGATCAAGGAGCTAAAGAATACTATAATTGTCACAAGCCTGGACATTTTATTAAAGATTTCCCGGTAATGAAGCAAGCACAGGTGGCAAATGTTTATGCGATAAAGAAAGACCCTTCAACTTCGAAAGCAGATAAAGGAAAAGGTGTTCTGGAAGGTAACCTTACTATTTATGATAGAACGGTTAGAGTTTTATTTGACACAAGAGCTTCACATAGCTTTATCTCCTAACAAACCGTAAGTGAATTAGAACTTAAAACTGAATTTGTTGACGACCCTATTTGCGTGAAAAATCTGGTTGGAGGTCCCGCAAATCTTTGTTTGTATTGTAAGAAAGTTCCTATTTCATATGCTTGCAATCAATTTCCTATCAACCTTTATATCCTCGAATTTAATGAATTTGAAATCTTACTCGGAATGAACTGGTTATCGAGATATGAAGCTAAATTGGATTGTAATAATCGGACAGTTATAGTCAAAACAAGTTTTGGAAATTTTATTGAAATCTCTTGTGAGGATCCGAGTCCAAAAAGAGATAGATTGATGTATACTTTGGGATATCCTGAACCCAGTTTGCAGTCTATACCTGTTGTTCGGGAATTTTCCGACGTATTTGAAGAAGTAAAATCCTTACCTCCACACAGAGAAATAAATTTCCGAATTGACTTAGTACCCAATGCCCGTCCTGTTGTTCACGCAAGTCGCAGAATGGCACCTAGGTAAAGAATTAAATTAGTCAATCAAACTCGAGATTTGCTAAAGAAAGGATTGATTCGCCCTAGTGTTTTCGAATAGGGTTCAGCTGTTGTATTTGTGGCTAAATCGGACGGATCTTTAAGATTGTGTATAGATTACTGCGATCTCAATAAACAAACACTCAAAAACAAATTCCCTCTACCTCGATTTGACGATCTATTCGATCAACTTCATGGCGCTCGATTCTTTTCTAAGATGAATTTAGCTCAGGGATTCCATCAGCTGCGAATAGCCAAGGATTGTGTTCATTTAACTTCTTTTAGGGGTCCTGACATGTTCTACGAGTGGTTAGTTATGCCTTTCGGACTGACCAATGCTCCCACGTACTTCGTAGATTTAATGATTCGAGTATTTCGAGAAGTATTGAACAAATTTGTCCTTGTATTTATTGATGATATCTTAATTTACTCCAAAACTGAAGAGGAGCATGCTGAACATCTCAGAACTATTTTGGAAATATTGAGGAGGAATATCATATTCGCTAAATTTTCTAAGTGTCACTTTTGGGTCAAAGAAGTCAGATTTCTCGATCATATTGTTAATGAAGAAGGAATTTCTGTTGATCCAAGCAAGATTTCTGCAATTCTGGACTAGAAGCGGCCCACTACTCCTAGAGAAGTTCGAAGTTTTCTACGTTTAGCGGGATATTATAGAAAATTTTTATTGGATTTTTCTAAGTTAGCTAGCCCATTGACTAAGCTAACAATGAAGAATGCTAAATTTGTTTGGACTCTAAAATGTGATGAAGCTTTCCAGGAATTGAAAAAAAGATTGACTACTGCTCCTGTTCTCGCTATCATTAACGGAAACCAAGGCTTATCTGTCTATACTGACGCATGTGGTGATGGGGTAGGTGCAGTATTGATGCAGAATGGGAAGGTAGTTGCCTACGCGAGTAGACAATTACGTCCGCACGAGAGAAACTACCCAACACATGATTTGGAGCTTTAGACTGTTGTTTTTGTTTTAAAATCTGGTGACACTATCATTTGGGTAAAAATCTTTTCAGCTTTCTTAACAATTTACGAACTTAACTTAAACAATATACTTAATAAACTCTCTTTGTTTCAGGTGAAAATTTTGAATTATTCACCGACCATAAATCCTTGAAATATCTCTTTACCCAGAAAGATCTGAATCTGCGACAACAACGTTGGTTGGAATTTCTGGCATCCTACGACCAAGATATTCTGTATACGCCGGGAAAAGCCAATGTAGTTGCAGACGCCTTGAGTAGAAAGCACGCTTTTCTCGCTCATCTTGTTATCGCTCCTACTCTTCTTGAAAAGATCGCCAACAAGCAAAAAGAAGACAAATTTCTTCGAGATATTTATGGGAAAATTCTTCGAGGCGAAGATACTAGTTTTGAAACCAATCATAGTGGAGTTATTAGGCTGAAAGGCAGGTTATGTGTGCCAGACGTCCCTGATTTGAAGCGTGAAGTGTTAGATGAATGTCACAAATTAAAACTCAGTATCCATCCAGGAGTTAATAAAATGTATAGAGATATAAAAAGAACATTTTGGTGGAAGACGATGAAAAGAGACATATCCATTTATGTTAGTCGCTGTGCTACTTGTCAACAAATCAAAAGCGATCAAAAGAAAGTGGCCGGTTTACTTCAGCCTTTGGAAGTACCGAAATGGAAATGGGATTAGGTATCAATGGATTTCATCGACGTATTTCCACGAACCAAGAAGGGAAACGAAGAAATTTGGGTTATAGTAGACCGTCTAACCAAGACTTCTCACTTTATTCCATTGAAATCCACTCGGACTGCAGCAAGCTTAGCAGGTATATATATAAAGGAAATAGTTCGTCTCCATGCTATTCCCAGCAGTATAGTGAGTGATCGTGACCCGATCTTCGCTAGTAGATTTTGGGAGGCATTCCAAGCCGCTTTGGGAACAAAATAAAATTTCAGTATTGCTTATCACCCACAATCTGATGGGAAAACTGAGAGGGTTAACCGAATTCTAGAAGACCTTTTACGTACTTGCATTCTCGATTTTGGTGGTTCTTGGGAGGACCATTTGCATCTGGTCGAATTCTCATATAATAACAACTACCAGGCCAGCATAGAAATGGCTCCTTTCGAAGCTTTATATGGTCGTCCGTGTCGATCACCTACATGCTGGATTGAATCAGATGATAGACTCGTCCTTGGACCAGATATGATTAAAGAAGCCACGGAGAAGGTTGATTTTATTCGAAAGAAATTAATAACTGCTCAAAGTCGTCAGAAAAGTTATTATGACCGCCGAAGAAGATATTTGGAATTTCAAGTTGGAGATTCTGTATTTCTGAAAGTATCTCCGATGCGGGGTGTATTGAGATTCGGGAAAACTGGAAAGATAGCACCGCGTTATATTGGTCCTTTTCCTATTCTGGAAAGGATTGATCCTCTGGCATATCGAGTGCAGTTACCCAACAGGTTGTCTAGCGTGCATGATGTGTTCCACATTTCTAATCTTCGAAAGTATGTGCATGACCCAGATAGTATTATTGAAGAAGCTGCTCAGCAGGATCTAGAGATTACTCCTAAGTTGGCAGTAAAGAGAGAGCCAATAAAAATTGTAGATCGTGATGAGAAGCGATTAAGGAACAAAGTTGTGAAACTGGTCAAAGTTCAATGGAGTGGCGATCCAAAGGAATGTACTTGGTAGACTGAAGATAATATGAAGAAATCATATCCCAACTGTAGAGTGGATATCTTGGCTTAAACTGGTAAGCCATTTCCTTATTTTTCTAAATTAATATATTCTTTGTTTGCGTTTCTCTCTCTTTCAATTTCGAGGACTAAATTTTCTTAAGGAGGGGATATGGTAACATACCAAAGTTTTGAATTTAAAATTCAGTAAATTATTTGAACTTTTAAATTTAATTTGTGAAATTTCAACAGAAATTAAATATTGTTGATATTAATATTACAAAGTTATATGGTATCAAATAAATATTTGATAGTTAAGTTTAAATAAATAATAATAATAATAATAATAATTAAAGAAAAGAACATATTACAAAACAAGAATTTGTTTAAATAATAAAATAATATATATTTGATAAATTACATGGTAATAGTCAAACTTTAAATTGAAATAGAATAAAAAAATGTATGTTTGTAATAAAATTTATATAGTTATAAAATGACATATGACATACACATAAGTGTATGAAATTTATATAAACAAGTAAATATAAGTATGTAGAAATATAAAAAGAAAAAAAACTGTATAATAAAACAAGACCAAATGTACTTATAAAAAACAACAGCATATGTTGTAAGTATCAAAGAAGCAGTGCATTACATGCCTTCATTTAATGCTTTCATTAAATGCTATTTACTCTTCAGCATGTACAAGACCCCATCAGCTAAATTAAAAAGCATGGATTTAGTCAACAAATAAAGAAAAAGATATAATCTAATTTAATGAAATGTTGCACTAGTAAACTGCACACCTTCTTGTATACCCTCTCCTTTATATACATGAACATCAGTTTTAGTTCATTCGTTCAACAAATCTTAGCAAAGAACAGAAATAAAAAAGAAAAGAAGATCATCACTTTATATTCAAATTTGAAAACAATTAGCTGAAGAAAGAAAAAGGAGAAAGAAGATCAGAGCTGCAGTTTCAAAAATCAATATAGTTCTGTTCAAACTTGTTTCTGTGAGTAAAATACACTTTAAAGCTTTAAGTTAATTTAAAACATTTCAAAAAAAATTCAGTGATAATATAGTTTGTATTTGCTTGGGTTTGAATATAGTTCTGTGTTTGTTCAGTAACATACTGTTTTCTCTGTTGAGGTTACAGAGTTAAATATTTTAACAAGATTCAAAGGTATTATCATTCAACCCTTTTTAGGCCTAAAGTTCAACTAAACAAGTTTTTTAAGCATAGTTTATGATCTAACATTTTGTTTAAGTATGATAGTGGTAAACGGACTCTGTAAATTTTGGTTTACAGAGCATATCTTAAATATATGCAAATTTCGAATGTTAAAAATTATTGATTCGATTTTGTAACTTGAAACTACATTCGAAAATAGGATTTATAAAACAAAAATGAAAATTTTTGTTAAGTATATTATGAACAGTCTGTAGTTAAACCAAAAACAAGTTTTAATCAAATTCTGTTAATCAAATGAATTTTGGATGTTGTAATTTCGCTTGAAGCTAGTTTGGAACTCAAGGATGTTAGGAAAAATGTAAAGAAAATTATCCATTGCAAGAATTTTGGGGACGAGGCGTAATTAGGGTTTAAGGGTCGAAATTGTTGTGGCTGGAAAACGTGACGAGTTCGTCCCCTCCGATCGACCGAGCTTCTCGAAACTTTGGGGAAGTGTAGTTCAAGGTGTTGAGGTGGTGTGGACGAGGTTGGAGCTCCTCCGGTGGTTTGAGGAACGCTGGCGAAGCGATTTTTGTTGGATGTGTCTGGGCTACAGTTTGAGTTGATATGCTAAAATTCGATTTCGAAAACTTTGCGTCGAAATGAGGTGTGATCTTGAGTATGTGGACGATTCGTGATTGGACAGTGGTCGCGATGTTCGCCGTAGCGGCAGCACGACGTCGTGCACATGCACGACGTCGTCTTCGTGTCAGCAAGATCGGGCCTGAGGAGAACTTGAGGGGACGCTCGAGTCGAAAGGGGAAGTGCTTCGGGTTTTCTCTCTCGCGTTCGAATGGTTTAAATCCTGTGGTGATTAAGTTTTTAACTTAGTTAAAAAAAAGAGAAGAAGAAATAGGGTACCAGGGAGAAGGGGAAGAGACTCGGGGAGGTACACGGGGTTCAACTCGAGTTTGCCTAGGTGTTTGCTCGGGTTACTCTGAAATTGGGTTAGGCCCAATAAGACTTTGAATTTACAATGCTAAGTAATTTTTGTATTTGCAATGCAACCAAGATTGATTTATGTTAAGTTAAAAACTTACTGTAAGTTTAAAATTTGTTAACAATGTTTTTTCTAGAGTTTAATTAATCCTTTAATTAAGTAATTTAATTTAAAATAAGATTTATAGTTAATTTACATTTAAATTTTCAATGTAACCATAAACTGATTTTAAAGTGTAAAGCAGATTCTTAAATGAAAATTGAGGTAAATAATTTGTGTTAATTAATGATTTTAAATATAAATTAAGAATGATATACAATTTGAAATTAAAATTGATTGATAAACAATTAAGTGTTCAAATTAAATTTGTAAATTAAGAATTTGTTATTCAGATAAATTAAAGTCGACAAATTAAATTTCGGGGTTAACTAAAATAACTAATTTTGAAACAATAATTCGAGTTAATTAAGATTTAATTTATTTATCCAAATTTTTAATCATTGATTTAAACATCACTACAAATAATTGTATGGTAAATTTATTTAGACCACATTGGAAAGTAATTAACTATGGTTGTGCACGATATTGATATTTCTATTATGTTTGTGATACCGCGTGATGTAGATTGCCATGTACTGCACTGTAATTGTGATTTGTTCTGTATTGATTTGAAAACCCTGTTTACCCGTAAAACGGCACTTAAAACTTTGATGTGACAGGGAATCGGATTTCAGTTTGTTATCTGAAACCCACATCGAACCTCTAAATTTTATGAACGGCATATCCACATGTTTTTAAAAAAAATTGACTCCCACTATTCGGTTTAGCCGGGAAAGGACCTTTGTGTTACATAAACTATCCCAAATAAGCGATACGACGAAATGGATGAGCATTTGAAGACGGTGGTGAAGACCGGGTGTCTTTGAGAATGATAGGATAACCTATCGAATGACTCTGCACTATGTTGCTCCGGTATAGAGTTCTCCATATGTGATGGGGAATCCGATCGGGATTGTGGACCACCGGATTGTAGGGACTTCTTTAGAAGTGCCTTCGGTACTGTTCAAACCCAGAACAGACTTGTATGGATTGTATGTATGACTTTAAAATTGAGATATAAAGTAGATTTCTTTCAAATACATTTCTGTTGGTGGCAGAGAATTTATTCTCTTAGCTTAACACCCTTCAATGAGACGTACGAGCTCAGAGGTTATGTAGTTGAAGGTTATCAGTAATATATTTCCAACTTGGTAATGTGGCATGCTGAGTGTTGTTGATCATTTGTTGATCAAAGCATGGCTTTGTGAAAAGTGTGGCTTTGTGGATGAGACTTCGTCGAACCTCACAACCCGGTAATGGTCGAAACAGGAAAGATGCGGCAAGGTTATTGGGAGTAGCGCCCCTTAGGGTATGTGCATTTCCTTCTGGATAGAAGTGGTATCATGGTATGGAGCCCAGATACTTAACTTATGTTGATATGGCAGATATATATATATATATATATATATATATATATATATATATATATATATATATATATATATATATATATTACTTGTGATTTGTTGCCGGGGCCCCGGATAAAGGTTGGTTACAATCGGGGGATGGCATACTCGTGTCAGTAGTTACCCAGTTAGGGGTAACCCGGCCTTGTGTTGGCAGAGATCCGGTTAGGTTCTCGGGTCGTCCCTCCAGAGGCGTACCCATGTGGCCCAGGAAGTTCCTTAGCCTGACCATTCGTTGGAAATCCAATTCCCAATACGAAACCCTATACGGTTTTAGTTATAGAACATGCCATCTAATATGATAGCTATAGTAGGCATAATATAATGGTACCTACGCTAGCTAAGATTTATATTCTATTTTCGAAATGCTTCCTACACTATGCACTAATAATAATATCAAAGAAATTTTTCTCGTATTAAACATATTTGACTATCATAAGAAGAAATCTCCTCCAATTCTTCGATTGCATTGTGTGTGTGGCGGGAGGTCTTATGATAGTTTCATCTTAAAAGCATACCGAAATTCTTTTATAAATATAGTTTCTTCAAAAGAAACTGTTTTTGTTTACTCATACCAGTCCCATGACTGAACTGGAGTTTATTGTTTCTTTCCTAAACTCTGGGTGCCCATAATTTTTACTCGGGCAGCCTAGCAGCAGGTTTTCCATATTCTGGAGTTAGCAGTATTTTGGAGCTCTTATCTTGGAGATATTCTAGAAGCTTTTGGAGATCTCAGGTGTTTAGCTTTTGGGAGTTCGTTATCACTTCTTTCTTTTGATGACTTTTTGGATATATGATCACTATTGTATTATTATGATGTTGTATTTGGAGTTGTGGTGTATGTATTAAATACTCTGATGTAGTAATGGATATTTTACTGTTGTATCTGTGATATATGCATGATATTCATTCTATTCCGCTGTTTTATATTCATCTGATGTTGATATAAGCTCCATCCGAACTGGAAGTTGACATTCGAATCTCCAGCAGTTGAATACAAGTGAGGTATTTGACGTCGACTTTTGAACGATGAATTTTGGGTCGTGACAGTAAATTACATAGAATAATTGAAATTGAATTATAAGTGGAATTAACTTAAGTGAGATCGAATGGATTAAATAAATTAGTTAAATATAATAAATTTTTTTCTAAAAGAAATTTTTGCAATAACTGTTAATAAATTGAAAGTAAATCAATTGAATGGAAATACCTTAAATTGAAACCAACCAAGTGTGAATACAATGACTATTTATTGATTGAATAAAATGGATTGAAACCAAATTTTGTTAATATTAAACAACTTAAAAACTATTGATATTTATATGGCTTAAATAAATTGTTGTATTTTGTATTTCGAATCTATCTTTCCATTCTGTTGCTTCTATTCTCCTATCTCGTTTCTTTTCGGTGATGAAAAATTTTGAGTGGGGGAGAGTGCAATGACCCGTAAAATTTATGATTTTATAACATAATTAACTGAATTCTTTTTTTGAATATTTAATAATTAAATTTAGCAATGAAAATTCGATATTTGGTATGCGTCTTTTTAAGCATAGCAAACGGCCGATTTTCATTGGTAAATATAAAAGTTTGTTCTATTGTGTAATCTTCAATTTCAATTTAAAATCGGTTAATTTGATGAAAATTAAATAGTTTCAAAATCTTAATATTTATATATAATAAAAATGTAAATCATTTACTGAGTGAGACGTCATATTTCGTTTCGTCAAATTTGAACTTCTCTAGCTCCGTTTATCTTATTTTCGGCAAATTTGCAGCAGTTTTAGCAGGGAGCATCGACTTTTGATAGGATGGTCATATCACTGATATCTGTATACCATTCTCTTTGTCTTGTTGTTTTGATCTCCACGGTATATTCATTTGTGCATTTCAGTTACTGGTACGAGGTGAAATCGAAAAAATCATTTGCTATATCGGTTCCATTTTTAGGTCTCTTGGGGTTTCTATGACCTTTCATTTACTACCATATAATATCAACAGCCACTAGACTTTTATTATTCTTAGAATACAACTATTGGCTTTTGTCATTCGATCACTTCAAATTATATCCTCTAGTTTGTTTTCTTCATATCTAGTTTCAATTGAAAAAAAGTAGAATAATACAATAATATAAGTTATAAAATATTAAAGCATTCCTTTATTTATCTAAAGCTTTTATATTTACATTGCTCGTCCATATTTTCTTCTATTGCCTGAAAGCTTGGTCTTCTTTCTTGATTGCTTTGAAATCCACGCTCACCCTGCTTCTTCCTTATATACGTCAGCAGCCCACCGAAGACATCCACCAACGGCTGGAGGCCAACCTCTGCTTGATTTCCACCCATTTTCTTTCACTCCAACGTAACATGTGTAACGACCTGATATTTTCAACCATTCGCATCCAAACATACCGGAATGGAATTGCTTAAAATACCAGATTGTAAGTTTATATTTGGCAAAACTCAGCATATACAGTAAATAAATAATCACAGAATCACAGACATAGAGTAAGATACAATATGCAGCGGAAACAAGAGAATAGTAGTTCATGAAGCTACTTTTTATATAACAGAGTAAAATAAGATATAATAGAAGTCTCGAATACAATAGTCAAATACAATATCAAAATACATCACTAGAATCAACTGAATATCTGAAATCTGGATAAATAGCTGGATCTCCAGGCGAAGCTCCAACTCCAAAGGTGAGTCTCAAAAGCTGAACCACTCAGTCTGACCCGAGCGTAAAGCAAAACATAAAACACTTGAGTCAGGATTAACATTCTTATATCAATGAATCCAACTCAAGTGAAATAACAACTGAAATACAAGTAACTCAAAGGATGTTTGGGATAACCATCCTCCAAGGATCCATCAAACTATCTACTATGTAGTAGTGTACACTAAGTAGATAATGTCTATCAGTAATATAAAGTATCAAAATAGCGTTAAGGAGTTACCATTATCGCCCTTAACACATTTTATGTAAGTGTCATAGTCTGTACAGCACTGTAAACTCCACCGTAAACTAGTGGGCTATCAGGGAGTACTCCATAAGTATAACACAAAACAAATTGTTGTGGTCGCGCATAGGGATACAAGTATGACAAGGCACATGAGGCAATACCCAAGGTAGTGAAACTACCGTTTGCCTGATCCGGACTGGTGAGAACGCATCGCCGCAACGATCGCAACAATGCGAAACAACACTCCCAATTCAAGGATGCGCAGCAATCAAAAACAAGTAATGAGTAGTATACGAAGAAGTGTGTTCGCTTAGAGGTGGCTAACCTCATTGGTCCGGCACGGCTCCTGTTTTAGTCATTTCAAATTTGATACAAGTGTCAAGGCTATCCATTATCGTTCTCTTTCTTCAATCATCAATGTACATCATTCCAACCACTTCATTCTGGATCACACTCCGCGTATAGTTATTAAAGTGGTATTCAGTTTAGACAGTGAGTATGTCCCTAACCGATTCCGGTTTCTTTAATAACTTTCGTAATTATTACACCGATTGGTCGTTTAATAAATTTCAAAAAACCAAATCAATTTCAATCTCACTTAAAATTTGAAAGCCAACATTCATTGGTCTTTCTGTATCAATTTCTATAATTTACGTTTCAAAACTTTCAAATTGTAACGACCCGAATTTTTCGAAGCCGAAAATTCCAGATAGTTATGAAAAAGAAGAAAGAGATAGAAGAAGAAGAACAGAAACACCAAACATCTCACATTCACAGCGGATAAAATATAATATTAAATAATAATAGTTTACAAAAGAATACTATATCTATCGATTACATTTAATATACATCAGAGTTTCACATTATATACAGTCACTGATCATATACAAATCATGTCTCGGATATATAATCATATACTGCAGCGGAAATACTCTATACGCTATTGCCATCCAGCCCGCCCCTGTACTCCAAAACGTACCTACCTGAAAATCTGTAATACTCTCTGACCCGAGCATTACATCAGAGTAACACCCAGGTCAAGCCGGAAACCAGCGTGAGTAATCTCAACTAACATGGAATACCAAAGCAACAACTTATATAAAACACGGGGTGACAACAAATTCCCAATTTTCTATAAACAACACTTATTCCACACATCAATTTTCTAAGTACCAAACTTAGATAAATTAATTCAATTCTCTCAAATCATTTTATTCCAATTCATTGATTTCACAAATCAATCTATAAAAATTCAAAGTGGGTTTCGGGTATTTCCCAATACCCGACCCCGGCCTCTTCGAGACCCATGTTATTCTAACCCAGGATATTCAAATGAAATACACAACATTTCATATCAGAGATATCAACTCACTCAAACATCCAATACCATTCAATCATCCATAAGCAAATTTGATCATTTCCAAATTAATTCAATTATTTCTAATTGAATTTCAATCCTCAATCACTTAGATTTCTTTACTTGTTAATTAATTAATTTCAAATCAAATAATTCAATCATCTCTTCAATATTCATCTTAATCAATCAACCTGTATTAATTATCCTTTAATTTCATTCAAGCAACTATCTTTAATTAACTTCACCATATTACTTATCCTTAACCAAACGATAAGTAATCTTATTTGCTTCATGAACAAATTAACGGTTTTAGTTACATTAATCCTTAATTACTTATATATTGACTTCTCATAAGTCATTCATTATTGATTATCAATCTTAATTAATCGATCTGTATTTACGTCATTGATTATATAAATTAACGACTTCCAATTATATTTTAATTGATCCTACTCTCAATTAATTACATTAATTAAATCACAATATTAATCATTCTTGATTTATCTCAATCCTGTAATTAACCATTTATTTATTTCATTAAACTAATCAAATTTCTTCTTAATTAATCTTCTTATTTACTCTCTTGATTAATTATACAATATACTTATATTTATTAATTTTATTAAATAATTACTTATTAAATCACCCAATGATCATTCTAATTAATTTAAACTTAATTAATTAACCCAAATTATCAATGAATTTAATTAATTAATTACTCATTTAAATTATCCTACCTATTTAATGAATCACCAATCATTAACCTTTATTGAATTTAAACAGAACCATTTTTTTACTTATGATTTAAGTTCAAAACCATTTAAAATCCAAATACCTCGAGTCAAACCATAATTAACTCGAGAAACCACCAATTCTAAAATCACTCAATCACCAGTACACATCCATCATTTTTAAATTTAAATCCTTATATTTTCAAAATCTATAGTAACTTCTGTAACTTAAAGAGGTATATACATTATATAAATTCATATAAATTCTATAGCATCTAAAATCTTATGGTTTTTTTTATAACATGTATTGCTTTCTTCTTACTTCAATAATAGCTCAAGGATCTTGAATTTTTTTTTTTTACCCATAGTTAAACATTTCAAGTTTCAAATCTAAGAAGAAATAGAAACACGAATATTGCTCACCCCACAATGCTGTCGACGCTGTAGCCATCCACAATCCAATTGCTCTTCCTCTGACTCACACGCACGAAGAAGAGAACCCCCAACTCGCGCGCGCGTATGCGAAACCATCAACGCTCTCGAAAGACTCGAGCTCATCAACACTTCAAGCCCTACTCCAAAAACCGCTGTAAATTCCTTTGCGCGACATCCCACCTCCACCGATGCCGCCTCGCCCTATCAACATGCGCGCGGCGATTTCGAAACGAGACTCGAGCCTAGCAACTTCGGCTAAGCTTCTAGAGTTCGAGCTCGAGTCCACCATCGCGATACTGTACGCCCTGATTTTCTTCAGAAAGCATGGAGAGGAAGTAGATATTTGCTTTGATCGGCCATGTTTATTTTAGTTAGGGACTCGAACTGGAAGAAAGGAGAGGGATTTAAAAAAAAGGTTTCGGCATTCTCGATTTGGGAAACAAATTGCTGTTTGTTTTGCATTTTTTTTAACTAAGGCTTCGGCCATTTTTTTTTCAGAGTGTTCGATCTCCCTCTGGAAGCATGAGGGAAAGAAGACGTAATAATAAAGATGGGAAATGGCTTCTTTGGTACGCCTGGCTATAATATAATTAAATATCGAAAATATCTCGCGTTGCATAACGCGAAATCCCAAACCCCGAATCAGATATGCCTACAGGCGTTCATAAGGTTTCACCCGCGTTCTAAACACAATAGAACGTGTTTCGGAGGCTAATTTGAACGTATGTGCGAGTTACGGAATTAAACGATCGATATTTAAATTAAATCGATTAAAATAAATCTAAGCGTTTCGAGCTGCCAGGGTCAAACGACAACTCCGATTGCTACGGAAATTGAAATCCGATAATAACTAACTATTACGGATCCAATGGAACTGTTTTCGTCGGACTCCGAGACTATGCCTCGGAAGGCTATTTTTAAATTCAATTTAAACGATATATTTCCAAAACTAAACAAATCACCTTTAAATTAAATTTCAACCATTCTATTATCTTCAGTATCATCATTATAAATTTTACAAGACTTCAAATTAATTTAAACAGGCTTAAAAATTTGAGATTCAATAATTACCCAATTTCAATTATTAAATTCACTATTTAAACTATATAATTTAATTGTTTAACTATCAAGTAAATATTGATATCTAGAATTCAAGTTAAAATTTACTTTTTAAATATTTAAAATCAATTAACAATTCCAATTTAAATTGTTGAAAATTCTGGGTCGCACACAAATTTACCATTTCAAAACTCTATAATTCAACTTTAATTTTTATTTAAAACAATTCAAATATTGATTTAAATTCATATATAAGTTTCATTCCATAATCATTTAAATTAAGTTAATTTAACATTCAAAACAATTTAAATTCATTGATGGATTCATTCAGTAATTATTTAAATTAAGTAAATTTATTATTTCAAAATAATTTCAATAGAATTTCCAATTCATTAAATCAATCACCTAAGTTTACCTACATTATATCAAAACTTATGAATCGAATTAAATTAAATTCGTCAAATTAAATTCTTTAAATTACAAGTCTCATAATAATTTCCATCAATCACGTTATATTTCTTATTAAAGAAATTCAATTTCACTTATTTACTTATTTAATTTAAACAAATTTCAAAACTTAATTATTAAAGAAACACTATTTCACTTATTAAAGAATTCAATTTCACTTATTAAAGAATTCAATTTTATTTAGTTATTAAACAATTTCAAAACTTAATTTAATAATTTACTTAAATTTAAACAACATTCTTTCATCAAACACTTTGTTAACCATAATACTTTAGAAATCAAAATTTAGAAATCATAATGCTTGGAATCATAACACTTCCCACTTAACTGTTTAAATATAAATAATAGTATATATATAAAAAAATAGTTTATAATTTAAAATAGTTTATATAAAAATAATTTATATTAAAATAGTTTATATGAAATAAATTTATAAAGTAACATATATAAATAGTTTTAATATAATTTTAAAAATACTTTATATTATAAAATAGCTTTCTCAAATTTCACAAATCGATTCAAATCGATTCAAATTCCAAAATTTATATTTAATCAAATCTCAAATCATCCATTTTAATTTATTTCAGTTTCTCAATAAACCATTTCACATTATATCGATTTCAAATACAGATTTTTAACCACAAAATAAACCATTTCAATATTTTCAAAGCTTTAAATATTCAAACATTTCAAAATAAGATTTGATAATTCCATATATATCAAATTCACTTTACTATTATTTATTTTGAAATATTTACTTACTAAATCCATTATCATTTAAATAAACCCCAAATTTCAAATGACTAAATATTTCCTTCAATTCATTTAAACTTGAAATATTCGTTAAATCACCTTAAACCAAATCAAGTTATAAAAATCATATCCTTTCAAATTCCAAATTCCATAAGTTTCAAATCGATTCTAATTTAAATATATTTCTTAATTAAATACAATTTCAAATCAATTTCAAATCTATCTTCTCAACCTTAGTTTATTAAATCATTATAACTCTATATTAAAATATAATTTAAATAAATACTTAACCACATATATTTTAGTAAAATCAATAATAAAATCAAACTTTATTATTAAACTTATTTTATATTAAACAAATTTATATATAGCTTAAAATCAAGAATTTAACTATATATAAATAACATTTATATAATACCTGAAATCAACATTTATATAAAACCATATATTTCTTTCCAAAACCATAGAAATCATTTTCAAAATATTTATATATAGACCAACGGTGTCTGTAAATAATTTTCTATCCTATGGTCAAGTGATATGGATATTTATCATTTCAATCCATAATTTAAATATATACGGGTATATATATCATTTCAACCCGTAATCCCAAATTCAATTCAATGAAAATCGCTTCGGTTTATCATTTAACCCCATAACGATTTTCTCATATTCTAAAGTCCGTTCGGTTATGTATCATTTCAATCCATAGTAAATTCTGTATTAATAGGGAACTTGCAGAGTGATAAAAAATATGGTAGTAATATAACAGGCATATATCATCAATATAAATAACAAATAATGGTATCAGATGTCACAGGTGGACAGATACAGGTAATAGCATATATATAACAATATAAATAACTAACAGCAGTATATTTCAAATGTTGTTTCAATTGAAATCAAATTTAATAAATAAAAGAACATTAATCGTGAGTGATTGCTCACCTTTAGAAGCTATAGGAGCAAGAAGATGACATGGACACGCATATAGATACGTATACGGACACAGCAAATCAAATAGTTGCTGCGACCAAATTTGGATATCGGCGAAACAAAAGCACGGCACAATGAAACTGGATTTGATGAAACAAATATATAAGTGAATATATACAAACTAAAATCATTATTTCTTTCATACACCTACTAATATAATATATATTTGAAAAACCCAAATTCACGTATACCTATATATAGACTAATGTATACAAACATATACGCAACTTATATACATTTTATATTAAATAACTATCAAACATTTCAAAAAATAATATCATTTCTCTAATTCAATACTCAATACATAAATAGACTTATAGATATATATGAGCTACAAAATCTCATTACATTCATAGTACACGAAATCATTTTATTACTGGTACACTAATACAACTGATTCATGTAAACATTTTAGGACATACACACACACACACACACACACACACACACACACGTTAGACTTGTTGCCTGCATACACAGCTAATAGGACACAAACTAGGCTTTTTAAAATAAAGTGTACATATTACTTTTATCATTTAATACATTGTAACTATAGACTACATATACAGGTTGTGACAGAAATGTAAACCAAGAGAGTCTAAAGTATACTTTATATATATACAATACATAATAGAAATCGAAACCAGCTTACATAATATAACATATACAAAATAAAATTTTGAAATAATACTTATATACCTATAGTCAGCTGTATCATAACATATATATAAATACAGTGACGTATATGCACAGAGATGAACAAGACATATATCAGATAAATTTCAATAGATAACATAATTTATAAAAGTATTATATATATTTAAGATTAGAATACACATATATATACAACATTATATATATGTCATATATTATAATATTATAACTGTTTTAAAATATAGCATACTTCTACAACTAAAATATGATAAGATCTGCATAGACTAATATATACGACTAACATACGGTCACATAACAACCAAGGCTTAAGACTCAAGTGTGTGTGTGTGTGTGTGTGTATATATATATATATATATATATAATTTTTCCATATTTGAAACCAACATAAATATACTTATTTAAACTAATATTTAAATAGGCTGAGCTAATATATAACTCACGTAAATTTCACAAATACATACAAGTAGACCATTAACTTATAAACTGTATTATATGTAAACAGATATATAGTTAATATATAAAACCAGAAGAGTTTGGGAAATCGAATTTTTTGATGCACCCTTTTATATATACTATATATATATTGTATTCATGCATACTTTGTAAAGGAATTACAGAATATATATTATACACTGATGTTAACTTATGCAGTCAGATATATACAATACACATAAAATAGAAGATATGTAAACAACAGTTATATAGTTTATATAAATCTGTAAGCCCAACCTACACATAGACCATATATAACTTACCGGTAATATATATATAAACTCAAATCAAATTTTATATAAACTTTACAAACTTTATATATATATATATATATATATATATATTAATATGTATACTCACCTTCCTAAAAATAACAGAGGAGAAAAGGTAGGCCGAGCGACAAAGGGACGGTGAGGAATTGCCTCGAGACAGTTTGCATGGAAAAGGCGAGGAAGCGGGTGGAAGAAAAAGGAGGAGAGGTGAGCACACGGTCTCGGCCATGCTGGGCTTGGATAGATTGGAGGAGTGCTTCTACCATTCGGCCTTGGATGGGCAAGGCTGTGAAGATGCTTGCATGGATCTGGGTGAGCCGAGTTAAGGAGATGTCAGCTAGGGTGGAGGAGCACCGGTTATACTCGGCTGGAGGCGTTTGGGTTCTCAAGTGTTAGCTGAGCAGTGGTGGAGAAAAATGAAGAGGCCTTCATCATTTTTTTTCTTTTAAAATGAAATGATGGTGAACATTAAAGATGGAAAAAAACAAATAAAATTGAACCAGGAGGTAGAGTAACAGTCAAAGTTTAAATTTTTGGGAAATTGAAAAGCAATGACTATTGGTGTTATACGGTGAATATTAAGTGGACAGAAGGAAAAATCAAAAGTTCCAAAACGAATACCAGTACGACAACCGTTTTGCAAACTGCACGACACAGCGAACTCCGAAACACGAAAGTGAATATACTGTGGAGATCAGTACGATGAATCGATCCAAACAGTATTAAATATCAGTGGTACGATCCTCCGATCAAAAATCGACATCGGTATTCAAATGCAGCTATTTCGTCGAAAATAAGATCGATGGAGCAATAAAGTCATAAGTTTAGAAAACGAAATATGACGCCTCACAAAAATAAATTTTTAATTTTAGTCATAATTTTAGAAAACGAAATATGACGCCTCATAAAAATATAGCAATAAAGTCATAATTTTAGTCAACATTTCATCATTATAAATTTTTTAACTGATATATATTGAAATAAAATTACACAAAAATAAACATCCATATTTTTAATCGAAATTTTACCATTTTCTATGTTTAATTAGACATAACTAAAATATAAAATTTTGATTTCAAAATAATAATATTTAAAATTTCATAAGAATTCAATAATTAAAGAAATAAAACCACTAAAATTTATGGGTCGTTACAACATGCCACCACCCATAGCCAATTCCATATTCGCAACCCAACAACCCCATCAGATCCACCTCAGATTCCCCTCTGCCTTGTCACGTTACCCTAGAACTTCGGTCTCCCTCTTTGCCACCAGATCCCTCCTTATCAACAGAAATGCTCACCAATGAACCGCCATGCCCCTTTCACCATCCCTCACCTGGCAACAACCGCTTCTCCCTGACCCTGGCCATAGCCGCCACATGCCAGCTACTCCTCTCCGCGTGCTGCCACATGGCCGTGACCACCACCTGACATAGCATCCGCCACCTTTTCGAGTTCAACCACTCTAGCCTTAAGCCCACGCCTCACCCCTTAGCAACGACCAGAACCACCCTACTACCGAAGCCAAGCACTAACAGCTGCCTGAAGCAACAACTCACCACAACCCCCCTTTGACGCTCCACCTCTATTCCTCTTTCTTGTCAGCCGATCGAACACTTCTATTTCTCTTTTATATACATACATACATACATATATATAGTGTTTTAATATATATAGTATATATATAGTTATGTTGAAAAAAAGAGAGCAATGGCATATATATATATATGTTAAGATGTTTATTTACAACTTATATCTTCAAAGCAAAATTTTGGTTGTAACATAATGTGTGTGTGTTATGATAAAATATTATTTGAGAATTTGAAAGGAAATATATGTATTATTAATGAAAATTGAGTTTTAATATAATATGATGATATTTTATGTTAATATGTGTTTAATAAATATAAATTGTAAAGATTTTATTTTTAGTATGTATTGTTAATTAGGTATTGATTTTTAGAAGAAAAAAATTAATGTAATACAATATATATTTTCCATTTATGTCAAGCTAGTTTTGATTTTTAAATTCATCGATTCGTGTCCATCGTGCTTTGCTTTTGGTTTTGCCGCTGTCCAGAATCGATAGCAGCAGTTAGTTGCTTTGATTTGTCGCTTATCCGTGTGCCTGTCCTATTTTCTCTAGCCTCAAAAGGTGAGCAATCACTCTTGATTAACATTCTTATATTTAGTAAACTAATTCACATGAAATGACGATTGAAATATGCTATTAAATTCGAATTGTTAAGTTATTTAATTGTTAAATATGATATGTCATTATTTGCAATTGTTTACCTATAACATATGACACCATAACCTGTTGTATATATATTATATTTAAATTTTTTACTAATGATATATGCCTATTATTGATATGTTATAGTATCATCATATTTGTTCTCAATTTGCAAGTTCCCTGTTAGTTTAGAAATTCCCTATGGGTTAAAATGATACATACCCGAAAGGCCTTTTGGATTAGGGTAAAATCGTTATGGGTTGAAATGATAAACTGAAGCGATTTTCATTGATTTTGAAATTTTGGGATTGCGGGTTGAAATGATATATACCCGTAAATTATAAAATTTAAATTGCGGATTGAAGTGATAAATATCCATATCACTTGACCATATGATATAGAACTATATACGGACACCGTTAATCTATTTTGAAAACTGTTTTCCAAAAGTTTTGAAAGGAAATATATAGGTTTTGGTAAATATTGGTTTTAAATATAATATAAAGATTTTGTTTTAATATACGTGTGAAATATAGATTTTTAAAGTATATGTTTGAAAATTTTAAATTTATAAGTTAAGTTTTGAAAAATGTAAATTTTAAGATTTACTTATAATTTTATTATTTTTTAATATATAAAACTAAAAAAGCTGGGCAAAATTTTTGACTACGCAATATACTAGCACAGTTTACAGAGTAAGGGTTGTTTTAGCATATTGCTACAATATTGCTACAGTACGAATTTTGCTATAGTGTTTTTAAGGTCTTACAAATTAAACTGAAAAGACCAGAACAAATATGAGAATATTTACAAGTCAAGTATTGATCTGACAATAATATTTGGTTTAAATAAAGTCCTAAAAACACCTTACCATGGCTCTGAAATGGACTTGGAAGATAACCAAAAATTACTGTCCTCTGATATTGTTCTTAACCCATGAATGATATTCTCGGTTTATTATGCATTCCTTAAACATTCGAACACATGAAAACATACATACAGAAGTAATTCAACACACAACTAAATTAGCCTGCCATTCAGGCTATATTCAATATATTAATACAAATTTAAAACTTGAAAATAAAAACTTACAAAAGATAGCACCAGTGGAAGTAGCAAGTTCTTCCTTATTTTACAAACTTTAATATTACACACTTATATTATGGCAGAAAGATTTTTAAGTAGAGCGAGAATGGAAGAATGAAATTCACTTCTTCACAAGAAGCACCTCTCTTTATACAGTTAAGGTTGGAACTGAAATGGTATTCAAATCCATTTTTCTTCGGACATCAAAATTTTTCTAATCCGAGAAGGAATCTTTAGAGTAGCTTATCTGTCTTCAATTAGCTAGCCACTTGTGATACTTTTTATAGAAGCATTTTGTCTACTTTATAAAAGATTAGCCACCTGTGTTGCCTTTTATAAAAGCATTTAGTCACCTGTTCTACTTGATAAAAGATTGACTTAATTAATTATTATTTTGCCAGATCATTATTAATCCAAAATAATCTTGCCTTTATCTTTTCCATATTGCGGGCCTCCTTTTCTAATTTGCTGAATATTTCCGCAAAATCTTCATCATTTAGATCTGAGAATTGATCTTCCTCATCTATGTCTATAGCTTTTGATGAAACCATTGATGTATCTAAATTTGCATCTTCCTTAGTATTTTTTTTATTCAGTCTTTCTTTATCTCTACAATATAGGCATAAAATATATCTTCTTTAGTGACTATACCTTTTTAACATTTTCAATTTTCTGATAATATGTTGGAACGGGCTTGGAGCTTCCTTATGTTGAATTGTGGATTCTTGTTCCCGATAAAATTCTATTTCCTTTTCTATCTCTGATATCATTTCTTGGCATAATATCTGACCTGCACTATTGTCAATTCTAGTTAACTTATCCTAGAATTTTGTAAAGAAACATCTACATAAACAAGGAATTTCTTTTTTGGTATATCCAATTTTCGGTTTCCATTTTCAAATCAAACGAATGCAAAACTCAACAAAGAAATATTGTGGGCCCGCTCCTGATATCATTATATAGTGTTCTAGATTTCTTAATCTTGGTGAAACATCTTCCCATTCTAAATATAATTCTTTTAATTTTCCTCGAAGAATATCAAGTGGTGGTCCATAATTTGTCCACAAGTCCATAAACCAATTCGGTATTGGTCGTTTATAAACTTCCCCGCACATTTTTATAAACCATGAATGTTTTCATTTGTTATTTTCAAAGGGAAGTACTTTATGCGGTGCTTCTGCATAATCCCAATAGTTATACTTAATAGGAATTTTCTTATCAGGTAAAAACATTTCTTTTTCTTTTAGGGTAAATAACCCCCATTCTCAGGCATTATCAGCCTTTTAACAGTTATTTTACAAAAAATATAAACATTCAGGTCACCTATATTGAAACGGGTTATTTCAAAAGTTTCAGAGGCTTTTATTATTGCCTTGTAACACGCCCTTTGCTTATATGCCATGACAGTAAATGATGAAGTATCAAGGTACCTTTGTAGTAGGTTCCAAGGATGATTCTTACTTTTTTACATCATCAAATTCTAAGAGCGGTATGATTTCTCTATATGGGTTTTTAACATAAATAGTTATATTTTCCTCAATGTCTTTGTTTGCGCAAAAAATGGGCAAACACCCCAAAGTCGTACGATTTAGTTGATTATATGTTGTTTTTAGCGATTTGGGTGATCTAAGCAAATATGTAAAAAGCAGGGACTAAACTGTAAAAGACACACAGATTTATAGTGGTTCGGCCAGAACGGGCCTACGTCCACTTTATATGTCATTCTCCTTTTTTCTTTAGATTACAAGTACAAAGCTTTGATTACAAGTATCTAAAGTTGTTTGAGAGTTCCTTCCAGGCTTGAGTTCTCAAACTTGTCTGCCATTGTTGTACCCCTGCCCCTCTATTTATAGAGTGAGGCTGGAGGCAGGGGTCTTGGATGTTTATAGCTGTTGGTGGGCTTGGGCTGAAGCAATCTGATCTGGTAGCGTTCTGGTTCGGCGAGGCTTCATTCGGCATGGAGCTTGGAGAAGTTGGAGCTTGGTCCGGTTGTGGATGGTTCGGTGATGGACGAAGTGACTTGATTCGGTGGTATGTGGTTCGGTGGAGCATGGAAGTGGAGCTTGGTTCGGCTATGCATGGTTCGGCATGGAGGTGGAGAGGTCCGGTTCTGCTGTGATATGGGGGGAAGGTTGGATTTGGATCGGTACTACCGAATGGATTGGGAAAGCCGAATGAACTCTTGTACTGGGAACACCGGATGAACTTATGTGCTCTGAGTGCCGAGTGAGGCCTTGCTTCTTATTGTCGAATGGGCTATGCCGAATGGTACTTTTATATTTGATCCTTGAGCGAAACCCCTGACTTATGTACGCTTGCTGGCCTCTTCCTGTTCCGGTTGTGGTGGAAACGCACACAACATTGATATTCCAGTTTTGTCCAAAAAATGGGATAACACTTTGCCCCCCAAAATATGCCTTGCGGTAGGAAGGCGTGTTTTGTAATGCCATGAGCTGGATGTTCGTATCCTGTTGACAACCTGTAAAGAGCTTGATATTTTATATGGCCCCAAATGACGACCGTTCGGGATCGAGCTATTTGGGATGAAGCGCGGCCGTTCATGGTCAAGCGCCTAACTTCAAATGACGATCGTTCGTGATCAAGTCATTTGAGGTGAAGTGCGGCCGTGCGCGGTCAAGCGCATAAATCCGTGCGTCGATCGTTCGGGATCGAGTCATCTGCAGTGAAATGTGACCATTCAAGGTCAAGCGCTTTACTTCAAATGACGACCGTTCGGGATCGAGTCATTCGAGGTAAAGTGCGACAGTGCGCGGTCGAGTGGGGACCGTTCAAGGTCAAGCGCTTAACTTCAAATGACGATCGTTCGTGATCGAGTCATTCGAGGTAAAGTGCGACAGTGCGCGGTCAAGTGGTGGTCCTCAAATGACGACCGTACGCGATCAAGCCATTTGAGGTAAGGTGTAACAGTCAGTGATCAGGTGGCGGACCTCAAATGACGACCGTTTGCGATCGAGCCATTTGAGGAAAGGTGAGTTGTGCTGTTCGAGGCGAGTTGTGCCGTTCGAGGCGAGTTGTGCCGTTCGAGGCGAGTTTGTGACCGTTCGTGGTCGGGTGCCGTTCGAGGCGAGTTGTGACTGTTCGAAGTCGAGTGCCGTTCAAGGCGAATTGTGACTGTTCGAAGTCGGGTGCCGTTCGAGGCGAATGAGTGTGCCCGGGGGGGACTTAATATTATCAGTGTTGGAGTCATTGTTTGGGGGAATTTTTCGAATCAAAGACTTCGGCAGTTCGTTGCCATGCAATAGGTGCTCGTGGACCGTTCGCGATCCAACGGGCATACAAGTAAATAATTTTTTCATAGAATTGTAAATGTTAAAGCAATAGTACCTTACAGCAGAAATGTCCAAACAGGAAGAATTCAAATGTTCAAATCGAACAAAAGCAAAGCAAGGATGTCAAAGTGTAAGTTCCCACTCCGAAGCAGTCAATGATCATTCAGAGCATGCCTGGAGATCGTTCGCGATCTCGTACATGTGTAAACGATTTAATTGCGTTAGTGGAAGCTTACGACCTGTTCATCGTTATTTTAATCAAGCAATCAAGGGATAATCAAATGGTGCCCCGATCTAGGGTCACCTCTAGCCGAGGTAGACGGTGGTCGCTCTGGCTCCACTGCTGGAGTTTGCCTCCTCACATACTGAAGGAGCATACCGTTCCTGATATGCCCTTCCACCTCGTCCTTCAAATGCCTACAATCATTAGTGTTATGACCATTCAATTCATGAAATACACAAAACTTATCTGATTTTCTTTCGTCAGAGGTTGGATCCCTTCGCATTGGTCTACGGTACGGAACCTGCCCCTTGGTATCCT
Source organism: Allium cepa (assembly GCA_030765085.1). Lineage (NCBI taxonomy): Eukaryota > Viridiplantae > Streptophyta > Magnoliopsida > Asparagales > Amaryllidaceae > Allium > Allium cepa. The sequence continues at coordinate 953,146,238 of CM060934.1, read as the reverse complement.
GATAAATCCGTTCCAAACTCTCATTCAGCTCTGAATAGGTGGTGAATCGTGGCTCTCTTCGTAGCCACTTTGTCCTGTCATCATTATCCTCAGCCTTTCTTTTTCCTTTGCTAGTCTCCGCACCCTTTCCAGGTGGGTTTCCGCTCTTGATTACGTAAACGTCATCTTCTTCCTCTCTTTCTGCACTAGCATCTTCCAAACGCATAAAATTTTCAGCCTCATGATAGAACTCTCCCAGATTCATAGGCGGGTCCTTGGTTAATGAATTCTTGAACTCTGTATTACCAGCTATTCCAGATACAGCTGCCATCATGACCATAGATGGATCTGGTCGATCCACTGATGCTGCCGCCGCATTAAATCGCGTTAGAAAGCTCCTCAAAGTCTCTCCACTTTTCTGTTTCAAGGTTGCCAAAGTCATCACATTCTTGGGTCTCGCAATATGAACCCTGAATTGCCTCATGAATCTCTCAGTTAAATCTGCCCATGTTCCTATGGAGCCGCTTTCCAGTTGCCTAAACCATAACGCTGCAATGTCCGTCAAATACAGTGGAAAGCACCGGGCCATAACCTCCTCTGATGCCCCCCAGCACTTCCATATGTCTCATATACTTCGTTAGGTGGACCGTGGGGTCCGTTTTCCCGTTGTACATGTCCAATGATGGTAGCTTGAATTATGGTGGGTTCCTAGCCATCCTAATCGCAGAAGAAAAAGGACTCCTGTTTACATCTTCCAAGTCTCTGTTTACTAAACCGCCTCTCATAGCTCTTCTAACCATCTCTGCTAATCTATCATTGTCTCCAAGCTGTAGTTCTCGTTCACTGTCTTCGACCTGCCCCCCAAGTCCGCAGGAGTTTTCATGTGTATGCCTCCCTGGCTGAACGTTCATTCCTCTATTGCTACCAGGTGGTTCGGATGCCCCCATCTCACTTCCCGGGGTCGGATCAACATGCTCTGCGTGAGTGCCCCCTAGCTCTGGTGCTGCGCCAGATGGTCCTGCCCCGTTCTGAACCCCAGTTGCTCCTTGGATTTGTGCTCCAATTTGTCCAATTTGTTGAAGTAAGTTCTGGATCATCTCTTCTTGTCTTCACATCATGGCCTCCATCTCATCCCTAGTGATGAAGATCGACGCTTGATTCCCTCCTGAGGAAGCCTCTTGACTTCCTTGGTGTTCACTTCTCTCTGGCCTTTGCCTTCTACTTGTTTGTCTCGTCATAACTCTTAGATCTGAACTCTTAGATTTTCAAATTCAACTTCTATCCGATGTAGCGGGAGCTGGTTCCTCTCAATGAAAGCACCAAAATGTTTGCGCAAAAAATGGGCAAATACCCCAAAGTCGTACGATTTAGTTGATTATATGTTGTTTTTAGCGATTTGGGTGATTTAAGCAAATATGTAAAAAGCAGGGACTAAACTGTAAAAGACACACAGATTTATAGTGGTTCGGCCAGAACGGGCCTACGTCCACTTATATGTTATTCTCCTTTTTTCTTTAGATTACAAGTACAAAGCTTTGATTACAAGTATCAAAAGTTGTTTGAGAGTTCCTTCCAGGCTTGAGTCCTCAAACTTGTCTGCCATTGTTGTACCCCTGCCCCTCTATTTATAGAGTGAGGCTGGAGGCAGGGGTCTTGGATGTTTATAGCTGCTGGTGGGCTTGGGCTGAAGCAATCTGATTTGGTAGCGTTTTGGTTCGGCGAGGCTTCATTCGGCATGGAGCTTGGAGAAGTTGGAGCTTGGTCCGGTTGTGGATGGTTCGGTGATGGACGAAGTGACTTGGTTCGGTGGTATGTGGTTCGGTGGAGCATGGAAGTGGAGCTTGGTTCGGCTATGCATGGTTCGGCATGGAGGTGGAGAGGTCCGGTTCTGCTGTGATATGGGGGGAAGGTTGGATTTGGATCGGTACTACCGAATGGATTGGGAAAGCCGAATGAACTCTTGTACTGGGAACGCCGGATGAACTTATGTGCTCTGAGTGCCGAGTGAGGCCTTGCTTCTTATTGTCGAATGGGCTATGCCGAATGGAACTTTTATATTTGATCCTTGAGCGAAACCCCTGACTTATGTACGCTTGCTGACCTCTTCCTGTTCCGGTCGTGGTGGAAACGCACACAACATTGATATTCCAGTTTTGTCCAAAAAATGGGATAACAGTCTTCATTACCAGTTATGTTGGCATATGATGACGAAGCAGATTGGCTATTAGCCCCTTATTTCCTTTTAAATTCTAAAAATTCTTTGAACAGAGGATCATTGGAATTATTATTCCCTAAAGTGGCTGTTAAATTTTCAGCAAATAGTTTTTTATTTCCATATTGGGCCAGGAGGATATTTTCTCTATCTTTTCCTCTGTAAGAGGAATTATCCCTTACTCTAGGGATCATTATCCTGCAAGAATACACGAGTTAAAAAATTAGGAAGACTATTTTATTCATCTTTTTTATAAAGGATTCGAAAATCAAAAGGTGCTAAGTAAGCTTGCCATCTAGCAAATATCTGTTTTGGCACATCATGCTTGATATCTTTATTAAACATATATTTAGCTGATTTACAGTCAGTTTTTATAATAAAGTTTTGATTATATAAATAATCTTGAAATTTTAAAACACATTTAACTATATCAAGTATTTACTTGGCTATGGTTGCATAGTTCTTTTGACTATTAGTGTGACGACCCGAACTCGATGTCCGACAAACAACATCAAATTCATACCGCCGGAGCTTGCAACACCATTAGATGATAAATAACACAGCGAAAATAAAAGATTATATCACTGATACAACATGAATACAATATCCGATACATCAATTTGATACAATGATAATCATCAATATCAGAGAATATACAACACAGAATATAGCAGAACACGATACAATATAAGATGAGTCTTCACAAAATCTAATACTGCAACCTCAATCCAAAACTCCAAAGCTAGAACTCCAAACTTCAAGCAAGATCCACCATCACCGTTGCACAAGGATAAGCAAGCAAGGTCAGTCGTCCAAGGACTGAGCTAGCTCCAGATAATCTACTAGACCTGACAATCTGAAAACCCAAACTCTAGACTACCCGTGTGGAAAATTGTTTGCACCTAGAGTTTAGGAAGGAAACAATAAACTCCGAGTCATTCGTGGGACTGGTGTGAGAAAACAAAAACATTTGGTCTTTAAAAACAATCAAAGGATTTGAATTTTGAAATCCGCAATGCTTTTTGGAAAATGAAACTACCATAAGGCCTCCCGACACACAAACCATGCAATCGCACACTTGAGGGAGATTTCTCCTCATGATAGTCAAACATGCTTGATACACAAAAATCTTTTTTTTGATATTACTATTAGTGCATAGTGGAAAACATTTCGAAAATATAATATTAATCTTAGCCAGCATAGGTACCATTATATTATGCTTGCTATAGCTACCATTTTAAATTGCAGGTTCTACAACTAAAACCAAACAAGGCGCGTGTTGTTTCTTTAGATTTTCCAACAAATGGTCAGGCCAAGGAACTTCCTATTACTACATGGGAACGCCTCTGGAGGGACGCCCCGAGAATCTACCTGGATCTCTGCCAACACAAGGCCGGTTACCCCCTTCCCGAGAAGTAAAACCTAAGATATGCCACCCCCGGTCCTTTAGGACCTTTATACGAGGTACCTCTACACCAACAACATCACAGAGTAATAAATGTACTACGGTGCCCACATGAGTAAGTATCTGGGCTCCGTACCATGATATTACCCATTTCCAGAAGGAATGGTCACACCCAAGGGGACTTACCCCTGAAACCTCGTCGCATCTTTCCTGTTTCGACCATTACCGGTTTGTGAGGCTCGATGAGGTCTCGTCCACAAAGCTACGCTTTACATGAATGCCATGCTTTGATCACAAATGATCAACAAATGATCATCAACACACAGCAGCACTTAGCATGCCACACTACCAATTTGGGAGTATATCGTTGATAACCTTCAACTACATAACCTCTAAGCTCGTACGTCTCAGAGAAGGGTGCTAAGCTAAGAGAATGAATTCTCCGCCACCAACAGATATGTATTTGCAAGAAATCTGCTTTATATCTCAAAGTGTAATGTCAGACATACAACCATACAAGTCTATTCCGGGTTCGAACAGATCCGAAGGCAGTTCTGAAGAAGCCCTTGCAATCCTGGTATTCACAATCCTGATCGGACTTTCCATCACTTAGGAAATCTCTGTACCATAGCTACTCAGTGCAGAGACAATCGATAAGTCATCCTATCGTTCTCGCAAATACACGGTCTTCACCACTGGCCTTCAAATGTTATCTATAATGACGTATCATTATTCCGAATGGGTTATATGACACAAAGCCCTCTCCCGGCTAAAACGAATAATGAGCGCAATATTTAAAAACATATGGGTATGGGATTTCAATTAAGTCACAACTTTAAAATTCAAAACTACTTCAAATGGTTTAAACCAATTACCCTTTCAAATCTTTTAAACAAAAATATTTATTTCACAAAGTTCACCCAGTTTCACAAAGATCCATTCACGGATTTCAAAACAATTTCTATTTCAATTGGATTAACTCATTTAAATCTTAGTCAAGATTTAACTTATAGCTTTCAAAACTCATTTCCAATGATTCGTCCATAACTTGGAAAACCATTTCAATTCAAACTTGAAATCCTTTTAATATGAATTGGAAATTCATTTCTTATATGAAAGCCTTTATCATTTGAAAACAACAGTTTTATTTCGAAAAAATCCGATCTCATTTATACAAGTTAAAATCTTTGAGTTAATTCAAATTCCCGAAAAAACACTTTAAAAATGGTTTAAAACCCATATAAACTTGTATACCGTTTTTAAATCATAAATACCAAATATAAAAGTCAATTTCAGATATTGAATTCCAATTTAAATCAAATTATTCAAATTCCAAATTTTTATTAAGTTATTCAAAATAACTTTCATTTTTAAAACACCTTTTTAAAAGCTTTTTATATTAAACTCAGTTTATTTCCAAAACCATTTAGATTTAAAATTCAAATTCAAAACTATTAAAAATCTATGACTTAACCGATTTCCACGTGCAATCCATCTTTGTGTGTGTATAAGTGTGGTCCAAGTGGTTTTACACAATAGTGCACAACATCAATCATCACAGATTCAATCATATCAATATTGATAAGCGGTATAACCCATTACGCTTATCTCCATTCACAGATTCACAGATAAAGTAAATTTATCAATCACAAAGATTTGCCATTACGATTCGATGTGGGTTTCGGATAACCAACTGGAATCCGACACCCTGTCGCATTGAAGTTTAAATGTCATTTTACGGGCAAAAAGGGTTTTCGCATACACATAGAACAAATCACAAATCACAGCTCAGCACAAAGCAATTCACATTACATAGCATCACAATCACATATCAGAAATATCAATCCAGTACACGATATTTGACAATTAACTTAAATTAATTAAATTAAACTCAATTAATTACAATGAGCAATTAACTTCTTAATTACTTTCATCAAGTAATTACACTTAACAATTCCACAAATGATTATTATTAAATTAATTAATCTCAATTAATTATTAGAAATTAATCATATTAATTTAATTATTTAAACAATCTTAGTTAATGACCTTCATTAACAATTAAAATTTCTTTAATTACTTCCCTAAAGTAATTTATTCACATGAGTCATCATTAATTATAAATTAATTAATTTTTAATTATTAATTATCCACTTTAATCTAGGATTCTTAATTTCAATTTAATTATTTCTTAATTTATTAGCTTAAACCTTACTTAATAAATTTAAGCTTATAATTACTAATTTAATTAATACAAATCATTAATGATTCATTCTAATTAACTACAAAATTAATGAATTACAAATCATCCAATCTTTATTTACTTAAAAGTAAACTCATATTTATTAATGATTTAATTAACACTCATAAATACATTTAAAAACAACTTACTTCTAAATTTACTTTTAATTCCATTTTAATTTTTAGATTTAAAATGAATACCAATTTATCTTTAGTAAAGTTTAAAACCATTATTTTTAAACTTCAACTTCACATGTTAAAGTATCACTTTTGTTATAAAGAAATTTAAAAAGAGTTAAAATCAAATTCCCCTTAAGTTCACATATTAAAGTATACTTAAACATTTTAAACTTATTTAAACATTTAAATTTATAAAAATTATTTTATTTCAAAATCTTAACTTCAAATTTAAATTTAAGTCCAAGTTTCAAAATTCTGATTAAGTCTTTGTTTAAATTCTTCCTTTACATTTCAAATTCCATTTTTAAATTCAAATTCTTTTTAATCCTTTAAATACTTTAAAGTTATATAAACAAGTTTAAATTTTAAAAACTATATTTATCCCTAACTCAAGTTTCAAACCAAACTGGAGTTTATAATTAAACTTTGATTTTAAAACTCATTTTAGACCTTGCTTTAAAATTTAAAATTGAATTTTAAAATTTCAAAAGAACGTAACAGGTTCTGTTTTAAAAATCTGGGCAAACTTCCACCCGAGCTGCTACCATGTTTTCTTCGAGTCCACACTAAAATGCTTCGAGTAAATACTCGAGACAATCTCGCGTTCACTCCTGCTTCCACCTAATACTTAGTAAGATTCCCAGATCACTAGAAAACCATTGCTCCGTGCACGTGCACGTCGCCGCCGCTCGCCTCCAAATCATCGAGCAAGTCGACGATCCCCCACGAGACTCTCGCCGACCACCAGAACTCCATCATCTTCTCGAAATCAAAATCGACTACAAAAAACGAATCCTGGAAACTAATGGAACAAGAACTCCTTCAGACCTAAAAACACGTCGACCTCGCAACCCCGTCCGCCAGGGCTCCTGAAATTCCGGCCATCACTTCGTCAATGCGACCTCTACCTTCCCCCTGAATCACGTCGCACTCGATTAATCATAGACGATAAATGAATTGAAAAATTAAGCCTCGCCAAAATTAGGTTTACGAACGAAAAATGCTCGCCGTGTCACCACCATGAATGTGAGCATCTCCGAGCATTTTTCCCACCATCGTCATAGGCCACTCTACCTCCACGCGAAGCCCCGACCTCTCTATTGCCTCCGACCGCCGAAGTTTGATCGAAACCCATTTTCGTTCATTTTCGAACTGCTCTTAAACCATGATGCTAAAAATCACCAAACTATTCTCAAAAATCCTATTTTTAAGTAAGGATTTAGATTATATAATTAAATCTTCAAATCACTATGGTCGAATTATGTCAAAATTTGAATTTGCACTGTAAAACCAAATTTGTTCATACTGTATATTCTTTTGTTTTCTTGAAACTATTTTGAATTATAGTTCATACTTAAATACACATGTTTTGTTTGGAAATCAAAGTTTAACAATGATCAAGTGATTTAATATTTTAATTTTTGATCGAGCCTTATGCTCTAAAGCAAGAAGCAGGAATGTTAACATATACAGGCAGAGGAGATATGTATATACATAATAAAGCAATTTCAAATCTCAGATTAACAAGCAACAAATAAATATACTTAAATTTCTTTTTAAGTTGCTTACTCACATTGAGTTTGGAGAACAGAGAGCTGCTTTGGTTTTTTGAAAACTGCAGTTTTGAACTTCTTTTAAATCCTGTTTTGCTTTCTTTGAATGATTTTTGAGTTTGTAGATAATGATGTTTACATTTTTTTTCTTTTCTGGAATGATTAATTTTTTTTTCACTGAACGAACCAGAATAGAATTGATGAACATACATACATACATACATACATACATACATATATATATATATATATATATATATATATGTATGTATATATGTATAAACAGTTTGTATATAAGGGGAAGGCTTTAACTGGTTAAGTTTTATCTTTTATTTTGGTCATATTTTTTTTCGTTATTTTGACTAAAGATTTTTATCTTTGTTTACTGATATGACTATAACATATTTTCGGCCGAGATGATTTCCATTTGTGCTTGAGAAGAAAGCATTTAATGCTTGTGTCCCTATTTTTGTTTACAAACAATCAATCCTATTTGAATTTTATATGTGCAGTTTTTTTGTGTTGTAGATATTTTTGTCTGTTTCATTATCTTCTTTTGCAAGCCTTTGTGTTTTATTATTTCCTTGTTTACATAATTCACATGCAAATTTGTATGTATTTCATTTGTTTTTTTTCTTTTCTTCTTCTTTATATGTACATAACACTTTGTTTTATTATTTATTGCTTGCCTATTTCACATACAATTCTATTTATAGTTTGATTTTCAAATATTTAATTTATAACATATATTTTATTTTATATTTTACACTTATATTTAATATTGATAGGATAAATTTTATTTTAAACATTTTATAACCTTTTTAAAGAAAATGAATTAAAACACAATGTATACATTTGATAAATAATCATACATATTATTTTTTTTCCAAAGTATAATCTTTAAATCCAATTCATTTTGAATTTCCAAATCAAAATTTTATTTATAATCCAATTCAATTGAAAATATTTACTTTGAGTTTTAAATCCAAATTCAAAAACAAATGAGTGTATATCTCTTATTCAATTTGGAAAATTCAAATAAATCCACAATTTAACCCAAAAATTTAATTTAATTACAAATTTAAATCCGTCTTTAAACCGGGATCATTACAGATTTCCCCCCTTAAGAAATTTCGTCCCCAAAATTTGCCAAGGCGATAACTAAGAACGGATAAAAGATAGAGAAATATCTTTTCAGATCAAACCGAATGTTTATTCTACATTTGGCTTACCAAATCAGAACATCAACAATGGATATGCGAACAAACTAAATCAACTACGAAACAATTGGGTTATCTGATCTACGAAGTATACAGGGGTATGGTTAGTTCGAAGGGACGACTAACCATTCGTAGATTTTAACGAAACCTAATGAAACAGACAAAAATAGATTTGATTACGATCTTAGATTCAAGATTTAACTCATTTAGGATTTGCTGAGAAATAAAACTAAGGGCAGTTCTCATGTCAAACAAATTCGAACAATTTAATTGTAAACGAGAAGGTTACCTTATAAAATTTCTTTTCCTTAATCAGCTTTTGAGGTTGAAGAATCGCCTCTGACTGCATACACTTTCTTTACTAGAGCTTGCTTATGAGCTGGACAGTCGTTGATCCTATGTCCTGGCTTGCTGTAGAAATAGCATCCACTAGATTCCTGATCTGGCCTCATAAATGGCTCTCTCATTCCTGGCTTCCAATAATTCTTTCATTTATCCGAGTAATGGCCTTTCTCCAAGCAATTGAGACAAGTAACATCCTTCACCTTTTTCTTCTGTACATTCTTCTTTCCCTTTTCTTTCTTTGGTTTCTTTCCGCCAAAATTCCTTTTCCTCCAATTCAGATTACTTTTATCTCCACTCTCCTCCGGATCCTCTTGCTTATCCAGAGTATCGTATCGATAGCCCATATCAATTAATTCAAAGAAAGATTCCTTAACATGAGTAGTCATCCTTTCCTGAAACTCCTTGTTCATTCCTCGAATAAACTTTTCATTCTTCTTTAACGGTGTATTCACCAATTCTGGACCAAATCGAGATAATTCATTAAATTTGTTTAAGTACTCCTCAAATGATAAACTTCCTTGCTTCAAATCCATAAACTCCTGGTACATTCTAAAGATACCAGCAGAGACATATATCGCTGCTCGAACACTTCCTTGAAATGACTCCAAGTAAATTCATCCGCCGGCTCATCCAATGTAACTGTTTTCCACCAAACTAAAGCCTCTTCCTGGAGCTGCCAGGAAGCTATCAATTGCATCTGATCATCTTCTAATTTTAGTCCCTTGAAAATTCTTTCACACGATCGAATCCAGGCTTGTGCTTCGATAACGGTTTCCTTGCCTGTGAATGGCTTTCCACCAAGTCTAGAAAAACGTCGATATAGATCAGCCAAATTTGGTTGAGACTGAATGGGAATATCTGTCGTTGCAGGGCTTTGACCAGCTAAAGTGGTACTTCCCTGTCCCCAATCTCGTCCTCTTCTTCCACTCATTCTTACTATCTGTAATAGTAAGAAGACCGATTTAGGCATTCGGACGAAATATCTTAGAGAATAACAACAGATAAAGAGAATAGACTAAGTAGTTTGGGTTTGGTTTCACTGGTTGTACTCATTCTAGGGTATACTTCACCCTATCTCTAATGAGCCATCTAATGTGTCACACTCCATAGCTAAATTTCTTACTCAACCTCTAGCTCTGATACCAAATGTGACGACCCAAACTCGATGTCCGACAAACAACATCAAATTCATATCGCCGGAGCTTGCAACACCATTAGATGATAAATAACACAGCAGAAATAAAAGATGATATCATTGATACAACATGAATACAATATTCGATACATCAATTTGATACAATGATAATCATCAGTATCAGAGAATATACAACACAAAATATAACGGAACACGGTACAATATGAGATGAGTCTTCATAGAATCTAATACCGCAACCTCAATCCAAAACTCCAAAGCTAGAACTCCAAAACTTCAAGCAAGATCCACCATCATCGTTGCACAAAGATAAGCAAGCAAGGTCACTCGTCCAAGGACTGAGCTAGCTCTAGATAATCTACTAGACCTGGCTATCTGAAAACCCAAACTCTAGACTGCCCGTGTGGAAAATTATGGGCACCCAGAGTTTACGAAGGGAACAATAAACTCCGAGTCAGTCGTGGGACTGGTGTGAGCAAACAAAAAAATTTGGTCTTTAAAAACAATCGAAGGATCTAAATTTTGAAATCCACAATGCCTTTTGGTAAATGAAATACAATAAGGCCTCCCGGCGCACACACCATGCAATCGCACACTTGGGGGAGATTTCTACTTGTGATAGTCAAACATGCTTGATACGCAAACATCTTTTTTTATATTAATATTAGTTCATAGTGGAAAACATTTCGAAAGTATAATATTAATCTTAGCCAGCATAGGTACCATTATATTATGCCTGCTATAGCTACCACTTTAAATGGCAGGTTCTACAACTAAAACCGTACAAGGCGCGTATTGTTTCTTTGGATTTTCCAACAAATGGTCAGGCCAAGCAACTTCCTATTACCACATGGGAAAGCCTCTGAAGGGTCGCCCCGAGAAACTACCCGGATCTCTGCCAACACAAGGCTGGTTACCCCTTTCCCGGGAAGTAAAACCTAAGATATGCCACCCCCGGTCCTTTGGGACCTTTATACGAGGTACCTCTACATCAACAACATCACATAGTAATAAATATACTACAGTACCCACATGAGTACGTATTTAGGCTCCATACCATGATACTACCCTTTTCCAGAAGGAATGGTCACACCCTAAGGGAGCTACCCCTGAAACCTTGTCGCATCTTTCCTGTTTCGACCATTACCGGTTTGTGAGGCTCGATGAGGTCTCGTCCACAAAGCTACGCTTTACATGAAAGCCATGCTTTGATCATAAATGATCAACGAATGATCATCAACACACTGCAGCACTAAGCATGCCACACTACCAATTTGGGAGTATATCGCTGATAACCTTCAACTACATAACCTTTGAGCTCGTACGTCTCAGAGAAGGGTGTTAAGCTAAGAAAATAAATTCTCCGCCACCAACAGATTTGTATTTGAAAGAAATCTGCTTTATATCTCAAAGTGTAATGTCAAACATACAACCATACAAGTCTGTTCCGGGTTCGAATAGATCCGAAGGCACTTTCGAAGAAGCCCTTGCAATCCGGGTATTCACAATCTCGATCGGACTTTCCATCACTTAGGAAATCTCTATACTGTAGCTACTCAGTGCAGAGACAATCGATAGGTCATCCTATCGTTCTCGCAAATACCCGGTCTTCAGCACCAGTCTTCAAATGCTATCCACAATGACGTATCATTATTCGGAATGGGTTATATTCTCAATTAATTATTAGAAATTAATCACATTAATTTAATTATTTAAACAATCTTAGTTAACGACCTTCATTAACAATTAAAATTTATTTAATTACTTCCCTAAAGTAATTTATTCACATGAATCATCATTAATTATAAATTAATTAATTTTTAATCATTAATTATCCACTCTAATCTAGGATTCTTAATTTCAATTTAATTTTTTCTTAATTTATTAGCTTAAACCTTAATTAATAAATTTAAGCTTATAATTACTAATTTAATTATTACAAATCTTTAATGATTCATTCTAATTAACTTCAAAATTAATGAATTACAAATCATCCAATCTTTATTTACTTAAAAGTCAGCTCATATTTATTAATGATTTAATTAACACTCACAGATACATTTAAAAACAACTTACTTCTAAATTTACTTTTAATTTCATTTTAATTTTTAGAGTTAAAATGAATACCAATTTATCTTTCGTAAAGTTTAAAACCATTGTTTTAAACTTCAACTTCAGATGTTAAAGTATCACTTTTGTTATAAAGAAATTTAAAAGAGTTAAAATCAAATTCCTTTTAAGTTCACATATTAAAGTATACTTAAACATTTTAAACTTATTTAAACATTTAAATTTATAAAACTAATTTTATTTCAAAATCTTAATTTCAAATTTAAACTTAAGTCCAGGTTTCAAAATTATATTAAATCTTTGTTTAAATTCTTCCTTTACATTTCAAATTCCATTTTTAAATTCAAATTCTTTTTAATCCTTTAAATACTTTAAAATTATATAAACAAGTTTAAATTTAAAAAACTTTATTTATCCCTAACTTAAGTTTCAAACTAAACTGGAGTTTATTGTTTGCACCAAAATTGGTCACAACACTCTTCGGGAGTCGTTGAAGAGATAATAATGAAGAATGTAAATTCAAACGAATATTATCTAACAAAAACTCCAATCAACAGTAAAGTAAATGCATAGACAAGCGATTTATAGTGGTTCGGCGTGTTGCCTATGTCCACTGTGAAGTTTTTGCAGTTTTATTGATTCTCTTTCAATGATTACAAGTTGTTACAGCGATCAACAGCGAGTTACAACTGGAAATTCGAAATCAACAGCAAAGTTATGATGTGGGATGATGGAGATCTCGATCCGGTAGAGTCTGGGCGCTTGATAGTCGAAAGATCCTTTTTCTGTTGGCCTTGGGACTCTATTTATAGGCGTAGGATGCTGATATTTCGCTGAAAATTCGGGAGACCACTTCTGGCACGTGAGGGGGCCTACGCGCCCGGCCTCAAGAAATTTGGGTCCACTTTGGCATCAATTCGAACTCCTTTCGAATCAATCGGAAAATCATCCAATCGAGGTGAAATTTGGTGTGGACATTCTTCAACATGTATGCAAGCGTCTGTGAAAATTTCGTGGCATTTGGACTTGTGGATCTCGATTTATCATTGATACGAAATGGGATTCCTTGTGTGGTTGTTCGGTTCGAATCGATGCGTTCAAATCGATCGCTTCGAACCGATGGTGGCACGCGCCTTCGTGTTGACGTGGAGTGCACACTTCGCCTCGATCCGGATTTCGCTCCGAGTTGACCGCTTCGACTCCATACATCTCGGCGCGTTCGTATCGATGAATGACACGTCACCATGGCTAGTTGACTTGGTGGATTCGAACGAAGCTTCATTGATGGGTTCGAACAAGGCTTCACTAATGGAGTCGAACGACCGATGCTTGATGGATACGAACTAGCCTTTCTCTGATGGATACGAGCTTTGTAACTTCTCCATGGATACGAAGTCAATTGATGCGAACTTGAACCCTTCGATGGATTCGAAGGACGATGATCTGATGGATACGAAGCAAACACTGGTTGATGGATACGAGGTCCATCGATATGAACTCGATGGATTCGAAGTTGATGGAGTCGAATCCGAGGCACTTCGATGGATTCGAAGTCGATCGATACGAAGGTGATCGGTTCGAACCAGTGTTCGGTGATGGATTCGAAATCTAGGTTTTTCCCTTCAAATTGAATCGATCATAACTTGAGCGTATGAACTCGGATTGACTTGAAATTTGAGTTGCAGACTTCTATGATTTTTATTGTCATGTCCTATCAATTGTAGCTCAATCTGGACTCGGACAAAATTCAGCGATATCGATAGCGAAACGAAGTACGACCAATCTCTGAGACGAACTGTCCTTCGTTTTCAATCGATCTTTTGGTATCACAGCTTTGCCAAAAAGTGGGATAACATTTGTCCCCCAAAGTACGCTTGTGGAAACATGACGTGCTTTGAAGAGCTGCAATTTCTCTTTGAACAATCATTGCTCTCTTCTGTTGAGATTCGTACCCTGTATTGCTGTAACCTTGCGTTGATATGATTGATTGCTGTATAATAGTGCTTAGCCGTTGGCTGTTGTATTCATAACAAGATGAGTATTCGATCCCTGTAAATGTTTAAAATCGAATGTTAGTCCGACATATATGCACATATGTTAGTTTGACCCTTGTTAACGTCGTGCGTCCACGAGTCGTTGTCAATTTTGTTTGCTATTGAATTTCGTATCGATTCTCTCCTGAACCGATTTGGAAATTTGAGTTGTGACAATGCTTAATGGTTGTTTTGAAAAGTCCCTTCGTATCGATCCTCTCCTGAACCGATATAGAAGGTTGAAGGAATCGACTTCGTGTTGCATCGATGGATACGAGATCAACATTCGTATTGACGAAGTATGCTTATGCTATGACGGTACGAGATCGACATTCGTATCGATGGCTTGGATGAGTACGAATCACCCATTCGTACTGATGAGAAAGGATGGATATGAAATCGTCGTTCGTATCGATAGTTAATGATGGATACGAAATCGTCGTTCGTATCGATAGGAAATGATGGATACGAAATCGTTGTTCGTATCGGTAGGTTGCGGATGGAGTTGTGAATTTGTTGATGTGAACAGGGGCTTTGAGTCGATGTGCCCACTATGCGCTTCGCATCGATGTGACTCAATGCTTTGCTGTGTGTATCGTATCGATGATGCTTCATGCACATGGACTCGAATTGAGCTTTCAAACCGATCTGTGGCTTGACCTATTGCGACCGGTGGAGTTGACTGGGATGCGAAACGACCCAGTCACTTTCAAGGTTCCATATAAATAGCAGGGGCTTTGCCATTTTTTCACTTTTCACCGTTGCCTTGTGTTTACTGTGTTTTGCATCGACTCGAAGCTTCAGAGAGAAAAGCACTGTGTCACGTCTTCGAACCAATCAAGATCCAAATCTTTTAATTCCTCGAATTCCACACTCAAATTAAGTAATTAACCTCGAATCCAAACGGCAAAGCTATTTCAGACCTACTTCTTCTTCATCGATTGGCCGCTCTGGTGATTGGTAAAACCAGATCTAGTTTGGAGGAGCTCCGAATCGATCTGGGGACTCGTGTTCGAATCGATTAGGGCGGCATCATTTTTCCTTGGATTTCGCATCGATCCCTGGGATGCCCTTTGGATGGGACGCAGTTCGCACCGATTGACTATTGTGATGGGTCGCATCGATACGAAATGATCGATACGAGAAATAGCTATTGGTCGATTCGAAGTCCTTAACTTTACATCGATACGAATTACATCTTTATGACCGATACAAAAGGTATCGATTCGAACGTGATCGATGTGAAGTTGAGGTTTTCCTGATCAGTTCGAACCAGTTAACCAAGGATCGATTCAAAGTCATCCTTCATTGATCGATTCGAACTCGGCACTTGATCATCGATTGGAAGCGCGCCCCTCTGTTCAATTCAAAGTGGTATCATGATGGATTCGAACGAGCTTCCTGCGATCGATTCAAAACCCTCTATGATGGATACGAAAGTTTGACATTTTCTTAGCATATTTCCGACGAGCTTCATTCCTGCATATTTGGACTTGATAATTAAACTGCATACTTGACCACCTTTCAAAGCTCGTCGATGGAACCATAACAACTTCTATCCGAATTAATTTCCATCGTATAAATAGTTTAGTGATGACGGTCAGCGATGACGGTCATTATAACTGGACTCCGTAGCTTCGTCGTTTGCATATTTCCTTTAACTCTGCGACATTTATTCAAGTAATGCACAACACTGCACAACACACATTCATACACTTTACATTGGGGAATGCACGGGTCCTTTGTCGTCTAACGATGGTTTCTCATGAGTTAGCTAGTCATGGAACCTTCAAGTTCGCAGCAGCAGGAGATTCAAAGTACAGTTACTTCGAGACTAGAGGTTCCGGATATTGAACCTGAGATCATCGGTCCAGCCCTAGACGAATTTCCCAATGCGTCTTTTATTGCTAATCCATCGGACTCTGTTCGATCCAATATTTCTAAAGATATGTTGGGAAGGATATGCTTAAGGCATGGCCTGTCAATGGACGATGTGTTATTACCGGGACTGAATGACAGACCACACAATCCGCCGGAGGGATACACCGCATTCAATCGCCACGCGTGCGCGGCCGGGACGCTTCCTCCGTTCAATGAGTACATAAGAGAAGTATTGTCTTTGTTGGGGATCGCCCCATCTCAACTACACCCGAACGGATATGCTTCTGTGAATAGCTTGTTAATTATCTTCATGGAGTACCTTTATAGACCATCGATCCCGACCGAGATCAGATATCTGTTCAATTTCAAAACTCGAAGTGATTATCCCTTCTTCACATTTTCGGAAGCAGTGAGGAATTGTCAAGTGGTCACTGGGTCCTGGACCAGGCTAAGCTATTACAGGACGGAATGGTTTTACGTCAGATGTCCTCTAGAATTTGCCCGACGATGGTTATTCAGACGTGAGTACAGCTGAGTTCTCAAATAATTACTAAAGCAATTGCAGTCGAAGTGAAACTTATATATATATATATATATATATTTACAGCAATGATTCAGCGACCCGAAGGTGAACACTTTAAGGAGATAGTACGAGTACTCCGAGAAGTCCCAAGCGAAGATAGGGATATCGAATTGCTCTTGACGGATAGGAATCTCCGGACTTTTGGGTTGATCGAACGAGGGCAGAGTATAAAGTTTGATGGGGCACTAAGGACTGTCTTGAAAAAACGAGTCAAGCACAAGAAGCCTAAAGCTGTTATAGCCGAGGAAGCTGATTCTGAAAGAACCCATACTGATGATGAGCCGTCGGCTGGGCCTACAGATGTAGTTCAGGATGTTACAGAGCAGAGAAAAGGTAAGACCGCCATTTTTAAGTCACCTGAAAAGGGAAGACGGAAGTCGGTCGTCATGTCCCGGCTCACCCCCGGAATTAGAATTTCGGAGAGGTCTCCCCCAAGAACAGAAAGTCTCTTTGAAGGGCTTGCCGATCTTCCAATCCCGGATGATGTGTCTTTTCAACATGATGCCGGGTTGGAGGAATTCCATCGTACTCTAGAATTGAGCGAGACTTTTATTACTAGCGTGGTCGACACTTCTGGTTGGTCGGGGGAATGCATATTCATACACATTTCACGACACTACACAACCCTTAGTCGTAGGTCGTCGGTTTCGAAAAACCACTAACTTTATTCTCATTTCGATTTGCAGATATTATGACTGGACGCGGTTCGATGTTAGGAAGTCTGCGACATGCTCGTAAATCTTCCTCATATTACGAGTCACAACGAAGAGAAGGAGATAGGGATTACGATCGTAGGTAATCCGGGTATTCTAGCCAAAATCGGTACGAAAGAGATAGGGACTACAGACGTCGGTCTCGATCTCGCACTCCTCCCAGAGCTCCTATACAACCTCCTGCCTATGTGTCTCGTCCTTCCGAATCTTCTCGATACAAGTCAGCTTCTCAGTCTTCTAGATCTGAGCCCCACCATCCCAGGGGTGAGGCAATGTCCCCGATAGTTGCGGAACAGCCTCCTACTGAAATTTCGGGGGAAGGAGCAATCAGGCTTGCGCAATTAAAGAAGGATTTCCCGAATATTTGCTTTGATAACTACATCTTTCCTCTTCACTTGAAAAGAATCCCGCCGGAGGCCGAGCAGGTGGCGCACGATTATGTGCACGACTTTTATGCCTAATACAAGGCATGGTATAAGGCGGCTGAGCGAGCATCGTCATTAGCCTTCGAACGAGCGGCTACCATCAAAAAGCTTCAAGCCAAGCTGGCTCAAAAAGATCGCATCATATAAGTGCTGAACATAGAAGCTGAATCATCTCGAAAATCAGAGATGGAGGCTCTTACGAAGGCCGATGAAGCTCAAGCGGCTATGGATAGAATGAAAAAAGAGCACTATGTCACGGTGGAAGACATGGGCCACCGGAACACCATCGTCACTGCCGAGCGAGATGCGGCTTTAAAAGAGCTTAATGAGCTTAAGGCTAAAGTTCCTGAAATTATGAAGGAAAGGGATACCGCCAATATTTCTGCACAGGAGGCATGTGATCAGGCGGTAGAATTCCGGACTGGGCGTGATGCTGCGAGGGCTAAAATAATGGAGATCGAAGCCGATGTTGATAGAAAAATTGAATCGCCGAGTCCAAGCTGGAGGCCGACATTGTAGACCTCCTTATCACTTACAATGCCAACGTGTTAAGGCATAGGAATTTGGCTTGGCTCGAGAATTATCCGGTACATCTTCACAGCGCCTGGAGTCGGTTGATCGAGGAGGAGAAAGCGGCGCATCCGGATGAATCAATTGGCCAGTTTGAGCTTGAAAACTGGTTGCTGACCGAAGACGAAAAGAAAACCCTTCATGACGCCATGATTTCTTATGAGAAGGAGACGGTCATCGCCCGTCATTTGGAAGGCGGGGAAGGTTCTGGTGTTGAGCATCGAGCTTCAGTTCTTGAGATCACCGCTCCACTTCCGTCAGAGCCCACATCTGCGGTTGACTTGCAGTTAGTCCCTGCCTATAATCCAGAGTAACTGCAGCTATCTCCTATTCGGGAGCACGTTTCTGAAGCTGCTCAATCGTCAGCAGGCCACGTTGAGGAAGGTATTCCGAACTTATCTCAAGTGTATTTCAAATAGGGAGTTTGTTTTGAAGCAGTTATTAATAACTTCTTCTTATCTTTGCTTAGTGATTGGAGTTGCGTCGATTGCCGCGACTCAAGAATCAAGTAAAAGGGAGAAGGCCATCATCACTGAGACGACCATCGTAATAGCAGTGTCAACTGAGGTGATGTAGGGGAGCACACTATCTCTTGATGAGCAAATGGTGAGGGAGCTACTCGGCGAGTAGGGTGGCTTCTCCATAGACTTACCGTTCATCGTTAGTGACCTCCCGCCAACCTCTAGCTCTTTAATGCAGACTGCAGATGCCCCCAGCCAGGCCCAAGCAATTCGTGATGAAGAAATTCTGGCTGAGATTAATGCAGAATTAGAGGCTGCGGGGCAAGGCGACAGCGTTGGAATTAGGACTACGACGCACGGTCCAGCACCTTTAAATGTAATATCGTCGAGTGGCACTGTGGTTGATACCCGGGTGTCCGCCCCGTCTTCTATCGCAGATCCAGTCCCTCCTACTCCTTCGGTGGAAAGCCTTCATGTAGATTCAAGCTCTGAGGAGGACGTTGACATTATGCCCCCATCCGAAGAGCAGCCACCAGAGAGGAAGCGCTCCAAATGAAGGATCTCTGTTTCTAGCGAGTCCGAGGACGAACCGCTAATAAGGAGACTGAAAAAGAAGAAGTAGATGGGCCATTTAAGCGGATTTTTTGATAGATATGAACTTGTGTTTGTTTTCCGCTAGTAGGCCGTGTATAGATGCAGGTTCGGCCCCTGCTAGTAGGAATTCTTTTTTGGAAGAACTTATTTGCATGTAAGTCCTTGTCTCTAGTTAGTTGAAATAAAATTCAATTTCTTTGTTTCAATTCTCATTTCTTTTGTGCTTAAGTATTTGCAGTGCTTGGTTTTCAGTCCGGTGCACTTGTGGTGTTTTTACCGTTAAGTAGAGTTTGTTTTATTTGCCAGGTCTGAAAATCTTAGTCGCATGTTGTGATGAATAAGTTGAACTTCGGACAATGTATCACTTTGGTTAGTGATTAACACTTAGCTTTTTTCCTTCCAGTCTCGGGGAACAATATTTGTATTTTGGTGGTTGATCGCACTTATTGCAAATCTTAAGCACATGTCCACATTCTGGGGACTTAGGATAATTTGAGATCGATAATCTGGTTCGCACTTCAGGAATTTGAGAGTTATCGATGTTTGTAACACGGTTCGCGCTCTGGGAACCCGGAATCGATGTTTATACTCCACTTCACGCTCTGGGAACTTGGAGTTAGCATTGATATTTCGGTTCGCTCTTCGGGAACTTTGACTTGGTATTTGTGCTCCAATTCACAATCTGGGAACTTGGAGACATCATGTATGTTTGGGTTCGCGCTTCGGGAACCTGTAATTTATGTTTATACTCCATTCACGCTCTGAGAAGTTGGAGTTAACACGGATGCTTCGGTTCGCGCTCTGGGAACCTGTAATCCATATTTATATTCTGATTCACGCTCTGGGAAGTCGGAGTTGGCCGATAGATGGTCAGTCACACCTGTTTGGGCTCTTTAGGAATTCGTTCACACTTCGGGAACGATGGATTTGATGTTTATACTCCAATTCGCACTCTGGGAATTTGGAGTCCGTTCACACTCTGGGAATGATTTATTGGATGTTTATACTCCAATTCGCACTCTGGGAATTTGGAGTCCGTTCGCACTCCGGGAACGAGTTATTGAATGTTTATACTCCAATTCGCACTCTGGGAATTTGGAGTCCATTCGCACTCTGGGAACGAGTTATTGAATGTTTATACTCCAATGCGCACTCTGGAAATTTGGAGTCCGTTCGCATTCCGGAAATGAGTTATTGAATGTTTATACTCCAATTCGCACTCTGGGAATTTGGAGTCCGTTCGCACTCCGGGAACGAGTTATTTGATGTTTATACTCCAATTCGCACTCTGGGAATTTGGAGTCCGGTCGCACTCTAGGAACGAGTTATTGGATGTTTATACTCCAATTCGCACTATGGGAAGTTGGAGTCCGTTCGCACTCTGGTAACGAGTTATTGGATGTTTATACTCCAATTCGCACTCTGGGAAGTTGGAGTCCGTTCGCGCTCTGAGAACGAGTTATTGGATGTTTATACTCCAATTCACACTCTTGGATGTTGGAGTCCGTTCGCGCTCTGGGAACGAGTTGTTGGATGTTTATACTCCAATTTGCACTCATGGAATTTGGAGTCCGTTCGTGCTCTGGGAATGATTTATTGGATGTTTATACTCCAATTCGCACTCTGGGAAGTTGGAGTTAGTTGTAGGACTGTCGTGTGTTGGTCCAGTTCAGCCTTTGATGTGATGGCTTGCCCCCGAGCTGGGGTTTCACTTAGTGAGTGGCCGGTCGTATCACAGTCACTCGCTATTTGAATAAATTCCATTGTTTGATGGAACTTAGCTCTTCATGTGTCGTGATTGTTGAACGTTGCAGTCGGTGAATCACAGCTCTAGCTTGAAGAGATAGTAATTTATTGCTGAAATAAGAAAATATGGCAAAGTCAGTGCCTTATTACAGGTTCAAATTTCAGAATGTAAAGGAAATTGCAAAGTATTCATAGATTGAATAAGCCTGTCATGGGTGACAGTGACGAAGATCTTCGTCGTTCCAGGCTCCTGAGAAAACTGGTCCGCCACTGATGGCGTTTATCGCCAATCTTCCACGGGGACAAGTCGAGTCCTCCTGTCTCGGTCGATTGGGTTCATTGTTTTGATTTGATGGGTCCGCTTTTCTGGGCTGCAGTGTCCACTCAAACTGTTCCAGCTTCCTTTCTTTGATCAGTTTTTCAACGAGATCTTGTAAGTGACGACACTCGTTCGTATTGTGCCCGTAGCTTTCATGAAACCTGCAAAATTTTCCCGTCTGGATTTGCCTCTCTGACGACGGTTTTGGTGCAGGCTTTTGGTACTAAATTGTATTACAGGTTTGTAAGTACAAGTCCTCTAGTGATGTATTCAGAGGAGTGTAACTGTCAAACATTGGATTCTTGCGCTGCAGGCCACGATTTTGGTCTCGTTTTCTAGTTTGATTCACGCTCTCTCTTTGCCGAGCTTGTTTGTTTTTAACGTTCAACTGAACTTTTCCGGAGCTCTCACCAGACTGTTTGATTGCAACATTGCTTGGATCCCTTCCATACTTGGTCCTGCATCAGTTTGCTTCCCAAACTGTTTCGCGTCTTCCCTTCTTAGGAATTGAGCCGCTTTAGCGTGGAAACAGTCCAATGATGCAGGTGGTTTTCCAGCCAACCAGTTGCCAAACTCAGAATCGGGGTCAATCCCTTTAGTCAACGCCATAAGGATGGAGTTATCGTTCGGATTGCTGATCTCCGCACATGCAGTATGGAATCTCTCTAAGTAGTGTCTAAGCGTTTCTCCAGGAGCTTGGGTGACACTGGACAGAGTGTTGACATCTTTTGTCCTTGCGACGTGCATGCGGAATTGTTCAACAAATTTTGTGGCCAACTGGTCGAATGAAGAGATGGATCGAGGTGGCAGTCGAGTGAACCACATGGTAGCAATGCCCCCCAAGGATATGGGTAAACTACGACACTTCACTGCATCGTCGGCTCTAGCAGCGGTCATCGACCATTCATATTTCAGAATATGCTGGTTGGGGTCGGAGTTCCCCTCATACATGGGCAGAGTTGGCATTCTGAATCGCCGTGGGGGTTCAGCAGTAAGAATATCGTCCGTAAAAGGAGTGTGGCTTCGGAAAACTCCCCAATCGTCATTTGTGATTCCCTGGCTCTCACGGATCATCTGACGTATCATAGTTGAGAGATCCGGCATTTGCGCGTTTTGTGCGGCTTGCGCCGGAGTATGATTACGTTCTATACTTTGGGGTTGGACCGGATGTTGTCGACGGTCCAAGTCCTGCCTTCTTGGCACATAGTTCTCTGGGATGTACGGTTCAGGAATACGTCCGCTATGACGACGGTCCAGGTTCGACTGATCTTGGACGTCGACCCATATTTCAGCCGCAACGTTAGTGGTACGGTATTCTGTGGTGTGGTGAGGGACGGCACCTCCTCGGGAGGAGGGTCCGGTTTGGAAACTGGCTGATGGACCAACTCTCAGTTGTCCAACGGTCAGTGTTGGTTGGTCTCCAGCGGTTGGCATGTGACTCCCATCTAGCGGGGGTCATGGAGATCGATTATGATAATCAGAAGATGAAGAACTTTCGTTGGAGGAGCGAGAAGCATGGTCTCTCTTGGATCTCTTTCGCTTCTGGCGATCCAGCTTGTTGATCAGCTCGACGTTAGCACATAGTTGTTTTGCTAGTTGTTGCCGACTCTGGGTCAGCTCTAGGAGTAGCAACTGTAACACTTATCGGGTAACCGGACCTGATGGTTCCGAGTGTCCAGTAGCATCTTGATTAGATGGAGTAATGGCGCAGGATTCTGTCTATCCTGTTCTTTTTGATTGACAGCGTTTGAGGTGGTTCTTGTGCTAACCATCTTGAAAGTTGAATTCCTTTCCTTAGACTTTTGCAAATCTGAATAGAATGGAAGGAACTTGGACTTGATGATCTGGATCTCTCCCTTAGATTTATTCAATCTGGTATCGATGACAGATCCAAAGAGCAGGAGAAAATCTGGGTTTTCTCGGTGAAAGCACCAAAGTGTTTGCACCAAAATTGGTCACAACACTCTTCGGGAGTCGTTGAAGAGATAATAATGAAGAATGTAAATTCAAAATGAATATTATCTAACAAAAACTCCAATCAACAGTAAAGTAAATGCATAGACAAGCGATTTATAGTGGTTCAGCGTGTTGCCTACATCCACTGTGAAGTTTTTTGCAGTTTTATTGATTCTCTTTCAATGATTACAAGTTGTTACAGCGATCAACAGCGAGTTACAACTGGAAATTCGAAATCAACAGCAAAGTTATGATGTAGGATGATGGAGATCTCGATCCGGCAGAGTCTGGGCGCTTGAGAGTTGAAAGATCATTTTTCTGTTGGCCTTGGGACTCTATTTATAGGCATAGGATGCTGATATTTCACCAAAAATTCGGGAGCACTTCTGGCACGTGAGGGGGCCTACGCGCCCGGCCTCAGGAAATTTGGGCCCACTTTGGCATTGATTCGAACTCCGTTCGAATCGATCAGAAAATCATCCAATCGAGGTGAAATTTGGTGTGGACATTCTTCAACATGTATGCAAGCTTCTGTGAAAATTTCGTGACATTTGGACTTGTGGATCTCCAGTTATCATGGATATGAAATGGGATTCCTTGTGTGGCTATTCGGTTCGAATCGATGCGTTCGAATCGATCGCTTCGAACCGATGGTGGCACGCGCCTTCGTGTTGACGTGGAGAGCACACTTCGCCTCGATCCGGATTTTGCTCCGAGTTGACCGCTTCGACTCCATACATCTCGGCGCGTTCGTATCGATGAATGACACGTCACCATGGCTAGTTGACTTGGTGGATTCGAACGAAGCTTCATTGATGGGTTCGAACAAGGCTTCACTGATGGAGTCGAACGACCGATGCTTGATGGGTACGAACTAGCCTTTCTCTGATGGATATGAGCTTTGTAACTTCTCCATGGATACGAAGTCAATTGATGCGAACTTGAATCCTTCGATGGATTCGAAGGACGATGATCTGATGGATACGAAGCAAACACTGGCTGATGGATACGAGGTCCATCGATACGAACTCGATGGATTCGAAGTTGATGGATTCGAATCCGAGGCACTACGATGGATTCGAAGTTGATCGATACGAAGGTGATCGGTTCGAACCAGTGTTCGGTGATGGATTCGAAATCTAGGTTTTTCCCTTCAAATTGAATCGATCATAACTCGAGCGTATGAACTCGGATTGACTTGAAATTTGTGATGCGGACTTCTATGATCTTTCTTGTCATGTCATATCAATTGTAGCTCAATCTGGACTCGGACAAAATTCAGCGATATCCATAGCGAAACGTAGTATGACCAATCTCTGAGACGAACTGTCCTTCGTTTTCGATCGATCTTTTGGTATCACGGCTTTGCCAAAAAGCGGGATAACATTTATAATTAAACTTTGATTTTAAAACTCATTTTAGACCTTGCTTTCAAACTTAAAATTGAATTTTAAAATTTCAAGAGAACGTAACAGCATGTCTTTTAAAAATCTGGGCAAACTTCCACCCGAGCCACTACCATGTTTTCTTCGAGTCCACACTGAAATGCTTCGAGTAAATACTCGAGACAATCTCGCGTTCACTCATGCTTCCACCCAATATTTAGCAAGATTCCCAGATCATCAGAAAACCATTGCTCCGTGCATATGCACGTCGCCGCCGCTCGCCTCCAGGCGACTCCAAATTATCGAGCAAGTCGACGATCCTCCACGAGCCTCTCCTCGACCACCAGAACTCCCTCATCTTCTCGAAATCAAAATCGAGTACAAAAAACGAATCCTGGTAACTAATGGAACAAGAACTCCTCCAGACCTGTAAACACATCGACCTCGCACCCCGTCCACCAGAGCTCCTGAAATTTCGGCCATCACTTCGTCAACGCGACCTCTACCTTTCCCCTGAATCACGTCGCACTCGATTAATCGTAGACGACAAACGAATCGAAAAACTAAGCCTCGCCAAAATTAGGTTTACGAACGAAAAATGCTCGTTGCCGTCACCACCGTGAACGTGAGCATCTCCAAGCATTTTTCCGACCATCATCATAGTCCCCTCCACCTCCACGCAAAGCCCCGACCTCTCTAGTGCCCCGACCGCCGGAGTTTGATCGAAACCCATTTTTCGTTCATCTTCGAACTACTCTTAAACCATGATGCTAAAAATCACCAAACTATTCTCAAAAATCCTATTTTTAAGTAAGGATTCAGATTATATAATTAAATCTTCAAATCACTATGGTCGAATTATGTTCAAATTTGAATTTGCACTGTAAAACCAAATTTGTTCATACTATATAATCTTTTGTTTTCTTGAAACTATTTTTAAATTATAGTTCATACTTAAATGCACATGTTTTTTTGGAAATCAAAGTCTGACAATGTTCTAGTGATTTAATATTTGAAATTTGGATCGAGCCTTATGCTTTGAAGCAAGGAATAGGAATGTTAACATATACTAGCAGAGGAGATATGTATATACATAATAAAGCAAATTCAAATCTCAGATTAACAGGAAACAAATAAATATACTTAAATTTCTTTTTAAGTTGTATACTCACATTGGGTTTGGAGAACAAAGAGCTGCTTTGGTTTTTTGAAAACTGCAGTTTTGAACTTCTTTTAAATCTTGTTTTGCTTTCTTTGAATGATTTTTGAGTTTGTAGATAATGATGTTTACATTTTTTTTCTTTTCTGGAATGCTTAATTATTTTTTCACTGAACAAACCAGAATTGAATTGATGAACACATATATATAGAAAAACAGTTTGTATATAAGGGGAAGGCTTTAACTGGTTAAGTTTTATCTTTTTTTTTGGTCTTTTTTTTGTTGTTTTGACTAAAGATTTTTATCTTTGTTTACTGATATGACTTTAACATATTTTGGCTTAGATGATTTCCATTTGTGCTTGAGAAGAAAGCATTTAATGCTTGTGTCCCTATTTTTGTTTACATACAATCAATCCTATTTGAATTGTATATGTGCAGTTTTTTTGTGTTGCAGATATTTTTGTTTGTTTCATTATCTTCTTTTGCAAGCCTTTGTGTTTATTATTTCCTTGTTTACATAATTCACATGCAAATTTGTATGTATTTCATTTGTTATTTTTTTTCTTTTCTTCTTCTTTATATGTACATAACACTTTTTTTTATTATTTCTTGCTTGCCTAATTCACATACAATTCTATTTATAGTTTTTTTTTCAAACATCTAATTTATAACATATATTTTATTTTATATTTTACACTTATATTTAATATTGATAGGATAAGTTTTATTTTAAACATTTTATAACCTTTTTAAAGAAAATGAATTAAAACACAATTTATACATTTGATAAATAATCATACGTATTCTTTTTTTCCAAAGTATAATCTTTAAATCCGATTCATTTTGAATTTATTTTGAATTTCCAAATCAAAATTTTATTTATAATCCAATTCAATTGAAAATATTTATTTTTAGTTTCAAATCCAAATTCAAAAACAAATGATTATATATCTCTTATTAAATTTGGAAAATTCAAATAAATCCACAATTTAACCCAAAAATTTAATTTTATTACAAATTTAAATTCGTCTTTAAACAGGGATCATTACAATTAGTCCATTTACCTGAGTGAAACCCAACAAGATATTTTTGTTTTGTCTTTGGGCATGTTTGTTTTAAAATTCCACCAAATCCTAGATCTGATGCATCTGTTTCTATTATCTTTTCCCAATTTGGATTTGAAAGCATTAAAGAAGGCAAAATTTTACCTTTTTTTTTATCATTTTGACGGCTTTAGTATGCTGTTCTGTCCACGGACCTGGATTCTTTTCTAATCTATCATATAAGATAGCAGCATCTGTGGCTAAATTAATATAATAAGAGGATATATAATTTAAGCTACCCAAAAATCTTTGTAAATGTGTTTTATCAGTTATTATATTAGGAAATTTTGAAGAAAATTCTATGCTTCTATTTATAGGAATTACTTTTCCCTTTTCGATATTATGGCCTAAAAATCTCACTTTTTTCTGAAAGAAAGACATTTTTACTTTTGATATTACTAAGCCATTCTGAATAATGATTTTGTAAAAATATCTAAATTTTTAAAACGTGCTTCAATATTTTTTGAAAATACTAGAATGTCATCAAAATAAACTATAATAAATTCACTATATGGAATAAAAATGTCATTCATTATTTTCTAAAATTCCGAGGGTGCATTTTTCAAACCAAAAGGCATTACTGTCCGTTCATAATGTCCAATTGGAACATTAAAAGCAGATTTGTATTGGTCAGATTTTGAAATTTGGATCTCCCAATAGTCGTATTTTAAATCAAACTTAGAAAATATGATAGAATCATGTAGTTTATCTAATAAATCCTTTTTATTAGGAATTGGATGCCTAATCCATTTCAAAACCTTATTAAGAGGTTTGTAATTTATTGCTAATCTAGGTACCCCTCTTTCTTGTTCACTAGGTTTATTTACATAAAATGCAGTGCATGACCAAGGTGATTGGGATGGTTTTATTAAGCCTTTTTGTAATAATGATTCAATTTTTTTTTAAGCAATTCAAGATATTCGAAATTCATTTGACATGGTCTTGCTATAGTAGGGATTTTTCTTTCATCAAAATTCGCTTCATATGGAAGATTAACAATATGTTTCTTTCTATCCCAAAAGGCATTCGGATGGTCATAACAAATTTCTATAGAAAATTTATTATAAATCATTTTAATTTTTTCTTGCAATTTTAGATTTTGCGGTTTTTCTTCTATATTAAGAGAAATAACTGATACTCTTCCAGTAAATTGTTGTAGAAGTGTACGGACACTTTCATTATTATCTGATACTCTTCTAGTAAAATTTTAGATTTCCTTAAATTTTGTATAAGTATACGAACGCTTTCATTATTATATGATACTCTTCCAGTAAAACATTCTAGAATAGTAACTATTAAAGTATATATAGCATTTTGGATCATTTGTCCATCTTCTTGTTTTACTGTGTTGTAAATTTCATTTTTATAAGATGTAAGAAGATAATTATCCCACCATCCTTTAAGTTTGCAGTAAAACCTACGACTATCATTCTTGCAACAGTAACATCATTATTACCATAATTTTTGCAAACTGTACTATGCACTAACATATAATGAGCTACATTAAATATTTGTTTTTCGCTGAATGTGTCGATATTTCATTCATATATTTTTCCCATTACAACTATTATTACTAATAAAATCTGGTTCTTCAAGTAAAGTATCCATAGAAGAAGGTCTCCTATAGTAAAATAATTTTTGAGAAGGCTTGTATGCATACTTTTCAAGTTTATTTATCTTATCTTCGACTGTGTGGTAGCTACTATTTTGTTGAGAATATTCTTCTTCGAGTGTATTTAATCTAAGATTATCCATTCTTTCTTTTAGAAATCTCTCTTTGTGGGATTCAGATTTTAATTTAAAAACCTTTTCTAATTCTAATTCTGTTTTAACTTAAAACCTTTGATTTCAGGGGAGGTTGAAGACTTGAAGTTGCAGTTACTTCGCTTACTTCTTCAGTTGTGATTGAAACGGTATGTTTTATATTATTAACAGCAGAAAATATTTTTTTTCTATTTTGTTATGTAATGAACTAATTTGTTCACTGGTAATAGCTAAATAAAGATTTGCCTAATTTTTTTGCTCAAATATTTAGTTTATTTGTCTTACAATAATTTGTAATGTATCATTTTCAAATATTATAGAAAATGCATTAAAACTTAAGTACTTCCCATTTTTTCTATTTGAAAGATTGTTGAGAAAGATATACTGCCTTTAGCAGATTTCCATTTGACAGTTTGTCATCTTTTTCTATTACAGAAATATATTGTTCAATATAATTTGTTGTAAACTAAGGAGTAAAAGGAAACATTATATTTCTTTTAGTTGTGAATTTATAGAATTCTTCTTGAAAATATTTTTGTTCTTGTTTTGTAAAATTTTCAAAAAACCATTTCCTAAATGGTTCCCATTTTGGAAGATTAAATTCAAATTTAATTCTTTGTCTGGCCTGAGAGCCAGGGCTAAAATCTATTTTAGTTATATAATCCATTAGATAGAGAAATTCATTTTTAATTCGGTTATATCCGCTTCTTGATTGTTGTAAATACCTTTTACAATATTATTTCTATTTACATACAATTTTTCTATAGTGTTATCTTTTAAAGATCCATCATTAGATGATTTTCTTTCAGTTTCTCTTATTTGGGATGTGGACATTCTTGATGGAGATTCAACAGTATAATCAAAAGGTGAAATATGAAAGTGAGAGGACTTTGTTCTGGATAAATATTTGTTACTAGAACTAGGTCTAGAAAGATTATTATCCATTTGTATTTGAATAGTTCCCTCAAGGGTTTGTATAATATTAGTAACATTATTATTTGTCATTGGTTGTGAAGGAATGGCTCTTTCTACTTTCCAGTTTTTTGGAAGAGGAATTTCCTCCCATTTTATTGACCTTCTTGTAGTTATATTAGACTGACTAAAATTTGTTTCTATTAGAATTGTTTCATTTAAAGGTTTATCAACCAATTTACATTGGGGATTTAGAGTATACAAAGATTTATAATAAATTCTATACCAAATACACATTACTTCAGATCCTGGAATATAACTATATCCATGGGTCTTAAAAGTAATAGCTTCTAAAATATTTATATCAGATAAAGAGAGTTGTAAATTTGGATAGACATTAAAATAGACCGGACCGTGTGCCAGACTTGACTGTATTAATCCCATTAATGATTTTTTTCGTTCTAAATTTCTACCATCTCTTAAAGCAGCTGTATAACTTTCTGGAAGACCTTCAAGCGTTAAAGGTTTAATGCAATTTGTATTAAACCTATGTGCATAAATTTGTATGTTTGCCTATAAGGCTGTAAATCTTTTTCAATTAATAGTTCAATTATCATTTCGTCATTATCTAGAGAAATTGAATCTTCTGTAGTTTTAACTACTTATTTTAAACCGAGTTTTTCAAAAGTACCTAATTGGTATATTACCTTATATTCAATTTTGGGAATTGCCCATTTATTTAGTAAATCTAAATTTTGGGGAATTTCATATTCTTGTTTAACACTGTTTTTAATAGTATCTCTTTTCCTAATCGTACTCATTTTATTGAGTATGTGTTGAATTACTCTGATTGCTATATGTACATACCATTCCTAATTCCTAATAAGGTTTTGAAATGGATTAGGCATCCAATTCTTAATAGAAAGGATTTATTAGATAGACTATATGATCCTATCATATTTTCTAAGTTTGATTTAGAATCCGGCTACTAGCAGATCCAAATTTCAAAATCCGACCAATACAAAACTACTTATAATGTCCCAATTGGACATTATAAATGGACAGTAATGCCTTTTGGTTTGAAAAATGTACCCACGGAATTTCAGAGAATAATGAATGACATTTTATTCCATATAGTGAATTTATTATAATCTATATTGATGACATTCTAGTATTTTCAAAAAATATTGAAACATATTTTAAACATTTAAATATTTTTAGAAAAGTCATTATTCAGAATGGCTTAGAAATAAGTTGAAAATATTTATTTGAACCTATGTTGATATTTTAAAAATAGATTTTCTGATAATTTAAATAAATAAAAGTTAGAAGATAAGTTAAAGTTGGTTTGGAATTTAATTTGTTTAAGAATATAATAAAATAAGAATTTATTTGAAACTTATTGATTTTGAGATGTTAAAGATATGATTTCATAACTCGATAACTAGAAATTTTTCTGTTTTAAATAAAATTGAAATTTAATATTTAATATTTTAAATTTGTAATGTGAGATTTTATTTAAATGTTATAAAAACGATTAAGTTGGATTTTTTGAAATATAAATGAAATTTATCAAATTGAGTTATTGTAAATTATTTGAATATGTAAACGTTGAAATGTATTGAAATTGGAAGTAGTTTCAATTCGTAGTTCAAACCTAGATTTGAAATTAATATAAATTAAAATGGTTTCAATAAGAGTTTGAATTGAACCTCTAACCTTTAAAATTGAAATTGTTGATTTGGGATAGATTTAAATTGAATTTTGGAATTGAAGTTGATTTGAATCGATTTGTGAAATTGGAAGAAACTATTTTTAATGTATATAAAGTATTTTTAATAAATATAAACTATTTTTAATTTATAACTATTTCAATATATATAAACTACTTTTAATATATAAACTATTTTAATCTATAACTATTTTAATATATAAACTCTTTTTAATTTATAACTATTTCAATATATATATAAACTTTTAAGTTGGAACTGTTATGATGTAGATTTAATGGATTTAAATGCCAATATTTTGATATGACGGTTTGAGCTATTTTGAAAGTGAAATAATGATTTCTAAAATAAAATACGATTTTGAAAGTGAAATAATGATTTCGAAAGTAAAATATAACTTTGAAAGTGATATGATTTCGAAAGTGAATATTATTTCAAAAGTGATACGATTTTGAAAGAATATGATATATTGATATAAAGTATAAGCTGTTTGAAATAAAATGACCACGGTGTGAAATAAGCGTTTGGTTGTTAAAGGGACCGAAATCAGATTTTGTCATACTCTCTACCAATACCGAAAACCACTTTAACAACTATTTACATGGTGTAGATTCTAGAACAAAGTAGGATGGTTTGGCGACGTCTATATAAGGTATTAACGCAGCCTTGACTCTCGTGAGTCAGCTTGATGTGACTAAAACAGGGCTATACCTGGGCCAAGTGAGGTCGCACCTCTGATAGAGCATGCTTCTTTGATACCATTCTATTATTATGTGATTTGATTGGTTGCACCTTTGATTTTGGGAGTGTGTCTCGAGGTGTGAGGTAGTGGCTATCATGCATTACCACCAAGTCGGTTCTGCAAAAAGGTAGAATCCTACTCTAGGCATTGCCTCACGTGCCTTGTCACATACCTTATCGCGCCCTCTATGATTTTGGTTTGTACCGTGCCTATGGAGTGCTCCCTAAGTAAACCACTGGTTGGGTGGAGCTTACAATATCTGTATAGACTATGAGAATATATAAAAATGTGTTATGGGGGATATAGGTAATGCCTTAACGCTATTTTAATAGTTTACTTTACTATAGACATTATATATATGTAGTGTATTGTATTATGTATGTAGATAGTTTAACGGATCCTTAAAGGATGGGAAACCCAAACATCCTTTAAGTTATTTTGTATTTCATTTGACATTTCACTTGAGTTGAATTTAATGGTATAAGGATGTTAATCCTGACTCGAGTGTTTTGTTTTTTGCTTTATGCTCGGGTCAGACTAAGTGTCACAGCATTTGAGACTCACCTTAGAGATTGGAGTTTTTCACGATGATATATTTATGATAGGAATTGAGCAGTCTGGATTTTTGATTTGTTTTGGAATCGTAATTTAGGGTTTTGAGATATCTACCATTGAGAAGGAACAGATGAGATAGTAGAAATTATATGTATAGAAAATAGAATAAAAGACTACTAGAGTTTATGTAACAAACCGAGTTCCAGTGGGCTCAGATTTTTCACGAAAATGCTAAAATCCAAGCCCACTAAAGCCCAAGTTGGGTATCTAGTATCCTGCAAATAGGAAAAAATAAATATATTAGAGCTCAAATAAATATCTTATTGTGGAAATGACTAAAATATAATAGTAAGTACATACTCACCAAGATAATAACACTTTCTAAACAAGTGTCTCAAAGTTGAAAAATCTCTACTATCTATCTAACCTGTGGGATAATTTGAGGAGGGGGTCAGAACTAAATTCTGGTAAATGGACAAATTATACACTTCTAAGCATAATTTTACATATATCGTTCTATTTCCATTTTCTATTGTATTAGGTTTATTGTGTTTATAATACTCCCGCCTCTGTGCGTGAATCGTAGCCATCTACTCCCTAGTAGATTAAGACCTTATAATCAATATATATATATATATATATATATATATATATATATATATATATATGCAGCTACATGCTCAAAGACCGCATCGGTCCTAGGCACTACCCATTGTACCTTCTGTATCCTCCTCAAAATGGAATCCATCGTCTCACTACTAGAGCGTACTATAACTACATCTGTAAAGGACAGCTTCATAGGGCTTACAATCTAGATGTTCCATCATCTACTATGAAATGTGAAATTGCATCCGCACTAGCTTATATTAGTGCTCGGCATCCACACTGTACCACCCAATGCATACCTTGAGGACTACACATAATTGTTCTGTCTACTCCCTGAATTCCAACAACAAGTTCTACCTTGTACGGAACTCAGTCGGGGATTTTCTATATCTATAAAGGTCCCCTTCCTTTGGCCTACAATACAAATATTCTACTTAGTCTGTCTCTTTTCTCATCGTGACTATGGCCCCACGCAGCCCCCCAACTAATCGAAACACCTTTCAAGAGCTAAGTGGTTGTGCCCTACTGCAAACAATTTAAACATCCAATTGGCTATGCCCCTTATCCAATGTCTCGATAGTGAAAGAATCGTTGGCCTGTTTGTTCAACTCTAGTCTTTCCTGAAATCGTTCTAACTGATGATGGCCGATCTCCATATGCAACAGTCCTTTTGGGTCCTACCCACTATAACCTACTCGCAAAAAAGAGTACAGTGTCATACAAATATCCTACTCCATCATCAACCTTTTGACTGCCTACAAAGGTCCGCTTCGTTAGGCCTGCAATACAAAAGCAGTGAAGGCATACTCTCTTGATGGAACACCTATTGACCTGCCTCCAGGGGTGCAGCTTCGTTAGGTCTACCCCAGAGGACCCTCCTAGAGTATCCTCACATCCCGTTAAAGTATCGTACTTATTTCTATCACAAAATAACTAAGTTTGACGTGCTCTTTCTGTACTAAAAATCTACGATGAACAGCTTCAATTGGCTCTTTATCCAGATTCTCTTTAAAGCTGCTCCAAATGCACCTTACCATTTTAGTAGACCCTATGTCTAATCTTTTATTATGCATTTAGTTTACTTTTCTTATTCTATTGGCTGCCTATTTACACTAATCAATATGTCCAACCCCACCCACGTATGAGACCATCAGTCCTAGACCTGAAAGGGAATGTTGCCGGTACAGGCCACTGCTATTATTCTTGCTTATTAATTTAATCCAAGATCTAAGTTTGATAAAATAAGTCTCTTCTATTTCTTTCTATTTAATTATAACCTATGTGTTACAATTATACTTGCAATTGTCACTTCTATATTCTTTTCTTTCTTTTATAACCTATATGTTATAAATGTAATTACAAGTGTTTCTTTTTTATTCTAGTCTGTCTTCTTTTATTTGATAGTAAATTCTCTTTAGTTCTCTTATATTATATGGTTATCTTAGCTTGGGACTATGTCTAACTATAACAAATTACTTATCATAATAACCGCTATACTTTTTTACTCTACTATCTGTTCAATAATTGCAAATCTAGTCCACATTTTCTGTTTATTGTTTCAAGTCTCATCAAATAATTAACTTGATTGCTTCTTCTTCTTTAATTTCTTTAACGCCTTCTTTATTCTCTTTTACTCTATGATGTAGTTCTATTCTATTTGGTTGGTTACAAAAACTATGCTAAAAATCCATTTCCATATTTTAATATTAAATAATGCTATAAACAATAACTCATAACTGCAAGATATTTCTTTTATTGTTTCTTTAATTGTTGGTTAATGCAAAATACAGTAATGTTTCTATTTTTTACTAATTCCATTTTTCTTGCTTTTATTCTTGCGATTACGTTTATCATTATTCTTACAATATTAAACTATGGAGATGTATTCCCTTTTCCAAACCAACCAACTAATCTATCACTAACTTCCAAATCATGTTACTATATTCTTCCCTTTTTAATCCATTTCTCCCATTATAACATAATTTACTATAAATCTCTCACTTTTAGGCTTATGCCTTTCTTTACAACTTTTGAGCCTAATATTTCTTATATTTAATTGGATTCCTTTCTTTCTCCGGATAAATAACATCTAAATACAAGTACATTTATCATACAAAATTTACAGTCTCAACATAGCTAACTAGTATAACTAATTACTGAAATTAGTTCAAATGCTGAATTTAAAATATTTAACGGGAATCTATCGATAGTATATATTATGAACATAAAAGATATATAATTTAAATCCACTAACCTATCGTCCTTAGCTTTACTTCATGGCCTTCCTGGATCCCCTTCTAAGGCATCTAATATTTTTATTAAAAAGATATATTCCCTAGAAATATTTTCTATATAGGGTTTAGCCTCAAGCAATGAACCCAATTGGGAGAAAATCTAATTGTGAGAAAATAGCTAGGCCTAGGGTTCTATTTATAGTGGAGTTTGAAAATCTCAGACCGTCAGATTTTTTGAATGAATCTGGTGCAACCACATCACAGACTCGCTGTGAATCATTGGATCCAGAAAACAACGTCTTAGATCGCATGAAAATCGAATTATGTACCTACGGCATGTCCCTGGACGATTTCTTGTCCAAGGCCACACGCAGGTGGACCTATGGTTCGACTTATGTGCTTAGCTAGTCGACCCTTGTGCTTTGTGGGTTGACCTATAGGTCGACCCATATGGTCTTTTTTTGTTTAATAATGATTTCTTATCATTCTCGTAACTTCTTCATATTAACTCAGATTTCAACAAGTTATATATGGAAATTGATCAGAAAATCACCACGAACACAATGGTATAAGTTTCAAAGCCGTAATATAACAATTCCAAAAATGCTAATTTTCACTGTTTATTGTTATTTGATTATTTAATTATCTAAAAATGCGGGGTGTTGCATTCTCTCACCCTTTAGGAAATTTCGTCCCCAAAATTCGACAAGGGTAAAACTATGTAATTTCTCGCCTCAGTCACATCCATTTTGTGTAGATCCAATTTTTTGCGACCATCTGTATCCTTGTGCAAAGTGTCATTCAATATAAAATATATGCACGTACATGAATTTCTAAGTGGTACCTCCTATATGAATTTTCTTCTTTAAAAACTCTTTTTTAAAATATGATGCACACATCCTAAATATACTAGCAATTTTTATATGAATGCAATCTTTTGAAAACTCAAAACATTTTTTATCTAATTTTTCCCACACTCCTACTGAGTAGGGGCATAGTTCAACAAATTTTACATCTAAATCCTAACACACAACTTTTAGTATTCTAATTTCAGAAAAAACTAATTTTTCGAAACGAATTCTTATGTCAGAAAGAAGGTAGAAGACGGAAAACCTCACATTTACCGTTTTACTTTTGCGCACCTCTTTCTCCGTGCTTAGAACTTATGCCACTATTCTTGAAAATCTCTATTTGCTTTCCTTAGCAAAGTTCACATAAGAAAACTTTTCTGTTGACGTTTCTATCGCTTTCTTTAGATTTTACTATTTTTCTTT
The DNA here is from genome assembly GCA_030765085.1 of Allium cepa. Classification (NCBI taxonomy): domain Eukaryota; kingdom Viridiplantae; phylum Streptophyta; class Magnoliopsida; order Asparagales; family Amaryllidaceae; genus Allium; species Allium cepa. The sequence continues at coordinate 953,109,133 of CM060934.1, read as the reverse complement.
TAGTTGCTTTTATCTGATTTTATTTTCTTTTATTATTTAGTTCCTATGTTCTTATTCTCTTCTTGTGAACATCACAAAAAAAGAGCATCATACTAATCATCACTGATTTACTACAATAGAAACTAAATGCTTACATATGAGTACAATCTCATAATTAAAAGGGAAAACAAGTCCTACTACAAAGCGATACTAAATAGGTAACTATAGCAGCTAAATACAGTTATCATCTAGGGCTAGGAGGCCTAGGAAGATGTCCATCCTGACATAGAAAGGTCCTACTCTAGGATTCCAAGTAACTCATATGCTCCTCTTGTGGCCTATTACTCGTTAATAACTCATGCTGCATTATGCATGATGAATAAGATCAATTCACCTCTTCCATTCCATACTCAAGATAAAAAACTAAGCCTCATTTACTGACACGAATAAGGATTTCAATCAATGCAATTTCTATCTAAAAAGGCAACTAAGCTTGAGGAAATTTTCTCTTTACCTTTACCTTTCATTTTTCCCAACTAAGGTCTACCTGTCCCACCACATATGTCTTGCTATCTTACTAATATCACTTCACTATTCGTCTATAATCTACACACATGAAGCAACATTCCTAGGTTCTCACTAGTGTCCTATACACTTTATATGAACTTTTATTATTACTAGTAAAAGTTATCAGTACTATAGCCTTACACTTTTCTCGTCATACCTAGAAAATGATTTCCATCTACTCCATATTTAAAAGTTTGGTTTTGTATTTATCATTTTATTTCAAAAATTAAAGCCTCTAAAATTTTGAAACATCAAATCCCAAAATTCTTGCCTTTAAAAGTGTTGCTTTGAAGTTTCTATTAAATTCAGGGTACTTGGTTGCTTAACATTTTATCTTTCTAGACATGCATTTTACAGCACTTCAAATTTAAATTATTCCCCAAACCTAGAGGGGAAAACTTACAAATTCTAAGTTCAAAACTTATTCCTTTTTTCTTTCCAAAGACCTTTACAACTTTCCATAAAAAAATTGGATTTTTAAATTTAACTGTTTACTAAATTTTTCTCTTCCAAAAACTTATTTACTTTTTCACCAAACCATTCTTCTTTAAAACATGCCTTTTTTGTCCTTAAAACATTTTTTCTCGACTTCCAAAATGTCCTCACCTGTTTTCAAAACATCTTCTTTTCATAGATTTTTAGGTTTATGAAAACTGGAGTAGATAAGGACAATTATTTTATCAATAATCCCTTAACTTTCATACTCTTCCAATTACTTAACCTTGGAGGAGTTTCTAACTTACTACAAATGGGGACTTTATACAAAGGCAAGCAACTAATGCGCATAATCAATGAAAAAATAAGAAATTTTCCATTTCTTAGCTTTCCTGCTAAGGTTCTCTATAATTTCCCTCCTAACTTACACTGTCTTAATTATTACACTTCTTATTATACCTAATGGTTTTATACCTTAATGTATTGGAACTACTTTCTCTTATGAGAAACCTTTAGCACTAAAACCTTCTATGAATCCTTTAAGAGAGTATTTCATGTTTAAGTGAAATTACAAGGAACCTATTTTTTAATTTATCGAAATAGGCTATACAAAATATGGTGCTTTCCATACCTTATACATCTCTTTCACGTATTTTTTATAACTTACACAAAACATCTTTATTTGTGATTTGGTTTCATAAAAAATTATATCATTATTCATTTCATTCCAATAGATTAAAGTATTCTAATCTATATTCACTTACAATAGATATTTCCTACGAAATTTATTAGTTTCCTAATATTTAATGTTTTTTCTTCAAAAAACTCATTTTCAAAACTTTTTTAATATTTTCATAGTTAGAAAACATTTCCATAGACTTATTTAAATAATAAGTGTACTTAAAAACCACTTTATTCTATACTTAGAAATTATCTTCAAAACACATTTTTATTGGGTCAAAGCAGATGTTGTGTAAAACACGTTACTACAACCAAAAAATACTAGTATTTAGATTTAATTAAAATAAATAAACTCTATATTCTATGTAAAAACATTTCCTTTGGGTGTCACCTACTATAACAATAGTGTTATAGTCTATGCTTCCTTTATTTTACACGGAAACATCTATTCCAACAATAAATGTTGCAACCTACATTTTCGATACTTCACACTCTAGGTTTTTATATTTAAAATCTTTGTTTACCTACAAAGAAATTAGCAAGCTATACATGCTCATTAATTCTTCAAAAATAATTTCACTTTTAACAAAATTTACATCGTATAAAAACCAATTTAAATTCCATACCACTTTTTTTTTCAAAAACCCAACTTTTACTTCCTCAAACATATTAACAATTATATATTTCAACTTTTCAATTCCAAAAGTTTCATTTTATTGAGCAAAACGTAAAGTGGATTTTCTTCTTACTACCCTAGGAATACCCTTCCTAAACCTTGAAAATCTCATTTCCTTACTAAAATCTCTTATTCCTTCCGAACTAAAAATACTCTCCCTAGTATCCCTAGGGAAATTCCTCACTTCCTGTAACAAATGGATACCGACGTTCCCTAAAAAAATTAGCTTATTGTACGCTATACATCGACAATAACATAAGGCTCAACATCCTTGGGCCGTCCCAAAGCCAACCAGTAAACTGTGCACAAATATACTTCAAAAACTTTCCATATGTTAAAATCTATAATTGGTGACTATTTGGATTTTAGTACATAATATACTTATATTTTACTCAAAAATACAAATACGTTCACTCATATTTCCTAATTTACTTAGGATCTACTAACCTAGGCTCTAATACCAAATATAACAACCCGAGTTCCAAAAAGTCTGGATTTTTCGCAAAAATTCTAAAATCCAAGCCCATTAAAGCCCAAGTTGGGTATCTGGTATCCTGCAAATAGGCAAAGATAAATATATCAGAGCTCAAATAAATATCTCATAGTGGAACTGACTAAAATATAATAGTAAGTAAATACTCACCTAGGTAATAACAATTTTTGAACAAGTGTCTCAAAGACGGAAAACTTCTGCCATCTATTTAACATGTGGGATAATATAAGGAGGGGGTCAGAACTAAAGTTCTAGTGAATGGATAAATTATACACTTCTAAGCATAATTCTACATATACCGTTCTATTTTCATTTTCTGCTATATTAGGTTTATTGGGTTTATAATATTCTCGCCTCTATGCATGAATCATACCCATATACTCCCTAGTGGATTAAGACCTAATAACCAATATATATGTAGCTACATGCCCAAAGACCGCATCGGTCCTAGGTACTACCCATAGCACCTTTCGTATCATCCTCGAAAAGGACTCTATCATCTTGCTAATAGAGAGTATTGTAGCTACATCTGTAAAGGAGAACTTCATGAGGCCTACAATATAGACGTTCCATCATCTAATATGAAAACGTGAAACTGCATCTGCACTAGCTTATACCAGTGCTCGGACATCCACAATGTACCACCCAGTGCATACCTTATGGACTACATATAATCGTTCTATCTACTCACTGAGTTCTGCCAACAAGGTCTACCTTGTAGTGAACTCGGTCGGGGATTTTCTATATCAGTAAATGTCTCTTTTCTCATCATGGCTATATTCCCACGTACCCCTCCCTTAACTAATCGAAAGACCTTTCAAGAGCTAAGTGGATGTGCCCTACTACGAACAATATAAACATCCAATTGGATATACCTCTCATCCAGTGTCTTGACAGTGAAAAAATCATTGGCCAGTTGGTTCAATTTTAGTCTTTCCGAACTAGTTCTGACTGATGATAGATGATCTCCACATACGACTATCCTTTTGGATCATGTCAACTATAACCTACTCGCAAACTAAAGTACAGTGTCATACGAATATTCTACTCCATCATCAACCTTTTGACTGCCTATAAAGGTCCGCTTCATTAGGCCTGCAATGCAAAAGCAGGAAGGCATACTCTTTTGATGGAACACCTACAGACCTGCCTCCAGGAGTGCAGCTTCGTTAGGCCTACCCCAGAGGGCCATCCTAGAGTATCCTCATGTCCGGTTGAAGTCTCGTACTTCCTTCTAGCCTAAAATAACTAAGTTGGACATGCTCTTTCTGCACTAAAAATATACGATGAACTGTTTCGTTAGGCTCTTAATCCAGATTCTCTTTCGGGAAAATCTAAACGCACCTTACCATTTTATTAGACCTTACATCTAATCTTTTATTATGTGTTTATTTTACTTTTCTTATTCTGTTGGCAACTTATTTACCCTAATCAACATGCCTAGCCCCACCTACGTGTGAGACCATCAGTCCTAGATCTGAAAGAGAATGTTGCCAGTATGGACCACTACTATTATTCTTGCTTGTTAACTTAATTCAAGATCTAAGTTCTATAAGATATGCCTCTTCTATTTATTATTTTTTAATTATAACCTACATGTTATAATTATACTTGCAATTGTCACTTCTATCTTCTTTTCTTCCTTTTATAACCTACATGTTATAAATGTAATTGCAAGTGTCTCTTTTCTATTTTAGTCTGCCTTCTTTCTTTATGATACTAAATTATCTTTAGTTCTCTTATATTATATGATAGTTTTAGCTTGGGACTACGTCCAACTATTACAAATTACTTATCATAATAACCGCTTTACTTTTTATTCTATTATCTGCGCAACAAATGCAGATCTAGTCACATTTTCTATTTATTGTTTCAAGTCTTGTCAAATAATTAACTTGATTATTTCTTTTTCTTTAGCTTCTTTAACGCTTGACCTTATTCTTTTATTCTAGGAAGTAGTTCTATTCTATTTGGTTGGTTACAAAAACTGTGCTAAAAATCCATTTCCACATTTTAAAATTAAATAATGCTATAAGCAATAACTCGTAACTGCAAGATATTTCTTTTATTGTTTTTTTAATTGTTGGGTGATGCAAAATACAGTAATGTCTCTATTTTATACTAATTCTACTTTTCTTGCTTTTATTCTTGCAATCACGTTTATCATTATTATTACACTATTAAACTATGGAGATTGAAATGATCCTGACTCGACCTTCGAAAATCGGCACCCGTACTTCACTTGTACTCGAATGTCGCAGATTCAAACGTCAAATCTGGCTCGCCGGAGCTTATAACACATTAAGTACAACAATACAGCGGAAGAAAATGAATATCATATATCATTGATACATAATTGATACAACATCAGATACAACTGGATATCAAATACAAATGACTATAAATACATAAAAAATAGATACAAGATAATAGTAGAGACAACAGTGGTGGAAAGACAATGTCTTCAATGCCAAACTCCAAAAAACTCCATCTCCTATCCAAAGCTAGCTCGAACCTCCATTAAGTTGTACTAAGTAAGGTCAGTCATCCAAAGACTGAAGAAGATTCCCAAAGACTGAAAGCTACCAAACCAAAGACTTCGAAGGCTATCGAATCTACTCCTACTACTCGACTATCGGAAAAATCCAACTGTAGACTGCCCGTGTGGAAAATTGTGGGCACCCAGAGTTTAGGAAGGGAACAACAAACTCCAGGTCAGTCATGGGACTAGTATGAGCAAACAAAAACGGTTTTATCTTTAAAACAAACAACAGAAGATTTAAAGTTGAAATCCGCAATGCTTTTTGGAAAATGAAACTGCCATAAGGCCTCCCGCTACACACACAATGCAAGCGTAAACTTGGAGGAGATAACTCCTTATGACAGTCAAAAATGCTTGATACGCAAAAATCCTTTTTGATATTATTACTAATGCATAGTGGAAAACATTTCGAAAGTATAATATTAATCTTAGCCAGCATAACACATTTCGTCGTTTGCCTACTATAGCTACCATGTTCAATAGCAGGTTACCACCACATTCCATGGAAAGTTATACAACTAAAACCGTACAATGCTCGTATTGTTTTGTTTGGATTTCCAACAAATGGTCAAGCAAAGGAACTTCCCACACAAAATGGAACGCCTCTGGAGGGACGCCCCCGAGAACCTAACCGAATCTCTACTACACAAGGCCGGGTTACCCCTACCTGGAAGTAACTACTGACACGAGTATGCTGTCCCTCGGTCGTTACCGACCTTTATCCGAGGCCTCGACACCAACAACCACACAGTAAAATATCTGGGCTCCATACCATGATACTACTTTTTATCCAGAAGGAAACGGTCATACCCTCGGGCGAGCTACCCCCAAATAACCTTGCTGCTACGATTCCTGTTTCGACTATTACCGGGTTGTGAGGCTCGACGAAGTCACTTCCACAAAGCTACACTTTTTCACAAAGTCATGCTTTGATCAACAAATGATCAGCAGCACTTCGAATGCCACATTACCAAATTGGGAATGTATCACTAGTAACCATCAACTACATAACCTCTGAGAGCTCGTACGTCTCAAAGAAGGGTGTTAAGCTAAGAGTTTAAATCTCCGCCACCAAACAGAAATGTATTTGATAGAAACTAGCTTTACATCTCAAAGTGTAATGTCCGACACACATCCATACAAGTCTATTTCGGGTTCGAACAGAACCGAAGGCACTTTCGAAGAAGCCCTTGCAAATCCAGGTATTCACAATCCCGATCGGACTTCCCATCACTTAGGGAATTTCTATACCGGTGCGGCTCAGTGCAGAGACAATCGACGGGTTATCCTTTCGTTCTCGAAAATACCCGGTCTTCACCATCGGTCTTCAAATGCTATCCACAACGTCGTATCATTATTTGGAATGGGTTATATGACACAAGGTCCTCTCCCAGCTAAACCGAATAATGAGCGCAATATTTAAAAACATATGGATATAAGATTTCAGTTAAGTCACAACTTAAAACCCAAAACTTTTATTTCAAATGGTTAAACAAATTACCATTTTAAGTCTTTAAACAAAAAGATTCAATTCACAAAGTTTGCCCAGCTTTCACAAAGATTCATTTGTAGATTTCAAAACAATTCCATTTCAAATTGGATTAACTCTTCCAATCTTTAAATAAAAGATTAAATTCATAGCTTTCAAAACCATTTCCAAAGATTCATTCATAACTTTCCAAAACAATTCTCATTTCAAATCTTTTAAATAAAAGATACACCATTTAAAATCTTCTTCAATTTCAAAACAAAGTTCAACAATCTTTCATAAAGATTAATTCATAGCTTTCAAAACAATTCTATTTCAAATTTGAAATCTTTTCAACATAAATTGGAAATCCTTTCTTTATATGAAAGCTATTATTATTTGAAAACAAATAGTTTTCGTTTTGGAATAATTCAATTATATTTGCACGAGCAAAAGCTGTTCAAGTATAAAATTTAGGTTAAATTCAAATTCCCGAAAATAATACTTTTAAAATGGTCTAAAACCTTTTTAAATCAATATTTCCAAACACAGAATTCAATTTCAAATTTTGAATTCAATTTTAAAATCAAATTATTTAAATTTCAAAGCTTTATTAAGTTTTTTAAAATAACTTTTATATTTGAAACTACTTTTCAAAAGCTTTCAACTCCAATTCCAAAACTATTTTGGATTCAAAGAAATTCAATCTTTAAAATCATTAAAAATCTGTGACTCAACCGATTTCCTCGTGCAATCCATATTTGTGTGTGTACGGTATAGTTCAGGGGTTTTACACAATAGTGCAACAACATCAATCATCACATCACAGATTAAAGCACATCAATATCGATAAGCGGTATATTCCAATAACGCTTATCATCATTCACAGATTCACAGATAAATATGTAAATGCATCACAGATAATATGTAAATACATTACAGATAAATAATATACACACATAGCTCAATCAAAACAATCCACATTACAGAATCATTATAGATCAACTCAAGGCATTCACACAATTCATACATCTATAAGCAAAATTAATTAATTATCTGATTAATTTAAATCAGATTAATTACTTATGAATAAACACTAATCATGGTTAATTAATATTAATTAATTACAAACCATTTTGATTAATTATTCTTTAGTCATTTATTAATAAATTAATTAACCTTTAATTAATAACTAATCCTTCGATTAATTATCCTTAATTAATTACAATAATTAATTAACTCTTAATTAATAATCATCTCTTAATTACTTTCATTAATTAATTAACCTTTGATTAATTAATTATTCTCAAATTATTTACCTTAATTAATTATTCTTTAAATTAATTAATCTTTAAACACTTGATTAACCCATCTTTAAGTAATTAATTATCCTTAACTACTTTCATTAAGTAATTATTATTTTTATGTAATTAATTATCTTTAAATTTAATTATTCTTTAAGTACTTGATTAATTAAACTTGAATTATTAATTGATTTATCTTAATTACTTTCATCAAGTAATTAATTTCCCTTAATAAATAAACTTAACTTAAACTTTAAAAGTTAATTAACCATCAAAATATTTATTTAAGATAAACCTTTTATCTTCATAAAACCGCGTTAACCTCTAAATTCCATTTCTAAGTTTATTTAAAATAAACTTTTAAAAAAAAGGTTGTATAAAACAAAACTTTAACTTAATTACTTTGAAAATACTTATCTTAAACTTTTGATTTATTCCCAAACTTAAGTCAATATTTACTTTCAAAAGATAAGTTTGAATTTAAAACTGGTATTATTTAAACTTTTCCTTCAAACCTTTTATCATTTAAAACCCGTGCCAAACATGTTTTTACCCGAGCCATTTCACATTCTCCCCAAGTTTCTTCCTTTCTTCCCTTTTTTACTTTCTTTCAGTTTAACATCTGAAAACTTGCTAATCATAATATCACTCAAAAGCATACTCGAGCACGCACCCGAGCTATCCACAAAACATCACGAGATCGACTCGAGACATTCACCTTCTTCTCAACTGACATTTTCGATACCAAGTGCACGTGCACAACCACCCAAGCCTCTTTCGATCATCACCTCCGGCTCCAGAGCATCACCTACGACCTCGACCATCAGTGTGACAATCCAAAAGTACGAATCGAAGGCCAAAACAAAAAATGGGTTCTCGATAGAAAAATTGGAAGATGAACGCGCCGAAAAATCCATCATCACCGTCGATCTCAATCACGAGCTTCCACGCCGACATCACCATACCTTCGCCATGACCTCCCGCGCCTATCCCTCATCACTCGATCAACTCCGATTCATCATAGTCACCGCTAAAACCTCGCGAACATCATCGGCTCGATCCAGCTCGAAAAACCCTAAGTCGACCTCATCTGCTTCCCATAACAAATTATAAAATCATCGATCATTTTCTGATGATCTTTGACCTCCAAACATGCTCCCTCTTTAATCACGAGATTTATCATTACCCCAATCATCAGATTTTCGCCAAAACCCAATTTACATTCAACTCGAGAATGCACGTGATTCCCTAACTAAAAAAAATCATGAATTCATTGTTAAAAATCATGGTTATGAAGAAGAATAGGGCCATGCAATCCAAATCCGCATTTTAATCAACTGGATTTTGACAAGATTTGATTTTTTTTCTGTATTTTCACATTTCCAGCAAGCCCATTTATTTTTAATACTCAAGAGTATTTTTAAAATTTGAATTCTTATATTTAAATTTGATTTTGTTTAAACATCAAGTCCTAACAGAGATTAAGGAACGATATTTTGAATTTTGAAATCTTCTTATGCCTGCAACCTCTAAACAGAGGTATATACAGACATGCACATACCCATTGCTATATATATATATACACACACACGCATATTTGCATACACACAAACATATCTACATCTTCACTTCACATTTTCAACATCAAATCAGAGATCAGAACAGAGGTAGGTTTGCTCACCTTGAATTGATGATGAACATAGGATCAGATTTTGTTTTCATGAGCACTAAAGTTTGATCTTTTATCTATTGGATTATCCTACTTTGATTCTGCATCTTCCATATTTCTTCTTTTCTTTCTTAAATTTGCTATGCGCTCCTGAAACTTGATTTTTTTCTATTGCTAGATCATGTTGAATTTGAGCACTTTGTTTCAGGTTTGTAGCTTCCAGATTTTTTTTAGGTTTTCCAAGCTTTGATTTCAGAAAATTGTCTGTTGTTTGAACTAAATTTCATCTGGATCTTGTTCCCAGTTTGAAGATTTTAAGGTGATTTGTTTCGAACTTTTAATTCTCTTTTTTTGGTTTTGTTGTTTTTCAGACTTTAATTTGTTTTTAGAAATGAGAATGAGAGAGCTTGATTAAATTTTCTTTTCAGATTTTGAGCTACAGGCTCATTTTAGATTTAACAAAGGAAAATGAGATGAAACCTGATTTCTTCTTTTGTATGCTATTTTATTCTTTAATTTAAAAGAAAATTAAATTAAATGCCACTTGTTCACTATGGTAACACATGTTGTATGCATGTTATCTTAACATCTAACGAATGTCATTGGTAATTATTTTTATGCCTGAACCCTTATTTACAAATTTTGTTATAAACCCTTTTTAACATTATATTTACAACTTAGTTCATAACTAATTCTAAAAGAAAGAACATTAAATCTTATTAAATTTTATATCTATATAGATTTGCACTTTTATAAATTAGTTAATATTTTTATTTTAAAACTTTTTATATTTTGAATTTAGCTTTACAACCCATTTTTGTCAAATCTTATTTAAATTGAAACTATTATATATATACATTTTTTTTCAATTACTTATACAATTTATAAAGGAAAATGAATTGGAAACAATTTATAAATAATCATACATATATAACTCATAATTTATAAAGCTTTTTAAATCTAATTTATTTATTAAATCAAATTCCAAAGTATAACTTTCATATATATATATCATATATTAAAATTAGAAAACAAATTTTTATTCATCTTAAAATATAGAGTATTCTAAATTCAATTTTATTTCTAAAACATTTAAACTTGAATTTCAAACTCCAAATTCAATTTAAAAAATCCATTTATATACATAAGTAAACATATATATATTATTCAATTTTGAAAGTTTAAATAATTACACAACTTTACAAAATACTATTTGTTTGAATTCCAATCCAAAATTCTATTTTCACAATCTATTTATAAAACATATTTTCAACTGTGTTTGGAGAAACTCAAATTAATTTACCAATTAATCTCACAATTTAATTCAAAATTTTATATTAATTACCAAATATTTCAAAGTTTAATTCCAAAGATCAAATTAACTATTGAATTAATCTTAATTAAATTTCAGGAATGTTACAGAGATGTATTCTCTTTTCTAAACCAACCAACAAATCTATCACTAACTTCCAAATCAAGTAATTATATTTTCCCCTTTTTAATTCATTTCTCCCGTTATAACATAATTTACTGTAAATCTCTCACTTTTAGACTTATGCCTTTCTTTACAACTTTTAAGCCTAATATTACTTATATTTAATTAGATTCCTTTCTTTCTCCATATAAATAACATTTAATTATTAGTACACTTCTCTTATTAAATTTATAGTCTCAGCATAGCTAACTAGTAGAACTAATTACTAAAATTAGTTCAAATGCTGAATTTAAAATATTTAATGGGAAACTAACGATAATATATATCATAAACATAAAAGATAAATAATTTAAATCCACTCACCTATCGTCTTTAGCTTTACCTCATGGCCTTCCTGGATCCCCTTCTAAGGCGTCCAATATTTTTATTAAAAATATTTTTACCCTAGAAATATTTTTATTTAGGGTTCAGCCTCAGGCAATGAACGCAATCGGGAGAAAATCCGATTGTGAGAAAATAGCTAGGACTAGGGTTATATTTATAGTGGAGTATGGGAATCTCGGGCCATTGTATCTTTTGATTGAAGCTGGTGCAACTATGTCACAGGCTCGCGGCGAATCGTTGGATCTAGAAAACAACCCCTAAGATCGCACAAAAATCTAATTATATAGCTACGACACGTCCTTGGACGATTTCTTATCTAGGGCTACATGCGAGTCGAACTATGGGCTAATTCTTGTGCTTTGCAGGTTGACCCATAGAGTCTTGCTTTTTTTCGTTTAATTCTGATTTCTTGTTTTTCTCGCAACTTCTTCATATTAATTCGGATTTTAACAACTTATATAAGGAAATTAATTAGAAAATCACCACGAACACAATGGTACAAGTTTCGATGCCATATTCTGACAATTCCAAAAATGCTTATTTTCAATGTTCATTGTTATTTGATTATTTAATTATCTAAAAATACAGGGTGTTATAGTTTGTAACAAGATATATATAGACAAAGATGGATAAGAATGGATATAACAGATCGAATTGGGTCAAAGCAATAATAAAGATCTGAAAAGCCTGTTTCATTTTCATAACGTAAATAGGTTATCCTATATGTCAAAATATAGATTTTCAATATTTTTAAGCACAATGAAACCATTTTCAAACTCTAATTCCACTATATATTGAAGCTAGCTTTAAAAATCAAATTATATTTATTTAAGTTCCTTTAATTAAATTTTATGCATTTCGAGCTCGCACGATCAAACTATAAGTCCGATCGCTATGAAATTGAATGGATCTGACGAAACCGGTTTCGTCGAGATCCGAGACCATGCCCAAAAGACTAATGTTACACGTTAATCAAATGAATTATTATTATAAAATCAATTAATCGCTTTTAAATTCTAATTTTAAAGGTAACCATTTTATCATTCCTGATTACATAGAAATTTAATGATCTTTTGAAATGCAATTTTCCATGTTTATTTCAAGGTTTAAATGTTAGATTAATTACAGTGTTAAATTACAATAGTAATAAAAATCCAGATTATTATTACTATAAATTTCAATAAATTCTATTATTTTGATTTAGAGGTTCTTATATTAAATCAAAGGCTCCTTATCTAATTTATTTATTAACATAAGTTTCCATTTTATTTCACTCAAACTCTACAGTTAACATCTTTTCTTATATTATTTGCAATATTTAATTACAATTAATTTCATTGATTTCTAAATTAATTCCCATACGGATTCAATAATATGAGAAATGAATGGTTGTTACATTTAAATAATTTGAACACATTAATATATTTATTGTTTACAACAAAGATTATAAATTTACTTACAAATACTAAAACCAATTCGAATTAAATTACATTGATTTCCACATTTTACACAACATTTATTTTATTCATTATTAACCTTTATTATTACCATTAATTGAAATTACATTAAACAATTGTCAGTTTCATTCAATCAACATTATTAAATTATATTCTAATAATTCTTTTCGATTAATGAATAATAAATTTTAGTTTCGAATAATATTAAATTTCAATTCTTATTTAATCTAATATTTTTCTTTATAAAAAATACGGGTCTTTATAATCTCCCCTACTCAAAACTATTCGTCCTCGAAAAGGAATAAGAAAGAATCAAGAGGTTTGATATAATTTTATTCAAAATAATTAATTTATAAATAATTAAATTACATATTTAAGTTTAATAAAAATTTCAAAATAACTGAACTACCACGAAAAAAATTTGAAGTCCTAAATTTATGAAAAATTTCTACAGAGTCTCATTTGGACGAATAGATCTGGAAAATTATTAATATCAATAATTGCAATATATATATATATATATATATATATATATATATATCATATTTCAATAATAAACATCTCAAATCATGGGAAAAATAATAAAATGACGTTGTAAAAACCATAATCCGAAAACGTACTTATTTATCGGACGAACAAACACCATTTATGAAACCAAAAGCAACTGCTATTACTTCTATAAACCTGTATCATGCTTACATAATCCAAATGAATTAAAATTATGTAAAAAGGGAAATATATTATTTGTTACAATTAACGGCATAAGAAACCTACAATATCATAATCACGTGTAAACAAAGTAGTACGGCCATTATATGCAAAAAAAACCATCACACATTCATAGCAATCAAAATTAATGGTTTATCCGAGTTCAGAAACTTTTCATCATACAAGGGTGATAAATAAACTATTAAGTGTACGTTACGCTCAACAACCTTTGGTAATTAATTAATGGATTATTCATATTACCTCAAACAAATTGAAGTATCATTTGCCAAACATCCCATAAGCTAAAAAACAAAGAATTTTAAATATTATTTAAGCTTATTCTATTGGTTTCTTTTTACACATTTTTTACTTTCAATTTATTTCCATTCATTCGTAAAAGGTCATTTTTTTATTAATTTACATTCATTACTTACATAACTTATTTCCCATTCAACATTTGAAATCATCAACGAATCCATTGTTAAAGTATTACATAAGTTTCATTGCAGCTTAATTCACAGTTACTATTTACTTACATACTTGATTTCCACTTAATATTAATATTCATTTATGAATTATTTCATACTTAAGTTTTTCTACTTCTGATTAACCTTTATACCTTCACACATAGTATCATTCAGTATAAAACTATTTATGAATCATTTCAACATTTTCTTGAATTTATAATCATTTACTTAAATAATGTTCACTTTTAACTATTCAATTTAACTTATTAAGCATTTCAAAATATTAACTTATGTTTATAATATTTCTTGGGACTCTTAATTCTTCATTTATAAATATATGTTCATTTTGGAGCATTTTTTTGTTACTTAAGCTTTTACTTGTATAATATCTATTACATATTCATATTTAACATTTCAACTTTTTAAGCGTTTCTGGTTAGTTTTATGTATGTTTCTAGAATGTAATTGAGTGTTACACAAACTTATCTTATTTATTTTATTTAGCAAAAATGTTCAATAATTTACAACTATTAAATTTAACAACTCATATTTCCTTTAAACACTTAGCTTCAATTTCTTAGTTCTCATTTTTGAATTTTCCAACTATTACAATTTCACTTCACTTTTACAACTGGAAAACATTAATTAACAGAAACTTAAGAATTCAAATACTAGGTTTATTTCAAATCATTTTGAAACAATATATACACATATCTTTTATATATATATATATATCAAACCATATTTAGAAATTTCAAATCAAAATTTATTTATTAAACCAAATGCGTACCAAAGCTACTAAGTGGCCTCCCTCACTTTGAGACTTGAAATGAATGTCGATGAAGTGGACGCCATCAATTAAATTATTTTTCAGCGATAGAAGAGAGGTTTGTAGAACTTAGTTACCTTCTTAAATTCTTTCTAAAACATTTCTTTCAAATATTATTGAAAATATTTTTATCCGAAAATACTTCCAAATAATACTAATAGTATTTTTCCAAAATCTTCGAAACCTAAATTCAACACTGAGTTTAGGTTCTCAAATTTTCAATTTATATTCATTTTACTTGTAAATCATATTTTACAAACCATATTTATAAAATTAAACTTCTTATAACATATAATAGTCAATAGTTTTTAAGAAATTTGACTAACCAACAATAAATGACAATAATTGAAATTTTCATTTCCTAACAACCAACACACCAAAATAACAAAAATCAATTTATGACAAATTATTCTTTTACGTACAAAATATAATACTAAGTAAAATTATTTCATTTACCTATTTTTTGAAACAATATTGTATTGTTTTACCCTATTTAACTGTTTAGAAAACCCTATCGATGCTATATCATTCAATGTACTAACCAGAATTCATAAATCGCAACAAAACAAATTAACACAATACAAAACATTTTTATAGAACTAACAAATATGGTCTCTCATATATATACACTCAAACTCATTTTAGGGTATTATTAACCCTATCTCTAATTATTAACCCTCAACATGCTAAGGTATATCTAAACCAAAGCTCTGATATCAATTGTGACGACCCACTTTTTTGGATGGGTTAAATCGACAATAAACCACGCATTTCTAACTCAAACCATTCAAAAAAGTAGATTATCAATGGAGTAAATAAGGATATAAGAGAAAAGGAAAAAAAATACAAAATCTCGCAGCGTAATGACAAAACATAATAATCAAATAAACATTTCATGAAGCTGTTTTACAATATACATTTGATTACACAAAATTTACAACATAATCAGAGTATAATCAACAACATACCAAAATGATGCACCGGAATAATAATAATAATATAACATACCAAACTCCATCTTTGTCCTCCAGAAATAATGTCTTCAAACACTGAAAAGCTCAGGCAGACCCGAGCATAATGAAAAGACAAAACACTTGAGTCAAAACTAAAAGTTTTTATGTAAGTTAAATCAACACAAGTAAATATGAGTGTGATTGTTTCAGAAATGTTTGTGGGATTTTACATCTCCTATCCAGTATATGACGTGCGTGCAATAACATAAGCGATGTTAGAGGATTATCCATCTCTTAAGGATTTGTTAAACTATCTATATGTAGTGAAATACACTATATATGTACTGTCTATCAGTAATGTAAAGTATTAGAAAAGCTTAAGGCTTTACATTGATCCCTCTTAACACATTGTTAAGCAGATAGTCTATGCAGATCCTATAACACAAACAGTAATGTCAGTAACTAGTGAGTCCCCTTTAGGTACCATAGTAAAACAAAATCGAAGTGAGTGTGAATAAGGACAAAGAGTATGAAAAGGCACGTAAGGTGATTCCTAAGGTAGGATACTACCGTTTGGCGTTTCCTGACTGGTAGTAACCCCTAACGGCCCACCGCAGACATCCATCCCATATCAAGTCAAGGTGCACTAATCAAGTCAAAATCAATATAGTAATACGAAGAACAGATGTCGCTAGAGGTATCTAGCCTCATTTGTCAAGTATTGCTCCTGCTTTAGTCATTTCAAATTAACACAAGTGTCGGGGTCATCCATCATCGTTCTCTTTCTTCAAATCCAACAAACGCCTCCAATTTAACCACTTCATTCCTGTTAATATCCACCGCGTACATAGTTGTTAAAATGGTTCCAATATTGATAGAGAGCATGCCAATAAGAGACCGCGGTCTCTTTAACAACGAAATGTCATTTTTCACATCGGGTGGTTCTTTTACATTTCGAAACAATTCATAATTAATATCAAAATATCATATTCACTTCAAAAATATCACTTCATTTCAAAATAACATATTTACTCAAATTATGTAATTTTCAATTGAAAATATCATTTCAATTTCCAACTTATGTTATAACCTTATTTGACCACATTCACATTTAAATCAACGATTTAAATATAAACATTCCAACTTTGCACAGTTTGAATTTTTAGAAAATAGTTTGAATATTTTTAAATGGTTTAAAATAGTTTAAAATAATTTAAATAGTTTAAAGACTTAAAATAGTTTGATATAAAATGGTTTGAGTATTGAAAATGGTTTACATAATAACATAGTTTGGAAAATCCAATAATTTGAATATTGAAAAGATAAATTTTAAACAGTTATATTAAAATAATTTATTTAGAAAATAGTATCAAATCAAACTATTTCCTTCCATTTCAACAAATCTGGACCCTTGTCCAATTTGCAAATAAAAAAAGCTTAATTTCCATTCTTTCAATTCAATTGACTCAATTTTGATTTAGTTTCAAATCAACTTGATTTCAATTTCAATTCGAATTAACTTCAATTTTTGAAACATTCATTTTTAACTTTAAATTTGATTTAACAATTCAACTCAATGATTTAAAATTCCAACTCAATCCCGATCTTAAACTATTTTAATTTATACCAATTTCAAGTCCAATTTCAACTTACAGATTCAAAACCGTTAAATCAATTTAAACTTCATTGTTCAATTTAATGTTCAAACTTAAAAATAATCAAGTTTCAAAATTAAAGTCATATATCGGTTATAACTTCACATTTTAATTTTAATTCGTTAAAACAATTTCTTTTAACCAATTTTGATTCCAACATTTCAAAGCTTGAATTAGAAATAATTCAATTCATATAAATCCACAATTTATTTTCTTTAAAATAAAGTCCTTTAACTAAAATCCAAATTCAAGATTTTAAAACCATTTAATTTAACCAATACGGTGTCCGTATATAATTTTCTATCCTATGGCCAAGTGAATAGTTATTTCAATTTTTAATTTAGGGATGGATTTATATCATTTCAATCCAAATCAAAGTGTCATAGGTATATATATCATTTCAATCTATTTCTTAATTTGTTTGAAATAATCCAAATAATGGTTTATATGCTGTCACTTAATATACAGAGTGATACCAGGGATATATAAAAATAAATAAACATCCCATCAAGCAAAATGTCAACAAATAGGCATCAATCACAATCAACATCTAAACCAGCCAATAAATCACAACAATTAACTAGTTATTAATATTAGGTATTTAACTAGCAATTCAATTTCACTGTTAATTTAAATGGTAATTTAATCCAATAAAATTCAATTTCAATTAAAATGTCAACTTAAACTATCAAACAACAACCAATAACATTCTTATAACTTCATAAATTTAATTCAACTGACATAAGAAGATTTAGTATTGCGTGAGTGGGTTAAATCGCCCACCTTTGATTTAAAGCCCATTTAAAATCCAGTAAAAGGCCAAAAATTTAACTATCTCCAAATTCAACCAAACTAATCCTATGCTATCCAAAATTTTGATATGAACCCAATGGAGGAAACCGTGCACCGAGTTCGTATGCAAAATTTATGTTGGTTATAAGATTGAAAATTTTAATTTAAATTAAAAATAAATAAAGGCAAACTCGTAATTACCTATCTCCTTCATCCTAACGCATATCGCACATAACCAACCCATCAGGCTACCATGATCATTCTCCTTCCACCGTGCCTATAACCATCAAACCCTAATCTGACACCACCATCGAACCCTACACCTTCGGCCGCACCCACCACGCCCCGCACAGCCATCATCGACGTCGGGAAAGACCTTCGTCGTAGAGCCGTTTGTTCGCCATTTTTTGCAATTTCATGCCGATCCAAGGTGAGGGACCACCGTCCATCACCCCTACCCATCGTCCTCTACGCGCCAGTGGCCTTCAATTGTCGATTGGTCGACGATCCGCCATTGATTTGCAAACCCTACAACGGACTGCCGAGAGTGTTTCGCCCAGTTCTGGATAAATGGAGCCTCCAATCGAAAAATGAATTGTAGATGCAGATTATGTTCGTCCAGAGCCTCATGGTGATATATTATATAAAAGGACTTGAGTAGTCTGGATTTTCGATTTGATTTGGAATTGTAGTTTAGGGTTTTGAGATATCCGCCATTGAAGGAACAAATGAGATAGAAATTGTATGTGGGGAAAATAGAATAAAAGAATGCTAGGGTTTATAGCAATATATATATAGGCAAAGATGGATAAGAATGGATGGAACAGATCAAATTGGATCGAAGCAATAAGAAAGACCCAAAAGGCCCGTTTCGTTCCCGAAATGAAAATAGGTCATCCCATATGTCGAAATACAGGTTTTCAATATTTTTAAACTCATTGAAACCAATTTCAAACTCCAATTCTATTGTATATAGAAGTTAGCTTTTAAAATCAAATTATATTTATTTAAGTTTCTTTAATTGACTTCTATGCGTTTCGAGCTCGAACGATTAAACGATAAGTCCGATCGCTACGAAACTTGAAATCCTATAATAATTCAATATTACGAATCCGACGAAACTGATTTTGTCGAAATTCGAGACAATGCCTAAAAGACTATTTGTACACGTTAATTAAATGAATTATTATTTTAAAATCAATTCAGTCACTTTAAATTCAAATTTAAAAGTTAACCATTTCATCATTCTTGATTACACAGAAATTTAATGATCTTTTGAAATTCAATTTTCCACATCAATTTCATGGTTTAAATATTAGATTAATGACAATGTTAAATTACAACAGTGATAAAACCCAATTTATTATATTTTAAATTTCAATAAACTCTATTATTTTGATTTACAAGTTCTTATATTAAATTAATAGTTCCTTATTTAATTTATTTATTAAAATAAGTTTCTTTTTAGTTCACTCAAACTCTACAGTTGACATCTTTTCTTATACTAAATGCGATATTTAATTATATTTAATTTCATTGATTCCCATATTAATTCCCACACGAATTTAATAATAAGGTGACAAATGAACAGTTATTACATTTAAATAATTTAACACATTAATACATTTATTGTTTACAACAAAGATTATAAATTTACATACAAATATTAAAACCAATTCCAATTAAATAACATTGATTTCCTTGTTTTATACAATATTTATTTTATTCATTATTAACCTTTATTATTACCACTAATTGAAATTACATTAAACGGTTGTCAATTTCATTCAATCAACATTATTAAATTATATTCTAATATTTTTTCCATTGATGAATAATAAATTTTAATTTTTGACAATATTATATTTCAAATCTTATTTAATCTATTATATTTAGTTATCAAAAATACATATCATTACAATTATGGTGGAACCGCTGTTATTGCAAAAGTTGAGAACCATTATTACAACGGTAAGAGATGACAAATTCATTGTAAGCACAGTACTATAAGAGAGTGTATCTCTTCAGGATATGTAAGAGTGGATCATGTATGCTCTGGTGAGAATTTTGCTAATCCTTGATGAAAGGACCGGATAGGAAGAAAATCCTTTCTACATCTAAAAGAATGGGGCTATTGCCTTTAGATTGTTGAGTCACACACAATGGTAACCTGACCTAGTGGCTAGAGATCCCAAGAACTAGTTTCATTGGGTAGTAATAAGTTATAAAGTGATATGAGTTGAACATGTTCTTTTTATATACTTAGAAGCATGTATTCCTTAAGTGATTAGAGGATGAGTTAATAAAAACTATTAATGAGATCTATACTCTACATAGGGTAGAGCACCTACCTTCAGGAGTACCCTTGATAGACTCACTTATGTGAATGTGAAAACATAGTCGTTCCTATGAAATTTTAGGCAAGATTCCTACATCATTCACTATATTGGGATCGGCATGTATGGCTATACATGAATGGGCTTAATTGATAGCACTTCAGAAAGGTAGTGTGTGGTTTGATGTTAGGAATAGAGTTCAAGACTATGAGTCATTCTGGTAAACTGAACCTTACTCACCATATAAAGGTTCAAATCGAAAGATATGTTTTGTTTATGCACAATTCTATATTTTTGGAAGTTGCCTGGAATTTTTTTTTTGATAATTCAATTAGGGGATTTTTTGAAATTTAAGTGAATTAATTAAAAAATAAATAAAAATAGGTTAATGATTGTATATTTGTGATCCTTTATTATAATTAAGCCATTGCAAATGTTTAATGGTAGTATATATTTATGAGCCATTATTATAATTGAGTCGTTACAAATGTATTACGGTCATATATTTATGAGTCATTATTATAATTGAGTCATTGCAAATGTATTACGGTAATATATATTCATGAGCTATTATTATTGAGCCGTTGCAAAAGTTAATGGTATTAAAATTCATTTTAAATGTTAATATATTAAAATCCATTAACATTCCTTTACTTCAGTAATGGATACAATTTCCATTCTGCTTATTTGGATGACAGATAGGCAGAAGAGAAATGCTGAATAACAGAAAATTTTTCTTTCTACTTCTTTTTCCTCTGTATTTCTATCTCTCTTTAAGAAACTTACAAGCAATTAAACTGGAAAATGCTATATTTAGAAAATTTTGTTGTAGTGTAAATAGAAAATTGGCCAAATTTTAGAGGAAATTTTATCCTAGGGACAAAGCAATTGATAGATAGCATTGCACCTTGAGGCTAAGCCGTGAATTGTCTTAAAGAGAGCGACCTAGTCCACGACTTGGCCAAAAAAAGATGCTGCAGATTCAGATTGAGGTACAACAATATCCATAACATTTTGTATGCTAGCCTGTAATTCAACATAAAATTAATATATATATATATATATATATATATATATATATATATATGAACTCTAAAACAAATTATACATGTATATTTAGTTGATCGAATAATGATAGAGCCCATGATGATAGCTCCCAATATCCTAGTACTAGTAGTATAGTCTTGTTTTTGTTTTATGTCATGATGATTTTAATAGCAATCATTGTGATGTAATATTATGAAGTTGGTTATTAACTATCACATTGCAGTCTCTTTTTATTTCTATTTGTACTAATGTAATTGTTTTACATAGGTTGACATTCCATTAGTTTGAGTTTGTGATATATTTATATTAAAGTTCTTAAGTTTAGATTTATTTGTGATTTAACTTAAAAAAAGGAATGTCTATTCAACATGCTATTTACATAACATGACCGATATTTTCTTAGCAAAAAAACTTTATTTCAAAACAAAGTTTTTGATCGATGAGAAATATAAAAATGTATCAAAATTCGAAATTCACATAGATAACAGCCTTATAAAAGGAAAAAAACCGACTAACGACGTATCTATAAAAATGAGATCTCAATAATTCACAATGCTCAAGTTGATAAGTTTTTCTTTCTTATAACTAATTAATTCAAATTGATTCTTACAATTAATGTGCTTTAAACTTTGTTTTGTTTTTTTCCATTTTTACGTGTTCATGCATGTTAAAATATATAATAAGAACAGAAAGCAAAAGGTTAAAATGAAATTATTGAATGTTGTTATTAAATTTGAAGCGCTGCCCATAATAAACATATATAATGGCACATAAGCTTATTCTGGAATGGAGTATACTATTATAAATGAGTTTATTTTCTTAAAAACATCTAATTTTGGAAATAATAGATTCAAAACCATTACTTATGGTGTCAGTTGCGAATTTGGAATTGAAACACGCACATAGACATACATACATGCATGCATACATAAATACATACACACATACACATACATATACAAATATATGTAACAACTTGATGAAGTAACCAACCATAACTTTATCTATGAAGCTTTGTGGTGTTTTTCAAATCCAACTACATTTAGTATGCAAACCCGCAATTCAGCATAAGATAAACATAATTCACTTAAATAAATTAAATATATGTAGTTTATATCGATAGAGATCAATGATGATTGCTCTAAGGATTCTAAACTATAGTATTAGCAATATATTGAAGATAAACTATTTAATTTGTTTTATGCAGTGATGGTTTTATATTAGACATTGAGATATATTGTTATGAAATGGTTTGTTAGAGTGCCTACCAGATATGAGGAAAATTTATTATAGAAACCATATAAAATCAAATGCAAAAGGAGGGTGAAAAAATTATCAATTAAAAATAACTTACCATAAAGTGATACATTACTCAAAATTAAATAAACAATCAAACACTCTATAAAGATTTATATGGATAGTAGGGATGAAGGGTCTTACTTTTCAATCCTTTGAAAACTAAAATTCAAAAAAAACTTAAAAGTAGGGACGAAGGGGAAGAAAAACATATCGATAATAAATATCAATTTTGAATATAAACTTAAATCAAGATAACTAAATTTCATCATTTAATCCTTCTAAAATGACACTTACATAATTAAAAACCTAGGTGCAATGGAAAGTAAACTTAATCGCGGTAACCAAAAATTTTCCATTTAATCCATCCATAAGGATGTTTGCAAAATTGCAGACCTAGGTGCAAAAGAAACTATAACACACATAGAATTCAAATTAATTTTCAAGTTATTTCGAAATTAAAATTAACACTACTACTAAAAAATGTGGGTGTTCACATGCCCCACCATTCAAATTCTGACATAAATAGATAATGAATAGAACAAATAAATTAGAATTATCAAAAGAAAACAAAAATGATTTTCATATATTTTTAGTATTTTTTAACATGAAAACTCAAGCAGATAACAATATGAAAGCGACCCATGCCTATATTTGTTAAAAAACATAAGTTAGAATCATAATAATTAGAAAGTAGAATGCACATCTACAATTCAAGAACAGACTAGGGTTTAGAGCTATAAAGTAATGACTCGCCTTTTCTACCATAAAATGTCGACTCTAATACATGAACGATATTTACGTGCCGAGAACCCAAGTGCCGGAAAGACAAATTATTAGAATTAATTTAAAAGGAAAAATAAACAGAACAGAGAAGAAGGAACAAAATATCAGAATCTCACAACGGAACGATTATATGTGATATCAAAAGAATAGTATAAAGGGTTACTCTAAATGTAGAAATCTCTGGGTTACTAAAACCTAAGTACTATCATCAAGCTGAATGGTTATAATCGCTTATCCTCACACTGCATAATTCTGATATATATAATATAGTGGTGCAGCAGAAATAATTATACTATGGTAGGTAATCATCCAGCTCTTTTCCATAAGCTCCAAAGCATCCATAGCTAAATCTGGAAACATACAGGACCGACCAGAGCATTATAAGAAAATAACACATGGATCGCTTTGGTAAACCAGCATGGGAAACTCAAGAAATATGCAACAAGTAATAGTAACCATTGAGACCGCACGGATTCCCATAATGATTTTCCCCTTAAAGAAACCAACCATTCATAAAGTTTAACATATAGTGATATGATATATAATGTCTAGAGTGTAGCACATAAGTCATATCAAATAGTTGATGTATGAATGCCACAACAATAATAGGTATACAATCAATATCGCTAAGGCACGTTCGCATATATGGATTTTCCACCAAGGCACTTCCAGTAAACTGAAGTGGATCTCCATGACAAGGATTTGAAACTACCTTTCGAGCATCATATATCTCTAGATGGGATATATTCTAAGGTAAACATAACTGGACTACCCTTAGTGTATGATCCGAGCCATATTAACTACTTCTAGCAACAATCGATAAGCATCTCTAAATCTGGATTTGATATACCCATGAGGTTTGTTAAACCTCCCTAACCACGCCCTTCTCTATATTCTGTGATTTTTTTGAGGTCAAGGCTACATTTGACATCTCTCACATGAGTCTTCATCACTCGAATAGAATAAGAATCCCCAAATGAATTCCACTATCTTGAATATATCACGAATCACCTCATGGATTTGAGCATCTCAAACAAATCTAAAAATCTACATAGGTTCCATGCATAAGTCCTCCGATGAATTCTAACACTGTCCTTTCTCTTAGAATACTCCTTAAGACAGATAGTCCCATACAATAACATGTTTTGAATGTTAATGCTGACATCTCCCTTAGACTTAACCTTAGGATTGATAGTTCAACTCTATAACATTTCACTTCGCAACTGCTTCCAAAACATAGATCGTGTAGATGGTTTTCAAGTGTTTTGAGGTTCAAGTCATGTCATATGTACTCGCTTCCCATATATTGGACTCTCTAAACCAATTGATGAATTCTGGTAAACTCTACTCCGGTTCTTTTGGAAATAAACGGACAATACATAAAAGTGTAGATCATCTCCTAACCGTTTAAGTGGACAGATGTCCTTATCATTTGTCCTCGAAGAGCAAGACAAGTTTATACATGCAGTATAGCATCTCCAAAGATAACTGTACTATATAGCACTCGTTTTTCTTCTGGATATTCTTACAGTTATATTTTTTCAATTTCGATAGTCGACAAATTGACTATCTAATACAAGATGCTTGTTTGAAAATGGAAACCAAGTCTAGTATACTTTATATAAACAAATGAACATATAAAACATTATCAAGTCATACAAAGCACGATCAAGCCAGACAAGGCTTGGTTAAGCTAGTTAAGAAACTCTTGATCCCTTTTATTTAATCAATTCTTTCATTAATTAACAACTCTTTTATTAGTAAACTTCTTTTATCTAATAAACTTCTATCTTTTTTCCAAAAGATTCCATACTTATAATTGCCTTTAAAATATCCATTTTAAGGATCTAAGTGCTTTCGCAAATCCATTCAATAGGTTTAAGACTAATGTTACTTAAACATTCCTACTACATACCCAAGACCATTTCTCTTATGCTTATCTTTAAATATTCTTTTAAAGATCTATTTACATTCATAAGTACAATAAAAAAGGTTAAATGATGAATGCTACTAACACATTGTCACAAAAACCCCAAATTATTCTTATATTTATCTCTATCTTTACAAATATTTGTTTTAAAAATCTAAGTTCATAATCGGTCAAGTTTAGCATTTGACAATTACATCAAGTTCTAAAAATGACTGCTTATAGAATTACGATTTGTATGCTTAACTCATTTTCGACATTCCAATCTAACCATTCCTCATTCAAGAGTTAAGCCAGGTAATTTAAAACATAAGCTATACCAAAGCCTTGCATAGACACATTATTCTTAAATCTCACAAATGGATAAATCTACCTCGTCAGCTTTTAGTGTTAAGTACGGTATTAATGATTTCCATAAACAATAAGAAATCAATATAATTAACAAGTTTTTGACATTTTTCAACTTACTATTCCACAGTCAAGAGGGAAGCCCAGTAGGTTAAAGTTCTATTGCTCCATCCCTACATCAATTTTAACTCTCACAAATAGATATGATTTGCTTCGTCGGCTTTTAATATTAAGCCTAATTAATTACTTTTCAAATAAGTAATTAAATAATTTAACCATTTGGCCATGAAATAATTACTAACCCCTTTCTTAACCTTTGTTTACACATTTAAAATCCTTTTTAAAATGATATATATGTCTAGTAATTTGTTTACCAAAACTTGATGTTAAATAAACCATTTCAAAAGATATTTTATTCCATAAAATATAAAATAGTCAACATATTTTCTAATAACTATGTATACTTAAAAAATTTAAAATCCTTTATAGTACTTATAATAGGTTTAAAAATATTTACTCAAAATATTACTTGAAAATTATAAGTTTATAAAATCCTTAAAAACTTGAAAAACAACATGTTTTCTATATATTTTACAAAATATCTCTTCTTTCAAAATTCAAAACTAATTCGAAATAATTGATAAAGATCTCAAACCACTTTTAAAATACTCTAATAAGAGTTATTAAACCCATGTAAAAAGAATGAAATAAAATACTTAAATCTAAATATCTTTTCAAACCTTTTAAGTTCAAAAATTAAGTCTAAACGGGGTAGTTTTGTACTAGTGTTGTTTTGGCCACTTTTCGAGATATTGCTTAAATTTTTAATATTTAAGCTTTTAATTGCAAAAAACACATATATAAGACATTATAAATATAGCAAGAAACCACTAAGAATCTCTCTACAAAGTTCCACAAGCGTTGCCAAAAAAAGGAAATTCACAACTACATCTATAGCGACTATAGCTATAAGTGCACTTTCAAATCCGAGTCCGATCTAAACCAAAGTCCATCTATAAACTTTGTGCTTTGTTCAAGAGCTTGTCACAAGTCATAAAAGTCCATTCTAGTTCATTCCAATTTCTTTCAAGTCCATATATGTGGATCACATATGTCATTTACTTTTAAAGTAAGAATTCAAGCCAATGCTTTAACATAAGTTAACAACAATTCAATCGACATAAACACAATCAAATGCTAACACACACACACACACATATTATAACTTTCATTCAAAGTGAGATATTGACTCACCTTTAACCCCATAAACAACCAAGATCCAAGAACCCATGCCAAACCCCATCCTTGCAACCGCCTTTCGCTCCTCCTTCTCCTTGCTTTGCCTTGACTTTTGCATCCAAACCCTATATATTGCTCACGGCCATCTCATGTGGGGTGATTATGGCTTAACTTCTTTATTTTTTGGTTTGGAGGAACGTTATATAATATTGTACTAAGCCTTGTGGCAAAGTTTGAAGTGATTTGGAGTTGATTTGTAACTATTTTATTTGAGAAGATAAGAGAGAAAGAAGATGAAGAAGCTATTAAAGAAGCTTGGTTTTTCATTTAAGTTTTTGTGATTTATTCCTAAAGGTGTTCCCCTCCTTTTATTAGCTTAAGATGGTGCTCTTTAGCCTCACACTCACCCCCACCATGTCATAGAAGCTTCATCTCCTATCACTTCTCCTTTATGCCATTTCTTCTTTATGCATATTATTCTTATATCTTTCTTATAATATCTCTTATCCATTTGGAAGCTTCAAGAACCTTTTATTGTCTCATGAAAAGGAGAGTTTATTAATTAGTTACTAATGAATTCATTTTATCATTAGACAAGTTCATAAGAGTTCAAGCAACTTATATCGAGTGAAAAGTTGTTTACCGATAAACCAATTTTTGGTCACATTATCGATTTTTCTTCGAAGACTGTATTTTTATAAAAAAAATCTGAATACAAGTTTATCTTCATTAGTTATGATTTAAAAAGGGGACAATAGGCTTATTAAATCATTTTAATAACAGTTAATCCATGATTCAAATATTTAAATAATTCAGATATTCAAACATAAAATTTTCGAAATTCCAAGTCGTTACATTTAATGTCGAACCAAAAGTATCACAAGAATTCAAAAGGAGAGAAGGATAATAAAAGTCAACATCATGATACAAATTGTCAATGGCATATCGAGTCTCATAAGAATACAAAAATAATACTTATGATATACATGTTAATGCATAAGAAAACAAGATAGGTATAATCATAGCGGTAATATAGCTATGGCTCTACAAGTCTCCTCCATCTAGAAGAGTCCTCATCTCTATGTCAACCTACTCAAAAAACATATAACAAAGAGACAAAGAAGAGAGGGTCTTGTATAAAGTCAGCTAACTAAAAATATTACTAATATTTATAATTACTAATATGCTAATATATCATGAATAATACCAAATGGTAACATGTAACAACTCGCCATTTTCTACCGTTTAATTTAACATCACTCATGATCTGTGAACCCTAAAAGTCAAAAAGGATGAATCGTCGGTGGTTGATAACAGGACAAAACAAATATGTTTTATCTATCTCTTTCTGAACTCACAATCGATGGTAATAAAAATATGCGTACAATATAAGCAAAGTATTATTTTATTTCAAACCCTTAGATCAAACTATATACGTAAGTCATATACATAAATAATTCAATCCAGGAATATACATATCGAGTAATATTGATGTTAGATGATTATTTATAGACAGGTTTGTGTGCATAAGTAACTCATCATCATTCATGCCTTCAAACATTAATTGAAACAACGTACAGAATTTCAACAACCTAGTGTTGAAAAATAATGGGAAAAATTAAAGAGAGGCAGATTATAATCTAGTAAGTGATGTTCATCTACTATGTCACATACTCTAATCACTCCCAAATAATACTGAGATAACTAAGGTAAATGTCGTATTTTAGTCCTATTTCACATGCATCTATGTAACAATTTTTAACGATTGGATATTTAAATAATTATTTTAAATATTGAACCGTCAATTAATTGAAGGTCCAAAATAAGATTTTTCGCATATAGTTGAATCAGGACTCGAGACCACTTTCGTTGAGTCAAGATCAACGTTGCAAATCGAAATGAGTATAAATATCATTATATTTGGAGTCATGGTATTTTTACAATTTACGTATTGTTATATGTATTTTATAAAAATATGTGCGTAGTTGTGTTTAATGGAATCTTGATTAACAGCTTATGAATCTGAGATGAGGACTTTATTACGAGACGAATGGTTGAAGAATTTTTGGAACCGGACGATCCAATAACCAAAAAGATCTCAAAATGCATAAAATTATCGTTCCATGGTATGATTTGGAAGAATAATGGAATTTATACCATAGGGACTAGAAAAATGAGGTGATGTGCATCGACGAGTTTCATCGCGATCTAATATGTTGTGTGATCATAAGAGTTCAAAACATATGGCAATTTAATTGAAAAATCAAATAGAATAAATATATATTATTGTACATATCGACCCACTCCTCTCTCTCACTCCAACTTTATTTTCTTCTCCTCCTTCAGATCTAAAATAGCCACTATCTTCCTTGAATTTAATAGCATGATTTTTTACACGAAAATTGACAAGGTCAAATCCATTAAGATTGCAGTAAGGAGAGCTTCAAATCTATATGGGATTTAGAGAGTGTGGCTACGTTTGAAGGAGGGCCATTTTTCTTGCCATAGAGGTTCGAGTGAGATGGCAGAGCATGGAGTGTCGATTAAGGAAACGGAGTGCGCCAAAGTAAATTTAATTTGAAGAAGTGTCGATTGGAGTAAGTCAAAGGAGCTCCAGTCATATGTCGTGAATCACGACATGATGAAGGTCGTTAGGTATTCACAATGTTGCTTTTTCCTAAGGGTGTTTGGACATCATATCCAGGGCACCGTGGGATTCATTGACGTTCAATGAGGTGACTGGAAGAGGTTGTGCTTAATTTTGTCAACCATAGCTCCATTTTGGGAAGGAAGAGTGCACAGCTTGACAATGTGTGCATATCTATGCACGTCAATGGAGATTTAGTGAAAGGAAGGTGTATTAATATTATAAGGTGATTAATTAATTAATTAATTTAAAGTTAATTAATAAACCAATTATTTGATCTATATTTAACTCATTCTTTCATATGATGTCCAATCGAGACGTGATTTATGCTGTTGCACTTATAGTAAGATTATTTATAGCTTGGTAGACAGTTATGTATGCTGCAACAATGAATTAAATTAGTACCGAAGTTCAGTGATGTCGAAGATGGTAATATCAAAAATCAAGTTGAAGCCATGAGCAACTGACCAGAGTCAAAGGAAACAAAGATCGAAATCAACATCAGCACAATTCAAATTCGAAACCATGGTGGCCAAGTAAATTGACCAAGTCACAAATCAAAACTGTGTCAATCAAGTAAACCAAATTACTCATATGAACAAGTCAGAAATCATCATCAGCATCAAAACAAAATCGAATGGCCGAGATGAATAAATTGACAAATTCAAATAAATGTATACGAACGAAAATCAAGGGTTGCAAACCCTATATAAAAACCCAATCATCATCGGCTTTCAATCAGTCGAGTTCAAGCAAGCATAACAGAAAAGCAAAAGGAATAAATCACATACCAAATCACCAAACTCGATCGAGAAGGAGCATTCGTGTGCAAAGTACAATCGATCGTCAAGCAATCACGAATAACAATCCACCTGATCGAACTAATTAAAGTCGGCTTCTTCAATTTTATACAAAGCCCTAATTTGCAAGCAAAGGAACAAAGGAACGAGCCATTATACAGAACAAAGAGTAAAAGGAACGGTCGACATTGATAAAAGAAATAAGGCCGCATTTGTTTTTTAAATTGGGCCGGCCTTATTCTTTTTTAATTGAGTTTTAATTAGGGTTTGTTAGGGTTTTTTGTTTTTAATTGTTTTTAAATTGTATTTTCTTTTGAAAATTGTGTTATTACTAGTCGTGTGACTAGGGGATAAACTACGTGGCGTAGTTTGAGAATTCACAACTCAATGGCTGAGTTGTGGTAGGGTATTGAGCATAGAGTTAGGTTAGTCAGTAGCGGGTGTCGCGAGTTTAGGTGTGTAAGCGTGTGACTACTTAATTTCTAGTAGAAACCTTGGGGGCAGCACGTAGGCAGGGTTTTGCAGAAGCTGGGTAAATTTTGTGTCGTTCTATTTCTGCATTTATTATTCTACTATTACCTATGCTGCTATAATTTTGATTTATCTGTGTTGAAATAATTTTACAAGCTTCCACAACAATTTTTATAATTAACAGTATCACCCTATTCACCCCCTTCTCTAGGGTGAAATCGATCCTACAGGTGGTATCAAAGCTAGGAATAGAAGTTAACTTTTGTTTCAAAAATTTGTTTTTTGAAAACCAATTTTTGTTTTAAAAAATTGAATTTTTAAAATGGCTTCTTTTAATAATGCTTTTGATGAGGGTCAGTCCATAGTTAGACCACAATGCTCAATGGTGAATACGCCTACTGGAAAAATAGAATGAAAATTTTTCTGAAAACCATTGACGCTTGGAATATTGTTGAGACAGGTTATAGAGCACCAACTATAACTGTAGATAATCGGGAAATAGATAAAACCAAAGGATCAATGGATAGAACTAGAAAATAAATTACAAAATGCTAATGCTAAAACTATGAATTCTATTATCTGTTCATTGGATCAATTTGAATTTAATCGTGTCTCACATTGTCTAACTGCGTAGGAAATATGGCACACACTAAAAGTGACTCACGAAGGAATATCTTAAGTCAAAAAATCTCACCTTGCCATGCTAAGCAGCGAATACGAGAACTTTACAATGGCGAAGGAAGAAAATGTCAAAGAGATGTATGGACGACTTTCCAATATCGTCTACAAATCAAAAGCTCTCGGAAAATCATACACAGAGTTGGAGATAGTCCAAAAAATCCTCAGAGTCCTTCCACGAAGTTTTGAAGCCAAAGTGACTGCCATTCAAGAATAAAAAGATTTAAAACAGATGAGAGTTGAAGAACTCATCGGAAATCTCACCACTTATGAGCTAGAAATGAAATTCAAGAAAGAGCTGAAGGAGGTGACACTCGAAAGAAATCAATAGCTCTTAAAGGAACAACAGAAAGTGATGGTGGTGGTGATGATGATGAGGGAGCAGCAGAATTGGAGCTGATAATAAAGAAATTCAAAAGGTGGAATCAAAGATACGGAAATCCATCTCGAAATCAAAAATTGAAAAGCGGAATAGCCAAAGCACTAGACTACTCAGAAGAACAGAAGATCAACTGTCACAAGTGCAACCAACCCGGACATATCAAGCCCAATTGTCCTCAAAATCGACGCGGCTTTGAAAAGAAATCAAAAGGGAGAAGTTTTGCAGCCACGTGGAATACAAGTGATGAAGATAATCAAAGTACTAGCAGTGAGAGTGAGAAAGAAGATATGTGCCTTCAAGGTAATATAACTGATAGCGACGATGATGAGCCAAGCGAGGTATCAAAACTCACTCACTCACAACTACTTATATATTTCCACGAAGTAAATGGCTGTTTTAAACGACTTAGGGAGAAGTATGCCAAACTTGAATCACAAAAAGATACTTTGATAGATTTAAATGAACAACTTGACCAATTAGTTAAAACCTATCAAAGTAGGATCCCTAAGTGTGATAGTGTCCAACATTTGAAGAAGAAATTAAAAATCAGAAGTTAATATAAAATCACTTGAAAATGAAATTCTAATTTTGAAAGAGAGTGAAAATACTAGGAGAAAGAACTCTATTAAAAAGTGCACACAATTATTGAACGAAAATGAATCTCTCAAAACACAAGTCCAACAATTGTCAACGACTTTAGATAAATTTTCAAAAAGTGAAAAATCGTTGAATATGCTATTAGGGAAGCAAACTGTTAATACAGTTAGACAAGGACTTGGATATAATCAATCTAAAAATGTTAGAAATGAGATTAATCAAGTAAATTTAATGTGCACAATTTGTAGAAAATTTGGACACAATCAAAATAGTTGTTGGCATAGACCCAAACACGTAAAAACCATTCCAACTTGGGTTCCAAAAGGCACAAATACAAAATCTCTCAAAGTTAAACAAATCTGGGTGCCAAAAGGAACATATATAAATAGTTATGGGTCTTCACAAAATTACTTTTCAAAATATTCTTCCACTAAAAATCATGGACCTATAAAAACAAATAGGTCACAAAAAATCTTTCATCGTGTAGGTGTGGTGGCAAGCTAAGGAACAACAATAGTGTTACTTGGATTCTGGCTGCTCCAAGGACACAACGAGCGAAAAAGTAAAGTTCCTTTGCCTAGTATAAAGGTGACAGAATCACAATGGACAACAACGACAAATGCCGTAAAGGTAAAACAGGTATTGCTATATTTGAACAATATATTAAATGTGATAATCTACACCATAATCTGAGTTAAATCAGCCAATAAGGAGATGATGAAATAATGATGATTTTGATTTTGACTTATTCAAAATTGTTGGCCAATTATATTCTTATGCCAAGAACACTATAGAAATCTGCAGAGTCTTTGAATTACTTCATATATATTATTTTGGATTAATAATAGTGTTTTATTGGATGATAATACATTTGGTTATTTTACGGCTAACTCTATATTCATGGTTTTTGATTATTTACATTGCTTCAATTCAAATTCAAGAGAATGTCATTTAAAAAGCTGTTAAAATTGATTTTAAGATTTTTTTTTTTGTTGCACACTTCATGGTCTGGTCTATCAAATTCAATTAATTATAATTTTGAGTGAAAGAGAACTTCAGATGCAGATTACACTG
This sequence comes from Allium cepa, assembly GCA_030765085.1. Lineage (NCBI taxonomy): Eukaryota > Viridiplantae > Streptophyta > Magnoliopsida > Asparagales > Amaryllidaceae > Allium > Allium cepa. The sequence continues at coordinate 953,075,011 of CM060934.1, read as the reverse complement.
GTAATCTAGTTGATAGAAAAATTACTAGTTGAACTTAATTTTTGTTAAGACATTTAGTAACTCCATCGTTTTTTTCAAAGAAAATATCTGCATATTTTTCATTTCAAATAATTTTAAAATAGCAAATTTTTTTTTCATATAACCCCTTCTAGAAAATCATTTTTGACCATGTTTTCAGACCAGTCATTTTGAAAAATTGATTTCATAATTATCTTTGAATTTGCTTTTAAATGACTATTTTGACTAATCTGACTCCCTAATAATTATCGAAAAGATAAATAATGATTGAAAAAGTGATGAGTTTTGATATTTATCATATATTATGACTCGAGACGGTATAAGTAGTAAATTTCTTTAGAAATTTAAACAAGAGTTATAAAACTTTTTGTTGGTAAAAATTCCATGACCATCTCTATTTCTATCATATTTCTAACGACCGTCACTCATCAAAATTCTATATAGTTTGTCAATATGTGGTACTTTAAACAGGAATCATTCGTTTTTCATTTTACATTTTTGATAAAATAAAAAATAATAATAATAAAATAAATTAAAATAAAATCCAAAGTATTCACTCTCATTTAAAAGTCCTCACGGTTATGCATGGGTGAATTACTTGGAATTTGTTATATGCTTTCATGCTCATTTAAAAGTCCTCACGATTATGCATGTATGGAACGCATATCAAAATTGATTTTTAAAATAAACAAGTTGATTCTAATTCCATTTAAAAGTCCTCACGGTTATGCGTGGTTAGAAGATACTTGAATTCATTTTTTTGGAATACTACTAATCTCATTTAAAAGTCCTAACGTTTATTCATGGTTGGTAGATATTTAAATTCCTAATATAAATATACCACAAATAGACACAACTGTATGATTTTATATGATGACAACATTCCCATCATTCTAAAAGTGGAATATGCGCCTAACAAAGTATTTATGATTTTTGTTTGATTTTTAATATTTATATTCAATTAAGTTTTAATGTTGGATTAATATCGATCACTTTGTCTCTATTTTCTCCAACACTATTACTCTTTTGCTGATAACAAAAGGGGGAGAGAAAAGTTAAGATTTCGTCAAATAAAATCAAGTAAAGGTCAAATATTTTCTATTTGCATCTAGGCTCATTTGCTTATTTTTAATTGCATGCATATATGAAGGGGGAGCTTTGTGTAGAGAGGAAGCATTTAAATAGGAGGAGAAATTAGAGTATATCAATGATCAAATACATTTAACATATTCAAAATCTTAAATATATGTTTGTTATCATCAAAAAGGGGAGATTGTTGAATATGCAATTATATGATTTTTGTTTGATGATAATAAACAGGGGGAGATTGTTGAATATGCGATTATATGATTTTTGTTTGATGATAATAAACATATATATATTCATTTAGATGTATTTGTTAATGTACTATTTTATTTTTCATATATTAAATAAATATTTGCTGAATAAAATAAATAACACAGAATTCGAATTCAAACAGAAATTTTATTCAAACAAATATTTATTACAATTTTTGCATAGTACAAATTTCAAGCTCTCACTATATATATATATATATATATATATATATATATATATATACATACACACACACACACACACACAACTTCAATCACAATACAATTTTGATTACATTACAATTTCACATTTACATTGCACTTCACTACATATCACTCATTCACTCAACTCGTACTGATCTTCAACTTCATTCCAATGTGAATCCAACATCTGAGAAATCTGCAAAAATATACATTGACGCGGTAAAATTGAAAAAAAAATATTTTTGCAGTATAAAATAAAATGTGAATTTTGAAAATAATATTTGCCTCAGTTATTTGGGTTGCTCGTCATCATTTAATTTTGAATTCATCATTCACGAACAGCTTGTGACATACACAGTGTATCACTGTATATGCCACAAGGCTGTGCACACCAATATATATACACTTGATATAATTACAGGGACAGGTGAGCACAGGTCAAACCCTAAACGCCGAGTTCAACTCAAGTGCAATAAAAATAATGTCACAATATCAGCACAAGGTCAAACCCGAGCTACTAGCTGGATTCAACACAGATGCAAGTTCATGAAAGGATCAAGTTCAATATCATAGCAAAAAGTGTTCAAACTAAGTGGCAGTTCTGATCAACCAGCAGTATGGAAAAGGCTTGAACTCAAGTCAGTGCACAAATCAAACTACAATGAACAAGTGACAATATCAAGTCAAGTCAAAACCAAAACATCAACTAATTTCAAATGAATATAGACAGCAAGCTTCAGATGGTACACTTTAGAAAGTCAAACCAACTCAATTCAACTACATGATGACTGGAAACATAATTCATATATGCAGCCTCGACCAGGTTGCACATTGAAGAAACCATGCAACAGCAAGTGATAAACCAGAATGCCATCATATGTACAAAACCAAATGTAAAGACCAGTGATGCAACTCAATGCATATACCATAATTATCGACCAGACTACACAATGAACTTTAATACCAGGAAACAAAAAAAGGCAGTGCAACAGGACACTAGGCTACTACATAACACATCAGCAACCAAAGTTAATGCAACAGTGACAAATAGAATATGTACACAAACACATATCAGCTCATATGCAAGCAGTTCAAAGTCAAACATCTTTACGTAGAAAAAAGACGGTGTTTTTACAAAGATCAGACAAACTACATGAAGTCCAACAACAAGTACTAGAGTTGACAATTGGAACTAAATCAAGTTACCATTTCAATGCTACAATTCCAGCATTTCAAATACAATTCTTAACCAAAGACTGCACACTCAGGTTTGAAATTCAACGGCAACTCGAACTCAATTGGACAGTACAATTTATTGACATGAACAATGCACAAAGGCTACAGGTCTGGCAACAAATGAATTGTGCACCAGCAAACAGTCTACACAGAAGTACAAAGAACCAAGACCATAAGCTAATCCAAACAATAACAAAGTCAACAATGAATCAGAGATTACAAACCAAAGGCTAAAAGTTCAAGTCACTGCTACCATGACTCGAAGCATATACAGGAATGCAACAGTAAAACACAGTGACCAAGTGCAAATGAAAGTATCAGTTTTGAACAAGACAGAGAAGCAGAAGTTAACAAGCACGAAGAACAAAACAAGTCAAGTATGCTACAACAATGAATTAAATCAGTACCGAAGTTAAGTGATGTCGAAGATGGTAATATCAAAAATCAAGTTGAAGCCATGAGCAACTGACCGGAGTCAAAGGAAACAAAGATCGAAATCAACATCAGCATAATTCAAAACAAGTCACGAATCAAAACTGTGTCAATAAAGTATACCAAATTACTCAATATGGACAAGTCAGAAATCAGCATCAGCATTAAAAAAAATTGAATGGCCGAGATGAATAAATTGAAAATTCAAATAAATGTATACGAACGAAAATCAAGGGATGCAAACCCTATATAAAGACCCAATCATCATCGGCTTTCAATCAATCGAGTTCAAGCAAGCATAACAGAAAAGCAAAAGGAATAAATCACATACCAAATCACCAAATTCGATCAAGAAGAAGCAGTCGTGTACAAAGTACAATCGATCGTTAAGCAATCACGAAGAACAATCCACCTGATTGAACTAATTAAAGTCAGCTTCTTCAATTTTATACAAAGCCCTAATTTGCAAGCAAAGGAACAAAGGAACGAGCCGCCATTATACAGAACAAAGAGTAAAAGGAACGGCCAACATTGATAAAAGAAATAAGGCAGCGTTTGTTTTTTAAATTTGGCCAGCCTTGTTCTTTTTTAATTGAGTTTTAATTAGGGTTTGTTAGGGTTTTTTGTTTTTAATTATTTTTAAACTGTATTTTCTTTTGAAAATTATGTTACTACTGGTCGTGTGACTAGGGGACAAACTACGTGGCGTAGTTTGAGAATTCGCAACTCAGTGGCTGAGTTGTGGTAGGGTTTTGAGCGTAGAGTTAGGTTAGTTAGTAACGGGTGTCGCGAGTTTAGGTATGTAAGCGTGTGACTACTTAATTTCTAGTAGAACCTTGGGGGCAGCACGTAGGCAGGTTTTGCTAAAGCTGGGTAAATTCTGTGTCGTTATATTTCTGCCTTTATTATTCTGCTATTATCTGTGCTGCTATAATTTTGATTTATCTATGTTGAAATAATTTTATAAGTTTCCGCAATAATTTTTATAATTAAAAGTATCACCCTATTCACCCCCCTTCCTCTAGGGTGAAATCGATCCTACAAGTTAGACTGGGTTTAGACACTTGAGAATTTACAGCTTAAGTAAGCGGAATTAGAGCTCTGAAGTTAAATTTCAGTATAAATTCCATAATTATATATATTAAAAAATATTACCTGGAAGAGGTGGAAAAATATAAAGTAATTATTTCCCTATTTGATTTGATTGGTTTGAGTAGATATTCGGTATAATTGATTAAAATCCTATATATATAAATATTGTATTCTATTCATATTGAATAGAGATAAATGGAGTTGATATTAATTTATAACATGGTTATAAATTATTTAAACTCCAAATTATAGTTGTGTTGGTGATACAAATATCATTATATTTTTTATTGTACATATTCAAAATAATTGATTAAAATCCCATACATATAAACATTATTTTCTATTCGTATTGAATAGAGTTGGATGGGGTTCATATTAATTTTAAGTTATATTGGTGATACAAATATTCACATATATATTTTATTACTAATAGGAAGTTAAAAGTATGACCTTTAGAATAAACTCTAAGGCTTAATAAAGGTTAATTAGTACTTATAAATAATATTTGAAGTAAAGAGATGATTTTTATAAGTGAATGGCTTATTTATAGATATTAATTATGTGATGGAATAAATTTATAAATAAAAGAGACATTATAAAATAGTATGAGACTTATAAAATAGTATAAAAGATATATTTTACGAAATGGTGTGAGATTTAAAATAAATATTTACAAAATAGTATGAGGTTTTATAAAATAACATAAAAGATATATTTTAGTATAAAATTGATATTTTATAAAATATTATGAGATCTTATAGAATAGTATGAAAGAGACATTTTGTAAAAGAGTATTAAATTTCCTAAATAATACGAAGAAGATACTTTATAAAATAGTTTAATAAGGGCTTAAATGGATTTCTATGCCAATAGTGTATTTTATAAAATAGTAAGGGATTTGATAAAATACTATAAAAAAGGTAATAGAATTTTATTAAAGAGATTTTAATAAATAAAAGTAAGATATGGTTTAGTAGTCTAAAATACCTATTTAAATATATATGTTCTGATTAGTGGTATAGGTCTTATATTAGTGACAATGCCCAGTATTGATCATATATTAGTGATCATACATCTTATTGGGCTTATATTAGTGGCCATTCATATTATTGGTCTTTCATTAATTACAATATGTGTAGATAGACAACGACATTATTTTGGTCTTTGTTTGTAATGGGTTTATTTTAGTACGCGATGTTATATTTGATGTGTATGTGTGTATCTATATTGCATCGGTGTTTCTTAGTGGTCCTGATAGTGTATTATACAGGATAACCAGAATTTTTTATGAGATGTTACATGAATTTATTAAGATATCCATGATGACTAAGAGGGATATGATGATGATCATCTACGAGTGAATCATATATCACTTATGCTCATTGACAGGTACGGTAAGATCGATGCAGGTTTTAAGTAAATCGATTTGATCATACATCACTTATGCTCACTGAGGGGTACGGTGAGATTTACTTGAGTTCCATCACTACGGATGTGGCTCGAGATCTATGGTATACTGAGGTACTGACTCTATTTATTTTGGAGTCTCAACATTTATCATTGAATTATGATAATTTGAATTATAGATGGATGTACAATGCAGACCAAGGTTTTAGATATATTGAGTAGATCATATATCACTCATGATCGCTAAGGGGTATGGTGAGATCTATGGATCGATTCAGGATCTATGTTACAGTTAGGTACTGACTTTATTTATTTTTGGCATGATTCTACCACAAACTCCACCCACCAGCAATGATGAGTATTAACTTATATCCTCTATCAGCAATGATTAGTATTAACTTATATCCTCTGTTTATAGCCTATCATTATATTCTATGTATTGCCTTGGTTAGTTAATATTATTGCTGTTAATTCTACGATATGCTTATGTTGTGATTCTTATATTGCCTCTACATTGGTATATATACTATCACATTTCAGTCACATTATATTAGCTTTGCGGACTCATTGCTTATAGGAGAAGAGCATGTTATGGTATGATTCCCTACTTTTGTGATGGGCTTACTTTACTTGTGTATCGGCTGTCTGGGTTAGCCCTGAGTTACGTTTGTGGAGTGGACCAGATGTGCCCTAGCGGCTTCCTATTTTATATATGTATATAGTTTTGATCTACAATATTTTTGGATAGTCCTCCTCATATGAGGCTTTATATCTAACCCTTGTTTTATCTTTAACTATCATGGAAACACTTGGTTACTCGATTGAGTTCAAGAGTTAGGTGTTTAGGGATACGTTATTAGAGTGATGCAGTTGGAGCTTTGGAGGCGAAGATGATACTTTGGATATATACTCAATGTTGCAGTAATACATGAAGATATGTTATTTACATATAAGACTCGTTGTACCAGAATTCTGTTTTGACTTCCTATATTGATATTAATTTATCAATTACTTCCTCTAGTGTAGTATTTTATATATTGTTCATTATATTCATTTCAAGTGTATTCAGTATATTATATGTTATCATTCTGTTATGAGATTATATCGTTATGCGTTGGTGTAGCATTTGTTTTTGCTTTAAATTTTCTTTCTTCGATAATCTGTTTTGTGTAGTATTTGGACATTGTCATTCAATGCTGATTTCAAGGTATTTCAAAGAGGAGTTGTTACACTTGGTATCAGAGCTTATGTTCAACACTCAGGGCCAACTAGACCAGTTTGGGTTAAACAAACAAGTAGAGGGAGATACATTGAGAGAGTGTACTTGTATTTTTCTACTATATTATACTGCATACACCACTTTTCCTCTAGACTTTGATTTATTTCTGTTGCTAGTTGCTAAGATATATCCTTTCAAGCTATTGGTATGAGAAAACAGAGTACAAAATCGCTTGGGGATAGACAGCATGAGGTGCTTGATAAATTTAGAGACTATTTGGCTACTGCACGGGATGTTCTTCGACTTGCAAATATCGTATCAACAGCCGTAGGTGCTGGAGGTGGTGTAGCCCTAGTGGAGCCGGTACTTCTTGTTCCACCAACTATAAACCTTCCAAATTTATATTGGGATTTCCGTAGCCTTGGTAATAAGCCATATCTAAGTCCCGAGACTGTTGCTGAGACACAGGTCTGCACATGCTTATGAGATGGCTTTTTCCATTATAGATTAAGGAGAATTGTTCCCTAGCATCTTGCATAGGGTGGTTTTAGCCCGGTGAGACATAATAGCAGAGGAGGTTAACGAGCAACCTGTGACTTATATTGATTCTAAATGTCGATTTGAGCCTCTGTTTATCTCTAAGACTGGGTGAGGCGTATGATTCAAGTATTTCATTTATTTGCAGTTGGGTAGCCTGTTGGCGATGGAGTATGTTAGCCGATTTAATATTTTTGGCAAAATTCCATATTGATATGGTCAGTACTTCATCGAAATTGGAAAGGAATTTTCTAAGGGCCCCGAAGAATCGGTTTGGTATTCATTGCTTAGTCTTACCCCCAAAAGGGACCACTTTTGGAAGTCTCACTAGGATGGTTCTCCTCTGTGAGAGGATCCACAAGTATCGTTGGAGGTAGCAAAAGTGGAAAGAAAACTAAAGCTCCAACTGAAGTGCAAAGACCAAGATACACGGAAAGATCGAGTTTATGTAAAGAAGGAAGCTAACCTAATATGTCACGCCTATGGCATATAAGGGACATTTTGCTATGAAATGTCATCCAACTAGAGCAAAGCGTAAGTGCATCAATTGCAATTAGCTTTATCACTTGAAAAAGAATTATCCTACAATTTAGAGGGTTGGGCAAGTGATGGCGATTTATGCCTTACGGGCATCATTAGGTCGTAGCAGGCCTACTGCTCAGGAAAATGAAAGGAGCTTGTATAGTAAGCAATGCTTTGAGTTTGGGTACTTGCTTCTTTTCTTTCTAATATTTAAGCTATGTATTCATCTATTGCTAGTTACTTAGTAGATAGACTAAACTTGACACCTTTTATAATAGCTTAATTCTTTTGTCGAACCTTGTAATATAACCTTAGTTGCTAAGCTAGGGTGAAGCGCTCGAGAGTACTACCATTCGAACTTGATGCACAATCTTTCACTTTGATTGGGGTTGGTTGATGAAGTGTTACTTGGATCTGGTATCCAAGTAGGATTCGGTGTTTGCTCAATAATGAGCAAAGGTTGAGCGAATTACTTATGGGAGTTTGCCTAAAATTTCTCGTGTTAGAATTGTTTTTCTTCCTTGTGTTAGTGAACCTTTGGCGATGGGAGTAATTCTATGTGCTAAAATGGTAATTTCTAAGGAACGGTCTATTTATGTACGTGTTCTCAATCCCTAGTTTGAGCGTAGAGTTTCTAGGTGATTTACACCTGCTAGGAAAGGTTTCTTACTTGTTTCTTATAGGCAAATACTTGAGTCAGATTGTTGAGGTGATCGAAAGATTTCCAAATTGTGGTCTTAGTCTTACGAGAAGATTTTAATAGTTGGATCAAGGAACCAGATTTATGTTAGCATGAGAAGAATCAGGTGGCCAACCCTAGTTTAACAAATAAATCAAGCAAGCAAATAAAGGACTGGATTGAGTATCATATATTATTTTAGATGATCTCAATTCATGTAAAAAAAATTATAGTATGGTATAGTTAGGTTTCTTAAGATAGTTCGGGAAAGGACTTCTCAACGGTTTTGTAGCAATTCAGATAATCTTATAAGTGACAAGATGATACTTGCGTAAGTGAGTGTCGTGAGACACTTAGTACATTATCCTCATCGAAATTGTGTGGTTGGGACGAGTTTGAACCTGAACAAACCCATGCATTAATATATCATCATTAGATGATGATTTGATTTGTAAAGTATTCTCCTTCGAAAAATGAGTTCCATCTCGAAGAGAAGGAAATTTGGGTCTTTGATTGATTGATCTATTAGAGGGTTTTGAGACACGATGGTCAAGCATATTTTATGAATTTTCCTTTTTATAGTAGGCAGTGAGATAGGCCTCCATGTATTGTGCTTATGGAGGGAGTACCACTTAACTGTTTTGATCCATTTTGACATCGAATGGGCTCATTAGGGTTTATAGCTTGACATGTGTGTTGGACTTTTGATTGAATACTATTCATATTAGGGTGAACTCTTTCATAATTTTCCATTGTTTTGTATTTTTTTTTTTGCTTGTTTATTGGTTGTTTGTATGCAAATAGTATGTTGATTGTTTATCATTGATTGTTCATGGTTGTTGTTGCCTACTGTTGTTTGCTATTACTCTTGTTTGCTTGCTATTGTTTAATATTGTTTGTTGTTTGATTTTATTGTTGGCTAATTTTGATTGTTGTTGATTTTTGTTGCTTGTTTTCATGTTTGATAGTTTGTATGCTAGTTATTGTTGCTTATCATTGTTTGCAATTTATTGATCGTTGCTAGTTGTTTATTGTTGTTTAATTATTTCTTGTTTTTTATTACTATCGATTGTTACTGATTTATTGTTGCTTGTTTTATGTGTTTGATTGCTTGTATGATAGTTATAATTTCATAATTAAATTATGTTCAAAGTGTGATAGAAATAGCTATATGAAATATATCGCATATCATCCATGCCCACTATGGGGTCGAGATGAGTTCTGCACGAGTTTATTACATTTTAATGTGACCCGGAGTCGGTAGTATATTTAGAAACTGACTTATTTATTCTTACTCTCCAATTAATAATCATATATGATTGTGGTGGTATCAGTTATTGCATTTGATTGTACATGTTTTGATATCGTGCATGATGTATAGTTTGTTATAGCATGTTGCTTGAGATGCTTGTTGCAGTTTGATATAGCATATTTATTTGAGGTGATTACTATATATGATTTAGCTTGGTTAAATTCATGATATAATTTTGCAGTTGTGTATAATCCACTTTGTTGATTACATGATTAGGTACATGAAAGCAGCTATGCGTTATTGGGATGCTTATTCACTTGTATTTTCATCTAAATGGTGTGCTCTTTCTATGAAAGGGGTATGTATAATCTATAGTGTAAATGGGGTGTGTGTGTGTGTGTGTGTGTGTGTGTGTGTGTGTGTTTGTGTGTTTGTATGTCCTCAAAAATGGAATGCCTTGGATATGGGATGTCTTAAATATGAGACGTATATATATATGTTGTTTTAGGATTTTTTCAGAGCTAGTCATGCAAAAGAGGTGTTGTTGAATTTTTCCAAAACAAAAGTGGCTTTAGAATCCTAAGGATTAGGAGTTGAATTACATGCTTGGAATTTTGGTCAGTCGGGTTACATTGTCATACCCATAGTAATTTTAGGATTAAACCCTTTTAAGGAGGGAAGAATATAACAATCCATATATTTAACGACTAGATATTTAAATATTGAATTGTTAATTTATTAAAGGTCTAAAATCTATTTTCCGCATACGAACAAATCAGGACTCGAGACCGCTTCCGTTGTGTCAAGATTGCTATTGGAAATTAAAATGGGTACAAATATTGCTATATTTGGAGTCATCGTATTTTTACAATTTATATACTATTATATGTAATTTATAAAAATATGTGTGTAGTCAAATCAAATAGGATCTCGACGATAGCTGGTGATTATAAGATAAGGAATCCGTTATGAGACGTATAGTTGAAGAAATTTTGGAATCGAACAATCCGATGGCCAAAACAACCTCGAAGTGCATAAAATTATCATCTTGGAGTGCGATCTAGGATAGTGACAGAATTTACACAATAGGGACTGAAAAAAATGTGGTGATGTGCTTTGACGAATTTCATGGTGATCTGATATGCTTTGTGATCGTACGAGTTCGAAACGTGTAACAGTTTATTTGAGAAATCAAATAAAATTAATATATTTTATTATATATATCCACCCACACAACTCTCCCTCCCTCTTACACCAACTTCACTTTCTTCATCTCGTTCAGAACTAAAATAGTCGTTATCTTACTTGAATTCAATCGAGTGATCTAGTATGTGAAAATAGACAAGATCACATCCGTTCAGATCGTGGTTAGGAGAGCTTCTATATAGGATTGGCATGTGCAGTTTGTGTTTGGAAGAGGGCTATTTTTCTTACCATAGAAATTGGGGTGAGCAGTAAAGCTTTAGGCACCGACTAAGAAAACGGAGTGCGCCTAAGGGAATTTGGTGTAAAGAAGTGTAAATTGGAGTTAGTTGAAGGAGCTCCAGTCATGTGTCGTAAATCATGACCTGATAAACGCGTTAGGGCTTCACAATGTCACTTCTACCTAGGGGCGTGTGGATGTCACATCAAGGATGTCATGGAGTTCTTTCTCATTCTTGGAGGTAAGCAAAAGAGGTTGTGCTCAATTTTTTCGACGATAGCACCATTTGAGGAAGGAAGAGTGCACGGCTTGATAGGTATGTGCATATCTTTGCATGGTAATGGAGATTTGGGGAAAGCGGGAAGGCGGATTAATATTATAGGGTGATTAATTAATTAATTAATTTAAAATTAATTAATCAATTAATTATTCAATCCATACCAAATTTTCCCTTGCAAACGAGGTGTAATCAAGACGTAGTTTTCGACATTGCACTCGTACTAAGATTATTTACATCATGGTAGAGATTTTGACTGGGTTTAGACACTTGATAATTTACCGTTCAGGTGAATGGCACCATAACTCTGAATCTATATTTCAATATAAATCCCCATAATTATATATATTGAAAAATATTAACTAGAAGATCTAGAATAATATACAACTAATTATTTCCTTATTTGATTGGATTGGTTTAAGCAGATATCCAGGATAATTGATTAAAATCTAATATATATAAATATTGTGTTCTATTCGTATTGAATTGAGATAGATGGAGTTGATATTAATTTATAACATGGTTATAAATTAATCAAAGTCCAAATTATAGCTTTTATAGCGATACAAATACCATTATATATTTTATTATAGATATTTGGGATAATTGATTAAAATCCCGTGTATAAAACTATTGTGTTCTATTCGATGAATAGAGCTAGGAGTAGTTGATATTAATTTAAATTTTTTTTTTTAGTGATAGAAATATTAATATATATTTTATTACTAATTGGAAGTTAAAAGTATAGCCTTTAGAATAAACCGTAAGGCTTAATGAAGCTTAATTAGTACTTGTAAATATCATTTGAAGTAAAGAGATGATTTTTATAAGTGAATTGTTTATTTATAAATATTATTTATGTAAATGGATAATTTTATAAATAAAGAGAAGCTTTATAAAATAGTATGGGATTTTATAAAATAGTATAAAAGATATATTTTATAAAATAGTATGAGGATTTATGAAATAGTATAAAAAGATATTTTATAAACTATAAGATTTTCTTAAATAATATGAAGAAGATATTTTATAAAATAGTTATATAAGGACTTGAATTGAATTTTAAGGCAAAAGTGTATTTTATGAAAATAGCACGGAATTTTATAAAATGGTATTTGACTTTATTATAGATATTTTAGTAAACAAAAGCAAGATACGGTTAAGTAATCTAAAATACATATTTAAATATATATGTTTTGATTAATGGTATTGGTCTTACATTAGTGACAATGCCCAATATTGATCTTATATTAGTGATCATACATTGTATTAGCCTTATATAAGTGGCCATGAATATCATTGATCTTTTATGGTGGTCATATGTACAGATAGACGATGACGTTATGTTGGTCTTCATTTATGATAGGCGTATTTTAGTACATGATGTTATATTTGATGTATTTATATATCTGAATAACATTAATGTTCCTTAATAGACCCGATAGCGTATTATACGGGATCACCGTCATTCTCTTTTATTAGGCATTATGCAGATTTATTAAGGTATCCATGATGGCTGGGAGGGAGACGATGACTATCATCTACGAGTGGATCATATATCACTTATGCTTACTGAGGGGTACGGTGAGATCCTTGTCAGTTTTATGTAAATAAAGTACATCAAATATCACTTATGCTTATTAAGTGGTATGGTGAGATCTACACGAGTTCCATCACTATGGATATGGCATGGGTTCTATGGTACATTGTGGTACTGACTCTATTTATTTTAGACCCTCAAATGGAACCATTGGATTAAGATAATTTGAATTATAGATGGATGTCCAGTGCGGACCCAGGTTTCAGATATCCAGAGTACATCATATATCACTTATGCTTACTAAGAGGTACGGTGAGATCTACACGAGTTTGATCACACAGGATACAACTTGGAGTTTATGGTACAATTAGATACTGACTTTATTTATCTTAAGCATGAGTCTACTACAGACTCCACTTACCAACAATGATGAGTATTAATTTATACCCTATGTTTATCACCTATCGTTATATTCTATGTGTTACATTAGTTGGTTGATATTGTTGCTGTTAACTCTACGATATGCTTGTATTGTAATACTTATATTACTCATGCATTTTCATATTGGGTTACCTTTATCATATTATACTATTATGTTTCAGTCATATAAATTAGTTGTGCTAACTCGTTGATTATAGGAGAAGAGCAAGTTATGGTATGATTCCCTAATTTTGTGATGGATTTAATTTACTTGTTGATGAGCTTTCCGATTTACCCTTGAGCTACATTTGTGGAGAGGACCGGATGTGCGTTAGTAACTTCTTGTTTTATATATGTGTATAGTTTTAATATACAGTGTTTTGAGATAGTTTCCCTTACACCATGCTTTATGTCTGACCCGTATTTTGTCATTATCTATTTATGTTATGAAAACTCTTGGGTACTTGATTGAGTAGTCTGAATGTCAGGTGCTTTGAGAATATGTCATTAGAGTGATGTAGCCGGAGCTTTGGAGGCGAAGATGACAGTTTAGATTAATACTCAATGTTGCAGTAGTATATGAAAGATATGTTATTTTTATATAAGACCTGTTGTATTAAATATTCTATTCTGACTTTCTGTATGGATATTTATTTATCAATTACTTCCTTCAGTGTAGTCTCTTATATATTCTTCATTATATTCTATTCGGATATATTCATTACATTATATGTTATCATTTTGTTGTGTGATTATATCGTTTTGCTTTGGTGTGGTGTATGTTTTTATTCTAATTTTTCTTTCCCGACAATTTGTCTTTTTGTAGTATTTCATGGTCAGACATTGTCATTCGGTGTTGATTACAGGATATTCCAAAGGGCAAGTTTTTACAAGCTACATAAGTAGTTAAATAATACAACATATATGGATAACTCATGAAATAAGGTATTATTCAAATATAGTTACAGTAGAAATCACCAAATGGATGTCGCTCCATATATGGCTTGCAATCCCACTTCATCGACAATAGGCACCTTAGAAAGATCCTCAGTTCGTCAAGCAATTATGTTAACATGACAAGAAATAAAGGACGCAAAAATCAATAGTTAAGAAATCACTAACCATAGCAATCAGCTATACATACATGTATTCGCACACACACACAAAAATCAATCAGGATGTGAAATCACATCAAAATGTTCCCTAAACATCACTTGAAGGGCCCTAGAAAACCCTAAAACAATCCCATTCGTTATATTAAATTAGCCCTATTGGCTTAAGGCTAACATGGCCCAACGGTCAACCACCAACAGACCGGTGGTTGCTCCGTCGATAGTAACCAAGTATAAGACCCTAAAGGCTCCTGCTTATGTTATATATATGTGTGTGTGTATTAATTTTTAGTTTCATCTTTTATCACCCATTTTTGATCTGCTTTTCAATCTGTTTGTCATATATTTTTACAATTTCTCTAATATCTTTCTACTTCAATTTCATTTAGAAGATTACATCATAATAATTTCGAAGTTTCTTTTGAAATCAATGTTTGTAAAATTAGTTTTCAAGAAATAAAAATATAACTTTCCAACATATATACTTCACAATTATTGAGCCAAAAAAAGGCAAAATACCCCAAAATGAATTGAAATAGAGAGATCTAACTATTGTTTGTAAACAAATAGTAGAAGGTATGCAAATTTTATCGGATGGTTCAGCAAATCTAAGGCCTACGTCCACTTTAATCTTATTATTTAAAGATTTTGTCACAAGTACAAGGAATTTTCAGTTTTAACAGCCTAAAATGGCCAAAAAGTAGCTTGCTTTGTGACAAGGTTGTGTAGAGAGAGAGAGTATTGTGTGGAGAAGATGAATTGCCAAATGTTCTTTTTGAGTTCCGCCATGCTTACCATTTATAGAACAATCGTCCATCAAAATTGCCAGATCGCAAAATACCAAGTCAAACTCTAGATTCGAGAATGTAGGAGGGGAGACGAAGTCCTATGACTAATAAAATCATATCGATAGTGATAAGAAGTGATCGGTACTGACCTGATTTAATGATGGAAAATCATGCCGTCTTCTTCTACCTGGTCTTCTATCTTTAATCCATCAAGTTCTGAGCACTTTTTCCTTAGAAATCAAGTGAGGCCTAGAAGTTCTGGTACGTCTAGTACTTCTCTTTTTCTTCAAATCTCTTTCCTGTTGTTCACCTACTCTAGAAATTGGTCCCAAGATGACCTCTTTAGCCAACCATTGCTAGACCATAGCTTCATAATCCACTAGGGTGCTCAAAATCTGATTAGTACTGACTTGAAAGTGGCCGGTATCGAGATATTTCTAAGCCTATTTTTGGCACCTTATCCCTTTAAGTCTTATTTCACTATCCTTCCAAGCATGCCTTTGAGTCTTTGAACCACTTCATCTTCATCCCGCTGCCCAGATTCATTTCAGGGCCACTTGGTGTAAAAGTCAAATAACACTTGCCCCTACAAAGTATTCTTTTATTGGAAACAAAGCATGCTTGGAACAAGACAAGTGCATACCTTTATCCGTATAAGTATGTTGGCCACCCAAGGGTTGTTTTAAAATGTTATCTCTATTTCAAGGACATCTGTTCCCATGCTGTAAAAAGCAGCTACATCACTTTCCATGCCAATACCAAGATCTACAGTCTGAAGACCATTCCACATCTCAGGTCGATACGTACTACCTTTCTTTTCTTTTTCTCTCCTTTCCTCTTCATTTTAGGCCAAAATTTCATATTAGTGCTGACTACATCATATCAATATCGATCGCTTTTGCTAAGTCCATAATCTCTTGTAAGTACTGAACTCCTTAGCAGAATTTTAGTCCACGTTTTCATTTCAACTTCTTGTGCCTTTAACTCTCTCGATCCCTTGCAATCTAAGCTTCAAAACTCAAACAACCTAATGTCGACTCCACGATATCATCGCCACCTCCCTCAAGTCATTGTCGTTGTCAAATCTCAAACTCGAAAATCATTTCTTTCTTAAAGGAGCCCATCCTCGATTTCTTTTTCTTCTAAATATAGATCTCAACTTGAAGCCTAAAGGTGGATCTCGATTGTAGCGTCACTGTGGCCTTTCCACAGCGGTTGCTAAGTCACCGTCTTTCTTGTAGGGTTCGCCCATGTCGAGTGTATGGCCGAAGCTTGGCGATACGTGGTTGGATAATGCCTTTTCTTTGGCTATTGAAGACATAGGAATTCTCTAGGGTAGCCTTGGGCTTAACCCGAAGATGGTGCTGCATTTTCCTCATGTCACGCTGACCCTTTGCGTTTGCACCATTGACTTTGAGTTCCAAACACTTTGCTTTGGGTCTTCTCATTTGCAATGGTCTCACATACCTTACACATCTTAAACTCAAGTGCATACTCTAAAAGAGAATAATTGATCATAAATTTCCATTCCAAAATTCGGTGAGATGGTTCTTGTCCAGAGAATGATCATGTTGAACATACTTTGGTGCCCGAACAATTCCACCATACAACACTTCTAATTAACAGATATCATGTGTTCCCATAAAGGAATGCTCATCGTCGCTTCGGACGGTCATTCCATTATTGATTATCCAACAATAATGGGTAAGATCTCATACGCAGTTCCTTCGTATGATGGAGATCATGTTCTAGCACAAGCGAGATATCCACAGAAAATGGTTTATTTGTCATGTATGGGACATAAGTCATAAACCACATAGATTGACACTTTTGATCTCTCCAATCGACGGTCTGAATGCAATTAATCAACACACATCAACATCCATTGGATCCTGAGCGTCGACCACACCTAACTATGTTCAATATTGATTTTTCCTGTCCAGAATAACACACCATTCACCTTTTTTCAACATTGGCATAGGGCTGTCAACATCTACCACAGCTCATGTATTGAACTCTACAGCAGCCGAACCTAGGTTCTCAATCATTACTGAATTACGAAGGATGATTCTATTGACAAGTCTAATTCGGGACCAATCTCATCCTCTAAATGAATGAGTTAGCCTAAGAGTTCTGGATGATCCTCTAAAACAAATGCCGACAACTCTAATTGCCAAGTTGTTCTGGTCTATATACTTCTAACAAGGCATATCGGACGTCATGCTCCCAACAATTAACAAATGAGTGCACAATCCTCTAATTGACAATACAGCCAGCAACAAGTACATGTACCTAGACGGCGGTGTACCGCCCTTCCATCCATTCCTCTATATATATTTCGCCAGGAGAATGGGCTCGCTCGTACTCAAATCCACCTCAACGGTTATACTTTATTGAGCTTCTTGTATGTCCTATTCATGAATTGATTTCAATAGCCTTCGACTTTTGTGGAGCTAACACTTGCCTCGAGCTTTAAATAATGGAGGGAATCACCATCTCTCATGATCATATAAGCCTGGTACAAATGTAAAGTGATCGAGGCACATCATAATAAATGGACATACTTCACGAATGAATACTTCTATATTCAATGTCCATGCAGGTTCAACTAGCTCTAGCTACCCGGAAGTAAGACTTCTTCTTCTCCATTCTTCCGCGAACTAGGACTCTCACCATCTAGGTGTTAAACTTGTTATCCACTTTCTTTACAGATATTACTACTCAAGACATTAGCGAAGCACACTCTAAGACTTTGCAGACCCTAAAGAGAGTCAACATTCAATTCCTCATCACCTCCCACCTGTTAAAGAATGATAATCTTTGCCGATGCGATCTTCTACATCTTGAACATTTCTCCATTCCTATTGAAGTTCCATTAAGAGGTTCCAAGGTGTCTACTAGGTCTTCTGCTCCCATTCATAGATCCAGCGAAGATACCAAGGGGTGTTCGAGGCACATCAAGTATGGTGAACATTAGTGAATCCATCAATAGAGCAACACAAGTAAACGTTGCTAGTGAAGCACAAGTGAAAGGAGAAGAAAGATTTTAAATGGAAATGATACACAAAGGAGGAGGAGGAGAGAAAGAAGAAGAAGACGACCACAAAGGAGATGATGATTATGAAGACCTCAGCGAAGATGAAGGTGAATTGCATGGAGCAACATCTCTAAAGGGTACCGAGATTCCTCTCTCATCGTGTCCAAGGAAAAAAATAGTCGAGATTTCCTAACAATTTGTAGAGCAGGGCATGACGCCAATGGTTGAGGTGACTCCTTCAGTTGGTTACTGAGAAAACATCTTGGATTCGCTGAGCGAACTCGACATTCCTATTAGTGACCATCTTAAGGAGTGTTCGTTAGGATTTAGCTTCCCATCTAAGGGCATCCTAGTTAAGGGAGGTGAGACTCTATATTTACTACCTTCTAAACATGGTCCGTGGAGTACTTAGGAAAGCACGAGAACTCAATACACTTTTAGGATTATGAATACACACATCTTGCATTTGCTTATAATCAAAAGTTCTGAAACTGATACGATCCTTTCTTTCATTTTAGGCACAATGGAGAGACGGTGATTTTGCTATCTTCACTCTAGTATTTTCAAACAAAGGAGACAAACTCTAGAACCTTATCCTCCTCGCTATAACTTTTTCAAAGAAAGAAAAGCAGTTGAAGAGAAAGCACCGAGGAAAGAAAGGGAACACAAAGTGGAAAGAGACCGCCAGGAGATAGAGATATAAAGAAGAGGCACTTGGAGGACAAAGGAATTTATGACTAATGGAAGAGGCACAAAGACTCGTGTGATCGCCATGGTCCTTCTTCTAAGCTTCTTTGACCACCAAAATTCCTTTGCCCCATCAGTCCATAGGAGTCTCTATTCATCCAACTCCACCTCCAGCCCCGTCGAGAAAAATGCAAGCTGCATTCCAAACCTTTGCTCGACCAGGGTCATATTCGACCATGGCCTCAAAGATATTCCTAGGGAAAAGGCAAATGTAGATTCAAAGGGTTCCAAGAGATTAATAAACCAAGGGTTCAAATGGAAGAAACTCACCTTCGCCCTCTCTTATGTCAATAGAATTCACCAAAACGATATATAATCATTTGAATCAGAGAAAAAAGCTATGATAGAATCATAGATGAATATAAGAAATAGCTAGGCGAAGGTGTAAAAGAAAGAGATGCAGCTTGGACATCGATGAAGAATGCCAAAGGCTTGGTCGAAGAGATGAGAAAGCCCATAATCAAGTCAAGATTATGATGAAAAACCAAGTAAAAACCGCTCATGAAGAAAATTTCAATCTTAAGACCTAGATTGCGACAAAGGACCATCCCTTCATAGGAAAAGACAAGGCTTTTTAACTCAAGGAAGCTATTGTCTAGAAACTCCAAGCTAACATTGAGAAGCCTGAGCCCTTCTTATTGTTTGTGAAAGTGAAAAACTAGAGGCTTGAGTTGATCATGCCACAACAACAAACAAACTCATTGAGTTAAAAGAGCATATTTCTAAGGAAAAAGAAGATATAAATTCCACCCTTTAATAGTTCTTTGCCAATGTTATCCAATTCAAGAACTTGAAGTGGTTGGGAAGCACTTATTCCATCACTCCTACTAATGCTTGGCAAAAGGTAGTATGTCATGCTTATTTGTCTAGTGAAGGCCTCACTGAAGATGAATTAAAAGCTAAATATCTTGACACTAATGACATTCTAAAACTAGAGGAGGGAAAGACAATCCTAGCTACAAAGAATTCCACTATTGCTGAAGCTGACATTAAAGCTCCTACTTGCCCAAGTGCATCGAGCTACGTAGAATCATTTTCTCTTAAAATCAAAGTGCCTATAGTGAATATTCCAACACTTGAGGGGCCTGTCTTTGAGGTCACCTAAACTATCATTCTAGTTTCTGTAGCAATTACCTCAAACGGGCCTTACATTTGCATTTCCATTTCTTAACCTATGACGACCCGCAAT
The DNA here is from genome assembly GCA_030765085.1 of Allium cepa. Lineage (NCBI taxonomy): Eukaryota > Viridiplantae > Streptophyta > Magnoliopsida > Asparagales > Amaryllidaceae > Allium > Allium cepa. The sequence goes on along the minus strand of CM060934.1, from coordinate 953,054,543 downwards.
CCATATCCCTTGATTTGACACTATTCTCCAACATATCAACTCAAAATGAACGAAAATACGAACCATTAGGGTTAAAGAAGAAGCAGATAGAAGAAGAAAATAGAAAACAACATCAGAATCTAACCATCGCAGCGCAATAAAATATAATAGATAATAAATGATCTTTACACAAAAACAAACACAGCGGAATATTTCATACAAGTACTGAAGTACGTATCGCCATCTAGCTCCATAGCATCCTTTTCTGCAATCTATAATACTCGGTCTGACCCGAGCATTATAGTTACATAACACCCGAGTTGGTCTGGAATACTAGCTTGAGAAAACCACACTCAAATTGATTATTAAAGTTTCAAAATCCTTTGAAAACAAAAACACCTCGTAAGACCACGCCACAAATAAATATGTCGGGTTTTTACCTTACGATAGCTAAAACACTTTTTATTAAAATCCTCTGATATTATAATAAGGTCTATTTACAAATACTTGTTAAAATAGCCGAAATTGTTACATTAATTAAATTCCAGCATACTAGCCACAATCGTGTGTTCTACAACACAAAAATTGTAAAAGGTTCGTAGGGAGAATGGATTTTCAACTAATGACTAGGCACTGGGGTACCACCTATCACAGTACCTGGTCTAGATCAGCGTACCGAGGATTCACCCTAAACCCCCTGCAACACAAGACCGAGACTTTCTCTTACTGGATAATCTCGAGTAAGATCACCCCGCGGTTGGGATCAGTAACCGCCCACTAAGCCGAATAGAAAAAGGACATCTAGACAGAGATGACCTCACCCGAATGGGTGCTACCCACTTAGCCTTGCTATATAACCCCTGATTTTTAGTCATTCCCGGTTGATGAGGCTCGAGGCTAAGCGTTGCCTTTTTAGAACATATCACTTAGAATGCTCACCATCCACCTGACGATGTTCTGAAAGCATTCACCCGTACAAGTCCGTTCCAGGTTCGAACAGAACCGAAGGCACTACTCCTACTACATCTATTTTGGAATCACCTCAGGATTAGTTGCGACTTGCCCTTGCACTTCAATGCTCCACCTTCGAATCCCAACTCTTGTTTTCCACATGAAAACGTTCAAACCGGATCGAAGTGGTTTTTAGGAAATAAATCCAGATCCCTATCTCTTCGAAACGATCAGCGCATTGGCCAATATTGATAATCGGTTATTTAACTATCAAATAACATTCACAAACAACCATCAAACATAAATAATTTCACCAAATTATTTATTAATCTCAAAATATCTTCACAACATATATTTCCATTTTTCAACCTTTTGAAAACAGTTTTCAAACCACAATCATCTCATGGAATGAATTCCCAAATATTTATTTCCACTGAAAACACCAAGTACGATACTTTAGATTTTTAAAATAATTTAAAAAACTTTATTATAAATTATAATTTAAAACATTTAAGTTAAAACTATTTTAATACTTATTCAAAAGTATATATTTTTAAGAATATTTAAAATAAAGCCGCTTTATAAAATATAAAACTAACTTTTCTGTTCCTTTAAAACAAATACCAAGTCACATCTAAATAATTACTACTATAATAAATTTGAAAAAATACTTACTTCAAAATGTTGAACATTTAAAAATAATAAATTTTCTAAAACATACCTTTAAGTCAACTTTAAAACTTTTACTTATACTTAAAATTTGCTTTGAAAACGTACTTGGCTATCTAGGGAAATACACTTCTCTTTCACATCTTTTAAAAATACATCACTATTTATTTTTAAACAAATTTACCCATTCCTTTAATAAATTCCCACCGTGAATTTATTCTTTCAAATATCTACTGATATATTCCTTTACTTTTATAAAGCCAGTTTATAAATTTCTTAGTCCCATCCTTCTTAAATTCCAATTTCAAACACTTAAATAAATTTTCAAATTGATTTCCAAATTACTCTATTTTGGAATAAATTCCTTTACTTACCCATTTAATTCAAAACCCATTAACTTCATATTTATTCCTTAATTATGATTTAAAATCCTTTTTAACTGAAAACACCAATTTCAAATTCCCTAAATTCCTCTTTATCCTTTAGATAAATTCAAACTTTGAATTTTAAAATAAATTCTTTATTCCTTTAAATAACATCACTTAAGTTTAAAATTCATTATTACTCTGTTTATTCAAAATCCCCTTTTCCATACTCGGAATTTATTCATTAGAACCTTAACATAAATTTTGTTCTTAAATTTATTCAAATTCTCTATAATTATTTTACCTACAAATTCTCTTCTTTTATTTTCTTTACAAAAATCCAATTTATATATTTTTGGTAACTCAGTACCCAGATATATTCAATCAAACTGTAGCATCCAATACTCCAATTATCAATATAATTCATCACACAATATCGAATAATCATAACATAGAATATTAAACAGCCCAAATAATTTTAAGGAATCCAGTTGGATCCCTCCAACCTGTTTCCCTACATCCACAGACGTTAGCACAATACCAATTCCACTTCGAGGTGGAATATCGCGGTATATGGGATTAATATAATATCATCCGCTATATAATGCGGGAAACCAATCACTCCAAATATATATACTACTATATATATTATCACATCCAATCAGTTCAATCATTCAACCAAATATTTAAATTTAACCATTTAAATTTAAATAGCAATCCAGAAGTGTGAGATTAACTCACCTTTGCTTTTATTTGCAATCCATTCCAATATTGCCTTGGTTTCTTAATTTTTTTGACCTTGAATAAACATATTATGATTTTATTAATATTTGACTAATTGCACAATTTATTATCCATTTTATAATTTTAATTAACCAATAGATTATTTTTAAACAAATTTCCTTTTAATAAAATATTTTTAGTAACTAAGATAAATCACATAACTTCAATAAATACATAAATTTGTACTAAACACATATTTTAAAACGCTTAGTAGTGATAAAATGTGAGTATGTATATTTACTTTTCCTTTGAATCTACATATACCATCTTACAACCCTTCAAAAGTCCTATATATTTTTAAACTATATATATATTTCAGTACATAAACAAAAATAAATATTTTCCTTAATGTAAACATTATATATATTTTTCTTTACCTGTTTTCACTGCATATGTTTATATATATATATATACACACTACCAAATGAAAATAGGTAACTAAGTTGTAAATTTATTTACCTTGCTATTCAAACCCTGGCCGAGATGCCCAAATCCACATGTGCTGCCTCGTTCGCACGCGTACCCATGACCAGCGAACACCCACACCCTTGCCAGAGTCGCGGCCTCCCACGCGAAACGCTGCTTGCGTGCGAGCCATTCATCATACCCAAATCATGAGCCCTCTACGATCACCAACACCTGAACGAACCCATTTCCCCACGGCAAGCACGACTCCTCGCCCACGAAGATGCTCCCAGAAACCCAAAATCGAATGCACTTCACCCTCGATCGGAGGCCATATGGCGCCGCGAACAATTCGTGCTTCCCTTTCTTTATTTGCGAAGTCGATTTAATCTCGAATTAAAGAGGATGGGATAGCAATATGTGATTTTTGTTCGAACGAACTTGAAGAGGGACGCCATCCTTTTCTCGATTTCAAATGGAACGATTTCGTTCGGCTGGAAACGAAGGAGTAAAAGGAGTGTGGATTTTTGAAATAAAGGGAAAAGGATTTCGGTACATATAATCTTCTCTAAATATTTGTTTTTTCTTAGCTTCTGAGGGAAGAGAAGGGACGAAGGTATGATTCATTGTTTTCGATTGAAAGCCTGGAATAAGAAGCAACTTTCATGATTTATAAAGAAAAGGAAGGAGATACTTTTTTCCCCTGTATTAACTGTTATTTGAACGAAGTGAAAGAAATAAAGATGGCATGTAGAACTTGCTCATGTACAGTAACTTGAGGTGAAATAAAAACAGCTGATGTGAGTAATTTGACCTGAATATATATATCGTTTTAATTAGATTTAAATGGTCTCGGTAAATGCAACTCAAAATCTTGATCTCCTACCAAGGCGTGCCGCTTGACGTTTATAATGTTATACCCCTATTTCGAACGCAAAGGAAAAGGTTTCGAGCCCTAACTCGATCGTATGATGGAGATAGCTTTTTGGACCAGTTATTATATTGAAATTTCGATATAGATTTAAGCGTGTTTGTATATCGTACGCTCACACAACAACTCCAAACACTACGAAAATTGAAATCTGATAATAATACAATATTGTGGATCAAATGGAACTAGTTTCGTCGTAATCCAAGACTGTGCCTCGGAAGGCTATTTTTGAACATCAATTTAAACGATGCATTTTTAAAATTGAACAAACTACTGTTAAATTTTGTTTTACCCCATCTATTACTTTCAGTATTATCAATATAAAATTTTATAAGCCTTTGAAATATTCTTGACAAGCTTATAACTCCAGATTTTATATTTTACCCAATTATCAATTATATAATTCAAAAGTCGAATTTTCCAATAAATCATTATATCTTAGATCCTGAATTTACTTTATAAATGAAAACCATACTTTACATATTCAAAATCAATTTATAATCCAAATCAAATATTTAAATCCATTTAAATATCTCAAATTAACCATTCAAAAAATCCGGGTCGTTACATAACCAATCCTATAGGCTACAAAAGAAGGTGAAATCACTATATCTTCTGCTAAGGAAACTGTTAACGGTGAAGGAATATCTGTTATCTCTCTAGTGTTCAAGATCCTTTAATTCTTGCTTGAGACCATGACTAACCTCTACTTTATTGTTTGTGAACTTGCACATCACTCTCCTCCACAGCCAATTATACAAAGCTTGGGTCCCATCGCAAGCTGTACCAAGTATGCTGCCATTACCATAGGATTGGTCACTCCAATCCTTTCCTCCAGCTCTATCCTTGGTCTGGATTCAGAGAGAATTGTGGCTCTAAAGGGAATGATTGACATTCACAGTCCTTGAGGGAAGATGTCACCATTACCATTTCTACAGGCCCAATAGGTTATATTTCTATGGTGAAGAAGTTGAAGATCGACGTTTCCAAAGTTAAAAAACTCAAAATCTAGCCTGGACTTAAAAACCAACTGGCATTGAAGAACCAAAGCCTTCATCGAGAATCCTTCATGTAATCATCAAGCTTCCTAAGAGAAGCAGTATCGACACCTCTGTAGAGACATCCAAGCCTCCTATTGACCAACTTAAAGATCTTATCATCACTATTACCAAAGAAGATATCACTCCCTCTAAAGCCAGCATACCCAAAGGAGACAAGTGCTAGAAGAAGCCTTGTGATGTTTTAGGCAGCAAAGGTGGCAAGGGTAAGATGAAAAAGGTGCAAAAGAAGTAGGCTCTCTAATTAGCCTTTGATGATGATAAGGTAATTTCCTTTTGTCCATTTTTGTTATACCTTTTTTTTCCATTTGTATGTAGGCCATGCTTGTACGAGACCGACCCCCGCAACCGATGTATATAAAAATGTATTATTTTTCTAGTTCAACCTTTGTCCCATTTAGATTTTGCATTTTATATGTTTTTCCTACCTATATACAACTGTCTGAATATATAGTATAACTGCTTGTACTACATTTTATCCATATCATACATGCAAATGTCTATGGACTGCTTTTACTTACTACAAATTTGTATATGAAAGTAAGATTCCTATATTTTCTTAGGTTATATCCCATTATTCAGTTATTTTTGTTATTGCCGAAGTGCTTCCTTTTAGCTAAATAAAACTAATATTTAACCAACTTTGTGATTATTCTAGTTTACCTTTGGTTGAGTCTCTTTCGACTATTAACAAGTTTTTAATAAACTAGTTTTTGTGTCATTTCCTATCTTCGGTCAACAATGGTTTAAATGTTCATATTTAGATGTCTTGGATCTTGAGGAAAAATAAGCATGATCGATTTCATTGATTGACCTTCATTTTTCGACCTCGGCCAAGCGTGTCCCGCAGGGCCATGAATAAGGTCGTACTTCCTTGTAATTGTTACACACCGAATCTCATCTTGAGGACTTGGCTTTACGGATGCCAGAATCTGGGTGTCATTCTTCAACCTTGCCTATATTTGGGAATTGATCGAAGGATCATGTCGTGGGGCAAATTATTTGGTTGCTCATAGTCTGATTGTACTCCTCCGGTCTGGATCTAGGACCAAAGAAGTCTAGTGGTACCTTTTCCCGGGCACCTGCTCTTAGTCTCAACTACCTTTGAGTGTTGAATGAGAGTATCTTCTAACCGTCCTCCTTTATCCTTGGCCTAGGACATCCTACTAGGCCATAAGCTTGGTCACTAAATATTAACCACACACTTGTTTCGATTTTTGGACACTGGCATTTTCGTTGACCTCTCATGGGCATCCCTTATTGACTTTGCCTGTCTTTGGGCATTAGTCAATAATGGAGGAAAATGGTCAAATTATCTAATTGACCTTTTTTATTATAATTTTTTGACCTGATCATGGAACAAAGGAGTCGGTACCTATCTTCGAGTACCTAATTGTACTACTAGCCATGTAGCATAAGGTTTTACTTACAAGAACACGGTTCCATTAGTTTAAGAAGCTAACATTATTTGTAAATGAAAGATGTGGCAAGTACCGTCATATTATATTGCCCCTAATTCACTAGGGTGGCTTATTTGCAGAAAATTAACTAATTGAATCTAAGTGAAATAGTGTCGCAATAGGTCGCTATTTCATGCCTGTAGACCATCTATAGTGACAGCTTAGAAGTTCCGTTTTCAAGCTTTTATTCAATCGCATAAGGAACTTCCCAATTTGGACCAAGTTCCCTATACCTAGGAGAACTCATTTCAAAATGAGAACCCCTAGCTCAAAGATACAACTTCAGACCTTGGTATTGAAATGCCATACTACCCTTTTCTGGTGAGCAGATACCCTTAATTCCGCCTCTTCTTGTTTTTTGTCAGTCAAATTGAGGGACTCAATCAAGAGTTCCTTGTTCACCATGGGGTCAAATTGCTTCTTTTAATGAGAAGGGACTTCCAATTCAATCGAAATTTTGGCCTCTGATCCATAGGCCAAAGCGAATGGTGTACATCCAATTGTGGACTCATGGGTCGTCCTATAAGCCTACAATGCAAGTGAAAGCTCATTGACCCAATTGCCTTTGGTTTTAGATAACTATTTCTTTAAGGCAGATTTGATGATTTTATTCACTGCCTCCACCTGTCCATTTATGTAAAGGTGTGCTACTGCCAAAATTCTTTTCTCAATCTTATATCGGTTGTAGAAATCCTTGAACTCGGTACTTTCAAATCGAGTTGCATTGTTCGGTATAAATTTCTGGGGTACCCAAAATCTACAATTTATATTCTTCGTCCCAAAATTGATTGCTATCCTCAATATGTTCATCTCAAGCAATTTTTCCTCGTCCCACTTTGTGAAGTAATTCATTGCAACAATATAAAACTTAGCTCCTCCTTTCGATATTGGTAGCACACTGGTTATATCAATTCCTCAAACCGCAAATGGAATGGGATAAATTTTGCGTAAGCTCTATGGATAGGCCATTAGAATTTTCACAAACTTATGGCATCGATCACACCGTTTGGTGTTATCAGTAGTAGCTCGGTTTATTGTTAACCAGAAATATCCATAGCCATGTATCTTCTTCTCTACTATCTATCCATGGATGTGATTACCACAGCTACCCTCATGGATTTCCATAAGGATTTTCCTCGCCTCATCCTTGGTTACACATTGAAGCAGAAGGTGTTTAGTAACCTCTCTTATACAATAATCCTTACTTTATAAAGCATGGTACCTTTTAAGGAGTTATCGACGTTCGTTCGTTCTTTTTGGAAGAGTCCCCTTAAGAAAATAATCCTTGATCATCCACAACTCCTTATGCTCTTTGGCCTCCAAGTTCCAGTCGATATCCATCTAATCAATGCTCAAAGCCGATAAAACCTCGACTGGAACCAGTCCCATCAGCCGTGCATCTTTGGAGTTAGCCATCTTGGCAAGTTAACTAGCCTTTATATTTGCCTCTTTGGGGATATGCGTAATCGTGTAAGGCTCTATATCATTGAAGAATTTCAGTGTTTTCATCAAGTAAGGGGTAACTCATGCACCCCTAGCCTAAAATTTCTTCTTTACTTGGAAAACCACCAATTGGGAGTCATTTAATATATGTAGTGTCCTTACCCTTAATTTATTTGCTATCCAAAATCCCACCATCAATGTTTTATACTCGACCTTATTGTTTGTCAAGGGGAACTTGGCTTCAGCGAATAGCAAACTGGTTGTCCTTCCAGAGTCACAAGTACGACTCTTGCCCTAAAACTGGGTTCATTAGAAGTTTAATCTACAAATATTTTCCATTAAGAAAGTGTGACCATATTGCCTTTCTCTACTCCATACCGAGCGGTAATTTCAACAACGAAATCAGCCAATGCATGTCCTCTTATCACCCTCCTTGGATAGTAATTGATATTGCACTAGCTTGGTTCAATGTTCCATTTCAATAACCTTCCCTAAGTTTCGAGCTTGTGCAATACCTACTTTGAGAGTTAATCTGTCAACACCTTTATTAGGTGAGCCTAAAAGTATGGTCATAACTTTCTTAATGTAATCAGTAAGTAATAAGCGAGCTTTTGTAGATTCAGATAGATTCTTTCAGCTTCAGAAAACCGCTTGCTGATGTAGTATACTTCCCTTTGAATCCTCACTTCCTCACGTAATAATGTTGCACTTATTGCGTTAGTAGATATCGCCAAATAAATGAACAAATCTTCTCCGTCCTAAGGTTTGGGTTGTATGAATGGCATTTCCATATGTCTTAGTAATTCCTCGAAGACATCCTGACATGCCTTCTTCCACACAATTTCCTTTATCCTTTTTGAAGGCATTAAAGAACGGTACACACTTATTGGTTGCCTTTGAGACGAACCTTCTGAGCAAGGCAGCCTTCCCGTTCAAGTTTTGCATCTCCCTCCTCATAGGTGGGGTAGTTACACTCTTCAAGGCTTCAATTTGCTTTTATTAGCATAAATACCTCTTGAATTCACAATAAATCCCAAGACTCACCTAATGCAACTCCAAATGAGCATTTCAATAAATTTAATTTCATCTCGTATTTCCATAATAGTTCAAAGATCTTTGATAGGCCATTCAAGTGGTTCGTTGATGATCGTGACTTCATGAGCATATCATCCATATATACTTCCATCATCCATCCAATCTGATTCCTAAACATGGAATTCACCAACCTCTAGTAAGTAGCTCTATCTTTTTTCAAACCAAACAGCATCACTCGATAATAGTTGAATCCCAAATCAGTTATAAAACTTGTATGCACCTTATCTAAAATGTGCATCGGTATCAGGTTATAACCCAAATAAGCATCCATCAAGGAGAGTAACTTGTATCCAATGGTCCCATCTACCAGGTGCTCTATTCTCAATAGTGAGAAGTTGTCCTTCGGCCATGCTTTATTTAGATCCAAGCAATCTATGCATGTTCACCACTTCCCGTTCGATTTCTTGGAAAACATGGGGTTCGATACCCATTCAAGTAACAAAGTATCACAAATAAAGCTATTTTCATTCAGCTTATCCACTTCCTCCTTTAATGCAATAGATGGCTCCAGACCCAAATTGCATCTTTTCTGCTTTATTGGGGGTACTTTAGGTCGACATTCCGTGCATGATAAGCTATCTTTGGAAATATCCTGGATATATCCGAATGTGTCCAACCAAATACATTCTCCTTTGCTTGGAGAAAATTAACTACTTCATTCCTCAATCCTTCACTGAGTTGGGACCCAATCTTAAGGACCTAAGTAGATCGTCCATGTTGATCGGACCACTGATCATCGGTTCAGCTGGTGCCGTTGGCACTTCCTCTAACTTCTTCCTGGGATCCATAACTTCATGTTTTTGCTATGGTTCTCAAGCTAGGGCTTGGGATTTAATTGCTATGCATTCACGTTCTTAATGAAAAAGCTTTTACTACATTTTTTCCTTTCTCTTGTCGCTTCTCTTCTATGAACTCAATGACGGAATACTCCCTACCAGCGCTTTTCTCACCTCATATTGATCCAATCCCTTCTTCATGGGGAACTTCGTCATCAAGCTCTAAGGAGCTAGTGATATTTTGAAATTAGCGAGGGTCAGTCGGTCCAAAAAGGCATTGTACACCGAATACATACCCACAATCACAAAAAAAATTACTACACAATCTTGCGGTTTCCATCTCCAACTCCACGAAGAAATCAATAGTCTCAAGAGATTCCTTCACTTCAGTAGTAAATTTTTAAATCTTGGATTTACAAGGCTTTTTGTCCTTTATACTGATTCTTAACTGATTAAAATTTCTTTTGAAAAGAATATTCACTGAGCTTCATCCTCAATGGTGAAGCAGCTCTCCTATGGTACATCCTCGACGAACTCGCATACCATTCCATCTCATTCCATCTTTTTTCCACTGGATGAGGTCCTCTAGTTATTGTGTTTACAATAATCCTTGCATTTGGTCACCTAGGTCCTTCTCCGTTAAGTCCAAGTTAATTCCTTGGACATTTGGCCCTTAAGGTTTATAATTATATCTGCCATCCTATGGCTCTTTAATACAGTGCTTAAACTTCTTTTTTCATATCATATGCTCAATGAAATCCCTAAGATTCCTGCACTCGTTTGTATTATGCCCATGAGTTTTATGGAATCTATAAAATTTAGCAGAGTGCTTTCCTTCCTTGATTACCTCTCTCTTAGATGTTTTCTTATATCATTTCGTGCCTTACATGGTAAGTTATATGTTTTTATGTGTACCATTGAAAGACGTGTACCCATTTATCCACCTGTTCCTTGGGTGCTTTTTGGCATCATTCCATCTGCCCCAGTGCCTTGATTCCTCTCTCTTTGGTTACTAGAATTATCAACATTCACGACCACATTACCAGTGCTCTCATTAATCTATTCAACAACCACATTGATCTGAATAATTTCTTTCGACGGTCCACCATAAGTCTTTCCAGTAACCTGGTTTGCCTCTTCCAAATGCAGGAACTAGTTTTGTAACGTCCTAGAATTTTATTGTTTAATTCATGCATATTTAATTTAAATATTCAGTTAGTGGTTTTATTAATTAAATAACCCTCTTTTTTATAACTGATAGTGGAAAATTTATTTTTAAATTTTGTTTACAAAAATAAATAGTTTGAAGAAAAACTGAAAATGTGACCGAAACTTATTTTTTGGATTTTCAGCCTTCCTGTCGAATAATAAGTTATTTTAAGTGTAATATCTTTAATTTGTTTAAGAAAACAACATTTTGAAATGTTAACAACCTTTATATTTTGAATATATAAGTGTTTAAAAATGTAAAATATTTTTAAAAATTCAAATAAAAAGAATGAAATGACATAATATAAAACCTTATGTGCAGAAATGAGTTTAGAATATGGAAGCACTCTTTTACTCAATGGAAAAGGATTAAGTACATGGTTCAGCTTATTAACACTCATGCTTAAAGATGCTTGGTAGTCTGGAGGTTGCTGAAACGATCTTTGAGTTGAAAAGAATATTTTTATTTTTATTTTATTCTCATAAATCTTCCTATATACTCTTTGTTTTCTCATTTCATAACTCATTCTATTTTACTATCTCCATTTCTATTTTCAAATTTTTAATTTTAAATATCTCATTTTAATTTAAGAAAAATAAAGAAGCTCCTTTTTATTCAAAAATCAAATTTTCGGAAGCTTAGACTTGGATCTCGCTTTGTAAACCAAACCGTGTAGAATGTGTGTGAATAAATCTTTGTTTGATATAAATGCTTGAATTAGTTTTCGTTACCCAAGATTGATGTAGTAAACTTATGTTTTAAACCATAAGTAGGCTAGTAACAAATTCTTGTTTGCTTTTTCACTAATATAGTTGAAATGTGTTTACTGTAAGTTGATTTTCTGCTCTCTATAAAAAAACATTAACTCTTATCATTTTCAAATCTCAAAATATCACAACCATGATTATTTTTACAATGTCGTCACATAAAAAATTGTATGTTTCGATATATATATATTACCCAAAAAATAATTTTGGACTTTTAGATAAACATATTTTGAGAAATTTCCAAAATACAGTGAAATGTGTAAAGTGTCGATTTTTCATCGATCACGGATCGATGAACGACTTATATATTCATGATAGTTATTGTGAGATTTTTATTGTTGATTTCATAATTTTTAGAGTTGGGATTTGCTAGAATTTGGTTAGTGATATTTTTGGGTTTAATTTAAATTCTAGCAAACCGGTGGTCAAGGGGTTCGATGGAGAGTACCGAGACAAAGGACAGAGGGAGGTGGATCTTTTCCATATTGGAGGTGGAAGCTATTATTGTTCAGGTTGTTCTATAGAGATTAAACTAGGGTTTAAGGAAACTTTTGGGTTCTCTTGGCTTTTGGCTCGTCGCTATAGGGTGGGCATTTGAGTTCAATGATGGGGGCCTCGAAGGTGATGGGACAAGTGGCGAGTCAGGTGGCGTGGGTGGTGGCAGTTGTAGGTCGATTTACGATGGTAGAGGTGGAGCTATATATGATTGGGCTAAAACCTGTAGCTCATATTCTAGGTTCGTCCATGGGGAGTTTTTGAGCTTAGGAGGTTGGTCGACGTCGATGGAGGCTCGGTGTGATGGCTCTAAGTCATTGGGGCTTGCAGGTGATCGTTGCATAGTCGTCGGAGGTAAGAACCACGTGTACAGATGCACGGTGATGTGTTCATGCGTGCACACTTGAGTTTGGTTCCAGGTTTGGATTGCCTGGAATGTTGAACTTGAGATAGTTTTGAGGAAGGAAGAGTTGTATTATTGATCATGGGTTGTTGGGCCTTGTAGTGTTTTGTGAGTGTGAATTAGTATTATATAAAACAAATAAAAGTAGAAGATTTTAAACACAAAAATTCATACCTCCTCTGTATGGAATCCAATTGACATGCAGTTCCGGTGTTGGACTCATATTGACATGTAGAACACACCTAAGTAATCAATTTGCACATACGTCAAGGCGGAAGTTTTTGGTAAATTAATACTGACAGTGTTTAGTTATGTTGTTTTGCGATTATGTTTTCTATTGACACCCTATTAGTAGAATAAAACACCGTTCTTTTATATTTAATTTGAACAGATTATTTGGACATCTAGTTAGCAGAATAAATCATCGTTCTGCTATATATGAATTTGGACATTTAGTTATCTGCTAGTTGTTTTATGTCAATTGTTATCGATCAATTGATAATTATGGATTTTATTTACATATCTATTGAATATGTAAATATCTGAGTTGCAACATGAATGTCGTTATAATATATAATAGTAGTTTATTTAAGTACCATTGAGATTTTCTATTTCCAAAATTGGACAAATATTGAATTGAAGTCAATTTTATCCTTTTTAACAATTTTAAGATATTGTTAAATTAATTAATAATTTTTAATTGGTAATGTCAATTATGATGTTTTAAATTAATTTAATTAAATAAGGATTGTATGTTGGTTTAACTTATAATGTTTAAAGTTAATTATTATTTTTATTAACAATGTTAAATTAATTATGTTTAAAAAGGTTAGTTATTGTTTTAATTAAAAATGATTAAGCTAATTTCCCTTTAGTTAATGATTTATCTTAAGTTAATTAATCTTATAATTAATGATGTTTATAAGTTAATTATTTTAAATAAGGTATTTAGGGTTAATTAATTATCGTATTTAACAAGGTTTACCTTAATTAATTACTTAATTAAATGGTAATTTAAAGTTGATTAATTATTTAATAATGAGGTTTAAAAGTTTATAAGTTCTTTTAAAAAAAAGGGTTTTACTAAGTGAAAAGAACTAAGTAATGGAGTTATATATTGGGAAGAGAACATAGATTTTGAAAGAAAGATTGAGTTTATAATGCTTTAATTAGATCATTTATTTTAATCAAGTTATGAATCAAATAAATAAGTAGCCCTTCTTAATTTTGGTGGTAGGGAAATAATTCCCTACTTAATACCAAAGGATTAATCGTTTGGGATTCATAATGAACTATGTTTCAAAGAATTATGTTTGATCCATTTAAAATGAAGTTGAAATAAGAATCCTCTAAAGGGTTTGGGAATATATTTATACTGGTGAGATAAGTAAATGAATATTTTGGAAAATAATTTAAGATATTTATTACATGGGAAATTAAATATGTGATTGATGTATGTTTATTTGATGGTTAAATAACCAACTATCAAACCTTGGCCAGTTATTAAGTCTGGAAATATCTAAAGGAAATACGAATATTATAGATTACAATTACCTTAGATGATACTAACTATATGTACAAACTCATTGTGTACTTCTAGGATAAATGATAAGGAGATCGGTCCATTTAAATGGTTAAGGGGTGATTTCCACACTTATCATGTCTACTTATTTTCGAAAGAACCGAAGTTGATTTTATCGAAAACTATCAAATGTTGATTCGAAGATACTAGATGGGATAAGTAATATAATCCAAAGACCACTTCGAACCAACACAACGTTCAAATTGAAGACATCTTGAAGATGATCGCAGACGATGCTCTTTGAAGTGCAAGGGCTATTTATTACTAATACTAAGAGTGATTCCAAAATGGATGCAGTAGATATAGTGCCTTTGGTTTTGTCCAATCTCAAAACAAACTTGTATGGATGAATTCTTGCATTGCGTTGTCACTTGGAAGGCAGTGTTAGCATTCCAAGTGAGATTGCTAAAAGGTAAAACATAGCCTTAGGCCTCACACCCGGTAATGACTAAAGTAGGGACATGTCGTAGGGCTAAGTGGGTCGCTCCCATTAAGGTATGATCATCGTCTGATCTAGTTCGGATATTTATGATTATGTATGCTTAAGACTCAAGACGGTTGTCAGCCAGCAACCAAGGCGTGACCATATTCGGTACTATCCAGGAAGAGGTAGACAGTATTGAGTAGAAGAGGTGCAAATCTTTTGCAGCCTCGGTACATTTTATCTAGAGCTGTACTGCACGGAAGGCAGACCCTTACCTTGTCATTGATGGAATCCAATCTCCAATACGTGCCCTTTGTATCCTTGATTGTATATTATGTATTTATATTATGTATGCTAGAATGTAATTATTGTAACCATTTCAAATATATTCAATATTTATTTTAAACCCTAGACATTGTTATAATACCACTAGATATTCTATGGAAATGGTTTAGTTATCGTAAGGTTAAAACCCATCCATGTTTATGTGCACCGTGGTCTTGCGAGATACCTTTATTTTCAAAGGTTTTCATAACATTAATAATCTATATGATTTTGTATCTCAGGATGGTTTTACCAGACTGATTCGCACATTGATTTCTTATATTCCTCGGTTCAACCCAAGCATATTTTCCAAATTTACCTAGACACCTTTGGGGCTTTCAAGAGACGAACTGGATGCCCAAGACATACTTCTGTATTTTCTTTTATCTTCCGCTGTTTTTTCTTCTAATACTATTAGAAATAATAAGGACATGTTATTATAACCATCTAGGCTGATGATGGGTTAGTATTGTAATTTATATATGTGTATTAAAGTCTCTTTCTTTTGTAAAGATTTGTTTAGTATTATATATTACTCGGTATATTTTTGTGAGATTCTTTCTTTTTTCTCTCTTTCTCTTTTCCGACGATCTATCTTTCCTACACTTGAATACTCAACACGTGAATAACATTAATGTATTAGTTTCAACTTCTGAGGGTCAAAAAAGTTTGTTGTTATAGGTTTGCCTTTCTATGGAACTCCTTCATTGTAGTTGGTTTCTTTATCCCCAACCATTTCCCGAAATCCATGTCTAGATGTATACCCTGGACCAAAGCCATCAAACCATGTTTTCATTAGGATTATTCACCTCATAAACTGCAATACTAAACCTGTTCTTGAAACCCTTCATCTACTCTTCAGGTTCTTGAGAAATACCCGACAAGGACATCACATGCTTGGGCTGAGCAGCATGGAGCTTGAATTGCTCCAAGAACTTCTTAGCTATCTCATCAAAAGTCGAGTTGGATTTCGATGTGAGCCGATTAAACCACATCGATCCAACCTGATCTAGAAATATAGGGAACCACCAACATTGAACTGCATCCATTGCCCTGGCACCATCCATGTGCCATTCATACTTGAGCAAATGTTGTCTAGGATCAGTCGTCTCATTATACAATGCATTGAAGGCATCGTAAACTTATTGTGATACTCTTCCCTTAAAATGTTATCTACTATTAGAGTTCTACTAGATGAAAAACCCCAGTCTTTGTCTTTTTCTCCATTTATTTTCCTCTAGGAACTACTTAATCATATCCGCACTATGCTCTGCATGAGCTTGGTAATCCAAAGGACACTATCACAAAGTACACTAAGTAATTGACTCCGCAAACAGTCTTGTTTGCTCATTGACATCCAGGTTCTCCAGTCTTTGGGAGTACCACTCCTTTGGTCCTTCTCTAACATCTAATAGGCTCCATAATAATTGTTTGAATACCTACATCCTAAGCTTCAGCACCATCCTCATTGCCATCATCCTGCAAATCATCCTCAATTAGATAAGTTGACAACCTCAGGTCCCTGTCCCACTAAGGTCCTCAAATTTAGGTCGGTACTAACCTGATCTGATCGATGCCAATCAGAATTACCTTCGCATGGGCCATTTCACTTCCTCCAATGCTCCTTTGTGTTGCTCCAATAGTTTATACCTTCGTATTTTTCTTTCCATCCCATCTGTTCTGACCAAAAGATGAAGAATTGCCCCCGGTAGGTGATGGTTATCTCCTATCCCTCTCGGGCCTTTGAGATTACTGGGTGAATAAGGATAGCATCCATCTTATCATGGAGAGATTTCTGATTATCTTCCATCCTTTGATTTATCTCCACTATCATCTTCTCAAATTCCACCCTTGTGACTATCCCCTATGGGTTAGATAGTCTGGGCAATGTTGTTGGTGGTTGATTTGTCACCTCGTCCTAGTTAGAAGCTCCTTCATCTCCACCAACAACTGCTTTGGATTTTCCAAATTTCCTTATTGGTGTGATTCATTCTAAAATGAAATTTCTCCTAATCTATAGACAAAAGGCTTCTGGGTCCAATCTCTAGACGCTCTAATCCACAATAGATAGCTAGATCTATCCTGAGTTTAATTCTCAATGAAAGCACAAAAAATGTTTAGCTAGAAAATGGTACAATAACCGAAAACAAATTTAAATAGAGAAACCTAATGATAAATAGTAAATAAACAGTAGAAGACATGCAAAAAATTTCGAATGGTTCAAGAAATCTGAGGCCTATTATTTAGATATTTTTGTATAGGGGTTTTCGGTTCTACCACATATACCAGCCAAAAAGTACCTATCTTTATGACAACGTCATGTAGAGAGAGAGCGCATGTGAAGAAGATGAAATGCAAAATTCCTTATTGAGTTACCATATGCTTGCTATTTATAGAGAAATTATCCAACGAAATCGCCAGATCTCGAAATGACAAGTCCAAATCCAGATTTGAGAATTTAGGAAAGAAGACAAAGTCCCTTGACCAATAAAATTATACCGGTACTAATCAGAAGTGATCATCACCAACCTAATTTGTAAATGGCAAATCATGTCATCTTCTTCTACTTTGTCATTCTTCAATCCATCGAATTCTGAGCACTATTACCTTAGAAATTAGATTGAAACCAAGAGGTTCTGATGTGCCTGGTATTTGTCCTTTTCTTTAAGCCATTTGGTGTTGTTCACCTACTCCTTTAGAAATGGGACCCAAGACCACCTCTTTAGCCAATAACTGGTAGACCATTGTTTGCGTAAAAAATGGCCGCAAACACCCAAAGTCGTGAAAGCACCAGTGTATGAATATAATTCAGCGATATTCAAACACAAATTACAGATCTCAGCAAATAACCCAAATATGTTTGCACAAAAGATGATCAAACAACTCCAAGTCGTATGAATTAGTTGATTTTATGTTGTTCGTATTGATTTAGGTGGTGTATGCAAATACGTAAAAAGTAGGGGCTAAACTGTAAAAGACACACAGATTTATAGTGGTTCGGCCAAAGTGTGCCTACGTCCACTTTATATGTTATTCTCCTTTTCCAATCCGATTACAAGTACAAAGCTTGTAGTACAAGTGTATGAAAGTTGTTTGAAAGTTCCTTCCAGGTTTGAGCTCTCAAACTTGTCTGCCATTGTTGTACCCCTGCCCCTCTATTTATAGAGTGAGGCTGGGGGCAGGGGTCTTGGAAGTGTATAGCTGCTGGTGGGCCCGGACTGAAGCAATCTGGACTGGCAACTTTGGTTCGGCATTCTTCGGTTCGGCCGTGCTTTCATTTGGTATGGAGCTTGGACCGGTGATGGAGTGGGATGGAGATTCATTCGGTGAGGAGGGATGTGGTAGGCTCGGTTGTGTTGGTCCGGCCATGAATGGTCCGGCGATGGTGGTTCGGTGGTCACTGGGTTCGGTTGTTTGGTAGAGGGTGGTTGATCCGGTGAGGCTACATTCGGCATGGGGGGAAGTTTGGTTCGGTAGCCTCGTGGATCGGTGGTTGGTCCGGTGGAACTACCGAATGGATCTTATGTTGAGAATGCCGAGTGACCCTTCCTACTAGAGAATGCCGAATGAGCCATTACCGGATAACTCAGGGAGATGGGAATGCCGAATGGTGGGAGTGCCGGACGAGCTCTTTGAAGTTCAATTCCGAATGGGCTATGCCGAATGAGATGCCGAATGCTTCTTTTTGCTCCTGGTCGTGGTGGAAACGCACACAACATTGATATTCCAGTTTTGTCCAAAAAATGGGATAACACTTTGCCCCCCAAAACATGCCTTGTGATAACAAGGCGTGTTTTGAATAGTCCCGAATCCAATATCCAATGTCAATAGCCATATTGCCAGAGTAGATCATCCTTGACTGCTCCGAGTCGATATCCAGTTCCAAATCCAATAACCAAAGCTTGAGCCAATTCCATGTCCATCCGAACTTGACAACGGAGTCCCAAACCATCCTTATCCAATGGCCAACAACCGAATCCAGGACCTCTTTGGGTCCATGTCCAAATTTATAACCTCTCCGGGCTCTTGCCAAGCGCAATCCACACCTGACGGTCGTGATCCAGCGTCCCTGGACGTTGAGCCATGCGTAATCCATACTTGACGATCTTGGTCCAGTGTCCCTGGACGTTGAGCTAACCTCTCCGGGTTCTTGCCAAGCGTAATCCATACTTGACGATCTTGGTCCAGTGTCCCTGGACGTTGAGCAAACCTCTCCGGGTTCTTGCTAAGCGTAATCCATACTTGACGATCTTGGTCCAGTGTCCCTGGACGTTGAGCTAACCTCTCCGGGTTCTTGCCAAGCGTAATCCACACTTGACGACCTTGGCCCAGTGTCCCTGGGCGCTGTACAATGCCATGGCTTAAGTCCTAAGCCGAATCCTGGTCTCTCCGGACCCTTGCCGAGCATAGTCCATACTCGACGAGCTGAAAATAACGATTGATAACATAGGGCCTAAGTCCTAGGCCGAATCCTGATCACTCCGGACCCTTGCCGAGCATAGTCCATACTCGACGACCTGAATGAGTCAATTTACCACGTTCGGGCAAAGCGACTCACCCCTTGCCAGGCATAATCCATACCCGACGACCGTTTATCAAAAATCAGATAAAAATCCAATCCAAAATCCAAATCCAAAATCCAAATCCAAAATCCAAATCCAGAATCCAAATCCAGAATCCAAATCCAAAACCAGAAAACCAGAAATCCAAACCAGCATCCAAAACCGAAAACAATTGTCCAAAGGAAAATCCAAATCAAAAAGCAAGAAAAACCAGGAGCTCAATCGAAGCTCCAAAATCGAAAACCAAAAAGAAAAGCAGTGTCCAATCCAAAAGCAAAAGATAAATTTCACAAACCACAGCATCGCAATTTATTATCATTCAGAGCATGCCTAGGGGCTATCTCCGTCCCCGTACATGTGTAAATGACTTGGTTGCTTGCCAATAGTTTGCTACTTATTTCATATTAACCTGGTCAAGGGATGATCAACCGACCATCATTCCTGGGCCTCCCACCATCGTAGCTTGAGGTAGGCGGCAGTTGCTCCTGCCTCGCCGTTGCATCCCGAGGTCCAACATATTGTGGCAGTTGTCCATTCCTTACATGTTCCTCAATTATGTCCTTTAAGTGCCTGCAGCTGTTGGTGTCGTGTCCATCCAAATCATGGAAGAGGCAGTGCCTTCCTGATGTCCTTTCCCGTTCTGTTGGTTCTCTCCTAGCCGGCCTCCGGTAGTGAAGGCGATTTCGAGTATCCAGGTATATCCGTTCCAGCGTTTCGTTCAATCCTGTGTATGTGGAAAACTTTGGATCCTTCCATTGCTTCCTAGCATTTCCAGAATCATCGTCCAACTTCCTTTTTCCTTTGTTTTTATCCGAACCATTGCTGGATGGTCCTCCCCCTTCAACTGCATTAACCTTTTTCAATTTTAAATCCGTACTCGCATCTTCTTGTCGAAGGAACCTTTCTGCCTCATGAAAGAATTCGTCGAGATTCCGTGGGGGATCTCGTATCAGAGATACCTTGAAATCCGAGTTCTCCCTGACTCCTGATACTGCTGCCATTAAAACCATCGATGGATCGGGCCGATCCACCGAAGCAACTGCGGCACTGAATCGAGTTAGAAAAGCTCTAAGCGATTCATCCATCCTTTGCCTTACCGATGTCAATGTCATCACGTTCTTCGGTCTCTTGACATGAACCCGAAACTGTCCCAGAAACCTTTCCACCAATTCCCTCCAAGTCCCGATAGATCCTTCTTCCAGCTGCCTGAACCACATCGCAGCTAAGTCTGTCAAGTACAAAGGGAAGCATCGGGCCATCACCTCCTCTGATGCCCCCAGCACCTCCATGTGTCTAGTGTATCTCATCAAGTGATCCGTAGGGTCTTCCTTGCCATTGTATACCTCCACGCTAGGTAGCTTGAACTTAGGTGGGTTCTGAGCCATCCTTATTTCCCGAGTGAACGGACTCCTGTTTACTCCTTCCAAGTCTCCGTTGGTCAAACCACCTCGCACAGTCTTCCTGATTATATCTACCAATCCACCGTTGTCTGTCGGGGGTTGCCCCCGAGGGAACTCCGGTACATACTCTTCGTGTGGCTCGTTAGCAGCAACGTTGGTTCTAGCCTGTTGAACTCCTTCCAAAGGTTCTCCTGTGTTGAATCCTGTGGGCCTGCCCCCAAGCCCTTGTTGATTGCCGCCTGGCTCCGTATCCTGTCCTTCATTGGGTTCCATAACCCTAGCTTCTTGTCCTGCATCCACAGCCGTTGTAGCTGTTCCTAGGTTCTGCATCCCTGCAACTCTCATTTGCTCCAAGAAAGTTTGCATCATTTCCTGTTGACTTTTCAGCAACCTCTCTTGCAGTGAATTTGTTATGGCTTCCATTTCATCCCGGGTTATATAGATCGAAGCCGGTCCTTCCTCACCTCCGGAGGATGCTTGTTGACTTCCTCCTTGTTGGCTTCTCTCAGCCCTTAGCCTTCTACTGTTTTGCCTAGTCATTGTCTTCCAAATCCAAACTTCTATCCGATGTAGTGGGAGCTGGTCCTTCTCAGTGAAAGCACCAAAATGTTTGCGTAAAAAATGGCCGCAAACACCCAAAGTCGTGAAAGCACCAGTGTATGAATATAATTCAGCGATATTCAAACACAAATTACAGATCTCAGCAAATAACCCAAATATGTTTGCACAAAAGATGATCAAACAACTCCAAGTCGTATGAATTAGTTGATTTTATGTTGTTCGTATTGATTTAGGTGGTGTATGCAAATACGTAAAAAGTAGGGGCTAAACTGTAAAAGACACACAGATTTATAGTGGTTCGGCCAAAGTGTGCCTACGTCCACTTTATATGTTATTCTCCTTTTCCAATCCGATTACAAGTACAAAGCTTGTAGTACAAGTGTATGAAAGTTGTTTGAAAGTTCCTTCCAGGTTTGAGCTCTCAAACTTGTCTGCCATTGTTGTACCCCTGCCCCTCTATTTATAGAGTGAGGCTGGGGGCAGGGGTCTTGGAAGTGTATAGCTGCTGGTGGGCCCGGACTGAAGCAATCTGGACTGGCAACTTTGGTTCGGCATTCTTCGGTTCGGCCGTGCTTTCATTTGGTATGGAGCTTGGACCGGTGATGGAGTGGGATGGAGATTCATTCGGTGAGGAGGGATGTGGTAGGCTCGGTTGTGTTGGTCCGGCCATGAATGGTCCGGCGATGGTGGTTCGGTGGTCACTGGGTTCGGTTGTTTGGTAGAGGGTGGTTGATCCGGTGAGGCTACATTCGGCATGGGGGGAAGTTTGGTTCGGTAGCCTCGTGGATCGGTGGTTGGTCCGGTGGAACTACCGAATGGATCTTATGTTGAGAATGCCGAGTGACCCTTCCTACTAGAGAATGCCGAATGAGCCATTACCGGATAACTCAGGGAGATGGGAATGCCGAATGGTGGGAGTGCCGGACGAGCTCTTTGAAGTTCAATTCCGAATGGGCTATGCCGAATGAGATGCCGAATGCTTCTTTTTGCTCCTGGTCGTGGTGGAAACGCACACAACATTGATATTCCAGTTTTGTCCAAAAAATGGGATAACAACCATAGCCTCACAATTCTTCCAAGCATGCTTTGAGCCTTGAACCACTTCTCTTCATCCTAACGTCTAGGTTTGTTTGACAATCACTTAATCTAAAAGCCAGATAATAACAATAACATTAAAAATCATTATAATCTTGAAAACTTATATTTTACACCCAAAGCACTATATAAGGCTTTTTGAAATTTTTATATGATTTTTTAAATGTTTCTAAACTATATTTAAAATTAGTCATATTTCCTTTCATAAAATGCTATATTTTAGATCTGTTGCCCAATATTTCATATAAAATTACCAAAAATTGTATTTAGATCGTATTTAATTTCTGAAATACATTACATCAACTACGAAATAATTATATAAAAAATTTATATGCTTGTCATGGCTTTTCCCATGCATTACACACATATATGCTCAAATCTCTTATTTTAATAATTTCATCCATTTATATGATTATATTTGAATTATACATATAAGCGTTACGGCATGCACAACGCACGTGATGATGGCATGTGCTTTATATGCAAGTTGATTATCTACAAATTATATATGTTTAACACAAATATTTAGTCACTTTTACGTTGAAATCATGTGTAGTTGGTTTGAATCTTTATTTCTAAGTTGCAACATCTAAATTTTTGTTTGTTTGAATTTTTATTTATATTATTATTAATAAGAACAAATTTGTAAAGGATGTTTATTTTTAAGTGATATTAAAATTTTAAAATTTTTGTAGAAGAGCATTTTGAATTTAGAAATGAAGTTTACTTACTAGATCCTATTTTTAAGTGATAATAAAATTTGGTAATATCAAAATATGGGCTTTTTTGGTAGTTTACGCTGACACAAAAACTGTGACACCAAAGATGTTATAACTACTATTAAAGATATCAAATATTGCATTAAGTATAAAAAATATACCAAAAGGCAGTCCAAAATGAATTTCTTCTTTATATTTATATTTTGAAGTGCAATGAATTAGTTTTTTTAAAAATTTTTGATGTTTGACTTCAGAAAATGTATTAACCAGAGAAAATTATATAGAGCATCAAAAATGTTAAAAACATCCAATTATTTTAGAAAAATGAGTTATATCCATCACCTTAACATATTTTTTTTAATAACTATTATCTTTAAAAATTGACATTAAGAATAGAAAATGATAAACATCTTAAACTTTTCATGATCACTCATATAGAAGGTGAAACAAAATATATATAAAGGAATATGGATAATTTTTTGTTCAGGTATGAACCAAAGTAATCGTTTTATGTCATTTGAGTACTTTCAAATTGTTTAGCTAATTAATTTATTATTAATACATCGATAATCATATTAATCCTAAAAAACATAACAAAAAACATTCAAAGACATTTTTATAAGAATGTACGAATTATCAATGATCAGAATTTTAGTCATTTTGCGATTGTTTAGTCAATTTTCGTTGTTTGCATGTTTATTAACATATGCATATTTAATACAACATAATATCAAAATAGATTTGAACGTTCATAAATAATTTGTCTTGTTTTGTGGAAGAATGAAAATTTCATTTTATGTTTTTATAGTCACTTTTGTTTTTTAATTATTAATATACCAAAATGGGATGAATATATCACAAAAATGTTCGAAATGATTTGTTAGAGCATGATTAGAATATTTTGAATTGATCGTTTTATGATTTCAAGTTGAATCAATATTGGTGAAAGTATTAATTCATTGAAAACATAACATCTAATAGTCAAAAATATTAAAAAAAAAAGGCTCATGTCTGTTTAGAAAATTAACTTGTCAAGTCATCCTATACTTTTGAGTTGACTTCGACCTTTTTGGCAATTAACTCGCTAAAAACCACATTAAGCATCAGAGTAAAATTAAATCAGAAGGCATCCAACAATAAATATATTATATAAGAGTATATGTGCCATGTGCGAAATATATTCTTATAGATTCGAAAACGTTAGTCATTCCAGCAGAGCTGTGCGAAATAACATGACTAGATTTCCATCAAAAGAAATCAACTTACAAAAGAATGGAAACAGAATAATCATTTTAGTAATAAAACCATAGGCAACAAATGACATGTGTTCCTAAATTAATTGGATATACTTGCAACTAAACCTATCAATTCCCATGGAAGTACGTTAATAAATATGAAAATCAGCAAATAATAGCCTGAGGGTGGAATCTCATGAAAATCGATCCTCGAGATGAATTTTTAATAGATAATTGCCATTAGAGGTGAGAGAGTTGATTTAGGTTTTTTCTGTAGATAGGACAAATGCATAGAAAAAGAACGTGAAAAAAGCAGGAGGGTATTTTAGGTATTTCAGAATGACACAGCTGAATTCCTATTCAATGAATTATCATTATTAATAACATAGATATATATTATAAATTTGAAATTTATCTTTTGTAAATAGTTGTTTATCATTCCTCAATTTAATTTTCATTTATTTGTACATATCAATATGGATTTAGGCCCAATATTATCCGTATTTCACTCTCAATTTCCACTTGTTTAATCTCATAACAATAACGAATCATTCTCATAAATTCTAATATTTAGATTATCTTTTATTCCTAGATTTTACCAATTTTATTTACTGTTTAAAACTGTAATAATCATTAATTAATCCAACTCAAGCTTTAATCCATAATCAAAGAATTAACAAGGTCTAACTAATTGTGTGATAGATTAGGCAAAAACTACTCACTTAGATCCAAATTTCCTTAAAGTGCTCACTATTTGGAATCTCTCTAAATCTGCTTTTTTCCTCTTTTAATTATTATTAGAATGTAGGCCTCAACTTTATCTTCGATTTGGTGATTGATTCGTTGGATTTCATGAAGAATTGAGGGATAATTTTATTTTGAATAATATGGGTTTTAAGATGAAACAATGAGAAAGGAGACGCATATGGAGAAAAATGAACTTAAATTATCAACCAAGGAGCCATGTTATTTATAGCCTAATACAGTGTCTGTTTAGATTGAGTTAGGTTCAGCCTACTTAAAATTCAACTTTCTGAATCACAATAATAACGATATCTCCATCATCCAGACTCCGATTTGGAAAAAATACACATCAAAAAAATAAGACATTCACAATGGTGCAAGTTTTGTATTCAAATTTATTTGTTTGAAAAATGATGATTTTTCCTCTTAAGGTCAAAGTCGTCGAATTTATTTAATATCAAACAATGGAAAGATACAGGTTATTATGCTCTCCCCCTAAAGAACTGTCGCCCTTAAAATTACTAGTGTAGCATCCAAGTCAAGCAGTCCAGACCAATCGTCCAATCACAAGCACAATAATAACATAATATATAGATGCACATATAGGCATTCATGGTCATGGCATATGATTAGTTGGTTAGTGCAAGAATGCAATCTAGCAGTTGGCCTCTTGAACTAATTGACCTCCTGAATGTACGCAATATAGATGTCATATAGGTATAATGTAATGTGGTCCTAGTAAATAAAATAGATAAAATCAATATGGAATTGCAACTGTCAACAGTGTATCATTTCACAGATGTTTAACCATCCTAACAGTGTACACTAAGCAAGTCAACCACGAAGTAACCATCCTAAGCATCCAAAATCTAACATCCAAACCTAAATTTCAAGGAAAGAAAATAGGTATAGGGAACGCACTAGAAAACAAATTAGGATGAGAAGACATTGTCATCTCTTCAGGCTCTTACATACTCTTTGTCGGATCATCTTACCATTGTAATCTCACCAACTTGTGTAAAGACACGAAAATTTAATTATGATGATATTAAACTAAATAAAAATGATTTTTTACGTAAAAGTTGAATTAGGTAACATGTTTATAACCATTACGAAGGTCATTCCAGGATGATTAGTTTGATATATAATTTTAATGGATTTGGAGTTATAGTTTGCAAAATAGAGGTTATATAATGTTTAAATAGGATAGGTAGTTGTTATCCCGCCTTTTGGAAAGGTCGTGATATCATGGAGTTGGCTAAATGTATTTGCGATCACCATGGCAGGAAGCCTGGAAAGATGATTATCAGATTCGTAGATCGGTTATATGCAAGACTATAGATGATAATCAGGTGGATTAAAGCAAGTAGCATCCAAGAAATGGCTAATGTGGATTGGCACTTCCCCTAGGCAGGGGATTGGATCAAATCAATATAGAACGGATCGGATTAGATCACTATGGCTATGGATCACTCGGATTGGCAGTTCAACTTAATATCTCAAACAAACACCAGAAGAACTACAAAAACATGAAGAGGAAGCAGAGAGGGACCCACCATAGGGATCATCGACCCCCAATCCACCATCTTAGGGGTCGATGTCGATTCCACTATAGGGATTGGGACCGATCCCTCTAGGAGGCCTAAATGGGCCCCATTTTTAGCAAGCAGGTCCATTTTGGCCTTGACTTTCTGTACATGGATTTTAAGTTAGATATTTGCACGTTTTCTCTTATAAATACCGGATCATTAGCGTAAGGAAAGGGATCTTCTTTTTGGCCTCTTCTTCTTCTTCTCTTTTGGCTACATTGCCATTATTATTGCTCAAATTCAGATCATTGTAAATTTAATTAGCGGTATAAATAAATTGGAAGATTTTTGCAGTGGTCATAGGCAAGAGTAGGTCAAACCACTATAAAATCTCATGTTCATTTCATTTCTTAGTTTTAATTTACTATTCTTCATATATTATTCTTTACTTTATGCTATTTGGATATTGGATATTGAATATTTTGGTGCTTTCACATTATTTGGGTGTTAATGTCCATTTCTAATGCAAACATTTTTGGTGCTTTCATTGAGAGGGACTTGAACCCATGGATTTGGAAGTTTGGATTTCTAATTTGGAAGCTTGGATACTTGGATCTTGGAATCTTGGAATCAATGGTAAGTCAATCGGCAAGGAGACCAATGGCAGATATGAGTCACCATAAAGGAAGTTTGGAGGCATCCTCTGGAGCTGGAACTAATCAACTCTCCGTCTACATCACTAGGGATATAAAGACTATAATAGATGTTATGCAGGAGAAGATGATGAGGAGACAAGAGGATATGATGTAGAATTTCCTCAGAAAAATTGGATAAGTTGGAGCACAAAACCAAGGATTAGGAGCAGCTAGCAATCTAGATCAAGGAATCGGAGCAATGGGAGCTAATAAAATTAGAACCACGAGCACGGAGTCGAAACCAATAGGCGGGAGAATGGAATGGAGCACCCGGGAGCTGTCCCTGGCAAACAATGAGGCATTGACACCGGACCCCTATAGGGATCAGCACCAATCACCCATGGCAAGGAGACATGCCCCCGATTAGGCTGGATTGGTTCATAGTAGACCAGTGTTTGATGGTGTACGGTTTAGTGTAGATTAGAACGTGGATGCATGCCCAGAGAATATGTTTCGGTATTCCCTCGCAGAGACAAGGGGCAGACTGGAAATGGTGATTGGACGCTACCCTTGGATTAGTGATAGGTTTGCGGAGATGATCAGACAAGCTATGAGAGAAGGATTGGTGAACATGAAACTGGAAGATGTGAATAGGAGTTTATTCACTCCTAACATCAGGAATGCTAGGACTCCACCAGAGTTTAAGTTACCAATATTAGGGGCATATGACGGAAAATAAGACTCTACCGTTTATTCAATGAGGTACATGAGGCATATGGAGATGCTCGGGGCATGGAAGGAAGTGAAGGCATGATGTTTTCCCTTGCACTTGGCGGATATAGCTGCAATATGGTTTAGAAATTGGAGAATGGTTCTATTAGTACTTGGATGGAGTTGGTTGATAAATTCATGAGGCAATTTCGAGTCAACATCATGAGACCCAAGAGCATAATATCATTGCCAACACTAAAGCAAAGGGTAAGAGAGTCCTTTATGAGTTTCTTGACATAGTTTAATGCCACAGTTGTTTATTGGGCCGGTCTGATCCATCGATGGTCCAAATGGCAGCTGTATCTGGGATTGTGTGTTAATACCCTAGGTATTGATTTTGATGACGATAACCACATAAATATTACTACTAACGTATCTTCAAGTTATGAAGTCATATCAAATATATTATGGAGACATTGACAGAGATAAACAAGAATACAGTGAAAGCAGATGAATTATAAAAGAAGGTTAATCGGAGCAATTGAAGAACAAATCCCAATTAGAGAAGAATGCTGAAGGATAAAGGTGTTTGAAGTGACGAGGAGTTGGTTGAACCTTAGAATATCTTGTTAAAGATCTCATGGCAATTATACTTGAAGATCATCAACCATTGACCTCAACCGAATCACAAAAATCCATAAATATAAGGTAATTTGAAATGCTGAAAATTCACAACACTTATTAGTCTTGCTGTTCATTTTGCAACGCACCCTTGTCGACAAGGGGCGTAGGGGGTTGTCGACATGATAGCCATTTTTTAGAATTTCAAATTTTAAATGAGGAGACATATCCCTCCACCTCTTCACCAAAAGAAACGTCTCTTCAACCACTATATAAAGGCATCTGAAAATGAATTTTAACATCAAGAATTCTTATTTTCTCTTACTCCTTCTCCAAACATTTTCAAAAGAAATCCACTGCATACTCTTTCAATCTCCTTGCAAATCAATACTGTTTCACTCCAATTCTTCACTGATTTGTAAACTACACAATATCATAAAGTTGTACTTTAATTCACATCATTCTCTTTCTGATTTCATCCTATTCCTCAAAGAATTCAAAGATATATTTCCATTGGAGGTCTATAGGATCATTGTACCGAATCTGCAAGAATCTGTATTAAAGATACGACTACTTGACATAGTTTGTTGTTAGTGATAAGGAGAAGGTGTTCTTGTATCCGCTGAAACCAAGAGGGTGTGTCTTGTAGCCCGTGAAACCAAGATTGTAAAGGTGTTCTTGCCACCCGTGGAAAGCAAGTGATTATAGTGGAATTTTTCACGATAGAGTACAGGACTGGATGTAGGATTGGTTAATCCGAACCAGTATAAAAATCTAGGTGTTATTTATATTATTGCATTTTACTTTAGTACTTACTTATTCTCTTCTGTTTGCAATTTGAGTAAATACAGTTTTATATTCATAAGTAAGTAGTTAATACACATTTCACCACTTCTAGTGTCTGAATAGCCTTAAGATCCAACATTGTGTTGTTGCCACTTCAGTTTCCAACATTTGGTATCAGAGCATTGGTTTTCAAAAATTCATAACTTGGTTTTTGAAAAGTACAAATGGCTAATGACGCTAGTAACACATTTTTAACACTTTTGTAGAAGGGCAATCTACCACTATACCCCAGCTATTTGATGGCAGTAGTTATGCATATTGGGCTTATAGGATGAAATATTATTTGCAGTCTAATGGTTTGGATATTTGGAACATTACCCGAATAGAATACATAGAGCCTCAAACTGAATATTCAAAATGGACACTAGACCAAAAGACACAAGCACTTACTAACTCTAGGGCCATGAACATTTTATTTTGCTACTTAGATAGAAATGAATTTAATCGAGTGTTTATTTGTAATTCTGCATATGAAATTTGGAGAACTCTACAAGTCACACATGAAGGCACCAATAAAGTAAAACAAACAAAGATATGTATGCTAACTAATCAGTCTCAACTCTTTCAAATGAAACCAAATGAGTCTATTTCTGATATGTATTCTAGATTTCAAGATATAGTACATACCCTAATATCATTAGGGCAGAAGATTACTGAAGAAGACCATGTTAGAAAGATCTTGAATTCACTTCCTAGTGAATGGGATCAGAAGACTCTGGCAATTGAAGAAGCCAATGGTATTAGTATTATGAAATTAGAAGATTTAACTGATAACCTAATGTCCTATGAAGTAAAGTTGCAGACTAGAAAAGAAAATCAGGCAAATGAGAAGAAGTCACTAGCACTCAATGCTATGATTGATAAAGATGAACCAGATGATGATGCTATTGATGATGATATCAAGTTTATGACCAAGAAGTTCAAGAAATTCTTGAAGTATTGGATAACAAACAAACTTCGAAAAACTAACAACAATAATTCTAGAAATGAAAATGTTGTTAAGTGTTTCGAATGTGATAAACCCGGTCATTTGAAAAGAGATTGTCCCAAACTGAAGAAATCAAAGTCAAACTTTAAATAAGGAGAGGAAACAGACATTCAATGCAAAATGGGATGATTCAGATACATTAGTAAGTAATAGTGATTCAAAAACAGAAAATGCCAACATGTGCTTCATGGCAAAGGATGACTAGAATAAAAAGGGTACCAATGTGCATATTTTATAATT
Organism: Allium cepa; assembly: GCA_030765085.1. Classification (NCBI taxonomy): domain Eukaryota; kingdom Viridiplantae; phylum Streptophyta; class Magnoliopsida; order Asparagales; family Amaryllidaceae; genus Allium; species Allium cepa. The sequence goes on along the minus strand of CM060934.1, from coordinate 953,023,537 downwards.
TTTCAGGTACCAAACAATGTGTATCAGATAGCAGATGCTCAAAGCATATGACAAGAAATCTATAGAACATTGGATAAATATGAAAAGGATTTGTTATTGGCATCGGCAAAGTCGGTAACTCTAAAACTCATCTTATTATCAGATAAGTTTATTTCATGTTTTGAATTGATTTGGTTTCCCCTTATGTGTTTTATTTATAAGCATTTATCTCTATATACAAACTCTACATATTGTCTAGTAGTGATTTAAGTGACTTTTTTCGCCCTTTTTGTTGATGACAAAGGGGGAGAAAAGGTATAAATATACTAGGCAAAATGATAGGGGGAGTGCATAGAGTTAGGGGGAGTCAAATATTGAGTATTATATTTTTTTCTCTCAAATATTTATATGGCTTTCATCATCAAAAAGGGGGAGATTGTTAATACCCTAGGTATTGATTTTGATGACAACAACCACATAAATATTACTACTAACGTATCTTCGAGTTGTGCAGTCATATCGGATATATTATGGAGACATTGACAGAGATAAACAATAATACAGTGAAAGCAGATGAATTATAGAAGAAGGTTAATCAGAGCAATTGAAGAACAAAACCCAATTAGAGAAGAATGTTGAAGGATAAAGGTGTTTGAAGTGATGAGGAGTTAGTTGAACCTTAGAATATCTTGTTAAAGATCTCATGGCAATTATGCTTGAAGATCATCAACCATTGACCTCAACCGAATCACAAAAAACCATAAATATAAGGTAATTTGAAATGCTGAAAATTCGCAACACTTATTAGGGTTGCTGTTCATTTTGCAACACACCCTTGTTGACAAGGGGGGCAGGGGGTTTTCGATATGCTAGCTGTTTTTCAGAATTTCAAATTTTAAATGAAGAGACATTTCCCCCCACCTCTTCACCAAAAGACACATCTCTTCAACCACTGTATAAAGGCATCTGAAAACGAATTTTAACATCAAGAATTCTTATTTTCTCTTATTCCTTCTTCTCCAAACATTTGCAAAAGAAATCCATTGCATACTCTTTCAATCTCCTTGCAAATCAATACTATTTCACTCCAATTCTTCACTGATTTGCAAATTACACAATATCAAAAAGTTGTACTTTAATTCACATCATTCCCTTTCTGATTTCATCACATTCCTCAAAGAATTCAAAGATATATTGCCATTGAGGTCTATAGGATCATTGTACCGAATCTGCAAGAATCTGTATTAAAGATATGACTACTTGACATAGTTTGTCGTTAGTGATAAGGAGAAGGTGTTCTTGTATCCTGTGAAATCAAGAGGGTGTGTCTTATAGCCCGTGAAACCAAGATTGTAAAGGTGTTCATGCCACCCATGGAAAGCAAGCGATTATAGTGGAATTCTGCACGATAGAGTGCAGGACTGGATGTAGGATTGGTTAATCTGAACCAGTATAAAAATCCGGGTGTTATTTACATTGCTACATTTTACTTTATTACTTACTTATTCTCTGATTACTTCTTTCTGTTTGCAATTTGAGTAAATACAATTTTATATTCATAAGTAAGTAGTTAATACACATTACACCACTCTAGTGTCTGAATAGCCTTAAGATCCAACATTGTGTTGTATCCACTCCAGTTTCCAACATTGCGGACGATACAAACTTTAAGAATTCATTGGATCAAGATCCACCGATGGATATCAGAGAATTTTTCCACGAAGCTGAGAGGTTCTTGCGGTTTAAATGAGACTTTGGAAAGGATTTATTTGGGTACTCGCAGATGCCTTCCATACCGAAAGTCGGTAGGGAAAGAGCCCACTAAGCGTGAGCGGGAATTGGGAAAATACTACCTATTCCATAAGCTGGATGGGCACATTACCAATGATCGCAGGCACTTAAAGGATGTGGTTGAGGAATTCATCAAGGATGGCAGGCTACCACAATATATAAGGACTCAAACTGCGGTGGTGGAGTTGGAGTAGCCACTATCTATATCAAATGGAAATGGCCTTAGATCAAGGTCACAAAGCATCATCTCTTGATTGGGATGGCGTGAACTAAATAAATAATAAATACCAAAATAAAATGGCTAAGTGACTTGCACATGCACGGGATCGAAATCAGTTCTTGGGCATGCTCTGAGATGATGACAAACCATAATGGCCGCAGAGGCAGTATTTGGTTTTTATTAGTTTTATAATTTTTTAGTTGTAAGAACTTAAATTTAATGATTTAATGAATGGATTTTGGAATTCTTAAATCTGTATTTAAAAGTAATAAATGAAACAGATCGTGGTTATCCCGATCGGAGAGACGGGGTAATAACCACAAGGTGCGAAACCCTTCACCGGAGAGCAACAAGATGGACTCGTACATGGATTGTGTCCTCAAATGAGGGACCGAGGTTGAACAACGGTACTATATAGATCATGTTATGTTTCGACCGGGGAGACAGAACCGAAGAAGTAAGAAGTGGGCCGCTTCGTCCGAGAGCGATAGGATCGGCTTGCTTATCATTGTTGCCTTCTCAACGGAGAGTGGATGGGGTCCGGCAACGGTCTAGAGAGAGCATGGTTGGCCTAGGAAGGCCATGATATCGCTTTATGCATAGGGATAATGAACCGGAGTGCAAGAAGTAACATCCCTTCACCGAAGATCGATAGGATCGGCTTACTTATCACTGTTCCCTCTTTCATCGAAGAGTGACTGGATAGGATCCAGAAAGATCTCGTAAAGGCAATGATTGGTTCAAAAAGCCTATGAACTATGTTATTTGTCCAGTGAGACCTTGGAATTAGTAAACGATCCGGTGAGATCATGAATTCAGTTATTGGCTTCGGATGGATATGAATTTGGTTAAGGATTTGGAACAGTTTCAAAATTGGCAATCAACTTAGAGCGGTAGTTGTAACAACTTGAAATTTAAGCTATAATAATTAATTAACGAATTAATTAAATAATAAAATAACTTAGTTAAATTATCAAGCTACGGGAGTTGCACCATTGTGTCTGTGGTAATTTTCTGGTCAATTTCCACATATAGTTTGTCAAAATCCAAGCTAGAATGAAGAAGATACAGATTAAACAAGAAAACGAAGAAAAAGAAAAAAGAAGATAGGGCAAGGCGACCCTTACCATAGCTAGGTCGACCCTAGCATGTGTTTATCGAAATGAAGGTCGAACCACTTTCATTTAATTGACGTACTTCACCCAGTTTCTTTCGAACACGTCATTTTGCAATTACTTTTCAATCTTGTGTGTTCGTGCTTCCATCTGACGATTCCCAACGAGCCTATGACGTGGTTGCACCAGAATTAATCTTCAAATCCAACGGATTGAGATCCCTAAGTGACACTATAAATAAGACCCTAGGCCTAGTCATTTTTATCATTCGGATTTTCTCCTATCTGGGTTCATTGCCTGAGGATGGACCCTAAATAGAATATTTTTCTAAGGAGAAGATCTTTTTAACTAAAATATTTTACACTCTAGAAGTGGATCCGGGAAGGCCAAGGACTAGAGCTGAGGATCGCAAGTGAGTGTTTAAGTAATTATTTTAGATTTTTAAGTAATTTAGAATAATATAGTTCTCGATAGTTGTAGTTTTTTGCAATTTTGAGACAATTTTTATATAAGTTGTTTACAGTTAATTTTTAAAGTTCTTTTCAGTCTATTTTATTCAGCTATCTTTATTTACTGTTATTTATTATTATTTATATTTTATTTACATCTATTTTACGTTAGAATTTAGCCTGTAAATGTTCGTTTCTTTTTATTCCTTTTTACGTGAATAAATTAATAAAAAGAGAATAATTCGATCATATGGACTAAAATATAAGAACACTATATTTACAGAAATTGGATGTAAAACAAAAGGAACTATAATAAAAAGAAAAAATACTGAAATAGACAAATTGGAGACATTTGCAAGCAAGTTCATAACTAGTGGTTATAACTAAAAGACAGAATAGAAGAAATAACATAGATTATAATTAAATAGAAAGAACTGAAAGAGGCTTATTTTAAAACCTAGAGTTAAGTTAACAAGAAAATATAGCAGAGATTATTTCAAGACTTAGAATAAGTTAATAAGAAAGTAGAGAAGAATTAACAGAAGAGGCTTATTTTAAAGAACTAACACTAAGTTAATAAGCAATAACATAAATAGGGCTAATACCAATAGCATTACCTTTTAGTCAGGAACTGATGGTCTCATAACAGATTAGATGAGGCTGGGACACGCTTATGCTAACTAGGGTAATTAAGGGGCTAATAGATAGAATCTCAAATCAAGGGATTTGGGCAAGGGACGTAATTAGATTTTGTTTGTTAGGCCTATATTCGGCAGCATTTCCCTTTCATACTAGGACTGATGGTCTCACAAAACACTTAGGTGAGACTGGATAGGACCTTATCAGACTAGGACTGATGGTCTCACAATAGATCGGGTGAGGCTGGATACGGTTATGTTGAAGCAGGTACATAAGAGGCCGAAAGAGGGAGCAACAGATAGTGTGAATCGGCGGTGACCAAGTATGCGGCATCGAAGAAGAGAGATAAGTCACTATTGAGTTTCAAAGTGCTAAACATATGTCTTTTGGTATGGGACCCACATGATGGGACTAGCTTACATTAGCACAACAGAGATAGAAGGCCCATCAAAGGGTGAAATTAGGATTTCAGCCTAATTAAAAATAGGATTAGGATTTCAGCCTAGTCACAACAATCTAAGACAAGTGCAGACAATCCAAACAACTAAAGCAAACAGTTAAACAGTATTTTATTCCAGCTTTATCTTTTCCTTTATTTCCTTTTATACTAGAACTGTTGTCAAGTCCATTACTTTTATCTTACTTAAACACACTAGTAATTACTTTCATTCACCAGACTTTTAGTCTGACTCACTCCTCTATTTTCTTCCTTTCCCCCTCATAGGCCAGTAGAGGCAAGGACAGTAGATTTCAGCTTTCTTATGGTGATATTCTTCGAGATTCTTTATGTATTCTTCTTCTTTTCAGTTTTCATTTCGTTTGGATGTACTTGTACTTCTGAGAGGGATGGTTATTTTTATGTACTCTGATGATGTGACTGAGATTATTTTTTTTCACACAACATTGTACTTGATTTTGACATATTTGGTTTTTATGACTCATTTTATGGAAAAATGAAGTTTAATTTTGAATATTTCTGTTGTTTTTTAATTTTGTCTTGTGAATCTTAGTCTCTATAAAGATTTTAGCTATGCCTATAATGCACCACATCCTTTTGTGTGTCCTTTTGGGTATGTTAAGGGGTGTGAGGTGTTTCACTTGATAACAGGGCCTAAGGTTATAGGATTCCTAAAGAGCCTGTTTTAAAATTAAAGTATTTTTCCAATAGTAACTATTTTTAAAAGAAGCTTATCTTCAGACTAGAAGTATTTTTCAAAAGAAACTCTTATTATAGAAATAGTTTTTCAAGTATATAAGTGATTTTTTATAAAAATCCCCTCAAAATCCAGTTCAACCATCTTTCAATTTTTTCGAGCCTAAATTTTCTTTTCTTCACATATTATGGCTGACTGGTTCCGTAGAGCTACGGTACTAAAAGTGCAAGGGCAAGCCCCCAATTCAGCACCAACAGGTGGAGATCCCATTAATCCACCTACCGCAGCCAATTTTTCTAAGCAATGCAAGGACTTCGCTAGTCTAGGAGGCAAGACGTTTTCTAGCACAGAGGATTTCAAGGAGGCACGAGCTAGGTTGAAGGATACAGAGCGAATGTTTAGACTGTTAGGATTGAAGGACCGACAAAGAGTTCAACCTACAGCTTGGAAGCTGAAGGGAGAGTTTAAAGAGCTTCCAAATTCAGAAAGCTCTAAGAAGCCATGGTGGAAGAACAAGAAGGAAAAGGACAAGACAAAAGAAGGAGGACCTAAGAAGCAAATTAAGAAAAGCGCGAAATGTCATAGCATGGGTTAGTTGGTCATTACGCAAATGAATGTAAGAATAAAATGATGAAGGAAAGGTGTTTCAACTATGGACAGCCTGGTCACCTTAGTAGAGCTTGTCCTTACAGGACGGTGCAGAGAGCAGGCACACCTACAACACAAGTATGGGCTTCGGATGCAGCACCTTCTGGTAGTAGATTAGATCAAGGTACGAAAGTCTCTGCAGAAGGTTTGATCTCTATTTCAAAATTATCTATTCGGATTCTTTCAATTCTAGTTCTTTTGTTGATTTTTTTCACTTAGATATTTCTCTTGTAGTAGACCCTATTGGTGTTTCAAACCCCATAGGAGGATCGGCACGTTTATTCATGGTTTGTAGGGGTTTGAAAGTTTGTATACTAGGCATAGAGTTTGACTGTGATACCTATGTATTAGGATTTTCGGGGTATGGGATGATTTGGGGGATGGATTGGGTATCCACTTATGAAGCGATATTGGACTACGAGAGGAGAGTCGTTAGACTAGAGACATGCAACAGTAGGACTCTTGATGTTTCTTATGACCCATAGAGGTCAGTCATAATAAGCTTCCAGTATTCCTTTGATTCATCACTAGGAGAGCTAGATTCCATTCCAATCGTTAGAGATTTTCCAAAAAATTTTAAGGAGGTTAAAGGACTACCCCCTAAGAGAGAGATCAACTTTAGGATCCATATGAATGATAATGCTAAGCCAATGGCATTGCCCGTGAGATGCAAAAAAGACGGAGTTTAGTAAGCAGATTAGTGAGCTATTGGAGAAAGGCTTCATCAGACGGATTCTTTGAGTGGTTATGCCGTTTGGGCTAACCAACCCCCAGCCTATTTTGTTCATTTGATGAGCCATGTTTTTGGAAATGTCCTAAATGAGTTTGTAGTAGTTTTCGTGGAAGACATTTTGGTGTTTTCCAAGAGTATGGAAGAGCATGCTATTTACCTAGAGGAGGTTCCTCGTACACTTCACGATCATTAATTGAAGACAAAATTCTTGAAATGTCACTTTTTGGTGTAAGGAAGTATATTTCTTAGGGGATAGAGAAGGTCAAAACATGGAAAGAGTTTGAGAAACGGTTTTGTACATTTAGGTTCAGACTATGGGAATCCAAAGAGTTGTAGGCAAAGATTGGAGATGTACGATAGATTCAGTTGTAAAAAAAGGAAAGCCCGTGTGTAAATAATTGCAAAAATTATAATTGTTTCAGATAAGTGGATTTAATGGTAGTTCCTTGGAATAAATATAAGCATAAAAGAGGGATAGGAATAAAAGACTTTGGCAAGTAAATGATATTTCCAAGTGTAGGAAGGGCACTCCTAGGGTAGTAAGAAGAAAATCCACTTTATGTCTAACTTAATGAAATAAAATTGTTGAATTGAAAAGTTGAAAAATGTAAATTTTGAAAATAGTGAAATTCTTTTAGAATTATAGAGCATATATAGCTCACTAGTTTCTTTGTAAGTAAACAAAGAATTTTAAATTAAAAACCTAGAGTGTATTAAGTATCAGAAATATATGTTACAACATTTATTGTTGTAATAGATGTTTTCGTGAAAAATAAAGCGAGCATAGACTACAACACTACTATTATAGTAGATGACTCCCAAAAGAAATGTATTTACATAGTATACGAGATTTATTAGTATTTATTGGACCCATACACTAGTATTTTTTGGCTGTAGTAATGGTGTTTTACACAACATCTATTTTGACCTAAATAAAAATGTGTTTTGAAGATAATTTCTAAGTATAGAAATAAAGTATTTTGTAAGTACACTTATTATTTAAATAAGTATATGGAAATGTTTTCTAGTTATGAAAATATTAAAATAGTTTTGAAAATGAGTTCTTCTGGAAAAAAAGGTGTAAGTTAAATATTAGGAAATTAATAAATTTCATAGAAATTGTCTATCGTAAGAGAATATAGATTAGACATACTTTAATCTATTGGAATGAAATGAATAATTATAATTTTCTATGAAACCAAATCACAAATAAAGATTTTTGTGTAAGTTATAAGGAATACGTGAAAGAGATGTACATGGTATGGGAAGCACCATATTTTGTATAGCCTATTTTGAAAAATATAAAATAAGTTCCTTATAAATTCACATAAACATGAAGTCCTCTTTTAAAGGATTCATAGAAGGTTTTAGCGTTAATAGTTTCCTATAAAAGAAAGTAGTTCCAATTATATTAAGGTATAAAATTATTAGGTGTAATAAGAAGTGTAATAATTAGAGACAGTGTTAGTTAGGAGAGATATTATAGATAGCCTTACTAGAAAAAGCAAAGTAATAGAAATTTCATATATATATATATATATATATATATATATATATTTCCATTGATTATGTGCATTGGTTGCCCGCCTTTATAGAAAGTCCAAATTTTTAGTAAGTTAGAAACTCCTCCAAGGTTAGGTAATTGGAAAGTTAAGGGTTTTTAATAAAATAATTGTTCTTATCTACTCTAGTTTTTGCAAAATTAAAAATCTGTGAAAAGAAGATGTTTTGAAAACATGTGAGGATATTTTAAAGATATCTTAAAGAAAAATGTTTGGTGAAAAAGTAAATAAGTTTTTGGAAGCGAAAAACTTAGTAACAGTTAGATTTAAAAATCCATTTTTTATGGATAGCGGTAAAGGTCTTTACAAGAAAAAGAGGAATAAGTTTTGAACTTAGAATTTGTTATTTTTCGCCTCTAGGTTTGGGGAATAATGTAAATTCAAAAGGCTATAAGGATGCAAGTCTAGAAAGATAAAATGTTAAGTAACCTAGCACCTTTGAATTTAATAGAAACTTTAAAATAACACTTTTAAAGGCAAAAAATTTGGGATTTGATGTTTTAAAAATTTAGAAGCTTTAGTTTTTGAAATGAAATAATAAATACCAAACCTAACTTTTAATTGTTTAGTAGATAGGAATCATTTTCTAGGTGTGATGGAGAAAGTGTAAGGTTATATCGGAGATAGCCACGATTACTTTTAGAAATAATAATAGAAGATTCCATAAAGTGTATAGGCACTTGTGAGAACCTAGGATTGTTGCTTCATTTGTGTAGACTAAGAAGAATAGTAAGGTGATATTAGTAAGATAGTAAGACACATGTGGTTGAGGATGTGTATTCTTGATTTTGGAGGAACTAGGAAGGGGCAACTTCCTTTAGTGGAATTCGCGTATAATAATTGTTTTCAATCTGGCATTGGAATGGCACATTTTGAAGCTCTTTATGGAAGACCGTTCAAGTTGCCTTAGTGTTGGTTAGAGTCTACGAGAGATTGCTACTTGGTCCCGACATGGTTAAAGAGACTTCGAAGAAGATTAATTTGATTAGGAGAGAATACGTGCCTCTTATCTACGTCTCTTTGATAATAAATTTTGAATTTCCAGTTTCCATCTTTAGTTTTGAATAGGTTCTTTCCTTTATTATCCTTTGGGAGGGTAGATCTTAGGATTTATCCTATGAATGGTAGGATTTGATGAAAACATGTTATCAGAACATGTTATTAGAACATGTTATGTATGATGGATACTAGTGGTTGCAAGTGTTTGTTAGTGGATGCTAAGAGACGCATATATATATATACACACACACACACTAGGCACTATTATCTCCTAGGAATCGGCAAAACTATGTCACTAGAGCATACGCATATGAATGTGTGTGCATTTTCATTTTATTATGTTATGAGGTTGCTATAAAGGGATGATTATCATATGATTATTGCATTTGAATGATGATTGTAGCACGCATATAGAACTATCAGTTATCATTAGGAAACTTGCATTCATTTGGATACAAGAAAGGACATGGTTGCATAAAGGAGGTCGACTAAATCAGTAAACCGCTTAATCTTTTGCATGAGTTAGGGACACTGGTACTACACTATTAGCATATATATATAATTAATTGCATTATAAAACTTAAGTACAATGGATGTAATGGATGATGATTGAGTAGTTGGTTATAGAACTTGGATGAAAACATTAATTTCATTCCTCTACACTTGGAGATATTTCGGGGACGAAATCCTTTAAGGAGGGGAGAATGTAACAACCCGAAATTTAAGCTATAATAGTTAATCAACGAATTAATTAAATAATAAAATAACTTTGTGAAATTATCGGATTTGAGCCACGGGAGTTGCACCATTATATCCGTGGTAATTTTATGGTCAATTTCCACATATAGTTTGTCAAACTTCGAGCTAGAATGAAGAAGATATGGATTAAACTAGAAAATGAAGAAAAAGAATATAAAAAATATAGGGCAAGGTCGACCCTCGGCTCGACCCTTACCATAGCCAGGTCGACCCTAGCATGTGTTGGTCGACATGAAGGCCTTTATTTATTTGACGTACTTAACCCAGTTTCTTTCGAACACGTCATCAATTCATTTTCAACCCTATGCATTCGTGCTTCCATCTGACGGTTCCCAATGAGCCTACGACGTGGTTGCACTAGATTTAATCTTCAAATCCAATGGTTTGAGATCCCTAAGTGACACTATAAATAAGACCCTAGACCTAGCTATTTTTCTCATTCAGATTTTTTTCCTGTCTAGGTTCATTGCTTGAGGCTGGGCCCTGAATAGAATATTTTTCTAAGGAGAAGATCTTTTTCATTGAAATATTTTACATCCTAGAAGTGGATTCGATAAGGCCAAGGACTAGAGATAAGGAGTGTTAAGTTATTATTTTAGATTTTTAAGTAATTTAAAATAATAAAGTTCTCAATAGTTGTAGTTTCCTGTAATTTTGAGACTGTTTTTATAAAGTTGTTAAAGTTCTTTTCAGTCTATTTTATTCAGCTATCTTTATTTAGCGATTTTATTCGTTTATTTACAGTTATTTACTATTATTTATTGTTATTTACACTTTATTTACATCTGTTTAATGTTAGAATTTAGCCTGTAAATGTTAATTTCTTTTTATTTCTTTTTACACGAATGAAATGACAAAAGGAGTATAATTCGCTTAATATGGACTAAAATATAAGAACACTAGATTTACAGAAATTGGATGTAAAATAAGAAGAACTGTAATAAAATGAAAATAGACTGAAATAGGAAAATTTGAGACATTTGCAAGCAAGTTTATGACTAGTAGTTATAACTAAAAGGACATAATAGAAGAACAATTATAACATAGGTTATAATTAAATAGAAAGAACGGAAAGAGGCATATTTTAAAACTTAGAGTAAAGTCAATAAGAAAATATTGCAGAGATAACATATGAGGCTTATTTTAAGACTTAGAATAAGTTAATAAGCAAATAGAGCAGAATTAACAGAAGAGGTTTAGTTCAAAGTACTTACACTAAGTTAGTAAGCAAGAATAGGGCATATATCAATAGCATTCCCTTTTAGTCAGAAACTGATATGTTCTAACAACAGATTAGGTGAGGCTAGGACACGCTTATGCTAACTAGGGTAATTAAGGTGCCAATAGGTAGAAGCTCAAATTTAGGGATTTGGGCAAGGGGCGCAACAAGATTTTGTTTGTTAGGACCCGTATCCAGCTGCATTTCCCTTTCATACTAGGACTGACGGTCTCACATAACACTTAGGTGATGCCATGGAGTTTTCCTGGGGAGATATTCTTGGAGATTTCAGCTTTCTTGGGGAGGTATTCTTAGACATTCATCATGTATTCTTCTTCGTTTCAGTGTTTGTTTCATTTGGATGTACTGGTACTTCTGAGAGGGATGGTTATTTTTATGTACTCTGATGATGTGAGTGAGATTATATTTTTCACGAGACATGTATACTTAGTTTTGACATATTTGGTTTTTATGACTCATTTTATGGAGACATGAAGTTTAATTTTAAATGTTTCCGTTATTTTATTTATTTTATCTTATGAATCTTAATCTTTGTAAATATTTTAGATATACCTATATAGCACCGTATCCTTTAGTGTGTCCTTTTGGGTATACTAAAGGGTGTGGGGTGTTCCAATAGTGGATTACGACATTCGGTTTAGTATAAGATTAGATTCTTGATTAAAAAATTTGGTTATCGATGGATTATGGACTTCGAATTTATGGCAATTCAAAACACACCTTCCTATCGCAAGCGGCGGCCAAATGTTATCCCGCCTTTTAGCAAAGCCGTGATAACATAGAGTAGGCTAAATGGATTTGTGATCACCAAGACAGGAAGCTCGTAGAGATGATTATCAGATTAAGAGATCGGTTATAAGCAAGGCTATGGATGATAGTCAAGCGGATTCAAGCAAGTAGCATCCAAAGAATGGTTAAGTGTGGATTTAAACTTCCCTTCTGCATGGGATCAGATCTGATCAATATGGTTAGGAACGGATAGAATCATATCACTATGGTTATGGATTTTTCGGATTGGTGGATTAACTCAATGATGATCGCTCAATATCTCAAACAAACACTAAGAGAACAATGAAAACTACTACGGAAACATGAAAAGGAAGCGGAGGGGGAACCCACCATGGGGATCGTCGACCCCCATCCACCATCTTAGAGGATCAGCCCACTAGGCCCTATTTTTGGTGAGCGAGTTCGTCTTCGCCTTGGTTTTCTACATGCGGATTTTTGGCTGGATATTTGCACGTCCTATAAATACCGGATTGTTGGCTCAAGGAAAGAGATCTTCTTTCTGGCTCACTTCTTCTTCTCTCTTAGCTACCCTGTTGCATTTTTTACTCAAATTTAAATCATCATAACTATAATCAATAGTATAAGTAAAAGGAAAACTTTTGGAGTGAATGTAGGCCAGAGTACACCGAACCATTATAAAATCTCATGTCCATTTCATTTCTTACTGTTTTATTTTATTGTTCTTCATATTTTATTCCCTACTTTATACTGTTTGGATATTTGATTTTGAGTGTTTTGATGCTTTCACGTTATTTGAGTGTTGGTGTCCATTTTTGACGCCAACAGTGGCTATTTCATGCCAAATAGCATACACAACCAATAACTTAGCCTAAAGATTATATAATTGAGGCTATGAAACCCTAGCCACAACCAGTATTTCCACTTTTCTGCCTTAGTCCCAAATCACCCTAATCGCTCTCTAATGGTGATTAGCAGATTAATTGAAAAGTAATTAAATATTTAGTGTTCAAAACCTATCGAATCATATATGGATTTGAAGCTCTCAATGAGGAGAAGAGGCATATAGGATTAATTTTTCAATTCGAGACCTCAGTTGACTAGAAATCAATGGTTTATCCACAACCGTCGAGTATAGGGTTTTTAATTCAACAGTGAAACAGTGACCAATCGTCGATCAGGAGAGACCAATGGTAGAGGACATCGAATATAGTAGATTTGTATGGTTTGATTGAGTTGAAAGTGCTTGGGTTTGCCGAAATTTTCTTGGGAAGTGGTGGTGGCTAAGTCACGGTGTGGGAGTGGCAGCGGCTTCCGAAAGGTCACGAAGGCCAGTTCCAATGTAGAATTGGGTAGTGAGGTGGCTGAGTAGGGTTGGATCATGGTAAAAATGGCTCTGGCGATGGCGAACTAGCGAAGAAGCTCATTGCCTATCAAAGTTGAGGTTGAACAAGTTATTGTACCGAGGTGAATAATATTACTAATTTAATTATTTAATTACCATATTACCCATACACCTTATAGCCTCAGTAACTTCTGCATACAAACTCTAATTCACACACGGTTACTTCTATTGGACTCGTGGTAGAATTCTGAATGATTTGACAATAGGTTTGCTAAGTTTGGAGACTGTTAGAAAAAAGTGTGCTAGTATGAACTATTTAGTACAATTAATTGAATTTTAAATATTAAATCCATAATTATTGATGAAAAGTCGTATTTATTAATGTACATGTTCTATGGATGGCTATTTATTACTATATATATTATGTCTTGGTTGGATAATTATTGCTGATTATCATATTTTTGAATGTTTAATTAAAATAAATTCTTTGATTTTGGATTGGAAATATTTATTTATAATTAATTCAATAATAGTGAGAAAAATAAATAAATAAATAAATGATAAATAAGGTTATGTATAGATTTCGGATGGTTTTTGTAAATAACTATGATTTAATAGAATTTACTAATATTAAAGTATTAAATTAAATAAGGTTATTAATTATAAATCTCAGGTGAAATCCATAAATAGTGACTGAAATTATATTTTACATTAATATTTGGGAATTTTATTGTTTATATAATATAACAAACTTTAAACAACAATAAAGTAAATTATAGTGAAAATAGTATTGTTTGCTGTAAACGACAAAATGATTGATTTCATGGTACTTATGGTATTTATGAAATATTATTATTGCTCTCTGATCGATAAAATAAAAAGCTAATTTCTTGTTAATAATAATAGTAATAGTAAAAAAATGTTTTCTGTATGTGATTTTGGTTAAATAATTACTATTTTGAGATAATTAGAAGTAAAAAGGAATTTCAATAATATAAAAAAAATGTTTCATTTTTGGAATAAATAATAATAAATTCGTTTTGAAAGGTGTTAAAGAGGTTTTTGTGAATATTATTATTTTGATGTAAAAAATAATAATATCACTTATAAAAGAGATTTGATGAAGACTACTATTTTATATTTATATTCGACGTTTTGAAGTATTCAAAGAAATTGAAGTGCAACAAAGGATTTAAAGAGAATATTATCGTTTAAAAAGAATTATTGTTGTTTGTGGGATGAACAAAATAAATGAAATTTTATAATGAATAATTATATGACTTTATACTTAATATTGAGTGCAAATATGTTATTTGGATGGTTGTTGATTGTATGATTAATTATTGTTGTAATTATCGCATATATTTAATGTTTGGTGACGGTATCACATTTGGATGAGTGTGCGATATTTTACCATTATTGCTACCAGACGATGGGTAGTTAATTATGGTTATTTGATGATTAGTGTTGATTAGACTAGTACATATCTGACGGATTATATTTACATTGTTGATGATGTATGTAAATATATTTGTGCGATGTGATATTCTTATTTGATGGATTTGGGTTATCATCGAATATTGTTGATGTTTGATGGTTATGTGCTATTATGTTTGTTATCTGTGACATCTCATATTTTGTAATATCATAATATGGGGTAAACGAATCAAATAAATAATTAATCAAATTAAAAACTTAGGATAAAAATAAAGATAAGTTAAACTAAGGAAGTTAATAAATAAAGGAAGACGGGTTAGAGATTTGTTGGGCGAATTCTCACCCAGAAGATCTCGAGACCAAGAAGCCACAGTTTCGCTCGGGTTCGCAATCTCCACTTCATTCAGCACGACCAGCCACCTTCTCATTCGGCAATGCAAGACCATGTCCATTCGGCTTGGATAGCCTCCTTCTCATTCGGCCTCCTTCCCATTCGGCCTCCTTCTCGTTCGGCAATACAAGCCCGAACCCATTCGGCATAACCAGCTATCCACCGAGCCAACTCTCCACAACCGGTCCAAGCAAGCACCGAACCACCTCACCACCGGTCCACACCTATCACCGGTCCACACTCACTGCCGGTCCACATCCACACCGCTACCACCGGTCCACACCTACCACCGGGCCAAGCTCCATGCCGAATGAGACCTCGTCGAACCAGACAACTGCCAGTCCAGACTGCTTCAGCCCGGGCCCACCAGCAGCCATATACATCCAAGACCCCTGCCCCCTACCTCACTCTATAAATAGAGGGGCAGGGGTACAACAATGGCAGACAAGTTTGAGAGCTCAAGCACGGAAGGAACTTTCAAACTACTTTCATATACTTGTACACAAAGCATTGTACTTGTAATCTGAAAGAAAGAAGATAATAACATATAAAGTGGACGTAGGCACGTTCTGGCCGAACCACTATAAATCTGTGTGTCTTTTACATTTCAGCCCCTGCTTTTTTCATATTTACATAACTCATCTAAATCATTAAGAATCACATAAAACCAATTAAATCTCACGACTTGGAGGTGTTTGCCCACTTTTCGCGCAAACATTTTTGGTGCTTTCATTAAGAGTTGAACTCAAGCTTCAGCTTCCCTCATTCAACCTTCTTTCCCAATAGCACCCTTCATTGCCTAGGAAACATGACTTCCAGGCCAAGAAAAGACGCCAACAAGGGAAAGAACGCTGCAACTAGCAGCGCTCCAAATCCAGTGGATCCAGATCAAGAGAACCATCCCACTACAGCAGCAGTGCCACGTGAATATCAGGCAATTCCAACAGCCCCTGCCGCGGAACAACCGACAGTAATCACTAGAGCAGACCTAGACAGAGTTGTGGTGGAAGTGACTAACCGCTTCGCATCCCAACAAGAAGCTTTGGTGAACCAACTCATGTCACGCTTGAGAGATGTCGAAGAATCCAACCGCAACACTGAATCATGGGATGAATCTCAATCTGGAGGATCTCGGAGACAGCAAAGGTCTTCCCTCTTCGAGGAAGCCATCAACAGGAACAACAATGATAGGGGCTGCGCCCGGACTCAGTCCGAACTCCGACTCGATGAAGCGCTTGGAACCGAACCCAGTGGGGGAGGCGCCAGGCGAGGGTCGGATGTAGCTGAGCCAGTCATGCCACCTAATCATAGAAACCCCGCTGAACGGAGCCGAGCTAGAACCCAGCCCGAAGTTGACCCCATGGAAATGCTCGAAACAGAACCCCGCAGGGGAAGATCAAGGCAGGGGGCAACTGTAGCTGGTCCTAGCATGCATCCGAGCAGCCAGAGGCAACCACTGGATAACGTCAGAAGTGATAGACTATACCATCCCTACAGGTCATCTGGACAAGATCGATCCCGCAGGGAAGAACCAAGTTAATTTCTATCCGCTCCAAATTCTGATGGAAGAATGGCACGACTATTCAGAGAATGCGTCCAACGGGAGCAAAGGGACCGAGGAATAGGCGCTAGGGTCACCAGCCCCTTTACCTGCAATATCGAAACTGCCATCACCCCCCGGGAATGGAAAATGCCAACCATGGGACCTTACAAGGGAACTTCCGACCCCATCGTACACTTACAAAGATACACCCAGCATATGCTCATGAGCGGAGCAACAGAAGGGGTGCTGTGTAAATGTTTTCCGCTATTCCTAGCAGATCTAGCTACCTCCTGGTTCTGCCATCTACCCCAAGGATCTATCAGCTCATGGGAGATGTTGAAAGAAAGGTTCATTAGCCAGTTCCGCATCCATGTAGAACAACCCAAGGATGCTTATTCTCTATCCAATGTCAAACAGAAATCCGGAGAGACACTGCAACAATATCTAACTCGGTTCAACGCCGCAGCGGCCGCAGTCCAAGATGCCGATGAGAAACTCACCCTAATGGCCCTCTGTAGCGGTGTACACCCAGATACCAAGTTCGCAAGAAGACTAACTAAGGAAAAACCAGCTACTTTACCTGATTTCTTCCATGAAGCTGGAAAGTATATGAGACTTGAAGACGCCGCCACCGAGAGGCAGTCAGGGCAACAAGGTAAGACAACTTCGGACAAGGTTCCCGCTGCAGCCAAGGACACTCGAAGAAATGAATCTAGAGACAATGCTGGGGGCAGGAAGGCTGAAAAACGCCAATATCAACCAGGACCGAGATTTGAATCCTACACTCCTTTGAATGAAACAATCGAAAACATATTTCTAGCCACTCAGGGCAAACTCGGATACAAGCACCCCCTGCACAAGAAAGAATCTGATAACGCACTCAAGTCTGGAAAGTTCTGCCGCTTCCACGAATCCCACGGACATGACACCAATGAATGCCACCATCTCCGGGACTTGATCGAAGAACACATCAGAAGAAGAAGGCTGGAACGCTATGTGAAAGGTCAGAACAGGACTCCAACTCCTGCCAATGAGAACCCAAAGCGACCCGTCCCAGAAGTAGGCGGAGGGAATCGCAACACCAGTGGCTCTAGTCAAGAGAAGATAGTGGTCCATACCATCTCAGGAGGACCACACATCGCCGACAGAAGCTGGGCGGAGATGGAAAGATACGGCAAGTCACTTAGAAACGCTGAAGGCTATGCTAACTTCATTATGGAAGAACACCATCCGAAACGGAAAGAGAGTGACGACATCGTATTCAGTAGGCGTGATTTAGAAGCAAGACAGTATCCGCATATGGATCCCATGGTCATCTCTGTCTGGTTCGGTCCAGCTAAAGTTTTCCGAATTCTAATAGACACAGGAAGCTCCGTAAATATCCTATTCAAGCATGCATTCGACAAAATGAAGCTGTCAATGAAGGATGTGTCTCCCTGCAACAAACCCCTGCACGGTTTCACTGGAGATGCGAAAATACCCCTTGGGCAACTTGACCTCTTCGTCGAAATAGGAAGTCATCCCTGCTCCGTTGTGCGAAAACAAATGTTCGTACTAATAGAAAACCACTCGGCCTACAACGCCTTCTTGGGAAGACCAGCCTTGTCTGACTTCCAAATTGTCCTAGCCCCGTGGTGCCTAAAGATGAAATTCCCAACAGATAACGGAATAGGAGAAGTTGAAGGAGATCAAGACGCCGCTCGAGATTGCTATATAACTGAACTTCGCAATAACCGTAGAAAGAATAAAGGGAAAGATGCAGAGACTACTCTCTGCATGAAAAGCTTGGAAGCATAGCAACTAAAGAAAGCCCCTCCTCTTCGATACACCAGCGATCCTTTCAATGAACTAGACCCCAGGGATAAGGAGGAGGAGGCTACCGCTGAGCCTGCAGAGGCCATGAAATTCGTATCTGTAGACAAACATGATTCAAGTAGACTATTAAAAATAGGGTCTCAGCTAAAAACAGAATTGAAGGATCAACTCATTGACTTTCTCCGCCACAACTTAGATGTATTTGCGTGGACACATGCCGATATGACAGGAATCTCCCCAGACATAGCATGCCACATGCTGAACGTCGATCCCACCAAGGTACCGATAAAGCAGAAAAAGAGAAGCATGGGAGCAGAACGATCAGCAGCCCTCGATGAGGAAGTAACGAACCTACTTGCTAATGACTTCATACGAGAAGCCATCTACCCAGAATGGATCGCTAACCCAGTACTAGTAAAGAAAGCTAATGGGAAGTGGCGAACATGCATTGATTTCTCCAACTTAAATGACGCTTGCCCGAAAGACTGCTTCCCGCTCCCCCGAATCGATCAGCTTGTGGACAGCACTGCTGGGCACGAACTTTTATCTTTTATGGATGCATACTCCGGATACAACCAGATTCCCATGCACGCTCCCGATCAAGACCACACTAGCTTCATCACTGACCGGGGATTATATTGTTACAAAGTCATGCCTTTTGGACTCAAAAATGCCGGAGCTACCTATCAGCGCCTCGTCAACAAGATGTTCGCGGAATTAATAGGACGAACTATGGAAGTACATGTGGATGACATGTTGGTAAAGTCCAGGAGAGCCGACGATCATGTAAGCCACCTGAGCGAGATGTTTCAGGTACTTCGCCGATATGGAATGAAGCTGAATCCTCTAAAGTGCTCCTTCGGAGTGTCATCGGGAAAATTCTTAGGATTCATTGTCCATGCCAGAGGAATTGAAGCAAACCCTGAACAAATCCGGGCTCTAAAAGAAATAAGGATACCTTCCACTCGAAAAAAAATGCAGAGCCTAAACGGAAAGGTGGCCGCCCTAAGCAGATTCATTTCCAAAGCAACTGAAAAGTGCGTCCCTTTCTTCGAAGCTCTCAAGAAAGACAAAGGAAAGTTCGAATGAACCGATGAATGCTTAAAAGCCTTCCTTAACCTGATCGAACACCTTCAGAAACCACCAGTACTCTCAACTCCAAACGAAGGCGAAGAGCTATACCTATACCTCGCTGTATCATCTCATGCTCTAAGCGCTGCCCTGGTAAGAGAAGAAGACCGCACACAACGCCCGGTGTACTTTATAAGTAAGAGATTTACAGGGGCAGAAGCCAGATATCCTAAACTTGAGAAATTGGCATATTGTTTATTGATCGCGTCACGAAAACTGCGACACTACTTCCAATCTCACTCCATCAGAGTTCTAACCTATCAACCACTAAGACAGGTGCTCCATCGTCCCGACACTTCTGGACGACTCCTCAAATGGTGCATTGAACTAAGTCAGTATGACGTCACCTACCATCCTCACACCGCTATCAAGGGACAAGCCATGGCCAATTTCATTGCCGAATTTACTACCAACGAAGGCAAGGATCAGTTTGAAATAGCAAAAGACATCAAGTGGAACCTCTTTGTAGATGGAGCATCGAACGAACAAGGCTCAGGGGCAGGTATTGTGATAATCACCCCCAGGGGAAGAAAGATGTACTATGCATTAAGGTTAGAATTCGCGGCCACTAACAACGATGCGGAGTATGAGGCAGTAATAGCGGGATTGGACCTTGCCTTAGAAATTGGAGTCAATTCTTTATGTCTTCATAGTGATTCTCAACTTATCGTAAACCAAGTACTAGGAGAATTCCAGACACGAGGAGAACGACTCACAGCATATCTAAAGAAAACCAAACTGCTGCTCGATCAATTGGACCATTATCTAATCAAACATATTCCTCGAGAAGATAACCAAGAGGCCGATGAACGAGCAAAGCAAGCTAGTATGAAGAATAGCACCATTTCCGGAGCACTAGCCATCTCAAGGCAGCTAACCCCAAGTTTCGAACAAGTGAATCTGATAACTGCAATCGAAGAAGGAACTTGGATGACTCCTATCCGAAAATATTTGCAGGACGGCACACTACCAGACAAACGTGATGAAGTAAGGAGAATTTTGAGGAAAGCTCCCCACTACACTATACAAGAGGGCATCCTCTATCGGCGTGGCTTCTCTAACCTCTTATTCAGATGCGTCGCTGGAAGGGAAACCAAGGAAATCTTATTCAACATCCATCAAGGAAGTTGCGGAGATCACACTGGAGGGCAGACTCTGGCGAAAAAGATACTCCGATATGGATATTACTGGCCCACACTAAACAAGGACGCCTTAGACTTCGTCAAGAGATGCGACGGATGTCAGAAATTTGCCAAGATTCCTCGACTACCCACAAACGAGATTACTCAAATGACCAGCCCTTGGCCCTTTGCTGTATGGGGAATTGATTTAATTGGCGAACTGCCAACGGGCCGAGGCGGAGCCAAATATGCTATAGTGGCAGTCGATTATTTCACCAAATGGGTGGAAGCGGAACCCCTAAATAAAATATCTTCAGCAAAAGTTATCAACTTCTTGATCAAAAATATTCTGTGCAGGTACGGAGTACCACTCAAGATCATATCAGACAACGGACTCCAATTTGACAGCGAAGAATTCGCCGACTGGTGCCAAGAGCATGGAATTCATAAAAGCTTCTCATCAGTAGCTTATCCTCAGGCAAATGGACAAGTCGAAGCTGTCAACAAAATTCTCAAAACCCTAATCAAGAAGAAACTTGAAAAGTCAAAAGGCGCTTGGGTGGACGAACTTCCCACAGCACTTTGGGCCTACCGCACATCTTTCAGAACATCAACGGGACATACTCCTTTCTCTTTGGCATACGGATCGGAGGCAATGCTCCCTGTTGAGACTATTGTTCTTTCCCACCGTAGGATCCACTACAATCCAGAAGAAAACGAAGAACTCCTCCTCTTGTCTTTGGATCTGATTGAGGAAAGGAGAAACGATGCAGCACTCAAAGCAGCAGCTCACAAACAAAAAGTGGCAGCACTATACAACTCCAAAGTCAAGCATCGCATCTTACAAGAAGGAGATCTTGTCCTCAGGCGAATCTTTCCGCGCCCCGGGGCACTGGACCCCATCTGGGACGGACCATATGTAATTCATAAAGATCTCCACAACGGAGCTTATATTTTGTCAACAGTGGACGGAGAGGTGTTCCAGAGGGCATGGAACATCCGACACCTCCGTCGATACTTTTCTTAACTTGTACTGCCCATATGAAGTGAATTAACAAAGAGAATCAGTGGACGTAGGCGTTTTCATGCCGAACCACTTTAAAAATCTTGTCTCTTTTTAACTTGTTCCTTTATATCTTGGCTGCTTGTTAAGCTTTATCTTTTTCTGTTGAACAAAATCTTATGGCATCTCCACTCAAGACGCACCACGGCCTCATCTGGACAAGGCCTAACAGGTACGCTACGATTCTATGCACTCGCCAATGAGACTCTTTTGCTCCAGCATCCCTCTGTTGCGGGTTAACTCATTGCTCGCGCCTGCCCTCAAAGCCAACTGTAATGAGCCGATTATAAGTCATCATAAAGGCCGACTATAGCCGATGGCAGCTCATTACGGCGTTCGGGTCGCCGGCAACTGTGAACCTACTTTAAGCCCCAACATAAGGTGTGGCCAGCCAGGGGTAGTTCACGGCCAACGGCACCCACGCTAGCCGGCCACGGTAAATCGAATAATACCCACGATTACGGACCATAATGGTTCGGGTAGTTACCGTGCGCGATCTCGGCTCCGATGTGTCTTAAGTGCGGCTGTGGTAAAAAAGAAAACTCCCCGCGGAGGCGTAAGATGGGTGACAAATGTCTCCAAGACCCACAGCTAGGGAAAGTGACTACAAAACCCGTTTGCCATGAACTTAAGCACATCGACGGCCTTCCGTGACTGGAAGTTTTACTTTTTCTATATTTCCATTTCATTTAAATACTTTTCTCCTACCCTGTATAACAAACTCTAGAGTACAGGAAATCAAATAGGGAGCATTCACTCATGAGAATCTAAGCCTGCGTACTGGGTGGCAAGGTACTCAGATATATCCATGATCGGTTACACAAGAAGCTCGAAGCTACCGCCTGCAAATAAAACATGAAAGGCGGTACTCTCTTCTCTTGTACATAAATACCTAACTATAGCTTATTCATATGTCACACTAACATTGCAAAACATGAAATTATATTTCAAGCAGAGGCTTAACGTCAAACACAACTAAAATCACAGGCATATACATAGTTATACTTCTCACGCAGCACATCAAAATGACAACAACGTTTAAACATAACAAAATCAGCTTATATTATAAAATCACACCAAGTTATTCTCTGCAAATAATATTATTACAGTCACATCAATGTTTTGGACTAACGTAAACAACAGTAAAAAGAAATAAAAAGCGGCCGAATCCGGACAGGTAACCAGCTGCGTCCACACTCCATCACCAACTTCCCAAGCCTACTTGGCCGCAGGGCCGGAACCCCCAGCATGTTGATCGGAAGTTCCACCTGTCCAATTCAGAAGAGGAATCCATTAAACAAACGATAAACGATCAAGTTATGGAAACCCAGAAAGAAAAGGTAAAGGGAAGAATAACTCACCAGCGTCCGCCGCTTGATCCTCATCCTCCAGTTGCACACCCGCTTCCTCCGCAGCAAGCAACCGCATCCCCTCCTTCACCGCCGCTTGCTCCTCTTTCGAGAACTGAGCAGTGACCACATCCAGGCTAAAAGCCACTCCACCTTCCTTACCCGCATTGACCCTGGCCTCCTCTAAAGCCCGAAGATATATCTTGGCCATGACCCAGGGATAGTCATCCATCCAAGACAAGCTGCCCTCCTTCCAAGTGCGGAAGTACATGTCCTGCAGCATCTCGTCCATCATCCCCTCATTCTCCTCGAACTCCCTCACCCGGGCCTCGGAAGCCTGCAACTTGGCGACAACGACATCCCTCTCTGATCGGTATCTCAAGCAGTCAGCCTGGAGAGACCTCCTCATCTCCTCCATCTCCTCCTTTAGCTTGACTTGAGCCATCTCCGCAGCCTCAAGCCTTCCAGACAACTCCTCTACCTGCTCGAGATCCGCATTCCGAACCTCATCCACTGTCGCAATGGCCATGTCGATCCGCTCCTTACAGGCGGCCTCCATCTTCCGTAATTCTGCCCTACTAGCCTTTTCCATGGTCTCTTTCAGCCGCCTGGAGGCTTCCTCGTGTTGAGAAATCTGAACGGCTTGACCGGCAAGCTGTTCAGCCTGATCGGCAACCTTCAGCCTCAACCGAATATTAGCACTCCCAATCTCCTCCCCGGCCTTGACCAATTGAGCATGATACTTCATTAACTTCTTGGTCTCTTCAGCCACCCGATCGATATTAGCTTTGACTTCGTCTCCCATGGTAACTACCCGAGTGGTAAGCAGATCAAGATCTAGGGACTTAGCCTCGTCTAACACTCGTACCATGGGGTTGCGGGGAAGGAGGTGCTCACCCGTGGCCTCATCAAATGAAATATCCCGAGTGCTTGGATCTAAATCAGGATGACCGGCAAAGGGGTCACGAGGCACGTCAGGGCGCCTTATGCGGATAACAGTGGGATTCTTAGAAGGAGGTGGAGGGGGGATAAACTCCGTGCTCTCCTCCGTGGTATCACGAGGAGGCTGAACAGGAAACTGCGGACCAGGGGAAGGCTCAAATAAAGAACGACTCCTCTTCTTTTTCTGAATGCTCTCTTCGATGACCCCAAGAAGAGGACGGTATTTGACCACGTCCCCAGTACGACCAGTGGGAGGCTTCGCAGAAGCTCTCATCAACTTGAATTGTTCGAGGCGGTGTCGAACGTCCGACATTTTAACCACCTGGCCTGCCCCTGGAATAAAGAACAAGTGTTACGAACATACAATGGTCCACAATTCAGGAAACATGTTAAGTAAAAAGAAAGAAAAGTGAGAAGGCACGTCTATTATACAAACCCTGCGGAGGAGTGGGGTACTGCAATAAGTCCTGAATCTCATTACAGGACAGAAGTGAACCATAAAATATTTCTAAGTCCTTATCGAAAACGGAATCGACAGAGGACAAAAGTTCACCTTGCACCGCCGAAGTCACCATGGCTGAGGAACCCCTGGGGGATAGATCGGCACCAGCCCCGACCTTGCCAGTCTCCTCCGCCCTCCGACTCTCCTTCCATATCGCCTCCTTCGCCCTCTTCCACACCTTCCTCCTCCGGAATGATCGGGCAAGTACTAGGAGAGGGGCCCTCCGACTCTTTAAGCTTCTTGCCTCCCGCGACGGGATGTTGTGCAAAGGGTTTCCTCTTGCCACTCCCCACCGTGGCCCCCTCCTTAGCTTTAGCAGCCTTCTCCTCAGCCGTGTCCCTCTGCTTAACCACGGACTGGTGCGGCTGGATCAAATTATACTCCAGGAGGGTAGCGTTCCTGATCAGGAACGAAGCCGACCTGTCCCGCACGGGAATGGCCTTTATTCCAGCAGCCATCCGCGCCAAAGAATCATCTTCCACGACCGCAATGCCACCTGTCGCTAGCAAGAAATAGAAGCGTGTCAGAAGAAGCACTACAGTCAGAACATGGAAAATATAAATGAAATTCATCTTACAACCGGAAGTGAAAAGGCGGAAAGAAACAGAATCGTCCTTGATAAAAAACCATTCCTTCTTGAACATGGTGAACTTTGAATATAAGTCCAAGACCGGTTTGAAGGGCACGGCCGCTTCCAGACTAATATACGGAGACCCCTTCTTGTAGCCTCTCAGGTTATACAGATATCGAATTTCCCGGTTAGAAGGAGGGCGCCCATACCTCCTCTGGAAGATGACGAAAAGGCTTACCAGAATGGCATAAGAGTTCGGCTGAAGCTGGAATGGAGCCACTTTCAAATATGTGGTAAAGCTGACTATCCAGGCATTGATAGGAGGGATAGCACCACACATGCAATGGTACCTGCTATAAGCAAAGTAACCTTCGGGGGGATTAGACGGCATCACTCCATCTCCCGGCAGCAGCATAAGAGCCCTGTCTATCCCAAATGAACGAGATATGACATCAAGTTGCTCCTCCTTTAGGGAGCTAGGAAAGCAATCGGGAGGGGAGACCAGAAGTTCCTGTGGACCATATCCGTCCACTAACGACCTCGGAACAGGTCGATGCTGCCCGGATCCTGGTTGGGCTGGGGGCACGGAGGAAGACTCGCCTCCATCCTTGGATTTCCGTCTGTCTGATCGTGTTTCCGTCTTGCGAGACATTTATCTGCATACATAAAAGTGAAAAGACAGGTTGTTAGAACAAGGAGTACAGAGATGTAAGCGAAAAAGAATGCATAAGTCCAGAGTTCCACTCAAAGTCCAAATACAAGAGTTCATTCGGTATACATGTCATTCGGCACTAAGAGTTCATTCGGTATACATCCATTCGGCACTAAGGCCTAAGGCCCATTCGGTAAAACGAAGACCTTCGCATGTCGTTCGGCAAATTAGGCCCATTCGGTAGTAAGTCCATTCGGCGATAAGTGTATACCTGATTCGGTAGGCAAGTTGGTTCGGCATGAAATGGTTCGGCTTTCGTTTGATTCGGCAAGAGGGTTGGCTCGGTATAGTGTTGGTTCGGCACTTGATGATTCGGTAAGGAAAAAACTAAGGGGGTGTAGCTCTATATATAGGCGCGCTCAGATCTGCCGAACCATCTGGTCCGGCTACCGGACCAACATATACCGGACCAACCATATGCCGAATGAAAACATCCATCCGGACCAACCAAACACCGAATGATGTTGTCTCCACCAGCGAAAGTCAGAAGCAGGGGGTACGCAGGGCGCCTCACTCAGATAAGTACCGAACTCCAGAGCTTACTAATAAAATAAAGAATATGATAACAATGAATAAGTCGTAAATCTCTCACTAACATGGGTTAATCATTTACACGTGTACGCAACCACGAACGGTCCATAGGCACGCTCTGAATGGCTATTAACCCTATCGTCGTGAGAATTTACACTTTGGCATCCCTTTTTAAGCTCATTAGTTAAACGGATATTTGATTCTGATAATTAGGAAATGGCTAAGCTGCTTACACATGTACGGGGTCGAGAGAAACCCTTGGGCATGCTCTGAGCTGGCGATAAACCAAACGATCCAGGGGTCCACTCTAACGTGAACCTGGCATCGATGATGCTAAGCCCCCTCGGGGCTCACTCTCTCGTCCCGAACGACACAGTTCACTTCATCTCGAATATTTCGATCACGAACGGTCGTTATCTGAAATCACACTAAAACTGTAAATTCCTTTGCAGGACATCAGCAGGATACGAACATCCAGCCCATGGCGTTACAAAACAAACCTCCCTACCACGAGGAAACAAAGCGCGACACATGTAAGCACGTGCCCCACTTTGGGGGGCAAAATGTTGGGCGAATTCTCACCCAGAAGATCTCGAGACCAAGAAGCCACAGTTTCGCTCGGGTTCGCAATCTCCACTTCATTCAGCACGACCAGCCACCTTCTCATTCGGCAATGCAAGACCATGTCCATTCGGCTTGGATAGCCTCCTTCTCATTCGGCCTCCTTCCCATTCGGCCTCCTTCTCGTTCGGCAATACAAGCCCGAACCCATTCGGCATAACCAGCTATCCACCGAGCCAACTCTCCACAACCGGTCCAAGCAAGCACCGAACCACCTCACCACCGGTCCACACCTATCACCGGTCCACACTCACTGCCGGTCCACATCCACACCGCTACCACCGGTCCACACCTACCACCGGGCCAAGCTCCATGCCGAATGAGACCTCGTCGAACCAGACAACTGCCAGTCCAGACTGCTTCAGCCCGGGCCCACCAGCAGCCATATACATCCAAGACCCCTGCCCCCTACCTCACTCTATAAATAGAGGGGCAGGGGTACAACAATGGCAGACAAGTTTGAGAGCTCAAGCACGGAAGGAACTTTCAAACTACTTTCATATATTTGTACACAAAGCATTGTACTTGTAATCTGAAAGAAAGAAGATAATAACATATAAAGTGGACGTAGGCACGTTCTGGCCGAACCACTATAAATCTGTGTGTCTTTTACATTTCAGCCCCTGCTTTTTTCATATTTACATAACTCATCTAAATCATTAAGAATCACATAAAACCAATTAAATCTCACGACTTGGAGGTGTTTGCCCACTTTTCGCGCAAACAAGATTTAATTAGAAAACCTAGAATGTGGTGTTAGCCCCAAGCCTAAGTTACTAATTTCTTATACTCCAACTCCCTATTCATTCTCTTATTTCCTACAAAACTAAAGGAAAAAAAATTAGAATTATGGCCGACTATATATCTCAGAAGAATGATAATGAAACTACGATAAACGAAGAAGCTTCCATCATTAAAGAGACTTTAACCAAGCTCAATCAAATCAAAGGGAAGTAAACCTTTCTCTAAACCCTTCCAAACACATATGGGTTAGGATTGCATTTATGGTTGATGGTTTTAATGATGCATGTTAAATGTTATTTGTTCATGACCTAGAATTTTAAAGGTGATGATTTGATGTGTTAAGGTAAATTTAAGGATTAAACCTATATTTAATCACTTTAAATTTTTATATGAATTGTGAAATGTTAATGTAGAGATGGGATTTTAATTTGGTAACTTTCTGAAATTATATGAAATTTAAATGAATGTTGCCTAACTCTGGAAGCTAATTTATATGAATTACAGTAAAAATAATTATTTTGGCCCAGAAATTTTATAGAAAGCCAGATATATTAAATTGGAATTTTGGTGAATTTTTGAGCTATTTTCCATGCATTTTCGAATCATTATGAATCAAGTAACAAAGGGATAAGTTAATTATCCATAGGAATCAAAATTGCTAATTAAATAAATAATTAACAAATTATGAAAAATGAACCAAAAATCTTGAGAAAACCAATCAGAATATGACATATATAAGTTAGGTTAAAAGTAATTATCTGGAATGGAAATAAAACATTTTTCTAATTAATTAAAGACTATCATAGTCAACTTGTGATAGCCACTATGACCATCAAATGTGATAGTCCCTATAAACTCAACTCGTAATAGTTAATCTGGAGTTCAAAGTGCGACAGTTAAGTAGAGTCCGACCTGCGATGGCTAAATTGGAATCAACTTGCGGCATCTATGTTGGAATCAACATGTGATGACTACGTTAGAATTAACTTACGATAGCTAAGTTGGATTCAACTTGCAATAACTAATAAGAAATCAATGTATGGTAGCTGGTAAGTAACCAACATGTGGTAGCTCTAGGGGACTCAACCTGTGATAGCTAATAAAAGCTATTAACTCATGACAGTCCATTGAGATTCAACGTGCAATAACTACGCAAAGGTCGGTTAACCTGCAGTAACTAATAAAAGCTATTAACATGTGATAGGCCTTTCCAATAGCGATAGCTAGGGTAATCTTAACACACAAAAGACCTTTCCAATAGGTGATAGCCATATAAGGTTGATCTAAGATAACGAATGAAGCTAAGAAATGGCTAAGTACAAGAAATGATCGATCCTAAAGATGAAATAGCTTTGGGAAATAATAAGTTAATAAAGAATAACTTAATTAAAGCATGAAATTTAGACCAGGCTTGATTAAGAAATGGTTGGTAAGTTAAATCATTTGTAAGAATGTAAATGCAAATGGAAGGCCTTTGTGGCAATAAGATGTCTAAACACGATGCCTTATTCGATGAGTAGTGATATAAGGCCCTAGTAGATATAATATGCCTAAAATATGACATTGTATTTAGTAACATTAATGGAAGGCATGTATGGCTACCACCTGCCTAAAACACGACATAAAAATTAGTAATTTCGAAGGAAGGCCTTAGTAGCAAACTCATGTATGTTCATGACAATATAAGAGAACGATGGTGTAAGGCTTGTATAGCATATGATTGTCTATTCATGATAAATAAGCGAGAATGATGTAATAAGGCTTGTGTACCTTCTAGTTGTCTATTCACAACAAATGCTAGAGCACTAGTGTAAGGCCTTTGTGGCAACCTAACCATCTGTTCATTATAAAATTGAGGTAAAACACCTTTGAATAACCCTACATGTCAAATATTGGAATCAAACCGGTAAGAGTTAGGCATGTGTGGCAATTCCAAATGAGACTATAGAAATTAGTTGACATGTGTGTAGTAAGTCTCACACTTATGATGAATTGATGATTATACATGACTATGATGTAATACCATTGTGAAGTATTCTGTAAATGATGATGATGTTTAGGATAATGAAGGGAAACTCGTTTTGTGCTTTAGCGATGTGGTCTCACTATATGTTTCCTTGTTAGAGCATAACAAGCTTTATATTCGATTTATGTTTTTATTATTTCCCGTAAACTCATGGATACTCATTCGAGTAGGATGAGTTTATGGCATAGACAAGTATTTCTTTGATTAACGAATAAAGAGGCCAAGGATGAAGCATGAGGCTTATTTTGCAAATAAAAGTTGCTTGAAATTCCACTATGTAAAACTAGGAATTATAACTAGTTAAGAGTCCATGTTAGCATCTTCACATGCTAGGCATGGCAATCTATTTGCATTTTTATTATATTTACCCTTGCGTAGGTATGCAAAGGGTTAATGATAATGTAATGAATCATGTAAAATTATCAAATGCAATGGAAATTTATCTAGATGCTCTGCTTACTTATGTTGTAAAAATTAAATACTTAACTCATTTGTCAATTGAAAATGATTCTAGTGACGACTGCAGCATCATCGGCATCTATTTTTGGGTCTCAAGTTCAGTTTCATTCCTAAAGCATCTTGTAAACTCCTTTAGAACTCACTTGCGAAGAGTGTGTCCTGATAACTCACTATACTAACTAGAATTCAATCTACCCAAACTATTTCTTAATATACAACATTGCTAATGTCACCGCTTTCCTTATGCTCTTCAAAGGGATAAAATGTGCACTCTTGATTAGACTATCCACTATTACCCAAGTACTCTCATTAACTCTTTTGATCCAAGGCAATTGGTCAATGAAGTCCATAGATTTGTTCTCTTATTTCCACCATGGAACCTCGAATGAGAGTAATAGTCCACTCAGCCTTTTCCGTTCAGCTTTGACCCTTTGGCATGTCAACATTTTGCCACATACTTTACCATATGCCTCTTCATTCCTAACCAATAGAATGTTCTCTTCGTATCTTAGTACATTTTGCCTCCATTTGGATGATTGATCATCCAAGAATGGTGACACTCTCCTAAGACTTCTTCTGTCAACACATTGATATGTGGTACACATAGCCTACCATGTTACCTCAGATATTCCTTTTGGTCATTGGAGTAAATATCCCAATGGTCCAATTGTCCACTATTTCCAATCATTTGTAGATCCTACCAAATATACATGTTGTCTCCGACTAAGTCCAATTTGATCAATTAGTGCAGGTTCTTGCACCGCAGCAACCAGACTTGGGTTATATTTTTATGAATGTCAGAAGTAAAAATTGAAAATAAACTCTAAGAACTTCCATTCCGCCATCATATTTCATTGTTGCCTGCTTTCTAATTGATGCATTAATAACCACATTTCCTTTTTCAGGAGTACAAGTAATCCAAAAATCATATAATGAATGGAACTCCATCCACCTTTGCTACCTCAAATTCATATCCTTTTGATAGAATTGGTACCTGAGGTACTTGTGGCCAATGAACAACTCAACTTTCTCCTAACAAATAGTCTCTCTGATATTTTAATTCAAACATGATTACAGCTAGCTCAAGGTCTTGTGTCAGGTAATTCTTCTCATGCACATTGAGTTATCGGCTAGCATATATATGCTACCACTTTTCCTTCTTGCATCAAGATAGCAACATGATCAGCTCCATAAGCATTAACATAGATGGTACATAGCTTACTTCCATCCGGGAGGGTTAGGACACGTGCTCTTATTAATATCCCTTTCAACTTAATGAACCACTTCTCATAATCTAGGCTTTAGATAAACACCATATTCTTCTTAGTAAGTTTGGTTATAGGTGATGAGATCTTTGCAAAGTCCTTGATAAACTTCCTATAGAATCCAACCAACATTAAAAATTATGAACCTACAAAGCATTTTTCAGTGTCTTCCTTTCCTTCACTACTTCAACTTTCCTTGGTTTATGGCCAACCCTTCTCCAGATACAATATATCTAAGGAATCTGACTTACTTCTTCCAAAAATTATATTTTGAGAACTTTTCTCCCAATCAGTTCCTTCTTTGTACCTCCAATACTTACTTTAAGTTACATTTATGCTCCTCTTCACTTTTGGAGAACACTAAGATATCATTTGGTGGCACCATAGAAAATTTGTTTGCTGCTCCTTAAAAACTCTACTCATCAAATTCATAAAGTATGCAAGAGAATTAGTCCATGCAAGAGCATTAGTCAAGTCGAATGACATGACGACATATTCAAATAATCCATCCGGAGTCTGCAATTTAATCTTCTATATACTATCCTCTTTCACTCTCAACTAATGGAATATAGTAGCTAAATCAAGCCAAGAGAAAATATTAGCCTCGACCAATTCATCGAAGAGGTCGTCAATGTGAGGAAATGGGTATTGGTTTTTCCTCACCGGTTTGTTTAGCTCTTGGTAATCAACACACATCCTAAGTGAACCTTCTTCATTAATGGAAAAAACCACGGTAACTCCCCACTCTGAAATACTTCTCCTTGTAAAGCTTTCTCCAATAATTCCAAGACTTTCATATCTAGTTCTCTCCTTTCTTTCAGAGCCATATGCCTACATGGCCTCACTATGAGCTTATTATCTTTCTCAAAATCTATTCTAAACTCAACCTCTCTTTGGGGTGGAGGGCCAGAAACTTTAGCGAAGACATCTGGAAAAACTTGCACTTTCGGGATCAATGATAAATCGTCATGTGACTTAATGAGAGAACACATGTAACTCGACCACGTGGATTCATCAGACAAAAAGATCCTGCTCTACACCCTTTCTCAACCATGATCCTCTCCTATCACAATCCAGTGTCACCTTATAATGTGTTATCCTGCCCATTCCTAAATCTGTACCTTAAAAAATTAAGTACACATGTGTTACATAAGAACACCATACCATGTATCATAAACAAACTTCAAATTTAGACAAACCACAGATAGACGGTCTGATCCCCTGATAGTATTAGACACTAAGATATAATTATATATAATTTGGGGTCTAAGGCATAACTTTTCTACTAATTCATGGCTAATGAATGAATATGATTCTCCAATACCAAATAGAGTTCTGATAGGAAATCCAGATAACAATAACACACCTTCTATGAGTATCTACTTCCCTTTCTCTTCTACTAGTGACCCAATACTACCATCGGAGTTTCCTCCAATGCATACGCCTTAACTAGCACCATTCCTTCTTATGCTCAATTGGTAGTTGTTTTTGAAATGATCGAATTGGTGATAACCATCACACTTAATTCGTGAGATGTCTGTCTTAGATTGCTTCATCATGTGTCGTTTCCTATAGCATCTGCTACAGAAAATGGCCTGGTTCTTTCTATATCCTCCCTAGGGGAATACCTTTGTGCTTATTCTCATTTGGTCCACTCCCTTCTTTGGTTTATCTTCTTTATCCGCACTAGCTAGTTTACCATCAATCAAACTCAATAATGTAGCTTCAACTAATCCCTCAAATGCCTCTCCATAAGGTATCCGACTTTGTGTCAGATCCTTTAATAATGAGTTGAGACCCTTTGCAAATTTTAGATCCATCTTCTCAACGGTGTTGATCAAGTTAAATTTGAAATTCACCAACTAATTAAACCGATTGACTACTTGCCCATCATTAAATCTCTTGTTTTGTATGAATAAATTTCTCCAATAGTAACCCTTTCTCTACACTAGAGAAGAACTCGAATTCGAATCTCCTCTTAAATCCTGTCTACTAGTAGTGTCTTCATCCACTTTATAAATAATTACCTCCCACCAATTAGCTGCCACTCCTTACAAATGTCAAGCAGCTAACTACCTTGTAGTGTGATATCACTTAAGCCCAATAATATGTAATCTTCTCACATGAAGCAAGCTATGCCCTAGTCATTGAATAGGGCTTAGTTCCTACGTAAATTTTTCCACTCCAACTTAAGAAATCCCTATAAATCTTCGAGAAATCCACTACCAGTACTTGTTGAACGAGAACTACCCCATGGTTATTAGGTATAGGATTAGTGGAATTAGTAACATTGTCCTAACCCATTATCTATAAATACATTCAAAAGTAGATAGGAATATTAACTCTAGGGATGTCTACTATTTAAACTCTAATGTAGTATCGGCCCTAGTTTCAATCCCACCAGTACTGACAGTGTTGGTCTTAATTCTAGTTGAGTTGCTCATTTTCAACTATCTATAAAAATGGAATTCATTATCAACTCCCTAAAAGATAATGGATAAACCGAAATAATAAATTATGTACATATGTACTCAACTTTTATACATGTAAATGTCTAAAAGGAAAATACAAATATGCTCTCTTAATGTATTCCTAGTCCATTTTTTAAGGAATATTTTTCTCTAATACCAAATGTAACAACTCGTCATTTTCGACCCTCTGATTTAGAATGACTTACGATGTGTAAATCCCAAAGGCCGAAAATGAAGATACGTTATTACTTGGTAATAAGAGAAAGAGAAAATATATTCTGTCTTTTTCTTTCTGAACTCATAACAGAAGGTAAAAACATATAATATAATCAAGTATCACTTTATTCCAAACTATTAGATCCAATTATATACATAAGTCGTATACAAAACCAATCCAATCTACAAACACATTCATATAAACCAATATCAATGTCACATGATTAATTTTATATACGTTTATATACCTAAGTAATGCCATTGCAATTTGCACCTTCAAATATTACTTGACACAGCATACTGAATTCCATCAACCTAGTGATGAAACAAAAAGGGAAAAACATGAAGAGGGTCAGCGGAAAATCTGGTGTGTTATGTAATTCTAGTATACACATAGTCTAATCATTCACAAATAATACTAGACAATTATGGTAAACATCATACCCATGTGCAAATAATAAGTTTGTCAAATAATACAACAAATATGGCTAACTCGTGAAACAAGGTTTTTGTCCAATATAGTTACAATGGTCGATGACATGGTCTAACCTACATATAAAGTCAAGCCTACAATATTGCATTAACACATGATAGAACCACCAAATGGATACTATTTCGTATACGGATTTTAAACCCATTTTCTCCAACAACATGCACCTCAGAAAGAACCACTAATCACTGAGTGATTGTGTTACCATGGTAACAAAAAGAGAACACAAAAATCAATATTCAAGTAATCGTTAAACATATCAATCAACTATCCATACGTATTTGTGTGTATCTACGTGTATGTGATTATACATACGTCTAATCGTTCCATTCAATTTATCCAGAATCACATCACAACGCTGCCTAAATTTCACCTAAAGAACCCCGAAAAAGCCCCAAAACAATCCTCCTTCAATATATTAACCGAACCCTGTTGGGTCAAGTATGCCTGACCCAACAGTCAACCATCGGTAAACCACTGGTTGCTCCACCTGTGGATCGATGGTGGCTGTGTATAATAGCCTAAGGGCTCCTGCATTTTTCAGGTGTGTGTAGTCAGTTTTGTTTTCCTCTTTACTCACTTGTTTTAGATCTGATTTTCAATTCGTTTTCTTTTAGATTTATATATGCTTTTTTATATCTTTCTTCGTCAATTTTATCAAAATTTTTGCTTTGAAATCATTTCAAAACTGCACTAGAAATCAGTATTTGCAAAACCAGTTTTCAGAAAATAAAATTTTATCTTTTCACCATATATACTTCAAAATAACATTAAAAATCTTTAAAATTTCAAAATAAATTATAATTCACACCATAAATACCAAAAGAGACTTTATAAACACTTGTATATGATTTTTATACACACTTATAAGGTATATTTCAAAAGAATCACATTTCCATTCATAAAATGCTATATTTTAAATCACTTGCCAATAATTCTTATAAAATTACCAAAAATATACTTAAACCATATTTAATTTTTGAAACACATATATCAAATTTGAAATTATTAGATACACTTATATATGATTTATCATGATTTGTCCCATAAGGTGTGTACATGTATATGTATATGTATATGCATATGCATACGCATATGCATATGCATATGTATATGTATATGTATATGTATGTCTCAAATTTCCATTTTTCAACATTTCATCCACATATATTATTATACATGAATTGTGTACATATATATTATAAATTCTAAATTTATCTTCTTTAAATATACCTCATTTCAATTTTCAATTTTTATACCTATTAGTATGGATTGAAGCCCATGCTATCCATATTTCACTATTGATTTCCACTTATTCAATCTCATAATAATAATAAACCATTCTCATAAATACTAATATTCAAATGTTCTTTTATTCTCAAATTCTATAAATTTTTACTTACCGTCTAATGTTATAATCATCCTCAATTAATCCAAACTCAAGCCCTAAGCCATATTTAGCAAAGAACTATCAAGGTTTAACTAGTTATATGATAGATTAGGCGAAATCCACTAACTTAAATCCAAATTGCTCCAATGTGCTCATTTTAAAATTTTAGTTTGCCTCTAACTCCATTTTTTTCTCTTCTAATTAGTAAAAGTATATCGGCCTCGACTTTCTCTTTGATTTGGTGTTTAATTCGTTGAATTTCTTGATGAATTGGGGGAGAATTTGGAATTTAAATAAAAAACGATTTCTGGTTTTTGAAATAAAGACGTAAGGAAGAAGAAGCATATGGAGGAAAATGAATTTAAATTCTCAAAATAGGAAGAAACGGTCTTCTTTGTATAGCCAACGTAAAGTGTTTATTCAATTTAATTTGGCAATGGCTTATTTAAAATTGAAAATTTTGAATTATTAAAACAGTGATATCTCCACGCACGAACTCTGATTTGGACAAACAAATCTAGGGCATGCATAAGAAAAATGAGAGGGTCGCAATGATACAAGTTTTGTCTCAAAATTTGTATGTCTGAAAAATGATTATTTTGTCCCTAAGATCAAAATTATTGAATTTATTCAATTTCAAATTAATACGCTAGTACATAATAATCAAGGTAATAGAACCTCATCTCAATCTGCATCTTCGTAACAACCCGAAAATTGAGCTATAATAATTAATTAAACAAAAAAATTGTCAAATTTTCATCGAGCTACGGGAGTTGCACTATTGGGTCTGTGGCGATTTTTTGAACAATTCCATATATAACGTGTCGAGATCCGAGCTAGTAGGAAATAGTTAGAAAGAAATAAGAAATCAAAAGAAAATGAAAAAAATGCATGATCCATACGGGTCAACCAATGCTAGGCTCGGGTCGACTCCTAGAGAAGCTAGGTCGACTCGCCATATTTCGTGGACATGAAAACGTCCAGGTACATGCCGAACATTATATTTTTGATTTTTGACCAAATCTTGTGCGTACGTAGCAGCATCTGACGGTTCCTAGCGAGCCTATGACGTGATTGCACCAGATTCAATCTTCAATTCCAACATTCTAAGATCTCTAAGCTACACTTTAAGAAACAACCCTAGACCTATTTTTCTCATTTAGATTTTCTTCTATTTGGGTTCATTGCCTGAGGCTGCACCTTAAATAGAAATTTTTTCGAAGGAGGAGATCTTTTTGATAAAAATATTCTACGCCCTATGAGTGGATCCAGGAAGGCCAAGGACTAGCTCTATAGACCACAGGTGAGTGTTTTGTATTTATTTTAGAATTTAAATAATTTAAAATAATAGGGTTCTCAGTAGTTGTAGTTTTTCTATAATTTTAAGACATATTTTTTATAAGTTTATTTATAGGTTCTTAAGTAAATTTCAGAAGTTCTTTTCAGTCTATTTTATTCAACTATTTTATGCAGCTATTTTATTCAGTTATTTACAGTTATTTACATCTGTTTTAAGTTGGAATTTAGCCTGCAAATGTTAGTTTTTTAATAGAGATTTAATCCCTTTTTACGTGAATAAATTAAAAAGAGAAGAATCCGCTAATATGAATTAAAATAGAATAACAACAAATTTACAAAAATTAGACGTAAAATAACAAAAATTGAAATAAAAATAGAGATGGACTGAAATAGGTAAATTTAAGATATTTGCAAGCATAATTATAACAAGTGGTTATAATTAAAAAAGAGAAAATAGAAGAACAACAAGTGCAAGAACAATTATAACACAGGTTGTAATTAAAAAGAAAGAAATAATAGAAGAGGCTTATTTTAAAACTTAGATCTTGTTAAAAGAAAATACAACAGAAATAATAGAAGAGGCTTATTTTAAAACTTAGACCTTGAATTAAGTTAATAAGAAAATATAAAGTAGGGCCCGTAAAGGCAGCATTCCTTTCAGATCTTGGAATGATGGTCTCACAATAG
This sequence comes from Allium cepa, assembly GCA_030765085.1. NCBI lineage: Eukaryota > Viridiplantae > Streptophyta > Magnoliopsida > Asparagales > Amaryllidaceae > Allium > Allium cepa. The sequence continues at coordinate 952,985,381 of CM060934.1, read as the reverse complement.
TATGTGAGGCTAGGACACGCTTATGCAGATTAGGGTAAATAAGTGGTTATATAGAGATTCAAATCTGGGTATTTGGGCAAGAGGCGCAAAATTTGAATTTGTTTGCTAGGACCAGTACCGACAGCATTCCCTTTCAAGACTAGGACTGATGGTCTCACAACAGTTAGGTGAGCTAGGCAGCATTCCCTTTTAAGTCTAGGATAGATGGTCTCATAACCGTTAAGTGAGGCTGGGCACGCTTTTACTGATTAGGCTAAATAAGAGGTCAAAACAGGAGGCGACCGTGTGTATCGACGATGACCGAGCGTGCAACATTGATTAGGGTAAATAATTCACTACTACATCCTACGCACTAAAGAGGTGGCTTTTGTTATGACTAACAGGATTGGTTCAGAGTGGCACAACAGAGATAGAATAGACCGACCAAAGGGTAGAATTAAGATTTCATCCTAATCAAGATAACAGTTGAGATAGGATTAGGGTTTCAGCCTAATCACAGTAGTTTAAGAAAAATGCAAACAATCACAATCAAACAACCAAAGCAAACGGTCAAACAAAATCAGAAACAGTATTTTATCCTAAATTTGTATTTTCTTTTTTTCCATTCAAGCTAGAACTATTGCTTAGTTTGTTATCTTTACCTTGCTTAGAAATGCTAGTAATTACTTTCACTCACCAGACTTATAGTCTGACCCACTCCTCTATTTCCCTCTTTTCCCCTCTAGGCCAGCAGAGTTGAGTTGATTCAGGTTGCTTGGAGATCCATTCCCTGAGTTTTCTCATTTCAGATGTTTTTTCCTGCTTTCAATCTTTTTTCATTTGCTTATGATGGATTTGCGCTTATGAAAGAAATTGCTATTATTATTGTTACTTTTATACTATCATTTTATGAGAATGAGATGTATTTTCATGAGACATGAGATATTTTTAGTTTTTGAGAGATGTTATGTATTATTTGATTTATTTTGAGATGAAATTTAATTTTGAATGATAAGTTATTATTTAAATATTTCCACTGTTTTTACTTATTTGTCTTGTGAATCTTAGTATATGTGATGCTTTAGCTATACCTATAACGCACCACATCCTTTGGTTTGTCCTTTTTAGTTATATTAAGGGGTGTGGAGTTTTCACTTGGTATCAGAGCCTAAGGATACAGGATTTCTAAAAACTTGTTTTAAAAGTAAAGTATTTTTCAAGGGTAACCTATTTTCAAACTATTTTTCAGAAAGAAACTCTTAAAATAGTTTTCAAGTAAAAAAGAGTTTTTATAAAAATCCCTCAAAGTCCAGTTCAACCTTCTTTCAATTTTTTCAAGCCAAAATTTTCTTTTCTTTGTATAGTATGGTGGACACCTCCAAGTTATGGCACCAAAGGTGCAAAGGCAAGTGCCCAACACGGCACCAGCGTGTGAAGATCCCATTAATGCACCTGTAGCAGCCAATTTTTCTAAGCTACGTAAGGACTTTATTAATCTAGGAGGCAATACGTTTTCTAGCATGGAGGATTTCATGGAGGCACGAACTTGGTTGAGGAATACAGAGTGGATATTTGGGCTGGTAGGATTGGAGAACAAACAGAGAGTTCAGTTGGCGTCTTGACAGCTGAAGGGAGAAGTTTATTAGTCCAAAGAAGGGGAGTCTTTCGGTGAAAGAATATATAAATCAGTTTAATGAGTTTTTGCGGTTCGGAGTAGAGCTTGTTAATACACGCATAAGAAGGCCATCAAGTTTGCTAAGGTTTTGAACCAGCCCCTCCATGGGTTAGCATTGACACGTGTACTTATTAGAGCGACGTATGAGTCACTTGTGGAAGTGGCTCTCATATCAGATGTAGCTAAGAAAGAAGAGGTTAAGGAGGTTCTTAAATTAGAAAACTCTAAGAAGCAGTGGTGGATGAGGACAAGAAGAAAGGAGAAGGACCTCAAAAAGGAAGATCAAGAATGGCGAGAAATGTCATAGTTGTGGATTAGTTGGGCATTCCACAAAGGATTACAAAAAGGATACGATGAAGAGGAGATGTTACAATTGTAGGAAACCTGGGCACCTTAGTAGAGCATGTCCTTATAGGGCAGGGCAGAGAGTAGGAGCACCTATAATGCAAGTACAGGCTTTGGATGTAACACCTTTTAGTAGTGGGCCGGATCGAGGTAGGAAAGTCTCTGTAGAAGTTTTGATCGCTATTTCAGATTTTTTCTATTCAGACTCTTTTTGACTATGGATCATGGCATTCTTTCATTTCTAGTTCCTTGGTTGATTGTTGGCACTTAGATATTTCTCTAGTTGTTGACCCTATAGTTGTTTCAAACCCAGTAGGAGGATCCGTTCATTTATCCATGAATGTAGGGGTTTGAAATTTTTTATACTAGACGTAGAGTTTGATTGTGATGCCTATGTACTGGGATTTTCGGGATATGAGATGATTTTGGGGATGGCTGGTTATCTACTTACGGTGTGATATTAGACGGTGAGAGGAGAGTTGTTAGGATAGAAACATGTAGCGGGGGGACTCTCGAGGTTTCTCATGGCCCATAGGGGTCAATCATTTTGAGCTTCCTTTATTCCCTTGATTCTTCACTAGGAGAATTAGATTCAATTCCAGTTGTTAGAGATTTCCCAGACATTTTTGAGGAAGTCAGAGGACTACCCCCTAAAAGAGAGATTGACTTTAGGATCTATCTAAATGACAATGCTAAGCCAGTGGCATTACCCATTAGATATATGGCTCCTAGAGAGAGGAAGGAGTTAAGAAAGCATATTGGTGAGCTATTGGAGAGAGGATTCATCAGACGGAGCATATAAGAGTGGGAAGCGCCTGTCATCTTTTCTACAAAATTGGATGGTTCCCTTCGACTTTGTGTAGATTATAGAGAGTTGAATAAGCTCACGAAGAAGAACCGTTACATGCTTCCTAGGATAGACGATCTCTTCGATCAATTGGTTGGCACTTCAGTATTTTCTCAGCTTGACATAGCCACTAGATTTCATCAGCTTAAGGTCGTTGACGACAGTACGATATGACAACATTTAGGACACCCGATGGATTCTTTGAGTGGTTGGTTATGCAATTTAGGCCGACCAATGCCCCAACCTATTTTATAGAATTGATGAGTCGTGTTTTTTAAGATGTCCTAAATAAGTTCATTGTAGTGTTTGCGGGTGACATTTTTGTGTTTTCCAAGAGTATGGTAGAGCATGTTATTCATCTTGAAGCGGTTCTTCACACACTTCGTCGGTTGAAAGCGAAATTCTCGAAGTGCCACTTTTGGCATGAGGAGGTGTGATTCTTAGGGCATGCAGTCTCAAGAGAGGGTTTAGTTGTGGATTCCGCTCAGATAGTAGAAGTACAGGATTGGAAGGCCCCCAAGAACATTGTCGAAGTTAGAAGCTTCCTAGGTTTGGCTAGTTATTATAGGAAGTTTATCCGAGATTTCAACATTTGAGGTTATGTCTACCCTCATAGATCAGATTGGCTCAAGACAGCGAGAGGATTCAGAGCTTGTGAATATTCTGGATAGGATTAGCAGAGGAGAGGTCTCAAGGCATCTCCAACGCTATTCCATCATTAGAAAAGGGTGGCTAAGGAGAGATGGAAGACTTTGCGTACCCCCACACTGGCAATTTGATAAGCGCAGTTCTAGCAGAAGCACACCATTCTCGAATGACTATTTATCCGGTCAGTGATAAGATATATAGAGACATGAAGAGAGTGTTTTATTGTAGTGGCATGAAGAAGGACGTAGTTGGGTTTGTGGCTAAATGTCTTGTATGCCTACGAGTTAAGGTGGAGCAGCAGAGGCCTGGTGGATTGCTTCAACCATTGGATGTACCCAAATGGAAGTGGGATAGTGTTTCGATGGACTTCATAGATGGTTTACCCCAATCTAGGAAGGAAAATACCAGTATTTGGGTGATGGTAGATCGTTTGACTGAGAGCGCCCACTTCATTCCGATCAAGAGTAAGAGGACAACACCTTATTTGGCATACTTATATGTTCATGAGATAGCCTAACTTCATGGAGTTCCCTCTAGCAAAGTGAGCGACAGAGACCCTATCTTTACTAGCGAGTTTTGAAGGAGCTTGCAAGAGGTTTAGGGACACAACTTTGATTGAGTATAGCCAATCACCCTCAAACGGATGGCCAAACGAAGAGAGTCAATAGAGTTCTTGAGGATGTGCATTCTTGATTTTGGAGGAACTTGAAAGGAGCACCTTCCTTTAGTGGAATTCGCATATAATAATAGTTTTAAGGCTAGCATTGGGATGGCACGTTTTGAAGCCCTTTATGGAAGACCTTGCCAGTCGCCTTCATGTTCGTTAGAGTCTACAGAAAAGTTGCTACTTGGTCCGACATGGTTGGAGAGACTTCGGAAAGGATTGATTTGATTAGAAGAAAAACAAATATAGCCCAAGATATACAAAAATCCTATGCAGATAAGCGGAGAAGGGATATTGAGTTCGAGGCAGGAGATTTGGTTTTTATTAAGGACTCTCTGCTAAGAAAGGTAGTATGGTTTGGATCAAGTGGGAAACTTTCTCCCAGATTAGTAGGACCATTCCCCATTGTGGAAAGAGTAGGGAAGATGGCGTATCAGTTAAAGCTACCAGAGAGGCTCACGGGAGTTCATGATGTTTTTCATATTTCGCACTTGATAAAGTACTTACATGATTCAGAAGAGGTAGTGGAACCTAGCCAATTTGAGGAAGTTGAAGCGGAGAGAGAAGTATCGGTTCTTTGCATTCCTACCAAGATCGTTGGACATGATATCAAGAAGCTTAGGAATCAAAAAGTCCCTTTGGTTAAGGTGTAGTGGGAAGATAGTATTGAAGATGCTACATAGGAGGCTAAGGAGAAAATACGTACCTCTTATCCACATCTTTCCAATAGTACATCTTAAATTTTCTATTTCCATCTTTTTTAATAGGTTCTTTCCTTTAGTATCCTTTGGGAGGGTAGATCTTAGGATTTAACCTATGGATGGTAGGACTGAATGTAAACAAGTTACTAGAACATGTTATGTATGATGGACGCTCGTGGTTGCAAGTATTTGCTAGTGGATACTAATGGACACATATATACACACTAGGCACTACTAACTCTTAAGGATCGGCCTAATTAGATCACTAAAGCATATGCTTATGGATGTGTGTGCACTTGCAATTTTATCTTCATTTCCATGGTTGCTATAATGAGTGATTATCATATGGTTGTTGCATTTGTATGATGATTGTAGAATGCATATAGAACTATCGGTTATCATTAGGAAATTTGCATTCATTTAGATACATTGCATGGACATGATTGCATAAAACGATGGTCGACTAGATCAGTACATTGCCTAATCTTTTGCATTAGTTTGGGATATTGACACTACACTATTTCATATATCAAAAATTGCATTAGAAAGCTTAAGGACAATGGATGTAATGGATGATGGTTGAATATGTGGTTGTAGACTTTGGATGAAAATATTTATTTCATTTTTCTGTCCTAGGAGATTTCGAGGACGAAATCCTTTAAGGAGGGAAGAATGTAACAATCCAAAATTTGAGCTAAAATAATTAATTAAAGAATTAATTAAATAATAAAATGAATTTATGAAATTGTCAAAATCGAGCTACGGGAGTTGTACCATTAGGTCCATGGTAATTTTCTGATCAATTTCCATATATAACTTGTTGAAATCCGGGCTAGTATGAAGAAGTTACGAAAGAAATAAGAAATCAAAAGAAAACAAAACAAATAGCATGACCCATATGGGTTGGCCCATGCTAGGCTCGGATCGACCTATAGGTTGACCCTCGGAGAAGTTAGGCCGACCCCCAGAGAAGCTAGGTCGACCCGCCATATGTCATGGACGTGAAAATGTCCAAGTACTTGCCGAACACTATATTTTTGATTTTGGACCAAATCTTGTGCGTCCACAGCTGCATCCGACGGTTCCTAGCGAGCCTGTAACGTGGTTGCACCAGATTCAATCTTAAAATCAACTGTCTAAGATCCTTAAGCTACACTATAAATAGAACTCTAGGCCTAGCTATTTTTCTCACTCGGATTTTCTCCTATTTGGGTTCATTGCCTAAGGCTGGACCCCTAAAGAAAAATTTGCTAAGGAGGAGATCTTTTTGATAAAAATATTCTACACCCTAGGAGTGGATCCAGGACGACAAAGGACTAGAGCTAACGACCAAATGTGGGTGTTTTGTAATAATTTTAGATTTTTAAGTAATTTAAAATAATAAGGTTCTCAATATTTGTAGTTTTTCTACAATTCTTAGAAAGTTTTTATATAAGTTTATTTGTAGATATTTTTTAAGTAAATTTCAAAAGTTCTATTTAGTGTATTTTATTCAGTTACTTACAGTTATTTACATCTATTTTAAGTTGGAATTTAGCTTGTAAATGTTTATTTCTTTTTATAGAGATTTAATTTCTTTTTACGTGAATAAATTAAAAAGAGAAGAATTCGCTAATATGGATTAAAATAGAATAACAATAACTTTACAGAAATCAGATGTAAAATAAGAAAAACTGAAATAAAAGTAGAGATGGACTGAAATAGGAAAATTTAAGATATTTTCAAGCATAATTATAACAAGTGATCACAACTAAAAAGGAGAAAATAGAAGAATCACAGCTGCAAGAACAATTATAACACAGGTTATAATTAGAAAGAAAGAAATAACAGAAGAGGCTTATTTTAAAACTTAGATCTTGTTAATAAGCAAATTAAGCAGAAATAATTAAGATGGAATTCATATTAATTTTCTAGTGAAGAAAATGATTCGTTGAGTTATAAATTAATTACAGCTAAAATAATGATTATTTAGGTTTAAAATAGTATAAAACATATTAAAATAGAATTTCTGGAATTTTTCCAGATTTTTTCAAAGTGTTTTGTTGAATATATAAAATTATTTAAGGTATGAGACTTAAATGTTTTATATATTTAACTAAGGAGAAGGGGTATTTTATAAAATAAAAATATTATTTAAATTCCGAAATTTAGGTACCACTTTTTTGAAAAGTATTTGTTAACCAATAGGAATTTGACAAATAAAGATAGGTTAGTTGAAAAGTTATCTTTCTAAGTCAAAAACAAAGAAATTATACTTTTAGCATGTATCGGCCAATTTCAGCATCGGACCTTCTGACCCAGATTTTTCGACGTAGTCAAAAGGTAAGCTCTCGATAAGGTCAAAGTTCAATGCATATGGTGTCAGGTTACCTGGTACGTAATGAATTGAACAATGTCGAAGGGTACTTAGTCGAAAGGTTGATTGCCAAAGAGGTTGAGGTATGTTTGTTTTATAAACCAAAGTTTGCCTGCTTTGCTCTTGAATAAGAGCTTTCGACTTGGTTGCTTTCGACCAGGTCAATTATTTAAAATAAAGATTTTAACACTTTCGACATGGTCGAAAGATTACTGCAACTTATCATTGTTTTGTTTTGAACCTTCTTAAACAGTCGAAAGGTATTTGCCGCTTTTTCCAACCTTTCGAAGTCTTTGCTTTCGACAAAAACGAAAGAATTAGTTCTTTTCAAAACAAGCCGCTTCTCCCATTATTTTCGAAAGGTATCAAAGCCTTCGATTTAGATGATTTACCCTTGCCTTATAATTGAAGTATGACCCAAGCTTTCGAAGGAGGTGTTTTTAATGCGGAGGCTTATTGTTTCAAATAAAGTGTTTTAAAGCTTTTGAAGCAAACCTTCCAAAAAAGTCGAAAGGTTGCTTCCAATGTAGTCGAAAGGTTTGAAAAGAGTATATTCCACATATTTTAAATTAAACTCGGTGGGTTTCTAGACGGTTTGTATTTAGAGAGTTGAACGCTTTTGAAAGGTTTGAATTCAAAAGGTTGTTTTAAAGACCTTTTGACAAAGTCAAAAGGTTTGGTTTTGAAAGGATTTAGAAGACCCTTCGACAAGGTCAAAGGGTTGGGTTTTAAAAGGTTTTTAAAGCTATTTAAACTTTCAAAAGAGTTGCTTTCCAATGGTTTCGAAAGTTTTTAAGACCCATACTCTAAATTTTTAGGGAAAACCCACGGCTTATATAAAGGAGTTTTGTAAAGGCTTTAAGTATAAAACTTTAAAGAAGTAGTTGCCTTGATAAAAATATAAGTTGAAAGGAGTTAACTATGTTTTATGAAATGTGTTTCAAGGACCTTAAACCCATTAGAGTGGAATTGTTAAATTGATGTTTTGCTTCTTTAAATATTACTATATTCATATGACAACCCATAACTGTATTTTGCAGAAAAAGGTGTAGAAGAACCATTTAGATTAATTCAATAGTGAATATAAAATTACTTAAACTTCTGAATGAGTACAATTGCATCCAAGGAGCCAGGATGACCAAAATTATAGGATGCCTAAACTAAGTAGTTATTGGAGGCAACCAAAAAGGTTCATAGTAAACTCATGAAATCTTTGATAAACTAGTTATTGGCATAAACCAAAAGGTTTATAGTAAACCTAGGAAAACTATGATAAAATTGTTATTGGCACAAACCAAAAGGTTCATGGTAAACCCATGAAAACTTTGATAAAGTAGTTATTGGTATAAACCAAGAGGTTCATCGTTAAGCCATGAAAACTATGTATTAACGGTAAGTATGAGCTAAGTGGTTTGTAGTGAACCCATGAAAACTATATCCAAAATAAGAAGTGACATCAGTCAATAGGTTCCTAGTAAACCTAGGAAAACTAGGATAAGCAAGTGGCTAATGGAAGTATCAGTAGGTTCCTAGTCAACCTACGGAAACTAGGATGTGAAATGAGTTACCAGATAAGTCCACAGGTTCCTAGTCAACCCATGGAAACTAGGATAAGTTAATTAGTTATTGGAATGATCAATAGGTTTAGGGGGACCAATGAATTAATTAAGTTAATTGGCAGGAGCTTTTAGGTTCTTAGTGATCCTATGAAAGCTATGAGTATGACGGCGTGTTCTTTAATTATTTAAAGGTTATTAGTAAACCCATGAAAAATAAAAGGAAATCTCAATTAGTTTCAAGTATGCATACCATTATAATATTTTAAAATGTATGTTTTAACCATTGTGTATGAAGGAGTACAGTATATGGTTTTATGAAGGCTTTAGATATTAGTGAGGCAAAAACCCGTTCCGCTAAGTGGCATAGTCTTACTAGATGTCTAAAAAGGATTGAGATGTTAGATTATTATTCATACTAGGCTTTATTTCCGACTCAAAGTTTTTGTTTTCCCTTAAACTCTCGGGTACTCAATTGATTTTGAGTAGTTTGAGTTTAAGGCTCTCAGGCTTTCTTCTCTGACGAATAAAGCTTTTGGAGGCATGCAGGAGGCAAACAGTTAATTAGAGTTTTTATTTTCATTATGTGTTTTGTTGTAAAGGCAGATTTATTAGCCTTACTATATACTCTGATCAACAATGGGGTCATCTTCATATGCCGCTCTTGGCGTGTTTGTAATATTTTTATTTTACTAAACGTGGTTAATGTAATTGGGGGATTATGTAATGAACACGAAATATTTTGATCTGAATATGGAAATATGTTTTTTGAATTTTTAATTTTTTTTACATATTTCTGTGATCTGTTTATCAATGTATCTAACACCTCCATATCTGATCGCCGAAGATTAATAACTGTGGATGATTGCAGCATCCGTAGATGTTAGTTTTGGGCCTTCAAATAAGGAGATGTTACAAATTTGTATCAGATCATAGGTTTATGAAACTTTAAAAGAAAAATTAAACCTAAAACATTTTTCAAAAATGAATTTAAAAAAATGATCGGGGTTTGGGTTAACACTATAGTAACGTACTTGTATTTGATATATAGGTATATATCTAAGTACGTATTCCCCTCTCTCTTAGACCGTTCTTCTGTATCTTACTAAGTCTCGTATGTAGATATACGAGAAAGAAGATATGGAGGCAGGAAACGGCAGAGGAAATTTGGGTGGAGGAAGCACGCCCACTAATGGAAATGCTCGACCTAATACTCGATGAAATCAAGGTCGACAGGTTAATGCTAATCAAAATGCTGAGGCCAATGTAAATGCTGGAAATCCTCCGTTAGATGCGGGGATGGTGTATTAGTTATTGGCTAATCTTTTGCAAGCAGAAGCTGCTGGGAATGTTGGTGGAGCTAATCCCATAGTTCCAGCTGGATATAACTATGTTAAGCTGAGTAAAGACTATATTAGTCTAGGAGGAAAGCCGTTTGCTGGAACGGAAGATGTTGTTGAAGTATAGAATTGGATGTTGAACTGTGAAAGGATCCTTACAGATTTAGGATTGAATGATGGAGAGAAAAGAAAGCTAGCCTCTAAGCAAGTGCAAGGGTTAACTCTTCATTAGTGGAATAGTGTGACGACAGGAGTGTTGTAGGAAGAGTTAACATGGGCTGACTTCAGGAGGAGGTTTAAGCAAAGGTTCTTGTCCAAGGTTGCCAAGTCAGCATTAATGAGGGAGTTTATGGATCTTGGTCAAGGACAGATGTCTATGATCCAGCATGCTGCTAAGTCTGATGAGCTATCTCGATATGGTTATGCTTTGGTTGACACTAATGTTAGGAGGAATGATAATTTCATTAGAGGTTTGAGGATGGAGCTAGGTAGGATGGCTATGACTCATAATAGAGAACCTTGTCATGTAATGGTGGAGATGACCGTCTGCCATGAGGAGATACTTGCTATTTCAGCTAGGGAGAAGTTAATCGAGTTCCACGATTCTCAAGGAAGAAAAAGGAAATTCTTTAAGAAGAAAGGAGCCTAGAAAAGGAAGGCCACTAAGAAGGCAAAGGATGATTTGGTGTGTTATAAGTGTGATAAGAAGGGATATTATGCTCATGAGTGCCGAACGGGCAAAGGAAAGAAGCCTGCAGAGAAGAAGAATGTGAAATGCGTCAACTGTGACCCAATTGGGCACTATAAGAGCCAGTGTTTAGAGCCAGTCGGGGTGGACAAAGGGAAGGTGTTTGCTCTTGGAACACCGTCTTCTGCTAAACCCACTACAGCAGAAAACGGGAAAACTATGTTGGAAGGTGCGCTTTTGATTCAGAATATACCTATTTGGGTATTTTTTGATATCGGTGCATTGCATTTACTTATATCACAGTATTTGGTTGATAGGTTATGTATAGAACCTGCATACCTTATTACTTCCTAAAGGATTGCTAACCCAATAGGAGGGTATGAAACTCTTGGGATGAGATGTGACCAGTTAGAACTTATTTGTTAGGTCATAAGTTTGCATGTAGTTTGTATGTCTTTGATTTCATAGATTTCGGGATCATCTTAGTTATGGATTGGTGGGTAAGTATGAGTCTAGGATATTTTTTTAGTATCAAAAAATATCATCGAGGCACCCAGATAGTCATAAACGAATCATTTTCTCGAGGGAGGATTCCAGTAAGAGGTTTGTGCTTTGTTGAGTTCCATGGAGGTTGGAGATGAGTTTAGTTTGGTACGTATGGCTAGAGAGTTTGCAGATGTCTTTGAACCGGTTATACGATTACCTCCAAAACAAGTTGTTGAGTTTTGAATAGACCTTATAATGATAGCTGAACCTATTAGTAGACCACATAGTAGGATGACACCAACGGAGATGAAGGAATTGAAGGTGCAGCTAGTGGATCTTGAGGGAAGAATTATTAGACCAAGCAGTTGGTCTTGGGGTGCAGCTGCAGTATTTGTGAAGAAACCCGATGGGTCGTTTAGGATATGCATCGACTACCGTATGTTAAACGAAAGGACGATCAAAAATAGGTATCTTCTGCGAGGATTGATGATCTATTTGATCAATTGAGTGGAGTTAGAGTATTTTTTCAATTGGATTTGATGACGGGGTTCCATCTGTTGAGAGTGGCAGAGGATAGCATTCCTTTGATGGAATTTAGACTAGGTATGGTTCGTATGATTGGTTAGTAATGCCATTCGAATTGACGAATGCACCTGCTTTCTTTGTTGATTTGATAAACCAAGTTTTCAGAGAGCACTTGGATAGGTTTGTATTGGTGTTTATAGATGATATTTTGGTGTACTCTAAAGGTGAAAGAGAGCATGATATTCATCTTAGTGTAGTGTTGGAAACGCTGAGGCAGAATCAGATAAAGGCAAAGTTCTCTAAGTTTCATCTCTGGAAGAAAGAACCTAAGTTTCTTAGACAGGTGGTTTTATAAGAAGGATTGTCAGTCGATCTAGTTAAGATCAAAGCTGTCAATAATTGAAAGAGACAGGAGATGGTAACCAAGATCGGGAGTTTTCTTCGACTTTGTGGCTATTACCGAAGAATCATCAAGGATTTCTCATGGATAGCAGCACCTTTGACCAGGTTGACCAGGAAGGACGTGAAGTTTGTTTAGTCCGACAAAAGGGAGGAAGTATTCCTTAAGTTAAAGCATTTGTTAACCAATGCGCTGGTGTTAGTAGTTTTAGATGGTAACCAAGGGTTGGTAGTATACATTGTTGCATGTGGTACTGGATTGGGAGCAGTATTGATGTAGAAGGCAAAGTTATTACTTACGCATCTAGGCAGCTTAGACCATACAAAGTGAGATATCCTACTCATGACCTAGAGTTGGCCGCAGTGATCTTTGCCTTGAAGATTTGAAGGCATTATCCTTTGGGTGAGAGATTTGAGTTATATACCGTTCATAAGGCATTAAAGTATTTATTCTCTCAAAATGAGTAGAATATGAGACAACAGATTTGGCTGGAGTTTTTGGCTGCTTATGATTTCGATATAGAATATACTCCTAGAAAAGGAAATAAGGTAGCAGATACTCTCGGTAGAAAACATCAGAATATGGTATTGGTGATGTTGGTAGAATGGAAGGATCTAGAAGCTTTAGCAAGTTGTGGTGTGCAGTTGAGATCTACTGCCAATTCTAGTTTGGGTACTGCCATGTTGTCTTGTTTAGAAGTGCGACCAGTGCTAATTGAGAAGATAGCTTCCAAGCAGAGAGAAGATTTAGTTTTAGTCGATAGGTTAGAAGGCTTGAGGAAGGATTGGAGATTGATGACCAAAAGGATTTTTGTCTAGACCAAAGAGGTTGGTTAATAAAGAAGGGAAGATTGTGCATTTCGAATGTAGAGAACTTAGGAAGGGAAGTTCTAAAAGAATGTCATCGATTAAAGTTTATGATTCATCTTGGATGAACCAAGATGTAGCAAGATATGAATAGAAGCATCTATTGGGAAGGAATGAAGAGGATGTTGGCTTGTGGATTAGGTAGTGTGTTAACTGTCAACAATTGAAGGCCGAACATCAGAAGCCAAGTGTGTTACTTTATTCTCTAGATATTCCAGTTTGGAAATGGGATTCGATATCTGGATTTTATAGACGGGTTGCCAAGAGGAAATACAAGAAATGAAAGCATGTGGGTTATAGTGGACAGGTTTACCAGGAGTGCCCATTTCAGTTCGGTAATGTCAACCAGGACAACACTTGTTATAGCAAAGATGTTTATGAAAAACATAGTTAGGCTTCTTGGGATTCCTAGTAGCATAGTCAGCGACAGGGATGCATTATTCACTAGCGAATTTTGGGGGAGTCTACAAGAGGTATTAGGTACCAAGCTCAAGATGAGTACAGTATATCATCTATAGATGGATGGGAAGACAGAGAGGGTCAATAAGGTACTCGTGGATTTATTGAGAGCTTGTGTGTTAGACTTTAGTGCATCTTGGGAAGATCACCTACATCTGATTGAGTTTTCCTATAATAATAGTTATCAGACGAATATGAGAATGGCACCTTTTGAAGCTTTGTATGGAAGACCATGCAGATTGCCAGCATGTTGGTGAGAGACTGGAGACAGATTGGTCTTACGTCCGGAATTGGTTAGGGAGGCGTCAGAGAAATTGAGTTAATCTAAAGATGGATGAAGGAAACCCAAGTAGAAGAGTTACGTAGATAAGAGACGTAAGGAGTTATAGTTCTCAGTAGGAGATATGGTTTTCATTAAAGTATCATCAATGAAGGGTGTAGTACGATTTGGAAAATCAGGAAAGTTGGCCACAAGATATATTAGACCATTCCAAATGTAGAAAGTATTGAAGGCTCGCATACAGAGTAAAGTTGCCGAGCAGTTTGGCAGGTGTTCATAATGTATTCCATATGTCTCTTCTTCATAAGTATGTGCATGATCCAAAGTCTACCATTCCTCAGACTGAGTTGGAGGATTTTATAGTAGAGCCTAATTTAACTTGTGTTAGACAACCGGTTCGGGTTGTAGCAAGGGATAAGAGGAGATTAAGGACCAAGACAGTCAAGTTGGTGAAAGTTTAGTGGAGCAACAATGAGAAAGACTTGACTTGGGAGACATATGACAGGATTCGAGAAGCTTATCTTGGTCTGCTTTGATGGTATACTTATATCTGATTTATATTGATTATGATAGGCAGGTAGGCTAGTAAGTTGTTAGGAGATGTTACAGATGACTGCTATATTTTCTAATTAGTCCTTGCTGAATTTCGAGGACGAAATTCTCTAAGGAGGAGAGCCTATAACACCCCTAATTTTATTGACATGAATCAAGAGATTTAGTTAGAATAAATTAAATAGAATAATGTAGATAAGGAGATTGAGGTTGATTAATAAACTAGGTGGTCGTGCTTAATTAAATCAAATGAACTTATAAAAATGATTAAGTAATAGAACACAGGGGCATTAAGGTAGTTGGCCTCCCATGTTTCCCACCCTTATGCTATCCCCTTAGTCATACACGTTAATTTTTATCTCAAACAAAATTTTAAACATAAGAAGCAACAAGGCCGGTCCATTAGGAGGAAGAGAATGTTAGAACCCTTAATTTAAGATTTCAACGATGAAAACTATACAATGGAAATCATATATATATATATATATCACACAACTATACATATACGAATTCAAAGCAAGATAAACCACCACCGTGAGAAGATGATGACTAAAGCACTGAAGAGATTCAGCTACAAAGTTGCACGAAGATCGAAGAGAGATACACTCAAGAACACACCCAGGAGAACATCACTTAACAGGTGTAGACGTCTGAATGCAGAACTTCAGACGTCTGAACGTTGAAGATGAAAAAAAATAGGTTCTCGGACTTCTAAAAACACCATTCAGACGATTGAAAATGGGCTCGAGTCAGATAATTCAAATTACAACTGTCATCTACGAAGAGCCACAACTCCATCTCTCCTCCACAACTCTTACCAATGAATAGTGATGACTCTAGACTGAAAGGGAAGAGATGTAACTAGTAGAAGCAACCTTCTACAACTATATAAACAAGAATCAAGAAGGATCAAAGCACTTTAACTAATTCACTCGATTCCCTATCTTGATCATCTCTTGTTCTAATCATCCACTTGCTATCAAATCTGCAAATCTGATATCATACACTTCCATACTCTCTCGAACCATATTGTATTCAATCATTCAAGAGATATAGGAAGTTCAATTGTACTATATAGTCAAAATCCATATAATAAAGAACACATTCTTGATAAAGAAACTCTGCTATTGTAAACCTCTTCCTCTGGGTGAAGTGGGGTTTATTTGGTGAAAGGAAATTTCGAAGAGGAGCATCGGGACTGGACGTAGGACGGGAGGTCCGAACCAGCATAAAATCCCTGGTGTGATTATTCTTATTTACATACTTTACTATTGTTACACTGTAGTTTAAATTCATCATATACTTGTCATTTATATAATCGATCCATCATACTATAGACTTTCAATTGGTATCAAAGATTGGTTTGATCAAAAGTACTGTAACAAGTTTTTTAATCACTAATATGGCAAGTACCTTTCAAGAAGGTCAATCTACCATACGTCCCCCATTATTTAATTGCTCCAACTATGCATATTGGTCAACCCGTATGCGTATTTATGGAAGCCATTGGTCTAGAAATATGGTCTACTACACAAAATAAATATGAAGCACCAGACACTGCTATGAGCACATGGACTGATGCACAAAAAACCTTAGCCTCAAACAATGCTAAGGCTATGAATGTTTTATTTTGCTCTCCAGATAAAATTGAATTTTCACGTGTCATGTTATGTACCATTGTGTCTGACATTTGGCGTACCTTACAAATTGCACACGAACGTACAATAAAGGTCAAACAAACTAAGATTTCAATTTTGCAAAACCATTTCTCCTCACTCAAATTGAAGCAAAATGAAACTAGTGTTCACATGTATTCTAGATTTCAAACTATTCAACATAATCTTATGGCATTAGGAGCTAAGTTTACTGATTTTGATTTAGTTTCTCGAACACTCGACTCTTTAACATCGGATTGGGAAAGGAAGGTATTAGCTATTGAAGAAGCTAATGATCTTTCTACTTTCAAGGTTGAAGAGTTGATAGGAAATTTAATGTCCTATGTAGCAAACTTACAGGCAAGAAAAGAACAAAATGTTGAAAAGAAGCATTTCAAGCAAAGAATGATGACTCGGATTTGGATGAAAAAGAGATAGCTTTCATAGCCAAGAATTACAACAAATTCAAGAAATTTAGAAAGACAACCAAATTCCAAAAAGAAGGGAAGTCCAATACAACAAATCTATCTCAAATCAAGTGCTATGAATGTGATCAATACGAACACATGAAGAAGGGTTGTCCTAAACGCAACAATGAAAAAAAGAACAAATTAGAGAAATTGAAGAAGAAAAGAGCTTTTAAAGTCACTTGGGATGATTCTGATTCATCATTATCTTCTGATAGTGATAGTGATAGCGATGGAGGACAAGCCAATGTATGTTTTATGGCTAACAACGATGAGTTATGTCCTGAAGTTAGCTATAATGAACTATTAGAATTAAGTATGGAAATTGATGATAAGTTTAGACAAATCAAAAAATTGAATAAAGAACACCTAGCCAAAATAAATCAATTAGAACTAGAAATTGGATTATTAAAGGATGAAAAAGTTATTTTAGAAGAAGAATCGGTGATTACACAAGAAAAGTGTAAAGCGTCTATCGAATATGATACACAACTTAGTGAAATAGATAGGTTAAAACTTGAGAGTAATAATTTGATTAAAGAAAATATTAAACTAAAATGTAGTATAGAAATTTCAAAAACTGAAAGTTTTGAATTAAAGGATAAACTAGAAAAAATTACTAACAATGTTCCAAAGTTTAACAAAGGAAAACTAGATCTTAATAATTTAATTAAAATTTCGAAACCTTCTGGTAATCGAAATGGATTAGGATTTGAAAAGATTTCACAAAGGAAAAAAGGTAATACTATAAAGCAAAGTATCTTGTATCAAAGTTTCAAAAAGACACCAAAGTTAAGTAAAATGTAAAATCTAAAAGTATAAAAATTTGGATACCAAAGTCTAATAATAAGTTAATTAGACAAAAACACAATGATAGTTTTTCATCTAGTGTAGTATTTAATAATTATGTTTTTAAAGGACCCAAACCCACTTGGATGCTACCCTTCCCTCCTAACATTTAGGACCCTAATAAAAGAAGTGGGTACCAATTGAATAATTTTTGCTTTGTAGGTACCCAAAAATAAAAACAAGGAGAAATGGATATTAGTGGCTGCTCAAAACACATGACCCGGAATGCCAAGATGTTCTCAAATATAAATTATATCGATGGAGGCACTGTAACCTTTGTAGACAACTCAAAAGGATATGTCATCGGAATTGGAGAAGTCATAAACATCGGTATTTCCGACTCTCCTATTATTTCTAATGTTTTATTAGTAGAAAATTTAAAACATAATTTACTTAGCATTAGTCAATTATGTGATAAAGGTTTCCAAACGAATTTCGAGAAAAATCGGTGCAATATATTTGATAATAATAAAAATTTATTATTCGAAGGATTTCGAAATAAAAATATTTATATTTTGAATATGAATATGAATATAAAACAAAATACCGATTTTTGCTTGACCACTAAATTTGATGATCCATGGCTATGGCATAAACGATTTTGTCACATGAATTTCGAAATTATAAATAAATTATCAAAACATGAACTAGTTAGAGTTTACCAAAAATAAATTATAAAATAGACAATCTGTTTGATGCATGTCAAACTAAAAAATTAAAAAGGAGTTCTTTTAAATCTAAAAATAATATTTCAACAAAACAACCACTAGAATTGTTGCATTTAGATTTAATTAGTCCTACACAAGTAAGGTCGATAAATCATAACAAGTATGTTTTTGTAATTGTTGATGATTTTTCAAGATATACATGGACTTTGTTTTTAAAACATAAAAATGACACTTTTGGTATGTTTAAAATTTTTGCAAAAAGAATTAAAAATATTCGCAGTGACCGCGGAGGAGAATTCGAAAAAGAACTTTTTACAAATTTTTGCAATAAAAAGGGAATTAATCATAATTTTTCAATTCTACGTACATCACAACAAAATGGTGTAGTTGAATGGAAAAATCGAACATTACAAGAATGTGCAAGAACAATATTAAATAGCAGTAATCTACCAAAATATTTTTGGGCTGAAGCTATTGCCACGGCTTGTTATGTTTTGAATAGAGTGACACTACGACGAATGAAAAAACACTCCTTATGAAATATTTTTTGGTAAGAAACTAAAGTATCATATTTTAGAACATTTGGATCAAAATGTTTCATATTAAATACTAAAGACAATCTAGGAAAGTTTGATCCTAAGGCCGCTGAAGGAATATTTGTTGGCTATTCAGATCGTAGCAAAGCTATAGAATTTATAACAAAAGGACAAACATTATAGAAGAAAGCTTACATGTTTATTTTGATGAAAATTTTGTAACTACACAAATAAATGACGAAGAAGAAATACCTCACAATAATAATGAAGATGTTGATCAAAAAAATACTCTAGTTTCACCTCCTAAGATTTTAAAGAATCGTCCTATAGATAACATTATTAGAGATTTAAATTCTATAGTAACTTGAAATCAACTTAATCAAATAAGTCATGTTACATTCAAATTTTGAACCAAAAAACTATAAAGAAGCTTCTAAAGACGATTTTTGGATTTTAGCTAAGCAAGAAGAATTGAATCAGTTCAAACGAAATAATGTTTGGGAACTCGTTCCAAGACCGAAAGATTAATCCGTCATTGGAACTAAATGGGTATTTAAAAATAAAGTCGATGAAACCAGAAATATAGTTCAAAATAAAGCATGTTTAGTGGCATAGGGGTATAATCAAGAAGAAAGAATCGATTACGATGGAACTTTCTTACCTGTAGCTAGATAAGAGGCTATACGAACTCTACTCGCTTTTGCTTGTCATAACCTTTTTAAATTATATCAAATGAATGTCAAAAGTGCATTTTTGAATGGTTTTATCAAAGAAAATGTTTATGTTGAACAACCATCATTATTAGAACACGAAAAATTTCCTAATCATGTTTTTAAATTAAATAAAGCATTATACGGGTTAAAACAAGCCCCTAGAGCATAGTACGATAGGCTTAAAACTCATTTAATCTCATCAGGATTTTAAATTGGTAAAATTGACACGACTTTATTTATTAAAAGAGAAAATAATGATATTTTAGTTATTCAAATTTATGTCGATGATATCATATTTGGATCAACTAATGAAAATATATGTGTAAAATTTTCTAATGTAATGAAAAATGAATTTGAAATGTCACACATAGGAGAATTAAATTTCTTTTAGGATTAGAAATAAAGCAACTAGAAAATGGTATCTTTATAAATCAAGAAAAATATTGCAATGAACTATTAAAACGTTTCGGTATGGATAAAACATCTAGTAAACCTACTCCTATGAGTACTATGGTTCATCTTGATAAAGATGAAAACGGAAAAGATTTTGAAGAAAAATTATATAGGAGTATGATTGGCTTATTATCATATTTAACCGCAAATCGACCCGATATAATGATGAGTGTTTGTCTTTGCACAAGTTTTCAAGCAAAACTAAAAGAATCTCATCAAAGAGCCATTAAACGTATTTTGAGATATTTATCTAACACAAAAAATTATGGACTATTCTATCCAAAAGGATCTTCCTTCGAACTTGTATCATATAGCGATGTGGATTTTGGAGGATGAAAAAACAGATAGAAAAAGCACTAGTGGAACATGTCATTTCATCGGACAATCTCTTGTCTCGTGATTTAGTTAAAAACAAAATTGTGTTTCTCTATCCACTTGTGAAGCCGAATATATTTCAGCGGCATTAGCATGTGCACAAGCAATCTACATGCAACAAAACTTAAAAGATTTTGGAAAAATAATTGAAAAACCCCCAATTTATTATGATAACACTAGCGCAATCAATCTATCTAAAAATGTGGTAAATCACTCTATAACTAAACATATAGATATAAGACATCATTTCTTAAGAGATAATGTCGAAAAAGGAACTATAACTCTAGAATATGTTAACACTGAAAATTAAATAGCCGATATGTTTACAAAACCATTAAATGAACAAACTTTGTAAAATTACGACGAGACTTAGGCATGTGTTCACTTAATGAACTTTTAAACTAAGAAAAAAATTATATCCACAAGTTTATTAGTTTGTTAAAAATATTTAAAAATTTAGACAACAATTTTGCACCATGAACAAACTACCTATTTTTATATTTGGATTGCTATAAAAACCAGCTTTCTAAAGTTTTTTAAACATAACAAATATCATAATCAAAATGTCATATCAGGAAATAACCTCGAATAACTCTGGATCGCCATCCTCAAACGTATCCACTCCTTCTCTTCGTACTCCTTCACCTCCTCGTTTCCTACGTTCTCCTGACTTATCAAAAAGTCGATGGGGATTATCACCTCTACTGAAGAAATCCAAATGAGAAAAACCGCCTACAATCCATGAGAAACTTAATGAAATATCACATTATCAATTCTCAATGATGGATGTTCAAAGGGAAATGTACTATAAACAGGAAGGAACAATCAAACATTTGAACTTCCTGGAAAAGGCTCTATATGTTGTATGTGGTCATTCTCCAACAAAGAAGTGTTTACATAAAAAATCTCCATGCTTTGTTGAAACTCCTAAAGATGAACCGTCAACTTCGTCACTCATACCTCCTTCCTGGTTCCCAATCAACTATGGTGATCCCACCTACGAACCGAATTCATGGGATCCCAGGAATGGAACCAAGAAAAATAAACTATGACGTTTGGAGACGATTATATACATATATATTTGTTTGTATTATATTGTATTCAATTCAATAAATAAAGTTTTTCTTCACAAAACTCTCAAGAAAAAGCTAATCTAGAGTTTTCAGACGTCTGAAATAGATTCCAAACGTCTGAACTAAGAATCCGGAACAAATTATATGTTCCTAAACGTCTGAACTCAAGTCCAGACGTTTGAAATCACTCTCTGTCTCACATTAAAACTTTCTAGCAATCTGAGTTTTGATTCCAGACATCTGATTTTACTCTATGTTTCTAATTTAGACATCTCTAGACGTCTGATCTTCTTTTTCAGACGTCTGGAATGGGAAATGATAGTTTTTTTCAAACCCTATACCTGATCGATCAACCACTATTTCACTACCTTAATTCATTTCCAAATTAAAATTTATCCCTCTAAATTTCTAAAATTGAATTTCTCTTCAAATTAATGCCACCACGAACTAAAATGATGAGAATTAAGAAAAGAAAGCATGGAGAAGGATCTTCCTCTCAACCATTGATGGTGACTGATACTCAAATCAACAATAGGTTATTTCAAAATCCAACAAATATACGATGGTTTAACGACTTGAAGATTAAGAAGATGCATCTAGTACCTTTCTATAGCCTAATCAAGTTTCCTTCGTATTATATGGACGACATATGTGAGCAAGGTGAATTGAAAACCCTTATCTCTTTTAATGCCAATGATGTTTCTATCGATCAACTAGTTATATATCTTTTTTACGCTAATCTGGATAGTCCATCGGTATGACTACTGAGAATGATGAAGATTAGTTATGGAAGAGTGTCTATGGGACAACAATCAAGTTAACCCCTGCTATAATTGGACGATTCTTAGAATTCTCTTATATGGGTCATAGTTTATCTGAAATGGAGGACATGCGATTCAAACCTCATGATACTATCACTCATCAATTATGGGAAAATCGAATGCCACAATTTTCATCCAAATTCCTTAGGCCACGTGCTAAGCTCCTTACCTGAATGCTTATAAATACCATTATACCTCGGTTAGGTAGCCATGAACAAATTACTGATCTTGAACACAAAGCACTATATGCACTGTTTAGTCAAATTAAGATCAATTGGGCTCAGTCATTTTCGATGAACTAAAAGGTTGTTGGAATAGATCTCTCCATACAATCATTTACCCAGCTTATATTATGCGAATTCTCAAAGCACCAAACATCCTATCGTACATTTCTGCTTTTGAGGAGTTACCTATCAAATATAGTGGAACAAAATTTTTTAATCTTATGCATTTTTCGAAGGGACCACCATCTTCTATAACTTTTCTAGAATGGAAAAATGCACAAGATCAACCTCCTCCTCCTTAACAACAACAACAATAAGAAGAAGGTGATGTTGAACTACCAAGGCAACCATCTCCACCTTCTCCTTCCTCGTTTGAATATCACTCTGATATGGAGATTTTGGAAGCACGAACTTAGCCTCATGCTAATGAGAATATTGCTCATTTAACCTTACAAAACCAAGTTCTCCTATCAAGAAATCAAATTATCCTTGGTAAACAAATAGCGAAGCTTGATCTCACGTTGTCCACAAGGATTTCCAAAGTTGAAGACTCTCTTGTTTCAGCGGTTTCCAAACTTGATCATGCACTTCAAAACTCCGTCAACCTTCTTCTGACTGGTCTATACCTTCTCAATCTCCTCACACATCGTCAAAAACCGATGATAAGGAGAAAGGGAAATTAGACTCCTCTCTTGATGAACTACCTTGACTTCATAAGGTAAACATTTTGTGGTAATTAACTCCCTTATCAAAGTTCTAGTAAGACACTATCAATATTCCTCTTTTTTGTGCTTAATGATTTAATCATAACCTTTTGTTCGTAATATAATTATGTATGTACATCATACTTGGTTCTGCATTATTTTTAAAATTCTTTGATTATTTTTGATAATTACAAAGGGGGAGAACAATAAATATGCACATCTATACGGGAGATCATATTTAAGGGGAGAACCTTTTTGTAATTGTTATTTAAGTACATTATATAGTTTTCATCGTCCAAAAGGGGGAGAATGTTAGAACCCTTAGTTTACGATTACGACGATGACAACTGTACAATGGAAATCATATATATATCATACAACTATACAGAATGTTAGCGCCAACATTGGTCACTAACACCCAAATGTAAATGAAAGCACCAACTAACAGTCACAGATAACAGATAGAGTATATGTAGAGAGTAATAATGTGAATAACAGTCAAAGTTAAAAAGAAAGCAATAAAAACACAGAATTTATAGTGGTTCGGCTGACTCCGGCCTACGTCCACTCTAGAAATTTCTTTTTATTGCTGTAACAATCGACTACAATTACAAGATGGTAAAGTAGTCTTAGCCTTAGAAAATAGAAAAGTCAGAGAGCCGAAAGAAGATCCCCTCATCTGGAGACCCACATGTTGTATTTATAAGCAAAACCAGGTTGTTGGGCCTCTTGAGCAATTTGAGCCCACCATGGCCATAGCCGATCCAAACTTCACTAACATGCCGACCCATACATGTCGAATGGCAACCAATGTCGAGCGAGGTACAATGCCGAGCGAGGTACAATGCCACGTGAGGTCCAGTGCCGATCGACTTCCAATACCGAGCGAGGTCCAGTGCCGAGCAACTTCCAATGCTAAGTGAGGTCCAGTGCCGAGCGACTTCCAATACTGAGGGAGTATATTGCCGAGCGACTTGTCTAATGCAGAGCCACCTTCCAATGTCGAGCCACCTCTCTAATGCCAAGCCACCATTGAGTGTCGAACGACCCCAACCGAGCGATAATGCCGTGCGACCCTGACTTCTCTGTAATGCCGAACGACCCATAATGCCGAGCGACCCATGATGCCGAATGACCCTCGTTGCCTAGCGACCGACAATGCCGAGCGACCCATGATGCCGAACCGCCTCTCTGATGCCGAGCGGCCCCTTCAATGCCGAGCCCCCTCTCTAATGCCGAGCGACCTCTCTAATGCCGAGCCATGCATATTGAACCATTCATAACCGATCGTCTATCCATCCAGCTGGCTCCAACCAATCGTACTCCAGTTTTGACAAATGAACAGTCGATTTGGTTAAACTCGCCTATCCGTGGCCTTGTAAAAAGATAGGTTAACATTTGCCCCCCAAAACATCCCTTGCTACTGGAAGGTTTATTTTGAATAGTCTCCATCCCGATATCCAAAGTCCATACTAAATTCGTTATCAGACGATTCCATCTGAATCTTATAGTTTTTATCCCGCGGCCGTTCCGAGTCGTTATCCAATTCCGAATTCGCCCCTCGGAAGTCAGCAATTGAACCCCATGATCGTTTTAGACCGTTGACGGCCTCTCTGGACCCTTGATAAGTTCAATCCAAACTTAACGATTGAATAGGCAGATCATGTTGTGCTTTGACGAAGCAACATATCCCTTACGCTCTGGTTCAGCGTCCCCGATCATTAAGTGATGCCCTGATCCTCCTGGACTGATGTCAGCCTCTCCGAGCTCTTACTGGATCCCATCTTGTCACTCTACAGTGAATGGGAAACATCGTTGAGTGAGCCGATCCTGTCGGTCTCCGGCGAAGCAGCGTCACTCCCTGCACTCCGGTTTAGTGTCCTTGAACATTAAGCAATTTCATGATCCTCCTAGACCGATATCAGCCTCTCCAGGCTCTTACTGGATCCCATCATGTCACTCTCCGGTGAAGGGGAAACAGCATTGAGTGAGTCGATGATGTCGCTCTCCGGTGAAGCAGCGTCACTCCCTGCACTCCAGTTCAGTGTCCCTGAACATTACACGATGTCATGTCCTAAATCCTAGGCTAATCATAGCAACTCCAAGCTCTTATCGAACCCTGATCCAATCACTCTCCGGTGAATGGGGAATGACGTTAAGTGAGTCGATCCTGTTTCTCTTCGGCGAAGCAACTCTCTTCTTGCACTCCGGACCCCGCCTCTCCAGGTAGGGTCATCAAGCGATCATTTTCAAATTGACTTACAATATCCACCCTTTAACTCTCCGGTTAAAGGTTTATTTTATGAAATTCAAGTTCATTTATTAAATTCAAATTCTAAATATCCAATCATCAACAAAGAAAAAATCTAGAAACTTCCTCTCCGGGCAGAGCAGTCTATTACCATCTCAGAGCATGCCTGGGGATCTCTCCGATTTCCATACATGTGTAAGTGGAATAGCCGTTTTATTTTGAAATCAAATCTAAGAAATTTAAATGATTGACCTAAGTTCAAGTCCTGAACTTGGCCCTTGCCATCATGATTAATTAATGACGAGTCGTGATCCCGATTCGGGATTAGTTCTACTAGGTGGAGGCGGTAGTTGCTCAGGTCCTACGTCCGCTGTCTGATTTCTTACGTACTATGGCAATCTACCCTTTCTAACATGCTCTTCCACCTCATACTTCAAATGGCGGCATTCATCAGTAGCATTCCCTTCCAGCTCATGGAATAGGCAATACTTTCCACTTCTACATTCCTGATCCATGGGATCTCTCCTGGGTGGTTTCCGATAAGGGAGGTGCCCCTGAGTTTCCATGTAAATCCGTTCCATATTTGCCGTCAAGTCAGCGTATTGTTTGAATTTGGATTCTTGGAATTTCTTCCATTTGTCAAGACCATCGTATATGTCATCCTGTTTCCGCTTTCCCTAGTCTATTCCAGTCTATTCCTTGGAGGTTCCTTCGCCTTGCACGGCGTTTGTTCTCGCCTTTCGATGCATGAATCCTCTAGCCGAATGAACCTTTCAGCTTCATGATAGAATTCTCCAAGGTCATGTGGTGGATCTCTTGCCAAAGAATCTTAAACTATGTTCCTTCCGCAACCCCTGCTACCGCTGCCATCAAAATCATCGATGGATCTGGACGATCTACTGAAGCCACCGTTGCATTGAATCGCAATAGAAAATCTCTTATGGACTCTTCGTCCTCTGCTTCGTTGAAGCTAAGGTCATCACACTCTTAGGTCGAGTCACGTGGACTCTAGACTGTCTTATGAAGCATTCCACTAGCTCACTCCACGTGCTGATTGATCCATTCTCTAGCTGCCTGAAACAAAGCGCAGCTAAGTCTGTTAGATATAGAGGGAAGCATCGTGCCATCACTTCCTCGGATGCCCCCTAGCACTTCCATATGCCTAACATATCTGCTAATATGCATGGTTGGGTCTGATTTCCCATCATAAAGATCCAGCGTGGGTAACTTGAACTTTGGAGGATTCCTTGCATTTTTGATATTCGGAGTGAACGGACTCCGACTAACTTCCTCTAAGCCTCCGCTTGACAATCCTCCTCCCATAATCCTTCTTATTAATTCAGCCAACCGCTTGTCTCCTTCTGGGGGTAGTCCGTTGTTTGCATCTCTACCTTGCCCCCATGTCCTAAGGGGTACTCCGGGTAGTACTCTTCATGTTGATCATTTACGTTCACGTTGGCCCCTTCTTGATGAACTTCATTCACCGCTCTCCTGGTGTCCAATCCTAGAGGTCTGCCCCCGAGCCTTTGCTGATTTCCTTCCATCCCTCCAGCCTGGTTCTGGTGTTGACCTCCAAAAACTTCTGCAGCTCTGGTTCCCTGTTCTACAATGCCAGCAGCCGTGGTTGGTCCATCCCCTTAACTTTGTGCTCCAGCATGTCCAACCTATCGAAGTTGGTCATGTATCATGTCTTCCTGCCTTTTCAGCATCGTCTCCATCTCTTCTGTTATGATATATATTGAGGCCTAATTAGCTCCAGAAGAGGCCTCTTGACATCCCTCCTGATTGCTTCTTTTCGTCACTTGCTTTCTTGTAGATGGCCTTGCCATTGCTTTCTAGAATCCAAGTTCCTAGCTCCAAAATCCTCGAGTTCTTGCCTTCTCAGTGAAGCACTGAAACGTTAGCACCAAAATTGGTCATTAACATCCAAATGTAAATGAAAGCACCAACTAACAGTCACAGATAACAGATGGAGTATACGTAGAGAGTAATAATGTGAAGAACAGCCAAAATTAAAAAGAAAGCAATAAAAACACAGAATTTATAGTGGTTCGGCTGACTCCGGCCTATGTCCACTCCAAAAACTTCTTTTTATAGTTGTAACAATCGATTATAATTATGAGATGGTAAAGTAGTCTTAGCCTTAGAAAATAGAAAAGTCAAAGAGCCGAAAGAAGATCCCCTCATCTGGAGACCCACATGTTGTATTTATAAGAAAAACCAGGTTGTTGGGCCTCCTGAGTAATTTGGGCCCACCAAGGCCACAGCCGATCCAAACTTCACTAACATGCCGACCCACACATGCCGAACGGCAACCAATGCCGATCGAGGTACAATGCTGAGCGAGGTCCAGTGCCGAGCGACTTCCAATGCCGAGCGAGGTCTAGTGTCGAGCGACTTCCAATGCCGAGCGAGTACATTGTCGAGCAACTTCTCTAATGCCGAGCCATCTTCAATGCCGGGCGGCCTCTCTAATTCGAGCCACCGTCGAGTGCTGAACGACCCCGATTGAGCGACAATGCCAAGCGACACTGACTTCTCTGTAATGCCGAACGACCCATGATGTCGAGCGACCCTTGATGCCGAGCAACCCTCGATGCCGAACGACCCACGATGACTGTAACGACCCATAAAATTTTAAATATTAAGTTAGTTATTTTAATTAAAATTGAGTAATTAAATTTAGAAGGAAACAAAAATTTTGTAATTTATAATGAAGCAAACGTTAAAAAAAGTAATGTAAATGGTAAATCACTTAAGACTTTGTGATTTAATATTTAGACAAATAAAATTTGGGTAACTTATTAATGAAATAATAAGTGAATTAAAATGTAACAATGCTAATTATGGTTAATAATTAATAGGTTGAATGAAATGACAATCAATGAGTTTATTTAAATTGTAAAGTTATAATGGAATTATTGTATTTATGTGTGAATGTAAAGTTAAAATAGAAACATAGATTTATTATAAGGTATTAATTGATGTAATAGAAAGCATGAGACCAATTGGTAAATTCATTGAGGATATTAATTGTAATTGGATGTAAGCTAATAAATAATTAATTTAGCACAACCCTAATTAATTGAAATAAATGTAAGTCATAATTTTGTGTATTCGGTAAATTTGGAAAATAAATATCAGTAAATGTAATAAAGTATTTGGAATGTATATTGTTTCCATAGGATAATATAAAGAAATGAAAACTTACGACCTATGTTTGGAATAATGACCAAAATAAGTGAAATAGGGTTAATGTAAGTAAATTGGTAACAAATTGAATGGATTCCCATGATTTACTGGAAATTTTATATGTTACAACTTTGTTATGAATTCAATATAAGGTAAGTGAGTGGAAATATTATAATCTGCCTATAAACGTAATAATGCAGTGTTAATGGTAATTAATTAGTGCTATATGTGGAATTATAACCTGGGTTGGTAAGTAATAAACTTATAAATGAAAGAAAAGTAAATAGGTGACCATTTATATATGTTATTTATTCATTTAGTATGTTGAATAAAATTTGGAAATCAGATTTCAATTAAGGGAAAAGTAGTACGTTAATTGGAAATAAATTTTAATAAATATTACATTAATGTGAAATGTAATACAAATAGTTAGGGGTTGTTAAATTTGGTAAACTAAGGTAATTATTAATAAATTGAATGAATTTCAATTCAATGGAAATAATGTAAATATATACTTAGATACAAATTGAATATATGAAAACAAATGTAAGAATTGAATTAAATTAATGAATTTAAACTATAATAAATGGCCATTGAGTAAAATTTAATGTTCTGCAAGTAATTATAATATTTGTTTGAAGGAAATAAACTTAGTTATTGGTAATTAAAGTTTAATGGTTACAATTGTTATAAATTACCTATTTGTTTAGTTCATAGAATTTGATTTGAAAGAAATAGTAGTAATCGACTTAATTAGCGCAATCAAAATTTGTGGAAACCCATTTGCAATAAATTGAAATTAAATATTACATTTTTGTGGATTTTAGGTAATAGTGGTAATAAGGTATGGTTAGTGGTTTATGATTGAATTGATAATTAAAATTAAAGGTAGTGATGTTAATATAAATTGACTATAAACAAGTTGAATAAAATCCAAATAAAGAAGGAAATGAAAATGCTATATTTGGCAAAGATTTCTACTAATGGGATTTATTGTTAATACACAATGTAGAAAGTAAGTTGACTATATTTATGTAATATAATGTAAAAACCAGCATTAACTATATTATTTGAAATTTGTGGATGTGATATTAAATTTAAATCAAATAAAAAAATAATTTATTTGAATAAACATTCAACAATTGGATTAATTGCTAATGAATGGAATAAATTATTTAGTTATGTCGTTAATTTAAGTTAAATTTAAATTGGAGATTTTTAATGTTATAGATATTGTGCCAATAATAACTTCATCCAATTGACATCAATAAATTAAATAATAGGATGGAAGCGAATTTGATAGATTTATTGGAAATTAAATTTATAATGTTGAATTTAATGAAATTGAGAATTAATATTGAAATTTATAAATAATCATCTCTAAATTGACATTTAAATTTGTTTAAATCTTTGTAAATGATTGAGGAATCATAAGTGATGAAATTTGACAATTTTCGAGTTGGAATTTAAAATTTGATTTAATTAGCTAATTTATTTATTTAATTAATTAGTGTAAAAAGAGCCATTTTGGCCACTGACTTGAATTTCGACGAAACCAGTTTCATCAGATCTGTAACGGTGAATTATTGTAGGATTTCAAGTTTCATAGCGAACGAACTTGTCGTTTGATCGCGAACTCGAAACACCTTGAAATTAATGAAATTGAAATCAATTGAAATCAATTTGAAAAAATATTGATTTTAGCATAACTTCTCCATACGATGGAATTTGGACTTGAAAACTTTTCCATTGCGTTTAAAATATTTTAAAACATCTATTTTGATAAGTGGGTTGACCCAAATTCGTTACGGAGTCAGAACGGGCTTTTTGGGCCAATCATCGTTCAGCACGTTTATAATTCGGATCCATCTGTTCTATTTCAACTTTATCTATAAATACCCTATTATAAACCCTAGCCTACGTCTATTCTCATTTGTCTGCGCGTACAATTCCATCAGCTCCTCCTCTTTCAATGGCTGCAAACCCTAGATCCAATTGCAAATTCAAAAACCTAATGAAAATTCAAACTCCTCAGAAAAAAATTTGAAAAAAAAATATATATAAGCTCTCAATGAGCGTAATCTTCTGGTACTGTTCGTTTTTCGATTCGTCGCACCGTTTGTCCGAAAATAGTAAATTTATTTCTGGCCGTTCATTTGTGGTTGTGTGTTTTAACGGCGGATCTTCATCTTGAGGGCGATCGAAGGTTGTTGCGAAGTAGAGGGCGACGAGGGGGGCCGATCCATGCGGCTACTTTGTGTCAGATGGCCATGAGTTCACCACGACCGGCATGCTATCAAGCGACGGTCGTGTTCATGAGGAGGCGGTTCTAGGAGGCGCTGAGGCTGCATGACCTAGGGGAAGGGACGTCCGGTGATGGGGGCCACGGCTATGGTCATTGATCACGACCTAGTCGTCTCTGGCGATGACGAAAATGGGTAGAAATTGGCGTGGGGTGGCGGCTGCAGGGTGGTAGTCACGATTTTCGTTTTAGGGTTCTGATTGCATGAGGAACGAGACTACGAGGCGATGACGTGGCTAATAATTAAGGTAAGTTTTGTTTTAATTTAATTTTTGTTTTCGAACGATTTAACTCGAATAACTTTCATATACGGACACAGAGTCACGCACGGTTTTCTCTGCTAGGTTCGTATTGGAATTCCGGATATTTTAGCGCTGGTTTGGGCAAATTATGAGACCGTCCAATTTTTGGGTTTAAATTGAATTTAAATTCAATTTAAATTCAAAAAGTGAGTGTTTTAACCCACTCACAACTTCTAAAATTTCTTATGTTTGTTAAATTTAATTATGATGTGATTTGATATTTATTTACAATTGTTTG
The DNA here is from genome assembly GCA_030765085.1 of Allium cepa. Lineage (NCBI taxonomy): Eukaryota > Viridiplantae > Streptophyta > Magnoliopsida > Asparagales > Amaryllidaceae > Allium > Allium cepa. The sequence continues at coordinate 952,954,191 of CM060934.1, read as the reverse complement.
GCATATATTTAATCATCATCTCGGTTAAATTGCATTTATTTGAATTAAATTGTTATTCAATTTATTATTGCATGTAAACTACCAGTTAAATTAAGTTATTATTGAATAATAAACTGCCAGTGATTAATTGTTATTTATTGATGTTATTGTTTGTTTTGGATGATGAATGTGATGGTTGTATGATCTGTTGATGGATGAATGGATGTGTATTGTTTGTGCCAAAATTGGTCACAAACCCCGAATACCGCGAAAGCACCAGGGTATGAACACAAGTCAATAATATTCAAACACAAATATCAGGTCTCAGCAAATATTAAACAGTAATCCCAAAATAAAGAACAGAGACACAGGTTTTATAGTGGTTCGGCTATCTCCGGCCTACGTCCACTCCAAAGTTTTTATCCTTTTATTGATTATCCTTGGTGATTACAGATGATTACAGCAGTTACAAAGTCCAAAACTTCAAATAAATAGCAGTAATGATGTTATGGAATGATTCTGACAGCGTCCGGGCGTGCTTTCTCTCTCCAAATTCTCCGACCCCCTTTTCTGAATGACCAGGGGCTCTATTTATAAGCGTAGGAGGCTGATATTTCTCCTAAAATCCGGGAAGACCACTTCAGGCACGTGAAGGGGCCCACATGCCCAAAATCTGGAGGTCCGGGCCCACCTTGGGATCGATTTGAAGTAAGGTTCGAATCGATCAAGAAATCATCCAATTGAGCTGAAATTTGGTGAGAACATTCTTCAACATGTATGTAGCCTCCTGTAAAAATTTCATTGCATTTGGATCAACGGTTTGGAAGATATGATCGATTCAAGATCAAAGCTCCGTGCGTTCTGCTTGGTTCGAACCCATGCTTCGAAACCATCCTCTCCGAAACCATCTCCTTCGAATCCATAAGGCCGACGCCTTCGAATCCATGCTCTTCGAATCCATGCTTTCTGAAGCCACGTCCTTCGAATCCGTGTCCCTTACTTCGTATCCATCATCTTCGAATCCATGTCTACTGCTTCGTATCCATCATCTTCGAATCCATGTCTGCTGCTTCGTATCCATCATCTTCGAATCCATTATCTTCGAGTCCATCAAGTTCCCATCGACACGAACTAACCAGCATACACCTTTATGCCTCTCCATCGAGTCGAAGTCCATCGATTCGAAGAACCATCGATGCGAACTTTACCAAGCCGAAACCATGCCATTCGATATGAAGTGTATCGATTCGAACTGTCCTTGCGCAATGCCTCTTGATTGATGCGAACCTGTTGGGTTCGAATCCATCCTGGTGGGTTCGAATCTGATCGATTCGAACCGAGCACCACTTTGTCCCTTTTGATGGATTCGAACAACATGCATTCCCCACCTTGAATCCATCATATTTCCTCCATACGAACTCCGATTAACTTGAAATTTGAAATATAGCCTTTCCTAGTCTTTATCATCATCTCCAATCAATTTCGTCCCGATCGGAGTTCAACAAAAATTTTGATGATATCGATCGTAGCCTTGATTCCAACCGATCTCCCATCCTGGTATTCATAATTCCTTGCCAATTTGTCGATATTCCAGTTTTGACCAAAAAATGGGATAACACTTTGCCACCCAAAACATGCCTTGTGATAACAAGGCGTGTTTTGAATAGTTCCGAATCCAATATCCAAAGTCCATAGCCATATTGCCAGAGTATATCATCCTTGACTGCTCCGAGTCGATATCCAATTCCAAACCCAATAACCAAAGCTTGAGCCAATTCCATATCCATTCGAACTCGACAACCGTGTCCCAATCCATCCTTATTCAATAGCCAATAACCGAATCCAGGACCTCTCCGGGTCGATATTCAAATCCATAACCTCTCCGGGCTCTTGCCAAGTGCAATCTACACATAACGATCGTGATCCGGTGTCCCTGGATGTTAAGCTAGCCTCATCGTGTTCTTGTCGAGCATAATCCACACTTGATGATCTTGGTCCAGTGTCCCTGGACGTTAAGCTAACCTCTCCGGGTTCTTGCCAAGCGTAATCCACACTTGACGACCTTGGTCCAGTGACCCTGGACGCCGCGTAATGCCATGGCTTAAGTCCTAAACCGAATCCTGGTCCCTTCGGACCCTTGTTGAGCATAGTCCATACTCAACGACCTGAAAATAACAATTGATAATACAGGGCCTAAGTCCTAGGTCGAATCCTGGTCACTCCGGACCCTTGCCGAGCATAGTCCATATTCGGCGACCTGAATGAGTCAATTTTACCACGTTCGGACGAAGTGACTCACCCCTTGCCAGGCATAATCCATACCCGACGACCATTTACCAAAAACTAGATGAAAATCCAATCAAAATCCAATCCAACATCCAAACCCAAAAAATCCAAATCATAAACCAGAAAACCAGAAATCCAAAGCAGCATTCAAAATCAAAAACGACCACCCAAAGAAAAACCCAAGTCAAAAAGCAAGCAAAACCAGGAGCTCAATCCAAGCTCCAAAACCAAAATCCAAAAAGAAAAGTAGTGTCCAATCCAAAAGCAAAAGATAGATTTCACAAACCATAGCGTTGCAGTTTATCATCATTCAGAGCATGCCTAGGGGCTATCTCCCTCCCCGTACATGTGTAAATGACTTGGTTGCTTGCTAATAGTTCGCTACTTATTCCATATTATCCTGATTAGTGGATGATCAATCGACCACCATCCCTCGGTCTCCCATCATCACGGCGAGAGGTTGTCGGTTGTTGCTCCTGCTCCACCGTTGCATTCCGAGCTCCGACATACTGCTGTAACTGTCCATTCCTTACATGCTCCTCGATTATATCCTTCAAGTGCCTGCAGCTGTTGGTGTCATTTCCGTCTAAGTCATGGAAGAGACAATGCCTCCCTGATGCCCTCTCTCGTTCAGAAGGCTCTCTCCTGGCTGGCCTCCGGTAGGGAAGGCGATTCCGAGTATCCATGTATATCCGCTCCAGCGTCTCGTTCAATCCTGTGTATGTGGAAAACTTTGGATCCTTCCATCGCTTCCTAGCGTTTCCAGAATCATTATCCAATTTCCTTTTTCCTTTGTCTATATCCGAACCACCGCTGGATATTGCTCCAACCTCGATTGCACTAACCTTTTTCACCTTTAAATCCGTACTTGCATCTTCTTGCCGAAGGAACCTTTCTGCCTCGTGAAAGAATTCGTCGAGATCTTGTGGGGGATCTCGTATCAGAGATACCTTGAAATCAGAGTCCTCCCTGACTCCTGATACTGCTGCCATTAAAACCATCGATGGATCAGGCCGATCCACCGAAGCGACTGCCGCACTGAATCGAGTTAGAAAAGCTCTAAGCGATTCATCCATTCTTTGCTTCACCGATGTTAATGTCATCACGTTCTTTGGTCTCTTGACATGAACCCGAAACTGCCCCAAAAACCTTTCCACTAATTCCCTCCAAGTCCTGATAGATCCTTCTTCCAGCTGCCTAAACCACATAGCAGCTATGTCCGTCAAATACAAAGGGAAGCATCGGGCCATCACTTCCTCCGATGCCCCCAGCACCTCCATGTGCCTGGTGTACCTCATCAAGTGATCTGTTGGATCTGTCTTGCCATCATATATCTCCACGCTAGGTAGCTTAAACTTAGGTGGATTCTGAGCCATCCTTATTTCCTGAGCGAACGGACTCCTATTCACTCCTTCCAAGTCTTTGTTGGCCAAACCACCTCGTACAGTTCTTCTAATCATCTCTACCAGTCCGGCGTTGTCTGTCGGGGGTTGCCCCCGAGGGAACTCCGGCACATACTCTTCATGTGGCTCGTTAGTGGCAACGTTGGTTCTAGCCTGTTGAACTCCTTCCAGAGGTACTCCTGTGTTGGATCCTGTGGGTCTACCCCCAAGCCCTTGTTGATTGCTTTGTGGCTCCATATCTCGTCCTCCATTGGGTTCCACGACCCTAGTCCCCTGTCCTGCATCCACAGCGGCTGTAGCTGTTCCTAAGTTCTGCATCCCTGCGGCTCTTATTTGCTCGAAGAAAGTCTGCATCATTTCCTGTTGGTTCTTTAACAATCTCTCTTGCAAAGAATTTGCCATAGCCTCCATTTCATCCCGAGTTATGTAGATTGAAGCCTGTCCTTCCCCCGCTCCGGAGGATGCTTGTTGACTTCCTTCCTGTTGGCTTCTCTCAGCCCTTAGCCTTCTACTACTTTGCCTAGTCATTATCTTCCAAATCCAAGCTTCTATCCGATGTAGCGGGTGCTAGTCCTTCTCAGTGAAAGCACCAAAGTGTTTGTGCCAAAATTGGTCACAAACCCCGAATACCGCGAAAGCACCAGGGTATGAACACAAGTCAATAATATTCAAACACAAATCTCAGGTCTCAGCAAATATTAAACAGTAATCCCAAAATAAAGAACAGAGACACAGGTTTTATAGTGGTTCGGCTATCTCCGGCCTACGTCCACTCCAAAGTTTTTATCCTTTTATTGATTATCCTTGGTGATTACAGATGATTACAGCAGTTACAAAGTCCAAAACTTCAAATAAATAGCAGTAATGATGTTATGGAATGATTCTGACAGCGTCCGGGCGTGCTTTCTCTCTCCAAATTCTCCGACCCCCTTTTCTGAATGACCAGGGACTCTATTTATAAGCGTAGGAGGCTGATATTTCTCCTAAAATCCGGGAAGACCACTTCAGGCACGTGAGGGGGCCCACATGCCCGAAATCTAGAGGTCCGGGCCCACCTTGGGATCGATTCGAAGTAAGGTTCGAATCGATCAAGAAATCATCCAATTGAGCTGAAATTTGGTGAGAACATTCTTCAACATGTATGTAGCCTCCTGTAAAAATTTCATTGCATTTGGATCAACGGTTTGGAAGATATGATCGATTCAAGATCAAAGCTCTGTGTGTTCTGCTTGGTTCGAACCCATGCTTCGAAACCATCCTCTCTGAAACCATCTCCTTCGAATCCATAAGGCCGACTCCTTCGAATCCATGCTCTTCGAATCCATGCTTTCTGAAGCCACGTCCTTCGAATCCGTGTCCCTTGCTTCGTATCCATCATCTTCGAATCCATGTCTACTGCTTCGTATCCATCATCTTCGAATCCATGTCTGCTGCTTCGTATCCATCATCTTCGAATCCATTATCTTCGAGTCCATCAAGTTCCCATCGACGCGAACTAACCAGTATACACCTTTATGCCTCTCCATCGAGTCGAAGTCCATCGATTCGAAGAACCATCGATGCGAACTTTACCAAGCCGAAACCATGCCATTCGATATGAAGTGTATCGATTCGAACTGTCCTTGCGCAACGCCTCTTGATCGATGCGAACCTGTTGGGTTCGAATCCATCCTGGTGGGTTCGAATCTGATCGATTCGAACCGAGCACCACTTTGTCCCTTTTGATGGATTCGAACAACATGCATTCCCCACCTTGAATCCATCATATTTCCTCCATACGAACTCCGATTAACTTGAAATTTGAAACATAGCCTTTCCTAGTCCTTATCATCATCTCCAATCAATTTCGTCCCGATCGGAGTTCAACAAAAATTTTGACGATATCGATCGTAGCCTTGATTCCAACCGATCTCCCATCCTGGTATTCATAATTCCTTGCCAATTTGTCGATATTCCAGTTTTGACCAAAAAATGGGATAACATGTATTATATATTATTATAAACTGCAAGTTATTATGCATTTTTATTTCATTCGGGATTGCGGTTTGAAATGATATATAACCGTAATTTTATTGTAAATTACGGATTGAAATGATAAATATCTGTATCACTTGACCATGGGATAGAAAATTATATACAGGCACCGCGGTGTGTGTGTGTGTGTGTGCGTGTGTGTGTGTGTATATATATTTTGAAATGATTTTCTACGGTTTGGAAAGGAATATACGGTTAATAAGTATTAATTTTTGATGTTATATAAATACTATTTTATATATATATATAGTTAAATTCTTGAATTTAAGCTATGTATAAAATTAACTAATAAAATGAGTTTAATAATGGAGTTTGATTGTTTTACATTATATGGTTTAGTACCTATATAAGATAATGTATATATAGAGTTTTTAAATGACTTAAATGAAATTTAAGTTGCAAGACAAATATGGAATTGGTTTAAATTGAATTATTTAAGAATTGTACTTAAATAAATTTGATTTGAAATTAAAATGGAGATTTTAAAGGGTATGATTCTTATAACTTGATTTGGGTATAAAGTAATTTAAATGAATATAAAGTTGAGATAAATGAATTTATCAAGTTAATTAAATTTAAAGAATATCCAGTTATTTGAAGTTAAAGGTTTTACTTAAATGACATTTGATTTATTAAGTAAACATTTCAAATCTAAATAATAGAAATTGAATTTGATATATATATATATGGAATTATCAAAGAATTAGTTTTGAAATGATGGAATATTTAAAGGTTTGAAATATATGAATTGAAATGGTTTATTTAGAAGTTCAAATCGGTATTTGGAATTTATTTGCAAAAATTAAAGAAGCTATTTTATTATATAAAGTAATTTAATATTTAAACCATTAAAGTATATTAAGTTATGTTTCAAAGCTATATATTTCAAGGTATATAGATTTGAAAGTGTTACGATTTCTTTAAAAAGGATATATTTGAAATAAAATGATATCATATTGATTTGGGTTCTTAAATAGAAATGATATCATATTTATATGGTTTTGAAATGGATATTATATTCCAGATTTAAATTATAAATTATTTTGAAAAGACCACGGTGTTATAATAACGTTTGGTTGTTGAAGAGACCGGGATCGGAAGTTGTCATACTCTCTGCCAACTCCGAAAACCACTTTGACAACCGTGTACGTGGTGGAGATATCAGAATGAAGTAGGATGGTGGCAGCGTCTCCTTTGAGGTAAATACATGGACCCAACTCCCATGAGTTGGCACAAGGTGGCTAAAACAGGAGCGATCAACGGGTTAATGAGGTAGAACCTTTGATCGGACACATCCCTTCGATATTATACTTTGACTTTTGGATTGATTCGGTGGCCACTTTTGATTTTTTATTTGGGGGTGTGGCTCGAGGTGGGCGGTAGCTGCGCGTTACGCGTTACCACCGACCCGGAAGCGTAATTGGTATATCTACCCTGGCATTGCCTAGTTGTGTCGTGTCACCTACCCTAGCGCGACTTGTACGAGTTTGTTTTTCTCCCGTAGCCCATGGAGTATTTAGGGTAGTCTCCCGATCTGGAGATGCACTAATACCGGATGGACTACTGGGACTATTACGTTTTAAGGGCTATATGGGTAACCCCTTAATGCTATGAAAAAGTAAGTTTATTTTACTATTAGACACTATTATAATAGCGAAATATTACTATATAGTAAATAGCTTAACAGATCCTTAGGAGATGTGAATCCCGAGCATCTCTTAAGTTACTGCACTTACGTTAGACACTAGATAGGAGATGTCAAATCCTGTAAACATCTCTGATGCCATTACACTCATATTTATTTCTGTTGATTTAACTCACATAAGATCTTTTAGTTCTGACTCGAGTGTTTTGTCTTTTCAATTCGCTCGGGTCAGTCCGAGCATTTCAGGAATCGAGGACTTTATTTCTTGAGGACGAAGACGAAGATTTCATTATTATTATTATATATTATATTGTTCTACTACATTGTATTCCGCTACATTGATTATTATTCACTGGTATGCACAACTCTGATATGTATTGTATAAATATAATCATTTTATAAAATAGCTTCATAAACTGTATATTTGATTATTATATTTTATCGTTCCGCTGCAAGATTCTATTTTGTTTTTTTCTTTCCCTGCTTTTTCTTATTTACCCCATAACAGTCCGCCCTTTTGTATGGTTTAAGTCTGACGTGTGTGGTTTATCGTCGATTTGAAGCGTGCGAAAAGGCAGGATGTTACATCTGGTATCAGAGCTTTGGTTTAGCGATAAACCTTAGCTTTGTGGGGTTTGACTCTGTACTAATAGGGTAGTAATACCCTATGGGAGTCGCTGAGTGTATATATGAGAGAGCGTATTTGTTAGTGTTATAAAAGGCTTTTAATATTGTATTAATCTGTTCCATTTTGCATTTATAAATTCTGGTTGATGCATGGGACGCTATGACATCAATAGGGGTTTCTAAACACTTAATACGATAGATCGACATAATATTTGTTTAATATAGGTGAATGAAATAATTTTGCCTATTATATTTTCTATATATATAAAGGAAATCTTTATAAAGGTTATATTCGGTTGTATTATATTGGTTGTTAGGTAATGAAATTTATAAATAATAGTTGAAATAAGATTTGAAATAAAATAAATGGGAATTGGAAATTTGGAACTTAAGTTCCGGGGTTTTGAAACTTTCTTTGAATGATTTTGAAATGTAATAATTATATTTTAGAAGTATTTTCTGATATAAATATTTCAATATAATTTGAAAGAATTGTTTTAAAGAAATTTTGGCAAGAAATAAGTTATGTACTCCCCTCTCTGTCGCTGGAAAATAATTTCGGTGATGAGTGCACGCATCATCGACATTCATTTTCGAGTTTCAAAGTGGGAAGGCCACTGTAGTACTTTTGCTGCGAATTTATTTTGGTAAACAAATATAAAATTTAAATTGTTTTAAATATAATTGGATATATAAGTTGTAAGTATATATTTATCTATTATTTTTAAATGATTTAAAATTAAACCCCGTATTTGATTCTTAAGTTCCAGTTAATTAATAGTTCAATTAAGTGTAGTAGATTGGAATATGACTAATTAATAATTGGAGCCTTTAATTTAAAATAAAGGATTTAATGCTAAGTTATAACTGGAATTAAAAGAAATATGAAATTTGCAACCTATAAGACAAAGGATATTAGTATTAAGCATTAAGTTAATTAAGAGAAATAAAATAAACTTGGATAACTATAAATTGCATTCTTAAAGGCATATATATAACTTACCAAAAGATATAAAAAGTTGAAATGTTAATAAGAAAATGTAATAGATATTATACAAAAAATAAACTTGAGGTAATGCAAGTAATTAATGAAATTCTTTAATAAATAAGAATCCGGTGTTGTAGTTGTTATAAACTTAAGTAAATATTAAAGTTATTTCTAAATAAAATTTGTAAGAAATAAATGTAAATTAAAAAGATAAACCATTATATGAATAAAAAGAGAAATCAAACAACAAATGTATGAATGGAATTAATAAGGATAAACTAAATTTGTTGTTTGAAATTGTTATTGTTTGCTTTGCTTTATGGTTGTTTGGGTAAGGATACTCTAAAATTGTTTGGAGGTATAAATAATCTATGTAGTTTCACCTAAGACTGTTGAGTAAATGGTTCACTTAGTATGTATTTTTCATTCTGCACAATTTGAAGTTTTGAACCTGAACAACTATTTGTTTATTGGATATGAATGAATGATTGATTTGTGTTGATTCTATGTGATGGTTATATGCCTTGTTGCAAGTGATTGTTGTTTGTATTGATTTAGTTGTTTATAATTGAAACCACTTTAAATATTTCATTTTATATAATTGTTAATCTTTTTGGATTATATAAGTGAAATATAGGTTATGGAAGCAATTGCTACTACTTTTGGTTTCATACTTAAGCGTTAATTGCCCGATAAGCAGGTACGTTTTCAGATTGCAGTTTATAGCGTTATTATATTGTTTTCCCGGATTGGGATGTATATTATTTTGATAAATATATGTTGTATATTGTTATATTTGATATTATATTTTCTCCCGAGCCTCCCCGTACAAAGGAGACTCTGCCGAAATTTTTCGAAAATTTTGGACTTAGAAAATATTTTAAAAATGTTTTCCAAACTTTATTAATTTGAGTATAAAAGATTTAATGGTTATAAAATGGGTATATTTTATTTAAATTAATTTATTTTGTAAATTTATTTGTTTACAAAGGTAATATTTTTGAATAAGATGTATTGTTTACTCAATTCTTTCTTTTCCCTTCTTTTTCCTTTTCGGGGACGAAAAGTTTTGAGTGGGGGGGAGTGTAATGACCCGTAAAATTTTAAATATTAAGTCAGTTATTTTAATTAAAATTGAGTAATTAAATTCAGAAGGAAACAAAAAATTTGTAATTTATAATGAAGCAAACGTTAACAAAAAGTAATGTAAATGGTAAATCACTTAAGACTTTGTGATTTAATATTTATAGAAATAAAATTTGGGTAACTTATTAATGAAATAATAAGTGAATTAAAACGTAACAATGCTAATTATGGTTAATAATTAGTAGGTTGAATGAAATGACAATTAATGAATTTATTTAAATTGTAAAGTTATAACGGAATTATTGTATTTATGTGTGAATGTAAATTTAAAATAGAAACGTATATTTATTATAAGGTATTAATTGATGTAATAGAAAGCATGAGACTAATAGGTAAATTCATTGAGGATATTAATTGTAATTGGATGTAAGCTAATAAATAATTAATTTAGCGCAACCCTAATTAATTGAAATAATGTTATGTTATAATTTGGTGTATTCAGTAAATTTGGAAAATAAATTTCAGCAAATGTAATAAAGTATTTGGAATGTATATTGTTTCCATAGGATAATATAAAGAAATGAAAAATTACGACCGATGTTTGGAACAATGACCAAAATAAGTGAAATAGGGTTAATGTAAGTAAATTGGTAACAAATTGAATGGATTCCCATGATCTATTGGAAATTTTATATGTTACAACTTGGTTATGAATTCAATATAAGGTAAGTGAGTGGAAATATTATAATCTGCCTATAAACGTAATAATGCAGTGTTAATGGTAATTAATTAGTGCTATATATGAAATTGTAACCTGGATTGGTAAGTAATAAACTTATAAATGAAAGAAAAGTAAATAGGTGACCATTTATATATGTTATTTATTCATTTAGTATGTTAATTAAAATTTGGAAATCAGATTTCAATTAAGGGAAATTAAGTAATACGTTAATTGGAAATAAATTTTAATAAATATTACATTAATGTGAAATGTAATACAAATGGTTAGGGGTTGTCAAATTTGGTAAACTAAGGTAATTATTAATAAATTGAATGAATTTCAATTCAATGGAAGTAATGTAAATATATACTTAGCTACAAATTGAATATATGAAAACAAATGTAAGCATTGAATTAAATTAATGAATTTAAATTATAATGAATGGTCATTGAATAAAATTTAATGTTCTTGAAGTAATTATAATATTTGTTTGAAGTAAATAAACTTAGTTATTGGTAATTAAAGTTTAATGGTTACAATTGTTATAAATTACCTATTTGTTTAGTTCATAGAATTTAATTTGAAAGAAATTGTAGTAATTAACTTAATTAGCGCAATCCAAATTTGTGGAAACCCATTTGCAATAAATTGAAATTAAATATTACATTTTTGTGGATTTTAGGTAATAGTGGTAATAAGGTATGGTTAGTGGTTTATGAATGAATTGATAATTAAAATTAAAGGTAGTGATGTTAATATAAATTGACTATAAATAAGTTGAATAAAATCGAAATAAAGAAGGAAATGAAAATGCTATATTTGGCAAAGATTTCAATACTGATGGGATTTATAACTAATACACAATAAAGAAAGTAAGTTGAGTATATTTATGTAATATAATGTAAAAAACAACATTAACTATATTATTTGAAATTTGTGGATGTGATATTAAGTTTAAATCAAATAAAAAATAATTTATTTGAATAAACATTCAATAATTGGATAATTGCTAATGAATGCAATAAATTATTTAATTATGTCGTTAATTGAAGTTAAGTTGAAATTGGAGATTTTTAATGTTATAGATATTGAGCCAATAATAACTTCATCTAATTGACATCAATAAATTAAATAATAGGATGGAAGCGAATTTGATAGATTTGTTGAAAATTAAATTTGTAATGTTGAATTTGATGAAATTGAGAATTAATATTGAAATTTATAAATTATTCATCTCTAAATTGACATTCAAATTTGTTTAAATCTTTGTAAATGATCGTGGAATCATAAGTGATGAAATTTGTCAATTTTCGAATTGGAATTTAATATTTGATTTAATTAGCTAATTTATTTATTTAATTAGTGTGAAAATAGCCATTTTTGCCACTGACTCGGATTTCGGCGAAACCAGTTTCATCGGATTCGTAATGGTGAATTATTGTAGGATTTCAAGTTTTGTAGCGATCGGACTTGTCATTTGATCGTACGGACTCGAAACGCCTTGAAATTAATGAAATTGAAATCAATTGAAATCAATTTGAAAAAATATTGATTTTAGCATAACTTCTCCATACGACGGAATTTGGACTTGAAATATTTTCCATTGCATTTAAATTATTTTAAAACATCTATTTTGATATATGGATTGACCCAATTTCGTTCAGGAGTCAGAACGGGCTTTTTGGGCCAATTATCGTTTAGCACGTTTATAATTCGGATCCATCTGTTCTATTTCAACTTTATCTATAAATACCATGTTATGGACTATAGCCTACATCTATTCTCATTTGTCTACGCGTACAATTCCATCAGCTCCTCCTCTTCCAATGGCTGCAAACCCTAGATCCAATTGCAAATTCAAAAATCAAATGAAAATTCAAACTCCTAGAAAAATTTGAAAAAAATATGTATAGAAGCTCTCAATGAGCGTAATCTTTTGGTACTATTCGTTTTTCGATTCGTTGCACCGTTTGTCCGGAAATCATAAATTTATTTCCGGCCGTTCATTTATGGTTGTGTGTTTTTACGGCGGATCTTCATCTTGAGGGTGATCGAACGTTGCTGCGAAGTAGAGGGCGACGAGGGGGGCCGATCCATTCGGCTACTTTGTGTCAGATGGCCACGAGTTTACTATGACTGACGTACAATCAAGCGACGGTCGCGTTCATGAGGAAGCGGTTCTAGGAGGCGTGGAGGCGGCATGACCTAGGGGAAGGGACGTCCGGTGATGGGGGCCACAGCTACGGTCATTGATCATGACCTAGTCGTCTCTGGCGATGGCGAAAATGGATAAAAATTCGCATGGGGAGGCGGCTGCAGGGTGGTAGTCGCGATTTTCGTTTTAGGGTTCTGATCGCATGAGGAACGAGACTGCGAGGCGATGACGTGGCTAATAATTAAGGTAAGTTTTTTAATTTATTTTTGTTTTCAAACGATTTAACTCGAATAACTTTCATATACAGACACAGAGTCACGCGCGGTTTTCTCTGCTAGGTTCGTATTGGAATTTCGGATATTTTGGCAATGGTTTGGACGAATTATGAGAACGTCTAATTTTTGGGTTTAAATTGAATTTAAATTCAATAGGTGAGTGTTTTAACCCACTCACAACTTCTAAAATTTCTTATGTTTGTTAAATTTAATTATGATGTGATTTGATATTTATTTACAAATGTTTAGCATATATTTAATCATCATCTCAGTTAAATTGCATTTATTTGAATTAAATTGTTATTCAATTTATTATTGCATATAAACTGCCATTTAAATTAAGTTATTATTGAATAATGAACTGCCAGTAATTAATTGTTATTTATTGATGTTATTGTTTGTTTTGGATGATGATTGTGATGGATGTATTATCTGTTGATGGATGAATGGATGTGTATTATATATTATTATAAACTGCAAGTTATTATGCATTTTTATTTCATTCGAGATTGCGGTTTGAAATGACATGTAACCGTAATTTTATTTTAAATTACGGATTGAAATGATAAATATCCGTATCACTTGACCATAGGATAGAAAATTATATAAGGCACCGCGGTATATATATATATATATATATATATATATATGTATGTATGTATGTATGTATGTATAATATATTTTGAAATGATTTTCTATGGTTTGGAAAGGAATATACGGTTAATAAGTATTAATTTTTGATGTTATATAAATACTATTATATATATATAGTTAAATTCTTGAATTTAAGCTACGTATAAAATTGATTAATAAAATGAGTTTAATAATGGAGTTTGATTGTTTTATATTGTATGGCTTAGTACCTATATAAGATAATGTATATATAGAGTTTTTAAATGACTTAAATGAAATTTAAGTTGGAAGACAAATATGGAATTGGTTTAAATTGAATTATTTAAGAGTTGTACTTGAATAAATTTGATTTGAAATTAAAATGGAGATTTTAAAGGGTATTATTATTATAACTTGATTTGGGTATAAAGTAATTTAAATGAACATAAAGTTGAGATAAATGAATTTAGCAAGTTAATTAAATTTAAAGAATATCCAATTATTTGAAGTTAAAGGTTTTACTTAAATGACATTTCATTCATTAAGTAAACATTTCAAATCTAAATAATAGCAATTGAATTTGATATATATATATATAATTATCAAAGAATTAGTTTTGAAGTGGTGGAATATTTAAAGATTTGAAATATATGAATTGAAATGATTTATTTAGAAGTTCAAATCGGTATTTGGAATTTATTTGCAAAAAATAAAGAAGTTATTTTATTATATAAAGTAATTTAATATTTAAACCATTAAAGTATATTAAGTTATGTTTCAAAGCTATATATTTCAAGGTATATAGATTTGAAAGTGTTATGATTTCTTGAAAAAGGATATATTTGAAATAAAACAATATCATATTGATTTGGGTTTTAAAATAGAAATGATATCATATTTATATGGTTTTGAAATGGATATTATATTCTGGTTTTAAAGTACAAATTATATTGAAAAGACCACAGTGTTATAATAACGTTTGGTTGTTGAAGAGACCGGGATCGAAAGTTGTCATACTCTATGCCAACTCCTAAAACCACTTTAACAACCGTGTACATGGTGGAGATTCCAGAATGAAGTATGATGGTGGCGACGTCTCCTTTGAGGTAAATATGTGGTCCCAACTTCCGTGAGTTGGCATAAGGTGGCTAAAACAGGAGCGATCGACGGGTTAATGAGGTAGAACCTTTGATTGGACACATCCCTATGATATTATACTTTGACTTTTGGATTGATTCGATGACCACTTTTGATTTTATTTAGGGCTGTGGCTCGAGGTGGGCGATAGCTGCGCGCTACGCGTTACCGCCGACCCGGAAGCGTAATTGGTATATCTACCCTAGCATTTCCTAGTCGTGTCGTGTCACCTATCCTAGCGCGACTTGTACAAGGTTGTTTTTCTCCCGTGGCCCGTGGAGTATTTAGGGTAGTCTCCCGATCTGGAGATGCGCTGATACTGGATGGACTACTGGGACTATTAACTGTTAAGGGCTATATGGGTAACCCCTTAATGTTATGAAAAGTAAGTTTATTTTACTATTAGACACTATTATAATAGCAAAATATTACTTCATAGTAAATGGTTTAACGGATCCTTAGGAGATGTGAATCCCGAGTACCTCTTATGTTACTGCACTCATGTTAGACACTGGATAGGAGATGTCAAATCCTGTAAACATCTCTGACGCCGTTATACTCATATTTATTTCTGTTGATTTAACTCACATAAGATCTTTTAGTTCTGACTCGAGTGTTTTGTCTTTTCAATTCGCTCGGGTCAGTCCGAGCATTTCAGGAATCGAGGACTTTATTTCTGAAGGACGAAGACAAAGATTTCATTATTATTATTATTATATATTATATTGTTCCACTACACTGTATTCCGCTTCATTGATTATTATTTACTGGTATGCATAACTCTGATATGTATTGTATAAATATAATCAAATGTTTATAAAACAGATTCATGAACTGTATATTTGATTATTATATTTTATCGTTCCGCTGCAAGATTCTATTTTGTTTTTTTCTTTCCCTTCTTTTTCTTATTTACCCCATAACAATCCGCCCCTTTGTATGGTTTAAGTCTGACGTGTGTGATTTATCGTCGATTTGAAGCGTGCGAAAAGGCGGGATATTACAATGACGAGCGACCCATGATGCTGAAACGCCTCTCCGATGCCGAGCGGCCAATCCAATGCCGAGCCGCCTCTCTAATGTCGAGCGGTCTTTCTAATGCCGAGCCATGCATATCGAACCATTCCTAACCAACCGTCTATCCATCCAGCTGGCTCCAACCAATCGTATTCCTGTTTTGACAAATGAACAGTCGATTTGGTTAAACCCACCTATCCGTGGCCTTGTAAAAAGGTGGGTTAACATAGATACGAATTCAAAGCAAGACAAACCACTACTGTGACAAAACGATGACTAAAGCACCGAAGAGAATCATCTACAAAGTTGCACAAAGATCAAAGAGAGATACACTCAAGAATAATCCCAGGAGAACATCACTTAAAAGGTTAGAACGTCTGAATGCAGAATTTTAGACGTCTGTGCGTAGAAGATTAACAAAAATAATAATAGGTTCTCAGATGTCTGAAAACACCATTCAGACGTTTGAAACTGGGCTCGGGTCAAATAATTCAAATTACAAATGTCATCTCCGAAGAGACACAACTCCATCTCTCCTCCACAACTCTTCACCAGTGAACAGTGACGATTCTAGACTGAAAGGAAAGAGATGTAACTACTAGAAGCAACCTTCTACAACTATATAAACGAGAATCAAGAATGATCAAAGCACTTCAAATAATTCACTCGACTCTCAATCTTGATCATCTCTTGTTCTAATCATCCACTTGCAATCAAAATTGCAAATCTGAGATCATACACTTCCATACTCTCTCGAACAATATTGTATTCAATCATTCAAGAGATATTAGAAGTTCAATTGTACTATATAGTCAAAATCCATGTAATAGAGAACACATTCTTGATAAAGAAACTCTGCTATTGTAAACCTGTACCTCTGAAGTGAGGGTTATTTGGTGAAAGGAAATTCCGAAGAGGAGCTTCGGGACTGGACGTAGGACGGGAGGTCCAAACCAGTATAAAATCCCTGGTGTGATTATTCTTATTCACATACTTTACTATTATTACACTATATTTTAAATTCTTCATATACTTGTCATTTGTATAATCGATCCACCATACTATATACTTTCAAAGAAGATAAAATCAACTTAAAGCTTAGGATTCAAGTTAGAAGGAATCAATCACAATCAAACTTCAATTTCCTTATCCAATCTAAAGTGAAAATAATTTCTACGTCTCTATTTTGATTTGAACATCATATGGTTTCAGATTTTAGGATAAATCAGTTTTATGATATATTAAATGATGGTATGCTTGACTTTGATTATATATGATTGAACAAGGTTATTTAGAAAGTAGATATACGATATTAGGGTAAAACCGAGATGAAATGATTTTTAAATGCCATGGGATAATTTTTTGTTATAGAAATCATGGTTTTGGTGATAGGTTTTAGTTTTCGTAATTTTCGGAATTAAGATGGAGTTCATATTAATTTTCTAGTAAAGAAAATGATTTTTTCAGTTATAAATTAATTACGGCTAAAATAATGATTATTTGGGTTTGAAACTTTTATATGTTGGAAAACATATTAAATAGAATTTCTGAAATTTTTTCAGATTTTTCCTAAGTGTTTAGTTGAATGTATAAAATTATTTAAGATGTAGAACTTAAATGTTTTATATATTTAATTAAGGAGAAGGGGCAATTTATAAAATCACAATATATTTAAATTCTGAAATTAAGGCAGCACTTTTTTGAAAAGTATTTGTTAACAATAGGAATCTAACAAATAAAGGCAGGTTAGTTGAAAAGTTATATTTTTAAGTTAAAAACAAAGAAATTATACTTTTAGAATGTTTCAGCCAATTTTAGCATCAGACCTTCCGACTTAGACCTTTCGACTTAGTTGAAAGGTAAGTTCTCGACAAGGTCCAAGTTCAACGTATATGGTATCAAGGTACATGGTACGTAATGAATTGAACAATTTCGAAGGGTACTTAGTCGAAAGGTTGATAGCCAAAGAGGTTGGGGTATGTTTATTTTATAAACCAAAGATTGCATGCTTTGCTTTTGAATAGGAGCTTTCGGCTTGGCTGCTTTCAACCAATTCAATTATTTAAAATAAAGGTTATAGACCTTTCATGAAACGACCCGTCTACTCTCCACAGAAAGACGCATCATTTTTAAGAAAGAAAGGGATAGAAAGGAGAAAAGGCAGAGAAGAAAGAAAGAACAACATCAGAATCTAAACAGCGGAACGACTAAATTATGTTAATCACATAATATATTACATAGTATCATGTACATCAGAGATATACAGCTAAAACAACACATACTAGATGGTTATAAACACCTGTCTAGGACTCAGAGAACACACAGCGGAATACTATATATCTATATGCAGAAGCCTTCTGCTCCATTGTTCCTCCAGAAATCGTCAAGCCAACCTGAATCCCCTGGCTACTCGTAAAAATTTGAGTACACAAGAGTTTAAGAAAAACAGAATAAACTCCGGGTCAGACATGGGTCTGGTGTGAGTAAACGGTTAAAGTTACTTAACTTTAAAAACCTTTTGAAAGAAAAGGTATCATGTAAGACTTCCCACACATAAACACGGAAATTTTTTTACCTTACGCTAACCAAACATTTGATAGGAAATCCAGTGATATTATAATAGGTCTAGGGTTTTCAAATAAATATGAAATAGCCGAAATTGTTACATTTATTAAATTCCAGCTACTGGCCACAAAAGTGGGTAATACAATCAAATCTGAGGGCACTTATTGGAATTTGGATTCCATACAATGGCAGGGCTACCGGGGTACAGCCCGTCACAGTACGTGGCCTAGATCACCGTACCGAGGATCACTCCCAATCCCCTGCAATACAAGGCCGGAACCATTCCTTACTGAACAGTTCTGAACAAGACAACGTCGCGGTTGTAGCAAGCAATCGCCCACAAAGCCGAATAAAAAGGGACCTCTAGACAGGGGGAAATCTCATCCTACTTGGGCATGACCCACTTAACCTTGCTGCACCTCCCCTGTTTTAGCCAATCCCGGTTGATGAGGCTTGAGGACGATTACCTTTAGTGAACACATCACTTAGAATGCTCATCGTCCACCTGACGATGTTCTGAAAGCATTCAATCCATACAAGTTCGTTCCGGGTTCGAACGAAACCGAAGGCATTATCTAGTTACACTCATTTTGGAATCAACCTCAGAGTTAACGACAATAACCCTTGCACTCTAAATCTTCATCTCCACTTGAGATTCATGACCTATCGTTAATTTGGATCGATGTGGTTTTCGAATATCCAAATATGGAAACCCGATCCCAGTCTCATCGAAATCCAAAACGTATATTTTAGGTCCAAGTTGTTTAAGGTTAAACAATTCAATTCAACTATCTATGTACACATAGATAGATAATTCACAATATCACAATAGATTATCATCACAACAGATAATTCATGTTACCATCACAAACAGATAACTTATACTATTACCTCAATGCAACCAAAGCATCCATATCATATATCACACATATCTCATCAGAGATATCAAGCAACTAAGTCATTCAATATAAATCAGCCACCCATAAGCAATGATCTATAAATCACACCATTTATAATTAATTTAAAATTAATTAAATTAATTACTTCATCTCTTAATTAATTTAAGATTAATTAAATTAATTTAAGATTAATTAAATTAATTACCGTCATCACAATAAATCTTGCTTACTTATCCATTAATTAAACCAATTAATTAATCATCATCTTAATTAATCAACCTTTGATTAATTATCTCTTTAATTAAGTAATTAATCCTTAATTATTCTAATTAATCATATTAATTAATGAACCTTAATTAATTACTTCCATTAACTGATTAACTATAATTAATTACATTATTTCTTAATTAATTACATTAATTAATCATGCTTAAATTAATTAAATTAACTTTAATAATTATAAACAGTAATAAATTACTCTTAATTACATTTATAAATCCTTTGATTTATTACACCAAGTAATAAATCCTTAATTACTTTACCAAGTAATTATCCATTTAAAATTTCTTCCTACTAAGTAATTTCCCTTATCTCAATTACCTTCAGTAATTTATTTATCAATTACTTATCCTAAGTAATTACTCTTATCAAAACTCATTAAGTAAGCATACTTAATCATTTATCATGTGGCTATTAATTAACAAATTAATTAACTTAACATGATCACAATCACCTCATAAATCATAATCGAGTAATTCATCCCTTAATTACTCTTTAACCAAATTAATCTTCAACTATTAATTAATAAACCTTAATTATTAATCAATCCTTTAACACAAAGTAATCAATCTCTAATTACTTTTATAATTAATTAATTAACCTTAATTAATTAGTTAATTGTCCTTAATCACTAATTAATAAAACTTAATTATTAATTAACAACCTTAATTACACATTAATTAATCCATAATTATAATTAATCAATCCTTAATTACAACTAACCTTTAATAATAGTTAATTAATTCTAAATTAACTTGCATTATAGATTAATAACCTTTTAATTATTAATCAAGAAAACCTCAGTTAGAACTCTATTAAGCATTTCTTAATTACTAGTTTTTAATTAACCCTTAATTACTTAATTAATAAATAATTACAATTTAATTAATCATTAGTCATTATTTAAATTATCATAATTATTAGTTAATTAAATTAATAATTATACTTAATTAATTACTTGATTAACCATTTTAAATAATTAATTAAATTAATTAATTAAACTTAAAATTTCTTAATTAACTAATTAATTATTATCCATTAAAACTTAATTATTCTTAAGATAAAACATTATCTTTAATTATCCTAGAAAACTTTACTTAACTTAATTCATTAATTAGTTTAAAATATAAAGAAATCATTAATTACTTACCTTTAATTATTAATTAACAATCCTTAGTTTCAAGTTAATAAATTACTTGAAAACTTTAATTGTTAATTTATAAATCATTATTCATTAACTAATTTTAAAAAAATTCCTTATAAATTTCCTTTTATATTTCAAAATAAGTTTGAAAATAACATTAAGGTTTTAGCTTAAAACATTTTAAACCATTCATACAAATTCATTTATATAAACAATTCAATTCAAAGAAATGAATTTCAAGAAATTAATTTAGCTTAATTACTTAAAATTTAAAACTTACCTTATTTTAAATTAAAAATCTGGTTAAACATTTCGCTTTGGGTTAACCCATGTGTACTTGAACCAAGAACAAGTACATCACCCTTTTCTTTTAAAACAATTTGACTTGAAAATTTTAAAAACTGTTGTAGTTAAATATTTAAAACTGTTAAACTTAATAGTTTAACCAGACTTGCAAAAGACCCCAGAAACAACCCGAGACAAAACAAAAATTATGCGAGTTTTCCCCGAGCCAACGACCCTATACCCCGAGACCCTACTCGAGAAAAACAAACAACCCCAAAGCAAACAATGGTGCACCGATCACCTTGTGCACCTACACCTAACACTGGCGAACTTTTGGCATTAACGATGATCGTATATGACCTCAACAACATCGAAGCCTCCAACTTCGAATTCCAAATTCTTCTGTTTCTTAACCTCAAAACTTTCCGGATGATCCGGGCTGCCTACAGATCCTTCCTGATCAGCTCAACCTTCGCTGATGCTTCTACAAACAAACTGGATCAAAACAACTCAACAAACAGATCTTCACAAGATCTACCCAAAATCAAAATCAAACTTTACTATCAACGGTAGAAAACAACTTCTCCCATCCGGAAAAGAAAGAACAGAATCACCCGCCAACTTGCCATAGATCCTAAAAAAAATTCAGTAGAAACTCTCTAATCCAAAACACTACAACTTCCAGTTGCTTCTACTCAAGAACAGCAGTCACCTTGCTTCCGCTGCGCAACTCTGATCTGGAGCAGATGAGAATTCCGTTGATGAACACAAGCACAGACTAAACATCACATCTCGGAAATAAGGTTCAACAGAAGTTTCAAGAAATACAGAGCTGCTTCACCAAACAATCAACGTAGGAGACATCCTTCTACCCAACTGAATCACCGGTATCATCCCTGTCATCAAGTCGATTCAGAACTCAATCTTCAATGTGGGCAAATCTCTAACTTTCCTGAAGATATATCCGAAAAATCTTTGACAACTCCAAAACTCCTACATCCTCTAGAGATGCCACAAATTCAAGCAAAAGTCTATCTAAGATAATCACCCAAACTATCGCAAATCATTTTTGCGATCAACCAATCCAATATCCAAGATACTGTTCTCTCTTCACCAATCAAAACAGCTTATCCTTGACCAACTAATCCATTGAAGAAACGGGTCCTCTCTGCTGCTTCTGAATTCCACCTCTAGGAACTGCTAAGCCAAAAAGATCTTCCTGCTGGAATACAGAACACTCCAGAGCTGTACCACTAACACAGATGCCAAAGACTTCTTATCCAAAGCTCTTTGAGAAACTCGGACCTCCAACTAAGCACATACATCCTGCTGAATTCAGCTACAACGCCGAAGCAGACACACTTCCTTAAACTTGCTCCGAAAGAAAACATCTTCGGAGACATCCATAGTCACTGCGTCTCATCACGCAGCTACTACTTCCTGAGGTTGCCAAGATACCATCACTTGCTTCTGCCTAACCGACAGATCCAAATTATCAAAAATCCGCTCACACGCGCGCGATCAAACCTACACATCAAAGATGAACTCCGAACCATAACAGGTTTCCTTCAAAGGTCAATGAAATCCTTACACCAAACTGCAAAGATTACTCGAGACGGTATTAGGTCTATAGTCTCGACAAATACACTTTCAATCTCAAACATTCAAACTCCACCCATTGGTGGTCATGTTACACACGTCACTACCTCATCTACCTTTTAATATATATTGGAAAACCCGAACAGGTAACCCAACGGATAGGTAGAAATATATATATATAGTTATATATAAAAATTACAAGTACGCCCTCTCAAGAAAGACACCACTACAGAGCCTAGGTATTTGCTCAACCTATGCTTTGATACCAAGTGAAATGACCCGTCTTACTCTCCATAGAAAGACGCATCATTTTTAAGAAAGAAAGGGACAGAAAAGAGAAAAGACAGAGAAGAAAGAAAGAACAACATCAGAATCTAAACAGCGGAACAAATAAATTATACTAATCACATAATATATTACATAGTATCATATACATCAGAGATACACGGCTAAAACAACACATACTAGACAGTTATAAACACCTGTCTAGTTATACATCTCAATATACAACATAGATAAACGACTCAGAGAACACACAGCGGAATACTATATATCTATACGTAGAAGCCTTCTGCTCCATTGTTCCTCCATAAATCGTCAAGACAACCTGAATCCCCTGGCTACTCGTAAAAATTTGAGTACCCAAGAGTTAAGAAAAACAGAATAAACTCCGGATCAGACATGGGTCTGGTGTGAGTAAACGGTTAAAGTTACTTAACTTTAAAAACCTTTTGGAAAGAAAAGGTATCACGTAAGACTTCCCACACATAAACATGGAAAAGTTTTTACCTTACGCTAACAAAACACTTGATAGGAAATCCAGTGATATTATAATAGGTCTAGGGTTTTCAAATAAATATGAATTAGCTGAAATTGTTACATGTATTAAATTCCAGCTACTAGCCATAAAAGTGGGTAATACAATCAAATCCAAGGGCGCTAATTGGATTTTGGATTCCATACAATGGCAGGGATACCAGGGTACCGCTCGTCACAGTAAGTGGCCTAGATCATCGTACCGAGGATCACTCCCAATCCGCTGCAACACAAGGCCGGAACCATTTCTTACTTAACAGTTTTGAACAAGACAACCCCGCGATTGTAGCTAGCAACCGCCCACAAAGCCGAATAAAAAGGGACCTCTAGACAGGGAAAAATATCGTCCTACTTGGGCATGACCCACTTAAACTTGCTGCACCTCCCCTGTTTTAGCCATTCCCGGTTGATGAGGCTTGAGGCTACGATTACCATTAGTGAACACATCACTTAGAATGCTCGTCGTCCACCTGACGATGTTCTGAAAACATTCAATCCATACGAGTTCGTTCCGGGTTCGAACGAAACCGAAGGCATTATCTCGTTACACTCATTTTGGAATCACCCTCAGAGTTAACGACAATAACCCTTGCACTCTGAATCTTCATCTTCACTTGATATTCACGACCTATCGTTAATTTGGATCGATGTGGTTTTCGGATATCCAAATATGGAAACCCGATCCCGGTCTCATCGAAATCCAAAACGTATCATTTAGGTCTAAGTTGTTTAAGGTTAAACAATTCAATTCAACTATCTATATACACACATATAGATAATTCACAATATCACAATAGATTATCATCACAACAGATAATTTATACTATCATCACAAATAGATAACTTATACTATCATCTCAATGCAACCAAAGCATCCATATCATATATCACACATATCTCATCAGAGATATCAAACAACTAAGCCATTCAATATAAATCAGCCACCCATAAGCAATGATCTATAAATCACACCATTTATAACTAATTTAAAATGAATTATATTAATTACTTCATATCTTAATTAATTTAAGATTAATTAAATTAATTACCTTCATCACAATAAATCTTGCTTACTTATCCATTAATTAAACCAATTAATTAATCATCATCTTAATTAATCAACCTTGATTAATTATCTCTTTAATTAAGTAATTAATCCTTAATTATTCTAATTAATCATATTAGTTAATGAACCTTAATTAATTACTTCCATTAACTGATTAACTTTAATTAATTACATTATTTCTTAATTAATTACATTAATTAATCATGCTTAAATTAATTAAATTAACTTTAATAACTATAAACAGTAATAAATTACTTTTAATTACATTTATAAATCCTTTGATTTATTACACCAAGTAATAAATCCTTGATTACTTTACCAAGTAATTATCCATTTAAAATTTCTTCCCACTAAGTAATTTCCCTTATCTCAATTACCTCCAGTAATTTATTTATCAACTACTTATCTTAAGTAATTACTCTTATCAAAACTCATTAAGCAAGCGTACTTAATCATTTATCATGTGGCTATCTTTAATTAATTAACAAATTAATTAACTTAACATGATCACAATCACCTCACAAATAATAATCGAGTAATTCATCCCTTAATTACTCTTTAACTAAATTAATGTTCAACTATTAATTAATAAACCTTAATTATTAATCAATCCTTTAATACAAAGTAATCAATCTCTAATTACTTTTATAATTAATTAATTAACCTTAATTAACTAATTAATTATCCTTAATCATTAATTAATAAAACTTAATTATTAATTAACAACCTTAATTACACATTAATTAAACCATAATTATAATTAATCAATCCTTAATTACAATTAATTAACCTTTAATAATAGTTGATTAATTCTAAATTAACTTGCATTATAGATTAATAACCTTTTAATTATTAATCAAGAAAACCCCAATTAGAACTTTATTAAGCATTTCTTAATTACTAGTTTTTAATTAACCCTTAATTACATAATTAATAAATAATTACAATTTAATTAATCATTAGTGATTAATTAAATTATCATAATTATTAGTTAATTAAATTAATAATTATACTTAATTAATTACTTAATTAACCCTTTTAAATAATTAATTTAATTAATTAATTAAACTTAAAATTTCTTAATTAACTAATTAATTATTATTCATTAAGACTTAATTATTCTTAAGATAAAACATTATCTTTAATTATCCTTGAAAACTTTACTTAACTTAATTCATTAATTAGTTTAAAATTTAAAGAAATCATTAATTACTACCTTTAATTATTAATTAACAATCCTTAGTTTCAAGTTAATAAATTACTTGAAAACTTTAATCGTTAATTTATAAATCATTATTCATTAACTAATTTAAAAAAAATTCCTTATAAATTTCCTATTATATTTCAAAATAAGTTTGAAAATAACATTAAGGTTTTAGCTTAAAACATTTTAAACCATTCATACAAATTCATTTATATAAACAATTCAATTCAAAGAAATGAATTTCAAGAAATTAATTTAGCTTAATTATTTAAAATTTAGAACTTACTTTATTTTAAATTAAAAATCTGGTTAAACATTTCGCTTTGGGTTAACCCTTGTGTACTTGAACCAAGAACAAGTACATCACCCTTTTCTTTTAAAACAATTTGACTTGAAAATTTTAAAAACTATTTTAGTTAAATATTTAAAACTGTTAAACTTAACAGTTTAACCAGGCTTACAAAAGACCCCAGAAACAACCTGAGACAAAACAAAAATTACGCGAGTTATCCCCGAGTCAACTACCATATACCCCAAGACCCTACTCGAGAAAAACAAACAACCCCAAAGCAAACAATGGTGCATTGATCACCTTGTACACCTGCACCTAACACTGGCGAACTTTTAGCATCAACGATGATCGTTGACAAGATCCATTTGACCTTCTCCCACCATTCGACCATTCAGATAACCACATCAAACACAGAAACAAGATCGAGCTACCTCGATTGAACTGTCCTGTTGAAACTGGAATTAACCACTGCCAGAAAACTCATCGCCCACACGCCTCTGACCATTGGAGGATGAACCCCTTCGTCCACACCTTTCCGAACACCTACGCAACCACATCCTTCAACCGCGACCCACTCGATCGATCATAGGTGACGAAACAATCCCAAAAAGAGACCCCAACTAGGTGTTAAACCCTACATCAGCCCTTCACCATCGCCATGGCGATCATAAAATCCAGCCAGCATTTTTCCCATGCTCACCTACCTTCTCGCCATCTCCTGAAACAACCCCATCCGTTCCGATCTCCTTGATCGTCAGAAAGAATTAAAAACTCACTTCCAGTTATTTCCATAATTCACCCTCAATACTTTATTAATATAGAGTTTTCCTTTTTAAAATTAATATTTTCCAGTGATAATTTAGTTTATATAATTATTTTATCCAATTTCAACATTAGGTTTCAATCATTGATGTTAAAATGTTACTGCATTGTTCGTTTTCCAGATAATTTTCAAATACCAAATACTTAGTTCAATTTTTTTAGTTCTTAGTTTATAATTAAACTAACCTATTTTGTTTGAATCTAAGTCCTAACAGTTGTTTAAATAGAAATAGCTTGAAGTTCTGATTATAACTTAAATTCTGCAGTAAGGAAAAACAGAGAAGGTCAATGAAATCAGACATGCACAGTTTCAAAGCATAACAAAACAGATTATATATTTATATCTACACAAAGGCAAACTTTTATATATACAATAAACATCATCACAAACTCGCATGCAACAGAAAATTTACTACTTAAGTTTTAGTAAAATATGTTTACTCAACTTTTTTTTAATGAAGTGCAGAGGTTTTAATCTTGATGATAACACTGGAAAACTTGCAAAACTCTTGAACTTGAAACTGAAGCTTTTTGAAACAGAAAAGCTTCATTCCTTTGATTTGCTTTTAAACTGAAATGCTTCAGGTTTGCATTTTGAAAACTGGAAAATGCTTGAATTTTTGAAATGGTTGTGATTTATAAAAGTGGAGTACTTGCTTCAGGTTGCAAATTTGAAGATATTCCTTGCTTTGAAATTTTGTTACAGGTTGACTTGCTTTAAAAAAAAATTGAAATGCTTTGAAAACTTTTTGCCTTGACCCAGATTCACTTGCATGCACTTGAAAAATGGTTAAATACTTGATTTGTAAACAGAGATTGATGTTTTGAGGAGTGTTTATAGGCTTTGCAGATTTGGTACAAGGAGGTTACAGGGAAACAAATTTTGCAGATTTGATTTGCACATTTGTTTTAGATTGAACTTGAGGAAAATTTCAGGTTTTGATTTAAGGATTTTCTGCTTTAAGAAGATTAAAAATTTTGATAGAAGAGGAAGTGATTCACTTTCTGATTTGTTTTGGAATGAATTACAGGTTTTTTTTTTAACTGAGCATGGGTTTTAGATTTTATTTGAGGAAAATTTCAAATTTGATCTTCCATTGTTTGTTTAGCTTTTGAGAAGAAGATGATAAAAAGAAAAATGAGATAGAAGATTAGGAATGTATACAACTAATTTTAGATTTTATAAAAATTAAAAGAAAATTCAAATAAAAGTGACACATGTCTTTAATTTACATTAATTTGTTAACACTTGCTACATAAAAGGTTATAACTTTAACACTTGTCAATATTTATTTATATTTATCCTAAAAGAATTTTAAAAGCTTTTTAAATGTGATTTTCTAATTAACTAATATGTTTTCTTAATTTATAAATGCTTTTCTAAATTTATATAAATATAATCTTTAAAATAAAATAAAATAAAACCAATTATAATTTAAATAAAATTATATATAATATTGCAAACTCATTTTTATGTGTTATTTCAAAATGCCTTTGTATTTATTCTTATTAAATAAATACTTTTCCAATATTCCTATAGATAAATTTCTATAAAGAGAATAATATAAAAAAAATTAACTAAAAACATTATCTATATATTTTAAATCCAAACTATATTATTATTTTATTTTAAGATGTATGTATATTCCCTTAAATTCAAATTTATATTCAATTCAAAGTCAATTTAAAAATCCAAATCTAAAATCAATTCAAATAAATATAAATATCAATTTTTAAATAAGCTCATTATTATGTAAAATAATTTATCCTATTTTAAAATTAATTTAAATACACAGATATATATATATATATATATATATATATATATATATTTAAACACACTTATTAACTTTGAAAACAATAAGTCAATTTAGAATTTATTTACACAAACAAAATAATTATTCTTATTTTAAAACCAATCTATAACCATAATTAAGACATTATATTATTATTACTTGGTTATTTATTTTTGAAAATAACAATTTTATCAATTTCAAAAAATTTAAATTAAGAGATTATCACATTTTAAATTTCTGGAAATTCCAGGATATTACATTCCTCCCCCCTTAAAAGAATTTCGTCCTCGAAATTTAAAACAAAGATAATCCAAAGTTTTATTTTATTTCAACCAATTCAAACATACATATCAGCCATACACTACCAATCAATCAGACAATTTCATCCAAACAACCAATTTAATCAAATAAATAACACCAGCTATCCAGACACAGATCCGGATAAGTTTCCTAAAATTATCTTGAGTTCCCCAGGTAAAATCACAGGGATACTCGCTCTACTAAATCCAAACTTGCTATACTGCTAAGCTACTAAGCTCCTACTCATTTAGATCTATAATCTGCACAAGATACCAGACCACAGACAAGTCTGATAAACAACTAAATCCTTCACAGATCTACTGGTCTCAAAACCCGTGATGGACCAAACACGTACTCCCTCAGAGACACGTGAAATATTTTGAATTCCAGTCTTCCAAATTGGCAATTCAACCCTTCAAACCAGAGAACTTATCCTTACAAAAACTCAGAAGAATCCAATATACCTCGTAGCTATCCTCAAAATCTCACCAAATCTTATCGCTCCCTTTATCATAGAAAAACTCAACAACATCGAAGCCTCCAACTTCGAATTCCAAATTCTTCCGTTTCTTAACCTCAAAACTTTCCGGATGATCCGGGCTGCCCACAGATCCTTCCTGATCAGCTCAACCTTCGCTGATGCTTCTACAAACAAACTGGATCAAAACAACTCAACAAACCGATCTTCACAAGATCTACCCAAAATCAAAATCAAAATCAAACTTTACTATCAACGGTAGAAAACAACTTCTCCCATCCGGAAAAGACAAAAAAGAATCACCCGCCAACTTGCCACAGATCCTAAAAAAAATTCAGTAGAAACTCTCTAATCCAAAACACTACAACTTCCAGTTGCTTCTACTCAAGAACAGCAGTCACCTTGGTTTCGCTGCGCAACTCTGATCTGGAGCAGATGAGAATTCCGTTGATGAACACAAGCACAGACTAAACATCACATCTCGGAAATAAGGTTCAACAGAAGTTTCAAGAAATACAGAGCTGCTTCACCAAACAATCAACGTAGGAGACGTCCTTCTACCCAACTGAATCACCGGTATCATCCCTGTCATCAAGTCAATTCAGAACTCAATCTTCAATGTGGGCAAATCTCTAACTTTCCTGAAGATATATCCGAAAAATCTTTGACAACTCCAAAACTCCTACATCCTCTAGAGATGCCACAAATTCAAGCAAAAGTCTATCTAAGATAATCACCCAAACTATCGCAAATCATTTTTGCGATCAACCAATCAAATATCCAAGATACTGTTCTCTCTTCACCAATCAAAACAGCTTATCCTTGACCAACTAATCCATTGAAGAAACGAGTCCTCTCTGCTGCTTTTGAATTCCACCTCTAGGAACTGCTAAGCCAAAAAGATCTTCCTGCTGGAATACAGAACACTCCAGAGCTGTACCACTAACACAGATGCCAAAGACTTCTTATCCAAAGCTCTTTGAGAAACTCGGACCTCCAACTAAGCACATACATCCTGCTGAATTCAGCTACAACCCCGAAGCAGACACACTTCCTTAAACTTGCTCCGAAAGAAAACATCTTCGGAGACATCCATAGTCACTGCGTCTCATCACGCAGCTACTACTTCCTGAGGTTGCCAAAATACCATCACTTGCTTCTGCCTAATCGACAGATCCAAATTCTCAAAAATCCGCTCACACGCGCACGATCAAACCTACACTTCAAAAATGAACTCCGAACCTTAACAGGTTTCCTTCAGAGATCAATGAATCCTTACACCAAATTACAAAGATTACTCGAGACGGTATTAGGTCTACAGTCTCGACAAATACACTTCCAATCTCAAACATTCAAACTCCAACCATTGGTGGTCGTGTTACACACACCACTACCTCATCTACCTTTTAACTTATATTGGAAAACCCGAACAGGTAACCCAACGGATAGGTAGAAATATATATATATATATATATATATATATATATATATAGTTATATATAAAAATTACAAGTACGCCCTCTCAAGAAAGACACCACTACAGAGCCTAGGTATTTGCTCAACCTATGCTCTGATAACAAGTGAAACGACCCGTCTTACTCTCCACAGAAAGACGCGTCATTTTTAAGAAAGAAAGGGATAGAAAAGAGAAAAGACAGAGAAGAAAGAAAGAACAACATCAGAATCTAAACAGTAGAACGAATAAATTATATTAATCACATAATATATTACATTGTATCATATACATCAGAGATACACAGCTAAAACAACACATACTAGACAGTTATAAACACCTGTCTAGTTATACATCTCAATATACAACACAGACAAACGACTCATAGAACACACAGCGGAATACTATATATCCATACGTAGAAGCCTTCTGCTCCATTTTTCCCCCAGAAATCGTCAAGCCAATCTGAATCCCCTGGCTACTTGCAAAAATTTGAGTACCCAAGAGTTTAAGAAAAACAGAATAAACTTCGGGTCAGACATGGGTCTGGTGAGAGTAAACGGTTAAAATAACTTTAAAAACCTTTTGAAAGAAAAGGTATCACGTAAGACTTCCTACACATAAACATGGAAAAAAATTTATCTTACGCTAACCAAACATTTGATAGGAAATCCAGTGATATTATAATAGGTCTAGGGTTTTCAAATAAATATGAAATAGCCGAAATTGTTACATTTATTAAATTCCAGATACTAGCCACAAAAGTAGGTAATACAATCAAATCCAAAGGCGCTTACTGGGTTTTGGATTCCATACCATGGCAGGGCTACCGGGGTACCGTCCATCACAGTACGTGGCCTAGATCACCGTACCGAGGATCACTCCCAATCTCCTGCAATACAAGGCCGGAACCATTCCTTACTGAACAGTTCCGAACAAGACAACTCTGTGGTTGTAGCTAGCAACCGCCCACAAAGCCGAATAAAAAGGGACCTCTAGACAGGGGAAAATCTCGTCCTACTTAGGCATGACCCACTTAACCTTGCTGCACCTCCCCTGTTTTAGCCATTCCCGGTTGATGAGGCTTGAGGCTACGATTACCTTTAGTGAACACATCACTTAGAATGCTCATCGTCCACCTGATAATGTTCTGAAAGCATTCAATCCATACAAGTTCGTTCCGGGTTCGAATGAAACCGAAGGCATTATCTCGTTACACTTATTTTGGAATCACCCTCAGACTTAACGACAATAACCCTTGCACTCTGAATCTTCATCTTCACTTGAGATTCACGACCTATCGTTAATTTGGATCGATGTGGTTTTCGGATATCCATATATGGAAACCCGATTCCGGTCTCATCGAAATCCAAAACGTATCTTTTAGGTCTAAGTTGTTTAAGGTTAAACAATTCAATTCAACTATCTATATACACACAGATAGATAATTCACAATATCACAATAGATTATCATCACAATAGATAATTCATGTTATCATCACAAATAGATAACTTCTACTATCATCTCAATGCAACCAAAGCATCCATATCATATATCACACATATCTCATCAGAGATATCAAGCAACTAAGCCATTCAATATAAATCAGCCACCCATAAGCAATGATCTATAAATCACACCATTTATAATTAATTTAAAATGAATTAAATTAATTACTTCATCTCTTAATTAATTTAAGATTAATTAAATTAATTACCTTCATCATAATAAATCTTGCTTACTTATCCATTAATTAAACCAATTAATTAATCATCATCTTAATTAATCAACCTTGATTAGTTATCTCTTTAATTAAGTAATTAATCCTTAATTATTCTCATTAATCATATTAATTAATGAATCTTAATTAATTACTTCCATTAACTGATTAACTATAATTAATTACATTATTTCTTAATTAATTACATTAATTAATCATGCTTAAATTAATTAAATTAACTTTAATAATTATAAACAGTAATAAATTACTCTTAATTACATTTATAAATCCTTTGATTTATTACACCAAGTAATAAATCCTTAATTACTTTACCAAGTAATTATCCATTTAAAATTTCTTCCCACTAAGTAATTTCCCTTATCTCAATTACCTCCAGTAATTTATTTATCAATTACTTATCTTAAGTAATTACTCTTATCAAAACTCATTAAGTAAGTATACTTAATCATTTATCATGTGGCTATCTTTAATTAATTAACTTAACATGATCACAATCACCTCATAAATCATAATCGAGTAATTCATCCCTTAATTACTCTTTAACCAAATTAATCTTTAACTATTAATTAATAAACCTTAATTATTAATCAATCCTTTAAGACAAAGTAATCAATCTCTAATTACTTTTATAATTAATTAATTAACCTTAATTAACTAATTAATTATCCTTAATCATTAATTAATAAAACTTAATTATTAATTAACAAACTTAATTACACATTAATTAATCCATAATTATAATTAATCAATCCTTAATTATAATTAATTGACCTTTAATAATAGTTAATTAATTCTAAATTAACTTGCATTATAGATTAATAACCTTTTAATTATTAATCAAGAAAACCCCAATTAGAACTTTATTATGCATTTCTTAATTACTAGTTTTTAATTAACCCTTAATTACTTAATTAATAAATAATTACAATTTAATTAATCATTAGTAATTAATTAAATTATCATAATTATTAGTTAATTAAATTAATAATTATACTTAATTAATTACTTAATTAACCCTTTTAAATAATTAATTTAATTAATTAACTAATTAAACTTAAAATTTCTTAATTAACTAATTAATTATTATTCATTAAGACTTAATTATTCTTAAGATAAAACATTACCTTTAATTATCCTTGAAAACTTTACTTAACTTAATTCTTTAATTAGTTTAAAATTTAAAGAAATCATTAATTACTACCTTTAATTATTAATTAACAATCCTTAGTTTCAAGTTAATAAATTATTTGAAAACTTTAAGCGTTAATTTATAAATCATTATTCATTAACTAATTTAAAAAAAATCCTTATAAAATTCCTTTTATATTTCAAAATAAGTTTGAAAATAACATTAAGGTTTTAGCTTAAAACATTTTATACCATTCATACAAATTCATTTATATAAGCAATTCAATTCAAAGAAATGAATTTCAAGAAATTAATTTAGCTTAATTATTTAAAATTAAAAATCTGGTTAAACATTTCGCTTTGGGTTAACCCATGTGTACTTGAACCAAGAACAAGTACACCACCCTTTTCTTTTAAAACAATTTGACTTGAAAATTTTAAAAACTATTTTAGTTAAATATTTAAAACTGTTAAACTTAACAGTTTAACCAGGCTTACAAAAGACCCCAGAAACAACCTGAGACAAAACTAAAATTACGCGAGTTATCTCCGAGTCAACTACCCTATACCCCGAGACCCTACTCGAGAAATACAAACAACCCCAAAGCAAACAATGGTGCATCGATCACCTTGTACACCTGCACCTAACACTGGCGAACTTTTAGCATCAACGACGACCGTTGACAAGATCCATTCAACCTTCTCCCACCATTCGACCATTCAGATAACCTCATCAAACCCAGAAACAAGATCGAGCTACCTCGATTGAACTGTCCTGTTGAAACTGGAATTAACCACTGCCAGAAAACTCATCGCCCACACGCCTCTGACCATAGGAGGATGAACCCCTTCGTCCACACCTTTCCGAACACCTACGCAACCACATCCTTCAACCGCGACCCACTCGATCGATCATAGGTGACGAAACAATCCCAAAAACAGGCCCTGAACAACCTAGGTGTTAAACCCTACATCAGCCCTTCACCATCGCCATGGCGATCATAAAATCCTGCCAGCATTTTTCCCATGCTCACCTACCTTCTCGCCATCTTCTGAAACAATCCCATCCGTTCCGATCTCCTTGATCGTCAGGAAGAACCAAAAACTCACTTCCAGTTATTTCCTTAATTCACCCTCAATACTTTATTAAAAATTGAGTTTTCCTTTTTAAAATTCATATTTTCCAGTAATAATTTAGTTTATATAATTATTTTATCCAATTTAAACATTCGATTTCAATCATTGATGTTAAAATGTTACTGCATTGTTTGTTTTCCAGATAATTTTCAAATACCAGATACATAGTTCTATTTTTTTAGTTCTTAGTTTATAATTAAACTAACCTATTTTGTTTGAATCTAAATCCTAACAGTTGTTTAAATAGAAATAGCTTGAAGTTCTGATTATAACTTAAATTCTGCAGTAAGGAAAAACAGAGAAGGTCAATGAAATCAGACGTGCACAGCTTCAAAGCATAACAAAACATGTTGCATATTTATATCTACACAGAGGCAAACTTTTATATATATAAAATAAACATCATCACAAACTCGCATGCAACAGAAAATTTACTACTTAAGTTTTAGTAAAAAAATGTTTACTCACCTTTTTTTAATAGTGCAGAGGTTTTAATCTTGATGGTAACACTGGAAAATTTGCAAAACACTTGAACTTGAAACTGAAGCTTTTTGAAACAGAAAAGCTTCATTCCTTTGATTTGCTTTTAAACTGAAATGCTTCAGGTTTGCATTTTGAAAATTGGCAAATGCTTTAATTTTAAAATGGATGTGATTTATAAAACTGGAGTACTTGCTTCAGGTTGCAAATTTGAAGATATTCCTTGCTTTGAAAATTTGTTACAGGTTGACTTGCTTTAAAAAAACTTGAAATGCTTTGAAAACTTTTTGCCTTCACCCAGATTCACTTGCATGCACTTGAAAAATGGTTACATACTTGATTTGTAAACAGAGATTGATGTTTTGAGGAGTGTTTATAGGCTTTGCAGATTTGGTATAAGGAGGTTACAGGGAAACAAATTTTGCAGATTTGATTTGCACTTTTGTTTTAGATTTGAACTTGAGGAAAATTTCAGGTTTTGGTTTGAGGATATTCAGGTTTAAGAAGATTACAAATTTTGATAGAAGAGGAAGTGATTCACTTTATGATTTGTTTGGAATGAATTATAGGTTTTTTTTTAAACTGGGCATGGGTTTCAAATTTTACATGAGGAAAATTTCAAATTTGATCTGCCATTGTTTGCTTAGCTTTTGAGAAGAAGATGATAAAAAGAAAAATGAGAAAGAAGATTAGGAATGTATATAAGTAATTTTAGATTTTATTAAAATTAAAAGAAAATTCAAATAAAAGTGACACATGTCTTTAACTTACATTAATTTGTTAACACTTGTTACATAAAAGGTTATAACTTTAACACTTGTCAATATTTATTTATATTTATCCTAAAAGAATTTTAAAAGCTTTTTAAATATGATTTTCTAATTAACTAATATGTTTTCTTAATTTATAAATGCTTTTCTAAATTTATATAAAAACAACCTTTAAAAGAAAAGAAAATAAAATCAATTATAATTTAAATAAAATTATATATAATATTGCAAACTCATTTTTAAATGCTATTTCAAAAAGCCTTTGTATTTATTCTTATTAAATAAATACTTTTCCAATATTCCTATAGATAAATTTCTATAAAGAGAATAATATAAAACAAATCTTATTTTTAACTAAAAACATTATCTATATATTTTAAATCCAAACTATATTATTATTTTATTTTAAGATGTATGTATATTCCCTTAAATTCAAATTTATACTCAATTCAAAGTCAATTTAAAAATCCAAATCTAAAATCAATTCAAATAAATATAAATATCAATTTTTAAATAAGCTCATTATTATTTAAAATAATTTATCCTATTTTAAAATTAATTTAAATACACAGATATATATATATATATATATATATATATATTTAAACATACTTATTAACTTTGAAAACAATAAGTCAATTTAGAATTTATTTACACAAACAAAATAATTATTCTTATTTTAAAACCAATCTATAACCATAATTAAGACATTATATTATTATTACTTGGTTATTTATTTTTGAAAATAACAATTTTATCAATTTCAAATAATTTAAATTAAGAGATTATCACATTTTAAATTTCTTGAAATTCCAGGATATTACACTTCGACAAAGTCAAAAGGTTACTGCTACTTATCATTGTTTTGTTTTAAACCTTCTAACACAGTTAAAAGGTATTTGCTGCTTTTTCCAACCTTTCGAAGTCGTTGCTTTCGACAAAAATGAAAGGTTTACTTGTTTTAATAACCAGCTGCTTCTCTCATTGTTTTTGAAAGGTATCAAAGCCTGCGACTTAGATGATTTACCCTTGTTGTATAATTGAAGTATAACCCAAGCTCCCAAAGGAATTGTTTTAAATGTAGAGGCCTACTATTTTAAATGGAGTGTTTTAAAGCTTTTGAAGCAGACCTTCTGACAAAGTCGAAAGGTTGCTTCTAATGTAGTCGAATGGTTTTAAAGAAGGGTTTTCCGCTATTTTAAACTGGACTTGGTAAGTTCCTGGAAGGTTTATATTTAGAGAGTTGAATGCTTTCGAAAGGTTTGAATTCAAAAGGTTGTTTTAAAGACCTTTCGACAAAGTCGAAAGGCTTGGTTTTGAAAGGATTTAGAAGATCCTTCGACAAGGTCAAAGGGTTGGGTTTTAAAAGGTTCTTAAAGTTGTTTAAACTTTCAAAAGGGTTGCTTTCCTATGGTTTCGAAAGCTTTTAAGACCCATATTCTAAATTTTTAAGGACACATCATGTCATTACAATTGCCGATAAATACAGACAAGAACAAACGATGGAAGATAAAATAAGGAAATACATCTTGGACGATCCAACTCGTCTCCTGAAGCTCCAAAGTTGTCCTGCTAAATCTAGAAATATGTTTGGGCTGACCCGAGCATTATAAGAAAAATAACGCCCAAATCAGTCTAGTAAAACCAGCCTGAGAAACACAATCAAATTGATTTTTGAAAATATAAAACCTTTCAAAATAAAGGTATATCATAAAAACACATCGTACATAAACATGGATGGGTTTTACCATATGATAACCAAAACATTTTTACAGAAAATCCAAGGATATTAAAATAATGTCTGGTGTTTAAAATAAATTATGAATATAAATGGAATGCATGCATTTCACGTTCCAGCATAGTTGGGCACAACTAAGTCTTTATGATGCTGATTGGAAATTGGATTTTCATCAATGACAATGCTACTTGGGTTCCTCCAGCAATAGCACACCTCCAAAAAAATGTACACACATGGACCTCCTGCAAATCAGAGCTGGTTACCCCTTTAACATGGCACACCATATTACATCATTATTCGAGCACCAAGGCTACTAAAAAATGTGCTCCAACCATCGCCCCATTTTTTCATGCGCATGCATACCAAATCCATAAACATTGATTTTAGATCGAGGAATGACTGCTCCTAATTGTAGCAAACACATAGCTCTAAAGATATCCTATATTTTAGTCATTAATGGGTTGTAAGGCTTGTGAAATAATAATTACCTTTTTCCCTCTCGTAGCAATTCCCACTTAAAATTCCAACACTTCCTTAAGAAACAATTCAATGTCGCATTCATTCAAA
The DNA here is from genome assembly GCA_030765085.1 of Allium cepa. Classification (NCBI taxonomy): domain Eukaryota; kingdom Viridiplantae; phylum Streptophyta; class Magnoliopsida; order Asparagales; family Amaryllidaceae; genus Allium; species Allium cepa. Next base: position 952,915,666 of record CM060934.1, on the reverse strand, counting down.
CAATTTGTTCTGGATATGAACGAACCGAAGGCACTACTTCTGTACATCCATTTTGGAATCATCCTTAGGATTAGTGGCAAATAGCCCTTGTACTTTAAAGAACTCCGTCTTCAATTCTTTCATCTCGAATAATTTTTGTATCTCTTCCAAAGCATAGAATGCATACATAGTTTTTGAGTGGTTACGAATTCGAGTCATCTAAAGTACACTTCCCGCATATTGGTCGCCCCAAAACCAAATTGATATTTTCGATATACTTAACTCCGGTTCTTCTGTAAATAATTTGACAATACGTAAGAGCGGCGATCACCTCCTAACTGTTTAAGTGGGTGGATTTCCTTATCATTTATCATAGGAGATCAAAACGAGATTTATACACATAGTACGACAACACAAAGATTGTTGTGCTATATAACACCTGTGTTTCTCCCAGATATATCCACGATTATATTTTGGCCAAGATTTGATAGTTGGTCATTTAACTATCAAATAAAAAACAATCAAATATAGATTTAATTTCATGTGTGATCCACTAAGCTGCTATTAATAATATCCATTAATTAAATCACTTTCAGTTTTGATTTAAAATTCCTTCACAAAATTATTTTCACAAAACCCTATACTCCTTTCAATACTTGGAAAAACATTCACATACTTATCTCCTTTGTATATATATTGCAAACATTATACTTTCAATTCTTAGAAAATGTATATCTATATACTTATTTATCATGGTATAAGTATATTTAAAAAACTTAAAGGAAGACCTCCTCTTTTCCCAATTCATATTTAAGTTGGCCAAAACAAAATATTAATTAAAACATTTCTTACTATAAGCCAAACCACCTATCCTTTGGTGTTATTTAAGGAAAGAATGTTTCCATACCCCCATAATTAGGAAGGATTAATTAAAAAATCAAATCTTATTTCTTTTATAAAATTCCCCTTTTGTAAGCCCATTTAATATTTACAGATCATTTGACGAATCTTTGAATTAATTTATAAAACTAACTTCTTTTATGAATCTCTAAAATGATTTGTAAAACCCCTTTCCATTATAAAACTCCTTCCTATTTATAAAACTATCTTATAAATCTTCCTTTATTCCTTTATAAAAATCCTTTATAAGAAATCCTTTAACCCATTTTTATAAATCCATATAATTAACTACCAATCATCATTATTATCAAAATATCACTTATAAATCCATTTTTATTTATAAGTTAGCGTTTATCAATCACTCCTTTATTTATAAATACCATATATAAATCTCACTTGCCAAATATCTCTTATAAAACGCTTTTGCAAATTTTTATTTGTAATCTCTTTTACAAAATAGAATTTGTAAATCTCCTTTAAATAAATCCTTTTTATTAAATAAAAATCCATTTTATAAAAAAAAATATCCATTTATAAACTTCCTTTATTAAATTAATTAATCGCCTTTAAACATCATAAATAAAATAATTAATTAACTTTAAAACATTATTAATGAAATACGTAAATAACCTAACCCATCGTTTATTAAATTAATCAATTAAATTAAACCATAATTAAATCAATTAATTAACTTTAATCAACATTAATAAAGTAATTAAAATAATTTACATAACATTAAAAATTAATTAGCTTAGTTTAAAACATCATTATCAAAATAGTTTATTAACTTAAACATCATTTATAAAATAATTAAAATCATATACAATTAAATAAACACTTAACCTTATATTTTTTATGAAATTGATGTTAATTTAAATCCATAATCTTTCAAATTCGGAAAGAGGCTTAGCGACCACAATGGACTTCAACAGGCTACTATTTAATTCAATTTAACTTTTCAAGTCACATAACCGATATTTACATAAGCAGCATATATGTAAATCAAATCCTGAATTAACCATCAATGGTTAACAAATTCAAATATTAATTAATCCACATATTAACCAACATAAAACGGGTTTTATTATGTCAAACAGATGTCATCAATTTCAATTTAATTGTAGTAGAATGGTGCTTTTTATAAGTATATGTCCAAAATAATCTATTCAATTTAATTATATAGATCGGTGTTTTATTTGGCTATAATTGATTTTAGCAAGTTCAGTATTTAAAATAACATGATTAAATTCAACCACTATTATTTAATCTTACACTTGTACCTAAATAAAACTACCAACTTTTTGTACTGTAGCCTTGCACTCGCCAATGCGAGCCAAATGCTAAATTCTGTTAGTTAATCGCATGTCCTATGGGTGAGATATCAAATTTTAAAGTTCAACACACATAGCTATAAATAATTTAAACAAATGAAGATTTAATTTCTCACCAAACCATGGCGCAAAGACCACACCCGCATGCACCCACAATCTACAATAGTACAATCTTCTCCTCTATTCAAATCTTCCTCAAATTGACATCCTAGGGTGAAAACGTGCACAATGCCATGCACGTGCATACCGCTCCACCTCCGTCGACCATCGATCTAAGGCCACCCACACAACCACCTTGTCAAGTTCGTCGTAACCCCCGCCTCGTCCATGGCTTAGGCTGCACCAAACAATTTCCGACCGTCCCATCCAAAAAATGCACATTCCAGGATTCGAAAACGCGACCAAAAAATGGAGCTTTGGTACGCCTCAACTACCTGTGGCCGCTGCTGCTTATGCACTCGCCTTTACCACTCATTAACTCACCTCCGAGCCCATCAGCATTGATCTCGACGCTCCCATCACCAGTCAGCAATGTCATAACTGAAACTCGAAAAAACGTTGCTAAATCCTAAATTCACCTCGTCTAGCCACATCATACCAACGTGCCACCCTCGGACACTACCATAGCTTTGTTATCACCAACGTTGCTACCTATCACCTAAGGTTCGCCCCAAGACTATCCTCGAAAATCAATTTGTGACCGAAAATGGTTCATCTTCCTCCCCATGCCAATTTACACCCAAAAAAACACGTAATCACATCCAAAAATCCTACCTTGACCATAAAATCCCATTTGTACCTTCGATTTACCATTGTTTTTAGGCATATCTCGTCACTATGATCGATGAAACTTCGAGCTGTAATTTTTAAAAAAAATAGAAGATGAAACAGATAACTTTCATGTTGGTTACTTTGGCTAATTTTGATTGGTTTGTGAGGTGCCGATTTTTGAAAGGAGGATGAAGTCTTTATTTTTATTTATTGAGGAAGAAAAAATATGGACGAGGAGAAAAAAATGAAATGAAAAGTGAAATGAGGATGAAGGTTGAGAAGTTGTGCATAAGATAGAATAAAAAATACATATAAGGAAAAGAGAAGAGGCTAAAGACCCAAAAATGCCCCTTAATTCAAAATTTTCAACTCTCACATCAAATCCCAAGCCACCAGAAAGTCATGCCTTTGAAAATATGTTGGTTAATGCAGTGATTATGTACATTTGTTAACATTCTTACTTAAGGAATCTTTATACATTTCACATCCATCACTTACATTTCAAATTTAATTATATTTTGTAATTTTTAGTTATTATCATTATTAATTTATCTTAACTTTTCAAAATAAAATGTTTATAAATATAAAATGTTGTTCATAAATGTATGCAAAGGTTCAGCAACTTTCTACAACCTGTCGTTCGATAAAAAGTCGAAAAGCCCATAAACGATTTTCGTTCACATTTTTGACCTTTCATCGAATTACCAATTTTTATGAAAAGAATTCAAAAATGAATTTTCTATCACTAGTTATAAACTAAAATTATTTTTTTAATTATTAAAACCATTTATTGAATATTTAAAATAAATTGAATGTTCATAAATCAAAGTGATAAAATTTCAGGTTTTTACGTTCTCCTCCTTAAAATAATTTCATCGCAAACAACCATAGATGGAAACTAGTTAATACAAAACTTAATCATTTTACTTCCATATTTATGGGAATATTTTTATAAAAATAATTTAATTTTAAAACATGTATAATTCCCTACGATATCCCAAGAATATAAACAACCATATGATTCAAACCATTTTATTTTGAATTTATTTCCCTTAAGTGAACTAAAGATCCAAATACCTGGTTCTATTTTAAAACCCTTTTTGAAATGATGCTATATATTTTAACCATAGAAAATATACATATATCCCGAGTAACCCCAAAATGATACTAAGGAACTGGGTATTACCAAATAGTATCATATATTCCCTTACCAAAAGGGTAATACTTTAAGATAAGAGCTTACCATCCGAACACATCCCTTTTCCATATAAATTATTTTCGAGACACACAAACTTGTTAATATAAAAATACTCCACCTATTTCAAAATTCCCTTTTAAAACAATTATATATATACATACATTCCTAAATAAATAGTTTTTACAAAATATTAATAGCTAACTTGCTTTGGGTTTGTTCGAATTCGAACTTTTTCTCGATTGTACAATGATAAAGAGAATAATTTACTACATACGGTATAAAATTCGCCTAGGCAAACATCCAACCATCGCTTAGAAAATTATTCCAACCATCACTGTAATAACCCAGAATTTTAGTCATTTAAATTTGGGATATTTAATTGATTTTAAATATTTAAAACTTAATTTTATAAGTAAAATAACTTGAAGATCAAATATAGTGATCTTTTTTATAATTCAATTGTTAAATTTAATGATTGGAATTGTTAAATATTTTAAATCTTGAATTTAAATTGAATGAAAATGGTTTTTAAAGTTGACTTCGAATCTATTTAAATAAGGAGAAGGATAGTGAACTTCTAAATTTTGGATTTAAAAGTGATTTAACTAATTTCGAAAATTGCTCGTTTAATTTATGTGTAGAAATAGTCTTCTGGGGCACTATCTCGAATTTCGGCGAAACTAGTTTAAATGGAAGCGTAATAGTGAATTATTATAGGCCTTCGAATATCGTGACATCAGACATTCATTCGGTCATGCGAGTTCGAAATGCATAGAAATTAGTTAATGGAATTTGTATTAATATAATTCGATTTTGAAAAGTTAACTTCTATATATGATGGAATTGGCTTCTGGTATATATTCCATTATGTTTGAAATAGGGGTAGAACATATAGAACGTCGGGCGGCAAGCCTCATTTGGAGTTTGAAATTTTCACAAATAAGTAGTGCCGCAATATTTTATATACAAGGACCTAGAAATTTTATTTTTGCAATACAAAACCCTAGTTTCTTCAGCCGCCACTTGAAAATTTTAATGGCCAAAATTCGACCACCTTCTTCCATCAATTTATCTCCATCCACACACTTTTAGCCTTCCACTTCAACTAGGAAGATGGAGAGCTTGACGAGCTCTCTGTAATCAATGGTTGGATCGTTGTCTAGTGAGGCAAGATGACCAATTTTGGGCCGCGTTCATGGCAGATGCTTTGTGTTGGCAGCACAATTTCTGGCGATAAGGAGGCGCCACGTCTTGGCCATGGGTAGAGAAGATGAAGGGAGTTGTGGCGGCGACGTTGGATCGAACTTCGGTAGAGCATAGAGGCGGCGACGATTGTGGAAAAGCAACGGTGTTGATGGGTTCTCATGTTGCTTGGGGACGATATTTGAGAGGGAAGTAAAGTTAAAAGTTTAACTTATTTTGATTTAAGTTAATTATAAATTTAAATTATCTTTTAAGTTAATTAATCCATAACTTATGCATATGAGGTTCAAGTTTAACCTGACAAGTTGCATTGCGTTCTTATCCATGAACACTACGCTACGGAGTTAGATTGGATTGATACGGAGCTAGTTGGAATTATGGATTAAAATTGAATGTCCATTCAATTTTAATTCAAAATGGAACATTCTAGCAACTATTAAAACCAACGTGAGTTAAACTCGCCTTGGTGGTTAACTAGTATGATATATAATTGATAAAAAAAAATTATTGAATGATCATTTGGATGAATTACTATATTTGTTAGTTGGTTTGGTTATATTCCCGCCCCTGGAGAGGATAAGACCCTATTACGTTCTCGTGTAAGAGCGGATGACCCTTTGTATACGAATCCCGCCTCGAAGCGTTTGATTTATATTTTTATGATTATATATACTATATATGATGCAGGGGGACAGGTTAGAGGGATCCGACAAGATTACTCACACTGTTGGTTTATTTTCATATATATAGTGATATATGACTTGTTGAATGTCATATTGATGACATGGATATGGTTTTGCTTAATTAGTGCTTTAGTAGTACCGGGCCTCGTTTTTAGTATTTTAAAATACTATAAAATAGTGATTTGACTCAAAAAAGAATTTCAAAGTGATTTTTGAAATTTTGTATGTTTAATAATTTTTCTACATTAAAAGTATGATTTTTAGAGATTATAAGTTTATGGTTTTATAAAATATTTTAAATAGAAATTTTGAACTGTGAATAGAGATTTTTAAAATATTGGTAATAAGCCCGTGTTTTATAACAAAGGATTACGGTTTTAAAAAGAAGAGAAATAATTATTAGCTGTTTTATATAGAGCGATATGTATATAGTATATACAAATATTGAGATTTATATGGAGATTTATAAAGGTGATACTGTATAAAGTGACATTTTACGAAAAAAGTTAAGATTTATAAATTTGTATTTATTTATAAACGTATAGATTTATGATCGTTGTTTTATAAATTAAAAAAAATTATTACTATTTAATAGATTGGAGAAATAAATCAAACGGTGGATTTATTTTAAGATGTGGAATGATGTTTTAGTAAATAATTGATTCAATTTTGGAAATTGAAGGTGAGGGTAAATTTGGGAGTTAAATGATATTTTATAAATAGAAAGAAATTTATACCTATGTGAGCAAGATTGGAAGCGGTTGAAATTTTGTTTTTGACTAGTATTTTATGAATAAGTGAGATTTACAAAGGAATGGAGCTATAAATGGTGTCCATATATAAAGGAATTTTATGAAAGGAAGTTAAGGAGATTTATATTATAGTTCACAAATATGGAAATGGTCATGTTGGAAATTAAGTATTGATCTTTATCATGAACATATAATTATGTTTTAAAAGTGGTCAATCGATATTAATATTTTTTAAAAAGTGAATTATCAATATTTTAATATTTTGAAAGGTTGATTATTTAAAATTATTAATATGGTTTGAAATAAAATATACTTATTTATAAACAAAGTTTTGGAATTAATTATTAATTTTTATAAAAATGTTAAAGATAAATTATTATTGTTTTATTTAGGATATTTGGAATTTGCTAATTATTATTTAAAAATGTTTTAAGTTAATATCTATTTATTTATAATGTTTACTATTATATATTGATAGTGTTTTAAGTACATGATTAGAAATTATGTTATAAATGTTTTTGAGATTTGTAAATAGGGTTTTATAAACTGATGTGGATTATAAGAGGAATCTTATAACATGTTTTGGGAAAATGTAAAGGAAGATTGGTTAAAAGGTAAAAAGGTTTTATAGATGGTTTTAGATATTTACAAAAGAATTTTATAAGAGGATTTATAGATTAATAAAAGGAGTTTATTAAATGGTCTTGTGGATTTATATGGAAATTATGACTGATTTTAGAATTTAATAAAAAAGAAATCTTCCCCAAATGTTAGTGAATATACTTATACCATTCGGATAAGTGTATGGATATTTTTCCAAAGCATTGAGAAATAGGGATGTGTGGATATATATACACATATTTATATATTTATATATACACACACATATATAAATATGCATATATCTTTGTAAAAGTATTTTGGTACAAATATTTACAAAGTGATTTGTGTAATGAAAGGACTTGTTAAAAGAGACTTAGTGTTGCTTGACGCATAACAAATGTTGATTTTTCATTATGGAATTGAATCTCAAATTGAATGTTTGTTATTCGATAGTTAAATAACCAATAATCGAAATTAGATCGTGTACGTAACTTTAAAAATATGTATAAGAAACACATGAGTTATATGGCACAGTCATCTCCAATGATGTTGTACTGTGCGTATAAATCTTGTTTCATTCTCCTAGGACAATGATAAGGAAATCCATCCACTAACGGTTAGGAGGTGATCTTCAATCTTATCTTTGGCTATTTATTTCCTAAATAATTGGTGTTGAGTTTACCGGGAATTATCAAAAAATAGTTTTGAAGAGACCACGATCGGATATGTTATCCAAAAACCACTTCAATCCAATAAATGCATTTCAAAGTGAAGACATTTTGAAGATTATGGAAATTTAAAACGAAGCTTTTAAGTGTTTTGTTCAGTCCTAAAACGGACTTGTATAGATGAATGCTAGTATTGCATTGTTGCTTGGAGGGCAGTATTAGCATTCCAAGTGGGAAGTGCATTTTAAAAGGTAAAATGTAGACTTAAGCCTCATCAACCGAGAATGACTAAAATAGGGGAGATGCAACATGGCTAAGTGGGTCGCTCCCAAGTAGAGTATGATCATCACTATGTAGAGTCGCTATTATCTTTCATACTGTAGGCTTCGGGGTCCATAGCGGGGTGGTCGTATTTGGTACTACTAGTCAAATGGTAGGCTGGTCTTGTGTTAGCAGGGGATCCATGCGAGGTCCTTGGCGTTATTTTATTTAGAGATGCACAGAGATGGGAGATACCTCAGTATCCCTGTCATTATATGGAATTCATTCACCAATAAGTGTCGTATGGACTTAGTTGTGCCCAGCTATGGTGAAACATGAGATGCAAGCAATTCAGCTATATTCATATTTTACTTTGACCCCTAGACATTATTATAATACAAATGGATTTTCTATAAAATTATTTTGGTTATCGTAAGGTAAAAACTCATCCATATTTATGTGTGACGCGATCTTACGAGATACCTATGATTTTCAAATGGTTTTCTAAAACTTTAAAATCAGTTGGGTGTGTTTTTCTCACGCTGGTTTTCCAGACTGACTCGGGTGTTATTTTATTATAATGCTCTGGTCAAACCGAGCATATTTATTGATTGTTTTAGACACATAGAAGCTCATGAGACGAGTTGGAGGTCTTTAAGTCGTATTCACGTATATGTTTATTTTCAGCTGCTTTGCTATTGAAATCATCAGCAATTATGAGGATGGATTGTTATAATTGTCCAAGCTGATGATTATGGTTTTTGTTGTACTCTAATGGATGTATGTATATAATAGTTTATTCTTTGTAAAGATTATTGATTTCATGTTATATATTGTTCCATTACGATTGTGAGATTCTATGATTGTTTTAGTTTCTTTCTCTTCTTCTTCTCTTTTCTTCTTCTTTCTTCTTTCTTTCGTATAACTATCTGTCTTTCTGTTCAAATAGGGTTGGACATGCATGGTTTATTGTTAGCTTGAATGGTACGGATTGGCGGGTTGTTACTTTTGGTATCAAAGCTGAAGGTTAAGCGAGAACGTTAGCTTTGGTGGGATAACTCGTTAGGAGATAAAGTAATGGAATGCCTTATTGTGAGTTTTGAGTACAAAGATATGAGCATGTATTTGTTAGTAATCTAAAAATGTTTTATATTGTTAATTTATCTATTGAGTGGCTAATGAATTCTTGTCGATACGTGGGATGCCACGTTGTCGATGGGGGTTTCTAAACGCTTAAACAAGGTAAACCAATACAGTATTGTTTTGAGAATCGGTAAATGAAATAATTTTAGCTAAATTTCATTTTCATATATAAAAGGATAATTTTCCAAAAATATTATAGTTATATATAATATGTTTTATTATTATTGAATGATAATATTTGATTATTATCATTTATTAATAAAAGTTGTGACTATTATAATCCAAACCAAGATAAGCATTTGCAAAATAAGTTATATAAGAAAGTGAATTAGTCAATATGATTTATAAATATGGTTTATAAATGGAAAGGAAATGAACTTGCTAATTATATTTATAAATATGATTTGTAAATGAATGTGGAGTTTAGAATATTGATTATAATTAAAATAATCAACATGTATGAAATAAAATTTCATAAGTGTATCTAAAAACATATTAAATGGAAATGGTTTTAAAACAAGGAATTTAAGGAAATTGAATTCCAGTAATCTTGAAAATTATTTTTCAAAAGATTTTAGAAAAATAATATTATTATTATTTCAAAAATATTTTGATTAGAAATATTTTGAAATAGGAATTAAAGGAATAGAAAGCACTGAACTAACTTTGGTCATTGGGAAACAATTCTGGTGATGACTACAACATCAGCGGTGTTCATTTTTGAGTTCATTTTTGAGTTTCTAAGTGAGGAATTGCCACCATCAAAGTTTTGTTTTGGAAAAACAAATTTGTTTTAGACCCTAGAAGTGTAATTTGATATATAACGGATTTATGTATATATGTGATTTCAAAATGATTGGAAATAAAGCCAAGCATTAAAATCTTAGAAATTTTTATCTAAATATTTCGAGATAATATAAGATAATAAGTTTTTGAACTTCAAATTTGGAAATGGTATTGATAATAAAAGAGGTTTGCATTTGAGATATGAAATTAAAGATTTGACTAAGTAAAGTTAAATAAATGGAGTTAATGAGATTGAATTTGATTTGAAATGAGGATTAACTTAAGCTGAGTTGAATAAAATGGATTTTAAAAGAGAAATTGACTCGAGAAAAGGTAAAATGTAGTTTGACTTAAGAAAGATTAAATGAAGTTGAATTGGGTTGAAATGAATTAGATGAATTAGTAAAGTGAATTAATTCCACTTAAGTTATAAAATGAATTAATAGAATAAATACGAACTTGAGTTATAAAATGAAATGCAATTTGAGTTACAAAAAGAATTGAATGTGAACTTAAGTAATTGTTTTGTGAAAATGATCCATAAACAAGTTAGTATGAAACGAATTGTTGTTAACCTTAAATTGAATTTGAGGAGAATGTAGGTAAAGTAAATGAGAATCGATTGAATGTAATTAAAGAGAATGTTAATAGTTAAATGTAAATCAATTGAATGGGAATAAATTGAAAACGAATCAATAGCAGGTCAATAAGAAATGGAAGTATATAATGTTGACATTTGGAAATGCTAATTGACATGATGATAAATAAACTGAATGGAGATTATTAGTTTTATGTTTTTGTTGTTACATTTGCATATAGTTACTGTATTAATATATGTTATATATTAATATTACTTTCTATATACAAGTTCTTATTGGTTGTTGAGTGATTAGTAGTTGCGGATTGCGTATGCATTGTAGGATCTAGATTAACCCTAGAGGGGGGGGTGAATAGGGTTATAGCAAATTTTCTCGATTTAAACACAAAAATAAACTTCAGAAATAAATATACTGAAAAGTAAATCACACATAAAATTTACCCAGCTTCGGCAACCCCTGCCTACTGCTGCATTCCCAGATTTCTATTAGAATTAAACAGTATCACGCTTACAAACACTCTAACAGACTTGCAAACCCTGCTACCGCCTATAGAGTTTTGCAAACTCGCAACCCCTGCTTACTGAACTAACTCTAAATAGACAATCAGACACAACCTAAAACCTAGGTGGTGATTTACCAAGATTTAATTCACAATTTTCAAATGAAAATATAAAAGACATTAATTTAAACTTTAAATAAAAAACAATTCAAAACCCTAATTATTTAATAACCTAACCCCCTTTAAATTAGTGACCGGCCAAAAAGGAAAAAATAGTGTTTTTAATTCCCCTTTTTATAACCACTTCGGCCCGTTCCTTTTTCTCTTGATAATGGTGGCCGTTTGTTCTTCTCGTGTCTTTAAAATTTGGGGATCTCGTCCTTGCGCTCTCTGTTCCAGATTAGGGCTTTTGCGAAGCTCCGATACTACTTCGATCTTTGTTGATTGTTCGTGATTTAACCTGCCTTGATCGATTTCGTGTTGCTTCCTTCGGTTGCTTCAGTGAGTTCGATTATTTCTTCGGTAACAATTTTTTCTCTGATACTTGTATTCGAACTCGCTTATCTTTTATGCCGATGATGATCTGGGTTAAATATGCGTTCGAACTCCTTTATCTTCGTTCGTATAAACTTATTTGAATTTGTCAAATAAGTTGTTCGACCGTTCGATTATATTTTGATGCTGATGATTTCACTGACTCTTTCGTAATCATATATTTTGGTTGCTTGAAGGTTACGGCTTTGATTTATTTCGTGATGACCACGGTGTTGATTTCTACTGTTTCGGCCTTGACTCGTTCATCTTGAAATTGTTTTGATTTCTGGATAAAGTCACGGCTTTGACTTTCTCAAAGATGCGTACTTGATACACTGTCATGAATTCGAATTTTTTTTTTGAACTGTTGAACTTTGTTCATTTGTACTTTGTTTCTTTATAATGCTCGAACTTGTTCATGTGATTCATGCTTTATTTTGGCCTGATCTTGTAGTTGTACACTTTGTAGTCTGCATTTGATATACTGTTGCCTTTGGTTACTTCTGCACTTGTGTATATTTGGGCTAATCATTTGTATACATACATTCTTGTATGTATATATGTGTATGGTCACTTGTGTATTGCCTTTCTGAACTATGCACATTGTTGCATGGTTCTCTGACCTTGTTGCCTCTGTTCATTTGCCGGTTAGCTTGCATCTGCTTGCTGTTCACCTGCATGTAGCTGTTGCTCCCATGTGTTGCTTTGTCATTGATTTGAATTGTGCATTACTGGTCTTTGCATTTACCAGTTTCATTTAGTTGACACTTGCATACTTCATGTAGCCTTCATGTTGTGTTTTGTACTTGATTTGCACTGCTACATTGTTGCATTATGGTCTTGTGGCAGTTTCAGTATTCATTATGTTGGTCGAGCTTGCATTCTTTGTTGGCACTTTTGAAAGTTTGCAGCTAGGTCTTGAGTTGTTTAATGAAGAGGTTGAACTTTGGTATGCTTATGTTGGCACTTTCGAATGTTTACAGTCTGTGTAGTTGCTGTTTTCCCTTTTTTTTATTTTGATGTTGCCACTGTCTTCTTTGTACTAGCACACTTGCTCTTGTTGATCACTGGTCTTGCTTGATGGTCATGTGCCACTGCATCACCACTGTTACACTGCCTCTGTGGTCTTCACTGTGTTCATGCACATTTTTTTTTTACTTCAGTTTTCACAGTTGCATTTGCCTCGAGTACATGTAATCTTGGCTCTGCTTCATTTTGTTGTTTGGACATTTGCATTTGTACACTCCATACTTGGTCGTGCTGGAGTCTTCAAGCATGTTGTTGTTGCATTTGTTAGTGGCTTTAGTCTTGAACTTTTGTAGTCAATTGCTTTGTCTATTGCCTTGAGTTGAACCTATCTTGGGTTTGACCTTGTTTTTGATTTCTGTGCTTTTGTTTGATTTTTGCACACGAGTTGGCGAGGCAGTGCACACGTATACGAATGTACACGTGTGTACTGCAGCCACTTATAATTGCCTGTCCCTGATAAAAATACTGATATGCACAGATATTGCACAGTCAAAAATGATGACGAACAACCCAAATAACTGAGGCAAACAATGTTTTCAAAATCATCGTTTCTTTCAAATTTCAAAAATATTTCTCTTTCAATTTTACTGCGTTTGAGAATATTTTTGCAGATTACTCAGATGCTGGATTCAAACCGGAATGCAGTTGAAGACAAAAACACGAGTGCGAGTGATATGTAGTGAGGTTAACTGTAAATGTGAAATGTGATGTGATTGTAATCAAAAATGTATATGTATAGTGAGAGCATGAAATTGTACTATTTAAAATTGTAATAAATATTAGTTTGAATAAAATATCTGTTTGAATTCAAATTCCGTGTCATTTAATTTTATTCTATGAAAAAATAAAATAGTACATTAACAAATACATTTAAACGAATGTATATATGTTTATTATCATCAAACAAAAATCATATAAGCGCAAAGCGCATATTCAACAATCTCCCCCTTTTGATGATAACAAACATATATTTAAGATTTTGAATGTATTAAATGTATTTGATCGTTCAATTTGCTCCCCCTATTTGAATGCTCCTCTCTACACAATACTCCCCCTACATATATGCGTACAAATAAAAATATGTAAATGAGCCTATATGCAAATTGAAAATTATTTAACCTTTGCTTGATTCTATTTGACAAAATCTTAACTTTTCTCTCCCCCTTTTGTTATCAGCAAAAGAATAACAGTGTTATAAAAATAGGGATGAAGTGATAGACATGAATCAAACATTTAACTCAATTAAATATAAATATCAAATTTCAATAAAACTCAAATAAAAATCATAATTACCCTTGTCAAGCGCATATTCCACTTTCAGAAGTGATGGGGATAAAATCATCAAAAATCATACAATTCTGTCTATTTGTGGTATATTTATTTCAGGAAATTTGAATATCTACTAACCATGCATAACCGTTAGGACTTTTAAATGAGATTAGTAGTATTCCAATTTAATTTAAAAAATGAAATCAAGTATCTTCTAACCACGCATGACCGTGAGGACTTTTAAATGGGATTAGAATCAACTTGTCTATTTGAATCAATTAATTTTGATATGCGTTCCATACATGCATAACCGTGAGGACTTTTAAATGAGCATGGAAGCACATAATCAAAAATCCAAGTAATTCACCCATGCATAACCGTGAGGACTTTTAAATGAGAGTGAATACTTTGGATATTTATTTTTATTGCTAAATATAATAAGTTGAAGCACAAATAATTTCCTTCACAGATTTAAAGATATTGAAGAACAAATGATTTCCTTTGTAAACTACCACAAATTTACAAACTAAATATGATCTTGATGAGTGATGGTCGATAGAAAGATGATAGAAATAGAAATGGTCATGGAATTTTTACCCAACAAAAAGTTTTTATTACTCTTGTTATGAAATTCTAAAGAAATTTTCTAATTATACTTTCTCGAGTTATAATATATGATAAATATCAACACTCATCTCTTTTTCAATCACTATTCATCTTTTCGATAATCAAAGGGAGTCAGATTAGTCAAAATTTGTCATTTAAAATCAAATTAAAAAATCAAAATTTTTTAAAAAAAATTACTAGTCAATCTCTATAATTCCCAAATCCAAACGTAATTTGGAAAACCTGTCTTCGGGGAGAGGTTTTGTGAAAATATAGCAAGTTGAGTTTCAGTTGAAATATATTCAATGCAAATGTCTTCTTTAGCAATGTGATCTCTAAGAAAGTGGTGTCTCACATCAATGTGTTTTGTGCGTGAATGATGAACAGGATTATTTGACAAATCTATAGCACTCCTAATATCACATTTTAATGGAACTTGTTTATAGACTAAGCCAAAATCAGAAAGAGTTTGCATCATCCATAGAATTTGAGCACAACAACTTCCCAAAGAAATATATTCTGCTTCAGTGGTGGATAATGCAACACAATTCTGTTTCCGACTTGACCATGAGACTAATGAATGTCCTAGCATGAAACATGTCCCACTAGTGCTTTTTCTATCAACTAATGAACCAGTATAATCAGCATCGGAATAACCTACTAAATCAAAATTTTCACAAGAAGGGTACCATAGTCCAAATTTGTGTGTGTGTGAAAGATATCTCAAAATTCGTTTAGTAGCTTTTAAATGAGATTCTTTGGGATTAGCTTGAAAACGTGCACACAAGCACACAGAAAACATAATATCAGGTCTAGAAGCAGTAAGATAGAGAAGTGAACCGATTATCCCTCGATATTTCTTTTGATCAATTGCAATTCCTTTCTCATCTTTGTCCAACTTTGTTGATGGGCTCATAGGAGTTCTCAATGGTTTGGAATTTTCGATTCCAAATTTCTTCAATAGCTCCAACACATATTTGGATTGTGAAATGAAAATACCATCACTGCTTTGCTTAATTTGAAATCCAAGAAAGTATTTCAATTCACCAACCAAACTCATCTCAAATTTAGCCTGCATGACTTGTTCAAAATTCTCACACAAGAGCTCATTAGTAGCACCATAAATAATATCATCCACATAAATCTGAACAATCAAAAAATCACTTTCTTTATGTAATAGAAACAGTGTCGTGTCAGCACTACCCTTTTTAAAACCATTTTCCAAAAGATATGTACAGAGGCAGTCATACCAAGCTCTTGGAGCTTGCTTAAGACCATATAATGCTTTTTCTAGCTTATACACATGATTTGGAAATTCATGATTTTCAAAACCGGGTGGTTGTTCAACAAAAACTTCTTCTTTTAAATCACCATTCAAAAAGGCACTTTTTACATCCATCTGTTTAAGTTTGAAACCCTTGTAACATGCAAAACATAGCAAGATTCTAATGGCTTCTAACCTAGCAACTGGAGCAAATGTTTCATCAAAGTCTATGCCTTCTATTTGGTTATAACCTTTTGCAACCAACCTAGCCTTGTTTCTAATTACATTTCCTGATTCATCAAGTTTATTTTTAAACACCCATTTAGTCCCTACAATTGGATAGTCATTAGGCCTAGGAACTAATTTCCAAACTTTGTTTCTCTCAAATTGATTAAGTTCATCTTGCATTGCTAAAATCCAATTTTCATCATTAAGAGCCATTTCAACAGAATCGGGTTCAATCTCAGAAATAAAACCACTATGACAACAAAACGCACACAAATTTTCATTAAATGAAGAACGAGTACGTATACCTTCCGTAGGATCACCAATAATTAATTCAGGAGGATGATTAGGTTTGAACCTTAATTTATCAGCATCAACAGTCCTTCTTTCAGTTTTCTCACTAAATGTCCCTTCTTCAGTGCCTTCAGGATCTACCCCATCGTCAACCATCTTTTCAGTCGTTCTATCTTGGTCAGATTCATCAAATTTCACATTGATTGATTCAACAATTGTTTTTGTTCGTTTGTTGTATATTTTGTAAGCCTTGCTCCTTGTTGAATAGCCCATGAAAATTCCCTCATCAGCCTTTGATTCAAAATTTCCATGTTGATTACCTGTGTTAAGAATGAAACAAGGACATCCAAATATACGAAAATAAGAAATGTTAGGTTTCCTTTCATGCCACAATTCATAAGACGTTTTGCCAAGTATTGGTCTAATCATTACTCTATTCATTACATAGCACGAAGTATTCACGGCCTCTGCCCAAAAGATTAGAGATAGCTTATACTCACTCAACATGGATCTAGCCAATTCCTGTAATGTACGATTTTTCCTTTCAACCACCCCATTTTGTTGAGGTGTTCGTGGAGCAGAAAATTCATGTTTTAAACCATTTTCTTCACAAAAAATTTCAAATTCCAAATTTTCAAATTCGCCTCCATGATCACTTCTCAAGGTTTTAATTGTAACTCCTTTTTCATTTTGAGCAAGTTTTGCAAATTTTGAAAAATAGTCGAAAGATTCAGACTTTTTGGCTAAAAAGTAAACCCATGTAAATCTAGAATAATCATCAACCAATACATAACAATAACGTTTTCCATTCAAGCTTGAAATTTCATTCGGTCCAAATAAGTCCATGTGAATTAGTTCAAGAACCCTTGATGTGCTAACAATGTTTTTAGGACGAAATGATGATCGACTAAGCTTGCCCAAGGAACATGCTTTACACACTTTATTATTTTTAAATTTCTGATGTGGTAACCCTCTGACTAATTCTTTTGATTCAAGTTTTTCTAAGAGACTCATGCTAGCATGTCCAAGTCTCCTATGCCATAAATATGCCTCTTCGTCAGTGGCTACCAAACATTTAGAAAGATTTAGATTATCAAATGAAAGTGAGTAAACATTCCCTTTTCTTTTGCCCATAAAAACAATGTTATTAGAAGATTTATCAATGATTTTGCAAGTATCACTATCAAAAATCACGTTCATACCTTTGTCACATAGTTGGCTAATAGAAATGAGATTGTGATGCAAATTTTCAACGTATAAAACATTAGTCAAGGAAAAAATACCGTTACCAACTTCACCTTTGCCAATAATCTTACACTTGCTATTGTCTCCCATGATCACATTTCCACCTTTAAAATTCTCTAAGCTAAGGAACTTCGATTTGTCACCTGTCATATGTCTAGAACAACCTGAATCTAGAAACCATTCTTGTTGTTCCTTAGCTCGCCAACAGACCTACATAAAAAGAGAGGAAGATGACCTAGAGAAACTCTTAGGTCCAATGTTATTAGTGATAGAAGCATTGTGAATAAACAATCCCTTTGGAACCCATACTTGTTTAGTCCTTTTATTTTTATTCCAATAGACATGAAATTTGTTTGTAGAATTCTTAGGAACCCAAACTTGTATAAATTTTGTGTTCTTGTTCCTATGACTATAATTTTCAGCACGACATCTAAATATTTCACATCTATCAAAGACATTCTTGTATTTTGTATTATCATCAACTTGTGTTTTCCCAAAACCTAGTCCTTTTCCGTTGTTAGCAAAAATTTGATTTCTCAATAACATGTTGAATGATTTTTCTCCTCTTGAAAAGTTATTTAGAGATTTTTCAAGATTTTGGACTTTGGTTTTTAGTGTTGTGTTTTCAGTTGCAAGTGAGGTGCACCTATTTATAAAATCCTTTTTCCTAGTGTCAAGGTTTTCCTTAAGACTTAAATTTTCTTTTTCAAGATTTACAAAGCTATTTCTAAGTCTTGATAATTCTGAATCTAAAGTTTTACATTTTTTACAGTCTAGGTTTTTAATATTTTCAATTTCAGTTTCTAACCTAGAATTTTCATGGACAAGTTCTCTCCTATCAGATTTTAGTTTTTCAATTTTAGATTCAAGAGTATCAATCATTTTAGTAAGATCACAACACATTGAAACAAGTTCTTTATAAGAATAGTCACTTACCTCACTAGATTCCTCTAAGCTTGCTTCTGAATCCGATTTTGACATAAGACACAAGTTAGCCTCCTCTGAGCTATTATTCGAAACTTCCTCTCCTTCTTCATCATCCCAAGTTGCTGCAAAGGCATTCTTTTTCTTTTTCTTTCCTTTGTTGTTTTTGAGAAGTGGACATTCTTGTTTGAAGTGGCCAGGCTTCTTGCAGTTATAGCATGTCAATTCATTATCGGAATCATCAGAATTCTTTGACCTATTACCACTTATTTTCTTCTTTCGTGACTTGAATCTTGACCATTTTTTAAGATTATTGACAGCCATTGCAAGCTCTTCAATTGGATCTTCTTCTTCTTCATCGCTTTCTTCTTTGCTCTTTAAGGCAATCGTCTTCTTCTTTGGTTCGGAGTTGTTGCGTTCTTCCTTTGCTTTTAGCTCAAGCTCATATGTAATCAAGTTGCCAATCAACTCCTCCATGCTTAGCTTACTCAGATCTTTCGATTCTAGTATTGCCGTGACTTTTGCCTCAAAGTTCATCGGTAGGACTCGTAGTATCTTCCTCACTAGCTCTACCTCAGTGAATACCTTCCCAAGCGCTCTAGCGTTGTATACCAAGGTTGAAAAGCGTCCAAACATATCCTTTATGCTTTCGCCTTTGTCCATCACAAAGTTTTCGTATTCATTGCTGAATAGGGCTAGACGAGACTCCTTGACTTGAGAAGTTCCTTCATGTGTCACCTCCAAAGTGTGCCAAATTTCCTGTGCTGTTGTACAATGAGAAATTCTATTAAATTCATTTTTATCAAGAGCACATCAAAGCATTCATGGCTTTAGCATTTGTCGTTTTCAATTTCTTATCGTTAGCATCCCACCTATCCTTAGGTTTAGGAATCTCAGTATCACCAACGATTATAGTGGGAGGTTTATAGCCAGTTTCTATAATATCCCAAACATCATAATCAACAGAACTAAGATAGATACCCATTCTAACTTTCCAATAAGCATAATCGTTCCCATTAAACATGGGTGGCCTAGCAATAGATTGCCCCTCAGAAAAAGAATTATTCGGTGAATTCATGACTCTAGAGTTAAAAACAAAATACCGGGCTCTGATACCACTTGTAGGATCTAGATTAACCCTAGAGGGGGGGTGAATAGGGTTATAGCAAATTTTCTCGATTTAAACACAAAAATAAACTGCAGAAATAAATATATTGAAAAGTAAATCACACACAAAATTTACCCAGCTTCGGCAACCCCTGCCTACTGCTGCATTCCCAAATTTCTATTAGAATTAAACAGTATCACGCTTACAAGCACTCTAACAGACTTGCAAACCCTGCTACCGCCTATAGAGTTTTGCAAACTCGCAACCCCTGCTTACTGATCTAACTCTAAATATACAATTAGACACAACCTAAAACATAGGTGGTGATTTACCAAGATTTAATTCACAATTTTCAAATGAAAATATAAGAGACATTAATTTAAACTAAAAAAAAACAATTCAAAACCCTAATTATTTAATAACCTAACCCCCTTTAAATTAGTGACCAGCCAAAAAGGAAAAAATAGTGTTTTTAATTCCCCTTTTTATAACCACTTCGGCCCGTTCCTTTTTCTCTTGATAATGGTGGCCGTTTGTTCTTCTCGTCTCTTTAAAATTTGGGGATCTCGTCCTTGCGCTCTCTGTTCCAGATTAGGGCTTTTGCGAAGCTCCGATACTACTTCGATCTTTGTTGATTGTTCGTGATTTAACCTGCCTTGATCGATTTCGTGTTGCTTCCTTCGGTTGCTTCGGTGAGTTCGATTATTTCTTCGGTAACAATTTTTTTTCTGATACTTGTATTCGAACTCGCTTATCTTTTATGCCGATGATGATCTGGGTTAAATATGCGTTCGAACTCCTTTATCTTCGTTCGTATAAACTTATTTGAATTTGTCAAATAAGTTGTTCGACCGTTCGATTATATTTTGATGCTGATGATTTCACTGACTCTTTCGTAATCGTATATTTTGGTTGCTTGAAGGTTACGGCTTTGATTTATTTCGTGATGACCACGGTGTTGATTTCTACTGTTTCGGCCTTGACTCGTTCATCTTGAAATTGTTTTGATTTCTGGATAAAGTCACGGCTTTGACTTTCTCAAAGATGCGTACTTGATACACTGTCATGAATTCGATTTTTTTTTTTTGAACTGTTGAACTTCGTTCATTTGTACTTTGTTTCTTTATAATGCTCGAACTTGTTCATGTGATTCATGCTTTATTTTGGCCTGATCTTGTAGTTGTACACTTTGTAGTCTGCATTTGATATACTGTTGCCTTTGGTTACTTCTGCACTTGTGTATATTTGGGCTAATCATTTGTATACATACATTCTTGTATGTATATATGTGTATGGTCACTTGTGTATTGCCTTTCTGAACTGTGCACATTGTTGCATGGTTCTCTGACCTTGTTGCCTCTGTTCATTTGCCGGTTAGCTTGCATCTGCTTGCTGTTCACCTGCATGTAGCTGTTGCTCCCATGTGTTGCTTTGTCATTGATTTGAATTGTGCATTACTGGTCTTTGCATTTACCAGTTTCATGTAGTTGACACTTGCATACTTCATGTAGCCTACATGTTGTGTTTTGTACTTGATTTGCACTGCTACATTGTTGCATTATGGTCTTGTGGCAGTTTCAGTATTCATTATCTTGGTCGAGCTTGCATTCTTTGTTGGCACTTTTGAAAGTTTGCAGCTAGGTCTTGAGTTGTTTAATGAAGAGGTTGAACTTTGGTATGCTTATGTTGGCACTTTTGAATGTTTACAGTTTGTGTAGTTGCTGTTTTCCCTTTTTTTATTTTGATGTTGCCACTGTCTTCTTTGTACTAGCACACTTTCTCTTGTTGATCACTGGTCTTGCTTGATGGTCATGTGCCACTGCATCACCACTGTTACACTGCCTCTGTGGTCTTCACTGTGTTCATGCACATTTTTTTTTTTACTTCAGTTTTCACAGTTGCATTTGCCTCGAGTACATGTAATCTTGGCTCTGCTTCATTTTGGTGTTTGGATATTTGCATTTGTACACTCCATACTTGGTCGTGCTGGAGTCTTCAAGCATGTTGCTGTTGCATTTGTTAGTGGCTTTAGTCTTGAACTGTTTGTAGTCAATTGCTTTGTCTATTCATTTGCCTTGAGTTGAACCTATCGTGGGTTTGACCTTGTTTTTGATTTCTGTGCTTTTGTTTGATTTTTGCACACGAGCTGGCGAGGCAGTGCACACGTATACGAATGTACACGTGTGTACTGCAGCCACTTATAATTGCCTGTCCCTGATAAAAATACTGATATGCACAGATATTGCACAGTCAAAAATGATGACGAACAACCCAAATAACTGAGGCAAACAATGTTTTCAAAATCATCGTTTCTTTCAAATTTCAAAAATATTTCTCTTTCAATTTTATTGCGTTTGAGAATATTTTTGCAGATTACTCAGATGTTGGATTCAAACCGGAATGCAGTTGAAGACAAAAACACGAGTGTGAGTGATATGTAGTGAGATTAACTGTAAATGTGAAATGTGATGTGATTGTAATCAAAAATGTATATGTATAGTGAGAGCATGAAATTGTACTATTTAAAATTGTAATAAATATTAGTTTGAATAAAATATCTGTTTGAATTCAAATTCTGTGTCATTTAATTTTATTCTATGAAAAAAATAAAATAGTACATTAACAAATACATTTAAACGAATGTATATATGTTTATTATCATCAAACAAAAATCATATAAGCGCAAAGCGCATATTCAACATGCATCGCTTTTGGAGCTCGCTTTCACATTATATTGATTGTATATGCTTTCCAATACTAAAATAAGGTACACATCTCGGATTACATATAGTATTTGTATATTTTCCCTGCTGGATGACTCATCTACGAAGATGAGATGTATATTTGTGATTATATATATGTATATATATACGTTTACTGTAAATTTTTACGATCGAGCTGTGTAAATGAAATGCTGGCGAAATTTTTCATAAATTTAAGGCGTTAGAAATATTTTGAGAATTTTGGAAATTTTGGATAAATAAAACTTGATTTTAGTGTGATAACTAGAAATGGTACTAGTTGCTATCAGTGAATGAAGTTAAAGGCTTAAATGAAATTGGAAATCTATTACAAATTTTTTTCGAAAAATTAATAAGTTTAGGACATTTTTCTTATCTTAGCACTTTCGATGACGAAATTCTTTTAAGGAGGAAGAATGTAACTACCCAGAATTTTAGTCATTTAAATTAAGAATATTTAATTGATTTAAAATATTTAAATTTAATTTTATAAGCTAAATAACTTGAAGTTTAAATATAGCAATTTTTTTATAATTTAATTGTTAGATTTAATATTTGAAATTGTTAAAATTTTTAGATCTTGAATTTAAATTGAATGAAAATGATTTCGAAAGTTGACTTCAAATTTATTTAAATAAGGAGGAGGATAGTGAACTTTTAATTTTGGATTTAAAAGTGATTTAACTAATTTTGAAAATTACTCGTTTTAATTTACGTGTACAAATAGTCTTCTGGGGCACTATCTTGAATTTCGATGAAACCAGTTTCATTGGATCTGTAATAGTGAATTATTATATGCCTTCGAATTTCATGGCAATCGGACGTGTCATTTGGTCGTGTGAGTTCAAAAAGCATAGAAATTAATTAAATGAATTTTTATTAATAAATTTCGATTTTGAAAAGTTAACTTCTGTATATGAAGGGATTGACTTCCAATATGTACTTCATTGTGTTCGGAATAGGAGTATAACATATAGAACGCCAGACAGCATGCGCTATTTGAGTTCGAAACTTTCAGGAAGATAGAGAGCTCGACGAGCTATGCAATCAATGGTTGGCTCGTCGTCTAGTGAGGCAAGACGATCGATTTTGGGCCACGTTCGTGGCCGACGTTTTGGGTTGGCAGTGCATTTTCTAGCGATGAGGAGGCACTACGTCTTGGCCGTGGGTAAAGAAGGCGAAGGGGGTTGTAGCTACGACGTTGCATCAAACTCCGGTAGAGCATAGAGGCGGCGGCGATCATGGAAAAGCATCGGAGTTGATGAGTTCTCGTGCTGCCAAGGGGCGATATTTGAGAGTGTAGTAAAGTTAAAAGTTTAATTCATTTTAATTTAAGTTTTAGATTATCTTATATGTTAATTAATCCATAACTTATGCATATGAGGTCCAAATTTAATGCGATAAGATGTGTTCCATTCATATCGACAAATACTACGCTACGGAATTGGATTGGATGGATTAAGAACTAGTTGGAATTACGGATTAAAATTGAACATCCCTTCAATTTTAATTCAAAACATAATGTCTTGGAAACTACTAAAATCAATGTTGGTTAAACTCACCTTTTTGGTTAGCTAGTATGATATGTTGTTGATAAAAAATAATTGAATAATGTTTTGGATGAATTACTATATTTATTAGTTGGTTTGGATATATTCCCACCCCTGTAGCAGATGAGACCTTATAACGTTCCCATATAAGAGCGGATGACCCTTTGTATACGAATCATGCCTCAAAGTGGTTGATTTATATTTTTATGATTATATATAATATATGTGATGAAGGAGGACAGGTTGAAAGGATCCAACAGGATTCCTCACTATTGATTTACTTTTATATACATAGTGATATATGACTTATTGAATGCCATATTGATGACATGGATATGGTTTTGCTTAACTAGTGCTTCAGTAGCACCCGACCTCATTTTTGTATTTTAAAATACTATAAAAGGGTGATTTGATTTAAAAAGGAATTTCAAAGTAATTTTGAAAATTTTATATGTTTAATAGTTTTTCTAAAATAAAGTATTATTTTTAGAGATTATATGTTTATGGTTTTACAAAATACTTTAGATAGAGATTTTGAACAGTGAATAAATTTTTTTTAAATCTTGGGAATAAGTCTGTGTTTTATAACAAAGGATTACGGTTTTAAAAAGAAGATAGAAATAATTATTAGCCATTTTATAAAGAGAGATATGTATATAGTATATACAAATATTGAGATTTATTTATAAAATATGGAGATTTATAAAGGCGATAATGTATAAAGTGACATTTTATAAATAAAGTTAAGATATGTAAATTCGTATTTATTTATAAAGGTATAGATTTATGAACAGTGTTTTATAAATTAAAAGAAAAATATTATTATTTAATAGATTGCAGAAATAAATCAAACGGTGGATATTTTTCAAAATATGGAATGATGTTTTAGGAAATATTAAGTCTATTTTGGAAATTGAAGATGAGGGTAAATTTGGGAATGTTAAATGACATTTTATAAATTGAAAGAAATTTATTCCTATGAGAGCAAGATTAAAAGCGGTTGAAATTTTGTTTTTGACTGGGACTTTATGAATAAGTGAGATTTATAAAGGAATGAAGCTATAAATGGGGTTCATAAATAAAGGAATTTTATGAAAGGAAGTTTAAAATAGAGGAGATTTATAATATAGTTTATAAATATGGAAATGCTCATGTTGGAAATTAAGTACGGATTTTTATCTAATTATGTTTTAAAAGTTGTTAATCTATATTAGTATTGTTTTAAAAAGTGATTATCAATATTTAAATATTTTGAAAGGTTGATTATTTAAAATTATTGATATGGTTTGAAATTAAATATACTTATTTATAAATAAAGTTTTGGAAATTAGTTAATAATATTTATAAAAATGTTAAAGATAAATTATTATTGTTTTATGTAGGATGTTTAGAATATATTAATTATTATTTTAAAATATTTTTAGTTAGTATTTATTTATAATGTTCACTATTATATAATGATAGTGTTTTTTAAAGATTAGAAATTATGTTTTAAATGTTCTCAAGATTTATATATAAGGTTTTATAAACAGATATGGATTATAAGAGGAATCTTATAAGATGTTTTGGGAAAACGTAAAGGAAGATTGGTTAAAGGATAAAAAGGTTTTATAAATGGTTTTAGACATTTATAAAATAATTTTATAAGCAGATCTATAGATTTATAAAAGGATTTTATTAAATGTCTTGTGGATTTATAATGGTGTTATGAATGATTTTAGGATTTAGTAATAAGGAAATTTTCCCTAAATTTAGTGAATATACTTATACCATTGAGATATGTGTATGGATATTTTTCCCAATCATTGAGAAATAGCAATTAGTGGATATATATATATATATATATATATCTTTGTAAAAGTATTTTGGAACAAATATTTACAAAGTGATTTGTGTTAATGAAAGGATTTGTTAAAAGAGGCTTATTGTTGCTTGGGGCTTAACAAATGTTGATTTTTCACTAGGAATTAAATCCTCGAATGAATGTTTGTTATTCGATGGTTAAATAACCGACTATCGAAATTAGACCCTGAACATAATTTGAAAATATCTAGGAGAAACAAGTGAGTTATATGACACAATCATCACTGATGATGTTGTACTATGCGTATGAATCTCGTTTCGTTCTTCTAGGACAATGATAAGGAAATTCATAAACTAACGGGTAGGAGGTGATCTCCGGTCTTATCCTTGACTGATTATTTCCTAAAGAACCAGGGTTGAGTTTACTGGGAATTATTGAAAAGTTGTTTCGAAGAGATCGGGATCAGATATGTTATCCAAATACCACTTCTATCCAACAAATGCATTTTGAAGTGAAGACATTTTAGAGATGATGGAAAATGAAGACGGAGCTCTCAAGTGTTTCGTTCAGTCCCAAAAGGGACTTGTATGGATGAATGCTGGTATTGCATTGTTGCCTAGAGGGAAGTGTTAACATTCCAGGTGGAAAGTGCTATGTAAAAGGTAAAACATAGCTTCAAGCCTCATCAACCGGGAATGACTAAAACAGGGAAGATGCAGTGGGGTATGTGGGTCACTAGTAAGTAGGGTATGATCATCCCTATCACGCGTCGCTGTTATCTCTAAAATTGTATGCTTCGAAACCCAAAGCGGGGTAATCATATTCAGTACTACTACTCAAGTGGTAGGCCGTTCCTATGTTGGCATGGGATCTAGGGAGGTCCTCGGTGTTATTTTATCTAGATATGCATTGTGACGGGTGGTTACCTAGTAGCCCAGTCATCGTATGGAATCTATTCTCCAATAAGCATCATACAGACTTAGTTGTGACCAATTATCCTGAAACGTGAGATGCAAGAATTTCAGCTATATCATATTTTACTTTGACCCTTAGACCTTTATAATAAAAATGGATTTTCTGTAGAAATTATTTTGGTTATCGTAAGGTAAAAACCATCCGTATTTATGTGCGGTGTGGTCTTACGAGATACCTTTGTTTTTAAAATGGTTTTCTAGAACTATAAATTTCAACTAAGTGTGTTTTTCTCACGTTGGTTTTCTAGACTGGCTCGGGTGTTATTATATTATAATGCTTTGGTCAGATCGAGCATATTTACAGATTGCTTTGGATGCATAGGAGCTCAGGGGAAGAGATGGAGATCTTCAAGTCGTATTCACGTATATGCTTATTTTTCGCTGCTTTATTGCTAAAATCATCAGCAATTATGAGGACAGGTAGTTATAATTGTCCAATCTGATGATTATGATTATTGTTGTACTTTGATGAATGTATGTATGTAATAGTTTCTCCTTTGTAAAAGATTATTGATTTTCTATTTTATGTTGTTCCTCTGCGATTGTGTGATTTTGTGATTGTTTTAGTTTCTTTCTCTTCTTCTCCTTTCTCCCTTTTTCTTCTTTCTTTAACTATATGTCTTTCTGTTAAAATTGGATTGGACATATGTGGTTTATTGTCAGCCTGAATGGTAAGGATTAGTGGGTTGTTACAATCACAAAATAAATCGAGACACATTTCCCGAACCAATCCAAAGAAAATATACCTTACTTCATAATTTCCTTCCTAAAATATTTATGCTTATAAAACGTTCTCAAGTAAAACCGTTACTACTTTTGTCGAAAAACATTTGAAATAATAATGTACCTATTTCCCTTTGTAATCAAATCCTACTTTTGGGATTAAACCAAAATCTGTTTTTTTTTTCAAAAAAAATTCTATAGCAAATTTCTATGGTAGCACTCCCCACTTAGAAATTCAAAAATGAATACCGTTGACACTGCAGTCATCATTAGAATTATTTTCCAGTGATAGAAGTGAGTTCAGTGCTTTCTATCTCTTTTAAAAATCCCATATAAATATTTCTATTCATAAATACTTTCAAATAATACTATCATTATTTTTCTAAAACTTCGAAAAAAATTCAAAAGCACTGGGATTTAAGTCCTTAAATTCTTTGCTTAAATCTTTTTTAATTTATAAACCACATTTTTATAAATTAATTTTATAAGATCATCTTCTTATATAAAATCATTCCTCAATATTTATTCTAAAATATTCTAGCTTTCCTTCCAATAAATATCTTTTGTAAAATCCAATTTTATTCCAACATTATCATCGAACGCCTCATAGTCAAATCGTGAAACTTAATTCAAAAGGTGTTCGTTTCAATGTTTCCATAATTTCTATTTACCCAACCCTTACTTTAAAAAGGAAAATTACTTATAAAACACCAAACAATAGTCAACGCTCAAAACCGGGCAAGCATGACTAAATAAACCCAAAATAAAACTGAATAATATCATTTCTTAACAAACACATAATAAGTAGGTATATTAATTTTTGAAAATCAATCCTTTATTATGAAATATGATAGGAAGTAAAGTTATTCCATTTACCAAATTTAAAACAATACTGTGTCGGTTGACTTGATTCAAGTGTTTAGAGATCCCAATTAATAATGATAACTACTCGTATTGACCATAATCTATAAACCACTCAACAGATAAGCTAACACAATGTAAAACATTTTTATAGCACTAACAATGTGCTCTTATACACACACACACACACACACACACTCTCAAACTTATTCTAGGGTGTTACTAAAGCTATCTCCAATGAGTTTACCCCACAAGGGCCAAGCTTCTCGCTTAACCTTCATCTCTGATACCAAATACAACAACCTACTTTTTTGATCCCTAGAAGTCGACACTAATGCATCCATGATATTTAGGTGCCAAACGTCTAAGTGCTGGAAAGACAGATCATTAGAGTAAAAGAAAGAAAGACAGAATAGAATCTTACAACATGATGAGTAATATATAATATACAACTAGTCTTTAAAAAAATAAATTTTTATATACATGCATAAAGTTAGAGTAATTAACCTATCATTAGCATGACAGTTATAACAGCCTATTCTTGTAATTGCAGATAAATACATACAAGAACAAAAGCAGAAGATAAAATACAAAAATATGTTTATGAGGATCCAGCTCATCTCCTGAAGCTTTAAAGGTGTCCAGCTAAATCAGGAAAATATGTTTGGGCTGACCCAAACATCATAAGAAAAACAACGCTTGGATTAGTTTGGTAAAACCAACGTGAGAAACATAATCAAATGGATTTTTAATATTATAAAACCTTCCAAAATAAAGGTATCTCGTAAGACAATGCTACATGTAAATACAGATAGGTTTCAATCTTACGATAACCAAAATATTTTTGTAGAAAATCCAGTGATATTATAATACTGTCTAGGATTTAAAATAAATTTTGAATATAGCTGGAATGCTTGCATCTAACGATCCAGCATAGTTAGGCATAACTAAGTCTGTACGATGCTGATTGGAGATTAGATTTCCATCAATGACTAGGCTATTAGGGTACTGCTTGCCACATTACACCTCTAGATAAACGTACCAAGGGCCTTACATGGACCTCCTACGAATCAAAGTTGGCATCCCCCTGAACATGGCATACATCCCCAAACACCAATGTTACTAAACAATGTGCATAAGCCATGGCCCCACTTTTTCCATGCACACGCATACCAAATCCACAAATAGCGATTCTAGATCATGGAATGACTGCTCTTAACGAACCACGGAGCTTTGAAGCATATATCATCTTTTAGCCATTACTGGGTTGTGAGCTTGTGAGGTCACTGATACCTTTTTTCCACTCTTAGGAATTCCCATTTGGAATGCTAACACTGCCTTCTAGGCAACAATACAATGTCAGCATTCATCCAAACAAGTTGTTTTGGATATAAACAAATTGGAGGCACTACTTCTACTACACCCATTTTGGAATTACCCTCAAGATTAGTAGTAAGTAAGTATCCATTGCACTTCAAAGAACTCCGTCTTCGATTCCATTATATCGAACCAGTCTTGTATCCTTCTAAAGTGCAGAACGCGCATATGGTTTTGGAGTGGTTACAGATTTGAGTCATCACATATAAGCACACTCTTTTACTTATTGGTCACTCCAAAACCAAATTGATGTTTCTAGTAAACTCAACCCTGGTTCTTTTGGAAATAATCAGGCAATAAATAAGAGCAAAGATCAACTCCTAACAATTTAAGAGGATGGATTTACTTACCATTTTTCCTAGGAGAGCAAAATGAGATTTATACACATGGTATAGCATCATTGAAGATGACTATGCCATATTACTCCTGTGTTTCCCTTAGATATTTCAAGAGTTATATTTGGCCAAGATGTGGTTGTCGGTTATTTAACTATCAAATAACAAACAATTAAACATAGATTTAGTTCTTTGTGGGATCCACTAAGCCTATATTAATTAATATACATTAATTAAATCATTTCCAATTATTTGATTTAAAATATCTTTACAAAAGAATTTTACAAAACCCTTATACTCTTTTCAATACTTGGAAAAATATTCACATACTTATCTTCATGGTATAAGTAAATTGCAAATATTATACTTTCAATTCTTAAAAAAAAATATCCATATACTTATCTCTACAGTATATATATTAACAAAACTCAAGGAAGACCTCCTCTTTTCTTAATTCATATTTAAATGGGCCAAAGCAAAATTAATTAAAACATTTTTTGCTATAAACCAAACTACTTATCCTACGGTGCTAAGTATGGAAAGAATGTTTCCATACCATCATAATTAAGAAGGATTAATTATCAAAATCAAATCTCATTCCTTTTATAAAATTCCCTTTTTATAAGCCCATTTCATATTTACAAATCGTTTAATAAACCTCTAAATAAATTTATAAGACCTCTTTTATAAATCTCTAAAATGATTTGCAAAACCCCTTTTTATTATAAAATTCCTTCCTATTTATAAAAATCCTTTATAAAGTTCCTTTAATTCATTTTATAAATCTTATACAATTAACTATCAAATCCAAAATTAACCATCCATGGTTAAAACGTCACTTTTTCAATATTAATTAATCCATATATTAATTAACTGGCATATGAATCAGTGTCCAATTTAATATAATAGTAGAATAGGGTTTTATTTTGCCAAACAAAATAAATGTCATCAATTATCTATTCAATTTATTTACAGTCTATGTATTATTTGCCCAAATAGGGATCACCAATGAAGTATAATTGATTTTAACTATGTTAGGATTTAAACAATGTGATTAAATTTAACCGCTATTAATTAATCATTAATTTATACCTCATTAAAACCATTAACTATTTATACTATAGCATTATAAATGTCAATGTGAGCCAAATGTTAAAATCCGCTGGTTAATCGGATCTCGTATGGATGAGATATCAAATTTTAAAGTTCAACACACGTAGTTTAAATAATTTTAACAAATAAAGATTTAATTTCTCGCCAAACCATGGCCCAAAGCCCACACCCGCATGTACCCATAATCTACAGTAGTACCATCTCCCCCTTCATTCAAATCTTCCCCAGATCGACATCTTAGAGGGAAAAGTGCATAGTGTCACGCACGTGCTCACCACTTTACCTCAGTCGACCATCGATCCAAGGCCACCCATACAGCTATCTTGTCGAGCTCATTGTAACCTCCACCTTGACCATGCTCGGGCTGCGCCAAAAAATTTGACACCGTCCCATCCAAAAAAGCACATTCGAGGATTCAAAAACATGATTGAAAAATTAGAGCTCCACTATGCCTCGACTACCTGTAGCCACTACTGCTTGTGCCCTTACCTATGGCACATCAACTCACCTTCGAACCCACCAACGTCGAGTTCGACGCTCCCATCACCTGCCAGCGATGTGTAACTAAAACCCCAAAAAACAGTTCCAAAACCCTAACTTCACTTCCAACCACTTCAGACCATCGCGCCACCCACGAACACTACCATAGCTTCACCATTGCCCAACGCTACTCCTCGTCACCTCCACTTTGCCTCACGACCACACTATCATCGAAAATCAATTTATGACTGAAAATGGTTCATCTTCCTCCTCGCATTGATTTACACCACTAAAAATCACGCGATCACCTCTAAGAATCCCACCTTGACCATACAAACATGCCCGTTCTTTCCATTCTCTATTTCAAGCTAGACGAAAAACTGTTATATCTCGACCACCAATGTTTTCGGGAAAATACTACCACTACAATCGATGAAACTTCGAGCTATCATTTTTTAAAATACTAGAAGAGGAAACAAACAACTTTCATGTTGGTGACTTTGGCTAAGTTTAATTGGTTTGTAATTTGCTGATTTTGAAAGGAGGAGAGAGTCTTTATTTTTATTTACAAAGGAAGAAAAAAATATGAAGGAGAAAAAATGAAATGATGAGTGAAATGAAGATGAAGGTTCAAATATTGTGTATAAGATGGAATAAACAAAATATATAAGCAAAAGAGAAAAGGCTAAAGACCTAAAAATGCCTCTTAATTCAAAATTTTCAACTCTCACATAAAATCTCAAGATATCAAAAAGTCATGCCTTTGAAAATATCTTGGTTAATACGGTGATTATGTACCTTTGTTAACTTTCTTACTTAAGGAATCTTTTATATATCACATTCATCACTTCCATTTCAAATTTAATTATATTTTATAATTTTTAATTATTATTATTTATTTATTTATCTTAACTTTTCAAAATAAAATGTTTAAACATTTAAAATGTTGTCAAAAATATATGCAGAGGTTCAACAACTTTCTACAACCAGTCGTTCGATAAAAAATCGAAAAGCCTAAAAATGGTTTTCGGTCGCATTTTCAATTTTTCATCAAACTACTAATTTTTTTGAACATCATTCAAAAATGAATTTTCTATCATTAGTTATAAATTAAAAGATGGTTATTTTATTGTTAAAACCATTAATTGAATATTCGAAATAAATTAAATATTCACAAATCAAAGTGATAAGATTTCAGGTCGTTATTAAAGGATTATTGGTAACTATGGATTGATGGGAATTTTGTATGGCAAGAGTATGTAAGAATTCTCATCTTGCATGCTTGAACATCGGATGGTCTAGCCCATTCTAGGAGGGTAGTACCTATAGGATAAGTATCTGAACAAATACTTTATCCAATTGTGACATGAGATCTCGTCAGTCCGAGAGGTCATTTGAAGAGTTATCATTTATCTAAGGAACTTTAGGAAGGTTAAGACAAAGTAGGACTTTGAGTAATTCACATGGATGAAGGCCTTAGGAAGGTCATGTTGCAGCAAAACTTTGGAAAAAACAGTGGTGGCAAGAGACTTTGGGAAAACCATGATGGTAAGAGACTTTAGGAAAACCGTGAAGGCAAGAGACTTTGGGAAAGTCATAGTAAAGTAAGGCTTCTGTGTTGATCATAACAATGTGAGACTTTAGGAAGGCAATGGTGATGCAAGATGGTAGTGGTGATCGTGGTGAAGTGAGACTTTAGTGACATTGCGATGAAGCAAAGATTTAGAGAGACAATCATTGTGAGATGAGACTTCTATGATGATGCATGGCAAAGTGAGACCTTGGTGACAGATGCGGCGATACGAGATCATAAGGATGGTTATCATTGTGTGTTTACTTTTATTTGCTAGGATTTGTGTGACTATTGTATGGATATCTTATGATGTAGTCATTCCTAAGTTAGGTAACCCGACACCCATATTATAAGTAGTGTAGTATACCATGGTGTGATAGTAGTATAGAATACACTATGTTTACATGTTAACTCTTTGGATGCAGGGACATATTATGTATGATTATCCATACCCTATATCCTATACTATATTAGTTATCATAGTATATTTAGATTGTTCGTCACTCACACTAGACTTTTGTTTGACTCGAGGTTTTAAGTTTTTCTTCTTATTATCTCGAGTACTCTTAAATGAGTAGGCTAGATAATAAGTTTGAGAATAGAAAATAGAGTTGTTCAGAGGATGAACAGGAGGCTGGTGCTATAATATTTATTACTAGAGTTTATTACTAATTCTGCTATGCAGCACTGGGGAGCTTTATCAATGCTTTACCTTATTTAGAGAAAAATTTCCTTTGAGTTTATTTTAATGATATATAAACTCTACCCCATTTTCTTTATAAGACTATTGTTAAATTGTACTATGATATTTGTTTTGGTTCATTTATCTATACTTACCGGTCTTATCTATTTTATATCTATGTTCATATTATATTTTGCTCGATGCACTGTGAGATATATGACATGATATAATAGAGTTTCATCTATTTTACACTTGATAATCATCAAATATTGGTCGAGTACCATTACAATTCACTCTTTAGGTATATTAGGCGTCAGAGATATAGGGTGTTCATCACACATTGCAAAAACAAGTACAACTTATGATGTTATCCTTTATGAAAGAATGTCATTGTTATCGTAGACTATGAAAATGAGCCAGTAGATAATGAACAAAATGAGAAACTCAATATCGAGAGTCCAAATAGGAACGGGAACTAAGGCAACTGTTAACCCTGATATTCTAACTATACTCACATAGATGATGATGATGAAGGAGATGCAAAATACCTAAGGAGATGCAAAATGCCCATGATGCTTAGGTGCAAGCGCAACAAGTTGATATTGCTAATCTCAACAAGGACTATGCTAGTTTGGGAGGAAAACCATTAATAGGAACAAAGTATGCTGTGGATGTTGAAGACTAGTTAGATACTTGTGAGTGTATTTTGATGATCTTATGTTTGGGGATTTTTAAAAGAAAATCTTGTCTCATGATAACTCCATCGTAGAGCTATGGGTTGGTGGAATTCTATCAAGGCAGCTACTTTTGAGAGTTAGTTTACCTAGGATCAATTCAAGGCTCACTTTGAGGAGAAGTTCATTCCTACTTATTATAAGTCCTTTTTATAAGAAAATTTCTAATTTAGAGCAAGGTGACATTTTGGAGTCAGAGTATGTAGTTGAATTCGACTCTTTTTAAAGTATGGGATTGTAGGATCGATTTCACCCTAGAGGGAAGGTAAATAGGGTGACACTAATAATAATAAAAATTAATATGGAAATATATTGCAGCACAGATAATAGCAGAATAATAAAAGTAGAAATAGAACAACACATATTTACCCAACTTCGGAAATAACCTGCCTACATGCTGCCCCCAAGGTTTCTACTAGAAATTAAGAGTCAGACGCTTACACATGTAAACTAACGACACCTGCTAATGACTAACCTAACTCTACACTCAAAACCCGACCACAACTCAGCCGTTGAGTTGCGAATTCTCGAACTACACTACCGTAGTTTGTAACCTTGTCACACGACTAGAAAGTTACACCGTTTAAAAGAGAAAATTACGCAGATAAAAATAGACTAAAACAAATGAAAAACAAAACCCTATTGTTTTTAACTAAAGTTCAATATAACAGTAGAAGACCAGTCCACAAAAAATAACACTGTGATAAAAATAAGTCTGTTCCCTTTGTCTCTTGCAAATGCCTTCGGCCGTTCTTTCTTTGTTTCTCTTCAAAGAGGAATTAGGGTTTCATTCGACTGAGGCCGATGCTTAAATATGACGTTCGAATTGAAATAAGCTTTGCTTCTGGTTGCTTTGTCAAACGATTCATTGGCTATGATTTGCTCTCGGTGGCTTTCGGGATTGAGTTCGAAACTATGAATTGGGTATGTGAACTTTGCAGTACAATTTTTCTATTACAGTTGCTTGTTTTCGAACTCAATTCGAGTTATTAATTTGTGATTGAATTTGTATCTTGCTCTGGTTTTGCTTGAACTCGAATGCATTTTTATGCCAATGATGTAAATGGGTTTTATAGCGATTAAAACCCTATATTTTCGTTTGTATTTGTTTTGATTGAATTCTTCATGGTTTTTGCTTGATTATTAGATAATTGATTCAATGCCCGTCATAATTCTGACTTGTTCTTATGTGATATGTTGCTTCGTGAATTATAATTTGCTCCGTTCTATTCCTCTATGACTTCGAAGAACAACTTGCTAACATGTGTTATTACCTCTATTCCAATCTTCGTTGGCACTATGACTTCTTCAATTCACGTTATCGGCTTTGACGTTGGCATTTTGAATTCTTAAGATAATTGACTTGGTTAATTCGTGTTCATCATATTATCTACTGCCAGATAAAAATTGACTTCGGCATTTAAATATTTGAGATACTCTGGACTTTGAATCTTGACTTGTTCATGACTCACGAGTTGTTTAATTCATGTTAAAGGCTTTGACTTTCAATAAACTGGTATACATACGAATTTGAAATGTCTTCATGCTTGTTGCTCTTTGTACATTTGTAGTCTAGACTGTTGTTTCCTCTTATTCATGTCACTGTGCTTGTGCTCCTGTTGAAGTAGAAGTTTTCTGTTGTATTTCTTTGATTCATACTTGCTGTCACGCACACTGTCACATGTTGTCCTTGTTCTTGTTCAAACTGTACTGTTTTTGAATGGCTTGGTTGGAGTCTTCATTTGTGTAGTTATTTTCATGCCTAAACATACATGATTGCATATGATTTACTCTGAATTGATATACTTGGTTCACTTGAGTCTGCATTTTGATGTACACTTGATTGAGTCTTGTTCACTTTGTAGATACTCCTATCTGGTTTCTGAGTCTTCATGTCTGATCTGTTTCATGTATATTGGTTTGATGTTCATGTAGTCAAGTTTAGTTGAGATACACATCCATGCTGCTGGTAATTGAAATTTTACATTATCACTTGTATATGTGTCACTGCATATATATGTATGTGTACTTGTCCATGGTTTCATATGACTATGGTCTTGTATTTGAAACTGCCTTTGTTCTGATCTGGTCTGCATATCATTGTGAGCTGGTTTATTTGAGCATGTACTTCATATTGTGTTCTAGTGATAGCTGCAGTTTCTTCGAGTTGAACTACAGCTTGCCTCTGGTCTGGTTTGGTTCATCTTTGTTGTGTTGAGTCCGGTGTGTTTGGCCTCTATTTCATGTGTACATGTGTTGTTGCAGTCTGATGTCTTGGGTATAATTGTATCTGGTTGAAGTTGTTGTATTTGTTATTCTGACCATATGTGTTATGCTCCGGTTCCATGAACTTTGAACTTGTGATGCCATTACACCTGCTTGCTTTGTTGTATCTGATTTCATGTGGTCGTGTTCCATGCTTGGAGTCTTATGTACCTGATGCCTGGATTTGTTTTTGAATTCATGCCTCATTGTTTGATGGTCATCATCTTTTCATGCCTCTTCTTTGTTAACTCACCACGAGTTGTTTTGGTGTACATGATGCCTCTTGGCTGAAATTTGAGATGCTGAGGCAATGTACATGTATACGTGTACACATGTGTATATGCAGGCTCTTGTGCTCATGTCATGAATTTATTTGTAATGCACCTAAATATTTTCACTTGAGTTAAATCCAGATTTTGCTTAGGTGCGACCTTGTGCTTACCTGTCCCTGCGATTTTAACAAGTAAGTGTATATCAGTGTGCAAGACCTTGTAGCATGTACAGTGGTACACTGTGCATGTCATAAGTTGTTCGTGTATTATGATTTAAATGAATATGATGACGAACAACCCAAATAACTAAGGCAAATAAAATTTTCAAAAACACACTTTAATTTGCACTGTAAAACATTTTCTTTTGCAATTTTATTACGTCAGTGTTTATGTTGCAAATAGCTCAGATGTTGGATTCAAGCTGGAACAGAGTTAAGGATAAAAACACGAGCGTTGAGTGAATATGTAGTGAGGAGTAATATGTAAATTGAAACATTGTGATGTAATCGAAATTGTATTGTAATTGACAATGCGTAAATGTGGTGAGAGCTCAAATTTGTACCATTTGAATTTGTAATAAAATATTTGTTTGCGTAAAATATTTGTTTGAATATGAATTCTGAGTTATTTATTTTATTCAACAAATATTTATTTAATTATATGAAAAATAAAAATAGTACAATAACAAATACATTTAAATGAATATATATATATATGTGTGTGTGTGTGTGTGTGTTTATTATCATCAAAAAAAATCATAGGCTATGTATTCTACAATCTCCCTCTTTTGATGATAACAAACATATATTAAGATTTTGACTCTTATTAAATGTATTTGGTTTTAATGAATTCCATTTGCTCCCCCTATTTGAATGCTCCCTCTACAATCAAGCTCCCCCTTCACATATGCATGAAAATAAATAAAAAATATGTGAATTAACCTAGATAGGAATGTGCAAATAAAAAATAAAATATTGAACTTTATTTGCCAAAATCTTAACTTTTCACTCCCCATTTTGTTATCAGCGAAAGAGTAATAGTGTTAGAAAAATAGAGATAAAGCGATAGACATTAATACAACATTAATACCTAATCGAGTATAAATATTAAATTTTAATAGAAAATCAAACAAAAATCATAAATACTCTGTTAGGCACATATTCCACTTTAGAGTGATAAGGGTGATGTCGATATAGAAAAACCATACGGTTTTGTCTATTTATGGTATATTTATGATAATAAACTGTTAAATACTTACTAACCATGCATAACCGTTGGGACTTTTAAATGAGATTAGCATTATTCTTAAAATTTAAAAAATAATAATTTCAAGCATCTTCTAACCACGCATAACCGTGAGAACTTTTAAATGAGATTAGAATCAACTCATCTATTTAATAATCAATTTTGATATGTGTTTCATACATGCATAACCATGAGGACTTTTAAATGAGCATGAAAGCACAAAATCGTATATTCCAAGTAATTCACCCATGCATAACCGTGAGGACTTTTAAATAAGAGTGAATACTTTAGATATTTTTATTGCTAATTAAATTTTAAAAAAATATTCCTATTTAAATTACCACATTTTGACATACTATATTAGATTTTGATGAGCGATGGTCGTTAGAAATATGATAGAAATAGAGATGGTCATGGAATTTTTACCAATCAAAGTTATTACAAATTTTGTTTAAATTTTTAAATAAATTTACTAAATATACCGTCTCAAGTCATAATATATGACTAATATCAACACTCATCACTTTTTCAATCACTATTTATTAATCAGTAGGGAGTCAGGTTAGTTAATGTAGTTATTTAAGATCAAATCCAAAAATAATTATAAAATCAAATTTTCTAAAATGCCTAATCTGAAATGAAGTCAACAAAAACTATTTTCTAAAAAGGGTTTTGTAAAAAAATGTCTGCTAATTGAAAATCAGTTGAAATAAAAAATATGCATATATTTTCTTTTAAAATGTGATGCAACTAATGAATGTCTTGACATAAAACACATTCTACTATTAATTTTTCTATCGACTAGGTTACTGGTGTAATCTGCATCTGAATACCCCTTTAATTCAAAGTTATCATTAGATAGATATCATAGACTAAATCGTGAAGTGTGCAACAAATACCTTATAATCATTTTACAGCTTTTAAAATGTGATTTCTTATGGATTTCATTGAAAACATGTACATAAACAACTAGTGGACATAGTGTCAGGTCTAGAAGCAGTAAGATAAATAAATATATCCACGTGTACCTAGAGTAATCATCAACCAACACAAGACACTAACTCTTACCACCTAAACTTTCAATATCCTTAGTCCAAACGAATATATATGAATTGGTTCAAAGACTCTAGTGGAACTTATAGTTTTCTCGGCATAAAAAGATAATTAACCAACAATTTTGCATGAATCAAAATCAACATTCGTTTCCTTATCACATAACTGGCTGAATTTAAATTAGGTTATGGTGCAAATTTTCAACATTTAATAATCGTTCAAGATAAATGCACCGTTACCTATTTTACCTTTACCGGTAATTTTTCGTTGTTTCCCATTGTGACTCTGCCGTCTTTGTACTAGGCTAAGGAACTTTGATTTGTCGCCCGTCGTGTGCTTGGAACAGCCAGAATCCAGGTAGCACTGTTGTTGTTCCTCAGCCTGCCACCACATCTACATGGAAAAATATTTTTGTGACCTATTTATTTTTATAGGTCGATGATTGTTAGTCACAAATGATTTTGAAAAATATGTTTGTGTAGACCCAAGACAATATATATATGTTCCTTTCGACACTCAGATTTATTTGACTTTAATGGATTTTATATTCATGCCTTTTGGAACTCAAATTGGTATGATTTTCACGTATTTAGGTCTATGCCAGCAAATATTGTGATTGTGTCCAGTGTTTCGACAAATCGTGCACTTGGAATTGACTTTATTAATTTCGCTTCTAACACATTCAGAATGAGTAACCCAAGTCCTTGTCTAACAGTATTGACAGTTTGATTCTCTAATAACATATTTAGTGATCTTTCTGCTTTGAAGAATTTCCTTAAAGTTGTAGACAATTGTTGGACCTGTGATTTGAGAGATTCGTTTTCATTCAATAATAACGTGCACTTTTTAATAGAATTTTATCTCCAAGTGTTTTCACTTTCTTTCAAAACCAGAATTTCATTTTCAAGCGATTTAATTTTAATTTCTGATTTTTTAATTTCCTCTTCAAATGATGGACACTTAACACACTTAGGGCTCTTATATTGATAGTTTTTAACCAATTGATCAAGCTGCTTATTCAGATCTATCAAACTATCTCTTTGTGATTTAATCTTAGCATACTTTTCCCTAAGTCGTTTAAAACAGTCATTTACATCTTGAAAATATATAATTAATTGCGAGTGAGTAATTTTTGATACCTCGCTGGCTTGTCATCATCACTATCACTTATTTCTCCTCGAAGACACAGATTTTCTCGTTCACTCTCACTACCAGTGTTTTTATCATTTTCATCACTTTCATCCCAAGTTGCTGCAAAGCTTCTTCTTTTCGGTTTCTTTCCTTTGCTGAATCGATTTTGTGGACAATTGGGCTTGATATGAATAGGTCTATTGCAATTGTTACAAATAATCTCCTGCTCTTTTGAATTGTCTATAATTTTGACGATTCCGATCTTTAGTTTTTGATTTAGGGTAAGATTTCCATATTTGCAGTTTCACCTTTGAAATCTCTTTATTATCAGTGCCAATTCAGCTGCTCCATCATCGTCATCACTTTTCGTTGTTCCTTTAAGAGCTATTGATTTCTTTCGTGTATCACCTCATTCGCGTTCTTCCTTGAATTTTATATCTAGCTCATAATTTGTAAGATTTCCGATAAGTTCTTCAAACTTTAATTTGTTTCAGATCTTTTGATTCTTGAATGGCAGTAACTTTTGCTTCAAAATTTCATGGAAGAACTCTGAGGATTTTTCAGATTATTTCCAATTTCGTGTATGGTTTTCTGAGAGCTTTTGATTTGTATATGAGATTAGAAAGTTGTTCATACATCTCTTTGACATTTTCATCATTGGCCATTGTTTAGTTCTCGTATTCGCAACTAAGCATGGCAAGGCGAGATTCTTTGACTTGGGAGATTCCATCATGAGTCACTTCAAGTGTGTGTCAAATTTCCTGCGTAGTTAAACAATATGAGACACGATTAAATTCAATTTGATCTAATGAACAAATAATAGAATTCATAGCTTTAGCATTGGCATTCTGTAGTTTATTTTCAAGATCTGTCCACTGATCCATCGGTTTTCAATTTCTTGATTATCTACCACTATAGTTGGTGTCCTATATCCCACCTCAACAATATTCCGTGCATCTGTGATTTTCAGAAAAATTTTCATTCTATTTTTCCAGTAAGCATATTCACTATTGAACATGGGTGGTATAACTATGCTCTGACACTTAGCAAAAGCATTATTAAAAGAAGCCATTTCAAAAAACAAATTTTTAAAACAGGTTGGTTTTTGAAAAATCAAATTTTTAAAACAAAAGGTGGTTTTTGTTCCTAGCTCTAACACCACTTGTAGGATCGATTTCACTCTAGAAGGAGGGTGATTAGGGTGATAATAATAATAATAAAAATTAACGCGGAAATATATATAATAATTGTAGCACAGATAATAGTAAAAGTAGAAATAGAACATCACGGATTTACCCAGCTTCAGCAATAACTTGCCTACGTGCAGCCCCCAAGATTCTACTAGAAATTAAGTAATCAGATGCTTATACACATAAACTTGCGACACCCGCTAATGACTAACCTAAGTCTACACTCGAAACTCTGCCACAACTCATCCCTGAGTTGTGAATTCTCGAACTACACCACCGTAGTTCGTAACCTAGTCACACAACTAGAAAGTTACACGATTTAAAAAAGAAAATCACACGAATAAAAATATATTAAAACAAATAAAAAAACAAAACTCTACCATTTTCAACTAAAGCCCAATAAAACAGTAGAAGACCGGCCCAAAAAAAATAACACTATGATAAAAATAATTCTGTTCCTTTTTTCTCTTGTTAATGCCTTCGGCCATTCTTTCTTTGTTTCTCTTCAAAGAGGAATTAGGGTTTTATTCGACTGAGGCGTCTGCTTGAATTTGACATTCGAATTAAATTAAGCTTTCCTTCTGGTTGCTTCGTCAAATGATTCGTTGGCTATGATTTGCTCTCGGTGGCTTTTAGGATTGAGTTCGCTGTGAATTTGGTATGTGATTTTTGTCATATAATTTTTCTATTGCAGTTGCTTGTTTTCGAACTCGATTCGAGTTATTGATTTGTGATTGAATTTGTATCTTGATCTAGTTTCGCTAGAACTTGAATGCATTTTTATGCCAATAATGTAACTGGGTTTTATAGGGTCAAAG
This sequence comes from Allium cepa, assembly GCA_030765085.1. NCBI lineage: Eukaryota > Viridiplantae > Streptophyta > Magnoliopsida > Asparagales > Amaryllidaceae > Allium > Allium cepa. The sequence continues at coordinate 952,872,871 of CM060934.1, read as the reverse complement.
CCTTATATTTTCATTCGTATTTGTTTTGATTGAATTCTTCGTGGTTTTTGCTTGACCATTAGATAATTGATTCAACGCTCGTGATAATTCTGACTTATTCTTATTTGATATGTTGCTTCATGAATTTGAATTTGCTCCATTCTGTTCCTCTATAACTTTGAAGAGTAACTTGTTAATACGTGTTATTACCTCTATTCCAATCTTCCTGGCACTATGACTTCTTCAATTCACGTTATCGGCTTTGACATTAGCATTTTGAATTCTTTAGATAATTGACTTGGTTAATTCGTGTTCATCATATTATCTATTGCCAGATAAAAATTTGACTTCGGCATTTAAATATTTGAGATACTCTGGACTTTAAATCTTGACTTGTTCATGACTCATGACTTGTTCAATTCATGTTAACGGCTTTGACTTTCATTGAACTGGTATACATACGAATTTGAAATGTCTTCATGCTTGTTGGTTTTTGTACATTTGCAGTTTGGACTGCTGTTTCGTATAATTAATGTCACTGTGCTTGTGCTTCTATTGAAGTAGAAGTTTTATGTTGTATTTCTTTGATTCATACTTGTTGTCACACACACTGTCACATGCTGTCCTTGTTCTTGTTCGAACTATATTGTTGTTGAATTGCTTGGTTGGATTCTTCACTTTAGTTATGTTCATGCATGAACATACATGGTTGCATATGATTTATACTGGATTGATAAACTTGGTTCACTTGAGTCTGCATTTTGATGTACACTTGATTAAGTCTTGTTCACTTTTAAAATACTCCTATTTGGTTTCTGAGTCTTCATGTCTGATCTATTTCATGTATATTGGTTTGATGTTCATGTAGTCAAGTTTGGTTGAGATACACATCCATGCTGCTGGTAATTGAAGTTGTACATTATCACTTGTACATATGTCACTGCATATATAGGTATGTGTACTTGTCCATGGTTTCATATGACTGTGGTCTTGCATTTGAAACTGCCTTTGTTCTGATCTAGTCTGCATATAATTGTGAACTGTATTTTTGAGTCTGTACTTCATACGTGTGTTCTGGTGGTAGCTGCAATTTCTTCGAGTTGAACTACATCTTGCCTCTAGTCTAGTTTGGTTCATCTTTGTTGTATTGAGTTTGGTGCGTTTGGCCTCTGTTTCATGTGTACATGTGTTGTTGTAGTCTTGTGTACACTTGCATCTGGTTGAAGTTGTTGCATTGTGTTATTCTGACCATATGTGTTATACTCTGGTTCCATGAACTTTGAACTTGTGTTGCCATTACACCTGCTTGCTTTGTTGTCTGATTTCATGTGGTCTTGTTCCATGTTTGGAGTCTTGTGTACTTGATGCCTGGATTTGTTTTTGAATTCATATCTCACTGTTTGCTGGTCATCATCTTTTCATGCCTCTTCTTTGTTAACTCACTGTCGAGTTGTTTTGGTGTACATGATGCCTCTTGGCTGAAATTTGAGATGCTGAGCCAATGCACATGTGTACGTGTGCATATGTGTATATGCAGGCTCTTGTGCTCATGTCATGATTTATTTGTATTGCACCTTAATATTTGCTCTTGAGTTGAATCCATCTATTGCTTGGGTATGACCTTGTGCTCGTCTATCCCTGCGATTTTAACAAGCGAGTGTATATCGATGTGCATGGCCTTATGGCATGTACAGTGGTACACTGTGCATGTCATGGGTTGTTCGTGTATGATGATTGAAAAGAATTTAATGACAAACAACCCAAATAACTAAGGCAAATAACATTTTCAAAAACGCACTTTAATTTGCACTGCAAAACATTTTCTTTTTCAATTTTACCGCGTCAGTGTTTATTTTGCAGATAGCTCAGATGCTGGATTCAAGCTGGAACAGAGTTGAGGATAAAAACACGAGTGTTGAGTGAATATGTGGTGAGGAGTAATATGTAAATTATAAAATTGGGATATAATCGAAATTGTATTGTAATTGACCATGTGTAAATGTAGTGAGAGCTCAAATTTGTACTATTTGAATTCATAATAAAATATTTGTTTGAATAAAATATTTATTTGAATATGAATTCTAAGTTATTTATTTTATCCAAAAAATATTTATTTAATTATATGAAAAATAAAAATAGTACAATAACAAATACATTTAATAGAATATATATATATGTTTATTATCATCAAATAAAAATAATAGGCTATTGTATTCTACAGGGATGTCTTCCATCAACACTTCATTGAAAAAGAATGAGACGTTTATTATTGGCTTGAATGACTATATTTGGTGAACCATATTGATGATCTCTTTTAGAAGATTTTTCAAAAGGATTTGATGCATGAAAATCCGTACCCAAAGCCAAAGTTGGTTATTCTTTCCAAAAAAAGTGCTAAACCACCAATAGGTGGAGGGGGAATAGGAGCTGTAACAACCCATAATTTCTGCTTAGCAATAAAATTTATTTAATCATTTAATTGAAGATTAAGCGAGCTAATGATACAAAAAGAAGGATTCTTTAAAATGAATGAATTATGACATGAGGCTATTCCATTAAGTTCATAATGTTATTTATATATGAAAATCATATAACACTTGTTAAAATCGGATAAGATTACTATAATGAGAAGAAAAGAGTAACATAGGAAAAATGGTCATTTAACCAAAACCCCTCTATGACTTTTGAAATCAATCATCCTACACAATATCCCATCTGTCATTTCTTCTTCATTATTTCTAAGTAAGAAAACTAGTTTTCTTAACTCAAAATCCTCATAACTCTTTCTTGGGCTGTCAATGGATACCCAAATAACCTGCAATCCATCTGGCAAAAAGTGGAAATATCTATATTCATAAAAATGGATGCGGATGTAGATACGAAGACATCTGCATCGAAAAGTTATCCATCTTTTTTTCAATATTTAGTTTAAATTATGCGCATTTTAGTATAATGAAAGATATTTTATTATGGTTTTGTTAGGTTAGAAGTTTATATTATACGAATTAAAATCTTATTAACTGCTCAAAACCATTTAGTGTCATCATCTTTGTTTGTTTTTAACACCTTAATTATCAATAGGATTGAAAAAAGTTTATGTTAAACTAAAATTTTATATTTATGTTTTTTGATTTATCATTCATTAGTGGATAGGATAATTATCCGATATCCGTTCATATCCGTGGATGTGGTTATCCGAAAATGATTTCGGGTGTGGACATGGATATGGCGCTATCCGCATATGAAACTATATATTGACAAGCTTAACTTTTTCTGCCTTAACCAAAATTTACAAATTAAATATCTAAGTCCAAGTTAGAGGATTCTCTATAGTCCACGCAATCAGGTTGGTATTTGGAGAAGATGAACCTAAATATATAACAAGTATGCTTCCTCATGTATCATTCAATCCATTCAACGGCATTCCACATACTTTATATCTAATGGATCCAAGTACCAACTTAGGTCGATCGGTCAATCTAAACTTGATACCACGTGTGATGACCACCCTACATTTCCGACACTGAATATATCCGCATAGTGTATTGTAATAGTACGCCAATTTAAGATGATTGTCAAGTGTAAATAGATAAAACTCGAGTCATAACCTATCATATATCTCACAACACATATTTAGTCGAGCTTTTTGTGGATCACACGCACTTTCACTTACTATGTCATATGAGATAGCTTATTATCTTGCATGCTAGAATATGCATAGATACTATTTGATTGCTTATGATTGCATGGTTGAATGTTTGCATGTTCGATGTTCAAAGGTAATTTCTTATGGTTGGTAGGCATGCAGGGTAACTTTATTGTTGACCAGGTGATCTCGTAAACTATGCTGACTATGCTTTAGATGAAATTAATTTTAACCTTACGGGCTTACTCTTAAGCACACAACCTAACAAAAAGAACTTAACTTGACTACACTCATCATTAATCGTTCTTTGTCTAATAAAGTATGATTATATATAATGTATCATCTGCGAGAGTGACTTTTGAGATAGAATCTTATTTGTTTTAGGTACATTGGGAACTCTTTCCAATATACTCACTTATTCGATCAAATCAAATTATTTTATTTTCTTTGTATGTTCTAATTTCTACTTCCGTTCTATATTCAATGAACTTATCATAAATACATTGCTTGTGTATCAAATACACATTTTCATTTCTATGATAGAATTAAACAACATAGGTGGATCCATTTTGGTATCTTAGACTTTTGACTATATATATGTTTACATATCAATCTGAAGATTTCACCAACTCTTTTATCGCTCCCACTGAATGAGTGCTTATATAATTCATCAATGCCATATGATTCATAATCATATGATTTAAAGAATATTCCTCTAAGATATGGCTAAGTCCATAATCCTAAAAAATTATTGTTAAATTTTTAGATATTTCTATATTATTAGCAAATGTAATAGATACCATTATTCTAATAGATTTATTTCATAATGAATACTCAAAATGTTCAAAACATAATAAAACTATATTTATTTTTTGTCAATAAGCAAAATGGTTATGAGGATGCTGCCGCTAATAAATAATATCGGGCATGCTCCTACTACTTCCACCATTACTATAATAGTGTATGAAATATGAAGCTTCATTTAAATACTTATTATAGATTGTTTGTTTCTTTTACTGTACTAGTTTACAGCCAATAGTTTTTGATCAAATAACTTAAACTCATAAAAATAACCTTTATAGAGAACATTTCTCATATGAAACTACATTTTGAATAGAAATGCATTTCCCATTTCATATTATCTTTTAGCGTTTTACACAATTCTCGTTTTCGACGTTTCTTCTTGTAGAAGAAGTGACCATTCACTCACTTCATCACAATCATGCTTAATTTACATCACTCTCGTACATTTGTTTTGCTCTAAAATGGTCGAACCATTCAAAAGAGAACCTTATGGATTATTTTCTTATTTCCAATGAACTAATTTCATTGAAGTTTCATATGTTAGGAACCACGACCTTTTACCATATAACATTTATATGTGATTGAACGTGGATCAAATATCCATATTCTTTTATTGCTATTAGAGTACGATACTCATAGAGGACAATACACGGTCTTATACAAATAAACAACTAAGCGACCAAGGCACAAACGTTTCGTGGCTATACAAATTGGCTCTTGTAGGGTCTTAAAGCGAAACCATGCCAAAGCATTTAAAAGTAAGTATATCTTATATTTCTTTGTCAATCTTTAACTTAGTTCATTTGTATATCTTAGCCGATAAATATTTTATCAATTTTATTCATTGCATAATTTATCAATGTTGATTATTTTAACTTTATATAGCACATGTTCTTACTATATTAGAGAGGTTAATTGTTACTATTTCATTTTTCTAGTCAGGTTCCCACTAAAATTTTATGTTTCTCAAAACCTTAAGAAAAACATAAAAATATTTTGATTTCTCTTAGGCCTCACTTGCCATGAGATTATGACCTTGAATTTACGTAACGAATCATAGGCCCATGACCGATGGTTAACATTTTATTTGTTGTATCATATATATCCTAATCTTAGTCATTGTTCTAATCTCAATCTTGACCTTCACTTGATCAACAAATTGAAAAAGTTTATTCACTTATACTCACCTTTTAGTAATGGCCTAGGTATAATGTATGCACCTTAAACTTACCCAACAAATATGTAAGGTTATCCTACCTTGTCTAGTCAGAATATTAATAATACTACACATAAGATCTCTAGCTTAAGTTTGCTCAATAACCAAAGAGTATGCAAGTAATTTATTAATAAATAAATGGTGGAGAATAAAAGTTATATTAATGATTCATGATCTTTAATGGATAATAGTTTGAGCAATATCGATTAAGGGAACAACATATTTCTTATGAAATACTCTCGTGATTCTGGTGTCAGACACATTAAAAGCCATGGTACACATACAATACATATGTATTATTTCCTTAAACCTATGTTGGGTTTCTCAAAGTTCCACGTGATTTTATACATATATAGTTATATAAGTATTAACTTATTTATAACCTTTATAATTTAATTTACTTATACAATATATACATATATTTTATTAATTTAATCTTATATGATTAATTTTACTTCTTACTAGTCAAATCATATTTAATTAATTTAATTTATTTTATATAAAATTTCTAAAATATTTATATTACTCATCTTAGACCATTTAAGATAGTTAACTATAAAATTTATAGTTTTTTAATGAGTATATATCAATATATGTATACATTTTAATTAATTAACTTTATTTAATTAAATATTTTTAATTAATTAGAAATTTTAGTTTAATTTATCATAAATAATTTTAAAATAAATAACTACAACAATTATATTTATATACATATATCAATATATATATATATATATTGTCAAAAAAATTAATGGCTCCAATGATGGTTGCTCGCGAGTAAGTCATCCGGTTTGTTTTTCACTTTTGCCATCGCTTCGTTTCTCCGTTTCGCCTCCTTAATTTCTGTTCTTTCCGCATCATCTTCTCGTAGCCCTTCTCTTCATGGTTGCGTTGAACATCTCATCGTCTCCTTCGTTGTCTGCTACCAGATTCGAGCAGGGTTTTCAATGCCTTATCCAAGCCGTCTGCTCTAGTATTGGCTTCGTCTTCTTTAGTTGCTTTGTAAGGACTCATAATTCGATCACTTTAAATAAACATATTTATTTTAAATATTCAAATATAGATTATTTTTCACAACTAATCAAGTTTTATGGAAAGAATTATAATAATGAACTTATTTTGGAAGAATGTTCCAAAATATATTTCTTTTGGAAAAACACCGATAAAATGGTCGAAAATCGTTTTATCAATAAACTGCTCTAAAATCATAAAACATCGCACATAGAGCTGGATGCATGCACTTATTTTTATTTTTAAATAGGAATATGAAATAAAATTATTTATTTTATTTTTGAAAAAAATAAAAATATTTAGGACATCATCAATGACCCCCTTTATTCAAATATTGATTCATAAATTTGAATTGAGATTTAACGATTTTATAATTATTTTAATTATTTAAATAATGGTTTTAAATGAATATAATTATTTTTAATTAGTTATAAAGTAATTAATGAATGATTTATAACAACTTTATAAAGATGTATATTTGATTTGATAAGGAAAATGGATATCGCTATGTCGATATAACAACGATTTTTGTAAATAATTGTTAATTTTGATCTGTATGGTTTATAATTAAAATGAGATCATTTTAATTAATTAACAATGACTAGAAATTTATTTTCAATTTTTTTTTACATTTATATATAATTTAATTTATAAGTAAAAACGTGACTGGGAATCGGTGTCTCGATTTTTACGGTTTAATAAACGAAAGTTGTTCAAAATTCGATGCAACCTTATTTACATGTCATGTACACATATATAACACGCATATGCACACTTTAAAACTTGCACATGAACATATAAATAGATGTATACATACAATTACAAATATATATATATATATAAGAAAAATCAAAGATATTTTAGCTTTCTTAACCTTTAAGTTTCCTAAGTCAACTTCTTAAATACATCAGCTCACTCTTACACCATTTCACTTCGTGCACATGGAGGGAGGGTGTGGATATGTAAGAGATGGGATGGGAGAGGAGTGGATCAAGGGTAAAAAAAAGTAGTTTAGCATTAGGATATTTTATTTCAAAATTTTCCTATAATTACCAACCAATTCTTCATAATTTCCTAATACTCTGTTCACTTCTTCTTCTTCACTTTCAAGCTACATTCATGGTTTCTAATCCTAGCAAATTAATGGAGAAAATTAATTCAAAATGAAGTTAAATTAGTACATAATATATATAAATATATATAAAGAGACACATATATATACAAGATACACACACACACACACACACACATATATATATATATATATATATATAAATACATACATATACATATATACATATATATATATATGCAAAACCATTCCAAAACCACTTCAAATCTCCACCTCTCCACCTTTCAAACCCACGGCACCACCTTCCACCACCCACGACCGTGAGCTCCACCCCGTCTCCACCTTAGTCATGAGCTTACAATGGTAGGTCGAGCCATCCAATGGCTTTCAAACTTGGTTTCGTGGAGTTTTATTTCGATATATATATATATGCAAAACCACTTCAAATCTCCACCTTTCAAACCCACGGCACCACCTTCCACCACCCACGGCCGTAAGCTCCACCCCGTCTCCACCTTGGTCATGAGCTTCCAAGGGTAGGTCGAGCCTTTCAATGGCTTTCAAACTTGATTTCGTGGAGTTTATTTCGAGCTAGCGAAGCCATTGCAGTTTTAAAACCAGTTCAAGTAAAAAAAAATGAAGGTGGGAAACTCTATGTATGTATGTATGTATGTATGTATGATGCGATATGATTGCTATGCATACTTACTATATTTTGATCATCAAGTTTGGATGTTGAATATATGTATATTTTGATATTGAAACAAAACACGTTTCACACACGTCGAATATCATAAGGGGAATCAATTTCCTTTAATAAATGAAATGATGTATATGTGATTTTTAAACCTCTTGAAAATGGTTAAAAATGTTTTACAAATGTTTTTTAAATACAAAAATCATGTTTGGTGAAGTTTGGACAAGTTATGAAAATTGAGTCGAAAATTGACGCGTCGCGTAACGGTAGTTCGCGATTTCGCGCCGTAGAAAGATAAATTCATTTAAATGATAGGCTCGGAGTCAGAATTTTCTGTAATAAGAATTCTTCAAACTCTTATAATCGTAATTTTCAGAAAAAGAAAATTACCGAGATTTCTTTCCGCGGATTTTGGAATAAGAGCAAATCAGGTTTTCAAATAATCGCGGTTTGACAGTTCGAAAACCAAAGCTACAAATTCTTTATAAATGATATTTTTAATTTTTTTTAAATATGGGATAAATTCTATAAATGTTTTAAAATGTTCTAAAAGAGATTTGAGTTATAAAACAATTTTCTAAATGATAGAAAGGTTATTTTGATCAAATAAGCCTTAAAAGCACATTCGCGGCACTTTTTGCAACACTTTTAATAACTTTTGAAATATGGTTTTAAACTTAAATATTCTTTCCCAAATCTTTTATAAATGTTTCAAATAAATAATTAAGCATTTCAAAAATGATTTGAAGGTTTATAATTTATTTTAAAATGTTTAAATAAATGATTTAGAGAAAAGCTGTTATAATTAAGTGATTTAATTTTGGCTCTAAAACCGATGAGTAGATTGGATTTTTCCATTCATGAGATCCGAATGTGACGTGCTTAAACTAAGGAGATGTTCAGGAGCAAGCAGTGTTCTGGCTCACCTGGCCTCCTCTCTGTATGAAGAATAGATAAAGTCGAAATGTCAAAAACGAGGCAACTATATAACGTTACACCAGAAAAGTTATTTCATAGCGTTGAAAAACGCTACCAAAACTTTTAGTAGAGTTTCAATAAAGGCTGTGACACGACATGCAACTAGAAGTCTGAAAGTTTCAGTAGCGTTGTAGTAAACGCTACTAAAAACAAACATATTGTAGCATTTCTAAAACCATACAAAAGTTTTTTTTGCAGCGTTTTCAAAATGCAACCAAAATTACATTTTTAGTAGTGTTTTTACTTGCATCCTTTTTATTCGTAGCGTTTTTATGCTATTATAATAGCCATTTGTTCTCGTAGCTTTTTTGAGATGCTACAAAAACTTATTGATTGATTTACAGCACGTTTTAAACGCTGCTGTCTACTGTTAATGGCTTGCATCATTTCCGACAATCACTTATATATAATAGCCATATGAAAACCAACAATCGATCACATAGTTATCATTTTCAAACCAACATCGATAATCATCATATTCAAATAATTGAAAAAACATGTTAATCGCATAATCAAGTATAATATTCATAATCATTTCAATAATAGTATTTCGACAAAATAAACGAATTCACATACCACAACCTTTTGTAAATAGGTCTACACAACTAGTACGACCAAATATTATAATATATAACAGTTAAAGTCTTGATCATGGCTTAATTACCGACAATTCTTTGATGCAGTTGTTCTTCACTTCGGAAATGTTAATTACCAGTAGACAACTATAACAATCAACCGTTAGAATTACATACATGTCTAATAATTTACGTGTGCTGATAATGTACGACGTACATGCATAATTAAGTATATTATATATAAGAATAGCAAGAGCATTACTATTGATATTAACATTAGCAAGAGCATTTGCATCCTTATTGACCATACTTATTGACATTAACAAAAGTAAGAGCATTAAGATAGCCTTGGCCACGTTGCTTTAGTTCACAGCTTTCAGTCTAGTTCAAGTCTTTTGATCCTTAGCATTTCAGGGTGTTTCATAAAAACAAAGACAGCGATGCATAGCTGAAAATTGTGGTAGGAAACTTTGCTGCTGCTGCCATGTTTGAAAGATACAGTGGAATATGCAATAGTCCAGCTGATATGCAGTGGAATATCATCTTCGATTTTAGGAATCAGTCTACAGTCACTCTTTTGTGTATTTTTATATGTGTGTTACTTTTTGTACAGCCAAATATTGGAATGATGATAGCATGTGCTTTTTGTATAGTCTTTTATAATTCAGTTCCGTAGTTATCTTTTTCTTCCAGATATATAAACGTGCAAGTCCAAATTACTCCAATACAAAAATGTATGAATGCTATAATCAAGTGAAACAATACAAGAAGAAAATAAATTATATTGCCACAACTAGCACATTCACCTGTGTGTTTCTATATGGGCTCAGCGAGCTTTTGCACACATACATTTTTTACTTCCAAAGGCCAAAAAGTAGAATCAAATGACTGAAATATGAAAAACTATCCTATCCTATCCTATATTTGCAAATAGTTTGAATAACACTTATTTTTGCTAACAGTTATCAAAGTTTGTATAAATAGAAATTTTATATCTAATAAATCGGTGAAAAGGCGCAGAAGCATAGAAAGGTTTATCATTATGGCGATATTCAAGTAAGAAAGAATAACAAATACGCTGTAGCAAAAACTGTTTTAATACTATTACTATGCTAGATGAGTTACAATCTACAAATAACAAATACAAGCACCGTTCTATTCAAATTTCAGAACTGAATTACTTAAGAATTAATAATGATAATATATAATATATAATGGTGAGTGATAAAAGAAATACCATGGTTTTAATAATTTATGCAACCAAATAACACATCTATACAAAAATAATTACTTGTGGATGAGAATAGAATATAAGTTACAAAAATTAATCCAACCACAAAGATTAAAGGGTTGTTGGAGCATTTTCCAAACTCCAATCATATGATTACAGTGAAGGCCGATAAGGTACAAAAAATTTATTTAAAGCACCACATAAATCCCCAAGACTAAATCACAAGGATTTACATGGGAGCAAAACAATAATGCTCCGTGAAATAACATAATGAAGCTATTTTTGCAGAAAAACAAGCTAAATACAGACTTTCTTTATATCTACTACATGTTTGTCATAGGAGCTATAATGGAGTTCTCACATGAAAAAAATAGTATATTGGCATAAATTTAGTCATCATTCAAGTCAAAGTTGGCACAGTAACACCTATTTGGTTTATATATGATAATACTGGAGAAAAAAAGAATGTATGGAAGAATTTGGATGTGTAAAGAGGTTACACCAAGCAATCATATGTGACTCTAGAATTAAACGTAAAAGGTATATGATTAATTAAAGCAACTGCATATTAAATCTATTTTGCAATATCAAAATTAATCAGATGTATTCTCTTTAAAGCACAAATCAACATAATAGGTGAAACTGCATACATTATGATCCAAAGGGAAACCTTAATTTAGTCACTGTTAGATGCAATACCAGTGTAAAATCTAACCAGGACTGCTGTGATGATGACAAATGAACACATTTACAATGAAATCATAAGAAGCTAAATAACATAAGGTTTTAATAAGTTTTTAAGGCATGAAAAGAAGATACCAAATAGTTAACCAGCTAGATAGAACTAAAAGCAAGTAAAAACCATATATTTTTTCTTATAAAGCATCCAAATTTGAATTCACTACTCGATATTTATTTGAAGTTACTTATTCTCTTGAACTCGCAATGCAACCGAACCTTTCAAATAGGTTAAATGCCCAATAATATTTCAAAGTGAAACTTTCATTTAATCATCATTAGACCCAGTTCCATCATAGAAGCTTAACCGGAACTATTGTGATGAATGATAAAAGAAACTATTCACATTAAGATTAACTAAAAATTGACTATCATTATAGAACCAAATATAAAAGCTATATGATCTACTAAAGCATCTAGATAGTACATCTACTTCGCAAAAGCAGATTTAAGGAGATGTATTCTCTTCAGAACACAAAGCAGCATAGCCTATAAATTGGTCTAATGCAAATTTTATAATGCAAAGGACTTTAATTTAGTCATCATTAGGCATAATACCAGTGTAAGATCTAACCAGGACTGTTGTGATGATGACAAAATAAAAAAAATTACAGCGAAATCATAAGAAACTAAATAACATAATGTTCAAAAAGATTATATGTGAAAAGTGGATACCAAATAGTTGACAAACTATATAGAGCTAAAAACAAGTAAAATCCAGTTTTTTTCCTTATTAAGCATCCAGATTTGAATTCACTAATCAACATTTTATTTGAAACACTGCATTCTTTTAAATCCACAAAGCAGCTAAGGCTGTCAAATAGGTTAATTGCATAATGATGGTTCAAAGGGAAACATTCATGTAGTCAACTCACAAAGCAACAAATCCTGTCAAATAGGTTAATTGCATAATGATGGTTCAGTGGAAACATTCATGTAGTCATCATTAGACACAATTCTGATGTAGAAGCTAACCGAAACTGTTGTGATGAATGACAAAAGAAACTATTCGCATTAAGATTAAACAAAAATTGATGACCAAGTAAAGTTGATAAACGAAATGATACTTTATTAAAAAAAAGAACCTGTGGACAGCAAGACCCTGGTCGTTGATTCAGCCTACATAGTCGCTTCTTCCATGTATGATGTGGTATTTCTTACATGGGTTTCAAAAGGCGAAGCACGAAAGCTGCGGCTTAACTTGTGTAAGATGAAGGTAACCTAGAAACGAAGAATGGAGTCATATTTATAGGTCAGCTTCATATTTATTCAAAAAATCAAGGATCAAACACAATGCTACTAGATCATCAATATATAAGTGACTTTAATGTTTCATATTACATATGGAGCATTTTTAAAGTCAAAAGAAAATAATAATAGCATTGGAGATGCTAACTAAATGTAATATGCCGTCAAATACAAGCATAACTATCAGTGGCTAATGAACTAATAATTTGTATAATATGCATTCTAAATTCTATTTTCAGAGCCCAAAAGTAAACATTCACGGCTACTAGGATGCACTATGTTGTCAGAATTACAAACTTGCAACCAAGCTGTTGTAAATTTTACTAGGAAATATAGAAGAAGAAAAAAGAAGTCGACGAATGTCTAGTACTGTTAATATGCAACACAGAAGAAACAAGTTTTTTCCTATATCTACCCTTTGTAGTAGTAAGAATAAGTCAACAACTAACAAGAAACTTTGGAAACAAAGTTAGACCAAATAGACCAAATAACAAAATAAAATGAATAGATTTCTATTGAGGGACCAAAAAGAATGTGATATATTAGATGTTTGTGAACTAGAGACCTTAGCAGTAGCTACATTCCAGTGGTGCTGACGCTTTGGTTCATTGTTGCTTTGGGCCTCAGCTTGTTCTGCACAAACATCAAATTACAGACTTCAATGCAAAAACAATATAACAAAGATACTGCACGGAATAAAGTACCACATACTCAAAAGAAATGCAGGAATAACAATCTAAGTAAATGTGTTTGCCATTTAGCTCTGCATCAAATGCTTATACCAATATCCAAATTAATAACTTGAGCATCTAATGATAATATTATAAGCAACCATTCAGTTGTGGAGACACATGCTCTTTTTTATGGTTAATTTTTTGAGGATGAATTTTTTTTTATCTTTATATATGAAATCAACAACCAGAAAAATTCTGTATAAATCATAGCAACACATTAAACTGATTTAACTTTAATTTTATTTTCCATGCTATGTTTATCTTATGAAATTTAAGAGATTCCATTACTGCTTAATTTGAAAAGAGTAAAAGATGGATTTGATCACAAGAAACAATCTATTATTGTTTACAAAAATGTGTTAATATCAAGGTTCAAAATTCCGGCGGAATTCCGGTTATTCCGGTGATTCCGTTCCGGTCATAACTGGAACGGAATCCGGTCAAAATTCTGGTTCCGGTCTAAATTCCGGATTTGATTTTCAAATATTGAAAAAAAATTATAAAAAAATAAAAAAATACAACAAACATATAGCAATTAAAAAAGAAAAGCAAATTAAACAGGACAATAAATAAATTGACAAAAAATCATGTGTATGGATAAAAGAAGTTGTTATATTTTTGTTAATTTACATCGAATCATTATAAAAATTTCAAAAATTGATCAAAATTTTAAAATCTTAAATGAATAATACAGACTTTTTAAACAATGGTTTTTTAATCAAAGTGTATTTTATATGTAATTTAAAAAATGTACTATAAATGTATGATAGTATTGAATATTTATTAGCGAAATAGCAAATTAAAGCAAAAAAGGTACCGGAATTACAAAACCGGAATTAAAACGGAACTTCCGAAATTTCCGGAACGGAACCGAAATTTTAAAATTACCAATGACCGGAACGGAAACGGAAAACGGAATTTCGAACCTTGGTTAATATGTGTAGTAGTTAGGAGTTTAACAAATGGTGTACGGCCTGAAACTGGGTACCAATTAGCATGCTTCTATAAACATACAGTATTAGCAGCATCGAAGGACCCAAAGTAATAAACATACACTTAAGGGTTGAAATGATGAATGGAATCAACCAGATGGGCTACAAAAATTGATATGGAAAAACCTCCAGTGTTTATATTATCTTTAGCAGGTAAATTCAGACAATATATATGCATACAAATAATATATATCATGGGATGTTTTGTGAATAGCACAAATGTAAGTGTGTGGAAAAAGATTAAGAAGACATACATCTTACAAAACTAATTATACATTACAGGTAAATCAGTACCTTCGGCTTTTCTTTTTGCTGTCATACCAGTGGGTTTCGATTCTTCCTCAAAATTCAAATTCTTATACTCGGGAGAGAACCCAATAACCAAAGCATTGATGGGTTTTGAACATCTTTTATTTCCCAAAATTATTATTTGATTTGATCTGCTTATTTTCAACTATATCTTGCATAACCCATCACTGGCAATTCTGTTTAAATTTAGTTTTTCAAGAGATCCCTCCTCAACGTCCTCAATCTTCTTACAGAGTTCAACATCCATAGCATAGATGACCTCACTAGATGATGGTTGCACCATCTCCAGCTTAACAATTTCTAATTATAAATTGACATTGTTAGCATTCAAATTATCCTTTGGTTAATTCTTTACATTAATTGACACATTATCAGTACTACCAGCAGTAGTAATTGACTCTGATTTTACTTGTAAACCTAGACCTTAGCAAATACATGATTGAGCTGATCTAGACTATTGTTATTTGTATCCTCCGCCGAAGGCACTCCATTCTCTGGATGATGTTCGATGCTAGTCTTTAAATTTTATTTGATGCCAAAAATTGACTCTCAGGTACATCTCTATTCTTTTCATCTTCAACGGAAGGCTTTGAGTCTTTAGTCCTTACATCAGTTACATGTTCATTAAGGTTAAGTTTAATATCAGTGCCACTGACCTTGATAACATCATTTTGACTAGCATTATCTTTAACATGATGCACTATTCCATCAACTTTATCAATCTCAACACCATTTTCAACTACAGCTTGTGAAGATATCTCAATAACTTGAACAGGTTGAGCGCTATTTCTACTTTTTCAGATGCATCGTGCTCTACATGTACTCTGTTAGCTTCAGTAGGTTCAACAGATTCACATGCATCAACCTTGTCTGCTTCAGAATTTTCATCAGGATCTACTCCAACATCAGTATTCTCCTCAACTGCTACTTCTTCAAGCGCGCTAGCCAAATGCCTCACAAGCTCCTCCTTGTTACCACTTAGTTTTAGGCCACGGCTTCAAAGTTTCTCTTTCAACTTGGTAACTCTCCATTGTTCAATGTGACAGTCATTGAGCTTTGGGTATGGGTTTGACATCCTTTTATTTAGTTACAAACATGCTTAGAATCCTAGCAATCAGTTCAATACATAACCAATTAACAAAAGATGGGGGCATAATGCCAATTAGGAAGATAAAGAATTATACATTAGATTTTCAACAAAAAAAAAAAAAAAGATTATGTATGTTAAATGAATTCTTGAAGCTTGAAAGCTTGTACTCATTGTTATGTAGCATCATTTCGTATATATACTGTAAAATGGCATATTTCGCTTCTATAAGAGGAAATAACTACTATACAAATGTTATCAGTCGCGGAATTGCTACTACTTCAAATACAAATTTGTCATTGTATTTACATGTGCATAATACGTTGACCATGAGGTAGTTAAACAAAAATTTGTGAATTTGCTACCTAAATGAAAATGTAACTGCACCTTCTGTGGAAAGTGCACCTTAAGTCAAGTCAAATGATACATTGCATAATATATTCCACGTTATCTAATGGGATTTTTGTTTCAAAAAACATATTTTGAGACGGTATGTAGTGATATATCCAATAAAACTGATGCTTATTTTATAGCAGGAGTGATACTCACATGAAGCCTTTACTGAATCACCATCCTCGTTATCACGGTTAGTAGATTTATTAAGAACAAAGATTAAATAAAGTTAAAGTTGATACCTAGGCTGAGTCGGTGTATTGAGAAGCTTCTCTACGCTGGTGAGATGATGAATTAGGGTTTTGTGACTAAGAAGGAGATGATGCTTGTCAATGCCGGCGAGTCGGTCAATTGCAGCTAGGTAGATTGATAATGATTTATTATCGTCAAGTTTTTGGGTGCTTTCGTAGATCGACGATTTAGGGTTTGCAGTGCATTTGTAGATTAATAACGATTTGGTGCTTCGAAGGTGGAGTAGATCGATGAAGTGATTTCCAAAGATGGGTTAAGGAGATGGCAATTTAGGGTTTTAGTTGCATTGCGAAGTCTAAGGAAGAGAAATGAAAAGGGAGAATTAATTTCTAAAGGAAAAAATTGGAATTTTAGCTAAGGAAAAAGTTAGAAAAAAATTTAGTTGCAGGAACAAGAAGTTTGTTTTTTAGGCTGAATGACACTTTTTAGTGTAAATCACAGAATGATATTTTAACTATAAAGCAAACTTGTTGTCCTTAAGACTAAATTTTTTTTCAACTTCTTCCTTGTGCCTATTTACCTGTTTATAATATTTTAACTATAAAGGACAAAAATTCTTCTAAAAATTATTCAAAAGGACAAACATTCTTCTAAAATTATTCAAAATGACAAACGTTTTTTCAAAACTGCTACCGAACTAAAACCTGATACATAAAAACTACTACCGAACTAAAACCTAATACATAAAAACTGCTACCGATAACTACAAACCGATACCTAAAAATTCTATCAATAACTAAAAACTAATAGCTAAAGAAAGTTGTCATTCAGGCTAAAATACTGAAGTATGTTCTTACGGCTAAAGTGCTGAAAATTTTTGTCCTTCACAATAATTTCCTGAAATGAAAATTGATGCACCTAAAAAAATTTCAGAAAAATTTAGGGGTAAACAAAAATTATTCCTATCATTTCCCTTAGGACACATGGCAGCACTTGGTATACAAACGCTGCCAATATTTTCATCTAAAATTAGGTTTTCTTGTAGTGAAAGATTTATTTATTTTCAAATTTAATGCAACTTGGTTATATAGAAATAATCTTCTTATACATGGTATTAAATTTCGAGGTGGGAAGTCATACTATCCATGTGAATTTAAGAGGTGGTTTCACTGTTATTTGATGGATAGTAAAAGTTGAATACAAAATTTGATGTTGAGTAGAATTAATATAATTTCTATCAACCTATTTTACTCAATAAGGTTTTGCAATATGACTTATAAGAAATGATTTTGATTTGGTATTTCCAAACTTAAAGAGAGGTTTGATGATTCTGTATATACCTGAAAGAAATATTTTAAAGATGTATATTTCTAGAAGATATTTTTGATAAAAAGAAAGTAATTAATCATAAACACCTATCTACTTAACATCCTTTTATCAATGGTTAGTTCGAATAAAGCAGGGTAGGATTTGAGCGATTCTTATTCGAAAACCACTTCGAACCAATTTACGTATTCAAAGTAAAGATATGGAATGATAGTAAATAGAAAAAGGGTTGCTTGTCATTGACCCTTAGAGGAAATTTCTCATACCATATATTTATGGCAGTGGTATCTTCATTTGATAGCTTCAATGCAAGGGTTTCTCGCTACTAATCCTAAGGGTGTTTCCTGAAAGGATGTAGTAGTAAAGTTCCTTTGGTTTGTCCAGTTCTTGGATAACTTGTATGGACGAATGTATGACGTTGCATTTTTAATCACATTGATTGATCTCTATAAACGTGTTATCTATTTGGTAGCGAAGAAGGCCACTTCTCTTACCTTAACACTCTTTCCTGAGACATATGAGCTCAGGAGTTATACGTTTGCAGAAATCAGTTGTATGATTATGAAATGGTAGTGAGGCATTTAAAGTAGGATGTGCTATGTGAAAGGTAATACATTACCTCTCTGGCCTCATCAACTGGGAATGGTTAAAACAGAGTTGCTTCGGAGCTATGTGGGTCGCTCCCATAAGAGTATGACCATCAACCTTTTAGATTACTCTATATATGTTGAGTATGTTGTGTATGCTGTGACCACGGATAGGTCGGTTATGACAGGGGTGATGTCATTTTCGGCTTATCCACCACCAGATAATCCTGTGGAAAGGCCGATTCTGATTTGCAGAGGTTTTGAAAATGTCAATCCTCGGTACATTCCCCTAGAGATGTACTGTATGGAAGGTAGTCCCTTACTTGTCATTATATTGCAATCCATTATCAAATAAGTGCCTTCGGGTTTGGTTGTAGAACCTACTTTGTAGCTAGTGTGCTGGAATTTAATTGATGTAACAATTTCGTCTAAGATTCATAAGTTTATTTGAAAAGTATTTTCAAAAGAATGTCATTAAAAATAATATTTATAGATTTTGTATAACAAATGTTTTAGTTACATTAAGGTAAAAACTCATTCTGTATTTATATGCAACGCCGTCCTATAAGATACCATTTGTTTTTAAATATTTGTATTTTGAGTTTCTCACACTGTCTCATGACTTACCCGGAGTTTATTTTCTTTCCCCTTAAACTTCGGTGTCCTATTTTTCCGGACAGCCAAGTAGCGAGTAGCATAGAACATTTTGGAAGAGAGCATAGAGCATTTTGGGTTCTTTGTAGAAGTTATCTATCAGTTCTGTTGTATTTTGTATTAAGTATCTACCAGCACTTATGAGGATAGGTAGTTATAACTATAGTTGGATCAGTACTTATTAGAACTCTGATGAAACAATTTGGAGTAATTGTATATACTACTCATATGTATTATTATGTGTTGAATACGATGTGAGATTTTATTATTTTCTTGTATTTTATCTTTATTTTCTTTATCCCTTGATAATTTGTCTTTCACGCACTTGGATTTACGTCATGTGAATATCGAGGATGTATTACTGTCGATCTTTAAGAGTCGAGGAGGTGGATCATCACATTTGGTATCAGAGCATAGGTTGAGTGAACACTTGATTCTGATATAGGTAAAATTCTCATCAGAGATAAGGTTAGTAATACCCTAGGATGAGTTACTCATTAGAGATAGGGTTAGAAATACCCTAGAATAAGTTGGGTGTACTATATATGAGCGTGTATTTGTTAATGATATATATAAATGATTTTTGAAATTATCGTAAATGAAATCTTTTTTACCTAGGATTACATTTTGAATAAAAGGATATCTTTGAAATTTTCTGTATTGGATGATTAAATTCAGGTTAGGTAAAATTAAGTATAAACATCTTGTGACTAGAATTTCCTAATTTGAGTATAAAATGTTTATATTAACATTGAAAGGATTAGTAAGGAATGAAAACTAGATGAGTTGAGGAATATACAGAAGGTCGGGATTTTTGAAAAGAGTTTTCAAAAGATTTGAAATAGTATATTTGGAATGGTTTTTGGGACAAAGGATTTCAAAAGGATTTTGAAGGAGATAAAATATTTTGATAGAAATCGCAATTTGTTTTCAAAGATTGGTTTGGAGGAAAATAACACCAAGTGCTTGGAAAATCCTTTCCCTTAAAAAGGCTATAGTTAAGGCCGATTAGGATATGCCTAAATAAATAAGATACTAATAACTTGACATTAAATGAGTTAAAATAAGTAAAATGCTTAGTGCCTATATCTAAGCTGTTGCGTTTACATTTGTAGAAATCATATGGAAGAAAGTATTCCAAGGGTGAATCATCACGAGCAAAATGGGGCGAAAATGATAAATCTCATTATTCTCTCAAGCGGTGAGGAAGAACCATCAAAGCGGTCACCGAGCATCGTTTGGCCTCAGATTGATGAGGAATGTATCGCATACACCAAAAGGGATGAAGACGGGTACCCAATAGCGGAAATGCTCATCTCGCGCGCTACCTAGAAATAATCATTATATTTGGTGATGATAAGTCTACACGAGCCTCGAAAGAAATATGGATAATAGATCTGGCCAGTTTTGAATTGGAAAACATAGTAGAATCAGAGCCTACGGAGGAGGAATTCGAGCCCATGGAGGAGGAATCCGAACTCATGGAGGACCCAAAAACCATAAAATTAGACCGTAGTAGCATACGCAGCAATGTGATTTGGGAAATGGAAGGAGAACATATTATATAGTGAGAAGAATCATCCAGTTCTTACATCAAATGGGATGAAATGAAAGGAGTGATGAGGAAATATCCGAGAAAGAAGATGAAGTGTTTCAAAACCCATTGGAGGTTGTGATACAAGGACTCAAAGAAATAACATAATAATGTAGGAAGTTCCTATTGGTCTCGGTCTCGTTCCATGAACCAACCATGGATACCTTATGTTGAAGGAGAGACGCAGCAATTGGAAGATGGGAATGATGCGGGATACAAGGTGAAAAATGACGAAGAAGGGAATGGAGAAGTTATGATAGATTTTAGATATTGGAATGCCCTGTTGGCCTCAAATTCAGAAGAATAAGGAAGATGATGAGTATGATGGTTGAAAGCGGTTTCTATCTATCTATTTAGTATATCTATATATAGCTTATGTATAATGTAAGATGAGATGTTGTGCTGGTAGGCGATGTATATATATCCTACTATGTACCTAGATAGGAGTTGTATGCTTTGGGTATGACCTATGTCAAATTTGGAACGCTGATGTAAATTATGATATGTATAATATAAATATGTTATTTCGTTTTCAACTTCTTTCATTGCAATTACATAAATCTCTTAAATGAATTGATAAGAATTCTTGATTTAATAAGAAAAAAAAATTTAAGTGGAAAATCTTCTTTTGAACTAGAAATGAGATTTTGTTAAACCTTCTAAAAAAGATATATTTATATATACATGTAAAGGAAGTTTTGATTAATAAAGAGGTATTAATTAAATAAGTAAGTTTTGACTAACAAAGAAGCTTTATTAAATACAAAGGTATTGCAATTAATATTGATTTAAAATAAGTAAAAGATAATATAAGAGGTTTATTATAATAAAAGGTAAGTTATCTATTAACTTGAATGATTTCTTGCAAATATTGTTATTATATATACAAGAAGTGTGGATTATTTCGCCGCCCAATTTAGATCTAAGATTCGAGTATGAAACTTTAAAGTGTTTGTGGTAGTGCGAAAAAGAATTTATCACTCGATTCTTGATGTAGAACATTGATGAGGATTTAGGGTTAGATACTTATGTTTTCTATCATAGTTGAGATCCATGTAAGGAAAATAAAGTTTCTGATCAAAGAGCCTGATTAGATACTGAATTAAAGGATCAAGGGATCAATACTAGTTTGGAAATAAAGTTGTATATTCAAATAAAGGATCGCATCAAATATTCCGAATGAACCGTGTAATGTTTTGGGAAAACTTCTTTGGGGTTTTGTTTTGGGGTAATTTCGAGTGCAAAATTCTTTTAAGAGGGGAAGTATGCAATGACCCATAATTTGATCACTTTAAATAAAGATATTAAAATTATTTTATATATTCAAATATAGATTATTTTTCATAAATAATCAAATTTTATGGGAAGGATAATAATAATGAACTTATTTTGGAACAATGTTCCAAAATATATTTCCTTTGGAAAAACACTTCTAAAATGGCTGAACACCGTTTTATCATTAAACAGCTAAAAAAAATCATAAAACACCATGCATAAAGCAGTATACATACACTTATTTTTATTTTTAAACAATAATATGTATTAAAATTATTTATTTTATTTTTTGGAGAAATAAAAGTATTTATGACATCATCGGTGATGCCCTTATATTTAAATATTGATTTTTGAATTTAAATTGTGATTTAATGATTTAATAATTATTTAAATAGTTGTTTTATATGATTATAATTTATTTTTATTAGGTATAAAGTAATAAATGAATGATTTATAATAATTTTATAAAGATGCATATTTGATTTGAAATTATAAGGAAAATGGATATCGCTTTATCGATATAGTAGCGATTTTTGTAAATAATTTTTAATATTGATTTATATGGTTCTATAATTCAAATGAGATCGTTTTAATTAATCAATAATGATTAGAATTTTATTTTCAACTTTTGATTACATTTATATGTAATTTAATTTATAAGTTCGGTTTTCCAATTTTCAACGGTTTAACGAACGAAAGTTGCTCAAAAGTCATTGCAACCTTGTTTATATGTCATGTACACATATAAAACGCACATATGCACACTTTAAATCATGTACATGAACACATAAATACATGTATATATACATTTAAATATATATATATATATACACATATATATATATGTGTGTGTGTACATACATACGTATATATAAGAAATATCAGAGATGTTTTAGTTTTCTTAACCTTTAGGCTTCCTAAGCCAACTTCTTACGCGCATCAACTCACTCTTATACCATTTCACTTCATGCACATGGAGGGAGGGTATGGCCATATAAGAGATGGGATGGTAGGGAAGTGAGTCAAGGGTAAAAAGGTAGTTTAGTGTTAGGATATTTCATTTCAAAATTTTCTTATAAACACCCACCCATTCTTCATAATTTCCTAATACTCTCTTCACTTCTTCTTCTCCAATTTAAAGCTACATTTATGGCATCTTATCTTAACAAATTAATAGAGAAAATTAGTTCAAAAGTGTTAACCTGCCTTTTGGCAAGGCCGTGGACAGGCGGATTTAACTTAATCGAATACTCGTTTCCCGAGGCTGGAATACGATGGGTTTGAGTCAACTAGATGGATAGACAATCATTCACAGATGATAATGTGATTATGAAGCTAAGGTTCGACATAATATGGTTCGGTTCGATTTGGTTGGAGTTCGGCCATGTTGCTCGACCATTCGGTCATACATGGCTCGGTCGTGGAAAGGTGATCAAGCATGGTTCGGTTACTAATGGTTCGGCCACGCAGCTCGGCCATTCGAACAAGATGGTTCGGTCATACTGGAGTGGTTCGGTGGAAGTTGGTTCGGCTTAAATGGTCAAGGCAAAGTGGTTCGGTCGAGAAGGTTTCGGACCTAGTGGGTCGGTGTGGATTTAGTTCGGCCCTTGTCGTTTGACATAGGTGGATCGACCTCTAGTGGTTCGACCATGTGGGGTCGGTCAGCATAGTTGGAAGTTAGGCATGGAAGAGTGGGTCGACATAAGCATAAGAGCAAGTTACTTCGAGTCAAGCGAAGGAGTTGATTCGAGTCGTGAAGCACATTGCTTCGAGTTACAAGCGAGTTTGCTCAGGGTCGTCTTCGAGTCATTCCCGAGGCAATATTGGATCGGTGTGTCTTAGCTCACAGTTGGCATATGTGGTCGGTGGATGTGGATCTTCTTGCCTGGGTCAGCCATAATGTTGAGTATGTTCGGCTATGGCCTTAATGGGCCTGTACCACTCAAGGAGCCTAGTACCTTAGGTTTAGCCTATAAATACAGCATGTAGGGGTTCAGAAAAAGGGATCTTCATTTTGCTTCCCTTCTTCATTCCTATTAAGGCTACTCTGCTATTGTTGCCTTAAAAACTTTAGATTGTAACTGTAATTGATTCGAATATCAATAAAAAGGAAATTTCTGGAGTGGACGTAGGCCGAAGTTAGCCGAACCACTATAAATCCTCTATTATTACTGCTTCTTTTTTAATTTTTATTGTTATTTATAATTATACTCTGGATATACATTATATCCGTGATTGTAATTTGGTGCTTTCATCTGGATTTGGGTGTTAGTGACCAATTTTAGCGCTAACATTTTGGTGCTTTCACTGAGAAGGCTAGCACTCAGGAATTGGAATTGAATTTTGGATTTAAAGGCTTAGGAACTTGGATTCAAAAGACTATGGCAGAGCAATCAACTAGAAGACAGAGGACGGAAAGGAGTTAGCAAAAGGAAAGTCAGGAGACTTCCTCTGGAGCTAATCAGGCATCCATCTACATCACTAGGGATGAGATGCAGATTATGATGAATTCTATGCAGGAGAAGTTGATGAAAAGCAAGAGGAAATGATGCAGACAATTTGGACAAGCAGGAACAACAGGAGATACATGAGCTCAGATCCATGGAGCTGGATCAGAAGGACTTAACAAGCAAGCAGATGGAGTGGTTCAGCAGGGGGTAGCCCACAATCAGCAAACGACTATCAATCTGGATGGATCTAGACTCGAGCGCACACCACTAGGAAATGCTGGACCAATCCATGGAGGGATACCAAATGACGCTACGCAGCCCGACGCCAATAGGAATATAGAAGTATGTGACAAGGAGTATGTACCGGAATTCCCTCGAGGACTTGGAGGGCAGTTAGGAAATGTAAATGGAGGACAACCCTTGGTAGGTAACATTGGATTTACAGACATCATCAGGCACACCATTCGCGGAGGTCTGACAAACAGGGATTTCGAGGGAGTCAACAAAAGTACGTTTACTCGAAACAGTAGGATAGCTAGGAATCCACCTGATTTCAAGCTACCCACTCTTGAAGTATACAACGGTAAGACGGATCTCACTGACCACTTGATGAGGTACACAAGGGATTTAGAAGTGCTTGGGGCATCAGAGGAGGTCATGGCCCGATGTTTCCCTTGTACTTGACCGATATAGCTGCTATGTGGTTCAGACAGCTGGAGGATGGATCTATTGGAACATGGATGGAACTGGTGAAGAAGTTCTTAAGTCAGTTTCGAGTCCATATAAAAAGGACAAAGAATGTGATGACGCCGACATTAGTTAAACAGAGGTGGATGAATCACTCAGAACATTCTTAACTCGGTTTAATGCAGTAGTTGCTTCAGTGGATCGATCGGATCCATCAATGGTTCTGATGGCTACGGTATCAGGAGTCAAGGATAATTCAGATTTCAAAGTATCGTTGGTACGGGACCCACAATTAGATCTTGGGGAATTCTTTCATGAAGCTGAGAGATTTCTTCGACAAAAGGATGCATGTTTGGATATGAAGTCAAAGGAAGTAAACATGGTTAAGGATAGAGGACCGCCCGGTGAAAACTCGGGTAAGGACAAGGATAAAGGGAACAGGAAGCGCTAGGGAGAACCAAAATTCTCCACTTACACAAGACTGAGTAAAACATTGGAATGAATACACTTGGACACTCGGGACCTCCTTCCTTATCGAAGGCCGGCAAGGAGGGAACCCTTAGAAAGCGAAAGGGCATCGGGAAGGCACTATCTCTTTCATGACCTGGACAGGCATGATACTAACAGCTGCTGGCATCTAAAGGATATAGTCGAGGAGCATCTAAGGAGTGGTCAATTGCGACAATATGTCAAAAATCAAAATGCTGCGGTGGAACAGGAGCAGCCATCGCCTACCTTGAACGACGATGGTGTGAGACCCAGGAATGGTGGTCGGTTGGGCATCAAGTAATCATGATGGTTTGGAATAAGTAACAAACTTTAGGCTAACGACTAAGTCGCTTACTCATGTATGGGGGAGGGGGGAGATAACCCCTAGGCATGCTCTGGGACGATGATAAACCGTGATGCCCTAGTTTGTAAAATCTGTTTTTTCTTTTGGTTTGGACACTTCCTATTTTCTAGTTTGGTTTTGGAGTTTGGTTTGAACTCCCGGTTTTGCTTGTTTCTTGGTTTGGATTCGGATTTGGATGTTTGTTTTTTGGTTTGAATTTTTGATATGGATTTCTGGTTTTCTAGTTGGATTTGGATTTTGGATTGGACTTTGATTGGATTTTCCTCTGGATTTTGGCTGAAAGGGCATCGAGCATGGGCTATGCTCGGTAAGGGTCCGAAGAGGCCAGGATTCGGCCTAGGACTTAGGCCTCGTATTGTCTATAATTTGTTATTTCAGATAGTCGGGCATGGACTATGCTCGCAAGGGCCTAAAGAGACCAGGATTCGGTCTAGGATTTAGGCCCCCTATTATCTATCAGTTACTATTTCAAGTCATTGGGTATGGACTATGCTTGGCAAGGATCCACGACAACCAGGATTCGGCTTAGGATTTAAGCCACGGCATTACTCATCTTTCAAGGACACTAAACCAGGAACACTATGGCATTACTTGACATAGGTTGTCGAGTGTGGATTACGCTTTGCAAGAATCCGGAGAGGTTACGGATTTGGATATTGGCTATGGATAGTTAAGGATTTGGGCACGGACCCGGAGCGGTCCTGGACTCGGATAAAATGATCCGAAGAGATCATGGATTCGGTTAATTGATTTCGGATGGATGTGGGATTGAATGAGGATTTGGTTACCTGATAAGAATTGGATATCGATTCAGAGCAGTCATAGATTTGGATAAGGATATAGTAATGGCACTTGGATAAAATGGATTGGATTATGAATTGAACGGTATGGCTATGGATAACATATAGACTTCGGACATTAGATTTGAGGCTATTCAAAACACACCTTCCAATGGCAAGGCATGTTTTGGGGGACAAATGTCAACCCGCCTTTTGGCAAGGCCGTGGACAGACGGATTTAACTTAATCGACTACTCGTTTGCTGAGGCTGGAATACGATAGGTTTGAGTCAATTGGATAGATAGACGATCATTTGTGGATGATAGATGTGATTATGAAGCTAGGGTTCGGTGTAATATGGTTCGGTTTGGTTGGAGTTCGGCCATGCGGCATGGCCGTTCGGTCATACCTGGCTCGGCCGTGGAGAGGTGATGAAGCATGGCTCGATTACTGGTGGTTCGAACACACAGCTCGGTCGTTCAAACAAGATGGTTCGGTCATACTAGAGTGGTTCGGTGGAAGTTGGTTTGGCCAAAATGGTCAAGGCAAAGTGGTTTAGTTAAGAAAATTTCGGACCTAGTGGGTCGGTGTGGATTTAGTTCGGCCTTTGTCGTTTGACATAGGTGGATCGACCTCTAGTGGTTCGACCATGTGGGGTCGGTCAGCATAGTTGGAAGTTAGGCATGGAAGAGTGGGTAGGAATAAGCATAAGAGCAAGTTACTTCGAGTCAAGCGAAGGAGTTGCTTCGAGTCGTGAAGCACATTGCTTCAAGTCACAAGCGAGTTTGCTCTGGGTCATCTACGAGTCATTTCAGAGGCAATATTGGATCGGTGTTGTCTTAGCTCACGGTCGACATATATGGGTTGGTGGATGTGGATCAGCTTGCCTGGGTCGGTTGTAGTGTGGAGTATGGTTCGGCTATGGCTTTGATGGCCCTGTACCACCCAGGGAGCCCAGTACCTCAGGTTTAGCCTATAAATACAACATGTAGGGCTTCGGAAAAAGGGATCTTCATTCTGCTTCCCTTCTTCTTTCCTACTAAGGCTACACTGCCATTGTTGCCTTCCACCACCCATGACCAATGAGCCCCACCCCCTCTCCATCTTGGCCATGAGCTTCCAAAGGTAGGTCGAGCTTTCCAATGGCTTTCGAGCTCGATTTCGTAGAGTTTTATTTCGACATAGCAGAGCTATAGCAGTTTTAAAACTAGTCCATGTAAAAAAATGAAGGTGAGAAACTCTATTTATATATATAATATGACGATGTGATATGATTGTTATGGATGTTTACTATGTTTTGATCTTCAGGTTTGGATGTTGATTATATGTTTATTTTGATATTGAAACAAGTCACGTTTAACACATATCGTATATCACAGAGGAAATCACTTTCGTTTAATAAATAAAATGGTGTATATAAGATTGTTAAATCCCTTTAAAATGGTTTAAAATGTTTTATAAACACTAAAATCCAGTTTGGTGAAGTTTGGAAATATGAAATTTGAGTCAAAAATAGGCGCGTTGCATAAGGTAGTTCGCAATTTCGCGCCGTAGAAAGTTAAATTCATTCAAAACGATGGATTCAGAGTCGGATTTCTTTGTAATAAGAATTTTTCGGTCTTTCATAATCATAATTTAAAAAAAAAGGTCGAGATTTGTTTAGTAGATTTTGAAATAAGTGCAAATCAAGTTTTCAAAATAGTCGCGATTTGGCAGTTCGGAAACTAAAGCGACAAATTCTTTATAAATAATATTTTTAATTCCTTAAAAATATAGAATAAATTTTATAAATAATTTAAATTTTTTTAAAAGAGATTTGAGTTATAAAATTTAATTTCTAAATAGTAGAAAAGTTTTTTCGATTGAATAAGTCTTAAAACAACTATTCGCAACACTTTTAATAACTTTCGAAATATGGCTTTAAACTTAAGTATTCTTTACCAAATATTTTATAAATATTTTATGAATAAATAATTAAGTATTTGAAGATGATTTGAAGGTTTTATAATTTATTTTAAAAAGTTTAAATAAATGATTTAAAGAAAAGCTATTATAATTAAGTGATTTAATCTTGGTTCTAAAAGCCATGAGTGGATTGGATTTTTTTATTCGTAAGATCCGGATGTGAGGTGCGTAAACTAAGGAGATGTTCAGGAGCAACTGGTGCCCTGGCCTACCTGGCCTCTTCCTTGGGCGAGGAATAAGATAAGGTCGAAATGTTGAAAATGAGGCAAATATAAAAGATTTAATTTTTCCAAATTTAATACAACTTAGATTGTATAGAAATAATATTCTTATACTTGGTATTTGTTAGCGCCAAAATTGGTCACTAACACCCAAAGACCATTGAAAGCACCAACCAACAGTCACAGATAACAGATAGAATGCATGTAAAGAGTTTAAATATGAAGAACAATCAAAATTAAAAATAAAGCAGTAATAACAAAGGATATATAGTGGTTCGGATGACTCTGGCCTATGTCCACTCCAGAAATTTCCTTTTTATTGTTATGATAATCAATTGCAGTTATAATCTAGAGTTTTTTAAAACAATAATGACCGAGTGGCCTTAATAAAGAAGAGGAAGGGAAACAGAATGAAGATCCTTTTTTTAAAGCCCCGCCAATTGTATTTATAGGCAAAACCCGAGTTACTAGGCTTCCTGAGCGATTCGGGCCCATCAATACCATAGTCGATCCAATACCCATCACTACGACGATCCTCTGTTGGAGTTTTGCCGACCTGAAGCTCACAAGTAGCCGACCCGGGGAGCATGTATTGCTGACTCGAAGCAAAGTGAAAAAAACGCCGACCCACTCTAGACTCCAACATGCCGATCCACTCTAGACTCCAACATGCCGATGCCATACTCACCGATCCAAAACCAAACTGCCGATCCTGTCTCCAAATGCTTGCCGATTGGAAGAGATGCCGACCCGATCCAATATGATGTCGGTGCCTTAATGTTAATGCCGATTCGAGCTAATCACTTCATGAAAGTCACCTGAAAACCCGAAGCAACTCCAATGATGGCTCAAAGCAAACCCAAAACAACCCGAAACAACTTGACTTTTATCGAAACCCATATTTCCAGTATCCCGTGACTTTTATCCATCGACCATGCCGAATCCGGCTTAATAATCATGATCATTATCCGTGATTGATCGTCTATCCATACAACCAAATTAAACCCGTCGTATTTCAGCCTCGATAATCGAGCAATCGATTTATTTAAATCTGCATGTTTATGGCCTTGCAAAAAGGCAAGTTAACATTTTCCCCTAAAACATGCCTTGCGGTAGGAAGGCGTGTTTTAAATAGATTTTGATCTATCATTCAAAGTCCATATGTCATCCATAGCCATACCATCCATAATCCAATCCATTTTATCCAAGTGCCATTGTCCTATCCTTATTCAAATCTACGACTACTTCGATTCGATATCTGGTCCCTATCCAATAACCAAATCCTTATCCAATTCCACATCCATTCGAACCCAATAACCGAGTTATAATCCATCCATATCCAATAACCAATAACCAAATCCATGACCTCTCCGGGTCAATATTCGAATCCAGGATTGCTCTGGGTCATAGCCAATCTTTAGCCATTCAAAGCCGAAATCCGAATCCGTAACCTCTCCAGATTCTTGTCAAGCGCACTCCACACTTAACGACCTGTGTTAAGTAATATCATGGTGTTCCTAGTTCAGTGTTCTTGAACGCTGAGTAATGCCATGGCTTAAGTCCTAAGCCAAATCCTGGTCGCTCCGGACCCTTACCGTGCATAGTCCATACTTGACGACCTGAAATAGTAACCGATAGATAATATGGGGCCTAAGTCCTAGACCGAATCCTGATCTCTCCGGACCCCTTCCGGGCATAGCCCATGCTCGATGACCTTTTAGCCAAAAATCAGATAAAAAGTCAATCAAAATCCAATCTGAAATCTAGATTCAAACCGAAAAACCAGAAATCTGTATCCAAAGTCCAAACCAAAAGACGAACATCCAAACCAGAATCCAAATAAAAAAACAAAACCATGGTTCAAACCAAAATCCAAAACCAAACCAGAAAAGGTAAGTTTCTAAGCCAAAAATAAAAAATAGATTTCACAAACCAGAGTGTCACGGTTTATCGTCATCTCAGAGTATGCCTAGGGGTTGCCTCCGTCCCCGTACATGAGTAAGTGACTTAGCCATCTACCTAGAGTTTGTTACTTATTCCAAACCATCACGATTAGTTGATGACAAACCCACCACCATTCCTTGGCCTCGCGCCATTATCGTTCAAGTTAGGCGGTGGCTTCCCCTGTTCCACCGCTATGTTTCGAGTTTCTACATATTGCCACAACTGACCATTCCTTACATGCTATCCGATTACATCCTTTAGATGCCGGCAGCTGTTAGTATCATGCCCGTCCAGATCATGAAAGAGACAGTGCCCTTTTATGTTTTGAGGGTTCCCTCCTTGCTAGCCTTCGATAAGGAAGGCGATCCCAAGTATACAAGCATGTCTATTCCAATGTCTCATTCATTCCTATGTAAGTGGAGAATTTTGGTTCTTCGCAGCCTCTTCCCTTTATCCTTATCTTTACCCGAGCCTTCACCGGACGGTTCTCCATTCTTAACCATGTTTACTTCCTTTGACCTCATATCTAAACACGCTTCCTTTTGTCGAAGAAATCTCTTAGCTTCCTGAAAGAATTCCCCAAGATCCATTGGTGGGTTCCGTATCAACGATACTTTGAAATACGATTTATCATTGACTCCGGATACTGCAACCATAAGAACCATTGATGGATCCGGCAGATCCATCGAAGCAACTGCTGCATTAAACCGAGTTAAAAAAGTCCTAAGCAATTCTCATGTCTTTTGCTTCACCGACAATAGTGTCATCACATTCTTCGGCCATTTGATGCGAACTCGAACCTGTTTCAAAAACCTATCCACCAATTCTGTCCATATTCCAATGGATCCATCTTCCAGCTGTCTGAACCACACAACAGTGATATCGATCAAGTACAGAGGGAAACACCGGGCCATAACCTCCTTCGATGCACCCTCCCCTCCCCCCCCCCCCCCCCCCCGCACTTCCATATGTCTTGTGTACCTCATCAAGTGTTCTAGGGATCGATCTTACCATACTTCTAGAGTGGGCGGCTTGAAATCGGGTGGATTCCTAGCCACTCTAATGTTACGGGTAAACAGACTTTTTTTTACTCCCTCCCAATCCCTGTTTGTCAGACCTCTGCGAATAGTTCGCTTAATAATGTCAGCTAATCCAGTGTTTCCTACCAAGGGTTGCCCTCTATCCATATTTCCTAACTGCCCTCCAAGTCCTCGAGGGAATTTTGGCACATACTCCTCGTCGCCCAATCATGTATTCCTATTGGCACCAAGTTACACAGCGTCATCTGGTATTCCTCTATGGATTGATCCAGCATTACCTAGTGGTGTGCCCCCGAGTCTAGGTCCATCCAGAATGATAGTTGTTTGCTGATTGGGAGCTGCCCCCTGCTGAACCATTTCATTTGGTTGCTTGTTGAGTCCATCTGATCCAACTCTATGGATCTGAGCTTCTGTAGCTCCTGCTGTTCCTAACTGTCCAAATTTCCTAAGAAGAGTCTACATTATTTCCTCTTGCCTTTTCATCAACTGCTCCTACATAGAATCCATCATGATCTGCATCTCGTCCCTAGTGATGTAGATGGATGCCTGATCTGCTCTAGCTCAAGGAGAGGCCTCATGAATTCCCTCTTGACTGCTCATTTCTATCACTTGTCTCCTTGTCGATGGCCTAACCATTGCTTCCTAGAATCCTAGTTCCCAAGCCTTTAAATCCAAAATCCAAGCTTTAGAATCCCTGAGTGCTAGCGTTCTCAATGAAATCACCAAAATGTTAGGGCCAAAATTGATCATTAACACCCAAACACCATTAAAAGCACCAACCAACAGTCACAGATAACAGATAGAGTGTATATATATGTAGAACAATCACAATTAAAAAGAAAGTAGCAATAACAGAGTATTTATAGTGGTTCGGCAGACTCTGGCCTATGTCCACTCCAGATATTTCCTTTTCATTGATATGAGAATCAATTACGGTTACAATTCAGAGTTTTTTAAAACAATAATGACAGAGTGGCCTAAATGAAGAAGAGGAAGAGAAACAGAATGAAGATCCCTTTTTTTGAAGCCCTGCCTACTGTATTTATAGACAAAACCCGAGTTATTGGGCATCCTAAGTGGTCCGGGCCCATCAATACCATAACCGATCCAAAACCCATCACTACGACCGATTCCCTATTGGAGTTTTGCTGACCCAAAGCTCACACGTAGTCGACCCAGGGAACATGTACCGTCGACCCGAAGCAAAAGGAAAAAACATCGACCCACTGCAGATTCCAACATGCCGATCCACTCCAGACTCCAATTGTTGATCCCATACTCACGGATCCAAAACATAACTGCTGATTCTGTCTCCAAAGGCTTGCCGAACCGGGAATGAGATGCCGACCCGATCTAATATGACGCTGATCCCTTGATGTTAATGCCGATCCAAGTCAATCACTCTATGACCCGAAGCGTACCCCTAACTGACTTGAAGAAAGTCACCAGAAAACCCAAAGCAACTCCAATGATGACTTAAAGCAAACCCAAAACAACCCGAAACAACTCAATTTTTGTCGTAACCCATATTTCCAGTATCCCGCGACTTTGTCCATCGACTATGCTGAATCCCAACTTCAAATCATGATTATTATCCTTGATTAATCATCTATCCATCCCATCGTAATCCAACCTCGATAACCAAGCAATTGATTTAGTTAAATCTGCATGTTTACGACTTTGCAAAAAGGCAGGTTAACAATATTAAATTCTTGGAAGGGAACCCATACTATCTGTGTGAATTTAAAAGGTGATTTCACCCTTATTCGACGGATAATAAAGGTTGAATATGGAAATTGATGTTGAGTGAAATAAGTATAATTTCTATCAACCCTTTTTACTCAATAAGTTTTTGCAATATTATTTATGAGAATGATTTTGATTTAGTATTAACAAAATTAAAGAGAGGTTTAATGATTCCGTATATACCGAAAAGAAATATTTTAAAGATATAAATCTCTAGAAGATATTTTTGATAAAAAGAAAGTAATTCGTCATAAGCACCTATTTATTTTACATCTTTTTTTTATGGTTAGTTCAAAGGAACCAGGGTCGAATTTGAGGGATTCTTATCCAAAAACCACTCCAAACCAATTTATTTCTTTGAAGTAAAGATATTGAATGATGGTAAATAGAATGAAGGGTTGATTGTCGCTGACCCTCGAAGGAAATATATCATATCATATATATGCGACGGTAGTATCTTCATTAGATATCTTTAATGAAAGGGTTTCTCGCTACTAATCCTAGGGGAGATTCCTGACAGGATGTAGTAGGATAGTTCTTTCGGTTTGTCCTATTCCTGGACAACTTGTATGGATGAATGTCTGACGTTGCATTTTTATCATATTGATTGATCTCAATAAATGTATCATCTGTTTGGTGGCAGAGAAGCAACTTTTCTTACGTTTACACCCTTTTCTGAGATATATGAGCTCGGGAGTTGTATGTTTGTAGAAATCAGTTTTGTGATCATGGAATGGAAGTGTGGCATTCAAAGTAGGATGTGTTATGTGAAAGGTAATACGTTACCTCTCTGGCCTCATCAACCGATAATTATTAAAACAAGGTTTCTTTAGGGCTATATGGTTCGCTCCCATAAGGGTATGGTCATAACCCTTTTAGATTACTCTCTATTTGTCGAGTATGTTGTTTATGCTATGGCCACTAATAGGTCAGTTACGACCGAGGTGATGTCATATTCGGTCCTATCTGCCACCAGATGGATTTATGAGTGGGTCAGTTCTGATTCGTAGAGGTTTCGAAGATGTCGATCCTTTGTATATTCCTCTAGAGATGTACTGCACGGAAGGTGGCCCCTTACTTGCTATTGTATGAAAATTCATTCTCTAATCAGTGGCTTTGGATTTGATTGTAGGACCTACATTTTAGCTAGTATGCTAGAATTTAAGTTATGTAACAATTTCGGCTAAGATTCATAAGTTTATTCGAAAAGTATTTTCAAACGAATGTCTTTAAAAATAATATTCATACATTTTGCGAAGCAAATGTTTTGGTTATCATAAAGTAAAAACTCATTCCGTATTTTTATGCAGCATGGACTTATGAGATACCATTTATTTTTGAATATTCGTATATTGAGTTTCTCAAACCAGTATCATGACTGACCCGGAGCTTATTTTCTTTCCTCTTAAACTCTAGGTGCCCTATTTTTCTTGGAAGCCAAGTAGTTAGGTAGCATAGAACATTTTAGAAGGGCATGGAGCATTTTGGGTTCTTCGTAGAAGTTATCTATTAATCCCGCTATATTTTTTATTAGGGGAATTTCACTAGAAGGACAAATTTTGCAGCCCAATTAGTTTCTAGGACACACATCCATAAAAATTAATTTCAAGGCCAAAGTCAGCAAAATAATTACTTTTAACGACAAAGTTAGCAGTCCAATTACTTTCAAGGATATAATTTCATAGGTTTTTAGGCCTTAGAAACTAATTATTTTGCATTTTGTCCTTAAAAGTAAATATTTCAGTTGTGTGTCCTATAAACTAATTGTACTTGCTAAAGAGGCCCTTAAGGCTAATTTCCACTTTTTATTAAGTATCTACCAGCACTTATGAGGATTGGTAGTTATAACTATCCTAGCTGGATTAGAACTTACTAGAACTCTAATGGAACAATTTGGAGTAATTTCATGTACTGCTCATATGTATAATTATGTGTTGAATACAGTGTGAGATATTATTATTGTCTTGTCTTTTATCTTTATTTTCTTCACTCCATGATAATCAACCTCTCCGGCACTTGGATTTACGGCACGTGAATACCACGGATGTATTAGTTTCGATCTCTGAGAGTCGAGTAGATAGATCGTCACATGTTTCCTCCTTGTTTTGGTTCCTTGTAAAATCTGAAACTCGAGAACTTAGCCTTGTCTTTGTCGATGTCAAATGAGTTCGGGTTGTTGGATTCTGCCATCGAATACATTGACTAGAGTATTACTCCATTATTTGAAATGCATGCTTCTGCTTTGCCGTGATAGAGGTAAGCCACCTCTCGCCTCTATTGGGTGCCAATGTTGAGAGCCGTTGGGCTTTTACTGGCATTGAAGATGTCATTATGCATTCTGATGTTATGGATGTTCATGGTATGGCTGTTTGCATCCCTAACCAATTAATAAATAACTTAAGCACGTTAGGTGCCTGTGCAAATGCTTTTTTGAATCCTATTGAAATAATTTTTGTTCATTATAAATATGGGGCTGTTAATGCTTCCAACGGTCCTACGAAAGAATTCAGAACTCCTCCTCTATCTGGTTCCAAATGGGCGTCTCTTTATAGTGCATTACAGTGCAACATGGAAGATTATGTACTATGTGCATTTGATATTGAGAAGGTGGATGGTGCGATGGTTCCCCTAATTTAGGTCATGGAAGCAAGGGCTTCATTTTGGTCGGAGTATCTTGTGGGGTTTTTTCGCAACTCTTATCCTCCGTATTAGGTCGTTCATGATTATTGTCGACAATGTTGGAATATTTCTAGTAGACTCCAAGTGCACTTTGGCAATAGTTTTTTCTTTTTTAAGTTTTCAAGAAATTTGAAAAGGTTCCGATTTCTAGAAGCAGATTCCTCCACTATTACTAGTCAGCCTTCCATTATTAACTCTTGGAGTCCATCGATGGACAAGGCAAAGGAATAGATTCTCTCCATTCCAGTTTGGGCTCACTTATTACATATTCCTTCTGTGTTTTAGCCTTTGATAGGCTTAAATTGGTTGGCAATTGTAGTCGGTAAACTCAAATGTTTTGACACAAAAACTATTGTTTGAAACAAACTTATGTATGTTAAGGCTCTTATAGAAGTTACTTTTGAAAAGCTATTCCTCTCCAAGATCTTGATTCATCTTGCTTACGACCATGTAGCAATTGTCGATGTTTATTATAGTTAGAAATCGAAAATTTGCTTGTTATGTTACACATTTGGTCACCTTGCTGACGCCTGTTCTCTACATTTGAAACCTCTACCCTCTCCTCATGAATGGTCGGCAATAAAAGAAGCATGCAAGCCTCAAATATTTCCCAAATACACTTAGCAATTAATCTATTCAAATCAAATCTAAATATTCTATTGATATCATATATTGATATGTGTGTTTATAACTTCTATATACGCATTTAATTAAATACTAATGGTATCAAAATAAAATTTAATACTTAATATTTCATAAATATTAATCAATTTATAATAATTATAAATTAATTAAATTGTGTGGTTTTTTGGGTATTCATCATTATAGTTGTGCGACTCAAAGATGTAAATCAGTTACCGATTGGTATCGAGTAATTTGAATATTAACATTTACACGTCACCTTAGTTAGTTGTATGACATTTTTGACGAATTTATTGCTTACGTATCTTTTTAATAAAATCCAATTTTAATTATTATAAGCGGTACCAAGTAGTTATGATTATTTACACCGATTCTCTTCGTCAACACTATGCCACATTAGGACTTCTTGAATTAGAATCTGGTTAAAATTCCAACGTAATCCATATACAACTTGATTGGTTCAAACACACAATCATTGGTTCAATAATGAAAATTAGTGATAACCATATTGCTCTGGCCAGAGACTTTGACTTTGAGTTGAGTACAGTTGGCCCTGTCACTAACTCATATAGTAAAGGATACGAATTCTCTGTTAAATAGTTTTTCACTTTCAATGCTTCAAATTAGATCTAACTATAACCGTTCAATGCACAACATACCATGATTCGACTATAGTCAAAAATTGAGTGTTCATGTTGAGGTTTAACATCATTCTCAAGTAAAGAAAACTGTATAACATCGTCACTTTGAGATTCTCTATTTGACCTTAGTTATAACCAACATATAGCTCTTGAGTAAGTCATTGCATAGTTATCCTGTACCTATTAGTATGTAACCTCTTATTCCCCCAGCAGTCATGAGTAACACACTACCCAACATTTGAAGAGTGTTCTGCATTATAGTCTTAATGGATGTATCAATATCCTATTTCAGAACATCTTGACAAGGAATATTTAAAATAATATGTTATTTCTAAGGTGATAAATTCTTCATGATTACAACAAATTGTAATTACTATCACATAACCTATTTTTTAAGGATATTCTATTTAATACACTTTAAATTAATTACATAGTTAATTATATCATAATATAACAAGTATATAATAGAAAGAAAACACCTTTTATTTCGAATAAGATTGGTTTTCGAGTTAAATGTATGTAACAAATTACATAATTTCCTTTAGGGCATACCCCTAACTTAATCATTCAGTCTAAATGGAATTAATAACCACTCATATGAACCATATCTTATTTTGAATACGGTCGATGGAACACTATCTTGTGCTGCCCTCAGTTGATGGAATCCCTTTGCCAAGTCTAACTGTGGGAGTACCGCAACGCTGCTCAATAGATCAAACAAGTCATTTATCCTAGGAAATGAATATTAATTCTTTATTATTAACTCATTCAACGTTCTGTAATCAATATACATCCATATCAATCCATCCAACTACGTTAAAGATATCATGAATGCTCCCCATGGTGAACTACTCGATCTAATGAAATTTTTATGCTCAAGTTCCACCAGTTGCTTTTTTAATTCTTTCGTCTTCTTGGGTAGCATTTTGCTATGTGGTCTATGAACAGGTTGTACCCCATCAAGCATGAAGCATTTTGAGAACTGAAAATGAACATTGATCATATTATAGTCATCGCTAGAATTACTTTCAAGTGACAAAATGAGATCAATATTATTTTTTCCACAACATTAAGTAAATAGAGAAGCTAAATAATTTATTTACATCAAATTGTGTTACATAAGTCATTACATGATCATTAACCTGTCATGTTCCCATGTAAGGGTAAATACATTAGAGCACAAATAGAGTGTCATGCCTAACATATGATGATACCGATAGGAACACTTAACTAGTTATAAACTCAGGTTTTACATGGTAGAACGTTCAAAATAACTTTTATTTGCAAAATAAGCCTCGTGTTTCGCCTTCATAGTCTTTATTCATATTTTCCATAATTTCCTATCTATACCATATACTCAGTCTATTGGCATCGGTATCGGTGAGTTTATAGGGAATAATAAAAACACGGGTTAGACATAAAGTCTGGTATGAGTAATAATTTATCCTAACCAAATAATCATATAGTGAGACCATACTGCTAAAGCACGAAATGAGTTTTCCCCTTGCTGTCTCAAACAATCATCAATTACATAAAACTATGGAATAACAACCACTTATGATCAAACATAAGTCATCGGATTCAAAATAAGTGTGAGATTTCCTTTACAACATTATTCGACTAGTTTATGTAATAAGATCAATTTTAATTACCACATAGGCCTCACCCTTACCGGTTTAGTAACAGCACTAGACACTTAAGTTTAATAATTATGCATTTTATCTTACTCTTTCCAAATTTTATCATGAAAAGATAATTAGCTTGTCTCAAGGCCTTACACCACCAGATATCAAATATAATGTCATGTTTAGACAATTAGTTATTACACGGGCCTTTCACCACTAATCATCTAATATTTTATTATCTTTAGACAAATGGTTGCTATATAAGCCCTTCAAAAAAGTTACCGAATATATAATGCTGTGTTTAGATAAAAGATTACCACTCGGGCCTTACATCAACGTTACAAAGTACAATGTTGTTTTAAGACAAATGCTCAACACTAAGGCTTACACCCACCCATAGAAAGTATAATGTCGTATTTAGACAAATAGTCGCCTCTAAGGCCTTACCCTTTATTTTATTATCTCAAATAGTTCTACTTATCATTCCATAGCTTTCTCAAGATTAGTCTAATTCTCCCTTTTAAGTAAGTTATTTCATTTTAACTTACTAATCTCTATGGCCATTTCATCCCTACAAAACTCTCAACCATCAATTAGGAAGTTGGCTTCCTAAGTGCTATAGAAAGTTCATTTATTTGCTTAGAATTTCTTAGCATTATTAGTTATCGCATGTTGCATTACATGGTCATCACATGGTACACTAGGTTATTGCATGTTATCATTTTATTGTTATCACGTGCCAAACCTATCGAGTGTCATAGAGCTATGACATGCCTCTTCCTATCACATGCCATACGCTATCGAACGTTAACATTTTAAGGCCGTCGCATATTAACTTTGAAAAGCTATAACATGTTAGCACCTTAAGCTATCACATGTTGGAGACTCAAGCTGTCGCATGTTTAAATTTACAAAGCAATTGCATGTCTAGATTTTCGAAGCTGATGCATGTTTAGATTTTGAAGCTATATCATGTCTACAACTTTAAGCTATCGCATCTTTCATCTTAAACTATCGCATGTTAACACCTTAAGCTATCTCGTTTTAACCATTTTAAGAATATAAAATGTTAAGGCTTTCATAAGCTACCGAGCAAAAAAGTTTCGAAAGCTATTGAGGTTCAACTTACTAAGATATCGCATGCTTTGGCCTTATGCTATTGTTACTGAAATTTCTTGACTTTACAACACTCAACTTGATCATGAAGCTTTCTAGGCAATGATTTCTCAACTAATTTGAATCAATAGATTTAACTTATATTAAATTGTAGATTCAGAAGTGACTACGTTGTTGAAAGCTTACATAGACCTATAACCACACTCCAACTATTTGTTAGAATGTTGGCATAATTTTGCAAAAAATCACAATTTAAGATCTAATACTTTATATGAAAATAATAAAGCAATGAAAGCAAAGGACGCATAAGTTTTTGTGTCGGATCATTGTTAATCTACGTCCACGGGATAATCCACTATATATTATTTTGTGGTACAAATGATTACCATTTCCCAAAAAATATAATATCTCTAAATTTTCTAATATAATCTTTAGACTCTGGAAAAATGGTCTCCCTACGCCTTTTAGTGCCTTCTTTTATAATATGGAAAAGTGCCTTATTGTTTGCCATGATTGCCCTTTTATCCTTTGCTTCAATCTTTGCCTACAAATCTAGCCATGATCAGTCATCTACAACGCATGTTTATTGTGTGTGGATGGGTGACACGTCTTTGGTGGGAAGCCAAGGCATTGGTGGGAGTCTAGGGAATTGAAGCGAGATGCCTGAAAATTAGGCAGGAACCCCAAGCCTGTGCGATTCAGCTTCTTCTGACCTAGAGAGGCAGATGTCTTAAGAAGGATGCTGAGGGGCCACCGTGTGGCTGTGGTATTATATTAATGTGTGCAGAGAGATGTGGTATTACTATTGTCTTATGCTAAGGTCATACTGCCATGCTGATATATCTGCTGTCTTTGCTAAAATTGCTATCATATTTGGCAGAAATGGAGTCATACTACCATGTTTCACTCTTTGTCATATGTTTGGAGTGTAGTCAGGGCTAACCATGATCTGAGCTGATTGCTATTTGAGTTACCTCATTGCAATTCTGCTTGGGTTGTTGATGAGAGAAAGAAGGAGCTCCATATCTTTATTATATACCTATAAGTATGATTCTACGTTAAAGCATACCCTGAGTGGACCTACATGTTTCCATTTGGAGTGCTTTTGACCCTTTGCGGTACAACTAAGGTTGCCCCTAGTACATGCTAGTGCAGACCTGTTTTTGTAGGTATTGACAAAGTATGGGCTTTGGAGATGTAGCCAGCTTAGTCTAGCATGTGCTGCCTCCTATACTACGACGCAGTATTCATGTTCTACTTTGATCTTAAGTATTATCATTGTGGCTCGATCCTATTTCCTTATGAGTGGATTATCTATCTTATGCCATAACTCCCTTGATTATAGGGTTCAGGTCGGGCAATTATTATAGCTTCAAGATGGTTCCTTGTGCCATTTGGGTTGGATCAGTTCAATTCCTTTTTCTTTACACCTAGTCTTCTCAACATAAGGGCGACCTTCCTGGCCTCACACCCTAACCGATTTCCCCTCAATGCAGCTCGATATAAAAATGGATGTAACACTTTTCCTTCAAGTCTGCGACGATCGTAAGTTGTGGTAAACTTGTCATATCAAGCACCCGGTCTGGATATCCTACCAGTTCTGCCTAATCTTCCTTTCTTTTTGGCATTAGGAAATGTCTTTTCGGCTATTCTTGCATTCAATGCTCTTATACACGTTCCATTCCCTTATTGGTCTATTTACAAACCCCTGTTCAGTCAGGCTTTTCATTTTTCTAGGAAAATCCTCATCAATCTTTGTACTTATTATTTTGGCAATCGATCAGCGTCCCACAAAAATTCCTTATTACTTTGATCATACGACCATTATCCAAATTAAATTACGTATATATTTTCTTCATCTTCCTTTAATTTCTTTTTATCCTTTTGCAAAAAAAGAATTTTTATGAGGTTGATTTCTAATTTCCAAATTTGGTGTCTTTCTTTAGATTGAAAATAGGAGAACTTACCTCGATTCTTATTTGACGCTTCTTTGAAGTAATCTTAAAACTTTGAAATGGATTCCTTTTATAACACCCCTGATTTTTGTTCAAACGTTATTCAGGATATTTAATTAGATAAATTAAATAGAATAATGTGATTGATTAGAAAGATAGAATTAATAAATCTAATGGCCGTATCTTAATGAATGAACTAAAATAAGACTTAACTAAATTAAAAAGGAGGAATTTCCTAAGGGGTAAACTAGGAAATGAGGCTACATATCTTAGTATAAATCCCTCC
Organism: Allium cepa; assembly: GCA_030765085.1. Lineage (NCBI taxonomy): Eukaryota > Viridiplantae > Streptophyta > Magnoliopsida > Asparagales > Amaryllidaceae > Allium > Allium cepa. Next base: position 952,829,901 of record CM060934.1, on the reverse strand, counting down.
CTCCACTTTAATAAACTTTTACTCTCTCATTCATAACTCCTAACTAATTTCGGCCAGCTATTAAAAGCTCAAGGAAGGATAGAAAATTGAAGATAAAAGCTAAGAAATTAAAGCTAGGAAATTATCTCATTCTCCAATTAACTAATCAAAGTGAATAATAGTATAACCATCTCATTTTTACTTGTTTTGGTTCGTCTATAGATAGTAACTAAATGCATGTTATTGTTCTGATCACGTTTGGATCTAATAATCGTCGTTTAGATAGAATAATGATTTATGGTGATTTATTGGGATTTTTATGGAATTAAAATGATGGGTTTTAGAGTAAAAACCTTAGCAAACGACCTCAAATGGTTTAATTTTTGGATACACTATGTAAACATAATTTTAGAGACGGACTTTTAATTTCATAATTTTCAGAGTTAATTGGAATATTTTATGAATTTCCTAAGGTGTAAAATGCATTTATTTTGGGTTTTAATTATTAAAAATAATAAAATAATGAATTTTATCCCAAAAATTTTGTATGATGAAGAAAATGTTATTTCAGATTTTTGGCGAATTTTTGAGATTTTTCCCAATTGATTTCGACTTACTATGGATTTTCTAAGTTAAAAACGCTTAATAATTATATTAAAATAGTAATATAATTAATTATTTATAATTTCAGAAATAATAATTCTGATCTGCAGCAGCTTTTCTTCAAAGATATGTCTTTAACCAATAGAAATTTGATAAAGAATTGATAAAGTATGTTATTAACCAATAGAAATTCGACAAAGATTATGTATGGCAATTTTCAAGATATTTATGACTCTGCCACTGAACCTTCCATCTAAAAACCATCCGCATAGATTACCTTTTGTCATTAAATCTTCCGCAGCATTTCTGCAGCGTTTTTGATGAACCTTTCATCATTAAAACCTTCCGCACAAATAACCTTTCGTTATTAAACTTTCCGCAGCATTTCCGCATCATTTCTACAATGTTTTTGATGAACCTTTCATCATTAGAACATTCTGCATAGGTAACCTTTCGTCATTAAACCTTCCGCATCATTTCTGCAGCTTTCTGCAGCGTTTTTGATGAACCTTTTGTCATTGAAACCTTCCGCATAGATAACCCTTCGTCATTAAACCTTCCCGGCATTTCTGGACCTTTTTGGCAGTGTTTTTGGTGAACCTTCCCACCTTGCCGAAAGCAACCCTTCAGCCTTGCTGGAAGCTACCTTACGGTAGTAGTTTCAAAGGCTAGGGAAACCCTTTTGTAGCAGTTTTCCCTGCTTTATTTGTAAAACTTCAAATAGGCATAACTTTCTAACCGTAAGTTCATTTTTCTATTGTGACCACTCAACGGAAAGATAAACCATCGTGTAAACATGATAGAATAGGTTAGATACCTTAATTCTCCACCTAAAACAAGTTATAGCTAAATCAAAGTTTTATATTTCCAAAAGGGGTTGTTTTCTTTATTTTCGAATAAGTTTGCTAGTTTTCTTTGCCATCGAAGGAGATACTTTCGAAGGGGTTGTAAAATTGTTTTTTTTTTGACCAAGTTATATTTTTGAAAGGTATAATTAAAGTATTATAAGGTAGGAGCCTAATGTTTTTAAGAGCTTTCGAAGGAGGTTACCCTATGAAGTTCAAAGCTAGGTTTCGAAGCCATCGAAAGGTTTTATGACCGAAATTCTATTTTTAATGGAAAAACCATGACTATATTAAAGGAGTTTTTATAATGGTTTGAGAAGAATCTATCTTTGATAAATTAAACCCATAGGAGTGGTATTGCTATGTTGTTACATTGTTTCTTCAAATATAAATATATTCACTTTATAATGGACCCGTAACTGTATTTTGGGAAAAAGGGTAGGAGAACTAGTTCGGTTAACCCAGTAATGAATATAAAATTGAATAAACTCCTGAATGAGTAAAATATAAAGAGAAGATATTGGCAGGGGCCAATAGGTTTCCATTAAGCCCATGAAAATTGTATGATATTGGCAGGGGCCAGTATGTTAATGGTTAGCCCATGAAAACTATGTATGACTGGAAATATCATATAGACAGGTTCTTAAATAGCCCATGAAAACTATTTGTAAATGAAGATGTCAGATAGACAGATTCATAGTTAGCCCATAAAAACTATGTGTAAATGAAGATGTCAGATAGACAAGTTCACAGTAAGCCCATGAAAACTATGTGATTGGACAGGGAGTCCTTAAACGTTTAACCAGTTATTAGTTAGCCCATGAAAATTATCAGGTTAATAATAATCCTAGAAACTATAGGTAAGGCGGATAGTTAGAATGAATGGGGATGAGTAATCCCGATTTGATTTGCTTGTTTTGCATATCATCATAATGTATTGAAATACTATGTTTTTAACCATTGTGGATGCAGGAGTGCAGAATATGGTTTTTTAAGGATTTTAGGGTACTAGTGAGGAGAAAACCTGTTCCGCTAAGTGGCGTGGTCTCACTAGATATCCATTTGGTTAGAGATGATAGACAATTTTTCATACCAGGCTTTATGTCTGACTTGAAGTTTTTGTTTTCCCCTTAAAATCTCGGGTACGCAATTGATTTTGAGTAGTTTGTGGTTTAGGATTTCCAGGTTTTCTTAGACAAATAAAGCATCTGAAGGCATGTAGAAGGCAACTAGTTATTTAGAGTTTTCTTTTCCGCTGTGTATTTGGATGTAAAGGCATATTTATTAGCCTTACTATATACTCTGATCAATCAAGGAGACATCTTCATATGCTCTTGGCGTATGTGTAATCGTTATATTTTGCTGAATGTGGATAACTTTTTGGGATTATGTAATGGACATGAAATGTTTTAATTTGAATGTAGAAATATGTTTTTAAATTATTAAAATTTTCAATATTCTTGTCATCTGTGTACCAATGTATCTAGCACCGCCGTATTTAGTCGCCGAAGATTAATAACTATAGATGATTGCAGCATCCGTAGCGGTTAGTTTTGGACCACCAAGTAGGGGGATGTTACAAGTTGGTATCAGAGCGTAGGTTTGTGATAAAACATAAAATAAACCAAACGTTTTCAAATATAATCCTAATGAATCAAAAGAATAAAATTGGGGTTTAGGTTAACGTTATGGTAACATACTTGTATTTGCTATATATATAACAGTACGTGTTCCCCTCTCTCTTTGACTGTTCTTCTGTATCTTATTAAAGCTCATATGCAGATTTAGAAATAAGATATGGAAGTAGAAAACGGAAGAGGAAATCTAGGTGGAGAAAGTACCACAACAAATGGTAATGCTCGACTTAGTACTAGGAGGAACCAAGGTCGACAGGCTAATGTTAATCCAAATGCAGAAGCCAATGTAAGTGTTGGAACCCCGTTGGTAGATATAGGGATGATGTATCAGTTCTTCATCAACTTGATGCAACCTGGAGCAGGTGTAGGCATAGCTAGAGGTAATGCTGTGAATATTGGAGAAGCAAATCCTATGGCTCCAGTTGGCAATAACTATGCCAAGCTGAGTAGGGATTATACCAGTTTGGGAGGAAAGCCTTTCCGTGAAACAAAGGATGCTGTTGAGGTTGAGAACTAGATTTGAACTGTGAAAGGATTTTTACTGATTTAGGCTTGGATGATGGAGAGAAGAGAAGGATTGCCTCTACATAGTTCCAAGGATTATTGCTTCATTAGTGGAACAGTGTGACAGTCGGAGTTTTGGAGGAAGAGCTGACATAGGCTGATTTTAGAAGAAGGTTTGAGCAGAGGTTCTTTTCTGAAGTTGTCATGTCGGCGTTGATGAGGAAGTTCATTGATCTTGTACAACAAGAGATGTCAGCGATCGAGTATGTTGCTAAGTTTGATGATCTATCCCGATATGGGTATGCTTTGGCTGATATTGATGTCAGAAGGAATGAAAGATTTATTAGAGGATTGATTCCTGAGCTTAGTAGAATGGCTATGACTCATATTAGGGAGCCTTCTCATGTAGTAGTGGAGATGGCCATTCGCTATGATAAGATGCTTGTTGTATCTGTTAGAGAGAAACTAATTGAGTTCCAAGGTCTTCAGAGAAAGAAAAGGAAATTCTTCAAAAGGAAAGGAGCCCAGAAAATGGATGATGCCAAGGAAGCAAAGGCTGATTTAGTGTGATATAAATGTGATAAGTAAGGCCATTATGCCAAAGAGTACGGATCTATTAAAGGAAAGAAACCTACAAAGAAGAAGAACGTCAAATGCTACAACCGTGACCAAATTGGGCATAATAAGAACCAATGTCTAGAGCCAGTTCGGGCGGACAGAGGGAAGGTGTTTTCTATTAGACTACCGTCTTCTTCTAGACCTACTAACATAGGGAAAGGAAAAACTGTGATGGAAGGTACGCTTTTGATTCAAAGCATACCAGTTAGAGTACTTTTTAATACCGGTGCACATACTCATTTATATCACAGTATTTGGTTGATAGGCTATGTATAGAACCCACATACCTTGTTACTTCCTTAAGGGTTGCAAATCCTATAGGAGGCCATGCAACTCTTGGGATGACATGTGATCAATTAGAACTTGATTTGTTAGCTCACATGTTTGCATGTAGTTTGTATTTTTTGATTTCGTTGATTTCAGGAGCATTTTAGGTATGGATTGATTGGGTAAGTATGAAGCTAGGATATTTTGTCAAGATCGGGAAATATCTTTGAGGCACCCAGACAGTCATAGCCGAATCATTTTCTCAGTGGAGAATTTCTGTAAGAGTGTTTGTGCTTTGTTAAGTGCCTTGGAGGTGGGAGACGACCTTAGTCAGGTTTGCGTAGCAAGAGAATCTGCAGATGTATTTGAACCGGTCATTGGATTATCACCAAAACGTGCTGTAGAGTTTCAGATAGACCTTGTACGGAAGCTGAACCAATCAGTAGACCACCTAGCAGAATGTCGCCAATAGAGATGAAGGAATTGAAGGTGCGGCCGGTGGATCTTGAGGGAAGAATTTTATTAGACCAAGCAGTTCGCCTTAGGGAGCAACAGCGGTGTTTGTTAAAAAACCAGATGGATCATTAAGGATGTGTATTGACTACCGTATGCTAAATGAGAGGACGATCGAGAATAAGTATCATTTGCTGAGAATTGATGACTTATTTGATCAGTTGAGTGGAACCAGAGTATTATTCCAATTGGACTTGGAACCAGGTTTCCATCAACTAAGAGTGGCAGAGAACTGTGTCCCATTGACAGCGTTTTGGACCAGATATGGATCATAGGAATGGTTGGTGATGCCATTTGGATTGGAAAATGCACATGCTTTATTCGTTGATTTAATGAACCGGGTTTTCCAAGAGCACTTAGATGGGTTCATATTGATATTCATAGATGATATTTTAGTATACTCAAAAGATGAAAGAGTGAATGAGATTTATCTTAGAGAGATGTTGGAGATGCTAAGGCAGAATCGGTTAAAAGCAAAAAAATCAAGTGTCATTTTTGGAAGAAAGAGGTAAATTTTCTTGGTCATGTGTTTTGAGAGAAGGGTTTCTCAGTCGATCCAGATAAGATCGAAGCTGTGAACAATTGGAAGAGACCAAAAACGGTGATCAAGATCATAAGATTTCATGGACATGCTGGCTATTACCGAAGATTCATCAGGAATTTTTCACGAATAGCAGTGCATTTGACTAAGCTTACCAGGAAGGAAGTGAAGTTTGTTTGGTCTGGCAAATGTGAGGGAGCGTTCCTTAAGTTAAAGCATTCGCCAACCAATGCTCAAGTATTAATAGTTTCAGATGGTAACCAAGGGTTGGTAGCATATACAGATGCATGTGGGACTGGATAGGGAGCAGTATTAATGCAAAAGGGAAAAGTTATTGCTTATGCGTCTAGGCAGCTTAGACCACATGAATTAAGGTATCCTACTCATGACTTGGAGTTGGCAGCGGTAATTTTTGCCTTAAAGATTTAGAGGCATTGGGAGAGAGATTTGAATTGTATACCGATCATAAGTCATTGAGATACCTATTCTCTCAGAAGGAGTTGAATATGCGAAGTAATGGTGGCTGGAGGATTTAGCTGCTTATGATTTTGATGTAGAATATACCCCAGAGAAAGGCAATAAAGTAGCGGATGCTCTTAGCAGGAGACATCAGAATGTGGTGTTGGCTATGTTGGGGGAGTGGAAAGATCTGGAAGCTTTGACCAGTTGTGGTGTGCAGTTAAAATCGACTGCTATTTCTAGTCAGAGTACTGCCATTTGTCCTGTTTGGGAAGTTGGGCAAGTATTGATCGAGAATATTGCTTCTAAACAGAAGGAGGATCCATTATTAGCTGAGAGGATCAGAAGGCTTGAGGTTGGAATAGAGGGTGATGATTTGAAAGATTTTGGTCTTGACCCGAGAGGATGGTTGAGAAAAAAAGGACGGTTATGTGCTCCAGATGTAGGGAACTTGAGAAGAGAAGTTCTTTAGGAATGCCATCGATCCAAGTTTATGATTCATTCTGAAGGGACTGAGATGTATCAAGCTATGAAGAGAAGCTTCTATTAAGAAGGAATGAAGAGGGATGTTGGCCTGTGGGTTAGGCAATGTGTAAATTATCAACAAGTAAAAGCCAAATATCAAAAGCCAAGTGGGTTACTTCAGCCTCTAGATATTCCAATTTGGAAATAAGAATTGATATATATGGATTTTATAGATGGGTTTCCAAGGTCAAGGAGAGGAAATGAGTGTATATGGGTTCTTATAGACAGGTTAACTAAGAGTTCTCATTTTATTCCAGTAAAGTTGACCAGAACGGCACCTAACATTGGTTGATTTCTATAAACCTGTCATCTGATTGGTGGCGGAGAAGGCAACTTCTCTTAGCTTAACGCCCTTTTAGCAAAGTTGTTCATGAAAAACATAGTTAGACTTCGTGGGATTCCTAATAGCATTGTCAGCGACATGGATGTATTGTTCACTAGCAAATTTTGGAGGAGTCTATAAGAGGTATTATGTACCAAGCTCAAGATGAGTACAGCTTATCATCCATAGACAGATGGATAGATAGAGAGAGCCAACAAGGTACTTGAGGACTTGTTAAGAACTTGTGCATTGGACTTTGGTGATCTTGGGAGGACTACCTACATTTGTTTGAGTTTTCCTATAATAATAGCTACCGAACTAGTATAGGAATGGCTCATTTTGAAGCTTTGTATGGAAGACCATGCAAATTGTCGACATGTTGGTTAGAGACCGAAGACAGGTTTGTCTTAGGTTCGCATTAGGTTAGAGAGGCGTCAGAAAAGATTGAATTTATCCGAGGACGGATGAAAGAAGCTCAATACAGACAAAAGAGTTACGTAGATATGAGGCATAAAGACCTAGAGTTCTCAGTGGGAGATAGGGTTTTCATTAAAGTATCACCAATGAAGGTTGTGGTTCGGTTGGAAAGTCAGAAAAGTTGGCCCCGAGATATGTTGGACCATTCTAGATTTTAGAAAGGATTTTTGGAAAATTTTCTTACAGAGTACAGTTGCCGAGCAGTATGGCGGGTGTCCATAATGTATTCCATGTGTCTAATCTTCGCAAGTATATGCATGATCCAGAGGCTACAACTCCTCCGACAGAGTTGGAGCACTTGGTGGTAGAGCCTGATTTGATTTTTGTTAGACAACTAGTTCTGGTAGTAGCGAGAGATGATAAAAAGATTGAAGACCAAGATAGTCAAGTTGGTGAAAGTTCAGTGGAGCGACAACGAGAAGGACTGTACTTGAGAGACAGAGGATAGGATTCGAGATGCGTATCTTGATCTGCTTTAAGGTTATGCTCTATATTTATTTTATATAGACTTATTAGCTGGTAGGTCATTCTAGCTTTTATTTGCATAGTTGTTATGCTTGTTTATAGTCCTTACTAAATTTCCAGGACAAAATTCTCTATCGGGGGAGCCATTAACACCCCTGATTTTTGTTTAAACATTATTTAGGCTATTTAATTAGATAAATTAAATAGAATAATGTGACTGATTAGGGAGATGAGATTAATAAATCCAGTGGTCGTATCTTAATGAATGAACTAAAATAAGACTTAGCTAAATTAAGAAGGAGGAATTTCCTAAGGAGTAAACTAGGAAATAAGGCTACATTCCTTAGATAAATTCCTCCCCCCACCTTTATAAACTTTTACTCTTTCATTCATAACTCCTACCTATATTTCGGCTAGCCATTAAAAGCTCAAGGAAGAATAGAAAATTGAAGATAAAAGCTAAGGAATTAAAGTTAGGAAATTATCTCATTCTCCAATTAACTAATCAAGGTGAATAATAGTGTAATCATCTTATTTTTACCTATTTTGGTTCGGTTAGAGATAGTAATCGAATGCATGTTGCTATTAGATAGAATAATGATTTATGGTGATTTATTGAGATTTTTATGGAATTAAAATGATGGGTTTTAGAATAAAAAACTTAGCGCACGACCTCCAAATGGTTTGATTTTTGGATATGCTATGTAAAACATCATTTTCGAGATGGTTTTTTAATTTCATAATTCCCGGAGTTAATAGGAATATTTTATGAATTTTCTAAAGTGTAAAAGACATTTATTTTAGGTTTTAATTATTAAAAATAATTAAATAATGAATTTCGCCCCAAAATTTTTATATGATGAAGAAAATGTTATTTTAGATTTTTGATGAATTTTTGAGATTTTTCCCAACTGATTTCGACTAATTATGGATTTTCTAAGTTAAAAAGGCTTAATAGTTATATTAAAATATTAATATACTTAATTATTTTCAAAGTTATTTCAGAAATAACAATTCTGATCTGTGGCAGCTTTTTTGCAAAGATATATCTTTGACCAATTGAAATTTGACAAAGAATTGATAAAGTATGTTATTAACCAATAGAAATTCGACAAAGTTTATGTGTGGTAGTTTTCATGATATTTACGACTCTGCCATTGAATCTTCCACCTTAAAACCTTCCGCATAGATAATCTTTCGTCATTAAACCTTCTGTAGTATTTCTGTAGCTTTCTACAGCGTTTTTTATGAACCTTTCGTCATTAAAACCTCCGCATAGATAACCTTTCGTCATTAAAACCTCCGCATAGATAACCTTTCGTCATTAAAACCTTCCACATGGATAACCCATCGTCATTAAACCTTCCGCAGCATTCCAGGACCTTTCGGCAGCGTTTTTGGTGAACCTTCCAACCTTGCTGAAATCAACCCTTCGGCCTTTCTGGATACCATTCGACAGCTTTAGCAAACGCTAGGGAAATCCTTTTGTAGCAGTTTTCCCCCGCTTTATTTGTAAAAGTTCAATTAGGCATAACTTTCTAACTGTAATCCCATTTTTCTATTGTGACCACTCTATGGAAAGGTAAACCATAATTTAAACACGATGGAATAGGTCAAAGAACTTAATTCTCCACCTATAACAAGTTATGGCTAAAAAATGTTTTTTATTTCCAAAAGGGGTCGTTTTCTTTGTTTTCAAATATGTTTGCTAGGTTTTCTTTGCCTTCGTAGGAGATACTTTCGAAGGGGTTGTAAAATTGTTTTCTTTCGACCAAGTTATATTTTTGACAGGTATAATTTAAAGTATTATAAGGTAGGAGCCTAATGTTTTTAAGATCTTTCGAAGGAGGTTACCCTATGAAGTTGAAAGCTTGGTTACGAAGCTATCGAAAGGTTTTATGACCGAAATTCTATTTTTAAAGGAAAAACCATGGCTATATTAAAGGAGATTTTATAATTTTTTGAGAAGAATCTATCTTTGATAAATTAAAACCATAGGAGTGGTATTACTATGTTGTTACATTATTTCTTCTAATATAAATATATTCACTTTATAATGGATCGATAATTGTATTTTGGGAAAAGGGGTAGGGGAACCAGTTAGGTTAACCCAGTAATGAATATAAAATTGGACAAACTCCTGAATGAGTAAAATATAAATGGAAAATATTGGCATGGGTCAATAGGTTTCCAGTAAGCCCACGAAAACCGTATAATATTGGTAAGGGCCAATAGGGTAATAGTTAGCCCATGAAAACTATGTATGAATGGAAATGTCAGATAGACGGTTCATAGTTAGCCCATGAAAGCTATGTGAAAATGAAGATGTTAGATGGACAGGTTCATAATTAGCCCATGAAAATTATGTGTAAATGAAGATGTCAGATAGACAGGTTTATAGTTAGCCAATGAAAACTATATGTAAATGAAGATGTTAGATAGACAGGTTCATAGTTAGTTCATGAAAACTATGTATAGATGAAGATGTCAGATAGACATGTTCATAGTAAGCCCATTAGAACTATGTAATAGGACAGAGAGTTCTTAAATGTTTAACCAGTTACTAGTTAGCCCATGAAAACTATTAGGTTAGTAATCCTAGAAACTATAGGTAAGACAGACAGTCAGAATGAATGGCGATGAGTAATCACTATTTGATTTGTTTGTTTTGCATATCATCATAATGTACTGAAACACTATGTTTTTAAGCATTATGGATGCAGGAGCGCAAAATATGGTTTTATACAGATTTTTCGATACTAGTGAGGGGAAAACCCGTTCCGCTAAGCGGTGTGGTCTCACTAGATATCCATTTGGTTGGAGATGATAGGCTATTATTCATACCAGGCTTTATGTCTGACTCGAAGTTTTTGTTTAATCTTTAAACTCTTGGGTACTCAATTGATTTTGAGTAGTTTGAGGTTTAGGGTTTTCAGGTTTTCTTGGACGAATAAAGTTTCCGGATACATGTAGGAGGCAACTAGTTATTTAGAATTTTCTTTTTCGCTGTGTATTTGGATATAAAGGCAGATTTATTAGCCTTACTATATACTCTGATCAACCAAAGGGGCGAGACATCTTCATATGTCGCTCTTGGCATATGTGTAATGATTATATTTTGCTGAACGTGGATAATGTTTTGGGATTATGTAATGAATATGAAAAGTTTTAATTTGAATGTGGAAATATGTTTTTAAATTGTTAAATTTTTCCACATTCTTATGATCTGTGCATCAATGTATCTAGCACCGCCGTATTCGGTCGCCGAAAATTAATAACCATGGATGACTGCAGCATCCGTATTCGTTAGTTTTGGGCCTCCAAGTAGAGGGATGTTACACCTTTTCATCTTCCCCTACACTTCTTCCCTATATAATCACTCAGCTGGAAGAAGCCACTTTACTTCTCAGACAACTTAGGTTTTTTGGTTATAATGCTAGGGTTCTGAACCTCATGAACGCGTTATTACACCATCTACGTGATTATCTCCATTACTCTTGAACACATCCGATGTGGTCTTTATTTTTCCGTGCACTCGACTATTCATCAATGGCTTACTTCCCTTGATGTTGCTCCCATCCAACTTTCCTCTCTTCTCTATACTCTTGCCCTGTCTACTTTCGTTCTTTATGCCAAAAATGGCTTCGATCTCATTAACGAGGAACTTCAGTTTCTTTTTGAAATTAGGAAGATTTCTTTAAGAAAAGGTGGCGGCTTCTTTTACATTCAAGCCAAGGAATCGGTTTTTCCTGATGTTCCTAAAAAACCAAAAGATGGACCGAGCTTTATTTCTTTCTTTTAAACCTAGAAGACTTTCCTTCTTTCTTCTATCAATATTCCATCTGCACCATATCCTCTAAGGAAAATGAAAATTTATTTCATTCTCATAGATGACATAATTATAGACAAAGTACAGGAAAATAAATAACCTTTTTAATAGGCAAAAATTGAAGGACTGCAATCTACTGCCTCCTCATCACATATTTTCTCGTATCATATTTAAGCCCTCTTCTTCTTCAACTAAATCTGAGAGTATAAATTGCTCACAACATATTTTTGAGAATTATCATCCTTGTAATTTTAATCTTGTTACTCCTTTTTCTTTGTAGGTACAATGAATGCTGAAACTTTTTCTAGGCTTCGCAAGGCTTTGACTCAAAGCCAGGTCTCGAAAAGTCCCAATGATGGATCTAGGGGCTCTTCCCTTGCTTCCAAAAGATTAACTAATAATCCCACCTCCTACTTTGGATGTTCTACCTCTTCCTGATAAGGTCATTTCTTCCCTTCCTATTTCCACCTTAATCACATTGACCGCTTCTTCTTCGCAGAATGATTCTTCCCTCAGTGTGGGTTGTTTGCTTATGCCCGAAAGGGCTATATCTGCTTTTATAGGGAAAGTAAGGAGAACTACGGGGCAAACTTTGCCATAAGTTGTCTCATCTTCCCTCCTTCCTTCCTTACCATCCTAGCTCCTGAGATGACTTCTTCTGAATTTCTGTTTGAACTAGAGAAACACTGGTCCTATGTGAGTGATCTTCTATCTCTCTTCTCTTATTTTAGTTGCTTGTGTGCTACTTATATCCTTCAAACTTTACTTTCTTATAACTTGCGGCCTTGATGGTGAAGGCACGTGAGAGGGAGAGTACACATGTCTTGCTTTTTGATATGGTGGATAAACTTGAGGTTGACCTTGCCTCATCTAATACCGAGAAGGTTGCACCAGCTTCTGCTAAGGTCAAGGCTGAAGAAGCTGCTATAATGTTTCAAGAGAGGTCTGAGAGGGAAGCTAAGGTTGTAATGAATGTGCGGGCTTAAAGATATCATAAGCTAGGGGAGAAAGAAGAATCGTTCTTCCATAGCTCTTGAAAAATGGTGAAGGGGGATGAGTCTCTAATTAACTTGATCTATGAGTATTGCCGAGATATGTGGGATAGTGAAAAGGTCGTGGTGAAAAATGCTGCTCCCAGCTATTTTGAACACTCCACTGAGAGGGAGGTGGTAGAAGTTGACCATGGAGACTCGCAATCTGAGGAAAGAGGGGAGACAACTACACATAAGGTTAATCCAAATTCCCCAATATATGTTTAATTTTTGGTTTCTTTTGACTCTTTTTGTATGAAGATTCTAAGATCTATTTTAATGTGTAATGAAACATGATTTTCATTTTGTTATCTTGTGAATGATTGCATTTTCCATACTGTTTTTTTACTCTGCTGAAGAGAATGCGTTTACAAAACTGTTGAGAGAGAGCGAAGCTAGGCTTGAGAAAAAAAAACCTTAGATCGCCTTGATTTAAGCGCTACGGCTATATGCAGGCGTGAAACAGAGTTAAATGAGTCTCAAAGCTTAAGGATATAACTCGAGGATTATTATCCATGATAGATCAGGTAGTTCAAGAGGAGGCCCTTTGTGATTTTGTGTTGCATAGATGGCGATACACTTTAGAAAATGGTTCATCCCCATCTAATAACCCTTATTTAGAGTGGTTTTGCTCAAACTTAGAACTTTGAATAATGGCTAAGCTCTCTGTACCCTTGTTATTTTATGCATGATCTTTAAGTATACAGACAAGTAGAGATAACACAACAGATGATGGTGTTCAATGTCAAAAATTTATCTGTTGTGTTTTTTTGATCATGTACCAAGTTATATATTATTACTGATTAAGTTATTCTTACAAAGCTCTTCTGTAACGACCCGGAATTTTGACGGTATATTTTAATAAATATTTAATCTAATTTAAATTAAATATAAGCTTGACAATGTTTAAAATGACGAGATCTTGGATATTTAATAGTTATATGTTTTATAAAAGAAAATTTTGATTTGAAAATTTTAAATAGAATGCTTCAAACCCATTAAATCAAAATCTGTCGTATTCAATAAAATCAAATCAACGATCATTATTTTATTATTTGATAATCTATATGAATACAATTTTAGTTTTAAAAATAATAATGTTTAAAATAGACAAATATAGTAATATTAACATAAACATGGCAATAATGCATAGGTACAAAACAATATAGATAATTATAAACATAAGCATCCAAAACAAGTATGGATCATAATTATAAACATAAGTATAAACCATAATTATAACATAGTAAATATAACTAGCAATATAAATATACGAATATAAGTTATAACTTGAACTACATAAGTACAAGTGTATGAACATGAGAACACTATAATATTAACATAAGTATAAATGAACAACATAAAATTTTAATAAGAATCATATTAAGTGTTGTGCAAACAAGAGTGTAAAGAAGTCAAATATAGGACATCTTTATGCATTGTCTATATACATATATACATTTGTACAGAAATTAAGTGTTTGTCCAGAGAAAAATTTTATAAACTAAAAATAAATGTAAACCAGTAATAAACATATTTGTGCTTTTGTACAGTTTATAGGTATAAGCAAACCAAGTTTTCACTTCAAAGATAATAAAAACAAAACCTGTATCTTACAAAGCGTGCTTGGCCGAAAATAACATAAATATCTTTGTACAACACCTTAGTAAGTATCAGTCACCATTAATTATATGCTATCATAATTAAAAACATAAACATTAAATAGCATAACTTCTTGTTTAACAAGTACATGTAGCCGAAATCTCCTATATCATTTCATACTGCAGAATTTTACTTAGCCAATAAAAAGAAAATGACAAACAAATGGAACTGTCCAGTTATCACCTGTTATTTGGTAGCTTCAATCGATATATATCCACCTATGTATCATCAGTTCATTTATACAAACTTAAACTAAAAGCAAACTTGAGGAAAAAAAAGAAACAGAAGACAGTGAAAACAAAGGAAAGTTTCAGGGTAGTTCAACTGCAGTTTCTTCAACGTTACCTTCTGTTAAAATTATTTTTGGTGAGTAAACAACTGATTTCAAAATTTAGCTTGTATATTTGCTTTTTGAATGATATGTGCTTGATATAGTTCAAACAAACTACTCTGTGTATATTTGGTTTGCACTGGGAAATTTTTTAGCTTGTTCTTCAGTAAATTCAAGTTTTGAACAAAGTAAAGCCAGTAAATTTACAATACCTATTCATATAACTGTTTGAACTTGGTATTGAGCTAATTCAAGTTGGTTTATCCTAAACAAAAGCCTGCAAACATGTTTTAAAGTTTAACAGTATGTTATAATACTGTATTGTCAAACTACAGGTAAAAAGAGAAATCAAAGTTTAAAATTTAAATGTTTAAATTTGTAAATCCAATAACATATTTAGATTTCATAAACATAATTATGATTTTTAACATAAAAATTTTGATTTGAAAGCAAAGATTTTCAGAGCAGTTTTAAAAAGGAGTTTTACTGATTTTTTGTCAAGTTTGGAAGATTGAGTAAATTTTAATTTCTGGAATTTGGCATGAAGCAAGGTTGAAGTTATATTAGCACTAGAAAAATGTCAATTTATTTTTCAAATGCATAAGTTTTGAGTTTGAATCAAAAATAGGATTTGAGTGCTTAAAATTTTCATGCTCTGTAAAACATTGATTCCGGCATCATAGGTTGACCGAGTGGGTCGCGATTTTTGGTGGAGTTAGAGGGGGGTGTGATCGAGGTTCTGGTGAATTTTCATCACCTCCGGTGATGTGCGGTGGCCGCACGATTGATTTGTCAGTGGCGTTGTTGTTGCCATGCTCGAGCTACAGGTCGAATTTTTGTTTTCGGCTTGTAATTGAAATTTTGGGCTTCGATTTCGTCAGAGTGGGCATTTTGGAATTTGTGGGGGTTGCCGCGAGGCGCCGGAGGCCAAGCGCACCACCGTGCACGTGCACGGTGGCGTGAGCGTGTCAGTGAGGACGACAGCGGCTTCGTATCGAGTGATACTCGAATGGGTTCTCGGGTTTAAGGGTGGGATGACTCGAGTTAGGACCGTGCGTGAGCGTGAGGGTTAACTGCAGTTTTTAATTTACTTAAACTAAAAAAAAGTGTAATGGGGAGAAGAACTGGGAAAAGAAGAACAGGGAGGGGGTGAGAGAGAGGGACACGGGAGAGACACGAGGGAAACTCGAGTTTTCTCGAGTAAGGAGTGATGCGGTCTCGGTGCTTTCCCAAATGGACGTGTATACTGATTTTTGTACAAGTGTGTAACTAAGTTAATTAAACAATTGTTAATTAGTTAAGTTAGTATTTTAATTAAAGGTTGATTTAGGTAAATATGTAAAGGTAGGAGATTATCAGTAAGTAGTTAGAATGTTGATTAAATTTAAACTTGAATTTTAAATTGATAACTTTAAGTTGATTTTGAAATAAAAATTTAATCATATGTTAATCAATTTAAATCTTAAGAATGTAAGCTTATCACTAAAAAGTTAATTAGTAAATGAAAGTAAACTTACGTGATTAATTAAAGATATTACACTTTAATTAAATTGATAAATAAATTGTTAAAGTAATTGGTGGTAATTAAATAAGTAAGTTATTAATTGATAAACTAATTAACTGAGTAATTAAGTAACAGTTAATGAATAGAAGTTAATTATTTAAATAATTAATTAAAGATTAGATAATTAATAAATTCATAATTAATGATTTACTAATTGATTAATTGATCATTAATAAGCTAATTAAACAATAATTAATTAAACAGAATAAAATATAGATATTCTTAAGCAAATAATTAGTAAAGTAAAACCAAACTGTTTGGTATGCATTGATGATTCTGTTTGATTGACTTTGATATCTGTTTGATGATGTTTCTGTGATATGTTGTGATATATTATGGATATCTGTGATAACTGTGTATGATCTATCTATTATATCTGTTATGTTAATTCTTGATATAAAATTGAACTGTTAAGTTAAATAGACAACTTGGCCCTTAAAATGGCGTTTGGATCCGATGAGACCGGGATCGGAAGAATCAATCTTGATTCTCCGAAAACCACATCGATCCAAATTAAACGATAGGTCGTGACTTATCAAATGGAGATCGAGATGATGTTTCAGAATGCAAGGGTTATCGTCGTTAACTCTGAGGGTGATTCCAAAATGAGTGTAACGAGATAATGCCTTCGGTTTCGTTCGAACCCGGAACGAACTTGCATGGATTGAATGCTTTTGACACATCGTCAGGCAGACGATGAACATTCTAAGATATGTTCAATAAAGGAAATCGTAGCCTAAAGCCTCATCAACCGGGAATGGCTAAAACAGGGGAGATGCAGCAAGGTTAGGTGGGTCATGCCCAAGCAGGACAAGATATTGTTGAATATGCGCTTTACGCTTATATGATTTTTGTTTGATGATAATAAACATATATATATATATATTCGTTTAAATGTATTTGTTAATGTACTATTTTATTTTTCATAGATTAAATAGATATTTGTTGAATAAAATAAATTACACAGAATTTGGATGGAATTTGAATTCAAACAGAAATTTTATTCAAACAAATATTTATTACAATTTTGAATAGTACAATTTCAAGCTCTCACTATACATATACAACTTTGATTACAATACATCACAATTACATATTTACAGTTGACCTCACTACATATCACTCACACTCATATTTTTATCTTCAACTTCATTCCAGTTTCTGAATCCAGCATCTGAGCAATCTGCAAAAATATTCACTAACGCAGTAAAATTGAAAAAGAAATGTTTTTGCAATATAAAATAAACGATGATTTTGAAAATAATGTTTGCCTCGGATATATGGGTTATTGTCATCGCTTTTAATTGTGTAATATCTGTGCATATCAGTATTTCTATCAGGGACAGGTAATCATGAGTGGCTGCAGTACACACGTGTACATTTATACACGTGTGCACTGCCTCGCCAACTCGTGTGCGCCAATCAAAAAGCACAACTAACAAATCAAAGATCAAGTTATACAATGCACCAGAAACATGCAAGCACAGCTCTAAACCAAGCTTAAGAGACAACAAGTGTACAACAGTGTCAAGATGACTACTCCATGAAAGTAAACATGAATGCACCAAGTAAATGCAAACAAGCATGCAACAGAGACCAAGAACGAGCCATACATGGAAGTGAGACAGGTCAAACAATGAAGTATACCAAATGCAACAGGGACAGATCAACATCGGTTCAACAGGTTTACTACATAGAAGTAAAGACAAACAATGGAGTATCAAAATGATGATTAACAACTTGAAGTCAATCAGGCAAAGACTTAAGTATATCAATACAAAGCTTCTACAAATCAGAACAAAACAAAGCCAATGGCAAGCAATGTATACAGTTCAAATAAACAAGACAGAGCCACCAAAGTGCAGAGCAACTACAAAGTGGCAGCAATTCAGATGACATAGCAGAAACGACCAAAGCGTTAACAATCAATGAACAAAGATGAAGACAACTCAAGTTCAGTGCCACAGCAATCATGACAACAGCAATACATGTATCATGAAGACAAAGTTCACAGTTGAAGCCCAAGACATCAAGTGATACAAGTCAGAGCAACAAAATCATCACAATGAAGACCACTATGTAGTGTACAACAGTGACATGCACATCAACAATGCAACAATGTGCACAGGTCAGAGATAATACAGCAAGTACAGGTTAAATCAAGTCAGTAAATAGTTTAGTGCATCAAGACATGTCAACAGCAATATGCTTGAAGACTACAGCACGACCAAGTATGGAGTGTACAAGTGCAAATGTCCAAACCACAAAATGTAGGCAAACATGATATGAATACAACTACAAATGGATACTGCAGTGGACATGTATACAACAAAAAAAAAGCAGAGACAACACCACAAATATATCAACTTAACAACAGCCAGTGCCAACATGAACAGAAGACAACTGGAACAACAATCTCGGCAGACAACATGAATGCAGTAATAAACAGAATGAATGAAAAGACTCAGCAATGCTCAATATCAAAGAAATGGTGATGGGCCGAGGTTAGTACAGTGTCATAGTGTTGCATACGCCAGTGTCGAAGTAAATTTGCAAATTCAAGTCAGAGCAGAGCATATGTCAATAGAGAAGTAAAATACAAATTCGTGTTTAAAAAAAAAAATCAAATTCGTATCTTTGAAAAAGTCAGCAATGAAAAAGGGAAAGTTTCTTCCTTTCTACACAAGAGAATCGAACGCGTGACATTAAAGCCGTGTGTATCAAGGTGTAACGAAATCAGGAAAGCATAATATAGGAAAGTATCGAATTGATACGAGCAAAAATCAAGTGTATTCGAATTCATATAAATACCAAATCCCAATCATCATCATCGGCATCGAGTTTTCATACGAAAATCACAATAGCACAAACAGAGAAATTACATACAGAATCAACTACAAACTCGATCATCAGAGAACGAGCGAGCCAAGCAACAACGAACTCGATCAACAGAGAAGCAAAGCAAATCAGATAATCAACATAAGCGTGCTCCAGAAAAGCCCCAATTTGGATTGAAGAAACAGCCGCAATTTTACAGTAGCAAAGGAAAAGGGAACGAAGCCCTGGTTTCAAAAGAAGATCTGCCGCAAATAATTCACAAGGAAGAGAAGTGGATTGGGTGAAAAATAACAATGGGCCGGCCTTGTTAATTACAAAGGAGATTTTGTTTTAAAGGGGGTTTTTTACTTTGAGCAAAAATTAAGGATTAACATTTATATTTTAATTTTTGCTCCTGCATTTATTTTTGAAGTTGTTTTTCTTTTTCAAGTCAAAAAATTTGTAAATCACCACCTAGGTTGTAGGTAGTGTCAGATTGTTTAGTTAGAATTAGTTCAGTGAGCAGGGTGTGCGAGTTTGCAAAACTCTATAGGCGGGAGCAGTGTTTGCAAGTAAGCGAAACTCTATAGGCGGGAGCAGGGTGTGCGAGTCTAGCAAAGTGTTTGTGAGCGGAAGCAAAAGGGTCTACGAGTCTAGTAGAGTGTTTGTAAGCGGGATACTATTTAATTCTAATAGAAATCTGGGAATGCATTAGTAGGCAGGGGTTGCCGAAGCTGGGTAAATTTTGTGTGTGATTTACTTTTCAGCATATTTATTTCTGCAGTTTGTTTCTATGTTTAAATCGAGAAAATTTGCTATAACCCTATTCACCCCCCCCCCTCTAGGGTTAATCTAGATCCTACAAGTGGTATCAAAGCACGGTATTTTTCTTTAATTCTAGAGTCATGAATTCATCAAATAATGCTTTTTCTGAGGGGCAATCTATTGTTAGGCCACCCATGTTTAACAGGAATGATTATGCTCATTGGAAAGTTAGGATGGGTATATATCTTAGTTCTGTTGATTATGATGTTTGGGATATTATTGAAACTGGCTATAAACCTCCCACTATAACTGTTGGTGATACTGAGATTCCTAAACCTAAGGATAGGTGGGATGCTAACGATAAGAAATTAAAAACTAAAAATGCCAAAGCAATGAACGCTTTGATCTGTGCTCTTGATAAAAATGAATTTAATAGAATTTCTCATTGTACAACAGCACAGGAAATTTGGCACACTTTGGAGGTGACAGACGAAGGAACTTCTCAAGTCAAGGAGTCTCGTCTAGCCCTATTCAGCAATGAATACGAGAACTTTGTGATGAACAAAGGCGAGAGCATAAAGGACATGTTTGGACGCTTTTCAACTTTGGTATACAACGCTAGAGCGCTTCGGAAGGTATTCACTGAGGTAGAGCTTGTGAGGAAGGTGCTACGAGTTTTACCGATGAACTTTGAGGCAAAAGTCATGGCAATCCAAGAATCAAAAGATTTGAGTAAACTAAGCATGGAGGAGTTGATTGGTAACTTGATGACATATGAGCTTGAGCTAAAAGCAAAGGAAGAACGCAACAACTCCGAACCAAAGAAGAAGACGATTGCTTAAAGAGCAAAGAAGAGAGCGATGAAGAAGAAGAAGATCCGATTGAAGAGCTTGCAATGGCTGTCAATAATCTTAGAAAATGGTAAAGATTCAAGCCACATAAGAAGAAAACAAAGGGTAATAGGTCAAAAGATTCTGACAATTCTGATAATGTACTGACTTGCTATAACTGCAACAAGTCTGGCCACTTCAAACAAGAATGCCCACTTCTCAAATACAACAAAGGAAAGAAAAAGAAGAAGAAGGCTTTTGCAGCAACTTGGGATGATGTAGAAGGAGAGGAAGTTTCGGATAGCAGCTCAGAGGAGGCTAACTTGTGTTGTATGGCAAAATCAGAATCAGAAGCAAGCTCCGAGGAATCTAGTGAGGCAGGTGAGTATTCCTATAGAGATCTTTTTTTTATGTGCCTTGATCTCACTAAAGTAGTTGATGCTCTTGAATCTAAAATTGAAAAACTGAAATCTGATAGGAGAGAACTTGCTCGTGAAAATTTTAGGTTAGAAACTGAACTTGAAAATATTCAAAACCTAGAATGTAAAAATTGTAAGATTTTAGATTCAGAATTATCAAAACTTAGGAATAACTTTGAGAATCTTGAAAAAGAAAACTTAAATCTTAAGGAAACCATCGACACTAGGAAAAAGGATTTTATAAATAGATGCACCTCACTTGTAACTGAAAATACAACACTAAAAACCAAAGTCCAAAACCTTGAGAAATCTCTGAATAACTTTTCAAGAGGAGAAAAATCATTCAACATGCTATTGGAAAATCAAATTTTTGCTAACAACAGAAAAGGACCAGGCTTTGGGAAAACACAAGTTGAGAATAATGCAAAAGGGAAGAGTGTCTTTGATAGATGTGAAATAATTGGACATCGTGTTGAAAATTGTTGTCATAGGAACAAGAACACAAAATTTATACAAGTTTGGGTTCTTAAGAATTCTACAAACAAATTTCATGTCTACTGGAACAAGAATAAAAGGACTAAACAAGTATGGGTTCCAAAGGGTTTGTTTATTCATAATGCTTCTGCCACTAACAATCATGGACCTATAAATAGATCACAAAAATCTTTCATCGCGTAGGTATGGTGGCAGGCTAAGGAACAACAATGGTGTTCTCTGGATTTTGGCTGTTCTAGAAACACAAGGGGCAACAAAGCAAAGTTCCTTAGCCTAGTATAAAGGTGACAGAATCACAATGGACAATCACGAGAAATCATCGTAAAGGTAAAACAGGTGAAGGTATATTTGATCGATAAATTAAATGTGATAATCTGCACCACATTCTGAATTAAATCAGCCAAAATTATGATAATGATGTGATGATGATTTTGATTCTGACTTGTTCTACATAATTAGCCCAAAATCACTATTCTTCGAATTATTTCATACATATTTGTTTGGATTAAACATTGTGTTTTTGGTGGATACATTTGGTCATAATTCGGCTAACTCTATTTCTCTTTTTCTGATTATTTACATGGCTTCATTTCAAATTCATGAGAATGTCATTTGAAAAGCTATTAACTTGATGTTGAGATATTTTGTTGCATACTTCATGATCTGGTCTATCAAATTTAGTTAGTGATATTTTGGAGAAATTCAGATGCAGATTACACTGGTAATATAGTTGATAGAAAAATTACTAATGGAACGTGATTAATCTTTGAAACATTCATTTGCTGCATCGTTTTTCAAAGAAAATATCTGCATATTTTTTCACTTGAAACAATTTTCAAATAGCAGAAATTTTTCTCATATAACCCCTTCGAGAAAATCATGTTTGACCATATTTTCAGATTAGTCATTTTTATTTGATTTTAAATGACAAATTTTGACTAATCCGACTCCCTACTAATTATCAAAAAGATAAATAGTGATTGAAAAGGTGATGAGTGTTGATATTTAACATACATTACTCAAGAGAGTATATTTGGAAAATTTCTTTGGGAATTAAAACAAGAATTATAAAACTTTTTGTTGGGTAGAAATTCCATGACCATTTCTATATCTATTATTATTTCTATCGACCATGGTTTATCAAATATTCAATATAGTTCGTCGATATGTGGTACTATATTCAGGGATTGTTTGTTTTTCATTTCACATTTTTTTTAAAAATAAAAATAAATAAATAACTATCCAAAGAATTCACTCTCATTTAAAAGTCCTCACGGTTATGCATGGGTGAATTACTTGGATTTTTGATTATGTGCTTCCATGCTCATTTAAAAGTCCTTACGGTTATGCATGTATGGAACACATATCAAAATTAATTAAATAGACAAGTTGATTCTGATCCCATTTAAAAGTCCTCACGGTCATGCGTGGTTAGAAGATACTTGATTTCATTTTTAAAATTAAATTGGAATACTACTAATCTCATTTAAAAGTCCTAACGGTTATGCATGATTAGTAGATATTCAAATTCCTGATATAAATGTACCACAAGAAGATACAACTGTATGATTTTATATGAGAACATCATTTTCATCATTTCTAAAAGTGGAATATGCGCCTAACAAGAGTAGTTATGATTTTTGTTTGATACTTATTGAGGTTTAATATTTATATTCAATTTGAGTTTAATGTTGGATTAATATTGATCACTTTATCTCTGTTTTTCTCTAACACTATTATTCTTTTGCTGATAACAAAAGGGGGAGAGAAAAGTTAAGATTTTGTCAAATAGAATCAAGCAAAGGTCAAATAATTTTCCATTTGCATATAGGCTCATTTATATATTTCTATTTGTATGCATATATGTAGGGGGAGCATCATGTAGAGAGGAGCATTTAAATAGGGGGAGCAATTAGAGTATATCATGGATCAAATACATTTAACACAAAATCTTAAATATATGTTTGTTATCATCAAAAGGGGGAGAATGTTGAATATGCGCTTTACGCTTATATGATTTTTGTTTGATGATAATAAACATATATATATATATATATTCGTTTAAATGTAGTTGTTAATGTACTATTTTATTTTTCATAGATTAAATAGATATTTGTTGAATAAAATAAATTACACAGAATTTGGATGGAATTTGAATTCAAACAGAAATTTTATTCAAACAAATATTTATTACAATTTTGAATAGTACAATTTCAAGCTTTCACTATACATATACAACTTTGATTACAATACATCGCAATTTCATATGTACAGTTGACCTCACTACATATCACTCACACTCGTATTTTTATCTTCAACTTCATTCCAGTTTCTGAATCCAGCATCTGAGCAATCTGCAAAAATATTCACTAACGCAGTAAAATTGAAAAAGAAATGTTTTTGCAATATAAAATAAACGATGATTTTGAAAATAATGTTTGCCTCAGATATATGGGTTATTGTCATCACTTTTAATTGTGTAATATCTGTGCATATCAGTATTTCTATCAGGGACAGGTAATCATGAGTGGCTGCAGTACACACGTGTACATTTATACACGTGTGCACTGCCTCGCCAACTCGTGTGCGCCAATCAAAAGGCACAACTAACAAATCAAAGCTCAAGTTATACAATGCACCAGAAACATGCAACACAGCTCTAAACCAAGCTTAAGAGACAACAAGTGTACAATAGTGTCAAGATGACTACTCCGTGAAAGTAAACATGAATGCACCAAGTAAATGCAAACAAGCATGCAACAGCAAGCATGCAACAGAGACCAAGAACGAGCCATACATGGAAGTGAGACAGGTCAAACAATGAAGTATACCAAATGCAACAGGGACAGATCAACATCAGTTCAACAAGTTTACTACATAGAAGTATAGACAAGCAATGGAGTATCAAAATGATGATTAACAACTTGAAGTCAATCAGGCAAAGACTTAAGTATATCAATACAAAGCTTCTACAAATCAGAACAAAACAAAGCCAATGGCAAGCAATGTATACAGTTTAGATAAACAAGCCAGAGCCACCAAAGTGCAGAGCAACTACAAAGTGGCAGCAGTTCAGATGACATAGCAGAAACGACCAAAGTGTTAATAATCAATGAACAAAGATGAAGACAACTCAAGTTCAGTGCCACAGCAATCATGACAACAGCAATATATGTATCATGAAGACAAAGTTCACGGTTGAAGCTCAAGACATCAAGTGATACAAATCAGAGCAACAAAATCATCACAATGAAGACCACTATGTAGTGTACAACAGTGACATGCACATCAACAATGCAACAATGTGCACAGGTCAGAGATAATACAACAAGTACAGGTTAAATCAAGTCAGTAAATAGTTTAGTGCATCAAGACATGTCAACAGCAATATGCTTGAAGACTACAGCACAACCAAGTATGGAGTGTACAAGTGCAAATGTCCAAACCACAAAATGTAGGCAAACATGATGTGAATACAACTACAAATGGATACTGCAGTGGACATGTATACAACAAAAAAAAAGCAGAGACAGCACCACAAATATATCAACTTAACAACAGCAGTGCCAACATGAACAGAAGACAACTGGAACAACAATCTCGGCAGACAACATGAATGCAGTAATAAACAGAATGAATGAAAAGACTCAGCAATGCTCAATATCAAAGAAATGGTGATGGGCCGAGGTTAGTACAGTGTCATAGTGTTGCATACGCCAGTGTCGAAGTAAATTTGCAAATTCAAGTCAGAGCAGAGCATATGTCAATAGAGAAGTAAAATACAAATTCGTGTTTAAAAAATAATAATTCAAATTCGTATCTTTGAAAAAGTCAGCAATGAAAAAGGGAAAGTTTCTGCCTTTCTACACAAGAGAATCGAACGTGTGAAATTAAAGCCGTGTGTATCAAGGTGTAACGAAATCAGGAAAGCATAATATAGGAAAGTATCGAATTGATACGAGCAAAAATCAAGTGTATTCGAATTCATATAAATACCAAATCCCAATTATCATCATCGGCATCGAGTTTTCATACGAAAATCACAATAGCACAAACAGAGAAATTACATACCGAATCAACTACAAACTCGATCATCAGAGAACGAGCGAGCCAAGCAACAACGAACTCGATCAACAGAGAAGCAAAGCAAATCAGATAATCAACATAAGCGTGCTCCAGAAAAGCCCCAATTTGGATTGAAGAAACAGCCGCAATTTTACAGTAGCAAAGGAAAAGGGAACGAAGCCCTGGTTTCAAAAGAAGATCTGCCGCAAATAATTCACAAGGAAGAGAAGTGGATCGGGTGAAAAATAACAAGGGGCCGGCCTTGTTAATTACAAAGGAGATTTTGTTTTAAAGGGGGTTTTTTACTTTGAGCAAAAATTAAGGATTAACGTTTTATTTTAATTTTTGCTCCTGCATTTATTTTTGAAGTTGTTTTTCTTTTTCAAGTCAAAAAATTTGTAAATCACCACCTAGGTTGTAGGTAGTGTCAGATTGTCTAGTTAGAATTAGTTCAGTGAGCAGGGTGTGCGAGTTTGCAAAACTCTATAGGCGGGAGCAGTGTTTGCGAGTAAGCGAAACTCTATAGGCGGGAGCAGGGTGTGCGAGTCTAGTAGAGTGTTTGTGAGCGGGAGCAAAAGGGTCTGCAAGTCTAGTAGAGTGTTTGTAAGCGGGATACTGTTTAATTCTAATAGAAATCTGGGAATGCAGCAGTAGGAAGGGGTTGCCGAAGCTGGGTAAATTTTGTGTGTGATTTACTTTTCATCATATTTATTTCTGCAGTTTTTTTCTATGTTTAAATCGAGAAAATTTGCTATAACCCTATTCACCCCCCTCTAGGGTTAATCTAGATCCTACAGATATTTTCCCTGTCTAGATGTCCCATTTTATTTCGGCTGTGTGAGCAGTTGTTGGCCACAACTGCGGGGTTATCTTGTTCGGGACTGTTCAGTAAGGAATGGTTCTGGCCTTGTGTTGTAGAGGGTCGGGAGTGATCCTCGGTACGGTGATCTAGGCCCCGTACTGTGACGGGCGGTACCCCAGTAGCCCTGCCATTGTTGGAAATCCAATTTCCCTACGAGACCCTACGGTTTTGATTTGTATTACCCACTTTCGTGGCTAGTAGCTGGAATTTAGTGAATGTAACAATTTCGGCTATTTTCTATTTACTTGAAAACCCTAGACACTATTATAATATCACAGAATTTCCTATAAAATGTTTTGGTTAGCGTAAGGTAAAAACTTACCCGTATTTATTTGTGGGGAGTCTTACGTGATACCTTTATTTTCAAATGAGTTTCAAAGTTAAGCAACTTTAACCTGTTTACTCATGCCAGACCCATGTCTGACCCGGAGTTTATATTTTGTGTTTTCATAAACTCTTGGGTACTCAAATTTTTATGAGTAGCCAAGTGATAGGTATTGGAAGTGTTGATTTTTTGGAGGAGCTATTTTGGGAGAAGACCAGACGTATGTATCTATATATGTAGTTCCGCTGTGTAGTTAGAGTGTGCTGTATTTTGGATGTATGTATGGACAAATATGTATATGACAGTCCTATTATGTATGTATGACTCTGATGTAAGTATAACTATGTAATAGTTATGTGATGTATTATATTTTGTTCCATTCCGCTGTGAGATTCTGATATTGTTGTTCTTTCTTTCGATTCTTTTCTATTCTATCCCTTTCTTTCTTAATGATGAAACGTCTTTCTGGGGTTAGAAAGGCGGGTCGTCACATCTTCTCAACATTGACTATTGTTAACCTGCCTTTTGGCAAGGCAACATGCAGACGGATCTAACCCAATCGACTGCATGGTTATCGAAATCGAATTGCCACGGACGTTCTGATTTGAACGAATGAATGTACGATCAATCATGGATAATAAACATGAATACGAGGCCAAGATAGAGCATAGTCGATGAACAGGCAATGCGACATACTTGGAATAAAGTTTTTGTAGAAAATGGGTTGCTTGGAGTTTACTTCGAGTCATCTTTAGGTTTACTTCGAGCCTTTAGGGGAGTTGCTTCGAGTCAGAGGGACGTCCGCTTCGGTTCAGCAAGGGATAGCTCAGGTCAACATTGCTTGGGGTCAGTATTGGGTTTTCTTCGGGTCGGCAACACATTTACTTCGAGTCAATGGAAGGTTTATTTCGGGTCAAAGCCATGGATTGATCAATATCCATATGATTAATATCGTTTCGTATCCATCAAATCTCACCTACCACTTTGTATCCATCCCCCATCTGTTTCATACCCATCGGCCCACGAGCATTGATTCATATCCATCCATCGTCACCCTTCTGTTCGTATCCATCAAGCAGCAGTGGCATTCTTCATATCGATCACTAGACCTGTCAAACGGGTCGGGTCATAATGGGTCCGGTCAAAATTGACCCGATCCATTTCATGACCCATCCCATTTTATGCATTTATTAAAAGGGTCAATATGACCCAACCCACTTTTCATATGGGTCAACCCACTTAAACCACTTCAAAACCTTCAAGTGTAATTAACATTCTTAAGTACTATGAGGCATTGTAGCTTCCTATAAGCCATTATCAAAAACTAACGAAAGTAAAATTATAATCGAGGAAAATATCTTTTGAAAAGATTTGGTCTATCAATGAAACCTGCATATATGAAGGCTATCATCATCATTTTTTGCTATCGGATTAAAATACCTATTTCATACTTCAAATTTCTCAAATAGTATAACATTGACATCCGATCAAAAACAAGGAATAAAAAGCTCCGTGCAACTTTCATCCTTACCAAGCTTTACAAATAAAAATAGTCCACAACTTCATATCAAAGCAATTACGTCGTCATCTCCATAAAAGCTTCAGCAGCATAGTAAGTGAATGTTTGCATATCAGAATCATGACAGAAAGCAACATCCATTCACCTTGAGAATAGAGTTACAGTATGAAGATTTAATTCAAGCATCTCGACTAGTGTTAGCAGCAAGATAAACTCATGGTTTCAACTCTCACATGAACAGAATGGACGCAATACCATCTTCAGAGCAAATACAATGCAACTAATCTCATGATTCAAATTGATGGCAACAAAGTGTAGAACAACAATTTTCATCATCTACACGCGTAATGTTTTCAATTTAATCCCGTAGTTTTCAATTTTGGGATATACTATATGATTTGCTTCCACATCAAACCTTCAAGGAAGGGGTAAGGGTTGGAGCTACATCAAGTTGATGTA
The DNA here is from genome assembly GCA_030765085.1 of Allium cepa. Lineage (NCBI taxonomy): Eukaryota > Viridiplantae > Streptophyta > Magnoliopsida > Asparagales > Amaryllidaceae > Allium > Allium cepa. Next base: position 952,801,173 of record CM060934.1, on the reverse strand, counting down.
TGATAGAACGAATTTCAGAGCAGAAAATTCACGTCGAGAAAATAGATTTAGAATTGTCAAATGTTTGGAGAAAATTGGTTGAGAAAATGGTGTCGAGAACAAATTACTGAGATGAAGCTAGAAGGGCTTTGAAGGGTTAAAAGGTTTATCTGGATTAGTATAAGTTTAATGTTGGACTGAACGGGTCTTGACACAATATGAAATAATAGAAATCGGGTTTGACCTATTCGTTGTTAAAACGGAGTTAGAAGGGTTGGGTTAAAGGGTCATGCTATATTTTGACAAGTCTATCGATCACTCACTTGATCGATACGAAGAGAATAGCCAGTATCGATACGAATGGAAGGTTCTGGCATCGATATGAAATGAGGCAAGGATCGATGCTAAGAGCTTGGCAACTGATGGATACTAATGACACAGCCAAACCAAGAGAAACAGTCCACTAGCATGAAAAATGGATCTACGCGTGATTGTCTCTCCACGTCATCGATCCAGGATCGATCGATACGAAGTCCATCAATACGCAATGATCGATATGAAGCCATCAGCCAACCTACAAAACCAACTTTGGATCGATCATAACTCGAAATTCATAAGTCCAAATGCTACCAAATTTTTGTAGGAGCTTGCTTATCATCTCAAGAATGTCTCCGATCGATCTCAGCCCAATTGGCTGCCATTTGGATCGATACGAACAAGGTAGGGATCGATCCCAATTGATCCCAAATGACCTCTGATCGATCTGGTAGGCCTGCCCACGTGTGAGAAGGAGTATTTCGAGTTCAAAGGCTGATATTTCAGACCTACACCTATAAATAGCACCCCTACGCCTTCAGAAAGGGGACGTTTGGCTTTACTATGCTATTATTCTTCTAAAACTCCATTGCAACCTGGATGCTATCGATTATACTGTTATAAATCAGTTGAGAAATCATTAATAAACTGTAATGACCCTGACTCGACCTTCGAAAATCGGCACCCGTACTTTATTGTACTCGAATGCCCTAGATTCAAACGTCGAGTCTGGCTCGTCGGAGCTTATAACACATTAAGTTTAACAATACAGCGGAAGAAAAATGAATAATATCATTGACATACAATATTCCATACAACAATGATACAATGAATATCAATATACATTAGAGATACAAGAAATAGCAGTGGAAAGAAACAACAACAGAAGATAAAGAAAACTAGGCAACTACATCGGAACGATAATGTCTTCAATGCCAAACTCCAAAGACTCCATCTCCAATCCAAAGCTAGCTCGAACCGCCATCAAGTTATACTAAGCAAGGTCAGTCATCCAAAGACTGAAGAAGATTCCCAAAGACTGAAAGCTACCGAATCTATACCTACTATTTGATTATCTGAAAAACCTAACTCTAGACTGCCCGTGTGGAAAATTATGGGCACCCAGAGTTTAGGAAAGGAACAATAAACTTCAAGTCTGTCATGGGACTGGTATGAGCACACAAAAACAGTTTTATCTTTAAAAAAACAACAAAATATTTTGAAATTTGAAATTCGCAATGCTTTTTGAAAAATAAAACTACCATAAGGCCTCCCGGCACACACACCATGCAATCGCACACCTGGGGGAGATTTCTCCTTACATAATCAAGAATGCTTGATACGCAAAACCACTTGATATTATTATTAGTGCATAGTGGAAAACATTTGCAAGTATAATATTAATCTTAGCCAGCATACGTATCATTATAGTATGCCTACTATAGCTATCATGTTAGATGGAAGGTCCTACAACTAAAATCGTACAAGGCGTGTATTGGATAATTGGATTTCCAACAAATGGTCAGGCCAAGGAACATTCTATTGCCACATGTGTATGCCTTTGGGGGGATGCCCCGAGAACCATCCCTCGGTTCTCTGCCAACACAAGGTCGGTTTACTCCCTTCCCGGGAGTAAGACCTAAGATATGCCATCCCCGGTCGTTTGCGACCTTTATCCGAGAGCTCTCAACCACAGCCATCACATAGTAATAGATTTACAGTGTCCACATGAGTCAGGTATCTGGGCTTCAAACCATGATACCACCCTTTCCCAAAAGGAATGGACATACCCTAGGGGTGCGACCCCTGCGATCTTGCTGCATCTTTCCTGTTTCGACCATTTTCGGGGTGTGAGGTACTGATGCAGTCTCGTCCACAAAACTATGCTTTTTCACAAAGCCATGCTTTGATCAACAAATGATCAGCAACACTTTGTATGCCACATTACCAAATTGGGAATGTATCACTAGTAACCATCAACTACATAACCTCAGAGCTCGTACGTCTCAGAGAAGGGTGTTAAGCTAAGAGAATAAATCTCCGCCACCAAACAGAAATGTATTTGGTAGAAATTGGTTTTACATCTCAAAGTGTAATGTCAGACACACATCCATACAAGTCTGGTTTGAACATAACCGAAGGAACTTTCGAAGAAGCCCTTGCAATCCGGGTATTCACAATCCCGATCGGACTCCCCATCACACAAGGAGATCCCTATACCATAACTACTTAGTGCAGAGTCATTCGATAGGTTATCCTATCGTTCTCGTAAATACCCGGTATTCACCACCGGTCTTCAAATGTAATCCATAAAGTCATATCATTATTCGGAATGGGTTATATGACACAAGGTCCTCTTCTGGCTAAACCGAATAATGAGCACAATATTTTAAAAATATATGGATATGGGATTTCAGTTAAGTCATAACTTTAAAATCCAAAACTTTCTTTTCAAATGGTTTAGACAAATTACCATTTTCAAATCTTTTAACAAAAAGATTCACTTCACAAAGTTCACCCAATTTTCACAAAGATTCATTTACAGATTTGAAAACAATTTCCATTTCAATTCGATTAACTCATTCAATCTTTAAATCAAAAATTTAACTTATAGCTTTCAAACCCGTTTCAAAGATTCATTCATAACTTGGAAAACCATTACATTTAAAATTTGAAATCCCTTAACATAAATTGGAAATTCATTTCTTATATGAAAGCTTTTAATATTTGAAAACAAATAGTTTTCGTTTCGGAGAAATCCGATTTCATATATACAAGTTAAAATCTTTCAAACTTGGGTTAAATTCAAATTCTTAAAACAATACATTTAAAAATGGTTTAAAACCCATATAAACACATTTATAACTTGTATAACCTTTTTAAACCATAATTACCAAACATAGAATTCAATTTCAAATATTGAATTCAAATTCAAATCAAATTGTTTAAATTTGAAAACTCTTATTAAGTTATTCAAATAACTTTTATTTCAAAATTTCTTTTGAAAAGCTTGTTGTGACGATCCGGAATTTTTGAGCATTTAAAATGGAATATTTAATTGATTTTAAATATTCAATAGAGCAATTTTATCTTGAATTACAAATATCACAATTTATTTGATAATTTAATTATTAAATTAAATATTTTGAAGTTGGAAATTTATTGAATCTAGAATTTTAAACCGATTAAAAATAATTTGAAGGCTTATAAAATTTATATTGATAACACTGAAGATAATAGAAGCGTTAAAATTTAATTTAACAATGATTTGTTCAGTTTTGAAATTTCATCATTTAAATTGAATTAAAAAACACAGTCTCGGAATTTAACGAAATCAGTTTCATTGGATCCGTGATATTGTATTATTATTCGATTCCAAATTTTGTAGCGTCTGGAATTGTGTGTGAGAGTACGATTTTTTTAAAACGCGCTTAAATCCATATTGGAAATTTAATAGTGACCGAATTCAAAAAAAAATAAAAAAAATAAAATAAAAGATAGCTTTGTTCGTAAGCTAATGGACGAAGGGTTATAAGCGTGCTTTCTCTCTTCTGTTGCAAGCCGATCGTTCTTCATAAATAAAAAAAATAAAAAAATAAAGGGGGAAATGAAATGGCAGACACCCGACCCCCTTTCCATTCGAACCCCCCTTTTTCTTCTTCATTATCATGGCTTCGGAAATTCACGAATTGTGTGTTTTCCTCCTCCTGCCCCAATCTTCAATCGGCGACTTGAAGCTTTTCGAATTGAAGTCGATCGCACTCGAGATCTGGGCGCATGAATTAGGAGTGTCTGATCGAAATATCGAATGATGCTCGCTTTCGTTTAAAGGCGTGCTAGCCGATCGTGGTCGTGGCAAGGCCGCGAGTTTGGCGTTGCAGTCGCGAGCTCGAGGGTTGGCGTTCGAGTGGGTTGCTATGGATCAACGAGGCAAGCTGTCGCGAGCGGCTGCAGAGGCGTGGTTGTGGGCGTGACATGGTGGAGTCGGCAGCTAGGGTTTCGATTCGATAGGTAAATGAGGTATTCTCGATTTCATCTCTTTCAATTAATATTGATTCAACTATGTATATTTATATATATTTATACGGAAAAAGAAAAGAGAATAAATTTACAGTAAGGGTAAATTTACTGCTGTTATGAAAAAGAAGATCTCTTTTGAAATAATAATAATAATAATAATTTGAAAATGTTATCGAGTTCATGGAGATTTGATTTGAAATGTATATAGGTTATTTAGTATAAGTTGTTTCAAAGAATAAATAAATAAATATACATGTATAATGGATTTGACGATATAACTGTTTAATTAACCTATGAAATTTATTTGTTTAATAAAACTTATTTATCTGTTTAGCTGTCAAAGGATATTTTATTAAAGGAAAGGTAATTTAAATAAATAATTAGCTTCATAAAATTTTCAAAGGGAAGTAATTGTTCAATAAGTCCAAATATTAATAAAATATTTAGTGTATATATATGTATTTTCATATACTAGTTAATTTTAAAATAATGTGTTATGAAGATTAAATTATCAAATAAACTTATTTAATTATTCTAGCCACCAAAATATTTTAGTAAAAGGAAATTAAGTTAAAATTAAACTATTAGTTTAAAAGAACATTTGTTGGTTTAAATTAAATGAATAAATCATAATAAATTGTTTGATCAATTCAAATATTAATAAATCATATAATATTTTATGCAAGGTCAAAAATCGAGAAAAACCAAGGGAATATTGGAGTGAATGGGAAATGCAAAATCAAAGGTGAGTTAATCTCACTCAGTTTAAATTTAAATTTAAATGACTTAATTTAAATAATTGATTGTATGGTTGAATTGATTTATGTGATATAGTATAGTATAATTGGAAATTGGCATATTATGTAATGCTAACGTCTGTGGATGCAGGGAAAACAGGTTGGAGGGATCCAACTGGACCCCTCAACTTTTATTTAAATTATTTAATATTCTATGTTCTGGTTATTGGATATTCTATGATGAATTATGTGGAAATATTGAATGCTATGGCTTGGTTGATATAATTGGGTATAATGAATTACCAAAAATATGAATTTGATTTTGGGAATGAAAATAAAAGAAGTGAAATTGCAAGTAAAATAATTATAGAATAAATTTAAGAATGACTTGGGAAAAAAAGAAATAAAGTGACTTTAAAATTCTAATAAATGAATCTTGAGAATGGAAAGGAAAATTTGAATAAACAGGAAGTTAATGAATTTTAAAATGCAGTATTATTAATTAAAAAGAACAAACATTTATTTAGAATTTAAGATTTGAATTATTGAAAGAGTAAAGAAGAAATTGGAAAATAATAATAAAGTCCATAACTACTGAATTTGGAAATGAACTGATAAGTAAAAGAACTTATTTAAAATAAATTGGAAATCAATTTTTGAGAAAATTAATTTAAGTGATTGAAGTTGGAATTTTACTCTGGATAGCCAAGTACATGTTTTTTTTAAAAGTAAACTTTTAAATATAAATTAAATGTTTTAAAGTTGTTTTTAAAGAAAGCAAGTTGTAAAATTTACCATTTCTAATATTTAAAGTTTAAAGTAAGTATTTTCTTTTAACCTATTTTAGCAGTAAATATTTAAGAAATAACTTAGTATGTTGTTTTAAAAGCGAAAACCTAGTTTTATATTTTATAAAATAACCTTATTTTTAAATATTCATATAGTTTATATTTTTACCAATTATTAAAGTAGTTTTAACTTAAGTGTTTAAAAGTAAATTACAAAGTAAGTATTTTTGTTTAATCTATTATTGTAATAATTATTTAAAGAATGATTTGGTATTTTGTTTAAAGTATTATAATAAATTAAGTATTAAAGTAATTTTTTCTAAATTGAATGTTAAATATATTTTTACAATAAAGTGTTTTTAAATTATTTTAAAAATCTAAGTTTTTGTGCTTGGTGATTCCAGTGTAAATGGAAATACTCGGAATTTTATTCTGAGGAAAGGAAAATAGTTTGAAACTATTTTCAAAAGGATTTGGAAGGTGAAGTTATGTCTTGTGAGGATATTTTTGAGATAAATAAATAATATGGAAAATTATTTATTGGTTGATGGTTGTTTGTGAATATTAATTGATAGTTAAATCACCGACTATCAATATTGGACAATGCGTTGATCATTTCGAAGAGACCGGGATCGAGATTTATTTCTTGAAAACCACTTCGATCCGGTTTGCACGTTTTGTGAAAACAATTTTGGATTCGAAGATGGAGCAGTGAAGTGCAAGGGCTAGTCGCTACTAATCCTGAGGATATTTCCAAAATGGATGTAGTAGGAATAGTGCCTTCGGTTCCGTTTGAACCCGGGACGGACTTGTATGGATGAATGCTTGCGAAACATCGTCAGGTGGACGATGGGCATTCTAAGGGATATTCCAGTCTAGATGTCCCTTTTTATTTCGGCTTAGTGGGCGGTTACTGATCCCAACCACGGGGTGATCTCACTCGAGATTATCCAGTAAGGAGTAGTCGCGGTCTTGTGTTGCAGGGGAGCGGGCGTACTCCTCGGTACGGTGATCTAGGCCCCGTACTGTGACAGGTGATACCCTAGTGCCTAGTCATTAGTTGGAAATACATTCTCCCTACGAGCCTTGTACGAGTTTTGTTTGTATTACCCACTCTGTGGCTAGTAGCTGGAATTTAATAGATGTAACAATTTTGGCTATTTTATAAGTATTTGTATATAGACACTATTATAATATCAGAGGATTTCTATAAAATTTGTTTTAGCTATCGTAAGGTAAAAACCCGACATGTTTATTTGTGGCGTGGTCTTACGAGATGCTTTTGTTTTCAAAGGATTTTTTTGAAACTTTAATAATCAATTGGGTGTGATTTTCTCACGCTGGTATTCCAGACTGACTCGGGTGTTATTTAACTATAATGCTCGGGTCAGATCGAGTATTATAGAATGCAGGATGTGATGCTGTGGAGCTCAGGAGACGAGGCGGATGATGATACATACTTCCGTACTTGTTTATATATGTATATTCCGCTGTGTTGAGTTGTTGTGTAACCATTTGTATGATATTGATGTTGAGCTGTGATTGATGTACTCTGATGATGCAATATATAAACAGAGATGTTTAAGTTTTGAGTAAAGAGTATTTATTATCTATTATATTTTATTCTGCTGCGATGGTTAGATTCTGTTGTTGTTTTCTATTTGTCTTCTTCTACCTCTTCTTCTTTAACAAAAGGATTCGTATTTCTGTACAACTTGAGTTAATTGTTGTAGAATAGTGTTAACTCAAGGGGTACGGATTTGCGGGCTGTTACACTTGGTATCAGAGCTTAGGTTGGAGATAACCTTGGCTCTGGTGGGAATTACTCATTTAAAATAGAGTCCGTAGTACTCTATAATGAGTTTGAGTGTATTAATAGATATGAGCGCGTATTTGTTAGTGAATATAAAATGTTTTAATATTGTGTTGATTGATTTATTTAGTGGCATATGAACCTTCGTCGGCACAGTCTGGACAACTGTATCGAAGGGGTTTCTAAACACTTGAATAGAACAATCGACACGGTATTGTTTTTTAAATGTGGGTGAATGAAATAATTTTACCCAAAAATATATTTTGATATAAGGAAAAGTTTTTCTTAAACTATTTATCTAATATATGGTTGTTTGGATGTTAAGAAGAATAATGTTGAATTATTATCATTGTTGAGTGAAAATTTAACTTGAAATTGAAAATACGACCAAAGTTTAGGGGAACAAATTCATTATAAAATGAAATTTATAAATATGAATTATAAATGAAAATTATAGATTTAAATGTAATCAAATGGAAATTTGTATGAGCATAAACTATGCAAATGAATTATAGTTAAAATTGATTTAAGCAGGATTTGAAAATTTAAAACCCCGGAGATTTTGGAAGTATTTTGAAGATAAATAGTAGCATTGTTGTTTTGGAGTATTCCTGAAAGGAAATTGTTTCAAATAAATTTTGGGAAGAGATATAACATTGAATTCACTTCAGTAGCTGGAAAATAACTTCGGTGATGACTGCAGCATCATCGATGTTCATTTTCGAGTTTCTAAGTGATAAATTGTTGCCAAACTGATCCGTTCAGAAAAGTTAGTTGTTTTTGAAAATTTCAGAGGAAATTTATTGCGAATAAAACCAGGATTGGTTTAATTTTTGAGAAATGTGATTTGAGATGTTGGAGATTTCAAAACATTTTGAAATCAAAGCCGGGTGTTTAAAAATCCTGATGAGATAGTTGTAAGCTTATAAATTGAGATGATTTTTAAATCAGGAAGAAATTTAAGTTTTGAATAATGGGATGTAAATTTAAAGTGAAAAGTTAAAAATGAAATTAACTTGAATTGGGAAATAAAAATTTAACTGGATTGGAATAAATTAAATAGGCTAGAAATAATATCCCGTTGTATTTGAATTTAGTTGAAACCGAATTGAGTTAAATAAATCTGAGTTAGAATTTAATTGAATTGGAATAAAAATTCAATTGAATTAATGAATGGAATTAAATTCTTACTTGAACGAATGGGAAATAAGTTGAAAAAGGATTGGAATTGAAGTAAATAAATTAAAATGTAAAAGAATCAAAATTAAATTGCATGGAATAAAATATGCTTGGGATATAACTAAGCATACGGCTTGAGTTAAAAATAAAAGAAGGATATATTCAAGCCTATGATGAATGGAATTGTGTAAATAATAAGTTGTGACTTATAAATTTTGAAAGTGGAATAGAAAATCCAAAATAAATATTGTTTGATGTTTTGGATAATGAAACGAAAATCTAAACTTGAGTTATATAATAAAAATTGAACTAAGAAAATAAAATGAAGTGGTATTTGAAATTAAAATTTTAGTATTGAACTATAAATAGGAGGGAACTAATTTTATAATAAATCAGTTAATAAAATGTGTAAATGGGAACATAATGTTGTTTAATTGGAGCTGAATTCTGAAATTATGATGAAGATGGGAAATAAAACTCAAGTTATAAATTGAATTCGACTTGAATTGTCAATAAAGTAAATGGAATTGAATTGTGAGTTCATGAAATTGGGTGGTAAATTGAAAATGGATAGTGGATTCAGAACTTGAGTTATTAATTAAAATTTAACGTGAAGTGTTAACAAATTAAATATAATTGGAAGTGGTCTTGCAATTAATTAAATGAATCGAATATGAAATTGGATTAAAATAGTAATGGTTTGTATTGCGATTAAAATCCAAATATGCGAAAATAAATTGGAAATGACCTTGTAAATAATTGAATGAGCTGAATCCAAAAAGTTAAAATGTATAATAAGTGATCAAATAAATTTGTAGTTTGAAAGGGGATTGGATTAAAATAGAATCAAGTTAAATTGAAAAGAGAAATTTATTTGCAAAATGAAATGAGCTTAAGTATAGAATTTTTTTTTGAATAAATCAAAATAAGTTGACTTAAGCTGAATATAAAGGGGAGAGTCGAATTGAATTCAACTTAAAAACCAAGTTTAATGATATTGGATTGAATTTGAATCAAGTAAAAATGAATTTGGATCGAAATAGACTTTGGTGGGTTGTAAATAATAATTTACGGAAATGAAAATTTCATAATGGGTTGAGTAGATTAACTGATTATGTTGAATAAATAAATGGATAGAATGAATAAGAACCAAATGAAAGATGGAAGTAGAACTTATTATAAAAAGAAATGGAAATGAACTTAAGTTATTTACTTAAGTAAATGTTGAATAAAATCCGAACTCAAAATAGAGTATGGTTTAAATGTGATGAGAAATAATTGTTGAATGGGATAGCCTGGATTGTTTTCGAGCTAAATAAAATAGTTTGGAATAAACAAATATGGAATGAAATGCATGTGAATGGATTCAAATTTGAAATGCAATGAAAATGAGAATATATGAATTTTGAATAAATTTTAAAAATGGAATAAAATTAAGTATAATTTGAGTTGAAATCCATTTAAAATGGTTATAAAACACAAATACTTATTTATTCACATTGATCTCGTCAAACTGCATAGAATGAATTGTCGTTGGATGCAAATAGGAGTAATTAAAATCCAATGAATTGATAGAAGTACAATGAATTGATTTTGAGAGCAATTGAATTAAATATGAGTTCATTCTGCTTAAAAATAAATTAAATGTAAGCGATTGGGTTTTAAACCATTTAAATTGAATGAAAATGGATTGTAAATTAATTGAAACAGTTGAATTAGTATGAAAATTGTATAAATTGCTTACGGAAAATGTTTGATTTGCATTTCTTTTAGAATTCATATGTTTTAACCATTGCAACTAAGTGAAATATAGTTAAACTGCATATATTTGGCACTTACATGTTTAAATTGAGAAAGTACAGGTACCTGGAAGCTATGTGGTTGGATTTGATTGCGCTAACTGCTAAATAAATAAGCTGTTTGCTTAAAAATGCTAAATAAGGTACGCCTACACAATAAAAATAGGAAATATAAACTGTTTTTGGTTTTTCCGACCGTGTAGGTCGCTGTATATATATTTATCTTTTTTTTCAAATTGCAAAAGCTCCTCCGTACAAAGGGGACTCTGCCAAAAAATTTCGAAAATTTTGGGAGTTAGAAAATTTTGGAAAATTTTGTTAACGAAAAAACGGTTTAAACTGGAAAATTGAAATAAGTTAGTAAATGAAACTAATTAAAGTAATGACATAAATTAGTTATAAATGAAAGATAAAATTAAAAGTTCAAAGTTGAAAATAAATGAAATTCATATGTAATGTGGAAATCAATTTGAATAGAAATAGATATTAACTAAAGTGGTAAAGTGAAAACAAACAAAGAAGCGTATAGAATGCTTATACTAAAATTAAGTAAGGAATGGTGAATTCTTGATTGGAGATTGATATTACAAATATATTCCAAGTTGATATTTGAATGAGTAAATAATTGACACTTGTAAGGAAGTCGATAAAATATTTTTGGAATATTGTGATTGGATATTAGTGCTAAGCAGGATATGCAGGTATTATAAAGGGAAAAGAAAGTTGGATTTGATTTCAAAGAATAAAATTTGAAAATGCTCGACAAAAAGGTATGTATTTAAATTTGGTGTGAAATTTGATTGGGTTTTTGGATTGAGCCACTTGGCCTTTTGTTTTCTTTTTGGATTTGGGAGGCCGTAGAGCCATTTTATAGTTGTACCGAGTCAGCCGCGCAAAGGAGACGCTGGCGGAATTTTTTGGAAATTTAGAGAGTTAGAAAATTTTTGATAACTCAAAATTTAGTTTTGAATTATAATTTGTATAGTTGAACAAGTAAGTTATTTGGAAACTATAGAAGGTTTTGGAAAAGTTTGGGAAGTTAATAAGAAAGGTAATGTGTCTTTTATTAAAAAGATAGTTGGTAGGATGTTAAATTGTTGGTTTTGGAAAAATAGTAACGGGTATTGGACCATTCTTCCTAACTAGTAATTTCGGGGACGAAATTCTTATAAGGAGGGAGGAATGTGACGACCCGGAATTTTTGAGCATTTAAAATCGGAATATTTAATTGATTTTAAATATTCAATAGAGCAATTTTATCTTGAATTACAAATATCACAATTTATTTGATAATTTAATTACTAAATTAAATAATTTGAAGTTGGGAATTTATTGAATCTAGAATTTTAAACCGATTAAAAATAATTTGAAGGCTTATAAAATTTATATTGATAACGCTGAAGATGACAGAAGCATTAAAATTTAATTTAACAATGATTTGTTCAGTTTTGAAATTTCATCATTTTAATTGAATTAAAAAAAATAGCCTTCCGAGGCACAGTCTCGGAATTTAACGAAATCAGTTCCATTGGATCCGTGATATTGTATTATTATTTGATTCCAAATTTTGTAGTGTCTGGAATTGTGTGTGAGCGTATGATTTTTTTTAAAACGCGCTTAAATCCATATTGGAAATTTAATAGTGACTGAATTCAAAAAAAAAAAGATAGCTTTGTTCGTAAGCTAATGGACGAAGGGTTATAAGCGTGCTTTCTCTCTTCTGTTGCAAGCCGATCGTTCTTCATAAATAAAGAAAATAATAATAATAAAGAGGGAAACGAAATGGCAGACATCCGACTCCCTTTCCATTCGAACCCCCTTTTTTCTTCTTCATTGTCATGGCTTCGGAAATTCACGAATTGTGTGTTTTCCTCCTCCTGCCCCATTCTTCAATCGGCGACTCGAAGCTTTTCGAATCGAAGTCGATCGCACTCGAGATCTGGGCGCATGAATTAGGAGTGTCTGATCGAAATATCGAATGATGCTCGCTTTCGTTTCAAGGCGTGATAGCCGATCGTGGTCGTGGCAAGGCCGCGAGTTTGGCGTTGCAGTCGCGAGCTCGAGGGTTGGCATTCGAGTGGGTTGCTATGGATCAACGAGGCAAGCTGTCGCACGCGGCTATAGAGGCATGGTTGTGGGCGTGACGTGGTGGAGTCGGCAGCTAGGGTTTCGATTCGATAGGTAGATGACGTATTCTCGATTTCATCTCTTTCAATTAATATTGAATCAACTATATATATTTATATATATTCATACGGAAACAGAAAAGAGAATAAATTTACAGTAAGGGTAAATTTACTGCTTTTATGAAAAAGAAGAAGATCTCTTTTGAGAAAATAATAATAATAAGAAGAAGAATTTGAAAATGTTATCGAGTTCATTGAGATTTGATTTGAAATGTATATAGGTTATTTAGTATAAGTAGTTTCAAAGAATAAATAAATATACATGTATAATGGATTTGACGATTTAACTGTTTAATTAACCTATGAAATTTATTTGTTTAATAAAACTTATTTATTTGTTTAGCTGTCAAAGGATATTTTATTAAAGGAAAGGTAATTTAAATAAATAATTAGCTTCGTAAAATTTTCAAAGGGAAGTAATTGTTCAATAAGTCCAAATATTAATAAAATGTTTAGTGTATATATATGTATTTTCATATGCTAGTTAATTTTAGAATAATGTGTTATGAAGATTAAATTATCAAATAAACTTATTTAATTATTCTAGCCACCAAAATATTTTAGTAAAAGGAAATTAGGTTAAAATTAAACTATTAGTTTAAAAGAACATTTGTTGGTTTAAATTAAATGAATAAATCATAATAAATTGTTCGATCAATTCAAATATTAATAAATCATATAATATTTTATGCAAGGTCAAAAATCGAGAAAAACCAAGGGAATATTGGAGTGAATGGCAAATGCAAAATCAAAGGTGAGTTAATCTCACTCGGTTTAAATTTAAATTTAAATGACTAAATTTATATAATTGATTGTATGGTTGAACTGATTTATGTGATATAGTATAGTATAATTTGAAATTGGCATATTATGTAATGCTAACGTCTGTGGATGCAGGGAAAACAGGTTAGAGGGATCCAACTGGACCCCTCAACTTTTATTTAAATTATTTAATATTCTCTGTTCTGGTTATTGGATATTCAATGATGAATTATGTGGAAGTATTGAATGCTATGGCTTGGTTGATATAATTGGGAATAATGAATTACCAAAAATATGAATTTGATTTTGGGAATGAAAATAAAAGAAGTGAAATTGCAAGTAAAATAATTATAGAATAAATTTAAGAATGACTTGGGAAAAAAAGAAATAAAGTGACTTTAAAATTCTAATAAATGAATCCTGAGAATGGAAAGGAAAATTTGAATAAACGGGAAGTTAATGAATTTTAAAATGCAGTATTATTAATTGAAAAGAACAAACATTTATTTAGAATTTAAGATTTGAATTATTGAAAGGGTAAAGAAGAAATCGGAAAATAATAATAAAGTCCATAACTACTGAATTTGGAAATGAACGGATAAGTAAAAGAACTTATTTCAAATAAATTGGAAATCAATTTTTGAGAAAATTAATTTAAGTGATTGAAGTTGGAATTTTACTCTGGATAGCCAAGTACATGTTTTTTTTAAAAGTAAACTTTTAAATATAAATTAAATGTTTTAAAGTTGTTTTTAAAGAAAGCAAGTTGTAAAATTTACTATTTCTAATGTTTAAAGTAAGTATTTTCTTTTAACCTATTTTAGCAGTAAATATTTAAGAAATAACTTAGTATGTTGTTTTAAAAGCGAAAACCTAGTTTTATATTTTATAAAATAACCTTATTTTTAAATATTCATGTAGTTTATATTTTTAACCAATTATTAAAATAGTTTTAACTTAAGTGTTTAAAAGTAAATTACAAAGTAAGTATTTTTGTTTAATCTATTATTGTAATAATTATTTAAAGAATGATTTGGTATTTTGTTTAAAGTATTATTATAAATTAAGTATTAAAGTAAATTTTTCTAAATTGAATATTAAATATATTTTTACAATAAAGTGTTTTTAAATTATTTTAAAAATCTAAGTTTTTGTGCTCGGTGATTCCAGTGTAAATGGAAATACTCGGAATTTTATTCTGAGGAAAGGAAAATAGTTTGAAATTGTTTTCAAAAGGATTTGGAAGGTGAAATTATGTCTTGTGATGATATTTTTGAGATAAATAAATAATATGGGAAATTATTTATTGGTTGATGGCTGTTTGTGAATATTAATTGATAGTTAAATCCACGACTATCAATAGTGGACAATGCGTTGATCGTTTCGAAGAGACCGGGATCGAGATTTATTTCTCGAAAACCACTTCGATCCGGTTTGTACGTTTCATGAAAACGGTTTTGGATTCGAAGATGGAGCAGTGAAGTGCAAGGGCTAGTCGCTACTAATCCTGAGGATATTTCCAAAATGAATGTAGTAGGAACAGTGCCTTCGGTTCCGTTCGAACCCGGGACGGACTTATATGGATGAATGCTTGCGAAACATAGTCAGGTGGACGATGGGCATTCTAAGGGATATGTTCTATAAAGGTAACGCTTGGCCTCAAGCCTCATCAAATGAGAATGACTGAAAATCAGGGGTTATGTAGCAAGGCTAGGTGGGTAGCACCCAAGTAGGGTGAGGTCATTCCAGTCTAGATGTCCCTTTTTATTTCGGCTTAGTGGGCGGTTGCTGATCCCAACCACGGGGTGATCTCACTCGGGATTATCCAGTAAGGGGTAGTCCCGGTCTTGTGTTGCAGGGGAGCGGGCGTACTCCTCGGTACGGTGATCTAGGCCCCGTACTGTGACAGGTGGTACCCCAGTGCCTAGTCATTAGTTGGAAATCCATTCTCCCTACGAGCCTTGTACGAGTTTTGTTTGTATTACCCACTCTGTGGCTAGTAGCTGGAATTTAATAGATGTAACAATTTCAGCTATTTTATAAATATTTGTATATAGACCCTATTATAATATCAGAGGATTTCTATAAAAATTGTTTTAGCTATCATAAGGTAAAAACCCGACATGTTTATTTGTGGCGTGGTCTTACGAGATGCTTTTGTTTTCAAAGGATTTTTTTGAAACTAATCAATTGGGTGTGATTTTCTCACGCTGGTATTCCAGACTGACTCGGGTGTTATTTAACTATAATGCTCAGGTCGGATCGAGTATTATAGAATGCTGGATGTGATGCTGTGGAGCTCAGGAGACGAGCTGGATGACGATACGTATTTTCGTACTTGTTTATATATGTATATTCCGCTGTGTTGAGTTGTTGTGTAACCATTTGTATGATATTGATGTTGAGCTGTGATTGATGTACTCTGATGATGCAATATATAAACAGAGATATTTAAGTTTTGAGTAAAGAGTATTTATTATCTATTATATTTTATTCTGCTGCGATGGTTAGATTCCGTTGTTGTTTTCTATTTGTCTTCTTCTACCTCTTCTTCTTTAATCAGAAGGGTTCGTATTTCTGTACAACTTGAGTTAATTGCTGTAGAATAGTGTTAACTCAAGGGGTACGGATTTGCGGGCTGTTACACTTTTTGTATTTATCCCAATTCTATTTCCAAAACCATTTGGATTCAAAATTCAAATTTAAAACCATTTCAAAATCTGTGACTTAACTCATTTCCTCGTGCAATCCATATTTGTATATGTATAGTGTGGTCTAGGGGTTTTACATACGATAGTGCAACAACATCATCAATCAGCACAGATTCAAATGCAACAATATACTTGATAAGCGGTATAAACTATAATGCTGATCTTTCATTCACGGATCACATATATATATCACAAATAACAAATTACATCATAAATAATTAATTACATCACATATGAACAAATTACATCACAGTACATAACTTCAAATGATTCATATCACCAAGCATCACATATCAGGAATACCAAACAATTCAAAGCATTTCATAAAATCCAAACATCCATAAGTAAGATCAATTAATCATTTGATTAATTTAAATCAAATTAATTACTAATCCTGGTTAATTAATATTAGTTCATTACAGGCCATTACAATTAATTATCCTTTAATCATTAATTAACCATCACAATAAATTAATTAACCTTTAACTATGTAATTATCCTTTAATCAATTATCCTTAATTAATTACATAAATTAAATTAACCTTAAGTTAATTACATAATCAATTAACCCTTAATCAATTACCTATTTAATTTAATAAAATTAAAATAAGTGATTATCCCTGATCACTTAACTTTAATTAAATTAATTATTCTCAAATTAATCATATTAATTTAATTATCTTTTAATTAATCCTTTGATTGATCATCTTAAATCATTAATTAATTACTTTAACTAAGTAATTGTCTCTAATTAATCAATTACCCTTAATTTGCTTATCATTAATTTACTTTTAATAACAAATTTATAAATCAACTTTTAATTACTTTAAAGTAATTAACCTTTAAGTAATTACATTAATAAATGATCCTTTAATTACTCAAGGCCTTAATTAACTTAAGACAAACCATCTATCATAATCACTTATTTTAATCACCTCATCAAATTCTATTTTAAATACTTAAGAATATTTTAAATAATTACCCAATCTAATTATTCAAAATCTTAAAATAAAATTTAAACAAATTTTTAATTTTAAAAATTAAATATTTGGAAACTTGTTTTGAAACTTGATAATTATTTATACTTTGAAAACTTATCACTAACTAGCTTTGAAAAACCTTTGTTACTAGATGTATTTTGCTTTTAAACTTCAAAACTATAGCTTCCTTTTATTTTTAAAATCCTGGAACACTTTTTATTTCCAAATTTTAAAACTTGGAAACTCAAAAGTAAAACCCCGAGCCAAACTTCAAAAATCCCTATGCCAAACTCGAAAATCCCCGAGTGCAATCCCGAGACCAACTACTGTTTTCCTTCTCACTCTTGCCTTCGAGTCAACTCATCACTTTCACGTGCTCGTGCCCGAGAATTTCCTCGTCTTCCCAAACTCGAATGTCCTCAGATATGAAAACGTGTACGTGCACGTTGCACGCCACTCAGACCACCTCCGGTCACCATCACTGCCCTCCACACGTCGATGAAACCCTACTCTAAACATCCTTCCACCCAGAAACTCAAGACATTGACAAAATTTGAAATTCGACATCGAGCTCAAACTGGAACCATATTGATCTCCAGAAAGACCTTTCACCTCGCCACCTTAGGCCACCAGAGGCCACGCAATCGCAGCCCAAACCTCGCCGACGTCTGATGCTTTGATCCCCTAGTGTCCAGCCATGCTTGATCTCTCTACGGCAACGAACAAACTCGAAGATCATCACTAGACAAAACGAGCTTTTAAACCCTAAATCGATCTTGATACGATACCATAATGATCTAAAAATTCATTTACTATTTTTCCATCGATCACCTTCCTCCCCGCTATCTCTGACAACAACCCCGAAGTTCAACATCGCCGTGATTGCCAGAAATTGACAAAAATGTTAATTTCGTTCATCTCGCAAATGCTCGTGATTCCCAATCTTAAAAATCATGATTTTTCTTTTAAAAATCATTGCTTCTGAAAAAACATATTATATAATTGAATCAAGAAATTAAAACACTTAAATTTTTAACATGCTTTTGTGTTTCACCGTATATCCAAATTTTCAAGATATTTGATCAATATTTCCAGCTGAATATATTTTTAAAAATGATATTACACACATGCAAACACTTTCCATTCAGAGATTAAATCCTAAAGGGTTTTAAGTGGGATGGTTTGCATTTTTGAACAGGTTTCAAACCTGTAAAGTAAGAACAGAGGTAATTTTCCTCTATACAGGCACACACACAGACATTTACAAACATGAAGTTGTATTCACACAACCGTGCAAGCAGATTCCACATCATACTTCAAGAATTATCAAGATAAAATAGGTTTAAGATTTCAATAAAGGAAGTTTACTCACCTCAGGATGAAAAACATAGCGCACACATGCCTGGAAAAATATTTTGGACCTCGAACTGCTTTTGAACTCTGAAAGTAGATTATGATTTACTTGAGTTGATCTTTATACTTGCTTTGATTTGTTGAGTTGCGTCCAGGTTGAAGTTGTTTTGATAAGATTTGAATTAACTTGCATGCTTTTGTTTTTCGGATTTCCCAGGTTTTAAAACTTGATTCAGGTTTTGCTTTGATCTTCTTTTTCCAGGTTGAAGAATTTACTTAGTTGAAATCTTGAACTTTGCTTTGATTCATTTTCAAATTTTAGTTTCTGGTTTGATTTTTCATGAGGCAGTTTGTTTTCAGTTTTTTTTGAGAATGATAAATCTGATTATACTTTCTTTAGTTCATATTAAATACAATTAATTTCAAAAGAAAATATAATGTTGCCACTTGTTATATATGTTAACACTTGTCTTATTTCTTGTTAAACTAGTTACAAATGTAAATTTTTATGACTAAACTTTCACGCTTGTAAATTATATATTTATTATATGTTATCTTTTATTTATGTATATATGTAATCTTAAAGAAAGTATTTAATCCTTTAATTCATTTTCAACTATTATACTTTTAAATAAACATATATACATATATATGTTGGAATTTGTGCTTTAAATAGCTTTTAAAAATTTATCATATACAATTTGAAAAGAAATGATCCTTTAATAAATCTTATTTAATTTTAAAAAGATATGTGTGTATATATATATATATATATATATCAAAACTTTTATTCATTTGTATACATTTCGATTACCTGTACTTATATAACTCTTTTGAAAATAAGAAAATGTTTTGAACCTCAATTCTTATATAATTACCAAGTTAATTCACAATTAAATTTCAATAAATAAATTAATTACCGATTATCTCATAATTAAATTCCAAAAATTGAATTTATTATCAAATTAATTCTTGCTAAAATCCGGGAATGTTACACAAAAAATGAACTCTTCAAAGTGGACGTAGGCTACAATGCCAAACCACTATAAATCTTGCCTTTTTATTGTTTTCATTTTAAATTTTTGAGTGTTCTTTATATTTATATCCACTGCATATATCTTGTATGTGATCTGTGACGTTGAGTTGGTGCTTTCATCTGCAATTGGGTATTTGTGACCAATTTTGGCGCAAACAATTGTACCCATTGTTAGGATGCTCTTACCTTCCCTGTCATTCCTGACCTTAAGGGTTCTGATATAATTGAGCCGAGGATGTTCATAAGGATGAGGTTGCTCAACTTAGGGACGAGAATAAGAGACTTTAAATAGAGTTGAAGTTCGCTTGTAAAGAGCATAAAAAGGTAAAAAAATGCGCTTGAGCGACGGTATGATTGCAATAGAAAAATGCACGCATGGTCAGGGGTGTTGCGTCAAAGTTGGAAAGGATAGAGTAGACCTTAGAGGAGGATGAAGAGCTCTATGGTATTGTTTATAAAAGTGAGATTACATAATACAAGAAATAGGTTGAGGAGACGTAAGCAAAAATTGCCAGATTATTTAGTGAGAATGAGGCTGTTGAATATGAGAGGACGATTATGGTATCCTGCTCAGACACCAATCCTTCCCTTCCTATATGTTTCGGGTTTTCTCATCTTCATAATGATGGATGGAAAACTAACGTGCATAGGTTATTTTGTGACTTTGCAAGACAAATCAGAAAAATAATATCTCAGCTAATTGAAACTCTAAATAACACAAGGAGAAAAGTTATGTTAAAGATATGTGAGCTTGAGGATTCCCTACATGTTACTCAAGGCAGTATTACCTCTTACTCGGAATAGCTTAAGCAAGAGGAGATGAAAAGTAAGAGGGTAGAGGCTTTACTACAATGATCCTGAGATGTACTAGAGTCTTTCTACCCCGTGCTAGACCAGAATTTTCCGAACAACAAAGAGGACTTCGAAGTAATAGCCAAATAACCAATTATCACTGTTTAGGAGCATGCTATGACCCTTATAGGATTTTTCTTCCTAGCATAGCTCCACCTTTTCCTAATGTTTCTTAGATGTCATTTTAGTGCTTAATTGCTATGACATTAGGATAAGAAATGTTTTTTGTGTAACTTGACAATGCTTGACTTGGTTTTGAAGTTTGTTTACTGGATAACATTTCTCTCTAAAATTTGTGAGCTTATAGTGTCTTACATAGCTTACTTGCATTATTATTTAACCTAATATGCATGGACATATTTAGCTTTTTTGGCTGGTTCCTCTCGATTAGGGTTCGGAGGTAGCCGACCTCAATGAGAATTTACATTTTGCCCAAACAGAAATAGCGGAATTAGGGGGCCTATTAAAGAATGTCGAGAGCATATATAAGGCTGTATAAAGAGATGAGATCAAGAAATTAAGGCAAAGGATTGAAAATATGAACAAAGAGATTGCACGACAAAGATGATCCTCATATGACTTCAAATTACATGCGCCTCTTTCAGGTCGAATGTAATTCCTGTGCCCCTTTCCAAGGCCAACTTAGATGAGGTTCTCAAGTGGAAGAATGATGAAAAGAAGCTCAGATTAAAGAGTGCACAATTATTATAAGGGAGAGCCAGGGACGCCACAAACCCATGTCTCGCCCTATCTTTTTGATGCAGAGAGGCTTGTCGGCTCCTCCTCAAGAAATGTGAGAAAAGCATAAATCAACTCTTGAATAAAATTAAACGAATTAAGTGCATGGCCATGGCCCACATGAATTCTCTTCAGAATAAGATTTTTAACTTGGAATACGAGGCCCAATCAGATTTCATTTCAGTTTCCCAAGTTGGGATGGATAGGGCATCTCTATTAGAAGAGCTTCATAAAGGGAGGATAAAGAAAGAAATAGCATAAATTGGCTAGTAAAGTGCCACTGATGTTTTAGATGTTTTTGGCCCGGGCTTGATTTGTCCTTCTTGTACAACTGTGCCAACTATAAGTACAGGTCTCAAGGTTATGAGAATGTCTGGGCCGGCGCCAATTATGATCCTCGCATTGCTTACCACAATACTACTCATGGTAGTGCCACTTGTGCTCGATCATCAGTTGTTATTACCGAGCTAGATGACCAATCCCTACTCTTCAATTGACAGGCGGTTCTACTCAGCCTTCGGTATCATGTTCTCATAGGTCGTATCGATGCAGAGCGGTCATAACTGGCACGTCTTCTGATTCTGAGTCAGATTCTTAATGTAGCTTTTACTATAAGGTATTACTTCATGTTGTAACCTATGCTATTATCTTTTGTAAATTATGTACAGATATTTAAAATAGACAATTTCATTTTGGTAACCATTTAAGGAGCTAACATAACTCGATTTTTTGATATATACATGGCTAGCTTTGAGTAGTGTTTGGATCTGAACCTAATTAATAACTTGCGGTACATTCGATGTATTGTGCTTTCAGGCCATATTTAGAATAAACTTTGAGGTAGCTTATGCCCTCTTGACCCTTAGGTCATATTCTTTAACTGCACATTTGATATGGCCTGACTCCTTGTCTGGGATGTAGTGTCCTACACTAGCTTGGCCACGTGCTTGATATTACCCACCCTCTTGTTTAGGGTGTAAAGTCATATGTACGCTTCGTCAAATCATTATCTAGCATCACCGTTCTCATTTCTGAGATTGTCGTTGTCGCTCAAATGTTGCAATGTAACTGTAGAATGATGACGGTGAGCTATGAAGAGTAAATTGTTCATGCACTTGGCATGGTATTCCATGCTGTTTGGGGGAGGACTGAGAGAAAATTTGACTGTGAAGTCGGGTCACATAACTACAACCTTCGCATGCGCATGATTTTTTGTACTAGTTCTCGCTGTGTGGTATCTATATACCCAGTGTGCTATGTCAGTAGTACTGACATAGAGGGATTTTTATACTGATTCAGGCCATCCAATATCTCTATGACCAATTAGGTTGAGAAGCCGAGCCACGTTGTTTATGGCTCCGTTTTGATAATTGGTTATATCAATCTAATATCCCTGCATCCAATGTAGTAGTTTGGTTAAATAGCTGGACTGCATTGATATAATTCCAAGTGTTTGAGTCTGGATTCACCATTTCCATAACTGAGAGTGCCTTTCTTCTCTACCAAACTTGCGTGTTAATTAGTCGGTGACTATTGGTAGTGAACAATGGTGTGCATGGGGAGTTCATTTAACCTTTCCAAAGAGAGATAATTATGAAATTTTTATACTGGTTTGGCTATCTAATATCCTTACGACCAATTTAATACATCAAATACATATATATTTTTACAACGTTTATTACATACAGGTGCAGATCGCTCAGAATGTGGTTTTAGGTTTCTTATGCAGTATCAAATACTCTATGTGTATGTAGCCTCCGACCTCAATTTCCTTGTGATCTTGGCTCTTCTTCTACATGGGATCTTTAATTCGGTTTGCAACTTAGCCACCATAGTTCACTATTTGTTCAGGATGGTAGTTGGTGTCGAAGACCTAACATGAAATTCTTGGTCCCTAAATGAGAAGTGTGAATACCCTTATTGACCGAGCCATAGTAATTTTTTCCCAGATCCTTCCATCCCTTCATCGAAGTTGCTATCCAAATCAATAAATACTCATAATTTTGGTGGTCATTGGTTACTAAGGGAGGATGACCGGGGGAGGTAGAGGCAACGGTTAAGGAAGACGAAAGGTTTTAAGGTGCCAAGGACATACTGCAAGCATGGTTATTCCTTCCTCGTCATAGTGTTATTCTCGGGACATGTGAGGTTAACCAGGTTATCGAGCCTTCACTGCTTGTTTGCGTTCTCTCTCCTTGCTAGCAGGTAGCTTCATATCAAGAGATATTCTGGGAATCTTTCCATTGGAAAGGATAGCAGCTTGCTATCCTTAAGGATATGTTAAGTCAGCTTATCAAGTAGCGGTTGGTTAAAGTTAGGCGGCCTGGCGATATCTCATGGTTCGGCATCACCGTTCTCATTTCTAAGAGTGTCGTTATCACTCATTTGTTGTTTAGTCGACATAAGTAGTGAGTGATGGCAACGGGCTATGAATGAGGGAGGTTATCTTCGGTCAACTAATGGTAGCTGGGATTGATGATTTGTAGGAAATTGAAAAAAGAGGAACGGAGATTAGGCAAATTCGTCGGAGATTGGGAAAGAAAACGGAGGTCCAGGCCCTCCTTCTAGCACCAAAAATGTTAGTGAAATTTTTTGACTTCACAATACTCAACTTGATTGTGAAGTAATCTAGGAAATGATTGCTCATCGAATTTGAATTAATAGATTTAAATTTTATTGAATTTTACCTTTCAGAAGTGACTATACTACCGAACGCTTACATAGTCTTGTAACCGCACTTCAACTGTTTGTTCGAATTTTCGAATTTTTTTGTAGAGAAATCACAATTTATAATCTAATACAATATACGAAGATAATAAAGCAATGTAACTAAAGAACACATAGGTTTATACGTGGTTTAGATTATTGTTAATTCTACATCCACTGGATAATCCACCATATATTATTTTATAGTACAAATGATTACAATTTCCTAGAAGCATACAATATCTCTTAGTTTTCTATTATCAACTTTAGACTGGAAAAATTGTCCCCCCTCTTCACCTTCCAGCGCCTTCTTTTATAGTATGGAAATGTGCCCTGTTAATTACCATGACTTCCCTTTATCCTTTGCTTCAATCTCCGTCTTTAGATCTTGCCACCTGTCATTCATTACAATGCCTATTCGTTGCATTTGGATGGATGATGCGTCTTTGGTGGGAAGCCAAGGCATTTGCTAGGAGTTAGGAATTGAAGCAGGATGCCTAAAAAATTGGGCGGGAAGCCCAAGCCAGTGCGGGTTAGCTTCTTTCGGCCTGGAGAGGCAGATGTCTTAAGAAGAATATTAGGGATCTCCCTATGCTTTAGGGTGCTATTGATGCATGTGGAGAATGTGGTAATGACTATTTCCTGATGCTCATCATACTATCATGCTGACATCTCTGCTGCCTTTTCTTAGCATGCCAACATTTGGCGAAAATGGAGTTGTGCTACCATGTTTCACTCTGAGAGTTGATTTGTCATATGCTTAGAGCATATTTGATGCTAACCATGATCTGAGCTAATTGTGATTTGATTTTCTCTCATTGAAAGTATGCTCGGGTTGTTGATGAGAGAAAGGAGGAACTCCATTTCTTTTTTCTCCAACTGTAGGTATGGTTCTATGTTGAAGCGTATCCTGAGTGGCCCTACATGCAGCTCTTTTGAACGCTCTTTCCCTCTCTAAATAATTCATATAAATTTGAAAACATATGGGAAAAATCTAAAAAATTCACAAAAAATTGATCAATCATCTTTTATCTCATCTAAGAATTTTAGACCAAAATAATTATTTATTATTCTACACATCATATAAAAATTTCAAGTGATTTGGAGAAGGTTTGATTCACTTTTTGCCTTAAACATCAGAAAACGTCATCATTAAATTCCCAAACATGAAAAAATATTATCTAGCCTTTAAAATCTTGTTTATTATCATTTAAAACATCACAATGCATACGAGCTTAACCCATATGGGTTAGGAAGTTTTTGGAGAAAGGAATGCTCACTTAGTTTAATTATAAATTGATCAAAAGCTTTACTTTCTCTATGGATGAAAGCTTCTTTCCTTTCCTTTAGTTTTCTTTTTCTTCCTCTTTAAAAATATGCTCGGCCTTCCTTGGTCTTCTATTTAGTTTATTTTTGAGTGGGGGAGAGAATTAATAAAAGGTAGGAGTGTTAGGGGTTTAGTATGGGCATTGGGTTAAAATACCGTTCTAGCCTATTATTTTTAATTCGCCCAATACTCCATCTTAAATGCACTCTTCATTATTATAAAAAAATTGTATCACTTAGTTATCATCTCATAATGTATTTTATTTAGTTGTTCATTTAAGTATTCCCATATATTATGGGTGTTACACTAACAGTCAATAGTGAACTACCCGGTCCATGATCGTATTCTGATCGTGGGCAAGTCCGGTTCAAAACTGGTTGCCAAGGTTTATGGGTTGATTATCAATAATGAACAACTCAGTCGATGATTGTATTTTGATTATGGGTAAGTCTACTTCACTTCGACTAACCAAGGTTTTTGGATCAATCATCAACAGCGAACTACCCAATCGGTGATCGTATTTTGATCGTGGGTAAGTCTGGTTCATTACTGCCAGCCAAAGTTTATGGATCGATCGTTAACAGTGAACTACCTAGTCGATGATCATATTTTGATCACAAGTAAAGTCTGATTCACTTCTTTCGGTTGAGGTTTGGGTAATACTATCATTGTGTTCCAGTATTATATGCCCTTTAGTGTACAGGGATCCAGTCCACATGGTTCCAAGGGTTGAGAACTTTAATCGGTTCGAGAAGGCAGTCTTTATAATGTTATGTTAAGCCGATCACTTACCTTAGTACACCCTATCATTGGGGTTCCGTGAAAATGAGGCAATTGGCAACATCTTTATTCTTGATTCAAGTAGTTATAATAGTCCATGTGCAAAATAGGAAACCAAGAACAAAGAGATTTCAGAGGATGCTTATTTATTAATAGTTGTGGCACAATTCCATTTATGATATGATAATAGTATTTGAAAAAATAGAAATTAATAAAATAATATTAGATATTATGAGCATTCATGCTTTCATAAACATTGCTATGTTCACTGTGTTAAGAGTGTATGCTCTATTTCCTAGGTCTATATTGATAACATACAGTCCTTCCCAAATTAGATTAAGTGCCCCAATCAAGGGAAGATTCTCTTGAGGACAAGATCTCCTTCTTTTAGTGAGCAATGTTTTACCTTGAATTTAAATTTCTTTACACTTTATGTTTTTGGATGACAACCTTCAAAGCGGCCTCGTCTCACTGTTCGTCAACTAGGTCCATGGACATATTGAGTAACTCCTTGTTTTCATTTGGATCATAGTGAATTTGCATATGAGATAGAACTATGCTTTTATGGGGAGCCTTTGATCTGTAAGAAAAAATGAAAGTGGTATGCCCTATTCTTAAGAGAAGTGTGGTACACCTAAAGTTCTAGTGGGAGCTTGTCCACCCAAGCCCTCTTAGCCTTTTCCAAATGTTTCTTGATGAGGGCTTTAGGGACATTATTGATTGGTTCCTCTTATCCATTGGCCTATAGATGCACAATAGTGCAAAAGCTTTTCATGATTCCATGTTGTTGATAGGAGTCAATGAACTCTTCACTATGATATTGCAATCTATTCTCCAAGATAATCTGAAGTGGGACTTCGTACTTGCATATAAAATTTCGAACCTAAAATTTGGTGACCTTAGTGGAAGACACATTATGAGTGGTTCTTCTTCTACCTACTTAGTGAAGTACTATATCGCTATTGTTGCATACTTAGCTTCACCCTTGGCCATAGGAAGCTCCTCAGTCAAGTTTGATCTCCAAAAAACAAAGGGATATGGGCTGACAACGTGGGTCAGTTCGATTGGAGGTGGCTTTGGGAATATTAGAAACCTTTGACACTGGTCGTG
This sequence comes from Allium cepa, assembly GCA_030765085.1. NCBI lineage: Eukaryota > Viridiplantae > Streptophyta > Magnoliopsida > Asparagales > Amaryllidaceae > Allium > Allium cepa. The sequence goes on along the minus strand of CM060934.1, from coordinate 952,774,002 downwards.
TCTTTTTGCATATTCTATTGCATCTTGGTTCAATGTTGGCCTAAAGTACCATATATAACACCTTCTTTGCCAAGATTTTTCCCCTGGTTGGTCCCCGCTACTACGTTGAAGCATGTGATCAAAGACTTCATAGTCTCTCTTCCAACAGCACATCTTAACAGTGGATTAGAGAATGCTCTTAGGAACAAGGCACATCCTGTATTGTAAGCGAGGTTCCTTCTATAATACTTTTATGGCTTTGTTATGATTAATCAGTAAGACTCCACTAGTCAAATACTTGATTATTGGGGCCATCCAAGTTTCTTCTTTTTCAATAGTCCAAACAATGTTGGCCTCATCAAAGCTCGATTACGAAAGAGTCGTTGCCGAAACTGACTGGAGGAGTGGTCCATTTCCAGTGCTCGTCAATTTTACTTGATTATCTACATCCTGATTCTCCTCTCCTGGAATGTGTCTTAACACATAGTTCTCCAACTCATTAAGTAACTATTTTACCTTCTTCGAATGGAGGCCAAGCACTTTCCCTTAGCCTGAAATTATCCATGCCCTTGTTTGACTAGCAGTTGTGAGTCGATGTGAAATTATGAATACATAATGATCTGATTCCATCTCCTTTGCGATTTCCAATCCTTCTATTAGTGCTTCATATTAAGCTTTATTATTTGTCATACTAAATTATAGCCGCAAGGAATAGCATAGTTTCTACCCTTCGGGTGTGACCAAAACTACTCCAGCTTCAGGATTATGATCATTCAAAGCTCCATCCACAAACGTGTGCCACTTTAGAACTTCTTCCTCCTAGGGTCCTATTTCATTATCTTTGATAGTTAATTCCATGATAAAGTTTGCTGAGGCATGTTTCTTGATCACCGTTCGAAGATGGTAGGTGATTTCATACTGATGCAAGTCGATGGTCCACTTTAGCAACCGATCTGATGTATCTGGGCGATGTAAGTCTTATCTCGATAGTTGGTCAATTAACACCTAAATAGGACTAAAAGAATTTTCTTAGCTTCCTAGATGATATCGCAACAACTGAATAGTGGCAGGAATTTCCCTGAGGAGAGCCTAAAAGAACACTTCGAGGGATTTAGCTTCATCCTAAATTCCAAGAGCACTTAAAAAAATTCATTCAGGTGGTATATGTGATATTTGGCCTTTATGGACTTTACCAGCATGTCATTCATATATACTTCTATAGTTCTTCCAAACTTCTTAGTAAACATCTTGTTGACCAACTACTGATAAGTCGCTCCGACGTTCTTTAATCCAAAGGGCATAGCTTGTAGCAGTACATGCCCAAATTAGTAATAAAACTAGTGTAGTTCTGATTAAGGACATATATAGAAATTTGATTACATCTGGAATAAGCATTCCATAAAAGATAATAGTTCTTGCCCTACGGTCCCATCCACCAACTGATCAATTCTTGGGAGCAGGAAACCATCTTAGGGCATGCGTCATTTAGGTTATAGATGTCGATTCATGTCTACCATTTCCCGTTTGATTTCTTGACCAATACTAGATTAACTATCCATTCTTGGTAGTATGATTCCCTAATGAATCCATTTCCTAATAAAGACTCGACCACCTCATTTAGTGTTACCAATCGATCAAGGCTCATGCTTCTTTTCTTTTGATTTAACTGGGGTTTCCTTTTATCAATGTTGAGTACATGGCACAAAATGCTAGGAGGGATTCCCCACATCGTATGATCAATTGTTTGTTTGACATCAAATCATAAACACGCCAAGTATAACACAAATGCAATGAAATAAAGTACACAAGAATTTATAATAGTTCGTTCAAAATGTGCATACATCTACTATTCATTTTCATCCACTTTCTTATATATCAGTTTCACAATGATTGAAATAAAGAATACAATAATATGAAGCTCAATAGAAAGTAAGATATGATTTCTAGAAATCCCGTTGGACAAGGTCTATTTTATAGCTTTATGCTATCAAATTGTCTACCATTATTATCATAAGCTTGGGGATTTGTAGGGGAAAGATATAGGGACGTTAGGCTTATAAAATAGGTAATTTCCTTATTTATCTCCTTCTGTTAGGTTATTTCCTTATATAATAGATTCAGCCCTGTACTTGCTATATATAAAAGATTTGGTCCAAGATTTTCATAATCAGTTTCCAAGCATTTCTTGGTTCGATACCCTTATGACACAAGTGGTTCGGTAGAGTTGGTATCGAATAAAGAAACTAATTTGGTTCTACCTACCAAGCAAGATTTCAAGTCCGGTGGGACAACTACCAAATAGAAAATTCTGCTCGATAGGTACCGAACCAATATGTTGTTTTTGTAGGAAATTGTGATTTTTTTCCTTGCTTCTCCTGATCTCCCTCCCTTATGCCTTAGGTCTTTTCGGCTATGAAGTGAGACTTCAAATACGGAATCTTCAACCGTTTCTACTTTTTATAACATTATTCCATACATACCTCTCTATAGGTGAAAACACCTATAACAATAGCCGAATATATTTAGTCCCTATTTTATATCAAATATAATAAATCTGCAGTGCTCTATGTCATTGAAACATCTAGAGACCGATTCAAGGTGAATATAGGAGATACTATCAATCAATGTGTGTCTAAAGGCTATATCCCTAAGATATTGAATCTCATTTATATTTAATATAATTCATTATGTAATATATAGATATTACAACAATTTTGTATGCACGATGGCTATCTTCCTATTATCTATCACTAAATTATATTGATTTGTTTATATTAATCAACCTGTTAATTAAATCTTTGTACAAATTAAAAAAAATTACATTCCAATTCGGCCATTATGCCTATTTTATATAATTTTCTAAATTTTAATTATTTTTTAATAATTTATTTATGTTATTTTTTATTTATAATTGTATGTATATATTACAGATTTAAAATAAATTATAATATATGTAGAATATGTTTTGGCATCAAAATAAATCTATTTAATTTTAAATATATATATATCTGTATGTGTATACTATATTATTACATGTATATTGTATTATTACATATATGCATAAAATATATAAATGTAAATATTTAATTTATTAAAACATAAGAAGCAGTTTTGGATTTTTATTAATATATATAAGAAATAATGTTATTTAATTTTTTAGTATTTGCTTTTATTGAAAATTTTATACTTTAACTATTTATGTTTTAAATGGTTTGTATGTCTAAAAAAATTATTATTTTCGATAGTATAAAATATTATTCAAAATAAAAAATATTTATTTACTTAATTAAAAGGTGTTTTGAATTAATTTTATATATCTAGATTTTAATTTTAAAATATTTTACTAAGTCAAAATTAGATATTTTAGATATTAAATTAGAATTTAAATTTTATTGACTTGATAAAAATCCAATTAAATATTTTAAATTTTATTTCATTTAGTGTATAAATAAATTTTGAAATAAAAACATACACAAGATGTGCACATAAACTAGTGCATTTTATATAATATTTTGAAATAGCTAATGCGCATATGAGTGGTAAATGTATACATCGTAGATGCAAATTCCAACTTTTATATATGTATATGTTAAGTATGTACCATTATTATGTTGCACATGCACATTATACACATATGAGCATATAATGATATATTAACAAATAATATACTAATTAATGTTAATTGACTTGTTAATTAATTAAAAATAAAAATAAATAAAATTTGATGTATTTAACTTAATGAGATTTGGGTATAATACAACCCATTAGACTTCATAGGCCCAATATGATCTAAATTGGGATAAAAATTGAAATCTACCTATTTCTCCTACTAAAGACTAGCCCAATTTCCACAAAATCTTAGTATAACTAAGATAGAGTATATTTCATTCATTTTTAGTAAAGAAACTAAAGAAATTTTTATGATAAAAGTACAAGATCATATGATTAAAAAAAGTATTTTTAAATATCCAGGCTTAGCGTTACAAGAGTATGGGGAGGTAGAAAGAAACACAACAAATCAATTTGATATAGGTTGGGCAAAATGGAGGCAAGCAGTGCCATTTTATGTGATTGAAGAATACCAGAGAAACTAAAAGGGAAATTATATCATACAACAATCAGACCAATGATATTGTACGGAGTAGAATGTTGGCCTTTAAAAAAGAAATAAGAAATTAAGTTAAATAAAGTGGTAATGAGAATTCTAGAAGGGATAATTAGAATTACAAGAAAATATAGGATTAGAAACGAGAGTGTGAGAGAGAAATTGGAAGTGATACATATAAGTGAGAAAATTATGGGAAGTGTTTGCACAAAAAATGGGCAAACACCTCCAAGTCGTATGATTTAGCCGATTTTAAGTTGTTCTTAGTGATTTGGATGATTTATGCAAATATGTAAAAAGCAGGGACTAAACTGTAAAAGACACACAGATTTATAGTGGTTCGGCCAGAACGTGCCTACGTCCACTTTATATGTTATTCTCCTTTTCTATTCAGATTACAAGTACAAAGCTTTGATTACAAGTAACTGAAAGTTGTTTGAAAGTTCTATCCATGCTTGAGCTCTCAAACTTGTCCCCTATTGTTGTACCCCTGCCCCTCTATTTATAGAGTGAGGCTGAGGGTAGGGGTCCTAGATGTATATAGCTGGTGGTGGGCCTGGGCTGATGCAATCTGGCCTGGCAAAGTCGGTCCGGAATGCCTTGATTCGGTGGGACTTGGTCCGGTGGTGAGAGATCCGGTGATGGTTGGTTGGAGTTTGATTCGGTGGTGAGGGCGTAGCTTGGTCCGGTAGTGCATGGAGTTGGTCCGGTAGTGTATGGAAAGATGGTTGGTTCGGCAGTGGATGGTAGAGGAGTAGCTTGGTTCGGCTAGGAAGGGAAGTGGAGTTGGTTCGGCAGTGGATGGTAGAGGAGTAGCTTGGTTCGGCTAGGAAGGGAAGTGGAGTTGGTTCGGCTAGGAAGGGAAGTTTGGACCGGCAGTGCTTGGGAGTGGAGGATGGATGGTTCGGCAGTGCTTCCTTTCATTTGGCTTGGTTATATCTCCTTCATACGAACTCTGATTAACCTAAAATTTGAAATATGGCATTTCCTAGTCCTTATCATCATTTCCAATCAATTTCGTCCCGATCGAAGCTCAACCAAATTTTGGCGATATTGATCGTAGCCTTGATTCCAACTGATCTCCATCATTCCTTGCCAATTTGTTGATATTCCAGTTTTGACCAAAAATAGGATAACACTTTGCCCCCCAAAACATGCCGTGTGATAGGAAGGCGTGTTTTGTAATGCCATGAGCTGGATGTTCATATCCTATTGATGTCCTGCAAAGGAATTTTCAGTTTTATGTGACCTCAAATGACGACCGTTCAGGATCAAGATATTTGAGATGAAGTGCGACCGTTCATGGTCAAGCGCCTAACTTCAAATGACGATCGTTCGGGATCGAGCCATTTGAGGTGAAGTGCGACCGTGCGTGGTCAAGTGGCGGACCTCAAATGACGACTGTTCGTGATCGAGCCATTTGAGGTGAGGTGAGTTGTGCGTTCGGGGTGAGTTGTGCCGTTCGAGGCGAGTTGTGACCGTTCGAGGTCGGGTTGTGACCGTTCGAGGTCGGGTACCGTTCGAGGCGAGTTGTGACCGTTCGAGGTCGGGTGTCGTTCGAGGCGAGTTGTGACCGTTCGAGGTCGGGTGCCGTTCGAGGCGAATGAGTGTGCCCGGGGGGGACTTAATATTATCAGTGCCGGAGTTATTGTTTGGGGGAGTTTCCGAATCAAAGACTTCGGCAGTTCACTGCCATGCAAGAGGTGCTCATGGACCGTTCGCGATCCAACGGGCATACAAGTAGATTTTTTTCATAGAATTGTAAATATTAAAGCAATAATCATATAAACCTTATAGCAGAAATGTCCAAACAGGCAGAATTTAAATGTTCAAATCAAAATCAAAGAAAAAAGCAAAATGAAGATGTTAAAGCGTAAACTCTTATTATAACGCGGTTGGTAGTCATTCAGAGCATGCCTATGGATCGTGCGCGATTGCTCACATGTGTAAATGATTTAACCGTGTTAGTGAGAGGTTTACAACTTGTTCGTCGTTATTTTAATCAAGCAATCAATGGATAATCAAACGGTGCCCCGATCCAGGGTCACCTCTAGCCGATGTAGACGGTGGTCGCTCTGGCTTCACTGCTGGAGTTCGCCTCCTCACATACTGAAGGAGCATACCGTTCCTGATATGCCCTTCCACCTCGTCCTTCAAATGCCTACAATCATTAGTGCTATGACCGTTCAATTCATGAAATACACAAAACTTGTCTGATTTTCTTTCGTCAGAAGTTGGATCCCTTTGCATCGGTCTACGATACGGAACCTGCTCTTTAGTATCCTGATAAATTCGTTCCAGACTCTCATTCATCTCAGAGTAAGTGGTGAATCGCGGCTCCCTCCGTTTCCGCTTTGACCTGTCCCCGTCATTCTCAGTCTTTCTTTTACCTCTACTAGTTTCCACACCTTTCTCAGGGGGATTTCCTCATTTGATCGCATAAATATCAATTCCTTCCCCTTCTTCTCTTTCGGCGTTCGCATCCTCCAATCGTAGAAACTTTTCCGCCTCATGATAGAATTCTCCTAGATCCACGGGTGGATCCTTAGTTAATGAATTTTTGAACTCTGTTCCGTCAGCTATCCCGGACACAGCTGCTATCATAACCATGGATGGATCTGGTCGATCCACCGAAGCTGCTGCCGCATTGAATCGCGTTAGGTAACTCCTCAAAGTCTCTTCGGTTTTCTGCTTTAGGGTTGCCAAAGTCATCACATTCTTGGGTCTTGTAATGTGGACCCTGAATTGCCTCATAAATCTCTCAGTTAAATCATTCCACGTTACGATGGATCCATTCTCCAATTGTCTAAACCACAGTGCTGCAATATTCGCCAAGTACAATGGAAAGCACCGGGCCATAACCTCCTCTGATGCCCCCATCACTTCCATATGCCTCATATACTTCGTTAGATGAACCGTGGAGTCCGTTCTCCCGTCATACATGTCCAGCGATGGTAACTTGAAATCCGGTGGGTTTCTAGCTTGCCTGATTGCTGGAGTAAAAGGACTCCTATTAACATCCTCCAAATCTTTGTTTACCAAACCGCCTCTCATAGCATTTCTAACCATCTCCGCCAACCTGTCATTGTCTCCGAGATGCAATCTTTGTTCATTACTTTCGACCTGCCCCCCGAGTCCACGAGGGAATTCTGGGATCTGCCCCCTTGACTGAGCGTTCACTCCTCTGCTGCTCCCAGGTTGTGCAGATGCTCCTCTTTCTCTCTCCGAAATTGGATCTATGTTCTCCATGGGTGTGCCTCCTAATCCAGGTGCTATGCCGGATGGCCTGCTCCGTTCCGAACTCCATCCGCTTCCCTATTCTGTGCTCCAAGTTGCCCAATCTGCTGAAACAAATTCTGAATCAACTCCTCTTGTCTTTTCATCATTGTCTCCATCTCATCCCTGGTGATGAAGACTGAAGTTTGGTTCTCTCCTGAGGAAGCCCCTTGACTCCCTTCGTGCTGACTTCTTTCTGGTCTCTGTCTTCTACTTGTTTTCCTTCCAAGAGCCATAATCTCGGATAGATTTCTGGTTCTTAAAGAGAGACTCTCAACAAATCTTTGCGAGGCAATGATTAAAGCGCTCCTGAGTTGTTCTCAGTGAAAGCACCAAAAATGTTTGCACAAAAAATGGGCAAACACCTCCAAGTCGTATGATTTAGCCGATTTTAAGTTGTTCTTAGTGATTTGGATGATTTATGCAAATATGTAAAAAGCAGGGACTAAACTGTAAAAGACACACAGATTTATAGTGGTTCGGCCAGAACGTGCCTACGTCCATTTTATATGTTATTCTCCTTTTCTATTCAGATTACAAGTACAAAGCTTTGATTACAAGTAACTGAAATTTGTTTGAAAGTTCTATCCGTGCTTGAGCTCTCAAACTTGTCCCCCATTGTTGTACCCCTGCCCCTCTATTTATAGAGTGAGGCTGAGGGTAGGGGTCCTAGATGTATATAGCTGGTGGTGGGCCTAGGCTGATGCAATCTGGCTTGGCAAAGTCAGTCCGGAACGCCTTGATTCGGTGGGACTTGGTCCGGTGGTGAGAGATCCGGTGATGGTTGGTTGGAGTTTGATTCGGTGGTGAGGGCGTAGCTTGGTCCGGTAGTGCATGGAGTTGGTCCGGTAGTGTATGGAAAGTTGGTTGGTTCGGCAGTGGATGGTAGAGGAGTAGCTTGGTTCGGCTAGGAAGGGAAGTGGAGTTGGATCGGCAGTGGATGGTAGAGGAGTAGCTTGGTTCGGCTAGGAAGGGAAGTGGAGTTGGTTCGGCTAGGAAGGGAAGTTTGGACCGGCAGTGCTTGGGAGTGGAGGATGGATGGTTCGACAGTGCTTCCTTTCATTTGGCTTGGTTATATCTCCTTCATACGAACTCCGATTAACCTGAAATTTGAAACATAGCCTTTTCTAGTCCTTATCATCATTTCCAATCAATTTCGTCCCGATCGGAGCTCAACCAAATTTTGGCGATATTGATCGTAGCCTTGATTCCAACTGATCTCCATCATTCCTTGCCAATTTGTTGATATTCCAGTTTTGACCAAAAATGGGATAACAGGAAGTGGACTAATATTGTATAGATATATAAAAAGAAGACAAGAAATTGCATTAGTAAGAAGAGGAGATAATATTTACATTAGAGGAAAATGATAAAGATGAAAAATTAAACTGACATAGGAGGAGAATGTAAAAAATGATCTAAAAATTTTAAATTTAGCTAATAATATGGTTCAAATAAAATGCTATGGAAATTGAGAATTCGTGTGTTGACCTCAACCATTCGAGAAAAACGCAAAGACGACGACAACGATATGTTTGATGTATTAATTTCATTATCTATATCTCTAGAAAACAATACATATAAATGAAAGCAAAAGCAAAAGCATACTTTATTTTGGATAGGATTTATTATAGAGTTAAGTTATATAATTATTACATAATTTCCATTAGGGCACACCCTAACTCTATCAAACTCTCACTTGCACTTGGGGCCAATTATGGAGCATCATTCCTATGCCTTCGATCAATCTACGAAAACTAGATTGATAAAGCGCCTTATTGAATGGATCTAGATGTTAACTTTAGTATCTACTCTTTCGATTACGATCTCTCCATCACAGATAACTGTCTTATCATGTGGAACTTATGGGGGATGCGTCTTGATTTCATGTGAGCTCACGGTTCATTGGTAATCTATATTTCTGCATTATTGTTGCAATACATTAGCATTGGATCATCAATGCTTGGGATCACTCCTAGCTTCTTAATGAATTTACATGTCCACATTATTCATGTTGCAGCATCGCTTAAGCGAAGTACTCAACCTCCATGGTTGAATTGGCTACAATTCTGGTTTGAATTTCCAACTAACGGCTCCTCTACTTAGGATAAATCAAAACCGAGTATGATTTGTTGTCATCAATATCACTCTGAAGAATCTAATCTAGATATCCCTTATGAGGAGTTTGTTGTTTCCATACATAAGAAACAAATCCTTATTATTTTTTAAATGCTTAAGGATGACCTTAACTGTTTTCCAATGATTTTCGCTTAGGTTATTGATGTAACTCAATTTTTTCGTAAGTAAAAAATAAAAACCGATCAAGGCTTATTTGTTTCGCCCAGTTCGGTCCATGGTGTCTCAGATCTAGGCCAGCGCCTACAAATCAGCCAAGGATTAGGAGTAGGTCGACTAAGCCCCCTCGGTTGCCATCCTAGGTCCAAGCTGGGCCTCAACCAGCCCATCTATTCAATAGCACATTAATCTAACTGACGGTTGACACGTCTTAAAGTAGTTTCAACAACCAACTCATCAAGGAAGCTGGACCTAGGCATAATTCGTCCCAGTCCACCCCAACCTATCTCACATATGATCGGCTCCCTCATGTTGACCTGCTTTCGACATAGCAAGAAAATACCTATCCGCTCAAGCATCTCTCCTAACTATTTACCGACGGGCACAACTCAACACCGACTCAAGCAAGGCCCGCCTTTGGTCCAACCTCGTTATAGCCAGCGCACCATCTCATCATCACATGCCTGTTGTAGCATTCCCACGGCTTTATTATTGGAAACTTCATGTTCTCTTAATGCCCTAGGCATTCAACTTACTAACCCAACTCACCTTGCCACCTAAGCATGTAGAGATAAACGACAAAAGTTACAACCAGGTGTATCTACTCCTCATAGTGAGCATGTTGTATCCTTATAATATGTCATCGCAGTCCATAGCGTTAAATGCATAGTAAAGGCACGGTATGCACCTTGTATGGTTCTCCTACAAGCATTCATCTCAGCCACACATTTCTTTCATTATTCCAGCTGTCTCTCGTACGCCCGTTCAACCCACTCGACGACCAATCATGCTTCCTGCTTGCTTTACAGCTCAGTCTCAGTCATTTAAACACCAATTTCAGCTACTATAAATACATCATGCATTCTACTTCACAAGGGTTTAAAAACATTAGCTTTCAAGTATTTGGGTATTTTAAGTCATTATCTTATCATTTAGGTTGCTGCAATAGAACTGGAATAGTAAGAAATTTCTAACGATAGACGTAGGTTGTCGTAGATCGAACTACTTTAAAACTCTGTTTACTTTACTTTTCAGTCTATTAGTATCCCCTAGTTTTCATTTTTAACCAAGGTATTAGTTACCAATCGTTAACAGTACTTCCACTTAAACACATTTTCGTGGTTGATAAAAAATATAGCCAATATTTTGGCACTATAAGAAGGGACTCTCCCAAAAGCTCCCAACTTTTCCTCACCCTTTTTCACTTTTGCTAATTATTTTCATGCCCTTTTTTGCACCACATCTAACATTGGGTGGCAATGGTGAACAGTGTTCCACCGCCCTTCTTTGGTAACAGATAATTTCCCTCTAAGGATTCAGATCAAAATCCTATTTCACCTTTATTTCGTGTGCAGCGACAATGCATACCCATTCACTCTTTCAGATTACTGCTACCACCAACCAAGTCATGGTAATTATGTACATATAATCGCATGAGGATCACACCAACTACTTGGCAAATTCCCTGGCTTCCCAACCTTCATCAAATGGCACCGCCAATGCTAGTATAAGCGGTGTTTCCTTTATAAGGATGGCATGCTCAATCCTCCACTAGGAATTCTCATCATGTAGAAGACTATTGAGTCGGCTAGCACCTATAGTGGAGCCAGGGCCAAGATGGTTGACCTAGTAGTCATAGCCACCTATTTCGCACATCCCGGTAGGAGGTCTTAAAGCAACTCAACACTCTAATTTATGTTTAGAGCCCCTCCTCCTGCAGGAATCAGGCAACGAGGCAAGCGTAGGTCTGGACCGAGCCAAAGGCCCACTGCAGCTAGTTTACTCAGTCAACAAGCAACAGAATAGATCCCTCACTCATCTTCTCCCTTGGTCATGTCCCAAGCGACCAGGTGCCCTTCTACATGTCTGAAGACGATTGTGCTTAATAGCAAGCACCTTTTTCAAGCATGCTCACAAGATTAGCCCATCACCACAACCAAGTTACTAATCCTATAACAAGTTCTATGTACTAAGTTCATGTGAACGGTGGCACTCATTACCTATCTCACCATTGTATAATATACTTATACATGAGTTCTTGCACCAGCCATGCGCTATGGTTTATGTTGGGACCTGCAGTCATCTTACGATTGGCGGCGTGTCACCTTGGAGAACCTTCAAACCCTTATACACTTCAGATTGAGTGTGGCCCATCCTCCACTTTACATCTAACCACTTGTCACCCAGGAGAACACAAACATGTCCTCTCGTTTATGCCTCTGCTACTCATCGCACCATGTCTGGTCAGCACATAATTTGCATGACGACCAGGCTTAACCCGTTTTTAACATACATTGCTATTTAACATATCTTAACAAAGAAAACATTTTCCGTAAGTAATGCAAGAACTAAGCTAGGCATTCGTGGTATTCAACTCTACAAGCCGTACACAAACAAATGGAAAAAAGCAGAACAACAAATTCTTAAGTAAAATTCATAGCAAATTGTATCTTTTATTCGGTCCAATAGTGCGGGGGTAGATAGCCTGCCCCATTAGGCGCATGAAGATATTTTATCACAAACTAGTTAAGAAAAGAAAAGGGAAATACCTACGCTTTGGAATGCTCCAAGAAGACTCGGCTTCAAATGTGTAGATGGGCGTTCCAAGCGCCGCCTAATTGGTATTTTGGTGAAAGTATGGGAACACTACCACCCTTAAAGCCTTACACATCGAATCTCTCAAGAGATCTCAAAACGCTGCTAGTCGAAGATACAAGCCTCCAAAGACTTTGGTTGTAACCAGTGCCGGCCCAACCATTTGGGTTGCCCCAGGCAAAATAAGAAAATAAAAGCAAAATATAAAAAAAAATAACTTTAAGGAAGGTACACGTTGATCATTGGTGTTCATACACCACAATTGAGCCAGAAACCATCATACTAAAACTTAATTATTGAATCGTCTTGTAACTACTGTTTTAGAAAAAATTTCTCCATAATATGCTATAGCTAGATAAAACTATAATTTGTTGCCCCTCCGTGTCGGTTGCCCTAGGCGTCGGCCTTGCTTGCCTACCCCTAGGGCCGGCCCTGGTTGTAACATCAAAAATAGAAACGTCAGCTACTTCTCTTTCCAATATGACAATAAATTATGCAAACCAAGCTAGATTTGGTACTGTCAGAGAAAGATGGTAAGGAAACCCATCAGCATCAATTGGCATTGGCTTGATAAAGATGGTCAATTAGCATCGAAAAAATGATTAGAGAGGGCGGGCTCAGGCCAAGCAACGACTCAGAGTTTATCTCTAAACAACATTCTATATAGCAGTCCAAGACAAAGATCAAGATTCAAAAAAATTCAATATCAAGGGACCTTCCTTGTAACACTAAATAAGTTTGACAAAACAGAAGGCACTTTGAGAGGAAGGTGAAGTTAGCTATTTTTACCAATAGAAAACCATGTAACATCTGGGGTATCTGAAGGAATTTACATGATAGAAGCTTCATGGCTTCAAAGTGGAAGGTAATAGGGGTATATACATGCTTATCCCTTCAATCACAACCATTACACTAAAGGCAAAAAGGGATCTCAACCATTTAGAAATAATTAAGTGTCGTGTCACACCACACGCATAGAAGGGTGACATATCTCTACCATACCTTGAGAAGCACAACCGCCTCAACTAATAGCATAGTGCCACGTATGACGCTTATTAAATGCACGACAGAGTGGCAAAATGGCAGGAACTTCATGATTCGAAAAGACTGTACCCGCCTACGAGCATGACTATGGGGGATCAAATGTTACTTAATTTTTCATAAGTAAAAATAAAAAATAATCAAGGCTTCTTGGTCTGACCTGGCCCAGTTACTTCCTCGCAAACCAACCAATGATAGAGGGAAAGTTGGCTAGGCCCCCTCAGTTGCTAGCCTAGGTCTAGGCTAGGCCCACACCAGCCTATCTACTCAATAGCACATCAAGCCAGCTAACGGCCGTCGTGCCCCAAAGTAGTTTCAATTCAACAGCCAACTCATCAAGCAAAGCCGGACTTGGGCATCACCCAGCTTAGTTCGCATCGTACCATCTCACATATGACCGACTCCCTCATGTCGACCTGCTCTTGTCATAGAAAGTAGATATTAATTGTCCAAGCGTCTCTTTCTACTATTTTCCAATCAACATAGCTCAAGACCGGCTCAACCATGGCCTGCCTTTAGCCCAAGCCCGCTACAACCACCCACGACCAACACACTTTCATGTTATCTCATCCCCAATTCGGTATGCCCTCAGCTTTGTCCTTAGAAATTTCTTGTTCTCTTAAAGCCCTCGGTAGTTAGCTAACCAACCTAGTCTTCGTGGTCAGTTAGTATGTAAAGATAAATGACAAAAAGTACACCTAGGTATATCTACTCTTGATAGAGAGCATATTGTATTTTAATAACATGCATCCACAGAACATAATACATTAAATGTGCAGTAAAGACATGGTATGCACTTTGCACAGTTCTATTATTGGCACTCATCTAAGCCATAAATTCCTTTCACTATTTCAGTTGTCTCACATCAGCTCGTTCTGCCCCCATCAACGGCTTATCGTGCTTCTTGCCTGCTTTACAACTCAATCTCAGTCGTTTAGACACTAATTTCAGCTACTATGTATCCATCATGTATTTTCACTTTAATATGGTTGAAAATCATTAGCTTTTAATTATCTTAGTATTTTAAGTCATTATCTTGTAATCTGGGCTGTTGTTATAGATGTGGATAATAAAAAATTTCTAATAGTGGACGTAGATCGAACTACTCTAAAATTCTTGTTTACTTTACTTTTTAGTTTATTATTATCCCCGCATTTTCATTTTTAACCAAGTCATTAGTTATCAATCATTGCTAATACTTCCTCTTAAACACACTTTCGAGGATGACGAAAAATCTAGCCAACAATTGATATCGACTAAATACGCCTAGCACAAAAACAACCAACTCTAGTACATAACATATTCTACATAATGGATCCTATTGCCGATGCATAAGGAATTCTATCATAAGTTGTCTATCCACATTCGTAGATGGGGAGTCCTTCTTAGAAAGGAAAAATCCATGCTCCATTGGAACACTTCAACACTTCGAATTTTCCATACTAAATTTTCTTGGTATGATATTTATGTATATCTATTGGGACAATCCCAAATTGCACTGATCAATTGGTGAGGACCAAAAAGTGTAACTTCAAGGAGAAGATGAGGTCATCCAATCTAATTCGAATTAGGTATGCTCAAGAAGCAATGGAACTGGTGATCCATCTAAGTATTAAGTAATCGACCATCAAGAGAGGCATTATGTTAGAAATTTTTTTTGCAGTTTAAGCCTCATTCGTTAGGTTATGCTATTATTGCCTCTATTATTACCTCTTTACCCTATCCTATCAAACCCGAAATAACTTAGGTTTACTCAACTAGTTAGGAAGATGCCTTCTCAAGACTAGAAGCAAAACTAAGAATCTGGCCAAATAAGACTGATATCAGGCATCATTAAGAAAGAAGAATATATCTAATTCGGGATACAGTTAAACCACATCGGTGTTCCTGGTCCTGTAGAAAGATGAATCAAGTTCTTTTTACCAGTGTTCCACTTTAAAAAAATATCGCTTATAGATGAAACTTCTGTAGCCGCTAGGTCTAAAGTGAAGGCATTATGTTCATGCACAACTTTCGAGATTGATTAGCCTAAGTCTTAATAAGATAACCTTGCAATTAGAGGTTTATTATAATTTCTGATTGGACGCCATAGTAAAAAAAAACAGTGAACCACACTACTTCTACTATAGGCTACCAAGAAATGAGAATTGTTGAAACTAGTAAGATCAATCAGGAAAAATAACCATGAATAACAATGATCAATTAATACAACGAACATGGATTAATATACCTGGTCTTTTTCTTGGTGAATCAGTTCTATAACCAGACTCATTTTTAGTGGTTGATGAAACTAGAGGTTCACGAAGGAAGGAAACATGCTTAGCACTGTATGTAGGGAGCTGCCTAGTATACCAACTACATCTAACATGTGAAATGGATGCATAAGGATGTTGTGCTCTGCTTGGAATATAATTCAAAATTTGAAAGTACTAGAAATTCAGCATACCATTAGAGAAACTTTATCGACCAACCGGATAGATTAAGAAAAAAGCACTAGCAGCTGCAACGGGAGATGAATATACAAAGGCCATATTATATAAGGGAAAGAAAACTTCCTTGTTGCCTACCTTATCTAACAAACCAAACATATACCGTCTACTTGTTAAAGTCTTATCGACTAAAGGAAGATGGAGTGTGTTGGGGTATAATCGCTTGGTGCAATAATATACGCTTAGGGGATAATTTTCCAACGTGACATCGAATCACCTAGCATAAACATTGGCCTGATCATAGAGATTTCTTATTTATTGCCCGCTTTACGCTCTACAAATGAACTTTAGTTAGCATTTCTAATAAAGCCTTCATGATCAATGCTCAGGTTTTGAAAGAGTGGCTATTCTGATAAGAAAGATAGAATCGACATGTTAACCATCTCTCTACATAAAAGAATCTTATCTAAGCAAATTAGATGGTAACTCGGTAGGTCCCTAAGCAAAAGGACCTCTGTATGGTAGGTGATTATTAAGTTAATGTTGCTCAATTAGGAAGTGTTTGCTTGATTTATTAGCGGTAGCTCAAGGTTATTGTAAAAAAGTAACCCTTTGCAACCCCATGAGGTAAATAACTATTATATTAAGTTGAGATGAGAGAGGTTTGAGAAGTTTTCCACTAAATTGACACAGATGTTGCCTTAGGCATAGGGCTAGTTAGAAAGGGACAATAATGCTTGACCGTTGAGTTCTCTAAAAGAAGGGGAATATTAATCTTGGAAGGGTTTGTGATAGATGTTTCAGGCTAACTAGTGAACTGCACTACTAGCTTGGGTTCCGCCTTTGAAGTTGGCAATAAATTTAGATATGTTACCAAAGATGCATTAGCATTCATAGAAAATTACAAACACAATATTTTCACTTATAGAAAGCAATGAATTAAGAATACAAATTAGTATGCAAAAATTACCTACGAGTTACCTAAGTTACTATAAATAATACATCTTTTACATTCCATCCAATATTGTGTTATAACTTCATCCATCCTCATCTAATTCTTTTCATGACATGGTCTCGTGTTTCTGGTGTTCAAAAGCCAACCTTTCTTGCTCAATGTCCACAAACCTATTACTTATCACTGGCGTCTTCTACATAGAAAGTTCATCATTCTATTTTATGCACCTTTCTTGCATTACGCATACTCAAGAATCCAACGCTTTTATGATCATGTTCATCTTCTTTGCGGCATTCACCCATGTTGTTCTAGAATCTTCACCCGATCTCTAAATAAGTACATCTATGTGATTTTCATCATTAAAGTTCATATCTCTTCACGTTGAGTTTCCTAGATTAGATCAAAGTCCTTTTTTTGATGGTTTATTCTTTCCTTTGATTTTGATTTACGCGTCTGTTATTCTTTACTTTGTTAAGAATTCCATTTCGATTGACTAGTCAAAGTCATAAGAATTATCGAAGTGGTAATAGTGAGGATTTTACACCATTTCCCTTGCAAAAACTTTATGATTCTTCATTCGCCACTTTTTCTATGAAAATAAATCAGATAAATACAAAATTATATATTAATGTAAAGAGAAAAAGTAAGAAACACATCAGCCTTCTTCCATAAAACAAGGGTCTAAATGCGTTACTTTGTAAATCTATGATTCATAGAATTTGGCTTATTGATTAATCTTATCAAGTTAACCTCGAAACACAAACTTTGATTATGCCTTGTCTACATGTTTTTATTATAGTGAACCAATTTTTTTTCGAAACATATTGCCGCTTTGGTCATTTCCCTTAATCGAATATTAAGAATAATGGTAATATATATAACAAAAATCATAATCTTCATCACTTCACCATGCAACGGATGAATGGAAGCTGAAAGGATTTTATTTTCCCTTGACCATCTTCAAATACGAATTTATTCATATTCGATGTTTTCTGAATGATCCTGTAGACATCACGTATTGAATTTGTAGAAAGTGGGATGGTTAATGGTAGAAGTGGTATAGAATGTAATGAATTTTCAAAATTGTGTGTATACTACTTATGGAATTTCACTAGAACTAGTCGTTATGTGATCGTTGTGCTAATCGTCTACTTAAGAAGTGTCTAAAAGTCAGGTGCATATTAGATATATACCCAACTTATATATGCATATTTACCAAGCTTCTAATTTCATATGCCTATGAAATTGCATCAATGAGTTGACCATATATTTAATAGACATCTAAACTCAAACGAAAGTTAAATATGTGTTTAGAAGTAATTTCGAGTTTTGAATTTAATCATCAACATCACCTTGAATAACCAGGGTAATACTTGTTTTTTGAGATTCTAACTCTTTAAAGTTGTCTAAGAAGACTGATTCCCATCGACATTAGTCATTCGGTCAAATACTAATCAGGATTGAGCTACAACAACCTCTAGGAACCCTAATAGAGTTTCTATGCACTCGAAGCTCTCTCAGAGTCAACATAAATCAAGTTTCTATAACCTTCGATTGTTGATGGTCACCTTCTTTAATCGCCAAAGTATCTATCAGTGCTTCTTGCTCTTGAAAAATTGTCCTCCTTGCTTCTTGCTTAATGCAAGTTCTAAGTTCCTTACTTTTAAACTCCACTAATATGTTCACAATTTTGTTCTATAACGAGGAAGACAATAGAAAGAAACATAAGCAAATAGATGCAACTTAGGAGACAATGAGTTTGAGTTAAATTTTAGTTCACTCATTTACCATATAGCTGGTCTTTGGTCAAGCACCGCATTGTAAGTTTTTTTCTATTGGTTTGGACTGGTTTTGAATGGTTTTGTATTCCAAGTGTCGTTATAATTCTTTCTTACAAGTATTTTTTCTCGTCAATTCTTATTGCTTATTAAATTGATGAAAATTTATATAGTGTAAGAAAGTAATTCTTAACCCATCAAATTGAGGTTTTTTGAGGTATTTTTTTTCCAATTATACCCTTTCGTAATCATATTAGAAAATTAATATTCACTTTAAATACCAAATTATAGTATAAATACAATGATATACATGTAATATTATTTTTGTAAAAAACTCTTAAAACCGACGTATAGTAAAAATTCAAGCATGTATTAACCGGTTATAACAACACTTTGTATAAACCATTTAAACTATTATCATCATTAACGATCAAAAGCGATAATCTCAAAACCTCATATAATCAATACCATGGAACTGACAAACAAAGTCTTATAGATTCTTGATTCCGATGCAAATCGAGATCTCTTATTAATTTTTCAACCATAAATTAACATAAAAACAAATCACTAAATCTCGCATTCGGCCAATGTACACTTAATCTACATACATTCACACTCTAGTGCATACTCACAAACACTCTTCCTTGTATGCATGCATACCCGGGGTAAATGGTCAAAATGCCCTTATATTAAATAAGGAGTGTAGTAATAATTGCAAGCTCTTCTACATGTAATTGTTTCTGGTTGATATGAAAAGATGAACTCATCCCAACAATTATAAAAAGCAACTAATAATATGAAATATGGGTGAGTTAATGGTTGACGTTTTGAAACCTAAAAAAATATTAAGAACAAGTTAACCGTTCAAAAAACAATAATTGGACTAAATTAGATCGAAAATAATTGATTCGGTTTGGTTGGTTTGATCGGTTGTGATTAAATAACCTATGTTGTATAGTCGTTAACATTACATGAGACTAAAACAATTGGTTTAGTCTATGTATATTGAAATATGCGATAATGTTTTAATTTATAGAAACTAACTAATTCATTTTTAAAAATGTTAACATGAATTGAAAGAAAAATAATTTATTAATGTAATGCCCCTGAATTTTAAAAATTAACATTAATCAGGATATTTAATTGGATGAATTAAATAGAATAATGTGCATAATTAGGGGATGAGATTAAAAAAATCAAATGGTCGTGTCTTAATGAATGAATTAAAATAAGACTTAATTGAATTTAGAAGGAGCAATTTTAAATGGAGCTACATTTCTTAGTATAAATCTCTTCCTCCAAAATTTTCACTTTCCCATTCATTAACTCCTCACCTACTTTCGGCCAGCCATTAAAAGCTCCAGGAAAAGCATAAATTGAAGAAGAAAGCTAAGGAATTAAAGATAGAAAATTATCTCATTCTCCAATCAACTAATCAAGGTGAATAATCATGTTTATCATCTCATTTTCTCTGTTTGGATCGACTATGGGTTATATCTGATTCATGTTTGTGTCTTGGTTAGGATATAACCATTTAAACCTTTTTTTGGATAAGACATAGGTGTTTTAAATGCTAATGGATTAATTAACACGTTTTTATACGGTTTTGGTTAAATTCTGAGTGGTTTGATCTTCATATGCTTTGAAATTTTATTATGTTGAAAAGAATACGTTAATTGATTTTCTGGAATTTTTTCAAATTTTTTCATGATGTCTTAATAGTTATATAAAATTATTTAAGGTAGGGATGTAAATGTTTTGCATAATTATAAAGGAGAACAATGCTTTCTTCAAAAAAAATTAAGTTTCTAAATAAGGAAAGTCGGCAGCGATTTTGAATATAAAATTCTAGCAACCAATCAAATTTAGACAAATAAGCCAGGTGGAGTACAAAAGAACTGTTTTATAGTATAATTTTCACTATTTCAACTCTTTCGGCAAGAGATTCCACCTTCATTCCAAACCTTCCAACAAGGATGAAAGGTATCAAACCTTTTAACTAAGTCAAAAATCAATGCACATGGTATAAGGTGACCAGTACGTAGTGAATTAAAAGAATCGAAAGGTTTAGGGATGAAAAGTTAGAGCTTTCGAAGGAGGTGAAATTTTGTTTTGGTTTTAAAGAAAATACGCCTGTTGACTTTCTACAAAAAGCTTTCGGCATTGTCAAATGGTTTTAAAAAAAAGGTTTCGATTAGCATGCTTTCTTATTTTAAATGAAACCTTTCCACAAAGTCCAAAGTTTAGCTTTCGACAGGGTCGGAAGCATAGTTGAAGTTTTCAAACCTTTTGACCCAGATGGAGTCAAAGGTAATCTTTTGTTTTATAAAACTTGCTACCTCTCTCCATTGATTTCGAAGGGCAGGTTCCAACACCAACACTTCACTATTTTGAATGGTTTTGTAGGGTTTTGACTTAGAAAGTTTATGACTTCGAAAGCTTTTTATTGCGAAGGGTTTTGACTTCGAAAGGTTTTGGTTTTGAAAGGTTTGATTTCAAAAGGTTTCGAATGGATTACCTTTAATGATTTCAAAAGGTTTTGAGTTTCATTGCTTTTGAAAATTTTATAAATGGTTTCAAAAGGGGGATATCCCAGGCTTTCGAATAGGTTGAAAAGAAACCTTCTGACAAGGTCGAAATATATGATTTTGTGATGTTTCTAAAGGAAGGTTTCGGAGGGGATAACTTTGGATGTTATTTGGTTTCGAATGGGGCTTCATTCAGAGGGGTTTAAAGGGTTGTTTTAGCCATTTTTCCTTAAGTAAAATTTTGCTAATTTGAAGGGGTTACTTCGAAGGATTATAGCATAAAATACTTATCTTTGTTTGAATATGTAAGGGGATCCTTATATAAATTGGATGTAAACAAACCTTGGGGACACCGGGGTGGGTTTAATGTTTTCAATATATAGTTTAGGGTTACAAACAGAAATATGCTTTCGAAAATATACATTGAGGCTATCAATGTGTTTTTATTTAATTTAACCTAATTGGGGCTACCAATGGGAATAGGTTAAATAGGTGGTATACCTGAGGAAAATAAATAATCCTGGGGATCATGAATTTTAATAAATAATCATGGGGATTATGATATTTTAATTGGCCAAGTGTTAGGTGGTTAACCTATGAAGGCCACGGAATGTAAGGTGGATAGCCCACATCAAATTTCTAAAGTAAAGAATGTTTTTGCCTGAGGTGGTTAGCCTCGGGATTTGGCACCCAAGGATTCATAGTCATCCCGGGAAAAGTATGGAGTATGCGGTGGATAGCCCACACCAACTTTTATAAAACATGTATGATCGATAATCTGCATTTATTTTAATGAATTTAGGACGGATAGTCCTATTAAATTTTTGACGGATAGTCATTTTAAAGATTTTAGAGGGGAACTCTATTTAGATGGGATATCTAATAAACAGGTGGATGGGATATCCAATATATATGATTTATGGTTTTATTTCATATTATGTTAAGACTAATCATTTTGGGTGTAGGGGCATAGTAAATAATTTACATGTTTTGTTTTGGATATCAGTAAGGGGAATACTCGTTCCGCTAAGCGGCGTGATTTCACTAGCTATCTGTTTATGATAAGAGATGATAGATGATTATTCATACTAGACTTATTGTCTGACTTAAAGTTTGTGTTTCTCCACAAACTCTTGGATACTCAAAATTTATTTGTGTAGTTTGAGAGTAGGAGACTTTTATGTTTTTGGACGAATAAGCTTCCAAAGACGTGTAGGAGGTAGTATTAGATATATAGGAACTATTTTGTGTTTTCCGCCATGATGTACTAGGAACTGTAAAGTTCATATTTATTAGTTCTCTGATCATCATAAGGGGACATCTTCATATATCGCTTTTATCGTATTGTGTACATGTATATGTGATCTGAACGTGGTTTACGTCTGGGGTTATGTAATTAAATCTTAAACTGTAATTTGCATGAAATGGGAAATTATATTTACTGGAAGTTTAAAAAATTTCATATTCATTTGTTCCAGTGTATCAATATTTACTATGCCGCATTCGGTCACCAAGAAATAACATCTCGGATGACTGCAGCATCAGTAGCAGTTAGTTTTGGGCCTCGGAAGGAGGAATGTTACAAAGGTGGTATCAGAGCATGGTTTATGTACTTAGAAGGAATTTAAACCTTAAAAGATTTATAAAGCATAATCTAATGAATCTAAAATATAGTTGGCTTGGGTAAGTGTTATAGTAATGTATGTGTACTTTGCTATAAATACCTAAGTATGTATTCCCCACTCTCTTAGACCCTTCTTTTGTATCTTACAAAGATTTGGTTTCAAGTAGTAAGGAAGTAAAATACGAAGGCAGGAAATGGAAGAGTAAATCAAGGTGGAAGACGCACCACAACAGTGGAAATGTTTGACTCGATACTAGAAGCAACCAGGATCGACAGGCAAATGCAAACCCAGATGCAAATGCTAATGTTGGTGCTGATATTCCACCAGTTGATAGGGGTAATGTATCAGTTCTTCATGAATATGATGCAAGTTGGAGCAGCTGTGGGAGTGGTTGTAGGGAATGTTAGAGGAGCTAATCCGGTGGCCTCAGTTGGCAATAACTATGAAAAGCTGAGCAGGGATTACGCTAGTCTTGGAGGGAGGAATCGAGGATGCAGTAGGAGTAGAGAACTGGCTATTGCATTATGAAAGGATATTTGCAGTTCTCGGCTTGACGGATATGCAAAAGAGAAGACTTGCTTCATGGAAATTGCAGGGAACATCATTGTTTTGGTGGAATGGAGTTACCGTGGGAGAGCCAGAGGAAGACCTAACTTGGGCTGAATTTCAAAGGAGGTTCGAAGAAAGATTTCAATTCGAGGTTGCAAAGTCAGTGTTGCTAAGGAAGTTTGCAAATTTAGTCTAGAGGGATAAATCGATGATTTAATATGTTACGGAATTTGATGAGCTGTCCCGTTACGGATATGCTACTATGGATACAATCATTCGGAGGAATGTTAAGTTTATCAGGGAGTTGAATCCTAAGATCGCTAGAGAAACCATGCCAAACCTTTGGGATCTGAGTCATATTGTTGTCGAGATGGCTATTTGGAATAAAGAGGTGTTTTCTACTTTTGGAAAAGGGAAACCAGCTGAGGTTCAGAATTTCAGAGTAAGAAGCAGAAGTTCTTCAAGAAGAAAGGTGCCCAGTCAGGGGTAGCAGCTAAGAAGAGCAAGGCTGATATTGTTTGTTACAAGTGTGACAAGAAGGGGCACTATGCTAATGAGTGTCGCTCGGGTAATGGAAAAGCAGTTGCAGTGAGGCCGAATCTGAAGTGCTACAACTATGGCCAGATGGGGCATTACAAGGACAAGTGTCTCGAGGCTGCTAAGGCTGGTGAAGGAAAGGTCTTTGCGTTGGAACCATCAACCTTTAGACCAACGACTGCTGAAAAAGGAAAAGCTGTGATATGAGGTATGCTTATGATTCGTAGTACTCCAGTTAGGATACTATTTGATATCGGTGCATCGCACACATTTATATCTCAGTATTTGGTAGATTGTTTATGTCTGGAACGTTTATACCTTATTACTCCTTTAAGGGTTGCAAATCCTATAGGAGGGTATGCAACTCTGGGAATGAGATATGACCAATTAGAACTTTATTTGTTAGGTCGTATGTTTGTATGCAATTTATATGTTTTTGCTATCGTGGGTTTCAGGATCATATTGGGTATGGATTGGTTAGATAGTTATGATACTAGGATATTTTGCCAAGAGGGAGAAATATCATTGAAGCACCCTAATAGCCGTAACCGAGTTATTTACTCAATAAGGAGTTTGGACGGAAATGCTTATGTGTTTTTGGGTGCCATGGGAACGGAAGCAGAGTTGAACCAGTTCTATGTTGCAAGAGAGTTTGTAGATGTGTTTGAACCAGTTTAGGGCTTGCCACTGAAAAGAGCAATCGAGTTATGGATAGATCTCGTACCAGGTGCTGAACTCATAAGTATACCACCTAATAGGATGTCACCAACCGAGATTAAGGAATTAAAGGTGCAGCTAGTGGAATTGGAAGGAAAGAATTTCATCTGGCTAAGCAGTTGGAGAACGCCCGCGGTGTTCGTGAAGAAGCCAAACGTGTCGTTAAGGATATGTATCGACTATCGTATGCTGAACGAGAGGACGATCAAGAATAGGTATCCTTTGCCGAGAATTGATGACTTATTCGATCGGTTGAGTGGAGCGGAATGTTTTCCTAGCTGGATTTGGCGACAGGTTTCCATAAGCTAAGAGTGGCAGATGATAGTATTCCTTTGACGATGTTTAGGACCAGTTACGGGTCTTACGAATGGTTGGTTATGCTATTCGGGCTTATTAATGCGCCAGATTTCTCTATGGATTTGATGAACCGGGTTTTCCGAGAGTACTTGGATAGGTTCGTATTGGTTTTTATTGATGACATTTTAGTATATTCTAAGAATGAGAAGGACCATGCAGATCATCTTAGAATAGGGTTAGAGACGTTAAGACAACATCGGCTGAAAGCGAAGTTCTCAAAGTGTCATTTCTGAAAGAGAAAGTGAAGTTCCTTGGTTATGTAGTTTCCAAGGAAGGTTTAGCAGTTGATCCGCATAAGATCGAAGCTGTTAACAATTGAAAGATACCAGAGACGACAAATGAGGTTAGAAGTTTTCTTGGGCTTGTAGGATACCACAGAAAGTTCATTAAGGATTTCTCGTTTAACCAGGAAGGACGTGAAGTTTATTTGGTCTGACAAATGTGAGAACGCATTCCTCAAGTTGAAAAATTCATTAACCAATGCATCTGTGTTTGTAGTTCCAGATGGGAATCAGGGATTTGTAGTTTACACAGATGCATGTGGTACTGGGTTAGGTGTTGTGCTAATGCAGAATGGAAAGGTTATTGCCTATGCTTCTAGATAGCTTAGACCGCATAAAGTGAGATACCCCACTCGTGATATAGAGTTAACAGCAGTAATCTTCGCATTGAAGGTGTGGAGGCATTATCTTTTGGGATAAAGGTTTGAGCTCTTTACGGATCATAAATATTTACGATATTTATTCTCTTAGAGGGAGCTGAACGTGAGATGGCAGAGATGGCTGGAGTTTATTTCAGCTTTTGATTTTAGCATCGAGTGTACACTAGGAAATGGAAATAAGGTGGCAGATGCGCTTAGCAGGAAACATCCGAATGTGGTGTTAGCTATGTTGGTGGAATGGAAAGACTTAGAAGCACTGGCTGTTTGTAGTGTGCAGTTGAGGTTGATTGCTGGATCTAGCCGGAAAATCACCGTAATGTCTTGTTTGGAAGTTCGACCAGTTCTGATCGAACGGAATGCTTCCAGGCAAAAGAGAATCCATTGTTAGCCAAAAGGATTAGAAGGTTAGAAGCTGGAACCAAGATTAATGATTTAAAGGATTTTATTCCTGACTACAGGGGTTGGCTGAGAAAGAAGGAATGTGTTTCGGACGTTGGAGACCTTAGGAAGGAAGTTCGTAGGGAATGTCATCGATCAAAGTTTACAATTCATTTTGAATGAACCAAGATGTATCAGGATATGAAGAGAAGTTTCTTCTGAGAAGGAATGAAGAGGGATGTTGGTTTATGAGTAAAACAGTGTTTGAACTATCAGCAAGTAAAAGCCGAACATTGGAAGCGTAGTGGTTTGCTTCAACCTTTGGTTGTTCCAGTTTGAAAGTGGGGCTCGATATCCATGGATTTTATTGACGGATTGCCAATGTCAAACCTTGGTAATGAAAGTATATGGGTCATGGTGGACATATTGACCAAGAGTGTCCATTTCATTCCGATAAGGTCAACCAGGATGGCACCTATTTCGGCTAATTTGTTCATGAAGAACATTGTTAGACTGCATGGAATTCCTAGTAGTATCGTCAGTGACGGAGATGCTTCGTTTACTAGCGAGTTCTGGAAGAGCCTGCGGAGTGTGTTAAGCACTAAGCTCAAGATGAGTACCGCATATCATCTTCAGCCGGATGGACAGACAAAGAGAGTCAACAAGGTACTAGCAGGTCTGTTGAGAGATTATATGCTGGATTTTAGTGGTTGTTGGGAAGATCACTTGCACTTAGTGGAGTTTTCTTATAATAATAGTTATCAGACTACTATAGGAATGACGCCTTATGAAGCTTTGTATGGAAGGTCATGCAAATCACCAACATGTTGGTTGGAGACCGGAGACAAATTGGTCCTTGGTCTAGATTTGGTGAGAGAGGTGACGGAAAAGATCAAGTTGATATGGGAAGGAATGAAGGAAGCTCAGTCTAGACAAAAGGCGTAAGGACCTAGAGTTCTCAGTTGGAGATAGAGTTTTCATCAAGGTATCGCCAATGAAAGGTGTGGTTCAGTTCGAGAAGACCAGGATGCTAGCGTAGAGATATGTTGGACCATTTCCTATATCAAAGAGGATTGGGTGACTTGCACACTGAGTAGATTTACCGAGCAGTTTGGTCGGGTTCCACAATGTGTTCCATGTTTCTTATCTTAGGAAATATGTTCATAATCTAGAAACTACTATCACTCCGACGGTACTGGAGGACTTAGTGATGGAACTGAATATGACTTTTGTAAGGCAACCAGTTCATGTTGTGGCAAAAGATGAGAATAGGTTAAGGAACAAGACAGTCAAGTAGGTGAAAGTTCAGTGGAGTGACAACATGAAGGACTGTACTTGGAAGACAGAAGACGGGATTAGGGCAATTTTCCTAGGCTATTTTGGATGGTATGTCTATATAGGTTTTATATAGAATTTGGCTGGTAGGTTATACTAGCTTTGCTTGCATGGGCTATATGCTTGTTGTTTTGTCCATACTGAAATTTCGGGGACGAAATTCTTTAAGGGGGAGTCCGTAATGCCTCTGAATATTAATTAATATTATTTGGGATATTTAATTAGATAAATTAAATAGAATAATATGCATAATTAGGGAGATGGGATTAATAAATCAAATGTCCGTGTCTTAATGAATGAACTAAAATAAGACTTAACTAAATTTAGAAGGAGAAATTTTCCTAAGGAGTAAACTGAAAATGGGGCTACATTTCTTAGTATAAATCTCTTCCTCCACCTTAACAAAATTTCACTTTCTCATTTATCAACTCCTCACCTACTTTCGACCGGCCATTAAAAGCTCCAGAAAGAGCATAAATTGAAGAAAAAAGCTAAGGAATTAAAGATAGGAAATTATCTCATTCTCCAATCAACTAATCAAGGTGAGTAATCATGTTTATCGTCTCATTTTTCTCTGTTTGGATCGGCTATGGGTTATACCCAATTCATGTTTGTGTCTTGGTTAGGATATAACCATTTAAACCTTTATTTGGATAAGACATAGGTGTTTTAAATGTTAATTGATTAATTAACATGTTTTTATTCGGTTTTGGTTAAATTCCAAGTGATTTTGATCTTCATATGCGTTGAAATTTTAATATGTTGAAGAGAACGTATTAATTGATTTTCTGAAACTTTTACAGAATTTTTCATGATGTTTTAATAGTTATGTAAAATTATTTAAAGTATGAGACTTAAATGTTTTGTATTATAAAGGAGAAATGGTCTTTTTCAAATTTATTTAAATTTCCAAATAAGGAAAATCGGCGGCAATCTTGAATATAAAATTCTGACAACCAATCAGATTTAGATAAACAAGACAGGTACAAAAGAACTGTTTTAAAGTACAATTTTCACTGTTTCAACTCTTTGGGCAAGAGCTTCTGCTCTCATTCCAAACCTTCCGACAAGGTCGAAAGGTATCAAACCTTTTGAATATGTCAAAACTCAATGTGCATGGTATTAGACGACTGGTATGTAGTGAATTGAAAGGGGTCGAAAGTTTAGGGATGAAAGGTTAGAGCTTTCGAATGAGATGAAACTTTGTTTTGGTTTTAAAGAAAATACACCTGCTAGCTTTCGACAAAGAGCTTTCGACATTGTCAAATGATTTTAAGAAAAAAGTTTTGATAGGTTTGTTTTCTTGTTCTAAATGAAACCTTCCGACAAAGTCAAAAGCTTAGCTTTCGAGAGGGTCGGAAGCATAGTTGCCGCTTCCAAACTTT
This sequence comes from Allium cepa, assembly GCA_030765085.1. Classification (NCBI taxonomy): domain Eukaryota; kingdom Viridiplantae; phylum Streptophyta; class Magnoliopsida; order Asparagales; family Amaryllidaceae; genus Allium; species Allium cepa. The sequence goes on along the minus strand of CM060934.1, from coordinate 952,745,477 downwards.
CCGACCCGGATGGAGTCAAAGTTTATCTTTTGTTTTATAAAATTGCCTCCTTTCTCCATTGATTTCGAAAGGTTGGTTCCAACAACAAAACTTCATCGAAGGGTTTTGACTTCGAAAGGTTTTGACTTTGAAAGGTTTTGATTTCAAAGGTTTTGACTTCGAAAGGTTTTGATTTCGAAAGGTTTCGAAGGGGTTACCTTCAATGATTTCGAAAGGTTCTGAGTTTCAATGGTTTTGAAAGGTTTTGAGTTTCATTGCTTTCGAAAAGTTTATAAATGGTTTTATAGGGGGGATACTCCAGGCTTTCGACAAAGTCGAAAGGTGGAACTTTCCGAAAGGTCGAGAAAAAACCTTCCAACAAGATCAAAAGGTAAGACCTTTCGACAAGGTCGAAAGATATGATTTTGTGATGCTTTCAAAAGGAAGGCTTCCGAAGGGGCTAACTTTGGATGTTTATTTTCTTTCGAATGGGGATTCATTCGAAGGGGTTTAAATGACTGTTTTAGCCATTTTTCCTTAAGTAAAATTTTGCTAAGTTGAAGAGGTTACTTCGAAGGGTTATAGCATAAAATACTTATCTTTGTTTAAATATGTAAGGAGGATCCTTATATAAATTGGATGTAAATAAACCTTGGGGACACCGGGATGGGTTTAATGTTTTCGATACATAGTTTGGGGTTACGCATAGAAATATGCTTTCGAAAATATATATTGGGGCTATCAATGTGTTTTTATTTAATTTAACCTAATTGGGGCTGGCTACCAATGAGAATATGTTAAACAGGTGGTACTGAGGAAAATAAATAATCATGGAAATCATGAATTTTAATAAATAATCATGGGGATCATGATATTTAATTGGCCAAGTGTTGGGTTCTTGGTTAACCTATGAAGGCCATTGAATGTGAGGTGGATAGCCCACATCAAATTTCTAAAGTAAAGAATGTTTTGCCAGAGGCGGTTAGCCTCGGGATTTGGCACCCAACGGTTCATAGTCATCCAAGAAAAACTATGGAATGTGCGATGGATAGCTCACACCAACTTTTATAAAACAATGTATGATAGATAATCTGCATTTATTTTAATGAACTTGGGACGGATAGTCCTATTAAAGTTTTGATGAATAGTCATTTTAAAGATTTTAGAGGGGAACTCTAATAAATTGCATTTAGATGGGATATCTAATAAATGGGTGGATGTGATATCCAATATACACGATTTATGGGTTTATTTCATATTGTTTAAGACTAATCATTTTGGGTGCCTTGCATAGTAAATGATTTGGATGTTTTGTTTTGGATACCAGTGAGAGGAAAACTCGTTCCGCTAAGCGGTGTGGTCTCACTAGCTATCTATTTATGATAAGAGATGATAGAAGATTATTCATACCAGACTTATTGTCCGACTCAAAGTTTGTATTTCTCCATAAATTCTCGGGTACTCAAAATTAATTTGAGCAGTCTGAGGGTGGGAGACTTTCAGGTTTTTTAACGAATAAGCTTCCGGAGACGTGTAGGAGGCAGTATTAGCTATATAGCAGCTATTTTGTGTTTTCCGCTGTGATGTACTAGGAACTGTAAAGTTCATATTTATTAGTTTTCTGATCATTATAAGGGGACATCTTCATATGTCGTTCTTGTCGTATTTTGTACATGTATATGCGATCTGAACATGGTTAACGTCTGGGGTTATGTAATTAAATCTTAAATTGTAATTTGCATGAAATGGAAAATTCTGTTTATTAGAAGTTTAACTATGCCACATTCAATCATCAAGAAATAATAGTTATGAATGGCTGTAGCATCAGTAGCGGTTAGTTTTGGACCTTAGAAGGCGGAATGTTACAATTAAGATGATAATATAAACAAGAGTAGTATTTGCATTCGTAATTATAATCTTTTATGATAATTTAAGTTTTCTATTCGGTTTGATTGATTGGTTCTGTTTTCAAATACTGAAAACGTAAAACGACCAAAAAAACGAATAAACTCAAAAATAAAAATCAAGCACAATCAAATTATTAACAAAACTAAATCAAACGGACCAATTTTATTTGGTTCGCTCAGTTCATTTGATTCAAATTGGCAATGCTCACCCCTAATATGGAAGAAACAGATAACAATTTGCCGATATGATTTCTAACAATGTCTAATTGATGAAAATAAACCATATATGATTACTTAGTGAAAAAGTAAGCACACTTTTAGAAATATTTATTAGCATCTTTACTTCATCAATTAATATATAACATCAAAGGGATTGCCATTAAAAAGCTCCTTACAAGTTTTGCTACAAATACTAACCATTTCAACGATACTTGAATGGAATTGGATTCAAAAATGGTGGCTCGAATGCAAATTTAAAATTTAAGAACAATCGGGTATTAAGTTGGATTGATTTTGGCATTAAGTACTGAACTTTAATCCATCTTGCATCTCTACAGCCAAGAGTAAGTTTACATTATTAAAAAGAACAACCATTTCTGATTGATTTAATAAACAGGATTAGCAGGGTTGAGTTATATCTACCAAACCAAAATGTAGTCTTTAACAAAATAAAGACAAGGATTATTCAAAAGTGGAACAGCAATTACCATTATCGCAGAAATTATAAGTACCCAGAGCTTGAATATTACAGATCTACATGCATACAAGGCAAATGAAAAGATCGTTCTACATCGTACCTTTATCCAAATACATCACAGTCTTAAATAATTTGGGCATCTCACGATCTATGTTCTATGGTTCTAAGGAAACTTCATCAAAATGTACAAAACCAGTATCATATTAGTATACACACCACAGTGCTCCTAAATACGTAACACATATACAAAAATCTGGCACCTAACATTGAAGCTCCTTAAGAGTATACACTGATTGACCTCCTCCCCACAGAGTCTAAGCAGTCTGATCTTCCCTAATGCAGCCCAACATCTCTAATCAAATAACCAGTAATGCACCCCAATTAAAACTGCTGAAACTCAATGTCATCCCCACCATGCATAACCATAAAATCTCTACCTGGTACCTCGGGCGGTGCAGCGCATCGTATCAACGCCCAGTTAAGCCCAGCAAAGAAAGGATGCCCCTTAATCTCAGCCGCACCTCTCACCGATCCGAGCCTCTCCTCCGGATCCTTCACCAGCAGCCGCTGGATCAAATCCTTGGCATGCAAACCAACATCCGGACCTTCCGGAAACTCCAGCATCGAAGAAACAGCGTTTGACAGCGTATCCTCATTGCCCAACCCTTTAAAAGGAGTTCTACCGTAAATCAGTTCGTACAGAAACACGCCTAAAGTCCACCAATCGACACTGCTTCCATGTCCATCTCCCCTTATTATCTCGGGAGCCAAGTACTCGTGGGTCCCGACAAAGGAGTTGGATCTCGCACTGGTGGGCTCCACGATGAGCTGTGGGAGCGAGTTGGGTGTGTTGGGCTTTGGTTTTGGTAAACGAGGAGTGAAGCAGGATGGCTCGAGGCAGAAGGGCTCTATGCAGTCAGACTCTGTGCATGGCACGGGCGGCGGTTTGGGTTGCGCATGCTTTGAAGAGGATGGGAGGAGAGTTGGGTTCACGGAACATCTCATAGAGAGGTCAAAGTCGGAAAGCATTATGTGTCCGTCTTCTCGCACTAGAATGTTTTCTGGTTTTAGGTCACGGTATATTACACCGAGCAAGTGTAGGTATTCTAGAGCTAGTAGGACTTCTGCAACGTAGAACCTATGACACAAATTGAGTATGTGGGTTAAGAATCGATAAAATTACAGAGTCTTGAAAAGAACAAAAAATAAGCCCTAAAGGATGTATGTCTGCCAAACATAAATATGAGCACTTCAAGAGGATGTTTATCAATTGGAATCCTGCACCTTCCACTCTACAACCTTACGCACATTCCTCTACAATTATTTTGACAACTAATTGATCGCATTCATTGTTATTTTGTTATATCTAGCAACTTGTATGTTTTGTTGCTATAATACATCAGGTAAGTGATTCACTTATTGACAACTAAGCTAGTAATTAGTCAAACCTATTTAAAAAATATATTTTATTTGAATTATAGTGGTTGGAAAATTCTTATACAGAGTCTTACAAAATTAATTTAAAGTAAATTCAAGAAACAATCATTTGTTGCTTGCAAATTATGTAGAAAGTTCATAAATAAATTTGACAAAACAAATGTCTAAAATAGCCATATGGTTTCATATCTTCATGCGTATTTAACACATAAATATGCCCTATGGGTAATTTGTTACATGTTCATTACTTAGAAGTCATAACATTCAAACATCTACATTAAATTTGTGGAAATTAGGATCCTCCCCTTATTTTCAAGTTTAATACATGAAAACCCTTCTTAAAAATATGTTTTAAATTACACCCCTATTTTTTGTTTTAAATTACACCCCTATTTTTGTGCTAAAAAATAAATCCATTTTTTCCAAATTAAATCTGAATTTAGTCACATGTTACTATGACCAAAACTATTTTATTTACTTTTTTGATTTTTTTTTTTTTTTTTGAAAAGTAGGAAATATTAACAATTTTTTGTGCAAATATTTTTAGTTCAAGAAACTGCAAATATTAGCCCTTTTTTCTGCAAATATTTTTCGACGGTAATTTTAAAACCTGTTTTTAAGGAGCGGCGGTCGAAAATGTTGAAACGTAAAAGGGTGTTGTAAGAAAGTTCCCATCAAATTACTTCCCCTTAAAGAACAAATCACATTCAAGCATATTTATTTAGAATCTACTATTCAAAACTCCTTGAAAGTTATAACAAAACTTCTTTTAATAACATTCAGAATAACTTGTTAGTAAACTAGCTTTTATAAACGTGACTGCTGAATCCTTTGGTAAACCATATCAAGAATGTCCACCGTTACCAATGTCTAATTTTGCTTAATTTCATGGACAACATGAAAACTGGTTTATGAACATTTAAAATGTGTATGTGCATAGTATAAAGCCAAAAAAAAAGGCTGTGTTTATACTACTTAATACTCATGGTCAGCTGCCTAAAAAATAATGCCATGGCCTAGCATTAGTTAAACTTATGACAGACAAAAGCATAGATTTTGCATGCTACACAATACAAAATACAAGAACGCAAACCAAAAGCGTAACTAAAGAATATATCTTCCATAGTTTTATACATTACCTAGCTGCAGGTTCGGTGAAATACCTCCCAGGTTGCATTTGTCTAAGCACGTGTAAATCGCCACCAGGACAATATTCCATAACTAAAAATGACAAGTTATCAGTACTGAAATGTGTGTATAAAGTAGGAAGAAATGGATGATCCAACATTTGCAATATATCTCTTTCAGTTTGGGCTCTAAGCATCTTCTTCCTACTAATCAAAAACTCAATATCCATGACTTTTAAAGCAAACAAGCATCCACTGCCAATTAGCTCAGCTAAATACACAGTTCCAATATCTCCACAACCCAGCCTTTTAATAAGCTTGAAATTATTCAAATTCAAGCTTCCTTGTTCCTTGACAATATTACGAATTGCTGCCCATTTTACATCTATCGACATATGAGGCCTACTGCAGTTGTTACTTACACCGCTATAATTGCTCTCTTCACTTATACTTGTGCTACAACTAAAGTCACCTAAGCTACTTTTCGAACTATGTGAGCATTCTCCTTTATCTTGTGACCTCGTATATTTCTCATTCTTTGTACCGATTGGCATAACATACTTGTTAAATATCGCAGCTTTATTTAAATCAAAACCACATTCATTCTTCCCTTTCTTTTTGTTAGAACTCTCAGTTTTCTGCAACACGTGATTCACCGTAGATTTAACTGGTCTAGGTATGTTTTTCATCTTAGATACATATGTTTTCCGATTTTGCATTCCTTTACTTCCATTCTCAGATTCTTTCGAGTTTGGATTCTTCGAGCATTTGCAGTATAATCTTGCATTGCATGCTTTGCAAACTTGATTTTCAGCTGATAAAGACGCATATAGTTTTTCGATAGCTCCAGCATCCGAAACACTAGAAGATCCTATCAATTTTGATGCTCTTTTTATGGCAGCCATTTCGGATGCTTGAGCGATGCATAATTTTCTTAATGCTAGCTTCAGGTTGGGAGATTCAGACATTAGGTCGGATACTGATTTTTTCGAATTTTCAATTACTATTCTTGGAGAAGATCGTACATCATTGTGATACTTGCCTTCAGTCTCTTTTAGCTTGATTTTCAGTCTATGGGTTTTACCAAAATTGCGAAAGAGGTCTAGTTCGTCCTTCACTTCAATAATTTCTGAAGTACTTGCAGATGTTGTCATTTTTTTAGTGTTTAAAGCAACTGTTCAACTTACCAGCAACATCAACCAATCTGAATAGCCAGACATAAAAAACCCTAATTAGTTACAGTAAAAATCAAAAGATACAATCTTTCTGCAATTCTATTTAACAAAACAGTCCGAACTAACGCAATTGAATTCAAATAAATAGCAAACAAACAGTGAGTTTAAAATCTCGGTACAAAATGGACCTAAGATAGCTTGATTTACAACGGTTATGCGCATAATTATCCAAACTAATCACAGTAGGGGACAAAATAGAAGAAACTGCACATGAAAAGATTGAAAATTTAACAGAAATACCATCAAAAGAAAGGGGAAAAGAGCAGTTTCATGCCTCAGGTCTACTGTAGCAAAGAAGGAAAATGTGAAGAAAACGAATGAACGAGAAGAGAGTAATGAAGGAGGAGGAGAAAGAGAGGTGGACAAGAGTAATACAACCCACGAGAATAAGGGCGTCTTCTTCTACTATCTATCTGCTCAATAAAGCAAAAAACATAATGCAGAAAGTGACATCTGAATCGACTAAAATTATAAAAACAAATTTCATTTTATTTTTATTTGTATCTTCCTTGTTTATAGTTAGGACCTTTTGTTTCTGTTTTATTGTCTCCCTCGGTGCCTGTACTAAAGATGCAGTTTGTTTTACAAATTTTATCCATCATTCACAGTTAAATTATACGTCTTTTAATATTATGCAATATAAATTTGAATTTGACGAGCAATTGGTATCTGGTTTGAAGTTAAAACATTTTAAAAATCCATATTTACAGTGAAGGCATGTAACGAAAACAAAACGTACTCTGCCTATAGAAATCGGTAACATATGCGACACACGATATATGAATTCCACCCCACATCGTCATATCATTTTCAAACCAGGATCTACTAACAGTTTTAGGTAACGGTTGCAAAATACTGATTTCAAAACGAGTTAAAAGATTTGATTAGAGAGTTGACGTGAGACATGTGTTGGAGCTTAGGATACTTTTTGTGGGCCCGTTTGGGCTTGGGTGCGGTGCAAGCGACTTTGGAGTTTGGTGGCGGGAATTTAGCTTTCAATTTTTTATTATTTACAAGTGTGCCATAGCCTTTTACCTTTGAGTAGATTTGAAGCTTGTTTGTCCAAACTTTTACATGATTACACGATGTTACATTATCCAAACAAGTCGAATATAGAAGGTGCAAATTTGATGGAGATCCAAATGAGATCACTTCTCCCAAATTTAAATGCATGGATGTGATTAGAACAATTTAGAACTTACATTATAAAGAAATGAATACAGTTTTATGAGTTATTTTCTTTTTAATATGGATCTTTGTTGGCAAAACTTCAAAAAAATGTACGTTGTAAAAGATAGTAGCAATGACAACTACAAATGGTGGCGGCGATAAATTTGGGATGATTGCGGCCTTAGTGAAAACGACGGCAGGTGGTGGTGATGGTTAGATTAAGGGTTTCCATTTTTGAAGACAGAGGTCGGATTTTGAGGGAGATGCTATAGAAATGGTAGTGGATGGTGCAATAGTGGAGTTTGATGGAGGTTCGACGTTGACGATGTTGATGGAGGAGATGACAATGGCCGTTAGAAGGTGGAATTATTTTATTTTATTTTTTGAAAGGATTTGAACTACTTTATTGAAACTAAGTGTAAATATATACATCAATGGGCATAGATGAGCTAGTAAGCCCAAACAACCCAAACCGGCCTGCAATACATATCGAATATGATCCCTATCTAGTAAATTTTACTGAAATATCTTCCACTCTTCACTTTCATTCAATACCTCTGCAGTAACCGATAATGACAAATTTTCGATCTCTTATCATTTTAATAATTCAGACGGTGCTTGTTTCCATTTTAAAACACTTCATATCCATTTTCCTCCTCATATCTTCTTCAATTTGTACTCTTTTTTCATCTTTAGCACCCGCCTCTTGCGAAAACATTCGGCTTCTGCTTCCAGAAGATTAGATTTACCTCTGATCTACATATATCAGTTGTTATTGACCGCGTACAAGCCATCTCCTGTTTGTTTTGCTTCTCGAATCGATTTACAAGATAAGTATCGCCCATTATCCAAATGCAGCTGTTTTCGAAAATGACTAATGGTTGCATTGACGATGTTGTTGTTTTTCCCTTATGCGGATCCAAGCAGTACTTGCTCCAAGCTCTGATATTTACGCTTCCATTTATTATTTTTATGTTTCTTCTGTAATTTATCCATGTGATAAGCAACGGAAAAAAGAAAATTGTACGATGATACATGTTGTAGCATCACATACCAATAAGATTGGGAAGCACGGCCAATGAAGAAGTTCATATGATCATATCGACGCCAGCATAGATTAATAATCACTTTAATAACGGTTTGGTAAGCTCATAACCCACTCTTTGCAAATATTCTCGTCCTAATTGCTCTGATATTGCATGAATTTTGATCTAGATGCGCATATCTTTACAATTTTTGCGATCTGGTTACCCATAGCATTCTCAGCTTTGCTATTGTTGTTGAACACATGGTCGTTACGTTCTTTTCAAATAGACCACATACACGTTGAAAAATAGGTTTTTTCTATGTCACTACTTTTACATTCCTCTTTAACCATGAAAATTATTTTTTCAACTTTCGATTGTTGTAGAATTGTTTTTGTTTGTGTTGCTAACCAGTGCAGTTTGATTCTACACCTACGATCTATCGAAATATTTCATTGAATAAGTCTATTTTTAACTAGTAGAAAAATCATTTACAGACCTATACACAAGTGTGCCATTTTTAGGATGTGAATTTTCTGCCATATAGACTTAGACCATGGCACGTTCATATGACTTTATCTGATGTAGATCCACACTTACTTGAATTTGTATTTCTCGCCTTTAGTAAATGACAAACACCTAATAATCTTCCTCTTTATCAAAAAGGATTTTTTACCTTCTTTATCACTTCTCTAATGTTGATCAGAAAATTCGTGTAACAACTCATATCCTAGTGTGCTTTAATTTTTGCTAAATCAAAAATACAAGTCCACTAAAGTATGAATCGTTGGTTTTGGTATCCTGCAAATAAACAAATGCAGAGCGGTACCTATATAAAATCACAACAAAATAGTAAAGTATAATAAAATATATAGCTACCGACCAAGGTTGACACTTTAGATATTTAGTGTCCTTATCAATGTTGAGCATGCATAAGAAAATCTGTCCTTCCACCGTTCTCGTCTTGCACCAATGCTCGTCCCTTTAATGTAATTTTGTGGGTTGTAATGAGAAGGAGGTCAAAACAATATTCTGCTGACTTGTAAGATACACACTTTATACATAACACTAGTTTATGCCGATTGTCTTCCATTATATGTTATATCTTTTATTTTTCTTAGTCATCTCGACTCCACGTACGCGCACGATATGCCCCATCTACTCAAAGTAGAAAATAACTTCACACATGCGTATACACACACACCCCCACAATCCCCCTTTGGACCAAGATACTTTCCCCACTAGTATCTCTTACCCAACACCTTGTCAGGATCCATCAAATCAATCACAATATCACATCTTCATCGTCATGCATATCAAGGAACTCCCGTGGTGCCTAATAACGACGTTATAACTGTTTAGTCGTTTCCTTTTTTTAAAGATCTCCATTAAGGGTTATCTAGTCTTGCCTTCTAACAAACAAAAAATTGTGGTGATACATGACCTAAACGTGATCTACAATAATAGGAAGAGTAGACCGTTTGGGCATAACTCTCGTCTTTCCACCAACCGCTTGGGACCGATGATGTTCTCGACCTATGAAACAGCCATATTCCGTATATGACACAACCCTCACTGTTATAGCATTGTGCCTTGCTTTCCATCTCATTTAGATTGTCTAATGCAATCTAGTAAATACTCATTTGTTACTTAGTACCCCATAAAAGGTTGAAGCAGGCTCTACTTGTTCTTTGATACTTTGACTGAAGCGAACCATCCTACTTGGTATTTTCTTCACCTATACGCGAGTAAGATGTGGGGACCCTTGGGAGCCTACCCTAAGGATCGCATCTTAAAAGGATGAAGAAAGAGGGGTCGACCTTCTTCCTTGTTACGGATCGGCTAAACCCAACTTTATAGTAAAGGTCGATCAATATCTCAATATCTACACATCGAATGGACATGAAACTTGGAGCAAAAGTTAACTACAGCATGTGGAACACCCCCTAGGGATTGAACATCATTTGGAGCTAGTTGGAGGGGTCGGCCACTATCCCTCCACAAGGGTCGGCTATAATCAGCCTTCATAGCATATTGTAACGATGATCGATCAATAACTCGAGTTCTACTAATCCAATTGGTAAGAAACTTAGAGGCTATACGTAATATAACATAGAGAAGCTCCCTTATGGTTCACATGTCATTTGGAGGAGTTTGGAGGGGTCATCCCTATCCCTCCAAAGGAATCGACTGAAATCAGAATGTATACAACTCCACTTCAGGGAAAATGCGATATCTCACAAACTGTAGGTTGAAATGGCACAAAGTTTGGAGAGAAAGTAGCTAACATCATGGGGAACGCCCCAGAGGGATTACACCCCATTTGGACACCAAAATACGAATCAGTACCGATCCCTATTGAGGGCCCCAATGGCTTGAATATTCTTGGGTAGCCTCGCCATGGCTTGGAGGTTCATCTGCCGAAATTTTAACCTGATCCATGCACATATTCTCCTATGAATAAAGTAGGCATGATGTCAAAAAAAGAATCGTCTTCTACCTACTTCACTTCATCTTCTACCTAGGCTATACTCTGCCAATTTTAATCTTGAATTTCACTAATTTGTAACTGTAATCGACAATATAAACTAATAAAAGTAAAATCTTTAGAGTGGACGTAAGTCGGAGTTAGACGAACCACTATAAATCTGTGTCTCTATTTACTTGCTTTTTATAGTTTTAATTTTGTTCTTCATTTATTTCTCTTCATATTTCTGTGATTGTATTGGATATTGATGCTTTTACATAATTGGGTGTTGGTAGCCAATTTTGACGCCAATAATGTTAACATTGTTTGTATACAAATTTTACCAAAGTTGCAATTTTAAAATATGGTTTTAACATAATATTCTGAGTTAGGTATATGGGTATTATCCAACGGACCTAAAAGGAACGATGGGTCGAGCTTGGGTATTGGTTTGAAATACCTTGTAGGTTCGGACCAAGCTTGGGTTTTAATTACTATAATCGGACTTAGGTCCGGGTTTTGTGATACCCGGCCCAAACCAGGCCCATCGATAGACCTATTTACAGTAGAGGAGGTGTCTTGAAGGCGAGAATGGCCTAGATGTTGTGTCTGCGTCTCTTTGGCACCTAGGTGTTTGCCTTGATAACACTAACTCTAATAATACCCATCGTTAATTTTGTAATACAACATTAAAGTACATGGTTCAATCTCATAACATTTACCGATTAAGTACTATGGTTTGGCCAAAGAAATTGACTTTAAGTTGACTAATAACTAAGGTAATACCTACCTTATGTTCGAAGGAAATGAATCCTTGCTTGAATTGTGTTTCATTTTAAGTGGTTCATACTATACCTAATGCTTTAATAAGAATTGTAAGATCCCCCTACTTAGAGGTCCAAAAATAACGGCTACGGATGCTGCAGTTATTCATAATTATTAGTTCTCGACAGTCAAATACAGAGGTGTTAGATTCATTGATATAAAGAAACACATGAATATGAAAAAATTTAAAAATTCAAATAAGATCACATTCCATTTCAATACATTTCCAATTCATTACATAATCCCGTAAACCATGTTCAGAGAAAATATGTTTATTATAAAATACGCCAAGAGTGACATATGAAGAGGCCCCCTTGGATGATCAGAGTATATACAAGCAATATAACAACTTTACCATTACAAACAACATAGCAGAATCAAACAAAAGAAAACTCTATACAGCTATCATGCCTCCTACATGTTTCTGAAAGCTTTACTCGTCTAATGAGATACCTAAAAACCTCAACTCTCAAACTACTCAAAATCAATTGAGTACCCGAGAGTTTAAGGAGAAAACATAAACTTCGAGTCAAATATAAAGTCTAGTATGAATAATAATCTACCATCACAAATCATTTCTATATCTAGTGAGACCACATCGCTTAGCAAAACAGGTTTTTCCCTCACTGGTACCCCAAACTTTTATAAAACCATATATTGTGCTCCTGCATCCACAATGGTTAAAACAATTCAAAACAATATGATATGATATGATGATATGCAAACAAATGAATTAATTCTGGATTACCCATCCTCATTCATTCTGACTATCTGTCTTAATTATAGTTTTTAAGATTACCATTAACCTATTAGTTTTCATGGGCTGACTAATAGCTAGTAAAATATTTAAGGACTCCATGTCCAATTACATAGTTTTCATGGGATCACTATGAACCTATTAGTAACTCTAATATCTTTACTCTTATCCTAGTTTTCATGGTTGACTAGAAACATGTTTGTGACTCCAATATCTTCACTCTTGACCTAGGTTTCATGGGTTGACTAGAAACCTATTGACATCTGTCAATATCTTAATCCAGATATAGTTTTCATGGGTTAACTACAAACTTATTGGCTTCTGCTAGTATCAAATCATAGTTTTCATGAGCTTACTACGAACTTGTCTTTCTGACATCTTCCTTTATACATAGTTTTCATGGTCTAACTATGAAACTATTGGCCCTTACCAATACCTTTTCCTATGCACTGTTTTTATGGGCTTACTAAGAACCTATTGGCTCCTACCAGTATCTATCTTTAATATCTTAGCATCCAATATTCTGGTCTTCCTGGCCTCCTAGATGCAATTCTACTCATTTCGGAGTTAACTTAATTTATATTCACTATTGGGTCAACCTAGCTGGTTATTCTGCCCTTCCCCAAAATTCAGTTATGGATCCATATAATGTGAATATATACATATATGAAGAGGCATACATAATAAACTGATTAATCCTTTTAACCTTATTAATCAAATAAAACTTTGGGTTTATACTTAAAATATTATGTGGGTCCACTACAAGAAAACATGTTATTAATAACGTGATTTAATAACACATTATTCTAAAGCGTTATTGTTAACTTTTAATTGTCTATCCATTTCTTTTGTACGGTACATGTGTAACGTTTTGGCCCCAAAATTTGCGCCTCCCTCTAGAAACTCTTAACCTATTTGGTCTCCCTCCTAGATAACACTTAACAATTTTCATCTTCCTCCCAAAACGAAATAACTCTAACCGATGTTCTCTTACAATCTCCATCTCTAGTTACCGAACTTCAGCCATTTTGCTCCATCTCCTAAGCTCTGATTCACATTTAATTGCATGTCCTACGATCCCAAATCCTAAATCAACAAGTTCTGCTTCTCTACCTTCATCGCGACTCGCTTCTCGGCAGTGGCTCGGCACATATGCCACTTCTTCAACTTCATCGGCGTCAAAACCCAGCGGTTAGCACTCTTTCGCTCAGTGGTCTTCCCTGCGGCGGATCAACATCATGGCCAATTTAGTGAGGTATTCTCGTGAGTCATGACTTTCATCACATCAAGTTTCTTCCTCATTTCAGAGCACATTACTGCCTTGGCTAATAGAACATTATCTCAGCCGCTGTTGATGCCATGGGCAAGCTCGTTTTGTTTTTTAAATTTTGATTTAGTTACAACCTTTCTCTGACTGTTGATTCTTGTGCTTTTAACTTGTGTTTTTTCATTTGTTTGTTAATATCTGTAGATTGCTATTCATGAAGGTGTTGAAAGTATAGATATTGTATAAAACATAGCATATATTTTAATAGAAACTACCGTGGAAATAGACAATATGAAGCTAAGAATAATAATGTGGTGAAAGTGCTTATTATTGTGATGTTGTATCCTACTGAAGGGTATACCGGTTTTCTTTTGTTGTGATACTAGAAATAGATAGTAAGAAGCTAGAAATTACTGGCTTATATTGTTTTCTTCTACAACGGTGAAAGTAGGAATTATAAAATCTTAACTGTACCTTGTTTGTTGCCAAAGATTGAAGGGTTATTAAGTCATTATTCTTCTTACTTGTGAATTTTTGCAAGAATGTTCTAATTTTTTTAATTTACCCTTTTCGATTTTGCAAGAGAGTTCAAAATTTAGCTGATATAAACATTTGCTTCTCTTAATACGAAACGCATGGTTGTATGCTGTACTTGTATGTGGAGAACAATGCATCAACTCTTTTCATTTTTGGACTTTATGTGTTTTTATTTGTTCTTTTGATTGTAAGAAGTAAACAGACTTGCATTTGCATTAGATTCGATCTGAACGTATTATTAATTAGATTTAAAACTGATTTCAGCCGTGGAAAAAGTTTTATCTTCTTCTTTTGCATGCTCATGTTGTGTTATCTTGTAAATATCAAATGGTTTTATTCTTTCTTATAGTATCATTATTTCCTATATTGTGAAATATGAAGATTTTTTTTAATTGTGTAAAATTGTGCATTGGTTTGATAACATTTATTCTAGATGAATCGGATTGATTCATGTTACTTCTGTGACTTATTTATGAATTATTTCTAAGCAAAGGCCATGATTGGGTTACATATAGTGGAGGAGTTTCCTCATCACTAAGGAAGTGACATAACATAACAGTAATTAAGGCAACTTCCAATGTAAATTTAGGAAACAACTTCATGCAGCTAGCAAGTGACCTAGTCTAGAGTTGCAGGACGAGTCTGAGCACCATTGCAGTACCACATAAGCAACTAGCACTATATTTGCTGAATGATTTGTTGAAGGAAAATAACTCAATTAGAACAAACACAAAACATAAGATTTTAAATTTTCTCATAGACAAAAATTTACATCTTGTTTACGTTCCTCTAGTTTCTAAAGCAAATTTATAATTTTGAATTGGTATTTCAATACGTACAAAGGTACAAATGATTTATTTTCCTATTCAGTTATTATATTCAGTAAGTGTTGTGCACAAGGTTGGTTCTGCACAAAATGTGTGGATAATCAAGGGAAGAGGTTAGAATTATCTTCCAAATTTTTTATAATGGTTTTTGGTGAGTCCAACGAGTTAAAGTATTTGCCCATACTATTATCAATGAATGAGATACTTGCACACACACACACACATATAATGAAATTAAACGTATAAACAATTTTGATTTAGATAGAATTTAGTTGAATGCTATGATGAATGTCTAAAGTGGGGATGAAACTGGTTGAAATCAGACCTAGATGCATGGGATGACTGAAGATTTCATAAACAAGTATGGTGAAAAAGAGAAAAAGATTTGGCTTTGCCACTCCATTATTTTGCTCTTTTTTAGATGATGAGAAAAATATAGGTTAGTACCACATCAAGATGGCAGCTTCATTTCTCTAGTCTTTTGGGATGAAATTAGAGGTCTTTATTTGTAGTGTTTTGTTGGGTGAAGTTGTGCGTATGTTTTTTTTTTCAAACTAAAACCTGATTGAATGGAATTCTAAACTAGTTTAGAATATTTATGCAAAAGCCAAAGAAATTGGTATGTTTTCTTCTTACGATTTAGTGTATATGTGATTTTAACAATTTTACAAATCTTATTATTTAAAGTGAAAAAATGTCCATGGACACCAGGAGAAGATATTAAACTAGTTTCATATATGCAAAAGCATGGTCCTGGGAACTGGAAAGACGTTCCTACAAATGCTGATTAGCTTCTTACATGTTTCAACGTTTATTTCTTTGTTGAAGTGAGCATTTTTGTATGTTTTAATTTTCATTCATCATTCTAACAATAGATATTAATTAATCCATTGATATTATTCCA
This sequence comes from Allium cepa, assembly GCA_030765085.1. Classification (NCBI taxonomy): domain Eukaryota; kingdom Viridiplantae; phylum Streptophyta; class Magnoliopsida; order Asparagales; family Amaryllidaceae; genus Allium; species Allium cepa. The sequence continues at coordinate 952,729,316 of CM060934.1, read as the reverse complement.
AGGTCAATGAGATGTAGCAAGAGTTGCGGGCTGAGATGAACAAATTATTTGAGACCAGGGATTAGATGCAGAAATTTCACAGATCAAGAAGAATAACTAATTATCCATCTCCAGACATCATTGGGAAACAGGTAAACATTATTACATTATGATTATAATAATAGAGAATAGTGAGTCCTTGTTCTAACTATAAACACATATGGTATAACAAGATATTCTTTTACTTTCTTTGGTATTCAATTTTGAAATAAGATGGTTTATATTCATTTCTTGTGTAACAACATATGATCGCAATACTTCATAGTGCGATAGGGAACAATTATGGTATGAATTAGCTACATTTATTTTTCATTATGGAAAAAAATTTATGAATCAAATCAATGTAGAAAATAATGCTTTCAAGTTGAAAAGAGACAAAGTATAAGTGGATTCCTATACCTGACATGTGTTCGGAATCCAAAATATTCATTTTGGGTAATCAACAACAACACATTAAGAATGAGGTACCATTGACATTTGTTATTGAGTTAAATGGTATAACTTTGTCAAATTACCATGACTTAAATATTTACAGAAATTATGATCAAATGTAAAACTCGTAACAAAATTACAGAAATGGTGTAAATAATCAAAAAAATTATGTTGCCCGTACATGCTATTATTAGCTTTAATTTAATTCCTTATCACGTGTTAACTTAAGTATATAATAAAAAAATTCAATCTAAAAATTATGAACTAAATTAATACTGAAAAGAGATAATATGACACATGAGATCCATGTGTTAGTGAACAATTACTAATTATAATTATAATTGTAGGGCATTAAGTGTAGGGAAGCAATTCCTAAACTGTACTTGAATCTATTTACCTAAAAAATGATCATTTCTCTTCAAAATTATGAACAACAGATGGGCTACTATAGCTTCATACATTCCCGAAAGGACAGGCAACGACATAAAAAATTACTAAACACCCACCTTAAGAAAAAGCTACAGAATTCAACCCAAAGCAACATAACAATAGATGGGCTATAATAGGTAATTATTCGATACTTACATGAAAAGATATCCCATAAAAACTAGTGTTTGCCGTATAACTCTTTTTAGCTGATTTCTGTATCTAATTATCCAAGTAAGTTTAAAAGTAACCCCTAGCTTAGCTTTAGTTTTTCCCTTCTTTACTTCAATTATATATCATTATGACTCTAAAAGGTCTGTGTTGTATCGATACCAGTACGGACTATAAACGAACATAACAAGCTGGTTGATTGACAATAAATGTAATACTTTCTTATATTAATAACGTGTCAAAAATCTTATGAAATGCTTGAGTAATGTTCTAATGAGATCAATATTTACTTGAATTTTAATGTTGCAACTCATTTTCATTGATAAGTTTATAATGCATATAAATATTACTTTTTCTCTCAAAAATATCAGGGATTTAAAGTTCAATTATCATTGTACAATAAAATTCCATAATTTTGTTCGACTACTCAAATCTTCTTATATTTTCCTGCAGGGATAGACGTTGGAGTTGGAGTTAAGCATTACACCTTCCTTAAAGAATGGGTTTCTTCTATGATGATTATAAATGGATCTAATATTTACTCTATGGTTATAAGTATTGCGTGAATTTAAGCCTGTTAGATACCATCAAACTATGACCTATTGTCTATAGGTTTCTCCGAGCTAGCATGGATTATACTGTGTATGGGTTGTCAAACTCCAGATGGGCTATTATAGGTAATTATTCAGGATTGGTAAGAAGGTTGCATGGCCTGAATCGCAAGTAGTTGTTGAGATGGTTGACACTACAGCTCCTATTACACATATGGATGTGGTGAAAACATTTATGGTACTTGATTTTTATTGTGTGTTTCTATTTTTTAATGATTAGCAACTTCATTATTTTTTTTTCTTTTTTCGACTTACAGACTGCAAATTCAAGAACAAACAATAAATGCAAGTTAATGGATTTATCGGGAAATGGGAAAGTAGTTGCTTTAGGATGGGTGGAGTCAACCGATCCAAATGCAAGGGTGCATTTAAAACCACTAGGACACAATGCAGTTAAAGTTTGGATAATAACCGTAAAAGAGTCAGCGGTAGAGCTATGGAGGCAAACATCCGAATTACAGTACATGGATGCCCTCTCTTCTATTATAGTTTGGCCTGCTACGCACGTCGTAATGGAATGAATTTTGAGTAAGTCTTTACCGTTCGTAATGGAATGAATTTTGAGTAAGTCTTTACCGTTCATTTTTTGTTTATTGTTACATTTAGTTATTAGCTTTAAATTCTGGTTGGTGGAGTACCAGTTGTAGTGGTTTGTTTGTAGTTGACTGTTTGGAGTTCAGGGATGAGGTAGAGATGATACAGCTGAATGTATGTAGTGATACAGCATGATGAAGCAAAACCATATTCATCTCTTCTTGGTGTAATAGTTACCCTAATTAAAAGATCTTTTACACGAAACAAATTTGAGTAAAATATATATTGAATCGTTATGATTAGTAATATATCCATTTATAGGTGAACAAATGATAAATTGATAAAAATTAAAAATAAATACTAAATATAAGTTACACAAACACTGCCTGTAGCAGAAAATAGATAACAAATATGCCGCATATTAAAATTGAAGGATGTGATGCAAGATCACTTTACACTTTGGTATGTCAATGTATACACTTCAATATTATTATGAGTAATTGAAATATATTGGTAGTCAAACATCAATCTAATTGATGCATTATCTACATATAAGATTATAAATTTTATTAGATTATATGACTGTAAAACTAAATATATATATATATAGGTAGTGGTAGACCCAAATGCACCAACACCAACCAATCCAACCCAAAAAAATTATTTACTGTGGTGAGTTTCTATTTGCTACAATTAAACTTTACTCGTATATAAAATATGGCATCCAAATACTGTTAGATTTATTATGTTTGATGTGTTTAAGGTTGGTGACAGACATCCCTGGAGCAGCGGATGCAAACTATGGTGAGTAAAATTTTCAATTTCTTCAAGAACAAGAAACAAAGAATGAGTATAATCAAACAAACAGTGTAACAAGGCCCATTTTGATGAAGCAGGAAATGAAATAGTAAGATATGAGAGTCCAAAAAAAGCTGTAGGGATTCATAGAATAGTATTTTTGGTGTTCAAACAAAAAATGCAGCAAACCATATATGCACCAGGTTGGCGCCAGAACTTTATAACAAAGGACTTCACTGCCATTTGTGAATTAGGTTCACTGCCATTGCATTATGCTTGCACTGTCAGAGAGAGACTGGATGCGGAGGAAGAAGGTTCGTTCTTTCTCTTATTGTTTCAACTTTGTTCTCATTAAAAATGAGTAAAACTTTCTTAATGTATCTGTTTTATTTTTATGGAAGATTCTAATGCTTAAGCTGATGGATATATGGAAGTACAACATGTCATCATATTAAATTTAGCCCCATAATGATGCTAATTTGATAAAAGCACTGATATGTCAGTAAGTTGCAAGGATGGAATCCAACAACAACCAAAAATCCATTTGCCAATAGCCTTGTTTTATATGTTAACATTTTTTTGCGACCGCATGTTGGTACTCTGTAATATTTGTACTCTGTAATATTTGAAAGGATTGCTTTAATGTTTGTACTCTGTAATGTTTGTACACTTATTAAATTGACATTATTTTCTGTTTCTCTGTGTTAACTTGGTTGCAGGCTTATGTTTTATTCAATGGTTATGCACTTGCTTTATTGTTTGCACACTGTAATGAAAAATATATCACATTTCTTTCTGAGCATGCTCTTGTGTTATATTTGTTGATTATAATCTTTATTCGTTTATGAAGATTTAGTTTGATTGTTATTATTAAAATGTAATAAAGATTTAGTTTGAAGGTGTTATAAAGATTTCCAATTCCGTTGAGATTTAGCTGTATTATAGCGGCTACAATGAGCTATAAAAATAAATATTTTATAGCGACAAAATGGTGTTATAAAGATTTCCAGTTTCGTTGAGATTTAACTGTATTATAGCGTCTATAATGAGCTATTGAATTAACGTACCATAGTGACGAATTTGCGTTATAAAACCAAGCTCAACCATAGCGGCATATTTTGTGTTATAAATATTCAACAGTTTTTTATAACATGTCGATATACAGCGCTTATCAAACCGCTATGGTTGTGATTAATAGCGGCTATATGCCGCTATAAAAGACACTTTTTGTTGTAGTGGTCAAAGTGAATATAGATGAAAGTATCTCTTTCGAAACCATCCTTTATTATATAAAAATATTGGGGAAAACACGATGGCGTCGGCACCATCCCTTTCGAAAGCTTCAAATCATTTAAACGAAAAATTGAAGGATGGTGTCAAAACCCCTTTCGAATCCATTGCCTTCTAAACCCTTGCACCCTTTCGAAAGCATTTAGGAAGAGGCTTAAAACATCTTTAAAACAAACACTACCTTTTGAAAGCATTGATGACTTCAATACCATCGAAAGCTAAAGAACAGCAGCAGGGTTTCGACTAAGTCGGAACCACTTCTTTCAAAAGCATTATTTCATAAGTAAAGAAACTCATTCGAAAGAAAACATAAGTTGATGGCAACCCCTTCAAAGGCTTTAAAAATCTCTTTTGAAAACATATGCTTCGAGTACTTCAAAGGCTTAAATAAAACAAAGGCATGCGGTTCTCTTTATAAAACAAACCAAGGTATCGACCCCTTCGGAAGTTATGCTTTCGACACCCAGCCTTCTGCCTTTCTCCAATCTAATGCATACCATCTGTGATACCTTGTGTATTGGTTTCAGCTTAGTAGGTTTCGACTTTATTGCAGGCAAAAGATCTGAGTCGAAAGGTACTTCTAAAGATGGCAGAACCAACTTTTTTGGGTAAACCTGGTTTAATACTAATTAAAGCAAACCCTTTAGCAACTAACCTACCACATGTAAACACCAGATTGCTTGCCTTAACTTTTCAAATTTTTTACTGAAATAACTGTCGCTAATTTCAAATCTAAACCATGGTTAAGTTAACAAATAAGCCCTTCCATTAAGCAAAATCAATATTCCAAAGAAGTACCTCTTATAAAATAATTTAATTTGCATAGCAAATCACTTAGGAAAAATCCCTAAAAATTCTGGAAATTCACTTAAATCGTGTTATCTAACATATCAAAATTTCAGACCCGGATTCTCAATATATCTTCAGAAATAAATTTATAAACCCGCATAACCATATTTTCCATTTAAAATTCATAATAATCTTTCCATAACTTGAAAAATTATCAAAATTAAAATCCAACTCCAAAATCATGTTTTACAACATAAAATTTTTCTATGGCATTTAGACATCAACATAAATCGGTTTCTACGTAAAACAATGAGAAATCATATTTAAACATCCTTGTTTAAATCGAATAAATTGTGATTCAAGCATATCATCAACCAAATCATCATAAAAACAAATGTACCCTTAAATCCGAAAACATATTATAAAACAAAACAGAGTTGGAATTATTATTCACCTTGATTAAGATAAGGAGATATGATTGAGATTAATTTCCCATAAGCTTGAATCCTTAGCTTTACTTTAATTTCTCTTCTCTTGATTATGGTCGGCCCCCTTAATGTTTGCGTTTTGTTTTCAAAATGGCATGAATGAAAAATGAAATGGTAGGATGAGAATATATAAGGATAAGGGGTATGTGCTGCAAATCCTCAATATACCCTTATGTAAATTAATTAACCTATAAACCATTCTTAAGCCCATTTAATTATTTTATCATGCACGACCTTAATTAGATTTGTTCAAATCTCAACCCCCTTATCACTTAACATTTTCATAATTCTATTTAATTTATCTAATTAAATCTCCGGAATAATGTCATCAAAATTTAGGGGTGTTACAGGATTCCCACCTTACTGAATTTCGTCCTCGAAATTAGGTAAAAATTAGATACTAAACATAGAAATCATCTGTAATGACTCCTAACAATAATACTAGTCCACCTGACTAGTGAATATCTATATAAATCTAATATAGACATACCCTCAAAGCAGATCGGGATAAGTATTTTGAATCCTGTCCTCTGTCTCCCAAGTACAGTCCTTCTCGTTATCGCTCCACTAAAATTTCACCAACTTGACTGTCTTGTTCTCAATCTTTACTGATCTCTCGCCACAACCCAAACTGGTTGTCTAACAAAGGTCAAATTAGGCTCTGCTACTAGATCTTCCAACCTTGTTGAAGGAATAGTAGCCTCGGGATAATGCACACACTTACGAAGATGAGACACATGAAATACATTATGGACACCTACCATACTGCTCGGCAACTTTGCTCTGTATGTGAGCTTTCCAATCCTCTCTATTATCTGGAATGGACCAACATATTTCGGTGTCAGTTTCTCTAACTTTCTGAACTACACCACACCCTTCATCGATGATACCTTAATGAAAACTCTATCTCCAACTGAGAACTCTAGGTCTTTACGCCTTTTGTCTACGTAACTTTCTGCCTGGATTGAGCTTCCTTCATCCTTTCTTGGATTAACTCAATCTTCTCAGATGCCTCCCTAACCAAATCTAAACCTAAGACTAATTCGTCTCCAGTCCCCAACCAACATGCTGGCGATTTGCGTGGCCTTCCATACAAAGCTTCAAAAGGCGTCATTCCTATATTAGTCTAATAACTATTATTATAGAAAAACTTAACCAAATGTACGTGATCTTCCCAAGATCCACTAAAATCCAATACACAAGCTCTCAATAAATCCTCGACTACCTTATGGACTCTCTTTGTTTGCATATCCGTCTGAGGGTGATATGTTGTACTCATCTTGAGCTTGGAGCCTAAAACATCATGTAGACTTTTTCAGAATTCATTGGTGAACAAAGCATCTCTATCTCTGACTATGCTACAGGAACCTAATGTAGTCTAACTATGTTCTTCATGAAAAACTTTTCCAAAATAAATGATGTCCTGGTTAACTTAACTAGAATGAAATGGGCACTCTTGGTCAACTGTCCACTATAACCCATATATTTTCTTTTCCTCTGTTTGACCTTGGCAACCCGTCAATAAATCCTTGGATATCAAATCTCATTTCCAAACTGGAATCTCAAGAGGCTGAAGCAACACACTCGGCTTTTGATGTTCGGCTTTCATTTGTTGACAGTTTACACACTATCTAACCCACAAGTCAACATCCCTATTCATGTCTCCCCAATAGAAGCTCCTTTTCGTATCTTGATATAGCTTGGTCCCTTTAGGATGAATCGTAAACTTGGATCGATGACATTCCCTAAGAACTTCTTTCCTCAAGTTCTCAACATCTGAAACACATATTCGTCCCTTCTTTCTCAACCAACCTCTCTGGTCAAGACAAAAATCTTTCAAATCATCTACCTCAGTTCCAACCTCAAGCCTTCTAATCCTCTCGTCTAATAATTAGATCCTCCATCTTCCTAGAAGCAATTCTCTTGATCAGCACTAGTCAAATTTCTAAACAGGACAACATGGCAGTACTCTGACTAGAACTAGCAGTCGATCTTAACTGCACATCACAATTGGCAAAAGCTTCTAGATCCTTTCATTTTGTCAACATAGCCAACACCACATTATGGTGTCTCTGCTAAGAGCATCTGCTACTTTATTATCTTTTCCTAGTGTATACTCCGTATCAAAATCCTAAGCAGCCAAAATCTCCAGCCACCTTTACTGTCTTATATTCAACTCTTTTTGAGAGAATAAGTACCTTAAAGATTTATGATCTCTATATAGCTCAAATATCTCCCCCAAGATATAATACCTCCAAATCTTCAATGTGAAGATCACTGCAGCCAACTCCAAATCATGAGTAGGATATCTCACCTCATGCAGTCTAAGCTGTCGTGAAGCGTAGGTAATCACTTTACCCTTCTACATCAACATAGCTTCCAATCCAGTCCCACATGCATCGGTATACACCACCAACCCTTGATTTCCGTTAGAAAATACCAACACCGGGGCATTAGTCAACAAATTCTTTAACTTAAGGAATACTTCCTCACATTTGTCGGACCAAATAAACTTCACTTCCTTCCTTGTAAGCTTAGTCAAAGATGCTTGTATTCATGAGAAATCCTTGATGAGTCTCCGGTAATAGCCAGTAAGTCCAAGAAAACTTCTAATCTCGGTCACCGTCTCTAGTCTTTTTCAATTATTAACAGCTTCGATCTTATCTGGATCGACTGGCAACCCTTTCTCTGAAATCACATGACCAACAAATTTAGCCTCTTTCTTCTGAAAATGACACTTGGAAAACTTCGCTTTTAGCTGATTCTGCTGCAGCGTCTCAAGCACAACCCTAAGATGATCTTCATATTCTCTTTTATCTTTAGAGTATACCAAAACATCGTCTATAAACACCAACACGGATCTATCCAAATACATTCGGAAGACTCGGTTCATCAAATTCACAAAGAAAGCAGGTGCATTCGTTAACCTGAATAAAATACTAACCACTTGCACGAACCATATCTAGTTTGAAATGTTGTCAAAGGAATGTTGTCATCTGCCACTCTTAACCGATGGAAGCATGTCGCCAAATCCAACTGGGAAAATACTTTGGCTCCACTCAACTAATCAAATAGATCATCAATTCTAGGCAAAGGATACTTATACTTTATCGTCCTTTCGTACAGCTTATGATAGTCAATACATATTCTCAACGACCCATCTGGATTCTTCATGAATACCACGACCGCTCCTCATATGATAAAATCCATTCCTTCTAGATCCACTAGATGCACCATCAATTCCTTCATCTCAGTAGGTACCGTTCTGCTAGGCGGTCTACTTACAGGTTCAGCTCCTGGAACAAAATCTATTTGAAACTCAACAGCTCGTTTGGCGGTAGTCCTGTGACTAATTCAAAGACATATGCAAACTCTTTTGCTACTTGAACCTGACTTAGCTCTTCTTCCACTTCCCTTGCACTTAACAAAGCACAATTACTCTGATCATAATTCTCTACTGAGAATATAATTTGGTTATGACTATCGGGATGATAGAGATATCTCCCCATCCTGGCAAAATATCCTGGCCTCATACCTTCTTAACCAATCTATACCCAAAATGATTCTGAAATCTGCGAAATAAAAAACATACAGACTGCATGCAAACATATGACCTAACAAATCAAATTCTAACTAGTCACATCTCATCCCTAGAGTAGCATACCCTCCTATTGGATTCACAATCCTTAAGAAAGTAACAACGTACGTGGGTTCTAAGCATAACCTATCAACCAACCACTGAGATATAAATTAATATGATGCACCGGTATCAAATAGTATCCTAATCGGTATACTCTGAATTAAAAATGTGCCTTCCATTATAGTCGTTCCTTTATCAGCTGCAGTTGGCCTAGATGGTGATCCAATAGCAAAAACCTTCCCCTTGTCCGCCTTGACTTCCTCTGGACACTGGTTCTTATATTGCCCAACTTGATCACATTTGAGGTACTTCATATTCTTCTTGTCTGCGGCCTTCTTTCCCTTTTCTGACTGGTACTCATTTGTATAATGACCCATCTTGTCACATTTGTAGCAAACTACATCAACCTTTGCCTTCTTGGCAGCATTTCCCTTTCAAGCTCCCTTCTTCTTAAAGAACTTCCTTTTCTTTCCTTGAGAACCCTGAGTTTCAATTGGCTTCTCTCTAGCACAAAAGCAAGCATGTTCTCATGGGGAATTGTCATCTCCACAACAACATTACAAGGATCACGAATATGTGTCATGGTTGTCCTAGCAAGCTCGGGTCTTAATTGTTGAATTACATGTTTTGATTCATAACAAGACAGTTAAGAAGCTAAAGAAGAATTTGCATTCATACATGACAAAAAGAAGACAACAGAGGATCTTTAGGTTTAAAGTAACTATTATAGATGTTGAGTCTTAGACATATGTTAAAATCAATCCTCAAGTTTTCGATTTTAAAAATTTTTCTTTACAAAACAGAGTTCACTGTGCAATTTATGCACAGCCAGTCGACTGACTGTTCTTGCCAGTCGACTGACTGTGCATATGCACAGCAGTGAACGCTGTTCATAATTTTGAAATGGCAAATATTTTTAAATTTTTAAATATTCAAACACCAGTCGATTGACCCAATATACCAGTCGACTGAACCAGCTTCAACTGCAAAATTTCTGAACGGACATCTTCTTCCATGAAGGGTTGCACTGCATGAATAGATGCCTCTCTTGGCTGAAACTCTTCACTAAGAGTTGCATCTCTCTAAAACTATATATAAGAGTTATCACTCACTTCATAATCACCAATTTTCTGATTCTAATTCTCTATATTCTCTTGTGATTACTCTAGTGCATTCATACTCCTCATTGCTTTGAATCGTTGAATTATATTATATATACTTTGATTCTTAGCAATATTCTTCCTTTCAAATATTCACATACTCTTTATATTCTTAAGAAATTGATTATAGGAAGTTTGTAATCTTAATAGACAAATCAGTGTTATCAAGAACACATTAAGTCAACTACATTTATACTTTGTTAAAGTCATGTTTTGTTGCTCAGGCAAGGGAAAGTCCTCTTCTGCTGCTGAGGCAAAAATCATGTTCTGCTGCTCAGGTGTTGTTTACCTATTCCTCCGGGTTAAGAGAGGGTATTGTTAGTTAAAGCCAGAAGTTAGTCTGGGACTGAACGTAGGACGGTGCTCCAAACCAGTATAAAATCTCTGGTGTCATTTTAGTTACTGCATTTATATTCCGCGTTATTTACTATCTATACTCTGTATTACTATTTATCCATATTATACGGTCCTATATACTTTCACTTGGTATCAAAGTAAGGCATCTTATAACCGTTACAAAGTTATCTGATATCTTACTAATATGGAAAATAACACCAGCACTAACACCAACACTGTCACATATACTAATTTTATTGAAGGTCAATCCACTGCACGACCTCCATTCTTTAATGGTTTAAACTATAATTATTGGTCTACTCGTATGAGAATCTATATGCAATCAAATAGTTTTGAATCATGGAATATCACACAAAATGAATACACTCTTCCTACTGGAGAATATTCCACTTGGTTAAACACACAAAAACTAGATGCTACTGCCAATGCTAAAGCTATGAACATGTTATTCTGTACACTAAATAGAAATGAATTTAATCGTGTTAGCGTGTGTCAAACTGCTTATGAAATATGGAGAACGCTTAAAATCACTCATGAAGGAACTAACAAGGTCAAACAAAGCAAAATCTCCATGCTCAAAAATCAGTTTCAAAACTTTAGAATGAAACAAGATGAATCCATCAATGATATGTACTCTAGATTTCAAGATATCTACCATTCACTATTAGGATTAGGAGAAAAGTATATTGATTTTGATATTGTATCGAAAAACCTAAACTCTTTAACGGATGAATGGGAGAGAAAAGTCTTGGCTATTGAAGAAGTTAATGACCTCTCTACCATAAAACCTGAAGAGTTAATAGAAAATCTAATATCCTATGAAGTGAATTTGCAGGCAAAACGAGTACAAGCACAAGATAAAAAGAACATAGCTTTTCATGCTGAGGAAGAAAAAGATGAAGATTCGGATGAAGAAGATCTAGCATTTATTGCCAAAAATTCCAGTTCTTGAAATTCCGAAAAAATAATAAAAATAATGGAAAAAGGAATTTTCCAAACAAACCATCATCCTCAGTTCTAGAATGTTTCAATTATCATAAGAAAGGTCATATTGAAAAGGAATGCCTAGAATTAAAGAAGAAATATTTCAAAGGCAGAAAAGACAAGAAAAGGAAAGCATTCTCGGTAACATGGGTGATTCAGACACTTCTTCATCAGAAAACAGTAGTGACAGTGAAAAAAAGAAAGCAAATGTGTGCTTCATGGCTACTGAAAATGAGGTTAGTGATTTTACTTTTGATGATATGATTGAGATAAATTCGGAGCTAGTTGACACTTTAAAAAATCTCAAAGGAAAATATAAGGAGACTCGTGAATATCAGAACAAAGCAGAATTCGAAAGAGATATGCTTAAATATGAAAAGAAAATATTAGAGGAAGAACTTGAAAAATTACAAGAATCACTCTCTAATATCAATTCTCAACTCACTCTTTTGAGTCAAGAAATTATAACTCAAAAAGAGAAGAATGATGCTCTTGTTTCTGAAAATCATGAACTAAAAACAAAAATAAAATTGATAGAATTAGATAATACTAGTCTCAAAACTAAGTTAGAAAGCATCACCGAAAATGTTTCGAACTTTAATAAAGGAAGAGAAACATTATCAAAAATTATTGATAACTCTCAATCTGTGTCAAGTAAGAAAGGGTTAGGATATGTTAAGAAAACAACAGCTCCATCTAAAAAGAAAATTAGGAGAAATATTAATCCTACTAAAGTTCAGAAAAAAAGGAATTCTTACTCAAAAAGTATAAAAGTTTAGGTTCCAAAAACAAACAACAATTTGAGTAGAAAGAAATATATAAACACCTTTTTACAAACTGTTCATAAAAATAAAGATTATATTTTTAAATGGGATTCTAAGCCCTCTTGGGTTTGGTTTCCTAAGATTTAACTCTTAGGACCCTATTAAAAAGGTGGGTACCAATATTATATTATATTTTTTGTAGGTCCCACTCAAGAAAAGAGGAAAATGGATACTCGACAGTGGTTGCTCAAAACATATGACAGGAGACAAAGATATGCTATCAAATATTATTTACACAGATGGAGGCTCCGTCACATTTGGAGAAAATTCTAAAGGATATATCATCGGCAAAGGCGATGTGAGTAACAATGGTATTTCAAATTTACCTCTTATTTCAAATGTTTTACTTGTCAAAAATTTAAAACATAATTTACTTAGTATCAGCCAATTGTGTGACAAAGGATTCAAAATTACTTTTTCTGAAAACAAATGTAGTATTTTTGATCAAAATCAAAATCTTATCTTTGAAGGAAATAGAGGCAGAAATATCTATGTTCTGAATATGAAAATAAAACATAATTCAGATATGTGTTTAATAGCCAAAGAAAATGATCCTTGGTTATGGAACAAACGATTCTGTCGTATTAATTTCCAAACTATAAATAAGCTTTCTAAAAATGATTTAGTAAAAGGTCTACCAAAAATGAATTTTAAAATAGATCATATTTGTGATGCATGTCAGTTAGGAAAATTAACTAAATCATCTTCTAAATCTAAAAAGGTTATTTCAACCTTACAACCACTTAAATTACTGCATATGGATTTATTTGGACCAACACAAGTACAATCCATTAATCACAGTAGATATATGTTTGTAATTGTTGATGATTTTTCTAGATATACTTGGACTATTTTTGTGAAAAATAAAAGTGATACTTTTGATAATTTTAAATCGTTTGTCAAAAGAATTCAAAATTTTAAAGGTTTGAAAATCAAAAACATAAGAAGTGATTATGGAGGTGAATTCGAAAATGAAGCCTTTGAACATTTCTGTAAGAAAAAAGGAATATTCCATAATTTTTCGTTTCCTAGAACTCCATAACAGAATGGGGTTGTAGAACGTAAAAATAGAACCTTACAAGAATGCGCAAGGACTTTGTTAAATGGAAGTACGTTACTAAAACATTTTTGGGCTGAATTAGTTGCCACAACTTGTTATGTTTTGAGTCGTGTTTCTATTCGACCACTAACTAAGAATACTCCTTATGAACTTCTTAATGGACAAAAACCAAATATTTCCTATTTTAAAGTTTTCGGTTCAAAAAGTTTTATGTTAAACACAAAAGATCAGCTTGGTAAATTTGATCCAAAATCCGATGAAGGAGTCTTTTTGGGATATTCGGATCGTGGCAAAGCTTATTGAATTTATAATAAAAGAACAAATATCATCGAAGAAACTCTTCATGTATCTTTTGATGAAAATTTTAAACCAACTCCAAGTATAATAGATGATGAAGATTTCCCTGATAATACCACAAATACAGAAACTACAACTTTTGAAATTAATGTAAACATTGCTCACAATAACAATGAATTAAGATCTCCACCTAGAGTATTAAGAGATCATCTTTCTATTAATGTTATTGGAGAACTAAATTCATATGTTAGGACAAGAAGTCAATTAAATCAAATGGGCCATGTAGCTTTTCTTTCTCATATTGAACCTAAAAATATTAAAGAAGCATCTACTGATGAAAACTGGTTAATCGCCATGCAAGAAGAACTAAACCAATTCGAAAGAAATGACGTTTGGGATTTAGTTCCACGACCTAGAGATCAATCGGTTATTGGTACAAAATGGGTTTTCAAAAATAAAGCAGATGAACAAGGAAATATTACTAGAAATAAAGCTAGATTAGTTTCTCAAGGTTATAATCAAGAGGAAGGAATTGACTATAAAGAAACATTTGCTCCAATCGCTAGACTAGAAGCAATACGAATCTTACTAGCTTTTGCATGTTTTCATAACTTTAAATTATATCAAATGGATGTCAAAAGTACTTTTTTAAATGGTTTTATAAAAGAAAATGTTTATGTTGAACAACCTCCATTATTTATACATAAACAATTTCCTGACCATGTCTATAAACTCAAAAAGGCTTTACACGGTTTAAAACAAGCACCTCGTGCTTGGTACGATCATCTTAAAAGTTATTTACTAAATTCTGGTTTTGAAATTGGAAAGGTTGATCAAACTCTTTTTATTAAAAGAAACAAGCATGATATTTTAATTATCCAAATATATGTTGATGATATAATTTTTGGATCTACAAATGAAAAGGTTTGTCAAGAATTTTCTAAGATAATGACAAATGAATTTGAAATGTCACATATGGGTGAGTTAAAGTATTTTCTTGGTTTACAAATAAAACAACTAGAAAATGGTATTTTTATTAATCAAGAAAAATATTGTAACAATCTAATTAAACGCTTTGGTATGGAAAATACTTCTACCAAACCAACTCCTATGAGTACAACCATACATATTGATAAAGATGAAAATGGAAAAAGTATTGACCAAAAATTATATCGAAGTATGATTGGATCGTTGCTATATTTAACAGCTAGTAGACCTGACATAATGATGAGCGTTTGTTTATGTGCACGATTTCAAGCGGATCCCAAAGAATCGAATTTAAGAGCAGTGAAACGCATATTACGATATCTTAATAAAACCAAGGACTTTGGACTATTCTATCCAAAGGAATGTCCTTTTGAATTAGTATCATATTGTGATGCTGATTTTGGAGGAAGCCGGATAGATAGAAAAAGTACAAGTGTGACTTGTCATTTTATTGGACGATCTCTTATATCTTGGTTTAGTAAGAAACAAAACTGTGTTTCATTATCGACATGTGAAGCAGAATATATTTCTTCCGCCCTGGCATGTGCTCAAGTTATATACATTCAACAAACACTACAAGATTTTGGTTTTAATTTAACTAAATCAACTATTTATTGTGATAATTCTAGTGCTATTAATTTATCTAAAAATCCTGTTAATCACTCATGAACAAAACACATTGACATTCGTCATCATTTTCTTCGTGATAATATCGAAAAGAATTTGATAAATCTAGAATTTGTTTCCTCTGATAAACAATTGACAGATATATTTACAAAACCTTTAAACGAAAATACTTTTGTTAATTTAAGACGAGAGCTTGGTATTATTTCTTTTAAAATTTATAATTATTATATATATATATATATATATATATATATTTGTAGCTTCTAATAACAAATCTTCACAATATATATATATATATATATATATATATATAATTTTCACTCAAATTTTAGCAAACAAAAAATAAAAGTTTTTTATGACTCTAGCAAGACTTGAACTCATATCCACTCCTATGTTTTCAAATACTCCTTACCATTTGAGCTATGATTGTTTCTTGTTTAATGTAGAAGTCTGGTTCTATTTTTGTTTAAAAAAATTACAAAATAACATAGCCACTGGGACTTGAACCTGGGTCTCCTAGCAGGTAACTCCATAGCTTACCAGTTATGCTATGATTACATTTCCTGCTGAGTCATATGCTTCATACGTTCTTAACCATATATCTTTCATATCCTTAAATTATTCTGCCCCACTGTTTTTTTTATTTTAATCTCTGGTTATTAACTTTTGAAGGTCTATAACCATTCATTCTAAGCTCATATTCAACTATATAAACTGCCTCTTCTCAGAGATTCAAGCAATCATCATTACAATTTTTTTACAAAATCTTTACAAACTATAATCTTCTCAATGGCCTCTCAAAACTCTCATGATTCCTCTAACTCAAAATTATTTTTTGCTACTCCAACCTCTTCAAGTAACTATGATTCATCCAGTAGCTCGACTCCAACATTGCCAACTCCTACCCCCATTCATGAACCAGGAAGATATCACACCGGTTTTTCACCAAAACCAAAAAAGTCTCGAAGATCGTTGTTTCTTTCTCCAAAAACAAAAATTGATGAAATCCATCACTATCAACAGGAACAAGTCAATTTACAAAGAGAAATGTTTTATAAACAGCGGATGAATTCAAATCGTCTAAGCCTTATTGAATCTATTGCACTTAAGTTTTATGGAAAATCATCTAAGCATGATGTTGTTCAACCTTCAACATCCCGTCAGGCAAATACATCCGGCTGGAATAACTGGGAACAATCTCCACCTCAACCTCCGGCATCTCCAAACTCATGGGAATGCCAAAATTATTGGTCTCCTTTGCAACCTCTTGTTAAGCATACCAATATTGAACCACAAGAATGCTCTCCAAAAACTCCAAAATAATTATCATTTCTTGTATATTATTTTTCCTGATTATTTGTATTTCATTTATATATTTGATTCTTTATAAAAAAAATTGTTTTCTTAGCTTTGTGCAATTTTTACTTCCAGTCAGTCGACTGAAATTAAAGGTCAGTCGACTGAATGCAGGGTTTCAAAACTCTCGGGAAACCAGTTAGTCGACTGACCTAAAACATTCAGTCGACTGGCTTTTCAAATTTTTTGCAAATTAATGTACACCAGTCGACTGAATGTTTTTATCAGTCGACTGGCTGTGTGAAAACTGCCTTTACCTTCCCTATTTACTTACCTTTTTCCCAAATTTCACTTTACTCTTCTCGGTTTTCACCTAAATCTATTTCGCCCACAGACCCTAAATTCCCAAATACACTCAATTTTTTCGCTAAAAACTCAATCAAATGGCTCCTCCAAAGCGTCAAAGACAAGGCTCTTCTTCCGTCGATCCTACCGATGCCTAAATTTCTCAATGGCTATACAATTATGTGGCTGTAACTAGATGCATAAAATAAAAAACTCAAGGATATTTGAAGGTTCATTCATGGTCTACAGCGATTTCGCGGCTTATGGTTTACAAGAACTTATGCGTCGATCCAGATTGGAATCTTTACTTGACCTGAATGCCAATTCTCTCAAGATCAACCACCTCATGGTAAAGTTATTCTATGCTAATTTAAATCCTCCTCACCAACGTCCATCGAATAGGGATGATTGTGTTTGGAGTTTAGTGTGTGGTCAACAAGTATTCTTCTCCTTAGATCGAATGGCACACATACTTCAAACTCCCAATCATGGCATTCCACTAGATGATGTCGAATGTAATATTCGACAAAGGGATCGAATTAGTCATATGTTTATGGAAGATAATATGACGGAATAAAAATCTATTCTCCTTCGACCAAAAGCTAGAATTCTTCACAAAGCTTTAATGCGGAGTATACTTCCAAGAACAGGGTCATATGAACTTATCTACCCAGAAAATTTTAAAGCTTTATATGCGATATGGGGAGGAATTCAAGTAAATTGGCTACGACGAATATTGGATTAGTTTCTCTCCTTCAACAACGGTAACATGAGAACAATTTATTTCGGTGAATATATAATGTGATTGCTTTTAAATGTGGGAATACCTCAACCGAAATCCGAAACTTCTTCCGTTGGGGTTATCAACATTCACACAATAAGCCTCATGAAACTACCGTCAGCTCCTCCGACATTTACCTCCTATGAAGAATGGCGTCAGCAACATCAACATCAATCAGGCGGACCAACTATTCAAGAACGAACGTCTCATCCCGAAGAAGACGACGATATTCGTCTTGCACAATCAGCTAGTTTGCGAGAATCCGTCAAGATCCTTTCTAGAAATCAACAAATACTAGGATATCGTTTAAAGAAAGTAGATAAAAAAATTAGACAAAGTAAAAGGATTATTTTCTATTCTATGGGATGCAATTTCATGTTCGTCTTCCACAACTGCTTCTTCAATAGCACACGGTAAACGTGCAGAACCAAGATTTACATGGTCAACTTCCGAAGAGCATACTAGTAGTGATACTAGTGGCACAAGAAGTGGTGCTCATGGAACTTCTAGACCTGGAAAGGAGCCTGTACCAGAGGAAGATGAGTAGGTTCTTTTCGTAAGTAAGTTGGATATGCATTATTTATAACTCTATTGACATTTCAAACATATGAAACTCTATTGCAACTTATTTTTTTATTGAGACTTGTACTAAATAATCTCTCTTTTATATATTTCTGCACTTTTATTTTATATTTTTGTTTGTTGTATCTCCTTTTTGTCGATGACAAAGGGGGAGAAAAAGTATGTGCACTAATATATTTGATGCAGGAAAAAGTTATCATACATTCAGGGGGAGAAATATTTTCTCTCCAACGTATATACAGGTTGTCATCAATCAAAAAGGGGAGAATGTTGAATTACTAGTTTTGATTCATGACAAGACAGTTCAGAAGCTAAAGAAGAATTTGCATTCATACATGACAAAAAAAAGACAACAGAGGATCTCGAGGTTTAAAGTAACTATTATAGATGTTGAGTCTTAGACATATGTTAAAATCAATCCTCAAGTTTTCGATTTTAAAATTTTTTCTTTACAAAACAGAATTCACTGTGCAATTTATGCACAGCCAGTCGACTGACTATGCATATGCACAGCAGTGAACACTGTTCATAATTTTGAAACGGCAAATTTTTTTTAAAATTTTAAATATTCAAACACCAGCCGACTGACCCAATATACCAGTCGACTGAACCGGCTTCAACTGCAAAATTTTTGAATGGACATCTTCTTCCATGAAGGGATGCACTGCATGAATAGATGTCTCTCTTGGCTGAAACTCTTCACTAAGAGTTGCATCGCTCTGAAAACTATATATAGGAGTTATCACTCTCTTCATAATCACCAATTTTCTGATTCTAATTCTCTATATTCTATTGTGATTAGTCTAGTGCATTCATACTCCTCATTGCTTTGGATCTTTGAATTATATTATATATACTTTGATTCTTATCAATATTCTTCCTTTCAAATCTTCACATACTCTTTATATTCTTGAGGAATTGATTATATGAAGTTTGTAATCTTAATAGACAAATCAGTGTTATCAAGAACACATTAAGTAAACTACATTTATTATTTGTTAAAGTCATGTTCTGCTGCTCAGGCAAAGTAAAGTCCTCTTCTGCTGCTGAGGCAAAAATCATGTTATGCTGCTCAGGTGTTGTTTACCTATTCCTCCGGGTTAAGAGAGGGTATTGTTAGTTAAAGCCAGAAGTTGGTCTGGGACTGGACGTAGGACGGTGCTCCGAACCAGTATAAAATCCCTGGTGTCATTTTACTTACTGCATTTATATTCCACGTTATTTACTATCTATACTCTGTATTACTGTTTATCCATATTATACGGTCCTATATACTTTCATTAAACTCCAAATGAACCTCTCATTTCTTCCGATGTCAGTGTCAACAATAACATATCAGTATCGAGACAGCTCATCAAATCTAGTAGCATTCTCGATAACCGACATCTCTCACTCGACTAGATCCATAAAATTTCTCATCAATGCTGACTTAGCAACCTCAGATAGAAACCTCTGTTCAAATCTTCTTCTGAATTCAACCCAAGTCAACTCCTCCTCCAGAACTCCTGTAGTGACACTATTCCACCAGTAAAGTGCTGACCCCTATAACTATCTAGAGGCCAACCTTCTCTTCTCCTTATCATCTAAAACCAAATCAGAAAAGATAAGCTCACAATGAAACAACCAGTCCTCTACTTCAATAGCATCCTCTGTTCCCATAAATAGTTTTCCATCCAGACTGGTGTAATCTCTGGTCAACTTAGCATGGTTATTCCCAACTGAAGCCACAGAATTAGCTCCTCCAACATTACCAACAACTCCAACAGTAGCACCTGCTTGCATCATATTGATGAAGAACTGATACATCGCCCTTACATCTACTGGTGGATTTCCAGCACCCCATTGGCATCAGCATTTTGGTTAGCATTAGCCTATCAACCTTTGGTTTTTTTGGTATTAGGTCGAGCATTTCCATTGGTTATGGTGCTTCCTCCACCGAGATTTCTTTTTTCGTTTTCTGCTTCCATACCTTCTTTCTTGTAAATCTGCATACGAGCCTTAGTAAGATACAGAAGAACGGTCTAAGAGAGAGGGGAGTGTGTGTGTGTGTGTGTGTGTGTGTCTAATACAAGTACGTTACTAAAGCTTTATCTCAAACCCCGTCATATTTCTGATTCATTGGATTATGTCTGAAAAAGCTTTTAGGTTTAACTTTTCTTTCAAAATTTTAATAAACCTATGCTTTGATACCAACTTGTAACATCCCCTACTTGGTGGTCCAAAACTAACGGCTATGGATGCTGCAATCATCCATAGTTGTTGGTCCTCGACAATCAAATATGGTGTTATTAGATTCATTGATACATAGAAACACACGAATATGGAAAATTTTAAAACTTCAAATAAAATCACAGTCCATTTCACTACATTTCCAATTCATTACATAATCCCACAATCGTAAACCATGTTCAGAGAAAATATATTTATTAATACATATGCTAAGAGCGACATATGAAGATGCTTCCTTAGATGATCAGAGTATATACATGCAATATAAAAACCTTGCCATTACAAACAACACGGCCGAATCAAATAAAAGAAAACTCTATATAGCTATCGTGTCTCATGCACGTCTTCAAAAGCTTTGTTCATCTAATGAGATACCTAAAAACCTCAACTCTCAAACTACTCAAAATCGATTGAGTACCCAATAGTTTAAGGAGAAATCATAAACTACGAGTCAGACATAAAGCTTGGTATGAATAATAATCTACCATCTCAAATCATTTAGATATCTAGTGAGACCACGCCGCTTAGTGGAACAGGTTTACCCATCACTAATATTCTAAACCTTTATAAAACCATATGTCGTGCTCCTGCTTCCACAATAGTTAAAACAATTCAAAACAATATAATATGATATGATGACATGCAAAATAATGAATCAATTTTGGATTATCCATCCTCATTGGTTCTCACTATCTATCTCAATTATAGTTTCTAGGATTACTATTAACCTATTAGTTTTCATGAGCTGACTAATAACTGATAAAATATTTGAGGACTCCCTGTCCGGTTACATAGTTTTCGTGGGATCACTATGAACCTATTGGTAACTCCAATATCTTTACTTTTATCATAGTTTTCATGGGATGACTAGGAACCTATCGGTGACTCCAATATCTTCACTCTTACCCTAGTTTTCATGGATTGACTAAGAACCTATTGACATCTGTCAATATCTTAATCCAAATATAGTTTTCATCGACTAACTACAACCTACTGGTCCCTGCCAGTATCAAATCATAGTTTTCACGGGCTTACTATGAACCTGTCTTTTTGACATCTTCCTTTATACATAGTTTTCATGGGCTAACTGTGAACCTATTGGCCCCTGCCAATATCTTTTTCTATGCATAGTATTCATTGGCTTACTGAGAACCTACTGGCCCCTGCCAATATCTATCTTTTATATTTTAGCATCCTATATTCTAGTCTTTCTGACCACCTAGATGCAATTATACTCATTCGGGAGTTAACTTAATTTATATTCACTACTGGGTCAACCTAGGTGGTTTTTCTGCCTTTCTCTAAAATTCGTTATGAGTCCATTACAATGTGAATATATACATATATGAAGAAGCATGCATAATAAACTGGTTAATCCCTTTAACCATCTTAATCAAATAAAAATTCTTCAAAACTCCTTTTCAAAACATATTATTTAAATAAACCATGGTTCTCTTTCAAAAATGAGATCGGGTTATTTACTTTGAAAACTAAGGGTGTTGAAACCTTCAAAACCTTGCTTTTGACTTCACTGGATAACCTCCTTCGAAAGCACATAAATTTCTTTCCAAAACATTAGGCCCCTGCCTTTCGAAACAATTTAAAAAATCTCTTTCGATACCTTTTGAATGTCATAAAGTATTATTTAATAATACTTAGAAGCGTAGGTTTGAAACCCTTGAAAGTACCCCTTTCTTAATCATTGAAAGTATCCCTTCCGAAATCATTGAAAGCCCCCATTTCGAAACCATTGGAAGTAATCCTTCCGAAATCATTGAAAGACCCTTTTTATAAACCATTGGGTTTATACTTAAAATATTATTTGGGTCAAAGTGAATATAGACGAAAGTATCTCTTTCAAAACCATCCTTTATCACAAAATATTGGAGAAAACATGATGGGGTTGACACCATCCCTTTCGAAAGCTTCAAATCATTTAAACAAAATATTGAAGAATAGCATCGAAACCCCTTTCGAAGCTATTGCCTTCGAAACCCTTCGAACCTTTTGAAAGCATTTAGGAAAAGGCTTAAAACATCTCTAAATACAACACCACATTTCGAAAGCATTGATGACTTCAATACCATCGAAAGAATAAAGAACGGCAGCAGGGCTTCGACTAGGTCGGAACCTCTTCTTTCAAAAGCATTATTTCATACATAAAGGAACCCATTCAAAAACAAACATAAGTTGAAGTCAACCCCTTCGAAGGCTTTTGAAAACGTCTTTCAGAAACATATGCTTCGACTCCTTCGAAGGCTTAAATAAAACAAAGGCAGAAGCTTTTCTTTTTAAAACAAACCAAGTTATCGACCCCTTCAGAAGCAATGGTTTCGACATCTAGCCTTCCGCTTTTCTCTAATCCACTGCATACCATCTATGTGATATTTTGTGTATTGGTTTCGACTTAGCATGTTTCGACTTTATTGCAGGCGAAAGCTCTAAGTCGAAAGGTACTTCTAAAGAAGGTAGAACCAACTTTTATGGGTAAACCTGGTTTAATACTAATTAAAGAAAACCCATTTCTAAATAACCTACCACGTGTAAACAATAGATTGGTTGCCTTAACTTTCCAAATTCTTTACTAAAATACTGCCGCTAATTTCAAATCTAAACCATGGTTAAGTTAACAAATAAGCCATTCCATTAAGCAAAACCAATGTTGCAAAGAAGTTCCTCTTCTAAAATAAGTTAACCTGCATAACAAATCACTTAGAAGAATCCTCGAAAATTCACTTTAATCACGTTATGTAACATATCAAAATTTCAGACCCAAATTCTCAATATATTTTCCAAAATAAATTTATAAACACAAATAACCATATTTTCCATTGAAATTCATAGCAATCTTTCATAGCTTGGAAAATTATCAAAATTAAAACACAACTCCAAAATCATATTTTACATAACATAAAAAAAATTATGGCATCTAAACATCAAATAAATCGGTTTCTCCCTAAAACCGTGAGAATTCATATTTAAACATCCTTGTTTAAATCAAATAAATTGTGATTCAAGCATACCATCATCCAAATCATCATAAAAACAAATTTACCCTTAAATCCGTAAAATATGCTTATAAGTTAAAATAAAGATGAATTTATTGTTCTTGATTAAGATAAGGAGATTGGATTGAGATTAATTTCTCCTAAGCTTG
This sequence comes from Allium cepa, assembly GCA_030765085.1. Classification (NCBI taxonomy): domain Eukaryota; kingdom Viridiplantae; phylum Streptophyta; class Magnoliopsida; order Asparagales; family Amaryllidaceae; genus Allium; species Allium cepa. The sequence continues at coordinate 952,705,412 of CM060934.1, read as the reverse complement.
AATCCCCGGCTATACTTTAATTTCTCTTCTCTTTCTTATCGTCGGCTCCCCTTAATGTTTGCATTTTGTTTTCGAAATGGCGTGAATGGGAATTGAAATATTAGGAACGAGAATATATAAGGATAGGGTTATGTGCTGCAAATCCTCAATATACCCTTATGTAAATTAATTAACCAATAAACCATTCTTAAGCCCATTTAATTGTTTTATTAAGCAGGACCTTAATTAGATTTGTTCAAATCTCAACCCCCTTATTACTTAACATTTACAGTATTCTATCTAATTAAATCTCATGAATAATGTCATCGAAAATTAGGGGTGTTACAAGAATGTTATCATTTGATCGACCATAATTAAAATATAAATTAAGCACTTAAGATTCGCAATGTTCTCAAGTCAAAAAAAACTTGCACATTGTCGGATTAGATCTTCTATTTCACTTTATAATTAACCTAAAACTCTCAATAAGTCATTAGGTAATTGTTCAAAAAAAACACATATATGTAGCTCCTTTGTGTTTGCAACAGTTATGAGTATTTCGTTGCCCATCGTATTAAAAGCATTATGTACAGTAGGCTTAATTGATGTATCGATATCCCGTTCTCGATACATTTTGACTATGAATTGGGTGGTCAAAGTACCCAAAAATACTGAAATTCATTCGCATCTGAAAAAATTAAAAAATATATTTGAAATCTGAAAAGAAAATATGAAAATGAATACGAATGTGATAGAATCTACATCAGAGAATTATCTCTCCGACATTTATCAAGATACTAATTGAGATTGTACATATTTTACTACGTAAATAATATATCATTTTTTCATGGTAAGAATTCATATAATGCATGTATAAATGAATATATGCTCTCAAAAATTGATTATTTCATCGTATTGTTTATTTCTTGTATTTAAGTTAGCATTTATTAATGTAAAAGGTTTACATTGAATCAAAAAAATTAAATTATTTTATTGATTTTATTAAGTATGAACGGATATAGATATTTAACATCCGAAAATGATTTCGGATGCGAATATAGTATTATCTGCATCTCAAAGTTTCTAGTGACATACCTAACTATGTACATCGAAGGACAAATATTTATTTGACATTATTTCATATTCATGGTTGCTAACACATTGGTAACTACAATTGGTTAAATATCTTTTTTGTGTGTTTTTTACTTGTATGTATTTAATGTATTTGAAAACATTAAATTAAAAGCATATTTCACTCTAAACAAGATTTCTATGAAATTTATGTTACATTATCGGTTGCATAATTTCTCTTAGAGAACTTTTTTATAATCTTTTTTATATAATAATAGTGGTATTTCATTCAAATGGTGCATTATGTCTTAAAAGTTTGAACTCACATACTCTAGGAACTCATCTTACAGTGCTATACCATTTGATACTAGTAGCCTTTAACCTATTCAAGCATACTTTTAACTCTATCAAAAGCAATCCAACAAGTTGCTTTTTTGAAATATCTAACCCTCACGTTGTTAGAGGTAGTTTGCTTTGCAACCTGCCCCTTTTTGAAGAAGCTACTGGCATCTCCAACGGTTGATATACAAATTAAGGTTGAAGTCAAACCTCCAAATTGTTTTCAACAATCCATTACGGTTGTAATATTATAAAAATCAAGGTCTAAATTCAAAAAAATTCAAATTCGCACATGTACATCTATTAAAATTTGAACATGCTTAAACCCAAATTTTTGAAAAGTAAAACCGCTTGTCGATTATGTAACCAACTTATGATTTAATACTCAACATCCAGATTGCAATGTAATGTTACGAACCTTTTAAGCCTAATCATGATCAACTTTTGAAATTCCTTTGTTAGATTCTCGATCAACTTTTGAAAAGAGGAATCTCATTATTTATTAGAGTAAGCGCTTACGTTTACTTCCTAAGAGCATTCCCAACCAATGGGGGTGGGATGCGTCGATTCAAGGCAATCGAACGCGAACCCACCCCAACGGTTGTTGAGAAAGCACATTTGTACTTTTCCTTAGCCGGCTAAAAGCGAATGACCGTTGATTGAAGTCCACGACCGCTGGATTACAATCCACGCACGCTGTAGATTGCAATTCATAGTGTATACTTAGCCGACTAAATTTTAACCGGCTAAGTGTACATATGGGACCCAGCTATATAATAGCCGGTTACCCATATCCTCCCCTCAAACCCTCTCCTTCCATCTTCCCCCGTCGCCATTTCTTTCTCTCCAGCAAAAAAAACCCCGATGCCAAAAAAAATTATGAAAAGAGCTTTGAGGAGAATTCGAGGTAGCAGCAACTGCAGTACTGGAAATGTGCCACCGGCCATAGAAAACGCCCCTACGAAAGAAAGCACAGCCGTACCAACGACAGTCACTGAAAGTCGACGAAGCACGGTGGTTAGGCGAAGATGGGCGGGTAGAAATACAAAAAATGCGGTTCTGGACCCCCACATCGACCAGAATTTGGGACCTGGCAAGAATATGATCAATTTCCGCATACTTCCCAGCGATGAAATACATGTTAGCACGTGTGTTGAAAATTCTGTAAGTTGTCTACCTTCAATTTATTTTATTAGTTAAAATTGTACAATAAAAATTGAATATGCAACTTGTTTTACATTAGACTCGTCATGAGCGCACCCATGGATCTTAGGTTAGTGTAATCTGCCTTTATAGAATAATCTGAACTTATAATGCCAACGACATTATTCATGTTTTGCTACGAGATATAGGATTTTGAGATTTCTTCAGTACGTATTTACATAATTACTATTTATTTATTTAATTCTTTTAGCGCTTTCAGTAATGGTAAATTGCTTTAATAGGTATCAATAACATTTTAAATTCGGATGTTCAGTTATGTAGTGCTTTAGCCACCTGTTAGTGGAAGACCACTCATATATCCCACTTTAGTTTGGAAAGTTGGTTTTTACCCCATTAGACTTTACTATTCTTACCGGTCTAGGCGTTGGTGGGGGAGACCTTACCTTATGACGAGGAGTACCGGCACTTTCACCGTTTATCCATTCTACTTCCAAATCTTGACTTACATGATGGACTGTCATCCAGACTGCAGATTAGATGCTTTTATATTAGACAAGCAATCAATGAATTAATACATGGTGGTAGTTCAGAGAACCATTTGGAGAATTCTCGACTTTTTATTCTGTACATGATGGGGAACTTATTCTTTACAAATGCATCGAACACGTTGTCGGCCGGATATGTTGCAGCTGTAGTGGAGTTGTCGTTTGATAGTCCAATCACATATGATTAGGGGACTATGATATTGGCGTATTTATATCGCTCTTTGGATCATCAGTGCCTCGTTAGGGGTAGATCCACGTGCATTATGGGTTTTTGGGAGCTTTTATGTTACTGGTATGTATCCGACGTTGGACTCCACATTACCCATTTTCTTTCCCCGAGTTAGAGCATGGGTCTGAGATAACCACAGAATTGTGTAAGGAGGGGAGACACGTCATTTATTTGTTGTGGATCAAAACCAGATTGAGTTACGGACCATACGACATAGTGTTGTTTAACATCCTTATGATGGTTCGCCTTTTATGACCGACCTTATCGCAGTGCATGCTGCATTCCTTACTACTAGGCGTTTTCTGTTGGTTTCATCCCCATCCAGCTTAGGATGTTATTGGTTCCTCGGTGAACATAGTTAGAGACAGACGTTAGATGATGATTTTGTTTCTGGCGATCCACATCCAGATACATCTTTTTTTAAGGTATATAACAGCGTTTCTTTACAAGATTATGCAGGGAAGTGGTGGTCCGCTAAGTACTTCATCATCATGAATGTAGATTATGCATCTTTTTGGCGTCGGTTTTACATCCCATCGCAGACGACTACTTTTGTTCATGATGCATCTGTCGACTTGGTAGGGCCCTCAAACATCCGGAGTGGTGTTGCTTCCTTTGTTTTACAGGGACTTACATAGAGTACTCAGGTATATCATGCTCCACAACCTACCCAGATAGGAGAATATGGTTGGACAGTCGGTATACCGACTATGTTGGGAGTTGATAGATATGTTGATATTCCTCGGCTTGAGATTTCGCAGTATCCAGATCCAACAGCATTTTCATACGAGGATTTTTTTTCAGATGCGGACGGGACTCCGCTAGATCATGTACGCCGAGCATCGACAGAGCATACATGAGTTGACTACTCGTCTTAACGAGCTTACTGCAACTGATGAACAGCGATATCATCCCACATGCAAAGTAGATGACGACGATGACGATGATGGTGATGCAGTCCTTATTTTTGATGATGAGTACCAGTTTGATGAGCCATAGTGGTTGTATTTACTATTACTGTTTGTTTGTCTTATCCGTGTGTGTATCAGTGTATTATCATTGTTATATATTTCACATCAAAGTTTGTATCAGTGTATTCAGTGGTTTGTATGTACTAGCAGTGTTTGCATTAGTGTATTATCATTGTTTTGTATTTACTACCATTGTTTGTACCAGTGTATTATCCATATGCATGTTTACTAGTCGTGTTTGCATAACTGTATCAGCTTTGGCTTTCCTATTTTGTTTGACTATGTGTAAATCACTATTTGAAGGAACATTTGTTTATATTTACGTTTTTGGATGCTTTCCACGTGGTTGATTAGAAGGCACTTGATGTATGAGACGTGGATCATGAACTTTCTATATAAACCGAAGTTCTGTATTGAAAATTCATAAAGTCTTCACTTATTCTCAACGTCGTCAATAATCTTCAATGTCAATTAAAAGCTGGACTGCCGATGATTATTTAGTACTAATTAAATCGTACATAGAAACCCGTAGATACATGGAAGAGGAGATGGAGCAAGATTTTTAGGTCACTCTAAATGAGACTTTTAGCAGTCATCCTGATTGTAGATTAATTCGAAGGATTTTGAAAACTCGAAGCACTGTTGTAACGTGTACTAGAGCCTGTCGAAGACATAGAATCATCATAAAAACAGTAAAGGAAGAAGATCTATTTCAGTTAACACGAGTTACGTTTGATTTCGGTTATTTGTGGGAGTATCGCGTTGATTTTGTTGGACATGCTGCATACAATCTTTGGGTTGGATATATCAGACAGTTTGAATGAAGTTTGGGTAAATTAAGTATGTTTTTTAAGTTAATTACCTTCAGCTAGTTCTTTGCACTAAGTAACTTATATGTACTTTCAATTTTAAATAAAGTTCGTGTTTTCATAATCTACTACGCACTTAATATAATGCTACCATTTAACCTAAGGAAAAAATTAACAACAAGACTTAACTTACGAGGACAACAAATAACTACTTTTATAGAAAACGAACAAGACAAAAAACAGTGAAACACGACAACATCATTGAAAACGAATAAGACAACAAACAATACAACTGATGATTAAAAAAGCTGCCTTCAACCACCTAATAAGTTAATTGAACCCAGCATCCTTTGAAGCATCTGAGTTTGGTTTTCAAGTTTGTTAGCACAAACAACTGCACGCTGAGGAAGAGGGTCGTCAATACATTGCCGAAGTCCACAACCATCAGGATAATTGCGGCATCTGTAGTGCCGCCGACCGATGTCTGTTCCGCCACTTACAACAGCATACAGAACAGAACCCCACAGTTACAGTAGATTTTCGGAGAATTAACCCCTTGATCTGTGCGAGGTACTTAGTGTCGTATTTCATTCCTTCATTCTCTTATTCTGTTATGGCTACGCCACTCTTCTCTTGGACGTCTATAATTTTCCACCTGCATGCGCTCTTGCACTTCTATCTCATGCTCTCTTACATCGGCATTGTGTATTTCCTCCATTTCAATATACCACTCGGTCAGTGGTTGATGGGAGGATGTATTCGGTGGGCTATTATGTTGTAACAGACCTTCATATGGGTATGAAAACGGTAAAGAAATATGATTGTAATCGACCATTTTTATATACTACTTCTATGATAATGAAGAGAAGTATGGCAAGCAAAAAGATATTTATAAAGAATAATACATTGCCGGTGTAACCAATATGACTAGAGTTAATATAAAGCATAATATATTAACTCTGTTTCAGACAAGACCTAACCTCCTCACATTATTCAGCTTTAATCAACATCAACCAGCTTTAATCAATATGACCAGTGGGACCATCGGCTTTAACTCTGTTTCAGACAAGACCCGACCTCCTGACATCGCCGGCTTTAATCAACATCAACCAACTTTAATCAATATGACCAGTAGGTCCATCGGCTTTAACTCTTTTTCAAACAGTGCCCGACCTCCTGACATTGATCAGCTTTAATCAACATCAACCTGCTTTAATCAATATGACCAGTGGGTCTATCGGCTTCGTTTCAGATAAGACTGGACCTCTTGACATCCGTCAGCTTTAATCAACATCAACCAGCTTTAATCAATATGACCAGTGGGTCCATCGGATTTAACTCTGTTTCAAACAAGATCCGACATCCTGACATCCGTCGGCTTTAATCAACATCAACCAGCTTTAATTATTTGCTATAGTGGTTAATGTGACCCAACACATTACCATTCGTTAATCCATATGACTGGATCCTTTGACATTTCAGTATCCTTTAAACATTAATAGCTTATAAATAGAAGTAAGGATGTCGAATAACATACTCATTCAAAATTCCAAACTAATCACCATCGTTCTTCTACCTATATTAAATGAGTTCTCTAAAAAGTTTTGGTGCTTCTTCTCCTCGTCTTCGACATCATCTTCCAACAATTTTATTGAACATTGCATTACTCAACAAAGAACATTTGCTACTGAAACTAGAGAATCAATGGCCCAAGAAATTGCTGAAAGCTCTACGTCATCCCAAGGAGGCAGCGTTGTTGGAAGAAAAGACTTGTGTTATGGACATGACTATGCTGGCAGTCATAATCATTTGATCAAGGATTAATTTATGGCAAACCCCACGTACAAAGATGTGGATTTTAGACGAAGATTTCGTATGTCGAAGAACATCTTTAATCGAGTTCTCGACAAATTAACCGAAACAAACATTTTTTCACCCACGGAAGAAATGGAATTTCTCCAGTGCAAAAGGTTACAGCTGCAATTCGCATGATATCATATGGAACTTCTGGTGATTCGCATGATGACAAAGTGCATACTGGAGACTAAACGGAAATATTATGTATGAAAGAATTTTGTAAAACCGTAGTTTGTATGTTTGATGAGGAATATCTTCGATCCCCTACCCCTCAAGACATTAACAGATTGCTAGCAATGGGATCTCAATGTGGATTTCAAGGTATGTTAGGTAGCTTAGATTGTATGCATTGGAGGTGGAAAAACTGTCCAGTTGCATTGCACGGCCAATACATAGGATATTGCAAAAATGCAACTCTGGTCTTGGAAGCTGTTGGTTCGTTCGATTTGTATATATGGAAGTTTTTTTTGAAGCACTAGGTTCACTAAATGATATTAATGTTTTACGACAATCATATTTATTTAATGACTTATGTAATAACATATCACCTCTATGCAATTACAAATAAGAGACAAAGATCATTCCATAGGTTATTATTTGGTAGATTGAATATACCCAAAATGAAAAACACTTGTGCAAGCTTACAGAAGACCAAATAACGCAAAAGAAGCCAGGCTCATCAAACAACAAGAGAGTTTGAGAAAAGATGTAGAACGAGGATTTGGAGTGTTTAAAGGTAGGTTTCATGTATTAAGAAAAGAAGTATACTGCCATGATCCGATGGTATAATCTGATATCATATATTGTTGTATATTTTTACATAATATGATTGTCGAAGAAGAACATGGTGGGCACCAGCTTCAACTGAGAAGCTATCCAGACATTGCTATAGCATTTCAAAAAAAACTTTTAAGGACCCAAATACTTTTGCCGAATATTTGTAAAGAATATAAGACATTCGAAATCCAAAAGAGCATCTTGATCTAAGAGAAGAACTAGTAGAACGCTACTGGGAACATATAGGAAACCATTAGTAGAAGTGATATTTAGACGGTGCTTATGTTCTACTTATTTGTTATAATAAGTTGTTGTTGACGTTTTAAACTAATGTTTGTGTTTGAATTTGTTATATCTATTGTACTAAGTTGTTGTTGACGTATTAAAAATAAGAACAACGGTGAGAATGCCAAGTCAAGATGAGCTTGAAACTATAACAATAGCAATAACAAAAAAATTGACAACAATGGCATTACCAATAACTTCAACTAATACAACGACGATCACATTAACAACAACACTAACAATGACATTACAACCAACACCTACGAGATCAAATATTGGATGCAATACTAAGATACATTGTAGGAACCTAGTTTCCTACAACCACTCTTGACGTTTATGGTACTCCTCGAGTTGTTTTTCCATATACATCCTCGGTACTGGATTGAGTTCGTTTAAGTTGCAAGTTAAAATAGCCATATCATCGGCTCTTTATTTTCGAGCTAATTCTTGTTTTTTTAAATCTAGTTTGTCATTTTTTAACTTTTTGTTTTTCATCGTGCCGCCGTTGTTTCTCCATTGCTCTTTCAAGTCTTTTTGTTTCTTTTGTTTTCAGGTATAATTTGTTTGCATCTTCAGCAGCCGTCATACGCTCTTCAATATGTTAATAATGTGTGTTGTAATCGGGGAGCTGTTTTTCTTTTACCCTTGAACCTTTCCGACGGCCTAGTACTTGTACTAGTTGTGAAGGGGTTATCTTCATGTGAATCAGAACTACCAGGGCTGGATTCATCGTTCCTCTTTCTAGAAAAAAAAAAGCATTATTGAATGTTCTTGTCGCATACAACTTCATTTTTCCTCTTTTGCATGTATGTCATAGCAATGGTGCAAGTTGAATGGTTGATTATTATGTTCAGACATATACACTGCATTTGTTTGATTGAGCTGTACATGATGAAGTACTATAAGAAAAATATAACATAATACTTGATAATTTGAACAACAAATTTAAAATCATTACCAGGTCCATGTCATTTGCTCCACTTTGTTGTCTTGAATGCAGGTCGACCATTATTTCTTTCCAACGTTGACACGACATTTATTATTTTTCAAGACTGCTTCAAAAAATCAACCGTTCGTGTAAGACTATTTGGACTTCGAAGGTTGATGATATTACGTACAAAATTCCAGAAAAAAGTTTCACTTTGGCTCGTACCTTTTTTATCGTTTCTAGAGCATTCAATCCAATAGAATGCTAATTCAGCTTGCTCGTCCCGCGAACATTTAACCATTTTTACGGCTTTCAGTTCCGCATATGAAGATTCAATACTGTTGATTCTCATTGATTGATTTCCCAAAGTTTGAGCATGCATAAGACAAATTACAATTCTTATAAACATCTTCTTCTTCGGCTATTTCATTGCTATCGAATTCGGTTTCTGGATTTTCAAATCCGTTGTCTCCAAATTATTTATTAAGATTTCTTAATATATTTTGTAAACGATAAGATAATGCTGACCATTGTTGGCTACTGAAAGATACATAGTTTTGATCATAATTAAAGTGTTGTTGGAACAAACTATTCTACGAATAATTCGCATTTTAAAAATTTTGGTAATGGTTCGAATCTCTTTGAGAATGAAAGAAATTTTAATTTTGTTGTGGCAGATACAAATTTGACGCTTGTTGAGATTGAAATTGATTCTCACGATGTGTGAGAATTATGCATGTGTTAATTGAAACAAGTCGAACTCTGATTTTCTAAACTTAGTTGTGATAGAAATCTAAAATATGAAGATTTTTGAAAATTTCTTTTTGAGCTTTTCGACATTACTAATATCGTTTGAAAAAAATATATTAACGGAAGTAAAATATAATTAAAATGGTGTAAATAAAATTTTACAATTTAAAAATTATATAAAAGAAGAAGAGGAATAGACAATGGTCATACAGCCGTTGACACTTAGCCAACTAAGTATAGTATGTGGCCATTCACACTTAACTGACTACTATACAACCAGCTAAGTGCCAACGACCATATGATAGCAACACTCACCATACGATGGGAACATTCTAGATTGTCAAGGCAACACAAAAACGCTGGACCGCACATTCGTTGAAAATGCTCAAGTTCAATGTTCCATGAGAGATTACTTCATTCATACACTAGTCTTAGGCATTTTTGTTCAGCTACAATTACTACATTACTCGTATACAAAGGAAATTGTTTAACCATCGAAACAAACTATATTTTCATGTTAATCGTAGCTAGAAATTGTAAAAACAGGTCAATACTTTGATACAATTAAGCCAACAGCTAATGATAAATTTACCAATAACACCACTATACTTTTGCTCAAATCAATGATAAATTTACCAATAACATCTCTCAACTTTTGCTCAAATCAATGAATTGGTAGTGGTAAACCCCAATCCTATACCAAAAGGTAGCATCAAACACATTTTGCAGCATACAGCTCAACAAATATAAAACAGACTGTAACCTTTTATCCCACGAAAGGGGGAAACAGGCACAATGGGCCAACACTAACAAACCAACTCTGTACCAGAGTCGATTATTTAAATTAAGCAGCAGAAATTACACTAATATGACCTCTCAAACCAAATTAAAAACAGTTCGAAACAAAACAATCTGAAGACATAACTAGCTAATTCGGCAAAACAAAAGAAACAATAACAATACTCCAAAATTCACGCTTAGTCGAAAAGACTGAATCCCATATCCTGCATATCAAACAAAATTACAATCAGTTTCACTTCTCCAGATAATAGATTAGAAGAAAATAAAAATAAAAAAAGAGCACAGATCACTTACATCATCAGATTCTTCCTTCTCCTCAACCTTCTCTTCCTTCTTGGCCTCAGCTGCAGCAGCAGGTGCAGCGGCACCACCAGCAGCAGGTGCAGAGACAGATATGGCACCACCACCACCGCCTGAAGGAACCGATGCCAACTTTTCCCTTCCAGAAGCAATCAACTCAGTTATGTCCTTTCCTTTAACTTCTGATAAAAGGAACTCAATCCTTTCTTCATCCGCATCAGCGCCAACTATCAACATAAAATTAACAAAATATTCAACCTTCAAAAAAGGGGAATGTAATCAACAAAATATCTGTTACTACTGACGTACAAAAAACGCACTAACAAACTGTTTGTAGACAAATAAACCAACATAATAGCTAATGATCATTTTTTTAATAAGGAGAAATTCTGAATTTGCATGGTTATATTTTCATATGTTCATCTGCGACATTAAAGAATAGCAGGAAGCAAGGACATTCCTAATTACAAAAGCCAAGAACCTGTCCAGCTACCATGTATGTTGAAATTGACAATGCCTTGCATAAATTATAAAATTAAGCACCTAAACAGCATTAGCATCTAACAATAACATTACAAGGAAAATGAAATATGATGCTTTAGTTTCCACATCAAATCCGTTACTAATAAATTTAATTGGGAAACTGTAGTTGATAAATTTATCCTAGATTCTATTATTTTTGAAATGGGTATTACTGAGAAACTACTTCAATAAGCAATCAATCGGCTTTCCCAACAAGCAAAAAGCTTGCCGATACTATTTAAAAACAAACAACCTACAACTTTATTAAGCATTCAACAACTGTTTTTAGCAAAACAGACAAAGCCTTAAATTGAATGAAATATCATTCAGACAAATTATATACTTCAAGCTTAGTATTAATTTTCATTTCAACTCAATTCTTCTAGGTCAACCTAAACTTTTATCATTTGGTTTTGATTTTAGTTTTACTTTCGTTTCAATCAACTAAAAGTTAACTGCATGCTGAAATGGTTTCTCAATAATACCATTTTCAAACATGACAGAATTTTTTCATTCTTTTATACATTTATTGCTTTAAATTGAATACTTGAGACGGAGCCTTAGCGCAACGGTTAGGCACCCGCATGGTGATCTGGACGCTCAGGTTCGAGTCCGCAAACAGCCTATTCGCAATGCATATTCGCAATGCAAGGGAAACGATACAAGGGAAAGCTGCATACATTGTCGACCTCCCCAGAACCCGCTATCGTACGGGAGCCTCACACATTGGGTTCCACTTTTAAATTATATTAAATATTATTCAAACAATTTGAATACTTCAAAGTCAGTATTAATTTTCATTTTACCTCATTTTTTTTATCATTTGGTTTTGATTTCATTTTTTCACTCTCGGTAATTTTCCATCACTGAAAAGCAATATAAAAAACTCACACAAAGTAATTCCGTGATTCCCACACAAATAACCTCTGCTCGTTAATAAGAACAGAAAATACATCTAGCTCTGAGTTATAAAGAAATACACTGCATACTGGAATGCAAATAAACAAACAAGTTCAGAAAACTCAATAAAAATATGAAACATTTTTGTGTTGAAATGAAAAGAAAACTACTGTTCCACCTTTAAATTTGCAAAAAAAAAATATAATAAAATATGCAACTTGCACGATAGTTGCATCAAAGAAAATTAATAATTAACAAGGGTAATATTATCAAAATAATCATTTATGTTAACAAAAAATTTATAAACAAAATGCAAACAAACAATATTTCAAACTTTAAACCATCAGCAGCATTCAATGGTCTGAACATTCAGAATTAAGCATTTTTAATAAATGCAACCTAACTCTCAAAATCCACCAATTTGACAGATTTAAATACAACCAAAAACTCAAAAATCATACATTTATTCGACACTTAAAAAATGAAGCTGGTCAAAAGAGATCAGAACCTGTGGATAAAAATGGAGCAAGGCCTAAATGAACTTCCGCAGTGCACAAAATAGGATGCTTATAGAAAATTTGCTATGAATTATTACAGTAGTCCAGTTTGCACAAACAAAATAGTTATATACAGACCAAAAGCCACATTATAAAACAAAATTTAAAATCAGACTACTATTGTCATGGAAGTTGCACGCTAGCAGACTAATTCATAAATCTATATTTATAGTTCCTATCAAACAAATTTCCACATATACAGTTGCATTAATTCTGATTAAATAAAATAGCTTCTGAATTACAAATTAATACGTATTAAAAAACAAATCAACACCGGTCATTTGTATAAAGGCACCAACTAAAACAGAGAAGCACTAGATTAACATTAATAGTTAAACCTGATCCCAAGATATCCTTGATATTATCAACCGTTGGGGAGGCGTTTCCGCCCAAAACAGCGAGCAAATATGCAGCAACAACCTTCATCCTGCAAAATAAAGCAGTTGGCGTGAAATTACAGAAAATAATTCGAAATGGTAGAAGAACAAAATTCATTGCAAATACCTACTTTTCGACCTGCGGCTGCTTGATTTAGGGTTTGTAAAACTGAAGGATATAAGAGTGGGATGGAAAATGACTATTTATACACACGTCTAAGGTATTATTGTTTAATCTTGTCCATTGGTGTTGATCTGGACGGCACAGATAAAGTAAACCTTGACATTAGGGCTAACAGCGATTTGCTTAGTTGATGGATCAGCGGATCCAAGCTAATTGGGATGCAACCTAATCGGGCTATAACTTAATCCACTAATAATAAGGTATTCGGGAGAGCGAAATAGACAGAGGGAGAAAAAAACAGAAGAAAAAAAAATCATCTAGCGTGCATACAATCAAAATATAATTTTAAAAAAACTAAGATAACTCTGTGTTTGGATCATTTGATACGAAAACACCTATGATTTAATTAAAAAATACTTGCAATCAATTTGGACCGTGGGGTACAAAAATGTCGAAAATGCACATTCCAACAAATACTTTTATCAATACCATTTTATTTTATTATTGGAATTTCTAAAAAAAATTAATCTTATTTTTAAGAGGAAATAGAGGATGCAAATGCAGGTTGAGAAGCAGGGTTGATATTATTAATTATATAAAACTAGTTTAAATGACAAACTTTTGTTGATATTTGGTTCTTCGATAATTAATTAAATTAGCTACGTGAATAAGTGTTAGCCTTTATTTTGGTCTAACAACGCAAATGATCAAAATAAAAGGAGAAAATAAAAAACAAAGATAATTCAAGAAGGAATAAGAAAGTAGACGGTACTTTATAGTGGTCGGGAAAATCTATGCATACATCCACTTTATCAAATTTATTACTTATTTGTACTAAATCTACCAACTTTTACTATGGATTCTCAAAATTCTATCTCGATGTATGAAAATGACAGAGTTTTCCCTAGCAAAACATCTAGAGTCATTTTAATTTGGTATATCCCGAAGGTGATCGGGTCAAATATGAACCAAATTTCGAGGGTTGATGGATCGATACCATTCCATCCATGGATCGGTGCCGATCCACTCCTTAGTCCAAATCTTGTACTTTGCTCCAAAATGCCTTAGTTTTTAATGCTTTTGAGTTTGAGCAGCAAAATGGTCGTTGTGATGGATCGGTACATATCCATCGCCCATGTCCAAAAACTTATCTTTTCTTCACTATGTGTAGAGATTCATTGCACTTGAGTTTTGGAGCTTTATTAGGCATTTCGGTGGACCGACCAATCCATCAATGTATAGGTACCGATTCATGGACTTAGCCAATTTTGACCCCTTCTTTTTTTGTTATTCGTTGTTGACCGTCTTTGAGTCTGGAATTCATTTCTTCGTCACTTCGTAGTCAAATTCCATCGAGGTTTTTCTTGGGGTAATGTTGCTTGATTTTTTCGTAAGTGTAGAATGGGCCGACCCACATAATTCTAATAATTGATATCTCAGTCCACATCATAGCCCCCATTTTGGCCCATACTTTAGCCCATGTGCTTCCAGAAGCTGGTACCTTGGCTAACCCGGCCTGGCCAACGACTCACTTCCAGTCAAGGTCTCTCGCTCACCTTACACCTCAATCGCCCGTAGCTTCTAAAGCCCTTATGTTTTGATATGACAAGCTTTGGCCATAGATGCCTAACTGCCCCTGCAAAAAGAAGTTACACCGCGCAATTTACATGAAAGGCTTGCATATAAAAAATTGTTCACTTGACAAAAGCGGCACTATAATAACCGCTCCTTGTCCTTTGTCGCTACTTTGGCAAAGCACCGTTGTACAACCAATCCCTAATCTCATGCTGCCTACTGCTAACCAAAGCATGCTAAGTATATATTGCCAACCGTCGATCATCTCAACCACACAGTCCAACCGGCAACCTAGATGGCATAAACATCAATTAAACATCCAAATCAACCGTCAAGAGCAATTCTTGGAACTTGGCAATGCAGTCTTGGCCATTCAAATCGATTTCCATCCTCTATAAATACATCAAGCCACATGAAGCATGCATTTATTTTCTTATTATTTATTATCTATGTAATCAAGTCTACTGTAAGAAAAAAAGGTAATAAGAAAATCTTTATGGTGGACGTAGATCAACTTAGATCGAACCACCCTAAAACTCGTGTCTCTTTATTTGTTAACATATTTTATATCCTCATTTCACATTTTTTTAAATTAAGATATTAGTGAGTAACATTTACTAATTGCAACTCTCGAACATAACTCCAAGGTTAGCTAAATTATTAATCGACAATTTGGCATTAGAAGGAAAGCATTTCCTAAAAGCTCTTATTTTTCTTCACCTATCTTCTCTACTAACTCATTTATCACATCATGCAAAGCCACGGTGAGAACGAAGCTAACAACTCCAATGGTCATACCACCAACGGAGTTATATAGTGCTGTATTGTCTGTACCATCCCAGGGCTGAGCAACGACATGTATCTCAGCTCGATAATGGTTTGACCAGTATTAGGCCAAAATTTGATGCTGACGTTGGGGATGCGGATTAAGCATCTTAAGGCAAAAATAACACTAGAGGGGGGGGTGAATAGTGTTTTAAAGAATATATGAACTATATGACTAAATTAAAACTTTCAACACAAATCTAAACAGAATTCTAACACAGAATGATCACAGAACATATAACAAATGCAAATAGTAAAGTAAAGCAAGTAAAAGGAAAGAACACACCGGATTTTATACTGGTTCGGAATCCTCCTACATCCAGTCCTGCACCAAGGCAATATCCTTGTACAGATTTTTATAAGTCAATATCCAAATTACAACCCTCAGTTTCTAAGGCCTTGAGGAACCCTCCTATCTCCGAGTCTGGGGTAAACTCTCTTGATTTACGGGACACAAGATCACCATTATACTTCTTAATAACAATCCTTTTGAATGGATAGACTCTATGGACTTTTTGAATACAAATTAATCATATAACTTTGAATAGCACTTTGATCTTTAGTAGAATGATGGAGAATCAAATAGAGAGAGTATCTAAATGATTTCCTATTGAGAATTTGGCAGATTGATGGCACGATCTTGAAAATATGAAGTTTTATGGATATGGAATGGTGGAGAAGAAAGAGTGAAGAAAAATAAGAAAGTTAGTTGTTAAAAAAATTCGTTTTGGAAGACTTTATATAGATGCACAACAGTCATAACCATTGGCGAAAGGTTTTTGAACGAATGGACACTTCTTTTGAAATTTGAATTTTGAATCCAACAGTCGCCATGTCGACATGGGGTATCCCCATATGTCGACATCCCTCGGTTCAAAATTGTAGAGATGTTGTTTTGTAAAAGCATTTGAATTTCAAACAAGTTGAAACTTCTCTGAAGCAAAATAAAGTGTTTAAACAATATTTTGAGATAGAGAATGAATATAAAACATTATTTTAAATATATATATAATTGATATAGACCGTCAATTATATAAGTAATATTTAAAATCAGAATAAGTTTTGATGTTTTAAAAATAGAAGTTTTTAAAATCAGAATGGAGGAATATTTCAAGGCTAAAACAAAGTTTGAAAACATTTTTGAAAACATGATTTTGAAAGCTAAAACATTTTGAAAAACAGATTTAAAAACATTTTGAAAAATCTATTCAAACTGAAATTGCAAGAACCTTCCTACAGAGCTCCTCCATAGGACTCGAGAACTTGTACAAAGTAGTTTAAATGATTTTGATTTTCGCGGGTTTGTAAGCCACTTGTCGTAGGTTTGTAAGCTACTTGTCGTGGGTTTGTAAGCCATTGGTTTCGATAGAAATTGGGTTCCATCCCAAAAGAAAATTGGAAGAAAGATGAGAGTGCTATTATGAAGTTTTAACAAAATACTAGACACTTACCTTGAGATCTTGAAATCTTGATTCTCTAGAGTCTTGAATCTTGAATCTCTAATCTTCATCTTGATGCTTGAGTCTTTATACTGATCAGTCTTCGATAATACCTGCATATACTTCCTATATATATATATATATATGAAAATGTTAGTATATATTTTATAAAGTAAAGTATAATAACTATATAAGGTTGTTGTCATCAAAACATCATCAACTCAGTTCCTAACAATCTTCCCCTTTTTGATGATGTTGTTGTCATCAAAACATCATCAACTCAGTTCAAAATTGTAGTGATGTTGTTTTGTAAAAGCATTTGAATTTAAAACAAGTTGAAACTTCTCTGAAGCAAAATAAAGTGTTTAAACAATATTTTGAGATAGAGAATGAATATAAAACATTAT
Source organism: Allium cepa (assembly GCA_030765085.1). Lineage (NCBI taxonomy): Eukaryota > Viridiplantae > Streptophyta > Magnoliopsida > Asparagales > Amaryllidaceae > Allium > Allium cepa. The sequence continues at coordinate 952,687,881 of CM060934.1, read as the reverse complement.
TTTAAATATATATATATATAATTGATATAGACCGTCAATTATATAAGTAATATTTAAAATCAGAATAAATTTTGATGTTTTAAAAATATAAGTTTTTAAAATCAGAATGGAGGAATATTTCAAGGCTAAAACAAAGTTTGAAAACATTTTTGAAAACATGATTCTGAAAGCTAAAACATTTTGAAAAACAGATTTAAAAACATTTTGAAAAATCTATTCAAACTGAAATTGCAAGAGCCTTCCTACAGAGCTCCTCCATAGGACTCGAGAACTTGTACAAAGTAGTTTAAATGATTTTAATTTTCATGGGTTTGTAAGCCACTTGTCGTAGGTTTGTAAGCTACTTGTCATGGGTTTGTAAGCCACTGGTTTCGATAGAAATTGGGTTCCATCCCAAAAGAAAATTGGAAGAAAGATGAGAGTGCTATTATGAAGTTTTAACAAAATACTAGACACTTATCTTGAGATCTTGAAATCTTGATTCTCTAGAGTCTTGAATCTTGAATCTCTACCTTCATCTTGATGCTTGAGTCTTTATACTGATCAGTCTTCGATAATACCTGCATATACTTCCTATATACATACATATATATATATATGGAAATGTTAGTATATATTTTATAAAGTAAAGTATAATAACTATATAAGGTTGTTGTCATCAAAACATCATCAACTCAGTTCCTAACAGCTGACTCATATGCTTAGTCAACAAAGAGAACTAATGATGCTCGAGCAAGAGATGAGGCTCTTAAGAAAGTATGCTTGTCATTATATCATCAAAAGTCATTTATGCAAATAGGAAATTGTTCATGTTTTAAGTCATAAAGTCTCAATTTCAATTTGACCTAATCGGCCACTAAAATCCCAATCCAAGTTTTTTGTTTATGTTCAAGAAAATGGAAAATGAAGAAGAAGTACAATTCAAAATCACCCCTTTTTGGTAAGTGTGTATGTCTATTTGTAGAGAATTCAAACCCATAGATTTTTGACATGTGGCACAAGTAGGAGATGAATGGTTATGATTTGACAAATGACATGACTCACTTTCAATTTCTTCATGGTGATGTGGAATAGTTGAACCAACCAGAGGACGCTACATGGCTAAGTGGAGCATTGCTTTTGGGCCTTCAATGTGAGATTACTGCAATTACCAGTATGCGATAACTTCAATCATGAACTTGTAATAGCTTTCAGCGATCATCGACCTATGATATCCTTAACAACATCAACCTGTGATAGCCTTGACAACATCAACTTGTGATAGCCTTGACAACATCAACCTATGATAGTCTTGACAGCATCAACTTGCGACATCAGCTTGAGATAACCTTGAAAACATCAACTTGCACTGGCCTCAACATCAAATTTGTGATATCCTCAATATCAACTTATTACAGCTTCTTATTACTTCAACATACGATAGCCTTATCAACATGCAATAGCATCAATAACATCGACATGCTAAAACTTTAGCATCGACATGCGATAGCCTTAACAACATCAACTTGTGATAGCCTCAACATTAACTTGAGATAGCTTCTTATTACCTAAACACGATAGCCTTAGCATCAACTTGTGATGGCCTTCAACACATCAGCTTGTGATGGCCTTAATATCAACTTGCGATAACCTCAATATTAACTTGCGATGGCTTCTCATTACTTCAATATGCAATAGCATTAGCAATAACTTATGATAGTGTTGAGAGAATTTGGGCTATAACACTTACCCCTCCCCCATTTTTAAAGAAGTTTACTTTACGCTTTAGTTAAAGTAAACTTCCGTTTTGAATCTGGTTACCTTTCCTTAAACGCTAACTTCCTTTTTTGCCTCTTCTTGTTATAATAAATTTTAGTTTATTACAGATATCATCAAATCAATCACTTGATCAATCATTTGATTAGATGGTTGCTTTGGTTAATAGTAGTGGCAGAGCTAGAGTTCTTGCTTTTCTATTATTCTTCATATGGGTGCTTTAACGGGGCATAGAAGTGGGATCAAAGGCTTTATTGACCCTCTCCCTTGGATAGATGCTTTTTCTAGGCCTAACGGTGGGACTAAAGGCTTAATTGACCATCTCTTTTTGGATGGATGCTTTGACTAGTCATAGAAGCAGAATCAAAGGCTTTATACCATCTCCTTTGGATGGGTGCTTTAACTAGGTGTAGAAGCAAGATCAAAGGCTTTATTGACTATCTGTCTTAGATGAGTGCTTTGGCCAGGCCCGATGGTAGGACTAAAGGCTTACATGACCATCATGCTTTGCATATATTCTTTGACTGGGCGTAGAAGTGGGATTAAAGGCGTCATTGACCATCTCTCTTAGGTCGGTGCTTTGGCCAGGCCCGACATGCGGATCAAAGGCTTAGTTGACCATCATTCTTCGGATGGGTGCTTTGACCGAGCGTAGAAGTAGGATCAAAGGCTTTATCGACAATCCCTCTTGGATAGGTGCTTTGGCTAGGCCTGGCGGAGGGATCAAAGGCTTAATTGTCCTCTTTCGGATATGACATATGCTTCTGCTTAATGAATCTTGCTGACCTCATCAGGTTAGGAGTTATGTTGAACATAATACATCTTAGTTCATGGGCTAATATTTGAAAAGGGTATAATCTTTAACAATCCATTTTATTCGTACAATGTAGTAAAATATGTTCTCAAATGTTCGACATTTCATGGCTTTACTATCACATTTTCATTTGGTCCATTTAGTCGAGAAGTTCATGAAGGGATTATTTCCTGAATGACCAAGGGTCCTTCCTAATTCGGCTCCAGTGGGCTGTCTGTTGGGTACTTTTGTTTCCCTTTAACCTTTTTAGCACTAAATCTCCTTTTTAAAATCTTTTTTCTCTTACTTTTGAATTGTAATATTTAGAGATTCTTCATTGATAAAGGCTTTGTTAAATCAACTTTCAACTGTTCGCAAGGTAGCTTAGTCTCTTATTGATCAAGTCAAGGGATTTTTTTCTTCATTTCTTGGTTTGATTTGTAGGCATAAGCAACTCTTCGGTATGATCGAACTAAAACTTCAACAGGTAGCATTGCTTCAAATCCATATGTTAAAGAATATGGGTTATGTCTAATTGTCGTTCTAACAGAAGTTCTATATGATCATAAGACTGGAGGAAGTTCCTCTTCCCAATTTTCTTTTGCCTTGCCTAATCATTTATTAAAAATGCTTTTATGCTCTTATCTGATACTTTCACTATCTCATTAGCTTTTGGGTGAGCCATTGATGAGAATTTTTTTATTATTTCATTTTTCTCACAAAAGCGCGTGAATTCTTCGCTTTCAAATTGAGTCTCATTATCGGAAATGATATTTGGTAGTAATTTAGCTTCTACCCACTTAGTAAAGCAATCAATTGCTACAATGGAAAATTTCGCACCTCCTTTTGAGGGACAAGGAGAGGGCCTATTCAGTCGATTTCTCATACGTTAAAAGGTCATGGGCTTGTGATAGGAATTAACTAATTTAGAGGCAGCCGTGGAATTTTAGAGAACTCTTAGCATTTATTGCATCTTTTTACATGGGTTAGTGCATCTTCCATCACGCAAGGCCAGTAATAACCTTGTCTCATTATTTTATTTTCTAATTTTACTCCATTGGAGTGATCCCCATAGAATCCTTCTTGGGATTCTCTTAATAGCTTTGCTCTGATTCATGGAATTATGCATCTTAAATAAGGCATTGAATATCTTTTTCTATATAATATCGCATTGATCATAGTGTATAAAGGGGCTTGATCTCTCAATTTCCTTGACTCAATGTTCCTTTTCCTAAGTATTTGATTATAGGTGTCATCTAATTATTAGTATACTGATCCTCGTAGCTATCTATCCTCATTCCCTTGGAAGTTTCCATATAATTGTTATCTTTTTGAGAATTTTCCTTGCCGACTTGTTGTTGTTAGACTAGTGAACGAGTTATAACCAAAGCTTTATTATTTGATTCTTCTTCCTCAAACCCAACACTTAGGTTTTCTTGGAACCCGGTGGGAATAATTTTTACTTCAGGTGCTACTCGTTAACTTGCCAATTTTGCTAAAGGGTTTGCTTGTGTATTCTTTTCCCTTTATACTTGATTGATAGAGAAATCTTCAAACCAAGCTAGCATTCCATGGATCTTTTTAACATACCGGGTTAATGAAGTATCTTTCTTTTGATATACCCTATTTAGTTCATTTATTATTAGCCATGAATCAATAAATATTTTGAACCTTAGGATTTTTAATTGTTGAGCCAAAGTTAACCTAGTTATTCTTAATTCATATTCAGTTATGTTATTGGTTTCATAAAACCTTAATTCCATTACATAATGCAACCTATGTTCATTCGGCGTAATTATCATATAACCAACTCTGAATTCTTGTTCATTTAAAGCGCCATCTACATATAATTGCCATTTTGGTTCAAGTATTTTCTCACTCTCTAATTTTTCTTCAATATACCATGTCTATTTAGTTACAAAATCGACCAAGGCTTTCTCATTAATTGACACTCGGGGTAGATATTCAATGTCGTATTTACTCAATTCCATTCCTCATTTTATCAACCTTCCAGATGTCTCAAGTTTACTGAAGATTTACTTAAGCGAACAATTGGTCAAAACTTTGATTGGATGTGCATGAAAATAAGAACTCAGTTTTCAAGCTGACGGCACTAGGCAATAATCTATCTTTTCTATAATTGATACCTAATTCTAGCATCTTTAATCTCTTGCTTGTATACTATATCGAAAATTGAATTGCATTTTCTTCCCTTACTAGAACTAAACTGATTGCATGTTCTGACACTACCATATATAAAAATAAGTTTCACCTTTAATGGGCTAAAAGTATCGGTGGCTTTTTTAGATGAATGTTTAGCTCTTGAAAAGCTTTTTGACATTCTTCCATTCATTCAAAGTTTTACACTTCTTAATTACATCAAAGAAAGGGATGCATTTATCGATGCCTTTAATATGAATCGATTAAGTGCTTCGACCCATCCATTAAGTCCCATTACTTCGTTACTTGTTTTAGGTTCCACCATTTCCCTTCCTTTGATTTGATCCGGATTAGCCTCTATTCCTTATGCACTCATAATGTATCTTAAGAACATCCTAGATTGAACCCCAAATGAAAATCTTTGTGGATTCAATATCATTTTGTATTTTCTTAGCATTTCAAACATTTCATCCAAGTCTCTAATTTGGTCGGTTTCGTGTGCATTTGCTTATTCCTGCAATATGTGGTCCATTGTGGATCATGTTAATATGATTGATTAGTTGCGGAAAGTCTTGTGTGAACACATCTTCTAATATGTTAGCATTGTTAGTTAGGGATTTTACATTATGAGAGAATTTTTAGACATCCTTAACAATTTTTTTGAGTGCTCCTCTTCTAATCATCCCTTGTATAGTTCCATCCAAAACAAGACAATCATTTGTTTTATGTTCTTTCACCTTGTGCAAGGCCGAATGGTCTCTTCCCTTATTCGGTTATGGGTTTGTCCTTGAATTTAATGATGTAGTATATTTTATTTCATCCCTGGTCATAACGTAAATGTAAAAAATAAGTTGGTTCAAGCCGATAGAATTTGTTTTTGAAAATTCATCCCATTTTCCCTTCTAATTTGGGCCTAAAAGCCTCCCATTTCTCTCTGTTTTCTCTTATCATGGAAGATCTCATCCATTTGGAAAAACTTATGGGCTTGAAAATGAAAATCTTGCAAATCTTACATCCATGGATATAGAGTTCCATCCAAATTGGAGTGTTCTCAATTAGCTTAGATTTCACAGCCATTAATTTTTATACATGGCTTTCCTTGTCATCACTATTGGTAGCATTAAATACTTTCAAATAATCTCTCAACAACTCTTTTGGCCTTTGTCTTATGTTGTCTAGAATGCTTGCATCAATAGTTAGCTCTTTGGAGGTATGTTAAAAATTCATAAGCCAATTGTCTCCACGAGTAAACGGTCTTTTCCCGATAGCGATGATACCATTTTGCAACCGCACTTAAGAAGGGGGTAGGAAACAGTCTGCATCTTACTACTCCTCGAGCATCATGCAGGTCGATTTCGCTTTCAAAAGCCAATAAGTGGTCATCTGAATTAGATGAACCATCATATCCAATTAATGACATACGAAGGTAATAGGACTGTCATGATTTACTCGGTAAATTAGGCTCTTGTAAAGTTTTTATTCACCTTAAGGTCCATAGTTCTTTTCCCTTTTAGATCCATCATATCCTTTACCATTTTATTTGCCAAATCCTTGAAATATGTTTGTAACACCCATATTTTACATGTCGAAGGATCATAAAATATTATTTTTAAATTTATACGAGGTCATATGACTCTATAAATTTAGAAAAAGCCTACTGGTGACATTTCCTATCTTTATAATTTTATCGGATTATTTTACCTTTAAAAACTTGTGATGGCTGTAACTTTCGATATAAGCTAAATTAGCACCTGATACCACTTCCATAGGAAGATATGATGGTTTTTCTTTTTTTAGAGTGGTCATCATAGCGATTTGGATTTTCTAATGAGCGTATTTGTTATATTTTGGTTTTCAAAAATATGTAGCAGTATATATAGTATACAAGGTTTATTACACACATGAGTAGCACTAATGTAGTTTTTTTTATGAGAGACTGATCATTCTCGCTATAGATTAAAATGATTCGGCATGTAAGATATGCTATCAGGAACTCCATCTTTGAAGTTGATGAGGGGGCATGATCAAGGATCGCTAACCTTGATCTATAGAGCATGTTTACTGAGATGGTGCGAAAAATGGTTCGGAATGCCCATGTTGCTCCCGATGTTAATGGTGCTTAAGTGAAAATGTCGAGAGTCGACTTTTCTAAGTCGTATAAAGCCTACATGAGTCTAGATGGTAGACTGTTCTTTGGAACAGAGTCGGTTATTGAGGTGTAAGACCGAATGGATATTTGTGAGTGGATATTCGATGACTTGGAGTTAGATGACATTATGAGGTAGAGATTGGCCTCTAAATAGCTCCAGGGAAAGGCAATAAATTAGTGGAATGCCTTTAGAGCTGCGATCCTCGAGGATCATTCTACTTGGGATCAGTTTATAGTTCGCTTTAAAGATAAATTTATCCCGACTGTTCAGAAGTCAGTGTTGTCAATGAAGTTCATCGACTTAAAGCGAGGCGATATGCCTATGTTGAAGTATGTACTGAATTTGACATTCTTTCGAAGTACGATTTATCTTTCTTTGATACTCCACTCAAAGAGAAGGAAGAGTTTATCCTTGGGTTGATCGATCATCTTTGGAAGTGACTAATTTATCATGTTGATTAGGGCTTCGAAAAGTTGATCGAGAAGGCTTCATGGAGCGAGAGACTATACCCAGTGTAGAAGGGCTATCCCAAACTAGATAAGAAAGGGCATACCGTGAAGGCATATATATTGATTGTCATCATGTTTCTTTGAGTGCTCCATCAGCGAAACAGAAAGGAAAGGGCATTACCTTTCGAGGTATACTTTCGATTTATGACGTTTCCATACATGTTTTATTCGATACTAGGGCTTAATATCCCTTCATATCTAGTGATTAGGTTGATAGATTGGGATTGAGACCTAAGATAGTTGATCGGCCTTTAAAATATAACGAACCCCGTTGGGGACTCAACCATCCTATGCATAGTTTGTCGAGATTTAGTCTTATCAAGCTATGGATGTTTGTTTGCTTATGATTGCTTTGTTTTGGGCTTTGTGGGGTTCGATATTATATTGGAATGGAATAGCTGGGGAGATACGAAGTAGTGATGGACTGTAAGAAGCTATTGCTGACAAAAAGGATGGACGACCAACATAGTTTAGAGATAAGCTGCCTACCTGACGATGAGATAATGGTTAGCTTTTATATTCCCTCGAGATCCCTCATAGCGGGTTGTCATCTATGCCTATAGTAAGGAAGTATCCAGACATATTTGAGAAGGTGGTCAGATTACTATCACGTAGGGAGATGGAGTTCCACATCGATTTGGCCATAAATGATAAACCATTAGCTATGCCTTTGAGGCACATGGCACCTAAAGAGCAAAGGGAACTAGAGGTGGGAGCGGATGACCTATTTAGGTGAGGGTTCATTCATAGGAGCATATTTGAGTTAGGTGCCCTGTAGCATTCGCCACTAGGGCGGATAGCTCTTCAAGGTTGTCTGTTGATTATCATAAGCTGAATAAAGTGATGAAGAAAATCCGGTACCCACTCCCACGTATGGATGACTTATTCGATCACCTTTATGGTGCTAGGATGTTCTCTTAGTTGGACCTTACAATGGGGTTTCATCAACAAAGAGTGGTGAAGAAGAGTATGTTGATCATAGTGTTTCATACAACGTCTTGATTCTATAAGTAGTTGGTTATGCCGTTCGGGATAACCAATGCGTCAACATACTCTATCGATCTTATGAATCATGTTTTCAAGGATCATTCATGGAAGATATCCTTGTTTATTCGAGGACGGAGGAAGAACACAAGGTGCATCCAAGGATTGTGCTCGAGGTATTGAGAAGTCACTCATTAAAGGTGAAGTTTCTGAAATGTCACTTTTGGAGTAGGGAAGTGCTATTTTTGGGACATATTGTTTCCGAGTAGGATATTGCTATATATCTTATAAAGGTGACAATAGTACAAGACTTGGTTTGACCCAAGACTGCTATAGACAGAGAAGTTTCCTTGTAATGGTGGGATACTATAGAAGTTTTATTAAGGACTTTTCTAAGTTAGCAGCACCGTTAACCAACTTGACGAAGAAGAATCAGACTTTTATTTAGGCATGAGGTTGAGCATGCGTTCTTGAGTCTAAAGGGAAGGTTGATGAGCACATCGGTTTTAGTCATTTCGAGCATGAATAAGCAGCCGATAGTATACACGTACGCCTATGGTACTGGATTAGGTGCGGTGTTGATGCAGAGGAAAGGTCGTCACCTGCGCTAGTCGACAGTTGAAACCGCATGAAAGGAAGTATCCAACTCATGATTTGGAGTTGGCAGCAATAGTATTCGCTTTAAAAGTATGGAGGCATTATTTTCTTGGGGAGAGGTTTGAGTTGAATAAGGACAACAGATCATTGAAGTATCTATTCTCCTTGAAGGATTTTAACTTTCATCAGCAGTGACTGTTACTGTTCTTGACCTCTTGCGACTTTGTCATTAGCTATACACTTGGTAAAGGAAACAAAGTTACTAATGCTTTAAGCAGAAAACATGCCAGCTTGGGAACAATGTTTGTACAGTGGAGGTAGTTGGAGTTTATCGTTGGCTATGACTTTAGACCTTATGTGAGCTCAAATTAGAAGTGTTGGCTAGAATAATGTTTAGACCTACTCTAATTGAGCAGATTGGTATAGTCTCAGGAAAGATGATAGACTAGTGGAGATCATGGCAAAGATTGAGGAAGGAGTAGAGTCCAAGGGATGAATTAATATGAGCTTGACCATGATGGTTGGATACGTAAAGTCGAAAGATTGTTTGTTTATGATGTCGATGGATTGAGAGATGAGGTGCTACGAGAGTGTCATCATTCAAGATTACTGTATATCTCAGCGGTAACAGAATGTACCATGATATGAGGCATGCATTTTATTTAGAAGGGATGAAGAAGGAAGTTGGGGCACTCATCTCGAAGTGCATAAACTGTTAGTTGATAAAGTTAGAGCAGAAGAAGCTGAGTGGTTTGTTGCTACCACTCGAGATTCCCGAGTTGAAATGGAAATAGGTTTTTATGTTCATTGATGGATTGCCAAAGACCAAAGGAGGGTATGATAACTTTTGGGTTATAGTCAATATATCCACGAAGAGTGCTCGATTCATATCCATCAAGTGTAGAAGAATGACATCCAAATTGGTTGAGTTGTATGTGAAGTAGGTTGTGTGATTCCATAGTGCATAAGAGCATTGTGAGCGGCCGAGACCCTTTGTTTACCTATAGGTTTTGGAAGAAATTACAAGAGGCATTGGGGATGAATCCGCATCTCAGTATAGCTTATCAGCCACAAACTTATAGGCTGATCGAGAGGGTGAATCGTATGTTGGAGAATCTCTTATGACATTGCATTCTTGATTTCAATAGCCTATGAGATGATCATTTGCACGTAGTGGAGTTTGCATACAGTAGTAGCTATTAGTCTGGCATTGGTATAACACTGTTTGAGGCATTATATGTCCGACCATGCAATGCACCTTCATGTTAGTGGGAAGACAAAAACACTATGCTAATAGGAGAGGACGTGACTTAGAGTTCTCCATAGGTGATATAGTGTTTGTAAAGATCTCTCTGCTAAAGAATGTTGTTCGATTTGATACTAAGGGAAAGTTAGCGCCAATCGCTGGTCCTTTTTTGATAATTGAGTGGATCGTGAACCTCGCATATGGAATCGACTTACCTCAGAAAATGGTGAGCGTGCAGGACGTGTTCCACGTCTCTCACTTGTAGAAATTTGTGCATGGCTCAGTCGTGATGGTTGAACCGAATCAGTTTGATGATATCCAGATTGAACAAGAAGCTTCGATACCTCGTAGGCCCAGTGGAATGAGATCAAAGGTGATTATACTTGGGAGACTGATGAGAGCATAATAACCGCTTACCGAAGCTCTTTAAGTGGCAAGACTTTCTGTTTATTGCACTTACTTTCACTTTAGACATCATACAGGGTAACATAGTATCTGCATGCTAGGATAGATGTAAACATCATTTCCTACTTCTGTGTGCATTTTATGTTTGATATGTCTGCTCATGGATTTTGGCATGCATAGTAGCTGTATTTGATTTTATCTTGTTTGTGTTGGGAATTCGGAGGCGAAATTTCTAAAGAAGGAAGAGTGTAACAACCCGTATTTTAAGTATCATAGGATCATAAAATATTATTTTTAAATTCATATGATGTCGTATGATCTATAAATTTGGATATGCCTACAGTAACATTTCTTATCTTTAGAATTTTATCGGACGGTTTTACCCCTAGAAACTTATAATGGCCAAAGTTTTGATAAAAGCCGAATTAGTATATGAGACTACTTCCATTGGATAGATATGATGATTTTCATTTCTGTAAAGTGGTCATGATAGCGATTTGGACTTTCTAACTAAGAGATATAGCTATTTAAAGTTTCGTAGTTTTTGGAGCGGCTTATTGGGTATAGCGAATTTGGGGTGATGCCCAACAATCCATTTTGGGTTTAGCAGCTACATTGGCTAAAATAAACATTCCAAATTTTTTTTTACCATCTCTTAAATAGATCTAAGCATCCATTAACTCATTCTACGTCCAGAACCTTATCTTTTCTCCTCCAAATCAAGTCTAAATCATAGATTAATGATAGGTTAACAAGGGGACTTGGTGGAGATCTTCAAATCTACATTTTTGAGAAGGAAAAATTAGATCTTTACTATTGATTTTTGGATTTTCCTTGATTTGCGTGTAAAACTTGGATTTTAGAGGGTGTGGTGAGTGATTTACCGTCTCTCGCCTTATTAATGCATATTCATAGGTTTTAACATGTTTTGGGTCCATTTTTAAAGTTAAAATCAGGTTGTATTGCTGTTTTAAATCCTACTGATAGTAAAAATGCTAATAAATGGATTTTTGATGTTATAAACATGTTATTTGGATATATGACTTACTTGATATATGTTAGGTTAGGTTGTAGACACCCTGTATGATGATTTGCAATGAATTATTGTGTGTTTGCATGTTTGGTTGTTGATTAGTGTGTGTATCCTGTTTGTGTATATGCTTGCATGGTTAAAAATGCCCATCAGAGGTAGGAACCGTGAAAACGGACTTCGACGGATAGGCTCAACGATGTGAGGAGTTGTACCGATGCATACCAAAGGCGCATGGGCCAAAAACGGAGCATAGTGGTGAAATCGATGCAAAATTGAAGTTGGGAGAAACCATAGCATTTTCTGTTCATAGACGTTTGTTCGGATGTGCTCAGCTTGGGTAGGACTTCGGGCTTAGGGTTGTTTTGCGTAGGGAACACTTTGGTTCCATATAGGAAGGGCCAAATAAATGCTATTTGGTGATGCTGTGTTCAGTAGCCAATCAAAATATGTGGTCCAACTATTCCTTTGAGTTATACTCAAGGGTTTGAAGGCTTGGCTTCTATCGGCACTCGAACAAAGTTTTTGGTTTGTGGTTTAGGCATGCTTTGAATCATGGAGCGGATTTCTTTATGCTTCTTCTAGTGTGGTCAATACACAAACAAAGTTTTTGATCCGGTGTTTTTGGCATGCTTTAAGTCATGCATCGGATTGATTTGGGCTTCTTCTAGTGTTGCTTCAGGTCGGTTATGGAGATACCCAAGCAGAAATGTGAAATTTGGGAATTTTTTATAGCGGCAAGGCGAACTTTGGGATCCCTTTGTGGCTTGTTCCAAGGGTCTTAGGGGTGGTGTGGAGTGAAGTAGTGACCTTGGATTTCATGTGGCGACTAGTGAAGTGATGGCGTGCTGCTTTGACAAGATGATAACGGTGATGATTTTGAAACTTTGGTATGATGATTCTATGACTTATGATGGGTGTCTAAAGGCATGCCGAAGATGAGGACTCAATGTTCTGAGCGTTTATGGCATCTGGTGATAGACCGAGAGGGCAAGTTCTACATGGTAACTTGTAGAGTAGAACGTGTGGTTGTGATGTTCATTGTTGGGACGGGGTAGTCTGCGTGTACCCAAGGTAGTCAACGTGTGCCTATATTTTTGGACATTTGCATATGTCTAGTCCTTAGCCATCTGCGTGGGCATAAGTTGAGCATATGTGAGGTAGTTCTACTATCGGTACATTTCTAAGGGATCAATGGATAGCTTTAAGGTTGCGATGCTGATTGTCGGGACATGGTAGTCTGTGTGTACCCAGGTTAGTCTATGCATACCTATAATTTTGGATGTCTACGTGTGTCAAGTCCCTAGCCATCTGCGTGGGCAATGAGTTGAGCATCTGTAAGATTTATTATATATCTAAAGCTCTCATGTGAGAGATGTAAGGCTATATGATAGGTGCCATGTTTATTATGTTCCTGATATAATGTGTGATATCCTTATACCCCGTATTTTCCACTTGTGATAGTAGTTTAGCATATACTGCATTTATGTACTAATTCTTTAGATGCAGGGAGGGTCAGTTATGGCTATTCATACCCTATACTCACATTTACTATATGCGATTTTTGTAGTATTTTGAGATTATGTGTCACTCACACTAGACTATTTTTCGACCCAAGGTTTTATGCTTTGCTTTTATTATCTCGGGTACTTTTAAATGAGTAGATCATGGATAACAAGTATGGAAAGCATGTAGAGCTGTACGGAGTATGAGCAAGATGCCACGCTTTCATATATCTATAATTGAAGCTTACCATCATTTATATTCTGATGTGTAGTATCGTGGAGCTATACCTGTACTTGTATTACCTTAGAGGCATTTATAGAGTTTGTTTTAGAGATTTAGTATGTATAAACTCTCTACTATTTCAGTCTTTGTATAATCTATGAACCTATTGCATTTTGATGTTCTTATTTATGATTCATTTGATTATATTACTATCTCTTCTATTTTACACCTATGTTATTATATTTTATTTTGTCTGCACACTATGAGATGTTCTATAGGTTCTGTGTTTGGATTTTCATTACTTTACACCCTTAGCTACCATCCTACATCGACTGGGTACCTCCACATTGCACTACACAGGTATATTGGGTACCAGAGGCACAAGGCAGTCGTCACCATGTTTTATCATCTCTATTACCCTTTTGCTCTGGTTTGTATTCTCTCTGCGAAGTTGAACTGGCAGATTGCACAAGTTGAGTCTAGGCTCTTTGTTTAGTTTTTGAGTTAGGCAATTATCGGCCCCAACTTCTTTTCCTAAGTCTATGTAAGTCTTAACAGGAGTTTTGGTCGGCTTATTCACTCCAGTTTCATCCCTCTTCTGTGATTCTAGAATGCTTTTCCTGACATATTTACTTTTTAAGAATGAAGCTTCAACATTTCATTGGGGGGATTCAACTTCCTCTTCGTCATTTCCTGTCGTTCTTCAGTACATTCTTGACGACCTTTGAGAACCGAGCATCTCAATTAACTCATGAATGGCTTGGTGTTTTTTCTTCATAGATTAATGTCATCCTCTTCACTCATTGTTGCTATCAGCATCGATGCTTGCCCCATTTCAACTTTCGCGATACCGAGGGGTCACATTTTCTTCTAGGTCATATGATGCCTAGCTTCTTGTATTTGAACATTAACCTTTTTGGTTGTTCTTCCCATTTTGTAAGAATACAAAGGTTAATAGGAAATTATTTCTCAATGAAAGCACCACAAAATGTTAGGCTAAAATTTGATCATAACTTATATGCTTAGTCAAAAAAGAGAACAATGGTACTTGTACAAGAGATGAGGCTCTTGGGCAAGTATGCTTGTCATTATATCATTAGAAGTCATTTATGCAAATAGGATATTGTTTATGTTCTAAGTCACAAAGTCTCCATTTCAATTTGACATATTCAGCGATTAAAATCCCAATTCCATGATTTTTAATTATTTTTAAGAGAAATGAAAAATGAGGAAGTAGTATAATTCAAAATTCACCCTTTCTTAGTAGAGATACATGTTCCATTTATAGAGAATTCAAAACCTTAGATTTTTTGACATGTGGCACTGGTAGGAGATGAACAGTTATAATTTACGGACGTGGCACATGGTCGATTCGATATATGGCACAACTCACTTTTAGTTTCTTCATGGTGACATAGTTGAACCAACCATAGAATGTGACATGGCTAACTAGAGCATTACTTTTTAGGTAGCTTCTTTAGTGCGTAATGGCTCCAATTATCAATATGAAATTGCTTCAACCATCAACTTGCGATAGCTTTTAGAAACCATTAACTTGCGATAGTTTAACACAATGAACTTGCGATAGCCTTGATAGCATCAACTTGCGAAAGCCCTGTCAACGTCAACTTACGGCAACCTTAACATGTCGACATGCGACAGGCTTAACAACATCAACCTGCGATAGCCTAGACAATGTTAACTTTTGATAGCCTTAACATTTACTTTCGATAGCCTCTTATTACTACAATATGTGATAACCTTATCAACATCGACATTAGATAGCCTCAACAACATTGACATGCGATAGCCTTAGCACCAACTTGCGATAGCCTTGACAACATCAACTTGTGATAGCCTCAACATTAACTTACGGTAGCTTCTTATTACTTCAACATGCAATAACTTCGGCATCAACTTGCGATAGCCTGGATAACATCAACTTACGATAGACTCAACATCAATCTGCGAGTGCCTTATTATCAACTTGTGATTGCTTTCAACATATGACAACATTAACATCAACTTGTGATAGCCTTGAGCAAATTTGGGGTGTAACAACTGGCATTGGATAAATTGCTGGCGACTTGAAATGAACTCAAGGCTAGGATGGATGCTTAAACCATGAACTTTGGCCCAATAGTCCTACTAGCAATTGACTGGACCCCATCCAACCTGTTATGCTTAGCTTAAACAACATAATGCATGATGCCTATGAGAGGGTCATGTTGGAGACTCTCATTAGAGATGCTTCTGCCCACAACGGAGACATGTATGTTGGCCACAAGTAGGGTATACCTACGACATTTGAGAATTTGAACTAGCATTGAATAAAGAAGTCCAAGTAGATTACCACTCCTCTTCGGTAGAAAGATTATCATCATTCGGTCACTTTCGGCTAGTAGACTGTGGGTGCGAATTGCATTTTGATCACTTTAGTGGTGGTGAACGAGTTGGGCATCCTAAACCTAGTGAGCCATCGGTCCACTCCCTATCCTAGAGAGGGATACCTTGGCCTAGGTCTCCTGAGAGGCAGACCCATCTATCCAGACCATCCTCGGTCAATAGAAATAGATCGCCTTCACCAGTCTGCCATCATTGTTCTCCCTTGCCTTACAATCACCGAAGATCCCAGTTCTTAGTTAGGCCTAGCACCATAGTCGTATGTAACGGGTGACCTTCGAGAAGAAATGGTAGCCTTATGCCATTAAATGCATATGATCTAAGCCAAAAGTGCTGATAGTGAAAGGGTTTTAGATGATAAAATAAAGAACCCTTCTTTGAAGAAATTATAAACACTTACATCCACCAAAGGTATTTTTTGCCTCCTATTAAAAAGTATAATGAGAGCGCAGACCCATTTGACCATATAACCGTTTTCAACTTGCTAAGTGCCTTTGCCCTTCCACCATCATAGGTTGACCTCACACTAGTTCCTTCATCTCTAAGATGGCATCGTCCACTAATGGGCCCAGCTATACACTAACTTCATGACACTTTTCTTGGCATCAAGACCTAAATTTTGACAGCAAGAGAGCTAGGCAACATTGGACAAGGCCCGAACGAGTCCTTCCACTCGAATATGAATTGCTTCAACATAGTGTCTACTCGGGTAAGCGGAGCAAAGAAAAAAAGCCCAGTAGTCACCCTACGTTCAAGGGTGAGGTACCGGTCATGAATGTGGAAAGAGTCATAGAAGAAGTCGACCTCTTCCTTAACTGACTTTCTCCAAAGAGAAAATGAGATCATGTTGGAAGAAGAGTCTGACATCTCCAATATTGATTAGGAGCGAAGATGAAACAACAAAGCTTGCCTAAGGGAAGAGAAAAACCATCAAAGGAACAGTCGGTAGGAAAATAGTAAAAAGTGCTATAAAGATGGCTCACATTTCAAACCTATATACCTGAGCTACATACCTTTGAACCATGATTTAGAAACTATTTATTTTTCCATATGAGATCGCATGTTGTTTCAGTGATCGCCTTCTTCCTAGTTTGGGCAGAGGGAGGAGCCAAAGGGTGATGGAAAGTACTATGAGTTCCACTAGTTCAACGAATATTCCATCAATGTGTGTCAGCATCTTAAAGATGAAATGAAAGTGGTTGATCCCTGAGGGTGTCCTAGTATAGTATATGAGACAACAAATCGAGCAGATGGCAGCTCGAGCTAATCCACCGGCCGCACCATAATGAGCGGAGGACAACACAACTGTAGTTATCATAAAGATATTGTCTCTCTATGGAGGTCTACACGTGGCTAGGAGCAGCTGGGGTTCTTAAGCCCGCTATAGGAAAGAGCTAACGTCAAACCATCAAATACACTCGGTTGAGCTATGAGCACCAGAATCCCCATGGATAGGAACAAAAGAAGCTAACATCGGTTTCACCGCAAAAGACAAACGAAGAGTTACCCTATGGTCATATTAGTCAGCGTCACTGGTACGAAAGTGTAGAGTCTTTATTGATGGTAATGGCTTGGTCAGTGTAATGTTCAAGGAAGTTTTTGACAAAGTGAAGCTTCCCACCTCCAGCCCCAATTCTTTCACATTACCCATCTATGGGTTCGAGGACGTTGGCATAGTACTTCTGGGGATAACCTTGAACATGGTTACTTTTGACCAAGATCCTCTCATGGCTAAAATTTCGGTAAAATTTGTTGTAGTTAACTAAGAACTTGACCAAGAACATCTTATGATATCTTAATAAGTAGACCAACATTGGTGGACCTAGATGTAACCTTAGCTTATTAGCAGCTCACTCGGAAGTTCCCAATCAAAGGAGGGAAAGGATGCATATGAAGGAATCAGCAGGCTGCTAAAGACTACTATAACATATCACTCCAGCAAGAAAAAAAGGAATTCTCATGTTACAATAAGAGTTAGCAACACTTAATGGCAACACACTCAAGAGAACCCAAGAGTCATCCAATGCTCCCACTTATGCCAAGACCACACATAGCCTTGAAGTTAAAGTATGTACAACCGCCACCGCCTTTGAGAGAGCGTGCAAGCCACTCAATGCTCTCATTCATGCTAGAAGCCAGAACACCACAGTTGGCGGGACCATCTTTCCCCAATCAGCCCGAATAGTATGAAAGAGCTTATAACAACATGGAATGAGCAGGTCAATCTTGCTAGTGAGCAAGAACTAAGTATATCACAACTCCATCCTTCTTAATGCCGACAGATTCATTTGTGAGAACCGAGGGTGACATAGCCCCTTGGTTGAAGCATGGATATCTATCTAAGCCGAGGATGTCATCAAGTGCATGATACATGCACTGGAATAATATGACTAGAAGCGAGCATGGAAGAATAGAATAATACCCTCTCAACCCCTATATGGGAGATTCAAACCCCGATGGTAGGTTGCCAACTCCTCTTGGAACAATATCACTTGACAATGATGATTCTATGAAGGTCATCTAGATTGGGATAGAATTGAATTTGCGAATATGGGATGAGTTAATATGATTCTTGAAGAAAAGCAAAGATGTGTTCGATTAGGGCATCACGACATGACCGACATAGTCCCCTTTATTATTTGTCAAGCACTCAATATCAACCCAAAAGCTTATCTCAATCGACAAAAGAGAAGGCCTATAAGCCTAGAAAGATATAGACCTCTAAAGGAAGAACTAGAAAAGCTCCTCACCAATGGGTTCGTTCATGAAGCAAAGTACCCGATTTGGGTAGTTTATCTAGTACTAGTTCACAAGCCAAGCTCGGCCTAGGGAATGTACATAGATTCCTTGAATCTTAACAAGACTTCCTCGAAAGACACTTTCATGTTGCCTTTCATTGATTAACATGTGGATGTGACTAGCAGGCATGAGCTCCTTACATTCATGGATGCTTATTCTAGATATAATAAAATCACATTGCATGGTCCAGACCAACAACACACCTTGTTCATTAGAAATGCTAGACTCTACTGCTATAAAGCCATGCCGTTTGGACTTCACAATGTAGGCGCGACTTACTAGTAGCTTGTTAACAAAATATTATCTTTGCGGATTGGCTTTCCGATGGAAGTTTACGTGGATGAGATGCTAGTGAAGTCTAAAAAGACCGAGGGCATATAAAGATCTTGGTCGAGATTTTTGATATCCTACGCCAATATAATATGAAAATCAACCCCTAAGAAATGTTCCTTCGTCATCTGATCTAGGAAGTTCTTGGGATTTGTGGTGAGCACCAATGGATAGAGCCCAAATCCGACAAGGTTCAAGAGATCCATGAAAATGCCAGTGCCTCGTCAATCAAACAAGTCAGAGCCTAGATGGGATGGTTGCGACACTCAATCACTTTGTTTCAAAAGCCCCAAAAAGGTGTATACCCTTCTTCAACCTTGTTAAGAAGGTGAAATTATTCATTTGGAGCGATGATTACACCAAGACGTTTTACGATTGGAAGCAACATCTAGCCACGCCCCATACTTTCCAATCCCTTAGACGGGGAGGATCTGTACATGTACCCCGCAATTACTAAGCATATGATTTGTGTTGCTCTGGTCCAGGATGAAGAGAAAATTCAACAATCGATATATTATGTTAGTAAGAGGTAATCAGGCTCGAAAACTAGATACACCAAGTTGGAAAATCTAGCTTTCTGCCTTCTAATGGCGGCTCAATAGCTTTAGATTTCCAAGCTCACTCGATCAAGGTACTCAATAGCAAGCTTCTAAAGCAAGTATGGATCCCGCCTGATACATGGGGCCGACTCTTGGAATGATACTAGGAACTTCATCATATCACTTTCCATTTTCAAACATCCATAAAAGGTAAAGCTGTGGATGACTTCATAGTAGGGTGCTCAAGACCGGGCAATGGCAAAGAAGAAACGATCCTCAGCCTATAAGCACGATAATTTTCCGTAGATAGCGCATCTAATGAAAAAAGGAGATATGGCCAGCATAGTCCCGGCTATTTTTGAAGGAAAACAACAATGCTTATTTTCCCGACTTAGCTTTAAAGCCATAAATAATGATGCCAAATATAAGCCTTCTTGGTCGGTCTCAAGTTGGTTTAAGAGTTGCGAATAGAATCTCTTTATGTGTTCAGTGACTCATTGTCAGTCGTCAATCGGATCGATGAGCGATTCCAGATTAAGAGTAAGAACATGGACCTTTATGTTATGAAAACCAAAAAGCTTATCGTTACCTTCTTAGATTTCAATCTGGAGCAAATACTGCACGAAAAGAATGCCTAAGCCGACCGGTTGGCCAAGGTAGCAAGCGAAGCCTAGGAAAGCTTCTCTTGGGTCCTCTTAAAGGTTAGAAAAACCCCTTGCTTCAATTTAGAGGCAACCAAAGTGGAAATTGATGAAGTCTAAACTAATACCTAGATGTCCGGTTACTAAGATATCCCATGGGCAGTGAATTGACCATGGAAAGAGGCCCGAAAAGTTCTTTATCGGGCACCACATTACACAATAATGGATAGGAAGCTATATCGACATGGGTACTCCACTCCCCTTTAGCGGTGCTAATAAATGAAGAAGTGGGACCAATGCCGGTGGTTTGTCAAGATCCCTTGGAACTTCTTTGAACCTTCTAACAACCATGACATCCCCTTGGTCATTTGACACCTAGGGGATTGACCTGACTAGGAAGTTCCCTTATGCTAAAGGAGAATATAATCATGCCATTGTCGCTATCGACTACTTCACCAAATGGGTTAAGACGATGCCCCTTATAGGGGCCACCATGCATAAAATTTTGAACTTTGTAATCAAGAACATTGTCTTCACTTTAAACCTTAAAAAAAGATCGCTGCTAACAACGTCAAGAAGTTAGAAGGTGGCCAATTTCAATGTTTCTACAAGAGGAATGGAATTGAGAAATGTTTTTCCTCAGTTGCCCATATGCAAGAAAATGAGAAAGTGGAGGCTGTGAACAAGGCCATTAAGTCATCATTAAAGAAGCTCCTTACCAAGGCTAAAATAATTGGCTTAAAGACATCCCGCTCATGCTTTGGTCATACTGGACTTTGAGCTGAACCTCAACTAGGCACTCCCTATTCTCCTTAGTCTATGAGTGTGAAGCCATGTTGCTCGTCAAAGTAGACATCCCATGCCCTCGATGCCTCATTCATGACTCTGAGCGAAATGAAGAATTACTAAAGCTATAGCTCGATGCTTTAGAAGAAAGTAGAGCAGAGGCAGAGTTCCATACTAAGGCAAAAAAGAGAAAGATAGCAAAACACTACAGCGCTAGAGCGAATCTCCGATAATACATCATCATTTACCTAGTTTTGTGTCATGTCTTTGCAAATACAGAAAACCTAGCCGGGAGAGTATCGAAGCCAAACAAAGGAAGGTCTGCATGTTATAAATGTCATGCAACCCAATCGAGCATACCTCCTCTCACACCTAGACAACACCACATGCTGTGAACCTACAACCCAGAGCATCTTCAAGCAAACTATATATGAAATTTTATAAGCATAATTATAAGGAAAAGGATGCTTTGTAGTAGTTAATCTTTGTATGAAATGACAACAAATTGTAAGCATAATTATAAGGCAAAGGACAATTTGATCCCCTCGACACAAAATAAAAATAATCATGGAATAAGTGAACATGACATATAAACGTATATGTAAAATGCTAATAGATAAGTAAAACAGAAAACACAAAATATAGTGACGAATAGTCAAAGTCTAATTGCAATTTCCATTACATAGTGGTTGTTATTACAAAGTGGGGCAACTTCTGATCAAAACAAAAGAATACTACTATAAGAAGAAAGCAAAACGACTTCCACTCACTCCAAGGTTCAAGGGGAGGTAAGAGATCCAATGACTTGATAGTCGTTGTCATGCTTCATCCATTAGTCTACCTCCAAAATAACCTATATAAGTGGTCCACTATAGGCATTAGTCAATGAAGCAATCTGTTCTGGGGATAAGATCAATTGGGGAGTCTGACCCCCAACTACCATCTTTTTTGCTATCTCCTACCAAACATTATCATAATGCTTCTGCGAAAGGAAGTTGATAGTTAAGGGAATGAGGCAGTTGGCTGCAAAGATCATCATCAACATAGTTGTCCGCCTATCATTCCACTCCTTCCCTAGGATAATTTTCTCCTTCACATGCTCCTCCTTGGTCTTGTAATGCAGTTGCTGCTATAAGGTACCCCTTATCTCATCCTCCTCCTTGTATCTTCCCTTCATATCCGTCTAAAGTTGGGTATCTAGCCGTCTCCACCATATGCCTCACCCCTTCTGCCTTAAGGTCCCATCTCCCCAATCCTTCCTCTGCACATTGATGAGTCTCCGCCTCATCCACAACTTACTTCCTTAATGCTTGGAGGCTCATATGAACGTGGAAGCCATGAGGTCCGATCTACATAATGAGCAAAGCATTGGTAAAAAAGGAAGAGCTACAAAGTTTGAGAACCTTACCAAGTAGGCACCCTTCATTGGGCATCCACCACCGCATGTAAGGAGTGAGGGCCCCCAACTAGACATGGGTCAGTCTGTATTAGCTAGGGCTTCTATAACCACCTAGTCAACAACTACACAAGCATCCGTAGGCTGGCCTCATCCCCCTCATCGATCATTTTCAAAGCTCCCGAGCCCATACCCCGAACTGAGTACACCCCGATCGTGGTCAATAACATTTGCCTCCCCAAAATACTTGAAGGAGGACCATCTGTCGAGCACTCTGTCTCCTCTATGCGAGACCTTAAGAAGCACTCTTTTTAAGCCTACGTTGGCTCCAATCGAGTATGTGGCATCTATCAATGGTTACTACTGCAGTGTAAGATCGGTCGTGGAGAAGATGTGCCCCTAAAGGACTGGCTGAGATATTGGGGTAGTTTGTTGTGGTGACGTTTGTTGTGAAGTACTCTCTAGAGCCGATTTTATATATTAGTTTTGCGAAATTTAAGCAGACACTGCAAAATATAAATGAAAATAGGGTTATCAAATTTCAAAAACAACAAATACCCGCTACATAAATTAAGGCTACCATCATCAGACTCTTCGACCCATCGCCTCCCAATCAAAGATGGGCAACGGAACCACATGTCGCTATGCTGGATCATGCCATGTTGAAGGTTTGTATGCTAGGGGCATGTTGTTTTTTACTTGATTAAGAGACCCATAAACGGGAAAGATCTTGGAGGAGGAGCCCATGCTTATTGGTTTTTCCGGCTCCTGTGTCAAGCAGCCCATCCTCTCCACTAAGATTCTTAAAAGTGATAAATAACTCGAAGACCACACGATAATGCGGTTGAGGACCACCATATCCTCAAAAGATGTCAGATCATAAACTTTCCACTCATTTTTGTGGCATCTGGGTCAGACTTGGTTGCCTCCTCATCCTCAATATGCACCATCGGCCTTTGAACAGTCTTAATAATGACAACCCTGACATGTCTATTTGCTCACTTAGTAAGGGCCAAACCACCATTTACCACTCTCCCATAGGTTTCCTCGGCCTAACAATCCCATATGATGGAGCTTCTCATTCATCAGAATCAAAGCTAAGTTCCTAACATTATTGGTCATCCCCTTTATTCGGAGAAGGTGGTCTTCATAAACTGGCATGCCCAAGCCAACACTAGTAGGAGCAACTATGAAGGTAAAGAAAAAGTTAGCATATGTAATTGTTAAGTTCAAGATAAAGGAAAAAAGAAAAAACCTAAGGGTAGAATATATATAGGGTGTGAAAATCCCACGTCATAAGCGTTGGATTGACAGCAGTCCACACAAAGAAGTGGTAACCCTAGCATCCCAACACTTTACCTAAGAGGCCAAAGAAGATAGGAGGTTTACCAACACCTTGAAGAAGGTAGTAATAGCCCTACACCATATTTGCTTACTTGCACAAATTAAAGACCAACTGGGTGGTTAATGCAAATAATGCAAATAAAGATGCCGAGGAAGAGATATGTCAGAATTCATGGTGTCCAAAACAATGGAACCATTAGCAGGAGATATCGCACTTTAAACGCTTCAAAAAAATGACGAATCTCAACAACCTTGGAGGTCGTTGGGCATATGAGGAAATGGTGTATCTTAAAACAATTTCTAAGGACATTATGCATATGACAAGCTTGAAGTGATATCAAATGACAATAGATGCCAAGAAACTATAGCAAGTAGATTATCGAACTTGAAGGAGGACAAAAGGAGATAACCACATCATTAAAGGAGATACCACATCATTGAAGAATACCACAATATTGAAAGGTATCGTATATATAACCACAAGAAGGTTATATTGAAACTCTGCAGATATCGGGCCTTCACAATTATATTTATTGTAAAGCATGAACAAGTAGCAAAGGATGTCGGGCCTCAAAGGGTATGAGAGATATCAGATATCCACAACTGTCAAAGATGCCGCATATCATTAGTGCCATTGATGGTGTCGAAAACTGGCAATGCAAGTGAGGATACCATGTTTTACCAATAAAACAATCAATGCTATAAATCATCAATCCAGAGAAGGATGTCGTGAGTCATTAGTGCTTAAAGCAATATCATAAACCGCCTATGAAGAGAGATGCTATAAGTCACTAATGTGAAGACTATTGCCATATGTCAACAGCACAGCGAAGTATGCTGGAAAACAACAGTGTTTAGAGTGGTGTCGTAAATCATCAATTTTCAAAGGGATGGCTTAAATCATCAATGTAAAGAAGATTGCCGCATATCATCGGCATAATGAAGGATGTTGAAAATTAATGATGTCAAAGAATATGTGGGAACCATATGTCCTTCCACCACTCCTATAAATAGACCCCCTTAGCCATTCAAAAAGGGCGAATATTTCTTTTCCTCCTTCTTAGATTCGAAAAGTTGTAACCCTAAATTGAATTGGGGAAAAAATCAAGAATTCTTTGTAACTTTCGAAACTACTGAAAAGAAAGACTTAAATAGTTTTGCATAGCCTGTTTCCTATGAATTATGCATATTTAACTATTATTGAACTACGAATGTGCATATGACAAATCTTTGACTTAGATTTGGACTTATAAGAAATCCTTTATGCCCTTGTCTAAATTGAGGGTTATGTTACATAATGCCTAATGTGCCTAGATATAAACAAAGAATACTAATTTATGTGAATCATATATCCAGTTCATTAACAATGGATTATTGCACAGTTAAGTGACTTGCCTATTTTACCTTTGGACATAATTCAAACTTTTCAACAGTATCACTACTCTACCAAAATACCATAGGAATTATTTGACTATTTCAAATAACACCGTTGTGTATTAATTCTTGAAACAACCTTTGGATTAGCGACATCATGATATCGTGGATGTTAGACCAAATTTTGGTTTAGCATGGCATTATAAATGATGGACCAAATTTTGGTTTAAAATTCTGGTGCTAGAAGAAGGGCAGGAACCTTCGAGTTATTATAATTTTACCTTGAAACTAATTACTTAAAGTTTTGTTTCAGAAAAATGGTGAAAGCTAAAAGAATTAATGCTCCGAATGAGGCAATAATACAACAAACAACATTAGAAGACAATGTCATTTCACGCTTTAATCTAAAAAACGTAGAACCTAATCAACCTTTAGAACCAACAAAGCCCAAAAATAGTGGTCAAAATCAAAGATTTAACACAGTAAATGGCGGCAATGCAAGAACTACTAGAGAAGGTCCTTTTATAGAAATCTTCCAAAACAACAAGGCCCATTGAAGGAGAAGAGGTCAAATCACCAAGCAAAAATCTAGATACTTCCATGATCAAAAGCAAGGGTAAAGGCAAAATTGTTATGACCCCATAGAAAAGAGGAATTCAAAAGGTTGGACCTGCAACATTCTCTTCAAAATCGATAGTAGATAATAAGGTTAAAGCAGATTGCCAGGAAGAATTAGTAGAAAGGTCTAACGAATAATTGAGAAGTTCAATCCCGCGTAAAGAGTACAAGCCTTATAGAGGTGATTACCAGAATGATGAAGCCTATTTAAGAGACATAGCTGATAAATTGGCAAAGGACATGCTTGATATCAAAGGAAAGAGGATCCTTGATCTCAAAGTCAACAACAATTTTCATGAAGCCCACTTTATAGAAAGAATAATGTATGTCAAAGTTCCATCACACATCAAAATTCCATCGCTAAGGTATAATAGGACCACCGATCCCGATGATCATCTTCTAGCCTTCGAGAGCCAAACAGACCTTCATAATGCTTCTGGAGTCGTACATCGTAGGCTCTTTCCGACTACTTTTCAAGGAGCGGCTGCTAAGTTATATAGACATTATAGGGAGAAAACCATTTATTATTGGAAGAAGTTCTCTTAGAATTCTCAGCATAGTCCTATGTATGCAAGGACCCTACTATCGATTCTAGTATGCTGGCTAATGTTAAGCAGAGACCGGGGGAGTTGCTCGGTGAATACTTGAAAAGATTCAACACGGAGGTATTGAAAGCAGAGAACATGACTGATAGAGAAAATTTAATGGCAGTGCATTTAGGATTAATTGAGCAAACCAACTTCTGGAAGGAATTTTAAATTCATGGGTGCAGAGACCATCAAGATTTTCACTTCCAACCTGAAAAATTCATTTGTATTGATGAGTTGTATCACACTAAGAAAAATATTTCAAACAAAGAAGGAAGCAGGAAGATCAGGCTTTGATTACCCTAATAAGAAGCCAAAATGGTATGAGGTAAGAGAGGAAGATGGGGAAAGATCTCGAAATCTAACTATGTGGCCCTAAACAAAACGATCTCCTATGCATTTGCTACAGCTAAATGGAGGAAACTTCCTAATTTCTTATAACGAAAGGAATAACCCCATGCAAAAAGGGGAGGAATTATTGCACCTATCACAAAGCGAACAGACATAAAACCAAGGAATGTCGTGTTTTAGCTGGAATAATTCAAAATATGGTTCGATCAGGGCTCTTGAAGGAATTTGTCAAAGAGAATCAGAAACCTTCCCATCTTGATGAAAGTAATTATAGGCTTCCAAACAATGCCATGAATTTCATGGAAAACGATTCTCGGCAAGATTTTATTCCACTGATTAATCGAATAGACGTTAGACAAAGAGATTCACATTTAGCCGGAAGCAGCAAGGAAGCCAAAAGAAGGTATGTAAGAGAGGCCAGAGATGTTGTCCTTTTTATTCAGGAAGAGCTACCGCTCAAAAACTGCAAATATCAGCTTCATATGCACAATTCGATGATAACTCCATAGGAGTTAAGTGGGTTTCGCCATCCGCACAATGACATGCTAATGATAACTAGACATATCAGACTTTTCATAGTAACCAAAATTCTAGTTGATAACGGAAGTGCAGCAAATGTTATCTTCAAGCATGCCTTCGATCAGATGGGAATTCCAAAAGAACAGTTAGAGCCATGCTTCAAGTTTATCTTTGGGTTCGATAACTAAGGATCCACCCTAATAGGGCAAATTAAGCTTCTAGTGAAAATGGGGATTCCACCCTATTCGAGAACTTTTGAAACCTTGTTTGTCATAATGGAACAACCTTCCCACTATAATGCTTTCTTTAGGAGACTAGCTCTAAAATGACGTGGATGCTTTCGTGTCACCAAAGTATCTGATGGTGAAATTTCTAACCAAAAGTGGATGGGGAACAATAAGGGGAAAAAATTCAGCTATCAAGAATTGAAATATTCTACCCTCAATCAATGCAAAAGGGATAATATTTCTTGTATGATTCAGAGAAAGATGAATCAATCAAAACTAAAATAAAAAACCCTTGGATGGTGGTCCTCTAAGACAACCATTTAAGGCAAGTGAAAAGACGAGAGCAACTGGCAAAGCCAAGAATATGTTAAAAAGATTTAACTTTTCCAAGAGGAAAAGAAAAAGGAAAGAGGTAAACTTGATAAATAAGGTAATAAATGTTGAAAAAACTGTCACTGAATTAGACTGCAGAAGTGAGCAAGAAAGGACAAAGCCAATCAAAGACTTAGAAGAAGTAAGCTTGAATTCACTTGATACAAAAAAAACAATAAAGATTGGAGGGGAGTTAGACAACAAGCTCAGAGGGAAACTTATTCGATTCCTTCAGTCTAGCAAGGATGTATTTGTTTGGACCCACTTAGATATGGTTGGGATAGATCCAACGATCATGAGTCATGCTCTGAACATAG
Organism: Allium cepa; assembly: GCA_030765085.1. Classification (NCBI taxonomy): domain Eukaryota; kingdom Viridiplantae; phylum Streptophyta; class Magnoliopsida; order Asparagales; family Amaryllidaceae; genus Allium; species Allium cepa. Next base: position 952,659,921 of record CM060934.1, on the reverse strand, counting down.
ATCTAAATGTCACTCCTATTTGATAAAAAAGGTAGTTAGATAAAGTTTGAGCTAACATGTTGAAAGAGGAAGTCAAAAGGCTACTTGAAAATGAATTCGTTAGGGAAGTTTTCTACCCAAAATGGTTGGCCAATCCTCTGTTAGTCAAAAATCCTAATGGAAAATGGAGAATATGCATCGACTATTTGATTTGAATAAAGCATTCCCCAAGGATTGTTATTCCTTGCCTCGAATAGATCAATTAGTTGATGCAACAAGTGGAAATGAATTGTTGTCTTTTATGGATGCATACTCAGGTTACAATCAAATTCCTATATTCAAGCCGGATGAAGAACATGCAAGTATCATAATAGATTAGGAAATATACTGCTATAAAGTTACGCCTTTTGGGTTGAAGAACGCAGGAGCTACGTACCAAAGATTGGTGAACAAAATGTTTAGAGAACAAATTGGTCAAAACATGGAAGTATATGTAGATGATATGCTAGTCTAATCTTAAAAGGAAGCCAATCACTTAAAAGACTCTGAGGAAATGCTTGAAGTATTAAGAAAATACAAATGAAATTGAATCCCAAAAAAATGCTCCTTTGGGATAAATCTAGGAAGTTTCTCGGATATATTATCAGAGCCAGAGGAAGTGGGGCCAACCGTGACCAAATTAAGGCGATTAGGAACATGGCGATGAGTAAAGATGTTACGAGCTTGAATGAAAGAGTGGTAGATTTGAACAGAGTCGGCTCTAAAGCCACTGATAAGTGCATACCGTTCTTTGATGTGATCAAGAAGAAGAAAAACTTTGAATGAGGATAAGATTGCCAAAAGGCCTTTAAAGAATTAAAAGATCATTTGAAAAAGCCTCCAATCCTATCCAGCCTATAGAAGGGAAATTTTTTTACCTCTACATGGTAGTTCCCGAGCATGCAGTAAGCTTTGTTTTAATAAGGGAAGAGAATAGAGTTCAACTTCCGATATACTATGTTAGTAAAAGGCCCATGGATGTAGAAATTAGGTATCCGGTCATAGAAAAGGTGGCATACTATTTAATCCTCACCGATCGAAAGCTAAGGGCCTATTTCCAAGCACATTCAACCAAAGTCCTAATTAACTTCTCGCTCAAGCAAGTTTTTAGCAAACCCAAAACATTAGGAAGACTTAGTAAAATGGAGAATTGAGCTAATACAATATGACATTGAATTCCAACCTCGAGTGGCAATTAAAGGACAAGCTCCGACCGACTTCGTAAATGAATGCATTGCATTCATCAAAGAACAGTCGAAAAAGGAAAAGATCTGAAGCCTAAGTGGTAATTATTTGTTGATGGAGCATCAAATGAATATGGGAAAAGTGCAGGATACATAATCAATACCCCCGAAGGACGCCGATTGCATTATGCTATAAAGTTTGGTTTTCATGCAACTAATAATGTGGCTGAATATAAATCAATGGTAGCAGGACTTACCCTAGTTCTTCTTCTGTTAAAATTTCTAAGGATAGAAGTTTTAGTGATATTTAGAAAATGGTTAATCGGTTAAATCAAATGTATTAAATGAAAGACACCAAGCTAATCATTTATGTCAAGAAAATATTATAGATGTAGCTCAATATGATGACTTTTCCATACACCAAGTTCCTAGAGGAAAAATTCTCAAACTAATTCTTCAGCAAAACTAAATGCTCACGAGAAGCGCGGGAAACTCGAATTATGCCTGTAAGTTTTCAAGATAATCCCACTATAGACGAAAAGGCCCTTGAATCTGAAAGTGAAGTCATGGTATTGATTAGATCCCAAGCCCTTATACAAGTAGATAAAGGAAATGAATTGAGAAATTGTAGTAAAGAAAACTAAGAAGGAACCATTCATGTAGGAATTAAGAGTCAATACAAACAACTGGACGACACCCATTGTTGAATAACTAGTATAAGGAAAACTACCAAAGGACAAGAGAGAAACTAGAAAGATAAGGCACCAGGCCTCAACGTTTACCACGATGAACGAAATCCTTTATAAAAAAAGATATTCACTCCCTTATCTAAGGTGGTTAGTCCAAAAAAATGGCTTAAGATTGTTCAGAAAGCACATAAGGGATTCTGTGAAGATCATTCTAATGGAATAAAATTAGCAAAAAAGGTCATGAGATAAGATTTTTATTAGCCCCGAATGACTAATAATGCAGTGAATCATGTAAAGGGTGCAGGAAATGTCAAAAAATTTCTACAATTCCACATATTCCCCCAAGTGAAATGCCCAAGTTTCAAGTCCGTGGCCCTTGATGTATGGGAAATCGATTTAATTGGGCCAGTACCTATATCAGAAGGTGGAGCTAAGTTCATGACGATAGCCACTGATTATTTTACCAAATGGGTAGAAGCAGAGCCGTTACCAACCATAACATCGGGACATGTATAAAGTTTCCGATTAAAACATAATTACATGGTTTAGAATACCATATAAGATAATATCTTATAATGGGACTCAATTTGAAAGTGAAGAATTCACCAGCTTTTGCGATAAGAACAACATAATCGAAAGCTTGTCATCTATAGCTCATCCAAGGCTAATGAAGCCGTTGAAGCCGCTAATAAAACCATTAAAACTACTCTTAATAAACGACTGGACAAAACAAAAAAAATTGGGTAGAAGAATTATAGCTATTACTCTAGGCATATAGTACTTCTACTAAGACTGCAACGGAACATACCTCTTTTTCTTTAACATATGGATGTTAAGTAATGCTTCCAATCAAAGTTAAGGTTCCATCTTATCGAAGAATTGCATATGCAATTGATCATAATCAACAATTGAGGAAAGAATCCTTAGATTTGACAAATGAGCTAAGAGATGAAGCAGCCATACGAACGACCAAATATCAACAAAGGAGATCAAGGTATTTTAACTCCAAAGTTAAAGGAAGATAATTTCAGAAAGGAGATTTAGTACTCTGAAAAGTCATGGCAAATACCAAAAATCAATCAGACGGACCGCTTGGATCAAATTGGGAAGGTCCTCTTGTTATTCATGAAGTAATTCCATCCGGGACTTACCGATTATACTTATCCAATGATAATATAATATCGAGAACTTGGGACATCGAACATTTATGGCCTTACTTCCCAATAATGGATGAATAAAGAAAATTGAGGCAAGCAGATCTATAGAATGAATAGTCAAATAAAAGAAAGGAACTAAAAGGAAAAACCTAAATAACTACCTGAGATGGTAATAAGGGGTGAAAGGAAGCCTTTAATCCCGCCACAAGGACCTGGTCAAAGCACCTCCTAGAGGGAGGTCAGAGTAAGCCTTTGGTCCCATCTAAGATGGCCAGGCCAAAGCACTACAAGCCTTCGGTCCCATCTACGTGGCCTGATCGAAGCACCTTCTAGAAGGAGGATGGATTAAGCCTTTGGTCTCGTCCAAGGTGGCCTGGACAAAGCACCGAACCGGCCTTTAGTTCCGCCTATAAGGCCTGACTGAAGCTCCTTCTAGAGGGAAGACAAGCAAGACTTTGGTTCTACTTAAGATAGCTAACCAAACGCACCGACCAACATAAACCATTACCTATAAGATAATAAGGAGCTCAAGCCTAAATCACTACCCAAAGAGTAATAAGGGGAAAAGAGAATTAAAGCTTAAATCAACACCCAAAGAGTGGTAAGGAGCAAAAGAAATCAATCGAGCAAGTTCAAATCTACCCTAAAGATGGGTCAAAGCAATCTTCTAGAGTAAGAACAGTCAATCATATTCAATTTGGCTTCAAGTCAAAATTAAAGTAACCATCAAAGAAAGGTCAAAAATAATTTATTATAGATGAGCTTCTGGTCTTCTATTCAGATATTATTACCAAATGAGTTTCTGGTATCTATTCAGGAAGTATTATTGCCACATTGGTTTTTTGGTCTTCTATTCAGATATTATCAACATATGAGTATTCAGTCATCTATTTAGATATTATCACCGGACAAGTTTCTAGTCTTCTATTTAAATATTATTACTAGATGATTTTTCGATCACCTATTCAGATATTATAGCCAGGTTGGTTTTCTGGTCTTCTACTTAAGATATTATTATTACCAGATGATTTTCTGGTCTTCTATTCAGAAAATTATGATATTATTGCCAAATGAGTTTCTAGTCTTTTATTCGAAAAAGGGATATTACTACCAGATGGTTCTCTAGTCTTCTACTCAAATAAAATAGTTGTATTGGTACTAGATGGATTTCTATCTCTATTTAAACTAAATTATAATAGATTTTTAGTCCTCCTGGTGAGCAAATCTCTGGTCTTCTTAATTAAACTTAGCTTTACATCGAAATACAGAAACCACTTTATTCGAAGAAGATGATAAACTAATCTTTATTAAATTCGAAAGGGATTGTTTAAAGCTCAATATAAAGTTAATAGTAAAATTATCATAATTTATCTTATGTTTTTCAGCAAAAACAGGATTGAAGAGAAATCTTTCAGAAAGTCAGAAAAGTGTTCTTAGTTTTAACTAAAGCGTGAAAAGCTTCTTTTATACAAGGGGAGGGTAAATGTTACTACAAATAAAGTCGGCGAACATGTAACAGACATGTCAGAATTCAAGGTATCGAAACCAGTGGAACTTTTAGTAGAGATATCGTGCTCCAAACGCTTTAAGAAAATGAAGAACCTCAAGAAAATATCGTGCTAGCCAATCGAGCATACCTCCTCTCACACGGACGACACCACATGCCATGAACAAGATCCCAGAGCACTTCTAGCAAACTATATATGAAATTTTATAAGCATAATAATAAAGAAAAGGATGTTTTGTAGCAGTCAATCTTTGTATGAAATGAAAAAAGAGCATTCCTAGGCATTCATCGTGCAAATACCTATATCACCAAGGCTATCTAGCAAGGACAAGCTTTACAATGCTTGATTCTTGGACATGGAACACCGTCAACCAAAGGTATCCAGTAAGGACAAGCCATACAATGCTCTCTTCCTGACCAGAGAATGTCGTCAACCAAGGTTATCCAACGTGATAAATCCAAGAAAAATTGTGTACCCCACCAAAGAATGTCGAAGTTTCTTTGTGAGAATGTGCTAGCCAACCAATAATTCCTTCCATGTTTAAGACACTACTGCAAGGATGGCGCGACCACTTATGCCATGGTCCATATTCCTGTGTCTGTAGTGTACTGCTCCATGAGGATGCACGAGCTAGTCAATGCTCCCTTGCATGCGAAAGGCATCGATGAACATATCACGTAACCACCCATACCATGGTTTTGATTTGTTCACCCATGATGTCCCCGATCCCCCCATTGTGGTAGGGTACTGGTACCAAGATGGGTGTGATTACCCATGAAGTAATCTAAATCTAGCACTCTAATGCTACTCAATGAGAATGTGTTAGCCACTCAATGCTTCCTTTCATGTTAGAGGCATCAACTATAGATGTCACGGCTACCCATGACATAGTACTGATTCATTTGCTGGTGATGCTGCCCTTCCCTTCATAGTATGAGGCAATGGTGCCAAGATGGGCGTGGCTACCCATGTTGTAACCATAAATCAGGCATTCATAGTGGTCGCCACCTTAAACATCCGAGGTAGATTTATCATAGAAAAACTGGGCACCTCGGCACCCCACAAATACAAAGAAGGCAAACCAACATGAGTGCCCAACAACAACCAAAGGATGCCCCATCATCGACTCATGTTTGCCACTTATAACTTGGGACAAGCTGCCTTAGAAAAAGATAAGTCTGTTTGTTTTATTCTTTGTTTTCCTTCTATGTACTTGTTATGCTATGCATAAATCCCTAAATCCATATGTTTGCTTAACAAAGTCAGGGGTCGCTTGATCCCCTCGACAAAAAATAAAAAATAGTCACATAATAAGTGAACGGCGTACAAGTATATATGTAAAACACTAATAGAGAAGTAAAAAAGCAGACACAAAATATAGCGATGAATAGTTGAAGTCGAATTACAATTTTCATTACATAATGGTTGTTATTACAAAATGAGGCATTTTTGATCAAAAAAAAAAGAATAATACTACAAGAAGAAAGCAAAACAACTGCCACTCAATCCAAGGATCAAGGGGAGGTGACAGATCCGATGATTTGATAGTTGTCGTCATGCTTCATCTACTGGTCTGCCTTGGAAACAACCTCTATAGGTGGTCCACTATGAGCACTAGTCAATGAAGCAATCTGTTCTGAGGATAAGATCTATCTGGGAGTCCGACCTCTAACTACCATCATTTTTGCTTTCTCCCACCACACATGATCATAGTGCTTTTACGAAAGGAAGTTGACAGTTAAGGGAAGGAGGTAGTTGGCCACGAAGATCATTATCAGCATAGTCCTCCGCCTTTCATTCCTTAGGAATTTTTTTTTCTTCACATGCTCCTCTTGGGTCATGCAATGTAGGTGCTACTATAAGGTACCCCTCATCTCATCAACCTCCTTGCAGCATGCCTCCATATATGTCTAAAGTCGGGTCTCTAGCCATCTCCATCATATGCCTCACCCCTTCGGCCTGAAGATCCCACCACTCTATCTCCCCAATCCTTCCCTTCAACCATTGATGATCCTCCACCTCATCTATAACTTACTTCCTCAAAGCTTGGAGGCCCGTATGAATGCAAAGGGCACAATGTTCGGTTTGTACAATGAGCCAAGTATGAGTAAAAAAGGAACAACTGCCAAGTTTGAGAACCCTTACTAAGTAAGCATGGGCATCCACCTCGCCTCTAAGGAGTAAGGACCCCCAACTAGACATGGGTCGGTCTGTATTAGCTAGGGCCTCCAAAGCCACCCTGGCCAGTGACTACACAAGCATCTGCAGGCTAGCCACATCCCCCTTCTCGATCATTTCAAAGCGCCCGAGCCCATTATCCCATATTAAGTACTCTCCGATAGTAGCTAATAATATTTGACTCCCCAAAAATCTTGAAGGAGGACCACTTATCCAGCTCTCCATCTCCTTTATGTGAGACCTCAAGAAGCACCCTCTCCAAGCCCGCAATGGCTCCAACCAAGTACATGGAATCTATCAAAGATTACTACTGTAGTGTAAGATCGATCGTAGAGAAGATGTGCCCCCCCAAAGGACCAGTTAAGAGGTCAAGGTAGTTTGTTATGGTGACGTTTGTTGTAAAGTTCCCTTTAGACCTGGTCATATCTACTAGCAATTTGAAACTTAAAAAGCCACTAAAAACATAAGTGATAACAGGGTTAGTAAGATTTCAAAGACAACATATACCTGCTACATAAATTAAGGCCACTTCATCAGACTGGTCGCCAGGTCACCTTCTAATAAAAATGGAAAAGGGGACCCCATGTCTCTATGTTGGATCGTTCCCTATTGAAGGTTTGTATGATGGGGCAAGCTATGTGTTACTTGGTTAAGAGACCCACAAGCGAGAAGGGTCTTAGAGAAGAAGCCCGTGCTTGTCAGCACTTTTGGCTCCCATGTCTACCTACCCATCCTCTCCCTAAACTTCTCAAAAGTGCTAAAATAACTTGAAGACCATATGATAACATGGTCAAGAACCACCATATTGTCTAAAAGTGTTGGATCATACCACCCACCATTGTGGCCCGGGTCTTACTAGGTTGCCTCCTCATCCTCAATATGCACCATCGGCCCAAGAACAGTCTTAAGAATGACAAACTTGGCAGGTCTATTTGCCCGCTTAGCAGGGGCCCTAACCACATTTCCCACTCTCTCATAGATTACCTTGGCCTAAAAATCCCACATGATGGAGGTTCTCATCCATTAGAATCAAAGCCAAGTTCCTGGCATTATTAGGCATCCCCTTATTCAGAGGAGGTAGTCTTCATAGACTGGCATGCCCAAGCCAACACTAGTAGGAGCAACTATGACGGTAAAGAAAAAGTTAGCATCCCTAATGGACAAGTTCAAGATAAAGAAAAAAAGAAAAACCTAAGGGTAGAACATATTTGGGGTGTGAAAATCCCGCATCGTAAGCATTAGATTGACAATAAACAACATGAAGAAGTGGTAACCTTAGTATCCCAACACTATGCCCAAGAGGCCAAAGAAGATAAAAAGTTTATCAACCCCCTGAAGACAATAGTAATGGCACTGCAACATATTTACCTACTTGTACGAACTAAAGACCAGCCGGATTGTTAATACAAATAAAGATGCTGAACATATAACAGACATGTCGGAATTCAAGATATTGAAAGCAATGGAACCTTCAGCAAGAGATATCGCACTTCAAACGCTTCAAGAAAATGAAGAACCTCAACAACTTTAGAGGCCGTTGGGCATGGCCTATCTCAATTAATTCCTAAAGACATCATGCATATGACAAGCTTGAAGTGATACCGAATGACAATATATGCTGAGAAACTATAACAAGAAGATTATTGAACCAGAGGCAAACAAAAGTAGATACCACATCATTAAAGGAGATACCACATTATTAGAGTGAAAGGTATCGCATATATAATCACAAGGAGGGTATATTAGAACTCTGTAGATATCGGGCCTTTACAATTATATCTATTATAAAGCATGAACAAGTGGCAATGGACGTCGGGCTTTAAAGGGTATGAGAGATATCGGATATCTACAATTGTCAAAGATGGTGCATATCATTAGTGCCATCAAAGGTGTCGAAAACCGACAGTGCAATTAAGGGTATCATGTTTAACCAATATAATAATCAATACAGTAAATAGTCAATCTAGAGATGGATACCATGAGTCATCGATGCTTGAAGTAATATCGTAAATCACCAATGTGAAGAGAGACACTGTAAGTCACCAATGTGAAGACTATTGCCGTATGTCAACAACATAGTTAAGGATGTCGGAAAACAATAACGTTCAAAGAGATACCACATGTTATCCTGTTTTTGATCAGGCAGAATTCAAAAAAACTGGATAGATAGTACTTTGAGTTATCAAGGCAGAAAGCGCAAAGAGATGCCAAGGAATCTAGAAACCAAGCTTAAACAGAGACAAGAAGTCAAAACCAAAACCATAAAACACAACAAGATAGTGGGATCCCCTAAGTTGGAGATCCGTATTTCCTCCCACCGAGGATCGGTACCGATTCCCAAACATAATTTGAGTGGAGCCCACCATTTTCCTACATGCTTATCTTGGTGCTTAAAGCTTATTTCCAAAGTTGGTTTGTTGATTTAATGCATTCTCCATCGAACTCCATGGACACTTGAAACTACAACTTTGTTCTCCTTCAACTATATTATTTGGGCTAAGGAACAAGCTAAAACAAGTACAAACAATCGTGGAATCGAGAAGCTAACTACAAGATGATTCAGGATGAGGGATTGAAGATGCCTAAAATGGACAACTTGGGAATCGGTACTAACCCCCACTTAGGCATTGGTACCGAATCCCAGATATTGTTGAGGTGGCGCCTATTATTTTAGGAGAATTGGTCAAATTCATGCACAATGGTTTGAAGGTATTTTAGGAGAGATTTTTGGCTCCTTACCTCTCTAAATAAGAGGGTAGGGCTCATTTTTAGGAGATTTTGCTAGAGTTCCATTATTTATTATATTCTTATAACTCTAAAATTCTAAGTGTTGGAGTTGTACCGACCTCTAAGTACTTCTGCTTCTGTATCAGAAATAAGCAATAAAACTTCGTACGTAGGCCTTGCTTTGCCGAACCACTATAAACATTTATGTCTTTTTTATTTCTTCATTTTCATTTATTTTTCTTCATTTAATCTTTATTATATAAACTCATGGCTGTTTGTGCCATTTTTGGTTCAAACATTTTGGTACTTTCCTTAAGGGATTGGTATTCTCAGGCTATTTGGATCTATCATCTACCATTAGGTTTCCTATATCCAAAAGATAAATCTAATTTTTCTTTCCTTTTAATTTCTACAACTCAGATTTCCCAAAACCCAAAAAAAAATCTGCTATGGTCCCATCAAGAAGAGATTGCCTACCAGTTCCAGAGCTACTATTGAAGTTATGAATCAGAATCCGCAACAAGGAGATGGAGTTGTCCTACCAAATCAACCCGAGATCCACAGTTCAACTGACATCGTGACTAGAATGGAGATGGACATGATTATGAAGCAGATGGAAGATATATTCCAGGCTAGCCAATAGGAGATGGACAAAACGATGTAATAGAGCTTGAGGCTGCTGAATAAGCTGACTTGAAATAGCCACAAACATAGTAGAAGGGATTCCAGCTCAGAATCAGAGAGCTCTTCTTTGACCGAGCGAAGACAAAGGGAAGGAAGGCAAAAGAAAAATCAATATGCTACTGGAACATCTGCACAAGGAAGAGGATGGTTCCCAGGCTCAAATTTAGGCATTGGTACCGAACCCCGCTTCGGACTCTGTATCGACCCCTAAAATGGCGGTCCCAGAGCCCATCCTCTGGAAGGCGGCATGGATGTCATCCCAAGATGTGCTGTTGAATTCCGAAACTAGAAAATCACAATATTGGTGATGAGGCTTCTCATGGGAATCAACTAGGGGGAGTGCAAGATGAATAAGTCCCCCGGATTTTGGGCAGCCTAAGTATTGGGCACCTTCCCGAGAGCATTCGTTGGACCGAACACTTGAGGCAAGACACAACCACCACCGTTCAGTCGAACCTATTGATTTAAACTATTTTAAGGATATGGTTAGGATGTTTGCTAGCGAAAAGAAATCCAGAACTAATGATGATTAGGGAACTTATGCTAATCGGAACCCATTACAGAGGACATCCTTTATGCGAGATACCTATGAAGATTCAACATGCCAACGATGTCATTGTACGTAGGGACGACGGATCCTACGCAACACTTATTATGATATGAATGGCACGTGGATTCAGCAAGGGCTTCGAATGTTGTGAAGTGTCGTTTTTTCCCAATTTTCTTAGAAGGGGTGGCTATGATGTGGTTCACTCAACTTCCATCGAGGCCCATATTAAGATGATGGAGAGTCACTACAATAGTATTTAAATCAGTTCCATATGGATGTAACAGAAAAAATGGATCTAAAGGAAGATATCGTGTTGATGGCGCTTTGTGGAGGAGTACATCCCGACTCGAATTTTGGGAATTGGATAGAAAGAAAGCAACCATTGACAGTGTAAGCTTTATATAAGAAAGCTAATCAGTATTTGCATCGAGAGGATGCACATAACCATCCATGGAGGAATGATGTTGAAAATTCGAATGAGTCAATCCAAAGTAATATTGCCGTAAAGCAATCTGGGGGAATCTCTAGGAATGTTGGTGTGAAAGCCAGTAATCAAAACAAAGAAGGAAAACAAAAAAATGATGGAGCAAAGAATGGAAAGCCAGATAACATGAGATGTTTCAGAGGTCCCAAATACGACAATTACACTGAATTAAACAACTCAATAAAGATATCCGGCTATTCAAAATACTGAACCATATAGGAAGCTGGCTCTCAGGGAGTCAACCGAGAAGGAGAGGAGGTCAGGCAAGTTTTGCAGATTCCATGAGAATCATGGTTATAATATTAATGAGTGCAGGAACTTGCATGACATGATTGAAGATTCAATGAAGAAAAAGAAATTACAACAATATGTCAAAGCCCCGTAGGATGATAGGCAAGGAAATTCTAGCACATCCGGGCCGTCTTCCCAATGGCGGCAAGCTGAATCTGGTGTTGATGCATTTAGGTGGTTAGAAAAATGATTAGTGATTAACATGATTATCTGGTGGGCCTCATCCTACCAATAAGAGTTTTGCAGAAATAGATAAATACATTGGAGCCTTAAAGCATGCTGATAATGGAAGTTTCTATGCTGTTGACGATGGAGCTCCAGCAAAACAATCTCGAACCATGATGGAGGATATTATTTTTAGAAACAGGGATGCTGATGGAGTGAAGGCTCCGAAAATTAACCCACTCGTGATCTTAGCCGCGATTGGTTCTGCTGTTGTATGAAACGTGCTTGTTGACCATGGAGGTTCAGTCAATATTTTGTTCAAAAGAAGCTTACGATCAAATGATGCTGGAGGAAAGAGATTTAAAGCCTTATAGATCTCTCATACTGGGGTTCAATGGGATGACTACTAGAGCCATTGGATTTGTTGAATTACCAGTGAAATTTAGTGAGGGCGACCACAGGCGAGTGCGGGTCATGCCATTTTTAGTGTTGGATATCTTTTCTGCTTAAATTCAGAGTGGCCATCGCTTCCTTGTGTTTAACTATGAAATTTCCTATAAACAATGGAGCGAGGATCAGGCACGGAGATAAAGTTGCTGGCCGCGAGTGCTACGTCGCTGAATCGAAGGAAAACATAAGGAGAAAGGAAAGAGTGTAGAGGGGCCGTCTACATAAAGGCTTTGGGTGCATAGCAACTACCACCTGGGCCCTAGCTCGGGTAAACTAGTTGGCTCTATGATGACATGGACCGACAAAAAGAGCTAGAGGGCAGACGAGCAGCTCCCCCCAAGTTAAAGATTGCTACTCCAGTCAGTAGAGATGACCCAAATAAAGTCCTGAAGGTTGGATCTTAGCTCAGTACTAGTGTGATGAGTGAGTTGGTTTGCTTTCTCTGGGCAAACATGGATATGTTTACCAAAACACACTCGGATATGTGTGGGATCTCTCCTGAGATAGCGAACCATTCATTAAACATCAATCCCAGATGCGTTCTTATGAAACATAAATGCTACAACATGGGTCCAGAGAGATCCGCTACACTCAAAGAGGAAGTGAAGAAGCTGAAGGACAATGGCCTTATCTAAGATGCTCTATACCCAGCTTAGGTATCTAACCCTATTTTGGTAAAGAAAGCAAATGAGATGTGGATGACTTGCATTGACTATTCAGACTTGAATAAAGCATTCTCGAAGGATAGCTTCCCAATGCCAATAATAGATCAATTGGCGGACTCAACGTTAGACACGAGTTGCTTTCATTCATGGATGCGTACTTTGGATACATTCACATTCTGATGCACGTCTCGGATCAGGAATACACCAGCTTTATTACCATTTGACCTCTATTGTTGTATGGCCATGCCCTTTGGATTAAAGAACATAGGAGCGACTTACTAAAGACTTGTGTATCGAATGTTTAAGGACCAAATTATACGATCAATGGAAGTTTACATGGATGATACGCTCATGAAGTCACTGCAGTCGAGAAATCACGTTGATGATCTGGCAAAAATGTTTGATGTCCTTCGAAAATATGGAATGAAGCTTAATCCCTTAAAAATGCTCTTTTGGTGTTGTGTTAGGGAAGTTCTTGAGCTTCATTGTGTATTCTCGTGGAATTGAAGCCAATCTAGAGAAGATCAACGCTTTGAGGGAGATCGAAGCCCCAGAGATGATCAAGGAGGTCCAAAGCTTGAATGGGAAAGTCACCGCCTTGAGTCAATTCATTTCCAGAGCCACTAACAAAAACACCCTTTCCTTAAGGTGATCAAGAAGGGAAAGAGAAACTCTAAATGGAACCAGGATTGCAAAGACAGATTCCAAGCTTTAGTGATCATCTAGAAAGGCCTCCCATCCGTTCGAAGTCGGTGAACGATGAGGACTTGTTTATGCACTTGGTAGTGTCGGTGCATGTTCTGAGCATCGCACTAGTACGTGAGGAACCTTGCATCCAACATCTGATTTACTACATTAGCAAGCGGTTGACATCAGCAGAAAAAACTACCCGAGATTGTAAAAGCTTGCATATTGTTTATTGATCGCTTCGAGAAAGCTTTACCGCACTTCCAGGCTCATTGGATCAATGTCCTTACCGACCAACCTTTACGACAAGTCTTACAAGGACCTGAGACTTCTGGAAGGCTGCTAAATGGAACATTGAATTGAGTCGATATGATATCATTTATAAGCCTTGGAGAGCAATCCAGGGTCAGGATTTGGCAGATTTCATAGCTGAAATCACTGCATGAGATGATTCTACAGAGACCAGTGGAGTAAAAAAAAGTTGGATGGAAGATGTACATGGATGGTGCATTCAATGATCAGTGTTCTAGTGCTGGAGTTGAGCTTGTCACTCCCGAAGAACACCCGATCAACTATGCCTTGAAACTCGATTTTCCAGCAATGAACAATGAAGCTGAACATGAGGCCTTGATTGCAGGACTCAAGATCGCCAAGGAACTGCGAATAAATACTTTACACATTTTCTATCACTCCTAGCTATTGGTATGCCAAGTTCAAAAAGAGTACCAGGCAAAAAGAGCAAGGCTAGCTCTCTATTTAAACCGGGTTCTTGAGCTGCTTGACAACTTTGAATATTACACGATCACTCATATTCCTAGTGAGGAAAATGAGAAAGCCGACTTGCTTGCTAAGTTGACTAGTTCCAAAGATGCACAGCTCATGGATTTGCTTCCAATGGAAGTACTTTCAGCTTCGAGCATCGACCAGATAGATGTCGATGGATCTTGGAGACTAAGCCTGAATGGGAGTCATGGATGACTACGATTTGGGATTAATTGCAAAAAGGGATCCTACCAGGGAGAACGATTAAATGATGCAAAATTCTTCACCAAGCTTCAAGATACATCATGTAAGAAGTTTATTGTAGAGGAAGGTTTTCTCTATCCCTATGCTTTGGTATGTCACTCATGACGAGGCCAAACAAGTCCTGAGAGAAGTCCACGAATGGGCTTGTGGTGACCACACCGAGGGGCAAACTTTAGTGAAGAATATTCTTTGATACAGATATTTTTGGCTGACTGTCAATCGAGATGTAGCTAAATGGTCTTGGTCGTTTGCAATTTGGGGTACTGATATCACCGGTGTACTACCGATATTTAAAGATGGCACAAAGTACACCATCATAGCAGTTGATTACTTTACTAAATGGGCTGAGGTGGAGCCATTGGCCACAATTACTATGAAGAAAGTAATTAACTTTATTGTTTGGAATATCATTTATCATTTTAGAATTCCATAAGAAATCATCATCGGTAGTGGACCTAATTCGATAGTACAGAGTTTAAGGATTTCTGTAGCTGACATCTCATAAAGAAGAGATTTGCAGCAGTAGCACACCTTCAGGCAAATGGATAGGTCTAAGGTATAAACAATATTATCAAGTCCATTCTCAAGAAGTGATTAGAGAATGCTAAAGGCAAGTGGTCGATGAACTTCCATTAACGCTTTGGGTTTATCAAACCACCCACAAATCCGCAACAGGTCATGCTCTATTTGCTTGGTATACAGATCAAAGGCTATGATTTCGGGCGAACTAGAAGTACCTTCTCATCGAGTTACCCACTATGACCAGTGGGCAAATGGGCAACTCCTTCTGGAGTTTCTTGATATGATCGTTGAGAAGCAGACCAAAGCTGAGAGTAGCTGCGCACAGACACCAAGTCACACGATATTACAACACCAAAGTTAGGAAGCAAACCTTTAAAATTGATGACTTGGTCCTCAAAAGAATCTTCATTATCCTAAGAACTTGGGTCGGTTTGGGAAGGTCGTACACAACAGAGGAAAAGCTTAGAGATAGCACTTTCAAGTTGGCAATTGTGGACATGATTTTGCTCCCAAGGGCATGGAATAGCTAGCACCTATGATGCTATTTCACTTAGAACAAAATTGCAAATAGTGAGTTAGAGCCATGTAATAAGACAATTTTTTTCCATTTCTCATCTTTTATGGAATAAATGGCCATTTCAGCCCAAACTTATGTTTTTCCATTTCTTAAGAGTTGTGACCTAATCAACTCGAATGAATTTGCATACGATTAATGTAGCTGCATAGGTACCTAGAGATAGGTGTCGGTAATGTTCCATGATCAGGCCCATGAAGTCCCTCTTGATGTCTAGATATTGACATCAGCTAGCTCTTGCCTTTGGATTGGGGACAATATAAACATAAGCCGGATATGATACGATCGGCCGCACCTAACTCTCGCTCCCGAAATAGGAGCATGAGTATAAACATAAGCCAGGCATGATATAACCATCTGCATCCCAACTATTGCCTTTGGGTTATGGGTAGAAGTATAAACACAAACCGAATGCGATACAAGCATCCGTACCCTAACTCTCGTTCTTGGAGTATGAGCCGGTGTATAAACCTAAGCGGATGAAACATGACCATCCACAAACTGGCTCTTGCCTTCGGATTAGGGACAAGAACATGAACTTAAAACCGTACGTGACATAGCTATCTGTACGCTAACTCTTACCCTTTGATGGATTGTAGAAGTATAAATCAAAGAGGAGCGACATACGATTGCTCGCTCACTCGACTCTCATCCATGGACTAGGGCAGGAGTATAAATGGAAAATGTATAATAAGTTCGTCTAATCCTTAACATCTTTCCTGGAGTAGGCAGAACAGAAGGTCCATGCTTGGCGTAAAGCGGGATCTAATTCTTAATCCTTCGATTAATGCCCAGAGTTAAGCATGGTCGAATGCTAACATCCTGGATGTGTATGTATGGACTATGATTCTAATTAGCTCAAAGTTTGGTACGGTTGGAACACTTTATCCTGGAAAAGGACACTCATGCTACTATCTTGAGTGGTTTACCCTATGGATTGCTTTACATTCGCTAAAACAATGCGAGTTGGAAAATCACAAAATGGATTAAGGATTTGATCTGAGAATGATCATTAAAAGAAATAAATCACAAGTACATTGAATGGAAAGCGTATCTCTTAAGTACTTAGACAAATTTGAACAAAGAATTTACAAAACAAAAATATTTGTTATTAAAATAAAACCAGGAAAACTAAGTACAAATGGTTCACACCATAAGCAAAAATGCAGCAACGGGGGCCAAACCCATATAAGGCCAGCCAACAAACAAAAGGAGTCTATTTATGGAGAAACAAACTAGTAATTATTTCTTTTTTAACTTCGTTTTCTTCTTAAAACCAAGGAGACTTCACTCAGGCTTTCTCCTTGCCTCTTTCCACCTCTTCTCTACTACCTTGGCCTTTAGAGGGAGTGCTTTGCGAAGACCCAACAGGCGCACTCTGGCCGCTCAGGGCGGAGAAATGAAGGACGAAATGCTTTGTGAAAATACCATCGACGTACTTCAAGCACCCTTGGAAGGAGTAATGTAAACTAGAGTGAAAATGGTTTGCCTGAGCAAAGCAATCAACAACGGAGGAGGAAAAACTTCTATTTGCTCCTGGTTATTTGAGTGGACACGAGGATATCCATCTCAATTTTTTGCTCAAGCTCATGCATGGAGGGACCCGTCAGGGACTGGGAAAACCCATTAATAATAACATCCTTATCAACTTGAGTCCCCTGACTCTCATCGTTTCCTTCTTCTAACAAGGAGTCTATCATGCGCTCTTCAAGACTCAAGATCTCTTTAACCAGGATGCTAGGAGTTGTCGAAGTCACGATGGTTATGGACTCTGTCATCGATATTTTTAGCCTTAATTGAGGGTCCATGGGATGAAGCAGAGCAATTGCAGGCATACCTATAGCTAAAGAAATACAAAGAGAGAAATTAATGACGTTGATCGACGAGACACCAACTCTCTAAAAACAGGGGAATTCAACGAGAATCTTCTTCAATTTGAACTTCAGCATGAGTTGGAGTGCTGTTGGGAATTCCCTCAGAATAGGGGAGAGAACTGTGGATTTCCGAAGCTGTGGCTTCTCTGGATTATAACCAGCATTAGTAGAGGAATAAGCGGTTGAACTAAGAGTAGCCTGAGTTCTGGGAGCTTGACCAACTATAGCATCATGACACATAAAGCTAGAACCTTTTCCTAATACTTTTTGAACGGTTGCATCAAGTTTCGGATGATTAAAGTGTCAGTCATTGTGAAGGATTTTGGGTTCATCTCCCTTCAAAATCTCTTTTTCTAGCTTCTCCATATTAATATTATCACTATTAAGAAATTCTTTCTCTTCCTCGATAACCCGTTTCCATGCATGGGCAAGCATCAAGGGTAATCTTCTTTAAACTACTCCAGATTTTGAAATTCAAGCACATTGGCGTTCTACTGAGTCATTAGTTGCTCAAACTTCTTCATCATCTAGCCTTCTACCCACTCCTCATCTTATTTTACTGCAATTTTAACTTCTCTCTTAATGAGAGCATCAATGTCCTTGGCCTTTTCGAGTGCATTATCCCTCTCTATCTTGACAGTGACCAGATCTTGGCATGCATCTTGAGCGATTTTCTATGCTTTATCTTTTTCATTGGTCTCACGCTCGAGCTTGGTTTTTAATTAGCCACGTTCCTTCTGGAAGCATCCCTTTCCATGATAAGCTCATGATTTCGGTGATGCGCTTACTCGATTTCATTCTGATGCTTGGATCTCTCGACTTTGAGTGCTTTAATAGGCTCCTTGGCCTTCTTCTTCACTTCAGCTTACGATTATTTTGAGTTCTCAATCTCATTGTCCAATGCAGCTATATTTTTTTATTCTTGGCTTCAATGAGTTTCTGGTTCTCTATTTTCTACAGCCTATCATTTGAAACTTTTGAAATCTGTTTGACTAGCTTTGCCCATTCATTGTATTAATTATGGACATCAATCATGCAATCGATGGTCCTCTGTTGGACTTCAATCGGAATTCTCTTTAAGTTTTAAAAAACATAAATCCATCAGCGCAAATGTTGGGGAATTCATTCTTAAGCTCGTCCATCTGACCCATAATATCTACCTGCTGCTCCTCTATGATGGCAAAGCAATAACGCTTCCTTTACCAGGCTTCTGATGAAAAGTATCAGAGCCAATCTTATGTTGTTTGCGTTTAGAGGACCGAAAGCTTTCTCTTATCCATTGAACTTGTAAAGAAAACAGGAGTGAGTTAGATCAAACGGGTAAGGACACGGGTCAAGTACGTGTGTCGTATAGTGCATATGTGTGTGTTTCCTAATGTCCCGCTAATGAACCATGTACTGAAGCTTTACTCATGGGAGCAACCTCTCCCACACTTGTTGGAATGGTGTCCTTATCAAAAGCGGATAAGAGAACCGATGTCACCGATGCTAATATTATTAACATTAAAAGAGCTGAACTTTATAGGGATAGACCATAAACTAACGAACATGCCCAACGAAGGAATAGTTAGAGTCTTCTGTGCACTTATGACTGATGGAGACTAAGTGGGAGTCTACGTCTTTGAAATTCTCACAATCAATCTCTTTTTAACAGTAGGCGGTGGTTATCTCTGGATTGTTTGGTTTGAGATTTGTGGCCCACTTCAATGTTACTTTGGCCAGCCTTACCTTTGTCTCTAATAATTTTGCCTTCCTCGATGCCTTCATGTTCTAATTCTATGTTTTTTCACTCCGGCCCCAGGACTTAGGGCCGAGGGCAACTCAGGATCAACTTTGTCTCCGTACGAGTGGATTATTATCATCCTCAATGTCGACAACTGGGACTATGCCGGTGATGCGGCCTTCCTCTAATAAACTATGCGTGAGAAGATTCTCTTCCTTCAATAGAGTTCTTGTATACCTATCCTTGGCTGATACTGCCATAAGAGTTTTAATGATATCCAAAAGCGATCCACTACTAGGTGTCACTGGAACATCTATACAACAGTGAAAGATAAATTAAGTACGTAGACTATAAGACAAATGCACGAATGTTGTTTGTAATAAAACTCATGTTCAGATATCCATCTACGAGTGAACCTGGGTGGAAAGTGTACATAGAACCACTCAGCCTTAAAATAACTCAGCTTGTTCCAAGCCCCGATAACGATTATGCAACCCCTTATCGGCTTCAAGTAAATAAGAGAATTCTTTGTGACTTTTAAAGCTATAAATGTATCGGATTTCTTAATTGCCGAGCACTCAATTCAGAAGCTTAGAGAGAACGAGGTAAGTGCTAAAAGGAAAATTGTAACTGTTTGGATGCAGCTGTGTGGGAACCCATCCCATAAAGTTCAGGGCTCGACGGACGAATTGATTGAATGGCAGGACGTAACCCACCAAGCATATATATTTGTTGTAAGAAATATATATATATATATATATATATATATATATATCTTCCTAGAGGATCATAAGCTCTCTGGTTGCGAGAAGGTGCCGAAACATCATCGAATTGAATTCTGTGCTTACTGCCTATCCTTCAAAGAGACCCTTCATCAATTTTGAAGGGAACAAAATCGATCGGGTTATCCAGTATTACATCATCCTTAGGAGTATCGAGTGCTGGATCTATTTGAGGCCCATCTGTCGGTTCAACTGGATTTTCAAGGATCTATTTCATTACTTCGGGATTCTCTAGATTTCGTTGATCAATATGTGGAATTTTTGGTTACTGCTCTTGCTAGATAGGAGTTTGCCGCATCTATGAAGTTGTGGTTGAGCTTGACTCCGCATCAGATTCGATATATTTTGAAGGTGAAGTACTTATAGCCTGGCAGCTAGATGTTCGAAACATCTTCGGTCCATTTCTGTAAAAAACTCTATAGATAATCAACATTAGAAGATTAATTAAAGGCAATACCCCATGTGCTAAAGTGGATTCTTATGTTGTGTCACGCAGTGCTGTATGGTTCATATTATTATTTAACTATTTTTTTTGAAGTTCGGTCTTAAAGTCTGGTTGCAACTCGATGTGACTGTGATCGCTGACCATCCCAATAAGCTTAATGTCATTAGCTGCGCTTCAGAGATGTTCGAAATGAAAAGGGATTTTGGCATGAATTCCCAAGGCAAGATTTGGTTGAAAATCTTAGAATAGGCAATTTGCTTAAGTATGGGAGTCTTACCGACCCCCACAATCAAGGTGAATTCCACCTTCCTCCTTCATCCGCATCGATTCGAAACTACAGCCATCGACGTCACCATTCGTCCACGCTCATCATCAATCCATTATTCTTCATAACCAAGGTGATTATGAACCTACCTTTAGCTGCAAGTTCAAAGTTCAAAGAATCATTTGGAAACGTTTTCTCAAGCTAGGGTTTGGGTTGATGAAGGCGGATTTGATCAAGATGATGAACAACAATGTGGGCGACGTCAGGCAATGGCGAAGATGGGAGATGGCGGTACTTGGTTCAGGCAAGGATGAAAGCTCATGTTGGATATGGAGGTTTTAATGCCGAGCACAAGAATTAAAGTTAAAGGGAGGAATACAAATGAGCAAGTGAGAGAAAGAAAGGAGAAAGGAAGGCTTATAAAACCGCTCAAACCCCTATCAAGTCAAAGCTTGGAAAATATTCCAAGTGCGGAGTCAATACCGAATACTAAATTAGTTATCGGTACCGAGTCCTAAAAAACATATATGTACAAGCATACATATGGTATATGCATATGTATGTGAATTCACATGCACATGTGATGGGATATGTGTATATATGCCCAGTACCGATGACTATAATCAAAGTAAAATCAGATTCATACCCGAGGAACCCATGGATCGCGTTATAGATTTATAATCCTAGATGCAAAACATTGCAACGAATCATTATTCATATGATAATTCGTGGAATCAATTCGTGAAAGGATAGTGACCATTGAGGGCAAAAGTGGAGTCCTTTGAAGGAATCCGAACTTATCTCAATTCAAAGCACATCACATTGGAAATGAAATGTATTTTGGGGGCAAGTGTGATCCTGCCTTTTGACTAGGCAAAATCCGAACAAACTGGACAGATAGAACTTGGAGTTATTGAGGAGGAAAGTTTGGAGTGATAGCTCAGGTGCCCATAAACCAAGCATAGATAGGGACAATAAGTCGAAGACAAAACCATAAAAGACAACAAGATATTAGGTTCCCTTAAGTTGGGGATTAGTATCGACTCCTACCGGTGATGGTTACTGACTCCCAAATACAAATTGGGTGGACCCCACCTTCTACCTACATGCTTATCTTGTTGCCAAAAGCCTATTTCCAAAGTTTCTTTGTTGATGCAATGCATTTCTTCATCAAACTCCATGGTCAGTTGAAACTGCAACTTTATTCTCCTTCAACTCCATCATTTTGGCTTGAGAACAAACTAAAATAGGTACATTCAACTGTGGAACCAAGAAGCTAACTACAAAACAATTCGAGGTGAGGGATCAATACTAACTCCCAAATATTGCTGCAGAAGTGCTTATTATTTTGGAAGAACTGGTCAAATTCGTGCACAGCGGTTTGAAGGTATTTTATATGAGATTTTAGGCTCTTTACCTCTATAAATAGAAAGGAAGGGCTCATTTTTAGGATCTTTTGGCTGGAGTTCTATTATTTCTCATATTTTTGTAACTTTGAAATTTTAAGTGTTAGAGTTGTATTGACCCCCATGAACTTCTACCTCCAAATGAGAAATAAGCAATAAAAATTCAAAGTGGACATAAGCCTTGCTTCGCCGAGCCACTATAAATTATTATGTCTTGTCTATTTTCTTATTTTTATTTATTTTTGTTCATTTAATCTCTATTATATAAAACTTTGGGTGTTTATGCCATTTCTAGTTCAGATACCGTAAATCATCAATATTCAAGGGAATGGCATAAATCATCAATGTAAAGAAGGTTGCCGTATATCATCAGCATAATGAAGGAAATCGAAAATCCATAATGCTGAAGGACACGTGGCAAGCATACCACGTTCCACCACTCCTATAAATAGACCCCCTTGGCCATTCAAAATAGGGCGAATCATTTCTTTTCCTCCTTAAATTTGAAAGTTGTAACCCTAAATTGAATTTGGGCAAAATCAAGAATTCTTCGTAACTTTCAAAACTATGACAAAAAGATCTGAACAATTTTGCATAGCTTATTTCTCATGAATTTTGCGTATTTAACCGTTATTGAACTACAAATGTGCATACGACAAATCTTTGACTTAAATTCAGACTTATAAGAAATCCTTTAAGCCCTTATCTAAATTGATGGTTCTTTTGAAAATGCCTAATGTGCCTAGATATAAACAAAGAACGGTGATTTATATGAATCATTTATCTGGTTCATTAACAATGGACTATTGCACAATTAAGTGACTTGTCTATTTTACCTTTGGACATATAGTTCAAATTTTGAACAATGTGACTACTCTACCAAAAAACAATGGGCATTATAGGACTATTTCAAATAACATCATTTTGTATTACTTCTTGAGTCAACCTTTGGATTAGCAACATCATGCCATCGTGGATGTTAGACCAAATTTTGGTTTAGCATGGCATTATAAATAACACACAATTTTTGGTTTAACACGGGAAAGGGTTGGATCGGGATCCGAGATACCCATGTCATAGAAAACTTTAAACAACTAGACCAAGAGGTTGTAGCTGTTAGGAAAGAGGAAGTTGGGTGCCATTTGGTGACCCTTAAGGAACCACACAAAGAAAGGGGAGCATCACTCTGCTTTGCATCCAAGCAACTAGGTGAAGTATCTCGCTGGAGTTTGGTTGCCTTTATTAGCAACTTAGTGGTAAATGGGCATTATCCCCTTGGCTCCGTTGTGGGCCAATGAGTTAGCAAGACCAATTCGATCCTTTCTAACCTTTGAGGAGGCCAAACGAAAGGATTTCCTAGTGGTTGATGTTACTTTAGTCATCTACAATCACGCAACCTAATTAATGAATGCCCCGATCGATTGGGAAATTACTTAAACTCGAGGGCAAGCAACTCACCCGACATAAACCCATTTAAACCCTAGCCTAATCTAAGATAGGTCATGTGGTCATGTCTGCTATCTGTTTGTAGCTTAGCCCTAGTTGGGGTCCAAGGCCTTACCTACCAACTTCGTACTCTAAATGGAAGGGTAGTTCAATAATATAGAAACTTGTGAGTTTTTTCAGGTGATTGAGAAAAGGTTCAAAGTCGATCACTCAACGTCGATCTACAACGATGATCGTTCAACGCCATTCTCGGAGAAAGTTCATCAGTGCTTCGGTAATATTTAGACCATTGGGGACTGAAGCAACATTGAAAGGGG
The DNA here is from genome assembly GCA_030765085.1 of Allium cepa. Taxonomy (NCBI): domain Eukaryota; kingdom Viridiplantae; phylum Streptophyta; class Magnoliopsida; order Asparagales; family Amaryllidaceae; genus Allium; species Allium cepa. The sequence continues at coordinate 952,636,104 of CM060934.1, read as the reverse complement.
AAGCTTTACAAAAAATAAGTTATAATTCAATGTTACTCAACATCCATTAAAATCAAGTAGTAAGAACTAAGCATCAAAAAGATTGAAGAGAAAGGAGGAATACTCGCTAATTCTAGTCGAAGTTGATGTGCTATACGAAGATGAAGTCGAAAGCTATTGTGATCTTTAATGGTTGAAAATTCATAATGCTCGGTAAAGATTGAAGAGAAGAGGGAGAGGGTATTTATATATAACAATAGTCAATTTTGAGCCGTTAGGTCAACAAACCGAGAAACCATCTAGACGGTCTAGGTTTCATCATTGCTATCAAATCAATGTCATCTTTATGATTCTATAGCAACACCTTGAGAATCCAACCACCAGCGCCAATAATATAAAGACACGCGTCAACATTAAATGTGAAAATAATAAATCCACACTAAAGGGGCAAATTGTTGCTCGAATTCCTCGCAAGTGTAGAATGGGCTGGCCCACACAGTTCTACCAGCCATCATGATTCCAACAGCCAACATCCCAGCCTATATTTTGTCCCGCATTTTGGCCCGCACTTCGGCCTATGTGCTTCCAAAAGCTGGTACCTTGGCTTGCCCATTTCTTGAAATCTTCACCCGGCTTGAATGGCTAGTTCTCCTATCGGCACTCCCGACACCAGTGCACACATAGACCAGGGAAGGCCCATGTAGTCATCAATGGGCAAAGGCAATGGATAATCAGTGAACATATAAAATTATTGTTAATAAGCGAGTTGCCTGGCCAATAGTGCACTTTCCGGCAAATGTCCCATGCTCGCCTTCAACCTTGATGCCCATACCTTCTGGAGCTCTGTTGTCTTAACGTGATAGATTTTGGCTATAAGCGCCTAATTACCCCTATAAAAAGAAGCGAAGGCGGTGCAATTTCTCTTAAAAGACTAGCACATAATACACTTCATCTAAGAAAAGTGGCACCGTGATAACCAATTGGCGATCATCTTAGCCACACAGTCCAACTGGCATCATAGTTTGCATACACATCAACTGAATAACCAAATCAACCGCCGATAATAATTCTTGGAACTTGGCACTGCAGTTTCAGCCATCCAAATCGAATTCCGTCCTTTATAAACATACCAAGCCATGCATTTGAACAAGGGGTTAACATCTCAAGCTATGAAGCATTTATTTTCTTGTTACATCTTATTTTGTAATTCAAACTATTGTTAGAAACGCAAAGTAATAGGAAAATTGACACAGTGGATGTAAATAAACTTAAATCGAATCACCCTAAATCTTATGTTTCTTTACTAGTCATGTGTTTTATATCCTCATTTGACATATTTAAATCAAGTTATTAGTGAGTAACCTTTGCAAATATCAAATCTCAACCATAATTCCAATGTTGCTAAATTATTAGTTAAAGGTTAAAATGCTACGTAACACTTGCGACCAAAGTATACTCTATGAACACAAAACATGCTTTGAATCGAGATAAGCGATCAAATTTAGATTTGCACAGACACTTTCATTGCTTGACACATTTTCATGGAATGTTGTTCTATTGAGAATTCAAATACTCATTTCCAAACAATATTTGAATCACATCTTCTTGACAGATATAAATCCAATAGTTTTGAATCTAGAAATTTTATCCATTCCACTCATTATTGAGAATTATCTGATAGTTACTCCAATCCATTGTTAAGTAGTTATATTTTTATTCCTAATTTTCATCATCATTCATTTTTTGAATATGCATGATGGATTAGTACTGATACATGCTTGCTGTTTGCTATATAATAAAGAATTAATCGAATTTTTACCCATCAAGTTCACTCTGTAATCGAATTATCCTCTTCATTCCATAACTCCACTCTAGGGCTTCTCCATCAGTCTTGACTCCAAGCTCTAATCTTCAACTATAACCACTGATCCATCACCCAAATCGACTCAAAGGTAAGGCCTCATGGTTTCACCATCGATTTCCACTTCATGTAGCCATTTCGGCATTGCTGCTCCAACCCCTCACCTTTACCATCAACCATTAACCCATTTGTAACTCATATCGATCCATCCCATCGAATCAACTTTGATCAATTTTGACCAAGGTTCTGACGTCGTAGTAGTGCAAGGCTAATGGGGTTGGTAAATGGTTTACTTTCTAGTGGCCATAGGTGAAGAGTTTGAGTTTGGCTATGGATTAGATTGACAATGGCAATGGATGGAAATAATCTTCAAATAATACTTTAGGTATGGATTCGAATTTATTTTTATGGAGTTGCATCCATCTTTCTACAAGTTCAAGCATTGACACATCTTGGTATAAAAGTCCCATTAATACCTAGATTCAATGGCTAAGAGTTCTTCATTTCTCAAAGATTGCAATATCTTTCCAGGATTCCCCAGGCGAAGGCTCGAGTCCAAGTCCATGTTGGGAATTTAGGATCTGTGTTGTTAATACAATTCCGACATCAACGGGCAATATCCTACATACAGTACTATAGTGTACCAAAGCTCATGAGTAGGCTTTCTATAATAGTGCTTTTGTACACAATGTTCAAGACACAAGATATACACACTGCTGTGGACATAAATGCTACCCCTAATTGATGTACAGAAATTTGGTAGGTCAACACACATCAATATTTGTTGGATTCTATACATCGCCCACACCGGGGTGAAATACAAGTACACACTAGTATAAGAATTTATAATAAAAATTAAATGACCATGCTCATTATTCTAGGTTCCAGTTAAGTTATGGAATCTATTAGAAGCTCTCTACGTCCCTTTGTAGCTGCAATGGCCGCTTATGCTTCTACATCGCCCACGATGGCTTCCAACCTAGAGTCTGCTTCCTCTCTCTATTGCAAGCTCTTCTCGTCCTCATCATCCTCGTTAGCCTCCAACTTACACGGCTTCATTGATGATCATTAAGGATCTGTACAATCCAACTTACACGGCTACCACATGAGAGGGCCTACAATCCACCAGCCGTGTACACTACATGTAATCAGTATATGTATTTATCTAAGGTAGTGCCACCCTTAATTGATTCCTCCACCATATCTTATAGTTTATGAGGCTTGATCCATCGCAACTGCGTCTGTACTCTAATGCAGTAATTACCTTCCACCAGTGCAACTTTAACTTCAGTAATGGTAAATTTTGGCTAGAAATTACCTATAGACTGATGAAAGGATTTTGAATAATTTCCTCAACGCGTTTTACTTATGTTACCTATATATAGTCATTTCCTCTTATCTATTCGCTAGATATATTCCTTAAAAAATTCATAACTAATGGTTTAACATGGGATTATTCTCTAATTTAAGACTCATTTCATAAATTATGATTAAAACATCATTAAATTTTCGTAGCATTTCGAAATCATTACAGTAGGAAAACATATCTAAACATCGTGTATTCAACTATGTTTCCTTAAAACATTCATTAAACGTCATTTATCTCATTTAAACACTAACTCATATGAACACCACCATATCAAGTCATAATCATATTCAAACATAATGAAAATAATACGTGGGTTTAGTATTACTCACCAAGATGTTCGAATAATCTTGTTTTAATTTTCTTGCTTTCGTTTTGGCTTGCGGTTTCTTCTTCCTTTTCTTATTTTTTTTCTTTTTAGGCCATCACCATTAACGTGTTCTCTAAGCTTTTATTTTATTTGAGTAGAATGAAATGAAATGAATAAATGAGGTAAGTGTTATATTTGTATTCCTATAATAATTTGGGATTTGGCGCTCATAACCTCTCCATCATTGGTTCATTGCCCTTTTTCTTATTTAATTTTCCATAATTATACCTATTTTTTTCTCATTTTAATTAATTAATAATTCCAAGTTGTAACATGCTTTCCCCTTAAATGAGTTCACCTCGAAATTCAATCAAGATACGGTAGAGACTGCCAATCTATCTAATGCCTCCATTCTAGCATACTCGCATAAGTTTCCCACCCATGTGTCATAGAAAATGCACTAGTGCAACTAATAATACAAAATATCAACTATTTTACTCATATATATATATGTATGTACGTATATGGCTTACAACAATACACATCTAACACATACGCTAAGCTGAAACAAATTACGCTTAATAAGTCCTTTTAAACTCGTCCTTCGTTTCTCAAGTACAATCTTCTCAGTCCTTACTCAAAACATACTAGCTTTATTACTTTATTTTGAAGCCCATCTCATCTTGGTTTACTATTTAAATTGGTTTCCATACATAATCCATGTCTAGTTTTATGACCAAGTCGTATACTGTTATCAGGCTTAACATTGCTTTCAGATATTTAATGCACTTCCTCAAATGTGATATATGAAACACATTTTGAATCCCTTCAAAAGATCTTGGTAGTTCAACTTGGTATGCTACCTTTTTGACATTCTCTATAAGCGAAAACAGACCTACATACCCGAGCACTAACTTGTCGGCCTTCCCAAAGCGCATCACTCCTCGCACGGGTGAAACCTTCATGAGAACATGATTGCCAACTACGAAATCTATTTCTTTCCACCTTGTGTTGACATCACTCTTTTACTAGACTGCGTTGCCTTTATCCCAATCTAGATCAGCTCTACTTTCTCAGTAGCATCCTTTACTAATTTTGGCCTTGATTTTAGCCTATCCACCACATCTAACCGACATTTAGGTAGCTTACACAACCTTCCATACAACGCTTCAAATAGTTCCATCTTAATACTACCCTTGTAGCTATTGTTGTATAAAAACTCTACTAGGTGTAACTGACCATCCCAAGGTCCCCTAAAGTCTAAAATGCACGCTCTCGATAAATCTTCTAAAACCCAATTAACCCTTTAGGTTTGCCCATCCATATATGGATGACATGCAATACTCATGCGTAATTCCATTCCCATAGCACTCTAAAAAGTGTGACAGAAATCACTGGTGAATAGTGGGTCTTAGTTATTAGTAATAGTGCAAGGCATTGCATGCAGTATCACTACTGCCTTGATATATGTCTCGGCTAACTTCAGCGCCACTCTTGTGGCCTTCACGGGAGTTGAAGGGGCATACTTAGTTAGTTTATCCGCTATAAATTGCATATTTTCATTCCCTACTTTAGAACTCGGCAATCTATCTACGAAATTCATTGAGATCAAATCCCAATTTAAAATTGGAACCTCCAAAGGCTGCAAAAGCCCACTTAGCTTCTGATGCTCTACCTTCATTATTGGCATATGAGACTTTTCCTTACATGTTCTCCCATATCCTTCTTCATTGATTTCAACAACAAACTTGTCTTCATATCTAAGTATAAGAAATACCCCATAATTTGGCGTTAGCTATTTAATTAGTTAGTGGGTTAATTAACTAGGCTCTAAAAATGGAATTTGATTAAGAAACTTACACCATTACATTCATGACAAAATCTGGAGCAACTCGCTGGAGTTTGGTTGCCATTATTAGTAACTTAGTGGTAAATGGGCATTATCCCCTTGGCTCCGTTGTGGGCCAATGAGTTAGCAAGACCAATTTGATCCTTTCTAACCTTTGAGGAGGCCAAACGAAAGGATTTCCTAGTGGTTGATGTTACTTCAGTCATCTACAATCACGCAGCCTAATTAATGAATGCCCTGATCGATTGGGAAATTACTTAAACTCGAGGGCAAGCAACTCACCCGACATAAACCCATTTAAACCCTAGCCTAATCTAAGGTAGGTCATTTGGCCATGTCTGCTATCTGTTCGTAGCTTAGCCTTAGTTGGGGTCCAAGGCCTTACCTACCAACTTCATACTCTAAATGGAAGGGTAGTTCAGTAATATAGACACTTGTGAGTTTTTTCAGGTGATTGAGAAAAGGTTCAAAGTCGATCACTCAACGTCGATCTACAACGATGATCGTTCAACGCCATTCTCGGAGAAAGTTCATCAGTGCTTCGGTAATATTTAGACCATTGGGGACTGAAGCAACATTGAAAGGGGAAGCTTTACAAAAAAATAAGTTATAATTCAATGTTACTCAACATCCATTAAAATCAAGTAGTAAGAACTAAGCATCAAAAAGATTGAAGAGAAAGGAGGAATACTTGCTAATTCTAGTCGAAGTAAATGTGCTATACGAAGATGAAGTCGAAAGCTATTGGTGATCTTTAATGGTTGAAAATTCATAATGCTCGGTAAAGATTGAAGAGAAGAGGGAGAGGGTATTTATATATAACAATAGTCAATTTTGAGCCGTTAGGTCAACAAACCGAGAAACCATCTAGACGGTCTAGGTTTCGCCATTGCTATCAAATCAATGTCATCTTTATGATTCTATAGCAACACCTTGAGAATCCAACCACCAGCGCCAATAATATAAAGACACGTGTCAACATTAAATGTGAAAATAATAAATCCACACTAAAGGGGCAAAATGTTCCTCGAATTCCTCGCAAGTGTAAAATGGGCTGGCCCACACAGTTCTACCAGCCATCATGATTCCAACAGCCAACATCCCAGCCCATATTTTGTCCCGCATTTTGGCCCGCACTTCGACCTATGTGCTTCCAAAAGCTGGTACCTTGGCTTGCCCATTTCTTGAAATCTTCACCTGGCTTGATTGGCTAGTTCTCCTATCGGCACTCCCGACACCAGTGCACACATAGACCAAGGAAGGCCCATGTAGTCATCAATGGGCAAAGGCAATGGATAATCAGTGAACATGTAAAATTATTATTAATAAGCGAGTGGCCTGGCCAATAGTGCACTTTCCGGCAAATGTCCCATGCTCGCCTTCAACCTTGATGCCCATACCTTCTGGAGCTCTGTTGTCTTGACGTGATAGATTTTGGCTATAAGCGCCTAATTACCCCTATAAAAAGAAGCGAAGGCGGTGCAATTTCTCTTAAAAGACTAGCACATAATACACTTCATCTAAGAAAAGTGGCACCATGATAACCAATTGGCGATCATCTTAGCCACACAGTCCAACTGGCATCATAGTTTGCATACACATCAACCGAGTAACCAAATCAACCGCCGATAATAATTCTTGGAACTTGGAAGTGCAGTTTCAGCCATCCAAATCGAATTCCGTCCTTTATAAACATACCAAGCCAGGCATTTGAACAAGGGGTTAACATCTCAAGCTATGAAGCATTTATTTTCTTGTTACATCTTATTTTGTAATTCAAACTATTATTAGAAACGCAAAGTAATAGGAAAATTGACACAGTGGATGTAAATAAACTTAAATCGAATCACTCTAAATCTTATGTTTCTTTACTAGTCATGTGTTTTATATCCTCATTTGACATATTTAAATCAAGTTATTAGTGAGTAACCTTTGCAAATTTCAAATCTCAACCATAATTCCAATGTTGCTAAATTATTAGTTAAAGGTTAAAATGCTACATAACACTTGCGACCAAAGTATACTCTATGAACACAAAACATGCTTTGAATCGACATAAGCGATCAATTTTAGATTTGCGCAGACACTTTCATTGCTTGACACATTTTCATGGAATGTTGTTCTATTGAGAATTCAAATACTCATTTCCAAACAATATTTTAATCACATCTTCTTGACAGATATAAATCCAATAGTTTTGAATCTAGAAATTTTATCCATTCCACTCATTATTGAGAATTATCTGATAGTTACTCCAATCCATTGTTAAGTAGTTATATTTTTATTCCTAATTTTCATCATCATTCATTTTTTGAATATGCATGACGGATTAGTACTGATACATGCTTGCTGTTTGCTATATAATAAAGAATTAGTCGAATTTTTACCCATCCAGTTCACTCTGTAATCGAATTATCCTCTTCATTCCATAACTCCACTCTAGGGCTTCTCCATCAGTCTTGACTCCAAGCTCTAATCTTCAACTGTAACCACTGATCCATCACCTAAATCGACTCAAAGGTAAGGCCTCATGGTTTCACCATTCATTTCCACTTCATGTAGCCATTTCGGCATTGCTGCTCCATCCCCTCACCTTTACCATCAACCATTAACCCATTTGTAACTCATATCGATCCATCCCATCGAATCAACTTCGATCAATTTTGACCAAGGTTCTGACGTCGTAGTAGTGCAAGGCTAATGGGGTTGGTAAATGGTTTACTTCCTAGTGTCCATATGTGAAGAGTTTGAGTTTGGCTATGGATTAGATTGACAATGGCAATGGATGGAAATAATCTTCAAATAATACTTTAGCTATGGATTCGAATTTATTTTTATGGAGTTGCATCCATCTTTCTACAAGTTCAAGCATTGACACATCTTGGTATAAAAGTCCCATTAATACCTAGATTCAATGGCTAAGAGTTCTTCATTTCTCAAAGATTGCAATATCTTTCCAGGATTCCCCAGGCGAAGGCTCGAGTCCAAGTCCATGTTGGGAATTTAGGATCTGTGTTGTTAATACAATTCCTACATCAACGGGCAATATCCTACATACAGTACTATAGTGTACCAAAGCTCATAAGTAGGCTTTCTATAATAGTGCTTTTGTACACAATGTTCAAGACACAAGATATACACACTACAGTGGACATAAATGCTACCCCTAATTGATGTACAGAAATTTGGTAGGTCAACACACATCAATATCTGTTGGATTCTATACATCGCCCACACCGGGGTGAAATACAAGTACACACTAATATAAGAATTTATAATAAAAATTAAATGACCATGCTCATTATTCTAGGTTCCAGTTAAGTTATGGAATCTATTAGAAGCTCTCTACGTCCCTTTGTAGCTGTAATGGCCGCTTATGCTTCTACATCGCCCACGATGGCTTCCAACCTAGAGTCTGCTTCCTCTCGCTATTGCAAGCTCTTCTCGTCCTCATCATCCTCGTTAGCCTCCAACTTACACGGCTTCATTGATGATCATTAAGGATCTGTACAATCCAAGTTACACGGCTACCACATGAGAGGGCCTACAATCCACCAGCCGTGTACACTACATGTAATCAGTATATGTATTTATCTAAGGTAGTGCCACCCTAAATTGATTCCTCCACCATATCTTATAGTTTATGAGGCTTGATCTATCGCAACTGCGTCTGTAATCTAATGCAGTAATTACCTTCCACCAGTGCAACTTTAACTTCAGTAATGGTAAATTTTGGCTAGAAATTACCTATAGACTGATGAAAGGATTTTGAATAATTTCCTCAACACGTTTTACTTATGTTACCTATATATAGTCATTTCCTCTTATCTATTCGCTAGATATTTTCCTTCAAAAATTCATAACTAATGGTTTAACATGGGATTATTCTCTAATTTAAGACACAATTCATAAATTATGATTAAAACATTATATTAAATTTTCATAGCATTTCGAAATCATTACAGTAGGAAAATATATCTAAACATCGTGTATTCAACTATGTTTCCTTAAAACATTCATTAAACGTCATTTATCTCATTTAAACACTGACTCATATGAACACCACCATATCAAGTCATAATTAAATTCAAACATAATGAAAATAATACGTGGGTTTAGTATTAATCACCAAGATGTTCGAATAATCTTGTTTTAATTTTCTTGCTTTCGTTTTGGCTTGCGGTTTCTTCTTCCTTTTCTTATTTTTTTCTTTTTAGGCAATCACCATTAACGTGTTCTCTAAGCTTTTATTTTATTTGAGTAGAATGAAATGAAATGAATAAATGGGGTAAGTGTTATATTTGTATTCCTATAATAATTTGGGATTTGGCGCTCATAACCTCTCCATCATTGGTTCATTGCCCTTTTTCTTATTTAATTTTCCATAAATATACCTATTTTATTTCTCATTTTAATTAATTAATAATTCCAAGTTGTAACATGCTTTCCCCTTAAATGAGTTTACCTCGAAATTCAATCAAGATACGGTAGAGACTGCCAATCTATCTAATGCCTCCATTCTAGCATACTCGCATAAGTTTCCCACCCATGTGTCATAGAAAATGCACTAGTGCAACTACTAATACAAAATATCAACTATTTTACTCATATATATATATGTATGTACGTATATGGCTTACAACAATACACAACTAACACATACGCTAAGCTGAAACAAATTACTCTTAATAAGTCCTTTTAAACTCGTCCTTCGTTTCTCAAGTACAATCTTCTCGGTCCTTACTCAAAACATACTAGCTTTATTACTTTATTTTGAAGCCCATCTCATCTTGGTTTACTATTTAAATTGGTTTCCATACATAATCCATGTCTAGTTTTATGACCAAGTCGTATACTGTTCTCAGGCTTAACATTGCTTTCGGATATTTAATGCACTTCCTCAAATGTGATATATGAAACACATTTTGAATCCCTTCAAAAGATCTTGGTAGTTCAACTTGGTATGCTACCTTTTTGACATTCTCTATAAGCGAAAACAGACCTACATACCCGAGCACTAACTTGTCGGCCTTCCCAAAGCGCATCACTCCTCGCACGGGTGAAACCTTCATGAGAACATGATTGCCAACTACGAAATCTATTTCTTTCCACCTTGTGTTGACATCACTCTTTTACTAGACTGCGTTGCCTTTATCCCAATCTAGATCAGCTCTACTTTCTCAGTAGCATCCTTTACTAATTTTGGCCTTGATTTTAGCCTATCCACCACATCTAACCGACATTTAGGTAGCTTACATGACCTTCCATACAACGCTTCAAATAGTTCCATCTTAATACTACCCTTGTAGCTATTGTTGTATAAAAACTCTACTAGGTGTAACTGACCATCCCAAGGTCCCCTAAAGTCTAAAATGCACGCTCTCGATAAATCTTCTAAAACCCAATTAACCCTTTAGGTTTGCCCATCCATATATGGATGACATGCAATACTCATGCGTAATTCCATTCCCATAGCACTCTAAAAAGTGTGACAGAAATCACTGGTGAATAGTGGGTCTTAGTTATTAGTAATAGTGCAAGGCATTGCATGCAGTATCACTACTGCCTTGATATATGTCTCGGCTAACTTCAGCGCCACTCTTGTGGCCTTCACGGGAGTTGAAGGGGCATACTTAGTTAGTTTATCCGCTATAAATTGCATATTTTCATTCCCTACTTTAGAACTCGGCAATCTATCTACGAAATTCATTGAGATCAAATCCCAATTTAAAATTGGAACCTCCAAAGGCTGCAAAAGCCCACTTAGCTTCTGATGCTCTACCTTCATTATTGGCATATGAGACTTTTCCTTACATGTTCTCCCATATCCTTCTTCATTGATTTCAACAACAAACTTGTCTTCATATCTAAGTATAAGAAATACCCCATAATTTGGCGTTAGCTATTTAATTAGTTAGTTGGTTAATTAATTAGGCTCCAAAAATGGAATTTGATTAAGAAACTTACACCATTACATTCATGACAAAATCCGGAGCCACTTTCAGATTTGGAGTTTTGCGATCGGAGTACAAACGAAAAAGTCGTGGACAAAAAACGAACTATGAATGATAATAAAAAATTAGAAAATTTAATGTTTTAAATTAATTATCTAGGACCCACAAGTCGACTCACATATTAGAGCGGTCGACCAGAGGCAGTCAACCGCTTCATGTAAGGTTGCTCCAGTAAAGCTAGGCCATATACAGCTCGAATTTAATATATTTCGGTCTAACTGTAACGACCGACCTTTTTGGACAGTTTAAATCGACAATAAACTACACATGTCTAATCTAAACCATTCAAAAGGGACGATTGTTAATGGGGTAAATAAGAAAATAAAAGAAAAGGAAGAAAAATAAAACACAGAATCTCGCAGCGGAATGAAAAAAATATAATAATAAAATAAAAAGTTCATGAAGCAGTTTTACAAATAACATTTGCTTACACTTTTACAATTCAAATCAAAGTTATATATACATCAGAAATAAAAAAATAATGCAGCAGAACACAGAATGTAGTGGAATAATAAATAACAATAATATATTGAATCTTCGTCTTTGTCCTCCAGAAAATAGTCTTCAGTACGCTGAAAAGCTCAGACTGACCCGAGCGTAATGAAAAGACAAAACACTCGAGTTCGAACTAAAAGATCTTATGTAAGTCAAATCAAAATAAATAAAACAGAAATACTAGTTCAATGGTTTCATAGATGTTACAGGATTTTCATCTCCTAACAAGTATACAACGTGAATATAATTATTTAAAAGGCTTCAAATAATTCGAAATATCAATCTTAATCATCCAACTAAACACATCCAAAGTTTAACTTAAACCTTTTAAATAATTCAACTGCAATGCATAATTCAAATTCAAGAATTTATATGGATATATATATATATATATATATATATATATCATTTCAACCAGTATCTAAAATTAAAATTTTCAAATCAATTAAAACCGCTCGGATTTATCATTTCAACCCAAAATGATTAATCTATAAGATCATTCGGGTATGTACCATTTCAACCCATAGTGATAACAGAGATATAGGCATAAATAAATATCCAATCATCTAAAAATTTCAGCCAATAACATCAATCACAATCAACATCCAAATTAGGAAATAAATCACAATAATTAATTGGTTATCATTATCAGGTATTTAACTAAAAATTATATTCAATATAATTAGATGGTTATAAAATTCAATATTAATTCAAATTTAATCTAAATGACAAATTAAAACACCAAACAGAAATTAATAAACTTTTAATCACATCATAAATCTAATTTAACCAATATAAGATAATTTAGTAGTTGTGACTGGGTTAAAACACTCACCTTTGATTTGTCGACGATTAAAATCCAATTAAATGCCCAAATTTGAACAGCGGACAAACCAGAAACTAGGCCATATTTAAGAAAATATACGGACTAGCATATTACTGAATCTATACAAGTTACTAACTACAATGTTGTTGGAAATTCTTTTCTCTCCACTTTCAAAAAAAAGAATCACTTAAAATTCTTATGTCAAGATGAAGTTATGGTCAAAGCAAATAGAGGTGTTTTCTAAGTTGAAAATCTATGTTCAAATATACTACGAAAAGATTTAAGTTTTTTGCATAAAAAATTAAGGAATTTGAAGAACTGATCTAAATGAAAGTTTAAGACACTAGAAAAATATATGGTTTGAAAAAAAGAAACACATAATTTGGTTAATTTCTGAAGGAGATATGATTGACACAATATGGGGTATTTTCGTCCAAAATTGGACCCAAGAAAGGACTTGAAAAATGGAGTTTTTAATATAGAAATATTCGAAATAGAAAGAAAAGTTCAACAACAAAGTAGTTTCCATTGAAATTATACACGGTTTTAAATACATACATATATATATATATATTTGATTTGGAGCAGTTTAGTGGAATATAGAAGCCACGGAAATAAGGGGAAGGAAGAGCGAAAAGGGAAGGGAAAAAGAGAAAGAAAAGAAGAGGAAAGGTGGGGCTTTGGCTATGGGTTGTGGATGGTGATGGAGGTGGGTGGCGGCAAGAGGAGTGAGGTAAGCTATTATTTTGAAGGAGAAAGGATGGAATTTGATATGGAGATTTAGGAGTTTTGAAGTTTGGAGTTTTCTGTAGATTTGAGTAAGAAGAAGAAGACTAGGCAGAAAGTTTCTCAAAAGAGGAATTTTTTTGTACGTACTTGGTTTTAGTCAGATAGGAAAATAGACGGTCAAAATGTGAGAAAATGATGGAACCAAAGTCTCTTAGGTTTCCTAAGGTCTCTTGGTTTACTAGGAGCCCATTAGTCTAAAACAAACCCAATAAAACTTAACAAAAAAAAACGAACACATAAATGAAATAAATAAGCTGCAGGTTATCTAATAATTAGGAAATTAAGGTGGAGAGACAAAAATAAATGTCACGTTCTATTTTGAAAGCTTCAGGCATTAGTAATGCGTAAAGAAATGTACGTAGAAATGGAAAGTTTGCAAACCAAAGGAAAATGAAATTTTGTATACGCGGAAACGAGGTGGCAAGAATTAAATACAAACTAAAAGTCTAGGCTCAGCTATTAAACAGAAGGAGAAATGAACAGATCAAGTATTAATAATGAAAAAACTATTTTAAAACGTACATGCAACAGTTAATAACAAAAGAAATGAAGGGACCATGTACATCGCACAACCCTTTTGAAATTCAATTGGTGAAACGTAACCAAATTAACTTCATTAACTCAAATTATATTCAAATTTGTACGCATTTAGTTTTTTTATCTATCCATAATAAATAAAAGTACTTACCCTAAAATGAAAATGTTCAATTTGGTTTTCCCAAAATGATCTTTTATTTCCAATAAAACATCCTTTCTGATTGACACAAAAGGTGCGTTATTTTTATTAAATCTATTAATTGCAATCACGTTTTCTTCCCTTCTAATTGAAATATTTCAATTACATTAATTGCAATTACTTAAAAAGTTAAATTTCAAAACAAACAACTAAAATGGATGAAAAATATAATAATTGTTTCCTTTATTCATTTAAACACGTTTATAAATTTGTTGTTTATACAGCAAAGTAATAAATAACTTACTTAAATAAATTATTTTTCTACTCTTGTAATCCATCTATATGCCAAAACACAATTCAAATATGCATATGTTTCTTCCTTTAAATCAATCATTCTATTCTTTATTTTAATGAAATTAAACCTGCATTCACAAATGAAACGTTCATTTTATTTGATATAAATGTTCTTTTCATTAAATCAACTTTCCTTATATTTTCACAAAACATAAGCTATGATTAATTACACCTATTAATTTACAATTTGGTGTGCTCTCTACCATTAACTAAAATTATTCAATTACATTAATTTCAATTGTTTACAAAGATGAATTTCAAAATAGACAACATAAATGTAATGAAAAATAGAACAATTATTTCCTATCTAATAGTAATTTAAACATATTATACATTATTGGATACAAATAGGAATTATACATTTCTTACCAAAAATAGTTTCTCGTCTCTACAGTCAATCTTTAAGCTACCAAACATTTCAAATAAATAAACATATGATTTATTCTTTAATAAAGAAATATTTATTTTTCTTTATTAACATTTATTATTCCAATCAATTAAAAATTTACAACTATTCACTCAAACCAATGTTATTAAATACACACCAGCATTTGTTATCATCCTTACATTATTTCAGACATGTTTCATTAGTAGAAATTTTACTTAAGCTCATAACTTGTATTATAATTTAATTTGCATCGATAAAATCTTAATTTTTTTGGGTTTTTAACAATTTTATTAAAAAATCTTATTTAATTTAATACTTTTAAACCTTTAAAAGTACGGGTCGTTACACTCTTCCTCGCTCAAAACTTTTCGTCCCAAAAAGATATGTTTGTTATATTTTATTTAAAATAGTCGATTTATAAACCATTACACCTACTATTAAGGTTTAATAAAATTTGAAAATAACTCAAATTCTACAAATATTTTCTAAGTCTTAAATTTTTGAAATTTTTTTGGCAGAGTCTCCTTTGCGCGGATACGTCCGAAAATAATGATACTAATAATTTCAATATATGTATCATATTTCAAAAATAAAACATATACAAATAAACAATATAACCATTATGCAACCAAAGAATCCATCATACATCCATATTAACCAAAACCAATGGTTTGTTTAGTTCAAAAACCTTAAATCATGCAAAGTGATGAATAAACTGTCAAGTGTACCCTATGCTCAACAGCCTTATATAATTACTTAATATATTAGTCAAACAACCTCAACAACTTAAAGTATTCTTTCCCAAACTTACCATCAGCCAAACAACAAGAATTTTAAATTCATTTAAGTTTATTTGATTGGTTTTTTTCATCATTTACCTTTCATTCATTTATTTATATAAAGATCAATCACTTACATAATTTGGTTTCCATTAAATATTTAAGTCATTAATGAATCATTTCAAAAAAATATTACTTAAGCTTCTATTGTCATACTTATTTTTATAACTCCATTCGGTTATTGAATAAAAATTTAAGTTTTTGGTATTTCCCCTTGAAGAGAAAAGAAATATTTCAACATATCTAAAAATCCAGTTAAAACATTTTACCTCATTCACTTAATAAAAATATAAGATATATTGAAAACATTCTCATATCATTATGCAAAGATTTTTCAGAAGTATAAAACAATGTTAGAAATTTATATCAAAACATTATAATAAACTTTAAAATAAAGTTCCTTAAATCCGATAATTTATTAGACTTATTATTTTTAAAATAAGTATAAACTCAAGATTATTAAACTGAAACTAATAGAGTACTCAAATCTTACATTAAATTTCTAAATCAAAGTTTAAAATTTCATATGTTCATAATTAATTTTACACACTTGTTTTAAAATGAATATTCAAATCATGGAAAAACATTTATTATGGTTTAATACAAAAATTCAACCAGTAAATGAACCAATAAATTTACTATTAATACTTCGAAATCAATTAAATATTCTAAACTATACTTGCAAAATAGAGATTCAAATTTATTTGCCTAGTATATTACTATAAAAAAACTTCTAAAATCAATTTTTTTTCCATTTATATAATTTCTTTAAATTCTACATTCAAAGAAACTTATATAAATTTACTTGCAATATTCATTTGAAAGCTTCATTTGCAAATAAATCATCTTTAATACTTTAATACTTTTCAAAAATTCATCTGTAAAATTTCTTGCTTCATTTTTAAATACCATTTAAATATTTTAAATAATATCTTTATAAATATATGTAAGCTATTTGAAAATAATTATTTACATCATTACTTATATTTACAAAGAAGCTATTGGAACCCTTAAATCCATTATTTATAAATTTATTAGTTTTATCTCAAGATACTTTTCAAACATTATTAATAAATCAATGGTCATTTACTTTAAATATGCTTTATTGAATTAATAATTTCTCACGATATTTACAACAGTAATAAACCATGCTGTACATAAATAGATAATATTTTAAACATTTCAAAGTATTTAGAAAATAAAAAAAATGACCAAAATATCTTTTATATAATACTTTATCAAAATGCTTTTATAACTCGATGTCTTAACAGGTTTATCCTCGTTCTTGCAGACTCCGACCATGCGTTGATCAGGCCCAAGGTTAGAAATCTCCAAGTACTTAGTAGACCTATTTCAACATCCAGTGAAAATACTTGAAAACTTTCAAAATCGACATGGAAAATACAATCCAAAGAAATCACCTGGATTGCAGATACACAATGGTTACGCCTGGATCCCCCAGGAAACATCCGTACCTTTAAGCAATCACTGCCTTGCAAATTACGCCATGTTAACCAAAACTGTGGACTGCAGGATACATAATAATGGTTATGCCTGGATCCCCTAGGAAACATCCATACCCTTTAAGCAATCTCTGCCTTGCGGATTACGCCACAACAACAAAACCGGTAGACCGTAGGATACATAACAATGGTTATGCCTGGATCCTCCAGGAAACATCCATACCCTTTAAGCAATCTCTACCTTGCGGATTACGCTACCAAAAAAACGACCATAGGTTACGCCATGGTAGGACACTCGAGTATCACATCCGAAAAACCAAAATCAGAGAGAATAATTTGACAGGATGAATTCACAATGTGGCCACAAAGCGGATATCAAGAAGAAGGCACTTTCCATATCTTTACTTCGAAAATATGTATCATAAAGTACCTTTTCAAATCAATTTCAAATATCATACTTATATAAAGTCCATTATATATAAAATTCCATTTTCAAATCGAATACTTTCCAAAATCAATAGTATCAAATCACACTTATATAGACTTCGATTATATAAGATTTCACTTTCAAATTGAGTACCTTTCCAAATCAATAGTTTTCAAATCAACTTCATGCATAATATTTGTTTCATAGAATTTCTCCTTTTGATATAAACATTAATATATCCATTCCTACAACATTGCTTATATTTCTCTTTAATTTAAATTACATTCATTTCACATGTAATATTTCTCATTTAATACTACATTTATTTGCAAATCATTTCATAAGAAATTTTCTTACGTTTATAACCAATTTATTAAACTTAATTCCTTTTTATAAGACATTGTTCGAGTTTAAAGTTATCACAACTTTTTTTATGACCATTTATTTCATAACAATTTACAAGTCAAGGCTTTATTTGAAATCATTCACTTTTAATTCAATTTTCTTATTCCATTTAGTTTCACCTTTAGCTTTCAATTTATTTATGACACGTTTCATAAATGTTAATTAAGTTTATAAACATATTTTTCCAATTTAATCTCATTTACAACATTTCCTTAATCATAATTTCAATTTAAAGATCCCAAGGCTTAATGTTCACACTTGTATATTATTACATTACATGCTAAGAACGTATACTCCAATTCTATTCATTTACTAAACATAGATATAACAAATTAAACCTTGTTTTACTTGCTTTAAAATTAAGGTTATCGATTCAACTATATAATTCAATCCAATTATCAAGTTTCACTCATGTATTAATTCAAAAGGTTTCGATTATCCAAAATAACCAAATATTCCATTTTTTTTAATAGTCGAAACTATCAACAAATAAAAAAAATTCACAACAACATTTCAATTTTATAAACAGATATCCTATTATTCGTTTTATTCTCTTTAATACACCATTATTAAACTAGTGTTTAGTCCATTAATTCAATTAACAATAATTAACCAATGTTTATAATTTGATTAAATACAGCAATTCAAAAAAATGATAACAATTAAATATTACCATTTCATAAATCAAACACATTACAAATAACTATATTAGTCATAAAATATTATTCCTTTATATATATCATTTAATATTAGGAAAAATAATTTCATTTCAAAATTTATACAAAACATTTTTATAACACTAAGGAAATACGCGCTGCTCTCGTATATACACTCAGACAACTCATTCTAGGGTATTGCTACCCCATCCCTAATGAGTTAACCCTAACAGGCTAAGATATGTCTAAACCAAAGCTCTGATACCAACTGTAACGACCCACCTTTTTGGATGGTTTAAATCGACAATAAACTACACATGTCTAATTCAAACCATTCAAAAGGGAGGACTGTTAATGGAGTAAATAAGAAAATAAAAGAAAAGGAGGAAAAATAAAACACAGAATCTCGCAGCGGAATGACAAAATATAATAATAAAATAAATAGTTCATGAAACTGTTTTACAAATAATATATGCTTACACTTTTACAATTCAAATCAGAGTTATATATACATTAGAAATAAAAAAGCAGCGGAACACAGAATGTAGTGGAATAATAAATAACAATAATATATTGAATCTTCATCTTTGTCCTCTAGAAAATAGTCTTCAATACACTGAAAAGCTCAGACTGACCCGAGCGTAATGAAAAGACAAAACACTCGAGTGAGAACTAAAAGATCTAATGTAAGTCAAATCAAAATAAACAAAATATAAATAATAGTGCAATGGTTTCATAGATGTTATGGGATTTTCATCTCCTATCAAGTGTACAACGCGAATATAATTATTTAAAAGGTTTCAAATAATTCGAAATATCAATCTTAATCATCTAACTAAAACAAATCCGAAATTTAACTTAAACCTTTTAAATAATTTAATTGCAATGCATAATCCAAATTCAAGAATTTATATGGATACATATATCATTTCAACCATTATCTAAAATTAAAAATTTCAAATCAATGAAAACCGCTCGAGTTTATCATTTCAACCCAAAACAATTAATTTATAAGATCATTTGGGTATGTATCATTTCAACCCATAGTGATAACAGAGATATAGGCATAAATAAATATCCAATCATCCAAAAATTTCAACCAATAACATCAATCACAATCAACAACCAAATTAGTAAATAAATCACAGCAATTAATTAGTTATCATTATTAGGTATTTAACTAAAAATTATATTCAATATTAATTAGATGACTATAAAATTCAATATTAATTCAAGTTTAATCTAAATGACAAATTAAAACACCAAACAGAAATTAATAAACTTATAATCACATCATAAATCTAATTTAACCAATATAAGATAATTTAGTAGTTATGAGTGGGTTAAAACACCCACCTTTGATTTGTCGACGATTAAAATCCAATTAAATGCCCATATTTGAACGGCGGACAAACTGGAAACTAGGTCATCTTTATGAAAATATACGGACCAGCATATTACTGAATCTAAAAAAGTTACTAACTAGAATGTTGTTGCAAATTATTTTCTCTCCACTTTCACAAAAAGAATCACTTAAAAAGCTTCTGTCAAGAGGAAGTTATGGTCAAAGCAAATAGAGGTGTTTTCTGAGTTGAAAATCTGTGTTCAAATATACTACGAAAAGATTTGAATTTTTTGCATAGAAAATTAAGGAATTTGAAGAACTGATCTAAATGAAAGTTTAAGCCACTATAAAAATAAATAGTTTTAAAAAAATAAACACATAATTTGGTTAATTTCTAAAGGAGATATGATTGATACAATATGGGGTATTTTTGTTCAAAATTGGACCCGAGAAAGGACTTGAAAAATGGAATTTTCAATATAGAAATATTAAAAATAGAAAGATAAGTTCAGAAACAAAGTAGTTGCCATTGAAATTATACACGATTTCAAAAAATATATATTTGATTTGGAATAGTTTAGTGGAATATAGAATCCATCGAAATAAGGGGAAGGAAGAGGGTAAAGGGAAGGGAAAAAGAGAAAGAAAAGAAAAGTTGGGGCTTTGGCTATGGGTTGTGGGTGGTGATGGAGGTGGGTAGCGATAAGAGGAGCGAGGTAAGCTATGATTTTGAAGGAGAAAGGGTGGAATTTGATTTGGAGATTTTGGAGTTTTGAAGTTTGGAGTTTTCTGTAGATTTGAGGAAGAAGAAGAAGAGTAAGTAGAAAGTTTCTCAAACGAGTAATTTTTTTTATACGTACTTGGTTTTAGTCAGATAGGAAAATAGGCGGTCAAAATGTGAGAAAAGGAAGAAACCAAAGTCTCTTAGGTTTCCTAAGGTCTCTTGGTTTATTAGGAGCCTATTGGTCTAAAACAAACCCAATAAAACTTAACAAAAAAAAAACGAACACATAAATGAAAGACATAAGCTGCAAGTTATTTAATAATTAGGAAATTAAGGTGGAGAGACAACAATAAATGTCATGTTTTATTTTGAAAGCTTCAGGCATTAATAATGCGTAAAGAAATGTATGTACAAATGGAAAGTTTGCAAACCAAAGGAAAATGAAATTTTGTATACATGAAAACGAGGTGTTAAGAATTAAATACAAACTAAAAGTCTAGGCTCAACTATTAAACAGAAGGAGAAATGAACAGATCAAGTATTAATAATGAAATAACTATTTTAAAAAGTACGTGCAACAGTTAATAACAAAAGAAATGAAGGGACCATGTACATCGCACAACCCTTTTGAAATTCAATTGGTGAAACGTAACCAAATTAACTTCATTAACTCAAATAATATTCAAATTTGTACGCATTTAGTTTTTTTATCTATGCATATTAAATAAAAGTACTTACCCTAAAATGAAAATGTTCAATTTGGTTTTCCCAAAATGATCTTTTATTTCCAATAAAACATCCTTTCTGTTTGACACAAAAGGTGCATTATTTTTATTAAATCTATTAATTGCAATCACATTTTCTTCCCTTCTAATTGAAATATTTCAATTACATTAATTGCAATTGCTTACAAAGTTAAATTTCAAAACAAACAACTAAAATGGATGAAAAATATAATAACTATTTCCTTTATTCATTTAAACACGTTTATAAATTTGTTGTTTATACAGCAGAGTAATAAATAACTTACTTAAATAAATTAATTTTCTACTCTTGTAATCCATCTATATGCTTAAACACAATTCAAATATGCATATGTTTCTTCCTTTAAATCAATCATTCTATTCTTTATTTTAATGAAATTAAACCTGCATTCACAAATGAAACGTTCATTTTATTTGATATAAATGTTCTTTTCATTTAATCAACTTTCCTTATATTTTCACAAAACATAAGCTATGATTAATTACACCTATTAATTTACAATTTAGTGTACTCTCTACCATTAACTGAAATTATTCAATTACATTAATTTTAATTGTTTACAAAGATGAATTTCAAAATGGACAAAATAAATGTAATGAAAAATAGAACGATTATTTCCTATCTAATAGTAATTTAAACATATTATACACTATTGGATACAAATAGGAATTACACATTTCTTACCAAATAATAGTTTCTCGTCTCTACAGTCAATCTTTAAGCTACCAAACATTTCAAACAAATAAACATACGATTTCTTCTTTAATAAAGAAACATTTATTTTTCTTTATTAACATTTATTATTCCAATCAATTAAAAATTTACAATTGTTCACTCAAACCAATGTTATTAAAATACACACTAGCATTTGTTATCATCCTTACATTATTTCAAACATGTTTCGTTAGTAGAAATTTTACTTAAGCTCATAGCTTGTATTATAATTTTATTTGTATCTGTAAAATCTTAATTTCTTGTTTTTAACAATTTTATTAAAAAATCTTATTTAATTAATACTTTTAAACGTTTAAAAGTATGGGTCGTTACACTAACGGTTCTGGTTATTTCTGGTGCCTATAAATTCAGGCTTAACCCTCACTTCTCTTCTCATATTTTTTAGGCAGTAGTGGAGCTCTACCATTTCTTTCTAAATTATAAAAATAAGATATTTATATCTATATTCATACAAGTTGGAGAAGAATGGAAATCCAATAAAAAGTAGAAGTGAAGAGAATCAATTATACGTTTATTTGAGGTAATTTATATATTTTTATATTTGCATCCATTTTTCTTCCAATTCTAAATCTCTTCTCGGACTGTAATTCAAATGTATGTATACACCCTTTTATAGATATTTCTTGGATTAAAAAGGATTCGGAGATGAATCAAAGGTTCTATTTTAGATCTGGATATATGGATCGCTTTTGAAAGATGAATGAGAAATTTTATAGATTGCTATAATATAAAAACTATCCCGTTGATGTTTATTTGATTTTTTATGCCTGTTGGATAATTGTATATGTGTTGTAGGCAACAAATTGAATATAATTTGAACATAATAAATATCGCCCGCATATTCCTGTTTATGAGTTGATTTAGAATTGTTTACAACCTAATATGGAAATTAGTCCTAAAAGTATGAATTTAGAATATTGATTTGAATGAATTTATTCCAGATCTAAATTAGGTTGTATAATAATTTTATGAATTTGGATTGTTATCCTAATCTTGTTGGAATGTAAATTTCTCTATATTTGGAATTGTTGGAATTTTGATTCATTTAATATTTATAAATTAGTTTGATTTCTTTTCCTTTTACAAAAACATAGCGTTTGATCTGACAAGTAATAGATATAAACAAAAAGAGAAAGAGATGTGTAAAGTAAGAGTTTATTGTAGTTTACACTGTATATTTCAGTTGTGATAACTTGAATTTCTAGGCATCTGTTAATTGGAAATTAATAGGATTAAATTGTTAAAATACTCATTTATTAATTAAACAAATGAAATTATGATATATATAGATATCTGGATATATAAATGAATTTAAAATTTTAACAAAAATTGAATAATAAATATTTGAAAATAATAAAGATTGAATATATATATATATATATATATATATATATATATATATATATAGATAAGCAGATTTTAAGTAGAGAAATTTTTATTTTTAAAACAAATTTAAGATGTGTTTGCTTAAAAGTGTATATTTATATTTATGAGTTGATTTTTTTAATTTTGAATTAGAATTGAAATTCTGGATTTAAATTTAAATTTTTTTTAAAAGATAAATACTTTAAATTATTTTGGACTTAAAATAGGATTTGTCTTATATTATTTTCCTTAAAGGAAACCTTCTTTGAATTAATTAAGAAAGTTATTGTTAATTGATTAAATAAATACAAAAGCTTAATAAACATTTTAAATAAATATATCATGCATGAGATTTAATAAAGAATATTATACATAAAATATATTAGGACCATTTTAATTACAAATGTAAACAAGTTCACTTTGCATTTTAACAAATGTAAACAATCTATAAAACAAAAGTGACATGTGTAAGTTAGTGCATACAAGTGTCCAATTTTCTTTAATTCTAATAAATCATAATGAACACCATATAAACCTTAATTCCATCTCTTCTATTTCTTTTGCTATCTTCACATTTTCTAAACAAAGAAACTTAACCAGTAGACTATCTTTAAAACAGAAATCAAAACCTATATAAAAAAAAACACTCTACAAAATCAAAATCAGTAACCATCTTCAACCTGTAGATTAAACCCTGTAATTCATCTCTCAATATCAAACAAAGCCCTGTAACTATTTCAAAGAAAGCTTGCTAACAACTTCAAACCAGAAGAAAATAGAGAGGAGCAATAAAATTTTCAAAATCCAGCTGTAGCAGATCAGGCAATCAAATTCCGGATTTAAGCAAAAACTTTCAAGACTCCTCTGTTCAACTGCATCTAAGGTGAGTAACCTCATTTAAAAAAAAGTGGCTTAAGTATGAAATATCTGTTTGCATGAAGTTAAATAGAAATGAGTATGCTTTGAATGTTTATATTGTGATGAAATCTTCTGTGTATATATTTGTGTTGTAGGTACCTGTTTACCTGTTCTGTTTTTTTTAAAAGAACTAAGAGATATAAAAAAAATCCTTCACCACTTGATCTGATCTTAGTTAGGAATTATGATTTAAACAAAGGTTGTTTGTTTAATGTGGATTTATGTTTATAAATTATAATTAGGATAAAATAAAATCTGGTTGTCTCTGTAAACCTATAAGAATAGTAATTGTATAAAATAAGTAAAATCTCAATCCTCTTAAAACATCAATTCAGGTTTATAACTTGAATTCTTATCTGAAATCATGAATTTTAAACCTAAATCATGAATTTTAGTAATGGATTGGGAGAGCAGCTTGGGTTTGATCAGATTTGGAGTATTAGGAATTCTCTGGTGATCTCAGTAAATTGGGAGATCGGGTTTCTTTCTGGAGGAAGAAGTATGATCGGAGATTGGAGGAAAATAATCTATATGATGATTAGAGGGTTGTGGCGATGGTGGTTGGCCTGAAGATTTTCTAAACCTAGTTTTGGTGGACGTTGGGAATTGCTTCAGAAATCATCCTATGGTGGATCGAGTGCTACCAAGTTTTGGGTAATGGTGGCTAGGGCATGGACGAAGCTAAGGCCGGAGCCTCTGGAGTTCCGGTGATCGGCAGTGGGAGGACGAGGGTCGTTCCAGGTATTAGGATGGTGGTTCTAGTTCGGGTTTGAAGTCTGAACTTTGATTTCGAGGGTGAATCAAGGTTCGGGTGATTGATATGGGGTACACTGGTGATCGATGACTTGTTTAAGTCATCAGGGTTGGTCGAAGATAGGTGGATGGCCGGTGCATGTGCACTGTGCACCATTTTCTGGTGAGGCTAGTTGTTTGGGTTTGAGCAGAGGGTTGCTCGAGTTTTACTCGGTAATTCATGTGTGGCTCAAGATTTGTGGTTAGTGACTCGAAGTATTTTTGAAAGAGTCTCGGGTATTTTTAGTTGTTACAGGTTTTCTTTAAAAACCTGGTTGTTTTGAAAATTAAAAAAATAATGTAAAATTTGAGAATAGGATTTTAAACAAAGTTGAAATTCTGGAGGTTAAAGATGGGATTCAAATTTATTTTTGAATCCTAGATTGAAAATAAATGAAGTTTTATAAAATTTAAAATATTTACCAAACTTTAAAGGGCAAAGAAAGATTTTGAAATAAGTTTGAATTTAAAAGATTAGGGTAAAAAACTCTTATATAAACTTCTTTATAAGATGAATGTTTCTTTAACATTTGATTTAAAAAGGTTTTAACTTAGTTTAAAATTTGTTAAAGTTAGATTGTTAATTATTTCAAATCTTTATTTTGAAATGGAATATAAAAGTAAATTTAAAGATAAGTGTTTTTTTGAAATTTTTTGTAAAGGATGATTAAATCATTCATAAAGGAAATGATTTTCTTAAAGCTAATTTCGATTTAATGATTTGAGATTTCATTAAATTAATAGGTTAATTAATTTAGACTTTAACTAATGAAATTATTAAGGGTTTTAAAATTTATTAATTAAGGATTAAGTTAATTAAATTTAGGATAAATTAATTTGTAAATTTAGAACTAATTAATTTGAAATTAATTAATTTGAAATTAAAAAGGTTTGATTAAGCTTAATTACTTAGAGAAGTAATTAAATAATTGTTAATGAAGGTCATAAACTTAAGATTATTTAATAATTAATTAATGTGATAAATTTTAATAATTAATTAGATTAATTAATTAAGAATAATCATATGTGAAATTGTTTAAGTGTAATTACTTAATGGATGTAATTAAGGAATTAACTATTCATTGTAATTAATTGAGTTAAATCTGATTAGTTTAAGCTAGTTAATTCAATTTAATTAATTTAAAAATCACTTGATGATTTGATAAGTATAATTACTTAGGTAAGTAATTAATGGATAATTACTGGATGTAATTAGTTGAATAAGTGATTTATTAATGAGAGAAATTTGGATTAGATTACCTTGTATAATTAATCAAGGGACTAGTTAGAGATAATTAATTAAGGAATAGTTAATTTATTTGATGAAGTAATTAATGATAGTTAATTACTGATGTTATTAATCAAGGGTGATTAATAATTATGGTTGGTAATTAATTAATGAAGTAATTAAAGGTTAATTACCGTATTGGGTCGAGGATAATTAATTTGTGAATTTAATTAAGGGTTAATTACTTAAATATAATTAAAGGATAACTGGAACGATATTGGAAGTCTTTGAGTAATTGTTATTCCTAATATGTGGTTTGTGATGCTATGTGATAAGATATGTTGGATTTGAATTGTGATGATGGGGTTATCTATTGTTGATGAATTATGTGACATCCTGTATTTAAAATTGAGCTGTATTTCACTTGAATAATTTAAGTTAAGATGACATCGGTTTCGAAGAGACCGGAGTCGGTATCAGTGAATACCCGAAACCACTTTGATTCTTATAATTTGATATGTGAGACTAATAAGCTGAAGTGGAATGACTTAAGTAAATTGGTCTATTTAAATCTAAGTTTTGGCATTTGGAAATTGATGTGTGAAATGGTTGATGTCTATAACAACTTGTGAAGTGTAAATTGATATAAGTTACCCCGGGTTCATATTAGTTGTATGCTTTTGTATTCCATGTTAGATGGGTTTACTCACGCTGGTTTCCAGCCTGACCTAGGTGTTACTTTGATGTAATGCCCGGGTCAGACCGAGTATTACAGATTTTCAGGTAAAGACGTTCTGGAGCTTAGGAGGCGAGCTGGAGGGCAGGAACGTATGGAGTGTTTCCCGCTGTGATGTGCTATTGTATAACTAGGACATGTTGTTTCCAGTGATTGATAATGGTTGTAACTCTGATGTATAAAAATATAAGTGAACTGATACAGTTCTTCTTTGTATAACTGTTATTATTTAATATTATATTTTGATCCGCTGTGAATGTGAGGTTTCTGTGACTTGTTATTGTTTCTCCTTCTTTCTCTTTTCTTCTTTTCTTTAACTATCTGGAAGTTTCGGGATCGAAATTTCCGGGTCGTTACATTGGGTATCAGAGCTGAAGGTTAAGCGAGAACCTTGGCTCTGGTGGGATTACTCATTAAGAATATGGTAAGTGGTACCCTAGAATGAGTTGAGTATATATATATGAGAGCATACTTGTTATTTTCTTATATAAAGTTTTTAAAAGATTTTATATAAGAGTATATTTTGATATAATAAGCCATATTTCTTTCTAATAAATATTAAAGGAATTGGTTTCTAAAATTATTGGAATTAAATTGAGAAGTAATAGAACACAACCAAACTGAAATTGAAATTGAATAAAGATAAGGTTGAAATAAATTCAAACTGAAATTTAATTCGTGAATTTGGGAAAGAATTTCAGAATAAGATAATAATGAATTTCAGGTTTATAACTTGAATTCTTATCTGAAATCATAAATTTTAAACCTAAAATCATGAATTCTAGTAATGGATTGGGAGAGCAGCTTGGGTTTGATCAGATTTGGAGTATTGGGAATTCTCTGGTGATCTCAATAAATTAGGAGATCGGGTTTCTTTCTGGAGGAAGAAGTATGACCGGAGATTGGAGGAAAATAATCTATATGATGATTAGAGGGTTGTGGCGATGGTGGGTGGCCTGAAGATTTTATAAACCTAGTTTTGGTGGACGTTGGGAATTGCTTAAGAAATCATCCTATGGTGGATCGAGTGCTACCAAGTTTTGGGTAATGGTGGCTAGGGCATGGACGAAGCTAAGGCCGCAGCCCCTGGAGTTCCGGTGATCGGCAATGGGAGGACGAGGGTCGTTCCAGGTTTTAGGATGGTGGTTCCAGTTCGGGTTTGAAGTCTGAACTTTGATTTCGAGGGTGAATCAAGGTTCTGGTGATTGATATGGGGTACACTGGTGATCGATGACTTGTTTAGGTCATCAGGGTTGGTCAGAGATAGGTGGATGCCGGTGCATGTGGACTGTGCACCATTTTCTGGTGAGGTTAGTTGTTTGGGTTTGAGCAGAGGGTTTCTCGAGTTTTACTCGGGTAATTCATGTGTGGCTCGAGATTTGTGGTTAGTGACTCGAAGTATTTTTGGAAGAGTCTCGGGTATTTTTAGTTGTTACAGGTTTTCTTTAAAAACCTGGCTGTTTTGAAAATTAAAAAAAATAATGTAAAATTTGAAAACAAGATTTTAAACAAAGTTGAAATTCAGGAGGTTAAAGATGGGATTCAAATTTATTTTTGAATCCTAGATTGAAAATAAATGAAGTTTTATGAAATTTAAAATATTTTACCAAACTTTAAAGGGTTAAGAAAGATTTTGAAATAAGTTTGAATTTAAAAGATTAGGGTTAAAACTCTTATATAAACTTCTTTATAAGATGAATGCTTCTTTAACATTTGATTTAAAAAGGTTTTAACTTAGTTTAAAATTTGTTAAAGTTAAATTGTTAATTATTTCAAATCTTTATTTTGAAATGGAATTTAAAATTAAATTTAATGATAAGGTGTTTTTTTAAATTTTTTGTAAAGGATGATTAAATCATTCATAAAGGAAATGATTTTCTTAAAGCTAATTTCGATTTAATGATTTGAGATTTCATTAAATTAATAGGTTAATTAATTTAGAATTTAATTAATGAAGTTATTAAGGGTTTTAAAATTTGTTAATTAAGGATTAAGTTAATTAAATTTAGGATAAATTAATTTGTAAATTTAGAATTAATTAACTTGAAATTAAAAAGGTTTGATTAAGCTTAATTACTTAGAGAAGTAATTAAATAATTGTTAATGAAGGTCATTAACTTAAGATTATTTAATAATTAATTAATGTGATAAATTTTAATAATTAATTAGATTAATTAATTAAGAATAATCATATGTGAAATTGTTTAAGTGTAATTACTTAATGGAAGTAATTAAGGAATTAACTATTCATTGTAATTAATTGAGTTAAATCTGATTAGTTTAAACTAGTTAATTCAGTTTAATTAATTTAAAAATCACTTGATGATTTGGTAAGTATAATTACTTAGGTAAGTAATTAATGGATAATTAGTGGATGTAATTAATTGAATAAGTGATTCATTAATGAGAGAAATTTGGATTAGATTACCTTGTATAATTAATCAAGGGACTAGTTAGAGATAATTAATTAAGGAATAATTAATTTATTTGATGAAGTAATTAAGGATAGTTAATTACTGATGTTATTAATCAAGGGTGATTAATAATTATGGTTGGTAATTAATTAATGAAGTAATTAAAGGTTAATTACTGTATTGGGTTGAGGATAATTAATTTGTGAAATTAATTAAGGGTTAATTACTTAAATATAATTAAAGGATAAATGGAACGATATTGGAAGTCTTTGATTAATTGTTATTCCTAATATGTGGTTTGTGATGCTATGTGATAAGATATGTTTGATTTGAATTGTGATGATGGGGTTATCTATTGTTGATGAATTATGTGACATCCTGTATTTAAAATTGAGCTGTATTTCACTTGAATAATTTATGTTAAGATGAATCAGTTTCGAAGAGACCGGAGTCGGTATCAGTAAATACCCGAAACCACTTTGATTCTTATAATTTGATATGTGAGACTAATAAGCTGAAGTGGAATGACTTAAGTAAATTGGTCTATTTAAATCTAAGTTTTGGCATTTGGAAATTGATGTGTGAAATGGTTGATGTCTATAACAACTTGTGAAGTGTAAATTGATATAAGTTACCCCGGGTTCATATTAGTTGTATGCTTTTGTATTCCATATTAGATGGGTTTACTCACGCTGGTTTCCAGCCTGACCCGGGTGTTACTTTGATGTAATGCTCGGGTCAGACCGAGTATTACAGATTTTCAGGTAAGGACGTTCTGGAGCTTAGGAGGCGAGCTGGAGGCAGGAACGTATGGAGTGTTTCCTGCTGTGATGTGCTATTGTATAACTAAGACATGTTGTTTCCAGTGATTGATAATGGTTGTAAC
Organism: Allium cepa; assembly: GCA_030765085.1. Taxonomy (NCBI): domain Eukaryota; kingdom Viridiplantae; phylum Streptophyta; class Magnoliopsida; order Asparagales; family Amaryllidaceae; genus Allium; species Allium cepa. The sequence continues at coordinate 952,605,499 of CM060934.1, read as the reverse complement.
TCTGATGTATAAAAATATAAGTGAACTGATACAGTTCTTCTTTGTATAACTGTTATTATTTAATATTATATTTTGATCCGCTGCAAATGTGAGGTTTCTGTGACTTGTTATTGTTTCTTCTTCTTTCTCTTTTCTTCTTTTCTTTAACTATCTGGAAGTTTCTGGTTCGAAATTTCTGGGTCGTTACATCAGTAATAAAAAGAAATGATTATTCTTTGCAATTTCATGTAATCTTTTACATTTTAAAGTTAAATCTTTTGTTTTGGACTAATTTATGAAAATTATAGCGGATAATCTTTTTTAGATATGATTCCAACAATTTAACATGGAAAAGAATATTCTAATGAAGATATACAACTAGAATATATTTGATAAAAGTAAATATTTGTACTAAATTTGCTGCGCTTATAATAATTAAAAATAAAACTTTGCTAATAATGACGCTTGCACATAATACTCGTGTTTAGGATAATTAATTAATAGAAAAGGAATTTAAAAGGTTGAAACTGCAATAAATATGAAATAAATGGTAATAAATATGGAAGTTTAAATAATTTGATAGGTTAAATGGATTAATGGGACCGATAAGAATGGAATAGATATAAATAGTCACTAAATTTCAAATTAGTAATCATACATAAATGTCTTAGGACACGTCCGTTAGGATTTTATGGACAAATGACATTTATGAGCATTAAAAGAGGATTTATGTGTAGATAAGTATTTAAGGTAAATCTTATCGCCTTGAATAAAAAGGGAATTAGTAAGCTAAGTCCAATATCTACCTAAGATAATATAAGTAAAGAATTAGGATAGTTAAGAGCATTTAGTAGGTTAGTGATGCGAGGTCGGTAGAGTCACTCGATGGAAGACCGCCCTTCACTTTGAGGCTACCAGTAGTCGGGTGCACTTACTATAGATGTGAGATATAACTAATCCTAGGATCCATGAAGATGTGAGAGATTGGGCCTACTTTCTTAATTGAAAATATTAAATGGTCCTAATTTGAAATTAGGAGCGGTGAGGGATATCTCCATAAGGCTTTGCTTCTGGTTTGAGCTATTAAGCGGCCATAGGGTCCGCCTCTCTCCAAAAAGGAAGTATTATGTAACCTAGTGAGATTTCAAATAAATAAGGATGTCTCTAAAAGGGTTTACTTTAGTTTTGAGGTATTAAGTGGCTATAGAGCCTGCCTCCATACCGAAAGAAGTAATTTAATGAAATTCCATATTTATAATTAAGAGTTATAATGTATAACTTAGGAAGGGTTCGCTTTAGGTTTGGAGGTATTAAGTGATTGTAGGATCCACCTCTTTCCTATAAAAGAAGTATTAAGTAGCCCAATGAGATTTCCAAGCATTGTCAACTCGATAGTACCAGCGAGCAGTTCGCCTTGGGGTAAGGTATTAAATGACTGGGTCTGCCCAGTCCTTATTAATAAGGTATTAATTGGCTTGGGTATGGTCTCTCACATTGCTAAGACCGTAATAACAAATAGTACCGGTGAGGAGTCCGCCTAGGGTTAGGTATTAAGTGATGGGGACCTACCTAGAATATAGGCATTAAATAGTTAGAAGTCCGCCTAGTCCTTTTAAAGGTACTAAGTGGCTTGGGTACTGTCTCTTAAGATGACTAAGATTTTATCGACTATAGATGCAGTAATAGTTCGATATTGAATGTCGGAAGTCTTAAATAGTGATTAGAGGTCTTTGTAGCTAGGACCCACCAACTATTGATAACATTGTTAGAAAACCACCTTGAGAATAGGTCTTAAATGACGGGTTCTACCTTAATTTATGTCTTAAACGACGGGGTCTACCTTGATTGAGGTCTTAAATGACAGAGTCTGCCTATTTCTCTTTTAAAAAGTATTATAGAAGCCGCTTCATATTTAGAAGTATTAAATGGCAAATGGATATGGAAGTATTGGGTCGTTGATAAAGCTTTATCAGTATTTTGTGCCTAGGAAAGGAGTGTGTAAGCAATCTTGTGTGCAATGCAAGATTGTATTAGAACTGCTAACCTTAATGCACAAAATTATTAAATGGAAACCAGTCAGTATAAATTTATGTTATGGATAGTTTATAAATTTTCCAGTCACCATAACTTTATTCTAACCTCCTCCTCTTTATTACAACATACAAGATAGATTTAAAGGAATAGGTCATTAAAGTTGGATGTGCATTGTTGTTGGGAAAGTATTCGTTTTCTCTCATGCTTGATGCTAATGTGACAATCTGCTATCCATGGAATACCATTAACTCTAAGGTAGTAGTCATAGTCAGTATTCTTAACCTGTTATTGTTTCCGATGTGAGTTTAGATTTCTATCAATCTCTAATAATACTCATGCTTATTTGTAGGTACCAAATCCAATGACCTATGCTTTGATGGACTTGGGTTTCGGTTTTTGTTGAAATTTAGGCCCATCGAGGCTTGGGTTGTTACATTTGGTATCAGAGCCTAGGTTATTAGATCAGAGTACTTAGGATAATTTGAGGGAACATATTCGTACTTTCCTATCTAGTTATATTATATTTTTACGTTAGATTCTAAGATTTTTGACTATAAAAGTAGTTGTATTTCCGTTCAAGGAAAAGGACAAAGCAACTATGGGCTGGAAATATCATAGAGTTAAGATTTTCACACCGACTCTATAGTACACTAGCTGGTGATACATAAAGCGCTGTTGATGAAAAGCATGAGTACGACATATGGTAGAATCCCAAAGACTGGAAGTGTTCGACTTGATGGTGGATATTATAGCTAACTTGTGAATTTTGATTTTGATGATGAGTTCTAGTCGAAGACACACATTTACTCCAGATTGACGGGAAATTAAAGTCTGTATGTCGCAATTATCCAGAAGTAAGTTTTTTCTAGGGTGCATTCGTTGATCACCTCTTTGATGACAAACTGGATTTTTATTTAGAGGATTAATGTCAAATCCTTAGTCTAAAACCTGTGAGAGAATTTTTATAAAGTATATTTTAGAAATACCTTAGAGTTTGGAGAAAAAAGTTTTATAACTAATGTCTTTTCCCAAGGATTTATTTTGGAAATTTTATTTTAGAATTTTTTTGAAATTTTAATTTCGAAGAAACACGTATACCACTAATGTAACGATCCAGAATTTGACCGCTTTAAAATATACTATTTAAAGTGATTTTAAATATAAAATAGATAAGATTATATGATTCAAACAATATTAGATATGATTTGGAAAGAAAAGTATACACAAAAATAGTAACATTTGCCTATATCGACAAAAGTGACAAAACACTGATTTCATACAAGTAAGTTTCATTGGTTAAATAAATTCTTTTAATTTATTTATGAGTGTTTATAAATTTGAATAAAATTATACAAATTTATTTTTAAATTTGGTTTGCATAAATAAATAGTTTAACTAAAACGTCAAAATATGACCGTAAAACATTTTGTCGAAAATCAACGTTTTGTCAATTAAAAGTTGTCGCAACGTTGTGCACTTTTATTTTGTTATATAGAAACATATATTCAAACAGTATAAGTATTAATTAATTCACTACTCAAGTTTACTTTTACTAAACATACTTAGAAAATTCTAGAATATAATTAAGAAAAAGTAAGCACAAAAAGACAAATATGTCATTTCAAAGCAAAAAGTAAACATCAAATCAAACCAAACATAATTATTATATTCCTTACTTACTTCTTAAAAAATGACATAAAGTAATGATTTGAAATGTGATGTTCAGTGTTGAAAAAATAAGGTTGCTTAAAAAGTAAGTAAAATGTATTTTGGTCATTTTACATAATAATATTTTATTCTAAACTTTTTCCTATAAATAGCCATGCATACCTCTTCCATTTTCACACTTTCCATTCTTCTTCTCCCTTTTTGTAAGCTCTCTTCTTCTTCTTCTTCCTTAGAGCTTTATTGACCCCTTCTCTTCTACTTCCTTATTAATTTTTCTTAAAATCATATCAAATCAATTCCAAACACCATCAAACTTTTCTAAAGACCTTAGAATACCATTAAAACATGGTTTAGTATCTAAGAAGTGAAGAAATAATGGAGGAAGGAGTGGAATAGGAGGAGGCCGAACCTATGGAGGAGAAGGAAGCAAGTTGGAAAGCTCCGGAGCAAGAAAAAGAGAAGAAGGTGCCGTCGAAATCAAAAAGGAAAGTCTACAAAAAAGTTTGGAGGAGTGGAAATTATAGTGAGTACTTAAATCTTAGTTTTATTTTAATAGAAATTAATTTAATAATACACATGTTAAATTAGAAATTAAATTTGTTGAATATTGGTTGATATTGGATGATAAATTGGTTGATATTATGGTTGATTATATGTTTATGATGTGGATGATAACTTAGTTTGATAAATGATAAGAGAAGTGGTTAGTAAGTACAGTTAATTTAATGAAATTAAATCCAAATAAATGTGTGTATGGAAATTATTTAGCCTCTTAACGATTTCAAAATATGTAAAATGATTGAAAATGATATAATAATATAATATTATAATATGAAATGAAATAAAAAATGAGTGTGAAATGATGAAAATATTGTTTAAATAAGTTAAAATAGTTAAAATATGGTTTAAAAAAATTTGATGTGTTTCAGAAAAGTTCCGAAGCAGTTCACAAAATTGGTCAAAATCGAGCTCTCGCGTAGCGGTGGTTCGTAAATTTTGACTCGTAACTTCACATTAACATAAAGAATGATTTATAAGTCGGATTTCTTCGAAATAAAATTCTTTGGTTCACAATGATAATAGTTTTCCAACGAAAAAAGAAAATCAAGATTTCATCAGGTAGATTTTGAAATATGTCCAAAACAATTTTCTAAAAACATCATGGTTTTGTAGTTCGGAATTCAAAAAGGGATTTCTTTATAAATGATTAAAAATATGAAATAAATTTGATAAATCTATTAAAATAGTTTAATAGAGATTTGGAATGGAAAATATGGATTTTCTAATATTAAAAAGTTGTTTAAATCAAATGAGCTTATATAGCACTTTCCGTAGCACTTTTATGCTACGAATTCTTTAACCTTTTGAATATGATATTTTTTTAAGTTTTTACGAAGGGTTAAAAAATTATTAAGCTAGAAGGGCTTAATTATTATATTAAGGTATTAATATAAGATTAAAAGTTTGCAAATGTTTTGGAAATGATGAACCTGATTTAGGTTAGTTTTCTAATAAAGATTTTGATAAAGAAAGTTATTATCTAATAGGATTTTGACAAATCAAAGAAGTTGGTGAAAAGAAATTACTTTCAATTGCAAAATAGCAGTTTTCTTGTTATTTACGACATTGCCATGCCGAAGTCATAGTCGCCGAAGTTCTTGTTGCTGTATTATATGTTGCCGACCATAGAATTAATTTAGGACGCTTGGAGTCGACGTCGGCAAGGATACTATCGATGTCATGATCTTAGATGTGAACTTGCCGCCTGTTTTACTAAATCGTTTTGACACCACCTATTTCTATAATGTCACGAACCTATAGCTTTTGAAGTACTTATTGCACCGATAATGATGCCACATAATTTGATACCGCCAAAAAGCAATGAAGCCGCGTCTTTTAATTCAGCAATATAGTGTTGCATTTCATCCTTACCGACTCTAATCATTACCACCTAATTCTTTAAACCATTTTAAAGTAGCTACGTCATCATCGTCAACATTAATGCAAAATGGCTATAGTAAGGCTACATTTCCTTTAAAGCTTTGGCGTTAAAGACCAATCAATGCGCCACCTTTTATTTTCAAGTTTAAAGCTTTTAACACTTTGCGAATCTATAAAACTCGATACTCGACTATATAACCTTAAAATTTAAATATTCAAGATTTTAACATATTTTGTTATTGAAGAGGGACGACGACCCCTAGTGGCATGAATGACGTCAGGCTTCACCAAAAGATAGCTTTACTAAGTTTTGTCTACATAGTCTATTGTTTTTGAGAGGCGATGATCTCTAAGTGATTTTGAATTTCATCAATAAAGTTTTATAAATGCATATATCATGAGATAAATATTTTAGGATAAATTAAAGGGCTATATTTTCCTTGTTTTAAAGTATGATTTCAAGGGTTAAATCATTTGCAAAGGTTTTGTTTTCAAGGAAATAGGAAAGGGTATTTGGCTAAGGATTTTTACTAAAGAGATTATTGTTTTTGTCACTTTTGGGTAGATTATGGTATGATGAATTGACTCAAAGATTCGGAAACTGAATGCGACTGGAGTAGGGTAGTGCCCTATACTTCAGCTATTATCCCCTAGCTGATATAAGTCCTAAATTCTAGTGCGTAAGGCTTTGTCAAGGGTAAGACTAAAATTACTTTTACGTATAAAAGGGAATACACAAATATAAGATAGGTTATAGGTTGGCCTGGTAAATCTTTAGGTTCACAGTAAGCCTAGAAAAACTATGAGTTTGACAGATAGTTAGGTAAACATTAGGATAGGTTTATTTGGATAGACCGTCTAGTTTTCTTCTAACAGTCAGTTAGGAAATTTGGTATATTTGGTTGGTCTGAGTCAGCCATGTAAGTTGGTAGTCACCCTGTGAAAACTAAACATTGGAACCGATAGTCTATTTAACCATTGTGGTTTCAGGATTTTGTTTTGCAAAAGATATATTTTAAAAAGGGATATTAGTGAGAGGAAAACCTATTTCGCTCAGCGATGTGGTCTCACTAGTTATCTATAAAATGAGATGTCATATTATTATTCACACCAGGCTTTTTTCCTGACTCGAAGTTTATGTTTTTTCCTTAAACCCTCGTGTGCTCAAAATTCAATTTGAGTAGGTCGAGGATAAAGGTTTACAGGTTAAGTACGTTTCGGAAAATAAATCTTCCAAAGACATATAGGAGGCAAAGCTGGCTATTTAGGAGTTTATCTTTGTATATTATTAATCTGCTTTGTTGAAGTTATTTTGTTAAAGTGTATGTGAAGACAGATGTTATAACTATATATTAGTAAACTCCGATCAACCAAGTGGCACCTTCATATGTCCCTCTTGGAGTATTTTGTAATAATTATATTTTATCTGAACCTGGGCAACGTTTGAGATTATGTACTAAATATGAAATATGAAATTATGTCTTTGAAAAGAAATGTAAAATTTTGTTTTGAAATTATGTTCAAAACATTTCATATTCTTGTGGCTTGATGTTACCGATACAATTAGCATATCCGCATTTTGTCATCGGAAATTAATACTATAGATGACTATAGCATCTGTAGCACCTCAAAATGGGGGATGTTATATACGTGTTCTACCTACATCATAAGTCTTTTCAAATATAAGCCCATAGAACTTTCTCATATATAAAGGCTTTCCAAATATAAGCCATACCAACTTGCTATTAATCCAATAACCCACACCTATCGTTCAGAATGTCCTATCAATGTAAGAGATAGTACTCAAGTCACATAATACCTTTTAATAAGAATTAGGCAGAATCCAACCATTTAACACCTTATTTAAGGCAGGTCCATGTCATTTACTACCCATCCCAAGGTGGACTCCTTATTAGTAACTATCTAGCTGATATTGAACGGAATTTCTCTAACCATTTAATACTTCCTATTGAAGAGGCCATTTTCCAAGATATCCTCTACCACGTCTAACGTATAACCCCGACCATTTACTACTTCCTTCATAGAGAAGAGGGGGGCCCTCACACAACCACTCTAATGGCGGCTTCGACCGACTTCCATTAGAGAGAGCCTCTATCAAGCTCTACCACTCAACCCACCGTGCTCTACCCACCAAGCTCTACCACCATCATCATCTCCAATAGCAAGCCTGTTTCTCCAACTAGCGGCACAACCTTTTAGCTCCTACCTTTCGATTACTGCCAACCCATCTTCAAGAGCTCTTCCATCTCCGAGGCTCCTCCTTAAGGGACAACCCTCGCGGTCGTTCTTCCCTGAGGTCTCCTCCTTACGAGACCCTTAGACAAGGATATTATACTCTTGTAAAATTTAGTCTAGTCTCCCTCATTATTCTCTTATAACAGTCTATAAATTAAAAAAATCGATACAGTAAAGGAACATCACAATGGATGTAGACCACATTGGGCCGAACCACTATATGACATTGCGTATTTACTTTATGTACTTAGTTCTCCCTAGGATAATTCTATGCCATCTCATGCCATGGTCAAGTCTCCATGTCCACTCCAGCCTTCCATACTCCCTTCCATGGGCAAGCACCTCCGTCCGCTCCTACCCCTCTCAATCCACATTCCCCCAAGTAATGACCTAACATTAAAGGACCCATCGAACCGCCCTCCGCTTTGGGATGGTCCGCCTGTAACCGACCTTGTTGCTCAAGCGGGTTCACATCCTCCACCAAAGGCGAGCCTTACCTTAGGGGTCGACTCGTCTAAAAAGTAATCCTAGCGTCGGCACGATAGTATCCTCCCTGATATGATCGTATTCCAAGGTTTGGTCGAGTTTTCCATACTCATGACGAAAAATCGGGTCAACGGTACCTCACGATTTAATACTGGACCTTTAAGCTCAAACAAACAACATCTTAATAATCACCCTTTCGAACTCTATATTCCCACTTAACTTCCGAAGCTTTACCTTCAGAATCTAGAGTATTGGTGCTGACGAAATTCTACTATGGCACTTGAAGGAGGGCCCCGCGTCTCTGCATTTCTTTCCATTTGGAGATCCAATAGAGCCCTTAAACCAGTTATGTCTAGTCTCAAAAATGGAAGAGTCATCTCGAAACTATCCCTCAACCTTCACATTCAGCTCATTGAAGAAGACAACAATGAAAGACTGGTCACCCTCACTTTGAAGAACGAATGGTCAAGAATATGGTCCTATGTATGAACTCAAAGCTTCTCTGATCAGCCAACGTTCGGGATACCTTCAGGAATCCCTTCGTGAATCTGCACAACTCTGGAAAATCATTAAAGCCCTACATGATGAGTTTAAAAATCTTTCCGCTGAGTTGCTAAAATATAAAGGTTTAGATCCCTCTAATAAGAGAACCATTATGGACAGTCAAGGTGTTGAGTCTCGAAAGAAATTGAAACGCGAACAAATTCTTACTCCCCTCAACAAGTATCTATCTCAGATCTTTCTAAGGACCCGTTATCCTAACTATCCCCCTTCCACCATAGAAGATCCAAAAGGAAAGAACTACTGTATTTGTCATCGAGCAAATGGACACGAAATATGTAAGTGCTAAAAGATCTCTTACGTAGGCGAGGAATTTATACAGAAAAGGAAGTTGATTGAGTTATCAAAACATTGAGTAAAATATCCCATTTCAAAACTCTTTTTTTGCCTTGTTATGTTTTTCGTAACTTCAGGACATGTTCATGTAACTCTTCCAAGTGAATGCATATGGCACTTTTCTGCAAAAGATGGAAACGTACCTCTCGATTGTATCCTCTCCAACAAAATGTTTAAACTCTTGGGAGTACTTTATGGTCTCGGTAGTCTTGAATATTTGATTGGCAGACATCCCCTTTCGATGAAATTCTTCTTTAGTAAAATCCATTTCATTTAGGCTTCTCTTGAGAAGTGCACATATATCTTAGCATTTACGGTATCTCTTTCGGTATATTCTCTCCCCTTATGTACTTTTACCATCCTTCCTTATGGCAAGGAAGCATACAGGTGGATTTAACTGAGCTCGACATTGGATGGAGTCGGCATGGTTGGGGTCGGCATAGGATGGAGTCGGCATAACTGAGCTCGGTATAGGAGGAGGTCAGCATGGTTGGGGTTGACATAATAAGAGTCGGCGTGGTCAGAGCAAAGGAGGGATTAGCATTAGCAAAGGCAATGGGTTAGCATAGTTCGAGGCAGGATGGATTGGCATCCTCAAGAAGAGAAGGGATCGACATTGGCTTGGACGAGGAGGGGTCGACATTGGTTCAAACGAAGAGGGATCAACATTGGTTCAAACGAAGAGGGATCAACATTGGTTCAAATGAAGAGGGTTTGGCATTGGTTTGAATGAAGAGCGATCGTCATTAGTTTGGAGGTGGATGGATCGTTATAAATTGTTGGAGGGCTATGGATCATCATGTTTCAGAAAGAAGGATCGGCATTTAGTTAAGTAGAGGGACAACTATTAGTAGTGCTAGGCCGATCATTATTTTTGGTCGAGTTGGGTTTAACGATCGTTATGGTGGGCCCATGTAGGTAAGAAGGCCTTGTAGCCGAAGTTTCACATATCAATAAGCAAACTTGGCTTCAGAAAAAGGATCTTCATTTTGTTTCTCTTCATCTTCTACCTAGAGGTTGCTCTACCATTTTCAGTCTGGAATCTTGGATTGTAACTGTAATCAAATTTCACTATAATAAAAAGGATTGTTTTGGAGTGGACGTAGGCCAGAGTTAGCCGAACCACTATAAATCTTGTCTTCTTTATTTGCTTTCATTTTAATTTGCTTATTCTTCATATTATATTCTCTACATCATATACTATGTATGATCTACGATTGGATATTGGTGCTTTCACATATAATTGGGCGTTGTTGGCTATTTTTGATGCAAATATTTTGGTGCTTTCATTGAGAGAGCTTACACTCAAAGATTTGGAAGTTAAGATCTTGGATTTGAAAGCTTGGAAACTTGGATTTAGGAAGCTAGCATGATGATGGATGGAGTGCAGTCACCGGGACCAGCCTTTGATCAACCAGGAATGATCGACAAAACCATAACCGACATTATATAATGATCGGTGCTAATCGTTTCCCACTCGAGGGCATGCCCTCGGGTCATGTTAACTCAATTGTTGGATAGATATTCAATGGTGATATGGATTTTGGAATGGATTAGAACTTGGATGCATGTTTAGAAGAGGACAATCTAGGATTCCCTCATGGACTCGGGGGCAGGATGGAAATGATGATCGGAAACCACTTATGGATGCCGGGACAACTGGAAACTAGAATCCAAGACTTGGTGCAGAAATTAGCAGGCTTAGATATGGATTGGAGCAACTGGGGGCAAACCCCGCTTAAGGAAACTGGAACGACATTACTCGCTATGGAACCAGGGGCATGGATTTGAATGGCTTTGTAAGGAATTGGATAGCGATGATGGAACAGGAGCAGCCATCATCCACCACAAATCGGAGCTAGCCCGGCTTCAGGGCAGGGGTCATCATCTCTTGATGACATGATCTAAATAACTAATAATAAATTCTACATTAAAACGGCTAAGTCACTTATACATGTACGGGATCGAGGACGGTCCCTAAGCATGCTCTATGATAGCAATAAACCACCATAATTAATGAACCTTAAAACACTTGGATCCACACTACTACGATAAATAACACAGGTCGTGGTTATGGCACCAATCATAGAGATGGGGCAATAACCGTGAGTTACGAGTCCCTTCGTCGGAGAGTGATAGGATGGGCTCGAATATGGATTAAGTCTTCAGTTAGGGATCGAGGCCGGAGTAGGATACCCAATGGATTAAGTCCTCGATCGGTGAGTCAAGGCCGAAGAAGGATATTCATGGATTAAGTCCTCGACTGGGGAACGTGGCCGGAGTAGGATACCCCACGGATTGAGTCCTCGACCGAAGAGTCGAGGCCGAAGAAGGATAGCCATGAATAAGCCCTCGACCGAAGAGTCAAGGCTGGAGTCGGATAAAGCTACCCGGAGAGGTCTCAAATTTGGATATGGACCTAGAGAGGTCCCGGACTAGGATTAAAGGACCCGAAGAGGTCCCAAATTCGGATAGACCCGGAGATGTCCCGAATTTGGATATGGACCCGGAGAGGTCTCAGATTTGGATATGGGCCTAGAGAGGTCCTAAACTTGGATAAAATGATCCGAAGAGATCGAGGATTCAGTTATGGATTCAGAGTTGGATATCGACTCGAAACAGTCATGGATTTCGCTAATGATCCTGAGAGATCAAGGAATCAAATTGGTAACAGATTGTGTTTTAGGTCGGATAATGTAACAGTCAATGGATTATGGGCTTCAGATTTTGGAATTATGGCAATTCAATACACGCCTTCCTATCGCAAGGCATATTTTGAGGGGCAAAGTGTTAACCCATCTTTCGGCAGCATACAAGCGGATTTAACCCAATAAACTTCACGGTTATCGAGGCTGCAATATCATGGATTTGGTTCAATGGATAGGCAGATACCAACTAGAGATAATAGTACGAAGCCCGATTAAACATAGTATAAAAAATGAAGAGTGCTTGAATTGTGAAATTTGGCTTGAATAAAGGAGGATTGACATGGGATGATTTGATTTAGCATAGATCGGCAAGGTAAGAAGCAACATGGTAGGAACGTTCAACATGTTTGCTTGGCTTGGGGTGTTGAAGGGTTTGGCATACTTCAATAAGAAAGGATCGGTATAAGAAGGGATCGGTGTAATATGGAGTAGGATGGTATGGGTTAGCATATAAGGAATAATGGTCAGCATTGTTGGCTCGATATAGGATGGAGTCGGCATAACTAAGCTCGACATAGGAGGAGGTTAACATGGTTAGGGTCAGCATAATAAGGGTCGGCATGGTCAGAGAAAATGAGGGATTGGCTTTAGCAAAGGCAATTGGGCCGCTTAGTTCGAGGCAAGATGGATCGACATCCTCAGGAATAGAAGGTATCGACATTGGCTTGGACGAGGAGGGGTCAACATTGGTTCAAACAAAGAGGGATCGACATTTTTTCAAATGAAGAGGGATCGACATTGGTTCAAACGAAGAGGAGTCGACATTGGTTTGAACGAAGAGGGATCGTCATTGGTTCAAACGAAGAGAGGTCGACATTGATTTGGTGGTGGATGGATCGATATAACTTATTTAAGGGCTATGGATCGACATGTTAAGGAAGAGGGATCAACATTTTGTTAAGTAGAGGAATAACGATCGATAGTGCTTGGCCGATCGTTATTTTTGGTCGAGTTGGGCTCGACGATCGTTATAGTGGGCCCATGTAGGTGAGAAGGCCCTATAGACAAAGTTTCACCTATAAATACTTCAGGCTTGGCTCCAGAAAAAGGATCTTCATTCTGTTCCTCTTCATCTTCTACCTAGAGGTTACTCTGCCATTTTCATTCTGGAATATTGGATTGTAATTGTAATCAAATTTCAATATAATAAAAGGGTTTGTTCTAGAGTGGACATAGGTGGGAGTTAGTTGAACCACTATAAATCTTGTCTTCTTTACTTGCTTTCATTTTAATTTGCTTATTCTTCATATTATATCCTCTATGTCATATATTATCAGTGATATTGACTGGATATTGATGCTTTCACGTACAATAGGGTGTTGGTGGCTATTTTTGACGCCAACATTTAGATACCATACTTATGCCTAGAATTTAGAAATTGAAATTCTATCATTGAGGTGACGAGGTCAATGTAGAGTTTCACTTTACTCCATTTAAATGAAGCCCTCTGGCTAATTTGATGAGATTAATGGAAGGTTTTCACTTTACTGAGTCTAATCTCTTTTCTCAAGCTCAAATTAAAAACTTTCTACCAACTAGGTAATCATGTGAATTCAAAAAGTTTTTACAAAACTTTTTTGAAACTACCCCTTTAAAAAAGTATAATAATTTATATCTCATTCCATCAAGTTTAGTCATTTCCTTCAAACTCTTTGGAAAATAAGGTAATTTATAAATTACGCGATTTCAAAGACCTTCTTAAAAATATATCCCTAAACTACTCCTTTTCAAAGAATACACATTTCTCTTTATTAAGTAAGAACCATCATCACTATCAACTCAAAAATGTATTTTATATGGATGATACCAGCCAAAAGTGGTTGTGGATGGTCGATACTAGCTGAAAAGTGGTTGTAGATGGTTGATGCCAGCCAAAAGTGGCTAAAGATTTTGGACCCAATAAGAAATTGGCAGACCTCGCCATAAGAGCACCTCTAGAGTGATGCGCCACAAAGAGTGTAGCCATATCACCTGAGTTTAAAAAGATGTCGAAAAGTAGAATGCATGCTAATAGTGAGTCATAGTCAGTGTAACCATGCATTGGGTAGATTTCCAAATTAGAGTTGGGTAGATTCTTAACTAGGATAGAGAAACTGGTAGATTCCCGTGTAAATGAATTGGGTAGATTCCCAATCAGAATAGAGAAACATATAGATTCCCATATAGATTAGAATTGGATAGCCAATTAGAATAAAGAAGTAGGTAGATTCTCATATAAATTAGAATTGGGTAGATTCCCAATTAGAGTGGGGAAACAGGCAGATTCCCATATAGATTAGAATTGGGTAGATTCCCCACTATTGTAGAGAAATTGGTAAAATCCCATACAAATTAAAATGATGAGTAGATTCTTAATAGTATCAAAATCTTATGAGGAAAAATTCCAGGGCTAAGTAAGAGCATCAGGTAAGAATCCCAATTAGGATCGAAAGGACAACATTAAGGTCAGTGAATAAAGAATACCAAGAACATTGATATTGAAAGATATCGAGGGGAAAAAGATACCCCATGGAAGGGAAGTCCTATAAAAGCACAGTTAAGCAAAGTAACAACATAAGAAGTGAAACCGAAAGGAATGAAGTTTCTTTATATATATCTTATTCAAGAAAATGTTAAGAGGGATAGGCCGAGGCGAACGCCTAAAGTGACAATTTTACTAAACTAGACTACAAAATCAAGAACATTAGTATGTAAGGTGTAAGAGAAAAGAAGAAATTCTCCTCTAATTAGTAAAACTGAGATGACAAGTTAGAACCCTCCAAAACAATCCAGATATTCATGATCTCGAAAGGAGCCTATTAGCACTGTCATCCTCAGCCTCCTTTCCTCTCTTTGTTTAAAAGGAATAACCATGTCATCTCCTAAAACCAGATATTAACTTGGGGAATACTCTTCTCGAAGATAATTTAGCTCTTTGTTTTTAGACCTAGCTTCGACTCAAGAAAACCACTCTTATAAGGGCTACTTTGAACTTTTGGAGTTCGATTAACTTGTCCTTATAAGATTGGTAAAGAGAAGCATAGTCTCACTGGATCTTTGAACAGTTCAGCAAGGATATTCCTTAAGAAACATAAAATTAAGATTAGTAGGGATAAAAGATGGGAAGTAAGGAAGGATTCCATATCAGTTACCCTATTTTGAGGTAGCATATAATAATTGCATCAAGATTAGATGAGAGTTACAAAGGTCATTACAAAGACAAGTTACAACATGTCTCCTCCATTAAAAGTGTTATAAGGGGTATCTTCTTGTACCTCCTCATCAGTAGTAGATTCTTCTTCCTTCCTTACTGAGATTTCGGCTTCCTCCTCCTCCCTTACCAGGTCTCGGCTTCGAAGGCCTCAGTATCCTTCTCTGTCCGGTGTTCCTCATATTTCCTAGCAAAATTGGCCTCAAGTATGGCAACATTGTTTCCGAGATAAAAGAGAGAGAAAGGAATGTCTTGATCTCGATAGTGAGCGTAGGCATCAAATAATACTTGAAAGGCTTGCCTACTAGCTTCCCTCTCATGCTTTTCTCTAACGATGTAATGTTCTTTATCAATCACCCCAGCCTCGGCTTTCTTTAGCTTCACATCCTTATCCTTTAAGGCTTTATCAAGGGTCTCAATCCTATGATCCTTCTCTCCCATAGTCCTGCTCGATTCCTCAACTTGAGTAGTTGCTTCTTGAACCTTATCCTTGAACTCTACGAACTCCTTTTTATCGCTTCGACGGCAACCATTGTTTTCTCAATCTTCAACCACATGTTGAAGGATAGAGAATTCCACTACCATATAGAAAGAGGTAAACAAGTAAGGAAAAATATTGAAATTATAAACCTCTATAATAACTTCCCATTTTACCTTGATACTCTCCCGAAGGCCATATTCAATCGTCTTTCGGACTCCATGAACAATAGTGGGAAGCCTAACGTGCGCTTCAATGTTAGTAGAAGAAAGACCACCTTGAAAAGCGACCCTCGTAATCTCCATGGCTTGCTTGTTCTTCTCAAAAAGAAAACCTGGAATTTTTCTAGAGCTTTTGGCTTGGGAAGGTTTAGAGGCCTTTTATTTCTTTAAGTCGAGAGCCTCTTTGTCAAAAGATAACAACCTATCCCTTTTTTTAATCGCATTTCCCTTACCTTGGGAGCTAGATTTCTTAGAAACCCTATAACAAGGAAAAGAAGATAAGGCTAAAATCAAGATCAAGACTAAAAGTTATGATTAAGAACATTAGATAAGAAAATCTAATGATTAAATAGAAAAACCCTCAGCCTTACCTTTCCCGGGATTAGATTCGGCTTCATCCCCACTGCCGACGATTACAATGGAAGCTCAACATACTTCCTAGAAGGCTTGAATCCAACAAAATCAGCAGAAGGGAGTAACAGACCAACGGTTTTCAACTTGCTCTTGGTAATAACTAAATGCTGGTATGGTCGAAGGGAGGGAATCTTCATAACTTCTTTATACTTATCTTTAAACTAACTAACAAGTGTTGAATTATTACTCTTTTTGGGTCTCTCCAATTAAGTTCCAACAAAATAAAAAGACACAGTTCAGAATGTGAATAAGACTAAGAAAAGAGAGGAGTATCCAACGAAATATCGACATTATTGAAAGAAGTAATGATTCAGTTAGAGGAAGCTTTTACCAGAAACCACTGTTGTGTGTTATTTTGCTAAAGCAGACATCTAAAGGAGACTTCCTTATGTGGGAAATTCCCTAAAAGTCTTAGGTTCTAGCATATTGAACGTATAATTGATCTCGATAGTACATAAGTTTCGATAATCGTTTTCAGAGTATAAGAACGCCACAACAAATAGAGTTGAGTGATAGGTAGATAGAAGTTGGAGAGGGGTGAGATTTCAAACTCTAAGACATCAATAAACAGAGGAGCAAGGGGCAAAAAGATCCTATGTTCCAAATGCTCTATAGACCACACAAAACCCTTTAGGAGGATTATGATTAGTAAAATGCAACCCACCCCAGAAAGCAAGTGTAACGACCCGCCTTTTTTACTCTCAAAAATTGGCACTAATACATCTACCCTATTCACGTGTTGACCGTCCAAGTACCGGAAAGACAGATTGTTAGGGAAAAAGAAAGAAAGAATAGAATCTCACATCATGACAAAAACTATATAATATACACTTGATCTTTACAAAAAGAAAAGAACTTTATTATATACACAACACTAGAGTACACTAACCCATTATCAGCATGGACAGTTATAACATCATATCCTTACAATTGCTGATAAATACAAACAACAACAAAATAGAAAACTACGGAAGTATATAAGATACATAAATTCATTTTAGAGAATCCAACTTGTCACCTAAAATCTCCAAAGCTTCCAGCTCAATCTACAAAATATGTTTGGGCTGACTCGAGCATTCTAAGAAAACTACACCTGGATCAGTCTAGTAATCAGCATGAAAAAACTCAATCAAATTATATTGATTTCTATTTTTATAAAACACTTTCAAAATAAAAGGTATCTCGTAAGACCATGCCACACATAAACACCGAAGAGTTTTTACCTTATGATAACCAAAACATAAACACTACACATAAACACCAACGAACCTGATATTATCATAATGTCTATGGTTTAAAGAATATAAAATATAGCTAAAATTGTTATATTAATTAAATTCTAGAATAATAAGTATACAACTAAATTCGTGTGGCGCTTATTGGAGAATGGATTCCAACAATGGTAAGATATGAGACTGCCTTCCATACAGTATATTTCTAGACAAAATGTATCGAGGGCTACAAATGCATTTTCCCTTATCTAACTCAAGATCGGTCTACCCCTTACCGGATAGTATCGAATATGTCATTACCTCGGTTGCTTTCCAACCTTAATCGATAGCTTTCATGCACAACAAAATCCATAATATAATGATCTAGAAAGGTGATGGCACACCCTAATAGGTACGACCCACATAGCCCTGTCACATCTACCCTGCTTTAGCCATTTCCCATGTTGTGAGGCTTGATGCAACGCTTTTACCATTTCTCTTAACAATTCCTGCTTAGAATGCTAACACTATCTTTCGGGCAGCAATGCAACGCCAGCATTAATCCATTCAAGTTCGCTATGGGTCTGAATGAAATTGAAGGCACTACTTCCACTATATTCATTTTGGAATCACCCTTAGGATTGTAGTAAGTAGCCCTTACAGTTCAAAGAACTCGGTCTTTGAAACTATCATCATTAAGATGTCTCCAATTCGAATGCTTATGCCGGTTAAAAGTGGTTTCGGATAATATATCTGATCCCGGTCTCTCTGAACCGATACTGATAGTTTTAAAACTCGCCAAGTTTGATAGTCGGTTATTTAACTATCAAATAAAACAAATAGCAACAATCCAGAGATTCAATTACCCATAGCATCCACTAAGCCTCAAAATAAATATTTCATTTATTAAATCCCTTTTCCAAAATATTCATATACTTATCTTACTGGCATTAGTATATTCACAAAATGTTATAAATGATTTCTTATTTCAAAGTCATATTAAAAGGATTAAAAAAGTTGTTCAAAAAGAAATGGATATAAGGATAACCCTAAATACTATTCCTTTGGTGTTAAGTATGGAATGAATGTTACATAGCACCAAAATTAAGAAGGCCAATTTAGAGAAATCCAATCTCAATTTCTTTTATAAATCTCTTCAATAAATCTCTTTCATTTATGAAAATCTCCTACTAAAATTCAAAATCCTTTTATGAAAAATCTTTATAAATCTCCAAATTTATTTATAAAACTCCTTTATAAATATCCAAAAACATTTATAAACTTATTTCCAAATTTGAAAATCTCTTTTCAATTAAACACATTTCATGAATTTCCTTATTTAAAATGAAAGTCCTTTAACAAATCTTAATCGATAATGTTCCTTTGATAAACAAAGCAATTATTTAAAACACCTTGAAATAAACAAGTTGTTTTCAAAACATCCTTTATAAAATTTGTCTTTAATCTGCATTAACAGAATAACGACTTTAAACAATTATTTACAGAGTATTAAATTACTTCAAAACACCTTTAATAAAATGATTGCTTAATTATCTTTTAAATATCATATTTAAAAGGGTAATAAACCTTAAATATTACGAGTAAGTAATAACTTTACTTAAAAGCCATCTAATAATATAATAATCAACTTTAAAACCATAATCACAAAAAAAAGATTGATTTCTCAAAATCAAAAGGAGGCTAAGTGACCACAATGGTTCTCATTTAATTAAGTTTAATTTTCCAAGTTATAACATGGGTATTTAAATAACAAGCATATATGTAAAAGGAATCAACAAATGACAATCAACCATCATTTAGGTAAATGTCCAAGTCACCAAAATAGAAGAACTTGGATTTTATTATGCTTAATAGATGTCAAACATAATCTATTAGGTGAATTATAGCTGAATGGTGATTTTCCGCTAAACAGATGTCATTGGGTTTTATACTCATTTGGGGTTACTTAAGGGTAATTGACAAATAAATCCCTTGGATTTAAACATCCTTTAGAAGAGTTACTTTGAAAATAAACTGATCTTTAGAAATAGAGTAGCTAAATCTTTAAAACTTTGATTTGAAAATTTAAAAAACATTTAAACTCTTTATTTTAATAATAATTAAACCTTAAATTAATAATTAAATAATAATTAACTATTAAATGAATAACTAAATAATAATTATCCTTCAAATAAATAATCAAATAATGGGTAATCTTTAAATAAGTTAATAAATATTAATTAAACTTAATTAATAATTAATAATTAAATAATACTTAATCCTTAATTAATACTTAGATAAAGAATTATACCTTCATTTAATAATTTAATAATAACTAAACTTTAATTATTAATTAAATAATAATTAACCCTTAAATAATTAATTAAACAATAATTAACCTTTTATTAATTAACTAATTATAACAAACTTAATTTATAACTAATAGAAATTTACTTTATTAACTAATGATTAAGTGCTAATTACCTTAATTAATTAATTAATCATTAAATAAATAAATAAATAATTTTTATTACTTATAAAATTTTTGAGAACACTTTTCAAATAGATAGTCAAGTGAAAGAACTTTAGATTTCAAAAAGAGTTTGTTTTTACGAACTGCACCCATAGCGACTAGTGCTATATGACCTGTAATTTCAAAACTTGATTTTATATCGAAAAACTTCAAAATTCTTAACTTTTGTATTCTAACTACTTTTATAAACTTTGAATATAGCTTTGAAAACAAAAGTAAAGATTTTGAAATTTTATAAAAAACATTTCAAGAAAGTAACGTTATAAAACAAGTTTTTAAACCAAGGTCCTCAATGTCATGAACTAATAACTCCAACATACTAACTTTTCTTTAACATATATCATCATATCATAATACAA
This sequence comes from Allium cepa, assembly GCA_030765085.1. Lineage (NCBI taxonomy): Eukaryota > Viridiplantae > Streptophyta > Magnoliopsida > Asparagales > Amaryllidaceae > Allium > Allium cepa. The sequence goes on along the minus strand of CM060934.1, from coordinate 952,585,124 downwards.
CTTACATACATGCCATCACAACATACAACTAGTAGAGACCTAACTTTCACTTTAGTAACTTTCAATTTTTACTTTCATTTCCAAATCTATGCACATCCAAGCACATATTACACATACAAATCAACATCCATTTTACCACAACAAGTACTATATTTATCAACCAAAAAAACAATAAGTATACATCATAATTTAAAGTTAGCAACTTTAAATAAAGGAATTAGTTCTTCTCACCAAAATCTATCCAACTCTAACTCAAACTTCCTCTACTTTGCAAAACGACCTAGATCCTAGCTTTGCCTTAGTATAAATGAAGTTTTGGAGTCATTCAAGGCCAAGATGAATTCGACCGTGTAGGGTGGAGGCTCGGCCTAACTTGAATAAGGGGTGGTGGGATTGTTTTTGAGAAGGTAGTTGTAGAAGTGGAGGGAGGAGTGTTTAAATATGGTTTCATAAATTAAAAGTGAATAAAGCTAAGGTTTTTAAACTTTAAAAATTCGTGGAAGCTGTTATAGAGGTTTTAAAAGCTTAGAAAGGAGATGGAGTTTTGAGAAAAATATAGAATGAAATGAAAAATGAGAGAGGAAAATTAATGGAATTGATTTTATACAAAATCCATTTGGCAAATTACTAAAATAGCCTTATGTACCATGCCCTCCACTACATGCTTGCCTCCTCTTGACCTTGCCCCCTCCACCTCACCATTTCACATGCAAGCCACCTCTTGTCCCCATCTTAACCAACATACAAAACACTACATTGTACTTATCTTTTAGGTCATGTGATAAATTATGACCTTCCATCCTTTCTTTCTTTCACTTCATTTTTAAACCTATTTAACTTTTCATAAAAAGTCACCATATTTTTGTAAACTTAAGTAAACACACACACATATACACATACATACATGCATGCATACATACATACATATATTCACTAAAATATGCTAACTTATGAATGTATATATTTATATTATAGAGTTTATACTGTTCTCGACAACTTTTAGTTGATGAAAAGTCAAAAATTCAGAAATCGATTTCCGGTCACATTTTCGATTTTTCTTCGAGCTAAAAAATTTTGTAAATAGATTTTGAAAACTATTTTACCATTACTAGTTATTATTTAAAAGAGTTTTATTTTAATTATAAAATCAATTATTTGAATATATTTAAAATTAATTAAATATCTGCAAATCAAAGCGGTGAAATTCTACGTCGTTGCAGCAAGTGTCTCAACTCCAATAATTCTGTAGGAAGACAAAAATTCATTAAGAACTTGTTGGACTGCAATAGGAGTGTGAATTTTCAACTTAAGAGAAAGGAAGAAATATGTTCAATTGCAAAACTAGAATCGACATTATTTCCAAGATAAAGATTAAGCGAATTGAACTCAATTTAAGTCTTGGATAAGCAATAAAAGGAAAAATGTCAACGGCTGTATCAGTAGTCACAGTAAGAAAAAAACAACGTTAAAAAAGGACTTTCTTACTTGTGAACAAGTATCGAAAGAAGAATCAAAAAAAGCTCGAGAATGTTAATGATGGTTTTTCAATTTGAACAAATGAAAAGAGGAAAGAAAATGGGAGGAGTGTTTATATTAGAAGGAATGACATAGATTAAAGAAAGAGAAGTTTTCCACCATGGATTTAGTTTGATAAAGAATATCAAAAGGCCACCCAGTCAGATGCCAAGTCAACCTTGCATAGGAAAGGAGAAACACTTTTTAAAGATGCCCAATCAGCTGTAGACATTTGGGCCAACATTAAATGAGAAACAAGAACCCATTCCATCAAGGGTCCAATTTCGAATGATCACTTACGAGTTCATACTACAAACGAAGTTTTGACCTCACTGTCCCAAAGTATATTTTACCTATCGGCACCATAACAGTTTAACTTACACTTAGCCTAGATGATTTCAAGTGCAAGCATAATTTTTGAAAAAGCTTGACCTCACGGTCCTAAATTAGATTTTGTCTTTTAGTACCGTAACAGTTTCATTTATGTAACAATCCCGTTTTTAAGCCAAATTTAATTTAGTAATTAATATAATTTTTTAGAATAAATTTGTGAAATAATTTGAATTTTTCCAAAATAAATAACATATGTGTTTGTTTATGTATATATATATATATTGTAAATAGAATTTTGATTTGAAATTCAAAAAATAAATATCTTAAGAATAAACTAGATATAAAAACTCTATATTTTAAAACTAATAAAAATTTGTTTTCTAATTATAATATATATATATATACATATGTATATATATTGTGATTTGGAAGTTATGTTTTGAATTCAATATAATAATTTTCAAAAGCTATTTAAGGGTTAAATTCTATATTTAAAAAAACACTAAAAAATAAATATTCATTAATTAAAAAGTATGATGGCTTAAATAGGATTTAATAAAAAGATTCATTTCTTTTGCTTTTATATACTTTACATGAATAATGTCATTTGTAAATATAAAAATACAAACATAAATTAATGAAGACATATATTAATATAAAAACATAAGAAAACATTAATAACATGCAAAATTAACAAGTGTAAGTTAATTGTAACATGCATAATAACAAGTGTCATATTTTTTATTTTCTTTTATTTTTAAAAATAATAAAATCAAGGTTATACATATCTCTCTACTTCTCATTTTTCTTTCATAATTTCAAAAACTAAACCAGAAAAGGCTATAAACCAGAAAATAAAAACTTGAGCAAACAAATCTCTTACAAACTTCAAACCTGAAGCATAGATTCAACAAAAATCAAAGCAAAGGTCATCTCAAAAGACCAAAGCAATTTCTAGATCAATTTCCAGTTTTCAAAGTTTTCAAGGTTTAAAGCTCCTCTATTCAACATAAATCCTATGAGTAAACTATTTTTTTTAAAAACCTTAATCTGTTTATAACTTGATGCATGTGATAAATTTGTGGAAAATGTTTGTATGGATGTAAAATATGATTGCATGTTTGTATATATGTAGTGTGCATGTCTGTGTTCAGGCAAAACTGCCTCTGCTCATAAATTACAGGCTCAAACCAACCTTAAGAAATTGATGTTTCTCTATACAAACAGTTTTATGTCATGGTTCTTAAAAGAAATTTGTTTGTATTAACCAGATGCTGTTTTTACGAATATTATTAAGTGTATTTAACAAGTAGGATTACTGGAAATTGGAAATTTACAGTAAAAATGTATAAAGTCAGGAAATTCGATTATCTAAATTTCACGATTTGATTATATAATTGGAATCATACTGGAAAAATGGTGAATGTTAGTAATGATATCATGATTTTTAAGTTGGGGAGTGTTGAGAATTCGCGAGTTGATTGATTTTGGAATTTCGTTGGTTCTCGACGATCGGCGAAGGGATGGACGTCGGGCTTGGTGCCGGAGGTGGCTGGAAGTCTGGTGATCAATGGAAAAATGCTCGGTGGAATTCTCGAACGCCATGGTGGCTGGATGACGGTGAACTATGTTTTTATAGCCTGTTTTTGTCGATGATGAAGTCGAGGAAATTGCGGCGACGTGGGTGAACAAAAGATGATCGGAGTGAGGGGGATCGATGCGTGGGACAGTGACGCAACTTTGGACGTGATCGCGAGGCATTAGGCGACAGCGTGAGAAATTTTTCGACGATCAGTTTTGGGTTCCAGGTGCTCGAGTAGTTCGATTTCGTTTGGCCGAGTCGATCGACGATGTGGATGTGCGTGATGATTGAGGGGAATGTCGATAACTTGTTGGAGGTCGCAGCGATGGTCGAAGATGACCAGATCATTGTGCACAGTGCATGCATGAACGTTGTATCAGGGTGTTTTTGTGGTAGTTCGGGAAGAAGGAGTTGCTTCGGGTCTTGCTCGAAGTCGAACGCGAATTTTCTTGTAGGGAGGAAGAGAGAGGTGTAGCTCGAAATTTAACAAGGGGAGATAACGGGTTTGGCTTACGAGTGATTTTATCCTTAGTAATAGTTTTAAAATTTTAAACAAGCAAGTATTTAATAAAAAAAAGATGAGAGGAGTGTCTCGAGATTTTGCTCGAGAATTTTGAGCTTGGGCTTGGGTTTGTTTTGTTAGTAAACCAGGTTTCCATAGTAAATTATTAACAAAGTTTAAAAAGCAAAGAAAGTAAACAAGTTCCAAAGAGAAGTTGGTACAAGATTTTCGAAACTAATTATTAAACAAAGTATTTATCAAGTTTCAAAATTTAGATTATAAAGTCAAATGTTTTTGAATTTAATTTTTTTTGATTTGAATAATTATATATTAGTTTAATTGTTAAATAAATCCCTAAGTGTTTTCAAAAATAAAATGATGTAACTAAGTAAGTGATTAAACTTTAATTAATCGAAAGGATCTCAAATGATTTTTTATAATAAATTAATTTCATACCTTTAATTAAGTAAGTTTAATTAAGTAACTAATTAAGATAAATGGTTTATCTTAAATCAATTAAGGTCTTGGGTAATTAAAGATTTATTAATTAATGAAAGTAATTAAAGAATAATTAATTAATTTATTAATTAAAGGTTAATTAATTAATAATTAATTAATGGTTAATTAATTAATGATTAAAGGATAATTAATTAATAATTAAAGAGTAATTAATCAGTAATTATAAGATAATTAATTAGTGTAGGCAATTAAGGATGATTAATTAATTTCATTAATTAATTAAAATAATAACAAATGGTTTGTAATTAATTAATGATAATCAAGCAGGGTTGGGTAATTAATTCATAAGTAATTAATTTATTTGGTTTAAATTAAATTAATTATAAATTATGTGATTAATTAATCTTGCTTATGGATGATTAATTATATTAAATGCTTGGGTTGATTAAATGTCTCTAGTATATTAACCTGTAATATTCTGTGATATAAATTGCTTTGGACTGAGCTATGATAGATTTAAGTTATTTATCTGTGATGAATTGCGGTGTGAATGTAATGTTCTGCATTGAATTATAAAAAGTGGATCTTTTGTTTAAAAGATTAAAAATGGAAATTTGTTTAAACCATTCAAAAGGAAAGGTTTTGGGAAATAAAAGTTGTGACTTAACTACGATCCGAATGTAGCCATATGTTTTAAATAAGCGCTCATTATTCGAAAAGGTCGGGGGAGGACATTAAGTCGAAAACCCATTCTAAATAATGATACGATGGAATGGAATTGCATTTGAAGACGGTGGTTGAAGACCGGGTATTTTCGAAAGCGAAAGGATTTCCAGTTGATTGTCTCTGCATTGATTTACTTCAGTATGGGGAGTCCGGATGAGATTGGAGATATCCGGATTTGCAAGGACTTCTTTCCTTAATTGAACGAAGTGCTTTCGGTTCCATTCAGACCCAGGATGGACTTGCATGGATGTATGTCTAACATTACACTTTGAGATATAAAGCTGGTTTCTATCAAATACATTTCTGTTTGGTGGCGGAGAATTTATTCTCTAGCTTAACACCCTTCTTTGAGACGTACGAGCTCAGAGGTTATGTAGTTGATAATTACTAGCGATATATTTCCAATTTGATAATGTGGCATGCTAAGTGCTGGGCATTGATTGATCGAAGCATGACTTTTGTGTAAAGCATAGCTTTGTGGGATGAGACTTCATCGAACCTCACACCTTGGGAAATGGTCGAAATAGGAAGGATGCATCAAGGTTATGCAGTTCGCGACCCTAAGGGTATGTGCATTTCCTTCTGGATAAAAATGGTATTATGGTATGGAGACCAGATATTTTTCTTATGTGGTTGTTGGAATTTGAAGCGCCTCGGTAAAGGTCGGTTACAATCGGGATGGCATACTCGTGACAGTTAGTTACCTAGTTACAGAGGTAACCCGACCTTGTGTTGGCAGAGATTCGGTTAGGTTCTCGGGACGTCCTTCCAGAGGCGTATCCATTCGGATTAAGGAAGTTCCTTAGCCTTGGTCATTTGTTGGAAATCCAAACAAACAATATGAGCCCTTTAAAATTTCAGTTATAGTTACTGCCATTTAATATGGTAGCTATAGTAGGCATACTATAATGGTAGTATGCTGGCTAGGATTAATATTATACTTGCAAAATGTTTTTCCACGCCATGCAATAAAAATAATATCAAAAGGATTTTTCGCATATCAAGCATGTTTGACTACTATAAGGAGAAACCTCCCCATTTGTGTGATTGCATTTGAGTGTGTGCCGGGAGACCTTATGGTAATTTCATTTTCCAAAAGCATGAATGGATTTCTTTTTGTACAAATAACTGTTCTTATGTTTCTTACACTAGTCTCATGACTGACTCAAAGTTTATTATTCCCTTTGCTAAACTATGGATGCCCCTAATTTTCCACATAGGCATCCTAGAGTCAAGTTATCAATAGGTTCTGGAGCTAAGTTGGGAAATAGATGTAGATTTGGAAGTTTTTGAAGCTTTTGATTTTTAAGCTTTTTGGTTTGGACTTTGAAGCTTTGGAAATGAAGATGCAGTATATTGAACTCTCTTGGAAGACCATGTTCATGTTATTTTTCCGCTGTTATGTTGTATTCTGCTGTTGTGTAATATATATATATATATATATATATATATATATATATAGAGCTCTAATGATAATGGATACTTGTTGTAGAATGTTGTAATCATGGAGTATATGAATGAAGTTATTTTGTTTCCATTGTGTTGTTATCATCTAATGTGTTATGGCTCCAACGAACCGGACTCCAACGTTTGAATCTCCGGCATTTGAATGCAGGGAATGTATTGGATGCCCATTTTCGAAGGTTGAAGTCAGGGTCGTCACTTTTGGTATCAGAGCTAAAGGTTGAGTAAGAACTTTAGCTTTGGAGTATAACTCATTATGTAACTCATTAGAGATAGGGTTAGAAATACCCTAGAATGAGTATATTCCCTAAGATATCTCGTACGTATGCCTAAATCAATTTTCTTACTATTTACAAATAGTGAGAATGAGTGCAAGAAGAGGGCAAGGTAGGGGAAGGGGAGTACCACTACAAATGGTCGAGACCCTGCAATGACAGTAATGAAGGAGCAACTCTTCCCATCCAACCCCAACCATATCTAGCAGAGTTACAGCAGAATTTCTCAAGACTTTGAGGGAAACCGTGCAAAGGTACGAAGACTATTATAGAAGCGCAAGCTTGGATTCGATCCTGTGAGAGGATTTTTAAAGGATTGAAATTGGATGATGATCAAAGGAGGTTGATGGCTTCCTGGCAACTCTAGGAAGAAGCTTTGGTATAGTGGGAGACCATTACTTTGGCTGAATCGGAGGATGAGTTTACATGGGATAGATTCAAGCAAGTATTTGAGCAGTGTTATATGCCTTCCGTTGGTATTTCCAGTATGTATGAAGAGTTTACCGATTTGAAGCAAGGAAATCTATCTTTTGAAGAATACGTAAATAAGTTTAATGAGTTATCCCGATTTGGACCTGAACTGGTGAATACCCATCTTAAGAAGAATGAGAGATTTATTAAAGGGATGAACAAGAAGTTTCATGAAAGGATGACAGGCCATGTAAAGGAGTCTTTTGCTGATTTGGTAGACATGGGATATAGATATGACACCTTGGATAAACAAGAGATTCTAGAAGAGAAAGGAAGTGGAAGTAATCCAAATTGGAAGAAGAGAAAGTTTGGAGGAAAGAAGCCTTGGAAAGGTAAAGAAAAGAAGGATACTCAAGAGAGCAAGGCGGAGAATGTTACCTGTTTTAACTGTTTGGAGAAAGGTCATTACTCAAATAGTTGCAAGAAGCCCAAGAAGCCAAGGAATGCTACAATTGCCATAAGCCAGGACATATGGTTAAAAAATGTACGATAATAAAGCAGGCCCAAGTTGCAAAGGTATATGCAATCAAGGATGACCCTTCAACCTCAGGAGCTGATAAAGGGAAGGGATTTTAGAAGGTAATCTTATTATTTATGATAAAATAGTTAGAGTTCTATTTGGTATTGGAGCCATGCGTAGTTTTATTTCCCAGCAAACCGTAGAAGAGTTAAATCTTGAACCCGAATTCGTAGACGAACCTATTTGTGTGAAGAACCTGTTTGCGCCAAAATTGGTCACAAACCCTGAATACCGTGAAAGCACCAGTGTATGAACACAAAACAATGATATTCAAGCAAAAATATCAGATCTCAGCAAATATCAAACAACAATTTAGAAATAATGAACAAAGACACAAGTTTTATAGTAGTTCGGCTATCTCCGGCCTACGTCCACTCCAAAGTTTTATCCTTTTATTGATAATCCTTGCTGGTTACAGATGATTACAGTAGTCATAATAAGGAATTTCAAGTACAATAGTTGTATTGAAGTATAGAAACGAATCCGGCAGAGTCTGGATGTCCAATTGCCAAAAGATCCCCCTCTGTAGGCTTTAGGGTGCTATTTATAGACGTAGGAGGTTCAGATCTCGCTCAAACTTCGGGAGACTTTTTTCTGACATGTGAGTGGGCCCATGCGACCGACCCCACCACGTTTCGACTCGATCTGTGATCGATACGAATTGATTTCGTATCCATCAAGAAATGATCCAATCGAGCTGAAACTTGGCAGGAACATTCCTTACCTTGCATGCAAGTTGCTGTGAAAATTTCATTGCATTTGGATCATCGGTGTAGGAGATATGATCGGTTCGAATTTGGGCTCCATTTGTTCTGTCCGGTTCGAATCCATGCTTCGAATCCATCTCCTTCGACTCCATCCAAAGCGCGTGCGCATCGATGACGTGTCGCGAAATCCCTGGGTTGATCCACCTTTGTTGCCGTGTTGAACGCTTCCTTTCCTAAAGACGCGCTCGCATCCATGTTCCACGCTTCGTCCATATCCATAACTTCACAACGATCATGCTCGCATCCATCGATTCGTGTTTTCCTTCGCATCGATTTCTGGGGTGTACTTCGTATCGATTGGCCACGAATCGATCGATACGAAGTGACGATGGAGGTCATCGATACGAAGTAGTTGTGATGGAGGGTGGATACAAACTAGACCTTACCTGATGGATACGAAGGAGCCTCTTACCTGATGGATACGAAGGAATCTATGTTGCCATCGAGTCGAAGTCCACTTAACCTTCTCTTCCGATCGATACGAAATGACTGAGCCTTGTCCATGCCGATCGATACGAACGGTACCGATTCGAAGTCCTTCACCCTACTTTGCCCGATACGAACACTATCAAGTCAAACCAACACCTAACCGATGCGAACCTCTCTGATCCGAATCCATACTGATCGATACAAAGCCCTTATCTCCTGATCGATACGAAGTGTATCGATTCGGATCATCATCTGATTAGTGCGAAGCCGATCGGTACGAACGGCATCGATTCGAAATGGTATCGGCACGAACGGTATCGATACGAACGCAACTCCTGATCGATTCGAGCCATCCTTGCGTGCCGATGGGTTCGAACAGTATGTTCTTCCTACCTTGCATCGATCATATCTTCTTCATACAAACTCCGATCAACCTGAAATTTGAAACATAGCCTTTCCTAATCCTTATCATCATCTCCAATCAATTTCGTCCCGATCGAAGCTCAACCAAATTTTGACGTCATCGATTGTAGCCTTGTTTCCAATCGATCTCCAATCCCGATATCCATCATTCCTTTCCTATTTGTTGATATTCCAGTTTTGACCAAAAAGTGGGATAACACTTTGCCCCCCAAAATATGCTTTTTGATAAGAAGGCGTGTTTTGAATAGTCCCGATTCCAATATCCAAAGTCCATAGCCAATTCCATATCTATTCGAACTCGTCAACCGAGTCCTAATCCGTCCTTATCCAATAGCCAATAATCGAATCCAGGACCTCTTCGGGTCGATATCCGAATCCATAACCTCTCCAGGCTCTTGCCAAGCGTAATCCACACTTGAAGACCTTGGTTCAGTGTCCCTGGACGTTGAGCTAACCTCTCCGGGTTCTTTCCAAGCGCAATCCACACTTGATGTCCTTGGTCTAGTGTCCCTAGACGTTGAGCTAACCTCTCTGGGTTCTTGCCAAGCGCAATCCACACCTGACGACTGTGGTCCAGTGTCCCTGGACTTTTTACAAAGCCATGGCTTAAGTCCTAAGCCGAATCCTGGTCTCTCCGGACCCTTGTTGAGCATAGTCCATACTCAACGGCCTGAAACAGCAATCGATAATATGAGGCCTAAGTCCTAGGCCGAATCCTGGTCACTCCGGACCCTTGCCGAGCATAGTCCATACTCGACGACCTGAATGAGTCAATTTACCATGTTCGGGCAAAGTGACTCACCCCTTCCTAGGCATAATCCATACCCGATGACCGTTTATCAAAAACCAGATAAAAATCCAATCAAAATCCAATCCAAGATCCAAATCCAAAATCCAAATCAAAACCAAAAAACCAGAAATCCAAACCAGCATCCAAAACCGAAAACAATCATCCAAAGGAAAATCCAAATCAAAAAACAAGCAAAACCAGGAGCTCAATCCAAACTCCAAAACCAAAATCCAAAAAGAAAAGCAGTGTCCAATCCAAAAGCAAAAGATAAATTTCACAAACCATAGCGTTGCAGTTTATCATCATTCAGAGCATGCCTAGAGGATATCTCCGTCCCCGTACATGTGTAAATGACTTGGTTGCTTGCCAGTAGTTTGCTACTTATTTCGTATTATCCTGGTCAATGGATGATCAATCGATCATCATTCCTGGGCCTCCCACGATCGTGGCTTGAGGTAGGCGGCGGTTGCTCCTGCTCCGTCGTTGCATTCCGAGTTCCGACATATTGTGGCAACAGTCCCTTCCTGACATGCTCCTCGATTATATCCTTTAAATGCCTGCAACTGTTGGTGTCGTGTCCATCCAGATCATGGAAGAGGCAATGCCTTCCTGATGTCCTCTCCCGTTCCGATGGTTCCCTCCTAGCCGGCCTTTTGTAGGGAAGGCGATTCCGAGTATCCTGGTATATCCGCTCTAGCGTCTCGTTTAATCCTGTGTAAGTGGAAAACTTCGGATCCTTCCATCGCTTCCTATCTTTTCCAGAATCATCGTCCAACTTCCTTTTTCCTTTGTCTTTATCCGAACCTTTGCTGGATGGTCCTCCACTCTCAGTTGCATTAACCTTTTTTAACTTTAAATCCGTACTCGCATCTTCCTGCCGAAGGAACCTCTCTACCTCGTGAAAGAATTCGTCGAGATCCTGCGGGGGATCTCGTATCAGAGATACCTTGAAATATGAACCCTCCCTGACTCCTGATATTGCTGCCATTAAAACCATCGATGGATCAGGCCGATCCACCGAAGCAACTGCCGCACTGAATCGAGTTAGAAAAGCCCTAAGCGATTCATCCATCCTTTGCTTTACCGATGTTAACGTCATCACATTCTTTGGCCTCTTGACGTGAACCCAAAACTGTCCTAAAAATCTTTCCACCAATTCCCTCCAAGTCCTGATAGACCCTTCTCCCAGCTGCCTAAACCACATTGCAGCTAGGTCTGTCAAGTATAATGGAAAGCATCGTGCCATTACTTCCTCCGATGCACCCAGCACCTCCATGTGTCTGGTGTACCTCATCAAGTGATCAGTTGGATTTGCTTTGCCGTCATATACCTCTACGCTAGGTAGCTTGAACTTAGGTGGATTCTGAGCCATCCTTATTTCCCGAGCGAACGGACTCCTGTTCACTCCTTTCAGGTCTCTGTTGGTCAAACCACCTCGCACAATCCTTCTAATGATCTCCACTAATCCAGTATTATCTGTTAGGGGTTGCCCCCATGCCCCCGAGGGAACTCCGACACATACTCTTCGTGGGGCTCACTGGCAGCAATGTTAGTCCTGGCCTGTTGAACTCCTTCCAAAGGCCCTCCTATGTTAGATCCTGTAGGCCTGCCCCCAAGCCCTTGTTGATTGCCTTCTGGCTCCGTACCCTATCCTCCATTGGGTTCCACAACCCTAGTCCCCTATCCTGCATCCACAGCTGCTGCAGCTGTTCCTAAGTTCTGCGTCCCTACAGCTCTCATTTGTTCAAAAAAAGTCTGCATCATTTACTGTTGACTTTTCAACAATCTCTCATGCAATGAATTTTCCATAGCCTCCATCTCATCCCGGGTTATGTAGATCGAGGCCTGTCCTTCCCCAGCTCCAGAGGATGCTTGTTGACTTCCTTCCTGTTGGCTTCTCTCAACCCTTTGCCATCTACTATTTTGCCTAGTCATTGTCTTCAAATCCAAACTCCTTAAACTTCCTCAAATCTGAACTTCAAATCCTATGTAGCGGGTGCTAGTCCCTCTCAATGAAAGCACCAAAGTGTTTGCGCCAAAATTGGTCACAAACCCCGAATATCGTGAAAGCACCAGTGTATGAACACAAACCAATGATATTCAAGTAAAAATATCAGATCTCAGCAAATATCAAACAACAATTTAGAAATAATGAACAAAGACACAAGTTTTATAGTGGTTCGGCTATCTCCGGCCTACGTCCACTCCAAAGTTTTATCCTTTTATTGATAATCCTTGCTGGTTACAGATGATTATAGTAGTCATAATGAGGAATTTCAAGTACAATAGTTGTATTGAAGTATAGAAACGAATCTGGCAGAGTCTGGATATCTAATTGCCAAAAGATCCCCCCTCTATAGGCTTCAGGGTGCTATTTATAGGCGTAGCAGGCTCAGATCTCGCTCAAACTTTGGGAGACTTTTTTCTGACACGTGAGTGGGCCCACGCGATCGACCCCACCAAGTTTCGACTCGATCTGTGATTGATACGAATTGATTTCGTATCCATCAAGAAATGATCCAATCGAGCTGAAACTTGGCAGGAACATTCCTTACCTTGCATGCAAGCTGCTGTGAAAATTTCATTGCATTTGGATCATCGGTGTAGGAGATATGATCGGTTCGAATTTGGGCTCCATATGTTCTGTCCGGTTCGAATCCATGCTTCGAATCCATCTCCTTCGACTCCATCCAAAGCGTGTGCGCATCGATGATGTGTCGCGAAATCCCTGGGTTGATCCACCTTTGTCGCCGTGTTGAACGCTTCCTTTCCTAAAGACGCGCTCGCATCCATGTTCCATGCTTCGTCCATATCCATAACTTCACAACGGTCATGCTCGCATCCATCGATTCGTGTTTTCCTTCGCATCGATTCCTGGGGCGTACTTCGTATCGATTGGCCACGAAATCGATCCATACGAAGTGACGATGGAGGTTATCGATACGAAGTAGTTGTGATGGAGGGTGGATACGAACTAGACCTTACCTGATGGATACGAAGGAGCCTTACCTGATGGATACGAAGGAATCTATGTTGCCATCGAGTCGAAGTCCACTTAACCTTCTCTTCCGATCGATACGAAATGACTGTGCCTTGTCCATGCCGATCGATATGAACGGTATCGATTTGAAGTCCTTCACCCTGCTTTGCCTTTGACCGATACGAACGCTATCAAGTCAAACCAACACCTTACCGATGCGAACCTCTCTGAGCCGAATCCATACTGATCGATACGTAGCCCTTATCTCCTGATCGATACGAAGTGTATCGATTCGGACCATCATCTGATTGGTGCGAAGCCGATCGGTATGAACGACATCGATTCGAAATAGTATCGGCATGAACGGTATCGATACGAACGCAACTCCTGATCGTTTCGAACCATCCTTGCGTGCCGATGGGTTCGAACAGTATGTTCTTCCTACCTTTCATCGATCATATCTTCTTCATACGAACTCCGATTAACCTGAAATTTGAAACATAGCCTTTTCTAATTCTTATCATCATCTCCAATCAATTTCGTCCCGATCGAAGCTCAACCAAATTTTGACGTCATCGATTGTAGCCTTGTTTCCAATCGATCTCCAATCCCGATATCCATCATTCCTTTCCTATTTGTTGATATTCCAGTTTTGACCAAAAAGTGGGATAACAGAACCCAGTAGGAGGCCCTGCGAATCTTTGTTTACATTGTAGAAAAGTTCCTATTTCGTATTCTCATCATCAGTTTCTTATCAGCCTTTTCGTTCTTGACTTTATTGAATTTTTTATTTTACTTGGAATGGATTGGTTAACAAAATATGATGCTAAATTAGATTGTATCAATAGAACGATTTCGGTCAAAAACAAACTTGGGAAATTTTTTTGTGATTTCTCATGAGGGTCCAAGTCCAAAGAGGGACAAGCTAATGTATATTTTAGGGTATTCCAACCCATGTTTGGAATCCATACTTATTAATCGAGAATTTCCTGACGTATTTGAAGAAGTTAAGTCTTTACCTCCGCATAGGGAAATCGAATTTAGAATCGACTTGATTCCCAATGCCCATCCAGTTGTGCATGCAAGTCATATAATGAAACCAAGGGAAAGAGTAGAGCTAATTAAGCAGACCCAAGATTTACTGGAGAAAGATTTATATGACCTAGTCATTCCAGTTGGGGTTCGGCCGTAGTATTTGTAGCCAAGTCCGATGGATCTTTGAGATTGTGCGCAGATTATCGTGATCTTAATAAGTTAACCCCTAAGAACAAATTTCCTTTGCCCGAATCGACGACCCGTTCGATCAATTGCATGGTGATTGATTCTTTTCCAAGATGGACCTAGCCTAAGGATTCCATCAGCTGAGAATTGCAGAAGATTGTATCCATTTCGGGGTCCCGATACATTCTACGATTGGTTAGCTATGCCCTTCGAGACTTACCAATGCCCCTACATATTTCATAGACCTGATGACCCGTATATTTCGTAAAGTATTGAATAAGTTTGTTCTTGTTTTTATTGATGATATTTTGATTTGTTCCAAAACTGAAAAGAAAGCATGCAGAAGTCCTATCCTAAATGTAGAATAGATATTTCGGCTTGATCTGGTAAGCCATTTCTCTATCTTTTTATGTGTTCATATGTTCTTTGTTTTTCTCCCTGTCTATCAAATTACGAGGACACAATTTTCTTAAGGGGGAATTTGTAGCGATTCTGTTTTTGAGCCAAATTTAATTTAGTAATTAATATAATTTTTTAGAATTAATTTGTGAATTAATTTGAATTTTTCCAAAAAAAATAAGATATGTGTTTGTTTATGTGTGTATATATATAGATTGCAAGCAGAATTTTGATTTGAAATTCAAAAAAATAAATATCTTACGAATAAATTGGATTTAAAAACTCTAATTTTAAAACTAATAAAAATTTGTTTTCTAATTATAATATATATATATATATATATCGTGATTTGGAAGTTATGTTTTGAATTCAATATAATAATTTTCAAAAGCTATTTAAGGGTTAAATTCTATATTTTTAAAAAAGATTAAAAAATAAATATTCATTAATTAAAAAGTATGATAGCTTAAATAGGATTTAATAAAAAGATTCATTTCTTTTTCTTTATATACTTTCTTTTTAAAATTACATGAATAATGTGGTTTGTAAATATAAAAATATAAACATAAATTAATGAAGACATATATTAATGTAAAAACATAAGAAAACATTAATAACATGCAAAATTAACGACTGTAAGTTAATTGTAACATGCATAATAACAAGTGTCATATACTTGATTTTCTTTTATTTTTAAAAATAATAAAATTAAGGTTATATATATCTCTCTACTTCTCCCATTCTTCTCATTTTTTTTCTTTATAATTTCAAAAACTAAACCAGAAAAACTATAAAATAGAAAATAAAAACTTGAGCAAACAAATCTCCTACAAACTTCAAAACTGAAGCATAGATTCAACAAAAATTAAAGCAAATATCATCTCAAACAGATCAAAGCAATTTCCAGATCAATATCCAGTTTTTAAAGTTTTCAAGTTTTAAAGCTCCTCTGTTCAACATAAATCCTGTGAGTAAACTATTTTTCTTAAAACCTTAATCTGTTTATAACTTTATGCGTGTGATAAATTTGTGAAAAATGTTTGTATGGATGTAAAATATGATTGTAAGTCTGTATAAATATAGTGTTAATGTCTGTGTTCAGGCAAACATGCCTCTGTTCATAAATTACAGGCTCAAAACAACCTTAAGAAATTCATATCTCTCTATACAAACAGTTTTATGTCATGATCCTTAAAATAAATTTATTTGTATTAACCAGATGCTATTTTTAAAAAATATTATTAAGTGTATTTAACAAGTAGGATTACTGGAAATTGGAAATTTACAATAAGAATGTATAAAGTCAGGAAATTCAATCATCTAAATTTCATGATTTGATTATATAATTGGAATCTTACTGGAAAATGGTGAATTTTAATAATGATATCATGATTTTTAAGTTTGGGAATGTTGAGAATTCCCGAGATGAATGATTTTGGAATTTTCGTCGATTCTCGATCGGCGAAGGGATGGACGTCGGGCCTGGTGCCGGAGGTTGCTGGATGTCTGGTGATTAACGGAAAAATGCTCGGTGGAATTCTCGAACGCCGTGGTGGCTAGATGACGGTGAACAAGGGTTTTATAGCCTGTTTTGGTCGATGATGAAGTCGAAGAAATTACGACGATGTGGGTGAACTGGAGATGATTGGAGTGAAGGGGATCGATGCGTGGGACAGTGACACAAATTTGGACGTGATCGTGAGGCCTCATGCGATCGTAGGCGGCAGTGCGAGATGTTTTTTGACGATCAGTTTTGGGTTCCAGGTGCTGAGTAGTTTGATTTCGTTTGGCCGAGTCGATCGACGATCTGGGTGTTCGTGACGACTGAGGGGAACATCGGCAGCTTGTTGGAGGTCGCAGCGATGGTCGGAGATGACCAGATTGATGTGTACGGTGCACGCGTGAATGTTGTGTCTGGTATTTTTGTGGTAGTCGGGAAGAAGGAGTTGCTTCGGGTCTTGCCCGAAGTCGAATGCGAATTTTCTTGCAGGGAAGAAGAGAGAGGAGTGGCTCGAAGTTTAACTCAGGGTGATAACAGGTTTGGCTCGCGAGTGATTTTATCAGTAGTAACAGTTTTAAAATTTTAAACAAGCAAGTTTTTAAATTAAAAAAAAGATGAGAGGAGTGGCTCGGGTTTTTGCTCGAGAATTTTTAGCTTGGGCTCGGGTTTGTTTTGTTAGTAAACCAGGTTTCGGTAGTAAATTATTAACAAAGTTTAAAAAGCAAAGAAAGTAAACAAGTTTCAAAGAGAAGTTGGTACAAGTTTTTCGAAACTAATTATTAAACAAAGTATTTATCAAGTTTCAAATTTTTATTATAAAGTCAAATGTTTTTGAATTTAATATGTTTTGATTTGAATAATTATATATTAGTTTAATTGTTAAATAAATCCCTAAGTGTTTTCAAAAATAAAATGATGTAACTAAGTAAGTGATTAAACTTTAATTAATCGAAAGGATCTCAAATGATTTTGTATAATAAATTGATTTCAGACCTTTAATTTAAGTAAATATATTAAGTAATTAATTAAGATAAATTGTTTATCTTAAATTAGTTAAGGTGTTGGGTAATTAATGATTTATTAATTAATGAAAGTAATTAAAGAATAATTAATTAATTTATCAATTAGTAATTAAAGGTTAATTATTAATAAATAATTAAAGGTTAATTAATTAATGATTAAAGGATAATTAATTAATAATTAAAGAGTTATTAATGAGTGATTATAGGATGATTAATTAATGTAAGTAATTAAGGATGATTAATTAATTTCGTTAATTAATTAAAATAATAACAAATGGTTTGTAATTAATTAATGATAATCAAGCAGGGTTAGGTAATTAATTCATAAGTAATTAATTTATTTGGTTTAAATTAAATTAATTATAAATTATGTGATTAATCAATCTTGCTTATGGATGATTAATTATATTAAATGCTTGGATTGATTACATGTCTCTAGGTTGTTAATCTGTAATATTCTGTAATATAAATTGCTGTGGATTGAGCTGTGATAGATGTAAGTTATTTATCTATGATGAATTGCTATGTGAATATAATGTTCTGCATTGAATTATAAAAGGTAAATCTTTTTTTTAAAAGATTAAAAATGGAAATTTGTTTAAACCATTCAAAAGGAAAGGTTTTGGGATATAAAAGTTGCGACTTAACTAAGATCCGAATGTATCCTTATGTTTTAAATAAGCGCTCATTATTCGGAAAGGCCGGGGAAGGACATTAAGTCAAAAACCATTCCAAATAATGATATGACGGGATGGAATTGCATTTGAATAACGATGGTTGAAGACCTGGTATTTTCGAAAACGAACGGATTGCCTATTGATTGTCTCTGCACCGAGTTGCTCCGGTATAGAGATTACCTCATATGATGGGGGTTTGGGCAAGATTGGGGATATTCGGATTTGCAAGGACTTCTTTCCTTAATTGGACGAAGTGCCTTCGGTTCCATTCAGACCCAGGATGGACTTGTATGGATGTATGTTTGACATTGCACTTTGAGATATAAAGCTGTTTCTATCAAATACATTTCTGTTTGGTGGCAGAGAATTTATTCTCTAAGCTTAACACCATTTTTTTAAGACGTACAAGCTCAGAGGTTATGTAGTTGATAAATATTAGTGATATATTCCCAATTTGGTAGTGTGACATGCTAACTGTTGAGCATTGATTGATCGAAGCATGGGTTTTGTGTAAAGCGTATATTTTTGGGATGAGACTTCATCCAACCTCATACCCCAGGAGATGGTCGAAACAGAAAGGATGCAGCAAGGTTATGGGGTTCACGACCCTAAGGGTATGTGCATTTCCTTCTGGATAAAAAGTGGTATTATGGTATGGAGCCCACATATTTTTCTTATGTGGTTGTTGGAATTTGAGGCACCTCGGTAAAGGTCGTTACGATTGGGGGATGGCATACTCGTGACAGTTAGTTACCTAGTTACAAAGGTAACCAAGACTTGTGTTGGTAGAGATTCGGTTAGGTCCTCGGGATGTCCTTCCAGAGGCGTACTCATTCGGATAAAGGAAGTTTCTTAGCCTCAGCCATTTGTTGGAAATCCAAACAAACAATATGAGCCTTTTACGATTTCAGTTGTAGAACCTGCTATTTAACATGGTAGCTATAATAGGCATACTATAATGGTATGTATGCTGGCTAAGATTAATATTATACTTACAAAATGTTTTTTCACACTATGCACTAAAAATAATATCAAAAGGATTTTTCGCGTATCAAGCATGTTTGACTACTATAAGGAGAAACCTCCCTCATGTGTGCGATTGCATTTGAGTGTGTGCCGGGAGAACTTATGGTAGTTTCATTTTCCAAAAAAATGAATGGATTTCATTTTATACAAATAACTATTTTTATGTTTCTCACACCAGTCCCATGACTAACTCGGAGTTTGTTGTTCCCTTTGCTAAACTCTGGGTGCCCCTTATTTTCCACATGGGAAGCCTAGATCAGGTTATCAGTTGGTTCTGGAGCTAAGTTGGGAAGTAGATGTAGATTTGAAAGTCTTTAAAGCTTTTGGTTTTTGAGCTTTTTGGTTTGGACTTTGAAGCTTTTGAAATGAAGATGCAGTATGTTGAACTCTCTTGGAAGGCCATGTTGATGTTATTTTTCCGCTGTTGTGTTGTATTATGCTATTGTGTAATATATATGGCTCGGATGATAATGGATACTTGTTGTAGATTGTTGTAATCCATGGAGTATATGAATGAAGTTATTTTGTTTCCATTGTGTTGTTATCATCTAATGTGTTATGACTCCAGCGAACCAGACTCCAACTTTTGAATATCTGACATTTGAATATGGGTAATGTATTGGACGTCGATTTTCGAAGGTTGATGTCGGGGTCGTCACAATTTACCACTTAGCCTAGATGGCTTCAAGTGACAGACATAATTTTCAAAAAATTTTTGACTTCACAGTTCCAAATTAGATTTTGCCTTTCGATATCATAGCAATTTCGCTTACCACTTAACCTAGGTGGATTCAAGTGACAAGCATAATTTTTAAAAAAATTTGACCTTCCGATTCTAAGTTAGATTTTACCTTTCGGCACCATAACAGTTTCGTTTTCCACTTAGCCTAAAAGTGACAAGCATAATTTTGAAAAAGCTTTGACCTCATAATCCCAAGTAAAAAATTTCCTTTCGACACATTAACAGGTTTTCTTACCATTTAGCCTAGATGCCTTTAAGTGACAAGCATAATCTTCAACCTCATGGTTCTACGTTAGATTTTTTCTTTCAAAACCGTAACAGTTTCGCTTACCACTTAGCCTAGATGGCTTCAAGTGACAAACATAATTTTCGAAAAAGCTTTGACCTTACGGTCCCAAATTAGATTTTGTCTTTCGGCACTGTAATAGTTTCGCTTACCATTTAGCCTGGATAGCTTCAAGTGACAAGCATAATTTTCGAAAAAGCTTTGACCTTATGGTCCCAAATTAGATTTTGCCTTTCGACACCATAACAGTTTCACTTACCACTTATCCTAAATAGCTTTAAGTGACAAGCATAAGTTTTGAAAAAGCTTTGACCTCACGGTCCTAAATTAGATTTTTCCTTTCAGTACCATAACAGTTTTGCGAACCACTTAACCTAGATAGCTCCAAGTGATAAACAAAGTTTTCAAAAGTTTTGACCTCTCAGTCTCAAATTAGATTTTTCCTTTTGATGCCAAAACAAAATAGTTCTTTTATCACTTAGTCAAAACGACATCAAACAATGAGCACAATTTCAAGCATTTGATCTCATGGCCTCAAATTACGTTCTGCCTTTCAGCACCAAAATAGGTTTACCTACCATTTAGTCTGAGAAACTTCAAATGGAAAGTGCAGAATTTTAAAAGTTTTGACCTAAAGGTTATAATTTAAAGTTCACCTTTCAGCATCCAAGCAATGCCACTTATCATCTAGTTTGGATAGCTTCGAGTGGCAAATATGATTTCAAAAGTTTTTTTAGGACATTACAGTCCAAGTTCAATTTTCTCTCCTTTAGTTTTCAAGACCATTAACCAGCCAAGCCTTCGCCTTTGGGCACTGATTTTAAATTATTTTCAAAACCCTCTTGGTAAAGTTAGATCTTCACGAGTCGCATAAGTGGAGTAATGTTCCTAAAAGCTCAGAATCAACTTCGTGATGGGAATGGAATAAGCAAGCCAATGATTAGACCTACTACAACGCTACTCTTTCCAAAGTCCACCCCATATTGATTATATGAGGTGAAATTTATGGGGCATGTGTTAACTATTAAGTTATGTAAAGTACAAATTGCTAATATTCAAAATGAAAACTCCTTGGCTTGTAATTCCAAGACCTATCTTTCGGTTTCTAACAAAAATATGCAATCTCAAAGCATGAACCAATGTGTCAGCCATGGTTGAGATCATTATTCTGTTGAGGTAAGAAGCTTGGCCGAGAGCATCCGTTGCCAAAGCCTAAAACAACTCAATAAACAATAACAATCAACGACTTAGATAGCCTGGGCCAAGACAAACTGTCAAGATGAATGAAAGATATCCAAAAGCTATATATAAATGCGTCATGTCAACAATCCATGTCATGTCACACGAAACCAGATGATGAAACAGATCGAATTAAGACCGCTCATATTCAGCCAAATCAACAACCCAAAGAGAAGGCGCTCAACCAATGGCATCATGATATTAGAGCTATAAATAGGCGGCAATCCCAAGGCACAAAGAATTTTCTGGCACATAATGAACAAAAACTATATAGTATTTTCCTATACTAAGCTCTAATCAAAACTTTGTTAATAGTGGAGATTCAATTTAATAAGCCTCTCGGCTGTATAAGACTAACTAAATACAAAAAGGACTATGGACGTAGGGACTTTCAGCCCAAACCACTATAAAAGTCTCGGTGTTATTTACTTTCTACATTTTACCCTTTCGGCATCTATTATTGGTACCTCATGATTTAACACTTCATCTTCCCATCTCAACCAAACTACATCTCAATAATCACCCTTTCGAACTCAATATTCCCACTTAGCTTCTGAAGCTTTACCTTCGAACTTCAAGGTGTTGGTGCTGAAGAAACTCTACACTAACAAGGCCTGATAGTCAAACTGGCTAACATCTTTGGCACTAGCTTACAACGAGTTTTGGAGTCATAATCAGTGATAAACTCAAGCAATGTCTACTCTAGGAATATCGCTCCCAATCTGTTATGTCTTCCATTCAAAGCAAATATATTAGTTTCCAACTCCAACCGTGAGTTAGGAATTTCCTCTTGGGTGGTTTTGGTGTCGACTAATGTATGCAACAACCTTAGCTTTAGGCATCAATACTGCACGTAGTGAAGTACCATAAGCATGTGTGTACTATCGACTCCTCATTCCTACTCGAAACGAGTAACATCAGTGCACTCGTCAATTCCTTTATCAGACTTACTAACGCGTATCTACACCGTTCTCTCAAATAAAAGTCTTATACACACTCATCAAATCAGGTAACATTGCTGCTATCTTTGAGAAGTCTATGGTAAAGTGTATATAACATCTCGCCAATCGAAGGAACTTCTCAACATCTGTCAGTATTTTCCCAACACCTACTATACAATCATCAATTGTTTTTTGTGCTCCTTTTCGTCCGTAGGTAGACAGAAGTATCATCAACGTGCATAAACATAATATACTCAAGTGATCTCTCGAAGCATGGTTCAAGAAATCCATAAAGCATGATGATGCATTGGTATCCCGAATGGCATAACCAATCAATCAAAAATCAAAGTAGCATATGAAACACTATGACCGGAACACACTCTCTACTTACTCTGAGTGGATGAAACCACATCATAAGATCCAACTAAGAGAACACCTTCACGCTATAGACTTAATTGAAAAAGCCATCAATAAACGGGAGTGGCTACTAGTCCGTTATCTCTCTCAGCTCACGATAATCAACATACAACCTCAAAGAGCCATCCGCCCTAATGGCGAACACTACAGGTGCATCCCTCCTCGAATATGCTCCTACAAATGAGCACTCACAAGAAGAGGTCATCCATTCACACCTTTAGTTTCCTCTGTTCTTTGGGCATCATCTGCCTTAAAGACATAACTAATGGTCTAGCTCGTTTAACCATATCTGTACAGAATTCTATCCTATATAGTGGTAATTCGGTTACCTCATCGAATTTTCTGGACACTCTTTAGCTATAGGCTCAGATGACAACTAATTGTATAGGATATCGAGCAAATGTAGAGAGCTAACCATTACCTTACCATCAGGTGGGTAGTCACACACAACCTTCCGCTCATCATCAGCCCCTATCATCACCAACGGTCTCTCACGGTCCACTACTATTCCATACCCATTTAGTTAGTCAATTCTTAGACTTTAATATAAACCTAATTAAACCTAAAGCAATCAATAGCAAATAGACAAACATCCATGATTTGATAGGACAGAGTTTCGGCAAACCACATATAAGCTATGTGTAGACGCTTCACGTTACAACATTCCCCATTTTAAGGCCCGAAACTAGGCACTACAAATGATGTAGTGTATTAATTTTCAATGACAAAATGTGGGATGTTATACATGTATAGTCTAGCTGAGCCCCCAATAAGGTTCATCATAATTTAAAGGTCAGTCGACTTTTCTGGTCTTCATCCCAGTCTATCAACAGATCACTAGATATGAAGGAATATGAAATATCAACTTCAAATAAAATACTTGTGGAAACTCCATAAATGGAAAGCATATTCTCAAATGGTAGTGCCATTTCCCTTTTTTTCATCGATGGAGCACTTGACGAAATCGAAACGGCGTATAATACATATGCTTACATGGTTTGTCCCTACTCAATTAGTTCAGGACAATCCTTCTACACTAGGTACAACTCTCACATCATAAAGCCTTTTCGATCAAATTCTCAAAGCTTTCGTCAATATGACCAATCAATCGCTTTCCAAGCTAGTCTCTCAATTCAATGATAAAATTTTCATTCTTTCTATAAGGAGTATCAATAAGAGATAGATTATACTTCGATAGAACACCGAATTCAGCCATACACTCCAACATAGACTTACTACAAGTCGGTGAACTTCCCATACAACTCTAACTTTTAAAAAGTCGAGATAAATTTCTCTTCGGTGCAAACTATGAACTAATCCCAAGTAAAATTATCCTTAGGAATCATAGCTATAAAGACACTCCACTAGTTCATTGTTCGTTCTTGGAGTCCTATAGAGGTTAACTTCTACCTTATAATGCCATCTAAATCCAAGTCATCGAAGATCCTTTCACAAATATCATCCCATCTTGCACTTTAATAACCGACTCGGTTCCAAGGAATGATTTGCCTCTTAGACTCACATAGTCTTTATACAGCTCGACAAAGTCGAGTCTAGGTGTTTGCACACTAGCACCATAATCATGTTGAGAAATTTGGACATCCTAGAATAATGTTTCGCACCATCTTTGCGAACATATTCTATAAGTCGGGGTAGGTGGTCCTCGATCCTGCCCACTCCTCAACTCCGGAGATGGAGTTAATAACAGTATTTCTCGTAAGCCAGATCCCTCCTATTCTATAATAAGAATGATCAGTCTCTTATGGAAAAAAGTTGCATTAATAGTGCTTGTGTGTGCAATACAACTTTTATACTATATACACTACCAACCAAAATAAGTAACAAATACGCACTCTCTCGTATATAAGTATACTCTCGATCAAGTCTAAGATGACAACTCCTACCCTGTCTCTACTAGATCACAGTACCAACTTAGGTTAATCATGTAACCTAAGCCTTGATACCAAATAAGACAACCTTCCTACACTTTTGATGCCCATTTAACCAAATAGTCACCGCTAGAGCATCCGTTCAATGTAGGACGATTGTCAAGGGAAAGAAAAAGAAATAAAGAGAAGGAATAGAAAAGAAGGGAAGAGAATAGAAGAAAAGAGAAAGAAATAAAACAACACACAATCACATAACCTATGCATATCTCATAGCACATCAGATAAGATATAATAATAATTGCAGATATAAAATATACGAGACAGTAGCAACTATATAAGCAATATAATCAAAGAACACAGGCTTACACAGTTATACAAAACATTAATAGAGTTTATACAACTGATAAATAAACTCAACTGCTAAACTTCCTCTAATAATGGTAAGTCAACACCGTCAAGGCTCCATAGCGTCGCACAACGAAATAAACAATACTCAAAATATAAACATGAGAAAGCATCACCATCTGTCAGTCCATCTGCACAGCTTCAAGTTCTATTTACACCTGCTATCTAGTCTACTCTTTTAAGAGCACCCAAGATAATAAGAAGCAAATCATAAAACCTTGAGTCAGACAACAGTCTGGTGTGAGTGATAAATTATCTCAGAACACTATAAAATTCGGTATAGTATACGGAACAAAGGGTATAGAGAATCATACCCGACTGTCACTGCATCCACAGAGTTAGAACATGACGTCGAATGTATGGTAATTTATGATAATCATCATGGGTTTACTATACATCAAAGTACTAAGGGTGTTTAGATATCGACAACGGTATTATCTACATCGTGTGACATCCCTAAGGTGATAATAACAATCAGATAGACATTGCATCCTTTACCATCATCACATTCACGCACGTAATGCATTGGATATATGATACTCATATGATCCCCATCATATAGTTAAGGACTATTCAACGTCTCGGTTTCTCGGCACTCGAATCCATGCCACTTAGTAGGCTAGGAACTAGCCTACACTTATCATATACAACCCATGGTAAATAGATTGGAACATCATTTGATTCGGGAATCCATAATAATCCTAAGTAAGTGTCCTCACATACCCATGTTTGATGAGTACGCTTTGAAACCTGCGAATACTAATGACCCCTTTGCACACGTCATCCATGGTAGAACTTATCTCGGCACTATCCATACTACCCCCGTCTTAAGTCGCCATGGTTGTGAACTACTTTAGATAACCATTATAAGTCATAGAGTGTCATCATGTGTCCCTTAACCCGCCTCCAACTGTCCCCTCGATTTGACTCGTCGTTGCCCTCTCTGCATCCTGAAGTACGACTATCCATCGTTGAAGTCGTCACTTTCCATCATGGAATCATAATCATCGAATCATAAAGTCATCGTGTCGAGGCATTACATTTTTTCTTCATCGTCAAAACCACTCATCAAAAAGCCATATCTTCAAAATTGAACGTCGAACGAACGAATCATCACATCTTCTTCTTTAACCCTCTCCATCATCCATGTCAAAATTGGCCAATCAGCCATCATCAATAGTAGTAGATATCAACCAATCCAAAGCAGTCGATAACGGCCATTTTGGTCACGTACTTAACCAAAAATGGTTAAATGAAAACGTCCGGTATCTTCTCGAAAGTCTGAAGCACATGTCCAAGTCTGTCATCCTTCATCTTCAAATCAATCGGCATACACCAATACTCTTCGACATATTTATCCCATTCATTCGAGTTCATCATTGTTTGTGTGCTCAATCGATATGCACGAAACTCTGTCACATCATTTGAGTCCTCATCATGTGTGCATTCGATCGATATACATAAAAATCTATCTAATGGGACTTCCCTATCACCTTAGAACGACGTTTCAACCAACTAACAACAAGCTGACATACAACCGACAAGCATAGAAATGTCTATAATAGCCTACATATATCTATAATAATGTAATACAATCCATCCAAGCAACCAATATGGGATAATGTGAGATGAATATCAAAATAGCTTAAATCTATCAGTATCGTCCAAATAATGTGTCAATAGGAAAATTGTGATATTTAATTTAAAATCATTTAAAACACTTTTAATTCTTTTTACAAAATAAGATATAGGTTTAACTATTTTAGAAATCATACTTTAAAGTTATAAAACATTTTAAAACGTTTTTTAATACTATACTAACAACCATATATAGTTCCAAACCGATGCTAAATTCTAGAGCTCTCCATCACAAGTGCAATGCAAGAAAAGACTTCCAAAATGGACTTTGTATGCAAAATATATGCATACTATAGGATATCTAATTATTTAAATAATTAAATTAACTTAAACCAAAATTAACTATACTAAGTACCTTATTAATGTTTCTTCCCCGATAGCTCAAAATCACATGTACATGCACATCTCCTTCACTGTGCACTATTCCCTTATGATATGGAGCTAAGATTGACAAAAACGAACATCAGCTGCATCGTTGGTCTTCTCATCGAACATTTGACTCATTGGAATCGAAGCCATGAACTTCAGCTTCTCCGCCTACATCGCGACCTGACTATGCCAACCTCCCCTTCATGTAGACGCAATTTACAATGCTGCTCCAAAAATGCTAAAAATCGTGGTGCTTGTACTTCTCGACATGAGAAACTCGACTGCACCATCCATTTAGCCGATCTTCCTCTCTACCTCGATCGATGTGAAACCCTAGTTTTGAACGAAAGGTAGATCTTGGCTACAGTGCATCGCAGTCCACAAAATGGATATAGGCTCGAAGATCTCGTCAATAGGAGTGCATTGAAACCAGTTTGGGAAATTTTCATGGAGTAATTCACTGGATATAGTTTTTTTAAAGCAAGAAGGAAGAGCTAGCCATGGCATGACAATGTAACAATGATTGGATAAGGAGAGAAGATGAGGGTCTAAATATAAAATATTATTATATTCATTTTATTTGATTTTCAAATAAAATGGTGCACATTTCAAGCTTGCATAATCAAACGGTGCATCCGACCACAATGAAACTCGTCTGTGTGCATCATCTCATTTTTTCGATCTCGATAGTATCAGTTGTGTCGCTATCCGAGACATGCTCTACGATGACAATTTTGTGCTCTTCGAGGCCATTTTGATTAAACTCATTTTAATTTGCAACGTTGATATGAATTCAACGGAATTGGTCGTGAGTCCTAAGTTGATCGTATGCAAAAAAAATTCATATTTTTAGGACCGCAAATTAATTGACGATTAGATATCTAAACCAATTACTTAAATATTCTATTGTTAAAGATAAGGGTCATTGCAACTGTGTATATATGCATCCAATTTTTTTAGTAAGGCCCCGAACATCAATATAAAGTGACACACAGTGGTTCTTCCTTGCAATAACCTCATCCACCGCTCACCTTAAAAGATGGCTCTTATTCTTACTTTTCTCCATCTTCGGCTAAATAATGCTTAGATTCGCTTCACCACCTTTTCCTTTGATAGCTTCACTATGTCGATACCTTCCAAGCATCTTAGGGAACCGAAAATTTGTACTAATTCTTGTTCACACCAACCCCCTTATTATTATTTTTCCTTCTCAACAAGTCTGCATAGGTCTATTTTTTTTGCTTTTTTCCTACTCTACACCACTGTCCATCCTTCCCCACTTTTTCCCCTTTCCCCCCATATTCTCATTTTTCCTTACTTTGCTCCCTCATTCTGTCTCCATTCCATTGTTCCAATTTCCTTATTTCAAGTTAGACATCTGTATGAAACCGAATGATGAATCGAAAACGATGAAACAAGTATGTGAGAGAATCAAGAAGAGAAACTATTAAGAAAATAGTTAAGAAATCAGCTCATATTTTGATCGGATCTAAAGAGGGCAAAACCCTAGGGAAACATCCATAAAATATAATGGATTTTTACTAAGAATTTCCAAGCTAGACAACATTTATCTATAAAAAAATTACATTTGGAATGGAAATCTTATTTCTTATTCCATATTAACGTCTATAAATATTTTAGTCAATTGCATTTCCGACGTCTCTTCATAAAGTAGAAGTGGTCATTCACTCTCTCTATCACAACCATTTCTCATTCAAAAGGCGGTATCTTTCAAAAGAGAATCCCTTTACTACAAGGTTGTATAGAATTCTTTATAGAAATTCATTCAAACACCCTTAACATTTTGTAGATATCAAATAAGTTGCATTTAAGTAAAAAGATCAATATCGACATTTTAGTAACCGAATTTGTAGGTTCATCAATCTAACACCATAAGGTCCTAACGGTTTTCAACCGTATTGAACACATAATCTCACATTATGGTTTAAATGCTTATTTTGAGTGAAATATTTTCATTGAAATATAATACGAATGTGATATTCACTATGAAACTTTTTATGTGATCCAATATGGATGTAATATCCATAATCTTTCATAACTCAACGTGGATAATAAACAGCCGCAGGAAAATAAATACTTAGGTGACTAAGGCATGAATGTTTTTAATGGTTGTATAACTTTGGCTCTTGCATGGTTCTTGAAGCAACAACATGCCAAAAGATTTATTATTAAGTAAATTCTACATTCCTTCATCAATATTCATTTCATTTATTTATTATAATTGATAAATAAGTTATGTTAACTAAGCAAATTTATTGCGTAGATTGTTATAATATCACATAAGTTCTTATACTTATTAGATTGGTTTATTATATTTATCTAATAAGGCTTCTATTTAATTCAGCATCCGTCAAAAGCCTTAAAGAGATAAATGAATTTCATAAATTCCTTCAGTAGGTTTACGATCTATTTATTATGTTACTACAACCATAAGGGTGCTAATCAAATTGTAGTTCCCATAAACAGTGAGTAACTCTACTAATCATAACTCGTATATAATCCCTAACATACTTTTAAATATGCTCTTAATCATCTTTCTGACTTGGAGTTTGCTCAAAAATTCACTAAGTATAATAGATAATATAACCCATAATTTTGCGATATCTAAAGGGGAGATATGTAACTCTTGAGGGTGCTCAACAAAATTAATATCATTCTTACTTATCTAGGGATAATGTAAACATCACCTAAGATATTCTATGGCTTGGCGGTGCTCAACAACAAGAAGTATGTAAGGTACTCTATTTATATTATAAATGATGGAGACACTATAATTTTAAATTCATAATTCAAAATAATTTCTATAGGGTGATATCGATTATATAAGGGAGATGAGTATAACTCATGATATCATATATCTTTAAACACATCTAGTATATAATCCCTTAAGCCACATGGGTTTCAGTGTACTTAACGTCTTGTTTTCTATACATTATATATATACAATACAACATTTATAATCCTTAAAGTTATATATATATATATATATATATATATATATATATATATATATATATATCCATACGCATCCTTTCATTAATGAAACATTTTAATTAATTATAAATATAACAATTATGTTTAGATATATAAACAATTTTAATTTTACTTATTTATAACCTTCATGAATACAAGTTTAAAACAATTTTAAATGCCATAACTATTATTATAAATTTTAATTTTAATTTAAAACAATTTTCAAATTGCATTTTATAACTCTTTGTAAAATTATGTAATAATCTATTTAAATTTAAAACTACTTTAATTTGGTTTATGATATTCATGTATGCATATTTTAGTAAACCTGAGGCTTCAAACGCTTCTAAATCTTACACATGGTCATACCCTTAGAATAGAACTCTTTACAAGCAAGGTAAAAGCCACGAAATTGGAAGTTTTTTGTTCATATAAACGTTTCTTAATTAGAGTGACCTTCTCCTTAGTT
The DNA here is from genome assembly GCA_030765085.1 of Allium cepa. Lineage (NCBI taxonomy): Eukaryota > Viridiplantae > Streptophyta > Magnoliopsida > Asparagales > Amaryllidaceae > Allium > Allium cepa. The sequence continues at coordinate 952,554,653 of CM060934.1, read as the reverse complement.
TTAGTACCTTTTCCTAAGACACCTATCTACTAAACACTTTTTGGTCCAACATCGAAATATTCTCAAATGATATATAATTCAAATAAAATTCCAAATATGCCTATAATAACAATATGGATTGTGTAAAATGTTCAAGGTTCAAGTCATATTCCTTTCATATACAAATGATATGAAATTCAAGTACATATGCAATATTCTTTGTCCGATGGTCAATATGTAAAAAGTAGAAGACTTCTCCTTCATTACAGTCTAAAATGTCAAAGTCAATATGCAATTTCCTATTTCTAAAAGTCCTTATGTTCAAAAGTTTGAGTCATCTTCTTTTTTTGCCCATTAGTGGAGCTCTCAAGCTCTTTAGAGAGCTTAGAAATGTCAAGTCCCAAAAGAATGAGTTGTCCTAAAAAAAGATAAAGAAGAAAGGAGCCTCTTCTCATATAGAGGTAGGTTTCACTCTTTCCAAGTCATCAATCCACATCAACTCCCATCAACTAATATGAATAAGCAATGCCACTCTCCAACTGTTACAAATAGAGACCTACCACTATATGATAAGGGGCTCCTCTCTTCTTTTCCTTTCCTAACATAAATAATTTTTTTGAGGCTTGACATTTCTAATCTCTCCAAAGAGCTTGAGAACTCTTCTAACGATTGACAAAGAAGAAGATGACTCAAACTTTTGAACTTAAGGGCTTTTAGAAATAGGAAATCATATATGGACTCCATTCTTGAAACTTTAGACTATAATGAACGAGTAGACTCGCACTTTTTAAATATTGAGCATTGGACAATGGATATTGCAATGTACTTGAATTTCATATCGTTTGTATATAAAAGGAATATGACTTAAACCTTGAACATTTTAGACAATTTACGTTTTGATTATGGGCATACATGGAATTTTATTTCAATCATATGTATTTAGAATATTTTGGTGTTGTACTGAAAATGGATCTAATGTCATCTAATTGGTTTTTCCAAAAGAATTGCCATATGTTTATTTAACTATTCACTTAAACACGATGTGAGCTCTAGTACCATTGTTGGATCAGATGTATTAGCAACAAGGATAAAATGGTGAATTTCAAAAAAATTCTTTTTTTTAATTTGCTGAAGATCATATTTGCATAAGATTGCCTTATGTGTGGTGCCACCGGTTGTCGAACACATCTGTTGTTTAGTTCTCTCCTCCATCTCCTTGGCTATGGGTTGCAATGGCATCATCCTGGCTTCACCAATGTAAGTTAGAGGTTAGGGTTTATGTTGGTTAAGTGTAGAGAGAATGAGAATGATGGTAACATAGCTACACAAATATCAAATATCCACCTTTTTCCTCTCAAACCCTAGGAGACTTAGTTCACGTTGCCCCTCTCTAGTATCGTTGGTTCCATTGTTGACCCTAGCTTGATCAAAATTCCTAGTGACTCCTTTTGAACTAATTAATTATTCTATTTAAGCCTATTCTTCGATATGTCATTTTGACTAATTTTTGGCTTTAAATAAATAATTAAAATCCTATAGGAATTCAATACAACATTCTTATTAAGTTAACTATTAATTGATAATGAGAGTTCATTAACATAAAAAATTGATTAATTATATGACATTTGAGTATACATACATGGCATACTTTCCTACGTTACTTCTTCTTCTTCTTCTTCCACTAACCTCTTATCCACGTACGATCTTCCCCAACTCAAATTCAACCTCACATCCCCATTATTTCATTATTCTTATGCCAGCGCTCTCTAATTTGGCTTTATCCAATATATAAAATCCTAAATCCCTAGATCCGTATCTCACCATGGCTGAGGCATCAAAGCAACAATCGGTTATGCTATCGATATGGAGGATCAGGCCACTTTGCGGTGGTTTGCAGAGATCCTATTAGTTATTTTCACTACGGCAAGTTTTGTCATAAAAGATCCTCATGCACCTTGTTTTTAAATCCGAGGTTGAATGCAGCTACTCTTTTTAACTTCTACTCTAAAACCTAAGGCAGTGTTTGGTTTGTTATTTTTAGTTTTGGCTTTTTGTCCAAACAAAAATGCACACGACACATTTATATTGTCGAAAATGACCGATTTAGAAAACGAAGTTAAAAAATAGAAAACAACTTTTATTTTTATTTTTCGTGTTTTGAGAAATAACAGGAGCATGTGAAACAATCCATTTTTCTGTATTCCCTTCATCCCCTTCGTCCTTCCATCCGTCTTTCTTTCGTCCCCTCCGTCGTCTCTCAATTCTTTTCATATTTAAGATACATATTAAAAACCAAAAACACAAAATTATCTTTTGAACCAAACACTACCTAAAACTCTAAAAGAGTGCGCCTTTAGTGTTGTATTCAATACCTTGAACTACAAACCCATATTAAATCCCTTATCCAACCTTCGACGACGACCTTAGTATTAAAGAAATTGGAGAGCTTGCTTGCTACTTTTGAACAACTATGCTATTGTGGCCTTTGGCATGAAGCAAACCTCTTAAGTGGGTAAGCTTCATCGCAATAAACATTTCAATGACGACTATTTGGTATCTCGAAAGAAAAATGACCATGAACCGGTGAATAAATAGGAAGCAATGACCTTGGACCTTGGCATTTGGGCTTGTTAACAGCCCGTCGAACAACCTAACTATCATACCGTTACTTACAGTTCCATAAAAAACTCATTGATGACCTAGTACATTTCACCAGTTATACTCACAATAGATTTAAGGTATTGAATGCGATTGGTTTGGATGATGAGGTCAAAGAGCCTGTGTGTTTGGGGGGATGAGAGTGATTTTTTGTATGATTAGCCTATGTCTGCAGTGCGGGACAACGTTGATGGTTTTGCAGCGGGTGGGGATATGTTATGGAAGTTTGGTGTTCTGGTTGCCAATCTTAAATTAATTCCAATGCAGTAGACATGGCATTAAGGAGAGGAGAAGTTAATAGTGGAGTAGTAACTGGAAGTAATGGTACAAAGCTTTGTGTAGTAGCGAGTGCATTAGATTAGTTGCATTTGAGTTTATTTAATGCTGGCCAGTGCACGGAAGAGGTAGCATGGTTATGTAAGTCAATAAGGTTGGATCATTCTGTGCTCTAACATGTTTGCATATTGGAAAACACTCTTTTTGGATTACATTTCGTGCATAGTTTGAATATGTTTGATAATGAAAAGTGCTATAGTTTAGATTCCCTACATGATATTGAGTAGGGCGAGGGACTTTTTCTATGGCCTGATAATCATGCAAACATACACATTTCAATCCAACTTGGTACTGATAAGGTGGTTGATGTGAGTAGATAGTTGATAGAGGAGGATGCAGTCGGAATAATGAAGCATGAGGTGTTAGGAAATTAATGATAGGGAAGGAGGTGTGGGAAGTAAGGTTGTGCACACTATTCATGGTGGTAGCATGGTTGAATCTACGAAGGCAGTTTTAGTTGACAATGAGGCTCGAATTGTTTGTGCACCAACGGAACCAAAGAACTTTACCAAGATGAACTCTCCTCTTTGTTGTCATCTAGTTAGGAGAAGCACTCAGCTCCAGGGATTTCTTGCCACAACAACCACTAGAGCTTCAGGCTCTAGCTTAGGTTCAGTTGTCCCCTTGGGTAGCACCTACTATCATAAACGAATTATCTGCTAGTTTTATTTTTGGTTTAGCTAGGCGATTTTATATTTGATTTAGATCATTCTGATATAGAATAAATTAGAAATAAAGAATTAGAGATTTAGATCACTTAGCTCATGAGATTCATTTATTCGCATGTTAGGGGTTTGCACAATCCAGATATGTGCAACAAAAAAAGATGATTGCATTGATATAGCTTATTACAATAAACAAAAATAGATAATCCCAATTATAGATTCTATAAAAGATTATGGTGTTTCTATCTAAGTAACTGGGTATGTCTCCCTAGTTCGAAAGGCTTAATAATGGGATGGAAACATGATTGTGTTAAACTCATGCAATTTATTATTAATGCTCACTTAGTGCACCTCATATTTACTGACTTAAGCTACGATTCACTATTAAATATTTCCAACGCTTATGGCCATGCAAGAGAAACCCCTTCTATGCTGCTCCTCGATCGATTTTTTGTCAGCGAGGAGTTGGAAGATAGAAATTCGATTCTTCGGGTTAGTGGGCTTCCAACAGTGTTATCTTATTATTATGCAATTGTTCTTTCTTGCAAGTGTCGCCAACTTACCCACATCTTTATATTTGGATAGATGTGGCTTCTAGAGGGTAATTTTTTAGACATCATTACTTATAAATGGTATTCCATCAGTTCGGACAATGTTAGGTATTCTGAAAATGTAGCTAAGATCTTCGTTCGAAAGCTAAGGGATTTTAGGAATTTTTTTTAAAATGTAACAAGGATGTTTTTGACAACATTAACAACAAAAAAGAAAAGCAATTTTATAAAATATTAAAATTAAATAAATTAAAGGAATGTAGAATCCTAAATGTTTTGGAACAAAATGTGCTCTCAAATCTTAGGGAATAACTTAGCAAAATAATTAGCCAAGAGGAAATAATGTGGAAACAAAGGTCTAGGGTCCAGTGGATGGACGAGAGAGATAAGAATACCAAGTTTTTTCATTACGTAGCTAATGAGCGTAAACGTAGTAGCACCATCAACTCTGTCCAAATTAACAATGTGGAAATTCCTAATTAGAATGATTTTAATAATGTTTTCACAAATTATGTAACGACTTGGGGTTTCAAACACTTCGTATTTAAATACTTGAATTATTTAAATATTTATTTTCAAGATTTAATATGATTATTATAACCTTATTAAACACTTTTTAATTAATAACTAATGATAGAAAATTTGTTTTTGAAATGCGTTTACAAAATATGCACTTTGGATAAATACAAAAAATGTGACCCGAAAATGTTCTATAAGAAAATTAACTATTTATTCAATATAAGTTGTGTAAATATATTACAACTTGAATGTTATCATGTGTAAACATATGACAAGAATTAAGCACATCCTTTTCCTAAGCTAAAGGTTAACTAAACTAAGTTTGAATTAGTAAAAGTAAGTGGAAACATTAAGGACTAAAGGACCCCTAAATTAAGGCTTGATTTTAGGGTATGGTGTGTAAGAGGTAAGGTGTGTGTGTAAGGGTATGGATTTGCATGCTTAGAGTCCTTTTTCTTCATGGCTAAGGAAAGGGTTTGCACACTTTTCCTCTCATTTTCTAAAACTATAAATACACATGCATACACCACTTCATTTTCACAAACAATTCACTTTTAAACCAAGTCTTCACTTCTTCCTCTTCATGTCTTGTTTCTCTTCCTCTCTTCACTCTTGGGCCATGAAAATATATTGAGGGGAAATGGCAAGGCCGAAAGCTAGGAGGGAGGAGGTGACTTAGGGTCATGCGGTATAGTGGAGGAAGTGATGGACGTGAGTTATGGTGTAGGAGGAGCTATGGACGTGTGCTATAGGAAGATGGATGGTGGCTTTAGTGATGTTTTGGTTGAGTAGAAAATAATAGTGAAATGTGGTTATATATGGATGTTGCTAGGAAGAGATTTTGTTTGAGAAAAGTGAGTTAATCTCACTTCAAATCAAGTTATTAACTTGATAAAATTGCTTTTTTTATATCACTTGATAATTGCTTGCTAATCACATGTTAATATTAATTTCCATTTTATATACTAAAATACACTAACCACTTTAAGTTGTAATCTTTTATTATGTGCTTCCAAAAGCATATGATTTGTTAAAGTAGTTGCCTTTAAGGGAATGAGATTATGTTCTTTAAGTTAAGCACATTTAAACATCTAAAATGGACATGATTATTCGTACACATGTTAATACATATTTAGTAGAGATATGTTTTGAATTTGGAATCATATGTGTAAGATATTGATTGAATACAGAATTTTCCGTATAACGATAATCACTATAAGCGTACTTTGAATCCCTTGAACTGTAATTTATGGAAATGGAGATTTAATGACAAACCTTAATAATAACTTGTTTGGTTATTATTTACAATTGCATAAGTGTTTAGAAAAGTAAAGAATATGTTTTGGAAATTTAAGGAAGAAGTAAATCAAAGTAACAAAATATTGAAGTAAAAAGGTAGCTATAACGATTCTTTTTATTTAGCGAAATAACGATATTTTTCTACAAACTTCTTTGAGGGTTTCTTTTCATATTTAAGGAGTAAATAATATATTATTCTTATTAGGAAATGTTTGAAGCCTAATTCATTTGATAGCTAGTTGAACGAAATGCAAAAAGTTATAGCAAAACAATCGCTATAAGTGCAGTTTGGTAAAATATCCCGTTTTTGGGAAATTATCTAAATAATTGGAAGTCATTCTTTGGGATTTTTCATCATGGTTTCCAAGTACCCAAAGTGTACTAATTAATGTAAAAGGAATGGATTGAGCATCATTTGTTTAAGTATTGAAATCTAGACTCAATGGTAACAAAACTTTAGATAGCACTTCTATAAATTAAAACTTGCTTTTCTATTTATTTCAACATTACTTATTTTTACATAATATTCTATATAAATAATTATCATGTATTTTAATTAGTTTTAAAAAAGTATTATAACATATTAATATGTATTTTAACAATATTTCTATATATGTAAATTTTGATTATTAAAATAAGTATTTTATAAATATAATAAAGGGAGTTTGAATATTAACAATTACGTTTAAATAAATTATTTTATGGAATCAACTAAAAGTGTATTTCCTTAATTAATAAGTGCGTATATGGTTTGATCTTTAAATAAACATTTAAAGTAATTAATGGATAAGTAAATAGTTTTGGGCTATTGGAACAGTGTTTTTAGCAACACTTGTTTTTATTCCTTATTATTAATTATATTTAGGAATATAATTAGATATTTACTAATGGATATTTAGTTGAAAAATACAAGTAAATGGTTTTGGGTTTGTTGTGTCAGATGTTTTGAGCAACACTTTTCTTTAACCCTTAAATATAAATAAATCTTTAAGAAGGGTGTTTTAAAGAGGAATATTTTCGAGGTAGGAAATGTTTGGGTTTGTTGTGATAATTGTTTTTAGCAACACTTGTCTATAACCCTTAAATGTAATTAATCCTTTGAAAGAAGAATTTAAAAAAATGATTAAATAGAATGGTTTTGGGTTTGTAGTAAACAATGTTTTAGTAACATTTGATTTTAAACCCATGAATTATATTTTGGAAGAAATATTATAAATCTTTAACAATGGAATTTAAAGATAATAACAAGTATTGAAATCTTTTATAAATAGATAAAAATGTTATATGCTTAATTTATAAAAGAAAAGGGGTTTATTATAACAATGTTTTGGTAGTAAGGGTTTTAATATTATAACAATGTTTTGGTAGTAAGGGTTTTAATCTCTTTGATCCTATTTCAACTAAGTAACACTTGTTAAACGATTTGTGAATACACTTATACTAGTGGAATATGTATATGAGTACTTTTTATGTATTAAATAGAGTATAGGTGAGTAGTTAAATATATTTATACAAGAATATAAAGAAAGTTTTAATAAATAATGGAGTGTTAATTAAAGAAATGTTAGATTCATAAAAGAAGTTTTATTAGATAAAAAGATGTTTTTCTAATAAGAAGGGTTTTTAATTAATAAAAGATAAATTAATTAAAAAGGGACTAAAATTCATTTTATGTGACTTGGCCGTGCCTTACATAAAATGATAGTGCAGGTATGTTGCTTGCGTATGAGAAAGTATTCGAGACTTAGTTCCCTTATGCGATCATTCTCATTATTATTGAATAAGACTAAATTCATTGACTCAATCTTGGAGAGACCTGGAATCGGTAAGTGTTCCACTTATTGAAAACCACTTCAAGGTTGAGATACGGGTTCTTTATTTTGGAAATGAATGATGGAAACCATGCATGGTTTCAAAATGTATTAAGATGATTGTAACGACAGCTTTTCCGTACCATTCAAGTTGATAATAAACCACACATGTCCAACCCAAATCGAAAAAGGAAAATAGTTATAAGGAAGAAAGAAGAAAGAAGAAGAGAAGAAGAAGAGAAAAGAAACTAAAAACAACACATTATCTCACAATCGTAGGAGAACAACATATAATATATAATATCAACGATTTTTACAAAAGAGAAACTGTTATATACATACATCCATCGAAATACAACAACAATCACAACTATCGGCCTGGATAGTTATAACAACATGTCCTCACAATTCTTGATAATTTCAAGAACAAAGCAGCGGAAAATAAACATATATGAGAATACGAAACCTTCAACTCGTCCTCTGAGCTCCAATGCATCCAAAGAAATCTGGAAATATGCTCGGTTGGACCAAAGCATTATAATAAAATAACATCTGAGTCAATCTGGAAAACCAGCGTGAGAAAAACACACCAAACTGGATTTTGAAGTTATAAAAACCTTTTGAAAACAAATGTATCTCGTAAGACCATGCCGCACATAAAAACTGATAGTTTTTACCGTACGATAACTAAAACATTTCATACGAAATCCTCTGATATTATAATAGTGTCTAGATACAATTACTTATTAATCATAGGTGAAATTGTTACATTATTAAATTTCATTATAATAGGTATACAACCAAGTCCATAGGCACTTATTGGGGAATGGATTCCATATAATGACTGGGCTACTGAGGTACCACCCATAATAGTGCATCTTTAGACAAAATAACATCGATGACCTCACCTGGATCCCCTGCCAACACAGGGCTAGCCTACCCCTTACTGGATAGTACCGACTATGATCAACCCTCCATTAATGGGCCCCGAGCAAACAAATGAGGGATAATAGCGACTCTATATAGGGATGATCACACCCTACTTATTAGCGGCCCATTAGCTCTGCTGCATTTCCCCTGTTTTAGTTATTCCTGATTGATGAGGCTTGAGGCTAAGATTACTTTTCAAGAACATTTACACTTAGAATGCTCATTGCCCTCTAATGACAATGCGCTGATAGCATTCATCCATACAAGTCTGTTTTGGGTCTGAACGAAACCGAAGGCACTATTCGTACTACATCCATTTTGGAATCACCCTCAGGATTAGTACGATTAGCCCTTGTACTTCTCATCTCTATCTTTGATGCCATGCTCTTTCCGATGTCTTCACTTCGAAACCCGTTCATTGGATCAAAATGGTTTTCAGATAACAAATCCGATCTAGGTCTCTTCGAAATAACATTCGATAATTTCTGGTAAATTCAACCCCAGTTCTTTACGCAAAAATCACTCAAAGATAAGATCGGAGATCACCTCCTAACCTTTAGTGGATGGATTCCTTATCATTGTCCTAGGAGAACGAAACGAGATTTATACGCATAGTACAACTTCATTGGAGATAACTGTGCCATATAACTCACATGTATCTCCTAGATATTTCCAAAATTACGTTTGGATCCAGTTTCGATAGTCGGTTATTTAACTATCGAATAAAAAACATTCAACCATAAATTTCATTTCCCATGGAACCCACTGAGCCTCACATTCACAAATTTAAAATCACTCAAATACTTGAAAAATCACTTCCATATACTTAAAAAATGTTATAAGTATCGTAACCAATCACTTAGAAAGATTTACTTATTTCAAGATCATTTAAAATGATTAAACACAAACATCCTTTAAACAAAGATATAAATATCCAAAATACCTTTCTTTCTTTAACTATCATTATTTTTAATTTAAAGTATCATCTTTATCAATCTCCAAAATCTATTTATAAAGTTCCCCATAAATCTCTAAGATTTATTTACAAAAGTGGTCTTTTATAATCTCCTAATCTACTTATAAAATTCCTCTCTTAATTACTAACCATTTAAAATCCTCATTTTCACAAGAACAACAACAACAGAGCCATTATTCCCAAACAAGTTGGGGTCGGCTAGAGATGGAACCCAAAACTTAATGAAAAAAGTAATTTAAAGGTTATAACAGTAACAATAACAGTAGCAATGATAAAATTAAGTCAAATAGGTAAATTAATAATAATAGTAACTAAGTAAAATAAAGATAGAAATACATATGTATGTAATAATAAATAATAATAATAATAAATACAATAAAATAAAATAAAAAATAAAAATGATGATAACAGTACAAATAACAATAGTGGTGCTGATAGTAACATTGATCAAAGACCAAACGCTATGTCTTGGGCTCTTTTTCCCTAATCCTATAATATAAAACTTATAAGACTCATAGCTCCTGGTTCTGGTACTTGGATCGCTAACTTCCACACGCTCCTATCCGTTACCAGCTCTTCGGTCATATTCCAACACTTCAAGTCCCTTTTAACAACTTCCTTCCATGTCAACTTTGGTCGACCTCTACCTCTCTTTGAGAAAACGACACGGTCTATGATTCCAACGCACACATGTGCCTTGGGAAGCCATCGTTGGAGATGTCCAAACAATTTTAAGCGACGTTGAATTAGTTTCTCCTCAATTGGTGCTACTCCAAGTTTTTCACGTACATCATAATTTCTAATTCGATCTCTTCTTGTATAACCGTAGCTCCATCGCAGTATATGCATCTCTGTTATGCTTATCTTCTGAACGTGTTGGTTTTTAGTAGGCCAACATTCTGCACCGTACAACATCACAGGCCTAATTGCCATTCTATTGAACTTTACTTTAAGCTTCTACGGGACTTTCTTGTCACAGAGAATGGCAGATGCTTTTCGCCATTTCACCCATCCAGCTCAAATTTGAAAGTCACATCTTCATCAATCTCACCATTACACTACAACATTGATCCTAGATATCGAAAGGATTCCTTTTTAATGACTATTTGTACGGCCAGAATAACATCTCCATCCTCTGACCTGAGACCGCTGAGCTCACGCTTTATATACTATGTTTCAGTTCTACTAAGCCTAAGTCCCTTAGATTCTAAAGTCTGTCTCCACAGCTCGAGTTGTCTATCAACCCCAATCTGATTATCATTAATTAGCACAACATCATCAGCAAATAGCATACACCATCAGCAAATATTATTGAACAACTTAGCTAGCCAGACTATCCCTACATCTTCAAGGCATCTCCACCCTCAATGGGGATGCCATCAGGCCCCAATGCCTTACCAACTTTCATCCATTTTAGCACCTCCTTTACCTCGAATTCTTGAATTCTCCGAACAAAATGCCTACTGTTGTCACTAAAAGAGTCATCTATCTCTATCAAAGTGCTATCACCTTCTTCATTAAATAGCTTGTCGAAGTAATCTCTCCATCTATTTTTTATCTCATCGCCATTCACCAAAAGTCTATTATTATCGTCTTTGATGCATTTAATTGGATTGAAGTCTCTTGTCTTCCTTTCACGGAGCTTAGCTATCCTATAGATGTCTTTTTCACCCTCCTTTGTACTTAGCTTATGATACAGGTCTTCATACGCCCGACCCCTCGCTTCACTCACCGCTCTCTTTGTGTTCTTCTTTACAACTTTATACCTTTGCATGTTGTCCTTGCTCATGTGATGATGCAAGCACTTATAGCATCCCTTCTTCTCTTTGATAGCCTTTTGCACATAACTTTTCCACTACCACGAATCTTCAGGTTCGCATTTATTTCCTTTCGTTACCCCAAACACCTCAGTAGCCACTTTCCGAATGCGCGTTGTCATCTCGTCCCATATGTGATTTGCTTCTCCTCAGTAGCCACTTACCCCAAACAAGTTGAATTCATTGTTATCATTTGTAATTTAAAAGGAGTTAAACAAGTCCATTTGACACATAGAATTAATATTCAGTTTAAATCCTAATATTTAACTCATTATTCAAATAATAAGTCCAAGATTCCAATATTTATATCACTATTCAAATATTTATTCACGATTCAATGATTTTAAACAATCCTATAATTCAATTCAAGTTTTTAAGATTTTAAACCAATATTTTAAGTAATTAAAATAAATCATATATTCAAAATTAAATGCCCAAAATCCGAGGTCGTTACACTCTCCCCTCTCAAAAGAATTTCGTCCCCAAAATTGTCAAAGTAAGGAAAATGCCTCCGAACCCATTAACATTTCAAAATCAATTAGTTGGAATATGTTACTAATTTTCTAAGTCTTAAAATTACAAAAAATTTCGGCATCGTCTCCTTTGCGTGGCTCGATCGGAAAAATTACAAATTGCACTACAAGCCAATGCAACAAATAAAACAAAACCCAAGTGGCCTTCCATATCTGGGGCATAAAATCATCAACTCAAACGATAATATAAACACGTACCTATTAGTCGGGCAAAATAACCCAACTCATAAAGCCAAAGGCGTCAAACTAGCATTTGCTTCCATAAACCTACATCTTAATTTCAAATATATCCAACTAAATAATTTGCATTTCCAAATGTTAAATTTATTTTATAATTATTATAAAGTCCATAAGATGCACATATACCATCCGTACACAATATCAAATGTGCATCACTCACTTGATCATACAATTTCACTTCTAAACTTATCGTCCACTCGACTTCCTTAGTGCGAACTTCGATCCGGTTCCTTGATTAGAAACCGTCGTTCTCCTTGCATAGTCATATACTATGATAAAATTTTTTTTATTAAAATTAAAATATGTATCAAGTGTTCGCCGTCGAGAATCAAGTGAAAATCCTGGTTTGGATCGGTGTAAATAACCTTGAAATCGTGTAATCGAATTTGGATCAAAAACAATAATGTGAATAATATGATTTACGTGCCATTTACATAATTGGTTCCTTAATTATACCAAATTATTATTATTCACATTAGTTTTTTAAATCACACTTGATTTTCCAATAGAATTTCCTTTAATACTAAAATTCATTTACAAATCACTTCATGAATCATATTATTTAACTTTACTTGTGTTAAATTTTATCTCATAGCTCAATTTCAAATTTACTTTTCTTGACAATAGCAATTATTTTAATTCACCTTTATTATTTCTTAGTATATTCCTTTTAATACTGAAATTAGTTACAAACTATTCCATAACTCCATTTTCATTAAACACTATTTTTATTTCAACCCATTTCAAAATACATTACTTAAGAGCTTAAATATTTCACAACTTAAGTTTATAAGCATCTTATAAAGCACATTTAAGTTTATCATCCTTTTTAAAAATCAAGTTCATATTCTCAGTTAATTATAGAATTCAATTTTTCAAGTTATTTCATAACATATTACTTCATGCTTACAAACACCTTATGATGACTTATATTCATTAATAAAACATTTCTCTAGATTTCAATATCAAATTGGAAGGTCCAATTGTCCAAAATCGCCAGAAATTCCTTTTTATTTCAATAAATGAAAATTACCAATAATATCTCGAAAAGATACACCAATCCACGATCCAAATGGTTAAGATACATGGGTACATAATATCACTATACTGTAGAATTTAGAATTCAAAGACCCAGTTTTTATTTCAGATTATTTTGAAATAATAATATATACATAAATCCCTTTTATAACAAATCATCCTCTGGAAGATTTAACAAAACTTTTTCCCCAAACTATTCAATAACAAATTTCTATTTTGGCAGCAATTTCTCACTTAGAACTCGAAAATGAACGCCGATGATGCTGCAGTATCACCGGAATTATTTCCCAACGACCGAAGCGAGTACGGTGCTTTTTAACTATTCCAAATCCCTTTTTAATATTTCTATTAATCAACATCTTCAAAATAATGCCATTTTCCTTATTTTTTTCCAAAAAATTTGGAAACAATTTCCAAATACCGTTTTCGAGTTCTAAATTTCTTAGTTTAAGTCCATTTTTATTTATAAACCATATTCAAAGAAAATTTGGATCCCAAAACACTCTTCAATAATATTGTTATTATTTCTCGTAACAATTTGCAAAGCCATTTGAATCTCCAGGATTTAAGTACTCAAATTCCTAATTTAAATTCTTATTTATAATCTATATTCGTACATTCCACTTATATAATTTCACTTCCTATATAAGGTCATTTCATAATTGTTTTTCTTTGTATAGGTTATAACGGATAACTTTTATCATAATATAAAATTAAACTCAATATTATCATTGAACACCTTATAGTCAACCATGAAACCAAATTCACAAGGTGTTCGTATTTAATTTAACAAACAATAAAGGCTCAGAAACTACCTTAGCACAAACAATAACAATAAATGATAATAATTGAATATTATCATTCTCTAACAACCAAACACACATGTATAACTATATTAATTTTCTAAAAATAATTATTTTCATATAAAAAATATAATCTAGGTAAAATAATTTCGTTTACCAAAATTCAAAACAATACTGTGTTGATTTGCCTTGTTCAAGTGTTTAGAAACCTTTATCGATATATTTGTTCTTCTGCATCGACCGGAGTACATAACTACTCAACCGATAAATCAACACAATATAAAACATTTTTATGTCACTAGCAAGTACGCACTCATATATATAATACACTCAAATTCATTCTAGGGTCTCATTTACCCTATCTCAAATGAGTTAGCCGCACCAAAACCTAGGTGTTCGCTCAACCTAAGCTTTGATACCATGTGTAATGACTGCTTTTCCGTACCATTCAAGCTGACTATAAACCATATATGTCCAACCTAATCGAATAGAAAATCAGATAGTTATGGGGAAGAAAGAAGAAAGACGAAGAGAAGAAGGGAAAAGAAACTAAAACAACAAAGAATCTCACAATCGCAGCGAAACAACATATAATATATAATATCAATGATTTTTGTAAAAGAGAAATTATTATATACATACATCCATCAGAGCAAAACAACAATCACGACTATCAGCCTGGACAGTTATAACAACCTCACAATTGCTAATAATTTCAATAACAAAGCAACGGAAAATAAACACATAAAGAATACGACTTGAAGACCTTCAACTCGTACCCTAAGCTCCAATGCATCTAAAGAAACTGAAAATATGCTCGGTCTGTCCCGAACATTATAATAAAATAACACTCGAATCAATCTGGAAAACCATCATAGAAAAACACACCCAAATGGATTTTAAAGTTATAAAACCTTTTGAAAACAAAGGTATCTCGTAAGACCACGCCGCATGTAATGACCCGTATTTTTAACGCTGTTAAAATACTAAATTAAATAAAAATCCGATAGAAATAAAATTTTACGATTTATTAAATGGAAATCTCTTTGTATATATGTTACAAATCCAAAACCAAATTCGTAGACGACAAATTTCGATAAGACCAATAATGCAATACATATTAAAACATAATGTAATAATATGAAATAGTCGTAACCAATAACAGAAACCAAATTAATAAATCTAACGTAAGAAACGTGTGTTTTGCGTTAAATGAAAATTTTCATTAAATAAAAATAAACAATAAAATTTCGCAACGAAAATTCGATATTTGAAACGCGTCCAGTTAAACATAGCAACTGGTAAATTTTCGTCCGAAAATATGAAAGTTTATTTCGTGCGCAAATTCACTTCAATTTAATCAGTTAAAAAGCGATGAAAATAAAACGTTTTCAAAATCAAAATATTTTTATATAGAAAAATTCTAAACCATCTTTTGAGTAAGTTGTCAGTTTGTTGTTTTTCCAAATTCGGACATCTTTAGCTCCGTCGATCTTATTTTTCTGTGTATTTCATGCATTTTCCGCTAGTTAAAAAAAAAATATAAAAAATATTAAAAAAAAAAAATCATAAGTAGTTCTACTAAAAGATAGTGCAATCTAAATATACATATGATACACAACTCATGATGTTTATTAGTAAACGTATTTTGAATGAATTAGCATCAGTAAGGTACAAACCTCCTCCACTAATCTTAATTATAACTTCAGACATGATATGCATGCAAGGACACGTAACAAGTTTTCAAACCCACCTTAGCACACCTTTGTTTTATTCTGGAAAAAAATATGAAAAGCTGTTACGTTTGTAATTATATATTATTTAGACCTGTTCATCTTCTTCCAGGTTGTATATATATATTTAAGTTGCTTTTCATATTCCCCACTTTCTTCGTTCTTAAAAAAAAAAAAAAAAAAAAACAAACATACAGAGAGAGAAAACGATTCGTGTACATAGGTAATTTTTGCTGCCTCATCAACATGAAAAGGCGTCTTCTTCATATACGCTGCTCTTCCTCTCGAGCGAACCGTGCTCGTCCCCGAGTCTTTCAATCAGCAACCCACTTCCACTATCATATTTCCCATCGATCGCATGTATCTTCGCCGCACCACGCAACTCACCCCAACCGACCCGACCACGACCTCCCCTCCACACGGCAGTTCGCCAACCTGCCCAAACTCCGGCCCTCATCCCCTAGCCGCTCGCCTCTCCTACGTCTGATCTGCCACGCTTGGCTTCTGACACACACGCGTCACCGCCTGTCTTCGCTTCGCCCTGACCACCTCGGCCTTCTTCTCCCGTCTCCATCTCAGCCTGCATCATCACAACCCAGATCCGTGTGCACCCGGTCCTCCACCCGCTCGTTCTTCCTTCTCCGCTCACCCCACTGTTGCGTAGCTGGACAAGGTATTATATATATTATGGGATAATAATATTGATTATATAACAGTTTACTATTTTGAACATATATGTTAGTATATAAATTCTGAAGTGCGGCTTGTACAAATTTTATAAGTAGGTAGGCTAGTTTATTTTATATATGTAGATCTGGAATCGAAAGGAATTGAGTATTATACATTTATTTTAAAATAGTAATGTGATATGCCATGTCTATGTAAGCTACTTTCACAACCTGCTGTTAAGTATATACATTTTGAAGTTAGAGCTAGTTTACAAACTATCCATCTGGTGTTAAACTTATATTTTGATTTAAGTTTAAACTAGATATTAGTTTTAATTTTCGCATATGCGGTGAATTATAGTGTGTTAGTTTATATATTTTGTCAGTAACTGGTTGGTGAGCATTTCTATGCGTTGGTTTAAATTATATTTGGTGCAGATGTGTACTGTTTAAGATATATTGTTTTATACAAATAATCTGTATCTTATACAACACCGGTTATATATGGGTTTTGTTTGTTTTATTTATATATATATAAATAATGTTTAATATATATTATTTGAAGTGTAGTTTTAAAATATACTGTATACATTACTTATATATATACATATATTTGTTTCGTTTTTCTATTTGTATGGCTGAAACAAAGGTTTTACATGTATGTGTTTAAAAAGTTATTTTAATGTTTATGGAAAAAAAAGATGGACCTTAAGCCATATAAATTGTATTAGCGGTATATAGTTATATTACGTGCATATAGGCTTACAACATAATATGAAAAGCTTACAGTATATTTTATTATGCTCATGTATTAGTGTAAAAATAAAAAATAAAAATAAAAAAAGTTGTTAGCTACAGAGCACATATATACAGTTTTGGTCAAAAGGTATATGAGTAGTATGTTAATTGTACGTCAGTTTTGGTTTATATAATAATGTATATAAAAAACAAATTTAATCAAAAAAACCGATTCTGATTAGTTCTCATCAATTTTCCCTTTTATCAGCCTTGTCCGTCGTGCCTATTTTCTTCACCGAATCATGTCCATCTAGCGTTGCTTTGGAATTCGTAGCTCATTTTCCCCGTCAAATCATCTCTAGCCTCGAAAGGTGAGCAATCACTCACGATTAATATTCTTTTATTTATTAAATTTGATTTCAATTGAAACGACCATTGAATATGCTGCTATTAGTTGTTTACACTGTTATATATGCTATTTACCTGTACCAGTTCACCTATGACATCTGACACCGTTATCTGTTATATATGCAATGATAATCCAGTTTGGTTGATAATTGATTGATTGTTTGATGTTTACATTGGATGTTAAATCGTTAATGTATAAAGTGATAAATAATATGCAATTGAATTTGACGTAGTATAGTTAAAACTTGAATCGATATATGTGTTAAATTTGATTAGTCAAATTTGTATAATACGACCCCTTATATGTTTAATTACTTGACACGTAGAAGTAGGGTTAATTACACTTTGAACCATCATATTAGTTGAAGAACCGTATAAACCGTAATCTTTAATCTACATGAAATGATAGTGTAGATTCTAGAAATAATTATATTAATTCGCACAAACAACAATGTGAATTAATACGATTATTTTAGTATTATTTGAATTAATTATTGAATTGTTATTGGTTGTTGTTATTGCTTGTTTATTTACTTTGACACCATCCCAGTTATCACACTGCAAGTTCCCTTTGCTATGCTTTGATTTTTGAATTGAATTGGAATCGGGTTGAAATGATAAATACCCAAATGAACTTGACCTAGGATAAAGAATAAAACAAAAAAAAATCCGATTGGTCGATAATTTGATTTAAAAATAAAGTAATGATTTTTATTCGAACAAGAATAAGTTTTGAAATGAAGTTGGAATTTGAATTTTTATGAAAGAAAATGTAAATATTGAAATCTGAAACAAATATTAACGTAGAAATTGATGAAAGAACGTTGTTTGAAATTTAATTATTTAATACTTAAATTTGGAATTATTAATAAATAATTTGGGATTAGTAATAATTGAGTTTTGAAATTATTAAGTTTGAAACATTTAATAATTAAATTTGAAATTATAATTAAGTTGGGAATTATAATTAAGTTTGAAATTATTAAGTTGAATTTATAATTAAGTTGAAATGATGTGATAATTAAGCTGAAATTATTAAGTTTTGAAATGATTTAGTAATTGAGTTTGAATTTAAAATTAAGTTGAAATTATTAAGTTTTGAATTTATTAATAATTAAGTTTGAAACTATTTAATAATTGAATAAGATTGAATTATTTGATAATTGAATAAAATTGAATTCTTTGATAAGAGAAATTGAACTTTTGAATAAGTAAAATTGGAACTTCATAAATAATTGAAATTGAGTTTCTTTGTTAATTAAGTTTTGGAAATTATTTAAGTAAGTAAACAAGTGAAATTGAATTTCTTTAACAAGAAATAAAGTGGGATTTATTGAAATTAATGTAAGACTTGTAATTTTGAGAATTTGATTTGACGAATCTAATTTAGTTAAATTTGAAGTTTTGATAAAATGAAGATGAACGTAAGTAATTGATTTAATGAATTGAGAATTTAGTAAAATTGTTTTGAATGATAAAGTAACTTAACGAATGAAATCGATAAATGAATTTAAATTAGTTTGAATGTTGAATTTAATCATTTAAATGATTTCGGAATGAAATCTATATACAAACTTGAATCAATATTTGAATTTTTTTAAATAAAAATCGAAATTGGATTGTAAGACTTTGAAATGGAAATTTGGAAGTTTTGAAACGTAAATTTTGGAAATTGATCGTAAAAGACGAATGAAATGTTGATTTACGAATTGAAATTGAAATTGAATTTGATTTGGTTTGAAATTTACTAAACGACCAATCGGTGTAATAATTACGAAAGTTATTAAAGAAACCGGAATCGGTTATGGATATACTCTCTATCTAAACCGAAAACCACTTTAATAACTATACGTGGAGTGATGATCCAGAATGAAGTGGTTGGAATGATGTACGTGATGACTGAAGAAAGAGAACGATAATGGATAGCATTGACGCTTGTGTCAAATTGGAAATGACTAAAATCAGGAGCCGTGCCGGACCAAATGGGGTTAGCCACCTCGAGCGGACACACTTCTTCGTAACTACTACTCATTACTTGTGATTGATTGGTGCACCCTCGTACTTTCAGGAGTGTTGTTGCGCGGTGTTGCGATCGCTGCGGCGATGCGTTCTCACCAGTCCGGATCAGGCGAACGGTAGTTTCACTACCTTGGGTATTGCCTCATGTGCCTTGTCATACTTGTATCCCTATATACGCGACCACTACGAATTTGTTTTGTGTTATACCTATGGAGTACTCACTGATATCCCACCAGTTTACGGTGGAGTTTACAGTGCTGTATAGACTATGATGCTTATAAAAATGTGTTAAGGGGGATAATGGTAACGCCTTAACACTATTTTGATATTTTAGATTACTGATAGACATTATCTATTTAGCGTACACTACTACATAGTAGATAGTTTAACGGATCCTTAGAGGATGGTGATTCCAACATCCTTTGAGTTACTTGTATTTTGATTGCTATTTCGCTTGAGTTGGATTTATTGATATGAGAATATTAATCCTGACTCGAGTGTTTTGTGTTTTGCTTTACGCTCGGGTCAGACTGAGAGTACCAGCTTTCGAGACTCGCCTTTGGAGTTGGAGCTTTGGAAATCCAGCTATTTATCCAGCTTTCGGAGATTCAGTTGATTCCAGTGATGTATATTGATTCTTGTATTCAATTATTGTATTCGAAAATTCTGTTGTAACTTATCTAACTCTGTTATATACATATAGTAGCTTCATGAACTACTATCTCTTTTACTTCCGCTGCATATTATTACTCTGTGTCTGTGATTCTGTGATTACTTATTTACTGTATATCCGAGTTTTGCCAAATTTAAATTAACAATTCGGTATTTTGAATTATTCAAGTCCGACATGTGCGGATGCGAATAGTCCAAAATAGCGGGTCGTTACACCGCACATAAAAACGGTTAGATTTTTACTGTACGGTAACCAAAACATTTCATACAATATCCTCTAATATTATAATAGCGTTTAGATACAATAACTTATTAGTCATAGCTGAAATTGTTACATTATTAAATTCCAGCATAATAGGTATACAATCAAGTCCGTAGGCACTTATTGGAGAATGGATTCCATACAATGACTGGGCTACTGAGGTGCTGCCCATCACGATGAGTCTCTAGATAAAATAACACCGAGGACCTCGCTTGGATTCCCTGCCATCACAGGACCAACCTACCCCTTAGTGGATAGTCCGAATATGATCAACCCTCTGTTAATGGGCTTTGAGCATACAAATGAGAGATAATATCGACTATATATAGGGATGATCATACCCTACCATGAAGCAACCAACTTAGCCATGCTGCATCTCCTCTATCTTAGTCATTCCCGGTTGATGAGGCTTGAGGCTACGATTACCTTTCAAGAATATTTACACTTATAATGCTCATTGCCTTCCAATGACTATGTGCTGATAGCATTCATCCATACAAGTTCATTCTGGGTCTGAACGAAACCAAAGACACTATTCCTACTACATCCATTTTGAAATACCTTCACGATTAGTTGCGATTAGCCCTTGTATTTCACATCTCTATCTTCGATTCCATGCTCAATCCGATGTCTTCACTTCAAAACACATTCGTTGGATCGTAGTGGTTTTCGGATAATAAATCCTATCTCGATCTCTTCGAAACAGTGTTCAATAATTTCGGTTAAACTCAACCCCGGTTTTTTAGGAAATAAACAATTAAAGTTAAGATCGGAGGTCAACTCTTAACCATTAGCGGATGGATTTCCTTATCATTGTCCTGAGAGGATGACACGAGACTTAAACGCACAGTACAGCATCATCGGAGATGACTGTGCCATATAGCTCACGTACTTCCCCTAGGTATTTCCAAAGTTACATGTAATGACCCAGAATTTCAGTCATTCGATATTCGTGCATTTAATTTATTTTAAACATTCACAAGTTAATTTTATAAGCTGGATAACTTATATTTCGAATATAGTTATTTAATTGGATAATTAAATTGTTAATTTAATATTTGAAATTGCTGAAATAATTAGAAATTGAATTTAATGTGAATGAAAATGATTTATAAAGTTGAATTAAATTCTATTTGAATTATAATGATGTTAGAGAACTTTTGAAATTGATTTAAAAGTTAAATTGTAGAAACTGAATATTTAAATATTTAATTAACGTGTAAAAATATCCATTTTTCATACAGTCTCGGATTTGGACAAAACCAGTTTCATTGGATCCGTAATATTATATTATTGTAAGATTTCAAATTTCGTGTCAATCGGATTTACGGTTTGTCCATGGAAAACTAAAACGCGTAGAAATTTTTTTAGGTAAATTTTAGATTTAAACAAGTCGATTTGGAAACCTATCTTTCAAATACGATTGAATTAGCTTTCGATATACATTCCAATGTGTTCGGAATAGGTAACAAAATCTAGGCCACCGCTTCGTTTCGAGTTCGAAAAACATCCAACTAGAAACTTGTAGAGGGCGACGAGATCGACAAATCTAACTGTGTTGATCGAGTTTAATTGAGTGGATTTGAGGCAATAGGCATTTGAACGTATGTCATTCAAGCATGTTTTCATCTGTGTTAGTTCCTCGACTTGATGTGGGAACTATTTAGTCATACACTTAGTACATAGCCTTTTGTTTAGGCTTGATTATCGCTTGTGTTGAGGATGTTGATTCCTGTAGTACGGAGTATTACTCCAACCTATCGAGCTTCCTTCTTGGCCAAAGAATAACAAATTGAAAGTTGGAGACATGATAAGTCAATGAGACGTAGTATCCATGTGAGGTTGAGGAATGCTTTTGCGTTGTTAGTGCGAAGAGGCCGAGATCGGTTTATCCGAAAACCAATTCGGACCAAAGTATATGCGTTCGATTGTGCAGATTGTGATGAAATTGATATTCTGGATTTTTATAGTGGAGGATTGCTTGTTGATCATTTGGGGTTAAAATCCCAATATACATATAGTAGCAGCGGTCTCTTAATTATGAAATATCCAATGCAAGGTCTATTCGCTACTAATCCTAAGTATTTCCCGATAGGATGTGGTAGGAAAGTACCTTCGGTTTGTCCTGTTCCTGGACAACTTGTATGGATGTTTGTCAGATATTGCATTTCTAAATATTACATACATTTGTTTCTACAAACTTACATAAGTGGTGGCGGAGAAGGAAACTTCTCTTAGCTTAACACCCTCCTTGAGACGTATGAGCTTAAAGGTTGTATTTTTTTGGGCAATTAGTAGTCAACGAAAATGGCTGTGCGGCATTCAAAGTGATGTGATATGTGAAAGGTAATCGTTACCTCGGGCCTCATTAACCGAAAATGACCGAAACATGGTTAGATGTAGCAGGGCTAAGTGGGTCGCTTCCAAGTAGGATATGATCATCCTCTTCTAGATATATCTTTACATGCTATGACGTTGTGTATCTGATTAATGTGGTTTTATGCTATGAGGACCCTCGAAAAAGGTCGGTAACGACCGGAGGATGACATATTTGGTACCATCTAGTTATAGAGATGGTCCGGTCCTGTGTTGGTAGAGAGCATATGTTCTGTGCCTCGGGACATCCATCTAGAGGTATACTCATCGAAAGGTAGTCCCTTCACTTGGTCATTTGTATGGAAATCCAAACTCCACTACGTGCCTGCAGTTTTGATTGTATTACCCATTTTAGGCTATATGTTGAAATTTTATCAATGTAACAATTTCGGCTATGATTAATATTATTTGTGCAATAGACACTAATATAATATTAGATGATTTGGTATGAAATGTTTTAATTATCGTAAGATTGAACCGTGTTCGTGTTTATATGTGGGCGTGTCTTACGAGATACTTTTGTTTTGATAAAAGAAAAGTTTGGTAATTTAATAAATTCAGTTGAGTGTGGTTCTCACGCTGGTTTACCAGACTGATCCGGGCGTTTTTTCATTTCAATGCTCGGGTCAGACCGAGTATATTACAGGCTTAGATTTGGTGCTTTTGGAGCTTCAGCAGGTGAGCTGGAGATCTTCATTTTCGTATACACGTATCTATTTTGATTATCCGCTGCTTAGTTGTTGTACATTATCGGTAGTTGTGAGGACATGTTATTATAACTATTCGGGGTGATAACTATTGATTGATTGTTGAACTCTGATTGATATATGTATATAAAATTTCTATTTTGTAAAGATCATTGATATGATATTATGTATTTTCCGCTGCGATGTGAGATTCTGTATTGTTCTGTTTGGTTCTATCTTCTCTCTTTCTTCGCTTCTCTTCCTCTCTTCTTTTCTTTCTCTTGACTTTCTGTCAGTCCGTGCTTTTTGGGTTGGACATGTGTGGTTTATTATCAATTAAATGGGTACAGATTTACGGGTCGTGATAGTTGGTATCAGAGCTTAGATTTTGTATATTCCTAAGCTTTGATGTGTGCTCAATATAGATAGGGACAGTAGCACCCTAGCTTGATTTTGAGTGTATTATATATATGAGCGTGTATTTGTTAGTGATTACAAAAATGTTTTATATTGTGTTTGCTTATCCGTTGAGCTGTTTGTGAATTTCGATCGGTATGTGGGATGCCATGTTATCGGTAGGGGTTTCCAAACACTTAAACGAGGCAAGTCGACATAGTATTATTTTAAATTGGGCAGATGAAATAATTTTACCAATTTTATATTTTATATACAAAGGAAACAATTTTTCAGAATTATTAAAGTGTATATAAATTGATTGTGTGGCTGTTGAAAATGTTAAAATATATATAAGTTAATTAAGTTGTTTGAATAATCTTAATAAAAACAACAATTGTAAAAGAATAAATTATATAAGCAAATGAATTAAAAAGTGTGAAATTGTAATTGATATGATTTACAATTGTGAAATAATCTTATATATAAGAAATGAAACTATATGAATATATTTACAAATATGAGTTATAAATAAGAAAATGAATTTAAACTAAGAATTTGAGAAATTTGAATTAGTTATATTGTTATAAGTCTAAATAGGATAAACAAAATTTGGAATTATCTTATATAAGTGAAGTGAAGCAGTGAACTAATATAAGTAAGATTTATAAATATAAAAAGGAACTTTTTTAAAGAATATAAAGCACTGAATTCACTACTGTTGCTGGGAAATAATAAAGGTGATGACTGCAGCATCATCAGTATCATTTTCGAATTTTTATGTGATTGATTTGCTACCAATAGTAAATTGAAATTGAAGTTCTGCTGTAATAAACGAATTTAAATTTAAAATCCAAGTTGAAATTGATAAATATAAGTAAAACAAGCTTTGACTTATAATATGAAATAATAAAATTTAACTTAGGTAAAGTTGAAATAAATTTGAGTTAGCATAATAAATATATGATTTGAAATTTAACTAAAAGAAAGTTAAATAAATTGAACCGGATTAGATAAGTTATTGAATTGGAAATTTAAACTTAATTGGTAGGTGATTATATAATATGAATTTGGAAGTTTGAATAAATAAGTTGCATAACTTATAAAATGGGAAAATGTAAGTAAAACTAATTGTTAAAATAGTTAAACAATTTTGTTAAGCAAAATAAAATCTAAATTTGAATAGTGATAGTTAAAAAAAATAGAATTTGAATTAAATTAATAGTGAACTTAAGTTATATAAGTGAAAGTAAATGAAAGTGAGTTGAAATGAAACATAACATAAGTAACGTTGAACGAAGTTGATTTTGATATCAAAATGAATTGAATTAACTAATGGAATAAATTAGTAGATAAAATATGGAATGGGGGATATAAGTGTTAATTCATTAAAGCTAATGAAATTGGGAATTGAATGAAAATTAATAAGATATTAAACCAATTTGAAATTAAATGTGCTAAACCAAATTTAATGTAAACGAAGTAGATATAATGTTGAGTGTAAATTAAATAAATTTGGTTATGTTGGATATGCATTTGTTGTTAGATGAATGTTAGTTGATTGAATAAAAATACATGAATTGAATTAATGAAATTGGAAGCTAAATAGTTGAATTCAAATTGATAGTAAGTGAATCTAAATAGAATTGAATTTGATTGAATTGAAAGTAAACTATCTTGAATGTAAATTAGTGAATGCAAACTAATTGAATACGAAGGAATGAATGTTTGTGAAGTCCAATGTTAATAAATTAAATATGATTTAATTGAAAATCAATTTAATGATATTAATAAGAAGCGAAGGTATATTATTTTGGTATGGATTGATTGGATAGATATTGGTTTGTTGGATGTTAATTCGATGAAAAGTGTTTGATGGTTGGATTTTTTGCTTTTGATTGCATTTGCTATATTCGCATATATAGTTGTTATATTGGTATATGTTGTATATTGATATTACTTTCATATATACATTTTTCATTTGTTGTTGAGTGTTTAGTAGGTGCGTATGGCGTATGCTTCGCATGTGGAGCTCGTTTTCGTGCCATATTAGCCGTATATGCTTGCTAATGATATATAAGGTACATATCTCCGATTACTATCGTACTTTTACACTTTTTCCCCTACGTGATGCCTCATCCTCGAAGATGAGATGTATATTTGTGATATATATATATACATACATACATATACATACATACATATACATACATACATATATATATATATATATATATATATATATATATATTGTGATTCTACTATGATCGAACCGCGCAAAGGAGACACTGGTGAATTTTTTGAAATTTAAGGCATTAGAAAATTTTCGAAAAAATAGGAAAAGTTTTGATAACTAGAATTTTGATTTTGAGTTAAAAGTTAAACGATATTAGTTAGTTTTGAAAAGAATAACTATGAATGGATCTGAAAACTTAGGAAAGTTTTTGTAAGAAGTTTAAAGAATGATTTTTGAAAAGTTAAAAACTTTAAATGGATTTGAAATCTACTTTGAAAGATTTGTTGTTGAAAAGTTAATGGATTTTTTGAACTTTCTTATTTGGTAATTTCGAGGACGAAATTCTTTTAAGAAGGGGAGAATGTAATGACCTAGAATTTTGTTCATTCGATATTCGTGTATTTAATTCATTTTAAATATTCACAAGTTAATTTTATAAGCCGGATAATTTATATTTTGAATATAGTAATTTAATTGGATAATTAAATTGTTAATTTAATATTTGAAATTGCTGAATTAATTAGAAATTGAATTTAATGTGAATGAAAATGATTTATAAAGTTGAATTAAATTCTATTTGAATTATAATGATGTTAGAGAACTTTTGAAATTGATTCAAAAGTTAAATTGTAGAAATTAAATATTTTAATATTTAATTAACATCTAAAAATTGCCCTTTTTCATACAGTCTCGGATTTTGACGAAACCAGTTTCATTGGATCCATAATGTTATATTATTGTAAGAATTCAAATTTCGTGTCAATCAGATATGCGGTTGTCCGGGGAAGCTAAAACGCATAGGAATTTGTTTAAGTAAATTTTAAATTTAAATAAGTCGATTTGAAAACCTATCTTCCAAATACGATCGAATTGGCTCTCGATATATATTCTATTGTGTTTGGAATAGGGATAAAACATTATAAATGCCAGGCGGCATGCTTCATTTCGAGTTCGAAATTTTTTCGGATGAAGAGTGCCGTGAAATTTTCTATAAAAGGACAAAACTATTTTCTATTTTCATTGAACCTAACTAGGGTTTTTAGCCGCAATTTGAATTTCAATAGCCAGAAACTCATTTCTTTCCTCCTCAAATATCTCATAATCCATCAACCCATTTGGAAAACATCAAACTAGAAACTTGTAGAGGGCGCAAGATCGACACATCTAACGGTGGCGATCGATTTTAATTGAGTGGATTAGCGGTAATAGAAATTTGAACGTATGCCATTCACACATGTTTTTCCACGCGATGGAGGTGCCGAGCTCAGCCGCACTTGGCTCTGTAGGGTACGACGACGTGAGCTTCGACGTGGTGATCTTCGATTATCTTCGAGTCCATCATGGTGGCGCGATAATTCATGAAATATATAGTGGCTATGGGTTAGTTATGTTCGAATTTGAACGATGGGGAAGGAGATGTTTCGTGCGGCTCAGATGTGATGAAGCAGGAATCAAAGGCCAAGATCTATTCTAGGTTTAAAATTAAAAATATTTTGTAAATTAATTATATTATTTTTCGTATAAACTTCTAAACGCCATAACTTCTTCATACGTGGTCCGTTTCCGACGAAACGAATTGTGTTGGGTCTGTATTGACGAGCCTACATTTATGAGCTAGTTTGGAGTTGATTGAAACTAGTGTAAATTTTGGGTGAAATTAAACGCTTGTTTACTTTTATTCAAAATAAAACGTTGCAACTGCTATTGGAACCAATATGAGTACAACTCACTCTTTCTGACTCGCGTATATTTTTATATAAGTGAGAACAAATTTTATTTATGATGATTGTTTGGATGATATATGATATATTGTATATATATTGATTGGTATTTGGATATATTCCTGCCTATTGGAGCAGATGCGACCCTATATGTCCCATGTATGAGCGGATGACCCTTTGTACGTGCATCTGCCTCGAAGCGGACATTGTACACATCTTCTAATGTGTATATTTGTTGCAGGTGACAGGTTGGAGGGATCCAACTGGATTCCTCACCACTGTTGATTTATTTACAAATATTATGATATATGTTGTTATCATGTGATATATGCTGTTTTGGATGCCGTGATTGATGTGTTTAGCGCTGTTGCAGCATTGGGCCATATTTTGGATATTTAAAATTGTTAAAGTGATGATTCCCAAATTAAAAAGGATTTTCAAGTGATTTTAAAAATAGATGTTTTATTAATTTTGGAATTATTACAAAGGAAATGAATTTATTTTTAAATAAATAAATGCTATAATTTTTATGTTATAAAATTATGTTTTTTGTGAATTATAATAAGAATATGATTCTTGAAATATGGAGTTAATTATTTCGTAAATAGTTAAATTGAGATTTTTGAATTATTATAAACAGTTTATATGTATAGATTTATAAAATTGATATTTTATAGACAAAATGATGGAATTGTTAAGGAGTTTTGTAAGTGTTAACATGAAGTGTAAATAAAGATATTTCTAAGTAATTAACTTATAATTTGGATTTTGGCATGTAAATGAGATATAAATAGAATTGGTTAATAAAGGAATTTTGTAAATGGAAGATTTTATAAATAGAAATGTAATTTATAAACATTGTTTCATAAATTCGAAATCAACTTATTTTGATAAGTTAAATATAGAAGTTTGTTAAAGGTATTATATCCATGATTTTGGACAGTGGATAATCCTTTAATTTAATTTGCAATCATAATGAATTTGGTAAAGGAGATATAATCACGATATTGAATAGTGAATTATCCTTTAAATTAAATGTGTAGAAGTATTGAATTTGGTTAGAGAATTATATTCACGATTTTGGACAGTGAATAATCTTTTGATGTTAAATGATTGTTTTGGGAAGTGATATTTTAAATAGAGTTAAATTGTTGAAGATGTTTTAAAACGTGTTAAGTATCGAATACATAGATTTCAACATCCATTGTTGAAATAGACGTTTTCGAGAAGTACATAAAATGATGGATTATAACACTTTTGTTATAGTAAATGATTTTCGAAAGAAGATGTTTTGTATAGTGTATAGGATTTATATCTATCTTATTTTTGAATCCCTATACTAATGATTTTGGGTTGTCATAACGTGTTTTATGCAACATTCATTTAGACCCAAATAAATATATTTAAGAGAATGTTTTTCCTTAAAGAATAAAAATATACTTAATCCTGATTTAAGTATATGTTTTATTTTCTAGGTGTTGAAAATAAATTGATTTGTGAATTACTTATTATTAAATAAGTATATGGAAATGTTTTTCAATAGTGAAATATGAAATGGTTTGGGAATGTATCTTTTTCAAAGATAATTTGAAGTGAATATTTGGCAAGTGATGTAATTAATAAAAGATTAATTAAAAGGGCCTAGAGATTGCTTATGGTTCTAAATATTGTTTGTTTGCTTTTGATAGTTAAGTAACCGACTAACAAATTTGGCCATTTTAGTTCCTCGACTTGATGTGGGAACTATTTAGTCGTACACTTAGTACGTAGCCTTCTTTGTAGGCTTGATTATCGTTTGTGTTGAGGTTGTTAGTTCGTGTAGTGTGGAGCATTACTCTAGTCTATCGAGCTTCCTTCTTGGCCAAAGGATAGCAAGTTGAAAGTTGGAGACGTGATAAGTCTATGAGACATAGTTTCTGTGTGAGGTTGAGAAACGCTTTTGCGTTGTTGGTGTGAAGAGACTGGGATCGGTTTATTATGCGTTCGATTGTGATGATATTGATATTATGGATTTTCATAGTGGAGGACTGCTTGTTGATCTTTTGGGGTTAAAATCCCAATATACATATAGTAGCAGTGGTCTTTTCATTATTAAATATTCAATGCAAGGACTATTCACTACTATTCCTAGGGATTTCCCGACAGGATGTGGTAGGAAAGTACCTTCGGTTTGTCCTGTTCCTAGACAACTTGTATGGATGTTTGTTTGACATTGTATTTCTAAAGATTACGTACATTGGTTTCTACAAACGTACATCAGTGGTGGCATAAACTTCTCTTAGCTTAACATGCTCATTGAGACGTATGAGCTTAAGGGTTGTATTTTTGTGGAAGGCAATTAGTAGTCAACGAAATTGGCCGTGTGGCATTCAAAGTGAGGTGATATGTTATATGTGAAAGGTAATCATTACCTCAGGCCTCATTTTAAGCACTGCTGTAATTTTAGTCTCGGGATAGCAACAAAAAATGCAGTTTTGATCAATTTAACTTCAGAACTTCAAAAATCCTAAAACATGAAACTTTTAGATAAAATTCTTAACTTTCCAGAACATCAAATATTATTCAATTTGGATAAAAATTGAAAGAGTTATGCATAAAATGGTTCAGATGTCCATGTGACGCCCCACCCTGAGACCCATATTAAGAAAGAGAATTACATAGTAATTCTGTCTGCTAATGCGGAGAATAGGGCTGGTTAAGGGCGACCATCATAGTCTTGCATTAGATAAGAGATAAGTACGTCGATATTTATACTCCTTTTTTTTCTTCTTTTCGTCTCGAGTATTCGACATACTTGATTCCTATCTAATACACTACTATGGTGGCTACATGATCGATTCAGAAACAAAATATAATAACTGTCAATTAGAAGTCACAGAACAGCAATACCGAAATGATACATATGAATACATACATCAAATGTAATACAACATGTCACTAGTGGTATACAACCACAATACATACATACATTCCCCACCAAAAGAATATATACATCAAAAGTTCCCAACAGAAAGGCTACTACACAAAACTATGCCATATCCCAAGTCAATGTTGAAGTCCAAAAGATAAAGCAAGCTAAGAGTCCAACTACCTAACCTGCAACTCGGTCTGACCCGAGTAATAAATACACGGGTCAGGCTAGCTAGAACTTGATATTAGTATAAGATAAGAGGAATAGAAGTGTATAAGGGAATTCATCCTTTAACTATAAAGGACGGGCACAAGTATAGGACAATCTCAATTCATGGTTATGTTCACCAAGGGTTGTCACATGAATAGGTTTAATTCAACATAAGAAACTCATACTTAATGCTATTCAACTCAAATGCAAGGAATCATATGAAAGTCATAAGAGA
The DNA here is from genome assembly GCA_030765085.1 of Allium cepa. Lineage (NCBI taxonomy): Eukaryota > Viridiplantae > Streptophyta > Magnoliopsida > Asparagales > Amaryllidaceae > Allium > Allium cepa. The sequence goes on along the minus strand of CM060934.1, from coordinate 952,523,230 downwards.
AACTCATTAAAATTCCAATATGAATCTCATGGAACTCAAAGTAAAGTTCAAATATCATAAAAACGAAATCACTATATATAACTTCTCATGTAGCACTAGGCCATCATGTAATAAAAATATCTCAAAATAGTGAAATCGTATAAAACTCAGAAAAACTCAAAAACCCCGGATTGGCCAGATCCCTGATTGCAAAGCAGAAGCAATGCTGCACGTGCTAAACTCTTGTCCAGTGCTATTTATAATTTAGGTATCTAACTCGTGGACCCGAAGGTCATACTCATGGTGACCGATGTCACATAACTCGTGGTGACCGAAGTCACATAAAAAATATATGCAACCAATTGTTATGAAACAAAAATTGTTATTTACACAAAATAAAATTTATTTCAATAATAAAACATTATTTTCATAAATAAAACCATATTTTAGATAATATTTTACAATTTTCAACATTTTAGTGTAAAAACACTAATTTTAAAGCATAATTTGTTCAAAATTTCATTTTCATTGTCAACAAGTTATAACAAAACATTATAACTCTTTTAAAATAAAAAAATATTATTTTAAACAATATTCCATCTTTTAATTTTAATAAAATACATATTTTCAATCGAAAATGACCGAAACATGGTTAGATGCAGTAGGGCTAAGTGGGTCGCTTCCAAGTAGGATATGATCATCCTCTTCTAGATATATCTTTATACGCTATGATGTCATGTATCTGATTAATGTGGTTTGTATGCTATGAGGGCCCTCGGAAAAGGTCGGAAACGACCGACGGATAACATATTTGATACCATATAGTTATGGAGGTGGGTCGGTCTTGTGTTGGTAGAGGGCAGATATTCTGTGCCTTGGGGCATCCATCTAGAGGTGTACCCATCGGAAGGTAGTCCCTTCACCTGGTCATTTGTATGGAAATCTGAACTCCACTACATGCCTGTCATTTTGACTGTATTATCCATTTTGGGCTATATGCTGGAACTTAATCAATGTAACAATTTCGGCTATAATTAATATTATTTGTGCTATAGACACTAGTATAATATTAGATGATTTGATATGAAATGTTTTAGTTATCCTAAGGTAAAAACATGTCCGTGTTTATGCGTGGGTGTGTCTTACGAGATACTTTTGTTTTGATAAAAGAAAAGTTTGGTAATTTAATAAATTCAGTTAAGTGTGTTTCTCACGCTGGTTTACCAGACTGATCCGGGCGTTCTTCTCTTTCAATGCTTGGGTCAGACCGAGTATATTTATAGGTATAGATTTGGTGCTTTTGGAGCTTCAACATGAGAGCTGGAGATCTTCACGTATACATGTATCTGTTTTGATTATCCGCTACTTAGTTGTTGTATATTATCGGCAGTTGTGAGGACAAGTTATTATAAGTTTTCGGGCTGATAACTATTGATTGATTATTGAACTCTGATTGATGTATGTATTTATAGTTTCTATTTTGTAAAGATCATCGATACGATATTATATGTTTTCCGCTATGATGTGAAATTCTTTATTGTTCTGTTTGGTTCTATCTTCTCTCTTTCTTCTCTTCTCTTCTCCTCTCTTCTTTTCTTTCTCTTGACTTTCCGTCAGTTTGTGCTTTTTGGATTGGACGTGTGTGGTTTATTGTCGATTTTAAGGGTACGGATTTGCTGGTCATCACATTACGTTTGTGTCCAATTTTGAAAGTTGGTTATTTAACCATCGAATAACAAACATTCAACCATAGATTTCATTTCCCATAAACACAAGTATCCTTTAAACAAAGATATAAATATCCAAAGCACCTTTCTTTCTTTGATTATCTTTCGTTTTAATTTAAAGTATCTTCTTTATAAATCTCCAAAAGCTATTTATAAAGTTCCCTATAAATCTCCAAGATTTATTTAGAAAAGTACTCTTTTATAATCTCCTAATCCATTTATAAAATCCCTCTTTTAATTACTAACCATTTAAAATCCTCGTTTTCACAATCTTTCAAAATCCAACTTCTTTTCCAATTCCAATCCTCTTCCCAATTTTATAACTCCTTTGCAAAAATCTTTTTTATAAAAGATATCCTTTTATAACAATTTGTTTATTTTTATTTTATTTTTATTTTTAATAAATAAAACTAAAACATCATAAACTTAGCTTTAATCATTTATAAATAATATAAAAGAAATATAACTAAAACATTTTTAATAATATAATAAATAAACTCTTATAATTTTAGAACACTAAAAATTATTTTAAAACATTAATAATCTTCAAAAATATTAATAATAATAAATATAACTAAACATTTTAATAATCCTCAAAAATATTTATAATAATTTATTTTAAAACACTATAGAGAATATAGTAATTAACTTATAATAATAATTTTTACAAACATTTATAATTAATTATTAATAAAGCTCCTTGTATATACAGAAATAATTAAAACATTTTTATTCCAATTTATAAAATTATAAGTTAATCAAACCAACAATTTCCGAATCTAGAAAAGGCTCAGCAATCCCTGTGGTACTTAACATGCTACCATTACCTTCCAAAACTTCTCAAGCCAGATTGTCAATATTTACATAATCAAGCATATATGTAAACAAATCCATAATTCACAATCAATTGACACTTAAATAAATATCCAAATTAATATAATAGTAGAACGGAGATTTATCAGCTAATCAATGTCATTCAAAGATAAATCCTTACATTTATTAAACGGTGTCTATTTGGCCAAATAGATAACACCAAGAAATATGCTTGCATTAACTACCCTAATTTTTTTAAAAAACATAATTATATTAATCAATATCAATTTATCACCTCATATAAGATCCATTAATTAAAACCAGTTTGAATACAAATTAAATCTTAAATACTATAATAACATTTCAAGATGCCATATTGCAATCCTAAATCAAATTCAACCAATTTAATAGCATTTCAAGATGCTATATCGTGATCCTAGATCAAATTCAATTAACCAGCAAATTCAGTCAATTCAAGCAGATATAAGTAAATTTAATCTACAAAATATTATACTGGTAAATCAGAAAGGCAAGATTAACTCACTATTATTCAGCCATCGCTTTCGCGTTCAGTTTGGTCTATAGTCGAAAAGCTCGACTATAGCTCCAGATTCAACTTGTTTCAAATGCAACTAATTCAACTCCATCACATAGAGGACGATGACATGATTCCAATATGATTGACGGCGTCTCGATCAGATCTTGTATGAATGAGATATAATATTTTCAATTTTTAGCACATATATTTAAACAAATTATAAATTTTAAACCATTTCTCACCCACTAAAATCAAACCCGTCCCATATACGAATGCAACCCATAACCCACATCTTCTTCTTCCCTCTTGCAAACAACTACTCAAATTCTTGTGCTCAAAATGAAAATGCATGATGGTGCACGTGCACCACCCATTCACCCACCTAATCGCCCCACCAACTCTATCAAAATGTCCATCATCTCCTCCTCGACTCGTCGGTATCCACAACCTAATTCCAATGCCCCAAATGCAAACGCAACCCGAGACTCCACTATACCATCCCCTAAATGTCGCACCACTCTAACCTCCACCGAGTTCCACCATACTCAGCCCCCGATTTCCAAACAACGCCCTGAACTTGAATCCAAGTTCAAGCTAGCCTCTCATCGCTTCAATCGAGAGAAACATGGAGCCCTAGTTCACAAGCATGTGACCATGGCCATTGGAGCTTCCTAAAAAATATCAAACCACCCCAAAAACATCGCCGTGAGCATACCAAACTCAAAGATTAGAAGACCTACTCGAGTTAGAGAACTAAAATTCATGAAAAAAAAATATTTTAATTTTTAATTTCTACTTTATAATTTCTGGAAATGCAAAATGAAAAAGGAGAATAGGGAAAGTGGGTTGCATGCGTTTCATACTAGAAAGGGTATGCAATCAAACATTCTGTTCATATATATATATATATATTTCACAACTTTTTCCTAGAGATCGACCATTATTACTTTTCTTTCAGGAGAACAAAAGCAAAAGCTGACAGTTGAGAAAATTTTTGTATGCTGATGGTGTACATACTAAATGTCTTGAGTCAATATGTATATATTTTTAAAGTTTCCGGTATCGCACCGTACATATTTCTCATTTACGTACGGACCCCGAACAACCAAATACAATATATACAGTCGTGCTTAAAACAACGATGTGATTCCAATACAATAATAATATACACTACTTATTGAATTCTGTAAAATTCAAAAAAAGCTTCTATTTGACGATAAAACGTCAAATGGATAATTTTTTTTTCCATATTAAAATCACAGAAACATCAAATAAATTAAATTAAAAATAGGTTAAAATATAGAGTCATAATAATAAGAATAAATTCCTTGATTATTTATTTGAACTATTTATTCCTTTAAATAAATCTACAAGTTGAATTCCCTGTTAGTATTTGTAATTTAAAAGGAGTTGAACAAGTACATTTAAACCATAGAATTAATATTCAGTTTAAATCCTAATATTTAAACCATCATTCAAATAATTAGTCCACGATTCCACTATTTAAATCACTATTCAAATATTTATTCACAATTTAAAGATTTTAACAATCCTATAATTTAATTCAAGTTTTTAAGCTTTTAAACCAATATTTTAAGTATTAAAATAAATTAAATATTCAAAATTAAATGAAAAAATCCTGAGTCATTACAATGAATGAATTCATGTGGGATTCATTATGTGATTAAGTTTTGTTGGAAACTCGTGTGAAGATGCCGAACGTGACCTTGACATCGGAAATGGCTAAAAACAGAGTAGACCCATTAAAAAGAGGTTTAGCTAACCTCAGCGGGTACTGGTGAACTCTTTTATCTAGTGTATGCGTATCGATTTTTGCTAGCAGGAGTTGATCATATTCGGGACACGTTTTCTGCCTGAACCAGCTATGACTTCCTTATTTAGTATATTTTATCTAGAGATATAGGTGGTTGGAAGATACTTTCTGATCCTTGTAGGAGACCTGCCTTGAGGTACCGAGGACCCTCCAATGAAAAATCCATATACGAACGTACCTTTACGGTCTTTTTTGTACACCCAAATATGCTGTTAAATGTAACAAATGTAATCATTTCAGTTATGATTAATGTTTATATTGAACACCCTTGACATTATTATAGTATCACTCATTTTCTTATGAAACGGTTCGATTATCATAAGGTAAAAACTAGTCCGTATTTATTTGCGGCATGGTCTTACGAGACACCATTATTCTTTAAAAAGGTTTTACAAATATAGTAATTCAAATTACTTAAGTTTTCTCATGCTGGTTTACCAGACTGATCTGGGTATTATTCTTCTTATAATGCTCAGGTCAGCCCATATATATTTCTAGATACCGTTGATGATTAAGAGCTTTATGAGAGGAGCTGGATGACTACCTACCATAGATTTTATTTCCACTACATTACTTTGTTTATTTTTATATCATCAATTGTGAGGATAGTTTGTTATAACTGTCCAGGCTGATGATAGATTAGTTTACTTTGATTATAGTATCTATACAGTTTTCCTTTGCAAAAGTATTATTTTGATATTATATGTCATCGTTCCATGGCGTGATGCTGATATTGTGTTCTCTTCTTTCTTTTTCCTTTACTTTTCTACTTTTATTTTACCCCAATGTTCTACTTTTCCAGCACTTGGGTGCTCGGCACGTCAATACTATTGATGTATTAGTGTCGATATTTGAGGGTCGAAAAGTCGGGCGTTACATTTTGGTATTAGAGCTGAAGGTTAAGTGAGAACCTTAGCTTTGGTTGGGTATAACTCATAATAGATAGGGTAATGGAATGCCTTATTATGAGTTTGATTGTATTATACATATGAGAGCATATTTGTTAGCGCTATAACAAAATTTTGTATTGTGTTAATTGATCTGCTGAGTGCTTATGGATTTTAGTCGATGCGTCTAATCAGCGTAACCAATGGAGATTCCTAAACACTTACCTAGGATTATATTTTATATAAAAGAATAATTTTCAAATAATTAACATAGTTATTTATAATGTATTTGTTTGTTAGGAAATGATAATATTAACATTTACTGCTTGATTAGTCGTGCTCGGCCAGTTTATTGGCATTGGCTAATATTTATTGAATTTTCCCTTTTCACAACATGGGTTAGGTAGATAGCAATTTATGGAAACATTAAAATGAACACCTTGTGAATTAAGTTTCACAATCTGACTATAAGGCGTTCGATGATAATGTTGGGTTAAAAAGGTTAACTTTAATAATAGGTTCTTAGCATAATCCAAAAGAAGGAAAGATATTAAAAAGATAGACACTTATGAAATGGTTAAATATAAGAAGTAATCTTATATAAATATGACTTATATAAATATGGTTAGTACAAATATGAATTTTAAAGGGTTTAAATTGAGAATTTGTGAACTTAAATCACGATGTTTTTAGAAATGGTTTCTAAGGGCTTTTGAGAAAATAATAATATTATTAATTGAAATTATTCTAAAGGACTAATGTTATTAAAAAGTTCTTTAAGATTTTTTTGAGTCCGAGCTTACTCTCGGAAACAACAAGTCGATTCAGGAAACAAAATATTTTTTATTAGTTAGTTCAGGCTGCTAGAAAGTGATAAAATTGGGGAGGAAATGTGTAAAGTTGGAAAACACTTCTCTTAAATATTACCCTTCTTAGTAAAGGGGATATATGATACCATTTGGTGGAACCCAGTTCCTTGTATCATTTTGTTGTTACTCGATCTATATTAATGTTTTCCATGGAACTAAAGAAAATATTTTGAAAATTGGTTTTGAAAATGATTTGGTTTAATCTCTAAAAGCATGATTTGATATTCAAAATGATACAAGTATATATTATTATTTTAAATGATTTGAAGCAAAACCCGGAGTTTGAGCCTTAAGATTTTAATAAAGGTATATGGACTCATGTAACCTATGCATTAAGGTAGTTTATTTGTGCATCTTATTCTGGTATGATATCATTTTTCAATTATTGAAATAAAATTTTCAACAATTTTGGACAGAGGAAAACTTCTAAATTAATATAATTAAAGCTAAGTGAAAATATAAAATTTAAACTTTTATAACTCTTAATTTGACAAGATAGTAAATCAAAAAAAAAAAAATTAAAAAGTTATTTAGCATCTTTGTTAAATAGAGCACTTGATGTCATTAGGCCAACTAATAAACGTCTTTACTTCAGGGTCTTCTAAGGCAAGTAGATTCTAGTCTTTAGTTTGGATATTAGAGTTCTACTCTACTTTACTACTTGCCTAACCCGATCATTAAAGAAGTTAAGTTGATTGACTCAATTATAAGATCCAAATTTATTTTTGGTCTTCTTTGAAATTTTAGAAAGTAAAAATTAAAAAAGAATATTTTGTGCTTACTCTGAGGATGTAATGGAGTATCATAACATGTTTGGACTTAAATCTTGAAATGTTTTAAAATGAAATCGTATTTTAAGAAATGTTTAAGAAAATGATTATAACCTAGTAAATGTTTTATGAAATGTTTTAAATAACTTATATAGTTAGAGAGAATACTGTGTGGTAAATAAATATGAACATAAAACAAGGAAATGCTTTATAAATAAGGATGTAGCTTTTTGAAATAAATTATAAAATTTTGTTGTAAAAATAAAGTTAAGCCTTTAGAATATTTATAAGCTTAAATATATGTTTAAGAAATGTTGCATAAATGATTTTAACATTACATGAGAAACGATTTTGTGTAAATAAATGAGAATAAGAAAGAAATAGGCATGGTTAAGTAACTAATTGAGTTAAGTGCATGAATTGCATGTAGATCATTTTATTCGCATGACAGTTCCTGATCTAAGATTCGAGTACATGATTACAAGGTGGTGTACACCGATCCAAACAAGGATTTTTCACTAGATTCTTGATGGAAAACACTTGATACAGATTCTTGATATGATCCCTAAGTTTTCTATCATAGTTTATCGCTACGAAAGGAGAACGTAGGTGTCCAATTAAGGAACCAGATCGGAGTTCGCATTAAAAAGTCAAGAGCAATATACTAGTTCAGAAGTGAAATTAATGTGATCGAGCAAGTGGCCAGATCAATATTGTGTAGAGATGATATGTATATACACACACATCGTATAAGCTTAAGTATAATTACATATTATGTTTTTGGCCTATGGAAAGTTTGGAGAAAAGACCCTTCAAATTGTCTGAGGAAGTATCAAAAACAGGCTAGGTAATAACCTAAGACGGTTGAGCAAAAGGTACACTTAGTAGTTTATTTATCATCCTCAAGCGCGAAGATTTTGACCCAGGCAAACAATAAGCTATTTTTCTGTTGATTATAATATTGGTTAGTATGAATGTAGGGTTGTTTCTATGAGTGCTTGTGTCAAAATTTCGAGGACAAAATATTTTAAAGGGAGGGTGGGGGGGGGGGGGAGAATTTAACGACTCGGGATTTCAAACACCTCGTATTTAAATATCTTAATTATTTAAATATTTGTCTTTAAGATTAATATGATTTTAGAACTTTATTAAACACTTTTTAATTAATAACTAATGCTAGAAAAATTATTTTTGAAATGTGTTTACAGAAATATACACTTTGGATAAATACGGAAAATGTGACCGAAAAACATTTTGTAAGAAAATCAACTTTTTTATTCAATACAAGTTGGGTAAATATATTCCAACTTAAATAGCTATCATGTGTAAACATATGATAAGAATTAAACACATTTTTTCCTAAGTTAAAGGTTAACTAAATTAAGTTTGAATTAGTAAAAAGTAAGTGGAAACATAAGGACTAAAGAACCCCTAAATTAAAGCTTGATTTAAGGGTATGGTGTGTAAGAGGTAAGGTGTGTGTAAGGGTATGGATTTGCATGCTTGGAGTCCTTTTGCATCATGGCTAAGGAAGGGGTTTTGCACATTTTTTCTCTCATTTCCTAACACTATAAATACGCACGCATACACTACTTCATTTTTACAAACAATTTACTTCTAAACCATTTCTTCACTTCTCTTCATGTCTTGTTTCTCTTCCTCTCTTCTCACTTGGACCGTGAACATATATCGAGGGGATATGGTCTAAGGCCATGAACTAGGAGGAATGTGGCTTAGGGTTGTGCACTGTGGTAGAGGAAGTGATGGACATAAGCTATGGTGGAGGAGGAGCTATGGCCGTGTGCTACAGGAAGAGCGATGGTGGCTTTTATGATGTTTGGTTGAGTAGACAATAATAGTGAAGTGTGGATATATATGGATGTTGGTAGGAAGAGATTTGGTTTGAGAAAAGTGAGTTAATCTCATTTCGAATCAAGTTATTAGCTTGATAAAATTACTTGTTATATCACTTGATAATTTCTTTTTAATCACAAGCTAATATTGCTTGCTATTATATATAATAATAGACATTAACTACTTAAAGTTATAACCTTTTATCATATGCTTCCAAAAGCATATGATTTGTTAAAGTAGTTGTCTTAAAGAGAATGGGATTATGTTGCTTAAATTAAGCACATTTAAACATCTAAAATGGACATGATTATTAGTACATATGTTAACACATGTTTAGTAGTGATATGTTTCGAATTTAGAATCATATATGTTTATAAAAGTGAATGATATAAGATATTGAATTGAATACGGAATTGCCTCATAGCGATAGTCGCTACAAGCGCACTTTGAATCCCTTGAACTATAACTTATGGAAATGGAGATTTAATGACATATTAATAATAAGTTGTTTGGTTATTGTTTAAATTTCTGTAAGTTTTTAGAAAAGTAAAGAATATGTTTTGGAAAGTTATAGAAGAAGTATATCAAAGTAACAAAATATTGAAGTAAAAATGTCGCTGTAACGATTCTTTTTATTTAGCGAAACAACGATATATTTCTACAAACTTCTTTTAAGGTTTCCTTTCATATTTAAGGAGTAAATAATATATCATTCTTGTTGGGAAATTTTTGAAGCCTAATTAATTTGATAGCTAGTTGAACGAAATGCACAAAATTATAGCGAAATAGTCGCTATAAGTGCAGTCCGGTAAAATACCACTTTTTCGAGAAATTCACTAAAAAATTGGAAGTTATTCTTTATGATTTTTCTTCATTGTTCCAAATACCCAAAGTATACCAATTAATGTAAAAGGAATGGATTAAAAATCGTCTGTTTAAGTATTGAAATCTAGGCTCAAAGTTGTAGCAATACAATGTTGACAATGGTAACAAAACTTTAGATAACACTTCTATAAATGCTACATTTTCTATCTTGAACTATAAAATGTTTAAAAATGACATTATATTTTATATTTTTCTATGATCTCTTTAGGGTTGTTTTCTAACTTATAATATAGAGTTTTAAAATTGGTTTTACGTTTAAATATATTTTTAACAGTTAACTATGAATTTCTAGGCTAAGTAGCTTTTAAAATTAAAATATGTTTTTCTATTTATTTCAAAATTCATTATTTTTACATAATATCCTATATAAATATTCATCTTATATTTTAAGTAGTTTTTAAAAAATTATTTTAACATATTAATAAGTATTTTAAAGATACTTCTATATATGTAAGTTTTAAATATTAAATTAAGTATTTTATAAATATAATAAATGGAGTTTGGATTTTAACACTTAAGTTAAAATAAATTATTTTATGGAATCAACTAAAAGTGTATTGCCTTAATTAATAAATGTGTATATACTTTGATCTTTAAATAAATGTTTAAATTAATTGATGGCATGTAAATAGTTTTGGGTTGTTGTAAATAGTGTTTTTAGCAACATTTGTTTTTAACCTTATTATTGATTATACTTGTGAATATAATTAGATATTTGCTATTGGATATTTAGTAGAAAAATACAAGTAAATTGATTTGGGTTTGCTGTGACAAATGTTTTGAGCAACACTTGTCTTTAACCCTTAAATATAAATCTTTAAGAAGGGACTTCTAAAGAGGAATGTTTTCAAGGTAGGGAAATGTTTTGGTTCGTTGTGACAGTTGTTTTTAGCAACACTTGTCTTTAACCCTTAAATGTAAGTTTTAAAAAATTTATTATATGGAATGGTTTTGGGTTTGTAGTAGATGATGTTTTAGCAACATTTGATTTTAAACCTTGAATTTTATTTTGGAAGAAATATTATAAATCTTTAGCGATGGAATTTTAAAGATAAAAACAAGTATTGATGTCTTTTGTAAAGAGATAGAAAATGTTATATGCTTAATTTATAAAATAAAAAGGAGTTTATTATAACAATGTTTTGGTAGTAATGGTTTTAATCTCTTTGATCAGATTTCAAGTAAGTAAAACCTGTCAAACGATTTGTGAATACACTTATACCATTATAATACGTATATAAATACTTTTTATGTATTGAAAAGAGTATAGGTGAGTAGTTGAATATATTTACACAAGAATATAGTGGAAGTTTTAATGAATAAAGGAGTATTAATTAAAGAAGTGTTGATTTATTAAAGAAGTTTTATTAGATAAAAAGATGCTTTTCTAATAAGAAGGGTTTTTAACTAATAAAAGATAAATTAATTAAAAAGGAAATAAAATTCATTTATGTGACTTGACCATGCCTTGCATGAAATGATAGTGTAGGTATGTTACTTGCTTATGAGAAAGTATTCGGGACTTAGTTCCCTTATGTGATCATTCTCATTATTATTGAATAAGACCAAATTCTTCGACTTAATCTTGGAGTGACCGAGATTGATAAGTGTTCTACTTAACGAAAAGCACTTCAAGGATGAGATATGGGTTCCTGTTTTGGAAGTTAATGATGGAAATCATGTGTGGTTCCGAAATCAGTTAAGATGATGAAATCCATGTGGGATTCATTATGTGATAGAGTTTTGTTGGAACTCATGTTAAGATGCCGAACGTGACCTCGACATCGGAAATGGATAAAAACAGAGTAGGCCCATAACCTACGGGGTTTAGCTAACCTTAGAGGGTACCGATCAACTCTATTTTCTAGAGTATGCTTATCAGTTGTTGCTAGCGAGAGTTGATTGTATTTGGGATACATTTTCTGCATGAACCAATTATGACTTCCATATTTGGTATATTTTATCAAGAGATATATGACGCTCAGAAGGTACTTTCTGACCCTTGCCAAGAGACTTGCCTCGAGGTACTGAGGACCCTCCAATGGAAAACCCATTATGACCTAAATATGCTATTAAATGTAACCAATGTAACCATTTCAGCTATATTTTATATTTGTATTGAGTACCCTAGACATTATTATAATATAACTGAATTTTCTTATAAAATGGTTCGGTTATCTTAAGGTAAAAAACCATTCATGTTTATTTGCGGCGTGGTCTTACGAGACAAATTTATTCTTTAAAAGGGTTTTTACAAATTTGTTAATTCAAATTACTTGAGTTTTCTCACATTGGATTACCAGACTGATCCGAATATTATTCTTCTTATAATGCTCAGGTCAGCCATGTATGTTTCAAGATATCGTTGATGATTCATAAAAGCTCTAAGAGAGAAATTGGATGACTAACTACAGTAGATTTTATTTCTGCTACATCACTTTGTTTATTTTTATATCAATAATTGTGAGGATAGGTTTTTATAACTGTCCAAGCTGATGATAGGTTGGTTTACTCTGATTATATTATCTATACAGTTTACCTTTGTAAAAGTTCATTTTGATTTATATGTCATCGTTCTGTGGTGAGATTCTAACATTGTGATCTCTTCTTTCTTATTCCTTTTCTTTTCTTCTTTTATTTTATCCCGACGTTCTGTTTTCTCGGTACTTGGGTGCTCGACACATGAATACCGTGGATGCATTGGCGTCAACATATGGGGGTCGAAAATTCGGACGTTACAAATTATTATAAAGATATATTTGGAACTAATAGAGGTCATAGAATTAAAGCAATATGGAATGACTTATACACTGAAACTACAAGGGTTGTTCTAGATGATTTAGATAATCCTTTATCTATAGTAGAAATTTTTAAAGTCAATAATGAAATGCCTAGCGATAAAGATATCACATTTGTATCATAATTGTCCCTTAACTAATTCTATTCTTATAATACTCTTATAATTTTTGACTTCAACCTAACTAACGACGATTCAACTATGACTATTATTGGATCGATCTAAGATTCCAATATACTAAATGTTATAGAACTCTTCACGATACCAACTTAACCATTGCTAGCTGGTACCTATCGTTCAAATGAAACCAAAGAATGTTCGACATCGTCAAAACCTAATCTAATAACCTAACATACACGATCGTGCGTTTCTGCTACAATTGGATGGTAAATCCCTTTTATAAATTAGCCAATATCTTTTTCTTCAAGGATTTTCATAAAAAAATTGAAAGTCACACTGATACCTTAAGAATAATAATCACCTACAACGATGGAAGACACAATAAGCTTAAACGCTGACCTAGCTGGCTCTTTTCACAACGACTCACACTTAAATATTCTTCTTTTAACAGCGAACTAGGATTTTTTTTGGCTTATGTATGTGTATATCTTTATATATACATATATATGTGATGGGCTCACGCTTTTTGTTAAGATCTTTCAGGTTAGGTTGACTGTTATGGATTGTACTCACTCTACCATGACATTGTTAGAAAAGATTATGCATGCAGAGTAATAGTCAGCGGCTGCTTCTTGGTGGATCACTATGGAGTTCTCATTTAGAGAGATCCCAGGGCTGAGATGGTGTCATGTTGTCCGGAGTGTTTTTTTCTACACTTAGGACAATGCAGATTACCGATCTAGCATTTCTTTTTCACTATCCCCTTTAGTCTTACCTAGTGGTTTTTTTGCTGCTCCTTGTCTTATATTTATTAGGCCATGGTAGTGATCTTATGTTTGTGTGTGTATGTGTGTGTATATTTATTTATTTATATTAGGCATCGAGAGGATGTTTTTTTTTGTCTTCATTGTACTGGAGGGTTTCTACTACCTTCCAGGCTTGTTGGCAGCACATTTTTTAGGTATAGAATAAAATTATATCATTGCTCTCCTACTTGACATGATCACTCATTTATCTCAAAAACTATTAATAGATAACATTTATAAATTAATTTTACATTGGTCGAATTCGAAAATAACTAAAACTACGGTTATGTTGACTCTCTAATGTGAAGTCAGTCCTCAATCAATATTTAAACAATTTAAATTCTAAAGCTAGTACAGATTGTGATAAAGTACAATACTAAGCATAGGTTCAACGCTTCTATATCACTTAGCAGACTCCAATTTCTAATCTATAATAAGCTCACCTAGTAATGACAATTAGTACGTGTATTCTTTTCATCGCTATATCTCTTAGATATCTAGAGTTTGGTTTAAGGTTAAAAACTCTACCAATATTTGTTTTTATTTGAATAGTCCATTTTAAAGTCCTTGGTTCAATCCGATAACATTTATTAGTTAACCAATTCACTCTGGCCAGAGATTTTGACTTTAAGTTGACTACCAAATACGGTTATACTAACATTCTATAGCAAAGGAGGTGAATCCTCTCTTGAGTAGTGTTTCACTTCAAGTAGTTCAACATGCACCCAACTGTGGCTGTAACATGGTTGCCATGCCATGTGTTTGACCATATCAAAATATAGTCTACCTACTTAAGGTCGGAACAAGCCCTCAAGTTAGAAGACTACTATATGTCGACATCATGAGTTCTTCTATTTTGACTTTGTTGTATTAACTTATAGAAGGCTCTCGTTGAATTGCTCTGTGATTGTTCCAACCAACCACAAGTATATAACCCCTTGATTCCCTTAACAGTCAAGAGTAAAGCATCGTCCATCAAATGGAGAGCAATATTTACATTAGTCTCAATAGATATATTGATATATTTTTCTTAATACATAATGACTGGAAACATTTAAGGAGTAAGTATTTATATATTGATTCAATACTCATGGTTATAAAGACATTCATACTTGCAATCAATAAAATACTTCTCCTATAATCTTCTATTTATGTATGTTTAGTGTATTTAGTTCATTATTTATATCTATGTATAACAGTATATATAAAGGGAAATAAAACCATAAACCTACTTCATTTCGAATAAGATTCTTTTATAATAGTTACAGCACGTAATAAATTACATAATTGCCCTTATGTCACACCCTTGAATTTATCAATAGAAAAGCGGAAAGAAATAACTTTTATTTATTAGTTTTTTTCCCTATTTTTGCATTATACATAGGCCATGGAGTTAACTGGTCCGGCCCCTGAATTTTGTATACCAAAAGGGGAAGTAATGAAATGGTTTCATTTGTAAAATCCATGCCATTTGCTTTCATCACACTTTTACTTTTCTGCACTTACACACTGTTCCTAAAAATTCAAGTATATATCACTACCAGTAGTGATTTACTAATATATCAACATGCTTATGAATATTTTCAGTGTACTTCATTTATCTATAGCAACTCTGTACAAATATATAAACTTCCGCTATTAAACAGTATTTCCTTTTTTACTTAACTTTATTTACTATCAGTTAAAATTTTCCTGTTTAACCTTAAATAAAACTGTAATATTTTAATTATGTTTACATGGCTTTACTAGCATGTGTACACAAGCACCAATGTAATTTTCCTAGATTGTACCAGCATAAATATAGTTATTATATGCCGATGCTTACCTGCGTGCATCATTTCCTACGATGCCAATCTTCGGGCATTTATTCTTGACCTCGCCTATCTCTAAGCATTGGTCAAAGATAAGATATGTAGGGGAAAATTATCCTATTTGCACCGTGTCTGATTATATTCCAAAGAACCCATTATGGTTTTGAGGAATCCATTAGTACCTATCTACAGGTACCTAGACATCCAGTTTTTAAAACACGTGATGCCTATTTGTTCTATTAATCGGGTAACACAAAGTTAAACTTAATGAATACGGTTCTATTGATTCAAAAAGAAAATTTAATCTAATTCCAATAGCAAAAGCCTCTTTGTTATACCGAATCTAATCTGAAGAATTGCCAAATGAAAGAAAATGCTAAGAATGAAAGAAATCAAATGAAATAGCGTACAAATGCTCACTATTCCATGCTTGTGGAATTGGATCTCCATTAACTATTAATAGCTTGCAGGCGTTGTCTCCAAGCTTCTTCCTTATCACACATATTTCCTTCCCGATTCGAACAAAGTGACCTGTACTCAAGAAAACCTGCTTCAAAATGAAGTCGTTGACCTCAAAAGTATGGTTTCAGAACTTGGCGTCGAACTATTGCATTACACTTTACCGGTGAGAAACTACCCTCAAATTTGCCTCTTCCAACTTTTCCTTCCACCATGTTGAGGGACATTAACAATAGCTCCTCATTCACCTTAGGTTCATAGTGCATATGCTAGTGAGAAGGGATTTATACTTCGATGGTTATCAATACCTTAATTCTGTATGCCAATGCTAATGGAATAAATACAGTTGTAGACTTTTTGGTCGTTCGATAAGCCCACAAGGATAGTGGTATCTCATCAACCTAATTTCCCTTTGCTTGTTTTAGGCTCTTTTAATGATAAATTGATGTTCTTATTAACCGCCTCCACCTTTCCATTTGCCTATGGATGTGACACCATCGAGAAACTCTACTAAAGTTCAATGTCGATCATAGAATCCACAGAAATATGCACTTTTGAATATAGTTCCATTATCCATAATGATCTTCAATTGCACTCTGAATCTGCACAAAATGTTTTGACTATGAAATTATTCATTTTTGCCAAAGTGATTCTGATGTGTGACTCTAACTCAACCCATTTTTGGAAGTAGTCCACTACTATGATTGTGTATTTTGCTCCTCCTCAAGACATCCATAACACTCAAATAATATAGATTCCCCAAACTACAAATGGTCATGGACTAACCATTTTGTGTAATCTAGTTGGATGGAGCTCTAGGCATCTTTGCAAATCTTTGGCACCTGTCACATTTCCTCAAATATTCAACATCATCTCAATTGGAAATTGGCCATAAATAACCATAGAAAAGTTGTTACAACTCACCCTTCGCAACGCTCTAAATCCATGCATACAAGCAACCAGACTCCCAATAGTGCCATGGATGATGTTACATTAAGGGTAGAATATTAAACAACAACAAAAAACAATATAGAGAAAATCTATCACAACTATCATCATACTAAATATCACAAAGGAAGGAATAAAATATAATTGTCAACATAAACATGTTGTTGACCATAGCATAACATATAAAGAGGTATAGGATTTAATCATCATAATACAACATGCAAATGGTATATCAGATCTCATACAAAAAATGTCTCAAATGAATATATAGTCTACCAGTCAATATCCTAAAAATGGATAAATATAAACATATTGGTTAAATAGCTATAGCTCTACGTACCGCTTATAGCTAGTAGAGACCTCATCACTAGTCAACCTTGTAATTCCCTACTACTACACCCATACTACCAAAGAATATAACATAGTAATATTGTCTGGTAATATAGAGAACAAGTCTTGTTCAGAGCGACCATATGTGAATATTCCCTTAGGCTAACATCGATATATTTTTTCTTCCTTACCTCACATAAACATAATGAAGTGTTCGGTATTAGAAAAAAGAAATAAACATGTCGGTTAATCAAGGATAGAAATATATATAGTATATTAGGGAATACAGATTAGACCGGAAAATATAATACACGCCAAAGATACATATTCAATATGAGTCTACAAAGTGGAAGCACTAGACCCACATATAGTACATACATAACTAAGTACTAGACAAATACAACATGAGTCACGACATCCCATACAAGTGTCACGCAAAACATATACATAATAAACTTGGATAATGTGATATACCTATCTCCAAAAGCTATCCCAATAACCAAAATTAGCGAATCCCAGAACATGCCATGTCTCGGTTTGACCAGAGTAATGTTGAAATAATAAATGAGTCAGACTATATCTAACTAAAAAGGATGAGATCATATTAATAGAATAAATGTGAATCTTAAATGATATAGTCATCACCATAAAATATGATAACAACAAAATGAACCAAATGGAATAACTATAAATAAAACCACCATGTCATAAAATAATATCATGCTTATCATAGGTAATCATAGTAGTATATGGCGATGCAAGCATTTCCAAATCAAATGCATGAGACTAGCATAAAGCAAGTGAAATCCCAAAGATGGTCACTAGGAAAATCAAAACCAAAGATGAGTAAATCAAAACTAAAGATGACCATGAAGCAGGTCAAAACCAAAGATTAGCAATGAGGAAAATCAAGTAATCATAACTAATCCTATTGATATATTCTTAGGGGAGTTTTTAGTGCAATATCCTCTTTCAAGCAGAGACTAATATGAAAAGCTCTAGACTAATATGAAACCTCTAGGTATTTCCACAATGATATTGAATAACAACATTCCTGTAATCAATATGGTTACCACATCCTTATAACACATGTTCATCCTACTGAATGCACTGTAAGGTGTCATGTCTACTAATGAATAACGCAAGTATTATGACATCGAATATTTTCCTAAGCACCTGACCGCTATCTTTGTGGAATTGGGCAAATCATGAAACCATGAAGTCGAGCACGAAGCAAGGCAAAATTATATCACGACTCAGGGCACGACCACAGAATCAACCGCTAGAACGGACAGCTAACGTACAAGGTCAAGCTATAAAATTGACTAAAAAATATAACAAGCTATAGAATAACAAGCTTCCCTAAGATTCTATTAGCCAAAAAGTGTTATATACTCCCAAATAGTAATCACTCGAGTTTTGCCTATGTGTCTCATACCATTTGGTGTTACTTGAATGTTTGCTACAAATTAGTAAAATCCACTCATAAAAATATTTTCTCATAAAAAATTATATAATTAATTGATAAAGTTTTACCGAAAGTCTTATAACAATCGGTACTGCTAAATCATTTATTTTAATTTCTCATCACATAGAAATGGATTCATATTAATCGAAAATATCCTCAAAGCCTTACATTTATTTCTTTTAAGAAAGTGATATTTTTTTCAAGGCAAGAAAACTTCTTTGGAAATATTCATATAATTATTATGCTAAATTAACTTGAATAAAGTAATCTATTATATAATAGATTTTATAAAACTAGTAAAACATGTTATTATGCCATTGAGACATTTTCAATGTATTTTATAACAAAAGAAATTTTATCTATAACCAAAAATAGGATTGAGATAGGGAAATAAATTACTAGGAGTATAATTTAATAATTCGTTTACGAAATAACTTTAATAAACATTTTAAAATAGTTTAATAATTTCTCAAAGCATTAGAAAGAATTAAAACAATTCAAAATCAATAAATCAATCAAATTAAAATTCCTGGAGTAGAATTGCTCCTGAATAGTGTTGACCGGTCAAATGGTTGGCTTCGACCAATGTTATGAATTCCTAGAGCAAATCTTGTCCAAGTTTTCAAAACAGATCATCTAAACATTGGATCGTCTAAAGAAATATAATGAATTTAATCCAAAGTTATGCGAAATTTTCATAGGGTTTTAACGAACTAAATTTACAACACTTTCAGTTTGCAACCAACATCATCCCATCCAACAATTAAACACATAGTAGAAAAATCATAGCATGCAATGAATTAGATAAAGCTATAAGATTAAACTCACCACACTCCTAGATTACATGCCAGATTCTTCACTTTTCCTTGTATCTCACTTTTCCAGCCTTCTTCTTTCATTTCTAATCTTCTTCTTCTTTTTCCCTTGCTGCCCCAATACTTGCTTACCAACTAACCTAAAATGCTAACTTTTCATGTCTAAATGATGGAGAGTGGTATTGAGAAGCTATGTATTGAATTTGGAAATTTTTAGGATTTGATTTGATTTTTGTTAAGACTAGGTTTTCAAATAAGGAGGAAGAAGTTTGGTTTCCTTTTGTACATGAAGAAAGTAACGTACGAAATAATGGAAGAAAGAGAAATAGTTTCTTTTTACTCACTAATGGGTTAAGACGCAGTGCAATTAAACCGAAGACCTATCCCATTCCATTCTTCTTTTATAAAATAATGTCATTAAACCATTTTAATACTTATCAAATTGTAAACTTTTAAATTTAGATTCCCAAAAATAAATAATCTTATAAAACTTCTTTTAATCAATTTATAAAATACGTCTTACCTTTATTTCTTTATAAAATAGATTTATTTACTAAAATTTAGAATAATACAATACACATTTCTATTCATCAAACATTATTTTGAAATGGTATTTTTAACATTCATAAATTCTTGGCAACATATAAATCACTTTTATTTTACTTTTATTTACAAGCTTATCTTTTTACTATATTCATCCGACAAATTTTAAATCCTTTACAACAATCCTTTAAGTAGAGCAAGTTTATTTTAATAAATTCGATATTATCATTCATTTCTCTATTAATTATGAAAAAAAATTCTCCCTTATCAAAGGCTGCATTTTATTTAAAAATAGCTGTCTGTACTTATTTCAAACTTATGTCACCATTATAAAATTACACATATTTCTTTTCCCACTTTAACTCTTTTAAATCAATTTCAGAAATTACCATTCTAATATCTTTTCAACATAACCATTTCCTTTTATTAGGCATTTATTTTTTTAAGATGTATTTATAAAGTAATTGTTTTAGTAGATCCCAATCATCTTTAATTCACATTAATGCTAAATTTCTAATGTCAAATTGTATGTCACTAAAAATACACATCACATATTTATTACTTTATTATTCAAAAGGTATTAAAACTAAATAAATACTTTTTATAACTCTATTTAAAATCTTATTTTAAACATCTATAATCTTTCATAATCCTTTTCTTATTAATCCTAAATAATTTCTCTATCACTCCATTTTAAATTCAAACAAGATCTGTTCTCATTCAAATAAATTCCAAATTCAAATAAAACAATATATATTTATAGTTCCTATTCTTACGTAAATGCTTATTCTTACATCATTGTTTCCAAAATCACCTCAAAGCCTTAATTAGTTATCATCCTTTAGTTCCGTTAAATGTTACTTTTTTACTTAAAAAAGAATTTCATATTTATTGCTTTTCAATACCGAGTTGTTCCAAAACTTGCTCAAAGAATATATAATAGAAGAGGAAACAAAGAGAATGTCAGACATAAATTCTGGTGAAGAGGAAATATCGCTAATTAACATTATTACCAATATGCTATTATGCCATGGATAATACCTAACAGTAATACTTGAGGTATTAAAACCATACCTCAACCCACATCTTTACTTCTATCCAATAATTTAACACATATTTACTATAGTACTATGCTATACGATAAGAATATCAAATACTAATCTTCGTAGCACCGATCGTGAATCAACCATCACACATTAGGCTAGTAGGACTTGGATCTTCTTCTAAGGCTACACCAGCCAAGCAGTATTACTAATATAAGACTAATATTACAATGCTTCAACCTATCTTCCACCACCTATAACCGTATTAAATCCAAATCGACATACATATGCCTAACCACTACCATTTGTTTACCATAATGGTTAAGAGGATAATCTTTGCTGCAATTTAACCTAAGGTCTATTACTTACGCTATCAAGATAGAATGTTTTCTATCTATGTACAAATCCAGCCCTAACATGCACAATCGATAGAAAAACACCTCAAATAAAAAAAATCCCAAAGCCATAACTAAGAGGTATAGGCTTAATTCATATATGCAATATCCTACTAGAATTGTATCTTGCAATACCCTAGTTGTCATGTCTCAAAACCATCGGACGCTCTAGAAAACTACCATACAATCTGATATGTATCAATTTTTTTTACCTATGATCATTTCTTCATCCAACATCACTGATGCATCCTCCTGGCCTTCTTCGTGGAGTTTCTAGTTTTGGAATATGTGTTGAAGTGGGTCTTACTCGGGCTTCAGAGTCAAAGTACCTCGAAATACTCTAAAAATTTTCAAATTATAAACTTTGAAATTCATTAAGACTGATCCAAACCGTGCCTCAATCTGATACTATACTTCAAAGTTATTGCACTTCAAAGTTCCAACTGGACAGACGATGAACAACTAAATAGTCGACTTAATAGGGTTGCCAATAAATTAAACAGCAATTCAATCATCTTATTACCCATTTACAGTCGACTAAACACCCTCTAAAATGCATTAAAAGTGCCCGGGTTTGATAAACGATGGATTCGTTATCGATTAGAAAATCGTCAAAAATATATCATTATAAAAACCACAAGCGCATGACATACAATCATAATACATATGCGAGTACGGATCAATCCTTAAAAAAGAAATTTTTAAATATTACTCAATCAAATTAGCCCAAAGTTGAAAGGGGATTTTTAATTAAAAATTGTTGAAAAATGCAATAAAATTAGAATGAAAATGAGAATAAAACTATGAGATTAAGGAGCAATTTAGAGGCAAATCCACTTCCAATCATTCATACAAATAAACAAAAAATTCATCTATAATCTCTCATTTAAATTTTATGTGGAAATGATTAATGTGTTTATCATAAGTATGGTTTATTTATGCTATTAATTAGCACAACTGAAACCTCAAGCCCTAACACACCATTAAAACCCACTTGTTAGTTCTTATGAAAATGACATGAAATTAAAAATAAAATCTATTTTAAGTATGATCTATTTACTATAAACTGGTAACATGGATCATCAAATTTTGATTCTAGTTTGACTTTCATCATCAAAATCACTTTGGCAAATGATCTGATAGTTTATGTTATATTGGGTTAAGCATAGCCTATTATAGATGTCAATATAGACTATTAAATTCACTAAAAAAGAAACATAAACTACCATCATTCTTTATTTATATTAAGCATAAAAGAGAGATCATAAATGCAACCATGTTATGTTGATTTTGTATGATTCATAAGAGCTTCATTACCTCTAAACTAAAGGATTTTAGCTTCTCATAATTGAATTTATTTCAACAGAAAATGGTTCTAGCATAAAAAATAAGAAAAATAAAAGCTAGTCCAAAGAAAAGAGGACTAACTACTTGCATAAAATAAATCTAAACTAATTGCATGAATTAAATCTGTACAATTAACATGAAATAAAAGAGACATAAACTAACATAACGGAGTATGAAATCAAATAGCATAGGATAAAAGTGCATGTAAACAAAAGCAAATAAGAAGAAGGCTAAGAAATCATTAAAATAAATTTTATTTCTTATTAATTTTGTGCCTACAACATGCATAAAAGAGAAAAGACTAATTATATGAAATGTAAGAGGTATTTACACAAGCCTGAAACCCTAATTCCATTTTTAGGGGATTACAAAAAATGCCCTTGAGATGGAGTAGCCTCCAACTAATCGTTAATGAATTAATTAATCCTCATTAACATGTGCATGCGCTTTTAATTATGGTCCATAAATAGTGGCATGTGGGCTCCTCCATGTTGCATTATTTCATTTCTTTTCTACATTCTTTTGGGTTTGAACACTTGTGCATGCATATATTTATGAAGTTCCATCCAATTTGCACTCAATTTCTTACAAATAAAAATAAAAATGTGTAGATAAATTTTCTCAAAATTAATTCATACACAAAATTACCATTTTTCCCTCAAACGAAGATGAATGAATAATGATTTAAAAAAAAATTGATTTTGGTTTAAACATGTAAAATACCCTAATATGTTCACTTATTTTAATAAAAGAAGATTAAATATGGGAGTAGAAATATACACTTTTACGTGCACATCAAATACCCTCACACTTTTCTTTTTATTCGTCCTCGAATAAACTAAAACTCCATTTTCGTAGGAAACACGATTGCATTGAGCATAGGAAACTGTTACCCCACCTTTTGGCAAGACAATGTACAGGCAGACTGAACCCAAACAACTGCACAAAGCATAGCATAGTCGACGACTAGCAGTGCAAGGCATTTAAGATACGGTTTCGACGAATGTTAGTCGTTTCAAGTTGCTGGGAGTCTTCTCCGAGCCATATTGATGTCTTCTTCGAGTTTTCAGAAGATTTGCTTCAGATCGTTCGGAAACAAGCTAGTTCGAGTCCCCACACCACCTGCTTTGTGTCGTCGATAGGTTTACTTCGGGCTAAAGAGATGATTGCTTCGAGTCGAAGCCGTGGATCGATCGGCAACCAAAGGCTCCACCAGGTTCGCATTCATCAAGCATAGATGGCTTGGTTCGTATCGGTGACCAACCACATCTTCGTATCCATCATGCACCCATCAGATCGTATTCATCACGCCTGTTTTAATTCGTATCCATCACCTAGAGGCATTTCGTACCGATACCACCAATACACAACACGTTCGCTCCTCCTCTCAGGAATTCGCATCGATCGGTTAAAGATCGATAAGAAGCATGCATCCCATGAACGATACGAAATGACATTCTTCCATCGGTGTGAAATGCTCAAGAACATATCGATACGAATAGGAATAAGAGTCGTCGATACGAAGTCTACCAAAGCTAGTTCATGTTGATTCCATTTGTAGAGTTCGTATCGATCGACCTACGATCGATATGAATAAGCAACCGAATGATCGACACGAAAAAGCATTGTCCATCGATACGAAATGATACACACTAGATGGATACGAACAAGGTAGCGCCTATCAATACGAAAAAATCCAAAGAGGGTAGAAGACAAAGTCAACTCGGCATAAAAAATGGATCTCCCCTGAATTCTTGAGCCACGTCATCGATGCGCATGGCATGGATACGAAGAATGATGGATGTACAACTCTTGATCAATGCGAACATAATAGCCTACCTACACATCGATCATAACTCAAAATCTAAAAGTCCAACTGCTACCAAATTTTAACAGGAGCTTGTGTATATCTTCAAGAATGTTCCTGATCGATCTCGGCTCAATTGGACAATATATTAATTGATACGAAATTCGTTTGTATCGTTCACCGACCGAGTGCAAGTGTCATGGGATCGATCGATGGGCCAATCCACGTGAGAGAAGAGGTCTTCCGAGTTCCGAGTGAGATATTTGCGGCCTATGCCTATATTTAGCATACCAGGACCTATAGAAAAGGGTCTTTTGGGTTCTCCTTCATCCAGACTCTGCCAAAACCAGTGTTGTGCTCAAAAATCATAGTTGTACTAGAAATTCACTGTTGTAATTCATTGTAACCAGCAAGAAAAAGTTAATAAAGATAAACCATTCCATAGTGGACGTAGGCAACACACCGAACCACTCTAAACCTTTGTGTTTCTGTATGTTTCCTTTTAAATTTTGAGTGTTCTTCACATTTATATTCTCTACATTTCTGCTATCTGTGATCTGGATTTGTAAGCGGGTGCTTTCATCGACAATTGGATGTTTGTGATCAATTTTGGCACAAACAGCAACAAGTTGTTAAACCTTTAGGTATCTCTAACAGGATGAGTGTTATCTCGTGAGGGTTTTCAGCGAATACTATCTACAAAATCCAAATGCGATATGCAAATTCTAATGCGACTACATGATATGAGTTTTTGAAAAATATTCACAAATGAAGACTTTACTTTTGAACTGGCACGAGTAAGTTAAATATAAGTTTTGGCTATTATCAAGAAATTTAGTCTTTTTACTCATCAAGGCTTACAACAAAAATTAAGTTATCATCGCAGTTGGACTCTAGTTTGGCTAGATGCTTTCGATTGATAACATATTGCAACTATGAAATGAATCCTTTAGTTCACTACAAGAAAATGTACTATTCATAGCAAGCAAATATAGCATGAAAACATGACATGCCATTATTAAGTAGTTAGTGGTCCTTTAGGATAAAAAGACAGCACGTGTTCAAGCTATTATTAACAAAAACGAAAAATTGGCGGTTCAATTTACAATTCCCTCCGTCCTATTCTTATGCCGCCAATAACCCCTCTTTTCCTTCACTTCCCAAATCTAAAATTACATGACCGACTACCTGAAAAAATTCACCGTCACTTGCCTCTTCACCGACGAATCCCTCCTTACTTGAGCTGAAACTCAATTCCTCTACTTAAGCGCAATTCCTAAGCACGAAGTCGTTTCCTTAACGAAACGAAGCTAAAGCGTGATTCTTCAATATCACTTAAGCATGATTCCACAACGAAGTCTGATTCCTCCACTTCGATTAAGCGTGATTCCTCAAAGTTCGACTCCTCAACGAAGCTGAAGCGATTTGTCAACTTTGCGAAATTGGCACTTTAGGTATATTTTTCAATTTCTAATTTTTTAAATGGAGCGTAATAGTTACAACAATCTCAGTTGTTTCATTTTTCTAAATGAGAATAAACTGATGCTTTTATCTATTGTATACTTTGACTTCAATTGTCTCATTTTTTTCTTCTAAGAAATGCCATGTGAACAAGTTTTAGTCTAGTAAATGTTGTTTTAATGTTTTCTTTCTTCAATTTGGAATATCTGAAATTAGGGTAGTTGTATATTGTGAATTGCTTTGATTAAAAAGAAGAAGGATATATCTTTTCCATAAACTCTTTTGGCACTTTCAATCGTATACAGAAGGATTATCTCGTGAAGCTTATCTCAATGAACAGGTGATTGCATCTTCTTCTACTTTAAAAAATGACTGCGTTTCCAATGGTGATGAATTGAGTTCTAAGGAAAGGGAATCCACTTTCTAGAAAAATAATAGGGACGCTGTCAAGTCCTCGGTCTGGAAAAATCTTTTCGATTCTTTATCAAAAGATATAAATGTTGTTGATACCATGAATAAGTTGTTTTCGATTCTTTATCAAAAGATATAAATGTTGTTGAATCCATCCATGTCAGATCAAATACTCTAACTGTTTTAGCAGCTATGCATCATTCCGTGTAGGATGGTATGAAAGAGTCTCAAATTTCTTCACCCTTTCTGTTGGCCACACCATATTTTACATTACTCCACATTGATTTTATTATAATAATACATTTTTTACCTTCATGCACTGCAGTCTATCACCATTGCTTAGTAGGTTTGAGTAGTCAGATTATGAAACCCTGCTTTGATTTAAGTCCTATGACAGGAGCTACCATGCTGTTAGATTGCATGCCTGAAACGGTGGCAGAGTACATTATTGATGCAGTCATTGGTTCATTTGGGCTTTTTTTAATTGAGTTTGATGCTGTTTTGGTTGTGATCCTATTTATAGTACAACATTGAAAAACCTTATTGGAGAATAGCATAACATCACACTATGTGCACCACCCTTTGAAGTTGACCTAAAAATTTCTATCTTATCAGTATTTTGTTGCCATCTGGCTTATTTCAGTCATATCCCAGATCATGGGAAACATTTTAGAAAACACATACCATACAGGTGACTCCAAGATTTTTATCCTATTTCTACGTATCAAAAAAATTCCCGTAAATTTTGTTGCCTTATTACCATTCAAATTAAAAGAATCACTTTGACCTAAATCTTTTTTCATATTGGGACATACTATTTTTTGACCTTTATATTCATGTCGCTGTTTGACACAAGAAACAAATAAAACTTGGACTTATGATGCATAACTATAAAGCAAAATATAGGAGCTGGAGTTAATGTTCTTGTCCAGGTGCAACAAGCATGTACTTCTAATATAACATCAGCATATGTTTAAACCAAATATACTCTCTCCTAAAGAGAAGTTTAGATTTATGCAAAATTTGTTATTTTCTGAAGTATTTAAGCTCACTCTCATTAACAGGGAGAATAAGAATCTCACAGGAACAGCACGATATGCAAGGGTCAATACCCATCTTGGAATTGGTGTGTATTACACCAATGCTCTCTTCAATTAATTTAGCTACTCCTGTCAATACTCATCTTGAAATTGCTGGATCCTTTTAATTTAACGAAGAGCAAAGCAGGAGGGATGATTTGAAATCTCTTGGTTATGTATTCATGTATTTCCTAAGAGGAAGGTATACTTCATGAAAAAGATTGTTATTATTTTTATGGCCTCTTTTTTGTCTAAGTGTTTTATTTACTATGTTATCTTTACTTTGAATCAGCCTACCATAGCAGGGCTTGAGAGCTGGAACCAAAAAGAAAAATGTGATAAAATTAGTGAAAAGAAAATGCACTACAAGAATAATAATTATTGATGGCATGGGGATATGGCGTTTATCGCAGCCTGCTATAGTAGTTGTTATAAAAAACAGGAAGATACAAAAGATAACGAGTATGGATGCTGTAAGAAAAATAAAGTACCAACTTTTTGGCGGCCTACCAAAATTTTTCGTGGCCGCTCCTTTTCTAATTCTTCCCCCCTTTCCTTCCCTCCTCTCCATATTCTTCCACTGTCTTTTATGAAAACCAAAAAGCTTCTACTTCATCTCTCTTCACACGACTTATGTAATCTTCACTTGTCTTCTCCTTCCAACGCCTACCTCGAGTACTGCCTTTGGAGGAATCTTCTTTGCAAAGTCTCCTTTCAAAAAACCTCTATCCCTTTGTCGATGTAGGATTTCCTCACCTAAGTTGCTAATGTATTCTCTAGTTGCATCTGTAGGATGAAAATAATCATTCCTCTTTTATTTGTTATTCGTTCTGATTTTTTTTCTTTTTTAGAATTACATGTTTATACATGTTAAAGATTGAGACTTGGTTAAATATAAAGAGGTAACTAGTTTTTAGTTTTAAGTATAATTATCGTTTTATCCTTGTTCAATTTTATTTTATTTTTCCAATTTGACCCCAAAAAAAATCACTTTTAGGAACAGTTGGTATGTCTTACCCATCTTAAGTATACTTCAATGAGAATATTTTCTCAACTAGAAGCTTTCAATTTCCAGGAAAGCTGGATGTATCAGTCTTTGCTCAGGTATTGTAAAATGTATCCTTGTATCATTGTGCCCATTAGTTCTATTACTCTTTTTAATTGATCATGATTCTATTGTAATTCATTTTCATGTTAGACCAAGAAAACTGCTATTTCAATTTATTGTGCGACTTTGTTTGACTGCACTTACTGTTAGCAACGTTATTAGTAAATGCATATTAGAATAGTTAAAGTTTTAATTATATACATTGATTTGATTTCCCTAGCACAAAAATTTATTTGTATTCATCAATAAATTGAAATGATTTGCACAGATTATTTTTTTCATTGATATTTACGTTGTTTTGGCAGGTTAAGATTTGTTGAACTCTGAAGTTTTCATTGTACAATGAATTGAGTCTTATTCTGATGGATCAAGCTTTAGGTATTTAGGACATACTATTTCCGTTTTGTATGAAAATATATTCAATTTTTTTCTCAGTCTCATATAAGGTAATATCTAGTTTATGCACATGCCGAAGCTTCTATCAGCTGCGGTTACATAAATTGAAGAAATGTTGGAGCTTTGTTTTTATTGAAAAGTAAGTCCTATCATGTTTATCCATGTATTGGAGCTTCAGGTTTATCCCTCCTATTAACTTTTTTATTGATGAGTTTATTTTACATAATACACAGGCTTCTATTGATTGTTTATGGCGTGCAAACAGTGAAACTGTTTCTAACCCCTGCTCAACTTTGCCGGGGGACGGTAATGTTCTATTATTATATTTACAATATACCATTAATTTTGTTTGTTACCTGCTATGAGTCAAATGTCAATGGGACCATCTTTTTATTTTCTTTAGAACACAGTAAACAGTTGCAAAAAGGTGCCAATTACACAATTGGAAATTCAGAGCTTTCAAATAGGAATTCGTGATCTTCTTTCAAAGCACTAGCCATTGGCAGAAAAGTTTCAGGCCAACCGTGATATGGATGCAAAAACAAAGCCAAACATAAACGGTTGGAAAGTACGATTTTACACAAATCAATAACAAGATCAAGCCATTTTTATCACCAAATGCCTTATGTTCTTACATTATAAGTTTATTTTATGAATGCCTCTGCTTTTGCTTTCTAACAGCTATTATCTGGTGTGTTTGTTTAGGTGAATTAGCACCTGCTATTTCAGAGTCGGATGAAATCAACCATAAAATAGCACATCTTTGGATGCAAAAATATGATGTAACATTTCTGTTTCCAACCCTTTTTCCTATGTTAGGAAGTAAACCATCGGCCAAAAATCAACTTAGAGATAAATATACTGAATTGAAAGATCTGGAGTTCTCGTTAAAGAAATAAGAACGTATACATTTTCAGCTTATAGTAGTTTTCTCCTATATAACTAAGTGTTTTGATATTCGTTTTTTTGAACAGGATCTTGCATCAAGCAGGCTTGTTGAAATGAGAAACCTGCATGAAGGAAGAATAGACATTTTAAAGAAACTAGCTGATACAAGGTGTGGTTAAAAGGATTTTCTCTTTTATTTACTTTGTTTACTAAATTATTAAGCATTTGAATTTTCCTAAATAGATGTATGTATATAAACATATTCGCTGAATGATGTGATTGATGTACAAAGCATCATTTCATCTCAAACTTTTTTGTCACTATTTGAACGGCTAGATGAATCAAAAGCAGAAATTGATCTACTCCGGGCCTCCATAAAGAAACTACAGGATATAAACATTCAACAAACTATTGTAGCCTTTGTAATTTATATTATTCTTTTGACATGTGTTTCTTAGTTGGCTGATGCTAGTTCAATTTGATCATAATAGGTTGAAAAGGATACTATAATTTGGCATGAAAAAGAAGTTACTTTAAAAGCTGGTTTGGCTAATGTTTGTCAGAGACTCACTGCTTTCTCAGAATCTCGTAGAGCTAAGTTGGAATTGGATTTGTATAAATTATAAGAAGGATGGACTGTGACAAAAAGCAAGCTTCAACAAGCTTCGAAAGAGCCAGGTACTTTCCTTTTTTGTTGCCAAATTAAGGTTAATAGTTTTGTTGGATTTTATATGATATTTTATAAACTACGCTAATGAATATCTGGTATGAAAGAAATAATGGCAGAGTTTAAGTCACGCATTTCATCTCTTTCAAAGTATATGTCTTCCAAGCAAAGAAAAATCATTAAGTATGAAGCGTCAGCCTCAGATTTACATATTCTACAATCTGAAGTACAGTCACTTTCCAGTATATTAGATAGGAAGGTGAAGTAATATCATACTGTGTTGGCATATTTGTCATTATGTATTAGATTTTAAGTGCATTGTCATCAAGCATACCGTATCATACTTGTAGGTGAGTATGCCTTAATAGTTCTCAGTTCCATACTTATTTTCACTTATTAATATTACAATTCAATCCAAGGAACTTTTATACTATATTTCTAAACTAGATTATCTTAATTTTGAAATGGTTTTTACCTTTGTTTATAAAAAAATTATTATATTTACACATAATTCTTATGTTCTCTTGTTTTTTTGTAGGGATGATCCTATATTGACTGCTTAAGCATTTAAATGGATGACGAGCTAACTTCAACATGGTAAACATTTTTGCATTTTGTTTTTAGTATATCCTGATTCATGTACCTTGTCATATACACAAAATGTCCATCCAGTTTTATTTCCAAGAGAAATGGTATATCTTTCTGTATTGCACTCAAGTATTAGCCTTTTCCTCTGGCACGTATTTCACGTTCATAGTCATACATAAAAATACTGACTGTATTTATTGAGATGCAAAAAGTAATAGCTATGTATGCTCCAGTTAGAGTGGCATTGTAACAGCTAAAAACTTAATAATTATAAACTTCACTACTTTCTCTAATTATATTTTATTTAGTTGCCAATTTGTTGCTTTCAAGTTAATTTTTTCTACAAGACTAATCTAGACTTGATATATTTGAATTGTTAGAAAGATAAATCATAACTATTTAGACATGCAACTAATTTTGAAACTGTATATAGTAATGAACACAAATAAATTTACTGGTTATCATGCAACTCTTTTGTTCTTTATATTGAGTGTAGTCTAATATAATTCAATGTAAAATGTTTCCAAATGTCCAAATCTTATTTTGATTAACAATTTGTTTGATCATCTTTTTTGTAGGAAGAAGAACTACTGAGAACATTCCATAAACAAATTGAAGCAGATAGAATAGTTGTCCATCAAGGAATAATCTTATTGCACTGCAAAAGGCTAGTGATAGTCACCATTACATTTACAGTGTTCTTCAAAATTCAATTTGTTGTGTTTTTATAAATCTGAAATAAGAATATCCACATATTTTCTCATCTCCTTTTTAATACTTAGATGTCACAATTTGGTCTGAACTCTGTCATAAATTTACTTGTAGGTGTTAGAAGAGCATGAGCTGTCATGTCCTGACCTTTTGCTTATAAAGACGGATGATATTTTCCTAACGAAAGAAAGTAAGACATCTTACTCGGTCTCATTGCTAATCAATGCAGTGGTAGAATTATAGGCAATGTGGATGGATGAGTTATGGCATGAAGGTAGAGGGGATCCATAGTTTGTAGTAGAATCAGATGTTTGCAATAGGGAGCAGTTTGACGGTTGTGCAGGGCCATTTGAATGGTGGCTGTAGCGATATGAACATTCTGTTTGGATGGTGGCTGTAGAATGTGATATGTAGGCTTAGTGAGTTGTTACAGAGGGGGGAATAGATGTTTGTACAGGGGAGAAGGATGTCTATGGGAGGAAAGCAGCTGTTTGTGTATGTATGGAATGATGCAGAGATGTGGTAGTCGATTATAGGAGATGAATGCAAGAAGGGTTGTTTATGGGATGTCGAAGGAGATGGAATGGTATATGATGATGATTGTATGAAGTATGGGCGGTAGTCTGAAGGGTAGGAGTGACAGGGTGAAACTGTTGTCAGAGGAGAAGTTTGGACAGAGTAAGGTGGATATATGTAGACATAGTATATATGGACAGAGTGATGATGTGAGAGAGGAGGTGCACAGAGTGATGATGTGAAACTGATGTACTGGCAGTCTATTTAGCTAAAATGATGTACTAACAGTCTTTATCTTTTTTGTTATGAAAAATTATATAACTTGCGGATGATGTTTGGATTTGAAAAATAACTTATGTGCTTCGTTTTGACAGGTGTTGTATGATGATACCGGGGTTACTACAAGCTGGAAGGAAGGAAAAATTATTTTGCTGCATTCATTCTCTTTCAAATCGGTCATGCTTGGATTAACGTATTTTGTATTGACGTTCATATATCTTTGCTTTTAGTATGTATCGTTTTGGTCAGCTATGGTAGTATGTATTGTTTTTTTTAAGATCACAAATATTTGAAACTTTGTGTACGAAATATTATGGATATATATTTAAATATATATTGTGGTTTGGCTTATGTCTTCATTTGATTACGTACATCATTATGTGATAATTGTGTTTTTTGAAATTTTATAATATATTAGTAGAATTGTAAGCTTGGATGTACCTAGTAAAAAAACCGCAGGGATAAAAATTTATAGCGTTTTAACTGTGCTATGGAAAGGTTGTTTTTTCCAGCTGTATATACTACAGCATTATGATAGTGCTATAAACAATTTTCATAACAAAAAACAACGCAATAAAAGACAGCAAACCGCTATAGAAAGTAGCTGTACTTATACATACAATGTACTATTGCAGCAGATAACGCTGTAAAATATTGTGTTCTATAGCATCTATAGACGATGTTGTATATTTCATATGTGTGCCAGCCTGTTTTTACATAGCATTCATGAAAACGCTATAGTTTCACTTCATAGCGACTTTCCAAGGCTATTAAAAGTCATGTTTACAGCACTCATAAAACGCTATGAAATGTCCTTATCCATAGCGTCTCTTATAGCGTTTTGTATGTTGCTGTTATAGGTCATTGACCTATTACAACATGTTAATATACAGCGTAAGAAAAAACGCTATAATAGCTTCTAATAGCGTTTTTTAAACGCTATTAAAGGGTGTTTTTGTTGTAGTGGTTGATTATCACAGTTTTGCAAAGTGGCATTTTTATTTCTTCTGAATAACAAGTCAAATCAAATAATCGAAGATAGTGCTTGGGTTGCAATTGCTTGCTCTCTCCATTTTGAAAAATATTAATATTATTATTTACTCACCTTACTCAGATATACTGAGGCCGAATATACCGATCATGCATTGCCTTTCGGGCTTATGTAAGCAGAGGACAGAATGTGGCGAGTGTACACACTTGCGTATGAACACATGACTCTAGATGTTTATTATTATTATTATTATTTTAATTTTATTTACATATACCTAACTCAGATATACTGAGGCTAGATATACCAATCATACACAGCTTATGGGCTTATGTGAGAGGGGTATAGGATGTGGCGAGTGTACACACTTACTTGTGATTACATGACTCTAGATGTTTCTTATTTTTATGAAATATACATACATACATATGCATACACACACATATGAAAGAGAGAGCTATGAAAAATCACCTAAGCACCATTTAACTTAGAAGATCAAAAATGTTATCACCTTTATTTAAATCAACCACTCTTTTAAACAAAGATTACAATAAAGATATACTTTATAACCATCACCAATGAACCTTCCTATATACTAATTAAATCATAGATACTTATAATCAAACTTTTCCTTTATATTTTTTTTGTTGAGACAAGTAAATTTTCAAAAATTTCAATCAATAATTAAAAACATATACTTATTCTAATGTGTTCTTGAAAAGTAAATCAATATGCTAAAAAAAATTTATCGTACTTTTTTTGGAAAGAGAATGCAAATATAAATCATGAAAAATCAAAATAAACACGAGTCTCCCCCATACTTGATTTTGACTGTGTCCCCACTATCAATGCATGATATAATGAGTGCAACGGAGAAAAATACATATATATTGACAAGAGAGGGTTAAAATTTCTTACTAGACGTAGTGTGGCTATGAAGAATTATGAGCTCCTCCTCTTAATCACTCGCAAACTCCAAGGTTTTAAACGATGATGGTTGGCTTTAAAAATCGATCCATCCCTAGGGTTTTCTATTTCTATGGCATTGTGTGAAAAAACAGAACGTACCGCCTATGGTCCTGTCAACCTTGATTTTAATTTTCAGGGAACAAATGATGTCGAGAGTCATACAAAATAACTCTTTTATTTGGAAAAAATATTTTTCTTAGGATTGACTTGTCATGAAAGACTTTTGTTCCTGTAAATTTTCTCATTTTCAAACGCGTTTTTCCTAATCTCCTCTAATTCATTGAGTTTCAACTTTCTATTTTCGCCAGCTTTTTCAAGATCAAAATTTATGTTCTTACTTACGAACAACGCTTTATGTTCTAGTCCGATAGGTAAATGGCACGCCTTACCATATACTAACCTAAAAGGAGACATCCCTAGATACGTTTTATACGTAGTTCTATAAGCCCAAAGTGCATTTGTCAATTTTTATGAACAATATTTTTGATTTTTATTTACGGTTTTCCCCAAAATTTGCTCGATTTGGCGATTTGAAACTTCAACTTGACATAAGTTTGAGAATGGTAAGTAGTGGATAATTTATGGGTTATTGAGTATTTCCTCATTAGAGTTTCAAATGATCGATTACAGAAATGGGTTCCATTATCGCTTATTATTGCGTGGGGTGTTCCAAACCTCAAAACGATATTTTCTTTTATGAATTTCACAACTTTGTGGTTATTTGTTTTACATGGAAAGGCTTCAACCCATTTAGAGACGTGTTTGCCAATAAATTAGTCACAAATACCTAAGAATAGTTTTTGTAGGGAAGTAAGTGAAGAAAATCAAAATTAAACTGAGTAAATGAATAGAAAATAAGCTATAATTAGAGACACAGAAATTTATAGTGATTTTCCGTTGTATGCCTACGTCCACTTTAAAGTTTATCCTTTATTAATCACTTATAAATCTGAGGACGATCAAATAGCTCTCTGAAATCTCTACTGAAGGACCTTATAAATCATTTGGGCCTACCAGAGGGATCGCTAGGCCCGATTCCCAAAAAGAGGGATCGACATCGATCCCTTATTAGGTCAAATTTTAGAGAGCGATCCTTAATTTGGCTCCCTTATGTGAAAACATGTTTAGCCTTCAGTTTTCATGCCATTTGGATCAGTCGAGTTCGATTTATTGCTTGATCTTTGCTTCGACATGGCTTGCATGCTGCTTTCAACCGATCCCTTCCCAAGGATTTATGCCGATCCCTCCAACCTTTCCCTTTTGATGTGTCATCCCTAGGGTAGATTCCCTAGGGGTCCTTATATCTTGCTCCTCAAATTTTATAAGCATTGGACTTGTAGATCTCGAGATACTGATTTTTTTTCACAAGTGCACTCTTGTACTTTGAAACATGCCAATTCCTCTTATTGGAGCCAAACTACGACGATCCCTCCTATGCATTAAAACATATTCCGTACTTCGAACATTCTACATTGCACATCTATCAATTCCATTCAGTCTTGAATCCATATTACCATCTATACTTGACTTCTGGTCCCTGCAATCATCACTTTGAAATCGTCGGCCTTAATGGCAATCAAATCTAACTCGTGCAACCAGTTCAATAAATCCGAACTAGAATGTCGAATAACACTTGCCCTTCAAAGTACGTCTTATAATGAAGATGACATGCTTTGAATTTTCGAGAAGAGATCCATCCAGTTTCCTGAATGGTTGCCATTCATTTGTCAAATTGATTTTTCAAGGTGCTGAATTTCTCATTGATCGTTATAACACTTGGTTGATTACCCTTAGTATAAATCTAGGGCTATACTCCGTCTATTGACATATAAGTCTGGTTTCACCGGACTAATAAGCTTTTATTATTTGGTCCAGCCTTGAACTTGAAGGTTTCAGGTTTGATTTCAATTTCTGTTGATTTCAAAAATTGAACTTTTGGGCCATACACGTGCATGCTTTTATACACGTTTTTGTTGCTATCTCCTGAACGTGTTCGTACACTCATGTGCCAATTTTCATGGCATTTTGTATGTACATGCTTTCAATAATTTAGCCTACATTTATTTGTGTACATACGTATAGTTGATCCCTACCATTCATCATTTTTTCCATTTTTCCTTTTTAGTGGGGATCGACACATGCATAGCCAATCCCTCCTTTCTATTCCTTGTGCTAACAGGGATCGGCACATTGATAGCGGATCCCTCTTCTTTCACTTACAATTATGGGCCGAATTCCTCTTTGTTTGTTCCATGCTGACCCCTCTGTTGAGACAGTCAGCGATGATGGCCACTCTGTTCGAAATCCAAAGTCTCGTAATTTAATAGCATTTTCTTATTTAAAGTTTTTTGTTTCTGATATATACTACACCTCACTAGTTCACACTTAGCATGAGGGGAATAGGTTATTTACATTAATCTCGATTTTCTACTGAGTATAGTTAATATGGAGTTCAGATGCTCGAAGTGTTTATCTGCAATGTCTTCTGGACCAGCCCCGTAGCATAGCGATCCGGTAGCAAAATCGAGCTCTACGACTATATCTGGCAGGCTTTTTCCAGGCCATCAGGCCAAACATTCAAAAGTTTCTGGCCCGTCAGTCAATCTTTTTTCTGATGTTCTCGTCCTTTCAGCGGAAGATGTAATTCCTACTCCCGATGCAATAGGAGGTGCAATTCTCTTAGATAACCTGCTAGATTCTCAAGCCTCTCGGATTGGTGAGGCTTCCCTTCGCATGCTATGATTTATATATGGAATTCCATTAAAGACGTCCTAATTCCTTCAATAAATGACATTTCTCACTTGCCCAGGAGGGGTATATAGCTTACAACAAATTCCTGTGCTGGACAGGATGCGTGCCGCCCTTCAGTTCATTTATTCGAGAAATGCTAAGATATCTTGGAATAGCTCCCACTCAACTTCACCCTAATAGCACACCTTCCTCTATGGAACTTTTCTACTATTTATTAGCGTTCTATTTCGCCCACCAACTCCGATGGACATAAATTTCATTTATAACTTTAAACAAAAGTCAAGAAGTCCTTCTTATGTTTTCCTTGAGCCTTCACCCAACTGCCAAGTCTTAACAGGTGCTTGGAATAAAATTTCTCTTTTCAAACACGAGTGGTTCTATGTTTGGTGCCCACCTGGCTTCGTAAGGTGATGGTTGGAAGGATGTAAGTGCTGTCTTCACTTCACTCTTAAATTCGTTAATACAAGTCATATTTTTGAACCAATTAACATTCTAAATATCTACACGTGTCCTCCTATGTCCTAAGGGCATTAGTTTTTCCAAAGCGATCTCCGTTATTCGTCTCACTCCAGTCGAAGATAGGGACATTAGACCTTTTGTAACTGATGAGTTATTATCTCTATTCGGGCTGCTGAAAAAGGGTTGTAGCATTGGACTCCCTGGAGGTGCAGCATTACCGGCAAATGTCATAGAGTAAGAAAGGAATGTCAACAATCATGCCGTGCCCTCAGTTGAGGGGACTGATGATGGCAATAAAGAAGGTGGGATTAGGGATGCCCAGACCAAAGAGCCCAGCGATGCTGATGCAGGCCCAGGCAAGGCCCCTGTTGTCGAACCATCACAAGGAATGCAGTCCCAAATGCCAACCAAAATAAGGAAGAAACTGACATATAAACTTTGTAGAAGAAAAACTGTTGCAGATCCAGAATTTATCATTGCTTCTGTTGATAAAGAATCATCTTCCCAACACTTAGAAATTTCAATGAAAGGATTTTCAAATCTCCAGATTTCTGATGACATTATAACCTATGACTTCCCAAATATCAATATCGAAGGGCTTAATTCTCCTGCTAGGAGGGTGAAGACAATCTTCCAACCGACAGAGGAGAGAAAATACTTATAAGCAAGGCTACAGCTACTGGTCTATAGGGGGAACATTAGGACACTCACAATCACTTACACTTTACTACATGCTTTTCACTAATCTTTTGCATAACGGTTATTTATATGTTCTCATTTGGTCTTTACAAATGCAATGACTCAGTCTTGGGTTTTGATCGTTTAAGGGGATCTTCAATGCATTATGGATCTAGGCGAGGCTCAGAATCAGGCAGGTGTAGCGAAAGAGACGATGGCTGGGAAAAAGCTTCCTTTCAAGGGAATCTTCTTCGCCCAAGCGAAAGTCCTAACCTCTGACATTCCATCAAGAAGATCAACCTAATCTTCCTATTTATAGTGGAGATCAGACTTCCTTGCTAGGACCTCAAATCGTCGTATCACATGAGCAGTTTTTGGGTTCTTCCTACTCCAGGCAACCTCGTGACCATAGATCGAGCAAGCATCTGATTGCCACTTCTGGTCCATCCTTCCCTACAGTTTCCCCTGACACTTCCACAATGAAGAAATTGGCTGAACTTAAGGCCACTTTCCTGAAAATATGTTTTGACGGGCTTAAATTCCTTCATACAATTCATATGATTCCAGGGCACGCCAAAGCAAGCTCTCTCACATGTGTTAACGACGTTTTCATGTAGCATGAGTAGTTCCAGCACTTAGCGGAGAAAATATCCAAAGTGTCAATCAAGCGACAATATGAAATAGATCGTCTCAAGGTAGAGGCGATCCATGGTAATGACATAATCAAGCACCAAGATAATGAGCTATCTGTGTTGACAACAAAAATTGTTGAGGCGGATATGTGTGCCAAGGAAACATTATAGGCAGTGAGTCATTTGGAAACTGCCTATAAGGAAGAACTCGATGCCGCTCCCAATCGTAGCGGTGCACTCGCTCTGGAAAAGGTTTCCTTGTAATAAGAGAAATATATCTTGGTTTATCGCATTGAGCATCTTGATAGCTTGTTAGGAAAGAAAGAAAATAGAAGATTGGGCTCAGGAAGAATCGCAGAGGTAATGCGAGGAGGCTGTTGAAGCCACTGAAAATCAAACTTGATGAGAAATTTTCCAAAATAAAAGCTCTTAAAGTAGAGGCACGAGAGGAAGGCCATAAGGAGATGATGTAACAAATTGAAGCCTAGGCGGATGATGCTAAATAGTCTGGTCGGAATGAAATTAAGGACATTTTGATCCACTGATCATTGATTACAATGCTAAAATCCTCATCCACCGCGACTTGAGTTTTCTTGGCAAAGGTTATCGTGGGTCACTCGTTGAGGTTTGGGAGTATATCGTCGAGATGAAAAAGAGGGAGCTGGGCGAAGCGGAGTTAGATGAAGAGAAATTGATGCGGGAGATCCCCCGCGGAAATGAAACCTTAGACCTTACCGTCGTGAGACTCCGATATGTCGAAATTTTAGTGCCTTTCAGTAAAGGGAATAATATTGTTGAATCCTCAGAATCTGATCCTAAGGGCCCCTCTTCTTTCCAAGCGGTTGGAGCATTGGTTTCTTTTTGCCCGGGGAAAGACTTGAGCTACGATCCAGGTAAATTGATTACCAATCTAAAGTGCTAACCCCCATTCTGGAAGGGGCACTCCAGCGACAATTGAGAGCAAGCTGGATGCAGGTATTCCACTTTACTCTCCACTCTTCGAGAGGTTTTGTTCTTCATGCCCAAAGGTTTTAGGCATATCTCCTTGTTTTGAAAAATCTGCAGGTTTCAGGGTCCCGACCAAATCCTAAAAGTGATGCTGCTATGAAGCAACATTAGAAAATCAACAGAGATTCAGGCAGCCATAGATATTCCAGGGCTTAATGCTCAAGTCATTGGAGCACTCGATGATTATAAGGCTGAAGATCTGTTGCCAGTGGATGAATCCGTTGATGTTGTGATTATTGTCATCTCTGAATGCACTACTGAGATCAGCCAAAAGAAGCATGTTGAAAAGAAGGAGTTGCTGAAGACAAAGAAGAAAAAGGCCAAAGCTAATCCCATAGAGGTGGACATTGATGATCCATACCTTATCCCACTACAAGTCATTCCGCCCAGTGGGTCGGTTCCAGGAGAATCCCTCCAAGCTTCGAACGCTCTCCCGCCAAAGGTGGTAAAAGGATCAAGGAAGAGAACAAGTAGTAATTCAAACAGCATCACTCTCGAAAAATCCTAAAATGAGAGAGGATCGAAGAAATAGCCGATTTTTTGGTTCGGTGTGTACATTGTTTGCAATAGCTGTTTATTCGTTGTTTTTCTTATATTAGTCATAGTTGTACAGGCACGACCCTCGATTTTTTGAATAAGCTTTTACCATAATTTTGAAACTTATCATGTGAATGGAAGTTTTTTTTTTTGTTGAGTTCTCATGTGAACTGTTATTTAAGTAGCTGAACTATTACTTTCGATTCAATGTACTTGTAATTCATTTTTCGTTAATTCTGATAACAATCCACTAGCTCTATCCCAAGAGCTCTATGTGGTCATGGCTTTTGAGTCGCAATAGATGTTAGGCTCGAGCATTAGTGTTACGCCATCGAATTTAGTGGTTTGAGTAATTATGGTCCTGTCCCTAGTCTTGGGTTAATAGGGTTAAACGTTGGATGGTCGAACTCCATTCCTAGCGAGTTTATACACCTCCTTTCGGTTTCAAGTCGGAGTTCATGGAATAGTGAATGGTCCGACCTGTTTATACTCATATCCACACTTTAGCGATAAGAGTTAGTTGATGGGTGGTTGAGTCACACTCAATTTATATTTATACTCTAGTCTGCACTCTCGGGACCTAGAGTTATTTTGCGAGTGGTTGATTTCACACTTGATTTATGTTTAGGCTCTAGTCCACATTTTGGGGACTTAGAGTTATTTCACGCGTGGTCGATTCACACCGATTTATGTTTATGCTCTAGTCCGCACTGTAGGGACATAGAGTTGTTTTGGAGAGCATTCTAATCGTACTTTCCTTAATTGATTGATTTACCCCCAAGGTTCGAGGTTTGATTTAGTGGGTGATCGGTCATGTCATGATCGATCTTGTTTTATCTCAGTCCCATCGTTCGGTGGGATTTATATGATCATTAGATGGTCGAGTCACATCCATTTCTCATTATGTATCCCGTCCATTAGGTTATTAAAGAGAGTTATCAAATGAATGTTAGAACCATGCTTATCTTATTTAATTCCATTGGGAACTAGTGTAATTGATTAATTCCAAACTTTAGAAACCTATTTGGACGTATCAACATCGATCAGTTTCATAATGTAATTAGTACATAATACTACTGCAAACATAAATATAAAGGAAGTTTGAAACTTTATTTGCTTAAAGGAAAAGAATGACATAATCTGTCTTATTGCGTATCTTGAAAGTCAAATGCTAAAGCCAATCCTGAAAGGAAATACAACCGAATGAAAAACAAATAAACTATGTGAAATAGTGTCGTAATGCTTGCTATTCCACACCTTTGGGAGTGTGGTGCCATCAACAGTCGCTAGCTTAAAGTTCCCTCTCCAAGCCTCTGTTTAATGGCATACAGTCCTTCCTAGATTGGATTCATATGCGACGGGGCAGGAAACCTGTTTCAAGACAAGATCGTCGATTTCAAAGATCTTAGTTCGGACTTTAATGTTGTAGTATCAGGTGACTTGGTGCCGATATGTAACTTCCCTCAAATCGGCTTCCTCATGCTTCTCATCCATGTAGTCGAGAGATTCCAATAGGAGATATTTATTTATTCTAGGATCGTAGTAAGTCACTCGATGAGAAGGAACTTCGAGCTCAATTGGAATAACGGCTTTGGAACCGTAAGCAAGCCTGAATGGAGTATGGTCAGTCGCAGACTTGTGGGTGGTCACGTAAGCCTACAGTGCTACCGGGAGTTCATCCACCCACTTACCTCTATCCTTTTCCAATTGCTTCTTCGGAATTTATTTTATAATTTTGTTCACGGCTTTAACCTGTCAATTTTCTTGAGGGTGAGCGACTGCTGCAAACCTCTTTTCAATATGATACATCTGACAAAAGTCTTTGAAGCACTGTGAAATTGAGTCCCATTATATGTTACAATAGTTCGTGGAAGACCGAAATGACAGATGATGTTTTGGATAATGAAGTTGATTACTTTCTTGGTTGTGATCATGGCTAAAGGTTCTGCTTCAACCCATTTGGTGAAGTAATCAACTACGATGATAGCATACTTTGCACCTCCTTTATAGATTGATAAGGAATCGATAATATCTATACTCCACATGGCAAATGGCCATGGGTTGACCATATGCATGATTTCCGTCAGTGGAACTCTTGGAACTTTTGCTTATATCTGGCACTTGTCATATCGACTTACATAGTTAGCGGCATCTCGATTGATAGTTGGCCAATAATACCCATAATGGAGTATTTTCTTTGTTAGAGTTTGCTCTCCAGTGTGATTGCAGCATTCCCCTTCATGAACTTCTATTAGGACCCATTTTATCTCATCATGAGTGATACACTAGAGTAGGGTAACAGAAAAACCCTTCCTGTACATAATTTCTTCCTGCATGATATATCACAAAGCTTTACAAAGGTCTTGTCACCTTTCATTCCTTTATTCATGTAGGGCTCCATGTAGCAAATAGTCTTCAATCGGAGTCATCCTCGATTCCCTCTCAGGCTCCACCTTTAGTACCCAATGATTTCTATCAATTTTATACTCGGGCCATTTAATACTTTGATCGGAACCAAGCCCATTGGTTGTGCATCATCCGTGCTAGCAAACTTTGCCAATGAATCAGCCTCTCTATTTTGATCCCATGGAATATGTGTAATGTCATAGTACTCAAATTCAACCAATAACTCTTGGACTTGGGTAAGGTATGGAGAAGGTCATTGTCCCTTAGCTTGGTAATCTCCCTTGACTTGGCATATAACCAATTGTGAATCGCAAAAGGTCTCAGAAGACTTTATTCCCAGCTTCCTTGCGAGTTTAAGTTCAGCAATCAGAGCCTGGTACTCAGCTTCATTGTTTGTCACTAGGAAATCAAGCTTTAAAGCATAACAGATCGACCAATCTTTGAGAATTACAAGCATAATTCTATCTCCAGAACAATGATCGTTGGATGCTCCATCAGTGTACAATTATAGTAGGGATTTCGCTGCTCTCTGAGGAATCATCCTGTGTATTGAGTTCAGCTATAAAATCTGCTTGTGCCAAACCCTATATAGCCCTCCGAAGGTGATAAGTGATATCGAATTGACTATGCTTGATATTCCACATGAGTAATCTTCCAGATGTCTCAGGTCGCTGCAGGACCTGTCATAATGGTTGGTCGGTGTAAACAATGATCAAGTGAGCTTGGAAGTACAGGCAGAGCTTTCGTGATGCAATCATCAAGAAATATGCTAGTTTTTCTATTTTTGGATAGTTCCTTTTAGCTCCCATTAATTTCTTGTTGGCATAGTAACCGGTCTTTAAATTCAATTCTCCTCACAAAGTAATGCGACACTTCTAGCATGTACCAATACGGCCAAGTAGGTATATAAATCTTCATGACCCACCGGCTTTGACAAGATGGGGGGTCTCTCCAAATGATTCTCGAAAACTTGAAATGCATCTTCACAATCCTGTGTCCATTCGAACTTGTCCCTTTCCTAATCATGTCAAAGAAAGGAATGCACTTATCGGTAGCATTG
This sequence comes from Allium cepa, assembly GCA_030765085.1. Classification (NCBI taxonomy): domain Eukaryota; kingdom Viridiplantae; phylum Streptophyta; class Magnoliopsida; order Asparagales; family Amaryllidaceae; genus Allium; species Allium cepa. The sequence continues at coordinate 952,478,793 of CM060934.1, read as the reverse complement.
GAAATGAATCGCTTAAGGTAGCAAATTTTCCAATCAAACTCTATGGTTGTTTAATAGTCTTTGGTACTTGGATATCATGGATAGCCTGAATTTTCTCAGGATTAGCTTCGATTTCATTTCATAGGCATTAACAATAAACCTAAGAACTTCCTGCTACACTAAAAGAACACTTCAAAGGATTAATTTTCATCTTATAATGTCGAAGGATGCCGAATGTTTCTTTCAAATCTTTAATGCGGTCGCTTGATCGTCATGACTTCACAAGCATATCATCCATAAATACTTCTATCGTTTCTCTAATCTGATCTTTAAACATCTTTTCGACTGGGCATTGGTAAGTCGCTCTTGCATCCTTTAGTCCAAATGGCATCACTATATAGCAATATAATCCAACATCGGTAATGAAACTGGTGTGCTCTTGATCAGGAATGTGCATCGGGATTTGGTTATATCCTGAGTACACATCCATGAAAGATAGAAATTCATGTCTTATGGTTGAGTCCACCAGCTGGTTAATCCTCGAAAGGGGAAAACTGTCTTTTGGACCACCTTGTTCAAGTCTGAGTAATCAGTGCATGTTCTCCATTTCCTATTCGCCTTTCTCACTAAGACATGATTAGATACCCACTTTGGTAGAAGGCGTTGTGGATAAACCCATTGTCTTTGAGTCTATCCACTTCCCTTTTGAGAGCGGCAGATCTCTCTAGATCCATGCCGCGTCTTTCTTGCTTCACCGGGACATGCCTCAGGTCGATAGCAATGCATGTCTCGCAATGGAAGGCGAGATTCCACACGTGTTAGAGTGAGTCCAAGTGAACACGTCTAGATTCGCTCAGAGAAATCCAACAAGTTCTTCCATCATCGGGGGGAGGGGGAAGAGCTGTGACCCGATCTTTAGGACCCGTAATGGGTCGTCGTGGCTAACTGTGATGTCAATCGTACGTTTAATCAGTATAGCCCTAGTCTCCTTGGGCTCCTCATCATCATCTCTTGGATCTATAAGTCTATAGAACTGACCATGGCATCCGAGCCAAGGCTCAGGCGCTATTTGTCAATCTTCGGTAGCTAGATTATGGACAGTCTTGTCCACACCCTTACCTTTTCCTTTGCGTTAAGCATCCCTCAACTTAGCTACATAACAGGCATGTTTAGTCGCTTAATCACCATGAACAACTCCAACACCATTATTTGTCGGAAACTTCAAAGTCAAACATTATGGGGAAAGGGCTGATGGCTAGGGCCGATCAGCCTAGAAAAATGTTGTAAGGAGAGTCAACATCCAAAAAAAAAACAATGGCAAGATTTGCACTCTCCTAAAGTCATCTTCTCCCAACTCTACATGTAATTCAACATAACCAATGACTCCAGTTGCAACATCGTTAAAACCACATATGCAGGCTTTAGACAACTTTAAGTCCTTGGCTTCTATTTTCATCTTATCATAAGCTTTTTTGAAAATTATATTTACTACAATTCCACAATCAATAAATATCTTCCTCACCAAAAGTGGGGTCGATCATGGCTGAAATGACCATTGTGTCAATTGTCGAAGCCTCTACCTTGTCAGCATCTGTTTCTAAACATGATATCATTTGTCATTGTATGTTGCTATTTTTCTGAAGCTCCATCTTCTATACTCAAATAATATTTAAATCCACATACTTAACCGTGCTAGTATAGTGCCGCATCTCATGCCAACTCTTATCTATTGGGTGCGGTCCTCCGACTATCGTATTTATTACCAATATTCCACCAATTCGTGCAAGCTCCTCAGTCCCGTGCGGTACTTGTCCTCGGTTGGGGTCGAATGTCCCCTTTCTGCCATCTTGTGGATTTTTACAAATCCCTGCAACTTCCTTTCTCAAATCTGCTTTTTGATAATGTCCTGGAGATGCCTGCATTCATTCGTGCCATGTCCATAGCATTCATGTAATCCATAATATTTTTGATTTGTTTCTGCTTCTCGGTTGATTCTTTTAGGGGCAGCTTCCTGTATTGCATGATATTGCATTTATAAAAATAGTTATTCTCCATGGATGTATTCAACGGTTTGTAAGTATTACACATCGAATCCTAGGCTTCCCTCTTCAGAACCTCTTTCATTTTTGGCCCCTATCTCTGCCTTTCTTTTGCTGATTCGGCTTGTTTTGGACATTCACTTGAACTTTTCCAAAGCTATGATCAGACTGCTTTACTGCAATATTACTTTGTACTCCTTCTACGCTCGGTCTCGCAATATTATTTTTTCTAGAGGACCTGGCTTCCTCCTTTCTCAAATACCGAGCCACTTTTGTGTAAAAGCGCTCCAACGTTGCGAGCCGCTTTCTAGCCAACCAATCGATGAAATCAAATTCTAGATTTAACCATCTCGTCATGGCCATCAATATTTCATGGTCATTCGGATTGCTGATCTCTGTAACATCTGTATGAAATATCTCCAAATAATCTTCCAACGATTCTCCTCGAGCCTGAATTATGCTAGACAGGGACATCACGGCTTGGGACGAGTTGCGTGCATCCGGAACTGCTCCACAAACTTTGTTGCCAAATCATTAAATCGAGAAATTGATCATGGCGGTAATATTCTAAACCACATCATTGCTATTCCAGAGAGAGTTATGAGAAAACATCTGCACTTGCTTGTGTCATCCACTCGCGTAGAATACATCAGCTCTTTGTATCTCATGATATGCTGATTGGGTCAGCTTTTCCCTCGTAGGTGGGCATTGATGGCATGTTGACCCTCCTTGGATACTTCGCATGTAGAACATTATCAGTGAACATGGTATGGCTTCTCAAGATTCCCTGGTCATCTTTAGTCACACCCTAGCTCTCTCTCACTAACTGGCTGACCATTGCCGATCACTTTGTTGTTTGGATGGTTGGTGCTAAGCGATGGTCGCATTTCACCTCATATGGATGGTCCGGTCGATGTCTACGGGCCGTTTCACGCCTTCTTGGTTCGCCATCTTCCCAATATGCATCTTGTAAATTCACTTCATCATCATTCTGAGGAAGGACTTGGTCAAAATTCAATTGAACTCCAACATCCAAACCAACTAAAGCAGCTCCAACTTGATTGCCATAATGTACGATGGATTCCCTCTTTTGGTGGAGGGATCGGCACTGGTCGATCCTGGCAGACCATAATGGTTTGTCGGTTGACGCCCTTAAGTTTTTATGCGATATTCATCTATTCTACGATGCCTATGCCCGGATACTCATCTGATGAGCTAGAACCCTCTAATGCCGAGTAAGGAGTGGGGTCCCTCCTAGCTTTCCCTCGCTACTGCTGATTGAGTTTGCTCATCAAGTTGATATTGGTCTGAATCTGCTGATTTAATTGTCGATGGCTCTCCATCAGGTATCTCATTAAATTATGAAATTTAGCTCTTATAATAGAATCGGTAGGACTCTGAACTTCAACTGTTTCGGCATTCACATCCATTGGTTGATTGCTTGGGTCTCCATGTTGGATACTAGTGTTCTCATTTCCTTCCACATTCTAAGAGTTGATCTAGTATTCCTCACAACTATTGATAGCTTTGCTTAGATTTCTACAAATATATGTAGTATGAGCAACTTCTTGGAGATAATAGCAGATCTACTTTGGAGGATTTATCCAATCCAATTGCTACAAGAGGATCCCAATAAACTGAAAATTAACGTTCTCAATGAAAGCACCAAAATGTTTGCAACTAAATTGGTCAAAAACAACCAAGAATAGGTTGAGAAGTAAGTGAAAACAAAATTAAAGTGATTAGATGAATTAGTAAGCAACATATAATAAGCTATTGTAACAGCCCGCAGATCCGTACCACTTGAGTCATCACTATTCTACCTAAATCAACTCAAGTTGTGCAGAAATACGAACCATTTGGGTTAAAGAAGAAGAGGTAGAAGAAGAAAATAGAAAACAAACCATCGCAGCGGAGTAAAATATAATAGATAATAAATAACCTTTACTCAAAATCAAATACATCTGTTTACATATATTACATCATCAGAGTACATCAATCACAACTCACATCAATAACATACAATGGATACACAACAACTCAAACATCGGAATATATATATAAAACAAGTACGAATGTACGTATCGTCAATCCAGCTCGTCTCCTGAGTTCCACAGCATCATATCCTGTATCCTATAATACTCGGTCTGACCCGAGCATTATAGTTAAATAATACCCGAGTCAGTCTGGAATACCAGCGTGAGAAAATCACACCCAATTGATTATTAAAGTTTCAAAATCCTTTGAAAACAAAAGCATCTCGTAAGACCACGCCACAAATAAACATGTCGGGTTTTTACCTTACGATAGCTAAAATAATTTTCTATAGAAATCCTCTGATATTATAATAGGGTCTATATACAAATACTTATAAAATAGCCGAAATTGTTACATTCATTAAATTCCAGCTACTAGCCACAGAGTGGGTAATACAAACAAACTCGTACAAGGCTCGTAGGCAGAATGGATTTCCAACTAATGACTAGGCACTGGGGTACCACCTGTCACAATACGGGGCCTAGATCACCGTACCGAGGAGTACGCCTGCTCCCCTGCAACACAAGGCTGGGACTACCCCTTACTGGATAATCCGGAGCGAGATCACCCCGCGGTTGGGATCAGCAACCGCCCACTAAGCCAAAATAAAAAGGGACATCTAGACTGGAATGACCTCACCCTGCTTGGGTGCTGCCCACCTAGGCTTGCTGCATAACCCCTGATTTTCAGTCATTCCCATTTGATGAGGCTTGAGGCTAAGCGTTACTTTTTTAGAACAATATCCCTTAGAATGCTCATCGTCCACCTGACGATGTTTCGCAAGCATTCATCCATACAAGTCCGTCCCGGGTTCGAACGGAACCGAAGGCACTATTCCTACTACATCCATTTTGGAAATATCCTCAGGATTAGTAGCGACTAGCCCTTGCACTTCACTGTTTCATCTTCGAATCCAAAATCGTTTACACGAAACGTACAAACCGGATCGAAGAGGTTTTCGAGAAATAAATCTCGATCCCGGTCTCTTCGAAACGATCAACGCATTTGTCCAATATTGATAGTCGGTTATTTAACTATCAATTATATTCACAAACAACCATCAACCAATAAATAAATTTCCAAATTATTTATTAATCTCAAAAATATCATCACAAGATATATTTCTATTTTCAATCCTTTGAAAACAGTTTCAAAACCACCTTTCTTTTTAGAATGAACTTTCTCAAATATTTCTATCTTCTCTGAAATCACCAAGCACAAAACTAGATTTTTAAAATAATTTAAAACACTTTACTTAGAAATATACTTTATAACATTTAAGTTAAAACTACTTCAATGATTTGTTAAAAATACATACTATATGAATATTTGAAAATAAAGTTACTAAATAAAATATAAAACTAGATTTCACTTTTAAAAATAAAATACCAAGTCATTCTTTAAATAATTATTGCTATAATAGATTAAAATAATTATTGCTATAATAGATTAAAAGGAAATACTTACTTTAGAATTTAAATATTTAGAAATAGTAAATTTTTCAAAACATACTTCTTACAACAACTTTAAACTTTCAATTTATATTTAAAAATTTACTTTGAAAACGAACTTGGTTATTCAGAGAGAAATTTCCAATCTCAATCACTTAAATCAATTTTCCAAATTGATTTCCAATTTATTCCATTTGAAATAAATTTCTTTACTTATCAGTTCATTTCGAAATTCATTAATTATGGACTTTATTATTATTTCAGTTTGATTTATAAATCCTTTAGCTGAAATATACAAATTTCAGGTTATTCCCAAATTCTTCTTTATTCTTCTTAAATAATTTAAATCCTAAATTTAAAATAAATGTTTTGTTCTTTTAAACAATAACATTGAAGTTTAAGTTTCATTTACTTTCTTTTTATTTAAATTTTTCTTCCCATACTCAAGATTTATTTATTAAAATTTTAAAGTCACTTATTTCCTTTCCAGTTCATTCATAAATTTATTGAACTTTCTATAATTATTTTACTTACAATTTCACTTCTTTTATTTTCATCCCCAAACTCAAATTATATATTTGGTAATTCGTTATTGCCCGATTATAACAATCAAGCTATAACATTCAATATTTCCACATAATTCATTACAGGATATCAAATATTCGGAACAGAGAATATTAAATAATTAAATAAAGTTGAGGGGTCCAGTTGGATCCCTCCAACCTGTTCTCCCTTCGTCCACAGACGTTAGCACAATATAAAATGCCAATTCCAAAAATATACCACACTACAGCTCATAGATCAATTCAACCATTTCAAATAATTATTCAAATTTAATCATTTAAATTTAAATTTAACCGAGTGAGATTAACTCACCTTTGACTTCTAATTTGCCAATCCGATCCAAATCGGCTTGTTCTTCCCGAATTTTAGACCTTGAATAAACATTATAGGATTTATTAATATTTAAATCGATCAAATAATTAATTATCATTTAATAGATTAACAATTTATTTTAAGCAAATTTTCCTTTAATAATTAGTCTTGACGATTGCAAAAAATAAAAAAAACTTTTATTAGTTGAGTTAATCACCATAATACATCATTTTAAAATTAAACAGTAAATTTGAATGGACAAATGAATATACAATTTGAAACTACATATACTTATATATACACTATTTATATAGACTTCCAAATAGTTTAAAATTCCCATTTTCTACTTATATTATTTCAAAACAGAATGGCTTTTATAAAAATTTGAAATAATCAAATAACCTATCTTCACCACTAAATAAATTTTAATTAACCAATTTTAAATAAATTACTGATCCAATATACCTTCATTCAGTCTGTAATTAAAATAGTTTAATTTACCGTTAAATCTATAAAAGTAGTTACGAATATATTTATTTAGAATGACCAGTAAGTTACAGCATGCCTATATATATATATATACACACACATGCTAAATTAAATCAAATTAGGGTAGAACTGTACCTTACTGTTAACGTTTGTTAAATAAAATTTTATCAAAAAGGAAAGAATCGTGAATACCTTACTGGCCAAACTTTGAACGAACCCTAGCTCTCGACTTGTTTCTTCACAAATTCAGACTTTAAATTCCAAGCTATACTGCTTCATTCTCCCACTGTCTTCTTCTCAACAAAATGCCTTAACTTCACCTTCAACATGAGTTTCTACTTGCCATCGAGGTAAATAGCACGACCATGTCTCACTGCTTAAGCTCACCATCATTCTACAGTCTATGTCCTGAATCGCCCTACTCAAATCACATCGCTCAGCTTCGTCTCCCTCAATCGCGAATCACGTCGCTCAGCCTCGCCTACCTCAACGCGACCCATTGCTTACGCGACATAATGTTTTCAGGTCGCGAAGCCTTCACGAACGTGAGCTCCGTAGTTGCGATGCCATTTCCCCTTTATTTTTATTTTTTTTACATACGATATTGGGAATTAGGGCTTGAGGGAGGAGTTTAGGAGACGTGCGAATGAGAAAGAGAAGGCCTCGGTTTACTGATTTGAAGATTAATGGCTTCGGCCATTGTTTTGTTCCTGAAATTCGTTCGAATTACTGAGGACAAGGGTGCGCGAATTTATTTAGAAAGGCTTGATTTTGCCTTCCAGGAGAAGGAAGGAGGGAACAAGAATAGATGTTGTCGTACTTAAAACTGAGAAAGAGAGACAAGCTTTTGAGGGGGTTGCAGTGATGGTAAATAAATTTCGGCTGAAAGATGACTGATTGAATATATTATTTAAATTTAAATCGTTAATTATTGTCTAAGCGTTTTTATCTCGTACGATCACACGACAACTCTGATTACTACGAAATTTGAAATCCGTTAATAATTCAATATTACGGATCCAATGAGACTAGTTTCGTCAAATTCCGAGACTGCGCCTCAGAAGGCTATTTTTAAATTCAATTTAAACAATAATATTTTCTAAACTGAACAATTCATTGTTAAATTCAATTTGAAAACTTCTATTATCCTTAGTGTTATCAATATAAATTTTATAAGCCTTCAAATCATTTTTAATAGGCTTAAAACTCCAGATTCAACAATTTACCCAACTTCACTTATTTAATTTAATAATTCAATTATCAAATAAACTGAGATATTCGTAATTCAGGTTAAAATTACTCTATTTAATATTTAAAACCAATTAAATATCCTGATTTTAAATGTTCGAAAATTCCGGTTCGTCACATTCCTCTCCCCTTAAAAGAATTTCGTCCTCGAAATTACTAGTTAGGAAGAATGGTCCAATACCCGTTTACTTTTTTTTCTGAAACCAAACGGTTTCTAATAATTCAACATCTTACCAACTATCTTCTTATAAAAGACCCATTATTATTATTATTAACTTCTCAAACCTTTCCATAGTTCCCAAACAACTCTATTTATACAATCATTCAAATTATAATTCAAGACTAAATTTTGAATTATCAAAATTTTCTCAAAATTTTTCTAACTCCCTAAATTTTCGAAAAATTTCGCCAGCGTCTCCTTTGCGCGGCTAGCTTGGTACTACTACAAAAATGGCTCTGCGGCCTCCCAAATTCAAAAAGAAAACAAAAAGTCAAGCGGCTCGATCCAAATCCCAATCAAATTTCATACCAAATTTAAATACATACCTTTTTGTCGAGCATTTCAAATTTATCTTCCGAAATCAAAATCAATTCTCTTTTCCTTTTATATTACCTGCATATCCTGCTTAGTACTAATACCCAATCACAATATCCCAAAACATTTTATCGACCTTTGTTACAAAATGTCAATATTTATTCATTCCAATATTGTTTTAGATTATATTTCTAGTATCAATCTTCCATTTAAGAATTCACCATTCCTTACAGTTAGTATAAACATTTTATATGTTTCTTATATTTATTTTCACTTTACCACTTTAGTTTATATCCATTTCTATTCAAATCGATTCTTTCATTTCCATATGAATTCAATTTATCTTTAACTCTACATATATAAATTTTATTTGTCATTTATTACAAAGTCATGTCATTACTTTAGTTAGTTTCATTTACTAACTTGTTTTAATTTTCCAGTTTTGAACCGTTTTGTCGTTAACAAAAAAATTTCAAAAATTTTCTAACTCCCAAAATTTTGGAAAATTTTTGACAGAGTCCCCTTTGTACGGAGGAGCTTTTGCAATTTGACAAAAGATATAAATATATATACATCGACCCACACGGTCGGAAAAATCAAACAGTTCATATTTCCTATTTTTATTGCGTAGGCGTACCTTATTTAGCATTTTAAGCAAGCGACTTATTTAATTTGCATTTTGCGCGTCCATATCCAGCCAAACAGCTTCCCTGAACCTGTACTTACTCAGTTTAAACATGTAAGTGCCAAATATATGAAGGTTAACAACATTTCACTTACTTGCAATAGTTAAACACATGAATTCTAAAGGAAATTCACACCAAACATTTTTCCGTAAGCAACTTATACAGTTTTCATGCTAATTCAATTGTTTCAATAAATTCATAAACCATTTTCATTCAATTTGAATGGTTTCCAATCCGTTTGTATACAACTTCCTCACGTTGAATGGTTTAAAACTCAATCGCTTACAGTTAATTTATTCTTAAGTAAACTGAACTCATATTTAATTCAATTGCTTTCAAAATCAATTTATTTTACTTCTATCAACTCATAGAATTTTATTTACTTCCATTTACATCAAATGACAATATATTTTATGCAATTCAACTAGATTTATGTGAATAAATAAGTATTTATGTTTTATAACCATTTTAAATGGATTTCAACTCAATTTATACTTAATTCTATTCCATTTTTAAATTTACCCACAATCCATATATTTTCATTTTTATTGCATTTCAGATTTGAATCCATTCACTTGCATTTCATTTTATTAACCAAACTAGTTCATACAAAATCCATTAACAACTTAGGTTCATCTTTATTACCAATTTAAATTTCTTTTTTATTTTAATTCATGCACGACCATTTATTTAGCTCGACCAATTCAAAGCTTGCATATTACTACCCATTCCCAAATTAATTCAAACCAAGCTTTAATTTAATGGCCTTCCAGATTTACTCGTAGTCGAGCTTCTAATTATTCTTAATTTAAGTTAATTTACTCAATTTATTCCACTTCAAACTTAAGTTCACTCCCCTTTGCTTCTTATTTATTCCATCCATTTATGTATCCCATATAATCAGTTTATCCACTCAATCCATTTTGAATTTTCATTTCCTTAAATATTATTTATAACCCACCAAATTCTATTTCGATCCAATTTATTTTTACTTGATTTAAATCCAACCCAATATCATTACACTTAGTTTTAAGTTGAATTCAATTCAACTCTCCCCCTTATATTCAGATTAAGTCAATTTACTTCAATTTATTCAAATTTTATAATTAAGCTCATTCTCATTTTGCAAATAAATTTCTCTTTTCAATTTAACTTGATTCTAGTTTAATCCAATCCCATTTTAAATTACAAATTTATTTGATCAATTATTATACATTTTAACTTTTTAGATTCAGCTCATTCAATTTATTACAAGGCCATTTCCAATTTATTTCCACTTATTTGGATTTTATTTGCAATTCAAACCATTACTATTTCAATCCAATTTCATTTTTATTTGATACATTTCCAATTATATTTAATTTGTTAACACTTCAAGTCAAATTTTAATTAATAACTGAAGTTCTGATTCTATCATTCACTTTAAAAATTACCATCCAATTTTATTAACTTACATTGCAATTTAATTCTCAATTCTTTTAATTAATTGCAAGGCCACTTTCAATTATATTTTCTTCACTCATGATTCAAGTTGAATTTGATTTATAACTTGAGTTTTATTTCCAATCTTCATTATTAGTTTACAATTCAGCTTCTATTTAACTACATTACGTTCCCATTTACACATTTTATTAACTAATTTATTACAAAATTAGTTCTCTCCTATTTATAGTTCAATACTTTATTTTTAATTTCAAGTATCACTTCATTTAATTTCTTAAGTCCAATTTATTTTATAATTCAAGTTTTGATCTTCATTTTATTTTTTAATTCATTAATCAATATTTATTTCGGATTTTGTATTCCATTTTCAATTTTATAAGTCACAACTGATTATTTACACAATTCCATTCATTATAGGATTGAATGTATTCATCTTTTATTTTTAATTTGAGTTTTACACTTATTTATAATCCAAGCATATTTTATTCTATGGATTTCTAATTCTTTTTTACGTTATTCTTATTTATTTATTTCAGTCCAATCCTTATCCCACTTATTTTCCATTTATTCAGGTAATAATCTAATTCCATTCAATAACTTAATTGAATTCTTATTCCAATTCAATTTTATTTTAACTCAAATTTATTTACCTCAATTCGAATTCAACTGAATTTGAATACAACTGGATATTATTTTCAGCCTATTTAATTAATTTCAATCCAGTTAAATTTTAGTTCCCAATCCAAGTTAATTCCATTTTTAACTTTTCACTTTAAATTTAAATTCCAACAGTCAAAGCTTATTTTTCCTTCCCGATTTAAAAATCATCTTAACTTATAAGCTTATAATCCATCTCATCAGGTATTTAAAAACACCGGCTTTTGGTTTCAAATCATTTAAAATCTCCAACATCACAAATCACATTTCTCAAAGGCCAAACCAATCCTGGTTTTATTCCCAACAAATTTCCTTTGAAATTTCAAAAACAAACAGGTTTTCCTGAACAAATCAATCTGGTAGCAATTCATCACTTAGAAACTCGAAAATGAACATTGATGATGCTGCAGTCATCACCGAAGTTATTTTCCAGTGACTGAAGTGAATTCAATGCTAAGTCTCTTCCTAAAATTTATTTGAAACAATTTTCCTTTCAGAAATATCCCAAAAACAACAAGGCTACTATTTATCCTCATAATATTTCCAAAATCTCCGGGGTTTTAAAGTTTCAAGTTCTATTTTAAATTCAAATTTTAACTCTAATGCATTTGTATAGTTTATGCTTATATAAATTTCTATTTGATAGTATTTCAATTCATAAATTACATTTATAATTCACATTTATAAATTTTATTTTGTAATGAATTTATTCCCTTAAGTTTTAGTTATATTTCAACTTCTAGTTAAATTTTTCACTTAACAATGATAATACTTTAAATATCATCATTCCTAACATTCAATTAACATCCAAGCAACCATATATTAGCTAAATAGTTTTCAAAAACTATTCATTATATCAAAATATGTTTTTGGGTAAAATTATTTCATTTACCCACATTTTAAAACAATACCGTGTCGATTGCTCTATTCAAATGTTTAGAAACCCCTCCGATACAGTTGCGCAGACTGTGTCGACGAAGGTTCATATGCCACTCAATAAATCAATCAACACAATATTAAACAATTTATATTTACTAACAAATGCGCGCTCATATCTATTAATACGCTCAAACTCATTATAGAGTACTACAGACTCTAATTTAAATGAGTAATTCCCACCGGAGCCAAGGTTATCACCAACCTAAGCTCTGATACCAACTGTAACAACCCGCAGATCCGTACCCCTTGAGTCATCACTATTCTACCTAAATCAACTCAAGTTGTGCAGAAATACGAATCATTTGGGTTAGAGAAGAAGAGGTAGAAGAAGAAAATAGAAAACAACAACAGAATCTAACCATCGCAGCGGAGTAAAATATAATAGATAATAAATAACCTTTACTCAAAATCAAATATATCTGTTTACATATATTACATCATCAGAGTACATCAATCACAGCTCACATCAATAACATACAATGGATACACAACAACTCAAACAGCGGAATATATATATATAAAACAAGTACGAATGTACGTATCGTCAATCCAGCTCGTCTCCTGAGTTCCACAGCATCATATCCTGTATCCTATAATACTCGGTCTGACCCGAGCATTATAGTTAAATAATACTCGAGTCAGTCTGGAATACCAGCGTGAGAAAATCGCACCCAATTGATTATTAAAGTTTCAAAATCCTTTGAAAACAAAAGCATCTCGTAAGACCATGCTACAAATAAACATGTCGGGTTTTTACCTTACGATAGCTAAAACAATTTTCTATAGAAATCCTCTGATATTATAATAGGGTCTATATACAAATACTTATAAAATAGCCGAAATTGTTACATTCATTAAATTCCAGCTACTAGCCATAGAGTGGGTAATACAAACAAAACTCGTACAAGGCTCGTAGGGAGAATGGATTTCCAACTAATGACTAGGCACTGGGGTACCACCTGTCATAGTACGGGGCCTAGATCACCGTACCGAGGAGTACGCCCGCTCCCCTGCAACATAAGGCCAGGACTACCCCTTACTGGATAATCCTGACTGAGATCACCCCGCGGTTGGGATCAGCAACCGCCCACTAAGCCGAAATAAAAAGGGACATCTAGACTGGAATGACCTCACCTTGCTTGGGTGCTACCCACCTAGCCTTGCTGCATAACCCCTGATTTTCAGTCATTCCTATTTGATGAGGCTTGAGGCTAAGCGTTACCTTTTTAGAACAATATCCCTTAGAATGCCCATCGTCCACCTGACGATGTTTCGCAAGCATTCATCCATACAAGTCCGTTCCGGGTTCGAACGGAACCGAAGGCACTATTCCTACTACATCCATTTTGGAAATATCCTCAGGATTAGTAGCGACTAGCCCTTGCACTTCACTGCTCCATCTTCGAATCCAAAATTGTTTACACGAAACGTACAAACCGGATCGAAGAGGTTTTCGAGAAATAAATCTCGATCCCGGTCTCTTCGAAACGATCAACGCATTTGTCCAATATTGATAGTCGGTTATTTAACTATCAATTATATTCACAAACAACCATCAACCAATAAATAATTTTCCAAATTATTTATTAATCTTAAAAATATCTTCACAAGATATATTTCTATTTTCAATTCTTTGAAAACAGTTTCAAAACCACCTTTCTTTTTAGAATAAACTTTCTCAAATATTTCTATCTTCTCTGAAGTCACCAAGCACAAAACTAGATTTTTAAAATAATTTAAAAAACTTTACTTAGAAATAAACTTTATAACATTTAAGTTAAAACTACTTCAGTGATTTGTTAAAAATACATACTATATGAATATTTGAAAATAATGTTACTAAATAAAATATAAAACTGGATTTCACTTTTAAAAATAAAATACCAAGTCACTCTTTAAATAATTATTGCTATAATAGATTAAAATAATTATTGTTATAATATATTAAAAGGAAATACTTACTTTAGAATTTAAATATTTAGAAATAGTAAATTTTTCAAAACATACTTCTTACAACAACTTTAAACTTTTAAATTATATTTAAAATTTACTTTGAAAATGAATTTGGTTATTCAGAGAGAAATTTCCAATCTCAATCACTTAAATCAATTTTCCAAATTGATTTCAAATTTATTCCATTTGAAATAAATTTCTTTACTTATCAGTTCATTTCGAAATTCATTAATTATGGACTTTATTATTATTTCAGTTTGATTTATAAATCCTTTAGCTGAAATATACAAATTTCAGGTTATTCCCAATTTCTTCTTTATTCTTCTTAAATAATTTAAATCCTAAATTTAAAATAAATTTTTTGTTCTTTTAAACAATAACATTGAAGTTTAAGTTTCATTAAGTTTCTTTTTATTTAAATTTTTCTTCCCATACTCAAGATTTATTTATTAAAATTTTAAAGTCACTTATTTCCTTTCCGGTTCATTCATAAATTTATTCAACTTCCTATAATTATTTTACTTACAATTTCACTTCTTTTATTTTCATCCCCAAATCAAATTATATATTTGGTAATTCGTTATTGCCCGATTATAACAATCAAGCCATAGCATTCAATATTTCCACATAATTCATTACAGGATATCAAATATTCAGAACAGAGAATATTAAATAATTAAATAAAGTTGAGGGATCCAGTTGGATCCCTCCAACATGTTCTCCCTGCATCCACAGACGTTAGCACAATATAAAATGCCAATTCCAAATATATACCACACTACAACACATAAATAAATTCAACCATTTCAAACAATTATTCAAATTTAATCATTTAAATTTAAATTTAACTGAGTGAGATTAACTCACCTTTGACTTCTAATTTGCCAATCCGATCCAAATCGACTTGTTCTTCCCGAATTTTGGACCTTGAATAAACATTATAGGATTTATTAATACTTAAATCGATCAAACAATTAATTATCATTTAATAGATTAACGATTTATTTTAAGAAAATTTTCCTTTAATAATTAGTCTTGACAAATAAAAAAAGCTTTTATTAGTTGAGTTAATCACCATAATACATCATTTTAAAATTAAACAGTAAATTAGAATGGGCAAATGAATATATAATTTGAAACTACATATACTTATATATACACTCTTTATATAAACTTCCAAATAGTTTAAAATTCCCATTTTCTACTTATATTATTTCAAAACAGAATGGCTTTTATAAAAATTTGAAATAATCAGATAACCTATCTTTACCACTAAATAAATTTTAATTAACCAATTTTAAATAAATTATTGATCCAATATATCTTCATTCAGTCTGTAATTAAAATAGTTTAATTTACCGTTAAATCTATAAAAGTAGTTACGAATATATTTATTTAGAATGACCAGTAAGTTACAGCATGCCTATATATATATATACACACACATGTTAAATTAAATCAAATTAGGGTAGAACTGTACCTTACTGTTAACGTTTGTTAAATAAAATTTTATCAAAAAGGAAAGAATCGTGAATACCTTACTGGCCAAACTTTGAACGAACCCTAGCTCTCGACTTGTTTCTTCACAAATTCAGACTTTAAATTCCAAGCTATACTGCTTCATTCTCCCATTGTCTTCTTCTCAACAAAATGCTTAACTTCACCTTCAACATGAGTTTCTACTTTCCATCGAGGTAAATAGCACGACCATGTCTCACTGCTTAAGCTCACCATCATTCTACAGTCCATGTCCTGAATCGCCCTACTCAAATCACATCGCTCAGCTTCGTCTCCCTCAGTCGCGAATCACGTCGCTCAGCCTCGCCTACCTCAACGCAACCCATTGCTTATGCGACATAATGTTTTCAGGTCGCGAAGCCTTCACGAACATGAGCTCCGTAGTTGCGATGCCATTTCCCCTTTATTTTTATTTTTTTATATACGATATTGGGAATTAGGGCTTGAGGGAGGAGTTTAGGAGACGTGCGAATGAGAAAGAGAAGGCCTCGGTTTACTGATTTGAAGATTAATGGCTTCGGCCATTGTTTTGTTCCTGAAATTCGTTCGAATTACTGAGGATAAGGGTGCGCGAATTTATTTAGAAAGGCTTGATTTTGGCTTCCAGGAGAAGGAAGGAGGGAACAAGAATAGATGTTGTCGTACTTAAAACTGAGAAAGGGAGACAAGCTTTTGAGGGGGTTGTAGTGATGGTAAATAAATTTCGGCTAAAAGATGATTGATTGAATATATTATTTAAATTTAAATCGTTAATTATTGTCTAAGCGTTTTTATCTCGTACGATCACACAACAACTCTGATTACTACGAAATTTGAAATCCGTTAATAATTCAATATTATGGATCCAACGAGACAAGTTTCGTCAAATTCCGAGACTGCGCCTCGGAAGGCTATTTTTAAATTCAATTTAAACAATAAAATTTTCAAAACTGAACAATTCATTATTAAATTCAATTTGAAAACTTCTATTATCCTTAGTGTTATCAATATAAATTTTATAAGCCTTCAAATCATTTTTAATAGGCTTAAAACTCCAGATTCAACAATTTAACCAACTTCACTTATTTAATTTAATAATTCGGTTATCAAATAAATTAAGATATTCGTAATTCAGGTTAAAATTACTCTGTTTAATATTTAAAACCAATTAAATATCCTGATTTTAAATGTTCGAAAATTTTGGGTCGTCACAGCTATAATCAGAGAAACAGAAATTTATAGTGGTTCGACGTTGTATGCCTACGTCCACTTTGAAGATTATCCTTTATTAATCACTTATAAATTTTATTACAGTAGTAGAAAATAACAAGTACTTGATTACAATGGAGTTTAGAGTAACAAGCAGCATAAAGATCCTCAAAATGACCCATCAGGCTAGTATTTCTAGATGAAGTCGACCAAATATCTCTCTAAAATCTCGGCTAAAGGACCTTTTAAATCATATAGGCCCACTAGAGGGATCGCTGGGCGCAATTCCCATAGAGGATGGATCGGTATTGATCCCTTCTTTGTTTGAATTTTAGGGAATGATCCCTATGGTGGCTTCCTTATGTGAAAACATGTTTAGCCTCCAATTTTCAAACCATTTGGATGGATGGAGCTTGAGTTATTGCTTGATCTTTCCTTTAACATGGCTTGCATGCTGCTTTCTGTCGATCCCTTCCAAGGGATGTATGCCGATCCCTCCAACCTTACTATTTTTATTTACGATCGCTAGGGTCCTTATATCTTGCTCCTTAAATTTGATATGCATTGGACTTGTAGATCTTGAGATATTGATTGTTTTCCACAAGAACACTCTTGTACTTCAAAACATGTTGATTCCTCTTGTTTGAGCCAAACTATGTCGATCCTTCCTATACGTTGAACCATATTTCTTACTTCGAATGCTCTATGTTGCGCATCTATCAATTCCATTCAATCCTGAGTTCATATTACCATCTGCATATGGCTTTTGAACCCCACAATCATCACTCTGGAAACATTGGCGTTAATGGTGGTTGAATCTAACTCGTGCAGTTAGTTCAATATAGCCGGGCTATAATGCCAGATAATAAGACGTAATCAATAGCAAGATGAATGTACAAATTTTTGAAAGAATAGGGAAACAGTTTCAAGAAGTCAATACCCCAAATGTCAATGATTTCGATCGTAAGAATGAGGTTCAAATGCATCACGTTTCGTCGAGAGATTTTTCCTAACATTTGGCAGCGATCACAATTTTTACGGAACTCGAATACATCTTTGAAAAGCATTGGCTAGTAAAAACCATAATAGATCACCTTTTCTGCTATAAACTTGGGATTAGAGTGACCACCACAAGCTTAGTCATGACAAAACGAAATAACACTCTTAATTTCGCAATCTGGGATGCAACGCTAATGATTTGGTCAGAATAATACTTAAACAAATGATCATCCTAATAGAAGTACTCGACTTGGGAGAGAAATTTATATTATTCTTGTATCAGCCAAAATAAATAGTTTCCTTAGTGGTTAAATAGTTCACTATATCGGCATACCATGGAACAATGGAAACAAAAAGGAGTTCTTCATCAGATAAGTTCTCGTTGATAGGTAAAGAAGATGGTGCGTTTGAAAGATGCAATAGATGATCAGCAATAACGTTGTCGGATCCTTTTTTGTCTTTGATCATAAGGTCAGTCTCTTGAAGTAAAAGGATCCAAGAGATCAAACAAGACTTAGCATCAATTTTAGCGAAAATGTGCCTATGAGAGGAATGGTTAGTGTAAACAGTAATGTGTGAGCCAATCAAATAAGGTTGGAACTTTTCGAGCGTAAAGGCTACCGGTAGAAGCTCCTTTTCGGTGGTTATGCAATTGAGTTGAGCATCGTTTAGAGTCATACTAGCATAGTAGATGACTTGAAAATTTTTGTTGATGCGTTGTACTAAGACAGTAACAACTATGAAGTTAGAGGCATCACAATTATTTCGAAAGGAATATCCCAATTGGTTGAACAAACGATGGGAGGGAAATGAGTTTATTTTTGAGACGTTTGAAAGCAGGGACATAGTCAGAATTAAAGGTAAATGGAATTTCATTTCCAAGAAGAGTCGTTAAAGGTCGAGAAATTTTACTAAAGTCTTTCACAAAGCGTCGATAAAATCCAGTGTGTCTTAGAAATGAACGAATGTCCTTGACAAATTTTGAAATGGGTAGAGTCACAATTACATCAACTTTTTCTTTATCTACCTCTATGCCTTTGTTTGAAATGACATGCCCAAGGACAATGCCACGTTTGACCACAAATGGCATTTTTTCCAATTCAATATTAAGTTTTTGTCCTTGCATCAATTAAGAACCATCTCGAGATGGTGTAAGCACTTCGAAAAGGAATTTACAAAGATGCAAAAATCGTCCATAAATACTTCTAAAAAGCATTTAATCATGTTGGAAAAGATGCCAACAATGCATTTTTAGAAAGGGACATACGAGGGTCATTTTTTTCTTGATTTTCGAAGCAATCGGAATTTGTTTATAACCCGAATAACCATCAAGGAAGTAATAGAATTTGCGACCATCTAAACCTTCGAGCATTCGTCGATGAAAGAAGAGAGAAGTGATCTTCATGTGTTGCAGCATTTAATTTTCGATAATCAACGCAAACACGCGAACTTGTTCGAGTATGAATTGGAATAAGTTTATTAGCGCCGTTCGTGATAATGGTACGTTTGGAATTTTTATGCATGACATGAATTTGGCTAACCTACGAACTAAAGAATAGGGTATACGATCCTATTAACGAGGAGTTTAAGAATTTCGTCACGAACCGCATCCTTCATTTTGGGGTTAACCTCTGTCGCACATCATAAAAAGGCTTGGCTTCATCAACTAGTGGATGCGATGTTGAATAAGAGTGCAACTAATTCCCTTTACAGTGGTAATTAAGCATCTAATTGCTTCTTTGTTTTTTGATAGAATTGAAAGAAGGGAGGCTTCTTGATCAAGAGAAAGATTTGAAGAGATTATGACATGAAATGTTTTGTTGTCACCTAAGTTTGCATACTTAAAGTGATCAGGAAGAGGTTTGGGTTCCAACATAAGAGGTTGCTTAATCAAAGATTTTGGTAGAAGTTCTGACTCAAACATTCAGGGTTTAAATGGATGTGCATTTTTGATCTTGTTAGATACGTCTTGAAATAGTTGTTCATATTCGGTCTCGCATTCGTTGTTAAGTTCAACTATTCTGTTGTTAAAATTTTCTTGAATGGAGCTAACTTCCAACGTTTAATCAAGTGGTTCGTTTGAATTATTTTTGAGATTAAAGATGTTAAGATCCAAAGTCTTGTTACTAAAAGAAATTTTCATCGAACCATTTCAACAATTGATCAGGGCATTCGAAATGCTAAGAAAGTGGAATTTGACATATCAGATTATTCATAGGTTGCGTCTCTAGGATGATAGAATCAAAGTGGAACATGAATTGGACAATTTTGATGAGTACGTCCTCGATTTCTCCTATGGGTTCCTTTACCGAACGATTGGAAAATTAAGGAGTTGCTTTCATTGATTTTAGTTCACCCAAGCCAAGTTGCCAATAAACAGAATAAGGAATCAAATTCACATTCGCACCTAAGTCTAGTAAGCACTTATTAATCGTCTTGTCTCCTATAGTGCACGAGATCAATGAACATCTAGGATCTTTGTATTTTACAGGAATTGATTGAGACAAAACTTTGCTAAGGCCGACAATTAAGAAAACTTTCTTGGGTACATGAGTGTGCCGTTTTGGAATACACAAGTCCTTTCAAAACTTAGCGTAAGTTAGGACTTGTCGAATGATATTAAGAAGAGGGATGCTCACTTTGACTTGTTTGAAAATTTCCAATATCCTTTTCATTTGATCGGAATGTTTCGTAGGCGAAATCGATGTGGAAATGGAATTTGATACTCAGTAGATTGGTTTGCTTGAGTAGAAGAAGAATTTCGATTGGAATTTTATTTGATATTTGACTCGATGTTTTGTTTAGAATTGTTTGTTTTCGAAGTGTCAAGAGGAGCTTTCTTTAAATCGTTTGAATTTACAACTCGTTTATCCATTAGCTTACCATTAAGAAAAACCATGATAGATTCATTTGGTTCACTTTGGTATGTTGACAGACATAAGCTTGATTCGAGTTTGTGTCTTGATTTCTATAGTTCAGAATTATCTGACTTGAGAACATGCCTCATTCATGTTCACTCATAGAGGTTGCTAATTAACTTATTTGCATTTCGAGTTTAGCAATTGATTGACTCGTAATTTGCATGTGCGAGGTTAACAAATTTTGTAAATTGCTATTTGATTGGAGGTTTTGAGTGATCGCTTTTGCTAAAGTTTCAAGACGTTTTATCAAGTGAAGTCATTTGTTTATTGTCTTGGGGAGTGAAAGATTATTGCAGCTGATTTTGAGATGGAGCCATAAATTTTGTTGAAAGTTATTGGGTTAAAAAGGAGGATTTGAAGCATTATTCGAAAATGCTTGAAAATTGGGATGAACCAAATTCATGTTAGAGTTATTTTGATTCCATGCAAAATTAGATGTATGTTGGAGAAAATGGGTAACTCTTAACCTTGTTAAAAGCATTGAGTTATTCTACCGAATGAGGACACTGATTGGCGTTGTGACTCAGATCGTCACATTTATAATACAATAGTTGGGAAGCTAGTTCATTTGACTAGACGAGATAATATTATCGAATTTATTGACCATTACATTGATTTTATCTTCTAAAGCCAAGGATGATCCTATCGAGAGTGCACTCGATCATGAATAAATGAATTTCTCGTCAGAACATTCCCTTAGGATGATTTTTCGGCCAAGTTCTCAAATCTCAAGGAATTGCCAAGCATCGTCATGATGTTAAGCGAGAAAATTGCCTTGGCACATCAACTCAAGCATGGTTCGTGAAATATTTTCAAGTCCAACTTATAAGATTCGGCAAGGATCCCATTTTTCAAAACTATAGTGTGGATCCAACATATAAGAATAATTCCAGCAGAGCTTCAACAACCAGTCTGGAGAAGATCCTCTTTATGTTGCAAATAGGATGATATTTGTAGAAGCCGGAGAGATTGTGGGCCAGGCTTGTCTTCATCAGCCCGTAGGTAGGTTACAGGTGACCTAAAGGGACTTTGGCTTGTAAAACGAGTCAAAAACCCATAGACTTGGTTCATTTTGCGCACCAATGCCTTGCCTTCTATTGGTAGTGTTATGTATCTAGTTTGTTCGAAGGTTCATGGGAAAGTATGGGTCTTTGATGATCTAAGCACTTATGATTTTTCTAGTCTGGAATTGGAGATGTTTCCATGGCCTTTATCAATGTTGCTACGTTTTGTTGGCAAGCCACTAGCTGTTTACATTTAGTTGCAGATTGGACTAAAGGAATGATAACCTTTCGGCTTGGTCTATGCTAGTCTTAATCGTACCGCTTAGCCCTTGTCGATCCCTTATCTTAGATTTTGTGGTTAAGCCCTGACCCATCCTGTCTACACAAGGTTGTTCTGTTTTCTATTGGCTTCTACAGGGTTAAAAAACCATATATCATTTGCCCTCTAGAGTATGTCATCATTGTAAACAAGGAATGCTCTGGAAGTTATCGCTTTCAATATCAATTTATTGATTCTCGAATGATTGCATTAGTGATTTACAAGTATGCTAGCTCAATGTCATTGGACGCCTTTCTTTGGTTCTGACGGCTTCTGCTTATCACATTCCTGCTTTCAACTTCCCATTATGCCTTGGAATGACGAACAGTTGTAATTGATCGAGTTTGAGCTAGAGAAAACGAAGCTTCCTTTCTTATTTTCCTTTGAGCGTATTTATGAATCTTTTATCACCATCTCTCTTCCTTTTTTTAGTAGGTTGTTAGAGATCCATGTGAGATGGGTCGCTAGCGATCTATCTATATGAGAAAAAAATTATTACAAGGCTAGGTCGAGTCGCTGGCGACCCATGATGGATCGGGTCGCTAGAGACCTGATTACTTCGCAAAAAAAAATTTCTTTTCCTTTTTTCCTACTTATACTCAAGCCAACCTCATTTCCTTCATTCGACCAGAGATACGTCATTCCTCCACGCGACTAGCTGTTCTACCGATTCGACCCGAGCAATCTAGCATCAATCCAATCTGTTTTCCTACTTTGTCGATCCATTCGCCCCTAATTCATCCAAGAATCAACTCGATCCGTCTATCTCATGAAACCCTAACTGATCCATCCTATTGTTCGAATTTGAACCCTAGCCCACTGTTGGTCTATAGCCGACCCATCATTAGCTCACCCACGATCTAATCCATAGCTCGCCGAGTTTGATTTGTGATTCTTCTTGTGTCTTCAAATCAATTTGAGGTAGGTTTGCTTGATTGATTTGTTAATTGCTATGTTAGTACAATGATTTAATGTCTGGCTTTTGCTTATGACATTGATTACAAGAAGTTCTAGCTGATTATGGTTTAATGGAGGAAGATAGTAAATCGAGTCTTGAGTCATCTCTTGGAATGATATTCGGGCTTTGCCCTAAAGTTTCACGCGTTTTGCTATCTTCATCTATTAGACCAGAAATGACTTGTCTCTAGTTCCGTGGACACTACTTACATGACGTATTACCGGTTGGCCTTGATTTTCCATAAAATTTGGACTTACACCGCTTACTTATCACATGCTCTGTGTGGCCTTGATTTTCCATAGAACTTGGACTTACCCTGATTACTTACCACATGCTTTGTGTCCCTGTAATGAGAAGAGTTTTCTATGTTGCTTTGAACGACGGATTCGTTATCGATCATCGACCGATAACGGGTAAGTGAACAAAGAGTATAAATAAAAGCAGAAAGCGAAGTAACATGGGAAGTTCTTTTCTCCTTCCAATGTGAGCGAACTATCTGCGCGGGACAGGGTGCTTGTAGTGATTCGAACGCCGAGTTTATCCCATATAGATAACATACCGCACTCGGCTCAGCTCGTATCTGTAATTGGACGCGCCAATCACAAGTTATTGTTGCTTCAAAATTCAAGTGTGATAGGGGAAACTTATGAAAATAGGATAGATTTACCTGAACGTTTTCGGACCTGAGTTCTATTATATAGAATGAAGTAGCCATCTACACGCCATAAGTCAAGCGGATGAAGCTTGACGCTCTCCAAAGCCGAATCATCATCCACTCGCAAGACAAGTACGGTCAATTAGTTCCAATTGGGCCCATCGTAGACTGCACATCTCCCAATTTCTGAATTCTACTTAATTTATCTAAAAGAGCCTTGTCAGTGGTCTTTGCTAAGGTTCTTCATAATATATGCATGCAGCATAGAATTTCCAAGGAAGATGTGCGTCTATAGGTGAAAGTTGAATTTTCTCTAATTTCCCCGCTGGTGTACACTGCTTTCCGTAGGTACATGCGTCCGAATGGAGTCGTGCCTCCCTTCAATGATTTTCTACATGAGATTCTCTCAAACTTAGGAATCGCCCCATTCCAGCTTCATCCGAATGGTTATGCCATCCTTACTTGTTTGCACGTTGTTTCCGTGCAGACGTTCAACGGTGCCCCAAGTTTCGATGAGCTGCGGTATTTTTTAGTGTTCAAGAGGCTAGACGATTGTCCCTCTTTGATTATAATCGAGGCCAAGAGGAATTGAAAGTTTGTATTATGCTTGCAAAGCAACTTATCACAGTTCAAAATGTAATACTTTTATGTCAAATTCCCCAAGGCGTTCATTCGACGATGGACGACAGGCGGTAGGCTTCTCTTTTCTACTTGTCAAGCTCCAAAACGTTGTAATCGAGTCTCTGACTAATTATACGTCTCTTATAGTTATCCCAAGGTTGAATAGAGATGTGGCGCTTAATAAAGTTCATGAGAACTTTAAAAGCTATCGGTCTTAAGGAGAGAAGCATTAAAGTTCTACTGACCGATGAGAACTTGCGTCAGTACAGGCTGTTAGCTCTAGGTAGATATGTCGCTTAGATTGAAGCTCCCTCTCTTCACACTATATCCTCTTCCTCATCCCATGGTTTTGAGGAAGGTCAGGAGATAGTTAGCCCATCCATAGGGTCGCTTGACGAAACCCATGAGAGGGAAGAAGTTGTTGCGGCTGGTCTGAGCAATTCAGCTAGAATGCCTCCAATACCGAAGGAGGTGAAAGTAAAGTTTGTACATATAAAAGGCAAGGCTGTGGTCGATTCAGAAAAGAAAGAGGGAGAGTTTGAAAGTAGTAATGATGAGACCACTGCTAGTGATTACTTCTCATAAGAATCTGATAGCGAAGATTCAGAGTCCTCTGATGAGACTCCGGGAATGAGCTCCATTCCTTCAAGTCCATCTCTTCCCAGTGTAGGCGATGAAGGAAAAATCCTTGAAATTGAAAGTCATCTACACTCTCTGAGTAAGAATGTTGGAGCAAGGCTCGGAGATTTCAGTGACATTTTTGTTGACTTCGATGCACTCATGAAAGGAGATTTTAAATTCGACACGACTCCTTCATGCTTAGGCGATATTGCACCCTCAGTTAGCTCATTTCTGCTTATAACGACTGCAGTTAGTCCGATCCCACCTTCGACAGCCATTTGTTCCGGTTTGTGACAGTGCTTTAGGCAATATTAGAAACACGACACGTTGCACTAGGATTACACTTGTTTCCATTTTTTGTTCCTTCATATATCTGCTTAACTTATGTTATGCTTCTAAAACTTTTCATGTATGCCTTCTTCCAGGCATGATGAAAGGATGAGGTTCTATGACAACTTCAAGGACTATACCGATTCGCAGTGGTACCCAAAGCGTTCCTACATTCGACATCAAGTCCGGGAGACAGAAGAAGAGTACCGGCGAAGGAAAGAACTCAAAGAGAGATAAAATTCGTTCACCCAAAGGTGGATATAAGAAAAGAAGATCTCATAAGGACAGAGATGGGCCATCTAAGAAATCAAAGTTTGACTATCGCTCCCATCCTCTGGAGCTTGCTTCGAAACACACTTCCTGGCCAGGAAATTACTGTCACTTCTATCGCTATTCTTCCTCCAACTCATGTTTCATCTTCTTCCATTGTTACTGCTGGCCTAGCACATGTCATCCTCATTGGAGGCCGGCCTATACTTTTCCTTCGGCCCCCTAAGCTTGAGACCATGCTTCCAGATTGGTTCTTAAGAGAGGCTAAGTTCAACATGGACCTTCATCCCATTCATAAGGATTCTTTCACGCCGCATCACCAAGCTATCCAAAACGACCTAGAGTAGGCCAAGAAATGGGAGATGCTCTACAAACAGCCGGCGAACACCAACAGAAATAATTACCAAGAGATCCTATCCTTCAAAA
Organism: Allium cepa; assembly: GCA_030765085.1. Taxonomy (NCBI): domain Eukaryota; kingdom Viridiplantae; phylum Streptophyta; class Magnoliopsida; order Asparagales; family Amaryllidaceae; genus Allium; species Allium cepa. The sequence continues at coordinate 952,452,631 of CM060934.1, read as the reverse complement.
TTGAGAAAGAAGATTTTGAAATGGCATTGGCCGATCGGAACACTAAAATTAAACAATTAGAGGAGGAGAAGGAAACAAAGCTCCGAGAAAGTAGGAGAACCGCCAGCCTGATGAAGGAGTTGAAGGACGCGCATGAGAAGGTCGAGATTGTCTGGAGAGACGAAATTAAAAGGACTCATGCAGAGGAGGCTAAATTGAAATAAGAAGTGACCATTTGCAACGCTATCATCGAAGCTCGACGGAAAATAATCGTGATCGCGATCTAATTACCGAGGGGCACAACAAAATGATTTATGACCAAAAGGAGACCATCGCCAAGTTACAGGCTCGGGTCGCACAACTAAATGCCAGCAAGACTGCTGTTGAGATTGAGAAGGCTGTGGTGAAAGCAGATTATTTAGACCTTCAACATGCTTTTGATTGAAAAATGGAGAAGCTGGATGCAATGATCTTGAACTTTTATGTCAACTCATTGTTGCATCAAGGGAGCCTCAGCTACCTTGGCCTGAAGTATCCACACACTCTGGCCCTTATTTGGGAGGAAATTTTGTCCTGCTTTGCTAAGAGCGACGATCTTTATACAAATCAAGAACCGCGAGATGCCTATCTCAATGATGAATCCAAGGCAGTGCTACTTGAAGGCTAAGAGATTCTCAGAGTCGAATGAGAGAGGAAGGCCAAAGATGTTGCCTTGATGACCGCCACCGATGCGCTTACCAAGTCTTCTTCCTCTAGTGTGGGTTGTCCATCAAAGCAGCTTCACGACCGGTCGATGAGTTCAGGAGTCGATATTATTCCTTATGTTGGGGAGCCTCAAAAGAAGGCGATGGCGGTGAGTTTAAAGTCTCTATTCATGATTCTTCCCTTAGTGCAGGTAACGTCCATGCTTCTCGTGAATTCGGGAGTGTCCATCTTGCTCCACAGGAGAAAGAGGAGTTTAATGCTTTCCTTTTTGATCTCATAGGTCCATCCATTTTTCCTGTTGATACGCCAACTACTTCGGCGCATGTGCTTGCTGCAATTTTCACATTCTCTGATATTGTATCGATTCCCTCTCCAGTTCCCACATCCACGTCTAGTTCACAATCGGGGTTAGAGTCCGAGAAAATAGCAGCACTCCACGGCTTGGACGACCCTTCAGCGTCTTTGGAAGGCGATATAACTACAACAGAGGCTAAGGAGCAGGAGACATAGACATAGAAGCTATAGAAAACTCAGCATAATTTGGTTGCCATTAAAAAGGAAAAGGTGGAGGCATTCAAAACTTCGAAGAGCTCCCGAAAGTCAAGAAAACACAAAGGAAAGGAAAGCCCTTCTGAAATACATTCGGAGGAGAAGGTGATTGCTACCGAAGTGCACGTTGACATTATTAGTAGCGCTATGCAGTTAAAGCGCTCGACAAATTCAATGCGGAGGAGGTGCAAAAGTCATAGCGGGGATACAACGAGGATATATAGCATATAAAACACATACTTAATGTTTTTACGAACATATAAATGGTAATTAAAAGAAAGATTAACATTCAATTGAATTATAATTAATACATAAATAAATTTAAATAAAAACGTGTGTGGATGTATTTTAAATAAACACAAAATTGTTATATAACATAATTAAATTTAGTAGAATGTTACAAAATTTTCATTTTTGAAAATATATTAAAAATTCAATTAAATAAATTAATTTCATAATTTTTATAATATATAAATTCCATTTTGCAATTCATTTTTTAAAGAAGATATAGCGAAAATAGCGGAACATAGCGGGAATAACGGGATATAGCGGAAATGGCAGGGCTTTAAGCGGAAAGGCTATATTTGGGGCTATATGGAAAAATTATAGTGGTAGAAATTTGCTACGAGATATAGCAGGATTATAGCGGGGTAATAGCAGGGGATTAACTACATAGTAGTAGAGACACTTCTCTTGAAAAGAAACAGAAACTACCAACCAGAGGTGGAAAGGGAAGCGGTGGCAAGAAGCATTGAGCGACTGGCATGAGGATGGACTTGATTTTTACCAATAGCTTGCAAGAAGACTGGCTTGTTTTTGACTTGTTTTTGTTTCTTTTTGAGTCATTTCATTTAGGTGCAGAGTTTGCACTTAGCAACCTTACGTAGAGTCTGTATTTTCTCTTTGTTGGCCGTTGTGGTGTAGATACGACCCTCACATTTTGATCCAGTGTACATAAAATCACAAGCAATACAATGATATTTTGACTTTATTTTTATCTGTCCATTCGTATGTGCTTTATGTACTTGTGCTTATTTCATTTCATACTTTGCTAGTTCTGTGATTATAGCCAAATCCTTCATTCGAAGTAATAGAACTTTAGTGGAACATTAAGATTAACAGCACTTAGAGAATTTTTGTTTAGAAATTCACAAAACTTTAATAATTTCTAAGACTTAGAAATTTTTGTTGAAGTTTTTTTGGAAATTCACACAACTTTAAGATAGAACTTGTGAATTTATTATTGTTTAGAGTTACAGAACTTATGAACTTATTGCATTTATGTGATTCTATTTCAATACAGTGTATGCCCCTTATTTCATAGGGTTGTTTACTCCAAACAATTTTAAGTATCCGGTAGTTTTGGGGTTTGGATGACCTCTATTGAAAATCTAGCTAAGTCATGACCTGATTTTCAATTCTTTGGAAGTTTTAAAACCTTAGCATATACTCTCAGTTTCTGGCAGCACTTAAGGAAGTATGTAATTTATGCATGGATTTGTATTGTCAATCATTGAGTGCCTTCCTTCTAGCACTAATTATTCCTGATTGTATGCATGGGGAGCTATCATTTTGAGATTTAGCGCCCTTCTTGTGTAGTGCGCGACTTTGGATGCTCCTTGGCGTTGCCTATCTCCGAGCAACATAAGGAGTTTTTTTCATACTCCTCGGCGTTGCCTATCTTCGGGCAATATGAGCAGTTTTTTTTGTGCTTCTCGGCGTTGCCTATCTCCGGGTAACACGAGAAGTTTGTTCTTGTTGTTGCTTGACATCGTCTATCTTCAGGAAACGCGAGAAGTTTATTTCCGATGCACCTTGGTGTTTTCTATCTTCGGGCAACTCGAGGAGTTTGCTTTCGACGTTCCTTGGAGTTGCATATCTCCGGGCAACGCGAGGAAGTTAGTTTTCGATGCTTCTCGGCGTTGCCTACCTTCGGGAAATGCAGGGAGTTTGTTTTCGACGTTCCTCGGCATTGCCTATCTCTAGGCAACACAAGGAAGCTAGTTTCCGATGCTCCTCGGCATTGCCTATCTTCGGGAAACACGAGGAGTTTGTTTTCGATGTCCCTCGGCATTGCCTGTCTCCGGGTAACGCGACGAAGTTAGTTTTCAATGCTCCTCGGCGTTGCTTATCTCTGAGCAATGTGAGGAAGTTAGTTTTCGATGCTCCTCGGCATTGCCAATCTCCGGACAATGTGAGGAAGTTAGTTTTTTGATGCTTCTCGGCGTTGCCAATCTCCAGGCAACGTGAGGAGTTACCTTTTTTATATACCTCCCGAGGTTGTCGGGGCAACACTTTTTCTTTTTCAAGAGGCAAGGATCGAGTTCCGTCGATCAAATGGTTTGAGTCGATTCGCTTCCGTCGACTTGGTGGGTAATCTTTATGAACACAGTTTTGTTTGTTCAAGAAGTAAACTTTATTAAGGAAAGCATGACAGATTCTTTGCCTATTTACAATGCCATCGGCATTTCTTGGATGGCTTATTTGCTGAAAAATGGAAAATACGTAAAATAGTTTTTTAGAAGAAATAACGGCGGAGCGATTCGCTATTCCAAGCTCTGGGAACTGCGACCCCGTCGATAGTTTTCAGCTTGAAAGTCCCACTATTGAGATTTTGATAAACGACATACGGCTGTTCCCAGTTTGGTCTGAAGGTTCTCGGTATAGGGTAAACTCACTTGAGCACAAGATCTCCAACCTCGAAGGTCTGACTATGAACTGTGGCATTGAAGTACCGTGCAACCCTTTTTTGATAGGAAGCTGTTCTCAACTCTGCTTCTTCTCTATTTTCATCGATCATGTCTAGCGATTCGAGTAGGAGTTGCCCATTTTGCATTTGATTGAAATTCTGCCTTCGTTGTGAGCGGATCTCTAATTCAACAGGAATCATTGCATCCGAACCATATGCTAATGCGAACGGAGTGTGGCCAGTTGCCTCTTTGTGTATTTTCATGTATTGCCCATAGTGCAAGTGTAGGTTCGTCAACCCAATTTCCTTTTGCCCTTGTTAGTTTCTTTTGATGGTGGATTTGATGATCTTTTTTATTTCTTCCATTCGCCCATTTTCTTGCGAATGAACCAATGCAGAAAAGCTTTTCTCGGTTTGGAAGCGCCTGGAGAAGTCTTTGAAATCGGCACTCTCGAATTTGGTTCCATTATTAGTGATGATTTTTTGCAGCACACCTACCTGCAAATGATGTTTTTAGTGATAGAATTAATAATTTTCTTTGTGGTTACGGTGGCCAACGGTTTTGCTTCTACCCATTTTGTGAAATAGTCTACGGTAACTATAACATATTTGGCTCCTCCTTTAGCTATCGGGAGGATACCATCAGATCAATCCTCCATATCGCAAATGGTCGTGGGCTGACCATTTGTGTCAGTTCTGTTGAAGGAGTTCTCTTAATTTTGTTGAATCTTTGACATCGATCGCATCTTTTGGCGTGATCTGCGGCATTGTGATTTACTATTGGCCAAAAGTATCCGTATCGATGGACTATCTTTGCCAGTGTCTGCCCTCCAGTGTGGTCTCCATATTTGCCTTCCTGTACTTCCTTTAAGATCTGTTGTGCTTCATTATTGGTCACACACTAAGAAGAAGGGTTGAGAATCCCCTTCGACAGAGTATCCCATCCTGTATCATGAACCTTGGCGCCTTGCGGAGGAGTTTCATCTGTTGATTTTGATCAGTTGGAGGGTTCCTGCAAGTAGATAGTCCTTTTTCGGTGTCATCCATGTATCTGGCTCGACGGTAGTTTCTAAAATCCAGTCCACGTCCATTCTGTCAACGCTCAGGTTGGTTAGCATTTCAACCGAAACCAATCTCAGTGATTGTGCTTCCCCGAAGCTTGCCAGCTTAGCCAAATAGTCCGCTTTGGTTTTTTGCTCTCGTGGGATGTGAGTCATGATGCAATTCTCCACATGCTAGGTATTCCCCTTTCACTTAACAGACGACCAGCTGGGAGCCGCTGTATATGTGAATAGATTTTATCCCAAGTTCCTTCACAACCTTTAGTCCAGCGATCAAGGCTTCATTTTCTGCTTCGTTATTTGTTGCTGGGAATTCCAAGCACAAAGCATAGCTAATGGCTCGCCCCTCAGAGATTTCAACCAGTACCCCTGCTCCTGAACTAAGGTTGTTTGAGGCATTGTCGACGAAGAGCTTCCATTGCTTATCTGCTTCCGGCTGAATTTCGTCTTCGTCATCCCTTACGGTAAATTCGATAATGAAGTCGGCCAATGCTTGCTTGTTGATTTCTTTCCTTGGATGGTATGTGATGTCATATTGGCTTAAACTCTATATTCCACTTGAGTAGTCGTTTAGAAGTTTCTGACCGGTATAAAACTTGCTTCAGGGGCTGGCCAGTCAATACTTTAATCAGATGAGCCTGGAAGTACGGTCGTAATTTCTGAGATGCGATCAAAAGGCAATACGCTAGCTTTTCCAACTTTAGGTAATTCTTCTCAGCTCCGGTGAATTAGTTGCTAAGTAGTACATAGGTCGCTATATTCTGGCTTCTTCCCACACGAGAGCCGTGCTCAGCGCATGAGAGGAAACTGCTAAATAAATAAATAGGTCTTCTCCATCCACCGGCTTTGATAAAATTAAGGGAGTTTCCATTTGTCGTAGCAGTTCCTCGAAAGATGTCTGGCAGGCTTCACTCTTTTTGAAGTTTTTTCTTCCTTTTTTAGTATGGTATGTACTTGTCTGTAGCTTTAGAGATGAACCGACTCAGTGCTGCGACCTTTCCATTCAAGCTTTGAAGTTCTCTCTTATTTTTAGGGGATTAGACTTCCCGTAATGTTGTTATTTTCTTCGGATTTTCTTCGATGCCTAGGGCGCTAACTATGAATCCAGGAATTTCCCGGAGGTTACTACGAAGTGATATTTAAGTAGGTTGAGCTTGATTCCATATTCGCGGAGTATTTCGAAATTCAGCAAGATTATCCAGTTGGTTAGCAGCTATTCAGGATTTGACTAACATATCGTCCACGTAAACCTCCAGGTCTTCCCAATCTGGCATTCGAACATAGTATTCACTAGCCATTAGTACGTTGCTTCTGCACTTTTTAAGCCAAAGGGCATTGCTCTATAGCACTAAAGTCCCAAATCGATGATAAAGCGGGCATTCTCTTGGTCTGGTTTATGCATTTGGATCTGGTTATAGCCCGAGTACGCATCCATAAATGACAGCAGCTATTGTCCTGCTGTTCCATCCACTAGTTGATATATCTTCGAGAGCGGAAAGCTATCCTTCGGACATGCTTTGTTGAGGTTTGAGAAGTTAATGCTGGTTCCCATTTTCCATTAGACTTCTTGACAAGGATCATATTTGATACCCATTCAGGGTAAGTTGCATCTCGAATGAAGCCTTTAGCCATCACTTTATCTATTTCCTCCCTCGGTGCCTTGGACCGCTCGAGGCCCAAACTACACCTTCTCTGCTTTACTGGTGTAAATTTGGGGTCAATATTTAGCATGTGGTAGGTAATTTCAAGTAACACCCCACACATATCGGAGTGCGTCCAAGTAAATATGCCCAAATTAGCATGAAGGAATTTTGTTAACTCTGATCGCATCTTGTTTCCTAGGTGCGAGCCAATTTTCAGGAGCCGTGTTGGGTCATCCATACAGACAGGGACAAACATCGTTAACTCTACCGATGCTGCTCGATCCTCCACTGAGCTCTTCTTCCTAGGGTCCAAGGCCTTGACGAATCGACTATGGTCCCCACGCCAGGGGCGGCTCTAAAGTTGCTATTCGGAGGGGTTACGGATGTGGAGGGCTCTCCCCCATATATTTTCCCTTTTCCTTTCTTCTTGACTTGCATAACTCTGTGATGTAGCATTCCCAGGCAATGCTTTGGTCTCCTTTCACTATTCCGATTCCATGCTCGGTAGGGAACTTCATTGTAAGGCAACACTGGGCTAATGCTACTCTAAATTCAGCTAATGCGGACCGTCCCAAGAATTCCTTTTATGCTGACATTTCATCCATGATCACAAAAGTCTGAATGAGGGTGACTCGTCGCTCACCCTCTCCAAGCTGCAAGGTAGGTCAACTGTTCCTACGGGTTGTTTGGGTTCTCTGGTAAACCCCTAAATCTTAGTCTGGCATGTGGATACGCTTTTCATGCCAATCTTCATTTGGTCAAAAGTTCGTTTGAAAAGTATGTTAATTGAACTGCCACTATCAACCAGCACTCGTTGGGGTACAGCAGGACCAACTCCTACTATCATCACCATTGGGTCGAGAGTTAGAGCTCCAATCCCTTCGATGTCCTGATTGCAGAACACAATGTCATCGCTCAAAACCTTTTGCTACTTGGCTAGAGTTTCATCATCTACTGCTAAACATGATTCCATTAGCATGCTTTAATGAACTCGCATATCGCTCCATCTCTCCCCAACTCCTTTGCACGGGATGTCATCCCACAGATATTTTCCCGATAATAAGCCTTTGGTCAGTTCGTTTCGACCCTTCTTTGCTCATTCTACCTTGATTTCTTTGCTCTTTAGGAAGTTGAGGGACCAGAGGTTGATTGGTTTTTGTGGCTTCTTCAAATATTATTGAATTTTGTTGTCTCGGGTTACCTTAGATGAGGTCCTTAAGGAGGTGAGATTCGTTTGTATTGTGCCCATGCGTCTCATGGAAGCGACAGAATTTCCCTGAGCGCTTTTGCTGTTCCGTTGGCTCCTTTCTAAGAGGTTTCTTATACTCTTCAGTTTCTTGTGTTGCGAGATAAATATTCTCTGGAGTATCATTCAAGGGGGTATAGTCCTCCCGTCTAAACCTTCTAAATCTTTTGTTGCTACCACCATTATTTCTCTTATCAGAGTTTCGGTTTCTTAGCTTCTGGTTCCCGCTCTTTTCCACAACTCCTTGAGTATTTCCAAGATCGCGCATGTTTTGATTTGCCGCTATGTCACTTTGTCCAGCATCCATCTGTTGTGCACCAGTAGACTTTCTTTTCAATTTCTGTGCTTCCTCCAATCTTAAATACTGGCTTGCTTTATGATTGAAGTATTTCATGTTGGTAAGTTGAATCATCTTAATCCATTTCCCGAACTCCGTTTCTAGATGAATAATATGGACTAATGTCGTAAAAACAATATCCTCATTGAGTTTGCTCAGTTCTATTACCGCGGTGTTAAACCTGCTCATGAATGATTTCAATAACTCGTTACGCCCTTGGATCAATCCGGATAGGGACATGACAACCTTCGGTTGTGCGGTATGAAGCCTGAAATGCTTAAGGAATTTCATTACAAGTTGGTCAAAAGTAGAAATGGATCTTGAAGTGAGTCTGGTGAAATCACATAGACGTGACTCCTTCTAGAAAAATAGGAAAACCTCGGCAGCGGATGGCTTATGGAGCATTGGCTCCATCAATGTACCAGCTGTACTTGTACAAATGGGGTTTTAGGTCCTTTGTTCCGTCGTAGGAGGGGATGGTTGGCATAGAGAATTTGTATAGGTATCTTATATTCAAGATCTCATCGGTAAAAGGGGTTCGAATCAGTGCCGATAACCATTCATCGTCCTTTCGGTCCTTACTCTTGTCCATTAGTTGTCTGATTATGTCTGCTATGTATGCCTTTGATGTTCGGTAGCCCTGGGGGTGGCAATCGGTCACTGTGCCTAATGTTTGGTTATGCAAACAGTTTTAGCATGTGGGCTGAAGCCTAGGTCCTCCTGTCTACGGGAGAGCCACTCCGACGAGACCCCATTCCCTTGAAGTTGACCTAACTGGGCAGTTTGGACGTTTCTAGCGTCATCAAATGCATTGACGTTCTCTTTCAGTTGATTACCTTGCTCACCATCTTCTGAATTAGAGAGATTGACAACTATATCTTCCTATAGGGTTTTAGCCCTCTAATTCAAATTCAAGATCGGTTGCCTTACATCGGGCGAAGCATTTACATTCTCCTCCACGTCGCATCCTGTTGATACCTTTCTTTGTGGCTACTTTTCGTTCCTTCTATGCAGGCCAAAAATGGTCTTATTCTACAGCAGTCACTGGTTCAGGCATAGCCCTTGGAGCATGGTTTGATTGTAGGGTCAACAGAGCGTTGAGCTTTTCCATAAAATCCTTTTGACTATTTTCCATTTTTTGGTTGATCTCCTCAGCCATATTATTTAGCTCATCTCTGGTAATAACTTCAAGCTGACTGGAGGATGTCGGTGCCTAGTTTCCTAAGTTGGTACTATTTACTTCACCTTGTTGGAGATTAGCTCCTTCTCCAGCTATTACTGCCCCTATGGGTCTTTTAGAGGCAGTTCTTCTTCTTCCAGGAGCCATTGGTTCTAAAACAGCAAGTTCTTCAATCAAGATTGGGGATTTAACTTCTGGACCTATGGGATCCAAAGTAGATAGCTTGATCTTGGTCTTGAGTTCAGTTCTCAGTGAATGCACCAAAATGTTAATCCAAAAATGGACCAACACCCTAGTTATAGTTTGAAAGCACCAGCCCTATTTTGATAGGGCAATATCACAGATCATAGATATAAAGAAAGAGCGGTAAAAGAAAGTAGACAGAGGATTTTTATAGTGGTTTGGCTGCTAATGAAGCCTACGTCCACTTTATAGTTTTATTATAGACTAATTGTTATTACAATAGATGTTTGATTACAACGCTTTGATTGTTTTCTAGCTAGATTAAATCTCCAAAGTTGGCATCCACTGGAGAATCACAGTGCATTCCTTTGGAAATTGTTCCGAGGGAGGTAGAGAATGAAGAATAATTCCAGCATAGCTCCAATAACTAGTCCGGAGAAGTCTCTTTATGTTGCAGGCGGGATGGTATTTATGGAGGTCAGAGAGCTTTGGGTCAGGCTTGTCTTCATCAGCTTGCAGTTAGGTTACAGGCGACCTAAGGGGACTTTGGCTTGCAAAAAGAGTCAAAATCATAGGTCATCGGCGACCCATGGGCTATGGGTTGCCGCGACCCATAGATTTGGTTCATTTTGCGGACCAATGTCATTCCTCTTTTTGGTAGTGTTCCGTATCTAGTTTGTACAAAGGTTCATGGGAAAGCATGGGTCTTTGATGATCTAAGCACTTAAGATTTTTCTACAGTCTGGAATTGGAGATGTTTCCATGGCCTTTTATCGATGTTACTACATTTTGATGGTAAGCCACTAGCTAATTTGCATTTGGTCGTCGACTGGATTAAAGGAATGCTAATCTTTCGGCTTGGTCGATGCCATTCATTGTCTTAGTCGTACAGCTTGGCCCTTGTCGATTCCTCGTCTTAGCCTTTCTGGTCAAGCTCTGAACCATCCTTTCTACACAAGGTTTTTCTGTTTTCTATTGGCTTATGCAGGATTAAAAACCCGTATAACATCTTTCAAAGTATTTTCTGAAAGGTTCACCATTTGATTGATGAAAATTCACAATTTTATTTCGTATTTTGGTTGTTTTTTCCAAGGGGTGGAATTTTTAAAAAAAACTGTAATGAATTCGTCCCAAGTTTTGATCGAGTTCGAAGGTAGGCACACAACCATTTTTGTAACATCCTAAAATTTGTTAATTTAAACTTAGTGACTTATTTGAACTTTTGAATTTAATTTGAAAAGTTTTAAGGGAAATAAAATATTATTAAAGAAAAGAAAGATGTATGGAGTTAAATAAATATTTGATAATTTAAGTTTTAAATAAATTATAAATAAATGAAATGTATAACAAAACAAAAATTTGTATTTATTAATAAAATAAAACATGTACAAATTAAAATGTTGATTAGTTAAAGCTTTGAATAGAAATAAAATTTGGAAAGTATGTCGTAATAAAATCACATAGTTATAAAATGACATATGACATACACATAAGTGCATGTAAATTTGTAAACAGGAAACAAAGTAACAAATAAAGGATAGGAAGCATGAAACATTAGGTTATAAGTGCCTGCAAAGTAAAGAAAGACTTAGTACTTACAAAAATAAAATCAAACAGCATATGCTGTAAGTATACAAGGAAGCATGGACATTAATACTTTCATTAAATGCTTTCAAACTCAGCCCATACACAAGTACAAATGAAAAGAAGAAAAAAAATCTTGCTTCAGTAAACCTTCCCCCGTACAAACCCTTTCTTTTATATATACTCATGCATAGTTGCTTTATTTCATTTAAACAAATCTTAGCAAAGCCTGAAAGAAAATAAAAGGAAACATCGCTTTATATTCAAATTTGAAAACAAAATACTGAAGAAAGAAAAAGGAGAAGAAGATCAAAACTGTTTCTTTTTCAAAACAGAAGCATCTCTGTTCATTCATATTTCAAGGTGAGTAAACAAATTTATTTAAAATCTAAGTTGAATTAAATCAGTACATGTGTTGTTGCTTTGCATAAATCTTTTGAAGTGACTTTGTATATATATCCATATAAATCTGCTCTGTGTATTTCAACTTAGGCCTGTTCTTCTCTGTCTTGATTATTGGGTGCAAACAATAGAGAATAATTTCAATTCCCTTTAATCTAGCCATTTTTATGTTTTGAGTTTAAAACAAAACATGTTTGTTTACACTTGAGTTATATCTAAAAATGGTTTCAAGCTTTATAGCGATATACAACATCTGAAAAAAATCAATTTTTACAGGAAACTCAAAGTTGTGATATATTCAAACATGATTATTTGTGAATTCAGTTATATAATGTGAATTGTTATACAAAAAAAAAGATTTTTAAAACAAAGATGGTAATTTTTCATTGTGCATGTTGAGAGCAGTTTTCGGTTGATCGAAAATTGGGTTTCGATCAAATTCAGGCGGTCGAAGGATTTTTGAAGGTCGGGGGTTCGCGTGGAGGTGGAAGGGAGTATGGCAAGGTCGGGAAAATGGTAGCTCGTGACCTAGTTCGTTGTGGCCTCGACTGGAGGGAGGAGTAGGGTTTAAGGCCTGTGAAACTGACGTTGTGTTTTGGGGTTCGTTCTCACTCCTCGTTGCATCGAGTGTGGCCGAACTTGGAGAGGATGCTCTTGGGATGTAGACGAAGGTTTGGATGGAGGTGCGACGATGCTGGTGGTCGGAGGCGTGGTTGCGAGATGATTCTTTGGCCGGAGTTTGGTCCAGGATTGTGTGCGAGTGACGAAATTTCGATCTGGACTTTTTCATGTCGAGTGTAGAGGAGAAGCGAGACTTGCCGAAGGAGGTGTGAGTTGCCAGAGCGACGGCGATGCATCGTGCACGTGCACGGCGACGATATTGGTGTCAGTAGTTTGGGTTCTCGGGAGTGACCGGAGGGGTACTCGAGTAGATAAGGGGTTTCTTCGGGTTAGGACTCGAGTTTCTTGATTTGCATGGGGAGAAATAGTTCAATATTTAAATTTAAAAAAAAAAATTAATATGCGAGAGGTACGGGGAAGAAATGAGGATGGCTCGGGGAATAATGGAAATAAACTCGAGATTGACTCGAGTAACACCTGGGTTTTGGTCGGGTAATTTTAAAAAAAAAGGGTTTTGGCCCAAATTTAATCTAAGTTTTACTGTTAACAGATTATAGTTTTGTGAAGCAATCAATATTGATTATATTGAATTAAAGGCTTATTACCAATTTTAATAAACTAAGTGGATACTTAAAAAATCTAATTAATACTTTAAATAATTAAATTTAAAGATAAAAATTGAAGTTAATTAACATTAAAACTTTCGGTGTGACAATAAAAATTGATTTTTAAAGTGTAAAGAAGATTTTCAAATGATCATTAAGGTAAATGATTTTTTTATCAACTAATGGTTTTTAAAAGTAATTAAGAATGATCTATAATTTATAATTAAAAATTGATAAATAAACAATTAAGTATTTAAAATAAATTTGTAATTAAGAATTTGTTAATTAGATAAATTAAGTTAATTAATTAAAATTTGCAGCTAATTAAAATAACTGTTAAGAAACAATTAATCGAGCTAATTAAGATTTAATTTATTTATCCAAATTTAATCATTGATTTTAAACATCACCACAAATAATTGTGTGTTAATTTATTTAAACCACATTGGAAAATAATTAACAACTACCGTGCATTAGATTGATATTTCTGTTCTGATTACGATACTATGTGATGTAGATTGATATGTACTACACTGTGTTGTGTTTGTTCTGTATTGATGTGAAAACCCTGTTGCCGTAAAACGGCATTTAAACTTCGACGCGACAGGGAATCGGATCTCAGTTAGTTATCCGAAACCCACATCCAACTTACGAATTTTTGTGAACGACATATCCACATGTTTTTAAAATTGACTCTCACTATTCGGTTTAGCCGGGAAAGGACCTTTGTGTCATATAAACCATTCCGAATAAGTGATACGACGAAATGGATAAGCATTGAAGACGTTGGTGAAGACCGGGTATTTTTGAGAACGATAGGATAACCTTTCGAATGACTCTGCACTAAGTTGCTCCGGTATAGAGTTCTCCATATTTGATGGGGAATCCGATCGGGATTGTGGAGGCACAGATTGCAAGGACTTCTTCGGAAGTGCCTTCGGTTCTGTTTGAACCCAAAACAGACTTGTACGGATTGTATGTCTGACATTACATTTGAGATATAAAGCAGATTTCTTTCAAATACATTTCTGTTGGTGGAGGAGAGTTTATTCTCTTAGCTTAACACCCTTCTCTGAGACGTATGAGCTCAGAGGTTATGTAGTTGAAGGTTATCAGTAATATATTCCCAACTTGGTAATGTGGCATGCAGAGTGTTGTGGATCATTTGTTGATCAAAGCATGGCTTTGTGAAAAGCGTAGCATTGTGGACGAGACTTCGTCGAACCTCACAACTCGGTAATGGTCGAAACAGGAAAGATGCAGCAAGGTTATTGGAGGTAGCGCCCCTTAGAGTATGTGCATTTCCTTATGGATAGTAGTGGTATCATGGTATGGAGCCCAGATACTTAACTTATGTGGATATCACAGATATATATATATATATATATATATATATATATATATATATATATATATTACTTTGTGATTGTTTCTGGGGCCACGGATAAAGGTTGGTTACAACCGGGGGATGACATACTCGTGTCAGTAGTTACCTAGTTAGAGGTAACCCGGCCTTGTGTTGGCAAAGATCCGGTTAGGTTCTCGGGTCGTCCCTCCAAAGGCGTACTCATGTGGCCCAAGAAGTTCCTTAGCCTGACCATTTGTTGGAAATCCAAAGAAACAATACTAGCCTTGTACGGTTTTAGTTGTAGAACCTGCCATTTACTTATGGTGGCGCCCCACTGTTTAGATGGTAGCTATAGTTGGCATACGATAATGGTCGTATGTTGGCTAAGATTAATGTTCTATTTTCGAAATGCTTTCTACACTATGCACTAGTAATAATATCAAAGAAATTTCTCCGTACCAAGCATATTTGACTATCATAAGAAGAAATCTCCTTCAATTCTGCGATTACATTGTGTGTGTGGCGGGAGGTCTTATGGTAGTTTCATTTTAAAAGCATACCGAAATTCTTTTATAAATCTAGTTTCTTTAAAAGCAACTGTTTTTGTTTACTCATACCGGTCCCATGACTGACCTGGAGTTTATTGTTCTTTCCTAAAATCTGGATGCCCATAATTTCTACTCGGGCAGCCTAGTAGAAGGTTTTCCGTACTATGGAGTAAGCAGTATTTTGGAGCTTTTGCTTTGGAGATATCTTAGGAGCTTTTGGAGATCTACGGTGTTTAGCTTTTGGGAGTTCGTTATCACTTCTTTCATTTGAAGACTTTTTGGATATATGATCACTGTTGTATCATTATGATGTTGTATTTGGAGTTGTGGTGTATGTACTAATACTCTGATGTAGTAATGAATATTATACTGTTGTATCTGTGATATATGCATAATATTCATTCTGTTCCGCTGTTTTATATTCATCTGATGTTGTTATAGGCTCCATCCGAACTGAAATTTGACGTTCAAATCTCCGGCAGTTGAATACAAGTGAGGTATTTTATGTCGACTTTTGAATGATGAATTTTGGGTCATGACAATTTTCAGCATAACCGATAAGGGAGAATGGAATTAACCTAATTTGATTCCATCATCACATAATTGTTGGAGTTTAATGGTTGCACGGGCTTGTTTGGATTTTGTTAGAAAGATGTGTAGGTCGTTGTATTCAAAACTGCCAAATTTTGGAGCACAGCAATATGATTTGAATGATTTTCGAAGTGATTATCCATTGGGCGGTTAAAGTGATACAGGAAAACAGAAACTCTATCGAGAAAGATTCTATCCATGAGAGTTCGAGGAGGGTTTTTGTCAGCCATCGTTGGAGGATCGTTAGTTTGAGCTAAAAGATTTGCCTTTGTGTCATGAGTCCAAGTACTTATGCACAAATGAAAAGATGAAGAAGAGAAAGACATGAAAATCAAGATTATGGGAATGAAACAAGGTTTAGAGAATGAAATGAAGTGAAAAATTCCTTTCTTTTGTTTTTTTAAAAGAAAAATATTTACCAAAAATAAATTATTTTCAAAAGGAAGATCTATTTTTGTTTTTTTATGGATTTTAATATTTTTTTAAATGATTTTGCTTTTTTCTTGTTTTTGTTTTTGAAAAGATTTTTTCTTTTGGCCTTTGTTTTTTTAAACTAAATTAAGTAAAATGTCCGTTTTTGGATTTTTGATTTTGTTTGACTTTTTTTTCAAACGAAAATGTTTATTTTGTTTTTTTAGATTTTTTTAAAAAATTAAGTTAAGGAAAATGTTTGTTTATTTATATATGCATGAACTAATGCAACTAGATGAAAGCAAGGACTTAACTACAAATTTTATCCTTAATGGCTCCAAACCCAAAACTGTATAATCACACATTGACTTAATTCAACTAAATAGTTTTTAGTCAGGTAACAGACAGGAGTTATCAATGCACCATGAATAACCGTAATAGTGCGGCCGAAGGTTTAAGTACCTTTAGAGAAACAATCACTATAATATTTACGAATCATTATACTATTTATAACTAATTATTTCTCTACCATAGCCTAGACACCAAGAAATAAATTGTTAAAAAAATCAACTTGGCAACCTATAATTTTCCCTAGATGATCCGGTGACACCCTTAAGTCCAACGTCTAACCATAATTATTAGTTAAATTCTAAAATAATATGCAATTTATGGGCCAAGGAAGGGGTGATGAAATCCTCCACCTTCAATGAAGCTGGGTATTGCACTTAGAAAAGAAAATAAGATGAAATGAATGCAAATAGAAATTAGACGTATATTAACAATGCAACTACGAATGAGATTTGATTTTGTTTTTGGATTTTTTTAATACCAGCACCCAACAATGAAAGGAAAATAAAACAAGAGTCAAGAACAATACCAAGGCTGAAGATTTATTTATTTTTAAGCAGCGTTTTTTTAAACAAGCAAGCACAGCAGCGTAATTATTTGGCAATCATTTCCTTTTGCAACCTAAAATTCGTAACTTGAAAAGTTGGAAAAGAACTTTTTTAATAATAAGGATAGAGCGAAAATTAAAGAAATTTTTGTTAAGAAGAATAAAATTTTGAATTTACACTTTCTTAAAGAATCAAAAGCATGAGCAAAAATGACAAAATTATATAAAAGAAGAGAGAAAATGTAACACAAAACACTTAAAAAATAAAAATAAAGAACAACTAGCACATGCAGCCCAACACAATAGCTCAGACTAATCTTCTCTCTTTTACAAACCCTAACCAATTTATTTAATGAAAAAAAAACTAACACACACTTACTCTCAAAAAAATTCGACTCTTACAGTGATTTTTTAAGATTCAAAATCAACCCAAACCAGAAAGCGTAATTGAAATCGTGAACTAGAAATCGTGATTCGAATTGTTGTAATGATTTGAGGTCCAGTTCAAGGTTGCGGTAGTGGATTTGGGATTTGTTCGACTTGCGGTGGTTGCAGTGATTGATGGAGTCGCTAATATTCGATTAGAGATTGAAGTGGATTTGGGAGGTTCTTGTGATAGAGTAATAGATTAGTTATCGCAAAAGGGGTTTGCGGTTTGGTTGATTGTGAAATCTTGACTTGGGAAGGAAGCGGGTGTGACATGGCTGCAGTTGGTTGTGGTAGTTGCTAGGTCAGTGATGTTAGGGTTGCGGTTGGTTGGTTCGGTAAGTTGGTTGTGAAGCTTGCAGGTAGAAGAAACGCGCATGGAGGAAGACAGAGGCGGGTCTGTTGGTGAAGTGGTTGTTTGTTTGAGTGAAGTTGGTTGCTGGTGATGTAGTAAGAGTAGGTAGGGTTGTTCAAGTGAAGTATGCAGATTGGTTTTTGAGTATTTGTTGTTGGTGTTTCAGGGTAGGTAAGTGTTTTGGTAGTGAGTATGTAATGTGGATTAGAGTGTTGTGGTTGTGGGTTTGTGAGTAAGTTAGAGATGCAAGTGGGTTAGAAGTTTAGGTGATGGTAATGAGTTGATGTTTTGTGGCTAAGGAAGGTTATGGTGGATGTGTCAGCAATGGTACAGTTTGCTTGTGGTGGATGGAGCAGAGGAACTGTTGTAGGAAGGTGATTTGGGTTGGGTTGCGTGGTTGTTGTAGGTTTGATGTCAGTGGGTTTGTGGATGTGCTGAGAAGTTTTGATTGTAGCATGGTGATGGATGAAGTGGCAGGGAGGTAGAGTTTGTTTATGGGTTTGGGAATTTGAAGATTGGGGAGGCAGAGTTGTAGGAAGTGCTTCAAGGTGGATGTGGGTAGTTGTGTTTAGGCAGTAATTAATGAAGAGGCTAGTGTTGTTTGGTGATGAAGTGGATGATATTTTTGCAGTGATTTGTGGGAGTCTGGTGAAGTATTCTGGTAATGGGGTGCTTTGTGGCTGTTGAGGTGAAGTGAGTGTTTGGTGTTGTTGCAATAGTTTTGGGAGGATGGTATGCATGTTTGTTGTGCTTATTTGTGGGTTGGAAGAAGGTGCTAATGAGTTAGGCGTAGGGTTGTGGCTTTGTGTTCGTGATGGAGGATGGTTGAGTGTAATAAGTAGAAGGCCGACTGGCAGCACTTTAGGGTAGGGGAGGAGATGGTGGATGTGGTATGATTGCAGTGAAGATGTGCAGCTGTATATGGTTATATTTGAAAATGTGTTCTGGTTAAAAGACTCAGGTTCGATTCCTACCATGCGCTTTGCTATCCTATATAAATTTACCCGAGAGCATGGGGGCTTGGATCAACAGACGGCTTTACTATACCCTCCTCAGGAGTTTACCGGTCTGCAGGATTCTCCTGAGTATTCAAATATATATATGTATATATATATGTGTGTGTGTGTGTGTGTGTGTGTGTATGTGTATATATATATGAAAATGTGTACAAAATTATGACCTAACAGAGAATTTTAGCCAAACTGAAAACTAAAGAAGTGTAAAAACAGATTGTGTGAAATGAAATGTGAGTTTTTTTTAAATGTGAAATTAACAAGATAATTGCAAATGCTTAGAACAACAAAACAAATGCAAATAGAATATCGAAACTTGAACATAAAATAAAATGCACAATTGGAATGCAAATATATATTTTTAATTGAAAACGACAAATTCAATATCAATGTACACAAATGAGGAACACAAGGAAATGCAACTGACATAAAATAAAATAAAACTAATTCAAAGAGTAAAATTAAAATTGAATTTCTTTCCTCGGTAATAACGCCAAAAAATTGTTAAACGACGGATTTTCTGTCGATTAGAAAATGATGAAAATATATCGTTATAAAAATTACATGCAAATGACGTACAATCGTAGTACGTATGCGAGCATGAGTCAATCCACAGAGAAAGCAAAAATTTAAATATTACTCAATCAAATTAGCCTAAAGATGAAAGGAGATTGTTAACTAAATATTGTTGAAAAATGTACTAAAACTAGAATGAAAATGAAAATGAAACTATGATGTAAGGACCAATTTAAAGGTAAATCCACTTTCAATCATTCATAGAAATCAACATAAAATTCAATCTATAATCTCTCATTTAAATTCAAGTACAAATGATTGATGTGCTTATTATAAGAATGACATATTTGTGCTATTAATTAGAACAACTTAAACCATCAAACTCTAGCATAACTATCTCATTTCCCCTTTCCATAACCCATAAAGATAACATAACTATCTCATTTCCCCTTTCCATTATCCAAAGTCAATATTATTCATCCCAAATCCCTCTCAGCCTAATTGTGTGATTGGAAAAAAAGAACATGAATGGGAAAAAATAGATGTGCACAACATTAAAAGAAGAGGCGACCATGCGCACAAGGATTGACAGCGTCTAGCATAAGAGGGATGAGCTCGATTGGATGCTTGTATAAATGACAAGGGAGGTGTGACCTACAGAAGCCGATGGATTTAGCATGGGAAAGCTGCATATGGAATTCTTTTTGGGGCAATAAAGGCAAGGTAAGATCATGGATTAGGTTGTGCATGGTTGAAGCTTTTACGATAGTTGGTTATGAATGAGGCAGAAGCGTCGGTTTGGTTGTAATCTAGAAATTAAGATGAATTATTTTTTAGCTCACATCTTGTTCTAGTATTATTTTCCCTTTACATGTCTTTATTTGATTGTTATGTGAATAATATTGGTTGATACAGAATGAATTGATTGAAATTGAGCTGCAAGCCTTTATTTGTTCATTATTGTGATGAATATAATTTGATTTTGGCTAAAATAGTTTGCTCCTATAGATTGCAATACAAATTATGAAATTACTTTGAATTGAAATTGAATCCTTGAGTGATTTAGTTGATGACTTATTCTGGTGTGTGTGTATGTCTGCATTCTGTTACATGGTAGAAATTAGGTCAGAATTCGTATCAGCAATTCATTAGAAGGGAAAACTTAATTTAAGTACATTTTGGAAACATTTATGAGAATTTGTTTGAATTTTATGATTTTTGAAGATGAAGATTTTGAAATTTGGTTATATAAAGAAAGGATTTTAAAATGCTAATTTCGTAATAGAATATCATGGTTTTGGAAATATTTTATTTATATATTTTATTATATATATATATATATATGATTATAGAATATTTGAAAGAATTTTTATAGGGGATTTACAATTGTATTTCAAAATGATGAGATTTTCTATGGCATATGGGTTAAATGAGATGAATTGTAAAACAATATCTTGAGAACAATAATAAGGTTGAATGTCGTTTGCATATTATATGGAATATATATATATATATATATATATATATATATATATATTAATAATTTATTTTACATAAATTCTTTATTATGAAAATTATTTCATGGAAAATTTAATATATATATATATATATATATATTGTTAAGTATAAATTTTAGAAGGAATTCATTTTGTTATTTGATTATTTTTAAATAAAGCGAAGATTAGTTTAAATTCTTTTGGACAATTATAATGTGTTTAATTGAATTATTCTAAAAATGAAACTTTTGGAATTTATTTGAAATTTGTAAATCGATATTTCAATGTTAAATATTAGGAAGATATTTGATATAAAGGGAATTTAGTTTGATTAATTATTATTTTTAAAAATGGTTCAAAAGGATTTAGAAGGAAATAAGGGTATTATATATTAAATCTTGGAATTATTTTTTGATAAAATTCAATTTGAGGAAAAAATAATATAATTTGTATTTCATGTTTTATAGAAATTCTTAGATTACAGACCTCTTGCACCAAAGCCGAATCAATTAACCACTTGGACAATGGTGCTTGTCATTTCAACAAGGAGTTAGTGAAACCAAAATTTGTTGAATAAGTTTTTCTGTAATTAAATATATGGTTTTAAAAATGTTGGTTTTTATATATAGATTTGGAATAGAGTATGAAGTTTATGATTTAAAGCCTTGTTGAAATTTTATATTAATATTTGAAATTTAGTATGAAGATTTTGAAAATGGGTAGTTTTAGAATAAATCCCCTGTTAATCAGTAATTAGTTGGATAACATGTCGTTTTATATAATGATAATTTTAAATAAATTGATTAGTAATATCGAGTCGTATAGGACGTTTGGTAATATTTCGTCTTTTATTATTGACTCATCATATAGAATATTGTACGGTTTTGTAAAGTATAATTTACGAGCTTCTAGTAAATGATCAAAAACATTGTTTAGTATGGGACGCCTAAGTATTTTTTTTCAGTTACTTCTTATAAGTAGTTGTCACTTATTATTAGCAATATAGTATTAGGAATTTTTTGAAAAATCTTATGGAGGTTACATTCTTAGGGCTTAGTAGTCGAGAATTATTTCCCTCTAAGAGATATAAGCTAAGAGTTATTTTTTGAATTTGTAGTTAATTCTCCAAGGGCTAACTAGTCGAGAGTTATTTCTGTCTTAGGGCTAGTAACCGAGAATATATTCACCAAGGACTAACTACTCGGGAGTTATTTCTCTTCTTGGACTAGTAGTTGAGAATATTCTGTATTTTACCATACTACTATCTAAGGGTTCATACGCTAAGATTTCTTACTCTCATTAGATCTTATCGAGTCGATTGTCTTATTGTATTACTCTCTCGAGGCTTGCTATTCAACTATTACTATTAGGATTTATCGAGTCAAAAGTCTTGTTGCACTATTCTCCTATGGATTGTGAGTCGAGGTTTACTACTCTAATTAGAGATGTTGTGTCAAGAGTATTATTGGGAACCAATGTCGAACAATTCATGCCACTATTGCAAGAGCGTGATTAGGACCCATCAAATTGGCTAACATCCATCGCAGTGGCCAAATCCTAGGGTCGCTTCCGGGATCTATAGTGTTGATTTGATGAGTTAGAAGGCTAAAAGTTATGACTATCATTAGATTCATTACCTCGATTCACTACCGATCAATAATCTACGACGAAGGGTAATTAAAGGTCGTTACCAATGCTAATATAGTCTTGCAGCATGCTATGGAATATAGACGGATATAAGTGTTATAATTCTAGGAGTAACTTAGGGACTACATGAAATGGGCTACAATCACTAGCATTTCCTAAAGCAGTGTTGTGTGAATCTCATTCTCCTATCTGATTGACTTAAGCAGGTATATCCTTATTAGAGAGACAATGTACTTATTGGTCATTTGAGGTAGCCTAACCTAAAGACTAGTTATGTGCTCATCTTAATATACTCTCACTGGAGGCTTCGACTAAAAGATATCTTGATATTATATATATATGTGTGTGTGTGTGTGTGTGTGTGTGTGTGTTTATTTGTGTGTGTGTGTGTGTTTATATATATCCTACGGACATTCGGTCGAGAGTTTATTCTTTCCAAAGAAAGTTGGTTGAGTTATATATATCACTATGTATTGTACATATTTGTTGTTTTATTTGACTTTGCGTATCTTATTATATATATCTCATAGGGCCAATCAGTCGAGAGTCTCTTCTCTCATTAGTGCCATTGATCAAGACATTCATTGTTGAATGTTGCATATACATGATAGTTGCTTGACTTGATAATGTTCACATATGCTTTCTTACGTTTGTTACCTCACCTAGTATGATAGTTTTATTTTTACATGAGTATAATGTATATTGTTGATGGTGATGGATGCCAGTGATATTTCTATATTGTGGGTTGGGCATTGTACTCATATATTTACTTATCTATCTTGTATATCATATAAGTATCACCCAGTATATTCCGACCTTGCTTTTTATATAATCTAACTCGTTTATTATTTATGTAATACTCTAGTCAAGCCAAAACTGTTTAGGTGCAGGGATATAGTAGTCTTTTGGATGTTGGGCTTTTGTATGATACTATTTATATACTTATGTTATATTTTGGAGATTATATATATGTGTGTATGTTTTATTTTGTAGTCTCCATGTATATATGTTGGTATTTTTGGATGTAAGTTGTATTTGACTTGTATCAGCTGTAAATTTTGTAGTAGGTTGATACTTCATTTTTTAGACCTACTTTATTTTGTATATGTGATGATATTATAATTTTCAATGCATTATGTGACTAGGTGTTCTCTATTTATTTTATATATTATTCCATCTTGGATAAGTTATGCATTTACTGATTTGTGTTGATACCGTGTATTTGTATAATATATTAATGAGGTAAGTAACGTACCGCTGTTATCCCTAGACAATATTCACTTGTGGTCATTTAATATCATCTCATTCTCCATATTTTTAGAGAGTAATACTCTTTGGTAGTATGTGTATAAAAGTAGAATGTTACATCTTTAGTATTTGAGTGGGTGTAGAACAATACAAATCATAAGTGATACGAGTCTTAGCCTTAGTGAGACTAAGAGTCTTTATCCCCCTTGAGTGGTTGGAAGTGACCCTATATTAGTAGGAGTATACGATGATTATTGGGTAGTAAAGGAGAAAACGAAGGAAGGATCGGTTGGTGGGGGTAGTGAAGGAAGAAATTGTTGCCCAGGCAAGTAGTATTGGCATAAGTGATGAGTATTAGACCTAGACCCATGAAATGGTTTGGGTTGGATCATAAATGGGTAGGGTTAAACTTGACCCAACCCATTTAAAATAATGTTGACTATCATATTAAACCCATTTATTAAATGGGTCAGTACCCTACTCATTAGTTAAATGGGTATTTGGGTCTAGCCCAATTAATCCATTTATGCTGAATGGATAATATTTATATCAAAAAGTGGCAAAAACACCCAGAGATGAAAAGCAGAAGAATTAAGTGAAGAAAGAAAATTAAAATGAGAAAAAAATGTACATAAAAGATTTTTAATGGTTCGGCTAATCGTTGCCTATGTCCACTTGACTTTATGAATAATTCTAGTAGTTGTTTACAAGAATTGTTCTTAAGGATCGGTGGTGATCACTGGAATTACAAAAGTAATTTGATAATTCATCAACAACTGAAAAGGATCCCCCAAAAACCATGCCACTCGTCATTTATTTATAACTGTAGGTTGCCGAATTTTTCTCCACCATGTGCATGCCCATATTTCCTACGTCTAAGAAGGGTCATGGTGAGACGATCATGGCCACATTAGCAATAATCAGGGATCTGTATAGATCCGTGATCAAGGATCAGTATGGATCCTTGAAGTTGCCTTTTGGACCTCCTTATCGATCTTATGGAAGTCCAACATATTCGCTTCTTCAAGTCTCATGATTTAGTTGCTTTGCTAGGAACTTGGCTTGAGTGAATTGCTTGGCCCAAGTGTTGATAGATTGCACTTGGTTTGTCTATCGAGCATATTAGTTGTTTCTAGTTAACAAACCATCTCACTTGACATGTTATGCCTTGCAAACACCTAGAGTTCACATGGTATAGGTTGTCGATGGATCCGAGAAAACATTAGGGATCACTACCTATCCATGGATCGGTACCGATCCATGCTTTTGCATGGATCTTAGACTTTGAGCTTGTGAGTGGAGTAAGTTGATGTTTTGAAATTCCTTAGCAATTTATATGACTTTACTTCTTGATTTTGTTCGAAATCTGAGTTTGGTAGTCATCATTCTAGACTCATGTTTGACAGTATTTTCGTTTGATTAATCTGATTCGACCGAAAAATTGTCTAGTCATAAGGCTGGATAACATTTAGTTCCAAAGTACATAATGTTTCCAACATGATATGCTTTGAACGAGACAAACTGAAGCTCCTGCATCATTTCAGTTTCCACTTTGAATGGTTGTCATCTTTTCCTTGGACTATTTTAATGAAGCGTAGTGTTCTTTACGAATTGTCACAGCGTTCATTTGGTAGGCCTATAGGTTTTTGGCATTATAGAAACCAGAGTATGCCCTTGCAGTTCATCATCCCAAATTCACAAGCTTTCAGCGAAATCCCTCTTTGGATTCTGCAGGTTTGAACTCATTACCTTGGAATTCCAATTGTCTAGCATTGTGTGTACATGTGCACATATTCGTTGACTGGTCATCGTGTTTTGTTTATGTATATACTTGTACACATACACGCATTAATATTTTCCTATCCTTTTTTTTATATAGAGTTTGGTATTGATCCATGCTTAGAGGTTGGTACCGATCCCAGCCTTCACAACTTCAGGCAAGAAAATCGCCCACACTCTTGGGTTCATACTAATATAACCCCAGTCCTTCATTTGTTCTCTGCACTTCTATTTTCAAAACCATAAGAATAGAGCTCACTACTAAAAATCCTTGCCTCAAATAGGAGCTTCGCCTCGACTTCCTACCGCCTTCCACCTCAGCCATCGAATGGCACCATCCCATCACCATCATGCCTTGAATCCCAGACATTGACTCTACACTGCATTTCACTATGAATCGAAGAGTTAAATTTTTGATTCCATCCCTATCTTCTTCCCTAGGTAGGCAACCTCTGAAGTTTGAAACCACTTTGAGCTTGCTTCATGACATTCATGGAGTGAGGATAAGGAAGACGATGGATTGCCAGATCCACACCTCAAGATTGGCACTAATCCCACCCTTTGAGAATATTATTTGAGCATCTTGAGCAATTTGAATAGTTTTATGTATTTTTCATAAACAACTAAAGTTTCTCAAGTGAAATTTTCTGAGTCTTGTTGTGGGGTTACCAATGTGTGGTTGATGATGCAAAGCCCATTGGGATGGTCACTTCGGATAATAAGCTAACCTTCAAATGAACTGTTGCATGATGTTTAACGCTAGAACTCTATACTCACGAATGCACATATTACATGACACTTCGGAACACTATTAACTACATGACACTCAATAGGATTTTCTTTCTTTCATGGGGAACATGACTTTTAATACACCTGATATTGCTTATGTGTTGAGTTTTGATAGTTATGGATCTTAGACGCTCCTTGTGTCTCTTTGTGATGGTCGTAAGTCCTTTAACTTCTAAGTATGCTGAGTCTAGCTCGACTATAGTTCCTGTAGCAAAGCGTACACCATCATCGTCCAGGTCCCATTCCATCGGTCAACAAGTAGAACAACCTCTTCAAATGATTCCGTTCGAGCAAGCATAAGGTCCTAAAGTGGAGGCTACTCTAGATTTCGATTGTGGTGATGCCATTATATTAGATGATCTCTAGGATTCACCTGCCTCAAAAATCGATGAAGGGTCTCTCAAGATGATATGTGAAAGGTATGACATCCCATTCGAGGATGTGCTAGTTCCATCTCAGCATCGACGAGCACATCTCCCGCCATTTGGGTGCAGAATATGCAACTGATACATGTGCATGGCAGGATGCATTTCTCTATTCAATTAGTTCATCCACCAAGTTTTGCAATTCGTGAACCTAGCTTTGGCCCAGTTGCATCCCAACAACTATACTTTTCTAGAGAACATTTATATCATTTTTTCCCGCCAACTAAATTGCGAGCACAACACTCAGGAGGTCCGCTACATGTTTAGCTTCAAGCACCGAAAAGGATCTCCTTTGCTTACATATCTAGAATCTTCTACAGTGTGTCATATTGTCATAGGGCTTTGGAATAAATTGAGTTATTTCAAAGTTGAATTCTTTTTTGCGTTGGTTTTTCACAGAGGTGGCTGTTCGGATGGAAGTTTTATCTCCACCCTTTTTTGGTGGATGATATGACTTCAATCGGTCACATGATTAGTTCTTACTAATGCATATAGTTCAGGAAGACCTAGCGGCACAACCCTGGCGACTGTCCTTACATCTCCCATCAAGTCCCACTCGAACAAAGGACATGTAGTCGCTTCTCACTAATGTAGCTGGAGGGATCGTAGCGTGGGCCATGTTCCTAAGGTTATTGATGAAGACGATGAGAGTTCTTTTTCAGAGGACGGCGACGATAACCAGGAAATGCTCCTAGCACCAAATCTAGTTAACATCGAAAGGCATTAGCACACCGAGGGAGGAGAAAGTGGCATAAGAGATAACCATGATGCCAATATGGGTCATGAGCCCTTTGATGACGATGGTGATGGTAACCAGGCTTTCCTCTGAAGCGACAACCTACAATAAAGATTTTCCCAATGTGGACTCCAACACAAGCTCCAGCAGCCACCGTAATAGAGGAAACCCCTATTTCACCTTTTGGAAAAATCTACCAGGACTTGGGTCCTATTTTAGATGAGTTTGGTCCTTTCGGCCTAGGCAACATGAGCATTGAGGATATTGAATCCCCTATCCATCTACCCAGTGAATTGCCAACTACCTGAGTGGGGAAATCACACTGATCAACAAGATCAGACCCATGGTCTGTTGGGGGAACACTAGGACACATAGACGTAGCACACTTTTCTTAGTTTGTATCATGGTTTTTCCTGTTAGGGCTAATTTATTCTCTTTTCATTCATAGGTACAATGGAGCACAAATCCATGTATGGTTCCCTTAAGGGTTAGATGAGTGGGCACAAGAGGCATAGTTCGCACACACATTCTGGCGGCTTTGGTCACAATTATGATACCAGTAAATGCTTAGGTTGAGACCAAGAGGGTCGAGATTGGGGCCGTCGGTCTTATGATTCGTCCTCAAGATACAAACTTAGAGCTATGTCATCGTTGCCTAAAAGTTTAAATAGATTCTTAGACCGACCCGACAACATTCCTCCTGCAGATGTTTTTCATGCCTTTACCTCAGTTTCTCTGGCTGTTCGGTAGATGACACGACCTTATGAACCTTGACAGTTCAACCAACCATCTGAGCTTGTCACTCCCGATATTCCCATTAGAGATTTGGCAATGGATTAACTGGAAAGACCACTACTACTAGCACGATGGAAAGTGCCTCAATCTTTATTTGGGAGATCCATAATGCCGACTCCAAAATGTCTTATTTGGCGATGTCATATTTGCTCCTGATTTGAAAGACATTCATCTGCATGTAAAAAAAGTACAATGGCCTATGCCGATGAATAAATGACTAGTACTTCAAATGGAGATGTATTGTCGAGGTCATCTCTAAGGGTTCTTATAAAAGAAAGGTAGAGCTTGAAGGAATGAAACCTAGGAAAGCGGGTGATAAGCGCATCATAGCCAATGTTGACTGAGAAGTTAAGAAACTAAAAAAATCATTGGAAGAGGCTAAGAAAAAGTCTGATGATCTGGCTAAGTCGGTCGAGTTGGAGCGACAAAGCCATAAGAAACAGATTAAGCCGCTCACCACAGGAATCATATCTTGTCTGAAGAAAATGAGCGACCGTCTAAAGAGCTGGAAGACGTGAAGAGAAAGTTTGAAGCATAGAAAAAGGAAAAGGATGACACTCTTAACATACCTCAAGGCTAATGTAAGGAGTTTCTAGATTCCCGCCAGGCAAGAGATGCCATAGAGACTCGAGTTAAAAATGTAGAGAAACAAATCAAAACCGTAGAGAATTGAATCAAAGATGAGTTCAAGCCAATAATGGTTTTCTACAATGCTAATACAATCAAGTTCATAAACTTAAAATGGCTTAAGGAGGATTACCCCAGGGCTTTGGCCTTGGCATGGGAAGCGATCATGAACGAAGAATGGGAGTTCTTGGGTGGAGTTAAGGTTGATGTGGAGAAGTTGAAACATGATCTTTTAGATGAGGATGAGATTGAAGCATTTAGAGCTGGTGAGCTCATTCTATACCCCGAGTTAGCTATTGGAACTTAGAAAGATCACAGTGAAGGCTCTAGGTCTACTTCCCAACATGCGACAATAAGCCTTACGTCCGAGGCTCTGGCTGCTTCATTCTCTTCCTCATATGCTTAGTATAATCGAGATGATCCCCATCTCTAAAGGAAAATTATTTTGTCCCCTATTTTAGAAGGCAAGTTCGATAGTACCTTAGCTAATATTGAGTTCAATTTTCCTCAAATGTATGATTTGTTCGATCAATTGAGTGGAGCCAAGTGTTCTTGCAATTGGACTTAGCAATACATTTATATTAATTGAGAGTGGTGGGGGAAAGTATACCGTTAATGGTGTTTCAAACAAGATATGCTTCATACGAATGGTTAGTCATGCCCTTCGGACTGATCAATACGCTTGCATTCTTTGTAGATTTAACATATCAGATCTTCTAAGAGAATTTGGATGGATTTGTATTCTTGTTTATTTTCTTATTTGTTGATGATATTTTGATATATACTAAGAAGGAAAAATCATGAAGTTCATTTAAGCATAGTGCTAGATATACTAAGACAGCTTCAACTAAAGGTGACATTTTCAAAACTTTATTTTCGATAAAGAGAAATGAATTTCCTTGGCCATGTTATTTCAAAGAATGATTTTCTTATAAATCCATCAAAGATCGAAGCCATTAACAGTTGGAAGAGACCCAAGACCATAACTGAGATTAGAAATTTCTTAGAATTGACTTGCCACTATCGTGATTCATTAAAATTTCGGCCATATAGCAACACTGATAGCTAAACTAACTATCACATGAAGTTTGTTAGAACCAATATGTGAAGATGCATTTTATAAGCTAAAGCATTTATTGATCAATGCGCATGTGTTAGTTATGCTAGAAGGGGGCAAAGATTTGGTGGTGTATAATGATGCATGTGGGGTAGGGTTATGAATTGTATTAATGCAGAAGTGTGGAGTCATTTCCATTTCTTTTTGCAGCTTCGATCGCATGAAGTTCATTACCCTACTCATGATTTGAAGTAGACATCAATAATCGTTGCATTGACAACATGGAGAAACTACCTTTTGGGAGGATGATTCAAATTGTTTATGGATCATAATTCTTTGAAGTATTTATTCTCTCAAAAGGAGTTGAATATAAGGCAACAAAGATGACTTGAATTTTGACAGCGTATGACTTTAGGATAGGATATATGCTGGGAAAGAAAATAAATTTATGGATCCACATAGTAGAAAGCATCATAGTATGGTGTTGGCAATGATGAATGATTTATAGGCAATGGCTTCTTGTGGAGTTTGAATGAGGTTAACAACCAGTTCTAGCATATGCACTACAAGAGTCTCTTGGTTAGATGTTTGATGGGTATTGATTGAAAGAATTGCTACAAGGAAAAAAGATGATCCATTACAGACCAAACCGATAAAGAGACTAGAAGTGGTAAATGAGATTGATGATTTGAAAGATTTGCACTTGATCGAACACAATGATTAAGAAAGAACGGACATTTCTATGTTCTGAATATGGATAATTTAAGGAAGAAAGTTGTTTATGAATGTCATCGATCATAATTTACTATTCATCTTAAAGTTATAAAGATGTATCAAGATATGGAGAGGACTTTCTTTTAGGAAGGAATGAAGAGAGATGTAGGCTTATGGGTATACTAATGTCTGAATTTCCAAAAGCCGAACATCAAAAGCCAAGTAGTATACTTTAACTTTTGGAAGTGCTGTTGTGAAAATTGGACTCTTTATCAATGGAATTTATAGACGAGTTGTCCAAGTCAAATAGGGGAAATGAAAACATTTGAGCAATTGTTGATAAACTGACCAAGAGTGCATACTTTAACCCCATTTGATCTACAAGGATGGTACTAAGTTTTGCAAGGTTTTTTATAAAGGACGTTGTATAATTTCATGGAATTTCGAGTAGTATAGTTAATGATTGTGATCTTTTTTATTAGTGAGTTCTGGAAGAGCTTACAAGATATATTGGGGTACAAAGCAAAGTTGAGCACATATTACTATATGTAAACCATAGGCAAATGGAAAGGGTTAACAAGGTACTTGAGGATTTATTATAAGCTTATGTACTATACTTCAGAGGGTCATGGGAAAACCATTTGCACTGAGTGGAATTTTTCGATAATAATAGTTATCAAACTAGTATAGGAACGACAACTTTTGAAACTCTTCATAGAAAGCCATGCAAATCTCCACCATGGTGGTTGGGGACCAGAGATAGACCAACGCTTGGTTCAGATATGGTAAAGAAGTAACTGAAAGGATGAGTTAGCCAATGAAACGATGAAGGAATCTCAATCGAGGCAAAAAAGTCATCGTGATGAAAGGCGTAAGCATTTGGAATTCTCGGTCAGAGGTCATATTTTTGTGAAAGTATTACTAGTGAAGAGAATTATAGAATCTAGAAGTCATAAAAATTAGCATCGAGATATGTTTGACCATTTTCTATCATAGAGAGGCTCTGGATACTTGCATATTGTACTAAGTTAATGAACACTTTGGAATGAATTGATAATGTTTTTCATGTCTCTCATTTGAGAAAGCATGTACATGGTCCAAGAACTGCTATTAAGCCAATAACTTTATAAGATTTAGTAGTGGAACCTAATATGACTATTATAGATGATCTATTCGAATAGTGGATTGAGATACAAAGGAACTTAGAAAAAAGAAGATAGAGTTAATGTAGGTCTAGTGGAGTGACGATGACAGAGATTGTACTTAGGAGACCAAGAACAGGAATAGTGAAACTTATCCTTAGTTATTTTGATGTATGTTATATATGTATGTAGACATTTTGAATAGTATTTATGCATCCAATATTTATTTTTTATGTGCTTATGACACATGTATGCATGATTGATATACACCATATCTAAATTTTGAGGATAAAATTTTTATAATTAGAGGAGCCTGTAACACCTCTATTTTTATGGCACATTATTCTAGATATTTAATTATGGGATGATTAAATAAATTAATTAGGGAAGATGTGAACGCATGGGGATCTTTTAAATTAGTATTTTCGTTTAATATTTGAAATGGAATAATGTTTATAATAGTAAAGGAATATGCTGGTTTGAATTAATTAAGAAGGAGCAATCAAGGGAAGAAAAGTTAAGGTCCATTTTCCCCCAGCTTTTCTCTCCCTCTCCATGCTCTTTCATACCAATCTACCATATAAAACAAAACAAACAAAGTGAACTCCATTAAAATGAAGAGGAAGAAAGAGCTTGTTAAAGAGAAGTCTAAGGGAAATCTCTCACACCAAACTAAACAAGGTGAATATTTTAACATCTCTACTCTTTTGGGTTGTTACAATTCAGGTAAATGTAAACCTAAACGGACTACAGTTGTAGAACATGTTCATAGTTGAAATATCCATCTATATGGATTATGGATATTATTTGTGAAATTATGGAATTTATTTAAAGGGTTTTGAATTTCAAATTTATGTTACTGATCTCCAAATGCTTTAAAATTTTGTGGTGTTGTGTAAAACACTAATTTGAAGATGGATTTTTAAGTTTATAATGTTTTGAATTTTCACAAATTTTCTAAATTGAGAAAGTTCTTAATTTCATGTTTTTGTTATTCGGATTATGAAAAATAATTATTTTGACGTAAATTTTTTATAAGTGATAAAATATAGAAACTAGATATATGTGAATTTTTGGGTATTTTCCCCGTGCACTTTCGAGCTGATATGAATTATTTGAAGAAGGGAAAGTTTAATTACAAATAGATATTAATTAACTAATTATGGTATTAAATGATATTTTGGGTGCAAGGTGAATTATAGCTTTGATTTTCTTGAAAATATTTCTACAAAGGTTTTGAATATCCAATAAATTTTTGGCATAGGTATGATTTAGTGAAAGGTACCCTTTCAAAGGAAATAAATCCATTTTTAAAATATTTACAAAATTATTATCTTGATTTACGATAGTACCTATTTTATTCATCTAAGATAACCCTTATCTTGTGTTACGATGGCCTATTTTGAGATTACGATAGTTTCTAAAAGACTAAGTGCAATAGCATAGTGTTTTGATCTATGATAGCTATCCTTTTAAACATACAATAGCGATTTTCATTGATTTACGATAGCCACATTTTGAGATTTGTGATAGCCATTTTCATTTATTTACGATAGTTATTTGCTTAAATTTACAATAGCTATTTTCTTGATCTACGATAGCTATGTGTATTCTTGATTTACAATAGCTATTGCCGGTTTTAAAAGTGAGATAGTGCAAGATTTTGTGCTTTACGATAGTTGTATTATAAGTGCAATAACATATGCTTTTATGATTTATGATAGTAGTTTTAAAGGTGTGAGAGCAAATGGTTTTATAATATACAATAGTTGTTTGAAAGGTGCAATAGACAAGGTTTTATGATATACAATACCTATTTTCATTGCGATAGCGCATGGTTTTAGGATTTACGACAGCTATTTTGAAAGCACGATGACACAAAGTTTTAAACTTATAATAGTTATTATTTTGAGATTTATGGTAGCTATTTTGGACCTACAATAGCTATATATATTCGAAATTTTCAATAGCTATGGCTTTGAAGTGAGATAGAACTACATTTTAAAGATGCAATAACGAAATTCTTAGTTTTATTACAACGTCTTATTATATGCATGATAGCATATACATAATGCATGGTTGGATTTCCTAACTAACAAAGTATGGATTTAGTTAACTATATGTTTGAGCATTAAGATTTTAAAAGAGGAACATATTTTAAGCCAATCTTTATTGAGTTTTATTACCATGAAAAACGACTATCTTAGTGAACATATTTGTATAATGGATAATGATTTATATGTTCAATATTTTATTTTGATTAGTTGATATTGCAAAAGTAAATTATTGACACGCTCACTTATATGATGTCAACCGACATTTATGACCCTATGGATCGGGGACTAATGACAAGCTAAGTTGTTCCATCAGTGGGTATGGTAATAATAAACTATCATGTGAGCAAAATGCATTCAAGGGAACGGGAAGATCGAATTCTATTAGGATGCCAACATTGATAAAATGAAATGACTTAGTCAATGTTTACTAAACCAAACTAGTGGCTGAATTCTTGTTTCATTGTAGCACATTGCACTGTAGCCGATTAGAACTTTAGCTACCAAGGTCTATTATTCCAATGCCTAGGGCTTAGCTAAAATCATGGGCAAAGTTTTGAGATTATGCGTTTGGTAACTTATAACAGTGATGCTCACTGTTATGTTTCTTCTTCCGTCACTAGAAAAGCTAAATATCCTTAAGAGAATGGATGGCTGCTAAGTTTATTTTACTTCTGTCACATGTGTAGCTTGGTACTCTTATAAGAACGGAGGACCGTTGGATTATCTGGTTACACAATTAACCCGAGTCATCCTGATAGGTTTTTAGTTGGCCTATGAAAACTAGTAGGTTCGTAGAGACCATGGAAAAACTATGTTGATGTATGGACATTTAATGGAAAGGCATATCTTCAAATGTGTAACCTTATACCCTATTGAATACCAGACTATTCGTTTTAACCCATTTTGCATGATTTTGTGTAATGTTCTAACCATGGTAGTTGTAGATGAATGTAATGAATGACATTTTTCTATAACATAATTATGAGGGGAAGCCCGTTCAGCTTAGCGACGTGGCTTCACCGTGTATCTATTTTAATTAGGATGGTCTAATATTATTCATACAAGATTTTTTGTCTGACCCTAAGTTTTTCATTTCCCTTAAATCTTGCGTACTCATTTGAGTAGTTTGGGAGTAGAGGTTTTTAGTTTAACACATAAAAAGCTTATGAAGACATGTCGAAGGCAAGTAAATATCTATTTTTATTTTTATTTCTACTGTGCTGTATAAATGCTTTTGTTGTATGTAAAGACAAGTACTTAACCGTTAATAGCTATGACTCTGATCTTCCAAGGCGGCGTCTTCATATGTTGCTCTTAGAATCATATTTCTATTTACTATATTTTATCTTAACAATGTAATCATGGGGTTATGTAATTGGCATGTAATGAATCTAAAATGAATCGATATGTTTTGTGTAATTTTTATATTGTTATGCTTTTGATGTCAAAAGTACAATTATTGATCTCATATTTTTCATTGGAAAATAATATTAAGGATGACTACAACATCATTAGTGTTTATTTTCGAGTCTCAAAATGAGGGATGTTACATATATTTTCAAGTGCATTTTACCAAGGCTTCTCCATTTTAACAATTTTCTCCTATTTCCTAAAATACATGATTCCTTTAGAATCCATATTAATTCATTTGTATGTGCAAAATTTTTAAATATTAACAGACATATCGTTGTCATTTGAAAATCAATAGAGTTGGGAGTCATAGCTAAACATCCTCTAGTAACGCCATTTCAAACTAAATATTCACTAAATGTTTTTCTTATTATTTATAAACATTCAAAACATATGAAAACCACCATATCAATCATAGTCGTTCTTCAAAAAATATGAAAATGATAAATGTATACTCACCTAAGACTCTTTATTAACTTGATCTTTAATCTCCATAAGTGTCCTTAGGTTTATCTTTTCTTCTTCTTCTTTCTCTCTTCGAGATCGCCACCCTTCAAGAATTTTAGAATATAATTTTGTTTTGTGAAGATAAAATGAATAGAATAAGAGGGTAGTTATGTTTATTATTTCCATAAGTTGGGCCACCGACTCTCATATCCCTTTCTATTTAGTTTTCTTAAGTTTAACTAGATTAATTTGTTAAGTAAATGTACACCCAAAAACTTATCATAATTAACTATTTCTCCTTTTAGTTTAAACAACAAGTAAAAAACGCCCTCCAAACATGTACTTTGGTTGCTCGAACGTCTTATCGTTTAATCCTATTATTAAATTATTAACTCTATTAACCCATAATTAATTCTTTAATTTTTTTTTTTAAATATTGGGTGTTATAGGCTTCACTTATATAGGAATTTCATCCTCAAACTTCAAATAAGGTACGGTAATGTTTCTAGACTTTCTCATGCTCACTTTAGCATGAACACATAAGTTCCCTACCATATGTCATAAAAATATATTAATGCATTTACTCATGCAAAAATCAACCATAATAACGTATATGGTCCATAACAAAACATAGCAAAGATATTTTCAGAGTCTAAGCAAATAACTCAGGATAAATCATCATGACTTTATCATCTGTTTCCCAAGTATAATAATCTCATTCGTCATTCTATCAATCCCTATAAAATCTTCACTGCCTAATTTTGAAGCTCCTTTACATCTCGGTTTACTATCTGAATGGACTTTCTAACATAGTTCATGTGTGGTTCAAAGAATAAGTCTTCTATAGCTCTTAGACTTATGACTACATTAGGGCCTCACATACACTACCCTAAATGTGATACATAAAACACATTACGCATCTTGCAAAAGCATTTGGTAATTATACCCTACAGGATAATCTACAAATCCTCTTGATATCGTAAATGGGCCGACACATCCTAGCGCTAACTTTCCTTCTTTTGTAAACCTCATAGTGCCTCTCATCAGTAAAACCATAACAAACACATGATCCCCTAGATCAAACTCTACATGCTTCTGTCTCCTATTAGTGTAACACTTTTTCCTTCATTTAGCCTCCTTAATCCTTTGTTAGATTAGCTCAACCATATTCGAAGCTTCTCCTACCAGATCTGGTCCCAATACGAGCCTACCTCCTATCTTACACTAACATACTGATAACCTGCATAGTCATCCATACAATGCCTTAGAAGGTGTCATCCCAAAAGACTGGTAACTATTGTTATATTAGTACTCCACTAAGTGTAAGTAATCAACCTAAGATACTCTGAATTCTAATACACATGCTCAAAACAAATCCCCAAGTACTCTATTGATTTTTTTGGTTTATCAATCTTTCAGTGGATGGTATGTTTTACTTATGCATAACTATAAACCAAAATCATTCTGTAAGCTCCATAAAAATTCACTAGCAAACAACAAATCTTGATCACTGACCATAGTACTCGAAGCTCTATGTAATCTCACTATAGTCTTCACATAAATCTCAGCTAACTTTGCGGTCATTCTAGTAAACTTCACTAGGATAAAATGGGCACTCTTAGTCAATATTTCGACTATTTCCTATATACTCTCATTGCCATTCTTTGAGCTTAGCAAGCCGTCTATGAAATCCATAGAAACCGAGTCCCACTTCCACATCGAAGTTTCCAAAGGCTGTAAAAGTCCACTTGGTTTTTGATATTCAATCTTAACTTGTTCGCATGTTAAACATCTTTTCATACATTCACCAACATCTCTCTTCATTTATCCCAGTAGAAACTCCACTTCATGTCTTTATACTTCTTAGTACCTCCTGGATGAATAGAAAACTTTGAATGATGGAATTCATCCAAAACCAACCTCTGAAGTTCTACGGTGTCCATAACATATAACCTTCCCTCCTTTTGAATCCAACCTCTCTCGTCAATTCTGAAACCTATCAACTATTCAGCCTTGGCACCAGCTTTTAGGCACCTGATTCTTATAGCATATTTTGGATCTTCTCATTACTTCTCCGTAATACTTTCCATAAGAGATCGGTGAACTTCCAAGCATGGTAGTGCCTTACAAATTCTACTCGAACCATATTCGAATGAAATTGAACATTTAACATTACAGGAAGTTGATGTCTTTAAAACATTCCACTCCTCTATCATAGCCAAAACAAAATTTTACTACCTTTGAATCAAGGCATCAATAACTTTATTTCCTTTCCCTGATGTATGCTCAATCTCGTAGTCATAAGAGATAAAACACTCTAACCACCATTGCCATATAATGTTCAACTCTTTTTGAGAGAACAAATATCTCAAAGATTTATGGTTAGCATACAACTCAAACCTCTCTTCCA
Organism: Allium cepa; assembly: GCA_030765085.1. NCBI lineage: Eukaryota > Viridiplantae > Streptophyta > Magnoliopsida > Asparagales > Amaryllidaceae > Allium > Allium cepa. The sequence continues at coordinate 952,414,965 of CM060934.1, read as the reverse complement.
AATGGTAGTGCCTTTAAATCTTCAATGCAAAGATAATATTCGCTAACTCCATATCATGAGTTGGATATCTAACCACATAGGATAGCAACTATATAGATGCATAAGATCACTCTATCCCTTTACATCAACATTACTCCTAGTTCCGAACTTGATGCATTAGTACAAAGAATCATGGCTTTATTCCCCTCGGGCATTGCCAAAACTGAGGGACTTGTTAATTAAAGCTTTGATTCTCAAAATGATGCCTCATGCTACTTCGTTCAAACATACTTCCCATTTTTTTGAGCAAGCCTTATCATTGGCACTGCTACAGACGAGAAATCCTTAATGAATCTCTACTAGTTGCATGCCAATCCTAAGAAACTCCGAACCACAGTAATAGTCTCGGGTCTATTTCAATTATTCACAACCTCAACTTTCAAAGGGTTTACGATCATTGCTTCATCCAAAACAACAACCTAACCTTTTGTTTTGAGACGACACTTGGAAAACTTCACCTTTAATTGTACTATCTCAAGGTCTCCAACACCAATCTAAGATGGACTTCATAACCTTGCTCGTCCTTAGAATACATCAAAATGTCAATAGTAAAGACCAATACGAATCTATCCAACTGGTCATGAAAGTTCTGGCTCATAAAATCCATAAAATATGCTAGAGCATTGGTTAGCCCAAAGGGCATAACTAATCATTCATAGAAGTCATATCCTGTTCTAAACATGACCAAAGGAATCTTTCCTCATCTATTCTCAGTTGATGGAATCCCATGGCCAAATCTTGTTGTGAGAATACTCTAGTTCCACTCAACTGATCAAATAAGCCATATATCTTTTGTAGTGGATAATGATTCTTTACCGTCAACTCACTCAATTTTCTATAGTTAATGCACAACTAATCTGTGTAGCTTTTCTGCAAATAACATGGATTCTCAGCATGGTGAACTGCTCGATTTAATGAAAATCTTACTTTCAAGTTTTACATGTTTCTTCTTCAATTTTTCCACCTCATTAGGTGACATTATGCTCATTGGTTTACTAACAGGTTGTTAACCTGGTACCAAACCTATTAGGAATTCAATTGCTAATCTAGGTAGTTATCTCGTTGTTGGTTCGAATACATCTACAAACTCTTGATTAAAACTTTATCAATCTCATATTCTTGATCTTCCATCTCACACAATGAAATCCTAGACCTTTCCTTCATCATGTCTTATGTTATCATGATCCTTTCTCCACCCTTAGGGATCTGTAAACAAATAATTCTATCGACACAATAATTTTGGCATCATTTGGCATTAACCAATCCATACTAGAAAATTCCCCACACCTAAAAATGTCAAACACATAAGGGTCCTGTTAACCAAAAAAATGGATCAACACCCTGGATTAAGTATGAAAGCAACAACCTTAACTACAATCCAGAAAACAGCAACACAGATCACAATAACAAGTAGATAAAAATAAGAAAAGATAAGAGAGATACAATTTTTTATAGTGGTTCAGCAAAATCCATGGCCTACATCCACTTTATAATTTATTTATCACTTGTAGTTTCATACTACATGAGATTTTGAGGAAGAGAGGAGAAGTCATATTTTCTATTTTATTTTCTTCCCTTTTTCTTTTGCAATACTAGGTGTATTTATAGCTGTAAGCATTGACCCAGTGATGGTATGGAATTGTAGTGATGCTGACTAAGCTGATATTAATTGCACCATAATCTTCTTATGTAAGGTAAGGATGAAGGGAACTAAGGAATATTTGATATGGAAATGGTTGGCATTAATTAGTAATAAATAAGCAGGTTATCAATGAAACTTATTGGGAATTAAATCCAGCTTTGATGGGCAATGAATTGGTATTTATGGTGGAGATATGGCTAGTATTTATTAATTATTTGAGGTAATAAATGCAAGGAAATTAGGAAGTAAATCATTAATTTCATCTTCAACGATGGTGACTAATTTGCTGGATAACATTTACACCCCGAAGTATGCCTTATTGGCAATGAGGTATGCTTCGCTTAAGAACTTGTGTTGGTGAAAGCAAATTTGCCAGCGTCAAATTCTCTTCACTCTGGATGTTTGAGAGATGTTAAGTGTCGGACCATTCCTACACAACGAGATAAAGTTAATCATTCCTATTTGAGAGCATTCATATTTAAGAGATACTTTCAATAGCATTTCTCAGGTCGCTTCTATAACCTTTGATTGAAAGTAATGACGATTCTATAAAGATTTTTGAAAGGTGTCGCCCTTAGGAACGAATCGGAGCATGGCCGTGGGACGTTTGGGGTCGCTTATCACATGTGTAAGTCGTTCTCTAAGCACTAACCTTTAAAACTGGTTTTATGCAAGAAATCGTTTTTTATGAGGTGTCGATCTTGGGAAGGAATCATAGCATTGGACCGCTTACATTCAGGACCGCTTACATGGGTAAATCTCTTCCCAAATGCTAACCATTAAAGAATTTTTTGGTGATGCACAATTCAAATGCAGAAAGGAATCTAAATTCAAGATCTCATTTTTTTAGTTCAGTTCGGTTGATAATAATTTCTATTTGATTAGCAGACCTTAAAATCTAGTATTTATCTGAGTGAGGGGTTTTGCATGCCCCTTGTTTATGGCCTTACTGGTTGTTCCTAGCTATTTGCTTCATGGTAAAAGGAAAGTTTGAATGAGAGGACACCTTCTAGCTGCCTTCTTGACGAGTTCCTTCTATAGAACTTTTCCTTATATGAGGCTTTTTCATCTTTTAAAAGCTAGATCTATGAACCTATTTTCTATGTCTAAATTTTTCCTTTCAGATCTGGAGTTGGATCTTCTTCCTAACATAGAATAAGCTTCAGAATAGAGATTCCTTTGTTCCGCTCAATAAAAACACCAAAATGTTAACCTAAAAAATGGATCAGCACCTTGGATCAAGTGTAAAAGCACTAGCCTTATTGACAATCTAGAAAACAACAACACAAATCATAAAAACAAGTAGATAAAAAGAAGAAAAGATAAAAGAGACACGAAATATTTATAGTGATTCAGCAAAATATATGGCCTAATTCCACTTTATTATTTATTTATCACTTGTAGTTTCATATTACAAGAGATTTTGAGGAGGAGAGGAGAAGTCATATATTCTATTTAATTTTCTTCCCTTTTCTTTTGAAATACTAGGTGTATTTATAGCTGTAAGCCTTGACCGAATGATGGTGTGGAATTGTAGTGACGTTGACTAAGCTAATATTAATTGCACCATAGTCTTCTTATTTAAGGTAAGGTTGAAGGGAATTAAGGAATATTTGATATGGAAATGGTTGGCATTATTTAGTAATAAATAAGCAGGTTATCATGGAATTTATAGAGCGTTAAATCTAGCTTTGATGGGTAGTGAATTGGTATTTATTTGGAGATATGGCTGGTGGATTGCTAAAGCAACAACCAAATTCAACTGAACTAAGAAGCTAATGTCAGTTCAGTCCAATCAGCAGCTGAGCACAAACAACTTGTGGATTGCCATCAAAACGAAACAACTATGATAAATGACTGTCAAAACACCTCCAATTCCAAACTCTAGAAAAATCCTAATTGCTTAGCTCATCAGCGATTCATGCATCTGCTCAAACCATCAAACAAACTAGATATGGAATACTATCAAAAGTAGGCAATATTTGTTTGCAAAACAAACCAAGTCTATGGGTCGCCAGTGACCCATGGTTTTGGCTCATTTTACGAGCCAAAGCGTCCCCAGGTCATATATAACCTACCTGCAAACTGATGAAGACAGTCCTAGCCAAGAAGCTCTCCGATCTATATAAATAGCATCTTACCTGTAAAATAAAGAGGATCTTCTCCCAACTGGTTGCTAAAGCTCTGCTAGAATTATTCTTCACTCTCTGCCTCCCTCATAACAATCTCCAAAGGAATACACTATGATTCTCCAGTGGATTCCAACTCTAGAGATTCAATCTAGGTAGGAAATAACCAAATCCTTGTAATCATACATCTCTTGTAACATCAATTGTTCTATAATAGAACTACAAAGTGGACGTAGGCTTTATTAACAGCCGAACCACCAAAAAAATTCTCTGTCTACTTTGTTTTACCGTTCTTTATTGATATATGTTATCTGTGATATTGCTCTATCAGAATTGGGTTGGCGCTTACAAACTTAAACTAGAGTGTTGGTCCATTTTTTGGGTCAACATTTTAGTGCTTTCACTGAGGACCTTGAACGAGATTTGAAAATTTGAAGTTTGAATCCAAGATCCAAAGAAAATGAAGAGGCCTAACATAGATCTAAAACTGGAGCAAGTCAACCAGGGCTTCGGGGCAGTCAGGAAGTGTCCTCAAATTCTCATCAACCCAACTATGTGATTAGAGAGGAGATGGAAAGGATGATGAAAGAGATGCAGGATGAACTCTTAGCTTAACAACATGAGATGCTGGATGGATTCTTCTGGAGGATAGAGCAGCAAGGGATGGTAAGATCTATTGGGAATAAGAATCAAACTCTAGGGAACAATGCAGGGATTGCCAAATTTAGATTGGAGCAAGATGGAGCCTTACCCCCATGCCCACAGCAACCAACACATGGGGAAGCGCTGGAATCAACATGGGAGTCAATGCCAATGCTGGAGCGACTGTTAAAAACCAGGGACTGGTTGCACGGGAGATGATCTAAATACTAGGATCTGGCTGACAGAAGGATATGTACCAGAACTTCCTCGAATGAATGGAGGAATGTATAAACCTAGAGTTGCAAATCAGAACATAGGTATGTTGTCAGAAGAGTACATACCCGGATACTCCCAACAAGGCGGGGCAAAGTATTGCTATAAGACAGAGACCTTCATTGGACGGCGAGAACAGAATTGTTGAATTGGTATGGATATTCATCAGAGGAGGCCCTCCAGATCAGGGTCTGGAAAATGTGAATAGAAACCTTTTATTGCTAATATCTGGAATGCGAAAAATCCTCCAGATTTCAAGCTTCTGACACTGGAAATGTACGATGGGAAGCCAGACCCAATGATTCATATGATGCTATACATCCAACATATGGAGAGGCTGGGTGCTTCTAAGCAAGTAATGGGGTGATGCTTCCTCTTATATTTAATAGATTTAGCTGCAATGTGGTTCACACAATCGAAAAATGGGTCTATAAGCATGTGGACCAACTTAGTGAGCAAGTTCTTGAGACAGTTCAAGGTTCATGTCTCACAACCAAGGAATGTACTTATGCTCTCAAATGTGAAGAAAGGCCTGGAGAATCCCTGATAAGTTATTTAACAAGGTTCAATGTGGCGTCAGCCGTAGTAGACAAACCGAATCCATCTTTTATCCTAATGGTAGCAGAATCTGGAGTCGCAAATAAAACTGATTCAAAGCCGCATTGAAGAGGGACCCTGTGACGATCGTCCACGACTCCTGCACCCAACAAGGAAATAATGCGCTGAAAAGTGTGCCAGGCCGCCATGGACGATCATCAGGGTAGGGTAAACACAGAATAGTCTATCGTATTACTCACAGTGCATGGATAAAATACAATAGAAAGTATACATGGTGAAGCTCTATAGAACATAATCTCATCATATAAAAGCTCATAATAGTTTGGTACAACAATCTGAAAAGTCAATACACCAAGCCTCACTACATAACACTCAGAGAATCATACAAACAGCGTAACATCCAGTACATATAGTAAAGAAAACAATATGCAAAAGCCTCCAGCTCGTCTTCGTCATCAACAGCGTTAGCCACTAAGAACAGCACCTGTCACCTGCTACCTAGTCTGCCCATCCCAAAACGGATGAACAGCCCAAGGTAATAAGAATTGAACATAAAACCTTGAGTCAGACAAAAGTCCTAGTGAGCAGTAAATCAACTATCAAGCATACCAAAAGAGCATAAAGGGTAAAAAGAAATAGGAACTCGACCATCCCACTCCACCTCTTTCTACAGTGATAGCCCCCAGACACACAAAGCAGAAACAAACATAGCAAAACAGACAGTTAAAGTAAAGCAATTATCACTCGAGTCAAGGTCGATGTTTTCCAAGTACAAACCCCCAAGGCCTAAACCAAGATCAGATAAGCACCCAGAAAGCATCGCTCTTAAGACCGAATGATGGTTCAACCAACATCCAAACATCCATGACTCTGGCTATCACTGTTATCATTGCCTTGATTTCACCGTTAATTGAACGACCGACCCATTATTTCATCCGTCCGCCAAGGGCTAATGGTAACCCCGGTTCTAGACATAACTCCGCACATCGTCGTGACCCGTTCCTAGGACTATCGAATCTGCCCAGAGTACTAACACGTCATCGTGACCCGTGCCTGGAACGTCGTCGTGACCCGTCCCAACGTACTCTTGCTTTGAGCATGCTAGAACCTTCAACAACGATGAAATATCAGCCTTCTAGTCATCCTCCTCGACGCCTATTCACATACTAGCTCAAGCGCCTCTCGAGCCAACCATTATCAACAAACTCGAACCATATCACCGAGTTATCAACATGCTTGGAATGATCCCATCTGGATTAAACCAAGGCTATCTCATATCATGCTTTGCTTCATCGCATCATAGCAAAGTCCCATCTCAACATCATGATCAAATCTATCCATATGAGCTTTATCATCCGCTTCACATGTCACGAGCAGCTTTCCTTATTCAGGAGCCTTTCCACTTAGCTTTTGAATCATCTTCGACCAACTTGTCCAAATTCAATCACTAATCAATTAATCAATCAAATCAATCATTAATCCAAGTAATCAAGCATTCAAACAAGATCTAAATAAAAAGTTATAACAATAATGGCAATTTCGTAAATAAAGAGTCCAAATCTAACAAGCATGAATTCTAAGTAATATCTTGATGAATGAACTAGCATAGGTTAACATGTAGTAAAGCAGATATCAAAACTTCATGAACAATAGATCTACATGCAGACTTGAGGAAAATGCATGAAATCACTATCTTTAACACACAAACAAGCCACCGATCCAATATACTCCTTTGGGTCCGTGTGAGAGATAACCACCACTCACCGAATCACCTAAACACCTCAAAAACAACAAACTCCAGATCAGGACACCAAAGGATCTAGCTTGATCCGACAAGGTTTCCCTTCAAATGATGAAATCTCTCTTCGATGGATGGAGATTTTCAACTTTGGCTCTTGGATCTTCGATTTGATCTTCAATCTTGGATGGAAGGAAGCACTAGATTAAAGTGGAGAAAAGAAGTGAAGAAGTGTTGTAGTCGAGCTCTCAAAATGGCAGTACTTCGTCGCTTCAAAATCCCGATCCCAAAAATGAAGATAGGCACTTCTATTTATAGGCTGGAAATCCCTTAACTCGTTCGCCCCTAAGTCGGTCACGACTCATCAAAACCCTACGACTCACGACCCAAAACACCACATGGCTTACCGACTCAACTACTTAGCCGACCCAACTAGTATGCGGCTTAGCGACTTAAGTCTCCCTACGACCTAACAATATACACGACTTACCGACCTAACCAAACACAGGGCCACCCGACTTAACCACCACGCGACCTAACACATAGCCGACTTAACACTTATGTGACCTAACTAGGTTCGTCCTAACTAGACACGGAATAGCCGACCTAACTCCATGCCGACTTAACTAGACATAGCGACTTATCACAGGTCGCTTACGACCTAACTCCCTAAGGTCGCTTCACCGACCTATCTCCTATACCACTATCCCATTAAGTCGTCCAACCCTATAGGTCGGTCCAACTCGTTAACTCCTAAGTCGTCCACTATACTTAGGTCGGTCGAATCCCTAGGTCGGTTACTACCTTAAGCCGGCTAACTACGAGGTCGCTCCAAATTCTGAACTCGCCCACTGCCTAAGTCACCCTACCTCCTTAACTCGGTCCACCCCTTAGGTTGCTAGATTCTCTAATTCGCTCACACGACCTAACTCTGGATGACTCAAACAATACTAACGACCTAGTGGCAACTATCATACGATTTGTCGACACGTAAAATACGGGTCGTTACATTCTCTCCCCTTTAGGAATTTCGCCCCCGAAATTCCAAACGAACAAGAACAAACAAAACTATTATGCATACCTACCATCCATAGCACTCAACAAACCATGCATCCAATTACTAGCCTAGCATGCAGAATTCTAAGACTAGAACAAGTTACAAATTCATGGGATGTCACGACACCTTAGGGCCATACCTCGAAGAGTTCAGAATGAGCTGCCTTCATCCTCTCTTCCTCCTCCCATGTACAGTCGTTAACATCATCACTCCATTGTATCTTGAGCAACCTGACTACCTTCCTCCTAAGCTGTTTCGTGTCAGTTCCCACAACACGAAGTGGCTTACGAGGTCTTCTAATAACTGGATCGATCTCAAAGTCTTCACAGCTATCAGCAGAAACCACTGTATTCGAGTCGTGCACATACTTCCATAGATACGATATATGAAAAACATTGTGCACACTCGACATCTTTTCCGGTAACTCCAATTTACAGGCGAGCTTTCCAATTCTCTCGATGATCGGGAATGGTCCAACAAATCTCAGAGTCAACTTTCCTTTCTTCCCGAATCGAATAACATTCTTCAGTGGAGAAACCTTCACGAAAACCATATTGCCTACGTCGAATTCCAAATCCTTACGACGCTTATCGGCATAACTTTTCTGACGATCTTGGGCTGCCTTCATTCGTCGCCGAATGATCTCTATGCAATCCGAAGTCTGTCGAATCATTTCGGGCCCAAGTATCAACTTTTCTCCAATTTCCAACCAACATGTTGGAGAGTTACACGGTCTTCCATACAATGCCTCATATGGTGCCATACCGATACTTGACTGGTAACTGTTATTATATGAAAATTCCACCAAATGAAGACAATCTTCCCATGATCCTCCGAAGTCCAAAACACATGCTCTGAGAAGATCTTCCAAAACTCGGTTGAATCTCTCTGTCTGACCATCTGTTTGAGGGTGATAAGTTGTACTCAAACACAGCTCGGTTCCCAAAATTTCCTGGAAGCTCTTCCAAAATCCACTAGTGAACAATGGGTCTCGATCGCTCACTATACTCTTCGGAATACCATGGAATCGAACTATCCACTTAACATACAACTCAGCCAATTTCGATGCAGTCCTAGTTGATCGAACAGGAATGAATCTTGCACTCTTAGTCAATCGATCTATGATGACCCAAATCCCTTCATTCCCTGCTCTGGTTCTAGGTAACCCATCGATAAAATCCATCGATATTTGCTCCCATTTCCATGTAGGAACTTCTAACGGCTGAAGCAATCCACCTGGCTTCTTCTGCTCGGCTTTTACCAACTGGCAGTTCATGCATTTGGAAATAAAATTTCCAACATCCTTCTTCATACCTTCCCAATAATAGGTTCTCTTCATATCCCGGTACATCTTATTTCCACCTGGATGAATTGTCAACTTCGAGTGATGACTTTCCTTCAAAACTTCATCCCTCAATTCATCTCTATCGGGAACAACTAGTCGCCCTTGCTTCCGAAGCCAACCCTCTCGATCGACTTCGAATCCTTTATCCTTCTCTGGGTCTGATCCAGATTCCAAATCTCGGATAATCTTGACAAGCTTATCATCTCGCTTTTGGCTCTCGCCAATTCTTTCCACTAGAGTAGGTCTTATCGATAAGTTTGCCAACATCTCAGGTTCCAATTCACATCTAGGCCTGAAGTCAAATCCATCTAAATACTCGAGACTCTTCCATTCCGAAAACATGGCTCCCAATCCTGCATGTCTTCGACTTAACGCATCTGCCACTGCGTTACCTTTTCCCGGAGTATAGGATATACCAAAATCATATGATGCTAAAAACTCTAACCATCGTTGCTGTCGAAGATTCAAATCCTTTTGGGAGAACAGATACTTCAACGACTTATGATCTGTAAACAACTCAAATCGAACTCCCAATAGATAATGTCACCGCATCTTCAGAGCAAATACAATCGCCGCTAACTCCAAATCATGAGTCGGATAATTCCTTTCATGCGGCTTCAGTTGTCGACTTGCATACGCAACAACTTTATCCTTTTGCATCAGCACTGCTCCAAGTCCAGTACCACATGCATCGGTGTAAACCACCATCTCATCATTCCCACTTGTAAATGTCAAAACAGGAGCACTTGTCAGTCGCTCTTTCAGGATTCTGAAAGCTTGCTCACACTTAGCTTCCCATTTGAATACTTGATTCTTTTTCGTCAATCCTGTTAACGGTGCAGCTATCTTGGAAAAGTCTTTGACAAACCGACGATAGTACCCTGCTAATCCAAGAAAACTTCTCACATCAGATGCATTCTTAGGTCTAACCCAATCCTGGATCGCTGCCACCTTGGCGGGATCAACCGTTATTCCACTTCCAGAGATAACATGGCCTAAGAACCTCACTTCACTCTTCCAGAAGTGACACTTCGAAAACTTAGCCCTCAGCTGTTGTTTCCGCAAGATCTCTAAAACAACACGCAAGTGCGTCTTGTGCTCTTCTTCAGTTCTGGAATAAATCAGAATATCATCCACGAACACAAGTACAAACTTGTTCAACTGATCCCTGAACACTCTATTCATAAGATCCACAAAATATGTTGTTGCATTGGTCAATCCAAACGGCATTACCAGCCACTCATAGAAACCAGATGGTGTCCTAAAAGCAGTCTTCGGAACACTATCCTTAGCCACTCTTAACTGGTGAAATCCCGTTGCCAAATCCATCTGAGAAAACACCTTAGCTTCGTGAAGCTGATCAAACAAGTCATCTATTCTCGGCAATGGATACTTGTTCTTCTTAGTCACTTTATTCAGCTCACGATAATCCACACACAACCTCAACGATCCATCTGCTTTGGTTGCAAACACAACTGGTGCACCCCATTCGGACACACTACGCCGAATGAATCCTTTCTGCAAAAGATCATCAACTTGCACCTTCAACTCTTGCTGTTCCCTAGGCGCCATCCGCCTAAGAGGCATCACAACAGGTCTGGCTCCTTCAACTAGATCGATACGAAACTCGATCTCTCTATGCAGCGGTAACCCTTTGACCTCGTCAAAGACATCCTCAAATCCATTCACAATAGGCACCGATGACAGTCCATCCCGTGGAACAACCAGCGAATACATGAAGCTCATGAGGACGCCTTCCTCATGCTTACATCGTATCACAACCTTTCGCCTCTCCATATTCTCGACTGTCACCTCAAGCCTCTCACAATCAACCTTTGCCGCATACTTCCTAAGCCAGTCCATACCCAAAATAATTCCGAACCCCGCAAATTTCAGAACAAAACAATCACAAACAAAAGAGCAATCATGGCTCGATACAACTAGACCACGGCATACCATACACAAACAAGACGAACCCCCAACTAGATTAGTCACAACCAATGGTCTATCAACAATATCCGGTTCCAAACCCAACCGGCCTATAAGTTCACTACAAACAAAGGAATGCGACGCCCCAGTATCAAATAACACTCTAACTGGAACACCACAAATGGAAAGAGTACCTTGAACCACCACACTCTTTTCCCCCTCTTCAGCAGTAGGAGCCTTCAAAGATGATGGCACAGCCCCCAAAGCATAAGCTTGCACAATCTGCTTGTCCTTCCTCGGTTCTGGACAATTCCTCTTGATATGACCCGGTTTGTCACAGTTGTGGCACTTCACTGGCACTCTCGGATTCTTGCAATCTCTGGAGAGATGACCCTTCTGTCGACAGTTGTAGCAGGTCACTTCACCCTTCAGCTTCTTCTGGCCATCCTTACCCTTCTGCTGCTGCTTTCTCTTCTTGTTTCCACTTTGCTCCTTGATCACAGCAACAACAGATCCTTTTTTAGGAAACAAATTCTCATGCCTGAGAGCTTTCTCCACAAGCATCTCAAATGGGTCATCCAAATGATCCACCAACTGCCTCCCAAGATAACTGTCCAAGCCTGTCACAAACTTCTCATTCTTCTGATAGGGAGATTCAATATATGACCGAGCATACTTAGACAAAGCTTCAAACTCAGAAACATACTCAAGAACTGGTCTTCCACCTTGCTTGAGCTCCACAAACTTCTTAAACAGAATGGATTTCTGAGCTGTATAAATGAACTTAGCTTCAAATCTGACTTTGAATTGTTCCCAAGTAATCTCTTCTTCCGGAGTATCAATGGTGATAGAGTTCCACCAATCAGAAGCTCTTCCCTGAAGCTGTCTTGATGCAAGCTTCCTCTTAGTTGCATCCTCAATTCCCAAATCACCAAAGACCCTTCTACAAGCATCTATCCATCTCTGGACTTTTATGGTTGACTCTGTCCCTAAGAAAACCTTTCCCCCAAGAGCAATATAGTCTTTGCACAACTTAGCAAAATCCACTGGTTTTGGAACTTGAACTTGAACCCCAACATCTACTGATGGCCCTGGAGTTGGCATCCTTCTCATGATCGAAGTCATCATGGCCTCAAACATAGCAGCATAATCAGCAACTCCCTCAGAAGCACGGCCTTCCCTAGCATCTTGTCTCTCTCTTCGACTCATTCTTAATATCTATAAAAAGAATGATTAATACACCTTGAGAAACAACTGCATAAGAAGTTCTAATCCTTCTAAGCTACTATATTATATATAGTATTCATCCATCAAAATACAATTACGTCTCTCATACGTAGTTACGTCAGCGAGCGTTGGCTAAAATCGATTAACCAAAGCTCTGATACCAAATGTGACGACCGTCCATGACTCCTGCATCCAACAAGGAAATAATGCGCTGAAAAGTGTGCCAGGCCGCCATGGACGATCATCAGGGTAAGGTAAACACAAAATAGTCTATCGTATTACTCACAGCGCATGGATAAAATACAATAGAAAGTATACATAGTGAAGCTCTATAGAACAGAATCTCATCATATAAAAACTCATAATAGTTTGGTACAACAATATGAAAAGTCAATACACCAAGCCTCACTACATAACACTCAGAGAATCATACAAACAGCGGAACATCCAGTACATATAGTAAAGAAAACAATATGCAAAAGCCTCCAGCTCGTCTTCGTCATCAACAGCGTTAGCCACTAAGAACAGCACCTGTCACCTGCTACCTAGTCTGCCCATCCCAAAACGGATGAACAGCCCAAGGTAATAAGAATTGAACATAAAACCTTGAGTCAGACAAAAGTCCTAGTGAGCAGTAGATCAACTATCAAGCATACCAAAAGAGCATAAAGGGTAAAAAGAAATAGGAACTCGACCATCCCACTCCACCTCTTTCTACAGTGATAGCCCCCAGACACACAAAGCAGAAACAAACATAGCAAAGCAGACAATTAAAGTAAAGCAATTATCACTCGAGTCAAGGTCGATGTTTTCCAAGTACAAACCCCCAAGGCCTAAACCAAGATCAGATAAGCACCCAGAAAGCATCTCTCTTGAGACCGAATGATGGTTCAACCAACATCCAAACATCCATGACTCTGGCTATCACTGTTATCATTGCCTCGATTTCACCGTTAATTGAATGACCGGCCCATTATTTCATCCGTCCGCCAAGGGCTAATGGTAACCCCGGTTCTAGACATAACTCCGCACGTCGTCGTGACCCGTGCCTAGGACTATCGAATCTGCCCAGAGTACTAACACGTCATCGTGACCCGTGCCTGGGACGTCGTCGTGACCCGTCCTAACGTACTCTTGCTTTGAGCATGCTAGAACCTTCAACAACGATGAAATCTCAGCCTTCTAGTCATCCTCCTCGACGACTATTCACATACTAGCTCAAGCGCCTCTCGAGCCAACCATTATCAACAAACTCGAACCATATCACCGAGTTATCAACATGCTTGGAATGATCCCGTCTGGATTAAACCAAGGCTATCTCATATCATGCTTTGCTTCATCGCATCATAGCAAAGTCCCATCTCAACATCATGATCAAATCTATCCATATGAGCTTTATCATCCGCTTCATATGCCACGAGCAGCTTTCCTTATTCAAGAGCCTTTCCACTTAGCTTTTGAATCATCTTCGACCAACTTGTCCAAATTCAACCACTAATCAACTAATCAATCAAATCAATCATTAATCCAAGTAATCAAGCATTCAAACAAGATCTAAATAAACAGTTATAACAATAATGGCAATTTCGTAAATAAAGAGTCCAAATCTAACAAGCATGAATTCTAAGTAATATCTTGATGAATGAACTAGCATGGGTTAACATGTAGTAAAGCAGATATCAAAACTTCATAAACAATAGATCTACATGCAGACTTGAGGAAAATGCATGAAATCACTATCTTTAACACACAAACAAGCCACCGATCCAATATACTCCTTTGGGTCCGTGTGAGAGATAACCACCACTCACCGAATCACCTAAACACCTCAAAAACAACAAACTCCAGATCAGGATAGCAAAGGATCTAGCTTGATCCGACAAGGTTTCCCTTCAAATGATGAAATCTCTCTTCGATGGATGGAGATTTCCAACTTTGGCTCTTGGATCTTCGATTTGATCTTCAATCTTGGATGGAAGGAAGTACTAGATTAGAGTGGAGAAAAGAAGTGAAGAAGTGTTGTAGTCGAGCTCTCAAAATGGCAGCACTTCATCGCTTCAAAATCCCGATCCCAAAAATGAAGATAGGCACTTCTATTTATAGGCTGGAAATCCCTTAACTTGTTCGCCCCTAAGTCGATCACGACTCATCAAAACCCTACGACTCACGACCCAAAACACCACACGGCCTACCGACTCAACTACATAGCCGACCCAACTAGTATGCGGCTTAGCGACTTAAGTCTCCCTACGACCTAACAATATACACGACTTACCGACCTAACCAAACACAGGGCCACCCGACTTAACCACCACGCGACCTAACACATAGCCGACTTAACACTTATGCGACCTAACTAGGTTCGTCCTAACTAGACATGGAATAGCCGACCTAACTCCATGCCGACTTAACTAGACATAGCGACTTATCACAGGTCGCTTACGACCTAACTCCCAAAGGTCGCTTCACCGACCTATCTCCTATACCACTGTCCCATTAAGTCGTCCAACCCTATAGTGTAACTTTTTTTACCGAATCACCATTTTTGTAGCTTTTAATAAATTGCTAATAATTTTGTACACACTAGTATCGTGCTCTTATCTTTTATTGCTATTTTCTTTGCATTGTTGGCTGCTTGCATTTCTTAAAAAAAATTCAAAAACAAAAACAAATTTCATTCGTAGTTGCATTGTTAATACACGTTTAATTTCTGTTTTGCATTCGTATCATCTTATTTAATTTTCTAAAGGCAAATCCATATAAGATGGGGGATTTCATCATCCCTTCCTTGGCCATAAATTGCGTTGCATTTTAGAACTTGACTAATAACAACGGTTAGACATCGGACTTAAGGGTGTCACAAGCTCACCTATGGCTTAATTGTATCTTGACAAGTTGCCTTCTTTCCACAATTTATATTCTTGGTGTCTAGAATACGGCAGAGCAATAATCATATATAAATATTACGGTGATTCATAAATATTATAGTAATTGTTTCTCTGAAGGTACTTAAACTTTAGGCTGCATTGCTACGGTGATATGTGGTGCACCAATAACTCATGTCTGCTACCTAGCTAAGAACTATTTTGTTGAATTAAGATAAAATGTGATTATACAATATTGGATTAGGAGCTACAAAGAACAGAAAATTTGTAATTAAGTCATTGCATTCATTTAGTTGCATTAGTTCATGCATATTTAAAAAAATAAAAACAATAAAATCCAAAACTAAAAAATTACATTTTACTTAATTTAGATCTTTTTTTTAAAAAAAATCTTTTTAAATCTTTTCCGTAAAAAAAGTTTTCAGACAAAACTACAAAAATCAAAAGCAAAGGAAAAAAAATCATTTTATTTAAGTTAGTTTTTTAAAAACAAAATTCCAAAAAAAAACAATCTTTTCAAAAACTAAAACTAAAACTAAAAAAAGCAAAAATATAAAGAGAAAAAAGGAATTTGAAAATATAAAAAAAGAAATACAAAATAAAAATCAATCTTCTTTTTAAAAAATAAATCCTTTTTGGTAAATATTTTTCCTTTCAATATATATATATGTATGTATGTATGTATATAACAATTTTTCACTTCATCTTCTTAGTTTGTTTTAGCCTTCGGTTTCGGTCCAATCTTCCAGTAATGAACTTCCATTTTGTCGCATCAGCTAATACATGCAACAAAACCTGACATTCGTATGCACTTACCACTTTCCTTTACACATGTTACCTTCAGACTCGTTCCACCGCTACTTTTAGTTAGTGTTAGTGTCCTTTATATCATTGTACAACATTTTTATAGGATCATGTCTCCTAGTTACTTATCATATAATCTATATGTACAAATTAGTCTCGGTGCCCATACATTCTGCTTACGAGAATCAAATTAAGTTTTCGACAACTATGCATTATGTTTTGGAGAGGTATAATTTTAATCAAGAATCTATTTTATAAAACATGAAATATTTGTAAAATATATTTTCAAATATATTTAACAATATATTTTACCAGGATTTCTCTGTTTTAATGATTTTCTCTTATTTTCTAAAATATATGGTTCCTTTATAATTTATAGTAAATTATTTAAACCTAGGAAAATTCTATAGATTAAAAGTCATCTTTAGTAATCTTCTTAGAACATCATATTAAATTTCCATGTTATTCGAAAGTCATTATGGTAGGGAATCAAAGCTAAACATCCTATAATAAATCATGTTAACCTAAATATTCATAGAAATGTTCTTTTTATCATTTATAAATAATCAACACATATGAAAACCACCATATCAATTATAGCCATATTTCAACAAATATGAAAATGGTAAATTGGGTGTGTTGTTACTCACCTACGACACTTAGCTTTATGTTTAGTATCCTTAATTGTACTTAGCATTTATCTTTTCTTCTTTTTCTTATTTATCTCATCTTGGCCGCCGCCATTAATAAGTTTTTGAGCTTAAGTTTTGTTTTGTAAAAATATAATGCGTAGAATGAGAGCGTAATTATGTTTATTATTCCATAATAAGTTAGGCTACCGCCTCTCCTAGCCCATTCCTATTTTATTTCAATATCTCAAGTTAAATTATACTGAAATATGTCAAGTAAGTGTGCACCCAAAAACTTATCACAATTAACCATTACTCATTTTAGTTTAAACAACAACAAGTAAATAAATATTCCCCAAATATTTACTTGGTCTACACCACACGATTTATTAATCCCATAATTAAATTATTAACTCTTTAATCTCATAATTATTTATTTATTAAAATGTTAGGTATCACACTTAACAACTATGTGCAGTTCACTCAATTTCCATATCATAAACTCTCTTTAATAGTAATATTTTCACAAAGATCGGACAACTAACGTCAAACTCAAGATCAATTAGTCTCTTGTAAACATAAGATTTTTCTTATCTTAAGACGCATTCATCCTTTTCCTTATCAACTAGACTTTTTTAGAAGTCCCATGGATCATATCCAGCCTAAGTATTACCTTATTCGCCATTTCCCACCAACACTTAGGCGACTTGTTCGGCCCTTTACAAAATGCTTCAAATGATGTCATGCCAAGTAAAAACCCAACAAAAGTCTAGCGATCCTCCAAAATAAATAGTGTAAGCTCTCAATTAGTCTTTAAGATATGCTTCACTCTCTTTCTATGTTTTGGCATCTGTTTGGGGATGATTGACCTACTCAAGTTCAATTTCTTACCTAACGCATATTGCAAACTCTTCAAAAACCCACTCGTGAAGAGTGAATCTCGATCACTCATAATAGTAAAGGGTAAATCGTGCAACCTCACTATACCTTATACATACAAGATTGCTCAAAATAGAGAGGTCCTTGAAACCTTCATCGGATGAAATGAGCTATTTTCGTCGTGTGGTCAACAATGATCGATATACTCTCATTTTCTCTCTCACTGCATGGAAAACCATATATGAAATTAATGGAGATATGCTCCAACTTACAACGCATAGTTTCAAAGGTAATAATAAACCATCGACTTCTTTCATTCAGCGTTGACTTGTTGAAAAGTCTTGCAATCTTCTATAAACTCCAAAATATGCCTTTTCATATGCTTTTAATAAGTGCACTTTATTCATTGTACATCTTGTTGCTGTTAGGATGAATAATCATCCTAGAATGATGGTACTCTATAATTACCTCATTAATTAATTTCGTGACATCAGTAATGCATAATATCCAATCCCTGGAAGCCAACCCTTCGCATCAATAGCATGCAGATCACTATGACTAGACTTATCTCGCTTCCTAATCTGACCAATCCCTATAGTGCTTGCACCATGATTTTGGCTAGAGCAGATTTGATCAATAAGTGTGGGTCTGACCTCTAAATTTTCCAAAAAAACCGAGAAACACATTATAAGAAGGTCGGAAGTTGAACTCTGATATAAACTCCAAACACTTCTATACAACAAATATGAGAATTAATATACTATTCCTTCTACTCGATGCATCTGCCAAAACATTTTCCTTTTTGGGAGTATGGAAATACTAAAATCATAAGACATTAGGAATTCCATCCGTCTTTGTTTCTTAAGATGAGATCTTTTTGAAAGAATAAATTTCTCAAAGATTTATGATTAGTGAATAGCTCGAACCTTCCACCCAACA
Organism: Allium cepa; assembly: GCA_030765085.1. Classification (NCBI taxonomy): domain Eukaryota; kingdom Viridiplantae; phylum Streptophyta; class Magnoliopsida; order Asparagales; family Amaryllidaceae; genus Allium; species Allium cepa. The sequence continues at coordinate 952,396,250 of CM060934.1, read as the reverse complement.
ATTAATTCTTCTATGTTTCTAAAGCAAAGATAAAGACTGCCAACTCCAAATCATGTGTTTAATAGTTATTCTCATAGGTCTTAAGCCACCTACTAGCATATGCAACCACTTTGTTTTCTTGCATTAGAACTATACCGAGTCTCGTACAACAAGCATAGATGTATGTTGTGAATAGTTAACTCATTTTTGTATAAGAAGAACCGGAGGAATAGTTAACAATAACTTCATCTTAACGAAAGACTCTTTACTACATGCATCCCTTAAGAAGACTTAGTTCTTCAAAGTTAGTCATGTTAAAAGTGTAGTAACCTTTGCAAAGTCCTTAATGAACTTTCGATAATATCATGCCAAGCTAAGAAAAGTACATACTTTGGTCACACTACTCGGTACCTTCCAATCTTGCACCACAACAACCTTATTCAGTTCAACAAAAATTTCATGCTCAGATATAACATGGCCTAAGAGCCTAACTTCATGTATCAATAAGTGACATTTTGAGAACTTCTCCTTCAACGATTAATCATAACACCTCCAACACTTCTCTCAAGTGTAATTTGTGCTCTTCTTCAAAAAACAATAAAATATCGTCTGTGAACATCACCACAAATTTATTAAGTTGGTCTAGAAGACATGACTCATGAGTTCAAAAAAGTATGCAAGTGCATTCGTGGGACTATATGACATTACCAATCATTTATAAATGCATTGCGAGTTCTAAATCCAATTTTCAAAATGCAATCTCTATCCACTCTTGGTTAATGAATACCAATAGTAGATCAAATTTAGAGAAAATTCTTTGCTCCTTCGAGTCAGTCAAACAAATCATCAATACGAGGAAGAGGATATTTGTTCTTTCTCATTAATATATTCAATTCTCTATAATCGACATATAATCTCAAAGATCCATCCACTTTAATAGCAAACATGAAAAGTGCTTCTCACTTCAATGTACTTTTATGAATAAGATCCTTCTCCAAAATCTTGGAAATTTGAATTTCTAGTTCTCTTATTTATGTCATAGCCGTGCAGCTAAATAGATAAGACAACTGGCTTTACATCTCACCCTAAATAAAAATGGAATTCAATTTCCCAATGAGGAGGTAAAATCGACAAATACATATGGAAAATTTGTTACAATAGGAACTTGCACCGACCAAGGAATATGAATAGGTCAACATCATGGAACTCACGGGCTTATAATAAACCTTAAGCCTATTACAACCACTATCCTTCATATGAAATGCATGAACATCACAATCAATAATAATAATGTTCCTCATAATCTAATCCATTCCTAGTATAAGTCCATAACTCAAAAAACCAAGCACAAAAACAACACAATATAAATTTGGATCTTCTACGAAATTACATGGTGTTTCCACATATCATAGAAAGATTTGTCAATCCTCCAACGTGATTCGACAAAATAAGAGAGTCATCGATAACATAGGGAACTAGGTGAAAACTACCAATAAGATGATTAGCAATAAAAGAATGTTGAACTCCCTTATTATAGAACATGAATAGGAAAGTCATAAACATATAGCACACCTTAAATAATGATATTTTTCCCCTTGTCAAAATTTGGTGGAGTGCACAAACTAGTAGTAGGTCAAATAACGTAGGTTTTGACCACTTATCCATCTTTCTAAAGAGAAGGAAATCCTTCCTGAGATGTCCTAGTTGATCACCATGATAGCATCTTTTTGACCATTCTTGGGCTATTCTCCATTTTCCCTTACCTTGGGACTTAGGGCTTGCTTCAACTTTGGCTTCTTTCCCTTTAGAGGCCTCCTTAGCCACAGAATGTGACAACACCATTTCACCAAGACCACAACAAAGCAGTGCCCATCAGAATTTGGCTAAAAACATGATCCACACTGAGCCATGGAAGTCGAGAACAGGTGATGGGCGAATAGGCATAACTCCAACTATTGGTGGTAAAGGTGGGACTCCTATATGAGGTGGAGCTCCCAACACTATAGCTTATAAGTGCCTCTGAACCACGTTGGCGTGTATAGATCCATAGCCTCAGCATTGCCTCCAATGATATGTGCTCAATTGGCATGATCAATAGCAACTATCGGTATAAAGATATTATTAGCAACTTCCCCAAATGATAGTACATGAACATTATTAGCAACTTTCCCAAATGATAGTATAAAGCTCTAGAAATAAAAATTTAAGTGCATAAATGTTATAGACCACATATATAGTCAACCTATTTAAAGAATAGATAAAAAAAATAACAAAGAGAAAGTTAGGCATAAAGTCTATTGAAAAAAATATCACTAATCTGGATGATTGCTAATATTCTATTTTTACATGAATAATACACCAACTTCTATCTTCACATCCATCTAAAAAGTTAGTGCATTTTTACTATAGTGCTACATATACAATAAGACTGCCAAATACTAGTAATTATGGTACTAGTCATGACTCAGCTGCTATACGCTGGGCTAATGAACCATGAGTTTTTCGGTAAGGCCAAAACGCACCAAGAACAATCACTAATGTATAACCAATACCAATACTATGATGCTTCATTACATCATCTAACACCTACAATAATATCAAAACTAAATTGATATACATGTGCCTAATCGTCACCCTTTTTACAATAAGGACTAAGAGGGTAACGTGAGGTCAATAGCCTTTGCTATAATGTAGCCCGAGGTCTATTACCTATGCTACAAAGACAAACATATTCTATCTATGTATTCATGCTGCCTTAACATATAGATTCTATAGAAAAAAATCTTAAAACAAATGGTCTATAAATATCAATTCCTAAAGTTATAGCAAAGGGATACGAACTTACTCTGAATATGCCATTTCATATGGAATCGTGTATCATATTACCCTAGTCGCCATGTATCAAAACTGTTTGTACAAAAAATGGGCACAACACTTTTCGGAAGTATTTGAAGAGATAAAAGTGAAGAACAAAAATGTAAAACGAGGATTATCTAAAAAACACTCCAAAACAGGTATGAAAACGCATAGGAACACAACAATTTAGAGTGGTTCGGCGTATTGCCCATGTCCACTATGAAGTTTGATGACTTTATTGATGTTCACTTGATGATTACCGCTGATTACAATGGATTACAGCGAATTAAAGTTCTGAAATTCGAGTACAACAGCAGCTATGGAGTGCAAAGGTGAATTCGGCAGAGTCTGGACGTCAAGGAGTAAAAAGATTCCTCTTCTGTAGGCCCTGGGGCTCTATTTATAGGCACAAGAGGCTGATATCTCGTTCAGATCTTGGGAGACTTCTTCTGGCATGTGTGTGGGCCTACGCGATCGATCCCGTGAAGTTTCGGCTCGATCCATGATCGATACGAATGAATTCTGTACCGATCAAGCTTTGATCCAATCGAGTCAAAACTTGGCATGGACCTTCCTTAGGTCGTACGTAAGATCTTATGAAAATTTCATAGTATTTGGACTTATGATTTGCAAGTTATGATCTGTACGAATTGGCGTTCTTCGGTGGGCTATTTGGTTCGAATCGACGACTTCGAATCGATTACTTTGAATCGATACTGGGCACGTGCTCAGGAGATGACGTGGCATATGATTTCTGGATCGATTCACTTTCGATGCCAAGTTGACCGAGTCTTTCCAAGATTCTCGCCTTGTTCGTTTCGATAGCCATTGATTAGTTTACATCGATGGAAGACGACTCTGTTCGTATCGATGAAACGAACTCTGTTCATATCGATGGAAAACACGTGGAATATCTTGATTGTATGGCCTTGTTCGTATCGATCGGAGATGAGTCCAGTCGATCGATACCAAGTTGAAGTGGCCGGATGGATTCGAACGCTGATCAGTCGATCGATACGAATACTTATGACATGAAGGATACGAATAGGGGCTTCTCGATGGATACGAAGCAACTGGACTTGATGGATTCGAACAAGGGTCTTCTTGGACGTATATGAACTAGACAACCAATGGATATGAATTATACAATTGATGGATACGAAGCAGGGGGTCCGGATGGGTACGAAGTAGACTCCATCTGGGTGTTGATCGATATGAAGCGGGCCCGTGTGCCGATGGATTCGAAATAAGTTCTTCACCTGATGGATACAAAATGGAGCTTTCTCACTGATGGATTCGAAATAGGATCGATTCGAACTAAGGCTTAGTGATGGATACGAAGTGAGGATATTTCCTTCGATTTGCATCGATCATAACTTGAGCATACGAACTCGAATTGACTTGAAACTTGGAACATTGGCTTTCACAGCTTTGTTTGTCATGTGTTGTCAATTATAGCCTGATCCGGACTCGAACAAAATTTATCGATATCCATAGCGAACTTGTGCTCATCGACACTTGGGATAAGCGATCCTTGTTTTCTGTTAATTCCTTGATATCCCGGCCTTACCAAAAGGTGGGATAACAAAAACTACCAAATGACTCTGGACAACAGTCATACAAACTGAAATACGTCGCAAGGATTACTTATAACCTCCTTATCATCCAATGAAACACCCCTACCCTATACCCATACTACCTAAGAGTATTATCGAGTAACACTGTTGGATAATATAGAGAATGAGGCGATATGGGGTATACACGTGTATATTCCTTAGACCAACATCGTATATAACTTATATCGTATAATACTCACCATAGATGTACATGGTCTCAGTTAAAGCAATAACCATGTGTGTCTCTAGAACAAACAGTACATGATCATAAAGAATAAATCAAAGTTCACAAAGTCAATATGCAACAGATATAATATAATATAATATACAGCATAATACATAGTCCAAAGGGATACAAAATGATAGTCTCTAGCTCAATGTACAATACATCATTAAATACAACTAGCCTATAGTTCAGTCTACAAAACATCATAAAATAGAACTACTAAATACATCGATAAGGCTACAAAATATGTAGGGAATGTATCATCCTATAACTACTATTAGCCTCCCCAAAAGTCCCACCAAGCTCTAGAGTCATTGTATGCACCTGGAATCTCTCGGACTGACATAAGTATTATAAACAACACACGGGTCAGACTATATCTATACCGATGTGTTAAATTTCATAAAACATAATAATAAGCTCATGGATATGTGTATAAAGCAATCGCCCGATAAACCGGATAGACAAGTCATACAACAAACATCCATCAGTCCATCCATGAATGATAATCACATATCCATATAAATATATCATATTTATATATACAAATCAAATTTAGTGGAGATGGGAGTCGACTGTACGACAGACACAAGATCCCAAGTAGAGTCATATCACAATATCCAATATTCATATGAGGTGTATAAATAGTGTGTACTCATTTATCACTCTATGTAAAACTAGACGGGAGTCTAATAGCTAACCGCTTGCTCTAGAAGCCTAAGTGTTAGGTTACTCACCCAAATTAACTCCTACAGTCTTATGTTACCTTCATGGTAATTGCGAATATATCCACCTAATGTTCTCATTAATGCAAGGACTCTAATCACGACCAGAATCCCGCCCTTATATGGTAATCGAGTATTGACTTAGATGACATAAGGGGATAGGTTGGCCACCCCAAGGGTTAACCATTATCTAATAATCTTCAAAAAAGTGTCACGGATCCGGGGCATGACCCCAAGATCAGGCCGCTTGGGTAGATACTGGCCTAATCTAGTTCTCCCTAAATCCAAGCAAATATCCAGGAGCTCATGATGACAGACAAGTAGAAAGTATCTATGTATATATAAATGGGTATCCTTCTAACTCAAAAACCATGAGTTTTCTCAACCCTATGAGCCTCACCTCACTTAAGTACGAACCATCATCCTATTCCCGCCTTATGAGTGTCATCTACTTACAATGAATAACCAATAAGTATCACAACGATGTCTCATACCATCGTCCGTTATTAGTTCATTTATTTATTTCTCATAAACTACATGCAAACCCTACCACATCTGTATGCAACAAGTTTGATGGATAACTGGAGAAGTATTATCGAAAGTCCCATACCAGGCGATATTACTAATCCATCTATTCAAATTTCTCATTATACAGAAAATAAAACATACATATGTAAAATAGAAGAAATTACACACACACATACACATATTTGCATATATTATTTTGATAGTATAAGTAATATTTTTTTATGATAGATGCTAGGTTATTAAATTTGATAATGTATGGTGATATCCAAATAGATATATAAACAACATAAAATACTTTTACAAGTCCATTATATAATTTTAAATTATTAACAAATACTATAAGGCCATTTTACAATTTAAAAAAAGAACTTACTAAATTGTCTTAATAATTCATTTATACAATAGTATTAAACTAGTTTATTTAATTATAAAACACTTTAAATTATATTTATAACCATACATAAAATGTAAATATATTATAATATACTTTGTTTATAGTTTATTTTAATTTAATTTTATTTTAATTTTAGTTTTTTAATAGACACAACTGGTCACTACCACCGATCGACCAGTAGCAATCAATCGAGTGGATGTTGGGGGTCTACCGGTCAAGCTACCAACGACGCAATTCTTATGCCTGAATCAATTCATTTTTAGGTCATCTCTCCTTCTTTGCTGCCATCTCCTTATACAATCAAGTGTATGCACTCTTGTGCTACCTTTCTATGAATCATTCATATCTTAATAATGATTAATTATCCAATATCGATCAAATATAAGATGACAAAGAAAGAGGAAAGGTTATGGTAATCGGGTTATATGAATGTACAGACCCAAATTCATCATTCCAGACATCACAATATCAAAATAAACATAGTAGTGAGTGAGATTACTCACATTGACTATGAAGAACATAATTGTTTTGCTAATCTCTTCCTGCTTTTCTTCTTTCCTCTCGTGTTCCTTTCATTGTAAATTCTTTTCTTCAATTGATGATCAATGAATTCGACAAGCTAATTTTGGTGTTGTATTATATCAAAAGTTCGAATTAAATTATGGGAATTTATAGGACTTCTTTTGGATTTTATTTTGATTTTCAAAGTGGTGGAGTATAGTTAAGTTTTTTATTTTCTAAAGTAAGATAAATGTTCATTTAGGCTATATTTATAAGTGAAGATGAACTGTCTAGAGTTAGAAATCTCTAGAGCTTAAAGAAATCATGAAACATCGATTTGGGTTTGGGCTTAGGAATGTTGGGTTTTCTTTTATTAATTTACTCATTTTCACATAGCAAGCTAATATGATTTAATTAATAAAACAAAGCCCAACATTCCTAAGCCCAAACCCGAATCAATGTTTCATGATTTCTCTAAGTTCTGGAGATTTCGAACTCCACAGAGTTCATCTTCACTTATAGATATAATCTAAATGAACACTTTTATTTCCTTTATGAATCAAATTACATCTCTAGGCCCTTTACGAAACTAATTTATGCTATGCTAAATTTCTTACTAACAAATCATATTATTAACTATTTTACAAAATTATTTTCTATAATTTATATATCTAATTTAATTATTTTACTTAAATTTATTCATTAATTAAATTCGAACTTATTTAATAAAATACTTTCTATCATCAAAATATTCTCAAACTTATAAAAAAATTAACATTTTATTCCAAATAATTAATTTGTATCTCCGAGTTTCAAAATAACGAAATCTAACTATCAAATCAATATTTTTTTCATACCAGACCCTTATCATTTTTATTTACACTTTTCATCAAATTTCCAAATTACTCCAATAATTACATATTTATTATTTCAAAACACATTAATTTAGTTAATTGTTGTTATTAAATTATTAATTTATTACTTCTCAACAACAAATTGTTAGTGACTCCTGTTATCCCGCTTTTCGGCAAAGCCGTGATACCAAAAGATCGATCGAAAACAAAGGACAGTTCGTCTCAGAGATTGGTCATACTTCGCTTCACTATGGATATCGCTGAATTTTGTTCGAGTCCAGATTGAGCTACAATTGATAGGACATGACAAGAAAGATCATAGAAGTCAGCATCTCGAATGATCAGCGATTTCGAAAATCAGGGTGAGTAGATACCACTCATTTTGGAATACAGAGATTAATTTATAATAGTTAAAATTAATTATTGGATGATTGGTTGAATTGATATATTATTATCAGTTGAATGTTATATTATATACAGTAGCATATATATTAGTAGTTGGGTATATTCCCACCAACTGGAGCGGATGAGACACTATAAGCCTCGCACAATAGCGGATGACCCTATATTACCGCGATATCCCGCTTGAAGCGAGATTGGTATTTTATGTTATAAAACATCTATGGTTGCAGGGAAACAGGTTGGAGGAATCCAACTGAATTTCTCAAAATTATATTGATTGTTTTCATATTTAGCGATATATGATGTGAATGAATAATCTGTTATGGATTGTTGTGTGATTTGACCTATTGGATGCTGTAGTAGCACTGGCCTAAATTTTTGTATTTTAAATACCATAGATAATATTTTTGAATTTTAAAAAGAAATTCAAAGGTTATTTTTGGAAATAAAAATATTTATATGGAAATTGGAAATTGAATAAGAAATGGATTTAGATTAAACAAAAGATTTGATTTGGAATTCACTTAACTATTTTGTAAAGTGGTTCAGATAAGTATTTTTAAAATTAATTGATACATAGAATTTGGGAAAATAGATTTTAATGATATTATAAAATTTAAAATGGAAGTTGAAATCGAATTTTTGAACGGAAATATATATATCGAATTTTGGATTATTTTAAAGACAATTGATTTGTATAACACAATGACTTGATTTTGGGTTTGTACTTAACTATTCGTTAAATGATTAAATATAGATTTTAAAATAATTTAAATAAGGAATTTTCAATAGTGGAATTGTAAATGATATTTCGGAAAATATGGATAAGGAGATAAAATCAATATTTAAAATAGATTTGAAAAATAAATGGGTTTTATAAAGTGATAGATTTAAAAATGAAGTTTATAAACGAGGATGTTTTATAAATAAGTGAAACCCAAATGACTTTATGAATTTATAAACGATGTTTATAAATAAAGTGCAGTGATCATCATTTGATAAATTGGGATTGTAAATTCACAGTGTGAATTTAAAATCAAATATGGAAATCAGTTTAGAAAGAAATAGTGAATTCTATTTTAGAATTTGGGAATAGTTGTAAAATTGGAAATGTAAATTGATTTGTGATAAATCGAGAGAGATTTATAAGTATAATATTGGCTATGTTGAATTTTAAAAATAGTTTTTTTCAAGAAGTATGTTTTGTTTTCAAAAAGGATTTTTATTTATTAAACTATGTAGTTTAAAAACTATTATTCAGATTAAAATATTTCGAAAAGTTAGTTATTCAAATATTAAATTTTTTTGAAATGAATTCTAAGTGTTACAAACAAGCTTTATAAATCGATTAGTATTATTTATAACTGAATTGGAAATTAGTTATCGTTGTTATTTAAAAAGTGGTTTTGATATTTTAAATAATTACTTAAATGTGTTTGAAATTTGTTATTACTCTTTAAAATACTTGTTTTATAAATATAGAGTTTTGGAAATTGGTTGAAGTTATTTATAAATAATCTCGAGTTGTAAATTGGATTTTATTTAAGGAATGAGATTTTATAAGAGGAATCTTATGATGGAATTCTGGAGACTTAAATTTTTTTCCAAAATCTTAGATACGAGAACTTCGACAATGAATCTGAATTCATAAAAGAAGTTATAAACTGTTAGCCGAGGTTATAAATAAGTATGATCGATTTTTGGAAATTGTAAATGGAATTAATAAAATTCCGAAGATGATAAGTGACGAAAATGTTTCGAAGTATGGATATTTGAAATGATTTGGAAAATATACTTATAATATTTTCTAAGTATAAGAATAAGGATTTTGGAAATGTTGTAACGACGAAATGTTTTATATGGAAATATTTTTCTAAGTAATGAATTATGAATTGAATTTGGAAATATTTCTAAGTGTTGAAATAAGATATGGTTGGAAATATCCTGTTGTGGATTTAAGTATTTGAAATTGTTTTTAAATATTAAAATGTTGAAAGAAATATGAATATATATATATATATATATCTTTGTAAAGATATTTGAAATGAATATTTTGAAAGATTTATAATGTAGGCCTAGTAACTGTTTATGTATGTAATTTGATAATTAAATAAACAACTATCAAATTTGGCCAAATTCGATAACTGTTTCAAAGAGACTGAGATCGGATTTAATTATCCTAAAACCACTTCGATCTGATTTATGCGTTATGAATTGTGATATCATGAAGATAATGAAGAAGGTAATCTTGGAGATTCGGTTTTTTCAGACCTGAAACAACTTGTATGGATGACTGCTATCATTACATCATTTCCTGGAAGGCAGCGTTAGCATTCCAAGTATGAATGCTATTCTTAAGGTAATACGTAGCCTTAAGCATCATCAACCGGGAATGACTAAAACAGAGGAGATACAACAAGGCTATTTGGGCTGCTTCCATTAGGGTATGATCATCACTCATCTAGTACGGACATTTATCATCATCATTATTTATCACTTGTTTCTTTTCGGGGACCATTAGTGGTGATCATATTTGGTACTATCCTGTAAGAGGTAGGCCGTCTTGTGTTGGCAGAGATCGATAAGTTCGATCTCGGTACACTTTTTAGAGGTTTAGTGTGACGGACGGTATCCCAGTAGCCATATCATTGTATGGAATCCAATATCCACTACGAGCCTGTACGGTTTTAGTTGTATACCAGATATGCTGAAATGTGAGATGCAAGCATTTCGGCTATTTTCTAATTTATTTCTATATACACTATTATAATATTAGATGATTTTGATATAATTTTTTTTGGTTATCGTAAGGTAGAAACCCGCCGTATTTATATGTGGCGTGGTTTTATGAGATACCTTTGTTTTTCAAAAGGTTTCTTTTGAAAATAATTAAATTCAAATTGAGTGTGTTTTCTCATGCTAGTTTTCCAGACTGACTCGGATGTTATTTTATTATAATGCTCGGGTCAGACCGAGTATTACAGATTCAGGTAGGATGCTATGGAGCTCAGGAGATGAGCTAGAGGATTTTCAGGCATATTATACGTACTTGGTTATTTCTACTGTGTGAGTCATGTTGTATATTCAATGTTTTTTAGGAGAAGTTATTATAACTGTCCAAATTGATCGTTGATTGTTGTACTCTGATGATTGTGTGTGTATTAACAGCTACAGGTTCATTTGTATAAAAATCTGCTATTATCTATTATACGCTGTTCCGCAGCGAATGTGAGATTTTGTATTAATTCTGTTTTCTTCTATCTCTTCTATTTCTTTACCCCCCAGCAATCGGTATTTCCGGCACTTGATATTCAACATGCTATATAGTGAACGTATTAATGTCAATTTTCGAGGGTTGAAATCCTGGGTCACGATTATCTTAAGTAAATAATTAAATAGTAATTAATTAATCCTTAATTAATAATTAAATAATAATTAACTTTGATTAAGTAATAAATCATGATTAACTTATTTGATTAACACTTATGTTTAAAAACAATTATTAACAAATGATTAAGTTCTAATTACTTTTATTAATTAATTAATCACTTAAATAATCATCAAATAATTAAGTAATTAAATAATTGCTCTCTAATTACTTAATTAAAGTTAGAAAACATTTCCAAAAAAGACTTCCTAAGTAAAAAAACAAGTATAGATTAGAAAACTAGTCAAAAAATTTGGAGCTACGCATATAGCGACTATCGCCATACGGACCCGTGATTTTCAAAACCTGAAATTTTGATTTTCTAACCTTTAAAACTTTGACTTTGAACTCTCGTCTTCTTTAAAACATGAAAATAAACTTTTAAAACCAAAATTAAAGATTTATACTTAAAAACATTTCACTTTGAAACAGAAACAACTTTTCTAAGAAGGATTTCTATGTCGCTTTTGGCTAGCAGATTGCTTATTCATGTCATGAACCCACATGCAACACATACATTATTCAATCATAATACCAAATCATAAAATTATAGCACAATCATAAGAAAGAATATTGATTCAAAAATACTAATCAACTTCCCAATATTCAAGGTATGATCTTTATCGCCCACTCAAACTTTGACATAAGCAATTGATAACAAATCAACATATATGCACGTATATATAACATTACATACTTAAGCAACATTTTAACTCATAAATTTTAGAACTTTAAATTTTTTGTTATCTTGAGTTTTAAAAACAAGAACTTTACTTACCAAACTTTCACTAACTTAAACTAAACTTGTTCTCGACTTAGACACTTGCTCCTAGCTCAACAAAGTGATGCGGACCCTTGGAAGGCTAAATGGGCTCGGCCAAGTGAACAATAGACATATCCATAGGGGAGTTGGGCTCGGCCAGGGTGGTTTTGAGGTATATGAGCTTTTTTTGGTGGAGGATGATATTTGGAAATGAAGTAAGGCTATTTAGCTTGATTTGTAGAAGTGTATTTACTAGTTTTAGCTTAGGAATTTCTCTTGGAAGCCATGGATGAACTTGTAGATATGAAGAGGATAGAAATGAATATGGGAATGATGGTGTAAAGGAAGAATGTGTAGAGATAGGAAGTATTTACAGGCAAAATAAATGAAGTAATAATTTAAATTAACTTTACATTTAAAATATATTAAATGTTGTCATGTAGCCTGCTTCTGTACCCTCCCCATCACCCTAGGTGCACATATCCACCATGAGATCTCCCTAGGCCATGTTGTAGGGTACTTAAGGTATGGAAAAGGATTATATATATAGTGTGTGTGCGTGTGCGTGTGTGTGTTTTTTTTATATGTATATATGCTTTTTATAGCATAATTTTTCACATCCATGCTAAGGTATAAATATATATAAGTTAATTTACATAAGTATGCTTCATTAATACTAATCCTAACATATATAAATGTGTTCATATTGCACCAAGTGTGCACAACATTCCCGACACTTTTGGGTGTCGAAAAGTCGAAATTTCGGAAAAGGTTCTTCGGTCACATTTCCTATATTTATTTGAACTATCTATATTGGTAAACAAATTTTGAAAACTATTTTATCATCATTATTAAATAATAATATTTTTCCATAAACTCATAAAAGGTTATTTCGCTATTTTCTTAAAAGAAAAGATACTTCACAAAAATCATATTATTATTTAATAAATCTCACTTTTATTATAAATACAACAAATTCTCTAGTTTCACTTTTGAATAGATTTTTCATCAAATATTTTAGAATTTTCACAAAAATTCATAAATAGTTACTGTAATAAATTTTATACCTTAATTTAGTATAAATTGTTAAATCATTACGATTTATAGATATCATTCAAAATTTGCAAATAATCTTATTTTCCGTTGATCTATCTATTTTACTCAAAATTGCATAATTTCGCTTTTTTATTAATTAATTATTTTCCTTAATCAACGACTAATTATTATAAAATATTATCGCTCGATATTGAAACAATTTAAACAGATAAATAACAGAGTCATATCAAAACATCACAACAACCAACCAATCACACATAACATATCAACTAATGGATATTTTCATTGAGGGGTATTCATTTAGTATTTTTAAAACATAAATAATTAAAATTGTATAATCACACCAACATGCTTTTGCAAACAGCTCCAAAAGTCAACAAAGTACATGCCAAATTGTTCAAAATTTCAACACGAGTTCAACGGGACAAACCATGCATGAATTGTGGTTTGTATGCAAAGGATATAGGGTTAGAAGGCGAGGGGTATTTTAGTAATTTAATAATTAAAATAAAACGAAATGCTATCGCTATAGTAATCACACTCTCCCAACATCCCTACTACGCACCCAAATCAACACCATCGAGCCTAGTTCGCTAGCATGAGATCAGATTCATACTGCCTTCCACCTCTGCTATACTTCATCAGCCTCGTCGTCGCCTCCAAAGCCACACCAATGTTGGAAAATGCCCTAGTTCCAATCGTATGGATCAACTTCGCTCATTCTTCTTTATGAATCGGTACCCTCTGATTGTCCCACAGTTGCAAATCCATTATTGAATTGAAATTCCAAAATCAATGCCTCATAATTTTCTAAAGATTCCTTACCATCTATCGAATATTCAGCCAAGATGCAACTGAATTTCAAAAAACGAACTTCACACTATGTTCATGTCATCGAACCATATTAAACAACAAAAGGCCTAGTTTTGGATTGGTTTGTCAATTGGTTTATTTTGTAGTTAAGAAATTATTCGCCATTAGAGAGAGATTAATGGGATTTTAAGATTAGGGATAAAATGTTATATGATGGTTGAGTTTTTGGCTTCATAGAGTCGTATATATAGGTAATGAGGTGGGTTCAGTTATATGCAACTGTTTGACCCTAAAGTAGTTTTGTGCCCTATTTTAACATTGTAATGCCGCTATTTCGTGAACCAACCTCCAAATCTATTAAAATCATATACTAAATTAGTCAGCTCGGAAAGGCCTATGCACCGGTCAAAAATACAACACCTAATCACCGTTCAATTAAAAATCCATTTTAATTAATTTAATTTGTAGTGTCAAATTTATGCGTCATTGCATTCCCCACCCCTCCCAATAAAAAAGGAATTGCACCCCCACATTCCTAAAAAACTTCCATCAACCAAATTAATAAAGCATCATTATGGGTATAATTACGTAACATGGGAAAGCACACTAATCATAAGCTAACTACTTATGAAGTACTATATAATAAATATATTAACTTTCACAATGTCAAGTAATATAAAATTGACTTATATCCCAAACAATTAATTTCCCACAATGCTTATATACTAAAATAATATATATTTAAATATTAAATTTCCAATAAAATTCTGTAATTAAGATATGGAGAATAGACGCACAAAAAAAAATATGTGTGCGCGTGCGTGCGTGCGTGAAAATAGTATATACATATATGTAAGTTTATCAGTGAAAACTCAAGATATAGGATCTGGTACCTATAAATTTGCATAGTTAGTTTCCCACAATACACGAATCCAATACATAAACAAATTAAACATATCAACAACCAAGGTACATGGAATACATTCATCATATGATGGATACACACGCATATAGTTCATATATCCATAATTTATATATCAAACTTCCTGCATTGTTACTGAATTTTTATTTTATTACATCATACTAACCATTTGTGTGTGTGTGTGTGCATATCCTTATATAAATTTATGCACATGCATATATGTCTATATGCATACCATTTGTTCTATCTCTTTTAATATTCATACATTTCTCTCCATATATATATATATATATTCAATTTTCTAAAAAATCCAAAAAATGTGTTGTTAGACAAGATTAAACCGATGACCTCTCTAAATGAATTGTACTTTCTTAACCAACTACACTAAACATATTGTTTTCAAAACTAAAAGATTGAAAATTATTTGTTGAACAAGCAAACATTTTAGTCTTATAAAATAAATATCTTCTAAATCAACTCCTAATATAAAAAATTTATAATCGAAACCGATCAGCTAAGAAAAACCTATGCAATGGTTATAAGTACGGTACCTAAATAATCCTTTAATTTAAAATTCATTTGACTAATTTAGTATTAATAGTGTTAAATTTGCAAATAGTTAAATGTTTTATATGATACAATATAAAAGGTTGAAATCACATGCAGATCTGACTTGACATGAAGAAGTCATGGATCAATCGCCATTTTTCTCCCTAGACCATTCTGATCGATCAACCCCTACCTATAAGTACGCCACCATGGACAAGTACCTCTTAGGATTAGCAAATAAAGTTACCAAAAGTGTTAGAGCGTTCTATATGATGATTCAAGATGCATGATTGGTTCAAATTTCAAGAGAATCCGACTTAAAACGAAAGATTTATGGATCAATCGCCCTTTTCTCCTTGGTCTATTCTAGTGGATCAACCTCGACCAATAGGAATGGATCAACCTTGACCAATAGGGATGGATCAACCTTGATATATAGGAATGGATCATTCCCTCCATCTCAATCACTCCTACTATGGAAGCATCCCTCCATCTCGATCTATATGGGCTGAGTCAACCTTTTCCTATTCTACGGCCCTATTTTATGCATATATAGACTGGATATTTCTTGGAAGAATTTCCAAGGGCATTTAGAGTGACCCAAGGCCCAAAAGAGCTCCTTCTATGCCTATAAATAAAGGGGGACATCACCAAAGAAAGG
Organism: Allium cepa; assembly: GCA_030765085.1. NCBI lineage: Eukaryota > Viridiplantae > Streptophyta > Magnoliopsida > Asparagales > Amaryllidaceae > Allium > Allium cepa. The sequence goes on along the minus strand of CM060934.1, from coordinate 952,379,978 downwards.
AATAAAGTCCTTCCATGCAAAAACAATATTTCTTCACTAAATTCTACCAAAACCTCATAGATCAGATCTAAAAATAATTGTACCTCTTACTATTGTAATAGAAGCTCAATAATAAAAGATCAAAGTGGATGTAGGCTAGAGATTTAACAATCATTATAAAAATTGTATTATTCTTCTCTTTTTAGTTATTCTTCTTCTTGTTAATACCACGGATATTGATTTGATGAAAAGGACCATATAAATATCAGTACTGGTGATTTTCCAAGTTGCATATAATATTTTGCACGATACTATACGTGTTTATACAAGTACAGGATAATCGAGTTTGAATATCGATCGGTAAAAATAATGGAGATTAAGATTCGAAGGTGATATTTAAAGACTCATGAGTTTAGAGACAAAGACACAAAATGTTCAAGACTATAGTTTATAGTTAACAGGCCTTAGATTAATTTGTTGAAGTCCTTGAATAACAACTTTCTTTCCTTTGAATCCTCTCTGTTAGGAACTAGAGAAAGTGGTTTTGATGACAACAACCTTTGTAACTTATTTTATTATAACTTATATACCAACACTATTGTCTAGATATATATATATTAATGTTATTATGCAGGATATATGTAAGGCAGGAACTGATTATTGAAGACTGTACAGTATAAAGATCAAGAATGAAGAAATCAAGTTTGAAGACTCGTGAGTATCAAGATCAAGACTTCAACATAAGTGTCTAGTTTTGTTAAAACTTCATAATAGCATGGAAATCTTCATTCCAAATTTCATTTGGGATGGAATCCATTTCTACCTTTTTAGTGGCCTACAAACCCATGACAAGCAGCTTACAAACCTACGACAAGTGGCTTACAAACCCACGAACATCCTGGTTTTGTACAAGTTCTCAAGTCCTGATGTAATGAAATATTCTGCAGGAAGAAGTTTGCAAAACTACTTCAAAATGGTTTTTAAAAATGATTTTCAAAACTGCTTTTCAAAATGTTTTAGCCTTAAAAATTATCTTTTCAAATGATTTTCAAAAGGATGTTTTAGCCTCTAAATATTATTTGTTTTTGTTTTTAAATAAACTCTTGTTTTAAACTTCATTTGTTTTTCTAAAACTATCTTCTGATTTTTAAATATTCTTTATACTATATATACTTGAGATTTAAAATCAAATTTATATATACATTCTAAAAATATATTTTTCTACTCTTCTTTATTTTAAAACATCGGAGAATTAGTTTATTTTACTCCAGAATCATTTTATCTTCTTTTTCTTTCAATACCATTTTCAAAACAAATTTTACATTGTTTTTAACTAAGGGATATCGACATCATAGGATACCCCATGTCGATATGTGGCCATTAAATTCACAAGTTTCAATTTTCAAAAGAAGTGTCTATTCGTTTAAATCCCTTCACGAATGATTATGACCGTTACTGGTCTATAAATAGCCTTCACAAATGAATTTTTTTAACTAAATAGTTTCTTATTTTCTTCACTCCTTCTACTCCACAAATCCATATTCTAAAGTTTTCATATTTTTAAGATCGTGCCGAATTCTCAAGTAAATCAAATTAGAATCTCATTCTTGTTTGATTCTCAACCCTCTCTCGAAGATCAAAGTGCTATTCAGAGTTGTATGATCAATTTGTAATCAAAAGTTTATCGAGTCTCTCTATAAGGTGTGGTTGTGCCTGGAAATCAATTGGGTTATCTTCTGTCTCGTAAATCAAGTGAGTTTGCCCCGGACTCGAAGACAGGAGGGTACCTCAAGGCCTTTAGAATTTGAGGACTGTAATCTCGACAATGGTATAATAAACATCTACACGAGGTGTTTGCCTTGGTGCAGGACTGGACGTAGGGTAACTCCGAACCATTATAAAATCCGGTGTGTTATTTCCTTTTACTGCTTTTTATTTACTTTCTGCATCTGTATTTGATTCTGTGATTGTTCTATGATTAAGTTTTGCATTTGTTTGTGTCGTAATTTTACTTTAGTCCATATAAGTCTTAGAATCCATTAAACACTATTCATCCCCCCCTCTAGTGTTAAATTAGCCTTCAAATCCTTAATCCACGCTCCCTTTCACTCTCTTATCAAATTATTTATTTTATTATCTAATATATATATATTATTTTCAAAATATATTTCTACAAACTTTTTATAATATTTTTATAAATTAAAGTATTTAAAAACTATGTTTAAATGAATTTAAAAAAGTTCAAAATTTTAGAAAATTTTGTTAATACTAGTTTGAATTCATGCATTTCATCAAAATATAATAAGTCTTCATAGAGTTTTTATGAAAAATCAAGTTATCTACCGAATTGGTTTGTTATGCAGGAACGTACATGTTACATGGCTTTTGAAGAATCAATAACCAATGGACAAAATGTGCAAATTGAGAAAGATAAATGGATACTTGATAGTGGCTGTTCAAGGTATATGACTGGAAATCCCAAGATACTCAATGACATTATATATCAAGATGGTGGATTGGTCAACTTTGGAGATAACTCAAAAGGATATGTGATTGGCATCAACAATGTCGGTAATTCTAAAACTCCTCTTATTTCTGATATTTTGCTTGTTTGGAATTTGAAACATAATTTGCTTAGTATAAGTCAATAATGTGATAAAGGATTTAAAGTAAAATTAGCAAAAGATAAGTGTCATATCGAAGGTAATAAGTCAAATATTATCTTTGAAGGAATTAGGAAGAAAAACATTTACATCCTTAGTATGAAAGTTTCAATTTATAACTTATGTCTTTTGGCTAGTACAAGTGACCCTTGGATTTGGCATAAAATATTTGGTCATTTAAATTTTAAACTGTTATCTGGGTTATCAAAACCTGTCTTAGTTAGAGGTCTTCGCAGGTTAAACTTTAAAGTAGATAGTATATGTGATGCTTGCCAATTAGGAAAACTTAATAAAAGTTCATTTAAAATGAAAGATATGATTTCTACTTTTTAAACCTCTAGAATTACTTCATTTAGATTTATTTGGTCCATCTCAAGTTCAATCAATTAATCACAATAAATATGTTTTTGTAATTGTAGATAATTATTCTAGATATACTTGGACAATTTTTCTTAAACTTAAAAGTGATGCTTTTGAATTGTTTAAGAATTTAGATAAAAGAATTCAAAATCAACTTTCTTTTAAAAAAAACTCTTCGTAGTGATCACGGTGGAGAATTTGAAAATGAAAATTTTGAGAATTTTTGTAATCAAAAAGGAATTACTCATAATTTCTCTTTTTAAGAACTCCACAAGAAAACGGAGTGGTAGAACGTAAAAATAGAACGGGAATGTGTTAGAACAATGCTTTCTGATAGTAACTTACCTAAAAACTTTAGGGCTGAAGTAGTCGCTACAGCTTGTTATATATTAAATAGGATTTTAATTAGACCATTAACTAATAAAACACTATATGAATTACTTTACAATAAGATACCCATAGTAGCTTATTTTAAAAAATTTGGTAGTAAGTGTTTTATTCTTAGTACAAAAGACAATTTAGATAAATTTGAACCTAAATTCGACAAAGGTATCTTTATCGAATATTCTAATAGAAGTAAAGCATCTACAGTTTATATTTTAAGAACTAACACTATTGAAGAAACAATGCATGTATCTTCTGATGAAAATTTTAAAGATACTGTACGAATAGAAGATGAAGAAGATTTTGTAACTTTAAATAATGAACCTATTGAAACTATTTGTTAAATCATTCAACCTAATAAAAGAATTAGATTATTAAAAGATCAACCTGTAGAAAATATACTATGCAATATTGAATCTATAGTTAAAACAAGAAATCGACTAAATAGTATGAGTAATGTAGCTTTTATATCAACAATTGAACCTAAAAATCCAAAGGAAGCATCATCTCATGATTCATGAATTCTTGCTATGCAAGAAGAATTGAATCAGTTCACCAAAAATGATGTTTGGAAACTTGTTCCTAGACTTGAGGATAAAAATATAATTGGAACAAAATGGGCTTCTAAAAATAAAATGAATGAACTTGGTGTGGTCGTGAGAAATAAAGCGCGTTTAGTCGTGCAATGTTTTTGTCAAGAAGGAATTGATTATGACAAAACCTTTGCACCCATAGCAAGACTAGAAGCTATCAGGATTCTACTTTCTTTCGCAAACTACAATAATTTCAAGTTATATCAAATGAATGTTAAAGTGCTTTTCTAAATAGTTTTGTAAAAGAAGATGTTTATGTTGAACAACATCCACTATTTGAAGATAATAAATTTCCAAATCATATATATAAATTAAAGAAAGCTTTATATGGTCTGAAACAAGCTCCTAGAGTCTGATACGAAAGACTAAGATATTATTTACTACAATCTGGTTTTGAAATTGGTAAAATAGATACAACTCTTTTTATTAAAAGAAACAAAAATGATATTCAATTGGTACAGATATATGTAGATGATATAATATTTGGGTCAACTAATAACATAATGAATAAAGAATTTTCAGATATAAAACTAAAGAATTTGAAATAAGTCATATGGGAGAACTAAGTTTCTTCTTGGGGCCTCAAATCAAACAATTAGATAAATGAATTTTCATTAGTCAAGAAAAATATGCTAAGGATTTAATTAATAAATTTGGATTGACCACTTCTAGTGGGAAACCAACTCCATTGACAATTAATGTAGCTTTAAGTAAAGAAGATAAATCAAAAGATGCTGACCAAAATTTATATAGCGGAATTATTGGTTCACTGCTTTATATAACAGCAAGTCATCCTGATATCATGCATAGTGTCTGTCTCTGTGCAAGATACTAATCTCAACCTAAAGAAACTCACTTAAAAGATGTTAAAAGAATTTTAAGATATGTAAAACATATTTTAGATTATGGTTTATTTTACCTTAAAAATGATGTATTTGATTTAATTTCATATTGTGATGCTGATTACGCTGGATGTAAATCAGACCGGAAAAGTACAAGTGAAACTTGTCACTTTCTAGGACATTCTCTGATTTCATGGTTTAGTAAGAAGCAAAACACTGTATCCTTGTCAACAACTGAAGCAAAATATATATTTGCTACTTTGGCTTGTTCTCAAGTTATATATATGCAATAAACTTTAAAGATTTTGGATTAACTATAACTAAATCGCCAATTTATTATGATAATACTAGTGCAATAAACCTATCTAAAAATCCAATTCATCATGCTCGAACAAAATATATTGATATTAGACGCCATTTTCTTAGAGATAATATAAGTAAATAAGTCATAACTCTTGAATATATTAATACTGAAAACAAATTGCTGATGTATTAACCAAACCATTAAATGAACAAAACTTTACTAAATTTAGAAGAGAATTAGGCATATGCTCATTAATTGAAATATAAATTATAAATAATTATAACATTCCCGTCTTTAAATCAAATTTAATTTGGTAATTTAAATAAAATTTTGGATTAAATTGTAAAATAAATTGATTTTTTCTAAATTTATAAAGATATGTTTTGTTGTTTATTTATATTTATAAATCTACTCTAAATTGAACTTTAGAATTGAAATTCAAAAGTAAATATTTCGAGGAATAATTTGAATTTGTAACTCTTTATTTAAAACTAATAAAAAATTATTTTCTAATTTTAATATATATGTATATATATTTGAAAGTTATGATTTGAATTTAGTATAAATATACAAATACGAAATATAAAACAAGAATGGATAAATGTTTTAAAATATACATTGGATTTGGAAAAATCTATAATTTAATAATAGAAAAACTTGTTTTGTATTTATAATGATTTGAAAATTTTATTTTGAATTGATATAAGTATAATTTGCTTAAATTAATAAAAAAATTAAAATACTTTTCCTTTATACTTGAAATATAGTTTTGTACATATTTAAATTTGTATTGGATTTGAAAAATTACATTTCAAAATTTGTTATATATATATGTATGTATGTATGTATGTATGTGTGTAAGAAAATGGATTTATTTAAATTGAAAATATAAATATAATGTATACGTAATATAAAAGTAAGGCAAGGGCTAAACATAAATTTATAAATAAAAATGGAATAAGGGTTTAAAATACAAATTTCAAATTAAATGAAATAAGGGTTTTAACACAAAATTGCAAGTTGATGACATTTATAAATAGATAAAGACATGCAAAAATACACTTGTAAAAATATTAATATAAGCAAATAACAAGTGTTAACACAATTGTACAAGTGGCATTTATCTTTTAATTTTGAATTAGCTAAAAAACATTATGAATTTGAGATAGTAACCAGCTATTTGAAAACTATCTCCTCTATTTTTCAAACCTGAAAATCAGAAGATCAAACAAAATCATCTCAAAATCAAAAGAAATCTGGAAACAAGAAAATAAAAAAAAACAAAGTAAAGATCAAAGCAAAGTTTTAAAGCCTAAAGCAGTTCAAATTTCAGCTTTAGATTCAACTTTGAATTAAGCAAAACAAAATTAGAGTAAAAAGATTCAGCCTAGAAAGAAATCAAAATAAAAAAATCAAAAATCAAAACAACCTGGAACTCAAAGCAAGGATCAAGCCAAGAATCAAATCAGTAATCAAAACAAGACCAAGCTTCAGGTAAATCAAAAAGATAATGCAAAGGAATTCAACTTCAACAATCATCAGCTAGCATATGATCATCAACAAATCAAGAAAAAAAACTTAAGTTCCAGATCATTTTCTAGTTCCAAACAAAACCATGTTCTCTGTTCTCAGGAGACAGGTGAGTAAACTTTTTAATTCAAAGTTAATTAGGTAAATAAAGGTCGCTTGTGAAATTCTATGATGATGATGCTCTTCATGTTTATGTATATATAAATGTAGTATCTGTGTTTATATGATTGTGTTCAGAGGTGGTAAGAGTCATCTTGTTCTTCACTATTCTTGTATAGGATTATTAAGTTTAAACCAAAATTCATTTTTCTCTTCCTCTGATTTCCTATAAGGGTTGGTCTTCAAACAATAAATGTTTGTTTAGATATAAGTTTAATTTTAAAAAATGAATTTAAGTAAAAATATTTAGAGGGTTATCTGGAAAATGGAAATACAGTGGAAATCCTTTAAATTATGTTAAAATCAGTTATGAAATCTGCTGTTTCAGGACCATAATTCGAATCTACTTTAAAAGTTATGATTTTTAAAACAAATATCACATTTTTTAATATTGAAATGAATGTGAATTTTGGGAATGACTAGAAAATGGTTCTTGAGCATTTTCTAACGGTCAGAGCTTCTCGAGTGGTCGGGATTTCGTCTGGAGCTAGAATGACGATTGGAGTGTTTGGCAAAAATGGTGGATGTGGCGATTGTGGGCCATAGCGTCGGCGGTAGGTCAAAAGGGTTTTAAACCCTAGTTTTGTTGAAGCTAGAGTTTGTGGTCATTGCATCGTCCCTGGTGATGCGAGTTGCTTGATACTCAAGGAAATGGGGGCATGGCGTGTCCGCAGGGTGTGGCCAGAGTCGTCTGACCTCTGGTGGTCGGAGCAATGTGGTTGAAGGTTTTTCTGGCATAGGCTTTTGTTTCAGATTCGTCAGTGTTTGCTCGATTTCGATTCGAGGCTCGTGCGAGTGTTTTGATGGTCGGGATGGATTGCTGTGACGTTGGGTGAAGTGTCGGAGGATGCGTCGATGGTCGGAGGTAGCTCTGGTGATGGTGCATGTGCACATGGAGGAGGGGTCGTGTCAGTTGTTTTGGGTTGTGAGTTTTCTCGAATACAAGGTCGGTATTTAGTGCAGATGACTCGAGTGTAAACTCGAGTAGTTGAGGGTGATTAACCTGTGGGTTTTAAACTTAAAAAAATAAGCAAAGTTTTTGGGTAATGGAAGCGAAGAAAGGGAAAACTCGGGTTTGATCCGAGTAATCTTCGGGTTCGACCCGAAGCAGAAAAATTTAAAGAGTTTATAAAAAAATTAAAAGTTTAAAAAAACTAGTTTTTTTTTTAAATTTAAAATTTAGTTTTAAAACTTTTATATAACTTACTTTTATATAATAAATGTTTCTTTAACATTTTGGTTAAAGAAGTTCGAAGTTTGTTAAATTTAAATCTTGTTAAGTAAATAAGTTTAAAGAGAGTTGATCTTAAAATTAATAATATGTTTAAAAATTGTTTAACTATATTGGGATAGTTATTTAAAATATTTTTAAGTGTTTCAAATAAAAATTTGATGAAGTGTTTAAGTATGTGATTAAGATAAGTATATTATCTTAAATAAATTTAAGCCTTGGGTAATCGAAGATTTAATAATTTAGTCAGTAATTAACAGTTAATTGATTTATGTGATTAACTAAAGGATAATTAATTAAGGTGATTAATTTATTTATATGATAGATTAAAGGTTAATTTGTTAGGATAATTAATTAACAGATAATTAATTAAAGAGTTAATTAATTAATGTGATAAATTAAGATTGATTTATTAATTAAAGATAATTACTTAATGAAAGCAATTAAAGGTTAATTACTTAATAATAAAAGGTTATTAATTAAAGTAATTAATAAGAGGATAATTAATTTAATATGATTAATTATGGAATAATTAATTAAGTAAAGGTAATTAATTAAGATAAATAATTAAGGTTGATTAATTTCATTAATTAATATCAAATGATTTGTAAATAAATTAATCAAAATTTGATAATTAATTCATAAGTAATTAATTTAATTGGAAATTAAATTGAATTAATTAGGATTTGAATAATTATTTAATCCTGCTTATAAATGATTATTGAATGCTTGGATTGCTTACGATTGTTTGCATTGTATGAGATGCCTTGAATTGATATTCTGTTCTGTGAATTAAGCTATGTATAATTTATTCATTTACCTGTGATACGTTTGTATACTATCTGTGAATCTGTGAATGAACGATAAGCGTTATAGATTATACCACTTATCGATGTTGATATGCTTGAATCCGTGATGATTGATGATGTTGCACTATTGTGTAAAACCCCTGGACTACACCTTACACACACAAATATGGATTGCACGAGGAAATTGGTTAAGTCATAGATTTTTGAAATGATTTTAAAAGATGAATTTTGAATCCAAATAGTTTTGGAAATGGAATTGGGTTAAATATGAAAAGATTTTGAAAATGAATCTTGAAGATAAAAGTTATTTTGAATAAGTTGATTAAGTTTTGAAATTTAAATTTAAGATTTGAAATTGAATTCTATGTTTGAAAATTATGGTTTAAAAATATTATACAAGTTATAAATGTGTTTATATGTATTTTAGACCATTTTAAAAGTATTGTTTTGAGAATTCAAATTTAACCCAAGTTTTTAGACTTGAAGGGAACTAACTCATGCAAATGTAATCGGGTTTTCCGAAACAAAAACTATTTGTTTTCAATTAATAATAGCTTTCATATAAAGAAAGGATTTCCAATTTTTGTTGAAAATTTTCTAGTTTGAAATGGAATTAAGAATTGTTTTGGAAGCTATAAATGAATCTTTGTGAAAGATGGTTGAACTTTGTTTTGAAAATCGAAGAGGATCTTAAACGTATATCTTTTGTATAAAAGATTTGGGAATTGAAATGGTTTTGAAAACTATGGATGAATCCTTGTGAAAGATTGGCGAACTTTGTGAAGTGAATCTTTTTGTTTAAAAAGATTTAAAATGGTAATTTGTTTTGACCATTTGTTTTGGGTAATAAGTTGTGACTTAATTAAGATCCCATTATCCATATAGTTTTTAAAATACTGCGCTCATTATTCGATTTAGCCGGGAGAGGACCTTTGTGTCATATAACCCATTCTGAATAATGATATGACATTAAGGATAGCATTTGAAGACCGGTGGTGAAGATCGAAGTTTTTCGAAAACGAAAGGATAACCCGTCGAATGTCTCTACATCGATTAGTCCTCTGTATGGAGATTTTATCACCCTTTGTGATGGGGAGCCTTGACGTGATTAGGGATTATCCGGATTGCAAGAGTTTCTTTGGAAGTGTCTTCGGTTCTGTTCGAACCCGGAACAGACTTGTATGGATGTGTGTCTGACGTTACACTTTGAGATGTAAAGCTGGTTTCTATCAAATACATTTCTATTTGGTGGTGGAGAATTTATTCTCTTAGCTTAACACCTTTCTCTAAGACATACGAGCTCAGAGGTTATGTAGTTAATGGTTACTAGTGATACATTCCTAATTTGGTAATGTGGCATACAAAGTACTGTTGATCATTTTGTTGATCGAAGCACGGCTTTGTGAAAAAGCGTAGCTTTGTGGATGAGATTTCGTCAAGCCTCACAACCCGTAGATGGTCGAAACAGGAATGTTGCGGCAAGGTTGCAGGGTCGTGCCCCTAGGATATGTCCATCTCTTCTGGATAGAGGTGGTATCATGGTATGGATCCCAGATATTAACCTATGTGGTTTTCGCAAATACTTTACTTTGTGGTTGCTGGTGTCGAGCGCTCGGATAAAGGTTGGTTACGACCGGGGATGGCATATCTTTAGGTGTTACTCCCGGGAAGGGGGTAAACCGGCCTTGTGTTGGCAGAGAACCAGGTAGGTTCTCGGGACGTCCCTCCAGAGGCGTTCCTATGTGGAAATAGGTAGTTCCTAGCCTAACCATTTGTTGGAAATCCAATCTCCAATACGCGCCTTGTACAGTTTTAGTTGTATAACCTGCAATTTACTTATGGTGGTACCACTGTTTAGATGGTAGCTATAGTAGGCATACAAGCTAAGATTAATATTATACCTTCGAAAAATTTTCTGCACTATGCACTAATAATAATATCAAAAGGTTTTCGCGTATCAAGCATGTTTGACTATCATAAGGAGAAATCTCTTCCAATTCTGCACTTGCATGGTGTGTGCGGCGGGAGGCCTTATGGTAGTTTCATTTTCCAAAAAGCATTGCAGATTTCAATGTTTTAATTCTTTTGTTGTTTGTTTTAAAGATAAAACTGTTTTGTTTGCTCATACCAGTACCATGACTGACCTGGAGTTTATTGTTCCCTTCCTAAACTCTAGGTGCCCACAATTTTCCATACGGGCCGTCTAGAGTTGGGTTTTTAGATAATCAAATAATAGGTGTAAATTTGACAGCATTCAGTCTCTGGATATTGGCAATCGCATTTGGATCAAATTGCTTCACTTCAGCATGGATGGTAGTTCTCGCTTTCTGGTTTGGAGTCTTTCTAGCTTTGGAGCTTTAGCAATGAAGTCGCTTTGAGCATCTATCTTGTTGAGTTCTGAAGATATTATCTTTTGGATATATCTTTCCGCTATCGATGGTTGCAAAGTCTAGATCATCTTCTGTTGTTGTCTTCCGCTACTGTATATCTTTTGGCTCTGATTTGTATTGATATTCAGTTGTATCTAATGTTGTATCAACTGTGTATCAATGATATTGTTCATTCTGTTTCCGCTGTGTTGTTATGCTTAATGTGTTATAAGCTCTGGCATGAGTTGAATTTCAACGGTTGAGTCTACGGCATTCAAGTACAGGGGAAGTATGGGTGTCAATTTTCGAATGCTGAAATTCGGGTCGTAACAACTTGGTATCAGAGCTGAAGGTTGAACTTTATCTTAGGAGTATAACCCATTAGGTAACTCATTAGAGATAGGGTGAAGTATACCCTAGAATGAGTATATCCCTAAGATATCAGTTTGTGTGCCTCAGTAAATTCTCTTGTTATCCACTGATAGTAAGTATGAGTGTAAGAAGAGGATGAAATAGGGGACAGGGGAGTACCACTACAAATGGTCGATACCCTGCAACAATAGAAATAAATTTCTCTATTAATCTCTTTGATCATCATCGGATATCAATTCTTTGATGACTTCGTGGCAGCTCAAGGGAGAAGCTTCGGTGTGGTGGTGACCCTGCAAGATTGTTATAGATAAGTTTCTATCTCGTATTCTCTTCATCAAATTTCTATCGGCTTTTCGTTTTTTAAAATTTAACGAAATTGAAATTTTAAAATTGAAATAAATTGGTTAACAAAAGATGAAGTTAAAATATGAAGATTTGTATCGATATATGATTTTGATTAAAACCAAATTTGAAATTCTATTGTAATTTCTTATGTGAATCAAAGTCCGAAGTGGGACAAGTTGGTGTAAACTAGGGTATTCCGACTTGAGTTTGGAATCCGTATCTAATGTTTGAGGATTATGGAAGATTGAATCCATTAATTTGTTCTTTAGGGTCCCGATATATTCTACTAATGGTTAGTTATCCTTTCGGACTAATCAATGCCCCTGTATATTCGTAGACCAGGTGACCCGAATATCTTGTGTAGTATCGAATGAGTTGTTATCATAATTATTGGTGATATTCTGATTTGGTAAGCCAAATACAGAATAGACAATAAACTTGATTGATGAGTCAATTCTCTGTCTTTGTGTATCCATTCTTTGTGGTCTCCGTCTAGCAAATTTCGAGGATGAAATTTTCTTAAGGGGGGAATTTATAACGTTCCTTTTTTTAAATCAAATTTAATTCGATGATTTAAATAAAATTTTAGATTAGATTGTAAAAGAAATTGAATTTTTCCAAATTCATATAGATATGATTTGTTGTTTATTTATATTTATAAATTTACTCTAAATTGAACTTTGGAATAGAAAAAGTAAATATTTTGAGGAATAATTTGAATTTGTAAACTCTTTATTTAAAACTAATAAAAAAATTATTTTCTAATTTTAATATATATGTATATATATTTGAAAGTTATGATTTGAATTTAGTATGAATATGCAAATACAAAATATAAAACAAGAATGGATAAATGTTTTAAAACATGCATTGGATTTGGAAAAATCTATAATTTAATAATAGAAAAACTTGTTTTGTATTTATAATGATTTGAAAATTTTATTTTGAATTGATATAAGTATAATTTGCTTCAATTAATAAAAAGTTTAAAATACTTTTCCTTTATACTTGAAATAAACTAGTTTTGTACATATTTAAATTTGTATTGGATTTGAAAAATTACATTTCAAAATTTGTTATGTATGTATGTATGTATGTATGTAAAAGAAAATGGATTTATTTAAATTGAAAATATGAATATAATGTATACGTAATATAAAAGTAAGGCAAGGGCTAAACATAAATTTATAAATAAAAATGGAATAAGGGTTTGAAATACAAATTTCAAATTAAATGAAATAAGGGTTTTAACACAAAAATGCAAATTGAAGACATTTGTAAATAGATAAAGACATGCAAAAATACACTTGTAAAAATATTAATATAAGCAAATAACAAGTGTTAACACAATTGTACAAGTGGCATTTATCTTTTAATTTTGAATTAGCTAAAAAACATTATGAATTTGAGATAGTAACCGGCTATTTGAAAACTATCTCCTCTATTTTTCAAACCTGAAAATCAGAAGATCAAACAAAATCATCTCAAAATCAAAAGAAATCTGGAAACAAGAAAATAAAAAAAACAAAGTAAAGATCAAAGCAAAGTTTTAAAGCCTGAAGCAGTTCAAATTTCAGCTTTAGATTCAACTTTGAATTAAGCAAAACAAAATCGAAGTAAAAAGATTCAGCCTAGAAAGCAATCAAAATAAAAAAATCAAAAATCAAAACAACCTGGAACTCAAAGCAAGGATCAAGCCTAGAATCAAATCAGTAATCAAAACAAGACCAAGCTTCAGGTAAATCAAAAGATAATGCAAAGGAATTCAACTTTAACAATCGTCAGCTAGCATATGATCATCTACAAATCAAGAAAAAAAACTTAAGTTCCAGATCATTTTCTAGTTCCAAACAAAACCATGTTCTCTGTTCTCAGGAGACAGGTGAGCAAACTTTTTAATTAAAAGTTAAGTAGGAAAATAAAGGTCGCTTGTGAAATTCTATGATGATGATGCTCTGCATGTTTATGTATATATAAATGTAGTATCTGTGTTTATATGATTGTGTTCATAGGTGGTAAGAGTCATCTTGTTCTTCACTGTTCTTGTATAGGATTATTAAGTTTAAACCAAAATTCATTTTTCTCTTCCTCTGATTTCCTATAAGGGTTGGTCTTCAAACAATAAATGTTTGTTTAGACATAAGTTTAATTTAAAAAATGAATTTAAGTAAAAATATTTAGAGGGTTATCTGGAAAATGGAAATAAAGTGGAAATCATTTAAATTATGTTAAAATCAGTTATTGAAATCTGCTGTTTCAGGATCATACTTTGAATCTACTTTAAAAGTTATGATTTTTAAAACAAATATCACAATTTTTAATATTGACATGAATGTGAATTTTGGGGATGACTAGAAAATGGTTCTTGAGCATTTTCTAATGGTCGGAGGTTCTCGAGTGGTCGGGATTTCGTCTGGAGCTAGAATACGATTGGAGTGTTTGGCAAAAAATGGTCGATGTGGCGATTGTGGGCCGTAGCGTCGGCGGTAGGTCAAAAGGGTTTTAAACCCTAGTTTTGTTGAAGCGGGAGTTTGTGGTCATGGCATCGTCTCTGGTGATGCGAGTTGCTTCATACTCAAGGAAATGGGGGTATGGTGTGTCGGCATGGTGTGTCGGCAGGGTGTGGCCAGAGTCGTATGACCTCTGGTGGCCGGAGCAATGTGGTTGAAGGTTTTTCTGGCATAGGCTTTTGTTTCAGATTCGTCTGTGTTTGCTCGATTTCGATTCGAGGTTCATGCGAGTGTTTTGATGTTTGGGATGGATTGTTGTGATGTTGGGTGATGTGCCAGAGGGTGTGTCGATGGTCGGAGGTGGCTCCGGTGATGGTGCATGTGGACAGGGAGGAGGGGTCGTGCCAGTTGTTTTGGGTTGTGAATTTTCTCGAATACAGGGTCGGTATTTGGTGTAGATTACTCGAGTGTAAACTCAAGTAGTTGAGGGTGATTAACCTGTAGGTTTTAAACTTAGAAAAAAAATGAGCAAAGTTTTTGGGTAATGGAAGAGAAGCAAGGGAAAACTCGGGTTTGATCCGAGTAATCTTCGGGTTCGACCCGAAGCAAAAAAATTTAAACAGATTTAAAAAAAAATTAGATGTTTTAAAAAACTAGTTTTTTTAAATTTGAAATTTAATTTTAAACATTTTTATATAAATTACTTGTATATAATAAATGTTTCTTTAACATTTTGGTTAAAGAAATTTGAAGTTTGTTAAATTTAAATCTTGTTAAGTAAATAAGTTTTCAGAGAATTGATCTTAAAATTAAGAATACGTTTAAAAATTGTTTAACTATATTGGGATGGTTATTTAAAATATTTTTAAGTGCTTCATATAAAAATTTGGTGATGTGTTTAAGCATGTGATTAAGATAAGTAGATTATCTTAAATAAATTTAAGCCTTGGGCAATCAATGATTTAATTATTTAGTCAGTAATTAAAAGTTAATTGATTATGTGATTAGCTAAAGGATAATTAATTAAGGTGATTAATTTATTTGTGTGATAGATTAAAGGTTAATTAATTAGGATAATTAATTAACAGATGATTAATTAAAGAGTTAGTTAATTAATGTGATAAATTAAGATTAATTTATTAATTAAAGATAATTATGAAAGTAATTAAAGGTTAATTACTTAATAATAAAAGGTTATTGATTAAAGTAATTAATAAGAGGATAATTAATTTAATATGATTAATTAAGGAATAATTAAATGAGTAAAGGTGATTAATTAAGATAAATAATTAAGGTTGATTAATTTCATTAATTAATATCAAATGATTTGTAAATAAATTAATCAAGATTTGATAATTAATTCATAAGTAATTAATTTAATTGGAAATTAAATTGAATTAATTAGGATTTGAATAATTATTTAATCCTGCTTATAAATGATTATTGAATGCCTGGATTGCTTATGAATGTTTGTATTGTATGAGATGCCCTGAATTGATATTCTATTCTGTGAATTGAGCTATGTATAATTTATTCATTTATCTGTGATACGTTTGTATACTATCTGTCAATCTATGAATGAATGATAAGTGTTACAAATTATACCGCTTATCGATGTTGATATGCTTGAATCCGTGATGATTGATGATGTTGCACTATTGTGTAAAACCCCTGAACTACACCTTACACACACAAATATGGTTTGCATGAGGAAATTGGTTAAGTCACGGTTTTTGAAATGATTTTAAAAGCTGAATTTTGAATCCAAATAGTTTTGGAAATGGAATTGGGATAAATATGAAAAGCTTTTAAAAATGAATCTTGAAGATAAAATTTATTTTGAATAACTTGATTAAGTTTTGAAATTTAAATTTAAGATTTGAAATTGAATTCTATGTTTGGAAATTATGGTTTAAAAAGATTATACAAGTTATAAATGTGTTTATATGGATTTTAAACCATTTTAAAAGTATTGTTTTGAGAATTTAAATTTAACCCAAGCTTTTAGACTCGAAGGGCTTTAACTCGTGCAAATGTAATAGAGTTTTTCGAAACAAAAACTATTTGTTTTCAGTTAATAATAACTTTCATATAAAGAAAGATTTCCAATTTATGTTGAAAATTTTCAAGTTTGAAATGGAATTGAGAATTGTTTTGGAAGCTATAAATGAATCTTTGTGAAAGATGGTCGAACTTTTATGTACAAAAGATTTGGGAATTGAAATGGTTTTGAAAACTATGAATGAATCCTTGTGAAAGATTGGCAAACTTTGTGAAGTGAATCTTTTTGTTTAAAAAGACTTAAAATGGTAATTTGTTTAGACCATTTGTTTTGGGTAATAAGTTGTGACTTAATTGAGATCCCATTATCAATATGGTTTTTAAAATATTGCACTCATTATTCGGTTTAGCCGAGAGAGGACCTTTGTGTCATATAACCCATTCCAAATAATGATACGACGTTATGGATAGAATTTGAAGACCGGTGGTGAAGACCGAAGTTTTTTGAAAATGAAAGGATAACCTGTCAAATGTCTCTGCACCAACTGGTTTTGAAAACTATGAATGAATCCTTGTGAAAGATTGGCGAACTTTGTGAAGTGAATCTTTTTGTTTAAAAAGACTTAAAATGGTAATTTGTTTAGACCATTTGTTTTGGGTAATAAGTTGTGACTTAATTGAGATCTCATTATCCATATGGTTTTTAAAATATTGCACTCATTATTCGGTTTAGCCGAGAGAGGACCTTTGTGTCATATAACCCATTCCAAATAATGATACGACGTTATGGATAGAATTTGAAGACCGGTGGTGAAGACCGAAGTTTTTCGAAAACGAAAGGATAACCCGTAAAATGTTTCAGGATCATAATTTGAATCTACGTTAAAAGTTATGATTTTTAAAACAAATATCACAATTTTTAATATTGAAATGAATGTGAATTTTGGGGATGACTAGAAAATGGTTCTTAAGCATTTTCTAATGGTCGGAGGTTCTCGAGTGGTCGGGATTTCGTCTGGAGCTAGAATGACGATTGGAGTGTTTGGCAAAAATGGTCGATGTGGCGATTGTGGGCCGTAGCGTCGGCGGTAGGTCAAAAGGGTTTTAAACCCTAGTTTTGTTGAAGCTGGAGTTTGTGGTCATGGCATCGTCTCTGGTGATGCGAGTTGCTTCATACTCAAGGAAATGGGGGCATGGTGTGTCCGCAGGGTGTGGCCAGAGTCGTCTGACCTCTGGTGGCCGGAGCAATGTGGTTGAAGGTTTTTATGGCACAGGCTTTTGTTTTAGATTCGTCTATGTTTGCTCGATTTTGATTCGAGGTTCATGCGAGTGTTTTGATGTTTGGGATGGATTGTTGTGATGTTGGTTGATGTGCCGGAGGGTGTGTCGATGGTCGGAGGTGGCTCCGTTGATGGTGCATGTGGACAGGGAGGAGGGGTCGTGTCAGTTGTTTTGGGTTGTGAATTTTCTCGAATACAGGGTCAGGATTTGGTGTAGATGACTCGAGTGTAAACTCAAGTGGTTGAGGGTGATTAACCTGTAGGTTTTAAACTTACAAAAAAAATAAGCAAAGTTTTTGGGTAATGGAAGAGAAGCAAGGGAAAACTCGGGTTTGATCCGAGTAATCTTCGGGTTCGACCCGAAGCAGAAAAATTTAAACAGATTTTAAAAAAAATTAAATGTTTTAAAAAACTAATTTTTTTTAAATTTGAAATTTAATTTTAAACATTTTTATGTAAATTACTTGTATATAATAAATGTTACTTTAACATTTGGTTAAAGAAGTTTGAAGTTTGTTAAATTTAAATCTTGTTAAGTAAATAAGTTTTCAGAGAATTGATCTTAAAATTAAGAATATGTTTAAAAATAGTTTTACTATATTGGGATGGTTATTTAAAATATTTTTAAGTGCTTCATATAAAAATTTGATGATGTGTTTAAGCATGTGATTAAGATAAGTAGATTATCTTAAATAAATTTAAGCCTTGGGCAATCAAAGATTTAATTATTTAGTCAGTAATTAAAAGTTAATTGATTATGTGATTAGCTAAAGGATAATTAATTAAGGTGATTAATTTATTTGTGTGATAGATTAAAGGTTAATTAATTAGGATAATTAATTAACAGATAATTAATTAAAGAGTTAGTTAATTAATGTGATAAATTAAGATTAATTTATTAATTAAAGATAATTATGAAAGTAATTACAGGTTAATTACTTAATAATAAAAGGTTATTGATTAAAGTAATTAATAAGAGGATAATTAATTTAATATGATTAATTAAGGAATAATTAATTGAGTAAAGGTGATTAATTAAGATAAATAATTAAGGTTGATTAATTTCATTAATTAATATCAAATGATTTGTAAATAAATTAATCAAGATTTGATAATTAATTCATAAGTAATTAATTTAATTGGAAATTAAATTGAATTAATTAGGATTTGAATAATTATTTAATCCTGCTTATAAATGATTATTGAATGCCTGGATTGCTTATGAATGTTTGTATTGTATGAGATGCCCTGAATTGATATTCTGTTCTGTGAATTGAGCTATGTATAATTTATTCATTTATCTGTGATACGTTTGTATACTATCTATCAATCTATGAATGAATGATAAGTGTTACAGATTATATCGCTTATCGATGTTGATATGCTTGAATCCGTGATGATTGATGATGTTGCACTATTGTGTAAAACCCCTGAACTACACCTTACACACACAAATATGGTTTGCACGAGGAAATTGGTTAAGCCACGGTTTTTGAAGTGATTTTAAAAGATAAATTTTGAATCCAAATAGTTTTGGAAATGGAATTGGGATAAATATGAAAAGCTTTTAAAAATGAATCTTGAAGATAAAATTTATTTTGAATAACTTGATTAAGTTTTGAAATTTAAATTTAAGATTTGAAATTGAATTCTATGTTTGGAAATTATGGCTTAAAAAGATTATACAAGTTATAAATGTGTTTATATGGATTTTAAACCATTTTAAAAGTATTGTTTTGAGAATTTAAATTTAACCCAAGCTTTTAGACTCGAAGGGCTTTAACTCGTGCAGATGTAATTGAGTTTTTCGAAACAAAAACTATTTGTTTTCAGTTAATAATAACTTTCATATAAAGAAAGATTTCCAATTTATGTTGAAAATTCTCAAGTTTGAAATGGAATTGAGAATTGTTTTGGAAGCTATAAATGAATCTTTGTGAAAGATGGTCGAACTTTTTTTTGAAAATCGAAGAGGATCCTAAAGGTATATCTTATGTATAAAAGATTTGGGAATTGAAATGGTTTTGAAAACTACGAATGAATCCTTGTGAAAGATTGGCGAACTTTGTGAAGTGAATCTTTTTGTTTAAAAAGACTTAAAATGGTAATTTGTTTAGACCATTTGTTTTGGGTAATAAGTTGTGACTTAATTGAGATCCCATTATCCATATGGTTTTTAAAATATTGCACTCATTATTCGGTTTAGCCGAGAGAGGACCTTTGTGTCATATAACCCATTCCAAATAATGATACGACGTTATGGATAGAATTTGAAGACCGGTGGTGAAGACCGAAGTTTTTCGAAAACGAAAGGATAACCCGTCAAATGTATCTGCACCAAATGGTCCCCAGTATAAAGATTTTATTACCCTTTGTGATGGGGAGTCTGGACGTGATTAGGGATTATCCGGATTGCATGGGCTTCTTTGGAAGTGCCTTCGGTTCTGTTCGAACCCGGAACAGACTTGTATGGATGTGTGTCTGACATTACACTTTGAGATGTAATGCTGGTTTCTATCAAATATATTTCTATTCGGTGGTAGAGAATTTATTCTCTTAGCCTAACACCCTTCTCTAAGATGTACGATCTCTGAGGTTATGTAGTTAATGGTTACTAGTGATACATTCCCAATTTGGTAATGTGGCATACAAAGTATTGTTGATCATTTCTTGATCGAAGCATGGCTTTGTGAAAAAACATAGCTTTGTGGACGAGACTTCCTTGAGCCTCATAACCCGGAAATGGTCGAAACATGAATGTTGCGGCAAGGTTGTAGGGGTCGCGCCCCTAGGGTATGTCCATCTCTTCTGGATAGAGGTGGTACCATGGTATGGAGCCCAGATATTTAACCTATATGGTTACTGCAAATACATTACTTTGTGGTTGTTGGTGTCGAGCTCTCGGATAAAGGTTGGTTACGACCGGGTATGGCATATCTTTAGGTGTTACTCCTGGGAAGGGGGTAAACCGACCTCGTGTTGGCAGAGAACCGGGTAGGTTCTCGGGGCGTCCCTCCAGAGGCGTTCCCATGTGGCAATAGGAAGTTCCTTAGCCTGATCATTTGTTGGAAATCCAATCTCCAATACGCGCCTTGTACGGTTTTAGTTGTATAATCTGCCATTTACTTATGGTGGTCACCACTGTTTAGATGGTAGCTATAGTAGGCATACAGTAATGGTTGTATGCTGGCTAAGATTAATATTATACTTTCGAAAGATTTTCTGCACTATGCACTAATAATAATATCAAAAGGTTTTCGTGTATTAAGCATGTTCGACTATCAAAGGAGAAATCTCCTCCAATTCTGCGTTTGCATAGTGTGTGCGGCAGGAGGCCTTATGGTAGATTCATTTTCCAAAATGCCTTGCGGATTTCAATATTTTAAATTCTTTTGTTATTTGTTTTAAAGATAAAACTATTTTGTTTTCTCATACCAGTCCTATGACTGACCCAGAGTTTATTGTTCCCTTCCTTAACTCTGGGTGCCCACAATTTTTCACACAGGTAGTCTAGAGTTGTAATTTTCAGATAATCGAATAATAGGTGTAGATTTGATAGCATTCAATCTCTGGATATTGGCAATCGCATTTGGATCGAATTGCTTCACTTCGGCATGGATGGCAGTTCTCGCTTTCTGGTTTGGAGTCTTTCTAGCTTTAGAGCTTTGCAATGGAGTCGCTATTTGTTGGAGTATCTATCTTGTTGAGTTCTGTAGATATTACCTTTTGGAGATATCTTTCCGCTATCGATGGTTGCAAAGTCTAGACCATCTTCTAGTGTTGTCTTCCGCTATTGTATATCTTTTGGCTCTGATTTGTATTGATATTCAGTTGTATCTGATGTTGTATCAATTGTGTATCAATGATATTGTTCTTTCTGTTTCCGCTGTGTTGTTATACTTAATGTGTTATAAGCTCCGGCACGAGTCGAATTTCAACGGTTGAATCTGCGGCATTCGAGTACAGGGGAAGTATAGGTGTCGATTTTCGAATGCTGAAATTCGGGTCGTGAAAATAATACAGGTATAGTTAATAATTAATATAAATAAAAAAATTTAAAAAAATTGAACTGGGCATGTCGACATGACCCGTCCCCCTCAGGCCGAGATTTTCAAATTTAAATTTCCCTCTAAAAGAAGTTATTTGGTTATATATTTATATTTTTTGACTTTTACTCCTTTTCTCTGTTCTATTCTCTGTAAAAAAACTTCTAAAACAGTAAATTAATGGCTTCTTCCTCTAATAATGAAACTTCTTCACCTACTTCTCCTTATTCCGGTACTTTTCAATGTTCCACACACGTGCGAGTCATCAAATTACAAAGTAAGATGAAAGATTTGCTTCAAACGATGATGGAAATTCAAGTGAGTCAACTGCGAATGGCTAGAGAACAAGATAGGCAAGGCAAAATCCTTCGAAATTTACAAAACATCCATATGGATAACCATGTCAATCCTATTGTCAACGAAGAATCATCACAAGCCATGGATTCGAAAGAAGAAGACCCCCAAAAGAACCACAAGAGGATTTAGAAGAAGAACATCCTCTGCTGAATCCGAATGTTCATATGGATGAAGATGATGGCATGATTTGCGTTGGAGAGGTCCTTTTCTTAACGTTAATGGAAACTTGGTCGAACAACATGAAAACTTTTGTCTCCACTATCCAAATTGTTCAGTCCATAAATCACCAATAGTTAACGGTCCTCGTTAAGCATTTTTCGTTTTTCTCTTTCTTAATTGCATATCGATTTGTTAATTTGTATATAAGTGTTATCTTAATTAATGTTCTTCTAAAAACAATCTTTGGTGTATAAAATCTTGAATTCCATTTAACTTAGGATGCTATATTTCACTCAGACATAGTTATTATTCTTATGGCATATGTTTGTTTATCTCATTTTCTATTAAGTTCAAGGTTTATAGGTTATTTTTGTTGGTGACAAAGGGGGAGAAGTTATATAAAATAGTAGAATTGGAGTAAGGGGGAGTTGTTGGTGTAAGGGGGAGTTATGTTATGGTCGAAGTGGTAAGTATATTTTATAAGGTTGTCATCACCAAAAAGGAGGAGATTGTTAGGAACAGGAGATAGCGGTTTCGATGACAACAACCTTTGTAACTTATTTTATTATAACTTATATACTAACACTATTGTCTAGATATATATGAATGTTATTATGCAGGATATGTAAGGCATGAACTGATTATTGAAGACTATACAGTATAACGATCAAGAATGAAGAAATCAAGTTTGAAGACTCATGGGTATCAAGATCAAGATTTCAAGATAAATGTGTAGTTTTGTTAAAACATCATAATAGCATGTATCTTCATTCTAAATTCATTTGGGATGGAACCCATTTCTACCTTCTTAGTGGCTTACCAATCCATGACAAGTAACTTACAAACCTACGACAAGTGGCTTACAAACCCATGAACATCCTGGTTTTGTACAAGTTCTCGAGTCCTGATGTGATGAAATATTCTGCATGAAAAAGCTTGAGAAACAACTTCAAAATGATTTTTAAAAATTATTTTCAAAACTGATTTTCAAAATGTTTTAGCCTTAAAAATAATCTTTTCAAATGATTTTCAAAAAGATGTTTTAGCCTTAAAATATTCTTTGTTTTTGTTTTTAAATAAACTCTTGTTTTAAACTTCATTTGTTTTTTTAAAACTATCTTCTGATTTTTAAATATTCTTTATAATATATGTATACTTGAGATTTAAAATCAAAATTATATATACATTCCAAAAATATATTTTTCTACTCTTCTTTATTTTAAAACATACGGAAAATTAGTTTATTTTACTCCAGAATCATTTTATCTTGTTTTCCTTCCAATACCATTTTCAAAACAAATTTTACATTGTTTTTAACTAAGGGATGTCGACATCATGGGATACCCTATGTCGACATGGTGGCCGTTAAATTCAAAAGTTTCAATTTTCAAAAGAAGTGTCTATTCGTTTGAATCTCGTCATAAATGGTTATAACCGTTACTGGTCTATAATTAGCCTTCACAAACAAATTTTTTTAAGTAACTAATTTCTTATTTTCTTCACTTCTACTTCACAAATCCATATTCTAAAATTTTCATATTTTTAAGATTGTGCCGAATTCTCAAGTGAATCAAATTAGTATCTCATTCTTGTTTTGATTCTCTGCGCTCTCTCGAAGAACAAAGTGCTATTCAGAGTTATAGGATCAATTTGTAATCAAAAGTTTATCGAGTTTCTCTATAAGGTGTGGTTGTGCCTGGAAATCTTGGGTGATCTTGTGTCCCGTAAATCAAGAGAGTTCACCCCGGACTTGAAGATAGGAGGGTAATTCAAGGCCTTTAGAAATTGAGGATTGTAATTTCGACAATGGTATAATAAAAATCTATACGAGTGTTTTCCTTGGTGCAGGACAGGATGCAGGGTAACTCCGAACCATTATAAAATCCGGTATATCCTTTCCTTTTACTGCTTTTTATTTACTTTCTACATCTGTGTTTGATTCTGTGATTGTTCTGTGATTGAGTTCTGCATTTGTTTGTGTCATAATTTTAATTTAGTCCATATAAGTCTTTGAGTCCATTAAACACTATTCACCCCCTAGTGTTAAATTAGCCTTGAAATCCTTAATCCGCACTCCCTTTCACTCTCTTATCAAATTATTTATTTTATTATCTGATATATATATATATATATATTATTTTCAAAATATATTTCTACAAATATTTTATAATATTTTATATATTAAAGTATTTAAAAACTATGTCTAAATGATTTTGAAAAAGTTTAAAATTTTGCAACACCTTAAAAGTGTTTCTGTTTTTCCAACCATACACAAGTTTATCGACATAGGCTACATAGGCATGTCGACATATGTACCATTAAAGATGTGACTTTTGAATTTTGAACAGTTGTGATTTTTGGTTACATCTCTTCATGAATCAACATGCCCCTTCAAACACTATATAAATAGGACTAGAAAACGAATTTCAATAACTACTTTCTCTATATTCTTCTTACTCTAAATTCTCATTGTGTATTTAACAAAATGCACTTTTTATATTCTTTAAATTCATTAAAATTCAATCTCTACTTTACTATATTCATTCTCTATAACCTACTCAGTGATTTGTAAGTATTTTCTCATTAATTGAAAGATTAAAGTGCTATCAAAGGGTTATAGGATATTTTGTGTCCAAAGTGCAACTATTTGTATTTGTAATCAACAACCCTCTACTACTATTTGTGTAGGTATGCTTATTGCCCGCTCAAATCAAGTGGGTATGCTTGTAGTCCGATCTAATCAAGTAGGTTTGCTTGTTGTTGTTGGTCTCTATGCACTAGATCAAAAATAGCCAACAGTAACAAATAATGAAAATGCAGTAGAATAATATAGTAGATCATACAGTTGATGTTATATTGGTTCAGTCCTCCCCTCCTACGCCCAGTCCTAAACTCCCTTTGGTATTTTTGACCAAAATATCCTCACTTCACTGGGAGAAACAAGTTTACAGACTCCATCCGAACAACCGAACAAGACTTTAACAACCATTACAAGTAGTGTAACAAAAAGTTTCTTTCTCACACAATGTATCTTGATATACAAATTATCTATTTGATACATAGTGACTCCTATAACCAAACCAA
Source organism: Allium cepa (assembly GCA_030765085.1). Taxonomy (NCBI): domain Eukaryota; kingdom Viridiplantae; phylum Streptophyta; class Magnoliopsida; order Asparagales; family Amaryllidaceae; genus Allium; species Allium cepa. The sequence continues at coordinate 952,354,661 of CM060934.1, read as the reverse complement.
ATGATGTTGAGTAGAGATGCAGAGGCTAAGGATTTTATTGGACTAGAATATGGGATGTGGAGATGAAGCACACTAGTTAATAATCTATGAATCATATAAATCTCTTGAAGTTCGGACTCTTGCTTTTGGGATTGAGAGTAAATTAAAGTATGGAGTAGAATATTGTTGTATGGTAATGTGCAGTGATTTAAGGATGTTTGGAGGTTTTATAGGTGTTGTAGTGATGCTAAAGTAAGGGTGCAACTTTTTAGATTCGCCATTGACGAAGAGAAGAAACTACTGGAGTAAAGGATGCGAAGACCCAACTTTGGGAAACTAGCGGCTACAGTGGACTGGAAGAAGGCTATAGTCGACTGGCTTAGTGTAAAATTCAAGCCCAAGACAACTATAAAAAATAGTGGACAAGACGTTGTATTTAGTCGATTGGGTTCAGTCAATTGGATTTCTTTAGTCAACTTAGTCACTACAAATTCCAAAATTGTATGGTGCAGTAGTAAAGGCGTGTGCTATTGTTTTAGCCTATTAGGTTCAGATCCTAGCTTTGAAATTTTCAACCATCTTATTTTCCAACTTCTCTATCATCCTTTTGACTTGAAATAACTCAGCAAACACATTAGTAGTATTGCTATATAGTTGTTATCATCAAAACACCATATATGTGGTTCTTTTAATTTCTCGGTTAAATTAGGTGAGTTTACCCCGAGCTAAGAAAGTCAGGAGGGTGTACCTCGTTGCATTGAAATCAAGACTATATTTTGGTTTGCTTTCTACCTGATTAAAATAGGCATTTGAAAGGAAATATGAACATACATTGTACATGGCTAGATGTAGAATTAGTTCATCCAAACTAGTATAATAACCCGGGTGTCATCTCTCTTACTTTTGTTTTTTTAAATTGGGTACTTGGATGACAGTACATATTAATACTATAAATCTTTATAGGTAGTATACATCATGTTACATGTTAATATATGTCCAACGATTTAAGTCATGCTATGCAAGTTTTGAACCCATGACCTCTTACATCAAAGTCAAAGCGCTCAACCACTGGGATAGTGATGCTTGTCTACTTCTACTGAATATATATATATATGTGTGTGTGTGTGTGTGTGTGTGTGTTGATTATCTGTGTTTGATTTAAAATCTTGAAACAATTTAGAAAATTTCTATATAAGTTATAAAACACTATCCACCACCCCTCTACTATTAAAGCAGCCTTAAGATCCATTCACACTAGTATAATTTATACTACACCATTTCCCAAACTTCTCTACTTTGTATGATCTATTGTGGAATCAATATACATTGCATTTCTACTGTTATTCACCAATAATTTATCACTAATCTGGTGGGAATGCCACACGATTTTCATTGTTCTGTTTTCCTTAGAAAATGAAAAGTCCATGAGAACGCTTAGAAGATCAATAAGAATGAAATTCCAGAATCACATCTAGTGACTTAGATTCTTTTGGATGTTAATGTTCGAGTTATAGGACCAACATTATCTCTTTAGGGATGTTAAATATCATTGTTAAAAAAATAATACATAACACTCCTTTGATAGTATCTTTGTAGTTAATGCCCCGCTATTACCCCGCTACAACCCCGCTATATCTCGTAGCAGATTTCTACCGCTACGATTTTTCCATATAGCCCCAAAATATAGCCTTTCCGCTTTAATCCCCGCTATTTTTGCTATATCCCGTTATTTCCACTATATTCCGCTATTCCTGCTACATCTTTTTTAATAAAATGAATTGAAAATTTGCATTTATACATTATAAAATTATGAAACTAATTTATTTGATTTAATTTTTAATATATTTTCAGAAATGAAAATACTCTAATATTCTACCAAATTCAATTATGTTATATAACAGTTTTTCGTTTATTTAAAGTATATTCGCACAAGTTTTTATTTAAAATTATTTATGTATTATTTATAATTCAATTGAATGATAATTTTTCATTTAATTACCATTTATATATTGGTAAAAACATTAAGTACGAGTTTTATATGCTATTTTTGAGCCATCCGCTATATCCCGCTATATCCTCGCTGTATCCCTGTTATGACTTTTTGCACCTCCACTGCTTTAAATCTACCGAGCGCATTAATTGCACAGGATAGTATTTAAATAAACAAGAAATAAAGTTAGCATGACAATGAATTAAATGACAATTGCAGATATGTATAAATTATAAGCTTGAACAGTTTATAAAGAATTTTAAAAAAAAAAGGTTTATATAAAAAATATAGTCAATTACGTAGGAAGAAGATAATAGGTAAAAAAGAATAGGAGTTGTACTATGTATGTGTTGTACATAGTGATAAGATTAGGAAGTATAAAATATATTGTAGCAGTACCGTGAACTCGAATGTGGAATAACATAGGTCTATAATAGTGACATTTTAAGCAAACAGAACCACATGATACCAAGTAATCAGGAAGTAGGATAGACAAAGCAAGAAAATAGAGCAAGAAAATAGAATTTTATTGCTTAGGCCTCACAAATTTATGAAAAATGCTCTTTATATAGATGTGTGGTTTGATTTATTAGAAGAATGTAAGTGAAACAATTTAACTTACTACATTGGAAGTTTTTATGCATCTTCAAACAATCACCTCATGCACCACACGATAAACGTAATGGATAAAATTATAATAAATATTATTTTGAAAGAGATTTAATAAGATCATAGTATATTTTGCAGTGATAACACAATCAATCTAAAATCCGTGAAACTAAAATAAAATAGCAAAGGAATTTATATCTTAATGTTCTGAAGTAAAGACATCTTTAGGAGGAAGCATTAATACTGTTAATACCTTAGTTATCGATTTTAATGATAACAACCTTAGCAATAATAATACATTCATATAAAATATGGATACTAATGTTTTGTCAAGTTATATAGTATATAGTGTAGGATATTACACAAGTATTGATTCGAAGACTATACAGTATAAAGACTCAAGGAATGGACATGAAGGAGCATGAGTATAAAGATCAAGATATGAAGATCTCAAGACTATGGTATAGTATATAGATTCATAGAATATTGTTAAAGTCCCTAGTAGCAATCTTTGATGTTTAATTCTCATTTTCTTATCCTTTAATATTAAAAAATAAAATATGTTCAAAAATATTTTATAAAAGTTTTTCAATGTTTAAAATGTTTATAAACTATGTTTAAATTACTTTACAAAGTATCAAAATATTTTACAAAGAATAAGATTTTCAAAACATTGAAGAAAAGAATTTTCAAAGGGATATGTCGACATATCCATATATAGTAGTCGACATACACGCTGCTAATTTGAAATTCAAATTTAAAATGCTGCTAATTTGAAATTCAAATTTTAAAATGAAGTATCTATTCGTCGTAACTCTTTACGAATAGACATGTCTATTTATTTTCTGTACATAGGGGTTTTCAAATGAATTTTTAACAATAATTTTCTTAATTCTTCTCTCCACTTGCTCTGCTAAAATTTCTAGTGAAAAACATATTCAATCTTCTCGAATTCAACCAGAATTAATTCAACCTTCATTGTTTTGACACTCTAATATTTACTCATTGAATTCAATCATTTCTCACTCTCAATCAAAGATTGAAATGTTGTTTAACTAGCAATAGGATTCATTGTAACTAAAGATCAAGAAATTGTCTTCGAAAAACATCAAACTCTTATTGTAGTTTTTTGGGTGTGATTGTAGCCCATTCAAATCAATTAGGTGCGTTTGGTTGCCCGAAAATCCGAGTGGGTGTGTTTGTAGCCCATCCAAATCAAGTGGGTGTACCCTAAGCCCAAAATTTAGGAGGGCATGTCTCGTAGCCTTGAAATTGAGATTATATTAGGTTTGACTTCTATCCATTTACAGATTGGCATTTGAAAAGAAATTTGTACAAGTAGTTATACGAGAATGGATGTTAGGTAACTCCAAACCAGTATAAAAATCCTTGGTGTGATCTCTCAAATTCTGTACTTCATACTTTACTGCATTTATACTTATCTATGTTCACATCAATGATTGTTCATTTTGTGTTGATTAATAATAATCTTGAAATAATTTTAAAAAGATTCATAAAAATTAGAAAACACTATTTACCCACCCTTTAGTGTTTATTTAGCCTTAAGATCCATAATTCTACAACCCACAAATATAAATCTTCAATGGTTTTCCTCAGATCTGATGATGTAGACCCTTTGGCATTTTGTTTTTCTTCTTTCCTATTGTAAACTTATTGTACTTAAAAAAATGTTTCAGAAATGATCCCTTAAATACAAAACAAGTAGAAGAACGTTTTAATTTTGGGATATCATCGGTCCAAATAGAGAAGAGGTCTATATATATTTTAAGGCAACCTTTGGGACTAGTATAATTATTAATAGCAATCTGAATTTTTCCATTAAACATTCAAAAGCATTTTCATTAATTCTTTAAATGAAAATTGTGCACAATAATAATAGAGGCCACATAATAAATAAAACTAACATTTTCCCACTTGGCTATAATGTTATAACATAATGAAGTACACATTCGAATTGACCAATATAGTTTTCATTAATCCTAAAACCGTTCAATTAGATATACCAACCCAAACTAATATAATCAGAATAACAAATGTCGTTATTTGATCCTCGTTAATTGTAACATTGGTACTCTTTCCAACAATGGTTGATAATCTTCATTCGGTCCTCAAAAGTAATTTGCTTAGATTAAATAAAATTATATGCATCATATAAAGCAACTGTATAAATTCAAAGTAAATACATAACTAAAGATTTAGTACATAGCATTATATATATATAGTTTGCAGCATCAAATTTATAATACATTTAGAAAACCCATGCCGACAACACGCTCTTTGTAAAGAGTGGGTCGAAGCTCTTTTGTTGGAGAATCAACTAACATAGCTCTTGCATTAATATGTTGTATCATATTAGTACCATTTTCGACTCTGTCTCTAATGACAAGTTATTTGATGTCAATCCACTTAGATGCACCACTTGATTTTTTTCTTAGAGAAGAAAACAACAACTTCGTTATCACAGAATAAGTTTAGTAGCCTTGCAATATTGTCAATTACTTTAAGTTGTAGTATAAAATTATTTAACCAAATTGTTTAACCAGTAGCATGATAACATGACACAAATTCTTCTTGCATAATGGAAGATGCCCCTATAGACTGCTTAGCACTCTTCCATGAAATTGGTCCCCCTACAAGCATAAATATGTAACATGATGTGGTTTCTTACTTTGACACATCTAGAAAAATCTAAATCGGTATAAATAATAACTTCAAGGTTATTTTATCTCCTGTAGGTAAGTATATAATCTTTTGTCCTTTCCAAATAGTGTAAAACTTACATGGAAGCTTTCCAATGTTCCATTTCTGGATTAGTTTGATATCGGCCAAGCATACCAACTATGAATGCAATATTAGGACTTGTATAAACTTGAGCACAAGTAAGATTCCCTACTGCCTAAGCGTAAGGAGTTTGCTTTATTTGAGCACGTTCTATTTCATTTTTGGGATGTTGAAACTTGCAAAATTTATCACCCTTTGCAATAGAAGCAACATTAAGGGAGAAATTTTGCATGTTATATCTTTTAAGAACTTTCTCAATATATTCTTTTTGATATAACCCTAAGATTCCACGAGACCGATCTCGGTAAATTTAAATTCCTATAATATAAGAGGCTTTACCAAGATTCTTCATTTCAAACTTAGTTGATAGAAAACGCATTGTCTTTTATAACATGTTTAAATCACTACTTGCTAATAAAATGTCATCCACGTACAAAATAAGAAAGATAAATTTACTCCCACTAATCTTGAGGTATATGCATCGATCTATTTTCTTTAACTTGAATTCGATTATCACCTCATCAAACTTGAGATATGACTGTCGTGAAGCTTGTTTTAATCCATATATTGAACAATTTAACCTACGTGCCATATGCTCATTGCCTTCCACAACAAACCCTTCAGGTTGTTCCATAAAAACTTCATGCAAGTTACCATCCAGAAATGAAATTTTCACATTCATTTGATGTAGTTCTAAATCATCTTACTTTGAGATAGGAGAAAATATATTATCAAATTATATGCCTTCTTGTTGTGTAAACCCCTTAATGACTAGTCTAGCCTTAAATCTTTCAATATTACCTTTAGAGTCATTTTTAGTTTTATTGACCTATTTATGGCCTATAGGTTTAACCCTGATAGGTCACTCAACAAGATCATAAACTTTATTAATTTCCATAGATTTCATCCCATCATTCATGGCTACTAACCATTAGATGATTTGTCATAGATTGCTTAAATGTGATAGGATCACCTCCATTACCTATATCACATCCTCCCTCGGTAAGGTATATGATATAATCATCAGGTATGGCAGATCTTCCCTCTCTTTATGATCTTCGTAAGGATTTTTATGGTAGCATATGAGCTTTATCAACATTTGGAACAACATGAACATGAATTTCTTCATTGGCCTCTTGAATAAGAGCTATAAAATTTATAACCTCTCAATTATCAGAATTGGAATATAAGTTCGATTTTCATTGAGATTTACCATTCTATTTACATTACTCCAACTTACATTGCCATTTTCAAAATATACATCATGTATAGTTTCTACTGTTCTAATAGTATGTGATAGGCAATAAACTTAAAACCATTGGATCTCTCTGGATAACCAATAAAATAAGAACTAATGGTTTTGGAATCAAGTTTCTTTAGTCGTGGATTATAGATTTTTGCTTCAACAAGATAGCCCTACACATTCAAGTGCCAAAATTGCAATTTTTATCTAGCCTACAATTCATAAGGTGTTTTGGAATAGATTTACTAGGAACTCAATTTAGAATATTTATGGTTATTTTCAAAGCTTCTATCCATAAAAAATCCTACAATATGGTACAACATATCATACTTCGTACCAGATCCATTAGTGTATAATTACATCTTTCATCAACTCCATTTTGTCGAGGATCTACTGGAATAGTGTACCGATGAATAATACCTTTTTCTTGAAGAAATAAAGTGAACGGACCTAGACTTTGACCAAGGTCAGTGTGTCTACCATAATATTTACCGCCTCTATTTGATTATACTATTTTAATTTTAAGGTTATATTGATTCTCAACTTTCTCCTTAAAAAAATTGAATTTATTTGGTGCCTCAAATTTTTCATTAATCAAATACACATAACCATAGTGAGAATAATCGTCAATGAATGTAATAAAAGGTTTATTCCTGTTAATACAGGAGTAGAAAAGGGACCATATATATTAGTATGAATAATTTGTAATAGTCCCCCACTTCGAAGGGGTCCTTTCTTATTTCCCTTGACAAATTTTCCTTTAAAATATTTTATGGAGTTGTCGAAATTAGAAAAATCTAATGTTGGAAGAATTTCATTTCTAATAAGACGATGCATTCTATCTCTTAAAATATAACCGAACCTGTGATGCTATAATTTAGAAGAATTCTCAACGTCACGATTTCTCTTGACTCCATTTTTATAATTAACACTAGTAATATTCATAGATAACATAGATTCGCAAAAGGAAGAATTCAAACATAATTTATATCGATTGTCAAATAATCATCCAAAACCAACAAACTTAGAGTTTTGATATAGTTTCAACTCGTTATTTCCAAACTAAAACGTAAAACCACATGCATCAAGTCTAGAAACAAAAATTAAAGTCCTAATCATGTCAGAAATATAAACTACCTCGTGTAAATTAGGAATAAAGACATTCTTCGAAACTAAACATAGAGTTTGAATAGTCTTGATATTAGCCTCTAATCCGTTAGCAACTTTAAATTTCCTTTCTCTCCTTTAAAACATCCTCAGAGAATGGAATCTTTGCAATGAGTTTGTAATGAGCCTTGAGGCACTAATGTCAGTCCGCCACATATTTAAGGGAACATCAACTGAAAATGTTTCAAATATCATGAAATTTAAATCATTACCCTTTTTAGCGAGCCAATCTTTAAACTTCACATGGTCCTTTCTCATATGTTCATGCTTCTTATAGTGATGACACATAGGAGCATGCTTGGATTTTGTACCAGATATACTAGTTTTGTTAATACCAATAGCCATATTCACTTTATTTTTACCTTTACCATTGTCCTTATTTTTTGATTTTGTACTTTGAACAGCCGTTTGTGCATAGTCAAGTTTCACAGCCTTAATCCTTCCTTCTTCTTCAACACACATAGCAATTAATTCGCTCGTTTTCCACTTTTCTTTTTTTGTATTATAATTGATGTTGAAAGGACCAAATTTTACGTGAAGAGAAGTCATGATGAAATGAACTAAAAAGCCTTAATACATTTCCATATCCATGTCATTTAATTTTGCGGCAATATCATTCATCATCATGATATGTTCACTACACCACTTGTCTCGTTATACAGGTAGCGAGCATTTTCATTATGAGAATACTTGCATTAGCCTTAGAATTGCTTTTAAACTGCTCTTTAATAGAAGCCAAATATCGTTTAATAGTGAAAATGTAACGATCCTAAATTTTTAACATTTGAAATTGATAATATTAATTAATTTTAAATATTTGATTATTGGTTTAGCTTGAATTCCCAATATAAATATGAATTTGGCGATTAAATTATAGAGTTTAATCTATTGAAAGTTGAATATAAATTTGAATCTTCAATTTTAAGCGGATTAAAAATATTTCAAAGGCTTGTAAAATCCATATTTATAATACTGAAGACAATAGAAGTTTCAGAATTGAATTTGAAAGTGACTTGTTCAGTTTTGAATTTATATCGTTTGAATCGATATTTAAAAATAGTCTTCTGAGGCACAGTCTCGGAATTCGACGAAACTAGTTCCATTGGATCCATAATATTGAATTATTCTCGGATTTCAAATTTCGTATTTTTCAGAGTTGATATGTGAGCACACGGTAAGTAAACGCGTTGAAATTAAATCGAATTCGATTTAATTTTTAAATTTAAATTTAGTCAAACATCAGCTGCCTTTTATCAACTCAGATTACTGTAGCTTCCATTTATCACGCCTAAAATCGCGCCTAGTATCACGAGAAAATCGTGCAAGCACGTAATCCTGTCTTCCCCTTTCCTTTACAAATCTCACGCGACATCATTTCTAAGCAGGAAAAAAAATGGAAATCGATCTCTACTCATTTTAAAATAATAATGGCCGAAGCCTGTGAGCATCAAAATCCTCTGCAAACGAACTACCCAATATTCATCTATATTTGAATTTCTCCTCCCTTAAAATCAACGGCCGAAGCCTTCAAATCAAAAGGAAGAAGAAAAAATGGCTTCGCTCCCCACCTCAATTCACGAGTCTGTTCAAATCAAGCTCTGCATCGGAGGAGGCTCGTTGATTCTCGAGCGCGTGGGGTTTGGGGGATTGAAGCCAGTGCTCGCGTAAGGAGGGGTCGCGATGGTGATAGGCCGGGCTCAGGCGATTTGCGTTCGCGCGTGTGGGTGCTCTGATGAGGCATTCGAGTTGCTGGGGTGTCGCGATTTGGTGCTCGCGTGGGGAAGTGATGGGCAGTGAGGGGATCGTCGCGCGTCTTGAGATGGGTCCAGAGCCGTTCAAACTTGGATGCTACATCAGGTGAAGTGAGATCTAAGCAGTAATTCTTTAACAATCGAAGTCGAGGGGATTTGCAAAGCTAGGGTTTTGTTCAAAAATCTAAGCTCGGCTGTAAGTCTATTTTTACGAATTTTATTTATCAATATCTATAGAAAAAAAATATACAGTAAAGTATATATGCAGATTTTTAATTTATATATATACAGAAAAAATAGTTATAGTAAAGAAATTTGTTTAACCGGTAAATCAATTACTTTGATGAGATAATTTATTAAAGTAAATTTAGTTTAAATCTAATTTTTAGCTAAATAAATTTATAAAAAAAAAGAATTTGTTTAAAATTTAAAAGAATTAGTTTAAGTTGTGAAAGGGGTATATATAAAAAAAATGATTCCTTAATCTATATAATTTTTTTTTATATAAATGAGGGTTTCAAAAGAAAAGAAGATATTTTAGTTCAAAATCAAATTTTAATTTTAAAACAAAATCATTAGTTAATTAAAATGAATGAATGATAATAAATTATTCGATTTGGTCGAATATTAATAAATTTATATAATTGTTTATACAACGTTAAAAATTGTGAAGAAAATAATCTGGATTGGAAAATGGACTGCAAACGGAAATAAAGGTGAGAACTTCTCACTCAAAAATTTAAAGTTGGATTTGCAGTTATTGATTGATTGCTATTTGGTTGTGATATTAGATATAGTAGGATATATCTATATATAGCAATATATATATATATATATTGGCATATGTATATATTGGAGTTGTTGATTTCCCGCATTATATAGCGGATGAGACCCTATTGCGCCGCCTATTAAGCGGATAATATTTTATAAAATCCCATATACCGCGATATTCCGTCTCGAAGCGGAATTGGTATTGTGCTAATATCTGTGGATGTAGGGAAACAGGTTGGAGGGATCCAACTGGATTCCTCAACTGTAATTATTTATTTACAAATATTGTGATATTTGTTGTTTATCATATGATGATATATGATGTTTGGATGTCGTGATTTATTGGTTGGTGTGTTGCATCATCGGATCTATTTTTGAAAATAAAAAAAATAATAATAACGATTTTGATTTTTAAGAGATTTTTAAAGTGATTTTTGAAATTATACGTTCATTAAATTATCGAATTGATTCATTTTAAATAATTAAAACGTTATAAATTTTTATGTTATAAAAGTTTAGATTTTTGTAAAATATAACCAAATTGAGATTTTTGAAATAAATAGTGATTAATTTATAAAATGGTTTAATTTGTAATTTAGAATCATTATAAAAGATTTTTAAATTTATTTTTATAAGTTAAAATATTGGAATTATAAAACGAGCTTTTATAAGTGTTAAAGGTGAAATAAAGATGGATTTCATAAGTGAACGGAATTTATAGATTTATAAATTGTGAAGTTATAAAAATGAATAGATTTTGTAAAATAGAAGATTTATAAGTAATTATCTTATAAATCGGATTTTAGCATTTAAAAGAGATATAAATGGAATTTGTTAATAATGAGATTTATAAATCGAAGCTTATAAATAGAAATGTAATTTATAAACATTGTTTATAAATTCGAAATCAATTTAATTTGACAAATTAAATATTGAAGTTTATTAAAGGAAATATATTCACGATTTTGGACAGTGAATACATTATTGAATAAAATGGATATGCTTGGGAAAATAAATATTATAAAATGAAGTTAATCGTTTTACGATGTTTTAAAATGTATTATGAATCGAATACATAGATTTCAACATTCATTGTTGAAATAGACGTTTTCGAGAAATAGAAGGAAATGGTGGACTATAACACTGTTGTTATAGTAAATGGTTTCCGAAAGGAAATGTTTTGTATAGTATTGGGATTTATATATCTATTTAAACTTTGAATCCCTATACTAGTGATTTTGGGTCGTTGTAACGATGTTTTACGTAACATTCGTTTTGGCCCAAACAAATGTGTTTAAGTGAATGTTTTCCTTAAAGAATGAAATATATACTTAATTTCGATTTAAGTATATCGAATATTTTCCAAGTGTTGAAAATAAATAGATTTGTGAATTACTTATTAATAAATAAGTATGGAAATGTTTTCCAATATGAACTGAATATTTTGAGACTTTATCTTTTAAAGATAAATTGAAAATGAATATTAGAAATCGATTTGAAAATCGTATATTCATAGATATTTTGGAATTATAAATTCATTATGAAATTTATAAATGAAAAGGGGAATTTGTTTAAAAAAATAAACGTGGATTTATTTTTGAAGTGTGGAAATTATATATCTAGTAAAGATATTTTGGAAGATAAATAATTTCGAAAATTATTTGCAATCTGGTGATGTTGCACATCTCTATTGATAGTTAAATAACCGACTATCAATATTTACCTTTAGATAGGTATTTGTTGTGATTTGCTTGAATTTGAATGCCACACATATTTTTAAAATAAGCGCGCACTATTCGGGTTAGCCGGGAAAGGACCTTGGGGTCGTATGACCCATTCCGAATATGTGATACGTCGTTATGGATTGCATTTGATGACCGATGTTGAAGACCGGATATTTGTGAAAACGGAAGGATTACCGTCGAGTTACTCTACATCGACTGATCTCCGATGTAGAGGTTTTATCACCCTTAGTGACGGGAAGTCCGGTCGTGATTAGTGAATATCCGGATTGCAAGGACTTCTTTGGAAGTGCCTTTGGTTCTGTTCGAGCCCGGAACATACTTGTATGGATTGTATGTCTGACATTACAAGTTGAGATATAAAGCTGATTTCTTTCAAATATATTTCTGTTGGTGGCGGAGAATTTATTCTCTTAGCTTAACACCCTTCTCTGAGACATACGAGCTCAAAGGTTATATAGTTGAAGGTTATTAGTGATATACTCCCAATTTGGTAGTGTGGCATGCTAAGTGTTGCTGTGAAATGATCATTGTTTGATCATTTGTGATATGATCATTTGTTTGATCATTTATCTTGGTGATCATTTCTATGATCATTTGTTGACCCAAAGCACGGCTTTTGTATAAAGCGTGGCTTTGTGGACGAGACTTCGTCGGACCTCACACCCCGGAAATGGTCAAAACAGGAAGGATGCGGCAAGGTTATTAGAGGGTAGCACCCCTTTAGTGTATGTCATTCCTTCTGGATAGAGGTGGTATTATGGTATGGAGCCAATATATTTAACCTATGTTGTTGCTGCAAATTTTGTGGTTGTTGGAAATCGAGGATCCTCGGATGGATCGGTTACGTTCGGGGGATAACATGTTCGTGTCAGTAGTTACCCAGTTAGGGGTAACCCGGCCTTGTGTTGGCAGAGATCCGGTTTGGTTCTCGGGACGTCATTCCAGAGGCGTTTCCATGTGGCAATGGGAAGTTCCTTGGCCTGACCATTTGTTGGAAATCCAATTCCCAATACAAAACCCTGTACGGTTTTAGTTGTAGAACCTGCCATTTACTTATGGTGGTCACCACTGTTTAGATGGTAGCTATAGTAGGCATAGTTCGAAATGTCTATGCTGGCTAAGATTAATATTCTACTTTCGAAATATTTTCCTACACTATGCACTAGTAATAATATCAAACGTTTCTTTTTAATGCGTATCAAGCATCTTTGACTATCATAAGGAGAAATCTCCTTCGATTCTGCGTTTGCATTGTGTGTGTGTGCGGGAGGCCTTATGGTAGTCTCATTTTTAAAAGCATTGCGAATTGACTTTAAAATATTCCTCTATTTTGATTTTAAAGATAAACTGTTTTGAGTTCTCACACCAGTCACATGACTGACTCGGAGTTTATTGTTTTCCTTCCTAAACTCTGGGTGCCCACCAATTTCCACACGGGCAGTCAAGAGTAAGGTTTATCAGGATATTCTGGAATTCAGGAGTTGCTGGAGGCAAGCTGGATGGCATGGCGTATTACTAGTATATTATATTTCTTTTCCGCTGCATGTTGTTGTTGTACACTCTGATGATGTAATGTAATGTAATATGATGTAATGTAATAACTGATATAGTTCTATGTTTAAAGATTATTCATTTATCTATTATATGTTGTTCCGCTGCGATTGTGGGATTCTGATATTATTCAGTTGTTTTCTTTCTGTTCGTTGTATTTTCTTTTCTCTCTATTTTCTATCTTTTTCTCTCTTCTTCTACCTCTTCTTCTTCTTAAACCCTAACCTTTCGGTTTTTCGGCAACGAAAAATCGCAAACGTCACAGAAAACATTATTTGCATCATCCTTCTTAGGAATGCCTACTCTTATAGCAGTTGTAATAGTACTTTTTATAATCGTGAGAGACATGCGGTTTAACTAGTCCCATTTTTCAAAGTTAGCCTTTTCGTCATCAGTACTTGTTGGTATAATAGTAGATTTGTCCATTTGTAATGCCTGGCAAAACACTAAGACAAATCTTAATTTGCTCTTTCCAAGTGGAAAAATTAGTTCCGTTCAATGGTACCATTCAAGAGATTTGAGCATGAACACTATTCAATGCTGCATTAGATTTAAAAAAAAATGAAATGCTTATTATTATCAACTGTAAATACACAAATAGCACAACAATATTAAATCAACTGTATATGGAGGGACTAATAGTAATTATAGTGAAATAAATAATAAAATGTCAAATTTTATTTCAATCCTATCATAACAGTTATTGCATAAAATTCTATTCATATTACCGTTAGGCAGAAACAAATTGAATTGTTAAAATAAATAAATTCACTAAAAATGGTAAATTATCGTTTATAACATATTAAATGTAAAAAATATAATTTCATGAAAATCAATTTATATCACCATTGGGCGCAAACAAACTGAATTATTAAAACAAATAAATTCACTTAATAAATCATAATGGAAATTAAAGTTGGTAAAATTATCATTTATAAATTGTTAAATGTAAAACATAATTGTCAACTTAAATCACGAAATTCATTTTGATAAAGTGGCAGTTACAATTCAAAGTTGACAGAAACTGACAATAACCAATTATTAAAAAAAAATGTTATATGGTTTAGATTACTTAAAAAAATATGCAATAAACTATAGAGAATAGTAACAGATTCAAAATGCAACATACACATATCAAAACTCTTGGCCATGATCTAGCTTGGACCAAAACTTCACACAAACTTGATTTTATTGGAACCAACATAACAAAAGAAGAGTGCCCATGTGATTCATGACATGATGTCTATTAGTTAAGGTCTTTAACATTACATCTCCATGGAAAGTACATTGATTAACATCTGCGCACATACGTAATAGAGAATAAAATTCTCCTTTTAAACCTTTCATAAAAAATTATAAGAAAAATATTTGCATATAAATTAATTGAATTTGTATAGCTTTTATACGAATCACTGAAAATCAATTTCGCAAAAGAATGCATCTTATATGGATTTACGATGGCTCTAATACCTAATGAAAGAGATTTAATAAGATCATTATATGTTTTGCAGTTATAACATAATCAATTCAGAATCCGTAAATTCAAAATTAATAATAAAGGAATTTAAAACATACAATTCTGAAGTGAAGACATCTTTAGACGGAAGCATTATTTCTAATCTTCAAAGATTTTCCTCAGATCCGATGATGGAGACACTTTTGTGTTTTCTTTTTCTACTTTCATTTTGTAAACTTATTGGACTTAAAAAACATTTCAAAAATGTCCTTTAAATACAAATTGGGCAGAAGAACATTTTAATTTTGGATATCCTTAATCCAAATAGAGATGAGGTGTATATACATATTCCGAGTGAACCTTTGGGACCTGTATATATAACGACCCGTAAATTTCGATAATTAAATAGGTTAATTTGATAAGATTTTGTAATTTAATTTGGAAAAATAAAAAATTTATAATTTACTATTGAAATGAATGCTAAAATGAAATATAGCAATGGTAATTAAACTAATTATTAATAATTTGAATAAAATTCCAATAAATGAAGTAGTGAAATTGTTACACTCGGTTATAAAATTAAATATAAGAAAATAAAAGTAAATATTCAATTAACCAAGGAAATAATACATTGATTAATAGTTACTGAACGAGATTAGTGTTATGGAACTAATTGTAACATTTGTTCGTTAATAATAACTTATAGGTGTAATCGAAAGTTGATGGTAACAATTATTGTATATTACCTATTTATTTAACCTAATATTTTAAATTGGAAATACATTTCAATAAATGTAGTTAAATATTATGTTAATGTAAATTAACTTAATATTTAAAAATAATGTCAATTCTATTCATAATATGACGATTGGTGGATTAAAAGAGTGGAAATCAAGATTTATTAATTTATTTGAATTTAAATTATAGTAATTGGATTTGTTGCAAATAATTGAAATTAAATATTTAGATATTACGTTAATGGGATATTAAGATGAAATTGAGAATATTAACGTAATAAATCGTGAACCAATGTAAATTTCATCCATCTGATAATAATCGATTGAATAATAGGATGAAAGATCAATTAAATGGAAATTTTGGAAATTAAATTTATAATTTTTGAATTTAATGAAATTGAGATTAACACTGATTGATAAGTTAATCAACTCTAAATTGACATCTAAATTTGTTAAATTAGCGTAAATGATTAAGAAATTTAAAAATGATAAAAAATGTCAATTATATAAGTGGATTGAGAATTTGATTTAATTAATTAACCATTAATTTATTTAATTAACTGAAAATAGCCATTTTTGCCACTAAATCGGATTTCTATGAAGCCAGTTTCATCGGATCCGTAATGGTGAATTATTGAAGGATTTCAAGTTTCGTAACGATCAGACATGTCGTTTGATCGCACGGCTTGAAAACGCCTGTAAATCAATTTAATTGTAATCAATTGAAATCAATTTGAAATAAACTGATTTTAACATAACTTCTTCATACAATGGAAATTGGACTTGAAATCTGTTCCATTGCATTTTAAAATATTTAAAAACATCTATTTTGATATATGGGTTGATCCAATTTCGTTCCAGAGTACGAACGGGCTTTTCGGGCCATTTGTCGTTCAACTTTCAATCCAAATCAAGCCATTTATTCCTATTGTGTTCTGCCTATATATATGTCGTTATAAACCCTAGCAGCCTTTCTATTTCTCATTTCTGTACGTACAGAAATTTTTGTTGCTCCTCTTTCGCAGTGGTAGACAAACCCTAAAATTCACAACCCAGTTTCAATTCAAAATTCCACTTCAAAAATACAACCTCCTCAACATATATCGAATTATATATGGATTTGAAGCTCTCGACGAGCACAAGTCAAATATGTGATTCGTTTTTCAATCTGGGTTGTTGTGTGGCCGGAATTGGCTAGTTTATCCTTGGCCATTCGTTTTGGGTTATTGGTTTCGGCGGTGGATCTTCATCTTTAGGCCGATCAGAGAGCATGGGTGTGTTGCCATCGTCAAGTAGGGTGCATCGGTAAGGTTCGTTTGTGTCAAGGGGTTGTGAAATGGACGTGAACGCCAAACCTAGTTGGCGGCGGCGCGTCCATCTGAGGGAGCGAGGCTCGTGCGCCTGGCCATTTTAAGCGCGGGGTAAGGAGCTGGGTTCGCCGACGCTGTTGGATTGGACATCAGGTCGTTGGTTTGGCGGCATTGTCGAAGGTTTAGTGGCGGTGGATGTTCGAGATGATAGTGTTGTTGCTCACGTGCGTTTTCGTGTTGAATCAGACTGGTGACGTGTGCTTCTACTGATTTATTTATTTATTTTATTTAAATTTCAATTCCATTGTTCTAACTCGAATACACATACGAGGTCTGTTTCATGCGTGGTTTCTTCCGCTAGGATCGTATCGAAATCCCGAAGATTTTGACGCTAGTTTGGACGGATTCTGAGACTGTTTGAATTTTGGGTTTAAATTGGATTTAAATTCAATTTAAATTCAAAAGGTGAGTGTTTTACCCCAATCACAACTTCTAAAATTTCTTATGTTTGTTAAATTGATTTACGATGTGATTAGAAATTTATTTATGACTGTTTGGCATATTTTGAATCATCATCTCAGTTTATTTGAATTTATTTGGATAAAATGGTTATTTAATTTATTATTGAATATAAACTGCCAGTAAATACCTGTTATTTATTACCTGTTCTATATTGATGTTATTGATTGAATTGGATGATGACTGTGACAAATGTTTGATGTTCGATATTGGATGAATGGATGTTGTGTTTTATATTGCTACAGACTGCAAGTAGTTATGAATTTTATTTCACCTGGAATTGCGGTTTGAAATGATATATAATCGTATTTATATTTTAAATTACGGATTGAACTGATAAATATCCGTATCACTTGACCATAGGATAGAAAATATATACAGACACCGTGGTCTATATATAAAAATATTTTTAAATGATTTCTATGGTTTTGTAAAGAATATATGGTTTTATATAAATATTGATTTTCGACATTATATAAATGTTATTTTATTCTTGATTTTAAGCTATGTATAAATTTGTTTTAATATAGAATAAGCTTAATAATAAGTTTGACTTTATTGAAGATAATATGGTTGAGTATTCAAATTTTATTTTAATATAGAGTTTAAAAGGATTTAAATAAACTAAGGTTGGAAGATAAATTTGAAATTTATTTGAAATTGAATTTATTTTAGAATTAAACTCAAATAAGTTTGATATGAAATCTATTAAATTGAAATTTTAAAAAGGTATGATTTTTATAACTTGATTTGATTTAAGGTGAATTAAATAAAGATTTCAAGTATAAATAAATTGAAGGAATATTAAGTTAGTGTAATTTGGGTTTTATTTAAATGACAATGGATTTATTATGTAAAATATTTCAAAAATAAATAACAGAAAATTGAATTGTTGAATCGTAATTATCAAACTTAGTTTTTAAATTGTTAAATACTTAAAGTTTTAAAATATACTGAATTTGATATGGTTTATTCTGTGGATCAAATCTGTTTTGAAATAGATAAATTTAGAATAGTTATTCGAAAACTGAATCGTATTGAAATTTATGATTTGGTTAAATTTAGAATTTTGAAATTCGAGTTGTTTTGGAATTGATTTGTGAAATTGAAGAAGCTATTTTATTATTAAAATATTTAAACCATTTAAGTTGTGGAAGTTATGTTTCAAAGTTATGAGTTTCAAGGTATTAAAATTTGAAAGTGTTATATTCAAGTGTTTTGATTTCGAAATGTTATAACTTTGAAAGTGTTATAATTTTAGAAAAGGATATATTTGAAATGAAAATGATATCGTATTGATTTAGTTTTGAAAGGGCAATAATATTTGGTTTTAAAGTATAAACTATTTTGAAAATGACTGCGGTGTTATAATAACGTTTGGTTGTTAAAGAGACCGGGATCAGAAGTTGTCTACTCTCTGCCAACTCCGAAAACCACTTTACCAACCATGTATATGGTGGAGATTCCAGAATGAAGTAGGATGGTGGCGACGTTCTATTGAGGTATATAGGTGGACATGACTCCCGTGAGTTGCATAAGGTTTGGCTAAAACAGGAGCGATCGACGGGCTAAGAAGGTAGCACCTTTTATCGGACACACTCCTTCGATATCATTCTATTACTTTGTGTTGATTAGGGCCCTTTTGATTTTGGGGGTGTGGCTCGAGGTGGATGGTAGTAGCTGTTATGCGTTACCACCTATCCGGAAGCGTAATTGGTATATCTACCATGGCATTGCCTAGTTGTGCCGTGTCACCTACCCTAGTGCGCCTTATACGATTTTGTTTTGTACCATACCTATGGAGTGCCCTATGATAACGACCCGCAAATTTTTGATAATTTTATTTGTTTTATTTATATATTTAATTGAAATTTTGAGAAATTGTAAATGATAAAATTCTGAAATAAAAATTTGATATTTTGAATACGTATATTTAAATATAGAAGATGGTACATTTTCATCTGATTTTATGAAAGTTTATTTCATTGTAAAATTCTATTAAATTCAAGTCAGTGAATAATTGTTGATAATAAAATATTTTTCGAATCAGAATATTTTTACATAGAAAAATTCTAAATCATCTTCTGACTGAGACGTCATTTTTCGTTTTTCCAAATTCGGGCTTCTTTAGCTCCGTCGATCTTATTTTTCTGCATTTTTGTTGCATTTTCCGCTAGTAGAAAATTCAAATTTTTATAATTCAATCGTACAACTGATATCTGTATACCGTTTTGATCGTCTTGTCGCGCTGATCTTTGCGGTATATTCAATTCTGTGTTTTAAGATCCGATACGCTGCGGAAACCGCGAAATGGTCACCCGTATTGGTACCCGTTTGAGTCTATTTGTTCGCCTGACCATTCATTTTCTACCTTATAAAATCTAATAGACAGTTGTCATAAATAATTTCAAATTTCAATGTTGGCTGTTACCATTCTCTGAATTAAATCTCCAGAATATCAATATTCTCATTGGAAATGTGTATATGCCGTTGTCGTTCGGTCTCAATTCAATCCAATATTTATTCGTTCGTTCACTACTATTCACTGATATCTTCCTTTTGTCTCCATCTGTCCTTTCATCTACTTACTTGGCCTAATCTAACAGCTGTTTACATTTAATATTTTGGAATTCAATGAGCAACTTTTTTGACTTTTGGCTATTTGTTTACTTCGTCTTATCTCTGGTTCATCTTTTTCATTTTTGTCAATTACATATTTTAGTTCATTCTTTTACTGTGCTCAAGAAGAAAATATGTATACTTATATAAACATGTCAGTTCGTTTCTTTCCTCCTCTATAATTGCTGAAACTCATTTATCTTCCCTACTCTACCCTCTTCTTTCCACCAGCTCCTCCACTGCCCGGCCTTCACCTCCTCCACGTAAGCACAACACAGCCGAACTACCATAGAAAACCCTCTCGAGCCTCACCACCAAACTTCTTCTTCCTCGTCTCCACGCGAACTCAGCCACCTTTTCTTCGCCGCCACCACTTCGAACCGCACCACCAAACACGCAGCCAACCCATGCTGCTCGACCCGACCTAAGTGCAGCAACCCAAGCACCGTGGCTACCAAGCACGTGACAGGCCGAAGCATGCAACCCCTCGGCCTCTAGTCTCTTCGTTCAAACCTCCGGTCTCGACCAGGCAGCGGCCCTATTGGCCGCAACACCCGAAGACCGAACTCCACCTGCTCCGATCGAGCGCCAACCATCGTGCCTTCTTTCCTTTTGTTTCGGTTGTTCACTGGGTATGTTTATATGATTTGTCTTGTTTATATACATAGCGCATAAGTGTGTGTATGTATATATATATATTTAAATATAGTATGTTCTAGTTATATATACATTTATAAAATATTGCAGTCTGTTGATCTCACATAGGAACTTATAACAGTTATATATATTCATATTGATCTTAAATTTCGTATAGTACGGTATAGTGCTTTAAAGATAGTGTATATATATATATATTTGTTAATAGTACGCAAGCATATGTAGTATTTATATATACGTATACTCTAAGGCTTTGTAGTAGGTTGGAACTGGTTGATAATATAAATACGATGTTATATATAAGTCAGCGTTTTGATTATATTTATACCTTATGCAGCGTACACATATGCGTACATCTAGTATAAATCCTATTGTTGAATGGATTATATAATGAAGTTATATGGCTTAAATTACAGATAATATTAATTTTAGTGCAAAGTTGTTTTTGTTTATAATTGGCTATATATAACAGCTTTGATACGTTTGTCAGTTGATTTTTGAATACATATGTACATTATAGAAATACCGATTTTTAAGTAATATAATGTATGTGTTCTAAGCAATTATCGTGTATGTTATATAGTATGTGTTTAAAGGTTCATTTACAATATTTATTATTATGTTGAAGTAGATTTTGTGATGTGTTGGTGTATCTCTAAGTATATATCTTAGAATATATTTATGTTATTTTAAATTTAATATGTATTTATATCATTGTTGTTTCTATCAAAGCTGATTCTGACTTGTCTCATCAATTTCCCAGTATCAGCCTTGTCCGTCGTGCATGTTTTTCTTCATCGAATCATGTCCATCTAACTCTGCTTTGGAATTCGTGCTTGGATCCGTAACCCACTTCATTGTCTATCTCCTCTAACCTCGAAAGGTGATTAATCACTCAGATTAGTGTTCTTATATTTATTAAATTTGATTTCAATTGAAACGATAATTGAAATATGTGATGTTAGTTATTTACACTGTTATATATATGCTATTACCTGTATCAGTTCACCTGTGACATCTGATACCATTATCTGTCATTTATATTGATGATATATGGCTGTTACATTATTATCATATCTGTTATCACTCTGCAAGTTTCCTGTTAGTATAGAATTCCCTATGGGTTGAAATGATACATACCAGATGACCTGTAGAATAGAGGAAAATTGTTATGGGTTTAAATGATAAACCCAAGCGATTTTCATTTGAATTGAATTTGGGATTACGGGTTGAAATGATATATATATATATATATATATATATATATATATACCAGTATATATTTAAATTGTGGATTGAAATGATAAATATCTGTATCACTTGACCATAGGATAGAAAATTATACACAGACACCGTTGGTCTATATATAAATATTTTGAAATGATTACTATGGTTTTGGAAAGGAATATACGGTTTTATATAAATATTGATTTTAGATATTATATAAATGTTATTTTATATATAGCTAAGTTCTTGATTTTAAGCTATGTATAAATTTGTTTTAATATAAAATAAGCTTAATAATTAAGTTTGATTTTAATAAAATATAATATGGTTAAGTATTTATTTAAATTATATTTTAATGTGGAGTTTATAATGACTTAATAAATTAAGGTTGAGAAGATAGATTTGAAATTGATTTGAAATTGTATTTAATTAAGAAATATATTTAATTAGAAATCGATTTGAAACTTATAGAATTTGATATTTGAAAGGATATGATTTTTATAACTTGAGTGATTTAACGAATATTTTAAGTTTAAATGAATTGAAGGAAATATTTAGTCATTTGAAATTTGGGATTTTATTTAAATGATAATGGATTTAGCAAGTAAATATTTCAAAATAAATAATAGTCAAGTGAATTTGAT
Organism: Allium cepa; assembly: GCA_030765085.1. Taxonomy (NCBI): domain Eukaryota; kingdom Viridiplantae; phylum Streptophyta; class Magnoliopsida; order Asparagales; family Amaryllidaceae; genus Allium; species Allium cepa. The sequence goes on along the minus strand of CM060934.1, from coordinate 952,331,884 downwards.
ATATATATATATATATATATATATATATGGAATTATCAAATCTTGTTTTGAAATGTTTGAATATTTAAAGCTTTGAAAATATTGAAATTGAAATGGTTTATTATGTAGCTAAAAATCTGTATTTGAAATCGATATAATGTGCAATGGTTTATTGAGAAACTGCAATAAATTAAAATTGATGATTTGAGATTTGACTAAATTTGAAATTCTGGGATTTGTGTTGATTTGGAATTGATTTTTGAAATGTGAGGAAGCTATTTTATTATATAAAGTATTTTTGAATTATATTTAAAACTATTATATATATTACCTTATAAAATTTATTTCATATAAACTATTTAAATATAAACTATTTTAATATAAACTATTTTAAATTATAACTATTTTTATATAAACTATTTTACATTATAAACTATTTTATCATATATACTATTATTTATATTTAAACAGTTAAGTAGGAAGTGTTATGGTTCCAAAGCATTATGATTTCTAAATTTTGATTTCTAAAGTATTATGATTTCCAAAGTGTTTGATTTAGAAAGTGTTATAACTTTGAAGTACTAAGATTTTGTAAATGGATATATTTGAAATGGATATATTTAAAATGGAAATGATATCGTATTTGGTTTTGAAATGGAAGTGATATCGTATTGATATGGTTTTGAAATGGCAATGATATTTTGGTTTTGAATTACAAACTATTTTGAAAGTTTATTTAATGACCAATCGGTGTAATAATTACGTAGTTATTGAAGAATCCAGGATCGGTAAGGGACGTACTCTCTGTCCAAACCGAAAACCACTTTAATAACTATTATACGCGGAGTGTGCTCCAAAATGAAGTGGTTGGAATGATGCATTGCTGGATTTGAAGAAAGAGAACGATAATGGGTAGCCATGACACTTGTGTCAAATTTGAATGACTAAAACAGGAGCTGTGCTGGGCCAAATGAGGTTAGCCACCTCTAGCGAACACACTTCTCGTAAAATACTCATTACTTGTTTTTGATTGGTGCGCACCCTTGAATTGGGAGTTTTTTTCGCGGTGTTGCGATCGTTGCGGCGATGCGTTCTCACCAGTCCAGATCAGGTAAATGGTAGTTTCACTACCTTGGGTATTGCCTCATGTGCCATGTCATACTCGTATCCCTATGCGCGACCACTACGATTTGTTTTGTGTTATACCTATGATACTCCCTGATAGCCCACTAGTTTACGGTGGAGTTTACAGTGTTGTATAGACTATGATGCTTATATAAAAATGTGTTAAGGGGGATAATGGTAACGCCTTAACGCTATTTTGATACTTTATATTACTGATAGGCATTACCTACTTAGCGTACATATAAATAGTTAATGGATCCTTAGAGGATGGTTATCCCAAACATCTTTTGGGTTACTCGTATTTTCAGTTGTTATTTCATTTGAATTGGATTTATTGATATAAGAATGTAAATCTTGACTCGAGTGTTTTGTGTTTTGCTTTACGCTCAGGTCAGACTGAGTGTACCAGTATTCGAGACTCACCTTTGAAGTTGGAGCTTCGCTTGGAGATCCAGTTACCTATCCAGCTTTCAGATATTCGGTTGATCCTGGTAATGTATTCTTATTCTTGTATGTGACTATTGTATTCGAGACTTCTGTTGTAACTTATTTAACTCTGTTATATATATAGTAGCTTCATGAACTACTATTCATTTTGTTTCCGCTGCATATTGTTATATTACTTCGTGTCTGTGATTCTTGATTATTTATTTACTGTATATGCTGAGTTTTTCCAAATATAAACTTACAACCTGGTATTTTGAGCAATTCAATTCCGGCATGTTTGGATGTGAATGGTTGAAAATATCAGGTCGTTACACGACGCCCAGTACGGGGAAGATTGCGGTGCTGTATAGACTATGGGATATAAAAGTGTGTTAAGGTGGAAAATGTAAAGCCTTAACGCTATTTTCAGGTATATTATACTTTACTTTAGACATTATTGTAATAGCGTTTATTACTACATAGTAAATAGTTTAACGGATCCTTAGGAGATGTAAATCCCGAACATCTCTTAAGTTACTGCACTCATGTTAGACACTGGATAGGAGATATCAAATCCCGTAAACATCTTCGACGCCGTTTATACTCATATTTTTTACCGTTGATTTAACTTACATAAGATCTTTTAATTCTAACTCGAGTGTTTTGTCTTTTCAATTCGGTCGGGTCAGCCTGAGCATTTCAGGATTTGAAGACTTTATTTTCGAAGGACGAGAACGAAGAATATATTATTACTATTATTGTATTTTTTATTTCACTGCATCATGTATTCCGCTATATCATTTATTATTCTCTGGTATGTGTAACTCTGATATGTATTGTATAAGTAAAATCAAATGTTTTGTAAACAGCTTCATGAACTGTTTATTTGATTATTATATTTTATCGTTCCGCTGCAAGATTCTATTTTGTTTTTTTCCATCTCTTCTTTTTCTTATTCACCTAATAACAATCTGTCCTTCTGTATGGTTTGAGTCTGACGTGTGTGGATTTAAACCGTACAAAAAGGCTGGATGTTACATTTGGTATCAGAGCCAGGTTTAGCGATAAACCTTAGTTTTGTAGGGTCTGACTCTTTATTTATAAGGTAGTAATACCCTTTAAGTCACTGAGTGTATATATATGAGAGAGTGTATTTGCTAGTGTTATAAAAGGTTTTGATATTATGTTAATCTGTTCTGTTTTGCATCTATAAATTCTGGTCGGTGCATAGGACGCTATGACATCAGTAGGGATTTCTAAACACTTAATAGGATAGACCGACACAATATCTGTTTTGAATATAGGTGAATGAAATAATTTTGCCTATTATATTTTCTATATATAAAATAATTTTTTTATAAATGATATATATTTGGTTGTAATTTAATTTTTGTTAGGTAGTGAAATTTATGAATATATGTTGGAAATAAGATTTGAGAAGTAAAATAAATGAGAATAAACTAGAAATTTAGAACCTAAGTCCCGGGGTTTTTGAAAATTTCATTCAAATGGTTTTGGGAATATAATAATAATATGGGTTAGAAGTATTTTTTGATATAAATATTTCCATATAATTTGAAAGAATTGTTTTAAAGAAACTTTGGAAAGAAATAAGTTCTGTACTCCCCTCTCTATCGTTGAAAAATAATTTCGATGATGTATGCATGCATCATCGACATTCATTTTCGAGTTTCTAAGTGGAAAGGCCATTGTAGTAGTTTTACTACAGATTTATTTTGATAAACAAATTTAAATTTCAAATTGTTTTAAATATAATTAGATATATAAATTGTAAGTGTATACATCTATCTATTATTTTAAAATGATTTGAAATTTAACCCGGTATTTAGTTCTTAAGTTCTCGTTAATTAATAGTTCAATTATTGTAGTGAAATGGAATGTAACTAATTACTAATTGGAACCTTTAATTAAAATAAGAGATTAAATGCTAGGTTATAAATGAAGTTAAAAGAAATTTGGAATTCGTAACCTTTAAAACAAAGGATATGATTATTGAACATTAAATTAATTCAAAAGAAATGAGGAAAACTTGTATAACTTTCAATTACATTCTTAAAGCATATATATAACGTACCAAATATTAAAAGTTGTAATGTTTATTAAGAAAATGTAATGGAAATTGTACAAGTAAATTTATGTTATGAAAGTGTTCAATAAATTGCTTTTATTAATAAGAATTGATGTTGTAATTGTTATCACCTTAAGTTATAATTTGGAAGGTTATTGAAATTAAATGTGATGTGAGTGAAAGATTATAAACTTAAGTTAATGAAATTGTTATGCCAAGTAACTGAATTGAATATGAATATTATTAATAAATGAATGTAAATAAATGAAATCAAGTAATGAAGGAATAAATATAATACAATAAAAAGTGAATTGACATGATGGGAATAAATGAAATGAAGTTAGTAAGTAATGAATGAAATAAATGTAAATTAAAAAGATGAATCATTATATGAATGAAAAGGAAATCAAACAACAAATATTATGAAATGAAATAATTAAGAATGAACTTGATCTATTGTTTGAAATTATTGTTTGTTTGGTTTATGGTTGTTTGGGCAAGGATACTTTAAAATTATTTGGATGTATGAATAATCTATTTGGTTTCATCCAAGACTGTTGAGTAAATAGTGCACTTAGTAGTTTATTTTCCATTCTGTGCAATTTAAATTTTTAATCCGAACAACTACTCGTTTTGTTAGCTATGGATATATGGATGGTTGATTTTATTGACTTCATATGATGATTGTATGATGTGGTTGCAAGTGATCGTTGTTGTTTGACATTGAGTTTGTTTGTTAGTGGATGAAACCACTTTAATATTTCATTTTATATAATTATTAACCCTTTTTAGATTATATAAGTGAAGTACAGGCTACGAAAACAATTTCTACTGCTTTTGGTTTCATAACTAAGCGTTGTTTTCCCGACAAATAGGTACGTTCTCGGATTACGGTATTATAATGCTATTATATAATTTTTCCCGTGTTGGGATATATTATTTTGGAAATTGTACGTTATATATTGTTATATTTGATATTATATTTTGTCCTGAGCCTCTCCGTATAAAAGAGACTTTGCCAAAAAAAAATCTGAATTTTGGACTTAGAAAATTTTATGAAATATTTTCCACAAATTTTGTTACTTGAGTATAAAAGGATTTAATGGTTATAAATTTGTATATTTTATTTAAATTAATTAATTCTGTAAATTTATTTGTTTATAAAGTTAATATTTTGAATAAGATGTATTTTTTTCTTAATTCCTTCTTTCCCACCTTTTTCATTTTCGGGGACGAAAAGTTTTAAGTGGGAGAGAGTATAACGACCCGTAAATTTCGATAATTAAATTGGTTAATTTGATAAGATTTTCTAATTTAATTTGGAAAAAATAAAAACTTTATAATTTAATATTGAAATGAATGCTAAAATGAAATATAGCAATGGTAATTAAAACTAATTATTAACAATTTGAATAAAATTCCAATAAATGAGGTAGTGAAATTGTTACACTCGGTTATAAAATTAAATACAAGAAAATAAAAGTAAATATTCAATTAACCAAGGAAATAATACAATGATTAATAGTAATTGAACGAGATTAGTGTTATGGAACTAATTGTAAAATTTGTTCGTTAATAATAACTTATAGGTGTAATTGGAAGTTGATGGTAACAATTATAGTATATTACCTATTTATTTAGCCTGATATTTTAAATTGGAAATAAATTTCAATAAATGTAATTAAATATTATGTTAACGTAAATTAAATTAATATTCGAAAATAATGTCAATTCTTTTCATAATATGACGATTGGTGGATTAAAAGAATGGGAATCTTGATTTATTAATTTATTTGAATTTAAATTATAGTGATTGGATTTGTTGCAAATAAATGAAATTAAATATTTAGATATTACGTTAATGGGAAATTAAGATGAAATTGAGAATATAAACGTAATAAATCATGAATCAATGTAAATTTCATCTATTTGATAATAATGGATTGAATAATAGGATGAAAGATCAATTAAATGGAATTTTCTGAAATTAAATTTATAATTTCTGAATTTAATGAAATTGAGATTAACACTAAAAGTGATAACTTAATCAACTCTAAATTGACAACTAAATTTGTTAAATTAGTGTAAATGATTAAGAAATTTAAAAATGATAAAAATTGTCAATTATAGAAGTGGATTGAGAATTTGATTTAATTAATTAATTATTAATTTATTTAATTAACTGAAAATAGCCATTTTGGCAACTAACTCGGATTTCGACGAAACCAGCTTCAACGGATCCGTAATGGTGAATTATTGAAGGATTTTAAGTTTCATAACGATCGGACTTGTCGTTTGATCGCACGGCTTTAAAATGCCTAGAAATCAATTTATTATTCTCTTATATGTGTAACTCTGATATGTATTGTATAAGTAAAATCAAATGTTTTGTAAACAGCTTCATGAACCGTTTATTTGATTATTATATTTTGTCGTTCCGCTGCAAGATTCTGTTTTGTTTTTTCCTTCTCTGCTTTTTCTTATTCACCCCAATAACAATCCACCCTTTTGTATGGTTTGAGTCTGACGTATGTGGTTTATCATCGATTTAAACTGTACAAAAAGGCTGGATGTTGCAGTATAATTATTTATAGCAATCTGAATTTTTCTATCAAAAATTCAGATGCCTTTTCATTAATTCTTTAAATGAAATTTATATACAATAATAACATAGGCCACATAACAAATAAAATTAGCATATTTTTCTTCTAGTACACATATAAGAAAATGCATATATCTACACCAAAACTTTAATGTATTTATCAAAGTTTTATCCCACAAAAATGGATGAAAACGTGCAACAAAGACTTGTCAAGAATTACACCTCACGTAACTTTGTTTCCCTATATACACCTACATCATTGCATGTACGCTGTATAATTTAGAAAAGAATGGTAGTGAATATTGGTTATCAAATTTCTGTAAACAATTACAGCATATGTTATTGTGATGAATATTGGTTATCAAATTTCTGTAAACAATTACAGCATATATTATTTTGATATATGGAACAAAATCACATTTTGGGGAAATAAATATAAAATAGGAAAGCATATATTTGACTTGCCTACATTAATATTACATGTTTGGACATACATATTAAAATAAAAGAGATGATATTTCTCTTCCAACTGGATTCAATAATTTATTTGTTGTTATATACATGTGACTTGACCACCAAGTAATTTGTTGTAACTAGAGACATCGTTTTTCTTTTAGGTTAAGGAAAGTATTATTTTGGGTTTTTAGCTTTGAGTTTGGTACTCAAATTAGGGTTGTGCTTGTTTTTTGAAAAAATATATTAGGTTTGAAGAAAATTGTTACCAATGTTCTACCCTACTTATCTCTTCTCAAATCTATTCAGGTAAAAATCTTTGGGATATGTAACGACCTTGTTTTCTACACCGTAATAAAAAATAAATTTAACTAAATGAAATGTCAAATTTGATTATTTGATAATTATTATTTAAAATAATAAATAAATAAATATTTATTTATTTAATTAAATTCTATTTAATAATTACTTAAATTAAATTAATAAATTCTTTTTAGATAATATTTTAAAATGGAATAAAATGTTTTAATAAATATGAAATGTTTTATAAAAAAATAATTTACAAATTATTGAAACGTTGAAAAATAATTATAAGCATTCCAATTTAAATACGAAGAAAAACTAATTAAAACTAAATTAAATTAGAATGTAATGCCCATAACAAAAGTTATCAAACCAAAGCCCTCTTCTCCTTAATCTGTTTCAGTTTAGATCATTCCTCTACCCATATCCATTTTCCTAAAATTCAAAAACTATACCACTTTCCTCAATCGGCCCTAGAAATCCCAAAAATGAAAAATCGATTGGCACCTTAAAAAAGGTAGAAATATTTATACACGTGCAACCTGGGACGTTCGAACAAGGAGGTAGACGCTTGCATGGGGATGATGGCGACTGGTAAGATGGCAACTTGCAGTCGCACGTGAGCCTAGCAATCAACAACCTTGCATGCGTTGTGTTGGAGACTGTCACAATGGTGGTTGGGGATCGACTGATGCAAGAAGAGGGGTTGAGTACGTTCGTGCGCAAGTGATTTGGAAAGCGTTCGTGCTAAATAGGGGCGTTCACGTGTGAAGTGGCAGACGATGGCTGGGACATGTGTGGTGGTGCAAACCGAGCGGTGTGATTTTAGGGAATTCTACATGGTATGTTGAAGCGTTAATAAAGAAGATCTGACAAGCAATCCTTGAGGTGGGTACTTTACTCACAAAATCTATGTCTACAATGAATATATGGGTGTGCATATGCTTGTTGATGTGTATTGCACTTGAATTTGATTTAAATTACTTGTGAACCGTAGTTTTCCTACTGTGCTTTGTTTCAACTCATTCCTTATCCTTCGCAAGTGATCTTATGGTTAATTATGATGATTGTGTTGTGATTTGTATACATTATTAACTAATAATCTATATATTATAGAATGGGTTCTATAATGGATATTGATTTGAAAGTATCTATGATTGTTTTGAAATTTATAAGTAGAAATTTGGAAATGAATTTTGTTATTTAAATCATTATTTAGGAATTATATAAATAAAGTTAGAGTACTATTTATTATATGATATGTTTTAAAGCATACTAATGATAATGTAAAATCGGTTCAAGAATTTTTTTATAAATTTATTAAAAATAAACTGTATATCTGGTTTTAATTAACCGTTTAAAAGATTATAAAATTATGAAAGTTAGAAATATTTTCTAATTAATATCCTAGATATTTTAAAGTGTATTTCACTAATGATATGGTTACGTGGCGTTCTCAATATATGTAAACATATATGTATATTCTTTAATATTTAATTTAATTGTTTTAAGAAAGATTTTGTTGAACATATTACTAATGTTTCATTTCGAATTAAATTGGGATTTTTACGTGTGATTTCTACATCTTCTGATTTCTTATTTTCCTATACTGATTTCAGTATCGTGAATGATTCACCATTGATATTGATTTGATTGGTGATTTGGATATGATATAGTGATGTCACCCTTCTTTATGATTTTTTGATATTTAATTCTGTGTGATAAGAAATCTGAATGAATGAAGTTATAACACCTTTTGGAATGAGGCATTTGGTAATATATTTCTGGTTATTTTTTGACTCGTTATATAGAATATTTGGAGATAGAGTGTAGTTTAAGTAGACATTAAATAAACATTTGAGTAAGTGGTAAGTGACACTATCATCATTTTTATTTGGTTATTCGCTATAAGTAGATGACACTCGCATGACGGGAGTAGTTTTACGAGATTGTACTTACATGAGGTAATGCACGTAGGTGCAAGCAAGGTAGGTTCCCTTATATTTATTAATATTATATGCCACTATCATGATGTACTCATATTATTAGCATTGGTAACCAGATGGTTAGAATCCACTCTAGCGGCCTGATCCCCGGGTCATACCCCCGATCCGGGACAACTTTGTTGGATATTATTTGGATGTGAATCACATTATTTGGGTTAGGTGACCCACGGGGTAGGTGCCCCACCTCACAGTATTTGGGTTAGGTGAACCATACCTATTGCCCTTTCGTTATGTCACATAGGTCAGCAATTTGTTAACTAGTAGGAAAAAGCAAGGTCATGACTAAGAGGCCATGTATTGATGAGCCACTGGTGGTTATGAGTCGCGATGTCCGTCAAGGTAACTAAAGACTGCAGGAGCAGATCCGGTTAGATGACCCTGGGCTCTTGTAGTGGGTAGATGGCCATCACTCTCTCTTTTGGTTCTAATAGAGTGGTAGTTTGGCATATTCTATTGATACACCTCACTTAAGTACATAGATATGGCTTAGGCGTCCCAGGGTTAGGTGACCCACATATTGATGTATATATGGCTCTACTTAGGACTTCATGTCAGTCGTATAGTCATTCACCCATCACGATTTATATGATCTATTTATATATAAGGGGATGAGATTATTTTTTGGATAGGTGTCTAGAGTATAGTGGATTCTCATTTTTTAATTTCTAATTAATGGGTAGTGCCCTATATTTCACAGTCGAACAGTCTATTTTGCACAATTTGATGATAGTAATTTATTTTTTGAAATTGAGAGATATACTTGATGACATCTCATATTTGATGATTTATGAACTTTGATGATGATTTCGAATATGGATGATTCACTCATTTGTTATTGATTCTGTAATTTATGATTTGGTGTGCTTTTATATAGGTGATGACAACTTTATACATGGTTCTGTGATATTTGAGATTATGTGATGCATTTGTGATTGTCTATGATATTTTAATTATATATACACATACACACACATATACACATCATACCATGCATACACTACTGTGTATTTTGATATTATAGATGTTATCATATTAGTATACCTTTGATTTAGATATAGCCTGACCCATGTCTTATTTATATAATATACTTAAGTCATTTCAAAACATTTCGGATACATGGATGACAAGACCAGTTTGTGTATTCTGGCATAGATGAGACTAGATATTTGTTGTTGTGGATTATTATCTTATATTGTATAATCTCTCGTTTGTATATTATTATGATGTATGCTGGACATATATTGTATATTATCACTGCGATATTGACTCTATGATCTCTGATATATGATGTATATTATGCATTGTTCTATCTTGGAGGCATATGTATTTACTTCTTTGCATTAATACTGGTATATTTGTTGGTGATTTATGTTCAATATTTAATACGTACCAATGTTATCCTAAGAGAATATTCACATGTATATCTCATATCACCTCATTCTTTGTATTATCTGACAGCATTACTCTGTAATACTCTTGGATAACATGGGTATAGAGGCGGGGGTGTTTAAAGGATGATCCTAATGATCAGTATTAGAGCCCACTACACAAATTTTTCTAAAGAGTTTTGGTTATGGATAAGATTTATGTTGAAAAACTTAATGGGATGGGGGTTATGAAAGGAAAAGATGGTGGATTTTCTATGTCTAAATTACTTCACCAACCATTGGAGAAAGAATGGGAGGGACCTAGTGGTAAATGGAAACAAAATGGGAAGCTTTTGATAAGAGAATGATGCGGGTTTTTAGTGATTTTTAAAGAATACAGTGTTTCATGTTGTTGCTATTGAAACATCTACTAATGCAATTTGGAAGAAAATGGAAACAATTTACGCAAAGAAATCCACAACAAATAAGAATTTTCTTACGAGAAGATTGGTAAATCTAAAGCTTAAGGAAGGTGGATCAATTAGGGAGCATTTTAATGACTTTCAACTAATTGTGAATATATTGGCCTCCATTAATTACAAGGTTGATGACATAAATTTTGATGTTGATTAGTTCATTACTGGAGAGTTGGAAAACACTTATGGTTGCATTAAACTCAAAGTTGGATGAAGTTGTTTTAGTTTGTTCGGTGGTTAGTAGTCTTCTTGATGCGAAGATGTTGAGGATAAACTTAATAGAAGGAAAGATTAATGAAGAAATGGATAGCAACAACCCGGTTGAAGAGGTGAATCTTGAAAGGAGAGGTAAATGACCAAATATGAAAGAGACATCATTCACTATTATTATGAAAGATCAGGTCAATTGAAATCTTGCTATAAACTAAAAGGAGATAATGAAAGGATGAAGGCATAGGACGAAATCCAAAAAAGACTAAAGGAAAATAGCAATAATGAGGTAAAATTTGGTAAGAAATTTGATGACAACATCATATCCGCACACAAAGACAAAAGCGTCGATTGGGGCTTGATTTGGATGCATGTCCTCATACATGCAAACAAATGAAAATGGTCATTAATTATGAAGAGAAAATGATATTGTGGAATCCGCTTATGATAGAGATTTGCTTGTTAAGGGCATAGGCTTAGTTGGGCAGCGGATGTTTGATGGAAAAACGATAAAGTCACAAGAATTAGGCATGGCCCATAAATTAAGAAAAAACCTTATTTCAGTAGGACAATTTGAAGAAAAAGATTGCAATTTTCAATTCACTATGGAATCATAAGGGTGCAAAAAACAAATAAGGAGGTTCTGTGTGCAAAATAGGGAAACAATAATAAATACAAATTTTTTGGAAAAACGGTGGAGGGTGTAGGGACTTTTCAAATTGGAGTATGAGAGGTAAATTTGTCTATATCAAGGTGGGGCATGGAACACAAAATCAAAAAACTTACATGAAGGCCTTTGTGGTACTAAAAAAATCTAAATGAATTGTAGATGCATTTTGGATTAAAAAAGCATGCAAAATTATGTGTTTTTTGGTGAAGGTGGAGATTGAGCATGTACTAATGTGATGTGATTTTGTATTAAAGTGGGTTGTTGTGATCTATGATAAAAAATCACATTTCGGGAAAATAAATATAAAGTATAAAAGCATATATTTGTCTTGCCTAAATTAATATTGCATATTTGGACATGCATTAAAATAAAAGGGAAGATGTTGCTTTCCCAAACTGGATTCAAAAATTTATTATTTGCTATGTACATGTGACTTGAACCCCAAGTAATTTATTGTTATAAATAGATGCATCATTTTTTTAGGTTAGTAGAATAATTATTTTAGGCTTACAGTATTGAGTTTGGCACTTGAATTAAGTTTTGTATTCACTTATTGGAGAAATTAATAAAATTTAGGTTTGGAGGAAACTACTTGTCGTTGTTTTTCTTCATTTTTCACATATTCTCAAATATAATTATGTTCAAATTTGTAGAATTACCCTAAGACGTGTAGCTTTACGTACTTAGTAAAGTATACTATCGACGTAACATAATATGTGTTACAATATAAGTGGCTATTTGATATACGCTTTTTCTAAATTAAACCTTTGAACTTCATAATAATAAAATCGCTCACCACAATTAAAATGAGTGAAATACATCATAAATCAAAATTCAAAATCTTCAAATGAATTTAGATTATTATGATTTAAGTTGCTTGCACATCCAACGCAAGTTTTAACAAAGAAACCAAACATGCATATAATAGTATTTCTAAAAACATTAGTACATTTATATGATTTACATATATGAAATATAACTTTACAAACACAAATGTACATACATACATGTGTGTGTATGAAAATGAATTCTTTATTAATGACGTTAAAGAAGAATAAAAGATTTGCCTCCTCTTAAAACCTTGAAAGAATAGTAAGGAAAAAGAGCATGACATTCCTTATAATATGTCAAATACAACTCATGGTATAACTACGACAGTAAAATACACTTCCACCATTTAAGTATCAACCCAATAACACATACAAAACCTTATCACTCCAAATCCACCGTCATTCTAAAAACCTAACTAGGATCAATTGTCACTTCACACCATCTCAAAAATTCCTTGTCTTCCTCCTTAACTTCGCTATCTACTTCTCCCACTGATTCTTATCCCTCCTCTTATACACAAAAATTGTACGATTCCTCTCTCCTCAAATATGATGCAGTGTTATAATCGATGCAGTGAAAGCTACATCTTTTCTTTCCCTTTAACTCGAAATTGATGTCGGATATCCTAAAGCCCGCTAAGAATAAATGGCAGTATCACTGGCAGAAGCTGCAGCTTACGTTTAGTTGCATTTCGAAGATAAGTACTAAATTCACATTTCATAAATAAATGTGCATAGCTTCCACCTTATCTGTTACATAAAATACAAATTATGTTGTTTGTTAACCCTCAATTACATAATCAATCAACTGTTAGTAGGCTCTGTAAGCATGCTTTGTAGAAAATAAAAAGAAATTTCATGGCTGTAGTTTTCTACCACACTACTCTAGTCAATCTACCGTAGCACTTTGTTGTCGAAATTTATCCAATATAGTTGAAAAGTTGAATCTATCATTACCACATATTTACATTATTTACAATATTCTTAAGTGCTAGCAGTTGAAATTTGCACTTGCTGGATTTGTGGGATTGCTTCTCTTGTCTAGGTGAATAATTCGGGATGGAATAGATTATTTTGAATGGTGCTACTTGTTATCCCACCATTTGGCAAGGTCGTGACATTAATACAATATTGCTTCCAATCCATGTTTGAAATATAAATTTAAATAAATCCAATTTCAATATGTTTCAAAGTTATATTTCAAACAAATTTTTACTCAATTCTGATAAACTTCGCTTACATTCCCAATTCAACTTTAAAATCACAATTTAGTTCCTTAAAGCAATTTCTTTAAACCACTTCACATTTCAACATAAAACCTGATTTTCAATAATAATTCAATTTATATAAATCAAATTTATTTCAAAATATCATTTAATTAAATTCAAAATTTAAGAATTTTTAGAATCATTTAAATTAACCAATCCGGTGCGCCTATATAATTCTCTACCCTAGGGTCAAGCGATACAGATATTTATCATTTCGATCCGCAATTTAAAATTTTTACGGTTATATATTACTTCAAATCGCAATCCTGAATTAAATATAAAATCCATAAAATAACTCGAGTCTATCATTTCAACCCATATTGATTCTTCCCTAATCTATAGATTGTTCGGGTATATATCATTTCAACCCATAGTGATTTCCTAAACAATAACTAAGGGAACTTGCAGGATGATAGCAGTATATAAATCAAACATAACATCCAGTCATCCTATATCAACCATCAAACACCCATCACAATCATCATCCAATTCAATTAATAAATTTCAACAAATAACCGACTATCAATTACAAGAAATTGACTAGCAATTTAAATTCAATAATAAATTAAAAATAATAAATTAAAAATAATTTCAAATTAACTGGAATGACGATATAAACATGCCAAACAGCTATAAATAAATTCCTAACCACATCACAAATTTAATTTAACTAACATAAGAAATTTTAAAAGTTGTGAGTGAATTAAAACACTCACCTTCGATTTTAGATCGAATGAAAATCCAAAATAGGGCTTAAATTTGAACGATCTTAGAATTTGTCCAAATCAGCGTCAAAATGTCCGGAATTTCGATTCGATCCCGACAAAGCAAACCACGCGTGAGTCGGACCTCGTATGTAAAAATTATGTAATTTAGAACATCTGAATTTAAGCAATTAAAATTAAATAACACAACTCGAACCAGCCACTCACCTTTCGCCACATCATCCTTTCTCCTAGCTCACAACCCTACTCACAAACCCAAAAACTATAGGCTACCACCTGATACTCCCGAACGCCTCGCCTAGGCCAGTCGCGGACACGTCCGCCGCCACCAGAGTCATACTGACACCGTTACGACCTTCGACCACTCCCCTCCTCAGCGATCAATCGTGCATCATCGAGCGAGGAAACAAAGAGTAGCCGCTGTTCAAAATCAAACAGTAGTTGAATTATTGATGGAGATCCAACCATCGATTCGTCAAACAAACTACAATGATGCACTCCGCTCGGTCCTCTCCGCAAACTGTACCCTCCAATCGACGATCGGTTGAAGATCATCAACCACCAACAAATGATCAAGATTAAATCGCTCAATTTCGACCACACAGTAACTCAAAATGAAAAACAGACAATAGATTTGACTTGCATTTCTCAAGAGCTTCAAATTGATAAATAATATGATATAGTTTGAGGAGATTTGATTTTTGGGATTGAATTAGATTTGAAATTGAAATTTTATTTTGATTTGTCTGCCATTGGAAGGAGGAGATGAGAATAAAACGTACATACAAACAAACTAAGTTGAGAAACACGAGTGTTTATAATAGGTTATTTTTAGGTAGATCAGAAAATAGGAAGAACGGATAAGATTTGCCTTGGATTTTGAACGACAAACGACTCGAAAAGTCTGTTCTGCCTTCGGAATGAAATGGGTCATCCTATATATCAAAATAGATGTTTTCTATATTTTTGAACTCAATGGAATATGTTTCAAGTCCTAATTCCATCGTGTGAAGGAGTTATGTTAAAATAACCTTATTTCAAATTGATTTCACCTAAATTGATTTCTATGCATTTCGAGTCCCTATGATCAAACGACAAGTCCGATCGCTACGAAACTTGAAATCCTACAATAATTCACTGTTACGGATCCGATGAAACTAGTTTCATCGAAATCTGAGTCATTGGCCAAAATGGCTATTTTCACGTTAATTAAATAAAATTATAATTAATTAATTAAATCGCTTTTTTATCAATTCAAATTTAATAATTTACAGTTTCGATCACTTTGGATTACTTAATAATTTATAACCTTTAAAACAAAATTCTATATCAATCCAATGTTGAATATTTCCCTATTTACAGTGTTTAATTTCAATTTCCAATAATTCAGCAATTATGAATAAAAATTCCAATAATTCCATTAAATTTGGTTTCAGACTTTATACTCAATCAATTCTTATCAAATAGCATAGTTAATATTTGTTTGTCTTTCATTACATTAATATTCTCCAATTTCCATCTTTATTTGTATTAACTACCATATTTCCATTTATATTGAATTTTTGTCAAATTTATACATTAATGAAAATTTGGGATCCCAAATGATTTACTCATCTTGTCATATTATGCATAAAATTTCAATTGGTTACATCCTATGGGCTTAACATTCGACTATTATCAATTTGGTCTACATTAACTGCACAAATTAAATGGATTGATTTCCAATTTTAAATTTTATAATCCAAATAAATAGGTAACATATAATAGTTTGTTACCATTAACTTCCAATCACACTTATAAGTTATTATTTACAAACAAATGTTACAATTGCTTACAGAACACTGATTTTATTCAATTACCATTTATCATATACTATTTCATTAATTAATTCAATATTCACCTTTGTTTTTCTATGTTCACTTTATAACCAAGTATAACATTTTTATCATTTCAATCAATTTGAATTTCATTAACTTGGTAATAATTAACTTAAATTAACAAGTTCATTTTATTCTAGTTATTATTTCATTAATAATTTCCAAATTTTTATTTCTTCTAATATTAAATCGCAGAATTTAATTAACTTAACTATTTCTAATCATCGAAAATTATGGGTCGTTACACTCTCCCTCACTCCAAACTTTTCGTCCCCGAAAAGGAAAAAGTAGGGAAAAGAAGGAATTAAGAAATCAATATATCTTATTCAAAATATTAATTTTATAAACAATTAGTTTACAAAATTAAACAATTTAAATAAAATATATCAAATTTTTAAACAATTAAATCCCTTTATACTCAAAGTAACAAAAGTTTGGAAAATATTTCACAAAATTTTCTAAGTCCAAAATTCACGAAAAATTTCAGCAGAATCTCCTTTGTATGGAGAGGTCTGAGAGATAAAATAATAACAATAATAACAATATATCATATATTTTCAAAATAATACATCCTAAACCACTGGAAAAAAATATAATATCGCTAGAAAACCGTAATCCGAGAACATACCTATTTTTCGGGCAATTAACGCTTATTTTATAAAACTAAAACCAGTAGCAATTGCTTCCACAACCTGTATTTCACTTATATAATCCAAAATATTAATAATTATATAAAGAGAATTATTTAAAGGTTTTTCAACCACTAACAAACAAATTAATAAAATATAACAACAGTCACTTGCAGCCAAAAGCACACAATCATCTTATGAAATCAATGAAATCAACCATCCATCCATAGCAAACAAAACAAATGGTTTGTTCTGGTTTAGACACCTTTAATCGTATAAAATGACAAATAATTACTAAGTATACCATATACTCAACAGTCTTAGATAAAACTCAACAGATTATTCATCCATCCAAACAATTAGGAGTATCCTCTCCCTAACAATCCATAAGCCAAATAAACACAAATTCCAAACATTATTTAAGTTTATTCTTATAAATTTCCATTTACAACATTTATTGTTCATTTTTTTTCATACAATAATTATTTCATTAAACTTACATTTATTTCTCACAAATTCAATTCCCATTTATTCATATAATACTTAATTCCATTTATTTACATTCACTTATCTACATTTGTTATTTACATTTTCTTACATATGTGACTCATATATAATTATGTAAACATATATAAATCAGTTCTTAAAGCACTATATTGGTTTCTTTGTAATTAGATTCACATTCATTCATTCAGTACTTATTTTCATTTGTTTACATTCATTACTTACAAAATTCATTTTCACTTATTCATATAATGTCAATTTCTTTTTCATTTCTTTACATTCATTTCTTACATAAGTTACTTCCATTCAATTTGTTTATAGTAATCAATGAATTTATTATTTAAGTATTACATACATTTTATTGCAATTTAGTTCACATTTATTAATTAATATACTTGATTTCCATTAGATAATTATATTCATTTGTGCATAAGTTCATACTTAAGTTTCTTACTTTTTAAATTTTACATTCATTTTCTTATTTAATATCATTGAATGTTAAATCTAGTTTCTGAATCATTTCAACACTTTCTAAAGTTATAGCATTTAATTAGCATAGTATTCATCTTATTATTTACTTAAATTATCAATAGCTTTAAACATTAACTTAAGTTCATAATCCTTTACTTACAATACTCATTTTATTATTACCTTCTATTTAGTAGAATTCAATTTATTAGGTTTATATCAATTATAATATCAAAATTCTTATTTATAAAGAACTCATTGAACATCTTCATTACTAAATTTTACTTGTATCATATTCCATTACATATTCCTATTTGACATTACAACTTTTAACAATTTGGTAAGCCATATATATGTCTTTTAGAATGCAATAGAAAATTACATAAGTTTATCTTATTTACTTAATTGGCAAAAATGTTCAAAAATCACATCTTCTATATTTTTCATATCCTTTTTAAATTTACAGTTTACAAATTCCAAATTTCATAACTTAGTACTTGATTCCTTATTCCATTTTAGAAGTTCCAGTTATCAAATAGATAAAATTTCATTTCATTATAATAAATGAAATCTCTAATTTATGGAATTTAAGAACTAAATGTCGGTTTCCACTTCAAATCATTTAAAATAATACATAGATATATCTTACAACTTATATCCAATCCTATTTAAATTTGAAATTTATATTGGTTTATCAAAATAAAGTTGTAGTAAAACTACTACAATAGCCTTCCCACTTTGAAACTCGAAAATAAACGTCGATGATGCGTGCACTCATCACCGAAATTATTTTCCAGCAACAGAGAATTTCCTTCCAAAATTCCTTTAAAATATTGCTTTCAAATTATACTGAAATATTTATATCGAAAAATACTTCTAATATATTATGTTATATTCCAAAATCATTCAAAAGGAATTTTTAAAAATCCCGGAATTTAAGTTCTAAATTGTGACGACCCGCAAATCCGTACCCTTTGAATCGACAATAATCCACACATGTCCAACCCGAAAAGCACAGACTGACGGAAAGTCAAGAGAAAGAAAAGAAGAGAGAAGAAGAGAAGAGAGGAAAGAGAGAAGATAGAATCAAACAGACCAATACAGAATCTCACAACGCAGCGGAAAACATATAATATCATATCAATGATCTTTACAAAATAGAAACAGTATATATACATACATATATTCTTTTACAATTGTTGCTTTTATATAATATCATATCACTATTATATTCTTTTACAATTGTTGCTTTTATTTAGATTATTCAAACAACTTTTATTAACTTATATATATTTACATTTTCAAACAACCAACCAATCAATTCATATATATATATATGCTTTAATAGTTTCTGAGAAATTAATCCCTTATATACAAAATATAATAGAGGTAAATTTATTTCATTACCCGATTTAAAATGATACTATGTCGACTTGCCTCGTTTAAGTGTTTGAAAATCCCTACCGATAACATGGCATCCCACATACCGACCAGAATCCACAAACAGCTCAATGGATAGGCAAAAACAATATAAAATATTTTATATTCACTAACAAATATGCGCTCATATATATAATACACTCAAACTCAATTTAGGATGCTACTGTCCCTATCTATACTGAGTATACATCAAAGCTTAGGAATATACAAAATCTAAGCTCTGATACCAGTTTGTGATGACCCCGCAAATCTGTACCCTTTGAATCGACAATAATCCACATATGTCCGACCCGAAAAGCACAGACCGATGGAAAGTCAAGAGAAAGAAAAGAAGAGAGAAGAAGAGAAGAGAAGAAAGAGATAAGATAGAACCAAACAGACCAATAAAGAAACTCACATCGCAGCGGAAAACATATAATATCATATCAATGATCTTTACAAAATAGAAACTGTATATATACATACATAAATCAGAGTTCAACAATCAAACAATATTTATCAGCCTGAACAGTTATAATAACCCGTCCTCACAAATGCCGATAATTTAACAACTAAGCACACAAAGCAATGCAGCGGATAATCAATAATCAAAACAGATACGCGTATACGAAATGAAGATCTCCAGCTCGCCTGCTGAAGCTCCAAAAGCATCAAATCTGAACCTGTAAATATACTCGGTCTGACCCGAGCATTGAAAGGGAAAAACTCCCGGATCAGTCTGGTAAACCAGCGTGAGAAACACACTCAACTAAATTTATTAAACTACCAAAACTTTTCCTTTATCAAAACAAAAGTATCTCATAAGACAAGTCCACACATAAGCACGGACATGTTTTTACCTTACGATAACTAAAACATATCATATCAACCTTATGTGATATTATACTAGTGTCTAATATACAAATAATATTAATCATAGCCGAAATTGTTACATTGATTAAACTCCATCATATATCCCAATTGGGTAATACAATCAAAATTGAAAACACGTAGTGGGGTTTGGATTTTCATACAATGACCAGGTGAATGGACTATCTTCCGGCAGTACATCTCTAGAAGAATGTGCCGAGAAATCATCACAAAGTTTCTCTACCAACACAAGACTGGCCCACCTCTATAACTAGATGGTATCGAATATGTCATCCTATAGTCGTTTACCGACCTTAACCGAGGGCCCTCTAGCATACAAACCGCAATAATCAGATACACGACATCATAGCCTGTAAAGATATATCTAGAAGAGGATGATCATACCCTAATGAGAGCGACCCACTTAGCCTTGTCGCATCTAAACCTATTTTGGTGATTTCCGGTTGATGAGGCTAGAGGTAACGATTACCTTTCACAAAGCACAATCACATCACTTAGAATGCCACACGGCCATTTCCGTTGACTACTAATTACCTTCCACAAAAATACAACCCTTAAGATCATACGTCTAAAGAAGGGTGTTAAGCTAAGAGAAGTTGCCTTCTCCGCCACCATTGATGTACGTTTGTAAAAGCCAATGTACGTAATCTGTAGAAATGCAATGTCAGACAAACATCCATGCAAGTTATCCAGGAACAGGACAAACCAAAGGTACTTTCCTACCACATCCTGTCAGGAAATCCCTAGAATTAGTAGCGAATAGTCCTTGCATTGGATATTTCATAATGAAGAGACCACTGCTACTGTATGTATATTGGGATTTTAACCCCAAACGATCAACAAGCAGTCCCCCACTATGAAACTTCGAAAATCAATATCATCACAAGCAACCTGCACAATCGTCGCATATACGTTGGTCCGAAGTGGTTTTCGGATAAACCGATCCCGGTCTCTTCGCACCAACAACAGAAAAGCATTTCTCAATCTCACATAGAAACTAAGTCTCATAGACTTATCATGTTTCCAACTTTCAATTTGCTATCCTTCGGGCCAAGAAGGAAGCTCGATAGATTGGAGTAATACTCCGCACTATACGAATCAACATCCTCAATACAAACGATAATCAAGCCTACAGAGAAGGCTACGTACTACGTGTACGACTAAATAGTTCCCATATCAAGCCGAGGAACTAAATTTTGGTCAATTCTGATAGTCGGTTATTTAACTATCAAAACAAACAAACAAATATTCAGCACCATAACAATCACTAGGCCCTTTTAACAAATCTTTTATTAACTAAACCATTTGCTAAATATTCACTCAAATTTATCTTTAAAAGGATATAATCTAAAAACCATCTCAATATTTCAATCTTGGAAAACATTTCCAAATACTTATTTAAAAATAAGTAATTCACAAATCAATTTATTTTCAACACTTAGAAAATATTGTATATACTTAAATCACGATTAAGTATATATTTTATTCTATAAGGAAAACATTCTCTTTAACATATTTATTTGGGTCAAAACGAATGTTGCGTAAAACATCATTACGATAACCCAAAATCAATAGTATAGGGATTCAAAAATAAGATAGATATATAAATCCCAATACTATATGAAATATTTCCTTTCGAAAATTATCTATTATAACAACAGTGTTATAGTCCATCATTTCCTTATTTCTCGAAAACGTCTATTTCAACAATGAATGTCAAAATCTATGGTTTCAATACTTAACACATTTTAAAACATCTTCCAACCATTTACTTCAATTAAAATATCACTTCCTAAAGAATTTATTTAATTCAAAGATTATTCACTGTCCAAAATCGTGAATACATCTTCTTTACCAAATTCATTACTTTGCAAATTAAATTAAATGATTATCCACTGTCCAAAATCATGGATATAATTCTTTTAATAATCTATAAAAATTAACTTATCAAAATCAATTGGTTTCGAATTTATAAGACAATGTTTATAAATTCCATATATACTTTTATAAAAACTTCCATACACAAAATTGCTTTGTTAACCAATTTCATTTATCTCATTTACATGCCAAAATCCAAATTATAAGCTAATTACATATAAATCTCTTATTTCACAAATTCATTCATTTTATAACTTCGCAATTCGTAAATCTTATTCACTTATAAAATCCATTTATAACTTCATTTTAACATTTATAAAACTCCTTTATAATTCTAACACTTTCATTTATAAAATATCAATTTTATAAATCTTACATATATATAACGTTTATTATAACTTCAAAAATCTCCATTTAAACTATTTCATAGAATAGTTAACTTCATATTTCAAAAATCACATTTCAATTGTATTTCTTAAATATCATCATTTTTATAACATAAAAATTATAACTTTTATTTATTCAAAATAAATTTATTTACTCAACACTTCAAAATTCAACAAAACGTCTATTTTAAAAATCATTTGAAAATTCTTTTTAAATCGAAATCATCACTTTAACATTTTTAAAATTTCGAAAATAGGCTCAATGCTGCAACAACACAAAATACATCAATCACAGCATCCAAAACATCGTATATCATATGATAACAGAATATATAATAATATCTGTAAATAAATCAATACTGATGAGGAATCAAGTTGGATCCCTCCAACCTGTCACCTACAACAAATATACATATTAGAATATGTGTATAATGTCCGCTTCGAGGCAGACGCGCGTATAAAGGGTCATCGCTCATACACGGGAACGTATAGGGTCATCTGCTCCACTAGGCATGTATATATCCAAATACCAATCAATATATCATATATCATATATCATCCAAACAATCATCAATCATCATAAATAATATTTATTCTCACTTATATAAAAATATCAGTGAGTCGAAAGAGTGAGTTGTACTCACATTGCTTGTAGTCGTCGCGATAGCGATTTATTCCGATTAAAGTTAATGACGCGTTTAATTTTACCCAAAATTCACACTAGCTCCAATCAACTCCAAACAAGCTCCATCGTGTAGTGTTCTTCAATACGGTTCCAAAGCAACTCGTTTCGTGCGAAACGGAACTCGAATCAAAAAGTTACAACGTTTTAAAGTTTGAACGAATTTAATATATAAATATGTACAATTTTCTTTTATATTTTTAAACCGGATTAATTTCAAATCGTTCGATTTGCTTTCTCCATGTGGACCGCGGACTTCATCTTCTCCCCTTCCAGGCTAACATCGTGCATGAAACCCATACGCCGCCACTAACCTTTGAATTATCGCGCCATTTTCTTCGATCTAAACGTCGATCAAATGTCATCGTGTCGAAGCCTCGAACGCCACGCACCTACGACCTGTATTTCGACGACCTCAGTTCTACCATTATGCCAGAAAACGCATGCAAACGACGTATGAACCTGGCCCATTTTCCCACGATCTACTTGCCTATATTCGATCACGACCGTTAAGAATATTGATCTCGATACGATCTTCATTTTTGTGGTTGAGAGTTCTTCAAATCGATTGACGGATTTGAAGAAAATTGAGGGAGAAGGAGGAATGTTTACAGCCATTAAATCTGAAGGTGGCGGCTAGCCCTAGCTAAATTTGGGTTTTTGCAAAATGAAGAAAAATAGGTCCTTATATAGAAAATTGCAAAAAACTACTCATCTCGAAGATTTTCCGAACTCCAAACGAAGCGTGCCGCATGGTGTTTATAATGTATTACCCGTATTCCGAACGCAATGGAATATATATCGGGAGCCAGTTCGATTGTATTTGGAAGATAAGTTTTCAAATCGACTCATTTAAATTTAAAATTCACTTAAATCTACGCGTTTTAACTTGCGCCGGACAAACCGTAAATCCGATTGAAACGAAATTTGAAATCTTACAATAGTTTAACATACGGATCCGATGAAACTGGTTTCGTCGAAATTCGAGGCTGTTTGAAAAATGGCTATTTTTACACGTCAATTAAATATTAAAATATTCAATTTCTGTAATTTGACTTTTAATTCAATTTTAAAAGTTCTCTATCATAATTCTAATTCAAATAGAATTTAATTCAACTTTATAAATCATTTTTATTCATATTAAATCCAATTTCCAATTTTTTCTGCAATTTCGAATATTAAATTAACAATTTAATTATCCAATTAAATCTAGATATTTGAAATAAAATCTATTCAGCTTATAAATTTAACCTTTTCATATTTAAAATCAATTAAATATACGAATTTCAAATGACAGAAATTCTGGGTCGTTACATTCTCCTCTACTTAAAAAAAATTCGTCCTCGAAATTACCAAGTAAAAAAAGTCACAAAATCTATTAACTATTCAAAATAATTCGTTCAAATTAGATTACCAATATTATTTAACCTTTTAATTTTTTCCAAAATCCAATAGTTAAACTCTTATAAAAACTTTTTTACGTTTTCAAATGACACTTAGTTATCTTTTCAAAACTAACAATGTCGTTTAACTTTATAACTTAATATCAAAAATTTAGTTTTCATAAATTTTCCCAATTTGCTCAAAATTTTCTAACGCCTTAAATTTTCAAAAAAATTCGCCAGCATCTCCTTTGCGCGGTTCGATCCGGAAAAAAATGGCAATATATATCACAAATATACATCTCATCTTAGTGATGAGGCATCCCGTAAGAAAAAAAGTGTAAAAGTACAATATGTAATCCGAGATGTGTGCCTTATATATTATTAGCGAGCATATACAGCTAATATAGCGCAAAAGTGAGCTCCAAAATGCGAAGCAAGCGCCATCCGCACCTACTAAAAACTCAACAAACCATAAGAAACATGTATATATGAAGGTAATATCAATATACAACATATATCAATACAACAACTATATACGCCAATATAGCAAATGAAATCACCACAACAAATCCAACCATCAACCAACTATCATCCAACTAACATCCATAACCAAATCAATATACTTTCACTTCTTATTGATATTCATTTAATTGGTTTTCAATTTAATCACATTTGATTCATTAACATTGGATTTTACTAATATTCATTTATTCATATTCAATTAGTTTACATTCACTAATTTACATTCAAGTTAGTTCACTTCCAAATCAAATAAAATTCAATTCTATTTACTTTCACTTCCAATTTGGATTCAATGATTTATAGCTTTCATTTTCATTAATTTAATTTCATTAACACTTAATGAATTCATATACAATCAATTAACATTCATCTAACAATCAATAAATATCCAGCATTACCAAATTAATTTACTTTACATTCATTCACTTTGGTTTAACACTTTTAATTTCAAATTGGTTTAACATTCAGTTGACTTTCATTCAGTTATTCAATTTACACAAATAACATTTCAATTCATATTCATTCACTAATTTGATTGCTAATTCATTTCGCATTTTAACTAAAGTTGAATTTCATAATATAACTCAAGTTCATATTCATCACTTTACTTTATTAATACACATTATTAATTTACTTTGATACCAAAATCAACTTCATTAATATTACTTAAGTGACATTCTCACTTGCATTTACTTCCACTATACAACTTAAGTTCACTTCTAATTTTAATCCAAATTCTATTTTTTTTAACATTTCAAAATCAACAAATCTAAATTTCCTTCTAACTCATCATTTTATTTAACCTTTACTTAAGTCAAATTCACATCACTATTAGAATTCAAATTTTGTTTTGCTTAACATAATTGTTTAACCATTTTAACAATTGGTTTCACTTACATTTTCTCATTTCATAAGTTATACCACTTAATTATTCATAATTCTGTGAACATCTACCTAAGTTCACTTCCATTCACTAAACTCATTCTTTATAATTTCAAATCCAATTCACTTTATTAACTTTCCTTTAGTTAAATTTCAAATCATATATTTATTATGCTAACTCACATTTATTTCAACTTTACCAGGTTAAATTTTTCATTTCATATTATAAGTCATAATTCATCTTACTTATATTTATCAATATCAACTTGGATTTGAAATTCAAATTTATTTATTAAAATAAAACTTCAATTTAAATTTACTATTGGTAGCAATTCCATCACACAGAAACTCGAAAATGATACTGATGATGCTGTAGTCATCACCCTTATTATTTTCCAGTAACAATAGTGAATTTAGTGCTTTATATACTTAAAAAAATTCTTTTTATCTTTATAAATCACATTTATAAATCTTTTATAAATTTACTTTTCACTTTACTTATATACGATCATTCTAAATCCTTTAATCTTACTTAGATTTATAACAATATATTCTCTTTAGCTTTGAAAAATATCTTTCAAAATAAACAGGATTCAAATTTCACAAATTCTTAGTTAAATCAATTTTCATTTACAACTCAAATGGTTTTATTTCTTATACATAAGATTATTTCACAATTGTAATCATATTAATTATAATTTCATACTTTATAATTCATTTGCTTATATAATTCATTCTTTTACAATTGTTGCTTTTATTTAGATTATTCAAACAACTTTTATTAACTTATATATATATACATTTTCAAACAACCAACCAATCAATTCATATATATATATATATATATATGCTTTAATAGTTTCTGAGAAATTAATCCTTTATATAAAAAATATAATAGAGGTAAATTTATTTCATTTACCCAATTTAAAATGATACTATGTCGACTTGCCTCGTTTAAGTGTTTGGAAATCCCTACCGATAACATGGCATCCCACATACCGACCAGAATCCACAAATAGCTCAATGGATAGGCAAAAACAATATAAAATATTTTATGTTCACTAACAAATATGCGCTCATATATATAATACACTCAAACTCAATTTAGGATGCTACTGTCCCTATCTATACTGAGTATACATCAAAGCTTAGGAATACACAAAATCTAAGCTCTGATACCAGTTTGTGATGACCCCGCAAATCTGTACCCTTTGAATCGACAATAATCCACATATGTCCGACCCGAAAAGCACAGACCGATGGAAAGTCAAGAGAAAGAAAAGAAGAGAGAAGAAGAGAAGAGAAGAAAGAGATAAGATAGAACCAAACAGACCAATAAAGAAACTCACATCGCAGCGGAAAACATATAATATCATATCAATGATCTTTACAAAATAGAAACTGTATATATACATACATAAATCAGAGTTCAACAATCAAACAATATTTATCAACCTGAACAGTTATAATAACATGTCCTCACAAATGCCGATAATTTAACAACTAAGCACACAAAGCAATGTAGCGGATAATCAATAATCAAAACAGATACGTCTATACGAAATGAAGATTTTCAGCTCGCCTGCTGAAGCTCCAAAAGCATCAAATCTGAACCTGTAAATATACTCGGTCTAACCTGAGCATTGATATGGAAGAACGCCCGGATCAGTCTGGTAAACCAGCGTGAGAAACACACTCAACTGAATTTATTAAATTACCAAAACTTCTCCTTTATCAAAACAAAAGTATCTCGTAAGACAAGTCCACACATAAACACGGACTTGTTTTTACCTTATGATAACTAAACATATCATATCAACCTCATGTGATATTATACTAGTGTCTAGTATACAAATAATATTAATCATAGCCGAAATTGTTACATTGATTAAATTCCAGCATATATCCCAATTGGGTAATACAATCAAAATGGCAAACACGTAGTGGGTTTGGATTTCCATACAAATGACCAGTGAAGGGACAACCGTCCGGCAGTACATCTCTAGAAGAATGTACTGAGAAACCATCACAAAGTTTCTCTACCAACACAAGACCGCCCACCTCAATAACTAGATGGTACCGAATATGTCATCCTCGGGTCGTTACCGACCTTAAACAAGGGCCCTCTAGCATAAAAACCGCAATAATCAGATACACGACATCATAGCCTGTAAAGATATATCTAGAAGAGGATGATCATACCCTAATGAGAGCGACCCACTTACCTTGCCGCATCTAACCCTGTTTTGGTCATTTCCGGTTGATGAGGCTAGAGGTAACGATTACCTTTCATAAAGCACAATCACATCACTTAGAATGCCACACGACCATTTCCATTGACTACTAACTTCCATCCACAAAAATACAACCCTTAAGCTCATACGTCTCAAGGAGGGTGTTAAGCTAAGAGAAGTAGCCTTATCCGCCACCAATGATGTATATATGTAAAAGCCAAAGTACGTAATCTGTAGAAATGCAATGTCAGACAAACATACATACAAGTTGTCCAAGAACAGGACAAACCGAAGGTACTTTCCTACGACATCCTGTCGGGAAATCACTAGGATTAGTAGCGAATAGTCCTTGCATTGGATATTTCATAATGAAGAGACCATTGCTACTGGATGTATATTGGGATTTTAACCCCAAACGATCAACAAGCAGTCCCCCACTATGAAACTCCGTAGATCAATATCATCACAAGCAACCTGCACAATCCTCGTATATACATTGGTCCGAAGTGGTTTTCGAATAAACCGATCCCGGTCTCTTTGCGCCAACAACTCAAAAGCGTTTCTCAACCTCACACAGAAACTAAGTCTCATTGACTTATCACATTTCCAACTTTCAACTTGCCATCCTTCGGGCCAAGAAGGAAGCTCGATAGATTGGAGTAATACTCCGCACTATACGAATCAACATCCTCAACACAAACGACAATCAAGCCTACACAGAAGGCTACGTACTAAGTGTACGACAAAATAGTTCCCACATCAAGTCGATGAACTAAAATTTGGCCAAGTCTGATAGTCGGTTATTTAACTATCAAAACAAACAAGCAAATATTCAGCACGATAACAATCACCAGGCCCTTTTAATAAATCTTTTATTAATTAACCACTTGCCAAATATTCACCCAAATTTATCTTTAAAAATATATAATCTCAAACCATCTCAGTATTTCTATCTTGGAAAACATTTCCAAATACTTATTAAAAAATAAGTAATTCACAAATCAATTATATTTTCAACACATAGAAAATATTGTATAAACATAAATCACGATTAAGTATATATTTTATTCTATAAGAAAAACATTCTCTTTACCATATTTATTTGGGTCAAAACGAATGTTGCATAAAATATTGTTACGACAACCCATAATCAATAGTATAGGGATTCAAAATTATAATAACAGTGTTATAGTCTATCATTTTTCTTATTTCTCGAAAATGTCTATTTCAACAATGAATATTGAAATCTATGGTTCGCATTTTAAGACATCTTCAAACCATTGACTTCAATTAAAATATCACTTCCCAAAGAATTTATTTAATTCAAAGATTATTCACTGTCAAAATCGTGAATACATCTTCTTTACCAAATTCATTACTACTGCAAATTAAATTAAAGGATTATCCACTATCCAAAATCGTGGATATAATTCCTTTAATAATCTATAAAAATTAACTTATCAAAATCAATTGGTTTCGAATTTACAAGACAATGTTTATAAATTCCATATATATTTTTATAGAAACATCCATACACAAAATTCCTTTGTTAACCAATTCCATTTATCTCATTTATATGCCAAAATCCAAATTATAGGTTAATTACTTATAAATCTCTTATTTCACAAATTCATTCATTTTATAACTTCGCAATTCGTAAATCTTATTCACTTATAAAATCCATTTATAACTTCATTTTAGCATTTATAAAACTCCTTTATAATTCTAAAACTTTGATTTATAAAATATCAATTTTATAAATCTTATATATATATATATAACGTTTATTATAACTTCAAAAATCTCCATTTAAACTATTTCACAGAACAGTTAACTTGATATTTCAAAAATCACATTTTAATTATATTTCTCAAATATCATAATTTTTATAACATAAAAATTATAACTTTTATTTATTCAAAATAAATTTATTTACTTAACACTTTAAAATTCAATAGAACTTCTATTTTCAGAATCACTTGAAAATCCTTTTTAAAACGAAATTATCACTTTAACATTTTTAAAATTCCAAAAATAGGCCCAATGCTGCAACAGCACTAAATAGATCAATCACAGCATCCAAAACATCATATATCAATGATAACAGAATATATAACAATATATGTAAATAAATCAATACTAGGGAGGAATCCAGTTAGATCCCTCCAACCTATCACCTGTAACAAATATACATATTAGAATATGTGTACAATGTCCGCTTCGAGGCAGATGCGCGTACAAAGGGTCATCCGCTCATACACGGAAACGTATAGGGTCATCTGCTCCACTAAGCAGGTATATGTCCAAATACCAATCAATATATCACATATCATCCAAACAATCATCACAAATAATATTTATTTTCACTTATATAAAAATATCGGTGAGTCAGAAAGAGTGAGTTGTACTAACATTGCTTGTAGTCGTCGTGATAGCGATTTATTCTGATTAAAATTAAAGGCGCGTTTAATTTTATCCAAAATTCACACTAGCTCCAATAAACTCCAAACCATCTCCATCATGTAGTATTCTTCAATACGGTTCCAACCCAATTCGTTTTGTGCGAAACGGGCCTCGTATCAAAAAGTTACAGCGTTTTAAAGTTTGAACGAATTTAATATATAAATATTTACAATTTTCTTTTACATTTTTAAACTTAATCAATTTCAGACCGTTCGATTTGCTTTCTCCAAATCAGGACCGTGGACTTCATCTTCTCCCCTTCCAGGCCATCGTGCACGAAACCCATACGCCGCCACTAACCTTCGAATTATCGCGCCATTTTCTTCGATCTAAACGTCGATCAAATGCCATCGTGTCGAAGCCTCGAACGCCACGCACCTACGGCCTGTATTTCGACGAGCTCAGTTCCACCATTATGGCAGAAAACGCATGCAATCAATGTATGAACACAGCACATTTTCCCATGATCTACTCGCTTATATTTGATCACGACCGTTAAGAATATAGATCTCGATACGTTCTTCATTTTTGTAGTTGAGAGTTTTTCGAATCGATTGACGGATTTAAACAAAATTAAGGGAAATGGAGGAATGTTTTCGGCCATTAAATATGAAGGTGGTGGCTAGCCCTAGCTAAATTACGGTTTTTGCAAAATGAAGAGAAATAGGTCCTTATATAGAAAAATTCAAAACACTATTCGTCTCGAAAAATTTTCGAACTCCAAACGAAGCATGCCGCCTGGCGTTTATAATGTATTACCCCTATTCCGAACGCAATGGAATATATATCAGGAGCCAATTCTATCGTATCTGGAAGATAAGTTTTCAAATCGACTTATTTAAATTTAAAATTCACTTAAACCGATTTCTACGCGTTTTAACTTGCCCTGGACAAACCGTAAATCCGATTGATACGAAATTTGAAATATTATAACATTACGGATCCGACGAAACTAGTTTTGTCGAAATCCGAGACTGTTTGAAAAATGGCTATTTTTACACGTTAATTAAATATTAAAATATTCAATTTCTGTAATTTGACTTTTAATTCAATTTTAAAAGTTCTCTATCATCATTCTAATTCAAATAGAATTTAATTCAACTTTATAAATCATTTTTATTCATATTAAATCCAATTTCAAATTTTTTTCTGCAATTTCAAATATTAAATTAACAATTTAATTATCCAATTAAATCTAGATATTTGAAATAAAATCTATTCAGCTTATAAATTCAACTTTTTCATATTTAAAATCAATTAAATATACGAATTTCAAATGAAAGAAATTCTAGGTCGTTACATTAATTTTCCAATTTAAATTAATTTTATTTACAAATCTTATTTTTCCATCAGTATTAATAAAATTTCACTATGTAAACAAAAATTATATAACAACCAACTATATCATTTATAAAATTATTATTTTATATACAAAAATATATAATAGGAAAAATTAATTCATTTACCTATATTTCAAAACAAATATTGTGTTGGTCTGCCCTATTAGGTGTTTAGAAATCCCTATCGATGTCATAGCATCCTATGCACCAACCAGAATTTATAAATACAAAACGGAATAAATTAACACAATATAAAAACCTTTTATAACACTAGCAAATACGCTCTCTCATATATATACTCTCAACGACTCGTTCTAGGGTATTACTACCACATTTAATATGAATTAGGCCCCACAAAGCTAAGGTTATCGCTAAACCAAAACTCTAATACCAACTGCAACGACCTTCCTTTTTGATGTTTTAAGCAAACATACACATCAGACTCAAAGCATTAAAAAGGGCAGATAGTTATGGGGTAAATAAGAAAAAGAGAAAGAAATAAAACAAATGCAGAATCTCGCAGCGGAATGATAACGTATAATAATCAAATAAGAGTTCATGAAGTTGTTTACAAATAAATTTGATTACTAATACAATACAGAATCAGAGTTACAAACAACAAGAATAAATAAATAAATAAATGCAGCGGAACAACATGATGCAGCGGAGTATAATAAATAATACTTGTACAAATCTTCATCTTCGTCCTCCAGAAATGAGGTCTTCGACCTTGAAATGCTCAAGTTGACCCAAGCGAATTGAAAAGACAAAACACTCAAGTTAGAACTAAAATATCTTATGTAAGTTAAATCGACAGTAAATATGAGTGTGGCGGAATCAGAGATGTTTACGGGGTTTGACATCTCCAATCCAGTGTCTAACGTGGGTACAATAACTTAAGAGATGTTCGGAATTCACATCTCCTAAGGATCCGTTAGACTATCTACTATGCACTATAATACGCTGTTATAATATGTCTATAGTAAAGTAAAAGTAATTAAAATAGCGTTAAGGCGTTACCCATATCCGCCTTAACACATTTTATATATTCCATAGTCTATACAGTACCATATGCTCCTCCATAAACTTGTAATTTACATAGTGGGCACCCTGTAGGTATGGTACAAAACAAACACGTAAAAGGCACGCTAGAGCATGTGAACACGGCACTCAAGGCAACGCCGGGGTAGATATACCAATTGCACTCCCATACTGGTGGTAATGCATAGCAGCTACTATCGCCTACCTCAGACAGACTCCCAAATTAAACCAAGGGTTTCCACCATGTCAAATCACAAAGACAAATTATAGTATCGAAGAAATGTGTCCGATAAAAGGAATGACCTCACTTGGCCCGATATAGCTCATGTTTTAGACGCATCTAAGCTAACTCTCAGGGTCACGTCATACCTCTACGAAAATCGTTCACCAAATAATCCTACTTCATTTCTAGAATCTCCACCACGTACACCGTTGTTAAAGTGGTTTTGGATATTAGCGGAGAGTGTGACAATATCCGATCCCGGTCTCTTTAACAACCAAATGCCTATTACACACAGGATAGTTCTTTTAAATTTCCAAAACCATTTCATAATTGATATCAAAATATCATATTCAATTCAAACCATATCACTTTCGAAATTATATCCGCTTTGAAATCATATTCACCTTTGAAATCATACCATTTTCTGAATCATAATTTCTTTCAAAAATCATTTTTCCAAATAGTTTAAATCCTTACTTCAAAATCACCATATTCAATTAACTAAAACATTTAAATCCCAAATTAGGTTATAACATCATTTAACCGTATTTGCTTTAAACCAGTGAATTTGAATATAAAGACTTCCCTCTACTTAGTCTGAAGATTTAGAAAATAGTTTAAACGGTTATAAATATTTATAAGTAGTTAAAATAATCTAAAATAGTTTAATTATATATTAAAGGTACTTGTTAAATTGATTTAAGATAGTTAAATAGATCTAAAATAGATTAGATAGCTTTAAAAATAGATAAATTAGATTTAAAATAAGTGAAAATGGGTTAATTTGTTTAGGATAAATTTAATGGTTTAAAATTGGGTAAAATGATTTAATATAATTCATATAGTTTAATAGTTTGTAAATCTTAATAATTGGAAATTTTAAAATAATATATTTTAAACAGTTTATATTAAAATATGGATTTGGAATAAAAATCAATTTCAACTATTTATTTCCTTTCGACACATTTGGACTATTTTCAACCTTAAAAACCCAATTTCAAATCTTTCAAAAGAAATTCTCAACAAATATTTATTTCAATATTGATTCCAATCCATGTTTGAAATATAAATTTAAATAAATCCAATTTCAATATGTTTCAAAGTTATATTTCAAACAAATTTTTACTCAATTTTGATAAGCTTCGCTTACATTCCCAATTCAACTTCAAAATCTCAATTTAGTTCCTTAAAGCAATTCCTTTGAACCACTTCACATTTCAACATAAAATCTAATTTTCAATTATAATTCAATTTATATAAATCAAATTTATTTCAAAATATCATTTAATTAAATTCAAAAGTTAAGAATTTTCAGAATCATTTAAATTAACCAATTCGGTGTCCGTATATAATTCTCTACCCTAGGGTCAAGCGATACGAATATTTATCATTTCAATCTGTAATTTAAAATTTTACGATTATATATCATTTCAAACCGCAATATCGAATTAAATATAAAATCCATAAAATCGCTTGAGTCTATCATTCAACCCATAACATTTTTTCCTTATTCTATAGATCGTTTGGGTATATATCATTTCAACCCATAGTGATTTTCCTAAACAATAATTAAGGGAACTTGCAGGGTGATCGTGGTATATAAATCAAACATAACATCTAGTCATCCAATATCAACCATCAAACACCCATCATAATCATCATCCAATTCAATTAATAAATATCAACAAATGACTGACTATCAATAACAAGAAATTAACTGGTAATTTAAATTCCATAATAAATTAAATGACAATAAATTAAAAAATAAATTCAAATTAACTAGAATGACGATTTAAACATGCCGAACAGCTATAAATAAATTCCTAGCCACATCACAAATTTAATTTAACTAACATAAGAAATTTTAAAAGTTATGAGTGGATTAAAACACTCACATTCGATTTTAAATCGAATAAAAATCCAAAATAGGGCCTAAATTTGAACAGTCTCAGAATTTGTCCAAATAAGGGTCAAAATGTCCGGAATTTCGATACGATCCCGGCAAAGCAAACAGCACGTGAATAAGACCTCGTATGTAAAAGCTATGAAATTTAAAACATTTGAATTTAAATAATTTAAATTAACACAACCCGAACCAGCCACTCACCTTTCGCCACATCATCCTTTCTCCTAGCTCACAGCCCTACTCAAGAACTCGAAAACTACCGGCCACCACCTAGATACTCACGAACGCCTCGCCCTAGGCCAGTCGCGTCCGTGTCCACCACCACCAGAGCTATGTGAAATCAAACCCTAGTTGAAATCAAACCCTAGTTGAATTATTACGGAGATCCAACCGTCGATTTGTCAAACAAACTACAATGATGCACTCCCCTCGGTCCTCTCCCCAAAACTGTACCCTCCAATCGATGATCCGTCGAAGCTCATCAACCACCAATGAAAGGCCAAGATTAAATCGCTCAATCCTGGCACACATAAACTCAAATCGAAAAAAAAATAGTTGATTTGGCTTGCACTTGTCGAGAGCTTCAAATCTATATATAATATGATATAGTTTTAGGAGATTTGATTTTTGGGATTGAATTTGATTTGAAATTGAATTGGAAATTTTGTTTTGGTTTGTCTGCCATTGGAAAGAGGAGATGAGAAATAAATGTACTTGCAGAAAAACTAAGTTGAGAAACACTAGGGTTTATAATAGGTTATTTATAGGTAGATCAGAAAATAGGTAGAACTGATAAGATTTACCTTGGATTTGAATGACAAACGACCCGAAAAGCCCATTCTGTCTTTGAAATGAAAATGGGTCATCCCGTATATCAAAATAGATGTTTTAACTATTTTTTATTTCAATAAAACAGGTTCCAAGTCCTAATTCCATCGTATGAAGGAGTTATGTTAAAATCCGATTATTTCAAATTGATTTCAATTAAATTGATTTCTAGGCATTTCGAGTCTGTATGATCAAACGACAAGTCTGATTGCTATTAAACTTGAAATCCTACAATACTTCACCGTTACGGATCCGATGAAACTAGTTTCGTCGAAATCCGATTCAGTGGCCAAAATGGCTACTTTCACATTAATTAAATAAATTAATAATTAATTAATTAAATCACTTTTTTCAACTCAAATTTAATAATTTACAATTTCTATCACTTTGGATTACTTAATATTTTATAATCCTTTAAAACAAATGTCTATATTAATTCGATGTTGAATATTTCTCCATTTACAGTGTTTAATTTCAATTTCCAATAATTCAGCAATTATAAATTAAAATTTCAATAATTCCATTAAATTTGATTTCAGACTTTTACTCAATCAATTCTTACTCAAATAACATAGTTAATATTTGTTTGTCTTTCATTACATTAATATTCTCCAATTTTCATCTTTATTTGTGTTAACTATTATATTTCCATTCATATTGAATTTTTGTCAAATTTATATATTAATAAAAATTTGGGATCCCAAATGATTTACTCATCTTGATTCCAATCTTTTATTGAATCAATTATCATATTATGCATAAAATTTCCATTGGTTAATCCTATGGGATTAACATTCTACCATTATCAATTTGGTCCATATTAACTGCACAAATTAAGCGAATTGATTGCAATTGATTTCCAATTTTAAATTGTATAGTCCAAATAAATAGGTAACATATAATAGTTTGTTACCATTAACTTCCAATCACACTTATAAGTTACTATTTACAAAAAAATGTTACAATTGCTTACAGAACACTGATTTTATTCGATTACCATTTATTAGATAATATTTTATTAATTAATTCAATATTCACATTTGTTTTTCTATGTTCACTTTATAACCAAGTATAACATTTTTATCGTTTCAATCAATTTGAATTTCATTAACTTGTTAATAATTAACTTAAATTAACCTTATTCATTTTATTCTAGTTATAATTTCCAAATTTTTATTTCTTCCAATATTAAATCATAGAATTTAATTAAATTAACTATTTCCAACTATCGTAAATTACGGGTCGTTACTCTACTCATCTACTAAAAGTTCGGCTTTTTCTGATTACAATCGCAGATGCATGTGCCCACGGCTGGACGGAAGCTAAACACGGGCTACCGGACATCAGCGAACTTTGAATCTTGGGCAACCGAGAATTGTTCCATCAACCAGCTACCAGATTGGACTCTCCTCCCGAGGAGGGATGGTTCCTTATCACACTACTGACGGCCGCACTGCTACCGCTGCCATTGAGTTGGGAGCTAACGCTCGAAACCGAATGGATCTGAACCATCGCAGGCATGATTATACTCCTGAGCTTTATGTCCCTGAAGACCTAGAGCCAAGGAGGTGAGGTATGGACTGCTGATCCGCCGGCACATCCTCACATTATGAAACCAGATCATACCTTGGCCCACCATGCCCAGAATGTCCAAATGCCAGACATCCTGACAATGATTCGTGAAAGCCAAGGCCTCACCAATAATGACTGGGGAATCTTCCGGAGTCATACCCCTTTCATCGATGACATCCTCTACGCAGAACCACCTTGGCGATTTTGAATGCAACCTCTACCTGTTTATGAAGGGAGCTTTGACCCTAACCACCACATTTTAAGTCTGAATGGTTGATGAATGCCGCATGGGATTATGATGCGGTCAAATGTCGAAGTTTCCCAATATCCCTAGGGGTAACGCGACTATGTGGTTTACTTGCCTACCACCCCGATCTATTTCATGTGTCGACAAATTGGGAACGAAGTTTGTCAAGCAGTTTCACATGCATGTCACAAGGCCCAAAGATGTTAATACCTTGCCTAGTGTCACTCAAGCTCCTAGAGAGACACTCAGACGTTACCTAGAGAAGATCCATGCTGCATGCGTTGAGATTAGTAAACCTAATGAAAATTACATTCTGATGGCAGCGACTAAGAGAATCAATCCTGATTCCGAATTTGGCAACTGGTTGGCCAAAAAAAACCTGCGTTATTGGACCATTTCTATTCCAAGGCGTCTCAGTTCTTGAGAAGAGAGGATGCGAAATAGTCTAGGAAAAAGGATGACGCAAGGCTCGGTGTGGAAGGAATCCAAAGGCATGTCGCTGTGAAACAAACCAGGAAGAGTTCAGGAAAGGTGCAGTTAAATATACAGAATAAGCAGAATCAGTAGAAAGGCGATGGAAATTAGGGTAGGAAGCGGGATGAGAAACGCAGACCGTGATGTAGAGCTCCCATGTTTAACACCTATACTCCTCTATATATATATATATACATGAAAATTGTGTACTTGCAAACTTGTAATACTGTCCAATATAAGAAACATCTCCGAAGCAATGGTCAGAGAAACAGATTCAAACTGGGAAGTTTTGTAGATTTCACAATAGTTATGGCCATAACACGAACGAGTGTCATCATCTGTAGGATATTATCGAGAAGTTGACCCGAGAAAGAAAGTTGAAGCAGTTTGTTCAGGATCCATCGGGCTGGAAGTGCGGGCCCATCAAATCAAAATCAAATACCAAATCAGGTTAGACCAAAGGAACCCACACATGCCAACGGGAGGTTAGTGATTAACACTATTAGTGGTGGTCCTCATCCAACAGATCGGAGCTGGAGGGAAATGAAGTCGTATGCCAGCTCTATTAGGCATATGAGCTTCAAATGTTGCAGTAACTTGGAAGATGGGGCTTCGTCCAAACAACAGAAAATAATGACAGATGACATGTATTTCGAGACAGGGATGCCGACAGAGTCGAAGCCCCTACCATTGATCCACTAGTTATTTCAGCTCAGATAGGTCCTGCTTGGATGAAGAGGATCTTAGTGGACAGTGGAAGTTCAGTGAACATACTCTTTAAGCAAGCCTATGATCAAATGAAGATGGAAGGGAAAGACTTGAAGCCTTGTTAGTCTCGTATTCATAGCTTCAATGAGAGTGCGACTATGCCCACTGGGATGGATGAGCTACCAATGAAGTTGGGAGTTGGAGACCACCGGAGAGTCTGGATATTGTAGTTTATTATATTGGATATTGACTCACCATACAACGCTTTCTTGGGTCGACCAGCCTTAGCTAAGTTCAGAGCTATTATCGCCCATTGGCGTCTAACTTTGAAATTCCCTACCGATAATGGAGTCAGCGTCGTTCAGGGAGATCGGGCTGCTGGACGGGCCTGTTATATTGCTGAGCTGTGGGAGGCGCAGCGAAAACAGAAGGGAAAGGGCATAGAGGAATATCTCTACGTCCGCTTTGTGGATAATTGACAGTTAATGCCTAGGCCAAGGCGCGAACACCATAACCAGTTCTCAAAAGATCTTGACCCAAGAGACACTGCAAGCGAGGACGAAGTCAAAGAAGGCCAGGCTTCTCCGGTAGAGCTGATGATCGATGTTCCGATTGATAATGACGATGATTCTAGAATGGTAAAGATTGGATCTCAGATAAGACAATAAATGAAGGAGGAATTGGTAGAATTTCTCCGAGAAAACCTTGACGTATTTGCCTAGACACACTCCGACATGTGTGGAATCTCGTCGAAGATCGCAAGCCACACATTGAATATTGACCCGCGCCATGTCTCGGTCAAGCAAAAAAGGCGTAGTATGGATCTAGAGAGATCTTCCGCTCTAAAGGAAATGGTAGGTAAACTCACATCAAACGGGTTTATCTGAGATGCATTATATCTAGAATGGGTGTCCAACCATGTACTTGTCAAGAAACCTATGGAAAATGGAGAACATGCGTTGACTACTCAGACTTGAATAAAGCCTGCTGTAAAGACAGTTTTCCACTTCCCCAAATTGATCGGCTCGTAGGCTCAATGGCCGGACATGAGCTTTTATCCTTCATGGACATATATTCTGGCTATAATTAGATACCAATGCACTTACCTAATCAAGAGCATATCTTCTTTATCATCGATCTAAGACTCTATTGTTATAAAGTGATGCCGTTCGAACTTAAGAACGCCGGGGCAACCTATCAAAGACTCGTCAGCCGAATGTTCTCTAACCAGAAAACCATGGAGGTATATATGGACAGCATGCTTGTGAAGTCACGATTCTCCACCAATTATATCAAAGAGCTAGAAACGATGTTCAATATCCTCCGAGAGTACACAATAAAACTCAATCCGTTGAATTGTCACTTTGGGATCACATCTAGAAAGTTCCCTGGATTAATCGTTAATGCTTGGGGAATCGAAGCCAATCCCGAGAAAATCTGGGCAAATAGAAATCTTGAGACTTCAAGGACTATAAAGCAATTTCAAAGCCTTAATGGGAAGGTAGCAGTGCCAAGTAGGATCATTTCAAAATCCACTGATAAATGCATTCCCTTCTTTAATCTAATCGAAAAAGGGAAACAGAACTTTGAAAGGACTATAGAGTGTGAGGGCGCATTCGAGCATTGGTTCGACATGTATCCACATCCATTCTGTCAAAACCTATTGATCATGAGAGATTGTACATCTACTTGGCGGTGTCGGAAAATGCAATCAGTGCTGCTTTAATTCGAGAGGAGGATCGAAACGGCCAGTTTATTACATCAGCAAACGAATGACCGAAGCACAGAGAAATTACCCGAAGTTTGAGAAGTTAACTTACTATCTTGTCATTTCCTCAAGGAAGCTTCGCTTGTATTTTCAAGCTCATCCTATCACTATCTACACTGACCAGCCATTACGATAGATCCTTACACGGCCTGAGACGTCTGGTAGGTTACTCAAGTAGAATACCGAGCTGAGTTAGTTCGACATCACTTACACACTAAGGTGAGCTATTCAAGGATAGTCTTAGCAGACTTCATAGCCGAATTCACTACCTCGGAGGACTTGCACGAAACCAGTAAATCAACCAAATATGTCTGGAAGCTACTACTGATGGTGCATCAAATGACCGCTGCTCAGGCGCTGGGGTTGTGCTCGAAACTCCTGAAGGTCGATCTACATGCTATGCATTGAAGTTCGATTTCCGTGCGACCAACAAAGAGGCCGAATACAAAGTCCTGCTCGCTGGACTAAGGCTTGCCAAAGATTTAAGAATTATTGCCATGGAGATTTATTGCGATTCACAATTAGTTGTGCGCCAAGTTTGGGGGAAATACCAGACGAAACACCGGAGACTGGCTGCTTATCTTGCTTGGGTCCAGGAAAATATTGAATTAGTTCGATTATTATGCCATGATTGCATACCCCAAGAACACAATCAGAAGGCCGATTCCTTGGAAAAGTTAGCCAGCACCAGTAAGGCACAGCAAATGGGACACGTTCCCGTTGAGACACTATCTTCCTCGAGTATTGATCAAATCGAGACTGACTAGGTAAAGCCGTAACCAATAAAGAATCATGGATAACTCTGTTCAGGAACTATCTCGAGCATGAGACGCTGCCAGAGCGCAGAAGTGAGAAAAGACAAGTTCTTTGGAAGGCATCACGATTCACGATCCAGAATGCAGTCATGTATAGAAGAGGATACTCTGTTCCTTTACTTCGGTGTATCGCCCATGATAAAATCAAACGAGTACTACATGATGTGCACGAAGGAGAATGTGGCGATCACACCGGAGGGCAAGCTGTTGCTAAGAAAGCACTCCGATATGGTTATTATTGGCAAACTGTATCGCGACGCATCAAATTATGCCATGAAATGTGACAGGTGTCGGAAACATGCTCGGATCCCAAGAACCCAGCCAACTAAAATAACTCAAATGGTCAGTCCATGGTCGTTTGCAATATGAGGCATCGATATTATTTTCTAGCTAAAGATGGCGTGAAGAACGTCATCGTTGCAGTTGATTACTTTATCAAATGGGCGGAAGCCGAGCCCCTTGCTACTATCACAACGAAAAAAGTGATCAACTGTGATAACCTGGATTTTTGAGTTTCGGTTGACTGATAATTAACGGGGTTAATTAATAGAAATACTGATTTATAGATTTAACAAATAAATCTGATAATAAGTATTTATATTTGGATGAATATTTGTTTGGTAATCTCTTAATATAATTACTTAAAATTTATAAATTGAATTTGTGTTTGTTATATATATATCTTTGAGTTGATTTTAAATTTGAATTAGTATTGATTTATACATATATAAATGAATTGCAATTCAAATTTGAATTTGAATTTGAGTTTGAATTTGAAACTTGAATTTAAAATTTAAATAAATACCTTAGTAAAATAATTTGGATTTTAAAATAATACATATATAGGTAATTTATTTAATGTATAACTAGTTTAAAACATTTTCTTTAAAATTGTATATAAAAATAAATAGGAAAATGTATGTATAAAATAGGAAATATAACTTAAAATTTTTAAAAGAAAAATGAATAAATGAAATTTGTATATTTATAAACATTTAGAAAACATATTACATAAATTTATGAAATTAATTAAAACATAAGAAAGAATTTAAATATATTTTTTACATTTGTGTAATGATAGTAGCATGCAATTTACACTTGTAGCTTAAGTGCCATTCAAGTTAACAAGTGGCTTTTATTGTTTTCTTTAATTGAAAATATGTAGTAAATGTTTTAGAGAAAACTAATTCTCAGTTCAAAACCATTTTTCACTATCTTTCTTAATCTTCTTCCATTTCAAAAACTAAAAAAAAGATCAAATAGAACATAATAGTTTCAACAACTTCATCTGAACAACTACAAACTCTAGCAACAACTTCATCCGTTCAAAGCTTCAAAACTGAGCAGAGATACAAGTCAAATAAATAGTTCCAGACCAAGGATATAGGCCTGTCCACTGTTTGTATATATAAGTGAGTAAACTTTAAAACTATTTAAGATAAAATTCATCATGATTACTGGTGAAATGATAAATAAAGGTAGAAACATGATTTGCATGGATTT
The DNA here is from genome assembly GCA_030765085.1 of Allium cepa. Classification (NCBI taxonomy): domain Eukaryota; kingdom Viridiplantae; phylum Streptophyta; class Magnoliopsida; order Asparagales; family Amaryllidaceae; genus Allium; species Allium cepa. The sequence goes on along the minus strand of CM060934.1, from coordinate 952,288,710 downwards.
ATAAAAGTATTCTGCCTAGAAATTACAGTGGAATTACTGATGATTAACTGCATATCTATGTATTATATATATGTAGCCTTTATTCTCGGCTTATAGGCTTAAAATTCTATTCCAAAATCAATTTATTTTGCTATAATGATTTTCAGATCATGATCATTAAAAGAAAAGAGTTGATATGGATGTGATTTTATTTTTAAAAATAGTTTGAAGTGATTAAATCAAGCAATTATTTCAAGAATAAAAATATACAGTGGAGACCAATCAAGTCGAAAACTCGATTATTAAATTTTCAAGTTTTGGTTGTAAATTTGAAATCGAGCTTGGAAATAATGATTTTTGACAATAGTTACATGATTTTTAATGTTATGAGTGTCGTGATTTTGTGAGTTGATCGGAAATTGGGTAATCAGCAATTTCTGGCGATCATGGCAGTTTGTAGTCTCAAGGCCTTGACAAAAGGTGGCTCATAGATCGATGGTTGTGGGAAAAATGACCGCCGGCTTCCTGGGTCATCGTGATGGCACGGCAAGAGGAAACTAGGGTTTAGATACTAGTCAGGGTTGAGGTTGATTTCGAGGCCATTGCGGCAACAACAAAGCATCAGGCTTGATCGGAGTAGGGGGAGGAGCAGCGCGTGATTCTGGAAAATGTCTGGGCTCGGTGGCAAGAATTCAGATGGTCGGAGGCGTTGATGTTGGGTGAATCAATAGATTGGGTCTGGGTTCTGGTGTCCTCATCTCTGCTCGATTTCGATCTGGAGATCGATTTTATGTTCTGGTGGTTGTAATCTTTTGTGAGTGTAGTCGTCGACTTGCTGGCAGTGATGGTGGTGGTCGGAGTGTCACCTATGATCTATGCATGTGCACATGTGTGTGTGTGTCAACGTTCGTTTTCGAGCAAAGAAGAAAATGACTCGGGAAGAAGTTCGGGAAAAGAAAGCTTTGGCTCAGGATGGTTTCGTGTTGTCGCGAGTATGATACCGGGTTATTAGGTAAGTGAACGGTTTTTTAAAAATTCAATCAGAGTTTTATAAAAATAATATATGGGTGGCTCGGGTTTAGTTTGGATAAGCCGTGGATTGACTCGGGTAGATGATAGGATGTAACAAGTTTTAAAATGAAAAAAAAAAAGGTTTTAAACTAAAACCATTTCCCTTAAATAATAATTGTTTATTTTTAAATAATTGATTTATTGTAAACTAATTAAGATAATTCTTAAGTTTAACTTAATTAATTAGTGTAGTTAAGCAGTAATTAAGAAGATGAAATGTTTTATCATCAATTAAACATAAGGACTTAGGTAAATTTGCAAGTTAATGTTTATTAGTTCCAAGTTTATTAAATGCTAATGATAATTAAGAAAATAATTAAGATAAATAGTTCATCTTTTAATGAATTAAGGTTTGAGTAATTTAAGATTATTAATTAATTGATTAATAATTAGAGATAAATTAATTTAGGAAGAAATTAAAGTTAACTAATTAAGGATAATTAAATTAAGGTGAATAATTAAGGAAGGATTAATTAAGGATAATTAATTAATGTAATTAAGTAGGGATAACTAACTGATTATTTAGTAACTAAGGAATAGTTAATTAATGAAAGTAATTAAGGATTAATTACTTAGTGTAATTAGTTGAAGTATGGATTAATTAAGGAAATTAATTAAAAGGTTAATTAATGAATGATAATTAACCAATGGGATAATTACTTAATGAAAGTAACTATGAGAATTTAATGGATAATTATGGATGATTAATTAATGGTCTGAAATTAATTAATGATTAAGTAAGCAGGATTTAAAAGATGATTGAAGTAATTAATTTAATTTAGTTAAATTAATTAGAAATAGTGTGATTAATTGGTCTTACTTATGAATGATTGAATGATATTGTATGTCTTGGATTAATTGATATCTCTAATAAGTGATTTGTGATGCCATGTGATAAGATATGTTTGGACTAAACTGTGATAATATGGATTGTCTGTCTGTGACGAATGGCTATGTAAATATGTAATTCTGGATATTAATGGAATTGTTTAAAACTTGAGTAGCTTTGTTTAAGATGTTAGTGGATTCGAAGAGACCGGGGTCATGTATCGGTATATATATCCAAAACCACTTCGATTTGGAATCTACAATAATTTTCTATGAATTTAACTTTGGAATAAATAAGCTGGAATGGAATAAATAATGTAAACTTGGACATTTAATTTGAGTAATAATGCTTAGATATCATTGTAAGATGTGTATTTGACTATGACAAGTTAAGAATTTGTAGAGAAGTACGAGTTACCCCGGGTTTTTAAATAAGTTCTATACATTGGAATTTCATGTTAAATGAGTTTATTACCCTGGTTTCCAGCCCGACCCGGGTGTTACTTTGATGTAATGCTCAGGTCAGTCCGAGTATTAAACATTTCCATGTTAGGACGTTCGAGAGCTCAAGGGCGACTGGATGGCTGGACGTATGGAGTATTCCGCTGTGTATATTATTGTCTGTATTTCTTGGACAAGTTAATTTTAACTGTCCAGTTATGTGTAATGGTTGTAACTGTGATGTATTGATGTAAATAAGCAGATACAGTTTTTCTTTGTATAACTGCTATTATTTGATATTATATTTTATCCGCTACAAATGTGAGATTCTGTGTCTTGTTTTCTATCCTTCTTCTATCTCTTTTCTTCTTTTCCCTAATAATCCGGAGTTTTCGGGATCGAAAATTTTGGGTCGTTACATTTTGGTATCATAGCCGAAGGTTAAGCAAGAACCTTGGCTCTAACCTTCGGCTCTGGTGGGTGTACTCATTAAGGATAGGGTCAGTGGTACCCTAGGATGAGTTGAGAGTGTGTGTGTGTGTGTCTATATATATGTATGTAAATATGAGAGCGTACTTGTTATTTTCTTATATAAAGGTTTAAAAATGGTTTTAAAACTGAATGATTCTTATACAAGCTTATATTTTGATATATAAAGCAAATCATTTTCCAATTATTGTATATAAAAAAATTGGTTGTTGGATATTAAAATTGGATATGAATTAAGTGATGAATATATATATATATCCAAATAAGGATTAAATAAGATAAATTAGAAATGAATTCAAACCAAATAATAAATCCTAAAATTTTTAAAGATATTTTTCAATAAATTATAAGATAATATAGTGAATTGTTTTCAAATATGGTAATCTTGGTTATTATCATAAATTGGTTAATTGTATCTAATAATGATAAAGCAAATTGAAAAGTTTTAAGGAAGTAACAATTTAGATGAAAAGGACTTGTAAATGGAAAGGGATTTAAATTGTGAAGTTTTACGTTCAGAAAAGAGTTTGAAATTGTTCTCAGAATGTTAAAAGAAATGATGAGTAATATTATTCAGACTATTTTTGAATATAATTTTATTTTAAAAATAAGGAGTTGTTTGAAAATTTTAAAGGAATTTGTTTTGAATTAAAACCAAAGGTGGTTTAAATTTTAAAATATGACTTGGTGGACTAATAAATAAATATGTATCTATGTATGGATATATATAATATAAAAGAATGATTTGGAATAAACTCTAAGGTGTTGAGTTTTGATTTTCCTGAAGTGTGATGTAAAAACCCAAAGTGATATAAGTTTTAAACTTATAAGTAAGAAAGAATATTGATAGAAATTTGAAATTTGAAGTGAGGATTCAAATTGGGTAAGGTTAATGAGATTAAATTGAATTTAATTTAGAAGAAGTTAAAAATAACTTTGGAATAAACAACCTGAATTGAAAATTTCAAGATGAAATCGAGATTTAACTTAGGGAAGTTAAATGGGCTGACTTGGTAGGAAGTTAATCTCAAAAGGGGTCGAGTTCTGGGAATGTGTGATGGATGCTGTAGATGGATGTTTTAGATAATTTGGATGTTTATTTATACCATGCTCTCATCCTGTTGTTATTAATTATCTATGAAATTTTGAATTGGAATAATTGAAATGAATTAAGAAATGGATTGGAATAATATATATATATATATATATATATATATATATATATATCCATTGTAGAGATAAATGGAAAATGAAATCACTTTGAATTTAAGATTTAAGTGTTTAAAGGGAAGTCGCAAATTTAAAATGGGAATTAGAGAAATGGAATCATTTTGGACTTAAGATTTGAATGTTTAAGATAAAATTTCAATTGAAATTTCTGAGGTTTGGTTTCAAAATTGAAATTTGGTGATTAGTTGAATTTCAAAGATTGAGTTGTTTATAAAGGATTTGAATTATTATTTGAACCTAGAAATAGGTTTATGGAGATGTAAAGGTAATTTAAAATAGAATTTTTAAATTTGGACTCAAAATAAAGTGTTTAATGGGTTCTGAACTTTTACTTGAAAACTTGAGATAAGTAAGTAAAAGTGATTTGAATAAATATTAAAATGTTGGACTGAAAATTCAATTTTGTAACAACTTGGGTTGTTAAATTAAGATTAAAGGTTAATTTTATTTAAGGAAATTAAATCAACATTTGAAAATTTAACTCGAATTTATATGATTCGAGATGATTTAAAAGGTGGAGATTGGAATTGGGATTAATTCAAACAAGAATTGAAATGATTGGAAATTAAAGTGGGTTCAATTTGAAATTAGTCCAAATTTATTTGAATAATTTGGAATTGTGATTAAAGTTGAATGGATTTAAAATTCAAATGGAAATTAATTTGAATTTGGAATGGGAATGGAAGTTAACTTAATTTGAATTGAAATTAAAGTTAACTGGAATTGGCAATTTATTGGAAATAGAGATTGGGAATTGAACAATTTGGCTCTGAACTATTTTCAAATAAATTATTTTAATGTAAACTGTTTTTTAAATCTATTTTTTCCTAGCTATTTACTGTACAACTTTTCTTTTTAAACCCAAAACTATCTTATACTTGTTTTACAACTACTTTTGGAACTATTTAACTATTTTTACAACAATTTTATAACTGTCTTATAACTAATTACTATTTTACAACTATTTTACAATTATCTAACTACTTTACAATTATTTTATAATTACTTAATATTCTACCACTATTGTACAAATAATAACTATTTTTCAACTACTTATCTATTTTAAACTTTTTCAAGCTATTTTTAAATTTAAGTTGGTCAGAGTACAAACTGTTTATAACTGAAGTGATAACTCAATGGGAAATGGAAGCAATTGTGAATAAGTGAATAGAATTAAAGGAAAGGTGAATAAAAAGAGAATTGATTTGGCTAATAATCATGAGGATAGGTACGTAGGATGTACGCATATTATTCTATTCACATAGTGATTTGATCCAAATTCGAGCATAGAATTTCGAGATAGTATGTCGATCCAAGTTGGGATTTTTCACTCGATTTTCGACGGCAAAACTGGATATGGATTTTTGACTGATTCTGAAAATTCCCTATCATAGTTATGACTATGCAAGGAGAATGATGGTTTCTGATCAAGAAACCAGATCTGAGTCCGCACTAGGAAGTCGGGTAGACGATTCGGAAGTGAAATTGTGTGATCGAGTAAGCGATCAGATTTGATACTGTGTACGAATGGTATATGTACATCGTACGTGCTTAAATGAAATTGATATTGGAAATTTTGAAAGTAATGAAAGACGATTTTGGAAAAAGAGAAGTATGTTTTGAGAATATGTATATGTAATAAAATGGGAGTTGGATATTTCTATGATTAGAACTCATTTTATAGAAAAGTAATATGGTTAATAACTTTATAAAGGAGTAATCAAATTTGAATATTTGATTTGGAATAAAAAAGTTATATATCTTTGTTATATTGATAAGCTCCCCTTGTTGAATCTATAGCCATAAGAAAAGGGTTTTTGAAAATATTTGAAGTATAAAAAGGGAATTTATACAAGTATGAAGTGATCCAGATATTTTTTTAAAAGTTATATATATCTATATATATATATATATAAAGGATCTTATGAGAATAATTTTGAGAAAAGGTTTTTGGAACCTTTGGATTTTGAAAGGCTTTTGATTTTTGGGGAAAAATCAATTTTGGAGTTTGGAAAGCCTAGTTTGAGAATTATCGATTTTGGGATAATCGATTTTGTGTAAAGGAGATTGGTATGTGATTCATACTAGGTGTATGATTTGGAAAATACTATATGTGTATAGTATAAAGTGTTTTTAAAATGGTTCTGGAGAAAAAGGCGCTCCTTTGAAATGAACTTCTTAGGAGTACCATAGGTTGGTACTGCCTTAAGCTCCAAGGGGGAGACTCTAAAGTGGATCCTGTGAGGAAGTCCGGACAAACTGAAGTTCCTGAGGATTATTGGGTAGCGAAAGTTGAGGGCGCTGATGCCTACAGAGGCATTTGGGTTATGCTGTGACGATAGTGTAACTCGATGTCGCTGCGATCTACTGTGGACCATAGCAAAAATCGTGTGGAGGTGAGTGTCAACGGTCTACGTTTGATTTTGCCGGGAAGGCAACGTAACATCGGTAGACTGCGATCTATGTTCGAGTGGAGTGGAGAAGTTTCATTTTTTTGCAGCGGAATTCGAGGGCGCTGATGACTACAGTTATATGGGTTTTTGCTGTGATAGCAACGTAACCCCAGATGTAGCTGCGATCTATAGCAGGTTCCATGGCATAATCGAGGGGCGCGGAGTGTCTACAGTTATATACGGATTATGTCGGGATGACAACGTAACCATCGGGTTAACTGCGACCATGGATGGGGGTGATGATTTCTAGAGAATTCTCACCAAAGAAGTTACCACTATTTCAAAAATGTTTTCTATATTTTCAACAAAATGTTTTCCCAAGTATTTTCACTGGGTGTTGAAACGGATCTGCTAAGTACTTATAGATTTTCAGTCTTACGCCTGATCAACGTATGACCGAATTTCTGTGAGAACAAGGATGGACTGATTGGGATATCGAGTTATAAAAATTATTTTTATAAAGCTATTCCTGGTAATATTATATAGATTTTAAAAGTGTTTAAAATGATCAAAGAAAATTTATCTGATGTTGGGTATTGAATAGATTCTGGCTTCGTTCCTTTTGGAGGACGAAAAGATTCTATGGGGGGAGGAATGTGATAACCAGTATTTTTAAGTATGCGTTGATTGATAATTAACGGTGTTAATTAATAGAAATACTGATTTATAGATATAACAAATAAATCTGATAATAAATATTTATATCTGGATGAATATTTGTTTGGTAATCTCCTAATATAATTACTTAAAATTTTGTAAATTGAATTTGTGTTTGTTTAATATATTATTTTTGAGTTGATTTTTAAATTTGAATAAGTGTTGATTTATACATATATAAATGAATTATAATTCAAATTTGAATTTGAACTTGAGTTTGAATTTGAAACTTGAATTTAAAATTTAAATAAATACCTTAGTAAAATAATTTGGATTTTAAAATAATATATATAGGTAATTTATTTAATGTATAACTGGTTTAAAACATTTTCTTTAAAATTATGTATGAAAATAAATAGGAAAATGTATTTATAAAATAGGAAATATAATTTAAAAAATTTATAAGATACATCAATAAATGAAGTTTGTATATTTATAAACACTTAGAAAACATATTACATAAATTTAAGTAATTAATTAAAACATAAGAAAGAATTTAAATATAGTTTTTACAATTGTGTAATGATAATAGCATGCAATTTACACTTGTAGCTTAAGTGCCATTCAAATTAACAAGTGGCTTTTATTATTTCCTTTAATTGAAAATATGTAGTATTCGTTTTAGAGAAAATTGGTTCTCGGTTCAAAACCATTTTTCACTTTCTTTCTTAATCTTCTTCCATTTCAAAAACTAAAAAAAAAGGTCAAACAGACCATAATAGATTCAACAACTTCAATCTGAACAACTACAAACTCTAGCAACAACTTCATCTGTTCAAAGCTTCAAAACTGAGCAGAGATACAAGTCAAACAAACAAGTTCCAGACCCAGGACATAGGCATGTCCTCTGTTTGCATATACAAGTGAGTAAACTTTAAAACTATTTAAGATAAAATTCATCATGATTACTTGTGAAATGATAAATAAAGGTAGAAATATAATTTGCATGGATTTATAAAAGTATTTTTCCCGGAAATTACAGTGGAATTACTGATGATCAACTACATGTCTGTGTATTATATATATGTAGCCTCTATTCTTGGCTTACAGGCCCAAAATTCTATTCAAAAATCAATTTCTTTTGCTCTAATGATTTTCAGATCATGATCATTAAAAGAAAAGAGTTGATATGGATGTGATTTTATTTTTAAAAATAGTTTGAAGTGATTAAATCAAGCAATTATTTCAAGAATAAAAATATACAGTGGAAACCAAGTCAAGTCGAGAACACGATTATTAAAATTTCAAGTTTTGGTTGTAAATTTGAAATCAAGCTTGGAAATAATGATTTTTGACAATAGTTTCATGATTTTTAATGTTTTGAGTGTTGTGATTTTGTGAGTTGATCGAAAATTGGGTAATCAGCAATTTCTGGCGGTCATGGCAGTCGTAATCTCGAGGTCTTGACAAAAGGTGGCTCGTAGATCGATGGTTGTGGGAAAAATGACCAACAGCTTCCTGGGACATCGTGATGGCACGTCAAGAGGAAACTAGGGTTAAGATACTAGTCAGGTTCGAGGTTGATTTCGAGGCCATTGCGGTAACGACAAAGCGTCGAGCTCGATCGAAGTAGGGGGAGGAGGAGCGTGTGACTCTGGCAAATGTCTGGGCTCGGTGGCAAGAATTCAAATGGTTGGAGGCATTGGTGTTGGGTGAATCAATGGATTGGGTCTGGGTTCTGGTGTCTTCGTCTCTGCTCGATTCCGATCTAGAGATCGATTCGATGTTCTGGTGGTTGTAATCTTTTATGAGTGTAGTTGTCGACTTGCAGGAAATGATAGTGGTGATTGGAGTGCCGCCGATGATCTATGTATGTGCACATGTGTGTGTGTCAGCGTTCATTTTCGAGCGAAGAAGAAATTGACTCGGGAAGAAGTCCAGGAAAAGAAAGATTTGGCTCGGGATGGTTTCGTGTTGTCGCGAGTATGATATTGGGTTAATAGGTAAGTGAACAGTTTTTAAAAATTTAGTCAGAGTTTTATAAAAATAATATATGGATGGCTCGGGTTTAGTTTGGGTAAGCCGTGGATTGACTCAGGTAGATGAAAGGATGTAATAAGTTTTAAAATTAAAACAAAAATCAGGTTTTAAACTATTTTTCTAAAACCATTTTTTAAATAATAATTATTTATTTTTAAATAATTGATTTATTGTAAACTAATTAAGATAATTCTTAAGTTTAACTTAATTAATTAGTGTAATTAAGTAGTAATTAAGAAGATGAAATGTTTTATCATCAATTAAACTTAAGGACTTTTGTAAATTTGCAAGATAATGTTTATTAATTCCAAGTTTATAAATGCTAATGATAATCAAGAAAATAAATAAGATAAATGGTTCATCTTTTAATGAATTAAGGTTTGAGTAATTTAAGATTATTAACTAATTGATTAATAATTAAAGATAAATTAATTTAGGAAGAAATTATAGTTAACTAATTAAGGATAATTAAATTAAGGCGAATAATTAAGGAAAGATTAATTAAGGATAAGTAATCAATGTAATTAATTAAAGTTAATTAATTAGTGTAATTAAGTAGGGATAACTAATTGATTATTTAGTAACTAAGGAATAGTTAATTAATGAAAGTAACTAAGGATTAATTACTTAGTGTAATTGGTTGAAGTAGGGATTAATTAAGGAAATTAATTAAAAGGTTAATTAATAAAGGATAATTAACCAATGGGATAATTACTTAATGAAAGTAATTATGAGAAGTTAATGGGTAATTATGGATGATTAATTAATGGTTTGAAATTAATTAATGATTAAGTAAGCAGGATTTAAAAGATGATTGAAGTAATTAATTTAATTCATTTAAATTAATTAGAAATAGTATGATTAATTAGTCTTACTTATGAATGATTGAATGATATTGTATGCCTTGGATTAATTGATATCTCTGGTAAGTGATTTGTGATGCCATGTGATAAGATATGTTTGGACTAAACTGTGATAATATGGTTGTCTATCTATGACGAATGGCTATGTAAATATGTAATTCTGGATATTAATGGAATTGTTTAAAACTTGAGTAGCTTTGTTTAAGATGTTAGTGGATTCGAAGAGACAGGGGCCGGGTATCAGTATATATATCTGAAACCACTTCGATTTGGAATCTACAATAATTCTCTATGAATTTGACTTTGGAATAAATAGGCTGGAATGGAATAAATAATGTAAACTTGGACATTTAATTTGAGTAATAATGCTTAGATATGACTGTAAGATGTGTATTTGACTATGGCAAGTTAAGAATTTGTAGAGAAGTACGAGTTACCCTGGGTTTTAAATAAGTTTTATACATTGGAATTTCATGTTAAATGAGTTTACTTGTGCTGGTTTCCAGCCTGACTTGGGTGTTACTTTGATGTAGTGCTCGGGTCAGACCGAGTATTACAGATTTCCAGGTTAGGACGTTCGGGAGCTCAAGGGGCAAGCTGGATGGCTGGACGTATGGAGTATTCTGTTGTGTATATTATTGTCTGTATTTCTGGGACAAGTTAATTTTAACTGTCCAGTTATGTGTAATGGTTGTAACACTGATGTATTGATGTAAATAAACAAATACAGTTTTCCTTTATATAGCTGCTATTATTTGATATTATATTTTATCCGCTGCGAATGTGAGATTCTGTGTCTTGTTTTCTGTCCTTCTTCTATCTCTTTTCTTCTTTTCCCTAACAATCTGGAATTTTTGGGATCGAAAATTTCAGGTCGTTACATCAACTTTGTTGTACGCAGCATTATCTGTCGATCTGGTTTCGCACATACCATCATCACTGATAACGGAGTCCAATTTGATAGTGTCGAGTTCAAGAGTTTCTATTAGCGATTCCATATCTAGAAGAAGTTCTCTGCAGTTGCACACCCTTAAGCGAATGGATAAGTCGAAGCTGTTAATAAAGTTATAAAATCCATCCTGAAGAAATTGGAAAAGGCCGAGGTCAAATGGGTCGATGAACTTCCTATGGCCCTATGGGTATGTCGAACAACCCACAAGTCCACGACGGACCACACTCCAATTTCACTTTCCTACGACTCAGAAGCAGTCATTCCGGTTGAATTGGAAGTACCTTCTCATCTTGTCACTTATTACGATCCGAAGACAAATGCTATATTACTTGCTGAATCTTTGGACTTACTAGATGAGAAACCTGAAGAGGTTGACTTAAGGGAAGCCGCGCACCGAAGTCGGGTCGCCCGATTGTACAATGCTAAGATCCGACCTCGAACCTTTGAACTTAGCAATCTCATCCTCAAGAGAATTTACCCGGTCCCTTCGCATATGAATCCAACGTGGGAGGGTCCGTATGTTATTGAACGAAGACTCGGAGATGGCATATTTAAATTATCGACAATTGATGGTCTCACTTTACTGAGAGCCTGGAACAGCAAGAGTCTTCATCGCTACTACACATAACAGGATCTATTTATTCATTCAGTCTGCTTTTCATTTGCAACTGACTTTGCCATACTTTCTTATTTCAGCAATAAAATGTCATCTTTTCGAGCCAGATCAGTGATTCTTAAAATACGTCCTATGATCATCATAGTACACGGAGAGCTAGGTTCCATCCTACGGTGGGACTTGTTCAAATAGGGAGTGACTGTGATACGACCGGTCACTCGCTAAGTGAAAACCGAGCTCGGGGTCAAACCATCACTCTAAAGCCAAAAAATGATTGATACACGCCAATCCTCTAACTAACATCAGCTCCTAGAGTGCGAGTTGGAGTATAAACTTAGAAATATTGGCTCGAAGAGGGTGGATCCGTCCACCTAATGACTTCACTCGTGTTTAATCCAAGTCTAAGGAAGTTGGATCCGTCCGTCTAACGGCCTCACTTGTTAACTCAAGGTGGATGTGACCCAACCGTCCACGATCCTGATAAATCTATCATTCCTAGAGTGCGAATGAAATCCTAACACTCAAAACAGATGTGATCGACCGTCTGTTGACCAATTCCAGATTCTCAGAGTGCGAACTGGAGTATAAACATCAAAATGGGTGTAACCGGCCACCCATTGGCTAACTCTAAGTCTCCAGAGCGCGTGCTAGAGTATAAACACAAATCGGGTATGAACCGACCGCACATGAGACAACTTCGAGTCCCTGAAGTGCGGACCGGAGTATAAACACAAATTGGGTGTGATTGATCACCCACAAATCAATCTAAGTCCCCAGAGTGCGGACAAAATTCTAAATATCAAACGGGTGCGACTGACCGCCCGTAAAATCACATAAGTCCCCGAAGCGCGGATATAGCTTTAAACTTAAACGGGCGTGACCGACGGCCGAATACAAGTGCAATCCTCAGAGTGTGGATGTGATTACCAGTTGATGAGCGAGTGTGATCCGACCACTCGAACTCGTCTCATTTCAACTTCGTTCCGACTAAGTTAAGCTTGATTTATCGAAGGCAGAAAGCGGCTGGCGACCGCCGATCGTCGCCCGACCACTTTAATTTATCCCCGGGATTGGGGGCAAAATCAAGTACCAGCCACTGATCGAGACAGTACAATATTGGGACTCAACTTAACTTTCGGTTATGACCCAAAGTTGTAACTTCGAGACTTAACAACCAAACTCAGGTCCGATTCAGAGACTAAAGCCTCACAAGTACATTGAATGGAAATTCGAGCGCTAAAATACTTAAGCAAATAAACACAAAATTATGCTGAAAACAAAGTGGAATTTCATTTCAACTATTCTTTGATAGAGAAGGATGGGCACAGAAATTATTCTAAGAATTTCTAGAAGCAGGGATCGAACCCGCATCTATACACGGCCTACAGGAAGCAAAAAGAAATTCCTATCTATCTACCAAAAAAAGGGGCAAGATGACACGTCTACACCCATGGTTTCTTCTTCTTCCTCCTCGGCGTTGACCCATTGGAGCTACCGCTCGGATGCCTCTTCGAGCCTTTGGCTTTTGATGGTTGGTTTCCAACCGGAGGAGTTATGGTAATCTCTTCCTTCGAACTCATGGGAATTGGAATACTTTTTGAATATAGAGTCAGAGGAATAGGAACACTCTCGATGTTGGAAGACGAGGGAGGCACTCCAGTGTCAACAACTGTGCCACCGAGAGAAATCATTCACAGAGGAGCTGGGTCAGGACCCGCCATACCACCTCTAATACCAATGGCCTATGCGGCTAGTTCTATCTCGGCATTAATCTCTGCTATTATCACTTCTTCATAGATTGCTTGAGCATCCACGGGAATGCTGCTTGTTGGGCCTGAAGAGCTGGCTGTGAATAAGCCTTCGCTCATGTCAAATGGCAAGTCGGTAAGTGGGTTACTTTGATGACGAAGGAGTTCTTCCATCATCTTCTCGTTAAAAATGAAAGCACTCCCCTGCACTCCCTAAGTTTGTACAGCAGCCATTGTTGTGGTTGCCACCATCATTAGGGCCTCCTTGTCATGGTGAAACTCTTGGGTGGCAGGAGGCACCGTCGGTGCAGCTCCTATCACTGAATAAAGATAAGAGAAAAGGTGTTAGTGACTACTTCAAACAATGATCTCGACTTTGAATAAATACGAGAATTGTTCAGAATACCTTCCTTAGGTTGGCTCATGGGTAGAGCCGAAGCATCTTTAGGGACATGCTCGCGAGCTGGAGATAATTGCGGTTAATCAGGATTGTAAGCATGCGTAGATAAAGTATCAAATGCAGGAGTAGATTCGGGTTGGGTTAGCATAAGAATTCCAGAGCTCGTATCATGATGCTTAACGCCAGAACCCTCTCCAGCCTCCGGATGCTGAGTGATGAGTCTCTCTTTTTCAAATATGGTTGTGACATCGTGAGAACTCTTCTCTCGTCCTTAGTCAACACCTGTTCTCCAATTCGAACTCATCAATGGACTCGGTATGATGCTTTAAGCGGCACTAAGCATTATACAGATGCGATGGGCAATCTTCAAGCCAGCTCAGATTTCGATGCTTCAGAACATTGACATTATATGTGATGAGGAGATCCTCAATGTCGCCCTCCAGCTTGGTCTCTATCGCTTTGGCCTCAATCTCAACCCTAGCCTCGGCTTCCTGCACCTTTAGTACAGCCGCATCCCGCTCACTCCTAAGTTCCACAACTTGATCACATGCTTCTTGGGAAGCCTTATTTGCATCGTCCTTTTCTTTAACGACCTTAGTATACTTCGCCTTAAGCTCATTGAGCTCCTTGAGTGCATTATCACTCTCGGCTATGACGGTGGCATTTCTATGGCACATATAGTCGACCAAAGTTAGGTGCTCTTGTCACATTCGCTCCATCTTCTTGTTCGCCTCATTGACTTTCTTCCAGGCCTGTGTTTCTGAGTTCCTCAAAGTGTCATTTTCAGCAGTGATCACTTGCACTATGCGGTCCTTCTGAGTGAGATTAGTTCCTAGTTTCTCGATTGTCTTCGCCCGCTCAAAGTCCACCGTTGATGCTTTCTCTGCAGTCTTCTTCCATTCCCGTATTAGCCATAAACATCGTATATGTAGTCATGCGTCGTATTTTCTGCCTCATTGGTAATTAGCTTTAAGTGTGGGGGAAATATGAAGCCGTCGAAGCAGACATTCGGGAAATCCTTTTTCAACTTAGCAATTCTGATCGCCCCTTCCCCGGTGGGTTCTATAATGGCTTGTTCATTGGAGACGGGGGTCTCAGTTTTGATCCTCCGACGTTGTTCGTCGGGTCTTGAAGTTTGAGAAGGTGGTACTTGATGCAAAGATTTTGAGGGTTGTTTGCAAGAACCAAAAGGTTGTGTTGGACCTCTAGGTTTGAGGAGAGCGCGACCGAAAATGGCGCCTATACTGCCACTCCCTCTCCTTATCCCTTTTCCTCTCTTAGCGCTCCCTCTCTTAACTGGAGTAGTGCGATCGCATTCTCTATCGGCCTCACGTCTGCGAGACTCGGAATATGAGCTAGATGAATGGCGTGCAGAACGGAGACTACCAAGCATAGATCCCCATCTTGACATCATATTTGAAAAATAAATAGAGAAACAGAGTTGGTAATCTTCTGAGATGAATAGCTTGTGACTAGAAATTGTGTGGTGCCATGGAGTATGTGTATGCATGTGCAAACCCCCCAACTAACCGGTTGTAATAGCCATACTTGGAGGAGTTGGCTCTCCTACGCTTTGAAGCCCCTATAATCCAATATCTAGATGCAAGGGCAAGTAATCTAGAATGGGGATGTCCGCCAGTCCCACAAAGGAGCTCTCTTTCTGTGAAGGAGGAATCCTTGACTAGTAGCGGGCAAAGAGACTACGACAGTTTTGCGCTTTACAGATTTTCGAGCAGTAGACTTGCCTCTTCTCTTTAGCTCTAAATATCGAGGACTTTGTGAAGGCCCAACTGTGGGCTCATCTCCAGCAGTCATATTCTCATCACCGCCGTATTCAGTAATTACTATCCTAGGAGCTCTCCTTCGAACTTGCCTCAGCGGGGGCATCCTAGGAACTCTTGTGAGACCAATGCTTTGATCTTTATCAATGATCCCAACAACAACTAGATTCTCGTCCGTACGGATTTCATCGATCTCTCTATATTTGGCGAGCACCTCGTGAAGAACTCTTACTATCTCCTTAAATCGAACACCTTCAGGTTGTCGAATTGAAGCTGTAAAAGAAAGAAAATGTTAGACTCGACATCAACTGCTATTATCCAGTTAATCAACAAGGAGGCTAGGGTACTTATGTCTTGCTAACCGTCGTCTGGCGAACCCCAGTGGACACCAAACGTAGAATCATTCGGTCTTGAAATAGCTCAGCTTGCTCCGAGCCCCAACCACGATCTGACAATTCCTAACCGCCTCTAAGAAAGTGAAGGAAGGATTATCTCCTCGACTCTTTATATTAAAAAAATATCTGACTTCCTTTGGAGTTGGGGGTCCGAAAAAGTGTTCCATGAAGATGACAAAAAGACTATTGAGCAAGGCATATCCATTTGGGTGCAGTTGATATGAAGCAATCCTCAAGAAAAGTAGAAGTTCTCGGATGAATTGGTTAAAAGGAGGAAGTGCCCTGACTACACACATAAATCTATTACATGTTGTGTACCCTTCCGGGGGAGTGTGAGCTCTATCCTCTGGCCCTGGTAATAAGACATCGTTTATTGGAAGCACATGCCTTAGGCAAATCCTACCCAGCATATCTTTAGAAATATTGGAAGAAACGGAGTCTTGTGGATGTGCGATAAAAACTGCTCCCGGTAGTTCATCCGGAGTAGGGCTAATAGCGTCGGCTGCAATAAATTACATTTCAATTGTGGGAAGGAGTAGACTCTGGAAATCCTATGATTGCGAACTCCCAGGTTCCATAGCTATTGAACTCACTAAAAACCATTGTTAGACGATAATAAAACTGTGTTCCCCCAGTGTGAAGTGCATGGATGTGTTGTGCAGTGCAATGCAGTGCTACATAATACTTAGAATTCTGTAAGATTTGAAGGATGTTCGAATGAGAAGACTTAGAAATTCAACCCAAGTGACCATCATAACCGTGCCATCCAGACATCAGTGAATGATCCAAGTTAAAGTTTATTGAATTTGTCAAGTTACAGTTTCATCGACGAGCTTCGAAGGGCAGTCAAATATGCAGTGAAACGGTTAAGTCCAATTATGAAAGGCAGAAGCTCGTCGGAGTCATGTATTCAATTATTCAAAATTTTCATATCCATCAAGGTCAAGATGTGGATCGGTCACCAGAGGCTCCATTCGTATCGATCATGGAGAAAGGGATTTTGTATCAATCACATGGACTTCCGGTTCTTATCTATCAACAAGTCATTCATCTTCGTATCAATCAACAGGGCCGCTACTTCGTATCAATCACACGGCTAGATTTTCGTATCGATCGCCCCGAATCGATACAAACTCCCACATCTCCTATCGATACGAAGTCATTCACCCTTTTCGATATGAATCTCCATCGTTGTTGATAGGTACCAACTCCAATTACTCTCAGATCGACATAGATCACTTTTCTTCGAGCGACATGAACACCGCCTTCGTATCCCTCAACACTTCTTCTTCTCCAAACAACACGAATGCCATTACATCCTCCTTCAACCGTGCTCCGACCTGATTCAGGCAACAACATCACCAGAATTGGCCATGACCATGAATGGATTGGCATTAAATCTCAAATCTCATCGTTCTAATACAAGATTGTTCGATTAATTACCTAAATTAAAGTGTAGATACAAGGGTTAAAGAGTTATATTGATTTGGGGATGAAGGCAACTTGTATTTCTCGGTTTTTCTATCGATACAAAAACAAGAGAAAAAGTGAAAGAAGATGAAAATTTAGCTAAGTATGGGAAGTATTTATATAGGTGAAAACCAAGAGGAAACGATTCACCTCCCAGTATTGAAAACCGGTTGAAACGGTCTCATATGTCATTGATACGAAGGGCCTACTTCGCATCCATCCACCTAGATCGATCTAAAGCAACAGCTGTTAGTGATCATCGATTCAAATCGATCCAGAGCATGGTCGTTCATATCCATCGATGACCCATCGATACGAAAGATATAAGAGGATTTTTTGAACTATTCAGATCCATCGATGATTCATCGATACCGAGTGAAAGTTTTGTATCCATCACTTTGGAGACCACAGGAGTTCATATCTATCGATACAAAGAATTTTCGAAGAACCAACTATCTTGTATCGATTATCGATAAGAAATGGCTATTCCAACTTCTCAAATCCATCCGGGAGAAGATCGATACGAAGGGGATACTCTAAAGCAACCATCGAACGTTGTTACAACTCAAATTTCATATTGATCCAGGAGAGGATTGATAAACTGGATCAAACAAAACTTGGCAATGACTCATGAACATTCAAACGTGAACATGAGTCAGGTTAATGTATGTGCATGTGTGACGGACTAATATTCAATTTTCAAAATTCACTGGAATTGAATGCATACCTGGTGACAATTACAATAGTAAATGACAGATTTTTAGTACTTGACACTTAAATACAATAATGCACTGTATAACCATTGGTAGTCAGCAATCCAGTATTTATATTGTCGGGAATCAATCGAAGGTTACATCTTTTGACAAAAAGACAACGACTACTCAACAAATCGGGTGGAACTTTTCAGACTAAAGATTGTAGCTTTTCAAAGCATGTCATATTCATATAGATGTATTTTGGGGGCAATGTTATCCCGCCTTTTGGCAAGGCCGTGATTCCAAGAAATTAACTAGAAAGCAAAGACAGTTCGTCACGAAGATTAGTTATATATAGGTTCACTATGGATACTGATAAATTTTGCCCAAGTCAGGATCGAGCAACAATTTATATGACATGACAAGAAAAGCTGTGGAAGCCAACGTTTCAAATTTCAAGTTGATTGGAGTTCGTATGCTCAAGATATGGATCGATCAAGAATCATGGAGAAAGTGCTGGCTCGTATCCATCGATAACTACTCTTCTTCATATCCATCATGCATGTCCTACTTCGTATCTATCATATCGAATCATCTTCACATCCATAGCATATTTTTTTCTTCGTATCCATCAGTTGAATGTATTTCATATCATTTCCACCCCTACGCATTGTGCTTTGATCATCCATCAACATATTTTGTATCGATCGGTCAACGATCAATACGAGATATGCCACCTAACAATCGGTAAGCAGTAGCATCTAAAAACATCGATACTGAACTACCTATTCAGTGCTCGATACGAATGGGTCCTCTAAGTCATCGATATGAAGCGGAGCACAAAGCATCGATACAAATTGACCTTCCAGCCATCGATATGAAGTGGCTTCAGGAATCGATACAAAGCAACTTCAAGGAAATGGTACAAATGGAATTACGTTGAGTCGATACGAACAAGGCACGGGGAAATGGAAGACTCGATCACTCGGCATGAAAAGTGGATCAATCCTAAAATATAGTACCACGTCACAACAGACCGATACGTATAGTATCGATATGAAGCGATCGATATGAGTGGGATCGATACGAACTCGGTGGCCTTTTGCAAATCCTAACTTGAATCGATCATAACTCAAAATCTACAAGTCCGAATGCGACCAAATTTTCACAACAGCTGGTGTACCACCTCAAGAATGTCCTTGATCGATCTCAGGCCAAATGGAGATGTTTTTTATCGATACGGAATGCACACGTATCGATCATGGATCGATCCCAATCTAACTCGGATCGATTACGTGGGCCCTCCCATATGCGAGGAGTGTTTTGAGATCTAAGTCAGATTTTTCCAGCCTACTCCCATAAATAGCAGCCCAATGCCTTCAGAAAAGGGGCTTTTGGCTTCTCTACGCTGATACTCTGTCGAAATCACTATTATACTTCAGTTGTACTACTGTAATCTCCTGTAATCAGCAAGTCAAATTCAATAAACATCAATCACTTCATAGTGGACGTTGGCAATATGCCAAACCACTCTAAATTTGTGTATTTCTACATTTTTCTTATTTGTTGCCTCATTTTACATTTACTTTCTTCATTTTATCTCTTCAAACACATCCGAAGAGTGTTGTGCCCAATTTTGGCACAAACACTACTTACTTTGAAGCATGAATTGATAATTTAACTAGCTCTATGCCACCCTAACTAGTCAACCAAAGATTTATGTTGATCCAAGGATGGTACCGTAATGATGTACCTTCTCTATTAATAATAATTTTATGCATTAGCTCACAAATAATTTCCCTTCCTCCAAGCATATGCTTCATTGTTCCTAAGAAATTGTTATTAATGGAGATAACCTAGAAATATTTTGTTATGCATATAGTTGTTAATCGTTCAATTACTCCATAGACAAAATTTAATAATTAAATTCCATATCAATATGAAAATAGTTTTTCTTCTTAAATCTGTAAACCTTCTCTAGTCAATGTCACCTTCTAACTTGGGTCTGCAAATCAAGTCCTAAGCTATCTTCTGCAATTTGCCACACCATAAAAAGTTTGCACATAATACTTCAATTTTTTATGGCATTGTTAAAGCTACTCCAGAAACGGGTAAGGAGGGTCTAAATGTATGAAGCCCACTTAAAATGCAGTCATCAAATTGTTGAAAAATGTTAAAAGGGTTCCAAAATTGCCCCTTTCATCTATTTTTAAAGTCATTTCACAATGCCTTTTTTAAGCATGGAACTGGGAATATGATAAATGAGAAACCAATATAGAACAATAGGAGTGATAGTACTTTGAATTAATTATGCTTTTCTTGCATTAGAAAGTAATGCATTGTACCACCCTTCTAATTTTGTGTCACTATATTTATCAGTGGCAAACAATGGGATGAATGTATTTAGTTTTTAGATAGAGGAACACCTAAATATTTTACAGGTAAATTATATTTGCTCATTCCTAATATTTGATCTGTGTTAGTTGCATCTCTATCGAAAAATACTTTTGATTCCACATGATTGATATGTAGCCTCATAGTTTCACTTAGCTGAGAAAATATATTTTTCATGATAGTAGCATTTGTTATAGTTGCTGCTAGAAAAATCATAACATCATCAACATAAAATAAGCGAGAGATAATAAGTTAACCTTAGATATAGGTTCCAATGCTTATGTATCATAGCATCCGCCATCCCGAGTGAAATAAATCCGTTGCAATACAGAATAAATATGAGGATAAAGGGTCCCCTTGTCTCACCCCTATTAAAAGAGATAAAACCATTAAGCATACCATAAGAAAGTAAGTGCATTGATGCATTCATAAACCAAATTAACTAATGAAAGTGGAAATCTCACTGAATACAAATATATACTCACAAAGCTCTTGTTCACCATATCATATGCTTTCTGCAAGTTTGTTTTGATGCACATTTTTGCTGAACTCTCTCTCACCAGTTATGAGCAAGAAGAATATTTTTTCCAATACTTCTTTTAGGTAAATTTATGCAGACTAATTCTTTGTAATAAGAAAATGTTGGGGAAAATCTCTTTAGATGATCATTCTAAGGGAATAAAAACCAAACGCAGCGGAAAACAACTGGATCGTGATTGTAGTAAGACGAAACAAACAGAGATAAACACCAGAACAGATAGTCACGGATCTATGAAATGCAGAAAAATAAATAACACCAGTATTTATAGTGGTTCCACTATCGCAAGGCAGTGTACGTCCACTTGGGGAGAGAAGATTTTATTAATCACTGAAAGATTAGAGTTACAACATTGATTCACTTTCAAGGGCTATACACGAGAAGAATTAACAATACAGACAAAATTCTGCAGAATTTCAGCTTTATAGGATGGCTGCATTATTGTCCAGAAGCTACACTATTTATAGAGTGAAGAAGTGAGGAGGGGTGGCTGCTACATAGCAGCCCTGATGTTTGGTTTGAAAAATCTGGTTCGACGCATCTAGCTTGACATCACTTTGGTTCGGCAAAGAGCATGCATGGTTTGATCCGACATACACCACTTGGCATTTGGTTCGGTGCATGTGGACCGGCATCTCCCTTACTGAAGCAGCATGCTCAAATACCGAACAAAATATTTCATTCGACATCACTTCTCCTTCACCAAATCACCGAACCAAATTTCTCGTCCGGCAAAACCATCCCACTGAACGAGACAACTTTCTTCTCTTTACCGAAGTCACTCACCTCCACCAGACGAACTCCACCAAACCAAATCTTTGGTCCGACATCTCCTCCACCGAACCAAATATTTGGTTCGACATCTACATCTCAGCATTGATGCAAGTGATGCCTCCACCAAACGAAACCACAAAGCACTACGACTTCGCCTCTCCTTCACCGTAGCTAGGATTAGGGCTTCTCCAAGCTTGCAAGTGTCTCCAATGGCCTCATCTTCTTCAGATTTGAAATCAGGTATCAAAACTAATAGAAAAGGGAGAAAATTCTACAGTCTTTGAAACGAAATTTTTGTAGCGATATTTTATTTATCACATTCACACATGATATAGGTCTATAATCAAAAATAAATTGAGGCTTATCTTTTTCAAAAATGACGGTGTTAAAATTATGATTTAGGCCTTTGTAATTTTTCCAATATGAAATATTTCTGAAATAACATAATAAAGCTCCTCAATTACCAAAGTCCGGTGCATTTTTTTTGTAGAATCAGGGCCTAGGCTTTTTGAGTCCTGTGTTGACAACAAAGCAGTTGTCATCTCAACCAGACTGACTGCAGCAGATAAATTGTTTTCCAACATCGTTTACTTTCATTCTTGTGTGGACTATTGGAAAAATGCATGCTTGTTTTCCACTGCATAAATTGGTATAATAAGAAATAGCTTCATCAGTTATCATCTTATTGTCATAAATACATTCATCATTATTATGAAGAACTGCTTGAATTTTATTACTATGTTTCCACATTGACTACTTGACATAAAACTTTTTAAGTTTATAGCTCCAAACTACAACCAAAAGATCTTTCTTTATTGCTTATTGACTTCATGTTGTCATATACATACATACATGTGTGTATGTATGTGTGTAATTCAAGTTATTATATCAAAACATAAATTAAAGTGGATAATTGTTTTAACGAAGAAATTGTTTTCCTTTTTATTTCAAAGGACAACCAACTTTTCTTATTCACATCAATGACAACCTTTAAATTTTTATTGGATAAAATTCAAATATTTTAAATCAAGGACATGCATTGACATTTCATAAATAATAAAAAATAATCACGGAACTAGAAATATATTTTTTCTTGTGAATGTAGGAGGAGAAAACATTGGAAAAAACAGGACAGAAAGTTAAACGTATGTAGCTTCATTATTTACTGCTTAAAATGCCGAATAGAAGTATCTTTCAAATTGCTTTGTTCTATATTTTCAATGCTATAATATAATGATTTAAGTTATAAAGTTATATTTATTTAGCTTTTCGAGCTGTTTACTTCTATATTTTTATGATGACATTAATCGACTAAAATACTTTTGAAATTACTTTTATTTTTCTTGAAAATTTGAGCATCATTATTTGTTTTATTATTGATTTAATGCAAATGAGTAATTAAAATGAATTTGAGGTTTACATAATCTAATGGGATCTTCGTTCTTAATTTAATTATTAATGTTTGTTGTCCTTGATTTTTTTTTAGGGAATGTATCATCAAAACTGAATACCCCTAAATTAAAAATATTTAAGTTGTATTTTAATAATGAAATTAATGAAACAGCGCCAGGTTGACTGTGGTATAAACAATATCACGTTGCATATTATGAAATGCAAGAAAAAACAGAAGTATGTTTCAGAATTCAATAAAATTCTAAGATTCCTCTTTATTTATGAAACTTTCAAGAGGGCCTGTTTATAAAGCACAAATATTTTTTTTAGTATTTCTGAATTAAACGAGGATTTAAACATCTTGATATGTATTTTGATCTATAGTAATTCTACCGGGTTTCGCATTTTTATAACTTACTCTTTTTTGTTAAGGCAAACTCCGCCTGTATAGTTTTTTATGCAGCATGTCCTAAGCCAGGATAAAGGAGGAGGGTTGTAATAAGCTTGGCGAGCCAACATAATACACATAGCCTCTCTTATGGAAATGGAATCGTATTATATTTCGTTGGGGCGTAAACCTCTTAGCAACCCGCCATATCGAGGCTCGGGTATGGTGATAAATAAGCAAGGGCGAGTCTCCACTCCCTTAGTGGCATGCCATATCGAGGCTCGGGTATGGCGATAAATATGCAAGGGTTGGGCCGTCACTCCCTTAGTGGTATGCTACATCGACACTCTAATACAGTGATAAACGAGCAAGAGTCTTTTCACTTTACTCGACCGGTGTAAGGGTCAAGGA
Organism: Allium cepa; assembly: GCA_030765085.1. Classification (NCBI taxonomy): domain Eukaryota; kingdom Viridiplantae; phylum Streptophyta; class Magnoliopsida; order Asparagales; family Amaryllidaceae; genus Allium; species Allium cepa. The sequence continues at coordinate 952,264,765 of CM060934.1, read as the reverse complement.
AGCTAGTCGATGAAAGTAGGATTCGGTTAGGTAATTGAAATATAGGGTCCTTAACAGAAAAGTTAAGAGAGATAGTTAATACGATGACTAGGAGACATGTAAATATCATATGCATTCAGTAGATAAAATGGACGGGAAAGAAGGCGAAGAAGATGGAGAACACAGGTTTTAAGTTATGGTACATGGGAAAAAAACTGTAACAAGAACAGGGTAGGTATCTTAATTAACAAGAACCTTAAAACAGAGTGGTCGACGTTAGGAAAAAATGAGACACGATCATTCTAGTGAAGCTGATAGTTGGTGATATGGTTCTGAACGTCATTAGTGCATATGGCCCACAAGTAGGCCTAAGTGAAACCACCAATAGGAATTTTTGAGAAGATCTAGATGCCATGGTGAGAGATGTGCCTAGTAGCGAGAAACTTTTCATAGATGGAGATTTTAACGTCCATGTTGGCATAACTAGTGGGGGGGTTTGAGAGAGTGCATGGTGGTTTTGGATATGGCGATGGGAACCAAGAAGGAGAAGAAATATTGAATTTTGCTATGCTTATGATCTCATGATAGCTAACCTTCTTTAGAAAGAGACAATCACATTTAGTTATGTGATGACCTGGAAATCCGTACCCTTTGAATCGACAATAAACCACACATGTCCGACCCAAAAAGCACAGACTGACGGAAAGTCGGGAGAAAGAAAAGAAAAGAGAAGAAGAGAAGAGAAGAAAGAGAGAAGATAGAACCAAAAAGAACAATACAGAATCTTACATCGTAGCGGAAAACATATAATATCATATTAATGATCTTTACAAAACAGAAACTGTATATACATACATCAATCAGAATTCAACAATCAATCACTAATCATCGGCTTGGATAGTTATAATAACATGTCCTCACAATTGCCGTTAATAAACGACAACGAAGCACAGCGGATAATCAAACAGATATGTGCATACGAAAATGAAGATCTCCAGCTCTCCTGCTGAAGCTCCAAAGCACCAATCTGAACCTGTAAACATACTCGGTCCGACCCGAGCATTGAAAAGGAAGAACGTCTGGATCAGTCTGGTAAGCAGAAACACACTCAACTGAATTTATTAAATTACCAAACTTTTCCTTAAACAAAACAAAAGTATCTCGTAAGGCACGCCCACACATAAACACGGATATGTTTTTATCTTACGATAACTAAAACATTTCATATCAAATTCATCTTATATTATAATAGTGTCTAGCATACAAATAATATTCAAAATAGCCGAAATTGTTACCGTTATTAAATTCCAGCATACTAGGCTCTATAAATAAAATGACAAGTACGTAGTGGAGTTTGGATTTCCACACAAATGACCAGGTGAAGGGACTACCTTCGGATGGGTACACCTCTAGATGTATGTCCCAAGAAACCATCACAAAGTTACTCTACCAACACAAGACTGGCCCACCTCTATAACTAGATGGTACCGAATATGTCATCCTCCGGTCATTACCGACCTTTACCGAGGGCCCTCAAGCATACGAACCACAATAATTAGATACATGATGTCGTAGCATGTTAAGATATATCTAGAAGAAGATGATCATATCCTACTTGGGAACGACTCACTTAGCTCTGCTGCATCTAACCCTGTTTTGATCATTTCCGGTTGATGAGGCATGAGGTAATGATTACATTTCGCATATCACAATCCCATCACTTAGAATGCCACATGGCCATTTCGGTTGACAACTAATTGCCTTCCACAAAAATACAACCCTTAATCTCATACATCTCAAGGAGGGTGTTAAGCTGAGAGAAGTTGCCTTCTCTGCCACCAGTGCTGTGCGTTTGTAAAAACCAACGTATGTAATCTATAGAAATGCAATGTCACACAAACATCCATACAAGTTTTCCAGGAACAGGACAAACCGAAGGTACTTTCCTACCACATCCTATTGGAAAATCCCTAGGATTAGTAGCGAATAGTCTTTGCATGGGATATTTCATAATGAAGAGACCGCTGCTACTATATGTATATTAGGATCTTAACCTCAAACGATCAACAAGCAGTCCCCCACTATGAAAATCCTAAATATCAATATCATCAATAACCTGCACAATCGAATGCATATACGTTGGTCCGAAGTGGTTTTCAGATAAATCTGATCCCGGTCTCTTCGCACCAAAACCGCAAAAGCGTTTTTCAACCTCACACAGAAACTAAGTCTCATAGACTTATCGTGCTCAAACTTTCAACTTGCTATCCTTCATGCCAAGAAGGAAGCTCGATAGATTAGAGTAATCTCCGCACTACACGAAGCAACATCTTCAACACAAATAAAAATCAAGCCTAGACAGAAGGCTACGTATCAAGTGTACGACCAAATAGTTCCCACATCAAGTCGAGGAACTAATATGGTCAAATTTTATAGTTGGTTATTTAACTATCTAAACAAACAAACAAATATTTGGTACCATAACAATCACTAGGCCCTTTTAATTAATATTTTACTAATTAAATCATTTGCTAAATAAACTTCAAATTATCTTTAAAAATATATATTCTCAAAACCATTTCAACTTCTATATTGGAAAACATTTCTGTATATTTATTTAATAATAAGTAATTCAAAAATCTATTTATTTTCAACATTTAGAAAATATTACATATACTTAAATAAGGATTAAGTATATTTTTCTCATTCTGTAAGAAAAACATCCACTTTAACATATTTATTCGGATCAAAACGAATATTGCGTAAAACATCGTTACGACAACCCAAAATCACTAGTATAGGGATTCGAAAATTAGATAGATATATAAATCCCATATACTATACAAAACATTTCCTTTCGAAAATCATTTACCATAACAACAGTGTTATAGTCCATCATTTCCTTATTTTTCGAAAACAACTATTTCAACGATGAATGTTGAAATCTATATATTCGATTCTTAACACAATTTAAAACATCTTCCAACCATTTAACTTCATTTAAATATCACTTCCCAAAAAATTCATTTAATTAAAATATTATTCACTGCACAAAATCGTGAACATATTTCCTCTTATCCATATTTGGTACTATTGTACGTTTAGTTTAAAAGGATAATTCACTGTCCAAAATCGTGAATATAATCCTTAACCAAATTCAACACTTCTACACATTTATTAAAAGATAATTCACTGTCCAAAATCGTTAATATAATCCTTTAATAAACTTCCACTATTTAACTTATTAAAGTCAATTGATTTTACATTTATAAAATAATGTTTATAAATTCATATTTCTATTTTATAAAAGCTTCCACTTTTTAAATTCCTTTATTAACAAATTTCATTTATATCTCATTTATATTTCAAAATCCAATTATAAGTTAATTTACTTATAAGTCATTTATTTTACAAATCATTTGTTTTATAACTTCACAAATTTATAAATCTTATTTACTTATAACATTCATTCATACTTCATTTTAACACTTCTAAAACTCCTTTACAATTCCATCATTTTGATTTATAAAATATCAATTTTACAAATCTAATATACGAACTATTTATAATTATTCAAAAATTTCAACTTAACTATTTTACCAAATAGTTCTTTTCATATTTCAAAAATCACCTTCTGATTATATTTCACAAAAATCATAATTTTATAACATAAAAATTACAGCTTTCATTTACTTAAAATAAATTCCTTCCTTTATAACAATTCAAAATATATATTTTCAAATCACTTAAAATTTCTTTTTTATTCAAACTCATCACTTTAATATTTTTAATTTCTCAAAAATAGGCCCAATGCTGCAATAGCACTAAATACGTTAATCATAACATCCAAAACATCATATATCATATGATAACAGCATATATCACAATATATGTAATAAAACCAATACGGGTGAGGAATCCAGTTGGATCTCTCCAACCTGTCACCTGCAACAAATATACATATTAGAATATGTGTACAATGTCCGCTTCGAGGCAGACGCGCGTACAAAGGGTCATCCGCTCATACACGGGAATGTATAGGATCTCATCTGCTCCAATAAGCAGGAATATATCTAAATACCAATCAATATAGGTAATATATCATATCTTATCCAAAAGTCATCAATCATCATAAATAATATTTATTTTCACTTATATAAAAATATCAGCAAGTCAGAAAGAGTGAGTTGTACTCACATTGATTCCAATAACAGCTGTAGTGTTTTATTCCGAATAAAATTAAACAAGCGTTTAATTTTACCCAAAATTTACACTAGCTCCAATTAACTTCAATCAAGCTCCGTCGTATAGTGCTCGATACGGACCCAACGCAACTTGTTTCGTCGAAAACGTACCTCGTATGAAGAAGTTATGACGTTACAATGGCTGTACGATTTATAATAAAATTAATTTACAAAATCTTTTTAATTTTTAAACCTTGCTTCAATCTCAACCGTTCGTTTTGCTTCACTATATCGCGGTCGTGCATTCTATCTTCTCCCTCCACCAGACTTTCAAACGCAACCGAATCCAACTAGTACGAGACCTAAATTTGAATGCCGCCATCATCATCTACTAGAAGTTGATCGATCCCCACTGTTTGAAGCGCCCCACCTCTATACCCACGCTAGCCAAGGACACTACAGGGTAATGCCGTCAACTAACACGGAGAATAAGGCTGGTTGGGAGCGACCATCTATAGCCTTGCTCTAACTATCTATTGAATACATCGACAATAAACATACCAAGCCGGTCGACATACCCAATGAATACTTAAAACAAAACCATAGGTGGTTGGAGGATCTATCAGAACAGAATATAACAACTCAAATGTAATATACATCACAGAACAGTAGATCATCATATACACATATATTGATACATAACAGAGTTTACAAAATAATACATGTCAAGTGGTATAGAAAACCACAACATACAGACGAATCAAAAGAATACATATATCAGAGTTACAATAAAAGGACTATACAAAAAGCGTTAACAAAAAGGAACAAGCTGAATAGTCCATGCGGAAGCAAAATAGGCTAAGTCCAAAAGCACCTAACCTGAAACATCTCGGTCTGACCTGAGTATAAAATACACGGGTCAGTCTAGCTAAACAAATCAGTTAGATAAACTGAACAACAATAAACCTGCAAGGTTACAAAGTATAACAAATATCTCTAAAGGAGATAACACAATCATCTAACAAAAGATGAATCATATGATAACATAACAAGCCTCGTATCATCGGCAACTCATAGAAACAAAGGATAAGAATATCCCAAGGCAAGCCAAAAGGCAATAACAAATACCAATAAGGTATACAAGTTCCACAAGGTAAACGCTACTCATCATGCGGCTCAAAAAGACCAACACCGAAGGGCGATACCTAGGGAATATACATATGAATGAAACATCAGAAAATTGCTCGAGCTCAGTACTGTACAAACAAGGATCCATGAGCCCGAAGACTCCAAACCCAATATCACCCATGCGGCTCATAACGACCAACATCAGAAGCGATACTATAGAGCAACCAAATATCACCCATACGGCTCATAACGACCAACATCGGAAGCGATACTATAGGGCAACAAACCCGAAGGCACAAACCCAAAGGCAACATACCCGAAGGCAACAAACCGTAGCGGTGAAGGTCGAGGACCCAGTACTGGACACCACTAACTGGCGGAATGTGTCATAACTCTCAAAAAGGAATCCGAAAAGTGGTAACGTGAGTCCCATAACCACTCGTTCGCACTAAACGGTTTACTATCCGTTAGTTAATTTCACACTCAAAGCAGTACAAAGTTCACCTCATATCATCGGTAAACCAAACCCGAAGGTCAAAACGATCAATTGAATAGGTCGGGGATTAATCGGAAAGATAAACACACAGATTCATGGTCCCTGTTTTGCCCAACCATTTAATCACCCTTCCACTTCGCTCGAAGTGCGAAACTGTGTATGTGTGTTTTAAATAGAATTTATAAATCGAAGAAGCGAAGTTTTACTATGATTTGAAGAAATCATTTATAAAACCCGTGAATGAAGTCAAAAAGGAATCATCAAGGTCAAATATGCACAAACAACTAATTGGAATCAAAATGCATCGATCAAATTTGAAAAACTAAATGAACAAGGCAATTTTGGCAAAAATAGCATATTCAGACGTCTGAAAGAAGAGATTCAGACGTCTGAATCTGGAATTCAATTTCTTTTTCAAAAGAGGATTCAGACGTCTGAACCCAAATTTTCAGATGTCTGAAATAGGCAATATTTTGCCTATTTCCTTTCTGGTAAAAATTTAGCCAATTCAGACGTCTGGAAATATAATTTCAGACGTCTGAATCTGGGGGTGAAAATGTTCCCCAGAACAATATTCAGATGTCTGAAATTAGGGTTTCAGACGTCTGAAACATGATGGTCAGGCATTTCCTGAACCTAGGCCAACTATGGCCAAACAAATCGAAGGCAATCGGATGCGTGTTGATTATGGGCTTACGTCAAACGACTACCCAACCTTAACGACACACCCAAACACTCTGAACAACATAAAACATCAACCATATAAGGTTTTACATAGATTTGGCTTCAAAAAATCATAATTTGGCAATTTCACCATAGCAAACCAAATCGAAAGCAAAAGCATATGAACAAATGTTAGGAATTCATACCTAACATTAACGAAACCAAGAGAAGCAGATGTGAGTTCAAAACTCACCTTTTAATTCAAAAACAAAGAAGAAGGAGTTCAATTTGCAAGGAGAAGACCAACTAATCTCCACTTCAACTCTACTAGCTTCAATCTAAGAATAAAACACATATTTTCCTAAGTTTAGGTTTAGGAATTTCTGAGATTGAAGAGAGAAAGAGATAGAGAAGATGAAGAGAAGGCTTACCACAAGATTCACTTTGATTTTGGAGCAAGAATCAAGTTTACAAGAAGAAACTAGGGTTTGCAAATTTCTATTTCCTCTTCCCCTCCACCATTTTCAGTTTTCTTAAGTTTAGAAGAGTGGAAATGAGAGAATGGAGAGGAAATGGACTGAGCTAGGGGTTTAGTTAGCCAGTGGGCTGAACCCAACCCAAACCCAATAGAAAAAGAGTCAAAAATTCAACTTACTCCAAACATATCAAAGCTTATACTCAAAATGATCGCAAACGCCATTTTGGAATCAATGGAAATGGTTTCGAGTTCCAGTTCGGCCATTTGCAAAAAGTAACTTTTCGGACCTAAAATCCGACTAACGACACTATATTTAAATAAAATATTTAAATATAAAATCGTTAAATATGCGGGTTGTTACAGATCTCCCCTCCTTATAAAATTGCGTCCCCGTAATTCCTAGAGACGATACTTGTAACAACTACATACATACAACATTCAAAAGAAAAGGAAATAAGCTTGAGACGAAAAGATATTCTCACCGTTGCCAAGCAAAGATAGAAAACCCAGATAAGATCGCTCGATATACTCTCTGGTTTCCCAAGTACAGTCATTGGGATAAGCGGACCATTGAACTTTAACGAGCGGCACGTCCTTGTTCCGAAGGTGTCGCACCTCCGTGTCAAGTACGTGAATAGGTTGTTGTACAATAGATAAGTCCGGTGAGATCTCAAGCTCTAGCAAATCAGGAGAATCAATAACAGAATCTGATTCCCGAAGACACTTCCGAAGTTGCGAGACATAAAACACGTCATGAATGCCAGATAAATGAGCAGGAAGTGAAACTCTATAAGCCACAGGGCTAATACGTTCAGTAATAGAAAATAGTCCTATAAAGCGAGGAGCCAATTTCCCAGTCGTACTGAAACGCATAACCCCTTTCAAAGGAGAAACACGAATAAAAACAAGATCACCAATCGAGAACTCGAGAGGCTTCCTACGGCTGTCCGCGTAGGATTTCTGGTGACTCTGTGCCTCTTTCATTCTCAACCGGATAAGATCAATCTTCTCGGAAGAATCACGAACAAAATATGGACCAAGAATAAGCTTCTCCCAAGATTCCAACCAACAAGAAGGTGATCGACATGGCCTTCCATATAAAGCTTCGAAAGGAGCCATACCGATACTAGACTGAAAACTATTGTTGTAGGAGAACTCTACAAGAGGTAGGTGATCCTCCCAACAACCACCGAAATCAAAATACAAATACGGAGAAGATCTTCCAAGGTACGATTCACCCATTCAGTCTGTCCGTCAGACTGCGGATGATAAGATGTACTAAGATTAAGCTTTGTTCCCAAAGCTTGCTGAAGACTCTGTCAAAAATGACTCGTGAATAAAGGATCACGATCACTCACAATAGAACTAGGAACACCGTGAAGTCTCACGATTTCATTGACATATAACTTAGCCAAATGCGAAGCAGTCCTATTAGACTTAATAGGGATAAAATGAGCAGACTTGCTGAGGCGATCAACAATAACCCAAATGTTAGAATGACCCGATCTCGAACGAGGTAGACCGTCAATGAAATCCATAGAAATCTGATCCCATTTCCACAATGGAATCTCAAGAGGCTGAAGAAGACCAGAAGGACGCTGATGTTCGGCCTTAAAACGCTGACAAGTTATGCAATTACTCACATAACCCGCCACATCGCGCTTCATGCCTTCCCAATAATAAAGACGATGCATATCGGCATACATCTTACCACTACCAGGATGAATGGTATACTTAGAACGGTGACAGTCATCAAGAATGTCATGCCTAAGTGCAAAATCAGAAGGCACAAAAAGACGGTTTTTCTTGTGAAGACACCCATGAGAATCAATGCTGAAATCCCGCAACGCCTCATCACAGGATCCAGACTCACAAAGCTGAATAAGATGCAACAAATCAGGATCACGCCGCTGAGCATCGGCAATACGATCCAATAAAATAGGTCGAGCTCCCAAACTAAATAATAGAACAGGAGTATCAGAAGATGAACCTCGATCACGAATTTCACAAAAAGATAGAGTCTCAAGAATGTCCCATTCGGCAAGCATCATAGAAATAACAGCCGAATGTTTGCGACTAAGCGCATCAGCAACACGATTACCCTTACCAGGGGTGTACTGGATATCAAAGTCATAGGAAGCAAGAAACTCGAGCCAACGCTGTTGTCTCATATTGAGTTCCTTCTGAGTGAACAAGTACTTCAAGGATTTATGATCGGTATATAAGAATGAAGCGCTCCCCCAATAAGTAGTGTCGCCAAATCTTCAAAGCGAAGACAATGGCGGCTAACTCAAGATCATGAGTGGCATAGCGAACTTCATTCGGACGCAGTTGCCTAGAAGCATAAGCAACTACCTGATCCTTCTGCATAAGAACGGCATCGAGACCACTACCACAAGCATCGGTGTAGACAACAAGATCATGATTCCCCTCGGGAACCACAAGGATAGGAGCATTAGTGAGAAGTTCCTTCAATGTCTGAAAGGAAGCTTCACACTTGTCAGACCAAATAAAATGAATGCCTTTCCGAGTAAGGCAGGTGAGAGGAAGCACAACACGGAAAAAATCCTTAATGAACCAACGGTAATAACCCGCCAATCCAAGGAAACTACGAATCTCATGAACATTCTCAGGCCTTTTCCAATTCTGGATGGCTTCAATCTTTGAGGGATCGACAGAAATGCCATCGGAAGATATAACATGGCCTAAGAACTTAACCCTATTCTCCCAAAAATGGCACTTGGAGAATTTTGCTCCAAGCTGATGATGACGGAGGGTACTCAAGACAATTCTCAAGTGATTAGCATGCTCAGCTTCAGACTTAGAGTAAATAAGGATATCATCAATGAAGACAAGGACGAACTTATCGAGATAATCCCGGAATACTCGATTCATGAGATCAACAAAGAAAGCAGGAGCGTTCATCAAACCAAACGGCATAACGAGCCACTCGAAAGAACCATAACGAGTGCGGAAAGCGGTAAGAGGAATCCTATCTTCCGCGACTCGTAACTGATGAAAACCTGTGGCAAGGTCTAGCTGAGAAAAGACCTTAGCACCACTCAATAGATCGAACATATCATCGATCCTAGGCAATGGATAACTATTCCGGATGGTCAACTCGTTAAGTTTGCGATAGTCAATGGAAATCCTAAGAGTTCCATCGGACTTCTTCACGAAGACGACCGCGGAACCCCACGGAGAAAAACTGGACTGAATCAACTGCTTGGACTCAAGCTCTAAAAGCTGCTTCTTGAGTTCCTCATTTTCCTTTGTAGACATCCTCGTGGGAGGACGACTAACTGGCTGCGCGCCTGGAATGAGATCGATGTGGAACTCAATTGCCTTCTTAGGTGGCAAACCTGAGACAGGCTCAAAAACATCAGAAAAGTCACAAGCAATAGGAATACGAGATATATCATCCTCATCTCGCAAGTCAAGAAAATATAAAGCCATTTCGGAATTATCCACATCCCGAAGAATAAGAGATAGCTGAGTAGGCGAATCCGGATGTCGAAGATATATAATTCTCTCCGAACAATTAATCCTGGCATCATATCTCACTAGCCAGTCCATACCCAAAATCAAATCAAATCCCAGACAAGAAATAACATGCAGACTCGCACGAAAAGAAAAGCCACATAAAACAATCTCAACATCCACACAAAGCAAGCTAAGGGTCGCGGATCTCCCTATAGGATTCGCAATCCTCAATGAAGTAACCAAACAAGAAACATCCAAAGATAAATCATCAACGAGCTTCTTCGATACGAAAGAATGTGAAGCACCCGTATCGAAAAGAACTCGTATACTAAGATCATGAAATAAAATAGAACCTTCCAAAATAGATGGAGATATACCTTTGGACTGAGAGGGACCTTCAGAAGCCTTAGCAGCATAAAGCCTGCTAGACTTGGCACCAGCCGGAACAGTAGGGCAAGCTGAAACATGATGACCTTCCTTCTTGCAATAGCGGCAGAAGAGAGGCTTAGGACAAGCTCGAATAATATGATCAGGAGAACCACAATTGAAACACTTCCGAATAAAAGGTGTTCCGGAAGACTGAGGCTGAGAGCTAGGACCACCGGTCTTCTTCTTCTTAGAAGGAAAAGGCTTCTTCTGAAATGGAAACGGCCTCTTGTTGGGGTCCTTGGAAACCTCAACATCAACATCACTATCACACTCCTTCTTGACGGTCTCGAGATGAAGCGCAGAATCAACCAACTCCTCAAAAGAAAGCTTAAGCTGGAGCAACAAAGACTTCTTAAGATATTTCTTAAGACTAGAAACAAACTTCAAATTCTTCTTATAAGAAGTGCTAATGAATTCAAGACCATACTTAGATAAAGCCTCGAATGATGCAACATACTCAGAAATAGAAGATGTCCCTTGCTTCAACTCAAGGAAGCGACGGGTCAATAAAACTTTTTCAGATTCAGGAACGAACTTGAGTTCAAATCGCTCCCGAAACTGAGTCCAAGAAAAAGTAGACTCATCAATTTCGGCTATAAGAAGCTCATACCAATCAAGAGCACGCTCTTGTAATAAGCTAGAAGTTACAAGAACTCTATCATGGTCAGAAAGATCCATGCGAGAGAAGATACGCTTGCACGTGCGAAACCAAGCTTGGACTTCAAGAACAGACTCGGAGCCCTTAAACGGCTTTCCTCCAAGATGAGCAAAATCACTGCACTGACGTGCAAAGGCAGACTTGCGAGGTGGAGACACTCGAGGAGGAACTGGAAGCTGAGTGCTCCTAAACATCTCCAAAAACTTATCGGCAGACATATAAACGCCATCCGGATGTGAACCACTAGATCGCCCAGCAACCGAACGTCGTCCCCTGCCTCTTCCATCCATAGGCTGAAAGTAAGATAAGAACAAGATTAATCACAAGGTAGATAATTCAATACGGAATAAAATACATTCCTAGACGTGTTCCCCATTTCTATCTACACCAAAGGCACAAAAGGAATAGAAAGGCACGATGATTCAAAGGTTTGTATCACTTATACACTTTGATGTACCGTAATATGTGCATTTATTCTGTGTTTATCATATTTTGTCTTGAACTCAGCTCTGATACCACGATGTGACGCCCCACCTCTATACCCATGCTAGCCAAGGACGCTACAGGGTAATGCCGTCAACTAACACGGAGAATAAGGCTGGTTGGGAGCGACCATCTATAGCCTTGCTCTAACTATCTATTGAATACATCGACAATAAACATACCAAGCAGGTCGACATACCCAATGAATACTTAAAACAAAACTATAGGTGGTTGGAGGATCTATCAGAACAGAATATAACAACTCAAATGTAATATACATCACAGAACAGTAGATCATCATATACACATATATTGATACATAACAGAGTTTACAAAATAATACATGTCAAGTGGTATAGCAAACCACAACATACAGACGAATCAAAAGAATACATATATCAGAGTTACAATAAAAGGACTACACAAAAAGCTTTAACAAAAAGGAACAAGCTGAATAGTCCATGCGGAAGCAAAATAGGCTAAGTCCAAAAGCACCTAACATGAAACATCTCGATCTGACCCAAGTGTAAAATACACGGGTCAGTCTAGCTAAACAAATCAGTTAGATAAACTGAACAACAATAAACCTGCAAGGTTACAAAGTATAACAAATATCTCTAAAGGAGATAACACAATCATCTAACAAAAGATGAATCATATGATAACATAACAAGCCTCATATCATCGGCAACTCATAGAAACAAAGGATAAGAATATCCCAAAGCAAGCCAAAAGGCAATAACAAATACCAATAAGGTATACAAGTTCCACAAGGTAAACGCTACTCATCATGCGGCTTAAAAAGACCAACACCGAAGGGCGATACCTAGGGAATATACATATGAATGAAACATCAGAAAATTGCTCGAGCTCGGTACTGTACAAACAAGGATCCATGAGCCCGAGGACTCCAAACCCAATATCACCCATGCGGCTCATAACGACCAACATCAGAAGCAATACTATAGGGCAACCCAATATCACCCATGCGGCTCATAACGACCAACATCGAAAGCGATACTATAGGGCAACAAAGCCGAAGGCACAAACCCAAAGGCAACATACCCGAAGGCAACAAACCGTAGTGGTGAAGGTCGAGGACCCAGTACTGGACACCACTAACTGGCGGAATGTGTCATAACTCTCAAAAAGGAATCCGAAAAGTGGTAACGTGAGTCTCATAACCACTCGTTCGCACTAAACGGTTTACTATCCGTTAGTTAATTTCACACTCAAAGCAGTACAAAGTTCACCTCATATCATCGGTAAACCAAACCCGAAGGTCAAAACGATCAATTGAATAGGTCAGGGATTAATCGGAAAGATAAACGCACAGATTCATGGTCCCTGTTTTGCCCAACCATTTAATCACCCTTCCACTTCGCTCGAAGTGCGAAATTGTGTATGTGCGTTTTAAATAGAATTTATAAATCGAAGAAGTGAAGTTTTAATACGATTTGAAGAAATCATTTATAAAACCCGTGAATGAAGTCAAAAAGGAATCATCAAGGTCAAATATGCACAAACAACTAATTGGAATCAATATGCATCGATCAAATTTGAAAAACGAAACGAACAAGGCAATTTTGGCAAAAACAGCATATTCAGACGTCTGAAAGAAGAGATTCAGACGTCTGAATCTGGAATTCAATTTCTTTTTCAAAAGAGGATTCAGACGTCTGAACCCAAATTTTCAGACGTCTGAAATAGGCAATATTTTTCCTATTTCCTTTCTGGTTAAAATTTAGCCAATTCAGACGTCTGGAAATATAATTTCAGACGTCTGAATCTGGGGGTGAAAATGTTCCCCAGAACAATATTCAGACGTCTGAAATTAGGGTTTCAGACGTCTGAAACATGATGGTCAGGCATTTTCTGAACCTAGGCCAACTATGGCCAAACAAATCGAAAGCAATCGGATGCGTGTTGATTATGGGCTTACGTCAAACGACTACCCAACCTTAACGACACACCCAAACACTCCGAACAACATAAAACATCAACCATATAAGGTTTTACATAGATTTGGCTTCAAAAAATCATAATTTGGCAATTTCACCATAGCAAACCAAATCGAAAGCAAAAGCATATGAACAAGTGTTAGGAATTCATACCTAACATTAATGAAACCAAGAGAAGTAGATGTGAGTTCAAAACTCACCTTTTAATTCAAAAACAAAGAAGAAGGAGTTCAATTTGCAAGGAGAAGACCAACTAATCTCCACTTCAACTCTACTAGCTTCAATCTAAGAATAAAACACATATTTTCCTAAGTTTAGGTTTAGGAATTTCTGAGATTGATGAGAGAAAGAGATAGAGAAGATGAAGAGAAGGCTTACCACAAGATTCACTTTGATTTTGGAGCAAGAATCAAGTTTACAAGAAGAAACTAGGGTTTGCAAATTTCTATTTCCTCTTTCCCTCCACCATTTTCAGTTTTCTTAAGTTTAGAAGAGCGGAAATGAGAGAATGGAGAGGAAATGGACTGAGCTAGGGGTTTAGTTAGCCAGTGGGCTGAACCCAACCCAAACCCAATAGAAAAAGAGTCAAAAATTCAACTTACTCCAAACATATCAAAGCTTATACTCAAAAAGATCGCAAACGCCATTTTGGAATCAATGGAAATGGTTTCGAGTTCCAGTTCGACCATTTGCAAAAAGTAACTTTTCGGACCTAAAATCCGACTAACGAAACTATATTTAAATATAAAATCGTTAAATATGCAGGTTGTTACACACCACATCCTAGAGCCGTTTGGAGCTCAGTCGTCCCTACACCATGATTTTGACCCACGAACGCGCAACATTCATCATAAATGTGACGTCGATCCATTGCTTGAAATCCAATCTCGACCGTTGATCTTGAAGATCTCGTTGTGCTCTACAATTTTATGGTTGGGTGTTTTTGATGAAAGTTGACGGATTAAAAGAGACCGAGGGAAGAAGGTGTGTTTCTGGCCATTGGTTTAAAAGGTGGCGGCTTGCCCTAGAGGATTAGGGTTTTGTAAAAAGGTGAAAATATTTTGGCCTTTTATAGAAAATTCTCGCGACACTATTCACCCGAAAAAAAATTATACCCCAAACGAAGCGTGCTGCCTGGTGTTTATAATGTTTTACCCCTATTTCGAATACAATGGAATATATATCGAGAGACAGTTTGATCATATTTAGAAGATAGGTTTTCGAATTGACTTATTTAAATTTAAAATTCACTTAAACGAATTTCTACACGTTTTAGCTTCCCCCAGACACACCGTAAATTCGATTGACATAAATTTGAAATCCTACAATAATATAAAATTACGAATCCAATGAAACTAATTTCACTGAAATTCGAGACTGTTTGAAAAATGGCTATTTTATACGTCAACTAAATATTAAAATATTCAATTTCTAGAATTTAACTTTTAATTCAATTTTAAAAGTTCTCCAACATCATTCGAATTAAAATAGAATTTAATTTAACTTTATAAATCATTTTCATTCACATTAAATTCAAATTTCAATTATTTCAGCAATTTCAAATATTAAACTAACCAATTTAATTGTCCAGTTAAATCCTTATATTTGAAATATAATTAATCCGACTTATAAAATTAACTCGTTTAAAATCAATTAAATATACGAATTTCAAATGACTGAAATTCTGGGTCGTTACAAGTTACTTTCGATAGTAGCCAACACTCTAGCAAGATTGACTTTGTCCTTACTAATAAGATGACAAACGAGCCTGTGTAGATTGCAAAGTCATATGTGAAGAATGTGCTGTCTCACAATATCAACTTTTGATATCCGAGATTCATCTTCGAATACGTGTTCGACGAGATAAAGGAGCCAAGATTAGTATGATGAAATGGTGGAAGATCAAAGGAGATGTCGCATGGGTGTTTAAGGATAGAGTGATGAGAGAAGGGACATGGAATATGGAAGGAGAAGTAAATAATATGTGGGATGAGATGGCAGCGCGTACTCGGAAAGTGGCTACTAAGGCGTTTGGGATAACAAAAGGAAATAAACGCAAATCTAAAGATTCATGGTGATAGAATAGTGATGTGCAAAAGACTATCAAAGAGAAGAAGGAAAGTTACAGATGCTTGCATCATCACAGGAGTGACGACAACATGCAAAAGTACAGTGGCAAAGAAGAACACAAAGAGGATGGCGAGTTAAGAAAGGGATCAGATGTATGAAGATCTATATAAAAGCTAAGTACGAAGGACGGTGAAAAAAGTCTATAGAATAACTAAACTTCGTGAGAGGAAGACGAGAAACTTCAACCAAGTTAAATGCATTAAGGATGTGAACAATAGACTTTTGATGAAGGACAATGAGATTAAAAAAAAGATCGAGCTGGAAGACTCTTTTGATGGCACTTGCAGACATATTGTTTGGAGGATTCAAGAGTCTGAGGTAAAGGAGGCGTTGAAACGGATGAAAGCGGGCAAGACGTTGGGGCTTGATGACATCCTCGTTGAGGTGTGGAGATGGAGGGATAGCTTAGCTAACTAAGTTGTTCGATAATATTTTCAAATTAAACAAGATATCAGATGAGTGAAGGAGAAGCATATTAGTTCTAGTCTTCAAAATTAAAGGAGATATCCAAAGCTGCACAAACAACAAAGGAATTAAGTTTATGAGTCATGCAATGAAACTTTGAAAAAAGTAATTGAAAATCGATTAAGAAGGATGACAAGTGTCTCAAAAAACTAATTTGGTTTCATTCTTGGAAGGTCGACCACAGAGGCAATTTTCTTCATATGACAACCTATGGAGAGATTTAGAGAGCAAAAGAAGAATCTACACATGGTATTTATCGATTGGAGAAAGCATATGACAAAGTACCGAGAAAGATTACGTAGTGGGCTCTGCAAAAGAAGATAGTACAAACAAAATATGATGGTGTTGTGATATGATGGTGTTGTGACTAGTGTCAGAGCATGCAATGGTGAAACCAGTGACTTTCCCATTAATATGGGATTACATCAAGGGTCAACTTTAAGCCCTTACATTTTTGCCCTAGTGATGGATGAGATTATGAAAGATATACAATGTGAGATTCTTTGGTGCATGCTCTTTGCCGATGATGTTGTGCTGATTGACGAAAGTAGGATAGGGGTTGATTGACAACTGAATTGTGGAGGCAGACTTTAGAATCAATGAGTTTTAAGCTCAGCAGAACTAAAACAGAGTATGAAGTGCGAGTTTAGCGGTGATAGGTCAGATGATGGAGATATCATTCTGGTCGAACAAGTAGATCCCAAGAAGGAATCCTTTGATATATAGGGTCAATGTTGCAGTATGATGGTGAGGTTGATGAAGATGTTAGTTTTAGAATTCGAGCGGAATAGGCAAAATGGCGACTAGCGTCTGACATTCTCTGTGACAGGAAAGTCCCACAAAAGCTTAAAGGAAATTTCTACAAAACGGCAATTAGGCTTACGATGTTGCATGGTGTAGAATGTTGACCTACTAAAAGATAACACGTACAGAAAATAGGTGTAGTAGAGATGCGTACGTTGGATGGAGCTGTGATCATACAAGACGAGACCGAATTAAGAATGACGATATATGTGACAAACTTAAAGTAGCACCAATTGAAGAGAAGCTAGTCCAATGCCGCTTAAGATGGTTTGGACATCTCTAACGGGGGCCTCCCGAGGCACCTATGCGCGTTGGAATTTTGACCGCATCGAATGCTCCAAGAGAAGTAGAAGTTAACCAATGTTGACATGGGAGAAAGTAGCAAAAATGGACTTGAGGGATTGAAAAATATCCGAATAGATGGTGTTGGACAGGAGCGCGTGAAAGTTAGTGATCCAAGTATTAGAACCATGAGTTAGGAGTTTTTTATTTAGGTTTGGTTTAGAAGTAGTGTTATAAGTTTTAGATTATAAGACTAGTAAATAGAAGCCAAATACGTAGTGTTTGGTCTTCGGTCCTCGTTATTATTATCATCATCATCATCATCATCATGGTTTTTTTTATTTCTATATCTATTTTTTTTATTTTTTAGTTTTTACTTTTATTTTATATTTTTACCGTGTTTATTTTTATTATTATTATTATTTTAATATTACTTTATTTTATTTTCACCTTTATTTATATTTTCACATTATATTTATATCTAATATTGTTATTATTATTTTTAAATTGATTTTGTCATTTAGTTCGGTTTCATCCCTAACCAACGAATAATGGCTTAGTAGTTTTTTTTTTATCTAGGCAGGCCAGTTTTTATAGTAATCTGTTGAGTTTTCATAAACAATAGAAACAGGTTTGAGGCAGAATGCCCCACCAGCTACATAATAATTTACATTTTATTTCTGCTTATTTTATTTTTCAATTTTTTTAAATTGAATAGATCAATATCATATGAATATAATTGTATTTCCTGCAAATACACAAATTATGAGCTAAAAACTGAATTTCTTTAAAATGCAAAACATAATAGACTTGAACTGGATGGCCAATAATTATGAATCATGTAGATACAGGAAATAAGGAAAAAAGAAACAGGCATAACGAACACGTAATTCCCGCAAGTAATAACATAAAATATTGTGGCAAACGAATACATGACATATCTGTAGGTTCAGATGCCCCAGTTATTAACATTCCCTGTATGCTGGCACTGTAATAACTTAATAATTTACTCTACAGGTTTAAATACTGCAGTATATTTATTATACAGAGTCGGTTCCCGTAATGTACAAAAGTCTACAACACCTAACAAAACAATCAATAATATACTGGTATGCTGATACAGGCCTAAAACATGAAATAAAACTACTTGGACAATTTAACTAATTCCCATATCTTTATTGTTCCATCATCGCTTGTAGAAGCTAAAAGTTTTGGTTCCTGAGATAAAGTACACAAGTAGGCATCAAAGTCTGTAAACAAAAATGAAAATAAATCCCTGGTTTGAATACAGAGAAAGCTCACCTTAGGGCACCACTGAACACAATTTATATCCATGTTGTGAGCTTTTTCCTTCTTTAACAACAGCTTGTATGATGATCCATCAACCTACAATTTAAAATAATAAACATGACAATGTATTTTATGGGACACTTTTGTGGCCAAATGGTTCTTTTACTCGCTACATGGAATTTACTGAAAATGTTCAGATAAAGACATGGAATGTTTGACTGTTTAGTACGAGTTAGGTAGGATGAAAACAAAGATTTGAACAATACATGTTAATTGTGTACACATAAAGAAAAAATACCATATTTTCTACATCCTCGACAAAAAGGCATATAGCATCATCAGCTGCGCCACTAGCAATGACACCCTCCCTGTGGATTATGAAAAGAAAAAAAGAAACATCAACTTCTCCATTGGAATGAATGTTCGTAGAAATCCTATTATAAAAAGGTGAAGCCAACTATCCATATTCTATGACTACATGACAAAAATTGCAGACACTTTAAGTTCCAAGCACCATGTTTAAATTAATATGATGGTTCAAGGGTAATTGATAAAGAGACTCCCTTATTGGATGAGAAAGGGCAAAAAAGTTCAGTCACGCCTCATCGAAAAAAGAAAAAAAAAATTACAATACGCGCGGTAACCCACCACCAAAAACCCATCCAAATTTGGTAATCATGCCCACCGAAAACCCCCCTTATCCAAAAATGGAGGCCCTTAACAATGCTCAAAAATACTAACAGAGATTAGCATATAGTTCTAGCCTCTAGTAGCAAAACCTTAGGATTTTTAAATAACTTCAATTAAAGCCACACTTTGATCCATAATTTCCTATTTGAATTGTAACAAATCCATCATAGAGTGAATGTATGTAAATTTCAGTGTATCTGTATTTGTTGTTTAGCTTCTGAACATACGAATGAGGGGGGGGGGGGGGGGGGGGGGGTTAGAAACCCAGAGAATTTTAGTGCTCTGCATGTTCAAAAATACATCTATGTCTTTTTCATTTTTGCGTTCATTTGTATATTGAGAACGTAGGGCATTTCAGTTTAATCCAGAATGTACATCCATGAAAAAAAAATGCAAAATAAGGTAATATTTACGTATCTACATTAGAAAAAAAAAGATATAACTAGACAGTTTCATGTGAAGATTCAGTATTTCTCCTTTACTTAATAAATATATTGTTACTTAAACCTCTATGGCTTACTAAAAACTGATTACACGTCTTGTATGGAACAAGTGGAACCCATAGGCATTATAACATGCTACAACGGTAAGCATATATTACTGATGTTTACATCAGTGACATATATCAGAATATACAGTAGTTCATCATTCAGTCATGGCTCATGAGTGAAATATACTTGAATATGCACTGGTTCATTATGTAGTCATGACTCATGAGTGGCATTTACTTGAACAATACAATGTTTTATTACCTTTTTCCATGAAAGTCATGCTGCATGATGGCTAATATTGTGTCCTTTCATGGGAAAAAATATTGATAATAATTATTGTTAAATTATGCATAATGAACCATAGGCCCTTGAATATTATGTAGCCTATGCAAAATAATTTAACAACAATTATTACTATTGCTTTTTTCCATGAAAGTATACAATGTTAGCCATGATGCTATGAAAGGGGAAAAGACAGTGAAAATTGGCAAGTCTGGTGTCGAAAGGAAAATTAGACAATGCTACAGAAAGAAAGCAAGCAGATGGAAGAAATTTACTAGTAAGCAAAGATGATGATACCTTGACCAATGAACTGAAAATATAGTCCTGTCATGATATCCAGAAAGAGTACTCAAGTGTTTCCTGGAATCAAGTCATGACCAAAATGCATGGAAAAGATAAATTATCTGAAATCTCAAATAATACAATTTACAGTTACCATGGCATAAAATCAATTAAATTAATTGCATATCAAAATATGTGAACAAATGTGTTAAGGTGAGAACGATACAACTATTCAACTATACCATCAAGCCGTTAAGTTGTGTGAAAAATACAGCCTTCTAACCAAATAAGCTAGAGAATTTAACAATAACATGCTCTTTCATTTCAATCAGGCTATCGACATAACATGAATATCCGTGTTTAATCTGAATTTTGATCATAACCTGACAATGCCTCACTTGCAATAAAATAATATTTGTAAAATTTATACTATTACCTAATATGTATCACAACATATCAAATACATGTATAAGTTTATCAAGGGTACATGTATATGTATATCAAGGGTACATAAAATGTTGAGTACAATCATTTGCATGATAATGATACAAAAGAGTGGTAATCTTAGCAAGAGATTGACAATATAACATTGTCCCAGAGATCAGTTAAAATTAGTTATGGAAGTACACTATTAAGAGTCAATTTAGACATAGTTTGAGTTACCTAAGTCGGTAGTGGCTATTTCAGTTTAATATAAGTAGACAACAAGACATTAGCTAGCTGCAAGCTCCCTACATACTCATGTTGTAATACTTTGTAAATTAACCAGATGTGCTGCTGTGATTGCTAAACAAATGACAACCATTTTCCAACAGTTTATTCATATATGTACTAAAATGCTTATTTTTTATTGTTTGCATAATTGTTGCTTGTTGTCTAGTTTAAATTGTTAAGCAGATGATTTTAGACTCATATGACGGTAGAAATCAAATTTCAGGAATTAAATTTTATATGTCATTATGACACCACACCATAAATTCAGAAAAAGGAATTAGAAAGTAAAACCATAAACGGTCGGATTGGGATGGATCACAGCTGGTATCCCAGATCTTCAAGGTAAGGTCATCACTGCAGAATTAAACCAATATCAATATCATATTTATTAATTGTATAAATAAAATTTCACATTACGTATGTACAAACCTGCAAGAAACCATTTTATCTCCACTTGAATTGAAGGATACTGACCACACTGTTGACGTATGCCCACTGACAAGCAAAAGAAGAAAATTAACAAACAGATTTCTAGAATCTAAGTACAAATCAGATCCCACACCCCTCGCACACTAAAACAAAAAATCAGCATCAACGTGAATATGCATCCATACAAATCACATGTAAAATAAAATAACAAAGAAATATGTAAAAGACGGCCAATATAAGGATACAGTAAAGGTATAGTGGATAACTTTAATCAGATAGCAATGCCCAAAATCGAACATTCTACACATCAGGCGTGGATGAGATGATTTTTAATAGCCGTTTAATCATTGTTACGCACGTTAGCCACATGTAAAGACAGGCAATTCAGAACTCACGGAACAGAATCATATCTATTAAATAATAGTAAAGCGGAAGATTTTCTGGCTCTCTCCTTGATTCTAGGAATTTTCTCTCCTCTCCTTAATTCTCTCTTTAGATATTTTATTTTCAAATTATTTAATTTATTACTTTACACTTATTTTACTAATTCTCTTCTATTATTTTACATTTTGGTACATGTATTCTAAAGTTTATATAATTATTTACATATAATTTATCAGCTACCTTCTAATATTTTATATTTAAGTCCGCACATTTATGTTAATTAAATAATCCAAAATTTAAGCTATTTAAATAAATTCATTTAATATTTTTTATAAATACCAAAGAACGACAATTTAAATATGTGTAACACTTAAACAACTAAACCATAATATTAATCTTTCATTCAACTATAAAGATATATAAATCACATAAACCAATAATAAAAAATTGTAGTTAATTTATTTCAATAAATTTATCATACATTTCATTGTAAATTCTGCTTTAACTTCAAATACCTACATTTAAAATTACCATAATTATTCACAAAATTTAACTCACTTTTCTTCTAATATTTTACTTTTCACCCTATATGCATCAATTAATTATGTGATCTAAATTTAAACTAACTAGATAAATCCAATAACTAATATTCGTTAATTCGTTTACTAATTTATGAAAATATCAATATGTACATCATATTCATATTAACAAAATTTAAAAAAATGATTAATGTAAAGATACCTAAGTTATATAACTTAAAGAATTTAAAGTGAATACATAAATAATAATAATAAATCCTTTTTTCACATTTCTCTCAATAAATTTATCATGAAATGCATTAGAAAATTATTATTTTTTGTACTCCAAATACCTACATTATAAATTTTCTATAATCATTTACAGCCTCCCCTCAATTCCTTTACAATATTTTACATTTAAGGTCATATATTATAATCAATTACATAACGTGAAAACTATTTAAATAATTTCACTGTGCAATTTTTCACTGATTTGTCGAATAAGTTGATCAATATGAATCATATTCATATTAACAAAAATGATGAAAAAATTCATTCAAATATATAAATACATCAATCACATACATAAATTATATTCATAAATAATAATTACAAGTTTAAAGTTTTATTTATATCAATATGTGTATCATGCATTACATTATAAAACCCTTTTTTAACGTCAAAAACCTACATTTTAAATTTATCCACTTAGTTACAAAACACTTCACAATATCACCTACCATTGTATACTAAAGTCGATATTTTCAAATTAATTATGTGATCTTGAATTTAAATTATTTAAATAAATTCAATTAATATTTTTTTGTTAATACATCTAATAAATGCTAAGATATAACGGTTTAATATGTATACCATACTCATATCAGGCGCAAAGGTGATAAAATTAGTTTTTCATTTAAATACAAAGATATATAAGTCACCTAACATAAATAATATGCATAGGCAATATTTCCATATTTAATATATTATTCATATATCTAAAAAAATTATATTGTATTACATTGAAAATTTTTGTTTTTAGCTTTAAATACGTATATTCTAACATTTTTACAATTATTTCCTAAACCGCTCTCAGTTATTTTCTATTATTTTATATTTAAATCCATGTATTCAAACTACTTACGAAATCTCAAATTTAAATAATTTCAATGAATAGTTAATCTATTCTTCTAATGAATCATAAAAATATATGTCAATTTTAACACACGCTCACATTATGGAAAATTGTAAGACTATTTTTTTATTCAACTACAAAGATATATAAATCACATAACATAAATTATTTACATAAACATCATAACAAATTAATTTGTAAATAAGTTATAATTCCTTTATATTAAGAATTTATCATACATTATATTACAAAATTATGTTTTAGCTTCAATATATCCACATCGAAATTATACAATTTTTTACAAAATTTCTCTCGATTCTTCCTATCGTTTATTTTCAAGTCTATGTATGTAAACTAATTACATAATTTTATATTTGATTTATTTAAACAAATTTCATTAAATAATATTTTCAGTTCATCTAAAAAATTACTAACATACGTCAGTTTCAACATGTATATTATATCCATATTAACAAAACTGAATAAATTACTTTATTATTATATATATGTGTGCGCATGCGCGCTATACAACATAAATTATACACAAACATAATACCAATTTTAATTTATAGTTCATTTATTTCACTAAATTTATCATACGTTATATAACAAAGTTCTCATTTTAACATTAAAAATGTAATATTATATTCTACAATATTACCGTGTGCAATGCATGGGTTACACACTAGTCTCCTATAAAAATAAGCTAATTTGAAAAATTACAGTCCAACAACACCTGTAACGTTGTGGTAGAATGTTGTGTGATGTCATAATTATCAATTAGGCAATTTACCACTGGCGATGTAGAAAAAATACAACATATTATGATGTTCATTTTGTGTATGCAGCATATTATTCTAGCAATTGAAAAGGGGAAAAAGAAGAGGAAGAAATACTTTTTTTTATAGGTTGTGACAAATTGACAAAAACACACAGGAGTATGAAGTACACATTACAACAGGGAAGAACATAAGGGCTTGCTCAAAGATAAACAACTGCAAGGGTTAGGACAGGATGGTTGTGACCCACAAAAAATTGTTCTATATTTTGCAAATTATAATAGAAAAACATACATTGGACAAATTTACTTTCAGCTGGAAAAAAACAGGACAAATTTACAGTGAAATTTTCTATAAACAACCTGTTAGCTTCTTTTAATGTTTGCACACAATGCCAGTCATCACTATCACCATCCTCTACCCATACCTGGTGGCACAAATAAAGGGTGTTTCAAAACCATTAGACACAATTAAGTAAGCCTGAATACACTTCTGTACTTCAACCACATAAAAACAGCAAAAATTGCACCTTAATAGAATTGTCGTAACTAACAGAAACAAGAACATCATAAAATGGATGCCATTGCACCATCTTTACATCTTGTGTGTGACCCTGTAGTACTGAAACGCATTCAAAATCATTACCAGGCTGTATTTCCCAGATCCAAACAGACTTATCACGGCCACATGTTGCAAGCAGAGACCCAGAAGCACTCCAAGATACACTTTTAACTTCATTTTCATGACCCTGATAACAAAGACAGTGAAGAATTTATCAGCTTTTAGCTGATATGAAGTTTACATAAATCATGAAACGTTATTTGTGTATTGTAACTATATCTTCCGTATATTACGGCAACAAATTTAAGATGGATTTGGAAACCTGTCAAGCTTACATCCATTGAAGCTAGTAATTCAACACTATCTAATAAACCTGAACTTTTCAAAATACAAAATAATGTTTGTTAATAGAATATAATCGTATCAATTATTACAATCAAATACCAAATCCTGATATTTTATAATTATTCCAACTAATAAGGTTATGCGTCCTTTACTACAACTTAAACTCAAACAAAAAAAACTATCGTATATTTCTTAGCTTTATTTTCAGCTAATGCAACTTAGCTATGCAACCAAACTCATTCAATATGCGCATTTTCTTGAACAAACCATAAGATGAATAACAACTTAGGATCATACTACAAATATGTCGTGAGTAGAATTTTTCAACCATGGTAATTCAATACAATTTAAATCACGAATAACAAAATTGTCAAAGATTAACAAATCAACAATAAACAGCTCTTTAGATTAAAAAAATAAACACTAATTCTAAATACTAAGAGATAATACATTCATTGCTACGGCTTGTTATTATCCATATTTATATTTTTATTCAATAGTTACAGTACTTTTCTTTACTAATTTTAAGGGGTGCAACAAGTAGGTCGTGCTAAATCTTTGTGTTGCAAAAATAAAAGTACTCTAATTTCTCAACTGTCACAGAATCTTTCCATTAATTCTCAAGAGCTTTCTGTAACAAAATTCAAATAAATGCAACATCTTGACTTGAACTGGTAAGGTGTACAATAGAAGCTAGGAGTAACCAATCAAAGAACAATTAATAATTGAATTTCTTATCTTTATTCTTCCAACAAACAGCATATCTAACATGGGAAGAAAACTTCATAGTAGTTCCATGGATAGTAAACTGCAGACTGGTTAGTTTGTTTGTAGACTGCAAAAAAGCTTGGATGCATATTCATGACATAAAAACCAATATCAAAAACAAGGGAAAACCATAGGGTCTGTTTGTGGATGTTTTGGCCGCTACATTTACATCAGGCGTGAGTTACATCCGATCCAATAAGCTTATACCCATTTGAACGTAGATTTTTCCATATGGTAGGACCACAGTTTTTGTAAATCCTAGAATTCACATCTACCGTAAGCTACATAAGATGTGACATAACCATACTTCCGACATAATCTTTAATATACTAGCTATAGTTAATTACAACTAAAAAACTGCACTTAATTAAATACATAAAAATTGGGGAAAATATTATTTTAAAATAGAAAAGCATTGCACGTTACTCCAACCAACCAACCATTCGATCAATCGGTGGATCGCATGTGACCAAGTTTATTTTGATGCATTTTTTTACAACATACGACGAATTGAATACCTAAAAACTCAAACTTTAAAAGCCAGTTCAAAGTCCCAGAGAATCAAACTTATACTAGTAAATCTGAACAAGTGTGCACGGAAACCACAATACATACTCCTAAGTATATCACAAGGCATTAAGCCCACTTCAAATTCTCTAGACATCATTAACCAATTTTTCAAATAAAAAATAAGCTATAAAGAATTAATGTGAATCATACCTCCAACGAAGCTATGCATTCATAATCTCCACCTACATGCTCCCATACAGCAGTTGTAGCATCAAAACTTGCTGTTGCCAACAATTTTCCACAAGGAGACCAAGCACAAGACCTAACAGTTCGACTATGCTGGTCTTCCAAAATAGCCTACAGCATCAAACCCAAATATTCTTCAATCAAAATCACACTCTGTCAAGTAAAGAATGGTTATACATATTTCCACAATGCTTATGAGACATTGCACCAAGCAGATGTCAATCATATTATAGCCTACCTAACAATAATCATATATTTCCAACCATTTTTTCTTCAAAAACCTATATATCGAGGTACTTAAGTAGTTAACTATCACATAAAAAATGTAGCGTGTCTATTGATATAGCTTGAAGAATCTATATTTGATCAGACATATACATTTTCCCGATTAAATAACATATATAGCAAATCAAACCGTGCAATTCCATGAGCCGGAGAGAAGCTTCTCCCAAATCTTAACAGTTTTATCGCCGCTACATGACGCAAAAACTGCTGGAGCCCCGTTGCCACCGGTAATCGGGTTCCATGCAAGGCTCCACACTCTGTCGGTGTGACCTTCAAGCTTCTGAATCTCTTTCAGCTCGTAGTCTGCATCTACAAATTCCATTGTCATATAAATCAACTCCGAATTTAATGAATTGGGAATTTAGGGTTCGGAGATATTCAAGTAGAGATGAGACTTCTGTTTCAAGGGAGAAGTTATCAAAAACTGTTAAGAGGCGCGTCAAAGATTTTGTTGAATTTTATGGCCTGATAGCGGACCCAAGATCCATTAGAGCAGCGAGACCACTTCGGTTATTTGAGAGCTCTTTTCCTTTGAGCGGCGGTAAAATATATGCCACAGATTACTCAAATTTCAACCGGCAACATCAAATTTCAATCGGCAAAAAAATATGTTAACCCAGTAAATTGACAGTTGATGTGACAACTGTAATAACAGTGCGATCACGGACAAATCGGATTAGACTGTTTACGGACAATTTTATTTACCAGAGATTCACTAGAAGGTGAATAGGAACTAAAAAACAGGTTGAATAATTTGAAAATAGTTATTTATTTTGTAATGGTTAAATGAAAATTTTAATTATTAAAATTTTAATTAATTCAATTAATATTTCAGAATTAATAATGGAAATTCAATATCAATTTCAACTTTAAATTCTAATACAAATTTAACCAACTTATTACTAATTCATCAAACAGAAA
Organism: Allium cepa; assembly: GCA_030765085.1. NCBI lineage: Eukaryota > Viridiplantae > Streptophyta > Magnoliopsida > Asparagales > Amaryllidaceae > Allium > Allium cepa. Next base: position 952,236,512 of record CM060934.1, on the reverse strand, counting down.
TTGAAAAACAAATACAAATAACACAAATTCGACAATGCTCTCGTAATATCCTCAATTCTATTTCGATCCACTTGAATGCTACATCATCTCTGTCCAATATTAACAAAGCTCTTTGAAAATTCCTATCAAGAGATAATTGTATTATGTTTGTAATGCTATACTGGTCTAATTTCATGCACTGATCTCAATGGGCCATAGCATACACCAACTTACCATTTCCATGATGAGAAACATTAGTGTCTTCAAAAGAACTTGACGACTTGAATTTCGCTCTTCGTTCCATCAATTCCACCATTTTGTGAACATCGTCGTAAAATGTTTGTTGTGTGCACGTCTTCAGTTAACACAGAGCAGTGGAATGAATAGTGGCAAAACGATTGAAGAAGGACTGTTCAGATCAACATCAATGTTAAGGGTCGAGTTGAGCAAAGTCATCTTGCTGTGAATGTTGATTCGATCAACCCACCAATCGGACTTGCTACTTCTTAAGGACACTTAGTCCATCCTTTTTAACCTCTGTTTTATGGACGGACAATCCATTATTTAGCATAAAGGATATTGCTATTTTGTTATAATCAGATTTAGGATAATTAGTCCAAAAAGGAGCGGTTAGCTCAGATTTAGGACAGATAGTCCATTTATTTTTTGTTTTAGCACAATGGATCTTTCTATATTATTATTATTATAATTAGTTGATTAATTAGTTTGGTTGCGGGAAAGGATTTGCAAAATATATGTTTTGAAAAAAGATATTAGTGAGGGAAAACCGGTTCCGCTAAGCAGGACTCACAAAAACTAGCTGAGCCAAGCTTAAAATTGTCAAAATTTTACTTTGTAATTTGTTTTTACTTTCGATTTTGTTTGTGTCAAAACCTTCTCTGGTTGGTACTTTGCATGCTAATATTTTTTGATTGCGGCAACGAAATGCTGCCGGATTTCGTGCGTTTGGTAGCTTGCATGTTGAACTTCATCTCTGCAAATTTTGGTTGAAAATATTGTCATTTAGATGTTCAAAACAGTGGTAAAAAATCAATTCAAACACAGATTTTTTACCTGTAGAAATTTTGTTTTCTGAGTTGTTGCAAACATGGCCTAAGCCCTATTCGAAAGTCTATAATAACTCTGCTTTTAGAGATTACCTGTAAATATTAATCATGTTTGCAACATTTCAAAAACAAAAACATGCCCAGGCCTAAAAACCATCTCGGGTTCAACTTTCAGGCATGAAATAGAGAACCAAAATTGTAACGACCCGTAAATTTTCGATAATTAAAATAGCTAACTTAAAAGATTTCGTGATTTAATGTTAGAAAAAAATTTGTAATTCGTTTGGAATAATAATAAATGGAATGAATTGCAACAATAATTATCCAAGTAATGAAAAATGAATGCTACTTAGTGAATGATTTGAAATCAATAGTTGAATAGGATAATAAATGTTGAAATTCATTGGGTATAATAGAGTAATTGATTGATAAGTAAAATCTATTTAAAATCAAATATTGAATATTGAACAGGTAAATTGTTTAAATTAAATATTTAAAACTTATTGAATAATTGAATAGCTGTAAAATAAAAATAGTGTTCTAAATTTGTGAATTGGTTTTAAAAGTTGAATCTTATAAGTTCAATTCCAATATTTCAAAAGATAATGAATTATTGGATAAGCGAAATTGTTTAAATTTAATATTTGGAATTTATTGAATAATTTAATAATGGGAATTGAATAACTGTTTTAATGAAAATGGTTGTTCTATAATTTGAATTTGTTAAATTTTATAAGTTCGTGTTGAATATTTCAAAAGATAGTGATTTAAGAATAATCAAATTTAACTAAATTTAATATTACAAATGCTTGAATAATTAAATTCCGAATTTGATATGATTAATTTGATATTGAAATTTAATATATGAAAATAGAGTGAATAACTGAAATTTGATTAAATATGATTCAAATTGGTTTCCAAAATGAATGTAAGTTATATCGGGATTATAATAGAGTTAATAAGATTTTAAAATGGGAATTTATTGGATAATTGAATCACGGGTTTAATATGATTAAAAATCATTGGTAAAATTTTATTTTATCATATTGGAGTTATAGCGATGTTATAGAACTTTTAAAACTGAATTTACAATTTATTTGTGATAAGTGAATATTTTAATATTTAATTATCGACTGAAAATAGCCAATTTTTGAACAGTCTCAGAATTGAACGAAACTAGTTCCATTGGATCCGTAATAGTTAGTTATTATTGAATTTCAATTTTCGTAGCAATCGGAGTTGTCGTTTGACCGTGGAAGCTCGAAACGCGTCGAAATTGTTTTAATATTAATTTGGCGAGTTAAAATAGTCATTTTTCAAACAGTCTCGGATTTCGACGAAACCAGTTTCATCGGATCCGTAATGTCATATTATGGCAAGGTTTCAAATTTCGAGTCAATCAGATTTACCATTTGTCCGGGGCGAGCCAAACGCACAGAAATTTGATTAACCGATTTAATTTCAAATCGATCGTTTATTGCCGTAACTCACACATACAATCGAATTAGCCTCCGAAACCTGTTCCATTGTGTCCGGAACGCGGGGTAAACCCTAAAAACGCCGGTCACCACGCGTAAATCGGAGTTTGGAAAATCCGGGATGAATAGTGTCGCGTATTTTTCTATAAAAGGACTTCATAATTCACAAATTTCTAAAACCCTAGGTCAAAAGGTGATAGCCGCCACTTTCATTTCAATGGCCAGAAAATTTCGAAACTTCTTTCTTCTTTTCCTCTCAATCCATCAACAATTAGCAAAAACTCTCAACTACAAAGTTGTAGAGGGCATCAAGATCTAGCTATCCAACGGTGGAGATCGGAAACGGAGCCACGGATTGACGGCAAAACGCGATGGAAGCAGCTGCGTTTTTCACGCAATTCAAGGAAGAGGATGAGGCCGAGCTTGGAGCTATTTGGGGTGAAGGTGGAGTAAGGCGGTGGTTTCGAAGTGGTGTAACCTGATCGTCTTCAAGTGGAGCGTGGTGGTCACGATAATTACTTGATGTATGCGGTTATGGGTTTGCTTGCGTACGAAAGAAAGGGGGAAGAGGGAGAACGCGTGCGTGAGGGAGAGGGAAGGAGCGGCCCTGATGTTGAAGTTTGAAATGCACGGCCACGATGTGAGGGTTTACAAATAAATAAATAGAAATGTAAATCGTTTATATTTAAATTCGTATAACTTTAAAATGACGTAACTCATTCATACGAGGTCAAAATTCGACGAAACTTTTTGCGTTGGAATCGTATTGACGAGCACTACGCTATGGAACTGGATTGGAGTCGTTTGGAGCTAAAGAAAATTTCGGATAAAATTAAACGTCCGTTTAATTTTATTCGGAATAAAACGCTGGAACTGCATTGAAATCAAGGTGAGTGTTTTATAACGCTCACAACGTACTAAATATCTTTATGCTAGTTAAATTTGACATTATGAAGTGTTGTGATTTTATTTGTCGTTGTTTGATAAAAATTTAATTGTCATATAGCTTGTCATTTGAATTAACCGTTGAAAAATTAAATTGACAGTTAAATTGAAATAAAAATTGAATTGCGATTAAATTTTCTGACAATGATAACTATGAAACTGCCATGAATTGTATTGTCTATTGGATGATGTATTTTGATGGATGTTATTGGTTGATATTTAAATGTTTGGATGTTTATTTGCTTATACATACTATTATGCATACATATGACACTATGATTGGTTTAAGTAATATATACTCATTCCTGACATTTAATTGAAATAAATAATTACTTGGTCATAGGATAGAAAATTATATACGGACACCAAATTTGCTAAATTAATAATTTTAAAAATCGTCGATTTGAAATTTATTTAAATGTTTTGATTTAAAAGTTATAAATAGAAATCAATTTATAGAAATCGAATTTATCGAAAAAAATTGAGTTTGGAATGTTGAAATAAATTTTGGTTAAAAGAAATTGTTAAATAATTAAAGTGGAGACTTCGAAATTTAAAATCGGGATATGATTAAATTTCGAAAATTGATTTGTATAAAGATTTAACCTTAATTCGAGCTTTGAATATTACTAAGTAAAAGTGATATAAAAATGATATTTTGAAATCGAGCTTGGAATTGAACCATATTTGAAATTTGGATTTGAACTTGAATATTGATGGATAATTTTGTTAAGTGTTATAAATGGATATTTTCGAAAAATCAAGCTCCAAATCGATATAAATTGAAATTGAATTAATTGAAAGTGAATATAAAATTGAATAAATTTGAAGTCAAAGTCGACGTTGATTGAATCGAAATCGAAATTGAATCGGTAGAATGGAAATTGAAATTGTTTTGAATTGGGAAGTTATAATTGAAATGGTTTGGTTTTGAAGCTGTTTTATTTTGTTTTCCAAATTACTCAGTTATATAAACCATTTTGAATACTTAAACTATTTTAATCTATTTTAAATCTTCTTAACCCGATTTAAATTATTTTAAACTAATTTATCTATTTCAAATCAATTTTAAGATTTTAAGTATTTTTAACTGTTTTAATTATTTAAACTACTTTTAAACTCCTTAAAACTATTTTCTAAAATTCTAAGCTGGTCAATAAGGTGAAATGTTTATATTTGAATCTTGAATTTAAATACGAATTGGGTTAAATGAAGTTGCAACCTAAATTGAAATTCGGAATGATTCTGAAATCGAAATGAGATATTGATGCGAAAATTGATTTTTGAAACGGAATCTTACATTTGAAAAGATACGATGATATTTGAAATGGATTTGATTTTTGAAGCGAATATGATATTTTGATATCAATTATGAATCGATTTGAAATATAAAAGAGCAACGGTGTAATAATACGTAGTTATTAAAGAGACCGGGATCGGATATGGACATACTCTCTGTCGATACCGAACACCACTTTAATAACTATTATACGCGGAGTGTTGATCCAGAATGAAGTGGACGGTTTGGTGAACGCGTTGATTGAAAAAAGAGAACGATATTGGATGACCCTTGACATGACTAAAACAGGAGCCGCGCCTGGCCATTGAGGTTGCCACCTCTAGCGGACACACTTCTTCGATACCATATCTATTACATTTGTGATTCGATTTGGGTGCACCCCTTGATTTGGGAGTGTTGTTTCGCGGTGTTGGGGTAGCTACTGGCTATGCTCAACATCAGTCCGGATCACGCAACTACTAGTATCCTAGTTGGTATCGCCTCATGTACCTTATCATACCGATTATCCTATTCGCGACCACTACGTTATGTTTTGTGTTATACCAATGGGGTACCCTCTGATAACCTCCAGTTTACGGTGGGGCTTACGGTGCTGTATAGACTATGGCATTATAAAAATGTGTTAAGGGGGATTATGGTAACGCCTTAAGGCTATTTTGATACTTTATATTACTGATAGGCATTATCTACTTAGCGTACATTGCTACATAGTAGATAGTTTAACGGATCCTCAAGAGATGGAAAATCCCGTAACATCTCTTGAGTTATTGCACGCACGTTGACACTGGATAGGAGATGTCAAACCCCGTAAACATCTCTGACGCCGTTACACTCATATTTATTTACGATTGATTTAACTTTCATAAGGATATTTTAGTCCTGACTCGAGTGTTTTGTCTTTTCATTACGCTCGGGTCGGACCTGAGTTTTTCAGCTTATTGAAGATCTATTCTGGAGGATGAAGACGAAGATTTGGTATACTATTACTATTATTACCCTTGCATCATGCTATCTGCTGCATTATTTTAATTGTTCTGCTGTATATGTATAACTCTGATAAATGTTGTATAAATAATTGTCAAAGTATAGTAAACAGCTTCATGAACTGTTTATTTGACTATTATATTTTATCGTTCTGCTGCGAGATTCTGTGTTGTTTCTTTTCCTTTATTTCTCTTTCTTTTATTTTCTTATTTACCCCCAATAACCATCTGCCCTTTTGTATGGTTTGGAATCGGCATGTGTATTTGATCGTCGGTTTAAACTGTCCAAAAAGGCGGGTCGTTACAGTTGGTATCAGAGCTTTGGTTTAGCGATAACCTTAGCTTTGTGGGGTATGACTCTTTATAAGTAGGGTAGTAATACCCTATGATGAGTCGCTGAGTGAATATATATATATATATATGAGAGAGCGTATTTGTTAGTGATATAAAATGTTTTATATTGTGTCGGTTGATTTGTTGAGTGGCTTATGGATTCTGGTCAATACGAGTAATTAACGTGATTGATAGGGATCTCTAAACAATTAAACAGAACAATTCGACATAGTATTGTTTTGAAATTGGGTAAATGAAATAATTTTGCCCTAATTATATTTTGTATATAAAGGATTTATTTTAAGAAATTATTGTGACTTATCTAGCTTACCTGGTTGTTAATAATGATAATATCAGTTATTATCATTAATTGGACATTGTAATTTAATAAATAAGGTGAACTACAAAATGAACAATGATAAAACACTTGTGGATTGTTTTAAGAAAAAATTCCTACAAGATATTTTATAAAGGTGACATATAAATTAAAATAGATTTAAATTGGAAAATATTGAATTTAAGACCCGGAGATCTTGAAAAATGGTTTTCAAAGTTTTGAAGAAATATATAGTAATATTAGTTGGAAATTGTTTATGGAAATATTTTGAAAGGATTTTTAAAAGAAGGAATGAATTCAGTACTCCTCTCTTCTGTCGCTGAAAAATAATTTCGGTGATGACTGCGCAGCATCATCGACGTTCATTTTCGAGTCTCAAAGTGGGGGAGGCTTCTAAGAAGCTTTGCTTTTCTTCGAAATTATTTTGGGTAAATGGGTTTTGGTTTAAACTCCAAAGGTATGATTTGACATATTAAAAAAAAAAGATATAAGTATATATGTTTATTTCAAGCGATTTGAAAAGAACCGGGCATTTAAAATTCTAAGTTATGATTAATTAGAAATTTTCAAATTATTTGAATGAAATGTGAATAACCAGAATTTATAAAATAAGAGGATTGAGATATCTAAGCTATTGTTTGGGAAAACTTTAAAGTTGAAAGGTAAAGAGGATTTAAACAAATTAAATTTGTGAACATTTTAATTAAGTAAAATGAAATTCTATAAATTTGTATAATACCAAAAATTACATTCTGATAACATATAACAAGACTTACCAAATGTTAAAAGTTAAAATGATATTTTGGATATGTAATGAGATATTGTATAGATAAACAGAACTTGAAAGTAATTGAAATATACAAGTAAGGAAAACTCAAAAAGGAATTAAAATGTACATAAATGGAAAATTTGGTTGTGATAAAAATTATAAAAACTTAAATATAACATGAAATGATGAATGGATAAATGGAACAAGTAAGTGAACTTAAGAAAGAAGATAAATGAATTGTATAATATCTTTTGTAAATTGGTTATAGAAAATAAATATAAATTGCATAGAAAAAAATAATTGAATTTGTAACCTTAAGATAACTGTAAACTAAGAAAAAGTCATTTATGAGAGGTTAGACTTTTATAGGATGATTAATAAACTAAAGTGCCGGTTAATAAAATGTTTCACAAATGAATTCGTTATTAACTGAAATTATGAAAATGCAATAAATGTAAACAAAGGAATTTTTTATAGCTAAGAATCAATTGGAAAATGAAATTTAATTTAATTAAATTATATAGAATGTTAAAATGAACTTGAGTAAACAAATTCTTTGATATGATGTTTAAGAAAAGATAATGATAAAGAATATGCTATGTAAAGAAATGAATATACTAACTGAATAATAGATTGTGAGTAATTAAGTGGAAAAAAAATATAAAAGTCAATAAAATAATTTAGTATAGATAAATTGGATAGAAATCCATTGGAAGGTAATACGTGAGATTGTACGTATATTATTTTATTCGCATAACGATTTGATCCAAATTCGAGCACAAAATTTCGAGATGATTTATATCGATCCAAGTAAGGATTTTTCACTCGATTTTCGACGGCGAACCCTAGATATGTATTTTTAATTTGATTCTGGAATTCTCTATCATAGTATATGGCTATGCAAGGAGAGTAACAGTTTCCAATCAAGGAACCAAATATGAGTCCGCACTAGAGAGTCGGGTGAACGATACTAGTTTGGAAGTGAAATGGTGTGATCGATAAGCGATTAGATTGATATTGCTCACGGATGATATATGTACGGCTTACGGACTTAATTAAAAGTTAATATTGGAAATTTAAGATGCCAAATATAAAATGATTCTTTTAAAATTATATAACAAGATATATATATAAAAGAGATAAACCAAATTGAATGTAAAATTAATAATTTGGTTATGTTGGGTATGATTTGGTTGTTATATGATTATTAGTTGATTGTATATAATTCATTAAGTGTTAATGAAATTGAAAGCTATAAATCATTGAAATCAAATTGGAAGTTAAATGAATTTAAAAAGAATTTAATTTGATTCAAATTGGAAGTGAACTAATGTAAATATAAATTAGTGAATGTTAACTAATTGAATTGAGAATGAATGTTAATAAAATCCAACGTTAATGAATCAACTGTGATTAAAAATTGAAACCCAAATCAATAAATATTAATGAGAAGTGAATTTATATTGATTGGTTATGGATTCGTTGGATGACAGTTGGATGATAGTTGATTGATGGTTGCATTTGTTGTTTTGTTGCATTTGCTATGTTGGCATATGTAGTTTTTATGTTTCTATATGATGTATATTGATATTATTTTCATATATGCATGTTTCTCATGGTTTGTTGAGTGTTTAGTAGGTGCGGATTGCGCTTGCTTCGCATTTGGAGCTCGCTTTCGCGCTATATTAACCGTATATGCTCGCTAACAATATATAAGGTATATATCTCGGATTACATACCATACTTTTACACTTTTTCCCTGCGGGACGCCTCATCACTTGATGAGATGTATATTTGTGATATATATACTGTCATTTTTTTTCCGATCGAGCCGCGCAAAGGAGACTCTGCCGAAATTTTCCGTAAATTCCGGGTGTTAGAAAATTTTTCAAGTTCTAAAAAAAGATTTTTTTTTTTTATAACTTGTTTGATAACTAACTTTTAAAGTTAGAAAGCCGTTTGGAATAACTTAGTGAAAGTGTAGTAATGACTTTATAAATGGAATTTCATTGTTTATAAGTTGGTAACTTTGAATAAAATATATTTAATTGTTGAATTCTATACTTAGTTCCTTTTCCCTTCTTTTTCCTTTTCGGGGATGAAAAGTTTTGAGTGGGGGAGAGTGTAACGACCCATAAATTTTCGATAATTAAAATAGCTAACTTAAAAGATTTCGTGATTTAATGTTAGAAAAAATTTTGTAATTCGTTTGGAATAATAATAACTGGAATGAATTGCAACAATAATTATCCAAGCAATGAAAAATGAATGCTACTTAGTGAATGCCTTTGAAATCAATAGTTGAATAGGATAATAAATGTTGAAATTCATTGGGTATAATAGAGTAATTGATTGATAAGTAAAATCTATTTAAAATCAAATATTGAATATTGAACAGGTAAATTGTTTATATTAAATATTTAAAACTTATTGAATAATTGAATAACCGTAAAATAAAAATAGTGTTCTAAATTTGTGAATTGGTTTTAAAAGTTGAATCTTATAAGTTCAATTCCAATATTTCAAAAGATAATGAATTATTGGATAAGCGAAATTGTTTAAATTTAATATTTGGAATTTATTGAATAATTTAATAATGGGAATTGAATAACCGTTTTAATGAAAATGGTTGTTCTATAATTTGAATTTGTTAAATTTTATAAGTTCGTTTTGAATATTTCAAAAGATAGTGATTTAAGAATAATCAAATTTAACTAAATTTAATATTACAAATGCTTGAATAATTAAATTCCGAATTTGATATGATTGATTTGATATTGAAATTTAATATATGAAAATAGAGTGAATAACTGAAATTTGATTAAATATGATTCAAATTGGTTTCCAAAATGAATGTAAGTTATATCGGGATTATAATAGAGTTAATAAGATTTTAAAATGGGAATTTATTGGATAATTGAATCACGGGTTTAATATGATTAAAAATGATTGGTAAAATTTTATTTTATCATATTGGAGTTATAGCGATGTTATAGAACTTTTAAAACTGAATTTACAATTTATTTGTGATAAGTGAATATTTTAATATTTAATTATCGACTGAAAATAGCCAATTTTTGAACAGTCTCAGAATTGGACGAAACTAGTTCCATTGAATCCGTAATAGTTAGTTATTATTGGATTTCAATTTTCGTAGCAATCGGAGTTGTCGTTTGACCGTGGCAGCTCGAAACGCGTTGAAATTGTTTTAATATTAATTTGGCGAGTTAAAATAGTCATTTTTCAAACACTCTCGGATTTCGACGAAACCAGTTTCATCGGATCCGTAATGTCATATTATGGTAAGGTTTCAAATTTCGAGTAGATCGGATTTACCGTTTGTCCGGGGCGAGCCCAAACGCACAGAAATTTGATTAACCGATTTAATTTCAAATCGATCGTTTATTGCCGTAACTCACACATACGATCGAATTAGCCTCCGAAACCTGTTCCATTTTGTCCGGAATGCGGGGTAAACCCTAGAAACGCCAGTCACCACGCGTTAATCGGAGTTCGGAAAATCCGGGATGAATAGTGTCGCGTATTTTTATATAAAAAGACTTCATAATTCACAAATTTCTAAAACCCTAGGTCAAAAGGTGATAGCCGCCACTTTCATTTCAATGGCCAAAAAATTTCGAAACTTCTTCCTCCTTTTCCTCTCAATCCATCAACAATTAACAAAAACTCTCAACTACAAAGTTGTAGAGGGCATCAAGATCTAGCTATCCAACGGTGGAGATCGAAAACGGAGCTACGGATTGACAGCAAAACGCGATGGAAGCAGCTGCGTTTTTCACGCAATTCGAGGAAGAGGATGAGGCCGAGCTTGGAGCTATTTGGGGTGAAGGTGGAGTAAGGCGGTGGCTTCGAAGTGGTGTAACCTGATCGTCTTCAAGTGGAGCGTGGTGGTCGCGATAATTACTTGATGTATGCGGCTATGGGTTTGCTTGCGTACGAAAGAAAGGGGGAAGAGGGAGAACGCGTGCGTGAGGGAGAGGGAAGGAGAGGCCCTGATGTTGAAGTTTGAAATGCACGGCCACGATGTGAGGGTTTACAAATAAATAAATAAATAGAAATGTAAATCGTTTATATTTAAATTCGTATAACTTTAAAATGATGTAACTCATTCATACGAGGTCGGAATTCGACGAAACTTTTTGCGTTGTAATCGTATCGACGAGCACTACACTATGGAACTGGAATGGAGTCGTTTGGAGCTAGAGAAAATTTCGGGTAAAATTAAACGTCCGTTTAATTTTATTCGGAATAAAACGCTGGAACTACATTGAAATCAAGGTGAGTGTTTTATAACGCTCACAACGTACTAAATATCTTTATGCAAGTTAGATTTGACATTATGAAGTGTTGTGATTTTATTTGTCGTTGTTTGATAAAAATTTAATTGTCATATAGCTTGTCATTTGAATTAACCGTTGAAAAATTAAATTGACAGTTAAATTGAAATAAAAATTGAATTGCGATTAAATTTTCTGACATTGATAACTATGAAACTGCCATGAATTGTATTGTCTATTGGATGATGTATTTTGATGGATGTTATTGGTTGATATTTAAATGTTTGGATGTTTATTTGCTTATATATACTGTTATGCATACATATGACACTATGATTGGTTTAAGTAATATATACTCATCCCTGACATTTAATTGAAATAAATAATTACTTGGCCATAGGATAGAAAATTATATACGGACACCGAATTGGATAAACTAATAATTTTAAAAATCGTCGATTTGAAATTTATTTAAATGTTTTGATTTAAAAGTTATAAATAGAAATCAATTTATAAAATTGAATTTATCGAAAAAAATTGAGTTTGGAATGTTGAAATAAATTTTGGTTAAAAGAAATTGTTAAATAATTAAAGTGGAGACTTTGGAATTTAAAATGGGATATGATTAAATTTTGAAAATTGATTTGTATAAAGATTTAACCTTAATTCGAGCTTTGAATATTACTAAGTAAAAGTGATATAAAAATGATATTTTGAAATCGAGCTTGGAATTGAACCATATTTGAAATTTGGATTTAAACTTGAATATTGATGGATAATTTTGTTAAGTGTTATAAATGGATATTTTTGAAAAATCAAGCTCCAAATCAATATAAATTGAAATTGAATTAATTGAAAGTGAATATAAAATTGAATAAATTTGAAGTCAAAGTCGACGTTGATTGAATCGAAATCGAAATTGAATTGGTAGAATGGAAATTGAAATTGTTTTGAATTGGGAAGTTATAATTGAAATGGTTTGGTTTTGAAGCTGTTTTATTTTGTTTTCCAAATTACTCGGTTATATAAACCATTTTGAATACTTAAACTATTTTAATCTATTTTAAATCTTCTTAACCCGATTTAAATTATTTTAACTAATTTATCTATTTCAAATCCATTTTAAGATTTTAAGTATTTTTAACTATTTTGATTATTTAAAATACTTTTAAACTCCTTAAAACTATTTTCTAAAATTCTAAGCTGGTCAATAAGGTGAAATGTTTATATTTAAATCTTGAATTTAAATACAAATTGGGTTAAATGAAGTTGCAACCTAAATTGAAATTCGAAATGATTTTGAAATGGAAACGAGATATTGATGCGAAAATTGATTTTTGAAACGGAATCTTACATTTAAAAAGATACGATGATATTTGAAATGGATTTGATTTTTGAAGCGAATATGATATTTTGATATCAATTATGAATCGATTTGAAATATAAAAGTGCCAACGGTGTAATAATACGTAGTTATTAAAGAGACCGGGATCGGATATGGACATACTCTCTGTCGATACCGAACACCACTTTAATAACTATTATACGCGGAGTATTGATCTAGAATGAAGTGGACGGTTTGGTGAACGCGTTGATTGAAGAAAGAGAACGATATTGGATGACCCTTGACATGACTAAAACAGGAGCCGCGCCGGGCCATTGAGGTTCGCCACCTCTAGAGGACACACTTCTTCAGTACCATATTTATTACATTTGTGATTCGATTTGGGTGCACCCCTTGATTTGGGAGTGTTGTTTCGCGGTGTTGGGGTAGCTACTGGCTATGCTCAACATCAGTCCGGATCATGCAACTACTAGTATCCTAGTTGGTATCGCCTCATGTACCTTGTCATGTTGATTATCCTATTCGCGACCACTACGTTATGTTTTGTGTTATACCTATGGGGTACCCTCTGATAACCACCAGTTTACGGTGGGGCTTACGGTGCTGTATAGACTATGACATTATAAAAATGTGTTAAGGGGGATTATGGTAACGCCTTAACGCTATTTTGATACTTTATATTACTGATAGGCATTATCTACTTAGCGTACATTGCTACATAGTAGATAGTTTAACGGATCCTCAAGAGATGGAAAATCCCGTAACATCTCTTGAGTTATTGCACGCACGTTGATACTGGATAGGAGATGTCAAACCCCGTAAACATCTCTGACGCCGTTACACTCATATTTATTTACGATTAATTTAGCTTTCATAAGGATATTTTAGTCCTGACTCGAGTGTTTTGTCTTTTCATTACGCTCGGGTCAGACCTGAGTTTTTCAGCTTATTGAAGATCTATTCTGGAGGATGAAGACGAAGATTTGGTATACTATTACTATTATTACCCTTGCATCATGCTATCCGCTGCATTATTTTAATTGTTCTGCTGTATATGTATAACTCTGATAAATGTTGTATAAATAATTGTCAAAGTATAGTAAACAGCTTCATGAACTGTTTATTTGACTATTATATTTTATCGTTCCGCTGCGAGATTCTGTGTTGTTTCTTTTTCTTTATTTCTCTTTCTTTTCTTCTCTTATTTACCCCAATAACCATCTGCCCTTTTGTATGGTTTGGAATCGGCATGTGTATTTGATCGTCGGTTTAAACTGTCCAAAAAGGCGGGTCGTTACAAAAATACCTCGTATTAAGTTGAAAATTAGTATGCACATAGTAGAAAACTTCATCTTTCAAACAAAAAAAGAATCAATGAATTCCGACTAGAAATGAAAAGGTTACACGGTTACAAACATGGCCTGAGTCCATGTTTCAGATAGTGTAACTTTTTCATTTTCAGTCAGAATTCAGTGACTCTTTTTTTGTTTGAAAGATGAATTTTTCCACTATGTGCATACCAATTTTCAGCTCAATCCGAGGTATACCGAAACATAATATCGAGCAAGGAAATCAAACCATTGTTTTAGAAAACAAAGTAAACAAGCATTCGACAAGGGTTTGGAAAAATCCATGCTCGCGTTGGGCTCTAAAGAGGGAGATTGTAACACCCCTTAAAAAATGGGAATAATAGTCTCACGTCGCAAAATAACACTATGAAGTGGATGCTTCTGAAGGGTCTTCTCAGCGTAGAGGTTCTTCTCCTTCTATTCTTGAAGGTTCATTATTGTTCCATGATCGTTCTATTCGAGTCCTTTTCGATACGGGTGTGTCGCATTCATTCGTATCTAAGAAGCTCGGCGATGATTTTCTTTCAAATGTTTCTTGTATGGTTACTTCATCGAGGATTGCGAATCCTATCGGAGGATCCGCAACCCTTAGCATGCTTAGTAAATGTTGAAATTGTTTTATATGGCTTTTCTTTTCATGCGAATCTGCACGTTATTTCTTATTTGGGACGTCACGGCTTGATATATCTCCAAAGAGGAGAATAAAATCTCAAGTAAACGGCAAAAGGAAAATTCATATTATACCGGTGTAGGCAATTCAAATCTCAAAAATAGAATTTTGAAGAGTTCAAATTCCCGAAAGGTAATCGCATAAATATATATCGAATGGTTCAAAGGACCAATTTCCGAAAAGGGTGATACACTGGGGAAAATAGTCGAAAAAACCATCTCAAAGTGTTTGAGATGAGATCTCTTTATGCATATTTTGGGTTTGCCAAGATGGCGGATTGAGGTTTTCCCCTAAACCATATTTGATGTTTTATGAATGCTGATGATATGAGGCTCGCTACTTTTAGAGTTTTATGGGTTATTTTATTTTTTTGAGATTACATGTCTGTGTAGTGATACCATATTATCACTTGATGTAATCATACACTTTAGTTGTCCCTTCTCACTCGAGAATATTATCGCATTATCCTTATGCTCATATTATTACTTATCCTTGTTAATTGATTTGTTTAGCTAGACTAACCCGTGTATTTTATACTCGGGTCAGACCGATGTGTTTTAGATTAGGTATATTTTGGACTTAGCCAATTCTGCTTCCACATGGACTCTATTTTGTTAGCTCTTTTTGTTATAGCTTTTTGTGCAGTCCTTTTTGGTTTGGTACTCTGATAAGTATATTCTTTTGACTCGGTTGTAGATTGTGGTTGCTATACCATTTGACATGTATCATTTTGTATACTCTGTGTGTATCTGTGTATGTATATATATGTGATGATCTACTGTTCTGTGATGTGTTTTGCATTCAAGTTGTTGTATTTTGGTCTGATAGATCCTATATCCACCCATGGCTTTGTATTAAGTATTTATTTGATATGTCGATCCACTTGAGAGAGAAAATATGACATTGTCAACTTATTCAATAGATATTTAAGACAATGCTATAGATGGTCGTTCATATCCAGCCCTATTCTCTGCATTAGCAAACAGTATTACCCAGTAATACTTTTTTTTAATGTGGGTCTCGGGGTGTGGCGTCATAGCATGGTATTTGGTCTCACTATATATCAGTAAAAAGAGATGTAACAGTAATTATTCATACCAGGCTTTATGTTTAACTTGAAGTTTTTGTTTCCTCTTATACTCTCGGGTGCACAAAATTAATTTGAGTAGAGTGAGGTTTAGGTTTTCAGGTTTTAGCAAATTTTGGCGAATAAGCTTCCAAAGACGAGTAGGTGGCTGATGGATAGCTAAATTTAGGAATTTTGTTTTAAGTTTGTTTCCGCTGTGTATTAAGACATTTATGTCTATATTGCTTTTGATCATCTAAATGGGCATCTTCATATGTCGCTCTTGGCGTATTGTTGCAATTATATTTGGTCATTGTGATGGTATCAGGGGTATGCAATAGGGGTAATTTTGTAATTTATTAACTCTAAAATCAATTCTTGTTCGAAATAAAGGTGTTTCTTTTTTTGTTATATATTTGTTATAATGTGTTATAAATAATTAAATGTTTAATTAAAAATATATTTAACAGAAAATCCATAAATGACGTGTTTGTGATAGTAATTACAATTAGTTATATCACGATTATTGGATCACATTATTACAAAACACATCATTTTAAATTTTCCTATTCAAGATGCATCGACATTGGATATCGATGTATCCATTGAGACTAGAGTACGTAATGCTCTTCAAATGTTGGGCAGCGTATTACTCATGACTATTGAGGGGCACCTAGAGGTTATGTACTGATAGTTATTGGATAGCTATAGAACAACTCACTTGGTAGTTTTTTGTTAGTTATTATAACTAAGGTCAAACAGAAAATATCGATGTGACTAATTTACACAATTCTTTCGACTTGAGAATACTGTCAACCTTCAATATGAAAAACTCTGCTTTGATTATAGTCAAATCATGGAACGACATCCATCAAATGATTATAGTTGGGTCGAGTGGAAGTATTGAAAGGAAGACACCATTCAAGAGAGGTTCATCACTTCAGTAATATAAGGTTAGTATCATGGTCAACTCAAGTCAACCCAAAGTCAAAATCTCTAGCCAGAGTAGTACAGTTAATAATAATTGTTATTATTGAACCAAGGATTTTGTGTTTGGACTACAGAGTTGAATATGGACAATACTGGAATTTTGACCATTACCAAATTCCATAAATCCAGAGTGATAAAGATTTGACGAAGAAAATTGGTGTATATAAATGTCACCAATGGGTAACGCTTATTAAATAAATAAGATTTTACTGAAAATGAATAAGCGATGAATTTGGCCATAATGTCACAGCACTTGCTGAGTGACGTGCGAACGTTAACATTCGAATAGTTCGGTGTTAATTGCTGACCAAATTTGCACCCAAGAGTTACACAACTGAAACGATGAATTCCCTTAAGAACAAATGATTTAATTAGTCTATAATTGTTATAAATTAAATTAAATTAATTAATATTAATGAAATATTAATTATACAAATTTGAATTTGGTTTGAGAAATAAAAATTGTTATAGATTTATAATAGTTATAAATGTACCAATCGATATACGATATCGATAAGCGATTAAATTAGATTTAATTGCATAGCATTTTGGCTTAGGCTTAAATGGGTTGAAATACCACCATTAAGGCTGAAAATTTCGGTTTTGACAAGTTCTTAGAGGCGGCTAAGACTTATAATTAGACCTAAAGATGGATGGCTAAGATTAAGAGAGAATAGGTAATGAGATTGTTCTAATATCTCTCTTGTATAAGGCTACGTATATGGATCTCTAAACCCTTAATCAAAAGCAACTTTTGGCTGCCATAATTATCAAGTTTACTGGCCGAAATTAAACCCCATATCAGTTCTAAGAATCTCAAATCAATTCTAGTTAAGTAAAAGCACTATTTGATAGAAAAGGTCGACGATTCCAGACTTGCAACCTGACGGATCGAGCATTACTAGAGAAGGGAATTCATTGATTCAAGTGAACTCAAAGACATCATCAGTTGGTATTTTATTTATATATTGTAGTAATCATATCATATTTTATGATTTAATATTGATTAATCCTAAATCTGTATATACATTAATGTTGTATATCTAGTTATGTGAGATCTTCGTAGGCATATGTAGTTATCACAAATTAGTTTGGTTATGTGCATGGTTAAATTATTATGTGTTACGAGTGAAAGTGCAAAATTTTGCATATTGTACATTTCGAAGTCCATGTTGTTCCAAACATGTTTAGGACATTGATAATTATTTGCATGATGGAGAAATTCAAACTAAAACTTCCTCATAAACGATGTGTTGTCCTATTTATTTACCCACTGTATTAACTGTATATTTTTGCATTTGAGTTGAGTTTTAGCCACCGGATTAATTACCTAATTTTCCCACGCAAATAGATTAAAAATTCAAAGAATGAATAACTCATGTCTCATTTAATGAAGAAAATTAAAGCTGCTTATCTTATGTATACCAGGCATTAATAGAGTAGCATGTCCAGATGACTTGTTTACATGAGCTCGTACATCACGTATAACTGGGGTCACGTTTCGATGCATGATAGTTGGAACGAATATGTATTGCACATTATCTCGAGCATTTAGAGTGCATTCATTAAAGTCTTACTGAGCCACACCGTTGGGCCGAACGACATCATTCACACATACCTAATCCAGACACACATCTATCACCAGATATGTTATGCAACAACTGAACAACTTCAAAAAATAAAAAAAGCATCAGCCTTACCACGTTAACTGCCACATTTGCATCACAACTAACATTCTGGCTATCAGTAATTATTTGCTCGACACCAACAGGGTCAAGGTGTGGAGATCCAGCCAAGGAGACTCATGTCAGAGAAGCTCAGAATCTGAAGCACACTTCGGGACTCAAAACAGGAAGCTTTCACGAATTGGAGACTTAATAGAGTTTAGAATTGTGACTGAATGAAATTGATGATGGTGTAGGTAGTCGTTTAGGAGATTCGCCAAGGCCAAAGGCGAAAGACTGGGCTACAGAAAAGTAAATTCGAGAAGGTGGAGTACAATTTGATGGATTAGAGTTTTTATGTTATACTGCGAAGATTTAAGTCGGGGCAAAATGAATGGGAAGGTATTGTGAAGTGAGGAAGAAATGAGATTCAGGGCTCTTTAGTTTTGGGAAGGCAAGCAACAACAGAAGCGAGAAACAAAGGATAGATGTCGAAAGGTTATTACGAGGATTTCAAAAAGACACGGTTGATTTTGTATTCGTTGAATTATTATTATTAGTAGTAGAGATAATTTATGTATAAAAAAAATCTAACTTGCTGAAAATAATAATTTTTGTCACTATTATTTATTTTATGTATATTTATATATTAATTTAAATATAGACTAATGTATATTTTAAGCATATAATATGTATATTTATAATGTATAAATAGCTTAGAATTTTTCTTACACCTACTTATAAATAATATGAATTATCAAATTCGAAAATAATTTATATATATATAAATAATTTTAAATTATCTTTTATTGATTATTTGAATTATTTATTATATCTAAAATAATTATTGCATTGAAAATTTGATTTATATTTTTTAATATTACCAAATTTATGCACTAACCGATGGAAAAGTTTTCAGAATTTTTTGTTAGTGTTTAATATTTTTAATAATTAAATTACTTCGATTGAACATTTCTTTTATTTATTAAAAATAATATTTTATTTCAAAGAATCGTGAAAAAAAATTGAACCTGTATTTTATAATCTTAAATTTCCGTAAATTTTAAAATTTGATTTTTTAATATTTATTACTAATATTTCTAATTATTATGATCAACACTATCTATTATTTATATATAATAATGGTAAAATTATAAAATTATTATTTTATGTTTGTTATGCTAATTTTGATCCGGAACTAGTTTTAAAATATATATATTTATATTTTAAGTATTTGAATGTAATTAATTATTCATATATATACATTTTATTTTACTTTATATATATAAAATTTTAATTATCATATATATATATGCGTATAATTTTATATGTTTAATTATGTATATATATTTATACAAATGTTTTAAATTAAATCTATATTTAATTTTGAGACTTTTAGTTATAAAATATATTTTAAATATATATACATATTTATATAAATATACTTTGCATTATAGATTTATGCATATATTTAGACAACATACAATACATACGAAATGAGCTAATGTGTCCATTGCGATGTAAATCCTAACATCTATATACGGGCATGTTATACCCATTATGAATTATTATGTTACACATGCGCACACATATATGTATATTTATATGATACATGTATATATATAAATCAAATCATTCAAATTAACTTTACATTACAAAATACTTAAATCTAAATAAAATACATGATTTTATTTAAAACAAATTTAGAATTGTTCTAAATGAACTAGACTTCATAAGCCAATAAAAATCCAATAGGATAAAAAAATTGAAATACACCCACTACTACGGTGGTGGGTTGACCTAGTTCCAATAATAGTATTAGAGCCCAGTAGCCTATGCGGTCTAAATTCGTCATGTTAAGGGTAACTTGTTAAAGTTGCCTACTCAGTACGGTGTCTAGAAAGGTAATGTCTAGGATTGGAATTGGGTAATCAAGTACCTTGTCATACCTGGTGCATAATTTTCAAAAATTATAAATTTTATTAATAAGTTAGTTAATAAAATGTATGTGCATGTAGTAAATATATTATGAAATATGTTATGATATTTTTAAACGTCTAAGATATCATAATTATGCATGCATACATATGAATAATGATCTTCAAAATCAAGATAAATTAATTAATTAAATTAAAAGCTTAATTAACTGAAATTATAATTACACATGTATATAATATATGTGTTATACTATAAAGGTTATAGTACATAATAAATATAAATGTTAAATCAATATAAAATTAATTAAAATGTTAATTAATTAAATACGATTCATTAATATAATATTATACATAAGACTATTATATAAGTAATGTGAAATATAAAAATTATATAAATAAAACTTATATAATATGAATGTATAAAACCCATAATAGACTTAAGAAATATACACATACGTAATCGTACATATATCGTGATTTCTGATGCGTTCGACACTTGAATCACGTGGGTAATTCATAAGAATTACATTATTTCATAAGTCGATATCACTCAATTTAATGTTGTCCTCTGCCATATATATGTTAATAAATTACTTGCATACTCCTTAGTTGTTGAGCAAACTCAAGCTAAGGATGTTATGTGTAGTAGTATTAATATATTGAATAAATGAGATAAGATAACTATACGTATTTGTTGAGCAAACTCAAGGTACATATACTATACTTAGGCCATCACGATATGGTAGGTAGGAGTGAATAATTTCATTTCGGTTTGTTGAGCAAACTCAAGGTCAATATGAAATTAGGACAATGTTCCAAGGGTTAGGAGTTGTATGTGATACAGCCGATAAAAGGTTTTCCATTGTTCGTGGAGCTATGACTTCTTGAGCAAACTCAAGGTCAGATTTCCAAGACGGACAGGCCCTAACACCAACTATTGAAGTCATAAGTCTTCTATGTTTTGACTTAGGGTTTGGCGAAACATAAAAGACTTATGGGTGCTTATTATTAGTAAAATGAAACATAGCGTTTAACCTTACAAATATTATAAGAACATCTATTATGTTTTGTCCTAATAATCTACCATTTAAACTTGAAGAAAATGTCAACTCCAAAACTGTTTTCTGAAGGTTACAAACTCACCGGACCAAACTATACCGACTGACTAAGAGCAATTAAAATAGCATTGACTTACGAGCGCTTTTGGACTTCTGTTATATGTGAACCCAAAACAAAACCCGTTGATGATGTAGACCCTAAAGAAAAACTTGCTTATTTAAAGTGACAATCTGACTTAGAGATCGTCCAAGTTTTCGTGTTGTCAACCTTAGACAAACCGTTTCAAAGGCAACACAAGAACATGTATGTCCATGAGATTTTTAATAGTCTCAAAACTCTTTTTAGTGAATAGTCCCATTCCGCAAGGTACGAGCTTTCGAAAAAACTGTTTAACACCAAATGACTAAGGGACAAAAAGTGGACAATTACGTTCTAATGATGAAAGGATATATTGATAGACTTGCACAATTAGACATAGAGATAAGCAATGAAATGCAAGTAGACATGGTTCTTGGTTCTCTCACTCCTCAATATGAACCGTTCATACCAAATTACAACATGAACCAATTAAATGTGAATCTCGTGGAGCTCCTCAATATGTTGAGGTCGGTCGAGTCAACATTTAAGGATCAAGGTGTCCTACTTGCTGTGAAGGGAAATGCATCATCTTTGAAAGGTTCGAAGAAGCGAAAAAGATATAGTAAGAAAAAGAAAAGTAAGAAGACTAATGAAAAGGGTGAATGTCACCATTTCCACAAGAAAGGTCATTGGAAGAGAAACTGTCCCGACTACTTGAAGATTGTCAAGGAAAGGAAGCAGAATGGTTCTGCAGCTCCATCAGGTATATTTATTATTCAAAAATGCTTTGTAATCAATAAAACGCCATGGGTTTTAGATACTGGATCTGGTACTCATATATGAAATTCGTTGCAGGGGCTTAGGAACTAACATCGCATGGAAAAAGGAGAAATGAAGCTCCTAGTTGCTGATGGATCTATAGTAGATGCAACGGCAGTAAGAGACTATCATTTAGTTCTGCTAAGTGGATTAGTATTAAATAATTGCTATTATATAAAAGAATTTATTTATGGAATTATCTCTATTTCTAGATTGTCTAAGACTGGATATATTTTTCATTATGCAAATAATGTTATGAACATTAGTTTGGATAGAAATAAAGTCTACAAAAGTATCCTTGAAAATGGCATTTATATGATTAATACTAATTATGTATGTTCTGTGAATGAAGTTTCTAATAAATTAAATGACAATTATCTTTTCTATTGTAGGCTTGGTCATATTAGTGAGAAACGACTGCAAAAACTGAAAACCGATGGTTTTCTACCATCAGTTAATTCTGAATCATTTAAAACTTGTGAGGCATGTCTTAAATATAAAATGACCAAGCACCCCTTCTGTGGAAGCAATGAAAGGGTTAATGAACTCTTAGGGTTAGTACATAGTGATGTATGTGGCCCAACACCTATATTAACCAAAGATAATAGTTCTTACTTTGTTACTTTCACTGATGATTTCTCAAGACTAAGGATATGTATATCTTATGAAGAACAAATCCGATGTTTATGAAAAATTTGTTGAGTACAAAAAGGTAGTAGAAAATCAAACGGGTCGTAAAATTAAAATTCTTCAATCAGATCGAGGAGGTGAGTATGTTGGACAGGATTTCCAACAATACTTAAAAGATAATGGGATTATCTCTCAGGTTACTCCACCCTATACTCCGTAACATAATGGTATGTCAGAGCAAAGGAATTAAACCCAATTAGATATGATTCGTTCCATGATGAGTAAGGCTGAGTTACCTCTGTCCTATTGGGGATATGCGATAGAAACTGCAACACATATGTCAACCGTTACCCACTAAATCTGTGCCCAAAACACCATATCGGATGTGGTGTGGTAAGAAACCCCAACTCAAATATTTGAAAGTATGGGGTTGTCCGTCATATGTTAAGAATGTTGGTCCAAATAAACTACAGGCAAGATCGATACTATGTAAGTTTATAGGATATTCCAAAAACTCGATGTGATATATATTCTACAATACCGAGGAACAAAAGCTCATTGTTTCTCGACACGCTATCTTTTTAAAAAAGGCTTTTGTTAAAAGAAATTAACAGTGAAGTTGTAAACTTAGATGAGATCCAAGAAACTAACATTGAAGCCGAAACAATGGGAGAAACAAGGTCACATATATATATGAAAACACGCAACTATTAGAACGTCAAGTAGGGAATCCCGCACACCAGAGAGATTCTACGATTTTCTCGTGGATGGTAAAAAGGAGGACTATGTCTTAGATGGTGACACTCCTCTGTCTTTCCAACAAGCACTGCAAAGTAAAGATTCTGCACTCTGGCTTGAAGCTATAAAATCCAAGCTGGACTCCATGTACGAAAACAAAGTTTGGAGTTTGTCAGACGTACCCGAAGGGATAAAACCCATCGGCTGCAAATGGATTTTTAAGAAAAAACTAAATGCGGATGGAGAAGTGGAGACTTATAAGGCAATGCTAGTTGCAAAGGATTTCGTCAAATTCAAGGTGTTGATTATGACGAGAACTTTTAGCCAGTAGCCATTCTTAAATCTGTTCAGATTATGTTAGCCATTGCTACATTCTATGACTACTAAATATGGCAAATGGATGTAAAGACAGCTTTTCTAAATAGTGATTTAAAAGAAATCGTTTATATATTACAGCCAGAGGGTTTTGTAGTCAGTGGGAGTGAAGGCAGAGCTTGCAAGTTGTTAAAGTCCATTTATGAACTCAAACAAGCTTTAAGGAGTTGGAATAAGTGTTTTGATAAAGTAATCAAACAGTTCGGTTTTTATCGGAACCAAGAGGAAGCGTACATATACAAAAAGGAACAGGGAAATGCTATCGTATTCTTAGTACTCTATGTTGATGATCTATTATTGATTGGCAATGACACTTCATTATTGCAATCAACGAAAGCTTGTCCTTTCAAAAACTTCTCCATGAAGGGTTTGGGAGAAGCATGGTATAAAGATCTATAGGGAGAGGTCTAAGAGGCCGTTGGGATTGTCCTAATCCTTATACATAGGCTCTATACAAAAACAGTTTAGAATGGAGAATTCCAAGCGTGGAAGTGTTCCAACGCAATCTGGAATTGTCCTTTCTAAAAAGACGCTCCTCATACCGATGATGAGAAAGAGCTTATGAAGAGGATTCCCTATGCTTCAGCCATAGGATCTATAATGTATGTTATGTTATGTACTAGACTGGATGTAGCATACGCATTAGGATGTGAAAGCTGATACTAGTCTAATCCCGGAGAAAAACACTGGATGACCGTAAAATGTATACTTAAGTATTTGAGAAATACTAAGGACCTATTCCTCGTTTCTAGGAATGTTGACCTCTTTATGAAGGGGTGTATGGATTCGAGCTTTCAAAGTGATATAGTTTATAGTAAATCAGTGTCCTGCTATATTTCTACACTAAATGGTGGAGCTGTTAGCTGGAAAAGTTCCAAGCAAGAAATAATTGCTGGTTCCACGATGGAGGCCAAGTATATCGCCCTCAATGAAGCAGTAAAAGAGGCGGTATAGTTGCGCAAGTTTTTAAGCGAGCTCAGAGTGATTCCCGATACCGAGAATCCAATGACATTGTTTTGTTACAATGCAGCTATACAGATTGCAAACGAACTAAGAGCATATAAGAAGTCATGACATATTCTTCAAAAGTTCCACCTAATTAGAGAATTCGTTGAGAAGAAAGAACTTGTGATTCAAGGCGTAGATACCAAATACAACATAGTAGATCCATTCACTAAAGATCTAACTCGGCTAGTTCTCGAGAAACTGATTGAGAGGATGTGATTGAGATTCCATAATTGGCCCCAAGTGCAAGTGGAAGATTGATAGTGTCAGGGGTATGCCCTAGAGGCAATTCTTTAATTTATTAACTTCGAAATTAATTCTTGTTCGAAATAAAGGTGTTTCTTCTTTCTATTATGTGTTTTTTATAATATGTTATAAATAATTAAATGTTTTAATTAAAAATATATTTAATAGAAAATCCATAAATGACGTGTTTGTGATAGTAATTACAATTAGTTGTAATCATGAGTATTGGACAAAATTATTACAAAACACATCATTTTAAATGTTCCTAGTCAAGATGCATCAACATTGGATATCGATGTATCCATTGAGACTAAAGTACGTAATGCTCTCCAAATGTTGGGCAGTGTATTAATCATAACTATTGGGGGCGCCTATAGGTCATGTACTGATAGTTATTGGAGAGTTGTAGAACAACTCACTCGGTATTTTTCTGTTGGTTAATATAACTAAGGTCAAACAGAAAATATCGATGTTACTAATTTACACAATACTTTGGACTTGAGAATACTGTCAACCTTCAATATGAAAAACTCTACTTCGATTATAGTCAAATCATGGAACGACATCCACCAGGTGATTATAGTTGGGTCGAGTGGAAGTATTGGAAGGAAGACACTATTCAAGAGAGGATACGTCACTTCAATTATATGAGGTTAGTATCGTGGTAAACTCAAGTCAATCCAAAGTCAAAATCTCTAACCAAAGTAGTATGGTTAATAATAATTATTATTATTGAACCAAGGATTTTGTGTTTGGACTATAGAGTTGAATATGGACAATATTGGAATTTTGACCATTACCAAATTCAATAAATCCAAAGTTATACAATTTTGATGAAGAAAATTGGTGTATATAAATGTCACTAATGGGTAACGCTTATTAAATTAAATAAGATTTTACTGAAAATTAATAAGCGATAAATTTAGCTATAATGTCACACCACTTGCTAAGTGATGTGTGAACGTTAACATTCGAATAATTCGGTGTTAATTGCTGACCAAATTTACACACAAGAGTTACACAGCTGAAGTGATGAATTCCCTTAAGAACAAATGATTTAATTAGTCTATAATTGTTATAAATAAATTAAATTAATTAATATTAATGAAATATTAATTATAAAAATTTGAATATGGTTTGAGAAATAATAATTGTTATACATTTATAATAGTTATAAATGTACCAATCGATATACGATATTGATAAGCGATTAAATTAGATTTAATTGCATAGCATTTTGTCTTGGGCTTGAATGGGTTTAAAGCCCATCATTATGGCTGTAAATTTCGGTTTTGATAAGCTATTGGAGGCGGCTAAAACTTAGGATTAGACCTAGAGATGGATGGCTAAGATTAAGAGAGAATAGGTAATGAGATTGTCCTAATATCTCTTTTATACAAGGCTATATATATGGATCTCTAAACCTTAATCAAAAACAACTTTTGGCTGCCATAATTATCAAATTTTCTGGCTAAAATTAATCCGCATATCAGTTCTAAGAATCTCAAATCAATTCAAGTTAAGTAAAAGCACTATTTGATAGAAACGGTCGACGATTCCAGAATTACAATCTAACGGATCGAGCATAACTAGAGAAAGGAATTCATTGATTCAAGTGGACTCAAAGACATAATCAGTTGGTATTTTATTTATATATTACATTAATCATATCATATTTTATGATTTAATATTGATTAATCCAAAATCTGTATTATATATTAATGTTGTATATCTAGTTAGGTGAGATTTTCATAAGTAGATGTAGTTGTGACAAATTAGTTTGGTTATGTGCATGATTATATTATTATGTGTTATAATTATGTATAAACAAATCCAATTTGCTGAAGAAAAAAAATAAAATTTGTCATTATTAATTATTTTATGCATATTTATATATTAATTTAAATTTAGTCTAATGTATATTTTAAACAAATAATTACTTATATGTATATTTATAATGTATAAATAACTTAGAATTTTTCCTTTGACCTTTTTATACATAATATGAATTATCAAATTTGAAAATAAATTATATATATATATATAAAATATTTAAATTATCTTTTATTGATTATTTAAATTATTTATTATATCTAAAGTATTTATTGCACTGAAAAATCGATTTTATATTTTTTAAAATTACAACATTTATGCAAGGAAAATTATCAATTTTTTTTCTTAATATTCAATAATTTTAATAATTGAATTACTTCGGTCGAACATTTCTTTTATTTATTTAAATAACATTTTATTTCAAAAAAACATGAAAAAGATTTTGAACCTTTATTTTGTGATCCTATTTTTTTAAATTTTTAAATTTTATTTTTTAATATTTATTACTAATTTTATTAATAATATGTTCAAAACTATTTATTATATATATAATAATGACAAAATTATAAAATTATTATTTTATGTTTGTTCTGCTAATTTTGATCTGGAAATAATTTTAAAATATATATTTATATTTTAAGTATTTGAATGTAATTAATTATTCATGTATATACATTTTATTTAACCTTATATATATATTTTTAATTATTATATATATGTATGTTAATTTTATATGTTTAATTATGTATATATATTTATACAAATGTTATAAATTATATATATATTTATTTAATTTTGAGAATTTGGTTATAAAATGTATTTTAAATATATGTATACGTATTTATATAAATATACTTTGCATTATAGTTTTGTGCACATATTTAGGCAACATATAATACATACGAAATGATCTACTGTGTTCGTTGCGATGTAAATCTCAATATCTATATACGGACATGTTATACCCTTCATGGATTATTATGTTACACATGCACATACACATGTATATTTATATGATACATATATATATATATAAATTAAATCATTTAAATTAACTTTACATTACAAAATACTTAAATTTAAATAAAATACATGATTTTATTTATAACAAATTTAGAATTGTTCTAAATGAATTAGACTTTATAGGCCCAATAAAGATCTAATAGGATATAAAAAATTTGAAATACACACACCACTACCGCTGTGGGCTGACCCAGTTTCAACACATTACCTGGGAACACGTTCGGATTTTTGAAACTTGGATATGATTTGTTTGATATGTAATCAATTAAATTATTATTTATGAAAATTTGTGATTTTTTTCATATTCAAGTGCTTCGGATATTATGGATGTCATCAACGTTACCGTATTTCGCCACCAGAAGTTAATGCTATGGATGACTGCAGCATCCATAGTGCTTAGCTTTTGGCCTCCAAATACGGGATGCTACAACTTGGTATTAGAGCATAGGTTTATATAAAATTTAATTAAAAGTGGTTTTGAGAAAGAAAATCCAAAGGAATTAGAGTAAGATTGGGGTTGAATAACACTATACTAACATACTTGTATTTGTTATGTATAAATATGTGCTTTATCTCCATTCATTTATCTTTGATTCGATTATCTTTCTGTATCTCATGAGGTTTGAATACAGATATGATGGTAGAAGAAGCAGAGTTAACACAGTAAGGGGAAGCACCGAAAGGAATGTAGACCAAATGCAAGAAAAGGTCAGAGTCAAGCGCAGAATGTTGGTGCTAAGGTCCCACAAGTCGAAATGAAAGCCATGTATCGGTTTTTAGGAATATGATGCAGGCAGAAGTTGCAGCTGGAATGTCAAGAGGAGATGCTGCAGGAGCAGGGGTTTCAGAAGTTCCAGTGGTTAATCATTTCGCCAAGATGAGTGGTGATTTTATGAAGCTAGGAGGGAAGCCGTTTATGGGAACGGAAGATGCCATTGAAGTTGAGAACTGGTTGTTGCACTATGAGAGGATTTTTACAGATTTAGGGCTCGACGATGAGCAGAAGAGGACATTAGCGTCTAGGCAGCTTCAGGGAGCTGCATTGTTCTAGCGGAACATTGTGACAGTGATAATTGATGAGGAAAAAATAACCTAGAAATATTTCAAAAGGAGATTCCAGGAGAGGTTTATGTCTGTGATGGCACAATCAGCTTTGATTAGGCAGTTTGTTGAGCTGGTGCAGGGAGAGATGTCGGTTGTTGAGTATGCTAGGAAGTTTGAAGAGTTGGCCCGGTATGGGTATGCTTCTGTAGATATAGTGTTGAAGGGGAACGAGAATTTCATCAAAGGATGGAGGCCGGAATTGGCTAGTGCTGCTTTGTACTATCTTAGAGATAACTTTGAAGCAGAAAGAAGTCCTTGAGTCTTTGAAGAAGAGCAAGGAAAAAGGGGTCCAAGTTGGGCTGGGTAAGAAGAGGAAGTTCTTTCCTAAGAAAGGTGCTCAGAAGGGTGGAGCAGCCAAGAAAGCGAAGTCTGAAGTTGTCTGTTATAAATGCGAAAAGAAAGGACACTTTGCTAATGAGCATCGCTTAGGTAAGACAAAGGATGTGGCTAGGGGGAAGAATGTCAGGTGTTTTAACTATGACCATATAGGCCATTATAAGAACCAGTGCAAGGAACCCATTTGGGATAGTAAGGGCAAGATGTATGCATTGGAGCCTGCTGCTTTTAAGCCAACAGCCCAGGGGAAGGGAAAGACAGTTCTTGGAGGAACGCTTCAGATTCATAGTATGTCCATTATTGTTTAATTTAATACTGGTGCATCACATTCTTTTATATCTATATGTTTGATAGATAAGCTTAACCTTGAACCTACATATTTAATTACTTCCTTATGGATTGTGAATCCAATAGGAGGATATGCAACTCTAGGGTTGAGGTGTGACCAGTTTAAGTATGACCTGTTAGGTCATACTTTTGAGTGCAGTTTGCATGTGTTTGATTTTGTAGGTTTGGGATTATCCTTGGTATGGAATAGTTGAGTGGGTACGGTGCTTGCTCTTTCACCGTAGAAAGTGTTAGCAGTGAGGTGTTTGCTCTTTTGGGAGCATTGGATTCAAACGATGAGTTGAACCGAGTTTTCGTGGTTAGAAAATTCACAGTTGTGTTTGATCCTGTAGTTGGATTACTGCCGAAGCGGGTCATTGATTTGTGGATAGATTTGGTTTCAGGAGTAGAACCAGTGAGTACGCCGCCAAGCAGGATGACCCCTTCAAAAATGAGGGAGTTAAAGGTACAGTTGGTGGATCTGGAATGCAAGAGTTTTATCACATCGAGCAGTTCGCCATGGGGTGCAATGCCAGTGTTTACTAAGAAGCCAGATGGATCGTTGAGGCTATATATCGATTATCGAAAGTTAAATAAGAGGACGATAAAGAATGGATATCCGTTGCCCAGGATTGACGATTTGTTCAACCGGCTAAGTGGAGCAAATGTATTTTCTCAGTTAGATTTGGCAATCATGTTTCCATCAGCTCTGGGTAACAGAGGATAATATGTCTTTGATGGCGTTGAGGACCAGATATGGGTTCTATAAATGGTTAGTTATGCCGTTTAGACTGACGAATGCTCCCGCTTTCTTTGTGGATTTGGTGAACCGGATTTTCCAAGAGCACTTAGATAGGTTCATGCTGGTTTTCATAAATGATATCTTGATTTACTCTAAGGATGAAAGAGAGCATGTAGTTCATCTTAGAGTGGTACTTGAGATGCCGAGGCAGCATCAACTGAAAGCGAAGTTTTCGAAGTGGCACTTCTGGAAGAAGGAGGTGAAGTTTCTTGGTCGTGTAGTCTCAGAGGAAGGGTTGTCAGTAGATCCGACTAAGATCGAGGTAGTGAATAGTTGGAAGAGACCTGAGACAGTAACCAAGATTAAGAGTTTCCTTGGGTTGGCTGGTTATTATCGGATGTTCATTAAGGATTTCTCGCCTGTAGCAGCGCCAATGACCAGGCTGACGAGGAAGGAAGTGAAGTTTGTGTGGACCGATAAGTGTGAGGAAGCATTCCAGAGTTTGAAACACTTATTGACTCATGCAACTGTGTTGGTTATTCCAAAAGGGAATCATAATTTGGTAGTCTGTACCGATGCGTGTGAATCAGAATTAGGAGTTGTGCTAATGGAAAGAGATAAAGTGATTGCCCATGCTTCTAGACAACTTAGACCACATGAGGTCGGATATCCGATGCATGATTTAGAATTGGCAGCGGTGATTTTTGGTTTGAAGGTGTGGAGATATTACCTTTTAGGAGAAAGGTTTGAGCTGTATATAGATCATAAAAAGCTGAAGTATTTGTTCTCTTAGAAGGAGCTGAATATGAGGCAACAAAGATGTTTAGAGTTTTTAGCCGCTTATAACTTTAGGATTGAGTACACACCAGGAAAGGCAATAAAGATGCAGATGCACTTACTAGGAAGCAACAAAATGCATTGCTGGCAATGATGGCTAAGTGGAAAGACTTTATCATTGGCAGATTGCAGAGTGCGGTGGAGGTCCAAGGCTAGGACTAGTAAAGATACGGTTGTATTGTTTTGTTTAGAAGTTCGACCAGTGTTGATCGAATGGATTTCTTATAAGCAGATAGAGGATCCAGTTTTAGCTGAGCGGATCAAGAAGCTAAAGGAAGGAACCAAGAGTGACGACTTGAAAGATTTCAGTCTTGGACAAAATGGATGGTTGAGAAACAAAGGAAGATTACGTGTTCCAAGTGTAGGAAACATAAGGAAGGAAGTTTTAGAGGAATGTCATCGTTTGAAGTTCACTAACGGAGGTACCAAGATGTATTAGGATACGAAGAAGAGTTTCTTCTGGGAAGGAATGAAGTGGGATATTGGTTTGTGTATACGGCAGTGCTTGAATTGCCAGCAACTAAAGGCCGAACACCAAAAGCCAAGTGGTTTGCTTCAGCCATTAGACGTTCCAATGTGGAAGTGGGATTCAATTTCTATGGACTTCATAAACGAGTTGCCAAGGTCCAATAGAGGTAATGAAAGTATATGGGTTGTAGTGGGCAGATTGACTATGAGTGCCTATTTCATTCCAGTTAAGTCAACCAGGACGACAGCTGTTTTAGCAAGGTTTTTCATGAAGAATGTGGTTAGACTGCATGTAGTTCTAGGCAATATAGTTACTGATAGAGATCCCTTGTTCACTAGCGAGTATTGGAAGAGTCTGCAGGAAGTTTTGGAAGCCAAGCTTAGGAAGAGTACCGATTACCATCCATGGACAGATGGGAAAATGGAAAGAGTTAACAAGATCTTGGAAGATTTGTTAAGAGCTTGTGTTCTGGATTTTAGAGGATCATGGAAAAACCATCTTCATTTAGTTGAGTTTTCGTATAACAACAGTTATCAGATTGGTATTGGGATGACGCCGTATGAACACTACACCATATAAGCAATTTTGCAACACCATAGTGCGGCAAATTCACAACGGCCTTAGGCCGTTGCAATATTCCAACGGCTTTGATCCGTTGCGAACACTTTGGCAAAGGCTTTGAGCCGTTGCTATATTAGAACGGGCTATAGGGCCATTGCAAACCGTGGTCTTTTATGTACAATAATAGCACGCCCTCGAAACAACACGCCCCGTGCCCTTCAATTTTTTTACCTCCCGCTCCTTCCTAATTTCTTCTGGCAACAGGGCGATTTCCCCAAATCCCACAAAACCCTAGCTCCACGTTCTTTCCACTTCTCTTCATCGCTACCTTCCTCAGCCCCAATACCAAACCCTAGTGCTGAAATGAAAGTCGCGCCTGTTGCCTTGTTTAAACCATCAAAATCAAAGTCGAGCCTGTAAGTTCTCAAATTACAAGGTCGAGATTTTACCAGGCGTTTATAGATGCTTGGAACAAAGGATGTAAACAAGGTGGGTCTAGCACAATTCTTATACCACAAGGTCGAGATTTTGTAATGTCACTAGTAAAATTTCAAGGATCTTGCAAGTCGAAAATGCATTTTGAGGTATAATCATGTGATTTTGTAATGATATATATCCCTTCCAGTGAATATCATTTGATACTATTTTATTTTTATGTTGGTTAACTGAAAAAAGAATTTTTATTCATGGAAAGTTGTCTCAAAAGATTATTTATCTTTGCCTTTTACAAAACACTAAGTTTACCTTAAATTTTATACTCGTTTTTTCAAACTGTATAAACACTTCAGTTGATTTTACAGGTTAGTGGATCTATTATAGTAAATATAAAATGCAATTTGAAATCATTTAAAAACATGTAAAAGCAAGATAATACAATTAATTTTGCAAGTTAGAGGATCTGTTATAGCACCTGAAAGAATGTGGGATCACTCAAGCAAAATGCACCAGATCGAGTTTCAAAACTTACCACATGGATTAACAATCAATGGAGGCGGTAAGTTCAACGGTAATGGCCAAGTATGGTGGAATTGCAGAAAGAACAGAGTAAGATTTTTTATTATTTTTTATTTTAATCGACAATCGAAATAAGTAATTTCATTAATTAACAAGATAATCAATGCATTTTATCGTGTCAAAAATTTTAAACTAGCTAAAATGCATTGAACCTCTGCCATAGCTTATCATATCTGATCATATTTCAATCTCTTTGTTGGTTGCAGGGATGCAGTGTGTCCCCTAATGTAAGTATAGTCACTCTTATTGAAGTGTATATACAACTGTTTTACTACTAATATAATAACTATGATATTTCTATTACAGTCTCTAAACATCTACGAAGTTCGTGGTTTTGAAATGAATAACTTGGGATTTGAAAATAGTCCTCAAATGCATATTGGTGTCCATGGATATGTGGGTGTAACTATAAGTAAGTTGAATATCAAAGCTCCTGAACGCAGCCCTAACACAGATGGTATTCATGTTCAAAACTCTCAACGTGTTCGCATAACATTGGAACAGGTAAATATTGTTGTGCAAGCAAACAGGTTTATACTCAATGTAAAAGATAGCAACTCCATGTAAGTGGTCAAAAATACTTGTAAGTAGCATATTTGAGAACTCCTTAGCATAAGGAGCTTAGAAGTTAACTTTGGAGAATTAACTATTTCTCTTTTATGACATATGATAAAAAGGTAAAAGACTATTGATATCCATCTTATTCCAAATAATGTAAAGTGAAAATGCCACTATTTATAATATCAATCGTAATTCATTACTTATTGGTCATTGTATTCAATCAGGAGCAAAAATAACTAATTTTAACTGCAAATCAAATTACATCTGCAACTTTCATGTTTCATTATTCAATCAAAAATACTTACAAGTTACAATTCTCTTTTGTTTTCTTTTTCTCTTATATACAGGGGAAGATTGTATTTCTGTTGGAACTAGGGTGACCGATATTACTATTTCAAATATAAAATGTGGACCTGGACATGGAATAAGGTTAGCTTATAATAACCAATCCACTTATTCATATTTGAAAATTTGAACCATTTTGTAATTTGTATAGCAGAAAGAAAGAAAAAAATTATATATACAGCACTAATTTGGAAAGGGTAATGCATGCTTTGTGCGTTATCGGAAGCCTGGGTCGTAATGGTGAAAATGCAAGAGTAAGTCAAGTTCATGTATCGAATTGTAGGATCCTTAACACACAAAATGGCGTGAGAATTAAGACATGGGTGGTAACTATTCTTTTATTCTTACATTAGTATGTCACTGCTAGTAGTATTTATCAAGTAGTATACTATATAGTCTTGTGTTTTCTATTTTTTTTAATCACTTCTTATTTCATGTTTCAGGGTGGTAGTGGTCTTGTAAATAGCATAACTTTCGAAAACATTACTTTCACCTCTGTTCAAAATGCAATAATTCTGGATCAGTACTACCATGCGCTCCTTCTTGATGAATATTCACAAGCAAACGGAGTAAGTTTTTGACCTTCTATGTATTTTGTATGAAATATTTCTGGAGCTTACCATATGACTTTTTATGTGTCATCTATGCATATCATTAGTAACTAAGAATGCTGTGTTCTAAAGTGTACGCATTAATGTGTAAAATATTGTAAAAATTAAAAACCTCATATTTTTTACTTCTTCATCGATAGTAATCTCTGTTAGGATAAGAGAAAGAAGAGAGAGTACGACGTTTAAACAAGAAGAGTTGAATTTCAAATGTGGATGAATTTATATTTTTTTGCTTATGAATTTAGAATTTTTCATGTATCACTATTTAATTATTATTCTAAATTCATGAAATCTGATTGATCAATTTTCAATACGTCTTTTATCATATGGAAATCCTCTATAATTTCATCTTTTTGCTCACCTCTGAGGTTAAAGTTAACTACAGTGCTGGTTAAAGTATTCGTAAGTGAGGAGCAGTGAGGTGTTTGGATGGAACAGTAAGGTGGTTGACAGGTAGGCAGTGCTTTTGAAGATATAGCAGTGGTGAGCAGAAGTATCTAGCAGTGTGATATGGTACTTGTAATGTTAGTATTGTGGTATGGTGACAGTGAGGAGGAGGGAGGAAGTGATGTATTTGAGGCTGTGGTTTGATTTGCGTGAGGTAGCGGGTCAGTAGAGATGGTGGAGGAACAGTAAGACGGATGAGGAGCAGTTGTGTTGAGGAGTGTGGTGGTAGAAGTTGTACAGGGAAGTGATGTGAAGAAGGCTGATGGGGATGGTGACTTGTTTTTGCAGAAGTGTGGCAGATTTTTATGCACTGATGAAAGGCAACAAGAATGTTGTTTGTATGTGTTGGCGGGGGGTTGTTGGAACAGTGGCAGTGAGTTTGAATGGAAATATGGAGGTGCAGAGGTTGCAATGATGATCAGAGGTTGAGGTGTAGTATGGCACTGGCTGTGCGATGACAGCAGTACGCAAATGTGTATAAGTGTGGTTTTGTGGCGCTGTGGCAAGGAGGAATGATGTTGAATATGGTAGGTATGTGGTAAGTGTAGTGTAGATGTTGTATGGATGGTATTTGATGTAGCTGTTGGCTTCAGGTTTGTTCAGTGGCAGTTGAGTGATTGTTTGAGGAAGGGTATAACAATGGGCAGCGAGACAAGATGGTAAATGCTGTTTTGATGTTATGGATGGCCAGAGGGGATATGAGTTGAGGGTATTGCAGCAGTTTCCAAATTTTATATTCCAAATATGCAACCAAAAAGCAATAGTTTCAAGCATAATAAAATGATTTAAACGATCAATCACAAAATCAGAGGTAGTTTCTCAATTACTACAACATATTAGTATTGTAATGGCCGTTGTAAGCTGCAATATTGGAATCCATTATAATAACCAGCAACTTTCTAATATATAAATTAACCCTAACTTTTTAAAACTTATTTATTTCAAGTAAAGATGAAACAATAAAATTCCAAACTCGAACTCAAAAGTCTCTACAACTACGAGTAATAAAACGTAATATGCCTCTCAATTTTGGAATCCGCTTCCTGCATTTGAAAACAAAAGATTAGAATCAAATTTTGTAGAAAATGAAAGAGAACAGTCTAATATGTTTAAGTTTCAACAATAATATGCTTCCCCTTCATATGCTAACCTTACTATTATGTACTTAATCCAAAATTGAAACTGACAATAGTTAGCAATGAAATTTAACACTTAAACTCGAAAAGAAAATGATGTGCTTTAACTTCTAGGCGTTGATCAGAAATCCAAAATTGAAACTGACAATAGTTAGTAATGAAATTTAACACGCAAACTTGAAAAGAAAAGGATGTGCTTTAACTTCCAGATTCTATGTTTTCTTTATTCAACTTGTTTTCCAAAAATGCTATAAATGAAGTGTCGTGACCTCTTAAACTATGTATTATGTCTAATCGTTTAGTTGGGGAGTTCGTACCTCTGATAATCCAAATAATAAATTCCATTAATTAATTAGTTGCAGTCTTTTTTCACTTGGCCTATCCTTCATTTGCATCATCAAGCAACTGCCAGTTTTGTCGTGTGTACTTTAGCTGCTGCTATTGCTGCTTCTTATTCTTTGGTGTTTTTTTTTCTACATCAACCTAGCAGTATTTTCCTAGTTTCCCTTTTCTGTTGCAAAGAGTGGAAACTTCAATCTGTAGTTATCCATAATTTATTAAGGCTGAAAATATCCATCCAGCTAAGTTGAATATCATAATTCTATGTAGTTAGATATGTGGTAAAATTATCCTAGGACCGACTCCCCATTAATTGCTACAGGTTTGTTCATTCTTTCATTGCTCACAATGTTCTTGGTAACATGTTATTTTCCAACTATAGTTATTGAATAGGATGTTTATAATTTGGACAAAATAATGAATAGCGATTAACTTGATACAGATGATTGTGTGACATATGAAAACTGTAATGCAGAAGTTGTAGCAATGATTAAATCTCTAACAGGTATGGTTATTCATTAATGTTTATATCTTTATCTACATATCCTTCAAGCAAAATTTATCATAGTGTAGGTGAATCATGGTTTATCAAACGTTATTAATTTTGGCATTTAGGTGCTAGTTTATTGTATTTTGGTTAACTTTATTGTTACAAGGAATAAAATTTTTGCTTGAATCTTGTCATAAGGTTTCAT
The DNA here is from genome assembly GCA_030765085.1 of Allium cepa. Classification (NCBI taxonomy): domain Eukaryota; kingdom Viridiplantae; phylum Streptophyta; class Magnoliopsida; order Asparagales; family Amaryllidaceae; genus Allium; species Allium cepa. The sequence continues at coordinate 952,198,672 of CM060934.1, read as the reverse complement.
ATTTTATATCCTTAGCCATTTGTGCACATAATTTTCAACATTTCTCTTGCTTTATGTTTGTGCCTTTATCCATTCCTGTGCATGAAATGTGATGCGGTATGCCACATATTAAATTTCTTATTATTATCTTTTAGTTAATAAATTTTCTTATCCAAATTTCTATATGCTAGTTGATATTCTAATACATTATTTGATTTTGTGTTTGCAGGATATACTGCTGCTAGATGTACCAGTGATACTTGATATAGGGTTATCCAATACCTAACTTTTGAAATAAGTATTTTATGTCAATATTCCAGTCTCCAATAAGCATTAGACGATTGGAGGAAGATGTTATATACCGTATGTACTGTACTATGCATGTAGTATTATGTAATGATGTCGTTGTTGTACTATGTATGTTATGTATACTTGTTGAACTATAGAGTGGTATGTGTTGATGTTGAACATTATAATTCAAACATTTGTTATGTTTGGTTTTTATGTTTAATCTATGAAAATATTTGGTTTAATAATCTTTCTTTTGTGATACTGTTAAATTTGCAAATTTTTGTATTAATTATGATAATGAAATGACTGTCGCCGGTGCAGAGAAAAATTTCAAATACTCTTTTTTTAAAAATAAAATATTAATTAGCAACGGATTAAAGCCGTTGCTAATATTTAAAACATCAGTTATACATCTACATTTAGCAACGGCTTTAAGCCGTTGCAAAATAAAATCCAGAACGGCTACAAGCCGTTGCTAAAGTATATTTTGCAACGGCCCTTAGCCGTTGCAAAAAATATATTTCGCAACGGATTTGAGCCGTTGCAAAATTTTTACCACTGTCCATTTCGCAACGGCTCAAAGCCGTTGCGAAATGAGGATTCTGGTGTAAAGGAAGCTTTGTACGGAAGACCATGCAAATCTCCCGTTTGTTGGTTGGAGACCGGGGATATGTTGATTCTTGATTCAGATCTGGTCAGAGAAGCTGCAGAAAAGATTGAGCTCATTCGGGTAAGAATAAAGGAGGCTCAGTCCAGGCAGAAGAGTTATGCAGATAAGAGACGGAAAGATTTGGAGTTCTCAGTTGGAGATTAGGTTTTCATCAAAGTATCACCGATGAAGGGTATGCTTAGATTTGGAAAGTCCGGGAAGTTATCTCCTAGGTTCATTGGACCTTTTCATATTCCTAAGAGGATCAGGAAACTCGCTTATAGACTTGAGTTACCGAACAATTTGGCAGGCATCCATGATGTTTTTCATGTTTCTCATCTTAGAAGGTGTGTTAGAGGCCTCGAGGCTGCTATTGCACCGACGGTGCTAGATGATTTAGTGGTAGAAACGAATTTGACCATAGTGAGAAAGCCAGTTCTCATTGTTGAGAGAGATGAGAAGAGGCTTAGAACCAAGAATGTCTGATTAGTCAAAGTCCAGTGGAGTGATTGTGATGACCCGCAAATTCGTACCCTTTGACTCGACAATAATCCCAACGCAAAAAGCACCGGCTGACGGGAAGTCAAGAGAAAGAAAAGAATAGAGAAGAAGAGAAGAGAAGAAAGAGAGAAGATAGTGTTTGGAAATCCAATATATAGTTTTTCAATGACAACAACTATACAATGGAAATCGAATATACATACATACATATATATATATATATATATATATATATATATTTATATGTACGGGTACTTTCTAGAACAACATCACTAGAAAGACAAGAACAAGGCTCAAATGACACTACAAGAGACTACATGTCGATAGGAACGAAGAAGCACAAGAACAAGAGCACAAAAACTGATATGCACAATATCAGACGTCTAGGTGCACAAGGCAGACGTCTGAATCAGTTCTTTGGAACAACTTACAGGCAAAACCAGACGTCTAGTAATAGCACTCAGACGTCTGATCTTCTACTATATTCAAAAATATATATATATATATATAGCATCAGACGTCTGAAACATATCCTAGACGTCTGATTTCAAACTCGAATTTCAGAAATGGACTTCAACTGCCACATACGAATAGACATTTCCGCTTCTCTTCGTCGCAACTCTTCATCATCAATAGAAGCAACTGAAGAACGTTCGCTAATAGATGTAACTACTCAAGATACTTATCTACAACTATATATAGCATCGAGAATTAAGAGAAAAACACTCAATTAACTCACCTTACTCACTTATGCTTTCTGATTCTATACTCTATCATATATTCTTGATCTCTGCACTCTAGCAATCTATACTTGTATTCATTCTTCCATATACTCAGTTCTTCATAGACTATACTCTTTAGACATATATTGGAAGCAATTGTACTAATTAGTCAACATCCATGTTATACTAGAATACACATTTGACAAGAACAACTTATTTTAACCAAGACTATTCTTCCGGACGAAGCGAGGGTTTTTGATAGTCGAATCCGAAGGGGAGCTCTAGGACTGAACATATGACGGGAGGTCTGAACCAGTATAAAATTTTATTGTGTTTATACTATATTTACTTAGATTAAGACTATTTTAGTTGCATTATATATTTTGCTACATATACTTGCATATACGTTACACGATCCACCCCGTAGACTTTCAATTGGCATCAGAGCAAGGTTTGATCAAAATACAGTAGCACGTTTTTTGAATCACTTTAATATGGCAAGTATTTTTCAAGAAGGTCAATCCATAGCACGACCCCTACCTTTTAATGGTTCTAATTATGCATATTGGTCAACACGTATGAGAATTTTTATGGAAGCTAATGGATTAGAAATTTGGTCAGCCACTCAAAATAAATATGAAGCACTGACACTGCTATGAACACATGGAACGATGCTCAAAAAACTACAGCTTCTAATAATGCCAAAGCTATGAATGTTTTATTTTGTTCATTGGATAAGAATGAATTTTCACGAGTCATGTTATGTAACAATGCATACGATATTTGGCGTACTTTACAAGTTACACACGAAGGCACAAACAAAGTTAAACAAACTAAAATTTCAATTTTACAAAATAAATTTTCATCATTTAAAATGAGACAAAATGAATCTATAGTGGATGTGTACTCTAGATTCCAAAACTATTTAACACGATTTAATGGCACTTGGAGTTAAATTCACAAATTTTGATTTAGTATCTCGAATACTCAATTATTTAACTCCGGAGTAGGAAAGAAAAGTATTAGCTATCGAAGAATCTAATGGCCTCTCAACACTCTTAGTTGAAGAATTGATAGGAAATTTAATATCCTATGAAGCTAATCCGCACACAAGAAAAGAAAAAAATTCGGAGAAGAAAAACATAGCATTTCCGGCAACAAATGAAGACATCGACTTAGACGAAGAAGAAATCGTGTTTATGTCAAAAACTACAACAAATTCAAGAAGTTTAGAAAAATGACCAGATTTCAGAAAGGAGAAAAGTCAAGTTCAACAAATCAAACGTCAATCAAATGCTATGAATGTGATCAATTTGGACATATGAAGAAAGATTGTCCCAAGCTCAACAATGATAAAAAGAAGAACAAATTTGAAAAATTCAAAAAGAAGAAAGCTTTCAAAGTAACATGGGATGATACAGATTCTTCATCATCATCAGACAGTGACAGCGATAGTGACAAAGAACAAGCTAATGTATGTTTTATGGCACAAACCAATGAGGTATGTCCCGAACTTAGCTATAATTAATTATTAGAGCTTAGCATGGAATTAGACGATAAATTTAGACAAATTAAAAAATTGAATAAAGAACACATAGCCAAAATAAATAGATTAGAACTTGAAATATGAATGTTAAAATATGAAAAAAATATTTTAGAGGAGGAAATAGAATTATCTCAAGAAAAAAATAAATGTAGTTTAGTTGAAAATGAGACTATATCTAAATAAAAGCCACAATGTAATACCCATTAATGGGGACTAGGGCAAAGGAGCAGCCTCCACCATTTCTTCTTCGTTTATAATCTCTTCAATCCTTATTTGCTTCATCAATTGCTGCTCATCTACTTCTAGCTTTCCTCACTACTGTCTATTTGTTGATGGCTCCACTCTCAAACCCCTTCCTTCACTTCCAGGTCTGATTCTTTCCCTAACATTTCGGCCTCTGATTCTCTTCGCTGACGATTCGCCTATGTCTGGAACCTCCGGATCTCCTACGCCCTCTCGTGTGTCAACGTGGTATGCTGCCTTAGTGACTGCTTTCAGTGTTTGGCAAATTTGCAACCTTGGTTGTCGTCATGAGACTCTGGTGAGCTATCTCGGTTTTGGTCGTGTGTATACTGCGTCTGGTTTTGAATCTGGGTCGTTTGTTGTGAAATTTTTTGAATCTAATCTTGTGGTTGTGAGTGGGTTTTGGCTTCTCATCGCACGAGCTTCTCCTCAGCTCTGCTCCACGTCCGCTGCCTCGCTCGGTGGCTATAGTCTTGCTATGGTCGAGTTTGTGTGTTCGCTGGTTGTGTGGTACTGCTGTTCTTGGTGTCTGCTTGTTTGCTTTGCTCGTTGTCAATTTCTTTTGCATCTGACTGCTCCAGTAGCTCCTGTTTATGTTTTATTGGTTGTGAATCCCTTGGCAATCTTGGTTTGCTTCGTGGCTGCTGTTTGGCTAATGCCTCTATTGATCGTGATCGTGTAGTATTGATCTATGTCATCTGCTAGCTGTTTGCTGGCTTGAAATGTGCTATGTCATTGTCTTATGTAATTATTTGCTTAGGATATGTTTTGGTTTGTGTATTTTTTTTGCCTTTTGGTAATCTGTAATGATGTTGCTCCCTGCGTGGTGCATTTGATATTAGCTTTCTAGACATGTTGTCTAGCACCTATTCTCTAAGCTAGTTAGTTTTAGTGGTCGCTCCACTTTAAATCCATGTATTGTAGCATAGGTGCCCTGCCTATCTCCTGTTCCTTGTATTTTTTTATTATGTTTGTTGTAATAAAAAGTGGACGGTCCACTTTAAAAACCGGCTGGCCTTGCCAAAATGAGACTATATCTATTAATTTTGGAAAAGTTAAACAAGAAAAGGATGATTTGTTAAAAGAAAATATCAACTTGAAAAATAATATAGAAACATTGAAAATCAAAAATTTTGAATTGAAAGAAAAATTAGATAAAATTACAAATAATGTTTCAAAATTTAATAAAGGAAAATAAAATTTGAAAAATCTTATCAAAACTTGAAAACCGCCAGGTAATAGAAATGGAATAGGATTTAAAAATATTCCTAAACAAAAAGGGAATAATAGTAAGAAATATAGTTTTATTTATCAAAATACCAAAAGATAACCTAGGTCTAATACGAACACCAAAAATATAAAAATTTGAATTCCTAAGACAAATAATAATTTGATTAGACAAAAACATATTAATAATTTTTTAGATAATGTAGTCTATAATAAAAATTATGTTCATAAAGGTACCAAACCTTCTTGGGTATGGCAACTTGCACCTCCTAACATCTAGGACCATAACAAAGTATATGGGTACCAATTAAATCATTTTTGTTTGCAAGCACCCAAAATAAAAATTAAGGAGAAATGGATACTTGATAGTGGATGCTCCAAGCATATGACCAAAAACTCAAAAATGTTATCAAATATAATATACATTGATGGTGTGGAATGGTAACTTTTGGAGATAACTCAAAAGGAACGTCGTTGGCATCAGAGAAGTCATCAACTCTGGTATTTCTAACTCTCCTATTATTACAAATGTTTTGTTAGTAGAAAATTTAAAACACAACCTACTTAGCATTAGTCAATTATGCGATAAAGATTTTCAAATCAATTTCGAAAAAGATAGATGTAATATTTTCGACAATAACAAACAACTTATCTTTGTGGGTTTTAGAAATAAAAATATTTATGTCTTAAATATGAATATAAATTGAAATTCAAACTTATGCTTAACCGCCAAACATGATGATCCATGGTTATGGCATAAACGATTTTGTCATATTAATTTTAAATATATTAATAAATTAACAAAATATGAGCTAGTTAGAGGTTTACCTAAAATAAATTATAAAGTAGAAAATTTACGTGATGATTGTCAAATCGGAAACTAAAGGAAATCTCTTTTAAATTCAAAAATAATATTTCTACAAAACAACCATTAGAATTATCACATTTAGATTTATTTGGTCCAACTCAAGTACGATCTATAAAAGCATAACAAATATGTTTTCGTAATAGTTGATGATTTTTCAAGATATAAATGGACTTTATTTTTAAAACATAAAAGTGAAAATTTTGATATGTTTAAAATTTTTACTAAAAAAATCAAAACTCAAATGGATTTGAAAATTAAGAATATTCGAAGTGATCACGGTGGAGAATTCGAAAATGATCTTTTTACTAATTTTTATAATAAAAGGGGCATAAGTCATAATTTTTCTTTTCCCCGCACACCACAACAAAATAGTGTAGTAAAAAGAAAAAATCATACGTTACAAGAATATGCACGAAAACTATTAAAATAGTAGTGGTTTACCAAAACATTTTTGGGCCGAAGCTATTACTACGGATTGTTATGTTTTGAATCGAGTAACCATACGACCAATGAGTAAACATACTTGTTTCCAAATATTTTTTGGAAGAAAACCTAAAGTATCATATTCTAAAACTTTCGGATCAAAATGTTTTATATTAAATACAAAAGATAATTTAGGAAAATTCGACCCAAAGGCGGATGAAGGAATCTTTGTTGGATATTCGGATCGTAGCAAGACGTATAGAATTTTTAATAAGCGAACTAACATAATTGAAGAAAGTTTACATGTTTCATTTGACGAAAATTTTCTTAACCATCACAGTAATGACATTGAAGAAATCATTCCAATAACAAATACAACAAACTCATCTAATAATGAGACAAATGCACAAAATAATACTTTAGTGCCATCCCCTAGAATTCTAAAAGACCATCCAAAAAAATATATCATTGTGGATCTTAATTCTAGAGTAACTAGAAATCAACTTAATCAAATAAGTCATATTGCATTTGTATCAAATTTTGAACCAAAAAATTATAAAGAAGCTTCGAACGATAATTTTTGGATAGTAGCAATGCAAGAAAAATTAAATCAATATGAACGTAATAATGTATGGGAATTAGTACCAAGACCAGAAAATCAATCGATTATTGGAACAGAATGGGTATTTAAAAACAAAGCAGATGAAAATGGAAATATAGTTAGGAATAAAGCACATTTAGTCACTCAAGGTTATAATCAAGAAGAAGGTAACGGCTACGACAAAAGTTTTGCTTCAGTAGCAAGACTCGAGGCCATACGTACATTACTTGCTTTTGTAAGTCATCATAATTTTAAATTATTTCAAACGGATGTCAAAAGTGCCTTTTAAATGGTTTTATTAAAGAAAACGTATATGTTGAACATCCTTCATTGTTTGTTCACGAAAAATATGCCGATCATGTTTTTAAATTACACAAAGCCTTATATGGTTTAAAGCAAGCCCCTCGTGCCTGGTACGAACGTCTTAAGAATCATTTGATTACATCTATTTTTCAAATAGGTAAAATAGATACGACTTTATTTATTAAACGAAAAAATAACGACATCTTAGTTGTACAAATTTACATAGACGATATTATTTTTGAATCAACTAACGAGAATCTTTGCACTCAATTTCGAATATTATGAAAAACAAATTTGAAATGTCTCACATGGGTGAATTGAATTTCTTTTTAGGTTTATAAATAAAACAACTTGAAAATGGTATTTTTATTCATCAAGAAAAATATTGTAACGATTTATTACGTCGTTTTCAAATGGATAAAACTTCAAGCAAACCAACACCAATGAGTACTAGTGTTCACTTGGAAAAAGATGATAACGGAAAAGATTTTGATGAAAAATTATATCATAATATGGTTGGCTCCTTACTATATTTGACGGCTAGTCGACCCGACATTATGATGAGCGTATGTCTTTGTGCCCGATTTCAAAAAAAACCAAAAGAATCTCATCAAAGAGCTGTAAAATGTATCTTACAATATCTATCTAGTACTAGAGATTACGGTTTGTTTTACCCTAAGGGATCATCATTTGAACTTGTTTCATATAGCGAGGCAGATTTTGGTGTATGTAAAATAGACCGTAAGAGTACTAGTGGAACGTGACACTTTATCATACAATCATTAGTTTCATGGTTTAGGAAAAACCAAAAATGTGTCTCCTTATCCACTTGCGAAGCCGAATATATTTCAGCAGCTCTAGCATATGCACAAGTGATATACATGCAACAAACGCTTAAGGATTTCGACAAATTTATCGATAAATCACCAATATATTGTGATAATACAAGTGCAATAAATTAATCAAAAGACCTGTAAATCACTCACGTACTAAACACATAGATATAGGACATCATTTTTTACGCGATAATGCAGACAAAGGAATTATTACATTAGAATACGTTAATATTGAGAACCAAATAGCAGACATTTTCAGAAAACCACTAAATGAATAAACGTTTGTCAAACTGCGATGTGATTTATGAATATGTTCTCTAAATGATCTTGTCAACATATTTTTAATTCATTCTGTTTTTAGTTAAAGAATTTTGATCCACAATCTATTTTTTTCTTTAACAATAACCGACAATTTTGTGGACTGTTTGTTTTTTTAACTATCTATAACCTCTTTGAACATGCATAAATAGCTCATTTTTAACACACACACACACACACACACACACACACATATATATAGATTTTATATTTGAACAAACAAAAGCAAAAACATGTCTTCCAACAATTCTCATCTCTCCTTCTCGACACCAACATTGAATAGTTCAGTGGATACACCTCATTGCCTTCCTACTCCTACACCAGATCAGGAACCGACCTTTAAGTGGTCCTCTTACCACATTGGATTCACTCCCGATAAAAAAGGTCCAAACATCTCTATTTGTCTCTCCTAACACCAAGGAGAAAATCGGTGAGATACATCATTACAAAAAGTAAGAAATAGATCCACAACAAGAATTATACTTTGAACAAAAGATCACTGCGCGACGACTAAGTTTTCTGGAGCAAGTAGCGATCAAATTTTGTAATTCACGAAAGAAGGATGTACATGAACCACTTCCGATTCCTTTCAATTCTTTGGATCCCTCTTCCTCTTATCGTACACCTTTGGATCTTTCACCTAAGCGATTCTTTGGTTCTCCAAGAACCAACGAACGTGGATTTGGTCTCCACTCAAGCCATGGAAGGATAACACATCTGAAGATCGCAATGCTCCATCGTCCTCTAAATAAATATGCTTAATCTTATTGTATTTTTATCTAAGTATATTTATATTCTTCTTCTCATATAATAATATTATGTGTTACTAAAATCAATCTCTCGAAAAATAAGCAACACCCTTCAAAATAAGGCTATTTTAAGGAAAACTGGATATTTCGGACGTCTGAACATTGCCATCAGACATCTGACACCCTTGTATCACACAATTTTTTAACATTGTGCATATATCAGACGTCTGATATAACCAACCAGATGTTTGAAAATACTTTCTGCCTTATAAAAAACACAACGGCCTATTGCAGACGTCTAAAATTGGTTCTCAGACGTCTGAATAAAGTTTCTGCCTTCTCAACGTAAAAACAAGGCCAATTTCAGACGTCTGATTTTACTTCCAAACGTCTGACAAAACTCTCTGCCTTTCAAAATTTAAAAATCGATCTATTCCAAACGTCTACCACCAACAACCAGACGTTTGATTCTATTTACTTTCTTTAAACTAGGTTAAATCAGACGTCTGATTCACCTTTCAGGCGTTTGAAATTCAATCGACATTCTTAAGTGCCTTGATAACGTCTATTTTTTTTCACATTTCTCACTTACATATCATTTCGTTTCTACTATAAAGTCAATTTCCTAATTCTCAAAGTCGCTTTCTCCTCCAAACATGCTCGAATCTCATCGCTCCTAAAACAAAAAATCCTAAAATCTCTAATCGCAAGCAAGACCAAGCTACTTCATCCAACCCGCAAGTTTGCTCTGGCGATCAAATTGAGAGATGGATGAATCGCGTACTACATTCAATCAAAATATATGAAGACAATCAAAAGAAGGAGCTTCATCCAGGTCCTTTCTACAATTTGATCAAATTTCCTATGTACGGCTTAGATGAAATATGTGAAAATGTAGGGTTACAATAGTTGATCTCTTTCAACTCGAATAATATCCAAATAAACCAATTTGCTATATTCCTATTCTACGCTAATTTAGATAGCACAACCGTTTGGAATACCGAAAACGACGATAATTGGCTATGGTCAAGTGTTTACGATAATACTATTAGACTAACTCCAGGGATCATAGGCCGAACTCTCGGATGTTTCGACACCAGAGAAGATTTATATAATATTCCGGATATGCGTCTCAAACCGAGAGATAATATCACACATCAAATATGGGACGATGAAATGCCCAGATTTGCATCAAAATACATAAGACCTAAGACGAGACTTCTCACTAGAATGATTATCAACACTATCATTCCTCGTCTTGGAGTCATGAGCAAATCACAGATTTAGAGCACCAGGCTCTATATGCTATATTCAGTGGAACAAGGGTTAATTGGGAGAAATTTATATTTGGCGAGCTCAAACATTATTGGACTCGATCACGCCCATCCATCATCTATCCTGCATACATCATGCGTCTTCTAAGAGCACACAACATTCCTTCTTACTTATCAACTTTTGAAGAGATTTCTCCGAAGTACGCCTCTACAAAGTTTTTCTCCCTAGTGCACTTACCAGAAAATCATCTAGATTTTATGTTATTTGAAGAGTCGACGCAATATCATCAAGCCGGACAAGCTAGGCCTCTACCCCAAGAACAACCTGAACCATCACAAGACGTAGAACAACATCGCGAGCATACTCCTCCTCCTGCACCTTTTGATTATTCGTGACAAAAAGACATTTTGGAGACTCGCACTGGGACAAATCCAAATGAGAGTATTCGCGACTTAACTCTTTAAAATCAACTTATTCTATCAAAATTATTGGCTAAGCGTATTGGTAGTTTTGAAACATCGTTTGCTTCACGCCTAGCCATAGTTGAAGCATCGCTTTCAACAACATTATCCGTTCTAAAAGAGGTTCTTCAATAAGTACGTGGTCCTCAACCACCTTCGGAGATTGGCCAACTCTAGTGCCTTCTCCTACTTCTTCCAAACACTCTAAAATTTTTAAAGAAGAAAAAGAACCTCTTGAAAAGACTCCTACATCTCCTAAAAAACAAGCTAATTCTTCAAAGAATGTAGATGAAGGAGATGATCAAGCTCAAGCCTCCCCACAAGATTCTTAGATATTTTTTGTGTTTCATCTTTTGTATCAAGAATCTATGCATATAATCAATCAATTTGTTTAATGCAAAGTGCTTTTTGGTTTGTAATTTCTGTGCATATTCATATAACCTTCCTACGATTAGTAAATATTAAATGGTATGGACATAATTTATAAATTAAAAATTATTAATGCTTTTTGATGATGCCAAAGAGGGAGAAATGATGGAAAGCACATATTTAAGGCGAGATTTATAAAAATTATATCTAAGTACATTGTATAATTGTCATCATCAAAAAGGGGGAGAATGTAAGGAAATCCAATATATGGTTTGATGGCAACAACTATACAATGGAAATCGAATATACACACACACACACACACACACACACACACACACACATATATATAGGTACTTGCTAGAACAACAGCACTAGAAAGACAACAACAAGGCTCAAAGGAAACTACAAGAGACTATAAGTCGGTAGGAATAAAGAGCACAAGAACAAGAGCACAAAAACTGATATGCACAATATCAGACATCTGGGTGCACAAGCCAAATGTCCGAGTCAGTTTTCTGGAACAACTTGCAGGAAAAATCAGTCTGGTAATAGCACTCATACAGCTGATCTTCTACTATACTCAAAAATATATATAGTATCAGACGTCTGAAACATATCCTAGACGCCTGATTTCAAACTCAAATTTCGAAAATGGACTTCAATACCACATATGAATGGACATTTCCGCTTCTCTTCACCGCAACTCTTCATCATCAATAGAAGCAACCGAAGAACGTTCTTTAATGGATGCATCTACTCAGGATACCTTTCTACAGCTATATAGCATCAAGAATCAAGAGAACGAAACTCAATTAACTCACCTTACTCACTTACGCTTTCTGATTCTATACTCTATCATATATTCTTGATCTCTAAACTCTAGCAATCTATACTTATATTCATTCTTCCATATACTCAGTTCTTCATAGACAATACTCTTTAGATATATATTGGAAGCAATTATACTAATTAGTCAACATCCATGTTATACTAGAACACACATTTGACAAGAATAACTTATTGCAACCAAGCCTATTCCTCCGGGCGAAGCGAGGGTTTTGGATAGTCGAATACCAAAAGGGAGCTTTAGGACTAGACGTAGGACGGGAGGTTCGAACCAGTATAAATCTTGGCATGCTTATACTATATTTACTTAGATTAATACTATTTTAGTTGCATCATATATTTTGTTACATATACTTGCATATACATTACATGATCCACCCCGTAGATTTTCAGATAGAACCAAACAGAACAATACAGAATCTCATATCATAGGAAAAACATATAATATCATATCAGTTATCTTTACAAAATAGAAATTATATATATATACATTAATCAGAGTTCAATAATTAATCACTAGTTATCAGCATGGACAGTTATAATAATCTGTCCTCACAATTGCCGATACTATAAAACAACTAAGCAGTGGATAATTAACAGATACATGTATACAAAAATAAAGATCTTCAGCTCTCCTGTTGAAGCTCCAAAAGTACCAAAACTGAACCTATAAATACACTCGGTCTGACTCGAGCATTGAAAGGGAAGAACGCCTGGATTAGTCAGGTAAACTAGTGTGAGAAACACACTTAAACTGAATTTATTAAATTACCAAACTTTTCCTTTATCAAAACAAAAGTATCTCATAAGACAAGTCCACACATAAACATGGACATGTTTTTACGTTACGATAACTAAAATATTTCATATCAAATCATCTCATATTATACTAGTGTCTAGTATGCAAATAACATTAATCGTAGCTGAAATTGTTACATTTATTAACCCAAAATGGGTAATACAATCAAAATGATAGGTACATAGTGAAGTTTGGATTTCCATACAAATGACCAGATGAAGGGACTACCATTCGATGGGTACAGCTCTAGATGGATGTCCCGAGGCATAGAACATCTGCCTTCTACCAACACAAGACCAACCCACCTCTATAACTAGATGGTACCGAATATGTCATCCTTTGGTTGTTACCAACCTTTTCCGAGGGCCTTCTAACATACAAACCATAATAATCAGATACATGACGTCATAGCGTGTAAAGATATATCTAGAAGAAGATGATCATATCCTACTTGGGAGCGACCCACTTAGCCTTGATGCATCTAACCATGTTTTGGTCATTTTCGTTTGATGAGGCCTGAGGAAACGATTACCTTTCACATATCACATATCACATCACTTTGAATGCCACACGGCCATTTCCATTGACTACTAATTACCTTCCACAAAAATACAACCCTTGAGCTCATACGTCTCAAGGAGGGTGTTAAGCCAAGAGAAGTTTCCTTCTCCGCCACTACTGATGTACGTTTGTAAAAACCAATGTGCGTAATCTTTAGAAATGCAGTGTCAGACAAGCATCCATACAAGTTGTCCAGGAACATGACAAACCGAAGGTACTTTCCTACCACATCCTATCGGGAAATCCCTATGATTAGTAGCGAATAGTCCTTGCATTAGGTATTTCATAATGAAGAAACCACTGCTGCTGTATGTATATTGGGATTTTAACCCCAAACGATCAACTAGAAGTCCCCCACTATGAAAATCTTGAATGTTAGTATCATCACAAGCAAGCTGCACAATTGTCGCATATACATTGGTCCGGAGTGGTTTTCGGATAAACCAATCTCAGGCTTTTCGCACCAATAACCAAAAAGCGTTTCTCAACCTCACACAGAAACTAAGTCTCATAGACTTATCACATCTCCAACTTTCAACTTGCTATCCTTCGGCCAAGAAGGAAGCTCGATAGATTGAAGTAATACTCCACACTACATGAATCAACATCATCAATACAAACGATAATCAAGCCTACACAAAAGGCTACGTACTAAGTTAACGACTAAATAGTTCCCACATCAAGTCGAGAAACTAAAATTTCCAAATTTTATAGTCGGTTATTTAACTACCAAAGTAAACAAACAAATATTCAGCACCATATGCAATCACTAAGCCCTTTTAATTAGTCTTTTATTAATTAAATTATTTGCCAAATGTTCACTTCAAAATTATCTTTAAAAAGATATATTCTCAAAACCATTTCAACTTCTATATTAGAAAACATTTCCATATACTTATTTAAAAATAAGTAATTCACAAATTCATTTATTTTCAACACTTAGAAAATATTACATACACTTAAATCACGATTAAGTATATATATTTTATTCTGTAAGGAAAACATTCTCTTTAAACACATTTATTTGGGTCAAAACAAATGTTGTGTAAAACATCATTACGACAACCCAAAATCATTAGTATAGGGATTCGAAAATTAGATAGATATATGAATCGCATATACTATACAAAACATTTTCTTTCGAAAAACATATGCTATAACAATAATGTTATAGTCCATCATTTCCTTACTTCTCGGAAACGTCTATTTCAACAATGAACGTTGAAATCTATGGTTTCGATACTTAACACCTTTTAGAACTTCTTCAAACCATTTAACTTCATTTAAAAGATCACTTTCCAAAACATTTATATAATTTAAAAGTTTATTCACTTTCCAAAATCGTGAATATAAATCATTTGCCAAATTCAATGTTTCTACACATTTATTTTAGGGATTATCCACTCTTCAAAATCGTGGATATAATAACCAAATACATTGCTTTTACACATTTAATTTAATGGACTATTCACTGTCCAAAATCATGGATGAAATTCCTTTAATAATTTCTATATTTAACTTATCATATTTAATTGATTTTGGATTTATAAACAATGTTTATAAATTTAACTTCCATTTCTAAAATCCTTTTGTTAACCAATCTCATTTATCTCATTATATGCCAAAATCCAAATTATAAGTTAATTACTTATAATTCATTTATTTACCAAATCCATTCATTTTATAACTTCACAATTCGTAAATCTTATTCACTTATAAAATCCAATTATAACTTCATTTAAACATTTACCAAACTCCTTTATAATCCCATTATTTTGATTTATAAAAATTCAACTTTATAAATGTTTTATGTAAACCATTTATAATAAATCAAAAATATCAATTTAAACTTTTTTACCAACTAATTAATTCCTTATTTTAAAAATCATATTTCAATTATATTACCCAAACATCATAATTTTTATAACATAAAAATTATAACATTTATTGACTTAAAATAAATTCCTTCTTTTAACAAATTCGAAAATCAATAAAACATCTATTTTCAAAAATAACTTTAAAATCCTTTTGAATTCGAAATCATCACTTTAACATTTTTAAATTACCAAAAAAGGCCCAGTGCTACAACAACACTAAATACATCAATCACATCAATCCTGATATCCAAAACATCATATGTCATATGATAAAACATATATAACAATATCTGTGAGTCAGAAAGAGTGAGTTGTACTCATATTGGTTCCAATAGCAGTTGTAGTGTTTTATTCCGAATAAAATTAAACGAGTGTTTAATTTTACCCAAAATTTACACTAGCTCCGATTAACTCCAAACTAGCTCTAAAATATAGTGCTCGTCAGTACGGACCTAATGCAACTTGTTTCATAAAAAACGGACCTCGTATGAAGAAGTTATGCAACTTTAAAGTTTATACGAATTTAATATATAAATTAATTTCATTTCTTTTTATATTTTAAAACCTTTAATCGCAGCCGTTCTTTTTTTTGATGAGACCTTGGTCGTTGTTCTCTTTCTTCCTCCCAGGCTATATTTCGAATGAAAGAACCCATATGCTCGAAACTTTGATCGATCGCCACGCTTGAATCCCTCAGCCATCCAAGGATCAACCTGCGTCATCGTCTCCGCCTACCCACGCCGCACGTACGACCAGAGCCTTATCAAGCTCGGTCGTGAATATGCCTCGAAAAATGTGAATGAATGCCGGATGTTCAAGCTCGATATGTCGTTGGTCCATCACCTCGTTTTCGATCATAGCCGTACAGAGATGGGAAGCTCTCGCGATCCTGTTCAAGTTTGTAGTTGAAAGCATTTGCTAAAAGCTGATAGACTGAGATAAGAGGAAGAAGTTTCGAAAGATATCGGCCATTAAATGAAAAACTACGGCCAGGGCTTTGAGATTAGGGTTTGTGGAAAAACAGAATAATGACGTCCTTTTATATAAAATTCCGTGACACTATTCATCGTCAAAATTTTCAAACTCGAAACGAAGCATGCCACCTGACGTTTATATTTTTTAACCCCTATTCTAAACACAATGGAATATATATTGGAAGCCAATTCAATCGTATTTGAAAGATATGTTTTTGAATCGACTATTTAAATTTAAAATTTACTTAAACAGATTTCTACGCGTTTTAGCTTGCCCCGGATAAACCGTAAATCTGATTGACATGAAATTTGAAATCCTATAATAATATAACATTACAGATCCAATGAAACTAGTTTCATCGAAATCCAAGACTGTATAAAAATGGCTATTTTTACACTTAATTAAATATTAAAATATTCAATTTTAACAAATTAACTTTTAAATCAATTTCGAAAGTTTACTAACATCATTCGAATTCAAATAGAATTTAATTCAACTTTACAAATTATTTTCATTCATATTAAATCCAAATTTCAATTATTTTAGTAATTTCAAATATTAAATTAACAATTTAATTATCCAACTAAATCACTATATTCGAAATATAAATTATTCAACTTATAAAATTAACTTGTGAATATTTAAAATCAATTAAATATACGAATTTTAAATGACTGAAATTCTAGATCGTTACAGTGACGATGATAAAGATTGTACTTGGGAGGTTGAGAGCAGGATTAGAGATACTTATCCTAATTTGTTTGATGATATGTTTTGCCTTCTTGTTTGTTTTGTGCACCTTATTGTAATTTCGAGGACGAAATTCTTTAAGGAGGGGAGTCTGTAACACCCCAGATTTTTGATAACATTGTTTAGGAGATTTAGTCAATTAAATTAAATAAAATAATGTGTTGATTAGGAGATTAAGATTTGATTTCAATTAAGGTAGCCATGCCTTTTTAAACAAATAAATTAAAAGAAGGGTTTAAAATGAATTAGAGGAGGGGTATTATGGGAAAGAGACCATTCCTATATCTTCTTCCTTAGTCCGTGTATTATGTACACATTCATTTCATTTCATAATTTTCAAAATCAAGGCCGGCCACCATTAGCAAGGAAACGAGAAGAGGAAACTAAGGAAAAGCTTAGGGAAAAGCAAATTCAAATCAAAACTCATTCAAATCTCAAGCCCCTTAATCTCTAAAGCAAAGGTGAATAATGTTTACATCTCTAAATTTTTATGGTTTTGATTTGAGATTAAATACGAATGATTTTGCAAAGGTTTGTCATGTTTTTGGGTGATAAAATGATTATATATACATATTGATGATTTATGAATGTTCATATAGATTTTCATGATTTAAGATGAAAATCCTATTAAATGACATCCGTTAGCCTTGCGAATTTTTATGGTGATCTAAAATGATATTTTAGAAATGGGTTTCAATTTTCAAATTTTTCTGAATTTTTGTGGAATTATTATGAATTTTCTAAGGAAGAAAAATGATATTTTGGATTATAAAATTATTTATGGGAAAAATATTTATTGTTTGGATCTGAGAACTTTATATGTTTAAAAGAACATGTTAATTGATTTTCTGGAATTTTCTAAGATGATGTAATAGTTATATAAAATTATTTAAGGTACGAGACATAAATGTTGTATATAATTATAAAGGAGAAATGAGATTTTTCAAAATTGTTTAAATTTCCAAATAAGGAATTTTGGCATCATTTTTGAGTATAAAAATCATGCAACCAATTAAATTTAGACAAATAAGGCAAGTTGGTTACATAAGAACTATTTTAAGTACGAATAAATAGGATTTTACCTATTTTAACTCTTTCGGCAAGAAGTTCTGCCTCTATTCCAAACATTCCGACAAAGAGCTTTCGACAATGTCAAATGGTTTAAAAGAAAAGGTTTTGATTGAGTTGTTTCTTGTTTTAACTGAAACCTTTCGACAAGGCCAAAATGTAAAGCTTTCGAAAAAGTCAAAAGGTATGAAACCTTTTGACTAAGTCGACAAGATCATAGTTGCTGCTTCCTACCTTTTGATTCAGTTGCTTTCGAAGGGAATCTTTTATTTTCTAACAGTTGCTGCCTCTACATAGTAGGATCTAGATTAACCCTAGAGGGGGGGGTGAATAGGGTTATAGCAAATTTTCTCGATGTAAACACAGAGATAAAACGCAGAAATGAATATGCTGAAAAAAGTAAACCGCACACAAAATTTACCCAGCTTCGGCAACCCCTGCCTACTGCTGCATTCCCAGATTTCTATTAGAATTAAACAGTATCACGCTTACAAACACTCTACTAGACTCGCAGACATTTGCTCCCGCTCACAAACACTCTACTAGACTCGCAAACATTTGCTCCCGCTCACAAACACTCTACTAGACTCGCACACCCTGCTCCCGCCTATAGAGTTTCGTTTACTCACAAACTCTGCTCCCGCCTACAATAGAACTTTGATTACTCGCAAACTCTGCTCTCCCGCCTATAGAGCTTTGCAAACTCGCACACCCTGCTCACTGAACCAATTCTAACTAGACAATCCGACACTACCTAATCCCTAGGTGGTGATTTACAAATTCTTTGACTTGAAAAAAAATAAAAAACAACAATTAAAAGACAATAGAAAATAACCCTAAACCCTAATTAACAATATAGTAAAGCCCTTAATAATAATAACAAGGCCGACCCTATTCTCTTCTTCAACCCGTTCCTTTTTGACTTGTGAAAATATGGCCGATCCTCTTTCGTTCCTCTTTGCAACTCAATTAGGGCTTCTACAAATTTGCTCTTGCTCCTTGCGATTCAAACTAGGGTTGTGCAAATTGAAGTGCCGCTCGATCTCGTTCGATAGTAGGCTTTGATGCTCTTTGATTTGCTCACGGCTCTTTAATTTGGATCGAGTTCGTTTTGCGATTTCGGTACGTAATTTATCCCTTTTTCTTTACTGGTTGATGCTTGAACTCGATGCTTGAAATTGCCAGTGATGATTGGGTTATATATGCGTTCGAATTCCTTGAATTACGTTCTCTAAATATATTTGAATTCGTCAATGGCCGTTCGATCTTGTATTGATGCTTGGGATTTGTTCTGACTTTGTCACTTTCGTATTTTTGGTAGCTTGATTCACACGGTATTGATTTGATTTCGTCTGATTGGTTCACAATCGTATATACTTGAAATACTCGGTCAACTTGATTTGTAATTCTCGGCTTTGAATTTTGATGGCATCGTGAATTTCTCTGTTGACTTGGCTTGATACTCACGGCTTTGAATTTTTGTGATGTCTGACTATGCCGTGATTATTTTTTTTCTCTTTGACCTTGATATGTTTTCACGATGTCCTCTGCCTTGTTTCACTGTCCAGATGCTCTTCACTGAGCATACTGTAGCTGGTCGTTGCATTTTGTTATCATTGATTTGTTGTGCTTGCTGTATCTTGTAGTTGCACTTCTAGTTGGATATGTTGGCACTGTTGATTAGTTGATCTGACTTATTTGGCTTGTACATGCTGTAGTGTCTGGTCTTTTCATTCATGTTGCAACTGTTCCACTGCAGTTTCATTGTGACTGCGACTCCATGACTTGATCTTTGTTGAACTGGCTGTTGTCATGATTGCTGTGGCACTGAACTTGATCTCTATTGTATTCATCTTTACTGACTTGATTCACTTCATGTTTGTCCTGTCTCACTTCCATGTTTGGCTTGTTCTTGGTCTCTGTTACATGCTTGCTGTTGCATGCTTGTGATATTCATGTTGATTGCTTCATGACTTCGACTGTTTGCATACATTTCATGCAGTCTTCAGTTTGTACTTCTGGAGCTTGTATAATTTGAGTTGTAGCTTGATGGTTTTGTAGTTGTAACTGGACATTTGAGTTTGTTGCATTTGTGCATTTGCCTTTGATTCATGCTGTATTGTCTCTATTGTTGGGTCAGTGATGCACTTGGTTATTCGTCCCTTACTGTCGTAGATGTTGCACTGCATCACCACTGTGTTGATCTTGCTTCTGCATATTGTTGTATCCATGTTGTTGTTGCTATGCCTTGTCTGGTTCATACTTGTTGAACTGGTTTTGTTTGGTCATTTCTTGGTCATTGCACGGGTCATTGCTTGTGAAGTTTGATATTGCATCATTATGTACTTGATAAATGCACTTCTGGTACGCTGCAGCTTGCATCACTGGTGCACTTTGGTCTTTGTGATTTTATTGCTGTTGACATTGTACTTGAGCTTTGTACATGAACTGTGCTGTCTCTGACCTGTGCACATTGTTGCATTGTTGATGATTCATTAGCATGCTTCTGATTGGTCTTTGTTGCCTCTTGCATGTAGTTGGTTGTAACTGTGTTGGATTTTATTCTGGTTGGCACTTGCACTGATCTGCATACATGTGCTTTGATGGAGTTTTGATTTGTCGAAGCTTTGCATTCTTCAAGTTGCCTTGTGTTGAATCCAGTTTTAAAACTCGGATTTAACCTTGTGCTCGTGTCGTGATTTTCAATGTTATTGCACGTGAGTTGAACCCGGTTTTTCATTTGGGTTTGACCTGTGCTCACCTGTCCCTGTAAATCAATCAAGTGTATATATCGGCGTGCACGGCCCTGTGGCATATACAGTAATACACTGTGTATGTCACAAGTTGTTCGTGTATGATGAATTCAAATTTAAATTATGACGAATAACCCAAATAACTGAGGCAAATCATATTTTCAAAAATTATCTTTTATTTTTGAATTGCAAAAATATTTCTTTTTCAATTTTACTACGTTAGTTTATATTTTTGCTGATTTCTCAGATGCTGGATTCAAACTGGAAGGAAGTTGAAGATAAATATGAGTGTGAGTGATATGTAGTGAGGTGAACTGTAAATATGAAATGTGATGTAATAGTAATCAAAGTTGTATAGTTATAGTGAGAGCTTGAAATTGTACTATTCAAAAATGTAATAAATATTTATTTGAATAAAGTATCTGTTTGAATTCAAATTCTGTGTAATTTATTTTATTCAACAAATATTTATTTAAACTGTGAAAAATAGAATAGTATATTAACAAATACATTTAAACGAATGTATATATGTTTATTATCATCAAACAAAAATCATATAAGCGCATATAAGCGCATATTCAACAATCTCCCCCTTTTGATGATAACAAACATATATTTAAGATTTTGAAAGTATTAAATGTATTTGATCGTTCAATTTGCTCCCCCTATTTAAATGCTTCCTCTCTACATGATACTCCCCCTACATATATGCATACAAATAGAAATATATAAATGAGCCTATATGCAAATGGAAAATTATTTGACCTTTGCTTGATTCTATTTGACAAAATCTTAACTTTTCTCTCCCCCTTTTGTTATCAGCAAAAGAATAATAGTGTTATAAAAATAGGGATGAAGTGACAGACATGAATCAAACATTTAAATCAATTGAATATAAATATCAAATTTCAGTAAAACTCAAACAAAAATCATAATTACCCCTGTCAGACGCATATTCCACTTTCAGAAGTGATGGGGATAAAATCATCGAAAATCATATAGTTCTGTCTATTTGTGGTATATTTATTTCGGGAAATTTGAATATCTACTAACCATGCATAACCGTTAGGACTTTTAAATGAGATTAGTAGTATTCACATTTAATTTAAAAAATGAAATCAAGTATCTTCTAACCACGCATGACCGTGAGGACTTTTAAATGGGATTAGAATCAACTTGTCTATTTGAATCAATTAATTTTGATATGCGTTCCATACATACATAACCGTGAGGACTTTTAAATGAGCATGGAAGCACATAATCAAAAATCCAAGTAATTCACCCATGCATAACCGTGAGGACTTTTAAATGAGAGTGAATACTTTGGATATTTATTTTTATTGCCAAATATAATAAATTGAAGCACAAATAATTTCCTTCACAAATTTAAAGATATTAAAGAACAAATGATTTCCTTTGTAAACTACCACAAATTTACATACTATATGTAATTTTATGAGTGATGGTCGATAGAAAGATGGTAGAAATAGAAATGATCATGGAACTTTTACCCAACAAAAAAGTATTTATAACTCTTGTTATGAAATTCTAAAGAAATTTTCTAATTATACTTTCTCGAGTTATAATATATGATAAATATCAACACTCGTCACTTTTTCAATCACTATTCATCTTTTCGATAATCAAAGGGAGTCAGATTAGTCAAAATAGTCATTTAAAATCAAATTCAAAAAATCAATTTTTCAAAAATGACTAATATGTAAATATGGTCAAACAATATTTTCTCGAGGGGGTTTTATAAGAAAATTTTCTGCTATTTGAAAATTATTTCAAGTGAAATATATGCAGATATTTTCTTTGAAAAACGATGCAGCAAATGAATGTTTCAAAAAAAAAATTAATCACGTTACACTAATAATTTTTCTATCAACTATATCACCAGTGTAATCTGCATCTGAATTTAAATTTCACTCAATATTTAATCGTTGGATGACAAAGACCAGATTTGTGAAATTTTAACAAGCTATCCCAGAATGAAGCCATGTTAACACTCAAACAAATATCATAGTGTTAATTTCAGAAACCATAGGATGAACAACTATCAACAGTCATTAAAATTTCATTATTATTTCAAAACAATTTCTTGAAGTTTCAACAATTTCATAAAGTTTAAACAATTTCAGAAATTTCTTAAAATATTTTTTATAGCATGAGTAAACAGTAATCAATCAACATCATAAATTGACCAAACAGATTAAGTTCAATGATGAAAGGATGGTTGGTCTACTTTTAAGCACAAATCAAAGTAAGAACAAGTCAAAAGAAATCGTATCAATTAAGAATAAGTCAGAATTAAAAAATCATCTCTTTTCAACATCGCAATCTTTGGCTGATTTCATTCAGAATACGGTGCAGATTATCACATTTAATATATCGTTCAAAACAATTTTACCTGTTTTACCTTTACGATAACTTTTCGTTGTTGTCCATTGTGATTCTGTCACCTTTATACTAGGCTAAGGAACTTTGCTTTGTCGCCCGTTGTGTTTCTGGAACAGCCAAAATCCAGAGAACATTGTTGTTGTTCCTTAGCCTGCCACCATACCTACACGGGAAAAGATTTATGTGACCTATTTGTTTTTATAGGTCCATGATTGTTAGTGGCAGAATATGAAAAATATGTTTTTGGAGACCCAAAACTATTTATATATGTTCCTTTTGGCACCCAAATTTTTTTGACTTTCAAAGATTTTATATTTATGCCTTTTGGAACCCAAATCGGTATAGTTTTCACATGTTTGGGTCTATACCAACAATTATTTTGATTATGTCCAAATTTTCTACAAATCGTACACATTAAATTGACTTGATTAAATTTTGTGTTCTTGTTCCTATGACTATGATGTCCAATTATTTCAGATCGAGCAAAGACACTTTTACCTTTTGCATTATCATCATCTTGCGATTTCCCAAAATCTAGTCCTTTTCTGTTGTTAGCAAAAATTTGATTTCCCAATAGCATTTTGAAAGATTTTTCTCCTTTTGAAAAGTTATTCAGAGATTTCTCAAGATTTTGGACTTTGGTTTTTAATGTTGTGTTTTCAGTTACAAGTGAGGTGCATCTATTTATAAAATCCTTTTTCCTAGTGTCAATGTTTTCCTTAAGACTCAAGTTTTCTTTTTCGAGATTCTCAGAGTTATTCTTAAGTCTTGTCAATTCTGAATCTAAAATTTTACATTGGTTACATTCTAGGTTTTGAATATTTTCAAGTTCAGTTTCTAACCTAGAATTTTCATGGGCGAGTTTCCTCCTTTCAGATTTCAGTTTTTCAATTTTTGATTCAAGACTATCAATTGTTTTAGTAAGATCTAAGCACATAAAAACAAGATCTCTATAGGAATACTCACCTGCCTCACTAGATTCCTCGGAGCTTGCTTCTGAAACTGATTTTGCCATAAGACACAAGTTAGCCTCCTCTGAGCTGCTATCCGAAGCTTCCTCTCCTTCTTCATCATCCCAAGTCGCTGCAAAGGCATTCTTCTTCTTTTTCTTTCCTTTGTTGTCTTTGAGAAGTGGGCATTTTGGTTTGATGTGGCCAGGCTTGTTGCAGTTATAACACGTCAGTTCATTATCGGAATTTTCAGAATCTTTTGGCCTATTACAACTTGTTTTCTTCTTGCGTGGCTTGAATCTAGACCATCTTCTAAGATTATTGACAGCCATTGCAAGCTCTTCAATTGGATCTTCTTCATCGCTTTCTTCTTTGCTTTTTAAGGCAATCGTCTTCTTCTTTGGTTCGGAGTTGTTGCATTCTTCCTTTGCTTTTAGCTCAATCTCATATGTTATCAAGTTACCAATCAACTCCTCCATGCTTAGTTTACTCAAATCTTTCGATTCTTGGATTGCCGTGACTTTTGCCTCAAAGTTCATCGGTAAGACTCGTAGTATCTTCCGCACAAGCTCTACCTCAGTGAAGACTTTCCCAAGCGCTCTAGCGTTGTATACCAAGGTTGAAAAGCGTCCAAACATGTCTTTTATGCTCTCGCCTTTGTCCATCACAAAGTTTTCGTATTCATTGCTGAATAGGGCTAGACGAGACTCCTTGACTTGAGAAGTTCCTTCGTGTGTCACCTCCAAAGTGTGCCAAATTTCCTGTGCTGTTGTACAATGAGAAATTCTATTAAATTAATTTTTATCAAGAGCACATATCAAAGAATTCATGGCTTTAGCATTTGTCGTTTTCAATCTCTTATCATTAGCATCCCACCTATCCTTAGGTTTAGGAATCTCAGTATCACCAACGATTATAGTGGGAGCTTTATAGCCAGTTTCAATAATATCCCAAACATCATAATCAACAGAACTAAGATAGATACCCATTCTAACTTTCCAATAAGCATAATCGTTCCCGTTAAACATGGGTGGCCTGGCAATAGATTGCCCCTCAGAAAAAGCATTATTCGGTGAATTCATGACTTTAGAGTTAAAAACAAAAAATACCGGGCTCTGATACCACTTGTAGGATCTAGGTTAACCCTAGAGGGAGGTGGGGGTGAATAGGGTTATAGCAAATTTTCTCGATATAAACACAGAGATAAAACGCAGAAATGAATATGTTGAAAAAAGTAAATCACACACAAAATTTACCCAGCTTCGGCAACCCCTGCCTACTGCTGCATTCCCAGATTTCTATTAGAATTAAACAGTATCACGCTTACAAACACTCTACTAGACTCGCAGACATTTGCTCCCGCTCACAAACACTCTACTAGACTCGCAAACATTTGCTCCCGCTCACAAACACTCTACTAGACTCGCACACCCTGCTCCCGCCTATAGAGTTTCGTTTACTCGCAAACTCTGCTCCCGCCTACAATAGAACTTTGATTACTTGCAAACTCTGCTCTCCCGCCTATAGAGCTTTGCAAACTCGCACACCCTGCTCACTGAACTAATTCTAACTAGACAATCTGACACTACCTAATCCCTAGGTGGTGATTTACAAATTCTTTGACTTGAAAAAAAATAAAAAATAACAATTAAAAGACAATAGAAAATAACCCTAAACCCTAATTAACAATATAGTAAAGCCCTTAATAATAATAACAAGGCCGACCCTATTCTCTTCTTCAACCCGTTCCTTTTTGACTTGTGAAAATATGGCCGATTGTAACGTACGTGGATTTTCGTTGCCGAAAAACCGAATAGTTATGGGTTTTTTTTTTAAAAAAGAATTTAAGAAAAGAAAAGAGAAGAAGAGAGAAGATAGAAAATAGAGAGAAAAGAAAATAAAAGGGAAGAGAAATAGAACGAAACAGAAAACAACAGAACAATAACAGAATCTCACAATTCGCAGCGGAACAACATATAATAATAAATGAATAATCTTTAAACAAAGAACTATATCAGTTATTACATTTCATTACATCATATCATCAGAGTGTACAACAACAACAAACAGTGCAGCGGAAAAAGAAATACTATATAAGTAATATGCCATGTCATCCAGCTTGCCTCCAGCAACTCCAGAATATCCAGAATATCCTGATAAACCTTACTCTTGACTGCCCGTGTGAAAATTGGTGGGCACCCAGAGTTTAGGAAGGAAAACAACAAACTCCAAGTCAGTCATGTGACTGGTGTGAGAACTCAAAACAGTTTACTTATCTTTAAAATCAAAATAGAGGAATATTTTTAAACTCAATTCGCAATGCTTTTAAAAATGAGACTACCATAAGGCCTCCCGCACACACACACATGCAAACGCAGAATCGGAGGAGATTTCTCCTTATGATAGTCAAAGATGCTTGATACGCATTTAAAATAACATTTGATATTATTACTAGTGCATAGTATAGGAAAATCATTTCAAAAATAAAGATATAAATCTTAGCCAGCATAGACATTCCGCACTTATGCCTACTATAGCTACTATGTTCAATAGCAGGTTACCGCCACATTCCATAGCAGGTTATACAACTAAAACCGTACAAGTTTCGTATTGTTTCTTTGGATTTCCAACAAATGGTCAGGCCAAGGAACTTCCCATTGCCACATGGAAACGCCTCTGGCTGGACGTCCCCGAGAACTTAACCAGCTCTCTGCCAACACAAGGCCGGGTTACCTTTATCACTAGGTAACTACTACACGAATATGGCATCCCCTGGTCCCATTGGACCTTTTAACCGAGCGCTCGTCACCAACAACACCACACAGTAATAAAATATAGTGTTTCAACATGAGTAAGTATCTGGGCTCCATACCATGATACCACCCTTTCCAGAAGGAAATGCACATACCCTAAAGGGAGCTACCCTTCATAACCTTGCCGCATCTTTCCTGTTTTGATCATTCCGGGATGTGAGGCTCGACGAAGTTTCGTCCACAAAAACATACTTTATACAAAAGCCATGCTTTGGGTCAACAAATGATCAACACAATGATCACAAGGATAGACGATCAAATAAACGATCCTATCACAAATAATCAACACAATGATCATTTCAGCATCACTCAGCATGTCACATTACCAAATTGGGAATATATCGCTGATAACTTCAACTATATAACCTCTGAGCTCGTACGTCTCAGAGAAGGGTGTTAAGCTAAAAGAATAAATTCTTCGCCACCAACAGAAATATATTTGAATGAAATCGGCTTTATATCTCAACTTGTAATGTCAGACATACAATCCATACAAGTCTGTTCCGGGCTCGAACAGAACCGAAGGCACTTACAAGAAGTCCTTGCAATCCGGATATCCACAATCCTGATCGGATTCACCATCACATATGGAGAACTCAATACCGTAGCTACTCGGTGCAGAGTCAATCGATAGTTCATCCTATCGCTCTCGCAAATATCCGGTCTTCAACACCGATCTTCAAATGCAATTCACAACGACGTATCACATATTCGGAATGGGTTATACGACCCCATGGTCCTTTCCCGGTTAACCCGAATAGTGAGCGCTTATTCAAAAATAAGTGTAGCATTCACATTCAAACAAATCACATCAAATACCCATTCAAAGGGAAATATTGATAGTCGGTTATTGAACTATCAATGGATATGCACACATCACCAGATTCCAAATAATTTTTCAAATTATTTATCTTCCAAAATATCTTTACAAGATATAAAATTTCAACACTTCAAAAATAAATCAATATTTATTTTTAACAAATTCCACTTTCTTTTATAAATTCCTTAGTGAATTTATATTTCAAAATATTCATGCATATATGATTCCAATTATTCTTTTCAATTTATCTTCAAAAAGATAAATTCTAAATATTCACTTCATATTGAAAAACATTTCCATACTTATTTATTCATAAGTAATTCACAAATTTTATTTATTTTCAACACTTAGAAAATATTCAATATACTTAAATCGAGATTAAGTATATATTTCATTCTTTAAGGAACTCATTCACTTAAACATATTTATTTGGGTCAAAACGAATATTGCGTAAAACATCGTTACGACAACCCAAAATCACTAGTATAGGGATTCGAAATTAAATAGATATATAAATCCCAATACTATTCAAAACATTTCCTTTCGGAAATTATTTACTATAACAACAGTGTTATAGTCCATCATTTCCTTTTATTTCTCGAAAACGTCTATTTCAACAATAAATGTTGAAATCTATGGTTTCGAATCTCAACATCTTTTAAAACATCGTTAGATCGTTTTAATTTTGTTTAAAACACCAAATCTAAAACAATTTCTTTAACGTGTTATTCACTATTCAAAAACGTGAATAAACTTCGTTAACAAATTTCATCCTTTTATTCATTTCAATTCAAAGGATTATTCACTATTCAAAAATGTGAATATAACTCCATTAAATAAGTTATGACAATTAACTTATCAAAATAAGTTGTTTGCGGATTTATAAAACAATGTTTATAAATTCCATTTCTATTTATTTATAAAAACTTCCTTTTTTTATAAATCCTTTTATTAACCTATTCCAGTTTATAACTCAATTATAAACTAAAAGTTCATATTATAAGTTAAATACTTATAATTTATTCGTTACAAAAATCGTTCCTTTGAACTTCATAATTATAAATCTTATAACTTATAAGATTCGTTTATTTATCAAAACTCCATTCTTTCAATAACTTTATAAATTTTATAAACCTACTGTTTATAAAATTTCATTTATAACTTCACTGTTTATAATCCTATAAATTTCATTCATTAATGAAATTCATTTTTACTTCATTCAAACACTTATAAAAACTCGTTTTATAATGTCAATATTTCAATTTATAAATATCCATTTATAAATCTCTTAATATAAATCAATTTATATTATTCTTTAAAAACATCTTTAAATTCCTTTATAATTCCACCATTCTGATTTATAAAATAATCAAATTTTATAAATCTTATATTCAAACTTTTAATAATAAACTCAAAAATCCAGTTTAAACTATTTTATAAAATCATTGGTTCATATTTCTCAAAAATCAGCTTTTAACTATATTTCACCAAATCATAATTTTTATAACTTTAAAAATTATAACGTTTATTTATTTAAAACGGATCAATTCCAAAAATATAGTATATTCTCAAAAATCACTTTAAAATCATTTTAAAATTCCAAATTCTGGGTCCAATGATGTTACACACCAAATAGTCAATCACGACAACAACGATATCATATATCGATATGATAATCAACGAATATCAAAATATCCATAATCAAATAAATACTGTTGAGGAATCCAGTTGGATCCCTCCAACCTGTTTTCCTGCATCCAAAAACATTAGCACAATACCAATTTCGCTCCAGTACGAAATTATCGCGGTATATGTTCTTATTAAATATTATCCGCTTAATAACGGCGCAATAGGGTCTCATCCGCTAAAAAATACGGGAAATCAACAACTTCAATATATACATATGCCAATATATATATATATATATATTGATATTATATATAATACCAATTTCACTGTTTATGAAATATTCGCGGTATATGTTTTTATTAAATAACATCCGCTTACTAACGGCGTATAATGTCTATTTTAACAATCAATAAATATTAATCAACATTCAAACATGCATTCAAATATTTTAAATCTAACTATTTAAAATAAAATCGAAACTGATTCGATTGAGTGAGAAGTTCTCACCTTGGTTTTATTTCCGTTTTAGCGATTTATTTTGAATAAAATTAAACGGACGTTTAATTTTACCCAAAATTCTCACTAACTCCAAACGACTCCAAACTAACTCCATCGCGTAGTGCTCGTCCATACGATTCCAACGCAACTGGTTTCGCGCGTTTTCGACCTCGTATGAAAAAGTTATGAATTTTTGAAGTTTACACGTATTTATATTAACAAATTACAACATAACTTTACAAATTTTTAAACCTAGCTCAATCCAGGCCTTAGGATCTTGCATCTGCTCATCTCCACCATGCATTCCCTTCTCCCTCTCACGTTTCTTCCTACAGGAAGATGGCCGCACACTCAAACCCATCCTTAGCCAACTAGGGTTTCAATTCACTCCATCAATACTCAACTAAACCTCATCAAACCACTGCCATGTCGAAGACCATTGCAAGAGCTACCTCCACCACCCCCATCATGAAGCTCGGCCTGCTCTACAGCCTCGTTTTGCGTGCGTGACCTGAAGAGAACGGCCCCCCCTAGCTCCCTCTCCGTTGCACCATTTCCGATCATCACCGTATGGAATCGAAGCTCTCGTTGTGCTCTACGACTTCCGTGTTGAACACTTCGCGTAATTCCTTACGGATTGAGAGAGATTGATGAAGAAGTGAGAGTGATTTCTGGCCATTGAATGTTAGGGTGGCGGCTAGGGTTATAAAATTAGGGTTTTGATATTTTTTTTTAAATTTATGAAGGGTGTGGGTGTGTATTTATAGAGAACCGATCGACACTATTCACCCGGAAATTCCAAACTCCGATTTAGGCGCCGAAACTGACGTACCTAGGGTTTATCCCGCGTTCCGGACACAATGGAACAGGTTTCGGAAGCTAATTCGGAAGTATGTGTGAGTTATGGCTGTAAACGCTCAATTTGAATTAAACCGATTTAAGCGATTTTCTAGGCGTTTTAATTTGTACAGGACAAACGGTAAATCCAATTGACACGAAATTTGAAACCTTACAATAATATCACATTACGGATCCGATGAAACTGGTTTTGTCGAAATCCGAGACTTTTTGAAAAATGGCTATTTTAACTCGCCAAATTAAAATTAAAAATAAATCGATGCGTTTCGAGCTGCCACGATCAAACGATAACTTCGATTGACACGAAAATTGAAATCCAGTAATAACTAACTATTACGGATCCAATGGAACTGGTTTCGTTCAATTCTGAGACTGTTCAAAAATTGACTATTTTCACTAGTCGATTTTAATATTAAAATATTCAATTTTCACAAATTAACTTTTAATTCGATTTTAAAAGTTCTAAAATATCATTCTAACTCCCATATGATAAAATAAAATTTTACAAATCATTTTCAATCATATTTAACCCAATTTTCAATTATTTCCATAATTTAACGTATTAAATTATCGATTTAATTATCCAATTAAATCCAATAATTCAAATAAAAATTTATTTGACTTATAAATTCACTTATAAATATTTAAAATTAATTAAATATTCAAATTTTAATTTCTAAAAATCCTGGGTCGTTACAATCTTCCCCCCTTAAAAGAATTTCGTCCTCGAAATTATCAAGTAAGAAAAATTACAGAAGCTATTAATTTTTCCAAAATTCATAGTTAAACTTCTTATAACACTTACTAAGTTTTCAAATCATACTTAGTTATCTTTTCAAAAACAACTTCTATTGTTTAACTTTCAACTTCAAAACAAAGTTAAGTTTTCAAAATTTTCCAAATTTCTCAAATTTTTTTCTAACGCCTTAAATTTTCGGAAAAATTCGCCATAGTCTCCTTTGCGCGGCTCGATCCGAAAAAAAAAATGACAGTATATATATCACAAATATACATCTCATCAAGTAATGAGGCATCCCGAAGGGAAAAAGATGTAAAAGTACGGTATGTAATCCGAGATATGCACCTTATATTTTATTAGCAAGCATATACGGCTAATATAGCGCAAAAGCGAGCTCCAAATGCGAAGCAAACGCGATCCGCACCTACTAATCACTCAACAAACAACATGAGAACATGCATATATGGAAATAGTATCAATATACACATATATCTCCATAACAACTATATATGTCAACATAGCAAATGCAACTAAACAACAAATGCAAACATCAACCAACTATCATCCAACTAACATCCATAACCAATATCAATATTCATTTATATTCTCATTAATATTAAATGAATTGGTTTTTCAATTTAAATCATATTTGATTCATTACATTGGGTTTACTAACATTCATTTTCAATTCAATTAGTTTATATTCACTAATCAAATCCTATTCACATTCAATTCTATTCAAATTTATTTACTTTCTATTTGAATTCAATT
This sequence comes from Allium cepa, assembly GCA_030765085.1. Lineage (NCBI taxonomy): Eukaryota > Viridiplantae > Streptophyta > Magnoliopsida > Asparagales > Amaryllidaceae > Allium > Allium cepa. The sequence goes on along the minus strand of CM060934.1, from coordinate 952,166,198 downwards.
ACATAGCTTTCAATTTCACTAATTCACTTTCATTAATACTTAATGAATTATATACAATCAACTAACAATCATATAACAACCAATGTATATATAATTACAACCAAATTACTTTGCTTTCAATTGGTTCAATTAATTGATTTTCATTCAATTATTCAACTTTCTAATAACATTAGATTTTAATGAATTAACACTTATATCCATTATTCCATATCAATTTTAATTCACATTCAATTGATTTACATTTAATCCATTAATTCAATTCAATTACAAAGTTGAACTTCTTTTATATAACTCAAGTTTACATTTATCATTAACCTTTATTAATTTACTTTGATACTAATATCAACTTCATTCCATATCACTTAAGTTATATTCATTTTATAAACATTACTTGTTTTACATAACTTAAATTTATTTTTATTACAACTCATATTCATATAGTTTCACTTCTCATATATATAAGTTTATTTCACAATTGTAAATCACTTTAATTATAATTCAATTCTCATAATTCATTTGCTTATACAATTATTCTTTTATTTAGATTATTCAAACAACTAAACAATCAACTTATATACACTTTAATAATTCTGAAAAATTATTTCTTTATATATAAAATATAATCAAGGTAAAATTATTTCATTTACCCAATTTTAAAACAATACTGTGTCGAATTGTTCTATTCAAGTATTTAGAAACCCCTTCGGCATAGTTGTACATACTGTGCTGAGGAAGGTTCATATACCACTCAACAAACCAACCATCACAACATAAAACAATTTTATATTCACTAACAAATACGCTCTCATAGCTATTATTACACTCAAACTCAATCTAGAGTACTGCTGACTCTATCTCTAATGAGTAATACCCAACAGAACCATGGTTGTCGCTTAACCATATGCTCTGATACCAAATGTAACGTACGTGGATTTTCGTTGCCGAAAAACCGAATAGTTATGGGTTTTTTTTTAAAAAAAAGAATTTAAGAAAAGAAAAGAGAAGAAGAGAGAAGATAGAAAATAGAGAGAAAAGAAAATAAAACGGAAGAGAAATAGAACGGAACAGAAAACAACAGAACAATAACAGAATCTCACAATTCGCAGCGGAACAACATATAATAATAAATGAATAATCTTTAAACAAAGAACTATATCAGTTATTACATTTCATTTCATTTCATTACATCATATCATCAGAGTGTACAACAACAACAAACAGTGCAGCGGAAAAAGAAATACTATATAAGTAATATGCCATGTCATCCAGCTTGCCTCCAGCAACTCCAGAATATCCAGAATATCCTGATAAACCTTACTCTTGACTGCCCGTGTGAAAATTGGTGGGCACCCAGAGTTTAGGAAGGAAAACAATAAACTCCAAGTCAGTCATGTGACTGGTGTGAGAACTCAAAACAGTTTACTTATCTTTAAAATCAAAATAGAGGAATATTTTTAAACTCAATTCGCAATGCTTTTAAAAATGAGACTACCATAAGGCCTCCCGCACACACACACATGCAAACGCAGAATCGGAGGAGATTTCTCCTTATGATAGTCAAAGATGCTTGATACGCATTTAAAATAACATTTGATATTATTACTAGTGCATAGTATAGGAAAATCATTTCAAAAATAAAGATATAAATCTTAGCCAGCATAGACATTCCGCACTTATGCCTACTATAGCTACTATGTTCAATAGCAGGTTACCGCCACATTCCATAGCAGGTTATACAACTAAAACCGTACAAGTTTCGTATTGTTTCTTTGGATTTCCAACAAATGGTCAGGCCAAGGAACTTCCCATTGCCACATGGAAACGCCTCTGGCTGGACGTCCCCGAGAACTTAACCAGCTCTCTGCCAACACAAGGCCGGGTTACCTTTATCACTAGGTAACTACTACACGAATATGGCATCCCCCGGTCCCATTAGACCTTTTAACCGAGCGCTCGTCACCAACAACACCACACAGTAATAAAATATAGTGTTTCAACATGAGTAAGTATCTGGGCTCCATACCATGATACCACCCTTTCCAGAAGGAAATGCACATACCCTAAAGGGAGCTACCCCTCATAACCTTGCCGCATCTTTCCTGTTTTGACCATTCCGGGATGTGAGGCTCGACGAAGTTTCGTCCACAAAAACATACTTTATACAAAAGCCATTCTTTGGGTCAACAAATGATCAACACAATGATCACAAGGATAGACGATCAAATAAACGATCCTATCACAAATAATCAACACAATGATCATTTCAGCATCACTCAGCATGTCACATTACCAAATTGGGAATATATCGCTGATAACTTCAACTATATAACCTCTGAGCTCGTACGTCTCAGAGAAGGGTGTTAAGCTAAAAGAATAAATTCTTCGCCACCAACAGAAATATATTTGAATGAAATCGGCTTTATATCTCAACTTGTAATGTCAGACATACAATCCATACAAGTCTGTTCCGGGCTCGAACAGAACCGAAGGCACTTACAAGAAGTCCTTGCAATCCGGATATCCACAATCCTGATCGGATTCACCATCACATATGGAGAACTCAATACCGTAGCTACTCGGTGCAGAGTCAATCGATAGTTCATCCTATCGCTCTCGCAAATATCCGGTCTTCAACACCGATCTTCAAATGCAATTCACAACGACGTATCACATATTCGGAATGGGTTATACGACCCCATGGTCCTTTCCCGGTTAACCCGAATAGTGAGCGCTTATTCAAAAATAAGTGTAGCATTCACATTCAAACAAATCACATCAAATACCCATTCAAAGGGAAATATTGATAGTCGGTTATTGAACTATCAATGGATATGCACACATCACCAGATTCCAAATAATTTTTCAAATTATTTATCTTCCAAAATATCTTTACAAGATATAAAATTTCAACACTTCAAAAATAAATCAATATTTATTTTTAACAAATTCCACTTTCTTTTATAAATTCCTTAGTGAATTTATATTTCAAAATATTCATGCATATATGATTCCAATTATTCTTTTCAATTTATCTTCAAAAGGATAAATTCTAAATATTCACTTCATATTGAAAAACATTTCCATACTTATTTATTCATAAGTAATTCACAAATTTTATTTATTTTCAACACTTAGAAAATATTCAATATACTTAAATCGAGATTAAGTATATATTTCATTCTTTAAGGAACTCATTCACTTAAACATATTTATTTGGGTCAAAACGAATATTGCGTAAAACATCGTTACGACAACCCAAAATCACTAGTATAGGGATTCGAAATTAAATAGATATATAAATCCCAATACTATTCAAAACATTTCCTTTCAGAAATTATTTACTATAACAACAGTGTTATAGTCCATCATTTCCTTTTATTTCTCGAAAACGTCTATTTCAACAATAAATGTTGAAATCTATGGTTTCGAATCTCAACATCTTTTAAAACATCGTTAGATCGTTTTAATTTTGTTTAAAACACCAAATCTAAAACAATTTCTTTAACGTGTTATTCACTATTCAAAAACGTGAATAAACTTCGTTAACAAATTTCATCCTTTTATTCATTTCAATTCAAAGGATTATTCACTATTCAAAAATGTGAATATAACTCCATTAAATAAGTTATGACAATTAACTTATCAAAATAAGTTGTTTGCGGATTTATAAAACAATGTTTATAAATTCCATTTCTATTTATTTATAAAAACTTCCTTTTTTTATAAATCCTTTTATTAACCTATTCCAGTTTATAACTCAATTATAAACTAAAAGTTCATATTATAAGTTAAATACTTATAATTTATTCGTTACAAAAATCGTTCCTTTGAACTTCATAATTATAAATCTTATAACTTATAAGATTCGTTTATTTATCAAAACTCCATTCTTTCAATAACTTTATAAATTTTATAAACCTACTGTTTATAAAATTTCATTTATAACTTCACTGTTTATAATCCTATAAATTTCATTCATTAATGAAATTCATTTTTACTTCATTCAAACACTTATAAAAACTCGTTTTATAATGTCAATATTTCAATTTATAAATATCCATTTATAAATCTCTTAATATAAATCAATTTATATTATTCTTTAAAAACATCTTTAAATTCCTTTATAATTCCACCATTCTGATTTATAAAATAATCAAATTTTATAAATCTTATATTCAAACTTTTAATAATAAACTCAAAAATCCAGTTTAAACTATTTTATAAAATCATTGGTTCATATTTCTCAAAAATCAGCTTTTAACTATATTTCACCAAATCATAATTTTTATAACTTTAAAAATTATAACGTTTATTTATTTAAAACGGATCAATTCCAAAAATATAGTATATTCTCAAAAATCACTTTAAAATCATTTTAAAATTCCAAATTCTGGGTCCAATGATGTTACACACCAAATAGTCAATCACGACAACAACGATATCATATATCGATATGATAATCAACGAATATCAAAATATCCATAATCAAATAAATACTGTTGAGGAATCCAGTTGGATCCCTCCAACCTGTTTTCCTGCATCCAAAAACATTAGCACAATACCAATTTCGCTCCAGTACGAAATTATCGCGGTATATGTTCTTATTAAATATTATCCGCTTAATAACGGCGCAATAGGGTCTCATCCGCTAAAAAATACGGGAAATCAACAACTGCAGTATATACATATGCCAATATATATATATTGATATTATATATAATACCAATTTCACTGTTTATGAAATATTCGCGGTATATGTTTTTATTAAATAACATCCGCTTACTAACGGCGTATAATGTCTATTTTAACAATCAATAAATATTAATCAACATTCAAACATGCATTCAAATATTTTAAATCTAACTATTTAAAATAAAATCGAAACTGATTCGATTGAGTGAGAAGTTCTCACCTTGGTTTTATTTCCGTTTTAGCGATTTATTTTGAATAAAATTAAACGGACGTTTAATTTTACCCAAAATTCTCACTAACTTCAAACGACTCCAAACCAACTCCATCGCGTAGTGCTCGTCCATACGATTCCAACGCAACTGGTTTCGCGCGTTTTCGACCTCGTATGAAAAAGTTATGAATTTTTGAAGTTTACACGTATTTATATTAACAAATTACAACATAACTTTACAAATTTTTAAACCTAGCTCAATCCAGGCCTTAGGATCTTGCATCTGCTCATCTCCACCATGCATTCCCTTCTCCCTCTCACGTTTCTTCCTACAGGAAGATGGCCGCACACTCAAACCCATCCTTAGCCAACTAGGGTTTCAATTTACTCCATCAATACTCAACTAAACCTCATCAAACCACTGCCATGTCGAAGACCATTGCAAGAGCTACCTCCACCACCCCCATCATGAAGCTCGGCCTTCTCTACAGCCTCGTTTTGCATGCGTGACCTGAAGAGAACGGCCCCCTAGCTCCCTCTCCGTTGCACCATTTCCGATCATCACCGTATGGAATCGAAGCTCTCATCGTGCTCTACGACTTCCGTGTTGAACACTTCGCGTAATTCCTTACGGATTGAGAGAGATTGATGAAGAAGTGAGAGTGATTTCTGGCCATTGAATGTTAGGGTGGCGGCTAGGGTTATAAAATTAGGGTTTTGATATTTTTTTTTTAATTTATGAAGGGTGTGGGTGTGTATTTATAGAGAACCGATCGACACTATTCACCCGGACGAACTCCGATTTAGACGCCGAAACTGACGTACCTAGGGTTTATCCCGCGTTCCAGACACAATGGAACAGGTTTCGGAAGCTAATTCGGAAGTATGTGTGAGTTATGGCTGTAAACGCTCAATTTGAATTAAACCGATTTAAGCGATTTTCTAGGCGTTTTAATTTGTACAGGACAAACGGTAAATCCAATTGACACGAAATTTGAAACCTTACAATAATATCACATTACGGATCCGATGAAACTGGTTTCGTCGAAATCCGAGACTTTTTGAAAAATGGCTATTTTAACTCGCCAAATTAAAATTAAAAATAAATCGATGCGTTTCGAGCTGCCACGATCAAACGATAACTCCGATTGACACGAAAATTGAAATCCAGTAATAACTAACTATTACGGATCCAATGAAACTGGTTTCGTTCAATTCTGAGACTGTTCAAAAATTGACTATTTTCACTAGTCGATTTTAATATTAAAATATTCAATTTTCACAAATTAACTTTTAATTCGATTTTAAAAGTTCTAAAATATCATTCTAACTCCCATATGATAAAATAAAATTTTACAAATCATTTTCAATCATATTTAACCCAATTTTCAATTATTTCCATAATTTAACGTATTAAATTATCGATTTAATTATCCAATTAAATCCAATAATTCAAATAAAAATTTATTTGACTTATAAATTCACTTATAAATATTTAAAATTAATTAAATATTCAAATTTTAATTTCTAAAAATCCTGGGTCGTTACACCGATCCTCTTTCGTTCCTCTTTGCAACTCAATTAGGGCTTCTACAAATTTTCTCTTGCTCCTTGCGATTCAAACTAGGGTTGTGCAAATTGAAGTGCTGCTCGATCTCGTTCGATAGTAGGCTTTGATGCTCTTTGATTGGCTCACGGCTCTTCAATTTGGATCGAGTTCGTTTTGCGATTTCGGTACGTAATTTATCCCTTTTTCTTTACTGGTTGATGCTTGAACTCGATGCTTGAAATTGCCAGTGATGATTGGGTTATATATGCGTTCGAATTCCTTGAATTACGTTCTCTAAATATATTTGAATTCGTCAATGGCCGTTCGATCTTGTATTGATGCTTGGGATTTGTTCTGACTTTGTCACTTTCGTATTTTTGGTAGCTTGATTCACACGGTATTGATTTGATTTCGTCTGATTGGTTCACAATCGTATATACTTGAAATACTCGGTCAACTTGATTTGTAATTCTCGGCTTTGAATTTTGATGGCATCGTGAATTTCTCTGTTGACTTGGCTTGATACTCACGGCTTTGAATTTTTGTGATGTCTGACTATGCCGTGATTATTTTTTTTCTCTTTGACCTTGATATGTTTTCACGATGTCCTCTGCCTTGTTTCACTGTCCAGATGCTCTTCACTGAGCATACTGTAGCTGGTCGTTGCATTTTGTTATCATTGATTTGTTGTGCTTGCTGTATCTTGTAGTTGCACTTCTAGTTGGATATGTTGGCACTGTTGATTAGTTGATCTGACTTATTTGGCTTGTACATGCTGTAGTGTCTGGTCTTTTCATTCATGTTGCAACTGTTCCACTGCAGTTTCATTGTGACTGCGATTCCATGACTCGATCTTTGTTGAACTGGCTGTTGTCATGATTGCTGTGGCACTGAACTTGATCTCTGTTGTATTCATCTTTACTGACTTGATTCACTTCATGTTTGTCCTGTCTCACTTCCATGTATGGCTTGTTCTTGGTCTCTGTTACATGCTTGCTGTTGCATGCTTGTGATATTCATGTTGATTGCTTCATGACTTCGACTGTTTGCATACATTTCATGCAGTCTTCAGTTTATACTTCTGGAGCTTGTATAATTTGAGTTGTAGCTTGATGGTTTTGTAGTTGTAACTGGACATTTGAGTTTGTTGCATTTGTGCATTTGCCTTTGATTCATGCTGTATTGTCTCTATTGTTGGGTCAGTGATGCACTTGGTTATTCGTCCCTTGCTGTCGTAGATGTTGCACTGCATCACCACTGTGTTGATCTTGCTTCTGCATATTGTTGTATCCATGTTGTTGTTGCTATGCCTTGTCTGGTTCATACTTGTTGAACTGGTTTTGTTTGGTCATTTCTTGGTCATTGCACGGGTCATTGCTTGTGAAGTTTGATATTACATCATTATGTACTTGATAAATGCACTTCTGGTACGCTGCAGCTTGCATCACTGGTGCACTTTGGTCTTTGTGATTTTATTGCTGTTGACATTGTACTTGAGCTTTGTACATGTACTGTGTTGTCTCTGACCTGTGCACATTGTTGCATTGTTGATGATTCATTAGCATGCTTCTGATTGGTCTTTGTTGCCTCTTGCATGTAGTAGGTTGTAACTGTGTTGGATTTTATTCTGGTTGGCACTTGCACTGATCTGCATACATGTGCTTTGATGAAGTTTTGATTTGTCGAAGCTTTGCATTCTTCAAGTTGCCTGGTGTTGAATCCAGTTTTAAAACTCGGATTTGACCTTGTGCTCGTGTCATGATTTTCAATGTTATTGCACGTGAGTTGAACCCGGTTTTTCATTTGGGTTTGACCTGTGCTCACCTGTCCCTGTAAATCAATCAAGTGTATATATCGGCGTGCACGACCCTGTGGCATATACAATAATACACTGTGTATGTCACAAGTTGTTCGTCTATGATGAATTCAAATTTAAATTATGACGAACAACCCAAATAACTGAGGCAAATCATATTTTCAAAAATTATCTTTTATTTTTGAATTGCAAAAATATTTCTTTTTCAATTTTACCGCGTTAGTTTATATTTTTGCAGATTTCTCAAATGCTGGATTCAAACTGGAAGGAAGTTGAAGATAAATATGAGCGTGAGTGATATGTAGTGAGGTGAACTGTAAATATGAAATGTGATGTAATAGTAATCAAAGTTGTATAGTTATAGTGAGAGCTTGAAATTGTACTATTCAAAAATGTAATAAATATTTATTTGAATAAAGTATCTGTTTGAATTCAAATTCTGTGTAATTTATTTTATTCAACAAATATTTATTTAAACTGTGAAAAATAGAATAGTATATTAACAAATACATTTAAACGAATGTATATATGTTTATTATCATCAAACAAAAATCATATAAGCGCATATAAGCGCATATTCAACATACACTGCTTTCAATGGGTTGATTCCTGCACCGCTACTTCATTGTTTTTGAAAAGGTTTTAAAAGAGTTACTTTTAAAAGGTTTCGAAGTAGTTGCTTTTGACTCCAATATTTTTCTTATCCTTTTGCTCAACTTGAAGGCATAATCCAAATGTTTTAAATCGAAATGTTTTATTTAAGCTTTCGAAGAAGTCAATTATGTATGGTTTCGAAAGGTTTACACTTGTTTCAAATTGAACCCAATGATTTCGAAAGGTTTTAAGTTTCAATGCTTTTGAAAGATTTTATCAATGATTTCTCAAGGGTGGTTCCCCAAACAGTCCAACAAAGTCAGAAAGAAACCTTCCGATAAGGTTGAAAGGTGAGACCTTTCGACAAGGTCGAAAGGTATGGTTTTTCAATATTTTTCAAAGGCAAAGGCTAAAAGGTTTTAACGGTGGATGTCATATGTTTTAAAGCTTATAAAGGAAAAACTGTTTTATGGCTTGAAGGAGTTACCTTCAATGATTTCGAAGGGTGTTATTAACGGTTTTCAAGGGTTACCTTAATTTTTTTCCGAAAGGTTGTTTAAATGTTTTAAACAAAGGATTTGAATAATATGATTCGGCAGATAACCTAAGCGTTTTAAGTTAAAAATGACTTTAACTTATTTTAAAAGGATAGATAGTCCTTACTGAACATCATCAACATTATTTTGAATAAAGTATTCATAACATGGCAAAATAGCTTAGAGTAAAGCCAAAGATATATTTTCCGTGTATATGTATATGATTTGATAGACCAAATCATTATGAAAAGGTTTAAAAGGAAAATTTAAAGGGTAATTAACCCAAAGGAAATTCGGGCAGTCGGCTCATTTAAATTCGGACAGTCAGTCCACTTTGAGGGCAGTCGGCCTAGAGGACAGTTAGTCCAGATAAGGGCGGTTATCGCATATATGAACGGTTAGTTCATTTGTTAGCATAACGGACCTTGCTACTTCTTAAGGACAGTTAGTCCACCCTTTTAACCTATTTATGGACAGATAGTCCATTATTTAGCATAAAGGATAATTCTATTTTGGTATAATCATATTTAGGACAGTTAGCCCAGAAAGGAGTAGTTAGCTCAGATTTAGAGCAGATAGTCCATTTATTTCCTGTTTTAGCATAATTTATCTTACTATATTATTATTATTATCAGTCGAGTAACCAGTTTGGTTGTAGAAAAGAATTTGCAAAATATATGTTTTGAAAAAAGATACTAGTGAGGAAAAGCCCGTTCCGCTAAGCGGCGTGGCCTCACCATATATCAATAAACAGAGATGTAACATAAATTATTCATACCAGGATTTATGTTTAACTCAAAGTTTTTGTTTCCCCTTAAACCTTTGGGTACTCATAATTGATTTGAGTGGGCCGAGGGTTTAGGTTTTCACGTTTTAGCATATTTTGGCGAATAAGCTTTCGAAGACGAGCATATGGCTGATGGATCGCTAAATTTAGGAATTCTGTTTTAAATTTGTTTCCACTGTGTATTAAGACATTTATGTCTATATTGCTTTGACCATCCAAGGGGGCATCTTCATATGTGGCTTTTGGCGTATTATTGTAATTATATTTGATCATTTCCTAGGAATACCTTTGTAACTTGGATATGATTTGTTTGAAATGTAATCACTAAAATTATTTTTTGGAAATTTGTGATTTTTTTCATATTTAAGCGCTTCTGATATTATGGATACCATCAACATTACCATATTTCATTACCAGAAGTTAATATTCTGAATGACTGCAGCATGAATAGCGCTTCGCTTTTGGCCTCCAGATATGGGACATTACAAGGCACATGGAAAAGTGGTCAAAGGATCCTATGTGCACCTAATATCCATTTCAATTGACATAAAAATACCACTAAAAATTTAATTTAAATATAGACAATCCGTTGAGAAAATTTAGGTTTTGCTCTTTAGCCATGGGGGAAACAATCAACCTCTCAAAAATCATCCCCCAATTCCCGATTCAAACCTAGATAGACCACCCGATCTCTCTCACATCAGAAATTCGTCACAAAAGGGCATCTTCATAGATGGATATGGGTTTCAAATGGTACAAAATCATAAAAGGGCTATTTCCAATCATAGGTAAACTGTCTAGGAAGAGCCGCTGGCTAGATTAAACAAACTCAAAGGGAAAGTTGAGAAGAGAAGGGATCCAAGATCCCAAATCCCCTAAAATGGTGCATCTAATAAAAGAGAAACAACGGAAAACATCAAAAAGCCAGCTACCACCTCACTAAACAGAAACCTAGGGCATAAAACATGAAAAGACATGGGTGCTGGGGAATAAGAAAATCAAGAAACTAATGAATTCATTCTGCAATACATCCCTTCAATTTAAATCAATGATGATAAATATAGGAATTATTGAAGAAGCAGTCTATAGAAGAATCAAAGAAGAGTGGAAGAATGCAGTCCTTTGCTTATGTTGTTGGACCCAAACCATACTTTGTGTATTTTATAGTGTATATTCAAAGAGTATGGAAACCAATAGGGGAGTTTGAGGTGTATTCCAAAAAAACAGGTTTTTCTTGATTAACTTTAATCGAATTGTATCAAAATCCTAAAAAACAATCCTTATTTTTATGACGGAAGGCTCATCATTATGAGAAGGTGGTATAGTAGCATCAAATTAGACAAAGACTTGTTAATTACTATGCCAATATGGATAAGACTACCAAATGTAAACTTAAACTTATGGGACTGGGAAGCGTTTAGTGTCATAGCTAGTATAATAGAAAAACCAATTAAATGTGATGCAACCACATCAAAGAAAATGAGATTGAATTTTGCCCGAATCCTTATAGAGGTGGCTGCAAGTGAAGAATTGCCAGATGAAATTAACTTTACATTATACAATGGTGAAACAATAGTGTAGAGGATGGATTACGAATGGATTCCACCAAGATGTGATATTTTCATATGTTTTGGCCACCAAGGAACCGGCGCAGTTCAAAGAAAGCATGGGTTCTTAAGGAAAAAATGTGTAAGAAAATCAAGAAAATAATAAACAAGAAGTTGATTTAGATCAAAATCGATATTCTTCAAAGGACTAATTAAAAAACAAGAAAATGCAGCAAAAGGTTCTCAAAAAGATCATATTCCCGAGAGGAGAATCGAAAATTCAAATACAGTAGACAGTCATCGCTAAGAAAAATAAGAGAATGTATAACTTAATGAGCAGACAGCCCATATCATTATTAAAGAAGAATTATCCTCGTAATTTCATCAATCAAAACAAATTAGCAATACAGAAGTCAGATATAATTGGGGGGAATGCAGTTCTTTGAATCTGATATCCCCCCCGGCACCAGATCCTTGTTTAAATACAAACTAGTTGCAGTCAAGAAAACTTAATAATACTAGCTTAGAATTAGCATCAGATCAGGCATTGACTGAAATAGTAGTGTATTCAGAGGCAGTTGCAGTATCAACAGATGCTAGAATTCATAGCACCAACAATGATATGCTATACGGCCTTGATCAGCAAGCTATAGTACTGAATTCTACAAACAATGGAAAAGAAATTAGAGGTAAATGAAAAGAGCCAAAATGTTTCAAGCAAAAGTATATTTCAGATAATCCAGAGTGGGAAGATCTAAGTAAAAAATTGAAGATCATAGAGACAAATTATATAGGAAGAGGTAAAGCTACAGGTTCAGGTATAAGAACCAAAAATTCCTTATATCTTACTTCATAATGTTAATTATAGCGTGAAATATCAGAGGAATGAGTACTACTTATAAGCAAGTTGAGATTCTCAATACTACAAGGAAATACAAGGTAAACATAGCTATTAAAGTAGAAAATAAGCTAAATGATAATAGTTATCATCAATTTTGTCAAAAAAATCCCAAATAACTGGAAGAGTATTAATAATAATATTAGTGGGGATAAAGATAGAATCATGTTACTATAGGATAATAGTTTTTGGAGTATAAGTGATATAACATTAGACTACCAATTTATAAACTATGTTATTCAAAATGCCGGTGGGCTAACTATACAAATAATAGGAATTTATGCCGGTAATTTTGAAAGAGAAAGGAATACTCTTTGGAAAAAACTCAAAGAGGTTAATAGAATATATATAAATCCTTGGGTTTTAATAAGGGATTTTAATACTGTAATGAGCTTTAGAGAAAAAAGTGCCGGTAATCATGTGTCTTTTTAAAAAAAAGGAAAAAAAATTAAGAAATTTTTGTTTGATAAGAAAGAATGCACTCAAATGTTTTTGGGGTTAAATTGGGTTGGTTACATAAATTCTTTAGAAGTAAAATAGCATTCATTAAGTTGATTGACATGGCTATTTTACACATTAAGTTGATTGACATGGCTATTTTACATTTAGTCATTACTTCGTATAAATAAATTGGAATTATTAAATTTTATGGGTTGGACGAGCTATACAATTTAAATTGTTTAATTTTAATCTTTCTAAATAAATTTAACTCGTATAATTTGCATATTTATTGGCGTATTTCAAAAAAAAATATCGCAATTAACAAAGCGGAACTAAAACGGAATTTTAAGAATTTTCAAAAGAAAATCGAAATTTCAAACCGGAAAAGAAAATTGAAATTTTAAACCTTGTTTAACAATGCTGCATATGTTAAAAGGCACCGACTCATGCAAATCATTAACATCGATCTAGTCTAGCGATAATTTATGGATCTCTATTCAGCTCTGCCACAGCCATAACTAGAAACCTCTCCAGCTCTTTTCAACTTGGCCTCAAGTAACCTAAGTGTAGAGTCATAATCTGGATCTATAGAATACACATTTATAAGCAAACCGCAGTCTAAATATCCACGGAAGAATTCGAAATCTAACTATTCACGGTGCTACCAGCGTTGGTCTGACATAATTAAAAGGAAATCAGGTAACTTCATCCATGACGCGAGCTAAAATAAATACAAGTGTTTTGTCTTCTTTCATTTTATACATAAATTAATCAATTTTATGGGCTAATTTCTTTTTACGGTAAAAGCATTATAACAGATGCCTATAAATCGTAGCTCCTACTAAAGTTTATATTGATCATCCTTCAACAATTACATTGATCATTCCTACATGCATAAAGATAACTAGCTAATGCATCAAAAAGAACCAAACGATTAAGCATTCAAAAAGCCCCTTATACCACCATGAATGTATTTGATCATGAAAATATAGTTTATAGTAGTCAGTCGGCATGATTTGAAGTAGTTGACTTGCTGTTCAATCCAGATTTAGAATCGTCGTTGGAGTTCGAGTTGGGGAGCTTCTGCTTCAGTTGAGATAGCAGTGCTTGGTTTTCTAGGTTCAGAAGTAGCGCTTTCTTCCTCAGCCTCTCATTTTCCTTCATTATGTAGCAATTTTCAGCATATAGCTTCGAGTTCAGTCTATCCATACCTGCAAAACGATTACATTATTAATCCTTATAGTAATTCAATATGTTTGGATCATGTTGTTAGCCAATGCTGAAAATATGACTTAATTTGGTGGTAACTGCTAATGGCATATATAAATATGAAAGTTTCTTTAATTATCTCACTTCCTCCATAAGATAAAGCAAAGTCATATGCAAATGCCTATGCTCCTAAAATAGAAATTATCTGCTAATTAATTAAAATTACTTATGGTAGTTAATTATAACTAAAATAATATTCCTGTCTACATATATAAGCCAGAAAAAGACTAACCTTTCAAAAAATTATTTAACTCGTAAGAGAGAGGAAGAAGGACAACCTTATTTTGGTGATCGGCAATAGCTAGTTATGTGCAGTATATATAGGAGAAATTCTTGTATCGACACAGTTTAAATTTATTGTTCTTGCGGACATTAATGTGCGGCATCATTAGAAATGAAGAAGATTTGATCATGTCATGTGATGATAATTAATTTTTATGGAGAAATTCCAATGATCATGATTGATTTTTGTCAGCTCAAGATATGCAATGATGTATTTTCATTTAGTTCTGTATGAGTAATTATTTTGTAGACGAGTTCGCACTTGTTCGTTTTTTGGTTATAAATTTTATCCATTAAATATTTTAATCACCAAAAGTTATTATAATCTGGCTATAAATTTTCTTGCTCGTTTGGAAAAACGTAAAGGTTTATTATTTAAGATCTACACTCGAATATTGGAAAATTGTATTTGCTCCATTTGAGATTGGCAATTTTAAATGCAGATTAATTTCTCTGTGTCAACCGTCACTTGTCAAATTACACAGTCTACATTATGCTTGTTTAATTTATACATGGGATCCACCATAAAGATGAAGATGGAAAAATTAGTGGTAGCGGTGCACTGAAAAAAACAGTGTTCTTTTAAATGCAAACATTTGTAGATAAATTTACTACCGTTTCATATTTTTTTTTCCAAATCATTTGTAAGTTCAAAATTCACCTTTTTGATATATCAAAACAGATTTCACAAAAAAACCTCTATCATTCTTTTTAGCAAAAATACACAATATACACTGCAAATATTTGCATTTTACATTACATATATTTGTGGTTCTAATTATACATTTTTGTAAAATAAAAATTTGCATTCTATACTGCAAATATTTTCATTCTACACCGTATATATTTGCAATCTACGCTGTAGCTATTGACTTTACAGATATGTGCAGTTAAAGCCACAAATATTTGCATTCTACACTGTAAATATATGTAGGATACGTTGCAAATTTTTGTATCTACACTGCATATGGCACCAAAAACATTGACATGAGCTTTTCGTAAAAGTTTTTTTTAAGAAGAGTTTTTTAAGTATTAAGTTTGAAAATAAAGGAATCTTAATTTCTACAATTTCAAAACATTCTGATGTTCCTATACTTCTCGATTTCAATCGGTTCGAATAACTACTAGAATAACTTAGGAGCTCTTAAACTCTATGAATTTAAAATGTAGAATAGAGGCACCTCAATTGAACACTGTCTCAAATGTAGGAAAGTCATCTGATAAAATGTAATGAGTTTAAATTCCAAGCACATAACACCCCATGAAGTGTCTATAATTTAAACTGTTACGGTAAGTTTGGATTTAAGCAATTAAGTAGATTAGATCTTAGAGATAAGTCATCAATATCGTCTTAAGTGGTAAGGCTTCTAATTTTAATTCAATCCTCGATCCTAGGTTTGGCCAACAAGGCCATTGAGTTAGATAACCCCCTTTGATTGGGCAAACATCACCAAAAAATGTTGAAATATCGATTAAAAATATTTTAGAATGATATTTTAGTTATAATTAACTTGGTTAAGATGTTTTCAATTTTGTTGGTTGCGTACCAAATTTCCCAAATGATCAAAAGTATAAAATTGTCAACGGATCCATATATTCAATGCTTTAACTCTCTTCTTTCATTGTTTATTTCACGGATCATTTCTAGTATATCGTCTTTTAGTTATTTTGTAATTTCTTCCTAGTATATTCATACCTTTTTTTTAAATCACCGCAAAAATATTTTCTAATCTACTTCTTATATAAGCTATATATAGTTCCTCAACATTATTTTCAATATGTGTAGCTCATTAACAGAAAAATTATTATTTATCTACTTGATATTACCGATGTCACACCGATGCCAAAAATAAAGCATCGGCAACTCATAGCTAAATCGTTACCTACCCAATAATATCGACACATTGTCGATGCCCTAATATTGACGTCGACGTGGCATCGGCTGGACGTCACCCCTCTCCATAAACCCAGCCGACGCTTCACTTCTTCATTTGCAATTCAGTATAAAAAAAATCGATCCCCTTCACCTTGCCCTAGCCTCCCCCACCGCGCATCCTCTCCATCCGGTCATCAGCCTCCATCTACCTAGCCCATCGCCAGCCTCATCCACGATTTGCAAGCATCCCCTCCACCGCCCTAGCCTATCGCTAGCCTCCATTCGGCCACCTACCCCAGCCCTCTCCACAAACCTGCCTCCATCCGCCCTCCTCCATGATCCAAGCCAAGCGCCATTCCCCTCCAGTCCTAACCTTCTGCACATTTGCATTTTCCCACAGCCTATCGCGAGCACCATCCCACAACCGCATGCAACCATGAAATCCATTGTTCTTTTCATCTCACCGGTTCTCTTATTTTAATATTTTTTAAGGATTATTGATACGTTCATATTGGGAGGTATTGGAAAAGGCATGGAGGTCTGTTCTTTCCTATGGAGGTAAGTGTACATAGGCCTCATATATAGCTAACCTTATATATGCTAGTTTAGTTCTTATTTTGTTGCTTTAGTAACTGCATCCATTTAACTCATATGTACTTTTTGGATATACAGATTGGAGTTGGAGTTGTAAAATTAAATTTATGGTGTAGTATGCTTGTGTGCTTGTTGTTATTTCTTCCCATTAGGCTGAGTAAGCACCATACTTTACCGATTACCTACCTTCCAGAAATCGTTACATTAATGATCAGTCATTTCTATTTTTACGAATTTGACAATAGGAAAATGAGTTTAGGTGACCTAATGTAATATGATTATGCTCATATGTTTTAATCAGTGGTTAATTTTGATTTATCACACGGTCAGCGTGGTGAGAAAGTTTGATTGGGCCTCGTCCTTGAGTGGAACAAATGGAAAGAAAAAGGAGGAAAGGAAGATAATGGAGGAAGTAATGCTGCAAGCGCCAGCCTATTGCCACAAGCACACTGCCTTCGTTGGTATAATTAAATGCTCTTGTTCAATTTTTGATCAACACAACAATTTGATATCAATTCATTGCTAAAAATTATTGGCAAACACTAATTAGTATGGAATTTTTTAGTATAATCGTTCGTATATAATTTGATTGTTTGTATTGTTATGAAATTGTTCGATAATTTGATCATCGATATTGTTATAAATTTGTATAATGCTACGATTTTTCTAATTATATCATGCATAATTTGAGTTATTCTCTGAACCTTTTTAATATTCAATTTTATTGCTAGAATTGATCTGTTTGTTTGGTTAATTAATTGTTTTCTATAATATTTTATAGGTTGGTCGAGCAACATGAGTTTCATATGAAGTGAGGTGGCATGGTAGTATTAAAAGTGGAGGGGATTGAACATGCATAGTAGTGCTGTTATAACTAGGGATGGTGATTGAGATTGTGCTGGAAGGATACAGTTAACCCTAGAGTCGTTGACTGTTAGTGATGGTGGTTGTTGCCACCAGTGGTAATAGTACCACTACCAGCACTACCCAATCCACCATCAATATTTATAAAAGAACTACCATGCATATCTCTAGTCTCCTCCACTGCCAATAAAACCATGCATGTTTCTTTAGTATGAAGCTAGATATCATCCCTAAAAAACTCAAACACCCGCTTCGGTTGCACGACATGGTATTATTACTAGTGAAGACGACTGGGCATGCATAGTAGTGCTGTTATAACTGGTGATGGTTTGTTGGGATAGTGCTTGAGGGGATGCTTTTAACACTATAGTCGTTGACTGTTAGTGATGGTGGTTACTGTTACCGACGATAACAGTACTGCCACCTGCACTACCACAACCACCGCTACCAGTTATAACAACACTATCATGCATGTCTTGAGTTGTTTCTACTCTCAATACTACCATGATGTTATGCCATGCAACCGAGGTGGGTGCTTTAGTTTCTTAGGAACGAGTGCTTGAGAAGTGAGTGGGATATAATTTCAAATCGTGATCTTACATAGGAGATGACTTACGTCATTAAAGGATAGGAAGATGGACAATGTTGTATCTCTTCTTCATGCCAATGTAAGCAGTTTTTTATTTTGTGGTTCATTCATCTTTGTAGGAACTAATGTGAGTTAACAAATAGTTTATACTCTGTTAAGTGTGTTTCTATGCTCATTTGATCATAACATAAAGAATTTGAACCTCGACTAATCTAACATAAAAGACTTATAATATATTATGTATAGTAAAGCCTCATAAGGTGACACTTTGCTTTTCTTTAGCCTCCACCTTGATGCCACAACATACACACTGAGTTTGCATGGGATTTGTTCGGTTATAAAAGGTGAGTAATGGTCTGTAGTAAATGGATTCATGTAAAGTCATTTGACTGATCTAAGAATATAGAATCTGGTTGTATATGAATTTATGTTTGCATTGTTGTAAGATTATTTGTATATTTCTTGACATTTATGTTTGTATGGTTTAGTATATTTATAATATTATGATGTTGGGTAATATGGTTTGATATATGAATTTGGTGGTTTGTGATATATGATATATGAATTTGTAATATGAGTGATTATGTATTATATATATTTGAATGTATGATTGACATGAGAAATATAACAGAAATGCTACAAATATGTTTTAGCAAAGGCATTAGCAATGCGTTCGCATGGCTTTGGAAAATCAAATTTTTATAATTTAAAAAGCAGTCGACACGGCGTTGTTAAGGCATCAGTGATTTACGTTTATAAGGCGTCGATAATAACCCCACACGAGGCATCTTATAGGCATCGAAATAAAATTTATAATATTTTTTTACTGACATCCTTTGTGGCATCGTTAGGTCATATACCGATGCCCTGTTGATGCCTTTTTTATATTGGTAATCTAACCACCCATACCTTAATGGGCTTAAATTTTGACAGAAATAAAATCCAAATCCATCAAAGCACAGGTCGTTGGATTTGCTAATTGCAAATAAGCATGCAAATTATCGGAGATTGATAGAAATCTAAACTCACAGCGGAAACAATAATAGAATAAGAATACTGATTATGACTACTACCTTGTGATTAATGGTATTTCTTAGATAGCAGATTGTCACATCAGCATATAACATGAGAGAAAAGAAGACTTCTTCAATAACTAAACACATCCAACTCCATTGACCTGTTCCTCTAAATCTATCATGTGGGTTGTAACGAGGAGTGGGGTCAGAACAACCATCTAGTAACTAAAAAAATCTATAAACTGTCCATAATATAAATTTATACCGATTGGTTTCCATTTAATTTTTATGTCTATTAAGGTTAGCAGTTCTGAACTAACCTTGCATTGCAAACATGATTACTTACCAACTCATTCCCGAGGTTCAAAATACTAATGAAACTGTAACGACCCATGTAAATTCGATGTTTAAAATGAATTAAATTATAGGATTCTAATTTAAATTTAGGAAGAAACAGAAATCTTATTTGTTTACATAAAAGAGAATGTTGAAATTTGATGGATCAAGGGTAATTAAAATTTTACAAATTTAATTTTATATTTCAATTAATTGGAATAGTGAAAATTTGGAAATAGATTCAAATTTATGTAAGACAATGAATTGCAGTAATATAAGTTAATAAATCAATGGATTAAATGGAACAATTAATTGGAGTTAAGATATAAATTTGTATGTGAGCATTCATTGATATTGGAATATAAAAGGGTAAATTTATAGTATAAAATGTAGACATCACCTTTAGGATGATGGGTTTATAATTGATGCATAATAGGGAAATCAAATGAATGAGTTTAATTGAATAACAATTAGCAATTAATGAATGAAGAGAAATTTTAAGGGCGTATTGTTTTTGTTAATTTAGTTTCGGTAACAAATTGTATTGAATATAGATTTAATGTTGTGTGATGTATTTAAGTAATAATTGGAGAACAATGTAAATTATATCCGTGAATGGTCAATTCAATTAAACAACAAGATTTTTAAATAAATAAACGTTTTTATTTAGGTTTCAATTTGTTAATTTATGAAGTTTAATGGGAAATCAATTGCAAAAAATTGCCCTAATTTATGCAGTTAGAGGAGATTTGGATTTGCATTATAGATGGAAGTATAATCTAAATTGATAGGTAACAAATTTAAGAATAAAATTTAGAGCTAATAGGTGGCAAATTTATATAGTTGTTTATTTACGTAATGTGTACGTAAGCTTTGGTAAACCGATTTCTATCGATCCAAATCTAACGATTTGTTAATATAGATTTAAGTATAGGACCAGTATTTATTAATTAAATTAAAGTATTGCAAAATAAATGAAATTCAACGTTTAATATTACATTATTGTAAGTAAGATAATATGTGTAAGAATTGTTAAGGTTATTCATATTTGACAAATTTATTGAGTTATAAGGATTGATATATAAATTAATGTTGGTTTAGGATATCGTTACTTGGTGATTTATTATAGAGTAACGGGAGTGTGAACGTAAAATAATAAAAGCATAGATTTATGGTAGGACATAATTTATGGTTTTAGGAATTTAAATCAAAAGATTTATTTATTTGAGGAAATAATACGTATTAAATCTCAACTTGATATAATCAATGCAAATTTAGTAATTAAAAATAAATTGCAAGCTGGTAATTTAGGATGTTTGTGAGTAAATTTGCAGGTAAGATAATTTTTAAAGTTTTACCCATTCATATAATTTATTTAAATGTATATAAATCAAATGGCAACATTGTGTTAATAATAGTCGTAAGTGAATTTGAATGCTAAAGAGGTAACAATCGTTTTAGGTTAACCGTTTATTTAATATATTAAGTCTAGACTGGTAATCGATTGAAATAAAAAAAAATTATTTTGTTTTGTTAATGTGATTTGGTTAATAAAGAGGAATTTATATGAAATGAAGCATGCATGAGAAATGCATTATAATTCAATGTTATGTTTACCCATTTAAATGTATACTAGGTTAAATATCAAATAGAGGGAAAGAAAACTAAATATTGAATTGATTGATGAATAAGTATTCAGTGGATAGAAATTTAATGTAAAGTTGATATTAATTGTATAAAATCTATCTAAGATAATGAATTGCAATACATTGTGGGTTGATAATAAGGTGTGAATGGAAATTTGATTTGTTATATTAAATGAATGGGATTCAAATTTATTGGGAAAGGTAAATGGATATTTGGTAAGAAATATAAACGGACTTCAATAGTGAATTTAGTTAATTTGAATATATATAATAGATAATGATTTAATGGAAACCTATACTCTGTATATATCTATAATATTTGAGTGGAAATAATATATACTTACAAATGTGGGATTTAGAGTCTTACAACAATTATTAGGAGTGATATAATTAGTTCATTCAATTAAATTTGAAAACATTGCAATAGATGTAAATTAAGGGTTGTGTTAAATAAAGTAATAAATGGGAAATAATGTAAATGTCTTCATAGTATGGTGATTTGTAATTATTGCGTTAATTTAAATTATCGTTCAGCGCGTTTGTTTATCAGATCTATCTACTCTAATTCTAACCTATCTATATAAACCCAATTATAAACCCTAGCCTCCATCTGTTCTCTTTTATTTGTGCGTTCATTTTCTTCAATTCTTTCTCTTCCTAAATGGATGCAAATTTCAGATCCAATTCTATTCAAAAATCAAATAAAATTCAAAGTTCTCAGAAAATTTCAAAAATTATGTTGTAGTTTTCATCTACGGATCTAAGCGCAGTCTCTGTTTTTGCAATAGTCGCTTGAGTCAACCAGAAATCACGGTCAAACGTGTAAAATTCGAAACCCAAAAGGTTGAATTGGGACTTTTTGATTTCTTCATCTATTTGCGAAATTGGAACATGGGTTTGGTGAGATTAGTCACTAGGGGTGCGCAGGAAACGTTGACGTGGCAGGTGGTAATAGGTCGGTTTATTTTGTTTGAATTTAATTTAATTTTGATTTTTCAAACGCGTTAATACATTTAACTTCCACATACGAACTCCGTTTCATGCGCGATTTTTTTTGTTAGGATCGTAATTAAATTCCAGATTTTTTGACGCTGGTTTGGACAGATTTGGAGACCGTCGAATTTTTGGGTTTAAATCGGATTTAAATTCGATTTAAATTCAAAAGGTGAGTGTTTTAACCCACTCACAATTTCTAAAATTTCTTGTGTTTGTTAAATTAATTTTAGATATGAGTAGAAATTTATTTTTGACTGTTTGGCATGTTTTATTCATTATCTTTGATAAATCGCATTCATTTAATATAACTGTTAATTAATTTTATTTATTGCATAAATTTGACAGTTAGAATCTATTTAATTGCATATTAACTGCCAGTCATAGTTATGTTAAATTTTTATTTCATATTAACTTCCAGTTAAATTTACGTTTATTTTTGCATATAAACTGCCAATTAACAGTTATTAAATTTATTTTGAGTATAAACTGATAATTGATACCATTATTTATCACCTGTTATGTATTGATGATTGTTTGAAATTTGATGATGACTGTGATAAATGGATGTATGATTTGATGGATGAATGGATGATTAATTTTATTAATTGCAAGTTGCTATGCATTTCATTCATTCGGGATTGCGGTTTGAAATGATATATAACCGCATTTTTTTTCATTTTAAATTGCGGATTGAAATGATAAACATCCGTATCACTTGACCATAGGATAGAAAATTATATACAGGCACCGCGGTAAATATATAGAATTATTTTTGAAATGTTTTTCTATGGTTTTGTAAAGTTATATATATTTATGGTTTATGAGATAAGTTTAAATAAGTTTGATTTTAAGATCAAATAAGATTAAACATTTATTTAAAATTTAATTTCTGGAGTTTTATGACTTAAATGAGAATAGATTTGGAAGATGAATATTAAGTTAAATTGAAATTTAATAAAAATTAGAATTTTTAAAGGATATGATTTTTATAACTTGATTTTTGTGTAAAATGATTTTAATGAATATTAAGTTGATTAAATGAATATATAATAAATTGAAAGATGATCCAGTTATATGAAGTTAAAGGTTTTCTTAAATTATATTGAATTCATTAAGCAAACATTTCAAGTCTAAATAATAAGTAACTGAATTTGATATATATATATGGAATTGTCAAATGAGTCTGTTTGAAATGGTGAAATATTTAAAGCCTTGAAACATAAGAATTGAAATGGTATTTGGAAGTTTAAATCGATATTTGAAATTGATTTGTGAAATCTAAAGAAGCTATTTTGTTTATAAAAGTAATTTAATATTTATCCATTTAAGAGATGGAAATTTTGTTTCAAAGCTATGTTTTCAAGGTAGTATAATTTGAAAATATTATATTCAAGAGTTTTGATTTCTAAATATTTTACTTTGGAAACCCTATGATTTTGGAAAGAATATATATTGGAAAATAAATGATATCGTATTGATTTGGGGTTTTAAGAATAAATGATATCGGGTTTATATGGGTTTTAAATGGATATTTTATTATGGTTTTAAAAGTATAGTTTTTTTTAAATAACCGCGGTGTTATAATAACGATTGGTTGGCAAAGAGACCGGGATCGGATATTGACATACTCTCTGTCGATACCGAAAACCACTTTGACTAACCGTGTACGCGGTGGAGATTCCAGAATGAAGTAGGTTGGTGGCGACGTTTCCTGTAAGGTAAATACGTGGACCCAACTCCCGTGAGTTGGCATATGGTGGCTAAAACAGGAGCGATTCTCGGGCCAAAGAGGTCATTCCTCTGATCGAACGCACTCCTTTGATACTATACTCTGACTTTGGATTGATTCGGTGACCACTATTGATTTCTTTGATTTGGGGGTGTTAGTTCGAGGTGGGCGGTAGCTGCGGCTACGCGTTACCACAGGCCCGGATAGCAATTGGTATATCTACACTGGCATGGCCTAGTTGTGCCGTGTCACCTACCCTATCGCGCCTTGTACGAGTTTGGATTTCTCCCGTAGCCCGTGTGGTATCCTCTGGTGGCTTCCCGATCAGGAAGGACTATGATATTGGATGGACTACTGGGACTATTACGTGTTAAGGTGGAAAATGTAAAACCTTAATGCTATTTAAAAGTACGTTTATTTTACAAATAGACACTATTATAATAGCGCAATATACTATATAGTAAATAGTTTAACGGATCCTTAGGAGATGTAAATCCCGAGCATCTCTTGAGTTACTGCACTCATATTTATTTCTGTTAATTTAACTTACATAAGATCTTTTAGTTCTGACTCGAGTGTTTTGTCTTTTCAATTCGCTCGGGTCAGTCCGAGCGTTTCAGGATTTGAATATTTAGCTCTGGAGGACGAAGACGAAGATGTATATTATTATTATTTATACTAGTGCACTACACACTGTTCCGCTGCATTGTTGTTGGTATGTGTAACTCTGATATGTATTATATGAATGTTTTGTAAACAGATTTATAAACTGTATATTTTATTATTATATTTTATCCTTCCGCTGCGAGATTCTGTTTTCTTTTATTTCTTTCTTTTTTTCTTATTTACCCCATAACAATCCGTCCTTCCGTATGGATTTAATCGGCATGTGTGTCTGTTCAAATCGTGCGAAAAGGCGGGATGTTACATCTGGTATCAGAGATTTGGTTTAGCGATAAACCTTAGCTTTGTGGGGTTTGACTCTTTACTAATAGGGTAGTAATACCCTATTGGAGTCGCTGAGTATATATATATATAAGAGAGCGTATTTGTTAGTATTATAAAAAGGTTTTTATATTGGGTTAATCTGTTCCGTTTCGTATTTATAAATTCTGGTTGGTGCATGGGACGCTATGACATCAATAGCGATTTCTAAACACTTAATAGGACAGACCGACATAATATTTGTTTTTAATATAGGTGAATGAAATAATTTTACCTATTATATTTTCTATAAAATAATTTTTCAAAATAATATCTATATTTGGCTGTAATAGATTGGTTATTAGGTAATAAAGTGTATAATTAATAATAGAAATAAGATTGAAAAATAAAATCAATGAAATTTGGAAATTTAGGACTTAAGATCCGGGGTTTTGAAATTTCTTTCGAATAAATTTTGGAATATAATAATATTGTTTATAAGTATTTTCTTATATAAATATTTCAATATAATTCGGAAGATTTGTTTAAAGGAGATTTTGGAGAAAATAAGTTTTGTACTTTCCTCTCTGTCGTTGGAAAATAATTTCGGTGATGAGTGCACGCATCATCGACATTCATTTTCGAGTTTCGAGGAGGAAAGGCCACTGTAGTAGTTTTACTACCGATTCTTTTTTGAAAAAAATATTTATATATATTTTGAATTGTTTTAAATATAAATTGAGATATAAATTGTAAGAATATATTTATCTGTTATTTTAAAATAATTTGAAATTTAACCCGGTATCTAAATTCTTAAATTTCTGTTAATAAATTGTTTCAATTATTGTAGTGAAATGAAAGGTTAGTAATTAATAATTGGAACCTTTAATTAAAGTAAATTTTTTATAATAGGGAGATAAGTAATGTATATAAATGGTTGTAAACCTTAGTAAATGAAGTAATAAAATTCTTTATTTATAAGAATTGATGTTATAAGGTTATAAATTTAAGTGTAATTAAAATGTTACTATAATTAAAAACAATAGAATAAAAGGAATTGACGGTAATTTGAAATATGTAACTTATAAAACAAAGATATAATTATTGAACCATTAATTAATTAAAAGAATTGTGAATTTTTTTGCATAACTTTCAGTTACATCCTTAAATAACATATATATATATAACTTACCAAATATTAAAAGTTGAAATGTTTAATAAGAGATTGTAATAGAATATTATACAAGTAGTAAAAGTATTCAATGAAATTGCTGTTAAATGAGAATTTAATGTTATAAACTTAAGTTATAATTGAAATTTTACTAAGTAAAATATAATAAAGGTAAGTATGACAAATAGATGATTATAAACTTAAGTAATTAAAGTGTAAATAAAAGAGGTCATGCAATAATAAATGAATGAATAAAAGTAATTAGTAAGTGAAAATAAATGAGTGTAATATAATAAAGGGAAATTGTAAACTTAAGAAAAAGGGTTGAAGTTAATTTCTAAACAAAATAGAAAGAAATATAATGAAAATAAATGACGTAATGAAAGAAAGGAAATTAAACAGCTAAAGTATGAAATAAATTTATAATAAGTTAATTTGGTTTGTTGGTTTGAATTGTATTATTTGATTTATGGTCGGTTGGGTAAGGGAATTTGAAATTGTTGGATGAATAAATAATCTATTTTGTTCCATCTAAGACTGTTGAGTAAATGATGCACTTGATAGTTATTTCCATTCCGTACAATTTCAAGTTTTGAATCCGAACAACTATTTGTTTGTTTGTTGAATGGTTGTTTTGGATTTGTTGTGTATGCTGTTTTGATGGTTGTTATACTGATTGGTTGTTAGTGTTTGAAACCGCTTAATTTCACTTTATATAAATTGTTAACCCTTTGGATCTTTATAAGTGAAATGCAGGTTGTGGAAGAAATTGCTGCTGCTTTTGGTTCCATAACTTAAGCGTAAAATGCCCGACAAATAGGTACGTTTCAGATTACGGTTTATAGCGCTATTTATATATATTTCGGGAGTTGGAATATAATATTTTGGATAATATATGTAATATAATTGTTATATTTTGATATTATATTTTCTCCTGAGCCTCACCGTACAAAGGAGACTCTGCCAAAAAAATTCCGTAAATTTTGGACTGAGAATTTTTTTTTCATAATGATTTTAAAATGGTATATTTTATTTAAGGTAACAAATGTTGTAAATTATTGTTTATAAGTTAATATTTGAATAAGATGTACTATTATTAAATTCTTCCTTCTCCCTTCTTTTCCTTTTCGGGGACGAAAAGTTTTGAGTGGGGCAGAGTGTAACGACCCGTGTAAATTCGATGTTTAAAATGAATTAAATTATAAGATTTCTAATTTAAATTTAGGAAGAAACAGAAATCTTATTTTTTTACATGAAAGATAATGTTGAAATTTGATGGATCAAGGGTAATTAAAATTTTACAAATTTAATTTTATATTTCAATTAATTGGAATAGTGAAAATTTGGAAATAGATTCAAATTTATGTAAGACAATGAATTACAGTAATATAAGTTAATAAATCAATGGATTAAATGGAACAATTAATTGGAGTTAAGATCTAAATTTGTATGTGAGCATTCATTGATATTGGAATATAAAAGGGTAAATTTATAGTATAAAATGTAGACATCACCTTTAGGATGATGGGTTTATAATTGATGCATAATAGGGAAATCAAATGAATGGGTTTAATTGAATAACAATTAGCAATTAATGAATGAAGAGAAATTTTAAGGGCGTAATTGTTTTCGTTAAATTAATTTTGGTAACAAATTATATTGAATATAGATTTAATGTTGTGTGATGTATTTAAGTAATAATTGGAGAACAATGTAAATTATATCCGTGATTGGTCAATGCAATTAAACAACAAGATTTTTAAATAAATAAACATTTTTATTTAGGTTTCAATTTGTTAATTTATGAAGTTTAATGGAAAATCAATTGCAATAAATTGCCCTAATTTATGCAGTTAGAGGAGATTTGGATTTGCATTATAGATGGAAGTATAATCTAAATTGATAGGTAACAAACTTAAGAATAAAATTTAGAGCTAATAGGTGGCAAATTTATATAGTTGTTTATTTACGTAATGTGTACATAAGCTTTGGTAAACCGATTTCTATCGATCCAAATCTAACGATTTGTTAATATAGATTTAAGTATAGGTGCAGTATTTATTAATTAAATTAAAGTATTGCAAAATAAATGAAATTCAACGTTTAATATTACATTATTGTAAGTAAGATAATATGTGTAAGAATTGTTAAGGTTATTCATATTTGACAAATTTATTGAGTTATAAGGATTGATATATAAATTAATGTTGGTTTAGGATATCGTTACTTGGTGATTTATTATAGAGTAACGGGAGTGTGAACGTAAAATAATAAAAGCATAGATTTATGGTAGGACATAATTTATGGTTTTAGGAATTTAAATCCAAAGATTTATCTATTTGAGGAAATAATACGTATTAAATCTCAACTTGATATAATCAATGCAAATTTAGTAATTAAAAATAAATTGCAAGTTGGTAATTTAGGATGTTTGTGAGTAAATTTGCAGGTAAGATAATTTTTAAAGTTTTACCCATCCATATAATTTATTTAAATATATATAAATCAAATGGCAACATTGTGTTAATAATAGTCGTAAGTGAATTTGAATGCTAAAGGGGTAACAATCGTTTTAGGTTAACCGTTTATTTAATATATTAAGTCTAGACTGGTAATCGATTGAAAAAAAAATATATTTTGTTTTGTTAATGTGACTTGGTTAATAAAGAGGAATTTATATAAAATGAAGCATGCATGAGAAATGCATTATAATTCAATGTTATGTTTACCCATTTAAATGTATACTAGGTTAAGTATCAAATAGAGGAAAAGAAAAGTAAATATTGAATTGATTGATGAATAAGTATTCATTGGATAGAAATTTAATGTAAAGTTGATATTAATTTTATAAAATCTATCTAACATAATGAATTGCAATAAATTGTGGGTTGATAATAAGGTGTGAATGGAAATTTGATTTGTTATATTTAATGAATGGGATTCAAATTTATTGGGAAAGGTAAATGGATATTTGGTAAGAAATATAAACGGACTTCAATAGTGAATTTAGTTAATTTGAATATATATAATAGATAATGATTTAATGGAAACCTATACTCTGTATATATCTATAATATTTGAGTGGAAATAATATATACTTACAAATGTGGGATTTAGAGTCTTACAACAATTATTAGGAGTGATATAATTAGTTCGTTCAATTAAATTTGAAAACATTGCAATAGATGTAAATTAAGGGTTGTGTTAAATAAAGTAATAAATGGGAAATAATGTAAATGTCTTCATAGTATGGTGATTTGTAATTATTGCGTTAATTTAAATTATCGTTCAGCGCGTTTGTTTATCAGATCTATCTACTCTAGTTCTAACCTATCTATATAAAACCAATTACAAACCCTAGCCTCCATCTATTCTCTTTTATTTGTGCGTTCATTTTCTTCAATTCTTTCTCTTCCTAAATGGATGCAAATTTCAGATCCAATTCTATTCAAAAATCAAACAAAATTCAAAGTTCTCAGAAAATTTCAAAAATTATGTTGTAGTTTTCATCTACGGATCTAAGCGCAGTCTCTGTTTTTGCAATAGTCGCTTGAGTCAACCAGAAATCATGGTCAAATGTGTAAAATTCGAAACCCAAAAGGTTGAATTGGGGCTTTTTGATTTCTTCATCTATTTGCGAAATTGGAACATGGGTTTGGTGAGATTAGTCACTAGGGGTGCGCAGGAAACGTTGACGTGGCAGGTGGTAATAGGTAGGTTTATTTTGTTTGAATTTAATTTAATTTTGATTTTTCAAATGCGTTAATACATTTAACTTCCACATACGAACTCCGTTTCATGCGCGATTTTTATTGTTAGGATCGTAATTAAATTCCAGATTTTTTGACGCTGGTTTGGACAGATTTGGAGACCGTCGAATTTTTGGGTTTAAATCGGATTTAAATTCGATTTAAATTCAAAAGGTGAGTGTTTTAACCCACTCACAATTTCTAAAATTTCTTGTGTTTGTTAAATTAATTTTAGATATGAGTAGAAATTTATTTATGACTGTTTGGCATGTTTTATTCATTATCTCTGATAAATCGCATTCATTTAATATAACTGTTAATTAATTTTATTTATTGCATAAATTTGACAGTTAGAATTTATTTAATTGCATATTAACTGCCAGTCATAGTTATGTTAAATTTTTATTTCATATTAACTGCCAGTTAAATTTACGTTTATTTTTGCATATAAACTGCCAATTAACAGTTATTAAATTTATTTTGAGTATAAACTGATAATTGATACCATTATTTATCACCTGTTATGTATTGATGATTGTTTGAAATTTGATGATGACTGTGATAAATGGATGTATGATTTGATGGATGAATGGATGATTAATTTTATTAATTGTAAGTTGCTATGCATTTCATTCATTCGGGATTGCGGTTTGAAATGATATATAACCGCATTTTTTTTTCATTTTAAATTGCGGATTGAAATGATAAACATCCGTATCACTTGACCATAGGATAGAAAATTATATACAGGCACCGCGGTAAATATATAAAATTATTTTTGAAATGTTTTTCTATGGTTTTGTAAAGTTATATATATTTATGGTTTATGAGATATTGATTTGGTTATTGATAAAGGCTATTATATATATAGTAATTTCCGGTTTTTAAGCTTTGTATAAATTTGATTTGAAGTTTAAATAAGTTTGATTTTAAGATCAAATAAGATTAAACATTTATTTAAAATTTAATTTCTGGAGTTTTATGACTTAAATGAGAATAGATTTGGAAGATGAATATTAAGTTAAATTGAAATTTAATAAAAATTAGAATTTTTAAAGGATATGATTTTTATAACTTGATTTTTGTGTAAAATGATTTTAATGAATATCAGGTTGATTAAATTTCTGTTAAGTTAACTTACATAAGATCTTTTAGTTCTGACTCGAGTGTTTTGTCTTTTCAATTCGCTCGGGTCAGTCCGAGCGTTTCAGGATTTGAAGATTTAGCTCTGGAGGACGAAGACGAAGACGTATATTATTATTATTTATATTAGTGCACTACACACTGTTCCGCTGCATTGTTGTTGGTATGTGTAACTCTGATATGTATTATATGAATGTTTTGAAAACAGATTTATAAAGTGTATATTTTATTATTATATTTTATCCTTCCGCTGCGAGATTCTGTTTTCTTTTATTTCTTTCTTTTTTTCTTATTTACCCCATAACAATCCGCCCTTCCGTATGGATTTAATCGGCATGTGTGTCTGTTCAAATCGTGCGAAAAGGCGGGACGTTACAGAAACATTATCAATTACCCAATACTTCCATACCAATTTTCCAATTAATACTTCTAAATATGAAGCACTCTTCTACTATCACCACATAATACCTTTAAAAGAGAAATAGGCAAATTTGCCATTTAAGACCTCAATCGAGGTAGACTCCGTCATTTAAGACTAGTTCCCAAGGTGAACTTCAAGAGTTTTCATTATTGGTCTATTGGTTCTAACTACAGAGACCTTTGATCACTGTATATATATAGATTTATATTGATAATAGCCATACCACTAGTACATCTATCGTTATTAAAGTCTTAGTAATGTGAGACTGTACCCAAGCCACTTAATACCTCATTAATAAGAATTAAGTAGGCCTTTGACCATTTAACACTTATTTATAGTAGGCATTTTCCATTTAATACCCAACCCCAAGGAAGACTCCTTATTGGTACTATCTAGCTTACATCACTTGGAAATCTCATTAGCCTACTTAGTACTTCTTTTATAGGAGAGAGGCAAAACCTAAATCCGTCACTTAGTACCTCAAACCCGAAGCAAACCTTTCCCAAGATATCCATCATCACTCTTAAATATGAATATGAAATCTCATTAGGTTACTTCTTTCACTAGGGGGACGAGCCCTAAGATAGCCACTTAATATCTCAACACTGAAGCAAATCTTTTTATAGATATCACTTGCTGCTTTCTAATTCTAAATTTGGACCATTTGATACTTTTTAATTAAGAAGTAGGTCCAATCTCTCATGCTATCATGGATCCTAGGATCAGTGATCTCTCACATCGGTAGTAAGTGCACAAGACTGCCAGTAGTCTTAAAGTGAAGGAATTTCTTCCGTCGAGTGTATCTACCGACCTCGCATCACTAACGCACTGATTTCAATTAACCATCCTAACTATTTACTTATATTGTCTTAGGTTGACATTGAACTTAGCTTACAAATTCTCTTTTTATTTAAAGTAATAAGATTTATCTTAAATACTTACCTATCTATAAAACCCCTTTTAATGCTCATAAATATCAATGTGTCCATAAAATCCTAACAGAGTATCCTAAGACATTCAAATATAATCACTAATTTCAAATTAGTAACATTTTATATCTATTCCATTTTTATCAGTCTAATTAATCCATCTGTTTCTATTAATTATAACTATTAATTCATTTCCATTAATTGCCTATTACTTGGAATTATAATCTTTAATTCCCACTACAACAAGGGAATAAATATTCATATCAAAACCTGCAATAACAGGTTTGTAAGCAAACTAAACACTTAATTTATTACATCAATTCAATGAAATCTTCTAAATGATAGGAATTGCAATCTCAACATCATATTCTATTCAACTCCTCTTTTACGAAGAAATAGATAAGAATCAAATCTGTGTGGAATAAGTGGTGTAAGCTACGAATAAAATCCATAATCTAAAATATTATTTTATTGAAGAATCACAAATTTGAATCAAAGAGCAAAGAGAAGCGGGATGGACTATGATGAAATAATCCCATTAAATTTATGTAAATAATTGAGAATCTACTCCTATCCATTAGTTCCAATTAATTGCTTATTAATAGGAATTAAAACCTTTCCTAATTTTTACATATTCGCTTCTCTAAATGTAGAAATAACCAATGAACATTACGCATAAATAACACACAAATAAAAACTATTCTTATTTATTAATGCAATAAACACTTATAGACTACATAATAAATTTTTTTATTGTTATCCAAATATATTCTAATCATAAAGATTTAACTAGAATATGCTTTTCATATTTAATTTGCTAGAATTAGATTCTAGAAAGATTTCCCGCTATGATTTCCATAAATTAGTTTAACACAAAAAGGAAAGATTGACTCCATTTGAAATTACAAGGAATGGATAATTTGGATAATCCTTGTTAAATCAAATGTCACCTTTAGAATGAAAAGTGGAAAAAGTAAATAAATTTATAAAAATCAAACGGATATTCTTCCCACAAATTAAACTATGGAAAATCTACAACCTAGCACAATTGGACAATAATCCAAAAATCCTATTTTATACACAAATCTGGAATAAAAATATAAATCATTCAAATTCTAAAATCTTTAGGACCGATTTTCAGATCTAGGTGTAAACAAATTTCAAATTAGATCTAAAACAAGAATATGTAGGCAACAGTTTTCTACACTGATTTAAGCCTACAATTCACAATGATTTAAGCATAAAAATCAAACATATGCCGATGAAATAAATTTAAAACCATAAATTATATATAAAATTTGCCACTCACCATTTGAGAGCGATCCATATCTCTAGACCTGAAATAAAACCCTTAATTCATCCCCAAACCCTTATTAATCCAAGAAATATGTATAAAAAGGTTATATACATACATTAGAATTACAGATCTAAGAAGAGATTTAAGATTGGAAGAGAAAATACATACAAATATATAAGTATATAAATTACCTCAAATACATGTATAGTTGATTCTCTTCTCTTCTCATTTTTATTAGATTTCTATTCTTCTCCATTTTATATGAATATTGATATAAATATCTTATTCTCATAGTTTAAAAAGAAAGTGGGAAAGAAGAAATGGAAGAACTTCGCTAATGCCTCCAGAATAATATTGAAGAGAAGGGAGGGTTAGGCTTGAATTTATAGGCGTAAGATTCAACCTCAATCGCCATATCAAAATATATTAAATTCGGACGTTGGGCCTAGCTAACCCTAGCCGCCACACGGGGAGTGGTTGATCGCCCCCTACCTAAGGGAACCGCCCTTGGTCGTGGCGGGTCGACCTATATGCCCGGGTTAATTAATATAAAACATTAATTGATTCTAATCGAATTATTTCCGTTTTGAATTCGTTTTTAGTGCATAACTTCTTTGTTTGGACTTCGATCGCAAAACTCCAAATATGAAAGTTGCTTATAATTTCGCCATAAACGTAATGATGCAAGTTTCGTGATTAAATTCCTTCATTTGCGCAAATTTCATTTTTGAAGCTAAATTAATTAGCTAACCAATTAAATAGCTAACGCCAAATTATGGAGTGCTACATTCTTCCCCCTTTAAAAAGAATTTCGTCCTCGAAATTTCACCGATGACTAAGTCATGTATTTGGTTCCTAATTATCATAAACTACACAATTAATGAGTGTACAACCAATTTTGCAACCAAACGTGCACAAGTGCATAGTGTGTTACTATATCACCACACAAAAATATGTATGTAGAATGATTCTAAATCCAATACTTCCTATATGAGTGCATTTTTTTGAAAACATTTTTGTAAACATGATGCATGCAACATATACACACACACACTGGTAGTTCTATACATATGCAACTTTTTAAAAATCTTTTCAGCCAAAAACCCCATACTCCTACGAATAAAAGTATAAAGCAATCATTTTGCATCTAATTCCTACCATCCAAAAATCTAACGCGTCAAAAAATCGCTTCCAAAACTTTACTTTTATGCCAGAAAAAGGAATTTAGGTGGAGAAATTAACATTCTTACTACTCTATAATCTTCTTATTCCCGTAATACAGTGGAAATTTCCCCACTACCCCAGATTTACTTCAAATTTTACATGCAAAATACACATAAGGCTTATTTTCATGCTCTAAAACGGAATTGAGTCCAAAATAGGCTCACACGCATCGTCAACGAGGTATGAATATAGAAATTCCAAGGCTAAAACAATTTTTTTCCTTGTTACCGCTTGCATTTGTCGCATCATCGACCCTAATGCACCGCTAAATCCACAAATTCTAACTCTATTTTTCTTTTCTACGCTTAACATGTGGCCCTCAAAATCAAATATTTCACAAAAATCTTTCTCACTATTCAAATTTGTACGTCATTTGAAAAATAAATCCAAAAATATTTAGATGCATATTTTCTATCGAAATCAATTTTTTGGACAATAACTCTAAAAATAATTTAGAGCCAAAAATAAATAAAATATAAAAAAAATCAAAAAATACTTTCCAAATATTTTCTATTAAAAATATTGATAAATAAAGCCACTATTCAGCACAGTCTAAAGTCGGTTATGCGCTAAATGCATAAACCAAATTCTAAAATTCTACAACTAACCTTTACATGTAAATCTTGAAATTTTGTTTAAAAATGTAACCACGCACAATTACCCAAATTTTATAGCTTTTAAAGAATGTGAGCAATGATCTGTGATACCAAAACAACTTTACCACATCCTTCGCTAAAATTTTCCAACTATTCTAAACTTCAGTCTTATATTGCATTTATTGTTAGTTAAGTGTCTTTTATGAGATTTTCATATTTATACTACTTCTTCACTATGCATATATAAGAGCAGTTTGCATGCCCAAAAAAAATAACATAGTAAATAAATAGGAACACATAATATCATGCATGTCTTTTATAAGATACAACTAACATTTATAACCCAAACAATATAAAAGAAAAGAACAAATGTTGTTAGGGAAAAGACAACACCATAAATTCAAAAATAATGCCTATAGACTATAAGATGCCTTGCTCCACAACTGGAGTTCGATCAATTGGTGCGACCCTTGAATGGTCATAGCATGGTGGCTATATACCCAATCTCATGGCGCTGGCGCTGTTGGTATTGCTGATGGCTTCGGAATTGCCATCTCCCTAAGGAAGGATATAACGTTGGCAAAAGGAACCTTTTACTAAACCACCTCTCCATGGTGGTTCACCCATATTACCTAATGACGATACTGGATGTGTGAAAATACAAAAAGTGACTCCGTGAGTGCTAATCCTTGATCAACAAATTGAATCATAAGGGTGTGGGTCCAATTGATGGCGATGCTGCCAATACTAGCATAGGTGGTCTTCCGCACCATGGGATAAATTCGATCATAACTTCTCATCTTAGGGATGATGTTATGCTGAATGATGCGCACAATGACGTACAGTCAGACGTAGATTATCCGTCTTTCAAAACACCGACATCCTAGGAAAAGGTCCGCTGTAAAATCATTGAGTTGGTCACTTCAAAATCATCCATGTATGCGTCATTCACGAAGGCCTCAAATATCTTAGTAAGATCATCATTAGTCAGCTGAATCAAGACACCCTTCACCTCCGAAAGAATCAAATTTTTTCCTCCATCGAAATACTACACCAACAGGGCATCGAAAAGGCAGATGCAGCATGAGTAACATTCCCATTCAAAGGTCTCGAAGCAGAGGAATGGTGCAAATCCAACCGCGAAGAATAACTCTTCCAACCCAAAAGCAATGTAACCTTTTGCTCATTCTGGTCCAGCCAAGTGGCCTCTTGAGGGTTAAGTCCGCAATGGTGCGATGAAAAGCCGGTAGTGTTGAAAGGTGTCTTGGGATAAGAAGTAGTCGGAGGGAGAAGATAGGGTTTAGATCTGGAGTTGTGGTGGAGAGAGATCAAATGTGCAAAACCAGCACGAGGGGAAGGCGAGGTAGCTGTTCCTAGGGAGGAACGGAAGAGAGAGGCTAATACTTGGAGAAGGAGGTGGTTGGAGATTGAGTTTGGTTTGTCGAGGAAGGAGGGACGAAAGAAGTGTTAGGAAATAAAATATACGGTTTCGATCACAACAACTATACAACGGAAATCGAGTATTCATATATATTTCTATTTTACAGGTGCTTGCTAGAGTAACATCACTAGAAAGACAATAACATGACTTAAAGAACATTACAAGGGACTACAAGTCGATTGGATCAAAGAAGCAACAAGAAAGATACACAAAGCAAACATGCACAGTTTTCAGACGTCTGGATGCACTAGCCAGACGTCTGGAAAAACCCTTTGGAACAACAAAACAGATAGGATCAGACGTCTGGTAGATGCACACAGACGTCTGAAAGACTACTGCATACAAAAATATATAGAATCAGATGTTTGATACAAATACCAGACGCCTAATTTAGAACTTGGAATTTAAATTCAAATTCAACTGTCACATTTGAATTGACATCTTCATTTCTCTTCACTGCAACTCTTCATCATCATCAAAAGCAACTGTAATGCACTTGTTAATGGATGCAACTACTCAAGGAATCTCTCTACAACTATATATATCATCAAGAATCAAAGAGAACACACACCTTACTTACTTGCGCTCTTTACTTACATACTATGTTACGTTCTTGATCTCTAGCAATCTATACTTGTAGTTCACTCTTCCATATATTCAGTTCTTCTCGATAAATACTCTCTAGATATATATTGGAAGTATTTGTACTTAGTAGTCAATATCCATGTTATAGAACACATACTTGACAAGAACAAGTTATTGCAACCAAGCCTATTCCTTCGGGAGAAGTGAGGGTGTTTTGACAGTCGAATTCTGAAGGAGAAACTTCGAAACTGGACGTAGGATGGGAGGTCTGAATCAGTATAAAATCTTGGTGTGCTTATCCTATATTTACCTGGAATAATATTTTTTTTAGTTGTATCATATATTTTGTCACATATACTTGCATATACAGTACACGATCCACCCTATAGACTTACAATTGATATCAGAACAAGGTTTGACCAAAGTACAGTAACACGTTTTTGAATCACTTTAATATGACAAGTATTTTTCAAGAAGGACAATCCACAACACGACCCCTACTTTTTAATGGCTCTAACTATGCATATTGGTCAACACATTTGAGAATTTTTATGGAAGCTAATGGACTAGAAATTTGGTCAGCCACTCAAAATAAATATGAAGCACCTGACACTGCTATGAACACATGGATCCATGCACAAAAAATCGCAGCTTCTAATAATGCTAAAGCTATGAATGTTCTATTTTGCTCAATAGATAAAAATGAATTTTCACTGTCAAGTTATGTAACACTGCATTTGATATTTGGCGTACCTTACAAGTTACACACGAAGGCACAAACAAAGTTAAACAAACTAAGATTTCAATTTTTACAAAATCAATTTTCATAATTTAAAATGAAACAAAACGAATCTATAGTAGACATGTACTCTTGATTCCAAACCATTCAACACGATTTAATGACACTTGGAGTCAAATTCACAAATTTTGATTTAGTATCTAGAATGCTCCGTTCTTTAACTCTAGAATGGGAAAGAAAAGTATTATCTATCGAAGAAGCTAATGATCTTTCAGCACTCTTAGTTGAAGAGTAGATAGGAAATTTAATGTCCTATGAAGCTAATTTGCAGGCACGAAAAGAACTAAATTCCGAAAAGAAGAACTTAGAATTCCCAGTAACAAATGAAGACTCCGACTTAGACGAGGAAGAAATTGTATTTATTGCCAAAAGATACAACAAATTCAAGAAGTTTAGAAAAATCATTAAATTTCAAAAAGGAGGAAAATCAAGCTAAACAAATAAAACATCAATCAAATGCTATGAATGCGATCAATTTGGACATATGAAGAAAGGCTGTCCCAAGCTAAATAACGATGAAAAGAAGAACAAATTTGAAAATTTAAAAAAAAAGAAGGCTTTCAAAGTAAAATGGGATGACTCGAATTCTTCATCATCAGATAATGATAGCGATAGTGACGGAGAACAAGTTAATGTGTTTTTTGTGGCACAAACTGACGAGGTATGTCCCGAACTTAGTTATGACGAATTATTAGAACTTAGCATGGAATTAGATGATAAATTTAGACAAATGAACAGAGAACATATTGCCAAATTCAGTAGGTTAGAACTTGAAGTAGGAATGTTAAAAGATGAAAAAAATATTTAAGAAGAAGAACTAGAATTATCTCAAGAAAGAATTAAAAATAATTTGGTCGAAGATAACGCTATTACTATTGATGTTGATAAAACTAAATTAGAAAAAGATAACACGTTAAAAGAAAATGTCAACTTGAAGAGTAATACTGAAATATTAAAAATTGAAAATTTAGAAGTAAAATAAAAATTAGATAAAATTAAAAATAATGTTTCAAAATTTAATAAAGGAAAACCGGATTTGCAAAATCTTATCAAAACTTCAAAACCATCAGGTAATAGAAATGAAAGAGGATTTAAAAATACCCCTAAACAAAGTGGGAATGGTATTAAGAAATATAGTTGTATTTATAAAAAGACCAAAAATTCACCGAAGTCTAATATGAATACCAAAAATATAAAAATTTGGATTCCTAAGACAAATAACAATTTGATTAGACAAAAACATACTAATAATTTCTTAAAAAATGTAGTCTATAATAGGAATTATATTCATAAAGGTACCAAACCTTCTTGTGTATGGCTACCTACTTCTCCTAACATCTAGAACCCTAACAAAGTATATGAGTACCAATTAAAACATCTTTTATTTTGCAGGTACCCAAAATAAAAAATTAGGAGAAATGGATACTAGATAGCGAATGCTCCAAGCATATGACCGAATATTCAAAAATATTATCAAATATAACATACATCGATGGAGGAACGATAACTTTTGGAGATAACTCAAAAGGATACATCGTGGCATTGAAGAAGTCATCAACTCTGGTATTTCTAACTCTCCTATTATTACAAATGTTTTATTAGTAGAAAATCTAAAACACAATCTACTGTGTATTATTCAATTATGCGATAAAGGTTTTCAAATCAATTTTGAAAAAGATAAATGTAATATTTTCGATAATAACAAACTACTTATATTTGAGGGTTTTAGAAACAAAAATATTTATATATTAAACATGAATATAAATAAAAATTCAAATTCGTGCTTAACCGCCAAACATGACGATCCATGGTTATGGCATAAACGATTTTGTCATATTAACTTTAAATATATTAATAAATTAGCAAAATATGAGCTAGTTAGAGGTTTACCTAAAATAAATTACAAAGTAGAAAATTTATGTGACGATTGTCAAATTGAAAAACTAAAGAAAAGCTCTTTTAAATCTAAAAATAACATTTCTACAAAACAACCAATTAAATTATTACACTTAGATTTATTTGGTCCAACGCAAGTACGATCTATAAATCACAACAAATATGTTTTCATAGTAGTTGATGGTTTTTCAAGATATACATGGACTTTATTTTTAAAACATAAAAGTTACACCTTTGGTATGTTTAAGATATTTTCTAAAAGAATTAAAACATAAATGGATTTGAAAATAAAAAATATTCGAAGTGATCATTGTGGAGAATTCGAAAATGATCTTTTTACTATTTTTTGCAATAAAAAAGGAATAAGTCATAGCTTTTCTTTTCCCTGCACACCTCAACAGAATGGTGTGGTAGAAAAAAAAAGTCATACGTTACAAGAATATGCACGAAAACTATTAAATAGTAGTGGTCTACCAAAATATTTTTGGGCTGAAGCTATTGCCACGGCTTGTTATGTTTTGAATCGAGTAACCATACTTCCTATGACTAAACAAACTTGTTTTGAAATATTTTTTGAAAGAAAAACTATAGTACCATACTTTAAAACTTTTGGATCAATTTTTTTTATATTAAATGCAAAAGTTAGTTTAGGTAAATTCGACCCAAAGGCCGATGAAGGAATCTTTGTTGGATATTCGGATCGCAGTAAAGCATATAGAATTTTAACAAACGAAATAACACTATTGAAGAAAGTTTACATGTTTCGTTTGATGAAAATCATTTTAATCATCATGCTAATGATGATGAAGAAATAATTCCAATAACAAATACAACAAACTCTCTTAAGAATGAGACAAATGTGCAAAATAACACTTTAATATCATCCCCTAGAATTCTTAAGGATCATCCAAAAGTTAATATCATTGGAGATCTTAATTCTAGAGTAACTAAAAATCAACTTAATCAAATAAGCCATAGAGCCTTCGTGTCAAATTTTGAACCAAAAAATTATAAAGAAGCTTCAAATCATAACTTTTGGATAATAGCTATGCAAGAAGAATTAAATCAATTTAAACGTAATAATGTTTGGGAATTAGTACCTAAACCAGAAGATCAATCGATTATAGGAACAAAATGGTATTTAAAAACAAAGCAGATGGAAATGGAAATATTGTTAGAAATAAAGCACGTTTAGTTGCTGAAGGCTATAATCAAGAAGAACGTACTGAATATGTTGAAACCTTTGCTCCAGTAGCAAGACTATAGGTCATATGTACATTACTCTCTTTTGCAAATTATCACAATTTTAAACTATTTCAAATGGACGTCAAAAGTGCTTTTTTTAATGGTTTTAT
The DNA here is from genome assembly GCA_030765085.1 of Allium cepa. Lineage (NCBI taxonomy): Eukaryota > Viridiplantae > Streptophyta > Magnoliopsida > Asparagales > Amaryllidaceae > Allium > Allium cepa. Next base: position 952,124,400 of record CM060934.1, on the reverse strand, counting down.
TAAAGAAAATGTACATGTTGAACAACCTCCATTGTTTGTTCACGAAAAATATCCCGACCATGTTTTTAAATTACAAAAAGCCTTATATGGTTTATAACAAGCCCCCCATGCATGGCGCAGACGTCTTAAAAATCATTTAATTACATCTGATTTTCAAATAGGCAAAATCGATAAAATTTTATTTATTAAACGAAAAAATAATAATATTTTAGTTGTACAAATTTAAGTAGACGATATTATTTTTGGTTCAACTAACGAAAATCTTTGTAATCAATTTTCAAATAATATGAAAAATGAATTTGAAATGTCTCACATGGGAGAATTAAATTTCTTCTTAGGTTTACAAATAAAACAACTCGAAAATGGTATTTTTATTCATCAAGAAAAATATTATAATGATCTATTACGTCGTTTTGAAATGGATAAAACTTCAAGTAACCAACACCGATGAGTACTAGCATTCATTTGGAAAAGGATGATAATGGAAAAGATTTCGATGAAAATTTATATTGTAGCATGATTGGTTCCTTACTCTATTTGACAGCTAGTCGACCTGATATTATGATGAGTGCATGTCTTTGTCCTCGATTTCAAGCAAAACCAAAAGAATCTCACCTAAGAGCTGTTAAACATATCTTATGATATCTATCTAGTACTAGAGATTACGGTTTGTTTTACCCTAAAGGATCATCGTTTGAACTAGTTTCATATAATGATGCGAATTTCGGTGTATGTAAAACAGATCGTAAGAATACTAGCGGAACATGTCACTTTATCGGACAATCATTAGTTTCATGGTTTAGCAAAAAGCAAAACTATGTCTCCTTATCTACTTACGAAGCCGAATATATTTCAGAAGCCCTAGCATGTGCACTAGTAATATACATGTAACAAACACTTACGGATTTCGGCAAAGCTATCATTAAATCACCAATATATTGTGATAACACAAGTGCAATAAATCTGTCAAAAAATCCTGTAAATCACTCGCGAACTAAACATATAAATATAGGACATCATTTTTTACGTGATAATGTAGAAAAAGGAATTATTTCATAAGAATACGTAAATACCGAGAATCAAATAGTAGATATTTTCACAAAGCCCCTATCTGAACAAACTTTTGTTAAACTGTGACGCGACTTAGGAATATGCTCTCTTAACGATCTTCTAAACTAATAACCGCATTTCCATTTATTCTATGTTTAGCTAAAAAATTTCTATCCACAGATTAGAATTGATAACTCCTTCACCTTAAGTTTTTTAGTTGGTTAGTTTCTAAAAAATTATCTACAAATATTTTTGAAATTATATATAAATCTTTATACAACAAGAAAAAAATAATATACATTTCATATTTTTTACAACAAAATATAATCATGTCTTCTGAAAATTCTCATCTATCATTTTCGATACCTACTACGGATAGCTCAACGGAGTCACCTCGACGGCTTCTTACCCCCACACTAAATCGGGAACCAACGTATAGGCGGTCTTCCTATCACACGGGTTTCACTCCCGATAACAAGAAGTCCAAACGAGCTCTATTCATTTCTCCTAACACCATGGAGAAACTTGATGAGATACATCACTATCAAAAGCAACAAATAGATCTATAACGAGAATTATATTTTGAATAAAAAGTCAGGGTGCAACGATTAAGTTTTCTGGAGCAAGTAGCGACAAAATTCTATAATTCACGGAAGAAGGATGTACACGAACCACTTCCGATTCCTTGTAGTTGCTTGGATCCCTCTTCCTCGTATCGTACACCTTTGGACCTTCAATAAGACGGTTCTTTGGTTTCTCGAGAACCCACGAACATGGAAATATATGGTCTCCATCCAAGCCATGGAGGGATGACAAGTCAGATGATCGTAAAACTCCATCGCCATCCAAATAGATTAAATTATTCTTTGAATTTGTATCTACGTATGTTTGTAATTCCAGTTCACAAAAATAATACTACATTTTGTTTCAAACAATAGAAGGTCGAGAAATAAGCAACACCCTTTAGATTTAGGCTATTTTTAGAAAGATTGGTTATTTTAGACGTCTGGATATTGACCTCAGATGTCTGACACTCTAATATCCCATAAATTTTACATCATTGTGCATACGTCAGACGTCTGATATACCTTTCCAGACGTCTAAAAATTGACTATGCTTACTTAAAATAAGATACCAGACTATTTCAGATATCTGAACTATGAACTAGACGTCTGAATAAAGTCACTGTCACCATATTATAAAAAATCGATCTATTTCAGACGTCTGATATCTAAACCAGACGTTTGAAAAATCCCTCTGACTATCAAATTTTTAAAACTCGACCAAACCCAAACGTCTACCAAATCAAACCAGACATCTAAATTTATTTACTGTATTCAAATTAGGTTAAATCAGACGTCTGAATTGCCTTCCAGACGTCTGAAATTCAATTGACACGTTAAAATAACCAGATAACGTCTATTTTTTTCATCATCTCGCTTTTATTTTAAATCATTATCTATATCAAGGATGATTTTTTTATCAAAAACATCTTTTTTCACACTAGCTTTAATTCAATGCCTCCTAGAACTAAAAACCCTAAGATATCTAAGAGAAAACATGACCAACCAACTTCCTCAAACCCTCAAGTTTCCTCAGATGATCAAATCGCACGATGGATGAATCGAGCACCATATTCACCCAAGAGATATGAGGATATTCAGAAGAAGAAACTTCACACAGGTCCATTTTATAACTTACTCAAGTTCCCAATGCATGATTTAGATTAAATGTGTGAGAATGCCGGTTTAGAACTTTGATATCTTTCAATCCTAATAACATCCAAATTGATCAGTTGGCTATATTTCTCTTCTATGCTAATTTGGATAGCGCGACTGTTTGGAACACTGAAAATGAAGATAATTGGCTATGGTCTAGTGTTTATGGCAACACGATTAGGCTCACTCTGGGAATCATAGGCAGAACTCTCAGATGTTCTGATACGGGTGAAGATTTATATAATATTCCCGATATGCATTCAAACCAAGGGACAATATAACACATCAAGTTTGGGAGGATGAAATGCCTAAATTTGCATCCAAATATCTACGACCTAAGGCGAGACTTCTTACTCGAATGATCATCAAAACTATCATTCCTCGTCTAGAAAGTCATGAGCAGATAACAGAGTTAGAACAAAAAGCTCTATATGCTCTATTCAGTGGAACAAGGGTAAATTAGGCCAAATTTATATTTGACGAGCTCGAACATTTTTGGACTCGATCACGGCCATCGATTATCTGCCCCACATCCATCATGAGACTTCTACGTGCTTACAACATCCCCTCATACTTATCCACTTTTGAAGAAATTTCTCCAAAATATGCTTCTATGAAGTTTTTCTCATTAATGCACCTACCAGAAATTCCTCTGGAGTTTATATCTTTTGAAGACTGGACGCAACATCGACAAGCCAGTTGGGCCTCCACCTCAATCACACCATGAACCATCACAAGAGGAGGAACAACATTGTGAGGCAACCCCCCTACTTTACACCATTTGATCATATGAGCCAGGATGAGATTTTGAAAACTTGAACATAGATGAATCCAAATGAAAGTATACGTGATCTCACTCTTCAAAATCAACATATCTTGTCTCGAAATCAAAAAGTTTTGGCTAAGCGTATTGACAGCTTTGAAACATCTTTTGCTACACACCTAGCCACAGTTGAAACATCACTTACATCTGTATTATCGATTCTCAAAGTGGTTATTCAAAGGGTTCGTAGCCCTACACCACATTTCGAAGATTGGCCAACCCCAGTGCCTTCTCCTCCTTCGAAACATTCCAAACTTTTTGAGGAGAACGAACCTCTAAAACAAGCTCCGACATCTCTAACAAAGTAGCCAAGCTCTTTCCAAAAAGAAGATAAAGGAGATGATCAAGAAAAGGATTCCCTGAAAGACTCATAGGTTTTTAGGACTTCATCTTATGTATAATTGAAAAATCTGTGAATGTACTCAATTACAATGTAAAAACCCGGGGTTTTGTGGAAATTAATTATCGTCGTTTGACGACTAGATTTGCTAGTTGTTAGTTGTTGGAGTTTTTAATCGGTTAAAATTCTTTTGAAAATTTGTTAAATTGTTTTTGGGCTTTCAATTGAATTTTGGACCAGGTTCCTTTTTCTTGGTACCGTGTTATCAAAAGCAAATAACCGGTCCTTGAATCATTATCATCCAAAAACCTAGGCATAAAGAAAACGAAAAAAAATGGCGGCCGCTCATTTTTCGCTCGTTCCTCTGTATCAAAAATTAGGGCTTTCGTGAATATAGAAGACGCCGACGATGATTGCTTTGATCAGGTGGATTTTTGCTTGCCGATCCATTTTCGTGCTCTTCAGAAACTACGGCGAGTATTTTATTTACTTACATCTATATCAAACTCAGTCCTTTGTTATGGCAATTCGATTTTGTTTTGGTGATCGGTGACTGGTACACTTCGGTAGTCGATTTAGTTTCATTGTCGATTCCTCCTTGACTTCGGTATGCCCTAATTTGTGTATGCTATTCTCTGACTTCGGCTTTGATTTTGTATCTGTAACTTGAATTCACCAATTGATTTTGTGATTCATGACTTTTATTATCTTCGGCCTTGGTAACGGTACCGAGTTTCATATCTTCTGATGGCTTTGGCCTTGACTTAAATATTATTTAGCTGAACATGTTATACTGATCATATTGAACTACTTTCTGGCCTAGTTTGTGCACACTGTATTGATTTTACCACTTTGGCCATTTTCGTGTTCAACCCTGATAGCATTTTCGAATTTGTTCTTGTGCACTTTTCTGCATTGCATCTCGTCATTTGATCCGTGTGTATTATCCACCCATTTGAAGTTCTCTTGCATACTTGTTCTTCATATAGTCCACTGTATTAAATTTGGAACATGGCTATTTTATTATTGAAGCTGTTGCACATGAAATCTATGCTTGTATATATGTTCACTAAACTGTAGTATAATTGGGTCTGCATTGTCGTGAGCAGTGAATTTGATTATACTGTTGCATATATTTCAGTTATTAATGCACTGTCACTTTTCTGTTTGCCTTTGACATCCATGATTATTTCTCAAGGCAAGGAAAAATGAGTTTCATTTTAATAGCACTGTCCAGTTTCATTTATATATTCAATTGTGCATTATGTTTTTCACTGCATATGACTTTGAACCTTCTTTATGTTGCATCAAACACCTCACTTGATCAATTTGCATTGTATATTTGTAGGCATGCCACTGAGCCCATGTTGATAAGTCCACTTGGGTACAGTCTTCATTTTATTGCCCTTATGCACTTTGTTATATGAACTTGGCGCATTGCTTCGAGTTGTAACATTTGAAAATCCACTGTGCACAGAGCATATAATTTGTTTCACTTGAGTCGTTCAGTTTGCATTTATGTTAGAATGAATGCTTCTGCACTTTGGTCTGCTGTCATGTTCACTGGCACACTCCATACATGTGTATGTTATCACTTGATGTTCACTGTTCATGTCCTTCACTTGGTGCCTTTTGCAGTTTTGTTCACTTTTCTGGTTGTATTGGTACATGAGATGTCGAATAAATGGAGCATGTACTTGTACCATTCTGTCTCTTGATGCATTTTGTGATGTAGTTGCTGTTGTACTTCGTACACTGTCACGTACTGTGTTTTAGACTGAACCATTAGTGTAGATTCACTGCAACCTCATTTTGCAAGTTTAATATACAGCATACATGTTCTTTCATTCCAGGTTGCACTGAACACCTCACTTGATTTCTTGCATATGCATTCATGTAGAATATATGTGTTATCACCTTGTCCATCTCTGTCTAGATTAGGTTCTGCATTGTTCCATTGTATTCATGTATGTTGCCATTCTTGATGATCTGATTACTTGTAGCTTTTGTAGCTGTGCACTTCATTTCATGTTCATGTGTTCACTCGAGACTTTGGTGCTGCAGTTGTATGCATTTTCCACTGTATGTCTGTTCTTGAGTCTCTTGACTTTACTTCCTTGTTGTTGCATTCCAGTGCATACTCTATCACCTATGCTTGTATGCTGTTTGTTTGTCACCTCTGTACTGTGTATTCATGTTGAAACTGGACCATTCACTTTTACTTCAGTGATTTTGGTTCGTTGATCTTTTGTGTACATCATCACTGTAGTGGCAAGGCAGTGCACGCAAGCGTGAACTGCAGCCACACGGTATGGCTTTTATGATATTTTATCTTGTTTTGATTATTTGATCTTTTGCATATTCCATATGCTGTAGTGGCGAGGCAGTGCATGCGTGCGTGTACTGCAGCCCTATCCGAATTAATATTTTAATTGATATTTCAATGGTTTGAACTGTTTTGTTTATTCAATTCAATATTCTGAATTGTATTCTGATTTGGTTTAATTTGCTGATTTGTTGTTTAACACTGTTACGTGTTATATTTATCGTTATCCGATTTCTTTATTTAAGGATCGGATAGACGATATTTATTGTAACTGTCGTCTATTCATTATTTAATTATTATTGCTTCTGTGCACTAATAACCGAGTTTGAATTAGACTGACCTATGTATTATTTTCTTTTGAATGTAATACTCGGGTAAGACCGAGTATTTACAGGTTGTTGATATCTCACTTTGGGTTGCTGCTTGAGCTATGAAGTCACTTCATATCTTTTGGAGTAGTCGTCGTCATTTATAGTAGTCGGTTTATTTGTATAGGAAGATATGTATTCATGTACATTATATACGATAATGTACCTATATATGTAACTTTCAGAGTCGACAGTTGTAGTTGTATCATATGTACTGTATCACATGTATTGTAACTGACATCAGTTATATATATATATATATATATATATATGAGACTTTCTATTATATCTGTGTTCCGCATTTACATCATCTGTGTTATTATTATATATATTGTCCTAAACTATTATGAGCCATCGTAGTTCGTTTTATACTAGAATTGGGTATGTCGATGGGAGTAAATGAATATGTGATGAAAAATAAAAATATATACCACTCCTATCGAGATAACTAATACTAGTGTAAGGCCTAACTACGGATGGCCGCTCCTATCCAGCCTTATTCTTTGTGATAACAGACAGTATTTCTTTTAATACTCTTTGTCATTGCGAGCATAGAGGTGGGGCGTCACATACAATTATGAATTAAATTCTCTTTTGGTGTGTTATCTCTGTATATATCTTTAACGATTGGTTCATATTTTAATATTTGAAGAGTTAGATATCCCTTTTGATAATGCCAAATGGGGAGAAATACATACATACATACATATATATATATATATATATATATATATATAATAAGCACATATTAAGGGGGAGATTTATAAATTATATATATGTACATTGTATAGTCGCCATCATCAAAATGGGGGAGATTGTTAGGAAATCGAATCTATGGTTTCGATGACAACGACTATACAATGGAAATTGAGTATGCATATATATATATATATATATATATATATTTCTTTTTACAGGTACTTGCTAGAGTAACATCACTAGAAAGACAAGAACAAGGCTTAAAGAACATTACAAAGGATTACAAGTCGATTGGATCAAAGAAGCAACAAGGAAGATACACAAAGCAGACATGCGTAGTTTTCGAGCGTTTGGATGCACTAACGAGACGTCTGGAAAAACCCTCTAGACCAACAAAATAGACAGGATCAGACGTCTGAATGACTATTGTATACAAAAAAATATATAGAGTCAGACGTCTGATACAAATACCAGACATCTGATTTCGAACTTGGAATTTAAATTCAAATTTCAACTGCCACATTTGAATAGACATCTTCGCTTCTCTTTGCTACAACTCTTTATCATCATCAGAAGCAACTGTAGAGCACTTGTTAATGGATGCAACTACTCAAGGAATCTCTCTACAATTATATATATATATATCATCAAGAATCAAAGAGAACACATAACTTACTTACTTGCGCTCTTTACTTACATACTCTGTTATAGTCTTGATCTCTAGCAATCTATACTTGCATTTCACTCTTCCATATATTCAGTTCTTCTCAATCAATACTCTCTAGATATATGTATTGGAAGCATTTGTACGTAGTAGTCAATATCCATGTTATAAAACACATACTTGACAAGAATAAGTTATTGTAACCAAACATATTCCTCCGAGAGAAGTGAGGGAGTTTTGATAGTCGAATTCCGAAGGGGAGCTTCGGGACTGGACATAGGACGGGAGGTCCAAACCACTATAAAATCCTGGTGTGCTTATATTATATTTACCTAGATTAATACTGTTTTAATTGCATCATATATTTTGTCATATATACTTGCATATACACTACACGATCCACCCTATAGACTTACAAGAAGGAAACTTGGGGGAATTCAAACACGACTTTTATAGTCCCATTTCAAGTTCAACTTGTGTCAAAACTCATTAATTGGTAGACCACTCTAGGTTTACAGCTAGGTGGTCAACCACTAAATGGGCTTTGGAGGTTCATTAAACCTAAACCGAATTAGAGTCGGATTAAATAATAATTACTGTTTTGTGCCATCTCATTCTATTTGACACGATCTGAAAAATTCCTGTCCTCATCACGGCGATGTTAAAGCCTACCGCTTAGTCCTAAAGCATGCTATAGCAATTCACAATAGTCCCAACAAAACTGCTGCGATAAAAAATAATTCCAAAAACTTAAAAATATTCAAGCTACTATTTCCTATCTAATTCGCACGGAAATATTTCTTTCAATAGCCGGTGGTACAAGAACACTTCAAACTATATACTCTAATAAAATTGAATGTCATTCCTATTTTGTCTGTACCTTAAAGAGAAAAGATTTTAAAATCCTTTATTTTATAAACCGAAAAATCACTAAGCTAAATATATACTCCTTTATATTTGTTTCTAAATAATAGAAACTGTTTCATAACCAAAATTCCCTTAAATTCAAACTTATATCAGGGTTTCCAAAAACATTTTTAAAACACAAATTTTCCCAATTAGAAATCTGTTTCCTTGCCAAAAAATCAAAATCAAGCCTTTATTGACATATACACATAAATATTGATGGATTTCAAAAATTTATCTTTTATACACTAAAAATTTCTTAACACAACCAACGTAGTAGTATAAGTGTTTCTTTGAAAATCAAAATTACAAAACTTTTCCAAAATAAAATTTTCAAAATAAATCCTTAGGAAAAAGTCCTTTGGAAACCCTTTTTTCAAAATCTAAGGCATTTCCAAAACATACTTTATGAAAATTCTCTTATAGCTTTTAAGCTAAGGAATTGACATTAATTATCCAAATAAAAATCCGGTTTGCCATCAAAGAGTTGATCAGTGGTACACCCTAGCAAGAACTTGCTTTTGGACAATTACGACCTACCAACTCCGTCCATCTGGAATAAATGTGCGTCTCCGACTGGAACTTATCATCGAAATCCAAATCACAAAGTAACTAGAATCTCAACCGTCAATTTGAACACTCCAGTCTTCAAGATTCTTCCATATGTCATACTCGTGCTCTACATCATCATTGCCTTACGCATCTCTAGCACTCTGTGGGGTGCTTCGGAGTTAGCATGAAGTTCTTAAATCTAAGATATTTCCCACTTGTGGTTGCTTTGCACATTCCTTCGGAGTGGAAATACAACCAATCCTATGGAAAAATTCTTAGAACCTAGCATAAAATATAATAATGAGATACGGGAAAGTATGAATACGTTCTCTCAATTTATCTCATGCCATCATGGGTCCTAGGATTAGTGATATTTTACATTAGTAGTAAGTACACCTCTGATGACCCACCTCCTCGAGCCTTAGAAATCTACATTAATACATCCTCGGTATTCATGTGCCACAAATCCAAGTGTCGGAGAGGCGGATTATCAAGGGTTTTAAAAGAAATTATGATAGAAGATAAAATAGAATAGAATCTCACATCGTGTTTAAAAACTTGCAATTATATATATAGCACATATAATCATTCTAAAATGAGATCAAAGTCATAACAAGTGCTAACCCAGCTAAGGATAGTTATAACTGTCTATCCTCATAGGTTCTAGTAGATACTTATACATAATATAATGGAAATAAAAATAGATGACTACCTACATAGGACCCTCCAGCTTCATGCTTCATGCTCCATGCTCCATCCAAAATGCTCGAAGTTACCTAACTACTTGGCTGCCCAAAAAGATAGGGCACCCAGAGTTTAAGGGGAAAAGAAAATAAAATCAGGGTTAGTCATGGGACTTGTGTGAGAAACTCAAAGTATGAGTTTTTGGAAACAAAGGGTACCTCATAAAAACACGCTACACATAAATAAAAAATGAGTTTTTACCATTCGTTATGCAAAATCAGAGATATTATCTTTAATGTTTTTTTTGAAAATCCTTTCAAATAACATATTAATCATAGCTGGAATTATTACATTTGTCAAATTCGATAGCAAAATAGGTTTACAACTAAAATCGTGAAGGCTTATATAGAGAATGGAATCCATACAGTGAAAAAGCAAGGGACTACCTTCCGGCAGTACATCTCTAGAAAAGTGCACCTGAGGCTCCAACCTCCACCAATACAGAATCAACATACTTTTACCATGGATAGTACCGAAAATCTCATCATCCTGGTCATTCTCGATGTTTATCGAGAACCCAAAGCATATAAAACATACTTGAAATATAGAGCGTAATCTAGAAAGATGATGACCATATTCTAATGGGAGCGACCCACTTAGCCCTACTGCATTTACCATGTTTTTTCCATTCCCGACGTGCGAGGCTTAAGGTAATATTTTACACTTCACAGAACAAATTCCCATTTGAATGCCACGTTGCAATTTCTAACAATACACTATTGATTTCCAAAAAATATAACCTTTGAGTTCATACATCTTAGAGAAGGGTGTTATGTGTAAAAGAGGTTACCTCCTATACCATCAAACATATGTAAGTTTGTTAAAATCAATATCTGTGCATATTAGAAATGCAATGTCAGACATTTGTCCATACAAGTTATCTAATAAAATGAAAAATTAAAGCGGGAATCACCCCTTTGATTAGCAGTGATCGGCACTTGCATCGCAGATCAAATGAAGATAATACTGCCACATATATATGATACGGGAAATTTCCTTCGAGGGTCAGTGACAAGCAACCCTTTATTTCCTTTATTATCATTCCATGTCTTCACTTTCAAATGTACATTGGTTTGAAGTGGTTTTCGAATCGGGATCATCCAAATCCAACCCCGGTTCCTTCGAACCAATCATCGATAAAATGGTGTGAAGTTTGAGGGTGACTATCATTTCATTCATTATTATCTTTTATCAAATAAAATATCACTTTTAGAGATATAAATCTTTAAATCATACTCTTTTCCAACATATACAGAGTCAATAAACCTCTCTTTATCTTTAGAAATACTAAATCAAAATCATATCTCATTAACCAAATTGTGAAACCATATTGAGTAAAAAGGGTTGACAGAAATTATACTAATTCTACTCAACATCAATTTTCGTATTCAACTTTTACTGTTAATAACGGTGAAATCACCTTTCAAATTCACATGAGTAGTACAGGTTCCATCCTTGGAATTTAATGCCAACTACAAGAACATTATTTTTATATAATTCAATTTGTATTAAATTTGGAGAAATTAGATCTCTTATACTTGCCTCATTTCTGACATTTTAACCTTACCTTTTCTTAACCCAGGAAAAAGGCCAGGTGAGCCAGGGCACTGGTTGCTCCTAAACATCTCTTTAGTTTAAAAACCTCAAATCTAGATCTCATGAATAGAAAAAATCCAGTCTATTCATCGGCTTTTAGAGTCAAGATTAAATCACTTGATTTTAACAGCTTTTCGTTAAATTATTTATTTAAACATTCTACAATAAATTATAAAACATCCAAATAACCTTTAAAATACTCAATTATTTATTTAATTTTTTATAAAATATTTGGGAAAGAATACTTATGTTTAACGCCATATTTCAAAAGTTATTAAAAGTGCCGTAGAAAGTGTTGCAAATAGTGCTTTTAAGGGTTATTGCTTATTTGATCAGAAAACTTTTCTATCATCTAGAAATCCGTTTTTATAACTCAAATATGGTTTAAGTTTTTTAAAATATATACAGAATTTATTCCATATTTTTAAGGAATTTAAAATATCATTTATAAAGAATATATCGTTTTGTTTTTGGAACTGGCAAATAATGACTATTTTGAAAACAAGTTTTACTCATATTTCAAAATCTACTAAACGAAATCTTGATCCTTTTCTTTTGTTTGAAAACTATGGTTACAAGTGTTTGAAAAATTCTTATTCTAAAGAATTCTGACTCCGAATCTATCGTATAAATGGGTTTAAACTTTTACGGCGCGAAATCTCGAATTGCTATTATGCGATGCGTCTATTTTTGACTCAACTTTCATATCTCGTCCAAACTTCACTAAATTGGATTTAAGTGTTTATAAAAAATTTATAAACCATTTTAAAGAGGTTTAGCAATCTCATATACACCATTTCATTTATTAAAGGAAAATGATTTCTTTTGTGATATTCGACGTGTATTATACGTGAATTGTTTACACATCCAAACAAACATATTATCATATCCAAACATGGTTTACAATTATCACAAATAAGAATAACCAAACATATATATCATCCAATATATCTTATTATAAGTATAGTTTCTCACTTTGGTTTTATATCGGAGACACAAACTCATAGAAGATCTTCTAGTACTTGGTTTACCCTTTCAGTTTGCCCATCAGTTTAGGGATGGTATCCGGTTCTTAAATTCAGCTTCATTCCCAAAGCTATCTATAATGCCTCCCAAAACAGACTTGTAAAAAATTAGGTCCTGATCACTCACAATTCTGCTTTGAACTCCATGTAGTCTTATAATTTCCTTTATGAATATCTCTACCAAATTTGAAGCAGTCCTTGTTGGCTTTACTGGAATGATGTGTGCGCTCTTGGTAAATCAGCCTATAATAATCCAAATGCCTTCATTTCCCTTCCTTGTTCGAGGTAGGCCATCTGTGAAATCCATCGATATATAGTCCCACTTGCAAGTTGGAATTTCTAGAGGTTGTAGTAATCCAGCAATTCATTTGCTAATCACTTTTGATTTGCTGACAAATTACACATCCACTGACATGAATAAAAATATCCGTTTTTATGCCTTCCCATAGAAAGTCTTTTTTGTGTCGTGGTACATTTTAGTAACCCCATGATGTATCGCAAGTCGAGAACTGTGGCACCTGGCTAGAACTTCCTGCCTAATCCCATCAATATTTAGAGCATAAATCCTCTCCTGCATTCTTAAGATTCCCTGATCATTCATATTGAATACTATCCATCTTCCTGGGAAAATGTTTTCCTTCACTTCCTTAGCTATCCTTGCAATGAATGGATCTTCAAGCTGGTTCTCCTTTATACAATTAATCAAGGTTGGACATACCACTAAATAAGCTATAATGCTAGGCCTTTTTCTTAGCACATCTGCTACTATATTGGCTTTCTTGGATATGTATAAGATATCAAGATCATATGGTGCGAGAAGTTCTAACCAACGTCATTGTCTCATATTTTAGTGCTTTTGAGTGAATAGATACTTCAAAGATTTATGATTAGTGAAGAGTTCGAACTTTTCACCTATTTAAAGAAGGAATATTATTTACCAAGGTCAAACAAAGTTTATCAAAATAAACCATTAGAAATTTTTATCCAATAAAATAATGCCTCCATATTTTGAACGTAAAGACAATGGGTAATAATTCTAAGTCATGTGTTGCATAATTCCTCTCATGATATTGTTGTCTACTTGCATTAGCAATAACTTTTACATGTTGCATCAGTATTGCACATACTCCTTCTCCACAAGCACTGGTATATATAGTTAAACCGCTGCTTTTATTAGCAATAGCTAGGACTGGAGCAGTAGTAAACCTTTTCTTGAGTTCCTGGAATGCTTCTTTACATTTTGGTGTCCATTCAAATTTGACGTCCTTCATAGTCAATTTTATTAGATGGGAGGAAATTTTAGAGAAGTCCTAAATGAATCTTCGGTAATATCCTGCTAATCTTAGGATTGCATGGATATCCATGGAGGTTTGCTGTTGCTTCCAATCTTGTATAGCTGGAATCATTTTTGGATCTACTGAGATCCCTTCTCTTGACACAATATGCCCAAGGAATCTTACTTCTTTCTCCCAATAGTGATATTTCGAGAATACAACATTAAGTACATTTCTTTTCAATATTTCCTACACAATCTCCAGATGCCTTTCATGTTCCTCTTTGGTTTTGGAATAGATAAGAATATCGTCAATAAAAACCAACACGAATTTGTTTAGCACATCTCTAAATACTCTATTCATAAGGTCTACGAAATAAGCAGGTGCATTAGTTAACCCAAAAGGCACAACTAACCATTCGTAAAAACAATCCGGACACCTAAATGCAGTCAATGGTACGCCATCCTTAGCTTTTCTTAGTTGATGGAATCCTATGGCTAAATCCGTTTTCTAGAATACACATGCACCATAAACTTGATCAAACAAGCCATCTATGTAGGGTGGAGGATACTTGGTTTTAATTGTTTGCTTATTTAGGTCTCGACGGTCCACACAAAGCCTTAGGGATCCATCAGACTTTGTAACAAAAACCACTGCTGTGCACAAGTCAAGCGACTTGGTTTAATTAGTCCTTTCTTTAACAACTCATCTGTTTGGTTTGCCAACTCAATCTTTTCCTTCGAAGCCATCCTCTGAATAGAGTAATAGGTCTTGCACCAGGAATCAAGTCAATACGAAAATCAATTTTCCGATGTGGGGGCAAACTTTTTTCCTCTTAAAAACATCATGAAAATCCTTAACAATCGATATCACTTCTAAACATTTTAAGGATGATTCTAATGCATATACTAAAATATCCCTTACCGGACTATATTTTCATAAGATATTTTTATAAATTTCCTGAAGCTGGCCCATAAAGATACTGTCCTTTTAATATAATCAAGGACAACTTTATTCTTGGATAACCAATCCACGCTGAGCAAAACTTCAAACCCAATAAAGTAAGAACAAATAGGTCACATGAAAAATTATGGGAAAGGCGAGTAACTCATATGTTTACACATAGGGGTATCCACTATTTTTGCAATCATTTTTAATTTATCAACCAATCCTTTAAAAAACTATGGAAAGCCCCAGTATCAAATAATACTTTAACTAAATCATCATTGACATAGATATTATCTTTAAGAAGTCTCTTACCCCTTACACTAGTAGAGGTTAAAGGCTAGTCTTTGATAGCATATGTAACGTTTCGGATTTTGCCCGCTCGAAAATCGACATCCATACTTCAAATCGTATTCGAATGCCATAGATTCGACCGTTCAAATCCGATTCGCCGGAGCTTATAACAATCATTAAGTAAATAACACAGCGGAATAAAAGAATAATACATTGATATACAGCTTTGATACAATATCTGATACAACAGATGATCCAGTAGATATCAATATACATCAGAGATGATACAATAAAATAGCAGCGGAACAAATAACTCTAAGATAGTCTTCAAGGAAGAACTCCAAAAATAACTGTAACTCCATTTCCAAGAATCAATCCAGAAATAGCAAGAACTCCCAATAACAATGCACCAAGATAACCAAGACTGGTGCGATCCAAAGATTGAACTAACTCTAGATAATCTGTTAAATCTAGCTATCTGAAAAACCCAACTCTAGACTGCTCGTGTAGAGAATAATGAGCACCCAGAGTTTAGGAAAGAAAACAATAAACTCCGAGTCAGTCGTGGGACTGGTGTGAGCAACAAAAACAGTTTATCTTTAAACAATCAACAAAAGATTTTAAAGTCAATTCGAAATGCTTTTGAAAAATGAGACTACCATAAGGCCTCCCGCACACACACACAATGCAAACGCAGAATCGGAGGAGATTTCTCCTTATGATAGTCAAAGATGCTTGATACGCATTAAAAGAAACATTTGATATTATTACTAGTGCATAGTGTAGGAAAAATCATTTCGAAAATAAAGATATAAATCTTAGCCAGCATAGGCATTTCGCATTTATGCCTACTATAGCTACCATCCAAACAGTGTTGCGACACCATAAGTGAATGATAGGTCCTACAACTAAAACCGTACAAGTTTCGTATTGTTTCTTTGGATTTCCAACAAATGGTCAGGCCAAGGAACTTCCCATTGCCACATGAGAATGCCTCTGGATGGACATCCCCGAGAACCAAACCGGAACTCTACCAACACAAGGCCGGGTTACCCCTAACTGGGTAACTACTGACACGAGCACGCCATTCCCCGATCGTAAACGACCTTTCTCTCGGGATCCCGAAAACCAACAACCACAAAGTAATAAATTCGTAGTAACCACATAGGTTAAATATCTGGGCTCCATACCATGATATCACCTCTATCCAGAAGGAAATGTACATACCCTAAGGGGAGCTACAGCAACCCCTAATAACCTTGCCGCATCTTTCCTGTTTTGACCATTTCCGGGATGTGAGGCTCGATGAATTCACGTCCACAAAAACATACTTTATACAAAAGCCATGCTTTGGGTCAACAAATGATCAACACAATGATCACTAAGATAGACGATCAAATAAATGATCCTATCACAAATAATCAACACAATGATCATTTCAGCAACACTTGGCATGTCACATTACCAAATTGGGAATATATCGCTGATAACTTCAACTATATAACCTTTGAGCACATACGTCTCAAAGAAGGGTGTTAAGCAAAGAATAAATTCTCCGCCACCAACAGAAATATATTTGAAAGAAATCGGCTTTATATCTCAACTTGTAATGTCAGGCATACAATCCATACAAGTCTGTTCTGGGTTCGAACAGAACCGAAGGCACTTCCAAAGAAGTCCTTGAAATCCGAATATTCACTAATCACGTTCGGACTTCCCATCACATATGGAGTTTCTATACCGGCGCGACTCGGTGCAGAAACAATCGATAGGTCATCCTATCGCTTTCGCAAATACCCGGTCTTCAACACCGGTCTTCAATGCTATCCATAACGACATATCACATATTCGGAATGGGATATATGACACAAAGGTCCTCTCCCGGCTAAACCGAATAATGAGCGAAAATATTTCAAAAACAATGGATAATGGGATTTCAATTAAGTCACAACTTAATAATTCAAAACTTTCTTTCAAATGGTTTTAATCCAATTACCATTTCGATCTTTAAACAAAAAGATTCATTTTCACAACCTTTAACGGTTTAAGCAATTTTCACATTTTTTATCTTTTACACAAAAGATTCATTCACCGATTTTTCAAATAAATTTTCATTTCAATTTGATTAACTCGTTAAATCTTTAAATCAAAGATTTAACTTATAGCCTTCAAAACAATTCCATTTCAATTTGATTTAAACAAATCATCATTTAAATCTGTTAAAAATAAACAGATTTAATTCATAGCTTTGAAAAAGAATCATCTATAACTTAGGAAAATCCTTCTCTATTCAATCTTGAAATTCCCCTAATTAACTGGAATCTCAGTTCTTATCTAAAAGTGTTTATCATTTGAAAACAACAGTTTTCATTTTGGAAATCTGATTTATTTATACGAGTTGAAATCCTTGGGTTAAATTCAAATTCCCAAAACAATACTTTAAAAATGGTTTAACTCATATATAACTAGTATAATATCGTTAATCCCTAGTTTCAAATTACAGAATTCAATTTCAATATTGAATTTAAATTTAAATCAAATTATTTAAATCCCAAAACTTAATCAAGTAATTTAAAAATAATAAATTTTATTTTGAAATTTCATTCTAAAAGCTTTTCACATTAATTTCGATTCCATTTCCAAAACATTTGAATTTAAAAATTCAAGTTTAACTATTTCAAAAATCTGCGACTTAATCGATTTCCTCGTGAAATCCATAATTGTGTGTGTATGAGTGTGGTTCAGGGTTATACACAGTAGTGCAACATCATACAATTATCACAGATCAAAACACAGAAATATGATTGATAAGCGATATAAACTATAACGCTTATCATACATTCACAGATTCACAGATATAAAATATGAATGCATCATAAATAATTACATTCATCATAGATCACGCTAAATCAATTCATAGCACAAAACATAGCATATCAGAGATATCGAACAGTTCAACTATCAATAGAATTCAGATCTCTATAAGTGAACTCAATTATATAATGATCTGATAAACTTAAATCAGATGGGTAATCAGATGGGTCATCAATGTGGTTAATTAACACCAATCAATTCCAAATCATTTGATAAATTGTCCTTTAATCATTTATTTATTCAAATTAATCAACCTTAAATTTTTTTTAAATAATTAACCCTCAATAAATTAATTATTCTTAATTAATTGCAATAATTAATTTATTACGCTATCCTTAAATTAATTATTGCTTAATCACTTGATTAATCAGTTTTTTATCATTAATTTATATTTGATTAGTAACCCTTAATTTACAAATTAATTATTCCTTACTTAATTTAAACTTTTAATTACTTATTCAAATTAATAAACTATCCATTTTAATTTTTTTTTTTTTAAAATTTTCATTAACTTACAGTAGCATTCATAATTTTTTTTTTTTTATCACTTACAAATATTTTTGAAACCATTTATTTTAAATTTACTTTTGAACTTCATTCTAAATATTCAAGTTTTAAAATAAAAACTAACTTTTAAAACCTTTAAATTTACAAGTTAAAGTAATAATTTATTTACTTCAAAATCTGGGAATTTATTTTAGGTTTAAACTTTAAAGTTTATCTTGCTATAAATTCTTCATCTACAAATTTCAAATCTATTTTTAAATTCAATTTTCTTCAAACATTTAATTGCTTTTGAGTTATTTAAACCAATTTAAACTTTTAAACTTTATTTATGTTCAAACTAAATTTTAATTCAAACTTGAATTATATTTATATTTTGGTTTACAACTCAATTCAAAACCTGGATTTATAAGTTTAAAATTAAATTTAAAAACCTGACCCAGAAAACAAGTTCAGGTTTAAAGACCTGATAACAAAATTTCACGCGTACTTGTTTAAATTTTTGCTCCGAGTAAACTACTCAAATCTCCCGAGTATGCTTCGAGTCAACATACGCGAATCACCCAGCTTCTTCTCTGTTATACCCATTTCCAGAATCTCCAACTCGTGCACTAGTGCACGGTGCACGTGCTCCTCCACCAGAGCCACCTCCGGCCAACGCTGTCCATCCTCCCCCATCAGCTATCTCCCCTCATAGCCATTTCGATCATCAGATCGATGATTACCTCATCTAAACGAAATCGAGCATTCAAGCTCGATTTAGGTTCCAGGAACAAAACCTGGAAACGAAAACCACACCACCATTCCAAAACCTGTCAACAGCCACCGCTTCCTCCACCGACCACCAGAAACGCTCCGCTTCCGGCCATAGCTTCGTCAACCTCTTCTTTACCACCTCCCGAAGTCGCGTGCCACTCGATGCATCGTGGTGTCGAACGAAACCAAGATTTTGCCCCACCTAAAAACTAGGGTTAAAAACTTTGCCTCGCTACCGCCAACGCCACCATCACTTCCACCAACTCCGGCCAATTTTCCTAGCCACTCCGTAGGTTCGTCTACCACCCCGAGCAACCCCACAAAACACGAATCACCCAATCACGAGGAATTGATTTAAATGCAAATTTTGTCCTACTGTTAATTTCTCATGATCCCCACAACTAAAAATCACCATACTTCTTTTAAAAATCTTATCTTGGGCTGTTACTTCAAGCTATATGATTTAATCCATAATTCATGATATTCGAAATTTCCAGAGACTTAAGTTTTTTTACTGTAAAACTCGTTCTTTCACTCCACACACCTTTATCTTTCACACAATCATTTTTAGATGATAAATCGTACCATAACAAACGAAATTTGTTTTGATCTCGAGTTCAAATGTTTAATAGATCAAGTAGAAATGGATTTTAAATCAAAGTTTTGTTTTGAAAACTCCAAACAAAGAGCAGAGAAAATAACAGCCTGTACATATAAGCTTTCAATATTCACAGGCATTTATATGTATATAAATTTAAACATACTCATCCACATATATACTTGCAACAAAATTTTACTTTTAAATTTGTTTTTAGAGTGATATTACTCACTTGGAAAGGAGAACAGAGGCTTCTTCATGTTGACACAGTTTTGAAATTGCTTGCTGAAATCTTCTAGATTTCTGATTTGATTCATTGTTTTGATAATTTTGTTTTTGAAATAACATTCATTTCAGTTTTGCATAGCTTATGGACGAACTGAAGATGCTTGATATAAATGAGAAAAGAAGTTTACTGGTGGTGATGTATATGTGAAGCTATAGGTTTAGTTAGTACAACAGGGTGATATATATTTGTAAAATAAGCATGCTGAAGATTCTTGCATTCAATGCTAGAGGTGTATTGCATTTAATGCCAAGATATGTGTCTCCATACCTACCTCATTCTATCCTTTTTCTTGCTTCAGCTGAAGTGATCTTGTGTTGGAGGTGATACTATATACATAGATATTATTATTTGTACAAGTTAATGTTATCTTGTTTGTTATGTTATGTACAGTTCTCACTTACTTGTTCATGCATATTTGTACTTTGTTTTGATTCATACTTTGTTTTAATTTTATTTGTTTTAAATCCTTATTGATTATATTTTTATATATCAATGTTCTTATTTTTATTCATAGCTTAAGTATGAATTATTTTACTTTACAAATAAACTTCTATTTTAAAATTGTTGTTTACATTTGGCAAATGTTCTACTTTCTATTTTTAGAAGAAATAATAATAATTATTATTTTATTTCAAATTTATTATCTTATGTTATTTTATAAACTCAAATCATTATTAACCATCAATTCAAATATTTATTATTACTTATTTATTTATTTATTTTATACTCATGTCAAATATCTGTATTTTATGATTATTTTTAAACCATTTACTTGAGATTTTAACTCAAGTTCAATATATACATATATATATTATATAAAATTTGCTCATATATACCCAAATATATATACATTCAATATATACTCATATTTACAGTATTTTAAATGTAAATGATTTATACAGAATATACTTGGATCCGGGGAAACTCGCATCACTTAATCAATTAATTTCACAAATTTTATTCAAAATGAAATTACTTAACAATTTTAAATTCAAAAATTCAATTAATTATCAATTTAAATATTTATAAAATCCGGGGTCGTTACAGACTTCCCCCCTTAAAAGAATTTCGTCCCCGAAATTCGCAGGCACGAAAACAACACAGATGGATGAAAGATAAAGAAATATCTTTTCAGATCAAACTGGATATCAGTTCTGCAATTGGCTCACCAAATCAGAATATCAATAGTAGATACAGGAAATTATAATTAAAATTTCAAATTTTGGTTTTAAACAAAATCATTTTATCGATACAATTCTAATCATTCTTCATATTCTATTAATCAATTTAATTCAATTAAAATTTTCAATTTCTAATTCATTTATTAGAGTTTAAATCGAAAAGCCGATAAGAAATCGATGAAGTACGAAGTAATAATTTTCTGCAACGATTCGTAAGGCCACCATCACATCGAAACTTCTTTCTGGAGCTGTCGCGAAGAATTCAAAAGAATTTAGAAACGAATCAAAGAAAATTGATAAGAAAGATGTTTCCACTATTGTTACAGAGTATCGACCAATTATAGTCGTATTTCCCTGCCCTCTATCTCGTTCTCTTCTTGCACTCTTACTCACTATCAGTAGATAGTAAGAGAACTTACTGAGGCATTCAAACAGATATCTTAAGGATTACTCATTCTAGGATTTACTTCACCCTATCTCTAATGAGCTACTTAATGTGTTACACTCCTGAGCTAAAGTTTCACCTTAGCTCTGATACCAAATGTAACGTTTCGGATTTTGCCTGCTCGAAAATCGACATCCATACTTCAAATCGTATTCGAATGCCATAGATTCGACCGTTCAAATCCGATTCGCCGGAGCTTATAACAATCATTAAGTAAATAACACAGCGGAATAAAAGAATAATACATTGATATACAGCTTTGATACAATATCTGATACAACAGATGATCCAGTAGATATCAATATACATCAGAGATGATACAATAAAATAGCAGCGGAACAAATAACTCTAAGATAGTCTTCAAGGAAGAACTCCAAAAATAACTGTAACTCCATTTCCAAGAATTAATCCAGAAATAGCAAGAACTCCCAATAACAATGCACCAAGATAACCAAGACTGGTGCGATCCAAAGACTGAACTAACTCTAGATAATCTGTTAAATCTAGCTATCTGAAAAACCCAACTCTAGACTGCTCGTGTAGAGAATAATGAGCACCCAGAGTTTAGGAAAGAAAACAATAAACTCCGAGTCAGTCGTGGGACTGGTGTGAGCAACAAAAACAGTTTATCTTTAAACAATCAACAAAAGATTTTAAAGTCAATTCGAAATGCTTTTGAAAAATGAGACTACCATAAGGCCTCCCGCACACACACACAATGCAAACGCAGAATCGGAGGAGATTTCTCCTTATGATAGTCAAAGATGCTTGATACGCATTAAAAGAAACATTTGATATTATTACTAGTGCATAGTGTAGGAAAAATCATTTCGAAAATAAAGATATAAATCTTAGCCAGCATAGGCATTTCGCATTTATGCCTACTATAGCTACCATCCAAACAGTGTTGCGACACCATAAGTGAATGATAGGTCCTACAACTAAAACCGTACAAGTTTCGTATTGTTTCTTTGGATTTCCAACAAATGGTCAGGCCAAGGAACTTCCCATTGCCACATGAGAATGCCTCTGGATGGACATCCCCGAGAACCAAACCGGAACTCTACCAACACAAGGCCGGGTTACCCCTAACTGGGTAACTACTGACACGAGCACGCCATTCCCCGATCGTAAACGACCTTTCTCTCGGGATCCCGAAAACCAACAACCACAAAGTAATAAATTCGTAGTAACCACATAGGTTAAATATCTGGGCTCCATACCATGATATCACCTCTATCCAGAAGGAAATGTACATACCCTAAGGGGA
Source organism: Allium cepa (assembly GCA_030765085.1). Classification (NCBI taxonomy): domain Eukaryota; kingdom Viridiplantae; phylum Streptophyta; class Magnoliopsida; order Asparagales; family Amaryllidaceae; genus Allium; species Allium cepa. Next base: position 952,101,159 of record CM060934.1, on the reverse strand, counting down.
GCTACAGCAACCCCTAATAACCTTGCCGCATCTTTCCTGTTTTGACCATTTCCGGGATGTGAGGCTCGATGAATTCACGTCCACAAAAACATACTTTATACAAAAGCCATGCTTTGGGTCAACAAATGATCAACACAATGATCACTAAGATAGACGATCAAATAAATGATCCTATCACAAATAATCAACACAATGATCATTTCAGCAACACTTGGCATGTCACATTACCAAATTGGGAATATATCGCTGATAACTTCAACTATATAACCTTTGAGCACATACGTCTCAAAGAAGGGTGTTAAGCAAAGAATAAATTCTCCGCCACCAACAGAAATATATTTGAAAGAAATCGGCTTTATATCTCAACTTGTAATGTCAGGCATACAATCCATACAAGTCTGTTCTGGGTTCGAACAGAACCGAAGGCACTTCCAAAGAAGTCCTTGAAATCCGAATATTCACTAATCACGTTCGGACTTCCCATCACATATGGAGTTTCTATACCGGCGCGACTCGGTGCAGAAACAATCGATAGGTCATCCTATCGCTTTCGCAAATACCCGGTCTTCAACACCGGTCTTCAATGCTATCCATAACGACATATCACATATTCGGAATGGGATATATGACACAAAGGTCCTCTCCCGGCTAAACCGAATAGTGAGCGAAAATATTTCAAAAACAATGGATAATGGGATTTCAATTAAGTCACAACTTAATAATTCAAAACTTTCTTTCAAATGGTTTTAATCCAATTACCATTTCGATCTTTAAACAAAAAGATTCATTTTCACAACCTTTAACGGTTTAAGCAATTTTCACATTTTTTATCTTTTACACAAAAGATTCATTCACCGATTTTTCAAATAAATTTTCATTTCAATTTGATTAACTCGTTAAATCTTTAAATCAAAGATTTAACTTATAGCCTTCAAAACAATTCCATTTCAATTTGATTTAAACAAATCATCATTTAAATCTGTTAAAAATAAACAGATTTAATTCATAGCTTTGAAAAAGAATCATCTATAACTTAGGAAAATCCTTCTCTATTCAATCTTGAAATTCCCCTAATTAACTGGAATCTCAGTTCTTATCTAAAAGTGTTTATCATTTGAAAACAACAGTTTTCATTTTGGAAATCTGATTTATTTATACGAGTTGAAATCCTTGGGTTAAATTCAAATTCCCAAAACAATACTTTAAAAATGGTTTAACTCATATATAACTAGTATAATATCGTTAATCCCTAGTTTCAAATTACAGAATTCAATTTCAATATTGAATTTAAATTTAAATCAAATTATTTAAATCCCAAAACTTAATCAAGTAATTTAAAAATAATAAATTTTATTTTGAAATTTCATTCTAAAAGCTTTTCACATTAATTTCGATTCCATTTCCAAAACATTTGAATTTAAAAATTCAAGTTTAACTATTTCAAAAATCTGCGACTTAATCGATTTCCTCGTGAAATCCATAATTGTGTGTGTATGAGTGTGGTTCAGGGTTATACACAGTAGTGCAACATCATACAATTATCACAGATCAAAACACAGAAATATGATTGATAAGCGATATAAACTATAACGCTTATCATACATTCACAGATTCACAGATATAAAATATGAATGCATCATAAATAATTACATTCATCATAGATCACGCTAAATTAATTCATAGCACAAAACATAGCATATCAGAGATATCGAACAGTTCAACTATCAATAGAATTCAGATCTCTATAAGTGAACTCAATTATATAATGATCTGATAAACTTAAATCAGATGGGTAATCAGATGGGTCATCAATGTGGTTAATTAACACCAATCAATTCCAAATCATTTGATAAATTGTCCTTTAATCATTTATTTATTCAAATTAATCAACCTTAAATTTTTTTTAAACAATTAACCCTCAATAAATTAATTATTCTTAATTAATTGCAATAATTAATTTATTACGCTATCCTTAAATTAATTATTGCTTAATCACTTGATTAATCAGTTTTTTATCATTAATTTATATTTGATTAGTAACCCTTAATTTACAAATTAATTATTCCTTACTTAATTTAAACTTTTAATTACTTATTCAAATTAATAAACTATCCATTTTAATTTTTTTTTTAAAAATTTTCATTAACTTACAGTAGCATTCATAATTTTTTTTTTTTTTATCACTTACAAATATTTTTGAAACCATTTATTTTAAATTTACTTTTGAACTTCATTCTAAATATTCAAGTTTTAAAATAAAAACTAACTTTTAAAACCTTTAAATTTACAAGTTAAAGTAATAATTTATTTACTTCAAAATCTGGGAATTTATTTTAGGTTTAAACTTTAAAGTTTATCTTGCTATAAATTCTTCATCTACAAATTTCAAATCTATTTTTAAATTCAATTTTCTTCAAACATTTAATTGCTTTTGAGTTATTTAAACCAATTTAAACTTTTAAACTTTATTTATGTTCAAACTAAATTTTAATTCAAACTTGAATTATATTTATATTTTGGTTTACAACTCAATTCAAAACCTGGATTTATAAGTTTAAAATTAAATTTAAAAACCTGACCCAGAAAACAAGTTCAGGTTTAAAGACCTGATAACAAAATTTCACGCGTACTTGTTTAAATTTTTGCTCCGAGTAAACTACTCAAATCTCCCGAGTATGCTTCGAGTCAACATACGCGAATCACCCAGCTTCTTCTCTGTTATACCCATTTCCAGAATCTCCAACTCGTGCACTAGTGCACGGTGCACGTGCTCCTCCACCAGAGCCACCTCCGGCCAACGCTGTCCATCCTCCCCCATCAGCTATCTCCCCTCATAGCCATTTCGATCATCAGATCGATGATTACCTCATCTAAACGAAATCGAGCATTCAAGCTCGATTTAGGTTCCAGGAACAAAACCTGGAAACGAAAACCACACCACCATTCCAAAACCTGTCAACAGCCACCGCTTCCTCCACCGACCACCAGAAACGCTTCGCTTCCGGCCATAGCTTCGTCAACCTCTTCTTTACCACCTCCCGAAGTCGCGTGCCACTCGATGCATCGTGGTGTCAAACGAAACCAAGATTTTGCCCCACCTAAAAACTAGGGTTAAAAACTTTGCCTCGCTACCGCCAACGCCACCATCACTTCCACCAACTCCGGCCAATTTTCCTAGCCACTCCGTAGGTTCGTCTACCACCCCGAGCAACCCCACAAAACACGAATCACCCAATCACGAGGAATTGATTTAAATGCAAATTTTGTCCTACTGTTAATTTCTCATGATCCCCACAACTAAAAATCACCATACTTCTTTTAAAAATCTTATCTTGGGCTGTTACTTCAAGCTATATGATTTAATCCATAATTCATGATATTCGAAATTTCCAGAGACTTAAGTTTTTTTACTGTAAAACTCGTTCTTTCACTCCACATACCTTTATCTTTCACACAATCATTTTTAGATGATAAATCGTACCATAACAAACGAAATTTGTTTTGATCTCGAGTTCAAATGTTTAATAGATCAAGTAGAAATGGATTTTAAATCAAAGTTTTGTTTTGAAAACTCCAAACAAAGAGCAGAGAAAATAACAGCCTGTACATATAAGCTTTCAATATTCACAGGCATTTATATGTATATAAATTTAAACATACTCATCCACATACATACTTGCAACAAAATTTTACTTTTAAATTTGTTTTTAGAGTGATATTACTCACTTGGAAAGGAGAACAGAGGCTTCTTCATGTTGACACAGTTTTGAAATTGCTTGCTGAAATCTTCTAGATTTCTGATTTGATTCATTGTTTTGATAATTTTGTTTTTGAAATAACATTCATTTCAGTTTTGCATAGCTTATGGACGAACTGAAGATGCTTGATATAAATGAGAAAAGAAGTTTACTGGTGGTGATGTATATGTGAAGCTATAGGTGTAGTTAGTACAACAGGGTGATATATATTTGTAAAATAAGCATGCTGAAGATTCTTGCATTCAATGCTAGAGGTGTATTGCATTTAATGCCAAGATATGTGTCTCCATACCTACCTCATTCTATCCTTTTTCTTGCTTCAGCTGAAGTGATCTTGTGTTGGAGGTGATACTATATACATAGATATTATTATTTGTACAAGTTAATGTTATCTTGTTTGTTATGTTATGTACAGTTCTCACTTACTTGTTCATGCATATTTGTACTTTGTTTTGATTCATACTTTGTTTTAATTTTATTTGTTTTAAATCCTTATTGATTATATTTTTATATATCAATGTTCTTATTTTTATTCATAGCTTAAGTATGAATTATTTTACTTTACAAATAAACTTCTATTTTAAAATTGTTGTTTACATTTGGCAAATGTTCTACTTTCTATTTTTAGAAGAAATAATAATAATTATTATTTTATTTCAAATTTATTATCTTATGTTATTTTATAAACTCAAATCATTATTAACCATCAATTCAAATATTTATTATTACTTATTTATTTATTTTATACTCATGTCAAATATCTGTATTTTATGATTATTTTTAAACCATTTACTTGAGATTTTAACTCAAGTTCAATATATACATATATATATTATATAAAATTTGCTCATATATACCCAAATATATATACATTCAATATATACTCATATTTACAGTATTTTAAATGTAAATGATTTATACAGAATATACTTGGATCCGGGGAAACTCGCATCACTTAATCAATTAATTTCACAAATTTTATTCAAAATGAAATTACTTAACGATTTTAAATTCAAAAATTCAATTAATTATCAATTTAAATATTTATAAAATCCGGGGTCGTTACAGCATAGACCTTAACCTTCTCTCCTTCCTTCGTTATTAGGCATTTGTTTTTCCAGTGTCTGGGTTGACTACAGTTATGGTAAAGACTATTTTGAACCAAGGAGAGATGGTTCCTTGCTGTTGCCTTTAAACCTTAGGACTCCTACAGTTTTTGAATAATGGTCTTTCTTTCCATGGTTAAAACATTCAATATCTTTAAAACATTTTTCTTGAGATTCTCCTTCGGGCTTGCCTTGCTATGGCTTCTTTTCATTGTTATTGAACTTCCACTTGTTGTTGTTGTAGTTATTTGGGATTGCGACCAGATTCCTCGTGTCCAAAGCTTCATAAAAAAAGTCCATATCTATTAACCATAAAGATTCCTTTTACATGGGTGGTCATCCTATCTTGATACTGCTCTTTCATCTTAGAAACGAACATCTCATTTTTCTTTAAAGGCATATCTATCAGTCCAAGCCCAAAGCAAAATTATTCATTTAATTTGTGCACCATGGACATCGCTTCATGTTTTAGATCCATGAAACTTTTATAGAGGTGGGAGTTGCCAGCGGTAGGCTTGTATTGTTCTTCGAAAATTTCTTTAAACCTTTCCCAAGAGAAATTATCTTTAGATTCATTAAGAGCAACTGACTCCCATCAAGCTAGATCCCTATCCTTCAATTGCCAAGAGGCCAAGAATCTCTTGTGATTATCATCGATGTCTAATCCTTTAAAGATTTTCTCATAGATTCCGAGCCAAGCTCGAACTTCAATAATAGATTCTGTGTCTTTGAATGGCTTTCCTCCCAAGTTGCTATAATCTTTGCAAAGAGCAGCAAAATTAACTTGAAGTTGCACAAGAACCATTACTTATTCAATCACCGTAGCGTTCGAAGTACGATTATTGGTGGGCATTTTTGCTATTACCTCCCCCTTTATGTCCTCTTTGGTTACTCATTTCTTACTATTTCGATATAGTAAAGAGAAAATTTGGAATATAGAAGAGATTGTCTTAGGGAGTGGGCATAAAAGTCGAATGTATTTATTTGGATAAATTTTTTATATACACGCCTTCACCGATGAAACTCATTCTAGGGGACTACTAACCCTATCTCTAATGAGTTGACCCCATCAAGGCTTAGGTGTTCACTCAATCTAAGCTCTAATACCAACTGTGATGAGCCTCAGAAATTAACACTAATACATTCTCAGTATTCATGTACCGTAAATCCAAGTGCCAGAGAGGTGGATTATCAAGGATTTTTAAAAGAAATTAAGATAGAAGATAGAACAAAATAGCATCTCACATCATGTTTAAGAAATTTAATTATACATATAGATAATACATACAATCACTCTCAAAATGAGATATCAGAGTCATAGCAAGCAACAGTTATAACTTCCTATATCCACAGGTGCCGATAGATACTTATGCATAATAAATCGAAAATGGAAATAAATGACTATCTATATAGGACCATCCAGCTTCACGCTCTATACTCCACACAAAATGCTCCAATTTACCTAATTACTTGGCTGCTCGAAAAAATAAGGCACCCAAATTTTAAAGGGGGCAGAAAATAAACTCCAGGATCAATTATGGGACAGGTGTGAGAAACTCAAAATACGAATTTTTAAAAACAAAGGGTATCTCATAAGACTACACTGCACATAAGCACAAAATGACCTTTAATTTTATTGTAGCCAAAACATTTGTTACGCAAAGTAAGGGATGTTATCTTTAATTTTTTTTGAAAATCTTTTCAAATAATATATTAATCATAGTTGGAATCGCTACATTTGTTAAATTCGATAGCATAATAGGTTTACAACTAAAATCATAAAGGCACGTATTAGAGAATGGATTCCATACAATGAAAAGGTAATAGACTACCTTTCGATAGCACATCTCTAGAAAATTGCACTTGAGGATCCAACCTCTACCAACACAAAACCGACTTACCTTTACCATAGATAGTACCGAATATCCCATCACACTGGTTGTTCTCGACCTTTATCAGGGTCCGAAAGCATACACAACATACTCGAAATATAGAGCATAATCTAGAAAGGTGATGACCATATCCTAATGGAAGCGATCAACTTAGCCCTACTGCATCTACCATGTTTTTGTCATTCCCAACGTGAGATGCTTAAGGTAATGTTTTACCTTTTACAGAATAATCCTTCTTTGAATGACGCATTTCCATTTCTAATAACGAACTTTTGGATTTCAAAAAATATAACCTCTAAGCTCGTATGTCTCAAAGAAGGGTGTTAAGTGTAAGAGAGGTTAACTCTTACACTACCAAATAGATGTACATTAGTAAAAATCAATGTACGTAGAAATGCAATGTTGGATATTTGTCCATACAAGTTGTCCAAGAACAAGACAAATTGAAGGAACTCTCCTACTACATCCTGTCGAGAATCACCCCTAGGATTAGTAGCGAGCTGCCCTTGCATTAAAGATCAAATGAAGATACTACTTCCACATATATATGATATGGGAAATTTCACCCAAGGGTCAGTGACAAGTAGCCCTTCATTTCCTTTATTATCACTTTCGAAAGTACATTGCTTCGAAGTGGTTTTCAAATAGGGATCACCCAAATTCGACCCTGGTTCCTTTGAACCAATTATCATAAAAAAGATGTCAAATTTGAGGTTGATTATCATTTCATTCATTAATATCTTTTATCAAATAAAAATTCTCTTTTAGATATATAAGTCTTTAAATCATATTCTTTTCCAGTATATATGTAATCATTAAACCTCTCTTTATCTTTGGAAATACAAAATCAAAGTCATTTCTTATAAACCATATCGTGAAATCTTATTGAGTAAAAAAGGTCGATAGAAATTATACTAATTCTACTCAAGATCAATTTTTGTATTCAGCCTTACTACTCGTCGAACAACAGTGAAATCACCTTTTAAATTCACAGTGATAGTACAAGTTCCCTCCTTGGAATTTAATACCAAGTATAAAACGATTATTTCAATACAATCCAAGTTATATTAAATTTGAAAAAATTAGATCTTTTATAGTTGCTTCGTTTCCGACATTTCAACCTTGTCCATTCCTCGCCCAAGAAAGAGGCCAAGTAAGCCAGAGCACTGGTTGCTCATGAACATCTCCTTAGTTCTTACATCTAGATCTCACGAATAGAAAAATCCAGTCTACTCATTGGTTTTTAGAACTAAGATTAAATCACTTGATTTTGGCAGCTTTTCATCAAATCATTTATTTAAACCTCTACATTAAATTTTAAAACATCTGAATCATCTTTAAAATACTTAATTTGTGATATCCCAAAATTTCAAGAAATTTAAAATGTGATAATCTCTTAATTAATTAATTAAAATTAGTAAAAAAGTTATTATTTTAAACAATAATAAATATAATGAGTTGTTTTTAAATATAGTTATAAATAGATTTCTAAATGGAATAATAATTTGCAATTTTAATATGTGTTATTTTATAATTAGATTTTAAATATACTTATTATTTCCAAATTTAATAAGTGTGTTTAAATATATATATGTGTGTGTATTTAAGTTGATTTTAATATAGGATAATTATTTACAGTTTAATAATGTGTTTGTTTAAAATTGATTTCTATATTTATTTGAATTGATTTTAAATTGGAATTTAAATTGAATTTGAAATTTGGATTTAAATTTGAATTTAAAAAAATATCTCAAAAATATTTTGAATTTTAAATATATGGATGAAGTTTTTATTTAAAAATAAGATTTATTTTGTATTATTCTCTTTAAAGAAATTTATTTACAGAAATTTGGAAAAGTATTTATTTAATAGAAATGAATACAAAAGCTTTTAAATTAGCATTTAAAAACGAGTATAAAATATTATATATTATTTTATTTAAATCATAATTGGTTTATATTCTATTTTCTTTAAAGATTGTATTTATAGAAAATTTAGAAAGCATTTATAAATGTATTTGTTAATTAGGAATTTAATAAGAAAAGCTTTTAAAATCATTTATAAATAATATAAAAATAAGTTAATACAAGTGTTAAGTTATAAGCCATTTTAGATAACATGTGTTAACATATTAATAAATTAAGAGACAAGTGTCATTACTTGTTTTTATTTTCTTTAAATTTTAATTAAACCAAAATTTAATCTATATAAAACACTTCCACTTTCTTCCTTCATTCCTTTTCTTATGCTTTCATTTTCAAAACAAGAAACTATGTCCAGACTTTCATCAAAACCTAAAATACTTCTCATTTCAAATGCAAACACTTTCAAATCTGTAATATTCTAAAATCTGTAATCCTCTTTTATCAAGCCTGCACTCTCCTAAAAAACAATTGCAAATCAAAAATGAATTAAAGCTTGTAACAAACTACTTAAACCTGTAAGCTAATGTCAAAACTAGAAATTTTGTTTGCAATCAAATTCTTTAATCTTTCCTCAAAACAACTTTCAAATCTGAAAGCTTCGACCTGAAAAGCATTCCTCAAACCAAAGTTTAAAACCTGTAAAACATCTCCTCCAAAAGAGATTTAAAGGCCTAAGCCTATAACAACTACATAACCAAACAGAGAATCAAAGCTTGAATCATTATGTTCCAGTTATCCAACATTCCAGCTTCAAACAATCAAGTATTAAAGCTTTTTAAGTTACAAGCAAGACATAGTTTTCTGAAATCAAATAAACAAAGCATGCAAATTTCATTCCAGTTTCAAAAGCTTCCGCTTTTCAAAATGGTGAGTAAACATTTTAAATTAAAAATTAAGTTGCTAATTATCTGTTGCATGTGAGTTCTGTGATGATGTCAGTATGTATGTATATGAATATTCCTCTGTGTATATATAAATGTACACATATCTGTTGAATTTAACTCCCCTGTTCTAAGTTCAGAGTGTATGATTTTGACTAAAATTCAAAATCTTTGCATGTTATCTCTGTTAAACTTTGAAGTTTAAACAAGATAGTTGTGACGCCCCACCTCTATACCCACGCTAGCCAAGAACACTACAGTGTAATGCTGTCAATTAGCACGGAGAATAAGGCTGTTGAGGAGCGACCATCCGTGTAATTGCTTTGCGCGAACACCGATATGTCAGATAGTATAACATGCATTTAATTTCGAGAGGAAATCCGACGTACCGATACAAAATCAAAGCTACTACACAGTGGCTGTAATATCTTCAGAAACAAATATAGAAATAAACATAACATAAATCAGTCACAGATAATTCATATCACAAAGATGGAAATAGATATGAATACATAATTAACACATGGAAGTGTATGTCAGAGTAGTGGTCAAAAAGATCCACAATAATACAAAAGAATAGCAACACGTGCTATACAAAAGAATACAACTATGAGTCTATATCCCAAGTGTATACAACAAAATAAACTACTAATCTAAGTAGCTTGCCAAAGGATCATATGATGGTCCGATAAGGTGGCAAGCAGAAGCACCAGTAAATCTCAGTCTGACCCGAGTATTATTTAAGAATAAAATAATAAATGGATCGGTCTAGCTATAATTATCAGATAACATGATATAGAATTAAGAGATATGGCATAAACATATAATAATCACAATGTCAAGCTGTGATAAATAAGTAACTGAAAAATCAACAAGAGATTAATCAATACCACAAAAATCTTCTCAAAGATAAAAAGGAATGTCATACTCCTAATTTCATTCACCAAGCCACAATAAATGACATACATATCAATGTCAATCGAAAAAGGTGGTGAAACATAAATTCCATAAATCAACACAAGAAATCCAATGAATCAAAGGCAAAGACATTGATGTAGACAAAGGTACATCCAATGAATCAAAAGCGAAGTCATTGATGCAGTACAAACGGTACATCCAATGAATCAAAAGCAAAGACATTGATGTAGTACAAACGGTACATCCAATGAATCAAAAGCAAAGTCATTGATGTAGTACAAACGGTACATCCAATGAATCAAAACACGTTAAAAGTACATGGGATGCCAACCCACAAAGAAATGAGACGAAGCTCAATGAATTGAGGTACGGACCTCCACATGGACAAAGAGACATCGCACATTGCTAGTCTAAACCATAAAATGATCATCATGATCAAAGAGAAGTGTCAATTACAGTAAGCTAGTAAATATATGAGCTTAGCTTCATGTCCCATAACCACTAGCTTAACTTAAATATTTACGAACAAATTGTAGATCTCCACTAGAAAATTGTCACAAGAGATTCAATCGAACAAGTCCAAGAATCAACCGACGAAGTAAACGCAAGCGTTTCATACCACTTGTTTTACTAAGCCGTTTAATTAGATTTCTCATCCGAGTGAGGTAAAGGTTTGTATATACTAATAGATTAGAAATCGGTTTGGGAAAACGAGCTTTGTAATAAAATAGTGTTGAAATCATTTGAAGGAAGGGTTTTGATATTTACTACTAGTATAGAAAACCTTTATATTTTTAAAGTGACAAATCACAAAGAAGATTGTAAGAACAATCAATCAGTAAAATTCACATTCGAAGACGTGAATAAAATCCAAAGAAACCGATAAAGAATCCATCGAAATGGATATTCAAAAATCCCTAAAAAGGAGTCATCAAAGTCATAATAAATGACAACAACAAATAGGATCATCACGAATCGATTTAAATTGGAATTCTCAAGCAAATAGGCAAAATAGTGCTGATTCAGACGTCTGAAATCAAGGATTCAGACGTCTGAATCTGGAAAATAAATATTTTCCAAAGACAGAATTCAGACGTCTGAATCCTTGGATCCAGACGTCAGAAATAAGCACTTTTTAGCCTATTTCCTTTCTGGTTCCAAATGAACCAATTAAGACATCTGAAACCATATATTCAGACGTCTGAATCTGGGAATAGAAATCTTCCCAGAACAACATTCAGACGTCTGAATATTACGTTTCAGACGTCTGAATGAAGGGTTCAGGGCATTCCCTGAACCTAGGCCAAAAATGGCCAAACGAATATCGAAAACGATCGAACGAGCAAATGGCGATGACTAAGGAATTACGTCGAACGACAACCCAGCCTAAACGGCTCTTCGATACGCCTCAAATATCAATGTCCAAATATCCATAATAGGATTTTCATAAATTAGACCAAAACACCAAAAATTGGAATTTACACAAAATCAATCCAAACCAAAATCAATTGCACAAGAATAAATGTTAGGAATTCATACCTAACAATCGAAGATAATTATAGACTAAGATGTGAGATAAAAATCTCACCTTTGAACCCAAATCAATGAAGGAGAAGCTTTAAAAACAAGCTAAGATCAATTCCTCTTCAATAACAACTCAAGAAGCTTCAATCTAAGCTTAAAAGAGAAACATTTCCTAAATTAGGTTTAGGAATTTTCTGAAATCAAAGAGAGAATGAGTTGGAGAAGAAGAAGGAGATGCTTACCAATGGGTTCTCTTAGAATTTGGAGCTAGATGCAATGAAACTAGGGCTTGGAATTTCTAATTTCCACTCTCTTCCACCATTGTTGCTTAAAGCTTAAAGTGTTAGGAATATGAAATGAAGTAATGAAGAGTTGGAGTGGAGCTAGGGTCTTAAGGTGGAACATTGGGCTGAAACCCAAACTCAAACCCAAAGTGAAAAAGTAGCAAAACTTTACTAACTCCAAACATATCGAAGTTTACACTCAAAAAGGTTGCAAACGTCATTTTGAACTCAATGGGAGGGGTCTCGAGTCCTAATTCGACTGTTTGCAAAAAGTAGCTTTTCGGACCAAAATCCGACGAACGATAAAATATTTAAATAAAATATTTAAATATACAATCGATAAATATGCGGGTTGTTACAGACTCCCCTCCTTAAGGAAATTGCGTCTTCGCAATACTTAAGAAGAAAATAAATAGTAACAACCATAAAAGCATATCAACACAAAAGAAAATTTGAAACAAGAAGTCCACCATAAAGAGCATGAAAGGGTAAGCCTGAACGGGATCGCTCGATGAATTCCCAGGAACCCCAAGAGAAATCCTTAGGATCTGAGAACCAATGAACTTTCACAAGAAGAACACCTTTATTCCGAAGGCGCTCAACCTCCGAAGCAATGATGCGAATGGAATGTTGCTCATAAGTCAAATCTGGTGAAACTTCAATTTCCTCAATATCACCGGGCTCAAGAATAAAATAGGAAACCTAAAACCATTTCCATATTTAAAAGACGTAAAAAACGTCAAGAATAGCAGAAAATTGAGCCAGTGTAATGGCGTAGTACAGAAACGGTACGCCCGAGAAACTAGAAACTCGAATAATTTGGAACACCGACGTAGTACAAAAACGGTATGTCCAATGAACCAAAAAGTCAGGAAATCGATGTAGTTCAAAAACGGTACATCCGATGAACCGAACACCATAAAAGAACATCGGACGCAAGTCCATTAAAGAAACGAGATGAAACTCAATAAAACGAAGTACATCAAAACGCCCCATGAACTTGGTAAAAAGATAATTTCATTTGGCCATCATCAAAGAAACAACCACTTGTTGCTTACGACAAAGCGCATTGGCAACACGATTTCCCTTCCGGGAATAAAAAGAATATCAAGATCATAAGATGTCAGGAACTCGAGTCAACATGGAGTTCCATATGAGAAAATAATTATTCCAAAGATTTTATGATCGAGGTGGAGAACAAATTTCTCCCCCAAAAATGATGATGCCAAACTCTAAAAGCGAAAACAATAGCCGCGAGCACTAGATCATGAGTGGCATACCTAGTCTCAATCGGCTTTTAATGATTTTAGAAGCACAAGTGATAGCACGTTATCTTTTGCAAGAGAATGGCATCCAAACCAATACGATTAGCATTGGTACAAAAGATAAAGTCTTGGTTCCCCTTCAGGAATCACAAGAATAAGAGTATCGAAAGGAAGAGTTCTTTTAAATAATCCTCTTTTCCGAAAAGCTAAAACTTTCAAAATTACATTTTTATTTTTATGTAATAATCTTTCTACATAAATTTACATTTTTACAAGTCAATATATCGTGTCTGACTGTCTCATCAAAGCGTTTAGGAAATTCCTATCAATAACGTTGATCAAGCGCATCGACCAGAATTCTTAAAGCACTCAACGGGCAATACAATCACTAAATCACCTTCTATATAATGAAAATATCTCTTAAAAGTTTTGAGAACATTCTTTGCTCGTTTAAGATCAAAAATCAAATTGTACTTATAAATAAATCTTTATGAAAAAGATTTGTAAAAGTTTTAATTGCTATTTTCATCCAAAATCAATATATACAAGGATGGAGTCATCGAGATCATAGAATACTCAATTTATAAAATGGATGAAATAAGCTGGACAAACTGAATGACATAATAAGTCATTCATAAGAATCATAACGAGTGTGGAATGCGGTAGGTGAAATGCTAACTCCCGCAACTCGTAGCCAAATGAAAATCGGTGGCAAGGTCGAACTAGAAAGACCTTAACACCACACAAAAGATTTCTTAGGTGATAATCCTAAGACAAACTCAAAAATACCGGAAAGTTTCACAAACTATTTAGATAAGATAAACAACACTTTCCTTATCCAACCTCTCCATGAAGAAGAGTAACATCTACAAGCTGATTGAAAGAAACTTCAAGTTTCAAAGGTATAACCATTTCGGGGTTCTTACTCAAAGCACAGATAAACTCTTGATTCTTTACAAGATCCAAAAGTTGTTGGGCAGACATGAATGCGCCATCCAGAGAAGGGCTACTAGATTGACCAGCGCTAGGACTGCTAGAACTAACCATTTCTCTTCCTTAAGAAAGAAAGAAGGAAGAAGAAGGTTATTCACAAAATGAATATCAAGCAATCTTGATAGATAAAACAAGGAATCATAAAGAAAATAGGATGAATCAGTACGAATACTCAAATTAAATCTTAAGGCACAACTCCTAAGAAAGACTTAGGACATGACCCTTGCTAGATTATTCTACATTGTTCCGAAGTTTGGCTTTGATACCATGCTGTGACGCCCCACCTCTATACCCACGCTAGCCAAGAACACTACAGTGTAATGCTGTCAACTAGCACGGAGAATAAGACTATTGAGGAGCGACCATCCGTGTAATTGCTTTGCGCGAGCACCGATATGTCAGATAGTATAACATGCATTTAATTTCGAGAGGAAATCCGACGTACCGATACAAAATCAAAGCTACAACACAGTGGCTGTAATATCTTCAGAAACAAATATAGAAATAAACATAACATAAATCAGTCACAGATAATTCATATCACAAAGACGGAAATAGATATGAATACATAATTAACACATGGAAGTGTATGTCAGAGTAGTGGTCAAAAAGATCCACAATAATACAAAAGAATAGCAACACGTGCTATACAAAAGAATACAACTATGAGTCTATATCCCAAGTGTATACAACAAAATAAACTACTAATCTAAGTAGCTTGCCAAAGGATCATATGATGGTCCGATAAGGTGGCAAGCAGAAGCACCTGTAAATCTCAGTCTGACCCGAGTATTATTTAAGAAGAAAATAATAAATGGATCAGTCTAGCTATAATTATCAGATAACATGATATAGAATTAAGAGATATGGCATAAACATATAATAATCACAATGTCAAGCTATGATAAATAAGTAACTGAAAAATCAACAAGAGATTAATCAATACCACAAAAATCTTCTCAAAGATAAAAAGGAATGTCTACTCCTAATTTCATTCACCAAGCCACAATAAATGGCATACATATCAATGTCAATCGAAAAAGGTGGTGAAACATAAATTCCATAAATCAAC
The DNA here is from genome assembly GCA_030765085.1 of Allium cepa. Taxonomy (NCBI): domain Eukaryota; kingdom Viridiplantae; phylum Streptophyta; class Magnoliopsida; order Asparagales; family Amaryllidaceae; genus Allium; species Allium cepa. The sequence continues at coordinate 952,085,541 of CM060934.1, read as the reverse complement.
ACAAGAAATCCAATGAATCAAAGGCAAAGACATTGATGTAGTACAAAGGTACATCCAATGAATCAAAAGCGAAGTCATTGATGTAGTACAAACGGTACATCCAATGAATCAAAAGCAAAGACATTGATATAGTACAAACGGTACATCCAATGAATCAAAAGCAAAGTCATTGATGTAGTACAAACGGTACATCCAATGAATCAAAACACGTTAAAAGTACATGGGATGCCAGCCCACAAAGAAATGAGACGAAGCTCAATGAATTGAGGTACGGACCTCCACATGGACAAAGAGACATCGCACATTGCTAGTCTAAACCATAAAATGATCATCATGATCAAAGAGAAGTGTCAATTACAGTAAGCTAGTAAATATATGAGCTTAGCTTCATGTCCCATAACCACTAGCTTAACTTAAATATTTACGAACAAATTGTAGATCTCCACTAGAAAATTGTCACAAGAGATTCAATCGAACAAGTCCAAGAATCAACCGACGAAGTAAACGCAAGCGTTTCATACCACTTGTTTTACTAAGCCGTTTAATTAGATTTCTCATCCGAGTGAGGTAAAGGTTTGTATGTACTAATAGATTAGAAATCGGTTTGGGAAGACGAGCTTTGTAATAAAATAGTGTTGAAATCATTTGAAGGAAGGGTTTTGATATTTACTACTAGTATAGAAAACCTTTATATTTTTAAAGTGACAAATCACAAAGAAGATTGTAAGAACAATCAATCAGTAAAATTCACATTCGAAGACGTGAATAAAATCCAAAGAAACCGATAAAGAATCCATCGAAATGGATATTCAAAAATCCCTAAAAAGGAGTCATCAAAGTCATAATAAATGATAACAACAAATAGGATCATCACGAATCGATTTAAATTGGAATTCTCAAGCAAATAGGCAAAATAGTGCTGATTCAGACGTCTGAAATCAAGGATTCAGACGTCTGAATCTGGAAAATAAATATTTTCCAAAGACAGAATTCAGACGTCTGAATCCTTGGATCCAGACGTCTGAAATAGGCACTTTTTAGCCTATTTCCTTTCTGGTTCCAAATGAACCAATTCAGACATCTGAAACCATATATTCAGACGTCTGAATCTGGGAATAGAAATCTTCCCAGAACAACATTCAAACGTCTGAATATTACGTTTCAGACGTCTGAATGAAGGGTTCAGGGCATTCCCTGAACCTAGGCCAAAAATGGCCAAACGAATATCGGAAACGATCGAACGAGCAAATGGCGATGACTAAGGAATTACGTCGAACGACAACCCAGCCTAAACGGCTCTTCGATACGCCTCAAATATCAATGTCCAAATATCCATAATAGGATTTTCATAAATTAGACCAAAACACCAAAAATTGGAATTTACACAAAATCAATCCAAACCAAAATCAATTGCACAAGAATAAATGTTAGGAATTCATACCTAACAATCGAAGATAATTATAGACTAAGATGTGAGATAAAAATCTCACCTTTGAACCCAAATCAATGAAGGAGAAGCTTTAAAAACAAGCTAAGATCAATTCCTCTTCAATAACAACTCAAGAAGATTCAATCTAAGCTTAAAAGAGAAACATTTCCTAAATTAGGTTTAGGAATTTTCTGAAATCAAAGAGAGAATGAGTTGGAGAAGAAGAAGGAGATGCTTACCAATGGGTTCTCTTAGAATTTGGAGCTAGATGCAATGAAACTAGGGCTTGGAATTTCTAATTTCCACTCTCTTCCACCATTGTTGCTTAAAGCTTAAAGTGTTAGGAATATGAAATGAAGTAATGAAGAGTTGGAGTGGAGCTAGGGTCTTAAGGTGGAACATTGGGCTGAAACCCAAACTCAAACCCAAAGTGAAAAAGTAGCAAAACTTTACTAACTCCAAACATATCGAAGTTTACACTCAAAAAGGTTGCAAACGTCATTTTGAACTCAATGGGAGGGGTCTCGAGTCCTAATTCGACTGTTTGCAAAAAGTAGCTTTTCGGACCAAAATCCGACGAACGATAAAATATTTAAATATACAATCGATAAATATGCGGGTTGTTACAGTAGTTTAGTTTAAGATTAAAGTAGAAGTTAAGATATCGATTCAAATATTTAAGATTTAATCCGTTAAAAACTGGAAAGTATAGTAGAGATACTTAAAAATATGTAAAATCAATCATTTTAATTCACTATTTTAAGATTATAACTTGAATCAATTTTGAAAGTTATGATTTTTAAAACGAACATCAGAATTTTTAGTGTTGAAATTGATGTGAATTTGAGGAATGTCTGGAAAATGGATTTTGATCATTTTCTGATGATCGGAGGTATTCGATGGTTGAGTTTTCGTCTGAAGCTAGATTGACGATCAGGATGCTTGGCAAAAATGGTGGTTGAGACGATCATGCACTGTGGCGTCGGCGGTGTGGGATTTAGGATTTTAAACCTAGCTTTGGGTCAAGCTGGAAATTGGGTTACTGCTTCTCCTCTGATCGATCGAGTGCCACGAAACTCGGGGTAATGTTGACATGGGTGGTCTGCAGTGTGTGGTCAGAATATCTCGACCTCTGGTGGTCGGCGCAGAGTGGACGATAAGGTTTTGCTGGAGGATGTTTTGGGTTCCAGGCCTTCTGGGTAGCTCGATTTTGATTCGAGGCTGGTGATGGAGTTTTGGTGATTAGTGAAGGTTGCAGTGATGATGTTTGATATGCTGGAGGGTTCGTCGGAGGTTGTAGGTGATTCTGGCGATGCGCATGTGCGCATTGAAGGGTTTGTGTCAGGGGTTGTTGCGTTTTGGGTTGGAGGTTTTTACTTGAAGAATGATTCGAGATTTTTGGTTTGTGACTCGAGTGGAAACTCGAGTAGTCTGTGTTGTGTTAAACCTGTAACAGTTTTGTTGTTCCAGGGTTTTTAAAAATTTAAATTTTAAACTAAAAACTTTGAAAATTCAAGAAAAGAGATGAAACTTGGAATAGTTTGAGTGATTCTCGAGTACAAATTGAAGCAGTTGATTAAAGGAAAATCTTAAAATTTTTAAAAGTTTTATAAAACAAGTCTTAAATTTAAATAAAGAAGTTTTAAACTTTTGAAATAAATCTTGTTTTTGAATTCTATTCTTTCTAAAAATAAATGTTTTCTTAAACATTTTGATTAAGAAATTGAAGTTTGTTAAATTTAAATATTGTTAAGTAAATTTAAAGTGATTTTAAACTTAAGTTAAGAATTGGACTTTTTAAAAGGTTTATATAAAAAGTAAGTTTTGAATTCAAATTTAAATCTAGTTTTAAAAACTATTAGCTGATAAATGTTTAAGCTATTTTTAAAGTTATGTTTTGATCACTTTAATTATCAAGTTAAGATTATTATTTTATTTTATTTTAAACTTAATTATTGATTTAATTAAGTAAAATCAATTATTAAGATAAAATGGTTTAAAATGTTTTAATGGTAAGTAAGGCATTTATAAGATAATGTTTTAATCTTAAGATAATTAAAGATTTATTATCTTGAAATTAATTAAGTTAATTAAGGAAATTAGATATGATTTATTAATTTAATTAATAATGATAAAGAATTAATTAAGGAATTAAATAGGTGTAATTAATTGATTTAATTAATTTATTTAAAATAATCAAGAGTTATAAGTTAATTAATTAGAGGTTAATTAATTTATAATTAAGAATTATTAATTAGATAAATAGAGATTATTAATTAATGATTAGAAACTAATCAATTAAGTAATTAAGGTTGATAAATTAGTAATTAAAAATTAATTAACTTGTAATTAGAAAGTATTTAATTTGTAATTAAGTTTTATTAATTAATAATTAGGCTTTATTAATTAATAATTAAGGAATAATTAATCTATAATTAAAGTTAATTAAGGATTAATTAACTATTATTTAGGGTTAATTAATTGTAATTGAGAATTGATTAAATGGTTAATTAAGGATTAATTAATTTGTTATTAAGTTTTATTAATTGATAATTAAGGTTTATTAATTAATCTGTAATTAAAGATTAATTAATTTATTTAAAGGGGGTAATTAAGGGATGAATTACATGGCCTTGCCAAAAAAAAGGGATGAATTACCCAATTGTAATTAATTAAATAAGTGTGATTAGTTTAAGTTAATCAAATGGGTTGATTAATTAAAGATAATCATTTGATGATTGATTACATGTGAATACTTAATTAGTGTAATTACTTAGTGAAGTAATTAATGTATAATTACGAGGATGTAATTAATTAAAGGAGAATTACTTAATGGGAAGTATTTAAAGGATAATTACTCTGTAGAAGTAATTAAGGATTAATTACTTTGTGTAAATAATCAAAGGATTAATATAATTAATTAAGGGTTAACTAATTAAGGTAAGTAACCATAGGATGGTAATTACTGTATATGATTAATTAAAGTTGATTAATGGAAGTAATTAATTAAGGATCATTAATTAATGTAATTAATGGGAGTAATTAAGGATTGATTAATCAATAATAAGTGATTAAAGGTGATTAATTAATTATAATTAATTAAAGATTAATGTAATTAATTATAGTTAATGAAGCAATTAAGGTTAATTACTTAATGGTTTGTAGAAATTAATTTGTGTAATCAATTAAGGGTTAATTACTTAATTTAATTAAAGGATAATTAATCAAGGTTGATTAATTAAGATGATGATTAATTTAATTGGTTTAATTAATGATTAAGTAAGCAAGATTTATATGATGAAAGTAATTAATTTAATTTATTTAAATTAATTAGAGATTGAAGTAATTAATTTAATTCATTTTAAATTAATTATAGATGGTGATTAATAAATCATTGCTTATGTATGGATGGATGATATTGATTGCCTTGAATGGTTTGAGCTCTCAGATTGAGATAAGTAATGCTGTGTGATACAGATGCTTTGGTTGAAGTACGATGATAATGTGAATTATCTGTTTGTGATGATAATGTGAAGTATCTGTTTGTGATGATGATGTGAATTATCTATCTGTGTGCATACAGATAATAGAATTGAATTGTTTTAACTTTAAAACAACTTGGCCTTAAAAGATACGTTTTGGATTTTGATGAGACCAGGATCGGGTTTCCAGATTTGGATATCCAAAAACCACATCGATCCAAATTAATGATAGGTCGTGAATCTCAAGTGGAGATGAAGATTCAGAGTGCAAGGGTGATCATCGTTAACTCTCTGGGTGATTCCAAAATGAGTGTAACGAGGTAATGCCTTCGGTTTCGTTCGAACCAGGAACAACTTGTATGGATTGAATGCTTTTAGAACATCGTCTGGTGGACGATGAGCATTCTAAGATAGATGTGTTCTATAAAGGTATCGTAGCCTCAAGCCTCATCAATCGGGAATGGCTAAAACAGGGGAGGTGCAGCAAGGCTAAGTGGGTAGCACCCAAGTAGGATGAGATGAACCCCTGTCTAGAGTCCCTTTTTGTTTGGCTGCGTGGGCGGTTGATTAGCTACAACCGCCGGGGTTGTCTTGTTCGGGACTGTCCAGTAAGGGATGGTTCCGGCCTTGTGTTGCAGGGGATTTAGGGTGGATCCTCGATACAGTGATCTAGGTCACGTACTGTGACGGACGGTACTCCAGTATCCCTGCCATTATATGGAATCCAAACTCCAATAAGTGCCCTTGGATTTGATTGTATTACCCACTTTGTGGCTAGTTTGCTGGAATTTAATCATGTAAATTTCAGCCATTTCTTATTTATTTGAAAACCCTAGACCCTATTATAATATCACTGGATTTCCTATAAAATGTTTTGGTTAGCGTAAGGTAAAAACTTATCCATGTTTATGTGTGGGGAATCTTACGTGATACCTTTTCTTTCAAAAGGTTTTTCAAAGTTAAGCAACTTTAACCGTTTACTCACACCAGACCCATGTCTGACCCGGAGTTTATTCTATTTTTCTTAAACTCATGGGTACTCAAATTTTTATGAGTAGTCGAGCGATTCAGGTTATCTTTGAAGAATTCTGGAGGAGCAATGGAGCAGGAGGCTTCAGCGTTTGTAGATATATATAGATGGTTCCGCTGTGTTGGTTTCTGAGTCATTAGTTTGAGTTGTATCTTATGTTGTAATAACTAGACAGGTATTTATAACTGCCTAGTATATGCTGTATAAGCTTGTAAGATTGATGTATATGATACTATGTAATATCTATGTGATTAATATAATTTATTCGTTCCGCTGTTGAGATTCTGATGTTGTGTCTTTCTTCTTCTCTATCTTTTCTCTTTTCTATCCCTTTCTTTCTTAAAAATGATGCGTCTTTCCGTGGAGAGAAAGGCAGGTCATTTCACAATTATTTATTTTAAAATATTTATAAAATATTTGAGAAAGAATACTTAAGTATAAAGCCATTTTTCAAATGTTATGAACATTGCTGCAAAAAGTGCCGCGAACAGTGTTGCGAATGGTGCTTTTAAGGATTATTTAATCAAAAACAACTTTTCTATCATTTATAAATCCATTTTTATAACTCAAATACCTTTTAAAATATTTTAAAATATTTAGAGAATTTATTTCATATTTTTAAAGAATTTAAAAAATTATTTATAAAGAATTTATCACTTTGGTATCCGAACTGCCAAACCGCGACTATTTCGAAAACTTGTTTTACTTATATTTCAAAATATGCTAAATGAAATCTCGATCATTTTAACTTTTTTGAAAACTATGATTATAAGAGTTCAAAAAATTCTTATTCCAAAGAATCCCGACTCATCGTATAAATGGATTTAAACTTTTACGGTGTGAAATCGCAAACTGCCGTTACGCGATGCGTCTATTTTTGACTCAACTTTCATATCATCCTAACTTCACTGAACTAGGTTTTAGTGTTTATAAAACATTTATAAACCATTTAAAGAGGTTTGACAATCTCATATACACCATTTCATTTATTAAAAGAAAGTAATTTTCTTTGTGATATTCAACATGTATTATACATGAATTGTTTACACATCCAAACAAAGAAAGAAAGATTATAGCTTTGCTAACTTGAACTTTAAGCTCACGAACCCTTGCACTAATGCATCTAGATGGCTCACACTATGCTTGGGATGGTGGTAGGTTCTCACGGCCTTTGTTAGGAGGGGAGGAAGGCTAGGCTATAGGGGAAATAAGGTGGTGGCCGTGGGTAAGGAGAGTGGAAAAGAGGAGTTTTGTGATAGTTTTGAAGTGGTTTGTTATATATTTATATACTATATAATTTAATTTTCTTTTGCAAATATTTTTTCCATTATTTCTTTAAGTGTGAAAATCATGAAAATAGAGAGTAAAGCTTAGCAAATTAAAAAAGAAAATGTGAATGGAAGTGAAGATGGAGTGTTGAATTTATAGGCAAAGAAAGTAGCAGAAATACCATGATATTTAAGTGCAAATACATCACCTTTCATCACCACCATCACCTCCCCCTACATCATCATGGTTTGGTCGAAATAACCCCACTCCAATGCATACTCAATTGCATGTACTTTGATGTGGAAGTGTTGACTTTGGAATGCTCAAGTATTAAGGAAGTGAGAAAATATCTTAGATATTTTATATATATATATATAAGTATACGTATATGTGTGTTCATGTGCATGTGGATATGTTCATGGATGTGTACATGTATATGTGCATATATATGTCACATATAATCCACAATATGGCACAACTTCTCTATGTTGAATTACTATGAATTCCGATTTTGATTTCCGGTCATATTTTCAGTTCTTAGTTAATATAAATATGTTTGTAAACCAAGTTTAATATTAATATTCCTATTATTATATAATAATAAAAAGGGTCCATTTAATAATTAAAATAATTATTAAATCATTTAAACTCAATTTAAATTCAAAAATCAATTATTCGGAAATGATGACATCATTAATGATGCCACAAATACATTTTAGTTTTCCAAAATAAGATAAATTATTTTGTTACATATTCTCACTTATATAGATAAATGAGTGTATGTATCCAGCTTCATGTGTGATGTCGGACTGTCAAAGAGCTGTTTATCGATAAAATGATTTTCGGTCATTTTCTCGATATATCTTTCAAGGTATATATTTTTGCAGATATTTATTCAAAATAAGATTACCAACATTATTTATTGTTCAAAACATTTTAATTTATGTTAAAATATCTTATATCTGAATATTTCAAAAAATTTCTAAAGTGATGAATTTTCGGGTCGTTACAACACCCTATCGTTGGTTGCTCAAAGTGAATGACAATCTTCCGTCCAGTGACTCTACTGGCCTCGCATAACTAACCCACTAAGTCCAATTAACCATCCTAAATCATTATTTACACTATCTTAGGTTGACATTGGACTTAGCTTACTAATTCCCTTTTTGTTTAAGGCAATAGAAATTACCTTAAATACTTATCTACCGATAAATCCCCTTTTGACGCTCATAAACATCAGTTTTCCATAAAATCCCAATGGACATTTTGTAATACATTTATGCATGATTACTAATTTTTAGTAACATTTTATATCTCTTTCATTTTTATCTGTCCCATTAATCCACTTGTCCCTAATTGTATCTCCTAATTCATTTCCATTAGTTGTCCATTAATAGGAGTTACATTCTTTAATTCCCATAATTCCTATACACCATAAGCGAATTAATCTTCATATCAAAACCTATAATAACATATTTGGAAATACAATAGAAACTGAATTTATTACGTCAATTGAATGGAGTATTCTAAATGGTAAGAATTGCAATCTCAACCTCGTATTGTATTCAACTCCTCTTTTACAGAGAAATAGATAAGAAGGAAATTTGTGTGGAACAAGTGGTGTAAACCATGAATAAAATCCATAATCTAAACTCTTATTTTATTGAAGAATCACAAATTTGAATCGAAGAGGAAGGAGAAGAGGAGTAGACTATGATAAAAAAAATCTCATTAAATTTATGCAAATAATTGAGAATATAATCTTGTCCATTAATTCTCATTAGTTGTCTATTAATAGGAATTACTACATTTCCTAATTTTTACCTATTCGCTTCCCTAAATGTAATAATAACTAATGAAATTTACATATAAATAACGCATAAATAAATGCTTTTCTTATTTATTAACACTATAAATACATGTAGACTACATTATAAACTATCTATTCTTATCAAAATATATTCTAGTCATAAATATTTAACAGAATATGCTTTCCATATTTAAATTATTGGAATTAGATTCCTTAGGAAGATTTTCCGCTATGATTTCCATAAATCAGTTTAACACAAAGAGGAAAGATTGACTCCATTTGAAATTATAAGGAATGGATAATTCGGATGTTCCTTGTTAAAACGAACATCGCCTTTAGAATGAACAGTGGAAATAGTAAACAAATTTATTAAACTCAAAAAACGTCTTCCCGCAAATTAAACTATGGAAAATCTACAACTAGCACAAATTGGGTAATAATCCAAAAATCATATTTTACACCCAGTACAGGTCGGTAATAAAAATATACATCATTCAAATTCTAAACTCTTTGGGACTATTTTCAAATCTAGGTGTAAACATATTTCAAATTAGATCTAAAAAAAGAATATGTAGGAAATAGTTTTCTACACTAATTTAATCTTACAATTCACATATAAAATTTATTTAGGCATAAAAATCAAACAACGGAAAACAATATACAAAATTCCCACTCATCTTTTAGAAGTGATCCACATCTCTAAATATATAAATTACCTTAAATACGCGTATAGTTGATTCTCTTCTCTTTTTTCTTAGATTTATATTCTTCTCCAATTTGTATGATTATAGATATAAATATCTTATTTTTATGATTTAGAAAAAAAGTGGAGAAGAAGAAATGGAAGAGCTTCACTACTGCCTTTAGAATAATATGAGAAGGGAAGGGAGAGTAATACCTAAATTTATAGGCGCAAGAATCAACCTCAACCATTTGATCGAAATATATTAAATTTGGACGGCTAGATCTAGACTAACCCTAGCCGCTACACAAGAATCGGTCGCCCGCCCCTACCTAAGAGTCGACTGCCCCTGGTGGACCACTCATAGTGGAAAATTGATAGGTTAGCCCAGGTTAATTAATATTAAATTTCAATTAATTCTAATCAAACTATTTTCGTTCCAAATTCATTTTTTGTTTATTAATTTTTTATTTGAACTCCGATCGCCAAACTCCTAATATGAAAGTTGCTCAGAATTTCTTTACAAATAAAATGGTGTAAGTTTCATGGTCAAATTTCATAGTTTGCACAAATTACATTTTTGGAGCTAAATTAATTAACTAACTAATTAAATAACTAAAGCTAAATTACTAAGAGTTACAGGTAAATCATCTTCTTTTTGTAGTGGATTATAGTTTTGCATATTAGATTTGTTTACAAGCTAGAAATATTAACCGTTATATTTATATTAATTTACTATAGATATCTTATATACTAAAAACTTAGACCTACATGGAAAGGTAGAATAAGGGAATTGATAACAATAATATTTTAGGCAATCCACTTTTAGGACCGACCATGCCGCTGAGGTTACTTTAGGCTTTAAAAATGTAATGTTATGGTGACTCAATGCCACTAAAACCATGATCTTGAATCTCTAAAATAATAAATATTTATTAGAATGTCTTTCTTGTATTTCAATAGCACGTTTATGACCACCTACTATTTCTAACAACCAAATCAATCATCAATAACATCAAAATACGCTTAAAACTAAATTCAAATATTAAAAGTAGTGGACCATGAGTGGATAAAAATTAAAAATTGTATAACAATGAATATATGTGGAAAACCTTATTATGTAATTTAAACATTAACATATATGTACAATACATAAAAATAATTAAATAAGACACAAATCCAGTACATTAGATATTATAAATTTTTCAATACATCAATTATTAAAACGACTGTAAAATTTTAATGCAGTAGATATACCAATCTATCCGGCGGATATAGCTCCTTCCAGACCATTTTCCCCTTTCTTCGTTTCGTCTGCAAACTTCAAAATGCAATTCACAAAGAATAAAAGAAAAAAGTTTCAACTATGTTTGGACCATACCTAATCCTATACACTATGACCATATGCTCGATAATAATTGCATATGAAAAGACTACCCACGTACTCCTTTTGTAGAATCAAGCCCACGTAATTCTGTTTCCTGCTATTCTCCTACATAATACTTGTTAGTACACAACAACCATAGTGTCCATGCAACCATTTCAACCAATGCAACCAATGAAAATATTACAGGTAGAAAAGAGTATTCCAGGCTTCCAGCTCATCCATCACAACAAATCATATTATAAGTAATGACCATAGTAGTATAGACCATCCACATCAACAATATTAAAAAACAACCCCAATCATCAAATAAGGAAGAAAGAACATTAATATACTTACACACGTTATTAATTATCAACTCTATAACAATACGTCATAAATGCAATTATAAATCACCCATTGTGTACTAAACACTCCACGGTAGTAACATGATCGTTAGTATCAACAAATGTGTACTAATCCAATCAATATTAGTAACACAACACCCATCACCAAATAATCATTATTAACTACTCAACATTTAGTAGAAATAACGACAAAATTTTGCACACTCATCAAAATTCAATATCCTGATCAAACATCATATATATATATATATATATATATATATATGATAATTACAATCACTAATTAATCACACATACAATAACCATCCAAATATTATATTTGCATCCATTCTTCTTTTAAGTATGAAATTGTTTTATTATTGCTTATTATAAAGCCACCTTTATTCATTCATCCCAATAACAATGATAATCCTTTTTTAAATGATAATGTACTCTTTAAATTATTTATTGTACTTTTATTCTTCAAATATCCTAAACATCGCATTTTAAATCAAAATAGTTATTCTAGCCAAATCGCTTTTTAAAATGATATTATTATAATTATTTAAAATCTTGTTTCAAATAATAATAAACTCTCCAGATCTAAATTTATTATACAATTTTAGTTATTATTTATGAATTTTCCTAAAAATTCATAAATAGTAACCATATATAGTTATTCTAGCCAAATCGGTTTTTAAAATGAAAGTCTTGTTCCATTATATGAATAATAATAAACTTTCTAGATCTAAATTTATTATATAATTTTAGCTATTATTTATGAATTTTCCTAAAAATTCATAAATAGTAACCTTATATAATTCATGCTTGATTTCAATAAAGTTTGTTAGATCGCCATCATTTGCAAACACCGTTAAAAATCCATAAATAACTTATTTATCACTCACTATCTATAGTTATTCTAGCTAAATCGATTTTTAAAATGATATTATTATAAGTATTTAAAGTCTTGTTTCATTTTATGAGTAATAATAAACTTTCCAAATCTAAATTTATTATATAATTTTAGTTATTATTTATGAATTTTCCTAAAAATTCGTAAATAGTAACCTTATATAATTCATGCTTTGATTTCAATAAAGTTTGTTAGACCACCATAATTTGCAAACACCATTAATAAACTTTCCAGATCTAAATTTATCATATAATTTTAGTAATTATTTATGAATTTTCCTTAAAATTCATAAATAGTAACCTTATATAATTCATGCTTTGATTCAATAAAGTTTGTTAGACCGCCATCATTTGCAAACGCCATTAATAAACTTTCCAAATCTAAATTTATTATATAATTTAAGTTATTATTTATGAATTTTTCTAAAAAATCATAAATAGTAACCTTATATAATTCATGCTTTGATTTCAATAAAGTTTGTTAGACCACCTTCATTCGCTAACACGATTAAAAGTCCATAAATTTATGAATTTTTATAATTCATGCTTTGATTTCAATAAAGTTTGTTAGACCGCCATCATTTGCAAACACCATTAATAAACATTCTAGATCTAAATTTATTATATAATTTTAGTTATTATTTATGAATTTTCCTAAAAAAGTCATAAATAGTAACCTTATATAATTCATGCTTTGATTTCAATAAAGTTTGTTAGACCACCATCATTTGCAAACACCATCAAAAATCCATAAATAACCTCATTTATCATTTACTATCTATTTTTTTTCATCATTATATATTTTGTTCCAATTAATTATTTTCCAATTCAAATAAAAGAGTTTATTGTAATTAAACATCCAAAAATACAATAATTAATAATAATTATCCAATTAAGGCGCAATACATACAAAATATCATAACAACCAAGTAGTCATCCATAGAACATAGTATATGTTACTAAATATATTTGTGCATAAATAATTATGGATTTCATAATTTAATATTCAATTAATTAAAATAGACTATTCATACCAATGTGCATTTTCTATTAGCCTCCAAACTCAACAAACCAAATGATAAATCATTCAGAATCCTATCACGAATCCAAAAGAAGAAACCATATGTGAATTGGAGTTTTTATATAAATATATAAAGATTACAAGTTTCAGGGTTTAAATTTTAAACATTAGATAAGGGCTAAAACGAAAAAGAAGCACTCATCTAAAATGAAAATTAACATAGATTTGATTCAAATCAATGAAGAGTAAAATTTTCTCCTTCCATCATTACCTAAATCACTTTCAAAATCCAAGTATGCGCGTTGCTGAATGAATCCCTAGCCCGTTTTTCAATTACCATTTTATTTTGAAATAGATTTCTAATTTTTGAATTAAGACCGGAATGAAGATTGTAGAAAAATTCTTGGTAGTGGCTTACTTAAAAATTAATTTCCTTCCATCTCAAACTCTTTTATTTATAAGTTGTGATGATGGATAAAGGAAACTTGAACATACGTATGTAAAGAAGGTAAAGCATTAAAATTTACATTTTAAATGAAGAAAATTAATTTCTGATCTACAGGAATCAGTATCCATCAATAAAAAGGTTTTTCCTCGTATACCTATTGATTATACATATATTTATAGACATACACGTATTCATTATATCCCTAATTCATACAAGTTAATTTGTGCACAATTAGCAAATTTATATTTTCTTACGTCAGGTTAACTATATACATATACACATGCACATACATATACACATACATATAGGAGCGCACACATACACATTTATCCACAATTATCCTTATGTATATGTATATATGTATATATTTTGACTATAGTTTTTTCTCTATACACATACATTCATACATATACGCATACATACACATTTCTCTTTATGGATATGGATTTCTTGTTTATTTTCTATAAAAATTCAAAAATGTGTCATTAACCAGGAATAAACCCATGACCTCTCCAAGTGAAGACACTCACTTAACTAACTACATTAAACATTCTTTTTTTTTTCAAAATCAGAACAATGAAAATTATTTGTCACGGACGATAATCTTTTAGACTTGTAAAGTCAATATCACACATACCATAACTCCAAATCTATTAAATTATATACCAAATTGATTATCTCGGAAAGACCTTCACAATAGTTATAAATATGACATCCAATATTAAAAATTCATTTTAAACTAATTTAGCATTAACTATGTTAGATTTGCAGGTCGTTACACTATTCTTCCTTAAAAGGATTACGCCCTCGCAATTCTCTAAATACAACCTTCAAAGAATTAATAAATCATCATTGTTAATCTAATAATATAATATAGGAAATACATCAATCATAAGTTAATTACTTATAAATTCATCCACAATACAATAAAATTCATTCATAAATTGAATTTAAATCTCTACATACACATACTATTGTAACACATACACTTACTCAGCATGCAGTCCAAACTATAGCATGCGATATAACACTTCATCAATAAGGGTGAAACAATATCAATCATGGATTGATTCATATTATGCATGTTAAAAATTAAACCATAATTGATCATAATTAAAGTACACAACAAAACATAGTTTGACAAAAACATGCATATACACTCAAAAAAAATATAAATCAATAGTCATCATAACTCAAAAACAAAGCATACACTCAAAATAATATGGCACTGTCACCATACTAAACGATAAACCAATAACAAGCATGTGTTAATTTCTATGCTAGCAATGCATCCTTTATACTATGTATTATCCAGCCTTTTGGCCAAGTTACATTATGACAAATTGAGCTGACCAAGCAAAAAATAACTAAGCAGAAATCCATAGCGAAAACACCAAACTTGGATATCAAGCAAGATTGAGAAGTGAAGTCATAAAACCTGCTAAGTAACTTCAAAATACCAACTTACTTTAACCACAAGGCCCAAAACCCAAGATTAATACTAAGGCCTGAAATGGTACAGTTACCCAGCACCTTGGTCCGGCTACAAAACGACAGTTGAAGATATTATCGTTAGCACTAGACAAGATTCTGACCAAGAAGAGCCTGAATATATAATGGTTTGAAGCAATCGACATATTTCGGCGTTTATGTGCAGTTTGGTAGGTTCGGTTCGGTGTGTTCAGCTCGGTTTGGATAACTCGACACACGTCGCTCGGTTTGGGTAACTCGGCACACGTCGCTCGGTCAAGATCGCTTGGCACGCATCGGTCGATCAGTTGAGTTGTCGTTGCTCGGCATGTACCGCTCGGTCAAGGGTGTAAAGTCACACATAGCTCGGTCAGATTGGATTGGAATGTGTGGCTCGATCAACGACGTAATTCACATGTGGCTCAGCCTAGATGGGTTAGCAGGTATTAATCGTAAAAGGGGAGTTATTATCGTTCGGTTAAATGTGGTTCGGCGTACGTATTGGTGTATCCGGTTCAGTGTATGATGAGAAAGTTAGCCTATCTGTGGAACCCATAGTGAAGTGAGAAAGCCGACACTGCTTTACTTCGAGGTCCACTGCGAGTTACTCTAAGTCCTTTAAGAGTTCGCTTCGAGTCAATTACCCAATGACCACCATTCGGCCATCCTGGGTCGATATTTGTCCTTTGGTGTATCTCGCTCGGCATGCTTGGGTCGGCCGACTTGAGGTACCCATATATGGGCAAAGGTACTTTGCTTTTAGAATTGAGAAGGAAGTCCAGCCTATCTCATCTATAAATAGAGGGGAAAGGGTGCAGTGAAAGGTGACCTTTTTCGAGAACTCTGAAGACTGCCATTTTCTACACTGGCTTTCTTTCAGTTCAAACTTGTATTTGAGCTATTTGTTTACAGATTTAATCTATATCCAAGTCTTTGAGGAAAGCAATAAAGATTATATTAACAGTGGACGTAGGCAGTTGCACCAAACCACTACAATTCTGGTGTTCTTATTTCTGTAGTTAGTTTTGCATACATCCCTCATTTTTAATTTACTTTCTTCATTAATCTCTTTACATAATACTACTTAAGGGTGTTAGTGACCAATTTTGGTACTAACATTTTGGTGCTTTCACTGATAACTGCATTCTCAAGCTGTTAGGATCTACTTTGCCGCTACTGGATTCCCCCAAAGAAGATCCAAGTTTGTTCACAAGAAGTTCATAGATTCTACTCAAAGTTCCTACCAATAACTCTACAATAGGAAGACTGCGTACCAGATCAGCCTTCCATAATGCAGATGTCAACGAGACCACTAGCGTCCAACAAGTAGGACCCAATAATCAATAAGATAATCCAGGTGCAGGGAGCGCCACCGCCCTAAACCAAATAGAAGTTGCCACCAGAACAGAGTTCAACGAGCTGATGAGAGAACACGTGGAAAGAAGGAGACAGCTTAATGAGCAGATTCAAGCTAATGCCAATCTCATGACCAAATTTACACAACAACAGCATCAGAATGCTGGAGGAAGTCCCGCTACCTACTCATCATCTAACAGCTCCACTTCGTCTGATGAACAACCCAGGCATAGACGCCGCATAATTGAAACAACGCAAATAGGCGTAGTAGATCAATCCAACAGGAATGGTGTAGGTTCCCTACCTGGACCCATGATCCTTCACTTGCATCTAGGAGACTGCTCTCAAGTTGGAATGGGAAACTTAGGATCTGGAGCGTGCGTGGAAGCTGATCGACTGGCTTACCACGGACGCAATGAAGCGGGTCCCCTGGGCGCTCATTTGGGAGATCATCAATCAAGGAGACACCAACCGGGACGTCCACGCAGGATGGAGTCCAACTTGCTACCTCCCATCCAGATCCTGGATTGTCAGCCATGGTCAGATAGATATGAGGGAAAATCAGGGCTTGTCCAATGATGATTGGGGCATAGATAGAAGTCATACTCCATTCACAAATGCTATCCTACAGGCTGAATACCTTCGTAAGTTTAGTATGCCAACTGTTCCAGCCTATGAGGGGAAAATTGATCCCCGACAGCATGTAATGAGATACGAGTGGATGATGGAATCGGCTAGGGCGAATGATGCGACTAAGTGTAGATGTTTTCCAATAACCTTATCTGGAATCGCCACCATGTGGTTCACCAGACTTCCTCCGTGATCGATCTCCAGATTTGATCAGTTAGAGACGAAATTTATGGAGCAGTTCAGTATTTATACCACTCGTCCAAAGGATATGATGTCTTTATCCAGTGTAATTCAATCCCCAGGGGATTCCTTAAAGAAATTTTGCAAAGATTTCACGTTGCAGCTACTGAAGTCAGCAACCCGAATGACCACGCTATTCTCATGGCCGTGATGTGGGGAGTAGATCCAGACTCAGAGTTTGGTGGTTGGCTGGCAGGAAAACCTTTGGCTACCCTAGAATGTTTTTATTCAAAGGCACATCAGTTCATGAGAGGGGAGGAAGCCAGGTGGACGAGGTGAGACAGTGCGGCAGGGCCTAGCAAAGAGGTGGTGCAAAGTAACATTGCGATAAAATAGGCCGACGAAAATTCTAGAAAGGTCAAGGTTAATGTTCAAAACAAGCCCGAGCTGTCTAAAGCGTCCGGAAGGAAAGATTTAGGAAGAAAGAGGGAAACCAGAAAGTGGAAACCAAGGATCTTGACCTACAATGAATACACTCCTCTAAACGCATCTCTAGAGAATATTTATTTGTCAACTTGTAACACCTTCCAATACCAAAAGCCACGCCCAACGGAATCCTCCGAGGAACAAAAGCAGACTAGGAAGTACTGCCGATTTAACGAGACCTACGGGCACAACACCGAGGAATGCAGGCACCTCCATGACGCTATAGAGAAACTGATTCGGCAAAAAAAGTTACATCAGTTTGTTAACAATCCACAAGAAGGCGGACAAGGAATGTAACGACCCGTAAATTTCGATAATTTAATTTGTTAATTTAATAGGATTTTTTAATTAATTTTTAATAGAAATAATAAAGGGGGTAAATTTATATTGAAATGAAGGCTAAAATAAAATATATGAATGGTAATTAAAGCCTTTATTTGTAATAAGAATAAAATTTCAATAAATAAAATGGTAAGTTTTGTACCTGTATATAAGGTGAATCGAATAAAACCTATTTATTGGAACCTTGTTTATTGATATGCGAATGTATAATAAATGAGTTATTGCAAGAGATTGAAACTTAAATAGAATTCTAAATAATGAATAGTGGAAAGTATTATATAGGTGTATAATTTAATGCGAGAAAGGAAAGTATTTAATTGATTTTGTAATAAAAACATTTAAATGGAAATTGGAATAAATGTATATAATGAGAGTTGTTGAAATAATTATTGCAGAGAAATAAATTACAAATGTTATAAATTGTATAATGGTGATAACTATTGTTCGTTACCAATGCATTTAATTAATAGCGATTAAATGTAATTAATCATTGCCTTTTTGTAAGATTAAGAAAATAACTGAAAATTTTGAAGGTAAAAATCAATAGAAAGGTTAACTATATGCATAAGATGGAAAGTTGAATAGAATTCTAATAAATGATAATAATGGAAAACGTATACAATCAATGTAGGTAATTAGTAATTACAATGTTGTTGAAAGTAATAAACGTTTCTTTGTGATAATTTATAACATAACGGAAAGAGTAAGTGTACTCATTAGAATATTAATTGCAATTGGATAGAGATTTTAAGTAACAATGGTAATGCAATGTAAGTAATGCTAATTTAAGTCAATAATAAGGAATTGGGATAAATTCAAAATGTGTAACATATAGCTTGTAACATATATTATAAATTACATGCTTACTTGTTAATGGAATTAGAATTTGTAATAAGTGATAATAAAATAAACGAATGTTACACTAACGGAAAATGAAATAACGTTCGTTTAAATGTTGAGTAATTATAGGATCGTATTTATTATAAGCGTTACTTTAATAATTATGATTAATTGTGAAATTAATACGGGAAGATGTAAAGTAATAACTAGGGAAGTAATATGTTATAAATAAAATATAACCTAAACTTAATTGTAAGTAAATCAAGGTGATAAAATTTATGAATTATAGAATTTGAATTTTAATAGCGAGTTAATTTATATAATTTATAATAGTTAGATTTATTTCAAATGAATAAAAATCAAATATGTAATTATTACGTTAATTTAAAAATTAAGTTGAAAACGGGAAATATTTATGCGATAATTTTAAATCCAATGGTAAACCCTTGTATTTGAAATATATGAATGGAATAATCATTGTTTCTTTTAATTTAATAGAATTATTAGAAAGTTAATTTAAAATTTTGAATTTAACGAAGTTGAGAATTTGTATTTAAATTTATAAATGAATCATCTAAATTTACATTTTTAATTTGTTTAAAATCATTGTAAATGATTGAGGAATCATAAGTGATAAAAATTTTGAATTCTAAAACTAAAAAAAATTGGATTTATTTACTAATTATTAAATATTTAATTAATAGGAAAATAGCCATTTTGGCCACTGATTCGGATTTGGACGAACCAGTTTCATCGCATCCGTAACGGTGAATTATAATAATGTTTCAAGTTTCGTAGCGATCAGACTTGTCGTTTAATCGTACAGATTCGAAATGCCTTGAAATTTATGCATTTGAAATCAATTTGAAAATATTGTTTTTAACATAACTTCTTCATACGATGGAATTTGGGCTTGAAACTTGTTCCATCGCGTTTAAAATATTTAAAAACATCTATTTTGATATATGGGATGATTCATTTTCGTTCCGGAGCCGAAAAGGACTTTTCAGGGGCATTTTTGTCATTCAAACAAATTGACTTGAACAGTAACCTACGAAAATGATGGAACTGGGCTTCGAAACCAGTACCATTGCGTTCAGAAGGCCTTTTTATGTTAGGATCGCCTGTCAGCATGCTTAAATTGGACTCTGGCCCATTTTTGACGTTAATCTCTATAAATAAGCACGAAAATCGAGACATTTTATTATTATTTTATTTTAAAAACCCTAATTCTATACCATGGCCGCCACTTATTCAATTGCCATAAATTGCTTATCTTCTTTCCTCAATATCTTTCAATCCGTTCAACGAAATCGAAAAATTCCGAAAGCAAAGTTGTAGATCTCGGCGAGCTCTTCAAATCCATACTGTTGATCTATGCTATTGGGCCACGGATTCGCCAGAATTTGGCTTGGAAGCATGAACATATTTTCTTGGATTGCGTGCAAACGATAGCGAGTGGTGATGTGAAACTTGGTCCATATGTGGCTCTCAAGGTGGCACACACACTGGTAGTCGCTGATCGAACTCTATATGTCTCGAGTTGCGTGTGCACGGAAGAACGTGGCGCGTGCGTGATGGGATAGTAGGTTCATGGATCAGGAAGAAGAGGATGTTACGTTATATTTTTTTATGTATTAATTAATTATGTTATATTAAAATTTAAATCTTTTAACTCGAATAACTTTTGCATACGAGCTCGGATTGACGCGCGGTTTTCCCCGTTGCGTTCGTATCGAAATTCCGAACACTTTGATAGTGGTTTGGACGGATTTGGAGACTGTCAAATTTTTAGGTTTAAATCGGATTTAAATTCGATTTAAATTCAAAAGGTGAGTGTTTTAACCCACTCACAACTTCTAAATTTTCTTATGTTTGTTAAATTGATTTATGATATGTGTAGAAATTCATTTATGACTGTTTGGCATATTTTATTCATCATCTCAGTTATATTGCATTCATTTAAAATTAACAGGAAAATAGTCACAAGGAAAAATTTACAAAAAAATTTAGTCTCAGGGACGGTAAGTTTGTTTTTTAGTCCGAAGGACACTTTATAGTGTAAATAGAAAATGATAGTTACATCTACCATTCTATGATTTACACTACAAATTGTCCTTCAGACTAAAAAACAAACTTGCTGTCCCTGAGACTAAATTTTTTTGCAACTTCTTCCTTGTGTTTGAAAACCCCTAAAATTAAATTGTTATTTAATTTTATTATTGCATATAAATAGACAGTTAAATTTATTTATTTTGCATATAAACTTCCAATTTAACTGCTATTAATTTACTATTGAATATAAACTATTCGTTGATATCTGTTATTTTTATATGCTATATATCGATGTTTGTTTAAATTGACGATGATTGAAATAAATTGGTTGATGATTGATATTGGATGAATGGATGATGTGTTCTATATTATATAAACTGCAAGTTATTATGCATTTTCATTTCATTCGGGATTGCGGTTTGAAATGATATACAACCGCATTTCTATTTTTAAATTGCGGATTGAAATGATAAATATCCGTATCACTTGACCATAGGATAGAAAATTATATACAGGCACCGCGGTATATATATAAAATTATTTTTGAAATGATTTTTATGGTTTGGATATGATACGGTTTAATAAATATTAAATTTGGATATGATATAAATATATTTTATATATACATATATAATTAAATTGTTGAATTTAAGCTATGCATAAATCTGTTAAATAAAAATGAATAAGTTGAAAAATGGAATCTGATAATTTGTATTATATGATTAAGTAGAGGTTTAAGATCTTGTGTGTGTGTGTATATATATATATATATATATATATATATAGAGAGAGAGAGTTTTAAGCGATTCAAATCAATTAAGATTGAAAGATAAACTGGAAATTTAATTGGAATTGAGCTTATTTGAAAATTTAACTCCATAAATTGATATTAACTTACAAAAATTTAAATTTTTAATGGTGTGGTATTTATAACTGGATTTAACGAATAATTCTAGTATAAATAAATGGAAGGAAATAATTAGTGTTAATAAATTTAGTTTATTTTAAATGGTTATGGATTTATCATGTAAACCTTTCAAACTAAATAATAGGAAAATGAATTGTTGATTTGAAATTGCCAACCTTAGTTTTGAAATTCATTAAATACTCAAAGTTTGAGAATATTGAAATCGAAGTGTTTTATTTAACTGAAAGTGAATCTAAAAGGTATGGGTTTAGACTGAATTTAAAGTGAATAAAAATTTGTGATGGTGTGGAAATCATTTACTTTTAAAGAAAATTTTAAATTCAACTGTTTTATTTTATATACTGTTGTATCCAAACCATTTAAGTTTGAAAGTTATGGTTTTAAAACTATGGATTTCGAAGTATTATGTCGAAAGTTAAAATTCAAATATTCGGTTTCGAGGTATTATAAATTTTTAAAAGTGGCATGATTTTGGAAAACAAATATATTTGAAATAAAATGATATCATATTTATTTGGGTTTTTAAAAGGAAATGATATCGTATTTATGGGTTTTAAAAATGGATAATTATAATCTGGTTTTGAAAGTATAATTATTTTTAAAATGACTGCGGTGTTATAATAACGTTTGGTTGTTGAAGAGACCGGGATCGGAAGTTGTTATACTCTCTGCCAACTCCGAAAACCACTTTAACAACCGTGTACGCGGTGGAGATTCCAGAATGAAGTAGGTTGGTGGCGGCGTTTCCTGTAAGGTAAATACGTGGACCCAACTCCCGTGAGTTGGCATAAGGTGGTTAAAACATGAGCGATTGACGCGTTAATAAGGTAGCACTTTTGATCGGACACATCCCTTCGATATTATACTTTGACTCTTGGATTGATTCGGTGGCCACTTTTGATTTTTTTTATTGGGGGCGTGGCTCGAGGTGGGCGGTAGCTGCGGCTACGCGTTACCACCGACCCGGAAGCGTAATTGGTATATCTACCCTGGCATTGCCTAATTGTGCCGTGTCACCTACCCTAGCGCGCCTTATACGATTTTGGTTTTGTACCATACCTATGGAGTGCCCTCTGACGACGCCCAGTATGGGGGAATATATAAATGTGTTAAGGTGGAAAATGTAAAGCCTTAACGCTATTTAAAAGTAAGTTTATTTTACAATTGGACACTATTATAATAGCGAAATATACTACATAGTAAATAGTTTAACGGATCCTTAAGAGATGTAAATCCCGAGCATCTTTTGAGTTACTGCACTCATATTTATTTCTGTTAATTTAACTTACATAAGATCTTTTAGTTCTGACTCGAGTGTTTTGTATTTTCAATTCGCTCGGGTCAGTCCGAGCGTTTCAGGATTTGAAGATTTTATTCTGGAGGACGAAGATGAAGATCTGTAGTATTATTATCTACTATATTATTCCACGTCACCATTTAATTCCGCTGCTTTAATTATTATTCTCTGGTATGTGTACTCTGATATGTATTGAATAAATATAATCAAAGGTTTTGTAAAACAGCTTCATGAACTGTATATTTGATTATTATATTTTATCCTTCCGCTGTGAGATTCTATTTTTATTTTATTTCTTTCCCTGTTTTTCTTATTTACCCCATAACAATCTGTCCTTTCGTATGGTTTGAATTGACATGTGTGTCTGCCATTGCACTTGGAGGGTGCAGCATGATAGGGCGTTCTCGCTTCCTGGTTTGGTAGCGAACGGTTGACTCTTACTCCTACATGTCCCCGCGGGGGTTGGTGGTGCAGTCGAGAGGCTGGCCGTAAAGGCAGAACACAGGTACCAATGTATGCTACGGTGGGCGTTACCCCACTGGCGCGGCCCGTTACAGTTGGTATCAGAGCTTTGGTTTAGCGATAAACCTTAGCTTTGTGGGGTCTGACGCTTTATTAATAAGGTAGTAATACCCTATGGGAGTCGCTGAGTGTATATACGAGAGAGCGTATTTGTTAGTGTTATAAAAGGTTTTAATATTGTGTTAATTTGTTCCGTTTTGTATTTATAAATTCTGGTTGATGCATGGGACGCTATGACATCAATAGAGATTTCTAAACACTTAATAGGACAGACCTACATAATATTTGTTTTTAATATAGGTGAATGAAATAATTTTGCCTATTATATTTTCTATATATAAAATAATTTTTTTCAAATGATATCTATATTTGGCTGCAATAGTTTGGTTGTTAGGTAATAAAGTGTATAAATAATAATAGAAATAAGATTGAAAAATAAAATAAATGAAACTGGAAATTTAGAACTTAAGATTCGGGGTTTTGAAATTTTTCGAATAAATTTTGGAATATAATAATATTTTTTATAAGTACTTTCTGATATAAATATTTATTATAATTCGGAAGAATTGTTTTAAAGAAGACTTTGGAGAAATAAGTTTGCGCTTTCCTCTCCGTCGCTGGAAAATAATTTCGGTGATGGCGGCCGCATCATCGACTTTCATTTTCGAGTTTCGAAGGGGAAAGGCCACTGTAGTAGTTTTACTGCATATTCATTTTTGAAAAAAATATATAAATTTTGAATTGTTTTACATATAATTAGAGATATATAAGTTGTAAGAATATATTTATCGATTATTTTAAAATAATTTGAAATTTAACCCGGTATTAAATTCTTAAATTTCCACTAATTAATTGTTTCAATTAGTGTAGTGAAATGAAAGGTAAGAAATTAATAATTGAAACCTCTAATTTAGGTAAGAAATTTAAGGTTAAGTTATAAAGGAAATAAAAAGGAAGTTGAAATTGTAACTTATAAGGAGAAGGTAAAAATTTATTGTATAATGAATTAATTAAAAAAGAAATGGGAAAACTTGTATAACTTTCATTTACATTCTCAAAGGCATATATATAACTTACCAAAAGATATAAAAGGTTGAAAATGTTAATAAGAAAATGTAATAGATATTGTACAAGTAATTAACTTGAGGTAATGAAAATAATTAATGGAATTCCTTAATAAATCAGAATTGATGTGTAGTGTATAAACTTAAGTATAATTGAACGCTACTAATTAAATATAATAGGAAGTAGGTACTGTAAGTAAGCAATTATAAACTTAAGTCAATAGGTTGGGGTTAATTCTGAATAAAATAAGAAAATTTTGACTATAAACTTAGGTTAATGAATTTGCCTACTAGGAATTCAATTGAATAGGAATAAAATAAATAAATGAATAAAAGAAGAAATTTATATGACATTAAAATGAAAAAAAATTGAATATTGTAAGTGATAAATGAAAAATTTAAGTAATAACTGAATGAATGAAAAGGAAATCAAACAACTAATGTATGAAATAAAGTTAATAATAGTTAATTTGATTGTTAGCAGGAATTGTTGTTGTTTGGTTATGGTTGTTTGGGTAAGATACTTTAAAATTTGGATTTGGGTGAATGAATAATCTATTTAGTTTATCTAAGACTGTTGAGTAAATGATGCGCTATTAGTTTATTCTTCATTCCGTACAATTTAAAAGTTTTAAACCCGAACAACTATTTGTTTGTTTGATTGAATGGTTGTTTTGTATT
Organism: Allium cepa; assembly: GCA_030765085.1. Taxonomy (NCBI): domain Eukaryota; kingdom Viridiplantae; phylum Streptophyta; class Magnoliopsida; order Asparagales; family Amaryllidaceae; genus Allium; species Allium cepa. Next base: position 952,059,894 of record CM060934.1, on the reverse strand, counting down.
TGTTGTGTATGCTGTTTGTGAAATTGATGGTTATTGTGTTGATTTGTTGTTAGCGATTGAAACCACATAAATATTTCACTTTATATAAATTGTTAACCCTTTGGAGTTTATAAGTGAAAATGCAGGTTATGGAAGCAATTGCTACTACTTTTGGTTTCATAAATCAAGCGTAAATTGCCCGACAAATAGGTACGTTTTCGGATTACGGTTTATAGCGATATTTATATATTTTCCCGTGTTGGGATATAATATTTTGGGTATTATATGTGATATTTTGTTATATTTAATATTTTATTTTCTCCCGAGCCTCTCCGTACAAAGGAGACTCTGCCAAAATTTTCCATGAATTGTGAACTTAGAAATATTTTGAAAATATTATCCAAAAATTGAGATATTTTATCTAAATTAATTAATTTTATAAATTTAATTGCTTATAAAGTTAATGTGTGAATAAAGTATATTGATTTCTTAGCTCTTCGTTTCCCTTCTTTTCCTTTTCGGGGACGAAAAGTTTTGAGTGGGGGAGAGTGTAACAACCCGTAAATTTTGACAATTTAATTTGTTAATTTAATAGGATTTTGTAATTAATTTTTAATAGAAATAATAAAGGGGGTAAACTTATATTGAAATGAAGGCTAAAATAAAATATATGAATGGTAATTAAAGCCTTTATTTGTAATATGAATAAAATTTCAATAAATAAAATGGTAAGCTTTGTACCTGTATATAAGGTGAATTGAATAAAACCTATTTATTGGAACCTTGTTTATTGATATGTGAATGTATAATAAATGAGTTACTGCAAGAGATTGAAACTTAAATAGAATTCTAAATAATGAATAGTTGAAAGGATTATACAGGTGTATAATTTAATGCGAGAAAGGAAAGTATTTAATTGATTTTGTAATAAAAACATTTAAATGGAAATTGGAATAAATGTATATAATGAGAGTTGTTGAAATAATTATTGTAGAGAATAAATTAAAAATGTTATAAATTGTATAATGGTGACAACTATTGTTCGTTACCAATGCATTTAATTAATAGCGGTTAAATGTAATTAATCATTGCCTTTTTGTAAGATTAAGAAAATAACTGAAAATTTTGAAGGTAAAAATCAATAGAAAGGTTAACTATATGCATAAGATGGAAAGTTGAATAGAATTCTAATAAATGATAATAATGGAAAACGTATACAATCAATGTAGGTAATTAGTAATTACAATGTTGTTGAAAGTAATAAACGTTTCTTTGTTGATAATTTATAACATAACGGAAAGAGTAAGTGTACTCACTAGAATATTAATTGCAATTGGATAGAGATTTTAAGTAACAATGTTAATGCAATGTAAGTAATACTAATTTAAGTCAATAATAAGGAATTGGGATAAATTCAAAATGTGTAACATATGGCTTGTAACATATATTATAAATTACATGCTTACTTGTTAATGGAACTAGAATTTGTAATAAGTGATAATAAAATAAATGAATGTTACACTAACGGAAAATGAAATAACGTTCGTTTAAATGTTGAGTAATTATAGGATCGTATTTATTATAAGCGTTACTTTAATAATTATGTTTAATTGTGAAATTAATACGGGAAGATGTAAAGTAATAACTAGGGAAGTAATACGTTATAAATAAAAAATAACCTAAACTTAATTGTAAGTAAATAAAGGTGATAAAATTTATGAATTATAGAATTTGAATTTTAATAGTGAGTTAATTTATATAATTTATAATAGTTGGATTTATTGCAAATGAATAAAAATCAAATATGTAATTATTACGTTAATTTAAAAATTAAGTTGAAAACGGAAAATATTTATGCGATAATTTTAAATCCAATGGTAAACCCTTATATTTGAAATATATGAATGGAATAATCGTTGTTTCCTTTAATTTAATAGAATTATTAGAAAGTTAATTTAAAATTTTGAATTTAACGAAGTTGAGAATTTATATTTAAATTTATAAATGAATCATCTAAATTTACATTTTTAATTTGTTTAAAATCATTGTAAATGATTGAGGAATCATAAGTGATAAAAATTTCGAATTCTAAAACTGAATTTTTTTTTTGATTTATTCACTGATTATTAAATTATTTAATTAATAGGAAAATAACCATTTTGGCCACTGATTCGGATTTGGACGAAACTAGTTTCATCGCATCCGTAATGGTGAATTATAATAATGTTTCAAGTTTCGTAGCGATCGGACTTGTCGTTTGATCGTACGGACTCGAAACGCCTTGAAATTTATGCATTTGAAATCAATTTGAAAATATTGTTTTTAACATAACTTCTTCATACGATGGAATTTGGGCATGAAACTTGTTCCATCACGTTTAAAATATTTAAAAACATCTATTTTGATATATGGGATGATTCATTTTCGTTCCGGAGCTGAAAAGGACTTTTCAGGGGCATTTTTGTCATTCAAACAAATTGACTTGAACAGTAACCTACGAAAATGATAGAACTGGGCTTCGAAACTAGTACCATTGCGTTCAGAAGGCCTTTTTATGTTCGGATCGCCTGTCAGCATGCTTAAATTGGACTCTGGCCCGTTTTTGACGTTAAACTCTATAAATAAGCACGCAAACTGAGACAATTTTATTATTATTTTATCTCAGAAACCCTAATTCTATACCATGGCCGCCACTTATTCAATGGCCAGAAATTGCTTATCTTCTTTCCTCAATATCTTTCAATCCGTTCAACGAAATCGAAAAATTCCGAAAGCAAAGTTGTAGATCTCGGCGAGCTCTTCAAATCCATACGGTCGATCTATGCTATTGGACCACGGATTCGCCAGAATTTGGCTTGGAAGCATGGACGTATTTTCTTGGATCGCGTGCAAACGGTAGCGAGTGGTGATGTGAAACTTGGTCTGTATGTAGCTCTCAAGGTGGCGCACACACTGGTAGTCGCTGATCGAACTCTATATGTCTCGAGTTGCGTGCGCACGGAAGAAAGTGGCGCGTGCGTGATGGGTTAGTAGGTTCGTGGATAAGGAAGAAGAGGATGTTATGTTATATTTTTTTTTATGTATTAATCAATTATGTTATGTTAAAATTTAAATCTTTTAACTCGAATAACTTTTGCATACGAGCTCGAATTGACGCACAGTTTTCTCCGTTGCGTTCGTATCGAAATTCCGAACACTTTGACCGTGGTTTGGACGGATTTGGAGACTGTCAAATTTTTGGGTTTAAATCAGATTTAAATTCGATTTAAATTCAAAAGGTGAGTGTTTTAACCCACTCACAACTTCTAAATTTTATTATGTTTGTTAAATTGATTTATGATATGAGTAGAAATTCATTTATGACTGTTTGGCATATTTTATTCATCATCTCGTTATATTGCATTCATTTAAAATTAACAGGAAAATAGTCACAAGGAAAAAGTTACAAAAAAAATTAGTCTCAGGGACGGTAAGTTTGTTTTTTAGTCCGAAGGACACTTTATAGTGTAAACCGAAAATGATAGCTACATCTATCATTCTATGATTTAGACTACAAATTGTCCTTCAGACTAAAAAACAAACTTGCTGTCCCTGAGACTAAATTTTTTTGCAACTTCTTCCTTGTGCCTGAAAACCCCTAAAATTAAGTTATTATTTAATTTTATTATTGCATATAAATAGACAGTTAAATTTATTTAGTTTGCATATAAACTTCCAATTTAACAGCTATTAATTTACTATTGAATATAAACTGTTCATTGATATCTGTTATTTTTATATGCTATATATCGATGTTTGTTTAAATTGACGATGATTGAAATAAATTGGTTGATGATTGATATTGGATGAATGGATGATGTGTTCTATATTATATAAACTGCAAGTTATTATGCATTTTCATTTCATTCGGGATTGCGGTTTGAAATGATATACAACCGCATTGTTATTTTTAAATTGCAGATTGAAATGATAAATATCCTACCACTTGACCATAGGATAGAAAATTATATACAAGCACTGCGGTATATATATAAAATTATTTTCAAAATGATTTTTATGGTTTTGATATGATATGGTTTAATAAATATTAAATTTGGATATGATATAAATATATTTTATATATACATATATAGTTAAATTGTTGAATTTAAGCTATGCATAAATCTGTTAAATAAAAATGAACAAGTTGAAAAATGGAATCTGATAATTTATATTATATGATTAAATACAGGTTTAAGATCTTGTATATATATATAGTTTTAAGTGATTCAAATCAATTAAGATTGAAAGATAAATTGAAAATTTATTGGAATTGAGCTTATTTGAAAATTTAACTCCATAAGTTGATGTTAACTTATAAAAATTAAATTTTTTAAAGGTATGATATTAATAACTGGATTTAATGAATAATTCTAGTATAAATAAATGGAAGGAAATAATTAGTGTTAATAAATTTAGTTTATTTTAAATGGTTATGGATTTATCATGTAAACCTTTCAAACTAAATAATAGGAAAATGAATTGTTGATTTGAAATTCCCAACCTTAGTTTTGAAATTCATTAAATACTCAAAGTTTGAGAATATTGAAATCGAAATGTTTTATTTAACTGAAAGTGAATCTAAAAGGTATGGGTTTAGACTGAATTTAAAGTGACTAAAAATTTGTGAAGGTGTGGAAATTATTTACTTTTGAAGAAAATTTTAAATTCAACTGTTTTATTTTATATACTGTTGTATCCAAACCATTTAAGTTTGAAAGTTATGGTTTTAGAACTATGGATTTCGAAGTATTATGTTGAAAGTTAAAATTCAAATATTTAGTTTCGAGGTATTATAAATTTTAAAAGTGGCATGATTTTGGAAAAGAAATATATTTGAAATAAAATGATATCATATTTATTTGGGTTTTTAAAAGGAAATGATGTCGTATTTATGGGTTTTAAAAATGGATAATTATAATCTGGTTTTGAAAGTATAATTATTTTTAAAATGACTGCGGTGTTATAATAACGTTTGGTTGTTGAAGAGACCGGGATCGGAATTTGTCATACTCTTTGCCAACTCTGAAAACCACTTTAACAACCGTGTACGCGGTGGAGATTCCAGAATGAAGTAGGTTGGTGGCGGCGTTTCCTGTAAGGTAAATACGTGGACCCAACTCCCGTGAGTTGGCATAAGGTGGCTAAAACAGGAGCGATTGAGGGTTAATAAGGTAGCACCTTTGATCGGACACATCCCTTCTATATTATACTTTGACTCTTGGATTGATTCGGTGTCCACTTTTGATTTTTTTTATTGGGGGCGTGGCTCGAGGAGGCGGTAGCTGCGGTTACGCGTTACCACCGACCCGGAAGCGTAATTGGTATATCTACCCTGGCATTGCCTAGCTGTGCCGTGTCACCTACCCTAGCGCGCCTTATACGATTTTTGTTTTGTACCATACCTATGGTGTGCCCTCTTACGACGCCCAGTACGGGGGAGATTACGGTACTGTATAGACTATGAGAATATATAAATGTGTTAAGGTGGAAAATGTAAAGCCTTAACGCTATTTAAAAGTATGTTTATTTTACAATTAGACACTATTATAATAGCGAAATATACTTCATAGTACATAGTTTAACGGATCCTTAAGAGATGTAAATCCCGAGCATCTTTTAAGTTACTGCACTCATATTTATTTCTGTTAATTTAACTTACATAAGATCTTTTAGTTCTGACTCGAGTGTTTTGTCTTTTCAATTCGCTCGGGTCAGTCCGAGCGTTTTAGGATTTGAAGATTTTATTCTGGAGGACGAAGATGAAGATCTGTAGTATTATTATCTACTATATTATTCCACCTCACCATTTAATTCCGCCGCATTAATTATTATTCTCTGGTATGTGTACTCTGATATGTATTGTATAAATATAATCAAAGGTTTTGTAAAACAGCTTCATGAACTGTATATTTGATTATTATATTTTATCCTTCCGCTGTGAGATTCTATTTTTCTTATTTACCCCATAACAATCCGTCCTTCCGTATGGTTTGAATCGACATGTGTGTCGAGTTAAATCGCACGAAAGGGCGGGATGTTACAAGGAACGTCAAACCCCGGTCGCGGGCAAGCTCCATGTAATCTTGAGGAACCTTCTTGGATTGTAGGTAGACTAATCATAAACATGATAGTTGGTGGGCCTCATCCTGCAGACAAGATTTAGCAAGAAATGGAACGCAATGCTAGTTCCTTGAAACACATGGACTTTGAATTCTGCTCGAACTCGAAAGATGGGATTTCAGTAAACAGCAACGAATGATGACTGATGATATAGTGTTCAGAAGTAGAGATGCTGATCGGGTGAAGCACCTACCGTTGACCTGATGGTCATCTCGGCAATGATTGGGCCAGCATTTGCGAGAAGGATATTGATTGATTGAGGGAGTTCTGTCAACATTATGTTCGAAAAGGCGTACGACCAAACAAAAATGGAGGCAAAGGATCTGAAGCCATCTAAAGCCTGCATTCACAGTTTTAATGGAGAAGCTATTGACGCGATAGGTTTTGTTGAATTACCAGTTGAATTAGGATAAGGCGAACATAGGAGGGTATGGATCCTACCGTTCATTGTGTTGGATGTTGATTCCCCATATAATGTTTTTCTAGATCGATCGTCCCTGGTGGAGTTTCGGGCAACTTTGGCCCCATGGTATTTGACTTTGAAGTTTCCGACGGATAAAGGAGTTGAGGTTTTACATGGCGATTAAGCGTTGGGTCGTGTATGTTATGTGGTTAAGCTGAGAGAGGCCCAACGGAGAGAGAAGGGAAAGGTTGTGGACAACTCTGCCTGCATCCAGGTAGCGCAAAATTGACAAGTAGCGCCCGAGCCTTGGCTCGGGCAACAGGGTCGGATCTACAGAGACTAGATCCGAGAAACGATGATGAAGAATCTAAGGAGCCTAAAGCTGCACCGGTTGAACTATCGATTGATATTTCAATCAGCCACGATGATCCATCACGGGTGCTTAAGATTGAATCATAACTCACTCCCTCGATGACTGAGGACCTAACTAGTTTTCGCTGAGCGAACCTGGATGTTTTTGCTTGGATCCACTCTAAAGTTTGTGGGATTTCTCCCGCCATCTCAAGTCATATTTTGAACATTGACCCAAAGTATGTACCAGTGAAACAGAAAAAGAGAGGTATAGACTTGGAGAGGTCTGCTACTCTCAGAGAGAAGGTGGATAAACTCAAAGCCATTGGGTTTGTCCATGATTCCCTCTACCCTGAATGCATGTCTAACCCCATGCTAGTGAGAAAAGCGAATGGGAAATGAAGGACCTATGTCGATTACTCAGACCTGAACAAGGCTTGCCCTAAGGATAGTTTCCCTTTATCCAGAATTGACTAGCTAGTTGACTCAACTGTCGGACACGAGTTATTGTCATTTATGGATGCGATTCAAGATACAATCAAATCCCAATGCACATTCCAGATCAAGAACACACTAGTTTTGTCACGGATGTCAGATTGTATTGTTATGTGGTGATGCCTTTTGGGTTGAAGAATGCAGGAGCGACTTATCTGTGCTTGGTAAATTGGATGTTTAAAGAGCAAATTGGTAGAACAATGTAAATCTATGTGGATGACATGCTCGTGAAGTCAGACAGTCCATTCGATACTTAGCAGAGATGTTTGATAGACTAAGATACTATGGAATGAAAATCAATCCACTAAAATGTTCCTTTGGTGTTGCATCAGGATAGTTTTTGAGCTTTATTGTCAATGCATGGGAAATTGAAGCTAATCTAGAAAATATTCAGGCTATTCGAGACACATAAGCGCCCAGAACTATAAATCAAGTACAAAGCCTGAATAAAAAGGTCATCGCGTTGAGTCGATTCATACCCAGAGTGACCGATAAATGTATTCCTTTCTTTTATGCGATAAAGAAAGAGAAGCAAAATTTTAAATGGACAACCGACTGTGAGGACGCCTTCTGAGCTCTGGTGAGACATTAGGAAAGTCCCTCGGTTCTGTCAAAGCCTGTAAAACATGAAGTGTTATATGTATACCTGGTCGTGTCTCAGCATGCCATCAGTATGGCCTTGGTTCGCGAGGAGGACCGAATTAAAAAACCATTACACTATATCAGTAAACGTCTAACCGGAGTAGAGAGAAAATATCCTAAAATTGAGAAGCTAGCCTTCTGTTTGGTGATTGCATCACACAAGCTTCGTCCATATTTTCAAGCATGCCCGATCAGTGTTTATACCGATCAGCCTCTACGACAGGTGGTCCAACGACTCGAGACCTCTGAAAGGTTGTTAAAGTGGAACATTGAGTTGAGTCAATTCGATATCACCTACCTGCCACGGAGGGCTATCACAGGGCAGACACTAGAGGACTTCATTGCAGAATTCACCATGTCAGATGAGCCAAGCAGTGATGATATTATTTCACCAATTCAAAGAAACCATACACCGAAGGGGCATCCAACGACCGTTGTTCAACGGCTGGAGTTATTCTTGTAACTCTCAAAAACCGATTAATTTGTTATGCTTTGAAGCTCGATTTTCTAGCTACAAATAATGAAGCCGAGTATGAAGCATTGATTGATGGCTTGAAAATTATCAGGGAACTTGGAGTAAAATTGGTTGAAATCTTTTGTGACTCACAATTGGTGGTGTACTAGGTGCGGGGAGACTATCAAGCAAAGAGGCAGAGATTGCCCCATACCTTGCTTGGTTTCAAGAGCTGTTCTCAGACCTTGAATATTATGATATTTCACACATCCTACATGAACAAAATGGGGAAGCCAATTCATTGGAAAAATTCACATGTACTGGTGATGCATAGCAGATGGGATTGGTTCCCGTTGAAATCTTACATGCTCCGAGTATAAACGAGATGGAACTAGATTTTTTGTTAGAACCGAAAGATAAGAAGGAGTCGTGGATAACTATGTTCAAACAATACCTGTTGCATGGGACTCTTCCCGAGAAAAGGAGTGAAAGACGACAAGTCATTCGCAAAGCTTCACGATGTACATTGCAGGACGGTAAAATGTATCGGAAGGGATTCTCGGTTCCCTTGCTTCGGTGCATCACCCACGATGAGATAAAGCGGGTCTTGAAAGAAGTTCATGAAGAAAAATGTAGCAATCATAATGGGGGCCAGACATTAGCAAAAAAGATCCTCCGCTATGGATACTATTGGCCGACCGTAAATCCGGACGCCATGGACTATGTAAGAAGGTGCGACAAATGTCAAAAGTATGTAAAATCCCGAGAGATCCTCTGATGGAACTCACACAGATGGTTAGTCACTGGCCAATTGCAATATGGGGGATCGATATGATCGGCTCTTTGTCGATCTCTAGAGGAGGTGCAAAATATGCAATTGTTTTTACCAAATGGGCGGAAGCAGAGCCCTTAGCTACAATTACCCCCAAAAAGGTCATTAATTTCGTTGTGCAAAACATCATATTCCATTTTGGCCTCCCTTGAACTATCATTACGGACAATGAAACTAAATTTGAAAATTCTGCTAAAAGTATGGCATTGAAAAAAGGTTTGCAGCAGTCGCTCACCCTAAAGACAATAGGCAGGTTGAAGCTGTAAATAAAATAATCAAATCAATGTTGAAGAAATGTTTGGAGAAGGCTAGAGGCAAGTGGGTGGATGAGCTTCCTACAACACTTTGGGCGTACAAAACCACCTACAAGTCTGTGACTGGCCACACTCCATTCACATTGGCATATGGCACTGAAGCTATGATACCCATGGAAGTTAAAGTCCCTTCACATCGGGTAACATATTATGATCCTAAGATGAATCAGGATCTCTTACTGGAATCACTGAAATTTGTTGATGAAAAATGTGGCGAAGCTGATTTAAGAGCGGCTACATATAGGCACCAAGTCGCTCGATATGATAATGAAAAGTTCGACTGCGAATCTTTGATGTGAGCGATCTTGTTTTGAAGTTAGTTTTTTCGATCCTATCGCATATGAATAACACATGGGAAGGTTCATACGTCATTGAATGGAAGCTTGGAGAAGGAACCTTCAAGCTAGCGACTGTTGATGGCATGGCGCCCCCCAGAGCGTGGAATAGCGAGCAATTGCGTCTTTATTACACTTAGTTATTTCCTTTGCATTTTACTAGTAACTGTTTCCATTATATTTTTCTTTTGTTTTCTACATGTAATAATACAATTTAGTTGTTACTATTTGGTTGCTGATAATGAAGGCTTGAAGCCGCTTTTTTTTGAACTGTTGATGTTCCATGTACGATAATTCTTTGGAAAAGATTAAATCACATTATTCTGTCCAGGGTATGAACGTGCACACAAAATTAATGGTCAACCAATAAACAACTTAAAAATCTCTAAGTACCCAAAGTACGGACTAGAGTACTTTGAGTCCACAGAGCGCGGACTAGAGTATAAACGAATTAAAAATCTCTAAGTCCCCAGAGTGCGAACTAGAGTACTCTAAGTCCCTGGAGTGTAGACTAGAGTATAAACGACTCAAAAAATCTCTAAGTCTCCAGAGTGCGGACTAGAGTACTCTGAGTCCCCAGAGCGCGGACTAGAGTATAAACGACTTAAAAATCTCTAAGTCCTCAGAGTGCGGACATGAGTATAAATGACTCAAAAGATATCTAAGTGCCCAGAGTGCGGACTAGAGTAATCTAAGTCCCCAAAGTGCAGACTAGAGTATAAATGACTTAAAAAGCTCTAAGTCCCCAGAGTGTGGACTATAGTACTCTAAGTCCCCGGAGTGTGGACTAGAGTATAAACGACACAAAAATTCTCTAAGTCCCCAAAGGGCGGACTAGAGTATTCTAAGTCCCCAAAGTGCGGACTATAGTAATATGAGTCCCCAGAGCGTGGACTAGAGTATAAATAACTTAAAAATCTCTAAATCCCCAGAGTGCGGACAAGAGTACTTTGAGTCCCCAGAGCGTGGACTGGAGTATAAACGACTTAAAAACCTCTAAGTTCCCAGAGTGAGGACTAGAGTATTTTGAGTCCCCAGAGCGCGGACTAGAGTATAAACGACTTAAAAATCTCCAATTCCCCAGATTGGGACTAGATTACTCTGAGTCTCCAGAGCGCGAACTAAAGTATAAATGACTTAAAAATCTCTAAGTCCCCAGAGTGCGGACTAGAGTACTCTGAGTTCACAAAGCATGGACTAAAGTATAAACGACTTAAAAATCTCTAAGTACTTGGAGCACGGACTAGAGTACTCTGAGTCTTCGGAGCGTGGACTAGAGTATAAACAAATTTAAAATCTCAAAGTCCCCGTAGTGCGAGCTAGATTGCTCCAGGTCCCCGGAGTACGGGCTAGAGTATAAATGATCAAAAAATATCTAAGCTCCTGGATCGCGGACTAAAAGCATTCTAAGTCCCTAGAGCATGGACTAGAGGATTTACAATTCCAATTTTTTTTGAATTATATGGAAGTGAACTGGAGCTTGTGTAACTCATAAGATTTTGAATTTCGGCTACAAGCTAGACAGTAAGCTGAATAGCAAAAATCATCGAAAACAAAGAAACAAAGTTTTATTCATTAATCCAAAATAAGGTTCCACTACAATTTCTTATGAACTCGAATCCAAAAGTCTATTTACAACGGCTGTAAGAATAAATAGAAATAACTATATAATTCAGATTTGTTCGGGTTGAATAAAGCATGATCGAACAACTACTTTTTTGATCTTTTCTCCTTCTTTGGCTTCTTCGAAGGCTCTTCACCCAAGTGTTTTCTCTTGGATGCCTTGCTTACTAGGGAAGCGGTGCCTGGGGAAGGAAGAGGAACTTATAGTGGCGAGATCCCACTAGGGAGAATGGCCTTCAAGGGCCTGTTCAAGGGATCATCCAATTCCACCATTTGGGACTCAGCCTTGATCATAGCTTTGTTTTTCCCGTCTTCCATGATTTATTTCTACATGCTAAGTTTCGAATTATGTTCGGAGTCGCCCATGATTTCGACTTCATCATGTCCTTCTGTAGGTGAGGGGTTCTCAAGTTTATCCTCATCGAGCGCCCCGATCACTTGAGCATGAGGTCCGAGAGCATTCCTAGTGTGAGGAGCCTCTCTCAATTTCTCTTCCTCCTGCGTAGCGGCATTGTTCCTTAGAGTTTGTTCGGTATTAGAATGGCCTACACGAAATCATAAGAGACAAGTGTCAGAATGCACTTATTGTTCACCAAAAAGTGATGGTCATTTGAACTCTAGAAAGAATGGTTAAGTTCTGGTCACTGGCCGACTCTCAGCTGTTTTAGGAGTCTCACCCTCTAGGATAGAGGATAGAATGTGGATATCAAGCCCGGGATTCTCTGAATCATAGCCAATGAGCTGTTCAATAGGATCCAATGGAGAGTGATCAATCGACTGAATAGAAGAAAGAACTTGAGATTCAGTTTCGGATAGACCAGCGGCGTCATCTTTCCCTTTCGATGAGGAGGAATCTCTTCCATAAAGGGCTTTGGCTGTAGATAAGTAAGAAGGCTCGTTTTCTCGTAGCACTTCCTTCACGAGAGAATCCTCATCAACCTCCTCGGTGCCCAGCCCTACTCGTATGATTTTTATCAAGGTGTCCCATACCTCAGCTAATGATTAGAGGCAAACCTCGCCCAAAAAAGATGGATCTCGATGCATGAGGACCCGAGCGTTGTATTCAGCAATAAGCGGGTCAAATAAGCATTTGATTTCTTCTCTCTTGGCTTCAGCAACTGCCTCAAGATGAGAGTCAATGTCTGTCAGTGCCGTTCTTTTTCCCTCTTCATGGGCCGCGTCCCTTAACGCTTCAGCTTTGGAGAGCTCCTCATTAAGCTTTGTTTGGAGGAGTAGTGTAGCGACAATCTTGTCGCAATATCGTTGCGACTCCTCTTGAGCGGCAGTTTTTTTCCTTTCCTTTGAGGAGTAAATCCTCCAATTAGTTGACTCGTTGAGCGAGGACATCCTTCTCTATTTGAACGGAGTCTTTTTCTAAGGCTAAAGCACCACAGCGTTGAACCGCCTCACCAATTTCCCTCCTGTGCATAGCTTCCAGACGATTGACTGCCTCAGCAAGGTCTTTATCGTCTTGTTGGGCAGTTTCAAGTTGAGATTTGTATAAGGAAAGCTCTTCATCCTCGACTTTGGTAATGTCTTTATCATGAATGGGTTCAATTTTTAAGTGATTGATCTCATACTGATGTTCCATGGGAACTTCTGAAACTTTTTCAGCCAAGTGAACAAACGTGTCGTGTTGGACGTAGACATCATTGTTGCAAGCGATGGCGCATTGTTTGACATGCTTGGAATTGGTTGAATCACAGGGAGAAATTTTATCCCGTAGAAGCATATCTTCGGGAATATGGCTTTAAATTCATCTAATCTTTCAGCTACCGACAGATCATGTGCAGAAATTGGAGGAGTTTGCTTAGCCGGAGCCATAGACTTTTTATGAGGCTCACGAGATTGCTTCGTGCTGGATGAACCAGAGTGTTGGTCACGAGGAGCATCAATTGAGACCCCTTCTAAGCAGATTTTTTCTACTATGCTCTAAGTGAGAAGGAGGATCATTGGGGTACGAAGAATGGTCGTATGTTCTTCTTCGAGAAGACGACGAGTCTCTGGGAGCGGTAGTCCCTATCTCCCCATCATCTCTTTCTCTATGTCTGCCTGACCCTGAATCCCGACCAGAGTGGGGAAAGATGGAAGACCCGCGAAGGCAGCCGATTCTGTGAATTGCCCTATATCACCTACATAGAAATCAAGTGAGGACGAGTAAGAAAGAATAACATGATGGCCGAAGTTTAAGTGCAGGGTGAAGGGTAAGTGTTCGTGGGTGTCCTGTTGATTCCCCCCAATGGACCACTATCTTTCTTTTTACTTATTGGGGTTGACTCTCCATGTCGACCAGCCAAATCGCCTACATCGCCTCTCATGGGCGAATTAAGCCCCATATCTCCTAGGTCGTTAAAACCATAATTCAGCAAGTCATCGTGGATGGTCAGCACTGAAAGACCTTTTATTAAACCCTTTGGATGTTGGGGAGACGATTTTTTCTCGACTGGGATGATGGTAACTTTAGAAGTCCCGCCAACTGTTTTCTTCTCCAATTTATAGGCTAAGCTTTTATACCTCTTCGAAGGGGGAAGCGATTTGGTGACATCAGCTATGTTGGTTATAGGTGTAATATCAGAGCCTAGGTTTCCATCGATCATTTTTGGCGCCTCCGCCTCCTTTATTTCACCTTCTACGGTTATATCGTGGGTCCCTCCTATTGAAGGCATCAAAGGCCCAACTTGCCATTTGCCTTTTTCCAAGGCAGGAGCGGTTATAGTGGCGCTATGAGGGAGAGTTATTCGATGACCTTCCGCCAACAATTCGAATTTTAAAAGCGATTCATAGGAAATTATGGATTTGATTTCTCGTTCTGCCACGGGAACAACTCGAATGGCCTCGATGGCCTCAGAATACCCGAAACCTTCAGGACGTGGGTTGATACCTATAAAAATTGAAAAAAGTTTAGAAAGAATGGACTTTATGCCACAGAAAAATATTGATCCGGAAGGGAACTTACTCCCTTCCAGCCATCTTTTCGCAAAGCCCCGGGGCAGCGTACATAGAACCATTCCTGCTTATATTGGATGAATTTACTCCATACCCTCATCAGGATGTGACCCTTGGAGTGTGGCTCGAGGAATATGAAAGATAGACTATCGTACCGTCTTTTGAAGCGATAGATGTAGTGGATGTCACCAGGAGTGGGGAGCCTAAATAGGATGCTCATAAAGAGAATACAAGTGCCATAGATGAACGTGTGACTATTGGGATGTAGCTATTCTGGGGAGATCACGATATATTGTAGCACTTCTGGAGAAAGAAGTTGAAAGGTGGCACACTACTAACCCAGCACATGAATTTATTGCACGCTGTATACCCAGCTGGGGGCAGGTGAGGCCAATCTTGCCCTGATGGAACTAAAACGACATCGAAAGGGATTCCATGAATCGTACACAACCGACGAAGATCGATTTCATTGATTTTTGAAGCTTATGAATCGATAGGATCATCCTGGATGACTGCTCGTCTATAACATCAAGGGCCGGACCTATAATTTCAGCTGATGGATTTGGAATATTCTGTGTAGGAGTTGTCGATGGATTCGAAGTTCCCACTACTTTATGCTTAGAATTTGGCTCAGGTTTATCTGAAACTATGGTGGAGGTTAATTTTTTAGACATCTTCAACGAGTGTTGAATATGGGTAGATACCTGTTTGGACTATACTTGAAAGACAATCAATGTTAGATATAACGATAAAAATTTCCCCTTCGTGTGGTGTGTGGACTAGTGCAATCATTTAAATATGAGTGTAAAAGAATTAAAGGTTTATAGACCGATGAAGTGCGGCTGAGCATTAAACTCTCATGCTCGAAGACCGTCATTGCTTACCGTCTCCAAGAGCTTGACCTATGTTCGGTAGTAGTGGTCTTGAAATCCGGCATTGGCATTGTATTTTAAGCACTGTTATTTTTGTTTTGTTAAGTTAAACTCACGTTTGTAGTTTTCAAAACTATGGAGTTATTTGTCCGAACCAGTTCCATATGCTTATAAGCTTAAGTTCTTATCCTTATTTATTGTCCTATAATCAGGTGTAGGATAAGTGGACTTGGCATATGTTGTGTTCAAGTTAGGGCGATTTTAATTGTCAATGCCGACCCTAAGCCAAAGCCGATCAACACTCAAAGCATACATACCGAACCTCTCACCTACGAACTACCAAACGGCTCTCTAGACCAAAAGCGCCGACCCACTTACTCTCCTCTCTCCCACTCTCTAATCACCTATCCACTCTTCTAAGTCCCCACCGACCCACGCTCTCCATCTTAGTACCGAGAGACTTCCTCATTCAGGATATCAAACTGCTACACCAGATTGCTCCTAATCCGTAGCCAATGCAAACCTATATACCGGGACATCGTATACCGTTCGGTATCTAACCGCTCTCCTTTGAATGACTAGACGACCCACTTACTTGCTATTCCCTCTTTAATTACCGAGTGTCACACTTAACCTATACCCACTACTCCTACAAACTCCTACCGACGCACGACACCTCGAGGGATAACGATGACCTTCTCAAAGAATCAACACAACCAATTGCCTACTCCTACACTTCTCTGACCCCGCTTCCTAAAGCCTCCCAACAACGTTTCATCATCGACGCCCGAACACCTATTTATCACGATCCTCTCGCCTCGTGCTTACCATGCTAAGACGGTTTCCTATGTGGGTAGGCCCTCTAGTTCGAGTTCTAGAGAATGGGTTTAAGGAATTTACAGTAATTTTTGAAATCTCACCTATACGAAAATTCAGGGGCGGAATGAATGCTTATTGAAGCTTAGAATCAAGAATGGAAAAGGAACGTTTTGGAAAGGATGTTTAAGCGGAGGGGTATAGCAGTTTGACAGAGCAGTGAAGTTTGGGTGTTTGAGTGAAACTGATAAAAAGGGAGTAGTGAAGTAAAAGTGGGAAGATAAAGTAAGAGTCGTGGCTTTTACATGAAGAGGGGGATGTGAATCGACGTTCACCTATGGACCCAATCACCATGTTACATGGGTTTGACAAGGCAATATGCCGAACCGTCCTAGTTAGGCCGAACGAGTGGGACGGGCGTTGTAAGCCGACCTCACTCTTGTAAAAAAAGGAGAAGAGAGAAAAAATATAACTAAGTAAAGTCAGCCACGTTTCGGCCTATTTGAGATCGTATACGTTAGGGTTTTGAAAGCAGCAACTGATTACTGATTCAAAACGTGTCATGTTGCTTCACACGACACACTTTGGGAGGGGGGGCAAATTTTACCCGACACCTTGGTCCGGCTACAAAACGACAGTTGAAGGTATTATCGTTAGCATTAGACAAGATTCTGACCAAGAAGAGCCTGAAGATATAAGGGTTTGAAGCAGTCGACATGTTTCGGCATTTATGTGCGGTTCGATAGGTTCGGTTCGGTGTGTGCTGCTCGGTCTGGGTAACTCGACACATGTCGCTCGATCTGGGTAACCCGACACATGTCGCTCGGTCAAGATCGCTCGGCATGCATCGGTCGGTCAGTTGAGTCGTCGTCGTCCGACATGTATCGCTCGGTCAAGGGAGTGAAGTCACACATGGCTCGGCCAGATTGAATTGAAGTCTGTGGCTCGGTCAATGACGTAATTCAAATATGGCTCGGCCTAGGCGGGTCGTAAAAGGGGAGTTATTGCCATTCGATCGGTAGTGGTTCGGTGTGCATGGTCGGTGCATCTGGTTCGGTGTGCGTGGTCGGGAAGTTAGCCTGTCCGTGGAACCAACAGTGAAGTGAGAAACCCGACACTGCTTTACTTCGAGGTCCACCATGAGTTACTCCGAGTCCTTTAAGAGTTCACTTCGAGTCAATTACCCGATGACCACCGTTCGGCCATCCTGGATCGGCATTTGTCATTCGGTGTATCTCACTCAACATGCCTGGGTCGGTCGACTTGAGGTTCCCATATATGGGCCAAGGTACTTTGCTTCTAGGCCTGAGAAGGGAGTCCAGCCTATCTTTATCTATAAATAGAGGGGCAATGGTGCAGTGAAAGGGGACCTTTTTCTAGAACTCTGAAGACATTCTGCCATTTTCTGCACTAGCTTTCTTTCAGTTCAAACTTGTATTCGAGATATTTGTTTACGGATTGTATCTGTATCCAAGTCTTTGAGGAAAGCAATAAAGATTATATTAACAGTGGATGTAGGCAGTTACGCCGAACCACTATAATTCCGGTGTTCTCGTTTCTGCAGTTAGTTATGCATACATCCCTCAGTTTTAATTTACTTTCTTCATTAATCTCTCTACATAATACTACTCAAGGGTGTTAGTGACCAATTTCGGGGCTAATAGGTACCGATCTGTAATGAGCCAGATTTTTAGTTGTTTGATTTTGAATATTTAAATAGTTTTAAATATTGATTTGGAAAATAATTTGATTTTTGAATATGAGGATTTTTGTTGTAATTGTAGAATGAAATTTAAATTTCAAATTTAACGATTTATCGTAATATGAAAATGATGAATAATTGAAATTGTAGTTGAATATTAATCGAAACAGTTTCTAATATCGATATAAATTCTATTTGGTTTAGAATGGGGCTAATAAGTTTTAAAACTGAATTTTCAAGTGATTTCTCCAATTTTGAAATCATCAATTTAAATTTACGCGTTAAAATAGCAATCCAGGGCACAGTCTTGGAATTCGATGAGACTAGTTCCATTGGATCCGTAATATTGTGTTATTATTGGATTTCAAACTTCATGGCGTTTGGATTTATCATTTGGTCGCATGATCTGAAAACGCTTGAAAATAATTTAATTTAAATAATTTATTTAAAAACTTATCTTCTCCATACGATTGAATTGGAGCTCGAGACTTGTTCCATTGCATTCGAAATTGCGGTATAACATTAGGAACACCAGGCGGCACGTCTCAATAGAAGATCGAGATTTCACTTTATGTAATTCGAGATATTTTAGAAAAATAAATAATAAAAGTAAAATCAGTCACAGTCTCGAGCCACCCTACCTTCTGAAAACCCACCGTCCTACCCTACCGTCGAGCCATCATCCCTAATTTTAAATCAAGAGCATTTTCTCCTTTCTCTTCCTTCAGATCGATTCACGAAATTGATTCATAAAAAAAGCACGAATGCTCGCGACGACCTGACAACATCATCGCGGTAGAGGGCAAGGCTACGCAAGGCGATAGGAGGCAGTGAAGAACGAAGGGAGGGCAGCATCGATTGGTGTGCGTGACCTTAGGGTTGCAGTTGGTTGCGAATGTTTATGTACGTGCGCATGTGCCACACTAGGGGATTGGGCAAAGCAGGGGTCATTGGCACGATCTGGAGGATGAATGCATTCGTTGGTAGGGATGTGTGTAGAGGAAGGGTCGCGATCTGGAATTCTTGAAGTTTGGGATGGCGAAGAGAATGTATAGAGTAATTTAGTTTTAACTAAATTTAACTAAAGTGTAATTAGTTTAATATAAAATTTGATAGCATATAAAATTCGTAAATTTATTTGTACAAGGCCGAATCAAGTCATGACAGATTCGTTATCTAGGACACTAAGCAATTGTGATTAATTTGGGTTGGTTTAATTTAAAATTGGATGATTGACAAATTCGAGAAAAAAAATGAAGGCGAGTAAATCTCACACTTTTGGATTGCTACTTTTCAAGTTGAAATATTAAAAATCATTTATTGATTGATTGGTTGAATTGATATATTATTATCAGTTGAATGTTATATTATATATATATATATTAGATATATTTCCCGCTGATTGGAGCGGATGAGACCCTATGTGTCCCGCATAATAGCGGATGACCCTATTTTACCATGATATCCCACCTCGAAGCAGGATTGGTATTTTATGTTATCTAACATCTCTGGATGTAGGGAAACAGGCTGGAGGGATCCAACTGGATTCCTCAAAAATATATTAATTGTTTTTCATATATAGTGATATATGACATGATTAAATCTATTATGGATTGTTGTGTGATTTGACTATTGGATGCTATAATAGCACTGGCCTTAATTTTAGTATTTTAAATACCATAAAATATTATTTTTGAATTTGAAGGAATTAAAAGGAGATTTTGGATATAAAATATTTATATCAAAATTTGGATTATTTTAAAGGAAATTGATTTAGATAAAACAATAATTTGATTTGGAGTTGTACTTAATTATTCGTAAAATGTTTTAACAGAGATTTTAAAAATAATTTATATAAAGGATTTTTAACAATGGATTTTTAAATGATATTTCTGGATTTGCAGAAAGATGTTAAAAGTAGATATTTAAATAGATTTGAAAAATAAATGGAATTTTCCTCCCCCTATAAAGAATTTCGTTCCCGAAATTAATAAGGTAGGATGAATGATCCAAACCCATTACTTTCAAAAACCCATTTAGTTAACTTGCTAATTCACTTTCCTAATTCCTTTAGTTCAATTCAAACAATTAGTTTCCATTTCTAAACGAAAGTCCCTTATTTCAATTTTAATGCAAAATCAATTTTGGTTAACAAATTTTTTCTACAAAATTTCAAAATTTTCTAGCACCTAAATTTTCGAAATTTTTGGCAGTCTTCCTTGTATGGAGAGCCTTTTGCAATACGACAAAAATGATAAAAATATATACATCGACCCACATGACCGAAAACACAATATATATCAATATTTTATATCGCCGCTATATTTAATCCGAAAACATACCTTTATTTAGTGTTTTAAGCGAGCAAGCTTACTTATATGTAAATTTCGCAACCCAAATCTTGCCAAATAGCCTCCTTGTATTGGTACTTACTTAATTTAAATACTTAAGTACCAAAAACATGAAATTTAATACATTTCCTTTATTTGACTGGTTAAACCCAAAATTTGTTTGAACCAAACATGTTATGGATGTATTTTTATGCAATTTCAAGGTTCCAACATTCGATTATACATTTCAATTGATTATATACCATTTCATTCAATTCGAATGATTCACAACCAAATTTACTAGCATCCAATTCAAATTTACACACAATATTACCTAAGTTAATTCGTTTACCTTCAACCATTTCAACCATATAAATTAAGTCTATTTCCATTGCAATCAAATTCCATTTCATTTCAATTGATTGTTATTCAATTTATTCACCTTCGATTGATTCACACTTCTATTTACTTGGTACATATCAATGTACACTATATTATTTAAGAAGTATTTCATGAAATTAATATTAAGGTTTATTATAATGTTTTATACAATACATATATTCATTTCCACTTCAAAGCTTAATTTCATACTCAAATTCATTTAACTAACGTCCCAAAGCCGTATTCAATTTATTTACACTTAAATTGAATTCATTTATAACTTCAGTCATCACCATTTCAATCCATTTCTATTTTATTCGACAAAATTTCAAAATATATTTAATTCGCTTATATTTAAGTCGAATTTCATTTATAACTCAAGCCCCATATTCAATTTCAAATTTTATCCACAATCCATTTTTTACTTAACCAAGTTAAGTTCCATTTCTATATTCAATTAACTAATTAATTTAGCCACTTAGTTCACTTCCATTTTATAATTCAATATCTGATTTTTATTTCAAAAATCACTTTCAATTGGTTTGACTTGAGTTCAACTCCAATTTATAATTCAAATTCTAGTTTCCATTCCTTTAACAAATAAATTAACCCATTTAATAGGGTTTCCTTTTCCATTTCCTCATATTTATAAGTCATTCAAACTTATTTATTCCAATTCAATAATTTTTCACTTAAAATTTTATTCCATTCAAAATTTATAACTTATAATTATATAGTCATTTAAAATTCAAATCTTATATTTAATTTAATTTAATTTAATTTAACTTATCTTAAGTTAAATTCCATTTATTTTACTTACTCAGCTTAAAATTTAATCCTAAAATTTGAATTCCACACTTTTATTTCTTATAAAAACCATTCTCAATTTATAAGTTCACAACTTATTTTCTGATGTTCTTCCCAACATTTAAATTAAAATTTCAGAATTCAAACACCTGGTTTTTTATTTCAAATCATTTTGAAATCATATATATATATACATAACTCTTTATTTTTAACAAGCTATTTCCTTGAAATTTTTAAACTCAAACTTGGTTTTATCCAAAATAAATTCCCTTGGAATTTCTAAAACAACATTCGTTTTTCAACAAAAATCTCCATAGCAAATTATTTTGGTAATAATCCATCACTTAGAAACTTGAAAATGAACACCGATGATGTCGCGATCGTCATCAAAATTATTTTCCAGCGACAGAAGTGAGTTTAGTGCTTTATCACCTCCAAAATCCATTTAAAACATGCCCTACTCAAAATATCTCTAAAATAATACTCCATTAATTTTTTTAAAAACTTCCAAGATTTTAAAATTCCCAAATACTTAGTTCAAATCCATTTAAAACATTTCTCAAAGCTTTTGGGATTTTAAATTTCCAAATTCTGGTTGAATCCATTTTTATTTATAATTCATTTGCACAAATCATTGTTATACAATCCCTATTTGGTTATATATAACATTTTTAAATTTTATAATCTTTTTTTATTATAATAATACCAACCAAACACGCTAATATACTATAATAATTTCTAGAAAATTATCTCTTTCATATCAAATATAGTTGGGTAAAATTATTTCATTTACCCGCTTCAAAACCATACTGTGTCGGTTTACCGTGTTTAAGTGTTTAGAAACTCCTATCGACTTTGTGGTGTTCCACTATTTGAACGAAGTTTATAAGACCCTCAACAGATAAATCAACAGAATATAAAACACTTTATATTCACTAACAAGTACACGCTCATATCTATTAATACACTCAAACTCATTCTAGGGTACTGCTGACCCTATCTCTAATGAGTACTCCCCACCAAAACCAAAGTTCTCGCTTAACCTTCTGCTCTGATACCAAATGTAGCAGAGCGGAATTTTCAACCTTTGAAAATCGACATTAATACATTCACTATATAACATATCGAGCAATCGAGGGCCGAAAATACCAAATCATTAGGGGTGAAGAAGAAAAGAGATAGAAGAAGCAACAAAAACAATAACATAGAATCTTACAACCGTAGTAGAACAAAATATAATATATTATAACATATTTTTATACAAAATAATCTATAGTTGTTAATATACGCACAATCATAAGAGTACAACAAACAACAATCCATCCGGACAGTTATAATAACTTGGCCTTACAAATACTAAACATTCAGTTTAACACACAAAACGCAATATAAATCAAATACATGGAATACGCCTGAGCACCATAATAGGATATTTCAACCCGTATCTTACTTTAACACTTAGTGAAACATTTTGAAGTTCGATTTATAACCCATTACTCTGAAAAATATCTTGATATCAATCCTTCGTCGCTAAATATTTTCAAAACCTTCCATTTCAACAATTAGGAAAATATTATAAGTCAATTTTGCGAAATCATTTCTAATATCAATACTTAGAAATATTTTTCCTAATTCCATTTAAAATTCAACATCTTGAAATAATTTTATAGTAATGATCTCGTAGTTAAAATATTTCAAAATCTTCCCGTTTAATATTTAGGAAATATTTATGTGTATATTTTCCCAAATCATTTTATTTCCAATACTTAGGAAATATTCCATTTATTTCATATTTCTCAAAATATTTTACAATTTATTTGTAAACCCCTTAACTTACTTATAACGAATTCTATAAGTCCTGGAATCCATTAATTAATTCCTTTTATAATTTCAAAAATCAATAACACTTTTCTAAATTTCCAACTACCAGTTACCACCTTCTTTAATGAATTTTAACTCATTTCTGAAGTTTCTGTGTTTAAACACTTTTGAAATTTCTTAAGTTTCCTAATTTCTATTATAAGATTTTCTCTCATAAAATCACATTCATCAATTAAAACCCCGTTTTCAATCTCGACATCATTTATAAATCAATTCCCAATCACTTACCAAATCTCTATGTATATGTAAAATAAATATTTTTAAAGAATAGTAATTTATTTTCAAAACACACTTAAGCAATTATTTAAAATATCAAGACTCTTTAAATAAAACATCAACAACTCAATAAACTCATTTTAAAAAAAATAATCAATTTTCAAAGCTGATTATAAAAATTAGAATTTATTTCAATTAATATTAAATTTTTGAAAAATCCACTTTCCGAAGTATACTAACCAGCTTTAAATTACATAGTTTAACAAATAAAATTTTTCTTTTAAAACAGAACTTAACTTCTCGATAAAAATACATTTTTGAAACTCCAATAGTCAATTCCAATTTATAAATATCTCTCAATTCACAACACATCGATTTCATTTCGATTCCCTAAGCATTTTCACATTTCAAAAATCGAATCCACTATTTTCCCCAAAAATCTATTTTCATGTCTGATATAAATTCACACTGTGAATTTGGGAATTTATATTCCCAACTTATCAACTGAGATCATTTCCCTTAATTATAAACATCGTTTATAAATTTATAAACTCATTTGGGTTTTACTTGTTTATAAGAATAATTTCATTTATAAAATTCCATTTTTATAAATCCTTTTCTTTATGAATTCCATTTATTTTTCAAATCTACTTTAAATATCGATTTTTAACTTCTTTCCATAACCAGAAATATCACTTAAAAATCTATTATTAAAAATCCTTTATATAGATTATTTTTAAAATCTCTATTAAAACATTTTACGAATAGTTAAGTACAACTCCAAATCAAATTATCCTTTTATCCAAATCAATTTCCTTTAATCCAAATTTTGATATAAATATTTTTATGTACAAAATCTCTTTTTAATTCCTTCAAATTCAAAAATAATATTTTATGGTATTTAAAATACCAAATTTAAGGCCAATGCTACTATAACATCCAATAATAAAATCACACAACAATCCATAACAGATTTATTTAATCATATCATATATCACTATATATGAAAAAAATCAATATATTTTTAAGGAATCTAGTTGGATCCCTCCAAGTTGTTTCCCTACATCCACAAATGTTAGATAACATAAAATACAATTCCCGCTTTGAGGCAGGATATCGCGGTAATATAAGGTCGTCCGCTATTTCATGGGGCGCATAGGCTCTCATCCGCTCCAATCAGCAAGAAATATATCCAACTATTAATATATATACTAATATATATGTAATATGACATTCAACTGATAACAACATATCAATTCAACCAACCAATCAATAAATGATCTTTAATATTTCAAATTAAAACTAGCAATCCAAATGAGTGAGATTTACTCACCTTGATTTTTTGTCGAATTTGTTAATCGTCCAATTTTAAATTAAACCAACTCCAAATTAATCCCAATTGCTTAGTGTCCTAGACAATGAATTTTTGTGGCTTGATTCGACCTTGCACAATAGATTTATGAATTTTATATGCGATCAAATTTTATACCTAACTGATTATACTTTAATTAAATTTAATTTAAACTAAATTACTCTATACCTTCTCTCAGCAAATCACATCCCTCGCTAACCCAAACTTCATGAATTCCAGACCGCATCCCTTCCTCTACACGTATCCCTACCAACGAATGCATCCAGCCTCCAGATCGCACCAACGACTCTAGCCTTACCCAATCCCCTAGTGCGGCGCACGCGTGCGTGCGTGCACAGTCGTGACCAGCTGCAATCCTAAGGTCGCACGCTCCAATTGACGCCGCCCTCATTTCATTCGATGTTGCCTTCTATTGCCTCATGTAGCCTTTCCCTCTGTCGCGGTGATGTTGTCAAGTTGCCATCGAGTCACGAGCGCTCATGCTTTTTTATGAATCAATTTCGTGAATCGATCTGAAGGAAGAGAGAGGAGAAAAGGCTCATGATTTAAAATTGGGAATGGCAGCTCGACAGTTGGGTAGGACGATGTGTTTCCAGAAGGTTGGGTGGCTCGAGACTGTGATTGATTTTCCTTTTATTATTATTTTTTCTAAAATATCTCGAATTACATAGAGTGAAATCTCAATCTTCTATTGAGGCGTGTCACCTGGTGTTCCTAATGTTATACCGCTATTCCGAACCTAATGGAATAAGTCGCAAGCCTCAATTCGATCGTATGGAGAAGATAGCTTTTTAAATCGACCATTTAAAATAAATTCAATTAAATTATGTATAGGCGTTTTCGGACCGTGCGACCAAACGGTAAATCCAAATGCTACGAAATTTGAAATCAAATAATAATACACTATTATGGATCTAATAAAACTGGTTTCGTCGAATTCCGAGACTATGCCCTTGATCGCTATTTTAACGGGTCGATTTAAATTGATGATTTCAAAAATTTGCGAAATCACTTGAAATTTCACTTTTAAAAACTTATTAACCCCATTTTATTTAAAATAGAATTTATATCAACATTAGAAATCGTTTTGATTCATATTCAACTTCAATTTCAATTATTCATCATTTCCGTATTACGATAAATCGTTATATTTGAAATTTAAATTTCATTCTACAATTACAACCAAAATCCTCTATTCAAAAGTCAAATTATATTCCAAACCAATATCTAAAACTATTTAAATATTAGAAATCACACGACTAAAAATCCGGGTCATTACACGATCTATGATCAAGGATTGGTAACAATACTCAACTTTTGCTCAAACCGGTCAGCGTTTCATACAACGCGAAGTTGAAGCACTTAGGGACTAGTACATGCCATAGAAGATGGTTTGCTAGCAAGGAGCAATTCACATGACTGATGGGAAATCCAAAATCTTTTAACCAACATCAAAACAAAGGAATTCACCCAAAGTCGAGCTCATATCAATGCAACTTGATGCCACAAATCAAGATATAAGTCAACAAAATATTCATGGGAGGGAAGTTGTAGTCCAGGAAGCAAGTTCATGGATCAACACCGATCCCTAGCATGGATCTATATCGATCCTTAAACATTAATGATGTGGCCACTATCTTTAGCACTCCCTGCAAGTAGGGAAAGTAGGCAAGAAAATGGGTGAGAAAATTTCGGCGACCCTCGGCTATAAATAGATGGAGAGACTGATGTTTTGAAGGATCCTTTTGGCTCTCTTAAGAATTTTCTATACTTCTCTGATAATCTCGAGGATCATCACTGATCCATAAGAACACCTTTTGTAAACAACATCCAAATCAGTAATAAAGTTAAGTGGATGTAGGTAGTGGTTAGTCAAACCACTGTAAAGTTTATGTGTCTTGTTATTTTATGTTTTCATTTACTTTCTTCACTTTTTCCTCTCCACTTTAATTCTCTATGTTTTTGTGCCATGTTTTAGTGCGTTCACTGAGAATCGAATTTTTTAACTTGAAAATGCAAACTTAAAAAAGACGATGAGGCCATCAACCAAGAAAACTGCTACTAGTGGAAGCCAACAAGGACTTAGGGGAAATTAGGAAGTGTCCTCAAGATCTAGCCTCCTTCCATCTACATAACTAGAGATGATATGGAAACATTGATAATGGAAATGTAAGAGAAAATGATAGCCTGCTAAGAAGAGACGATGGAGGGATTCTTCAAAAGAATGGAACAATGATCGACATTGGAATAGTTGAATACCAGAACCGAAGGTTAGAAGGTAGGACAAACGTAGTTGGAATCAAAGCGAAGCAGGTCGAAGCAACTCTCGCCGGAGTGCCTCGGGTAGATACTAATCCAAGGACATGGATCGATACCGACACAATAACCCATAAAGGCAAAATCAATTTGAATCCAGAACATGGAGATACTCATTTGATAATGCAGCTATCGAAGAAGTACATGCTAGAATTTCACCATAGGAAAGGGGGCAAAATGAAAATATGGAGCAAAGACCTTAGTTAGATGACAATGATAGAGTTGTTGAGATAGTTAGGCGAGTATTTAGAGGTTGTAACACCCCATAATTTGGCATTAGTTATTTAATTAGTTAGTTAGTTAATTAATAAAGCTCCAAAAATAAAACTTGTGCAAACAATGGAATTTTACCCAGAAACTTACACCATTGCATTTATGGAAAAAATTTGAGCAACTTTAATATGTAGTATTACAATCAGAGTCCAAACAAAGAAGTTACGGATGAAAAATGAATTCGAAATGAAAATAATTAAATAAGAAAAATTATCAGTTTTATATTAATTGTCGAAGTCCACAGACCAACCCATTATTGGGGATGGTTGACGCCCAACGGTTGATCAATGACCCATGGGCAGTCGACCGGTGGTAACCTAGTGGCTACAATTAACCTAGGCCGCAACAGTCTCGATTTAGTATTTTAAATCTAACGGTTCTGATTGATTCTAGCACCTATAAATTCAGGCCCAACCCTCCCTTCCCTTCTCCTTTGTTTATGGAGGCAGTAGCGAAGCTCTACCATTTCTTCTTCTCCACTTTCATTCTAAACTATAGAGATAAGGTACTTGCATCTATATTTATACAAATCATAGAAGAATAGAGATCTAATAAAGAGGAGAAGAAAAGAGAATCAGCCATATGCATATTTGAGGTAACTGAAATATTTGAATCTATTTTCTCTTCCAATCCCAAATCTCTTCTCAGATCTATAATTTTAATGTATGTATATATATTTTTATACATATCTCTTGGATTTACAAAGGATATGGAGATGAATCAAAGATTCTAATTCAGAACTGAAGATTTGGATCACTTTTAAAAGGTGAATGGGAAGTTTTGTAGATTGTTATAATATAAAATTATCCCGATGGCGTTATTTGATTTTTAAGTCTAATTGGATAATTGTATATGAGTTATAAGCAATGAATTGAACATGATCTGAATATAATAATTATCGCCTACATATTCTGGTCTATGAATTGATTTAGAATTATTTACAACATGATCTGCAAATCAACCCCAAAAGCATGAATTTATTAATTGATTTGAATGAATTTTAATCCAGATTTGAAATAGGTTATATAATAATGTCATAAATTTGGATTATTACCCTAATCTTGTTGGAATGTAAAATTTTCTATGTTTGGAATAGTTGAAATTTAGATCCATTTAATATTTGTAAATTCGTTTGATTCAGGAATACATAGTGTTTGATATAACAAGGAATAGATACAAATAGAAAGAGAAAGAGATGTGTAATGCATGAATCCATTGTAATTTACACCGTTTATTTCAGTAATAAAAAGAAATGATTATTCCTTGTAATTTCAAACAATGCAATCTTTTAAAGTCAAATCTTTCGTTTGGGCTAATTTATGGAAATTATAAGAGAAAATCTTTTCAGATATAATTCCAACAATTTAACATGGAAAAGAATATTCTAGTGAAAAATGTAACTGGAACATATTTGATAAAAGTAAATATTTGTATGAAATTTACCATGCTTATGACGATTAAATAAAAAGCTAACAACGACGGTTGCATGTAATATTCGCATTTAGGGTAATTAATTAATGGAAAAAGAATTTAAAAAGTTGTAATTCTAGTAAATGCTAATAAATATAGGAGTTGCAATAAGCTGATAGGATAAATGGATTAATAGGACTGATAAAAATGGAATAGATATAAAAGGTTACTAATTTAAATTTAGTAATCATACATAAATGTCTTAGTAAACGTCCGTTAGGATTTTATGGACAAATTGACATTTGTGAGAATTAAACAGGGATTTATGGGTAGATAAACATTTAACGTAAATCTTATTTCCATGAATAAGAAGGGAAGTAGTAAGTTAAGTCCAATATCTACTTAAGATAATATAGTTAAAGATTTAGGATGGTTAATTGGACTTAGAACGTTAGTGATGCGAGGTCAGTGGAGTCACTTGACGGAAGACTGCCTTTCATTTTAAGGCTACCAGCAGTCGCGTGTACTTACTACTCATGTGAGATATCACTAATCCTAGGACCCATGACGACACGGGAGATTGGGCCTGCTTTCTTAATTGGAAAGTATTGAATGATCCAAATTTGTAAATAGGAGCGACGTCAAATATCTCCATAAGGGTCCGCTTCTGGTTTGAGGTCTTAAGTCGCTGTAGAGTCCGCCTCTCTCCTAAATGGATGTATTAAGTTACGTAGTGAGATTCTAAATAAATAAGAATATCTCTAAAAAGGGTTCACTTCAACATGGAGGGCATAAGTGGCTGAAGGGTACGCGTCCATACCAAAAGAAGTAAGCTAATGAGATTCCATATTTATAATTAAAGAGTGATGGTGGATATCTCAAGAAGGGTTTCTTTAGATTTGGTGTATTAAGTGACTGTAGGGTCCTCCTCTTTCCTATAAAAGACGTATTAAGTAGCCCAATGATATTTCCAAGCAATGTCAACTAATAGCACCATTAGGGAGCACGCTTCTAGAAATAGGTTTTAAATGATGGGATCTGCCTTAATTAAGGTCTTAAATAACCAGAGTACACCTATTTTCCACTTGGAAGTATTAAGTGGCATGGGTATAATTTCTCACATTGCTAAGGCCGTAATTATGATAGTACCATTTAGGAGAATACCTTGGGATAGGCCTTAAATGATGGGATCTGGCGTAATTAATGTTTTAAATGACCAGAGTCTGCCTATTTTCCAATAAAAGGTATTAACTGGCTTCAGTACTATTTATTACATGGTGATAATTTTATCGGCGATAGATGCTTTAATAGTTGGATATCAAATGTTGGAAGCCTTAAATAATAGTAAAAGGTCTTGTAGCTAAGACCCAACGACCATTGACAACATTGTTAGGAAGCTACCTTGGGAATAGGTCTTAAATGATGGGTACTACCTTGATTAAGGTCTTAAAAGGTAGAGTCTGCCTATTTCTCTTTTAAAAGTATTATAGAAGCCTTTTCATAATTGGAAGAATTAAATGGAAAATGGGTTTGAAAGTATTGGGTGGTTGATAAGGCTTCCTTAGTATTTTGTACCTTGGGAAGGGGTATGTAAGTAATCGTGTATGCAATGTTTGATTAGAATTGCTAACCTTAATGGATATAACTATTAAATGGAAACCAATCGATATAAATTTATATTATGGGTGGTTTATAAGTTCAGTCACCAAAAAGTTGTCTTGACTACTTTATCATTACAACCCATAGGATAGATGTAGAGGAACAGGTCATTGGAGCTGGATGTGCTTTGTTGTTAGAGAAGTCTTTTTTCTTTCACGCTCAATGTTGATGTGACAATCTTCTATCCAAGGAATAACATTAGTTTCATGGTAGTAGTCATAGTCAGTATTCTTATCCTATTATTTTTTCTGCTATGTGTTTAGATTTCTATCAATCTCTGATAATACTCATGCTTATTTGTAGGTACAAAATCCAACGATATGTGCCTTGATGGACTTGATTTTCAATTATAGTTGACATTTAGGCCCATTAAGGTGCAGATTATTACATATATGGACCATCGAACCAGAATCTAGAAGACGTAACTAGAAACTCGTTCATACCTAACATCCGGTATGCAAGAAATCCACCTGATTCAAGCCAGTAACGCTGGATATGTATGATGGAAAAACCATTCCAACGGTTTATTTCATTAGATACATCCATATATGGAGGTAGTAGGTGCATCTGAAAAAGTAAAGGGATGGTGTTTCCCTTTGTATTTGACAGACTTAGTGGCGATGTGGTTTTGGCAGTTGGAGAACGGTTCCATCAGCACTTGGACCGAGTTAGTGAATAAATTCATGAGGCAGTTTAGAGTTCGCCTTTCAAGATCAAAGAATGTGATGATTCTATCAATCATGATGCAAATGTCCGAAAAGACCCTAAGGAGTTTTTTGACTAGGTTTAATGTAGCAACCGCTATGGTTCATAAGCTGGATCCATCAATGATTCTGATGGTGGAAGTTTTAGGAGTTGTTAGTAAGATAGATTTTAAGGTTGCCTTGGAAGGGGATCCACTAGTAGATCTTGTGGAGTTTTATCAACAGGCTAAGAGATAATTGCGTCAAAAGGAAGAACTTAACGATGTGGATGGCGGAGGACCATCCTTAGTAGGATTTAGTAAAGATAAAGAAAAATAAAAGGCGGATGATAACTTTGGAGGACCAAAGCAATAGAGAAGGGAAACAGAATTCTCTTCATATGTGGAATTGAACGAGACTCCAGAGAGGATTTACCTTGATACCGGGGGCAAATCCCCTGGCGAAAACCAACAAGGAGAGAGCCCATGGATCGTGAGAGGAGATCAGGAAAGTATTGCCTATTACATGGGCTGGACGGGCATGAGATAAATGATTGCAGGCACCTTCATGACCTGATTGAGGAACATGTTAGGAACAACCAATTGTAGTAATACATGAGAAATCGAGCTGTAGTGATGGAATATGCAACAGCCCGCATATTTTACGATTGTATATTTAAATATTTTATTTAAATATAACATCGTTAGTTGGATTTAAGTCCGGAAAGCTACTTTTTGCAAACAGTCGAATTAGAACTCGAGACCACTTCCATTGAGTTCAAAGTAGCGTTTGCAACCTTTTTGAGTGTAAACATCGATATGTTTGGAGTTGAGTAGAATTTTGATGTTTTCATTTAGGGCTTTGGATTTGGGTTTTAGCCTATTAACCCAACATATGAACCCAACTCCACCCCACTCCTCTTCATTCCTTCATAATATTTCCTAACACTCAAGCTTTAGTAAAAATGGGGGAAAAGATTGGAAAAAATCCTAAGCCCTAGTTTCCTTTGCAAATTCAATTTCTAGCTCCAAAATCAAAGAGAAGCTTAGGTAAGCATCCTCTTCTTCTTCCCCCACTTAATTCCTCTTCAACTTTTAGAAATTTCCTAAACCCTAACTTAGGAAATGTCTTTCTTATGATCTTAGATTGAAGCTTCTTGGGTTAAAATTGAAGAGTGATTGTTCTTGCCTTGCCTTATAGCTTCTCACTTGTGTTTTTGAGTAAAAGGTGAGTTTTTAACTCACATCTATGTCTATAACCTTCTTTGTGGTTAGGTATGAATTCCTAACATCTATTCATGTTCATTTTCTTTTGATTTGAATGGATTTGGTGAATCTTCCAATTTTTGAGTTTTGTTGACCAATTTTATGAAAATCCTATCTTTGATGTTTTGAACATGTTTTTGGGGGTGTATCAAAGAGCCTATAAGGCTGGGTTGTCGCTTGGCATAAATCCCTAGTCTTTGCTGCTCGTTCGATCATATCCGATATAATATTTTTGCCCATCATAGGGCAAGGCTGAAAATACTGCTATTGCCAGTTCAGTCGACTGAACTGTAAGGTCAGTCGACTGAACCTGGGGATAGAAAATTTTCTGTCCCTGTATCAGTCGACTGAACCTGGAAACCAAGAGTTTCCAGGCATATATCGGTCGACTGACCCTGCAGTTCAGTCGACTGAACCTGGGAAATGATATTTTTCCCTATTTTAAGCAGTTTTGGTGTGGGTTTTCGATTTTTAATCGATTCATGATGATTCGATTTGTTGTTATCATTTATCGACTTTGATGACTTCTTTTTCGGGATTTTTGGGAATATCCATTTTGATGGATTTGGTATCGATTTCTTTGGATTTGATTCACGTCTTCGAATGTGAATTTTTGGTGATTGATTGTTTGTACGATCATTTTCTGTGGTTTGTCACTTTAAAATGCAATGTTTTCTATACTAGTAGTAAATATTCAAACTCTTTCACAAAGATGATTTCAACTTTATTTTAATACAAAGCTCATTTCTAAAACTGTTTTCCAATATATTAGTATATACAAACCTTTTCCTCATTTGTTCGAGAAATCCAATTAAACGACTTTGCAAAACAAGGGGTATGAAATGCTTGCGTTTACTTTGTCGATTAATTCTTAGACTCGTTCGATTGAAACTCTTGTGACAAATCTTCGAGTGGAAATCTACAATTTGTTCGTAAATATTTAAGTTAAGCCAGTGGTTATGGGACATGAAGCTAAACTCATTTATTTACAAGCTTGGTGTAATTGACACATCTTGTTGATCGATGATGATCATTTTGTGATTTAGACTAGCGATGTGCGATGCCTCTTTGTCCATGTGGGGGACAATACCCCGTCATGTTGAGCTGTGTCTCTCTTCGTCCACATGGGGGGACTATACCTCGATTTTATGGAGCTTCGGCTCATTTGGAGGAGCTTCGGCTCATAGTCCGCATGGGGGACTATACCCTGTTTGGAGGAGCTTCGACTCGATTGGAGGAGCTTCGGCTCATTTGGAGGAGCTTCGGCACATAGTCCGCAATTAGGGACTGTACCCTGTTTGGAGGAGCTTTAGCCTGTTTGGAGGAGCTTCAGCTCGTTTGGAGGAGCTTCGGCTCATTTGTGTTTTCTGGATTTCTAATCGATGATTTCTAGAATTTGTGTTTCGCTAATTTTTGAGATTTATATTGATAAGCTTTATCAATATTTATTTTTTGGCGAATAATTTAAAGAATATGGCATCCTTTTTGGTGTTTGAGATTTTTGAGATATTGTATGATTTTTGTTGCTATTAAGTGTGTACTTGTCACAGTATGACATTATTGTTATCATAAGTTTTAGTCATATCTCTTATCCTATCTCATTTTATCTGATATTTATAGCTAGACTGATCTATTTACTGTTTTCTTATTAAATAATACTCGGGTCAGACCGAGATGTTATAGGTGGTTCTGCTTGACTCCTTAGCTGAGACTAGCTTTTGACTTTTTGGCTAACTACTCTAGTTTAGTAGTTTTTGTTATTATACATTCGAGATAGAGACTCCTTGATGTATACTTATTCTGGCACTTGTATATATTCTTTTGTGATATTGTGGATCTTATATGACAACTACTCTGATGTACCCTTCTATGTGTTATATTCATATCTGTTTCTGCCTTTGTGATATGGATATCTGCGACTGATTTGTGTTATGTTTATTTTATATTTGTTTTCGAAGACCACATAGACACGGTGTAGTAGCTTTGAGTTTGTAATTGTTATGCCGGATTTTCTCTTGAAATGAAATCCATGCCAAACTATCTGACGTATCAGCACTCGCACAAAGCAATTACACGGATGGTTGCTCCTCAACAGCCTTATTCTTCGTGCTAGTCGACGACATTACCACATAGTGTCCTTGGCTAGCATGAGTATAGAGGTGGATCGTCACAGCTTAGTATCAAAGCCAAACTCCGGAGTAATGTATAATAATCTAGCAAGGATCATTGTCCTAAATCCTTCTTAGGAGTCATGCTTAGGATTTACCCGAGTCTTAGGACCCGTTCTATCCTATTATCTTTTATGATGCCCTGTTTTATCAATCATGATTGTTTGTTATTCATTCTGAGAATAACATTTTCTTCTTCTTTCTTTCTTTCTTAAATAAGAGAAATGTTTAGACCAGGCTGTCCGGCGCTGGTCAATCTAGTGCTACTCCTTAGGATGGAGTATTCATGTCTGCCCAACAGCTTTTAGATCTTGTAAAGAATGCTCAATTTGTCGGACCTATTCCAGAGCCTACTCATCCTAGATCTGGGCTTTCACACTTGTGCAGAGACTATACCGATTTGGATGGAAGGCCATTCAGAGGATTCGAAAGTGTTATAGAAATCAAGCTTGGCTTAGATCATGCGACTGCATCTTTTCTCGCATGAATCTCGATGATCTACATCGAGTTCAAGTGGCTTCAAGCATGCTCCAAGAAAGAGCATTAGATTGGTATGAGATTTTGGTTTCTGAAATTGTGGAAGCGGATCTTACTTGGGTACAATTCTGGAAAAGATTCGAATTGAAATTTATGCCAGAGGCTGAAAAGGTAACTTTGGCCCGGCGCTTTATTGACCTTGTTCAAGGTAAATCTTCTATGACAGATTTCGTCACATCTTTCGAATCTCTCTCTAAATATGGGGTCGAGTATATTAATACCCCATTAAAGAAAAATCAAAGGTTTATCTATGAGATGAATAAGAATCCTAAAAAGCCTTTGCTTCTGAAACTAGAAGTTTCTTTCGATCTGCTTGTAGACATCGCTCTTCGACTTGAAGAGGCCGATAGAGAAAGCGATGTTGAGATTGTGGGAGACAATAAAAAGAGGCATCCTTTTATTAAGTTTGAAAGTCCTAATCCTAAGAAGAGAGTGAAGTAAGTGACTTCAGTAGCAAAGACTCCAATCCCAAATCGTAGAGAATGCTACAATTGTAGCTCTAAGGACCACTATACAAATTGGTGTCTGAGGCCTATTGCTTGCCGCTATTGCAAAAGTTTGGATCATTATATATCTTCTTGTCCCAAACTTCAAAGCAAGAAAGAGGGAGAGCTAAATGTTGTGCAAGCCCCTAGTAACACTTCTCTTGGTCAAGTTATTTCTCATTCGGTCCTTGATGACATTTATTTTGTACTATCCTATTCGAGTTCTTGTTGATATGGGTTCATCTCTTTATTTTAATATCAAAAGAACTTGTTGATTCTTTTTCTTTAAATATTTTAGGCTTGATGACTTCACTGAGAGTTGCAAATCCAGATAGTGGATCTGCAACGCTCAGTTTGCTTTGAAAATGTGTCGAGATTATTTTATGTGATTATTTTTTCCGGACCGGTTTCCATGTTATGCGTTACTTGGGCTTCGAAATTGATTTTTGTGAAAGGAATGGCTTAATCGTTATGAAGCCATATCCTATGTCCCGTATGGACTATCTATCTTCGACATCCTCAATCTATTATGCAGATTTCTATAATTTCTTGATGATTTCTATTCCAATTTGGTGGCATCATTTTATTCTCTAGACCCACTTGTTGAGGAACATGTTATTCTCCTCATTCAAGTAGTTTGTGAATTTTTCGATATTTTTGAGCTTGTCTTAGGATTATCACCTAAGCGAATCTATTGAGTGGTGCTAAGGTCTTTTCAGTTCGACTTTGCCACCAGTTTTCATTAGCTATGAGTTGCAAATGATAGTGTTCCACTAACCGCGTTCCGCACTCATTATGATTCTTATGAATGACTCGTGATGTCATTTGGTTTGTCCAGCTTATTTCGTCCATCTTATGAACCGAGTGTTCTATGAATATCTCGATGAGTCTGTTTTTGAATTTATTGATTATGGATGAAAATAGCAATTTAAAATTTGCGAATCATTTTAATAAGACATTTGTAAGTATAATTGAATCTTGTTCTTGAAATTGATAAATAATATTCATAAAATTTTTAAGAGATGTTTTTATCATATAGAAAATGATTTTGTATCGTATTGCCCATTGAGCGCTTTAAGAATTCTGGTCGATGTGCCTGATCAACATTATCGATAGAAATCTCCTAAACGCTATGATGAGACAATCAGACACAGTAAATTGACTTAGAATAAGTAAATTTTTCTAGAAAGATGACTACATAAAGTTAATTATAATTTTGAATGTCTTAGCTTTTTGAGAAAGAGGGTCGTTTAAAAGAACTTCTTTCTGATGCTCCTATTTTTGTGATTCCCAAAGCGGAACCAAGACTTCATTGTTTGTACCAATGCTAGTGGTATTGGTTTTGGGTGCCTTTCTCTTGTGAAAGAGAATGTTCTATCATTTATACTTCTATACAATTAAAGCCTATCGAGACTAGGTATGCCACTCATGATCTAGTGTTCGCGGCTATTGTTTTCGCTTTTAGAATTGGCATCATTATTTTTGGGAGAAAAATTGTTCTCTACACCGATCATAAATCTTTGGAGTATTTGTTTTCTCAAAAAGGAACTTAACTTGCATCAACAACGTTGGCTCGAGTTCCTTGCACCTTTTTGATCTTGATATTCTTTATACTTTGGATAGAGAAATCATGTTGCCAATACCCTTAGTCGTAAACAACAAATGGTTGTTTCTTTGATGATATCCGAATGAAATAATCTTTTTGATAGGTTCATCTGATGTACCATTATTGTACTACGTCGTTATTCCAAATTATTCGAGTTTTGGGTCTCTCGGACGCACCGTTATTGAACACTGTCATTGCACGGGCTCGATTTTCTGCTATTCTTGACGTTTTCCACGTCTCTCAACTACGGAAATGCCTTAGGAATTCTGGTTTTTATTCTTGAGGCCGGTGTTATTGAAGGAATTGAAGCTTCACCTAATTTGACTTATGAGCGAACACATCCAGACTTACTCTCTCGTGCTCTTTAGGGTGAACTTCTTATTTCAAATTTTCTTTTGGTGTTGATATGCTTTTATGGTTGTTACTTTTTATTTCTCATTTTTCTTAAGTATTGCGAGGACACAATTTCTTCAAGGAGGGGAGTTTGTAACAACCCACATATTTTACGATTGTACATTTTAATATTTTATTTAAATATAGCATCGTTAGTCGGATTTAAGTCCGAAAAGCTACTTTTTGCAAACAGTCGAATTAGAACTCGATACCACTTCCATTGATTTCAAATTGCAACCTTTTTGAGTATAAACATCGATATGTTTGAAGTTAAGTAGAATTTTGATGTTTTCATCTAGGGCTTTGGGTTTGGTTTTCAGCCCATTAACCCAACATATGAACCCAACTCCACCCCATTCCTCTTCATTCTTTCATAGTATTTCCTAACACTCAAGCTTTAGTAAAAATGGGGGAAAAGATTGGAAACTAAAATCTTAAGACCTAGTTTCCTTTACAAATTCAAGTTCTAGCTCCAAAATCAATGAGAAGCCTAGGTAAGCATCCT
This sequence comes from Allium cepa, assembly GCA_030765085.1. Classification (NCBI taxonomy): domain Eukaryota; kingdom Viridiplantae; phylum Streptophyta; class Magnoliopsida; order Asparagales; family Amaryllidaceae; genus Allium; species Allium cepa. Next base: position 952,021,681 of record CM060934.1, on the reverse strand, counting down.
CTTTTTCTTCTCCATCTCAATTCCTCTTCAAATTCAAAAATTTCCTAAACCATAACATAGGAAATGTCTTTCTTATGATCTTAATTTGAAGCTTCTTGGGTTAAAATTGAAGAGTGGTTGTTCTTGCCTTGCCTTATAGCTTCTCACTTGTGTTTTTGAGTAAATGGCGAGTTTTTGAACTCACATCTATGTCTGTAACCTTCTTTGTGGTTATGTATGAATTCCTAACATCTATTCATGTTCGTTTGCTTTTGATTTGAATGGACTTGGTGAATTTACCAATTTTTGGGTTTTGTTGACGAATTTTATAAAAATCCTAACTTTGATGTTTTGAACACGTTTTTTGGGGTGTATCGAAAAGCCTATAAGGCTTGATTGTCGCTCAGAATAAATCCCTAGTCTCCAATGCTCGTCCGATCATATCCGGTAGGAATTTTTTGCCCTTCATGGGACAAGGCTAAAAATACTGCTATTGCCAGTTCAGTCAACTGAACTATAAGGTTAGTCGACTGAACCCGAGGGAAGAAAATTTTCTGTCCCTATATCAGTCGAATGACTTACAGAATCAGTCGACTGAACCTGAAAACTGAAAGTTTTCAGGCATGTATCGGTAGACTGACCCTGCAGTTCAGTCGACTGAACCTGGGAAATGAGCTTTTTGCCTATTTTAGGCAGTTTTCGTATGGGTTTTCGATTTTTAATCGATTCACGATGATCCGATTTGTTGGTATCATTTATCAACTTTGATGACTTCTTCTTCAGTATTTTTGGGAACATCCATTTTGATGGATTTGGTATCGATTTCTTTGGATTTGATCCACATCTTCGAATGTGAATTTTTGGCGATTGATTGTTTCTATGAACGTTTTCTGTGGTTTGTCAATTTAAAATGCAAAGATTTCTATACTAGTAGTAAATATTCGAACTCTTTCACTAAGATGTTTTCAACTCTATTTTAATACAAAGCTCATTTATAAAACCGTTTTCCAATCTATTAGTATATACAAACCTTTTCCTCATTTGTTCGAGAAATCCAATTAAACAACTTTGCAAAACAAGTGGTATGAAATGCTTGCGTTCACTTTGTCGGTTAATTCTTAGACACGTTCGATTGAAACTCTTGTGACAAATCTTCGAGTGAAAATCTACAATTTATTCGTACATATTTAAGAAAAGCCAGTGGTTATGGGACATGAAGCTAAACTCATTTATTTACTAACTTAGTGTAACTGACACTTCTTGTTGATCGATGATGATCATTTTGTGATTTAGACTAGCGATGTGCGATGTCCCTTTGTCCACGTGGGGGACAATACCCCGTTATGTTGAGCTTTGTCTCTCTTCGTCCACATGGGTGACTATACCTCGATTTTATGGAGCTTCGGCCTATTTGGAGGAGCTTCGGCTCGTAGTCCACAATGGGGGACTATATCCTGTTTGGAGGAGCTTCGACTTGATTGGAGGAGCTTTGGTTCATTTGGAGGAGCTTCGGCTCATAGTCCGCAATGGGGGACTATACCCTGTTTGGAGGATCTTCATCCTATTTGGAGGAGCTTCAGCTCGTTTGGAGGAGTTTCAGCTCGTTTAGAGGAGCTTCGGCTCATTTGTGTTTTCTGGATTTCTAATTGATGATTACTAGAATTTGTGTTTCACTAATTCTTGAGATTTATATTTATAAGCTTTATCAATATTTGTGTTTTGGCAAATAATTTAAAGAATATGACATTTTTTTGGTGTTTGAGATTTTTTGAGAAACTGTATGATTTTTGTTGTTATCATATGTTTTGGTCATATCTCTTATCTTACCTCATTTTATATGATACTTATAGGTTTATTATTTTATTATTAAATAAAACTCTAGTCAGACCGAGATGTTAAAGGTGCTTCTGCTTGACTCCTTAGTTGAGACTAGCTTTTACTTTTTGGCTAACTACTCTAGTTTAGTAGTTATTTTACTATACATTCAAGATAAAGACTCCTTGATGTATACATATTCATTTGTCTAGCACTTGTATTTATTCTTTTGTGAATTGTGGATCTTGTATGACCACTACTCTGATGTACACTTCTTTGTGTTATATTCATATCTGTTTTCGCCTTTGTGATATGGATATCTGTGACTAATTTGTGTTATGCTTATTTTGTATTTGTTTCCGAAGACCACATAGCCACTGTGTAGTAGCTTTGAGTTTGTATTTGATATGTTGGATTTCCTCTTGAAATGAAATCCATGCCAAACTATCGGACGTATCGGCACTCGCACAAAGCGATTACATGGATGGTCGGTCCTCAATAGCTTTATTATTCGTGCTAGTCGATGACATTACCCCGTAGTGTCCTTGCCTAGCGTGAGTATAGAGGTAGGGCGTCACAGAACAGGAGCAACCCTCATTTGCAGCAAATGAAAATGGCCTTGGATCTAGGTCGCAATAGTTTATCTCATGATGAAGATTGCAAAGAGTCGGGTTCATTCCCCGCACTTTGTCTTTCTCTTCAATAAGTGATGCAGTATAATAGTCAAGCCACTTACTCATGTATGGGGGCCTCGATCGGTCTTTAGGCATGCTCTAGATTGGATGCTAGGCTATTATACCTAAATGAATGTTATGATATGTGTTTTATGTCTGAATTTGAACATTGTAAATGAACGCTTGATTTTTGAAAAACACTTGAATATGATAATTGATATTGATTATGGTAGCCCTGGCTGAAGAGATAGCCGATGACCGTAAGGTGCAAGTCCCTTGCCGAAGAGCAAGCAGATTGGGCTACGGCTGCACACAACCCATATCCATCCGGATCTGACCCACCAATCTAACCCAACCTACATAAACCCAACCCAACCTAGTTTGGATTGGATATGGATAATAAGTTTTAACCCATATTATATATGGGTCAGGTGTAATATTTCAATCCACCCCACCCTACTTTAACCCAACCCGACCCTACTTTAAGAAATAAAAAATGTTTCAGATTTATTCTTTTATCCTTGCATTAGATAAGTTTTAAGTTTCGACTTTAGAGTAGTAAAACCTAATTATTAATATTTATTCATTCCAGGCATTCATTATTCAACAACGTTCCATCTTCCTAAGCAATCAGCTCTCAAGGCAAGCTTTTAAAGCTCAAGCCCTAATTCCCTAATTTCTAAAACGAAAGTTCATAGACTAATTATGTTCTTGAACCGATATAGGACAATGAAATTATGCGAAATGGAATCATTATGGCTACTAATCCTTCTTCTAAAGCTATTTTTTGTTAAGATGTTTGCGATTTTTAAATGTTTTTGACATAATGAGGGTAAACTAATTTATTAGACCTAATCAATCTACATTGATTTATTATTATTACATCCATGAATTATTATTTTTTGAGCTAATGTACTGTGATAATTTTTTAGTGTTCATTGCTTTACCTACCATGTATGAATATTTAAATTTTTATATGTTTTGTTATCGTGAGATCATAACACAGCAGTATAGAATTTAGATATTTGAAAATTGGATTCTACTATAACATGAGTCAAATAATCATAGTTGTGCTTGTTTTTTGACGTTCTCTGATATTTTTTAGCATGTGTATTTGTGTAGTCTAAAATTCGAATATTTGTGACAAAAAACTTCAATAATTAACTGACTATTAGAATGTTTTAAACATTCAACATGTACTAATAAGTTTTAAATAAATATTATATTAAATAGAATCAACTAATCTATGATTTAATTAATTCATGCAGTTACTGTTGGTCTAGAGAAAAATTTACATGTTGAAGAAAATCAAACTAGCATGGAGGAGAACGATCAAAATTCAACCTCCTAGGATAATATGAAAAGAAGGGTACTAATAATGATAGAGAGGGCAACCCTCCGGAGCGCAGTGGATGGGACATCATGGGTATGGACTCACTATGATTATACTATAGGCCCTCTTGAGTATGCTAAGTGCAAATATTGTTCAACAAAATATCTATGCTCATCAAAATCAAATGGAATTTCAAACTTAAGGAATCATTTTGAAAAATGTGTGAAGTCCCCATTTAGAAAAGTACCAAAGGATCAAACAAATTTGACCTTAAGAAATATAAAGAGGGAGGATGGTGTTTCATCGTAGGGCCGTCACCTTTAATCAAAACGATGCTAAGAGGGAATTGGCTAAAATGATCATTTGTGATGAGATACCATTAAGAATTATTGAGAATGAAGGTTTTAATTTTTTTATATAATATTCAACCTTTGTTCAATTCCCTCTAGGATGACAATTGTTAGAGAATGTATGGGACTATATTTGGAGGAGAAGGACAAATAGAAAAAACAGTTAAAGAATGAAATGGTCTGTATCACCACCGATACATGGATTTTGATCCAAAACATAAACTATATGTGCATCACTGCACATTAGATTGATAGTCACTAGAATTTGAATAAAAGAGTAATAAATTTTGTTCAAATTCAAAGTCTCAAAGGAGATGCAATTGGATTGGCTATAGAACTATTGTTGTTGGATTGGGGTATTGAAAAGTTGTTCACTGTCACTATTGACAATGCAAGTTCGAATGATGCAGCGATTAGGCACTTGAAAGTTGTCACTGGGGATTGGAAGGGTACCTTCTTAGAACATAAGTTTATAAATATGCGTGTTGTGCGCATATTTTAAATCTCATTGTCAAGGATGGATTAGATGAGCATGGCGAATCAATTTTAAGGATTCTTAATGTTGTCCGCTATGTGAGGTCATCTCCTTCTAGATTATCTACTTTTAGAAAGTGCATGGATAAAGTAAAGATTGATTGTAAGCAATCCTTGTGTTTAGATGTGGAAACTCGATGGAATTCCACGTACTTGATGGTAGAAGTCGCTTTTAAGTATAGGAAAGCATTTAAAAGGATTGAGGCAGATGATAAAAGATATTGTAAGTACTTTGTTAACAGCGAAATTGGTGATGGGTCGAGAAAAGTGAGAAGAAACAAGAATATTGGGCCACCAAGTGAAGAAGATTGGAAAAATACTTATGCACTTGTAAAGTTTTTGAAACTTTTTCACCAAATGACCTTAAGATTCTCTACCACTCTCAATGTTAATTCTAACTCATTTTTTATTGAGATTGTCTCTCTTCATAGTAGATTGTTAGAATTGTGCAAATGTAATGACAATGACAAGAAAATTATGGCTCAAAGAATGAAATCCAAGTTTGAAAATAATGGGATATTTTGGATAATATGAACTATACGTGGCTGTTGTTCTTGATCCTCATTATAAGCTAAAATATCTAAAATATTGAGGAAATCTATTATTAGTCTAAAAGGGAGTCTATGATAAGAAAGTGAAAGACACACTGTCAAAATTATATGATCACTTTAATGATGAGATAAATGAAAGTGTAGATGGTTTTGGTCAATTTCAAAGCCCAAGCAAGCGGGTGAGAGTGGAAGATAATAAAGATGATTGTGTAAAATTGTTTTCTTCAAAGGTAGCTATGAGAATCAAAGAAAATGAGAATTTAGTGAACGTAACAGAGATGGGAAGATACTTGGATGAGACTTGTGAGAAATTCATTGAGAACTTTGATGTTTTGGCTTAGTGGAAGGTCAATGGAAACTAGTATCCTGTTCTTTCTTATGTTGCTAGGGCAGTATTGGCCATTCCATTCTCAACAATTACTTCAGAGTCCACATTTAGTACAAGCGGTAGAGTTATTAATCCACATAGGAGCTCATTATCTCCAAGGACGGTAGAGGTATATTTTAATTCATATTTCTAAATAATTTATCTAGTGCTACCATGAACAGTTCTAATTTATTGTTTATATTATATGTTAAGTGCTTGTGTGCTCTTAAAATTAGTTTAGAGAAAAGCCAATTCCAGTTGACATTCAAGTAGAAAAGAATGAAGTGGAAGAATTAGAACAACTTGAACATGGTAATTGATTTTATTCAGTTCATTTAGTCTTATTATGTGATTATACACCAGCCTATTCATTTCATTTACTTTTAGTTCAAAACAACACTAAATATGTACCATTCATAAGAGAGAATAGAACTAATCATGCATCAGGTATTTGTTGTCAACACATGCACCGTTCATTATGTACAACTTAATATGTCAAGCTACTAAATATTCAGACTACTAAATATGTAGGGCTATCCATTCATTATGTACAACTTGAACATGAACAAATATTGTATACTTGGATATGTCGGCCCACTAAATATTTGATTGAGTATGTTTAGAAAATATTATGTTCTTGTACTTTTAATATCTTGATTAACTATTAAATGTTTTCACGCTTTCACTAAATAATAAGCTTTCTAGTATGGTAAGTTTAATATCTATATGTTGATGTATAATATTTAGTTTTATACTCCAAATATCAAAAACTTAAGCGTTATTATAATAGCCAGGCTATTATATATTAGGAAGCCAATTTCTTTTAGACATAAGCTTTAATATATGTATGCTAGTGGTAACGTTAGTAATTAACATAAGGTTTTAAATAAGCTTGTAACTTGTAAATATCATAAGACAGAAAAAAACGTCAGGCGCCAACTAAAGTTTTGTAAGGTAACAAGTTATTATTTAATACCATGAGGAAGAAAATTGTTTGAAGTTATATTTTTATTAAGAACTTGTAACTGCGTTTGATAACCTGACATTGCAAGGTATTATGAAAAGATGAGAATTTGATTTATAAGGTGGCAACAACCAACAAAGAAACATAGTGTTTTCTTAATTTATAAGGCAAAATAAGAGATAAGAATTTAGTTTATTTGTTTTAAAATATTAGATATTGACTTTTTATTTTTTCTTTATAGAAATTGGTTTGCTTGATCTCAATTTTGACTACGACTAGCATCATGGAAAAACAACAAGGCTATGAGCATTTGAGATGCATTTTAACCTTTTAATAGCATTTAGAAGTGTTTTGAAATGAAAATCTGACTAAATATGTTTAATGAATCAATTTTATATGATGTAGTTTGGAAATGAAATGTAATGAATTATGCATGTAGTGAGTAACTCTATATGACATATTTCACTGTTTAAAAGTGGCATTATTATTATACACATTGAATATTATCATGTTAACATTTTATGTTACAGATTAATCATACTTCAACTGGACCCAACCCTATCTTCAACCCATCCCAACCCAACCTCATGTAAGGTTAAGTATAGACTGAATTTTTGTCAAACCAAACCAATGTGCGTCAGATGAAGTATTAAAGTTGAATTAACCCAACCCAATCTTTGTGCAGCCCTAGATTGAGCTTGTATAAGAGTTAGTTCCTTCACTGGAATGCAAGTGGATGGACTTACTTTGTCATTGAGTCCCTATATCGAAGAGCAAGCGGGTTGGACTCAGGAAGGATCCGAAGAGATCAAGCTGTAATTTGAATTTTAAATGATTTGTAGAGATCATGAATTGAAATAACACTCTAGAGAGATCGTGATTTAACTAACAGCCCTAAAGGCTGCTTATTCTGCTAATGATCCATAGAGATTGAGACATCAACTAACGATCTGGAGCAATAAGGAATTGAATTGGTCATCGAGCACATGAACAAAGGAATCAAAATTTAGACCTAGGTTTTGAACAACATTTGACCTTGAAACAACTCATAAGCAATTATCAAATTGGTCTGTTGATTTTGATATGAGGTTGCTAAATCCTGGATGAACATGGGGCGATTTTGATTTACGTTATAATGCATAATATCGAAATCCAGGAGAACACAGAATGATTGTTTATGACTAACACTCAAGAAAGGACTCGAATCCTTAACTATCATGGTCTGGAACGATATTTGGTTTACTGGCGGATCTGAAGGAATCAGATGATTCACTATAGCTTGGTAGATTGATAGCCAGAAAAGCCCAATTACTAATGTCTCGTCAGCTTTGATGTCTATTCTTGAGCACAACATGCCTTCCATTTACAAGGCATGCTTTGGGGGGCAAATGTTATTCATCCTTTTGGCTAAAGTTATGTCCGCACAAATCGAGTTGACCAAGCAAAAATCCAAAGCGATAACTGCCAAACTTGGATATCGAGCAAGATCGAGAAGTGAAGTCATAAAATTTGCCAAATAACTTTAAAATACCAACTCACTTCAACTACAATGCTAAAAACCCAAGATCAATGCTAAGGCCTGGATTGGTATCGATCCATGATCGGGGATCGGTACCAATCTCCAATTTTTTCTTGAATCCATCAGTACCTCATACAACACGAAGTTAAAGCACTTAGGAACTAGTATATGCCATAGAAGATGGTTCACTAGCAAGGAGCAGCTTACATGATTAATGGGCGAACTAAAAGCTTTTAACCAACATCTAAACCAAGAAATTCACTCAAACTCGAGCTCATATCAACATAACTTGATGCTAAGGACCAAGACACAAGTCAATAAAGTATACGTCTGAGGAAAGTCATGGTCCATGATGCAAGTTTATGGATTAGTACTGATCCCTTGCATGGATCTGTACCGATCCATGAACGCTGATGACATGGCCACTATCTTTTTTGGTTACCACTCCCTAGAAGTGGAGAAAGTGGGCGAGAACATGGTTGAGAAAATTCCGACGACCCTCAACAATAAATAAATGGGAAGGGTGATGTTTTAAAGGATCTTTTTGGCTCTCTTAAGAATTTTATGTACTTCTCTGATAATCTGAAGGAGTTTCACCGATCCATAAGAACACCTCTTGTAAACAACATCCAAATAAGTAACAAAGTTAAGTGGATTAGACAACGATTAGCCGAACCACTAGAAAGTTTGTGTGTCCTGTTATTTTATGTTTTAATTTACTTTCTTAAATTTTTCCTTTGCACTTTAATCTTTGAGTATTTGTGCCACATTTTGGTGCAAACGCTATGCGTATCCTCAAAACTATTGATAAACTTCCTCATAGTCTCACCTTCACGATAACTGGTGTACCATCCATACTATACCATCCAAAATATCATATGCACTTACTTATGGTCACATCCCCAAAATTTATACATGTTTAAACATGGCTAAACTCTCCAAATGATTTGGCTATCCATATTGAAACTGGGTCAGGCCGCAATGGAAGTTCTGGGTGAAATTTAAAAAAAAGCCTTATTACATCTATATTAGGCCTATGGAGTCTATTTTACTTAGAATATTTCTAAATTTTATTTAAATAAAATCTTTTATTTTATTTATATTTTACGATTATATAAAATTTTATTTAATTTACATTTTATATATACAAATGTACACATGTATCATATACATGTATGAATGTGTGTGCATGTGCAACATGATAACCCATGCAAGGAATAACATGCCTATATATAGATGTTGGGATTTACATCGCAATGGATATGTTAACACATCTAATATGTATTGTATGTTGTCCAAATATATGTATATATATAAGTTTGTTATTTGTATGAATATTGTAAATCTGTATATATGTATGTATATATTTATGTAAATATGTAAGTAAATTTTATTTAAATAACTTTGTGAGGATGAAAATATTTAATCACTTATATATATAACCTATAAATATATGTTAAATATTAGTAATTTATACACACACATGATTATGTATTATTTAATAAGTATTAAAATAATATCTATATATACAAAATATATATAAAATGTTTTTAATAATTTTTTTATTTATAAACATATTTATAATATCTAAATTTATATACAAGTATATTATATATGTATGTATGTGTTAATTAGTAAAATTTAAAATAAAATTTTACTTCTAGATCATATACACAACATGACAAAATGTTATTATAGTAATATATATAATAATTAGTTGAAATATAACAAAAAGTTGATAAAAATATTTTAAAAACATATTTTTAAAAATTTTAAATTATAGAAAATCCAGCATGATATTTTGAGGTCTGGAAAATTTTTCCATAATTTTTCTTAGTCAATACTTGTGTTAAAATACTAAGACTATAAACATAGTATAATTATTTAAAAATTATTTCTCGATCTACCGCCGATAGCTTATTTCATGATAAAATAATTTCTAAAAATTATAAATTAATTTACAAAACATATTTTATTTTATTTAAATTATTTAAATAATATATTGATTTAAATAATATTAAATAATTATTTAAAAATACTTTAAGTTTCCAAAAATTATAACTACAGTATATATACATGTATAAAAATATAAGTTTAATTATTAGCATGATATGATGATATAAACAAATATAAAATATACAATTACAATTAAATGACATATATATATATATATATATTAATAAAATAATAGATTCATATATAAAATATTTGGCTGCGCATATCTGATTTATATGTAAAAAGTTATATATATTTATAACTAATCTAGTATGTGACAATATCAATACATATAAGAAGCATCACCTAACTAACAATATAATAATAATATATGCATGTATAATAAAATAATATTCTAAGATTATAAAAGATATAATATACTAAAGACATATCTGAAACTAATGCCTCAAAGCACGCCTAGTAATGATGAGCTCTCTCCCCTTTGAAAGCTTTTCGATTTAACAGATTGTTATTCCTTGAACCGTAGATCTTTAACTATCAGATAGTACTTGTTTTGAATTGATTTGAGTTGGTTTTGCTTAAGTTACTAGGGTGATCGACCAGTAATAAAAGAGATAGTGGCAGCCAAAAGTCTCTTAAACAATTGAGGTTATAGGTCTTTTTATAGTGGGTGAAAGAGGGAAAGATACAGATCATATCTTATACCAATTCTCACTAAATTTGAACCATCCATTTACATCCCCGCTAGCCTAATTTTATCCACTCCATATGCCTTCATAACAGTAGAATTAATACCATATCATCATGGAATAACATCCTATTCAAGCTCAAATAATATTATTAGTTAAATCTTCTTTAATCGCTTATCGATATCACATATTGATTGATATATTCATAACTATTATAAATATATTTAATAATATTTATTCCTCAGATATTCCAAATTTTATAAATAATATTTCATAGATATTAATTAATTTATAACAACTATAAACTAGTTAAATTATTTGGTCAAAAGAAAATTCACCATTCCGGTTGTGTGACTCGTCAGGTGTAAATTTGGTCAATGATTAATAACGAACTATTCAAATGTTAATGTTCACATGTCACTTAGCAGGTATTGTGACATTTTAGCAAAATTTATCGCTTACTTAGTTTCGACAAAAATCCTATTTTTCTTTAATAAGCATTACCCGGTTGTGACATTTATTTACACCAATTCTCTTTGTCAAAACTATATCACTTTAGATTTATGGAATTTTTAATGGTCAAATTTCAATATTGTCCATATTTACTCTATAGTCCAAACATAAAGTCCTTGGTTCAATAATAACAATTATTATTAACCTCTACTCTGGCCAGAGACTTTGATTTGAGTTAACTTCACTTGACCGTGATACTAACCCCATATAACTAAGGAGACGAATCCTATTTTGAATAGTGCTTCACTTTTATTATTTCAGATCAACCTAATTATAGTCACTTGATGGACATCGTGCCATGATTTGACAATAATCAAAGTAGAGCTTTCATATTAGAGATCCATTTTATTCTCAAGTCGAGAGAACTATGTCAGTCAGTTACATTAATATTTTCTGTTTGACTTTATTTATATTAACCAACAGGAAACTATCGAGTGAGTCATTCCATAGTAATACAAAACTATGATGACTGACCTTTTCAAACCTCAAACGTCAACAATATTAATACATCCACGATTTTCATGTGCCGAACATCCAAGTAATAGAAAGATAGATTGTTGGGGAGAAAGAAAAGAAAAGAGAGAACAAAATCCCACAACGTGACTAGAAGTCTATAATGTACCAATAATCTTTACAAAAGAAAACGGTAATATATACACACCAATCAGAATAATACTAACCTATCATCAGCCTGGACAATTATAAAAGCATGTCCTCACAAATGTTGGTAAATACACTACAACAAATATAACAGAGATAAAGATATGTAAATACATCTTGGAGGCATCAAGTTCGTCTCCTTAAGCTCCAAAGCATCCATAACTAAATCTAAAAATATGCTCGGATTGACCTGAGCATTATAAGAAAATAATGCACAGATCAGTCAGGTAAACCAATCAAATGGATTTTTAATATTACAAAATCTTTCAAAAATAAAGGTAAATCATAAGACCACGCCGCATATAAACATGAACGGATTTTTACCTTATGATAACAAATTTTATCTCTAAATTTGGTGATATTATAATAATTTCTAGGGTTTAAAATAAATATTGAATCGGAGTCGAAATGGTTATATTAACTACATTCCAACATAATAGATATACAACTAAGTCCATAAAGAAACGTATTGGAAATTGAATTCCATATAATGACTGGGCTACTGGGGTACTGCCCATCATAGTAAACCTCTAGAAAAAATGTACCAAAGTCAACAAGAACATCTTACACCTCTGTCAACACAGAACCGGCTACCCCTCGAACATGGCATATCTGATTACATCATTCTTGGGCACTAAGGTTGCAAAAAAATTTCACCTAGCCCTACTCTTCCAATGCGCACGCATACCAAATCCATAAATATCAAATCTAGATAGAGGAACAATGCTCCTTATGATGGTAGCAAACTGTATAACTCTATTGCATATCCCATGTTTTAGTCATTTCCTATTTGTGAGGCTTGTGAGGTCACGATTACCTTTTTCTCTCCTAGAAAATCCAGTTTGAGATGCTAACACGGCCATCTAGGCAACAATGCAATGCCAACATTCATCCATACAAGTTTTCAGATATACACAAACCGAAGGCACTAATTCCACTATATCCAGTTTGGAATCACCATTGGGATTAGCAGCAAGTAGCCTTTGTACTTCAAAGAACTCCTTTTTCGATTCCATTATCTCGAACTAGTCTTGAATTTTTTACAAAGTGTCAAATACGTATATTAGTTTGGAATGGTTATGGTTCTGAGTCATCTCATATAAGTACACTACCCCACTTACCGATCACTCCAAAACAAATCGATAGATTCTAGTAAACTCAACTCCAGTTCTTTTGGAAATTGACAGACAATACATAAGAGCAAAGATCACCTCCTAACTATTTAAGTAGATGGATTTACTTATCATTTGTCCTAGAAGAGAAAAACGAGTTTATATGTACGTAAAGCATCATTGAAGAAAATTGTACGTATAATTCTCATGTTTCTTCTATATATTTCTAGAGTTAAAAATTAGTCAAGTATGGTTATTTAATTATCAAATAAACAAACAATCAAATCTGAGATTTAATTTCATATGGAAAAATAAGCATGAATAAGCACATAAGAAACCACTAGGCCTCTTTGATTAATGTTTTCATTAATTAAAATCACTCTGTAAATACTTGTGTTAAGATACTTTTACAAAGATATACATATGTATATTAATCATTTTTACTCTTTCAATACTTGAAAAAATATCCATATACTTATCTCAATGGTATAAGCATGTTCATAAAATCTCTTCAATACTTAGAAAAGTATGTTTTCAAAACCATTTCAATACTTAGAAAAGTAAACTCGCCAAACCATTTCAATACCAAGAAAAATATCCATATACTTATTTCAACGATATAAGTATATTCGCAAAATACTACAGTTTCAATACTTAGAAAATATAACAATATACTTATCTCAATGGTATAAATATATTTACAAAACACCTATAAAAGATTTCATTTTCCAAAATTAAAATTTAAATGGACCAAAAACAAATATTGTAATAAAATATTGTTACTATAAACCTAAACCACTTTTCCTTCGGTGTTAAGTATGGAAAGGATGCTTCCATACCACTATAATTAAGAAGGATTATTTATCAAAATCAAATCCCATTTCCTTCATAAAATTTCATTCTTATATACCCATTTCATATATACAAGTCCTTTTATAATTCTCCAAATTAATTTGTAAAACTTCTTTGATAAATCTCTTAAATTATTTATAAAACTCCTTTCATACATCTCTAAAATTATTTATAAAACTCCTTTTTATTTATTGAAACTCTTTTCTATTTATAAAATCTCTTTTATAAATCTCCTTTTATAAAACTCCTTTATAAAAATCCTTTTATAAATCCAAAACTCATTTTTATAAATCTTATACATTTAACACAAATCTTTGTTATTATTAAATATCATTTATGAATCCAGTCTTTTATTTATAAATTACCATTTATAAATCTCTCTTTTATTCATAAAATATCATTTAAAAATCCATTCCTTTATTTATAAAACATCATATATAAATCCATTCGAATATTTATAAAATATTATTTATAAAACAATTCTTTTATTTATAAGATAACATTTATAATTCAAGGCAACCAATAATGGAATTTTCGAAATATTATGATGAGGCCCAGTGCTACTATGGCACTTAACAAGTGCTAACATTTCCTTTTATTGCTAAAAAGGTTCAACTTTTAACATCTATCAATGTCATATCCAATATGATCAGGCTACCAAGCTTCTGTTATAAAATAATTAAGAATTAATAATTAACACAACATTTATCCAATATTATTATTTAATCCATATGTTAATTAATTTCAAAAATTATCACTTTACTTTGCAGGAACAGAATGAGGATTTATTCTACTCAATAGATGTCCAAACTAATCTGTTTAACTTAATTTAACAGAACAGTGTTTATTTGGCCAAATAGATATCACCAATAAAGTATAATTAATTTAATCACATTACTATTTAAAATAATGTAATTATGTTCAATCACTATTATTTATCACAATACTTCGTTAAAACTATGAACTATTTATACCATAGTGTTTTACTCATCAATATGATTCTAATGTAAAAATCCACTGGTTAAACGAATTTAAGACAAATGGGATATCCTATTTTTAAATTTGATACAATTCGTTAAAAATTAGATTACAAAAATAATTTAATATTTTCTCTCCCTAACTCAACACTAGCCCATCCCATCCACTATTCTACCTAACCTGGTCCGCTACTTCAGCTACAATCTTCCTAACTCAACACTAGCCCATCCCATCCACCACTCTACCTATCCCGATCTGCTACTTCAGCTCCAATCTTCCTAAAAAACGCACGCTCATAAAATTTAAACTCGCATCGATCATCTCACGGCTAGCGCTACCTTGGCCAAAGCTCATGAGCCAAGGACTGAATACAAAAAATGTCAGCCAACCAAACCCTAGTTCAAGCTCATTCCTCCACCTCCGACCACCAGAGGTCCTTTGACAAATTCCAACACCTTCGCCTTGCCTCGACCTTCCTCCCAGCAGCTCCATTGGTCCCTTCGACTACCACGTCTTTGAAATTTGCGAGTTGAACGAAAAATGTTCAACTGCTAACTAAGGCCAACTCCAACCTCTAAAATCATGAAACCACCTCTAAAAATCTCGTCTTGCAGAGACGAACACGACCATGCCCCCAATCTCCATTTTATGTTCGTTGAAAAAGAGCCAAAACTTAACCATCACCAATTTCGGCTAACTTTCGCCACTCCACTTGAGGAAACGTTGAGCGGCCATTTTTTGAAAATACCACAGACTATAACACACAACTTTGTATTTGGAAGATTTTACAAGTTTCGAGTGGTTCATGATATAATGAATTTTGAAGTTGCATGGAAGGGTTATTTTCATTAATAAGAAATAGAAAATTAAAGAAGAAGAGAAGAAAGAAAGATGAAAAAGTGCGGTAGGGAAAGAAGTGAAGTGATGAACACACTTATACGTACTTAAATACAAGAACCAACATCATTACTAAAGCTTAAGCGAATCCCAAAATTCAAACCAAAATCATATCAAGATCAACTCAGATTTAAGGTTTGTTTAGAATTTGGGTTTTGATTTGATTTTGAAAAGAAAATTTTGTGGTACACTGCTACGTAACCTCCTATTCGCGTAAAGACGCAAACGACGGAAATAAAAATATGATCGCTCATAACAGTGCAACACGATCCCAAAGGAATTATAAATATACGAGTTATTTTATCGTATGAAATTTCAAAAATATCAACATTTGCCGTAAAATACGACTAACATAATTTAACTGTTTTCCAAATTTAAAATTATGGAAAATTCCTATAAATTCAATTAGAAATATTTTATTAAAAATCAATTCGTTTTATTAAAAATTGATTTTGTTATGATTTATTAAATTTGAATATTTCAATAAATTAAATATTCCCATTCGAAATGTTAAAAATTCCGAATCATTATATTCTTCCCACTTTAAAAGAATTTCGTCCCCAAAATGTCATTAGTAACGAACCTAGGAAGAAATAAGCCCACGTGAATACTTAACATTTTCATAAGCCTGTACGATGTAGATAGATCATCTGTATGCAATATTCGATTTGATCACTTACTCAAATTCATAACTTCTCTCCCAAACTAGTATTACTCACCCAACTCTTCTAGTGCGGACTTCGATCAGGCTCCTTGATTAGGAACCTCCGTTCTCTTAGCATAACCACATACTATGATAGAAAACATCGATAACATATTGCTTGCACCAAAATTTGGCACAAACGCCCAATAGAGTTTTTGTAGAGGAATAAATGAAGAATATGAAATGTAGATAGATGAAATATAGCAGTAAGATTAGAAACAAGCTAAGAACCAAGACATAGCAATTTATAATGGTTTAGCATTGTTTGCCAACATCCAATTTAAAAAGATAGCTTTATTAATAAACTGAGTACAAGAGGGATCTGATGATAATTCTCAGTTGCAAAAGAATACAAAGCAACAAGGAGTGTAAAGGTACGAAAATGAACAATCTAGTCTGTATTTATTAGGGAAAACGGCGAAATATCTCCTTGAAAATTCGGCAGAAGACTCTCCAGATACATAAGGGCCCACAAAAGGGATCGCATGGCCCAAATCCCAAGAAATAAGGATAGGGGCCGATCCCTATTTTCAAGGAGTTAGGGGCTCCCATAACCCCATGGGAGCTTCTCCATGTTATATTATGCTTGTCCTCCAAGTTTCATGTCAATTGAACTTGTAGATGTTAAGTTATTGATTGATCATTCTTGCAATGTGTTATGTAGTCTGATTTAGGCCGATCCCTCTAGGGTGAAGAGGGCCAATCCCTCTAGGGTGAAGAGGGCCAATCCCTCTTTCTTGTGCTTTTTAGGGTGTAATCCCTAGGGGGACTCCCTAGGGTCCTCTCTTCTTGTTCCCAAAGTTTCAAGTGTATTGGACTTTTGGGTTTTGAGATATCGATTTTTTTCCATTGAGTTGCACTATTGGGCTGGATATGGTCCGATCCCTTTGATACGATCCCTTTTATACGATCCCTTTCTTAGGTGAAGTAATTTTCCCATAACTTGAGCATACAAACTCCAAATGACTTGATATTTGAAATGTAGCCTCGTTTGGCCTCCCTTGTCACTCTATATTGATCTCACCCAGTTTGGGACAAAAATTGAGTATATGTACCGATTCCAATGGAGAAGGGATAGGTACCAATCCCCTGCCTTGGTTAGGTACTAATCCATACTTAGAATATTATGGAGAGTTTACCTCTTGGTCTCAGTTGATTGTCACTTCATGTCGATGCCTGCGTTTGATATCTAAGCCTAATAATCATCTCTCTAGGCTGCCTTCCTCAATGGTCGTCAAGTCTAACTTATAAAGTCAGTCTAAATATAGCTTGGTCAAAAGGCCAAATAAGTCATATCAAGAACCCTCACCACGGGTTCGCCGTCAAGAATCGAGTGATAAATTCTTATTCGGACCGGTGTGAATCACCTTAAAGTTATCTCCGACCAAGGATCGTGGGAAGAAATTATCTACGTACAACTTACGTACTTATTATTATTGGTTATTATTTATACATGTTTCTTTTTACTTCAAAAATCATTTATGAAAATATTCCATTAAAAATTAACCCAAGTTTTAACTCGTATAATATCCTACTATATCCTGAGAATATATATACAATATCATATTTATTTTACTTAAACAGGATGTTCAACAATTTATAAGTTATGAAAGTGTATTTTCTTATATTTACACATAACGTTTATTTTTCAAGTCCTCAATTAATTCAAAAGTTTTCGACTATCCAAAATCTTCTAAAATCCCATTTCAATTTAGCAAATGAAAACTACCAAAAAACTTATCAAAATGATAAGCACAAACCAAACTATCCTGATGCATGGGATACATGAGTCTATAATATCACTTAACTGAAAGCTTAAGAACTAAACAGTTGGTTTTATTTTAACTCAAATTGAAATAATAATATATACTTATAATATTTAGTATACCAAATCATACTTTTAGGATTAATTCAAAATTTGTTTTACCAAAACAATCCAATAGCAAATTTCTACAATCGCATTCCCCCACTTAGAAACTTGAGAATAAACGCCAATGATGCTGTAGTCATCACCAGAATTATTTTCCAACGACAAAAGTGATTTTACTGCTTTCTATCTCTTTTAAAATCCTTTTAAAATATTTCTACTCATAAATACTTTAAAATAATACTACTATTATTTTCCCCAAAATTTTTAAAACCAATTTTCAAAACTACCATGATTTAAGTCCTCAAATTCTCAATTTAATTCCTTTTTATTTATAAATCATATTTATAAGATTTTACTTTCTTATATTAAATCAATTCACAAACGTACATCTTTGTTTAGATTAAAATAAATAACCTTTATTAAAATTAAATTTTAACACAACAGTATTACGGAATGCCTTATAGTCAAACTGTGAAACTTAATTCACAAGGCGTTCGTTTTAATGCTCCCCAAAATTACTATCTACCCAACCCACGCATTGAATGGTAAGACTACTCATAAACTAGTCGAGCATAACCTATCAAATAATACATGATAACAATTAAATATTATCATCTTCTAACAAAAAAACATACCATAAATCTATATAAATTTATGAAAATTATTCCTTTATATATAAAATACAATTCTAGATAAAATTACTTCATTTACTAATCTAAAAAAAAACTTAGTCGGTTTGTCTTTTTAAAGAATTTAGAAATCTATATCGATATTATTGATCAAGTGCATCGACCAGAATTCATAAGTCACTCAACAAACCAAAGTATAATTTTTTTTATAACATTAACAAACACGCAATCTTATATATAATGTAGTCAAACTCATTACTAACCATATCTCTAACGAGTTACTCATCCTAGGGTATTGCTAACCCTATCTCTAATGAGTTTACCCCACTAAGGCCTAGGTGTTCACTCAACTTAAGCTCTGATGCCACTTTTAATGACCGAACTTTTAAACCCCTAAAATCAAGAATAATACATCCACAATATTCACATGCCGCATCCAAGTGCCGAAAAGATAGATTATTGGGGTGAAAGAAAAAAGATAGAAAAGAATCTTACAACATGACGAGTAATCTTAAGATAACAATGATCTTTACAAAAGAAAACTATAATATATATACATCAATCATAATAACAATAACCTATCATCATCATGGATAGCTATAATAGTCTGTCCCTTAAAATACTGATAAATAAAACATAACAAATGCAGCAAAAATAAAAATATGTAAACATGTCTTAGAGGCATCTAGCTCATCTCCTTAAGCTCCAAAGCATCTACGACTAAATCTAAAAATATGCTTGGGCTGACCCATGCAATATAAGAAAATAATGTCTAGGTCAGTCTGGTAAACCAGCATAAGGAATACAATCAAATGGATTTTTAGTATTACAAAGTCTTTTAGAAATAAAGGCATCTCGTAAGACCAAGCCGCACATAAACACGAATGGATTTTTAGTTAAAAATAACCAAACCATTTTATTAGAAAATCCAATGATATTATAACAGTGTCTAGGGTTTAAAACAAAAATTGAAAACTATGGGGGAAAACGCATCAAACGATAGATATGTCGTTGTTTGATTGCATATCTATCTATTATTAAATCCCATGCCGTCTCATTGTACATCAGACCAAAAATATTCCCCGTCATCTGATATGTACAAACATAACTAAAAAAACATAGGTTATATGATGTTGTAGCATCATCTTTAGAATTTCCTATTAGACATCATATAAATATTGACTAATATGATTAATTGTTCACAGAAGGAAATAAAAGAATCGTAATTTTATTTAAACAAATATCTTATTTCAAATTACATTCAAATACAATACAACTTTCACTATCACTCTACTTACATTTTCATATACAATATAATTTTCACTATCACTCTTATATATATAACATTTCTCTACACTTTCATGTATAACATTCTTTTACTCACACTCACTTTAGTTTGTTTTTTGATGTTGATCTTGATTTTCTTGCTCCATCTTGTGTCCAATCATCTCCTATACTGTCAAAAATAACCAATGTAGTGAAATGGAAAAGGAAACAAATTTAAATTGCAAAAATAAAACTGAATTTGAATATTAATGCTGCCTCAGTTTATGGATTTGTTTTCTCTTCATGTTTTAGATAGGGACAAATATATATGTGCACATACAACTTATGATATGCACAGTGTATCACTGTGAATATCACCAGGCTGGGCATCGATTAAATCTCATGTACCGTTGAAAATGTCAAGCCCGAAGGCTCAACACAGCGCAAATGTGCCCAATGTCAAGCCTAAGCCTCCTCGGGCTTAACTCAAGTGCAGTACATGTACAGCACAAACCAGGCAGCAAAACAATCAAAACAAACCAATATAGAAAAACAAAATGATTCAACTCATAATGGTTCAGCTCAAAGCTCATCCAGCAAATGCAAATAAGACAACTAGGAAAAATAATAAGTGCAAATGCAGTAAACAAGCGCAAGCTAGTGCCAGTGCAGATGCAGTAAACAAGGGACAGTTTCAAAATAGGAGCAACAAGACTCTACATGGACATGGACATGAACAAGGAAGTGTGCAAGTAAAAAGACATTCACATGTACATATATTTGTATATACATATGGAAGTTAAAACAAGGCAATATGTAAGTTCAAGTACATTCACATGGATAAGAACAAGGTAGTGTGCAAGTAAAAGAACATTCACACACACATATATACACACATACATACACATATATCTCAAAACATATATGTACATATACAAACATATATCTCAAAACAGAAATATCAAAACATATATATCTCAAAACACATGAACTCAGTGTCAAGCATCAGGCAAAACATTTCATTTCAGTTCAATTAGCATCCAACATATAAATTTAACAAGTCAAAATCGGATATTTGAAATTAAACCACAACTAGAATTATCCAAATAGAACAAGTGCACACATATATACATGCATATGTATATATGTATATACATGGAAGTTCAAAGCATACATGTGCGTTATCCCACTATTTGATATAAACCATACATGCGTTAGTTTAAATCATACATGTATACGTAGTAAACAAGTGTAAGTGCTCAAGTGTAACATGGATATACACATAGATGTAGTAAACAATTCAAGTGCAAGTGCTCAAGTGCACAAGTGCAAGTTCAAAGCATACATGTATATAATGCATATGCAGCAAGCATACATGTATATGCAGTAAACAATTCAACTTAGGTGCAACATGAACTAGCAAGGCTCAAGCATTGAGCAAGGTAGTGCAATGTGTTTGGAACATCACATAAGACCAAGAAGTTCAACATGCATGCCTTGACCACACTCAAGCATTGAACCTAGACCAACCAGACCAGCAATACACACATATATGCTTAAGACTAGGCAGTTCAACGTGCATGCATCAAAACATCACATAAGACCAGGCAGTTCAACATGCTCAAATATATATAAACATACATATTATGAAAACATACATACATGTATGCAGATATAAGAACATTCACACATATGTACATACATATGTGTGTACATGAACATGCACTCTTGTACATCTAGGAAATGTAAACAAGACAACTAGGAAAGAATTCAAGATAGTGCACATAAAAAAGCTCAATCAAAGCAACAAGTGTAAGTGCAGTAAACAAGTGCAAGTGCCAGTGAAAATGCAGTTCAACATGCATCAAACATCACATAATTACCAGCAGGTTATTTATTTGACCAGAAAGCTGTAATCATTCACACGTATATACATGCATATGTATGTATGTATGTTATACATGGAAGTTCAAAAACATCCACTAACTTAGACATGAACTCATCAAAGCAGCAACCCATTTCAAGTTTTCACCATCATAACACATATATCTCAAAACATACATGTACATGTATACACATACACACACATATATCCCAAGCCAAAAATCTCAAAACACATATATCTCAAAACACATGAATGCAAGTGGAACTCAAACATGGTACACACACACACACACACACACACATATATATATATATACATAGAAATATACATATATATACATAAACTCAAGTATAACTCAAGTGGAACGGAGCACTAACTTGAACTCGCTACAAAAAAAGATCTTTCGCAGCGTTCTAAAAATGTTGCGATAAACATTAGCAGCGTTTCGTAAACCGCTGCCTACTGTAATGCTACAGTAGAGTTGGGAAATAGGCAGCGTTTTAAAACTGTTGTTAAAAAGGTTACCGAAGCTTTTACAAAATCCTGCATTATATTAATTTGGCAACGTTTATAAAACAGTGCAAACTCATTAGAAACACTACGGTATATAACTTTTCACATGTTACAACTATTGTAGCCCTTTTGAAATGCTGCGGTATATCATTTTTACATGTTACACCTATTGCAGCTCTTTTGAAATGCTGCGGTATATCAATTTTTTTGCAACATTTTACACTTATGGTAGCAGTTTAAAACAATTATAAAAGCCATGAATAATATATTCAAAAGGAAATCATAAATTTACAAAACACTAATAGATATAATCTGATATTATAGGCAGTTATGAAGATTAAACATAATCAAAGCTACATTAATTTCATACACCATAAAAACTAGACATATACAATATTTCATGAACAACATTTTAAGAAAAAATATTAGCGACATAAAATCTTACAAAAAAAGCTTGCTAGAAGAGAAAATATAAATCATGGAAAGTCCAAGCTTGTCTCCTTAAAATGTCCAATATGCCTACAAGGAAAAAAAGCAATTAGAGATCAGTGGCAGAAGATAATGAATATGAATTTATTTAGCATCAAATATAACAAGTTCAAGTAAATTTGACAAGCTCAAATAGTAGAAAATCCTGTCCCTAATTATCTGCCAAACAGCCTAAGTGAAACACAATCTTAATTCAATACGGTTCTTTTAGTTGAAGCGACACTACCATTCAACAAAGAGGGACGTCGTTTTCTACATAATAATAGCACTCATATGTACACAAAGGAAGAGACGTGCATCAACTTACCACATTACTCGCATAAGTATACTACTGCTTACCCTGCGTCGACCCTTAAATGTAATATACATTCAGTAAAATGCAAATCTACGTAACAAAATTTACAACATATGAAAGTATGCGTATATGAATGGATCTGCCTCATCAATTGTATCCATGGGACTAACATCCTCACCATTCACTCCGCATAGTGCTAGCAGTATTCTCTGCCAAATTGAAAAATGTCAGCCCATTGTTGAAATAATAATTACAACATATTGTTTAATAAATGTAAAACTATATATGCTCAATAAACTCCATACACAAATAATACATTGCAATTGCAGTTTAACCTTGTAATATTCGCTCAAAAGATTAAAAATATTTAAAGGTTAAAAGGTAGATTAATAAACAAATTAGTATTAAATGAGCTCTAAGGTACATACTATATAAGTTGCATAGTATAAGCAGGTAAAATGGTGATGGGTTTAAATGAGTATTAGTTTAATTTCTTCACATCATATTGGCCAATTTCTTCGAATATAACAAAGCCTTCCTAATCTTTTTACACATGTTTCTTGAACAATATTTTCTTAATGGGATTTTGTTATTTTGTTATGTATTATCTATCACACTGCACATTACAATATATGAGTATTAGTTTTATAATACTTACTTAGTTTTTATAAACTTATTGAATTTTTATAAATCTTGGTTAATTTTTATAAACTTAGTTAATTTATTATTATTGTTATAGACTTGTTTAATTACTACTACTATTATTATTAACCTTAGTTAACTTATTATTATTATTATTCTAAATCTTAGTTAATTTTTATAAATCTATTTATTATTGTTATACTTAGTTAATTCTTTATAAAATTTATTATTATCATAATAATTTAGTTATATATTTATAATACTTGGTTAATTTTTATAAACTTATTAGAATTTTATAAAACTTGGTTAATTTTTATAAATTAGATAATTTATTACTATAATTAATATTATAATATTATTATTGTAGACTCATTTAAATTTTATTATTATTATTATAAATCTTAATTAACTTATTGTTATTATTATAAGTTTTAGTTAATTTTTATAAAATCATTTATTATTATTATTGTTATTATTATTATACTTAGTTATTTTTCATAAAATTTATTATTATTATTATTTAGTTATATTTTTGTAATACTTCGTTAATTTTATAAACTTGTCAAATTTTTATAAACTTGTTGAATTTTTATAAAACTTAGCTAATTTTTATAAATTAGTTAAATTACAATTATTATCATAGACCCTTTTAATTATTATTATTATTATTATTATTATTATTATAAATCTTAATTAACTTATTATTATTATAAATCTTAATTAATTTTTATAAAATTATTTATTGTTATTTTACTTGGTTAATTTTTCATAAAATTTATTATTTTTCTTATTTAGTTATATTTTTATAATATTAGTTAATTTTTATAAACATATTGAATTTTTGTAAATTAGTTAATTTATTATTATTATTATTATAGACTCGTTTAATTTTTATAAAACATAGTTAACTAGTTATCTATAGACTTGCATATTGGTATGCCCTAAAAGAATAATGACATTCATAAAAGAACTACAAATAATATACTCGCTTTGTTCGTAAATCTAAACAACATCACTTGCAAGCCTGTAATATATGAATGATCCACTTAGTTAAATTAAGCATAATTAAAGATTATATAGCATACCTGTTTTTATAAGTCATGTATAAATTTGAAAACGTCCATAGGAATAAATCCAAAAAAAATAACATTTATTTACCTTATATTGTGGCCGCCTTACTTTAGATATTTGGAACAAAGAGATCAGAGAAGAAATTACACTATCAATATTCACATCTAGGGCCATGAACCAATCTCATCTGCCATCTTTTTAGCCTGTGATCTCATACCTTCAAAAGTGCATCAAACAGCTAACTAGTTCAGCCAAATAACATCTATGTAAAGGCATATGTCTCAAAAGCACGCCCACCATGTAATAAATCCAAGCCGCAAAAGGATTTTTTCCCCTTCTTGATGCTGATAACAAATAAATCTAGAGATGTACAACGATTACAAAAAATATGAATGTGCTCAAGTTTTAAAGACTTTTCCTTTGTTCTACTAGATTGGGTTCATGTGTCTCAGCTATCTTAAACCCTTAACTCTTGATTGTATGTGTAAACTTGTTTACTGTAAAGATTATTTTATATGAACATACGGTGTTTATATATATGAGCATCTAATAGTGGCCAGTACTCCATTATGATTCCATGCAACAAGTTTACATTTAAGGAAATTTCATATATGCTTCTGATATCAGCCATGAAATTCAGGATAAGACATTTCAAAAGAAAAAAAGAAAAAAGAAAGGGAGAACGATTGAAAGAGGAACCAATGAATTTTTAAATTTTACTAGCCTTCTTGCTGTTGCATGTCCATAGTTCTTGCTCATCCATCCATAGTATACATTTGCACAGTCTACTCTGGCCTATCCATTTGACAATTCTAGTTGCAATTCACGCCACAGTGCTGCATTGCTCTCCTTATTCCGATCTGTCATTTCTTCTTGACTATCTCATTGTTGTTTTGCCACAAGCTTTGACATCATCTTTGGCTTATAGCTTGCTTGCGCACGTTGCTCTACATGCTGCATTGCCTGTGCATTACATGCCTACCTATCCTCTTTTGTCTTTCTATGCAACTTCTGTTTTCTCTTCGTTTAACTTACCTATGTCAGCAGTAGCTTGCTTTTTCCTTCATTATTGGCACTCCTGATGGGAATCACCAAGCAGTTCTATATCATCTTCAGATGCACCTCCTGTCGCGTAGCAAAGCAACCCAGTTTCACCAATCCCGAGGTGCACCTCTCAGTCCCACATGCAGCATTCACTCATATCATCTTGTTTAGTATCTTCTTCTAACTATTCATGCAGCAGTCTCTCTTTTGAAGTCGTGAATCTTTCCAGCATTCATTATTGCAGTTCATGTTACAACAGTTTACACATTCAGCTTGTACTACATCTAGCTATAGCATTTTTTATTGCTACGACAGTTCACACATTCAGTTGTTCCTGTCATGTTGATTCCACTGGGCTATCACCATGCCAAGCCTGCCCTGCTAACATGCTTCAGCTAACCCTTCAGCAAATCATGCACCACCTTCATCGTCTCACATTCTTCATTTCACTTATGTTTCACTTTGTCGTTATAAACAATACGTTTTCTTTTGCATATCATCATTGAGAAATCAAGATCCATAAAAAATGAATGATAAACAGAAGTTCAGTTCCAGGACGGTTGAAAACTTGAAATTGACCAAACTATGATTTGCGAAACCATGTTTTCAATGGAAATTCGTAAGTTTAAAAAAAATAAGAAATAGATAAAAAACACAGCTTATGTTTTCTCAAAATAAAATTTAGTGTTTTTATTTGTTGAAAATCACATTTTTACTTTTAGAAAAAAAAAGAAATCGCACTATTTTACCTATTATCATTCCTTAATTTCTATAGACGTAACTTTTCCTTTTACTTTTGTACGAATTCTTTTAAATACCTGACTTGCAATAGACATGTATCAATATGTTAACCAAGGAAATAGGCATTCAATTATTTACTGAAAAAAAGTTGTAGGATGTTAGGAAATTAGTGTACTTACAAAATTTATATTCTCCCAATGTATTTCATCGACTAAAATTTAAGTAGAAAAAGAAATAACAATTTGTTTGATTTTACAATGAAACATGAATTAATTGACCATATTATATTATATATCACATTACTATCATACTTGGAAGCTAAAATTTTCAATAATATTGTTTACATGATAGATTATAAATTATTAACTCGTTAGATCAATCGCAAATATTCCAATTCAAATTTCTTATACAGCACAACATTGTTGCAATATATAAGTTATACATGTTTCATTACTAAATATATAACCTACTTTCATTCATGGCTTCAGCAAAATTTTCATCATATTTCATTGTTTTGGATGTACATGTGTATATTGTTTCACCGATGCAACATAAATAGGCAGGATAGAAATTAATTGATATCTATTTTCAGTTAATCTGTGCTACACTCGAAGATTATGCGGCTCTAATTTTATGTATACTTGATGCTTAATGGATTAAAGCTACGCTTCATCTACAACTCTCAACAATTATCATTTCACTTTACTGTTATTGACTGAACATATTTTATATCCATACCGATCATTCTGATTTAAAAAGCATTGAATGAGAAAGTTCTAGAGCTTGTTCTTTATACTAGATCGATGGATTCAGTCAACTTAGAAGCTTCATTGGCATCTAGTCAAATTTCTTTCTTTTTCTAGAGTCATATATGTTTTTTGAAATATTTTTATGATCCAAACGTCAAAATAACACTTTCGTGATATTGGATAGAAAATAGTTAATTTTAGTTTTTGAGTATATGCAATGAGCAATAGTGTATACTTACAGAAAAAAATATTAACTCACTGTTAAAGTGACGCAGCGGATAATATGAAACAAATGAAATCGATGAAAGGTAGCAAACGGTGGATTGAAGATACTGAAATGCCCAAATTCGTTGATCACAAAGATATCGAATTCTAGCTATCCTCGTCACGTTGATCGCGCACGATACCGTGAAAGAAGATCTTCAATTCTTCAAGCGTTGATCAAGCGCACTTGATTCCGCGAATCGGCTTCAATAATCGTTGATTCGAGCGCACTCGAATAACCAAAAGTGGAGATAGGAGATTACACTCAACTACCAATTTAGGATGGAAGCACACAGCAATCAAACAAGAAATTTTATTCAAAATCAACAACCTTTACAAATTGACACGACTTGCCTATTTATAGGCTTACAACTCAACAAATGACTTAACAATTTACAACACAATATGTACACGACTTAAGACTACACAGTATAACGACTCAACACTGACCTAAAGAAAAGTTCGCGACTTAAAAGAATATGCAGCGACTTAAAAAAAAATAAAAAACGGCACAACCTTGCGACTCAAGTAATAAGTCGTTCGCGACTTATGGAGCAGATAGTAAGTCGTTCGCGACTTAACTGAAGCTATTCAAATTTTCATGCGACTCATCAATATTCGCGAGTTAATAGAAGGCGGTAATGCAATCTCGACTTTGCTGGAAACAATTCATATGTCGTTCGTGACTTATAGATTAGGGCATAGGTCGTTCGCGACTCAATTGCTGGAACCGATGTAGGGTGAGGCCGCGGGAGGGAATTTGGGATGTGTCGTAGGTCACGGAGGGGCTAGGTCTTGGGTCGCGGTGGTGATTTAAAGTGGAGATGGAAGTGGAGATGGCTAGGTCATGGACTGCTATGGAGATGGGTTGAGTCGTGAGTTGCGGAGGAGGATGAGTCGTGGGTCATGGGGGTTGTTGAGTCGTGAGTCGCGGAATGAATTGAGGGTGAGTCGTAGGTCGTGGCTGAAGTGGCGATAGGTCGCATTCGGTTTAAGGTATGTACTTCATCATTCTCCCCTTGTTGGAGGGAATTCGTCCTCGAATTCACACTCTCGTCATCTTCATCAAGTTCCTCCCCATAATACGGAACTAAGTGTTTGACATTGAAAACATCAGAAGTATGGACCTCTCTTGGCAACCTTAATCGATACGCGTTATCATCGATCCTCTTCAAAATTTCTACTGGACTAATCTTTCGTGCTTTCATCTTATTGTAAGTTCCAACTGGAAAACGATCTTTCTTCAATACCGCGTAAACAAAATCACCCTCTTTGAATGCTACACTTCTTCGTTTCTTATCCGCCATTTGTTTATACTTCTCATTTGTCTTTCCCAATCGTTCCTGAATAATTCTATGACATTCCACCAACCCATCAACAAAATCAGCAGCCTGCTTAATTGTCCCCTTTGGTTGTGGCACTATTGTTAAATCAAACGGCCCCTTTGGCAAACTTGAATATACAATCTGAAATGGACTAAAACCTGTACTCCGGTTAACTCCGTGATTGTGTGCGAACTCAGCTTGACACAACTTCAAATCCCAACTCTTCAAATTGTCTTTCACCAAATATCTCAGTAAATTTCCCAACGATCGGTTAACCACCTCTGTTTGCCCATCTGTTTGCGGATGATAAGCACTACTAAAATTCAGTTTCGTTCCCACCATCTTCCACAAACTAAGCCAAAAATGACTTAAAAATCTGGTATCCCTGTCTGAAACAATAGACTCCGGCAACCCATGTAAACGATAGATTTCTTTAAAATATAACTGAGCAACACGAACAGCATCTGCCGTCTTTTTACAAGCAATAAAATGCGCCATTTTCGAGAATCGGTCAACCACCACAAAAATTGAATCGTTACCCCGTTGAGTTCTAGGTAATCCCAACACAAAGTCCATGCTCACATCAACCCAAGGTTTAGTCGGTACCGGTAACGACATATATAATCCCGCATTGGTCGCTGTTCCCTTCGAAACCTGGCATATATGACATCTTTCCACAAACCTTTCAACCTCCTTCCTCATTGACGGCCAAAAGTAAGATTGTGAAATCAAATGCAAAGTACGATCACGGCCTACATGTCCTTCTTCGTGCAACTCCTTGATAATCTTCAATCTCAAACTGCTATCTGGAATACATAATTGATTTCCTTTAAACAGAAAACCATCCACCATCACAAAGTCATCAGCACTCCCCTTCTTAACCTTTTCAACAAATTTCACAAAGTAAGGATCTTCTTCAATCAACTCTGGCAATAATTCAAAACCTGTCACTTCAACTTTCATTGTCGTCAACAAATGACTCCTCCGACTCAAAGCATCAGCCACACGATTCGTCACCCCTGATTTGTGTTTGACAACAAAAGTAAACTGCTGTAAATAGGCAATCCACGATGAATGTCTCACTGAAATCTTGTCTTGCCCTTGCATATGCTTCAACGCCTCATGATCAGTGTATAGAACAAATTCTTTCTGAAATAGATAGTGTCTCCAGTGTTTAACCGCTTGCACAACAGCATAAAATTCAACGTCATATGTACTATATCTTATCTTTGCTCCTGACAACTTCTCACTAAAGTATGCAATAGGACGTCCCCTCTGACTCAACACTCCCCCAATTCCAACCTTTGATGCATCAGTATGTAGCTCAAACAATAACTGAAAATCTGGTAAAACTAGAATTGGTGCAGACGTCAACAATTCCTTTATCTTCCCAAAAGCATTCCCAGCTTCCTCTGTCCAAGAAAATTGTTTCCCTTTCATACAATCAGTAACTGGAGCCATCACGCTACTGAAGTGTGGAATAAATCTTCGGTAGAATGACGCTAGCCCATGAAAACTTCCCACTTCTGTAATTGTCCTCGGCTATGGCCAATTTCTGATTGCTTCAACTTTATTCTGGTCCACCTGTATACCTTCTCCTGACACAACATACCCCAGAAATAAAACACTCCTCGCCATAAACACACATTTCTTTGTTGCGGCATAAAACTGTTCCTGTCGTTGGACCATCAATACTTCCTTCAAATGATGCAAATGTTCCTCCGAACTCCCACTGTATATCAGAATATCATCGAAATACACCACTATGAATTTCCCAATAAAAGGTCTAAATATTTGATTCATCACCCGCATGAACGTACTCGGTGCATTCGAAAGTCCAAACGGCATCACAAGCCATTCATACAACCCCTCTCTCGTCTTGAAGGCTGTCTTCCATTCGTCACCTGGTCTAATTGGAATTTGATGATAACCACTCTTCAAATCAATCTTCGAAAAGATAGTAGCCCCACTCAACTGATCTAGCAAGTCATCCAATCTCGGCATTGGAAATCTATATCTCACAGTAATCTTATTCAATGCTCGACTGTCAGTGCACATCCTCCACGTCCCGTCCTTCTTCGGTACCAACAAAGCTGGCACAGCACATGGACTCAAACTTTCCTGCACACGTCCCTGCTCAAGTAACTCTTCCACCTGCCTCCTCAACTCTTCATGTTCCTTCGGACTTATTCGATAATGTGGTCGATGCGGTAATACTGCTCCCGGAACAAGATCGATTTGATGTTGAATGTCTCTAAGTGGCGGTAACTCCTTAGGCAACTCTTCTGGAAATACATCCTCAAATTCTTTCAAAACTGGATTCGCTTCTTCTGGGATTTCAACCTTTTCACTACAATCTCGTCCAATCAGTACAAAGACTTCAGGCTCCTCTTCAACTTCCTTGACAAACTCCTTCAATGATAACAAAGTTTTCAGCTCTTCAATCTCCTCTAACTTGCTCTCCTTCTGTTGTTGCTTCTTGGGAACTAAAGTGATTTTGGTACCCTCGAACATGAAACTATAGCTATTAGCACGACCATCATGCTGTATTGCTCTATCAAACTGCCATGGCCTGCCCAACAACAGATGACACACATCCATGTCCACTACATCACACCAAATTTCGTCCCTGTATTTCTTCTCAATCGAAAATTTGACACAAGCTCTTCGTCCAACTTTAACCTCACCACCCTTCCTCAACCATGCTAATTTGTACGGCTTAGGATGTTTCTCAGTCTTTAACTCCAACTTCTTCACAGCCTCTGTAGAGATAATATTATCGCAACTCCCAGCATCAATAACAAATTTACAAACTCTTCCAAGGATAGTACAAGTAGACTGAAATATGTTATTCCTCAACCAACTGTCTTCCTCCTCTTGCTTTGGTGTCAAACAACTTCTCCTCATCATCAGTGAATATCCTTCGTCTCCCGACAACAAGTCTTCCTCCTCAACCGGTAATGAATTAGAACACTCTGCCTCTTCATCCTCAGCTTCCGCTAACATAGTTCTCTTTTTCGGCTTCGGACACTCATTGCTTTTATGACCCATCTCTTGGCAATTGTAACATTTAAACCCACTGCTAACCTTCGCCTTCTCACCTTCCTTCACAACTGGCTTTGCAATAACTTTAGGAACACTAGAATTTCCGCTAACACCCTTCATTTGGTTGTTAGAGTTAGTAAACACACCACCTCCGCGCCTTCCCTGCTTCTCCCAAGCCAACGCTTTCTGATGTGCCTCCGCTACAGATCTTGGATCGAACATATTAACCATATCCTGGATCTGCATTCTCAGCCCTCCAACAAATCTAGCAGTCAGTTGTTCTTCTGTCTCCATTATGTCATTTCTGGCAATGAGTTGGTAAAATTCATCTGCATAATCACTGACCGACTTCGTTCCCTGCCTTAGATTCTGCAATCTCTGGTACATAAGTGATTGATAGTTGTATGGTAAAAATGTAGCTCTCATCAATTTCTTCATTTTCTCCCAATCTACAATCTTCGACTTTCCCATCCGTTCTCGTGTAAGTTTAGTTTGCTGCCACCATGCCAAAGCTCTCCCCCTCAACCTAGTAGCAACCAACTTCACTCGACGATTCTCCGGAATCTCTTTGAAATCAAAGATCTCTTCAACATTAGACAACCAATCAAGAAATTCTTCAGCTACCATTCCACCTTTAAATTCAGGAATTTCCATCTTCATACCCGATTCCCATCGACGATCATCCACTACATCTCGATACTGACGTCGTGTTGGATCTCTATCTTGGTAATGAACACTTCCCCTATCACCATCAAACTCCTCATCAAAATCCGAAGTATATCGATGTCGATCACGACCTCCAACATCTCTACTACCACTCCTTCGATCAATATTTCTATCACGATTGTCAACACTTCTATGATCTTGATCTTCTCTTCTCTCTCGATCTGAATGTATCGAAGCTCTACTTCCCAAATGGTTCGATTCAGGTGAAACTCTTCTTCTACTTTGATTCACTTCAAGCATCATTCTCTCTAATCGACCAATTCCTTCATTCAACTTCTCAGTGAAACTCTCATTGATTCGTTGTTCCATTTCATCAGCTTCTTCTCTTCCATACAAGGCATTAATATTGCGATGACGTTGAGCTCGTCTCGGTGGCATGATTGAACTTCAAACACTTCAACAAATCAAAACTTCAAAAAAAAAATCTTTAGACAACAAACTTCAACTTCAAAAGTTTGCACACTCAAACTCCACTTTAATACTTTGGCGCGCAAAAATCTCCCCCACAAATTCAAACACTTATGCACACTTTGATCCAAAAGGCTATGGATCAAATACTTCAATCTTGTTGCAACTTCAATATGAACACAGTGAACACAAACTTCAAACTTCGGCTCAAGATCAACTTAGCTATGATTGGCTAAGAGTCGCTCTGATACCAAAACTGACGCAGCGGATAATATGAAACAAATGAAATCGATGAAAGGTAGCAAACGGTGGATTGAAGATACTGAAATGCCCAAATTCGTTGATCACAAAGATACCGAATTCTAGCTATCCTCGTCACGTTGATCGCGCACGATACCGTGAAAGAAGATCTTCAATTCTTCAAGCGTTGATCAAGCGCACTTGATTCCGTGAATCGACTTCAACAATCGTTGATTCGAGCGCACTCGAATAACCGAAAGTGGAGATAGGAGATCACACTCAACTACCAATTTAGGATGAAAGCACACAGCAATCAAACAAGAAATTTTATTCAAAATCAACAACTTTTACAAATTGACACGACTTGCCTATTTATAGGCTTACAACTCAACAAATAACTTAACAATTTACAACACAATATGTACACGACTTAAGACTACACAGTATAACGACTCAACACTGACCTAAAGAAAGTTCGCGACTTAAAAGAATATGCAGCGACTTAAAAAAATAAATAGCAAACGGCACAACCTTGCGACTCAAGTAATAAGTCGTTCACGACTTATGGAGCAGATAGTAAGTCGTTCGCGACTTAACTGAAGCTATTCAAATTTTCACGCGACTCATCAATATCCACGAGTTAATAGAAGGCGGTAATGCAATCTCGACTTTGCTGGAAACAATTCATATGTCGTTCGCGACTTATAGATTAGGGCATAGGTCGTTCGCGACTCAATTGCTGGAACCGATGTAGGGTGAGGCCGCGGGGGGGAATTTGGGATGTGTCGTAGGTCGCGGAGGGGCTAGGTCTTGGGTCGCGGTGGTGATTTAAAGTGGAGATGGAAGTGGAGATGGCTAGGTCGTGGACTGCTATGGAGATGGGTTGAGTCGTGAGTCGCGGAGGAGGATGAGTCGTGGGTCGTGGGGGTTGTTGAGTCGTGAGTCGCGGAATGAATTGAGGGTGAGTCGTAGGTCGTGGCTGAAGTGGCGATAGGTCGCATTCGGTTTAAGGTATGTACTTCATCATAAAGTGAACTTCAACAAAAAAGTTGTTTGTTGGATTAATCAAGTATTAGTCATGCCATTGTACACTTACAATATATCGCTAGGTTCAGTATTAAAAATTATTTTGTGAAAGTCCTAGCCAATTGATTTGTGTTCCACAATTGATATTTGTAAATGCAAGAGTTTCTTACTCTTGTCATTAATGGTATTTTCATGAAATATATGCACTACAATAAAAAAAATATCCGTCCATGGGGATAGTTTGAATATGGTTTTTTTCTTTCTATGCTACAAAACTTCAAGCATCTTGATACATTAGATTTCAATGTTTGTCAAAATGTATTTATATTAAACATTTTTTTATGCATATACATGTCCAGGTTGACACTTGAAGTCTCTTTTTGTATATTTCTTTTTCATTACACATGCTCATCCTGTATTACCTGAACTTTTGTAAATTATTTTTCTGTTTACCTTGATTTCATAAATCCCTTTCTACTACTCTGATGACGTGATTGCCCTTTATGGTAATTAGAAGTAAAATGCTACCACATTAGGAGAAAATTAAATTATTCTAACACAGTTACACTTGAACAAATGCTTCGATCTAGGTATTATATTTATGAATATTTAATTGAGTTTGCTATAAAAAATGAGTATTGTAAGATCTACATTGTCCTTTTAAATCTTAGTGCATACATCTCCTACCTACTTTAAAATGTAACCAGGCTAATTTACATTGTGTATTTGTCTGATCCATATAGTTTGTTAACTTATTTATAACTAAATCAGAGTCTTATTTATTTGAAACCCTGACACTTTTAACTTTAATTATAATATTCCAAATATTGCAAGATGCTGAAGAAGTCATAATATTAGAATATGGAGATTATCCTGCAACATGAATGCTTAAGGGACAATGCTATTGCAAGGAATTTTTGGTGTCAATTTTTCACAATATCATAACAACTTTGATTGATACAAGTATGTCATATATATAATTCGGATAATATTGTAGTATACTGAGTCATATTTAACATCACTATAATATGGACATAGGATTGATATCTAAATTGAGCTCTCATCCTCCTAGCACCAGATCTTATCCTCCCAAGATCCTCCCAACTTAGTAGTTGGATTTCCATGTCCCCTATCATTGTTTTGATCTTCAGGACTAATTTTTGAACATCGAAAAAAATTGCAAGTTCATTTTCCCTGGCTGACTCTCCATGTTGCAACTAAAAAAGGGAGTTTAATACTATTATGATTTTGCAAAGTAACAACAAGATTTGTCTACTCTCAGCCCAATTTAAACTGTAGTTCTCTTCATTGGTATCAAGAATGGCTATATAATCAAACTGCAGCCCATTGTGTAGGTTTGGAAAGAACAGCTCACTTTGGCTAGATCAAAAGAAGAGAATTTTATGGTGGCTTCACTAAAATTTTGATGTATTACACAAATATTTTGATAACTAATTCCTATGTGATGTGTTGTATTATTTTGATGTATCTGACAAATGTACCACAGTTAATTATTATTTACTTTTATGAATGAAATATATTTACCATAATGTTTGATTATATAATCTTCATGTTGTGTTTTTTTTAAATTATGTGTTTTTATTTGTTAAATAATGAATTACATATTTGCAATAAAATATGTTTTTCCTACTGCATAATTTACTTTGAACGAACAGGTACCTCTATAAGTGCCTCCATTATGGAATTGTTTAACAATTTTATTAGCAATAAGGAAACCTATAATTGCCTCTATTAGAGTTACGCAACCAACGTGGCAAACACATGAATATGGAAAAATTATGAACTAATTTTGGCCCTATATATTATTAGGGACACGATTTTTTTGGGTGAATCTTGAATTGCCTCTCATGTGTATAGAGGCAATTTTAGGTTAATTAGTTCCCCTATTAATATTAGTAGGGGCATTTTCAGTTGTCTTTAATAATCTAATATTTGGTAGTGGTAACATCTTGGCTGGAAAAGGAATCCGACAAGAGATCGGTTTTCAAGTCATAGGCTACTAAAGTGGAAGACAATGCTTGCATGTTTCAATGGATATTTTATCCATTCAACTCACTATTTTAATCTGATAACAAATTTAAACATTTTTCAAAATTCATGTTACTATTATGTTACGACTGACTCTTTCATAATGCAATTTCAAATTCCATCCAACTAATTTTTTTTAAAGAATTTCTCATGAAGCAATTTCAAATGGAGTTTAAAGACGGGAAAAAAATCAAAGAAATTTCCCCAGCAAATTTTGAATATACACCAATGTAGTTTATTTATTTTTTTAATTTCTCTTGATGCATTTTCAAAAGGAGGCAAAAAGACACCGCCGAGTCAGTCACGTAATAAAAATAGGTTTTCTATTTGTGATATGTTTTCGAATAGATGTACATTTTTGGGAAGAACTAGATATTATGATTAGAGATGTGCCTAGTACCCAAAAACATTTCATATGAGGAGATTTCAACGGGCATGTTGGTATAGCTAGTGGTGGGTTTGAGAGAGTGCATGGTGATTTTGGATATAACGATGGGAACCAAGAAGGGGAAGAAATACTGAATTTTGTTATCGCTTATGACCTCATGATAGCTAATACCTTCTTTAGAAAGAGTCAGTCACACTTAGTTACTTTTAGTAGTGGTCAACACTTTAGCTAGATTGAGTTTGTCATTACTAAAAGAGATGACAAATGAGCTTGTGTAGACTGCAAAGTCATACATGGAGAATGTGTCGTCTTACAACATCAGCTTCTGATATCTGAGTTTCGTCTTCGAATACATGTTCGACGGGATAAAGGAGCCAATATTAGTTTGACAAAATGGTGGAAGCTCAAAGGAGATGCTTTGTGGGTGTTTAAGGATAACATGGTGGGAGAAGGGGAACAGAATTTGGATGGAGAAACAAGCCACATGTGGGATGAGATGGCAACGCACATTCAAAAAGTGGCTATTGAGGTGTTTGAGGTAACGAAAGGAAATAAATGCGAACCTAAATATTCATGGTGGTGGAACAGTGATGTGAAAAAGGCTATTAAAGAGAAGAAATAATGCTATAAGTGCTTGCATCATCACAGGAGCGAGGACAACATGCAAAGGTACAAAGTGGTAAAGAAGAACGCAAAGAGAGCAGTGAATGAAGTAAGGGGTCGGACGTATGAAGGCCTATATCATAAGCTAAGTAGGAGGGAGGCAAAAAACGTCTACAAATAGCTAAGCTCCGTGAGAGGAAGGTAAGAGACTTCAACCAAGTTAAATGCATCAAAGATGATGATAATAAACTTTTGGTGAAGGATGGTGAGATAAAAAATAGATGGAGAGATTACTTCGATAAACTATTTAATGAAGAAGGTGATAACACTATAATCGAGATTGGAGATCTTTTGATGACATTGTAGGCATTTTTTCGGAGAATTCAAGAATCCGAGGTAAAGGAGGCGCTAAAACGGATGAAAGTAGGCAAGGCATTGGGGTTGGATGACATCACCATTGAGGTGTGGAGATGTCTTGGAGATGCAGGGATAACCTAGCTAACTAAGTTGTTCAATAATATTTTCAAATCAAACAAGATGCCAAATGAGTGGAGGAGAAGCGTATTAATTCTAATTTTTAAGAATAAATGAGATATCCAAAGTTGCACAAACTACAGAGGAATTAAGCTTATGAGTCATACGACGAAGCTTTGAGAGAGAGTCATTGAACATCGATTAAGAAGAATGACAAGCATTTTAAAAAACCAATTTGGTTTCATGCTTGGAAGATCCACTTAGAGGCGATTTTCTTGATAAGACAACTTATAAAAAGATTTAAGGAGCAAAAAAGGATCTACACATGGTATTTATCGATTTAGAGAAAGCTTGTGATAAAGTACCACGAAAGGTGATGTGTTGGGCTTTGAAAAAGAAGAGAGTCCCAAAAAAGTACATTACCCTTATCAAGGATATGTACGATGTGTATGATCGATTTCACCCTAGAGGGGGGGTGAATAGGGTGATAGTGTTAATTATAAAAATTAATTGCGGAAGCTTATAAACTAATATTAACACAGATCACAGAATATTACCAGCACAGAAATAAATAGCAGAATAATAAAATGCAGAACAGAACAACACAGAATTTACCCAGCTTCGGCAAAACCCTGCCTACGTGCTGCCCCCAAGGTTTCTACTAGAAATTAGAAAGTCACTCGCTTGCATACGTAAACTCGCTATACCCGCTATTGACTATCCTAACTCTATGCTCAAAACCCTGGCCACAACTCAACTACCGAGTTGCAAATTCCCAAACTACAACACGTAGTTTGTCCCCTAGTCACACGACTAGAAAATTTAAACAGTTTAAAAGAAAATACAACATAAAGACAATTTAAAATAAAATAACCCTAATTTTAATTAAAAGCCCTTAAATAAAATATGAAGGCCGGCCCCTTTTATTATTTTGACCCGATCCTTTTTTCGTTCCTTTAAGATAATGGTGACCGTGTTCTTCTCGTTCCTCCTGATTGAAAAATTAGGGCTTTTGCTCCTTGCGCTCTTTGTTCCAAATTAGGGCTTCGGGAGGAATTGCCGCTTGATGGTTGATGATTCGGTTTGCTTGCTTCAATTGTTTGCAGCTTCTCCTCCTTGATCGAGTTCGGCTGATGCTTCGATATGTTAATTTGTGCTTTTTGCTTCTTCTAATCTTTCGTACTTGAACTCGATGCTTTTTTCGTTGCCGATGATGAATGTTTATATAGGGTTTGTAACCCTAGATTTGCGTTCGTACAATTTTATTTGAATTTGTCAAATTCCTTTCTCTGACCACTTGATAATGCTTGAACGATGCTGATGATTTCTGACCTTTTCAATTCGTTTATTTTCGTATATACTTATGGTCACGGGTTTGACCTGGTTTGTAATTCTCGGCTTTGTGATTGGATAATTTTCATATGAATTTATACTGCATCGCATGACTTTGATGTTTTACTTAGTCAACTCCTTGATTACCCGTGATTTTCTCTTTGACTTTGTTATGTTCGACCTGTCGATTTGTTTGCATTGCTTAATGGTGTCACTGTGTTTGACATGATTCTTTGTAGTACTTGAGATTGGTTCCTGTTGCATTTTTGTATACTATTGACAATCATGTTAGGTAGCTTCATCAAGGCTTGTTGTTGGCTACTGGTCGTCTGCACCTCTGCATTCATTGTAGTGTATCCTCAGTTGTTTGTAGTTGCATTGAGTTTTTTACTTGAACCTTCTTTTGAGGATGATGCATCCTGGCTTGGTTTTGGGTTTGTATATGGTCTTCTCTGGTCATTGCTGTCATTTGGGTTTCACTGTGACCTGTTGCACTCGATCATATTGACTGGACTTGTATTTGCTTTGAGATGCTTACAAGCTTAGTCTATACTCTGTTGCATTTTACTCTGTTGTTGTTTATGGACATTTGAGTTTGTTGCATTTGTGCATTGCCTTTGATTCATGCTGTATTGTCTCTGTATATTTGTTATTCTCTCTGTCCATTTGGCTGCACATGTGAACTTGTGTATTTGGTCTCGTCTCCATATAGTTGAAGCTTACTGTCATATTTGTTGTGCTCGAGCTCTTTGCACACTGATGCACTGCCTTTGTGGTCTTCATTGCATTCATGTCATGTTGCCTTGTGTTGAATCCAGTTTTAAAACTCGGATTTGACCTTGTGCTTGAGTCGTGATTTTCAATGTTATTGCACGTGAGTTGAACCCGGTTTTTTATATTTGGGTTTGACCTGTGCTCACCTGTCCCTGTAAATCAATCAAGTGTATATATCGGCGTGCACGGCCTTGTGGCATATACAGTAATACACTGTGTATGTCACAAGTTGTTCGTGTATGATGAATTCAAATTTAAATTATGACGAACAACCCAAATAACTGAGGCAAATATTATTTTCTAAATTCATCTTTTATTTTATATTGCAAAAATATTTTATTTTCAATTTTACTGCGTTAGTGAATATTTTTGTAGATTGCTGAGATGCTGGATTCAAACTGGAATGCTGTTGAAGATAGAAATATGAGTGTGAGTGATATGTAGTGAGGTGAATTGTAAATATGAAATGTGATGTAATGAATTGTAAATATGAAATGTGATGTAATTGTAATCAAAGTTGTATAGTTATAGTGAGAGCTTGAAATTGTATTATTCAAAATTGTAATAAATATTTGTTTGAATAAAATATTCGTTTGAATTCAAATTCCGTGTTATTTATTTTATTCAGCAAATATTTATTTAATCTGTGAAAAATAAAATAGTATATTAACAAATACATTTAAACGAATGTATATATGTTTATTATCATCAAACGAAAATCATATAAGCGCATATTCAACACGATGATGTTGTGACTAGTGTCAGAGCATGCGATGGTGTAACCAGTGGCTTTTCCATTAACATAAGATTACACCAAGGGTCAGCTTTGAACCCCTACATTTTTGCCCTTGTGATGGATGATGTTACAAAGGGTACACAAGGGAAGATTCCTTAATATATGTTATTTGCTGATGATGTTGTGCTAATTGATGATAGTAGGATTGAGATTGATAGATAACTTAAGCTGTAAAGATAGACTTTAGAATCAAAGTGATTTAGGCTTAGCAGAACTAAAATAGGGTATATAAAGTGCAAGTTCAGTTTTTTCAGGCCAAAGGATGGAGATATCACTCTGGCCGGACAAATAGTTCCTAAAAGGAAGTGCTTTTGATATTTAGGATCTAAGTTGCAGTGTAATGGTGAGATTGATGAAGATGTTAGTTTTAGAATTCGTGTGGGATAGTTAAAATGACGATAAGCATCTGGCATTCTCTGTGACAGAAAAGTCTCATAGAAGCTTAAAGGAAAGTTCTTAAAGAACGGCTATCAGGCCTGTGATATTGTATGGTGCAGAATGTTGGCCTACTAAAAGCCAACATGTCCAGAAGATAAACATAGCAGAATGCATGTGCTGCGATAGAGTTGCCGTCATACAAGAAGAGACCGAATTGCAAATGACGATATATGTGAAAAACTTAAAATAGCACCAATTGAGAAGAAGCTAATTCAACATCGCTTAAGATGGTTTGGACATCTCCAATGAAGGCAGCCCGAGGCACCTGTGCCTGTTGGAATTATAAGCCGCGTCGTATGCTCAAAGAGAAGTAGAGGTCGACCAAGGTTGACATGAGAGAAAGTAGTAAAAAGTGATTTGAAGGATTGAAATATATTCGAAAAGCTGGTAATGGATAGGAGCACGTGGAAGTTAGTGATTCACGTATCAGAACCATGAGCTAGGAGTTTTGTAAGTTCTAGATTATAGGATTAGGGAAAAGGATCCCAAGACGTAGCGCTTGTTCTTTGATCAATATTACTATCAGCACCATTATTACTTATTGTACTATTATCATCATTTATTTGTTTATTATATATATGTATTTTATCTTTATTTTTATTTTACTTAGTTACTACTATTATTCATTTACTTATTTTTGCTTTATTTTATTATTGCTATTGTTATTTTTATTATTATAACCCTAAAATTAGCTTTGTCATTTAGTTTTGGGTTCCATCTCTAGCCGACCCCAATTTGTTTGGGAATAATAGTTTTGTTATTGTTGTTGTATTTTATTTTTTTCTTTTTAAAAAGTAAGCTAAATGACTATGTCCATATATAGAAAATGATCAGGAAAGTTATGTTTAAAAGACAATGTATTGTATTGCTTCCTCTATATTCGTTCCTCTTTGACAATTGATTCCTAGTAACCTCTGACATTTACAGGTAGCAATGTTTCTCAACCTTATAAGGATAAAAATATCTTTCTAAGAGCCACTTGTATATATTGATTGTACATCTTGAGCAAGTTTAGTGACAAAATTAGAATAATAGAAGAAAGAATACCGGATATGTGGTTGATTTAGAGATACCAGCAGTTAGAAACTGGACTATAACTTTATCCTCATCTGTAATAGTATGAAGCAAAGTTGTACGTGCTCTTACTAGAACCATACTGAAAATAGG
Source organism: Allium cepa (assembly GCA_030765085.1). NCBI lineage: Eukaryota > Viridiplantae > Streptophyta > Magnoliopsida > Asparagales > Amaryllidaceae > Allium > Allium cepa. Next base: position 951,978,986 of record CM060934.1, on the reverse strand, counting down.
TACTACGTTTACAATTCCTAAAGATGCACCTGCCCGGACTAACCGCTCTTGCCAGTGCATCGATAGCTTTCAAAGTCTGTATTAAGATGTTTCAAGTAAGATACATGTAATCATATACAAAAATGTACAATCTTGAACATATACACTCTTATTCTACGCTGTTCTACAAAGCCATCGATTAGCTGGATATTTTGGATTTCGTAAAACTAGTAGATATTGACCATCGTAAAAAAAACAAAGTCAAATGGAAATTTTAATCGGCAAGTTAGAGACATATACATTACAAAGATAAATAAACAATAATTTGCGTGCTAGGAAGTTCTAGTTAAGATGCCAGTCTGTAGTTATTAGTTAACCTGTGTCCAAACATAAATAGATTGTATATATTATCATCAAAATTCATCAACATTAATTTTACTGAAACTTGAATTCATCTATGTAGTACTAAATAAATAATGATAATAATTAAATAAATAAATAACTGAACAATGCAGACACAAACAAAATGTGCTAACACATATTGGCATAAAAGAAGTTTGTTCAATCATGACTTCTATATATAAGTTTCATCAAATCCCAACAATTGAATTATAGACGCATTTATATGTCAATTTTAATTATCCAGTAAACAAATAATTATGTGGCTCTTCTAAGTTGATATACTCAGGCCAAACTAATTAGCAAAGAGAACAGATAAGACATGACAGTCATGTCATTTCATTGCTTTTTATACATTTAAGCAAAATTTCATGATATATTCGCTTAATACCTTATCTAAAATGAATTCTCTGAAGAAATTGCCTTGATCAAAAAGAAAAAATCCTAGGGTTGCCCTAGTTTTCACCGGCTGTTTTGATTGAGGCAACATAAGTGGAAAACAAGGAAATGAATTACTTATTCGACTTTGTAAAAGTCCAAGTCTAGCCATATTTCCATTTAATTTCTCTCTACCTCCACTTTTTGCAGGAGTAATAAAGTTTTCAAAAGCTTATATGACATCAATGAATCATTCTGCATCAAACACACCAAATTTTTCATAGATTGTGTAACAAATTGCTTTTCTCAAATGGGAAAGTTCATCTGTCTGAAGTCTTTGATATGTGGTAAACATAGATGAAGTTAATTTGGTATCAAGATAAACTAGCATAAATGTGATCAAATAGGACCATGAATGAAATTATTTCAAAATGCATCATATATTTGTTAACCCCAAAAATTGTTACCAATTGTATCGATAATAAAACCTAGTATAATTTTTTCTATAGGTCATGCATTACTTTCATTATGAAAAGAGCAATGCTTCTCATAGCAGGCACATTAACATATCCAGTGTAACCACCTGGAAATTTTAATGGTTTTAATAATTTAATTAACTGAATTTTTCATGAAAAATAAACCGTAAAATGTTAAAATGAAAATTTGATATGTGGGATGCGTTTATTTAAATATAACAAATAGCAGATTTTCACTGGAAAATATGAAAGTTAGTTCTGTTGTGTAATTTTCAATTCCAATTTAAAATCGGTTAAATTTGATGGAAACTAAATATTTTCGAAATTTGAATATTTTTATATAATAAAAATGTAAATCATTTTCTGAGTGAGACGTCGTATTTCGTTTTGCCAAATTTGGACTATTATAGCTCCGTTTATATATATTTTTCGTCTTAGCAGGAGTTTTGGCAGTTTTAGCAGCAGCTTTAGAAGCAAATATCGACTTTTGATCGGATGATCGTATCACTTATGTCCGAGTAACATTCTGTTTGTCTCATCGTGCCGATCTCTGTACTATATTCACTCCTATAATTTGACGTACGTTATGCGGCGAAGTCGACAGAATAATTTGTCGTATTGGTTCTGTACTTGAGCTTGTTTGGTTTCCTTTGTCCTTTCACCAACCCAACGGCTGAAACTAATAGCCATATACTTTTATTATTTACAGAATCCGACTCTTGACTTTATGTATTCCCTATGTTTAATTTATTAACTCTGGTTCTCTGCTCTCGTTTTCTCTTTACCTACTTTCGTTTGATTTTGAAAACAATATATATTATAAAGTTATATATAAAAGAGAAATAAAATATCTATTACTTTTGTTTTCTATTATAAAGTTATATATAAAAGAGAAATAAAATATCTATTACTTTTGTTTTCTTTGTGATAAGCCTACTCGTATATACATTTTCCCACCTTTATTTGCCAAGCCTCCACGCATGTCGTCCACCTTGCATCCCAACACCAAACTCCATGCTAACACACGAACTCCAACAGCCTCGGGCTTCCCAACCTTTAACCGCCAGCCTCCATTCCCCTAACACACTAGATCTCCCATCCCCTTTCCAAACACCGAAGCCCACAGATCCACCAGGTGCGAGCTATCACAACCATCCCCTTTACATCTTCCGCCTCCATGCCATCCAGGCCAGTCTAACCCATTTCAGACCCATGCCTATTCCTCTCCTCTCTCCAGCGTGCCACGCAAGCACCACCCGTGCCTTAAGTTCACCAAATACTCAACCTAAACCTACTTCCCTCTATGCACAGCCTGCCTCGACAGCCCCATCAACCTGATTAGCCGCCGACCTGCCTTGAACCCCTCCTCCTCCTCTGGCCGCACTCTTTTCCTCAAAAACCCACCACCAAAGTCCTCCAGTCCACGTCCTTTTCACTCATGCCACTTTCCCAGCCCAAGCATAGCCACCCAACAACCATTCCCTTCATCCAAGACCAGCCTTGCATCCTACTGCTTCGATCTCTGACCTCACCTCCGCCACTGCAGCAGCTCACAAACCCGTTGCCACACCCCAAGCACCTACTTCCTACACCATTCTAGCCAAGCACCGAACCCCACTACAACTTTTAGTTCAACCACGCCAGACACCCTCCTTTGCCAAACGCTTATCTTCTTTTGTTCTCTCTTTTGAAAAAAATTATATATATGAGATATCCGTTGCTTCCATTATTGGCTAGACTTCTATTATATATAATATGTTTAAGAGTATATATTTAAATTTATGTTAATAGTTTTTTTTGTAATAGCTTTAGTATATATTATGTTTAAATACTCATTTGGAGGTTTTTGATAAGGAATATAAGGTTTTTAAATTAGATATTGGTTTTAACAAATAATATATATTGAGATTTTATTGTAATATGTGTTTAAAATTAATTATTGGTTTAGAGTGTGTGTGTGTATTTATATATAAAGATTTGGTTTTTTATATGTGTTTAAATTGAATGTTGATTTTTTTTAAAAAAAATATAAAGACTTTTATATGAGTAAATTTTAGATTTTTAAAAATATATATTTTGTTTCGTCGATTTAGGTCCGTCGTGCTTTTCCTTGTTCGTCGAATTCGTGTTCATCGTGCTATGCTTTGGAATTTGTGCTTGGATTTGTAGCTTGTTTCATTGTCCTGTTTTCTCTAGCCCCAAAAAGTGAGCAATCACTCATGATTAACATTCTAATATTTAGTAAATCTAATTCACATGAAATAACGATTGAAATGTATTGTTAAATTTGAATTGGATAGTGACTTGATCATTTAATACGACATGTTAATGTATAAAATTGATTACCTATGATAATTGACATATGATAACCATAAATTGTACATATATTATACTAAATTTGTTAATTATAATTACATATGCTTGTCATCGATATGTTATGTCATTTTATGTTATTATTCTATTGCTCTCAATCTGTAAGTTCCTGTTAGTTTAGAAATTCCCTATGGGTTGAAATGATACATACCCAAACGATATTATAGATTAGGGAAAATCATTATGGGTTGAAATGATAAACCTAAGCGATTTTATTGATTTTGAATTTTGGGATTGCGGGTTGAAATGATATAAACCCGTAAATATTTAATTATTGCGGATTGAAATGATAAATATCCGTATCACTTGACCATAGGATAGAAATTAGATATGGACACCGATGGTCTATTTTTGAAAAATGATTTGTAAAATTTTGAAGGGGAATATTTGGATTTTAATAAATATTGCTTTTTAAATATAATATAAAGATTTTATTTTTATACATGTGTAAAATTTAGATTTTAAAATTATATGTTTTGGAAATTTTAAAATTATTAGTTAAGTTTTAAAATATAAATTATAAAATTTTACTTATAACTTTATTATTTGTAAATATATAAAATAAGATTAAAATAGATTTAATAATAAGTTTTAGTTTAATAGTAATTAATATAACAAAATGTAATAAGAATTTAATTTAACTATTAATATATATATATATATATATTATGTTAAATATTTATTTACAATTACTAATATTTAAAACAGATTTTTAATAACTTTAATAAATTAAGGTTAGAAAGATAAATTAAATTAATTTGTAATTTAATTTGTTAAGAATTGAATTTAAATAAGAATTGATTTTGATTTATTTATTTTGAGATTTAAAAGATATGAAATTTATAACTTGATAACTTGATTTTGATTGAAGATGATTAAATTAATATTTTCAAATTTAAATTAAATTGAAATTGAATATTTAATTTTGATTTAACTTCGTAACTTGGGATTTTTTTAAATGTTATTAAAAATGATTAGGTGAATGTTCAAATTTAAAAATTGAAGCTGAATTTTGAAATATAAAGGGAATGTATCAAATTTACTTATTGAGAATTATATAATATTTAAACTGTGAAACTTATTGAATTGGAAATGGTTTAAAATTCTAGTTCAAACCTAGATTTGAAATCGATATAAATTAAAGATGACTTTAATGAGAATTTGGATTGATCCTCAGAACTTTTTATTTGAAATTGTTGAACCGAAATGGATTTAAATTGAGCTGTGGAACTAAAGTTGATTTGAATTGGGTGTGAAATTAGAAGAACAGTTCTAATTTGAAACTATTTATAATATATATATATATATATATCTGTGTGTGTTTTTAATGTAAAATCTTTTTTTGTGTATAAACCATTTTAATCTATAACCAATTTTTAAATATATATATATATATATACTATTTTTAACTTATAACTATTTAATATATATAAATTATTTTCCATATTTAAAACTGTTTATGTTGGAACCGTTATGATTTAGATTTAATGGATATAAATTGGAATATTTTGATATGATGGTTTAAACTATTTTATGTTTATGATTTTCAAGTGAATATGATTTCGAAAGTGGTATGACTTCGAAAGTAAATATAGTTTCTAAAGTGATATGATTTTTGAAATGATTATGATATTTTGATATGAAGTATGAACTATTTGAAATATAAAATGACCATGGTGTGAAAAAAGAGTTTGGTTGTTAAAGAGACCGGGATCAGATATTTTCATACTCTCTGCCAATACCGAAAACCACTTTAACAACTGTGTACGTTGTTGGGATTCCATAATGAAGTGGGATGGTTTAGCGACGATTCTCTATAAGGTATTAACGTTGCCCTGACTCCCGCGAGTTAGGTTGATGTGGCTAAAACAGGAGTTATACTGGGCCAACTGAGGTCGCACCTCCGATCAAGCATGCTTCTTCGATACCATTCTATTGCATTGTGATTTGATTGGATGCACTTTTGATTTAGGAGTGTTTCTCGAGGTGGGTCGTAGTAGCCGCTATGTATTATGACTAGTTTGGGAGTGCAAACGATAGAATCCTATCCTGGCATTGCCTCACGTGCTTTGTCATGCCTTATTGCACCTTCTATGAGTTTGTATTATATCGTACCTATGAAGTACTCCCTGATAGCCCATTGGATTGGTGGAGTTTACGGTACTATATAGACTATGACATTGTGTGATGGAGGATATAAGCAACGCCTTAACACTATTTTCATAGTTTACTTTACTATAGACATTATCTATGTAATGTATTGTACTATGTATGTAGATAGTTTAGCGGAACCTTAGAGGATGGGAATCCCAAAGGTCCTTTAGGTTATTCTATAGTTCATTTGACATTTCACTTGAGCTGATTTACTGGTATAAGAATGTTAATTATGACTCGAGTGTTTTGTGTTTTGCTTTATGCACGTGTCAAACTGAAGGTCATAGCATTTGAGACTCACCTTTGGAGCTTGGAGCTTTTCTTGAAGATCTTTCTTATATCTAGTCAGCTTTCAGTTATTTCAATTATTTCCAGTTTATGTTCAGATTTGGCATTCGCTTTGTGTTGAGACTTCTATATATTAGATTTATGTTGTATCATATTATTATAGTAGCTTCATGAACTAAAATTTATCTATTTTGCTACTTATATACTCTGTGTGTGTGATTCTGTGATTGATTTACTTATTGTATATGCTAAGTTTTGCCAAATATAAATTAACAATCTGTTCTTTTGAGCAATTCAAATTTAACATGTGTGGATGATTGTCGATTTGAGTGGTTCGAAATGGCAGGTCGTCACAAGTGGTATCAGTGCTATGGTTTAGGCGAACTTAGCATATGGAGTAAAGCTCATTAGAAATAGGGTAGCAATACCCTAGAATGAGTAAAAATTAATTTCATAATCGTATTCGTTTGAGCTTGAAATTCTTCATTAGGATTCTCTTGGATTATGATTTCTTTTGAATTTTAAAACTCTCTCTTTGTTCTGAAATCCATTCTTATCTTCTCCTATTCGTTTTCCTTTGGATGCTGGAGCATCCCATAGCTTCATTTCTATTGATTTCTATAATAAATTCGAGCACATCTTGCTACCTCTATTGGCAACTTCATCTTTTCGTGTGACTAATCCCATTGACGATCCCGTCAATCTTAGTATGATTTTAAAGGGGTGAAACTCCTTTACAACAGGCATCGATTCACCAAAGATTCTTATGTCCTCAGTTTTTATGCTGTTATTTCTTGAAAAGCTCGGATCGTTTTCTCTAGTAGATGACCCGGGTAATTCTATTATGATCGAATGTTGAATGCCTCAGGATTGTGTAGGCATTTTTATCTATTCACTTGATTCTCAACCTATTGATCTTGAACCCGATAGTCACGGATTATCCTGATGTTTTGGTAAAGTCGCTTCTCTTCCTCCCAAGCGGGAATTGAATTTCGCATCGGTTTATTTCCTCAAGCTGAACCTGTTGTCCCTCTTTCCAATGAGTGGTTAGTCATTCCCTTTGGATTAACCGATGCTCCTACCTTCTTCGTTGATCTTATGAATCGTACTTCCCTCGATGTTCTCAACAAGTTTTTCCCCATTTCATTAACGATATTTTTGTTTTTCTGCGTCTCGGTTGACCCGTTTAAGGCTGCCGCGATTGATATAAGTCTATCAACCTTTCCTCTTTTGAAATTTAATTATCTTTTGTTCCTTTTGAGCTTAGCTTCTTAGTTATAATTTTCTTTGATTAGGGTCCCTCTAAATTTGAATCTCTATCCTTGTTCTAGAATCCATTCTTGAATCATCCTGTGAGGGAGTTAGTTTGTAATCGATATAAAAATATTATATTTTGTTGTTTGAGTTGTTAAGTTTGAATTTTGAGTTTTGATCCATTCGTCTGGCCAACGCTATCGATAGAAATTCCAAAACATTTGAACAAAGCAAATTGACACAGTATTGTTTTCAAAATTAGTAAATGAAATACTTTTGTGTATGGTTATATTTTGTATATAAAGGTATAATTTTCTGAAAGTAGATAGTTAAATAAATGATTATTATAAATGATAACACTAGATTATCATTTATGGTTTTGTTAATATTCCTAAACCATTAACTATTGTTGAATATTATAAGGAGATTGAAATTTTAAAACATGGTTTATAAATCTGATTTGCAAATGAAATGAATTTAAATTAAGGATTTGAGAATTAAATTTCTGGTGCTTCTCTAAATTTGATTTTTAAGGTTTTGGGAAAATTATAAATCTTTTGAAAGTATTTTCGAATAGAAATTGTTTTCAAAGAATTTTAAAACAAGTAAGTGAGCATTTTCCTCTTTTATCATTGGAAAATAATTTCGGTAGTGACTACAGCAGCATTGACATTTATTTTTGAGTCTCGAAGTGGAGAGATCACTTAGTAGCTTTGCTATATTTTTGTTTTGGAAAATGGATTGATTTGAATTTCTTGAGTATAATATATATATATATATATATATATATATATATATATATATGTATGTATGTATTTATTTCAAAACGGTTGGAAGTGAAATCGGAAATTTAATTCTTATGTTTTATGTTAAGGAATAGTTTTCAGTTATTGAAATGAAGCAAAGAAATTGAATAACTGGAGTGTTAAAAATGAGAAATGGAATTGAAACAAATTGTTATAATTGAACTAGGATAAAATTTATCTGTATAATACTCAATTGCATGCATCCTAAAACATATATAACTTACCTGAAATATTCATAAGTTAAAAGTGATATGAATATGTAATTGAAGGTTATACAGGAGAAAACTTAAGTAATAAAATGTAAAACTAATTTTTTCTTAATACAACTGTTTTAAATAAAAGGTAGATTCGTACGATGCTTGATTAAATTTGGAAACATTTATAAAACTTACATGAAAAGTTTGAATGCTAATGAGAATATGTAGTCGAATAGTATACAATATGAATGTAAGTAATAAGATGTTTAAAAAAAATAAGATTTATACGGATTTAAATTGATTATTGTTATTGATACCATGTATTTTGAATCGACCTTTGATTTTTATGGTTTCCACTCCTATCTCGTTCCTTTTCAGTGATGGAAAGTTTGGACTGGGGGAGAGTGTAACGACCTAGAAATTTCAATGGTTTTAAAAATGTTATTAACTTATTTTTTCATGAAAAATAAACAGTAAAATTTTAAATGAAAATTTGATATTTGGGACGCATCTATTTAAACATAGCAAATGATAGATTTTCACTAGAAAATATGAAAATTAGTTCTGCTATGTAATTTTCAATTACAATTTAAAGTCAGTTAAATTTGATGGAAATTAAACATTTTTGAAATATGAATATTTTATATAATAAAAATGTAAATCATTTTCTAAGTGAGACGTCGTATTTTGTTTCGCTAAATTTGGTATAGCTCCATTTATATTATTTTCGGCGTTTCAGCAACAGTTTTCGCAGCGAATATCGACTTTTGATAGGATGATCGTATCACTCATATCTATGTATCATTCTTTTCGTCTCGTCATGCCGATCTCCGTAGTAAATTCATTCCTGTAATTCAACATATAGTACGCGGCGACATTGACAAAATAATTTGTCGTATCGGTTCCATACATGAGCTGAATTGATTTGGACTTATTAATTTTTAGATTTTAAAGATATTAAATTTATAACTTGATAACTTGATTTTGATTAAAGATGATTAAATTAATATTTTTAAATTTAAATTAAATTGAAATTGAATATTTAATTTTGATTTAAATTTGTAATTTGAGATTTTTTTTAAATGTTATTAAAAATGATTAGGTGAATGTTTCAAATTTAAAAATTAAAGCTGAATTTTGAAATAAAAGGTAATGTATTGAATTGAGTTATTGAGAATTGTTTAGTATTTAAATTTTGAAAATTATTTAATTGGAAATAGTTTAAGTAGTAGTTCAAACGTAGATTTGAAATCGATATAAATTAAAGATGATTTTAATGTGAATTTGGATTGAACCTCCGACTATTTTACTTGAAATTGTTGAACTGAAATTGATGTAAATTGAGTTGTGGAACTAAAGTTGATTTGAGTTGGTTGTGAAATTGGAGGAACGGTTCTAATTTGAAACTACTTATACACACACACACACACACACATGTATATATATATTAATATTAAAACTATATTAGTATATAAACAAATTTAATCTATAACCTATTTTTAATTTATAACTATTTTAATATATATAAACTATTTTCCATGTTTAAACTGTTTAAGTTGGAACTTTTATAATTTAGATTCAATGGGTTTAAATGCGAATATTTTGATACGATGATTTAAACTATTTTATGGTTATGATTTTTAAGTGAATATGATTTCGGAAGTGATATGATTTCGAAAGTAAATACAATTTCTAAAGCGATCTTATTTTGGACGCATATGATATTTTGATATGAAGTATGAACTGTTTGAAATATAAAATGACCACGTTGTGAAATAAGAATTTGGTTGTTAATGGGACCGGGATCAGATCATACTCTCCGCCAATACCGAAAACCACTTTAACAACTGTGTACGTGGTGGAGGTTCCAGAACGAAGTAGGATGGTTTAGCGACGATTCTATATGAGGTATTAACGCAGCCCTGATTCCCATGAGTCAGCTTGATGTGGCTAATACAGGAGCTATATCGAGCTAAGTGAGGTCGCACATCCGATCAAGCATGCTTCTTTGATACATTCTATTACTTTGTGATTTGATTGGGTGCACCTTTGATTTGAGAGTGTGTCTCGAGGTAGGCGGTAGTAGCTGCTATGTGTTATCACCAGTCTGGGAGTGCAAACGGTAGAATCCTACCCTGACATTGCCTCGTGTGCCTTGTCACGTGCTTTATCGCGCCTCTACGAGTTTGTATTATATCGTATCTATGGAGTGCTCTTTGATAGCTCACCGATTTGGTGGAGTTTACAGTACTGTATAGACTACGGCATTTATATAAAATGTGTTAAGGGGACATGGATAACGCCTTAATGCTATTTTGATAGTTTACTTAACTATTGACATTATCTATGTTGCGTATTGTACTATGTATGTAGATAGTTTAATGGATCCATAGAGGATGCGAATCCCAAACGTCCTTTAAGTTATTTTGTATTTCATTTGACATTTCACTTGAGCTGATTTACTAGTATAAGAATGTTAATCTTGACTTAAGTGTTTTGTGTTTTGCTTTATGCTCGGGTCAGACTGAGTGTCACAGCATTTGAGACTCACCTTTGGAGCTTGGTGCTTTGCTTGAAGATCTGTCTTATATCTAGTCAGCTTTCAGTTATTTCAGTTGTTTTTAGTTTATGTTCAGACTTGTCATTCGCTTTGTATTAAGACTTCTATGTCTTAGATTTCTGTTGTATCAGATTATTATAGTAGCTTCATTAACTACTATTTATATATTCCGCTGCTTATTGTTACATTACTCTGCGTCTCTGAGTGATTTATTTAATGTATACACTAATTTTTTCCAAATATAAATTAACAATCTGTTGTTTTGAGAAATTCAAGTCTGACATGTGTGGATAATTGTCGATTTGAATGGTTCGAAATAGCAGGTTGTTACACCTAGCATGAGGTTGCTTGTATTTATGGGTCACACTGAGTGCACTCTCAAAGAATCATATGCCTTATAGGCCGGTGACAATATTAAATGGCATTACCTTACAAACTTAAGTACGCTTTAATTTGCTTCTTGCTGAAAAATAATAAGCGGCATGTTATAGTTAGTTACTTCAGTCTTGCTGTTTTCTTTTGAAAGTCATATTAGCACTTTAGGAGGCATAAGAAACTATCCATGCGTATTACAAAATGAGGAACCTGTAGTCATATACGGCTACTTTTAGATTTATTACATTCCAAATTTGATGTTTGAAGGCTTTCATTATTTGAGTTTCAAACTGATCAAATGCTTTTTTTATTTAAGCATACCATGTGATGCCCCACCTCTATACCAACGCTAGCCAAGGACACTACAGGGTAATGCTATCAACTAGCACGGAGGATAAGGCTATTGAGGAGCGACCATCCGTGTAATTGCTTTGTGTGAGCACCGATATGTCAGATAGTACAACAAGCATCTGGTTTCAGGAGGAAATCCAACATACCGATACAAACTCAAAGCTACTACCCGGAGGCTATATATATTCTTCGGAAACAAATATAGAAATAAACATAACACAAATCAGTCACAGACATCCATATCACAAAGGCGGAAATAGATATGAATATATAACACATAAAAGTGTACATCAGAGTAGTGGTCAAACAAGATCCACAATGTCACAAGAGAATAGCTACAAGTGCTAGACAAAAGAATATGGATGCATCAATGAGCCTATATCTCAAATGTATACAACAAAAACTACTAATCTAAATAGTTAGCCAAAAATCAGGGTGATGATCCCAGATGTGAAGTCAAGCAGAAGCACCTGTAACATCTTGGTCTGACCCGAATATTATTTAATAAGAAAATAATAAACGGATCTGTCTAGCTATAAATATCAGATAAAATGATATAGAATAAGAGATATGGCGTAAACATATGACAACCATAAAGCCATACTGTAATAAGTATGTAATTGAAAATCAACAAGAGATTAATCAATATCACGAGAATCTTCTCAAAGATAAAAAAGAATGTCATACTCTAAATATTGACAATAATATCAATGCCAATCACAAAAGTTAATGACACACAAATTCACCAATGCACAAATATTGATAAAACTTATCAATTTAAATCACGAAAATTGGTGAAAACACAAATTCCAGAAATCATCAATGGAAATCCAAAACTCACAAAAAGGGGGAGGCCTATCACAAAACGGGAGCATGAAAACTCACCAACACGTGTATCACAAAATGGAACGCTATTCCATGGTTGCTAACCATTAATTTTTAGCCAAAGCTCCACAAAACGGCCTGAAGACCATGGGTCGCTACCCCACCAAATTGAGCCGAAGCTCCACAGAAACGGGGTTTAGTCTCCCTCGTAGACAAAGAGACATCGCACATTTGCTAGTCTAAATCACAAAAATGATCATCAATGATCATCAAGAATGTCAATTACAGTAAGCTAGTAAATATATAAGCTTAGCTTCATGTCCCATAACCACTAGCTTAACTTAAATATTTACGAACAAATTGTAGATCTCCACTCGAAAATTGTCACAAGAGATTCAATCGAACAAGTCCAAGAATTAACCGGCGAAGTAAATGCAAGCGTTTCATATCATTTGTTTTACTAAGCTGTTTAATTAGATTTCTCGTATGAGTGAGATGAAGTGACAAATCACAAAAATGATTGTAGAAATAATAAATCACAAAAATTCACATTCGAAGACGTGAATAAAATCCAAAGAATTCGATTCCAAATTCATCAAAGTGGAAATACCCTTGCGACTTAACAGCCACGACTTACGACTTAACGTAAGTCAACACAAGAAATCAATGGCTCAAGAAATAGCACACGGCTTAAAGCAGGGGCGACTTAAAGGGTGGCGCGGCCTAACTACATGCGACCTAAGGAACGGCGCGACATAACCGGCCGAGTGACTTAAGAGCAGGCGCAACCTATACATGGCGCGACCTAAGCTGGTTGCAAGATATAGCAGGCGCGACCTAAATCAGAAGGCCAAGCGACCTAGTGGTTGCGACCTAACTGCATGCCGACTTAACAAGCCGAGCGACCTAAGGAGTTGGGGCATAAGGATGCAAGCGACCTAAGATGGGGAGACCCAGGTGGTGCGAGTTATACCAGGAGCGACCTAGCACGGCGCGACCTAGCATGGCACGACCAAATCAATGCCGAGCGACTTAAGGACGGTGCGGCCTATATTCGCGCGCGACTTAATGGGCCGAGCGACCTAACACAAAACGACCTAAGGGATAGAAGAAGGCCGAGCGACCTAACACGAAACGACCTAAGGGGTAGAAGAAGGCCGAGCGACCTAACGACCTATGGGTTGCGACCTATGGCAGGCCGACCTAACTGCAGGCTGAGAATCATCAATGTGCAGGCCGAGCGACCTAGGGGTTTGAAGTGCAAAAACTCTCTCAATTTGCAACCGATCGAGCATGAACGCTAAGGGATTACGCCCATCGGCTACCTGGTCGTATTGGCTCCTCGATGCATCATCAAAAACGTGTTCAAACATCAAAGATTGGATTTTTAAAGATTTGAACCCAAAACACTAAAAATTGGGATTTTCACCAATTCAATTCAAATCAATAGCAAATGCACATGAATAAGTGTTAGGAATTCATACCTAACAATCAAAGATAGTTATAGACAAAGATGTGAGATAAAAATCTGACCTTTACACAAAATCAATGAAGAAGAAGCTTGAAAGCACAGGAAAAATCAATGGCTTCTCTTTGAATTTGGAGTTAGATGTTGGATTTGCAAATGAACTTGAGCTTGGAGTTTTAATTTCCCATTCCTTCCTCCATTTTTGATGAAGCTTGAGTGTTAGGAAATGAAAGTAAAGTTATGAAGGGAAGGGGGTCGAGCTAGAGTTAATAGTTTAGGCAAATGGGCTAAACCAAACTCAAAACCCAAAGTGAAAAAGTGGCAAAATTCCATTAACTCCAAACATATCAAAGTTTATACACAAAAAGATCGCAAACGGTGTTTTGGACCAAATGGAAGTGGTTTCGAGTCCTAATTCGACCGTATGCAAAAAGTAACTTTTCGGACTAAAATCCGACTAACGATAAAATATTAAAATAAAATATTTTAATATTCAATCATAAAATATGCGGGTTGTTAATACCACAACAAATATGTAACTAATAAATCTAATACCGTTCACATCAAATTTTTTTTATGAACATAGAACCAATCGATGAAAATTACTTAAAATATAAGCTTAAAAAATACCTTATATGTCTAAAACACAGAAAAATTAATGTAGTTTGCACAAGTACTAAGGTTCGAGTAAAACCATGAACCAGCTTCTTTTTTTCTTTTCATAACACACTCACATTGTTTGGTATATCTACATTTTAATAAACAATCAGTCTGAGATAAACTTTTCTACTGATTTCTTACCATTTAACAATTAAGTTGATTAGTGACATAAGCAGGGAAAAATACCGTGCACCATTTTTTCTATCTAAAATTTGAACTTTGGTGCAAATTTTGAATTAATAAATCCAAGCAGCCATTTTTAAAAGAACGTCAATCAATTTTATAAATTATCAAAGGAACATTAATTTTTTTAATATATATAGTATTGTTATCATAATAGGATGAGATGAGAACTTTTTCGATCAACGTATTTTTTTGCAATCTATATTCTCATTCTCCACCTGATCACCAAATTCAAGTTTTTCTTCTTATCCTATTTTTTGTCATGTCTTTATTTCTATTAAATGTATAGCCAATTTCTGACCTGTTTATATCCAAATGAATATTTAATAAGTGTAAAATTCAACATAAATGTGCAAGACTTATTTTCATCACAAATTGTTATGTTGTTGCAATAGATAAAATACCAACTAAAATGACTAAAGTTGTTTAATTAAACTTTGGTTGATTAATAGTCATAAAAGTTGAACTTTAGACATGGGACTCCAGATGACTACAAAGTTCATGCACTAGTGGCCTATCTCAACACAAAAGGAGGACCTTATAAGAGCTATACATCTTAAACAGACGTGACACAAGGTATAGTTGGACACATACAGATTATACCTAAACAGAGTTGAGCATCTCAAAAAATTAGCATCTTGGAACACTAAATGACCTTGAATGTAAAGGAACCCTGAAGGCCTTAGAAAGCTAGAAGTCTGAAGTGGCATGGCGACTTTAATCTTCTTGATAACTAAAAGAATATTTAAATTTTAATGGCTTCTAAGTTCAGGAAGATTTCTAAAAGTTGGAAAGCTCTCGAGGATGAATAATTCCTTAAAGCTCCTACCACAAAAAAATCCTCAAGTGGTCAATTAAGGGTTGAGAGGTTCGTTTGTGGATGAAAAGAGGAGAAGCATTGAGAGAAGGAAAAAAGATTGCCATCGCTAGTTTTGGGGAAAGAAAATAAGGTATTTGAGAGGGGAAAAAATTGGGGAAAAAGTGGAAGCGAGAGGGAAAAGAAATTCGGGAGGGAAAAAGAGATTAGGGAAAGTGGAAGAGAGCATGGGCATAAAAAAGCATGCAGGTGATTTATTTTTAGGAGAAGCATCATTTTAGTTAAATTTAATATGAATTGAGATATAATAAATTGCATATTGCTTAAAACGCTGCCATTTAATGTTGTTAAAAATGAATTTTCTTATAGTGACTCCATATATCAAAGCAAGGTCATGTACCAAACATAAGCATCAGGCAAAACAATTTCGAAGTTGAGACTACCAGAAAATCAAAACAAAACAATATCAAAGCAAGCTCAAGTGCAGAAATAAGAAAACCAAAAGGGGAAAAAAATATCAAAGCAACCAAACCCATAAGTATACCGGTATTCATCAAAAACTTTGAAATTCAAATCTTAACATATATACGAAAATATTGAAAATTAATTATTATATAAAGGACCCAATTCATAATTGGCAAGGTAATTGGAAAGATAATCAAAGTTGAGGACAATATAAATCGGAAGGGGCAAAAATCATACCAATATCAATCGAAGAACACTCAATAAGGAGCCGCAACCATCAATAGCCAGTAAATTAAAGCATATAATCAACCAGGAATGAAAGGAACAAAATGATTCGAATGAATTTCCAAGCGGTTGAAATTTTAATTTTAGAAATGCATGATTTTTTGATACGGAGTGAAAGAAAGAAATGAGTAAAAATTAGAATAGAAAGAAAGTGGGAACAAAAATATACACGGGGAAACCAAAGTAAAAAGTGGCCATGAAATAATTGAGAGGGAAAAGATGGAGCCAAAACTAAAAAATTTGATAACTTAAATCATATGATAGATAAAATGTTGTCTAAATAACAAGCATGTTCATAGAGATTTCATAGGCTACTCAGACAACAAATGAAAGATTTCAGGGGCTTTATAGCTAAAAGATGGTTTTTTCATGTGGTGTGAAAAAGTGGGATAATAGAAAATATAACTTATGTTGTATGATCACTGTTGTCTGATTCACTTTGTGGCATAGTGAAATCATAGCTAAAATGGTTACATTGATTACATTCCAACATAATAGATATACAACTAAGTCCGTAAAGGCACATATTAGAGATTTGATTCCAAACAATGACTGGACTACTGATGTACCACCCGTTACAGTAAATGGTGTACCACCCGTTACAGTAAACCTCTAGACAAAATGTACCAAAATCAATAAGAACATCTTGCACTCTTGCCAACACAGAGCTGGCTGCCCCTCGAACATGGCGTATCAGATTACATCATTCCTTAGGCACTAAGGCTGCAAAACATTTGCACCTGGCATGCATACCAAATCCATAAATATCGAATCTAGATCGTGGAATGATGCTCCTAATGGTAGCGAACCACTTAGCTCTGTTTCATATCCCCTTGTTTTAGTCATTACCTAGTTGTGAGGCTTGTGAGGTCACGATTGCCTATTTCCTCTCTTAGCAAATCCCACTTAAAATGAAAACACTATCCTCTAGGCAACAATTCAATGCCAGCATTCATCCATACAAGTTCTTCAGAATATAAAATAAACAAAGGCACTACTTCCATTACTTATATTTTGGAGTCATCCTCAAGATTAGTAGCAATTAGCCCTCGCACTTTAAAGAACTCCATCTACGATTCCATTATTTCAAACCAGTCTCAGACTTCTTCTGAGCGTCGAATATGTATATGATTTTGGAGTGGTAACGATTTTGAGTCATCTTATATAAGTACACTCCCTCGCTTATCGGTCGCTCCAAAACCAATCTATAGATTCTCACAAACTCAAACTTCAGTTCATTTGGAAATAAACAGACAATACATAAGAGCTGAGATCACTTCCTAACCGTTTAAGCATACAGATTTCCTTATCATTTGTTCTAGAAGAGCGAAACGACTTTATACATACATTACAGCATCACCGAAGATAACCGTACCATATAATTCCTTTGTTTCTTCTATATATTTCCAAAGTTAAAAATTGGTCAAGATTTGATTGTTGGTTATTTAACTATCAAATCAATAAACAATGAAATCAGAGATTTAAATTTATATGGGAAACCAAGCACGATAAAGCACAAGAGCAACCACTAAGCCTCTTTAATTAATAGTTTCATTAATTAAAATCACTTTGTAAACACTTGTATTAAAATACTTTTACAAAGATATACATATATATTACTTATTTATACTCTTTTAACACTTGTAAACATATCCCAATACTTATCCCAACGGCATATGTATATTCATAAAACCATTTCAATACATTAAAAAGTATATTTACAAAACCATTTCAATACTTAAAAAAGTATATTCACCAAATGATTTCAAGGTATAGAAAAATATCCATATGTTTATTTCAACGGTATAAGTTTATTCACAAAATACTACATTTTCAATACTTAGACAATATAACCATATACTTTTCTCAACGGTATAAGTATATTCACAAAACACCTATAAAAGTTTTCATTTTCCAAAATTCACATTTAAATGGGCCAAAAACAAATATCATAATAAAAAATTATTACTATAAACCTAAACCACTTTTCCTTCAATGCTAAGTTTGGTAAGAATCTTTCCATACTACCATAATTAAGAAGAATTATTTATCAAAATCTAATCTTATTCCTTCTATAAAATTCGCTTTTTATAAACCCATTCCATATTTATAAGTCCTTTTATAAATCTCCAAATTAATTTATAAAATTTCTTTTATAGATCTCTGAAATTATTTGTTAAACTGCTTTTATAAATCTTTAAAATTATTTATAAAACTCCCTTTCATAAAACTCGTTTTATTGTTACAACTCTTTTCTATTTATAAAACCTCTTTTATAAATTGATTTTTATAAAAATCCTTTACAAAAATCCTTCATAAAAATTCTTTTATAAAGAGAAAACTCATTTTTATATATCTTATATATTTAACACATATTTCCATTATTGTTAAAATATCACCTATAAATCCATTCTTTTATTTATAAATTACCCATCCATAAATCTCTCTTTTATTCATAAAATATCATTTAAAAATCCATTCCTTTATTTATAAAATATCGTTTATAGAACCATAATAATATATATAAAATATTATTTGTAAAATAATTTTTTATTTATAAAATAATAATCATAAATCAAAACAACCAGTAATGGTATTTTCAAAATATTATAACGAGGCCCAGGGCACCATGGCACTTGACATGTGCTAACATTTCCTTTTATCACTGAAAATATTCCACTTTTAACGTATGTTAATGTTATATCCGATATGGCCAGGCTACCAAGCTTCTGGCACTCAATATTTAACGATAAATGGTTAACACATCATTTAACCAATATTAATTAACCCACATATTAATTAATTTCAAAAAACATCATTTTACTTTGCAAGCATAGAACAGAGATTTATTCTACTCAACATATATCCAAAATAATCTATTCAATTTAATTTAACAGAACGATATTCTATTTGACCAAATAGATATCATCAATAAAGTATAATTAATTTAACCATTTTATTATTTAAAATAATGTAATTATGTTCAATCATAATTATTTATCATAAATTTATACTTTATTAAAACTATCGACTATTTATACCATAGTGTTGTAGTCATCAATACGAGTCTAACGCAAAAATCTATGGGTTAAACGGATTGAAGATGAATGAGATATCCTAGTTTTAAATTCAACACAATTCATTAAATATCAAAAAAAATTAATATTTTCTCACCCTAACTCAACACCAGCACAACCCATTCACTACTCTACTAGACCCGATCCACTACTATAACTGCCATCTTCCCAAAAAATGCACGCCCAAACAATTTAAACTCGTCACGATCATCTTACGGCTAATGCCTCCTCGGCCAAAGCCAACCAACTCCAATCTACTCACCACCTATCCCAGCACCATCGGCCACCACCACGACCTACTCGATCCTCGTCGTCGTCGTCACGAGCTCAAGGACCGCACCTGCAAAAAAGATAACTAGCCAAACCATAGTTCGAGATCGTTCCCCAACCTTCGACCAACGGAGGTCCTCTGACCAACGGCTTTGCCTTGCCTCGACTTCCTCCCAATAGCTTTGTTGATCCCCTCTACCACCCGATCATCGAAATTTGCGATTTGAATGGAAAATTTTCCTCTAAAAATCTTGTCTTGGAGAAGTGAACATGACCACGCCCTCCAATCTCAATTTCATGTTCGTCAAAAAATTGCCAAAATTCAACCACATTAATTTAGGCCAACAGCTGCCACCCTACTCAATGAAACGATAAGCGACCATTTTTTGAAAATACTACATTCTATAACATGAAACTTTGTATTTTAATGATTTTGCTAGTTTCGATTGGTTTGTAAGACAACGAATTTTGAAGCAGGATGGAGGGGCTATTTTCATTAATAGGAAATGGAAAACAAAAGGAGAGAAGAAAGAGAGATGCAAAAGTAAGATAGTGAAAGAAGTGAAATAATGGGCACACTTATATATACTTATACAAAAAAACGAACATCATTACTTAAAGCTTAAGAAAATCCAAAAATTGAAGCTAACATCATATCAAGATCAAATCACATTAAAGGTTTGTTTAATATTTTGGTTTTGATTTGATTTTGAAAAGTTTTGAAAAGAAAGTTTTATGGTACACTGCTACAAAATATCAGGTTCACGTACAAACCACGAATGATAGAAATAAAAATATGATCGCTTGCAACGGTGCGACATTATCTTGAAACAATTATAAAATGCATCGGTTATTTTATCTTGCGAAATTCAAAACTGCTAACATTTTCCACAAAACACATTAAACAATAAGTTAAATATTTTTCAAATTAAAATTTATGGAAAAATCCTATAAATCAATTAAAAATATGTTATTAAAAATCGAGGCTTTTTATTAAAAGTTAATTAACTTATGATTTATTAAATTTTAATCAAATTTGATTATTTAATAAATTAAATATTCCCATTTGAAACGTTAAAATTCTGGATCGTTACATTAACTGTCAGTACGTAACCCCTATGTGCCTTCTAGTAGTCATACATAACACACTGCCTAAATTTGGAAAGCGTTACTACTCTAATATCAACGGATACATCAATATTTAATCTCGATACATATTGATTGGGAACATTTAAAATAACATGTTTATTTTTATTGTGATAAATTAGTCGTAGTTACAACACTTTGTAAATACAATCACAGAACATACCATTTACAGATTTTGTATTAAATATTCTTTTAATATAATTAATTAATTAATTAAAAACATTATATTAAGTGTATAATAGAAAGAAAATACTTTTATTTCAAACATTGGTCAACTAGTTAAATACATGTAACAAATTACATAATTGCCCCTAGGTTATACTCCTAACTCTGTTAGTCTCTTACTTCACCTGGGGTCATTTATGGAATCTTATTCCAACTTCTCTAATCCATTTTCTCAAAACTGATCAGGTTATTCCCTCACTAAATGGGTGTGCTATTATGCTTTAATCATCTACTCTGTCAATTAACCCTCTACGACGCTTGATAAACTACATTTATCATCTGGAACAATTCAGAGTATGTTTCTCAAATTCCAGTGAGCATGAAGTTCTGTTAGAACTATATCGTGACATTGTTATCATACAACAATGTTATGTGATTCTCAACGTTTGGAATTACCCTCAGCTCAGTTATAAATTTATGCATTTATATTTATATACATTGCTTTTTCATTTTGGCGTTATTTAAGATGATGTACTTGGTCTTTTTCAGTGTCAACCACAGTCTCATTTGGAACATTTCCAACTTAAAGATTCTAAACTCAAATTTATTATTGACATATTATACTCAATACATCTTACGAAGTTTGAGTCCAAACACTCCTTTATAAGGAGTTTGTTGTTTCTATAAACAATTCTTTCGTATTTCATAAACAAACGATAGCACTTTAAACTACCATTAAGCGATATCAATTTGGATTTGATGTTGGCTTCATGTATCAAATACATAAAAAAAATGATATCATGGACAACATAACATGTATGATAATTCCTATCGCCAATGCATAAGGAACCTATTTACATATTCCATATTAAACATTTTAATGAGGTGTCCTTTGCATATCATTTTGGGGCATTCCCAATATATTTTATACATACTATAAAAAATATTATTTACAAATCCAACGTCGAGTATTAAAACAACAAAACTGATTTTAACAGAAGTACGTTATTAACAATCAGTGGTATGTTAGTTACTTATATTTTAGAAATATCTATGTACCTTTTAATATTCTTTCTTTGAGTATGCGCTTGCTCTGCATTTTAACTGAAAATCAAACTGTTTAATACATCTATCAAAACACTTGATTAATTTTAATGCTTTTAGAATGATACTTTCATATCCATTATTGAATCATATCTGTAAACCCATATGCATTATATCGCTCCCACTGACTTCAAGACACTTTGGTTGATATGTGCAAACAGATTAGTCTAAATCTACATTCATAACTTTCTATTTTGGCACTTATATACCTATCAATCAGGTTTCTAACCAAGTAGAATTCAAATGGAAGTAAAAGGTCCAGACAAAGACGAAACAACTTGAGAACCTAGAAACATAATTAGAAGAAGTAGAAAAGCATACTTAAGAAAAATCACCATAACAGGAGCTAAGAATTCCTACCGGTGCTGACATATGAATTTCTTACACTTCTTGACTTCACAACGCTATATACTTCGTATATAACCTCAACATATCGTGGTCAAGTGCGTTTCATAAAGTTTGAACGTGCAATTCTCGAGTTTGAAGAGAAGAAAGCCAAGAAAGCAAGATAGTTCAAGCATTAACAAGAAAGCCATCAGAATCAACTCAAAGACTGTGAAAAAGAGTTTAGAAAGTATCAGAAAGGATAGAGAAGAGTAAAGGAAGAATAAGAATTGACTTTTGCAAGTCAATTTCTATCGATACTGATACGATTCCTATTGGTGTGATTGGAATTATGGCCTATGAACCCCACTTTATCCCTTATACGGCTTTGGGCTTCCTTCTGGACTCCACTACAAGAAGGCTTCTGACTCCATGCTTCTGTGCCTCTATAAATACAAAACCTATTGCAACTAGAAAGGAACCTAATTTTCTAATGGCACAGACTCTACCATTTCTTCATCTCCTACCTTCCTTATAATAGCAACCTAGGTAGCTGCTCTTGGAAGTTCTAGGATATAGAGCATGTCAAGCCCTTGTACTAGGGACTTTGACTCTCTAATTCTCTATAAAGAACAATCAATAAAACTATAAAGTGGACGTAGCTAGAGATTATTGAACCACTATAAAATCTTATGTCTCCCTGTTCTATTTTCTTTTATTTTCAATACTATCTGCTAGATCTAGAACTTACAATAATTCAACCTTGGGTATTGATCCATTTTTAGCGTCAGCATTCGGTGCTTTCACCGACAAAACCGAATCTATGCTTAAATCTAGCTCTTTACTTTGGATTGGATGGATCTAGAAGTTGGATATAGAAAATTAACTTGAGGAACTTGAGAGCTTGTTATTGGAAACTTATGGGATCTAGAAAAGGAAAGTATGTATTTGGAAGATCGACGGGAGTGGTAGCTGGTGGCGATAAAGCAAGCACTCACTAAATGAAGTTAATAACGGAAACATAGTACCAGAATCCTCTACTCAATAAGAGGTAGTTACTAGAGGAGAATTTGATGAGATGATCCATGAAATTAACTAGGAAACAGCAGATAGCCAAAAGCTCTGATGGACAAGACGGAAATTTTTCTCAACCTATAACCCCGAACTACTAGGAGAACTAAAAGAAAACTTCACCTGCTATTGAATAATGGAATTCCTCTGTTTCTAACCTAAACAGGAGAGATGAGGGGAAAAAGCAGAAGGAAATAGTTATTGGAGTTGTAGGAGGACTTGTCGGAGGAAGCATGAGTGCTCCCTCCACAAGAAGACCAATTGGTACTGAGAGGATTTCTATCCATACCGAGAGAAATGCCCATGGGGAGGATACTCAGGAAGGTAATGCTATGGACGTATCTAATAAGGAAGTTGACCTGCAGCTTGATGGGGATGATTTTGAGTTGGAGGTTGATGCTGATGAAGGTGGAGTTCAAACAACTGCAGCACAACCAACTGCAAGTCTATGGAATACTAAAGGACTGGTACTCCTAGAAGCAGGAGAACCAAGACGTCACCCGACAAACCGAGACCGTTTGTGGAGTTAAATACTAGACACATCCTCTGATAGTTGACCTTCGAGTTGCCATGCTAGTGAGGAGTACATCGCTGATATGGTCAAACAATTGGTGGAAGAAAGAAGGGGTAGGAAGAACAAAGATTATGGTTCCGCCCCTAGCCGAACTCCATCCACTTAAAATATCTAGAGAGAAGATTACCACAGAAAGTTCACCATGCCTATAATGCCATGCTATAATGGAACTACTGATCCGAGACAGTACTTACTCGAATACGAATGGCATGTGGATGGAGCTAGTGCTATGGATGCTATTTGTTGTAGGTTTTTCCATATCTTCTTGGAAGGAGTTGCTTCTATATGTTCACAGGCCCGTGCCTAAATCCATATCGACATTTGGTGAATTGTCTAAGAAGTTTACGGAGCGATTCAGGCTCTGTACTACACTACCAAAAGGACATTATGTCATTGTCTGGCTTGTCAAAAGGACCCATGAAGTCTTTGAAAGGGTTTTTGAATCGAATCAACATTGCAGTGACCGAAATAAGAAACCCGCAGGAAGATCTAGATTTATAACTTTGGTTCGAGGAATCCACCTGGACACAAATTTCAGTAGGTGGATAAAGATGAAACAACCTGCTACCATGGAAAAATTCCACCAAAAGGAAAATCAGTTTCTGAGGTTGGAAAAAACAAGCATGGTTGAAGGTAAGCCCAGCAATGAGGAATCGAAAAGGTTATTGGGAGTAATGTTGCAGTTAACCAAAATGGAAATAGTTTCTAAACTACAGTGGGAAGTGAGGGGAAAACTGTGAATCCAAAGAAGAGGAATCAGAGTGCTAGTCGACATGATGGGGAAGGAAGAGTTTGAGTAACCTAAGACTTGAGGACTGTACGCCATTGAATGAAAATTTGAAGAACATCTATCTTGCCACTCAAGGAACTGAACGTTAAACTGCCCAAGTGGGAAGCGACTGAGCAACAAGAAAGGTCAGGGAAGTATTTTGCTTCCATGAAGCTCACGGGCAAAACACAAATGAATGTAGGCATCTGAGGACTTAGTCAAAGAATTGATAAGAAACAACAGACTTCAGCACCATATGTGATGAAACCACAAAACATTGATTATTCTATTGGACCTCAAGGGCCGAATCCCTTGATTATTCTATTGGACCTCAAGTGTCGAATGCCCACGGGAAACTGCATAGACTTGGTGGAGAAGGGCCTAAGTGAGTAGATGGAAAACTGGTCATAAACACCATTACAGGAGGACCTCACCCAGCGCAGAAGTGTTGGGGGTGAGATGGAACAATACGCTAGTTCTTTAAAGCATGTACTGTAGAAGAGTTGCTATGTTGTTGAAGATGGAGCTTCGGTTAAGCAATAAAGAATGATTATGGATGACGTTGTGTTTTATAATCGGGACACTGAAGGCATAGAAGCACCGACTCTCGACCCAATGGTGATAACGGTTGGGATCAGACCAATAGTTGTGCATTGAGTATTGGTCGACAGTGGAAGTTCGGTCAACATCCTATTCTAGAAGACATTAGATCAAATGGAGATCAGCATGAAGAATGTGAACTCCTGCAAAAAATGAATATTCGAGGATTTTTATAGGTTAAGCTAAACAATCGATTGGAATGATCCACCTCCCTGTAGCACCCGGAGAAGGACAACGAGGGGTGGTTCACATCTAAACCTTCATTATTGTCAATTAGTATTCCATTTATAATGCTTTCTTTAGTCGACCGGTACTGACTGACTTTAGAATCACTTTGTCTCCATGGTGTTTAACGATGAAAATCCCAATAGAAATAGGATATGCATAATAAGAGAAGACCAAAGCGCCGTAAGGGAATGCTGCATTGCTGAATTATGTAAAGCTAAATGTCGTGAAAAGGGAAAGAATGTGGGAAGCCTCTCTGCATTCAGGAACCGAATACATAGCAATTACAAAACAAACCCTGGCTCGGGCACCATAGTCGCTTTGACAAGGCTAAGGCCCAGGAAGAAGTCAGGGGAGATACATACTGGCAGAGATTATGGTGACTACCCCTTCTGACATGGACGACCCGACTCAGTTCTTGAAGATTAGTTCTCGGCTAGGAATCAAATTGTGAAAGAAATCGATTGAATTTCTTCAAGAAAATCTGGATGTATTCGCTTGAATTCATTCTAATATATGCAGGATATTGCCAAAGACAGCATGTCATGCACTTAAAATCGGTCCCAAGTTCACACCATTAAGACAGAAGAGGCACAGTCTGGGTCGGGAGTGATCCGCTACATTGAAGGAAGAAGTGGATAAGTTGTTGGCCATTGGCTTTATCCGTGATGCTACATATCCTAAGTGGGTGTCAAACCTTGTGTTGGTCCAAAAATCGAATGAGAAGTGGTGAACTTGCATTGACTACTCAGATTTGAACAAAGTTTGCCAAATGGATAGCTTTCCGTTTCCCATGATCGACAAGCCTGTTGAGGCGTGAACTACTCTCATTTATAGATGTCTACTCAAGGTACAATCTAATTATGATGCTGAACCAAAATTGGAGAACTCCAATTTCATCACAAACTTGAGACTATATTGCTATCGCATAATGTCGTTCGTTCTGAAGAACGCCGGAGCTACTTACCAAAGACTAATAAATGTAATATTCAAGGACCAGATCGAATGAACAACGAAAGTGTATGTAGGCAACGTGTTGGTAAAGTCATGAGCGACTAGAAACCATCTGGATGATATCTCTAAGTTGTTTGAGATCCTTCGAAAGTATGAAATGAAGTTGAACCAACTCAAATGTTCTTTTGGAATTTCTTCTGGGAAATTTCTCGTTTTTATTGTGAACGTAAGGGACATTGAGGCTAATCCAGAGTAGATTGATTTCTTATGGGATGTTAGAGCCATGATAAAGAAGGATTTATGAAGCTTAAATGGAAAGTTCTCAACATTGAACTGATTTATCTTCAGAGTGACAGATAAGTGCATATAGTTCTTTTAATCAGGACTGCTAGAATGCTTTTGAAGAATTACTGTGACATATGGAGATACCACTAGTTCTGTCTAAACTGTTGGACAAGATGGTACTTATTCATGCACCTGGCGGTGTCTGCCAGCGCACTAAGCGTAGCATTCATGCATGAAGAAGCTATGGTTCAATAGCTCATCTGCTACATTAGGAAGTGATTTACTGGAGCTGAACAAAACTATCCGAAGTTGGAAAAGCTGGCATACTCCCTGCTTATAGCATTTAGGAAACCGCAACCATATTTCCAGGCATACCCGATCATGGTGCTGACAGATCAACCCTTGAAGTAGGTACTATATTGAGCCAAGACTGTGGAGTGACTTCTAAAGCGGAATATTGAGTAGAGCCATTATGATGTGACATACCATCCCCGAAGAGCAACTAATGGACAACCGCTAGCTAACCTCATCGTCAAGTTCACTATCTAGGATGATTAGGAGGAGGACACAACGGTTATAGTATCCCAGTGGAAGTTGTTCGTTGATGGAATGACAAACAAATTTTGCTCAAGAGCGGGAGTTGTGCTTGCGACTCTCGAAGGACGGTCAATTTGCTATATGCTCTAAAGCTGGACTTTCCTACCACTAACAACGAGGCAAAATACAAGGCATTGATAGTAGGATTAAGGGTTGCAAAGGAACTGGTAATAAAGACTCTACATATTAATAGTGATTTCCAACCAGTCGTCTGCCAGGTTAGAAGGGAATATCAAGCTCAGGGCACAAAACTTGCCCCATGCTTGTCAAAAGCTTGGGAGTTTCTCGATAAAATTGAACACTACACAATATCGCACGTTCCTAGAGAGGAGAATATAAAGGTTGATTCCTTAGCTAAGTTAGCTAGTTCCAAAGAAGCACAGCTCATGGATTGGTTATAGTAGAAGGACTGATTGCTATTAGCATAGATTAAATGGATGTTAATTAACTTCTGGAGACTACAGAGGAAGTAGAGTCGTGGTCGGCGCCAATAAAGGACCACTTACTTTGGGGAATTCTCCTAAGTGACAAGAACGAGCGAAAAAACCTCCTTCGTAAGGCACCATGATTCATAATGCAGAACGAAGTGCTACACAGGAAGGGATTCTCTTCCCTCTTGCTTAAGTGTGTAGCCAAAGATGAATCCAGGAAGATTATCAAGGAAATTCACAAAGGCGGCTACGGGAATAGCACTAGGGGCAACTTTAGCAAAGAAAGTGCTCCGTTATGGATACTTCTGGCCAAAGCTAAATAAGGATGCAGCTGATTAAACGAAGCAATGTGATACGTGCTAAAGATTCTCGAAGATTCCGAGAGCACCATCAATAGGACTTATGCAGATGGTCAGTCCTTAGCCATTCGTAATTTGAAGAATCGACATTGTTGGCGTGCTATCAATGGCGAATGGAAGAGCCATACACTATCGTTGTAGTTGATTACTATATGAAATGTGTGATGGCCCGCAAATCCGTACCCTTTGAATCGAAAATAATCCATACATTCTCGACCTAAAAAGCCCCGACTAACGGAAAGTCAAGAGAAAGAAAAGAAGAGAGAAGAAGAGAAGAGAAGAAAGAGAAGAGAAGAAAGAGAGAAAATAGAAACGAACAGAATGATACAAAATTTCACATTGCAGTGGAAAACATATAATATCATATCAATGATCTTTATAAAATAGAAACTGTGTATATATATACACACACATATATACATCAATCAGAGTACAACAATCAAACAATAGTTATCAGCTTGGACAGTTACAATAACCTATCCTCACGAATGCTCATAAACAACAACAACAACTAAGCAGCGGATAAACAAAACAGATACGTGTATACGAAATGTAGTTCTCCAGCTCTCCTGTTGAAGCTCCAAAAGCACCAAATTTGAATCCTATAAATATACTCGGTCTGACCCGGGCATTGAAACGGAATAACGCCCCGTATCAGTCTGGTAAACCAACGTGAGAAACACACTCAACTGAATTTATTAAATTACCAAACTTTTCCTTTATCGAAACAAAAGTATCTCATAAGACGCGCCTACAGATAAACACAGACATGTTTTTACGTTACAATAACTAAAACCTTCCATATCAAATCATGTTATATTATACTATTGTCTAGTATACAAATAATGTTAGAATCTCAATTATTGGATTTTAATGACAACAACTATACAATTATGCCAAAGAATCTCTAAGCTAATTTGCAGGTACATGACCATCAAAAAGAGATAATCAAATACGCTCAAAATGAAGATACATAGTACAAAAGGATGAAAGAATATATATGGAGATACAAGAAGAGATATATATAATAGAGACAAGACGAAGGTGACAAACAAAGTATTATTAGTCATATAGTGTCGTGTCTAGAGTTTACAAATGTTAATATCTTCTTCAAATGGTATATACACATATACATTCATATTTTAAATGAAAAATCAAGTTTTCAAAAATTGCATGGAGCGGGACTCGAACCCAGGTCACTGGTTCAGAAGGCAAATGCTCTAACCATTTGAGCTATGGTAGTTCTTTATTACGAGCTAAATTCAGAAGTCCACATAATGTCATTCAGACGTCTGAATGCTGAAACAAAATTATGGTTCCACAATATTCAAACGGCTGAATAAGGCCAAAAATAGCCTATTTCCTTGCTGTTTGTGTTTCAACTTAATTCAGAAATCTGAATTATTTTATTCATAAGTCTGAATAATCTTGACGGCTATTTTCATGAATAGATGCTTCTCTTCATCAAAGAGAAACGTCTTCAAAATCAATGGTTGCACATGTTCCTTTCAATATAACTTTTCGTCTATAGTTGCAACTCTTTATGCACTATAAATAGATTACATAATTCAACAAACAATCCATAGAATCTAATTTTTAATATTCTTGAATTCCTATCTATTCTCTATTTTCAAACTGCACTCAAACTGCTTACATTCTCTGATCGCTGATCACTTTATCTTCCACAGTTCTCAAAGCACGTCATACTATATATCATAAACGAGAAGATTATAGGAAGATTGTACTTAATTGACTTATTAGTGTTATTCAAGAACACATTACAGTCAGATACATTTGTTATTTGTAAAGAACTCATATTCGGTTGCTCAGGCGATAGAAGTCCTGTTCTGTTGCTCAAGCGGTCAAGTCCTATTCGATTGCTTAGACAATAGAAGTCCTGTTCGGTTGCTCAGGCGGTGTAAACCTATTCCTCCGGGTTAAGTGAGGGTTGTTAGTTTTAATTCTAGAAGGATCTGAGACTGGATGTAGAACGGGAGTTCGAACCAGTATAAAAATCTCTGATGTCATTTACCTTACAGCTTTTACTATTCACTTACTTATTCCGCACTAATAGTTTATCCATATTACTCGATCCTATAGCATAGCTTATTTCAACTGGTATCAGAGCTTGGAATTTTATCGATCGTCACAACATTATAGAATATTGACCAGTAAATGATCCAGTCGAAATACAACAGGCAAAATCCATGTCGAAGCCATTAATGAGGACTACAAAAAGGTACTTTTTGATCTACAAATTTCAGGAAAAGATAATAATGAATTATTTAGTATAAGCAATAAGATTTCAAAGCTTAATTTTATTATTTTAGAAAAGATGAAATCTGTTGAACTTGAAAATGAGAAGTTAGATTTAGAAAATCAACTTGGTGTTTTAAAAAATAATTTTGAGGCTCTTAAAGATTTTTATATGAGCAAAACACCATATTTGAAAAAAAATTCAGAAAATTTTTTTGATTTGAAAAGACAAAATGGTTTATTACAGTCCTCGTTAGATAATTCAAAATCTCAAAAATTCTTTCTCAAGAGTGAGAACTGTACGTTAGAAAACGAGAATTCTGAATTAAATGAAAAAATTGATATCTTAAATAATAGTAATATTTCTTTTGAAAATAATAATTGTGACTTTAAAGTTAAATTTGATAAACTTAACGCTGAAGTCATAAAATTTAGTAAAGGTCATAATGATTTAAACATGATTTTATCTTGTTCTAGACCTTTACGTGATAAAAGTGGTTAGGATATAATAAATTGATCATAGAAATAGCACTGGATATGCTTTCATGTATAGTAAAAATATTAGTGCTAGTACTAAATTTCGAGTAAAGTCTGAATCCAATTTTTATAGAAACTCAAATACTGCTATGACCAATAATGTTTATAATTCTCTAGAAGTACAATATCATTGACTTGAAATATGAATGAAAATTATCTAAGTATTTAGGTTCCTGTTAATTGGAAAAATAGAGAAAAATACATTAATGATTATTTTGATATGGTAGTCAATAATGGAAATTATATTTATGAAGGTTCAACCATACCCAAATGAGTATGATTTCCTAAGACCTAATCCCCCAGACCCTAACATAGTAAGTGGGATACCAAAAATAATAATTGTTTATTGCAGGTACTCGGAGAAACAAAAGGAATAAGATTGATTTTGGAATTTTAAAGAATGTTCCATACGTTTATTAGAATTACGTGCTTACAATGAAATGTGGACTTCAGCAAATTTTGTAAAATCTATTTTATTTTTCCTTCATAATTAATAATGAGTTTATCTCGCTATTTACAAGATATTTTATAATTTATTATATTCCCGCGTTCTTTTTGATAATGACAAAGGGGAGAAATTCATATGCTTATTAATAGAGGGAGATATTATACTTAGGGGGAGATGTTATATTTAGGGGGAGTTTTAAACATATTAATATTCTTTTATATAGAATAAATATTTCTTAAAATTGTATAGTCGTCATCATCAAAAAGTGGAAGAATGTTAGAACCTCAATTATTGGATTTTAATGACAACAACTATACAATTATGCCAAAGAATCTCTATGATAATTTGTGGGTACATAAGCATTAAAAAGAGATAATCAAATATGCTCAAAATGAAGATACATAGTACAAAAAGATGAAAGAATGTATATGGAGATACAAGAAGAGATATATACAATAGAGACAAGACGATGGTGACAAACAAAGTATTATTAGTCATATAGTATCGTGTCTAGAGTTTACAAATGTTAAAATCTTCTCCAAATGGTATACACACATACACATTCATATTTTAAATCAAAATTCAAGTTTTCAAAAATTGCATGGTGCGGGACTCGAACCCAGTTCACTGGTTTAAAAGGCAAGTGATCTAACCATTTGAGCTATGGTAATTTTTTGTTAGAGGATAAATTCAGACGTCTGAATAATGTCATTCAGCTGAATGCTGAAATAAAATTATGGTTCCACAATATTCAAACATCTAAATGAAAATATTCAAAGGGCTGAATAAGGCCAAAAATAGCCTATTTCCTTGCTGTTTGCTTTTCAACTTAATTCAGAAGTCTGAATTGTTTTATTCAGAAGTCTGAATATTCTTAACGGCTATTTTCATGAATAGACGCATCTCTTCATCGAAGAGAAACGTCTTCAAAATCAATGGTTGCACCTGTTCCTTTCAATATAGCTTTTCATCTACAGTTGCAACTCTTTATACACTGTAAATAGGTTACATAATTCAACAAACAATCAACAGAATCTATTTTTTAATATTCTTAAATTCCTATCTATTCTTTATTTTCAAACTGCACTCAAACTGCTTACATTCTCTGATTGCTGATCACTTTATCTTCCATAATTCTCAAAGCACGTCACATTATATATCATAAACGAGAAGATTATAGGAAGATTATACTTAATTGATTTATTAGTGTTATTCAATAACATACTACAGTCAGATACATTTGTTTTTTGTAGGGAAGTCCTATTCGGTTGTTCATGCGGTAGAAGACCTGCTCTGTTATTCAGGCGGTCAAGTCCTATTCGACTGCTTAGGCAGTAGAAGTCCTGCTCAGTTGCTCAGGCGGTGTAAACCTATTCCTTCGGGTTAAGTGAGGGTTGCTAGTTTTAATTCCAAAAGAAGTCTGGAACTGGACGTAGAATGGGAGGTCGAACCAGTATAAAAATCTCTGATGTCATTTACTTTACTGCTTTTACTATTCACTTACTTATTCCGCACAAGTAGTTTATCCATATTACTCGATCCTATAGCATAGCTTCTTTCAAATAATATTAATCATAGCCGAAATTGTTAATTGATTAAATTCCAGCATATAGCCTAAAACGGGTAATACAATCGAAATGGAAGGAACATAGTGAAGTTTGGATTTCCATGAAATGGCCAGGTGAAGGGACTACCTTCCCGCAGTACATCTCTAGAAGAATGTACCGAGGACCATCACAAAGGATCTTCTACCAACACAAGACCAGTCCACCTCTATTACTAGATGGTACCGAATATATCATCCTCCAGTCGTTACCGACCTTTACAGAGGGCCCTCATAGCACACAAACCACAATAATCAGATACACGATGTCATAGCGTGTAAAGATATATCTAGAAAAGGATGATCATATCCTACCTCGGAGCGACCAACTTAGCCTTGCCGCATCTAACCATGTTTTGGTCATTTCTGGTTGATGAGGGCTGAGGTAACGATTACCTTTCACAATCACATATCACATCACTTGGAAAGCCATATGACCATTTCCGTTGACTACTAATTGTCTTCCACAAAAATAAAATTCTTAAGCTCATACGTCTCATGGAGGGTGTTAAGCTAAGAGAAGTAGCCCTCTCTGCCACCACTGATGTACGTTTGTAAAAACCAATGTACGTAATCTTTAGAAATGCAATGTTAGACAAACATCCATACAAGTTCTCCAAGAACAGAACAAACCGAAGGTAATTTCTTACCATATCCTGTTGAGAAATCCCTAGGATTAGTAGCGAATAGTCCTTGCATTGGATATTTCATAATAAAGAGACCATTGCTACTATATGTATATTGGGATTTTAAACCCAAATGATCAACAAGCATCCCCCACTATGAAAATTCGGAATATCAATATCATCACGAAGAAACCTGCACAATCATCGCATATACATTGGTCCGAAGTGGTTTTTGAATAAATCGATCCCGGTCTCTTCACACCAACAACGCAAAATCATTTCTAAACCTCACACAGAAACTAAGTCTCATAGACTTATCATGTCTCCAACTTTCAACTTGCTATCCTTCGGGCCAAGAAGGAAGCTCGATAGATTAAAGTAAAATCCTCACTACACGAATCAACATCCTCAACACAAACGATAATCAAGCCTACACAGAAGGCTACGTACTAAGTATATGACTAAATAGTTCCCACATCAAGTTAAGGAACTAAAATGGCCAAATTTGATGGTCGGTTATTTAACTATCAAAGCAAACAAGCACCATAACAGTCACTAGGCCCTTTTAATTAATCTTTTATTAATTAAATCATTTGCTAAATATCCACTTCAAATTATCTTTAAACAGGTATAATTCCAAACCATTTCAACTTTTCAATATTGGGAAACATTTCCATATACTTATTTAATAATAAGTAAGTCACAAATCTATTTATTTTCAACACTTAGAAAATATTACATGTACTTAAATCAGGATTAAGTATATAATTTATTCTTTAAGGAAAATATTCTCTTAACATATTTATTTGGGTCAAAACGAATGTTGCGTAAAACATCGTGACGACAACCCAAAATCAATAGTATAGGGATCAAATTAGATAGATATATAAATCCCATATACTATACAAAAATATTTCCTTTAAAAAATCATTTACTATAACAATAGTGCTATAGTCCATCATTTTCATTTTCTCGAAAACGTCTATTTCAAAAATGAATCTTGAAATCTATGGTTTCGATACTTAAAATATTTTAAAACATCTTCAATAATTTAACTTCATCTAAAATATCACTTTTCAAAACATTCATTCAATTTAAAAGATTATTCACTGTCCAAAATCGTGAATATATTTCATTTACCAATTTCAATATTTCTACACATTTATTAAAGGGTAATCCACTGTCCAAAATCGTGAATATATCTCCTTTAATAAAATCATTCCTTCTACATTTTTATTAAAGGGTAATTCACTATCAAAAATCGCGAATATAATTCCTTTAATCAAATTGTTACTTCTACATTTTTATTAAGAGAAAATTCACTGTCAAAAATCGCAAATATAATTCCTTTAATAAACTTCCATATTTAATTCATCAAATTCAATTGATTTCGGATTTCTAAAATAGTGTTTATAAACTACATTTATTAATAAATTCCATTTATCTCATTTACATGCCTAAACTCAAATTATAAGTTAATTACTTATAAATCATCTATTTACAAAATCATTCTTTTTATAACTTCTTATTTTATAAATCTTATCCACTTATAAGATTCATTTATACTTCCTTTTAACACTAATAAAACTCCTTTTACAATTCCATCATTTTGATTTATAAAATATCAATTTTATAATTCTTATATATATAATGTTTATTATAACTTCAAAATTCTTAATTTAACTTAGTTTACAAATTAATCAACTTCATGTTTCTAAAAATCATATTCTGATTATACTTCACAAAAATATAATTTTTATAACATAAAAATTATAACTTTTATTTATTTGAAATAAATTCATTTCCTTAACAATTCAAAATTTTAATAGAACATCTATTTTCAAAATCGCTTTAAAATCCTATTTAATTTAGAATCATCACTTTAACATTTCTAAATTTCAAAAATAGGCCCAATGCTGCAACGGCATTAAATACATCAATCACGACATCCAAAACATCATATATCATTTGATTTCACAATATCAATAAATAAACCCAATACTGGTGAGGAATCTAGGATCCCTCCAACATGTCACCTATAAAAACTATACATATTAGAACATGTGTACAATGTCCGCTTCGAGTCAGACGCGCATACAAGGGTCATCCGCTCATACACGGGAACGCATAGGGTCTCATCTGCTTCAATAGGCAGGAATATATCCAAATGCCAATCAATATATGTAGGATATATCATTTAAACAATCATCAATCGTCATATATAAAATTTATTCTCACTTATATAAATATCAATGAGGCAGCAAGAGTGAGTTGTACTCACTTTGGTTCCAATAGTAGTTGCAATGTTTTATTCCAAATAAAATTAAATAGTTGTTTAATTTTATCAAAATTAATGCTAGCACCAATTAACTATAAACTAGCTCTAAAATGCAGTGCTCATCAATACGGACCTAACGCAACTTGTTTCGTCAAAAAGGGACCTCGTACGAAGAAGTTATGATGTTTTAAAGTTTATACGAATATATATATATATATATATATATATAAATCAATTTCAATTTTTATTTTAAAACCTTTTAAATAAATCGGGCCTTTGATTTCGCACCATCAGATCTGAGTCATGTTTTGCTTCTTCTTCTTCTTTGTTGTTTACCACATACGCATTCTAACCATTGCCGTCGATCCACTTTTGATCGTCGCCATCACTACGAACGCCTAGCCGATGATCAGGGACCGCCATGCGTAGCGCCACAGGACTGAGCACCACCACCCTCAGTCCAGTCGAGCTCGGCCACGTGTGTACCTCAAAAAACGTATGTGAACGCATCACGTTCAACCTCAATTTTCCGTTGATCCATCATGTTACTTTCGATCACCACCATTGATCTGAGAGATCTCATCGCCCTCTTCATCTTTGTAGTTGATAATTTTTTTAAATAATGCATGGATTGGAAGAGATTGAGGGAAGAACGATGATGCTTTCTGGCCAATGAATATAACACGGCGGCTAGCCCTAGTTGCTTTAGGTTTTAGTGAAAATAGAAAAAAAGTTGGTCTTTTATAGAAAATTTGACGACACTATTCATCCGAAAATTTACCGAACTCCAAACGAAGCGTGCTGCCTGACGTTTATAATGTTTTACCCCTATTTCGAACATAATGGAATATATATCGGAAGCCAATTCAATCGTATTTGGAAGATAGGTTTTCGAATCGACTTATTTAAATTTAAAATTCACTTAAACAGATTTCTACGTGTTTTAACTTGCCGCGAACAAACCATAAATCCAATCGACATGAAATTTGAAATCCTACAATAATAAAACATTACAGATCCAACGAAATGGGTTTCGTCAGAATTCGAGACTATATGACAAATGACTATTTTTACACCTTATTTAAATATTAAAATATTCAATTTGTTTAATTTAACTTTTAATTCAATTTTAAAAGTTCTCTAACATTATTCTAATTCAAATAGAATTTAATTCAACTTTATAAATATTTTTATTCACATTAAATCCGATTTCCAATTATGTACACAATTTCAAATATTAAATTAACAATTTAATTATCCTATTAAAACACTATATTCGAAATGTAAGTTATTCAAATTATAAATTTAACTTGAATATTTAAAATCAATTAAATATACGAATTTCAAAAGACTGAAATTTTGGATCGTTACATTCTCCCCTACTTAAAAGAATTTCGTCTTCGAAAGTACCAAGTAAGAAAATATCATAAAATCCATTAACTTGTCAAAACAATTCATTTAAATTAGATATCAAATCCATTTAAACCTTTAACTTTTTCCACGATCATTAGTTAAACTTTTTATAAAATCTTTTCTAAGTTTTCAAATCCATATACAGTTATCTTTTAAAAACAACTAATTTCGTTTAACTCTTTAACTCAATAATCAAAATTTTAGTTATCAAAATTTTTCCAAAATTTTCTAATGCTTAAATTTTCGAAAAAATTTCGCCAGCGTATCCTTTGCATGGTTCGATCGTAGTAGGATCACAACATATATATATATATATATATATATATCACAAGTATACATCTCATCTTCGAGGATGAGGCATCCGTAGGAAAAAAAGTATAAAAGTACGAAATGTAATCTGAAATAGGTACCTTATATATTATTAGAAAGCATATACGACTAATATAGCACGAAAGCGAGCTCCAAATGCATAGCAAGCGCCATCCGCACCTACTAAATATTCAACCCACAAATGAGAAACATGTATATGTGAAAGTAATATCAACATACAACATATACCAATACAACAACTAAATATGCCAATATATCAAATGCACTCAAAAGCAATAAATCTAATCATCAAATAACTATCATCCAACTAACTTCCAACAACTATCCAATAAAGCTATAACCAAATCCATATAAATTCACTTCTCATTAATATTCATTGAATTGATTTTGAATTGTAAATCACGTTTGATTCATTAACAGTAGATTTTACTAACATTCATTTATTCAAATTCAATTAGTTTACATTCACAAATTTACGTTCAAGTTGGTTCACTTTCAATTCAAATCAAATTCAATTTCATTTAAATTTACTTCACTTCCAATTTGAATTCGATTATTTAACTTTCAATTTCATTAACACTTAATGAATTTTTGTACAATCAACTAACATCCATCTAACAACTAATGCATATCCAAACAAAATCAAATTTATTTAATTTACTCTCAACATTCATATTTACTTCATTTACCTTCAATTTGGTTTAACGCTTTTAATTCCAATTAGTTCAATATTCAATTTAGAATGAATTCTAATATTCATTATATTCACAACTTCTTAACTTTTATTCAAACTCTTAACGTCAACATTTCCATTCCATGTTTATTCACAATTTCACTTTTATAATTAAAGTTGAATTTCCTTATATAACTCAAGTTCATATTCGTTGAACTACTTCATTTCATTAACTTCTTATTATTCAACTTTACATTGCACATTCCCTTTGTTAATTCATTTTGATATCAAAATCAACTTGACTCAACACCACTTAAGTTACGTTTCATTTCAACTTCATTTACAGTCACTCCACTGTACAACTTAAGTTCGCTGCTAATTTTATTTTATTTTATTTTATTTAACTTTTATTAAAGTCAAATTTCATATCATTATAATTCAATTTTTGTTTTGTTTAACTATTTTAACAATTGGCTTTGCTTACATTTTCTCATTCTATAAGTTATGTAATTTATTTATTCAAACTTCCAAA
This sequence comes from Allium cepa, assembly GCA_030765085.1. NCBI lineage: Eukaryota > Viridiplantae > Streptophyta > Magnoliopsida > Asparagales > Amaryllidaceae > Allium > Allium cepa. The sequence continues at coordinate 951,940,046 of CM060934.1, read as the reverse complement.
TTCATATCATATAATCACTTATCAATTTAGTTTAATTCCCATTTCAATAAGTTATTTGATCTAGTTCAAATCCAATTCAATAATTTAACTTTCCTTTAGTTAAATTTCAAATCATATATTTATTATATTAACTCACATTTATTGTTTCATATTATAAGTCCTAAACTCAGTTTCACTTATATTCATCAATTTCAACTTTGGATTTTGAACTCAAATTTGTTTATCACAACAAACTTAAATTTCAATTTACTATTGGTAGCAAATCTATCACGTAGAAACTTGAAAATGATATTGATGATGCTGGAGTTATCACCCTCATTATTTTCCAGCAACAGTAGTGAATTCAGTGCTTTATATTCTTTTAAAGAAGTCCTTTTTATATTTATAAATTACATTTATAAACCTTTGACTTATATAATTTCACTATTTCACTTCACTTGTATAAGATCATTCCAAATTTGTTTTTGTTCACAACTCATATGTATAACTATATTCACGTTGTTTCATTTCTTATATATAAGATTATTTCATAATTGTAAATCTTTTTAGTTATAATTCCATACTTTATAATTCATTTGATTATACAATTTATTCTTTCTACAATTGTTATTTTTATTTAGATTATTTAAACATCTTTTATTAACTTATATATTTACATTTTCAAACAACCAAACAATCAATTAATATACACTTTATAATTTATGAAAAATTATTTCCTTTATATATAAAATATAATCGAGGTAAAATTATTTCATTTACCCAATTTAAAATGATACGATGTTGACTTGCCTCGTTTAAGTGTATGGAAATCCCTATCGATAATATGGCGTCCCACATACCGACCAGAATTCACAAACAACTCAACGGATAAGCAAGCACAATATAAAATATTTTATATCAATAACAAATACGCGCTCATATATATAATACACTTAACTCAATCTAAGGTGTTTCTGTCCCTGTTTATACTGAGTACACATCAAGGCTTAAGAAAATACCAAATATAAGCTCTGATACCATGTGCGACGGTCTACAAACAGTGGTTAACTCCACCGTAGCTCACACTGCTACCTCGCGTTTTGCTTTTACGGCTAGCCTCTCGACTACAACCAACCCTTTCACACTAGGGACATGTAGGGTAAGAGTCATCCGTTGCTACCTAACAAGAAGTGAGAACCCCCTATCATGCTGAACATAATCAAACAAAACCGATACGTGTTTACGAAATGAAGATCTCCAGCTCTCTTGTTGTAGCTTCAAAAGCACCAAATCTGAATCCTGTAAATATACTCTGTTTGACCCGAGCATTGAAAGGGAAGAATGTCCGGATCAGTCTGGTAAACCAGCGTGAGAAACACACTCAACTGAATTTATTAAATTACCAAAATTTTCCTTTATCAAAACAAAAGTTCCTCGTAAGACACGCCCACACGTAAACACGGACATGTTTTTACCTTATGATAATTAAAACCTTCCATATCAAAGCATGTTATATTATACTAGTGTCTAGTATACAAATAATATTAATCATGGCCGAAATTGTTACATTGATAAAATTCCAGCATATAGCCCAAATGGGTAATATAATCAAAATGGCAGGTACATAGCGGAGTTTGGATTTCCATACAAATGACCAGGTGAAGGGACTAACTTTCGGTAGTACATCTCTAAAAGAATGTATCGAGGGCCATCACAAAGGATCCTCTACCAACACAAGACCGGCCCACCTCTATAACTAGATGGTACCGAATATATCATCCTCCGGTCATTACCGAACTTTACACAGTGGGCCCTCATAGCATATAAACCATAATAATCAGATATACGGTGTCATAGCGTGTAAAGATCTAGAAGAGGATGCTCATATCCTACTTGGGAGCGACCCACTTAGTCTTGCCGCATCTAACCATGTTTTGGTCTAATGAGGCCTGAGATAAAGATCACCTTTAACAATCACATATCACATCACTTAGAATGCCACACGGCCATTTTCGTTCACTACTAATTGCCTTCCACAAAAATACAACCCTTAAGCTCATACGTCTGAAGGAGGGCGTTTAGCCAAGAGAAGTTGCATTCTCCGCCACCACTGATATACGTTTGTAAAAACCAATGTACGTAATCTTTAGAAATGCAATGCCCGAAAAACATTCATACAAGTTGTCCAGGAACAGGACAAACCGAAGGTACTTTCCTACCACATCCTGTCGAGAAATCCCTAGGATTAGTAGCGAATAGTTCTTGCATTGGATATTTCATAATGAAGAGACCACTGCTACTATATTTGTATTGGGATTTTAACCCCCAAACGATCAACAAGCAGTCCCTCATTATGAAAATCCAAAATATCAATATCATCACTAAGTAACCTGCACAACCGTCGCATATACGTTGGTCCGAAGTGGTTTTTGGATAAATCGATCCCGGTCTCTTCGCACCAATAACGCAAAAGCGTTTCTCAACCTCACACAGAAACTAAGTCTCATGGACTTATATGTCTCCAACTTTCAACTTGCTATCCTTCAAGCCAAGAAGGAAGCTCGATAGATTGGAGTAATACTCCGCACTACATGAATCAACATCCTCAACGCAAACAATAATCAAGCCTACACAGAAGGCTACATACTAAGTGTACGACTAAATAGTTTCCACATCAAGTCTAGGAACTAAAATGACCAAATTTGATAGTCGGTTATTTAACTATCAAAGCAAACAAACAAATATTTAGCACTATAATAATCACTAGGCCCTTTTAATTAATCTTTTATTAATTAAATCACTTGCTAAATATCCACTTCAAATTATCTTTAAGAAGATATAATTCCAAACCATTTCAAATTTTCAATATTGGAAAACATTTCCATATATTTATTTAATAATAAGTAATTCACAAATCTATTTATTTTCAACACTTAGAAAATATTACATATACTTAAATCAGGATTAAGTATACATTTAATTCTTTAAGGAAAATATTCTCTTAACACGTGTATTTGGGTCGAAACGAATGTTGCGTAAAACACGTTACGACAACCCAAAATCACTAGCACAGACATTTAAAAATTATATAGATATATAAATCCCATATACTATACAAAAATATTTCCTTTCGAAAATCATTTACAATAACAACAGTGTTATAGTCCACCATTTCCATTTTTCTCGAAAACATCTATTTCAACAATGAATCTTGAAATCTATGGTTTCGATACTTAACATATTTTAAAACATCTTCAACAATTTAACTTCATCTAAAATATCACTTTTCAAAATATTCTTTCAATTAAAAAAAATTTTCACTGCCTAAAATCACGAATATATTTCATTTACCAATTTCAATATTTCTACACATCTATTAAAGGATAACCCACTGTCCAAAATCATGAATATATCTCCTTTAATCAAATCATTGCTTCTATATTTTTATTAAAAGATAATTCATTGTCAAATATTGCAAATGCTTCTACATTTTTATTAAAGGATATTCACTGTCAAAAATCGCGAATATAATTCCTTTAATAAACTTCCATATTTGATTCATCAAATTCAATTGCTTTCAGATTTCTAAAACAGTGTTTATAAAATCCATTTCTGCTTATAACTTCAAAAATCTCAATTTAACTCATTTTACAAATTAATCAACTTCATATTTCCAAAAATCATATTCTGATTATATTTCACAAAATCATAATTTTATAACATAAAATTTTTATTTTATTTATTTAAAATAAATTCATTTCCCTAACAATTCAAAGTTTTAGTAGAACATCTATATTTAAAATCACTTTAAAATCCTCTTTAATTTGGAATCATCACTTTAACGTTTTTAAACTTCTAAAAATAGGCCCAATGCTGCAACAGCACTAAATACATCAATCACGACATCCAAAACATCATATATCATATGATAACAGCATATATCACAATATCTGTAAATAAACCCAATATTGGTGAGGAATCTAGGATCCCTGCAACATGTCACCTGCACCAAATATACATATTAGAATGTGTACAATGTCCGCTTCGAGGCAAACACGCATACAAAGGGTCATCCGCTCATACACGGAAACGTATAGGGTCTCATCTGCTTCAATAAACAGGATTATATCCAATTACCAATCAATATTTATGTGATATATCATCCAAACAATCATCAATCATCATATATAAAATTTTCTCTCACTTATATAAGAATATCAATGAGGCAGAAAGAGTGAGTTGTACTCACTTTGGTTCCAATAGAAGTTGCAGTGTTTTATTTCGAATAAAATCAAAAATCCGTTTGATTTTACCCAAAATTTACACTAGCTTCAATCAACTCCAAACTAGTTCTAAAATGTAGTGCTCGTCGATACAGACCCAACGCAGCTTGTTCATAAAAAACAGACCTTGTATGAAGAAGTTATGATGTTTTAAAGTTTATACGAATATATATATATATATATATCAATTTTTATTTTAAAAGCTTTTAGATAAATGGGGCGGATCCGATGATCAAGGACTGCCATTCGATGCGCCGTAGCACCGTGCACCACCGCCCTCTGTCTAGTCAAGCTCGGCCACGTATGTACCTCAAAAAACGTGTGTGAACGCGTGACGCTCAACCTCGATTTGTTGTCGATCCATCATGTTACTATCTATCACCGCCGTCGATTTGAGGGATCTTGTCGCCCTCTTCATCTTTGTAGTTGATAACTTCTGAAATAATGCATGATTGGAAAAGATCGAGGAAAGAACGATGATGGTTTTTGGCCATTGAATATAACATGGCAGCTAGCCCTAGTTGCTTTAGGTTTTAGTGAAAATAGAAAAAAAGTTGGCCTTTTATAGAAAATTTGATGACACTATTCATCCGAAAATTTTTCGAACTCCAGATGAAGCGTGCCGCCTGACATTTATAATGTTTTACTCTTATTTCGAACACAATAGAACATATATCGAGAGCCAATTCGATCATATTTGGAAGATATGTTTTCAAATCGACTTATTTAAATTTAAAATTCACTTAAGCATTTTTCTACATGTTTTAGCTTGCCCCAGACAAACCATAAATCCAATCGACATGAAATTGAAATCCTACAATAATAAAATATTATGGATCCAATGAAACTGGTTTCGTCAAAATTCGAGACTGTATGAAAAATGACTATTTTTACACGTTAATTAAATATTAAAATATTCAATTTATTTAATTTAACTTTTAATTCAATTTTAAAAGTTCTCTAACATCATTCGAATTCAAATAGAATTTAATTCAACTTTATAAATCATTTTTATTCACATTAAATTCAATTTCCAATTATTTACAAAATTTCAAATGTTAAATTAACAATTTAATTATCCAATAAAATTACTATATTCGAAATATAAGTTATTCAACTTATAAAATTAACTTGTGAATATTTGAAAATCAATTAAATATATGAATTTCAAATGACTAAAATTCTGGGTCGTTACAAGATGGGCCGATGCAGAACTGCTTACCACAATCACTACTAAAAAGGAAAAGGTAATTAATTTTGTAACAAAAGGTATTATTTGTAGGTTTGGAGTGCCTCGAAAGACTATCACAGACAACAAGACTCAATTCAAGAGTGTTGAGTTCAAATATTTCTGTAGGCAGCACTAAATCGAGCTTCTCCACTGTAGCGCATCCACAGGCAAACGAGCAAGTGTAAGCAATAACCAAAATTACCAAATCCACCATAAAGAAACGACTGACCAGAGCTAAAGGCAATTAGGTTGATGAGCTACCACTTGCACTATAGGCTTACAGGATAACGCACAAATCTGTGACCAAGCACCTGCCATTCGCCTTGGTATATTGTTCAGAAGCTATGATCCCAGTGGAATTAGAAGCCCCTTCTCATCGTAGAAGACACTTTAATCAAAGAAAAACGAGAAGCTACTGCTTAAGCTCCTTGATCAAATCGATAAGAAGCGGAAAGAAGCTGAACTGAAGGTTGCCACTTAATAGAAGTGAGTGGAATAACACTTCAACAACAAAAATTTGCAATTGCAGCTTCAAAATAAGGGATCTCATTCTCAAACAAGTTATCCCTATATGGGAGCGCTTGGCCCAATCTGGGAAGGACCCTATATGATCAATTAGAAGCTTGGAAACGGAACATTCAAGGTGGCAATCATCTGTGGAATTCCGATTCCACGTGCTTGGAACAGCAACTTGCCGCGACACGACTACACTTGATCTCTTTATTTCTTACTATCACAAATAAGCCATGTAGGGACACTATAGGCATGTAAATCGGCAGGACTTTCCATTTCTTATGTTCATCAATAAAATTAGCTTCTTGAACCAATAGAATTGTGTTCTCATAAGAAAAACCACCATATATATAGAAAAATTAATCCCTGCCTTTTGAGAATTGGCGTTACTCTAGCAACGTTGGGAAGGCCCAAAACTACTAGGTCGATAGTGGAAATTGATCCCGGCCTTCTAGGAACCGAAGTTGTTCTAGTAATGTTGAAAGAGCCTATAATCGTCAGGTTGATGGTCAAATCGACCCTGCCTTCTTCGAACCAGCATTGCTTTGGCAACATCAAAAAGGCCCAAAACTGCATGGTCAATTGTGAAAATCCAGCCTTGTCTTCTAAGAACCGACGTTGCTCTGGCAACGTTGGAAAGGCCCAAAAACATTGGCTCGATGCTGAAAATCGTCCCCTACCTTTAGAGAATCAACATTGCTTCGATAATGCGGGGAAGGCCCAAAACCACCGGATCGACGGGAAAATCAATCCTTACCTTCTGAGAACTGATATTGCTCAAGCAACATCGGGAAGGTCCAAGCCGCCAAGTCGATGGGGAAAATTGACTCGGACCCTTCAAAGTTTGACATCGCTTAGAGATAAAGGATAATGAAAAGAATAGGTGATGCCCAAAGGTAGGCAATAACAAGGGGAAATGGACGGAATTGAGCTACTCATGAACTAGTTTCCAATGATAGAAACTGGTACACAACTGGGATCTCAACACTGAACGTGGAAGAATTTTTTATGATGAAAAATGATGATGATGCATCTTTACGATATATACATGCAGATTGAGATTGGCTGATGATGTCAACTTGAAAGAATTCGAATGCAACCAAGGAAGTGGCGGCATTGAAAATATAGTGCTTGGAATCAAGCAGTGGAGTCAGTAGTTCCTAGAGGAACTACCATGCGAATTAGATTAGGGTTAATTGAACGAATTGCTTTGGATATCGAACATCTTGTAGATGCCCAAATCTTTACATTTAGGCTTAAGGATAGGGGCACATACACTGAGACTTGGTCAAATAGAACTCAATTGCTCCCAAATAGGAATAGTTGTAGAGTTGCTAAAACTTAGTTATGTTCCACCAAACGGAGTATTTTGGTAGATAAAAATAGAGCTAAGTCCATTCCATAAATTTACGGTAAATAAGCATATTACATGGAAACGGAAGTGAAATACTGGCAATTGCAGTAGAAGCAATCATAATATGTACATAAGCAATCATACATAAATAGCTACAGTACGTAACATGCAGAAAAGTACATAGAAAGAGATTACAAAGGAAAAGCTAATCTTTCATTACTAATAATCTTTTATGTAAAAGTCAGACAGCGGAAGCCATACCAGCACAATCACGGCCAGTTAAAAGTGAAAAGACAAAATACCGACTTAACCACCACAACAACACAAAAACCAAATGCTCAGCTAGCGCGCACACACTATTGAGCTTTCCCCTTCTTGCTACTCTCGCTGCCTTTACCAGTGCTACCCAAATTGGTCTTGAGCTTTTTTTATCCCTTTGCTCTCCTTGCCTGGAGGAGTCTCGCCTTCCGAATGATAGATTCCTCACCGCTTGGAGTATATGGCTCTATGGACCGGCTTGATGAAGTCTCGTGCTTTGTTGTTGGTGGCTATATCTTTAGTGCAGGGACCTTTTGTCAGATGCTCGTCTGATTTATAGAGGTGGACGGGTTAACTTTGGTTTCCTTCTTTATTATGATCTTATCCATATCCTTCCTCAACCTCTCAGCCACAGAATCATGCTCAAACAGGTTAGAAGAACCTATAATGAGCACATCCTTCTCCTAGGATACAAAAATATCCTCCAAGCTTTCTAGGGTGGCAATCTTCTCGGAGTCAGGGCCTAGGCCAGAACTGGAGACAGGAGTTGTGACAATTAGTCCTGTAGAGATTGAGGTGGATGAAGTAAAGATAAATGCAGGTCCCGAACCTTTCACAGCTAGAGGGGAGGAGGCAATTGAGGTTGACCTACAAGTTGGAAAATAGAGTGATAAAGTTTAAATGATGTATTCTCACAAGAACCGAAGCTTCTCGTACCTGTAGCAAAATCCGGGTGAGATATGATAAATTCGCCTTCTTCGCTCCCAAGCTCCCCGGGCTGCATCACAACTGGAGGAATGAGTGGCTCATGGAGTGTAGTTACAATTAAAATTAGGATCTCATGGGTCGGTTAAGTGAAAACCCCAGTGGATGCAGGAATGATTGTCGCCATCTCTCTGGATTTCGTAGTGGATGCTTCGAGTAGACCCGATGAGCTTAGTCCTGTGAGAGATTTGCTAACCTCGGCAGCAGCAGTATCAATGGCCTATTTAGCTAGGAGAGCCCTTTAAATAGAAAAGGATTCAATGTCCTTGGCATCAGGGTACAGAGCCATTATCTCCTCCTCAGAGCGATAGTCTCCGACTTGCATAGACCTGCACAATAGTTCCTCCTAAATGCCAGTAAGCGGTTAGGATAGTCATTCCCTCGCCATATCAAGTTCTTGTTCATCACCATGTTGGTATAAAAGAACAATATGGTGGCATCGAGCTCTTCGGTAGTTTTGGCCTTCTCTTTCTAAAGCTCTTCGAGCTTTTGCGTAGAAATTGCAAGCTAAAGGTCATTAGCTTTTTTTGTTGGACAGCTTCTCCAACTCATTGGTGATTTTCATTTTCTCCTTGCTAAGTTTGGTTTTCCTCCCAAAACACAGCAAGTTCTGCATCTTGTTCTGAGATAGTTTGGTCTTGAGTCTGCATAATATCATCTTTTTGGGTAAGCGCTTGGGCCCTTTCATTTGCTAGCTTTTTAAACTCGGCACTCTCGGCCAGAGTAGCTTTCAATTCATTCCTTACCATGACCTTGGCAGTACATTGAGCGTGATTTTACTCTTCTGTCAAGATATTAATGTTGACTTTTTGCTTTTGTGGGAGGTCTCTCTCTGGCGACCTTAACCAAAACCTTGTCTCATTCCTTAATCATTCATTCAAGGTTACCTCTCTTAGAAATGAAGGATCAGATGTTGTTGTAGTTAATCTTCTTTGCTTCGGAGAGAAATGTACACAGTTTCTTCCACTTACATCCCTCGTCGATGTGCTGCCCGACGTGCTGCCCGACGTGCTTTAAGTTTTTCATCAATACCTCTTTCGGTATATCTAAAATGTAGTGATCAAACTTGGCATCGTGTAAGAAGAGGTATGGATAAGGGAGTAGAGATTCCCATGGAAGGAGGCAAAACTATAGTAGTTATAATTTGGAAAGGTAGAATTTGTTGTATAGAAGGAGTTTGAGTCTTTGTATGCAGTGAAATATCAGCAGAAGCAGGCACCTGACGCTTAGAGGAATCTCTATGATGTTTGGATGCATCAGAAGGCAGCACGGTGTTGGCCTCCCTTTTCTTTCGCTCCTTCCCTCTCTCGCTATCTTTCTTACCAATCACCTCTGTAAGCCTCATAAGCTTCACAGTCTTTCCTCCTCCATCTTACCTCATTAGCCTTATAGAGACGAGGTGGATAGGGATTGGGAGTTTGACCTATGTATTTTCTGGCTTTGTAGGAAAGCTATTGATAATAACCGTGACCCATTAAACATAAAAAAGGAAAAGATAGTATAACAATCGTGGCCGGGGAAAGCTCAAGTGTATCCAAGGATGCATGTTTGTGTTCCTAGTAAAGTGTATGATGTCGATGACCCCTTAAGTACTTTATAGACCATGTTTGTATGGACGTAAAAATTGAGTTTCTCTACCTTCATTTACACTTATTCTGGTAGAGAAGCGAAAGCTAGAGCCTACCTTGTTTAGAATGTCCTAAACGGTGAAATCAATTTCATCAGTATCCCTTAAGCCAATGATGACGTCACCAAAGGAGCGGGATCGACACAGAACCACTCCTAAGGGAAACACAATTTGATTTCCGACCAATGTAGAGGTCTGTACGATGATGTGCTCCATATGAGGAAGGCTTGGGAGATCTAGACTCATATAGGGCATTTCTTGGAATGATTTGCCCTCTTCTTTGCTACCATGATAGTCGCTATCGCTATCCCCAGTGTCTTCACCTTCCTTTTCTACAATGAACTATTTTTTTCTCCTCTTATCTTCATCATTTTCATCCTCTTCAGGCATTGAAGACATCCCAGCTCATTTCGCCCACTCGTCCTATAGCATCATCAATGGTAGCTATTTCCTCCACGTGCACCAGTCTTAAAGAAGCTTTAGCCTCTCTATATAGAGTTTCACTGGAGTTGCGAGTGCGACGAAAGATTCGAGCCAGTGCTCCAAAAGTGCTCGAAGGAGTGGAGTCATGAATAACAATTTGATTATGGGGAAGCAAGCCACATCTCAAAGATTCCCATTGGTAATAAGGTAGGCGGTGGTAAGCTATTGGAATCCAACTTCTTTTAAGCCCTTGAGCATGTCTTCATGCTCTTCGCGATCTTCTCGATCTAGAATGCTTAAAAAGAAATGAATGACAAGTTGAAGATTTGATTTGAAAGAATTCAAGCGTAAGAGAGGTAGAGAAGAAGATGATTATATCCTGATAAACCGAGTCGGTTGAAACCGTATAAGCATTGAACGTACAAATATTCATCTTTAAACACCAAGCGTCTGTTGTGGAGCTTTTCGATAACTTTGCATCGGCACTAAGCTTTAATAATCATGAAGGAATGGGAGGCCCATCTTCTCTTGAAATTCAATAGATTAGTAAGCTCATCGAAAGTTGGCGCTTAGTTGAATCGATCCATGAAAAGAACATAGAGCAAACTTAAAAGAGCATATCCATTAGGGTGAATTTGGAAAGGAGCCAATCCAAGTTCTTACAGAACTGTACGGAGGAATATACTGAAAGGAGGAATGACACCACTCAAGCACATGTATCGATTGCACACTGTGTATCCCGACGGAGGGCAGTGTGCAAAATCAGCCTTCTGAGGGGAGAAGCACATCATCTTCGAGGATCCTGTGCTAATGACAGAAATTTTAGAGCATCCGAGCCATCATGATTATTGGCTCTTGCCCTAGCGGATCATTCAATATTCTAAAGCCTTTGAGCTAATTCAAAGGACGCTGCTGGTCTGCCATCGACCTTGCTAGAATTAGAGAGCCTTCCAAATGCGACGTAATAGCATGATCGAGCCTGATAGGAATAGTTGGCGAAGGTTGAGATATTGAAGATCCAACTTTGGGAGGAGTACATTCACCTTCACCGGCCTTGAAACATAGTGATTGACAAGTCATTCTGAATGGGAAAACTTAGCGTTCAACTCAGTCAAGTATGTTTTTACTTGAAATTCGAACCCATGTAGCTAGCGATCGAAATGCAAAGAATGTCAACATGTGTTGACTAACTGGATTTTGATCATTAACCAGGGAAAATAATAAGTGTTAATCTATGCAGTGTAAGTCGAGTGTCCTACACACCATGAACGGACCATTTTGTGTAGATTGCTCGCTCATGCTAGAAAAACAAACCGCATCATACGTTAAAATTATATATCAGAACTTACCCATTATCGATGAATAATAGATATGGAGTTGTTGTCTGGAGCAATATGGAAGCTTTTCGTTTAAGGAGCATAGGAAGTGTGGCAACAAGAAAAGCGATGTGATTGAATCATCCAACATAACCGTTCTCGGACAAGAACTGTTTTATTAGAATTCAAGCGACGATGCTGGATTAACCATACATTAAGAGAGTTAGCCAAAGTAAGAGAATCAAACTTGTCCTCGGAATGGTGCGTGCACAACCAAGGTAAAAATCGAGTTAATCAAAATCAAGCGCAAACCAAACTTTGACTATCTTCCTCAATAACACGTGCCACACCACACCATCATCGCAATTGTCATCGCCATGATGTTTGATCAATATCCAACCTCAGGAAAGTTAGAGTTTCTAATCCGTGGTTTGAACTTGGAGATCTCAGATTTAAGAACTTTCTATGGCAAATCAAAGTATGGTGGAAGCGAGGATTCGATGCGGCGTGGGTCTTAAGATCGATGGTGATGCCATATGTCTGGGCGGCGATGGAGACTGACCTACGGTAGGTTGAATCAAATGCGCAAAGGAATCGACTTGGTAAGAAGTAAGGCACGAGGAATAAAGTAGAAAAAATTCTAAGTCTAAAAAATCCCTTAAGTAGAGAACTCAAGGAAGACAAAACGTCCCGGTATTTATATGAATCTATTAGTATCGAGAGGTCTCCTCGAAACCTTATAGAATGCACAATACAAGCAAGATATTTTTGTCTAAAGCATAAGGTTGTCTCTAAGTATAGATCCAGTTCTCAATGCAATGAATGGAATTCCAACCGTATAAAGCAGTTGAAACCCGTTGAAGGAATATGAACTAAACATGAGCAACGTTCCGAAGCAATGCCTGAACCATCGACCTGAGCTTAAAAGATAACAGTCAAAGCTTTGTCTCAATCCTGAACATGCGTTTTTTTATAATGAAAGCATATTCTAGGGGGTAAGTGTTAACCGGGTTTCTAACCAAGTAGAAGTCAATCGGAAGTAAAAGGTCAAGATGAAAACGAAACGACTTGAAAACATACTTAGAAGAAGTAGAAAAGCACACTTAAGAAAAATCACCAAGATAGGAGCTAAGTATTCCTATCGATGTCGATACGATTCCTATCCGTGTCGATACGAATTGTTTCCACTTGTTAGCTTCACAACCCCATGCACTTCATATACAACCTCAACCACTCATATTCAAGTGCTTTTCCTAGAGTATAAAAAAGCAATTCATGGGTTTGAAAAGAAGAAAGTTAAGAAAGTATGATAGTTCAAGCATTAAAAAGAAAACCAACATAATCAACTCATAGATTATGGAAAAGAGTTTGGAAAGCAACAAAAAGGAGATAGAAGAGTGAAGAAAAACAAGAATTGACTTTGCACAAGTCAATTCCTACCGATACTGATACGATTCCTATCGACACCAATAGGAATTTATTGCCTTCAGGCCCTACTTTATCTCTTGTACGGCCTTAGGATTCCTTCTAGACTTCGCTACAAGTAGGCTTCTGACTCCATGCTATTGTTCCTCTATAAATACAAATCCTAATACAACTAGAAACGGATTTGATTTTATGTTGGCATAGACTCTGCCATCCTTCATTTCCTACCTCCCACCCAATCGTCACTTAAGAAGCTACTCTTGGTGGTTCTAGGATATAGAGCCTATCAAGCCCTTGTACTAGTGACTTGTACTCTCTAATTCTCCGTAAACAACAATCGATAAAATTACAAAATGGACCTAGGACAGAAAATTTCGAACCACTATAAAAGTCCTGTGTTTCCTCGTTCTACTTTCTTTTATTTTCAATACTATCAGCTAGACTTAGGTCTCATAGGTTCTCTATAACTCAATTTTAGGTGTTGATCCATTTTGGCGTCAACAATACTAATTCATAAAATCATACAAGGCGGTAGTTTTCTGAGTAAACCTAAACCAACTTGAGCACATGGAATAATGAATTTGTTACACTAATTTCAACAATTGAAATTCTCAATAATATTCTTATCGATGTGGCTCACTATATTCCAGCTGCATTTGTCTTTCTCATAAAGATACTTTGCGGCCAATGGATCATGTTTCTTTGGGTACACCTATCAAAATCATATTTTGATAATGTACTTGGAATCTATTTCGGGTTTGCACATCTATATCATAGAGTCAACACTCTTTATGGTTTAGTTAAACAATGGAGGATTATATATTTTGACATTGATAAAAAAACTCATAGTTTCTCTTCAATGTGCAAGAATACTTATTAGACATTCTAATGCAATGCGTTCATTTAGATTAATTTATTTCATTTCACCTCATGAATTCAGTATTATCTTTGGATCATATGTAGTTTCATTTTACTGCCAATAATTTCTCAAAAAAATTCCGTCACCGTGAAGTTGGTATTTTTTGAAACAATAATTGTTTCACAGTGCAACGGAATAGGTATCCATAAATACTTTATGAATTTCCTCATATACAAAATGGATTTGGTTTTAGTTTATGAAATTGCGTAAATAATTGAAAATTGGGTTTAATGTGATTAAAAATGATTTATAAAGTTATATTTAATCATATTGAAGTTAGAACAATGTTTGTGAACTTTTAAAATAGAATTAAAAGTTAATTTGTGAAAATTGACTATTTTAATATTAATTGACGAGTTAAAATAGCCATTTTTCAAACAGTCTCGGATTTTGATGAAACCAGTTTCATCGGATCCATAATGTCAAATTAGTTTGTCTGAAGCAAGCCAAAAAGTTTGTCTGAAGCAAGCCAAAACGCATACAAATTAGTTTAAATCGATTTAATTTAAAATCGATCGTTTATTGCCGTTACTCGCACAGATGATCGAATTAGATTCCGAAACCTATTCCATTGTGTCTAGAACGTGGGGTAAACCCTAGAAATGTCGGTCACCGTGCGAGATTTGGAGTTCGGAAAATTTTGATGAATAGTGGTTGGTGAAAATTTCTATTAAAGGACCACCTGTAGGATCTAGATTAACCGTAGAGGGGGGGTGAATAGGGTTATAGCAAATTTTCTTGAATTAAACACAGAAACAAACTGCAGAAATAAATATGCTGAAAAGTAAATCACACACAAAATTTACCCAGCTTCGGCAACCCCTGCCTACTGCTGCATTCCCAGATTTCTATTAGAATTAAACAGTATCCCGCTTACTAACACTCTACTAGACTCGCAAACCTTTGCTCCCACTCACAAACACTCTACTAGACTCGCACACCCTGCTCCGCCTATAGAGTTTTACTTACTCGCAAACTCTGCTCCCGCCTATAGAGTTTTGCAAACTCGCACCCTGCTCACTGAACTAATTCTAACTAGACAATCTGACACTACCTACAACCTAGGTGGTGATTTACAAATTCTTTGACTCGAAAAGAAAAAACAAACAACTTCAAAAATACAAGCAGGAGCAAAAATTAAAATATAAACTAGAATCCCTAATTTTTGCTCAAATAAAACTTAAGAAACCCCCTTTAAAAAAAAATTAAACCCTAATTAAAACTAAACTAAAGCCTTTAGAAATAAAACAAGGCCGGCCCTCAAAATATTATCACTCAAGTAAAACACGGCCTTGTTATCTTCTCTTATCAGTGTAGGCTCCGGTTCCTTCTTTCGTTCGTTCCTTTGCAACTGAATTAGGGCTTGTGAAAACTGGGGCTGTCGGCTTCTATGTCTCGATTGAATGAATGGTTTGGCGTTGATGCTTCGTCAATCGATGATCTCTCTGCTTAGCACACCGTTCCCCCAATTTCCGATCGAGTTCGATTTCTGACTTCGGTATGTAATTTATCCTTTTTGTGCTTTTAATGATTTACGTATTTGAACTCGATGCTTTGCCGATGATGATTTGTGGGTTTTTATATAGGTCGAATTCCTATATTTGCGTTCGTATAAAATTGTTTGAATTTGTCAATTTATTTTCTCTGGCCGCTTGATTATGCTTGGATGCTTGAGATTTCACTGACTTATTCAATGGATACTTGCTTGGTTGACACGGTTTGAATTATTCAGCTTCGAATTTGTTTCGTGGCCACCACGGCTTGTTTAATTTCTGACTTGGTTTCATTTTACTCCGGCCTTGACTTTGTTTGATAATATCTGACCATTGCTCTGATTTTTGCCTTGCCTTTCTTGTTTACTTCAGCATGACCACGGTTTTGATTTTGTGACCTCTGTATACTACGGCTCTGACCATCTATGTGCTTATCCCTGAGCACCTTTGTGCATTTCTTTGATCTTTTGTTCATGCTGCAACTATGTTATTCACTGTACTTATTATAGTCACTGCGCACTTTGTAGCCTTGGTTACTGGTCGAGTTCATTTGTATTTGAACTACTCTCTGGAGTGGTTGTACACTTGTAGTTGAGTCTGTTTAATTTACTGGTCCCATGGATCAATGCACGGCCATTTAGGTGGTAGCTGCTGTTATTGGCTTCGCTTGATTATGAAACTAGTTTTGACTTGGTTGTGTACTTGGGCTTGTAGCATTGAGACTGTACTTATGCAATAGTTCATCTTTGTTGTATATATGCTTGCTGTCTGGTCATTTTTGTACGTTGTCACTGTATTGCACTATTGCAAGTTTTCCTTGATATTGAGTCGCTGTCTTCACTGTAATATGTATTCAAGTGTTCAATGCTTTGTAGCCTCTGTTTGATCTGACTTTGCTTTGACTTTGTTGAGTTTATTGCTGTGTTGCTTCATGTAGTCAATGAACATTTGTGGATGAACTATGTACATTTGCCTGAGTTTGTTTACTTGGTGGCTTTGAGCATTTTTACTTTATGTTTCAGCTGGTCTTTGCATTGCTGTGCATACTTGTATTTATGTGCCACTGTTTGGTTGATGTGCATGTGCTTGTATTTCCAGTGTGCACTTGTTTGTACTGTTATTTTGCTAGAATGATTTCGACATTGTTTTGATGCTCTGTTTTTGACTTGTGAACTGCCCTGTGTTGAATCCAGTTTTTCAAAAACTCGGGTTTGACCTTGTGCTCGTGTCGTGATTTTCAATATATTGCACGTGAGTTGAACCCGGCTTTTCATTTGGGTTTGACCTGTGCTCGCCTGTCCCTGTAGCATTATCAAGTGTATACCGATGTGCACGGCCTTATGGCATGTACAGTGATACACTGTGCATGTCACACTGTTCGTGTGTGATGAATTCAAATGTAAATTATGACGAACAACCCAATAACTGAGGCAAATCATATTTTCAAAAATCATATTTCATTTTATATTGCAAAAATATTTCTTTCTCAATTTTACTGCGTTAGTGAATATTTTTGCAGATTGCTCAGATGCTGGATTCAAACTGAAATGCAGTTGAAGACAAAATACGAGTGTGAGTGATATGTAGTGAGGTTATTAATGTAAATATGAAATCGGGATTTAATGTAATCAAAATTGTATATGTATAGTGAGAGCTTGAATTTGTACTATTCAAAATTGTAATAAATATTTGTTTGAATAAAATTTCTGTTTGAATTCAAACTCTGCGTTATTTAATTTATTCAACAAATATTTATTTGATCTGTGAAAATAAAATAGTATATTAACAAATACCCTTAAATGAATGTATATATGTTTATTATCATCAAACAAAAATCATATAAGCGCAAAGCGCATATTCAACAATCTCCCCCCTTTGATGATAACAAACATATATTTAAGATTTTGAATGTATTAAATGTATTTGATCGGTCAATTTGCTCCCCCTATTTAAATGCTCCCTCTCTACACAATACTCCCCCTACATATATGCATACAAATAAAAATATGCAAATGAGCCTAGATGCAAATAGAAAATTATTTGACCTTTGCTTGATTTTATTTGACAAAATCTTAAATTTTATCTCCCCCTTTTGTTATCAGCAAAGAGTAGTAGTAATAGAAAAGTAGAGATATAGTGATCGATATTAATTCAACATTAAAACTCAATTGAATATAAATATTAAATTTCAATAAAGAATCAAACAAAAATCATAAATACTTTAATTGACGCATATTCCACTTTAGAATGATAGGAATGATTTCATCTAATAAAACCATATAGTTGTGTCTATTTGTGGTATATTTATTTCAGGAAATTTGAATATCTACTAACCATGCATAACCGTTAGGACTTTTAAACGAGATTAGTAGTATTCACAATTTTTATTTTTATTTTAAAAATGAATTCAAGTATCTTCTAACCATGCATAACCGTGAAGACTTTTAAATGGGATTAGAATCAACTTGTCTATTTAATCAATTAATTTTGATATGCGTTCCATACATGCATAACCGTGAGGACTTTAAATGAGCATGAAAGCACATAATCAAAAATCCAAGTAATTCACCCATGCATAACCGTGAGGACTTTTAAATGAGAGTGAATACTTTGGATATTTATTTTTTATTGCTAAAAATATAATAAATTGAAGCACAAATGATTTCCCGTTTAAAATACCACATATTGACATACTATATAGAATTTTGATGAGTGATGGTTGTTAGAAATATGATAGAAATAGAGATGGTCATGGAATTTTTACCAACAAAAGTTTTATAACTCTTGTTTAAATTTCTATAGAAATTTACTAATTATACTGTCTCGAGTCATAATATATGATTAATATCAACACTCATCTTATTTTCAATCACTATATATCTTTTCAGATAATTAGTAGGGAGCCGGATTAGTCAAAATTTGTCATTTAAAATCAAATAAAAATGACTAATCTGAAAATATGGTCAAACATGAATTTCTCGAAGGGGTTATATGAGAAAAATTTCTGCTATTTGAAAATTATTTCAAGTGAAAAATATGCAGATATTTTCTTTGAAAAACGATGCAGCAAATGAATGTTTCAACGATTAATCACGTTCCACCAGTAATTTTTCTATCAACTATATTACCAGTGTAATCTGCATCTGATTTTAAATTTCACTCAATATTCACTCGTTGGATGTCAAAGACCAGATTGTGAAATTTCAACAAACTATCTCAGAATGAAATTTGAAATGAAGCCATGTTAACACTCAAACAAATATCATGGTGTTAATTTCAGAAACCGTAGGATAAACAGTTATATTCATGAGTAATCAACAGTCAATCAACATCATAATTATTTCAAAAACAATTTCTTGAAGTTTCAATAGTTTCTTAAAATCCTTTTTAACAGCTTTCACATGAAATTTGAAATCGTGCAAATGTACAAGCAGTGACCAAAATGTCAAAACAAATATATCTACGTGTAGCATGAGTAATCAAAGATCAATAAATTACCATCATTTGACCGAATAAATTTATATGGATTAGTTCAAAGTTGAAAATCTGATTGGTCATTTAAGCACAAATCAAGGTCATAAATAAGAACAAGTCAAAAGAAAAATCATATCAATTAAGAATAAGTCAGAATTAAAGACATTATTCATTTCATCATCACATTACTGGCTGATTAAGATTACGGTGCAGATTATCACATTTAATATATCGTTCAAAACAAATTTACCTGTTTTACCTTTACGATAATTTTCGTTGTTGTCCATTGTGATTCTGTCACCTTTATACTAGGCTAAGGAACTTTGCTTTGTTGCTCGTTGTGTTTCTGAAACATCCAAAATCCGGAGAACACTGTTGTTGTTCCTTAGCCTGCCACCATACCTACACGATGAAAGATTTTTGTGACCTATTGTTTTTATAGGTCCACAATTGTTAGTGGCAGAATATTTGTGAATAAACAAACCCTTTGGAACCCAAACTTGTTTAGTCCTTTCATTCTTGTTCCAATAGACATGAAATTTGTTTGTAGAATTCTTAGGAATCCAGACTTGTATAAATTTTGTTTTCTTGTTCCTATGACTACAATTTTCAACATGATGTCCAATTATTTCACATCTACCAAAGACACTCTTACCTTTTGCACTATCATTAACTTGTGATTTCCCAAAACCTAATCCTTTTTTGTTGTTAGCAAAAATTTGATTTCCTAATAACATGTTGAATGATTTTTCTCCCCTTGAAAAGTTATTCAGAGATTTCTCAAGATTTTGGACTTTGGTTTTAAGTGATGTGTTTTCAGTTACAAGTGAGGTGCATCGATTTATAAAATCCTTTTTCCTAGTGTCGATGGTTTCCTTAAGATTCAAGTTTTCTTTTTCAAGATTCTCAAAGTTATTCTTAAGTTTTGATAATTCTGAATCTAAAATCTTACAATTTTTACAGTCTAGGTTTTGAATGTTTTCAAGTTTAGTTTCTAACCTAAAATTTTCATAGGGGAATTTCCTCCTTTCAGATTTCAGTTTTTCAATTTTTGATTCAAGACTATCAATTGTTTTAGTAAGATCTAAGCACACAAAAACAAGATCTCTATAGGAATACTCACCTGCCTCACTAGATTCCTCAGAGCTTGCTTCTGATTCTGATTTTGCCATACAACACAAGTTAGCCTCCTCTGAGCTGCTATCCGAAACTTCCTCTCCTTCTTCATCATCCCAAGTTGCTGCAAAGGCCTTCTTCTTCTTTTTCTTTCCTTTGTTGTTTTTGAGAAGTGGGCATTCTTGTTTGAAGTGGCCAGACTTGTTGCAGTTATAGCACGTCAATTCATTATCGGAATTGTTAGACTCTCTTGACCTATTACCAGATGTTTTCTTCTTGCGTGGCTTGAATCTTGACCATTTTCTAAGATTATTGACATCCATTGCAAGCTCTTCAATCGGATCTTCTTCTTCTTCATCGCTCTCTTCTTTACTCTTTAAGGCAATCGTCTTCTTCTTTGGTTCGGAGTTATTATGTTCCTCCTTTGCTTTTAGCTCGAGCTCATATGTCATCAAGTTACCGATCAACTCCTCCATGCTTAGTTTACTCAAATCTTTCGATTCTTGGATTGCCGTGACTTTTGCCTCAAAGTTCATTGGTAAAACTCGCAGCACCTTCCTCACGAGCTCTACCTCAGTGAATACATTCCCAAGCACTCTAGCATTGTACACCAAAGTTGAAAAACGTCCAAACATATCCTTTATGCTCTCGCCTTTGTCCATCACAAAGTTTTCGTATTCATTGCTGAATAGGGCTAGACGAGACTCCTTGACTTGAGAAGTTCCTTCGTGTGTCACCTCCAAAGTGTGCCAAATTTCCTTTGCTATTGTACAATGAGAAATTCTATTAAATTCATTTTTATCAAGAGCACAGATCAAAGCATTCATTGCTTTGGCATTTGTAGTTTTTAATTTCTTATCGTTAGCATCCCACCTATACTTAGGTTTAGGAATCTCAGTATCACCAACGGTTATCGTGGGAGATTTATAGCCAGTTTCAATAATATCCCAAACATCATAATCAGCAGAACTAAGATAAATGCCCATCCTAACCTTCCAATAAGCATAATCATTTCCATTAAACATGGGTGGCCTAACAATAGATTTCCCCTCAGAAAAAGCATTATTTGATGAATTCATGACTCTAGAGCTAAAGAAAAAATACTGTGCTCTAATACCACTTGTAGGATCTAGATTAACCCTAGAGAGGGGTGAATAGGGTTATAGCAAATTTTCTTGAATTAAACACAGAAACAAACTGCAGAAATAAATATGCTGAAAAGTAAATCACACACAAAATTTACCCAGCTTCGACAACCCCTGCCTACTACTGCATTCCCAGATTTCTATTAGAATTAAACAGTATCCCGCTTACAAACACTCTACTAGACTCGCAAACCTTTGCTCCCGCTCACAAACACTCTACTAGACTCGCACACCCTGCTCCGCCTATAGAGTTTTGCTTACTCGCAAACTCTGCTCCCGCCTATAGAGTTTTGCAAACTTGCACACCCTGCTCACTGAACTAATTCTAACTAGACAATCTGACACTACCTACAACCTAAGTGGTGATTTACAAATTCTTTGACTCGAAAAGAAAAAATAAACAACTTCAAAAATACAAGCAGGAGCAAAAATTAAAATATAAACTAGAATCCTTAATTTTTGCTCAAATAAAACTTAAGAAACCCCCTTTAAAAAAAAAATTAAACCCTAATTAAAACTAAACTAAAGCCTTTAGAAATAAAACAAGGCCGTCCCTCAAAATATTATCACTCAAGTAAAACACGGCCTTGTTACCTTCTCTTATCAGTGTAGGCTCCGGTTCCTTCTTTCGTTCGTTCCTTTGCAACTGAATTAGGGCTTGTGAAAACTGGGGCTGTCGACTTCTATGTCTCGATTGAATGAATGGTTTGGCGTTGATGCTTCGTCAATCGATGATCTCTCTGCTTAGCACACCGTTCCCCCAATTTCCGATCGAGTTCGATTTCTGACTTCGGTATGTAATTTATCCTTTTTGTGCTTTTAATGATTTACATATTTGAACTCGATGCTTTGCCGATGATGATTTGTGGGTTTTTATATAGGTCGAATTCCTATATTTGCGTTCGTATAAAATTGTTTGAATTTGTCAATTTATTTTCTCTGGCCGCTTGATTATGCTTGGATGCTTGAGATTTCACTGACTTATTCAATGGATACTTGCTTGGTTGACACGGTTTGAATTATTCAGCTTCAAATTTGTTTCGTGGCCACCACAGCTTGTTTAATTTCTGACTTGGTTTCATTTTACTCCGGCCTTGACTTTGTTTGATAATATCTGACCATTGCTGTGATTTTTTCCTTGCCTTTCTTGTTGACTTCGGCATGACCACGGTTTTGATTTTGTGACCTCTGTATACTACGGCTCTGACCATCTATGTGTTTATCCCTGAGCACCTTTGTGCATTTCTTTGATCTTTTGTTCATGCTGCAACTATGTTATTCACTGTACTTATTATAGTCACTGCGCACTTTGTAGCCTTGGTTACTGGTCGAGTTCATTTGTATTTGAACTACTCTCTGGAGTGGTTGTCCATTTGTAGTTGAGTCTGTTTAATTCACTGGTCCCATGGATCAATGCACGGCCATTTAGGTGGTAGCTGCTGTTATTGGCTTCGCTTGATTATGAAACTGGTTTTGACTTGGTTGTGTACTTGGGCTTGTAGCATTGAGACTATACTGATGCAATAGTTCATCTTTGTTGTATATATGCTTGATGTCTGGTCATTTTTGTATATTCTCATTGTATTGCACTATTGCAAGTTTTCCTTGATATTGAGTTGCTGTCTTCACTGTAATATGTATTCAAGTGTTCACTGCTTTGTAGCCTCTGTTTGATCTGACTTTGCTTTGACTTTGTTGAGTTTATTGCTGTGTTGCTTCATGTAGTCAATGAACATTTGTGGATGAACTATGTACATTTGCCTGAGTTTGTTTACTTGGTGGCTTTGAGCATTTTTACTTTATGTTTCAGCTGGTCTTTGCATTGCGGTGCATACTTGTATTTATGTGCCGCTGTTTGGTTGATGTGCATGTGCTTGTATTTCCAGTGTGCACTTGTTTGTACTGTTATTTTGCTAGAATGATTTCGACATTGTTTTGTTGCTCTGTTTTTGACTTGTGGACTGCCCTGTGTTGAATCCAGTTTTTCAAAAACTCGGGTTTTACCTTGTGCTCGTGTCGTGTTTTTCAATATATTGCACGTGAGTTGAACCCGGCTTTTCATTTGGGTTTGACCTGTGCTCGCCTGTCCCTGTAGCATTATCAAGTGTATACCGATGTGCACAGCCTTGTGGCAGTACAGTGATACACTGTGCATGTCACACTGTTCGTGTGTGATGAATTCAAATGTAAATTATGACGAACAACCCAAATAACTGAGGCAAATCATATTTTCAAAAATCATATTTTATTTTATATTGCAAAAATATTTCTTTTTCAATTTTACTGCGTTTGTGAATATTTTTGCAGATTGCTCAGATGCTGGATTCAAACTGAAATGCAGTTGAAGACAAAATACGAGTGTGAGTGATATGTAGTGAGGTTATTAATGTAAATATGAAATCGTGATGTTATGTAATCAAAATTGTATATGTATAGTGAGAGCTTGAATTTGTACTATTCAAAATTGTAATAAATATTTGTTTGAATAAAATTTCTGTTTGAATTCAAATTCTGCGTTATTTAATTTATTCAACAAATATTTATTTGATCTGTGAAAATAAAATAGTATATTAACAAATACACTTAAATGAATGTATATATGTTTATTATCATCAAACAAAAATCATATAAGCGCAAAGCGCATATTCAGCAATCTCCCCCTTTTGATGATAACAAACATATATTCAAGATTTTGAATAGGGTTATAGCATCTGTAGGATCATCTGTAGGATCATCTGTAGGATCATCTACATGATAACAAACATATATTTAAAAAATACATATATTTCTATAAAAGGACCATCTGTAGGATCTAGATTAACCCTAGAGGGGGGGTGAATAGGGTTATAGCAAATTTTCTTGAATTAAACACAGAAACAAACTGCAGAAATAAATATGCTGAAAAGTAAATCACACACAAAATTTACCCAGCTTCGGCAACCCCTGCCTACTGCTGCGTTCCTAGATTTCTATTAGAATTAAACAGTATCCCGCTTACAAACACTCTACTAGACTCGCAAACCTTTGCTCCCGCTCACAAACACTCTACTAGACTCGCACACCCTGCTCCGCCTATAGAATTTTGCTTACTCGCAAACTCTGCTCCCGCCTATAGAGTTTTGCAAACTCGCACACCCTGTTCACTGAACTAATTCTAACTAGACAATCTAACACTACCTACAACCTAGGTGATGATTTACAAATTCTTTGACTCGAAAAGAAAAAACAAACAACTTCAAAAATACAAGCAGGAGCAAAAATTAAAATATAAACTAGAATCCCTAATTTTTGCTTAAATAAAACTTAAGCAACCCCCTTTAAAAAAAAATTAAACCCTAATTAAAACTAAACTAAAGCCTTTAGAAATAAAACAAGGCCGGCCCTCAAAATATTATCACTCAAGTAAAACACGACCTTGTTATCTTCTCTTATCAATGTCGGCTCCGGTTCCTTCTTTCGTTCGTTCCTTTGCAACTGAATTAGGGCTTGTGAAAACTGGGGCTGTCGGCTTCTATGTCTCGATTGAATGAATGGTTTGGCTTTGATGCTTCGTCAATCGATGATCTCTCTGCTTAGCACACCGTTCCCCCAATTTTCGATCGAGTTCAATTTCTGACTTCGGTATGTAATTTATCCTTTTTGTGCTTTTAACGATTTACGTATTTGAACTCGATGCTTTGCCGATGATGATATGTGGGTTTTTATATAGGTCGAATTCCTATATTTGCGTTCGTATAAAATTGTTTGAATTTGTCAATTTATTTTCTCTGGCTGCTTGATTATGCTTGGATGCTTGAGATTTCACTGACTTATTCAATGGATACTTGCTTGGTTGACACGGTTTGAATTATTCAGCTTCGAATTTGTTTCGTGGCCACCACGGCTTGTTTAATTTCTGACTTGGTTTCATTTTACTCCGGCCTTGACTTTGTTTGATAATATCTGACCATTGGTCTGATTTTTGCCTTGCCTTTCTTGTTGACTTCGGCATGACCACGGTTTTGATTTTGTGACCTCTATATACTACGGCTCTGACCATCTATGTGTTTATCCCTGAGCACCTTTGTGCATTTCTTTGATCTTTTGTTCATGCTGCAACTATGTTATTCACTGTACTTATTATAGTCACTGCGCACTTTGTAGCCTTGGTTACTAGTCGAGTTCATTTGTATATGAACTACTCTCTGGAGTGGTTGTACACTTGTAGTTGAGTCTGTTTAATTCACTGGTCCCATGGATCAATGCACGGCCATTTAGGTGGTAGCTGCTGTTATTGGCTTCGCTTGATTATGAAACTGGTTTTGACTTGGTTGTGCACTTGGTCTTGTAGCATTGAGACTGTACTGATGCAATAGTTCATCTTTGTTGTATATATGCTTGCTGTCTGGTCATTTTTGTATGTTGTCACTGTATTGCACTATTGCAAGTTTTCCTTGATATTGAGTCGCTGTCTTCACTATAATATGTATTCAAGTGTTCACTGCTTTGTAGCCTCTGTTTGATATGACTTTGCTTTGACTTTGTTGAGTTTATTGCTGTGTTGCTTCATGTAGTCAATGAACATTTGTGGATGAACTATGTACATTTGCCTGAGTTTGTTTACTTGGTGGCTTTGAGCATTTTTACTTTATGTTTCAGCTGGTCTTTGCATTGCTGTGCATACTTGTATTTATGTGCCACTATTTGGTTGATGTGCATGTGCTTGTATTTCTAGTGTGCACTTGTTTGTACTGTTATTTTGCTGGAATGATTTCGACATTGTTCTGATGCTCTGTCTTTGACTTGTGAACTGCCCTGTGTTGAATCCAGTTTTTCAAAAACTCGGGTTTGACCTTGTGCTCATGTCGTGATTTTCAATATATTGCACGTGAGTTGAACCCGGCTTTTCATTTGGGTTTGACCTGTGCTCACCTGTCCCTGTAGCATTATCAAGTGTATACCGATGTGCACGGTCTTGTGGCATGTACAGTGATACACTGTGCATGTCACACTGTTCGTGTGTGATGAATTCAAATTTAAATTATGACGAACAACCCAAATAACTAAGGCAAATCATATTTTCAAAAATCATATTTCATTTTATATTGCAAAAATATTTCTTTTTCAATTTTACTGCGTTAGTGAATATTTTTGCAGATTGCTCAGATGCTGGATTCAAATTGAAATGCAGTTGAAGACAAAATACGAGTGTGAGTGATATGTAGTGAGGTTATTGATGTAAATATGAAATCGTGATGTAATGTAATAAAAATTGTATATGTATAGTGAGAGCTTGAATTTGTACTATTCAAAATTGTAATAAATATTTGTTTGAATAAAATTTCTGTTTGAATTCAAATTCTGTGTTATTTAATTTATTCAACAAATATTTATTTAATCTACGAAAATAAAATAGTATATTAAAAAATACACTTAAATGAATGTATATATGTTTATTATCATCAAATAAAAATCATATAAGTGCAAAGCGCATATTCAACACCATCTCCTTCTACCATTTGCAAAACCCTAATTTATTATCATCGGCTGCCGGCCCTAACAACCAATGGCCAAAAATCACTCATCTTCTCCCTCAATTTTCTTCCAATCCACACTTTAATTCGAAAAACTTTCAACTACAAAAATGGAGAGCTCAACGAGTACTAGCTATCCAACGGTTGAGATCGTTTAAAACGAAGTCGATTAACGGCAAATCAAGCATGAATGACCGGCGTCTCGAGCACGGAAATCAAGGCAGGGAGCAAGCCGAACTCTACACGGCTTGGGGCGTGGGTGAGGGCGGCGTAGGGCTTCTCGGTGGTGGTCCTTGATCACGTTCAGGGGGTGTATGGGTGGCAGCGTCGTTCGATTTGTAGCACGAGCTGATGGGTTTCGAACGTGTTCGAAACGGGGAAGAAGGGAAAAGAACGGTTGGCCTGAATTTCACCAAGTGGAAATCAACGGTCCAATTGTGTTGCATATTGTTGTTGTACACTCTGATGATAATGTAATGTAATAACTGATATAGTTCTTTGTTTTAAAGATTATTCATTTATCTATTATATGTTGTTCCGCTGCGATATGTGAGATTCTGATATTGTTTCTGTTGTTTCTTCTTTCTTTTTTCCTGTCTTCCTCTACCTCTTCTTTTTAACCCTAATAATTTGGTTTTTCGGCATTCGATTATGCGGCATTTGATACAGTGGACGTATTAGTGTCGCTTTTCGAAAGTCGAAAATCTCGAAGCTGTTACATTTGGTATCAGAGCATGTAGTTAAGTGACAACCTTGGCTCTATTGGGGATTACTCATTAGAGATAGAGTTAGTAGTACTCTAGAATGAGTTGAGTGTAATAATAGATATGAGCGCGTATTTGTTAGTGAATATGAAATTGTTTTGTATTGTGTTGACTTATCGGTTGATTGTTTATAAATTCTGGTCGGTGCAGTCTGGCCAACTGTTTCGATAGGGATTTCTAAACTCTTAAACAAGATAAACTGACACAGTATTATTTTGAAAAGGGGTGAATGAAATAATTTTTATCCAAAGCTATTTTTGTATATAAAGGAAATGATTTTCTGTAAATGTTTCTAATGTATGATTGCTTGGTTGTTTGGAAGTGATGATATTGAAGTATTATCATTATTATATAGAAATTGAAATAATAACCAAAGGAATGAATTTATATACAAATGAAATTTGAGTATGAAAAGAAAAATGTGTGATTTATAATTTGGAATAAAATTCATTAATGGAATGAACTTGGTAATGTGAATGTATAAATGGGTTTTATAAATTGAAATGAGATTTGATTGGGATTAAGTTGAATAAAAATCCAAACTTGGGAAAAATGAAAATAGAATGGATTGAATCCAAGTAAATTTATGATAACTAATTAATTCATAATATAGAAAACCTGAATTAGTTAATTAAAACTTCAATTGTGAGTTAAATAAATTAAATCAGATTTGGAAGTTGAATAATAAATTGTATAACTTATTAAATGTGAAGATGTAAGTAAAACCAATTATTAAAATGGTTAAACAACTTTGTTAACCAAAACGAGGTATGAATCTGAATAAGTGATGAAAATTGACTTTGGTAAAAGTTGAATAGAATTTACTTTGGAGTTGGAATCTGAATTGGATTTATAAATGAAAATTTAAGTTAAGTTAAACAAATGATGTTTAAATGGAATATAACTTAAGTAATGTTGGATGAAGTTGATTTTGGTATCGAAGTAAAAGAATAAAGTGAAGTGATGAATATGAACTTGAGTTATGTAAAGAATTCAACTTTATATGATAAAAATGGATTGGCAATTGAATTGAACTAATGAAATGAATATTAATCAATCGAATGCAATGAATTGATATAGAATAATGGATATAAATGTTAATTCATTGAAGCTAATTAAAAGTGTTAAACCAAATTAAACGTAAACAAAGTGAATATGAATGTTGAATGTAAAGTGAATAAATTTGGTTGTGTTGAATATACATTGGTTGTTAGATTATTGTTAATTGATTGAATAGTGATTCATATGCAATTGAATGAATAAAATAGAAAGCTAAAGCAATTGAATTCAAATTGGAAGTTAAGACTTTTAATTGAATGAAAAATTGATTTGAATTGAAAGTGAACAAATGTGAATGTAAATTAGTGAATGTAAACTAATTGAAAATGAATGAATGGATGTCGTTGTATATGGATTGGTTGTAAACAATTACAAGTAATGTTGAAATCATATAAGTTGCTTATAAACCTTGTTTAGTATGCATTTCTTTTAATATGCATGTGTTGTAGTTGTTTAAAAGAGTAAAATGTTAATAACTTCTTATATATGTCACTTACGTGTTTATATTGAGTAAGTACAGGTACCGGGGCTACTGTTAGCGGGATTTGGGTTGTGTAAAATGCTAAATTAGTAACCGCTTTGCTTAAAATGCTAAAAAGGTACGCCTACGCAATAAAATAGGAAATATGAACTGTTTTTCTGTTTTTCCGACCGGGTGGGTCGATGTATATATATTTATCTCTATTGTGATATTGTAAAAGCTCCTCCGTACAAAGGAGGTTATGGCGAAATTTTCTAAAAATTTAAGGCGTTAGAAAATTTTCGAGAAATTTTGAAAGAATTTTTTTTCTTTCAAAACTAAGTTTTGATTTGAAGTTAAAGGTTAAATGGTATAGTTGATTTTGAAAAGATAACTATATATGGATTTGAAAACTTAGTAAATATTTTGTAAAAAGTTTAACTATGAATTTTGGGAAAGTTACACATCGAAGTGAATTTGAAATCTGAATTGAATTGTTTTGAAAAGTTAATGGATTTCAAAACTCTTTCTTACTAGGTAATTTCGAGGACGAAATTCTTTTACGGGGGGAAGTTTGTAACGACCCAGAATTTCTGTCATTTGAAATTCAGATATTTAATTGATTTTAAATATCAACAAGTGAAATTTATAAGTCGAATAAATTATTTTTTCGAATATCTGGATTTAATTGGATAATTAAATCGGCAATTTAATATTTGAAATTGCATAAATAATTGAAAATTGGGTTTAATGTGATTAAAAATGATTTATAAAGTTATATTTAATCATATTGAAGTTAGAACAATGTTTGTGAACTTTTAAAATTGAATTAAAAGTTAATTTGTGAAAATTGAATATTTTAATATTTAATTGACGAGTTAAAATAGCCATTTTTCATACAGTCTTGGATTTCGACGAAAATAGTTTCATCGGATCCATAATGTCAAATTTTTGCATGGTTTCAAATTTCATGTCAATCGGATTTACCGTTTGTCCGGGGCAAGCCTAAAGGCATAGAAATTAGTTTAAATCGATTTAATTTAAAATCGATCGTTTATTGACGTTACTCGCACAGATGATCCAATTAGCTTCCGAAATCTATTCCATTGTGTCCGGAACACGGGGTAAACCCTAGAAATGCTGGTCACCGTGCGAGATTTCGAGTTCGGAAAATTTCGATGAATAGTGGTTGGTGAAAATTTCTATAAAAGGACCATCTCCTTCTACCATTTGCAAAACCCTAATTTATTATCATCAGCCGCCAGCCCTAACCACCAATGGCCGAAAATCACTCATATTCTCCCTCAATTTTCTTCCAATCCACACTTCAATTCGAAAAACTTTCAACTACAAAAATGGAGAGCTCAATGAGTACTTGAGATTGTTTAAAACGAAGCCGATTGACGGCAAATCAAGCATGAATGACCGACGTCTCGAGCACGGAAATCAAGGCAGGAAGCGAGCCGAGCTCTACACGGCTTGGGGCGTGGGTGAGGGCGGCGTAGGGCTTCTCGGTGGTGGTCCTTGATCACGTTCAGGGGGTGTATGGGTGGCCGCGTCGTTCGATTTATAGCACGAGCTGATGGGTTTCAAACGTGTTCGAAACGGGGAAGAATGGAAAAGAACGGTCGGCCTGGATTTCACCAAGTGGAAATCAATGGTCCAGTTGTCTTGTATATTGTTGTTGTACACTCTGATGATAATGTAATGTAATAACTGATATAGTTCTTTATTTTAAAGATTATTCATTTATCTATTATATGTTATTCCGCTGCGATATGTGAGATTCTGATATTGTTTCTGTTGTTTCTTTTTTCTTTTTTCCTGTCTTCTTCTACCTCTTCTTTTTAACCCTAACAATTCGGTTTTCCGGCATTCGATTATGCGGCATTTGATACAGTGGACGTATTAGTGTCGATTTTCGAAAGTCGAAAATCTCGAAGCTGTTACAGATATAATAGTATCTTGAAGAATTCCAAGCTATGTTCCACTCTATACACTCATTTGAACTTTTCAGCGCGAAATCGCTACCATTATGCGACGCACCTAGTTTTAACTTATTTTTCAAAATTTGAAATAATCTATTCAAGTTGAATTTTATCACTTATAAAATCATTACAAATCATTTTAAATCAATATTTCCATTTTTTAAAGTATTTAAAATGTATTTTCAATATTTCCATATTATAATGTTATTTATTCCTATTATTTTAATGTTAAATTTTAAATTCCAATTTCAATTCAATTTCAACTCTAACTTCAAACTAAACTCATTTAAAACTTAGATTTCAAATCTAATTTCAATTTAACTTCAATTCAACCTTAATTTCACTTTCAAATTTCAAAATCGATTTCAATTTCAATTTCACTATTCATCTCAGTTTCAATTTCAATTTCACTATTCATCTCAATTTCAATTTCAATTTAATTATCCTTTTTAATCCCGTTTCACTTCAAATTTCAAATTCTCTTTTATTTCTACTTTAGTTTCAATTCTAATTGAAAAGGGACTTATTTTTTCAAAGTATCTCATATCACCAAAATTGGTTCTTTTTAACAAAGGGATCAATTAATCAAAAATGATAGAAATTTGACATCCATATTAACATCACAACCATAAAAACAATCGTATGACCTTAACATTTTAAATACGGGTATAGTACGATAAATTTCATAACATTTCTATGGATTATCCAATATTCAAACAATTATTCAAACATCCATATCATAAAACGGTGATTATCTATCATATCTATCATAGCAAATTAATTCAACAATCAATATAAATATGTAGTAGTGATAATTTTCTCACCTTCATATTCACTCAGTCGATCTCTAAATTAAGATACGCATCTCTCAAGTAAACGTGCTATTTCCAAACGTCTCAAATTCGCCGCTTTCCTTTTCTTATCCTTTTCTTTTCTTTCTTTTATATTTTTTTTATTATGGCTATGGGCTTTTGGAAGGGTATGACCTAGGTAGCTTGGGTTTGGGTGTGGGTAGGTGCTTTGGCCATGGTTCTTGGGGCACTGATGTGGGAGTAGAGGTCTGTAGGGAGTGTGGGAGGTGGGTACGGCTTGTAGGTTGCTCGGGTTTGGGTTTTTCGGCTCGTTTTGGTGGTGTAGGAGGGGGTGCATGTGTTACTTGAGGTGGGTAGAGGCATGTATGCTTGGGTAGAGGAGTTTAGGTGAAGGGTATGGCCAAGTAGAGGTGGGTGGAGCTTGGGTTAGGGTAACGTAGAGGTATGATGAGGTTTGATGAAGGTGGTGGAAGGAAATAGAGAGAGTAGCTTTAGAAAAATAAAGAGAATGGTTGTAAAAGATGGTGAAAATGGCATGGCTATTTAAAGACGAAATTTGAGTGGCATACTAACCTTCCCTACTTTTGGATTTTTTTTAAATCTTTAATTAAACTCTTTAGGACATGCATTTATGAAAGGAAAGGATAGCTCATGAATGCGATTTGAATTTGTGAAATGATTACTCTCTTTTCTTTCTTAAACTATGTATTTTAAAGAGAAGACTTTTGCTTTGAATTGATTACACATGACACTTGTTAATAAATTAGCATATGTATTAATGGTGGAAATGATGTTAAGGAAAAGTGTATAAGTGGTAAAGAGAGGTGTCACCATTTCCATATTTGCCAATATTAAAGCATATAATTTGCTCCTTTTCCATTCTTACATATATCATCTCATTAATGAGATATTATATAAAGAAATGATGTGGTTTATTAAAGCTTTAAAAATAAAATAAATTAGTCAAATCGTACCTTTTTACTTTTTTATACATCTATTTAAACTTTCCTAATATAAACGTTTTGTCTTTTAGTGCTAAATTTAAAGTGTTTTTAAAACTTTGTAAAGTTGTATTTATGCATGTGTGTATGTTAGAAAATGTATCAAGTTGCAATAACTTGACAGCAACTTGTTTTGTTGAAAACGGTGTTTTCGACAAATTTTACTGTTAAAATTTGACATTTTTTGTTAAGATATATATTGAAGTAAATCAAACTTTAAAATGAACTTTTTACTTCTTTAAATAAATTAAAACATGTCTCTTTATATTTTAAAATCATATTTAATTAATATTAAAATCTCCAATTTTACAGTGCATGTAAAACTGACAAAATGCGATAAAATTTGGTTATTTTTGTAAAATGATTATTAACATATTTTTAAATATATTAATATACTTTTGTTGTCTTTGTTAGATGTTTTAAATAAGATTTAACTTATCAAATAAATATCTAAACCTATTTATTTAAGCATTTATTTATTTTTAACAAATAACTTTTATTGATTTGTTCTAAAATCCAAATTTATACTTTTTAAACTATTAATTATAAGAATAAATAATTTCTTCATTATTATCTATTTTATATAACATATTTATTTAAGTTTTAAACCTTCCTTAATTTAAAACAAGCGAAATCTCTCATTTTCGAAATCGTGAAATTACGGGTCGTTACATTCTCCCCTGCTTAAAAGCATTTCGTCCTCGTAATGAAAGTTAGATAAAGGAATCTGTCTCATACTCGTATCCTCAAATATTTTGACTTGTTTATACCGATGACAGAAAAAGAAGAAGCTTGATATCATAACAACACTAAAGCAAATGATACTAAACATACCAAGATTCCCCACATTAACTTGAGTACTCATCGCGTACTTAAGATTATATATACATACATCAAGTCATACTTCTATCATAGCCATCCTAGTGCATACTGCACACTTTAGATAGAATATAAAATAATCAAATAAGACTATACATTTAGAAACAACCAAACTGATACTATATCAACATAAATGGATACATCCACATAACTCAACCCCTGACCTGAGCATGTACTATACCTGAGGTCTATACACACACACACACACAAACATATACCAAAACATTAGTCCAACCCTTATATCTTAGTGTCTACTATATAAGATACCTACATAGTACTATGTTGACAAACCCAAACATCATACTATATGTGATATTTGATTCGATTTATTATTTGAATCCATAACTTTACCTTCGAACTAGTATCGATCACCCGATTTTCTAGTGCAGACTTGGATCAAACTTCCTGATCACAAATCCTTGCTTTCTTCGCGTAGCTCTCAACTATGATAGAAAACTCATGTACATAATCATAAACTCCCATAAATGCTTACCATTAAGAATGGAGTGATAGGTCCTTTTCCGAATTGGTGTAAACACCTCAAAGTTCTATACTCAAATCTTAGATCAAAAATGTGTCGAAATAATCTAGGTATAACTTGTGTATTTATTCATATCCATTTTTACCTAATATATTTTCTATCAAAATTTCTATTAATCCAAGTTTATTTCACAACCATTTACTTTCTTCTAAATACATTATTATTTAAGCATACAAATATGACTTAAACTTGTATAATATACCTTACTTCCTAAGAGTACATATACATATCCCCAAACTTCTAACCGTTATTACTTCAATTAGGGTGTTTAACAAAATGTGGAATTTTACTATTATTCCGAATTAATAAGTTATAAACTTAATGCATAGTCTTATTTAGCTAAGGTCTTAATTTAGCTAATATTATTTATCTTATCCATGTATTAATAAGACAACTTTACTAAGTGTACATCTTTTTAGTACTAATTCTATGATTATTACCTTATTTACCTATCCATTTCTAAATCAAATTTCATAACCTTAAATCCAAAAAATACCTTATAGTCAAATTGTAAAACTAAATTCACACGATATTTGTTTATTTAAACATTTTCATCCAACAATCAACCCACTAGCCATATTATTCAAACCAATCCACTTCTAATCTTACTTCATTGCTAATGTTATCCTAAATGTATCACTAATTCAAAGTTTTATATTAGGATGATATTTCTTATACCTCTTATTCTTAAATTTCATTTTGATTTTAACCTAATCAAAGTGTCTAAATTTTAGATTATCTCATCTCCTTATGAGTTATAGAACTTAACCTTTTATATTATATTTAACCAAAGTTAGGATTATCTTTTTCTATCTTAGTGATAAGAATTTTTCTAAGTGTGCATTTTATTTTTTACTTTCTCCAATTACAACTCCTAGCTTCAATATTATCATCAAATATCTTAGTCAAATCGTGAATTTTACTTCACAAGATATTTGTACTTAGCTTTTAAATCCATCCATTATGATAATCACTTAATCATTATTATTTCTCAATATTAAATATCTATGGGTATATGATTAAAGTTCTAAATTCTAGCTTTCGTCTAATTGATTCTATATAGAATATCTTATAGTCAAATTGTGCAATTCTAATCACAAGATATTCATATTTTCGTTTTACTAAGCTAAATTACAAACAATCCTTAATTTCTAACCCATAAATAATAATATCCCATTTTAATATTTTCAAAAATTATTTCATTTACCAACTTCATTTAAAACAAAATCATTTTTATAAAATTAACAAATACGTACTCATATATATAGCACTCTCATAACTCATTCTAAGGTGTTACTAACCATATCTCTAATGAGTTACTCATCCTAGGGTATTACTGATCCTATCTTTGATGAGACTTACCCCTATCTAGCTTTGGTATTCACTCAACCAAAAGCTCTGATACCAAATATGACGACCCACTATTCCGTACCCTTTGTGCCAATAATAAACCACAAATGTCCGACCCAAGTTGCACGGAAGTATGGATGATCAAGGGTAATAAAGAAGATAAGACATAACAGAATCTCACATGAATGGAATAATATAATATTGAACAAATATCTTTACAGCGAAAAGCATTTAAATACATATATCAGAGTCTAACCTAAATTCATCTTGGACGATTATAAACATCTATCCTTACAATTGCTGACAAAAATCAAACTAAAACTAACAAAGCACAGCGCATAATATAATATGTCCATACGTAGATGAATTTCTCCAGCTCTCCTTTGGAAACTCCAACCGTCTTCGACTAAACCTGAGACTACTCGGATCTGACCCGATTATTGAAAATACCAGGATCAGGCTTGATAAACCAGCATGATAAAAACTCAATAATAAATAACAGTGTCATATATCAGCCTTTAACTGAAATCCTTTGAAAAGAAAGAGTATCTCATAAGATCACGCCCACACATAAACATGGACGGGTTTCTACCTTATGATAACTTAAAATACTTTTATATATCTAAACATTTGATATTATATCTAATGACATTCTTTGAAAACATTTGCAAATAAACTTATTAATCTTATCCGAAATGGTTAGCCATATAGCGTTTCAAGGCTATTCATTACACCAATATAAACAAAACCACAGGCTCTTATTGGAGAATGGACTTTCATACAAATGACCAGGTGAAGGGATTATTTTTCGATGGCTACACCTTTAGATGGATGCCTCGAGGAACATCACAAAGGAACCTCTACCAACACAAGACCGACCTATCTCTATAACTAGATAGTACCGAATATATCATCCCTCAGTTGTTGTCGACCTTTATCCGAGCGGTTGATTTCCATACACCACATAAATTTACATCCCGAATGTCATAGCGGGAAGAAATATATCTAAAAGTGGACGATCATACCCTAATTGGGAATGA
This sequence comes from Allium cepa, assembly GCA_030765085.1. NCBI lineage: Eukaryota > Viridiplantae > Streptophyta > Magnoliopsida > Asparagales > Amaryllidaceae > Allium > Allium cepa. The sequence continues at coordinate 951,903,318 of CM060934.1, read as the reverse complement.
CCCACTTAGCCTTGTTGCATCTAACCCTATTTCGGTCATTTTCGCTTGATGAGGCTTGAGGCAATGATTACCTTTTCACATAGCATATATCACATCTCTGAATGCCATATTGCCATTTCCATTGACTACTAATTGTCTTCCACAAAAATACAAACCTTAAGCTCGTATGTCTCAAGGAGGGTGCTATGTTAAGAGAAGTTGCCTTCTCCGCCACCACGGATGTATATTTGTAAAAATCAACGTACACAATCTTTTAGAAATGCAATGTCAGACAAACGTCCATAAAAGTTTTCCTGGAACAGGACAAACCGAAGGAACTCTTCTACTACCACTAGCAGCGAGTAGTCCTTGCAATCCAAAAAATCCCCACAATGAGGAAATCACTGCTATAAATAAATCTATAATGGGAGCTACCCAGAGCATGTCAACATGCAGTCCTCATGCTATGAAGATCCTCGGTCTTCAATAATCATCACCTTCAACATTTCTTCACATTCGAACTTATACATTGGTTCGAAGTGGTTTTCGGATAGGAATCATCCAAATCCGACCCTGGTTCCTTCGAATCCAATCATCGATAAAAAAGTGAAAAATGAGTACACAGGATTTATTAAGTCTCTTTTCACTTTAATTCTTTTTGGATGATTTCAGAATCTCTTTCTTTTTACTTAGAATAATTCTAAGTAATTCATTCTTTTGCTTTGGATAATATCTCAGATTTCCTCACTTAACACTCGATTCAAATTCCATAACTTTTAGGCGAGTCAAAAATAATGTTATTTAAGACATCGTTTACTATAAACCATAAATCAATCCTAGCAAACATTTTTTAGTAAATAGGATCATAGAAGTCATTCATTTTGGAGATTGCTTGAATTTCGGATAATACAGATCTTTTTTTTAGAAACTTAATATAATCTTTTTCAAGCATCTGGGCTTTCCTTTCGATCTGTTCCATCCTTCACCAAAGAAAAGAAAAACATATGTCATGTAAATTTAGGGCACTGATTGTTCCATCCCTAACCTTAGTTAAACCCTTTGTTTTATCTTCGTAGATCTCACAAGTGGGACAAATGTACTGGTCGTTTTCGCATACTCGGTTATCAACTTTATTTTGGAATTGATTATAAACATTCCAAATTATTATTTAAATGCTTAATTTTTCTTTTAAAAACATTCATAATTGATTGCAAGAAAAATTGTTACGTTTAAACTCATATTCAAAAAGTTATACAATTCGCAACAGAAAAGTGCGGTGAAAAGTGCAATTTAAGCTTATTTGATTTAAACAACTTTTAAATATTTGATAACTCATATTTTCCAATTCAAATCTCTTTTAAACTATTTAAATGTATTTATCAAATTTATTCCATATTTTCCATAATTAAAAATATTCATTTAAACAGTTTCCTGTTTTGGTCACTTAACTACACTAGCGCAATTTTTCTATAAAATTGAATTGGACTTAATTCAAAATCTACTCAATGAAATTTTGATTTTCTTTCTTCGTTAAGAAGATATGGATAAAATAGTATGGAATTTTCTTAACTCGAGGAATTACGAGACATATTCCACTCTATACACTCATTTGAACTTTTCGACGCGAAATCGCGAACTACCGTTGCGCGACGCACCTAGATTTCACTTATTTTTCAATATCTGAAATAACCTATTCAAATTGAATTTTATCACTTATAAAATTACTACAAATCATTTTAAATCAATATTTCAACCTTTTAAAGTATTTAAAATATATTTTCAATATTTCCATATTATAGTATTATTTTATTCCTATTATTGTAATATTAAATTTTAAATTCCAATTTCAATTTAATTTCAATTCTAACTTCAAATTAAACCCATTTAAAACTTAGATTTCAAATTTAATTTCAATTTAAACTTCAATTCAACCTTAATTTCACGTTCAATTTTCAAAATTGATTTCAATTTCAGTTTCACTATTCATCTCAATTTCAATTTCAATTAAAATTTAACTATCCTTTTTAATCCCATTTCACTTCAAATTTCAAATTCTCTTTTATTTCTACTTTAATTTCAATTCTAATTAAAAAGAGAGTTATTTTTTCAAAGTATCTCATACCACCAAAATTGGATCTTTTTAACAAATGGATCATTTAATCAAAAATGATAGAAATTTGATGTCCATATTAACATCACAACCATACAAACAATCATATGACATTAACATTTTTAATGCGGGTATAGTACGATAAATGTCATAATATTACTATGGATTATCGAACATTCAAACAATTATTCAAACATCCATATCATAAAACGATGATTATCTATCATAGCAAATCAATTCAACAATCAATATAAATTATATACCGGTGAGAATTTTCTCACTTCATATCCACTCTGTCAATCTTTAACATGAGATACGCATCTCTCGAGCTAACATGCTATTTCCAAACGTCTTGAATTTTCCGCTTTCTTTTTCTTCTCCTTTTCTTTTTATGCTATATTTTTTTATTATGGTCGTGGGCTTTTGGAAGGGTATGGCCTAGGGTGGCTTGGGTTTGGTTATGGGTAGGTTCTTTGGCCGTGGTTCTTAGGGCGAGGATATGGGTGTGGAGGGGTGTAGGTGGGTGTGGGTACGACTTGTAGGTGCTCAGGTTTGGGGTTTCATGCTCGGTTTTGGTGGTGTAGGAGGAGATGCGTGTGTTACTTGAGGTAGGTAGAGGCGTGTAGGCTTGGGTAGAGGAGTTTAGGTGGAGCTATGGCTAAGTAAAGGTGGGTGAAGCATGGCTTAAGGTGAGCAGAAGTGTAGAGAGGTTTGGTAATGGTGGTGGAAGGAAATGTAGAGAGTAGCTTTAGGAAAATAAAGAGAATGGTTGTAAAAGATGGTGAAAATGGCATGGCTATTTATAGATGAAATTTGAGTGGCAAATGACTATACTAACCTTCCCTACGTTTGCCTTTTTTTAAAATCTTTGATTAAACCCTTAAGGACATGCATTTATGAAAGGAAAGGATGGCTTAGTAATGTGATTTGAATTTGTGAAATGATCACTCTCTTTTCTTTCTTAAACTTTGTATTTTAAAGAGAAGACTTTTGCTTTGATTTTATTTCACATGATACTTGTTAACAAATTAGCATATGCATTAATGGTGGAAATGATGTTAAGGAAAAGTGTGTAAGTAGTAAAGAGAGGCGTCACCATTTCCATGCTTACCAATATTAAAACATATAACTTTGCTCCTTTTCCATGCTTAAATATACCATCTCATTAATGAGATATGATATAAAATAAATTAGTCAAATCATAGCTTTTTACTTTTCTATACATTTATTTAAACCTTCCAAATATAAATATATTTTTCTTTTAGTGCTAAATGTAAAGTGTTTATAAAAGTTTTTAAAGTTGAATTCATGCATATGTGTATGTTAGAAAATGTATCAAGTTGCAACAACTTGACGACAACTTATTTTTGTTGACAAATTTTACAGCCAAAATTTGACCTTTTTGTTAAGCTATATATTGAAGTAAATCAAACTTTAACATGAACTTTTTACTTCTTTAAATAAATTAGAACTTGTCTCTTTATATTTTAAAATCATATTTAATTAATATCAAAATCTCTAATTTTACAGTGCTTGTAAAACTGATAAAATACGACAAAATTTCGTTGTTTTTGTAAAACGATTATTAACATACTTTTAAATGTGTTAATATACTTTTATTGTCTTTATTAGATGTTTTAAGTAAGTCTTAACTTCTCAAATAAATATTTAAACCTATTTATTTAAGCATTTATTTATTTTAACAAAACTTAACTTTTATTGATTTGTTCTAAAATCAAAATTTATACTTTTTAAATTATTAATTATAAGAATAAATAATTTCTTCATTATTATCTAATATATAAAACATATTTGTAACAGCCCGCAATTCCGTACCCCTTGAGTTAACACTATTCTACAACAATCAACTCAAGTTGCACAGAAATACGAACTATTTGGGTTAAAGAAGAAGGGGTAGAAGAAGAAGAAAATAGAAGACAACAACAGAATCTAACCATCACAGCGGAATAAAATATAATAAATAATAAATAATCTTCACTCAAGATCAAATATTTCTGTTTACATATATTACATCATCAGAGTTAATCAATCACAGCTCAACATCAATATCATACAACTGAATACGCAGCTACATAACACAGCGGAATATATATATATATATAATAAGTACGAATGTACACATAGTCATCTTGCCCGTCTACCGCGCTCCACAGCATCATATCCTGTATCCTATAATACTCGGTCTGACCCGAGCATTACAGTTAAATAATACCCGGGTCAGTCTGGAATACCAGCGTGAGAAAGTCACACCCAATTGATTATTAAAGTTTCAAAACCCTTTGAAAACAAACGCATCTCGTAAGACCATGCCACAAATAAACATGTCGGGTTTTTACCTTACGATGGCTAAAACAATTTTTATAGAAATCCTTTGATATTATAATAGGGTCTATATACAAATACTTATAAAATAGCCGAAATTGTTACATTATTAAATTCCAGCTACTAGCCACAAAGTGGGTAATACAAACAAAACTCGTACAAGGCTCGTAGGGAAAATGGATTTCCAACCGATGACTATGCACTGGGGTACCACCTGTCACAGTACGGGGCCTAGATCACCGTACCGAGGAGTACGCCCGCTCCCCTGCAACACAAGGCCGGGACTACCCCTTACTGGATAATCCCGAGTGAGATCACCCCACGGTTGGGATCAGCAACCGCCCACTAAGCCGAAATAAAAAGGGACATCTAGACTGGAATGACCTCACCCTGCTTGGGTGCTACGCACCTAGCCTTGCTGCATAACCCCTGATTTTCAGTCATTCCCATTTGATGAGGCTTGAGGCTAAGCGTTACCTTTAAGAACAATATCCCTTAGAATGCCCATCGTCCACCTGACGATGTTTCGCAAGCATTCATTCATACAAGTCCGTCCCGGGTTCGAACAGAACCAAAGGCACTATTCCTACTACATCCGTTTTGGAAATATCCTCAGGATTAGTAGCGACTAGCTCTTGTACTTCACTGCCCCATCTTCGAATCCAAAATCGTTTACACGAAACGTACAAACCGGATCGAAGTGGTTTTCGAGAAATGAATCTCGATCCCGGTCTTTTCGAAACGATCAACGCATTTGTCCAATATTGATAGTCAGTGATTTAACTATCAATTAATATTCACAAACAACCATCAACCAATAAATAATTTCCCAAATTATTTATTAATCTCAAAAATATCTTTTCAAGATATATTTCTATTTTCAATCCTTTGAAAACAGTTTCAAAACCACCTTTCTTTTCAGAATAAACTTTCCCAAACATTTTCTATCTTCTCTGAAATCACCAAGCACAAAACTAGATTTCTAAAATAATTTAAAACACTTTACTTTGAAATATACTTTAAAACATTTAAGTTAAAAACTACTTCAATGATTTGTTAAAAATACATATTATATGAATATTTGAAAATAATGTTACTAAATAAAATATAAAACTAGATTTCACTTTTAAAAAAATAAAATACTAAGTCACTCTTTAAATAATTATTGCTAATATAGATTAAAATAATTATTGCTATAATAGATTAAAATAATTATTGCTATAATGGATTAAAAGGAAATACTTACTTTAGAATTTAAATATTTAGAAATAGTAAATTTTCAAAACATACTTCTTACAACAACTTTAAACTTTTAATTTATATTTAAAAATTTACTTTGAGAACGTACTTGGTTATTCAGAGAGAAATTCGCAATCTCAATCACTTAAATCAATTTTCCAAATTGATTTCCAATTTATTCCATTGAAATAAATTTCTTTACTTATCAGTTCATTTCGAAATTCATTAATTATGGACTTTATTATTATTTTCAGTTTGATTTTTAAATCCTTTAGCTGAAATATACAAATTTCAGGTTATTCCCAATTTCTTCTTTATTCTTCTTAAATAATTTAAATCCTCAATTTAAAATAAATGTTTTGTTCTTTTAAACAATAATATTGAAGTTTAAGTTTCATTAACTTTCTGTTTATTTAAATTTTCCTTCTCATACTCAAGATTTATTTATTAAAATTTTAAAGTCACTTTATTTCCTTTCCAGTTCATTCATAAATTTATTCAACTTTTCTATAATTATTTTACTTACAATTTCACTTCTTTTATTTTCATTCCCAAACTCAAATTATATATTTGGTAATCCATTATTGTCCGATTATAACAATCAAGCCATAGCATCCAATATTTCCACATAATTCATTATAGGATATCAAATATTCAGAACAGAGATTATTAAATAATTAAATAAAGTTGAGGGGTCCAGTTGGATCCCTCCAACCTGTTTTCGCTGCATCCACAGATGTTAGCACAATGTAATATTCCAAATCCAAAATATCATACTATAGCACATTAAACAATTCAATTATTCAAAAAAATTATTTAAATTTAATTATTTAAATTTAAATTTAACTGAGTGAGATTAACTCACCTTTGCTTTTCGTTTTGCAAACCATCCCATCTCAACTTGTTTTCCTCGATTTTCAGACCTTGTAAAATCATTAGATGTTTTATTAATATTTGATTAATCAAACTAATCAATTCCCATTTGATAATTTAAATTTAATTAACAATAATTTTATTTAAATCAAATTTTTTTGTTTAAGAAATTAGTTTCAGAAACTAAAATAAATTAAATATGTTAATAAACAAATTAATTACCTTAGTATATATTTTTCTTTTTCATTTCAGTAAATAGCAAAATAAATTTCTACTTCACTGTTTATAAATTCCCTAACCTATATATATTCATATATTCAAATTTTAAACTAAAATAGATATATTGAATACACCTATTTATGTTATTATTATTATTTTTTTGTATCGTTCTAACTCAATCATTCAAAATTTCTGTGTATCTATATTAACTAAAATGGACAGAAAATTCCTGTCAACGTCTTATTTCTGTTAACTCAAACATCTATATTAACTCAAACTTTCAAAATTTCTGTTAACATGTTAAAACAAAAATGCAAATATATTTTTTCCAATCTGTAAATAAATTTAGTTAAGTAAAATCGAAATAGATGAATTAAATACCCTACTGTACGTTTATTTATTTTCAGCATGAATCATTCACTAATTTAAATAAAACCATACCTCTACTGTAAATATATATAAATATATTTATTTATTATTACTTACTGTATAATTTTGTATACATTAAAATTGAAGGTAAATAGGTTAATACACCTGACCAAGACGAACAACCCTAGTCGTCGGCACGCCATCCACGAAACCTCTCCACCGTGCCGTAAAACCCACTACCGAGCTATTAAATCGCTAACACCCAAAATCTTACCCCACCTGGGCTTGCGGCCGAGCTCCCAACAGTTCGAACGCGCCCGCAACATGCCCTAACTCCCACGTCGAGGCTAACCATCGGAACCAAAATACTTCGCGTCGTCCCACTGCGCCGACGATAAGCGCCACTGCCCCCCCTTATACCTCATGCAAATCGCAACATCACTGAATCGTATGCGGCTTCAAACCCCCGATTCGCTTCGAGGACCCGAGCTCCCCTTGATCATGGTAATCGCGACGATTTGGGAGGAAACAAACTTGCGGCCATTTTATATATATATATATATATATGGATCGAATTAATTTGCTCTGAGATGATTTGGGAAAAACGAGTGTTGATATGAATACGCGGCCATGCCTTTATTTTTTTTTATTTTTTTTATTTACAAGAAGAAGGGCTTTGATAAAAGTGACGAGAAATGGAGCATACTGAAAGATAAGAGTAGCGTGTTGAGGAATGGATAAAGGATGGCGTACACAAGAAGCTCAACCAATTAAAGATTATTGTCAATTAAATTTTCAGCGCGTTTATATATCGTACACTCACACACTAACTCCGATTAATACAAAATTTGAAATCCAGTAATCATTCAATATTACGGACCTAATGGAGCTGGTTTCGATGAATTCCGAGACTGTCCCTCGGAAGGCTATTTTTAAATCCAATTTAAACGGTATAAATTTTTAAAACTGAACAGATCACTGTTAAATTCAATTTTAACACTTCTATTATTTTTAGTATTATCAATATAAATTTTATAAGCCTTCAATTTATTTTCAACCAGCTTAAAATTCCAGATTCAACATTTTACTCAACTTCAAATTATTTAATTCAATAAATTTAATTATCAATAATTAGTGATATTCGTAATTCAAGTTAAAATTACTCTATTGAATACTTAAAATCAATTAAATATTCTGATTATAGATGCTTGAAAATTCTGGGTCGTCACAATATTCATTTAATTTTTAAAACTTTTTTAATTTAAAACAAACAAAATTTCTCCTTTTCAAAGTCGCGAAATTACAGGTCGTTACACATGATAACCTATGTAAGGAATAACATATCCGTATATAGATGTTGGGATTTAATTGCAAACAGACATGTTAGCTTATCCCATATGTATTGTATGCTGTCCAAATATATACATATATATATAAGTTTATTTATTTATATAAATATTATAAATCAATACATGTGTGTGTGTGTAAATGTATAAGTAAATTTTTATTTAAATAATTCTATGAGGATGAAAATATTTAAACACTTATATATCCATATATAACTTACATACACATATATATACACGTCATTATATATTATTTACTAAATATTAAACTAATATATTTTTTTGCAAGCTGGTTTTATAGTGGATCGTCCACTTTTTATTACGAATGTACTAAAAGAGTTAATACAGGAGTAAGGTAGAAACACCTTAACTACCAATAAAAAGGAAAATACAGCACAAGTTTGTATCACAACTACTAACAACTACCCAACTACTAGGCTTCCTCAAAAGAGGAAGAAGCATCATCATCCGCTAACTCCTAGGCAGAAACCACTGGAACATTCCCAACTATACGAGCGAAAGGGCGAAAAAGCTTAGCAATGCAGGGTCATAATCCACATAATCAGGTGAGTATATGAAGGAACGATCCCAGGTATCATCATCTAACAAGTAGCATTCCATTTCGCATGACGACCATCCATAGCAAGCACTAGAGAATCACCAGGTATGCTGTAATGAAGGCCTCTGAGGTCCTACTAATCATCGAAAACAAATCTAAAAAGAATCCTTCGAGGGGTTAAATCTCACATCGGATTTGAGATCAACCCAACACTTTTTGAACTCAGCCCAAACAATCCAAGGCGACAAAGGAACGGGAACAACTAAAGGGCTAGCTGTGAGAGTAGAAGGAACCAAGATGTCAAGGTTGGAGGTGGCGGCAGGCTTAGAACAGGACAAGGAAGAGGAGCCGGTCCAGGTAAAGGCACAACAGGGATAAAAGGCTGAGAGGCAGAGGAAGAAGATTTAAGAACCCATTTCCTAAGGGGAGGCGAGGTAGAGGGATTTTGGTAGCAGCAGCGGTGACGACAGAATGCTTGCAAGTGACGGAAAGGTGGCCAAAGGAATGACATGAAGTACATATGTCAGGCACCCATCTTTAATGAACACGGACATCCACAAAATGTCCAACAACAAGCTAAACCGGAATAGAGGTAGTGAGGAGCTTATTGGGGGAAATCAATTAAAGCCTTTAAATACACTAGTTTCTCACGCGCTACTATGTTATAGTCAAAACATTTCGATTTTCCTATGTTACACGCTAGCCAATTCAATCCAAGCAACAGTTGCAAAATAGAAGGAATATAAGAAAAGAAAACCCACGCAGGAATAGAAAGAACCTGTTTACAAGCACTAGCTATAGTTAGAGTCCAAGGAGTAATAATAAATGGTTTTACATCGAAAAAAGAGGGCTTAGCCTCAAGAACTTACCGACGTTCCTCAGGAAAGGAAAACTTAAGAAAGTACATTGAGTTAACCTACAAAACATGCAATTCACCACGTAACTTCCAAGCCCTAAAGCAAACTTTAGCCGCATCTTGGAGTAGGTGATTAGGATCCAAAATGAAACCAACCAAATAATCTGACCAATTGTCCAAACCACCTTGCATTACACTAGGTGGAGGAATCATAATGCCATTTTCCTCCATGATTTTAAAGTCAATAGGATTGTAATCACCCGCATTACGGGGTAAGGATGTGAATAGATACGACCAAGGTTTAGAGCATGAAGGGGTAGGAACAGAAGATTGCTTTATTTGCACAGCAGGAGTCGATAATACACTACCTTTCTGACTTCCATCACAAACACCAAGCATACTGTCTCTCGAACCCAAGACTTTGTTAATAACGTCAAAAGGTTCGTTGGCATTTACACAAACTAATATTTATGTATGTGTAATATATATATTGAAAGTTTTTTCAGTATACGTATATATACATATTAATAAACATATTTATAATATCCAAATATTATATATATATATATTACATATATATATATATGTATATATGTATTAAATAGTAAAATAATTAAATTAATTTTCTTACTTTCAAATCGTACGCACAGCATAACAAAAAATTTATTATATTAAAATATTTCTGTATATTAATTAATTAGTCAAAATATAATAAAATATTATTACAAATATTTTCGAGTTATATTTTTTCAAATTTAAAAATTTTAGAAAATATTGCATGATATTTTAAGGTTTAAAATTTTTTTCCATAGTTTTTCTCAATCAAAATTTATTTTCTAATAATTAACTATAATATAATGATTTTTTTAAAATACAAAAATTGATTATCATATTCTCAATTTTTTGCCGATAGCTTAGTTCATGATAAAAAAAATTTAATTTAAGAATTAATTTTCTAAAATTATATTATTTAAAATAAGTTATTTGAATAATATATTGATTTAAATAATACTAAATAATTGTTTAAAAATACTTTACTACTTTTGAAAATTATAATTATAGCATATATACATGTATAATTTATATGTTCAGTTATTAGTATGATATGATGATATAAATAAATATAAATCTTATAATTACAATTAAATGACATATTAACACACACACATACATATATACATATACTAATGTAATAATAGTTTTACATATAATATTTGGCTATTTATATCTGATTTATAGGTAAAAATTTGTTTTTTATATACATATAACCAATCTAGTATGTGACAATATTAATACATATAAGAATCGTCACCTAACTAACAGTATAGTGATAATATATATACATGTATAATAAAATATTATTATGAGATTATAAACAATATAATATAGTAAAGATAAACATGAAACTAGTGCCTTAAAGCACACCTAGTAATGATGAACTCTCTCTCTCCCTTTTGAAAGTTTTTCGATCCGACGGACTGCTAATCCTTGAACCATAGACCTTTGACTATCAGAAAGTACTTGATTTGAATTGATTTGAGTTGGATTTGCTTAGGCTCCTAGGGCTGTGATCAACTAGCAATAGAAGAGATAGTGGCATCCAAAACTCTCATAAACAACTAGGGTTAGAGATCTTTTATAGCGGACAAAAGAAAGAAAGATATGGATCTTATCTCGTGCCAACCTTCCTAAATCCGAGCGGTCCATTTATAACCCCTCAAGCCTATTTTTAGTCACCTTTATAGCCTTTATAATAGCTGAATTAATACCATATAATCATAGGCTAACATCCAATTTAAGCCTAAATTAATATTATTGACTAAATCTAATTTAATTGCTTATCAATATCACATATCGATTGATATATTTATAACTATTATAAATATATTTAATAATATTTATTCCTAAAATCATATTCAAAAATTTATACTTAATATTTAATGGATATTAATTAATTTATAATAATTATAAACTAACTAAATCATTTGGTATAAAGAGAATTCGTCATTTCGGTTGTGTGGCTCATAAGGTGCAAATTTGGTCAGCGATTAACATCGAACTATTTAAATGGTAATGTTCACATGTCACTTAGCAGGTGGTGCGACATTTTGGCTAAATTTATTACTTACTTAGTTTTGGTAAAATTCAATTTTGCTTTATTAAGTGTTACCTAGTTGTGACATTTATTTACACCAATTCTCTTCGTCAATACTATGTCACTTAGACTTGTGAAATTTAATAATCGTCAAAATTCCAGTATCATCCATATTCAACTATATAATCCAAACAAAAAATCCTTAGTTCAATACTAACAATTATTATTAGCCAGAATTCTCTAGCGAAAGACTTTTACTTTGAGCCAACTTGAGTTGACCGTGATACCAACCACATATAACTAAGGAGACGAATCCTCTCTTGAATAGTACTTCATTTCCTATACCTCCACTCGACCCAACTATAGTCATTTGATGAATGTCGTGCCATTATTTGGCTATAATCAAAGGGGAGCTTTCATATTGAAGATCCATTGTATTCTCAAGTCGAGGGAACTGTGTAAATCAGTCGCATCCATATTTTCTGTTTAACTTTAGTTATATTCACCAACAAAAAACCATCGAGTGAGTCATTCCATAGTTTTCCAATAATATCAGTATGTAACCCTCCGATGCCCCCAGCAGTCATGAGTAATACACTGCCCAACTTTTGAAGAGTATTATGCACTCTAGTCTCAATGGATAAATCAATATCCAACCCTGATGCATCTTGACTAGGAAAATTTAAAATGATATATTTATTCTTATTGTAATAAAGTATTCATGGTTACAACACTTTGTAACTACTATCACAAAATAAACCATTTATGGATTTTCCATCAAATATACTTTTAATTAAATTAATTAATTAATGTAACACATCATATTAAGTATATAATAGAAATAAAACACCTTTGTTTTGAACAAGATTGGTCAACGAGTTAGATATATATAACAAATTACATATTTACCCTAGGGTATACCCATAACTCTATTAATCCACTTGTGCTGCAACTGCATCGATCCTTGCATAACCTGCGTTCGTTGGATATATGATAACTCGTATAATCATTAACTACGAAGGACTAATGGAAAAATCCATGTTTTCCATATACCCGAACATTAGCCTATAAGAGATTACACCGGATCCCTTCAATGAGCCAAGGTATATGGATGCCTTCAATGATTTGAGTATCCATCAAAGTACCCAATGTGCATCCTCACAATACCCTTGCTTGTAAGTACATCAAAAAACACTCCAAGTATCAACGATCCATTCACATGCATATTTGACCCTTCATTGCTCCATCTATTTCCACCCATTAGAACCATTCAATGCTCCATTTTCCATTATGGAACCCTTCAACATTTTGTCCATGAGTTCCCTTAAACGAACTTGCCCTATTAGATCATCATCACAGCTCCATTAATCGAGCTACCATCATCATAACACTTATAGATATTCGCAGTGATCGTACAATCAACACATCAAAGTTCCGAAGCCATTATGTCGAAGATCACACCTTCGCCTCATCGTTTATCATCGTTCCACTTTCCATTATGATTCGTTCCTAACTCACCCGAAATGCTAAAGATGGACCTGCTAGCAAGGAGAGTTCTAATGCTCTTTAAAAAACATTTACCAAAACAATTTTATTTTCAAATCAAATCTCTCGTCTCCCTTTAAAACAAAATATCTCCCTTTTTTCTTTATAAAAATACCCTATTAATTTATAAAATAATTTGGCAAAATATTTTCCATCATTTTAAACTAATTAAAAATAATTTTGAGATATAAGAGATCAAAGCATCCTTTGAAATATAAAATCTTTGTTTCAAAATATTTATGAAAGCAAAAAATAGGTTTTCGAAATATGTATTTTAAAATTCTGAATAATGGACCTCCCGCCTATCATCGATTCCTTAATGGTATCCATCACACCTTTAGTCACTAAACACTAATCCTTATCTTCATGGAACATCTTCACATTTCTTAGACGAACAAGGTATGAACGATTCCAATATGCCAAACAACAAGCAAGCAAGTGAATAAGCAAATAACCAAACAAACAACAACTAATCAAAACAAACAAATGACAACCAAAAAAAAATAAACAACAATCGATATAAGCAAAAGAGATTAATCCAAATAAGCATAACATGAATTAATAGGTGAACATCAAAAGAACAAGTGAACAAATAGATAATTAAAACTAATCATAGTAAAATAAGCAATCAACAACATGAAACAATCATCAGAAATTAATTCGAAAGGCAAAGCATAAATTAGTAAGTAGACATGCGTAAATAAGTAGCTTAATTTTCTTAATTGAAATTAATTTAACACATAGTAATGCAATACAAACAATTCATCCAAAGTAGACAAATACAACCAACAAGTTTACTATCCCAAACATCAAAATGGGCAGCTACTTCTCCATATCCCAACTCTCTCCATCGATGGGAGTAAATAGACATCCCTACAGCTCATTTGGAAAAATCACACACAATATCATAAAAGTAACATCGTCATAAAGGGTGTACGGCAAATTTAAAACTCATCTTACCCCATTGTTTTACACCCTATGTTACATAGTCCAATTTTATAGTTCTTGGTTAAAATTTCAAATAAAATATTAATAAAATACCTTTTCAATAGACACCTCCAAAGTTTGCTATTTAACTAAATATTTTACTTTTTCAACCATTACTTTTCAAACCAAATCATCCCTATCTTAGAGAAATATTTTCTCAAGGTATTTGAAGCTTTATATTGTGATATAGTTAATTAAATAAATAATTTAAAGTATATTAAATAAAAAAACCCTTAAATGGTATGTTATGTGATAGTAATTACAATATGTTGTGATCATGAGAAATTTATCAAACTGAACTAACATATTATATTAAATATTCCTAGTCAAGATGGTTTGAGAAAGGATATTGATTCATCCGTTAAGGCTGCAGTGCGTAATGGTCTTTAAATGTTGGATAGTGTATTACTTATGGTCGCTAGGGTCACCAAGAGGTTATGTACTAATAGTTATTAGATAACCGTGGAATGAATCGTTTGAGAGTTCTTTATTGGTTAGTATAATTAAGGTCAAAAAGACAATCTCGATGTGACGATATTATATAATTCCCTCAACTTGAGAGTATCGTGTAACTTCAATATAGACACTCCACTGTGATTATAATTAAATCATGGCATGGCATGCATCGAATCACTATAGTTGGGTCTTAGTTGAAGCATTTAAAGTGAAATGCTATTCAATAGAGAATTCATCTCCTTCGTTATACAAGGATAGTGTCAAAGGTCAATTTTATTCAACTCAAAGTCAAAGTCTTTAGCTAGAGCAATATGATTAATAATAATTGTTATTATTGAATCTAGAATTTTGTGTTTAGACTTACAAAATTATATGTAGATGATGTTGGAATTTTGACCAAAACAAAAATGCCAAAGTCAAAGTCTTCTCGGTTGCAAAAGGTTAGTATCACGATCAACTATGGTCAACTCAAAGTCAAAGTCTCTTGCTAGAGTAGTACGATTAATAATCAATGTTATTATCGAATCAAGGATTTTGTGTTTAGACCAACTGTATTGAATGTTGATATTGTAGGTTTTACTCAAAATCAAATTCTATAAGTCCTAAAGTGATATAGTTTTTATGAAGACAATTGGTGTAAGTAATCGTTAGTACCGGGTACTGCTTATACTAGTAGAATTTGATTTTACCAAAAAGTTATGTAAGCGATAAATTCAACCGAAATGATACACCTCTAGCTAAGGTGACATGTGAACATTAATATTCGAATTGTTCAATATTAATCGTGGATTACATTTACACCTTTGAATCGTCGTGATGATGAGTTTTTTGAAAAACCACATGATTCGATTAATTTAGAAAATATTGTAAATTAAATAAATTAATTATTATTTGAAAAATATTAATTATTAATCAATTTATTTGACTTTGAGAGTTGTTTGCAATTATTTGAATGCATATATAAAATTTATATTTGCATGCATCGATATAGAATATCGGTATATTTTTAAACAAATTCCAATAAAAAATAATTACATGAAGTGATTTATGGAAGTTTTACACCATTTAATGACAAGCAATTTAGAACATACAATATGAAGAGAGTGGAGTGGAGAGAGAGAAAATTAAGGGAATTCATTAGGGAAGTTTAATTAAAATAATGAGAAAGGTTTTATTCTTTCAATTAAAACTAATCCACTAATTCATTTCCTATAGACATTCATTTTTTCATTCACTTTTCTCTTCTCTCCTCTTCCTTCCATGGATAAAAAATGAATATATTTAAAGTTTATCAACGCCAAATCAAATGCAAAATCAAACAAAATTAAAAATAAGTGGTTTAATTATTTCTTGCAAGGACTAAGTATGGATCTTAGAGATCCGAGGAGAATTCTTCATCCAAGATTAGGCTACAACATAAGATAATTATCCAAACTCATTTGATTATATGTCACATCATGTTAATATAGTTTGGATCTCATATCTTATACATCTCATTTGATCATATGTTTCATCATTTTTATATAGTTTAGATTCCATATCTTTTACAATGAATTTATATATGCCTAATATATTATTTACTTCTATTTTTAAAATTAATGTTTAATAAAAAATTCATATTTGAAACTAAATTTGAATAATCGATATAATTTTGTAAGATATTACATATACAAATTACGTGAACTACGTATATTAGTTACTTGAAATCATTTTATGAAATTGAATACAAGTTTCATGCATATATGGTATTTTCTAAATATAAAATACAATTGGTCATTATTTACATATGTTTGCATGTAGTATTTCATCTCAAAGCTTATAAGAGGACTTTTGTACATAATTTCAAATTTAATTTTGTACTTTTCATGAATCGGAACTAGTTTTCAAATTGTTAATTTTAAATTTCAAAACATATAAAATTATAAGTATTGTGGGCATTTTTACCCATGGCATGGTGAATCCGAAAAGACATCAAAGAGCATAGAAATGGAAAAAAGATGCATAATCAAAGCACCATCACGTAATCACAAGGGTAAGACGAAGTGTTAAATCAAAATAGTAAATAAATATAGCCGAAGCACTAGTAAAATGTTCCTATGGCACAAAAACAAGTATAGCTCAACTGGTTGAGCATCAAGCTTCCAATGGAGAGGTCGGGTGTTCGATTCCTAGCAAGCACATTATTTTCATGGAACATGAAGAATGTCCTAGTAGGGAATCTAACTGCTGAGTGCCTAACCATTTCCAATGTAAGGATGGCAGGACTAGGCATGAGGAAGATAACATTATAAGACAAAACAAAGGCAAGGGAAGGGTTCGACAAAGAAGAACCCACATGTTAGGCACCCTAGGATATAAACAAGAAATCTTGTTCAGTATCTAAGCTACGGAATAGGAAATCATGTTTGGTAGGCTAGGTGCCAGATAGTAAAAGTTACATATGGATCCCGAACCGGGAAGAGATGGGAGAAGCCGAACCAAGGAGAAGCCGAGCCAATGAGAAACCGAGCCTAGAAAAATCCGAACCCAGGATGGAAGTGTAGGAACTTGGCTAGCAAGATGGCTATGTGCATTTCACCGAATATATCACCCTCGAACCGAGCTTTCTAATCGAACCAAATGGTTTGTATATGGAATCAAATCTGAGTACATATGGAAACTTCTTATTATATCGTGTATATATGAAAATATCTAAACCAAGCGAGTTATAGATGGAATCACTTGATTTACCGAAGCGACCACTATACCTCTCCACTGTTATAAATCCCAAAGCTTCCAAAAACAATAGAGGATGATTCTGGAGATCCAAGTTTACAACAGTAATGGAAGACAAGTCAACGAAAGCGGGATTAGCTTAGTAGATCTATCTAACAAGAACTGCCTAACATGACCAGCCTAGCAGGAACATGCTTGTAGGATAAGCCTAGTAAGATCTGCCTAATACGAACGGCCCAGTAGGAATTCACCTAACAGGAATAGCCAAACAAGTATAATCAAACAAGAATAGTCGAACAGACTTCCTTTTACAGGATCAATTTTAGGATTGGTTATAGTAAAAAAATTCACCTTTAAACTGAAATGAAGCAAGGATGGTGATGTATAAGTTAATTCGATACACCATACAGGATGGCATCCTATACAAAAGGGTTTCCACTAATCCACTGTTAAGATGCATGGCTATAAGAGAGGCTAAGGAAATATTAAAACATTCATCAAGTCAGTCGAGGAGACTATACTAGGGGAAATACCATAAAAAAGAAAATCTCACGGTCATCATTCTAAATGGATAATTTCTAATAGCTATGATTGGAGATGAGTATGCAATACTAGTTGTGGATTACTTTATCGAGTATGGAGTTCCACTCCAGATCATCTTAGACAATGGATAGCGTTTGATAATCATGAATTCGCCAAATTCTATCGGCCGCATGGAACTAAGAATAGCTTTTCTAATGCATCACCCATAGGCCAATGGATACGTTAAAGAAATCAACTATGTGCCCAAAACTCTTATAAAGGAGCATTCAAAATCTAATAAAGGATCATTTGGAAAATGATAAAGGAGCTTGGATGGGTGAGCTGCCATTGGACTTTATGCGTATTACAGCTCTCGCAAAACTAGAATGGAACATACTCCTTTAGCTTTGGCTTACAAATTATAGCTTATGCTTCCCAATGAAACTATAATCTTATATGAGAATCCACTATTACTTAGAGGAGAATGAGGAATTGTTAAACATGTCTCTGGATCTGATTAAGAAGAACGGGATGAAGCAATTTTGAAAACCACGACACTCTAGCAAAAAGCGGTGAAACCATGATAATCTAGGACAGAGCACTTCTCGCTCAAGGATGGAAACCAAGTCTTAGAGTGAATTCCCCTAGGCTGGGGCATTTGACCCAATTGGGAAGCACTGCATTTTATTTGCAGAGATCCAGGGAATGGATCCTACATTCTCTCATCATGGATGAAGCATATCCGGGAAACACTGAATTCTCAAAACCTTTGTTTTGTTTTTGCGCATTGACTATGGCAACTACTTAGATTAGTCAACCATCGCGGTCTTCCCAAATCCTATGGATAGGGTGTATGAAACCATGATAGATGACTAGTGCCACCAAAACACCACGCGAACAACTATCCCATGGCAAATAAATTCCCCAAGGACTATACAGGCAAGGCCACTGCATACTGGGAGCACCCAATCTAGCGCGTCATGGAAATCTAAGACAAACTTTGACTGGCAATGGTGAGTCAGATCAACACATAGTCAGGACATAATCACCAAACGGGTGTTGGACATTGACGATCGGCCCCAAATCTTTAGCCCGCAATGGTGAGCAAGATTGACCCATGGTTAGGACATAACCGCCAAATGTGTGTTCGCCATTAAAGGTCGTCTTCAAACCTTTAGCCGACAATGGCGAGTCGAATCAACCTATGGTCAGGCATGACTGCCAAACGGGTATTCACAATTGACGATAGGCCCCTAACCTTTGACTGGCAATAGCGAGCCTGATCAACCCATAGTTAAGACAAGATCACCAAACGGGTGCTCGCAACTGATGATCCGCCCCAAATCTTTAGCCGGCAATGGGGAGCCAGATCAGCCCATGGTTAAGATATTACCGTCAAATGGGCGATCGCCATTGATAATCCATGTGACGACCCATAAATTTAAGTGGTTTTATTTATTTGATTTATAGAATTTTGGTGAAATTTTAAATTTTAAAATTTTGAAATAAATTTAATATTTGAAATACGTCTGTTTTAACATAGCAACTGGTAAATTTTCATCTGAAAATATGAAAGTTTATTTTATTGTGTAATTCTATTTCAATTTATATCAGTTAATATATGATGATAATAAAATATTCTCCAAACCTGAATACTTTTACATAGAAAAATTCTAAACCTTCTTTTGACTGATACGTCATTTTTTGTTTTTTCAAATTCGGACTTCTTTAGCTCCGTCGATCTTTTTTTCTACATTTTTGCTGCATTTTCCGCAAGTAGAAATTCGAGTTTTTATAATTCAATCGTACGACTGATATCTGTATACCATTTTGATCGTTTCGTCGTACTGATCTCTGCGTATATTCAATTTCGTGTTTTGAGTTCCGGTACACAGCGCAATCCGCGAAAGATGATTTCTTATCGGTTCAGCATTCGACATACTGCTTTCCTTGCCTTCATTTTCCACCATATACATCACCTACCAATTTGTCATTAATATTCTTAAATTCTAAAGGTGTGTGACTTTTGCTTTTCATTGGTTTCAATGTTTATTAACTGGTACGTCCTTTGACTTTTCATTTCCTCTGAACTGTTGCGTCTGAAATATATTATTTTACATATAATAGCTACATAATATTTTAGCCTGTTCTGTAGCTTTGCAGCTTTATTTTTTGGGAGAACTGTTCCCCCTTCTCCACCATTTTTAAAATGGCTGTTCTATTCCTTACTTCCTCCTCCCATCGGCCTCGTCAAAACGCATCGCCTTGCCTACCTTGCCTTCGCTCCACCTACAACCTCGTCCCAACCTCAATAGCCAACGCGCTTCATCTCCTCCGCTGCCCACTGTTGGATAGCCAAACCATCCTCCTAAAAAAAGGAAAAAAATTGTTGTCGTATGCTCCTCCGCCTTCCATTCCGCGACCCCGACCTCTTCTTTGGTCATCCATGCATGTGGCAACCTCTTTCTAGCGTGCGGTCATCTTCTCTTTCTCGATTGATGTTTTAGCAGGGTGAATATTTGTTTAATATTGTTTACATGTACGGTTTTCATATATCTATATATATATATATACACACATATTATTTTGCAAAGTATATAAGGGTAGCGATATTCTTGATTTTTAAAAAAAAAATAAGAAGTATACACTTTATATTAACTAAAATATAATAGTTTATAATTTTACTTCTACTATAATATAAGTTTGTTTGTTGATTTTCTTTTGTATAAGGTTATATTGATTTACTCATATCTGACCTACTTAGTATGAGCTTATATATATGTATTGAATGCATTTGGTTTTAAATCTGTACATATGCATGCTTTGTTTCTCTGATATATAAGTATAGTTTGGAATAGCTTTAGAAAGTATATACTGTTTTAAATATATGTTAGCGCTTATTATAAAATCTGTGCTGAGTATGTTTATATGTCTTATAAACTATATATATATATATTAAAACCTTTGATTTTAGACTTATATGCAGATTTCGAAATATAGCATATAGGTTTTTATTTTTTAAGTTATAATAGTATTTAATATTTATCAGTTTATACAGGTGTACATATATAAACTGTTTATAATAGTTTGAAGTTATATACTAGAAGAAAGCATGTGTTATTTGGATATGCGTGCAGTATAAAGGCAACAGTCACGTTGGTATTATATTTGCTTTTATGAAGTGCATTTGGGGCAAGTGTAAATTGCTGCTGTTATCTATATTATATGTATACTTTGATTTGATATATATGTGCTTAATTAAAATAATTGTTTACATAATTATACAAGTTATATATAACCAGGTCTGAAATTTCATATCGGAGAATGATATATATGAATCTTAAAGTCTAATATGTTGGTTTATAGAAGTTTTAAAAATATCGATTTTAAGAAAACAAAAAATATTATAGCACAAAGTAGTTGTACTAGTTTTGATTATAGTGCATGTGTACCAAAGAGATAAACATTGATATTTGGGTATATGTATTGTGTAGAGAATTATTTGACTTTAAGATATAAATATAGTATAAGTATTTAAATCTGTGGTCTGTATGGATATATTTTAAGTATTTTGATTTTTTTTAAGTATGTATATATAAGTATTATTTAAAGATACATGATATGTATATATATAATTAATTTAAAATGTGTTTGAATTTAGAATAGGTTTTATATATGTAATAGTCACACATATACATATATGGGATCACTTACATATATATATATATATATATATATATATCAATTCTCTTCATCGATCCAGTCTAATTGATTTCATCGATTCCTCAACTATCAGTGTTGATCGTCGAATCATGCCAGTCTAGCTTTGCTTCGGAATTCGTGCTTGGATTAATAACTCTATCCATCGTTGAATCTCTCTAGCCTCAAAAGGTGAGCAATCACTCACTATTTACGTTCTTTTCTTTATTAAATTTGATTTTAATTGAAACGACAATTAAAATATACCGCTGTTAGTTATTTACACTGTTATATATGTTATTACCTGTATCTGTTCACCTGTGACATCTGACACAATTATCTGTTATTAATATTGATGATATATGCCTATTATATTATTATCCTATCTGTTATCACTCTGTAAGTTCCCTACTAGTATAGAATTCACTATGGGCTGAAATGATACATACCCGAACAGACTTTAGAATAGGAGAAAATCGTTATGGGTTGAAATGATATATATACCTGTATATATTTAAATTTCGAACTGAAATGATAAATATCCGTATCACTTGACCATAAGATAGAAAATTATTTACAGACACCGTTGGTCTATATATAAATAATTTGAAATGATTACTATGGTTTGGAAGGAAATATATGGTTTTATATAAACATTGATTTTAGATATTATATAAATGTTACTTTATATATAGTTAAATTCTTGAATTTAAGCTATGCATAAATTTGTTTTAGTATAAAATAAGCTTAATAATAAAGTTTGATTTTATTAAAATATAATATGGTTAAGTATCTAAATTATATTTTAATATAGAGTTTATAATGATTTAATAAATTAAGATTGAGAAGATAGATTTGAAATTGATTTGAAATCGTATTTAGTTAACAAATATATTTAATTACAAATCGATTTGAAACTTATGGAATTTGAGATTTGAAAGGATATGATTTTTATAACTTGATTTGGTTTAAGGTGATTTAACGAATATTTCAAGTTTAAATGAATTAAAGGAAATATTTAGTCATTTGAAATTTGGGGTTTTATTTAAATGATAATGGAATTAGTAAGTATATATTTCAAAATAAATAATAGTAAAGTGAATTTGATATATATATATATATATATATATATATATATATATATATGGAATTATCAAATCTAGTTTTGAAATGTTTGAATATTTAAAGCTTTGAAAATATCGAAATTGAAATGGTTTATTTTGTGGTTAAAAATCTATATTTGAAATCGATATAATTTGAAATGGTCTATTGAGAAAATGAAATAAAATTAAAATTGATGATTTGAGATTTAATTAAATTTAAATTTTGGAATTTGAGTTAATTTGAATCGATTTGTGAAATTTGCGGAAGCTATTTTATTGTATAAAGTATTTTTAAATTATACTTAAAACTATTTACATATGTTACTTTATAAATTTATTTCACATAAACTATTTTAACATAAATTATTTTTAATATAAACTATTATAAATTATAACTATTTTTATATAAACTATTTTAAATTATAAACTATTTTATTATATATATTATTATTTATATTTAAACAGTTAAGTGGCAAGTGTTAGGATTCCAAAGCATTATGATTTCTAAATTATGATTTCCAAAGTGTTTGATTTAGAAAGTGTTATAACTTTGAAGTACTAAGATTTTGTAAATGGATATATTTGCGATGGATATATTTAAAATCGAAAATGATATCGTATTTGGTTTTGAAATGGAAGTGATATCGTATTGATATGGTTTTGAAATATAAACTATTTTGAAAGTATTAAATAACCAATCGGTGTAATAATTACGTAGTATTGAAGAGTCCGGGATCGGTTAGGGAATACTCTCGGTCTAAATCGAAAACCACTTTAATAACTATTATACGCGAAGTGTGATCTAGAATGAAGTGGTTGGAACGATGACATTGCTGGATTTGAAGAAAGAGAACGATAATGGATAGCCTTGACACTTGTGTCAAATTTTAAATGACTTAAACAGGAGCCGTGTCGGGCCAATGAGGTTAGCCACCTCTAAGCGAATACACTTCTTCGTAAACTACTCATTACTTGTTTTCGATTGGTGCACACCCTTGAACTGGGAGTGTTGTTCCGTGGTGTTGCGATCGTAACGTTAGTTTCACTACCTTGGGTATTGCATCATGTCCCTTTTCGTACTCGTATCCCTATGCGTGACCACTACGATTTGTTTTGTGTTATACCTATGGAGTACTCCCTAATATCCCACTAGTTTACGGTGGAGTTTACAGTGCTGTATAGACTATGATGCTTATATAAATTGTGTTAAAGGGAATAATAGTAATGCCTTAACGCTATTTTGATACTTTATATTACTGATAGGCATTATCTACTTAGCGTACATATAAATAGTTAACAGATCCTTAGAAGATTAATCCTGACTGAGTGTTTTGTTTGGATATGCGTGCTGTATAGGCATTATCTACTTGTATTTCAGTTATTATTTCACTTGAGTTGGATTTATTGATATAAGAATGTTAATCCTGACTCGAGTGTTTTTTGTTTTACTTTACGCTCGGGTCAGACTAGTGGTTCAGCTTTTGAGACTCACCTTTGGAGTTAAAGCTTCGCTTGGAGATCCAGCTATCTATCCAGATTTCAGATATTCAGTTGATTCTAGTGATGTATTCTGACATTGTATTTGACTATTGTTTTCGAGACTTCTATTGTATCTTAATTAACTCTATTATATATATAGTAGCTTCATGAACAACTATTCATTTGTTTCCGCTGCATATTGTTATATTACTCCGTGTCTGTGATTCTGTGATTATTAATTTACTGTATATGCCGAGTTTGCCAAATATAAACTTACAATCTGGTATTTTGAGAAATTCAATTCCGGCATGTTTAGATGCAAATAGTTGAAAATACCAGGTCGTTACAATCCACCCCAAACCTTTGGTTGAAAATGGCGAGCTAGATCGGACCATGGTCGGTATATGACCACCAAATGGGTGCTTGCTATTGACAATCAGCCCCAAATCTTATGCCGGTATTGGCATGCCAGATTAGCCTATGGTTTGGACATAACTTTAAGTGGGTGTTCGCCATTGAAGACCGTCCCCAAATCTTCTTGTCAGTAGTGGTGGGCCAGAGTGATCCCTTAACCGGATGTCCACCTTTAATGATCGTGTAACGACCCAGAATTTCTGTCATTTGAAATTTGTATATTTAATTGATTTCAAATATGCACAAGTAAGTTTAGAAGCTGAATAGATTATATTTCAAATATAAGGATTTAACTGGATAATTAATTTGTTAGTTTAATATTTGAAGTTGTGTAAATAATTGAAATTTGGATTTAAAATGAATAAAAATGTTGTAGAAAGTTGAATTAAATTATATTTGAATTAGAATGATGTTAGAGAACTTTTAAAATTGAATTAAAGTTAATTTCTAGAAATTGAATATTTTAATATTTAATTGACGAGTAAAAATAGCCATTTTTCAAATAGTCTCGGATTTTGACGAAACAAGTTTCATTGGATCCGTAATGATAAATTATTATAAGATTTCAAATTTTGTGTCAATCGGATTTGCGGTTTGTCCGAGGCAAGCTAAAACGCGTAGAAATATGTTTAAGTGAATTTTAAATTTAAATAATTGATTCAAAAGCCTATCTTTCAAATATGATCGAACTGGCTCCCTAATATTCCATTGCATTCGGAATAGGGGTAAAACATTATAAATGCCAGGCAGCGTGCTTCGTTTCGAGTTCGAAAATTTTCCGGATGAATAGTGCACGAATATTTTCTATAAAAGTCCCTCACTTTTTCTTTTTTTTTCAAAACCTAGGGCAAACTAACCCTAGCCGCCACTTTACTATTTGCGGCTAGAATTTCATTTCGTTTCTCCTCAATTATCTTTAAATCCATCGATCTATTCGAAAATGTTTCAACTACAAAGTTGTAGACAACGTCGAGAACTTCAAATCCAATGGTCGAGATTGGGTTTTGAGCTACGGATCGACTCAATCCTTTCTTAAAGTCGCTGCAGTCACGTACGTTTTTCGAGGCCTGTGGATGGCCGAGCTGCATGTCATTCACGTCGAAGGAGGAGCTCGTGATGGCGCATAAAATGGTGGAGCTCGATCAACGTTTAGGTCATCGATGGTGTCATGATAATTCGTGAGAGAGGGGCGGCTATGGGTTTTCACGATCTGGTTCGTGCTTTAGGGAAGAAGCAAGTTCGGTGGCCAGATCTGGTTACTCAGGAAATCAAGGGTCGAGATGAGTTTATGGTTAAAAATAATAAAAATAGATTTGTAAATTATATACATATATATATACATATTAATTCATGCAAACTTTAAACACCATAACTTTTTCATTCTAGGTCTGTTTCGCACGAAACGAATTGCTTTGGGTTCGTATTCACGAATACTACGTGATGGATCTAGATTGGAGTTGATTGGAGCTAGTGTGAATTTTGGATAAAATTAAACGATCGTTTAATTTTATTCGCAATAAAACACTACAACTGTTATTGGAGGCAATGTGAGTACAACTCACTTTTTCCGACTCACTGATATTTTTATATAAGTGAGAATAAATGTTATTTATGTTGGTTGATGATTGTTTGGATGATATATGATATATTGATTGGTACTTGGATACATACTTGCCTAGTGGAGCAGATGACCCAATACGTTCCCGTGTATGAGCGGATGACCCTTTGTACGCGCTTCTGCTTGGAAGCGGACATTGTACACATATTCTAATATGTATATTTGTTGCAGGTGACAGGTTGGAGGGATCCAACTGGATTCCTCACCCGTATTGATTTATTTACAGATATTGTGATATATGTTGTTATCATATGATATATGATGTTTTCGATGCCGTAATTGTTGTATTTAGTGCTGTTGCAGCATTGGGCCTATTTTGGAATTTTAAAAATGTTAAAGTAACGATTGTGAATTTAAAAGAATTTTAAAAGTGATTTTGAAAATAAATGTTTTATTGAATTTTTGAATTGTTAAGAATTGATTTATTTTTAATAAATAAATGTGATAATTTTTATGTTATAAAAATTATGATGTTTTGGAAAATATACTTGAAATGTGATTTTTGTGAAATATGGAGTTAATGATTTTGTGAAATGGTTTAAATTGAGATTTTTGGCTAATATAAATGGTTTTAAAGAAGATTTTAAAATTGTTTTTTTATAAATCAGAATAATTGAATTATAAAGGAGTTTTTATAATTGTTAAAATGATGTTATAAATGGGTTTTATAAGTAAATAAGATTTACAAATTCATAATTGATGATGTTATAAAAAGAATGATATTTTAAATAAATGAATTATAAGTAATTAACTTATAATTTGGGTTTTTGGGTATAAAATTGAGTTATAAATGGAACTGGTTAATAAAAGGATTTTATGTATAGTAGTTATTATAAAATGAAAATGGAATTTATAAACATTGTTTTATAAATCAGAAATCAAATAAATTTGATAAGTAAGTATAGAAATTATTAAAGGAGATATATCCACGATTTTGGGCAGTGGATAATCCTTTAATTAAATATGTAGAAGTGTTGAATTTGGTTAGAGATTTATGTCCACGATTTTGGACAGGGGATAATTCTGAATTAAATGTGTAGAAGCTTTAATTTGGTAAACAAATTATATTCACTATTTTGGACAGTGAATAATATATCAAATAAATGTTTTAGGAAGTGATATTTAAATGGAGTTAAATGGTTTAAAGTTGTTTTAACGTGTGTTAAATATCGAATACATAGATTTCAACATACATTGTTGAAATAGACGTTTTCGAAAAGTATAAGGAAATGATGGACTATAACACTGTTGTTATAGTAAATGATTTTCGAAAGAAAATATTTTGTATAGTATTGGGATTTATATATCTATCTTATTTTCCAATCCCTATACTAGTTATTTTGGGTTGTCGTAACGATGTTTTACGTAACATCCGTTTTGACCCAATAAATGTGTTTAAAGAGAATGTTTTCCTTAAAGAATAAAATATATACTTAATCGTGATTTAAGTATATGTAATATTTTCTAAGTGTTGAAAATAAATTGATTTGTGAATTATTTATTGTTAAATAAGTATATGGAAATGTTTTCCAACATAGAAATTGAAATGGTTTGGAAATATATCTTTTTAAAGATAATTTGAAGTGAATATTTGGCAAATGGTTTTATTAATAAAAGATTAATTAAAAGGGCCCAGTGATTGTTATGGTATTGAATATTTATTTGTTTGTTTTGATAGTTAAATAACCGACTATCAGACTTGGCCAAAATTTTAGTTCCTCGACTTGATGTGGGAACTATTTAGTCATACACTTAGTACGTAGCCTTCTATGTAGCCTTGATTATCCTTTGTGTTGAGGATGTTGATTTGTATAGTGCGGAGTATTACTCCAATCTATCGAGCTTCCTACTTGGCCCGAAGTATAGCAAGTTTAAAGTTGGAAATGTGATAAGTCTATGAGACTTAGTTGCCGTGTGAGGTTGAGAAAATCTTTTGCGTTGTTGGTGCGTAGAGACCGGGATCAGATTTATCTGAAAACCATTTCGGACCAACGTTTATGCGACGATTGTGCAGGTTGCTTGTGATGATATTGATATTCCGGATTTTTATAATGGGGGACTGCTTGTTGATCGTTTGGGGATAAAATGCCAATATACGTCCAGTAGCAGTGGTCTCTTCATTTATGAAATATGCAATGCGAAGACTATTCGCTACTAATCTTAGGGATTTCCCGACAGGATGTGGTAGGAAAGTACCTTTGGTTTGTCCTGTTCCTGGACAACTTGTACGGATGTTTGTCTGACATTGCATTTCTATAGATTACGTACATCGTTTTTGCTTGATTATGTTCAGCCTGATAGGGGGTTCTCGCTTCTAGTTAGGTAGCTAACGGATGACTCTTGTCCCTACATGTCCCTAGAGTAAAAGGGTTAGTTGTAGTCGAGAGGCTGGCCGTAAAAGCAAAGCGCGAGGTATCAGTGTAAGCTACGGTGGGTATTACCCACTGGTTGTGTCCCGTCACAGCTGGTATCAGAGCTTAGATTTTGTATATTCCTAAGCTTTGATGTGTACTCATTATAGACAGGGACAGTAGCATCCTAGATTGAGTTTGAGTGTATTATATATATGAGCGCATATTTGTTAATGGATATAAAATGTTTTAAATTGTGTTTGCTTGTCCGTTGAGCTGTTTGTGAATTCTGGTCGGTATGTGGGATGCCATGTTATCAGTAGGGATTTCCAAACAATTAAACGAGGCAAGTCAATATAGTATTATTTTAAATTGGGTAAATAAAATAGTTTTGTCTCAATTATATTTTATATATAAGGAAATAATTTTTCATGAATTATTAAAGTGTATATAAATTGATTGTTTGGTTGTTTGAAAATTTAAATATATATAAATTAATGAAAGATATTTGAATAATCTCAATAAAAGCAACAATTGTCAAAGAATAAATTATATAAGCGAATGAATTATAAAGTATGGAATTATAATTAATATGATTTACAATTGTGAAATAATATTATATATAAGAAATGAAACTATTTGAGTTATAAATGAAAATGAATTTAAACTAAAAATTTGAAAATCGGGATCTCGTTGATTTTGGAAGTTATTTTTCAAAAGTTAAAGAGATTATATTATTATAAATCTTAATAAGATAAAAGAATTTGAAATGATCATATGTAAGTAAAGTGAAAAGTAAATTTATAAAAGGATTATAAATGTGATTTATAAATAAAAAGAAATTTTTGAAAGAATGTAAGGCACTGAATTCACTACTTTTGAAAGAATGTAAGGTATCTGTGTGATGGATTTGCTACCAAAGTAAATTGAAAATCAAAGTTTTGTTTTGATAAAAAAGTTTGATTTAAAATCCAAGTTAAAATTGATAAAAATAAGTGAAAAGGGTTTTGGACTTATAATATGAAGTAAGAATTTACTTTAGTATAGTTGAAAGGAATTTGAGTTAGTAAGTGAATTATATGATTTGAAGTTTAACTAAGGAAGGATAAATTGAATTGAATTTTAATTGGATTAGTTAAGATGGTAAGTGATTACATAGTATGAATTTGGAAGTTTAGATAAATAAGTCGTATAACTTATAAAATGAGATAAGGTAAGCAAAACCAATTGTTAAAATGGTTAAACTATTTTTTTCAGTAAAACAAGATATGAATTTGAATAAGTGATATGAAATTTGACTTAAGTAAAAGTTAAATAAAATAGAATTTGAAATGACTTAGAGATGAACTTAAGTTGTATAGTGAAAGTGAAGGTAAATGAAATTGAAATGAAAGATAACTTAAGTAAGGTTAAATGAAGTTGATTTTAGTATCGAAATAAATTAATAAAGTGAATTAATAAAATGAAGTAATGAATGTGAACTTGAGTTATATAAAAATTCAACTTTAGTTGTAAGAATGAATTAGCAATTGAATTAACGAATGAATTGAATGTTAATCAATCGAATGTAAGTAAATTGATATGGAATAGTGGATGCAAGTGTTAATTCATTAAAAGCTAACGAAATTGGAAATTGAATAATTGAATGGAAGTCAATTAGATGTTGAACCAAATTGAATGAATGTAAAATAAATAAATTTGGCAATGATTGGATATGCATTGGTTGATAGATAGTTGTTAGTTGATTGTAAATAGAAATTCATTAAGTATTACTGAAATTGAATTAGTGAAATTGAATGTTAAATAATTGAATTCAAAT
The DNA here is from genome assembly GCA_030765085.1 of Allium cepa. Lineage (NCBI taxonomy): Eukaryota > Viridiplantae > Streptophyta > Magnoliopsida > Asparagales > Amaryllidaceae > Allium > Allium cepa. The sequence continues at coordinate 951,872,622 of CM060934.1, read as the reverse complement.
TAAAAGTGAAGTAAGAATAAATAGAATTGAATTTGATTTGAATTGAAAGTGAACAAACTTGGATATGAATTGGTGAATGTAAACTAATTGAGTTTGAATATGAATGAATGTTAGAAAAATCCAATATAAATGAATCAAATATGATTAAATTGAAAATCAATTCAATGAATATTAATGAGAAGTGAATTCATATTGATATGGTTATGGATAGATTGGATAGATATAGATTAATTGGATGATAGTTGGTTGATGGTTGGATTTGTTGTGGTGATTGCATTTGCTATATTGACATATATAGTTGTTGGTATATGTTGTATATTGATATAACTTTCACATATACATGTTTCTCATTGATTTTTAAGTGTTTCGTAGGTGTGTATGGCACTTTCTTTGCATTTGGAGCTCGATTTCACGCTATATTAGCCGTATATGCTTGCTAATGTATAAGGTACATATCTCGGATTACATATCGTACTTTTACACTTTTTTCCTTCGGGATGCCTCATCCTAGATGATGAGATGTATATTTGTGATATATACATTGTTATTTTTTTGGGGATCGAACCGCGTAAAGGAGGCTATGGCGAAACTTTTTGAAAATTTAAGGCGTGGGAAAATTTTTGTGAATTTTGGGAAAAATTTTGTTATCTAAATTTTGACTTGAGTTGAAAAGTTAAATGATATTAGTTGGTTTGAAAAGATAACTATAAATGGATTTGAAAACTTAGAAAAGTTTTAATAAGAAGTTTAACTAATGATTTTTGTAAAAAGTTAAAAGGTTTAATATTGGTAATCTAATTTGAACGAATTGTTTTGAAAAGTTAATGGATTTTGGGACTTTTCTTACTTGGTAATTTCGGGGACGAAATTCATTTAACTATGGGAGAATGTAACGATCCAGAATTTCTGTCACTTGAAATTCATATATTTAATTGATTTTAAATATGCACAAGTAAGTTTAGAAGCTGAATAGATTATATTTGAATATAATGATTTAATTGGACAATTAAATTGTTAGTTTAATATTTGAAATTGTGTAAATAATTGAAATTTGGATTTAAAATGAATAAAAATGTTGTATAAAGTTGAATTAAATTATATTTGAAATAGAATGATGTTAGAGAACTTTTAAAATTGAATTAAAAGTTAATTTCTAGAAATTGAATATTTTAATATTTGATTGATGAGTAAAAATAGCCACATTTCAAACAGTCTCGGATTTCGCCCAAACCAGTTTCATTGGATCCGTAATGATAAATTTTTGTAAGATTTCAAATTTCGTGTCAATCGGATTTACGGTTTGTCCGGGCCAAGCTAAAACGCGTAGAAATTTGTTTAAGTGAATTTTAAATTTAAATAGTTGATTCAAAAACCTATCTTTCAAATACGATCGAATTGGCTCCCGATATATATTCCATTGCGTTGAGAATAGGGGTAAAACATTATAAACGTCAGGCGGCACGCTTCGTTTCGAGTTCGAAAATTTTCCAGATGAATAGTGCACCAAATTTTCCATAAAATCCCCTCACTTTTTCTTTTTTTTCTCAAAACCTAGGGAAAACTAACCCTAGCCGCCACTTTACTATCAATGGCCAGAATTTCATTTCGTTTCTCCTCAATTATCTTCAAATCCATCGATCTATTCGAAAATGTTTCAACCACAAAGTTGTAGACAACGTCGAGAACTTCAAATCCAACCGTCGAGATTGGGTTTCGAGCGACGGATCGACGTCAATCCTTGCTCAAAGTCGCTGCAGTCACGTGCGTTTTTCGAGGCCTATGGATGGCCGAGATGCACGTCGTTCACGTCGAAGGAGGAGCTCATGATGGTGCACAAAGTGGTGGAGCTCGATCAACGTTTAGGTTATCGATGGTGTCACGATAATTTGCGAGGGGGGGCGGCTATGGGTTTTCACGACCTGGTTCGTGCATTAGGGAAGAAGCAAGTTCGGTGGCCAGATCTAGTTGCTCAGGAAATCAAGGGTCGAGATGAGTTTAATGTTAAAAAAATAAAAATAGATTTGTAAATTATATATATATATATATATATATATATATTAATTCGTGCAAACTTCAAAACACCATAATCTTTTCATACGAGGTACATTTCGCACGAAACGAATTATGTTGGGTTCCTATTCGCGAACACTACGCAAATGGAGCTGGATTGGAGTTGATTGGAGTTAGTGTGAATTTTGGATAAAATTAAAAGATCGATTAATTTTATTCGCAATAAAACACTACAACTGTTATTGGAGACAATGTGAGTACAACTCACTCTTTCTGACTCACTGATATTTTTATATAAGTGAGAATAAATTTTATTTATGTTGATTGATGATTTTTTGGACGATATATGATATATTGATTGGTATTTGGATATATACCTACCTAGTGGAGCAGATGACCCTATACGTTCCCGTGTATGAGCGAATGACCCTTTGTACGCGCTTCCGCCTTGAAGCGGACATTGTATACATATTCTAATATGTATATTTGTTGCAGGTGATATGTTGGAGAGATCCAACTGGATTCCTTACCCGTATTGATTTATTTACAGATATTGTGATATATGTTGTTATCACATGATATATGATGTTTTGGATGCCGTAATTGTTGTATTTAGTGCTCCTGCAGCATTGGGCCTATTTTGAAATTTTAAAAATGTTAAAGTACTGATTTCGAATTTAAAAGAATTTTAAAAGTGATTTTGAAAATAAATGTTTTATCGAATTTTTGAATCGTTAAGAATTGATTTATTTTGAATAAATAAATGTGATAATTTTTATGTTATAAAAATTATGATGTTTTGAGAAATATAATTGAAACGTGATTTTTGTGAAATATGGAGTTAATGATTTTGTGAAATGGTTTAAATTGAGATTTTTGGCTAATATAAATGGTTTATAAAGAAGATTTATAAAATTGAACTTTTATGAATCAGAATAATTGAATTATAAAGGAGCTTTTATAATTATTAAAATGATGTTATAAATGGGTTTTATAAGTAAATAAGATTTACAGATTTATAATTGGTGATGTTATAAAAAGAATGATTTTTTAAATAAATGAATTATAAGTAATTAGCTTATAATTTGGGTTTTTGGATATAAAATTGAGTTATAAATGGAATTGGTTAACAATGGGATTTTATATATAGTGGTTATTATAAAATGAAAATGGAATTTATAAACATTGTTTTATAAATCCGAAATCAAATAAACTTGATAAGTAAGTATAGAAATTATTAAAGGAGATATATCCACGATTTTGGACAATGGATAATCCTTTAATTAAATACGTAGAAGTGTTGAATTTGGTTAGAGATTCATAACCACGATTTTGGTCAGTGGATAATTCTTAATTAAATGTGTAGAACCTTTAATTTGGTGAACGAATTATATTCTCGATTTTGGACAGTGAATAATTTATCAAATATGTAATATCCCAGAATTTTTAACAATATCAATTTAATAATTTGTATTTAAAATTAAATTGATATTGATATTCTGTTAATAATAATTCTAATTGATTTAATAATCATCTTCAATAATTATTTAATTGGTTATTTAATCTTTTAAAATATTAATATGATTTCTATTTACAATATAAATATATGGTTTATATTTAAAATAGATTAGCATTGTTTTAATTTTAATAAATAAAACATATTTTCTAGTTTTAATATTTGTAGTAATTTTGAAAATTTGTTTTTATTTAATATTTAAACTTTTTAAAGTTATTGAATAAATGATTTTTGTTTAAATTTAATTAGTGAATCATGTTTTAAAATTCTAATATATAGACATTTTAATTTGGAAAATTTTGTTTATAATTAGTATTGAGTTTTTAAAACTATATAATAAATAAAAATATATGACTTTAAAATTGATAAGGAAAATATTAAATGTTTAAATTAAATTGGATTGAGTTTTAAATTTAGAATAAATTTAACAAAAGGTTTTATGGCTTAATAAAATAGATATTTTATTGATAAAAATATAATTTCTTGTAAAATGATCTTAATGTAATAATAAGATATTTATAAAAACAATATTAATAGTGTATTGTCTTTATAAATATAGTTTGAATAAAATTTGCAATTGATATTTCAAATTAAATTTGCAATCATAACTTGATTTTAAAATAATTGATTTTGAATTTAATTTGAATTTAAAATTCCAAAGTATAAATATTAATTGTTTTAATTTCTATGTGCATAAGTTTTATTTTATAAACATGATTTGTTTTTATTTCTTTTATAAATTTATACACATATTTAAATATAAACTAACAAATTAAAATTAGGTTAACACACATTAATTTGTAAATTAGATACTAATCATTTTAAAAGAAACAAGTGTTTCATTCTTTAACATTCATTTAACATGTGTTCAAAAACTAACATAAAAAATTGACAAATGTATAAATTTGGACAAGCATAAATCATTGTTTTAATTTTTCTTTCATTTTATCAAATCTGAAAATTCATTTATATAAGCTTGCATCTTCATTCATATTTGTTTTTTTCCATTTCCTTAATCAAAGAAATCTTCAAAATTCTAAAATCAAAAACACCTCTCCAAAATCTTGCATCTTCAAATTCCTGTACAAAGTTTAAAATTAGTAAACTTCAAGAACACCTCCTCATCAAAATCAAAACCCTTTTATCATAATGGTCTGCACTTCCTCACATTCAAACATCAATCTGCATTGATTCACCAAAATCTGCAAAATTCAAAAGAGGTCTGCATTCTGTTTTTAAAACCTGGAAATGATCAAGCTTGCACCTTTTCTCTGCATAACCTCAATTTAAAGCTGTTTCAAATGCATCTTCATGCAAGTATCTGTAGTCAGGGATCATGAGCATTTCAACAAAATTGCAACTCAGATTTTAAAACAGAGAAGCAAGCCTGCATATTTTTATATCTGCAAATTTCAAAAAGGGAAACAGAGCTCCGCATCTTTTAAATTAAAGGTGAGTAACTTTTTAAGAAAAGTTGAAATTTTTTAAATTGGTTGCATGTTAAATGTTGAATATAATTTAGTAATGTTTGTGCTTATAAAAGCCTGATGTAAATGTGATTGTGTATGCATGTTTGATTATGCTCTGCAGTGTACCCAGATCCATCTTCCATTTAAAAGAATCCACTACAATTGTTTTAACTTGAGATTGTATCTGGGTTTTAAAATAATAAAAAGGGTTTGCTTATCATAGATTAGAATTAAAATTTATAAAGTAATGTTGTTTTATTTTTCTTAAGTTAATGTTTAAAAATTTTAGGTAAGTTAAATACAGGATGTTATCTCTGTAAACACAGGTAACGCCATTGCATGTTGATCTTGATCAAACCCAATCATATTAATACTGAAATTCAGTTTCATAAACTAAATGCATTAACTGAAACTTGATTTTTAAATCAAGAAAAAGGATTTTTAGTTGTTTGTTTAAGTTGCAATGCTATTTTGAACTAACATGGAATCCTTAACAAATTATGATGATTCATGGATCGAGAAGTTTAGGGATTCTTCTGAGTGATGGAGTAGGTATAGGAGACGCTCAGAAAAATCAGAGTTGTGGTTTGAAGTTATTAAATTGGATGCAGTTTTGAAATTCAGTATTAAACCCTAGATTTTGATGAGTTTTATGAATTGGGTCAGTTCGGGAAGAAGGTTGGATCGAATGTTTTGATATTTGGGGATTGTGTAGTTGAAGTGTAAAGGAGTTCGAGGCCGGAGTGGGTGGACCTCAGATGGTCGGAGTGGCGAACATTCGTCGTTGACAGGTTTTGAGCAGAAACCTGTAACATTTTCCAGGTTTTGAATTGGGGGGATGGAATTTGACTTGTTGAATAATTGTTCGATCTGATGTTCGCATATGGTTGTAGGAGTGTTGTGGGGAGTATTACGATCATCTCTGATGATCAGAGTAGGCAGTGGTCGCCGTGCATATGTACGGCGATGAGTTTACAGGTGAAGTGTTTGGGGTTTTGGTTGTTGAAGGGGAGATCTGTGAATTTGCTCGAAGCAGGTAGATTGAAGACTCGGGGAAGTTAGGCATGAAACTCGAAGTAATATTGGGGTTTCTCGGGTTGCTCTGAATTTCCAGTTTTTCCAGAAACTTGAAGTTTCTGTTTTAAAATTTTCAAATCTCTGAAGTTTATTGATTAGGAAAGTTTAAATCAAATTCAAATTTAAGTTTGAATTTTTGAATTTAAGTTTAAATTTAAATTTTCAGTTTTTAAATAAAAATAAAGTTTTAAAATTTTAACTTAATTAACTACTTTATTTTGTTAAGAATAGTTTGATTTTTTTAAATGAAATTCTTGTTAGAATAGGAGCAGGTTTAAATGAAGTTTAAAATCTGAAAATTTTAAAATGAACTTCGGTTTTTAAAATTAAAATAAGGTTTAAATTTTGAAGTTTTAAACTAAATATAAATTGAAGCTAGTAAAATTTGAAATAAGTTTTTGTTTTCAAAATTTTTATGAAATTTTTATCCTAAGACAAACACTTGGTTGTCTTGCTATTTCAAAAGTTTAAAATTGTTTAAAACTTTGATAAGTTTAAATTGTTCTTATTTTAAAACTTGTATTTAAAATGAAAATTTAAAAGTAATTTTCAAAAGTACTTTGTTTCAAATAAATTGTTTTTAAACATAATCAAGTTATGTTTTATCTTGAAATTAAATTAAGATTAATGTTTTAGAATTAATTTAATTAATAAGGTAATTAAGATTAATTAATTAATATAATTAATTAATTGAATTTGGAATTAATAATTGATTAATGATTAATCAATTTATAATTAATATCATTAATTAGATTTTAAATTAATGATTATGAATTATTAATTAAGTAATTAAGTTTTAATCAAGGTTAATTTATTTAATAATTAACTTTAATTAATGGATAATTAAAGATGATTTAATTTATAATTATCTAAGTAATTACTTAATAAAAACTATTAAAGAATGGTTAATGAAGGTCATTAACCGGGATTATTTAATAATTAATTAATATGTTTAAAATTTAATAATTAATTAGATTAATTAATTTAATAATAATCATTTGTTAATGGTTTGAGTTTAATTACTTAATATGGTAATTAAGAAATTAATTACTTAAGATAATTAATTGAGTTAAATATGATTGTTTAATTTAATTAATTAAGTTTAATTAATTTTAAACACTTGAGCTTTAAAAAAATTACTGTATGTAATTAATGGATTGAAATTTTCTTACTTAAGTAATTGATTAATAATTACAGGTTGTAATTAAGTGGAGATGTTTAAGAACGAAGTAATCTGGATTAAATTATTTAGTAATTAATCAAGGGATTAATGAAGAAATTAATTAAAGGATAATTAATTTGTTAAGTTAGTTAATTACTGAAAGTAATTAATCTGGGATGATTAATAATTATGAGTTAATTACTTAAGGTAATTAATTTAAGAAGATAATTAATTAAGTATAATTAAGGTCATTAATTATTATAACTAATGATGTAATTAAAGATGATTAATTAATCAATGATAAGTAATTAAAGGAGATTAATGTAATTAATTAAGGATTAAGATAATTAATTATAATTAATTAATTAATTAAAGTAATTAAGGTTAATTACTGTTTGGTTGAGAATAATTAATTTGTGAAATTAATTAAGGGTAATTACATAAATGTAATTAAGGGTAATTAATTAAGGTGATTAATTAAGGTGATTAATAATGAATGATTAATTGATTGTAATCAATTAAATGGTTGAGTAAGAAAGATTTATATTGATGAAGTAATTAATTTAATTTATTTTAAATTAATTAAAGATGGAGTAATTAATTTAGTTCACTTTAAATTAATTAGTGATGGAGACAGTTAATTTAATTCATTTTAAATTAATTATATTGTGATGAGTAAATCTTTGCTTATGTATGAATGAATGACATTGATTGTCTGGGATGCTTTGAGATCTCAGTAATGAGATAAATAATGTTGTGTGGTATGAATGTTTGGTTGTATTGTGATGATAACATAGAATATCTATTGTGATGGTGATACATGGATTATCTATTTTGATATTGATAAGGTGGATTACCTGTTATTTGATAATGTAGATTATCAATTATGATTTATGAATTATCTATCTGGATATATAGATACTGTATTGAATTGTTTTAAACTTTAAAACAACTTGGACCTAAAAGACACGCTTTGGATTTCGATGAGACGGGGATCGGGTTTTCATATTTGGATATCCGAAAAACTACATCGATTCAAATTAACGATAGGTCGTGAATCTCTTATGAAGAGTGAAGACTCGAGGTGTAAGGACTATACCTCAGTATAACTCTGTGTGTGATTCCGTAATGAGTTGACGGACTAGTTCTTATAGATTCGAGATGGTGATTCAGAGTGCAAGGGTTATCATCGTTAACTCTGAGGGTGATTCCAAAATGAGTGTAACGAGATAATGCCTTCGGTTTCGTTCGAACCCGGAACGAACTTGTATGGATTGAATGCTTTCAAAACATCGTCAAGTGGACGATGAGCATTCTAAGAGATATATTCTATAAAGGTAATCGTAACCTCAAGCCTCATCAACCGGAAATGGCTAAAACAGGGGAGGTGCAGCAAGGCTTTGTGGTAGCTCCCACTGGAAAGCGTGATTTACCCCTGTCTAGAAGTCCCTTTATATTCGGCTGTGTGGGTGGTTGCTAGCTACAACCACGGGGGTGTCTTGTTCGGAACTGTTCAGTAAGGAATGGGTCCGGCCTTGTGTTGCAGGGGAGCGGGCGTACTCATCGGTACGTTGATTTAGGCCACGTACTGTGACGGGCGGTACCCCAGTACTGTGCAGTTAAAGCGCTCGACGGATTCAAAGCGGTGGAGGTGCAAAAAGTCATAGCGGGGATACAGCGAGGATATAGCAAGATATAGCGGATAGCTCTAAAATAGAATATAAAACTCGTACTTAATGTTTTTACAAATATATGAATGGTAATTAAATTAAAAATTATCATTCAACTGAATTATAATTAATACATAAATGATTTTAAACAAAAAACATGTGCGAATATACTTTAAATAAACGTAAAAATGTTATATAACATAATTGAATTTAGTAGAATAATAGAGTATTTTCGTTTCTGAAAATATATTAAAAATTAAATCAAATAAATTAGTTTCATAATTTTTATAATGTATAAATGCAATTTTTTAATTCATTTTATTAAAGAAGATATAGCGGAAATAGCAAAATATAGCGGGAATAACGTGATATAGCGGAAATAGCGGGGATTAAAGCGGAAAGGCTATATTTTGGGGCTATATGGAAAAATCATAGCGGTAGAAATCCGCTATGAGATATTGCGGGGTTATAATGGGGTAATAGCGGGGCATTAACTACACAGCCCCAGTAGCCCTGCCATTTTATGGAATCCAAAATCCAATAAGTGCCCACGGTTTTGATTGTATTACCCACTTTTGTGGCTAGTAGCTGGAATTTAATAAATGTAACAATTTCGGCTATTTCATATTTATTTGAAAACCCTAGACACTATTATAATATCATTGGATTTTCGATCAAATGTTTTGGTTAGCGTAAGGTAAAAACTTTTCCATGTTTATGTGTGGGAAGTCTTACGTGATACCATTTCTTTCAAAAGGTTTTTAGAAGTTAAGAAACTTTAACCTGTTACTCATACCAGACCCATGTCTGACCCGGAGTTTATTTTTGTTTTTCATAAACTCTTGGGTACTCAAATTTTTACGAGTAGCCAAGGGATTCAGGTTAGGATTTAGGTTTTCTTTGACGAATTATGGAGGAGCAATGGAGCAGGAGGCTTCTGCGTGTAGATATATATATAGTTTTCCGCTATGTAGTTTTCTCTGAGTTGTTTCTTGTTTATATTGAGTTGTATAACTAGACAGGTGTTTATAACTGTCTAGCATGTGATGTATATCTGTGTAACTCTGATAATGATTGTAAACTATGTAATATTTATGTTATTAATATAATTTATTCGTTCCGCTGTTTAGATTTTGATGTTGTTTCTTTCTTCTCTTCTTTCTTTTCTCTTTTCTATCCCTTTCTTTCTTATAAATGATGTGATTTTCTGTGGTAAGAAAGTCGGGTCGTCACAAAATAAATGTTTTAGGAAGTGATATTTAAATGGAGTTAAATGGTTTAAAGTGTGTTAAATATCGAATACATAGATTTCAACATTCATTGTTGAAATAGACGTTTTTGAAAAGTATAAGGAAATGATGGACTATAACACTGTTGTTATAGTAAATGATTTTCGAGAGAAAATATTTTGTATATATTGGGATTTATATATCTATCTTATTTTTGAATCCTATACTAGTGATTTTGGATTGTCGTAACGATGTTTTACGTAACATTCGTTTTGACCCAATAAATGTGTTTAAAGAGAATGTTTTCCTTAAAGAATAAAATATATACTTAATCATGATTTAAGTATATGTAATATTTTCTAAGTATTGAAAATAACTAAATTTGTGAATTACTTATTGTTAAATAAGTATATGGAATTGTTTTCCAATATAGAAGTTGAAATGGTTTGGAAATATATCATTTTAAAGATACTTTGAAGTGAATATTTGGCAAATGATTTAATTAATAAAAGATTAATTAAAAGGGCCCAGTGATTGTTATGGGGCCGAATATTTGTTTGTTTGTTTTGATAGTTAAATAACCTACTATCAGACTTGGCCAAAATTTTAGTTCCTCGACTTGATGTGGGAATTATTTAGTCGTACACTTAGTACGTAGCCTTCCGTGTAGGATTGATTATCCTTTGTGTTGAGGATGTTGATTCATATAATGCGGAGTATTACTCCAATCTATCGAGCTTCCTTCTTGGCGCGAAGGATAGCAAGTTGAAAGTTGGAAACGTGATAAGTCTATGAGACTTAATTGCTGTGTGAGGTTGAGAAACGCTTTTGCGTTGTTGGTGCAAAGAGACCGAGATCAGATTTATCTGAAAACCACTTCAGACCAACGTATATGCGACGATTGTGTAGGTTGCTTGTGATGATATTGATATTCCAGATTTTCATAGTGGAGGATTGCTTGTTGATCATTTGGGTTAAAATCCCAATATACATCCAGTAGCTGTGGTCTCTTCATTTATGAAATATCCAATGCGTGGACTATTTGCTACTAATCCTAGGGATTTTCCGACAGGGTGTGGTAGGAAAGTACCTTCAGTTTGTCATGTTCTTGGACAACTTGTATGGATGTTTGTCTGACATTGCATTTATATAGATTACGTACATTGGTTTTTAAAATCGTACATCAGTGGTGGCAGAGAAGGCAACTTCTCTTAGCTTAACACCCTCCTTAAGACGTATGAGCTTAAGGGTTGTATTTTTGTGGAAGGCAATTAGTTGTCAACGGAAATGGTCGTGTGGCATTCAAAGTGATGTGATATGTGATTGTGAAAGGTAATCGTTACCTCGTCAGGCCTCATCAACCGGAAATGACCAAAACAGGGTTAGATGCAGCAAGGCTAAGTGGGTCATTCCCAAGTAGGATATGATCATCCTCTTCTAGACAAATCTTTACACGCTATGACGTCATGTATCTGATTATTGTGGTTTGTATGCTAGAGAGCCCTCGGTAAGGTCGGTAGCGACCGGAGGATGACATATTCGGTACCATCTAGTTATAGAGGTGGGTCGGTCTTATGTTAGTAGAGAAAATTTATGATGGTTTCTCGATACATTCTTCTAGAGATGTACTACCGGAAGGTAGTCCCTTCACCTGGTCATTTGTATGGAAATCCAAACCCCACTACGTGCTTGCCATTTTGATTGTATTACCCAATTGGGCTATATGCTGGAATTTAATCAATGTAACAATTTCGGCTATGATTAATATTATTTGTATATAGTAGACACTACTGTAATATAAGAGGATTCGATATGATATGTTTTAGTTATCGTAAGGTAAAAACATGTCAATATTTATGTGTGGGCTTGTCTTACGAGATACTTTTGTTTTGATAAAGGAAAAGTTTGGTAATTTATTGAATTCAGTTGAGTGTGTTTCTCACGCTAGTTTACCAGACTGATGCAGGCGTTCTTCCCTTTCTTTACTCGGGACAGACCGAGTATATTTACAGGTTATGATTTGATGCTTTTGGAGCTTCAGTAGGCGAGCTGGAGATCTTCATTTCGTATACGCGTATTTGGTTTGATTATTGATTATCCGCTGTGCTTAGTTGTTTTATATTATCGGCATTTGTAAGGACAGGTTATTATAACTATTCAAACAGATAACTATTGATTGATTGTTGAACTCTGATTGATGTGCATATATATACCGTTTCTGTTTTGTAAAGATCATTGATATGATATTATATATTTTCCGCTGCGATGTGAGATTCTGTATTGTTCTGTTTGGTTCTATCTTCTCTCTTTCTTCTCTTCTCTTCTTCTCTCTTCTTTTCTTTCTCTTGACTTTCCGTCAGTTTGTGCTTTTTGGGTCAGACATGTATGGATTATTGTCGATTCAAAGGGTATGGATTTGCGGGTCATCACAGATCGGCAACAAGCTACTGGAATGGCTATGGAGAACCCAACTTACTGAATATCAGAACATGACAGCCGCCTAGTTGATTCACCCCCGATATCAACCTTAGATTTTTGTCAACGGCGGATAGCTGAGTTTACCCATAGTAAAACGTGACTATCAGTCGGGTGGTTCGGTGTAAGCAATCGATACTAGAATTGCATGTGAGGACAAACAACAGACTGACACTAGGAGAATCTCATATAAAGCACATGGAATATATGCATGAAAACAAATAAGGACACGTTGGACTGAATTACAAAGACACTCCACCAGAGATTGCTAAGCACCAGAGATAGCTCACTTTAGAGAACTTTTCAGTGATTGATCCTGTGCAAATATGTCGGAGGGCAAAGAAAGATCAATTGGAAGAGTTAATAAAATAACACATAACTTCTTTACCAGTATTCTCGGCGTAACGAAATTGTAAGTGATGAACCCTGTACAAGTACATAAGGAAGAAATAAAAGATTACTATCAAGCTAATGGCTAAGCAAGGATGCAATACAAACACAATGCAATAAATAATCCTGATCAGGTATGATAATTTCATTTATAATTTCTATAAAACATATATATACTTGTGTAAGTGCTTATATAGGAAATATAAAGTATGGGCCAAGGGAAGCAACAATCATAGAAACTGCTTACCCTACCGATCTTGTTGGTGATTTATCCCATACAAGTATGTATTATAATGGCAAGAAAAGTTGCATTCTCATCGTGAAAAACTTGTCAGTGATGAACCCTATACAAGTATGTGAGAAGGCAATAAAAGATTACTAACAAGCTAATGGCTAAGCAAGGATGCTATACAAATACAATGCAATAAATAATCCTGACCATGTATGTTAATTTCATTTATAATTTCTATAAGATACATATATGCTTGCGTAAGTGCTCATACAGGAATATAAAGTATGAGCTACGGGAAGTAGCAGTCGTAGAAACTGCTTATCCTACCGAACTTGTTGGTGATTGATCTCATATACGTATGCATGATAGCGGTGAGAAAATTTGCAAATGCAACAAGCAAACCAAGAAATCATATAGAAAAAACATGTCACGGTTACTAGCTAGAAAAAGAAGAATATGGATATGAATAAATATCAGACGCAACAACGCATAAAGATCAAGAGAAAACTAGCTTCACAACATAAGCGCATGATCAACCCACATTCAAAACTTCAAAAAAAACCACTTACCTAGCAAAAATTTTTGGTGGTTGATCAATACAAGTATGCATGGTAGTGATGAAGGAGTCACTAGTGGATTATCTTGGCAATCATGTAGGAAAAGTACATCGTAACCACCAGTCTTAGTTATGCATACTACAATCAATGCAACAAAATACACATCGTCAAGTCCACATACCATGGAACCACTGTATATTCCTTTCTCAGTGGCACCTAAATATTCTTAGAACATTCACAAGACAATGCGTGGCACTCAGGACCTGGAGGCAAGAAGGTTGAACTAGAGGGAGCAAAAGCCTGCTGGATAGAGATGAGAATCTATGGGAAATCATGCTAGATGATTATACTACCTAGAAAGAATGAAATTCGAACATCATACTGATAAAGGATATCTTGGAACTATAACAACTCATAAAATCAACCATAAATAGATCAATTGGATAAATTAATTTAAACAAGATATGAGTAAAAAAGAAAATTTTGTAAAAGTTAAAATTTGGCCGCAAAAGTTATTTTGTTGCGTTCATGGCAAGTTTCTGATCAATTTCAATATATAATATGTTGAAAACGGAGCTCAAACGAGGAAGCATTAGATGTTTGAAGTTTTAGATTCAAATTAATTCAAAAAGAATTCAAATTCAAATAAATAATTAATTCTAAGATTTCAAATTCAAAAGATAAAAGTAATTGTAGTTGGGGTTAAGTAAATGCTAAAATTAATGTTAGTGTTAAATTGCAATTGAGAAAGAAAATAAATTAGACAATGGTAACAAATAAATCAACATTCCAAAACAAAACTAGTTGACCCCTGACCCATGATCGGTCAACTGCTAGCGCTCGACCAGTTGACCAGTGGACATAAGGTGGCGGTTAGGGTATTCAGCAATGAACCATCTGAATTTTATAGTTTTAAACTGACTCAAACCCGATGGTTTTGGTGTACTTCAACAATATAAATAGGAGCCTAGTCCCTTCACTTTTATTCACAAAATATTATAGGAACATTAGCGAACCACTGTCAGTTTTTCTCTTCATAGATTCAGAAAACTCCATTAGAGTTTCAAGTCAGAAATCTTATATATCTAATTTTTATTATTGTTTATTTTCTCAACCACATCTCTTCTAGACCTCTACTTTTTTGAATGTAACGTATATACAAATCCCTTATTGTATATATCAAAGAAAGAGATCTAAAATGCTTCATTGAAGGCATGTCAAATCTAAGAGAAGGCAAAGGTAAGGACTCCATTAGTGAAATCTTAGTTTTTCTATTTTAGTAGTTAAATAGGTAGTCATTTGTTATATGCTTTGGGGAGTTTTGAATTACGAAAAAACACAATAAAAATCCCTAAAATTTCCCCAAAATGAAATGTCAATTCTTAGGTTGGAATTTTAATTGTTTTATATAAAAATGATGGAGTTTTTGTGGGTTTTGCAATATGCGTTTTACCTTCTATTCCATCTTTTACTATTTTCTTTGGATTTGACTAAGAAATGGTGTATAATCATAGTTTGCACTGCTTATTTCTAAAAAAATCCCTTGTCTAATTTCATATAAAATGGGTTGAACAGATTATAAAATAGATTAAATTGTAAGTTTCCACTATTGTTGTTTTATTCCATTATTCTAATATAAACGTAAGTTGGAGTTGGATTCTAATTACAAGTCTATTAATTTGATTTTGGAATATTGGATTTATAGTAAATAATGCAATTGTGCAAATAACACTTGTATAATATTGGAAGGTTTGACATTTGAACATTAATTTAGGAAGTTATCTCTACACGCATAGAAATTAATAAATGCATTCTTATATATATGTGTGTGTGTGTGTGTGTGTGTGTGTGTGTGTGTGTAAACTAACATAAATAATGTACAATTGTAACGTACTAATTGCATAGTTAATTAAGTTAATACTTTTCATTTACATCCCTCTTATGAAATTAATTAATTAGGAAAAATAAAAAGGACTTCTTATATTTCCTAAATAATGAAGATGTATGATAATATATGTAGAGCATGTTATGAAATATGACTAAGTTATAGAAATGCAAGGTCAATCAAAAGCACACGGAAGTCTGCTCAGCTAATATGGCTACCAGCAATGTGACTTTGGAGTCGATGTGAGATATCGCGCATAATAAGAAACTACGTATGACATAAGGTTAGTCCCAATTCTGTAGGGTAAATCTTCCCAGCTAATCTAGCTACCAGTTCCTAGGAATGGTCGGACTAATGTGGGATGTCTCAATGGAGTACAAGTTATAACATAAAGGACATTCTTCGAGGAATTGAAGGTATTAAGTGGTTGTTTTAAGGCCCACCTCTTTCCCTTATATGAAGTGTTATGGTTGGGATTGGGTTTTGGCATGCTTGAGGATATCTCAAAAAAGTTTGCTTTAATTAAAGTATTAAGTGTCTAAAGTGATTTATGTGCAATGTCAATTAGATAGTAATCTTTGTGGAGTTCTCTTTGGGAATAGGTATTAAATGATGGGGGCCTACCTCAATTGAAGTTTTAAATGATCAGAGTTTGCCTATTTTCCATTAAAAGGTATTAAATGGCTTGGATTCTATCTCTCCCATTGGTAGACATCAATAACAATGGCTATGGTTACTGATTATGGGAGAGCCTACTTCAGAAATTGAAGGTATTAAGTGATTGTTTGAGGGCCTACCTCTTTCCCTATATGAACTACTAAATGGTTTTGAATATAATTTAAAATGTGAAATACATATCCTTATTTAAATTTTACTGCCCAAGTAATAATACAAAAAGGCTTGAGATTTTCTATTCACCGGACATTATTATTCTGATTCCCTTTTCATTACAACACAAGGTAGGGAAGGAGACGACGATCAAGATGGAGATGGTGACGACAAGAGCTTGTGGTAGTAGTCTATTTACCTATTCATGCTATTTTCTAATGTACCCATTTGAAGTTAAAAATGTATTTTTTAAACAAGTTGATGTAATGGTTATTGTTGACATTATGTTATGGTTTTGTTTTGTCACGTTTGGAATTTGAAATAAATGGGTACTTTTTATACTATTATATTTTATCCTTTCGGCGTGAGTTCAGAACGAATAGACAAATAGCTCTGTATTGTTCTTTTTACCCATCAATAGCCAGTTTTGGAATGGGTCTAAGTTTCGATGGACTTTTTCTAGGTCGGGATTTAGGCCTATTTCGGAATGGGTTATTACATTTGGTATCAGAGCCCAGGTTACATGATCACTGGGGAAAAGTATATGTATGAGTGACGTATTTGTTAATTTTTAAAAGTATTTTTCGAAACCCTCTATATTTAAATATATGTACTTACTTTGAAGATTCGTTCAACTCTATAAATTCCAACTGTAGAGGTGGTTGTGCTCATATTTTGAAGGATATGTGAAGCAACTATGAGTTGGAAAAAAGTAGAGTTAAATTTTTACTCCTGCTCTAGCTACCCATGGGGTAGAGGTTATATCTTAAGGTGTGGAAAAAGAAGAATATGAGCATGAAATATGGAAGCCTAAGAAACTGAATGGTACTTAACTCCTTTATTGACCTAGACTTCCTTATATTTGTGAATTGTGAACTCGATAAGCATAATACCTCTCAATGTTCACATTATATGTGATTATAATATTTACATAAATCACCTAATAATTAATAGGGATGGAAAATGTAAATGGAAAGGTTATAATTCCAAGATTAATGAGGCGATGAATGTGGAATAAATAGGGAGTTAAAAATTTAACAGAGGAATAAGTGGGCTAATTATGGAGAGATAAGGAAGGCATAATAGGTAAAATATAATGAATGAATGAATAAATGTCTTTAATAATTGTTCGTTAAAATTATATCCATTTATTACGGACAATTGACATTTACAGAAATAGCAAATGACATGTTAGGTAGTATTTAAATATTCTAATGCAATATATTTGTTAACATTCGAAAGAAAGATGTGGAGTAAAACAAGATTCCACAAGAAGGTATACATTATTCACCACAAGGGGATAACCAAATTTTTAAATGTTGAGTAGGAAATTCCAAATGAAGGAACAAATAAAGTCAATTTCTAAATTCAATTCCATGAAAATGAATTCGGTAAAAAGTTTATGGAATGTTTTGATAGGGCTTTTTAAAGGATTATTAAATAAAGATCCTATGTATCATAAGTTGATTTTTTTTTTGAAAGGAAGTGATTTTTGTCGGATTTGGAAATATACTACCAATTGTTTTATGAAAAGTTTGGAAAGAAGATGTAATTTTAAAAGTGGTGGAAAATTATATAAACAAAATGGTGGATAAACTTTATAAAAAGAAAACTATAAATCTGATGATTTGAAGAATTGAAAAAAAGCGTTTTTCATTTTTGAATTTTTATTTTAAAATTAGTTGAGTTAAATAGTTTTCAATTTCTGGATTCTATGTTTTTAGAATAAGTGCAAATTAGGGCATATGTTGGGCCAAATGATTATTCTCACTCTATAAATTTGGAAATTTTTATTTTGAAAGAGCAAGAAAAATTGAAAATTCATAATTTATAAATTAGTTGTGTTGAAAAGTTCTCACTTAAAAGGATTTGTATTCTTGAAAAATGTAGTTTAAAATTTATTAAGCCAAAAAAAGTTTAGTCTAAAGACTTTTGATGAACGGATTTTTTTGCTTTTAATTAATATAAAGTAGAACATAGGTTAGACTCGATAATTTTTCCTACTTTATAAACTTAAAAATTATTTTCCTGAAAATTCTTTTAAAGCGGCGTATAAATGAATATGACACTTGGTTAAAAAAGGATAGAAAGAATAGAAGGTTAAGCGTGCTCGATAAGGTAGAAGGAACATTCTCATAAAAGGAACCATAGAAAATAATAGTTGAGGTAGATAGTAATAGCATCAAAAATTTATATAAAGTATGATTAGTAATCTATTTGGAAGTAATATTAGAGGAAAATAATAGGATGAAAGTTATCGTTGTCTGCTCTACTTTTCATTGTTTAAAGTTATACAAGATATTTTTGTAATGAATGACTGTCTGGTATGATAATTGAGTTTTTTAATGTTTTGGGCTAAAAATCCTAATTTAAAAATAAGAAAGCCTTTTTGTAGGAAGCCATTAAGAAGAAGAAAATTTCATAGTTTCTTTTGAAAACCTATCAATTTGAATGTTAATTCCAACTTTTAGAAGAATAAATCTTTGATATAGAAAATATTCGAGAAGGAAAGTTATTATATTCCTTTATGAAGCTAAGTAATTTTGAATTCTTGGTAAATGTTTCTAAGTTTATATCTTTAAAGGTAAAGATTTTGGATTTGGCACTTCATGGTTATGAAATTTTAGTTTTACAAGAAATGGTTATAGCTAAACCAAATTTTAAATATGGAGAAGATAGGGATCATTACCTAGATAAGACAGGTTAGAAGTTTTAGTATATGAATAAAATGGGAATAGTATGTACAACCTGATCTGGATATTTGAAATTAGTCTCAAATCTTTATTTGTAGAAGGTGGTAGAGTTGTTAAGATATTCTAGATCTATATTTGGATTGCAAATTAGGTTTCCCTAGAAGACTTGGAATATAAATTTTTATTTTTTAATTTATTTGGAGTAGTTTCCATATAATTTCCATAAATTATCATACTTTGAAATATGTATAAAAGCACGTTGTTTGAATTAACAAAGGATGTACCAGAAAATAGAAAGAGATGTATAAGATATGTATATTATTTTTCATAGTTTACATTATCTATGTTAATAAATGAAAAGAAATAATTCTTTGTAATTTCAAATAAACATAAATTTTCATTTGTGGTTAATTTATAGGAATTATAACCGTAATCCCTTTTAGAAGGATAACTTTGATAAAAGTAAAATGTGAAATAAGTGTTCTAATTTTGTAGTTAGAAATATACATACACATATAACCACGATTAACGACTATAGATAAATAAATAGATATCTATTATTAATAAAGAGAATTCAATGATTAGTATTTTTACGGTATCTTTTTGAAATTCCGAAAATACCCTACATTCATCAATGGAATCTCATTATTGATTTGTAACCTCATCACTACCTCCTAAGCACCCCCCTCCAATCAATAAAATTCCACTATTAATTTGTTTGAAATAAAAGCGTTGTAATCCCAAAGCTTTTGCGTTTACAAAGCACATCCATCAATAATTTTTTATTAAATTCAGAAAGTAAATATTTCTAGATATTAGATGCACGCATAAGCGATTTACACTAGTATATATAGCTTGATTTACGATTATACATGAATTACTTGGTAATTAATAGATTAAGATTTATGGACATTGATTACAAATTTAACAGGCTATAAATTTGTAATTAATGATATAAAAGGAATTAAAATGGGAACTGATTAGGAAAAAGTTTAATATGGCACTTATGGAAGAATTGAATCACAATAATAAATGGATTTTGGAATTTATAACAGATAAAATGAGGACTGAACAAAGATGGTTCAATTTTGACATTAATAAACGGTTTTTGTGGATATATTAACTAAGGTAATGAGTGGACCGCATTTATTAGAAACCAAGGAGGTAATTTAAGAAAAGTAGGCGATGGTGGGATGACATTAAGAACGTCCATCTTAATTCAGTAAAGAGTACTAAGACAATGACGACCCGACTTTTCGACCCTTGAATGTCGACACTAATAAATCCATGGTATTTGTATGCTGAGCACTCAAGTGCCGGAAAGATAGAAAGTTAGGATAAAATAAAAGAAAAGGAATAGAACAAGATAAGCAGAATACAATATCAAAATTTCACAGCAGTACGATAATTTATAATATCAAAAGAATAGTATAAAGGGTAACTCTAAATATAGAATTTCTAGGGTTACAAAACCTAATTACTATCATCAGCCTGTACAGTTATAACTGTTTGTCCTCACAATGCTTAATATGCACATAGCTAAAACGGAACAACTGAAACAGAAATAGATAGATAATAGAAGGTCCCAGCTCATCTTCTGAACTCTGAAGCATCCAAGGTAAACCTGAAACTCGGCCTACTCGAAAGAGTATGCAAAGATTTTAGGGAAATAAAAACCAAGCGTCAGACATAAGTCTGGTATGAGAAAACTCAAGATACATAAATATATGTAACGGTAACTATTGAGACCATATGAATTATCTTAGTAGTTTTTCCCTCAAAAGAAACCAACCATTTATTAAGTTCAATATAGTGATATGATAGATAATGTCTAGGGTGTGAAATATAAATCATATCAAATAGCTGTGATGCTTAATTCGTCACACCACAACATATTTAGGTTACATTCAAAAACCGCAAAGGTGCGTTCGCTTAATGTATTTTCCATGGAGATCTCTTTAGAGAAGCCAAATCTGAACTCCATGCACAAGGATCAGAAAACACTTTCGAGCGTCATATATCTCTAGATAAAATATACCATAAGGTAAACACAAAGGGCCACGCCAAAACATAAACATGAACAATGTGAACCAAATACCATCAACTTCTGGTACCAACACATTGATAAGCATACTCTAACTGAAATTGATAATACCCTATCGCGGGTAACCCAACCCCTTGATTGTGTATCCTACTCTATCTTTAACCATCTGTGATATCGAGGGTTACGTTCGGCATCTTTCACAAGAGGATTCATCACTGGAACAGAACATCAATCCCAGATTGGATTCCAATATCTTGAACAAATCTCGAAACCACACACGGATTCCCACATCCTGAATAGATCACGAATAAATACATGTGTTCGTGCATCTCAAACAGATCTCAAATTCCAAAATAGATTTCATTCGTTGACCACTACCAAAAACATAGAACTCGCATACTATTTCTGAAGTGGTATTCGATAAGTAGAATACTACCGATCCCAGACTCTTCAAAACCAATCGATGAATTATCAGTAAACTCAATTCTGGTTCTTTGAAAAGTAAGTTAGAGCTAGAAATATTTCATACCAATAATCTTCTCCGGGGGTTCTTATTGGTATGAAATCGTGAAGTCTTTCGTTTACTTCCTAAGTTAATATAAGATCAAGTTTGATAATCAACTAATCGATTATCCAGTCAAAACAATTGCTTATACAAATCATGATTCATACGCTTAACTTTTTTTCAACATTCCACCTTAACTATTCCCCGCCCAAGAGAAAAGCCTAGTAAGTTTAGGCACTGGTTTCTCCAAGCCTTGCCTAGATACTTCAGTCTTGAATCTCATAACTAGATGAGTCTATATCATCGGCTTTTAGTGTTAAGTATAGAATTAATGATTTCCAAAAACAATAAGGAATCGATCCGATTAATATGTTTTCAACGTTTTGCACATACCTATTCCTTGGTTAATAGGGAAGATCGATAGGTTGGAGCTCTATTGCTCCATCCCTACTCGGCATCATTCTTAACTCTCACAAATAAATAAGATTACTTCGTTGGCTTATTAGTGTTAAGCATAGTTAATTACTTTTCTAGCAAGTAATTAAGCAATCAACCATTTTGCCATTTAATAGTTCTAACCCCTTTTTTGAAACATTTAAAATACTTGGAAACACATATAATAGGTTTTAAAACATTTATCCTAAATATTACTTAAAAATAACAAGTTTGAAAAATCAACAAAACTTGAAAAAAGAACATGTTTTATTCTAAAATTCCTTTCTTTAAAAATTCATAATTAATTCTTAAAAACTCATAAATTTCTCAAAATACTTTTAAAATACTCTAAAAATAGTTAGGAAATATTCTTTAAAAGAATGAAAAACATCACTCGAACTTAAAATCCTTTTTGAAACAATTAAAGTTCAAAAATCATGGTTAAACAAGGAGGTTTTGCACTAGTGATGTTTTGGCTGTTTCAAGATGTTACTTAAATTTTTACTATTCAACCTTTAATATCAATAAACATACATACTTAAAAATGAAAATATGGTGATAAATCCCGATGAATCTCTCTACAAAGTTCCATAACAATTGTCAAAAACAAGATAATTTCGAACTTCATCTATAGCGACTATTGCTATAAGTGCACTTTCAAATCTGAATCATACCTTAACCTATGCTCGACTACAACCTATGTGCTTTGTTCAAGACCATGGCATATTTATATAAGTCCATTAAAATCCATATATGGGTCTATGTTCCACTTGCTTTCAAAACAAGGATCAAAATCAATCTTTTCAACATATGTCACTTAACAATTCAGACAACTTTATCATAACAAAACATAATCATATATGAGTTATATAATCAATCCAAGTGGTGAGTTAGCTCACCTTAAACTAAAAAAACAACCAAGATTAAGCACTCAAGTTCAAACCTAAGCTAGCAACCTCCTTTCCTTCCTCTTTCTTCCTTGCTTCACTTGCTCCTTTGCCTCCCTCTACCTCATAATGCTCACGGCCCAAGGTAAGTGGTGGAGTGTTGCTTCACTTTTTCACAACTTAACTAGATTGGAGGTGTTTTTATGTGATGGTAAGGTCTCACTCCAAGTTTGAGGTGATTTGGAGATGGTTTGCAAACTATTTGCTTTAGAAAGTTAAGAAGAAGAAGATAATGAAGACATTGAAATTTTAGCTTAATGCTTTAGGAATTTTTATGAACGACTACTAAGGTGTACCCCTCCCCCCAATCCATGCCATGGAAGGCTTACCTCCCATCACTTCTCCTTTGTCTCTTCTTTTTTAATTTCACTTCTCCTTTATGGCTAATTACTCTTATACCTTTCTCATAATATCACTTCTCGTCCTAATAGAACTTTCCATGCTTTTTAAAGAGGAGAGTGTGTTAAATAGTTGCTAATATGTTCTTGTTTAACGATGGAAATTTCTATCAATTAGAATACCATAAAAATGTAATAATAACCGCAAGTGTATGGCATACAATCGTAGTATGTATGCGAGTACATGTCGATTAAAGGAGAAAGTAAAAATTCTGATATTACTCAATCAAATTAGCTCAAGGTTTTGAGATTGTTTAAACTAAGAAAATTGTACAAAAATAAACCAGAGCAATAGTGAATAGAACTATGAAATTAAGGATCAATTTAGAGGTAAATTCACTTTTAATCATTCATATAAATCAAACACAAAATGTATCCATAACCTCTCATTTATATTTTAAGTAGAAATGAATTACGTGTTTATTATAAGCATGGATTATTTGTGTTATTAATTAGCACAACTTAAACCATCAAACTCTAACACACTATTCAAGCCCACTTCTATCTCATAAAAATGAACATGAAATTAAAAATAAAATCTATTTTAAGCATGATCTATTTACTATGAACTAATAACATAGATCATCAAAATTTGATTCTAGTTTAACTTTCATTATCAAAATCACTTAGAAAAATGATCAAATAAATTATGTTTATATTGGATTAAGCGTAGCCTATTTGAGTTGATAACATAGACTATCAATTATGCCCTAGGGGCAATTATGTAGTTTGTTACATATATCTTACTCGTTGAACAATCTTGTTAACAATAAAGGTGTTTCTTTCTATTATATACTTGATATAATATGGTTATATTAATTAATTAATTTAACTGAAAGTATATTTAATAGAAAATCCATAAATGGTATATTTTGTGATAGTAGTTACAAAGTGTTGTAACCGAGAATAATTTATCACAGTAAAACAGATATACCAATTTAAATGTTCCTTGTCAAGATGCATCGAGGCAGGATATCGATGTATCCGTTGAGACTAGAGTATGTAACGCTCTTCAAATGTTGGGCAGTGTATTGCTCATGACTGCTAGGGGTACCTAGAGGTTACATACTGATAGTTATTGGATATCTATGGAATGACTCACTCGATAGTCTTCTATTGGTTAATATAACTAAGATAAAATAGAAAATATCGATGTGACTTATTTACATGGTTCTCTGGACTTAAGAATACTGGGGATCTTTAATAGGAAAGCTCCGCATTGATTATGATGAAAACATGGCATGGCTTTCCATCGAGTGACTATAATTAAGTCGAGTGGAAGTATTGGAAGTGAAGCACTATTCAAGAGAGGATTCGTTCCTCATTTATATGGGGTTAGTATCATGGTCAACTCAAGTCAACACAAAGTCAAAATCTCTGACCAGAGCATTTTGGTTAATAATAATTGTTATTATCGAACTAAGGACTTTCTGTTTGGACTATAAAGTTGAATGTGGATGATATTGGAATTTTGACCATTACCAAATTCCATAAGTCCTAATATGATATAGTTTTGACGAAGAGAATTGGTGTAAATAATTGTCACTATTAGGTACTGCTTATAATAAGTAAATTTGGATTTTACTGAAAAGATCTGTATGCAATAAATTCAGCCAAACTGTCATACCACCTATTAAGTGACGTGTGAAAATCAATATTTGAATTGTTCAGTATTAGTCACTGACTGAATTCACACCTCTGAGTCGCACAACCGCATTTGCTATTTCTTTGAAAACCACACAATTTAATTAGTTTGTAAAATATTGCAAATTGATTAAAATAATTAATATTTATGAAATATTAATTATTGTTAATTTATTTGACATTTTGAATGTTGTTGGTAATAATTTAAATGCATATATAAAAGTTATATTTACATATTTTGATAGGCGATATCGGTATAATTTTAAACATGTTTTAAACAATAAAATAATCACATAAAAGTTGTTTTCTTTTATTTGGAAAGGTTGCATATTTGGAATGTGCTCGTATTAGCCATATAATGGTAAGAGGAGGAAATCAATTAATGAGATTAATTAAAATTTAAAAGAGGAAATAAAGGAGGAAGTTTTAATAGAAGAATAGGAAAAGGTTCCTCTAATTCTATTAAAAACAAAACTGCCTCATTTTTGAAAGTACATAGAAAACAGAATGTAACTTTCAGTTTTGTTCTCTTTTCTTCCTCTTCTCTTTCATTCATTCATGGCTGAAACTTCATCCAAAAAAACCATCAAAACAAATTTAAATCAACATAAAACTAGATTAAAAAGTGGTTATTTCTTCTCTTGCAAAGTGGGATGGTGATTTTCCTGAAATCTTAGGAGAAGCTACAAATCAAGGTGTGATGAAGGGCAAGGTCAATTGGATCTAGAGAGTGATCAATCAGATCTAGGTATTGTTCTACCATTCAAGGTGTTTGTACATGCTTCATCCTAGGGTAATTATATGTATGTGTATTTTTATATTTACATATCTTATAATTCGTTCTTATCCCCTTAATCTCTATCTTTCCCTTCCATTCATACTTTTGAACTTGAATCTTGATTTGAATATCTCCATTCCCTTACTTGAATCGATTATTCTATCATGTTAAAATATAGTATGTTTTCTTTTGTTCACTGTTATTTTGTTATGAATTATAACATCTCATTTTCTGTCTCATGTATGATTGTTAAATTAATTAATTTAACCTAAATCTAGACCTTCTTAATTTTTTCCCTGTACTTTATGTGATTGTTTATAGAGTTTGTTTAATCTAGATCTAGATCTTCTTATTTCAAATCTATATATTCGTATGTTATTTACTTTTGTCGTTTAAAAAAATGAACATAATTGAATTTTGAATTATTTTTTGTGGAAATTTTGAAGGCATCCCTATCATACTTTCATATTGTAAAGCGGGTCCCTGTCAAAGTTTTATTGTAAAGCAGGTCCCTGTTTTCTGGAAATGAAGAAAAATTATTGCTGAAATATCAGCAACTTTTATAAATAAGTACTGATATTTCAACAACTTTCCCTTTCAAAGTTTCATTGTAAAGCAGGTCTCTGTTTTCTGGAACTGAAGAAAAATTATTGCTGAAATTTCAGCAACTTTTGTAAATAAGTGCTGATATTTCAGCAACTTTCATACACTGTGTTTACAGTGTACATAAATGTTGCTGAAATGTCAGCAACTTTTATAAATAAGTGCTGATATTTCAGCAACTTTCATACACTATGTTCACAGTGTACATGTGACGACCCGGAATTTCTGAGCATTTGAAATTGGAATATTTAATTGATTTTAAATATTTAAAAGTTAATTTTTAATTTAAATTCAAATATCACTATTTATTTGATAATTAAAATTTTAAATTAAATAATTTAAAGTTGGGTAAAATGTTAAATCTTCAGTTTGAAGCCTGTTAAAAATAATTTGAAGGTTTGTAAAATTTATATTGATAACACTGAAGATAATAGAAGTGTTAAAATTGAATCTAACAATTATTGGTTTAGTTTTGGAAATATATCGTTTAAATTGAATTTAAAAATAGCCTTCCAAGACACAGTCTCAGAATTCGACGAAACCCGTTCCATTGGATCCGTAATAGTTTATTATTATCGAATTTCAAATTTCGTAGCGTTTGGAGTTGTTGTGTGAGCGTACGATATATAAACGCGTTGAAATTTATATCGAAAATTCAATATAATAACTGGTCCAAGAGCCATCTTCTCCGTACGATCGAGTTAGGACTCGAAACCTTCTCTATTGAGTTCGGAATAGGCATATAACATTATAAACGTCTAGCGGCATGCCTCGATGGGAGGTCTAGTTTTTAAGTTGCATTTATCGAAACGAATTGAATTTGAATTTAAATTGAATATTTATACTAGTCAAACTTTCAGCCGTATTCTTTCACATCTAACCTTTTGCTTTCTCTTCCGTCACTGTAGCAAGGCAAGCTTCCCGCGCAAGGTATCTACCTCCTTTTATATTATCTGCCGAGTCTTCTTTCTAAATTCTCGTTCAAGAATAATTAATGGCCGAGCAAATTAACTTTCCCCAAATCATTTTCCTCTCAAACCAGTTAAAAAATATATTTCTGTTTTATTTAAATTATATATAAGACAGAAAGACATTTTATTTTCATCGGAATTTAGTAATATATATAAACAGTGAATTCATACATGTACACACATATATATATATATATATATATATATATATATATATATATTAAATTTTGGAGAACGAGAATTTTAAATGGTAGTGAAGTTTAGTTATAAGGATAAAACAATAATAATAATAATAATAATAATAATAATATATCTAATAATAAACATATCAAAATTTTAAATCCACTAATTGTTTCAAAACAATATATTAGATTGATAAACTTGTTACTTGTTTTAGTTGCTAAAAGGTTTCAGGAAGGAAAGTTGGCTTAAATTAAATCATTAGATTAAATAAATTATTAAGTGGTAATTGGGTTGTTCGATTTGTTTCGAATATTAATAAAATCATATAAATATTTATACAAGGTCACAATCTGGAAGGAAGCAAGCCGGATTGAAAATGGATTGCAAACAAAAATCAAAGGTGAGTTAATCTCACTCATCTGGTGATTTAAATTTAAATGGTTAAATTTAAGTAATTGATTGATTGATTTGATTTGGTTTGTTATATTATGTGTAGTAGTATATAATATATCTTGGAATGATTGACTTCCCGCATTATATAGCGGATGATATTATATTTAATCCCATATACCGCGATATTCCACCTCGAAGTGGAATTTGTATTTTATGTTGTGCTAACATCTGTGGGTGTAGGGAAACAGGTTGGAGGGATCCAACTGGGTTCCTCAACATTTATTTAAATTATTTAATATTCTCTGTTGTGATTATTTGATATTCCATGATAAATTATATTGGAATATTGAATGCTATGGTTTGCTTGCATATATACGGTACACTGAGTTATTAAAATATATATATAAATTGGATTTTTGAAAAGAAAATAAAGAGTGATTTTTTAAGTAAAATAATTATAGCGAATTTGAATAAATTAAGAATGAATTGAAAGAAATGGAATTGATATTAAAATACTAATAAATAGTATGAAAGAAGAAAAAAAAAGATTTTGAATAAACAGAAATTAGTGAATTGTAAACTTAAATGATATTATTTAAAGGAATAAAGAATTTATTTTAAAATCTAAGTTTAAATTTATTGAAACTGATAAAAAAGGAATTCATTTCCAAACGAAGTAAATTGGAAATCAATTTGGCGATTGATTTAATTGTGTAAAACCGAGATGATTAAAAGAGAAATGAGACTTTGGGAATTTATAAACCGGGTTTATAAAAGTAAAGTAAAGTAAAATATATCAGCGGATATTTGGGAAGAAGAAATTCAAGATGGGAATTTATTAAAAGAAATGAGAAAGTTTGTTTAAAAATAAACAGCGATTTATTTTTAAAGGATGCGAAGAGAAGTATATTTCCCTGGATAGCCAAGTACGTTTCAGTAAATTTTTAAATATAAGATAAAAGTTTTAATTTTTTTTATAAAAAGCATGTTTTAGAAAATTTATTATTTCTAAACGTTTAAATTCTAAAATAAGTATTTTTCAAATCTGTTATCGTAGTAATTATTTAAAGGTGACTTAGTATTTTGTTTTAAAGTGGAAAATCTAGTTTTATATTTTATGAAGTAACCTTATTTTAAATATTCCTAAAGTATTATCTTTAATTAAGTATTAAAGTATTTTTCTCTAAATTTAAATGTTAAAGCATATTTTACAATAAAGTGTTTTAAATTATTTTAAAAATCTAAAGTTTTGTGCTCGGTGATTTCAGTGGAAATAGAAAATATTTGGAAAAGTTTATTCTGTAAAAGGAAGGTAATTTGAAATTGATTTCAAAAGGGTTGAAAGTGGAAATATATATTGCGAAGATATTTTGAGAATAATAAACAATTTGGAGAAATTATTTATGTTGATGGATGTTGTGAATACTAATTGATAGTTAAATCACCGAATATCAATATTGGCCAAATGCGCTGATCGTTTCGAAGAGACCGGGATCGGGATTTATTTCTCGAAAACCACTTCGATCTGGTTTGTACGTTTTCGTGGTAAACGAGTTCGGAGTCGAAGATGGTGCAGCGAAGTGCATAGGCCAGTCGCTACTAATCCTGAGGATATTTCCAAAAAGGATGTAGTAGGAATAGTGCCTTCGGTTCCATTCAAACCCAGGACGGACTTGTATGGATGAATGCTTTCGGAACATCGTCAGGTGGACGATGAGCATTCTAAGGGATATGTTCTAAAAAGGTAATGCTTAGCCTCAAGCCTCATCAACCGGGAATGACTGAAAATCAGGGATTATGCAGCAAGGCTAGGTGGGTAGCACCCATTCAGGGTGAGGTCATCCCTGTCTAGATGTCCCTTTTTATTCGGCTTAGTGGTGCGGTTGTTGATCCCAACTGTGGGGTGATCTTACTCGGGATTATCCAGCAAAGGGTAGTCCCAGTCTTGTGTTGCAGGGGGTCGGGAGTGATCCTCGGTACAGTGATCTAGGCCACATACCGTGACAGGTGGTACCCCAGTGCCTTGTCATTAGTTGGAAATCCATTCTCCCTACGCGCCTTTTACAAATTTTGTTTGTATTACCCACTCTGTGGCTAGTAGCTGGAATTTAATAGATGTAACATTTCGGCTATTTTAATAAGTATTTGTATATAGACCCTATTATTATATCAGACGATTTTATAAGAAAATGTTAGCTATCGTAAGGTAAACACCTGACATGTTTATTTGTGGCGTGGTCTTACGAGATGCTTTTGTTTTCAAAATATTTTTGAAACTTTAATAATCAATTTGAGTGTGATTTTCTCACGCTGGTATTCCAAACTGACTCGGGTGTTATTTAACTATAATGATCGGGTCAGACCGAGTATTATAGGATACAGGATATGATGATGGGGAGCTCAGGAGACGAGCTGGATGGCGATACCTACTTTCGTACTTGATTATTATTCCGCTGTGTATCCAGTTGTATGTTATTGATGTGGAACTCTGATGATATACTCTGATGATGTATGTATAAACAGATATAGCATTTGTTTTTGGCATAAAGATCTGCGATTATCTATTATATTTTATTCCGCTACGATGGTTAGATTCTGATGTTGTTTTCTATTTTCTTCCTCTTCTTCTTTAATCCTAATGGTTCGTATTTTTCTTTAGCTTGAATGTTGTGATTGGATTTATTGTTAAGTATGATATGTAGGTATTATAAAGGGAAAAGAAAAAAATTGGTTTTGATTTCAGAAGATACATTTGACTTGCTCGATAAAAAGATATGTGTTTAAATTTTTGTATGAAATTTGATTGGGTTTTTGATCTAGCCACTTGGCTTTTATTTTCTTTTGAATTTGGGGGCCCATAGAGGCATTTTGTAGTTGTGCCGAGCTAACCACGCAAAGGAGATGCTGGCGAAATTTTTCGGAAATTTAGGGAGTTAGAAAATTTTTGAGAAAATTTTGATCATTCAAAATTTGGTTTTAAATTGAAATTTGAATGATTGAGCAAATAGTATTGTTTGAAAAGTAAGGGAAAGTTTGGCAGGTTGGTAAGAGTGATAATGGGTCTTCTATAAAAAGATAGTTGGTAGGATGTTGATTTGTTGGTTCTGGGAAAAAGTAAACGGGTATTGGACCATTCTTCCTAACTAGTAATTTCGAGGACGAAATTCTTTTAAGGGGGAGGAATGTGACGACCTGGAATTTCTAAGCATTCGAAATTAAAATATTTAATTGATTTTAAATATTTAAAAGTTAACTTTTAACTTGAATTCAATTATCACTATTTATTTGATAATTAAAATTTTAAATTAGACTATTTGAAGTTGGGTAAAGTGTTGAATCTTCAGTTTTAAGCCTGTTAAAAATAATTTAAAGGCTTGTAAAATTTATATTGATAACACTGAAGATAATAGAAGTGTTAAAATTGAATCTAACAGTGATTTATTCAGTTTTGAAAATATATCGTTTAAATTGAATTTAAAAATAGCCTTCCGAGTCGGAATTCGATGAAACCAGCTCCATTGGATCCATAATAGTTTATTATTATCGGATTTCAAATTTCGTAGCGTTTGGAGTTGTTGTGTGAGCGTACGATAGATAAACATGTTGAAATTTATATCAAAAATTCAATATAATAACTGGTCCAAGAGCCATCTTCTCCATATGATCGAGTTAGGACTCGAAACCTTCTCCATTGAGTTCAGAATAGGCGTATAATGTTCTAAACGCCTAGCGGCACGCTTCGATAGGAGGTCAAGTTTTTAAGTTGCATTTATCGAAACAGTTTGAATTTGAATTTAAATTGAATATTTATAATAGTCAAACTTTCAGCCATATTCTTTCACATCTAACTTTTTACTTTCTCTTCCGTCACTATAGCAAGGCAAGCTTCTCGCGCAAGGTATCTTCCTCCTTTTATATTATCTGCCGAGTCTTCTTTCTAAATTCTCGTTCAAGAATAATTAATGGCCGAGCAAATTAACTTTCCCCAAATCTTTTTCCTCCAAATCAATTCGTTCAAACCAGTTAAAAAAAACATTTCTGTTTTATTTAAATTATATATAAGACAGAAAGACATTTTATTTTCATTGGAATTTAGTAATATATATGTCATACATGTATATATATAGATTAGATTTTAGAGAACGGGAATTTTAATTGGTAGTGAAGTTTATTTATAAGGATAAAACGATAATAATAATAATAATATATCTAATAATAAACATATCAAAATTTTAAACCCACTAATTATTTCAAAACAATGTATTGGAGTGATCAACTTGTTACTTGTTTTAGTTGCTAAAAGGTTTCAGGAAGGAAAGTTGGCTTAAAATTAAATCATTAGATTAAATAAATTATTAAGTGGTAATTGGGTTGTTCGATTTGTTTCGAATATTAATAAAATCATATAAATATTTATGCAAGGTCACAATCTGGAAGGAAGCAAGCCGGATTGAAAATGGATTGCAAACAAAAATCAAAGGTGAGTTAATCTCACTCATCTGGTGATTTAAATTTAAATGGTTAAATTTAATTAATTGATTGATTGATTTGATTTGGTGTGTTATATTATGTGTAGTAGTATATAATATATCTTGGAATGATTGACTTCCCGCGTTATATAGCGGATGATATTATATTTAATCCCATATACCGCGCTATTCCACCTCGAAGTGGAATTGGTATTTTATGTTGTGATAACATCTGTGGATGCAGGAAAACAGGTTGGAGGGATCCAACTGGATTCCTTAACATTTATTTAAATTATTTAATATTCTCTGTTGTGATTATTTGATATTCTGTGATAAATTATATTGGAATATTGAATGTTATGGTTTGCTTGCATATATTCTATACACTGAGTTATTAAAATATATATAAATTGGATTTTTGAAAAGAAAAGAAAGAGTGATTTTTTAAGTAAAATAATTATAGTGAATTTGAATAAATTAAGAATGAATTGAAAAGAAATGGAAGTGATATTAAAATACTAATAAATAACTTCGAGTATGAAAGAAGAAGAAAAAGATTTTGAATAAACAGAAATTAATGAATTGTAAACTTAAGTAATATTATTTAATGGATCAAAGAATTTATTTTAAAATCAAAGTTTAAATTTATTGAAATAGATAAAAAAGGAATTTATTTCCAAACGAAGTAAATTGGAAATCAATTTGGAGATTGATTTAATTGTGTAAAACCGAGATGATTAAAAGAGAAACGAGACTTTAGGAATTTATAAACTGGGTTTATAAAAGTAAAGTAAAATATATCAGTGGATATTTGGGAAGAATAAATTCAAGATGGGAATCTATTAAAGGAAATGAGAAAATTTGTTTAAAAATAAACAGTGAATTATTTTTAAAGGATGCGAAGAGAAGTATATTTCCCTAGATAGCCAAATACGTTTCAAAGTAAATTTTTAAATATAAGATAAAAGTTTTAATTTGTTTTATAAAAAGGATGTTTTAGGAAATTTATTATTTCTAAACGTTTAAATTCTAAAATAAGTATTTTTCAAATCTGTTATCGTAGTAATTATTCAAAGGCGACTTAGTATTTTGTTTTAAAGTGGAAAATCTAGTTTTATATTTTATGAAATAACCTTATTTTAAATATTCCTAAAGTATTATCTTTAATTAAGTATTAAAGTAGTTTTCTCTGAATTTAAACGTTAAAGCATATTTTACAATAAAGTGATTTAAATTATTTTAAAAATCTAAAGTTTTGTGCTTGGTGAATTCAGTGGAAATAGAAAATATTTGGGAAAGTTTATTATGTAAAAGGAAGGTAATTTGAAACTGATTTCAAAAGGGCTGAAAGTGGAAATATATCTTGTGAAGATATTTTGAGAATAATAAACAATTTGGAGAAATTATTTATGTTGATGGATGATGTGAATATTAATTGATAGTTAAATCACCGACTATCAATATTGGCCAAATGCGCTGATCGTTTCGAAGAGACCGGGATCGGGATTTATTTCTCGAAAACCACTTCGATCCGGTTTGTACGTTTTCATGGGAAACGAGTTCGGAGTCGAAGATGGAGCAGTGAAGTGTATAGGCCAGTCGCTACTAATTCTGAGGATATTTCCAAAAAGGATGTAGTAGGAATAGTACCTTCGGTTCCGTTCGAACCCGGGACGGATTTGTATGGATGAATGCTTTCGGAACATCGTTAGGTGGACGATGAGCATTCTAAGGGATATGTTCTAAAAAGGTAATGCTTAGCCTCAAGCCTCATCAAGCGGGAATGACTGAAAATCAGGGGTTATGTAGCAAGGCTAAGTGGGTAGCACCCATTCAGGGTGAGGTCATCACTGTTTAGATGTCCCTTTTTACTCGGCTTAGTGGTGCGGTTGCTGATCCCAACCGTGGGGTGATCTTACTCGGGATTATCCATTCAGGGGTAATCTCGGTCTTGTGTTGTAGGGGTTCGGGAGTGATCCTCGGTACAGTGATCTAGGCCACGTACCGTGACAGGTGTTACCCCAGTGCCTAGTCATTAGTTGGAAATCCATTCTTCCTACACGCCTTTTACGAGTTTTGTTTGTATTACCCGCTATGTGGCTACTAGGTGGAATTTAATAGATGTAACAATTTCGTCTATTTTAACAAGTATTTACATATTGACCCTATTGTAATATCAGAGGATTTTATAAGAAAATGTTTTAGCTATCGTAAGGTAAAAACCCGACATGTTTATTTGTGGCGTGGTCTTACGAGATGCTTTTGTTTTCAAAAGATTTTTGAAACTTTAATAATCATTTTGAGTGTGATTTTCTCACGTTGGTATTCCAGACTGACTCGGGTGTTATTTAACTATAACGCTCGGGTCAGACCGAGTATTATAGGATACAGGATATGATGCTGTGGAGCTCAGGAGACGAGCTGGATGGTGATACGTACTTTCGTACTTGATTATTATTCCGCTGTTTATCCAGTTGTATGCTATTGATGTGGAACTCTGATGATGTACTCTGATGATGTGTGTATAAACAGATATAGCATTTGTTTTTGGTGTAAAGATATATGATTATCTATTATATTTTATTCCGCTGCAATGGTTAGATTCTGATGTTATTTTCTATTTTCTTCTTCTTCCTCTTCTTCTTTAACCCTATTGGTTCGTATTTCTGTTTAACTTGAGTTGATTAATGAGAATAGTGTTGAATCAAGGGGTATGGATTTGCGGGTCGTTACAGTACAGAAAAGTTGCAGAACTGTCAGCAACTTTTATGAAAAGTTGCATCATGATCTGCAATAATCGTGAATAAAAAACAGGGACCTAATTTACACTGAAATTTAGTGAAGGACTTTTCGTGAATTTTGAAACTTAATAAGGACCTGTGCCAAAAGTACCCTTATTTTTTTTCATAATTCAGTTTTCATATCAAATGGTTTACACTTGAATATTTAGACATGGGTTTCTATGTAACTAAAACTTGGTAATAATCTCATTAATTAACCTTCATCACCCAATTAATATGATGTTTTAATTATCATGGTTTAAATCATTCTAATATAAAAACTTCCTTTTAAAAGCGAAAGGTAAACACTAAATTAATGATATATTCCTTGATTTGAAATTCCATCTAATTAAAAATTATATCCTTGCTTAAAAAAGAAGAATTCTTTTCACAACTATTTCAAACCATTTTCATTAATCTTAATGTTCTTTGATTTACTGCTTGCAATTAAATGAAATTTATTTGTTTTGAATCTTTATGCTAAACATTAATTGTATATGCGTGTGTGTGTATGTATTGTTATAGTGTGTATATACATGTATGTATCTATATATTAATAAATAAATAAAATCGTTCATGTTTAGGGCGACAAAAGCATATATAGATGGGAAATGTGTCCATTGTGATGTAAATCTCAGCATTTAAGCAATGTTTAAATTAACTTTGTACACTTTTATATGTTGCACTTACACTACACACGTAGGCGCATGCGATTTGCTCATAATCATTTTCAATTAATCAAATTGAACTGAATTAATGCTTTCATATTAAAACACTCAATTGAAATGTTAACATGTTTATTCAACATATTAATAATCTAATCAGAGGTAGAGAAATATGATGTTTCTCTCTCTTTCCAATTAATGTTTTTTATTTTCTTAATTAATTGCATAACTATTAGTGAATTAAACTAAATTTCTTATATTTATTTTAATAAGTAACTACTACACATATGGGTGCATTAGATACACTTATTCGTATAAATTTATATAATATTCAAACCCACTTAATTTTTTTTACCGAATTAAATAAAATATTGATTTTATTTAAAAGAAAATTTAGATAAGATCCAAATGCATTTAGACTTCATAAGCACGTTAATGATCCAAAATGGTTGAATTTTCTAAATTCACTCATTTCTTTCGTTACGGGCTAGTCCAGTTCCAATAAAGGTATCAGAGCCCAATAGACTATGCAGTTTAAATTATTCATGTTAGGGTCGACTAATTAAGATTGAGCACTTAGTACGATGTCTAGAAAGGTTATGTATAGGATTGGAATTAGATAATCAAGTACCGTGTTCTACCTGGTTACTTGCCTGGCCTAAAAGGTGAATGAGCATAAAGGTTGCCCTGATAGAAAAATCCCCATTTTAATTGGGACTTGGACTAAAATCAAAATAGTTTTGAAAATTGAGACAAGATTTTAAATTTAAAAGTTCAATTTAAAATAAAAACATGTTTATTATAAAAGGTTATAATATAACGTAAATTTTCAAAATGTTTGAAAAGATAATAAAAATATCAAGGTGTATGAAATTGTTTAAATATTAATTTTAAAATTTATAATTTATTAATAAGATAAATAAAATAAAATAATTAAAGAGTGTAACAACCCGCATATTTATCGATTGTGTATTTAAATATTTTATTTAAATATTTCATCGTTCGTCGGATTTTAGTCCGAAAACCTACTTTTTGCAAACGGTCGAAATGGGACTCGAGACCCCATCCATTAAGCTCAAAATGCCGTTTGCAACCTTTTTTAGTATAAGCTTCGATATGTTTGGAGTAAGTTGAATTTCGCTACTTTTTCTTTAGGGCTTTGTGTTGGGTTTCAGCCCATTAACCCCACTTATACTCTAGCTCAGCCCTCTCCTCTCCATTCACTCATTCCCACTCCTCAAACTCAAGCTCCAACTGAAAATGGTGGAAACGAAATTAGAAATTCCAAGCCCTGGTCTTCATTAGCAAATCCATCTTCTAGCTCCAAACTCAAGAGAACCCATTGGTAAGCTTTCTCTTCATCTTCTCCAACTCATTCTCTCTTTGATTTCAGAAATTTCCTAAACCTAATTTAGGAAATGTTTCTCTTTTAAGCTTAGATTGAAGCTTCTTGAGTTGTTATTGAAGAGGAATTGATCTTAGCTTGTTTTTAAAGCTTCTTCTTTATTTGTTTGGGTTCAAAGGTGAGATTTTTATCTCACATCTTAGTCTATATTTATCTTCGATTGTTAGGTATGAATTCCTAACACTTATTCATGTGCATTTGATTTTGATTTGGATTGCTTTTGTGAATATTCCAATTTTTGGTGTTTTGGGTTC
The DNA here is from genome assembly GCA_030765085.1 of Allium cepa. NCBI lineage: Eukaryota > Viridiplantae > Streptophyta > Magnoliopsida > Asparagales > Amaryllidaceae > Allium > Allium cepa. Next base: position 951,834,955 of record CM060934.1, on the reverse strand, counting down.
AATTCTTTAAAAATCATAACTTTGATGTTTTGATCATGTTTTTGGTGATGAACCAAAGAGCTTCTATGGCCGGGTAGTCGATTGGCGTAAACCCTTAGTGACGTTGCTCGACGGTTTGCAAATTGAGGGAGTTTGCACCTCTTTTGAAATAGGGTAGGAAGTGCAAGTATGCAGGTTCGGCCGACCGAGCTCAGGGTCCGGTCGACCGACCTGCTACCCAGGCACTTCCTGCCTCTGTTTTGGAAGTGCTGGTTACAGGCTTCGGCCGACCGAGCCCATGGGCCGGTCGACCGACCTGGTGCCCGAGCACTTCCAACCTCTGGTTCGGTCAACCGACTCAGGGAATCCGGTTGATCGACCTGCTCCTATCTGCCTACTATGTTTTTTTCGCCTCGTTGCTTGAATTTTCAACTTTAATCGATTCGTGTTGTTTCCTATTTGTTGCTATCATTTATTATCGACTTTGATGACATTTTCTTTGGGAATTTAGGATATATCCACTTTGATGGATTCAGTATCGATTTCTTTGGATTTTCATTCACGTCTTCGAATGTGAATTTTAGTGATTGATTGTTCCTACAATCTTCTTTGTGATTTGTCACTTTAAAAATATAAAGGTTTTCTATACTAGTAGTAAATATCAAAACTCTTTCTTCAAATGATTTCAACACTATTTTATTACAAAGCTCGTTTTTCTTAAACCATTTTCCAATCTATTAGTATATACAAGCCTTTACCTCACTCGTATGAGAAATCTAATTAAACGACTTAGTAAAACAAGTGGTATGAAACGCTTGCGTTTACTTCGTCGGTTAATTCTTGGACTTGTTCGATTGAAACTCTTGTGACAATTTTCTAGTGGAGATCTACAATTTGTTCGTAAATATTTAAGTTAAGCAATGGAGGAGCTTCGGCTCAAAGTCCGCAATGGGGGACTATACTCTGTCTGGAGGAGCTCCGGCTCATTTTTCTAGGATTGGCCATCCTTTTCTTGTGATTTCTGGATTTCGTGTGTTGAATTCTGGAATTTATGTTTCACCAACTTTTACGATTGGCATTGATATATATATGTCATTTATTGTGGCTTGGTGAATGAAATTAGGAGTATGACATTCCTTTTTATCTTTGAGAAGATCTTTACGATATTGATTAATCTCTTATTGATTTTTCAATTATTTATTTATCACAGCTTGGCATTGTGATTATTATACGTTTAGTCATATCTCTTATTCTATATCATTTCTTCTGATATTTATAGCTAGACTGATCCGTTTATTATTTTCTTCTTAAATAATACTCGGGTCAGACCGAGATGTTACAGGTGCTTCTGCTTGACTTCTCTTCTGGGGTTATCATATGATCTTTTGGCTAACTACTTATATTAGTAGTTTATTTTGTTGTATACACTTGAGATATGGACTCATAGATGTATTCTTTTGTATTATTCTGGATCTTTTTGACCACTACTCTGATATACACTTTCATGTGTTAGTTATATGTTCATATCTATTTCCGCCTTTGTGATATGAATTGCCTGTGACTGATTTATGTTATGCTTATTTCTATATTTGTTTTCCGAAGATATTTTAGCCACTGTGTAGTAGCTTTGTTTTTGTGTCAGTATGTCGGATTTCCTCTTGAAAATTAAATGCATGTTATACTATCTGACATATCGGTGCTCGCGCAAAGCAATTACACGGATGGTCGCTCCTCAACAACCTTATTCTCCATGCTAGTCGACAGCATTACTCCGTAGTGTCCTTGGCTAGCGTAGGTATAGAGGTGGGGCGTCACAAAGAGTTAATTAATTAATACTTATATGCATGTATTATATATGTTGACAAATGTTATGTTATTTTAAAGTGTTAAGATAACATAAGTATACATGTATAGAAGATAAATTTCGAAATTAATATAATTTAATTATAGATTAATTAAAAGTTATTTAATTAAATAAAAAGTACATATATATAAGATATATGTGTTATACTATAAAGGTTATAGTATGCACTATAAAGGTTATAATAGATATGTCCAATATAAAAGTTGTATTGAAATACTAATTCAAAATTAATTAAAGAGTTAATTAATTAAAATTAATTAAATAATATTTAATTAATAAAATACTATACATAAGATTATTGTATAAGTTAATTAAAATATAAAAGCTATATAATAATGAAACTTATATAATATGAGTGTATAAACTAAAGATGGAACATTAAAGAAACCCAAATAGATTAAGGAATAAATATATACGTGAATGTACGTATAATGTGATTCCTAATGTGTCTAACACTTGAATCACGAGGATATTTCATAATAAATACATTATTCCATAAGTCGATATCACTCAATGTAAAAATGAGTTTAGGACAAGGAAAAGTAAGTTAGGAGTTGTATGTGATACAACCGATAAGGAGTTATCCATCGTTTGTGGTGCTATGAATTAATGAGCAAACTCAAGATCAGAATACTAAGACGGATGAGTCCTAACACCCGCTAGTGAAGTCGAAAGACATCTATGTTTCATCTTAGGGTTTAGAGAAACATAAAAGATAATGGGAGCCTTATTAGAAAAATGAAATGGTAGCATTTAATCTTTCTAATATTGTAAGAACATATGCTAAATAATGTTATAAGTATCTACAATGGTAAATTTTTGCATTTAATATGATTGATAAAATGTTTATCAATTAACATATACAAACGAACTGAATTGAAAGTTGACATATGGAAATATAGTAACCACTATTAAATTCCTATTGCATGTTGACGTTTCAACACCGTGCAAGTTCCTGATTTTACAACTACTAAATATATTTATAGTTTGGTCACTTATGCGTTTATTTGGTCAAGACCATACATTGCATTCTATGAGTTTTGAACTCTAAAAGCGATATAGGACTATGGATATTTGATCCATATACAATTTCATATAAATGTTATACAGTGAATGGTCAAAGTTTCTAATGTACAATATTTTAAAGAATTTAGTTCATCCGAAAAATCAAAAAAACCATAATGTGAAACCAGTTTTTCAATCTGATTGGTTACAAATGGGATCATATTATGTTGATGTAACATAAGAGCAAAAACTACAGGATAGATATAAGAACTCGATCACTAAAATGTTATTTTGATCGGTTTATGTAAAGTGCAACATATTTGATGTCCTTAAATGTTAAGGATAACCGAATGCTCTTTTGTAAAGAGTTTGTTATGATATTGTAGTATGGTTTTCTTTTGAATAGTTTGACCATTTGAAAGGAAAAAGAATGTATAAGAATAAATTTAATTTAAGGTACAGTTGGGTTGATGAGAATGAATAACCATTTATGCTTCATAGAGAAACATTGGAAATGGCAATTGTAATAATAATTAATACATAATATTGGAATAAGAAATATGTTTTCTATTTCGAAATATATTTTCATATAGAAAATTGTTTTCTATGAGATTTATTTCTTTAAGCTCAAGATATTTGATCGATGAACTCTCCACTGTAAATAGTTGCAGTGTATGAAATAAACAAATTGTATTAAGTGAATGATGGACCTCCGAATTTAGTACACTATTATAGTAATGGTAAAAATAGTGAGAGCATGCCATATAGCACGTATTAATTGCATCATAGTACGAAAATTATTATCGTAAAGCTTACCATACATTATTTATTAAATAATGATTATTTTTCGGTATCGATTAAAAAAATAGACATAACTATATTTCAATATGAATATTAAGAATATTATTTATGAAATAAAACTATAATGTAGTAATTTTTTATAACAAAAGTGATGCACTGGAAAATACTAAAGTATCTAATATTATTTACAGTTGTTTTGGAATTATAGACTAAGCCGTAATTTTGAGAAATAATGTTATTGTATGATTTTGAATTGGATGATACTTGTTAATTATATCTCAACAAATAAAGGGTTATGCATCCATTCACTAGGTGTATCATTAAAGTTGATGAAATCTTTGGACTGATACATATAGATGTATGCAATCATAATTTTATAAATACCAAAACGGTTCCACATACTTCGTCATATTCACAGATGAGTTATCGTCGACATGGACGTGTGAATTTGATACATATGTAGCTTGTCTATGGTAAACTAATAGGATATAAAATAGACGTGTGAATTCAATCTCAAAATTACTCCTCCATGTGACACATAATGATGCGTCGATACGGAATTATCGAACTTTGTTGGACAATGTACGATTAGTTATGAGTGAAGTTGAGTTAGTTTCTTTCTGTAAGGTAATATATTTAAGGGTAGTGCACAAGATTAATATTATTTCATCTGAATAACAGTTTATAGAATTTTACAAGATAAGGGTTTATAATAAACACCAACATATCCTAGGCCAAGGAGTTGACAGTTGTGTAAGTCGAAAGATTGCACGTGATAATTGTTTGTGAGGGATCTTGTATGAATCTCCCCAAAAGGATTTTGAAAAGACTGTCATTGGATGACATATTTATGTTTCAGACATAATTTTTGTAAACTAAAACCAAATCAATTTTATAAATAAAGAAATTCATAAAACTGTTTTATTAAACTCTTGGGTACTCATATTATGTATGAGTAGTCAAGTGATTCAGGTTTGCTTGATGAATTATGGAGGAGTAATGGAGCAGGAGGCTTCCACGTATAGCTATATTATGATTCCGTTGTGTTTGTTTGATATCTGTATCTGTTGTTCTTGAGTTGTATGATTAGAGAGATGTTTATAAATGTCTAATACGTGTTGTTTTAAGTTGTGTACTCTGATGTAATAAGACACTATGTAATATTTTATGTGATATATTATATTTCATTCGTTTCGCTGTGAGTATCTGATGTTGTTTGTGTTCTTCTTTCTCTTTCTTTTCTTCTTCTATCCCTTTCTTTCTTCGTTGATGATGCGATTTCCTGGAGATAGGAAGTCGGGTCGTCACAGCTGGTACCAGAGCATTTGTGAATACCTAATATATTGCACTGAGAAACAATTATTGTTTCAAGGTATACCAACTTCATTGTAAAGAAATTTCTTTGAAGAATTATTTGTAGTGAAATGGAATTGGATACGATCGGTAAATAGAACTGATTATATGAGATGAAATGAAACTAACTAACCTAAACGAACACATAGAATTAGAATGTCTAATAAGTATTCTCGCATATCGAAGAGAAACTAGGAGTTTCTTAGTAATGTCGAATATATATAATCCAAGATTGTTTAATTAAACCATTGAGAGTGTTGATTCTATATGGTATGATGTGCAAATCCAAAAGAATTCCAAGTGCGCTATTAAAATATATATTTTGGTGATCATAACTGAAGGGATATGATCCGTCAACCATGATTGTGTCTTTATGAGTAAGACTAATGCAGTTGGAATTAGATGAGAAACGATGATAAGAATAATATCGCAAATTTCAGTTGTTGAAATTAGCATAATAGATTCGATATTCAACATGTTCAAGTTAATTCAGATTTACTCACAAAATTATTACTTGATAAGTCCTAATGTTTTGGTATACATGTATTGAAACAAAAAATTCTAAATAACGATTTCGAGTATGATGTTTACACATATTAACCAAAGATGTCTCAAATTCAGTGGGAGCGGTATTGAGTTTGTGATTCTTTGGATATGATCCAAGAAATGATACAAAAGTATCATTTTATAAGCATCAAGATTGAATAATTATTTTGATAGAAATATCAAATAGTTTGATTTTCAATCAAAGTGCAGAGGAAGTGTGTGTTCATAGGAAAGAACGTACATTGATATTTCTAAACTATAAGTAAACAACACGTTGTTGATTTTAACAATATACTTGTTTTAAAATCAGCCTTAGTTGTTTTAATACTTAACATTGGATTAATAAATGATGTCTTTTATAGTAAGTATAAAAGATGTCAGGAATGTCCCAAATGATATGCAAGGACACCTTATTAAGATGTTTAATACAGAATTTGTAAGATTGATTCCTTTGCATTGGCAAAAGGAATTATCATATATGTTATATTGCCTACGATATCATGATTTATTTCTGTATTTGATACATGAAGCAAATATTAAATCCAAATTGATATCACTAAATGGTTGTTTGATGTGTTCTCGTGTATTTATGAAATATACAGAATTGTTTACAGAAACTAAAACTCCTTATGAAGGAGTGTTCCAACTCAAAGTTCAAAAGTCATATTGAGTGTAGTATGTCAATAATAAATTCAAGTTAAGAATCTTTAAGTTGGAAATTTTTGAAATAAAAGAATGTGGCTTATTCAATGAAAAAAGGCTGTGTACATCGCCTTGAATATACCCGTAATAAAAATAATGTATATAAAATTATAAGTGCAAAAATTTATAACTGAGCCGATTCCAAATGTTGAGAATCTCATAACATTGTCATATGATAACAATGTCATGATATGGTTCGTAATAGAACTTAGAGCTCACTAGCGGTCCAGAGACATACTCGGAATTGTTCCACATGATAAAGTAGTTTATCATCATAGGAAAGAGTTGATCGACAGAGTAGATAATTGAAACATAATAGCATACCCATTCATAAAGAGACTAACCCAACTAGTTTTGAGAAACCGATTAGAAAAGTTGGAATAAGATTCCACAATTGACCCCAAGTGTAAGTGGGAGATTGATAGAGTTAGGTGTATTCCCTAGAGGCAATTATGTAATTTGTTACATATATCTAACTCGATGAACAATCTTGTTCATAATAAAGATGTTTCTTTCTAATTACATGCTTGATATAATGTGGTGTGTTAATTAATTAATTTAATTTAAATTATATTTAGTAGAAAATCCATAAATGATATACTTTGTGAGAGCAATTACAAAGTGTTATAACCATGAGTAATTTATCGCAATAAAACAAATATATTATTTTACATATTCTTAGTCAAGATGCATCGAGAATGGATATCGATGTATCCGTTAAGATTAGAGTATGTAACTCTCTTCAATTGTGGGACAGTGTATTACTCATGACTGCTATGGGCACCTAGAGGTATATACTGATAGTTATTGGATAATTATGGAACGACTTACTCAATAGTCTTCTATTGGTTAATATTACTAAGGTCAAACAGAAAATATCGATGTGACTAGTTTACACGGTTCTCTTGACTTGAGAATACCGTGGATCTTCAATATAAAAGCTTCGCTTTGATTATAGTCAAATCATGACATGGCATTCCATTGAGTGACTGTAGTTGGGTCGAGTGGAAGTATTGGAAGTGAAGCACTATTCAAGAGAGGATTTGTCTCCTCTGTTATATAGGGTTAGTATCATGGTCAATTTAAGTCAACTTAAAGTCAAAGTCTACGGCCAGAGCATTTTGGTTAATAATTATTGTTATTATTGAACTAAGGACTTTGTGTTTGGACTATAAAGTTGAATGTGGATGATATTGGAATTCTGACCATTACCAACTTCCATAAGTCCTAATATGATATAGTTTTGACGAAGAGAATTAGTGTAAATAATTGTCACTATCATGTACCGCTTATAATAAGTAAAATTTGATTTTACTGAAAAGACATGTAAGCGATGAATTCAGCCAAACTGTCTTACCACCTGCTAAATGACGTATGAATATTAATATTTTAATTGTTTGATATTAATCGTTGACTCAATTCATACCTCCAAGTCGCATAAATGCATTTGTTATTTCTTCGGAAACTGCACAATTTAATTAGTTTGCTTGATACAGATCTAGATCTTCTTATCTCAAATCTGTATATGCCTATGTCGTCTGATTTGTTGTTTAAAAAAATGAACATAATTGAACTTTGAATTTTTTTCAAAATTCAGTTTTCATCTCAAAAGGTTTACACTTGAATATATTTAGACATGGGTTGCTATGTAATTAAAACTTGATAATAATCACATTAGTTAACCTTCGTCTTTCAATTAATATGATGTTTCAATTGTCGTGGTTCAAATCATTCTAATATAAATTCTTCCTTTTAAAAGAGAAAGGGAAACATTAAATTAATGATATATTCCATGATTTGCAATTCCATATAATAAAAATTATATCTTTTCTTAAAAAGGAAGGATTCTTTTCACAGCTGTTTCAAACCATTTTCATTAATCTTAATATTCTTTGATTTACTACTTGTAATTGAAATGAAATCTATTTTATTTGAACCTTTATGCTAAACATTAATTATATGTGTGTGTGTGTGTGTATTAATAGTATATATATATATATGTATGTATTTATATATTAATAAATAAAATCATTCTTGTTTAGGACGACAAAGGCATATATAGATGGAAAATGTGTCCATTGTGGTATAAATCTCAACACTTAAGCAATGTTTACATTAATTTTATACACTTTTATATGTTGCACTTACACTATACACATAGGCATATGTGATATGCTCATAATCACTTGCAATTAATCAAATTAAATTTAATTAATGCTTTCTAATAAAACATTCGGTTGAAATGTGAACATGTTTATTCAACATATTATTAATCTAATTAGAGATAGTGAAAAATGATGTTTCTTTCTCTCCAATTAATATTGTTTACTTTCTTAATTACTTGCATAACTATTAGAGAAGAAAACTAAAGGTTCCTTTCTCATATTTATTTTAATAACTAAATGCTACACATATGGGTATATTTGATACACTTATTCATATAAATTTATACCATATTCAAACCCCTTTGAAGTTTTTTACCAAATTAAATAAACTATTGATTTTATTTAAAAGAAAATTTAGATAAGATCTAAACGCGTTTAGACTTCATAGGCCCGTTAATGATTTAAAATGGTAAAAATTTTAAAATTCACTCATTTCTTCTGCTACGGGCTGGTCCAGTCTAACAACTTTCACATGCACATCAATCCCCCACACTTATCTTTTTATTCATCATCGAACAAACTAAAAAAGGTAAATTCATTTTCGCAGGAAACACATTTGCGTTGAGCATATGCAATAAGCTGTTAAACCTCTAGGTGTCCCTAGTAGGGTGAGTGTTGTCTCATGAAGGTTTTCAGCAGATACTACCCACAAAATCTAAATGCGATATGCAATTTATATTGCGACTACATGATGCAAGTTTTAAAAAATATTTACAAATGAAGAATTTACTTTTAAATTGACATGAGTAAGAGAGATATAAGTTTTAGTTATTATTAAGTAATTTTAGCCTAACTTCCAACAAAAATTATGTTATTATCACAATTAGACTCTAGTTTGGTTAGTTGTTTCGGTTGATAACATAGTGCAACTATGAAATAGGTCCGTCAGTTGATGGTCAAAGTTTTACAAAATGGCATTTTTATTTCTTTTGAATAATAAGTCAAATCAATTAAGTGAAGATAGTGCCTGAGTTTCAATTGCTTGCTCTCTCTATTTTGGAAAATATTAACGTTATTATTGTTTACATAACTAACTTAGATATACTGAGGTTGGATATACCAATCATGCACTGCCTTTCGGGCTTAAGTGGGAAGAGTACAAAGTACGGCGAGTGTACACACTTACGTATGAACACATGACTCTACGTACTTATTATTATTATTTGAATTTTATTTACATACACCTAACTCTGATATGCTGAGGCCAGATATACCGATCATGCACTGCCCTTCAGGCTTACGTGAGAAGAGTACGGAACATGGCGAGTGTACATACTACGTGTGAACACGTGACTCTAGGTGTTTCTCATTATTATGAATTTTTTTTAAAAGAAAGAGTTATGGAAAATCATCTTAGCACCACTTAACATAGAAGATCAAAAACATTATCGACTTTACTTTAAATCAACCATTCTTTTAAACAAAGATTACAATTAGGATATACTCTATAATTATCACCTATGAACTTCCTACATACTAGTTACACCATAATTGCTTCTAATCAAACTTGTATTTTTATTTTTGTTGAGACAAGTAAATTTTCAAAAAAAATTCAACTTAATAACCGAAAATGTATTCTTACTCTATCGTGTTTCTTCAAAAGTAAATCAATATGCAAAAAAATTGTTTCCTTTTTTTTCTTTTTTTATGTATCTGGAAAGGAAATGCAAAAAAATAAAACATAAAAAATCAAAATAAACATGAGACTCCCCTCACACATGATTTTGACTGTGTTCCTACAGTCAATGCATGATATAATGAGTGTAACAGAGAAAAATATGTACATATATATAAAAGAGGGTTAAATTTTCTTACTGGACAAAGTGTGGCTCATAAAGGATCATAAGCTCCTCCTCTCGATCACTCGCCAACTCCAAGTAAGGTTTTAAACGATGACCATTGACTTTAAAAATCGATCCACCCCTAGGGTTTTCTATTTCTATGGCACCATGTGGAAAAACAGTACATACCACATATGGTCCTATCCTCCATGATTTTAATTTCCTAGGGAACAAATGAAGTTGAGAGTCATATAACTCTTTGATTTGGCGAAAATATTTTTCTTAGGATATCTTGTCATGAAAAACTTTTGTTTTTTCTTTGTAAATTTTCTCATTTTCATACTCGTCATTCATAATTTCCTCTAATTAATTGGGTTGCAATTTCTGTATTTACCAGCTTTTCAAGCTCAAAATTTATATTCTTAATCGCCCACAATGCTTCTTGTTCAAGTTCAATAGGTAAGTGCACGCTTTACCATATACTAATCTAAAAAGAGACATTCCAAGATTAGTTTTATATGCAGTTTTGTAAGCCCAAAGCACATCTGTCAATTTTTTTGATCTTTTCGATTTTGTTTACCGTTTTCTCCAAAATCTACTTGATTAGGCGATTTGAAACTTCAAATTGACCATAAGTTTGAGGATGATAAGGAGTTGACAACTTATGAGTTAATAAGTATATCTTCATTAGAGTTTCAAATGACCGATTACAGAAATGGGTTCCATTATCGTCTATTATTGCGCATGGTGTTCCAAACCTCGAAAAGATGTTTTCTTTTGTGAATTTCACAACAACGCTGTGGTTATTTGTTTTATATGGAATGGCTTCAACCCATCTATAGACGTAATCAACAGAAAGAAGAATGTAGTTCTGAAAGAGCTGGGAAACGGTACCATAAAGTCAATGCCCCAAACATCAAAGGGTTTGATCGTAAGAATTGGGTCAAAGGCATCATGTTTCATCAAGAGATTTTTTCTAACATTTGTCGGCAATCATAAGTTTAACAAAACTCAAATGCATCTTTTGGCCAGTAAAAACCGCATTGAAGTACCTTCTCCACTATTTTCTTTGGACCGAAATGACCACCGCAAGCCAGGTCATGACAAAATGAAAGAACATTATTTATTTTGCAATTCGGAATGCAACGTCGAATGATTTAGTAGAAAAAATACTTAAACAAGTATGAATTATCCTAGTAGAAGTACTTGACTTGGGAAATAAATTTATATTTATCTTGTTTTGACCAAAATGAGTGAATTTCCTTAGTGACTAAATAGTTCACTATATCGGTATACCATAGATCAGTAGAAATAGAAAGGAGTTGTTCATTAGAAAAAAATTCGTTGATCGGTAGAGAAGACGGTGCGTTTGAAAGACCCGACAGATAATCAGCAATGATATTGTCAGATCCTTTTTTGTCTTTGATTGTAAGGTCATGTGCACGGAGTAAAAGAATCCAATGGATCAAATGAGACTTAGCATCATTTTAAGAGAAAAGGTACCTAAGAGTGGAGTGGTCAGTATAAATGATAACGTGTGAGCCAATCAAATAAGGTCGGAACTTTTCGAGCACAAAGACCACCACTAGACGCTTTTTTCAGTAGTTGTGTAATTGAGTTTAGCATCGTTTAGAGTCATACTAGCATAGTAAATGACATGAATAATTTTGTTGACGCGTTGTCCTAAGACAGCACCAACCATAAAGTTAGAGGCGTTACACATTATTTCGAAAGGAAGATCATAATTGGGTGAGCAAATGATAGGAGCGAAAATGACTTCATTTTTAAGACGTTCGAAAGCAAAAACACAGTCAGAATTGAAATCGAAAGGAACATCTTTTCCTAAAAAATAGTCAAAGGTCGAGCGATTTTACTAAAGTTTTTAACAAAGCATCGACAGAAACTAGCGTGCTCGAAAAATGAATGAATGTCCTTGATGGATTGGGAATAGATTGATTCACAATTATGTCAACTTTTGCTTTATCTACCTCAATGCCTTTGTTAGAAATGATATGCACAAGGAAAATTCCATTTTTGACCATAAAGTGGCATTTTTCTCAATTTGATGTTAAGTGATTATCCTTGCATCGATTCAAAACCATCTCGAGATGACATAAGCACTCGAAAAAAGAATTTCCATAGATGAAAATATCGTCCATAAATACTTCTAAAAAGTGTTCGATCATGTCGAAAAAGATGCCAACCATGCATCTTTGGAAAGCAGCAGGAGCGTTGCAAAGGCCAAATGGCATACGTCAATACGAAAAGGTACCAAAGGGATAAATGAAAGTTGTTTTCTCTTGATCTTCGAAAGCGGTCGAAATTTGGTTATAACCATAATAATCAAAAAAGCAATAGAATTCATAGCCGCCTAAACATTTTAGCATTTGGTCAATAAAAGGAAGCCGAAAGTGATCTTCACGTGTTACTGCATTTAAGTTTCAATAGTCAATGAAAATACGCCAACCCGTTTGAGTATGATTTGGAATGAGTTCGTTAGCGTTCCTCGTGATAACATAAGTCCAGACTTTTTAGGCATGACATGAACTGGCCTAACCTACGAACTATCAGAAATGGGGTATATGATTCCGTTATCGAGGAGTTCAAGAATTTTATCTCGAACCGCATCCTTCGTTTTTGGGTTAAACCTTTGTTGCATGTCACCTAAGCATGTGTACTTAAGGTGATCGGGAAGAGGTTTGAGTTTCAACCTAGGAGGTTTTTTGATCAAAGAATTCAGTTGAAGTTTTGAATCAACGGTGAGGGTTCAAGCAGAAGGTCATTTTCGATCTCGTTAGGTTTGTCTTGAAATAGTTGTTCGTATTCGGTCTCCCATTCGTGGTTAAGATCAACGTTTCATTGCCAAAAATTTTCCTAAATGGAGATATCTTCCAATGTTTGGTTAAGTGGTTCATTCGATTGATTTTTGAGATTAAAGATTTAAGGTCCAAAGTCATGTTACCAAAAGAAATTTTCATCGAACCATTTCGATAATTGATTAGGGCATTCGAAGTGGCTAAGAAATATCGTTCTAGAATAAGTGGAATTTGACTCATCCGATTGTTCATTGATTGTGTCTCAAGGATGATGAAATCAACGAGAATATGAATTGACCAGTTTTGATGAGTACGTTCTCAATTTCTCCAACGGGTTTCCTTATTGAACGATCGGCAAAATGAAGGGTTACTTTCATTGGTTTTAGTTCACCCAACCCAAGCCAAGTTGCTGGTAAATTGAATAAGGAATCAAATTGACACTCGCACCTAAGTCTAATAAGCGTTTATTATTCTCCTATCGTGCATGAGAACGTCAGACATCCAGGATGTTGGTATTTTACAGAAATTGATTGAGACAAGATGTAATAACCCGAAATTTAACCCATAATAATTAATTCGTTAATTAATGAAATAATAAAATAACATTGAGAAATTACCAGAATCGAGCCACGGGAGTGGCACGGTTGTGTCCATGGTAATTTTCTTGCCAATTTCAATATATATAGAAAGTCAGAATCCAATCTAATATGAGCTAGAAACAAAATAAACAAGAAAAGAAGACAAATCAAAAAAAGTAAATATTGGGCTAGGTCGACCCAGGGTAGACCTACCAAGCCCTAGGTCGACCGACCGGTCGACCTAGAGGGAGGGGCGGTCGACCGCCCGGTTGACCCACCTACGGGTATGGAACAAAGAAAATTTTCTTCGTTCCAAAGGTTCTTGAACACGTATTTTTCATTCGTTAGCCTCATCCGGTCTCTTCGTGCTTCCATCCGCCGACTCCTATTCAGCCTATGACGTGGTTGCATCTCATTCAATACTGAATCCAACAGTCTGAGATCCACTTCTACCCCTATAAATAAAACTCTAGGACTAATACTTTTTCACATTCTAGATTTTCTCCGCTTGGGTTCAGCTTTTCAAAAAGGACCCTAAAAGGAATAATTTTCCAAGGAGAGAATCTTTTTAATAAAAATATTTTAATACCCTCAAGTGGATCTGGAACGGCTAAAAGGGAAGAGCTTAGGATTACAGGTGAGTGATTGTAATTATTTTAGATTTATTTAAGTAATTTAAAATAATATGATTTTCAATAGTTGTAGTTTTACTTTGATTTTTGGAATAACCTTTTTGGTAGTTTATTTACAGTTTTTAGAATTATTTTCATTCCATTTCTTTTAGCTATTCTTTTCTGTTAATTATAGCTTTTCCATTTATTTATAGTATTTTAATTTATTTACAACTATTTATGCGTTATTTACATCTTCTTCCAACGCTTTGGATTTTCTTCTATTTTCAGTTTTCTTTTATTATTTTCTTCTTCTTCACATATGAATTAAAATAGATTAAATGCGAATATGGATTAAAATCATAAGAATACTGAAATAACTGAAGATAAGTTGCAAATTGTAAAGACTACAATAAAAATGAACTTAAGACTGAAATTGAGCGTAATTATGATATTGATGTTAGAATTGGACTAATTAAAGATAATTGGCCTAGTTATAACTTAGAATTATAACTAAAAAGAGTATAAGATGAAAGGAGTTTATTTTTTCAGTTAGACCTTGGGTTAAGTAATAAGCATGATCATAACATAGGTTATAATAAGAAATAGAACAGAATGAGGCTTATTTTAAGACTTAGGATAAATTAGTAAGCACAAATAGTAAGAACAAAAGTAAAGACTTATTTAAATAATTTATCTAAGTTAATAAGAAAAGAATTAAAGTAGGACCTGTACCAAATAACATCCCCCTATTTCTATAGACATGGTGTCTCACATAACCCTGAAGTGAAATGAGGTGTCCCACATAACCCTGAAGTGAGACGATAAGTCTTATATAATCCTTAAGTGAGACGAGGGGGCATGATTATGTAAATATAGGTAGTAAATGGTCCATAAGTAAAGGTCCAAATCATGGGGATTTGAGCAAGGGACGCAACTAGATATTGTTTGGATGATGGGCCAATACCAACAGCATTTCCTCTATTATTTCTATAGACACGGTGTTTCACATAACCCTGAAGTAAAATGGAGTGTCTCACATAAACCTGAAGTAAGACGAGGTGTTTCACATAACCCTGAAGTGAAACGAGGTGTCTCACATAACCCTAAAGTGAACGAGGTGTCTCACATAACCTTGAAGTGAAATGAGGTGTCTCACATAACCCTGAAGTGAGACGAGGGGCATGCTTATGCTGGAGCTTGAGGTAATAAGAAGATCCAATAGGTGGAGCAACAAGTAGCATAAGAATGGTGGCAGTTATGCGTGCGACTTCCATTTTGGTGCTCAGTAATCGCTATGACTTCCAAACGCTTAATATGTGTGTCTTTCGTAGAAATCATTGCCTTCTGTGTAGAGAGCTATATAGCATTTAGTCCGCAGTAAGATCTATGGAGTAGCAGGCCGATCAAAGTGTATAATTAGGATTCCAGCCTAATTAGGAATTCAGCCTGATCAAAACAGCTATCAAAGACAAGTGCAAACAATCAAAGTTAATCAATTGGGTTAATTTAGTAATTTGTATTTATTTCCAGCTTATTCCTTTTTCTTCCTATATTCTTTATTTCCTTTATATATACTAGAACTGTTGTAAGGAATCTTACTTTTACTTTGCTTAGAGATTCTAGTAATTACTATCATTCACCAGACTTTTTGTTTGACTCACACCTCTATTTCCCCCCCCCCCCTTTTCCTCATAGGAAATCAAGGAAGAGGACACCAGGTTGCAGTTGCTTGGAAGTTTTTTTGAAGGAGATCCCAATATGTACTTCCACTTCTTTTATTTCAGCGTTTTGTTCTTTACTTGTACTGGCACATGATGGGGAATAGTTGTACTCTGATTTTTGGAGACTATGGTTTTCTTTGATTTCATAAGACATATAAGTATGGTATTTTGGCACGTGATGTATTTGGTATTTGGCAACTTATTTGGTTTTTAAAAGAAATTTCGAAGTTCTGTCCTAAATAAGTTATTATTTAAATTGTTTCCACTGTTTTTATCTGTTTTTGTCTTGTGAATCTTAGTCTCTTTTATCTTTTGTTATACCTACAACGCCTCACACCTTTTAGTGTGTCCTTTTGGGTATATTAAAGGGTGTAGGGTATTATGCAACATTTCGCTAAGACCGGCAGTTAAGAAAATTTTCTTGGGTACATGAGTGTGTCGTTTTTGAGCACACAAGCCCTTTAGAAACTTAGCATAAGTTCACCATTTTTCTATTTGATCGGAGATGGATGTGCACTTTGACCTGTTTGAAAATTTCCAACATCTTTTCCATTTGATTAGAATGTTCCTTAGGTCGAAGTCGATGTGGAAATGGAATTCGATACTCAGTAGATCGGTCTACTTGAGTATAAGAAGAATTTGGATTGGAATTTGATTCGATATTTGACTCGATATTATGTTCAAAATCACCTGTTATTTTCGAAGTGTCAAGGGGAGCTTTTGGTAAATCGTTTGGATTAAAAACTTGGCTATCGATTAGTTTACCGGAACGCAAAGTCATGATAGCATTCATTTGGTTCACATTGCTATCTTGAACGACATGAGTTTGATTCGAGTTCGTGTTTTGAATTTTTAGAGTTCAGAACTGGCTGACTTGGAAACGTGCCTCGTTCACGTTCACTCGCAGAAGTGGATAATCGACTCATTTGCATTTCGAGTTTAGCAATTGATTGACTCATATTTTGCATGTGCGAGGTTAACAAATTTTGCAAATTGCTATTTTTTGGAGGCTTTGAGTGGTCGCTTTAGCCAAAGTTTCATGACTTTTCTCAAGTGAAGTCATTCGTTTATCGTTCTGAGGAGTGAAAGATTGTTGCGATTGATTTTAAGCCGAAGGCGCAAAATTTTGATGAAAGTGGTTAGGCTGAAAGGGAGGATTCGAAGCATTGTTTGAAAATGCTTGATTGGTGGAACCAAATTCATGTTAGATTTATTTTGGTTTCATGCAAAGTTAGGATAATTTCTCCTACCGAGATTGTACATTCGAGAAAAGGGGTCAGTCATTCTTAATTTTCTTAAAAGCATTGATTATTCTAACGATTAAGGGCATTGGTCGACGATGTGATTTGGATCATTACATTTATAAAATAGTGGTTGGGAAGCTTGGTTTATTTGATTAGATGCGTTGTGGAATTTATTGATCGTTGCATCGATTTTATCTTCCAAAGCCAAAGATAATCTATCAAATGTGCGCTCGATCGTGAATAAATGGATTTCTCGTTAGAAGGTTCTAATTAGGATGATTTCCGGCCAAATTCTCAAGAAATTTCCAAGCATCATCATGACGTTGGGTGAGAAAGTTTCTTTGGCACATCGATTCAAGCATGGTTCGTGAACTATTTTCAAATCCATTGTACAAGATTTGGCAAAGAGTCCATTTTTCAAAATTATGGTGTGGACATTTTATCAAAAGCTCTTTAAATATTTCAAAGTATTTTCCGAAAGGTTCACCCCTGTTCTGATGAAAATTCACAATTTCGTTTCGTATTTTGGTTGTTTATTCCAAGAGGTAGAATTTTTTTAAGAAAACTTTAACGAATTCATCCCGAGTTTTGATCGAGTTCGTAGGTAAGCTGTATAACCATTTTTCAGCATAATCAACAAGGGGGAATGGAATTAACCAAAGTTTGATTCCATTGTCACATAATTGTTGAAGTTTAATGGTTGCATAGTCTTGTTCGAATTTTGTTAAGAAGATGTATGGGTCAACGTGTTCAAATTGCCAAATTTCGGGAGTGTTACAATATAATTTGAATGAATTTCGAAGTGATGCTCGTTAGGGACGGTAAGATGATGTGAAAAGGAATAGAAACTTGGTCGGGAAAGATTCTATCCATGAGAGTTCGAGGAGGTTCTCATTAGCCATCGTTAGAGGATCAGTCATTCGAGTTAAACAATTTGTCGTTGTGTAACAAGTCCAACTGCTCATACACAAGTGAAAAGATCAAGGAGAGAAAGATGTGAAAATCAAAGTTAAGAAAATGAAACAAGGTTTAGAGAATGAAATGAAGTGAAAAATTCTTTTTTTTTTTCTTTTCTTTTTTTTAAAGAAAAATATTTAACAAAAAGAAATTATTTTCCAAAGGAATATTTATTTTTATTTCGTTTTTTATTGCATTTCAAAAAAGATTTTAAATGTTTTTGTTTTTTTTCACTTTTGAAAAGATTTCTTTATTTTGGATTTTTGTTTAAAAACTAAGTTAAGGAAAATGTGACATTTTACTTTTGGATTTTTTTATATATCCATGAGCTAATGCAACTAAACGAATGAAAGAACTTAACTACAAATTTTCTATCCTTAGCAGCTCCTAATCCAAAATTGTATAATCGCGCTTTGACTTAATTCAATAAAATAGTTCTTAGCCAAATAACGAATATGGGTTATCGGTGCACCACGAATCACCGTAGCAATTAAGCCAAAGGTTTAAGTACCTTTAGAGAAATAATCGCTATAGTATTTACGAATCACTGTAATATTTATAAACGGTTATTGCTCTGCTGTAGCCAAGACACCAAGAAATAAATTGTTAAAAGAAATCAATGTGTCAAGATATAATTTTTCCCTAGAGGAGCTCGTGACTCCCTTAGGTCCAACTTCTAACCGTTATTGTTAGTCAAATTCTAAGATGATATGCAATTTGTAGACCAAGAAAGGAGTGACGAAATCCCACGCCTTATGTGAAGTTGGGCATTGTCCTAAGAAAATAAAAACAAAATGAAATGAATGCAAAATAGAAATTAAACATGAATTAACAATGCAACTACAAATGAATTTATTTTTGTTTATAAATGCAAGCAACCAATAATGCAAGTAAAATAAAACAGGAGATAAAAACACTATACCAGAACATGCAGAACTATTAGCAAATTTTATTTTAAAGCGGCAATATTTTTTTTTTCAAGCAAGCAAACAAGCAAAGGAACGCAATTATTTAACAAGCAATTCTTTTCTTTTTCTGCTTTTGCAACCTGAAAAGAGTTGAATAAAATATATAGAGTTTTTTTAGTTCAAAACAAAAGAAAAGTGTGACTTAAGAAAGGAACGCAAAGCAATTAAAATAAAATAAAACTAAACCCGGCCTATGTCAAACTAAGGCCCACTAATAAATCTCAACAATTTTATGTGATTAGGGAACTTTGATTCTCACTTTCAATTAACAACAAACGTAAATAAAAAAAATCAAAATTCTCTACTCAAAATTCCAAAATCAACAAATCCAACAACAATTCCAACACCAAAATTCAAAAACAAATTCCCAAATTCCAAAAACTTGTTCGGGTTTGGTGATTTGGTTTAGGTGATCGCAGATTTAGGTCTGGATGGAGGTGGGATTTTGGGTAGTGGTTTAGACTTTGGTCGCAAAATTGAGGGATGCGATTCGTTTGATGAAATTTGGGGCACTGGAGTTCGATAGTTAGATATGGTTGATTTTGGGTTGTTCGGTGATCGTGGGTGGTTGGTTTGGGTTTTTTTTTGGCACTGAGCTTGTGTTGGTCACAGTTGAAATTGCAGATGGATTGTGATAAGGTGTCCGGGCAAGTTGAAATCGATGTGAAGTCGTATTGTGGATATGGTGAAGCAGGTGCGACTGTTGTAGAGGAGGAAGGATGCATAATTGGGTAGTTGCAGTTGTTTAGGCATGTTGATGGTAGTGATGAAGGCAGGTAGAAGTTGTTGTTTGAGGAAATGGAGTTACTTGCTCGTTCGGATTTGAGTAGTAGTCATGGAGGGTATATCTGATGAGGTTATATGCGAGGAGTGGTGATGCAAGTATGGTTGCTTTTGGGTTTTGTGATAGTAGTTTCTAGTTGTGCGAATGTCGATGGCTGGTGGAGGTGGTTGTGTGGAGAAGAACAATGGTACGTAAAATATTGGAATGGTTTATAGGTCAAAGTGTGCGTGGGGTTGATTTATGTAGGAGATGGTTGAAGCAAGATTCTGGTTAGAGGAAACGACTGTTTGAAGGCAGTGAGGGGACGGTAGTTTGTATTGAGAAATTAGGTTTGAGTTGTTTGAATTGGTGATGGCAATAGTTTGGAATTGTAGAGGAAATGGGTGAGTTAGTTTGTGGAGTAGGAGGAGGAGTGATCAATGTAATAGAATG
This sequence comes from Allium cepa, assembly GCA_030765085.1. Taxonomy (NCBI): domain Eukaryota; kingdom Viridiplantae; phylum Streptophyta; class Magnoliopsida; order Asparagales; family Amaryllidaceae; genus Allium; species Allium cepa. The sequence goes on along the minus strand of CM060934.1, from coordinate 951,814,645 downwards.
TAAAGAACAGAGAGCAAGAAAATGCAATGTAAAAATAAAAACTACCAATAGAAATGAACAGAAATATGAAAATGTAAACTGATGACACTACTTTTTTTCTTTTTGTATTGTTTGTTCGTTTTTCTAAAAAAGAAATGATCCTCAAGTATGCAAACTAAATGAAATGAAATGCAACAAAAAAATAGAAAACAACCAATAGAACTTGGACTGATTGCTATTGCAAATTGAAACAGAACTTGCTTGTAGCAAATCCAATGTAACAAAAAAAGAAGCACAAAAGGATGCACATAATGTAACACAAAACAAAGATCATAAAATGCACAGCACAGTGGAAGAGAGATCAAGACAAAGAACAGAAATGCAATGGTGTTTTATTTTCCTTTTTTTATAAGAAAAGAACAAAGCGCTAAATGAGTATAAAATAAAAATCAAACAAAAATAATTCGAATAGTCAAAATTAAAATCTAATTGTTTTTCCCGGCAATAGCGCTAAAAACTTGTTTAACAACGAAAAATTCTATCAATTAAAATACCGTCAAAAATGTAATAACAACCGCAAGGCACGACGTACAATCATAGTATGTTCGAGTACGGGTCGATACACGGAGAAAGCAAAAAAGAAATCTAATATTACTCAATCAAAATTGCCCAAGGTTTTGAAATTGTTTAAACTAAGAAATTTATAGAAAAACAAACCAGAGCAAAAGTGAATAAACTGTAAGATTAAGGAGTAATTTAGAGGTAAATTCACTTTCAATCATTCATATAAATCAAACACAGAATGTATCCATAGCTTCTCATTTATATTTTAAGTAGAAAAGAATTATGTGTTTATTATAAGCATGGCTTATTAATCAGCACAACTTAAACCATCAAACTCTACTAAACTATTCAAACCCACTTCTAAAATCTCATGAAAATGAACATGAAATTAAAAATAAAATCTATTTTAAGTGATCTATTTACTATGAAATAGTAACATATATCATCAAAATTTGATTCTAATTTGACTTTCATTATTAAAATCACTTAGACAAATGATCAAATAATTTATATTTATATTGGATTAAGCATAGCCTATTTGAGTTGTTAACATAGACCGCGAAATTCACTAAAAATGAAACATAAACTATCATCATTCTTAATTTCCATTAAGCACAAAACAAGAGACTACAAAAGCAACCATTTTATGTTGATTTAGTATGATTCATGTGTGCTTCATTACCCCTAATTTGAAGGGATTCAGTTTCTCATAATTGAATTTATGTCAACATAAAATGATTTAAACATAAAAAATAAGGAAAATGAGAGCTAATCAAAAGAAAAGAGAGTTAACTACTTGCATGAAACGGAATTAAACTAATTGAATAAATTAAAACTAACTACTAACATAAAATAAAGAAGCATAAACTAAATAAAAGAGCACAAATTAAAATATCAATAAAAGAAAGCATGAAATGAAAGTGCATGAAAGTAAAGAACAAGGCTAAGAAGCTATTAAAAAGAAATTTTATTTAACATTGATTTTATGCTACAATTTTGCATAAAAGAGAAGAAGATCATTACATGAAACATAAGGGGTATTTATACATTCCTAAAACTCTAATTCCATTTTTAGGGGACTACCAAAAATGCTCTTGAGATTGTGTAGCCTCCAGATAATCATTAAGGAATTAATTAATCCCCACTAAAATAGGCTTTTGCCTTTAAATCTTTATTAACATGTGCATGTGCTTTTAGTTATGGTCCATTAGCTAGTGGGCATGTAGGCTCCTCCATGTTGCATTATTTCTTTTCTTTTTTACATTCTTTTGGCTTTGCACACTATGCATGCATATATCCATGAAGTTCCATCCAATTTGCACTCAGTTTACTAAAAATAAAAATAAAAATATACAAATAAATTTTCTTAAAATTAATTCATACACAAAATTACTATTTTCCCTCAAATCAAGATGAATGAATGATGATTTGAAAACAACTTAGATTTGGTTTAAACACGTAAATACCCTAATACGCTCACTTATTTTAATAAAAGAAGATTAAATATGAGAGTATAAATATTCACTTTTACATGCACATGAGTTCATTTGATTATTAGTTAAGTGTATGATAGTTCGAACAACTTATATCGATCGAAAAGCTGTTTATCAATAAACCAATTTTCGGTCGCATTATCATTTTTTCTTCCAATAATATATTTTTACAAAAACACTTTTCAAAAACAAGTTTCTTAACATATTTATTAATTAAATGATGTTAAACAAGGTTGTAAAATCATATTTATAACACTTAAATATATGTTAAGATGTATCGAAATTCAAAAACGAAGTGTTCGAATTTCAGAGTCGCTACAAAGACCTCAACACCATTTTCACCAATTGATGATCAACGGCAACTTCCAGCAAAATTTTCTTTTAGAGTTTTTGGGTGGTACGTAAAATATTGGAATGGTTTATAGGTCAGAGTGTGTGTGGGTTTGATTTATGGTAGGAGATGGTTGAAGCAAGGCTCTGGTTAGTGGAAACGGCTGTTTGAAGGCAGTGTGGGGACGGTAGTTTGTAGTGAGGAATCGGGTTTGAGTTGTTTGAATTGGTGATGGCGGTAGTTTGGAATTGTAGAGGAAATAGGTGAGTTAGTTTGTGGAGTAGGAAAAGGAGTGATCAATGTAATATAATGTAAAGAACAGAAAGCAAGATAATGCAATGTAAAAATAAAAAATTACCAATAGAAATGAGTGTAAGCGTCAAATCTTGGTCCTGGCCGATATAGGCGTTTTTCACCCTTCTTGCCCCCAGCACTATCTCTGGAGTCATTTCTTCGAATGTCCTTTGCTACGGCGGGTGTGTTGCCATGAGCTGCCTTAGCTTATTACCCTGTCTGCCTTTCAATGGCAGCGTCTTCAGGTCTTATATATTTTCTGGCTTCATGGAAGAAGTCGGGTAAGGTAGTTGGTTTTTCTTTCGTTAATCTTCTAGCAAACTTGGTATCTGGATGTACACCACTACAAAGAGCCATTAGGATAAGTTTCTCATCGGCATCTTAGACTGCGGCCGCTGCGGCGTTGAATCGGGTTAGATATTGTTGCACTGTCTCTCCGGGCTTCTGTTTGATATTAGATAGGGAATAATCGTCCTTGAGTTGTTCCACATGAATGCGGAACTGGCTGATGAACTTTTCTTTTAACATTTCCCACGAGCTGATGGATCCTTGGGGTAGATGGCAGAACCAGGAGGTAGCTAGGTCTGCCAAGAATAGTGGGAAGCATTTACACAACACTCCCTCTGTTGCTCCGCTCATGAGAATATGTTGTGTGTATCTCTGCACGTGTACAACGGGGTCAGAGGTTCCCTTGTAAGGTTCCATTATTGGCATTCTCCATTCTCAGGGGGTGATGGCAGTTTCGATATTGCGGGTGAAGGGGCTGGTTACCCTAGCGCCTATCCCCCGATCCCTTTGATCCCGTTGGACGCACTCTCTGAACAATCGTGCCATCCTTTCATCAGAATTTGGGGCGGATAGAAATGAGTTTGGTTCTTCTCTACGGGATTGATTCCGTCCGGATGACCTGTAGGGATGGTATCGTCTATTACTCCCAACATTTTCCGGTGGCTGTCTCCGATCTTCTGGGAGCATGCTGGGGTCAGCCACAGTTGGCCCTTGTCTCGATCTTCCCCCGTTGGGCTTTGTTCTAAGCATTCTCTCGGGCCCAACTTCGGGCTGAACTCCAGCTCGGCCCCGTCCATTGGTGTTCCCATGGTTAGGTAGCGTGACAGGCTCAGCCATATCCGACCCCTGCCCGGTACCTCCCCCGTTGGGTTCGGTTCCAAGTGTTTCCTCGGATCGGAATTCGGGCTGAGTCTGGGCTCGGCTCCTACCATTGTTGCTTCTGTTGTTAGCCTCCTCGAAAAAGAAAGATCTTTGTCGCCTCCCAGATCCTCCAGACTGGGACTCGCCCCATGATTCGGTGTTGCGGTTGGATTCTTCAGCATCCCTTAAGCGTAACATGAGTTGGTCCACCAAGGCTTCTTGTTGAGATGTGAAGCGGTTAGTTACTTCAGCCACAACCCTGTCCAGATATGTCCTAGTAATTGGTTGCTCCGTGGCAGGGGCTGTCGGATTTGCCCGATTTCCATTTGCTATTGGAACGGAACTATTCCCTTGATCTGTGATTACTGGATCCGGAATACTGCTAGTCGCGATGTTTTTTCCTTTGTTAACATCTTTCTTCTGCCTGGGAGGCATGTTTTTCAAGCAATGAGCGAAGCTGTTAGGAAGAAGGTTGAGGGGGAGAAGCTGAAGCTTCTAGCTCGAGCTCTCAATGAAGGCACCAAAAATGTTTACACAAAAAATGGGCAAACACCTCCAAGTCGTATGATTTAGTTGATTATACGTTGTTCTTAGTGATTTGGATGATTTATGAAAATATATAAAATAGATGGACTAAACTGTAAAAGACACACGGATTTATAGTGGTTCGGCCAGAATGTGCCTACGTCCACTTTATATGTTATTCTCCTTTACTTTTCAGGTTACAAGTACAAAGCTTTGATTACAAGTATCTGAAAGTTGTTTGAAAGTTTTATCCGTGCTTGAGCTCTCAAACTTGTCCGCCATTGTTGTACCCCTACCCCTCTATTTATAGAGTGAGGCTGGGGGTAGGGGCCTTGGATGTATATAGCTGTTGGTGGGCCTGGGCTGATGTAATCTGGCCTGGCAGTGTTGGTTCGGCCATGCCTTGGTCCGGTAGTGGTTGGAGAGGCTTTGGTCCGGTAGTTGGTTGGTTCGGTAGGGACATGGAAAGGAGATGGTTCGGTGGTAGGTGGGTTGGGATTTGGTATTGATCCGGTGATCTCGGTCTGGTGACGAATTGGTTCGGTGGGGCCTTGGGTCAGTGGTGAGAATTCGCCCAACATTTGCCCCCCAAAGTGGGGCACATGCCTGAATGTGTCGCACTTTGTTTTCTTGTAGTTGGGACAGCTTTATTTGGTTCTGAGTGCCAAACCGTTTGGTCCGGTTATCCTGCGCTCGCCTATAAGTAGGGGCATCATGCCACTGTTATTCCTTTACCGTTTGAGATAGCCGAATCAATTGAGTGCCGAATCAAACTTGACTGTTCGAAACAGCCGAATCAACCGAGTAACGAACCACACTTAACTGCCGAACCCGGTGAGCTTTCTTCTGCCGAATGAACTTTTATGGCTGGACTATGAAATGGGATAGGGGAGTTCGAATACCGAATGAACTTAAACATTTGAACTACCGGATGAACTAGGGAAGTACAAGGCCGAATGGCCTTTTGCCTTGCTTTACCGAATGAATTCGGGAGTTTGGGTGCCGAATGACTTTTTGGCCTTGAACTGCCGAATGTTCTTTTATGTTTTAAATTACGAGTGAAATTCCAGACTACATACACTTTCTTGTTTATATCTTCTGTTTTAACGATGTACTTTCTTGTGTTGCAGATAAATGTCTCGTAAAGTGGAAACTCGATCAGATAAGAGGAAATCTACGGACAGAAGAGAGTCCCCCGTTGTGCCCCCAGCCCAGCCAGGACCGGGACGACAGGGACCCACCCCGAGATCACTAGTGGATGGATATGGCCCTCAGGAGCTCTTGAACTCTCCTCCTGACTGCTTTCCTAGCTTCCTCAAAGAGGAGCAGCTTGATGTGATATCTCGTTCTTTCGGGATTGATAGAGCACACATGGTGCTGCCAGGGAATGGAGTTATGCCGTATGACCCTCCTGAAGGATATTTTGCTTACAGCAGGTACCATTGTATGTGTGGGGCCATTCCCCCGATCAATGCTTGGATAGTCAGCTTCATCACCTACCTAAAGGTGGCCCCTTTCCAGCTTCAGCTCAACTCTTACGCTATCCTGGTGAGCCTATTCATCATTTTTCAGAGAAAATACGAGCGTCCCCCTTCCAACCGGGAGATCCGATATTTGTACAACTTGAGAGGCTACAAGAAGGGGTCTTCATACATCAGCTTGGAATCGGCCGTGTCCTTCAAGCCGGTCCTGGACTTATATTCGAAGTTCAGCATGTTCAAGAAAGAATGGTTTTTCATCAAGGATGACTCTGTTTCCATCCGTCGCTTCACCTCCGGCTGTAAGTTGAAGCTTATTTATAATTTTCGTTCTGACTGCAACGCTTCTCCTTATGTGTTTTTATTTCTTGCTAGCAACAGGTGGCTTTGTGGTCGTGGAGAACGATCGCCTGGTTCAGATGGCTGCGGAGATAGAAGCCATCTCGGGAAGGGAGAGGTCAGCTTCTTACCTGATCAGGAATGCTACTCTTCTGCAGTACAACTTGATTCTACCACGTCAGTCTGTGGTCAAGCAGAGAGACACAGCTGAGGAGAGGGCTGTCAAAGCCAAAGGAGGGGCCACGTAGCGGCAAGAGGAAACCTTTCTCGATACCTTCAATCGTCGAGGGAAAGAAGCTCAAGAAATCCGATGGACCCTCCCCTAGCACATGTCCAGATGTTCCGGAGGAGGAAAATGTAGAGGAGGAAAGAGGCGAGGAGGAGAGCGGAGGTGATGGAGGAGGTGATGGTGGTGATGGTGGCGAAGGATAGAGCGGTGATGGCGCCGGGGCTTTGTCTTCTGGGCAAGCAGGGGAGATCCAAGAGTGGACAGATGATGCTTTCCGCCAGGCTTTTGAGGGGTTGGAGGAAGGATCAGCCTTGGTGGATAAGCCAAAGAAAACTGATAAGGCCGGGACTGGTGTCGGTTCATCTTCCAAGAGCATTTCAGCTAGGGCAACTCCGGCTATTCAAGGTGAATATTTGACTCCTCTTTTAACTTCACATGTTTCTTGGACTATAATCCCATGCATGCTTGTAACATTTGGTTCTTATTCCAGGAACGGGTAAGGTGGCAAAGACATCAGACATTCGGCACCGTCTCGAACAATTCAAACTCCTCAAAGCTTCCGCTAAACCAAAGCCTCCGACCAACCGTTCCGGGGACGTGATCGGCTACCGTCCTCTTCTCGGAGTTATTGAAGAGGATATTCAAAAGAAAAAGAGGAGGCGCTCCTTATTCGAACCTTGACCTGGACCTCAGCCCCCAACCCAGCCTATTCATGATATCACGGGGGAGGATACTGAGTTCATACCCTCTTCGCATCCATCAGAGAATCCCACCGTTACTCATATTGATCGTTCTGGCTTGGCTCGTAATCCATTTGCGGGTCATCCAGATCTGGATCCGGGTTCTCATGATATTTCCTTTGACGAGGTTACTGGTGAGCACCTTCTCCCTCACAATCCTATGGTAAGGGTGCTCGATGAGGCCAAGTACCTGGACCTTGATTTGCTTACTACGCGGATTGTAATTATGAGGGATGAAGCCAAGGCAAATATCGACCGGGTTGCTGAGGAGACTAGGAAGTTGATGGGGCAACATGCCCGACTGGTCAAGGCCGAGGAGGAAATTGGGAGTGCCAACATAAGATTGCGGCTAGTGGTTGTCGACCAGGCCAAGCAATTCGCCGATCAGGCCATCCAGATCTCTCAGCACGAGGCTGCCTCCAGACGGCTAAAGAAAACTATGGAAGAGACTAGCAAAGCCGAGCTGCGGAAAATGGAGGCCATCTGCAAGGAACGGATCAATATGGCCATTGCAACGGTGGATGAGGTTCGGAAAGCGGATCTCGAGCGGGTAGAGGAGTTGTCTGGGAAGCTTGAAGCCGCGGAGCTTGCTCAAGCCAAGCTGAAGGAGGAGATGGAGGCGATGAGGAAATCCCTTCAGGCTGACCGCTCGCGATACCGATCGAAGAGGGATGCTGCCGTTGCAAAGCTGTTGGCTTCTGAGGTCCGAATGAAGGAGTTTGAGGAGAACGAGAGGACGATAGATGAGATGCTCCAGGATATGTATTTCCGTACATGGAAGCAGGGCAACTTATCCTGGATTGATGATTATCCCCGGATCATGGCCAGGATTTATCTCCGGGCTTTGGAGGAGGCCAAGGCTGATGCAGATAAGGAGGGTGGCATGGCCTTCAGAATGGATGTGGTTACGGCCCAATTCACTAAGGAGGAGAAAGTGGCGGTGAAGGAGGGCATGCGGCTGCTCGCTGCTGAGGAGGTAGGTGTGTAGTTGGGGGATGAGGATCAAGGAACAGATGCTGGTAAGTCTTCCCTTGTAGCCTTTTCATAGCTCGGTTGCCTATTGTTTATTCAATGAATTCTTTTCCTGGATTGGACAGGCGGGACCTCCGAAGCGCCAACTACCTCTGGTCAGCATGCTGGAAGCTCTGATCCGGCGGTTAAGTAGACCTCGGAGGGCCAGCAGGATCGAGGCGAAGCCCCGATGCAGTAGGCTCCTTGGCTTGATCTGGACATTTTTCAGCTTACTTGACATTGCTGTCTATGTTTGTCTTAAAACATTAATGTAATTTTCAGGCTATAATTATGTAATGAATAACTTGATTTTTGGCATGTAACTTTATAACATAAGCTGATTTTGTCATGTTTGAATGCTGTCGTTATTTCGATGTGCTGCATAAAATATAGCTGTGCATGTGTTAGTAATTCAATTGTGTTTGACGCTAAGTTCTTGACTAAAATATAATTCCATGTCTTGCAATGTTAGTGTGATGTGTGAATAAATTATAGTTACATATTTATGTACAAGAGAAGAAAATATCGCCCTTCAAGTTTTAGCTGTAAACGGTAGCTTTGAATGCCTTGTGTAATCGAATGTGGAATGCAGCTGAGTGACCTGTCATGCAGCTGTGAGTTCTTATTCCCATTAGCGAGTGTCTTCCATTTTGTGTCCTGTACTTTAGCGATCGTTATAGAGGATAGGAGGAAAGTTTTTATAAATAAAATGGAAATATAAGAAATAGTAAAACTTCCAATCACGGAAGGCCTTCGACGCGCTTAAGTTCGTGGCAAACGGGCTTTGTAGTCACTTTCCCTAGCTGTGGGTCTTGGAGACATTTGTCACCCATCTTACGCCTCCGCGGGGAGTTTTCTTTTTTACCACAGCCGTACTTAAGACACATCGGAGCCGAGATCGCACGGTAACTACCCGGTCCATTATGGCCCGTAATCGTGGGTATTATTCGATTTACCGCGGCCGGCTAGCGCGGGTGCCGATCGTCAACAATTGGCCCTTGTCTCGATCTTCCCCCGCTGGGCTTGGTTCTAAGCATTCTCTTGGGCCCAACTTCGGGCTGGACTCCAGCTCGGCCCCGTCCATTGGTGTTCCCATGGTTAGGTAGCATGACAGGCTCAGCCATATCCGACCCCTGCCCGGTACCTCCCCCGTTGGGTTCGGTTCCAAGTGTTTCCTCGGGTCGGAATTCGGGTTGAGTCTGGGCTCGGCTCCTACCGTTGATGTTTCTGTTGTTAGCCTCCTCGAAGTAGAAAGATCTTCGTCGCCTCCCAGATCCTCCAGACTGGGACTCGCCCCATGATTCGGTGTTGCGGTTGGATTCTTCAGCATCCCTTAAGCGTGACATGAATTGGTCCACCAAGGCTTCTTGTTGAGATGTGAAGCGGTTAGTTACTTTAGCCACAACCCTGTCCAGATCTTCCCTAATAATTGGTTGCTCCGTGGCAGGGGCTGTCGGATTTGCCCGATTTCCATTTGTTGTTGGAACGGAACGATTCCCTTGATATGTGATTACTGGATCCGGAATACTGCTAGTCGTGATGTTTTTCCCTTTGTTAACATCTTTCTTCTGCCTGGGAGGCATGTTTTCCAAGCAATGAGCGAAGCTGTTAGGAAGAAGGTTGAGGGGGAGAAGCTGAAGCTTCTAGCTCGAGCTCTCAATGAAGGCACCAAAAATGTTTGCACAAAAAATGGGCAAACACCTCCAAGTCGTATGATTTAGTTGATTATACGTTGTTCTTCGTGATTTGGGTGATTTATGCAAATATATAAAATAGATGGACTAAACTGTAAAAGACACATAGATTTATAGTGGTTCGGCCAGAATGTGCCTACGTCCACTTTATATGTTATTCTCCTTTACTTTTCGGGTTACAAGTACAAAGCTTTGATTACAAGTATCTGAAAGTTGTTTGAAAGTTCTATCCGTGCTTGAGCTCTCAAATTTGTCCGCCATTGTTGTACCCCTACCCCTCTATTTATAGAGTGAGGCTGGGGGTAGGGGCCTTGGATGTATATAGCTGTTGGTGGGCCTGGGCAAATGTAATCTGGCCTGGCAGTGTTGGTTCGTCCATGCCTTGGTCCGGTAGTGGTTGGAGAGGCTTTGGTCCGGTAGTTGTTGGAGAGGCTTTGGTTCGGTAGTTGGTTGGTTCGGTAGGGACATGGAAAGGAGATGGTTCGGTGGTAGGTGGGTTGGGATTTGGTATTGATCTGGTGATCTCGGTCCGGTGACGAATTGGTTCGGTGGGACCTTGGGTCAGTGGTAAGAATTCGCCCAACAACTACAAAAGCAACCATTTTATGTTGATTTAGTATGATTCATGTGTGCTTCATTACCCCTAATTTGAAGGGATTCAGTTTCTCATAATTGAATTTATGTCAACATAAAATGATTTAAACATAAAAAAATAAGGAAAATGAGAGCTAATCAAAAGAAAAGAAAGTTAACTACTTGCATGAAATGGAATTAAACTAATTGAATAAATTAAAACTAACTACTAACATAAAATAAAGAAGCATAAACTAAATAAAAGAGCACAAATTAAAATTGAGATAACATGAAATGAAAGTGCATGAAAGTAAAGAACAAGGCTAAGAAGCTATTAAAAGAAATTTTATTTAACATTGATTTTATGCTACAATTTTGCATAAAAGAGAAGAAGATCATTACATGAAACATAAGGGGTATTTATACATTCCTAAAACCCTAATTCCATTTTTAGGGGACTACCGAAAATGCTTTTGAGATTGTGTAGCCTCCAGATAATCATTAAGGAATTAATTAATCCCCACTAAAATAGGCTTTTGCCTTTAAATCTTTATTAACATGTACATGTGCTTTTAATTATGGTTCATTAGCTAGTGGGCATGTAGGCTCCTCAATTTTGCATTATTTCTTTTCTTTTTTACATTCTTTTGGCCTTGCACACTATGCATGCATATATCCATGAAGTTCCATCCGATTTGCACTCAATTTACTAAAAATAAAAATAAAAATATACAAATAAATTTTCTTAAAATTAATTCATACACAAAATTACCATTTTGCCCTCAAATGAAGATGAATGAATGATGATTTGAAAACAACTTAGATTTTGGTTTAAACATGTAAATACCCTAATATGCTCACTTATTTTAATAAAAGAAGATTAAATATGAGAGTATAAATATTCACTTTTACATGCACATCAGTTCATTTGATTATTAGTTAAGTGTATGATAGTTCGAACAAATTATACCGATCGAAAAGCTGTTTATCAATAAACCAATTTTCGGTCGCATTATCAATTTTTCTTCCAATAATATATTTTTACAAAAACACTTTTCAAAAACAAGTTTCTTAACATTATTTATTAATTAAATAATGTTAAACAAGGTTGTAAAATCATATTTATAACACTTAAATATATGTTAAGATGTATCGAAATTCAAAAATGAAGTGTTCGAATTTTAGAGTCGCTACAAAGACCTCAACACCATTTTCACCAATTGATGATCAACGGCAACTTCCAGCAAAATTTTCTTTTAGAGTTTTTGGGTGGTAATAGCTATAGTATAAAATATGTCCCCTCTTTTGTTCCGTATTAATTTTATGATTGGGATTAAAATGCTAGATAAATATATGTGTATTGAGAAGCCATAAGCAACGGAATTTTATAAGAACACTTAACTAGCTTTGAACTATAAATAAGACTGGAAGTTAATAAGGAAATCAGGTTAGCAACCAAAAAAAGAAGGATTCAATCTCATAAACTTTAGGATTTTAGAAAAGATAAATTTTAGCTTATAGAATGTCACCATTCAAGAAAGAGGTAGAATGTATAGAGATGTGAAGAGAATATTCAAGAAAGAGATAGAATGTATAAGGATGTGAATAGAATTTTCTATTGGACAATGATGAAGAAGAAGGTGGCAGAATTTTCCATTAGAAGCAATAAGAAAGCAGCATCTCTAACATAGATTTAAATCAAGAAGGTGATTCGAATTCATGGAATTTTGGCTAGCATCGTTAGTGATAGGAACCCATTATTTACTAGCGAATTTTGGAGGAGATTGCACTGCTTACCACCTATGGACCGATGGACAAACTAGAAGAGTGAATAGGATCTTGGAGGACTTTCTATAAGCTTGCCTCATGGACTTGTGGAGCACTATAAGTAGCACTTACCCTTAGTAGAATTCGCGTATAATAATAGTCACCAATTGATGATTGGTATAATACCTTTTGAAGCAGTTTATTGGAGGGCATGCAAATCACCAAACTGTTGGTGGAGAACCAACGAAAAAATCCTACTTAGATCATATTTAATTCACAAGACTTCGGAAAGGTAGAGTTGATTAGGCATCATGTGAATGTTGTAAGATTTTGAAAGTAGGGAAAGTTGGCATCGATATTTATTTGTCATTTTCCAATTTTGGAAAAATTGGAAAACTTGCATATTGTGTGGAGTTTACTAGATAAATGGGCAGGAGTCCGTGATGTTTTCCATGTTTCGCATTTGAGGAAAATGCCTTTATAAACAACCATTTTGGTAGAGCCTAATCAATTGGGAGATATTGAGATGGAGCCAATTGTATTCGTGTCGCTGCATGCATTGTGCTGCACAGAACTAGGAAGCTCCACAACAAAGAAGTTAGGTTGGTTCGAGTACAGCGAGAAGAAAATCCCGTGGCAGGCATGAGGACTTCTCTTCCTAGACTTTTCTTCAATAAAGTTTCCTTTCCAGAAGTAGGTTTTGGTTGCATTATGGTTGCTAGATTGGATTGTATAAGATGATTGCTACATTTTTCGCTGTCAGTTTGCACTCATGTAGAAATTTTTGCATGTTTAGGGTGTTTGCAATACATACTTATATGTCACGGTCACATATTCATGCTAGGATTGAGCTTATTTATGGTATGTCTATAGTACATAATCATATTACACTTTCGATTAAGTAGATATTTATGTTGACAACTTGGTTGTAAAACATGGATATTTGTTGCACATTACGCTGTTCACCTATTAGGAAGATTTTTGGACGAAATTCTTTTAAAGGCGGAGAATGTAACACTGTGTAAAATCAAACATAAATAAATAAATTAGATAAACTAATTTAAATAAGATAGGGGTAAAAATGAAAATTTTGTGAAAGTCATAATTTGACCATGAAAAATATGTCGTTGCATTCGTGGTGATTTTCTGATCAATTTCCACATATAATATGTTGCAAACGGAACTCAAACGAGAAAGTTATGGACAATTGAAGTTTTAAATTTAAATTAATTTAAATATAATTAAAATTAAAAAAAGTAATTAATTTTAAGATTTAAAATTTAAAAATTAATAGTAATTATAGTTGCGGGTTAAGTAAACAATAAAATTAATATTAATGTTAAATTGCAATTAAGGACAAAAAAAATTAGACAGTGGAAAATAAATCAACGTTCCTAAAACAAGATTGGTTGACTCCTGGCCCATGACCGATCGACCGCTAGCAGTTGACTGGCGGTAGGGGGCGGTCGACAAATGGACATAGAGTAGCATCTAGGATTTTCAGCAATGAACGTTCTAGATTTTATAATTTTGAACTGACTTAAATCCGACTGTTCCGGTGCATTCCAATCACTATAAATAGGAGCCTAGCCCCCTCACTTTTATTCATAAAATATTTTAGGAACATTCGCGAAGCTTTTCCCGTTCATCTCTTCATAGATTCAGAAAACTCCATTAGGGTTTTGAGTAAGAAATCCTATATATTTATTTTTAATTATTGTCTATTTCCCAATTTTTTCTCCTCTAAACCTTTAATTTTTTGAATCTAACTATATACAAATTATTTGCTATATCTTTCAAAAAGAAGAGATCTAAAATGATCCATCGTAGGCATGTCAAATCCAAGAGAAGGCAAAGTTAAGGACCTCTATGAGTAAAAATCTTAGTTTTTCTATTTTATTATTGAATAGTGTAGATTGGATTTGATATATGCCTTAGGGAATTTTGGATTACGAAAATATCACAATATAATTCCCTAAAATTACACCAAAGAAAAATGTCAATTCTTTGGCTGGAATCTTAATTGTTCTGTACTAAAATAATAGAAATTTTATGGATTTTGCAATACATATGTTTTACCTTATATTCCACTTCTTATTCTTTTCTTTAGATCTGATTAAGCTATTTGATTAAGAAATGGTGTGTAATCGTAGTTTGCACTGTCTATTTCTAAAAAAATCTCTTGTCAAATTTCATGTAAAAAGGAGTTGAATAGAGCATAACATTAATTAAATTGTAAGTTTCCGTTATTATTGTTCTATTCCATTGCTTTAATATAAAAATAAATTGGAGTTGGATTCTAAGTACAAGCCTATTGATTTGATTTTGGAATATTGGATTTATGGTAAAAATGCTATTGTGGAAATAAGGCTTGTATAAAATTTGAAGATTTGACATTTGAATGTTAGTTTAGGGCGTAATCTGCACACACATAGAAACTAATAAATGTGTAATTATATATATAACTGACGTAAATAACATAAAATTGCAATGTATTAATTGTGTTGTCAATTAAGTTAATAATTGTCATTTAAATCCCCCTTATGAAAGCAATTAATTAGCGAAATAAGAAGGATTTCTTATATGGCATAAATAATGAATATGGTGAGGTATGTGATAATACATTTAGAAAGTGCTATGAAATATGACTAAATTATAGAAATGCGAGGTCAGTCAAAAGCACAGAGAAGTCCGCTCAGCTAATATGGCTATCTGCAGTGTGACTTTGAAGCTGATGTGAGACGTCGTCTATCATAAGTAACTACAGTTAATGCGAGGTTAGTCCCAATTCTATAAGGTAATTTCCCAGCTAATCTGGCTACCTGTTCCTACAAATAGTCGGATCGATGCGAGACGTCTCCATGGGGCATGGGTCATTATACGAAGGACCGACTTTGGAGAATTGAAGGTATTAAGGGTTGTTTAAGGGCCCGCCTCTTTCCCTTATATGAAGTATTAAATGTTCGGGATTGAGTTTAGGCATGGGGTAGGATATCCCAAAAAAAGCCACTTCAATTGAAGTATTAAGTGTCCGAAGAGATTTCCATGCAATGTTAGCTAGATAGAGAATTGTGCGGAGTCCGCTTTGGGAATATGTATTAAATGATGTAGGCTACCTCAATTAGGGCCGTAAACGGTCAGAGTCTGCCAAATTTTCATCAAAAGGTATTAGCTGGCATGGGTTGTATCTCTCGCATTATAGACATTAATAACGATGGTTATGGGTTACTGATTATGGGAGAAGCTACTCACTACAACAAAATGGACCTTTAGTTGCATTTATAAATTGCTGTCAAAAGATTTAATAGTGTATTTGACTACGCTGTATAACAACATGCCATTATAGATCAGGAACGTACCTCAGTAATAATGCAAACGCTATAAAAAGTATGTTTCTAATAGTGTTTTTTGATATTGTTAATCCATTTTATAGTGTTAATGCTGATAAGCATAAAACACTTTTCTTAGCGTTCAACTTCTATATCAAATATATTTAATAGCGGTTTGTCCTTATTGAGATAACCTTTTTACAGCGTTTAACATTATGTCGTGTTAAATATATACAACACTAAGCTTTTTCTACGGAAACTTTTTAACAGCATGGCTAACATTTCAGTGAGTTCTGTTTACAGCATTTTGGACATCGCCATTATATTTATTTATAGTGTTTTAGTGTTGCTATGAGTGTTTTTGTGGCTTTCAATGTTGAGAACCCTTTTCGTAGCACTCGTGAAGCGCTGTTGAAATTTAACACGGCGTTTTTGGAACGCTGTTGAAATTTAGCATAACATTTTAGAAACATTTTCATCTACATTTTCTCATTAGCTGGTTCCATTTCTACACATCAGACATAATTTATATACCAAATACATAACACGGTTAAAATCAACATATTATATAATAATCACATATCTCATAATCAACATATTATATTAATCACACATCTCACAATCAACATAAAATATTACATAATCAGCATTATTAAACTAAAACATACATAATACGTCTATAATATTTCATAAACAATGTAGAAAAAGTAGCAGCTAGTGATCAAAAGTAGTAATACGTACAAGCATACAAACCAAAACGTAGTTCTAGCACCAAAAATAACTTCAGATTGATAAGTTGTTGCGGCATGTTACTACATTTTTGCAACATAGATATCTATCTACTTGTAAAGTAAAAGTTCAAAAATTAGCAAAATAAATTAAAAATACAATAAATACAGTCGTACGTTATCTCATATATAGATCATACATTATTGCAAAGTATATTTTTTAATGTATATGTACCCTATGAAATTGTAATCAGATTCCTTATTTCAAGAAATCAGAGAAACATTTAGTCGGCCTGCATGTATACATTTTATTGACAATGTGACAATGACCAAACTGGTGCACAATGAAATGTACTAAGCAGATAAAATATGAGCAGAGCACATAATATAAACATTATGATATGATTATATCACACAATGCTAATGAAAGGAATGAACCAATCAGGTAGAAGCAACTCTCATAGCAATTGAAAGTGTAGCGCCAACAATAGCAGAGGAAGAAAAAATCAAATTTGAGGCACCTTCTGTTACTATAATTCCAGCTATAGAAGAAGAATGGTTATAGAAGCAGTAAAAGAAGCGGAACACAACAGAAGCAAAAGAGTTAGAGGCACCAGCTAAAACAGAAGAGACGATACCAACTGAAAAAATAGTAGAAGAAGAAGCGCCTGCTGCTACAATAGTAGAAAAAAAAGTAGAAGCTAAAGAAGTGAAAGAAGAAGAAACTGAGAAAGAAGATGTGAACGAGGCTGGAGAAGAGAAAACGGAAGAAACAGCGCCAGAAGCAGCAGCAGCAGCTCCAGTGGCAGAAGGGAAAACTGAGGTTGAGGAGGTACAACAAGAAGTTACCATTGTGTAATTTCCCATGTCACTCCTCTGTTTGACCATCAACTACGATAAATGATGGATGTGTTTTATTGAAGTAAAAGTACAGGTTGTAGAAATATTAAACTTGATTTGTTAATTTCTAGAAGTTTCTTATTATTAAAGTTTCTCGAGTCTTCTTGTATTTGATAGAATTTGGTGAGAGCTCTAGAATTTTATATTAGTTTCTAGTAATAAGATTTATATAATAGTTATGTTTCTAGAGTTGCCTAAAGAGTCATTTTTAGAGGTGTCAAATGATTCATGTTTCTAGAGTATTCTATATCTAGAATGTTCTATTGAGTCATATAAATAGAGGAGATCTCCCCTCATTTTGCATCAATCAAGCAAGAAATAAATCATCAATAAAGAAAAGTTTTCTACAATAAAATAAAATAAAAAAACTCCTCTTTCTTATATTCTCTTCCTCTTTCTCCAAAATATTCAACAAAGTGGTATCGGAGCTAGGATTTTTTAAAAGATAGAGATGGCGAATAATGGCGTTCCCCTATAAGTTCCAATGCTTACCAAGAACAATTATGATAATTAGAGTTTAAGGATGATGGCTCTCCTTGGAGCACACGACGTGTTGGAGATAGTTGAAAATGGCTATACTGAACATGAGAATGAAGATAGTTTATCTCAAATTCAAAGAGTTGGTTTGAGAAAATCAAGGACCAGGGACAAGAAGGCTCTTTGTCTAATTTATCAAGCATTGGATGATGACACCTTTAAAAAAAATTATGGATCAAAGTCGGCCAAAGAAGCACGGGAGAAGCTTCGAACGTCTTACAAGGGAGCTGATCAAGTCAAAAAGGTACGTCTTCAAAACTTTAAGAGGAGAGTTTAAAACTTTGCATATGAAAGTAGGTGAACTTATTTCTGATTACTTCTCAAGAGTTCTAGTGGTTAGTAATAATCTTAAAAGAAATGGTGAGAAGTTAGATGATGTGAGAATTATGGAGAAGATTCTTAGATCATTAGATCCAAAGTTCGAACATATTGTCGCCATCATTGAAGAAACAAAAAACTTGGAGACCATGTTAATAGAGGAACTTCTAGGCTCATTGCAAGCTTATGAAGAAAAGAAAAGGAAGAAGGAAGAGACTATGGAGCAAGTCCTTAAGACACGCATTGATTCAAAAAAGAAAGAAAGTAATCGAAGCCAACAAAGATAAGGTGTTGGCCAAGAAAGAGGAAGAGGTCATGCATATGGACATGGATGAGGTTGGAGGCCCAACTATGAAAACAACAACAACAACAATAATAAAAGAGGAGAAAGCTCAACAAGAGGTCATGGGAGAGGAAATTCTAGGTATGACAAGTCACGTGTTAAACGCTACAATTATGAGAAATTTGGACATTATGCTTCTAAATGTAAAGCTTCAAAGCATAATAAAGTTTAAGAGAAGACCAATTACGTTGAAGAAAAAAGCCAAGAGGATGGTACATTATTGCTGGCTTACAAAGAAAATGAAAAAAAAGAGGAAAACCAATGGTACCTAGATAGTGGTGCAAGCAACCATATGTGTGGAAGAAAAAATATGTTTGTGGAGCTTGATGAATCAGTGAAGGACAATGTGGCATTTGGAGATGAATCAAAGATAGCAGTGAGAGGTAAAGGAAAGGTTCTTATCCGATTGAAGAATGGTGAGCACCAATTCATTTCCAATGTTCACTATATGCCAAACTTGAAAAGTAACATTTTGAGCTTAGGACAACTCTTAGAGAAAGGTTATGATATTTGATTAAAAGGTAATAATCTTTCTATAAGAGATGGTGCAAGTAACTTCATTGAAAAGGTACCAATGTCAAGAAATAGAATGTTTATGCTCGACATTCAAAGTGATGTCTCACAATGCCTTAAGGTGTGCTATAAAGATACTGCTTGGCTTTGGCATCTTCGTTTTGGACATCTTAACTTCAGAGGACTAGAGTTTCTATCCAAGAAGGAAATGGTAAGAGAATTACCATGCATAAGCCATCCAAATCAAGTGTGCGAAGATTGTTTACTTGGAAAGCAATTTAAAATGGGCTTTCCAAAGGAGACATACTCAAATGCTAAAAAGCCATTGGAACTCATACATACGGATGTGTGTGGTCCGATCAAGCCAAGTTCACTTGGTAAGAGTAACTATTTTCTTCTTTTCATCGATGATTTTTCAAGAAAAACATGGGTGTATTTTTTAAAAGAGAAATAAGAGGTTTTTGAGAATTTCAAGAAGTTCAAGGCCATGTTGAGAAGGAAAGTGGCCTTATGATTAAAGCCATGAGATTTGACCGTGGAGGAGAGTTCACATCAAAAGAATTTCAAAAGTATTGTGAAAATAATGGAATCAGACGACAATTGACAGTGCCTAGATCCCCCAAGCAAAGTGGAGTAGCAGAAAGGAAGAATAGGACAATTCTTGAAATGGCAAGGAGCTTGCCAAAGGAATTTTAGGCGGAAGCCGTGGCATGTGCGGTTTATCTATCAAACCGATCTCCAACAAGAAGTGTGTAAGGAAAGACACCACAAGAAGCATGGAGTGGAAGGAAGCCTGGTACTTCCCATCTAAGAGTCTTTGAAAGCATAGCTCATGTACATGTACCAGACGAGAAGCGAAGCAAATTGGATGACAAAAGTGAGAAGTATATTTTCATCGGTTATGACACCAACTCTAAAGGATATAAGCTCTATAATCCTGATACAAGGAAGATAATAATTAGTCGAGATGTTGTGTTTGATGAAGAAGGAGAATGGGATTGGAGATCGCATAATGAAAATTACAACTTCTTTCCATACTTTGAAGAAGATGAAATACCACAACCAAGGATCGAGCAATTAAGGGAGGAGCCTACTTCCCCACTAGTTTCTCCTACCACAAGTTGTCAAGAAGATGAGAGCTCAAGTGAAAGGGCTCCACGCTTTAAAAGCCTTCAAGAAATTTATGAGGTAAAAAAAAATCAAGACAATCTTACTCTCTTTTGTTTATTTGTGGACTGTGAGCCTATGAACTTCCAAGAAGCTTTGCAAAAGAAGAATTGGAAAAATGCTATGGACGAAGAAATCAAGGCCATCATGAAGAATGGCACATGGGAGTTAGCCTCACTTCCAAAAGGACACAAGGCGATTGGTGTGAACTGGGTATACAAAGCAAAGAAAAATGCCAAAGGAGACGTTAAAAGATACAAAGTGGTGGCAAAAGGCTATAGTCAAAGAGCCGGCATTGATTATGATAAGGTATTCGCTCCAGTCGCTCGATTAGAAACTATTAGACTAATAATCTCTTTAGCAGCTCAAAATAGTTGGAAGATACATCAAATAGATGTGAAGTGCTTTCTTAAATGGAGTTCTTGAAGAAGAAGTTTATATCGAGCAACCACAAGGCTATGAAGTCAAAGGAGAAGAAGACAAGATTTTGAAGCTAAAGGAGGCACTTTATGGGTTGAAACAAGCTCCAAGAGCTTGGAATGCTCGAATTGATAAGTACCTCCAAGAGAGAAACACCATCAAATGCCCATATGAGCATGCACTCTATATTAAAATCCATAATGGTGATACATTGATTATATGCTTGTATGTAGATGACTTGATCTTCACAGGTAGCTATCCAAGCATGTTTCAAGAGTTTAAGAAAGAGACGACGAGAGAGTTTGAGATGACTGATATTGGGCTCATGTCTTATTACCTCGGCATTGAAGTAAAACAAGAAGATAAAGGAATTCTAATCACTCAATAAGACTATGCTAAGGAAGTTTTGAGGAAGTTCAAGATGGATGACTCTAATCCAGTTTGCACACCAATGGAATATGGAACCAGGTTGTCAAGGCATGAGGAAGGAAAAAAAACAGACTCAACACTCTGCAAAAGCTTGGTTTGAAGTTTGCGATATTTAACGTGTACAAAACCTGACATTCCATATGCGGTAGGAGTTGTGAGTCGATACATGGAGAACCCAACAATAACTCATTTGAAGGCAGCAAAGAGGATTCTTCGCTATGTTAAAGGAACAACAAACTTTGGATTGTACTACTCTATTTCTAATAATTACGAGTTTGTTGGATATAGTGATAGTGATTGGAGTGGAGATATGGATGACCGAAAAAGCCCAAGTGGCTTCGTGTTCTACATGGGAGATACAGCCTTCACATGGAAGTCGAAAAAACAATCGATTGTCACTCTTTCCATATGCGAAGCAGTGTATGTAGCTGCTACTTCATGTGTTTTCCATGCAATTTGGTTACGAAATCTACTAAAGGAGTTGAAACTGCCACAAGAGAAGCGGACCAAGATTTTCGTGGACAACAAATCAGCAATTGCTTTGGCTAAGAATCCGGTTTTCCATGATCGAAGCAAACATATTGATACACGCTATCACTATATTAGAGAGTGTGTCTCCAAAATGGATGTGCAACTCGAATACGTGAAGACACATGATCAAGTAGCTGATATCTTCACCAAGCCTCTCAAGATGAAGATTTTGTCCGGTTGAGAAATCTGCTTGGAGTCATAAATCAAGTTTAACAGGGGGTGTTGAAATATTAAACTTGATTTGTAAATTTCTAGAAGTTTCTTATTATTAAAGTTTCTAGTGTCTTCTTGTATCTAATAGAATTTGTGAGAGCTCTAGAATTTTATATTAGTTGCTAGAAATAAGAATTATATAATAGTTATGTTTCTAGAGTTGCCTAAAGAGTCATTTCTAGAGTTGTCAAATGAGTCATGTTTCTAGAGTATTCTATATCTAGAATATTCTATTGAGTCATATAAATAGAGGAGCTCTCCCCTCATTTTGTATCAATCAAGCAAGAAATAAATCATCAATAAAGAAAAGTTTTCTACAATAAAATAAAATAAAATAAAAACTCCTCTTTCTTATATTCTCTTCCTCTTTCTCCAAAATATTCAACATAGGTCACACCGTTTAGGTAAAAATTTCGATTCCTAACAATATAATTTATACAATACAATCTAGTATATGCATGCCATTTAAAAAAAACGAGGATATGATAAAGTTACGTTAACTTTTCAGATTTATTAAAAATGGATGAAGATGATTGCATTCCTAAGGGAGAACTGAACATGAATGACTAATAGTGTGACATCGACAAAAGGGGTGGTACTACAGCTTACTTGAGATGCACATAAGCTTAGGTGAGGTTGTACATAAGCTTAATTGATAAATTTAGTATATTTAACAACTCAACAAATTGCTAAAATACATAAGTCGGTATGGACTACCATTATATCTTAGATATAACAATGAACATTTCTTTGATTTTCAACCAAAATAAGTGATCCACATTCCATATAGGGAAGACATTCGTATTAGTTAAAACTAATTAACTACTGCTCTTAATACCGACTTTTCCAAGGTGCTCAATAGTGTCCACTTAACTTTTAACTCTTCTACCACCTTCATGCAGACATCATTAGTCACTAAATAATGGTCATTGAGTGAACTGCAGTTCCATCAACATCACTGCAGCTTCAACATCAACGTACTCATATTTACTATGACAATTGTCAAACTTTGGTTTACACTGTCATTATGAAAAGTTTTCACTTTATACTATCATGTAGAAGGTTTTCTCATCATAAATTTTATATGCTTAAGTTCTTATAGTATTTGAAATCCTTGTCATTTCTCGCTTATAATTAATATTTCTAATCCGAGAAACACGAGAAGAGAATAAAAGAGAAATAGATCATTGAAATTATATTAGCCGATTTTTCATTAGCATGTGAACCGTCGCATGAAAACTTAGTTAAACATCGCCCACTACAATGAACTGGACTTGCAGATTATGAAAGTTAAAAACAGAAAATAATGAGATGGAAATCTGAGAAATTATAAATAGAATTTATAAGAGCGGCGTAGAGTATATCTTAGTAAGATGGTGAATTTAGATTGTGAGGTGTGAAAACCTAGTAATGAACAATATTCCATAGTAGGACCCAACTCGAATGACTATTTATGTTTCTATCATATAGCCGACTCCAACTAACTAGGATTCAGACTAAGAATACTACGATGAAGAGACACATGTCACATGAGTATACGATTGTAGTTGCTCTTTGGGAACTTGGAGGTGTACGTTGATTGTTTGAGATGTGGCAAGTAGTTACTTCTAATGCAGTTTTGTATTTTACTTGGGTACATGAGTGTATGAGCATAGCTTTCGTGCTTTGGAAAGAACAATACTTATCTGTTGGCACTATTCTTGCAGTTAGGAATTCGCAATTATTATTCATTTTGTAGTTAGTTGGCTCGAACTCGCATAATGCATCAGCCCCTACAAGTTCTTTAAAAGTTTTTTAAATCTTTGTTGGTCCATTTCCCTAAAAGTTGGTATTTTTAAAATTGTAAGGTAGTTGGATAATAGTGACTAGATATGTTACTGCACTTGTTTTGTATGTGTTAAGCATGACTAAGTAATTGTAAAAATTGAGTACTTGTCTTGGAATAAAAGAATAAGTTGTGTAGTGTGAGTTCAATTTAAGATAGTAGGATAAGTCAAAGTGTGATATTACTGAGGTATAATGTGTTGCAAAAGATAGTATGTGCATGTCTTAATGATTATATATATGAATGATAGATAATTATAACAGTATGGTTAGGAACTAACTATGTTTTTAATCTTAAGCAGTTGATCTACGTTTTCACGTATAATATCTTGAGCTACCTTGTCAAAAGGAGTGATAATCGTTGACATTATGTCATCTAGTATATTGATGTTCACATTAATACCATATCTGAAAGACATAAATAACATTTAAGTTAGTCAAGCAAAATTTGCACAAAGATTTTGTGGTCTATGTCGTTTAATATAAGTGTTTGTGAATTATGACCTTAAGCACAATAAAATTTGTGTCCTCCTTATGAACAGTTGATTTACAGAAATCACAGGATGGATAGCTCCATCATGTCGATGTTCTAAGTTTCATAATCGTAACATCTACTAGACATATTTTTCCATATATTTAATGAAAGGTGATGGATGATATATAATAATAGTTAATATAACTAAGGTGGAAAGATGTTATATGATAGTGGTTAGTACTACTAAGACATAATTTTTGTGCTAATGTAATAAATAATAGTGGCTTACCCTACAATCGCCTTTTGGTAATAATCCATGATGTGAGCTATCATTGTTTCAAGTGTCTTCATAAGCACATAATTCTGAACAAATGGTTTGTTATTTTACAAAATAATTATTGATGATGAGGCTGTAGAAAATTAAGTGTTTAAAACTGAGTTTTAATATTCAGATATACAGAGCAGAAGAGTTTGAAGGAAGAAATATAAAGCACACAGATACACAAAGAAAGGATTTTATTTCAAACTAGATTTCTTAGAAAGACATGTTCACACAAATTGGTATGCAGTCTTATATAGACAATACTTTAACATAAATAGGCTAGAAAATAGGATCACGACTAACAAGTAATCTAGAATAATTAAAAACTGATTTATTTAATAAAATCAGAAGTAACTTAGTCAACATCCCCCTTTAATTCTGATTTGGAAGAGTCTTCATTCCTAGTAAACTCCTCAACTTGACAAAAGTTTCAATCTTCAAAGGTTTAGTAAATATATCTGCAACCTGCTCTTCACTACTGCAGTATTCCAACTTAATCACATTCTTGCTAACTTGATTCCTTAAGGAAATGATATCGATGTCTATATGTTTGCTTCTTCCATGAGAAACAGTATTTTTTTACTAAGTTAATGGTGGAAATATTATCAACATAAATCTTAACCGGACCTTGCTGTTGAAGATTGATTTGGCTCATTATATTGCTAAGCCAAATTGCCTAACATGCACTCGGTACAGCTGCAACATACTCTGCTTCACATGTTGACAAAGCAACGATAGATTGCTTCTTGGAGGACCATGAACAAACTGTCTTCCCAAGCATGAAACAATAGCCACTCGTACTCTTTCTCTTATCTAAATCTCCACCCCAATCACTATCTGAGTAACCAACAAGAGAATTTTCCTTGGAAGATGAATAGAACAAACCCAAATCATAAGTGCCTTTGATGTAGCACATGATTCTTTTCATAACCTGTAGGTGCGACTGCCTTGGGGACTCCATGTAACAACTAACCAGTCCAACAACTTAGCAAATGTCTGGTCTAGTGCATGTAAGATACCTCAAGCTTCCAACAATTTTCTTGAAGTGGGTTGGATCGACATTTTGATCATCCCCGTCTTTGGTCAGTTTCAACCCAGTCTCAACTGGGGTTCTAGCTGGATTTGAATCATGTATACCAAACTTCTTCAGCAACTCAAAAGCATTCCTTTTTTGATTTATAAAGATTCTATTTTCTATTTGAACAACCTCAATACTCAAGAAATAGGACATAAGATCGAGATCAGACATTTCAAACTCCTTTTTCATGCATCTCTTAAATTCTTCAATCATTTGAACATTATTCCCTGAAAAAATTATATCATCAACATAAAGGCATAATACCAGTAAATCACCAGATTTAGTAGCCTTCACATACAATCCATGATCAGAGGGACACTTTTGAAAACCAACTTCTTGAAGAAAAGAGTCAATTCGTTTGTTCCATGCACGTGGTGCCTGTTTAAGCCCATACAAAGCCTTCTTGAGCCTGTACACCTTCTCCTCCTTTCCATGTTGCAAAAATCAAGTGGCTATTTCACATAAACTTCTTCATCAAGTGGGCCGTTGAGGAAAGCCGACTTGACATCCACTTGGTGTATCTTCCACTGATTTTGAGCAGCTAAAGCAATCAGCAATCTTACTGTCTCCATTCCTGTTACAAGGGAAAAGATCTCCTCACAGTCATATCCTTGCCTCTGTTCAAAGTCCTTTGCGACTGGCCTCGCTTTGTATTTTTTCAACTTCACCATTGGGTTTAACCTTGATCTTGTAAATCCATTTAACATCAATGGCCTTGTGACTATGTGGAAGATTAGTAAGAAACCATGTTTCATTCTTCTCAATGGCCTTCATCTCCTCGTTCATGGAATTTATCTATTTTGGATCACGAAGGGCATCATCAAACACCACTGGTTCAGAACCTGCTAAGAAAGAAAAATGTATCGGCTCTCCATTATCATCAATTTCATTATAAAGATTTACCTTAATCTTGTAAATGTGTTGGTTTTGCCTCTGCCTCCTTGGTCTTGATGATTCTGGTTCATCGGTTGCAACTGCATCTGTCATTGGGTTTACTAAAGATATTTCAGTTGTGACTACAGTTGTAACTTGGGATATTGCAATTGCAACTGAGATTTCTTATTCACCTTCTACAGAATAAATTGTACGCTGTTGTGGATTTTGCTGGACATCCACATTCCAATTCCATGCTTCATCTTCAGCAAAAGTTACATCACGACTGAAAATCACCTTCTTTGTCACTGGATTGTACAACTTGTACCCTCCCTGCTTGTAACCACAACTCTATCATCAAGCTGGTTCTTGTTTCTGCAGTTATATGGGCATATGCAACCGATCCAAACACCTTCAAATGTTTCGCATTTGGCTTGAATCCACTCCAAGTTTCAATAGGAGTTGCATTTTGAACACTTCCAATAGGTGACCTGTTCAACAAATAAACAGCAGTTATCACTGCCTCGGCCCAAAAGAAATTAGGCATACCTTTTGCCTTTAGCATGCTTCTTACCATATCCAATATAGTCTGGTTCTTTCTCTCGGCCACTCCATTGTGTTCCAGAGTGTAAGGAAATGCTGTAGTATGTTGCACCCCATGTTCTCCACAATAATCTTTGAATTCACTGGAGGTGTACTCACCACCTCCATCACTGCGCACCATCTTAAGTACATACCCTCTTTGTTTTTCAATGGAAAGTTTAAACTTTTTGAAGTATTTTAAAACTTCAGATTTGTTTCTCAAGATATAAACTCATGTTTTCCTTTTAAGATCATCAATAAATATGAGAAAATACTTATTTCCACCTAGCAACAAAATGTTCATAGGTCCACACACATCAGTATGAACAAGCTTCAAAGGATGTCGTGTACAGCATGGATCTCCCAAAAATGGTAATCGGTGACTTTTACCTAGTATACGTGCTTCACACAACTAGTCAGGATGTTCAATGTAGGGTAATCCCTTCAACATATTCTGTTTGGCAAGTTTTCTAAGACTTTGAAAGTTTAAATGGCCAAAATGTAAATACCGCAACCATGAGTCATTACTCACAACAGCGCTCAAACATATATATTCACCTTTAGCAATATCAACTGGGAACATGCGATTCTTTCATATAAAAGTTTTGAGAATTGAAGTACCTTGTTATCAAAAATTGAAAACTGGTTTCCATATATATTCATCACATACCCTTTCTCCGCCAATTGTCCCACACTAATTAGGTTGCTTTTCATTTCAGGTACGTAGAAGACATTAGTGATGTACCCGTGATCGCCATTCTTCAATATGATGAGAAGTTTCCCTTTTCCTGCCATTGGGACAGTCCTGCCATCTCCAAATTTCACAATTCATCTAGCTCTGCAAATAACTCTCTTCTTCCGCACATGTGATTCGTGCAGGCAGTATCCAAGAACCAAGTGTGATGGTTTGGCTTCTCACTTAATGCAGAAACCATCCTAATGGCATGGTTACCTTCATCTTGATCAGAATTTTCCACTCTCTATGCAAAGTTAGCATCTTGGTTTTCGTTCTTGGATTTGCATTCATTTGCATAATGGTCGCGCTTGTGGCAGTTGTAACATTCTACGTTTGGTTTGTCATGCCATCTCTTACTAAATTCATGACCTCGTCCTCTCGAGTTGGAACTTGAGTTACGACTAGAATTTTAACTGGAGTTGTTTTGCTCTACGGGAACTCCATAATTCTGGCTCCAACGACATTTATGGGACTGCTTACCACCTCTCCCTCTTCCTTTTTGACAAGAATTAATTGTTTTTTGATTGGACTTGCTAATAGAGACTTGTGAGAGAAAGGCTTGCTCAACTGGTTCATGTAGCCTATTCTCGTTCATCCTTTGTTTATGCACTCTCAATGAACTAGATAACAATTTGACCGTCATTGTGGGCAGATCATGAGCCTCTTCAATTGTTGTCACAACAATTGAGTCATGGTTCCCAGGATCTTCTCAACTTTATCTTGTTCGGTGAAGGTTTCATCATTGTTCTTCATGGTGTTGGTAAATGCTAGAACTCGGCCAACATAGGCGCCTACCGCCTCGTTTGACTCCATATGCAGCAACTCATGCTGGCATCTCAAAATTTGTAGATGCATTTTCCTGAATTTCTCATCACCTTGTAGGAAGTTGCCAGAGTACTTCAAGCTTTATGGGAAGTACTCATTCCTTCTATCCTTTCGAACGTCTCATCACCCATCCCTTGATGGATGTAATACAAGGCCTTTTTATTCTTCTTCTTTTGCTTACGGTAGGCAACCTTTTGTGCCTTGGTTGCATTATCTGCCAATGCTGGTATCCCTTCTTCAACAATTTCCAACAACTCATGGTAGTCAAATAAAACTTTCATTTGAACACACCAACGATTGTAGTTTTTCCCATCAAGAATAGGAACTGATAATTGAGTGATATTGTTCATCATAGCGGGTTGTAGAGATCAAAATACGCTTTGATACCAGCTGTAGAAAATTAAATGTAAAAAACTGAGTTTTAATATTCAAATATACTGCGTAGAAGAGTTTGAAGGAGGAAATACAAAGCACAGAGATACACAAAGAAAGGCTTTTATTTCAAACTAGATTTCTTAGAAAAACCTATTCATACCAAATGGCACTCAGTCTTATACATGCAATAATTTAACATACATAGGCTAGAAAATAGGATCACAACTAATAAGTAATCTAGAATAATTCAAAACTGATTTATTTAATAAAATCAGAATTAACTTAGTCAATAGAGGAACCTTGTGATTTAGATGGAATCTATGTGATTCAAGCAGACTGTTAATTGTTATTATAATAGAAGAAGAAAAAATAATTACTCATGCGTGCACCTTATGAAAATATCTTTGATCCGTGGAATTCTGATGGCAAGATATACCTTTGTTGCAAGCGTGGAATCAAACAAATTAAACAAGAGTAAATATGCCTGTTCTATTTAGTTATATTTAGTTCTTTGAATATTTGAATGGAAGTTGATGTGATGACAATTAGAAGTAATTGAACATTATTCTCCATTATATAGCCGTCTACTAAACTTGATTTGTCTAACCACAAAGATGCCATGACTATTTTCCACTATAAGAATAAGATTGCATAGCACATATGCATTTTGTAATAATTAAATTCTATTCAGTATAAATGTTATATAATGTTGTCAACACTTGAGGTAAGGTATTTGTTAAAAATTTTGAAATCGAGCTTACGATTTTACCAAGTAATATACTTTATTAATTATATATGTACATGTAACGCTCAATTAAAGAAATTTTTATTCAGAAAATTAGAGATTCCATATCCTATCATTGGAAATTCTATTTTGAAAAGTAACTTCTATGCAAAATGAAAACATAAAAAGTCTTGCGAATAATTGATTCAAATACTGGACAATGTTTAGAAACTAAGATTAGTTTTATTCTTGAAACACCACCAACTACTCCCTGTAAAAGTTTGAAAAGCTTACACTCGACGTAAATGATACAAAACATAGGTACATATAAACACAAAGACATTGAAGAATCTACAGTCAAATAAAACTCAAGATGAAACCCAGACTCGAACACAGTTGCGGAGAAAGAGATGAAGCCCAGACTCGAGCATTTGTGGATCTCTTTTGGAAATTTCTTGCCTTGATATTTAGCATTAAAAGTTCATGATGTAAGTGATACTAATTTTATAAACAATATTTGCAAGTAGTCATGTAACAAAAATGTATCTAACAAATTTTTTGGTGTTCATTTAAGGAAAATCCTCAACTTAAAGGTAATTGTACCTTAAAAATTGCTTTTAAAGTTTGGTTAAGGGTTAAAAATAATGAGTATATAAGATCAATGGCATCCACCATCAACATATCTCCTACCATTGTGCATGAAAGCAACATCAATAACTCAATATGCAACAAACTCGCTCCATATTCATATTCATTTCCCTCATTCTTTGTTTATAAAGGAATTTGTAAATGTTTCATTTTTAAGAACTCATATACTCACTAGCAAGAATTAACCCACTAAAATATGACCATCAAAATTAGCTGAACATATAATTATAATGCTTTAAGCATCATATAACGTGAGCATAAAAGGTTTTTCAAGCAATCAATGATAAGATCTCTTTACCAACTTTGTCAAAGTCTCATAATATATATAAATTCACCTATTTCAAGGATTGCAACCACGGTTGCAAACCATTTAAAATACTAATGACTTAGTTTATAAGAAAATTTGAACAAAAAATATGACATGCATTTCTTTGTAACAAATAAATTAAGGGTAACAATTCAGTTTGCAATTTGTCAAATGTCCTTTAACAATAGTAAAAATAAATAAACAATCCTAGCATTAAAAGGCAATTAGATATATGAAAAGAAAAAAAACTGCTTGAGAAACTAACCAACCGGAAATTTAAATCCACATCGAGTAACACATTAACATCTAAGTTGAAATTTTAAATAATTGATGATATATATTTGGATCGATCCAATTCGAAATATAATATCATTTTTGTCACCTGAAATCATTTTCAAAATCGAAGTATAATCGATTCCATTCTTTTGGGCTGGCAGTAGGATTTGATCGTGGAAGAGTATACAAATTATGTCTCGAAGAAGGAGGTCAAATCAGTTGATGGCCGGTTGCGAATCAATGAAGGAGCTCAAATCAATTGATGATCAGTGTGGAACAAATGTGAGTATATGAAAAGGGAAGTAATTAATTTCTGAGAGTTTAGAAGAATTTGTTTGTCAAAATGTGAAAAGTGGAGAGGAATATGGATGAATATGGATGAATAGATAGGGCAGATTGTTTTAAACAAATAAGAAGTGGAACAAGAGTGGGGAAATTTGAAATCATACCAAACAGTAGCGACATGTATGCAGGGATGAGTTCCTTATTTTAATTTTAAGTAATTGATTAAAATAGTAAGTCTCAAACATATTCATGTAATTACTACGTAACAATATTTCGCTTCATACAATAAGATCCAAATCGTCTTAAGTTTGAAATAATGCAACAAGATACTCTGTTAAGAATATGATATAACATTCACAAAAAATCAAATTACAGTGCAGTTTTTGTTAATGCTTAAACATTCATATACTCTATTTGTTTTCATAATGGCTATAAACAAATTTATCATATTACCAATATAACAATAGTCCTCTTTGTCCATTGTAACAGTTAAAATAAAAAAATAACATAAAACGGTTGATCATGAGCCAATATTTATTCTCATTCTATTCTGTAACGACCCGCCTTTTTGGACAGTTTAAACCGACGATCAAATACACATGTCCATCCCAAACCATTCAAAAGTGCAGATAGTTATTGGCGTAAATAAGAAAAGAAAAGAAAAGAAATAAAGGAAATGAAACAACACAGAATCTCGCAGCGGAACGATAAAATATAATAATCAAATAAACAGTTCATGAAGCTGTTTACTATACTTTGACAATTATTTATACAACATTTATCAGAGTTGTACATATACAACAGAACAATTTAAACAATGCAGCAGACAGCATGATGCACAGATAATAATAGTAATAGTGTACCAAATCTTCGTCTTCGTCCTCCAGAATAGATCTTCAAAATCTGAAAACTCAGGACTGACCCGAGCGTAATGAAAAGACAAAACACTCGAGTCGGGACTAAAATATCCTTATGAAAGTTAAATCAATCGTAAATAAATATGAGTGTAACGGCGTCAGAGATGTTTACGGGGTTTGACATCTCATATCCAGTGTCAACGTGCGTGCAATAACTTAAGAGATGTTATGGGATTTTCCATCTCTCAAGGATCCGTTAAACTATCTACAATGTAGTAATGTACGCTAAGTAGATAATGCCTATCGGTAATATAAAGTATCAAAATAGCGTTAAGGCGTTACCATAATCCCCCTTAACACATTTTTATAACGCCATAGTTTATACAGCACCGTAAGCCCCACCGTAAACTGGTGGTTATCAGAGGGTACCCCATAGGTATAACATAAAACAAAACGTAGTGGTCGCGAATAGGATAATCAGTATGA
The DNA here is from genome assembly GCA_030765085.1 of Allium cepa. Taxonomy (NCBI): domain Eukaryota; kingdom Viridiplantae; phylum Streptophyta; class Magnoliopsida; order Asparagales; family Amaryllidaceae; genus Allium; species Allium cepa. Next base: position 951,782,378 of record CM060934.1, on the reverse strand, counting down.
CAAGGTACATGAGGCGATACCAACTAGGATACTAGTAGTTGCGTGATCCGAACTGATGTTGAGCATAGCCAGCAGCTACCCCAACACCACGAAACAACACTCCCAAATCAAGGGGTGCACCCAAATCGAATCACAAATGTAATAGAAATGGTATCGAAGAAGCGTGTCCGCTAGAGGTGGCGAACCTTAATGGCCCGGCGCGGCCCCTGTTTTAGTCATGTCAGGGGTCATCCAATATCGTTCTCTTTCTTCAGTCAACGCGTTCACCAAACCATCCACTTCATTCTGGATCAACACTCCGCGTATAATAGTTATTAAAGTGGTTTTCGGTATCGACAGAGAATATGTCCATATCTGATCCTGGTCTCTTTAATAACTACGTATTATTACACCGTTGGCTCTTTTATATTTCAAATCGATTCATAGTTGGTATCAAAATATCATATTCGCTTCAAAATCAACTCCATTTCAAATATCATCGTATCTATCAAATGTAAGATTCCGTTTCAAAAATCATTTTTCGCATCAATATCTCATTTCGTTTTCAAAATCATTTCGAGTTTCAATTTAGGTTGCAACTATATTTAACTCAATTCGTATTTAAATTCAAGATTTAAATATAAACATTTCACCTTATTGACCAGCTTAGGATTTTAGATAAATAGTTTAAGTAGTTTAAAAGTAGTTTAAATAATTAAAATAGTTAAAATACTTTAAAATCTTAAAATGGATTTGAAATAGATAAATTTAGTTTAAAATAATTTAAACTGGGTTAAGTAGATTTAAAATAGATTAAAATAGTTAAGTATTCAAAATGGTTTATATAACCGAGTAATTTGGAAAACAAAATAAACAGCTTCAAAATCAATCCATTTCAATTATAACTTCCCAATTCAAATCAATTTCAATTTCCATTCTACCGATTCAATTTCGATTTCAATTCAATCAACGTCAATTTTTACTTCGAATTAATTCAATTTTTCATTTACCTTTAATTTATTCAATTTCAATTTATATCGATTTGGAGCTTGATTTCTCAAAATATCAATTTATAACAGTTAACAAAAATTTCCAACAATATTCAAGTTTAAATCCAAATTCCAAATATGATTCAATTCCAAACTCGATCTCAAAATATCATTTTTATATCACTTTTACTTAGTAATATTCAAAGCTCGAATTAAGGTTAAATCTTTAAACAAATCAATTTTCGACATTCAATCAAATCTAATTTCAAATTTCAAATTTCAAAGTCTCCACTTAATTATTTAACAAAATTCCTTTAACCAAAATTTATTTCAACATTCCAAACTCAATTTTTCCGATGAATTCAATTTCTATAAATCGATTTCTATTTATAACTTTTAAATCAAAACATTTAAATAAATTTCAAATCGACGATTTCAAAAATTATTAATTTAGCCAATTCGGTGTCCGTATATAATTTTCTATCCTATGACCAAGTAATTATTTATTTCAATTAAATGTCAGGGATGAGTATATATTACTTAAATTAAATCACAGTATCATATGTATGCATAACAGGATCTATATAAGCAAATAAACATCCAAACATTCAATTATCAACCAATAGCATCCATCAAATTACATCATCCAATAAACAATACAATTCATGGCAGTTTCATAGTTATCAATGTCAAGTAATTTAATCGCAATTCAATTTCAATTTCAATTTAATTGTCAATTTAATTTTCTACGGTTAATTCAAATGACAATCTATATGACAATTAAATTCTATCAAACAACGACAAATAAAATCATAACATTTCATAATGTCAAATTTAACTAGCATAAAGATATTTAGTACGTTGTGAGCGTTATAAAACACTCACCTTGATTTTTACGATTTCAAATCAAATCGAACGACGTTCGATTTAACCCAAATTTTCTCTAGCTCCAAATGATTCCAATCCAGTTGCAATGCGTATAGCTCGTCCATACGATTCCAAGGCAAAAAGTTTCGTCTGAATCCGACCTCGTATGAAAGAGATATCAATTTTTAAAGTTTGAACGATAATTAAATACAATTAATTTACAATCTTTTAATTAATTTCAAACCTATCAACAACAAGCCGTTGATTTCACCCAGAGCAAATCCAAGCCGCCCATCTCCTTTCCCCTTCTTCTTCGTCCCATGCGAAAACAACGAACCCAAACACGCTCGCCAACCCCCAGGTCGCGACCACATCAGGCCATACGAACTCGATCGGGGACTACCATTGCAAAGCTCTCACTCGACTCAACCCTCACCCTCATTTTCTTGAAGCTCGGCTATCACATGGCCATGGAATTCGTTCCCAAACGCACACACTTCGATGAGAACCACAGCTGATTCGCCTCTCCGATGATCATCATCACCGTACAGATTTGAAGCTTTCGTAATCCTCTACGCTTTTGTAGTTAATTTTTTTTTGATTCAATTGATGGATTTAAAGAAATTGAGGGGAGAAGACGAGAAAACTTCGGCCTTTGAATCTATAGGAGGCGGCCGGCATCAACCCTAGCTATTTTTTATTTTTATTTTTATAAAGGGGCTATTTATAGAAATTTCTCGAACCCCTATTTACCCCGGGTTTTCCGAACTCCGATTTACACGTGGTGACCGGCGTTTATAGGCTTTACCCCATGTTCCGGACACAATGGAACAGGATTCGGAAGCTAATTCGATCGTATGTGTGAGTTATGGCAATAAACGATCGATTTGAAATTAAATCGGTTAATCAAATTTCTGTGCGTTTGGGCTCGCCCCGGACAAACGGTAAATCCGATTGACATGAAATTTGAAATCTTACAATAATATCACATTACGGCTCCGATGAAACTGGTTTCGTCGAAATCCGAGACCGTTTGAAAAACGACTATTTTAACTCGCCAAATTAATATTAAAACAATTTCAACGCGTTTCGAGCTGCCACGGTCAAACGACAACTCCGATTGCTACGAAAATTGAAATCCGATAATAACTAACTATTACGGATCCAATGGAACTAGTTTCGTCCAATTCTGAGACTGTTCAAAAATTGGCTATTTTTCAGTCGCTAATTAAATATTAAAATATTCAATTTTCACAAATAAATTTTAAATTCAGTTTTAAAAGTTCTATAACATCACTATAACTCCAATATGATAAAATAAAATTTTACAAATCATTTTTAATCATATTAAACCCGTTATTCAATTTATCCAATAAATTCCAATTTTAAAATCTTATTAACTCTATTAAAATCCAAATATAACTTACATTCACTTTGGAAACCAATTTGAATCATATTAAATCAAATTTCATTTATTCACTCTATTTTCATATATTAAATTTCAATATCAAATTAATCATCTTTTGAAATATTCAAAACGAGCTTAAAATTTTAACTTTTGAAACGAGTTAAAATTATAGAACAACTATTTCCATTATACGGTTATTCAAATCCCCATTATTAAATTGTTCAATAATTTCCAAATATTTAATTTAAACAATTTCGATTATCCAATAATTCATTATCCTTTGAAATATTGAAATTGAACTTATAAGAATCAACTTTTAAAACCAATTCACAATTTAGAACACTATTTTTATTTTACAGTTATTCAATTATTCAATAAGTTTAAATATTTAATTTAAACAATTTACCTGTTCAAAATTCAATATTTGATTTTAAATAGATTTTACTTATCAATCAATTACTCTATTATACCAAATGAATTCAACATTTATTATCCTATTCAACTTTTGATTGCAAAGGCATTCACTAAGTAGCTTTTATTTTTCATTACTTGGATAATTATTGTTGCAATTCATTCCAGTTATTATTATTCTAAACGAATTACAAATTTTTTCTAACACTAAATCACGAAATCTTATTAAATTAGCTATTTTAATTATTGAAAATTTACGGGTCGTTACACTCTCCCCCACTCAAAACTTTTCGTCCACGAAAAGGAAAAAGAAGGGAAAAGGAACTAAGTATAGAATTCAACACTAGCTATTTTTTATTCAAAGTTATCGACTTATAAAACAATGAAATTCTATTTATAAATCGTTACTACACTTCCACTAAGTTACTCCGAACGGTTTTCTAACTCTAAAAGTTAGTTATCAAAACAAGTTATATAAAAAAAAAATTAAAACTTGAAAATTTTTCTAACACCCGGATTTACGGAAAATTTCGGCAGAGTCTCCTTTGCGCGGCTCGATCAAAAAAAAAATGACAGTATATATATCACAAATATACATCTCATCAAGTGATGAGGCATCCCGCAGGGAAAAAGTGTAAAAGTACGGTATGTAATCCGAGATATGCACCTTATATATTGCTAGCGAGCATATACTACTAATATAGCGCGAAAGCAAGCTCCAAATGCGAAGCAAGCGAAATCCGCACCTACTAAACACACAATAACTAAGTTAGAACCATGCATATAAAGATAGATCGATATACTTAGCCTACACAACATATATATAACATATTTAGCTTCAAAACCGAGATTCCAATTTCAGAACAGCAAACAAATCCTAGTTTTAGGTCACCTAAACGATAAAATTTGGCAACAGAATCTAAACATAAGTTATTGCATTCATTTCAGGCTTTTCAAAATGTCCAAAATCATCGAATTCGGACCATACGTTCAAAAATTATGGCCGTTTTACTTGGAGGCTACGCCTCAGCCTGGGCAATAAATTGCGCAGGTCAGCGACGTTCACCTGCGTTTTCGACCTTCTAAACGATATCAAAATACAAAACACTTAAAACAAAAGTTTTAGCTTAAGTTCTTATCTTTCCATAAAGTGCAAGATCATCAAAATCCGATAAACCAGTCAAAAGATATGGCGAAAATACTAAGGGTGTATACTACAGATTTTACTTATTTTTACACAGGACAGCGAGTAACATTCAAGTTTTTAACCTATTAGACGAAGGAATTTTCTAAAGTTATCTAAACAAAAGTTGTGATATAGTTTCTAAGCTTTTCTAAAAGTCCAAGATTGTCGAATTCCGTTCATCCATTTAAAAGTTATGGTTGTTTTCGTTTCAGCATATATTGGACAATTTTGGATTTTTCCCAAAATTTGCTTTTATTATTTCAAAGTACAAACCATCAAACTTCAAATTTTCTAAAGAACAATCATAAACACAAAGTCATTTATTTTCTTATTCATCCATGCAATAGGTTTACATTTAATTTGTTTCCGATTTATTCAAGTTTATTTCATTCACATTTTAAATTCAAGTCAATTTGCTTCAATTTAAATTGAATCCAATTATATTTAATTTCACTTTGCTTCAAATTTGAATTTAATTATTTTAAAATTTTATTCCGTTTATTCAATTCCATTAACACTAATGAATTCTACTTAATCAATTATCATCCATCTAACAACCGATGCATATCAAACATTAACATCCATCCAAAATCTACACTAAATCAATTATACATTTCCAAGTCAATTTTAATTTCATACACTTCCAAGTTTATTGACATTTACTTATATTCAAATTTAATTAGTTTCCATTTACCAATTTTATATTTCATTAATTTTAAATTTTATTCATTCACCTATAAATATCATTCATTTTACAGCTTAAATTTCTTTTATAGTTACAACTATCAATAGATCTTCACATTTTATTATTCACTCTCACACTGGTATATTATTTCTCTACTTTTCCTTATTAGCATTTTAAACCTTTTAAGTATTTGGTAAGTTATAGTTATGCAAATAGAATGTAGTTAAACAACATACAATTTCTTTTCATTTAAAGTTGAATTTTCAATTAATTAATTCTTAAGTCATTGCTTAAATTACATTATAATTTAATTTCACATTTACATTCACATATAGTATTTCCGTTTTATATTAACATAATTGTGAATCACCTTTAATTGTTAATTTAAATTCCAATTATTTACTAACAATTTTATTTATATTTGCAAACCATTAATTAAATGCATATTTCATTATTCAAACCTATACTTGTATATTATCCAATTAACAATTCATATAACATTTTTGAACTTCTTAAATATTTTGGTAAGTTATATCTATGCTATAGAATGAAATTTAATACTATGCGAGTTTTACAGTTTCAATTTTATTTTAAGTTCATAATTTCCTAATTCTAAGGGTTTCTACTTCAATTGATATTTTCACTTAGCTCTTAGGTTCATTTCTCATTTCACAATTCAGAAGTTCCTTAATGATTCAAGTCTAAATTCATTTCAATCATTAAAAAAAAAAATCATTAATTATTAAAGGACTTAAGAATTCCAATCCTGGTTTCATTTCAAATCAAGTTTTGAAATAATATATACTTATATAATTTATATATCAAATCATACTATAGAGAATACAAAATAAAATAAAATTTGAATCAAAACAAGGCTTAGACAAGCTATTAAGTGGTCTCCCCCACTCGGACTCTTGAAAATAAACGCCGATGATGCGTGCACTCATCACCGAAATCATTTTCTAGCGTTAAGAGAAGGGAATATAACACTTATCATAAAAAAATCCTTCGAAAACAATTTCAACTCAATTATACTATCATATAATACTCATATTATATTTTTCAAATTCTTGTAAGTCAATTTCAAACACCGGAATTTAAATTCCCAAATCCAAGTTAAAATTCATTTATATTCATTATCAATTGTGTTTACAAGATTTCATTTTCCTAAATCCATTGTTATTTAATCAATTGTTGTAAATATTGACTAATCAAATAATAACGATAATAATCTAATATTATCATCTCCTAACAATCACTTCAATCAAAATGAATAAATATTCGAATAATTCTTTTATATAAAATATATTTCAAAACGATATTGTGTTGATTTGTCCTATTCGAGTGTTTAGAAATTCCTATCGACGCCTTGGCGTCCCAAGTATCGACCAGAATTCATAAACACTCAACGGAATAAAGTTAACACAATATAAAACCATTTATATCAAATAACAAGTACGCTATCTCATATACACTCAACTCATTCATATAGTTTACCTCTATTTCAATGAGTTATTCCCCACTAGAGCCAAGGTTTATCACTAAACCAAAGCTCTGATACCAACTGTAACGACCCGCCTTTTTGGACAGTTTAAACCGACGATCAAATACACATGTCGATCCCAAACCATTCAAAAGTGCAGATAGTTATTGGCGTAAATAAGAAAAGAAATAAAGGAAATGAAACAACACAGAATCTCGCAGCGGAACGATAAAATATAATAATCAAATAAACAGTTCATGAAGTTGTTTACTATACTTTGACAATTATTTATACAACATTTATCAGAGTTGTACATATACAACAGAACAATTTAAACAATGCAGAAGACAGCATGATGCACAGATAATAATAGTAATAGTGTACCAAATCTTCGTCTTCGTCCTCCAGAATAGATCTTCAAAATCTGAAAACTCAGGACTGACCCGAGCGTAATGAAAAGACAAAACACTCGAGTCGGGACTAAAATATCCTTATGAAAGTTAAATCAATCGTAAATAAATATGAGTGTAACGGCGTCAGAGATGTTTACGGGGTTTGACATCTCATATCCAGTGTCAACGTGCGTGCAATAACTTAAGAGATGTTATGGGATTTTCCATCTCTCAAGAATCCGTTAAACTATCTACTATGTAGTAATGTACGCTAAGTAGATAATGCCTATCAGTAATATAAAGTATCAAAATAGCGTTAAGGCATTACCATAATCCCCCTTAACACATTTTTATAATGCCATAGTCTATACAGCACCGTAAGCCCCACCGTAAACTTGTGGTTATCAGAGGGTACCCCATAGGTATAACACAAAACAAAACGTAGTGGTCGCGAATAGGATAATCAGTATGACAAGGTACATGAGGCGATACCAACTAGGATACTAGTAGTTGCGTGATCCGGACTGATGTTGAGCATAGCCAGCAGCTACCCCAACACCGCGAAACAACACTCCCAAATCAAGGGGTGCACCCAAATCGAATCACAAATGTAATAGAAATGGTATCGAAGAAGCGTGTCCGCTAGAGGTGGCGAACCTCAATGGCCCGGCGCGGCTCCTGTTTTAGTCATGTCAGGGGTCATCCAATATCGTTCTCTTTCTTCAGTCAACGCGTTCACCAAACCATCCACTTCATTCTGGATCAACACTATGCGTATAATAGTTATTAATGTGGTTTTCGGTATCGACAGAGAGTATGTCCATATCCGATCCCGGTCTCTTTAATAACTACGTATTATTACACCGTTGGCTCATTTATATTTCAAATCGATTCATAATTGGTATCAAAATATCATATTCGCTTCAAAATCAATTCCATTTCAAATATCATCATATCTATCAAATGTAAGATTTCGTTTCAAAAATCATTTTTCGCATCAATATCTCATTTCGTTTTCAAAATCATTTCGAGTTTCAATTTAGGTTGCACCAACATTTAACTCAATTCGTATTTAAATTCAAGATTTAAATATAAACATTTCACCTTATTGACCAGCTTAGGATTTTAGATAAATAGTTTAAGTAGTTTAAAAGTAGTTTAAATAATTAAAATAGTTAAAATACTTTAAAATCTTAAAATGGATTTGAAATAGATAAATTTAGTTTAAAATAATTTAAACTGGGTTAAGTAGATTTAAAATAGATTAAAATAGTTAAGTATTCAAAATGGTTTATATAACCGAGTAATTTGGAAAACAAAATAAACAGCTTCAAAATCAATCCATTTCAATTATAACTTCCCAATTCAAATCAATTTCAATTTCCATTCTACCGATTCAATTTCGATTTCAATTCAATCAACGTCAATTTTTACTTCGAATTAATTCAATTTTTCATTTACCTTTAATTTATTCAATTTCAATTTATATCGATTTGGAGCTTGATTTCTCAAAATATCAATTTATAACACTTAACAAAAATTTCCAACAATATTCAAGTTTAAATCCAAATTCCAAATATGATTCAATTCCAAACTCGATCTCAAAATATCATTTTTATATCACTTTTACTTAGTAATATTCAAAGCTCGAATTAAGGTTAAATCTTTAAACAAATCAATTTTCGACATTCAATCAAATCTAATTTCAAATTTCAAATTTCAAAGTCTCCACTTAATTATTTAACAAAATTCCTTTAACCAAAATTTATTTCAACATTCCAAACTCAATTTTTCCGATGAATTCAATTTCTATAAATCGATTTCTATTTATAACTTTTAAATCAAAACATTTAAATAAATTTCAAATCGACGATTTCAAAAATTATAAATTTAGCCAATTCGGTGTCCGTATATAATTTTCTATCCTATGACCAAGTAATTATTTATTTCAATTAAATGTCAGGGATGAGTATATATTACTTAAATTAAATCACAGTATCATATGTATGCATAACAGGATCTATATAAGCAAATAAACATCCAAACATTCAATTATCAACCAATAGCATCCATCAAATTACATCATCCAATAAACAATACAATTCATGGCAGTTTCATAGTTATCAATGTCAAGTAATTTAATCGCAATTCAATTTCAATTTCAATTTAACTGTCAATTTAATTTTCAACGGTTAATTCAAATGACAATCTATATGACAATTAAATTCTATCAAACAACGACAAATAAAATCATAACACTTCATAATGTCAAATATAACTAGCATAAAGATATTTAGTACGTTGTGAGCGTTATAAAACACTCACCTTGACTTTTACGATTTCAAATCAAATCGAATGACGTTCGATTTAACCCAAATTTTCTCTAACTCCAAACGATTCCAATCCAGTTGCAATGCGTAGAGCTCGTCCATACGATTCCAACGCAAAAAGTTTCGTCCGAATCCGACCTCGTATGAATGAGATATCAATTTTTAAAGTTTGAACGATAATTAAATATAATTAATTTACAATCTTTTAATTAATTTCAACCCTATCAACAACAAGCCGTTGATTTCACCCAGAGCAAATCCAGGCCGCCCATCTCCTTTCCCCTTCTTCTTCGTCCCATGCGAAAACAACGAACCCAAACACGCTCGCCAACCCCCAGGTCGCGACCACCTCAGGCCATACGAACTCGATCGGGGACTACCATTGCAAAGCTCTCACTCGACTCCACCCTTACCCTCATTTGCTTGAAGCTCGGCTATCACATGGCCACGGAATTCATTCCCAAATGCACGCACTTCGATGAGAACCACGGCTGATTCGCTTCTCCGATGATCATCATCACCGTATAGATTTGAAGCTTTCGTAATCCTCTACGCTTTTGTAGTTAAATTTTTTTCGATTCGATTGATGGATTTAAAGAAATTGAGGGGAGAAGACGAGAAAACTTCGGTCTTTGAATCTGTAGGAGGCGGCCGACATCAACCCTAGCTATTTTTTATTTTTATTTTTATAAAGGGGCTATTTATAGAAATTTCTCGAACCCCTATTTATCCCGGGTTTTCCGAACTCCAATTTACGCGCGGTGACCGGCGTTTCTAGGATTTACCCCACGTTCCGGACACAATGGAACAGGTTTCGGAAGCTAATTCGATCATATGTGTGAGTTATGGCAATAAACGATCGATTTGAAATTAAATCGGTTAATCAAATTTCTGTGCGTTTTGGCTCGCCCTGGACAAACGGTAAATCCGATTGACATGAAATTTGAAATCTTACAATAATATCACATTACGGATGCAATGAAACTGGTTTCGTCGAAATCCGAGACCGTTTGAAAAACGACTATTTTAACTCGCCAAATTAATATTAAAACAATTTCAACGCGTTTCGAGCTGCCACGGTCAAACGACAACTCCGATTGCTACGAAAATTGAAATCCGATAATAACTAACTATTACGGATCCAATGGAACTAGTTTCGTCCAATTCTGAGACTGTTCAAAAATTGGCTATTTTTCAGTCGCTAATTAAATATTAAAATATTCAATTTTCACAAATAAATTTTAAATTCAGTTTTAAAAGTTCTATAACATCACTATAACTCCAATATGATAAAATAAAATTTTACAAATCATTTTTAATCATATTAAACTCGTTATTCAATTTATCCAATAAATTCCAATTTTAAAATCTTATTAACTCTATTAAAATCCAAATATAACTTACATTCACTTTGGAAACCAATTTGAATCATATTAAATCAAATTTCGTTTATTCACTCTATTTTCATATATTAAATTTCAATATCAAATTAATCATCTTTTGAAATATTCAAAACGAGCTTAAAATTTTAACTTTTGAAACGAGTTAAAATTATAGAACAACTATTTCCATTATACGGTTATTCAAATCCCCATTATTAAATTGTTCAATAATTTCCAAATATTTAATTTAAACAATTTCGATTATCCAATAATTCATTATCCTTTGAAATATTGAAATTGAACTTATAAGAATCAACTTTTAAAACCAATTCACAACTTAGAACACTATTTTTATTTTACAGTTATTCAATTATTCAATAAGTTTAAATATTTAATTTAAATAATTTACCTGTTCAAAATTCAATATTTGATTTTAAATAGATTTTACTTATCAATCAATTACTCTATTATACCAAATGAATTCAACATTTATTATCCTATTCAACTTTTGATTGCAAAGGCATTCACTAAGTAGCTTTTATTTTTCATTACTTGGATAATTATTGTTGCAATTCATTCCAGTTATTATTATTCTTAACGAATTACAAATTTTTTTCTAACACTAAATCACGAAATCTTATTAAATTAGCTATTTTAATTATCGAAAATTTACGGGTCGTTACATATTCGCTCACTGTAAAAGTTAGATCACAACATTTATTCATAGACGGATGTTTCCAGTGAAGGCAATAGGTTATTGAGCAAATATAAGTATATGCATATATCATACGTATATGATATATAAAAATGAATTAAACGTAAGATACAAATTTTATTGAAGGGAGATTCAAGCATTAAAGAAACTTAATATGAAATTAATTGTAGCAGGTGACTACTTGAAAATCACAATTTTAGGCAAACTATATGAGAAAAACAATGATTTAAGCCATTTCATGATAAGCGGCACCAATAAAGAAAATTGAAAGACCAAGTTGAAGCTTTTACCTTGTAGATCACTGATAATTAGTATGAAATATAGTCCAAGAAAGTTTATTTTAAAAGTCAACTACACATTGAATAGTTCAATCTTAGGTAATTTTATTTCTAGTCAAAGCAATAAATGGTGAAAAATAGTCATGTTTTAAGTCTAATAATATGTAAGATGTTGACATCCTTGGTTATTAACTCCCCTTCTCACCATCTTCATATCACCCTAACAATCAGTCGGCGTTTTATTGACTAAGAAAATGTATGCTAACATTCTACCTTTTCAAAATTACTCTTTTAAAATTTACTTACTATGTCAATTACATATTACATATTGAAAAGTGGAATCAATTTCGAAATAACATCAACCGCGTATCCTAAAAATCAACAACTTATTTTATATAATTTGGATTTCATTTGAGCGCCTGTAAAGGAGGCAAAGCTGCTAAAACAAAAGGAATACGACTTAAATGAGAAACCGCTTCCTATAATTTCATCCTCCTAAAATCTAAAAATAAAGTAGAAAACAAATGCAAAATACATAAAAAGAATCATTTGTCTCTTCTAGGAAAAAATGCTTATTTCATCAATTGAACTTGAAATACCCATTGAATTGATATATTCAAACTACTTAAAATGGTTATTAAAACACACATGAAACAATTTATGAGGCATAAGGTACTCATTCAATTCATAGTTGAAAATGAAGTCATATTTTTAAGAAAATCTATTGCTAAGTTTAAATCAAATTCAAAGGAACCTTAGGAAATTAAATTAATTTAAGAACAATAATAGACTTTAGATCAATTGTAATTATAATATATTTGGATTACCAAATGAATACCATGGAGTATAGAAAAGCTGAAAAAGGCACATAATATAGCTAGCAATTAATATTGAATTTAATTTAAGTCAGATGAAGTACTTGAGACTACGCTTGAAATTTTGACCCATATAAAATCTATTGTTTTTTCTTTTAAATACCTAAGTTATATAACATTATCCAAATCTTTGTAAATGTAAGATATGTTGAAAGAAAATGTTAAGCCGCGGAATTATGGATAAAATTGTGGACTCGCACTACATACTTCTCTGAATTAGGAGGCTAGAATTATATAATTGTGGTTTAAGCAGATAAGCAACAAATTTCTATGCCATATGGCTCAATTTCTTTATCACGTAACAAATTTTAATGCCAACATAACACTAGTACAATATGATTAATATTTTGAGCAAAAGTTATTAATCTTGGTGCTTCAAATCACCACTTTGGCATGTTCTACGTGCTGAATTTGCTGATATTCCTTATTCACTCGTCTATGAATGTAACTAATGTAGGTGACATTATATGACCATATGTATGCTTATCTATAACAGATGTAACAAATTCAGGTATGATATTGATTCCATATAGTAAGATTATGACCAAACAATATATTGCTAGTACAAAATGTAATTAGTAAACTTCTAATCTGTTTTTTAATGAGAAAACTAAGAGGCCAACATCTTAGTTGAACAATTAGTTAAGAAAAATATTGATGGAAGATAATCAATGTACATGTGAATACAATGATACTAAATAAATAACTTACATACAATGATACTTAAGCACTCATCTCACATTCAATATCAACTAAATGCTTGCATTCAAGAAATAATTATAATGATAAAATGAATGTTAACATCTTATTGTCCTTAAAGTTAAAGATTCATCTAAATTATTACATCTAATTTGCAAAAATTCAAATTTCTAATGTCTAGATGGTAGATGGATACGGGAAGATTCTCCAAATAATATGTAGATTTAATGACGGTTGACATTCAGTTCAATTTAATACCAAATATGAAGTGTAATAAAAAAATGAAAAAACACGGTAAAAATTACATAATGAACAGAAGACAAGATAAGATGCATGGGATACATACAATCACCAATGTTGCCCTAAAATCTACTAGAGCCATCCCCCAAATCAACTACAACCACCTTCAAATCAACCACCACCACCCAAAGTTGACCCTCCCAAAACCAATTACTCGTTGCTGCCCTAAATCTATTAGAAGCGTCCCCTAGATCGATCGCAACCACCCTTAAATCAACCACAACAACTCAAAATAGACCATCCACATCCCAAATCATAACTTTTAGTGAAAGCGATGGTGTTGTCAATTAACCTAGAATTCATTCCAGGGTTAGACAATTTGGTATGACAAGAAAAGGAACGGTTTAGCATGAAGGCGAAGGATGAAAATTGCTTTAAAGAGATATAGGGAAAGGGAGGAGAAATTCTTTTACTTCTGTTTCCTTTTGCTTCGAGGGAGGAGGGATGAAAAAACGGGAAAAAGTAGCGACCACCAAAATAATATTAGAGCTTGCCCATATAAAAAAAATTTGTGACAAAAGATAACATTTTTCTAGTATATATTTTTGTTTAATTGAATGTAGGACGGTTGTGGTATGAAAAACACTGAAATATTTTGCTGTTATAATAACTTTTCTGGTAGTGACTTCAGGGTTTGAAGCTATTAAGTAGTTGTTGAGGGCCATCTCTTTGCCTTATATAAAGTGCTAAATGGTTTTGAATATAGTTTAAAATATGAAAACATATCCGTGTTTAAATTATACTAGCCAAGCACTGATATAGAAAGGCTTGGGATTTTCTATTCACATGATATCATTGTTCTGACTCCCTCCTCATTACACCACAGGTTAGGGAAGGAAACAATGATCAAGATGGAGATGACGATGAGAGGAGCTTGTGGTAGTAGTCTATTTATCTATTTATGCAATTTTCTAATGTATCCATTTGATGTTAAAAATGTATTTTTAAACAAGATGATGTAACGGGTATTGTTGACATTATTTCATGGTTTTGTTTTGTGACATTTAGTATTTGAAAAAAAATAAGTACTATTTATGATATTATATTTTATCCTTCCGTTGTGAGTTATGAATAAAAAGATAAATAGCTCTGTATTGTTCTTTTGACCATCCAACAGCCAGCTTTGGAATGGGTCTAAGTTTCAATGGGTCCTTTCTAGGTTGGGATTTAGGCTTGTTTCGGGGCGGGTTGTCATAGGAACAATCAGCAAGATTTCCTTGAGTGGACAAGGCTCTGCAAAATATTAGTAGCGGTGAACTTGTCGAAGGATGAGAATGAGGATATAGATATTTGAGACTTGAGATAATCATCGCATGAGAAAGAAAGACTAGTTTGGATGAAACAAAGCACACTTTGTATTCTATGAAAGTATGCTTTGGGAGGTAAGTGTTATGGATATTTTTGCCTATAGCATAGTGAATGCAAAAGGATGTCAAGGAGCATAAAAATGGCCGAAAGATGCATAATAAAAGTGCCATCATGTAATCACAAAGGCAAGATGAAGCTTTTGGGAAAAAATCAAAATAATCAAAAAAAAATAGTCAAAATACTTGCAAGATGTTCCTAAGGTCAGGATATGCACCTAGGTCGAAACTGCATCACAATACGAGCTATGATTGGAAGATTTGATCATATCTAAATTTGTTCACCACCTGACCGACTCGGGCCAAATCTTATAGAGCTACTACCTACTTTAGTCAAATAGAACGTTTAAAGACTTTGAAATAGTCCACTAAGTGATCCGAAGCTATTGGTCCAAGTTTCATTCAATTCTGACTTGAAATGAAGAAGTTATGACAAAAAATATGTTTAGCTCAAGTGGTTGAGCATCAAGCTTTCAACAGAGAGGTCAAGAGTTCGATTCCTACCAAGCACATTTTATAGAACATAAGGAATGGTCTGGTAGGGAATCTAACTACTGAGTGCCTAACCATTTCCAACGTAAGGAAGGCAGGACTGGGTAGAGTAAGAAAGCATAGCCAGAGATAACAAAGGCAAGGAAAGGGTTTGGAAAAGAAGAATCCCCTTTGTTTGGCACCCTGAGATACTGAACTGGAAACCCTGTTCGGCACCTAAGGTACCAAATAGGAAGTCTTGTTCGTTATCCAAGCTAACCGAACAAGAAATCATGTTCGGTAGGCTATAAGACATGAAAGGTTACATGTAGGGAGCGAAGCAAAAGGAAATTAGAGAACTTGAACCATGAAGAAGTCGAGCTAAGGAGAAGCCAAACCTAGTAGAATCCGAATCAAGGAGGGAAGTGTAGGAACTTGGCCAGTAAGATGGCCACATGCATTTCACCGAATCAACCATCCTCGAATTGAGCTTTTGAACTGAACCGTTGTATATGGAATCAGAACTGAGTACATATGAAAACTTCTTATTATATCATTAATGTGTAGAAATATCTAAACCAAATAAGTTGTAGATAGAAATTGCTTGATTTACACCATATCTCTTCATTGCTATAAATACCAAAGCTTCCAACAACAATAGGGACAATTATGGAAATCCAAGCTTACGATAGTAATGGTGGACAAATCAAGGAAAGAAAGATCGACCTACTAGGATCTGTCTAATGGGAACTGCCTAACTGGAATAGCCTAACAGGATCTTGGCTGGTTCTACTTAAGAGGAACAATCTAGGAGGAACAAATAGATAAAATAACAAACAGGAATACCCAAACAGACATCCTTGGGCTATATCTTACTTTCTATTGAGCCTGAGATCATTTTATTTTGTATCTTGGAAATTATATCAAAGATCTATAGGAAAAATAATGAAAATGGACAATGGATAAATGCACACTCTGGTCGAACAACTATAAATCTTTATGTTTTTTACTTTACTGTAATTTACTTTCTGCATTATCTATATGTGATCCGCCCTGAAAATCAGTCATAATATAAATGTAACAGTTGTGTTATACACCCCGTATTCATAGCCCTGCAATAAATAGATTAGAGGTTTTTACCCATTTTTTTGCAAATAATAAGTTATACGTATATGTAAATCACATCATCTATAAATGTACACAGACCATGTACACTATTTATATGTTGCACTTGCAGCATACACATGAGTGTATTTGGTATGCTCATTATAGTATATTTAATTTAATTAAATCAAAACTCCTTTTGAAAAAATTAAATAAAATAAAATTTTGCTTAAAACTATATTTGATTGGATAGAATAAGCCCTTTAAACTTCATAGGCCAATAGATCCAAAATAGGAATTTTTCTGAAATCTACCTATTTCACCGACTTCCAACTAGCCATATTCCTTCAATGGCATTAGATCCTTAATGGTCCACGTAGTCAAAATTAACAATATTAGGGCCAATTTTTAAATCTTACCAATTTAACAGAGTGTCTAAAAAAGTAGTGTCTGAGGTTGGGTTTGGGTAACTAAGTACTCTGCCTTACCTCGCTACTGGCTTGGCACGAAGGATGATGTATGTCCAAAGGTTATCTCCAATATAAAGTGTTGGATAATAGGTTTTGATTGCCGGCAAGACATAACAATTCACGAATCTACGACTACGATAACATCTAGACTCATCGGCTCAATATGTGGTTTGTATAGTTATATATTTTAACAAGAGTCATCAAATGTGTATATAAAGTCTAGTTTAGTGCTTTGTTAAAATCTTTCCTCAAGAATCATCATTCACATTCAAATAAACTTGCATGGATATTTTAATCAAAATCAAGTTTTCAAAAAATGCATGGAGCAGGGCTCGAACCTAGGTCACTAGTTTGGAAGGCAAGTACTCTAACTAAATGAGCTACTGCAATTTTTGATTAACAACAGAATTCATTCGACTGAATACAATCAGTCAATCGACTGAATCTATGCATTTTAACATATTTGTGCAACATGTTTTTATATGTCTTCACTATTCAGTCGACTGACCATTTTCGACCAGTCGACTGACTTGAACCCAACTGTCATATTTTGAAAAGACATTTCCATTCTACGAAAGGTTGCAATCCTTCTCTAAATGGAAATGGTTGCTTCTTTTGGTCAGAACTCTTCGCCAATGACAGCAATCCTCTGTCTACTATAAACACATGTTCCCAAACACTTCATATTCACCGAAAATCATTCTAACTATCTTATATTCTTCTTGTGCTCTCATACTTGCATTCAAACAGCAAAAAAGCATTTTATTGCTTCGAATCTTCAAATAAACTTTCATAATCTTCGATTCTTAGCATTACCTTCTCTTCATATCTTCACATACACTTCATATATTTGAGGATTTGATTATAGGAGGTTTGTACTATCAGAGACAAATCAGTGTTATCAAGAACATATAGTGTCGGGTATTCTTTGTATTTGTTGAAGTCCTGTTCTACTGCTCAGGCGTATAAACTCCTCTTCAGCTGCTGAGGCGAAATCCTGTTCGCTGCTCAGGTCCCTGTTCAGCTGCTCAGGGGTTGTATAGACCTGTTCCTCCGGGTTAAGTGAGGGTTGTTGTTTTAGTGAAATTCCAGAAGGAGTCTCGGACTGGATGTAGGACGGAGCTCCGAACCAGTATAAAAATCTCCAGTGTAATTTTACTGTACTACTTTTATATTTCGCATGATTTACTGTATAGCTATCGTCACTACACTCTGTATTAGCATATATCCATATTACACGGTCCTAGCACACTTTCATAAAGGCCCAAATTGTTTTGGGTTCTAGGTTAATTTTCAAATTTCAGTTTAAATTTTTATAGTAATATTTTAAATTTAAAAGGTAAAGTTTAGTATAAAATAAAATTTTGTAAAATTTATAAAATAATTTTAAATTTGTTTTGAATTTTTTAATGATTTCAAAAATTATATAAATTAAATAATTAACTAATTAACGATGATATATGTGTGTATAACATATCTTAAATTGTATGGTAGGTAATAAATTAAAAAATTTAATTTATTGAAAATATTTAATTAAAAATGTTTTAATTAAATGAATATTTATTTGATAAATATATTAACCAAAAGTAACTTAATAAATATACATACATGCGTATATATATAGCTATAAATGTTGTAGGTAATATCAGTCTTAAATTGCTTAGGATGTATAAAATAAAATTTGAATTTTACAAATACAGAAGTAATTTAATTAAGTGGAAATTAGCCACAATGGCCTCTTTAGCAAGTGGAATTAGTTTCTAGGACACACAACTAAAATAATCATTTTCAAGGACAAAACACAAAATAATTAGTTTCTAGGGCCTAAAAACCTACGTAATTATGTCCTTCAAAGTAATTAGACTGCTGACTTTGTCCTTGAAAGTAATTATTATACTGACTTTGGCCTTAAAAGTAATTTCTTTGAATGTGCGTCCTAGAAACTAATTGGACTGCAAAGTTTGTCCTTTGGTGAAATGCCCCTTTAATTAATTTGTTTATTAAATTAATAAATTAAAAGTAATTAAATAAGTTTTAATATATAATGTACATAAGAATATCATATAAGTTAACTAAATTATAAAAATTATAAACAAATTAAACTTGTGTAACGACTGGGGCATTTTGACTCTCGAAAATCGACACGGATACGCCTATTATATTGCATGCCGAGTAATCGAATGAAGGAAAAACCTATTGTTAGAAAAAAATTAAGAAGGAAGAAGATAAGAAGAAAACTAAACAACATAAAATCTCAGAGCGGAACAAATAATCTATAATATACATCAAATTTTTACACAAAAACAAAACTGCAATATGTATATATACATAATCAATCTGATTATACTAACCTATTCAGCCTGGACAGTTATAACAGCCCGCCCTTACAATTGCTGATAAATACAACAACAAATGCAGCATAAAGATAACCATATATGTAAATAAGTCTTTAAACCTCCAAATCGTCTTCTAAAGTTCCAAAGCATCCAACTAAAATTCTGTAAATATGCTTGGTCTGACCCGAGCATTATAATAAAATAACACCCGTGTTGGTCTAGAAAACCAGTGTGAGAAAACACACCCAACTAGATTTTAAAGTTATAGAAAACCGAATCAAGAGTTCTTGTAAGACCACGCCGCACATAAACACGGACGGATTTTTAACTTATGATAACCAAAATATTTCATATGAATTTCTCTGATATTATAATGGTGTCTAAATACAATATTATTAATCGTAGTTGAAATAGTTACATTAATTAAATTCCAGTATAATAGGTATACAACTAAAACCATAAAGGATCGTATTGGAAAATGGATTCCATACAATGACTGGGCTACCGGGGTACCACCCATCACGGTGCATCTCTAGATAAAATAACACTGAGGTCAAACCTATCGACCGCAGCCAACACAAGACAGACCTACCCCTTACTGAATAGTACTGAATATGATCATCCTTTCGTTAATAGATCCCAAGCATACAAATGAGAGATAATAGCGACTCTAGATAAGGATGATCATAACATACTTAGAAGCGACCCATTTAGCCCTGTTGCTCCTCCTTAATTTTATTCATTCTCGGTTGATGAGGCTTGAGGCTACGTTTTACCTTTTATATAGCACTTCACACTTGGAATGCTAATACTGCCTTCCAAGCAACAATGAAATACTAGCATTCATCCATACAAGTTCGTTTTGAGACTGAACAAAACACTCGAGAGCTCTATCTCGAATTACATCATCTTGAAAATGTCTTCACTTCGGAACACATTTGTTGGGTCGAAGTGGCTTTCTGGTAACATACCCAATCCCGGTCTCTTTGAAAAAAAATTCGAAAATTCTTGGTAAATTCAACCCCAGTTCTTTAGGAAATAAACAGTCAAAGATAAGAGTAGAGATCAGCTCCTAACCGTTAGTGGACAGATTTCCTTATCATTGTCTTAGAAGAACAAAATGAAATTAATATGCACAATACATCATCATCAGAGATGACTGTGCCATATAACTCACGTGTTTCTTCAAGATATTTCCAAAGTTACATTTTAGGTCCATTTCCGATAGTTGGTTATTTAACCATCGAATAACAAACATCCAATCAGAGATTTATGTCATAGGGAAAGCCAATATTGGTCAAGCACATAAGCGATCACAAGCCTCCTTTAATAAATCTTTCATTCATTAAAATCACTTTGTAAATTACTTGTATATAAATACTTTTACAAAGATATACTCACAAATCCCTATATTCAATAATTAGAAAATATTCATTTACTTATCTCAAGGGTGTAAGTATATTCATAAAACCGAGAAAGATTTTCTTTTAATTTGATTCAAAATCAATTAAATTCATTAAAATTCTCAAGAATCATTTGTAAACCATCTTATAATCTCTGAAAATCATTTATAACTCTTTTATAAAATTTAATCACTTAGAAATTATTTTTATACATTTTCTAAAATGATTTATAAATCCTTTACAATCCATAAACTGTTTATTTTTCCAAAACACCTTATAACAAACAAGTCCATCGACTAAACATTTATCACATAGTAGGTTACCACTTAAAAACATCCTTTTACAAATATATGAATCCATTTCTTAAACTCTTTTTGCAAATATCTAACCATTTATAAAACTCTTTCATCTTGTAAATATTCATCCCTTAAGTCTTCAGACTATTTTATAAAATCCAATATCTCGAAAACATTTATACATAATTAAAAGTCTTTACTTCAAAACTATTTCATATAAAATAACTATTTAAAATAGCATTATAAATAAATAATAATTATCTATCTTAAAACATCTTAAAATAATTATTAATCATTTCAAAAGTAATAATGGTAATTCTTTATTCTTATTATAAATAATAGAAATTAAACCTTATTAGTAAATCCTTATTATTGTTTTCAAACCATAATTATTCTTAAAAAATCAACCTTTCAAAATATTAACATTTTGATGAATTACCCAGAGTGTGAAAATCAAATTTTGGTTTACTCCATGGATTAAAAATGGCTTGATACTCCAAAGAATGCTCTCATGTGATTGTCTTATCTAGTCTGACATATCCTTATATGCTAGAGCCATATCCTATATCTCCAATGGAAAAATCTCTCTTTCTCATATAAGTAATTCCTTAATAAATGCATTACGGATATTATTTAATGATAAACCCTATATCTATAGCCAAAAGAAGAATATAAATGGCTTAATAACCTTAAGGACCACTTTACTCATATTATCTACACTGCCATCGCGGGAGAGAAACACCCGCCTTTCTTCCATTGGTACAAAAATGTCTGGAACATAAATGCAAATGAAAAAGCTTAATTTTATGCACTGGAAGGTACTTAGAAATACTCTGCACACTCTGGGTAATCTAGCAATCAAAGGTATAATTGTCTCGACTATGTGCTTATTTTGTTCATCTACGAATGAGGATATTCATCATTTGTTCTTTAGTTGTGCCTTCACTTGATTCTTATGGTCTAAAATAAGGATAAGAAGTGGATTTGGTTCATTACAGATTGCCAGTAAACTTGAATGTATGAGTACAATGCTTAAGATGGAAGCAATCATCTTCGTATGAGATATTAATATTGCTGAAATTTACGGTCTCAGAAATTTAGCATGAAAGGAATCAGAGAATATTCACTCATGAGAGCAAGAATTGTATGTAGATCTATTATTAGATATGCAGTAAAATACACTCCATGATATCCATGTCTTCCTACCCTTTTGATACTGTCATAATTGCCAAGTGGTCCTAGCTTGACTATTGTGTCCTTCTTTCCTTCGGCCTTTTTTATTTTTTTTCTTTGCTTTTTCTTCTTTTTTACTTCTCTACTTCCTTGTATCTCATTTATATTGTAAGTTTCTGCTTATTAATATAAAGAAATGGTGGGGGCCATTCAACCCCGGTGGCTTTGCAAAAAAAACAACTATAAACAATACTAATATAATTTAAATAACTTTAAACAATATTACTATAACTAAATAAACTTAAAATAATATTGATATAATTTAATAATCTATAAATAATATTAATTTAATAAATAACTTTAAAATAATATTAATATAACTTAATAATTTAGAAACAATATTAATTTAATTAAATAACTTTAAAACAATATTAATATAATTAAATAACCTTAAAATAATATTAATTGTAAATAAATCATCCTTTTTTTAAAACAATATATTTTTGAAACCCATTTTCAGGTTTAAAATCATTTTCTACCTTAAGTCCAATTTCAATTCAATTGGCAATTTATAATATTACAAGAATACCAATTTTGGACCAATGACTACCCAATGCTTAACCTATATCAATATTGATTTTCTGTCACTACTGGGTTTTAGTATTTCAAACATATAACAATGTTATAACTATAATGTCCACAATTAGGTCCATTTATCAATAATCCATATAAAAGAAATATTATTGAAACAATTCAATAATAGCAAAGAATCCCATTAGATCTCTCCAACCTTTCTCCCCCACACCGCAACATTATAAATCATAAAATATAATCAACCACTTCGAGGTGAGATTCGTATATAAAGGGTCATCCGCTCTAATATGGGGACATAATAGGTTCTCATCCGCACCAATAGGCAGAAATATATCCAAACCAACTAATAAATATAATAATCCATCCAAGCAATCATTCAACAATTTTTATTAACTATATATCATACTGGTTAACCGAAAAGGTGAGTTTAACTCATCGAAATTTCTATTGTCGCCGAGGCATTCTAGTTCCGCCTAAATCAAACGATGTTCGATTTAGAATGAATTTCAACTAGTTCCAATCGTCACCAAACAATTTCCATTTTGTAGTATTCACCGATACGAACCTAACGCAACTGACTGCGTTCGATTTGGACCTAATATGAATTAGATATTGATTTTACACCTTCACGAATTAAATAATATAATTAAAACTTAATTACATTCATTAATTACCTAACCCTCCACTAAACTTATTTAAAATAAATCATGCTTCTCAATACTCCTTCCTCTTTCGACATACCAAGGCACACTTGAAAGAAAATGATCACCTCCTCCTCCTCTGGCCACGAGCCACCACCGTTATCTCAACTAAGCAAGCCCTTACTCCATTGCACCCACACCCATAGGCTCAAACCTCCACCTTGCCGCCATTTTCTCCTACGAACCCATTCTTTTTTTCCGTTCAACTAGGGATTTCGGTGCCACCACGCGAAGCCACCCCTCTAAACTTCGACCGTAGCTAGCTCTTCTGAAAGTTTATGTGGATCGTATACTATGTATATGACAAATAATTATTATATACACGATGAATTAAGATAATGAGATAATATTAAAATAATAAGATCACACCAAAAAATTTATACTGGTTCGGACCTTCCGTCCTACGTCTAGTTCCAAAGCTCCTCTTCGGAATTTCACTAATCACTAACCCTCGCTTTGTTCGGAGGAATAGGCTTATTATAATAGAAGTCTTTCATCAAAAATGTGCACTGATTAACCTTGATATTGACAATACATACAAGTCTTCCTATCCACCCGATATGTATAGATATGAATTTGTGTGTGCTTTGGAAATATGGAATAAAATTGAACCAAAATTAATGATCTTTGGTTGAAATATTAATAACAAACATGAGTAATCTTGAATTTAAATGCAAGTAAATATAGAGAATAGAAATCAGAAAATTAGTCACTTTGATTGAAAAATATTGATGTATTTATAGTTGTGAAAAGGTTGGTTTGAAGTATTGCTACCATTTCTCTTCGCATCTGGATATGCTTCTGTTTGAATAGAACTGAATTGGAGAAGAGATGCATAAAGTAGCCTTTCAGATTTTGACAGTTGCATTTTTAAAAAATTCTCGGAGCCATATCTAGACGTCTGGATTATGATGACTAGATGTCTGATCATGGTTGTCACGAAAAATTCCAGAGGCTCAAACTAGACGTTTGGAGTAATAAACCACACATTTGGCATATGTTGAATTCTATTCTATTTGATATGTATATTTTTCTGTATACAAAATCTAGGGAGATTTTTACATTCTATTTCTAGGATTTCTATATAATTTTTAACTTTCCACTATTGTGATCTATCTTCCATATTTTGATTTGTATTCTTGAGAATCTGCAAAAACTAAGATACGAGATATATGAATAATTATCATGATGTGGTTTGTCGGCTTCAAAAGTTGTAGATAGGAGTTCCTAACATTCTCTCCCTTTTTCATAATGACAAACTATGTATATTTTACTCCCCTTGTATACATGTATATTATTTGTTATCCTCCCCCTATGTGTGCGCATATTTTCGCCCCCTTTGGGATTATCAAAAAGAAAATAG
Organism: Allium cepa; assembly: GCA_030765085.1. Lineage (NCBI taxonomy): Eukaryota > Viridiplantae > Streptophyta > Magnoliopsida > Asparagales > Amaryllidaceae > Allium > Allium cepa. Next base: position 951,757,124 of record CM060934.1, on the reverse strand, counting down.
AGAAAATAGAAAAGGAAATATAAAACATAGAACTTGGAGTACATAATATTTGAATTAGGAGCACATAAAGTGAGAAAATGCAGAAAACAAAAATATAATGGAAAAAAAGTGGAAACTACTGGTAATAGTTCGTTGATTCAGAGAAACTGCTGTACATATTATTATAGGATTCCCAAACAGTTGAAGGATCGGAAGTGTTCTCTAGCCAATGACGTTCATCATTATACTCCTCATCCTCGTGAATAGATAATCCTTGAAAAGCCAAGTACCCCTGCTGATGATGGGAAGGATATTGCATATTAAATTCCTCACTTTCCTCTTCATATGTGTCCTGTAATGGTACGTCTTCCTTTGGTTCATTTCCTCGTAATTGTGTTGTAGAGCGTGGAATTGAAGAGACATATGGAGCAGGTGATGGAGCTGATGGTGATGATGATGAAGATCGGGATGATGATCGACCATGAACTTTCCTCGTTATTTTCCCAAGAGTTTATACAACCTTATATAGTGTTTTCTCAACTTTATCCATGCAAGAAGATATGCTTGAAACAGATCTATCAAGACGGACAACTTTCTTTTCTAAGATTTGTTGATTACGAGATAAAAGTTATTGATTTCAAATGGATAAGTCATGATATGATTCTGTTGAAGTAGGTTCTCCTCGGGCTTCTAGAATCTATGAGTCTGAGTGATATTCGGAAGGATGTTATTGGAAAAAATATGGACCTGGTTGTTGTGGAGGGGGTTGTTGCTGTTCTTGTGGAGATTGTTGTTGATATTGTTGTTGTTGTATTGTCCATTGAAGAAATGATATTATCGGTGGTGGTTCATCTGGTAGATGCATAAGTTTGAAGTATTTGGACCCACTTTCTTTAATTTGTAATTCTTCAAAATATGATAGATAAGAAGGAATACCTTGTGATTGAAGAATCTGCATTATATAAGGTGCATAAACAATTGTCTAACGCTTTTGAATCCAGAAATTTTTAATTTCATCAAAAAGAAATTGAGACCAATTAACTTTAACACCTTCAAATATAGCATCATAGCTTTGTGATCATTTTCATATATTTGATCATGACTTCCTTTTCTTGGTATTATAGTGTTAATAATCATACGATATAATAGTCTTGCCCTAGGTCGAAGGTTCTTTGTATTCCATTATTCCATATGATTTTCCCAAAGGAGGCAACTGACCTCATCATGGGGTAAAAATCTTTTGTTGGTATGTTATTTAATTCGATGCCTATGCAAGAGTAATAGAGAATTCATCCTAACATACCAGAAGTAAGTTTGATGATTTTACCATATACACTAGCCCAAAGCCAATTTTCATCATCTTCAGGATTCCAAATGGAAGAATTACATATATTTGAGTAAAAACAGAAAAATAACTAGCTGATCTATGGTTACCTCATCTGGTCCTTGTTCAATCAGATAGCTAACCTTGGCATCTTTACATAATGAATGCATTTCATAGAGAGGAAATCGTAGTTTTTGGTAGAAGGACCTAGAGGAAACTTCATAATCTTCAAATATTCAAATCTTTTGATGGAACTAGGGCTTTGATCAAGCCAAGATTTGATGTGAGAATCGGTGACAATAGTTGATTGAGATGTAGATCTTTGATCTTTCTTTTGTTTCTTTGTAGATTTTGATTTTGGAGGCATTGTTTTTGAAACTTGAAAGTAAATTTTTAGATCTTGTTTTAATGGGGTTTTGTAGAGAATGAAAAGATGAGGTAAAAAATTGAAGAGTTGTTGTAATATAGTAGAAAGGCGGCAGATTGTCAGAGGCAGAAACATACTCTAGATGTTTGGACTGATAAGGCAGACGTGTGGGCCTTTAAATTTTTTATATTACGGTAGGCAGAAAGCAAGGCCAGATGTATGGGAACATGTAGTAAGATGTTTGGATTGTTGCAGAGATTGTGAGAGAGGTTTTCGATCGTGTAATCAAACGACTGTTTCTATATTCCAGACGTCTGTTTTGACAAACTTTTGCTATTGCGATTGTCAACGAATGAATTGAGTCTTATTACAACCTTGAATATATTATATACGTATATTATATATGTATACGAAATATGATTTTTAGAAGAACAAAATTTTTTTTCCATGAATTTGGTTTTTTCCTTGTATTTTCTTTTGATGCTCGTAGTGGAGACCAAGAAGGAGGTACTGGACTAAATTGGTCTTTAGATGTTCCTTCTCCCCATAGTTTACGTGGAGTTATTTGACGAGCATGCGGAGGAGTTTCAGTTAGATGAGGAAATCGTATATGAACACAATCCTTAGTAGGAGAATGTCCACATATGGCAAGGATGCATATCTCTAGAAAATTTAAGTGAGCTTCCTGGCATCTTTGCTTGTAATATATTTCTCTCTGTACATCCATCATTTCTTTTTGATAATGATGGATTTCGTCGGCTTTGTCGAAAATAGAGGATTCTAGAAGATTAACACCATGCTTGGCTTTCTTTCATTTTGGAGAGCAGCCGGTATGATATGTAGGCGAAGGAACAACTTTTATGGATGGAGATGATTTAGGAGTTGTTTTGGCAGGAGATGTATATGTACTACCTGATGATGGCGATGAAAAATCAATGGTAGAGTAAGTGGAGTCGTGGTCGGATGACATGTTTAAAAAAAAAACTTCAATATTTATTTACAAAGGTATGTATTGATAAATTTTTACTGTGAGTTGGTTAAAAAAATTGATATATGTATGTATATGTGTGTGTGTGTATAGGAGTAGAATTTTATATTTTAATCATTTGTTTGTTTTATTTGATTAAATATTAGTAGTTTGCAGAAAAACTTGGTATAGAAATTAGAAGAACCATTAGCCACTAATGTTGAGAAGTGAAAAGAATTATGAATTTTATTCTCGTGTTTGTTAAAGTTCAGATAGGGTGCATATTCCGAGTTATCTTTTAAGTTTTATAAATGATTTTTCACATAAAAGATTTGTAAAAATATATGCTATCTGATTGTCAGTGTTAATGAATTCTAAACAAATTATTCCTTTTTCTATGTTATCTCAAAGAAAATGATGTCTAATATCAATGTGTTTTGTTCAAGAATGATTTATAGGATTTTTTAGATAGATTAATTGCACTTGTAATATCACAATATATCGGAGAACAAGTTATAGTTTTACCAAAATTGTGAATGTTTATTGCATATATATTACTTGTACACAAGCCGAAGAAGGAAAAATGTATTCTGCTTCACAAGTTGAAAGAGAGACACAATTTTTCTTTTTTATAAACCATGAATTAAAGATTGACCGATAAAATGCAGGTACCACTTGTGCTTTTTTTTCCATTTTACAACCTCCAAAGTCTGCATCGCTAAATGATACAAGTTCGAAAATCGTACCTTTAGGATAGAATAAGCCATAACCTTTGGTGTTGGATAAGTAACGTAAAATTCATTTGACTGCTCTATGATGTGATTCCTTTGGTTGAGCTTGAAAACGTGTATATAAAAAAACACTCATCACTATATCGGGTTGACTGGTTGTTAAATATAATAGAGCATATCATACTACGATAAGATTTTTCATCAAAGTCTTTTCCATTTTCATCTTTGTCTAAATATAAGGTTGTACTCATAGGAGTTGGTTTACTAGTAATATTTTCCATTCTGAATCATTTAAGTAAATCCTTGCGATACTTCTCTAGATTTATAAAAATGCCATTGTCCAACTTTTTTATTTGTAATCCAAGGAAATTTTTTAATTCACCCATATGTGACATTTCAAACTCATTTTTCATTATGTCAGAAAATTCATTACACAAACTTTCATTAGGTGACCCAAATATAATGTCATCAACATATATTTGTACAACTAGTATATCGTTATTTTTATGTTTTACAAATAATGTATATTTTGCCAATTTGAAATCGAAAATTTTGTAGATGAGTTTTTAGTCGATCGTACCAAGCACGTGGGGCTTGTTTTAAACCATATAAAGCCTTTTTTAGTTTAAAAACATGATCTGGATATTTTTCATGAATAAATAATGGTGCTTGTTCTAAAAAACTTTTTCTTTGATAAAACCATTTAAGAAGGTACTCTTAACATCCATTTGAAATAATTTAAAGTTGTGATGACATGCAAAAGCAAGTAGATTACAAATTGCTTCGAGATGAGCTACGGGAGCAAACGTCTCTTCGTAATCAATTCCCTCTTCTTGGTTGTAGCTTTGATCCACTAACCTTACTTTGTCATGAGTAATATTTTCATTTTCATCTGCTTTGTTTTTGAAAATCCATTTTGTTCCTTTTGCAGATTGATCTGATGGTCTAGGAACGAGTTCCATACATTATTGCATTCAAATTGATTTAATTCTTCTTACATTGCTAAGATCCAAGAATCATCTTTTGATGCTTATTTATAGTTTTTAGGTTCTGTATTTGAGATAAAAGCAACGTGACTCATTTGATTTAAGTTATTTCTAGTGACTCGAGAATTTAAGTCTCCAATTATATTATCCAAAGGATGATTTTTTTAATATTCATGTGGGTGATCTTAAAACATTTTCATTATTATCAAAGGATGAATTATTCATATTATTTGTATTTTCAGTTTGATTTTGAGTTAAAATTTCATCTTCTTCTTCTTTAATAGTTTGTTGGAAATTTTCATCAAAGGATATAGGTAAGATTTCTTCTATAATATTTGTTTGTTTATTATAAATTCTATAAGCTTTACTACGTTCTGAATAACCAACAAAAATTCCTTCGTCCATTTGGGATCAAATTTTCCAAGATTATCTTTAGTATTTAAATTAAAATATTTTGACCCAAAAATTCTGTGACACGAAACTTTTGTTTACTTTCCATAAAAAATTTCTTAATAAGTATTTTTATTCATGGGTCGAAGTGCGACATGATTTAATACATAACAGGTGGTGGCAACGGCTTTAGCCCAGAAATGTTTGGGTAGATTACTACTAATTAGTAGTGTTAGTGCATATTCCTGTAGAGTTCTATTTTTGCTTTTAACTACACCATTTTGTTGTGGTGTTCGTGAAATCGAAAAATTATAACTAATTCCTTTTTTTCTTACAAAAATTGGTAAAAATTCATTTTCGAATTCTCCTCCATGATCACTCCGCATATTTTATTTTTAAATCCATTAAGTTAGTAATCTGTTTTGCAAAGATTTTAAACATTCCAAAGTACCACTTTTATGTTTAAAAAGTAATGACCAAGTTTATCTTGAAAAATCGTCTACAATTACAAACACATATTTGTTATGATTTATAGCGTACTTATGTTGGTCCAAATAAACCTAAATAAAGTAATTCTAATGTTTTCTTAGTAGATATTTTATTTTTAGATTTGAAGGAACTTTTCTTTAACTTGCCCATTTGATAAGCGTCATATAAATTTTTAAATTTCTAATTAATTTTAGGTGGACTTCTAACTAGATCATGTTTTGCTAGTTTGTTGATATATATTTAAAATTTATATGACAGAAACAATTGTGTCGAATCCAAGGATCATCATGATTTGCGGATAGACATAAATCTGAATTATTTTTAATGTTCATATTTAGAATATATATTACGATTTCTAAATCCTTCAAAGAGTAAATTTTTGCTTTGATCGAAAATTTTACATTTATCTTTTTTAAATTTTATATTAAACCCTTTATCACACAACTGACTTATACTAAGATGATTATATTTTAGATTTTCTACTAATAGAACATTCGAAATAATAGGAGTGTTGGAGATACCGATATTACTGACTTCTCCAATGCAAATGACGAACCCTTTTGAATTATCACCAAAAGTTATAGTGCCACCATCAATGTATTTTATATTTGACAGCATGTGAGCATTTCCAGTCATATGATTGGAGCATCCACTATCTAATATCCATTTCTCTTTATTTTTGTATTTGGATACCTACAAAAATAAAAATATTTAAATTGATACCCATTTTATTTTTGGGTCCTAAGTGTTGGTTTGTGAATGTAACCATACCCAAGATGGTTTGGCTCCTTTGGAAATGTAATTATTATTGTGAATCACCTCTTTCACATAATTACCTATATGTTTTTATTTAATTAGGTAGTTATTTGTTTTAGGCAAATTTTAATCATTTTTGAATTTGTGATTAATTTCCTATTTTTGGAAGAAAATTTTATCTTAGTATAAATCTTACTATACTTTGTAATTTTTGCTTTATTCTCAAATCCTATTCCATTTCGATTTTTGAGTGGCTTGGAAATTTTAATTAAATTCTCAAAGTCTTGTTTTCCTTTGTAAAATTTTGTAATATTATTCGTAATTTTATCAAATTTGTTAAATTTTACTATACTTTGTAATATTTTTCGTGTGCTAACAATGGCGACCTTCCTGAGTGCTAATTTTCCTCGTGTTACCGTTCCTCGTTAATTTCTGCATGTCGTTCTCTAATCTCTCCCCTGCTTTCCCCCCACCCTCCTCCCCTCTCCTTCCTCATGCCGGCCGCTCCTCCATTGCTACCTCTCACCTCAACTCCTTCCCCTTCTCTTTCTTCCGCCAGATCTGACCGAATTTTCAACGACCTGCCTTCTACGCCCCATCGTCCTTTGCCTCAACTTCATTCAAACTCTGACTTCCCTCCTCTACCCGCGGTTATTCCTCCTTCCCTTGGTCCAGCTGCTTGCCTTAGCCCTTGTCATAAATATTCATCACCTATGCCTGCTGCTGTCTTGCAACCTGAGGACGGAGATTGCCTTCGACTGTGTTTGGTAAGGTACCATTCTCTCTCAACGTTGGTGATGTTGGTTTGGGTTTATCTGAGAATTCGAAAAGCGTTTTGGGAAATTCTAGTTTATTGCTAGATTACATTAACGAGTGTGAAATGGTTGGTGTCTCTGATATTACTGGTTTGGGTGTTGGCCAGATTGGTTGTGTTATGCATATAGCTTTGGCTGTTGCAACTAGCTCTGATCGATGCATTGATAGTGTTTGTGTAAACGCCTGTGTCAAAAGTGTTCCCCCTCACAGCAATTTGTGTTCTGGATGTTCTATATCTATTGTCTCTAGTAAGCCCCATGTTGTGGAGAGGTCTGGATCATCATTTCTTGATAAAGCATCCCTAGCTGGCACCAAATCTTGGTCCTCACTTTTCTCTTCTCTTTCGAGTAATGCGGGTGACTACAAACCGATCATGTTTGATATTGTTGAGGAAAATGGGATGATGATCCCTCCCCTATTGTTTTGCAAGCTGGTTTGGATTACTGTTCAGATTATCCAGTAGGTTTCTTTTTGGACCCTATCACCGCCTGCGTGATGCGACTTCAGTTTGCCGTAGGGCCTGGAAGCTACATGGTGAATTGAGAGTTAAGCTGGTTGATTCCATGTATTTCCTCAAATTTTCCTCCCCTGAGGATCGCCGTCGTGTTCTTGAGGCCGAGCCTTCCCTTTTTGATGGGCAACCTTTTATTATTACTCCTTGGTCTCCGACTGTGGCTAGTGCCCGTGAGCAAGTACTATCTATCCCTGTTTGGGTTTACTTTTCGCAAATTCCCTCTACTCTTCAACCATTACTCGGTTTGAATTGGCTAGCTTGTAACATTGGTAATTTGAAATGTTTTGATACAAATACAGTTGCGCGTGAGAAATTGGTGTATGCTAAAACTTTGATTGAGATCTCCCCAAATAAGCCTCTCCCTTCCGCTATTCCTGTTCAGCTAGCTGTTGGACATGTTGCGGTTGTCCGTGTTTGATACGGTTGGGTTCCTGATATATGTTCTACCTGCCACTCCTTTAGCCACCTGGCTACTGCCTGCATGCATTCTGTTGTCTCTGTAGCTGCTCCTAAGATCCCTCTGCCTCGACCCCCGCTTAGGAAATGGGTTCCCAAGGTTGTCTCTCCTTCTGACCCATCTCCTGTTGTTCCCTTTCCTGACTCGGGGCTGCCTCCAGTTTCTGTCGCTACGCCTGCCTCCCCTGCTGCTATGATTGTCCCTAGTGATGTTTCTACTATTCTGGTAGCTGCTCCTGATCCTGTTCCGCCTCGTCTGCCTATTGTTTGGGTTGAGACTGAGGGGTGTTGGGTTGATCTCAAATCTGATATGAGATTTAACCCTTTGAATGATTCTTACTATAGATTCGTTTCAGATGATCATCATGACCTTAGGTGCCTACATTACTCTCCTTCCGGTGATTCCTTAGTTCTTGATATGGTCGGACAGTTCGCGCGGTTGAATTCTATCTTGCTTGTTGATTCTTCCTGGAATCGTTCTTTTATATATTCTCCTGATGTTGTGGTTTTGATCCGTGTCTTGTTTCGCATTTCCACCCCTATGCTGGTTTTTTGGGGATTGTCCCCTTGATGTCTTCCCATTCTATTGATGATGATGGTGAATCTTCCTCTTCGAAGGAGTTATAGTCTTTGTAATTGATTTAGTAGTCGTGGCATGTCTATCACACTCCTGTGCTGTTGTTTTCTTTTCCTTAGTAGTTTAGGTTCTTTTACCTAACTCCTGTATTTCAAGTTTTTATTACGGTCGTAATAAAGATGGTCCGCTATAGAACTGGCTTGCCTTGCAAAAAAAAAGGTTAGCGTTTTCAGATCTTGAAATTTCTAGATTATGTTTTAAGATAATATGCTCATTATTAATTTTATTATTTCTAGTTTAATTTTTCCTAATTCACAAGATAAATCATTATTTTCAATAGAAAGATTCTTATATTTTTCTTGAGCACTTTCTAATTCTTCTTCTAAAATAGATTTTTCATCGTTTAGTAACTCTATTTCAAGTTCTAATTGATTTATTTTAGCAACATATTCCTTATTTAATTTTTTAGTTTCTCTATATTTTTCATCGAGTTCCATACTTATTTCTAAAATTTCATCATAAGTAAGATCAGGACATACCTCCTTAGTGTGTGCCATGAAACATATATTCGCTTGCTCTGTATCACTTTCGCTGTCACTATCGGATGAAGAGGAAGAATCAGAGTCATCCCATATGACTTGGAAAGCATTTCTCTTTTTCTTAAATTGCTCGAACTTAATTTTCTTTTTCCCATTGTTGAGTTTTGGGCAATCTTTCTTCATATGTCCTAACTGATCACATTCAAAGCACTTGATCAAAGTTTGATTTGATGAATTAGATTTTTTTGCTATTTTGGAATCTTATCATTTTCTTGAATTTCTTAAATTTGTTGTGGTTCTTGAAAATAAATACAATTTCATCTTCATCCAATTCAGAATGTTCATTGCTTGCTTGAAACGCTATGTTCTTCTCTTCATGGTTTTGTTCCTTTCTGGCCTGCAAATTAGCTTCATACAACATTAAATTTCCAATCATTTCTTCAACTTTGAGTACATAAAGATCATTAGCTTCTTCGATAGCCAATACTTTTTTTTCCCACTCAATTGTTAAAGAGTTGAGAATTCGAGATACTAAATTAAAATCAGTAAATTTAACTCCTAGTGCCATAAGATCATGTTGAGTAGTTTGAAATCTTGAGAACATGTCAACAATTGACTCATTTTGTTTCATTTTGAAAGATGAAAATTGATTTTGTATAATTGATATTTTTTGTTTGATCTTAGTTGTACCTTCATGTGTAACTTGTAAAGCATGTCATATATCACAAGCAGTAGTACATAACATAACATGTGAAAATTCATTTTTATCAAGGGAGCAAAATAGTACTTAATAGCTTTAGCATTATTAGAAGCAACAGTTTTTTGTGCATGTGTCCACGTGCTAATATTTGTTTCAAGTGCTACATACTTAATTTGAGTTGCTGACCATATTTCCAAACCATTTACTTCCATAAAAATTATCATTTGGGTTGACCAATATGCATAATTAGATCCAGTGAATAGTGGAGGATGTGTAGTTGACTGACCTTCTTGAAAGATACTTGCCATATTAACAATTTTCAAACATGTGTTACTGTGATTTGAACTAACCTTGCTCCGATACCAATTGAAAGTCTATGTGGATTGTATACTATGTACAGACAAGTAATTATTATATACGGGATGAATTAAGACAATGAGATAATAGTAAAATAAAAAGATCACACCATAAATATTATACTAGTTCGGATCTCTCATCCTACGTCCAGTCCCGAAGCTCCTCTTCAAAATTTCACTAATCAATAAGCCTCGCTTAGCCCGGAGGAATAGGCTTGTTACAATAGAACTCTTTCGTCGACAATGTGCTCTGATTAACATTGATATTGACAATGCGTACAAGTCTTTTAAAATCTCCACTAGATATGTATAGATATGAATTTGTGTGTGCTTGGAAATATGGAAGAAAATTGAACCAAAGTTAATGATCTTTGGTTGAAATATTGAAAGCAAAAATGAGTAATCTTGAATTTAAATGTAAAGTAAATATAAAGAATAGAAATCAGAAAATTAGTTACTTTGATTGTAAAATCTGTGATGTACTTGTAGTTATGAAAAGATTGGTTTGAAGTGTTGCTACCATTTCTTTTCGTATCTGGAGATGCTTCTGTTTGAATAGAATTGAATTGGAGAAGAGATGCACAAAGTAGCCTTTTAGATTTTGACAATTTCATTTTTAAAAAAAATCCCGAAGCCAAATCCAGACGTCTGGATTATGATGACCAAACGTCTGGTCATGTGTTGTCTGGAAAAATTCCAGAGGCTCGGACCAGACGTCTGGAGTAATAAGCCAGACGTCTGGTATATGTTGAATTCTGTTTAATTTGAAAGTATGTATTTTTCTATATACAAAATCCAGGGAGATTTTTACATTCTATTTTTAGGATTTGTATACAATGTTTAACTTTCCACTGCTATGATCAATGTTCCATACTTTGATTTGTATGCTTGAGAATCTGCAAAAACTAAGATACGAGATATATGAATAATTATTATGATGTGGTTTGTCGTCATCAAAACTTATGGATAGGAGTTCATAACATCTTCCCTCTACAAACGTTTCCTCTTCAGACCCCATTGCCCTAAAACCCACTGAAACGCCGCAACCAGTCAAAGACGTCTTCACCGTTCACCTCTAGATCCTGGCTATCCCATTACGATCCATGAGATCCAACCATATAATCCCCTTGTCTTGTTGTTGTAAATATAATCCTAGTTCACGACTTTGCGTAAATGTGATCGTGGTGGTTCGAATCGATGGTGATCGTTGGATTGAGAGAATTTTGATTTGAAATTTTTTCAAGCTTTCTAGTATTAGTTGCAATTTATAATTGAGGGAAAGTATGGTTCAAACAGTAGAGATATGGCTTGGTGGGAAGATGGTATGGTAGGAATGGTTGCGGTATGGTAGGGTGACAATTGCATAAATATATATTATTTTAATTAGTTAATATCCGGCTTTAAACGTTCGAAATTCTTAAACTCCAAATGAGGCATTCTGCTGAGCGTTCTATATGTTATACCTTCATCCCAGACATAATGGAACTTGCTTCGAGACCTAATTTGATCATATGCATACGATAACTTTTCAAACCCGGTTATTATATTAAATTTTCAATACTAAATTCTATGCGTTTTCGATCCCGCACGACCAAACGATACATTTAATCGCCATGGAATTTGATAACGTATTATAATTCACTATTACGGATCCAATGAAAGTGGTTTCGTCGAAATCCGAGACAGGGCCCCAAAATGCTATTTTTATATGTTAGTTAAAACGAGTTATTTTCAAAATCAGTTAAATCGCTTTTAAATCCAATTTAAAAGTTCTATTATCTTCATTCTTATTAAATAGAATTTAAATAAGCTTTAAAATTATTTTTACCTAGCTTAAAACCCAAGATTCGCTATATTTGAAATCCAGGTTATTTACCTATAAAATTAACTTTCCAATATTTAAAATCAATTAAATATTTCAAATTCAAATGACTAAAATTCTGAGTCGTTACAACTTGTATAGTATGAATGTATAATATAAGTGGAATTGTAAGAACCCAATCCAGCTTTAAGGAACAAGTACATACACTTTGTACATATATTAGGATTTTAGATGTTTCCGACACTTGAATCGCGAAAGTACTTTATAAGAGATACATGTTTCCCTAAATTGATATCATTTAATATATATATATATATATATATGTTTATATGTATGTGTGTGTGTATGTATAAGATTATGAATCTTTAATATAAATTATCCTCTACCATTTATATATTAATAGAGCACTTGCATACTCTTTAGTTGTTGAGATTTCCTCAAGCTAAAAATGTTATGTGCAATACTATTAATATATTGACTAAACGGGGTAAGTGTACACATATTTGTTAATCTTTCCTCAAAGTGCATGCATCATACTTAGATCGTCTTGAAATAGTGATATGAGTGAACTTTTGATTTTTTTAGCTTCCTTTAATGTCAAGATGAAGTTAAAAAAACCATGGGTTAGGAGTTGTATATGATACGACAGATAAGGTGTTACTCATCGCATGCAGGTCAATGATTTATTGAGCTTTTCTCAAGATCAGAACCCCAAGGCAAATGAGTCCTGATCCTCATTGGAGGAATAGAAAGATTTCTATGTTTTCTCTTAATTTTTGAGAAATATAAAAGTCTATCTAGAGCCTTAGTAGAAAAATGAAATATAACACTTAACCATTCTAATATTGTACGAATTATGTTATATACGTTGACATAATCTACTTCGATAAATTTGTGCAACTAATATAATTGATACAGGAAAATAGTCACATGGAAAAGTTGCAAAACAATTTAGTCTTAGGGACAACAAGTTTGTTTTTTTAGTCTAAATGACATTTTTAATGTGAACAGAAAATGATAGTTGCAGTTATCATTCTGTGATTTACACTAAAAAGTGTCCTTCAGCGTAAAATGCAAACTTCTTGTCTCTGAAACTAAAACTTTCTCAAACTTTTTCCCTCAGCCTAAAAACCCCTAATTGATAAAACTTTTAATAATTAAAAGATACAAATGAACTGAATAAAAATAGGTATAGAAACATATTATATATTTATCAATATATCTTTTGGCATGTTGTCACTTCAAGATCCATTCAAGAACCAATTCATACAACCACCAAAAAATTCATGCCCTGGTCACTTAACTGGTTATTTATACGAGACTATGTATTGTCTTCTATGAATTTCTAGCTCTCAAGTCATATAAGAACATGGATATTTGATCTATATTCAATCACATATAAATGTTATATGGTTAACAGTTGCAATTCGTAATGTATGAAACTTCAACGAAATTAGTTCATTTGGAATAAGCAAGTAAACAATAATACAAGATCATGTATTCAATATGATTGATTATAATAATGATTTCTTTGTGTTACTTCTAATACATTTGGCCATGTAAACAAGTAAACAAGATAGGCCTAGAAATTCGATTACTAAAACGTTTACTTGATCAATTTACAGAAGGTGCAATTTTTAATATCCTCAAATATTAAGGATGGCCAAGTGCATTTTCGTAAAGGGTTTAGTGCGGTATTTAGTAAGAGATTCCATTAAATGATTTGACCATTTTGAAAGCAAAGCAAATGCATGAGAGTGGATGTAATTTAAGCCACAATTGGGATGAATAGGGTAAATTGTTACCTCTGCTCATGGAGAGACACCAGAAATTAGAATTGAACAAAATACTAAAAATACTTAATATGAAAAGAGAAAAGTGATTTCTATCCTAAGTGTATTTTCATATAGAAAATTACATTTTATGAAAGTTATTCCTTTGAGTTCAAAATATTTGATCCGAAACTCTCAATTGTAAACCCGTTACAGTTTTGAAAATAATTTTTTTTGTAAGTGGTTGAATGTGGATTCACATTTCGTAAGCTATTCTAGTAGTGGTGGAAATAGTGGGTGCATATCATATAGCATTTCTTAGTGGATACGTCAAAAAATACCAAATATTATTTATGAAATAATAATCTTCTTCGGTGTTGACTAAAAATAGACATTGTTTTAATTTTAATGTGAGTATTATGAATATTTATTATAAGATAAAACTGTAAGATGGTATTTGTTTTCATAACAAAATGATGCACTATAAAATATAGAAATATATGAAATCCTATAATTATTTTAGAATTATAGACTAAGCCATATTTTTGATAAATAATTCTTTAACCATATGATTATGAATCATATAGTTCTGGTAAATAGTATTTCAAGCTATTAACGATAAAATTGAGTTAACTTCTTTTTCTCATGACGTGTACTTGAGAGAATGTACATAAGGTAATTTTAATTTCATATAAAACATAACTTACAAAATCATGCAAAATAAGAGTTAATATAATTCTACATATCCTAAGTAAAGAAGTTGACAGGTTGTATGAGTTGAGAGGTTGCACGTAAAATTTACTTGTGAGGGATATTGTGTGGATCACCTCGAAGGAGTTTGGAAACAACGAACATTCGTTATGAACATAAGTTCAGTAAACCTAGTTTTATACATACATAAAGGCAGTTCATAAAATGTTTCTAAATGCCTAGTCCATCATATTGAGAAATAATTATTGTTTCAAAAACATTAACTTCATGATGAAGGAATTTCTTTTAGAAATGATTAGTAGTGAAATGGATTTGGATACGAACCAAAGGAAAAATAACAGATTACAAAGGATGAAATAAAATTAAACCAAGCCCAAATGGATACAACTGATTAGAATGTTTAATAAGAACTCTTGCATATTAAAGATAAACTACAATTTCTTATCGACGTCGAAAAAAGATTTCCTTAGTTGTCAATATGTCATTAAGAGTATTGATTCTACATATGACATGATGCACAAAACTGGAATGGGTTCCAAGTACATATCAAAATACGACTTTGATAGTTGTAGCCAAAGGGATATGATCCATCGATCGTAAAAGTGTCTCCGAGAAGAAGACCAATTGTTGATATGCAAAGATTTTGATCAATGACAATGTGCCTCAACAAAAAAGGAAGAGATATGTGCAAAGCTAAAGAAAGATCGATGAAGACCAAACAAACATAAGTATGATTTTTTATATAGGTCTTAGTCTAGATTTATTGTTAAAATCTATCCTCAAGAGGCTTGCACGAACACTTGAAAACATTTTATAAACTTCATTTTTATTTAAGCTTTCACTATGCATATTTTAGAAGTTCAGTCGACTAAATAGGAATAGCCAGTCGACTGAAACTGGTACAAATATATAAACATGCACAATTTCAAGTCGACTGAATTTCCTGCACAGTCGACTGAATTTGTTCCTGAAAATTTTACTTCATATTTTCAGTTGACTGAATTCCCTGCTCAGTCGACTGAATTTGAACCTGCGAATTTTCTCTGAAAAGACACCTTCTTCCTCCCAAGAGTTGCAACCATTCTCCAATGGAAATGGAAGCATCTCTTGTTTGCAACCTTTGACAACAAATGTACCTCTTCTACAAGTATATATACATAATTCTAACATCATTCAATTAACCAAATTCTCTTGCTTTAATCTTGCTATTTTCTTGATCATATTCTCTAGATATTCTCAAAGCAATCACCAAGCTATTGCTGATACCACATTGTCAGGACCCGATTCTTCGTCTTCCGAAGATTCAACATCGATACTCACTTTATCGACTGCCGAGCAATCGAACGACGGAAAACCGAACACTGAGGGTTTAAGAAGAAGAAAAGAAAGAAGAAGAGATAAGAAGATAGAAAATAGAGAGAAGAAAATAGAAAATAGAACGGAACAGAACACAACACAACAATATCAGAATCTCACAATTCGCAGCGGAACAACATATAATAATAAATGAATCACTGTTTTGTTTATAATAATCTTCTGATTCATAGCAATTCACATTTCCTAAATCTTCACAAACACATTGCATACTCTCGAGGATGAGATTATAGGAATATTGTACTACATTAGACTCATTAGTGTTGACAAGAACACAACAAGTCGAATATTGTATTTTAGTAATTGAGTTGAAGTCCTCTTCGGTAGTTGAGGCAAGAAATCTCGTTCGGTTGTTCGGGTAAGTTGTAAACCTATTCCTCCGGGTTAAGTGAGGGTTGTTAGTAGAATTCCTAGGGACTGGACGTAGGACAAGAGGTCCGAACCAGTATAAAATCTTGGTGTCTACTTTACTTATTATCGTTATTTATCTATATCATTCCGCTATTCCATATTATACGATCCTACTGCATAGCCCCTCTCTTTAAATTGGTATCGGAGCAAGGCCGTCCTATAACCATAACACCGTTATTAGACATATTGATAATATGGAAAATAACACAAGTACAAGCACAACATCTGCCTATAGTTCTACATTTGCGGAAGGACAATCTACCCAAAGACCTCCTCTATTCAATGGACTAAACTATAACTATTGGGCTACAAGGATGAGGATTTTATGCAAGCAACAAGTTTCGAAGCCTGAAATGCTACTCAAGCAGAGTTCGTTGTACCCACAACCGATTATCCTACATGGACATAAACTCAAAAGAATGAAGCTAGTGCAAATGCCAAAGCTATGAATATGCTATTTTGCGCCCTGGATAGAAATGAATTCAACCGTGTTAGCATATGTACTACTGCATATCAGATATGGGAAACACTTAAAGTCATACATGAAGGCACAAACAAAGTTAAACAAACAAAGATATCCATGCCGAAGAACCAATTCCAAAACTTTAGACTGCGGCAAGAAGAATCATCAATGACATGTACTTGAGATTTCAAGACACTCATCATGCCTTAATAGGACTAGGAGAAAAATACACGAATTTTGACATTGTGTCTAAAGTTCTAAATTCACTCACTGATGAATGGGAGAGAAAAGTACTAGCAATCGAGGAAGCAAATGATCTATCTACAATGAAACCAGAAGAATTGATTGGAAATCTTATGTCGTATGAAGTAAATATGCAAGCTGAGAAAGATCAAGCTCAAGAAAGAAAGAATGTTTCTTTTCATTAGGAAAAGGAAGAATTAGAGTCTGAAGATGAGGATCTAGCATTTTAGCCAAAAATTTCAAGAAATTCTTAAAGTATAGAAAAGGAAACAAAAACGGATTCAAAAAAAATTTCTTGAACAAACCTTCATCCTTAAATATAGAATGCTTCAATTGTCACAAGAAAGGACACACGCAAAAAAATTATCAAGAACAAATGAAGGAAAATCAGAAAAGCTTCAAAAACAAAAACAAGAAGGATAAATTCAAAAAGAAGGCATTTTCTGTAACATGAGACGATTCAGATTCATCTTCATCCTAAAATGATAGCGACAACAAACAGGCAAATGTATGCTTCATGGCTCAAGATTCTCGGGTAAGTAATTTAACTTTCGATGATTTAATTGAAGTAAACACTGAACTTTTAAGCACAATAAAAATTCTTAAAAAGAAAATTAAGGAAACTCGTGAAAATCAAAACAAAGATGAGTTTGAGAGAGATATGTTAAATGATGAAAAGAAAATTTTAGAAGAAGATCTTGAAAAAGTTCAAGAATCTCATTCAAATTTGGAAACTCAATTATCACTTTTAAGTTAAGAAATTGAAACTCAAAAGAAAAAGAATGATGTACTTGTTTCTGAAAATCACGAGTTAAAAATTAAGAATAAACATGTTGAATTAGAAAATAATAGTCTTCAAGCTAAATTAGATGACATCACTAAAAATGTTTCTAACTTTAACAAAGGAAGAGAAAATTTATCTAAGATATTAGAAAATTCTCAAACATCTTCAAACAAACAAGGTTTAGGTTATAAAAAAGGGTCAAAAATTCCTAATAAGAAAAATATAAAACTTAACAGGAATGTTGATTCAAAACAACAAATATTGCTAAAGAAACCTATTAAAACAAAAGTAGAAAACAAGGTAGTTAAAATTTGGGTACCAAAGACTAACATTGTATTAATAAGAAATAAATATATTAAAACATTTATGGATAATGTTCATCATAATGAAAACTATATTTATAAAAAGGATACTAAACCAAATTGGGTTTGGTTTCCTAAAATCTAACTTTTTAGGACCCTATTAAAAGGTGGGTACCAATAAATTCATATTTATTTTCAGGTCCCACTCAAAAAGAAGAAATGGATATTAGACAGTGGTTGTTCAAAACACATGACCGGAGACAAAGATATGCTTACAAACATCACATAGTTTGATGGTGGCTCGGTTACCTTCGGAGACAATTCAAAAGGCTATATCATTGGCAAAGGAGATGTGAACAATTACGGTACATCAAATTTACCTTTTATAACAAATGTTTCATTAGTCGAAAATTTAAAACATAACCTACTTAGCATAAGTCAACTGTGTGACAAAGGTTTTAAAATAACTTTCTCGGATAATAAATGTAGTATTTTTGATCAAAACCAAAATCTTGTTTTTGAAGGAAATAGAGATAGAAATATTTATGTTCTAAATATGAAATTAATCATAATACAAGTATGTGTTTACTAGCCAAAGATAATGATCCTTGGTTATGGCACAAAATATTTTGTCATATAAATTTTAAAACTATTAGAAAACTTTCTAAAAATGAATTAGTAAGAGGTTTACCCAAAATAAACTTTAAAATAAATAATCTTTGTGATGATTGTCAAAAAGGAAAATTAACGAAATCATCTTTCAAATCTAAGAAAAATATTTCGACTTTACAACCATTAGAATTACTACATATGGATTTATTTGGACCAACACAAGTTCAATCCATTATTCATAATCGATACGTATTTGTAATAGTTGATGATTTTTCAAGATATACATGGACTATTTTTATGAAAAATAAAAGTGACACTTTTGAGCATTTTAAAACATTTGTCAAAAGAATTCAAAACACTAAAGATTTGAAAATTAAAAATATTCGAAGCGATCATGGAGGCGAATTCGAAAATGAAGCTTTTGAAACTTTTTGTAAAAAGAAAGAAATAAATCATAACTTTTCAATTCCTAGAACTCCTCAACAAAATGGAGTTGTAGAAAGAAAGAATAGAACATTACAAGAATGCACAAGAACATTATTAAATGGATGTTCTCTACCAAAACATTTTTGGGCAGAAGCCGTCGCTACTGCATGTTATGTATTAAATAGAATATCAATTAGACCATTAACAAAAAATACTTCTTATGAACTATTTAATAACAAAAAGCCAAATATATCTTATTTTAAAATATTTGGATCAAAATGTTTCATTTTCAATACAAAAGATCAACTAGGAAAATTCGATCCAAAAGCTGACGAAGGAATTTTCGTAGGATACTTAGAACGAAGTAAAGCATATCGAGTATTTAATAAACGAACAAACATAATTGAAGAAACTTTGCGTATATCTTTTGATGAAAATTTTAATAAAAATTTTAATATAAAAGATGATGAAGAATTGATAAATATAGAAGAAACAAACCTTGAAAATAGTAATAATGAACTAAGATCTCCTCCTAGAATATTACGAGATCATCCAACTCAAAATATAATAGGAGAAATAAATTCTCAAGTTAGGACAAGAAATCAACTAAATCAAATGGGTCATGTAGCTTTCATTTCATCAATAGAACCTAAAAATCCTAAAGAAGCGTCAACAGATGATTATTGGATTATCGCAATGCAAGAAGAATTAAATCAATTTGAACGTAACGATGTTTGAGAATTAGTTCCCCGTCCTAATAATCAATCAGCAATAGGAACAAAATGGATTTACAAAAATAAAGTAGATGGACAAAGTAATATAACAAGGAATAAAGCAAGAGTAGTAGCACAAGGGTATAATCAAGAAGAAGGTATTGATTTTGAAGAAACCTTTGCTCCCGTTGCAAGACTTGAAGCAATACGTATATTATTAGCCTTTGCATGTTTTCACAATTTTAAACTTTATCAAATGGATGTTAAAAGTGCATTTTGTTTTATTAAAGAAAATGTATATGTAGAACAACCTCCTTTATTTATACATAAAAATATCCGGATCATGTATTTAATTAAAGAAAGCACTATATGGTCTTAAACAAGCACCTCGTGCTTGGTATGAAAGACTTAAAAGTTATTTATTAAATTTAGGATTTAAAATTGGAAAAGTAGATCAAACGCTTTTTATTAAAAATACTACCACATATATTTTAATAATTCAAATATACGTAGACGATATTATTTTTGGTTCAACAAATGAAAATTTATGTAAAGAATTTTCAAATATAATGACTAATGAGTTCGAAATGTCTCATATGGGAGAATTATCATATTTTCTCGGACTTCAAATTAAACAAAATGGAATTTTTATAAACCAAGAAAAATATTGTGCTAATTTAATTAAACGATTCGGCATGGAAAACACTTCTGCTAAACCTACTCCAATGAGTACCACCACACATCTCGATCGAGATGAAAATGGCAAAATTGTAGATCAAAAATTGTTTAGAAGTATGATAGGTTCCTTACTTTACTTAACCGCTAGTAGACCTGACATAATGATGAGTGTTTGTTTATGTGTACATTTTCAATCAAATCCTAAAGAATCACACTTAAGAGCGGTAAAACGAATTATGCGATATCTTAACAACACTAAAGATTTCGGTCTTTTCTATCCAAAGGAGTATCCATTTGAGTTAGTGTCATTCAGTGATGCTGATTTTGGTGGATCTCGAACAGATAGAAAAAGTACAAGTGGTACTTGTCATTTCATTGGAAAATCACTTGTATCTTGGTTTAGTAAGAAACAAAATTGTGTCTCGCTTTCCACCTGCGAAGCAGAGTATATATCAGCTGCTTTAGCTTGCACTCAAGTTATATACATGCAACAAACACTTAAAAATTTTAATATAAATTTAACAAATTCTACAATATACTGTGATAACACAAGTACAATAAACTTGTCTAAAAATCCAGTTAATCACTCTCGTACAAAACATATAGATATTCGTCACCATTTTCTACGTGACAATATCGAAAAAGGAATAATTAATTTAGAACATATTTCTACCGAAAATCAAATTGCCGATATATTTACTAAACCTCTATTAGAAAAATCCTTCATAAAATTACGACGAGAGTTAGGAATAATGTCTTTTAAAGATATTATATAAAGAAAGTTAGAAAAATCTACACAATTCAGTCGACTAACACTATATACTCAGTCGACTGAATAAAGAAAAAATGAGATTTTCAATTTATTTTTTGAATATGTTACATAATATATTATAAAATAATAGTTATTTGTAAACCATACATTTTTAACTGAATTATGGTAGCCATTAAATCATTAAGTGGATGAAAAACTTTAAAGAATTATAACCACTATATATTTAGAAAATCTCTCCTATAAATATATATTCAAAATATTTTTTTTTTCACAACTCATTCTCACTAATAAATGCTTGAAAAAATTCATTGTAAAAATGTCGTCCAACAACTCTTTTTCCCCGATCAACATCACCTCTTCAGTCAATAACACTCCAACATCTCCAAAACTTCCCACTCCAACACCGACACATGAGCCAGTTTACAAATGGAACAATTATCGTACTGGCTACACACCAGAATCCAAGAAAGCGAAACGCGGACTTTTTATTTCTCGAGACAT
Organism: Allium cepa; assembly: GCA_030765085.1. Classification (NCBI taxonomy): domain Eukaryota; kingdom Viridiplantae; phylum Streptophyta; class Magnoliopsida; order Asparagales; family Amaryllidaceae; genus Allium; species Allium cepa. The sequence goes on along the minus strand of CM060934.1, from coordinate 951,735,593 downwards.
AAAAAGAAAGATTGATGAAATTCATCACTTTCAACAACAACAAATAAATCTTCAACGAGAATTATACTTTGAACAAAAAGTTACGGCTAGACGATTAAGCTTCCTAGAGCAAATCGGTTTACGCTTTTGTGGCTCAAAAAAGAACGAAGTGGCTGAACCCCTATCTCGCCCCATTAGTTCACTTGATCTGTCTTCATCTTACCGTACACCAGTCGATCCTGTGAATCCTTGGATGTCTCCTAAGACTCCTCAATATAGTCCAAATTCATGGGATATAAATTATATGAAGAATGAAGGGAAAAAGACTCCAAGTCCATCCCCTAAAAAATAGTTAGTTTTGAAATCTATTCATGGGACTACATCTATATAATTGTAATTATTTCCTTAAATAAAGTGTTTACTTTCAAAATTAACAAAGAACAACAAAATACATGGGTCAGTCGACTGAAACCCCCTGCTCAGTCGACTGGACTTAAGGCAGAAAGCAAAAAAAATTATAACTCAATCGACTGAATCCTCTGCACAGTCGACTGAAATACTAACAGAAACTTTCAGATAAAAATTCAGTCGATTAAAAACCCTGTTCAATCGACTGAATTCAGCCCAGAAAATTTTCGGCCTTCAATTCAGTCGACTGAACAGTGTATTCAGTCGACTGAACGCCAATTCCCAAGCAACTTTCCCCTTTTAACCACCAATTTTTTACCTATCCATTCACTTTTCTTTCCAAAACAGTTTTCTACCCCAATTATTTTCGAAACCCTAGCCCCCAATTCCTTAAAATTCACTCAAATGGCGCCAAAGAGATCAAGAGCTTCCTCTTCTTCAACCTCCGAGCCAATTGATGCTCAAATAGCGCAATGGCTTTACGATGGAGTAGCTGTCACTAGATGGAATAAGATGAAGAATTTCCGTATTTTCGAGCATTCCTTCGTTGATTTCCAAAGCTTTCAAACTTACAACATCCAAGCGTTAACCGATCAAGCAGGTTTAACTTCTCTTTTGAATTTGAAAAGAAATGACCATGCCATAAATCATATAATGGTCAAATTATTTTATGCTAACCTTAATCTTGGACAAAAAACTCCAAGAAATCCAAACAATATTGTTTGGAGTATGGTATGTGGAAAGAAAGTTTGGTTTTCCTTAGATAGAATAACACACATTCTAGAATCATCAAATGTTGGGAAAAAGCTAGAAGAGAAAGAATTCAATCCACATATTCGCGATAACATAAACCATCGATTTATGGATGATAATATCAACTTTAGAGATTTTAAGTCCACCTCTCTTCGACCTATGGCAAGAATCCTTCACAAAGCCCTAATGAGAACAATTACTCCTCGCACGGGCTCGTACGAAATTGTCTACCCAAATAACTATCGAGCTCTATATGCTATTTTTGGTAATATACAAGTCAATCGGGTACAACTTATTCTTAATGAGTTTCTCACTTTTAATAATGGAAAAATGCGCACTATCTATTTTGGAGAATACATCATGCGACTTCTCCTCAATGTCGATATGCCATTACCCGAGTCAGAGAATACAATGGTCCATCAAATTAACCACCGGACCATAAGCCTAATGCAACTCCCATCTCGACCTCCTCGCATAATATCACTCGCCGAATGGGAAGCGAGGCATCAAGAACAACAGCAACAACCTCCTCAACCTCACCACTAAGAACACTTCGAGCAAGATGATGAAATTCGTCTTGTTGACCCAAGCTTTACTACCAACCAATCTTTGGGGATATTATCAAGAAATCAACAAATTCTTGACACTCGTCTTAAAAAGATAGATCACAAGCTTGACAAAATCAAAGGATTCTTCAACAATCTATGGGATGCAATCTCGTGCTCAAGCACCACTACTGCTTCGACATCTCGCGGCAAACGTCCGGCACCTACGTTTACATGGACGTCATCCGAAGAGCAAACAAGTAGCAGCACAAGCGGAGCAAGTGGTGGCCAAGGAGGAAGAGCGTGCATACCACCAACAGGAGGACCCGTCATACGTGAACCAACAGGAAGAGAAGGTTCATATGACCGGGATAGAGATGAGTAATTTTAAGTATGATTTGATGATTATTTAAAACTTTCTAATGGCTTGTATAAATAGTCATTTTGTGCTTGTTCGTCGCAACATTTTTAACTCTTTTAAGCCATGGTTATGCAAATTTTCTATTCTCTATGGTTCAGTGATTGTTTTGATAAAATATTTCTACTATTAGTTCTTCCTTTTTGTCGATGACAAAGAGGGAGAAAATCTATGGTACTAACTTTGTTTTGTAGGAAAGATAGTGCATACATTCAGGGGGAGAAAATAAGTAAATACATCTCTAGAATAAATCAGTATTGTCATCAATCAAAAAGGGGGAGAATGTTGATATGCGAAGATTTTGATCAATGACAATGTACCTCAACAAAAAAAGGAAGAGATATGTGCAAAGCTAAAGAAAGATCGATGAAGAGCAAACAAACATAAGTATGATTTTTTATATAGGCCTTAGTCTAGATTTATTGTTAAAATCTATCCTCAAGAGGCTTGCACGAACACTAGAAAACATCTTATAAACTTCATTTTTATTTAAGCTTTCACTGTGCATATTTTAGAAGTTCAGTCGATTGAACAGGAATAGCCAGTCGACTGAAACTGGTACAAATATATAAACATGCACAGTTTCAAGTCGACTGAATTTCCTGCACAGTCGACTAAATTTGTTCCTGAAAATTTTACTTCATATTTTCAGTTGATTGAATTCCCTGCTCAGTCGACTGAATTAGAACCTGTGAATTTTCTCTAAAAAGACGCCTTCTTCCTCCCAAGAGTTGCAACCATTCTCCAATGGAAATGGAAGCATCTCTTGTTTGCAACCTTTGACAACAAATGCACCTCTTCTACAAGTATATATACATAATTCTAACATCATTCAACTAACCGAATTCTCTTGCTTTAATCTTACTATTTTCTTGATCATATTCTCTAGATATTCTCAAAGCAATCACCAATCTATTGCTTGAATCACTGTTTTGTTTATAACAATCTTTTGATTCATAGCAATTCACATTTCCTAAATCTTTACAAACACATTGCATGCTCTCGAGGATAAGATTATAGGAATATTGTACTACATTAGACTCATTAGTGTTGACAAGAACACAACAAGTTGAATATTGTATTTTAGTAATTGAGTTGAAGTCCTCTTCGGTAGTTGAGGCAAGAAATCCCGTTCGGTTGTTCGGGTAAGTTGTAAACCTATTCCTCCGGTTTAAGTGAGGGTTGTTAGTAGAATTCCTAAGAGAAGCTTAGGGACTGGACGTAGGACAAGAGGTCCGAACCGGTATAAAATCTTGGTGTCTACTTTACTTATTATCGTTATTTATCTATATCATTCCGCTATTCCATATTATACGATCCTACTGCATAGCCCTTCTCTTTCACCAATGTGATATGGTAAGCTACGTTGATAGGATAACATTGCAAACTGTAATTGTTGAATTAACGAAACATATTCGTTATTCAATATACATAAGTTCATTCCGATTTTACTTGTAAAATTATCACTCAATATGACTTTGAATTTGGTATATGTATGCTGAAATAAAAATCTAAATAATAATTTAGAATATGTTATTGCACTTAATAACCAAAATGTATCGAAGTTAGTAGGAGTGATTTTGAGTTTGTTGGTTACTGGATAGGATCTAAGAACTTATAAAAAGTGTCGTTCAACAAGTATCAGAGTTAAGCAAATATTTTGGCAAAAATCTAATAGTTCAAATTTTAGCCAAAATATAGATGAAATGTGTGTTTTTAAGAAAGAACTATAAATATACTATAATATTTCTAAAAACTATAAGTAAACAACAAACTTGTGATTACTAAGATATACCCATGTTAAAATCATTATAGTTTGGTTGGTTAATTCTTGATATTGGATTTGAAATTGACATCTTTTGTTAATATAGAAGGATGTTGGGATTGTCCAAAAACGATATACTCAGACACCGTATAAAAATGTTAAGAGCATGTAGATGAAATTTCTGATGCATTGGCAATAGAAAATATTATACATGTTGTGTTATCTACAGTATCACATTTAGCTTATGTATTTGATACATAAGACAAGTGTCAAAATCACAAAATGAGTTTAGAGTGTTCTCAGGTATTTATAAAATACGATAGATGAAGGAGTGCGTGAACCCGAACTTCATAAGTGATATTGAGTATAATATGCCAACCAGAAGTTCATGTTCAATCTTAAGTTAAGAAGATTAAGTTGGAAATGTTCCAAACAATAAGTAGTGGTTGATTTAACCAAGGCTAAGTACATTCCCTCGAATAGCACTGTAATATAAGTATTAAAAATAAATGCACAAATTTATAACTAAGTTAGGAGTGATTCCAAATTTTAAGAATCCCATGACATTATTATATGATAACAATGTTGCGATAAAGTTCGTAAAAGAATCTAAAACTCAATAGAAGTCGAAAAATATACTCCGAAGGGTTCTAAATGATAAAGCAGTTTATCGACATTAGAAAGAGTTAACTGACATAGTAGATAATGTAAGTAATATAACATACCTGTTCACTACAATTCTAGACCGATTAGATTTTGAGAAAACTGATCGAAAGAGTTGGAATAAGATTCCCTAATTGATCCCAAGTGCAAGTGGGATATTGATAGAATTAGGAATATGGGGGTAACTACATTATTTATTACATTATCTAACTCGATAACCAATCTCGTTCATAATAAAAGTTTTTGGTTACAATATTATACTTTATTATATCGTGATATTACTGATTAAGTAATTATGTTAAAGTGTATTAAATAGAAAATCACTAAGCCATATGTTATGTGATAGCAGTTAAAATGTGTTATAATCATTAGAAATCTATCACATTAAAATAACATATTATTTTAAATATTTATAGTCAGGATGTTTCTAAGTACTTCAAATATTTGGCAGTATATTACTCATAGCTGTTGGGGCACTGAGAGTTCACATACTGATAGTTATTAGGTGTTCATGAAATGACTCACTCGAGAGTTTCATGTTGGTTAATTATAACTACGGTTAAACACAGATCTCGAAGTAACGATGTTATGCAGTTCCCTTGACTTATGATTATTGTAAAACTTCAATGTAGATACACCACTTTGATTATAGTTAAATCATAGCATTGTGATCCTTTGAGCGACTGTAGTTGGACCTGAGTTGAAACATTGTAAACAAAACACTATTCAATAAAGGATTCATCTCCTCAAATATAATAGGTTAGTATCACGATCAACTGCAGTTATCTCAAATTCAAAGTCTCTGACCAAAGTAGTGCGGTTAATAATAAATATTACTATTAAACCAAAGATTTTGTGTTTGGACTAATTGAGTTGAATGTGGTTGATATTGGAGTTTTGATCAAAAACCAAATTGCATAAGTTCTAAAGTCATATAATTTTAAGGAAGAGAATTGGTGTAAATAATCGTTACTATCAGGTACCGCTTATAGTAGTAAAATTGGATTTTACCAAAAGATGTGTAAGTGATAAGTTCGTCCAAAATGTCACACCATTGACTAAGGTGATGCGTGAATGTTAATTTTTGAATTATTATATATTAATCGCCGATTGAATTTACACATTTGAGTCATACAAGCATGATAAAGATTTTTTCGAAAAATCACATAATCTAACTAATTTATAAAATGCTGCTTAATTAATATTTAAGAAATATTAGTTACTATTTAATTTATTTGATGTTCGAGAGTTGTTTATAATTATTTGAATGCAGATATATTATACTTGCGTGCGACGATGTACGATATCGATGTATTTTCAACTTTTTTAATAAATGATAATTGCATAAAGGGATTTATAGAAAATTTTATATCATCCGATGACAAGTAATTTCAACCATAAAATGCGAAGACAGTGGAGGAGAGAAAAGGAGACAATTTATTGAATTGATTATGGAAGTTTTAGTTAAAAAAAAGAGAAAATATTTCATTCTTGCAATTAAAATAAATCCACTGATTTATTTACTGCAGACATTCATTTTTCCATTCACTTTTATCTTCTCTCTTCTGACCTTCAAGACTGGAAAAAAAATTGAAGATTTTCAAAGTTTTATCAACCGCAAATCAAATGCAAACATCAAATAAAACAAAACATAAATGGTTCATCCATATCTTGCGAGGAATTAATTCATTTTCTGAAATGTGCAAGCTTCCCGCCACCTAGGAGAAATTCCAAATGTTATAAATTATTAGTTTTTTTAAATTTATTTTAACAATAACAAAATGCGATTCGTCTTTCAACAAGAAAATACAATTAGCCTTTCAATGGTTGTTCATTTTGTTATAATAGAAAATCAAATTTATACTGCATGTCCGTTTCGGAAAATGTAATCGATCGTTTTGTTTAAAGTGAAGTATTGATCTTCATTTTTAACAAATGAAGAATGATAGAAGACGCAATTATATCTCTTTATATTTCAAAAATATCAAAGTGCTATTGGAGATTGAAAATGTCTAATTGCCTAATATCCATCGTATATTTTAAATTTGTTTAGTCTTTGTATTTTATTCATTAAAAATATTAAATGCGCAACTCAGACTAAATTGGCTCAACGAGAATCACTATCAAATGGGTCCATTTGTGTTCATGCATGATGCCAAATGTACTTTATGTATCAGTTATTTGATTTAGAGCTACGAGAGGGCATGATGAACCTTACGTAATCCGGGAAACATGCACCGTATCCAGCCCTCGACAGCAAAATCTGGTTTTAATTACATGTACACTTCACCCTGACTTAACCAATTAATTAACTAATTTATTGCGGAGATTATTCCCCCCTTTCCATCTTTTTTAAAATTCGAAAATTTAATCACTCTTTCTCAATATTTTTTTCACATGCGTTCGCTAAATAAAGAAAACCCCTGAATTCCTTTTTTTTCTTGTGATAATAAGTGTTTCTACCTGTGCCTTTCCTCATTCTAATTCTCCGTCGCAGTCTAGAACTATTCTGACACATAATACTGGTACATCCCCTTTACTCATCTTTTGAGTTTTCTCTCTCAGTTTCTCTTCGTTCGCTTGATATCTTAATCCCTAATCCTAATGGATAATCGAAAAGAGCAGATTGATATGCTTGCCAAATCGATGATCGCAGAGGTGCTGCAGCTTCTGGATTTTTATGTACTATTTGGTAATTCAAGGGTTGTTCTGGGTTTTTCATGATTTTTCTTGATTTACACAGGGTCTGCTTGATCAGCAGTTTAATGAACTGCTACTTCTCGAAGGAGATGGAGGAGGATTTCTGGCTGAAGTGATTAAGCTCTTCTGTGTGGATTGTGAGAGAATTGTTAATGAGCTTTCTAATTTGCTGTAAGTGTTTGAACTTATTTTTCTTTCTAATATTTTTGGTGTCTCTACTTGATTTGAGATGCACTGCTCTCTGCTTGACTTCACCGTTATAATTTTATTAAATATCAATATTTTTTATATAGTTGTGATCATCATATTTTATTATTTCAGTCGATACTAAAAAATTGTACCTTTCTAACTTTTTCAGGAAAATCTCGCGTACTTTATTTCAAAAATTCCAAACCTTAGAATTTTTTTTAAAAAGAACCTTGTCTTTTGCCTAATAGATGGAGGAAGTGAAGTTTTAGTGGATAATCACAATTGTGATGATCACAAAGGTTTCGTGAATAATCATAACTGTGATGATAACTAATAGATTAATTTACTTTTCATGCATGACTGAGATATGGTTAAGGTGAACGATCAAACTTCATCTTGACAATCGTTAGAAAAAAAAGGCACGTTCTGATTTTATTTGGGGTTGAGGAGCAAGACTTTGAAACTCTTGAGTGTTTGTTTAATGAAAAAATAATGCTTGGTGTTAAGAAGCATGAAACATAAATTGTTGAGGTGGTCTTTAGTTATGGTAGTGGGGAGAAAAAAACTGAATGTCTAATAGCAGCATGCTAATAAAAATGCTAGGAATACGTCTCAGTTGCCAGAGAGTTAAAGAAACTGTTATGCGGAATGTTTTGAGGATTTGGTATAGTCTGTATGGATGTTATTACTACTGTCGGTATTATTATTTTAAAAATTATATTTGAAATACAACCACAGCTAATCCAATTAGGGATTTCAATTCTCTGTACACAAGCTCTTTTATTGACAACTCATCTTCTCTTTATTCAAAAATTTTGAAAAATTGAAATGCTGAATCTGATGTAAAATGTTCAAACATACTTTATTATCTGTTTGATTGCATTTAGCAAAGATAGTTTCGTATATAATTCTGTTACATTAGTAGCCGAAACATGTACTAGGTCATGTATAATATCAGTATTGTGGTACAAAGGAATTACATCTTGATTTAGGGTTGAGGAGGGAGATTTTGAAATTCTTGAGTGTCTGCTTAATGAAAAAATAATGCTCGGTGTTAAGAAGCATGAACATAAATTGCTGAGTTGGTCTTTACTTATGGTAGCCGGAAGAAAGAAAACCGAATGTCTAATAGCAGCATACTAATAAAAATGCTAGGAACACGTCTCAGTTGCTAGAGAGTTAAAGAAACTGTTGTGCGGAATGTTTTAGTATTTGGTATAATTTGTATGGATGTTATTACAACTGTCTGTATTATTATTTTAAAAATTATATTTGAAATACAACCATAGCTAATCCAATTAAGGACTCCAATTCTCCTACACATGCTCTTTTATTGACACTTCATCTTCTCTATATTCAAAAATTTTGAAAATTGAAATGCTGAATCTCATGTAAAATGATCATACTTTATTATCTGTTTGATTGCATTTAGCAAAGTTAGTTTCGTATATAATTCTGTTACATTAGTAGCCGAAACATGTACTAGGTCATGTATAATATCAGTATTGTGGTACGAAGGAATTACATCCAGCAAGTTTGGAGTTTAATTATATGCACACTAATTGTTTGACAGATTGCTTACATAGGTCTGATTTTATAACTAGAAACGCACTTTTAGATAAAAGTACACCTTCCACTGATGTCTTATAAACAGTTACTTTAATTAATTTGCTGCAATCTGTGCAGCAGCAAGCAGTAACAACAATGATAATAAATATAAATAAAAGTAGATTCCAACTAACAAAATACAGCATACAATTTAGCCTGAAAACTCATGCACCAGTAATGTGGATATGGTCCGTAGGATTCCTTGTGTAAACGTAAAAATTGAAATAATAATGAGAAATAAGGCAATTTGGTCATTAGGAAAAACACTGTATGCTGTATTAGGAGAATTAGGAGGTTTAAATTGGATCTCCCAAGCTAGAAAACTAGTTGTCCTACTGAATAAAAATGAAACCATTATAAATCTGATATGTTCTCTTGTTGCTGAATTTTGTTTGTTATTTGGATTTGTTTTTGAACTACTGTTATTTGCAGTGATCAGCCGGTTGTGGAGTATGAGAAGGTTGGGTCAATTGCCCATCAGCTGAAGGGAAGCAGCTCAAGGTTCTTGATGTGTACCATAGTTACTGCATTGCTGATTTGTTTAATTATCCACAGACATATTTAGGTCTCTTTGCTTACCCGAAGACGTAATTTAGAACCAATGTCACAATGGAATGTGATTACTTGTATATAGACAAACTACTGCTTTTAAAAAAAAAAAAATTAAGTGATCAATTAGTCGAATACTGGTTGTCTGCAACGAGTTATAATATGAGTTGATATAAACCATATTAAGAATTGTTTGTTAAATTAAGCACACAACCAAATTGTATTTTCTGCCATTTTGACTTTTTGCTTATTTTGCATGTAGTGCATTCGTTGTCTACATAGGTGGCTATTGATTATAATGTATCAGCTAACGCAGTTAAGCAAATAAGTGTGTAACCAAGGCCAGGCTCTACCCCGTACCCAGGCAAGCAAAGGCTTGGTCTTGGGCATGTCCACCGGCCATTAGAAGGCAACCTACTTGAAGGCTGTCAATATAAGAATTTACTCAAGTGGGTAGCACTATAGAAGCTTAGCCATATCATTGTAGTCCAAACCAAAGTAGGTTCGATTTTACCTTTTGTAACGATATGTTTGAGAATTTTTTTCTACTACCATACTTTAAGAAGAAATATTCCTTGCTTTATTATTTCTTTGTTGAAAAATTTCTTACATCTTAGTATATTGAGAAATAAATCAGATTATATTTCTTATGCATTAGCAACTATTAAAATTATTTTTCTATATTTATACCTTTTATTATTCGTTTAAATTTCATATATTTAAAAAAATTTGAATATCATCATCATTTTTCTTTGCCAAAAACACATGAAGCTTCAGATACTTAAAATGATTTGAGAGGGTACACAAATTTCAAATAGCGTTGTATCACAGGTAGCATTTTTGATATTTATCACTGCCCCTTTGAATTGTAACAGAAATGATACAAAGTGTGACACAACACGCTACATTGGTGGAGAATTTGAGGTCCATGTAGCAAACAATGATTTTCGCATGGACCCTTCTGCTCTCTACCAATAACTGAAGAGTGATTTTCTTGGAAAGTGATGTTAGCGTGTGCTTCCCACGTGAGTTATTTTTCTACAAATTATATCTGTTAATACATTCAAAAGAAATGTTGCACAAATATCTAGTCATACTTTTTTGTCGAAATCACGTGTAGTTAATTTGGATTTTTATTTCTAAGTTACAGCGTGTAATTTTTTGTTAGTTTGAATTTTTATTTATATTACTAATTAATTAAGAATAGATTTGTAAAGGAAGTTTATTTGTTAAATCGTAGAGAGTTTAGTTATTATATCCTATTTTTAAATGGTATTAAGATTTGGCAATATCTATAGAGAGACGTTTCTGATAGTTCACGTTGACATCAAATAAGATTGTGACAGCAAAAGTATTACGACTATTATTAAAGATTTTGGGAAATGGATATATTGGACTGGCCCTGTCCAATGAGTGTGTTCATATATAAAGGAGTAAAGGACCGTATTTATGTAGGAAGGACCCTCTTTGTTTTGAAAGGTTGTAAAATATGGTCATTTTGTGTGCTTCTGTATGTTCTGATTTTTCAAAAAAAGGCAAGTTCCTATGCATCTTGTTACGGTTACGGAATTTTCACTAACTTTAGGAATATTTGTTGATAGCAATACACTAAATTAAGGTTTACATCAATACTGTCCCATTAAGTCATTCGCTACAGCTTGTAACATTTGCATCTTGTTCAGAAAATCATTGTCCTCTATGAAATTGGATAGATTTTCTACGTAGCCATATCAATGACCAATTCTTACTAATGTTTGAGGTAGTACAGGGAGGTTCTGCCAGCAAAAAACTAATTTCAACTGTTATTGCACAAGTTCTATGTCACATTTTGGCCTAAGCATTTTAAAGCTGCATATTTATTTGTTTGATTAAAGTCAAAATCATAATAGTAAAACACGTAAGAGCTGTGAGTATCATAAAAGTTCTACTGCCTAAAACATTGTTATGTGCTGTGTGCTAGGTTGCCTAGGTAATTGTTAGGCTTGCCATTTCAAAACCAAATCCTTTTGTTCAAAAAATAACTTGTAACCAAGTTATTGGTTTAGCAGCAAAATAAGAATAGTTATGTTTGTTGAAGGTATTACTTCCTTCCAAATGTGTTTTCTGGTTGTTTAATCATTTTTACTGACGACTTCCATTGGGTTTTGCAAACCAGCATCGGAGCTAATAGCATTCACATGGCATGCCTTTACCTCCGTGGGATGTGTAATCGCCAAGATAGACAAGGGTAAATACGATGCTACTCTTTTCTTATTTCCAAGTGTATTATTTGATTTTTTTTTCTTTTCCCTTTTTATATTAGTTCAAAGAAAGCGAAAGTTACAAAACTTACCCGATGGGCTGTAAATGTTAAACCAATACTATATGCTAATTAAAGTATAAGCATAAAGATATGGATCGCTGGATCGTATGTTGATATTCGTTTTGTATTGTCAATTTCACAGTTGTGTGAGAGCACTTAGTGAAGTAAGGAATGAATATTGCCGTCTCCAGCCCAAGTTCAACGTCATGATGCAGGCAAGTCTAATCTTCAACAATTCACCTTTTCTTTTCCCTTTTTCCTTTTGAGCTTATATACATCAATAGTTATTTTTAATGAAATATGTCTGTATTTCAGTTGCATCCTTTAAATAGAAAGGTATCAAGCTGTGCGTGGTTATTAAGGCACAGGCATTAACACAATTTGTTTGTGACAAACATTTTAGTAAACTAATTTTCTGAATCAGCTGTATAAGTTGATTTTAAAGTCTGACGTTATGTGCACAATAACTTCAGAATCTCACAAGATCTCCACTCTTCTTGCTTTACATGAAAACTGTTATTGTGCATTGAATAATGATAGCACACCTCTAAGGTTCTAATTGTCTATGTGAAATTCTATGGTGCAGTTTCTCTGATGCAGCTGAATTGGGTGATTTTTGGATGTTTGAGAATCCATTGTCTGCCAGCATTGTTCTCTATTTTATATCAGCATGTATATGAACTATTAATCACCTTGAACATACTGTTTTGGAGGTGACTCATATATAAAGTTTAACAATGCCTTTTGCTTTCGATATCGTGTTTTGTGTTATGAAAATGCGCTTCAACGAGCAATATGCGTATATGTTTTTCCTTTCCCTTAACAATGATTTTGAAATCTTATTTCCTTAATATCTACAATGAAATTGATGGCTATATTTCTGTCCATTTTTACGAGTACAGACTACTGAAGGAAAATTGTTCCTTTGAAGCTTCTTTGATAGCACAATTTGTATGTTTATCATGCTAATTTGTTTTTAATTTTCCATTATAATGGGATCTACAATTTAATTGTGAAGTTAGAATGCCTTATGGTCAAAAAGCTCATGCACTGTGGCCCTCTTTGTGTACGGATGTATGTCATTGAGGTCACATATGTATTTCATACCGCAATAAAAGGTTTCGAGCGTTGAAAACCATAGTTTTAGCGACAGTTGTTTCCTGGCAGCAATGGTAAGAGCATCTCCAGCAGAGGGCAACAGAGGGTCGGTGTGCTCAGAAATGGACTCAACAATAACTGCCAAGGCCGATGGTTTACCCAACATTATAATTTATAATGCCGAATAAGTATGCGACTAAGATTAATTGTTATTCACGTGGATTACAATCTTTGTCATGCATGGTTATCCGACATTATAAATGTTGGATAAAGTGGTTCATTGTTCGGGTTGCATCCGCGTCAATCACTGAAGAGAATATTTGTTTAATACTGTGATTGACCTTTCCTGTTGGCGTTGCTTTAAGAAGCAGCGACGTGCGAAAAGAAGAACATAAATAATTTTTATTATAACTTTATTGCTAAATAATTTTTGTTGTAATTTTTTGATTTGTGGATTTGAGGTTATATAATTATTTTTTGTCAACCATAAATCGATATTGTGATAGCACGATGAATTTGCGTAATTGAGTGCTATTTAGTTATTTAAAAAAAACATTTTTGTGTTATATTCGTAATGCTAATTTTATGCGTGATTTCAATATTTAATTTTGAATGTTTATTATTTTTAGGATTTCATGTTTTTATGTTAACATAGTACCATTATACGAACTGAAATACATAATATAGCATTTCATGATTTAGTGCAATTTAGCATCATTTGGATTTTTGTGAGTTTGACAAATTTTTTTTTTTTTAATGTAGAATGCCAATGGTTCGTAATAAATAGCTTTATGCTTTATTATTATGGAACGCTTCACATTTCTATGCTATTCGTAGTAGAATTACGCGAATTAGAATATTGAATATTAAATTCTATGTTTTGGAAGCTGCCATATAGTATCATATCATGTCCGTGGTCCATGTTATAACAATATGTGTAATAAAAAAATTGAATATGTTATTTATTGTCATAGTGCAACCTTGTAGTAATATTTTATCGTTTTTTGATGCTACTTCTAGCAGCATTATGTGAATTGTAAAGTCGAATATAGTAATTCAACTTAATATGTTACCTTGTAGTAGTATTTCATTGTTCATTATATTTTATGTATTTTTCTATGACTTAGTGCCAATTTTCTATCATCTAATGGTATTTTTTACATGCTTACGTCATTATTGGTTATCATTTTGTTTTTTATTCGGTCTTTCATATCACTTTTATTTTCATGTTCTTATGTCCCAATTCTAATTGTTTTGTATATTTTTTTTATAATGTTGTTGTACAATTGCCCGTTTTCACCTGCTACTAAGTTTTTGTATTTTTAATAATTTTAGGTGATGCATTTTTTTTGTAATAATATGTATAATAACATTTTGTACTTGCTCATTTTTACATAAAATTCCATATAATGATACCATATAATATCATTTTGTACATGTTGCTACTTATTGTTGTCAAATTATTGGCAAGAATTCGGAGTAACAGAAGTGAAAAATAATGCCATGGGCAGTGAATCGAGGTGGCGTAACAAGTGTTGAGATGATGTAACTTGGTTAGAATTGCAAAACTTTGCAGTTCTACGGTTGAAGTGGTACATAGCATCGGTGGTAGAGGGAGGTGAGAGATGGTCGAGTGCATTGGGGGGGGGGGGGGGTGTGGCAGCTGAAGGGGAGCGGTGACAAGAGAGGATGTTTTGAAGCGAGGTTGAATTGATAGAAATCATAACATAGTATACTTGTTATAATCCAGCATTTTATTCAAGCGACATTTCGATGGAATTGGACTATGAAATGATGAAGAAATGAATTCAGGACTCAAAGACGATCAACTATAAAGTGCAACAAAAAGAAGGACCAAAACTCGCAAACTCCATGGATCGATACCGATCCTCCAAAAAGTCCCATAAGACCTTAGAACTCAAGTGCAATGGATCTTTAACCAAAGTGAAGAAAAAGAAAAGTTCTTGGGTATGGCGACGAATCGGTAACGATCCATCATAATGTCCATTTTGCCCCTCAAATTCAAAAGCAATGAATGCTTAGGCATTTTGGAGCAAAGCACAAAATTTTGGACCAAGGCCTTATATCGACAATTATTCATGGATAGATTGGTACTAATCCATCAAGCCTCGAGATGTTTTCTACATTCGACTTAATTTCTTTTTTGATATACCGAACCTGACTGATTGACGATTTCAAAGAAGATTTGATGATTTTTAAGGCCTGAAACAACCTAATTCAGTTATAATTATGAGCTTATCTCCAACTAGAAAAGGACTTTGGATCTTGTATTTATTTTTTCTAGGGGAAATTTTTCATTTTTATACCTTGAGAAAGAACTTCGAGAATCCATTGTAAAAGTTGATAGATCTAGTATAAACAAGCAATAAAACTGATAAAGTGGATGTAGACCAAAAATTTGTCGGACCACTATAAATATATCGTGTCTTCTTTCTTATTTCTCTTTGAATTCTCTCTATTTTTTTTATTTTCTTTTTTTATTTTGATCATTTTGGTGTGTTAGCCCAAAATTAAGACTTAAGTTTTTTGTGCTTTCACTAAGAAGTGAATCGATCTCAATTTGCTACTAGAGTTATAAAAAATCTTTAGAGGGATCCAATAGGAATTAGACCAAAGAAGAATCCAAGAAGGACTGTCATTGAAGAGAAATTCGACGGAGCACATGATGGAAGGAATGATGAAAGGTCAACATGTTGAGTTGCTTCTCATATGTATACATGTGTGAACATACATGTATATATGTATGTTGTAGCTTGATTCTTGTTTGGAGTTTGAATGGTCTCCATGCATCTGGTTCATCCCTGAATGTTTGCATTTGTGTACACTTCTCTGTTGTGCCTGACTGCATGTTGTATTATAACTGGAAGGTTTGATTTGGTTGAGTCATTTCATATGTACATTGATATGAAAACTGCCTTGATACATTTGTACATACTCATATTTGGTGTGATTCACTTGAGTCTTATCTGTGCAGTTTTGTTGCCTTTGTCTAGTTGAGTATACTTTGTGCTTTCTTGTCCTTGTGCATTTGTATCAATTGGTTATTACTTTTTTATACTCTGCTGTGTTGATAATGCTCTAGACTTATTAGCCTTGAATGCATTTGACATGTTTGGATCAATTTGAAACTTTGAACATGCCTCTTTGGGTTGCTATCTTGATAGTTCTGCATTGTTGCATTTGATTCTTCAAGTGTACTGCTATGTGCTTCAAGTAGTTGCGTTACTTTGTGTTTAAGCATTCTACACTTGCCTTCGAGCTTCTGATTATGAGTATTCATGTTACTAGTCTGGTTGGTTCCAATGTGTTGAGGCAGTTTCATTAATCTGGTGCACTTGCTTGTATAGTCCTTGTGCTTCACTTTGCTATAACCATTCAATTCGCCACTTTGTTTTAACTGCACTTTCTTTTGGTTGTATAGACTTGTATGTGTTCATCCTTTCATAACATTGTCGTCTTTGATTTGTGCACTGATTGTGTACATTTGAGTCCGACCATTGTATTGAACTTTTATTCATGTTCATGTGTACTGATGTCTCTTGGCTAAAATTCGAGATGTTGAGGCAGTGCACATGTGTACGTGTACACATGTGTATATGCAGGCTCTAGTGTATTTGAAACTTTGTGACTTGTTTTCGTGTTGCACCTGAGTTGAATCCAGCTTTGGCTCGGGTTTGACCTTGTGCTCACCTGTCCCTGTATTTCTAACTCGCAAGTGTATATCGTTGTGCATGGCCTTTTGGCATGTACAGTGATACACTGTGCGTGTCACAAGTTGTTCGTGTAGATGAACTCAAAAGAAATAAATGACGAATAATCCAAATAAATAAGGCAGATAACATTTTCAAAACACACTTTAATTTGCACTGTAAAATATTTTATTTTTCAATTTTACCATGTTAGTGTTTATTTAGCAGATAATTCAGATGTTGGATACAAACTGGAATAGATTAAAGATAAATACGAGTGTTTGAGTGATGTGTAGTGAGGTCAAAATTGTAAATTGAAGTTTGTGATGTAATCGAAATTGTATTGTAATATGACAATGTGTAAATGTATAGTGAGAACTTAAATTTATACTATTCGAATTCGTAATGAAATATTTGTTTGAATAAAATATTTCTTTCAATATGAATTCTGTGTTATTTCTTTTATTCAACAAATATTTATTTAATTATATGAAAAATAAAATAGTACAATAACAAATACATTTAAATGAATATATGTGTTTATTATCATCAAACAAAAATCATATACTAGCATGTTCTAAAGTTGCCACAGGCCCCTTCATGCACTTCTCTCAGGAATTATTTGCTTCATCGTAAGCGACACACCGAAGCACAAGGACAGGGAAACTCTTCCTGCAAAGTACTCCTTCTTGTATGATATATCTTGAAGGTTGGCGAATGAGTTTCCATCCTTCATTCCTTTTTTTAGGAAGGATTCCTTCCTACAAGTGGTCTTTTATCAGAGTCATCCAAGACTTCCTTTTAGGTTCAGCCTCCAAGATCCAATCGAATCCATTTAGATGATGCTTAGAGCTGATAATATTTCCATTGGAACCAAGCCCATGAGCTGTGCATTTCCGGAATAAGCAAGCTTAGCCAGTGAGTCGGACTTCGCATTTTCCTATCTAGGAATATGCATTATCGTATGATATTCAATTTCACCAAGTAGCTCAAGGACCCGGTTTAGATAAGGATCCATCCTTGATCCTTTTGCTTGAAACTCTTTCTGCACTTGGCATACCACTAGTTGGAAACCAAAGAAAATATGCAGAGTTTTATCTTTTGTTCCTTAGCAATTTTGTGTCTGCAATCAAGGCTTCATATTCTGCTTCTTTATTTGTCGTAGTAAAGTCAATTTTCAGGGCATAATAGGTCGAATGTTCCTCGAGAGTAACAAGTACAACTCTAGCATCGAAAATCGTTCATTAGACACACCATCTATGTACATCTTCCATCTAGCATTTTGCTCACTACTACTCTCCGGAGTATCATCTCGTGCGGTTAACTTAACTATGAAATCTACCAAATCTTGACTATAGATAGCTCTCCAAGGGTGATAAGTTATATCATATTGGCTCAATTCAATGTTCCATTTCAACAGCCTTCAAGAAGTCTCAGGTCATTGCAAAACTTATCGCAAAGGTTGGTCGGTAAAAACTTCGATCGGATGAGTCTTAAAGTAGGGAAGAAGCTTCCTTGAAGCGATCAACGGGCAGTATGAAAGATTTTCCAGCATCAGATAATTTCTTTATGCTCATGTCTATCATTTGCTGATATAATAGACCGATCGCTAGATATGAGATTCCTCACGTACAACTATGGCGCTTAAAGCATGACCGACGATGCCGGATATATAAACAAGTCCTCGTTATCCTCCAGTTTCGAGAGAATGGAAGGTCTCTCTAAGTGATCCATTGGAGTCTGGAATGCACCTACACACTGCTGTGTCTAAGCGAAGTTTCCTTTTCCCTTTGGTCTTTTTCCTTTATTAGTTGCGTCAAAGAAAACGATGCATTCGTTTGTGGCTTTAGAGATGAATCGACTCAGGGCAACAACCTTTCCATTCAAACTCTAAAACTCCTTGACTGTCTTTGGTATCTCTATGTCCCTTAATGCCTTTATCTTTTCCAAATCGGCTTTAATCCCATAGGAGTTTACAATGAAGCCCAAAATTTCCCTTCTGCAATGCCAAAAGAGCATTTCAATGGGTTGAGGTTCATCCGTATTTTCGAAGAATGCCGAATATTTCTCCTAGATCGTCGATGTGGTTTTCAAAATGCCGTGATTTCATGAGCATGCCGTCTACAACATCTTCATCAAGCATCCGATCTGGTCTTTGAACATTTACCAACCTTTGGTAAGTTGCTTCAGCATTCTTCCATCAAAAAGGCATGACAAGATAACATAGAGTCCCAGATTGGTTTGAAGTTCATGTGCTCCTGGTCTAGTACATGCATTGGTATTTTGTTGTATCTAGAGTACGCAGCTATGAATGAAAGCAATTTATGTCCATTATTGAATCGACAAACTAATCGATCCTTAGAAGCGGGAAGCTGTCCTTCAGGTATGCCTTATCCAAGTCAGAATAGTTATGCATGTCCTCTATTTTCCATTAGCTTTCTTCACCAATATTGGATTGGATACCCATTCCAGGTATAAGGCATCATGGATGAAGGCATTGTCTTTCAGCTTATTCACTCATTCTCTGAGTACAACGGATCTCCCTAGACCTAGGCTACGACGCTTCTATTCACATAAATGCATTTGGGATTTATGTTCAATGCATGGATCACCATCTCCGGCGAGATTCCATAAATATCGAAGTGCATCCAGGAGAATACATCCAAGTTCGCTTGGAGAAAACCAACCAACTCCATCATTCTCATGCCGAGATATGAACCGACCCTTAGGACTGGTGTCGGATCATCTTGGTCGATCGAAATATTGATCGTCAGCTCGGTTGGAGCTACTCTTCAACCTTCTCACTCTTTTCGTGGATCCATATCCTTATGAAATCGACCGTGCTGCCTGAGCTAGGGCTCAGGCGGTGGTTGCTATGCATCCAAAGCCTTGATGTAGAGAGTCCCCTCTACACCTTTTCCTTTCTCTCTTCACCTCACCTCCTTTAACTCGGTAGCATAACAATCATGGTCGAGCCCTTGATCTTTATGCACTAACTCCCATATCATTCTCCTAGGGAATTTAAGCATTAAACACTAGGGAGCTATAGCCGCTCTGAATTCAGGCAGGGTCGGTTGGCCCAAAAATGCATTATAAGTAGAATTAATACCCAACACAACAAAAGGCACGACCCGTACTGGCCTATAGTCGCCCACACCAGGCACCATCGGTAATTCCACATATGTGACTGGCTCCATAGCTACCCCGTTAAATAATTGGATCCGAAATTTACACAATCTCAAGTCCTTTCCTTCCAGAAGCATCTGGTCATCGGTTTTTTGAATAGAATTTTGATTGAACTCCCACAGTCAACCAACACCTTTCGTATAATAGGACAGCGAATGTGGCTGTTATAATCAATGGGTCAATCATCGGGGTTTCCTCCTCATCAACATCTATATTCCAAAAAACAATGTAATCTGTCAAAAGATAGTTATCTATCTCATTCAAACTCTTATCGGCTGGATGTGGTCCACCGATGATTGTATTTATCACTAAATGTTTTTCAGTCCGCCTAGGCTTCTCACCACTAGGACAAGCTTGTCCCTATTGGATGTCGACCCAAAGGGGTTGGGTTTCCCTGCCCACTATCCTGCAGGGCTTTCACGAATTGCTGAAACTTCTTTTTTCGAATTAAGTCCTCGATCGTATTTCGCAAGTGTCTGCGCTTGTTGATACTATGACCGTGTGTTTCATGAAACCCGCAGTACTTCCTAGATCTCTTCTCCTTTTCAGTCGACTCTCTTGAAGCTGGGTTCATGTACTGTTTAGTACCTTGAATTGCCATATAGATGTTCTCGGTTGAGTTATTCAACTCAGTATAATTGCTGTACTTAGAAATTCTAGGGCAATTCCTATTCTTAGGCTTTCCTTTTTGGTCCTATTGTCATTCCATTTTTTTTATCATCGTTTTTGTTGCCAATATTTTCATCCATATTCCCAAAGCTTCCTCTAGACTGTTTTATATAAAAGTTGTTCTGTATCACTTTAGCTAAACTCCCAGCTTCACCTCTGTGGGGACGATAGTATGCCTCCTCCAAATGCAGGAATTGATTAGCCTTCCTATAGAAAATATCCATCATCGACGGATGTTTCATTTCCAACCATCTCTCAAAGTCAGTCTCGGGATGAATCCCCCTAATCAATGCCATCAACACTATACATCATTGGGATTTGTTACTTCCGTCACAGCTGTATGGAATCGATTAGGAAATCCTTTAACGAATCTCCCACTCCTTGGAAGAGGTTTGATAATGACATCACATCTTTCAGATGTGCAATGATTAAACGAAACTGCTCCAGAAACTTTTGCGACCACTCACTGACACATGGATCTTGATGGGAGTCGAATGAACCATATCGTCCCTACTCCCTCAAGCAAAATTAATAAGTAACGACATCTCATGACATCAAATGCTCTAGCTAAATCTATATGCCACCCATACTTCATCAAATGCTATCTTGGATTTGTCTTTCCATCGTATAGTGGTATTGTTGGCATTACAAAATTATGTAGGTACTTCACATGCAGAATGTCCTCAGTAAACGGGTTTCGACTAGGAGAAGTACCCTATTCATTATTGCTTTTAAATCGGTTTTCACTTACAAGTCTCTTGACCATATCTTCCAAGTACTCTGGGTCTACGGTTCGACTGAATGACGATGATAGAAATCTGTTCCGAGTATTCGTCCCAGCGAACGCTCTTGGGCATACTCTCGATACTTGGGTTCTCTACACTCTGGGAAATCCATTCATCTAATAGTCCCCCTTGTTTGATTCCCGTGTGTTTTATCAGTAGCAGCGGCTCGATATTCATCATTTTGATCATCCACGGCATGGTCAAAAGTTTGATCCATGCTTCTATCCAAAGAGCGAGCTTTCGGCCCACCATCAATTGGATTAGCACTGATCTATCTACTTGGATCGACACTGATCCACGAACCCAAGCCATTGGTTTGTCTTCTTTCTTGTTATGATTCCCTAACGGTGTCATAAGTTCTCTTCTTCTTTCTATCCCTCCATATTTGGTCGAATGATGAGGAACTTTCAGATCACGAACTTAAATCCCTTTTGTTCCTTCTTCTGCTATTTTACATTAGTTTATTCAACAACCTCAAACTCTGATGTATCTTTTGGTTTATCTTGTTGTGACTCTCTTGGAATCCTCCCACTACCTGCTTCATCATATGATCCATTTCCACTCTGTCATGGCATCAGTTGGATTCTAGATCTCTGGCTGGTTTTTCTAGCCAACTTCATCCACGTGCTGAGTACCTTGATTCTCAGCGTTATCACCAGCTCTGGAGTAAGTAGTACGTTCTCTCCTCAATGGGGCCATGGTGAATAACTTCCCTTAGATTATTAAAAATCTAAATAGTAGAACTATAAGGTTAAAAGACTGGACCTATCTCTCGGATTTATGAAATCCAATAATAGATGATGGATCCAAGAAGCCTGAGAATATTTTTCTCAATGAAAGCTCCAAAAGTTTAAACTAAAAATGACACAAATACCCAAAAAGATTAAGCAGAGAATAAAAAGTGAAGTATAGTAAATTAAAAAGAGAAAGAAAAGAACACGCAACATTTATAGCGGTTCTGCTAATCTTGACCTATGTCCACTTAGTAATTTTATTGATGATATCACTTGATTATAGACATTTGTTCTTATGGATCGGTATAAATCCATGGTTAATTACAAGAAAATAGAGTAAGAGAAAGCAAGAGCCAAAAGATCCTTAGAAATGAGCCATGCCCCTCTATTTATGGACATAGAAAGCCTAAAATTTCAAATCAATGATTTCCACCTCGTTTTCAATGTTATAGACCAATTCTCCTAGAAAGTAGGTGGACATGAGATTAACAATCATGGATCGGTATTGATCCATAATTTCTTCATATGGATAATTTTGATCTTCTTGTCTTGGCTTAATTTGTGGTTAGATTCGTGATTCCATAGTGGTTTACAACATTTCCAGCTTGTTTCTAAGTTAAAATGATGGATCTATAGAGAAGTAGAGTTGCTTATTCAAGTGCTCATGGCGATCAAAAGAGATTATATAGGATTGATGAAACAACACTTGAAGTAGGCTTCCGGCATCATGTAGAGTGCATAGGTAGAAGTTTGGAAAATATGGATGAATGAAATTACATCGGTACCGATCCAAGATCATGGCTCAGTATTGATCACCATTTGGATCCGATCTTCTGGTCTTTTGTTTTGGTTGTGTGCTTGTCCCATGGCTTCTTGCACTTGGACTTTTGGACTATCTCTCCTGGCTTCCTGCCTTGATAATCTCAAGTTCAATTGATCCCTTCTATCCAAACATTGCCTAGTCAAAAAGTGAGACAATAATTTTGTTTTGTTCACTAGATAAAAATGAATTTAATAGTCTCTATTTGTAAATCTGCTTATGAAATTTGAAAAACACTACAAGTTACTAATGATGGCACTAGTAAATTTTAACAGAGCAAAATTTCTATGTTAGCTAACCAGTTTCTATTATCCTAAATGAATCCAAATGAGTATATTTTTGACATGCACTATATATTTCAAGATATAATGCATTCTTTAATAGAATTAGGCAAAAATTTTGAAGATGACTAGGTTAGAAAAATCCTCAATTCACTCTCTTTAGAGTGAGATCGGAAGACATTAGCAATAGAAGATGCTAATGATATTAGTACTCTAAAAAATGAAGAGTGAATAGGCAATTTAATGTCCTATGAAGCACAATTGCATGGCAGAAGGGAAAGAAAGGCAATATAAAAGAAATCCATCGCTTTCAATGCAATAACTAACGATCAAGATTCAAATGATGACAATGATGAGGAAACTGCTTTTATAATCAAAAATTTCAACAAAGTTCCTGAAGTATAGAAAGAAGAAAAACTTTCGAAAACCTGAAAACAAGACTTCTGGAATTGGAACTACGACTAGATGCTTCAACTGTGGTGAACCCATCCATTTTCAGAGAGACTATCCACATCAGAATAAATCGAAGATCTCGCCAGTTACTGATTCATCCCAAAAAGAGAAAGAACATATGCAACAACATCATACTAGTCAGAACTGATTAACAAAAAATGGCAAAAATAATACCTTTTATTTAATGACTTTTTATTTCATTTTTTTAATTGATTTTTTTTAGGAATAACTTATAGATTAAGTATAACATTGGATGAATATAAGTAAATAAGTAAAATATATAGGAATACATTATCTTAGTTTTAGTTTTGAATTTTTCGGATTATAAGTCGACATACCTCCAGATCATATGTCGACATACATGCCAGAACTTTGAAATATCTTTCCATCAAAATTTGAATTTCCTGCTCTTTTGCATTTATTTCAAAATTCGAATGAGCATCTTTTCAAAACTAAAATGTCGGTACTCTCTCTATTAATTCACCCTGTGTCTATCTACTCAATCATTCACTTTATTTCAAAATTCAAAACACCTCTTCATTATCTCATGCCCTCAAAAAATCAGAAAAGGCCACCTTAAGTCAAACTTTTAAGACCATAAGGCTCTCTAAGAGAACTGTATGCTTTCTTTTCAATGAATAAGATGCCATTGAAACCTATATGGAGTATCCTACTTTCGAAAAAGTTTTTCCTAAAAGATTTGCTAAATTGAAGATTTTTCCTCTTATGGTTTACAAGATCTTTGTTTTGAAAATGAAAATTTTGTTTTAATCGACTCTTCTAAAAATGATTTTATTTGTTATCCAGATTTAGTCAAAATGTTTTATGTGAATTTAAATTGAAATTTTTTTCTAGGAGGAGAGGGACAAATTTGGAGCATTGTGTGTTAGTGGCACTCTTATTGTTTTAAATTGCGAACTTCTGGATCATATATTTAGTTACAAATCCAGTGGAATTAACCTCTCCACTTTTCAAATTAATGAACATAATTGTGAAGTTTTCATGATATTTTCGAAAGTAATGATGAATTTGATTTTAAATACAATAATCTTTGATCAAAATCAAGACTTATGAACCTCATCTTACACCAAGGTATCATTCTGAGGATGGGTAGTTATAATAACCCTTTTCAAAAAAAATTAAAGCACTTTTTGACCTTTATGAAAATTATAACATCAATTGGACACAAGTCATTTTAAATGACTTTGTTCAAAAGAACATTTATAGACACGAGGACACACTCTACCATGGTGTATATTTTACTTGAATTTCATATATTTTGATGTTGATTTAAGGGGAGAACAAACTCTTTCTTGAAAATATTTCGATAAGGCCAACATCTCTGCCATGCACATTACACTATTAAACCATATGAGATACTTCCCCAAAAGGAACAAAGGTTGGCATATAAAGAGGAACAAGAAATTCAACAACAAGAAGAAGGCGATGAGATGGATGTGGAAGAAGAAGATAAAGAGGAGGAAGAAGTAGATACTTATTTGAAAAGTTTTGACAAACCATCTCACCCCTCCAATAAAGAAATCCTAAGAAACCAATAAAAGCTTCTTAAAAACCAAAAGAAGCTTAAGCATTCATTTAGTAAAAAGTTCACTTCTATTTCCAACAAAGTGGACAAATATTTTGGATAGATCATTCACAAGCTAGGGGAAATTCATCATCATCATCTACATCTTTCTAAGCTTATTTAGTTATTTCCTTATGATATCTAGCTTTGTATTCCTAAGTATCATGTGCTTTTAGTTTAAGTTCATGTAATTTTCATGTATTTTTTCTTTGAAATCCACGTACCTTTCAAATTTAAGTAATGTAACATATATCTTAGTCCTATATTATTTATTAGTCTCTGTTAGTTATAAATATATAATGGCATAAGATAAAAACAAAACCTATAGCAAATACACTAGTTTTTGAAATTTTAAATATGTGTGTCGACATATATACAATAGACATATCGACGTACAACAGCCAGATGGCAAATTTTTTTTAAATTTCAAAATTAAAATAATTCCCACCTATTCAATCATTCCAAATGACTTTTTATTCCTATGTAAGCGTATTTCTTCTAGAAAACACACATATCATTTTATTCTATACTCCCTTTTCATTCTCAAACCTTTCTTTTATGAAAACGTCTTTCTCCACACTAGAAATTATGTAAAAACCTTGAACAAACTCTTCGATCTTTTAACGATATTATCCATTTTATCTTAAGAAATCAAAGACATTTAGATATAAGTCAAATGCAGATGATTAAGGAAAAACAAAGCATTTCGATAACCTACGATGGATGATTTCTTCCTTAACCAAAGATGAACCATTCAACAAACTAGAGTTCACTATTAACAAGGATAATGAAGATTGAGATGTTATCAAAGTTGATCCAATCTTTGGGTCCGACGGTTGGGTTGAAGTTCCACAAAACATCTAGTTACTAGGTTTGGATTTGATATGTAAATATACATACATACATACATACAAACATACATACATACATACATACATACATACATACATATATGCTCTATGATTTGAATTGATTTGGTTTGGTGTGTACATTTGAATTGGATTTGTTTGTCTTGGTTTGGATTGTTTATATTTATGATTGACCTTTGGATATGTGTGTTTTGGATGTTTGATTGTATGATATGTATGAGCTTGATTTTAATTAATAAAAATAGGTTGTATTATATTATTACATCATATATCATGTTTAGTATAAAATAGTATGGTTTCTAAGTATATCATATAATCATCATATATTATTTATCATATATCATACAATCATCATACATATCATTTATCTTATTTAACTTAGTTATTCTATTTTGACTCTATAATTTCTAAGTATTTGATTTGGAGTTTTTTTTTATTCTTGTCACCCATTTGTGTTGATGACATAGGGGGGAGAAAAATATAAAATATACACATGCATACATTCATGGGGAGTTATCTAACTCAAATGGAATTATATTTTATTTTATTTACAGGATATTAATTGGTTGTCATCATCAAAAGAGGGGAGATTGTTAATACATTAGTTACTAAGTTTGATGATAACAAAAATATACATTAATATAAAATATGGACACTAATGTTTTGCCAAGTTATATGGTATACAGTGCAGGATATTATGGAGGTGTTGGCTCGAAAACTGTACAGAATAAAGACTCAAGAAATAGATATGAAGACTCATGAGTATATAGACCAAGATATGAAGATATCAAGACTTTATTATAATGTATAGAGTCATAGAATTTTGTTAAAGTCCTTGGTAGCGATCTTTGATCTCTGTCTTCTACTTTCTTATCTTTTATATTTTTAAACAAATATATTTTCAGATATTTTATAAATTTTTTATCAATGTTTAATGTTCATAAACTATGTTAAAAATTATTTTACAAAGTATTAAATTATTATACAAAGTATAGTATTTTCAAAATGTTTTTAAAAAAAAAGAGTTTGCAAGTTTCACGGTTGGGTGTGATTGTAGCTCATTCAAATCAATTGGGTATGCTTGGTAGCCTGAAAATCCGAGTGAGTGTGCTTGTTGCCTATCCAGATTTAGTGGGTGTACCCTGAGCCTGGAAAATCAAGAGGATGCGACCCGTAGCCTTGGATCGAGATTTTAATTAGGTTTTCCTTTTTCCCATTTAAAGATTGGCATCTGAAAAGAAATCTGTACAAGTAATTGTATGGGATTAGATGTAGGAGAAATCCGAACTAGTATAAAATCTCTGGTGTCATCTCTTTAACTTTTACTTTGTTGGTTTTATTTTATCTGTGATTGCATCTGTGATTGATTTTTGATATAATTCTATGTTGAAAATTTGTTATTTAATAGTAAACTTTAAAGAATTTAAAAGGATATACAAAAGTTATAAAACACTATTCAAAAGACCAACTTATGAATAAATTTTTAAATCAACCCTGATTTCTTTCCATGAAAACCAAGGATGCATTATCATTGGCAAGCATTAATTAAAGGAGTGGAGATATATTGAAGAATTAGCTGAAGAGATCTAACACGACCGTTAATGAAGTGAAAACCCCATATGATGATTTAGTGTCGATGGTGATAGTTAGCGGAGTGGACAAAGAATCTAGTTTTAGAAAATGATTTATGTAACTATGCCAACCATATTAAAGAATTCTAATAGGAAAATGAACCGATTTCTATGTTTATAAGAGGGAGAAATGGCATAGAGGACAAACTCTGGTGATCTGGCTAGATGCAGCAACATGGTGAAGAGCAATGAGGTTGATATGCATGATGTTAATAGCTGTGATAACAATGAAAAATATAATAAGTAAAAAAATAATAATACTGGGATAAGAAGCATGACTCTAAGCAATGTTTTGATTTACCCAAGCTGGAAATATACAAAGTTGAATGACTCCATGAGAATATCTACCTTGCAACTCAAGATATAGTTAGATATAGGAAGCTTGTTAATAGAGAGACTACAGAAGAAGAAAAATGATTTTAGAAGTATTATTAATTCCATAAGACCGATAGAAACAATACCAACTAATGTCAACGTTTAAATGACGTGACAGTAGAGTTGATTAGGAAGAAGTTACTCCAACAGTATGTTAGGAAACCATGGGAAGGTAAAAAAAGGAACGGCTAACCATAAAGACAACCGCCTCAAGATAACATGGAATGTATCGATAGAGAGCGTTCCAGATCACCGAGGCATGAGTTGGTGATCAAACAATATCTGGAGCTCCATATCCTATGGAAAAAAGTAGGAACAAAATGGTACGCTATGGGAGTTCCTTGAAGCATTCACCAAAGGAAATGTGTTATGCTACCAAGGACGTTCTTCCTTCTAAGTAGCAAAGGATAATTGATGATGACATCTTTAGAAATAAGGAGGTTAAGAAGGTTGAAGCTCCTAACTTCAACCTGATGGTGATCGTGGCCATGACTGGGCCAACAACAATTCATCAGGTACTGATTGATAGTGGAAGCTTAGTAAACATTCCATTCAAGAGAGATTTGTTGCCTTATATATTTCATCTTTAGGGTTTCTCCATAGAGGCAACATCTTTGATCGGATGTATTAAGCTGCCAATGTAGCTAGGAGATACACCTCGTATGGTGATACGAATTTAGAAGTTTGTTATAGCAGATGGATATTTCACTTTGTACCCCTTTTTGGGCCGATTAGCCCCTGCCGACCTCAAAATTGCCTTGGCTCCATGGAGTGTGATCATGAAATCTCCCATGGATGGTAGAGTTAGGGTAATCCAAGATGGTCAAAGTACTAGAAGGGAATGTTAGGTCATGGAATTATGGGAAGCAAGATGTAGACAGAAAGGAAAAAAATTGGAAAAAAGGCTCTTTACCTTTAAAACACAAAATGTATAACATGTACCATCCGGTCATCGACTTGGGTCCACGAGTAATTAGTATAAAGCTATAGACGTACATAAAGAGTCAAAAAAGATTAGGGCTACACCGATGGAGTTGATGGATGAAGATGATTTGATGAAGACTATAAAATAGGGTCTCAACTCAGCCCGAGGATGAAGAAGGAATTAATTGGGTACTTGAGAGCGAAGTGAAAAGTGTTCCTCGATCAAGAGCATACAAGCTTCGTCACAGACTAGGGACTATATTGTTATAAGGTGATGCAATTCGTTTTGAAGAATGCTGGAGCTTCTTACCAAAGTTTGGTCAACAGGATGTTTAGGAAACAAATCAAACAGTCAATGGAGGTCTATATGGATGGTATGCTAGTGAAGTCAAGGAGAACAAAAAATCGTATAAGGGATTATCATAAATGTTTGAGGTACTCCAAAATTACTGGAGGAGACTGAATCCATGTAAATTTTCTTCAAAGTCATGTTTGAAAAGATTTAGGGTTTATCGTGAACTCTAGGTGCATTGAAGCTAACCCAAAGCAGATCGAGGCACTAAGACAATTAACATCCTTATGGATTAAGAGGGAAATACAAAGCTTGAGTCGCGAGATTATAGCTCCGAGCAGGTTTATCTTAAAATCAACCGACAAGTGTATAACATTCTTCGATGCCCTCAAGAAAGAAAAGGGGAAGTTCTAATGAACTGACGAATTTGAAGCCGCTTTACGATGATAATTGGAACATCTTCGAAAACCATTGATTTTATCAAAACTTTTAGAAGTAGAAGATCTATATATCTGTTTAGTCGTATCGACTCACACCTTGAGGGAAGCACTGAAGCATGAGGAAGGGAAATTCCATAGACCTGTATATTAGTAAATAGTTCACAGGTGTAGAAAAGATTTATCCAAAATTGGGGAAGCTAACCTACTGTTTACTGATGCCATTGATAAAGTTGCGATCATACTTCCAGGCTCATCCAATTGTAGTGTTGATGGATCAACCAGACAAATTAATATTGCATCACCCTGAGACTTTAGGATGATTATTAAAGTGGAACATTAGGACAAGTCAATATGAAATTGCGTATCATCTCAGAAAGTTGATTCATAGATGGGATTTGGGAAACTTCATTACGGAATTCACTATTCATGATGATAAATGGAAGAAGAGGTGGTTGAACCATTCAAATGGAAACTGTATGCGGATGAAGTATCCAACGACCATGCTTTCACAGTAGGAGTAGACTTGGTACTCTGGGAGGTTGAAGGATTTTCTATGCATTGAAGCTTGTGTTCTTGCAAAAAATAATGAAGTGGAGTATTAAGCGTTGATTGCAAGACTTGAAATAGCGAAGGAGTTAGGAGTTTAGACACTACACGTATTTAATGACTCCAACATGGTGGTTTTCCAAGTTACAAAGGAGTTTCAGGTTAAGGGTGCGGACTTACCTTTACCCGTAGAGGATGCTGGAATTAATAGACAAGATCAAGCACTACATGATAATGCACATCCCTAAAGAGGAAAATATGAATGCATATTCATTAGCCACACTAGCTAAATCTAAGGATGCACAACTGTTGGGAATCGTTCAAATGAAGGTGTTAAAATCTCCAATAACTAACGAAATGGTCATAGACTATGTCTTGGAGTTTAAAGAGAAGGAGTCATGGATAACTCAATTTATGGAATACTTGACAAAGAAAACTCTTTCAAAGAGTCGGAATGAAAAGCGGAAATGAATTGAATAATTAGTCGAAGAAAAATAATCTGAGAAATATTGTCGGTTTTATGAGATCCATGGATAGAATACCTGCTCTGAGAAAGGCCACGAAAGAAGAAAAGTGATCTGAGAAGTATTGTCGATTCTAATATACTCATGGACATCATAATTATGGGTGCTGGTATTTAAATTTTTATAGTGGAGTTGGTTAGGAAGAAGCTTCTCTAACGCTATGTTACTAATCCATGGGGAGATAGATAAAGAGATGATCAACCACTAAGGCATCCGCCTCGAGGTAATATGGAAGAGACCAATGGAGAGGAATTGAGATTGCCAATGCATAAGTTGGTGATCAATAAAATATCTGGACGTTTGCATCCTATGGAAAAGAGTTGGAACGCTCTGGGATTCCTTAAAGCTTGCATCATAGGAAATGTGTTATGCTACCCTGGATGTCACTCCTATTAAGCAGTAAATGAGGATCTATAATGACATCATCTTTAGAAATAGGGATGCTAAAGGGGTCGAAGCACTTACCTTCAACCTAATCATGGTTACGGTCATGACTGGGCCAGCAATAGTTTGTTAAGTGTTGACTGATAATAGAAGGTTTGTGGACATTCTATTTAAGAGACAATTTGATGAGATGAAACTTGCGAAAAGGATTTTTTGCCTTATAAATCTTGTCTTTAAGGTTTTTCCATAGAGGCAACACTTTCGATCGGATGTATTAAGCTGCCAGTGCAGCTAGGAGATAAACACCGTAGGGTGATACAGATTCAGAACTTTGTTATAATAGATGGATATTCCACTTTTATTGCCTTTTTGGCTGGCTGACCATTGTTGACCTTTGGATTTCTTTGGATCAATAATGTTTGATTATGAAATCTCCCATGGATGGTGGAGTTGGTAATGGTAAAAGTATTGAAAGGGAGCGCTACATCATAAAATTATGAGAAGCAAAATGTAAGTGGAAGGGAAAGAATGCATAGTCGGCTCTTTTCCTTAAACACTAAATGCATAGCGATTACCATCTGAACTTTAGCTTTGGTCCACTAATTAGAATAAAGCTATGGACCTAAGAAAGAGTCGTAAGAGGCTATGATGGGAACGTTGGAGCTGATGGATGAGATTTAAGTGGAAGATGATGATCCGACGAAGATTGTCAAAAAAATTGGTCTCAATTTAGCCTAAAAATGAAGAAGGGACTAACTAGGTTCTTTAGATCAAACCGAGAAGTGTTCTCATGGACTCGCTCTGACATATGCAGGATTTTCATGAAGTTGCATGTCATGCATTGAATGCCAATCTAACATTCATTTAGAAAATATGTTGTGTGGAACTAGAACGATCCAATGCATTAAAGAAAGAAGTGGTTAAGTTGTTGGCTAGCAACTCTATCCAAGAAGCACTATACGAGGAATGGGTAGAAAATCCTGTGATCGTTAGGAAGTCCAACGAAAAGTGGTACCACGCATCGATTATTCCAATTTGAATAAGTTTCTAAAGGCCTGCTCTCTCTTTTGTGAATTAACTAGCTCATGGATGAAGCATTTAGACATGAGCTACTATCATTTATGGATGTGTATTCCGACTATAATCAAATTGCAATGCACATTCTCCATCTAGAGCATATGATCTTTATAACAAACTTGGAACTATATTGTTCCAAGTTAATGTCGTTTGACTTGAAGAACGTTAGAGCTACTTACCAGAGTTTGGTCAATTGGATGTTTAAGGAACAAATTGGATGGTCAATTGAGGACTATGTGGGTGATATGCCAGTGAAGTCAAAAAAATCAAAAAACCATATAGGTAGCTTATCATAAATGTTTAATGTACTTCGAAAGCATTGGATGAGACTAAATCCATTAAAAAGGTTTTCGGAGTTGCATTTGAAATTTTTTAGGGTTCATTGTGAACTCTAGGGACATTGAAGCTACTCCAGAGCAGATTAAGGCATATGAGACAGGTTATAACACGATAAACTAAGAGGGAACTGAAAGCTTGAATGATAATATTGCCACATTGAGTATGTTTATCTTAAAAGCAACCGACTAGTGTATACCATTCTTCGATGCCCTTAAGAAATAAAATAGGAAGTTTCACTGAACAAGTGAATTTGAAGCCGCTTTTCAACAGTTATGGGAACATCTGCAGAAACCATAGATTTTATCAAAGCCTTTGGAAGAAGAGGATCTATATATCTATTTAGTGGTATCAACTCACGTGTTGGGTTCATCATGGTGGATAAGAAATGGAAAATCCACAGGTTGATATATTATATTAGCAAATAGTTCACAGGCATAGAAAAGAATTATCCTAATTGGAGAAGCTAGCCTACTATTTGCTAATAGAATTTAGGTAGTTGTGATCAAGGCTCATCCAGTAAAAGTGTTGATAGATCAACCACATAAACAAGTATTGCATCAACCCAAAAGTTTGGGATGATTATTAAAGTGGAATATTGAGACGAGTCAATAAGAAGTTACATATCATCCCAGAAAGCCTATTCATGGATAAAATTTAAAGGACTTCATTGTGGAATTTACTATCTAGGATTGCGAAATAGAAGAAGAGATGGTTGAACTGTCCGAATGGAAACCGCATATGGATGGAGCATCCAACAACTATGATTCTTGAGTAGGAGTAGTCTTGGTAGCTCTGGAAGGTTGAAGGATTTGTTACGCATTGAAGCTTGAGTTTTGTGCTATGGATAATGAATCAAAGTACAAAGCGGTGATTGCTGGACTCGAGATAGTGAATAAGTTAGGAGTATGGATGCTACACGTATTTAGTGACTCTAGTGGTTTACCAAGTTAAAAAGGTATTTCAGGCCAAGGGTGCAAGACTCACCCCTTGCCTATCGAAGGTGTTGGAATTGATAGATGAGATCAAGGACTACACGGTAATGCACATCCCCAGAAAGAGAAAAACGAATACAGACTCATTACTCAAACTAGCCAGCTTTGGAGATGGACAAATGTCGGGAATTGTTCTAATGGAGGTGTTGAAATCTCCAAGAACCGACAAAATGGACGACGACTATATCTTGGAGTACGAGGAGAAGGAGTCATGGATGACTCCATTTAAGGAGTACTTGACAATGGTAACTCTTTTGAAGGGTTAGAACGAATAGCGGAAACTCTTATGTAAAGTACCACATTACGTTATGCAAGTTGGAATATTAATTTAGAGAGGATTCCCAACCCCTTACTACAATGTAAATAAGGATGAAGCAAAGAAAACCCTTAATGGTATCCATCAAAGAAGTTGGCTATCATTTTATGGGCAAAATTTTGCAAAGAATGTACATTTTTAACAACCCATAATTTTATGCTTAGTAATTAATCATTTTAATTAGATTAAACAAAACAATGGCTTTATAATAATAGATTCTAAAGATGAATGATTTAGGACTCGAGACTTATCCTATTGCATCTGTAATGTTATTTATACATAAAGTGCACATAAACATTATTAAATTCAGATAAGATTAATAAAAGAAAAGGAAAAGAGAAGGTAGAGGAAAAATGATCATTTTCTCATAATTATATCATTTATTTCTAAAATTAGCTTCTTGCCCTTTATTATTCATTGACTTCTTCTTCTTCATCCTTATAAAAAGGAAAAGAAGGGTTCCAAAATTAATGCCATAACTTCTTCATTTATTCTGTAGAAATTCCAAACTAAATTATAAATTGAAGTCAAAAGATTATATACAAATCCATACCTTCGAACAAGATTTTGGAGAAGTTTAGAGCCAGATTTTAGGAATCAAAGAGGATCTTCAAATTGGGTTTCATTGAAGCTTAGATTTCTTGACATTCGGTGAATGATAATTATACTCTATGATATATGATTACTATACATGTTAGAAACCATGATAAATACTCAAATGTTGGTTAGGGCTTGAGCAATGAACTTGAATTTGGGTGCTAAAGATGAGAATCTTGTTATAAATATTTTAAAAGAGCTAATCGTAGAATTAAATGTGTTAAATAATTTAATGTGAATTATATTGTGTTTGGTATTGTTGTCGCCTTGATTGTTTGCACGGGAATTGATAGAATGGCTAAGACATGATTCATGACACTTGAACTATCATCTAGAATGAAACGTAAAGCCGAGATAGTGAATCGAGTGGCTGAACCCGAATGATTATGAAACTAATTCAATTCCTCAAAGTCATTCGTCGAGTGCCAATTTTTGCTCCCTCGATTATCGAATGACTTATATAACAAGAATGTTAATTTATGTAGAGCGATATTAGTGCGAAGTGTCCCAATGATACAGAGTCATACATTGAAGATGCTAAAGGGAGTGAAACTACATCAAAATTGTGGGAAATCATGATATTGTACATGCAAATCAAACATAATTTTGTCACGATTAAAAAGAAGAAACGACCAATCATTTGGAGCTATGGGTCAAAAGATATGTACATTTGAAGTTACGGAGGAGGGGTAAAACAGGCTAGGTACAGCCAGTAGTTTGACTAGTGGGACTAAACAGTTGACTAATTTAAGAGAATTAGTGGTATGCACTTGGGGCAATTTTGTAATTTGTTACATATATCTAATTCCATAGTCAATCTTGTTCAACATAAAGGTTTTTGGTTTCTCTTACATACTTTGTTATTGTGATACAATGTATTAAGTAATTAATTTGAAATATGTAATTAAGAAAATCATGGATAAAATTTTATGTGATTGTACTTACCAAAATTACAACCGCGAGTAATTAATCATAATATAAAATAATATTTTGTTTTAAATATTTCATAGTCAAGATATATTGAGAAATGATATCGGCACATCTGTTGGGACCATGGTACATAAAGCTCTCTAGAAGTAGGGAAGTGTGTTATCATGGCTGTTGTGGGAACTAAGAGGTACATACTTATAGTTATCGGATAAATTTAGAAGATGGTTTTCTATTATTTGATATGTCAAACATGAAATCTCAGTGTACGATGTTACACGATTCCTTCGACTTGAGAATACCATGGAACTCCATTGTAAATTTTCCACTTTGATTATAGTTAAATCATGGAATGACGATCATTGACAGACTATAGTTGTGTCTAAGTTGTATCATTTGAAGTGAAGCACTATTCAATAGAGAATTCATCTCTTCAATCATATAAGGATAGTATCATGGTAAACTATTGTCAACTTAAAGTCAAAATCTCTGGCTATAGTAGATTGGTTAACAATAAATGTTATGATTGAACTAAGGACTTTGTTTATGGACCAATCAAGTTGAATATAGATAATATAGCATTTTTTTACTGGTACCGAACTCCATATTTCCTAAACTGATATAATGTTGATGAAGGGAACATGTGTAAATAATTGTCACTATTGATACCGCTAATGATGATGTAAAATATGATTTTACCAAAAAAATCTATAAGCAATAAATTCAGCCAAACTTTCACACCACCAGCTAAGGTGACATGTTAATGTTAATAATTGAATTTTTCAATATCAATAGTTGACTGAATGCACACCTCCAAGTCATAAAACCATATTTTTGAATTCTTTGAAATACCACACAATTCAATTAGTTTATAAACTGCTATAAAGTAATTGAATTAATCGATATTTAAATGTTTGGGGTGTTATTAGTTATTGGGGTAGCTCGAAATTTTATAGGTGCAATTAGCAATTATTTCGATGCGTATATAGAAGTTATATGTGCATGTGTGTATATATATATATATAAGATATCGATATATATTTAAATAGATTTGATATACTTAATTCCTGTTCAGGCTTTGGAAAAAAACTAGGTACATTTAGAGAACAAGTAGATCGACCATAGGAGGATGAAAATAATCTAGATATTAGATCTAGATTTAGCTGGAATTTGATATTTGTATTTAACTGGAATTAAACAAGCAGGTTTTAAAAAGGGGAACGTGGAAAGGTTTTATTCTCTCCTTAAATACAATCGCTGCCACATAAATTCATTTTATTCTTTCTTTCTTGATGCTTCTCTCTTTATAGCCCCAATCTCTTTTTGCTTCCCTTCCCTATGGCTGTTCTCAAAATTACATTAAATAAAATCAAAACAATGTTATCCATTTAATTCTAGAAAGATCGTTAGCGATTCAAGCAATCTAGAGGCTGTTCACAGATCAAGGTGTCACAAAAGGCAAGATATATTAAAGAAAATCTCTGTATCTTATTTTAAATGTCACCATCCCTGATATATATGTATTGCCAAAACCATATTTCTATGATTTTATTCAATAACTAATTTAATTGCAAGCTTTTGATTATTTCAAATTATAAATAATTATAATTACAAATGAACAATATATATATACATATATGTACATATATAACATTTGAATTTAGCTATTATATTTTATGTAAGTTAAGGTTTATTTAATTTTTTAAACTAGTTTCAAAGAATTAAAAATAAATAAATTTGTTCACACACACACGGAGAGATATATTATATATGTATACATAGAATTAAAATATTTGATATTTAGATTAAATTCCCTCTTTCATTTTAAATTTATCTATTTTTTGGCATATATGTGACAAAGAATTTAAGTTGAATATGGTTATTAAAATGAAATTCAGAACGGGTGGAATAATTTTGATTATGACATTGTTTAAAGTTATCTAGTTTATATATTTATATGATATTTCAAATCTAAATTTTTTTAATGCCAAAACCAATCTTTAACAATGGATAACAATGGAATCATATTTTCATTTTAATCAAGACACTGTATCTAAATTTAATTAGAAGTTTGTAAAGGAGGAAGGTTGATGGTCATTTCCATTTCTTCCTTAAATATCAAACCTTCCAGATATATTTAAAGATACGCAGTTAACTATATAGATTTATTTTTTGAAATTATATATATGGCGGTACATAATATATATGTATATGTGGCTAAACAAAATATATGGTGCTATTAATAGGGGTATACAAATGTAATAACCTACATCCAAGTGGGGATGAATTTTCGTTAAATCGAAACTCAAGTCCACTAAAGTACGGATCGTTGGTTTGGTATCATGCAAAGAAATGCATATTAGAGCACTATCGATATAACTCACAGTGGAATAATAAAGTATAACATATAATCACTGACCAAGGTTAACACTTCCAATGTCTACCGTCCTTGTCAATGCCGAGCATGCGTTAGGAAACCTGTCCTTCAACCGTTCTTGCATAGAACCAGTACTTGTCTCTCTAAAGTTATCATGTGGGTAGTAATGAGGATGAGATCAGAACAACATTCTAGTGACTGGTGAATTATACGTTTTGTACATAACACTAGTTTGTGCCAATTACTTCCCATTACATGTTATGTCTCTTATTATTTTACTTAGTCGTTTCGACTCCACATACGCGTACGATACGCCCCATCTTCTCGAATTTGACTATAACCTCCTACGTATATATATAAATATATAAGTAATCAGCTCTCCTTTGGACCATGATACTATCCCTGCTAGCATTCGTAATTGTGATCATCATCAATGTCTAGGCCAAATTGCTTACGTACAAAGTATAACCTCCCCTTAGTGCCTAATAACGACATCACTATAAGTATTCTATCCCGCTTACTAATCCACTCATTTTTGAAAGAACTCTTTTATGGATTAACTAGCTATGACGACCCGCAAATCCATCCTATTTAGAGCTGACAAAAACCGCACAAGTCCAGCCCTTAACCTAAGGGAAATACGAATAATCATGAGAAAGAAAGAAAGAAGAGAGAAGAAGAGAAAAGAAAAGAAAAGAAGAAGAGAAAGAAGACAAAACAGAAGAAACTAAAATAATTCAGAAATTCACAATCGTAGCAGAAAAACATATAATATTATATCAATGGTCTTTACAAAACAGAATCTTTCATATAATGTACATACATCAATCAGAGTACAACAATCAATCACTAATCATCAGCCTGGACAGTTATAATATCATATCCTTACAATTGCCGATAATTTAAATAACAAAGCACTGAGACATAAACATATAAGTGGAATATGACCAGAAGATCTCCATCTCTCCCGTTGAAACTCCAAAGCATCCTAATCTACATCTGTAAATATACTCAGTCTGACCCGAGCGTTGAAAGGGAAGAATGCTCGGATCGGTCTGGTAAACCAACATGAGAAAACACATCTCAACTGAATTTATTTTAAAGTTCATAAAGACGTTCTTTTATCAAACAAAGGTATCTCGTAAGACACGCCCACACATAAACACGGATGGATTTCTACCTTACGATAACCAAAACATTTCATATCAAATCATATTATATTATACAAGTGTCTAGTATAAAATAGTAATTAACATAGCTGAATTGTTACCATTACAAAATTCCAACATAGTAGGCTCTACAAACAAAATGGTAGGCACGTAATGGAGAATGGATTCCATATAAATGACCAGGTGAAGGGACTACCTTCTAGCAGTTCATCTCTGTAGGAATGCACGAGGTCCAACAGATGGTCCTCTACCAACACAAGACTGGCCTACCTCTCCTTAGATAGTACCGAATATGTCATCACCCCGGCCATTACTGACCTATCCGAGGGACCTCATATCATACATCCACAATAATTTACATCCCGAATGTCATAGTGGGAAGAAATATATCTAGAAGGGAATGATCACACCCTAATGGTTGTGAACCACATAGCCTTGCCGCATTCAACCATGTTTCGGTCATTTTCGGGTGTGAGGCTTGAGACCGCGTTTACCTTCCACATAGCACATATCACTTTCCTCTCTAAATGCCACATTGCCATTCCTTCGATCACATATTGACTTCCACAAACATACAACCTTCGAGCTCATGCGTCTCAGAGAAGGGTGTTAAGCTAAGAGAAGTTGCCTTCTACGCCACCAAACAGATGTACGTTTATTAAAGTCAACAATGCAATCTCAAAATGCAATGTAAGACATCCATCCATACAAATTATCCAGGAACAGAACAAACCGAAGGCACTCTCCTACCACATTCTGTTGGGAATTGCCCTAGGATTAGTAGTGAATAGTCCTTGCATCGGATATTTCATAATAAAGAGTCTGCTGCTACTATATGTATATTGGGTGTTTATCCCCAAACAACCAACAAGCAGTCCTTCACTATTAAAATCCCAGATATCATATCTTCCAAAACTGCACATTTGAATGCATATACGTTGGTCTGAAGTGGTTTTTGGAATAAATACGACTCTAGTCTCTCCAAATCAATAACGA
The DNA here is from genome assembly GCA_030765085.1 of Allium cepa. Lineage (NCBI taxonomy): Eukaryota > Viridiplantae > Streptophyta > Magnoliopsida > Asparagales > Amaryllidaceae > Allium > Allium cepa. The sequence goes on along the minus strand of CM060934.1, from coordinate 951,695,618 downwards.
TAAATCAGCCAATCTATTAATTTGATAGTCGGTTATTTAATTATCAAAGCATCAACAAATATCTAGCACCATAAGCAATCACTAGTCCCATTTAATAAATCTTTCATAAATTAAATCAATATCCAAATATCCATTTCAAATTATCTTTAAAAAGATATATTCTCAAAACCATTTCAATCTTCTATATTGGAAAACATTTCCATATACTTATATCAACAGTATAAGCATATTCACAAATCCATCTCAACACTTAGAAAATATTTCAATATACTTATATCAACGGTATAAGTATATCCTATAACACTACCATTTAGAGACACACCAAACAGATTTCTATAATCATACAACTCCAGAGTTCGTACGCCTTTGAATGGGTGTTAAGTATAGGAAGCAATGCTCCTACACCACTAAGCCTTTAGTACGATCATAAGAACTGATTCGTGTATTTCACGATGGAAGGTCAAAACATAATTTATTGTGTCAAAATGAATGTTGTGTAAAACACCGTTACGACAACCTAAAATATTAGTATAGGGATTCGATAAATAAATATAGATAATTCTCATTTACTATATAAAATATTTCCTTTCAGAAATCATTAACTATATCCATAATGTTATAGTCCATGCCTTCCTTACTTCTCCGAAAATGTCTATTACAACAATAAATGTTGAAATCTATGTTTCCATTCCATATCTCATTCTAAATCATTTCCAAAACCATTTAAATCCATTTAAAACCATCTCTTCCCAAAACCTTTACTTCCAAAAGATAAATTACTTTTAAAAACATCTAACTTCATCAAAATATCACTTTCAAACTCCTTTACATAAAAGTCCAATTCATAAAATTATTTTTAATAAATCTCTTTTCTATTTTATAAAATTCCTTTATTTACAAAATCTATTTATAAAATCCATTTTTTTTATAAAAATAATTTACTATCAAAATCAATTTCTAAATCCATTTCTTAGTAAATCAAATTTACTTATAAATCCATATCTTTTATAAAACTAATTTTACTATCAAAATCCATTTATAAAATTCATTTACCACATCCACTTCAAAACCATTTGATAACATTTATAAACTATAATTATAAATCAGCTTCTATATTTATAAAAATATCACTTTTATATATCCTTTACATAAACTTATTCCCAAATCCTAAATCAAAATATTTCTCAAAACTATATTTTTATGACATCAAAAATCTTAACTTTAATTTAAAAACAAATTCCTTTCTTTTAATAATTCAATAATTATTAAAACATATACACTTTCAAAAATCACTTCAAAATCCTTTTCAAATCCAAATCATCATTCCAACATTTCAAAAAATCAAAAAATAAGGCCAGTGCCGCCATAGCACAAAATAAATCAAATCATATCCAAAACATCATCATGATATCCAAACAATCATATATCAATGTGTATATGAAAATAAAGCAAAAGTGGTGAGGAATCCAGTTGGATCCCCCCAACCTGTCCCCCAACGTCAAATGCAACATATAATCATATAAATAAAAATCAACCGCTTTGAGGCGAGATCGTATACAAAAGGTCATCCGCTCTTACACGGGAACGCTATAGGGTTTCATCCGCTCCAATAGGCGAGAATATTTCCAAACCAAAATATATATATATATATATATATAATATCATATATCATCCAAATAAGCATCATCCATCATATATAAATTTATTCTCACTTATATAAAAATATAAGCTAGATAGAGAGGCGAGTCTACTCATAAAAATGCCAAAAGTCGCAAAAGTGCTCTGAATTGAATTAAAATTGAACGGTCATTCAATTTAACTCAAAATTCATACTGGATCTGAATCCATCCAATCCAGCTCTATGGCGTAGTGTTCGCTGATACCAATGCAGCGCAACTTGTTCCGATTGAAACGGACCTTGTACGATAAAGTAATGAATGAACAATCATTCGATAATTAATAACTTAAATAAATTAATTTAAAAACTTAATACCATTTTCACTGTTAATTTCCGTTCCCACTTCTGTACGCGACCCAGGCAAGCACGCGCCTCTTCTCCCTTACGTTTCTTTTTATAACGCGACTTCAAAAACGCAAGCACCCTACGCGATGAACCACCACCGCCGATCTCGTCGAAACCCCCGGCCACGCCTACGACCTACTGCCTCCAGTCGCTCGCCCTAAGTGTATCGCCTCCGCACAAAAAGCCACAGCCATCCCAAAAAATCTGATGCGAACGGAGGTGATTTTCACCTGCCTCGGCTCGTTGTTCGACGATCCATCCGTAGGATAGCTTCGTATCGTTGTCCTCCACATTTTCCTAGTTGAAGTCAAAGGCTAATTTTAGCTCCAGTGGCTTCGATCGTTAATGGCCACCGAATGAAGGTTTAGACATGAGAGCTGAGAATTAGGGTTTGCGAATGAGAGAAAGTGAGGGCTATTTATAAAAGATTTCACGACTCTATTCATCCATGAAATTTCCGAACTACAAATGAAGCGTACCGCCTGGTGTTCTATATGTTTTACCCCTATGTCGAACATAATTGAATATATATCGAGAGCCAATTCTATCATATACAGAAAATTACTTTTTGAAATCGAATTATTTTAATTTAACTGCCATTAATTAATTTCTATGCATTTCGAATTCGCACGATCAAACGATTAGTCCAATCACCACGAAATTTGATAGCAGACTATAATTCACTATTGCAGATCCAATGAAACTGGTTTCATCAAAATCCGAGATAGTGTCAAAAATGATTAGTTTTACACGTTGGTTAAATCAAATAAATTCCAATTTCTATACATTCACTTTTAAATCAAATTTAGAAATTTACCAACTTTACTCTAATTCAAATAAAATTTAAATCAACTTTAGAAATCGTTTTTCATTTCTTTTAGATTCAAGATTCAATTATTTAAACAATTTCAAATACTAAATTAACAGTTTAATTATCAAATAAATCGCTATATTTGAAATATAATTATTTAACTTATAAAATTAACTTTTGAATATTTAAGATCAATTAAATATCCTAAATTCGAATGGCTGAAATTTTGGGTCGTTACATTCTCCCCTTCTTAAAAGAATTTCATCCCCGAAATTACAAAAAAGAAAAATGCCACAAAATTTAAGGGGTTTACTTTTCAAAAAAAATAGTTAAAATAGATTACCAAAATCATTTAAACCTTTAACTTTTACAAAATCAAAATTTTAAACTTCTTACGAAAACTTTTCTAAATTTTCAAATTCATTCATAGTTATTAACTAATTCTCTTCCCAAAATCAACTAATATCATTTCAACTTATAATTCGAAATCAAACTTTTAGTTATCAATGATTTTCCAAAGTTCTTAAAAAAATTCTAATGCCTTAGATTTACGAAAAATTTCGCCAGCGTCTCCTTTGTGCGATTCAATCATAGTAAAATCCTAATATGTATATACATACATACATATATATGTATATCACAAATGTAACGACCCGCTATTTCGAACCATTCAAATCCACAGTCATCCACTCATTCAGGCTTAAATTGCTTAAAACAATAGATTGTTAATTTATATTTGTCAATACTTGGCACGGTAAATAAATCCATCATAAAATCACAGACACAGAGTATTACAACAATAAACAGCGGAATAGATAAATAGTTGTTCATGAAGCTACTATAAAACATCAGATTCTGAAATAAAATGAACAGAACCTCAAATACAAATAAATCTCTAATATATAAGCAACAGACGAGTCTGAAAATAAATGACTAGAATAAAATGAAATAACTGACAAGTGGATAGATAGATCTTCAAACAAAGCTCCACTCTCCAAAGGTGAGTCTCAAATGCTGTGACACTCAGTCTGACCCGAGCATAAAGCAAAACACAAAACACTTGAGTTTGGATTAAAATTCTTATACTGGTAAATTTAACTCAAGTCAAATGTCAACTAAAATACAAGTCACTTAAAGGATGTTTGGGATACCCATCCTCTAAGGATCCATGGAACTATCTATTATGTAATAACATACGCTATTATAATATGTCTATCAGTAAAGTAAAGTATTAAAATAGTGTTAAGGCGTTACCCATATCCCCCTTAACACGTTTTATATATTCCCATAGTCTATACATGCTGTAAGCTCCACAAAAATGGTGGTTCACCAAGAGGACACCCCATAGGTACGGTACAAAAAAACTCGTAGAAGGTGCGACAGGGCATGTGACAAGGCACGCGAGGCAATGCCCAGTGTAGGACTCTACCGTTTTGTGGATCCGGACTAGTGGTAACGCATAGCAGCTATTATCACCCATCTCGAGACACACTCCGAAATCAAAGGTGCACCCAATCAAGTCACAAAGTAATAGAATGGTATCGAAGAAATGTGTCCGATCAGAGGAATGAACTCACTTTGCCCGGCATGGCTCCTATTTTAGCTACATCAAGCTGACTCACGGGAGCCAGGGCTGCGCTAAAACCTCATATGGCATCGTCGCCAAACCATCCTACTTCATTCTGGAATCTCCACCATGTACATAGTTGTTAAAGTGGTTTTCGGTATTGGCAGAGAGTATGACAATATTCGATCCGGGTCTCTTTAACAACCAAATGCTTATTTCACACCGGGGTCATTTCATTTCAAATAGTTCATACTTCCTATCAAAATATCATATTCATTTCAAAACCATTTCACTTAGATATCATTATTCACTTGAAATAATATTCATTTCCAAAATCGTAACACTTTCAAAATTATAACACTTTCGAAATCATAACACTTTCAAGATCATAACACTTATGAAATCATAACACTTTTGAAATCATAACACTTTCAAGATCATAACACTTTTGAAATCATAACACTTCCAAATTAAACAATTTAGATATTGAAAATAGTATATATATTAAAATAGTTATAAATTAAATAGTTTATATATTAAAATAATTTATATATTAAAATGGTTATAAAATAGTTTATATTTATTTAAGGTGATTATACTGAAATGGTTTCCCAATTAGAATTGTTTCATCCAATTCCACAAATCCATTCAAATCAACCTAAATTTCAAAATTCAGTTTAAATCAATCCCTTTTCAACATTTTCAATATAAAAGGTTATAGATTCAATTCAAATTCTCAATAAACCATTTCAATTTTTATCGATTTCAAATCCAGGTTTGAACTATCATTTCAATTCCAATAAAATTCAAAGTTTAAATATTCAAACATTTTCAGTATAAATTTCATTTGTATTTCAACATTTAACTTTAATTTTATTCAAATTGGAAAATATTCACTTCATCATTTTAATTAAATAAAATCTTCAATTACACTTCTAAATTAAACTTTTTCTTAAATTATTTGAATTTGAAAATATTCACTTTGTCACATTTTATGAAATCAAGTTATAACAATCCTATCTTTAAAATCTCAAATTCAATAAGTTTTAATTCTTATTTTTTTCTTATATAAATACTTAAAAATAGTGTATATATTAATTAAATTAAATCATATTATATATATATTTTTAAAATAATAAAGTCATAAGAAAAATCTTAAGATTTATATTTTTAAAACTAACTTATAAATTTAAGATTTCCAAAACATATAATTTTAAAAATCTAAATTTACACCTATATTAAAATAAATTCTTTATATTATAATCTAAAATTAATATCTAGTAAAATCCATATATTTCCTTTGAAACTTTAGAAATCATTTTCAAAATATAGACTAACAATGTCCGTATATAATTTTCTATCCTATAGTCAAGTGATACAGATATTTATCATTTCAATCCGTAAATTAAATATTTACAGATATATCATTTCAACCCGCAATCCCAAAATTTCAGAATGAATGAAAATCATTTGGATTTATCATTTCAACCCATAACTATATTCCTTTAATCTATAAGAACGTTTGGGTATGTATCATTTCAATCCATAGAGAATTCTAAACTAACAGGGAATTTGCAGAGTGAGAACAAATATGAAAATGACATATCGACAACATACATATATCATCAGTAAAAATTTAAATATAATATATACAATAGGTCATGGTGTTACATGTCACAGGTAAACAATGGCAGATAATGGCATATCGTATTTAACAATTAAATAACTTAATAATTCAAATTTAACATCATATTTCAATCGTCATTCATATGAATTAAAATTTACTAAATATAAGAATGTTAATCGTGAGTGATTGCTCACCTTTTGAGGCTAAAGATCAATAGGAAATGAATACAATGCCTACGTGAATACGGAAGCTGATACGACCAATTCTGGATAGCGACGAAACAATAGCAAGGCATAATGAACTGGATGGATCCAATGAAAAAATATATATAGCTATATTTTTTTTTGAATCTAACATTTAAAACACGTATTTAAAAATAAAAATCTTCATAATATATATATATATATATATATGAAAATCAATATTAACTTTAAGACATATATATATTAAATCAAAATCTATATATATTTTTCAAAATCATCATTTCTTAAAACACACATTTCTTTTTCCTCTTTTCAAAAATCAAGTTTATATATATACATTTTATTTTAAATATCAATACTTAAAACTCAATATGAATAACCAAATTCGAATACTCATGTATATATAACGGAAGGAAAAAAAAGGTATAAAGCAAAGAATTATAAACTGACTTTTTTTAAGCAATTGGAATGATAAAAAAACAAATAGGCAAATGAATGCAAACATATTAAAACTATACTGTATATATATATATTATTTTTAAAAAAGAGAGCTGCTACTATGGTGGCGAGTTGTGTGGATAGGAAGGCGGTTAGGCAATTGATGGTCGAATCTAGGTGGAGCAAGCGGAGTTGAGGAGCTGCATGATGTGGCTATTAGGCAGAAGCGAGGTAGATGGTCACGATGGTCGGTGGGAGAAGCTCTGGACTACTTCGGGTTTGTGGTGCTCGGGTGGGAGAACAAGGTAGGTGCAAGGCTGTGTGCTAGAGTGGAATGGACGTGGCGAGTGGGATGTTTGCATGGGTTGGCATGGTGGACAGCTCGACAAATATATATATTTTTGTTTTTTTTTTAAGGAGGAAATGGGTTGAGGCGTGGCAGGCTATGATGATGGGTGGAGTTTCATGCGGCATACAAGTGGGAGGATGGCCGGAGATCAGTGGTGGTTGTTGCTTGGACGTGGGAGGAGATTGTTCGCTTATGGGCCGTGGGCTATCTTAGTCGTAGTTGCAAGGCATAAAGCTATGCGATGGAGGGATCTGAGGCGTTTGCTGCCAGAGTGAATATGCTCGGAATGTGGAGTTCGGTCGGTTGTGCGACGCTGACAGGCTGCAGCAAAGGAAGGGATGGGTCGTGTCAGAGAAAACATGGCGGAGGGAAGTCAATGCAGGAAGGTAATGGGTTTTATAATTGAGGGGAAAGGTGATCTGGGCATGAAGATAAGTAGCTTCCAAGATGTACATGAATATGAAATTTATTATTTATTCATATATAGATTTTCTTTGAAGGAGGTGGCCATAGATTGGTTTTGAGGACGAGATAATTTTCACCGAGGCAATAGAATATGAATAGGAGCAAATATATTAAACAATCTTATATTATAAATATTCTTTTCTCAAACGAAACGTCAGAACAAAAGTAAAGAAAATGGAGAGGCTCGAGGAAAATAACCAACCAACAAACATATAAATTCAATATAGGGAATATTAACAGTCAAGAGTTACCTTTTTGGAATATTAAAAGTTACCATCTCTTTGTTTTTCAGCAGATGGACAACTGAATGAACATAGAACACACAAGAGACTCAAAACGGGTACCGAAACAGCTAACCATTACGCAGATTTCATCGTGTCTCGATCACCGAATTACAAAAACGAATATACTGCGAAGATCAGCACGACGAGACGAACAAAATGGTATACCGATATAACCGATACGATCATTCTATCAAAAGTCGATATTTTGATGCTAAAATGCTGCTAAAATGCCAGAAATAAGATAAACGGAGCTATAGCAGTTCAAATTTGGCGAACAAAATGTGACGCCTCACTCAGAAATTGGTTTTAAATTTTATTATATAAAAATATTCAGATTTCAAAGATATTTTATTTCTATCAAAATTTAGCTGATTTTAAATTGAAATTGAAAATTACATAACAAAACTAACTTCCATATTTTCTGATGAAAATCAGACACTTGCTATGTTTAAATAGACGCATTCCAAATATCAAATATTCATTGCCAAATTTTGTAGTTTAAATTTTCACAAAAATTCTGTTAACTACGTTATAAAAATCGTTGAAAAATACGGGCCGTTACACTCTCCCTCATTCAGAAATTTTCATACCCGTAAAGGAAGAGAAGAAGAATAGAAGCAACAGTGTAAAAATAGATTTAAAATACATACCAGATACAACAATTAATTTAAAATCATATACATTTCATTTGTTTTAAATTGATGAGTATACACCAATTTTGGTTTGAATCCATTTTGTTCAATCAATAGCTATTCATTATATTCATATTTTGTTGATTACAATTAAATATATTTCAATTCAGACGTCTCAATAATTTAATTCAGACGTCTGAATAATTCAATTCAGACGTCTGAATAATTCAATTCAGACGTCTGAATAATTCAATTCAGACGTCTGAATTGGGTTGAATTGCAACCCATAAGGATTTAGTTCAAAAAGGGCTAATTTAGACGTCTGTTATTTTTGATTCGGACATCTGAATCTGGGGAAAAAAGTTTTTTTATATGAATATTCATAAGTCTGTTTAAACCAATTCAGACGTCTGAATTGTGTATAGAAGCATATATTGGCAATGGTGAGAATAAAAAATAATATATATTATTGAATAATTTTCAATATTAAAAAATTAGAATAAGCAGAATGAAATGACAACATAACAAATTATATTAAAATAAGAAACGATTAAATAGATTTTGAAGAAGATGATGGAGTATGATAAGATCTTCTTCAACTTTGGTATTCTCGACATATGGTCGAAGCGGAGACCATCTGTTACCACGTTCCCAAGAATTTGGAGTAGTTGGTGGACGTTGTGGTGATGGTTCCCAAGGATTGCGACGACTTGGAGAATGAGCTGTAGATGGTTGATGAACAGTATCTTTTGATAAAGAACCACAGAACTTTAACGCTACTTGTTCCAAAAAGCTAGCCGTTTGGCATTAACTTTTTGCTCATAGTATAATTCACGTTGTAAGTCTAATGTTTCTTTTTGATAATGATGAATATCATCTATTTTCTCTTTTGTGGATGCTGATCCAAAAAAGAGAGATCGTCTTGTTTTTTAGCTAGTGGAGTATATCCAGTATGAGTAGAGGGCGGAACGATCGGAACCGGTTCATATATAGGAGTAGGAGTTGGTAGATTCTCCGATCCCGACGAAGGAGAGGTGAAAGATAGCTTAGATGACACAGAGTTATTTTGAGATGACATGATTGAACAGAATTTTTCAAAAGTTTTTAAAAGAGAATCAAATGAATTATTGGTGAAAAGAATTGTAAGAATGCAGACAATTTATAGGAAGAAGCTTGTTTAAAAATAGAGAGGACAATGTATTGTTAGAGAAATAATATCCATAGGGAAAGAAGGAGTGAACGGAAGGTACATATGAATTTAATGACAACCTCGTATTTCAGAGAACAATAGAGAGTGAAGTGGTAGTGTAGAGGACTATCGACATAGTAACTAATAATGCAAGTTATTACTTAGGATCGACTAATATGGAATATAACTAAATCTAAATGCGGAAACAGATGATAATAGCAAAGTAAATAAAAAACAAAACAAGCACACCAGGAATTTTTATACTGGTTCGAACTTCCCGTTCTACGTCCAGTCCCAGACTCCATCTGGAATTTCAACTACAACAACCCTCACTTAACCCGGAGGAACAAGTTTACACTGCCTGAGCAACCAAACAGGACTTCACCCGCCTAAGCAACCGAATAGGACTTCAATACAAATAACAAAGATATCTGACCGTAATGTGTTCTTAAATAACACGGATAAGTCAATTGAGTACAATCTTCCTATAATCTTCTCCTTAATGATATGTAGTGATGTGCTTTGAGAATTGTGGAAGATAAAGTGATCAAAAGATCAAAGTATGTAAGTAATTTGAGTGCAATTTGAAAGTTTGAGAATAGATGAGAATTCAAGGGTGCTAAAAGTAAATTCGATGATTTGTTTGTTGAATTCTATAATCTATTTATAGTATATAAAGAGTTGCATCTTTAAATGAAAAGTTATATTGAAAATAACGCATGCAACTGTTGATTTAAAAGAATGTTTCTCTTGGTGAAGAGAAGTGACTTTTCAAGAAAATAGCAGTGGGGATATTCAGACGCCTGAATAAAAAAAATTAAAACTTCTGAATTAGATTGAAACGCAAACAACAAAGAAATAGTTCATTTTTGACCTCATTCAAACGTCTGAATATTTTAGTTCAGACGTCTGAATATTGTGAAAACAATATTCTTATTTCAGTACTCAAACGTCTGAATGAATGGTTTCAGACGTCCGAGTTTGCTATTTTGTGCATGTATGAGCATGTGTGTGCATTTGTGTACATATATTTATATATATTTATATATATATATATATATATATATATAATGTAAGGAGAGATTTTAACAAATTTTCTAAGTAATATATAGACTCTAGTCACATAATATACAGTTATAAACATCTGTACATGAACTTGCAATAAATCTCCTGCAAAGATGGTTTAATATACACATAACATTTTATATAGGTTATAATCAAAATCAAGAGTCTAACAGTGAATAGAGTGATACTAATGATTATAAAAAATTTATGTGGAAGTATATAAAACAATCGCAGCACATATATAGCAGAGCAATAACATCATAGATAATAGCAGGATAATAAAACCATAAAATAGATTGCACAGATTTACCCAGCTTCGGCAAAATCCTACCTACGTGCTGCCTCCAAGGTTTCTACTAGAAATTAAATTGTCAGACGCTTACACATGTAAACTCACGACACTCGATATCGACTAACCGAACTCTACGCTCAAAACCTTGCAACAACTCAGCCATTGAGTTGCGAATTCTCGAACTACACCACCGTAATTCGTACCCTAGTTACACGACTAGAAAATTACGAACGTTTAAAAGTAATACAGAATAAAAGCAACTTAAAAATATAAAGCCCTATATAATTGTAAGCCTAAATTATGATAAATAATAATATAGTGGAAACCGGCCCAATAAACAACTAAAGGAGAATCCCCTTTTCTTTCTATATCTTCGGCCCAACTCCTTGTAATTTGAAAAATGACTGCTCATTCGTTGTTTGTTCGTTTCCTCTCTAAACAAAATTAGGTTGCTGATTATTGAGGCGCTGCTTGAAATTGATGTTCGAATTGAATTTCCCTCTATTTCCTTCGAGCAATGAATCGATGGCTATGATTTTCTCAGTTCTTTTGCGCTTGCGGCTGCTCCCAGCATTAAGCTCGAATCAATGAATCTCGTATGTAAATTATGTTGTTTAAATGCACTGTTATTTTTGCCTTGATTCAAACTTTATTCAAGTTGTTGATTTATTGTTCTCTGCTTTTCTCGAACTCGAATGAGTATTGGCCTATGATGTTACCAGGTTTAAATAGGGTTCGATCCCCTATATTTTCGTTCGTATTTTATCATTTGAATTCGTCTGTAACTCCGCTTAGCCGCTTGATTATTCTTGAATTATTGTGATGATTTCTGACTTCTTCAATTTCGTATACTTTGTTGCTTGATTCTCATGGCTTCGATTTTGAATTGTTCATTTTTCTTGATCATCACAGTTTTGATTCTTTAGTACTTTGAATTTGATTCCGTTTTGACTTCGGCCTTGACTTCGTTTATGCGATGATATTGTTTGAATTATTCCTCTGCAAAATATTTCCTTTTTGACTTCGACCTTGTCACTACTTCGACTTGGTTTTTGACATAGCCTAACTTCGGTCATTTAATGTTGTGATAATATGTGAGTTTGGCACTTCTGTTCATCTCTGTAGCACATTCGACTTGTACCTGCTGTTGTATGACTTCGGCATTTATCTTGACATTGTGTACATGTTTCTAAAATGTTGTATTGTATTTGGTTGGTTGCTTGTACATGCCGAGCCACTGATTTTTTGAAGTGCTTGCTGTTGCGTCTGGTTTCACTACTGTGTTTTACCTCTAACTTGCTTATCTCACTGCACTTGCATCTGTTGATCTGTCTCAATTGTTTGGATGCATCTCATTTGTGTACATGTTGCACACTCACTTGGTTGTGTTCATTGATGTACATATATGCTTCCATAGTATCCTGCTTGGATATTGAGGTGCTACATTTTTGTTTCACTATTGCATGTATCTCGTGCTTGTAATCTGCACTGCAACCATATATAACTAAGCTCTTTTGTATGCATGCTTGATTCGAAGTCCGGTTCATGATATTTGTGAAGCTTTGGTTTGTGGTTCATTGGTTTCACTATTGGATATCGTCATGCAGTCTTCATTTTGATATTGGACTTGCAACTTTATTCATTATGTAGTCAAGTGTGTATGCATATTAGGTTGTTTTCATTGTGGTCTATACATTCATGTGCTTATCCATGTAGTCTACAACTTCATTTGTATTTGCTATTTTCATTGTGTGGGTAGCTACTTTCTTGTATCCACACTTCATGTTTTAGTTGCTGAATGTACATACATACGTATGTGTGTATATATGTGTTGTGATGTGGGTTTATTGGTTCATTATTTACTTTGATATTGCATACTGGTCTTGGTCGAGTTGGTAGCTGGACTTGATTCACTTATTTACATTGAGATTGAGTTGGTCCCAACCGTAATGCAGTTGAACATTTGGATTTTTGAGCTCATTTTCCTTGGTTTTCATGTATGTGCGCAGTGGTGGTTTGTTGGCACTTGAATTTGATCTGCACTTGTGTTGAATCCATCTTAAAGCTCGGGTTTGACCTTGTGTTGATATCGTGACTTAATATTTATTTCACTTGAGTTGAACTCGACTTTTGATTTGGGTTCGACCTTGTGCTCACCTATCCCTGTAGACTTACCAAGTGTATATCGGTGTGCACGGCCTTATGGCATGTACGGTGATGCACTGTGCATGTCACAAGCTGTTCGTGTATGATGAATTAAAATTTAAATGATGATGAGCAACCCAAATAACCGAGGCAAATAATTTTTTCAAAATACATTTCATTTTACACTGCAAGAATTTTTTTTTTCAATTTTACTGCTTCAGTGTTTATTTTGCAGTTCGCTTGGATGTTGGATTCAATCTGGAATATAATTGAAGATAAATACGAGTAAATGGGCGATATGTAGTGATGACATATTTAAATGAAAAAATGTGATGTAATTGAAATTGTAATGTAATTAAAGATAGTGTATATATAGTGAGAGGTCAAATTTGTATCATTCAAAATTGTAATAAATATTTGTTTGAATAAAATATCCGTTTGAATTTAAATTCTGTGTTATTTACTTTATTCGACAAATATTTATTTAATTATATGAAAATAAAATAGTACATTAACGAATACATTTAAAAGAATATATATATGTTTATTATCATCAAACAAAAATCATATACTCGCATATTCAATAGTCTCCTTTTTTGATGATAACAAACATATATTTAAGATTTTGAATTTGTTAAGTGTATTTGATCATTCAATTTGCTCCCCCTATTTGAATGCTCCCTCTCTACACAAATATCCCCCCTTCATATATGCATGTAAATAAATGTAAATGAATAAATGAACCTAGATACGTATAGAAAATAAAATATTTGACTTTTATTTGTCAAAATCTTAACCTTTCTCTCCCCCTTTTATTAGTAGCAAAAGAGTAATAGTGTTAGAGAAATAGAGATAAAGTGGTAGACATTAAAACAATACTAATACTCAATCGGGTATAAATATAAAACTTCAATAAAAAATCAAACAAAAATCATAAATACTCTGTTTGACACATATTCCACTTTAGAATGATAGGGATAATTGCATCATACAAAACCATATAGTTGTGTCTATTTTTGGTATATTTATATCAGGAATTAGAATATCTACTAACCATTCATAACCATTAGGACTTAAATGAGATTAGTAGTATTCCAAATTTTTTAACAAAAAATGAATTCAAGCATCTTCTAACCACGCATAACCATGAGGACTTTTAATTGGGATTGCAATCAACTTGTATATTAATTCAAAAAATTTGATATGTGTCCCATACATGCATAACCGTAAGGACTTTAAATGAGCATGAAAGCACATAATCAAAAATCCCAAGCAATTCACCCATGCATAACCGTGAGGACTTTCAAATGAGAGTGAATACTTTAGATGTTTTTTATTGCTAAAAATATAATAAAATGAAAGCGCATAATTATCCGTTAAAAATACCATATATTGACATACCATATTGGATTATGATGTGTGATAGTCGATAAAAATATGATAGAAATAGAAATGGTCATGAATTACTTACCAACAAAAAGTTTTTATAACTCTTGTTTAAATTTCTAAAGAAATTTTCTAATTATACTTTCTCAAGTTATAATATATGATTAATATCAACACTCTTCGCTTTTTTAATCACTATTTATCTTTTCGATAATTAATAGGGAGTCAGATAGTTAATGTAGTCATTTAAAATCAAATCCAAAGATAATTATCAAATTTTCCAAAAATGACTAATTTGAAACAAGATCAACAAAAATGATTTTCTGGAAGGGGTTTATAAAACAAAAATGTCTGCTAACTGAAAATTATATGAGAAGAAAAATATGGAGATATTTTCTTTGAAAATGATGCAGCTACTATATATCTCAACATAAATCAAGTCCCACTAGTAATTTTTCTATCAACTTGACTACCAGTGTAATCTGCATCTGAATTTCTCTTTGACTCAAAATTATCATTAGATGAAAGTTATAGACCATACCGTGAAGTTGCAACAAATTTCCTTGAAATCATTTTTACCAGCTTTTAAATGAAATTTAATTGAAACGGTGCAAACAAACAGTGAATAACAAGTCTACAATCAATAGAATAATCGAATATATCCATAAGTATGGAAAGTAATCATCAACTAATAAAAAATTATCAGTCCAAGCAATTTTATATGAAATAGTTAATGATTGGTCAACATTAGAATCAAAAATAAGAACAAGTCAAATAAGAATAAATCAGATTCAAAATCATCATTTATTTAATTATCACCTAACTGGCTGAAATAAATTGGATTATGGTGCAGATTATCACATTTAATAAATTGTTTAAGATAAATGTACAGTTACCTATTTTACCTTTGTCGATAATTTTTCATTGTTGGCCATTGTGATCCTGCCACCTTTGCACTAGGCTAAAGAGCTTTTATTAGTCTCTCATTGTTTCTCTGGAACAACCAGAATCCAGATAATACTATTGTTGTTCCTTAGCCTGCCACCACACCTACACGAGAGAAGATTTTTATGACCTATTTGTTTTTATAGGTCCATGGTTGTTAGTTGTAAATGATTTTGAAAAATGTATTTGTATAGAACCAAAACTATTTATGTATGTTCCTTTCGGCATCCAGATTTGTTTAACTTTGAGCGATTTTATATTCGTGCCTTTTGAAACCCAAATTGGTATGGTTTTCACATTTTTGGGTCTATACCAGCAAATATTGTGATTGTGTCCATTTTTCCACATATTGTGCACTTTGCATTGACTTGATTAACTTTGCTTTTAACAGCTTCAGATTGATTATACCGAAGTCCTTGTCTAACTGTATTAACAGTTTATTTCCCTAATAGCATATTCAACTAACTTTCTCCTTTGGAAAATTTTCCTAAAGTCGTTGACAGTTGTTGGACTTGCGTTTTAAGAGATTCATTTTCATTTAATAATTATGTGCACTTTATAATAGAATTTCCCTCTTTGTATTTTCACTTTCTTTCAAAATCAGAATTTCATTTTTAGGTGATTTAATTTTAATTTCTGAT
The DNA here is from genome assembly GCA_030765085.1 of Allium cepa. Taxonomy (NCBI): domain Eukaryota; kingdom Viridiplantae; phylum Streptophyta; class Magnoliopsida; order Asparagales; family Amaryllidaceae; genus Allium; species Allium cepa. The sequence continues at coordinate 951,679,556 of CM060934.1, read as the reverse complement.
TTTTTAACCTCTTCTTCAAATGTTGGACACTTAACACAGTTAGGGCTCTTAGTTTGACAGTTTTTAACCAATTGATTAAGCTGTTTATTTGATTCTATCAAACTATCTCTTTGTGGTACAATTTTGGCATATTTTTCCCTAAGTTTATCAAAACAGCCATTTACTTCGTGGACATATATAAGTAATTCTGAGTGAGTGATTTTTGATACCTCGCTTGGCTCGTCATCGTCGCTGTCAGTTATATTACCTCGTAGGCATAGATTTGCTCTTTCGCTCTAATTGCTAGTGCTTTTATAATCATCACTTATGTTCCATATGGATGTAGAAATTCTCCATTTTGAATTCTTTTCTTATTCGAGTTGAATTCGGAGACCATTGGGCTTGATATGACCGGGTTTATTGCACTTGTGACATATGATTTTCTGCCCTTATGAGTTATCTAGTGCTTTGACTGTTTTTCCTTTCAATTGCTGATTTAGAGCTGGATTTCCGTATCTGCGGTTCCACTTTTTGGATCTCTTCAATAGTAGCACCAACTCAGCTGCTCCATCATCATTATCCTCATCACTGCTGCTTTTTACCAATCCTATTAAGCTCGTTTCATTAACTAAGTCGATTGAGGAGGATTTCTCATTGCTGTTGACTTTTGCACCATATATTCCATCAAAAATATTCCAAATTTCCTGTGCACTTTCACGATGAGAGATAAAGTTAAACCTATCTTGATTAATATGAGAATATATTATATGCATAGCAAGAGCATTAATCGAAGTAATTTTCTCATCTATTATATCACACCCATTTTCAATAATAATCCAACATTTAACATTAACAGATTTTAAATAAAATTCCATTTTTAATTTCCAATTCAAAAAAAATCTGTTCCATCAAAAACTGGAGGAATAATATTGGACCGACCCTCGGTAAAGCATTACTAAAAGAAGCCATTTTAAAAATTCAGATTTGTAAAGTAAAATTTGGTTGTTGAAAAATCAAATTTTTAAAACAAAAATGACTTTTGAACCTAACTCTGATACTACTTGTAGATCGATTTCATCCTAAAGGGAGGGGGTGAATAGGGTGATACTAATGATTATAAATTTTGTATTCGAATATCTATAAAATAATCGCAACACAGATATAGCAGAGCAATAAAAGCACAAATAATAGCAGGATAATAAAAGCATAAAATAGAACACACATATTTACCCAGCTTCGATAAAACCTTGCCTATGTGCTGCCACCAAGGTTTCTACTAGAAATTAAGTAGTCAGACGCTTACACACATAAACTCGTGACAACCGCTATCGACTAACCTAACTCTACACTCAAAACCCTGCCACAACTCAGCCGCTGAGTTGTGAATTCCCAAACTACATCACCGTAGTCCGTACCCTAGTCACACGACTAGAAAATTACAAACGTTTAAAAGAAATACAGAATAAAAGCAATTTAAAAATACAAAGCCCTATATAATTGTAAGCCCAAATTATGATAAATAATAATATAGTGGAAATCGGCCCAATAAACAACTAAAGCAGAATCCCCTTTTCTTTTTATATCTTTAGCCCAACTCCTTGTAATTCGAAAAATGGTTGCTCATTCGTTGTTCGTTCGTTACCTCTGTAAACAAAATTAGGGCTTTGCTAATTACTGAGGCGTCGCTTGAAATTGATGTTCGAATTGAATTTTCCTTTGGTTCCATTGTGTAATGAATCGATGGCTATGATTTGCTAGTTCTTTTGTGCTTGGGGCTGCTCCCAGTATTAAGTTCGAATCAATGAATCTGGTATGTAAATTATGTTGTTTAAATGCACTGTTGTTTTTGCCTTGATTCAAACTCGATTCGAGTTGTTGATTTATTGTTCTATATTTTGCTCGAACTCCAATGAGTATTGGCCTATGATGTTGCCGGGTTTAAATAGGGTTCGATCCCCTATATTTTCATTCGTATTTTATCATTTGAATTCGTCTGTAACTACACTTGGCCACTTGATTATTCTTGAATGATTGTGATGATTTATGACTTCTTCAATTTTGTATACTTCGTTGCTTGATTCTCACAGCTTCGATTTTGAACTGTTTATTTTTCTTGGTCATCACAGTTTTGATTCTTTGGTACTTTGAATTTGATTCCATTTTGACTTCGGCCTTGACTTTGTTTATGCGATGATATTGTTTGAATTATTCCTCTGCAAAAATATTTCCTTTTTGACTTCGGTCTTGTCACTACTTCGACTTGGTTTTGGACATCACCTGACTTCGGTCATTTAATGCTGTGATAATATGTGACTTTGGCACTTCTGTTCATCTCTGTAGCATACTCGACTTGTACCTACTGTTGCATGACTTCAGTATTTATCTTGACATTGTATACATGTTTCTAAAATGTTTGTATTGTATTTGGTTGGTTGCTTGTACGTGCCGAGCCACTGATTTTGTGAAGTGCTTTCTGTTGCCTCTGGTTTCACTGCTGTGTTTTACCTATAACTTGTTTAACTCACTGCACTTGCATCAGTTGATCTGTCTCAATTGTTTGGTTGCATCTGATTTGTGTACATGTTGCACATTCACTTGGTTGTGTTCATTGCTGTGCATATATGCTTCCATTGTATCCTGCTTGGATATTGAACTGCTACATTTTTGTTTCACTGGTGCACGTATCTTGTACTTGTAGTCTGCACTGCAACCATATTGAACTAAACCATGTTGTCTGCACGCTTGATTCGAAGTCTAATTCATGATATTTGTAAATCTTTGGTTTGTGGTTCATTGGTTTCACTATTGGATATCGTCATGCAATCTTCATTTGATGTTGGACTTGCAACTTTATTCATCATGTAGTCAAGTGTGTATGCATATCAGGTTGTTTCCATTGTGGTCTACACATTCATGTGCTTATCCATGTAGTCTGCTGGCTTCATTTGCATTTGCTATTTTCACTGTGTGGGCTGCTATTTTCTTGTATCCACACTTCATGTTTTAGTTACTATATGCACAAACATATGTATATGTGTATATGTATGGTGTGATGTGGGTTTGTTGGTTCATTATTTACTTTGATATTGCAGTCCGGTCTTGGTCGAGTTGGTAGCTGGACTTAATTCACTTGTTTACATTGAGTCTGAGTTGCTCCCAAACATTATGCATTTGAACATTTGGATTTTTGAGTTCATTTGCCTTGGTTTTCATGTATGTGCGCTGTGGTTGTCTGTTGGCACTTCAATTTGGTCTGCACTTGTGTTGAATCTAGCTTAAAGCTCGGGTTTGACCTCGTGCTGATATCGTGACTTTATATTTATTTCACTTAAGTTTAACCCGACTTTTAATTTGGATATGACCTTGTGTTCATCTGTCCGTGTAGATTTGTCAAGTGTATATCGGTGTGCATGGCCTTATGGCATGTATAGTGATGCACTGTGCATGTCACAAGCCGTTCGTGTATGGTGAATTCAAATGTAAATGATAAGGAACAATCCAAATAACTGAGGTAAATAATATTTTCAAAATACATTTTATTTTACACTGCAAAAATATTTTCTTTTTCAATTTTACTGCTTCAGTGTTTATTTTGCAGTTCGCTCCGATGTTAGATTCAGTCTGGAATATAGTTGAAGATAAATACGAGTGAATGAGTGATATGTAGTGAGGATATTTGTAAATGAAAAATTATGATGTAATTGAAATTTTAATGTAATTAAAGATTGTGTATATATAGTGAGAGGTCAAATTTGTACCATTCAAAATTGTAATAAATATTTTTTTGAATAAAATATCCATTTGAATCTAAATTCTATGTTATTCACTTTATTCAATAAATATTTATTAATTATAAGAAAAATAAAATAGTACATTAACAAACACATTTAAATGAATATATATGTGTTTATTATGATCAAACAAAAATCATATACTCGCATATTCAATAATCTCCCTTTTTGATGATAACAAACATATATTTAAGATTTTGAATTTGTTAAATGTATTTGATCGTTCAATTTGCTCCCCCTATTTGAATGCTCCCTATCTACACAAAGACTCCCCCTTCATATGTGCATGTAAATAAATGTAAATGAATAAATGAACCGAGATGCATATAGAAAATAAAATATTTGACTTTTATTTGTCATAATCTTAACCTTTCTCTCCCCCTTTTGTTATCGGCAAAAGAGTAATATTGTTTGCGATATAGAGAAGAAGTGGTAGACATTAATACAATATTAATACTCAATCGGCTATAAATATAAAATTTCAATAAAAAATCAAACAAAAATCATAAATACCATGTTTGACGCATATTCCACTTTAGAATGATAGGGATGATGTCATCATATAAAACCATATAGTTGTGTCTATTTGTGGCATATTTATATCAAGAATTAGAATATCTACTAACCATGCATAACCATTAGGACATTTAAATGAGATTAGTAGTATTCCAAATTTTTTATCAAAAAATGAATTCAAGTATCTTCTAACCACGCATAACCGTGAGGACTTTTAAATGGGATTAGAACAACTTGTCTATTAAATCAAAAAAATTTGATATGCGTTCCGTACCTGCAAAACCGTGAGGACATATAAATGAGCATGAAAGCACATAATCCAATATCTCAAGTAATTCACCCATGCATAACCGTGAGGATTTTTAAATGAGAGTGAATACTTTGGATGTTTTTGGATAAAAATATAATAAAATGAAAGTGCATAATTTCCCCTTTAAAATACCACATATTGACATACCATGTTGGATTATGATGTGTGATGGTCGATAGAAATATGATAGAAATAGAAATGGTCATGAATTATTTACCAACAAAAAGTTTTTATAAATCTTGTTTAAATTTCTAAAGAAATTTTCTAATTATACTTTCTCAAGTTATAATATATGATTAATATCAACACTCATCACTTTTTCAATCACTATTTATCTTTTCAATAATTAGTAGGGGTCAGATTAGTTAATGTAGTCATTTAAAATCAAATCCAAAGATAATTATCAAATTTTCCAAAAAAGACTAATTTGAAACAAGATCAAAAAAATGATTTTCTGGAAGGGGTTTATAAAGGAAAAATGTCTGCTAACTGAAAAGTATACGCGAAGAAAAATATGCGGATATATTCTTTGAAAATGATGCGGCTACTATATATCTCAACATAAATCAAGTTCCACTAGTCATTTTTCTATCAACTTGATTACCAATGTAATCTGCATCTGAATTTCTCTTTGACTCAAAATTATCATTGGATGAAAGTTATAGACCAAATCATGAAGTTGCAACAAATTTCCTTGAAATCATTTTTACCAACTTTTAAATGAAATTGAATTGAAACGGTGCAAACAAACAGTGAATAACAAGTCTAGAATCAATAGAATAAACGAATATATCCACAAGTATCAAGAGTAATCATCAACTAATAAAATAATATTAGTCCGAGCAATTCTATATGAAATAGTTGATGATCGGGCAACATCAGATTCAAAAATAAGAATAATCGAATAAGAATAAATCAGATTCAAAATCATCATTTATTTTATTATCACCTAACTGGCTGAAATAAAATGGATTATGGTGTGGATTATCACATTAAATAAATTGTTTAAGATAAATTTACAATTACCTATTTTACCTTTGTCAATAATTTTTCGTTGTTGCCCATTGTGATTCTGCCACCTTTGCACCAGGCTAAGGAAATTTTATTAGTCTCCCATTGCGTGTCTGGAACAGCCAGAATCTAGATAACACTGTTGTTGTTCCTTAGCCTGCCACCACACCTACACGAGAGAAGAATTTTGTGACCTGTTTGTTTTTATAGGTTCATGATTGTTAGTAGCAAATGATTTTGAAAAATGCATTTGTGTAGACCCAAAACTATTTATGTATGTTCCTTTCGACAACCAGATTTGTTTAACTTTGAGGGATTTTATATTCGTGCATTTTGGAACCAAAATTGGTATGGTTTTCACATTTTTGGGTCTCTACCAACAAATATTGCGATTGTGTCCATTTTTCCAAATATTGTGCTCTTTGGATTGACTTGATTAATTTTGCTTTTAACAGGTTCAGATTGATTATACCCAGTCCTTGTCTAACCTTATTAACAGTTTGTTTCCCTAATAGCATATTCAACGATCTTTCTCCTTTGGAAATTTTTTCTAAAGTCGTTGACAGTTGTTGGACTTGCGTTTTGAGAGATTCATTTTCATTTAATAATTATGTGCACTTTTTAATGGAATTTTCCCTGCTTGTATTTTCACTTTCTTTCAAAATCAGAATTTTATTTTCAAGTGATTTAATTTTAATTTCTGATTTTTTAGCCTCTTCTTCCAATGTTGGATACTTATCACACTTAGGGCTCTTAGTTTGATAGTTTTTAACCAATTGACTAAGCTATTTATTTGATTTTACCAAACTATCTCTTTGTGATTCAATTTTGGCACATTCTTCCCTAAGTTTTTCAAAACAGCCATTTACTTAGTGGATATATATAAGTAATTCTGAGTGAGTGAGTTTTGATACCTCGCTTGGCTCGTCATCGTCGCTGTCAGTTATATTACCTCGTAGGCACAGATATGCTCTTTCACTCTTATTGCTAGTGCTTTTATAATCATCGCTTTTATTCCAAGTGGATGCAAAAATTCTCCATTTTGAATTCTTTTCTTGTTCGAGTTGAATTCAAGGACCATTGGGCTTGACATGACTGGGTTCATTGCACTTGTGACATATGATTTTCTGCTTTTCTCAGTTGTCTAGTGCCTTGACTATTCTACATTTCAATTGCTGATTTAGAGCTGGATTTCCGTATCTACGGTTCCACTTTTTGAATCTCTTCATTACTAGCGCTAGCTCAGCTGCTCCATCACCATTATCCTCATCACTACTGATTTTTACAATCCTATTAAGCTCGTTTATTTAACTGGGTTGATTGAGGAGGATTTCTCATTGTTGTTGACTTTTACACCATATATTGCATCAAAAGTATTCCAGATCTCCTGTGCACTTTCACAATGAGAGATAAAGTTAAACTTATCTTGATTAATATGAGAATATATTATATGCATAGCAAGAGCATTAATCGAAGTAATTTTCTTGTCTATTATATCACACCCTTTTTCAATAATATTCCGACATTTAATATTAATAGATTTTAAATAAAATTCCATTTTTAATTTTCAATTCAAAAAATCTGTTCCATCAAAAATAGGAGGAATAATATTGGACCGACCCTCAGTAAAAGCATTATTAAAAGAAGCCATTTTAAAAATTCAAATTTGTAAAGTAAAATTTGGTCGTTGGAAAATCAAATTTTTAAAACAAAAATGACTTTTGAACCTTGTTCTGATACACTTGTAGGATCGATTTCATCATAGAGGGAGGGGGTGAATAGGGTGATACTAATGATTATAAATTTTTTATTCGGAAGTCTATAAAATAATCGCAACACAGATATAGCAGAGCAATAACGGCACAGATAATAGCAGGATAATAAAAGCATAAAATTGAACACACATATTTATCCAACTTCGGCAAAACCCTGCCTACGTGCTGCCCCTAAGGTTTCTACCAGAAATTAAGTAGTCAGACGCTTACACAGTAAACTCATGACACCCGCTATCAACTAACCTAACTGTACGCTCAAAACCTTGCCACAACTCTGCCACCGAGTTGCAAATTCCCGAACTACACCACCATAGTTTATACCCTAGTCACACGACTAGAAAATTACAAATGTTTAAAAGAAATACAGAATAAAAGCAACTTAAAAATACAAAGCCCTATATAATTGTAAGCCCAAATTATGATAAATAATAATATAGTGAAAACCGACCCAATAAATAACTAAAGGAGAATCCCCTTTTCTTTCTATATCTTCGGCCCAACTCCTTGTAATTTGAAAAATGGCTGCTCATTCGTTTCCTCTGTAAACAAAATTAGGGCTTTGCTGATGTAACAACCTTAAGTTTTTGCCTATATATTTTAAATTTGAATTTAATTTTATTTTAACTATTTTAAATTTATTTTTATTTCAAATATTTCATTTTAAATATAAATGTTGACTATTAAGTGATCTATAGTTCAAATTAGTATAAGTTAGACACTTTACTAAAAAGGGTGAATTTCTACTCAAACTGTTTAAACTTTGACTTTTAAAATTAAAATTAAAATCATTTTAAATATTAAATTTTATCTTTTATTATGAAAATAGATGTAATAACTTGAACACTGCTTTTCATTTCGTTGAAAATGGAGTTAAACTGTGAAAGTTATGTATATTTCAATATTGAGTGCAATTTGTTTATTCTGCAATTTTGTTATTTTAAATTGTATAAATCATATTTTATTGTCATATTTCATTTTAATCTGGGTCAATATATTATTGTATGTATATTTTTGTATTATAATAATTTTAAAATGAAGTAAACAATTTTCCAAAGTCAATTTTGATTTATTTGTAATTTCTGGACACCGTTTTGGATTTTTAAGCAATTTCTTTAAATCTTTTTCTATTTTCTTTAAATTTAATTATTTATTTTAATATGTGTTAATATGTTTTTAAGTATATTTTTTCTTTTAATATTTTTAAAGTGATAATAGAATTTTTCTAAAGTCTATTGAAATTTATTTCAATTTATTAAGCCTAGTTTCTATTTTTCTTTGCTATTTTCTTCATTTAAATTATATTTAATTAAAATTTATTTATTTATTTTGTGAAGACGTTTTTATTTTGTTTTCTTCTCTATATTTTTAAATATTTTTCCAAGTCCATAATATTTTCCAAAGTTTGTTCCATTTAATTTCAAATTTTCTAGACTAGTTTTCATTTTTTGCTATTTTCTTATTTTAATCATATCTAATCAATATTTAATTATTAATATTTGTTTATCTGTTATATTTTCGAATTTGAACTGAAATTTATAAGTATTTTCAGTTATTTAAATGTATATAAATATATATAAGAAATATGAAAGGTTTTGTTACTCTTTAGTTGCTTAAGCCTTTTTGTTTTCCCACCTTTTCATTTTCTAACTCTTGCATTCATTGATAGCCATACACTTCTCATCTATAGCCGTGAGTTTATTTCTGAAAAATCACGTGAAAGCACTTCTTTCTCTTCACTTCTCATCCATACTTGCAGATCTGAAAGAAAACTTTGGGTAATGTCTTCCTTTCCATTCTTTTTCCACCCCTTCCATTGATTTCCAAGTGATTTTGCTTGGCCTTCATCTTGCATTTGTTCGACCACACTCCACCACCACCCTCTCCGACCTGTTCCACCACCTTCCTCAGCCTCTTCAGCCTCCTCCCCCTCTGCAATGATCAGGCCGTTGCCTTCCATGGAACAAAACCCACAAAAAAAAAACTATTGTAAAAATCTTGTAACAATGCTAGCCAATTAGCATTTGCACCATCACCTTTAGGTTCAACCACGGCCAACACCTTCAGCCGCCATAACCTGAACTTCCACCACCTCTGGCCCACACTCCAGCCACCACCTGACCACCACATACCATGGCCGAGCCACATCAGCAAGGGGCCGAACCCTATGGTGCAACAAAAGCCACATTTTGCCTTGAAACCCTTTTGTATTCCATTGCCTTCAACACCTTGTAACTTCCACTCACCTTCATCACCTTGTAGCCGCACCTTTTTCAGACCATACCTGATCCAAACCATGCTCAAATCCTGACCATATTCACCCTTGGGCTGATCACATGATGGTTGAGGCAATGGTCAGAGCATTTGATTCATATTTGCATTCATTTCTAAACTGTTTCTTTTGATAATTTGTATTGAAATCATATTTATATTTGTCTTGTTTTTGTGTTGTTCACAAGATCATATCTTGGCTCTCTCCACACATTTGGATCATTTTTCGTGCCTTCGTAATGTCAGTATTGTTGCTTTGGTGGATATCTCTAGCTTCGAACATGTGAGTTATTCTCACTAGACAATATGTACATATATAACTAGTAAATTGACCCTTTTGAATCTGTAAAATGCATTATCATGTTACACCTGCTATATTGTGATTTTATGATGTTCACCCATGCTTAAACACCTGTTATAACATCTGTTACTGTTATATTATGTTGTTTTGCTATTTTTATCAGTTTATCACACTGCAAGTTCCCTGTAAATTAGAAATCACTATGGGCTGAAATGATACATACCCGAACGGACTTTAGAATAAGGGAAAATTGTTATGGGCTGAAATGATAGGCCTGAATGATTTTCAATTTATTTCATTTACTTGGGACTGCGGGTTTGAAATGATAAAACCCGGATTTTCTTTGTAAATTACGGGTTAAAATGATATATTACCCGTATCACTTTTCCTAGTGTAGAAAATTATATACACACCCGTAGCTAATATATGTTTTGTAAAAATTTTAAAATTATTTTAGAAATGTAAATATTAAAACATTTTGATTTAAATCTAATTAAAAAGGATTTTTGTAAAATATTATTGATTTTCTGAATAATTGTAAGTAAAATGAATTAATGAAAAGTTAGAAAATTTTGAACGTAAGTTATTTTGGAAAATTTGATTTAATTATAATTGGAAATTAAATTGAATATGAAATTATGATAAATTTATGATAATTTGAATTTAAATGAATTCAAAGTGATTTTATATCATATTAATGATTTTTAATAAAGTTGAAATGTGAAATGAATGAATACTTTAAGTTGAAATTTTGAAATATAACTAAATTGGAAATTTATGAAATTGACTTAAAAGTGAACTTTTAGTTAAGTAAATAAAAATAAAACTAAGTTATATTTGAGAATTTGAACTAAAGTGTTAAGTTGAAATTTAATGCAATGAATTTAAAATTGAACATTGCAATTTAATAAGTGAATTATTATTAAATCTTGATTTTTGAATGAAAATTTAACTTTATAAAATCATGAACTTGAGGAAAATTAAATGATATTTATAAATGTGAAAATGTATGATTTTATGAGTTAAAAATATTTTAAATAAAAATAAATATAATTGGTTGAGAAATTATATTGAATATTTGAGTTAATTGACTACATTTTTGAAATGCTATTAATTACAATGTAAATGATATTACAACATTTGTAAATGCTGTAGTTGATGATAATGAACTAAAAAGCTAAATTGAATTAAAAGCTATTATAGCAATTTTTGTAAGTGCTATAATTTTTGAATTTAACTAAGTTTATTTGAAATTTAAGTAAACCCTATTACAACATTTTAAAATGTTGTCTTTTGTTAAATTGAACTGTTTTGAATGTATCTTTCCGTAGTGTTTTCTAAATGCCACGAAAAGTGAATTTTCACTGATTTGATAAACTTAAGTGAATAAATGAACTTTGGAAGTTGAAAATTTTGGAAATTTAATAATTTAATTATTGAACATAATAACTTCATTTTAATGATTAAAAATGATTTTTTTTTGAATATAAAATGTTTTGAAATGTGAATTGAAATGGTATTTTAAATTGAATAAAATGAATAATGATTTGAAATGAATGTGGTTTTGAAAAGAGATGATATTTTGATATATTAAATGATTGAAATGTGGTTTTGAAAAGATATGATATTTTGATATATTAAAACGATTTGAAAATGGAGTTTTGAAAGGTATGACATTTTGATATTAAAATAATTTGAAAGGAAGTGCTGAAAGATAAGATATTTTGAACGAAGTTTTAAAAGGATATGATATTTTGATATATTAAAATGATTTGAAAGGAAGTTTTGAAAGGATATGATAATTTAATATATTGAAATGGTTAGAAATGACTTGATATTTATTTTGATAAATATTTGAATCGAAAGATATGGTATGATAATATATTGAAATGGTTTGGAAATAATTTAATCTTTATTTTGATAAAGATTTGGGTTGAAATGATATTTTATTTTGAAGTATAAATTTTTTTTTTAAAGTTATAACTACGGGTTATAATAACGATCGTTGTTAAAGAGACCGGGATCGGATATTGTCTTATAGCCGGCCAATACCCAAAACCACTTTAACAACTGTGTACGCGGTGGAGATTCCAGAATGAAGTAGGATGGTGGCGACGTTCTCGAGGTATATTACGTGGACCCAACTCCCGTGAGTTGGCATAAATAACTAAAACTGGAGCTATACTCGGCTACACAAAGGGTCGCACCCTTTCATCGAGCATGCTCCATCGGAAACCATTCTATTACTTTTGTGATTCGATATGTGGCGCCACTTTGATTCGGGGGTATTGTTCGAGGTGGGCGGAAGCTGCTGGCTTGCCGTCACCACCGGTCCGAGAGTGCAAACGGTGTATCCACCTTGGCATTGCCTCGCGTGCCGTGTCATCTCCTTATATCGAGCCCACTACGATTTTGGTTTTAAAGATCCGACCGCGTTAAGGTTCACCATCCCCTTAACGCTATTTTCTATATGATTATACTTTACTGATTAGACACTACTGCATATAGCGTATATTACTACATAGTAAATAGTTTAACGGATCCTTAGAGGATGGGCGGTCCCAAGCATCTTCTAAGTTACTTGTACTTTTACTACAGTTCACTTGAGTTGGTTTACATTGTATAAGTATGTATGTCCTGACTCGAGTGTTTGTATTTTTATTTACGCTCGGCTCTGCCTGAGTTATTCACAGATTTGGATTTCCATTTTCTGGAGATTGGAATCGCTGGAGATTATCTACTTGTCAAGTTTTATCTTTTGCAGTCTGCTGTTCCTTTCAGCTCTTGTATTAGTAGACTTCTATGTAGTGAGTCTCCCTTTGTACTTTATTTTTTCTGTTGTATCTAATGTAACTCTGATATATTTATATAGTAGCTTCATGAACTGCTACCTCTTTTACTTCCGCTGCATTATTATAACTCCGTGTCCGTGATCTGTGATTTTTATTTACTGTATATTCTGAGTTTTGCCAAATTTTTATTTACAACGCGGTATTTTGAGCAATTCAATTCTGGCATGAGTGTCTACCTATACACTTATAATGGATGCGAATGGTTGAAAATATCGGGGATGTTACAGTTGGTATCAGAGCTTTGGTAGCTCTAGGCAAAACTCAGCATATGGAGTGAATGTATTTACAGAATCACTTTCATTCGAGTTTGAATCTCTTCCTTTTTGACTCGATTCCTTTGAATTTTGGAACGTTCCCTACGGTTCCAAAATCCATTCGTATCCCTCACTATTCATCTTCTTTTGACTCTAGAGTATTACATAACTCCGCTTCGAATGATCTTTCTAGTGAGTCGGTGGTCATGCCAATTTCAAATTGAATTGTAAAGGGGTGAAACGCCTTTACAATTAGCATCGATTCACCAGAGATTTATATCTATCCTTGGTTTAGATGCTAATATCTTTTGTTATTCCAAACTTTATCTATTGAGATTGAATGTAGATTTACCCTAGAAAATCCACATCGATCTTATTATTTAAGTCACGGTTGACCCGGTTATGGTTGCCTGCGATTTATTTAACCTTACCCATCTCCCTACTCTGTTATTTAATCATCTTGTCTTTTGTTTCCAATCTATTCTTCCAAACATTTTGAATTGTACTTGTATATCTATGTTTTGTTTTATATATTGTGTTGTTTGGGTTGTTGATGCTAATTTGGGTTTCCGATCGATTCGTCTGATCAATGCTATCTATAGGATTTCTAAAACACATTGACAGAACAAACTGACACAATATTATTTTAAAATTTGGTTAATGAAATAAAATTTTGATATATAAGTAAATTTATGGAACTTAATAAATTGATTTAAAATTGATTATTTGAAATGATAATACTTGATTTATCATTTATTGTTCTATAAATGAATTTATAGATAGTTGTTTATAAATTTATTTGGGAACTGAAATGAATTTAAAACAAGAAATTTGAGAACTTAATTTCTGATGGTTTAAAACTTTGTGTTTAAAGTTTTAAAAGGTCATATTATTTAAAGTATTTTCGAATAAGAATATGTTTCCAAAGAACTTTAAAGTTTAAAAATTAGTGCTCTTCTCTTTGTCGCTGGGAAATAATTTCGGTGATGACTGCAGCATCATCGACATTCATTTTCGAGTTTCGAAGTGAAGAGACCGCTCTGTAGTCTTGCTACAGCTTTGTTTTGGAAATCAATTTGATTTGAATTTCTAAAATATGACTTGATCTATAATATATATAGACATATGATTTAAATTTGATTTGATAAACTATGTACATACATTTAGTTATCTCTAAAATGGTTTGAAGAAATAGAAAATTTAATTCTTAAATTTTATTTTTAAAGAATAATTTCAATTATAAAAAAAAAGAAAATCAAAATTTTTGAAGAAATGATTTAAGCTTGAAATGATTGAATCGAAAAGTTTTATTTGTATAATACTCAATTGCATTCCAATATAACTTACCTTAATTTTAGAAGTTAACAATGTAATTGGATAATATACAATATAAAAAGATTTTATAAAATGATTAACAGAGGTAAATATAATAAAGGGTAATTGAATAACTTACAATAAAATAATGTCAAAAGAACTAAGAATAAAAGAAAGCAGTTATAATAAGTTTAAGTATGTTTAACATAAGTGATAAATATATTGAGAGGAATAATTTTAATTTTAATTAGGAATAAAGAAGAATTAAATTTATTAAGTACATTGTGAGTGTAATAAATGATTATTTTTCAAACCCATGGTTTTAAAAATTGTTAATTTAAGATGATTGGATAATAAGATAATGAAATTTGAGATACTTAACGATTTATTTAACTTATGAAAAAAAAGGGAAAAATTTTAAGTTGAAATTTCCATGCCTTCAAATTTATTTCCTTATTTTGTTTTTTCAAGCTATCTTTTGGTTGTCCTTATCATCCTTATCTTGCTATAGACTGGTATAAGCATCTTTCTATAATCTTTCTGTTTAAAAATCTTTCTATAATCTTTGATAATCTGCACCTTGTTAAACTTACCTATAACAAAAGTTATCAGGTATAATTTCAACTTCCTTGTCATCTTATCTTAATCCTATTTCACTCTATCTTTGTCTGTGCTTTCCCGTACCTCATTCCTTTTCGGGGACGAAAAGTTTTGAGTGGGGGAGAGTGTAACAACCTTAAGTTTTTGCCTATATATTTTAAATTTGAATTTATTTTTATTTTAATTATTTTAAATTTATTTTTATTTCAAATATTTCATTTTAAATATAAATGCTGACTATTAAGTGATCTATAGTTCAAATTAGTATAAATTGGACACTTTACTAAAAAGGGTGAATTTCTACTCAAACTGTTTAAACTTTGACTTTTAAAATTAAAATTAAAATCATTTTAAATATTAAATTTTATCTTTTATTATGAAAATAGATGTAATAACTTGAACATTGCTTTTCATTTCGTTGAAAACGGAGTTAAACTGTGAAAGTTATGTATATTTCAATATTGAGTGCAATTTGTTTATTCTGCAATTTTGTTACTTTAAATTGTATAAATCATATTTTATTGTCATATTTCATTTTAATCTGGGTCAATATATTATTGTATGTATATTTTTGTATTATAATAATTTTAAAATGAAGTAAACAATTTTCCAAAGTCAATTTTGATTTATTTGTAATTTCTGGACACCGTTTTGGATTTTTAAGCAATTTCTTTAAATCTTTTTCTATTTTCTTTAAATTTAATTATTTATTTTAATATGTGTTAATATGTCTTTAAGTATATTTTTTCTTTTAATATTTTTAAAGTGATAATAGAATTTTTCTAAAGTCTATTGAAATTTATTTCAATTTATTAAGCCTAGTTTCTATTTTTCTTTGCTATTTTCTTCATTTAAATTATATTTAATTAAAATTTATTTATTTATTTTGTGAAGACGTTTTTATTTTGTTTTCTTCTCTTTATTTTTAAATATTTTTCCAAGTCCATAATATTTTCCAAAGTTTGTTCCATTTAATTTCAAATTTTCTAGACTAGTTTTCATTTTTTGCTATTTTCTTATTTTAATCATATCTAATTAATATTTAATTATTAATATTTGTTTATCTGTTATATTTTCGAATTTGAACTGAAATTTATAAGTATTTTCAGTTATTTAAATGTATATAAATATATATAAGAAATATGAAAGGTTTTGTTACTCTTTAGTTGCTTAAGCCTTTTTGTTTTCCCACCTTTTCATTTTCTAACTCTTGCATTCATTGATAGCCATACAGTTCTCATCTATAGCCGTGAGTTTATTTCTGAAAAATCACGTGAAAGCACTTCTTTCTCTTCACTTCTCATCCATACTTGCAGATCTGAAAGAAAACTTTGGGTAATGTCTTCCTTTCCATTCTTTTTCCACCCCTTCCATTGATTTCCAAGTGATTTTGCTTGGCCTTCATCTTGCATTTGTTCGACCACACTCCACCACCACCCTCTCCGACCTGTTCCACCACCTTCCTCAGCCTCTTCAGCCTCCTCCCCCTCTGCAATGATCAGGCCGTGGCCTTCCATGGAACAAAACCCACAAAAAAAAAACTATTGTAAAAATCTTGTAACAATGCTAGCCAATCAGCATTTGCACCATCACCTTTAGGTTCAACCACGGCCACCACCTTCAGCCGCCATAACCTGAACTTCCACCACCTCTGGCCCACACTCCAGCCACCACCTGACCACCACATACCATGGCCGAGCCACATCAGCAAGGGGCCGAACCCTATGGTGCAATAAAAGCCACATTTTGCCTTGAAACCCTTTTGTATTCCATTGCCTTCAACACCTTGTAACTTCCACTCACCTTCATCACCTTGTAGCCGCACCTTTTTCAGACCATACCTGATCCAAACCATGCTCAAATCCTGACCATATTCACCCTTGGGCTGATCACATGATGGTTGAGGCAATGGTCAGAGCATTTGATTCATATTTGCATTCATTTCTAAACTGTTTCTTTTGATAATTTGTATTGAAATCATATTTATATTTGTCTTGTTTTTGTGTTGTTCACAAGATCATATCTTGGCTCTCTCCACACATTTGGATCATTTTTCGTGCCTTCGTAATGTCAGTATTGTTGCTTTGGTGGATATCTCCAGCTTTGAACATGTGAGTTATTCTCACTAGACAATATGTACATATATAACTAGTAAATTGACCCTTTTGAATCTGTAAAATGCATTATCATGTTACACCTGCTATATTGTGATTTTATGATGTTCACCCATGCTTAAACACCTGTTATAACATCTGTTACTGTTATATTATGTTTTTTTTGCTATTTTTATCAGTTTATCACACTGCAAGTTCCCTGTAAATTAGAAATCACTATGGGCTGAAATGATACATACCCGAACGGACTTTAAAATAAGGGAAAATTGTTATGGGCTGAAATGATAGGCCTGAATGATTTTCAATTTATTTCATTTACTTGGGACTGCGGGTTTGAAATGATAAAACCCGGATTTTCTTTGTAAATTACGGGTTAAGATGATATATTACCCGTATCACTTTTCCTAGTGTAGAAAATTATATACAGACCCGTAGTTAATATATGTTTTCTAAAAATTTTAAAATTATTTTAGAAATGTAAATATTAATTTTTTTTGATTTAAATCTAATTAAAAAGGATTTTTGTAAAATATTATTGATTTTCTGAATAATTGTAAGTAAAATGAATTAATGAAAAGTTTGAAAATTTTGAACGTAAGTTATTTTGGAAAATTTGATTTAATTATAATTGGAAATTGAATTGAATATGAAATTATGATAAATTTATGATAATTTGAATTTAAATGAATTCAAAGTGATTTTATATCATATTAATGGTTTTTAATAAAGTTGAAATGTGAAATGAATGAATACTTTAAGTTGAAATTTTGAAATATAACTAAATTGGAAATTTATGAAATTGACTTAAAAGTGAACTTTTAGTTAAGTAAATAAAAATAAAATTAAGTTATATTTAAGAATTTGAACTTAAGTGTTAAGTTGAAATTTAATGCAATGAATTTAAAACTGAACATTGCAATTTAATAAGTGAATTATTATTAAATCTTGATTTTTGAATGGAAATTTAACTTTATAAAATCATGAACTTGAGGAAAATTAAATGATGTTTATAAATGTGAAAATGTATGATTTTATGAGTTAAAAATGTTTTAAATAAAAAAATATAATTGGTTGAGAAATTATATTGAATATTTGAAGTTAATTGACTGCATTTTTGAAATGCTATTAATTACAATGTAAATGATATTACAGCATTTGTAAATGCTGTAGTTGATGATAATGAACTAAAAAGCTAAATTGAATTAAAAGCTATTGTAGCAATTTTTGTAAGTGCTATAATTTTTGAATTTAACTAAGTTTATTTGAAATTTAAGTAAACCCTATTACAACATTTTAAAATGTTGTCTTTTGTTAAATTGAACTGTTTTGAATGTATCTTTTCATAGCGTTTTCTAAATGCCACGAAAAGTGAATTTTCACTGTTTTGATAAACTTAAGTGAATAAATGAACTTTGGAAGTTGAAAATTTTGAAAATTTAATAATTTAATTATTGAACATAATAACTTCATTTTAATGATTAAAAATGATTTTTTTTGAATATAAACTGTTTTGAAATGTGAATTGAAATGGTATTTTAAATTGAATAAAATGAATAATGATTTGAAATGAATGTGGTTTTGAAAAGAGATGATATTTTGATATATTAAATGATTGAAATGTGGTTTTTAAAAGATATGATATTTTGATATATTAAAACGATTTAAAAATGGAGTTTTGAAAGGTATGACATTTTAATATTAAAATAATTTGAAAGGAAGTGCTGAAAGATAAGATATTTTGAGCGAAGTTTTGAAAGGTTATGATATTTTGATATAGTAAAATGATTTGAAAGGATATGATAATTTAATATATTGAAATTGTTAGAAATGACTTGATATTTATTTTGATAAATATTTGAATCGAAAGATATGGTATGATGATATATTGAAATGGTTTGGAAATAATTTAATCTTTATTTTGATAAAGATTTGGGTTGAAATGATATTTTATTTTGAAGTATAAAATATTTTTTTTAAAGTTATAACTACGGGTTATAATAACGATCGTTGTTAAAGAGAGCGGGATCGGATATTGTCTTATAGCCGGCCAATACCCAAAACCACTTTAACAACTGTGTACGCGGTGGAGATTCCAGAATGAAGTAGGATGGTGGCGACGTTCTCGAGGTATATTACGTGGACCCAACTCCCGTGAGTTGGCATAAATGACTAAAACAGGAGCTATACCGGGCTACACAAAGGGTCGCACCCTTTCATCGAGCATGCTCCATCGGAAACCATTCTATTACTTTTGTGATTCGATATGTGGCGCCACTTTGATTCGGGGGTATTGTTCGAGGTGGGCGGAAGCTGCTGGCTTGCCGTCACCACCGGTCCGAGAGTGCAAACGGTGTATCCACCCTGGTATTGCCTCGCGTGCCGTGTCATCTCCTTATATCGAGCCCACTACGATTTTGGTTTTAAAGATCTGACCGCGTTAAGGTTCACCATCCCCTTAACGCTATTTTCTATATGATTATACTTTACTGATTAGACACTACTGTATATAGCATATATTACTACATAGTAAATAGTTTAACGGATCCTTAGAGGATGGGCGGTCCGAAGCATCTTCTAAGTTACTTGTACCTTTACTACAGTTCACTTGAGTTGGTTTACATTGTATAAGTATATATGTCCTGACTCGAGTGTTTGTATTTTTATTTACGCTCGGGTCAGCCTGAGTTATTCACAGATTTGGATTTCCATTTTCTGGAGATTGGAATCGCTGGAGATTATCTACTTGTCAAGTTTTATCTTTTGCAGTCTGTTGTTCCTTTCAGCTCTTGTATTAGTAGACTTCTATGTAGTGAGTCTCCCTTTGTACTTTATTTTTTCTGTTGTATCTAATGTAACTCTGATATATTTATATAGTAGCTTCATGAACTGCTATCTCTTTTACTTCCGCTGCATTATTATTACTCTGTGTCAGTGATCTGTGATTTTTATTTACTGTATATTCTGAGTTTTGCCAAATTTTTATTTACAACGCGGTATTTTAAGAAATTCAATTCTGGCAGTGATCTGTGAATTTGTCTGTAACTACGCTTGGCCATTGGATTATTCTTGAATGATTTTGATGGTTTCTCACTTCTTAAATTTCGCATACTTTGTTGCCTGATTCTCACGGCTTCGATTTTGAACTGTTCAATTTTCTTGGTCATCACGGTTTCGAGTCTTTGTTACTTTGAATTTGATTCTGTTTTGACTTCGGCCTTGACTTTGTTTATGCGATGATATTGTTTGAATTATTCCTTTGCAAAAAAAATTCCTTTTTGACTTCGACCTTGTCACTACATCGACTCGGTTTTTGACATCACCTAATTTCGGCCATTTAATGCTGTGATAATATGTGACTTTGGAACTTCTGTTCATCTCTGTAGTATACTCGACTTGTACTTGCCATTGCATGACTTCGGTACTTATCTTGACATTGTGTACATGTTTCTAAAATGTTGTATTGTATTTGGTTGGTTGCTTGTACATGCCAAGCCACTAATTTTGTGAAGTTCTTGCTGTTGCCTCTGGTTTCACTGCTGTGTTTTACCTCTAACTTATATATCTCATTGCACTTGCATCAGTTGATCTTTCTCAATTATTTGGTTGCATCTCATTTGTGTACATGTTGCACACTCACTTGGTTGTGTTCATTGTTGTACATATATGCTTCCATTGTATCCTACTTGGATATTGAGCTGCTACATTTTGTTTTCACTGGTGCATGAATCTCATACTTGTAGTCTGCACTGCAACCATATTGAACTAAACCCTGTTGTCTGCATGCGTGATTCGAAGTCCGGTTCATGATATTTGTGAAGCTTTGGTTTGTGATTCATTGGTTTGATTGTTGGATATCATCATGCAGTCTTCATTTTTATATTGGACTTACAACTTTGTTCATCATGTAGTCAAGTGTGTATGCATATCAGGTTGTTTTCATTATGGTCTATACATTCATGTGCTTATCCATGTAGTCTGCTGGCTTCATTTGCATTTTCTATTTTCAATGTGTGGGCTCCTATTTTCTTGTATCCACACTTAATTTTTTAGTTGCTGAATGTACGTGCATATGTATGTGTGTATATGTGTGTTGTGATGTTGGTTTGTTGTTTCATTATTTACTTTGATATCGCAGTTTGGTCTTGGTCGAGTTGGTATGGACTTGATTCACTTGTTCACATTGAGTCTGAGTTGCTCCTAACCGTTATGCATTTGTACATTTGGATTTTTGAGTTCATTCGCCTTGGTTTTCATGTATGTGCGCATCGGTGGTCTGTGGCACTTGAATTTGGTCTGCACCTGTGTTGAATCTAGCTTAAAACTCGGGTTTGACCTTGTGCTAATATCGTGACATAATATTTATTTCAATTGAGTTAAACTCGACTTTTGATTTAGGTTTGACCTTGTGCTCACCTGTCCCTGCAGATTTATCAAGTGTATATCGGTGTGCATGGGCTTATGGCATGCATAATGATGCACTATGCATGTCACAAGCTGTTCGTGTATGATGAATTCAAATTTAAATGATGACGAACAACCCAAATAACTGAGGCAAATATATTTTCAAAATACATTTTATTTTACACTGCAATAATATTTTCTTTTTCAATTTTACTTCTTCAGTGTTTATTTTGCAGTTCGCTCGGATATTGGATTCAATCTGGAATATAGTTGAAGACAAATACGAGTGAATGAGCGATATGTAGTGATGACATTTGTAAATGAAAAATTGTGATGTAATTGAAATTGTAATGTAATTAAAGATTGTGCATATATAGTGAGAGGTCAAATTTGTACCATTCTAAATTGTAATAAATATTTATTTGAATAAAATATTCGTTCGAATATAAATTCAGTGTTATTTACTTTATTCAACAAATATTTATTTGATTACATGAAAAATAAAATAGTACATTAACAAATACAATTAAATGAATATATATATATATGTTTATTATCATCAAACAAAAATCATATACTCGCATATTCAATAATCTCCCTTTTTTTATGATAACAAACATATATTTAATATTTTGAATTTGTTAAATGTATTTGATCATCCAATATGCTCCCCCTATTTGAATGCTCCCTCTCTACACAAAGGCTCCCCCTTCATATATGCATGTCAATAGATGTAAATGAATAAACGAATCTAGATGCATATAGAAAATAAAATATTTGACTTTTATTTTCCCAAATTTAACCTTTCTCTCCCCCTTTTGTTATCAGCAAAAGAGTAATAGTGTTAGAGAAATAGAGATAAAGTGGTAGACATTAATACAATATTAATACTCAATCGAGTATAAATATTAAATTTTAATCAAAAAATCAAACAAAAATCTTAAATACTCTACTTGACGCATATTCCACTTTAGAATGATAGGGATGATGTCATCATATAAAACCATATAGTTGTGTCTATTTGTGGTATATTTATATCAGGAATTAGAATATCTACTAACAATACATAATCGTTAGGACTTTTAAATGAGATTAGTAATATTCCAAAAAATTTATCAAAAAATGAATTCAAGCATCTTCTAATCACGCACAACCGTGAGAACTTTTAAATGGGATTAGAATCAATTTGTCCATTAAATCAAAAAAAATTGATATGCGTTCCATACATGCATAACCGTGATGAATTTTAAATGAGCATGGAAGCACAAAATCAAAAATCCCAAGTAATTCACCCATGCATAACCGTGTGGACTTTTAAATGAGAGTGAATACTTTGGATGTTTTTTATTACTAAAAATATAATAAAATGAAAGCGCATATTTTCCCATTTATAATACCATATATTGACATACCATATTGGATTACGATGTGTGATGGTCGATAGAAATATGACAGAAATAGAAATGGTCATGAAATATTTACCAACAAAAAGTTTTTATAACTCTGTTTAAATTTCTAAAGAAATTTTCTAATTATACTTTCTCAAGTTATAATATATGATTAATATCAACACTCATCACTTTTTCAACCACTATTTATCTTTTCGATAATTAGTAGGGAGTCAGATTAGTTAATGCAGTAATTTAAAATCAAATCCAAAGATAATTATCAAATTTTCCAAAAATGACTAATTTGAAACAAGATCAACAAAAATGATTTTCTAGAAGGGGTTTATAAAAGAAAAATGTCTGCTAACTGAAAATTATATGAGAAGAAAAATATGCAGATATTTTCTTTGGAAATGATGCAGCTACTATATATCTCAACATAAATCAAGTTCCACTAGTAATTTTTCTATCAACTTGATTACACATCTGAATTTCTCTTTGACTCAAAATTATCATTAGATGAAAGTTATAGACCAAACCGTGAAGTTGCAACAAATTTCCTTGAAATCATTTTTACCAGCTTTTAAATAAAATTGAATTGAAATGGTGCAAAGAAACAGAAAATAACAAGTGTAGAATCATAGAATAAACGAATATATCCACAAGTATCAAGAGTAATCATCAACTAATAAAAAATTATTAGTCCAAGAAATTCTATATGAAATAGTTGATTATTGGTCAACATCAGAATCAAAAACAAGGACAAGTCAAATAAGAATAAATCAGATTCAAAATCATCATTTATGTTATTATCACCTAAGTGCCTGAAATAAAACTGGATTATGGTGCAGATTATCACATTTAATAAATTGTTTAAGATAAATGTACAGTTACCTATTTTACCATTGTTGATAATTTTTCGTTGTTGTCCATTGTGATTCTGCCACCTTTGCACTAGGCTAAGGAACTTTTATAAGTCTCCCATTGTGTGTTTGGAACAGCCAGAATCCAGATAACACTGTTGTTGTTCCTTAGCCTGCCACCACATCTACACGAGAGAATATTTTTGAGACCTGTTTGTTTTTATAGGTCCATGGTTGTTAGTGGCAGCTGATTTTGAAAAATGTATTTGTGTAGAAACAAAACTATTTATGTATGTTCCTTTCGGCACCCAGATTTGTTTAACTTTGAAGGATTTTATATTCGTGTCTTTTGGAACCCAAATTGGTATGGTTTTCACATTTTTGGGTCTATACCAGCAAATATTGTGATTGTGTCCATTTTTCCACATATTGTGCACTTTGAATTGACTTGATTAATTTTTCTTTTAACAGGTTCAGATTGTTTGTCTAACTATATTAACAGTATGTTTCCCTAATAGCATACTCAACGATCTTTCTCCTTTGAAAAATTTTCCTAAAGTCGTTGACAGTTGTTGGACTTGCGTTTTGAGAGATTCATTTTCATTTAATAATTGTGTGCACTTTTTAATGGAATTTTCTCTCGTTGTATTTTCACTTTCTTTCAAAATTAGAATTTCATTTTCAAGTGATTTAATTTTAATTTTTGATTTTTTAACCACTTCTTTGAATGTTGGACACTTATCACACTTAGGGCTCTTAGTTTGATAGTTTTTAACCAATTGATTAAGCTGTTTATTTGATTCTATCAAACTATCTCTTTGTGATTCAATTTTTGCATATTTTTCCCTAAGTTTTTCAAAACAGCCATTTACTTCGGGGACATATATAAGTAATTCTGAATGAGTGAGTTTTGATACCTCGCTTGGCTCGTCATTGTCACTATCAGTTATATTACCTCATAGGCACAGATCTTCTCTTTCACTCTTATTGCTAGTGCTTTTATATTCATCACTTTTATTCCATGTGGATGCAAAAATTATCCATTTCGAATTCTTTTCTTGTTCGAGTTGAATTCGGGGACCATTGGGCTTGATACGACCAAGTTTATTGCACTGGTGACACATGATTTTCTGCCCTTCTGAGTTATCTAGTGCTTTGACTATTCTGCCTTTCAATTGCTGATTTAGAGCTGGATATCTATATCTGCGGTTCCACTTTTTGAATCTCTTCATTAGTAGCGCCATCTCAGCTGCTCCATTATCATTATCATCATCACTACTGCTTTTTACCAATCCTATTAAGCTTGTTTCTTTAGCTGAGTCGATTAAGGAGGATTTCTCATTGCTGTTGATTTTTGCACCATATATTGCATCAAAAGTATTCCAGATTTCCTGTGCAGTTTCACAATGAGAGATAAAGTTAAACATATCTCGATTAATATAAGAATATATTATATCATAGCAAGAGCATTAATCGAAGTAATTTCTCGTCTATTATATCACACCCATTTTCAACAATATTCAAATATTTAACATTAACAGATTTTAAATAAAATTTCATTTTTAATTTCCAATTCAAAAAATACGTTCCATCAAAAACAGAAGGAATAATATTGGACCGACCCTCAGTAAAAGCATTATTGAAAGAAGCCATTTTAAAAATTCAAATTTGTAAAGTAAAATTTGGTCGTTCAAAAATCAAATTTTTAAAACAAAAATGACTTTTGAACCTAGCTCTGATACCACTTGTAGGATCGATTTCATCCTAGAGGGAGGGGATGTGAATAGGGTGATACTAATGATTATAATTTTTTTATTCGAAAGTCTATAAAATAATCTCAACACAGATATAGCAGAGCAAAAACAACACAGATAATAGCAGGATAATAAAAGCATAAAATAAAACACACAGATTTACCCAGCTTCGGCAAAACCCTGCCAACATGCTGTCTCCAAGGTTTCTACTAGAAATTAAGTAGTCGAACGCTTACACACATAAACTCATGACACTCGCTATCGACTAACTTGACTCTACGCTCAAAACCCTGCTACAACTCAGCCACCGAGTTGTGAATTCTTGAACTACACCACCGTAGTCCGTACTCTAGTCACACGAGTAGAAAATTACAAACGCTTAAAAGAAATACAGAATAAAAGCAATTTAAAAATACAAAGCCCTATATAACTGTAAGCCCAAATTATGCTAAATAATAATATAGTGGAAACCAGGCCAATAAACAAATAAAGCAGAATCCCTTTTCCTTTTATATCTTCGGCCCAACTCCTTGTAATTCGAAAAATGGCTGCTCGTTCGTTGTTCGTTCGTTTCCTCTTTAACAAAATTAGGGCTTTGCTGATTACTGAGGCGCCGCTTGAAATTGATGTTCGAATTGAATTTCCCTTTGAATCCTTCGTGTAATTAATCGATGGCTATGATTTGCTCAGTTTTTTTGCGCTTGGGGCTGCTCCCAGTATTAAATTCGAATCAATGAATCTGGTATGTAAATTATGTTGTTTAAATGCACTGTTGTTTTTGCCTTGATTCAAACTCGATTACAGTTGTTGATTTATTGTTCTCTCTTTTGCTCGAACTCGAATGAGTATTAGCCAATGATGTTACCTAGTTTAAATTGGGTTCGATCCCCTATATTTTCTGTTGTATTTTATCTTTTGAATTCGTTTGTAACTACGCTTGGCCGCTTGATTATTCTTGAATGATTGTGATGATTTCTGAATTCTTCAATTTCATATACTTTGTTGCTTGATTCTCACGGCTTTGATTTTGAACTGTTCATTTTTCTTGGTCATCACGGTTTCAATTCTTTGGTACTTTGAATTTGATTGCGTTTTGACTTCGGCCTTGACTTTGTTTATGCGATGATATTGTTTGAATTATCCCTCTGTAAAAATATTTCCTTTTTGACTTCGGCCTTGTCCCTACTTAGACTTGGTTTTTGACATCACTTGACTTCGGTCATTTAATTCTATGATAATATGTGACTTTGGCACTTCTGTTCATCTCTGTAGCATACTCGACTTGTACCTACTGTTGCATGACTTCGACATTTATCTTGACATTGTGTACATGTTTCTAAAATGTTGTGTTGTATTTGGTTGGTTGCTTGTACATGACGAGCCACTGACTTTGTGAAGTGCTTGCTGTTGCCTCCGGTTTCACTGCTGTATTTTACCTATAACTTGTTTATCTCACTGCACTTGCATCAGTTGATCTGTCTCAATTGTTTGGCTACATCTCATTTTTGTCACACTCACTTGGTTTTGTTCATTGATGTACATATATGCTTCCATTGTATCCTGCTTGGATATTGGCTGCTACATTTTTGTTTCAATGGTGCATGTATCTCGTACTTGTAGTCTGCACTGCAACCATATTGAACTAAACCTTGTTGTCTGCATGCTTCATCCGAAGTATGGTTCATGATATTTGTGGTTCATTGGTTTCACTGTTGGATATCGTCATGAATCTTCATTTTGATACTGGACTTGCAACTTTGTTCTTCATGTAGTCAAGTGTGTATGCATATCAGGTTGTTTTCATTGTGGTCTATACATTCATGTGCTTATCCATGTAGTCTGCTGGCTTCACTTGCATTTTCTATTTTCATTGTGTAGGCTGTTATTTTCTTATATCCACACTTCATGTTTTAGTTGCTGAATGTACATACATATGTATGTGTGTATATGTGTGTTGTGATGTGGGTTTGTTGGTTCATTATTTACTTTGATATTACAGTCTGGTCTTGGTCGAGTTGGTAGCTAGACTTGATCCACTTGTTTACATTGAGTCTGAGTTGCTCCCGACTGTTATGCATTTGAACATTTGGATTTTTGAGTTCATTTATCTTGGTTTTCATGTATGCGTGCAGTGGTGGTATGCTAGTACTTGAATTTAGTATGCACTTGTGTTGAGTCCAGCATAAAGCCTGGGTTTGACCTTGTGCTAATATCGTGACTTAATGTTTATTTCACTTGAGCTGAACCCGACTTTTGATTTGGGTTTGACCTTGTGCTCACCTGTCCCTGTAGATTTATCAAGTGTATATCGATGTGCACGACCTTGTGGCATGTACACTGATGCACCGTGCATGTCACAAGCTGTTCATGTATGATGAATTCAAATTTAAATGATGACGAACAACCCAAATAACCGAGGCAAATAATATTTTCAAAATACATTTTATTTTACACTGCAAAAATATTTTCTTTTCAATTTTACTACTTCAGTGTTTATTTTGCAGTTCGCTCAGACGCTGGATTCAATCTGGAATATAGTTGAAGATAAACACGAGTGAATGAGCGGTATGTGGTGAGGACATTTGTAAATGAAAATTTGTGATGTAATTGAAATTGTAATGTAATTAAAGATTGCGTATATATAGTGAAAGGTCAAATTTGTACTATTCAAAACTATAATAAATATTTGTTTGAATAAAATATCCATTTGAATTTAAATTCTATGTTATTTACTTTATTCAGCAGATATTTATTTAATTATGTGAAAATTAAAATATTACATTAACAAATACATTTAAATGAATATATATGTTTATTATCATCAAACAAAAATCATATACTCGCATATTCAACAAGAAGACCGCTTTAGTAGTTTTACTGCACTTTAATTTTGATAAACAAATCCTAATTTTGTATTTCTTAATATGATTTGATATATAAAAGATATGAGTGTGTGTGTGTGTATTATTTCATATGATTTGATATCAACCCGACATTTAGTTCTTTAAGTTTCTATAAGTTAGAGATTTCAACTTTTGTAATGAAGGAAATCTTGACTATATTAATAATTGGAAACTTCTAAATTGAAATTAAGTAATTAGATGCTAAGTGATTAATGAAATCCATAATAAATTGAAAATAACTTGTAAATATGAAAAATTTAGAAGATATATTTATTGAACATTTTGTTAACTAAAGTGAATAAGACAAACTTGTGTAACATTCAATTCATTCTATAAAACATATATATAACTTACCAAAAAGATAAAAGTTGAAAATATTAAATAGGAATATGTAATAAAATATTATACAAGTAAAACTTAAGTAATAGAAGTGTTCAATGGAATTATTTCTATAAATAAGAATTTTGATGTACAATAAATGTTATAAACATAAGTTAATATTGTGAAATGCTTGTGATTAAATTAAATAGTAAAAAGGTAAATACAGTTTAGGTAAATGATTATAAACTCAAGAAAATGACTAAAATG
Source organism: Allium cepa (assembly GCA_030765085.1). Classification (NCBI taxonomy): domain Eukaryota; kingdom Viridiplantae; phylum Streptophyta; class Magnoliopsida; order Asparagales; family Amaryllidaceae; genus Allium; species Allium cepa. The sequence continues at coordinate 951,650,574 of CM060934.1, read as the reverse complement.
ATTTACTGATGAATATTAATGTTAAATGGATATCAAACATTATGAGTAAATAAATGTGAATTAAACTGCAATGAAAAGTATGTAATACATAAACAAGGAATTCTTTGATTATTTTAGATAATGGATGTGAAATAATTTACGTAAGTACATGGAAAAGACGTTATATGAATGAATAAAAATAAATAAAAGGTAAATAATGATGTGAAAAGAAATCAATTGAATAAACGTAAATAATATTTGAAATTCTTGGTTGTTATGGCCTATGGGATGTTTAGGAATGGATATTTCTAATTGTTTAAGGTTGTATGGATAATCTATTAAGTAATTATCCAAGGCTGTTGAGGTTAGGGTACACCTGATAATTTATTTATCACCTTGCACAATTAAAAGTTTCTAAACTAAACAAACCATTATTTTTTGTTGCTATGGATGTATGATTGATTACTTTGGATGCATATGATGATTGTATGGTTTTGTTTGCAAGTGACTATTGTTGTGTTGTGTTGGTTTGTTTTGCTATTGATTGCAACAACTTAAATATTTCTCTTGCACATAATTATCACTATTTTGGACTATATAAGTGAAGTATAGGTTTAACTTTTGGTTTCACAAATTAAACGTTGTTTGCCCAACAAATAGGTACGTCTTCGGATTACGGTTTTATAGCGATATTATATTTTTCCCATGGTTCGGGATATTGTATTTTTTAAATATGATATATATTTTCGGACCTCTTCGTACAAAGAAGACTCTGTCGAAATTTTTCATGAATTTAAGACTTAGAAAATTTTTTAAAGTGAAAATATTTTCAAACTTTAATAAACTTGAATATGAAGATTTAAATGTTTATTAATTAGTATATTTAATTTAAAATACTTACTTTTAAATTTGATTGTTTTTTAAAAAAATTAATTGAATAAATTTATTTTAGCTTCTTAATTCCTTCTCGTTGCTTTTCGAGGACGAAAAGTTTTGAGTGAAGGAGAATGTAAAGATCCGTATTTTTTTCAATAATTAAAATATTGAATTTAATAAGATTATAGGATTTAATATTGTATGAAATTAGAAATTATGATTTGTTAGTAAGAAAACAATTATAATGTTATTTAATAATGTGATTTAATGTAATTGATAGCTATTTTAGTGTAGTTTCAATTTATTTTAATAATTGTTTGAATGTAAATTCTATTGATTGTAATAATAGATGTTAATATAAGAATGGAATAATTTAAGAAATAAATGTTGGAATGTGTGAAATGAACAGAAAAAAGTTATGGTATAATGAGAATTTGATTGAAATCTAATATTAAATATAAACTACAATAAGAGTAGTTGGAATCCTTATATTGAAAAGAAAAGACAAATGCATTGAAATCAATGAGTTCAACATAAGAACTTACATTTTAAATTAAATTAAGATAAACATTTTAATGAAATTTAATCTTTGACTTGAAAAGAATAAATTATATGTTTCTCTAACCGGAATAACTGTAACAAACCTAGATTTTTCATATATTTTAATATTTGACTTTGTTTTATTTTGAAATTATTTTAAACTTATTTTAATTCAAACATTTCATTTTTAAATGTAGATGTTGATTATTATGTGAATTATAATTTCAAACCGGTATAAATTGGATATTTCACTGAAAGATGAATTTCTGTTCAAACTGGTCAAACCTTGACTTTTAAATTTCAAATTTAAATATTTAAATTCTTAAATTTTATATTTTATTATGAAAATAGATTTAATAACTTGAATAATTCTTTTCGTTTCGTTGAAAACGGATTTAATTTGTGAAAGTTATGTACATTTCAATTTTGAGTATAATTTGTTTTATTTTGAAATTTTGTCTATTTTAAATTATATAAATCATATTTCCTATGTTATATTTTATTTTAATATGTGTTAATATGTTATTTTATGTATATTTTGTCTTTTAATATTTTTAAAGTGATAATAAAAAATTTCCAAAATTTACTGTATTTATTTCCTATTTTTAAAGGCTGTTTTATATTTTTCTGCTATTTTCTTCATTTAAATTATATTTAATTAAAATTTATATATTTATTTTGTGAATGTATTTTTATTTTATGTTATTATTTATTTTTAAAAATATTTTACAACCTCATATGAATTTTCTAAAAATTATTCTATTTAATTTCAAATTTTCTAGTCTAGTTCACTATTTTTAGCTATTTTTCTTAATTTAACTTTATATAATTAATAAATAATATACAAATTTTTATATTTTGATAAATTTTCTAAATTTTATTTGGGATTATTATTATTTCCAGAAATATAAAGTTATATAATTAAAATAAAGAAATATGAAAGAGTTTTGACTTTTGAATTGCCTTTTGCCTTTTTGAATTCCGCCTCTTCATTTTCCTCACAACTCTTCATTTCTCTTGCCATAACTCCCCACATTTCAGATGACTATCTCATTTTCAATTCACGTATCTTTCTTTCCTCCTTCCTGAGAAAAAATTTCGGCCCTCCCTTGCTTGAAGAATTTGGTAAAACTTTATTTCTTTTATCTCTTTTTCTATTTACATTGTTTATTTCTAAGCTTGATTTTGCACATGCTTTCACCTCTTTTAGGATCGGCCTTGCCTCCCTTGCTGCCTAGCCTCTTCCAACATCTGATGACACACCACCAGCACCTCCTCCTCACCATCCAACCAAGCCATGAACCCCTTGGTGACGCATATCGACAAAAGTTTCAAAACACCCTTCATACTAGCCTAACCGAGCCCCACTCTCATTCCATCACCTCACCACCCCTCTAGCCGCCACCCACTACACCACCACCACCTACAGCACCTCCAGCACCCATGGCCACATCACCATAGTGGACCCCACTCCTCTGGCCTTGACACCTAGGGCTTTGGCCAAGCCCAAATCCTTGACCAAATTCATGTATGCATGCTTATGTGTATTATTGCCTTCACCCACCTTTACACCATCTTTCCAACATGTAGGCCGAACCCATACTCACCCAAACCAGACCCAAACACCTGCAATTATGTTGTATTTTCCCTTATGGCTGAGCCTAGTAAAGGTTAAAAGCAAGTGCAAGCATTTCTATTTGATTCTGTGCAGTCTATTCTAATGTAGTTTTGATCGTAGTTGATTTGAAACTCATTGTTGTTATATTGTTTTTGCCTGATTCGTATCCAAGGAATTTGACACTTGGCTCCTCCATTCGAATCTATGTCGTGCTTTTGTGCTTGTGTAGATCCCGTTTGTGCAATTCTTCGTAGGTCATCAGCTCAAACCTGTGAGTTATTCTCACCAGACAATATGTACTTTTATAATTAGTAAATTGACCCCTTTTGAATCTGTAAAATACATTATCATGTTACACCTGCTATGTTATGATTTTATGATGTTCACCCATGCTTAAACACCTGTTATATCATATGTTACTGTTATATTATGCTGTTCTATTATTTTTATCAGTTTATCACACTGCAAGTTCCTTTTAGACTAGAATCACTATGGGTTGAAATGATACATACCCGAACGGACTTTAGAATAGGAGAAAATCGTTATGGGCTGAAATGATAGGCCTGAATGATTTTCAATTATTTTCATTTGCTTGGGATTGCGGGTTTGAAATGATCAAACCCGGGTTTTCTTTGTAAATTACGGGTTGAAATGATATATTACCCGTATCACTTTACCTAGGCTAGAAAATGAAATACAGACCCGTTGTTAGAATATGTTTTTCTTAAAATTTTAAAATATTTTAGGAATGTAAATATTATAATATTTAATTTAAATTTGATTAAAAATGATTTTTGTAAAGCATTATTGACTCTCTAAAAATTTATAAGTGAAATAAATTAATGGTAAAGTTAGAAAATCTGAAATGTAAGTTTTTTGGAAATTATAATTTGGTGATAAATGGAATTTAAATTAAATATGAAAATATGATAAATTTATGATATTTTGAACTAAATGAATTTAAAATAATTTTATAATATATTAATGATTTTTGAATTAAGTTAAAATGTGAAATGAATGAATATTTAAGTTGAAATTTTGAAATATAACTAAAATTGGAAATTTGTGAATTTGGCTTAAAAGTGAATTTTAATTAAGTAAATAAAAATGAAATCAAGTTATATTTTAAAATTTAAACTTAAGTGTTAAGTTAAATTTAATTTAATGAATTTAAATTTAATGTTGGAATTTAATAAGTGAATTACTATTAAATTTTGATTTTTGAATAGAGATTTAATTTTATAAAATCATGAATATAGGGGTATTTGAATGATTGTTTTAAAAGTGAAATCATATGATTTTATAAGTTAAAAAAGGTTTAAAAAAATAATAATTGTTTGTGAAACTATACTGAATATTTGAAGTTAATTTACTGCATTTCTAAAATGCTATTAATTCTAATGTAAAGGATAATACAGCATTTGTAAATGTTGTAGTTGATAATAATGAACCAAATGGCTCAATTTAATTAAAGGCTATTAAGCATTTTTGTGAATGTTATAATGGTTGAATTTAACTAAGTTTATTTTAAACTAATGGAACCCTATTACAGCATTTTAAATATTGTCTTTTGTTAAATTGAACTGTTTTAAGTGTGACTTTCCGTAGCATTTTCTAAATGCTGCGAAAGTTGAATTTTCATTGTTTTAATAAATTTAAGTGAATGAATGAACTTTGAAAGATTAAAATTTTGGAAATTTAATAATTTAATTATTAAATATAATATCTTCATTTTAATGATTTAAATGAAGCAATTTGTTTCGAAATATAAACTATTTTGAAATGTGTTTTGAAATGGTAATTAAGTTAAATAAAAATGAATGTGGTTTGGAAGATATGATATTTTGATATTTTGAAATGGATTTTGAATGATATTGAATTTTTAAATGATATTTGATTTCGAAGTATAGATACTATTTTGAAATTTTAACCACAGGATGTTTTAATTTATGGTTTAACTGATCTTTAAAGGATGGGCGATTCCAAGCATCCTTTAAGTTATGGTGCATTTCTACAACAGTTCACTTGAGTTGATTTATATTATACAAGTATATATTGTCCCTACTCGAGTGTTTTGTGTTTTACTTTACGCTCGGGTCAGCCTGAGTATTCACAGCTTTGGATTCTCTTTCTGGAGCTGGTCTTTGCTGGAGTTTCTACTTATCTACATTTATATCTACTTTCTGTTTCAGCTATTCTAGTTTATCTCATGTATTTGGGATTTCTATTATGTTTTTTTCAGACTGTATTATGTTTTTGGTTTGAGACTCTGCCGTAGTAGCTTCATGAACTACTATGTAGTTTATATTCCGCTGCGAGGTATTCTGTTTGTTCTGTGTCTGTGATTCTGTGATTTGTATTTCATTTGCTCCAAATTTATTTACAATGCGGTAATTTGAGCAATTCAAGTCCGACATGTGCGGCTGCGAATGGCTAAAAAATACCGGGTTGTTACATTTGGTATCAGAGCTTTGGTTTTAGGCAAACCATAGCCTGTAGAGCTAAAACTCATTAGATATAGGGTTGAAATACCCTAGAATGAGTGAAATCAATCTCAGAATCCTTTCTTGTGAGAGAACGTATTTTTGAAGTATAAAATAATTTCCAAATGATTTTCAAAGGATTTTCAAAGATTATTTTGGTATAAAAATTTTCTTATTTTGAAACCTAGATTTTCAAAACTTCATCCCTTCAGTATCCTTCTTGTTAGAAATCTCTTGGTTAGGATTCTTATCGATTAGGATTCCATGAACTTTGGAACGCTCCCACTTGTTCTGAAATCCAGTCTTGTCTTCCCTATTCTATCCATTTTGATTTTGGAGCATTTCATAACTCCACTTTGGAATGACCTCTATAAAGATCGGTGATTCCGAAAATCTTTGAATGATTCGTAAAGGGGTGAAAATCCTTTATAATTGGCATTGATTCACCGGAGATTCCTGTATCCTCGGTTTTCAATGTTATATATCTTCTGCTCTACCCGGATTCTATCTCTGGCGATCGAATGTCGATTTGCCTTAGATTTCCGAATTGATTATATTACTGAAGTCACGGTTGACCGGTTAAGGTCGCCCGCGATTTATATAGGCTTATCATATTCTACTTGGTAATAAAATTATCTTATCTTCGTTCGAGCTTATCTTCGAAACAGAATTCTATTTGATTAGAGTTCCTCTAAATTCGAATCTCTGTATTGCTTGAAATCTAACCTTGAATCATTCTTTGGAAATTTGTGTCTGATTGTATTTTGAATTTGTGCACACATCAAAATTATTATTTTGACAAGGATGACCCTATTTTGTATATAAAGGTGAAACGTTTTCAATAAGGATTTTTACCTTTGGAAAATGAAAATTTGAAGCTTTGAAAGGATTTGAAATTTTGGAAATTTATAAGAAAATGTGATTTATATAAAAATGATTTATAAATGAAGGGTTTGAATTTGAATTTCGAGGAATCGAACTCCAGTGTTTTGAAATGGGTTTTTTAAATTTTTTGAAAATATATAATAATAATATGATTTAAAGATATTTTTTCAAATAAGAAATGTTTCAAATGTATTCGAATGAATTCCAATGATGTCAAAGAGATTTCAAAGAAGTTTCAAGAAATAAAAGTCCAGAACCCACTTATGTCGCGGAAAAATAATTTCGGTGATGAATACATGCATCATCAACATTGATTTTTGAGTTTCTGAGTGGGGAAGAGGCCACTCTAGTAGCTTTGCTATGCGAGTGATTTTATGAAACCAAAATTTGATTTTCGATTTCGAAGTATGGTTTGATATTCAAAAGATATGTGTGTATATATATAATTGAAATGATTTAAAATAAGCCGGTGTTCAATCCTCGAGATTCAGATTTGTTTTGGTACAACCTTACCTATTTTAATCGATTTACTAATTTGTTGGTGATTTCCAACTCTTGGATTGAAAATATGATTTCTTCAACCATTTTGAAGGTTCGAGCACTTCCAAATCAAGATTAATTTTTCAAAGCTAAGAAATTTTGAATGGTATAAGGTATTTGATAAAGTATAAGTTTAGTTTGGTATGATTAATGTATAAAATAATATGATTTATATAAGTTTGAAACTGTTGTGGAGTGAAATAAATAAGACTATTTTGAATTATACTAGTATGAAATATAGTTTTGAAAAGATATTTGAAGTAAAATGTTGAGTTTTTGTTAAATTTATAAGTTAAGAAAAACAGTGAACTTTGACTTAACAAATGAAAGTGAGTTTTAAATTGAATATTTGATTTAAAATTTTGTTGTGATAAATCATATGTTAAAAATTATTTAAATGTGAAATTTTAAAGTCTATAAATATGATTTATAAGTTTAAAATTTGATAAAATTGAAGTTGTATTGTTTTTTCAAAAAGTTATAATAAAATCTGGAATTTTATTAATAGCACTTCTAAAATGCTATAGTTTTATGACAACACTTTAAAATGCTATTGTTTTTGAATTTAATTTTGTTTGAATTAACTAAATATCTATTATGGCATATTATAAATGCCATTATTCTTGAACTAAACTATTTTGGAAACTATAAGTTACGATAGCACTTTTAAATGCTGTCATTGTTATAATTTGACAATGTTTCGTAATGTTATAGATTTTAACACTGTTGAGTTATGTTTTAAAAAGTTAAATGATTTAATTTTGGAATTGATTATTTGTGAAATTTAGGGAGTTTTGAATATAATTTAATATTTAAATTTGAATTTTAAGGAATTCAAATTGAATTTGAATTTAAATATGGTTTACTTGGTTGTGTTAAATGGAATGAAATGTAATGAGATAAATGAATTTTTGAATGGAATCTTGAAATGTATTTTGTAATGATATTTGAAATAATAATTGAATGACATATTTGATTTTTTTAAATGATATTTAAATTTGAATATTTGAAATTGAATTTAGATAATGATTTGATAACGAGGCTTTGAATGATATAATCTTTATTTGATAAAGAATGTGAATCAGGAATGATAACTGATTTTGATAAATGAAATTTAAAGTTTATATTTGTATAAAAGGATATTTTGTTTACTTGTAATTTGAGTTTAATTAAAAATTATGGATTTATGAAATGAATATGTCAAAACTAAGTAATAATGAAGTAAAATTTGAGATATATGAAATTATAAAATTTAGTTTTGGAATACGGTACATTTAAGCACTGAAATATATTAAAGATTGAATAGTTCTTTATTTGAAATTTGATAATATTTGAAATGGTTTGTTGGAAAACTAAATTGAATTGAAACTGATGGTTTGAATTGAACTAAAGCTGGAACTTGTAGACTTGGGTTTAAATTGAATTAATTTGTGAAATGTAAAGAATTAAAGGGATGTTTTATGATTTCAAATGTATGATTTAGAAAATTTATGATTTTCATAGTGTAATGATTTCAAGTATTTTGGTTTTGAAAGATTTATAACTTTGAAAGTATTATGATTTTTGAAAGTGAATATATGTTTGAAATGGAAATGAATTTGTTTGACCTAAATTTTTGTTGATTTGGAAATTTGGATTATTTTCTAAATCTATTGTTTTAAGAAACTTTGAAACTGAGTATATGTAATTTAGAAGAAATGATTTAGCGAAATCATATATGATTTTGAAACTGAAATGTTATTGAAACAAATTAAAATTGAGAACCTTGTTTTACTAAATACTTGATTTGGGAGTTATCGAACTTATATAAAATGGATTTGTATAAGTATGAAGTTGATTTGAAAATGTTGTATTGAAAAGGTACTCAATTTGTAAATTAAAATCTTATATAATCGAAGTTTATATAAGTATGATTTGATATACTATTGATTTTGGAAAGTATTCGATTTGAAAATGAAATCTTATATATAATGGAATTTATACAAGTGCGATATTCGAAGCTATGATTTTGAAGGGCTACTATATATGGTATATTATATTTTAATGTAAGAGGTATGGGAAGTACCCTCTGGAAGAAGTATAGTGATATGCTTCGACCCATATGGACTTGGGGAATCCAGGAATGGATTCGACCGATAAACCCTAATGGACTTGGGTGAATTCAGAAATGGATTCGAACTGATATGGTTGTCCGGACTTAAACTCATGAGTTCCTCAATTTTTTTTCCAGGGTAGATGGTTCTTTTGTTTACCCAATGGAGGCGCTTTCGATCCTGGGATCTGTTGTTTATGGATCTTCCGGGAAGGAAGTGCATCCATTGCGTAAATCATTGAATCAACAGCGTACCACTGCAGCAGGGGTCGATGGTCCCTTGTTTACGAACTGGCTACAATATTTTTCTAGAATCCGGAAGGTAGAAGGATCTTCTGGAAAGTGTTGTGTCCACTTCGTAAATACTGGATCAGCAGCGGGCCACTGCTATCGTATTATCATCATTTGACATTGGATTTTGAGCGGAACTTCTCATACCCATTTTTTTTTAGTATTTTCACTGGGTGTTGAAATAGGTCTACTAAGTACTTGGAGAATTCTAGCTTTGCGCCTGATCAACACATAGTCAGAGTCTGCAGGAATGAAAGTAAACTTGTTAAGACATCGAGTTATAAATGTATTTTGGTAAAGTATTGTATAAAGGATATTCTAATCATTATTTAAAATGTCTTAAATATTGTTTACTTCGAACTATCAAATTTGAATCAAATAACTAATTATCATATTAAATGTTTAACATGTAAAATATAAAAAATATATTAAAATATTGGTTCATTCATGTCTTTCAACCTGCTTTCCCTCCTAGCTACTTTTTCCTTACCTTCTTTCAGGATGTCTTCCAACCTATTGTTGTTTCTCCGCTTCCTTCCTTTTCGAGGACGAAAAGATTTGAGTGGGGGAGAGTGTAACAACCCTAGATTTTTCATATATTTTAATATTTGACTTTGTTTTATTTTGAAATTATTTAAAACTTATTTTAATTCAAACATTTCATTTTTAAATGTAGGTGTTGATTATTATGTGAATTATAATTTCAAACCAGTATAAATTGGATATTTTACTGAAAGATGAATTTCTGTTCAAAATAGTCAAACCTTGACTTTTAAATATTTAAATTCTTAAATTTTATCTTTTTTTATGAAAATAGATTTAATAACTTGAATACTGCTTTTCGTTTCGTTGAAAACGGATTTAATTTGTGAAAGTTATGTACATTTTAATTTTGAGTATAATTTGTTTTATTTTGAAATTTTGTCTATTTTAAATTATATAAATCATATTTCCTATGTTATATTTTATTTTAGTATGTGTTAATATGTTATTTTATGTATATTTTGTCTTTTAGTATTTTTAAAGTGATAATAAAAAATTTCCAAAATTTACTATATTTATTTCCTATTTTTAAAGGCTGTTTTCTGTTTTTCTGCTATTTTCTTCATTTAAATTATATTTAATTAAAATTTATACATTTATTTTGTGAATGTATTTTTTATTTTATGTTATTATTTATGTTTAAAAATATTTTACAAGCTCATATGAATTTTCTAAAAATTATTCTATTTAATTTCAAATTTTCTAGTCTAGTTCACTATTTTTAGCTATTTTTCTTAATTTAACTTTATATCATTAATAAATAATATATAAATTTTTATATTTTGATAAATTTTCGAAATTTTATCTGGGATTATTGTTATTTCCAGAAATATAAAGTTATATAATTAAAATAAAGAAATATGAAAGGGTTTTGACTTTTGAATTGCCTTTTGCCTTTTTGAATTCCGCCTCTTCATTTTCCTCACAACTCTTCATTTCTCTTGCCATAACTCCCCACATTTCAGCCTACTATCTCATTTTCAATTCACGTATCTTTCTTTCCTCCTTCCTGAGAAAAAATTTCGTCCCTCCCTTGCTTGAAGAATTTGGTAAAACTTTATTTCTTTTATTTCTTTTTCTATTTACATCGTTTATTTCTAAGCTTGATTTTGCACATGCTTTCACCTCTTTTAGGATCGGCCTTGCCTCCCTTGCTGCCTAGCCTCTTCCAACACCTGATGACACACCACCAGCACCTCCTCCTCACCATCCACCCAAGCCATGAACCCCTTGGTGACGCATATCCACAAAAGTTTCAAAACACCCTTCATACTAGCCTAACCGAGCACCACTCTCATTCCATCACCTCACCACCCCTCTAGCCGCCACCCACCACACCACCACCACCTCCAGCACCTCCAGCACCCATGGCCACACCACCACAGTGTACCCCACTCCTCTGGCCGTGACACCTAGGGCTTTGGCCAAGCCCAGATCCTTGACCAAATTCATGCATGCATGCTTATGTGTATTATTGCCTTCACCCACCTTTACACCATCATTCCAACATGTAGGCAGAACCCATACTCACCCTAACCAGACCCAAACACCTGCAATTATGTTGTATTTTCCCTTATGGCTGAGCCTAGTAAAGGTTAAAAGCAAGTGCAAGCATTTCTATTTGATTCTGTGTAGTCTATTCTAGTGTAGTTTTGATCGTAGTTGATTTGAAACTCATTGTTGTTATATTGTTTTTGTTTGATGTGTATCCAAGGAATTTGACATTTGGCTCCTCCATTCGAATCTGTGTCGTGCTTTTGTGCTTTTGTAGATCCCTTTTGTACAATTCTTCGTAGGTCACCAGCTCAAACCTGTGAGTTATTCTCACCAGGCAATATGTACTTTTATAACTAGTAAATTGACCCCTTTTGAATCTGTAAAATGCATTATCATGTTACACCTGCTATGTTATGATTTTATGATGTTCATCCATGCTTAAACACCTGTTATATCATATGTTACTCTTATATTATATTGTTCTATTATTTTTATCAGTTTATCACACTGCAAGTTCCTTTTAGACTAGAATCACTATGGGTTGAAATGATACATACCCGAACAGACTTTAGAATAGGAGAAAATCGTTATGGTTTGAAATGATAGGCCTGAATGATTTTCAATTATTTTCATTTGCTTGGGATTGCAGGTTTGAAATGATCAAACCCGGGTTTTCTTTGCAAATTACGGGTTGAAATGATATATTACCCGTATCACTTTACCTAGGCTAGAAAATGAAATACAGACCCGTTGTTAGAATATTTTTCTTAAAATTTTAAAATATTTTAGGAATGTAAATATTATAATATTTAATTTAAATTTGATTAAAAATGACTTTTGTAAAGCATTATTGACTCTATGAAAATTTATAAGTGAAATAAATTAATGGTAAAGTTAGAAAATCTGAAATGTAAGTTTTTTGGAAATTATAATTTGGTGATAAATGGAATTTAAATTAAATATGAAAATATGATAAATTTATGATATTTTTAACTAAATGAATTTAAAATAATTTTATAATATATTTATGATTTTTGAATTAAGTTAAAATGTGAAATGAATGAATATTTAAGTTGAAATTTTGAAATATAACTAAAATTGGAAATTTGTGAATTTGGCTTAAAAGTGAATTTTAATTAAGTAAATAAAAATGAAATTAAGTTATATTTTAAAATTTAAACTTAAGTGTTAAGTTAAATTTATTTTAATGAATTTAAGATTTAATGTTGGAATTTAATAAATGAATTACTATTACATTTTGATTTTTGAATAGAGATTTAATTTCATAAAATCATGAATATAAGGGTATTTGAATGATTGTTTTAAAAGTGAAATCATATGATTTTATAAGATAAAAATGATTTAAATAAAAATATAATTGTTTGTGAAACTATACTGAATATTTGAAGTTAATTTACTGCATTTCTAAAATGCTATTAATTCTAATGTAAAGGATAATACAGCATTTGTAAATGATGTAGTTGATAATAATGAACCAAATGGCTCAATTTAATTAAAGGCTATTAAGCATTTTTGTGAATGTTATAATGGTTGAATTTAACTAAGTTTACTTGAAACCAATGGAACCCTATTACAGCATTTTAAATATTGTCTTTTGTTGAATTGAACTGTTTTAAGTGTGACTTTCCGTAGCATTTTCTAAGTGCTGCGAAAGTTGAATTTTCATTGTTTTAATAAATTTAAGTGAATGAATGAACTTTGAAAGATTAAAATTTTGGAAATTTAATAATTTAATTATTAAATATAATATCTTCATTTTAATGATTTAAATGAAGCAATTTGTTTTGAAATATAAACTATTTTGAAATGTGTTTTGAAATGGTAATTAAATTAAATAAAAATGAATGTGGTTTGGAAGATATGATATTTTGATATTTTGAAATGGATTTTGAATGATATTGAATTTTTAAATGATATTTGATTTCGAAGTATAGATACTATTTTGAAATTTTAACCACAGGATGTATTTAATTTATGGTTTAACTGATCTTTAAAGGATGGGCGATTCCAAGCATCCTTTAAGTCATGGTGCATTTCTACTACAGTTCACTTGAGTTGATTTATATTATATAAGTATATATTGTCCTGACTCGAGTGTTTTGTGTTTTACTTTACGCTCGGGTCAGCCTGAGTATTCACAGCTTTGGATTCTCTTTCTGGAGCTGGTCTTTGCTGGAGTTTCTGCTTATCTACATTTATATCTACTTTCTGTTTCAGCTATTCTAGTTTATCTCATGTATTAGTGAACTTCTATGTACTTGGGATTTCTATTATGTTGTTTTCAGACTGTATTATATTTTTGGTTTGAGACTCTGCCGTAGTAGCTTCATGAACTACTATGTATTTTATATTCCGCTGCGAGGTATTCTATTTGTTCCGTGTCTGCGATTCTGTGATTTGTATTTCATTTGCTCCAAATTTATTTACAATGCGGTATTTTGAGCAATTCAAGTCCGACATGTGCGGCTGCGAATGGCTAAAAGATACCAGGTTGTTACAATAACAAATGTTGAATTTGAATATAGGATGGAGTGAATGTTTTAATGAAAGAATAACATAAGTTGTTATTTGAAATGCATATCGGAGAAGTTGATATTCAATCAGATAAAACATGTACTTTGTAAATAGTGTATAAATTTTGTTGTACATAAAATTTTATAAAACATGTTTGAATTGGTATAAATGAAAAGAAAGCAGTGTTTTATGATTAGAATTTGTTCGAAATTAGCAATGAAATGAATTGGAATTAGATTAATTGAAATGTTTCAATTAAAGGGAAACATAAATGAAAGTGCAATGAATGAGTTAATATAGGAACTTGCATTTTGTGTCAATATGGAATGAACATTTTGATTAAGATAATTGTATGTTTTGAGTCGTATAAAAATAAAAATTTCGTTTTGAATAAGTATGATTTTGGAGAAAAAATTGAATTTTAGAATAATCTACTTATACACACACGCTAATATTCAAATTTTTAAATATACCAAAGGGTTCATGGTTGTGTAAATATTGTGGAATCAATTAGAATTACTTGCATTAATAGTTGTACATTAATTACCTAAGTTCACATCTATATATTTTTCATTTTATATATGGTGAAAAATTGTAAGTTGGTTGCATTGATGTGACCATTACAGTAATTAAAAAAAGTAAAGTAAATCATTTTTATAGTGCACGGATAGATATATATTCATTAATTAATAAAATTGGTTTGAGTAACGTAAATAAATATATAGATTGATTGGTTGATTAATTGATTGATTGATTGTTAATTAATTGATTGCGTTAATGGAGTGTGCACATATATTAACACAAAATGAATGTTTTAATATGGAATTAAGGATGTAAATATGTGTATATTTGGATTTATTGATATGAATTAATTGGAGTAAGTTTTGGAATTTGGACCCCCAATGTTTGTTCCTAGGATATAGGTGGTCTCTTCGTTTGCTTTACATTTATTATCACGTCGCATTCTCTCTCTTTTCATTTCCAAGTTCTCAGCGTCGCCTCCACTTGAGCATCCATTTAATTGTTAGACTACTCATTCATTTCTTATTAATTAATAATAGCCTCATTTGATTTATTTCTAATTAATAATTGCCTCATTCTTTTCATTTGTTCATTTGCTCCTTTCAAGTGCTTTAGTTGAGGTTTTTTTCTTTTCTTTTTTCTATTTTTAATGTGAACATCCAAATTAATATATATGCCATCTAATTAGCATTTACTATTCTCCGTTTCTGATGTTTATTTTGTTTATGCGTTGTTAGTTCTTATAGCTTCCTTTCATTAACAATTCTTTCTTTTGAAGCTTCTTATTAAAGAGTGGAAGATTTACTTTTATCTTTATTCATATATTTATCCATTTACTTCACCTCTTTCAATACTACCATTTTAAGGTTGTGCATATTTTTACTTTATTTCAATTCCTAGTTTGTTTATATATACTTTATTAGCTTTTCATTTCTTTAATCTTCATTCCTGTAGCTCATTTCATATTTCAAATCTCATCTTCTATAGCTTCATTTCTCCAAATAAAATTCCACCTCATTTTTTCCTCTTTCTCTTCATTTTTTTCTTCTTCAAATCTCCATTTTTTCTTCAAAGCTTCCTTTTTGCTATTTTTATTCTTCAAATCTTCTTCTTCTTTTTCAAAGCTTATTTTTATTTTTCAATTCTTTATCTTCTTTAAATTTTGTTCTTCTTTTCTAAACATTTTTCTTTTATCAAATCTTTTTCTTCAAATCTAGATCTACGCAAACTTCTCTGTCTCTTCCAAAACTTTCTATAAAAAAAAAGAATTAAGATACCAAGGAAAAAAATCAAAAGGAGGAAGTAGTAGCGGATCCAAACCCAACTAAAAAAGGAAAATCCATAAGGTGAGTGCTTAAACCCGCTCACGAAATACTAAAATTTTATTGCAAGTTAAACCAGTTAATTGATTGTTGGTTTGAAATTTTAATCGATATTTAATTTGAACATCTAAACTCCAATATGTGATAACTAATAATTATTGTGACATGTTATTGAATTGACTGATTTTTTGAATTGGTTGATTTGAATATTGATTGTATGTTGTGATGGATGCTATTGTGATTGAATGTGTATTCGTTCATTTATTTTGATATATCCTTATTATCGTCTTATAGTTTATTGTAATCATATAAATTTTCATCTGATTATACGAACACTGAATAAAGCTATAAAACCCATTAATTTATATATTTACATGAGAAAAAAATTAGTATGTTTATATTTACTATTTGAACCATAAAAATGATTTTTGAGAAATAAACCGTCGTCACCTTATTTGAAAGTTTTCAAAATTAAATTTTGAAACATTAGGAATTTTTCATAAAATTGGATATTGAAACTTTGGACCATTTTTTATAAATCAAATCTCTTGAACTCTAAAATTTAATTGGGAATTTTTTTGTAAATTTGTAAGTTACTATAATGGATCTATTGTGAAATAGATTGTATTCTGAATATGGAAACACTAACTTTTTTGAAAAATTTGAACCTTAAAAAATGTTGTTATCTGCATTCCTAATTTCATCTGATTTTGATCTGACTTACATAAGATCTTTTAGTTTTGACTCGAGTGTTTTATCTTTTCATTACGCTTGGGTCAGTCTGAGCTTTTTAGTGTATTGAAGACTATTTTCTTGAGGACAAAGACGAAGATTCAGTATATTATTGCTATTTATTATTCCACTGCATTCTGTGTTCCGCTGCATTATTTGTTTATTTTTGATATATGTATAATTTTGATTTAAATTGTTAAAGTGTAATCAAATGTTATTTGTAAAACAGCTTCATGAGCTGTTTATTTGATTATTATATTTTGTCGTTCCGCTGCGAGATTTTGTGTTTTGTTTTTTCGTTTTTCTTTCTTATTTACCCCATTGACAATCCTCCTTTTTGAAT
The DNA here is from genome assembly GCA_030765085.1 of Allium cepa. Taxonomy (NCBI): domain Eukaryota; kingdom Viridiplantae; phylum Streptophyta; class Magnoliopsida; order Asparagales; family Amaryllidaceae; genus Allium; species Allium cepa. Next base: position 951,633,776 of record CM060934.1, on the reverse strand, counting down.
GGTTTGAGTCTGACATGTGTGGTTTATTGTCGACTCGAACCATCTAAAAAGGTAGGACAGTACAACAAATATACATCTCATCTTCGAGGATGAGACATCCCGTAGGAAAAAAAATTATAAAAGTACGATAGTAATCCGAGATATGTACCTTTTATTATATTAGCGAGCATATGCAACTAATATAGCAATAAAGAAAGCTCCAATGCAAAGCATACACCATAAGCACCTGCTAAACACTCAACAACCAATGAGAACATGTATATAGAAAGTAATATCAGTATATAACATATATCAATACAATAACTATATATGGCAATATAGCAAATGCTACAAATGCAACCATCAAACAATCAATATCCATCCATCCAATCAATTCATAATCCATATCAATTCACATTTTCTAATGTCAACTTTAATTTTATTAAACCCGTACGATGTATATATATCAACCATATGCAAAACCATACTTAATCACTCGCTCGATCATACAATTCCACTTTCGAACTAGTATCGTTCACACAATCACTCTAGTGCGGACTCAGATTCAGTTCCTTGATTATAAAATCGTCATCCACCTTACATAGCCATATACTATGATAGACTACTTCAGAATCAGTCAAAAATCCACATCTAAAGTTTGCCTTCAAGAAATCGAGTGAAAAATCCTAACTCGAATCGGTGTAAATCACCTCAAAATCATATATTTGAATCTGGATTAAACAATTAAGCGAATAAAACAATATACGTACAACTTATGTATTAATTCCAATTAGTTCCTATTAAATCTCATTCTTATTCCCAATTCTTTTATTGTTTTCAGTTCCATTTACATTCATTTAAACCGTATTCACTTTAAAATCCAATTCAATTATTCATGTTAATTTCATTTAAATTCAGTTCATTGGTATTCACTTATTAATCTTCACTTTAAATTCAATTTATGTTTAACAATAATTCATATTTGTAACGACCCGGAATTTCTTGTCATAAATTTTGAACATTTAATTCATTTAAATGTTAAATGTGGATTTTGAATTGATTTTGAAATAAGGTTTTTGTTAAATCAATAGAATTTAGTTGTAATTTTCAATATGGAAATTCAATTGAAATTTAGTAATAATAATTTAATATTGGAGTTGGGATAATTAGTGAATCTAGGTGTAAATAAATATAAAAATGGTTTCTAAAATTTGTTTTAAGTCTATTTGAATTTAAATAGCGATATTGGACTTTTGGAGGGAATCAAAAGTCGATAAATTAAGATTTGGGATTTTATATTAATTTAATAATGGAATTTAATAATATAATAATGCAAATAATCAGATTTTGGTTTGAAGTGAATCAGAATAGTTTCTAATGTAATTATGAAGTCTATACGATTTATAATAGAGTTAATAAAATTTTAAAGGCGAAATTTTAAGTGATTTTAACAATTTTGAAAATCGCTCGAATTTATCGACGGGTTAAAATAGCCTTTCGGGGCACAGTCTCGGAATTTGACGAAACCAATTCCATTGGATCCATAATAGTTAGTTATTATCGGATTTCAATTTTCATAGCAATCGGAGTTGTCGTTTGAACCTGGCAGCTCAAAACGCATAGAAACTATTTTAATCGATTTAATTTAAAATTGATCGTTTATTTCCGTAACTCGTGCATATGATCGAATTAGCTTCCAAAAAACGTTCCATTGTGTTCAGAACGTGGGTCAAACATTATAAACGCCTGTCGGCATGCGTTGTTTGGAGATGGTTTGAAAAAGTTGCTTTAAAGTGAATTAAATATTAATATAATTAGGTTATACGTATATATATACGCGTTTTAAGCCAAACCCTAGCTTAGTTCTCGAGCCGCCGTGAAAAACATTTCTATGGCCGAAAATCATCAACCTTCGTCTTCAATTTTCGGTCAATCCATGCAGTAATTTCGAAAACTTCCAACTGCAAAGTTGAAGGGCTCGCTACGAACTTCCAATCCAACGGTAGAGATCATGTTTCGAGCGCCGAGGAGGGGGAAATCGAAGCTTGAACTGTTGCCATTCGTCTTCGTTTTTCGTGCTATGGTGATGACCGAGCTTCACCGGATTTTGGCCGTGGGTAGGTGGCTTGGGGACTTCGATGTGGCAGTCACTGATCGTCATCTCGATGATCAAAGGGGGGCGACGATCGTGATTTTTGGGATGAAGATGGGTTCATTTTGTTTCCTGTAGATGCGCGAGAGGGAAGAAGGTGCGGCCGATATTTTATAAAATAAAATTTTGTCTTAAATTGTTATTTTAACTTTATAAATTCGTAACTTTTGCATATGTTATCAGATTTCAACGAAACTGGCGGCGCCGGAATCACAGAGACGAGTATTACGCAGTGGAGTGATTCTGGAATCATTCGAAGCATGTAAAAATTTAGGTTAAATCGAACACCGTTCGATTTAATTTAAATTTGAACGCTCATCGAAAACCCAAGGTGAGTAATCTCACTCAAATCTGGATACCGGTTAATTTAAATAGCCAATATTTAAATGTTTGATTGGTTGTTTAGCTGAATATGATAATTATTATCAGATTGAATCGATATTTATTGTTGTGCTAATATTTGTGGATGCAGGGAAACAGGTAGGAGGGATCCAACTGGATTCCTCACAAATAGTAATTTTATTTATATTCTGTGATATATCTCATTGATAAATTTGTTTTATCTATGAATCTGTGTATATAGATAAGTGTTATGGATTATACCGCTTATCGATGTTAATATGATTGAATCTGTGATGGTTGATGTTACACACTATTGTGTTAAACCCCTGGACTACACTATACACACACAGATATGGATTGCACGTGGAAATTGGTGAAGTCACAGATTTTTGATATAGTTTTGAAACTGAATTTTTTAATCCAAATGGTTTTGGAAATAAGTCGGATTTAAAGTGGAAAAACTTTTGAAAAGGAAATTCAAAATAAAGAGTTGTTTTTGAATAACTTAATTTAGTTTTGAAATTTGATTTAAATTTGAATTAAAAGTTTGAAATTGAATTCTATGTTGGGAACTTATGATTTTAAAAAGGTTATATATGTTTACATGAATTTAAACCATTTTAGAAAGTGTTGCTTTGGGAATTTAAATTAACCCAAAGATTTTAACTTCTATAAATGAAATCGGATTTTTCCGAAATAAAAAATATTTGTTTTCAAACAATATAAGCTTTCATATAAGAAATGAATTTCCAATTTTTATTAAAGGAAGTTCAAGTTGAATTGGAAATGGTTTTCCAAGTTAGGAATGATTTGAAAATTATAGTCTAAAAAGACTATACAAGTTATAAAGATGTTTATATAGGTTTTTAACCATTTAAAAAGTATGGTTTTGGAAATTTAAATTTAAATCCAAGTTTTATACTTGAATGGTTTAACTTATGTAATTTGTAATCGGTTTTTCCCAAAACGAAAACTATTTGTTTCAAATAATAATAGCTTTCATAAAAAGAAAGGATTTCCAATTTGTGTCGAAAGATTTCAAGTTTGAAATAAAATTGTAAATAGTTTGGAAAACTATGAATTAACCTTTGTGAAGTCGATTAAATCTTGTTTTGAAATCTAAGATGATTTTAAATAGTATATCTTCCATATACAAGATTTGAATTGGAAAGGGTTTGAAAGTTATGAATTAAATCTTAAATTGAAAGATTGGATGAGTTAATCCAATTTGAAATGGAAACTGTTTTGAAATCCGTGAATGGATCTTTGTGAAACTGGGTGAACTTTGTGGAACAAAATCTTTTTGCTTAAAGTTTTGAAATGATAATTTGTTTAAACCATTTGAAAGAAAGATTCGGATTTTAAGGTTGTGACTTAATTGAAATCCCATATCCATATGTTTTTAAATTTACACTCATTATTCGGTTTAGCCGGGAGAGGACTTTGTGTCATATAACCCATTCCGAATAATGATATGTCGATATGGATAGCATTTGAAGACCGGGTATTTTCGAGAATGAAAGTGTAACCCGTCGATTGTCTCTGCACTGAGTCGCACCGATATTGAGATTTCCTAAGTGATGGAAAGTCCGATCGGGGTTGTGAATACCCGGATTTGCAAGGGCTTCTTCGGAAGTGCCTTCAGTTTTGTTCGAACCCGGAACAGACTTGTACGGATGTGTGTTTGACATTACACTTTGAGATGTAAAGCTGGTTTCTATCAAATACATTTCTGTTGGTAGAGGAGATTTATTCTCTTAGCATAACACCATTCTCTGAGACGTACGAGCTCAGAGGTTATGTAGTTGATGGTTACTCGTGATACATTCCCAATTTGGTAATGTAGCATGCTAAGTGCTGCTGTGTGTTGATGATCATTTGTTGATCATTTGTGATCGAAGCATGGCTTTGTGAGAAAGCGTAGCTTTGTGGATGAGACTTCATCGAGCCTCACAACCCGGTAATGGTCGAAACAGGAATCGTGGCAGCAAGGTTATTTAGGGGTAGCTCCTCCTGAGGGTATGACCATTTCCTTCTGGATAAAAAGTGATATCATGGTATGGAGCCCAGATATTTACTTATGTTGATTTTTTATAAAAAGTTGGTATCATGGTATGGTGCCCAAATACTTTACTGTGTGGTTGTTGGATTGAGGGCCCTCGGATAAAGGTCGGTAACGACCGGGGGATGGCATACTCGTGTCAGTTGTTACCTAGTTACAGAGGTAACCCGGCCTTGTGTAGCAGAGATCCGGTTAGGTTCTCGGGGGCGTCCCTCCAGAGGCGTTCCATTTTATGTGGGAAGTTCCTTTGCCCGACCATATGTTGGAAATCCAAACAAAACAATACGAGCCATGCACGGTTTTAGTTGTATAACCTGCCATGGAATATGGCGGTAACCTGCTATTGAACATGGTAGCTATAGTAGGCATAAGTGCGAAATGCTTATGCTGGCTAAGATTAATATTATATTTTCAAAATGTTTTCCACACTATGCACTAATAATAATAATATCGAAAAGATTTTCACGTATTAAGCATGTTTGACTATCATAAGGAGAAATCTCCTCCAATTCTGCGTTTGCATTGTGTTGTGGCGGGAGGCCTTATGGTAGTTTCATTTTCAAAAAAGCATAGTGGATTTCTTTTCTTTTATTTTCTTTGTGAAAATAATTGTTTTTGAGATCTCACACCAGTCCCATGACTGACTTGGAGTTTATTGTTTCCTTTCTAAACACTGGGTGCCTACAATTTTCCACATGGGCAGCCTAGAGTCAGGTTAGCATTATTCGGGAGCAAAAATCGAAAAAGAGATGCTGTGGAGATCAGAAGCAAGCTGGACGGCGAAGCGTATCACTAGTATATGTTATATTCTTTTCCGCTGTTTGTTGTTGTACACTGATAATGTAATGTGATGTAATGTAATAACTGATATAGTGATTCTGTTTAAAGATATTTATTTATCTATTATATGTTAGCCGCTGCGATATGTAAGATTCTGTTATTATTTCTATTTCTTCTTCTATCTTCTTCTTCTTTAAACCATAACGGTTCGGTTTTTCGGCATTCGACTGTGCAGCATTCGATACAGTGGACGTATTGATGTCGACTTTCGAGCGCCGAGGAATCGAAAATGTTACAATATTTCTACTTTCACTTCATCACTCTAGTCCATATTCAATTTACTTAGTATATCTTCTTTAATACTAACAAAACTTAACAACCATTTCATAAAATTACTTACTTAAATTTATAAACATTTATACAACACTTCTTATGTTTATTTTCACTTTAAAACTTAGGTAAACTACCATTTCTTAGTTCCATTGCCAAATTTACTTTTCTTAACATTCATATTCAATTTCTACCAAAAAACATTTTAAAACATATTCACTTCTTTTTACAACTCCAAATTGAATTGAATTTTGTAACTTATGTTCATCTTCATTTCAAAATTCAAATCCTAATTCATTTCAAATTCAATTCACTTTCATTTAACTTTTCTTAAGATAAACATCGTTTTATTTACTTCATTTTTTTAACTTATTCAAGTTACTTCTTTTATTTTATATATCTCAAATTCAAAAGTCCTTTTATTTTCTTAGCCCAAATGTTCAACATTTTAAAAATTCAGTTTTCCTTATCCTGTTTAAATTCGTAAGTTGTAAACTTAGTTGTTATTTATACTATTTCAAAATTATAAGTTCATAACATTTTTCTTACATTTATCATATCACACTTGGAATATTCATAATCAAAACTTGTTTTGTCAAAACAAAATTTTAATAGAAATTTTTTAATGGTAGCAATTCATCGCTTAGAGACTCAAAAATGAACACCGATGATGCTGCAGTCATCACCCGAATTATTTCCAACGACTAAAGTGAGTTTAATGCTATTTATTTCTTTTAAATTTTCTTTTTATTCATAAATCATAATTATCAATTCATAATTATACATAATTTCTCTTATTTTACATACTTATTTTACCTTGATTATGTAAAATCGTTTATTATTTCTTATTTATATTTTAATGACAACTTTTATTTCACAACAACGATCGATAATAATCAATATATTACCATTCACTAGCAACCAAGCATTAATATATAACTATAATAGTTCTGAAAAATTATTTCTTTACATATAAAACATAATTTAAGTAAAAATTATTTCATTTACCTCATTTAAAACAATATTAAGTCGTCTTACCTCGTTTAAGTGTTTAGAAATTCCTATTCATAATATGGCGTCCCACGCACCAACAAGAATTCACAAACAACTCAACGGATAAGTAAACACAGTAGAAAACTTCTTTATAATCACTAACAAATACGCATTCATATGTGTAGTATGCTCAAACCTAATCTAGGGCGCTGCTGACCCTATCTAAAATGAGTACCCAAGCCTAGGTGTTAGCAAAATCCTAAGCTCTGGTACCAGCTATGATGACGCGAAAATCCATCACGTTTAGAGCTGACAATAACCGTAGATGTCAAGCTCTAAACCGAAGGGAAATACGAATAATCATAAGAAAGAAAGAAAGAAGAGAGAAGAGGAGAAAGAAAAAAGGAGAGAAGAAAAGAAGAAGAGCGAAAGAAGACAAAACAGAAGAAACTAAAACAATTATAGAATTTCACAATCATAGAGGAAAAACATATAATACCATATCAATGGTCTTTACAAAATAAAATATGTAATATAATATACATATATCAATCAGAGTACAACAATCAATCACTAATCATCGGCATGTATAGTTATAATGACATGTTCTTACAATTACTGATAATTTAAATAACAAAGCAACGGGAAATAAACATATACGTGGAATACGACCAAAAGTCTTCCAGCTCTTCTACTGAAGCTCTAAAGCATCCTAATCTACATATGTAAATATACTCTGTCTGACTCGAGCATTAAAAGGTAAAAACGCTCAGAACAGTCTAGTGCACCAGTGCGAGAAAAAACATCTCAACTGAATTTATTTTAAAGTTGATAAAAACGTTCTTGTATCAAAATAAAGATATCACTTAAGATACGCCCACACATAAACATAGACGGGTTTTTATCTTAAAATAACCAAAACATTTCATATCAAATCATGTTATATTATGATAGTTTCTAGTATACAAATAGTAAATTACATAACCGAAATTTTTACCATTATTAAATTCCAGCATAGCAGGCTCTACAAACAAAATGGCAGGCACGTCATGGAGAATGGATTACATACAAATGAACAGGTGAAGGGACTACCTTCCGGTAGTACATCTTTTGATGAATGTACCGAGGTCCAACAGATGATCCTCTACCAACAAAAGGCCGGCCTACCTCTCCTTAAATAGTAACGAATGTGTCATCACCCCAGTCGTTACCGACCTATCCGAGGGCCTTTATAGAATACATCCACAATAATTTACATCTCGAATGTCATAGCGGGAAGAAATATATCTCGAAAGGGATAATCATACGCTACTAGTTGTGAACCACATAGCCTTGCCGCATCTAACCCTGTTTTAGTCATTTCTGGGTGTGAGGCTTAAGGTCGCATTTACCTTTCACATAGCACATATCGCTTTCCTCTTTGAATGCCACATTGTCATTCCTTCGATAACTTATTGACTTCCACAAACATACAACCTTCGAGCTCATACGTCTCAGAGAAGGGTGTTAAGCTAAGAGATGTTGCCCTTCTCTGCTGCCAAACAGACGTACGTTTATAGTAGTCAACAATGCAATCGCAAAATGCAATGTCGGACATCCATCCATACAAGTTGTCCAGGAACAAGACAAACTGAAAGCGTTCTCCTACCACATCCTATCGGGAATTATCCTAGGATCGATATCGAATAGTCCTTGCGTTGGATATTTCATAATGAAGAGACTACTGTTACTATATGTATATTGGGAGTTTATCCCCAAGCGATCAACAAGCAATCCTTCACTATGAAATTCCAAAATATCATATATTCCAAACTTGTACATTCGAACGCATATATGTTGGTCCGAAGTCATTCTCGGAATAAATCTGATCCCAGTCTCTCCAAACCAACAACGATAAATAGGCCAATCTATTTATTTGATAATCAGTCATTTAACTATCAAAGCATCAACAAATATCTAGCACCACAAGCAATTACTAGGCCTATTTAAAAATCTTTCATAAATTAGATAAATCTCTAAATATTCATTTCTAATTATCTTTTAAAATACATATTCTCAAAACCATTTCATTCTTCTATATTGGAAAACATTTCTGTATACTTATATCAATAGTATAAGCATATTCACAACTCACTTCATCTCAACCCTTAGAAAATATTTGAATATACTTATATCAATGGTATAAGTATAACTTATAAAACTACCATTAAGAGACACGCCAAATAGATTTCTATAACCACACAACTTTAGAGTTTGTACGCTTTCAGATGAGTGTTAAGTATAGGAAGCAATACTCCTATACCACTAAGCCTTTAGTACGATCATAAGAACCAATTCGTGTATTTCATGATGGAAGGTCAAAACATAATTTATTGGGTCAAAACGAATGTTGCGTAAAACATCATTACCACAACCCAAAACATTAGTATATGGATTCGATAAATAAATAAAGATAAATCTCATATAATATATAAAACATTTCCTTTCGGAAATCATTTACTATAACCATAGTGTTATAGTCTATGCCTTCCTTACTTCTTCGAAAACATCTATTACAACAATAAATGTTGAAATATATGTTTCCGTTCCATATCACATTTTAAATCATTTCCAAAACCATTTAAATCCATTTAAAACCATCTCTTCCCAAAACCTTTACTTTCAAAAGATAAATTACATTTAAAAACATCTGACTACATCAAAATATCACTTTCAAACTCCTTTACATAAAAATCCATATTCATAAAACTATTTTTAATAAATCTCTTTTCTATTTTGTAAAATTTCTATTTTATAAAATTCCTTTACTTACAAAATCTATTTATAAAACCCATTCTTTTATAAAAACTAATTTACTATCAAAATCCATTTCTAAATCCATTTCTTAATAAATCAAATTTACTTATAAATCCATTTCTTTTATAAAACTAATTTTACTATCAAAATCCATTTATAAAATCCATTTATGAAAATCCATTTACCAAATCCACTTCAAAACCATTTTCTAACAATTATAGATTATAATTATAAATCAGTTTCTTTATTTATAAAAATATCACTTTTATAAATCCTTTATAAACTTAGTCCAAAATTCCAAATCAAAGTATTTCTCAAACTATATTTTTATTACATCAAAAACCATAGCTTTTTATTTAAAAACAAATTCCTTTCTTTTAGTAATTTAAAAATTATTAAAATTTCAAAAATCACTTCAAAATCCTTTTCAAATTTAAATCATCATTCCAAAATTCCAAAATATAAAAATATAAGGCCCAGTGCTACCATCGCACTAAATAAGTCAAATCATCTCCAAAACATTATCATGATACTAAACAATCATATATCATCATATATATGAAAATAAATAAACAGCGGTAAGGAATCTAGTGGATCCCTCGAACCTGTCCCTTGCATCAAATACAACATATTATCATATAAATAAAAATCAACCGCTTCGAGGCAAGATTAGTATATAAAGGGTCATCCGCTCTTACACAGGAACGTAATAGGGTCTCATCCAATTCAATAGGCGAGAATATATCCAAACCAACTAATATATCATCCAACTAAGCATCAACCATTATAGATGAATTTATTTTCACTTATATAAAAATATAAGCGAGCCAGAGAGGTGAATCTACTCCCAAAAATACCTGAAGTCACAAAAGCGCTTCCGTTTGAATTAAAAATGAATGGTCGTTTAATTTAACTCAAAATTCTTACTAGCTCCAAATTCGTTCAATCCAATCTCATAACGTAGTGCTCGCTGATACGAATGCAACGCAACTTGTTTCGCTTGAAACGGACCGCGTATGAGAAAGTTATGAATTAACAACCATTCGATAATTAATAATTTAATTAACTAAAATAAATAAATTTAAAATATTAATACCCTTTTCACTGTTAATTTTTGTTCCCACTGCTGTACACGACCCACGTAAGCACGCTCCTCTTCCCTTTTTTTCTTTTTTTTATAGGTGACTTCAAAAACAAGCACGCCCTACGCGATGAACCGCGGCCGCCGATCTCGCCGAGAACCCCAACCGCGCTTGCGACCTTGCGCGTCCAGTCGCTCACCGCACATCGTCGCCGTGGCGTGAAAACCAATAGCTGCATCAAAATATCCAATGCGAACGAAGGCGATTTTCACCCGCCTCGGCGCACCATTCGACGATCCATCCGTAGATAGCTTCGTATCGTTGTCCTTTACATTTTCCTAGTTGAAGTCGAAGGCTACTTTTACCTCTAGTGGCTTCGATCGTTCATGGCTATCGGATGGTGGTTTCGAAATAGGGGCTGGGAATTAAGGTTTGCAAATAAGAGAAAGTAAGGGCTATTTAAAGAAGATTTCGAAACACTATTCATCCGTGAAATTTTCAAACTCCAAACGAAGCGTGTCGCCCGGCGTTTTATATGTTATGCCTATATTCCTAACACAATGGAATATATATCGATAGCCAATACCATCATATACAGAAGATAACTTTTCGAAATCGAATTATTTTAATTAAATTCCCTTCAATTAATTTCTATGCATTTTGAACTCACAAAATCAAACGATAAGTCCAATCGCCACGAAATTCAATAGCATACTGTAATTCACTAATACGAATCCAATGAAACTAGTTTTTTCGAAATTTGAGAGTGTCGAAAATCACTATTTTTACATGTAATTAAATCAAATAAATTTTAATTTCTATTTATTCACTATTAAATCAAATTTGAAAGCTTACTAACTTCATTCTAATTAAAATAGAATTTAAATCAACTTTAGAAATCGTTTTTCATTCCTTTTAAATTCAAGATTCAATTATTTAAACAATTTCAAATATTAAATTCACAATTTAAATATCAAATAAATCTCTATATTTGAAATATAATTATTCAACTTATAAAATTAACTTTTGACATTTAAAATCAATTAAATATCCCAAATTCGATTGACTGAAATTCCAGATTGTTACACCAGCTTTGCCCTATAAACAAACTGTCAGTCAACTGCATTGGTGCATTACCTAACATGGCCTACCCTAATAGGAGGCTTATCCTGTTAGATGTAAACTTGTCTTTCCCATTTTTGACTGCTTTGGACCGATGACATACTCAACTTATGTAGCTTCTACTCCTAATTTGGTGCCAATACCTGCTGACATAGCATCAAGCTGCTCACCATCCTATTTGAATTGCCTAACGCAATCAAGGCAACACCCTCCCCTTATTTATTGAAACAGACTCCACTGAGCGTATTTCTTTACATGTACAGAAGCGTTTATACCGCATGGGTCCTACGGTTGCAATTGTTCCACATCATTATAATGTATACACAACTAGTGGTAGCCTTTTATGCCGAGTAGGCTTTTATTTTGTAACATTGCTGGCATCACATTTCGACCCATTCTAATAACCATATGGACTTTTACTTTAGGTAATTGGGTTATATCCCATAATTCACACCTGTCATAACATATATTTTGATTTGTATATATTCATTTAATTATTATATTTCATTACTTTCAATCATTGATGTTCAATAAATTTTACATAATTTACTTTTGGTTTATTCTTGTCGTTTTACAATCATTTGTTATCCATTTCTAATTTGTTGATTTAAGTGTCATTTATTATTTTCCTTTTTGTTCAATGTTGTTGGATGAATTCTCCTATTTCCTTTTAAGTAATATCTCTCTTTAACTTCCTACTTAGACTTATTACTTCCCTATTCGTTTAATTGTATCTTCTTTTTTTACCATTTATTTTCTCCACTATCTTAAATTATATACTTTAAGTTTTCCACTTCCATTTCTTTAGTTATACTTAAGTATTTCTATACCTTAATATATTGGAATTACTTCTTTCTCCAATGGAAATTGTTAACACTACAATTCTCTATAAATTACTCACAAGAAGACTTATGTTATATGTGAAATAGCAAGGAATTACTTTTATTTTTATATTGGAATGGGAAGTACAAAATATGATGATTTACTTACTTTGTACATGTCTTCCTTTTTGTTTGCATTCCTTACTATTTCAACTAATACACTCTTATTTGTATTTTTTGTCAATTTATAGAAATTCACATTGTTACACAATTCATTCCAATGTATTAAAATATTGCCTAATCTTAGTTTAATTTATAACCAATTCTTATTTATGTTCAACAATCTGTATAAACTAACCAATCTGAAATCCTAATACGATTTTATTAACAAGTAATTTACAAGTCAAGGACTATTTATACCCTTAACTTTCCAAATCCAAACCTACACAATATCTATCAAGTTTAGGGTTTCACATAATATAACGGCATATTGTGACGCCCCACCTCTATGCTCGCAATAACAAAGAGTATTAAAAGAAATACTATCTGTTATCACGAAGAATAAGGCTGGATAGGAGCGGCCATCCGTAGTTAGGCCTTACACTAGTATTAGTTACCTCGATAGGAGTGGTATATTTTTTTCCATCTCATATTTATTTACTCCCATCGACATACCCAATTCTAGTATAAAACGAACTACGATGGTTAATAATAGTTTAGGACAATATATATAATAATAACACAGATAATGTAAATGCGGAACACATATATAACAGAAAGTCTCATATATATATATAACTGATGTCAGTTGATATACATATGATACAATACATATGATACAACTACAACTGTCGACTCTGGAAGTTACATATACAAGTACATTATCGTGAATAATATACATGAAAATACAACATCCTATACATTGACAACATCTACTCCAAAAATATGGAAAGACTTCATAGCTCAAGCAGCAACCCAAAGTAAGATATCTACAACCTGTAAATACTCGGTCTGACCCGAGTATTAAATTCAAAAGAAAATAATACACGGGTCAGTCTAATTCAAACTCAGTTATTAGTGCACAGAAGCAATAATAATTAAATAAAAATTAGACAACAGTCAAAATAAATTCACCTATCCGATCCTTTAACAAGAAAATCGGATAACGGTGAATATAACACGTATAGTGTTAAACAACAATTCAACAGATTCAAATCATCAACTAAGATAAGTGAAAAGAATATCAATGAAGATAATTTAGAAAACATCAGAATTGCCTAATCGGCAATTAACATCAAAAGCTAATTGTTAATAAATAACTAGAAACTCATAATCTAATTATCGAATAGATAATTAGATAACAACAAAATGGTCAAACGAAACTAAATCAATTTAATCAATTGAAATATCACTTAAAAACATCAATTCTAATTGGCTGCAGTACACGCTAACGTGTACAGCCTCGCCAATACGACATATGAAATACGCAAAAGATCAATGGACAAAAGTAATTGAAATATCAATAAAAGCAATATCGTGTGGCTGCAGTTCACGATTGCGTGCACTGCCCTGCCACTACAGTGATGATGTACCCAATGAATACCGTGTGGCTGCAGTTCACGCTTGCGTGCACTGCCTTGCCACTACAGTGTTATGTACACAATGAAAATTCACAAACGAACACAAGGTCAAACCCAAGCTACAAGTTGGATTCAACTCAAGTGTATTAAAAAAAAACAAAATGCAAAGGTCAAGTCACTGCTGTCATGACTCAACTCAATGCAACAATTCAAGTTCCGAAATATCAAGAGAAGGAGACAACAGTGGTACAACAAGTGTGGTCAGTGAAGCCCAGAGCTAACAACAATGCAAAGGAACAAGCCTGGACAACATGAATGCGAACCCAAATGTACACAATGGATGTACACTACTAGTTGCACATGGATAAAATGAAACAGAGGTGTAACATGGAACTGCACATGGCAGTGATACACATGAGGGCACAGCCGAATGAAGGTGTAAGCAAACAAGGATATGGCCAAAACCAAACAGCATACTCAAGGCATTAACAAGTATGACAGGGATGCATACACGCACCAGAGATGAAGACTAAACAACATGCTTCCTGTAGGACTGCAAATATAAACAGGTGCAACTACAAAGGACAACAAGTATGAAGTGCACAACAGGCTGAAGCCAGTGTATGAAGTGCGCAACAGGCTAAAGCCAGTGCACAACAACAGCATACATATATTTACTTATACGTAGATGAACAAATGTGACAACAATGTCACAATATCAAAGAAACAACACCAGCCTCAATAATGAAGAAATCAAAACCAGAATTCAAGTGGATGAACAGAGGCAACAATAAGTGATGTAATATCACACAATACAGTGTAATGAGGACTACAAAGAAAAGTACCAAGAAGTGATATCAGTGAACAGTGAATTCAAGTGAATGTTAACATGTGATAATAGCATGAGTACTAAAGGTAAGGCAACACAGCCACAAATCACAAGGGCTATAGGTGAAACAAGCATGTGCACCCAGATGAGTCAAACAGCAAGACACAACAACAAATTCCAGTGAAGTCAGAATGAAATCAAGGCATCAAGTATGCACAATTTAATGCACCGGTACAGTTCAGTAAACTGAAGTCACAAGTGTAAAACTACAACAGACCAAGTGCCATCAAGCGAACAAGACTCAACATGAATGATCAGGTAATAGGCATATAACCATCAAGTTAGAGCATGCTAAAGAATCATAAACCAAGTGTACCCAAATGTACTACATGTATTCAACATGAAATGAAGTTTATATGCCAAAAGGTCAGAGGTAATGCAAACACAACATAGCAGTATAAATGGTGAATGCAACTTATTACAACTAGCTACAGTATGGATCGACATGAAATGAAGTTTATATGCCAAAAGGTCAGAGGCAATGCAAACACAACATAGCAGTATAAATGGTGAATGCAACTTATTCTTTAAACTGTGTTTTGTTAAAATCCAATCAAATGCACCGCATCTCGAATACAAGATACAGGCACCAGTGGAACAGAATGTCACAGACTATACATGATGAAGCAACCAAGTTAAATGACCGAAATCAAACAAGTGACAGGGGTTCAAATGTATAGTAGATTCAATAATATCACAAAGGTGTCAAGGCCGACATCAACAAGTCAGTGCCAAAGTCGAACCATCAAAATCGAAACCAAGATAAGCAAAAAAATTCAAGCTGTAAGTATCGAGGAATCTAACAAAATCAGAAATCAAAACCCAGTCAAAAATCATCAACTATCAAAACAAGCTCGACATCACAAAAATCAAGTTTGCAGTCGAAGACCACTGTAGGTCAAAGTCAATGCCGAAGTCAAAATACTTCCACAAAAACAAAGTGACCAAAGCTTACTTCAATTCATAGCCGAGGGGAAAACACGAAATCACACTTTCAAAAATCACGAAAACTTTGAACTAGATGTGAGTGAAAGTTATATCACTCACCTTTCTCTTTGACGAGGGCTCACGCCAGACAAAACCGAAGTCGACTCGATCGAATAGATGTAGCCACAAGCAGACATGAAGCGTCGATTGCCAAGGCTAGGCCGAGATCATCGGTGGAACGAGCTACCGGAGTCGAAGCCTTCGATTTGAACGAGCCCTAGTTGTTGAAGATGAAAACGAGGCCGCCATTTTCTTTTCGTTTATCTCGTTAAGGTTTTCGAATGAGAAGGTAAAGAGGTTGAATTAAAAAGGGAACGACATCGAAAATAAACATGGGCCGATATTAAAAATTTAAAGCCCGTAATCCCTTAACAAATTTCAAACTAATATCAACAAGATAAAATCCCTATAGCAATTAACGACCGATATAATCGTCATTTGACGATAATTAGCTGTTACTAAACTCCGGGTTGTTACACATATTTTCCACAATCATTACGCATATGCAATTAAATATACCATTCATGATTTATATCAATTCCTTATGCATATAAAATTAAATATCTAAACCGTGATTTATATCTAAGCATAAATGAAATAGATCTACAACGATATAAATCTAATATTACTACAAAATATGTAGTTTCCTACTCACCTCTATTTAGCTCCAATCTTCCATATCTGATTCCATTTCTTTTTCATTTGACTTCCTCTTAGTTTAAATCCAAAATATAAAAAGGGTATATACCTATTAGAATTACAGATCTAGGAAAATGATTGAATTAAACTTAGATTTTAGTTTAAGAATTGTGATTTACCTTTGTTAGTGCATTCTAAATCAATTATATTTTTCTCTCCTCTTATTCTCCTCTTTTCTCTACTTATATTATATATAATATAATATAATATAAGATAAGATAATATATTATGATACAATACAATATAATATAATATAATATGATACAATACAATATAATATAATATAATATAATATAATATATACATTATAATAATTTTACTACTTTCAGAGTTTAGAGGAGAAAAGAAAATGATAGAGTTTTAATACGTAGTAAGTTAGGGTTAGGTTAGCTGTTATAGAGGTTAGGGATTGATTTAAAGTGTTAGATTTAGCCTAGGAACCTTGACATCCGTCTTGGATGCACATCACTTACTTGGCAACAAAGAAAAATATTTGGGTCAATCAACGTCGTTCAATCGAATGCCCTAGTTCACAAATTTTACATGTCAGTGGTCGACCGTTCATGACTTGGGTAGCGGTCGACCTTGATGCGCCTTGGGTTGACTGTTGTTTGTTTTAATGGTGATTGTAACGATCCCAATTTTGAATTAAATTTAAATTAATAATTAATGTAAATTTTGAATAAATTTTGGAATTAATTTGAATTTGAGATATATATGTATATGTAAATTTGAATCTGACTTTGGATATTGAATTTGTATTTGATTTTAAATAAATGACTTAGGAAAAATGATTGGGTTTCGACATAGTGGTCCAGTGGTTTCGACATAGTGGAGTTGCTACATTTTGTTGTAGTGGCACCGGTTCGATTCCCAACGGCCACAATAATGAGACATAAGTGTCCGGGCACTATAAATCTCGGTCTAACCAAGGGTCATGGAATACATAGTATCCATGTCCCTAAAGTTTTGGTAAAAAGCTCTTCATAAAAAAATGGCTCTGTGCTGTAAAGTCCGCGTTTCTAGATCTCGGTAGGGTCTCTCCTTCCACGTTCGTCTCCTTCATCTTCAACTTCCCGCTGCTTCAACCTTTCCTATGCCTAGCCCTCCCCCTCTTCCTCCCCTCCTCCCCGATGCACCTTCCTCAGCGCCCTCTTCTACTAGATCTGGAAGAATTTATACGCAATCTGTGACTTCGGCGTCGATGCCTCCCTTGCATTCTACTGTCGAGTATCCCCCTCTGCCATCTATTCAGGTTTCAAAACTTGCTATTGGCCCTAGCTCTCCTGTCTTGGCTAAGAATTCGGGTGGTGTTGTGTCTTGTGGTCCTGTGTCAACGTGTGTTACTGTCGATGCTGTAGTTAATGATGCTACTGGTGTTGAGTTAGGTGTTGTCACTGATTCAATTGGAGGTGAATCTATTGAGTTGGGTTGTGAGTTTAAACGATATGCTGCAGCTGAGGATAATTTGTGCTGTGCTCGTGGCACATCTGTTGTTCGAGCAAATGCTCCTAAGAAAACTGTTCCCATTCATAATGTTTTGTGTTCTGGAGATACGTTGCTTGCAGCCAATCCACTAGCTGGACCCATTCTTGCGTCCACTGTTGGTGTGGACGTTCCTGCTTCTCCTTCCCCATTTGGACCCAAATCTTGGTCTTCTCTATTTACAACTCTGCCCCGTAATGCTGGGGTGTATGAACCAGTTGATTTTGAAATTGTTGAGGAAAATGGAGTGATGATCCCGCCTCCTAATGTTATGAAAGCTGGTATGGATTTTTGGTCATAATATTTGGTTGGTTTCTTCTTGGACCCTATGCATCGCCTTAATGATGCGGCAGCTGTTTGTCGTAGGGCCTGGCGGCTGCGTGGTAACCTTCGTGTTAAGTTAGTTGACTCCATGTATTTCCTATTATTCTCCTCCCCGGAGGAACATAGTCGTGTTCTTGAGGCTGAGCCTTCCTTTATCGATGGGAAACCATTTATTATTACTCCCTGGTCTCCAACGGTAGCATGTGCCCGCGAACAAGTTCTATCTATCCCCGTATGGGTATATTTTTCTCAGATTCCTTCTGCTCTTCAACCGCTGCTTGGTTTGAATTGGCTCGCTTGCAACGTTGGTAAATTGAAATGTTTTGATTCTAATACCGTTGCGCGTGAAAAGATGGTGTATGCTAAGGCTTTGATTGAGATTTCTCCCACTAAGCCTCTTCCTTCCTCTATTCCTGTTCAGCTAGCTGTTGGCCACGTGGTGGATGTCCGTGTTCGTTACGGATGGGTCCCTGACATTTGTTCCGCCTGTTGCTCTTTTGGCCACTTAAATACCTCATGCTCGCATTCTGCTGATTCCACTTCTGCACCTAAAATTCCTCTTCCCAGGCCTCCGCTCAGGAAATGGGTTCCCAAGTCTCAGGTTGCTCCTCCACCTGCAAATCCCCTGTCTGACCCTTGTTCGCCGCATTCTTCTGACCGGCCTTCTTCCATTGTCCCTGGTGACAGTTCTGTGGTTGCCCTTGATGTTCCGGTTATTCCCCTGCCTCCTTTGTCTGTTGTTTGGGTAGAGGCTGAGCGATGTTGGGTTGAACGTCGTTCTGCTATGCGTTTCAACCCGCTGGATAATTCTTATTTTAGATTTGTCTCCGAAAATCTTTTGGACTTTCGACGTCTTTATTATAAAACGCCTGGTGATTCTTTGGTTCTTGACATGGATGGTTCGTTTGCTGAGTTTAATTCCGACATGCTAGCTGATACTACCTGGAATCGATCCTTTATTTACTCTTCTGATGCTGTGAATTATGATCCTTCGCTTGCAGTGCAATTTCGGCCCTTCTTTGGTCTTCTCGGGAATGTTTTTTCCCAGGTGGATGTTGATGCTGGTCTTCTTGGGTCTGGTTCTCCGGATTCTTCAGGGATTGTTGTGGGGTTTAGTGATTCTTCCTCTAAGGAGGAGAACTAGTCTTGTTATTATTATCTAGTAGCTATGACTTGTCTGTCATACTCCTATGCTGTAGTTTTTATTTCTTTCTATCATAGTAGCTAAGGTGCCTCTACTTACTCCTGTACTTCAATCTTTATTACGTTCGTAATAAAAGTGGTCGGTCCACTATAAAACCGTGGGCCTTGCCAAAAAAAATGATTGGGTTTGAAAATATTATTTATGTAAATTAATTAATGGTAATTAGTTTAAATAAAATTTTCTTTAAAATAATGTGTATATAATACTGAGTAAGAAGATGTTTTATAATGGAATAAATTTTATCAATACAAAATAGAAGTATAAAATATAATTATAAAGCATGTTAATATGAATAGTTAAACTTTAAAACAAAGAAATGAAAAGAAAATATAGGTATTTATAATAGAAATAGAAACAAATGTAGGCAAGGTAATAAAACAAAAACAAATATATCTATGAAGCTTGTAAAAGAAGACATATAAATGAAGTATGACATAAACAAAAACAGAAAAAAAGTATGCAAGAAGAAAAGAAAGAACAAAAATATCTTTACACAAATAAATAAATCAAATGAAATGATTCATGTTCACAAAAATGGAAACATAAGCACACAAAAGAAATCATCAAGCCACCAAAGTAAGATTATCAGCCACCATACAATGGTAATAAATATGCATAGTCAAATAAAAAAATAAAAAAAATATCTATGAAAAATCAAACAAAAGGGTAAATATGAAAAAAAGTGATAAGCATAAAATTATGAAACAAGACAATGATAATTAATGCAACATCCTTTCAGTCGAAATAACAACATTATCAGCCTCCAAAATAAAAATCTTTGATCAAATTAAATAAAAAAATATAAAAAGAAAAAAAGAAACAAGTTACACCAGATAACACCTCCTCTGTACTACACTATCTTCTTTATATGCATATCCATAGTTTTCCAATTCGTTCATCAACCTAGCATTCCAGAAAAAATATAAACATCATTATATTTTCAAACTCAATTTCAATTCAACAATGAAAACAAAATAGGGATTAAGGCAAAAACATAAATCTGCATTTTCAAAACAAGGTAGCACTCTGTTCAAAATGGGTTTCAGGTGAGTACATTCTTTTTAAAAATTAAAGTATGAACCTGTTGAATATTCATCTGTGAATGATTCATGTGTAATATGTATGCTTGGGTATTTTCTTTGTTTCAACTCTGTGTGTATATATCTTTATCTTTGATTGTGCTGAAGTATTCAACTTTCTCTCTGTTTAGCTCACAGGGTATAGGATAACCAAGAAAATTCAATTTCTTATCATCTAATTAGTATTAGGTTTTGATTTTAAAAGAAAATATGTGTATATAGGTAGGAACTATATTTTAAAAATAGTTTCAAGAAAAATTTATATATACAGTATGAACAAATTTGGTTTTTACAGTGCAAATCCAAACTTTGAAATAATTCGACCATGGTGGATTGAAGATTCAATTACATATCTGGAAAATTTACTTAAAAATATGATTTATGAGATTTGTATGGTGATTGTTAGCTCCGTAGTTTGTGAGCAGTTTTGGGATGATCGAAAATCAAATTTCGATCGATTTCAGGCGACCGGAGGAGTTTTGGGAGTCGGGGTTTAGCGTGGAGGTGGAGGAGCCTACGTGGTGCTAGGAAAAATAGTTGGAGTTGTACTCGATC
Source organism: Allium cepa (assembly GCA_030765085.1). Classification (NCBI taxonomy): domain Eukaryota; kingdom Viridiplantae; phylum Streptophyta; class Magnoliopsida; order Asparagales; family Amaryllidaceae; genus Allium; species Allium cepa. Next base: position 951,612,515 of record CM060934.1, on the reverse strand, counting down.
ATCGAGGCGACGGCGGCGAGCGTTTGTAATTTCTAAACCTAGTTTTTACGAGGGGTCGTATTTTGATCCGTTCGTCCTCTATGATGCATCGAGTTCAACGTGCTTTTGCGTGATGGTAGCTGGGTCGTAGGCAAGAACATGGCCGAAGTTGTAGAGGTTACGGTGATCGGAGCTACGAGAACGAGGCGATGACGGGTTGGGTTGTGGTGGGTTTTGTTGTTCCAGGTTGCGGCTTCCAACTGGGAATTTGATTTCGAGGTGACGGCGAAGTTTTGATGGTCGGGAAGGGGTTTGTGGATGGTCGTCGACTTGTTCGCGATGAGATGACGACCGGATACGAACGACGGTGCACATGCATTGTGCAGTTGTGATTTCTGGTGAAGACGAGTTGAGCAGCGGGCTTGTACTCGAGTATTTACTCGGGTTATTTCATGGATTTCTCGAAGCACAGGGGTGTTTTGGCTTGGGGTTTGATATAAGGCTCAAGTAAATTGTTTGTTACAGGTTTTTGTTTAAAACATGACAGAGTTTGAGTTTTATACTTAAACTATATTCAAAAGTGTAAAGCAAGTTTAAAACATAGATTTTAAAACTAGTTTAAAATCTGATTTCAAAATGAATTTAAATTCCAGTTTTTTTTTATGAATAAATTTTTATAAAAATGAAATATTTTAATAACCTTAAATTGTTAAAGTATTTTATAGAGTGATTAAAGATTTAAACAGAATTTAACTCGGGGAAGTTAAGGGAGAATTCGAGTATTTACTCGAGTAAACAGAAATATGGCTCGGGTTTGATTCCTAAACCTGCAGCAAAATGAAAAGTGAGTTAAGTAAATTTTTCTTTAAAACAATTTTTATATTATTGACTTAATTTATGTTTGATAATGTTAAGTTAAGATTTTATTACAAGTTTAATTATTTGAGGAAAATGCTCAACAATGTTTTCTAAAATCTTAATTAATATTTTGATTTAGTAATTAACCTAAGTTAAGTATTTAATGTAATTAACATTAAAGTTTTGTAGTTAGTAATAATTTAATTTCAAAGTTATTAAAGAAGATTTTAAAATGTTAGTTAAGATGAACTATTAATTAATTGTTTTGGAAAGTAATTAAGAATGGTTAATTAATTTATAATTGTAATTAATTAAATAATTAGGGTTTTATCAATTCATAATCAAGGATTGGTTAATTTATAATTTAGTGTCTAATTTATTTGTAATAAACTACAAAGATGGTTAATTTAAGGTTTTAAATAAGTTAAGGGAAATTAATTAGAGGATAATTTAAATAATTTAAAGTTGATTAATAAATGATTTAAAGGATAATTAATCAAATGATTTGAGATCAATCAAAGTTAATTAATTATGATTGATGACCCATCTGATTTAAATTAATCGGATAATTAATTAAGTTCACGCATGAATGTTTTGAATTCTATTGATTGTTGAACTGTTTGATATTTCTGATATGTTTTGCTTTTTGCTATGGATTGTTTCAGTGTGATCTGTGATGATTGTAATTTATTTATCTATGATAAATTCATATTATTTATCTGTGAATCTATGAATGAATGATAAGCGCTATAAATCATACCGCTTATCAATATTGATGAGCTTAAATATGTGATGTGATGATTTATGATGTTGCACTATTGTGTAAAACCCCATGGACCACACTTATACACACACAAATATGGATTGCATAAGGAAATCAGCCGAGTCACTGATTTTTTACAGTTCTAAAGAGTGAATTCTTGAATCCAAAATAGTTTTTGGAAATGGAATTGAAAGCTTTTGAAAATGAGTTTTCAAAAATAAAGTTATTTTAAATAACGAAATAAACTAGAAATTTAAATAATTTGATTTAAATTTGAATTCAATATTTGAAATTGAATTCAGTGATTTGGAAATTATGGTCTAAAAAGATTATACAAGTTATAAAGGTGTTTATATGGGTTTTTAACCATTTAAAAAGTATGGTTTTGGAAATTCAAATCCAAGTTTTATACTTGAATGGCTTTAATTGATGTAATTGTAATCAGTTTTTCCCAAAGCGGAAAACTATTTGTTTCAAATAGCTATAGCTTTCATAAAAAGAAAGGATTTCCAATTTGTATCGAAAGATTTCAATTTGAAATGATTTGTAAATAGTTTGGGTAAAACTATGAATTAACCTTGGTGAAGACGATTAAATCTTGTTTTGAAATCAAAGAGGATTTTAAGTGGTATATCTTCCATATATAAGATTTGAATTGGGATTTAGGAATTAAATCTTTAATTGAAAGATTGGATGAGTTAATCTAATCGAAGTGGGAATTGTTTTGAAATCCGTAAATGGATCTTTGTGAAACTAGGTGAACTTTGTGAAATGAATCTTTTATTTAAAAGATTTAAAATGGTGATTTGGTTAAACCGTTCGAAAGAAAAGTTTTGTATGTTAAGTTGTGGCTTGACTGAAATCCTATATCCATATGTTTTTGAATATTACGCCTATTATTAGGTTTAGCCGGGAAAGGACCTTTGTGTCACATAACCCATTTCGAATAATGATGCGTAGTTATGGATCGCATTTGAAGATCGGTGGTGAAGACTGGGTATTTTCGAGAACGAAAGATAACTCGTCGATTGTCTCTGCACCGAGTCGCGTCGGTATAGAGATTCCCTAAGTGATGGGAAGTCCGGTCGGGATTGTGAACACCCGGAAATTGCAAGGACTTCTTTGGAAGTGCCTTCGGTCCTGTTCAAACCCGGAACAGACTTATATAGTTGTGTGTCTGACACTACACTTTGAGATATAAAGCAGATTCATTTCAAATACATATCTGTTGGTGGCGGAGAATTTATTCTCTTAGATTAACACCCTTCTCTGAGAAGTATGAGCTCAGAGGTTATGTAGTTGAAGGTTATCAGTGATATATCCCCAATTTGGTAGTGTGGCATGCTGAGTGATGCTGTGTGTTGATGATCATTTGTGATCAAAGCATTGCTTTTGTATAAAGCGTAGCTTTGTGGACGAAACTGCATCAGGACCTCATTCCCCGAAAATGGTCGAAACAGGAAAGATGCGGCAAGGTTATGAGGGTCGTGCCCTTTAGGGTATGTCATTTCCTTCTGGAAAAAGGTGATGTCATGGTATGGAGCCCAGATATTTACCTATGTGTTGCTCCAATCTCATTTGCTGTGTGGTTGTTGCTTTGTGGTAGAGGGCCCTCGGATAAAGGTCCCAAAGGACCGGGAGGTGGCATATTCGTGTAGTAGTTACCTAGTTACAGAGGTAACCCGTCCTTGTGTTGGCAGAGAGCTGGTTAAGTTCTTGGAACGTCCCGCCAGAGGCGTACGCATGTGGCAGTAGGAAGTTCCTTAGCCTGACCATTTGTTGGAAATCCGAACAAAACAATACACGCCCTGTACGGTTTTAGTTGTATAACCTGCCATTTACTTATGATGGCGCCCTACTGTTTAGATGGTAGCTATAGTAGGCATAGTTCGGAATGTCTATGCTGGTTAGGATTTATATCATATTTTCGAAATGTTTTCCACACTCTGCACTAATAATAATAATATCAAAGAAATTTTCTCGTATCAAGCATGTTTGACTATCATAAGGACAAATCTCCTCCAATTCTGCGTTTGCATTGTGTGTGTGGCGGGAGGCCTTATGGTAGTTTCATTTTCTAAAAAGCATTGCAGATTTATTTTAAATTTTCTAATTGTCTGTTTTAAAGATAAACTGTTTTTGTTATTCATACCAGTCTCATGACTGACCTGGAGTTTATTTTTCCTTTCCTAAACTCTGGATGTCCATAATTTTTCCACACGGGCAGTTTATGGTTGGGTTTTTCAAATAGTCAGGTCCAGTAGATTATCTGGAGTTAGTTTAGTCTTTGGATCAGGACTACACTTGCTTATCTTTGTGCATCATTATTGGGAGTTCGAGCTATTTCTGGATTAGTGCCTTGGATATGGAGTTACAGTTCTGGAGTTCTCTCTTGAAGACTATTTTGGAGATTTTGTTCCGCTGCTGGTGTTATCTTTTCTTTCCGCTGTTATTTCTTGTATCTCTGATAGTATGATATTTATTGTATCATTCTGTTGTATCTGTCATTGTATCAATGTTATATATATATATATTGATATATTCATTCCCTTCCGCTGTGTTGTACTTAATGGTGTTATAAGCTCCGGTGAACCAGATTCGATGTTTGGATCTGCGGCATTTGAATATGAGTGTCGTATTTGGTGCCGATTTTTGAAGGTCGAGTCAGGATCGTTATAATTGATATTAGAGCTGAAGGTTAAAACTTTAGCTCAGGAGTATAACACATTAAGTGACTCATTAGAGATAGGGTAAAGTATACCCCAGAATGAGCAATCCCTAAGATATCCGTTTGAATGCCGCAGTAAATTCTGTTACTATCCATTGATAGTGAGTATGAAGAAAAGGACGAGATAGGGGATAGGGAAGTACCACTGTAAATGGTCAATACCCTGCAACAACGGAAACAATCTTTTTCTATCAATCTCCTTTGATTCGATTTCAATTCTTTGATTTGCTTTGTGGTAGCTCGAGGGAGAAGTTTCGGTGTGATGGTGACTCTTACGAATCGTGTAGAAGTTTCTATTTCGTATTGTCTTTGTTAAATTTCTGTCAGCTTTTCATTTTTAACTTCAATGAATTTGAAATTCTATTTGTAATAAATTGGTAAATTAAATATAAGTTTGAATATGAAGATTGAATCGATAAAATGATTTCGATTAAAACCAAATTCGAAATTCTATTGCAAATTTCTTGTGAATATCCAAGTTCGAAGAGGGACAAGTTGTATATACTTTGGGGTGTTCCGACTTGAGTTTGGAATCCATTTGTCTATTCTCCTGTTTGGGTCTCGATATACTCTACAAACGGTTAGTTATCCTTCGGACTAACCAGTGCCTTGCATATTTCGTAGATTTGATGATCCAAGTATCCTGTGTAATATAGTATGAGTTTGTTCTCATATCTATTGTTGATATTCTTGTTTGGTAAGCCAAATACATAATAGATATCCAGTTTGACCTGGAAAACTGTTTCTCTATCGTTGTGTATCTATCTTTGTCGTTTCTTTGCCTGCAAATCTCGGGGACGAATTTTTTTTAAGGGGGGAATCTGTAACGATCCCAATTTTGAATTAAATTTAAATTTATAATTAACGTAAATTTTGAATAAATTTTGGAATTAATTTGAATTTGAGATATACATGTATATGTAAATTTGAATTTGACTTTGGATATTGAATTTGTATTTGATTTTAAATAAATGACTTAGGAAAAATGATTGGGTTTGAAAATATTATTTATGTAAATTAATTAATGATAATTAGTTTAAATAACATTTTGTTTTAAATAATGTGTATATAATACCGAGTAAGAAGATGTATTTATAATGGAATAAATTTTATCAATACAATATATAAGTATAAAATATAATTATAAAGCATGTTAATATGAATAGTTAAACTTAAAAACAAAGAAATAAATAGAAAATATAGGTATTTATAATAGAAATAGAAATAGAAACAAATGTATGCAAGGTAATAAAACAAAAACAAATATATCTATGAAGCTTGTAAAAGAAGATATATAAATGAAGTATGACATAAACAAAAAACAGAAAAAAAGTACGCAAGAAGAAAAGAAAGAACAAAAATATCTTTACACAAATAAATAAATCAAATGAAATGATTCATGTTCACAAAAATGGAAACATAAGCACACAAAAGAAATCATCAAGCCACCAAAGTAAGATTATCAGCCACCATACAAAGGTAATAAATCTGCATAGTCAAATAAAAAAAAATCTATGAAAAATCAAACAAAAGGGTAAATATGAAAAAAAGTGATAAGCATAAGCTTATGAAACAAGACAATGATAATTAATGCAATCTCCTTTCAGCCGAAATAACAACATTATCAGCCTCCAAAATAAAAATCTTTGATCAAATCAAATAAAAAAAATATAAAAACAAAGAAAGAAACAAGTTACACCAGATAACACCTCCTATGTACTACACTATCTTCTTTATATGCATATCCATAGTTTTCCAGTTCGTTCATCAAGTTAGCATTACAGAAAAAAATATAAACATCATTATATTTTCAAACTCAATTTCAATTCAACAAAGAAAACAAAATAGGGATTAATTTAAAAAAATAAATCTGTTGTTTCAAAACAAGGTAGCTCTATGTTCAAACTGGGTTTCAGGTGAGTAACATTCTTTTTAAAACTTAAAGTATGAACCCGTTGAATATTCATATGTGAATGATTCATGTGTAATATGTATGCTTGGGTATTTTCTTTGTTTCAACTCTGTGTGTATATATCTTTATCTTTGATTGTGCTGAAGTATTCAATTGTCTCTCTGTTTAGCTCACGGGGTATAGGATAACTAAGAAAATTCAATTTCTTATCATCTAATTAGTATTAGGTTTTGATTTTAAAAGCAAATATGTGTAAATAGGTAGGAACTATAATTTAAAAATAGTTTCAAGAAAAATTTATATATACAGTATGAACAAATTTGGTTTTTACAGTGCAAATCCAAACTTTGAAATAATTCGACCATGATGAATTGAAGATTCAATTACATATCTGGAATCTTTACTTAAAAATATGATTTTTGAGATTTGTATGGTGATTGTTAGCTGCGTAATATGAGAGCAGTTTTAGGATGCTCGAAAATTGAACTTCGATCGATTTCAGGCGGCCGGAGGAGTTTTGGGAGTCGGGGTTTCGCGTGGAGGTGGAGGAGCCTACAGTGGTGCTGGGGAGAATAGTTGGAGTTGTACTCGATCATCGAGGTGACGGCGCTGAGCATTTGTAATTTCTAAACCTAGTTTTGATGAGGGGTTGTATTTTGATCCGTTCGTCCTCTATGATGCATCGAGTTCAACGTGCTTTTGCGTGATGGTAGCTGGGTCGTAGGCAAGAGCATGGCCGAAGTTGTAGAGGTTACGGTGATCGGAGCTACGAGAACGAGGCGATGACAGGTTGGGTTGTGGTGGGTTTTGTTGTTCCAGGTTGCGGCTTCGAACTGGGAATTTGATTTCGAGGTGATGGCGAAGTTTTGATGGTCGGGAAGGGGTTTGTGGATGGTTGTCGACTTGTTCGACGATGAGATGACGACCCGAGGCGAATGGTGCAGTTGTGATTTCATGTGAAGACGAGTTGAGCGGCGGGCTTGTACTCGAGTATTTACTCGGGTTCTTTTGTGGATTTCTCGAAGCACAGGGGTGTTTTGGCTTAGGGTTTTGATATAAGGCTCGATTAAATTGTTTGTTACAGGTTTTTTTTTAAAACCTGACAGAGTTTGAGTTTTATACTTAAACTATATTCAAAAGCGTAAAGCAAGTTTAAAACATAGATTTTAAAACCAGTTTAAAATCTGATTTCAAAATGAATTTAAATTCCAGTTTTTTTATGAATAAATTTTTATAAAAATGAAATATTTTAATAACCTTAAATTGTTAAAGTATTTTATAGAGTGATTAAAGATTTAAAAAGAATTTAACTTGGGGAAGTTGAGGGAGAACTCGAGTATTTACACGAGTAAACAGAAATATGGCTCGGGTTTGATTCCCAAACCTGCAGCAAAATGAAAAGTGAGTTAAGTAAATTTTTCTTTAAAACAATTTTTAGTATTGTTGACTAAATTTATGTTTGATAATGTTAAGTTAATATTTTATTACAAGTTTAATTATTTGAGGAAAATGCTCAACATTGTTTTCTAAAATCTTAATTAATATTTTGATTTAGTAATTAACCTAAGTTAAGTATTTAATGTAATTAACATTAAAGTTTTCTAGTTAGTAATAATTTAATTTCAAAGTTATTAAAAAAGATTTTAAAATGTTAATTAAGACGAACTATTAATTAATTGTTTTGGAAAGTAATTAAGAATGGTTAATTAATTTATAATGTAATTAATTAAATAATTAGGGGTTTATCAATTCGTAATTATGGATTGATTAATTTATAATTTAGTGTCTAATTTATTTGTAATAAATTACAAAGATGGTTAATTTAAGATTTTAAATAAGTTAAGGGAAATTAATTAGAGTATAATTTAAATAATTTAAAGTTGATTAATTTGATTAATAAATGATTTAAAGGACAGTTAATCAAATGATTTGAGATCAATTAAAGTTAATTAATTATAATTGACGACCCATCTGATTTAAATTAATCAGATAGTTAATTAAGTTCACGTATGGATGTTTCGAATTCTATTGATTGTTGAACTGTTTGATATTTCTGATATGTTATGCTTTGTGCTATGGATTGTTTCAGTGTGATCTGTGATGATTGTAATTTATTTATCTGTAATAAATTCATATTATTTATCTGTGAATCCATGAATGAACGATAAGCGCTATAAATCATACCGCTTATCAATATTGATGAGCTTAAATATGTGATGTGATGATTTATGATGTTGCACTATTGGGTAAAACCCCTTGGACTACACTTATACACACACAAATATGGATTGCACGAGGAAATCAGCTGAGTCATAGATTTTTTACAGTTCTAAAGAGTGAATCTTGAATCCAAAATAGTTTTTGGGATTGGAATTGAAAGCTTTTGAAAATGAGTTTTCAAAAATAAAGTTATTTTAAATAACTAAATAAACTGGAAATTTAAATAATTTGATTTAAATTTGAATTCAATATTTGAAATTGAATTTAGTGATTTGGAAATTATGGTCTAAAAAGATTATACAAGTTATAAAGGTGTTTATATGGGTTTTTAACCATTTAAAAAGTATGGTTTTGGAAATTTAAATTTAAATCCAAATTTTATATTTGAATGGCTTTAACTGATGTAATTGTAATCAGTTTTTCCCGGAAAACTATTTGTTTCAAATAGTTTTAGCTTTCATAAAAAGAAAGGATTTCCAATTTGTATCGAAATATTTCAGTTTGAAATGAAATTGTAAATAGTTTGGGTAAAACTATGAATTAACCTTGGTGAAGACGATTAATCTTGTTTTGAAATCAAAGAGGATTTTAAGTGGTATATCTTCCATATACAAGATTTGAATTGGGATTTAGGAATTAAATCTTTAATTGAAAGATTGGATGAGTTAATCTAATTGAAGTGGGAAATGTTTTGAAATCCGTAAATGGATCTTTGTGAAACTGGTTGAACTTTGTGAAATGAATCTTTTATTTAAAAGATTTAAAATGGTGATTTGTTTAAACCATTCGAAAGAAAAGTTTTGGATGTTAAGTTGTGACTTGACTGAAATCCTATATCCATATGTTTTTGAATATTATGCCCATTATTAGGTTTTGCCGGAAAAGGACCTTTGTGTCACATAACCCATTCCGAATAATGATACGTCGTTAAGGATCGCATTTGAAGACCGGTGGAGAAGACCAGATATTTTCGAGAACGAAAGGATAACCCGTCGATTGTCTCTGCACTGAGTCGCGCCGGTATAGAGATTCCCTAAGTGATGAGAAGTCCGGTCGGGATTGTGAATACCCGAAAATTGCAATGACTTCTTTGGAAGTGCCTTCGGTCCTGTTCAAACCCGGAACAGACTTATATGGTTGTGTGTCTGACACTACACTTTGAGATATAAAGCAGATTCATTTCAAATACATATCTGTTGGTGGCAGAGAATTTATTCTCTTAGCTTAACACCCTTCTCTAAGACGTATGAGCTCAGAGGTTATGTAGTTGAAGGTTATCAGTGATATATCCCCTATTTGGTAGTGTGGCATGCTGAGTGCTGCTGTGTGTTGATGATCATTTGTTGATCATTTGTGATCAAAGCATGGCTTTTGTATAAAGCGTAGCCTTGTGGACGAAACTGCATCAGGACCTCATTCCTCGAAAATTATCGAAATAGGAAAGATGCGGCAAGGTTATGAGGGTCGTGCCCTTTAGGGTATGTCATTTCCTTTTGGAAAAAGGCGATGTCATGGTATGGAGCCCAGATATTTACCTATGTGTTGCTCCAATCTCATTTACTGTGTGGTTGTTGCTTTGTGGTTGAGGGCCCTCGGATAAAGGTCCCAAAGGACTGGGAGGTGGCATATTCGCGTAGTAGTTACCTAGTTACAGAGGTAATCCGTCCTTATGTTGGCAGAGAGCTGGTTAAGTTCTCGGGACGTCCCGCCAGAGACGTATCCATGTGGCAGTAGGAAGTTCCTTAGCCTGACCATTTGTTGGAAATCTAAACAAAACAATACGCGCCCTGTACGGTTTTAGTTGTATAACCTGCCATTTACTTATGGTGGCGCCCCACTGTTTAGATGGTAGCTATAGTAGGCATAGTTCGGAATGTCTATGCTGGCTAGGATTTATATTATATTTTCGAAATGTTTTCCACACCCTGCACTAATAATAATAATATCAAAGAAATTTTCTCGTATCAAGCATGTTTGACTATCATAAGGAGAAATCTCCTCCAATTCTGCGTTTGCATTGTGTGTGTGGCGGGAGGCCTTATGGTAGTTTCATTTTCTAAAAATTGTAAATTCTCTAATTGTCCGTGTTAAAGATAAACTGTTTTTGTTACTCATACTAGTCTCATGATTGACCTGGAGTTTATTGTTCCTTTCCTAAACTCTGGGTTCCCATAATTTTTCCACACGGGCAGTTTAGGGTTGGGTTTTTCATATAGTCAGGTCTAGTAGATTATCTGAAGTTAGTTCTGTCTTTGGATCAGGACTGCACTTGCTTATCTTTGTGCATCATTATTGGGAGTTCGAGCTATTTCTGGATTAGTGCCTTGGAGATGGAGTTACAGTTCTGGAGTTCTCTCTTGAAGACTATTTTGGAGATTTTGTTCCGCTGCTGGTGTTATTTTTTCTTTTCGCCGCTATTCCTTGTATCTCTGATAGTACGATATTTATTGTAGCATTCTGTTTTATCTGTCATTGTATCAATGTTATATATATTGGTATATGCTTTCCCTTCCGCTGTGTTGTACTTAATGGTGTTATACGCTCCGGCGAACCAGATTCGACGTTTGGATCTGCGGTATTTGAATATGAGTGTCGTATTCGGTGCCGATTTTTGAAGGTCGAGTCAGGATCGTCATAGTGATTTAATTAGCCTATCGTGATTTGTTTAGTTTTAATCCTTGTTTGACTGATCACTACAATTCTTTTTCCATTTTGCTCAGATTTGGTTTAACGTTAACATATCTTAACGTCTAAGTTTCCATTAACATTAGTAATTAACATTAGTTAACTTTTGTTACCATAATTACATATAGTATTATTTCCAAATCAAAAACTTCAAACATTAATAAGTTTTGCATTTGAAATCCGATCGAAAAATATTATATGTGAAAATTAATCGAAAAATCGCCCCAAACCTAATGGTACAAGTTTCGTAGCCGCATTCCGACATTTATAAAAATTCTATTTTCGGCATTATTATTTATCAATTAGTTTCCTTTTCAAATTAATTGTAGTAAAAATTATGGGGTATTAAATTCTCCTCCCTGAAAAGATTTATCCTTAAAATTCCTCAACGACTTAACAACGTAACATAACGTGCAACCATTTTAAACTAACAAATTAATTAGTGTACTTACAATTTTGCAACCAATCGTGTACAAGAGCATGGTGTATCATAATGCATTTGATATGTACATAGAATATTTCTAATCGGCGCTTCCTATATGAAGCATTCTTTTAAATTTTTAGAAAATATGGTGCAAACGCCCTAAATATAATGGTAGTTCTATATGCATGCAATTTTTAAAAACCAAAAACTTATTTTTACTTCCAAATTTTCCTATGTTTCCAAGAAGAAAAGAATAGTTCTACCAATTTTGCATCCAATACCTACCATCCAAAATCCTGGCATACCGTTGCTAACATCCAAATTTAGAAAAATCCAATTTTCCAAACCCATTTTCTTTATGCCATTAAAATGGTTTCGATGGAAAATTCCATATTTCCATCCTTTTTCGCTTGGGTACCCGACTTTCCACTGTGCTTTGGAATCTTCTCTTTGCCCCTAATTCTTTTTCAACTATTCCAAGTGTGGTTTGCATAGTTAATTTTTATCTTAAAGTTTTATAACAGGGTCTATTTCAAAAATCAACTTTTTGTTCCCTTATCGACAAGGTATATAGTAAAAGACTGCATAGCTAAAACGACTTTCTCATCGCTAACTGTAGTTTATTTTACTGTTACTTCTATTGCATGGTAAAATCCATACTAAACAACCTATCAACTATTCCCCTACATCAAGTATGTGGCATTTTCAAATTTTAATTTCTTTCTTTTCTACCCAAAAATATACTATATTACTTTGTTAAAATACCAATAAAAATTTTAAAATTTTAAAAAAAATTCATCACAAAATTTCGAAACTTTTCACAAAGATATTTTATTTTTCAAAGTTCATAAAAGTACTAGTATCATATATTTTCTCCAAATCAATTTGTGCAACATCTAATGAAATCAGTGTTTAGTTATCAGTCTAACGTCCATAGTGGACTTCACTTAATTTCACGGTAAATTTTAAGTTTTGAAAGTTTTCTTTTATTTATAATAGCAACTAATTAACAAGTTCAACTATAAATTTTAGCTTTTAAGATACATGGACATTGACCCATTGCTTCGCAACAATGTTTCTCCGTCCATTGTCGCTAAAATTTATCTTCCCAAAAATTTTCTACTTTTTAGGAGTTAAATCTTATTTATTTTACTTTAGTAGCTAATTAGATAAAATTTCTTAATTTTTTTTATACTTCCAGCCTTTTACTGTTTTCTTTCTTTTTACATAGTTAAGTATCTTTCCTTAAATTTCTTTGTCTTATTGTTTTCCTAATAATATTGCAGTCCACACTAAAAAGGCATAAAAGAAACATCCCCTATAATATCATACACGCTTTTATACCAATAGTGACAATTAATCTTACAACCCAAACCTTAAAGAAACAACTACTGGAAGTTGACCTTTAACATCAACTAACACTAACGATGCTATAGCCCATCAATTCTTACTTAAATTAAATAGACTTGTCTAACCTACCATCCTTCTGCAACCCACATACCTTAACTTTTCTTTATGGCTTCAGATGAATGAGGTATATTCATTGCTTCCATCACCACATCCAATTATGAAATAAATTGTGCATCTCCATACTGAAATGGCTAGGAAACACAAACTATGCACCATTTGAATAATTCGTTGGTAACCGGCTTGGCGGACTATCTTTTCTGCCCCTTATTTTTCCTTTCTTAACTTTGAGTCTACCAATATCCTCTATGCGCGTTTGCTATCTCATTGCCCTCTATTACTATATTCTCTTAATATCAATCTCTTGATAATATTCTCTACTCTTGGTATTTACTTCTTTACTATTGATCTTTCCTACTAGAATACCTTAGAACTCGTAGAAGTGTACTACAGTACCAATTATCATTCCTTTGCGGCTCTTCTTATGTCTTGCACATATGTCTAACGAAACATTCTTAAATTCTCCCTAGAATTCTTTACACTCTATAGGGATTTCTTATTGCTACTCTAAGAGTAGTCCTCACTATCTTCTTCATAGCCTTATCTTTTAACCTATCTTACCGAGGCAGTCATTCTTATCTACACTGTACTTTGGTTTGGTCTTCGAAAATTTTCTTCAAAAATTAAAACCTAAAATTTTTGGAGCATTTAATCCCAAAACTTTTATCTTTAAAAGTATAGCTTAGAAACATTTTAGCAAATTCAAACAAGTAACTTAGTGTCTTAACTTTTAAAATTATAATTAAATTTTTAGAAGTTCTTTTCCTTTTAAAAACCTTTTTAACTTCTCCTTAAAAATTGGGATTTTAACTCAAACCGTTTATTAAATTTTTCTCTTTTAAAACTCAATCCTTATGCCATATCATTTTTTTCAAAAATGCGCTTTATAGTGTTTCTTAATGTCTTTTATGATTTTTAAACAATAAAAACTGGAGTAGTTAAGAACAATTCTCACTTTATCATTATCTTATCACTTATATTATCTCCACTTCCAATCCTTGACCAAGTCTCTAATATCATGCAAGGGAGACTTCTAAAAGATACTTGTTATAAATGCACACAATAATGGAAAATGTCCATTTTCCTTTTTTCTGCCTTTAATTTTCCATATTGCTTCTAATTAAATTACTAGCATTATTTTCAATGTAATCTCATAATGTTATTTCAAATTACTAACGTTATTTTATATAAATCACTAACATTATTTTATATAAATCACTAACATTATTTCTTAATGTTACTACTATTTAACTTTCTTCTACCTAATGTACTCTTACTTAATGGTTCCACTTTATTAACCTTTCTCTTAACTTATAGTCTTCTTAATTGAACCATGACAGTGCATTCACCTACTGCTTTTGTTTTTGGAATCTAGTCTTCTATCCCGCACTATTTACCCCAATTAAATTTATACAACCTTTTATGGTCCTTCCTTAAAATAATTTTTTAGCTTACCTTTTTTTCATCATAGAAAAATCAACGGGCTACATACGCTCTACTATTTTTCAAAAGAATTTACCTTCTTATTAAAAAACATTTACAGTTATTGTTGGTCTAACTAATTTTAATTTTTATACTAAAACTTTTTATTTAGCACAACATAGTAATCCATATTTTTTTCAAAAATTTAATATTTACTTACTTTTCAAAGATAGAGTTTTCTACCTTCAAATAGTTCCTTTGAAAATCATTTCAAATATATTATATATATTTTCTCAAACTTTTATATTAAAATCATTACAACTTTTATATTAAATTCTTTCATATAAGATTAGACTCATAGTGGATTCTATGAGTCCCCTCTTTTAGAATTTCTTCAATTTGTTGACTTCTTTCAGATACAAAAAGTCTAACTATTATCTCGAAGTGACTACTTTACACCTTCCTTCGAGAACTCGGTTGCTTTTGAATATGAAAAACATATGAATTATCATTTTCCCCTTATCCAGAGCTTTCGTACATCATCAATCGACATCATATAGGGATCTACAATCATTAGGCTATCAAGAGCCCAACTAGAGAGTCGCATACTATTCAGCTTTAGGGATGTTTCATATGCTGCACTCTTTCTTTTCTTAAGTCAACACCTTTCCATACACACTATTTCCCATTGGGTAATCAAGGTAGGGTACATCTTCAAGTTTATCCATTATTCTGACTCATAATCAACTTATCCATATTTCAGTGTATGGTTGCAACTGCTCTATAGTTTGAATTTATAGGACTCACCATACAATATACTCATATTTATAGGAAAACTATTAATATGTTCACTCAACGTTTCCTAATTTTCAAAATCGATTAACCTAAGCTCTGATACCAAATGTAACAACTTGCACCCTAGTGAGCTTGAATTTTCATTATATCGAAAATCCAAGCCCATTAAAGTACAGATTGCTGGTTTGTTATCCTATAAACAACAGATAAATGCATATCAGAGCACTATCGATATAAATCACAACGAAATAGTAAAGTATAATAGAAAATATAGTTACTGACTAAGGTTAACACTTCAAGTGCCTACCATCCTTGTTAACGCCGAGTATGCATTAGAAAACACGTCCTTCAACCGTTCCCTCCTAGAACCATTATCTTTCCTCTAAAGCTATCATGTGGATTATAATATGGAGGGGTTCATAAAAATGTTTTAATGATGGGTGAATTTTACATTTTGTGTAACACTACTTTATGTCCATTGCTTTCCATTACATGTTGGGTCTCTTATGTTTTACTTAGTCGCTTCGACTCCACGTACGCGGACAATATTCCCCATCCATCCAAAGTACACTATAACTACTTACGTGTGCATAAGTACAACAGTCCCCCTTTGGACCAAGATACTATTACCAATAGTATCCTTAATTCTGCACTATCGGGCATCAGCCAAATTGCCCTCATACAAAGAAGAACCTCCTGTTAGTGCCTAATAATGGAATCACTATAATTTAGTCATATTCTACCTTGCTTTGTCTTGGGGATTTACTGTT
The DNA here is from genome assembly GCA_030765085.1 of Allium cepa. Taxonomy (NCBI): domain Eukaryota; kingdom Viridiplantae; phylum Streptophyta; class Magnoliopsida; order Asparagales; family Amaryllidaceae; genus Allium; species Allium cepa. The sequence continues at coordinate 951,596,492 of CM060934.1, read as the reverse complement.
GTCTGCTTTATATTATGGACTCAACTCCACAGACTACAAAGGATTCATATCCTTAGACCACCTCATTCGTTTTTGAAAAAAAACTCATTTATATTAACTACCATTGTCCAATAAATAAACTAGCAAACAATTGTGGTGGTGCATTATCTAATGTGGCCTACCCCAGTAGGAGGCCTAGCCCATTAGGTGTAACACCGTCTTTTCCATTTTTGACCACTTTGGACCGACAATGCACTCGACTTATCTAGCTCTTATTCTTGATTTAGTGCCAACACATGCTAACAAAGCGTCGAGCTGCTCACCAACCTATTTAGATTGCTTAACGTAGTAAGGGCAATACCCTTCCCTTATTTATTAAAGTAGACCCCACTGAGGGTATTCCTTCACCTATGCTAGTGTATATACTCCATGGGTCATGCTGTTGGATATGTCCCATATTAGTATAATGCATACACAACTGCTAGTATCCCCTTGCAGTTAGCAAGCTTCAATTGTGTAACAACACTGACATCGCATTCCAACCCATTCTAATGACTCTATGGTCTTTTACTTAGTTTAGGTAATTGGGTTTTATCCCATAATTCATACCCATCATAACATATATTTTAATTTGTATGCATTCATTTAATTATTAATCTTTATTTTCAATCATTGATGTTCAATATTTCTTACACAACTTACGTTTGACTTATTCTTGTTGTTTTACTATCTTTTGTTATCCATTATAATTTCTCGACTTAATTGTCATTTATTATTTTCCTTTTTATTTAACATTATTAAATGAAATATCCTATTTCCTTTTTAATTAATATCTCCCTTTAATTGCATATTTAGACTTATTACTTGCCTATTTGTTTAATTATATCTTCTTTGTTTATTGTTTTTTTTCAATACCATCTTTAATTATATACTTAAGGTTTCCCATTTAAATTTTTGGTATTATTCTGACTTGCAGTCCTTTAGTTGTACTTATGGATTTTTACACCTTAATACATTAGAAATACTTATTTCACCAAAGAAAATTGTTAATGCTATAATTCTCTATAAATTACTTTAAAGATGAGTTGTGTTGTGTGTGAAATAGAAATGAATTATCTTTTATTTTTATATTGGAATAGGTATTACAAAATACGATGATTTTCTTATTTTTTACATCTCTTCCTTTATGTATACATTCCTTGTTATTTTAACCAATGCATTTATTTGTATTTTTAGTCAATTTATAAAAATTCACATTGTTACAAAATTTATTTTAATGTATTAAAATATTCCCTAATACCAACTTAATTTATAATCAATTCTTATTTATGTTCCACAATATATTTAAACTAACCAAATCTAAAATCCTAATACGATTTCAATAAGAAGTTATTACAAATCTAGGGACTATTTATACCACTAAATTTCCAAATCCAAACGTATACAATATCTATCAAGTTCAGGTTTTCCATAACATATATGCATATTTTCCATAATCATTATGTATATACAATTAGATATCCCATTCATGTTATATCAACTCCTTATGTAAATAGAATTAAACATCCAAATCATGATTTATATCTAAGAATAAATAAAATAGCTTTAAAACCAAAATATAAAAAGGGTATACACCTATTGGAATTATAGATCTAGAGAAAGGATTGAATTAAATTTAGATTTAAGTTTAAGATTCATGGTTTACCTCTGTTTCTACATTCTGTATCAATCCTGTTCTTCTTTCTCTTATTCTTCGCTTTTCTCTGCTTATGTATATAATATAATATAATAGTTTTACTACTTTTAGAATTTAGGGGAGAAGAGAAAATGGTAGAGTTCTAATATGCAGTAAGTTTTCTAAATAAATTTGGGTCAGATTAGCCGTTACTTAATAGAGGTTGGGGATTGATTTGGAGCGTTATATTTAGCCTAGGAAATCTTAGGATCCATCTTGGATGCACATCACTAACTTGGCAACAAAGAAAAATAATTGGGTCAATTAACGTCATTCAATCGCACGCCCCAGTTTACAAATTTTCCACGTCAACATTCGACCATTCATGACCTTGGGTTGACCACGACCAATCGTTCTGGGTGCGTCTCAGGTTAACCGTTGTTTGTTTTAATGATAATTTAATTACCCTGTCATGATTTGTTTAGTTTAATTCCTTGTTTGACCAATCGTATAATTTGTTTCCACTTTACTCATATTTGCTTTAACATTAACATTTCTTAATGTTTAAGTTTCCATTAACATTAGCAATTAACATTAATCAACTTCTATTACCATGGTTACATATATAATTATTTTTGGTTTAAAAACTTCAAACGTCAATAACTTTTTCGTTTGAACTCTGATCAAAAAAATTATATATGAACATTAATTAGAAAATCGCCACATATCCAATGGTGCATGTTTTGTAGCCAAATTCTAATGTTTATAAAAATTATATTTTTGGCATCATTATTTATTAATTAATTTTTTATTTAAATTAATTATTGTAAAAATTATGGGGTGTTAAAAGAAACCATATATATTATAATATATATTTATACATATATATACTTCGACATATATATTCCTGATATGCATATGAATTGATCATAGCTATATGTAAGTATAATATATATTTATGTACAATAGACATAAATCCTAATATATGTATGTGTGCATGTTGTTATACACATTACTATGGACAAATTTACCACAGTTTCCAAAAGACCAAAACGATTGAATTGGACTTAGGAACGATTAAGAAATGGATCCTTAGACATCATGAGATGGAAAATGGAGAAGTACAAAGGAGATAGCCGAAATTGGACAAGGTTTCACAACTCGACCAAATGGACTCGGCCCTATAACTTGTACCCGAGTTGTAACCTAGGACAAGTCCATAAAACTTGGCCAAAGGGTATGGAATAAATCAAAGTTGGGATTAAAGCAAGGAAAGCATGCATAATTGAAAAATGGAAGAACAAATAAAGACAAAAGGATATGACTCAAGGGCCAACTCGGCACCAAGTTGTGAAGCACAACTTGGGTCCGAGTTATCATGAAGACTGGTCTGGCCATAATTTTTTGGAAGAAGTTCATGCTGGACATTGAGAACCTATAGAGCATATTTTTGAGCTTATTTTGATGGATTTCGTCTATAAATAGAGGAGCATATGCATTGGAATGGGGGATCCTTTTCTTAACTACTCTGAATCAATACGAGTAGAGTTATTCAATTCCAAACTAAACTCTGTACAACTCATACCTGAGTTGTAAGCAATTGAGTTGTAAAAACTTCTTTGTGGGATAAAAGTACAATTATTAGAAAAAAAATTAAGTGGACATAGACCGGAGTATTTGCTGGACCATTGTAAAAATTGTGTGTTCTTTTCCTTTTTTTAATATCTTTTCTTTTATAATCTACATTGGCTACTTGACTAGGTGTTTGCACCATTTTTTCTCAAACATTTTGATTCTTACGCTGAGAAGGACTTGAGAGTTGACTTAGAGAAGATGAAGAGCCAAATATGAAAGCCACCGCTCGGGGAAGTCAATAAGCGCATAGGAAAAACCAAGAAGTTTCCTCAAATTAAAATCCCATTCAATCTATGTGACTAGAGAAGGGATTGAGAGAATTATCATAAAAATGCAAGGAAGGCTAGCGGCTGGCTAGCGGCTAACTAGGAAGAGATGATGAAGTTCTTCAAAGAATGGAACTGCAAAGGATAACCGGAGTAGTGGGAAACCATTGTTATGGGCTAGAAGGTGAAGCAAGTGCATTAAGAGACGGCACACAACAAGTTAGAAAAATCCCTTAGAAGTGCCACAAATTGGCACCGACTTGAGTAAACTCACTACGAAGTCATATGCTCTAAGGGGTATGGTGAATTTGGAAATGGACAATGTGGAGCATGCCTGATAAATGATGTTGAGCCACAAAGTGGAAATTAGAATGAAAATTTACAGCGGGAAGGAGATGGACCGAAAGTTCCTCATTGGACCATAGGGTATGGTAAAGATTTGGATTATGGAGGCGTAGAGCCCCAAGGATTTCCACTGAACGATAATGACAAGATTTCTGACATGATAAGACAAGTACTAAGAGGTGGACCCTCAAATCCAAGTTTGGAGAATGAAAATCGAAAACCATTTACCCTAAATATTTGATACGCTAGGAACCCACCCGATTTTAAGCTAATAACGTTATTGGAAGGACAGATCTAACTGTTCCCCTGATGAGATATATCCAAAACATGGGATTATTTGGTATTTTAAATGAAATGATGGACAATGTTTCCCATTGTACTTGATGAATATAGCGTCGATGTGGTTTTCTCAACTAGACAATGGGTCCATCAGCATGTGGACTAAATTAGAGGATAAGTTTATGAAATAGTTCAGAGTTCGTATAGCACGACCAAATAATGTGATGACACTTTTGAGTGTGAAATAGAGGGTCAGCGAGGCCCTAAGAAGTTATTAACTATATTCAATGTAACAGCTATTGCAGCACAACAACCAGACCTATCATTAGTCCTGATGACGGTGGTTTCTTGAGTTGCTGCAAGACTGATTCTAAAATTGCATCAGAGAGTGATCTACCAGTGGATCTTGCGGATTTCTACTACCAAGCTGAAAGGTACCTAGGCTAGTGGATGCTAAAGCTAAAAATGGTGAAGTAAACAATAAGGCTTATGGAGGACCATTCAAGATAGGGTATAGAAAGGATAAAGGAAAGCGAAAAGCCGATGAGAGCTATGGAGGACTAAAGTGACAAAGGAGGGACCTGACGTTTTCCACCTACATTGATCTGACTCGAATCCCAAAAAGGATTTAATTGGACACCAAGGGCCAGATTTCTTACAAAATACCCGCCGAAAGAGAACCCATGGATTGAGAAAGAAAGTCTGGAAAGTTTTGCCTATTCCATGTGTTGGATGGGCGTGAAACAAATGACTGAAGGCATCTACAAGATTTGACCAAAGAATAGGTTCTGAAGAATAATAATAATAATAATAATAATAATAATAATAATAATAATAATAGTACATCAGAAACCAGATTTCCATTGCCCAAACTGCAATGTTACCATTAGAGGGACCACTATTTGCAGAGATGCATTTAGATGAGGCCGTGAAACTTAGTTAACAATAGTTATCCCATGATCGAGATGGAATGAAGTTAGGTTTGTTTTTTGAAATTTTTTTATGAATAAGAAACAAAGTATTACAGTCAAATCACCTACTCATGCACTGGATGGCGAACGGTCCCACATGCTTACCTCGTGTTAAAGTTCGGAGGTAGTCTTTGACTAGATTAAACTTTCTGATTTTTGCTTGAAGCATCTAATTTGAACTCCATGATTAACTAATGGACATTTGGACTTGCTTATGATGGGATGTTAGGTGATACTAGATAATTTATAAGTAACATCAATCAATGGCAATGTATAACGATGATTAACGATGCCTGGTTTCATAATGCCCAATTTACCTAATAGCTAAATCTTAGGAGAACATAAAACTATATTGACATTGATATATGATAATTATCCCTGAGTCAACGTGGAATAGCCTGGATTTATGTTATATAATGTTTTACTTCCAAAATAATGTTGAGTGATTATGATTTATAACTGATACTTTAGGTAAGGACTCGAATCCTTCACTACCATAGGTCTAGAATGACCCATAATTTGTAGGTGAATATAAAGGAACCGAATGATTCGCCACCATTGGTCCCGTAGAAGGCCAGAGAGCTTGATTATTAATAATTTTGCAAATTTGATTTTTGTTCTTAAGCAAAGCATACTCGTATCCGCAAGATGTGTGTTGGAGAGCAAGTATTATGACTTGCAAAAAACTCATGAGATGACAAGTGGAGAAGTACAAAGATATGGCCAAAATTGGACAAGGTTTCACAACTCAGCCCCCCTTAATTCGATCCCTACAACACGGACCTGAGCTATGACCTATGATAAGCCTATAAAACATGGCTAGAGGTTGAGGAACAAAAAAAGTTGAGATCAAACCAAGGCACGCAAGCACAATTGAAAAATGAAAGAATAAAGAAAGACAAAAGAATAAAACTCAAGGGTCAACTTGGTACCGAGTTGTGAAGCACAACTCGAGTAAGAGTTGTCCATAAAGGCTGGTTAGCCATGATTTTTTAGGAGAAGTTCATGTTGGACGTAGAGAACCCATAAAGCAAATTTCAGAGCTTATTTCGATGGCTTTTATATATAAATAGAGGAGAAGATGCATGGGAAAGGGAGATCCTTTTCTAAACTATTTTGAATCAATACGAGTTGAGCTATTCAATTATAATCTGAACTCTACACAATTCATACTCATTTATAAGAAACCAAGTTGTAAACACAATTTTGTAGGAGTAAAGTACAATAAATAGGAAATAATTAAGTGGATGTATGCTAGAGTATTTTTCGAACCACTATAAAAATTGTATGTTATTTTCTTTCTTTTAGTCTCTTTTCTTTTATGATCTACATTGGCTACTTGACTAGGTGTTTATGCCATTTTTGGCCCAAACATGCACGCTCGTATATTATTATCCTATCATGTTAGCATATTGATGTATTAGATATATTAAAAATAACCATTAAATAAATCTAATTAACATGATTAATTGAATAATATAAAACATTTTAAAATAAAATATGATTTAATTTTATCATGTATATTGAATCTAATGCTAATTAATAGATTTTTATGCATATCGATCCAAATATGGATTTTTTTTAAATTTACCCCCCATCAAAATGGGATGGGTCCAATAATGGTATCAGAATCTATATGCTCTTTGTAATCTAATTTGCTAGCATTTAGGTCCAATCTAATTTGAGATGCTCTTTTGCCTGGCCCATTGGGTAGAGTAAGTCCAATAAGGTTAGCTCAAATGTAGGGTCCAAATTTATTTTAGGCCTTGGGTAAATTTTCAATCTAAGGTTTAAAATTTTAAAATATATATTGAATTTAAATGTTGAGTTAAAAGGAAATTTATAAATGTTATAAAATAAATTTCAAAATTTTTGAATTTTTCAATAAATTAATTTAATATTTTTAAATTTTTTATAAATGTTTAATTAATTATATCAATTGAATATATAACTAATTAAAATTAATAAACTAAAATAATATACATATATATGTATGTATTTGTATATATTGATATATTTATACATATATAAAAGATATAATTGAAAATTTATCTTAAAATTATTTAAAGGCCACATAATGAAATTTTTGACAGTTATTAAAATACTTAATTAACTTTTTAATTAATTACATAATTTAATTTAAATGTTACTTAATTAAAAGTGGAAAATATGCACAAGGACAAACTTTTAAAAGGAATAAGATGAAGGACAACAAGTTTCATTTTTGGGCTGAAGAACAAACTTTGAAAAAATTTAGGCTGAAGAGCAATGCTAATTATGGCTAGCATTTTCTATAGTGTAAAGCTGAATATAATGCTAATTATAACTAGCATTTTTGTATACTGTAAAAACCGAATATAATACTAGTTATAATTAGCATTTTTCTTCAGCCTAATTTTTTTTCAAAGTTTGCCCTTTAACCCAAAAATGAAGCTTGTTGTTCTTCAGCCTAATTTTTTTCTAAAGTTTTCCCTTCACCTTTATTCCCTCTAATTAAAATATATAAATATTGGTACGTGTATAAACTATAAATATTGAAGTTGAATATTCTTTTTAAATAATTTTAAGTGAATAAAATAAAATTTCTAAAACTTTATATAAAATTTAATTAAATCAGTTAATTAAATTAAGAATTAAAATTGATAAAATATGATTTAATTGATAAGGTACATATAAATATTATAAAATTAATTAAATTATAACAGTTGTAACGACCCGCATTTTTGACCCTTAGAAATCGACACTAATACATCCATGTATTCATGTGCCGAATGTCCAAGTATTGGAAAAAAAAATTATTGGGGCGAAAGAAAGAAAAGAAAGAACATAATCTTACATCGTGATAAGATAAATATATGATGTACAAAAGATCTTTGCAAAAAGAAATCATCTTATTTATATATACCTGACACAAATCAGAGCACACTAACCTATTTCAACCTGGATAGTCATAAGATCGTGTCCTTACAACCACTGATGGATACATATAGAAATCAAGAAACAATAAACAACGGAAAATATAAGATACATGAGTACGTCTAGGTGAATCCAGCTTGTCTCTTGAAAGCTCCAAATCATCAAGCTAAATCTAAAAAATATGCTCGGGCATGACTTGAGCATTATAGAAATAATGCCTAGGTCAATCTGGTAAAACCAGCGTGAGAAACTCAAATCACAAGGAATTTTATTTATTATAACTTGTAAAATCCTTTAAATTCTAAGGTATCTCGTAAAACCATGCCGCACATAAACATGGATGGATTTTTACTTACGATAACCAAAACATTTACATTAGAAAATCCAGTGATATTATAATAATGTCTAAGGGTAATAATAATCAAATAGATGTGATGCTTATTAGTGTACATCACAACAATACTAGGTACATGAGAAAAAATCGATAAGGCGCATTCACTAATTGTGTAGGATTCCATTGAGGTGCTCTCGGTACTTCCGAAGAAGCATACATCCCTAGTGATGTACTAAAAACATAGTTGGTCTTTCTAAGACCAAAAGCATCGCTCAATGCATGCATAATAACTGTAGGTAATGTCTAGGCAGAGCCGATTGCACCCTACGAGTTTGCCAACCCTATAGGCCATGCCTCATATATTTGGTTTTAGTCATTACGTTCATGAGGCTATGTCCAGCATTCTAGCTCATGCATCGCCACCAAAACAGATCATGGAATCCCATATGGGTTCCAATACCCCAGCCAGTCTCGGAATCACACATGGATTCCCATATGTCAAATAAAATATGGAATCACAAATGGATTCCCATACCCCCAACGTGCCTCGAAACCACTCTTGGATTTCAACATCTCAGTATATCATAAAACTCCTTCATAGAACCGTATATGGTTTTTGGAGTAGTTATGTTACAGTCATCTCTTATGAGTACACTCTCGTGCGTATCGGACGCTCCAAAAATTAATCATTGATTTTTTAGAATGCTTAATACCAGTTCTTTAGGAAATAATCAGACAATACATAAGAGCGAGGATCACCTCCTAACCGTTTAAGTGGACATATCTCCTCATCATTTGTCCAAGAAGAATAAAACGAGTTTATACGTATAGTATAGCACCATCGATGGTAACTATAGTATATAATTTCCGTGTTTCCTATAGATATTTCTAGAGTTAAAATCCTTCGGTGTTAAGTAAGGAATATTTTTGTTCCACCAAAATTGAGAAAGAATACATATTTAAGCCAAGGTTTGGTAGTCGGTTATTTAACTATCAAATAAACAAACATTCAAACAAAGATTATATTTTCCATGGAAACCACTAAGCCTCTTAAAATTTATCTTTCATAAATTAAATCTCTCTTCAAAATATGTATCAAAATATTCATATAATGATCTCACTAATATAAGTATATTCACAAACCAATCCTTTTAAAACTTAAAAAACCTTTTCACATACTTATAAAATGTTATAAGTATTATATAGAAAACTTTCATGAAAAATTTCTTATTTCAAAATAATATTCAATGGATCAGAAACAAATGTCATTTCAAATGGAGACAACGATAACCCAAAACACCATTCACTTTTATAAATCTCTTTATTTTATGAATATCTCTTTTATACATGTTCAAATCCCTTTACAAAACTTCATTTATAAATGTCCAAGTTATTTTATAAAACCCTTCTCATAAATCTCTAAAACTATATATAAAACTCATTTATAAATAATATTCAAAATCAATTATAAAAGTCTTTTATAAATAACCAAAATCATTTACAATTTTTTTTTCAAATTTGAGACCTCTTTTCGGTTTATAAAACTTCTTTTATAAACTTTCTTATTCTAAAACAAAACTTCTCCTGCAAACTTTTTAAGTCAGCACACTTCCATTGATAAACCATACATTATTTAAATAACTTTAAATAACAAATTGTTATTAAACACCCTTCCATGTAATTATCTTTAAACAACATTAGTAAAAAAATACTCTAAATAATCATTAACAAAATAATAAACTTCAAACAAATTATAATTTCAAACAAAGTTAATTTAATATAATAATTGAACTTGATAATTAATTATCTTTAAAATCATATGGATATAAAAATAAATCAAATTTTAAAACAATAATATTATTATAAAAGATTAGCTTTTAAACAATATTATATAAAATAATAAATAATAACTTTAAATAATAATTAACTTTTTTCATAATAATTAGCTTTTAAAATCAAATTATTATAAATAACTTTAAATATCATCAAGGTATAAAATAACTTTAAATAATATCGAGAATATAACTTAATAATTTTAATGATATTTAAAATATGAATTATTTAAATTTAAAGATTGTTAATAAATAATTATTTATATAAAACACTTTGTTAAAATAATAATTATATAAAACATTAATAATTGTTTAAAACTGAAATTGATTTAAGTCGATAGCTTTCTTGTAACAATCCGAAATTTTATGACTTGATTTTTTTAGTATTCAATTACTTTTAAATATTCGATTTGTGGTTCTGTTTAAAATGTAATAAAATCTATGTTCCAAATAACTGCTTGATTTTTAATTAAGTATTTTTAAATTAATTTATAAAAAATTCCATAATTTTTTATTTGGAAAATAAATAAATTTTTGTTTGACGGTTTTTATTTCAAACATTGTTATTTCAAAATTTTACAGAACTTGATAACTGGTGTGTTTTATTTCTGTTTTGTGATTGCATCACGATTATGTGCACAATAATATTTTATTTTCTGTTAAGCATGGCTCGTAATCAGATGCGAGACTGCTTGGCTATGTGCTGGAAACAAGCATACACATACATATGCATATCCAGTACAAAAATTTCCCCACAGCCACCCTATTATCTCAACACACAAAACTTGCCTTCCCTTGTCTTCACTATCAATGTCCACCCTTGTCCCCTTGTATTTATGGTATCATTTATGGCTCTAGAGCTTATATACACGCACACACACACATATATATATATATACAAGCAACGAACACACAATATATTCTTACTGCCATGGTTGCTTATTTCCTTCCATTCATTTCCTCTCCTTTGAAACCATCCTCTGTAACTGTTATCTCGACTTTTGGCAAGGCTGTGATATCATTGACTTGGCTAGGAACAAATGGTTATCAATCTTAAGAATCGATTATATACAATACTGTGGACAGTGGCCGGACAGATCCAGTCTAGGTGCCAATCAAGGTGCAATCGATTGGAGTGATTGGCATAGCCTCATGAAGTTACATTTTAAATTTGGAGTCAATAAGAGTTCATATGCTCGAGTTACATATGAAGCAAGGATTTATATGGATCGACTGAGAACGATCCATAAAACAGCTCAAATCAGTGGAGATCGATCGATATCTCAAAATGCACAAGAACAACTCACTTGAAACTTTCAGTGTGTTAGTATGTTGAAGAGTGGAGCCAATCAAAACAATTGCAGGTCAAAACTATGAGATATGAAGATAGTCAATCGTCTTAGGCTAATCATTGTTGCCGATCCTTCATAACGATTGGTGTAGCTCGGTGAACGTTCCAAATGTAGCAAAGGTTGATCCATATTGCAATCTACAACCAAGAATGACTTTATATTTTAGGAACAAGTTCAACAGGCATGTGGAACCCCTAAAATATGATTGCACATAAATTGGAGACCAAAAATAATGATCGGTGTAACTTTGGCTGATCGTTCAAGATATCATGTTAGGGCCACCAATCGTTATGGTAGGCCCGTATGGACCTAGCGAGCATTCCACCGAAATCTTAGCGAAATACTCATCATCTCTCCTTAAAAGGCCTTCTGATTCATTTTCAAGAACTGTACACTACATGTTACTCTAGACTTTATTGTAATCAAGTGTTTGCTATTTTCTACCACTGTAATCCGATTTATAAGTGATTAATAAAGGATAATCTTCTACGTGGACGTAGGCTTACAATGTCGAACCTATATAAATCTCAGTGTCTCTGATTATAGTTAATTCTCTATGACTTGTTGATTTATCTACTCAGTTTAGTTTTTTTTTTCTTCAATTTCTTCTCTACAAAAAACTATTCTTGGGTGGTTGTGACAGATTTAGTTGCAAATATTTTGGTGCTTTCATTGAGAATTCTGATTCTTAGTTTATTAGGATACTTTTGTTTCTAGTCTTTTGGATAAATCCCCCAAAGGAGATCCGCAATAATCTTCCAAAAGTTGCTCATACTACTCAAATTTGTAGAAATCGAAGCAAAGCTATTAATAGTGTTGAGGAATACCAGATCTACTTCTAAAAACATGGAAGGAAATGAAAACGCTACTATCCAACAAGGACGCCCGAGCAGTCAACCAACGAATGTGAATGGTGAAACAGTTAAAGTTCAGAACCCAACTGACTCTATTACGAGAGCTGAATTCCAAAATCTAATGAGAGAGCTAATGAATAGCTGTCGAGAGTCAAATCAGCAAATCCATGCAATATCGATCTAATGAACCAAATCACTCAACAATAGCGAGGAAAATCTAGGAGGGACTCCCCTTACTCAAAATCGAAGAGCTCTAATTCGTCGGTGGGTGTCACAGACAAAGGCGTCACAGACAAAGGCGTCACAGACAAAGGCGTCACAAAATAGACGGATATTATGCAGAAACTTCAGGGCATCAACAGGCAGACCATCGTTGTCTGTTAGAATGATCAGTGTTGATCCTTCTGCTAGAGAAGGGAACTTACCTGTGCATGTCGGGATTCAAACCTGAGCTGCTATGGCGTATTTGAATGATGGAGTTCAGTTAATGTTGACCAAATTCTTCCCCGAATGACGATGAAGTGAATTTACGAGATGCACACTAGGAAAATGGTGAACCAAGATGGCATGAGATGGCCAGGTGACATCGACTGGACCATTCACGCAAGGTGGAACATGACCATTGCTTGGCACCAATCATCCAAACGTTGGAATTATTGGCAATGGTCAGACTGTTGGTGAGAGAGAGCCATGGCTTGACTAAAGAGGATTGGGGAATCTCAAGAAGCCGTACCCTATTCACTAATAATTTCCTACGTGCAGCATATCCAAGGAGGTTCAATATGCCGTTAATGCCCACCTATAAGGGAAAAACCGACCCCAGGCAGCACATCGTGAGATATGAATGGCTAATAGATTCCACACAAGCGGATGGTGCAACCAAGTGCAGATGTTTCCTATAACTCTCCCTGAAATAGTGACTATGTGGTTCACAAGGCTACCCCACGATCAATATCTAGATTTGATGATTTGATAACAAAGTCTATGGAGCAGTTCTGAATGCACTCAACTCCTCCTAAGGATGTAATGTCTCTGTCCAGCGTGGTCCAGGCTCCAGGAGAATCATTAAAAGATTATTTGGAAAAATTTCATATGACTGTTTTGGAGATTAATAATCCAAATTACCATGCGATATTGATGGCCGTAACGAGTGGGATAATTCCAAAATCCGACTTTAGTGATTGGTTAGCTAGAAAGTCGTCTGCAACATTAGAATGCTTCTATGCAAAGGCAGCTCAGTACATGAGAATGGAGTAAGCCAAATCCTCTAGGAAGAAGAATATTACAGGACCAAGCGGAGAGGGAGTGCAGAGTAATATTGTAGTAAAGCGGTATGATGAAACCTTTGGAAAAGTTTAAGTGAATGTCCACATTAAACCGAATCGGCAAAAGAAAGGCCGAGATAGGAGCCCAGAATGGAAGAGGGATTCTGGAAGAGGAATGCCTAGGATTCTAGTGTACAACACTTACACGCCACTGAATACGACCTGGAGAATGTCTATTTGTCTACTTACAATAACTTGCAGTATAGGAAGCCACCTCTAAAAGAATCAACAAAGAAGCAGAAACAAACCAAGAAATATTGTCGGTTTGACGAATCTTGTGGGGATAACAGCAATGAATACAGGCACCTCTAGGATGTTACTGAAAAGCCGATTCAAGAAAGGAAGTTACACTGTTCGTAAAAGACCTGCAAAATGGCAGGCATGGGACATCCAAGCCCCACCGAGGATAAGTATTGCACAATGCTGAGGAACCTGCGTAGATTGGAGGAGAATCAGTGATCAATATAATGTTGAAGGACCGCATCCAATTGATAAAAGGTTGCATGAGAAGGGACGCTATGCTAGTGCGATTGAGCATGTGGATTTCGAACGTTATTCAAGCACGGAGGATGGAGATTCGGAAAAAAGCAACATATGATGACATATATGATGACATATGATATCATGTTTAGAAATAGAGATACAGACAAGATGGTGGCTCCAACGATCGACCAATGGTCATTTCGACCATGATCAGCCCCACATTTATGAAAAGAATATTGGTTGACTGTGGAAGTTCTGTAAACATAATTTTCAAGCAAGCTTATGATTAGATGAGGATAAAGCAAAGGATTTAAAGTCGTCCAATTTCTGTATACATGGTTTTAATGGTATTGCAATTGAAGTTGTCATTATGTAGAATTACCTGTAGAATAGGGAGAAGGAGACTGAAGGAGAGTGCAAATCTTGTCTTCTGTTGTTTTGGATGTTGAGTCTTACGGCGCTTTTCTGGGTCGACTAGCCCTGGTCGAATTCAAAGCAGCCCTTACCCCATGGTGTTTTACTTTGAAGTATTCGAAAGACAATGGTGTTGGAATTATTCATGGTGATCAGGCAATAGGACGTGCCTATTATGTAGCTTAGTTGAGGGGTGCTCAGCGTAGAGGGAAAGATAAGGGTGTGGACAAGACCATCTACATCCAAGCTACCGAAGATTGACAACCAGCATCTGAGCCTTGGCTCAGGCACCATAATAGGTTTTTATAGAGATATAGGTCCAAGAGATGAGGAGGAGGAGCCAAAGAGACCAAGGCTGCACTGGTTGAATTGATAATTGATATCGTAGTCAGCCACAATGACCCGTCACGGGTCTTAAAGATCGGATCACAGCTCAGCCCTTCGATGATGAAATAACTTGGCAGATTTCTTTAAGCAAATCTTGACGCATTTATTTGGAATCACTCTGACATGTGTGGGATCTCCCCTGCAATTGCGAGCCATGCATTGAATATCAACCCAAGGCATGTCCCGGTGAAACAGAAAAAACATGGCATGGATCTTGAGAGATTTGCCACTCTCAAAGAGGAGGTGGATAGACTCAAAGACAACGGGTTTATCAACAACACCCTCTACCGAAATGGATATCTAATCCTGTACTTATGAAAAAAGTAAATGGAAAATTGAGAACATGCATTGATTACTCAGATTTGAGCAAGGCGTGTCCCAAAAGCAGGTTTCCCTTTCCGAGTATCGACCAGTTGGTGGATTTAACTGTGGGACATGAATTGCTATCTTTCATGGATGAATAGTCGGAATTTAACCACTTTCCGATGCTTATTCCCGATTAGGAGCACACCAGTTTCATTATTGATGTTGGATTGTACTACTATGTAGTAATGTCGTTCGGAATAAGGAATGCAGGAGCGACTTATCAGCACATAGTCAATAGAATGTTTAAAGATCAGATTGGAAAACCGATGGATGTAGATGATATGCTCATGACGTCACGACGATCAAGCGACCCCTAGAGACTTGGCAGAAATGTTCGAAATCCTTCGGCATTACAAGTTGAAAATCAATCCTTAGAAGTGTTCTTTTGCTGTTGCATCATGGAAATTATTGGGCTTTATTGTTAACGCACATGGAATTGAAGTTAATCCTAAGAAGATCCAGGCTATCTACGATATCCAAGCACCAAGGACTATTAAATAAGTTCAGAATCTGAAGGGAAAATTTGCTGGCTTAAGCTGGTTTATTTTCAAAGCTACCGACAAATGCCTTCCTTTCTTTGATTTGATTAGGAAAGGGAAAAGAAACTTTGAATGGACACAGGATTGTGAAGATGCTTTGGTGAATCAATTGGAGAGATCCCCATCTTATCAAAGCCGGTGGATCATGAATATTTGTACATGTATTTAGCCATATCAACACATGCTATAAGTGCAGCATTGCTTCACGAGGAGGATAGGATCCAAAGGCCGGTATATTACATCAGCAAACGATTGATGGGAGCCGAAAGGAACTATCCTAAAATAGAGAAACTAGCATATTGCTTGCTGATTGCATCATGAAAGCTTCGTCCATACTTCCTGGCACACCCGATCAATGTTTACACTGACTAGCCATTACTACGGGTCCTACACTGACTTGAGACGTTTGGAAGGTTACTCAAGTGGAATGTTGAGCTCAGTCAATTCAATATTACTTATCTCCTCAAAAGGCTATCCAGGGTCAAGCACTGGTAGATTTTATAGCAAAGTTTGTCATGCATGATGATTCCTCAAAGGGCAGCGAAATCCCGACCATACAGTGGAAATTGTATATTGATGCAACATCCAATGATCATAATTCTGGAGATGGAATTGTGCTTGTAACTCCCGAAGATCGGTCAATTTGTTATGTTTTAAAGTTTGATTTCCCAACAACAAACAACGAAGCTAAGTATGATGCTTTGATTGCTGGACTTAAACTCGCCAGAGAACTGGGAATAAAGTCTCCTGGAATCTTTGCGACTCGCATTTGGTAGTGTACCAAGCCAGGGGAGATTATCAAGCTAAAGGGAAACAGTTTGCTCCATACCTTACCTAACTCCAAGAGTTATTGGCAGAATTTGAATACTATGACATTTCACATATTTCACAGGATCAAAATAGAGAGGCTAATTCATCGGCAAATTTTGCTAGCACCAGCGACACACGGTAGATGGGCTTAATTCTGGTTGAAGTATTGAATTCCCCAAGTATAAACATGACAGAAATCATTCGAACATTGGAAGTGGGACCCAACTCCGATCAAAGATTATTTACTACAGGGAGTTCTTTCGAATGAAGGAAGGAAAAGTGGAAAATCCTTCGTAAAGCTTCACGCTATATCATGCAAGAAGGAATTATGTATAGGAATGGTTTCTCTATTCCCCTACTCCAGTGTATCGCTTATGGTGAGATAAAACAAGTCCTAAAAGAAGTTCGAGAAGGGGAATGTGGCGATCACACTAGGGGGCAAACTCTGGCAAAGAAAATACTCTGTTATGGGTATTATTGTCCATCCGTAAATTGAGGCGCCGTTGACTATGTAAGACAATGTGATAAGTGCTAGATATATGCAAAAGTTCTAAGAGCTCCCTCGATGGAAATCATGCAAATGTTCAATCCATGGCCATTCTCCATATGGGGTATAGACATCATCGGCTTCTTACCGATCTCTAAAGATAGGGCAAATTACAATATGATTACAGTTGATTACTTCACAAAATAGGCCATAACAAAACCTTTAGCCATGATCACAACTAAGAAAGTAATTAACATTATTGTCTGAATCATCATACGTCATTTCGATCTACCATGAACTGTTGTAACAGATAATGGAACTCAATTAAGCAGTGTCAAATTCAAAGACTTTTGTCATAGGTATCATATTGAAAAGAGGTTTGAAGCGGTCGCTCACCCTCAGGTGAATGAATAGGTTGAAGCTGAAAACAAAATCATAAAGTCCATTCTGAAGAAGCGATTGGAAAAGGCTAGAGGCAAGTGGGTGGATTAACTCCCTATAGCACTATGGGCTTACAGGATCACCCACAACTCCACGACTGGCCATACTCCATTCGCCCTTGCTTATGGTTCCAAAGCCATCATTCCTATTAAGCTCGAAGTTCCTTCTCATCTAGTGACTTACTACGATCCCAAAACGAATAAAGATCTCCTCAGGGTATCTCTTGATTTTATAGATGAGAAGCGCGAGGAAGCCAATCTGAAGGAAGCTGTGCATCGATATTTTCTCGCCCGATATTACAACATTAAAGTCCGCCCTATAACCTTTGAAATTGGCAATCTCATCCTGAAATGGTGTTTTCCTTCCCCACCGCACATGAATCCAATTTGGGAAGGACCATATGTCATTGAATAAAGGCTCGGAGAGGGAACTTTCAAGCTAGCGACTGTTAATGGCATCACACTCCCAAGGGCATGGAATAACGAGCATTTACGTCGCTATTTCACTTAATTGACTTCCTTTTCATTTAGCTGTGTTGGCTTTTAGAATTTTCTTTAGCATTTTATTTTCTAGATATATAATAAGACAGGTTACGTTATTCTTTTCCATTTAGCAAATAAAGTCTAGGACCCCTTTATGTTCATGTTTGATGTAGCATTGTGTATAAATTACATCACGAAACTGAAACAAAGTAAGAGCGATTATGACATGATAGATTACTCTCTAAGTTAAACCTGGGCCCCCAGGGGCAAATCAATTATGTAGAGTACGATCCGACTGCTCTCCGAAATAACTCTAAGTCCCTGGAGTGTGGACTGGGATATAAACATAAATCGGGTGTGATCCGACCACCCATGAAATAACTCCAAGCCTCCAGAGTGCGGATTGAAGTATAAACATAAATCGGGTGTGAATTGACCACCCGTGAAATAGCACTAAATCCCCGGAGTGCGTGCTAGAATCTAAACATAAATTAGGTATGATTCGGCTACCCCTCAACTAACTCTTATCACTAGAGTGTGCATATGAGTATAAACAAATAGACGAGTCGGGTTCAACTGCTCACTATTCCATAAACTCTAGATTGAAAACAACAGGTGGAGTGTATACTCACTAAGAATGGGGTTCGACCATCCACACTAGCTCTGCTAACCCAATACTGGGGGCAAGAGTACAATTACTCAAACTGTTTAGTTCGATAAGCGTAACACTAAGGCTCGAGCCTAGTGTTTGATACAACTTGAGACCACAACATTAAGGATGCCTTGGGATGGATAAATCGGATCAATATTCGATTTGACAAGCAATGAATCACAAATACATAAAATGAAAAATGTAATGGCTCGATCATTTAAACAAGTGTATACAAGAACAACATACAAAATAAAGGAATTCTTGTTCACACTAAAACATGTTATACACAATACAAGTTTATTCGAGATGAGAAATAAAAGTGGGGGTCGCACCCATACAAATACGACCAATGGAAAGAAAAAGTAGCCAATCAAGCTATTTACATAGTACTCCAACCCAAAGATTATTTCTTGGATTTTCTATCCTTCCTTCACTTCTTCGGATTGGCTCCTTTCGAACTTCCACTTGATCCTCTCTTCGACCCTTTTCCTCCTCGGCTTCTCTTCGAAGAAACATCTTCAGTTGTACGGATCGAGGCGATATCATCTTTATAAGCAGGTAGGATTGAGGTAATCTTGGCACTAGAAGTAGGGGAGAGGGGATATCATCTTGAGTATTTTCCTGCCAAGAGGGATCATCTGGAGTGGGACAGGAATTGATTCATTGAAGTCCAAATCAATAGGCTCAGTTTTTGCCTTCTTTTTCAACAATTCTTCTCTCTCAACATGCTCTTTCATGTTGAGCTCGTTAGTGGGGTTGGAAGAACCCATGATCACAACATCCTCATCTAAGTTAATTTCACGTTGTGGGTCACTCCCTTCCTTGAATAATGCCTCCATTAATTGATCATCAATAACAAAGGCTACTTTTTGAGCAACCTAAGCAGTGGTCGAAGTTGTAACTTTGATGGATTCTATCAAGGCTGCTTGGATTCTAATTGAGGCTCTTACAATGAAAGAGGAGCGACACATGATAGATTCAAAATTTAGAAAAATAGGTGAAAATATTAGAAATATCAACTGATAACACCCTATCGTTTTGAAAGCCGAGAAATGTCGACGGAACACCTTCCTCGTTGTGGCTCCCAGGTTGAGTCGAAATATCCAAAGAACTACATTCAGGAATTGGAGAAAGCTAAGGCTTGTCTGGATTATACCCAAGGATGGTTGAAGATCCTGCCATGGAGCTAGGGATGACTTAGGATGTCGAGGGCAATTCGGTTGTAATATCGGGTTGTGTCGACCTGGATCCTTTAACCACTTCATGTGAAGAAGCAGCAGCCTGTTCTTTCTAAAGTGTAAGCTAGATATCATGCAATGTTTTGGGTTCATCGTCGAATAGCATTTTACTTTCAAACTAAGATAGGTCGATATCCTCCTATTAAGAAGTTTATGTTCTTTTGTAATAAGAATTCCCACGTGCGCCAGAGCTGGTAGGGATAAACGTCACCAAGCTATGTTAAAGTTCTATACTTGAGAATATTGGCGTTGTAAAGAATAAGAAGTGGGTAGAGCACATTCATTTTCTCCTCCCTAACCTTGTCCTTGGTAGCCTAGCCTTGTCCTTAGTAGTTTCTACTTCATGCTGAATAAGTGCATTGAAATTTTTGGCCCTTTCAACGGCCATGTCTCTTTCAAGTCTGACACTCACCAGCTCATTACAAGCATCTTGAGAGATTTTCTAAGCATCATCTTTTTCCTTATTCGCATACTCAAGCTTAGCCTTGAGTTCTGTTGTCTCCTTCAAGGCTGCGGATTCATTACTTCTAGCTATATCCCGCTCGAGTGCTATTTCTTGATTTGGATGATGAACTATATCAAGATGACTGGATTTCATCTCCTCCATGGATTTGACAGCAGTGTTATCTTTTCCTTTGGCCTTTGCTAGGGAGGTCCTAGAAGCCTCTAACTCATTTGTCAATGTGTCGATAATTCTTTATCTTGAGCTTCCTGGCATTTTAACTTTTCAATTTCCGCCGCGTGCTCAAAAGATACTTACAACATTTTCTCTACTGCCTTCATCTATTCGTGGTAATGCATATGAATGTCGGTGACACAGTCAATAGTCATTTTCTAAACATGGTTGGGGACCCTTTTTAGGTTGGGAGGGAAAAAGAACCCTTCAAACTTAAGTTTGGAAACTCTTCACGAAGCTGTGCAATACGAGCAGTTGGATTGACCGTAGGATCTTCAGTAGCAGCGTCAACTTTAGTACTTTCCTTGCCGTGCCTTTGGGCAGTAGCATGTTCACTATGGCGACGACGATCACTCAACCATTGAGAATGAGAAGAAACCAAAGGCTATGGAGGAACTGAAGTGGGAGGAGGACCACGTAAGGGATCGATAGGTAGGTCCCGATGATCAGTTGGATTCTCGAACCCTTTGGAGGTGGATCTCGATCTTGATCGATGTTTGTCCTGGGGTGGCTTATCCCTATCACCTCTATCTTAATGACCCCAGTCCTGACTGGGGCGATAGCTGGAGTCATAATACTCTGACCGGGGCGACAGCTGGAATCATAATACTCTCGACTGCCACCTTGACGGTAAGAGCTAGAGCGTAAACAAGAGGTTTGTGGTAAATATCATGGAGGGAATCAAGAATGTTCCTTCTCTTCACCATCGTTTCTGCAAAGAGAAATAGAAATCAATCAACTTTAAGTATTAAAAAGCACAAGTTGAGCATAATGCAATGTTGTGGAATGAAAGTATGTGCAGATGTTCTTGTGTAACGCCCCGACAAACCAGGTGCAAGAGCTTTGCTCATTAGAACAACTTCTCCTCTAGAAGTTGAAATCTTAGTGCCAATTCTGGAAGAAGATTTTAGTCCCTCTATGTGTACATCAATAAAATGAAAGCGTTAAGGTCATGTAGAATTGGTAGACCAGACAAGAATCAAGTGGTAAACTTGAACGCTTTGACGATTGAGAAGAAGATTCATCTAAGAGCCATTGACGACTTGGATTGATCAGGGAGATGAATTTTTGGAAATTTATGAACAAATGTTTTCTTCTTTCCCTTAGCAGGAGCCAAGGGTTGTAAGGCCTACGAGGATCTGACATCGACCCCAAGACTGGATTCGTCACCATTATGACTGGGCACATCATCTTTATATCCTTTGGCATCGATACTAGTGAACTCCTAAGCACTCATGACTAGGAGCACCATGGAATCAGTTTGATTGTCCCTTTGACTGACTGCAACCGATGGTCTTATCCCTGCAGTTTGGGCGACTTTGGTTACCCTACGCTGAGGCCCTCTTTTATCAAATAGAAAATTGAGACATTCGTCCATGAGCAGATATTCAATGTTCCCTTCCTCGAATGGTTCATTTTTCAGAGTTGTGACTGCCTCCTCATAAAGATTACCACTAGGCTTGGTGACGATGCCAGTAAAGGAGTAACATAGTCAGGAATACAACTTGAATATTGTTTTTCCATGCTAATATAAAGATAGTGGATAACAGTTACGTCTTTCCAGCCATTGTCGAGTGAAATTGGACATACAACGAATGAAGAACCACCCACTTTTAAAGGTGCTTAATTTGTTCCATGCGCCAGTTAGAATCTAGCACCTAGTCGTGGACTCGAGAAATGAAAATGAAAGACTCCCTGTCTGTGCTTGAAAGTGAATATGAAATGAATGTCATCGATGGTTGGAGGACGATGCAGGAACTCCATAAATACGATATAAGTACAGTTTAGAAGGGTGTAGCCATTTGGATGAAGTTGCTCTGAAGCTATCCTTAAATAATAAAGAATTTCTCGAATGTATGAATTGAATGGCGGGTGGTATCTGGCCTAGCATATGAACTTATTGCACACCACATGTCCTTCTAAGGGCCTATGAGCCCTGTTATCCCTCGATGGAACCAATACATCGTCAAAAGGAATTCCATACCTTACGCAGATTCAGCGAAGTGCTTCCTCCTTAATTTTAGAGGCTATCGAATCGGCAGAGTTCTCCCGAATAACTGCGCCCTCTAGAATGTCGGTACCAGGATTGACAACTTTCAGTGGAAGGATGAGAACTGCATCAGAAAGATCAAATTGAGGGCTCGGGCTTTTCAGTTGTTTTGAATAATGACTAGAGGATAGATTATAAAATTCAGTTGCAGAACTTGATTCTATGTCAATGTTATCCTGTGTAGAAGATGATCCAGCTGGCATGCTGCAAGACTCCCAAAACATCCAGAACCCATTGCTATTAAACTTAATAAAAATAATGGTTAGATAAAGTAAACTATACCCATTAAGTGCATAGTGAGTGCTAGTGTGGTGCGCAAAAGTGCTATACAATATAGTAATAAGTTGTACAAAACTAAAGATGAAAGAGATGATAAGACTTTGAGAGATCGTCATTCGTGAATGTCTCGACTGTTTCTCTATGTCAACGGGGAACAATGAAGTTTGAGTTTCATGATTGATCGTTAGCATGCAAAAGTTCAATTTTTATATCTAAGTCACTAATGAGCTTCAGGAAAGTAGTCAAAGGATTGGTTCGTGTCGTAGTTCAAAGGTCATTTGTTACCGAATATGCAGTTCAAGTCGTATACAAGTCATGTGCAAGTTCAAATGTCCATTTGAGTATGCAAGGCCGAAGCCCATCATTTATTTCAAATTCACTTCCTTAAGCTCCATTTTTAAAGTCCATTTGCTAACAACCGATCATTCCCCAAACAAGGCCGATCGTCCATAAAAACACTCCTACCGATTGTCCATCCCCTTATTTTATCCAATCATTAGTTCAACTCCTCCCATCGATCGCTTAACTCAGCACTTCCGCCGATCAATTTCCTCTACTTCAATTCAAGAATGATCGAAACAACTGACTTATCCACTTCAAAATTCACTAAGTATGGTGGTTGTTTAAGAACAATCCACACTTAAGCATATACATCACTCAAAACAATCATTCAACAACTGCTTCATCTTTCCCAAAAATGATCAGTTAAGGCCAATATCTCCTTCATTTACCTCCTCCAACCTTCATCCAATTCACTATTTAATTCTAACATCACGAAGTTGATGAAACCCAAAATCTCATGCTTGAATCATAAAGCAAATTTGAATCCAACTACCTAGGTTAGAATCTAGAAAGGGAAATGGGTTCGAATTCAAAGTGAGGTGAGATCGGAGAAGCACTTGAACGGTGATTAACTCAAAGAGATGCGGTTTAGTTTTAGAAAAATTGGATCGTTTCTTTGATCGATAAAGAGAGAACTTGGAGCGGTTTGTTTTTTCTTCTCAATTGGAAAATGATGGAAGAAGAGCGAATGGCTAAGTACAAATGCTTATATAGGGAGGTTTCATATCGATCACTCATGGCCTCAAAGTTATACTAATCGTTTCGAGGTAACGATCTTATACCAATCGTTCCATAAACAGGCTTGATGACGATCCTTTTAAAGCAAGGGTTTTACACCGATCATTCCTTAACTAGGAGCGATCGGAAAAAATTTCTATGAAGTAAACGATCAGTGATTAAACAAAAGGGAAAATTTGAATGAAGTAATATTGATCGATAGTTATATATGTAAATAAGAATAATGATCGGTAGAGATTGTTTATAAAGTTTCCAAACTTGACAATGACCCATGAACATGTAACCGTGATGGGGAGCCTGGTACGAACATGTATACGTGCTAGTATATGTTTCGTAATCTAATTTTTTGAAATCAAAAAAATTGAATGTTCACCACAAATTGACCAGAGAAAAGTTGAAATCAAGTTGTTGAAGCTTAGAAATCACTAGAATCAAAAGAAGATGATCACCAGTAAGTTGTAGACCCATACTTATACTATTGGAAATCGACCAATCATCACGACCCATAATTATACTAAAGGCAGGATAACATGACCCTCGATAAGAAATAAACAACTCAATAGAAGGATAACGATATCAATAAATCGGATGGGTTTCTTTCCGGTGATTCTAGCTTGCGATGATTCAAAGCATGTCATGTTCAAAATAAGAGGTACTTTGGGGGGGGAGGAAATGTTATCCCACCTTTTAGCAAGGCCGTGATATCATCCACTTGGCTAGGAAGGGATGGTTATCAGCCTTAAGAATCGATTACATACTATGGGCAATGGTCGAGCAGATCCAGACTGGGACCCAATCAAGGTGCAACAAGTATGGAGTGATTGGCATAGCCCTGTGAAGTTACATTTCAAACTTGGAGTCGATCAAAGTTCATATGCTCGAGTTATATGGATCGATCGGGAATGATCCATAAAACAGCTCAAATCAGCGATTGATCGATATCTCAAAATCCACTAGACCAATTCACTTGAAACTTTTAGAGCATCAGTATATTGAAGAGTGGAGCCCATAAAATCGATCGCTGGTCAAAACCATGGGATATGAAGATAGTCGATCGTCTTAAGCTAATCGTTTTGTCGATCGTTCATAATGATTGATGTAGCTTGGTGAACGTTCCAAATGTAGCAAAGGTTAATCCATATCTTGCAATCTACGATGCAAAATGACTTCATATTTTAAGGACAAGTTCAAGAGGCATGTAGGACCCTCCAAAAACGATCGCACACAAATTGGAACCCGGTGTAACTTTGACTAATCGTTCCAAGATATCAAGTTAGGGCCACCGATCGTTATGGTGAGGCCTATGGACCTAGAGAGCCTTCTGCTGAAATCTTAGCGAAATATTTCACCATCTCTCCCTATAATTACACGCTTTTTGATTTATTTTCAAGATCTTTGTGCTACTTGTTACTCTAGACTCCATTGTAATCAAGTATTTGCTATTTTCTGCTGCCATAATCAGATTTACAAGTGATCGGTAAAAGATAATCTTCAAAGTGGACGTAGGAATACAACACCGAACCATTATAAATCTCAGTGTCTCTGATTATAGCTGATTCTCTGTGACATTTTTATTTATCTACTCAATCTAATTTTATTTTTCTTCACTTACTCATCCATAAAAAATTATTCTTAGGTGTTTGTGATCAATTTTGTTGCAAATAGTAACCATGAAAACATACCGCCTCACCTCTTCGAAAATCAATTCCTTCTCATTTACTCACTTTCAACAAAATTAATCAACATGGAAGTTGTTCGTATTGATCCATAGGATTTTTCAGAATTGATGGCGCTCGATTTCATTGAAATCGATCAAGTTATTGTCAAAAATTAGTAAGAGAATTAAAATGTTCTTAAACTTCAAAAAATCATATCTCTTAATCTAGGTTGAATCATTCGACGCCGCTAAAGCCGTTGAGTTCGTATCGAAGCGTAGTATTTTTGGCGAAATTTCGGTAACATTCTACGATGACGATTTGAAATGATCAAAACTAGCATTTGGATTTGCTTTCGATTTCAGCATCAACTGAAGATTTGGAGTTTGGTGTTATGATCGTGGAGGAGAAAGCTTCGAAGGTGAAATTTTGGTTGGTTTCGATGTCAAAAAGTGTCACGTATTCTTAAGCTTGGTTGTGATTCAAGGATTGTCTTTAGGTGGTCAGGTTTTGCTATGGGGGCTGGCAAGCATGGCGGAGGTGGTCAGTGAAATGAGATCAGGATTGGGGATGTGTTGATGGCCTCGGTTTTCTAGATGGAGGCGCATAGGACTACGCACGTGCACCTTGTGCTTGCAAGTTTTAGGTTCTAGAAAAAATAACAAGGTGGGGGAAGAAGAACTATGTAATGTGGTGTGAGTTGCCATGTGTTTGCATTTAGGCCGAAATGGTGAGAAAATTTTATTTCAAATGTTAATTAATTTAGTAAGAGTGTGCTATGTTAAATCCATTGTAATTCGCACGTATGACATCTGTTTTACACATGAAATTTTGTATCATACTCGTATTGACGAGTTCAATGTGGTAATGTAACTTGTTGATAGATTTGGGATGTTTGAAAATTATTTCATATTGAGATGGACAACATTTAAATTACGTTATTTTAATTAATAACGTCATTTTATACCTTAATTATTGATGTTTATTTGGCCAAATAGAATACTATTGAGTTAAATTGGATTTAATATGGTAATTGATAGTCTGTTTAGCGGAATAAAACCCCATTCCACTAATGAAGCTAATTGGACATCTATTTAGTAGAATAAATTACTGTTCTACGATTATTAACTAGGTAATTCAAAATTGGACACTTATGTTAGCAAAAAATTAACCTCGTTCTGCTATTACATTAATGTGGAACTTAATTACATCCCAATCGTTTAATATTGGATAATGTTGTATTTATAATCAATTGTTAATTATGAGTTGAATTTACATATTTGATGTCATGTAAATAGCTGGATTATAACTTGGATAGTAATGGAATTAATGGTAACTTTATTAAGTACCGTTAGAGTTGCTAAGCCTCTTTCCAATTTGGAAAGTTAATTATTTACTAAAGTCGTTTTAAAGATAATTATTGTTAATTATTCACTATTAATAAGGCTTTAAAGATAATTATTATTTATTAATAATGTTTAAAGGATAATTGATTATTGTTTTAATGAAATTAAAAGGTTAGTTATTTTATGATTATTTAAAGAATTCCATTAAGTTATTTAAGAGTATTTTTTCCATGTTATTTAGTTATTGTTTTAAAATGTTAATTATATTGTAATTATTTGTTTAAAAGTTAATCAATTATTTAATTAAAATTATTTTATAAGAATTTGATTTTAAGTTAATTATTATCTATATGGTAATTATAATATTATTTCAAAATTAATTTATTACTATATTAATATTGTTTTAAAAGTTGATTAGTTTATGTAATATATATATATATATATATATATATATACTAGTATTGCTTTAAGGATAATTTATTACTATTATATTAATACTACTTGAAGTTGATTAATTATATTATGATTGTTAACCCGCCTTTTGGCAAGGTCGTAGATAGGCGGATTTAACAAAATCGACTGCTCGTTTGTCGAGATTGGAATATGATGGTTTTAGTCAACTGGATGGATGGACGGCCAATCATGGATGATAATCATGATTGTGAAGCCGAAATTTGGCATAATCGATGGACAAAAGTCACGAGATATTCGTAATATGGGTTTCGACAAAATTCGAGTTCTCGTGATTCACCGGGGGTTTATTTCGAGTCGTTCTTATATTTGCTTCAAGTTTTCATGGAGTTTTCTTTGGGTCACATTGAGTTGTGCTTCGAGTTACTCTAGGTCTGTAGGAGTTCACGAGTGGGTCGGTGTTGTGAAGGTTTTGGATCAGTAGGAAGGTGGTTCGGTCATGATGATGTGGATTGGTAGTGGTATGGATCAGTTGTGGTGTGGGCCGGTGATTAGAGAGGATCAGTGAATGGAGTGGATCGGTCCAAGAGGTGGGTCGAAAACACATGGGGATCGGCATATTTGGTAGTGGATCGGCTTGCTTGAGAGGTATTTGAGTTGGGAGCGGCTCGGTGTTGGAGTATGGATATGCTTCGATCAAGGTGGGTCAGCATAAGTCGTTCGGCATGTGTGGATCGGCTAAACTTGGTCAGCTGAAGTGGGATCAGTTAGAAGTACTAGTTGTTGGCTATTCATGATAGGTCGTAAGAACTTGGGATCGGCCTTGGCGGTTCGGTTGTATGGGATCGGTTGATTTGGCTGGAACTCAAGAATGGAGGAGTGGATCGGCATAAGCATATGTGTGGGTCACTTTGGGGCGAGGACCAGGTTACTCCGAGCACGAGTAGGAACTACTCCAAGTCAGAATGTAGAAAGTCCCGGATTGGCATGAGTGGACTGCTGGTTGTGGATCGGCTTGCCTGGGTCAGTCAGCTTGAATTAACACTTGTGCGCCGAGCTATCTTGGCATGGGCCTGCACAAGGGAAACCAACCTATCTTCATATATAAATACAGCATATGGGGCTTCAAAAAAGGGGCTTCTTCATTTTGTTTCTTTTCTTCTTCTCTACTAAGGCTGCTCTGCCATTGTTGTTTTAAAAACTCTGGATTATAACTGTACTAGATTCTCATATTAATAAAGAAGGAAATTTCTGTAGTGCACGTAGGCCAGAGTTAGCCGAACCACTGTAAATCCTTTGTTATTACTGCTTTCTTTTTAATTTTGATTGTTCTTTACATTTATATTCTCTACATACACTCTGTCTATTATCTATGATTTGTGACTGTGATTTGATGCTTTCATCTGGAATTGGGTTTTAGTGACCAATTTTGGAGCTAAAATTTTGGTGCTTTCATTGAGAAAGCTATCACTTAGGGGTTCCGAAGCTTGGATTTTGAATTTAAAGAATTAGAGACTCAGATTCTGGAGATTATGGCAAAGTAAGGACAAGGAGAAAAGGACGGAAAGGAGTCAGCGAAAGGGAAGTCAAGAGACTTCCTATAGAGTGAATTAAGCCTCAATCTACATCACTAAGGATGATATGGAAACAATGCTGAAAAGGAGGAGGACATGATACAGAGCCTCCGGTAGATTGGACAAGTTGGAGCACAAAGTCAAGGGAATGGACCAACCGCAGCTGTTGGCAATGCAGAACAAGGAACCAAAGCCGTAGAAGTTTGTGGAGGTCAGAACCAGAACTAGACTGGAGAGATTGAAGGAAATCAACAAAGGCCTAGGGGCAGACCCTCGGGATTGGATACTGGAAGAATTGTGAATGAAGCTCGGCGAGCAGGACCAACGTGAACGTGAATGGCCAACATGAAGAGTACTACCCAGAGTATCCTCCAGGACATGGAGGGCAACACTACAAGAAAAGTTGGTTTTGACAGCCATGGAACACAGCGTTGGGATGGGTATTGCTGTTGTTGATCCTTAGGTAAATAGTAAAAACAAAAGACAGCGTAAAATATTGTCGTGTGTCAGATCCACTCTCTACTAAAATTAAGCCCGCCTAACTTCCCTCTATAATTTTCATTCACCGCGTAAACTTATTTCCCCCTTCTTCACTGAAATAAGCAACCCTAAATCTCAAAGCGCCCACTCCTGCAAACCTAAATTTGTTATGCCTCCGTTGTTCTAATCCCTAAATGATGCCTCTCTGTTATGCCCAATGTCGTTAATGAAGAGGTCCCCATGGCTCCGCTGCGCTCTTGTGCTTGCACTTGAGAGTTAGCATCCATTGAGTCAACTCGCCACTGCTATGGAGGAACACTCGCATCTTTTTCTAAAATAGATCCTACAATCCAAGCCCTAAGTTTTTGTGAAGCTTCAATATTTCTCAGGTTAGAATTTTTTCCCCAATAATTTTCAACCCAGAATTCTAATTTCAGAGATCATATGATTCTTGCTTCAAGTATTTTTGGATATCATGGTATGAATTTTTCAAATTAAAATGTTTGGACATGTATTATTATCATTAAATTTACTGACTTTAGATTAGATAGTAATCATGTTGGTAATGGAACTATTCATATGAATAAGGATACGATTGGTTAAATAATAAATTTAAAGGTATTTGAAATAAGTAGAGGCCAAACGGGTATACAGATATATTTTGATGTATTAAGTGCTTATTGCTAGAGTGAACTGCATCGACTTGTAGTCAGTCCATTGTCAGGCAATTTGATGTCCGAATGTTCATTCTTTTATGCAATAAAATAATTATATTAGTACTGTACCTGCCATTTATTCATCTAAAATAGGATATGTATGTATGTATGTATATGTATATTACTCTGAGTTCTTTTAGAGATTTTGGATGGTCATGGAGATACTTAACAGCCATCATTGAAGCAGTAGAAATTGTTTCATAACTCGAATATATTAATGCAATTATCTAATCAATGATTTTCTCATTGTTAGTTTTATCTATCCTTCTTCATTGTTTTTTAACAAGCAATCAAGCATGTCATCATTGCTTAAACTTGCACTAGATATTCTCTCAATAATGAGCTTTGTTAGCAGGCTTATAATCTTCGTTCTTGCCTAAAATAACTTATGTGCATATAAAATTCCTTTAGTTAGTAACTATGTGTTTTCTATATCATTAACCATCACAAAAACATTTTTAATTACCCGAAAGACACATCTATAGTTTGTGCCAGGAAGATTAATTGGCAAATCAAGTATGCTATGAACAAAATGATATATCTCTTCTTTAAGAGCTTCAGCAAATTGGCCATCAACATGTCTCTTGTGATGTGTATACTATCACAATATTTTGCTACAACAAAAGCCATCAACACGTTTGATAGCTGATAGTACAATTTACATATATTTATACAAAATGTGAGATCATCAAATGTATGATCAACATAAGCGATAAAAATGAAAAGGAAATAAGCCGAAAGTTATTAATATACAAAAACAGAATATAAAAATAATGTGGGAATTCATTGTTGTTTGAAGTATGTTAGGTAGGACCATCAGACGAAAGCTCTAGAACTGAATAAGTGCTGCATGGTCTGTGAAAAGTTGAGACTAGTGATAGCAAGTGGACAAGGTAAACTGACTGAATTGCATGGAGAGTGATGCGTGATGTGAGATGAGAAGCTTATGGACAGGACCTTGTATCTGAAATGAGCAGAGTGGAATATGAGATACATTAACTAAGTTATGAACTGGGAAGCGCATGAAGCCTGCGAACGTGATAGTGACAGAAATTTGTAGTAGTAGCATGAGTAATAAATGATGAGATGCCAGGCAGGAAGGAGGCAAGTGAGTGTGGTAATTAATAGATAAGCCAGTGTATGAGTATATAGGAAGGGAACTGCTCCCATTGCTTAAAGAGCATTGTTGAGCCTGGATTTAACTATAGCTCGAGCGTGCATTTCATAGAAAATGAGCATAACTAAAATGAATATTGAGCGAAGTGCCAATTGAAACAAAGGAGCTAAAGCGAGCTGAGATTAAACAGGCTTGAAGCTTAACTTATAATCTGTACTAAAACATTTGTTGAATGCAAGATGAAATACTTGTGTTGAAATGCAGAGCTGAAACAAAGAGATTCCACTAAGACAATTGCTGAACCAAATTGCATGGGCTGCTATTCAATTAAATCCCAAAACTGTAGCATTGATGCAAGTCCAAGAATGGAGGTTGAAACATAACCGAGGCTTATTTTCCTATTTGAAATTGTGTTTTCTTGTTCGTGTTTTTAGCAAGCAATATATTTATTTTGCCAACATACTTATTATTTTGTACAGTTGGTTGTGTTTCAAGTTAATACTAGGACAGTGACATTCACTTTACTGCCTACTACTGCCAATATTTTATCCTAAAATAGTATGGTGTGTACTTCTTAACCACTTAATGACTGATTATACTAATTTCGACATCACTTTTTTACTGCTTGAAGCTAGTTTTGTGACAGCAAACTCACTGGAATTTGTACTCTTTCCTCTGCAAACATTGTAAAAATACTTCAGTGAATAAATTACAATCCTGTATAAAAAATTTAAAGTGTTCTAGAAGTTGCATTTGGAGTATTATACAAAGTGAGCAACAAATATATATACATCATAATATAAATCAAAAAAATAAATTTCATTATAAATTAATTCAAATGAATATATTCTTCGATAAAATGTATATTGGATATTAAAATAGAAAATAAAATAATGAAATGTAAATTGGTCTGAAGTATTGTCCACATAAGATTAAGAAAAAGTAAGCAAGTATGAGTGTGGAATATTAAAATATTCAAACAGTGGTCATTTATGTTGCTTAGATTAAATAGTGAAATTTATGTTCTAATGTGGATATGAATTATAGTGCATTCATTGTTTTCTAGTTGTATAAGTTATAGGTATGATATTTGGATCTTGGGTGATGGAGTAGGAATTTCATGATATTAGCAGATTATTATTTGTATGGAATTTGTATGATGACTCATTACATGTTATTAGCAGATTATTGATTCTGAAAAAAATAGCAATGTACGTGAGATGTGCATCAAACCTACAAAGAGAATTATCATCTTTCAAGAAAGGGCACAATGCGAGTGCAGCCTACTTTTGGTGAAGTTCTTGACTACCATCCCTTCTGCATGTCTTTCTTAGATCACTAAATACATGAATGGTAAGAAATATCAATGGGATTCTGAAATGCTTACAACTAAAGAAATCGATTTTGTTATGAAGGTCAAGGTCAATTTAGATGGAAAAGACAATTGGGTGTTTAATGTTGATGAAAACATCTTTCTAATCTGCCTTGTTACAAAGGCAACGGATTTGGGTATGTCGATTTCTTTTTACTTGCAGAAAACTTATAATCACTT
Organism: Allium cepa; assembly: GCA_030765085.1. Classification (NCBI taxonomy): domain Eukaryota; kingdom Viridiplantae; phylum Streptophyta; class Magnoliopsida; order Asparagales; family Amaryllidaceae; genus Allium; species Allium cepa. Next base: position 951,563,494 of record CM060934.1, on the reverse strand, counting down.
GACTTTCATCATATATTGATCAAGAGCATTCAATGAAATGCCATTCAATACATTGGTTGACTTAGCAAAGGCTTCAGCAGTGCCTGCAAGTTTAAAATTGTATAGACACTGCAAGTTTTAAATTGAAAAGGCAATTGTTTAATAAAAATTTAAATCAACTAATTTTTCAAAGAATCTATTAATTTTCATAAATAGTTAGTTGAGTTAACAATGTTTCTTAAAATTAACCGGTTTTAAAAAAATTAGAAAAGTCCATAAAAACTAATAGTATTAGTAATAATAATATAAATAATAATAGTCAGTACACTATTTTATAGAGATATTAATACATCTTTACTTGGTTATATGTATTGTTTTGTACGCTAAATAATTGGATGACTTGGTTCTGTCCCCATGCTCAATCTGATCTGATTTTGTCCAACTTTGGCTGCAGGAATAGGCGAATGCGGCTGACAGCTCAAACAACTTATTTTGGTAAGCTGTCATCTATGACGTGTTCCTTGCTTGACTGGTTGCTTTCCTTGTGTTTAACTAGCCAAATATATTAAGCATCTTGTTTCAGTTCTGGTTGCTTTCCTTGTGTTTAACTAGCCAAATATATTAAGCATCTTGTTTCAGTTCTCCTAGTCAATCTAACTATCCCACAGCCTATCTGTACTATTGATTATTGCATCTCTAAAATGCTTCAGTTATCAGCCTTTTTAAATGCTAATTTATATTTAGACAACACATAATGTGGTTAGACCCTAAATGAATGCACATACTAGGTTTGATCAGATAGCTTGAGAGCTTCAAATTCACATCATATATATGCATTCAACTAATGAAAAATGTGTTTTGATCAGATGGCTTGGAGTTACTCTTCAAATTCACAAAGTATGTGCTTGTTTTGTAAAATGCATATGTATATGTGTGTGTATATACGTATATGTGTGTGTGACCGATGTATATAACTTTTGTAACATTTTTCTAAAACCGATGATATAAACAGTTACTTTTCCAAATAATGTAGAGAGTTATAAATAATACAGGGAGAAAGGTGGATAGAAGAGTACAGTAGCCTTTCTATTTTTCTAAACCGATGATATTTCCCATAATAATTTTCTTTTACTTTCTATGTCCCATGATATGAACAGCTGCCTTTCTATGTCTCCACCATATTTCCCCATAATGACTTTCTTTTCCAAATAATCTACTTTTCTAAACCGATGATATGAACAATTGCCTTTCTATGTCTCCACCTTTCTATGTCTCCACCATCTCACAATATATTATATATACACAGTTACATGCATATGAAAAAAAAGGATGGATAGATAGTACAGTAGCAATCAAACAGTCTAGTAAATGTACATACATAATATAACTATGTCTGTGATGGATGCAGCTACCTTGATATATAGTCATGATGTATGTAGTACCTACGTATGTATGTATCTTTATATACAGTCTACTAACTTTAGTGTCCTATGTTTTGCAAAATGTGAGTATGTACACGAAAAGATGATGTGACTAGTCAAGATATACATGAAGGTTTAAAAATGAAAAACACTTGCATTACCTATCCCTGCACTTTATTTGAAACAACTCCTTTTCTTCTTTTTAAAGTAACAAGTGTACAGTTGTACCTAATCATTGTATCAATGTCACTGATACGTAGTAAATGCTCTTTCCATGAACTCTGGCTGATCTTAGCTTGGGCCATCTTCCACAGTAATCCATGAACTCTGGATAAACAAACCATCGTCATGCAAAATCAAATTTCAGAATTAACCGCGATGGTTCAAATACTTCTGAAAAATCAGGTATGCACTTTGATATTAAGGCATATTGGCTCTGATTGAATTTAAAATACAATCAAAGGCATATTGACTCATATAGCTCAAAATTTATTTCATTTCCTTGTTTAATAATCACAAAATGCCAGTAAAATAAAATAAAAATATCTTATAGATTATAGGCAGCTGAAAATTGAGACCATAAATTTTATTTCTTTGGTTTCATTTCTACGTTTTATTGAACCTGCCAAATTCTTATTATACAAGAAACCTATGTTTAACACACAACTTATTAATAGAAAAATAAATAATACTGAGAAAAAAGTCTAGGAATAAACGGATTAAATATATTTTGATAATGAAATATATTTCTTTTCTGACATAAGAGAACTTAAAGTATTTTTTAATTTTAGAAACTTAGAAAATACAAAATAGAAATAAACAAAGAGTAGCTGGAAAGCTTCAATGATATCATCTTCTGGACAAATACACATCTAATTTGCCATTCAAAATTGAATATTGAAAGCAAGTCGTCTTAACAAAAACATAAATACAATATTTCAAAAGAAAGAAAGTTTTTAAAGCAAGATTTCAAAACATTTAACTGGCTTTGTTTGAATCTGCTATGCAGTCGGTTCCAAAATATGATTCTACCATTCAAAATATATTTAATTCTAACATTAAAACCATAAGTAAGGATATTAAAAAAATTACTAATTGGAAATCATAGGTTAATTCTAACATTAAAATCAGAAAATGTACACGGTACCTAGATATATATATCTTCCAATTTTGTTGATGATGGGCTTGATTTCTTCTTCCCTTAATTATCAGTAAAACTCACTCCACTACTTCACACTTTTTTTCCTTATTTTCAGCTCTGTCATAATTAAACCAAAAGCTATTTATATATGCACACATCTAAAAGCAAAGAAATACTACACCAAGATTAATGCTTGGTGCTGCAATATAATCGAAAATAAAGAGCGCATAATGCACTATTCAATTCAGTTATTGCTGCTAGCATATAGAAAAAAAGAAGAGATTAAGTTTGAGATTAAGTTTATTGTAAATTTCTTATCTTCATATTATATTTCTTTTATAATTGATTTCATCTTTAACATTTGTTGGCTGCATCCATTATTGTTCTGTTTTCTTCAAAAATTTCTAAGTTGCATGCCCAAATATATGACCATACTCACATTTTAGTTGTTTATATTTTATAATCATAAAACACAGATGTACACCTGAAAAGTTTCACCTGTCCTCGTACAAATATATGAAAAGTGTGCATGGTAATGTTGTTTTTGTTTCACCTGAAATTGCACAAAAATTTGTGTCCTAAAAAGTGTGCATGGCAGTGTTTTGAGGCGCAGAGGGTGGAAAATGAAGAGTGTGTTGACATGAGAGGTTGGATGGTGGACAGATGAAGTGTGGCGGTGAAGGGACCGTTGTAAGAAAAGGGGAGTGTTATAGTTTTGGGAGATATGTATGCACGGCGATTGATGTGCACATGTGGTTTGTGAATGTGTGGAGAAGTCTGGAATTTGTGGTGCTGGTAGTTGATGAAATGAAGTGTGGTGATGAATGTGTAGTCTGAAGAGATGTTGCAGTGATGAAGTGAAGCTTGTTGGCGGATTTGTATGATAGTGGAAGATTTGTGGTGCAGGCAATGAGGTGCAGCAATTGTTATATTGAAGGCAGGTTATGGTGATGGAGGTTGATTGATCAGATGGGCAAGGGATGGAGTGCAATGCAATGAGGTATGGTGACAAGCTCGTTGGGTCAGTGCAGGCAGGCAAGTTGGTGGCAGTGATGAGTGATGGTAAGATGAAGGGGCAGAGGATGTTAGAAGTGGCAGGGTGGTTTGTATTGATTATAGTGGTGGGTTGTGGAGGAGTTTTATTTTATACAAAACATTATAATACCATAAATTGGGTTAGTTCGGTTGAACTAATAACCAAACGAAATTAATTTACAAACTGGATTCAAACCAGGTTGAAATTTGAATCCAACCGACTGAAATGAACAGTTGGATCTTTCATTCGGTTTTAACCGAATATTGTTCTTTCCTGGGTAAAATGGAACTTTACTGCGGGGTATTTACCGGGACGCCTTTTTAAAATAGCCTTAATCCCGTTCTTCCCTTCTCTAGTTCAAATTAAAACACATGAAATTAAAACACAACCCCAATACAAGAGAACAAAAACACGCAAAAAAAATCGTAGAAAAAAAAAGTGAACAAATACGATTTTGTAATTTGCGTATTGGGTAAGGTTGAAGTCCTGAGGGCTTGGGTTTGATGCAGGCGATTACTTGAGATTGGTCATGGTTGAATCTGAGTGGTTGTTTGTGGTCGGTTGTAGTAGTGATTGGAGGTTCGCGATTTGAGAAGTTGGAGGAGAGTTGATGATTCAGGATTGGAGGCAAGGAGTGGATTTACGGGCGATTGGCAGTGAGGTGATTTTGGTCGGGTTTGGGTTTGGTTTGGATTGGAGGCAAGAAATTGCAGTGGTGGTTGCTGAGCGCTGGTAGGCTGTAGTTGTAAATGGAGAGGAGTGGTGTGGTTGGTAGATGGTCAGGAGTGATTGAACTGTGCACATGCACAGTTTTGAGCAGCAATAGTTTATGGCAGTTGATGCACAGTTTTGTGATATTGAGGCAGAGGAAGTGGTATTGGGTAGGAGGAACAATATGAATGAATGAATTGCAGAGGAAGGGCAGTTTGGTTGTGGTGAAGGTTGAATGTTTGTTGCACTGCAGTGGTGATGTTTGGAAGGGTAGTTTGGAAGTAAATGTGGAGTACACTGTTTTGTATGACTGATGTGTTGAGGGGCAGGGAAATGGAGGAGATCGTAGAGGCAGTGAAGTGCACTGAAATGTTGAGGCAGGGTGCACTAAAATGTTGAGGCAGTGTAGTGTAAGAAGTTGGCGGAGGTGGGAAATGAATGGTATCACTGTGAAGGTCAGGTTGTGGTGATTGTTGTACTGTTGAATTGTGGTAGTTGACAGAGAGGAAGATGGAGGCAGTAAGAAGTTGATTGATATTAGTAGTTGTATGGTGCAGTGTTTGTACATGGTTGCAGTGACAAAGAGATAAAGTTGGGTTATGCAGATATACATAGTCAGGCAGGGGCGTGCATTGTTGTAGCAGTGATTGGTTAAGTAGTATGTAGTTGTTTGGTAGGGGAGGAAGTTTGATGTGCAGTGAAGTGTTGTAGCCGTGGCAGTTGTGTCAGTTGTGGGTGGTTTGGTTTGAGACTTTTGATGTATCAGTTTTGAATATGGCAGGGAGATAGGATGCTTTAGGATTGTGTTTAGTTGCTGTGATTGAGTTGTGTGAGTTGTGTTGGAAGTTGTTTGTTTGTTGGGAATGGTGCTGTATTTCAGGCGTTCGGGTGGTTTGGATTCATTGGGTTTAGTTGTTGGAACTTTACTGCGGGGTATTTTTCTGTAGATGGTTTCAACAGAAACAAAATGAATAGAAACAAAATGCTATACAGCAACTAAACCCAATGCACAGAAAGAAAGGGAATAGAGAACAACACAAAATAATACAAAAATGAAATAGAAAATGAAATGGACAGAGAATCAATTAGACAGCGAAAATGTTACAATTTTTATTTTGTGAATCAAACGGACAGATAACCAAAAACTTGATTTGGGTGAAGGTGGAGGTAGACAGTTTTGTTTGGGGACATCTAATGAAAAGTGTTTTTACACACTTTTCATTGGAGAAGTTCTGTTGTTGCTTCATACATGCAATGTTCTTTGAGAGTACTTTCCTTTGGCTATAACGTTGGAGCAGTTTAATTGGAGCATTGCGATGGTTGGTAGCTTGTACTCTTCAAACACAAGATAACATGGTACAAAATTCACAGTGCCTTGGATGATGTATTTGAAACATGTGTAGTTTCGGTTAGATGTAGCTTTAGACTCGGTTCAGTTTATACTACAGTGATCACACATATTGAAAACACTGTGTATCTCTGATTTGCGCTAACAAAGTTTGCATTTATGAGGCTCATTCACTTAGATTTCTCGATATTACTTATTTTTCTAAGTGACAGATGGGTGTAAAACTCGCTTTTTATGCCTACGCTGAAGCATATTGGGACAGAATAGTAATTCCAAGACTATCTTTTCATTGGTCAAGTTACCCACTTTTGCACTAAATGCTTTTTACCCACTTTTGCACTAAATTTTTAGATGGCGTTTACTCACTGACGTCAAATTTCTTCATTGCAGGTAATTAAAGATGGCGATGACACATTCTTCTTCCGTAGCAAGTAGCATGCATATGAAACTTTTTAGACGCACGTTCTGTTGTTGGCATTTGTGCGGACTTGCTGTATTGATATTATATTTTTGCTTAACATATAACGTGTCTTTGTTTAACAGAATTTGTGGCAACTTGGTTTACTTTGTTATTTTTGTTTATGGATATTATTGAACTTGGTTTATGGATGTCTTTTGTTTATTAATATTGTCTTAACTAGTTTATGTAATTAATTAATAGTTATTAAACCTGTTATATATACTAGTTGCTTGAATATACTCAAAATATAGTTCTGAAATATTCAAAAATAGAGTGTAATATTAAAGTTGTTATATAAATAGAAGACAACGTTTGATTGATGCTGTCAATGAAGAAACAACAGCGTTCAATCCGTGCTGTAATTATCTTGAAATAGTCAATAACAGCGTTTAGTACATGCTGTCGAAATAGTTGATGATTCAATAACAGCGTTTATAAAAAGCTGTTGTAAACAGTTAAACTAGAATTAAAACATCTCCGACAACTAAATTATTGACGCTGTAGAAACATAATACAGTATGTTTGAAAACGCTGTAAAAACATTATTGACAGCTTGTAAGAAACGCTGTCAAAGGGATGTTTCAACAGCGTTTATCAGAAAGATGTTGTAAGTTCTGTATATACGACAGCATGTCGTTATACAGCGTTTGAACTAACGCTGTTGTATCGTATTACAGCGTTTTTCAAACGCTGTTAAAAGCCTTTTGTGGTGTAGTGCAAGGTGGAGATGCAAACAGGGGACCACCCCCAGATGGAGATGAGCGGATGGCCAGATTAATAAGAAGGATTATAGAGGAGGATTATCGAGCAGAGGCTTAGAGGAAGTCAGCTGGATTCCGTTTCGAATATTAGAAATGCAACGAACCCTCCAGAATTCAAACTGCCAACACTGGAGGCCTATGATGGAAAATTTGATCCAACTATGCATGTAACCATATATATCATACATATGGAAGTGCAAGGGTCATCTGATGACGTGATGGCAAGATGTTTCTCTTTAAACTTGACGGAATTGGCTGTGCTTTGGTTCAGGCAGCTGAGCGAGTGGAACGCTTCATGAGACAGTTCAGTGTCCACGTGATGTTACCCAAGAATGTAATGACACTGGCATCGATGAAGCAGAGGATATGAGAGTTCGCGAGAGGTTTTCTAATGCAATTTAATGCAGTTGTGGCCTCGGTAGATCACCCGGGTTCATCAATGATTTTGATGGCGGTGGTATCAGAGATTGCGAAAGGCACAGAATTCAAGGATTCATTAGCAAGGGATCCACCGTAGGATCTTGGGGTTCTATCATGAGGCGGAAAGATTCATTCGATTAGAGGATTCATGCGCCGAAAGGCAGGGATAAACATTGTGCAAGGCTAAGGAACGTCCGATGAAGGACGAGGAATGGATGGAGGAAAGTGCAAGTTGGATGATGGATATGTGGTTCAGACAAACGTCGGAGAGGTCGAGAACCCAAATTCGCGATGTACGGGGACTTGACAGATAATCTGGAACGGATTTACTTAGACACTCGAGGGTAGCTCCCCTATTGAAAACCACCCAGGAGGGATCACACAGAATGGGAACGAAGGAGTGTGAAGTACTGCCTGTTCCATGAGTTGGAAGGCCACGCCATGGATGAATGCCGCCACTTGAACGACGTGGTGGAGGAATATGTTAGAAGTGGTAGACTACCACAATATGTGAAGGACCAGACAAGAGAAGTAGAGCACGAGTAGATACCGCTGGGATCAAACAGGAACGACCCTAGATTGGGGTCACGACTCGTCATCCGCTGATCGTGATGGCAAGGGCCGAGTTTAGAATTTGGACTCCGGTTATTGAATAATCTTTTCGGATTCTATTTTAAAAGCAAAATAAAAATAAAGCAGCTATGCCACTTACACATGATGGGGAACTAGAGCGATCCCTAGGCATACTCTGAGATGGTATAGGCTGCTCTACCCATAGAGATCGCACTTAGTTTTTCTGTTTTTCTTATTAGACATTTGGAACTTGGATTTAATAAATGAATTTGGACTTTATGAAAAAAAATCCCTAAATAAAGAGTCACGAGGAAGATATTGGAAGTCAGTTGGAAACTAATTGCTTTATATTTGGGGATACTAAATCGGAGTGCAAGGAGCGACACCGCTTCGTCGGAGAGCGACAACATCGGCTTGCTCGACGTTGCTTCCCCTTCACCGGAGAGTGACATGATGGGATTCAGCAGGAGCCCGAAGTGGCTGTAATCGGTCTAGGACTTACGCCGTGACATCGCTTAATTTTCAGGGATACTGGACCGGAGTGCAGGGAATGATGCCGCTTTGCCGGAGCGACAAGTTCGGCTCGCTCAATGTTGTTTCCCCTTCACCGAAAGTGACAGAATGGGATCCAATAAAGTCCTAAAGAGGCTGATATTGGTCCAAGAGGACCATGGCATCGCTTAATGTTTAAGGATACTAAACTGGAGTGCAAGGGTAGGTTGTTTCGCCGGAGCGCGACAATATCGCCTATTCAATCGTTAAGTTTGGATCGAGCTTAGCAAGGGTCTGAAAAGGCCATCAACGATCTAGAGAGATCATAGCATTCGACTACTGACTTCCAAGGTGTGAAATAGATTTGGATCGTGGTTTCGAATAGCTATAGATTTAGATAAGGAACCGATGAGGTCCCGACTTTGGATAAGGATACGACGAGGTCCCGAATATTGATTTTAGGACCTGGTGAGGTCCCGGCTTAGTATTTGGACCCGGTAAGGTCCTCGATTTAAACTACAGGACCTTGAGAGGTCTTGAACTCAGATAAAATGATCCGCAGAGATTGTGGATTCGGTTAATGAATTTGGGATGGATTCGGAATTGCACAATGACTTGGAACGGTCGCGGAGTAGACTATCAGATTTGGATGGAATTGCTGGTAATGAATGTAACATGGACTTCGGGTATCAGATTTGAGGCTGTTCAAAACACATCTTCCAATAGCATGGCATGTTTTGGAGGGAAAATATAAACCCACCTTTTGGCAAGGCCATAGATGGGCGGATTTAACTAAATCGACTGCTCTTTTGTCGAGATTGGAATATGATGGTTTTAGTCAACTAGATGGATAGATGGTCAATCACGGATGACAATCATGATTGTGAAGCCGAAGTTCGGCATAGTAAATGGACAAAAATAACGCGATGCTCGAAATATGGGTTTCGATAAAAGTCGAGTTGTCGCGAGTCACCCGAGGTTTACTTCGAGTCGTTCCTAGGCTTGATTCGAGTATTCATGGAGTTTGCTTCAGGTCACATTAAGTTATGCTTCGAGTTGCTCTAGGTCGGTAGGAGTTCACGAGTGGGTCGGCGTTGTGAAGGTTTTAGGTCGGTAGGAAGGTCGTTCGGTCATGATGATGTTGGTCTGTAGTGGTATGCATTGGTTGTGGTATGGGTCGATGATTGGAGTGGATCGGTAATTGGAGTGGGTCGGTCCAAGAGGTGGGTTGGCAATACATAGGGATCGGCATATTTGGCAGTGGATCGGCATGCTGGGAGGTATCAGAGTTGGGAGTGGCTCGGTGTTGGAGTATGGATATGGTTCGGTCAAGGTGGGTTAGCATAAGTCGTTCGGCATGTGTGGGTCGACTAAACTTGGTCAGCTGAAGTGGGTTGGTTAGAAGTACTAGTTGTTGGCTATTCATTATAGGTTGTAAGAATTTGGGATCGGCCTTGGAGGTTCGGTCATATGGGGTCAGTTGATTCGGGTTGAACTCAAGAATGGAGGAGTGGATACAGCATAAGCATATGCATGGGTCACTTCGGGGCAAGGACCAGGTTACTTCAAGCACGAGTAAGAACTACTCCAAGTCGAAATTCAGAAAGTCCTAGATTAGCATGAGTGGATCGGTGGATATGGATCGGCTTCCTAGGTCGGTTAGCTTGAATTAACACTTGTGGGCCGAGCTACCTTGGTCATGGGCCTGCACAGGGGAACCAGGCTATCTTCGTCTATGAATACAACATGTGAGACTTTAGAAAAGGGGGCTTCTTCATTTTGTTTCTTTTCTTCTTCTCCACTCAGGTTGCTCTGCCATTGTTGTTTTAAAAACTCCGGATTGTAACTGTACTGGATTTTCATATGAATAAAAAGGAAATTTCTGGAGTAGACATAGGCCAAAGTCAGCCGAACCATTATAAATCCTCCATTATTACTGCTTTCTTTTTAATTTTGCTTGTTCTTCACATTTATATTCTCTATATATATATTCTATCTATTATCTATGATCTGTGACTGTGATATGGTGCTTTCATCAGGATATGGGTGTTAGTGACCAATTTTGGCGCCAACAATGATAAAACAGGTTAAATTTTATTTTTAAATGAAGGTTTTAAAGCGGGTTTCATCCAATAAAAGGATTTATCAAAGGGATTATAAATTGGAAAGGATGTTGGAATTAGAAAAGGAGTTTGTTTTTTAAATGATGCCAGATTTATAAATGGGTTTGGAGATCTTAAAAGGGAAAATCTTATAAAAAGGGTTTTAAGATTTATAAAAGGGTATTATATAATAGATTGGAGGCATATAAAATATTTTATAAATTGAGTTGGAAAGTTATAAAGGAGATATTTATCTATAAAAATAAAGAGATTTATGGAAAGAATTAGTGTTTGGATTATTGATATCTTTGTTTTTAGGGCATATGGAGTTTTGGTCATTTAATATGATTTGAAATAGAAATTTTTTCGAATGCTTTGTGAATATAGTATTATTTGAATACATGGAAAAGTTTCTAAGTTTTGAAAGTGAAATGGTTGATGAATATTCTTGTACTGTTGAGATGCACGTGTGGTTATATTTTCCAAGTATCGAAAATGGAGAGGTTTTTGAATATACTTGTCATGTTGAGATAAGTATATGGAGGTGATTTCCAAAGTATTTGAAAGGTGATTTTAAAATAAAGGAAACATAATTAAATGAGACTTAGTGATTTCCTTGGGAAATGTAATCTTTGTTTGTTAAATAACTGACTATCGAATCTTGGCCTAAATATATAATCCTTTTTAATTTTGGTGGTACAGAAATATTCACTCCTAAGCATCGAAGGATTTTAACTTTGGAAATATCTAGGGTAAACGCGAGGATTATACGGTATAGTTACCATCGGTGGTGCTATACTGTACGTATAAACCCATTTTGTTCTTCTAGGACGAATGATAAGGAGATCCACCACTTAAACTACTAGGGGGTGATACCCGCTCTTATGCATTGTTTGGTTATTTCCTAAAGAACCGGTATTGAGGGTTCCGAAAATCAACTATTGGTTTTTAGGGCGCTCGAGAGGCGAAAGGGTGTACTCATCTGAGATGACTCAAAAACCGTAACCACTATAAAACCATATACGGTTCTATAAAGGAGTTTCATGATATATTGAGATGTTGGAATCCATGTGTGGTTTCGAAATCCATTGGGGTATGGGAATATGTGGTGATTCCAAGATCTATTTGAGATGTGGGAATCCATGTGTGATCCTGAGAACCATTGGGGTATTAGAATCTATATAGGATTCCATGATCTGTTTTGATGGCGGTGCATGAGCTGGAATGTCGGACGTAGCCTTACCATTGGTAATGACTAAAACCAGAGATATGAGGCATGCCCAGTGGGGTTAGCAAACTCATAGGGTGTAGTCAGATCCTCCTAGACGTTACTTACAGTTGTTATGCATTCATGGGGAGATGCACTCGGCCTCAGCGAGACCAGCTATTTTTTTCCTATGGTACATCACTAGGGATGTATGCTGCTTCGAAAGGATATCTCTTATCCTTGTACAAGAGGATCTTTCCTCGAAGTACTGAGATAGAGAACACGCCTTATCAGGTTTTGATTATATACCTAGTATTGTTGTGATGTACACTCACGAGTATCACGGCTATTTGATTATTATTATTTTCACCCTTAGACATTATTATAATATCACTGAATTTTATGATATAAGTTTTTTGGTTATTGTAAGGTAAAAACCATTCGTATTTATGTGCGCGATGGTCTTACGAGATACCTTTGATTTTAAAGGATTTTTCAAGCTATAACAAATATAATTCCTTGTGATTTGAGTTTCTCATGCTGGTTTTACCAGAATGAGCCGGGCATTGTTTTCCTAGAATGCTCGGGTTAGACCGAGCATATTTTCAAGTTTAGCTGATGTTTTGGAGCTTCAGGAGATGAGCTAGAGGACCAAAGACATATTCACATACATGGATATTTTTCCATTACATTCACTGTTGTATTTATCAGCAATTGTGAGGACAAGTTGTTATAACTGTCCGGGCTGAAATAGGTTAGTATTCTCTAACTGATTTTTGTATATACTTATATTATAGTTTGTTTTTGGGTAAAGATACGTTATATATTATAGATCATTCATTCCGCCATGAGATTCTGTGTTGTTATCGTTATTCTTATCTTCTTCCTTCTTTCTTCTCCACTAACTATCTGCCTTTCCATTCAATTTGAGTGGGCCATGTGTGATTTATTGGCTGCTTAAACTACATGGGAAATTCGGGTCGTTACATTTCTAAATTCGAAAAGAGGCTTAGAGATCACAATGGTACTTAAAATAGTTGCCATATCATTCAATTTAACTTTCTAAGTTAACCATCATTTACATAATCAATGTCTGCCTGTATAAATTCAATAATTAACCATCACTTGTTAATGCATCACTTATTCAAATTGGCATATCAATTAAGGACATATAATTAGATGTTTGAATTTATAAAGTAGCAGAACGAGGATTTATTCTGCTAATTGAATGACCAATTAATTTAACTTAGTGGAACAATGTTTTATTCCACATAACAAGTGTTCAAGTTACCGTATTCTATTCATTTTAGCAGTATGGTTTTTATTTGGCCAAATAATTACCATCAATTAAGATATAATAATTTAACGACTCATTGTTTAAAATAACATAATTATATTTGGTTTTTTTCAATATGTCATAATTTCATACATTGCCAAAGCTATCGACAAGTTGTACTACAATGTTGTACTCATCCATACGAGAGTAACACAAAAATCCACATGCAAAACAGATTCCATAAGAGTAAGATAACATATTTTTTTAGATCAAACATATTAATTTCAACAATTAATTTGATAAATCAAACTAACTTTCTCACCTTAATTAGCAAATAGGCCTAGCCCGCATCAAAACCAACCAAACCAGCACAAGCTACAACAGCTTCTTCCCCAAAACCCCAATGCTGCTTCTCCTCGTACACACACATGCATGCATGCACGTGCAAGGCTATTCCATCCATAATTCGATGACATCAAAGGCACCAACACATCACCGTCCTCAAGCTCGCCCTTCCCCACTAAGCCCCATCACCTCCTACCCCTCTGATTAAAACCCGACCTCTAATGACGACTTAAAAAAGAAATCGCGTATAGGTATAAACACACGACATCTTTTATCGCCAAACTTCACCAAACTCGACCGTAAGGTGTCCCTCTCTTTCACGAACCCAACGACACACTCCATTCAGCCTAACGGCGACCCAATCTCCGATTAAACTTAACCCTAGGCACCGACCATCGTCAACAACCATAACAAAATGTCGTTGGAACTGCACTAAAAAAACAATTCCTCCGTACGACTCAACGATGCATATGGCTTCGACCAATTCAAGTGGATCATGAGTATTCGATTTTTTGAAGTTTGTGAATACTATTTCCCTCTTATTGAAATTTGATGATTTCTTGGTCATCACTTGAAGAAATCTCAAGCAATGAATTTCTAAAAATATTAGAGGCTAATATGAACAATTTTCATGTTGGGAGATTTAGCTAAATGGGAGGGAAGTTCTTGGTTTTTGAAGATTGAAATGGAGTTTGTTTTTATTGTTTTTGACATTTGTAGTAATCTTTTTAAAAAATGGAACGTAGAAGGAGGATATGGCAGCAGGGTGAGATGGTGAATGATGATCAATATAAGTAGAGGCAACTTATACCAAAATCCAAGACAAATGAAAGGAAACAAAAGGGAGACAAGGAGACAATGTCAGATGGTAGGGTGGAAGGTGAAACAAGGGGAACAAAGTGGCCGTTAGGTTGAAGATGGTGTATACTGTGTATTTATGGTTGATTTTGCATTGGAAAGATTGGAGTTCATGCGATGCAATATCATGTCCATAAATGAGCCTGCGAACGAAAGCAAAAAATACAATCGTGTAAAAATATGACATGATCATAAATCAACAACAAAACAAACAAGTTAACTTATTTTGTTTAATACAAAAAACGCAGACATTTGACATAAAAGTGCCAAACAAAGATTTAACTATTTTTTCAAATTAAAAATTATGGAAAAATTCTACAATTTAATCTAAAAATACTAATTAAAAATCGAACAATTGTTTGAATATAGAGTTATTATAAAAACCCCCAAATTGAACATTTAAAACTCATTAAATATTCCAAAAATCCAAGTGATAAAATTCAGGGTCTTTACACTCTCCCCTCCTTAAAAATAATTTCAACCCTGAAATTTCGCCATATGAATGCCCTATACTATTCATAAGTTCGCATGATATTCATAGATCATATACATAAAAAAAATCTGATTCGATCACTACTCGAATACAACTAGCATCGCTCACCTTGTTTTACTAGTGCAGACTCTGATCCGGCTTCTTAATTAGAAACCTCTGTTCTTCTTACATAGCCATAAACTATGATAAAAAAACTTTTGGTTCCATATTAAGAACCCTCATCAAGTGTTTGCCATCAAAAATTGAATGATAAATCCGTATTCGGAATGGTGTGAAACATCGCAAGACATGTACTCGAATCTTGGATAGAAAACTATATGAGAAGGGGAAGTGATCCATATGCAACCTATGCACTTACATTATCAGTCCTCATCAATACCAATTCCCTTTTTGCTAAAATTATTTATGAAAACATCTTACAAAAATTCAAAATTAGGATCAAACATTTTAGACGATACAATTTTATTTATGAAACCTTTTCATAAACTCATTTTACTTTATTAACTTGTAATACTCTCATGCTCCTAAGAGTATATACAAAGCATCATATTTTTTATCCTATTCACTTGTAACTATTCAGATGTAGATCCAAAATAATTTTGGGGCATAAAACCGAGTCTACCTATATAACTTATTTACCCATTTGGTCTGGTAAGTAGCTAAGAAGAGTGGAATTCTGGTATTCAAACTTCATCCTAGAATCTACTTTTCTTTAGACACTTGAAGGTCAAATGTTTATTACCTAGCTAATAGCATAAACGCGATTTAATAAAACAGAGTTTATTAAATTTTCTTAAAAATTTAACCCAATTAAAAATTCATTAATTAACCCATTTTAAATCAAGATACCTTTATATTTTGGAAGCTTAAGACTCAAATACCTTGATATTTATTTCAATAGCTTCTGAAACGATACTATATATATGTTTATCCATAATATATACATATATATAGCTCGAGTAATCTTAAAATGAAACCAATGAACTGGGTACTACCAAATAGTATTATATACTCCCTTATCAAGAAGGGTAATACTTAAGTGAAGTGTCTACCATCCGGACATATCTCCTGCTCATTTTTACTTATTTTCAGGCCACTCGAACGAATTAACTTAAAATTACTTTTCTTCTTATCAAATCCCTTGAAACAATACCATATATATATATATATATTTCCAACTAAATAATTTCAACGAAATATCTATTCCTATTTTCTTTGGATTCGTTTGGATTCGCACTCATCTTGATTGTACAGTGACAAAGAGAATAATTTATCAAGTACACTATACCATTCACCAAGGCAAACATCCCATTGTCACTTAGAATATTATTGCCACTATTTCCTTGAAATTATTTTCTTCCAAAGGTAAAATTTTCTCTCCCAAAAGTATTTATACTTGAAAATATTTTTAAAGTAAACTATTGCCACTATTTCCAAAAATATATATAATTTAAACTCTTTCACGTTAAATTAATACTTCATTACCCATAAATAAGTTGAAATAATAATATACGTCTTTCCTTTTGTATACCAAATCATGCTTTTGGAATTTAATCAAAATCTATTTTTACCCAAATAAATCTATAACAAAATTCCGTTTTAAAATACCAATATCTGTAAAAATATCTTCAAATAATATTATTATTACCTTCTTAAAACTTTGTAAACCATTTTCAAAAAGCATCAGGATTTACTCAAATTCCTTTTATTTATAAAACACATTTTTATAAATAAAATTACTCCTTTAAAGGAAATCATTTCTCAAATATTTAATTCAAAATATTTTAACTTTAATAAACAACTTTTTATAAAAATCAAATTTTATATAATTAAATTTGATATAAAATCATTTCTAAAATATTTATTTCAAAAAATTCTATTCTTTATTTTAATAAGCGTCATTTATTAATACTAAAATTTTATCCAACATTATCAGTGAACGCCTATTAGTCAAATTATGAAACTTAATTCACAAGGTATTTGTTTTCAATATTCCCAAGCTTTCTACCTACCCAAACCAAGTTTCAAAAAGGAAGATTTCAGATAGATCAACAAACAATAGTCAATTCTCAGAACTAGGCGTGCATGACTAATCAATTTTTAGAAGATAATGTTAAAATATTATTATTTCCTAACAACAAAGCGCAACCAAGAATAATTATTAATATTTTCAAATACTAATAAGCACAACCAAGAAAAATAATGTTAAAATATTATTACTAGACACTTTATTCATTATTATTAGCCGGTTTATTTGGTTTGAAAGAAATAAAAAAAATTTAATAATAGTAATAGTCATTTGAACAAATTGATTTTTTTTATTTCTTCATTTTGTTTTAATTGGATTTCTAACCCCAAATATAAATTAGCTAAGAGTATCCTATTCAAACGGTACCTTAACAAGGTTAGTTATAATATTAACTTTTTTAAACACAACAATAATTTTTTTAACTTTAATAATAGCATTATTAATATTTTCTCAAATTTATATGATGATTTCACTTTTAATCATAGCTTACTTATGATTAAAGGTACATAAGTTAGTTATGTCTCAATTTTTGTTCTTGTCTCTGTTTGGTATTAGTTTTCAGGTAACTCATTTCTTTTTTTATTATCCAGATAGTCTTATTTAGGTTTTTATTTCCTTCCTTATAAATACATATATGTGTATTTATTATATAAATATACATATATATGTATCTTTCTAAAAAAATTCCTTAGTCATGTTTCAAATACAGGTATGGGAGATAGGACATCAGGTTCATTTTGCAGGTACTCTTGTCTTTAGATTGCTGGATATCAGATTGTAGAGAGGTCACCATAGCAGAGTTTATTCATCCAGGACTACTAGCAGTTATCTCCTCTGATATAGGATACTGCTATCTTCATTATGAAGTACTTTTTTTATGAGGATCTATTCTTCAGTTTGGCACTCCTTCTTCTTGTTCAGATCCTTCAGAATAGTCTCTTTATTCAGCAGATCCACTTCAGAGCAGATGCTTATTCACTCTTTCTGATTCTGATATTTGGAGGTTTCTTATAATTTCATGACGTCATCCAGTTGTTTATTTCTTTAGTCTTTTTGGTACTTCTAACACCTTAATATCGGGCGGTGGCCATGTCGAAGCTCGATATTGAGGTGCGATGGGTGGTGGCCATGCCGGAACTCGTCTTAGGAGTACCTGAGATTTGATATATGTATATATATTTTTGTTACCTGCCAGGCATGTTGGCAGCACCTTATGTCTGTGTTATATATATATTCACAAATGTGCTCTCTTCTATTCGTAGAGGATCGCACATTTTTCTCAAAAAAAAGCACAACCAAGAATAACTAATATATATAATATATTTTTAGGTTACATTATTTCATTTACCAATTGAAAACAATTATGTCGGCTGTCCTTGTTTACTGTTTAAAATTTCCTATCGATAACGTAGGCCAGATGCATCGGTCAGAATTCATAAACCACTCAACAAATCAAACAACACAATATAAAACATTTTTATAAAAATAAAAAATAGGCGCTCTTATATATATACACACTCTCAAACTCATTATAGGATATTACTAATCCTATCTCTAATGAGTTTACCCGACCAAGGCCTAGGTATTCGCTTAAGCACGCTCTGATAGCACGTGTAACGACCTGCATTTTCGACCCTTATAAATTGACATTAATACATCCATAGAGTTCACATGTAATATTGAAGTGTCGAAAAGATAGATTATTGGGGTGGAAGAAAAAAAGAAAAGAAAGAACAAAATCTCATATCATGACGAGATATATATATAATATACACAAGATCTTTACAAAAAGAAATCATCTTATTTATACATACCTAACACAAATCAAAGCATGCTAAACTATTTTAGCCTGGACAATTATAACATCCCGGCCTTACAATTGCCGATGAATACATACAGAAATCAAGAAATGACAAAATAGTGAAAAAAATGAGATACGTGAGTACGTCTTGGAGAATTCAATTCGTCTCCCGAAAGCTCTAAAGTATCCAGCTAAATCTGGATAATATGCTCGGGCTACCCCGAGCATTATAGAAAATAATGTCTAAATCAGTATGGTACAACCAGCGTGAGAAACTCAATCACAAGAAATTTTATTTTATTATAACTTGTAAAATCCAAGGTATTTCGTATAACTATGTAGCACATAAATACAGATAGGTTTTTACCTTACGATAACCAAAACATTTATGTCAGAAAATCCAGTGGTATTATAATAATGTCTAAGGGTGAAAATAATAATAATCAATTAGCTGTGAAGCTTGGGAGTGTACATCACAATAATACTAGGTATATAATCAAAACCAATAAGGCGCGATTCCTAATTGTGTAGAATTCCATTGAAATGTTCTCGGTACTTTGATCAACGGTCCTTCTGCATAAGGACCAGAGATTTCCTTTTAAAGCATCATACATCCCTAGTAATGTACCATTCGAAAAACATAGCTGGTCTCGCTAAGACCGAGTGCATCCCTCCATGCATGCATAATAATTGTTGGTAATGTCTAGGTGGAGCCAACTACACCCTATGGGTTTGCTAACCTTATTGGCCATGCCTCATATCTATAGTTTTAGTCATTACTGCTGGTGAGGCTACGTTCGGTATTCCAGATCATAAATCGCCATCAAAATAGGTCATAGAATCCCACATGGATTCCAATACCCCAATGGATCTCGGAATCACACATGGATTCTCATACTCCAATGGGTCTTGAAACCATAAATGGATTCCAACATCTCAATATATCACGAAACCCCTCCATAGGACCGTATATGGTTTTTAGGGTGGTTATGGTACAATTAGCTCTTATGAGTACACTCCCATGCTTACTGAGGGCTTCAAAAATCAATCGTTGATTTTTTAGAATGCTCAATACCGATACTTTAGGAAATAATTGAATAATACATAAGAGCGGGGATCATCCCCTAACTGTTTAAATAGATGGACCTCCTAATCATTTATCTTAAAAGAACAAAAAAAGTTTATATGTACAGTATAGCACCATCGACGATAACTGTACCATATAATTCCTGTGTTTTTCCAAGATATTTCCAAAGTTAAAATCCTTTGGTGTTAAGTAGGGAATATTTCCATAACACCAAAATTAAGAAGGATTACATATTTAGGCCAAGATTTGGTAGTCGGATATTGAATTATCAAATAAAAAACTTTCAAATAGAGATTATATTTCCCATGGAAATCACTAAGCCTCTTAAAATTTATCTTTTATAATTAAATATCTTTACAAATATTTATCAAAATATTCATATACTTATCATACTGGTATAAGTATATTCAAAAACACTCCTGTCAAAACTTAGAAAACCTTTTCACGTTCCCTTTATAAATCTTATTTCAAAGTAATATTTAATGGATCAGAAACAAATGCCATTTCAAAAGAGACAACGATAACCCAAAACACCATTCCCTTTTATAAATCCTATTATTTCATAAATTTCTATTTTATACACGTTCGAATCCCTTTACAAAACTCCTTTTATAAATCTCCAAGTTATTTTATATAACCCTTTTCATAAATCCCTAAAACTAGATGTTAAACTCCTTTATAAATATTCAAAATCATTTATAAAACCCTTTCCAAATTTCGAGATCTCTTTTCAGTTTATAAAACTTCTTTTATAAACTTTACTTATTCTAAAGAAAAACTTATTTAATAAACTTTTTAAGTTAGTACAATCCTATTGGTAAACCATAAATTATTGAAGTAACTTTAAATAACAAACTGCTATTAAACACCCTTTTATGTAATTATCTTTTTTTTTTGGCAAGGCCGACGAGGTTAAATGGACCCCGACCATTTTATTGCTGCACCAGACAGAACAAAACACATACAACGAAAAGAAGATAGTAAACAGGGGAGCACAAGGCGCAGCAAGCACAGGGGGAACAAAAACATAAAACAACAAATGAAAAAGAAGAAAACTCCCAGTTAGCACATATGAAAAGAAGCACGTATCCCTCGATCTATAGAGAACGATAGCTGGCTCAAAGTATCTCTAATCTCACTCATTATCCACTGTTTGAAATTATCATCAGACTTTGCATTTATAGCATTAAACAACCTTGAGTTTCTCTCTCTCCAAACAGAGCTTATGAAGCTCTTCAACACAGCATTGAAGGTCCTCTGGCCATCATTTTTGAAGCCTGACTTAACATATATTCTTTCCCACTCTATTTGATTGTCAAGGGAGACATCATTACGTTGAAGCTTTGCCATCACATTAATCCAGATCCGGTTAATATATGTGCACTCAAAATACAAGTGTTCAACAGTCTCAGGCAGCGCACAACAGAACGTACATAAAAAATTAATGTTCATGCCCATGCAAGCAAGTTTCGCTCTAGTCAATATCACACGGTTGAGTACTTTCCATAGTATGAAGTCGTGTCTCATACTACTACCTCTGCCCCACGTACGTTTCCACCATCTCCACGTAGGGCAAGTACCGTTCTTCATCATAAATTCATAAGCTTCTCCAATATTGAAAGTAGCTTTTTTATCCCCCCCAAACCAGACAATTAGTTGAAGAGGTTTGAGGTGTAAAAATACTAATTTTGGTCCAAATCTGTTGTATCCGCTGATTGGAAGAAGATAAACGTGAATTTTGTAAGTTATGCAGTATGTCTCTGACCTTGGTTGCTGAGTGTATCCCAGTCTGATGCATCTCACCATACGTTAGCTGACGTCGTAGAATGTACCCATTGGCTAACCATGGGTCATCCCAAAAGTTCACACTGTGTATTGGGTTAGTATTCATTTGGATGTGAGGAAGAAACTTCTCCTTTAACTTAAATAAACACTACCACGTACAACTTAAGTTTTGAGGCTTGGTCATGTTCCACAAACTCCTCCCCTTGATCGCATTATTTTCAGACCACTTTGCCCAAAGGCTTTCAGTACAGTTATAAAAAGTATCAATGTGCTTAGCAAAGGCTGCTATGTTCCATTGCTTTAAATTGTGTATACCCAGTCCCCCCTTTTCCAAAGGCCTTTCAATTATGTCAAATTTGATCGGGGCTATGTATCTGCCAGTCACTTTGCCCTTCCATAAGTATCTCATGAAAGCACTTCTGATCATATTTATCAATTTAAAGGGGAGAAGAAAGGTTCTAGCCCAGTACACTTGCATTGAAAATATAACAGACTTAATTAGAGTTAATCTTCCAGCTTGACTAAGATACCTGGATGTCCAACAACTTAGCCTGGTAGTAATCTTCTCGAAGAGAGGGAGGCATTGGTTAGTAGTGATCTTCGATGTAGTTAGCAGGAGACCCAAGTATGTAATAGTGTTATGGTTTAGAGTCAATCCAGTGGTTTGAGAAATAAGACTACATTGTTCGATACTAACACCGGCGATGATGATATCAGATTTACGTAAATTCACTTTTAGCCCCGTCATATCATAGAATTCGTCAAGAGTGTGCATTATGTTCCTGACAGTGGAGATTTCTAGAGTGCAAAACACAACTAGATCATCTGCAAACATTAGAGCAGAGATCTGAGGTTCAGTGCATGCTGGATGGAGCTTGAATTTACCGTGGGATATAAGCTTGTCAAGCATTCTCGTTAGAAGCTCCATGACTAGTATGAATATATAAGCAGATAGGGGGTCACCCTGCCTAATCCCTTGCTTACTAACGAAAAAACCCTCATTCATACCATTTATATTAACTGAAAATGTCGGGGAGGAGATACATTCATATATCCATGCTATGAAGTGTGGAGGGAAGTTCATGTACCCCATGATCCTCACAATACTATTCCATTGTAGCATGTCAAAAGCTTTCATAATGTCAAGCTTCATCATAGCTTTCGGGGGAGCATTCTTGCGCTTATATCCCTTAATTAGCTCATGGGATAGAAGGACATGATCCAAGATGTTCCTACCTGGTAAATAAGCAGCTTGATTTTTGGAGACAATTTTATGTAGAACATGCTTTAATGTTGTAGCTAAGACTTTAGAGATGCACTTATAGATGGTGTTACAACACGAGATGGGTCGATAATCGTTAACACGGTGAGCGTTCTTGGTCTTGGGGACAAGAGCTATGTTAGTATAGTTAAAAGATCTGAAGATTTTACTTTTTTTGAAGAAAAGGAGTATGGCATTGATAACATCATTAGAGACTATCGACCAACATGTGGTATAGAAAAGCGCATTCAGCCCATCCGGTCCTCCACACGATTTTGTGTTTAAAGAGAACATAGCTTGCTTTATTTCTTCAGCGGTGACTTCATTGCAAAGAAAGGCATATTCATCAGGGTTTAGTCTAGGTAGAATATCACTGGGTATTTGGTCTATGCTCGGCATGAAGTTGGTCACATTGCCATACAAGTCAGAGAAATGATTAATGATAGCCCTCTCGACTTCATCAGGTGTTGTATGAAGATTTCCATACGTATCATAGATAGTGGTAAAATTTTCTCTAGTCTGCTTATTCTTTAGACTAGCATGGAAGTAAGCACTGTTTCTATCTCCCTTTTCCCGCCAGTTAATTCTCGACTTCTGCCTAATCATATCATTTTCTTTACTTAAAGCTTGATAGTATTGCAGAGACAGATTACTTTCAGACGCTGAGAGGTTTGCATTATTAACAGATGCCATCACTGCTGTTTGAACATCAATTAGCTTATCTTTAATCAAAGTGCTCATCTTGTCACCTTTACCATATCTATTGAACGCCCATAATTTCAAGACTTTCTTCATCTCCTTAATTTTTTCCTGCAAAACAAACAAATGATTTCCATTTTTAGACTTATTCCATGCAGATAACATAGTATTTTTAAAGTCTGGTTCAGAAACCCAAGAATTAAAAAATTTAAAATTTGAATTTCCTCTCATGTCCGCTTCACGAAGGTGAATAATTTGAGGAGAGTGGTCTGAAAGGAGAGGAGGAGGGAGGTGATTGAAGAGGAGAGGCCATTTTGTTAATGCACAATGATTTGAGAATGAAAGATCAATTCTAGAGAAGGTTCTGCATCCTAGTCTCCTCTTATTGTTCCACGTATATTGCATACCCACAGACCTGACCATAACTAGATCTGCATCAGTGAGGGTTTCAGCTAGGGGTTTGATTTCATTGAGTGAGAGGGGATTTCCACCAACTCTATCAGAGAGAGTGCAGCAACAGTTGAAGTCTCCAAGTATTATCCAAGGGTGCGTGGATTGTCTGAGAGATGGTATGACCGATAATAACGATGTTCTTGTAGCCGCTGAGTTAAAGGCGTATACGAAGGAGACATAGAAGGACGTTTTATCAGAGAGATCAGTGGCATGACAATGAATCAGTTGGGGAGTAGAAAGTATGGGAGTAAGTTGGACCTGATTGGGATTGAATAGAATCAATATTCTACCATACATAGCTTCATTCAGATTGTGTATGTATTTCCACTTAGGGTTAATGTATGCAGCTGCCTTGATAGACATGGCAAGATTCAACTTTGTTTCAAGTATTGCTAAGATTGATAGGTGATGAGTTTTGATTCATTGTTTGCATTGGTCCTGCTTGATTACATGGTGTCCACCGCGAATATTCCATGCTCCAATGCGCAACATCATTGGACAGCACGTGCATTGAGTAACTCTATCTTCATTCTCCTAGTTACTGCCTGCTTCGAGGTCAAGTAATTAGGAATAGCAGCTGAAAATAGGGTTACTCCGTGGTTTATTGTTACATCGGATAAGAGGCTGTTGGTCTGAATAGGAGTTTGTGGGGAGGTTATCAGTGGGGGCATTTCCACAGTGGTAGGAGCTTTGAATGCATGGGGAGGTTTGATTTTGGAATATATGTGTTGAGGAGAAAGGCTTGGGGATGTGACATTGACTTGAGGTGAAGTATTATCAGGTTGCATATTTATCTGATACGCTATGCATGTTTTGGCTATATTGTGCACTTTTTCTTTCTTCTGTGTAATTGTGCCGTGTTTAAAGTTTTTGATGCCATTCTTTCTATTTTTTCTACTACTCGTATTATTCTCTTCTCCCTTTTCACAATCACTACTCTGTCCCTCAACCTTTTCTCCATCATCTATTGGTTCCTGACTTTGTGTCTTGTTCATTGTTTGCTTCACATTATTACTCCCTTTTTTTAATTTTGCTACTGCCTTCTTCTTTTTGTGTTATTTGAATGTTAGCTTCCTTTTGCACTACAGCCTCATTGCAAACATGTGCAGCTTGATCATTAGCACCAACATTCATACTTTCTTCTAACATGTCATTCACATCTTCCTCATCATCCAAATTAAGTAGAACATCAAATTTATTGAAGGTTAGCGGCTCACCATCAGTATCATTTTCATTTATTTTCTCTTCTTTTTCAGGGCTTCTTTCTTTACACACAGTGTCTACCTGAAATATGGTGTGGGTTGTATCTTCTTCATTTGTGTCTTGATTATTTACTTCCTTGTCACCACTATGTCCGTGATCATTCTTCACCCTTATTTCATCTTCACTGTTCTCCTTTTCGTTACTGCTTCCTCCATTCTGCACCACTATATTTTCTTTAACCACTAGCTCAGCCTTCTTTTTGCTTACACGTTGCCATGCTCTTATGTTTCATTTCTGAATTGGTCTTACATTTCTTTTCACCTGGGTTGAATCATTTATTACTACTGTGTTACCTTTGTTGGCATTGTTACTAGTTTCCTTTTTGTTCTCTTTTTGATTCTTTTCCCTACTATCACAACACTCGGCTTTATGTCCAAATCTCTTGCACAACACACAAACATCAGGCTTCCACAAGTACTGCACATAGATTTTTTGATATCCTCCTTCAACCAACTTCACCGTAAACTCATCAGGAAGCTCCCTGTCTGGTTTAATTTCCACTAAGCATTTCGCATAGCTCAATCTTTCTTGTTTTTCTGTCATTTCATCCATACACAACATCTTCCCTAAATGGCTACAAAGCCAATTTATCCCAAGTGGAGACCAGGCATATATTGGTAAATTATACAATTGTACCCAAACTGGAACCGCTGTGATTGAGCCAGTTACATTACTAATAGCTGCATCGTAGGGTTTAACTATGAACAACTTATTATTCATGATGATAGGATCACACTGTAGGATCTTGTCTCTATCTTCAGAACACGTGAAGTTAAATAAGAATATAATACCATCAGACTTAGCTCTTACCGATCCTTTTAGTTTCCATATCTTCTTAAGTTTTGTAATAACAGTTGTGTAAGACAACGGTTTATCTACGAAGAAACCTACCAGAGTTTCCTTCCATATCACTGCTCCTGCATCAATAACTTCTTTAGTTGGAACTAATACATCATCTTCATACTCTGGAGACAGGTGAACGGGGATGTACTTCCCAGCATTCTTGGGTTTATGCTTGAACAGCGAAGTCCATTTCCGTTCACAAGGAGGGGGATTTGGCGGAACAAAGGTATGGGGAAAATGAGTCAAAGGTGGAGGAAGAGACGGGTTGGGGTCAGGGGGAACAGGGGGGGATATCTGATGGAACAGGGAGATCTATGGGAAGTTGGCATGGTGGAATAAGGGCAGAGTTGGAGTTGGGTGGGACATGGTTAGGAGGTGACGATGATTCAAAAGTGGTTATGGAAGTGACAGAGGCGTCAGTGAAGGAAGGGGGAGGTACTACTAAACTGACAGAGGAGATAGGGTGCGGTACCAAAGAGTTGACGTTGAGGGGATGGTTGAGAGTTTCATGGGCAGACATGAGAGGACTTTTAAGTAAAATAACATTTTAATCAGTCATTAATAAAATAATAAACTTTAAATAAATTATAAATTTAAACCAAGTTAATTTAATATAATATTTGAACTTAATAATTAATTATCTTTAAAATCTTATGGATATAAAATAAATCAAATTTTAAAACAATATTATTATAAAATAGATTAGCTATTAAATAGTGTTATACAAAATAATAAATAATAACTTCTAATAATAATTAAGTTTTACATAATAATTAAGTTTTAAAATCAAATTATTACAAATAACTTTAAATATATCTGAAGTATAAAGTAACTTTAAATCATATCTAGAATATAACTTAATAATTTAAATGATATTTAAAACATGAAGCGGTTAATTTTAAAGATTGTTAATCAACAATTATTTATATAAAACATTTATAATTGCTTAAAATTGAAAATGATTTAAATCCATAGCTTTCTAAATTCGGAAAAAGGCTTGGCGATCACAGTGGTATTTAAACAAGCTACCATATCATTCAACTTAACTTTTCAAGTTAATAACATTAATTTACATAGTCAACGTACGTAAATAAATTCAACAATTAACCACCACTGGTAAACGCATCACTTATATAAATTCGCATATCAATTAATGACATATAATTAGATGTCCAAATCTATAAAATAGCAGAACGGGGATTTATTCTGCTAATTAAATGACCAATTAATTTAATTAGCGGAACCGTGTTTTATTTCGCTACACAGGTGTTCAGATTACCATATTCAATTCATTTTAGGCGTATGTTGTTTATTTGGCCAAATAATTATCATCAATTGAGAAATAATAATTTAATTACATTATTATTTAAAATAACGTGATTATATTTGATGCATTTTAAATATCATAATTTCGTACAATTCCAATGCTATCGATAAGTTATCTACAACGTCGGCTTATCCATACAAGAAAAACGCAAAAATCTGTGTGCAAAACGAATTCCGTAAGAGTAAGATAACAATTTTTTTTAGATCAAACATATTAATTTCAACAATTAATTTAATAAGTTAAACAAACTTTCTCACTTTAATTAGCAAATAGGCCTAGCCTACATCAAAACCAACATGAACCCACATAAGCTACCACAGCTTCTTTCCCAACACCTCAATGCCACTCCTCCTCATACACATAATGACTAAAATCTGACCTCCAATGCCGAGCTAAAAAAATCATGTACAGGTAGAAATGTGCGACATCTTTTGTTGCCAAACTTTGGCAAACTCGACCGTGAGGTGCCCCTCTCTTCCACGAATCCAACGGGACACTCCATTCCGCCTAACAATGGCCCAATCTCTGATTAAACTTAACCTTAGGCACCGACCATCACCGATGATCATCGTAGAATGCCGTTGAAACTTCATAAAAATACTACTCCATACAACTAGAATAACGCATATGGCATCGACCAATTTCAAGCGAATCACGAGAAATCGATTTTTAAAATTTATGAACATTATTTCCCACTTACTGAAATTTACTGAAATTTAATGATTTCTTGGTCGTTACTCGATGAAATCTTGAGCAATTAATTTCTAAAATAATAGAGGACAATACATACAACTTTCATTTTGAGTGATCCTAGTTAAAAATGAGTGGAATGGGAGTTCTTGGTTTTAGAAGATTGAAATGAAGCTTTTTTCATGTTTTTAACATTTACAACAAACTTTTGTTTAAAAAAGGTATGTAGAAGGAGGATACGGCAGCAGAATGAGATGGCGAATGATGACTAATATAACAAGAGGAAGATTATACCAAAATCCAAGACAAGTGAAAGGAAATAAAGGGGGACAAGGAGACAATGTCAGATGGTAGGTAGAACATGAAAAAAGGGGAACAAAGTGGATGCTAGGTTAAATATGGTGTGTACTGTGTGTTTATAGTTGATTTTGCATTAGAAACATTGAAGTACCAAGCCATGCAATATAATGTCCATATATGAGCGAACGGTATCAAATTAAATACGATCGTATACAGAAATATGTCACGATCATAAAACAATAATAAAATAAACAAGTTAACTTATTTTGTTTAACACCAAAATGTCGACATTTGACGTAAAAAGTTTCAAACAAAGATTTAATTATTTTTCCAAATTAAAATTATGGAATATTTTTACAATTTGAATTAAAAATCGAATAATTATTTGAATATAAATATTATTATAAAAACCCCAAATTGAACATCTAAAACTAATTAAATATTTCAAAAATCAAAGTGATAAAATTCTGAGTCGTTACATTAGTATAAATAAATTAAAATTATATAATTATATAACGTATATGTATAATATAAGTAGAACTATAAGAAACCAAAACAAATTTTTGGAGTAAATACATATATGTGGTAGTGTATCATGATTTTAGATGCGTTTGCCACTTGAATCACAAAGGTATTTCATAGAAATACCCTATTCCCTAAATCGGTATCACTTAAATTATATTAAAGTTTATTAATCTTTAATAGTTGCTCTGTATCATTTATATATAGGTAAATTACTTTCATACTCACTAGTTATTGAGCAAACTCAAGCTAGAACTGTTACATATAGTACTATTAATATATTCCCTGTATGAGGTATGATACATACTTATATGTATTAAGAAAACACAAGGTACATTCATTATACTTAGGTCATCGAGAAATGGTAGGTAAAAGTGACTAATCTCTCTTTATTTTTTGATCAAACTCGAGGTGATGGTCAAGAGCTAAGGCCATGTTAGGAATTATATATGATACAATCGATAAGGAGTTATTCATCGCTTACGAGTCTATGATATATTATGCAAACTTGAAGTTTGAATCCCAAAGCAATCAAGTATTAACACTGGCAGAGAAATCGAATGTTTTCTATATTTCTTTTTGGATTTTGAGGAATTTGAAAACAAGAAATTAAGCCGATGGGCTTCTCAACACAAGTTTCTATGACAACACTTCGAAATAATTAGTTTTAAGGACAAAAGCTAAAATAAATTATTATTTTTCTAAATAAAAATGAAAAATGAAGAAAAATAAAAGAAATTATCGTTTTTCTAAAGGAAAATGACAGCGTTATCCTAGAAACTTATTTTCCTGACTTATAAAGCCCACTAAGTGAAAATCCTCATGAAAAATCTAGTGGGAGCCTTATTCTAAATGATTGCATTAAACCATTCTAATAATTAAATACACATGCTATACAAAATTAAAATTATCTACTTCAATTTTCTTTTGCAACTAACCTAGTTAAATTAATTTTTTATTAGTTGAATTATACTAATGAACTGAATTAACATTGACAAAGGAATATAAAATATACTTAGTAAAAAATATTTATGCATGTTGTCACTTCAAGACTCATACAAGAACCAAATTATATGGCTACTAAATATGTTTGTATCTTGCTAAGTTAAGTATTTATTTTCCCGAGACCGCGCATTGTCTTTTATGAATTTTGTACTGTAACGAAATACAAGAATATGGATATTTGATTCATATTTAAATACATATATATATATATATGTTGTATGGTGAACAGTCATGGTATATGAAATCTCGATGAAAATGATTCATCCGAAGTAAATAAACCATAGTGCAAGATCATATGTTCAATATGATTGATTATAATGAGAATTTTTTTCTATTAAAAGAAATGTTGTACTAAGGACTAATAACTGACCTAAGAATTCAATCATTGAAATGTCCGTTTTGATTAGTTTACACTGGTGCAACTTATTTAATATTTTTGAAATGTAAAGGACATCAAAATGAATTTCTTTAAAGATTTCAATGAAGTCATGTAGTAAGGGTTTCCTGTTGAATGGTCGACCATTTGGAAAGGAAAATAAATGTCTAAGAGTGGAATTAACATATGCATAGCTGGGATGAAGAGAGTGAATAATCACCTCTGCTTCACGAGAGACATCAAAGACGAGAACTGTATGAAATGCTAATGCATGCTTAATATGGAATGAGAAATGTAATTTTTGTCCTAGTGCTCTCCTCATAAGAGGATCGGTTTTTCATCAAAAGAAGAAGAAGAAGAAAGAAATGTAATTACTATTCCACATGTATTTTTATATAGAATTTTTTTCTATAAGAGTTATTTCTTCAAGTTCAAGATATTTAATCTGAAACTCTCAACCATTGTTTGGATCAAAAATGAAACACACCCAATAAAGTATCAATGAACGTTATAATAAGTTAAAAGAGAGAACAAAACATAATTTTTTATATGCGTTCGACGAATACTCCGGCCTACGTCCACTTTATCACTTTTTATTGATCGTACTTTGCTCCTATAAAGTATATTTTATAAGTTGGTATCTTTTAACTCGGATATGAGTTCTATAGAGTTTGATTCAGAGTTGTATTTATCAACTTGTCATACTTCAGAGCTCATAAAGAAGATCAGAAAAAAATTCATTCCAAGTGAGCCTCTTCTCCTATTTATAGACGAAGACTAGCAAATTAAGCTTCCAAATTCACGACATACATTCTCTATGTTCACCGCATATCTTCTTAAAAAAGTAGCTTACTAAGCCGTATACTACAACTAAGACCCGAGTTGTACACCTTAACTTGGTGCTGAGTTGAGGATCACTCGGGTCGGGTTGAGACTTGGATTAGGCTTGACTCGAAGTCGGTTTGCATTTCTATTTTTTTATTCCTTCCCTTAAGTTTTGTTTTCTCTTTCATCACTTTTCCTAAGGTCCAACTCGGACTTGACTCCGACCCAGGTTGTACTTTGCTCTTCCGCATCCATTTTGCTTTCCAATCCTTGACACTATTAGCTTAAATTACGACTTGGCACCAAGTTAGGGGAGTGAATTGTAAACATTTATCCAAAAAAATTAATCATTTTGCACTTCCGCTTCCATTTTGCTTTCCAATCCTTGACCTGGGAGTGAGTTGTATTTTGATTCCTCGAATCCATTTTTCTATCATCTTTTGGTCCAGTTCAATTATTCGAGCCTATTCGAAGATTGTGGGAAATTTTCCCACAACACTTGCTCCGCAAATTATGCCTTGTGAATATAAGGTGTGATTTGCTAAAGAACAAGTGTTGAAAGTGATCAATCATCGACAATTAATCTCTCTGGTTATCTAATGGACCAATTATAGAGAACCGTTTGATTCCCTTGGATTCACTTGTAAATCAAAGGCTATTCCAGACCATTATATCTAAGAACTCGGGTCCTTGCTTAAGTGTTAGTCGTAAATCATTATTATTGCTTTCTCCCTTGGAATCATCATATCATAAATCAATATTAGTATCATCTTATGTTTTGCCGAGATTTCATTACTAAATCATATAACCACGTCGATAGTCGTAGAATTATTGCCACTGATTGGAGTATTATTTACGAGTCGTTTTATATCGTCCAACATCATATCATAAGTCCAACTAAATTGAGGCAATGACTTAATCCAGATATCATTATCAAACATTTTAAAGTCTAGAGGCATTCAAATCCCCAAGTCTAATTTCTGATCACTCTAGATCATTTAATATCCAGTTTAGTTTTTGATCTCACCAGAATATATAATCATATATCCAATCCAATTTCTGATCTCTCTGGATGACATAACAAATATTCATTTCGATTTTTAATTTCTTAAACCGCATAGTCATATATCCATAGTTAGTCCAATATGCTCTCTCTCTCTAGTGAGGGGACTTATTATCCAAATGCACCCATCCGCTTACTCCCTGATGACGGAATTCACTATCCAAGTGCGTCCATCCACCAACTCTCCAGCAATAGGACTTGCTATCCCGATGTGAATTCATCTATTTTCTTTGGTGAGGGAACTCTTTATCCGTGCTTGCCAATCCACTTATTCTTTAGTTTAGAGAACCGTATCCAATACAAGTACATCCAATTGCTCCCTAGCAAGGAGACTTGCACTTCATAGTTCATCGCCCCATCTCTCCGATTAGTGGAGCCATGTCCTATTATTTTACCATATCTCGTTTAAGGAATAACCAAATTCTTTTGGTATCCTATCATAATATCAATATCAGTTATCATGTTCAAATGATTTTTAAGTCCATATATCCGTTAGTCATTCAATTATCGATTTTTAGTCAAATACATCAAGAAAACATAAAAACATCCAATCCTATTAAGGACTACCTCCAGATTTTTAACTCAAACATGCCTTGGCATTGATTGAGATCCTATGCACCTATAAGTGGCTTGGTAGTTATCCTGCATTATTTTTTCAAAACAAAAGAAAAGTTTGGAAATCAAAATTGGCCCAATTCCTCCCAATCACGGGATTGTCATCCTTGACCCAGATCCTTGGTCGCTTTTAAATATATTCATTATAAATGGTGGTCATTCCTACGGTGCCACTGCATTTTGTACCATAATAAGTTGATTCCTGATATACTATTGTAAGTGGTTACTCTAACCCACTACTCTATCAAGTCTCACAAATGCCTATGCTCATTCATTTCATTTCCATCCAACTCATGGAATACACAAAATTTTCTAGATCTTCTCTCCAAATCCATAGGCTCACTCCTTCCATTTGTAAGGAATATATTCCTTGCTATCCAATATATCCTCTCTAGGGTTTCAATCAAATCTATGTAGGAAGAGAACTTATGCTACGTCCTATTTCGCTTCGATCCTTCGATGCTACCGTCAGCTTTTCGCCTTCCTCTGCGTTTTGCATATCCCATCTTGGATGATCCTTCATCATATATGGCATTGGCTTTGGCACGCTTAGCTAGTGTTTCTTCCTGGAAAAAATATCAATCGTTTTTATAGTAAAAATCTAGAAGATCCACATGGGAATCCTTTTCAATAGCAATCGTGAAATTAGTATTACCCGCAATTCTAAAAACCACCGCTATCAAGGATATCGACAGATCTGGTTTCTGTAGTGTAGTGGTTGTTGCATTGAATTTGGTCAAGTAGCTCCATAAGGTTTCACCATGCCTAATTTCCAGACTTGAAAGCATTATCACATTCTTCAGTCATGCTAATAACTCTAAATTGGTTGATAAATTTGTCCACCAATCCATTCTATGTGCTATTAGATTCATCTCTTCTGAAACCACATCGATGCTAAATTGTCACGTATGATGGGAAACACCATCCCATTACTTCTTATGAAGCTCCTAACACTCCCATATCTAGATATATTTCATCAAATGCACCGTTGGATCTGTTCTCCCTTCGTACGACTCCAAAATAGGTAGTTCAAAATCTTGTGGGTTCTTGGCGAATCAGTTGTTTGAGGTAATGTTTATGTTCACATCCTCCATATATTGACCCAGAGATCCACCTCAGACCTCTAATCTTGTCAATTTTTCTAGACAATCATCCTATGTTGGTTGAAATCTTTGAGACTCCATGTTTCGATTCATCTCTTCATCATGTCCCTCATTGCCAGCGGGAATTTCTGGTTCTAATTCCTATTTTTGTACATTCACGATCTAATTTCCGTTCTATTATTCAACATCATTCCTTAAAGTGCTCCGTCCAGTCCCAAGTCCTAGACAACCATGGACCCAATCCCAAGTTCAGTCAACTATTCGGTTGTTCATTATTTGTTGAAACTCCAAAATGCGATAACTTTTACATACGGACTTGGATTGAGGAGAGGTTTGAACTACTTTTCATCATTTTTAAATATATACAATCCAAGTTTTGGAGGATTTTAGAGTATTTTATTTCAAAGCCCAAGTAGGATCCATTTTCATAGGTATTCCAAAACTTAAGACTAGAAAGGAGGCTGGGAGGGTGTGTCATTGACATTGGATGCAACAACCCAACATTGAGAAACAATTAATTAAAATTAATAAAAATGCTATAATAATTAAAATGGATTTTTAAACATTCAATGTGAATAATTTTGGAACTTGATGACAAATTATTTTTGAGACAAATATTTATTGTGATTTATTAGTAAATGATGTATTTGCTTATTTTAAGAAATAATGATATTTTAAAGTTAAAATTATATTAAAAGTGATTGAAATATTTTTATAATGTAAATTTTAATGGAAAATAAGATTATAAGTTTATCTAAAAAGAAAATGAAATTTTATCTTATTTGTAAATTAATTTAATAAGTGGTCCCTTAACCCATTGGTCCTAGGATTAGGGGAGTTGTTTGCACCAAAATTGGGCACAACACTTTTCGAAAGTTTTTGAAGAGATAATAAATGAAGAAATCAAATTGAAAATGAGGATTATCTAACAAAAACTCCAAGTCACAGAAAAGTAAATTGCACGGAAGACAGTAATTTAGAGTGGTTCGACGATTTGCCTACATCCACTATGAAGTTTTCTCACTTTATTGCTTGATACTTGAAGATTACAAGTTTTTTATAATGAAGTACAGCAGATGGTAAGTCAAAATTCAAAATCAATGGCAGTGATGATGATATGGAGTGATTCTGGCAGCGTCCGGGCGTACTTTTTCTCTAAAAATTCTCCGATTCCCTTTCTGAATGACCAGGGCCTCTATTTATAGGCGTAGGATGCTGATATTTCGCTGAAAATTCGGGAGAACACTTCTGGCACATGAGGGGGCCCACAACCCCGGCCTCAGGAAATTTGGGCCCACTTTGGGATCGATTCGAACTACATTCGAATCGATCAGAAAATCATCCAATCGAAGTGAAATTTGGTGTGGACATTCTTCAACATGTATGCAAGCTTTTGTGAAAATTTTGCGGCATTTGGACTTATGGATCTCGAGATATGGTCATTTCGAAATTGTGTTCTCTGGCCGTTCGTCTCGTTCGAATCAACCTCCTCGTATCGATTCTTCGATTCGATGGTGGCTTGTGGCTCCATGATGGCATGGAGCGGAACTTTCGTATCGATCCGCTTTCTTCGCATATTTGATCGAGTTATCTCGAATACTTCGCCGCCTTGACCCGATGGATTCGGAGGCTTCAACCACACCTGGATTCGAGCAATATGTCATTCGTATCGATCGTGTCTTGCTTGGGTTGATCGATACGAAATGACCGCACATGATGGATTCGAAGTGAGGTGCTTTCATGGATTCGATGACCGTGAGTTTGAAGGATTCGAACCAGGTGGAGGCGAGGCTATCTTCCTTTCGACCGTTTTAAGTGTTATGGATTCGAAGGCTGATGTTACTGATGGACTCGAACATCACCCTTTTGATGGATACGAAGGAGGAAGCTCCGATGGATACGAAGTAGTACATCTGGACCGATTCGAACGAATGCTTGCTGGTGGTTGTGAACTAGATGGAGTCGAACCGATGGATACGAATAGAATTTCTGTCTATGGATTCGAACTAGGGCGTGACCTATGGATTCGAACAAGGGCTATCTCCTTCATCTTGAATCGATCATAGCTTGAGCATATGAACTCGGATCGTCTTGAAATTTAAGATGCTGACTTCTATGATCTTTCTTGTCATGTCCTATCAATTGTAGCTCAATCTGGACTCGGCCAAAATTCAGCGATATCCATAGTGAAGCGAAGTATGACCAATCTCTGAGACGAACTATCCTTTGTTTTCGATCGATCTTTTGGTATCAGGGCTTTGCCAAAAAGTGGGACAACATTTGCCCCCCAAAGTACGTCTTGTGGAAACATGACGTGCTTTGAAAAGCTGCGATTTCTCTCTGAACAATCATTGCTCTTTTGTCGAAGGTTGTAACCTTGCGTTGATATGATTGATTGCTGTAGAATAATGCTTAGCTGTTTGTCGTTGTAATCGTAATGAGATGTGTATTCAATTCCTGTGAATGTTGAAAATCGAATATTAGTCTAACATATAAATATATTTGTTATTTCGACTCCTGTTAACGTTGCGTGTTCACGAGTTGTCGGGTTTTCTCTTTATTGAATTTCGTATTGATCCTCTCCTGGATCGATGTGAGATTTGAGTCGCAACAACGTTTGGCAGTTGTTTTAAGGATTTTCTTCGCATCGATCCTCTCCCGAATCGATATGGAAGGTCGAAAGGTTGACATTGTATTGATAAATTAAGAATTTGACGGATGCCAAATGCTTGTTCGAATCGATGCTAATGTATAGGCCATGATGGATACGAAATTGTTTTCGTATCAATGTGAAGTGGATGGAGTGGTCAACTCGCTGAAACAAACATGAGCTTCGAACCGTTGGGACTCATCGTCATTGGTTATCTTTGTCGCTCACGTCGAATCGATGGATCCGTCGTCTATTTCGAATCAATAGAAATTTTTGGCGATGGATTCAAAACTACCGTTTGACTCGACGTGATAGTGGACCTGGAATGACCGGTTGCATCTGACCGGGATACGAATCGTCCCTGCTTCTCCTTGGGCGCATATAAATACTTGGGGACTTAGCCATTTTCTCACTTTTTACTTTTTACTGCCTCCTTCATCTTTCGCATCGATCTAGTAACTTGAAAAAGGAGAACTGTGTCGTGCCTTCGACTCGATCAAATTCAGCCCTTCAAATTTTCGAATCCCAATTCTAAATTAGGTAAATAATTACGAATCCAAGTGACGGAGTTATCCCATATTCATTTTTTCCTTTTCAATCATCTTTCCTGGCATCATGTGAAACCAGATCTGGGGATGGACCTCGGTCGTAAATGGCCATGGCTGTGTTCGAATCGATTGGGGAAGAAGGAATTAAGGATTTTGAACAATTGATCAAGGGTAGCTCGGCCTCCACTTCGTACCGATGAAAAGAAAAATAGCGTTTGATCTCGTATCGATTACTGGGTGTTGGGTTCGCATCGGTGTCGTGTGGGTTGAAGAATGAGGGCTGTTCGCATGATCGATGCGAAGCTCTCTGATTCGCAATCGATACGAGGTTGGCACAACTCAACCGATACGAGGGGTATCGATTCGATCCTGAGTGATACGAGGCGTATCTGTTTCGAACCGATGCGGTACAAGGCATATTGACTCAAACTCGATCGATACGAAGTGTATCGATTCGAACTCGAGCGTTACGAAGCATATTGGTTCGAACTCGATCGATACGAAATGGGGGCTTCTGTCCTTTCACTGTTTTGAACTGTGGTGATCGATCCCAAGCCAAGGTTCGGTGAATTAGGGAACCTTTTGTATATTTGAACACTTGACTCCAGCGAGCTTCATTCTTGCATATCTGGACTTAACTGTATAACATCATATTTGAATGCCTTTCGAAGCTCGTCGATGGAACCAAAATTTAGCAACATGATGAGGAATTTGAACTGGGATCGATTGCTAACATCCGGACGGTTTGGTGATGACGGCCAGCGATGACGGTTACTCCAATTGGACTCCGACTAACCTTGTCGCTCGCAAGTTTTCTTTAATTCTGCAAGATCTTTTCAATTAATGCACAGCATTGCACTACACGGCACATTCATACACTTTACACTGGGGAATGCATGGGTTCTTTATCTTCTAATGATGATTTCTCATGAGTTAGCTAGTTATGGAATCTCCGAGCTCCCAACAACAAGAGGTACAGTGTTCGCCCCCTCCCGCGCTTGAAATTCCTGATATTTCTGCCGAAGTAATTGATCCGGCTCCGGATGAATTGCCGAATGCTTTATTTATCGAGAACCCTGTTGACTCCGTCCAGTCCAATATCTCTGAATCTTTGCTGGGCCAGATATGTCTGAAACATAACCTATCTACGGATGATGTGTTGTTATCGGGTGCTGATGACAGACCTCATAATCCGCCCGAAGGGTACACTGCCTTCTACCGTCATGCTTGTGCGGCTGGAACTCTTCCTCCATTTAATCAGTACATCAGAGAGATGCTGTCATTTTTAGGAATTGCTCCCTCACAACTTCATCCTAACGGACACGCGTTGCTGAATAGTGCCTTCGTCATATTTATGGATTGTTTCTTTCGCCCGCCAAGGCCGTCTGATATTAGACACATATTTAACTTCAAAAGTAGGGGTGATAGCCCATCTTTTACTTTTCTGGAAGCAGTCAGAAACTGCTAGGTTGTGATCGGGGCTTGGACTAGACTTAGCTATTTTAAAGCCGAATGGTTTTTTGTTCGGTGCCCCCCAGGGTTTGCTAGGCGATGGTTGTCTAGACGTAAGTGTCGCAAATCTTTCTTGAATGGCTATTCTTAACACTTGTACTAATACTCTATCCTTCTTATAGCCATCATTTCGAGGCCAGACGATGGGTATTATAAAGGCGTTGTTCAGAGCTTACAAGAGGTCCCGAGCGACTTAAGGCATGTCGACTCGTTGTTAACTGACGACAACTTAAGGATGCTGGGTTTAATTAAAATGAACCAGAGCATTGTTATTAAGGGGTTGGCGAAACCGGCTTCGAAGAAAAAGAAGAAAACTATGAAAACAAAACCCGGCATAGTAATAAGAGAAGCGAGCGATGACGAAAGGACGCCCACAGATACTGAGCTAGCGGCTGATCTTTCCCGAATAGAAGAGAAGCGGAAAGGCAAGGCTGTTGTCCCTAAATTTAAGAGACGGAAGTCTGTAGTTGTATCTCGTTCCATCCCTAGAATTACTATCTCTGACGCCGCTCCTTGTCAATCAGGAGATATTTTTGGAGGGCTGGATGACATTCCCATCCCGAAGTACGTATCTCTCCACCAAGAGTCTAGGTTGGAAGAACTCCGGGAAGCGTTAGAAATAAGCGAGCCTTTACCCGTTAATGCAATCGACACTTCTGGTTGGTCGGGGGTTTTGCACATTTGCATACACTTTCACAACACTACATGACTTCCGCATACATCGTAGTGCCTTCACTTGGTGTTTAATTGAGTTGTTTCTCTTTTGTAGGTGTTATGTCTGGCCGTCCATCTACACTGGATAAACTCCTAAGAGTGCATCATCCTTTGTCCTACTATGAATCTCGTCATGGGGATTCCGATCGTGATCGCGAACGGAGGTATTATGGGCAAAGAATATTATGCGAGGGACTATCCCCGAAGCTACTCTAGTTAGGAACGCTCGGACAGAGATCGGAGATACCGTTCTCCTTCTTGCTCTCCTCCGCCACCCAAAAGCCATACACATGTATCTGAGCCTTTGCGACAGCAGCCGTCTTCACAGATTTCGAGGCCTGAATCGCATCGTTCTTGGACTGGAGTTGTTACGACCACAGCTGTGGAGGAGGCTCCTATTGAACCAACGGTGAAGGGGCTATCAGAATCGCCCAACTGAAGAAAGATTTTCCGAAAATATGCTTTGACGCTCACATATTCCCTCCTAACCTTAAAAGAATTCTTGAAGATGCTGTGAACACAGCACTCAGTTATACCCGCAACTTTTACGCCCAGTATAAGGAATGGTAAAGGCGGCCGTTAAAGCTTCAAAAGTAGCCTTTGATCGCGCCAAAATCATTGAGAAACTAGAAGCTGACTTGGCCCAAAAGAATCGTATCGTCGAGGTCCTTCAATCTGAGACGGAATCCTCCCGCAGGGCTGAAGTTGAATCGCTAAAAAAGGTCGATGAGACGCTAGTAGAGATGCCAAAAATGCAACAGACGCATTGTACCTTAGTAGAAGACTTGGGCCATTGATACAAAAATGTTGAGGCCGAGCGGGATGCAGCAGTTATAGAACTGGAGGAGTTAAAGGCCAAGTTTTTCGACATAAGTAAGGAAAGGGATGACGCCAATACGGCCGCTCAAGAGGCATGTGAGCAAGTCGTGTCTTTTCGGGCTGAGCGCGATGCAGCGGTCGCAAAGGTCAAGGTGATGGAAACGGAAGTGGAGGAGAAAATTCAGGCGCAGCGGTTCAAGATGGAGGCTGAGTTTGATGAACTCCTGGACACATATAATGCTAAAGTGTTATAGCACAGAAATCTCGCCTAGCTAGGAGATTACTCTATGCTTCTCTACAGTGCTTGGAAAAAACTAGTGGAGAACAAGAAGATATCTTGTCCAGATGAAACACTGGACGAGTTTGAACTTGAATCACGTCTACTCAGTGAGGAAGAGAAAAGAATTCTTCATGAAGCGATAATATCCATTGAGAAAGAAAAACTCGGTATTTAGCAGACGGAGATCGGCGAGGGTTCGGGTGTTGCGCATCACGGCAAGAGTATTGAAATTTCTGTCCCGACTTCGTCCGAAGTTACCGCCGCGATTGATCCACAAATCGTTCCTGCCTACAATCCGGATCAACCGGGATTATCTCCCACTAAGACCGTTGTCTCCGAACCTGTCCAAGCTCCGAGGCAAGGCAAGGAAGGTGCTTCGAACATTTCCCTTGTGTTATAAAACGACGATCTTGGAGTGAATTTGTTGTACTGACTATTTTTGCTCTTTTTTGTTCAATGATTGAAAGTGTTGCGCCCATGCCCCCAGTACCTCCGGTCCTATATCCAACACAGGGAGCTATCGCTACGGAAGCAATTACAACTGCTGCCATGACTGGCGACATTGGAGAGGGGAGCTCGATGTCATTTGATACTCAAATGATTGAGGAGCTTCTTGGTCAATCTCTTGAACCTTTTCCTGATCCTTCATTCGTAATGAGCGGAGTCGCTCCAGCTTTTAGTTCTTTCATGCCGACCACCAGTGTATCCAACGCAGCTCGGGTGTCTCGAGAAGAAGAGTTTTTTGCTGAGATAAGCGCCGAGATGGCCGCGGTGACAACGGTCGGTGGTTCTGGAAGCCGCATCGCCCCATCAAGCTTATCTCCTTTGATGGTAATTTCTCCTAGCGGCACGGTGACCATCTCAAGTGTTGCTGCTCAGACACCTGTCACAGCTCCTATGCCTTCAGTTTGCCCTTCCAAAAGAATCTCTGTCCCTTCCAGCTCCGATGAAGATGTTGATATCATGCCAGAATCGGAGGATAAACCGAAGAAGGGCAAGAAATCTCGAAGGAAATCTGGTAGTGGTTCCAGTGGCTCGACTCCAAAGAAGAAGCCTCGAAAGAAGAAGGATTGAGCTTCTTGACTTGTAATGTAGTTGTTAATAGTAGTTCTTTTACTTCTTCTTTCGCTCTTTTAGAGCCGTGTATAAGTATGGATTCGGCCTCCACTTAATCGAAATTTTTTGGTTTGCCATGTAATCAAACTCCTTTTCGTTAGTTGATGGAATGGGAAATTGTTCTTTTCTTTTGCTTAAGTATTGTATTGGCTGTCTCATGAACACATATGTCATAAGTCTTGAACACGCGTCCGCACTCCGGGGACTTAGAGCTATTGGCTGCACTTTAGTTCACGCTCTGGGAACTTAGAGTTGATAATTATACTCTGATTCACGCTCTAGGAATTTTGATTTAATGTTTATACTCCAATTCGCACTCTGGGGATTTGGAGTTAGCCTGTATGTTTCGGTTCACACTCCGGGAACCTGGAATTGATATTTATACTCCACTTCACGCTCTGGGAATGTGGAGTTGGTGTTTATACTCCGGTTCGCACTCTGGTAAGCAAGAGTTGATGTTTATACTCCAATTCACACTCTGGGAATTTGGAGTTAGTGTGAATGTTTAGGTTCGCACTCCGGGAACCTGGAACTGATATTTATACTCCAATTCACGCTCTGGGAATGTGGAGTTAGTGTTTATACTCCTTGTTCGCACTCTGGGAACTTGGAGTCCGTTTGCGCTCTGGGAACGATTTATTTGATGTTTATACTCCAATTCGCACTCTGGGAATTTGGAGTCCGTTCGTACTCTGGGAACGAGTTATTTGATTTTTATACTCCAATTCGCACTCTGGGAATTTGGAGTCCGTTCGCGCTTTGGGAACGAGTTATTTGATGTTTATACTCCAATTCGCACTCTGGGAATTTGGAGTCCGTTCGCGCTCTGGGAACGAGTTATTTGATGTTTATACTCCAACTCGCACTCTGGGAATTTGGAGTCCGTTCGCATTCTGGAACGAATTATTTGATGTTTATACTCCAATTCGCACTCTGGGAATTTGGAGTTAGTGTAAGGATTGTCGTGTATCAATTCTTGTAAATGTTGATGTAGTGTTCTGCCCCCGAGCTCGGGTTTCACTTAGTGAGTGACCGGTCGTATCACAGTCACTCCCTATTTGAATAAATCCCACCGCATGATGGAACTTAGCTCTCCGTGCATCGTGATATTGTTCATCATATTCAATGAATCACAGCTCTGGCTCGAAGAGATGGCATTTTATTGCTGAAATGAAAGAAGCATGGCAAAATCAATTGCCTTATTACAAATTCAAACTTCGAAATGCAAAAATAAAATGCAAAGGAAGAAATTGACTAAAAAAGATAAATAAAGCCTGTTATGTGTAGTAGCGACGGAGACTTTCGCTATTCCAGGCTCTTGGAAAAGTAAGACTGTCAACGGTCGACAACTTGAACATGCCATCTTCGAGCTTTTGTGAATTCACATACGGCCCTTCCCAATTTGGTTTCATGTGCGAAGGGACCGGATAAATTCTCTTGAGTACGAGATCGCTGAGTTCAAAGGTTCGCGGTCTGACCTTGGCATTGTATATTCGGGCGACTCGACCCCGATATGCGGCTGCCCTCAAATCAGCCTCTTCACGCTTCTCATCGAGTAGGTCTAAAGATTCAGCAAGTAGTGAACTTCCATTTCGACTGGAATAACGGCTTCGGAGCCATAAGATAGAGAAAATGGAGTGTGCCCGGTTGTAGTTTTGTGAGTTGTCCGATAAGCCCATAAAGCCATAGGAAGTTCATCAACCCACTTGCCCCCGGCCTTTTCCAGTCATTTCTTCAAAATAGATTTGATAACCTTATTAACAGCTTCAACTTGACCATTCGCTTGAGGGTGCGCTACTGTAGAGAATTTCTTATGGATGTGGAATCGTTAACAAAATTTCTTGAATTCAATACTGTCGAATCGGGCTCCATTATTGGTGATAATAGTATGCGGGAGACCAAACCGGCAGATGATGTTGCGTACCACGAAGTTGATTACATTCTTGTCGTAATTGTTGCAAGAGGTTCAGCTTCAGCCCATTTGGTGAAGTAATCAACTGCGACGATGGCGTACTTCGCGCCACCTTTAGCTAAAGGCAATGCACCAATTATATCAACCCCCCATATTGCAAATGGCCAAGGACTGACCATTTGGGTTATCTCAGTAGGTGGGGCTCTAGGGATCCGAGCGTGTTTTTGGCATTTATCACTTTTTTACCATAGTCCATAGCATCGCGATTAACAGTAGGCCAATAATATCCATGTCGTAGTATTTTCTTGGCAAGTGCTTGCCCCCCAGTGTGATCGCCACATTCTCCTTCGTGCACATCGTGTAACACTCGTTTGACTTTGTCGTGTGCGATACACCAGAGAAGAGGAATAGAATACCCCCTTCGATATATAACTCCATTCTGAATGACAAATCGTGAAGCTTTTCAGAGAACTTGTCTTTTCTCGCTCCGACGTTCAGGTAATATACCATGCTCAATGTAATCTCGATAGAGGGTCATCCACGACTCCCTACTGGAAGTAGCTTCAAATGTGAAATCATTCTCCATTCGATCAATGCTCGGAGAGGATAGAGTTTCAACAGGAACGAGTCCCAACTGTTGAGCTTCGCCCGTACTTGCCAACTTTGCCTACGAATCGGCTTTCTGATTGTGCTCTCGGGGTATGTAGAAAATGGTATAATAATCAAATTGATCAAGCATCTCCCGGACTCGGGTTAGATAAGAAGCTAGTCTTCGATCTTTGGCCTGATATTCACCCGGAACCTGGCATACTACCAACTGAGAATCACAGTAAATTTCCACAGCGATAATTCTTAGGTCATGGGCTAACTTCAACCCAGTAAGCAAAGCCTCATATTCAGCTTCATTGTTGGTTACACGGAAATCAAACTTTAAAGCATAGCATATGGATCGACCCTTGGGGGTTTCAAGCACTACCCCTGCGCCTGAGCACCGATCGTTGGATGCACCATCAGTGTACAGCTTCCATATGTATTCGGGAGATTTGCTAGTCTCAGGTAAGTTTTCAGGAACAGTGAATTCGGCAATGAAATCGCTAGGACTTGATTGTGTATGGCCCTTCTTGGAGTATATGTGATGTCGACTTGAC
Source organism: Allium cepa (assembly GCA_030765085.1). Classification (NCBI taxonomy): domain Eukaryota; kingdom Viridiplantae; phylum Streptophyta; class Magnoliopsida; order Asparagales; family Amaryllidaceae; genus Allium; species Allium cepa. The sequence goes on along the minus strand of CM060934.1, from coordinate 951,519,125 downwards.
TCAGTTCAATGTTCCATTTCAGTAACCTGTCAGACGTCTCAGGTCGTGTGAGGACCTGTCGTAACGGCTGATCGGTGTACACAGTGATGGGATGAGCCTGAAAATACGGACGGAGCTTCCTCGAGGCGGCGACTAGGCAATATGCCAACTTTTCTAGCCATGGATAATTTCTTTCGGCTCCGGTTAATCGTTTACTAACATAGTAGACCGGTTTCTGCACTCGGTCTTCCTCCCGAACTAACGCAGCACTGATTGCGTTTTCAGATACCGCCAGGTAGAGATGTAACTGTTCATTGTCAACAGGTTTTGAAAGAATCGGCGGTGTGGAAAGATGTTGAACTAGTGATTGAAATGCGCCCTCGCATTCCGTAGTCCATTCGAAGTTTCGTTTCCCTTTTCGGATCAGATCGAAGAAGGGTATGCATTTGTCAGTTGACTTCGAGATGAACCTGCTCAGTGCTGCAACCTTCCCATTAAGACTCTGAACCTGCTTTATGGTCCTTGGAGTTTGAAGATTCCTGATAGCCCAGATCTTTTCAGGGTTAGCCTCTATCCCTCGGGCGTTGACGATGAACCCAAGGAATTTTCTGGATGTGACTCCAAAATGATATTTTAGAGGATTAAGCTTCATCCCGTATCTCCGGAAAATATTGAACATTGATTCTAAGTCTTTGACGTGATCAGTGGTGTACCGCGATTTCACCAACATGTCATCTACATAAACTTCCATAGTCTTTCCGATCTGGTCGGCAAACATCCGGTTGACTAAGCGTTGGTAAGTTGCTCCGGCATTCTTTAATCCAAAAGGCATGAAGTATAGTCCCAGATCAGTTATAAAGCTCGTATGTTCTTGGTCGGGCACATGCATGGGTATCTGATTGTAACCAGAGTAAGCATCCATGAAAGATAGTGATTCGTGTCCGGCCGTTGAATCCACAAGTTGATCAATTCGGGGAAGTGGAAAGCTGTCTTTCGGATAAGCCTTATTTAAGTCAGAGTAATTAATGCACGTTCTCCATTTCCCATTTGGTTTTCGGACAAGTACAGGGTTGGATACCCACTCCGGGTACAGAGCATCCCGGATAAACCCATTTGCCTTTAGCTTATCAACTTCTTCTTTGAGGGCGGCAGATCTCTCTGGATCCATACCGCGTCTCTTTTATTTAACCGGGATATACCATGGGTCAATATTCAAGGTGTGGTTCGCGATGTCCAGCGAGATTCCACACATATCAGAGTGCGTCCAAGCAAATACGTCTAGATTTGCTTGGAGAAATTCAACCAATTCCTGTTGTGCCTGTGGGTTTAGCTGAGACCCAATTTTTAACATTTTTGAATCATCATCATCACCGATTGGAACATCAATCGTCAGTTTGGCTGGGGAAGCTTGAATTTCTTTAGATTCATCATTATCTTCATTGTCTCTGGGGTCAAGATCCCTCTGGAATTGGTCGTGGTGCCCGGGACGAGGCCCAGGCACTAATAGTCAATCGTCGGCGAAACTGACGCAGAGAGATTCCTCCACACCCTTTCCTTTCTCCTTTCGATGTGCTTCTCGCAGCTCAGCAACATAGCAGGCTCTCCCAACAGCCTGATCTCCCTAAATGACTCCAATCCCATGATCAGTGGGGAATTTCAAAGTTAAACACCACGGGGCAATCGCTGCCCTGAATTCGGTAAGGGCCGGTCGGCCCAAAAAGGCATTGTATGGAGAGTGGATATCTAAAACAACAAACTGTAACGTTCGAACTCTTCGGTGTTCTCCGACTCCTAACTCCACTGGCAACTCCACCACTTCAGTGGGTATATTAGAACTTCCGTCGAAGCCATGGATTCTAGATTGACAAGGCTTTAAATCTTTGGCTTACATCTTCATTTGATCATATGCTCTCTTAAACAAAATGTTTACCGAACTCCCACTGTCCACCAGGATCCTCTTCATCCAAGCAGGACCAACCTGGGTAGATATGACTAGTGGGTCTATAGTTGGGGCTTCGACCCTATCAGCATCTCGGTTTCTAAATACGACATTGTCTGCCATCGTTCTCTGTTGTTTGTCCGGGGCCCCTTCATCAAGCATACTGCAACTCTCGAAATCTACATGCCTGATCAAATTGGCATATGATTCCATTTCTCTCCACCTTCGGTCCGCTGGATGGGGACCACCACTAACTGTATTAATAACCAATCTCCCGCCTGTACGAGCGGGCTTCTCCTGTCTCTCTTGGTTTTGCGCACGGTTTTGGTTTGACGGGCCCACACCACCAGCCTGTGGCGCCCGCATGAATTGATCTAACTTCCTCACCCTAATCAATTTTTCAATGAGGTCTTGCAAATGTCTACACTCATTGGTATTATGTCTGTAACTCTCATGGAATCTGTAGAACTTTCCTGTTTGAATTTGTCTCTCCGACGATGGCTTCGGAGCAGGCTTTTTATACTGCATCGCATTACAAGTCTGTAGATACACGTTTTCCAGTGACGTGTTCAGTGGTGTATAGCTTTCAAACATTGGTGCCCTACGCCGCGGGCCATGATTCTGATCTTGCTTCTTATTTCTATTATCACCGTTCCTCGGTTGGGTTTGCTTGTTTTGAATATTCAGTTGGACTTTTCCAGAGCTCTCCCGTGACTGTTTAACTGCCACATTGCTTTGAATCCCTTCATTGCTGGGTCTCGCATCGTCCTGTTTTCTAGATTGTTTCGCATCCTCACGCCTTAAGAATTGATCGGCTTTGGAGTAGAAACGATCCAACGATGCGGAAGGCTTCCCAGCTAGCCAATTTCCAAATTCAGAATCGGGGTCAATCCCCTTAGTCAAGGCCATCAAGATTGAATTATCATGGGGGTTAGTGATCTCCGCACAAGTGGCATTGACCTTTCCAAATATCGTCTGAGTGTCTCTCCAGGAGCTTGAGTGACACTAGATAAAGTATTAACGTCTTTAGGCCTGGCAATGTGCATACGAAACTGTTCAACAAATTTAGTGGCTAACTGATCAAATGAAGAGATAGATCGTGGTGGTAATCGTGTAAACCACATCGTCGCAATTACCCCTAAAGAAATGGGAAAACTATGGCACTTTACTGCATCATCAGCTCTTGCAGCAGTCATCGACCATTCGTATTTCAGAATATGCTGATTAGGGTCGGAACTTCCTTCATACATAGGCAGAGTCGGCATCCTGAATCGCCGAGGAGGTTCAGCAAATAATATGTCATCAGCGAACGGAGTATGACTTCGGGAGATTCCCCAATCGTCATTTGTTAAGCCCAGACTCTCGCGAATCATTTGGCGTACCATGGCTGAGAGGTCTGGTGTTGCTATATTCTGAGCGTGGCGAGCCAAAGTGTGGTCGGGTTCCACAGTGCGAGGTGGGATTGGGCGCTATCGACGATCCGTATCTCGCCTCCTTGGCTCGATGTCTTCTGGGACATATGGTTCTGGAGCATGTTCCTGCTGGCGGTAGTTTTGATTGGAGTGATTTCGTGTATCAACTCCTATGTCAACTGCAGTGGCGGTGGCATGGTTATCCGTAGTATGCTGTGGAACAGTGTCTCCTCGGGAGGAGGGTCTGGTATGAAAACTGGCAGAAGGGCCAACCCTTATCTGCCCAATAGTTAATGCCTGCTGTTAACCAGCAGCATGTGCATAACTTTCGTCTAGCCTGGGACGAGTAGATCTGCCGCTGTAATCGGACGAAGCAGAGCCTTCAGTGGAAGAATAAGGGGCACGATCCCTTCTGGATCTTCTACGCCTTTGGCGGTTTAGTTGATTAGTCAACTCAGCATTGGCGCGCAACTGTTCAGTCAGCTGTTGCCGACTTTGGGTTAGTTCCTGGAGTAATGTCTGGAACTCTTGTCGAGTGACCAGACTTGATGGATCTGAATGTCCGGTATCATCTTGATTAGGTGGAGGTAGTTGCGCGGGATTCTGTCTATCCCGGCCTTCTTGACCAGCGGCGGTAGAAGCGGTTCTCGTACTAACCATCTTGAGGTGTAGAATCCTTTCCTAGACATTGGCAAATCTGAATAGTATGGAAGGAATCTGAAATTGAAGTCTGGATCTCTCTCTTAGATTTATTCAATCCGGTATCGATGACAGATCCAAAGAGCAGGAGAAAATCTGGGTTTTCTCAATGAAAGCACCAAAGTGTTTGCACCAAAATTGGGCACAACACTCTTCGGAAGTTTTTGAAGAGATAATGAATGAAGAAATCAAATTGAAAATAAGGATTATCTAACAAAAACTCCAAGTCACAGAAAAGTAAATTTCACGGAAGACAGTAATTTAGAGTGGTTCGACGATTTTCCTACGTCCACTATGAAGTTTTCTCACTTTATTGCTTGATACTTGAAGATTACAAGTTTTTTATAATGAAGTACAGTAGATGGTAAGTCAAAATTCGAAATCAATGGCAGTGATGATGATATGGAGTGATTCTGGCAGCGTCCGGGCGTACTTTTTCTCCAAAAATTCTCTGATTCCCTTTCTGAATGACCAGGGGCTCTATTTATCGGCGTAGGATGCTGATATTTCGTTGAAAATTCGGGAGAACAGTTCTGGCACGTGAGGGGGCCCACATGCCCAGCCTCAGGAAATTTGGGCCCACTTTGGGATCGATTCGAACTACATTCGAATCGATCAGAAAATCATCCAATCGAAGTGAAATTTGGTGTGGACATTCTTCAACATGTATGCAAGCTTCTGTGAAAATTTTGTGGCATTTGGACTTATGGATCTCGAGATATGGTCGATTCGAAATTGTGTTCTCTGGCCGTTCGTCTCGTTCGAATCTACCTCCTCATATCGATTCTTCGAATCGATGGTGGCTTGCGGCTCCATGATGACGTGGAGCGGAACTTTCGTATCGATCCGCTTTCTTCGCCTATTTGATCGAGTCGTCACAGATACTTTGCCGCCTTGACCCGATGGATTCGGAGGCTTCAACCACACCTGGATTCGAGCAATATGTCATTCGTATCGATCGTGTCTTGCTTGGGTTGATCGATACGAAATGACCGCACATGATGGATTCGAAGTGAGGTGGTTTCATGGATTCGAATGACCGTGAGTTCGATGGATTCGAACAAGGTAGAGGCGAGGCTATCTTTCTTTCTACCGCTTTAAGTGTTATGGATTCGAAGGCTGATGTTACTGATGGACTCGAACATCACCCTTTTGATGGATACGAAGGAGGAAGCTCCGATGGATACGAAGTAGTACATCTAGACTGATTCGAACGAATGCTTGCTGGTGGTTGTGAACTAGATGGAGTCGAACCGATGGATACGAACAGAATTTCTGTCTATGGATTCGAACTAGGGCGTAACCTATGGATTCGAACAAGGGCTATCTCCTTCATCTTGAATCAATCATAGCTTGAGCATACGAACTCGGATCGTCTTGAAATTCCAGTTTGATTCCATTGCGTAGATTCCACAGCTATGAATCCAAAACTGATTCCATTCGATTTAAACCTCATAAACACAAATTATGAATTATACAAATTAACGATTTCCATTTTAATTTATAATTAATAAACTAATTATTTAATTTAAACTAATTACCTATTTGACCATAATCCTCCTTCCTTACTCAAAATGAAACTACCGTGTCCAGAAACTGAAATCACATCCTCCTACTTCTGGCAAGCACCTGAACCACCAACGTCCAAAAAACATCCCCACCCTATCTCACACATAGCCAAATAGTTGAAGGCCCAAATCCAAGCTGCATATCCCAAATTCCAGTTAACGCTCCTCCTCGATGCTGCGACCTCCACCATCTGACGATGCCTCCACGTCAACAATCAAAATCCAAATTGGCCTCACGACTTCACTTCAAACAAGTCGAGCTCCAAAACTGTGTCACACCCATCTATCAAGCCACTGCATCTCAATCCATCACCAGCATAGCTTTGGCTAACAACTAGAACCCGAACCCTAAGCTAGACGACTGTCGACTTCCCCCAATCGCAGCCGCCACTTCCCCTACCGCGTCTTCACAACGACCACCGCACACTACGAGATTGCCACAACTCAACGCTCCCATGATTTCGAGAATTTGGAGATGGGTTTCGTCAATTTTCCGATTTGATTCCATTATTATTTTTTCAATTTTCTACTATGCGAAAATGAGGGGGGGAAAAGAAGTCGGGTTTTAAAATTAGGGAAGGCGGCTTGGTCAAGGGAAATAGGTCGGAGCTTCTTCAAAATATAGGTCTTCTCTGTATGGTTTAGGGTGGTGTCCCTTCATTGTTTAATAATATTTAGTTTCAAAAATATCCATGTTACTTCCCTTAAAATTCATAACCCCTATCGAGGCGTGCCGCCTGTCATTCTATATATTATACTCCTATTCTGAACCTAATGGAACTATTCTCGAGGCCTAATTCGATCGTATATGAAAGATAGCCTTTTAAATCGACTATTTAAATTAAATTCCTTTAAATTATCTCTAGGCGTTTCTAGTTCACGCGACCAAACGATAAATCCAAATGCCATGAAATTTGAAATCCTATAATAATAAGTTATTACGGATCCAATAGAACTGTTTTCACCGAATTCTATGCCTCAGATCGATATTTTAACGTGTCGATTAAATCGATGATTTCAAAAATTGACGAAATCACTTAAAATTTTAGTTTTAAAACTTACTAGCTCAATTCTAATTCAAATAGAACGTAGATCCATATTAGAAATCATTTCGATTCATATTCAGTTCAAATTCCAATTGTTTGCGCAATTTTCATATTACGATAATCGCTATAATTGAAATTTAAATTCATCCTACGATTTCAACCAAAACCTTCATATTCAAAATCAATTTATATTTCAAATCCAACATTTAAACCTATTTAAATATTCAAAATCAAATAACGGAAAATCTGGATCATTACAGTAATAATTAATTAATTATTATTTTAAAAGGGTTTTTATTAAATTAATCTTTGATTAAAGTTAATTGTTTTTAATAAAGTTAATTACGGTTTATTACTTCTAATTAGAGTTTAATTACTATTTAATAAGGATTTGATTCTCATTTACAAGGGTTTTAATTTATTTTAAAATCGCTTTGAGTTTAAGTAATCAGTTTTGTTTTATGTTTTCTTTTCAAATTTGTTATAACTTAAGGGATTTCTATATCACTTTCTCTTAAATAACCCCATATGATTAGGAAAACTAAATGATATCTATTAGCAGAACAAAACACCATTCTGCTATTACAATTAATTTAGACATTTACTTAAGTTGATTGATTGTTATGTATTAATCCTTTATATACCTGTTGTTATGTGATGCCATGTTAGACCAGATAAGTAAAACTAAAATAAAAGCACCATTATGGTCATTAAGCCTCCGTTTAATTTTGTAAGGATAAATATTTCATTTCATTTTTGAAATGGTTTCAAAGTTATTGCATTTTGAACAAGATATTTAAATAATGATTTGACAAATGTTTTTACTAAAGATAATTTTAACTAATGGGAATGGTTTTCCATGTTATAAAAGGAAGGTTTTATAAAGAGTTTTGGAAATTGGAAATTTTTAGGGAGTTTTTGGGTAAATGGAATTGAGCTTTTAAGAAAAGAAGATTTCATAAATAAGGGAGATTTATAAAATGGATTTGCTTATTAAAGGAAGGTAATTCGATATAAGGTTATTTAGGAAGTTGCTTGAACAGGAAAGGTTTATAAAGAAGTTTTAGAAAATGATTTGGGTATTTATAAAAGAAGTTTTAGAAAATGATTTGGATATTCATAAAGGGAGTTTATAAAAAGGTTGGATATTTATAAGAAATTTATATGAAAAATTAGATATCTATAAAAGCAATTTATATAAATGATTTTGAATATTTATAAAAGGGCTTTATAAATGAATTTGGGAGTTTGGAAAGCATTTTGAAATGGATCTGGATTTTAAGTAAAAGAGATTTCATGAATGAAATAGATTTGATTAAAAAGGGTTTATCGAAAGTAGTATAAAAAGAATTTGAGATCTGAGTTTCCTTAAACTGCCCTTTTAAAAATGGTAGTATGGAACATCAGTTCCACACTTAACATTGAGAGGATAGTGTTTAGGGTTGTCCTTACCTCCAATTTAAACAATTTGTTTTATCCTTTTAACGTGATTTGGAAGTAAGAAGTTATTGGAAAATTTTTTATGAATATACTTATCCCAGAGAGATAAGTATATGAATGTTTTAGACAAACATTTTGAAAAGAGATTTGTTAAACAAAAATTTGTTTTGAGGCTTAGTGGTTGCTATGGATGAATAAATCCCAAATGGAGTTGGTTGTTGTTTGTTTATTTGATAGTTAAATAATCGACTATCAAATATGGACCCAAAACGTAACTTTTTAAATATCTAAGAGAAACATATGAGTTATATGGCACAGTTATCTCCGATGATGTTGTACTGTGCTTATCAATCTCGTTTCATTTTCCTAGGATAAATGAACGGGAAATTCGTCTACTAACGGTTAGGAGGTAATCCTCTCTTATCTATTGCCTAATTATTTCCTATAGAACCAGGGTTGAGTTTACCGGAAACTATCGAATGCTGTTTCGAAGAGATTGGAAACAGATATATTATCCAAAAACCATTTCGATCCAACTCAAGCGTTTTGAATGAATACTACTTGAAGATGATGGAATTAAAGACGGAGCTCTTTGAAGTGCAAGGGATGCTTGCTACTAATCCTGAAGGTGATTCCACAATGGATGTATTAGACGCACTGCCTTCAGTTCGTCCATCTTCTGGACAACTTATATGGATGAACGTTGGCATTGCATTGTTGCCTTGCGGGTAGTGTTAGCATTCCAAGTGAGAAGTGCTATATAAAAGGTAAAATGTAGCATCAAGTCTCATTAACCAAGAATGACAAAAAATAGGCATGTAGCAAGGTCATGTGAGTCGCTCCCATTTGGGTATGGTCGTCCCAAATTTGGATCGATTATTGTCTACACATGTATGCTTTGGGGCCCAAAGTGAGATGATCTACTAGTCAAGTTCTTAGCCAGTCCTGTGTGGTTGGGGTACAAGATATTATTATCAGACCTTGGTATATTTTATCTAGAGATGTACCATCAAACGGTAGTTCCTTACCTTGTCATAATATGGAATCCATTCTCCAATACATGCCTTTATAGTTTTAGATGTACCCAATTATGTTGAAATGTGAGATGTAGGCATTTTAGCTATATTTGAATTTTAGTTTGACCTTTAGACATTATTATAATATCATCGGATTTTATATACAAATGTTTTGGTTATCGTAAGGCAAAAACCCACCCATGTCTATGTCGATGTGGTCTTGCGAGATGCCTTTGATTTAAAGGTTTTTATAAAGTCAATGACTTATGCTTTACTCACACCAGACCCATGTCTGACGTGAAGTTTATTTTACCTTTTTCTAAACTCTTGGGTGCTCAAATTTGAATAGGTAGCAAGTAGTTCAGGTTTTTCACAAATTCATCTTAGAGGAGCTTGGAGCAGGTGGCTTCATCGATAACAAGTTATTACCTTGTCTTCTGCTGTATTATATATATATATATATATATTGTATATGTTAAGTAGGAACATGCTGTTATTACTGTCCTAGAGTAGAATTTGTATTAATATGACTCTGATGTAACATTTTGAAAATGACTTTGTAATATATTATGTTGAGTAATATATATCTTGTTCCGTTGCGATGTGAGATTCTGTGTTGTTTAATTTCTTTTATTCTTTCTTTCTTTCACCCCTAATGACCTGTCTTTCAGACGACTAAATGATCGACACACGAATCTCGAGGATGTATTTGGTGTCCTCTTTGGCAGTAAGAAAGACAGATTGTTACAAGAGCAGTTACTGGGAAATTTAATGCCATGTGATGTTCAATTATAGGAAAGAAAGGAAAGTCGTGAAAACTAAAAGAAGATACTTGCTTTTACGCTACAACCAAATAGCAAGGATCAGGTGATGATAACAAAGAGATAGCATTTATGTCAAGGAATTTTAGAAAATTCCTGATACAGACATCTCTGGAAATGACAAAAAGATGGACAACAATAACAATTCTGGAAGTTCAGTAAAATGCTTCGAATGCGACAACATTAGACATTAAAATGGGAATGCCCGATACTAAATAAATCACAAGACTCTTCAAACACAAATTCAATCAAAAAGTGGAAAAGATCATTCACAACAACTTTGGAAAAATATAATACAATATTAAGTAATACTAATTTAGATAATGAAGGTAATGAGATATGTTTTATGGCTATCAATGAGCATGTTCCTAAATTCAAGAAGGATAAGTGGATACTGGACAATGGATACTCAAAACACATGGCTGAGAACTCAGAACCATTGACGGACATCATTTACAAGGATGGTAGAGAAGCAACCTTCAGAGATAACTCGAAAAGATACGTAATTGGCAGTGATAGCATTGGTAACAATGAAACTCCTACTATTTTAAATGTTTTATTAGCAAAGAATTTGAAACATAATCTCCTTAGCGTAAGTCAACCATATGACAAAGGATGATAAAATTTGATAAGGACACATGTCATATCTTAGATCAAAATTCTAAAATCATATTTGAAGCTATTAGAAAAGGAAACATCTTGTGTTAAGAATCAATATATCTAGCAATAGTATTTGTCTTATGATCGAAACAAATGACCCCTGCATTTGTCACAAATGTCTTGGTTAAACTTAAAACATTGATCAAAAATTTCAAAATACGAATTAGTAAGAGGATTACCAAAGATGAACCTCAAAGAAGGTAATCTTTGTAACGCCTGCCAAATGGGTAATCTTCAAGAGAAATCCTTTAAGTCAAAAGATATGATATCTACTTCACAACCACTAAAACTTCTTCATCTAGATCTCTTTGGAACATCTCAAATATAGTTAATTAATCAATATGCTTTTGTAATTGTAGATGATTTTTCAAGATATACATGGACAATATTCAAAAACATAAAAGTAACATTTGAAATGTTTACGATATGTAGGAATTCAAAATCAAAAATTATTAAAAATTAAACTATAAGAAAAGATCACATAGGAGAGTCCAAAAACGAAAATTTGAAAATTCTTGTAACAAGAAAGGAATAGCTCATAATTTTTCATTTCCAAAAACGCATTACAAAATGGAGTATTAGAAGTAAAAATAGAATAGTTCAAAAATGTTTTTGAACAATGTTAAATGATAGCAATTTACCAAATAATTTGTTACATTTTGAATAGAATTTTGATAAGATCACTAGCAAGGAAAACACGTATGAGTTGTTTTCTAACAAAAACAATGCATATCACATTTTAAAGTTTTTAGAAGCAAATGTTTAATACTAAACACAAAATATAATTTGGATAAATTCAATGCTAAAGCAGTTAATGGGAAATTATTAGATATTTCAATAGAAGTAAGGCATACAAAATTTATAATACTAGAACCAACATAGTTGAAGGAATTATATTTCTTTTGATGAAAATTTGAAAGAAACAAGTATAGAGGTAGATGAAGATGAAATCTCCAAACAAGATTAAAACAACGAAAATACTAATAATGAAAACAATAACAATAGTGATATAAATGAAAATTGGCTACCTAAGACTCGGATCTTAATAGATCGCCCTAAAGAGATTATCTTTTGAAATATCGGCTAACTCCTAAGAACAAGGAATCAATTAAATAAAATAAGTAATATTGTATTCGTATCATCAGTTGAAACTACAAATTCTAAAGAAGCATCATTTTATGATTCATGGAATCTTGCTATGCAAGGAGAATTAAATCAATTTACAAGAAATAACGTTCGAAAAGTTGTACCATGACCAAAAGATCGGTCTGTTAATGAAACTTAATGGGTTTATAAGAATAAATTAAATGAACTCGGAGACTTAGTAATAAAACACGATTAGTAGCTCAAGGATATAATTAAGAAGAATGAATGAATTATGATGAAACATTTTCCCCCTTAGCATGTCTAGAGCTATACATATATTATTAGCTTTCACAAATGATAATTAGTTTTAATTATACCAAATGGATGTTAAAAGTGCTCTTATAAATGGAATAATATAAAAAGAAATATACGTTGAGCATCCCCCATTGTTTGGGAACAAAAAAATTTTCAAACCATTTCTAGCTAAAATGGAATTTTTATGGTTTAAAACAAGCACACCATGCTTGGCATGAGAAACTAAAACCATACTAAATCCAACCGGGTTTTGAAAAAGGTAAAGCAAATACAACACCCTTTATTAAAAAAAGTAGTAATGATATTCGATTAATAAAGACTTGTGTAGATGATATTATTTTTGGTTCAACCAATGTACAACTGAACTTAGAATTTTCAAGAATAATGACAAAAGAGTTTGAAATAAGTCATATAGGAGAACTAACTTCTTTTTAGGACTTCGAATTAAACAATAAAGTATTTATAAGTTAAGAAGAATATGCCAAAGAACTTGTATAAAGATTTGGAATATCAAAATACAAGTGGAAAACCTACTCTAATGACATCAAGAGTGAATTTAACTAAAGGATACAATTTTAAAGATGTAGATTAAAAGCTATATTGGGGAATGATTGCTCTTTACTTTACATTATTGCAAGTAGACTTGATATAATGCATAATTTGTTGTCTCTGTGTGGGATATTAGTCACACCCTAACGAAATCCATCTTCAAATTAACAATATTCAATTAATACAGATTTATGTAGATGATATTATTTTTGGTTCAACTAATAAACAACTAAACTTAGAATTTTCAATAACAATGACAAAAGAGTTTGAAATCAGTCGTATGGGAGAACAAAATTTCTTTTTAGGACTTCAAATTAAATATTAAATAACGAATATTTATCAGTCCAGAAAATTATGCCAAAGAACTGGTAAAAAGATTTGGAATGTCAAATACAAAATGAAAACTCACTCCAATATTATCGGGGTTAAATTAAAGTAAAGAAGGAAAATCTAAAGATGTAGATCAAAAACTGTAAACAGGAATGATATACTATCTACTTTACATTATTGTAAGTAGATCTAATATAATGTATAGTCACTACAACAAACACAATTTATTACAACGTTTGTTTTACAATGTTTGTATTCAAAACGTTATAAAAAACCGTTATACAATGTTTTCTAAAAAACATCCTTTTTACAACTTTTTTAAAGAAAACGCTATAAAACATGATTTTCTTTATAATGTTTCTATAGAAACATTGTAATAAAATACATTTTTACAACATTTTGTATAAACATTGTCACAATACACTTTTAACAACAATTTTAAAAGGTTGTAAAAATGTTGTATTTTAAAACTAGATATTAATTAATCACAACCTTTTCAAAGGAGTTTTACTCAAAGGTTTATGTTAATTTTTTTAAAATATGTGTAATATTGCTTAAAATATTATAATAATTTATAGTTTATAATTAATAAGAAATATTTAATACTTACTTAAATAATTTATAATTGATAGTTTATATATAATAATTTATAAACGAAAACTTAGATAAGTATTTATTTTGTAATTTACAACCGGTGGTTATTAATAATAATTTATAATTATAAATTATTATCTATAATCATTAATTTTTATATTTAATAATTTACTATAATTAATCGTTAATAATTAGTAAATTATAGCTGATATTTATTAGTTACATCTAATATTTGCTAAATATAATTAATAACTAATAATAATATTAAATAATTACTATAAAATAATTAGTATTCAATTATAATTAGGAAGTAATAAGTAATAATTAATAATTTATAACTAATAAATAATAAGTAATAATTAATAATTACTATCAAACAATTAATAGTGATTAATAAAATTAATAATTAATAAGTAATCTCAACATCGCCTATCAACGAGCAATGACGAATTCCTGAAGGTTAACCTGGATTATCCGACCAGCCCTTGGGAACATACCCCTCATCCATTATCCGAGGCCAAAGCAGTACGTTCTTGGTTGTATTGCTAATCGTGCAGCATGTGGGTTTTGCTTTCAAGAACACGGTTCCATTGGTTGGAGAGGCTAACTTTATTTGCAAATGAAAGAAGTGGCAGGTCCTGCCTTATTACATTTCCCGTAGTGTCTTTGGGTAGCTTATTTGCGAAAACAAATGAAGAAAACTAAATGTAGTACGGACAAAGCAGATCGATGTTCCATGTATGTGAGATAGGGATTCCGTTGACAGTTGCCGACTTGATTGTCCCATCTCCAAACTTTTGATCGATCGTGTAGGGTCCTTTCCAGTACGAGCTAAGCGCTTCCATATGCGGAGAACTCGTTTCAGAATGAGATCTCCCACTTCAAAGGTGCAGTTATGTACCTTTCTTGGTGGCTGCAAACCTTAATTCGACTTCTTCCCTTTTCTTATCAATCAAATCAAGAGACTCAAGCAAGAGTTCCTTGTTCACTTGGGTCTAATGCCTTTTATGATGAGAAGGACTTTAAGTTCTATCATGATCATTGTTTACAATCCATATGCCAAAGTGAATGACGAGTGTCCAATTGCTGACTTATGTGTTGTTCTATAAGCCCACAGTGCCAGTGGAAGCTCATCATCCTAGTCGCCTTTAGCTCCAGTCAATCGCTTCTTCAAGGAAATTTGATGATTATGTTCACTACCTCCACTTGTTCGTTCGCCTTTCGATGCGCCATTATAGAGAAGTTCTTCTCAATTTTGTATCGGTGGTGGAAATCTTTAAATTTGGCGCTCTCAACCTGAGTTCCATTATCTATAATGATCTTCTAAGATACATCGAACCTGCAAATAATAAATTGTTTACTTTTTCGTTGTGATAATGGAAAACGGTTTCGCTTCAGCCCATTTCATAAAATAATCCATTGCAATGATAGCTTATTTGGCTCCTCCTTTCTCTATTTATAGCACACTGATAATGTCAATCCCCCGAATTGCAAACGACCCTAGACTGACCATCTGCATAAGCTTTAAAGATAGGGTCTCAGAATCTTCGTAAAATCTTTGGCACCGATCGCACCATTTGGTGTAGTCAGTTATATCGTGATTTATTATCGATCAAAAATATCCATTGCAAAGTATCTTCTTTTTCAAAATCTACCCCCTGATGTGATCGCCACAGCTGCACTCAAAGATTTCTATAAGGATCTTCCTAGCCTCATCTTTGGCTACACACTGGAGCAGGAGAGTTGAGAATCCTCTCATATATAGTACTTTGTCTTACATCATGAACTATCGCGCTTTTCGGAGGAGCTTCTTCTGTTAATTTCTATATCTCGGGAGAGTTCCATTGATCAGATAGTTTTTAATTGGAGTTATCCATAACTCCTCTTCTATAGTCCCCAGAATCGAATCGACATCCATCTAATGAATACTAGGAGTTGCAAGAAGTTACATTGGAACCAACCCTATTAGCTATGGTTCCCTAGAGCAAGCTAGCTTAGCTAATGAATCAGCCTTCATGTTTTCCTCTCTAGTGATGTGTGTTATCGTATAACACATTATGTCCTCCAATAACTCCAGTACCTTCGATATGTAAGGGGCTAATATTTCCCCCTTAGCCTGATACCCCTTCCTGATTTGGCAAGCCACCAGTTGTGAATCTTTCTTCACTGTCCTGAATCATTCTATTAATGCCTCATACCTGGCTTCATTATTAATTGAAGGAAATTCCAACTTTAGTGCATAACAGATTGACCGTCCTTTCGGTGTTTCAAATACCACTCTTTCTCCCGAGCTATATTCGTTCGGAGCACCATCGACAACTAACTTGAGGGACAACGACTGCAGCTACCTCTTCTTCTTCTTCTTCTTCTTCTTCACGATCTCACGCGGTAAACTCGATTCGAAGTCTGCCAATGCCTACCCGTTTATTGCTCTCCTCAAACAGTAAGTAATATCATACTGGCTCAACTTGATATTCCATTTTAGAAACCTTCCTGAAGTCTCATGTAGGTATAATACCTATTTCAAAGGCTGATCTATTAGTACCTTAATCGGATGCGCTTGAAAATATGGTCGTAACTTCTTAGGTGCGATTAACAAGCAATATACAAGTATCTCCAACTTCATATTATCCTTTATAGCTTTAGTAAACCGCTTGTTGATATAGTAAACTAGTCTTTGAATCTCGACCTCCTCACTTACCATTGTTCCACTTAGTGTGTGAGCAGACATTGCTATGTAAACAAATAAATCCTCTATATCCAACAGTTTAGACAAGGCCGACGGCGTTTCCATATGCCTCACAAATTCTTTGAGGGCATCGAAGAAAGGTATTGTAGCATCCTTTATTCTGAGGCCCAAAACCAATAGCTACAGATGCTGCATCCATATAAAGCTATTAATTCTCAAAGGTAAAATGTGGCTACTTTAATCATATCAATAATCAGAAGCACATGAATATGAAAAAATTTCAAACACAGTTTAATAACAAATTTTCGCATCTCATTTCACAATTGATATTTCATATTCATTACACAATCCCATTCGTAATCCCATGTTCGAAGGAAATATAATTATTACACAAGACTATTAGAGCGACATATGAAGATTGTAACATCCCAAAATTTATTAATTTAGATTCGATAACTTATTTGAACTTTTGGAATTTAATTTGAAAAGTTCAAAAGAAATAAAATATGTGTTAATTTATATGAATAAAACTTCAATTTCTTTTGATTGAAACAATAAACGTTTTAAAAATAATTTGAATTTATAAAAATATATCTATGTAATTTAAATAATATGTATTAATATAAAGCAAATATCTTTAATGGGTAATGTATTTGTAACAAAGTAAATATGACATAAAGGGTTTGATAGTTAAGCTTAAGAATAAAAATAAAAACAAGTGTTTATGCTAGAAATAAGTGAGTTTGTGTGTATGCAACCTAAGTTAAAATTTATAACAATAACTATAACAACTTTATATAAGGCATAAAGTAAAACAAAACCAGGCAAGAGGGGGTGTATGTTGCCTGTGAAGTAGATGTGCAAGGTAAGAAAAGAAAAAAAAATATAAAAATAAAGTATCTATGTACATACAAAAATGGAATAAGGATGTAAACATGAAGGACACTTGCATTTAATGCTAGCACAAAAATAAGGTCATTCGAAAATATCTCTAAATCATTTCAACTGAAATTGTTGTCTGGACAAAGAAAGAAAGAAGAAAAAATCTCTGATTAAAAACAGAACTTGCTTGTTTCAGTAAATACCTATTTCTGTAACTCTTTCTATATATATACATCTTCTTATTCTATTTTTGTTCATAAAAAAAACTTAGCATACCAGAGAAAAAATAGTGAGCACTTCCATTTTACCGATTTAAACAACAATCAAGCAAGAAGATTTAAAAAGGAAATCAAGTAGCAGCTATCCAAAAATAGAAGTTGTTCTATGTTCAAGTTTTTGACTGTGAGTAAACATACCATTTTAAAACTAAAACCCGTGTATCTGTTTCATAAATAACTTTGTGCTTTGCTGTATATTTTTTTAATAAGTAATTCTCTATATATATATATATATATATATATATGATTGTACTGTGAATTTTTGTATAGCCTGTTCTTCTTTATTTCTGATTTCAGAGTAAACATAAAATGGGAAAAATTAAATACCTCTTTATCCGAACATTATTAAGCTTAGGGTTTCAAACAAAATAAGTTTGTTTAAACTCAATTTATGGTCTAAAAAAAACTGTTTTAAGCACGATGGTGAAGTTTCACCTCTGTAAATTTAGTTTTATAGAGAAAATTTTAAATATATGATAAACTCAAGTGTCATGAATTGCTGATTCAATTTCATAACTTGAATCCACACTGCAGGATAGGATTTTTAGAAAAAGAATGGTGATTTTTAGTTGTGTAAGTTAAGAGCAGTTTGAAGTTGATCAAAATGGGAGTTTCGATCAATTTCTGGCGATCGGAAGCATACTGGATGTGGAGTTTTTGATCGAAGCTAGTGTGTATGATAGTGAAGTCAGGAAAAATGTTCAATAATTTTTCTATTGTAGGAGATGATGGGACGAAGCAATTTTAGGGTTTAAGGTCAGTGAAATGAGCGATCGGGTTTTTAGGCTCGTGCATACTCGTCAATGCATCGAGTGTGGCCAGATTTGGAGGGGGTGTTCTTGAGTCTTAGACGGAGGCGTGGATGGAAGCGTGGCAGTTTTGGTGGCCGGGTTGGTCGTGTTGAATTGGGTTTTGGCGAGCCTGAGTGTTCGAGTTTTGAACTGGAAGCTCGATTTCGTTCTGGGGTCCTTAGCATCGAATCGACCATTATTATCGAGTGTGGTGGTGATTTGTGACATGCCGAAGGAAGCGCCGTTCGCCGGAGCGTCGACGAGGTGCTGTGCATGTGCACGGCGCCAGTTTGGGTCAGTGGAAATGGCATGGGGGAAGAAGCATTGCGACTCGAAGTAGCATTTGTGAAGTTCGCGTATTAGCTCGAGGAAACTTTTGTATGTGCCGGGTAGGTTCAGTACTTAGACAAATTTAAGTGGAAAATATATTGTCACGGGTCTATCTTGGTAAAACTCGAAGCAATGAGCACTTTTGCTCGGGTGTGACTCGAGATAGCCTCGGGTTGGTTGTTTGAAACATCGTTTCCAGTTTTTAAAATTTTAAAAATATAAGTCTAATTGATTTCTAAATTCATTCTTTATAAAATGATGATTGTTTGTTAAGTGGAATGTGAAGTTAATGGTACTGAAATAATTATTGAAATTAAATAAGTTCAAAGATGTTTTAAACATATATTTTTAAATAAGGTTGTTTTAAAAATTAACTTAATAAAATAATTGAGAAGTTAATCAAATATTTAAGGTGTTAACTTAAAACAAATTTATTTATAATAACTAAATAATGTTAAACAATAAATGATTTGTAATTACTTTGTAATGGATAATTAATTAATTAAAGACTAATTAATAAGAGTAATGAAGATTTAATTAATTAACAATTAAGAATTTATTTAATTAAGATAATTAATTAAAGAATAATTAATTAATAAAATTAATTAAGATTTAATTAATTCATAGCTAATAATAATTAATCATTGATTTAAAAATAATTAATAAAAATAATTACGTGGTTAATTCATTTAAATCACCTTCACCTTAATTAAAGATGATTGACTATCACCAAATGTTGTGTACAAGATTGATATTTCTGTTGTGATTGTAATACTGTATGATGTGAATTGCTTTGTGCTCAACTGTGATTTGTGATTTGTTTCTGTGTGTATGTGAAAACCCTTTGCCCGCAAAATGGTATTTAAACTTCGATGCGACAGGGAGTCGGATTTTAGTTAGTTGTCCGAAACCCAACTCGAACCCTGAATATGAATCATTGTAACTGGTATATTCACGGGTTTTGAAATTAAACGCTCACTATTCAGATTAGCCGGGAGAGGACCTTTGTTTCATATAACCCATTCCGAATAGTGATAAGACGAAATGAATAGCATTTGAAGACGGCGGTGAAGACCGGGTGTCTTCGAAAACGATAGGATAACATATCGAATGTCTCTGCACTTAGTGGCCCTGGTATAGAGACATCCACATGTGATGGGGAGTCCGATCGGGATTGTGGATTCCCGGATTTGCAAGGGCTTCTTCCTCTATTGGACAAAGTTCCTTCGGTTCTGTTCGTACCCAAAACAGACTTGTATGGTGGTATGTCTGATACTACACTTTGAGATATAAAGCAGATTTCTTTCAAATACATATCTGTTGGTGGCGGAGAATTTATTCTCTTAGCTTAACACCCCTCTCTGAGACGTACGGGCTCAGAGGTTATGTAGTTGAAGGTTATCAGCGATATACACCTAATTTGGTAGTGTGGCATGCTAAGTGCTGCTGTGAGTTGATGATCATTTGTTGATCATTTATGATCAAAGCAGGGCTTTCGTGTAAAGCGTAGCTTTGTGGACGAGACCTCATCGCACCTCACACCCCAAAAATGGTCGAAACAGGAAAGATGTGGCAAGGTTATGAGGGTCGCACCCTTTAGGGTATGTCATTTCCTTCTGGAAAAAGGTGGTATCACGGTATGGAGCCCAGATACTTTGCCTATGTGGTTGTTGCAATCTCATTTACCGTGTGGTTGTCGCTTTGTGGTAGAGGACCCTCGGATAATGGTCGCAAACGACCGAGGGGTGGCATACTCGAGTAGTAGTTACCTAGTTATAGAGGTAACCCGGCCTTGTATTGGCAGAGAACTGGTTAAGTTCTTGGGACCTCCTGCCAGAGGCGTACCCATTTGGCAGTAGGAAGTTCCTTATCCTGACCATTTGTTGGAAATTTAAAGAAACAATACGAGCCCCGTACGGTTTTAGTTGTATAACCTGACATGCAGCGTGGCGGTAACCTACCACAAAACATGATAGCTATAGTAGGCATACGACGAAATGTGGTATGCTGGCTAAGATTAATATTAAACTTTCGAAATGGCTTTCTACACTATGCACTAGTAACAATATCAAAGATTTTTTCTCGTATCAAGCATATTTGACTATCATAAGAAGAAATCTCCTCCAATTCTGCGATTGCATTGTGTGTGTGGCGGGAGGTCTTATGGTAGTTTCATTTTCCAAAAGCATAACGGTTTTTCCTTTATAAATCTTGTTTTATTTTAAAAGCAACTGTTTTTGTTTACTCATACCAGTCCCATGACTGACCCGGAGTTTATTGTTTCTTTTCTAAACTCTAGGTGCCATAATTTCCGCATGAGCAGCCTAGTAGCAGGTTTCCGTGTTCTGTTGTTAGCAGTATTTTGGAAGCTCTTATGTTGGAGATATTTTAGAAGTTTTTGGGATCTCAAGTGTTTAGTCTTTGGAAGTTCACTATCGCTTCATTCCTTTGAAGACTTTTTGGCATATGATTGCTTGTTGTACTATTATGATGTTCTATTTGGAGTTGTGATATATGTATAAGAATACTCTGATGTAGTAATGGATATTATGATGATTTTGTATCTGTGATATAATGCATGATATTCATTTGTTTTCGTTGTTTTATATTCATCTGATGTTGTTATAATCTCCATTCGACTGGAGTTTGATATTTGAATTTTTGGCAGTCGAATACAAGTGAGGTATTTAGTGTCAATTTTCGAGCATTGAATTTCGGATCGTGACAAAGTGGTATCAGAGCTGAAGGTTGAGTAAGAACTTTAGCTACGGAGTATAACACATTAGGTGGCTCATTAGAGATATAGTGAAGTATACCCTATAATGAGTATAACCGAGACCGAAACTCCAAATCTTCTTAGTCTATTTCCTTTTAATGCTGATATTCCTTAAGATATCTCATCCGAATATCTAAACCAATTTTATTACTAATTACAGATAGTAAGAATGAGCGGAAGAAGAGGAAGAGCTAGGGGTCAAGGAAATGCCATAGCACCTAATCAAGTTCCCCTAACAGCAGAAGCAGCAATACCTACTCAAAATCAGCCGAATCTGGCTGATTTGTATAAGAGCTTCTCAAGGCATGGTGGTAAGCTGTTCACTGGCAAGGAGTCGATTGTTGAGGCCTTAGCCACCGGGAGACGGTCACTGTAGATAAGCTAGAAGACGAGTTTACTTGGGAGAAATTCAAAGAAGTATTTGAGAAGCGCTATATGCCATCAGCTGGTATTTCTCGAACGTACCAGGAATTCATGGACTTAAAGCAGCGGAGTTTGTCATTCGAGGAGTATCTAAATAAATTCAATGAATTGGCTCATTTTGGTCCAGAATTGGTGAATACACCTTTGAAGAAGAATGAAAGGTTCATTCGTGGGATGAATAAGAAATTCCACGAAAGGATGACTGGCCACGTCAAAGAATCCTTTTCAGATTTGGCTGATATGGGGTACAAATATGCAACACTTGATATGCAAGAGGCCCGGGTGGAGAAAGGAAATTCGGGCAATCAAAATTGGAAGAAGAGGAAATTTGGAGGAAAGAAACCATGGCAGGGTAAGGAGAAAAAGAAGAGCATTCAGGGAAGCACAGCAGAGAATGTCACTTGCTATAATTGCTTGTAGAAGGGCCATTATTCTAGCAGATGTACGAAGCCTAAGAGACAAGTCAATCAATCCGTTCAGGCGAAGCCCAGGAAATGTTATTATTGTCAGAAAGTGAGACATGAAGTTAAGGACTGCCCAGTCATGAAGCAAGCTCAGACAGCTGAGGTGTACACAGTCAAAGACCAACCTGCATCTTCCAAAGCAGAAAAAGGGAAAGGAGCTCTGGAAGGTAACCTCACTATTTATGATAACATTATTAGAGTTCTATTTGACACGGGCGCTACATATAGTTTTATCTCTCAGCAAGCCATTAATGAATTGAATCTTGAACCTGATTTTGTTGATGAGCCTATATGCGTAAAGAATCCAGTTGGAGGTCCCGCGAACCTTTGTCTTTGATGTAGAGACGTTCCTATCTCATATTTTTGTTATCAATTCCCTATTGGTCTCTTTGTTCTTGATTTTAATGAGTTTGAAGCCTTACGCGGAATGGATTGGCTAGCAAAATACGAAGCCAAGTTAGATTGCAACAATCGATTGATTTCGATTAAAACCGAATTTGGAGATTTCATCGAGATTTCTTGTGAGGATCCTAGTCCTAAAAGAGATGGGTTGATGTATAACTTGGGTTATCCCGAACCCAGTCTGGAGTCTATACCCATTGTTAGAGATTTTTCGAATGTGTTCGAAGAAGTGAAATCTCTACCTTCACATCGAGAAATAGAATTCAGAATCGACCTAGTACCCAATGCTCATCCTGTCGTTCACGCAAGTCGCAGGATGGCACCCAGGAAAGGGTTGAGTTAGTTCAGCAAACCAAGGATTTACTAAATAAAGGGTTAATTCGACCTAGTGTTTCTGAATGGGTTTCTGCAGTCATGTTCGTTACTAAATCGAATGGATCTTTGAGATTGTGTGTAGATTACCGCGATCTTAATAAGCTGACTCTCAAGAATAAATTTCCACTACCTAGGATTGATGATCTATTTGATCAATTGCACGGTGCTCGTTTCTTTTCGAAGATGGATCTAGCCCAGGGATTCCATCAACTACGAATCGCCAAAGATTGTGTCCATTTGACCGCTTTTAGGGGTCCTAATATGTTCTACGAATGGTTAGTCATGGCTTTCGGGCTAATCAATGCTCTGGCATACTTTGTAGATCTTATGACTCGTGTTTTCCGAGAAGTATTGAATAAATTTGAGCTCGTGTTTATTGATGATATTTTGGTCTATTCCAAGATCGAAGAGGAGCATGCCGAGCATCTTAGAATCGTTTTGGAGATATTAAGGAGAAATATTCTATTCGCAAAATTTTTCAAATGCCACTTTTGGATCAAAGAAGTTAAATTTCTCGGCCATATTGTTAATGAAGAAGGAATTTTCGTTGATCCTAGCAAAATTTCCGCTATTCTTCATTAGAGGAAACCCACTACCCCAAAAGAAGTTCGAAGCTTTTTGGGTTTAGCAGGTTATTATCAGAAGTTTGTTCAGGACTTTTCTAAGATTGCTAGTCCATTGACTAAGCTAACAATGAAGGATAAAAAGTTCAATTGGACTCCGAAATGTGACGAAGCTTTTCAGGAGTTGAAGAAGAGATTAACCACCGCTCCTGTTCTCGCTATTATCAATGAGAATCTGGGATTATCTGTTTATACCGATGCTTGTGGTGATGGTTTGGGTGCAGTATTAATGCAGAATGGGAAGGTAATTGCCTACGCGAGTAGACAATTACGTCCTCATGAAAGAAACTACCCAACCCACGATTTGGAACTCTTAGCTGTTATCTTCGCTTTGAAAATATGGCGACATTATCTTCTGGGTAAAAATCTTTTCAGCTTTCCTAACAATTTAGGAATTTATCTTAACTTAATAAATATATTCATTGGGCTCTCTTTCTTTAGGTGAAAAATTCGAATTATTCACCGACCACAAATCTTTGAAATATCTCTTCACCCAGAAAGATTTAAATCTGCGACAACAACGTTGGTTGGAATTTGTGATAACCCTGATTTGATGAGAAATTTTATGATTTAAATTAGCTTATGATTGTTTAAAAATTGTATTGAAAAAAAATAGGAATAGAAACCAGTTGCCAAAGGATGGTTAAAACATGTACAGGTGCACAAGATAGTGCACACACATGCACACATTTTTCTGCAAGATAAAATAGGCAGAAATTAATTTGTAAGTTAGAATGAATAAATAACGAATACATAGGCATGCAGACATGATTGCTGCAGACATGATAATGTCTTTAAAACAAGTTTAGCATAAAGAAAACAAATATTGGTAGGCTGGAATAAATATATGCAGAAGATAGTAAATACTATAAAAAAACAAAAATAAAAAATAAAAATAAAGACAAGGCAAGAATAGGCACACATGCATTATACATGTACACCAAACAAATGCTTGCTGAAATAAAATTAAAATTGCATGGAAATGGTATGAACTTTTGAACAAACACTTTATCCATTTTTAGCAATTCCCTTTGCTTTAGAAAACAGAAATCATGCAAATGACATGACCGGGGTAATAAGGCATATTTTTTGAAAATAAAAGCAAGGACCACTTCCCCATTTTCTCTAGAAAAATAAAATGAGAGGCAGATTATAGTTGATAGGGCAAAAAGGACATTGGGTAATTTCCTTAAACCCTAGTAGCAGCCAGGGTTTATATAAGAAGGCCTGGTGCAGTGAGGTTTTTACATTGCTCTGCCACATAAAAGAAAAAATATACATATAAAAAACAGAAGTTAGAGGAAAATGTGGATCAACAGCCATTAGAGTAGGAAGAGGGCAGAAGATCAAAAGAAAAAGAAAAACTTAGGGAAAAAGGGGGGATTAAGGTGAGTAATCTCACTGAGAATTTGGCATTAAGTCCTGAATATTGAGGCAGCCTAATTGATTTTATATTTCATTTTTGCAAACTGTGTTCATTTTATGACTTGATGCTTCTGGTATGTGAATGATTTGTTTAAGTATTAAATTCTGCATAGTGATTTATCCAGTATAAAAGAGTCATGTATTTCATGTTTTAAAATGTCTATCTGATTATGGATTAACTTTGAGATGAAGTGGTTTCTTTTCAAGGGTTTTCTTCATTTAAATACTTATTTAAATTCCAGGATTTATGTGGTAAATAAATGGTCTAAAATGGAAAGAAATATGGGGCAGTAACATTGTGTTGTTGCTTATGTCTCATATTAAACTGAGTAAAAAAATAGAAGGGAAATGCTATACATGTGCTGAGCTTCTATGATTTTATAAACTATCCAAATCAAAGCTTAAACTTATGGTTTAACCAGATCTAAATTAATAAGGATCTGATTGAACCAGAGGTAAAAAGGAAGTAACTAGAAAAATCATTTATGACCATATGTTTATGACTTGATCTATTAGAACCCATAGGCAAAATAATATGCAAAGTAATCATATCTATTTGCATGATTAAACAGTTGCTTCTGAGCATATGATTTATGCATCTCTGAAAGAATACATGATTGGATGAATTGTTTATTTTCCTCTGATTGAAGTGTGACCTGCAGAAGAGATTAGCACAGTTAAGAAAAGGGAAAATAACACTTAATAATTTAACTAAGGACTTTGGATCTTAGGGCTACAAAATATGGCTTGGCAAGGTGAACATTGCAAGCTCACACATGGTATGTTTATACCCAGGGGCCTGAGTGTGCTGGGTTAACAGAGATTTGTCCCAGGCAGTGTGTGATTTGACAGGAGAAAGTTGCTAAAGACCATAATATATATACTTGATTGTAGACAATAGAAATAGGTTGAGGCTTGGGAAAAGTCCCTGATGGCCAGTAAATTTGAAAAAGGAGGCTGGATGATTGAATCGAGGATTGCATTGGTTAGTTTATAATGTTTATTTTGTGAATCTTATGATTGTTTTTCTCTGAACTAAACCATTTGGGTTATATAAAAGTTAATTTGCTCTGATGAGAATGCACGTGCCTTACAAAAAACTTGTACAAAAATGATACTGAGTTTCTTAATTCATTTAAAGTATTTGCATATAAATAAAGTCATATAAAATCATATTTTCAGGTAGATTACTCATACCAGACATTAGTCTGACCCATGTGTGTTGATGCGCTATTGGGTGTCTCATATTTTTATGAGGCAGTTCATGGTGATTGTGTAGGTAAATAGGCACTTCATTGATCAAGCTTTGGATGAGTTGGCTGCTTAAGAATTTGGATGCAATAGTTACAGATTTTCTGAAATTAAGAATAGAAGTTTAAGTCAAATGTATGTTATGCTATGTTGTTCAAGTTGCTTAGAAAGAAACTAATGTGATGTCATTTTCTGTTTTGTAAGTATTGAATTTAAAAGTGTAATTCAGTTGAAACTTGTTAGTTGCTCTTGAAAATGTTTTTAACTGGGTAATGTAGTTTTTTCTTTTAGCTTTTAAAATGATCAAATTTATAGCAATAGAAAATCTGAGATGGCAAGTATGTATGAACTGAATAAATGATCTAGTAGTTGATATGAGGAATTCAGGTTTAAAGATGAAGTAAAAAAAAATCTGGCATATACAAGTTTTGAATTACCCTAGGAAGAACCTAGAATAACATGCACTTTGTTTAAGAATAAATGCAAGATGAAAGGCTAACCTGACCATTTTACCAAGCCTGGGTTCAACCATTTTTCAATTGTTTTAAACCCAGTTTGCAGTAAAGCTTAAAAACTCAAATATATAGGGTAGGTCTCATCATTTTAAGTTAACAATTATTTGAAAAGAATTTAAGCACTCAAAAGTCTTCCCAGTGAATAAACATACACAGGAACATGCACTCACATATACAAATTTAAAGGCACAGTCCATACAAAGATGAAATTATGAGAAATATAAACAAATGCTAAGTCTAGAAGGCATAAAATCAATGGTTATGTAGAAATAAGTATGCCTAGAAATAAAAATCTGATTTCTAGAAATCATACTGTTATGTGGGAAATTATTATTATTAACAATTTCCAGACAGATTTCTACTTATAAATTTCTATACTCTGATTTAAGTAGAAAGTAACTTATATATCTTCATATATGTAAGTTTAAGATGATTTAAAACAAACCAATATTTATTGGCAGAAAGATCCTGGAAAGGAGAAAAATAAGAGAGATTATTATTTTCTTATTTTAGATGACCACTTTACATATACAAAAAATAATAATTTTAAGTTGAAGAAAGTGGGTCATCTTAGAATTTCTGGCATCTTATGACCTAGACATTCAATATACGCCCGAGAAAGCCAATGTAGTTGCCGACGCTTTAAGTAGGAGACATGTTGTTCTTGCATATCTTGTTGTTACTCCTACTCTCCTTGTAAAGATCGCCAACAAGCAAAAAAAAGACCAATTCCTCTATGGAATTTGTAAAAGAATTCATCAGGGTGAAGATTCTAGTTTTGCAATTGATGATAATGGGATTATCAAATTGAAAGGCAGAATATGTTTCCCATACTTCCCTGATCTGAAATGTGAAGTTTTGGACGAATGCCACGGATCTAAGCTTTGCATCCATCCAGGAGTTAACAAAATGTGTAGAGATATCAAAAGAACTTTCTGGTGGATAATGAAAAGGGACATATCTATATATGTGCCTCGCTGTGCTACTTGCCAGCAAATCAAAAGCGATCAAAAGAAAATGGCAGGTTTACTTAAGCCTTTAGAGGTACCCAAGTGGAAATGGGACCAAGTATCGATGGATTTCATCGACGGTTTGCCTCGTACTCGAAAAGGCAATGAAGCAATTTGGGTCATTATGGACCGTTTGACTAAGACCGTCCACTTTTTGCCAGTGGAATCTACCCGCACAGCAACAAGTTTAGCCGAGTTATATGTGAAAGAAATTGTCTTTCTCCACGGTGTTCCTAGCAGTATAGTGAGTGATCGTGATCCGATCTTCACTAGTAGATTTTGGGAGGCATATATAGACGCATTAGGAACAAAACTGAATTTCAGCACTGCTTATCACCCACAATCTGCTAGTCAGACTGAGAGGATTAACCGAATCTTAGAAGGCCTATAGCATGCTTGTATACTTGATTTTGGTGGTTCTTGGGAGGACCATTTATATCTGGTCAAATTCTCATATAACAATAGCTATCAGGCCAGTATAGAGATGGCTCCTTTTGAAGCTTTATATGGTCGTCCGTGTCGATCACCCGCATGCTGGATTGAGACTGGTGATAGACTCGTCCTTGGACCGGACATGATTAAAGAAGCCACAGAGAGAGTTGATTTTATACGGAAGAAATTGAGGACGGCTCAGAGTCGTCAAAAGAGTTATTATGATCGCAGAAGAAGTGATTTGGAATTCCAGATTGGAGACTCTGTTTTTCTCAAAATATCTCCAATGCGAGGAGTATTAAGGTTTAGGAAGACCGGTAAGCTGGCACCACGGTATATTGGTCCTTTTCCTATTCCGGAGAGGATCAGTTCTTTAGCCTATCGAGTGCAGTTGCCTAGCTGGTTGTCTGGCGTGCATGATGTGTTCCACATTTCTAATCTTTGAAAGTATGTGCACGATCCAGATAGTATTATTATGGAAGCTGCTCACCAGGATCTCGAAATCACTCCCAATTTAACAGTTAAAGGAGAACCAATAAAGATTGTAGATCGTGATGAAAAGCACTTGAGAAACAAAGTTGTGAAACTGGTTAAAGTACAGTGGAGTGGCAATCCAAAGGACTGCACTTGGGAAACTGAAGATAGCATGCAGAAATCATATCCCAATTGCAGAGTGGATATCTCGGCTTAAACTGGTAAGCCGTTTCTCTATCCTTTTCTGAATTCGTATATTCTTTGTTGCTTTTCTCTCTCTCTCTCAAATTTCGAGGACGAAATTTTCTTAAAGGGGGATATCTGTAACATCCCAAAATTATTAATTTAAATTTGGTAACTTATTTGAACTTTTGGAATTTAATTTGAAAAGTTACAAAATAAATAATATATATATATATATATGTATGTATGTATATGGAGAAATAAGACAATAAGCATTTAAGTTAGAAATACATATTTAAATTAGAAATAGAAATAGATATATATATATATATATAAGATAAATTAAAATATAAAGTTAATACATTAGAAAAATTATAACAACATATTAACTATAGAAATTCATTTATATTACAAACCCAAAAGAAAACTATATATACATTCAAGAATGAAAATCAAAGTGGATGAGAATGATAGTATGTACAAACAATTAAAGGGATAAACATGAAGTGTGAAACAAGACAATAGTAATTAATGCTAGCCCAAAATGTATCTTATCAGCTACCAAGAAGAACCCGCTTAGTCAAATAAGAGAAAAAAAAATATCTCTGATATATTGTACAAAACCATATAATCACCTTGTACAAATATATCCCCTGTAAACTTCTTTCTATATATCAATTTCTCACATTTCAGTTCATTCATTCAAGCAAATCTGAAGTAAGTGCCATCTAAAACTTAAAAAAATATTCAATTTAAACAACACTCCAACTCAACTCAAACCAGAGAATTTAAAAGGAAGATTTCAGCTTGCAATTTTCATAGCCTGTTTCAACATAGTAAACTCTATTCAGTTTGGAATCAAGGTGAGTAACACCACTTTTAAACAAATTTAAAGTATAAATCTGTTGCAAGTTACATCTATGATAAGTATGGTTATATACATATATGAACTCTCTGTGTATATTTGAATGAATGAACGATGGTGTGCAGGCTGTTGTTCATACGTGATCTCTGTCTGAAATTCTAAGTAAGATTGCTTGCTATTAGGACTTAGTGTTAAAACAAAAATTGTTTGTTATAACATATATTCAAGATTTAAAATTTATTTAAGTTAAATCAACTTGTTAATAACTCTGGGAAGCAAGAAACTGAGCAAAACTTTTAAAGAGTCAAAATTCGAACTTCTTAATTTATGAATTCAGGTATGTAAACTGAATTCGTATACCAAAACAGGATTTTTAAAGTAAAAATCATAATTTTTAGATCAAGGGTGAGAGAGCAATTGGGGATTGCTTTGATTTCACTGTTTTGGCGATATCTGGTGATCGGCTGATTCACGGATGTCGGGATCTTGGCTGAAGGTGGAGGAGTGATCAGAGGTTATGGGAAAAATAGTGCGATGGTCGGCAGATGATAGTGGTGGCGGCAGCGAGCATTTTAAGTTCGTAAGCCTAGTTTAGGGCGAGGCAGAATATTTCGATTCATTCGTCATCTATGATGGATCGAGTGCTTCGTGGTGTTGGGAGATGGTAGAAGGGATGTCAACGAAGAGTTGACCGGAGTTTCAAGCTCTCTCATGGTCGGGATTTCGAGTACGACGTGATTTCTAGGTTGGATAGGTGATGCCATTCGTGTTTCCAGGTTTGGGATTTTAACTCGAATTCGATTTTCAAGTGGATGACGAAGTCTGATGGTTGGGAATTGGTTGGTGGGTGATCGTCGACTTGCTCGACGATGTGGTGTCGTCTGGAGGTGATCTGCGGCGAAGTGCACAAGCACGGTGCACTTCTTAGGTCTGGGCAAACTTTTAGTTGAGCAGGGAAAAGTCTCGAGTAATTTTCGAGCGTATTGATGTTGGGCTCGAAGTTTTTCAGCGTTTGACTCGAAGCAGATATTGTCTGGCTCGGGTAGAATGTGTTACAGGGTTTAAGCCTGTTCCTGTTTTTAAATTTTGAATTAGAATTTAAAATTATAAATTAAGTTTTAAACTGAGTTTATAAATCAAAGTTTAAAATATAAATTCAAGTTTAGTCTGGAAACTTAGTTTGTGAATAGATAAAGTTTTTTTAATTGTTTTAATAACTTAAAGATGTTTAAGCAATTAAGCGAATTTTATAAAGAATTTGGATTAAAATGAATTTGAAATTTGTAAAGAAAGAATTTAAACAAAGTTAAATTAAATTTGAAACCTGGATCTTAAATCTAAATTTGAATTCTAGATTTTGAAATTAAATAAAGTTTATAACTTTAAATGTTTAAATAATTTTAAACGTAAAGGTATACTTTAAATATGTGAACTTAAAAAGGTATTTAATTTAACTCTTTAAAATTTCTTTTATAACAAAAATATTACTTAAACATAAGAATTTGAAGGTTTCCAAAATTAGTTTTAACTTTATAGAAGATAAATTAGTATTCATTTTATATTTTGAAATGAAAATGAAATTTAAAGCAATAAATTTGAAAGAAATTTTTTCTAACATATTTGTGAGTGATAGCTAAATCATTTATAAGAATGAGTTTATCTTATAGTCAATGAAGATATAATGATTTGTCATTCACGGAAGTTCTGAATTTTCTCTTTATGAATTAACTTATAATTAAGGAAATTAATCATTGATTTAAAAATAAAATAATAATAATAAATAAAAATAATTATGTGGTTAATTAATTTAAATCACACAATTAATTCACCCTAATTAAAGATGATTACCTATTGTCAAATATTGTGTACTGGATTGGTATTTCTGTTGTGATTGTGTTACTGTGTTATGCGAATTGCTTTGTGCTGAACTGTGATTTGTGATTTGTTTCTGTATTTATGTGAAAACCCTTTTTTTTGCCCGT
This sequence comes from Allium cepa, assembly GCA_030765085.1. Taxonomy (NCBI): domain Eukaryota; kingdom Viridiplantae; phylum Streptophyta; class Magnoliopsida; order Asparagales; family Amaryllidaceae; genus Allium; species Allium cepa. Next base: position 951,487,501 of record CM060934.1, on the reverse strand, counting down.
AAAATGGCATTTAAACTTCGATGCGACAGGGAGTTGGATTTCAGTTAGTTATCCGAAACCCACATCGAACACTGAATGTGAATCTTTGTGATTGATACACCCACGTGTTTTAAAATCAAGCGTTCACTATTCGGTTTAGCCGGGAGAGGACCTTTGTGTCATACAACCCATTCCGAATAGTGATACGTCGAAATGGATAACATTTGTAGACGGTGGTGAATACCGAGTGTCTTCGAAAACGATAGGACAACCTATCGAATATCTCTGTCCTGAGTTTCTCCGGTATAGAGATTTCCACATGTGATGGGAAGTCCGATCGGGATTGTGGATACCCGGATTTGCAAGGGCTTCTTCCTTTATTGGACGAAGTGCCTTCGGTTCTGTTCAAACCCGGAACAGACTTGTATGGTTGTATGTATGACACTATACTTTGAGATATAAAGCAGACTTCTTTCAAATACATATCTATTGGGGGCGGAGAATTTATTCTCTTAGCTTAACACCCTTCTCTGAGATGTACGAGCTCAGAGGTTATGTAGTTGAAGGTTATCAGCGATATACTCCCAATTTGGTAGTGTGGCATTCTAAGTGCTGCTATGTATTGATGATCATTTGTTGATCATTTGTGATCAAAACATGGCTTTCGTGTAAAGCGTAGCTTTGTGGACGAGACCTCATTGGACCTCACAACCCGGAAATGGTTGAAACAGGAAAGACGCGGCAAGGTTATGAGGCTCGCGCCCTTTAGGGTATGTCATTTCCTTCTGGAAAAAGGTAGTATCATGGTATGGAGCCCAGATATTTACCTATGTGGTTGTTTCAATCTAATTTACTGTGTGGTTGTTGCTTTGTGGTAGAGGGCCCTAGGATAAAGGTCGCAAACGACCGGGAGGTGGCATACTTGAGTAGTAGTTACCTAGCTACAGAGGTAACCCGACCTTGTGTTGGCAGAGAGCCTGGTAGGTTCTTGGGACGTCCCGCCAGAGGCGTACCCATGTGGCAGTAGGAAGTTCCTTAGCCTGACCATTTGTTGGAAATCCAAAGAAACAATACGAGCCCTGTACGGTTTTAGTTGTATAACCTGCCATGCAGCGTGGCGGTAACCTGCCACAAAACATTGTAGCTATAGTAGGCATACGACGGAATGTGGAATGCTGGCTAAGATTAGCATTATACTTTCGAAATGGCTTTCTACACTATGCACTAGTAATAATATCAAAGATTTTTTCTCGTATCAAGCATATTTGACTATCATAAGAAGAAATCTCCTCCAATTCTGCGATTGCATTGCGTGTGTGGCGGGAGGTCTTTTGGTAGTTTCATTTTCCGAAAGCATAATGATTTTTCCTTTATAAATCTTATTTTATTTTAAAAGAAACTATTTTTGTTTACTCATACCAGTCCCACGACTGACTTGGAGTTTATTGTTTCTTTTCTAGACTCTGGATGCCCATGATTTCCACACGGGTAGCCTAGTAGCAGGATTCCGTGTTCTGGTGGTAACAGTATCTTGGAAGCTCTTATCTTGGAGATATTTTAGAAGTTTTTGGGATCTCAGGTGTTTAGTCTTTGGAAGTTCACTATCGCTTCATTCCTTTGAAGACTTTTTGGCATATGATTGCTTGTTGTACTATTATGATGTTCTATTTGGAGTTGTGATATATGTATAAGAATACTCTGATGTAGTAATGGATATTATGATGATGTTGTATCTGTGATGTAATGCATGATATTCATTTTGTTTCCGCTATTTTATATTCATCTGATGTTGTTATAAGCTCCATCCGACTGGAGTTTGATGTTTGAATTTTTGGCAGTCGAATACAAGTGAGGTATTTAGTGTCAATTTTCGAGCATTGAATTTCAGATCGTGACAAAGGTTGTTTTAAAAAATTAACTTAATAAAATAATTGAGAAGTTAATCAAATATTTAAGGTGTTAACTTAAAACAAATTTATTTATAATAATTAAATAATGATTAAACAATAAATGATTTTACTTTGTAATGGATAATTAATTAATTAATTAATTAAAGACTAATTAATAAGAGTAATTAAGATTTAATTAATTAACAATTAAGAATTTATTTAATTAAGATAATTAATTAAAGAATAATTAATTAATAAAATTAGTTAAGATTTAATTAATTCATAGTTAAGAATAATTAATCATTAATTTAAAAATAATTAATAAAAATAATTATGTGGTTAATTCATTTAAATCACCTTCACCTTAATTGAAGATGATTGACTATCATCAAATGTTGTGTACTGGATTGATATTTCTGTTGTGAGTGTAATACTGTATGATGTGAATTGCTTTGTGCTGAACTGTGATTTGTGATTTGTTTCTGTGTGTATGTGAAAACCCTTTGCCCGTAAAACGACATTTAAACTTCGATGCGACAGGGAGTCGGATTTTAGTTAGTTATCCGAAACCCACATCGAACCCTGAATATGAATCTTTGTAACTGATATATCCACGTGTTTTAAAATTGAATGCTCACTATTCGGATTAGCCGGGAGAGGACCTTTGTGTCATATAACCCATTCTGAATAGTGATAAGACGAAATAAATAGCATTCGAAGAAGGTGGTGAAGACCGGGTGTCTTCGAAAACGATAGGATAACCTATCGAATGTCTCTGCACTAAGTGTCCCAGGTATAGAGAGCTCCACATGTGATGGGGAGTCCGATCGGGATTGTGGATACCCGGATTTGCAAGGGCTTCTTCCTTTATTGGACGAAGTGCCTTCGGTTCTGTTCGAACCCGGAATAGACTTGTATGGTGGTATGTCTGACACTACACTTTGAGATATAAAGCAGATTTCTTTCAAATACATATCTGCTGGTGGCGGAGAATTCATTCTCTTAGCTTAACACTCTTCTCTGAGACGTACGAGCTCAGAGGTTATGTAGTTGAAGGTTATCAGCGATATACTCCCAATTTGGTAGTGTGACGTGCTAAGTGCTACTATGTGTTGATGATCATTTGTGATCAAAGCATGGCTTTCGTGTAAAGCGTAGCTTTGTGGATGAGACCTTATCGGACCTCACACCCTGAAAATGGTCGAAACAGGAAAGATGCAGCAAGGTTACGAGGGTCGCACCCTTTAGGGTAAGTCATTTCCTTCTGGAAAAAGTTGGTATCATGGTATAGAGCCCATATACTTTACCTATGTGGTTGCTGCAATCTCATTTACTGTGTGGTTATTGCTTTGTGGTAGAGGGCCCTCGGATAAAGATCGCAAACGACCGGGGGGTGGCATACTCGAGTAGTAGTTACCTATTTACAGAGGTAACCCGGCCTTGTGTTGGCAGAGAACTAGTTAAGTTCTCTGGACGTCCCTCTAGAGGCGTACCCATGTGGTAGTAGGAAGTTTCTTAGCCTGACCATTTGTTGCAAATCCAAAGAAACAATACAATCCCTGTACGGTTTTAGTTGCATAACCTTCCATGAAGTGTGGCGGTAACCTGCCACAAAACATGGTAGCTATAGTAGGCATACGACGAAATGTGGTATGCTGGCTAAGATTAAAATTATACTTTCAAAATAGTTTTCAACACTATGCACTAGTAATAATATCAAAGAATTTTTTCCATATCAAGCATATTTGACTATCATAAGAAGAAATCTCCTCCAATTCTGCGATTGCATTGTGTGTGGCGGGAGGTCTTATGGTAGTTTCATTTTCCAAAAGCATACCGGATTTTCTTTATATAAATCCTGTTTTATTTAAAAGCAACTGTTTTTGTTTACTCATACCAGTCCCATGACTGACCCGGAGTTTAATGTTTTTTTCTAAATTCTGGGTGCCCATAATTTCCACACGGGCAGCCTAGTAGCAGGTTTTTTGTGGTTTGGTGTTAGCCGTATTTTGGAGGCTATTGGTTTTTGGAGGCTTTTACCTTGAAGATATTTCGGAAGCTTTTGGATCCCAAGGTGCTTAGATTTGGAAGTTCACTATCGCTTCATTCCTTTGAAGACTTTTTGGCATATGATCACTTGTTGTTGTATTATGATGTTCTATTTGGAGTCGTGACTTATGTATTATGATACTTTGATGTAGTAATGGATATTATGATGATGTTGTATCTGTGATGTAATGCATGACATTTATTTTGTTTCCGCTTTTTTATATTCATCTAATGTTGTTATAAGCTCCATCCGACTGGAGTTCGATGTTTGAATTTTCGACAGTCGAATACAAGCGAGGTATTTGATGTCAATTTTTGAACATTGGATTTCGGAGCGTGACAAAGATGCCCCCTTGGTTGATCCAAGTCAAATGTTTGGCAATTATAAGACTTTTCCATTACACCTAATTAGACAAACTCAAGCAACACATCGGATTAGAATAGAACTCCTACATGGCTAGAATGCCTCCTGCACGTCTTTGGAAGCCCATTCGTCCTACTAGGAAACCTGAAAAACCCTTACCCTCAATCTACTTAAATTAATTTATTAGCACTCTACGGTTCAAGGTGAAAACATAAATTTCAACTTAGATAAAAAGTCTGGTGTGAATAATAATCTACCATCTCGAACCAATAGATATCCAGTGAGACCATGTCGTTGAGCGGAATAGGTTTTCCCCTCACTAGTATCTTTATCAAAATACATTAACCATATACTGTGCTCCTGCATCCATAATAGTTAAAACATAATAATGTATGATGATATGCAAGAATGCAATATACCATGGATTACCCATCCCAACTTATCTGACTATCTATCCAAGTTTATAGGTTTTATATGGTCACTGTGAACCTATTAGTTTTCATGGGATGATTAATAACACGTCTTAATTTATTTTAGGGACAACTATCGAACTTCATAGTTTTAATGGAATTTCTAGGAACCTTTTAGTTTTCATGGGCTGACTAATAGCCTTCAGATTATAGTTTGCATGAGATGATGATGAACCTATCAGATTCTTCAATAACATCTCTCGAATTATAGTTTTCATGGGATAACTATGAACCTAATAATCTCTACCTATAACATCATTTGGATATAGTTTTCATGGATCACTAAGAACATATTGGACCCTTCAAATAACATTTCTCCAATAAATTCTCTCAAATCATAGTTTTCATGGGATAACTATGAACCTATTGATCTCTATCAATAACATAGTTTTCACGTGATCACTAAGAGCATATTGGAACATTCCAATAACATTTCTCATGGAATAGTTTTTAGGAGGTGACTACGAACCTATTGTTCTCGTCTAATTACTTGTCCATCTATAATTTTTTAATCAGTTCTGGACGTTCTATATTTTTGGCTACCTGACCTCTTGGATACAATTCTACTCACTTAGGATTTAACTCTGTGCATAGTCGTTATTGGGTCAACCTAGCCAGTCATCATGCCCTTAATACCTAAAATGCAATTATGAGTCATAAATGATGTGAGAAATATAATGTTAAATATACATAATAACTGCTCAAACAAACGCATGAACATATAACATCCATTATTCGACATGTTAAGAATTACTTATTCTTAAGTAATATTCCCTTTGGAAATTTTTAATTCAAACTTGGGCTATTTTATACTAAAGTCCTTGAATTCATTTTCATAATGAGATATGATTAATCCCCTAAAATCATATTAAAAACAAGGAAACACTTAGCCCTTTTTAATAAATCAATGCGAAGTTATCAATGGCGTCGACCTAAAAGCTTAGGCTTTCCACCCTTTTTGTAAAATATGTTTTTATACATTCGTCATTAACCACTTCGACCTTCATTTGGGTCACAGCCAAAAACTAAATACCTTTCTATGAATTTATGGCTCACTGCCAAGAAAAATAGGGTCTTCAACCTTCTTTTAAAACAGAGGCCTTCTCGCTTCATTAAAACAGATTTACTCAGCTTCGAAAACAAGCCTCTTCGGCCTTAAAAGATATGATGCACCATTGTAGCCAAGTGGCATCGACACATGGGCATAAGGTCTTCGACCTTGATGCACATCGACACCCAAGACCTTCGACGATGCTATAAAATTTTATTACTTAAACTACTTCGGCTATCGTGCCGCTATTTATATAGAGTCGAAGTCATTAAAGCGGTCTCATTGCCTTGGTTTGGAAACATAAAGAGGGGAGATGCGACATTGTTTCATATATGGTGAAAACAAGCAACGTCATCGACGTCCACTCTAAACCTTTTAAGACCTTTAAGGAATCACGAAGTGCCATTGTCGTCTATCATATCTCATCGACGAGGTCGACTTTGGCATACTTGGGAACCATTACATAAGTACCAAAGTAACTATCCTATGTTTCCATCCAGCACAACTTCGACACTCATGAAATGTGGCCTTCTATAGGCATGGAGAGAGTACAGGCGGCATGATAGTATCGTAAATTTATTGAAAACTGTTTTATTACCATTGAAAGCAATTACTTTTCACCAAATCCAATTATTAGTCAAAATATGATTGGTTTTCAACAAAACTTTACATTTTTTACAGAATTTCTCCCGCACTCAAATTCCAAAGTTCAAACGATATTTCAAATAAATAATTATTATTCTTAATTAGTTAACCCTTTAAATTCTTAATTAGCATAATTATTTCACAATAAATTGAAGTCACTTGGGAAAAATCCCAAAAATTCATAGAAATTCAAAAATATGACATTTTTTATTATATGAACATTTATGGGACAAATTTCATAATTTATTATTTTAAATAAATAAAACCCAAAATTAAGCTATTTTCTTTTTAGGAAATTCGTATTCTCCTTATTTTGAAAAAATTATGAGATTAAAAATGCATCTCTAAAATATTATTTTACGTAAAATATCAAAAAATCAAATTGTTGAAGATAAAAAGTTTTACCTTTAAAACCTATATAAAAAATCTTATATGATTTCCACAAATCATCATTCAATCCAAACAAGGATAAATCAACATAGCATATCTTATCGACATACATGAATCATCACAGGCAGGTTTCAAAACAAAAATAGATTTAAGAAGGAGATGGTTGTAACGACCCATAGTTTTTACTATTTTTAAATTATAGAATTTTATTTAATTATTGAATAAAAATGGTTAAAAATAAAAATTTAATGATTTTGAATGTAATTTATTGAATATGAATTTGAATAAAACTTTGAAATAACTAATTTCGAAGATTTTGGCGATAATAAGTATTGAAATAAATTCTATATATTGATTGTGTTTATAATCAAATAACCGAAGTTGAATAATAATTGTGAATTATTTAAATAGAAAAAAATAGTGTTGATAATTAAAATTTATTTATAATTTGAGGATTTATTAATATTGATTTATCGGTTGATTAAATTGTTTGAATTTATGTTGAAATTATATAAATAATGGAATTTTGGATTTAACGAGAACGAAAATGGCATCAAAAATTGATTTAAATGTTATTTAAATATGAATGAAGATTGTTTACATTTAAAATTAGATTTAAATGTGAATAATTAAAAATTAGAAATTTTATATTTTAATTAACGAGTAAAATAGCCATTTTGGCAACTGTCTCGGATTTCGACGAAACTAGTTACGTCGAATCCGTAATAGTGAATTATTATATGATTTCAAGTTTCGTAGCGATCGGACTTTTCGTTTGGCCGTGCAAGCTTAAAATGCGCAGAAATTAGTTTAAGGAACTCGATTAAATAAATTGACTTTAAAAAGCTATCTTCCACATACGATCAAATTAGGCCTCGAAACTAGTTCCACTGCGTACAGAATAGGGGTCAAACATTGTAAACGCAGGCGGTACGTCTCGATTGGAGTCCGAATGGTTTTACTACCTATATAAATACAACATGTAAAACAACAATTATTATTATTATACTCTGGAAACCCTAATTTTAAACAATGGTCGCCACCTATTATTCCAATGGCCAAAAATTGCCGATCTTCTCCCCTCGATATTTCTCAATCCATTCAACGAATCCAAAAATTACAAAAGCAAAGTTGTAGAGCTCGATGAGCTTTACACATCCAAGGGTTGATTTATGCTAATACATCACAGATTCGTCGAGTTCTCAATCCAAATTCGGGGTATTTTTTGCGTGTATCGAGGCAAACGAAGGCAGCTAGATGGACGGTGTTTGAGGCGGAGATGGAGCAAATAGAGGCGCAAGCAATGAAATCTCCTGATCGACGTCGGTCTCTCCTAGTCGTGTGCGTACTTTAGGGTTTAGGTTGCGTTCATGGGTTTCGATCGGAAGGAAAGCACGCACGAGAGAGAGGAGAAAATACATATGTTATTATTTTATGTTAAAATTAAAATGTTCTAACTCGAATGACTTCTACTTACGAGCTCGGATCGACGTGCGGTTTTCTCCGTTGCAATCGTATCGAAATTTCGGACAACATGCATCTAGTTTTGTCAAGTTTTGAGACAGTTCAAATTTGGACCTTTACTTAGATTTTAAATTGTCGATAAATCAAAGGTGAGTATTTATACAATCACAATTGACGGAAATAATTTTTATGCTAGTTAAATTATACCGTGAAGTGATTTGAAATTTATTGGTTGTTGTTCGATAAGTTTAATAATTTAAATTGACATCTGAATTAATTGATAGAATTTGAATTGATAGTTAAATTGAATTAGAATTTAATTGCCCATAAAATACCCAAAATTGATAATTATGAAATTGTTGAGAATTTTATTGACTGTTGGATGATTGGTTGTGATGGATGCTATTAGTTGATATTTGGATGTTTATTTATTTTGATACATCATGTTATCATCCTATATATAATTTACAGTATATAAACTGTAAATTGAATTATTTCGAATAATTAAGAAGTAGGTTGAAATAATATATACCTATGGCATTCTTTTGGATTTAAATTATATATATCTCCATCCCTAGAATTAAATTGAAATAATTGATTCACTTGGCCATAAGATAGAGAATTGTGTACGGATACCGGATTGGTTAAATTAAATGATTTCAAAAAAAATTGATTTGAAATTATCTAAATGATTTGGTTTTGAAGAAATAAAAATCAAATTTATGGAAATTGATTTTTTTTCAAAATTGAGCCCGGATTTGAATTATATTTAAAGATTTGGATTTTAAATTGGATATTGAAGGAAAATTTGATTTAAGTGTTTTGAATCAATATTTTGGAAATCGAACTCGAATTGATATAAATCAAAATGGTATAAATTTGAGATTTGAGTGGAAAAATTTAGAACTGGAATTGAAATTAATTTTAAATTGGAATTTAAATAAATTTGAATTGAAATTTAAATAGTTAGAAATTGGAATTTAAATTAATTTGAAATTGGGATCTAAATTAATTTGGAATTGGAAATTAAATTAATTTGGAACTGGAAGAGTAATCAATTTGAAATAGGAATTTAAACTTATTTGGAATTGAAATTGAAATTAATTTGGGATTGAAATTAAATTCGACTTGAAATCGGAATTGAATCGATTAAATCCAAATGGAAATTGGAAATGATTTTAATTGGAAAATTTAAAATGTAACCAGTTTGACTTTGAAAACTATTTATAAATGAATATTCTTAATATACACGGTTTAAAATCTATATTCTTTAAATATTCAAATTATTTTGATTTTTCAAACTATTTTACCATATAAACCATTTTTAGTACTCAAACTATTTTCTATTAAACTATTTTGACTATTAAATTACTTTGAAAATATTTAAACCATTTTTTAAAAATTCAAACTGGTCAAAAGGGTGGAATGTTTATATTTAAATCTTGGATTTAAATGCGAATGATGTTAAAATGAAGTTATAACCTAAATTAAAATTAGAAACAGCTTTTGGAAATGAAATTGAGATATTAAGGCAAAAATGAATAAGGTATATTTTGAGTAAATATGATGATTTCAAATGGATTTGATTTTTAAGCGAATATGGTATTTTGATATCACGTACGAATTGTTTTCGAAATATAAACGTACCGACCGGTGTGTAAAATAACGATTGGTTATTAAAGAGACGAGGTCTCTTATTGGGATACTTTCTGTCAATATTGAAACCACTTTAACGTAGTGGATGATATCCAGAATGTAGTGGTTGATTGGCGAAAGTTTATTTTTAAAACTATTCAAACCATTTTCTAAAAATTTAAACTGGTCAAAAGGGTGGAAAGTTTATATTTAAATCTTTCATTTAAATGGGAATGAGGTTAAAATGAAGTTATAACCTAAATTGGAATTTGAAACGGTGTTTGGAAACGAAATCTAGATATTAAGGCAAAAATGAACAAGGTATATTTTGAGAGAATATGATGATTTCAAAATGGGTTTGATTTCGAAGCGAATATGATATTTTGATATCACATACGAATTATTTTCGAAATAAAAAGTGCCGACCGATGTGTAAAATGACGACTGGTTATTAAAAAGACAGGGGCCTCTTATTGGCATGCTCTTTGTTCATATTGGAACTACTTTGACAACTGTGTACACGGTGGATGATATCCGAAGTGTAGTGGTTGGATTGGCGAATGTTTACTGGAATGAAGTAAGAGAACGATGATGGATAGCCTTGACACTCAATCATAATTAAAATGACTAAAACATGAGCCAATGTCTGGCCATTGAGATTAGCTATCTCTAGTGACGTTGATCCCTCATATTACTATTATGATTTCGTATTGGATGGGTGCACCTTTTTCGTTAGGATTTATTGTCGCGATCGGTCACGGATGGGTTACGACCAACCAGAAAGGGTAAACCGGTAGAATCCTACCTTGGGCATTGCCTCACTTTCCTTGTCATGTTTATCCGTATACGAGCCCATTACGACTTTGATTTAGTACCTATAAAATATGTTAAGTTGGATCAATTTAAAGCCTTAATGCTATTTTGATATTTATTTTACTGATAGACATTATCTATTATAGCGTATACAATTATATATAAATAGTTTAACGGATCCTTAGGAGATGGAAATTCTGTAACGTCGCTTAAGTTATTGCACTCATATTTTGTGATATTGATTGATTTACATAAGAGTATTTTAGTCCCGACTCGAGTTTTTTTTCTTTTCATTAAGCTTGTGTCAGTCTTGAGTTTATTCCCAACGCATTGAAGATCGGTTTCTAGAGGATGAAGGCGAAGGTTGTATATTACTATTATTATTATCCCCTGCATCATGCTATTCTATTGAATTGATTATTTATCCCTGATGTGTGTGTGTGTATAAATATGATAAATGTGTATAGATTTTAATCAGATTTATATTAAACAGCTTCATGAACTGTTTATGTGATAATTATATTTTATCGTTCCGTAGTGAGATTCTGTATTTTCTTTCTTATTCTTTTCTTATTTTTCTTATTTAATTCCATTGATTATCTATGTTTCGGATTGTCTAAGTTGGACATGGTGGATTATTGTCGATTTAAACCTTTCGAAACGTGGATTGTCACAGTTGGTACCAAGCTTAGGTTTAGCGATAACCTTGGCTTTATGGGGTTTGACTCATTAGAGATACGATAGTAATACCCTAGAATGAGTCTATTGTTGAGTGTATATATATGAGAGAGCATACTTGCTAGTGTTGTAAAATGTTTTATTTTGTGTTTTAGTTATCCATTGAGTTGTTTATAAATTCTGATCGATGTTCGGGATGCCGTATTATCGATAAGGGTTTCTAAATACTTAAACGAGGCAAGTGGACATAATATTATTTTAAATCGGGTAAATGAAATAATTTTTCCTAAATTATATTTTATATAAAAAAATGAAATTTTAATGAATGATAGTTGTTAGGCGGTGATAATATTTAATTATCATCGATTATTGGCCAAATCAAAATAAAACAAATAGTTAATGAATTTTATTTTACGAAGCATTCGATAATTAAACCGAATTGAAATATAATTGCAATAAGAATTGGTTAAAATGAACAAGTTATAAATTAATGAAATATTTTGATAAATAAGTTAAGGAAATTTGTTTAAGTATATTTATAATATGGCTTATACATAGAAAAGAAAAAAGGGAAATTGAAAATTTTAGAATTTAAAATCCTTTGTTTTCAAAAATTGTTTCAAAGCCTTAAAAATTACTATTAATATTATTTGAAAGAGTTTTGACTAGAAAAAATATTTTGAAATGATTTTTGAAGAAATAAAAAGCATTGAACTTATATGGTCGTTGGAAAATAATTGGTCGTCGGAAAATAATTCTGGCGATGACTACAGAATCGCCGGTATTCATTTTCGAGTTTCTGAGTGAAAATTTCTACCAAACGAAATTTATTTTCGATTATAACAAGTTTTGATTGTGATGAAAAAATATTCTAAGTATGATTTAATAAATATATAGAAATAGTTTTGTACTTAAAAATCGAAAGTAGTATATATATATAAGAAATAAGCTTATAATTTAAAAATTTGAACAAGAAAGTAAAATTAAAATTTAAAACTATTGAATATTTTTGGTTAAGCAAACAAAAGAAAAAATTTGAATTTGAGATAGGAAATAAAATAACTTAGGGATGTTAAATTAAATGGAGTTAATGAAATTAAGTAAATAAAATGAAGTCTAACTCAAGAAGCTTAAATGAAAGGAAATGTATTTGAAATGAGCTAGATAAAATGAAATTTTGAATGAATAAATTGTGTAACTTATAGATTTGAGAATATTTAGTTAAAATAAATTTTAAATTTGGTTGAATGTGAATAATAAGAAGAAAATATTTAAAAGTGAGTGAAATAAAATGAGAAATGTGTTAAATGAAATAAAATTTCACTTAATAAAGACTAAAGAGTTGTGTTGGATTGAAATTGAACTAGAAGAAAGAGTAAAGTGAATTATTTTTCACTTGAGCTAAAAATGAATTAAAAATAAATATGAACTTGAATTATAAAATGAAATGTAATTTAAGTGGGAAAGAAATTAAATAAATTAAATGAGTGTAGGTAATGTTAATATGGTTAATTAAATTTAATTTAAATTGGATATAAATAAATAAATTGCATGTGGAGTAGTTTAAATAAAAATTGAATGTTAACTAATAAAATATGGAATAAGTTATTGGAATAAATTATAGATTGAAGTTAACTTAAGAGAAGTTGAATGAATAGATTGTGAAAGAAAAATTATTAATATGAATTGAGTATAAAATAAAATTTACTTTAGTAAATTAATAATATGAATCAAAATAAATAAAGTCAATTGATGAATTAGTAATAACTTAAGATGTGATTAACAATAATAGACATGTGTTGTGTTGCATAAAATATTTATAATAAATTTAGACGATTTATAAATGATGTTAAAAAAGAAAGGATATACTAAGTGGAAATAAAAAAATTAACTTAAGCAAGGTTAAGTGGAATAATTTTATAAATGGTTCATAAATGAACTATATGAAATAGGTTAGGAAAAATGTGAAATAATTGAAATTTCACAAATTGGATTGAATAAATTGAATATAATAAATTTGTAATGAATTTTAATAAATTGAAATAAAAAAATTGAATGTAATAACTTAAATCGTTGGAATATAAGAGAAATTGTTTTCAATGAATGTATATAACTGAATGCAATGAAGATAGGTTGATTGAATAAAAATGAATTGAAACTAGATTGGTTGATTGTAAAATTAAAATAGAGTGAACTTAATATAAATCCATTGAATGATTAAGGAAATGAATGTTAATCAATTGAACGTGAATAAATTTAAGGTGGACCAATCAAACTCGAAAAAATTCTTAAATTGAAAGTAAACAAATTGTATATAGATGAAATAAATGTCAATGAATTAAAAGGAAATCGATTTAATATTGATAGGAAATGAAAGTATAATAAACTAAATATTGACATTAAGAAGTGTGAATTGGTATTGTTGTGAATAAGGTTGGATGGATATTGTTTGTTGGATATTTGTTTTGTTGCATTTTCTATATTCGTTTATGGTTATTGCATAATCCATGTTATATGTCGATTTTACTCTTTATACATGTTCTCATTTAGTTATTGAGTGTTTATTAGGTATGGATGGTGTATGCTAGATTTTTGAGCTCGATTGTGCATTATGTTGTTTTTCTTGCTTAATACGAGCGAACTCGCTCGTATTATTAATAATAAGGCACGTATCATGGATTACATACCGTGATTTTATATTTTTGCCCTTTGGGATGCCTCGTCATTGAGATGAGATGTACATTTGATAGACATTAGTTATATTTGTATTATATATTATATTGTAAAAATTTTGTCGGTCGAGCCACGCAAAGGAGACTCTGCCGAAATTTTCCGTAAATCTGGGAGTTAGAAAAATAATGGAGTTAATTTATTATTATTATTATTATTATTAATTTGTTTGTAGTTGTAATATACGTTAAAACGATGCCGAGGTGACGTAGGGAGAACATAGTAAAGGTTTTCTAATAAGATGTTTATGTTTATAAGTTGATAGTTTTGAAAAAAAATAAAATCAAAATGTTAAATTCTTTACTTAACGCTTTTTCCGGGATTAAAAGTTTTGAGTGGAGGAGTACGTAACGATCTATATTTTTTTTACTATTTTTAAATTATAGAATTTGATTTAATTATTGAATAAAAATGGTTAAATTTTTTTAATAATTTTGAATGTAAGTTATTGAATATGAATTTGAATAAAACTTTGAAAGAACTAATTTCGATGGTTTTGGCGATAATAAGTATTGAAATAAATTCTATATATTGACCGTGTTTATAATCAAATAACCTAAGTTGAATAATAATTGTGGATTATTTAGATAGAAATAAAACAACGTTGATAATTAAAATTTATTTGGAATTTGAGGATTTATTAATATTGATTTATCGGTTGATTAATTGTTTAAATTATGTAAATAATGGAATTCTGGATTTAATGAGAATAAAAATGGCATCGAAAATCGGTTTAAATTTTATTTAATATGAATGAAGATTGTTTACATTTAAAATTGGATTTAAATTTGAATAACTAAAAATTAGAAATTTTATATTTTAATCAGCGAGTAAAAATAGCCATTTTGACAACTATCTCGGATTTCGACGAAACCAGTTTCATCGGATCCGTAATAGTGAGTTATTGTAAAATTTCAAGTTTCGTAGCGATCAGACTTGTCGTTTAGCCATGCGAGCTTGAAATGCGTAGAAATTAGTTTAAGGAATTCGATAAAATAAATTGACTTTGAAAAGTTATCTTCCATATACAATCGAATTGGGCCTCGAAACTAGTTCCACTGCATTCGGAATAGGAGCAAAACATTATAAATGCTAGGCGGCACGCCTTGATTGGAGTTCGGACGGTTTTGGACCTAACTATATAAATACGGCACGCAAAACGAGAAATATTATTATTATATTCTGGAAACCCTAATTTTTAACCATGGCCGCACCTATTATTCCAATGGCCAAAAATTGATGATCTTCTCCCCTCGGTATCTCTCAATCTGTTCAACGAAATCCAAAACTTCCAAGAGCAAAGTTATAGAGCTCGACGAGCTCTACATATCCAGTGGTTTATTTGTGCTAATACATCACGGATTCGCTGAGATCCCAATCCAAAGTCGCAGTATTTTTTTTCCTGTTTCATGGAAAACAAAGGGAGTTGGATGGATGGCATTTGAGGCGGAGGTGGAGCAAGGAGAGGCGCACGCGAAGGCATCTCCTGACCAACGTCCGGTCGCTCCTAGTTGTGTGCGTGCTTAAGGGTTTGGGTTGCATTCATGGGTTTCGGTTGGAAGGAAAGTACGTACGAGAGAGAATAAGATACATATGTTATTATTTTTATTAATTGATTATTTTATATTAAAATTCAAATGTTCTAACCCGAATAACTTATACATACGAGCTCAGATCGAGGTGCGGTTTTCTCTTTGCGATCGTATCGAAATTCTGGACAATATGGAACTCGTTCCGTCGAGTTCTAAGACTGTTCAAATTCGGGCCTTTACTTGGAGTTTAAATAGTTGATAAATCAATGGTGAGTGTTTATATGCTCACAATTGACTGAAATAATTTTTATGTTAGTTAAATTATATCGTGAAGTGATTTGAAATTTATTGGTTGTTGTTGGATAAGTTTAATTGACATTATATTGATATCTGAATTAATTGAATTTAAATTAACGGTTAAATTGAATTAGAATTTAATTGCCCGTAAAATACTTGAAATTGATAATTATGAAATTGTTGAGAATTTTATTGACTGTTGGATGATTGGTTGTGATTGATGCTATTGGTTGGTATTTGGATGTTTATTTCTTTTAATATGTCATGTTATCCTCATGTAAATAATTTACAGTTTATAAACTGTAAATTGAATTATTTCGAATAAATTAAGAAATATGTTGAAATGATATATACCTATGGCATTTCTTTTGGATTGAAATGGTATATCTCCATCCCTGGAATTGAATTGGAATAATTGATTCACTTGGCCATAGGATAGAGAAAACGGATACCGGATTGGTTAAATTAAATGATTTTAGAAGAAAATTGATTTGAAATTGTCTAAATGATTTTATTTTGAAGAAATAAAAATCAATTTACGGAAATCGAATTTTTTTTGGAAATCGAGCTCGAATTTGAATTATATTTGAAGATTTTGATTTAAAATTGGATATAGAAGGAAAATTTGATTTAAGTGGTTTGAATCGATATTTCAGAAATCGAACTCGGAATTGATATAAATCGAAATGGTTTAAATTTGAGACTTGATTGGAAATAAATTTAGAATTAGAATTGAAATTAATTTGAAATTGGAATTTAAATTAATTTAGAATTTGAATTTAAATAATTTGAAATTGCAATTTAGATTAATTTGAAATTGGAATCTAAATTAATTTGGAATTAGAATTTAAATTAATTTGGAATTGGAAGAGTAATTAATATGAAATAGGAATTTAAATTTATTTGGAATTGAAATTGAAATTAAATTGGGATCGAAATTAAATTTGATTTGAAATCGGAATTGAATCAATTAAATCAATGTGGAAATAGGAATTGATTTGAATTGGAAAATTCGAAAAGTGAACCGGGTTGACTTTGAAAACTATTTTAAAATGAATATTCTTAATATAAACGGTTTAAAATCTATATTCTTTAAATATTAAAATTGTTTTAAATTTTCAAACTATTTTACTATATAAACCATTTTTAACACTCAAACTATTTTCTATTAAACTATTTTGACTATTTAATTACTTTGAAAATATTTAAACCATTTTTTAAAAATTCAAACTGGTCAAAAGGGTGGAATGTTTATATTTAAATCTTGGATTTAAATGCGAATGATGTTAAAATGAAGTTATAAACTAAATTAAAATTCGAAACGGCTTTTGGAAATGAAATTGAGATATTAAGGCAAAAATGAATAAGGTATATTTGGAGTAAATATGATGATTTCAAATGGATTTGATTTTTAAGCGAATATGATATTTTGATATCACGTACGAATTGTTTTCGAAATAAAAGTACCGACCGGTGTGTAAAATGATGATTGGTTATTAAAGAGACCAAGGTCTCTTATTGGGATACTTTCTGTCAATATTGAAACCACTTTAACAACTGTGCACGTAGTGGATGATATCCAGAATGTAGTGGTTGATTGGTGAACGTTTACTGAAATGAAGTAAGAGAACGATGATGGATAGCCTTGACATTCGTATCATAACTAAAATGACTAAAACAGTGGGCTATGTTTGGCCATTGAGGTTAGCTACCTCTAGCAATGTTGATCCCTCGTATTACTATTGTGATTTTGTATTTGATGGATGCACCTTTTTCGCTTGGATTAATTGTCGCGGTCGGTCACGGATGAGTTACGACCAACCAGAAAGGTTAAACTGGTTGAATCTTATCTTGGGCATTGCCTCACGTGCCTTGTCATATTTACCCTTATACGAGCCCATTACGACTTTGGATTAGTACCTATAAAATGTGTTAAGGTCGATCAATGTAAAGCCTTAATGCTATTTTGATATTTATTTTACAGATAGACATTATCTATTATAGCGCATACTATTATATATAAATAATTTAATAGATCCTTAGGAGATGGAAAATCACATAACGTCTCTTAAGTTATTGCACTCGTGTTTTGTGATAGTGATTGACTTACATAAGAGTATTTTAGTCTTGACTCGAGTGTTTTGTCTTTTCATTATGCTCGGGTCAGTCTTGAGTTTTTTTCCAGTGCATTGAAGATCGATTTCTGGAGGACTAAGACAAAGTTGGTATATTACTATTATTATTATCCCCTGCATCATGCTATTCTGCTGTATTGATTATTTATCCCTGATGTGTGTGTGTATGTATAATTATGATAAATGTGTATAGATTTTAATCAAATTTATAATAAAAAGCTTCATGAACTGTTTATGTGATTATTATATTTTATTGTTCGATTGTGAGATTCTGTGTTTTTTTCTTATTCTTTTCTTATTTTTCTTATTTTATCTCAATGATTATCTATGCTTCGGATTGTTTAAGTTGCACATGTGTGGATTATTATCGATTTAAACATTTCGAATGTGGTTTGTCATTTTCCACATTCATTTGATAATAGAGTTGATATTTGATGAGTGCTTTAGTTTTACCTAATTCTATTCTGAATCCCCTATTTGATTTCGTGATTTTCCCCTTAGTAATGGCCAAACTTCTTTTGTTCTTTTGATTGCTTAAGGTTTTTAAAAGTGAGAATGATAGGGGAGAAGGAGGGTTTAAGTCATGAAGGGTTTCTAGTCCTAAACTACCCCACTCATATATTTTATTATTATCAACTCACAAAACAATCTTATTAACTAATTAGTTAGTTAATTATGGCTCGACCATATGGATTATTGTAACGACCCAAAATTTTTGACCCCTAAAGTTCGACACTAATACGTGCACTGTAGAAGTGCCGAGCATTCGAATGTCGGAATTTCAGATTGTTAAAGAAAGAAGAAGAAGTTGAAGAAGAACAGAAAACAACATCATCTCTCATTCGCAGCAGATTAAATATAATAACAAATAATAGCATTTATATAAAGAAAGCTGTAATTGTTACTTTACATACAATATATCGGAGTACAACCAATCACACAACTGGACAGTTAAGATTTAACTTGTCCTAGAATACAGACAAATCAAACTCAAATACACGGTGGTAAACTCCATATGTTCCTGCCATCCAGCTCGCCTCTTGAGCTCCAGAACGTCCTAGGTTGAAAAGCTGTAATACTCGGTCTGACCCGAGCATTACACTAAAGCAACACCCAGGTTAGGCTGGAAACCAGCATGAGGAAACCCACAAAATTTGAAAATACATAATTATAAGACTTATTTGAAAACCTGGGGTAACTCGTACCTCACAACGAGTTCTTAACTTGTCAAAACCAACACTTATCCACAAATCAATCCCTAAGTACCAATACAAGTTTCAATGGTCCAGTTTACTTAAATTTATTCCATTATAGCCTATTGTTTGCACATATCAAATCTATAAAGAATTATTGTAGACTACAAATCGAAGTGGTTTCGGGTATTTGTTGATACCCGACCCCGGTCTCTTCGAATCCAATGTTATTCTTTAAGTCAAATGTTTAAGTTTAAACAATACAATTTATATCCAAGATTTCATATTCACACAACAATTCATCTCAAATAGATAACCCACAATATCACAGTTCAACCAAAGTATCTCATATCACAAAGCATCACAAATTACATATCAGAGATATCAAATACTCTAAGTCATTCAATATATTTTAATCATCTATAAGCAAGATAAATTAATTGTACCATTTCTAATTAATTTAATTGCTTTTAAATCCTGCTTACTTAACATTAATTAATTATATCCCTTAATTAATCATTCTTTAATTATCAATCTAAACTAGTTATCCATAATTAATTTCATTAAGTAATTATCCCATTGGTTAAATATCCTCAATTAATTAACCTTTATTAATTAATTATTCTCTAATTACAAACTAAATTAATTAACCCTTAACAAATTAATCCTTTAATTACTTACATTAAGTATTTAACATTTAAGTAATTACTTACATTAATTAATCTCTAATTACCAATTAATTTATCTCTAATTACCAATTTATTCATCTCTAATTAATTAATTTATAATCCTTAACTATTAATTAATTAATCCTCAATTATTAATTAATTAAATTTCTCTTTAATTACTCTCTTAATTTAATTTATCTTTAATCACCAAAAACCTTAAATAACTTTAAGATAACCCATTTATCTTTATTACTTCCTTTATTATCATTAACATATAAATTTACAACATTTTGTCCTTTAATTAACTTCTTAATCACATATTTAAATTAAGTTTAAAATAAACATAAGAATCTACTTCATTAATTTAAGTAAAATTTATCCTACAACTTCTTAAACCAATATTTAAAAACATTATTATACAAAGAAATAAATTTGAAAATCAGTTTAAACTTGATTTACTTAAAGTTTTAAAACTTTCTTTTATTTACAATTTAAAAACTGTTAAAACCTTTACTTCGGGTTCAACCCGGAACCCATCCCGAGTCATCCCCGAGATAATCACCTTCTCTCTTTTTTATTTTAAAACTTAATATGTTAAAACTTTGAAACGTGATGCAATCAAAACCACTCGCAAGCTACTCGAGACTAAACCCAGGCCACAACTTCCCTTTCCCGAGTATTCCTTCGAGACACACCACTACCTAAACCCATTGACACTCCAGCCTTGCCGTGTATGTGCCAGCCTGATCGCCGGAGCTCTGACCATCACCGTCACTCCCTACACGTCGGCGACCACTTCCTCAAAGCATCCGACTACCAAGAACTTCAACCCAAACACAAAATCAAAATCGAGCTACCCTGAACAAAATTGGAACCTAACCATCACCTAAAAACTCCTCGACCTGACGACGCCGACCACCAACACCCATGAAACCCTATCCATAGCACTGCCGAAGACTGACGCTTCCATCCCTCAACCTCCGAACAAGTCCGGTGCTCTAGAGACATCGCAGAAATCAAGTTTCCACCGTCGACCAAAAATGTACACAAAACCCTACTCCGATGAACTTCCTCCGCCACGGTGGTTTAAAAATCCACCTGACATATTTCCCGAGATCGCCTACTCCCTCGCCATCTCCAGTAGCGATCCCGATCTTCCCGAGACCTCCGATCGCCAATAGAAGCCCAAAATTCCAAATCTGATCAACCTCGAATTACTCACTCAATCCAGCATTAAAACTATGGATTTAACTCTTAAAATTCATGATTCTTGATGGTGATTAAGATTATATAAATGAATCAATGAATTTGATTATTGAATTTTAACATATTTTGAGCATCCACTGCCTTTTCTTGATTTTGAGAAATATACAAACAAATTTTACTTAAATATATTTGTAAAACTTAGTTTATGTTTAAACAATCATATCTTGTTTGAATTTCTCGGCCTATAAGAGAATTAAAGAGGAGATTTGAAATTTTTACTTACTTTAAAACCCTGTAACTTGAAACAGAGACGAACCAGACATGCATACTTATATATCTATATATTTGTAACATGGAGGTCTAATCCCATATCTATACAACAATTATCATCTCATATTTCATAAAATCATCACATGCACTAAGTTAAAACAAGAACGTGGTTTGTTTACTCACTTGTTAAATGTGGAGCAGAGAGGTTTTGAAACAGGAATGCTAGATTTTGAACTGGAACTTGAAAATGCTTTCTTCGATTTTGAAAACTGGAAAAAAATTACTTGATTTTTGAACTGGAATCTTAGTTGAGTTGCTCCTATTTTAAACCTGGGACGATCTTATTTTTGATTTAGTTTGTAGTTGGAAGCTTGTTTTAAAAGCTGAAATGATCTGCTTGATTTTCTGTTTGAATTTGCTGTTTTATAATTTTCTCTGCCTTTACTATGTTTACAGGCTTTGGTTTTTTTTTTGCAGGCAAGCGGGGTTAAACTGGTCCCCTACCAGATTTGTTAAAAAGAGAAAACACTACAAAGAGATGACTATAAAAGGAAAGAACAACGAAGAAAAGAAAGAAGAAAAACATGGAAAGTCATAGGGAAACTAGCTGATCCACGGATCAATCTGGTGATCAAGAAAGGTATGCACACTACCCCTCATTCCCATCAATATGTCATGCTTCAAAGCTGACCATAAACCTCATGACTCCTGTTGATTCCATTGAATATCCTCTTATTCCTTTCTTCCCAGATTCTTCTCAACGGCTTCTTCAAAGAGAACAAAAAGGAAAACTTTCTTCATCTCTCAACCTAGTAGCGTACTCAATGAATCCCCATTGATCAGCAGAAATTGAAGAGGCAACCCACTCCCAAATCTGTTCATCAAATTGTTCCAAAGTTGCAGAACATACTCGCACTCAAAGAATAAGTCCTGTAAACTCTCATTTTGTATGTAACATAATTCACACCAGGAAGGGACAGACATGCCTAAACCAATCAACCTATCTCTTGTTAACAATGCTTTGTTCCTCACCTTCCAGAGCATCAGATTATCACTGTTAGGAGAGTACGCAGCCCATGTTGCCTTGCTCCACTTGGATTTAGGCACCGAATCCATGCCTAACAATGCCTCATAAATTCTGAAGACAGAGTGTTCTTTACCATTCCATAGAACAGTGTCGTGATCCCGCATCACATATCTGTTGTCATCATATTGTCCCCAGATAGCTTTGACTAACTGGTCACTAGAGTAAGGCATGACAAGGTCACCATTAATAATGTGCTCGACAGCCATTGAATTCAAACCAATAAAAGATTGATATTTTTGTTAAGGTGTGAATAGTTGATCAAGTATGATACCCTTACTAATCCATGGCTCATGCCAAAAACTGCAAGTGCTTCTGTCAGAAAGCATGATCTGAACATAAGGTTGTAAAGTTCTTCTCAACTTCAAAATGCTTCTGCAAGACTGCGGATCCTCCATAAGCCAAATATCTTTTGCTCCAACATTATGCATGAGAACCCACCTGACCCATAAGGAATCCTTCTTCTGCATCAAAGCATCAAGGTGATGATTATAGGCTGCTTTGTTCCAAACTTCAATGTTTCACAAACCCAAACCCCCTTTGGCTTTAGGCTTCTCTAAAATAGAAAAAGAATAGGGAAAATTCTTCCTGCAATGTAAGGACCCAAACCAGAAAAATCTCATTATGGCGCTTCTCACCATTTTCAAAAGCTTAATTGGAAGAATATATGCTCTAGCCCAATAGACCATCATCGTTAAGCAAACCGACTTGAC
This sequence comes from Allium cepa, assembly GCA_030765085.1. Lineage (NCBI taxonomy): Eukaryota > Viridiplantae > Streptophyta > Magnoliopsida > Asparagales > Amaryllidaceae > Allium > Allium cepa. The sequence continues at coordinate 951,464,246 of CM060934.1, read as the reverse complement.
AAGAACAAGCCTGCCAGCCTAAGATAAGAATTTATTCGCCCAGCACCCCATGACAACAGTTATTTTTTGATACAGTGGTAAACAATTCGCAAGTATCACCCTAGAAGTACAAAGTGACAGACCAAGATATGTCATGTCATGTTCCATGTGCAAACCAGCAGAGGTAGCAAGGTTTTGCTGCTGCATGATATTAATCCCAGTAAACAGAATACTTGATTTACAATGATTAAGTCTAAGTCCTGTCATTAGGTAGAACTTATGAAGACCGCCCATAATGTTGTCAATAGAATGAAGGTTCGGTTTGGTAAAGATCATGATGTCATCAGTGAAGAGGAAGGAAGTGATTGAAGATCTTTACACTTGGAGTGATATTGTATCTTCCTATTAACGTACAATGGATTTAATAAGCAAGTTAAGACTTCCATAACCAAGAGAAAAACATAGGATGAAAGAGGGTCCCCCTGCCTCATGCCTTACTCAGACGTAAAGAAGCCAGTATTTGTACCATTCAAGAGAAGGGAGTAGGATGGGGTAGAGATGCACTCGTAAATCCATGCAACGAAAACTTTAGGGAAGCCCATGAGTTCCATAATTCTTACAATTGATTTCCACTGTACACTATCATACGCTTTCCTTAAATCGAGCTTCAACATTGCTCCAGGCGTAGCATTAGCACATTTATAACCCTTTAATAATTCATGGGCAAGCATGATGTTGTCATGGATGTTTCTTTTAGGCAAGAAAGCTGCCTGATTATAGAAATAATTCGAACCAGAACAGCAACCAGTCTCGTGGTAATAATCTTGGATATGCATTTATAGACAACGTTGCAACAGGAGATGGGTCTAAAGGAAGAGACATAATAGAAATATCCACCAACTATATCCCATCCAGTAGTGAAGAAAACCACATTGAAGCCATCATGACCGCAACACGAGCTTTTATTCATTGCAAGAGAGGAGTGGTTTTTAAAAGTGAGGATATCAAAGAAATGAAAGGGAGGAGTGGAGAGATATATTTATAACTTTAATTTATAATTTAAAAATAAAAGAAAATAAAGGAAAATTGATGTCACTTATTAAAATAGCTTATATTTATTAAAACTTCATGCTAATATCTCAACACTTACATTATGCATGTGTTTATATATATTTAAATGTTTTTATAAAAATTTATATTTAATTTCTATTTAGTTAATATTATTTTCCTAATTTATATTTTGCAAATCTTTTAAAAGAAATAATATAAAACCAATTTTATATACATATATTTTAAAATTCAATTTATAAGACATTTATTCTTTGAATTTCAAATTCAAATTCTATGTAAAATCAGCTCATATATATACACACACAAACCCATATTTAAATTTGTTTGAAAATGATAATTTAGCTCATTTTAAATATTATATAAAATAAATTATCACATATTTATTTGCTTGAAATTTCGGGATATTACATTCTTCCCCCTTTAAATCTTTTCGTCCTCGAAAATGAATGAAGCCAGAATTTATTAAAATGCTTACTGTCAGCTTAAATTGCTCTTTGATCATCTTCAACTATAAACTCTTTTATTAATAATTTTTTAAAACACTTTAAATCTATAAATATTACCAAAATAGTTTTATAAAAATACCATTTTATAACTCAATGTCTCAAATGAAAGATTTGTGGATTACATATCTTAAGGCTAGGATTAACACTAGGGGGTGAATAGTGTTTATAAAGAATTACTAAATCTTTTTGAATTTATGTTGAATAGAACACGGATGTATGCAATATACAAACACAAATATGATCACAGAAACAAACACAAATGTAGAAATAAAGTAAAAGCAATAAAGGAAAGAACATACCAGATTTTATACTGGTTCGGAGTTACCCTACATCCAGTCCCGCAACACAAGTATGGTTTTCCTTTCAAAAGCAATTACACCGTCGATTTCAAGGCTACGAGGTACACCCTCCAGAATCACAATCCTCTGGGTAGAGATACTTGATTTCCGGGCCACAAGTTTAACCAATTGATTTACCAAGGCTACAGTCACACCTTATCTCTCTTGATTGATTTTTAAGGCCACAATCACACCTTTTCTCACTTAATAGATTACAAAGAAGCCTATACTTCGAATAGCACTGAGAACCTGCTGAGATAGTGATAGAGAATCAAACTAGAAAAGATCGAGTTCGATTCAATGTTGATTTCGGTAGAGTAATGGTAAGAATATGTATTAAGAAATGTGGAAGAAGAAGAAGAGGAGTGAGAAACCATAAAATCTGATATATAATTCGTTGAAACTAACCCCTATTTATAGAAAAACAACAGCCATGTCCATTCGTGAAGAGTTATGGCGAATAGACACTTCTTTTGAAATTTAAATTTTGAACTCAACTGACACCATGTCGACACGGTCACCATAGGCATGTCGACATCCCAAAGCAATTTTTGATGATTTGATTTTCTTTGAAAATAAACTTTATCTTATATTAAAACTATTTTAAACTTTTCTAATATACTTGACTCTAGTTAAAATACATAAGTAAATATAGAGAATAATATATATATAATTTAACTATAATTTTATATTTAAATCTTAAGTATAAATATTTAAAAGTTAAATATATTATTTTAAAAGATAGTTTAAAATCAGGAGTAATTTGACTTTGAAATTAAAGATAATTTTGAGGCTAAAATTATTTAAAATCAGGATAGAGGTTTTTGATGCTTTTAAAAGAAAGGTTTTGAAAACATTTTGAAAACAGGATATAATTTTGAAAAATTATTTTGAATAAAAAGTTAGCGGATACAAAACAATGTTCCACTTGATTTTTCGTAGGTTCCATCCTACTTAGGGTTCCATCCCTTTAACAGGCTCGAAGTGGATTCCATTCCACGAATAAATTGGATTTTAAGATGCTAGTGCTTTTCTATGAGTTTTAACAAAATTTCTAATTAAAGAATAAATTACTTTAATTCTTGAACTCTTGACAATCTTGATACTCATAAGTCTTCAATCTTGATATCTTGAATCGATATACTGTACAGTCTTCATTCTTGGTACTTGCATGGTTAAATCCTGCATATACATATTTATCTAAACTTATAATATTAGTATTTATATTTTATAATCTATTCTAAGGTTGTTGTCATAAAAACCATCATCTCACGGACTAACAATCTCCCCCTTTTTGATGATGACAATTTTTGTTTATAAAATATTACTTCTATCCTAATAACTCCCCCTTAATTTATGCCTAACTAACCTATTTTATATTTCTTCCCCTTTGTCATCAACAAAAACTAACCCCCCTCATTCTTGGACTAGAGTACCTGCATTAATAAACTATACAATGGAATATATAATAGATAGATTAAGAAATAATTATCCTTATGAACATGATAATTAATCAAGGACTATATACATTTCAATGTATGTATATACATGTTTTATGTGGCAACCATCAAACCAATTTAAGAAATCAATCCACACCGAGTATCAATCCAAACCAAATCAAATTAATTCAAACAAACAATTCAAATAAAGCAAACAAATAAAAATCAAACGTTACGTGGAACTTCCACCCATCCTTCTTCTCCAAAGATTGGATCTGTCTTAATAGCATCCCAATTATCATTGTCGTTGGTGAGAGAGACTGGAGGATGTGCTTCGTTATCATCCTTGTTTAGGGAGGAAATCATCCATCGTATTGCATCGAAATGCCTTTCTTGCACCTTGATCATCTGCATTTGACTAAGTTCTAAGTGTCGCTGGTTATGAAGAATGAACGAGAAAATACTCTTGAACGAATTAAGAGTTTCTTCAAGATTTTCGGATAAATTGTGAATTGGATTAGCCATAATTGAATTTGTGAAAGAAATGAAGAATTAGAAGATAGGAAATAATTTTCACTGAAGAATTCTGGAAGAAATAGGTATATATAGGTATAGAAATTCGTTTGAAATGAATAGACATATCGTTGTTATTCAAATTTCAAATTCAAAATGAATTGTCATTTCTGACCAGTACATATCGACATGGTCATAGGGGGTATGTCGACATGGCTTAGTGAATAAAATGACTATTTAGATTTTGTGAATAATTGTGTGTGTATACATATTTATATAATATACTAACATTTATTCTAGAGATAAGATAAGCTGGATAACAGAAAGAAAATTTCATTTCATTGCATACTAAGATGATACAATGATTAAACATACGAAACTACATGAACTTTCGAATTAAAACAAGCTAAAACACACACAACAAGATACGAAAAGATAAGACTAGTTATAGGATGATGATGATGATGATGAAGAAAGTCCAAATTTCTTGCTGACTTTGGAAATGAACTTGTTCATCTTGGATGAATTTTTTTCCAACTTCTTACTAACGGATCGTTTAAGAATCCGTTGATTCTCATCAATCATCTTTTGGTTTTTGAGAAGGGTTTTGGTGGATGGATTAGGAGGATAGTCAATGCTTTCCAAAGAGGTTTCACCTTCTTCTTCTTCTTCTTCAATTTCCATTTCATCCCCTTCTTCTTCTTCCTCTTCCTCTTCTTCCATTTCCTCATGAGCCAAACGCTCTTCCTTTTCGGCAAGGGTCTCATAAGGTTGAAAAACAAATGGAATTTTCATAAGAAAAATATTGGAATGATTGAAAACTTTTCTAGAAACAAATTCTTCGCCTTTGAAATCCACTCCAAAATAGTTAAAAATCCAAGTGAGGTAAATTCCATGATATAAAGTATTCTCACCCATTTCAAGATTTTTAGGACGAAGTTCATTCAAAATAACTTGCGCCCAATTTATGTCATAATTTCCAAAAATAGCAAAAAGAGCGTTGCAAACTTTTGAAGTAGGATTGTTAAAATTCCCCGATATTGGGGTCAAAGTATGTTGCAAAAGAAGATTGACAATGCTTTCCTTTGGTCGAAAATTTCTATTTTTGAATTCAAAATTATCATTCCCTTCGAAAATGTGATGAAATGTCTCACGATTATTTTCATCGATTTTAAAATCAGAAAGATCCATTCCCCATACACTTGCAATTGAGAATGGTACCCAAAAGATCACAATTCAAAACAATTCTAGTGCCTTTGACACTACTCCAAATTTCATCCTCATTTCCATGATAAAATCCACGGTTTAAATTGGCATAGAAAATTTTGACAAGATTTGGATAGCAAACAAAATCATTTTGAGAAGCATCAATAAGACTAAAAACTCCATCGTTTGCAAAAAGAGAATCAAGTTCATAAGTAGAGAAATCCTGAAAAATAGAAAACTTTCCTGGATGAACTTTGGCATAATTAGCATAATTGATGTATGCTTTTATTGCCTCCGGATCATTGAATAGTTGCTCTTTTATTTTTCTGGAAATTCTCATGGTGGAGGGGTTGCTTGAAGAAGCCATTAAAGTAGAGAGTAGAGAGCTTGAAGTTTTGAAGAGAGAGTTTGAATTTAAAATGAGAGTGAAAAGATATGATAAAAGATAGTGAATAAATAGATTCTCAAATGACATATTCTCTGGTCAAAAGGTAGCTTTTCAGAGAATTGAATGAAGTGAAAAGGTGGAGGGAAATTCAAACATTTGAATTCAAATTTTGAAATTCAAATTCTGGTACCTACGTCGACATCATGGTAGGGACCATGTCGACATGTGCCAGTGAATTTTGATAATTTATTTTTCTTAAGTTCTCTAAAATATATATATATATACTTATTATTTTTAATGTCTATATATATATCTGAAATATTTATAGTATATTTTAGAAAATTATACTATTAAAAAATAATAGAAATAATAATAAAATAATAAGATAATAATAAAAAATGAAAAATAAATTTTAAAATTCAAACAACACACCAATTCAAAATCAATCAATCAAGAAACTAATTCTAAGAAAGCAATTTCAGCCAATTGTATTGTAAACGTGTACTTTTTTCTGAGTCCGTTTCTTTGAATTCGTCGGAGTCGTGAATAGCTGTGAAACACGAATTCGAATTATCTGTCCTCTAATCATCATCACTTGAGGACGAGTCTGAGTCATCTAGAGTAGCAGCAAATGCACGCTTCCGTTGCTTCGCTGGATCATTGTTCATAGGAGGATTTTGCCTATCTGGATACGGACAGTCTCTTTTGAAATGGCCTGGTTCATCACAGTTGTAACATTTGACATTATTTGGCACTACATTCTGATTTCCAGAGTTCTTATAGTTGTTTCTCTTGAGTTTATTCATCTTTCTGTATTTAAGGAATTTCCTAAATTTCTGGTCGTAAAGGCTATCTCTTCGTCATTATCGCTGTTTGAGTCTGATCCATTGGCCAATGCATTGAGTGCCATTGATTTCTTTTCAGATGCTTTGTTTTCTCTTCTCCCGATCATTTGAACTTCATACGACATTAGATTTTCAATTAATTCTTCTATCTTTAAAGTACTGGTGTCATTTGCCTCTTTGATATCAAGTGCCTTTTGATCTCATTCTGGAGTAAGAGAATTTAAAATCTTTCTAACTTAATCTTCTTCAGAAAATTCCTTTCCTAAAGATATTAGAGAATGCACAATATCCTGAAATCTACTATACATATCTGAAATAGACTCATTAGGATTCATTTTAAATAATTGAAACTGATTTGTGAGCATAGAAACTTTGGTCTGTTTAACTTTGCTTGTTCCTTCATGAGCAACTTGCGAAGTTTTCCAGATTTCATATGTAGACTTACAAACTGACACTCTTGAATTCATTTCTATCTAGTGAACAAAACAAAATATTCATTGCCTTAGAATTATTTTGTGCAATAGTCTTTTGATCAACAGTCCACTGTGCAAAATCAGTTGTGGGTTTAGAATATTCAGTTTGTGTAATATTCCATGTGTCTAATCATATAGATTGTAAGTATATTTTCATCCTACATGCCCAATATGCATAGTTACTACCATTAAAAAGTGGTGGTCTCACAGTAGACCGACCTTCTACAAATGAACTAGTGACAGGAATACTAGTGTTAGTAACAGTACCAGTGTTGATAGCCTTTTCGAAAACTTTTCAAAAATCAGATTATGAAACTTTAAAAACCTTGCTCTGATAACAATTGAAAGAAATGCGGATTACAGATCTTAAGGCTAGGATTAACACTAGGGGGAGGGTGAATAGTGTTTATAAAGAATTACTAAATCTTTTTGAATTTATGTTGAATTGAACATGGATGTATGCAATATACAAACATAGATATGATCACAGAAACAAACACAAATGCAGAAATAAAGTAAAAGCAATAAAGGAAAGAACACACCGGATTTTATACTGGTTCGGAGTTACCCTACATCCAGTCCCGCAACACAAGTACGGATTTACTTTCAAAAGCAATTGTACAATTACACCCTCGATTTCAAGGCTACGAAGTACACCCTCCAGAATCACAATCCTCTGGGTAGAGATACTTGATTTCCGGGCCGCAAGTTTACCCAATTGATTTACCAAGGCAACAATCACACCTTATCTCGCTTGATTGATTTTCAAGGCCACAATCACACCTTTTCTTACTTAATAGATTACAAAGAAGCCTATGACTCTGAATAGCACTGAGAACCTTGTTGAGATAGTGATAGAGAATCAAACTAGAAAAGATAAAGTTCGATTCAATGTTGATTTCGACAGAGTAATGGTAAGAATATGTATTAAGAAATGTGGAAGAAGAAGAGGAGTGAAAAACCAAAAAATCTGATATATAATTCGTTGAAACTAACCCCTATTTATAGAAGAACAACAGGCATGTCCATTCATGAAGAGTTATGGCGAATAGACACTTCTTTTGAAATTTAAATTTTGAACTCAACTGACACCATGTCGACATGGTCACCATAGGCATGTCGACATCCCAAAGCAATTTTTGATGATTTGATTTTCATTGAAAATAACCTTTATCTTATATTAAAACTATTTTAAACTTTTCTAATATACATAGCTATAGTTAAAATACATAAGTAAATATAGAGAATAATATATATAAAATTTAACTATAATTTTATATTTAAATCTTAAGTATAAATATATAAAAGTTATATATATTATTTTAAAAGATAGTTTAAAATCAGGAGTAATTTGACTTTGAAATTAAAGATAATTTTGAGGCTAAAATTATTTAAAATCAGGATAGAGGTTTTTGATGCTTTTAAAAGGAAGGTTTTGAAAACATTTTGAAAACAGGATATAATTTTGAAAAATCATTTTGAATAAAAAGTTAGCGGATACAAAACAATGTTCCACTATATTTTTCGTAGGTTCCATCCTACTTAGGGTTCCATCCCTTTAACAGGCTTGACGATTAAATTGGATTTTAAGATGCCAGTGCTTTTCTATGAGTTTTAACAAAATTTCTAATTAAAGAATAAATTACTTCAATTCTTGAACTCTTGACAATCTTGATACTCAAGAGTCTTCAATCTTGATATCTTGAATCTCTATACTGTACAGTCTTCATTCTTGGTACCTGCATGCTTAAATCCTGCATATACATATTTATCTAAACTTATAATACTAGTATTTATATTTTATAATCTATTCTAAGGTTGTTGTCATCAAAACCATCATCTCATGGACTAACATCAAAAAGTCCGTCCTTCGTTCTTACAGAATTTCTATCATACGTTGATCAGAAGTAGGACTAAAAATCCAAAAGTACTTGGTAAATCCGTTTTCAACACCCAGTGAAAATACTAGGAAAACATTTTCAAAAATTTGTGAAAATATAGAAAACATTATTGAAAATGTAGAATTTTTTTTTTTGGTGAGAATGCTCGGGAAATCATCACCCCCTCCATGGTCGTAGTAAACCCGATGGTTACGTTTCCATCCCGGCAAAATCCATAGATAACAATAGGCACTCCATGCCCCTTGTTTACGCTATGGAACCTGCCATAGATCGTAGCTACACCCAGGTTTACGTTGCCATCACGGCAAAAATCCATGTAACTGTAGGCATCGGCGCCCTCGAATTTTGTTGCCAAATGAAACTTAACCACTCCTACATAGATCGCAGACTACATCAGTCGAGTCCCAATATAGCCTGTAGGCTCTCACGCCTTCACGACTTTCGCTATGTCTTCATAGATCGCAATCTACTGATGTTACGTTGCCATCACAGCAAAGTCAAACGTAGACCGTTGGCTCTCAAGGCCACACGACTTTCGCTATGGTCCATAGTAGATCGCGATGACATCGAGTTACGCTGTCGTCACAGCATAACCCAAATGTCTCTGTAGTCATCATCGCCCTCGACATTCGCTACCCACACACATAATCCTCATGAATTTCAGTTTGTCCGGACTTCCTCTCAGGATCAAATTTAGAGCCTCCCCCTTAGGGCTCAAGGCAGAACCATCCCGTGGGTCTCATATGAAGTTCATTTCATGGGAGCATATTTTTCGCCAGAGCCATTCTCAAAACATTTTATACTATACACTTATAGTATCTTTCAAATCATACCCTTTATGATTCACATAAAAATCTCCTTTACACAAAATCGATGTCTCAAATCGATAGTTCCAACTTGGCTTTTCAAATTCACAAAATTAATTTTTCCAAAAATCAAATGCCTTTCCAAAATCCATAGGTTCCAAAACCCTTTTCCTAAAATCATTCTCATAAAATCATTTACATATATACATATATACATATACATATATATATAGATATATATAATCTTGAAAAATCTTAGACCACTTCATACTTATATAGATTCCCCTTTTTATACTTCAAATATTTTCAAAAACCCTTTCTTCTGGTTTTAGAATCAACATATGGGGAGCTTATCATATATAACAAATATATATATATATATATATATATATATATATATGTATATATATATATGTATATAACTTTTCTTTGCCAATGAACATTCAATTTTGATTTTCTTTTATAAAGTTACTTACAATATCACTTACTTTTCATAAAATGAATTTCAAAAGATATCCAACTTCCACCTTTATTCATATATATTTCTCAAAATATACTTTTCTTTTCAAAAATCATTTTAACCTTTCAAAATTTCCAATATCAATTTCATTTTAGCACGTACGATGTACATATACCATCCGTATGCAATATCAAATCTAATCGCTCACTCGATCACTCAATTTCACTTCCAAACTAGTATCGTCCATCCGATTTCCTAGTGCGGACTCAGATATGGTTTCTTGATCAAAAACCATCATTCTCCTTGCATAGCCCTAACTATGATAGAGAATTTTCAGAATCAATCAAAAAATCCATATCCAGGGTTTGCCGTCGAAAATCGAGTGAAAAATCCATACTCGGATCGGTATACTATCTCGAAATTCTGTGCTCGAATCTGGATCAAATCATTATACGAATAGAATAATATATGTACATCCTACGTATCGATTATCAGCTAAATCAACTTTCATTTTATTCACCTTCATTTTAATTCTATTCACTTATTCACAATTGCTTCTATTCCCATTTGGGTTATTACTTGTTTATAAACAGTTTGCACTCTGAGCAACTCGAATTTAGAAAATAGCTTGAAAAAGTTTAAAATAGATAAGTAGTTGTAAAATAGTTATTAGTTGTAAAATAGCTGAAAAATAGTGAATTAATTATTTATAGAATAGTTGGATAATTTCAAAATAGTTGCAAAATAGTAATTAGTTATAAAGTAGTTATAAAATAGTGATTAGTTTGTAAAGTAGATGTAAAATAGTAATTAGTTTCAAAATAGTAGTAAAATAAGTATAAGATAATTTGGGTTTTAAAAAGAAAGGTTGTATAGTAAATAGCTAGGAAAATAGATTTAAAACAATTTATAATAAAACAATTTATTCAAAAATAGTTTCAGAGTCAAACTGGTTCTATTATCCAATTTTTCATTTCAATCAATTTCCCATCTCATTAAATTAATTCAATTTCAATTTAACTTGAATTAATTCCAATTCCTATCCCAAATTCAAATCAATTCCCATTTGAATTCAAATTTATTTAACTTCAATCTCACTTCTAATTAATTCAAATCAAATTTAATTTGAACTTTCAATTCCAATCTCAACTTAAACCATTTGAATTATATAAATTCGTGTTAAATTTCAAATGTTGATTTAATCCCTTAAATCAAATTAACCTTTATTTTTAATTTAACAGCCTAAGTCTTTAAACAATTAAGTCCAAATTTCAAAATTCATTTTAAATTTCCTTTACTTAACTTTATTCAATATTCGATTAGGATTTCAAAAACAATTTAATCTTCAAAGCCCAACTTATTACCCAATTTTATCTTCAAACTCTGAAATCGATTCTGAAACAATTTTAGTTTGCAAGTTCATTTTTAACATTTGAATCTTAAGTTCAACGTGATTCCCTTTTCATAATTTTAATTTCACTTCAAAAATCAAAATAGTTCTAAAATAAAGTTTTATTTCAAGAATCAAACCTTTTAAATAGTTTCAAAGTAAGGCTTTCTTTTCATTAAATTTCAGTAATGGATATATATATATATACACAATATTTCAATGCACTTTTTAATTCATTTTAAACCAATCCAATTCACAACAGGATGATATTAGGATAAGGCAAGGTAAATAAACATCGAAATTATCTATAACATCCATCAATAGCATCCATCACACATTTCCAGAATTCAATCCCTATTCAGTTCAGCCCATTTAACTTTCCTAAGTTAAATCTCAACTTCAGCTTGAAATTTCCAATTCAGGTTGTTCATTCTAAACTCATTTAACTTTTCCAAAGTTAAATTCAATTTAATTCATTTAATCCAGTCAACTTTTCCCAATTTGAATTCCCATTTCAAATTTTAGACTTCTTATTAAAAATCTTCCCACTTATAAGTTCAAAAACTTATTTCACTTTGGGTTTTCACATCACCTTCCAAGGAAAAATTCAAAACTCAACACCTAGTGCTTACTTTCGATCAACTTTGATCTTATGTATATCCCACATATATACATATTTATTTCATTTACACTTCAAATCATACTTTAGATTTTAAACCATTCTGGGTTTTTTTTGTTCAAAACATATTTATTTAAAATTTAAAACAATTTTTGTTTTAAAATAAGATTCCTTCATTTAAAAATATTATTTGTTATATCTTTTAACATTTTGAATCAATTTCAAATTTTCTGAACTTAGATTTAAAACTTCACAGTTTTAATTATTTTCAATTCCCATTTAGACATCATACTTATCTAAATTGTTACTTCCTTAAAACATTTCATTCTGCTTAATCATTTACAAACATTCCATTGTCAAAATACAACAAACATTTTAGGATTTAACCAAGGTTATCATAACCGGAAACCAATTTACTATATATTCTCTCATAATTTATTGGATAATAAAATCAGGGTAACTTAATTCAGCATTCTGAAAACATTCTTACAAATTTTAGGATTTTATTTTCTGGTTTGAATGTAACGACCCAGAATTTTTAGAAATTAAAATATGAATATTTAATTAATTTTAAATATTAATAAGTGAATTTATAAGTCAAATAAATTTTTATTTGAATTATTGGATTTAAATGGATAATTAAATCGATAATTTAATATGTGAAATTATGGAAATAATTGAAAATTGGGTTAAATATGATTGAAAATGATTTGTAAAATTTTATTTTATCATATGGGAGTTAGAACGATATTTTAGAACTTTTAAAATCGAATTAAAAGTTAATTTGTGAAAATTGAATATTTTAATATTTAAATCGACTAGTGAAAATAGTAAAGTTTTGAACAGTCTCAGAATTGAACGAAACCAGTTCCATTGGATCCGTAATAGTTAGTTATTATCGGATTTCAATTTTTGTGTCAATCGGAGCTATCGTTTGATCGTGGCAGCTCGAAACGCATCGAATTATTTTTAATTTTAATTTGGCGAGTTAAAATAGCCATTTTTCAAAAAGTCTCGGATTTCGACGAAACCAGTTTCATCGGATCCGTAATGTGATATTATTGTAAGGTTTCAAATTTCAAGTCAATTGGATTTACCGTTTGTCCGGTACAAATTAAAACGCCTAGAAAATCGCTTAAATCGGTTTAATTCAAATTGAGCGTTTATAGCCATAACTTGCACAGATATCCGAATTAGCTTTCGAAACCTGTTCCATTGTGTCCGGAACGCAGGGTAAACCCTAGAAACGCTGGTTACGGCGCGTAAATCGGAGTTCGGAATTTCCGGATGAATAGTGTTCGAATTTTTCCTATAAATACACCCACCCTCTTCATAATTTAGAAAAAAAAAATAAAAACCCTAATTTCTAACCCTAGCCGCCACCCACATGACCAATGGCCAGAAATGCTCAACGTTCATCCTTTGATTCCTTCCAATCCGTCAACATTCGTCAAAAACATTCAACTACAAAGATGAAGATCACAACGAGAGCTTCGATGTGAACGGTGGAGATCGTGTTTGGTGTCGTGTGGAGGGAGCTACAGGGGGCCGACGTCCTACAGTCACGCATGCCATACGAGGCAACCTGGGGGCCGAGCTCTCTATGGTTTGGGCCGAAGTTTGAGTAGGTGAAGGCCTTCGATTTGCAAGTCCCTGATCGTTGCATAGGTCGTCGTGTTGGATGTAAAATTTAACCCTAGTTAATGTAAATTGGGTTCGGTCCCTTACCTGATGATGCGTGAATGAAGAAGAAGGAAAGGAGCGGCCCAGATGAGAAGGGGATGGATCCTGTGGCTATGGTTTAGTTTGGTATAAAATTAGTTAATTAATGTTGTAATTAGTTTATAAAAAATCGAGTAAACTTCATAAAATCATATCTTTTTCATACGAGGTCGAAAACGCACGAAACCAGTTGCGTTGGAATCGTATGGACGAGCACTACGCGATGGAGTTGGTTTGGAGTCGTTTGGAGTTAGTGAGAATTTTGGGTAAAATTAAACGTCCGTTTAATTTTATTCGAAATAAATCGCTAAAACGGAATTAAAATCAAGGTGAGAACTTCTCACTCAATCGAATCAGTTTCGATTTTATTTTAAATAGTTAGATTTAAAATATTTGAATGCATGTTTGAATGTTGATTGATATCTATTGATTGTTAAAATAGACATTATACGCCGTTAGTAAGCGGATGTTATTTATTAAAAACATATACCGCGAATATTTCATAAACAGTGAAATTGGTATTATATATAATATCAATATATATATATATTGGCATATGTATATATTGGAGTTGATTGATTTCCCGCATTTTTTAGCGGATGAGACCCTATTGCGCCGTTATTAAGCGGATAATATTTTAAATCCCATATACCGCGATAATTTCGTACTGGAACGAAATTGGTATTGTGCTAATGTTTGTGGATGTAGGAAAACAGGTTGGAGGGATCCAACAGGATTCCTCAACAGTTTTTATTTGATTTCAGATATTTTGATATTTGATGGATTTTCATATTGATATATGATATCGTTGTTGTCGTGATTGACTATTTGGTGTGTAGCATCATTGGACCAAGTTTTGGAATTTTAAAATGATTTTTAAAGTGATTTTTGAGAATATACTATATTTTGGAATTGATCCATTATAAATAAATGAACGTTATTATTTTTAAAGTTATAAAAATTATGATTTTTAAGAAATATAGTTAAAAGCTGATTTTTTGAAAATAAGGAATTAATGACTTTATAAAATAGTTAAATTGGGATTTCTGAAATAATTGTGAAAAGTTTAAATATAGGATTTATAAAATTTAATTATTTTATGAATCAAAATGGTGAAATAATAAAGGAGATTAAAGACGTTTTAAAGAATAATATAAATTGATTTATATTAAGAGATTTATAAATGGATATTTATAAATTGAAATATTGACATTATAAAACGAGTTTTTATAAGTGTTTGAATGAAGTGAAAATGAATTTTGTAAATGAATGAAATTTATAAAATTATAAACGGTGAAGTTATAAATGAAATTTATAAATAGTAAGAATTATAAATTTGTGAAGTTATTTGAAGAATAGATTTGGTTAAATAAATGAATCTTATAAGTTATAAGATTTATGGTTTGGAAAGTCTTTAGAGTAACGATTTTGTAAAATAATCGTTTTATAAGTATTTAACTTATAATATGAACTTTTAGTTTATAATTGAGTTATAAACTGGAATAGGTTAATAAAAGAATTTATAAAAAGGAAGTTTTTATAAATAAATAGAAATGGAATTTATAAACGTTGTTTTATAAATTCGCAAAAGACTTATTTTGATAAGTAAATGATTTCCGAAAGGAAATGTTTTGCATAGTATTGGGATTTATATATCTATTTTAATTTCGAATCCCTATACTAGTGATTTTTGAGTCGTCGTAACGATGTTTTACACAACATTCGTTTTGGCCCAAATAAATATGTTTATGAGAATGATTTCCTTAAAGAACGAAATATATACTTAATTTCGATTTAAGTATATTGAATATTTTCTAAGTGTTGAAAATAAATAAAATTTGTGAATTACTTATGAATAAATAAGTATGGAAATGTTTTCCAATATAAAGTGAATATTTTGAGAATTTATCTTTTTGAAGATAAATTGAAAAGAAAATTGAAATGAATAATTGAAATCGAATATTCATTGATATCTTGGAATTATAAATTCACTAAGGAATTTATAAAGGAAGTGGAATTTGTTTAAAAATAAATATTGATTTATTTTTGAAGTATTGAAATTATATATCTTGTAAAGATATTTTGGAAAATAAATAATTTGGAAAATTATTTGGAAACTGGTGATGTGTGCATATCCAGTGATAGTTCAATAACCGACTATCAATATTTCCCTTTGAATGGGTAATTGATGTGATTTGTTTGAATGTGAATGCCACACTTATTTTTGAATAAGCGCTCACTATTCGGGTTAACCGGGAAAGGACCATGGGGTCGTATAACCCATTCCGAATATGTGATACGTCGTTATGAATTGCATTGAAGATCGGTGTTGAAGACCCGGTATTTGCAAGAGCGATAGGATGACCTGTCGATTTACTCTGCACCGAGTAGCTACGGTATAGAGTTCTCCATATGTGATGGTGAATCCGATCAGGATTGTGAATATCCGGATTGCAAGGACTTCTTTGTAAGTGCCTTCGGTTTTGTTCGATCCCGGAACAGACT
The DNA here is from genome assembly GCA_030765085.1 of Allium cepa. NCBI lineage: Eukaryota > Viridiplantae > Streptophyta > Magnoliopsida > Asparagales > Amaryllidaceae > Allium > Allium cepa. The sequence continues at coordinate 951,448,085 of CM060934.1, read as the reverse complement.
TGTATGGATTGTATGTCTGACATTACAAGTTGAGATATAAAGCCGATTTCATTCAAATATATTTCTGTTGGTGGCGAAGAATTTATTCTTTTAGCTTAACACCCTTCTCTGAGACGTACGAGCTCAGAGGTTATATAGTTGAAGTTATCAGCGATATATTCCCAATTTGGTAATGTGACATGCTGAGTGTTGCTGTAAATGATCATTGTGTTGATTATTGTGATAGGATCGTTTATTTGATCGTCTATCTGGTGATCATTGTGTTGATCATTTGTTGACCCAAAGCATGGCTTTTGTATAAAGTATGTTTTTGTGGACGTGACTTCGTCGAGCCTCACACCCCGGAAATGGTCAAAACAGGAAAGATGCGGCAAGGTTATGAGGGGTAGCTCCCTTTAGGGTATGTACATTTCCTTCTGGATAGAGGTGGTATCATGGTATGGAGCCCAGATATTTAACCTATGTGGTTACTACGAATTTATTACTTTGTGGTTGTTGGTTATCGGGATCCCGTGAGAAAGGTCGTTTACGATCGGGGAATGGCGTGCTCGTGTCAGTAGTTACCCAGTTAGGGGTAACCCGGCCTTGTGTTGGCAGAGTTCCGGTTTGGTTCTCGGGGATGTCTTTCCAGAGGCATTCTTATGTGGCAATGGGAAGTTCCTTGGCCTGACCATTTGTTGGAAATCCAAAGAAACAATACGTGATTTGTACGGTTTTAGTTGTATAACCTGCTATGGAATGTGGCGGTAACCTGCTATTGAACATAGTTAGCTATAGTAGGCATAGTTCGAAATGTCTATGTTGGCTAAGATTTATATTCTACTTTCGAAATAATTTTCTACACTATGCACTAGTAATAATATTAAATGCTTCTTTTTAATGCGTATCAAGCATCTTTGACTATCATAAGGAGAAATCTCCTCCAATTATGCGTTTGCATGTGTGTGTGTGCGGGAGGCCTTATGGTAGTCTCATTTTTAAAAGCATTGCGAATTGAATTTAAAAATATCTCTCTATTTTGATTTTAAAGTTAAATAAACTGTTTTGAGTTCTCACACCAGTCACATGACTGACTTGGAGTTTATTGTTTTCCTTCCTAAACTCTGGGTGCCCACCAATTTCTACACGGGCGGTCAAGAGTTAAGGTTTATCAGGATATTCAGGAATTGCTGGAGGCAAGATGGATGGCATGGCGTATTACTAGTTTATATAGTATTCCTTTTTCCGCTGCATTGTTTGTTGTTGTTGTACACTCTGATGATAAGATGTAATGAAATGTAATGTATAAAATGTAATAACTGATATAGTCCTTGTTTAAAGATTATTCATTTATTATTATATGTTGTTCCGCTGCGAATTGTGAGACTCTGTTATTGTTCTGTTGTGTTTCTTCTGTCCCGTTCTATTTTCTCTTTCTGTTCTATCTTCTATGTTCTCTATTCTCTTTTTCTTCTATTTTAAAAATTTTCTATTTTCTTCTCCCTCTATCTTCTACCTTCTTCTCTCTTTTCTTTTTCTTAAACCCATAACTACTCGGTTTTTCGGCAACGAAAAATCTCGTACGTTACATTTGGTATCAGAGCTTATGGTTAAGCGACAACCATGGTTCTGTTGGGTATTACTCATTAGAGATAGAGTCAGTAGTACTCTAGATTGAGTTTGAGTGTAATAATAGCTATGAGTGCGTATTTGTTAGTGAATATATAAAATTGTTTTATATTGTGATGATTGGTTTGTTGAGTGGCATATGAACCTTCGTCGGCGCAGCTTCGAAACTGAATCGAAGGGGTTTCTAAACACTTGAATAAAACAATTCGACACAGTATTGATCTTTAAATTGGGTAAATGAAATAATTTTACCTTGAGTATATTTTATATATAAAGGAATAATTTTTCAGAATTATTAAAGAGTATATAAGTTGATTGTTTAGTTATTTGAATAATCTAAATAAAGGAATTGTATAAGCAAAAAGAATTATAAGAATTGAATTATAATTAAAGTGATTTACAATTGTGAAATAAACTTATATATATAAGAAGTGAAACTATATGAATATATTTATGAATATGAATTGTAAATAAAAATGAATGTGAACTAAAGTTATGCAAATGAAATTCAACTTTTGTAATTGAATTGAATGAATGGATTGAATATTAATCAATTAAATGTGAATAATTGATATGAAATAATGAATGTAAGTGTAATTCATTAAAATCTAATGTTATTAGAAGTTGAATAGTTGAATAAAAAAAAATCAATTAATTAAACCAATTGAAAGCAAAGAAGTTTGGTTGTAATTGATATACATTGGTTGTTATATGATTGTTAGTTGATTGAATGTAAATAATTCATTGAGTGTTAATGAAATTGGAAGCTAAAGTAATTGAATTCAAATTAGAAGTAAATAAATTTGAATAGAATTGAATTTAAATTGGAAGTGAACCAACTTGAATATGAATTAGTGAATATAAACTAATTGAAAATGAATGTTAGTAAAAACATCCACTGTTAATAAAACAAATGTGATTAAATTAAAAACCATTTCATTGAATATTAATGAGAATATGAATGAATATTGATTTGGTTATGAATGCTAGTTGGTTGATGGTTGCATTTGTTGTTTTGTTTCATTTGCTATGTTGACATATATAGTTATTATGTTGTTATATGTTGTATATCGATACTATTATCTATATGCATGATTCTCATGTTGTTTGCTGAGTGATTAGTAGGTGCGGATCGCGTTTGCTTCGCATTTGGAGCTCGCTTTCGCGCTATATTAGTCGTATATGCTTGCTAATAAAATATAAGGTACATATCTCGGATTAAATACAGTACTTTTACACTTTTTTCCCTGCGGGATGCCTCATTACTTGATGAGATATATATTTGTGATATATATACTGTCATTTTTTTTTCGGATCGAGCCGCGCAAAGGAGACTATGGCGAATTTTTCCGAAAATTTAAGGCGTTAGAAATTTTTTGAGAAAATTGGAAAATTTTGAAAACTTTAACTTTTATTTAGAATTGAAAGCTAAACAATAGTAGTTGTTTTTGAAAAGATAACTAAGTATGATTTGAAAACTTAGTAAAGTATTGTAAAGAAGTTTAAATTTGTTTTGGGAAAGTTAATAGATTCTGTAATTTTTCTTACTTGTAATTTCGAGGACGAAATTCTTTTAAGTGGGGAAGATTGTAACGACCCAGAATTTTTAAAAATTAAAATATGAATATTTAATTAATTTTAAATATTAATAAGTGAATTTATAAGTCAAATAAATTTTTATTTGAATTATTGGATTTAATTGGATAATTAAATCGATAATTTAATATGTGAAATTATGGAAATAATTGAAAATTGGGTTAAATATGATTGAAAATGATTTGTAAAATTTTATTTTATCATATGGGAGTTAGAACGATATTTTAGAACTTTTAAAATCGAATTAAAAGTTAATTTGTGAAAATTGAATATTTTAATATTTAAATCGACTAGTGAAAATAGTAAATTTTTGAACAGTCTCAGAATTGAACGAAACCAGTTCCATTGGATCCGTAATAGTTAGTTATTATCGGATTTCAATTTTCGTATCAATCGGAGCTATCGTTTGATCGTGGCAGCTCGAAACGCATCGAATTATTTTTAATTTTAATTTGGCGAGTTAAAATAGCCATTTTTCAAAAAGTCTCGGATTTCGACGAAACCAGTTTCATCGGATCCGTAATGTGATATTATTGTAAGGTTTCAAATTCCAAGTCAATTGGATTTACCGTTTGTCCGGTACAAATTAAAACGCCTAGAAAATCGCTTAAATCGGTTTAATTCAAATTGAGCGTTTATAGCCATAACTTGCACAGATGTCCGAATCAGCTTTCGAAACCTATTCCATTGTGTCCGGAACGCGGGATAAACCCTAGAAACGTTGGTTACGGCGCGTAGATCGGAGTTCGGAATTTCCGGATGAATAGTGTTCGAATTTTTCCTATAAATACACCCACCCTCTTCATAATTTAGAAAAAAAAAACCCTAATTTCTAACCCTAGCCGCCACCCACATGACCAATGGCCAGAAATTCTCAACATTCATCCTTTGATTCCTTCCAATCCGTCAACATTCGTCAAAAACATTCAACTACAAAGATGAAGATCACAACGAGAGCTTCGATGTGAACGGTGGAGATCGTGTTTGGTGTCGTGTGGAGGGAGCTACAGGGGGCCGACGTCCTACAGTCACGCACGCCATACGAGGCAACCTGGGGGCCGAGCTCTCTATGGTTTGGGCCGAAGTTTGAGTAGGTGAAGGCCTTCGATTTGCAAGTCCCTGATCGTTGCATAGGTCGTCGTGTTGGATGTAAAATTTAACCCTAGTTGATGTAAATTGGGTTCGGTCCCTTACCTGATGATGCGTGAATGAAGAAGAAGGAAAGGAGCGGCCCAGATGAGAAGGGGATGGATCCTGTGGCTATGGTTTAGTTTGGTATAAAATTAGTTAATTAATGTTGTAATTAGTTTATAAAAAATCGAGTAAACTTCATAAAATCATATCTTTTTCATACGAGGTCGAAAACGCGCGAAACCAGTTGCGTTGGAATCGTATGGACGAGCACTACGCGATGGAGTTGGTTTGGAGTCGTTTGGAGTTAGTGAGAATTTTGGGTAAAATTAAACGTCCGTTTAATTTTATTCGAAATAAATCGCTAAAACGGAATTAAAATCAAGGTGAGAACTTCTCACTCAATCGAATCAGTTTCGATTTTATTTTAAATAGTTAGATTTAAAATATTTGAATGCATGTTTGAATGTTGATTGATATCTATTGATTGTTAAAATAGACATTATATGCCGTTAGTAAGCGGATGTTATTTATTAAAAACATATACCGCGAATATTTCATAAACAGTGAAATTGGTATTATATATAATATCAATATATATATATATTGGCATATGTATATATTGGAGTTGATTGATTTCCCGCATTTTTTAGCGGATGAGACCCTATTGCGCCGTTATTAAGCGGATAATATTTTAAATCCCATATACCGCGATAATTTCGTACTGGAACGAAATTGGTATTGTGCTAATGTTTGTGGATGCAGGAAAACAGGTTGGAGGGATCCAACAGGATTCCTCAACAGTTTTTATTTGATTTCAGATATTTTGATATTTGATGGATTTTCATATTGATATATGATATCGTTGTTGTCGTGATTGACTATTTGGTGTGTAGCATCATTGGACCAAGTTTTGGAATTTTAAAATGATTTTTAAAGTGATTTTTGAGAATATACTATATTTTGGAATTGATCCATTATAAATAAATAAACGTTATTATTTTTAAAGTTATAAAAATTATGATTTTTAAGAAATATAGTTAAAAGCTGATTTTTTGAAAATAAGGAATTAATGACTTTATAAAATAGTTAAATTGGGATTTCTGAAATAATTGTGAAAAGTTTAAATATAGGATTTATAAAATTTAATTATTTTATGAATCAAAATGGCGAAATAATAAAGGAGATTAAAGACGTTTTAAAGAATAATATAAATTGATTTATATTAAGAGATTTATAAATGGATATTTATAAATTGAAATATTGACATTATAAAACGAGTTTTTATAAGTGTTTGAATGAAGTGAAAATGAATTTTGTAAATGAATGAAATTTATAAAATTATAAACGGTGAAGTTATAAATGAAATTTATAAATAGTAAGAATTATAAATTTGTGAAGTTATTTGAAGAATAGATTTGGTTAAATAAATGAATCTTATAAGTTATAAGATTTATGGTTTGGAAAGTCTTTAGAGTAACGATTTTGTAAAATAATCGTTTTATAAGTATTTAACTTATAATATGAACTTTTAGTTTATAATTGAGTTATAAACTGGAATAGGTTAATAAAAGAATTTATAAAAAGGAAGTTTTTATAAATAAATAGAAATGGAATTTATAAACGTTGTTTTATAAATTCGCAAAAGTCTTATTTTGATAAGTAAATGATTTCCGAAAGGAAATGTTTTGCATAGTATTGGGATTTATATATCTATTTTAATTTCGAATCCCTATACTAGTGATTTTTGAGTCGTCGTAACGATGTTTTACACAACATTCGTTTTGGCTCAAATAAATATGTTTATGAGAATGATTTCCTTAAAGAATGAAATATATACTTAATTTCGATTTAAGTATATTGAATATTTTCCAAGTGTTGAAAATAAATAAAATTTGTGAATTACTTATGAATAAATAAGTATGGAAATGTTTTCCAATATAAAGTGAATATTTTGAGAATTTATCTTTTTGAAGATAAATTGAAAAGAAAATTGAAATGAATAATTGAAATCGAATATTCATTGATATCTTGGAATTATAAATTCACTAAGGAATTTATAAAGGAAGTGGAATTTGTTTAAAAATAAATATTGATTTATTTTTGAAGTATTGAAATTATATATCTTGTAAAGATATTTTGGAAAATAAATAATTTGGAAAATTATTTGGAAACTGGTGATGTGTGCATATCCAGTGATAGTTCAATAACCGACTATCAATATTTCCCTTTGAATGGGTAATTGATGTGATTTGTTTGAATGTGAATGCCACACTTATTTTTGAATAAGCGCTCACTATTCGGGTTAACCGGGAAAGGACCATGGGGTCGTATAACCCATTCCGAATATGTGATACGTCGTTATGAATTGCATTGAAGATCGGTGTTGAAGACCCGGTATTTGCAAGAGCGATAGGATGACCTGTCGATTTACTCTGCACCGAGTAGCTACGGTATAGAGTTCTCCATATGTGATGGTGAATCCGATCAGGATTGTGAATATCCGGATTGCAAGGACTTCTTTGTAAGTGCCTTCGGTTTTGTTCGATCCCGGAACAGACTTGTATGGATTGTATGTCTGACATTACAAGTTGAGATATAAAGCCGATTTCATTCAAATATATTTCTGTTGGTGGCGAAGAATTTATTCTTTTAGCTTAACACCCTTCTCTGAGACGTACGAGCTCAGAGGTTATATAGTTGAAGTTATCAGCGATATATTCCCAATTTGGTAATGTGACATGCTGAGTGTTGCTGTAAATGATCATTGTGTTGATTATTGTGGTAGGATCGTTTATTTGATCGTCTATCTGGTGATCATTTGTTGACCCAAAGCATGGCTTTTGTATAAAGTATGTTTTTGTGGACGTGACTTCGTCGAGCCTCACACCCCGGAAATGGTCAAAACAGGAAAGATGCGGCAAGGTTATGAGGGGTAGCTCCCTTTAGGGTATGTACATTTCCTTCTGGATAGAAGTGGTATCATGGTATGGAGCCCAGATATTTAACCTATGTGGTTACTACGAATTTATTACTTTGTGGTTGTTGGTTATCGGGATCCCGTGAGAAAGGTCGTTTACGATCGGGGAATGGCGTGCTCGTGTCAGTAGTTACCCAGTTAGGGGTAACCCGGCCTTGTGTTGGCAGAGTTCCGGTTTGGTTCTCGGGGATGTCTTTCCAGAGGCATTCTCATGTGGCAATGGGAAGTTCCTTGGCCTGACCATTTGTTGGAAATCCAAAGAAACAATACGTGACTTGTACGGTTTTAGTTGTATAACCTGCTATGGAATGTGGTGGTAACCTGCTATTGAACATAGTTAGCTATAGTAGGCATAGTTCGAAATGTCTATGTTGGCTAAGATTTATATTCTACTTTCGAAATAATTTTCTACACTATGCACTAGTAATAATATTAAATGCTTCTTTTTAATGCGTATCAAGCATCTTTGACTATCATAAGGAGAAATCTCCTCCGATTCTGCGTTTGCATGTGTGTGTGTGTGCGGGAGGCCTTATGGTAGTCTCATTTTTAAAAGCATTGCGAATTGAATTTAAAAATATCTCTCTATTTTGATTTTAAAGTTAAATAAACTGTTTTGAGTTCTCACACCAGTCACATGACTGACTTGGAGTTTATTGTTTTCCTTCCTAAACTCTGGGTGCCCACCAATTTCTACACGGGCAGTCAAGAGTTAAGGTTTATCAGGATATTCAGGAATTGCTGGAGGCAAGATGGATGGCATGGCGTATTACTAGTTTATATAGTATTCCTTTTTCCGCTGCATTGTTTGTTGTTGTTGTACACTCTGATGATAAGATGTAATGAAATGTAATGTATAAAATGTAATAACTGATATAGTTCTTGTTTAAAGATTATTCATTTATTATTATATGTTGTTCCGCTGCGAATTGTGAGATTCTGTTATTGTTCTGTTGTGTTTCTTCTGTCCCATTCTATTTTCTCTTTCTGTTCTATCTTCTATGTTCTCTATTCTCTTTTTCTTCTATTTTAAAAATTTTCTATTTTCTTCTCCCTCTATCTTCTACCTTCTTCTCTCTTTTCTTTTTCTTAAACCCATAACTACTCGGTTTTTCGGCAACGAAAAATCTCGTACGTTACATTGAATCCATTTCTAGCTTATCTTATTGTATAGTTCGTATTATCCAATTCTTATTTGGTTGTATTTTATCTAATTCCAAATATTCAACAACCAATTACCTCAATATTTATAATAATTAGAAAAATTGTTTCTTTACATATCAAAATATAAACTTACATAAGAATCAACCAATTTTAAAATCTTTATATAAGAAAATAACAAGTATGCTCTCATATATATATATATATATATATATATATATATATATGTACACACACTCAACTTATTCTAGGGTACTATTGACCCTATCCTTAATGAGTAAACCCATCAGAGCCAAGGTTCTCGCTTAACCTTCTGCTCTGATACCAAAATGTAATGACCTGAAATTTTTGACCTCGAAAATTCGACACTAATACGTTCACCGTAGAAGTGCCGAGCATCCGAACGTCGGAAATTTCAAATTTTTAGAGAAAGAAGAAGAAGGTAGAAGAAGAAAAAAAACAACGACATCTCTTATTCGCAATAGATTAAATATAATAATAAATAATAGCATTTATGCAAAGAAAGTTGCAATTGTTACGTTACATACAGTATATCAAAGTATAACCAATCACATAAATGGACAGTTAAGATTCAACTTGTCCCAGAATACAGACAAATCAAACTCAAATACAAGGTGGTAAACTCCATAGGTTCCTGTCATCCAGCTCGCCTCTTGAGCTCCAGAACGTCCTAACCTGAAAAGCTGTAATACTCGGTCTGACCCGGGCATTACATCAAAGTAACACCCGGGTCAGGCTGGAAACCAGCATCAGTAAACCCATAAAATTTGAAAATACAGAATTATAAGACTTATCTGAAAACCTAGGGTAACTCGTACCTCACAACGAGTTCTTAACTTTTTAAAACCAACACTTATCCACAAACCAATCCTTAAGTACCACTACAAAGTTTCAATGGTCCAGTTTACTTAAATTTATTCCATTTCAGCCTATTGTTTGCACATATCAAATCTATAAAGAATTATTGTAGATTACAAATCGAAGTGGTTTCGGATATTTACTTATCCCCGACCCCAGTCTCTTTGAATCCAATGTTATTCTTTAAGTCAAATGTTTAAGTTTAAACAATACAATTTATATCCAGGATTTCATATTCACATAACAATTCATCTCAGATAGATAACCCACAATATCACAGTTCAACCAAAGTATCTCATATCACAAAGCATCACAAATTACATATCAAAGATATCAAATAATCTAAGTCATTCAATATATTTTAATCATCTATAAGCAAGATAAATTAATTATACCATTTCTACTTAATTTAATGGCTTTTAAATCCTGCTTACTTAACATTAATTAATTACATCCCTTAATTAATCATTCTTTAATTATCAATCTAAATTAGTTATCCATAATTACTTTCATTAAGTAATTATCCCATTGGTTAATTATCCTCAATTAATTAACCTTTATTAATTAATTATTTTCTAATTACAAATTAAATTAGTTAACCCTTAACAAATTTAATCCTTTAATTTCTAACATTAAGTATTTATCATTCAAGTAATTACTTACATTAATTAATCCCTAGTTACCAATTAATCTATCTCTAATTACCTATTTATTAATCTCTAACTAATTAATTCATAATCCTTAATTATTGATTAATTAATCCTCAATTATTAATTAATTAAATTTCTCTTTAATTGCTCTTTTAATTTAATTAATCTTTAATCACCAAAAAACATAATTAACTTTAAGATAACCCATTTATCTTTATTACTTCCTTTATTATCATTAACATATAAATTTACAACATTTTATCCTTTAATTAACTTCTTAATCACATATTTAAATTAAGTTTAAAATAAACTTAAGAATCTACTTAATTAATTTAAGTAAAATATATCCGACAACCAATATTTAAAAACTTTATTATACAAAGAAATAAATTTTAAAATCAATTTAAACTTGATTTACTTAAAGTTTTAAAGCTTTCTTTTAGTTATAATTTAAAAACTGTTAAAACCTTTACTTCGGGTTCAACCCGGAACCCATCCCGAGTCATCCCCGAGAAAATCACCTTCTCTTTTTTTCTTTTAAAAACTTAATATTTTAAAACTTTAAAACCTGATGCAAGTAAAACCACTTGCGAGCTACTCGAGACTAAACCCAGGCCACAATTTCCCTTTCCCAAGTATTCCTTCGAGACACACCACACCCAAACCCACTGACACTCCAGCCTTGCCGTGCACATGCACGCCTGATCGCCGGAGCTCTGACCATCGCCGTCAATCCCCACACGTCGGCGACCACTTCCTCAAAGCGTCTACCACCCATAAATTCAACCCAAACACAAAATCAAAATCGACCTACCTTGCACAAAACTGGAATCTAACCATCACATAAAAACTCCTCGACCCGACAACACCGACCACCAGCACCCATGAAACCCCGTCCATAGCTCCATCGAAGACTGACGCTTCCATCCCTCAACCTCCAAACAAGTCCGTTGCTCCAGAGACATTACGGCAATTAAGTTTCCACCCTCGACCATAGCTGCGCCCAAAACCCTACTCCGATGAACTTCCGCCGCCTTGGTGGTTTAAAAATCCACATGACATTTTTCCCAAGACCGCCTACTCCCTTGCCATCTCCAGTAGTGATCCTGATCTTCCCGAGACCTCCGATCGCTAGTAATAGCCCAAAATTCCAAATTCGATCAACCTCGAATTACTCACTCGATCCAGCATTAAAAATATGGATTTAACTCTTAAAATTCATGATTCTTGATGGTGATTAAGATTATATAAATGAATCAAAAAAAATTTGATGATTGAATTTCAACATATTTTAAGTTTCCATTGTCTTTTCTTAATTCCAGAAATATACAAACTAATTTTACTTAAATATATTTTTAAAACTTAGTTTATGTTTAAACAATCATATCTTATTTGAATTTCTCAGCCTATAAGAGAATTAAAGAGGAGATTTGAAATTTTGACTTATTTTAAAACACTGTAACTTGAATCAGAGATGAACCAGACATGCACACTTATATATCTATATATTTATAACATGCAGGTCTAATCCCATATCTATACAATAATTATCATCTCATATTTCATAAAATCATCACTTGCACTAGGTTAAAACAAGAACGTGGTTTGTTTACTCACCTGTTAAATGTTGAGCAGAGAGGTTTTGAAACAGGAATGCTAGATTTTGAACTGAAACTTGAAAATGCTTTCTTTGATTTTGAAAACTGAAAAAATACTTGATTTTTGAACTGGAATTTTAGTTGAGTTGCTCCTGCTTTAAACCTGAGATGATCTTATTTTTTATTTAGTTTGAAGTTGGAAGCTTGTTTTAAAAACTGAGATGATCTGCTTGATTTTCTGGTTGAATTTGCTGTTTTATAATTTTCCCTGTTTTAGTACGTTTACAGGCTTTGGTTTTTGAAAGTTAGGATATCAAAGAAATGAAAGAGAGGAGCGGAGAGATATATTTATAGCTTTAATTTATAATTTAAAAATAAAAGAAAATAAAGGAAAATTGGTGACACTTGTTAAAATAGCTTACATTTGTTAAAACTTCATGCTAATATCTCAACACTTGTATTATGCATGTGTTTATATACATTTAAATGTTTTTATAAAACTTTATATCTAATTTCTATTTAGTTGATATATTTTTCCTAATTTATATTTAGCAAATCTTTTAAAAGAAAATAATAAAAAAACCAATTTTATGTACATATATTTTAAAATTCAATTTATTTTAAGATATTTATTCTTTGAATTTCAAATTCAAATTCTATTTAAAGTCAACTCACACACACACACACACACACACACACACACACACACATATATATATACATAAACTCATATTTAAATTAGTTTGAAAATAATTATTTAGCTCATTTTAAAAATTATATGAAAGAAATTATCACATTTTTATTTGCTTGAAATTCCGGGATATCACAATTATCAAATCTCAATTGCTTATCACACTACAATACACATTATTCTATTTAATTTATCTAGTTAAATCTTTTGAATAATGTTAATTAGAATTAAGGGTGTTATAGGCTCCCCAACTTAAAGAATTTAGTTCTCGAAATTTAGTTAGGAACATATAATAAGCATATCAAACATGCAAACATCTGTAACATCACATAACAAAAACACTAGCCCGTCTGACTAGCAAAGAATCTGTATATAAGATATAGAACATACCCTCAAAACTGTGCAGGATAAGTCTTTTTAATCCTGTCTTCTAAGCACGGTCTTTTTCATTGTTTCTTTACTGGACTTTTACTATTTTGACTGTCTTATTATTTAACCTCCTCCCATCTCTCGCTACAACCCAAACTGATCGTCTTACAAAAGTTAGATCCAGTTCTACCGCTAAATCTTATAGTGCAGTCGGAGTAGCAGCAGTCTCTGGATCATATACTTACTTCTGAAGATGGAAAACATAAAACACATTATGGACACCTGCCAAATTACTCGGTAACTCTACTCGATACACGAGCTTTCAATCCTCTCTATGATCGTGAGTCGTTCAGCATATCTCGATGCCGCTTTCCTGTCTTTTTGAACTGCACTACACCTTTCATCGGTGATACTTTGATAAAAAATTTGTCTCCAACGGAGAACTGTAGATCTTTATGCCTCTTATCTGCATAACATTTCTATCTACACTGAGCTTCCTTCATCCTACTCCGGATTAACTCAATCTTCTCTGTTGCTTCTCTCACTAGATTTGGACCTAGAACTAATCCATCTCCAGTCTCTAACCAACAGACTGGTGATTTACACAGCCTTCTGTATAAAGCTTCAAAAGAGTCATTCCTATAATATCCTGATAACTGTTATTATAGTAAAACTCTACTAGGTGTAAATGGTTTTTCCATGGCCCACCAAAATCTAGCACATAAGCTCTCAAGAAATCCTCTAGTACCTTATTGACTCTCTATATTTGCTCATCTGTCTGTGGGTGAAAAGCGATACTCATCTTGAGCTCGGTACATAACATTTCCTATAAACTTTTTAGGAATTCACTAGTGAACAATGAATCTCTTTCACTGACTATGCTACTAGGAATCTCATGCAATCTAACAATGTTCTTCATAAACAACTTGGCTAAAATAGGTACAGTCTCGGTTGACTTAATGGGAATGAAATGGGAAATCTTGGTCAATCTATTCACTATGACCCATATACTCTCATTTTCTCTACTTAACCTTAGCAATCCCTCAATAAAATCCATGGATATTGAATCCCATTTCCAAATTTGTATGTCTAAAGGTTGAAGTAATCCACTTGGCTTATGATGTTCAGCTTTTAGTTTCTGGCAATTTGCACACCACTTTACCTGCAAGCCCACATACCTTTTCATACCTTTCTAGAATAAACTTCTCTTCATATCTTGATATATCTTGGTTCCTCCAGGATGAATCGTAAACTTCGATCGATGACATTTTCTAAGAATTTCTATCCTTAGTTACCAATGTCTATGACACAGAATTGTCCCTTCTTCCTCAACCATCCTCTTTGGTCAAGCCTAAAATCTTTTAGAACATCAATCTCATTTCCATTTCCCAATGTTTTGATCCATTCAGCTAACACTGGATCATCTCTTTGCTTAGAAGCAATCCTTTCGATCAGCATTGGTCGAGTTTCCAAACGAGATAACATGGAAGTACTTTGGCTAGAACTAGCAGTCGATCTTATCTGCATACTACATGTAGTCAATGCCTCTACGTCTTTCCATTATGCCAACATATCTAATACCGTATTCTGATGTTTTCTGCTAAGTGCATACGCAACTTTATTTCCCTTCCCCGGTGTATACTCAATACCAAAATCATAAGCTGCTAAATACTCCAGCCACCTTTGTTGTCTCATATTCAACTCTTTATGAGATAATAAAAACTTCAAAGACTTATGATTCGTATATAAATCTAATCTTTCTCCAAAAAGATAATGTCTCCACCCTTTCAATGGAAAGATCACTATTGCCCACTTCAAATCATGAGTCAGATATCTCACTTCATGCAGTCTGAGCTGTCGGGAAGGATAGACAATTACTTTACCTCTTTGCATCAACACAACTCCTAATCCAGTTCCATATGAATCTGTATACGCCACTAAATATTGATTCCCATCCGGAAAAACTTCATGGGCGCACTGGTCAACAACCGCTTTAACTTAAGGAATGCTTCCTCACATTTATTCGACCAAATGAACTACATGCCTTTTTTAGTTAGTTTAGTCAAGGGTGCTACTATCCATGAGAAATCCTTGATAAATCTTCGGTAATAGCCAGCGAGTCCAAGAAAACTTATGATCTCTGTCATTGTTTTTGGTTTTTTCCAAATGTTAACAACTTCAATCTTAATTGGATCGACTGATAACCCTTCTCTGAATCTAAATGACTAAGAAAATTCACTTCTTTCTTCCAGAATTTCCGCTTCGAAAATTTTGCTTTAAGTTGATGTTGCCTCAAGTGCTTCGAAAACTTCCCTTTCATCGCTAGAATATATTAGTATGCCATCTATAAACACCAAAACAAACATATCCAAGTGCTTTCAGAAAACCAAGTTCATCAAGTCTACGAAGAAAGCTGGAGCACTAGTTAGTTCGAATGGCATCACTAACCACTCATATGAACTATATCTCATTCGAAACCCTGTCAACGGAATACGATCCTCCGCCACTCTCAATTTATGGAACCATGTCGCCAAATCCAACTAGCAAAATACTTTGGCTCCACTTAATTGATCAAATAAATCATCAATCCTTGGCAATGGATATCGATTCTTTATCGTTGTTTCATTTAACTTACGACAATCGGTGTACAATCTCAACGACCCGTCTGATTTCTTCACAAACACCATAGCCGCTCCCTAAGGTGAACTGCTTGGTCTAATAAGACTTTTTTCTTTTAAGTCCACTAGATGCACCTTCAACTCCTTCATCTCAGTAGGTGTCATCCTACTAGGTGATCTACTCATGGGTTCAGTTCCTGTTACAAGGTCTATTCGAAACTGAATAGCTTGTGTCGGTGGTAGTCCTGTAACCAGCTCAAAAATATCTGCAAATTCTCTTACAATTAAAACTCAATTCAAATAAAATTCCACTTTTGTGGTAACTAGTAAAGCACAAATTTCTGGACCTGAATTCTCAACTGAGTCTACTATTCGGTCACTTCTGCCAAGATGTCTCAATTTTCCTATCTTGGCAAAATATCCTAGCATCATATTTGCTCAACTAATCCATACCCAAAATAATCCCAGAATCCATGAAATGAAATACATACAAACCGTAGGAATAATTATAACCTACAAACTTAAACTCTAGATGATCACATCTCATCCCTAGAGTTGTGTATCCTCATATTGGATTAGCTATTCTTAAGGAAGTAACAGGCTATGATGGTTCTAAAGTGAAAACCTTTCCTTTGTCGGTTTTGACCAGCTCTGGACACAGATTCTTATAGTCCCCTAGCTGGTCGCATTTGAAGCACTTCGCACTTTTCTTTTCTACAACCTTCTTCCCTTTACCCATCCGACACTCATAAGAATAATGCCCTTTCTTATCGCATTTGAAGCAGACAATATCAGCATTTCCTTTCTTTGTAGCTCTGCTCTTTTGAGCTCCCTTCTTCTTAAAGAACTTCCTGTTGTTTCCTTAGGAATCTTGAGTCACCAATGACTTCTCCTTCCTAAAATTTTAAAACATTTCTTCATTCCAGATAGCCATTTTCACCACTACATTCGATGGATCTCTGAAATGTTGCATAGTTGCCTTAGCAATCTCCTTCCTCAAGCCCCGGATGAACTTCTCATTCCTCTTAACCACGGTGTCAATAGTAGCGTATCCATATCTAGATAGCTCATCAAACTTAAAAGAATATTCCAATACCGCCATATCCCCCTATTCCAAGTCCATAAACTTCCTGAGTAGAACGGACTTAGCTACTTCAGACAAAAATCTCTCCTCGAATCTCCTTTAAATTTCTGCCCAAGTTTACTCCTCCTTAGGCACTCCTATGGTAACTCCGTTTCACTAGAGTAAAGCGACTCCCAATAATTTTCTTGAATCCAATCTCCTTTTCTACTCATCATTTAGACCTAAATCAGCAAAAATCTTTTCATAGTGCAACAACAAGTTCTCCATTTCTATTGCATCCTCGTTCCCCAAAAAAGGCTTTCCACCCAGACTGGTGTAACCTCGACACGGCTTAACATAGTTATTACCAACCGGCGCTACAAGATTAACTCCTCCTGCATTAGCAACATTTCCTCCCACTACTCCTACAGCTACTTCAGCTTGCATCAAATTGACTAAGAACTAATACATAGTCTCTATATCTACTGGTTCTAGATTGACTAAGAACTGATACATAGTCTCCATATCTGCTGGTGGGGCTCCGAAATCTATGTTGGTGTTTGCATTTTGGTTGGCATTTTCCCGTCGACCCTGATTTTTCCTGGTGTTGAGTCGAGCATTTTCATTGGTTATGGTGCTTCGTCCACCTAGATTCACTATTCTGTTTGCTGCCTCTATATCTTTCTTTCTCATAAATCTACATACATGCCTTAGTAAGATACAAAAGAACGGTCTAAGAGAAAGAGGAGAATAGAGATGGAATACATACTTATATATAGAAAATACAAGTACGTTATTATGGTCTTATCCCATACCCCCATCTTATTCTCCGATTCATTAGGATTATGTTTTCAAAAACTCTTTGGGTTTAAAATTCTTTTAGTCATAAACTTATGTTTTTATACTAACTAGTAACACCCCTCATTTTGAGGCCCAAAAATAAAGGCTATAGATGCTACAACCATCCATAGTTATTAATTCTTGAGGGCAAAATGTAGTTGTGTTAATCATATCAATAATCAGAAGCACATGAATATAAAAAAAATTCAAAAATAGTTTAATAATAAATTTTCCTATCTTATTTTTACAATTGATATTTCATATTCATTACATAATATCATTCATAATCCCACATTCAAAGGAAATATAATTGTTACAAAACACTCTAGGAGCGAATTATAAAGATGCACCCTTGGTTGATCAAAGTCAAATACTTAGCAACTATACAACTCTGCCATTACATTCAGTAAGACAAACTAAAACAAGATAGCAGATTAGAATAGAACTCCTACATAGCTAGAATGCCTCCTACACATCTTCAGAAGCTTATTCGTCCTACTAGGAAACTTGAAAAACCCTAACTCTCAACCTACTCATATTAATTTTTGAGAACCCAAGAGTATAAGGGGAAAACATAAAATTCAAGTCGGATAAAAAATGTAGTATGAATAATAATCTACCATCTCAGACCAATAGATATCCAGTGAAACCACGCCGCTGATCGGAATGGGTTTTTCCATCACCAATATCATTACCGAAATACATTAACCATATATTGTGCTCCTGCATCTACAATTGTTAAGATATAATAATATATGATGATATGCAAGAATGCAATATACCCTGGATTACCCATTCCAACTTATCTAACTATTAGTCTAAGTTTATAGTTTTTGTAGGGTCACTAAAACCTATTATTTTTCATAGGCTGACTAATAACCATCTCAATTTATTTTAGGGACAATCTATAAAACTTTGCAGTTTTCATGGGATTACTAAAAGCCATTCAGTTTTCGTGGGATGACTAATAACCTACCAATGAGAATTTTTTGGAATAACTATGAACCTATCAGATTCTTCAATAACATCTTCCAAATCATAGTTTTCATGGAATAACTATGAACCTATTGATCTCTGTCAATAACGCCATCCGGATATGGTTTTCATAGGATGACTAAGAACCTATCGGACCCTTCCAACAACATTCTCGTGGCATAATTTTTATGGGGTGAGTATGAACCTATTGGATCCTTCCAATAACCTATCAAAATCCATAAACCTTTAATCAGTTTTGGGCATCCTATACTTCTGGTCTACCTAACCCCTCGGATACAATTCTACTTACTCATGAGTTAATTCTGTTTATACTCACTATTAGGTCAACCGAGCTGGTTATCCTACCCTTAATACCCTAAAATATAGTTATGGGTCATAAATGATGTGAGTAAGATAATGTTAAATATGCATAATAACCGATCAAACAAACACATGAACATATAACATCCATCATTCGACATGTTAAGAATTACTCAATTTTAAGTAATATTCTCTTTGGAAATTTTTAATTCAAACTTGGTCTATTTTATACTTAAATTCCTTGAATTCATTTTTATAATGATATATGATTAATCCCCTAAAATCATATTTAAAACAAGAAAAAACTTAGCCCTTTTCAATAATTCGGAATAAATCAATGTCAAAGTCATTAACAGCGTCAACCTAAAGGCTTAGGCTCTCCGCCCTTTTATAAAATAGTGTTTTATATATTCGGCATTAACCATTTTGACCTTCCTTTGGGTCAAATTCAAAAACATAATACCTTAATATGAATTTATCGCTTGCGGCCGAAGAGATATATGGTCTTCGACCTACTTTTAAAGGATAGGCCTCCTCGCCTCTTTAAAACAGTTTTACATAGCTTTGAAATCAAGCCTCTTTGGCCTTAAAAGATATGATGTAGCATAGTGGCCAAGCGGCATTGACACGAGGACATAATGTCTTCGATCTTGATGCACATCGACACCTAAGTCCTTCGATGGCACTATAAAAATTCTTTAATTAAACTACTTTGGCTATTATGTCGCTTTTTATATAAATCCAAAGTCGTCAAAAGTGGCCTCACTGCCTTGGTTTGGGAACATAAGAAGAGGTGAGATGCGACACTGTTTCATACTGTTATCCCTTCTTTTGGCAAAGCCGAGATATCAAGGAACTGACTGAAAACCAAGGATCGCTCGTCTCGAATATCGAGTACGCACAGGTTCACTATGGATGTCGATGAATTTTGTCTGAGCCCGGATCAGGCTACAATTGACAAGACACGACAAGCGAAGCTACGAAAGCCAACATTCCATATTTCAAGTCAACTCGAGTTCGTATGCTTAAGTTATGGTCGATGCAAATTGAAGGAAATAACCCCATTTCGTATCCATCATGTTCGAATCCATCAGCACACCAGCGCACTTCGTATCGATCGACTATTACCTACTTCGCATCCATCAAGCCTCGGCACCATCTGTTGTTCGCATCGATCCAGAGCGCACCATTTCGTATCCATCAAGCAACGATAGTTCATATCCATCAGAAGATCACTGTTCGTATCCATCAGAGGATCACTGTTCGTATCCATCAAACAATCACTGTTCGTATCCATTCCATTGCTTATTTGTTCGTATCCATCAAGTAGGAACATTTCGACTAAACCATATCAATCGATACAAATAGAGCCACATTGATCGATGCAAACCGAGCCACTTCCTTCGACACGAACGTGACAACTGGTATCGATACGAAGGAGGTAAAAGTTTTGGAATGACTCGGTCAACTCGGCGACGAAAGTGGATTGATCCATAAATCCCACGCCACATCATCATTTGGGCACATGCATTGATCGATTCGAAATGAATGATTCAAAATCATCGATTTGAACTCGGCAAACTAAAGAAAATGCAATCTTGCATCGATCATATCTTACAATCCACAAGTCCAAATTCCATGAAATTTTCACATGAGCTTACGTACAACCCAAGGAAGGTTCATGCCATGTTTCGACTCAATTGGGTCAAATCGTGATCGATATGAAATTGTTCGTATCGATCATGGATCGAGCCGAAACTTCATGGAATCGATCGCGTGGGCCCACCCACGTGACAGAAGAAGTCTCTTGAGATCTGAGCAAGATATCAGCCTCCTACGCCTATAAATAGAGCCCCAGGGCCTATAGAAGAAGGATCTTTTTGCTCGTGTCTTTTGATCTTTTTGCTCTCGAACGCCCAGTCTCTGCCGGATTCAATTTTGCACTCCATTACTGCTATTGTATCCAAATTTCATAACTGTAATTCGTTGTAATCCGCTGCGATCAGTTGTAATCTTTTGAAGAATATCAATAAAGTGATCAAACTTCATAGTGGACGTAGACAACATGCCAAACCACTCTAAATTATTGTGTTTTGGGCATTTACATATTTTTTTGGAGTTTTTGTTAGATAATCCACAATTTTCATTTCTATTCTTCATTTTTATCTCTTCAAAGACTTCCGAAGAGTGTTATGCCTATTTTTGGTACAAACACTTTGGTGCTTCCATTGAGAAAACACAGCTTTTCTCCTGCTCCTTGGATCTACTGTTGACACCGGATTGCATAAATCCAAGAAGAAGATCTAGATCTCAAGTTCAGAATCCTTCCAACCTATTCAGATTTGCATAAATTCTAGGAAAGGACTTCACTATACGCCATGGTCAGTACAAGGACTGCCTGCACTGCTGCAGATCAAGAAGGACGGGATAGACAGAATGCCGTGCAATTCCCTTCATCCAACCAAAATGCTACCGGTCTCTCAGATCTTTCAGGCCCGATTACTAGACAATAATTTCAGATGCTGCTTCAAGAGTTGACCTAGAGTTGGCAACAACAAACTGAACAGCTACGCGCCAACATTGAGTTGACTAACTAACTAAACCGCCAAAGGCACAGAAGATCCAGAAGAGATCATGCTTCTCATTCCTCCATAAAAAGTTCAGCCTCATCCGACTACCACCATAGATCTACACGACCCCCGCTAGATAGGAGTTACACACAAGCCACCGGACATCAACCTGCTATAACCGTCGGACAACCGAGAGTTGGCCCATCGACCAGCTTCCAAACTGGACCCTCCTCCCAAGGAGGTACTGTTCCTCACTACACCACAGACAACCGTGCTACCACCACCGCAGTTGAACCAAGGGTTGATGCCGAAATCAGCTAGATCTGAACAATCATCAGCGTGGACATACTCCTGAACCATACGTCCCAGAAGACTTGGAGCCAAGGAGGCGAGACATGGACTGTCGACAGCTCCCGGTGCAACCTCGCATTGTGGAACCCGACCACACTCTGACTCAACGTGCACAGAATGTACAGATGACGGATATTCCAACTATGATTCGGCGGATGATTCGAGAAAGCCAAGGCCTCACAAATGACGACTGGGGAATCTCCGGGAGTCATATTCCCTGTACAGACGAGATACTATATGTTGAACCCCCTCCCCTCCGGCGATTCAGAATGCCGGCTCTACAAAGGTATGAAGGAAATTGTGACCCAATCAACATATCCTGAAGTATGAATGGTCGATGAGTGCTGCGAGAGCTGATGATGCAGTAAAATGTCGTAGTTTTCCTATTTCTTTCGGGGCATTGCTACAATGTGGTTCACAAGATTGCCGCCTCGGTCCATTTCTTCCTTTGACCAGTTGGCCACCAACTTTGTAGGACAATTCTGAATGCATGTTGTAAGGCCAAAGGATGTTAACACTCTGTCTAGTGTCACCCAAGCACTTAGAGAGACACTTAGACGCTATTTAGAGAGATTCTATGCTGCATGTGCGGAGATTAGTAAACCCAATGACAACTCTGTCTTAATGGCATTGACTAAGGGGATTGACCCTGACTCTGAGTTCGAAAATTGGTTGGCTGGGAAACCACCCGCGTCATTGGACCGTTTCAACTCCAAGACTGCCCAATTCTTGAGAAGGGAAGAAGCAAAACAGTCTAGGAAGCAGGATGACGTGGGATCGAGTATGGAAGGGATAAAAGGTAATGTTGCAGTTAAGCAGTCCGGGGAGAGCTCCGGAAAAGTTTAGTTAAATATCCAGAACAAGCAAACTCAGCAGAGGAATAACGGCAATAAAAACAAGAAGCGAGATCAAAACCGTGACCCGCGACGTAGGGCTCCAATGTTCGATAACTACACTCCACTAAACACGTCGCTGGAAAATGAGTATCTGCAAACCTGCAATACTATGCAGTACAAGAAGCCTGCTCCGAAGCCATCGTCGAAGAGACAAAATCCAGATAGGAAAATTTTGTAGGTTTCGTGAGAGTTACGGCCACAATACAAATGAGTGTCGTCATTTGCAGGATCTCATCGAGAAGATGATTAGAGAACGGAAGTTGGATTAGTTTGTGCAGGCGCCGCAGTGAGGAGGTGGGCCTCCATCAACCCAAAATCGTGTACCAAACCAAGAAAGACAGGAGGAACCCGCTCGCACTGGCCGGAGGTTAGTTATAAATATAATAAATGGTGGTCCTCATCCAACGGATCGAAGCTGGAGGGAAATGGAGCTGTATGCCAGCTCTATCAGCCATACGGACTTTGAATGTTGTAGTAATTGTGATGATGGGGCTCTGGCCAAGCAACAAAGGACAATGACAGATGACATCATATTCAGAAACAGAGACGCTGATAAAGTCGAAGCCTCCACTATCGACCCACTTGTCATATCTGCCCAGGTAGGTCCTGCTCGGATGAAGAGGATCATGGTTGACAGTGGGAGCTCCATGAATATTTTGTTTAAGAGAGCTTATGATTTAATGAAAATGGAAGCTAAGGATTTGAAACCCTGCCAATCTCGAATCCACAGCTTCAATGGAAGTGCTACGACACCCACTGGAGTGGTGGAACTGCCAGTGGAGTTGGGAGTTGGAGAACGCCGGAGAGTCCGGATACTGCAATTTGTTGTTTTGGACATTGACTCCTTTTTTAATGCTTTTTTTGAGCCGACCGGCCCTTGCTGAGTTCAAGGTAGCTATTGCCCCGTGGTGCTTGACTCTGAAATTGCCCACTGATCATGGGGTCGGAGTCGTCCAAGGAGATCAGGCTGTTGGAAGAGCCCATTATGTTGCTGAGCTGCGCGGAGTGCAGAAAAAGGAGAAGGGAAAAGGCATAGAGGAATCTCTCTGCTTCCGTTTTGCTGATAATTGACAATTGGTGCCTGGGTCCAGGCCCAGGCACCCCAACCAATTCCAGAGGGATCTTCACCTGAGAGAAACTGAAAACAAAGATGAAATTAAAGATAGTCAAACTTCCCCGGCCGAGTTGACGATCGATGTTTCGATCGATGATAATGATGGTTCAAAGTTGATAAAGATTGGATCTCGCTTAAGCCAACAGACGCAATAGGAATTGGTTGAGTTTCTCCAGGAGAATCTTGATGTATTCGCCTGAACACGCTCTGATATGTATGGAATCTCGTCGGACATCACGAGCCACACCCTAATATTGACCCGCGATGTATCCCGGTCAAGCAGAAAAGGCATGGTATGGATCCAGAGAGATCCGCCGCCCTTAAAGAAGAGGTCGATAAGTTGAAATGAAATGGGTTTATCTAAGATGCTTTATACCTGGAGTGGGTATCCAACCTCGTACTTGTCCGAAAGCCTAATGGGAAATGGAGGACGTGTGTTGATTATTCTCACTTGAACAAAGCTTTCCCGAAAGATAGTTTTCCACTTCCCTGAATTGATCAGCTCGTAGATTCAACGGATGGGGATGAATTATTATCTTTCATGGATGCTTATTCTGGCTACAACCAAATACCCATGCACTTACCCAACCAAGAACATACCAGCTTCGTAACCGATCTGGGACTCTACTGCTACAGGGTCATACCCTTCGGACTCAAGAATGTCGGAGCGACGTACCAACGCCTAGTCAACCAGATATTCGCCAACCAGATTGAAAAGACCATGGAAGTATATGTGGATGACATGCTGGTAAAGTCAAGATTCTCCACTGATCATGTAAGAGACTTGGAATCAATGTTCAACATCCTTCAAGAATACAAGATGAAGCTCAATCCACTAAAATGTTATTGTGGAGTTGCATCTGGAAAGTTCCTTGGGTTCATCGTCAACGCTCGGGGAATAGAAGCAAAACCCGAAAAGATCTAGGCAATCAGAAATCTTTAAACTCCGAGAACCATAAAGCAAGTCCAAAGTCTCAACGGGAAGGTAGCAACGCTGAGCAGGTTCATTTCAAAGTCCACCAATAAATGCATCCTCTTTTTCGATCTGATTCGAAAAGGAAAACGAAACTTTGAAGGGACCATGGAGTGTGAAGGCGCATTCCAAGCACTGATTCAACATCTCTCTACACTGCCGATGTTTCCAAGCCAATCGATCATGAGTAATTGCACCTTTACTTGGCGGTATAAGAAAACGCAATCAGTGCTGCCTTAGTTCAGGAGGAAGACCGAGTACAGAAACCATTCTACTATGTTAGTGAACGGTTAACCGGAGCTGAGAGAAACTAACCGAAGCCAGAGAAATTGGCTTATTGTCTCGTCATTGCCTAAAGGAAGATCCATCCTTATTTCCAGGCTCATCCCATCACTGTTTATACTGATCAGCCGTTACGACAGGTCCTTACGCGATCTGAGACGTCTGATAGATTACTCAAATGGAACAATCAACTGAGCCAGTTCGACATTACCTATACTCCGAGGTGAGCTATTCAAGGACAAGTCCTAGCAGATTTCATAGCCGAATTTACCATTCCAGAGGACTTGCCCGAGACCAGTAAATTTCTTGAATACATCTGGAAGCTGCATAATGACGGTGCATCTAACGATCGGTGCTCGGGTGCTGGAGTAGTACTTGAAACCCCCGAAGGCCGGTCCATATGCTATGCTCTAAAATTCGATTTTCGTGCTACCAATAATGAAGCTGAATATGAAGCTTTGCTTGCTGGATTGAAACTCGCCCTCGATTTAAGAATTATTGCCGTGGAAGTTTATTGTGATTCTTAGTTAGTCGTATGCCAGGTTCGGGGTGAATATCAAGAAAAAATCGAAGACTAGTTTCTTATCTAGCTCGAGTCCAAGAAAACTTAATAGGTTTGATTATTATGCCATCTTCTACATACCCTGTGAGCGCAATCAAAAGGCTGACTCATTGGCGAAGCTAGTTAGTATGGGCGAAGCACGGCAAATGAGACTTGTTCCTGTGGAGACATTATCTTCTCCAAGCATTGATCAGATGGAGATAGACTTTGTATTTGAAATTGCTCCTAATAAAGAGCGTGGATGACTCCGTACCGAAATTACATCGAGCATGGAACGCTGCCTGAGCGCAGAAGTGAGAAGTGACAGATTCTTCGAAAAGCTTCACGGTTCACCATTCATAATGGAGTCATGTATAGAAGAGGATATTCTGTTCCTCTCCTCCAATGTATCGCGCGCGATGAAAGTAAACGAGTGTTACGTGATGTACACGAAGGAGAATGTGGCGATCACATCATGGGGAAAGCTCTCGCTAAGAAAGTTCTCTGATATGGATATTACTGCCAACTATAAACCATGATGCAGCAGACTACACTAGGAAGTGTGATAGATGTTAAAAGCATGCTCGAATTCCTAGGGCCCCACCTATCGAGATAACCCAAATGGTCAGCCCATGGCTGTTTGGAGTATGGGGCATTGATATCGTTGGCTCTCTACCTCTGGTCAAAGGTGGTGCGAAGTGTGCCATCATTGCAACTGACTATTTTACCAAGTGGGCTGAAGCTGAACCTCTTGCAACAATCACGACGAAGAAGGTGATCAACTTTTCACTTTGCAATATTATCTGCCGATTTGGTCTTCCGCATACCATCATCACTGATAACGGAACCCAGTTCGAGAGTGTTGAGTTCAAGGATTTCTATCAATGATTCCATATCCACAAGAAATTCTATGGAGTTGCACACCCTCAAGCGAATGGCCAAGTTGAAGCTGTTAATAAGGTTATCAAGTCTATTCTAAAGAAATGACTAGAAAAGGCTGGGGTAAATGGGTTGATGAACTTCATATGGCTTTATGGGCTTACCGAATGACCCACAAGTCTGCGACCGGACACACTCCATTTTCTCTATCTTATGGCTCAAAAGCAGTTATTCCAGTCGAGATGGAAGTGTCTTCTTATCGTGTGACTTACTATGATCCAAAAACAAATGCCATATTACTTGTTGAGTCCCTGGATTTATCGAATGAGAAGCGTAAAGAGGCTGATTTTAGGGCAGCCGCATATCGAAGTCGAGTCGCCCGATTATTCAATGCCAAGGTCCAACCACGAACCTTTGAACTTGGCGATTTCATCCTCAAGAGATTCTATCTGGTTCCTTCACACATGAAACCAAATTAGGATGGACTGTATGTGATTGCACAAAAACTCGAAGATGGCACATTTAAGTTATCGACCGTTGTTGGTCTTACTTTGCCGAGAGCCTAGAACAGCGAGAGTCTCCATCACTACTAAACATAATAGGATTTATTTATTTAGTTTATTCCTTCATTTGCAATTTGTTTCCGCATTTCAAAATAGGAAACTGACTCTGTCATATTTTCTCATTTCAGCAATACTAAACACAATAGGAAACTGACTCTGTCATAATAGGAAACTGACTACTAAACATAATAGGAAACTGACTCTGTCATATTTTCTCATTTCAGCAATAAAATGCCATCTCTTCGAGCCAGAGCTGTGATTTATTGAATATGACATACAACATCACGATGCACGGAGAGCTAAATTCCATTATATAGTGGAATTTATTCAAATAGAGAGTGACTGTGATACGACCAGCCACTCACTAAGTCAAACCCAAGCTCGGGGAAAAATCACTACACTAAGTCAAATAAAAGGACTGATACACGACAATCACTTAATTAATTCCAAACTCCCAGAGTGTGAGTTGAAGCGTAAACTCATAAATGCGATACTAAAAATCATGGACCCATCCACCTAACGACTTCGACCGTATCCTAACCAAGTTCGAGGAGGATAGATCCATCCATCTAATGACCTCACATGTTAGCTTGAGGTGGATGTGAATCGACCATCCCAGATCCTGATAAATCCATCGTTCTCGGAGTGCGAACGAAGTCCTAAAAGCTTAAACATATGTGACTGACCATCTGTTGGCCAACTCTAAATTCCCAGAGTGTGAATTGGAGTATAAACATCAACTCTAGGTTCCCAGAGTACAAACTAGAGTGTAAACACCAACTTCGAATTCCTAAAGCGTGAATTGGAGTACAAATGCCAAATCCAAGTTCCCGGAGTGCGAATTGGATTACAAACAGCGATTATCTTCGGATTCCCAGAGTGCGAACCAGATTATCGATTGTAAATAACTCTGAGTCCCCGGAGTGCGGACAGAGTAAAAACACAACTTGAGTGTGAACGACCACTCATAAACTAACCTAATTCCCTAGAGCGTGGACACATCCTTAAAACTTGGGATCATTACTAGGTGAGCGGGTGTGATTCGACCACTCAATTCTCACTTGCTTTAGCATTGGTCCAACGATGTTAAGCCCGAAGAAATAAAGGCAAATTGTGATCGCTATCCGACCTTTGCAACTTATCCCCTGAACTGGAGGTAGGACATAAGTGTTAATCCCTAATCAAAGCAATGCAACCAACTCAATCTCCAGTTATGTCTCGTGTTCGTGATTTCCAGACTTGGCAAATAAAAGAAAACTCAACCCAAAGGTTGAAACTCCACAATTGCACTAGACTGAGATTCAAATACGGGAACACTTAGGCATAAAAGACAGTAGTAGAGTTAAAGCCAAAAATAAAATTTCATTTCAACTAGCTATGAATGAAGTTCATATACAAGTTTTTCCAAAGTTCCTACTAGTAGGGCCGAACCTGCGTGTATACACGGCCTACGAAAGGGAAGCGAAAACAAATTTCTATCTACCAAAAAATACATCAAAGAGGCATACCTACTCCCTTTTCTTTTTCGGCTTCCTCTTCGGTGTGGGTCCACTGGAGCCGCTAATGATTTTTCGCTTCGAACTCTTGCCTTTTGGCAAATGGTCCCTAGATGGGAGCATGATTTCAACATCCTCCTTCGAACTCGAATGTACGGGAATGCTTCCTTGCGGGAGGGGTTGGGGGAGTCGGATCTACCACAGGAGGCGGAATGGGCACACTTGTATCAACGCTTGTACCACTAGGTGATATCATTCTTAATGAAGTCGGACTAAATGCCGCCATTCTACCTCCAGAGCTACCACCATGTATTGCTACCTCCAATTTAGCATTGATTTCAGCCAGTATTTCTTCTTCGCGAATTGATTGAGCTTCGCTAGGGGCAGCAGTGGTCTGCGTTGAAGAACCAGAAGCGGGCATGAGTCCACTAATGACAAAGGGTAAGTCCACGAAGGGGTCATTGTGTCGACCTAGAAGCTCATTCGTCATCTACTCGTCAAAAGAAAGTGAGCTCCCCAGCATTCCATTGATCGTCACAGTCGTTGTCGTAGTGGTCGCTTTAGTAATTATGGCCTCCTGCGCTTGACATAATTTTTGGGCTACAGGAGGCGCTATCGGTGTAACTCCAGTCAGCGAACAAAGAAAAAGAGAAATTGTTAGCAAAAGCTTCAAGACAAGTCCCTTATTTCGAACGCACATAAGATTTGTTCAGAATACCTTCCTCAGTTTGGCTTATGGATGGTTGAGCGGCTTCGAAGGTGTGCTCCTTAATAAGGGATAGCTACGGCTGTATTTGATTATAAGTCGGGACAGACTATGGATGAACCACTGGTATAGGTGCAGATCAAGGTGGAGCAGTAATCTCAGAATTTATGGCATGATGCTCGACGCCTGAACCTTCCCCAATCTCCTGGTGCTGGGTTTTGAGTTTCTCCCTTTCATGTGAGATGACCGACTAGTGGAGAATCTTCCTTTCATCTTCGGTCGGCAAGTGATTCTCGAGCTCGAACTCATCAAAGGATTCGCCCAAATGCACCTCCTTCTCCTCCTCAACCAACTGGCTCCAGGCGTTATAGAGATGTGTTGAATAATTTTCGAGCCAAGCCAAATTTCTATGTTTCAACACATTAGCGTTGTAGGTGACGAGGAGATCCTTAATATCTACCTCCAGCTTGGATTCCACCGTCCAAACCTTTTCCTCAACCTCAGCCTCCACTGCGCGGACTCTCTCCACAACCGCGTCTCGCTTGCCTTGAAGCACCACAGCTTGGTCACATGCCTCCTACTCTGAGGTGCTGGCGGCATCCCTCTCTTTAACAATTTCTGGAAGATTGGACTTAAGCTCTTTGAGATCCACGTCTCGGTCAGCAGTAACGGTGGTGTTCCTATGGCCCATTTCCTCCACCAGGGCATAATGTGATTGCCTTATCCTCTCCATGGCCGAGTTGGCATTATCAGCCTTTTTAAGAGCTTCCATTTCAGATTTTCGAGAGGACTCGGCTTTAGTATTGAACACCTGGATGATTCGGTCCTTCTAAGTGAGCTCTTTCTCCAACTTCTCAATCACAGCTACCCGCTTAAAGGCCACCTTCGATGCTTTCTTCGTGGCCTTCCCTCACTCCTTGTATTGGAAGTAGATATCATGAACATAATCGTGAACATTGTTCTCAGCCTCCACTGGAATTCTCTTTATGTGCGAGGGAAAAATATAATCGTCAAAGCAAATGCGGGGAAAGTCCTTCAATTGAGCAAGTTTAATCGCTTCTTCTCCCGAAGGTTCGGCAAGGACTTTCTCTGCAATTATGGGGGCCGCTATTTCAGTTCTATGGTGTTGAGTTTTAGGCCTGCAAGCATGAGAAGATGGCTTGTGCCGTGATGTTTTCGGAGGGTGTGAGATTTAAACGGGAGGCTATACAGGGTTTCTAGGAGGGGGAGAATGAGATAGAGATCAGTGCATGTACTCCCTGTCTCTGTCATACCGCTCCTAACAGGAGTACCCATGGTCGTAGTCCTTATCCGCTTCTCTTCTAAGCGGCTCATAATATGTTAAAGATCGGCGAGCCTTTCGAAGACTACCTAGCATAGAGCCTCGGTCGGACATTGTGTCTGCAAAGTAAAAGAAGAACAGAGTTAATAATCTCTGAAAGTGATCGACTTACGGTCAGGAATTATGTGGTAACGTGAAGTGTGTATGTATGTGCAACCTTCCGACCAACCGGAAATGCCAGCCACATTAGCTGAAGGAGACTCGCTTAAGTCAAAAGCCTGTTGAAACTCTTCCAATCCGGTATCATGTTGGAATGCCACATAATCCAGAATCGGAATCGACGGGTCCTTCAAAAGGGTTTTCCTCCTACAAAGGAGGAGCCTCTGAAATACTAATCCCAGGAACGGGCAAAGGCACAACCACATATTTCTTTCTACCGGATTTAGGATGCTTAAAAGCAGCAGCCTTGTTTTTTCTCTTTCCCTCGGAACCCTGAACTACATCTGAAGGCCCAGCTAAAAGTTCATCATCAGTGGGTGTTCTCTCTTGATCAACCTCTTCGGCTACAATAACTTCGGGCCTCTTACGCTTGCTCATTTCTTCGAGACAGCCCTTAGCATCCCCTTGGGTCTTATACTATGGTTTCGTTCAATCAGTGCAACAATTCTTAAATTCCTATCTGTCAGAACTGAATCAATGTTTTTCTCTTCGCTTGGGACTTCTTGAAGAATCCGAACTATCTCTCTGAAATAAACGCCTTCGGGTCACGGAATCACAGCTGTAAGAGAAAAGGAGATATGAATTTGGCATCAGTTATGATTATCTTATTAGCTACTTGAGAAGACTGCGATACTTACGTCTGAATAGCCATCGACTGGCAAATCCTGGAGGCATCGAACATAAAACTACTTTGTCTTGAAGTAACTTAGCCTGGTCTAAGAACATGTAACTACTTGACAATTTCTGACCGCTTCTGGGAATGTGAAAGAATGGCTATCTCCCCTGCCCTTGACGTTGAACAGGTATCTGATCTCGATCGGGATCGGTGGTCGAAAGAGATGCTCCATAAATACGATGAACAAGCTGTTCAGCAGAGCATATCCATTGGGGTGTAGCTGAGATGGGGCAATCCCAAGGAAAGACAACACTTACCTAATATACCAGTTAAACGAAGGAAGCATCCTGGCTGCGAACGCATGATGATTGAATGCGGTATACCCTTCAGGTGGATAGTGCGGTCTGTCATTCGGTCCCGGCTATAACACGTCATCCATTGATAGTCCATGCCTTAAACATATTCATTCCAACATGTCTTCAGAAATATTGGAAGGAACAGAGTCTGGAGGATTGCCAATGAAAGACGTGCCAGATAGCTCATCCGGAGTTGGATCTATGATTTTTGCCGCGATGGCCGGCAACTCAATTAATGGAGGGATAGAACTCTGAACTTCCTATTGTTGTGAGCTTGAAGGTTCCATAACTAACTAACTTATGAAAAATCATCATTAGACGATAATGAGCCCGTGCATCCCCTAGTGTGAAGTGTGTGAATGTGTTATGCAGTGCAACAGTGCAGTGCTATATATTGCTTGAATAGATTCAACAAAGTATGAATAAACATGCAAACAACAAGACTTCGAAATTCATACTAAAGTGACCGTCATCGCTAATCGTCACAACCATGCCATATAGATGTTAGCAATCGATCCAAGTTAAAGTTCGTTAAAAGTTCATTAAGTCACAGTCCCATTGAAGAGCTTCGAAGGATAGTCAAATATGTTCATTAATTAAGTCCGATTATGAAAGGATGAAGCTTGTCGAAGTTAGATGTTTGAATGTCCAAAAGGTTTCAAGTTCATCAAGGTTCAGTTCGCATCAGCCCAAACAATGCAGTTCGTATCGATCGAAGGCCGTAGCTTCATATCGATTGGTGTCAGCGACTTCGAATCGATCCATGGTGGTCATTTCGTATCGGTCCCTTTACCTCCATTTCGTATTGTTCCCGAGCTTTCAATTTTGTATCGATCAAACAACTCCGCCCCATATCAAATCCCTCAATCGATACGAAACTAAGGCAGGCGATTGAATTGAAGGTGGTCGATATGAAATCCAAGGATGAAAGATTGATACAAAATTTAAAATAGAAGATCGATGTGAAGCCCCCAGTTAAAACCGATACGAAATAAAACACCTTCTCTCCCAATTCATCGATACGAAATCAAGGCCGTGCAACTTTGCGTCGTTTCCTTTGTCTCCCTCCACACTCCTTCTTCCTCGAATGGCCATAACACCATTCCTTTCCTCCTTCGACCATGTTTTGAATCGGATTCGACCTTAACACCACTAAAGATCGGCAATTTGTGTGTATGGATTAGTGATGAAATTCGAATCTCGTCATTCGTCATTCGAGTTCAGTAATTCTTAACCTAATTGCAGCGACTGGTTCGATGGATTGAAAGTCTAATTTGGTTCAAAGGCTAGCGGTTTTAATTTCCCTAATCCGGAGCGATGTGAAAGCAGAAGATAAAAGTGGCAAATGAGGAGAAATGGCTAAGTCCAGAGAGTATTTATATGGACTCGAGTGTGAAGGGAAAAGACGTTTTGCCTCCCGGTAGACTCGAACGGTGAAAACGGTTCCCCCAAATCGATATGAATAAGCTATTCGAATCCATAAACTCGAGCTTTTATCGAGATGAAATTTTCAACAGAGATTTTTATGAGACACCAGAGTCCATCGATATGAAATGTTGGTTCGTATCCATTGTTCTAGACTCCATCCATAGTGCATCGATGCGAACTACACTGTTCGAATCTATCAAGTCACAGCCTCTAAAGGCCCATATCCATCGATGCGAACGTTTATTTCGTATCCATCGTCATGAATCACATAGATACGAAAACCACCTTTCAACCTTTAACTTCGATCCAGGAGAGGATCGATACGAAGGGACATTCAAAAACAACTGTCAAACGTTGTTGCAACTCGAATTTCGCATCGATTCAAAAGAGGATCAGTACGGAATTCGATACGGGAGAACTGACAACGTCTCATCAACATGCAACGTTAACGAGAGTCAGATTACATATATGCATATATATTGGGCTAATCTTCAATTTTCAAAATCCACAGGAATCAAATATTCATCTGATGATGAGTGCAATGATGAACAACTAATCACTATCATACAACAATCAGTTACAACAGTACAGGGTACAATACTTGACAATCAACAGTTCACATTACAGAGGGAGTGAGTCAAAGATTACAACTTTCAATGAAAAGACGATAACTGTTCAGAGTGAAGGCTGTAGCTTTTCAAAGCACGTCATGTTTCCACAAGACGTACTTTGGGGGGCAAATGTTATCCCGCCTTTTGGCAAGGCCGAGATATCAAGGAATTCACTGAAAACCAAGGATTACTCGTCCCGAATATTGAGTACACGCAGGTTCACTATGGATGTCGATGAATTTTGTACGAGTCTAGATCAGGCTACAATTAACAAGACACAACAAGCGAAGCTATGAAAGCCAACATTCCAAATTTCATGTCAATTCGAGTTCGTATGCTCAAGTTATGGTCAATGCAAATTGAAAGAAATAACCCCATTTCGTATCCATCATGTTCGAATCCATCAACACATGAGTGCACTTCGTATCGATCGGCTATTACCTACTTCGCGTCCATCAATTCTTGGCGCCATATGTTGTTCGCATCGACCCAGAGCACGCCATTTCGTATCCATCAAGCAATGATGGTTCGTATCCATCATAGGATCACTGTTCGTATCCATCAGAGGATCACTGTTCGTATCCATCAAACAGTCACTGTTCATATCCATTCCATTGCCTATTCGTTTGTATCCATCAAGTTGGAACATTTCGATTGATACGAAAAAGGCCAAAACAATCGATAAGAACAGAACCATATTAATCGATACGAACAGAGCCACATTGATCGATGCGAACTGAGCCACTCCCTTCGACACGAACGTGATAAATGGTATCGATACGAACGAGGCGAAAGTTTTGGAACGACTCGGTCAATGCGGAAATGAAAGTGGATCGATCCATAAATCCTATGCCACGTCATCACCTAGGCACGTGCATTGATCGTTTCGAAATGAACGATTCGAAATCATCGATTCAAACTCGGCAGACTAAAGAAAATGCAATCTTGCATCGATCATATCTCACAATCCACTAGTTTAAATGCTATGAAATTTTTATAGGAGTTTACATACAACCTAAGAAAGGTTCATGCCAAGTTTAGACTCAATTGGGTCAAATCCTGATCGATACGAAGTTCATTCGTATCTATCACAGATCGAGCCGAAACTTCATGGGATCGATCGCGTGGGCCCACCCATATGCTAGAAGAAGTCTCCCGAGATCTGAGCGAGATATCAGCCTCCTACGCCTATAAATAGAGCCCTAAGGCCTACAAAAAAAGGATCTTTTTTCTCTCGAATGCCCCGACTCTACCGGATTCAATTTTGCACTCCGTTACTGATGATGTACCCGAATTTCATAACTGTAATTCGTTGTAATCCGGTGCGATCAGTTGTAATCATCTGAAGAATATCAATAAAGCGATCAAACTTCATAGTGGACGTAGGCAACACGCCGTACAACTCTAAATTGCTGTGTGTCTGGGCATTTACATATTTGTTTTTGGAGTTTTTGTTAGATAATCCACATTTACATTTCTATTCTTCATTTTTATCTCTTCAAAGACTTCCGAAGAGTGTTGTGCCCATTTTTGGTACAAAAACATACTATGGTGAAAACAAGCGACGTCATCATCGTTAACTCTAAAGCTTTTAGAACCTATAAGGAATCGTTAAGTGCCATTGCCCTCCATCTTATATCATCGACGAAGTCGACTTTGACATACTTGGGAACCATTGCATAATTACCAAAGTAACTATCCTATATTTCCTTCCAGCATGACTTCGACTTTCATGAAATGTAGCCTTCTATAGGTACGAAAAGAATAGGGGCGGTATGGTAGTATCGTAAGTTTATTGAAAACTGTTTTAGCACTACTAAAAGTAAATACTTTTCACAAAATCTAATTATTTGTCAAAATATGATTGGCTTTCAACAAAAATTTACATTTTCTTTGCAGAATTTCTTTCGTGCTTGGGTTCTAAAATTCAAACCATATTTTAAAGTAATTAATTGTTTTTCATATTTAATTAAAGCTTTAAATGCCTACCTAGCATAATTATTTCATAATAAATCAAATTCACTTGGGAAAAATTTCAAAAATTCACAGAAATTCAAAAATATATATTATTTATCATATAAAATTTTAGGGCCAAATTCCATATGTTATTTTTTAAATAATTAAAAACCGAAATTAAGTTATTTCCTTCTTAGAAAATTCATAAAATATTCTCTTTATTTTGGAAAGTTATGATATTAAAAAAGCCCATCTCCAAAATAATATCAAAAATCAAATCATTTAGAGATAAAAATCTTAGGTGTTACCCTTAAAACCCATATAAACAACTCTATATGATTTCTATAAATCACCATTCAATCCAAACAAGGATAAAATCAACATAGCATATCTTATCAACATGCATGAATCATCGCAAGCAATATTTGAAACTAAATAGATTTAAAAATGAGGTATTTTATCAATATTCACCTTGATTTGATAATAGAGTTGAGATTTGATGAGTGCTTTAGTTTTCCCTAACTTTGCTCTTGAATCTCCTACTTGATTTTGTGATTTTTCCCCTTAGTAATGGTCGGCCTCGTATTGTTCTTTTGATTGCGTAAGGTTTGTGAAAGTGATAATGATAGGGGAGTGGGAAGGTTTATGTAACGACCCGCCATCCGTCTCCACAGAATGACGCATCATTAATAAGAAAGAAAGGGATAGAAAAGAGAAAGAAAGAGAAGAAAGAAGAAACAACACATCAGAATCTAAACAGCGGAACTAATAAATTATATTAATAACATAAAATATTACATAGTATACAACAATTATCATAGTACACAGATAATACAACACATTCATGACAGTTATAAACACCTGTCTAGTTATTACAACTCAATACAACTCAATGACAACACAGAGAACACTCAACTGAAACTATATATCTACAACGCAGAAGCCTCCTGCTCCATTGCTCCTCCATAATTCGTCAAAGCCAACCTGAATCCCTTGACTACTCTTAAGATTTGAGTACCCAAGAGTCTATGAAAAACAAAAATAAACTCCGGGTCAGACATGGGTCTGGTGTGAGTAATAGGTTAAGGTTGCTTAACTTCTAAAAATCCTTTTGAAAAGAAAGGCATCACGTAAGACTTCCCACACATAAACATGGAAAAAAATTACCTTACGCTAACCAAAACATTTGATAGGAAATCCAGTGATATTATAATAGGTCTAGGGTTTTCAAGTAAATATGAAATAGCCGAAATTGTTACATCTATTAAATTCCAGCTACTAGCCACAAAAGTGGGTAATACAATCAAAACCGTTGGCACTTATTGGATTTTGGATTCCATACAATGGCAGGGCTACTGGGTACCGCCCGTCACAGTACGTGGCCTAGATCAAAATACCGAGGAGTACTCCCGCTCCCCTGCAACACGGCCGGAACCATCCCTTGCTGGACAGTCCC
Organism: Allium cepa; assembly: GCA_030765085.1. Taxonomy (NCBI): domain Eukaryota; kingdom Viridiplantae; phylum Streptophyta; class Magnoliopsida; order Asparagales; family Amaryllidaceae; genus Allium; species Allium cepa. The sequence continues at coordinate 951,411,310 of CM060934.1, read as the reverse complement.
GAACAAGACAACCCCGCAGTTGGTGCGCATATCCAACCGCCCACTAAGCCGAATAAAAAGGGACCTCTAGACAGGGGAAAATCTCGTCCTACTTGGGAATGACCCACTTAGCCTTGCTGCACCTCCCCTGTTTTAGCCATTCCTGGTTGATGAGGCTTGAGGCTACGATTACCTTTAGAGAACACATCTCTTAGAATGCTCATCGTCCACTTGACGATGTTCTGAAAGCATTCAATCCATACAAGTTCGTTCGGGGTTCGAATGAAACCGAAGGCATTATCTCGTTACACTCATTTTGAAATCACCGTCAGAGTTAATGACGATAACCCTTGCACTCTAAATCTCCATCTCGAGCCTGTAAGTACTATTTCCGTCAAACTCATCACGGAATCACCCCCAGAGTTATACTGACTAATAGTCCTTACACCTTGAGTCTTCACTCTTCACATAAGATTCACGACCTATCGTTAATTTGGATCATTGTGGTTTTCGGATATCCAAATATGGAAACCCGATCCCGGTCTCATCGATATCCAAAGCGTGTCTTTTAGGTCCAAGTTGTTTTAGAGTTTAAAATAATTCAATACAATTATCTATATACACACAGATAGACAATTCACAGATTCACAATAGATAATCAACATTATCATCACAACAGATAATCCATATTATCATTATCAAAGATAATCCATATCATTATCGCAATGCAACCAATGCATCCATATCACTCAATATTACTAATCTCATAGTTGAGATTCCAAACCATTCAAGGTAACCAATATCATTCATTCATAAGCAATGATCTATAATCATACCATATATAATTAATTTAAAATGAATTAAATTAATTACATCATCTCTAATTAATTTAAAATGAACTAAATTAATTACTGCATCAATATAAACCTTGCGTACATCACCATTAATTAATTACAAATTATCTAATTAATTAACCTCTAGTTAATCAACTTAATTAATCACCTTTGATTAATTATTCTTTAATTAATTTCACAAAATTAATTACTCTAAACCAAATACAGTAATTAACCTTTAATTACTTCATTAATTAATTAACTATAATTAATTACAATTAACCCATAATTAATTACAATTAATTAATTACCCTTAATCATTTATTATTGATTAATTAATCTTAATTAATCAATCTTAATCACATCATTAATTATATTAATTAATGATCCTTAATTTTATTTAATTAATTACTTATTTAAAATTAATTACTTTCAGTAATTAATCTCAATTAAACGATAATTATTAATCACCTTTGATTAATCACATTCAATAATTAACTACCTTAATTACTTCATCAAATTAATTATTCCTTAATTAATTTCTTTAATTAATCATTTGATTAATTATACAAAATAATATAATCCAAATTACTTTCACAATCCCAACATCATTCACTAATTACATCCAGTAATTATCTCTAGTTACTTCACTGAGTAATTGTACTTCATTAATTACATCAGGTAATTATTATCAAATCCAGTGTTTAAAATTAATTAAACTAAATTAATTAACTAAACCAATCACAATAAACTCCATTAATTACATTAAGTAATTAATGTCTTAATTACTTCCATTTAGTAATTAAACTTAAATAAATTTCACAATTGATTATCATTAAATTAACTAATCTAATTAATTATTTAAATTAATCACATTAATTAATTATTAAATAATCATAAGTTAATGACCATCATTAACCATTAACCATACTTTAATTACTTCTCTTAAGTAATTAACTTTCATTAATTATTATTAATTTCAAATTAATTAATCTTTAACATCTAATTAATTAACCTTAATTATTTAATTAATTAAGTGTTAATCGTAACTTAATTAGTTCATAATTACTTGATCAATTAATTACTAATCATTAATTAAATCTAATTAATGATTCTTAACTATGGATTAATTATCCTTAGTTAATTAATTACTTAAACTTTAAATTGATAATTTAAAGCCCTTAATTTCCTTAATTGATTATCCACTCCATTTATTAATTAAATAAACTATTCATTTAATTACCTTAATAATTTAAATGAAATTTTAAAATCATTAATTAATTCTAAATTTACTTTAAGATAAAACCTTTCTTATCAATAGTTAGATTATCATTCTTAAAATACATTTGAAAATATTAATTTCAAATTCAATTTCAAATTTCATTTTAAAATTCAAGTTTTTAAAATGAAATTCAATTTATCTTTAACCAAATTAAAACTTTAAAATCCACATGTTAAAGGATACTTATAAAAGAAATTTAAAGATTTAAATTAAATTCCTTTTTAATCTCTTATCATTTAAAATATACTTTAACTTTTAACTTATTTACAATATTTAAATTTATAAACTTAATTCCAAATTCAAATAAATTTTGAATCCAAATTTAACATTCTGATTTAACTATGTTTAAATCCTCTACTATATTTCGACTCTATTTAAACTCAAATTCTTTAATTACTTTAAACTTTCTTAAACACTTTAATATTATTGATTCAATTTGAATTTAAAATCTCATTTTTCCCAAACTAGCTTCAAATTCAATCTTGAATCTATTTTTAAACTTAAACTTAAATTCAGATTTTGAAAACAAGATTTTAAAACCTTACTTTCATTTAAACCCAGGGTTTAAATTTTATTTTAAATTTTTAAACCAAATCAACAGGTTTCTATACTAAAACCTATTATTACACTTTACCCGAGCTACCCAATTCCCAGCTTCGAGTCATCAGGCCCATTTCTTCGAGCAAAACACAGACATCACTCGAGTAATACTCGAGTTCAAAAACACTGCAATACCCAGATTTTATCAGAAACCCAATAGTGCACGGTGCACATGCACCATGCCTCCGGCCATCTTCATCCACCTCCGATGGCTTCCCAACATCAACGATCTTCCCCTCAGTCCAATACGATCGTCACAAAGCTCACAAACAAGTCGAATTTGAATTCGAGTTCAAATTCCAAAACCTGGAAACAGAAGATCAAAACCCATCCCAAACCTGTCAGCCCTTCACCCACCTTCCTCCGACCACCGAAGATCCTCCACCTCTGGCCACAGCCTCGCCTACGCTTTAACAACCATCACCCAAAAGCATAAGGCTCTCGATCATTCCTACAGGTTGAATCGACCCAAACAACTTACCCAGATAAAACTAGGGCTACATAAAGTAAAACAACATCACTATATCCATGGTGGTTTTCATCACCTTCACCTATTTTTCCCAGCTTCATTGGTTACTCCACTACCCTCTGGAAAAATCTCGATACCCCATAATCGATAGATCATCTGAGATCACCAAATCCCCTTTTTCTGTTCAACAGAGAACTGCACCCAAACCCCTTAACTAAATATACTGATTTTTATTCTAAAAATCATGTTTTTATCTTGGTATTCAATTCATAATACTGAATTTATAAATTATTCAATATGAATTTTTACATATTTTAAACTTGATCAGTCAATTTTGGTTTACAGAGATAATACAAGTTATTTAACTTAACTAAAATCTTAAACTTAAGTTTAAGGATTAAACAAACAAGTTTGATTCAATCTAAAGTTTAAATAGAGGCACCATCTATAGATTTTGAATTTAAATCAAAACCTGAACCTATGATCTATAAAACAGAGAATACTTTGGAAATCACAAGCATACAATACATCCATTATAGTCATAGCAGATTTCACTCATATATGCATACAATACATTTTTATCACAGAGATTTAACATGCAACCTTATTTATAAGTTTAATCTTTAAGAAATAGAAATGTTACTCACCTTACAAAATCAGAAGACAGAGCCATGAATTTTGAAAAAAACTTATGCTTTTAAAACTGGAAACTCCCCTTGCTTAAGAATTTTAAACTGCAGTTTGATCCCTTTGCTTTGCTTAATGAATCTGGGTGGCTTGCTTATTTAATTTTGTAAACTTTAGATCTTGTTTGTAGTTGCTTCCAGATTACACTTGCATGCTTGCCTCTAGATAGAAGGAAATGCAGATGCTTTAATACTTGAAAAAAAAATGCAGGTTTGCTTGAATAAGAGATGCAGGATTTCTTGCTTTGATTTCATGCATTTGATTTTGTATGTTTCTGCTTTACAGGATCTTGAAGATGCTTCAGATTCTTTTTTTTAAATGGAAGTGTTTATTGTTATTTTTTTAGATTTGTTTGTCTTCAGATTTTAGAAGAAGAAAAGAAGATGAGGGAAAGAAGGTTTTATATAAACTAAAATTATTTAAAAATAAAAACAAAAGAAAATGCTAAATTAAATTTTGACACTTGTCTTACAATATAACATTTGTCACAATAGTTGCTAATTACTTAACACATGTTATATTAGTTGCTTAACAATTTAACACATGTTTCCTTATTTGTAAAATGCTTACATTTGTTTATTAATGTTAATTAGTTATAATTAAGTTAATTTGTATCTTAATTAGATGTTAATGTAAGATAGATGTAAACCCTTGTTTAAATTAATTAGTTAATATATATTTATTTATATGTAGAAAATTTTAAAAAGAATAAATCTAATTTTGTTTATAAAATAAAGTTTATACAAATATTTCAAAATCAAAACAAATTAAAAATATTTATACTTTAAAATTTAAAAGCTTTGAATTCAAGTTCAAATTAAATTTTGAAATCAAGTTTATTTACAAATATAACTACACAATTAAATTTTTGAAACACACCTATTTTTATTAAAAAATCTATTTGCTAAAAACAATGTATTATTATATTTTTAAAAATAATAACATTTGATAACTATAAATAACTTATAAAAGAAATTGTTTCTTTATCAATAAATTATTTATTTTATCCAATTATATCCAAATAACCCTTATTGTTATTTTTATTTAAATTTAAATCTTGAGTTAAACATATTTTAAATCATTCCAATATTTATCTTATGTATTTAAAATTATTTAGTTATTTATTATATACTTTTTAAAAATTTATTATCAAATAAATTAATTTAAACAAATTAAAATTTTATTTTATCAATTTAATACCATATTTATTTATCAAATAACCTTTTAAAAGTTTAACTTTTCAATAAAATCAAAATTCCCAATTTTTACTAAAGATATATATTTTTATAGAAAACAAGATTTATTTATTTATTAGATTAAAACAAGATCTATTTACAATATATACATATCCTATATATATTATAAATAGAAAACAATTTATTAGATTTAAAAAGATAAAATCTATCAATTAAATATTTATTTTATTGGATTATTAAATTAATTCAAATCTTATCACAAAGATTATTAAATCAATTAAATTTTTATTTCAGATTATTAAATTGATATTGTTTCAAAATTCCGGGTCATCACAGTTTAAGGCATGAAAGGTTTTCTATTCGTAAACTACCACTCTCATATCTTTTATTATTATCAAGTCATAAAACAATATTATTAACCAATTGGTTAGTTAATTATGGCTCGACCAAGTGGATTATTGATCTCAATTCCTTATCACACTACACATCACATTAATCCATTTAATTTATCTAATTAAATCTCCCGAATAAATTTAATCAATTAGTATTGTTATTGGTGTGCACTTTTTTGTCGCCCTTGAATGAATCGACTCAAAGCAGCAATTTTTCCATTTAAGCTCTGAAGCACCTTCTTTATAGTTGGGGCGGTTGCGTTCCTCAAGACAGCAATCTACTCCAAATTGGCCTCAATGCCCCGTTCATTCGTGATAAATCCCATAAACTTTTCTTATGCTACTTTGAAGTTACATTTCAGTGGATTTAGCCTCATTTTATATTTCTGTAAAACTTCAAACATCACTGAAAGGACATTCAGATGGTTTGTGCTACTCATGATTTCACAAGCATGTTGTCCGCATTTACTTCCATAGTTCATCCAATTTGATTCTTGAACATTGAATTTACTAACCTCTGGTATGTAACTTTAGTGTTCTTCAAACCGAATGACATTACACAATAGCATTATAATGCCTAAGTTCGTTGTAAAACTAGCATTCTCCTGATCTGGTACATACATCGGGATCTGATTATATCCTGAATAAGCATCCAAAAAGGAGATAATTTAATGTCCTACAGTCCCATCCACCAATTGGTCAATCTTCGCTAATAGAAAGCTGTCTTTCGGGCATGCCTTATTCAAGTACAAATAGTCGATACAACTCTGCCATTTTCCATTTGACTTTTTGACCAACATGAGATGTGATACCCAATCGGGGTATAAAGCTTCATGGATAAATCCATTTTGCATAAGCTTACCTGCCTTTGCCTTTAATACAGCGGATCGCTGCGGACCCAGACTACACCTTTTCTGTTTTACTAGTGGGAACTTCCGATCAATATTCACGCGATACACTGTATCTCTTGGTTCAGTGCATGATGCGCTATCTTCGATGATATCCCACACATATCTGAATGTGTCCACACAAATACATCCAAGTTCCCTCGGAGGAAATTCACCAACTCCTTTCTTAAGTTAGCATTGAGTTGAGATCCAATCTTCAAGACCCACGTAGGATCATCCATGTCGATTGGAACATTAACATCAGCTCAACCGATGCTGGTCGCCCTTCCCCCTAATGCTTCTAGGATTCATAGCCTTATTGAACCGGCTATGATTCCTGACCTAAGGTCTACGCTTTGGTTGCTATGCTTACACGTCCTAAATGCGGAGAGTTCTCTCCACATTCTTGCCTTTCTCATGCTGCTTTGCTTCTCTGAGTTCTATTACATAATATTCCCTTCCAACACTTTAGTCACCTTTCACCACTCCGACTCTGTTTTCCATGGGGAATTTCATTATTAAACACCAAGGCACTAGAGCTATCCTGAATCAGCTAGAGCCGGTTAGCCTAAAAGGGCATTGTATACTGAATACTCATCTATGATAACAAACTTCTGAACTTGGACTATCCTACGATCTCCTTCGCCTATTTCCATATGTAGATCAATCATCCCGGTTGGCTGTTTGACTTCGCCAGTAAACCCTTGAGTCTTAGTTTTATAAACTATAACTTCCTTCATGTTTATTTTCATTTGATTGAACGTCCTTCTAAAGAGTATATTCACCAAACTCCCAATGTCTATCAAGACTCGATACACAGTTGTTAGTCCAATTCCAATCATTACCACCATGTGGTCGATAGTCGGGCATTTTGACTTCGTTAGCATCCCTAATTCTAAATACAATATCATCTATTATTATCCTTTGCTACTTGTCGGAGCGCCGTCTTCTACAGCAAAGCAGCCCTCCTATGGTATGTGCTTCAGCAAGCTCCTGTCCCATTCCATTTTCCTCCAGCTCTTCTTCGCTGGATGAGGTCCTTCAATAATAGTATTAATGACCAGTTTACCATTATTTTTTCTAAGTCCTCCGCTCGATCTGGGCTAATTCCCTTATAAGAAGCCCTTAGGGTCTTGCCACTTGGCCACCATCCTGTGGTTCCATGACATGCTGCTTAAGTATGTTCTTCCTTATCAGTTCTTCAATAAGGTCCTTCAGATGCCAGAATTCATTCGTGTTGTATCCTTGAGTCTCATGGAAACGACAAAACTTTCCAAAGCACCTTTCTTTTTCGGTTGCTTCCCACCTTGATGGTTCATTATATCATTCCATTCCTTTAGTGGTTAGGTATATGCTTTCCAACATATCGTTCAAAGGAGTGTAATCTTCTGCTCTTAAATTCCTTAGGAGCTTCTTATTGTCGTTTCATCTACCACTAGGTCCTTTATTCTACTTCTTCTGTTTACCAGAGTTTTTGGTATTTACCGCACTACCAGTGTTATCTCCAGATTGTTTAACTACCACATTGCTTTGGATAACCTCCTTTGATTGTCCGTGATCGATATTCCCTGAAGCTTAACTTGCTTTCTCCTAGTGCAAAATTGATTAGACTTTCGATTGAACTCTTCCATGGTTGTAAGTTGCTTCATCTTCGGCCATCTTCCAAAATCCATGTTTAGGTATATGCCCTGGACCAAAGCCATGAATACAAGATCTTCCATCGAATTTCTTACTTCGATAATAGGAACATTAAACCATTTCAAGAACTCTTTTAGTGACTTCTTAGGCCCTTGAGATAAGCTCGATAAGGACATCACGTCCTTGGGTCATGCAACATGCAGTTGAAATTGCTCTAGTAGTTTCCTAGCTAACTCATCAAATGTCAATATAGATCTCAGCGCAAGCCTAGTGAACCACATCAACGTAACCCCCTCTAAGAAAATAGTAAAACATCTCCAGTGAACAACATAGGTTGCCGTAGAACAATTTATGTATCATTCATACTTGAGTAAATGTTGTTGAGGATCGATAGTCCTATTATAAGATGACATAGTTAGCATTGTAAACTTCCTAGGATATTCTTCTCTTAGAATATTCTTCATGAACAGAGTTCTATTTGATGCGGAACCCCAATCCTTATTCTTCGTATCTTTATTTTCTTCAACCAACCTCTTAATCATGTTAGCTATGTATTCCTTGATGGTAAGGTACTCTGAGGTCGACTATCAGGGCTACCCCGAGTGTTTGACTCTACAAAAGGTCTCGGTTTGTTGCTGATGCCTAGGTCTTCCGGACTTTGAAAGACCACTCCTTCAGGATTCCACGGACATGCGGTTAGTTCAGCTGCAACTGCTTGAACTCCATCTCCATTAGCACCAACATCTGGCTCAAAATCATCATCGTCAAGTTGCAAGTCTTATTCCTCATTAGAAACATCCACCACATTAGCTTCCTATCACCTCTTCTCTCTAAAATTCCTTTCGGCATCGAGAGAAACCCCCTCGATGCTGAGTTCTTTTCCTGTGAGGGGGAGTAGTTCTTCTTCCTCCTACAACTCCTACTGCAACTCCAGCAACTACTTCCTTCTTCTTCTGCTTTTCATCCCTTCCATTTTGGCTAGAAATAGAGGAGTTTTCCTAATCTAACCTACGTAAAGTTTCCCTTCTAGTTCTCTTGCTTCTCTATTGTTATAGGGTTAATAAAGCATATATATCTTATCCATCAAAGCTTTCTAACCATCCACCATTTTCTAGTTTAATTCTTGCAGCATCTTATCAAGCTCACCTCTTGTAACTACCTCTAGTTAAGTAGATGATCTTTGTATGCCTGTTGATTACTAGCTCTAAATTGGTGAGCAGTTTCTTTATCTCCACTAGCCACTGCTCCTGTGGAACTATTGGATCTTCTAGGAGTCATTGACTTCAAATAGCAAACTTCCAAATTCTTTAAGCATAACTTCTAGATCTAACCACTAGACCTATTCAAATCCAAAGCAAGTAAGATCTAACCTTGAGCTGGAGTTCCCAGTGGAAGCACCAAAATGTTAATGTAAAAAGTGCATAACACCCAAATATGAACTGTTGTTGGATTAGATCTAGTAGGTACATCAAGAAAGTGCAAAAAAGTGTAGAAAAATAGAGATATGCAAGATTTTTATAGCGGTTTGGAAATCCCTAACCTACGTCCACATTATATTTTATTGATTATAGATTTGATGGAGATTTAGAGTCAATATTATAAGTGATTGACAAATCCTCGGCTTGAAACTGCCAATAGTATCTGTCTATGCGACCATTTTAAGGGAAATATAGGAGATGAAGAAGAACCAGAGTCCAAATCCTTTTTTAGTTGCTATAGGGTTGATATTTATAGATAAATGACTTTGCAGATTTAGGGACTCATTTAGGTCGAAGTCCAGAAGTAAGCACAAAGGCATACAAGAGAGCACTAGCCATACGGTCAAAAGTAACCACTCGGTAACGAGAGCATTGCTTTGCCAATAACTAAACTTTTCCACTTGGATTGTTCTTTTATCCCTAGTTCTATGTATTCTAACCTATTTTCCATAGAACATGAGTTATTCTCGACGATTCCTTTGATAATACTTGTATTATCTTGCTTTCTTCTCGTTAAGGAGACCTCTCAGTACTGGGAGGTTTCCCATGCTCCTTTGGACTTGTAATTTCTTGAGTTCCATCTTTTTGTTCTTTTAAGTAGGTTTCCAAGTTCTTGAGCATTTCATCTTCGTCTTGAAATTCTGACTTCATTTGAAAATCAACTTGGTTAAAACCCAATTAACAATAACATACAATCCCGAAGGTGTGAAGAGTGTAAAAAATCGCACCTTAATAGGCTCGATTTTTCGACTAAAAACTCAAGTCCATTCGGACACAGATTGTTGGTTTTGGAAACCTGTCATAAACATTAGCATATTAGAAAGCTATCTACTTGAACTCACAACGGAATAGAAAAATATAATAGAACATATTGGCGATCAAGGCAACCACCTTGGAATTAATATTATTCTTTTAGTATCTGATTGCATTGCCAACACCGAGCATGAATGAGTAGACTTCATCCACTGTAGCTCCTATCTTGCACCAGCAGCATGTCCCTCTAAATCTATCATATGAGTTGTAATGAGAAGGGGGTCAAAACAACTTTTTTATAACTGGAAAGTTACAGACTTTATCCATAACACTGATTTATGCCGACTGATTTCTATTTAAATGTTATGTCCGTATTCATAGCAATTCTATGTAATTCCATATATGCCTACGATATGTCTACCCTTCTTCGATGCATAACTATATATATGCCTCTATACATATGTATTTAAATGTTATACTATCCAAAAAAACCAACCACTTAATACTTCTTAAAGAGGGAGGAGGTAAACCGTTGGCTATTTAATACCTCAACCCTGAAGTGGGCCCTCTGTAACGTAATCGCTAGTCAATCGGTTCTAGCTACAAATACCAATGACCCTTAGATATGACTTTATAATTTACTCACCGTATTACTAACGCATCTTAAAGGCTTATCTATCGGTTAGCTAGCCCACTCCAGACAAACAAACAACTAATTAAATAATAAGTTCTATGCATATCCTATATGGATTCTACACTAGTAGGAATCGAAATTCATCAAGGCATAACCCAAGTCCTTACAACGACTACTCAAGACTCTAGTAGTCATAGCCTATATGCCATCCTAAATACAAAATACCAGTATAACAAAAATGTTGACGTAGCTCGCCAACCTCCCACAATCAAAATACATTTAGACTAACCTAATGTAAGTCATGAAAAATGCCCATTCTAGTTAGTTAATACCCATTGTTAGAATTGACGCAGACACTATTTACCTAGTTGATACTATTGTAGGTTATTTCTTTAAATAGGAAGGAGGTAGACCCAGTGACCATTTAATATCTTCTACCCCAAGTAAACCCATTGACATCCCTAAAGGTGTTGAGTCGTTTAATACTTCAAATTCGAGGCAAACCCTTGGTATATTTTCCCTTACCTATATGCAAATGAATATCTCTTCCCTATCGATTATATGGTTGAAGATGTCGCACATTAGTAGTAAGTATACACAATTGCTATTTGAAAGTCTTATGGATCATATACTATCTAACTTGTGTATAATATGCAAGTCTGTAAATTGAAGCAATAGTAGGCAATAAATAGTAAAGTATAAAAAGCATGCAAACTAGAGTTTTATATTGGTTCGGACCTCCCTTCCTACGTCCAGTCCCGAAGCTCTCCTGCGATATATCCTTTAAACAAATTACCCTCACTCTGCCTGAAGGAATAGGCTAATACAAAAGTATCTCTGACAATCTTATGTTCCAAATAACACAGTTTTTGACTTATAATATAAATCTTCCTACGATCTCCTTTGAGTATATGAATATGAATGCTTTGAGTTGTAGGAAGTGATTTAACCAAAATTCTATTTTGGTTATAGTAGACTGTGAGTATGTGAACAATGCATATGCAAGAGAGTGCATAGAAATCAAGAGAGTAAAGAATAGATTAATTCAAGTTAGATAATTTCTACTTCTCAGTCAAAGTGGTATTTATAGATTTAAAAAGGCGCAAATGAAGAGTTGTTTACTATTTGAGAAGTCTCTTCATCAGAATGGCTGCAATTTTTCGTTGAAAGGTGACTTCCATTAGTTTCAAAACAGAAATGTCTATTCATATTTGACAGTTTTAGCCCTTGACAGACGTCTATGACCTGTTTAAATTTTAATCCAAAACTTGTCACAGACGTCTGTTGTTTTATCACGGACGTTTGTGAGGTGTAAAAACAGCTTTAACATTAATTTTGAATTACATGAAATTGTGTGCACGTGTATGCGTATATAATCAAGGAGATCTTAACAATATTATATCTAGGATTCTTTTATAGTAAAATAACCTAAGTATGGTCAACGTTTTGTTTCTCTTTGAGTCTCAATATCTTCAAGCATGGTGTCTTCTTGTAGCATATACTTGCAATCTTGATAAGGTCTATATATGTGTATGATTGTGTAGTTGTTATCATTGAAACATAAACGGGAGGTTCTAAAAATCTCCTCCTTTTTGATGATGACAACTATATAATCAAATATCAACTATAAAGTGAAATATTAACTGTATGATCAAAATATCAACTATAGAATGGAAGTATTATTATGTTCATTTATGTTTGTCTCCCCTTATGTATATGCATAAATTTCTCCCCCTTTGTCGCTATCAAAATGGAGGAAAACGATATAAGATACGGAGATATTAAATAGTCATAGCATGTCATCACTTCAAATTATGGAAAATCAAGTATGAAAGTTCAAAGAAAAATTTAGAAGCAATTGTAACAAAAGTTATAAATAGGAAAACAAACAAGAATAAGAGTTGCAAAATAAAAGCAAAAACAAAGTCTAATTATATTGATTTTAAGAATAGGATAAGCTTCTGTAGTTCTCGTAATACTCCCACTAAGAGGATGGATCTTGCTCATATGTACCCGGCCATTGTGTTTGGTCGTCGTACTCCTTATCATCGTGAATTGAAAGGCCTTGAAATGCATGTAAGATGGTTGTTGAAAATGTGGAGTATCAGACATATACATTTCATCACTATCTTCTTCTTCTTCCTCCTCGGCTTGTGCATGAACAGGATTCTTCCCTCGGTCACTTCTATCATGCGACGTACCTTTAGGCGAGGATTGAGAGTGATAAATTGGTGCTTGAACCCAAGGTGGAGGTGTTGAGTAAGGTGAAGATGATGAGCGTCGGGAAGATCGACCACGTACTTTGCGCAGCACTTTGCCTGAAGCAGAAACCACTTTGTCTAAAGTTTTCTTCATCTTTATCATCAAAGTGGAGAATGAGTGTTCCAATCCATCATTTGTTTAAAGCTTGTTGATTGGCCGTGATTATTTTTTGGTTTTTGATTGCCAAATGACGAAGAGATTCATTTGGCATTAGTTCAACCCAATCTTCTTGCATTTTTGAGTCCCAATAATATTCGGTACCATGACTAGAAGAAGATGGATGTTGGGTAGGATGAGGCGAGTAGGTTTGTTGAGGAGCACTAGGTGGAGGAGGACCATGATGTTCTTGTTGTTGTTGAGTCCATTGGTTGAAGGGAGTGATACGAGGTGGACTTTGAGAAGATGCATCAACGAAAGATATCGTGGTCCACTATCTTTGGTTGGAAATTCTTCGTATTATGTACGAAGGAACTCCAAAATTTTGTAAGATGTGCATTATATACAGAACATAAACAATGGAACGACAATTGTAGACCAAAATCCTTTAATTTGGTCATGAGTAAATTTTGTCCAATTAACCGGTAGGCGAGCAAATATTGCATACAAAGGTCTATGGTCATTGGGATAAATTTTTTCATGACTACCTAGACAAGGAATGATGGTATTAATTATCATTCGATTTAATAGTCTAGCTTGTTGTTGAAGGTAAACAGATTTCCATTGTGGCATTCTATCTTCTCATATTTGATGGGTAACTTCATCCTTAGGTAGAAGACTATGATCCAGTATATCGGTTAAACCAATCTCCTCATAAGAACATCCTAAAATACGACCAATGGTATACACATCAATTTTAACTTATTTACCGTAAACACTTGACCATAACCAACCATCATCATTCTTCGGATTCCAAATTTTCAAACTACATAGATTGGAGTAGAAAAGGTATATAGCTAGAGGATCAATTATTACCTTATCTGCATCATAGCTAATCAAATTGCAACAGCTGGCATCCGTAGTAATTCCTAGGATTTCGTATTCCATTATATTTCCAAGGCGATAAAAAGGACCAGAGTGGATCTTCTTTTTTGGAAGCGCCTCGAATCATTTGATTGCATTGGGATTATTGCAGAGCCATTGGTTAATATGAACTTGTGTGACCGGTGCTTGAGAGGAGGATGAAGATTGGGCTTGCTTTTGCTTTTTGGAGATGGGAACCTTCTTGGGTGCCATTGGTTTACAATTTTGAGTGTTTTGAGAACTATGGTTTTTGGAATTAGGAGTTAAATTGAAGATAAAGTGAAAAGAAGAGTCAAGTTCTTTAGATACGTCTGTTGGAAAATTATTCCCAGATCAATAACAGATGTCTGTGAGGAAGTCACAAACATCTGTGGCTTCAGTAAAAATTATGTATAGAGATAAAATAGACATTTGTGATGGTTCCAAAGACGTCTGTGGCTACAAAAGTTTTAAACAGAGAGTCTTCACGGACATCTTTTAGGTTTTCACAGACGTTTATGGTTACAGGGAAATTTTTCCGTAACTGATGACAGATGTCGATGGTATATTCACAAACATCTATGGTATGTAATTTTTGTCATCTTAGAGGAAAATTTTAATAAGAATGAAAATTTTAATATAATAAAGAGTATACATATCAAAAATAAATAAATACGACGTTTAACATAAGTTTTAGATTTTATCGAAGAAGTTTGAATTACTTATTTGTTGTATATCCCACGAATTTGGTTCAACTTTTATATCATTAAGTAATGGCTTTAATGGAGACCAACTTGGACAAGCTAAAGTGCCAATCCAGGCTTGGTTTGATGGTCCCAGTTTGCATAAATTTATTGGAGTAATGTTATGCACTTTTGTAAGAGTTTCTTGTAATCGAGGAGACTTTTGATGCATGCAATATTTTATTGGTGAATGGCCACAAATTGCTAGAATGATGAGATCCTTGATGTCGTTGCTCATAACACGTTTCACATTGAACGCCAATCATTTCTTATTGATAGTGATATATCTCATCGAATTTTTCGTTGAGAGATGTTGATTTCAATTCAGTTGATCGTTTAGCTTTCTTTCGGTGTGGTATGTTGGGGATGCAACAATATTTAGAGAGTCTGAACGAATTGATGTTGATGTGGATATAGTTGGGAACACTAAGTGCTATTCGATGAGGATTTGTAGTCGATAGTTAAATAGGTGGAGTCGTGATCGGAGGACATTGTATTATTTGCTTTAGTGATTTAGTTGTGTTTATTTTATTTTATTTTAAATAGTATATAACTGAATTTATAAGATAAAGCTTAGCTATATTTAGAGAAGTAGTTGAGAAAAATGAGTTAACACATAGGAAGTTAACAGATATTGGTTTGTTTTTAACTAGTTGTTATAAAAGAATTATGTGGTTGTTGTTAATTCTAAGTTATAAAATTAATTATTCAGTTGAAATTTGATATAAGCTATTACAAATTTAAGTGAACAAAACATTATTTCTATAACTTTAGTTAACCAATTCATTAAATGAACAAATTCCTAGATCTCGTCTTAACTTAATAAAAACTAGTTCACTTAATGATTTGATGCTTCCTTGTAATTTTTTGGTTCAAAATTAGGTATAAGTGCTACATTACTAATTTGATTTATTTGTCTTCTAGTCGAAACCTTGTTATCTAGATTTCCAATTATGTTATCAATATGATGATCTTTTAAAATATGAGGTGGTGATTTCAAATTACTGTTATTTTGATTATCATTATTATTATCAATCATAGTTTCGAAGGCTTTATTTTGATTAGTGTCAAAAAAATTCTTCATCGTCTTTATTTATATTTTTAAAGTTTTCATCAAATGGACATGAAGACTTTCCCCTATAACATTTGTTCGTTTGTTAAAAATTATATAAGCTTTACTTTAGTCAGAATATCCAACAAAAATTCCTTCATCTACTTTTGAATCGAATTTACCAAGATTATCTTTTGTATTTAGAATAAAGCATTTTGATTCAAATATTCAAAAATATGATACTTTTGGTTTTTTTATAGAACGTTTAATAACATGTATTTTTACTCATAGGTCTAAGAGTTACACGATTTAATATGTAACATGCAGTAGCAACTACTTCGGCCCAAAAATTCTTCGGTAAGCCATTGCCATTAAGGGAGTTCGAGCACATTCTTGCAAGGTGCAATTTTTTCTTTCAACTACTTCGTTTTGTTGTGGTGTTTGTGGAAATGAAAATTATTAGAAATTACTTTTTTATAACAAAAGTATGTAAATAATTCATTTTCAAATTCTCCACCATAATCACTTCTCATACTTTTTATTTTCAAATCCATTAGTCTTAATTCATTTAGCAAAAATTTTAAACATTTCGAACGAATCACTTTTATGTTTCAAGAATAGCGTCAAAGTATATTTTGAAAAATCATATACAATTACAAAGACATGTTTATTATGATTTATTGAGCGTACTTGAGTTGGACCAAATAAATCCAAATGAATTAATTCAAGAGGTTTTTTAGCGGAGATTTCCTTTTTAGATTTAAACGTGCTTTTCTTTAATTTTCCAAGTTGACATGCATCGCATAGATTTTTTAACTTTGAAATTTATTTTGGGTAATCCTATTACCAAATTTTTTTTAGCTAATTCGTTTGTATATTTGAGATTTATGTAACAAAACTTTTACGCCATTTTCATGGATCATCATGATTTGCGGTTCAGCATAAATCATTATTATGATTAGTACTCATGTTTAGAATATAAATATTTCAATTTCTTATTCCTTCAAAATTAAAGTTTTATTTTGATCATAGATATTGCATTTATCTTTTTCAAAATCGATTTTAAATCCCTTATCGCATATTTGGCTTATACTAAGTAAATTATGTTTTAAGTTTCTAACTAATTAAACATTTGAATAATAGGAGAAGTAGATATTACCGACATTGATGACGTTTCCAATTTCGATAACTTATGTTTTTGAATTATCCCCAAAGTGACCGTGCCACCATCCACGTAAGTGATGTTTGATAGCATGTTTGCATTTCACGTCATATGTTTAGAGCATCCACTATCGAGTATCCATTTCTTCTTATTATTAGTTTTGTTTCTGGGTACCTGGAAAAGAATAAAAAAATTAATTGTTGCCCAATTTCTCTATTAGGTTCCTATGTATTAGTAGGAGAAGGTAGCCATAACCATGAGGGATTGGAACCTTTAGAGATGTAATTTTCTTTATGAAATATAACTTTTAGACATATATCCATGTGTTTTTGTCTAATCAATTTGTTATTTGTTTTAGAAATCCAGATTTTAGTCATTTTTGTTTCCTTGTTTTCATGTTTAGATTTTGTTTTTCTAAAATTTGTATATAATGAACTATACTTCTTAAATCTTTGATTATTATGAGAAACCATATTATTTCTAGAATGTTTATTAAATTTTTCGTTAAATCCTAATCCCTTCCTATTTCTTGATGGTTTTGAAATTTTGATCAAATAATCTAGATTTTTCTTTCCTTTATTATTTTTGAAACATTATTAGTAATTTTATCTAATTTATTTTTTAGATCAAAAATTTCTAAATTAGCAAATTCTAAATTTTGTTTTAATTCATTCTTTCCTTTTTCAAGTTTATAATTATTTATTTTTCTATTCTCTATATCGTGTCAAAGTAGCATTTTTTAGATGATGATTTTCTACATTCTTTTTGAGCTAATTCTAATTCTTCTTTTAAAATAATTTTCTTGCCTTTTAACAATCCTATTTCTAATTCAGCTCTATTTAATTTTTTCATATTTTCTTAACTTAATTTTTAAAAAATTCTCTATACTTGTCATCTAATTCTATATTGATTTCATGAATTTCATCATATGTTAATTCAAGACGTACCTCATTTGTGTTAGTCATGAAGCAAACATTTGCTTATTCTGAGTCATTGTCGCTATCGGATGATGAGAAAGAGTCAAAATCATCCCAAGTTACTTGAAATGCACTTCTCTTTTTCTTGAAATTTTCGAATTTGTTTTTCAGTTTATCTGTTGAGCGGTGGACAGTCTTTCGTCATATAACCAAATTTATCACACCCGAAGCACTTCATTGATGTTTGATTTGAGGAATTGTGTTGCTGTTGTTTTGAAATTTCATCATCTTCTTGAACTTGTTGTAATTTTTGGCTTTGAAAACAATATCATCTTATTCCAAGTCGGAGTTGTCAATACTTGCCTGAAATGCTATGTTTTTCCTTTCTTGATTTTGTTAATTTCTTGCCTGTAAATTAGCTACATATGACATCTGATTTCCTATTAACTCTTTAACTTTGAGTTGGGAAAGATCGTTAGCTTCTCCGATGGCTAAAACTTTTCTTTCCCATTCGTTTGTCAAAGAGTTCAAAATTTGTGTGATTAAATCAAAATTAGTGAATTTAACTCTTAGTGCCATAAGATAGTGTTGTATAGTTTGAAAGCTAGCATACATGTCAATAATTGACTCACTCACTTTCATTTCAAAAGATGAAAATTGAATATAGAATATAAATTTTTGTTTGCTTAACTTTGTTTGTTCCTTCATGGGTACTTTGTAATGCATGCCATATATCATAAACAGTCGTGCAAAGCATGACTCGTGAAAATTCATTTTTATCGAGTGAGAAAAATAAAACATTCATAGCTTTGGAATTGTTAGATGCATGTGCCAATATCAGTGTCAGGTGCTGCATATTTATTTTCAGTTGCTAGTTATATTTCTAATCCATTTGCTTCCATAAAAATTTGCTTGCGTGTTAACCGATGAGGATAATTAGAACTAATAAATAGTGGTGGACGAGTAGTTGATTGACCGTCTTGAAATGTACTTGCCATTTTAATGATTTCAATTATGTGTTACTGTATATTGAAATGACCAAACTATGATACCAATTTAAAGTCTAGTGGATTGTATACTATCTAAGTTGTGTATAATATGCAAGTGTATAAGTTAAAACAGTAGTAGGAAATAAATAGTAAAGTATGAAAAGCGTGCAAACCAGAATTTTTATACTAGTTCGAACCTCCTGTCCTACGTCCAGTCACAAAGCTCCCTTTTGGTATTTCCTTTAGACAAATTACCCTCACTTTTCCTAGAGAAATAAGCTAATACAAAAGTATCTCTGACAATCTTGTGTCCAAATAACACATTTTTTGACTTATAGTAGAAATCTACCTATGTCTCTTTTGAGTATATGAATATGAATGTGTTGAGTTGTAGGAAGTGATTTAACCAAAATTCTATTTTGGTTATAGTAGATTGATAGTATGTGAACAATGTATATGCAAGAGAGCGCTTAGAAATCAAGAGAGTAAAGAATAGATGAATTCAAGTTAGATACTTTCTACTTCTCAATCAAAATGGTATCTGTAGATTTAAAAAGGTGTAGATGAAGAGTTGTTACAATTTTTTCTTTATTTTAATGGTTGAAACCTTTCATTGAAAGGAAATTTCCTTTATTTTCAAAAATGAAGTGTGTATTCATATTTGATAATTTTAGCCTATGATAAACATCTATGGTAAAGTTCTCAACCGTTTGTGACTTAATTGAATTTTAATCTGAGACTTCTCATAGACTTTAGTTGTTTTTATCACAGATGTCTGTGACGTGTAAAAACCGTTTTTCACTTTAGTTTTGAAGTACATGAAATTATGTGCTCGTGTATGCATATATACTCAAGGAGACTTTAACAATATTATATCTAGAACTCTTTTATTGTAGAATAACCTTAGTACGGTAATGAATCTTCATTTCTCATCGAGTCTTAATATCTTCGAGCATGGTGTCTTCTTGTAGCATATACCTGCAATTTTGATAAGGTCTATACACGTATATGATTGTATAGTTATTATCATTGAAACATAAATTGAAGGTTCTAACACTGGTAAATTCTAAGTGAAGGGCGGATCTTTGTTGTGTAACTCTACCGACCTTGCATCCCAACCATTACTAAACCAAACCAATTGTCTTAGGCCTAAATATTTGGCTAGGCCAACTAATTCACGATCGTCCTAAATGTATAGTTAAGGCTATATAATTATCAACTATGAAAATCAATTGCCTCCTTGCATTTAATTCCAACCTTATATGCTTATTACATATGTTCTCTATTTCCCTCTTACCTCCCATAAATGTCAATTATCCATAATAAAGGGTCATTATTATTCAAATTAGACAGTCATTAATGACATTCATTCATTCATTCTAATTCAGCATTTTATGTCTATTTTCTTTCCCCATAAATGCCATATTAAACTCCTTAATCAGTCCTAATAAACTCAATTATGTCCCATTTAATTCCTGTAACTCCTTATTGACTGCACAATTATTGCCTACTAATTTTGGAGTTACCATCACTTTTCCATCTGCACCTCCTAGCCTATAATTTACAACGATATTAATAGCTATTCATCCTAATTATGACTAATAGGAATATGTCGTATATTACAATATATATATAATTGGTAGGCGCGGTTATACATATATATATAATACGTATGTATGTATTCCTATTTTTAAATCATTAATTCATATGCTTAGGAATTTCAGAAATGTTTATATTCACATTCTGCATGGAACATTTATTTTCACATTTAAATTTATTAAGCTATCCTTCCCAAAAAGGATTACCATTATAACTTCCATAAATAACTCAAAAATGAAACTTTTGCTCCGTTTGAAATTATAGGGATTTTTTTTTCTTTTATTGAAATAGACAGTGCAAAGTGCGGAGGAGAACCTTTGTACTTTACACGTCTCTTTCCTTTTTGGTATATTCCTTGTTATTTCAAACGATGAACTTTTTATACATAATTAAGGAGTTAGATAATCTATGAAAATTACACGGATATAAACTGTAACAACCCAAAATTTTTGACCTCGAAAATTTAACATTAATACATTCACTGTAGAAGTGCCGAGCAATCGAACGCCGGAAATCCGATATTGTTAGGGTAAAGAAGAAAAGAGGTAGAAGAAAAAACAGAAAAAAACAGCACAAAATCTCATATTCGTAGGGGATTAAAATATAATATCAAATAATAGCATTTATGCAAAGAAAGCTATAAATGTCAATTTTCAATAATAAATCAGAGTACAATCATTCACAAATAAAATGGACATTTGTAACAACTTGTCCCAGACTACAAACAATACAATCTCAAATGCATAGCAGAAAATACTTCATACGTTCCTGCCATCCAGCTCACCACCTAAGCTCCAAAACATCCTAACCTGAAAATCTATAATACTCGATCTGACCCTCTTACTCCTTACTTCTCTCTTTCCTCATCCCAATATCCTTTCTTTTTCACTTGCACACCGTATCACGGTGTACATACACACCCACCTCCGACCGAACAACTCACCATCGATCGAACTCGCAAAATGCTCCGACCTCCTCATCTCGCCCCACAACCTGGAATCACGACCAAAATCTTCAAATCAAAAAACATTCCTCAACCCAGACCAGGACGAAAACCCATCACCATCCAATACCCACCACGCCACCAACGGCCACCGGCCTTCACCCAATTTCGCCTAGAGAACCGCCACAACCTTCCCCATCTTTTCCCCCCGGTGTGCACATCACAAACCTCCTCCATTCCCGGCTCTTGCCTCCAAACCAACGCCATGCCAATTGTAACACCAATCCCTAGATCAACCTTACCTCACCCATCCACATTATAGGAAAACCATCCAACGCTCCTTCCTGCCAATCGCCTGGCCACGCAAACACCCCTGCCGCTGGAATTTGACCGCACACCCAAATCCTTTCAACTTGACCTACCTTCGGCTCTGCGCATCTAGAAATCACCTTACCACCCTTAAAAATCATATTTTCCTTCAATAAACGTGATTACACAATCAAAGACCCAAATCTTGATGATCAAATCTTGACTAAACTTGATCACTTACTGTAAAACATACATTTTACAAGTCCGTACATCAATATATTTACTGGAACCAGTTTTGAAATAAAGTACACCCTGTAACAAATAACTTTTCTTTTAACATCACCACCTAAAACTAATTAGATTGAGTGGTGGAAATTTTTGAAGTCAAGCCTAGCATATTTTATTTTTAAATTTTACAGAGCAGTGTTAAAAAAATGGTGAACAACCTAAACTTCTTTGGTTTTAATCACTAACTTATACTCATACATGGGTACATATATTTAGTACAAAGCATACTTATCAAACCGCACTTAAATCCCATGACAAAACATAAGTTACGGTATATAAAGGATTTTGTTTACTCACAGAATTTGGATAACAGAGAATAGGTTTTGAAAAACTGGACTTGATTTGATCTGATCTACTACTTGATGTTTGAGTTGAATCTGAATCTACTTATGCTTTAGCTCAGTTG
Source organism: Allium cepa (assembly GCA_030765085.1). Taxonomy (NCBI): domain Eukaryota; kingdom Viridiplantae; phylum Streptophyta; class Magnoliopsida; order Asparagales; family Amaryllidaceae; genus Allium; species Allium cepa. The sequence goes on along the minus strand of CM060934.1, from coordinate 951,388,814 downwards.
AAATTTGCAAGAAGTTTGATTTTCTTTTTAGTTTAATTTTGGTTTGAGAGAAGATGAAAGAAAGAAAGCAAAGAGATTGTAAGTTATAAACAACCCGGTTCTTCTTTATATTATTATCATTCCTCAATTTAAAAGAAAAAAACAATTGCCACTTGTTATTTTGCATAACACTCTAATTTACAAATGTCCAAATCTTCATGTTATATTAATATATGTTTTTGTTTTTATTTTTATCTTTTATATTTATACATTCCTTTTATTAATTAATGTGACTTTTAAAGAAATAATATCTAACCTATTTATACATTAATTAATAGCTATATATATACACAAATATTTGAAAAGGTAGAGTTTTAATTTAATTTATTTTTGAGATTTTGAAAATAGAAATATAACTTTGGAATAAATAGAATATCTTATGGATTTTGATATTATATACATCCATATTATTTCAAACTTCCATATATTTCATTCCATAAGCATATATATATACACACACATACATTATAAAGCTTGTATATATCTATTTATATATCTGTGATATTTTATCTTGAATTAATTAGTGAAATATATTATTTATTTATTTACTATAAGATTTATCATCTCTAGAGATTTATAAATCAACATTTATTATAGTTTCAAATCTACATATATATCTAGATATTTATCAAAATTTTATTTGCTCAACTTATAAATCAGTGCTTTCTAAAATTAAATCCAGTTAATTACCAATTAACAACTGTCCAAAAATCCGGGATATTACATTCCTTCCCCCTTTAGAACTTTTCATCCTCAAAAAGGAATGAAGCAAGAATTTTAATTATACTGTTAATTACTAGTTAGATTACTCCTTGAACATTTTTAACTCTTAACTCCTTTTATTTAAAAAATTTAAAACACCTTTAAAAATCTACATAATATTTCCAAAATCGCTTTATAAAAATACATTTTACGCTCGATGTCTCAACAAGTCCATCATTGTTCTCACAGAAATTCGGACATACGTTGATCAAGCGTAGGACTGAAAATCTATAAGTGCTTAGCAAACCCGTTTTCAACCCGTTTTCAACACCCAGTGAAAATACTTCGAAAACATTTTTGAAAAATAGAAAACATTTTGGAAACATAGAAAACATTTTTGAAAATATAGAAAACATTTTTTTGATGAGAATGCTATGGAAATCATCACCCCCTCCATGATCGCAGTTAACCCGATGATTACGTCGCCATCCCGACAGAACCATAGGAAACTGTAGGCCTCTACGCCCCTCGATTACACCATGGAACCCCCCACAGATCGCAACTACACCCATGTTAACGTCGCCATCATGGCAAAAACCCATGTAACTTTAGGCATCAGTGCCCTCGAATTTCGCTGCCAAATGAAACTTCTCCACACAGACCACATTGATCGCATATTACATCAGTCGAATCCCAATGTAGCCTGTAGGCACTCACTGCCACATGACTTTCGCTATGTCTTCATAGATTGCAGTCTACTGATGTTACTTCGCTCTCCCATCGAAATCAAACGTAGACCATGGGCAATCGCTACCCCTCGACTTCCGCTATGGTGCGTAGTAGATCACAGTGACATCGAGCTACACTATAGTCACAGCATAACCCAAATGTCCCCGTAGGCATCAGCGCCCTTGACTTTCGCTACCCCAACCACAATCCTAAGGAACTTCATTTTGTCCAGACTTGCTCCCAAGATCAAATTTAGAACCCCCCTTAGGGATCAAGGCAGAACCACCATGTGGATCTCCTACTAGAAATTCATTTAAATGGGAGCGCCTTTCCCCAGAGCCAATCTCAAAACATTTTATACAATACACATATAGTATCTTTCAAATCATACTTTTTGTGGTTCACATAAAAATTTTCTTTACACAAAATCGATATTTAAAATCGATAGTTCCAAACTTGGGTTTCCAAACTCCCAAAATTGATTTTTTCCAAAAATCAAAAGCCTTTCAAAATCAGTGGGTTCCAAAAACCTTTTTCCAAAAATCATTCTCGTAAAATTATTTATATATAGATATATACAAGTTTATTCCTTTATCTAGAACAAATACTTTTGGATCACATCTTACTTATATAAATTCCTTTTTATACTTCAAATATTTTTCAAAGATCTCTTCTTTTGGTTATAGATTCAATAAGGGGAAGTTTATCATATATAACAAATATATATATATATATATAACTTTATTCATGTGAGATCAAATATTCAAGTTTGATTACTCTTATAAAGTTATTTACCATATTATTTACTTTAATAAAATGAGTGTCAGTTATAGCGAATCCAACTTCTACTTCATTCATTAATATTTCTCAAAATATACTTCAAAAATCATTTTACATTTCTTTTTAAAATTTCCAATATTTATTTCATTCAAGCACGTATGATGTTCACATACCATCCGTACATAATTTCAAATCTGATCACTAACTCGATCACATAATTTCACTCCTGAGCTAGTACCGTTCACCCGACTTCCTAATGCAGACTCAGATCTGGTTTCTTGATCAAAAACCGTCATTCTCCTTGCATAGCCATAACTATGATAGAGAATTTTCAGAATCAATCAAAAATCCATATCCAGGGTTCGCCGTCGAAAATCGAATGAAAAATCCCAATCTGGATCGATATACTATCTCGAAATTCTATGCTCGAATCTGGATCAAATCATTATGCTAATAGAATAATATACGTACATCCTACGTATTTGTGTTCATTTATTTTCAGCTAAATCAATTTTCTTTTACTACACATTCATTTAGAATTCTATTCACTTATTCACAATTGCTTCCGTTCCATTTGGGTTATCACTTCAATTATAAACAGTTTAAAATAGATAAGAAGTTGTAAAAGAGTTGTTAGTTATAAAATAGATGTAAATAGATAAGTAGTTATAAAATAGTCATAGAATAGTCAGATAGTTGCAAAATGTTGTAAAATAGTGATTAGTTTGTAAAAAACATGTAAAATAGTAATTAGTTTGGATTTTAAAAAGAAAGGTTGCATAGTAAATAGCTAGGAGAAATATGTTTAAAACAGTTTATATTAAAATAATTTAGTTGAAAATAGTTCAGAGCCAAACTGTTCAATTTCCTAATCTCCATTTCCAATCAGTTTCCAATTTCCACTTCCATTAAATTGATTCAAGTCCAATTCAATTTGAATTACTTCAATTCCTAACACAAATTCAAATCAATTCTCATTTGAATTTAAACTTATTCAACTTTAATCGCAGTTCCCATTTAATTCATATCAAAATCAATTTAAACTAATTTCAATTCCAATTCCACCTTTGAATTAATTCCAATTCGATTTTCAATTTTTAAATCAACATAATTAATACAAATTCGAGCAAATTTTCAAATGTTGATTTAATTCCTTATATTAAATTAACCTTTACTTTTAAATTAACAACCTAAATCTTTAAACAATTTAATTCTGAGTCCAAATTTCAAAATTTCATTTTAAATAACTGTTATTTAACTTATTTCTAGGTTCAAGTAAGAGTTCGAAACTTCTTAAACAATTTAATTTTCAGAATCCAATTTATTACACAATTTTAACTTCAAACTTTGAAACCAATTCTTAACAATTTTAGTTTGAAAGTTCATTTTTAACATTTAAATCTTAAGTTCAAAGTGATTCCATTTTCATAATTTCAATTTTATTTCTAAAAATTAAATTATTTAAATAATTTCAAATTAAAGTTTTATTTTCATTTCATCAATGGATATATATTTTCTTAATCCACTTCTAAATTCAAAAATAATCCAATTCTTAGTTTCATAGATTATTAATAAAAAGGAGGATATCAGGTTAAGTCAAAGTAAATAAATATCCAAATTATTTAAAACATCCATCAATAGCATCCATTACCCATTTCCAAAACTAAAACCCTTTTTGAGATCACACGTAGCTCCTTTTCAATTCAACCCAATTAACTTCCCTAAGTTAAATCTCAATTTTATCTTGAAATTTCCAATTCAGGTTGTTCGTTCTAAATTATTTAACTTCCCCTAAGATAAATTCAATTCATTTAATCCAGTCAACCTTACTCAATTTGAATTCTCCATTTCAAATTTTAAACTTCTTATCAATATCCTTTCCTACTCATAAGTCCAAAAAATTATTTCTATTTGGGTTCACATCACATTTCAGGGGAAAATTCAAAACTCAACACTCAGAGTTTATTTCAAATCATCTTTGATGTTATGTATATCCCACATATATACATATTTATTTCCTTTGCACTTCAAGTCATATTTTAAATTTTAACCCACTTGGGTTTTAATTCTAAACTAATTTCTTTAAAATTTTCAAACAACTCTTGTTTTAAAATAAGATTATATTCAAAAATATTCTGAATAATATTATTTATTATTTCTTTTAACACTATGAAACAATTTCATATTTCTGGACATAGATTTTAAAACTTCATAATTTAAATACATTCCAATTTACAAGTTATACTTATCCAAAAGTTTATTTCCCTAAAACATTTCATTTTGCTTTATCATTGTTTATTAGGAAACAAACATCCCATTATTAGACATAATAACCCTTTATGATAATAACCAAGATTATCATATCTGGAAACCAATTCACTACATCTTATCTCATAATTTGTTGAAAAATAAAATTAGGGTAACTTAATTCAGCATTCTGAAAACACTTCTACAAATTTCAGGATTTTATTTTTCGGTTTGAATCCATTTCTAGCTTACCTTATTTGTATAATTCACATTATCCAATTCCTATTTGGATATATATATATATATATATATATATATATAACCACTTAAATTCTTATGATCTTATTCAATTTCAACAACCAACAGCCAATTTCTATATATATATATATATATATATAATAATTATAAAAATTATTGCTTTATATTTTAAAATATAAGCTTATAAAAATCATTTTTAAAACCATTTTAAAATCTTTATATAAAAAATAACAAGTACGCTCTCACATATATACACTCAACTCATTCTAGCGTACTATTGACCCTATCCTTAATAAGTAAACCCACCAGAGCCAAGGTTCTTGCTTAATCTTTTTGCTCTGATACCAAAATGTAACAACTCGAAATTTTCGACCTCGAAAATTCGACACTAATACGTTCACTATAGAAGTGCCGAGCAATCGAATGCCGAAAATCCCAGATTGTTAGGGTAAAGAGGAAAAGAGGTAGAAGAAGAAATAGAAAACAACAGCACAAAATCTAACATTCGCAGCGGATTAAAATATAATATCAAATAATAGCATTTATACAAAGAAAGCTGTAACTGTCAATTTACAACAATATATTAGACTACAATCATTCACAAATAAACTGGACGGTTAGGAGAACTTGTCCCAGACTACAAACAATACAATCTCAAATACATAGCGGAAAATACTTCATACGTTCCTGCCATCCAGCTTGCCACCCGAGCTCTAGAACGTCCTAACCTAAAAATCTGTAATACTCGGTCTGACCATCTTACTTCTTCCTTCTCTCTTCCCTCATCCCAGTATTCTTTCCTTTTCACCTGTACACCGTCACCCACCTCCAACCGAACAACCCACCGTCGATCGAACTCGCAAAACGCCTCGACCTCCTCATCTCCCCCCACAACTTGGAACCACGGCCAAAACCATCAAATCAAAAAAACGTCCTTGTCCCAGGCCTGGATGAAAAACCATCACCATCCAATACCTGCCATGCCACTACTGGCCACCGGCCTTCACCGGATTTCTCCTAGAGCACCGCCGCAACCTTCCCCATCTTTTCCCCTCGGTGCACACATCACAAATCTCCTCCATTCGTAGCCCTTGCCTCCAAACCAAAGCCATGCCAATAGCAACACCAATCCCTAGATCAACCTCACCCATCCACACTATAGGAAAACCATCCAACATTTTCCCCTGACGCCACTCCGACCAATGCTCCTCCCTGCCGACCGCCTCGCCGCGCAAACACCCTTGTCGCTGGAGTTTGACCACACACCCAAATTCGTTCAACTCGACCTACCTCCCGCTCTGCGCATCTAGAAATAACCCTACCACCCTTGAAAATAATCTTTTCCTTCAGCGAACGTGATTACACAATCAAAGACCCAAATCTTGATGAAAAAATCTTGGCTAAACTTGACCACTTACTGTAAAACATACATTTTACAAGTCTATACTTCAATATATATACTGGCACCAGTTTTGAAATAAAGTACACCTCATAGCAAACAACTTTTCTTTTAACGTCACCATTTAAAACTAATTAGATTGAGTGGTGGAAATTTTTGAAGTCATGCATAGCATATTTTATTTCAAAATTTTACAGAGCAGTGTTAAAAAATAATGAACGGCCTAAACTTCTATGGTTTTAATCATTTACTTATACTCATACATGGGTACACTTATTTAGTACAAAACATACTTATCAAATAGCACTTAAATCCCACGACAAAACATAAGTTACAGCATACAAAGAATTTTGTTTACTCACAGAATTTGGATAACAAAGAATAGGTTTTGAAAAACTGGAATTGATTTGATCTGATCTGCTACTTGAGGTTTCAGTTGAATCTGAATCTACTTTGAAGCTTTAGATCAGTTGAAATTTGCAAGAAGTTTGATTTTCTTTTTAGTTTAATTTTGGTTTGAGAGAAGATGAAAGAAAGAAAGCAAAGAGATGGTAAATTGTAAACAGCCTAGTTCTTCTTTATATTATTATCATTCCTCAATTTAAAAGAAAAAACAATTGCCACTTGTTATTTTGCATGACACTCTAATTTACAAATGTCCAAATTTTCATGTTATATTAATATATGTTTTTATTTTTATTTTTATCTTTTATATTTATACATTCCTTTTATCAATTAATGTAACTTTTGAAGAAATAATATAAAACCTATTTATACATTAATTAATAACTATATATATACTAGTATTTGAAAAGGTAGAGTTTTAATCTAATTTATTTTTGAGATTTTGAAAATAAAAATATAACTTTGGAGTAAATAGAATATCTTATGGATTTTGATATTATATACATCCATATTATTTCAAACTTCCCTATATTTCATTCCATAGGCATATATATACATACACACATACATTATAAAGCTTGTATGTATCTATTTGTATATGTATATATGGATATTTTATCTTGAACTAATTAGTGAAATATATTATTTATTTATTTACTATAAGATTTATCATCTCCAGAGATTTATAATTCAACATTTACTATAGTTTCAAATATATATATATATATACATACACATATACATACATATACATATATATATACATATATATATATATACATATATATATATATACATATATACATACATACATACATACATACATATATATCCAGATATTTATCAGAATTTTATTTGCTCAACTTATAAATCAGTACTTTTTAAAAATTAAATCCAGTTAATTACCAATTAACAACTGTCCAAAAATCCAGGTTATCACATAGACACAACCAAGTTGCACCCACAATGCTCCCAGTAAATTAAAATATAGAAATCCACATTCAAAGTCATACTAGGGCTCTCTAAATCTACATTAACAATTTACAGAACGATTATCATTATTCTGGAATATATATTGCATCTTATCAACATTCTACTTTAACAAATTTAGAGATCGATTTCTAACTTCCAGATTAGGATGTAAATATCATTCCTATTCCAATTACCTAACTTACAGAATATGTAGTCGAGGTGTTAATTGAATACGTTCTTCCTAAGACTACAACTCCACAAATCTTGCATAGGCAAATAATCAAACAAAATTGACGATATATATTTTAATGTTATATATAAGTCGTATAATTTCCTAGTCACCTTTATAGCTTTGCAAATCTCCTAAATCTGAATTCATCCCTTTAACTTGACTCCTTTTCCTTTCCAATCCAAAAATATATATAAGACGTATACATACCATTAGAATCATAGATCTTAGAAGAGATTGAATTAAGTGGAATATAGATTTATCATTATGAAATTTTCCTTTTTTTCTCCCCCTTTGAGACGACTGACTTTTTCTCCACAGAAAGTCGCATCATCTTTAAGAAAGAAAGGAAACGAATAAATTATATTAATCATATAAGTATTTACATAATATACAACATCTATCAGAGTTACACAGCTTATACATCATATACTAGACAGTTATAAACATCCGTCTAGTTATACAACTCAAATACAAGTCAACAAATCAACATAGAGAACACACAGCGGAAACTATATATCTAACACCGAAGCCTCCTGCTCCATTGCTCCTCCATAATTCATCAAAGTTAACTTGAATCCCTTGGCTACTCATAAAAAATTTGAGTACCCAAGAGTTTAAGAAAACAAAAGATAAACTCCGGGTCAGACATGGGTCTGGTGTGAGTAACAGGTTAAGGTTGCTTAACTTTGAAAACCTTTGAAAATAAAAGGTGTCACGTAAGACTCTCCACAAATAAACATGGGTAAGTTTTTACCTTATGCTAACCAAAACATTTGAAAGGAAATCCAGTGATATTATAATAGGGTCTAGGGTTTTCAAGTAAATAAGAAATAGCCGAAATTGTTACATTCATTAAATTCCAGCTACTAACCACAAAGTGGGTAATATAATCAAAACCGTAAGGGCATGTAGGAAGAATGGGTTTCCATCAATGGCAGGGATACTAGGGTACCGCCTGTCACAGTAATGGCCTAGATCACCGTACCGAGGTGTAACGACCCAGAATTTTAATTGATTAAAATTTGAATATTTAATTTATTTTAAATATTAATAAGTGAAATTATAAGTCGAATAAATTTTATCTTGAATTATTGGATTTAATTGGATAATTAAATCGATAATTTAATGTGTTGAATTATGGAAATAATTGAAAAATTGAGTTAAATATGATTGAAAATGATTTGTAAAATTTTATTTTATCATGTTGAAGTTAGAATGATATTTTAGAACTTTTAAAATCGAATTAAAAGTTAATTTGTGAAAATTGAATATTTTAATATTTAATCGACTAGTGAAAATAGCCAATTTTTGAACAGTCTCAGAATTGAACGAAACCAGTTCCATTGGATCCGTAATAGTTAGTTATTACCGGATTTCAATTTTCGTGTCAATCAGAGTTATCATTTGATCGTGGCAGCTCGAAACGCATCGAATTGTTTTTAATATTAATTTGGCGAGTTAAAATAGCCATTTTTCAAAAGGTCTCGGATTTCGACGAAACTAGTTTCATCGGATCCGTAATGTGATATTATTGTAAGGTTTCAAATTTCAAGTCAATTGGATTTACCGTTTGCCCGGTACAAATTAAAACGCCTAGAAAATCGTTTAAATCGGTTTAATTTAAATTGAACGTTTATTGCCATAACTCGCACAGATGTCCGAATTAGCTTTCGAAACATGTTCCATTGTGTCCGGAACGCGGGATAAACCCTAGGAATGTCAGTTTCGGCGCGTAAATCGGAGTTCGGAATTCTCGGATGAATAGTGTTCGTTCGTTCTTCTATAAATAGACCAACACCTCTCTCTCTCATTAAAAAAAAAAATTACAAAACCCTAATTATAAACGCAGCCGCCACCCCCCTCAACCCACGGCCGAAATTCTCTTGCCTTCTTCTCCAATTATTTCAAAATCTATCAACAATTACAACAAACTTCCTAAATGAAAGATGTAGAGCATGGCGAGGCGAACATATCCAACGGTGGAGATGGGTTTTGGAGCGACGTGGTGGCCAGAAAATGAGTGGAAAGGGGGCCGGTTGCGCACGCAAAACGAGGAGCAGGAGGTGGCCGAGTTCAACATCCTTGCAGGCGTGGGTAGCTCTTGTCATGAGCATTCCGATGGCACATCCTGATCGCCTTCAAGTGGAGCGAGGAGGTGGTGAATCGAAACCCTAGTTCGTGATTCATGGGTTCGGCTATGTGCTGTGTACGCGCGTGAATATGTGCGTGAGGGAGATGAAGTTTGAGGCGCGTTGGATCTTCATTGGACGGCCACGATCTTGTGTAGGTTAAAAAGGAAATTAATGTTGTAAATTATAGTTAAAATCGTGTTTAAACTTCAAATAATCATAACTTTTTCATACGAGGCCGAAAACGCGCGAAACCAGTTGCGTTGGAATCGTATGGACGAGCACTACACGATAGAGTTGGATTGGAGTCGTTTGGAGTTAGTGAGAATTTTGGGTAAAATTAAACGTCCGTTTAATTTTATTCGAAATAAATCGCTAAAACGAAATTAAAATCAAGGTGAGAACTTCTCACTCAATCGAATCGGTTTCGATTTTATTTAAATAGTTAGATTTAAAATATTTGAAAGCATGTTTGAATGATGATTGTTATCTATTGATTGTTAAAATAGACATTATACGCCGTTAGTAAGCGGATGTTATTTATTAAAAACATATACCGCGAATATTTCATAAACACTGAAATTGGTATTATATATAATAGCAATATATATATATTGGCATATGTATATATTGGAGTTATTGATTCCCCGCATTTTTTAGCGGATGAGACCCTATTGCGCCGTCTATTAAGCCGATAATATTTTAAATCCCATATACCGCGATAATTTCGTACTGGAGCTAAATTGGTATTGTGCTAATGTTTGTGGATGCAGGAAAACAGGTTGGAGGGATCCAACACGATTCCTCAACAGTTTTTATTTGAATTCGGATATTTTGATATTTGATGGATTATCATATCGATATATGATATCGTTGTTGTCGTGATTGACTATTTGGTGTGTAGCATCATTGGACCAAATTTGGAACTTTAAAAATGATTTTTAAAGTGATTTTTGAAAATATAAAATATTTTTGGAATTGATTCATTTTAAATAAATAAACGTTATAATTTTTAATGTTATAAAAATTATGATTTTTGAGAAATATAGTTAAAAACTGATTTTTGAAAATATGAGGCTAATGATTTTATAAAATAGTTAAATAGGGATTTTTGAAATTATTGTGAAAAGTTTAAATATAGGATTTATGAAATTTAATTATTTTATAAATCAAATGGTGAAATTATAAAGGAGTTTAAAGATGTTTTAAAAGAATAATATAAATTGATTTATATAAGAGATTTATAAATGGATATTTATAAATTGAAATATTGAAATTATAAAACGAGGTTTTATAAGTGTTTGAATGAAGTGAAAATGGATTGCAGGAGTGAATGGAATTTATAAAATTATAAATGGTGAAGTTATAAATGAAATTTATAAATAGTAAGATTTATAAATTTTGTGAAGTTATTAAAGAATATATTTGGATAAATAATTGAATCTTATAAGTTATAAGATTTATAATTATGAAGTTTAAAAGAATGATTTTGTAAAATAATCGTTTATAAGTATTTGACTTATAATATGAACCTTTAGTTTATAATTGAGTTATAAATCGAATAGGTTAATAAAGGAAGTTGTTATAAAATAAATAGAAATGGAGTTTATAAACGTTGTTTTATAAATTCGCAAACGACTTATTTTGATAAGTAAATTGTTGAAACTTATTAATGGAGTTATATTCACGTTTAGACTGTGAATAATCCTTTAAAATAAAATGAATAGAAGGATGGAATTGATTAACGTAGTATATTCACGTTTTTGAATAGTGAATAATATGTTGAAGAAATTGTTTTGAATGTGATATTTTAAACAAAATTAAAACGATCTAACGATGTTTTAAATGTGTTGAGATTCGAAACCATAGATTTCAACATTTATTGTTGAAATAGACGTTTTCGGGAAATAAAAGGAAATGGTGGACTATAACACTGTTGTTATAGTAAATGATTTCCGAAAGGAAATGTTTTGTATAGTATTGGGATTTATATATCTATTTAAATTTCGAATCCCTATACTAGTGATTTTGGGTTGTTGTAACGATGTTTTACGCAACATTCGTTTTGGCCCAAATAAATATGTTTATGAGAATGGTTTCCTTAAAGAATGAAATATATACTTAATCTCGATTTAAGTATATTGAATATTTTCTAAGTGTTGAAAATAAATAAAATTTGTGAATTACTTAACAAGTAAGTATGGAAATATTTTCCAATATAAAGTGAATACTTTGAGAATTTATCTTTTTGAAGATAAATTGAAATGAATAATTGAAGTCATATATTCATGAATATTTTAGAATGAAAATTCATTATGGAATTTATAAATGAAAAGGAGAAGATGTTTAAAAATAAATATTGATTTATTTTTGAAGTGTTGAAAATTATATATCTTGTAAAGATATTTTGGAAAGTAAATAATTTGGAAAAATATTTGGAATCTGGTGATGTGTGCATATCAATTGATAGTTCAATAACCGACTATCAATATTTCCCTTTGAATGGGTAATTGATGTGATTTGTTTGAATTTGAATGCCACACTTATTTTTGAATAAGCGCTCACTATTCGGGTTAACCGGGAAAGGACCATGGGGTCGTATAACCCATTCCGAATATGTGATACGTCGTTATGAATCGCATTGAAGATCGGTGTTGAAGACCCGGTATTTGCAAGAGCGATAGGATGACCTGTCGATTGACTCTGCACCGAGTTGCTCCGGTATTGAGTTCTCCATATGTGATGGTGAATTCGATTAGGATTGTGAATATCCGGATTGCAAGGACTTCTTTGTAAGTGCCTTCGGTTTTGTTCGAGCCCGGAACAGACTTGTATGGATTGTATGTCTGACGTTACAAATTGAGATATAAAGCAGATTTCTTTCAAATATATTTCTGTTGGTGGCGGAGAATTTATTGTTTTAGCTTAACACCCTTCTCTGAGACGTATGAGCTCAGAGGTTATGTAGTTGAATGTTATCAGCGATATATTCCCAATTTGGTAATGTGACATGCTGAGTGTTGCTGTAAATGATCATTGTGTTGATTATTTGTGATAGGATCGTTTATTTGATCGTCTATCTTTGTGATCATTTCTATGATCATTTGTTGACCCAAAGCATGGATTTTGTATAAAGTATGTTTTTGTGGACGTGACTTCGTCGAGCCTCACACCCCGTGAATGGTCAAAACAGGAAAGATGCGGCAAGGTTATGAGGGGTAGCGCCCTTTAGGATGTGTGCATTTCCTTCTGGAAAAGGGTGGTATCATGGTATGGAGCCCAGATACTTACTCATGTTGAAAACACTTTGTTATGATTGTGTGAATTGATTGCGAGCGCTCGGTGAAAGGTCCCAAAGGACCGGGGGATGGCATATTTGGTCAGTTGTTACTCAGTTAGGGGTAACCCGGCCTTGTGTTGGTAGAGATCCGGTTTGGTTCTCGAGGATGTCCATCCAGAGGCATTCCCATGTGGTAATGGGAAGTTCCTTGGCCTGATCATTCGTTGGAAATCCAAAGAAACAATACGAGACTTGTACGGTTTTAGTTGTATAACCTGCTATGGAATGTGGCGGTAACCTGCTATTGAACATAGTAGCTATAGTAGGCATAAGTGCGGAATGTCTATGCTGGCTAAGATTTATATTCTACTTTCGAAATGAATTTTTCCTACACTATGCACTAGTAATAATATCAAATGTTCTTTTAAATGCGTATCAAGCATCTTTGACTATCATAAGGAGAAATCTCCTCCGATTCTGCGTTTGCATTGTGTGTGTGTGCGGGAGGCCTTATGGTAGTCTCATTCTTAAAAGCATTGCGAATTGACTTTAAAAATATTCTTCTATTTTGATTTTAAAGTTAAATAAACTGTTTTGAGTTCTCACACCAGTCACATGACTGACTCGGAGTTTATTGTTTTCCTTCCTAAACTCTGGGTGCCCACCAATTTCCACACGGGCAGGCAAGAGTTAAGGTTTATCAGGATATTCTGGATATTCTGGAGTTGCTGGAGGCAAGCTGGATGGCATGGCGTATTACTAGTATATAGTATTTCTTTTCCGCTATTTGATGCTGTTTGATGTTGTTGTACACTCTGATGTAATGATGATATGATGTGATGTAATGTAATAACTGATATAGTTCTTTGTTTAAAGATTATTCATTTATTATTATATGTTGTTCCGCTGCGAATTGTGAGATTCTGATGTTGTTCTGTTGTTTTCTATTCCGTTCTATTTTCCATGTTCTTTTCTCTCTATTTTCTATCTTCTTATCTCTCCTTCTTTTACTTTTTCTTTTTCTTAAAACCCTAAGTGTTCGGTTTTCTGTCGTTTGATTGCTCGGCAGTCGATAAAGTGAGTATCGATGTTGAATTTTCGAAAGACGAAGAATCGGGTCCTTACATCTGGTATCAGAGCATATGGTTAAGCGACAACCATGGTTCTGTTGGGTATTACTCATTAGAGATAGAGTCAGCAGTACTCTAGAATGAGTTTGAGCGTAATAATAGCTATGAGAGCGTATTTGTTAGTGAATATAAAATTGTTTTATATTGTGATGATTGGTTTATTGAGTGGCATATGAACTTTCATCAGCGCGGTCTGCAAAACTATGCCGAAGGGGTTTCTAAACACTTGAATAGAACAATTCGGCACGATATTGATTTTAAATTGGGTAAATGAAATAATTTTACCTTGATTATATTTTATATGTAAAGGAATAAATTTTCAAAATTATTAAAGTGTATATAAGTTGATTGTTTAGTTGTTTGAATAATCTAAATAAAAGAATAATTGTATGAGCAAATGAATTATAAGAATTGAATTATAATTAAAGTGATTTACAATTGTGAAATAAACTTATATATATAAGAAGTGAAACTATATGAATATATTTATGAATATGAGTTGTAAATAAAAATGAATTTAAAGTTAAATGGGAATTTACTTTAGAATTGGAATCTGAATTGATTTATAAATATGAAATAATGGATATAAGTGTTAATTCATTAAAATCTAATGTTATTGAAAGTTGAATAGTTGAATGAAAATCAATTTAATTAAACCAATTATAAGCAAAGTAATTTGGTTGTAATTGATATACATTGGTTGTTGGTTGATTGTATATAATTCATTAAATATTAATGAAATTGAAAGCTAAAGTAATTGAAATCCAATTGGAAGTTAAGTGAATCTTAAATAGAATTGAATTTGATTTGGAAGTGAACCAACTTGAATATGAATTAGTGAATATAAACTAATTAAAAATGAATGTTAGTAAGAACATCCACTATTAATGAATCAAATATGATTTAAGTTGGAAAACCATTTCATTGTATATTAATGAGAATATGAATGAATATTTATTGGTTATGAATGATAGTTGGTTGATGTTTGCATTTGTTGTTTGTTTGCATTTGCTATGTGACATATATAGTTGTTATGGAGATATATGTTGTATATTGAGATTATTTTCATATATGCATGTTCTCATGTTGTTTGTTGAGTGATTAGTAGGTGCGGATTGCGTTTGCTTTGCATTTGGAGCTCGCTTTCGCGCTATATTAGCCGTATATGCTTGCTAATAAAATACAAGGTACATATCTCGGATTACATATCGTACTTTTACACTTTTTCCCTTCGGGATGCCTCATTACTTGATGAGATGTATATTTGTGATATATATACTGTCATTTTTTTTTCCGGATCGAGCCGCGCAAAGGAGACTATGGCGAATTTTTCCGAAAATTTAAGGCGTTAGAAAAAATTTGAGAAAATTGGAATTTTTTTGAAAACTTTAACTTTGATTTTGGAATTGAAAGTTAAACAATAGTAATTGTTTTTGAAAAGATAACTAAGTATGATTTGAAACTTAGTAAAGTTATTGTAAGAAGTTTAACTATGCATTTTGGGAAAGTTAATAAATTCTGTAACTTTTCTTACTTGTTAATTTCGAGGACGAAATTCTTTTAAGGGGGAAGATTGTAACGACCCAGAATTTTAATTGATTAAAATTTGAATATTTAATTTATTTTAAATATTAATAAGTGAAATTATAAGTCGAATAAATTTTATCTTGAATTACTGGATTTAATTGGATAATTAAATCGATAATTTAATGTGTTAAATTATGGAAATAATTGAAAATTTGAGTTAAATATGATTGAAAATGATTTGTAAAATTTTATTTTATCATGTTGAAGTTAGAATGATATTTTAGAACTTTTAAAATCGAATTAAAAGTTAATTTGTGAAAATTGAATATTTTAATATTTAATCGACTAGTGAAAATAGCCAATTTTTGAACAGTCTCAGAATTGAACGAAACCAGTTCCATTGGATCCGTAATAGTTAGTTTTTACCGGATTTCAATTTTCGTGTCAATCGGAGTTATCGTTTGATCGTGGCAGCTCGAAACGCATCGAATTGTTTTTAATATTAATTTGGCGAGTTAAAATAGCCATTTTTCAAAAGGTCTCGGATTTCGACGAAACTAGTTTCATCGGATCCGTAATGTGATATTATTGTAAGGTTTCAAATTTCAAGTCAATTGGATTTACCGTTTGTCCGGTACAAATTAAAACGCCTAGAAAATCGTTTAAATCGGTTTAATTTAAATTGAATGTTTATTGCCATAACTCGCACAGATGTCCGAATTAGCTTTCGAAACCTGTTCCATTGTGTCCGGAACGCGGGATAAACCCTAGGAATGTCAGTTTCGGCGCGTAAATCGGAGTTCGGAATTCTCGGATGAATAGTGTTCGTTCGTTCTTCTATAAATAGACCAACACCTCTCTCTCTCATTAAAAAAATTTTTTTTACAAAACCCTAATTATAAACGCAGCCGCCACCCCCCTCAACCCACGGCCGAAATTCTCTTGCCTTCTTCTCCAATTATTTCAAAATCTATCAACAATTACAACAAACTTCCTAAATGAAAGATGTAGAGCATGGCGAGGCGAACATATCCAACGGTGGAGATGGGTTTTGGAGCGACGTGGTGGCCAGAAAATGAGTGGAAAGGGGGTCGGTTGCGCACGCAAAACGAGGAGCAGGAGGTGGCCGAGTTCAACATCCTTGCAGGCGTGGGTAGCTCTTGTCACGAGCATTCCGATGGCACATCCTGATCGCCTTCAAGTGGAGCGAGGAGGTGGTGAATCGAAACCCTAGTTCGTGCTTCATGGGTTCGGCTATGTGCTGTGTACGCGCGTGAATATGTGCGTGAGGGAGATGAAGTTTGAGGCGCGTTGGATATGCATTGGACGGCCACGATCTTGTGTAGGTTAAAAAGGAAATTAATGTTGTAAATTATAGTTAAAATCGTGTTTAAACTTCAAATAATCATAACTTTTTCATACGAGGTCGAAAACGCGCGAAACCAGTTGCGTTGGAATCGTATGGATGAGCATTACGCAATGGAGTTAGATTGGAGTCGTTTGGAGTTAGTGAGAATTTTGGGTAAAATTAAACGTCCGTTTAATTTTATTCGAAATAAATCGCTAAAACGAAATTAAAATCAAGGTGAGAACTTCTCACTCAATCGAATCGGTTTCGATTTTATTTTAAATAGTTAGATTTAAAATATTTGAATGATGATTGTTATCTATTGATTGTTAAAATAGACATTATACGCCGTTAGTAAGCGGATGTTATTTATTAAAAACATATACCGCGAATATTTCATAAACAGTGAAATTGGTATTATATATAATAGCAATATATATATATTGGCATATGTATATATTGGAGTTATTGATTCCCCGCATTTTTTAGCGGATGAGACCCTATTGCGCCGTCTATTAAGCGGATAATATTTTAAATCCCATATACCGCGATAATTTCGTACTGGAGCGAAATTGGTATTGTGCTAATGTTTGTGGATGCAGGAAAACAGGTTGGAGGGATCCAACAGGATTCCTCAACAGTTTTTATTTGAATTCGGATATTTTGATATTTGATGGATTATCATATCGATATATGATATCGTTGTTGTCGTGATTGACTATTTGGTGTGTAGCATCGTTGGACCAAATTTGGAACTTTAAAAATGATTTTTAAAGTGATTTTTGAAAATATAAAATATTTTTGGAATTGATTCATTTTAAATAAATAAACGTTATAATTTTTAATGTTATAAAAATTATGATTTTTGAGAAATATAGTTAAAAACTGATTTTTGAAAATATGAGGCTAATGATTTTATAAAATAGTTAAATAGGGATTTTTGAAATTATTGTGAAAAGTTTAAATATAGGATTTATGAAATTTAATTATTTTATAAATCAAATGGTGAAATTATAAAGGAGTTTAAAGATGTTTTAAAAGAATAATATAAATTGATTTATATAAGAGATTTATAAATGGATATTTATAAATTGAAATATTGAAATTATAAAATGAGGTTTTATAAGTGTTTGAATGAAGTGAAAATGGATTGCAGGAGTGAATGGAATTTATAAAATTATAAATGGTGAAGTTATAAATGAAATTTATAAATAGTAAGATTTATAAATTTTGTGAAGTTATTAAAGAATATATTTGGATAAATAATTGAATCTTATAAGTTATAAGATTTATAATTATGAAGTTTAAAAGAACGATTTTGTAAAATAATCGTTTATAAGTATTTGACTTATAATATGAACCTTTAGTTTATAATTGAGTTATAAATCGAATAGGTTAATAAAGGAAGTTGTTATAAAATAAATAGAAATGGAGTTTATAAACGTTGTTTTATAAATTCGCAAACGACTTATTTTGATAAGTAAATTGTTGAAACTTATTAATGGAGTTATATTCACGTTTAGACTGTGAATAATCCTTTAAAATAAAATGAATAGAAGGATGGAATTGATTAACGTAGTATATTGACGTTTTTGAATAGTGAATAATATGTTGAAGAAATTGTTTTGAATGTGATATTTTAAACAAAATTAAAACGATCTAACGATGTTTTAAATGTGTTGAGATTCGAAACCATAGATTTCAACATTTATTGTTGAAATAGACGTTTTCGGGAAATAAAAGGAAATGGTGGACTATAACACTGTTGTTATAGTAAATGATTTCCGAAAGGAAATGTTTTGTATAGTATTGGGATTTATATATCTATTTAAATTTCGAATCCCTATACTAGTGATTTTAGGTTGTTGTAACGATGTTTTACGCAACATTCGTTTTGGCCCAAATAAATATGTTTATGAGAATGGTTTCCTTAAAGAATGAAATATATACTTAATCTCGATTTAAGTATATTGAATATTTTCTAAGTGTTGAAAATAAATAAAATTTGTGAATTACTTAACAAGTAAGTATGGAAATATTTTCCAATATAAAGTGAATACTTTGAGAATTTATCTTTTTGAAGATAAATTGAAATGAATAATTGAAGTCATATATTCATGAATATTTTAGAATGAAAATTCATTATGGAATTTATAAATGAAAAGGAGAAGTTGTTTAAAAATAAATATTGATTTATTTTTGAAGTGTTGAAAATTATATATCTTGTAAAGATATTTTGGAAAGTAAATAATTTGGAAAAATATTTGGAATCTGGTGATGTGTGCATATCAATTGATAGTTCAATAACCGACTATCAATATTTTCCTTTGAATGGGTAATTGATGTGATTTGTTTGAATTTGAATGCCACACTTATTTTTGAATAAGCGCTCACTATTCGGGTTAACCGGGAAAGGACCATGGGGTCGTATAACCCATTCCGAATATGTGATACGTCGTTATGAATCGCATTGAAGATCGGTGTTGAAGACCCGGTATTTGCAAGAGCGATAGGATGACCTGTCGATTGACTCTGCACCGAGTTGCTCCGGTATTGAGTTCTCCATATGCGATGGTGAATCCGATCAGGATTGTGAATATCCGGATTGCAAGGACTTCTTTGTAAGTGCCTTCGGTTTTGTTCGAGCCCGGAACAAACTTGTATGGATTGTATGTCTGACGTTACAAATTGAGATATAAAGCAGATTTCTTTCAAATATATTTCTGTTGGTGGCGGAGAATTTATTCTTTTAGCTTAACACCCTTCTCTGAGACGTATGAGCTCAGAGGTTATGTAGTTGAATGTTATCAGCGATATATTCCCAATTTGGTAATGTGACATGCTGAGTGTTGCTGTAAATGATCATTGTGTTGATTATTTGTGATAGGATCGTTTATTTGATCGTCTATCTTTGTGATCATTTCTATGATCATTTGTTGACCCAAAGCATGGATTTTGTATAAAGTATGTTTTTGTGGACGTGACTTCGTCGAGCCTCACACCCCATGAATGGTCAAAACAGGAAAGATGCGGCAAGGTTATGAGGGGTAGCGCCCTTTAGGATGTGTGCATTTCCTTCTGGAAAAGGGTGGTATCATGGTATGGAGCCCAGATACTTACTCATGTTGAAAACACTTTGTTATGATTGTGTGAATTGATTGCGAGCGCTCGGTGAAAGGTCCCAAAGGACCGGGGGATGGCATATTCGGTCAGTTGTTACTCAGTTAGGGGTAACCCGGCCTTGTGTTGGTAGAGATCCGGTTTGGTTCTCGAGGATGTCCATCCAGAGGCATTCTCATGTGGCAATGGGAAGTTCCTTGGCCTGATCATTCGTTGGAAATCCAAAGAAACAATACGAGACTTGTACGGTTTTAGTTGTATAACCTGCTATGGAATGTGGCGGTAACCTGCTATTGAACATAGTAGTTATAGTAGGCATAAGTGCGGAATGTCTATGCTGGCTAAGATTTATATTCTACTTTCGAAATGAATTTTTCCTACACTATGCACTAGTAATAATATCAAATGTTCTTTTAAATGCGTATCAAGCATCTTTGACTATCATAAGGAGAAATCTCCTCCGATTCTGCGTTTGCATTGTGTGTGTGTGTGCGGGAGGCCTTATGGTAGTCTCATTCTTAAAAGCATTGCGAATTGACTTTAAAAATATTCTTCTATTTTGATTTTAAAGTTAAATAAACCGTTATGAGTTCTCACACCAGTCACATGACTGACTCGGAGTTTATTGTTTTCCTTCCTAAACTCTGGGTGCCCACCAATTTCCACACGGGCAGGCAAGAGTTAAGGTTTATCAGGATATTCTGGATATTCTGGAGTTGCTGGAGGCAAGCTGGATGGCATGGCGTATTACTAGTATATAGTATTTCTTTTCCGCTGTTTGATGTTGTTTGATGTTGTTGTACACTCTGATGTAATGATGATATGATGTGATGTAATGTAATAACTGATATAGTTCTTTGTTTAAAGATTATTCATTTATTATTATATGTTGTTCCGCTGCGAATTGTGAGATTCTGATGTTGTTCTGTTGTTTTCTATTCCGTTCTATTTTCTATGTTCTTTTCTCTCTATTTTCTATCTTCTTATCTCTCCTTCTTTTACTTTTTCTTTTTCTTAAAACCCTAAGTGTTCGGTTTTCCGTCGTTCGATTGCTCGGCAGTCGATAAAGTGAGTATCGATGTTGAATTTTCGAAAGACGAAGAATCGGGTCCTTACACGAGGATCCACCCTAAATCCCTTGCAACACAAGGCCGGAACCATCCTTTACTGGACAGTCCCGAACAAGACAACCCTGGCAGTTGTTGCAATCAACTGCCCTACACAGCCAAATATAAAGGGACCTCTAGACAGGGGTAAATCTCGTCCTACTTGGGCATGACCCACTTAGCTTTGTTGCACCTCCCCTGTTTTAGCCATTCCCGGTTGATGAGGCTTGAGGCTACGATTACCTTTAGAGAACACATCTCTTAGAATGCTCATCGTCCACCTGACGATGTTCTGAAAGCATTCAATCCATACAAGTTCGTTCTGGGTTCGAACGAAACCAAAGGCATTATCTCGTTACACTCATTTTGGAATCACCCTCAGAGTTAACGACGATAACCCTTGCACTCTGAATCTTCATCTTCACTTAAGATTCACGACCTATCGTTAATTTGGATCGATGTGGTTTTCGGATATCCAAATCTGGAAACCCGATCCTAGTCTCATCGAAATCCAAAACGCCATCATTTAGGTCCAAGTTGTTTTAAAGTTAAAACAATTCAATTCTATTATCTATATTCACACAGATAGATAATTCACAGTAGATAATCTACATTATCATCACAATAGATAATTTCACATTATCATCACAAATAGATAATTCACATTATCATCACAATTCAACCAAAGCATCCATATCACACAACATCACTTATCTCATATCTGAGATCTCAAACCATTCAAGGCGATCAATATCATCCATCCATACATAAGCAAGGATCTAATAATCACACCATCTATAATTAATTTAAAATGAATCAAATTAATTACTTGCATTTCTAATTAATTTAAAGTGAATTAAATTAATTACTTCATCGTTATAAATCTTGCTTATATAACCATTAATTAATTACAAACCAATTAATTAATCATTCTCTAATTATCCATCTTATTTAATCACCCTTGATTAATTGTTCTTTAATTACATTCAAGTAATTATCCTTTAATTAATTTCATAAATTAATTATTCTTAACCATATACAGTAATTAACCTTTAATTACTTCATTAATTAATTAACTATAATTAATTACATTAATCCTAAATTAATTATAATTAATTAAATACTTCATAATCACTTATTATTGATTAATTAATCTTAATTAATTAATCCTTAATTACATCATTAATTATATTAATTAATGATCCTATAATTACTTCTTCAATTAATTATTAACTATAATTATTAATCACTCTTGATTAATCACAAACAGTAATTGACTATCCTTAATTACTTTATTAAATAAATTAATTACTCCTCAATTAATTACATTTAATAATTAATCTTTAATTACTTATATTTATTAATCACCTTTGATTAATCTCATTAGTAATCAATTACCCTTAATTAATTACCTCACTTAATTATCTTCAAATAACATTATTAATCAATTTTTAAATTAATTACACTAAGCAATTAATTATTAATTACTTTCATTAAGTAATTGCCCTTCTTAGTAATTACACAAAGTAATTAACCCAAACTATTCCCGTACTTCAATTAATTACATCCAGTAATTACCCATCTTAATTACTTAACTAAGTAATTATTCTTCATTAATTGCATTAAGTAATTATGCATAACCCATCATCCAATGATTATTTTAAATTAATTAAACTTAATTACTTAACTAATTGTATTAAACTCAATTAATTACAATGAGTAATTAATCCATTAATTACTTTCATTAAGTAATTATACTTACCCCATTTCACAAATGATTATCCTTAATTAATTAATATAATTAATTATTAAAATTAATCACGTTTATCAATTATTAAATAATCTCAAGTTAATGATCTTCATTAACTATTAACAAATCTTTAATTACTTTTCTTAAGTAATTAAACTTAAATTATTCATTATTAATTACAAATCAATTAATCTTTAACTACCTATTAATTAACCTCTGAATTATTTAATTATTTAAGTATTTAACTAGAACTTAATTAATCCTTAATTACTTGATTAATTAATCCTTAATCATTAATTAAAAATATAATCTTATCTAATTAATGATTTCTTAATTACAAATTAATTAATTCTTAATTAATTTACTAAAACCTCAATTAACTAAATTAAACCCTTAATTACTTAATTAATTAACCCAAATCATTAATTAAGCAAATTAATTAATTATCTATTTAATTACCTTAATAATTTATTCATCCCAAATTGTTAGATCTTAATTAAAACCTTTTAATATAAAACATTTTCCTATTAATGATTTAAATTATCACTAACAAAAGTATTTGAAAAATTTTTACTTTCAAATTTACTTTCAAATTTACTTTTAAATTTCATTTTAAATTAAGATTTAAAAATGAATACAATTTACTTTCATAAAGTTTTAAACAAATGTAAAAACCTTTAAAATCAAATGTTAAAGGATACTTATCTTTATAAAAGGAATTTACAAGAGTTTATAACCAAATTCAATTTAAATTCAAATCACTTTTAAAATATACATTATCATTTAAAAGTTGTTTAAACATTTTAAATTTGGTAAAACTTTATTTTATTTCAAACTAGGATACCAATTTAGATTTGAATCCATACCTTAAATTTGATTTAAAACTCAGTATAAACCTTGCTTTCAAATTCTAAATTTCATTTTAAAAGTTAAAGCACTATTAGGTTTTTAAAACCTGTAATAAATCAACGACCCGAGCCACCCTACAATCTACTTCGAGTCAATCACCCCAATGCTTCGGGCAAAACACGAAACAACTCGAATAAAACTCGAGTATTCATCCATTTCTACAACTCAGGCTAAACAAAACTCAGATCATCAGAAAACAAGAACACCATGCACATGCATGGTGGCTCTGACCATCACCGGTCAACCGCAAAAGCTTCATTACATCAGTAAACACCCTCGCACACCACCACGATCATTAGAACTTCACTATTCATTTGAAATCGAAATCGAACGGTCGAACCCAAAAACTGGAACAAACACTTAAACCTGGAACCTCTTCCTTCTCGCGCCTCTGACCACTGGAGTGCCTACGCCTCCGGCCACGACTTCGTCAATGTCCTAGCTATCATTCCCTTGAGTTATGTTGAACTCGATCGACCAGAGAAGCAATGCCGATCAAAAATTCAAGAGCACGCCGAAACTAGGTTTTCAAAATTCACTGGCCCACCACTGTCGCCACCAAGCTTAGATCACCAATCCAATATTTTTCCATGATTCTCCGATCATTTATCCACTATCAGGAAAGACCCCAACCTCTACAAGTCAGTGGAGATCATCAGAGATCACCAAAACTAAGAAATTAAGACAAACCCAAACTGCTCTTCCATCCTTAATCTAAAATTATGATTTTAGCTTTAAAAATCATGTATAAGGATAAGAATTCAGTTTACACACCTGAATTCATAAATTAAGAAGTTTGTATTTTGACTTATTTAAAGTTTGCTCAGTTTTTCTTGATTCCAAAGGACATTACCAAATTGTTTAACTTAAATAAGTTTTTAAACCTTACTCTATCATATAACAAACAAATTTCCTTCAAATCCTAAGTCTTAACAGTAATCAGATCAAGAGAAAACGAATTTTGGCTAAAACTTGAGTTTAGACTAGAAACATATTGTGTCTCAGGTGAACTGACATGCAAGTCATCCATACAGATATATATACACTGCAAAGTACTTATCAACATACATACAATCATACTTATTTCCACAGATAAATCAAACAACCAGATTTATATACTTAAATTATTAAGATGTAATGTTACTCACCTATAAACCATTGATGAAGAACAGAGCATCTTTGTAAAAGCTTTTGAAAACTTTAAAACCTAGATGGCTTTTGCTTCTTTGATTTTAAATCTTTTGTTGTTGAGATAATATTGTATTCAAAACAGAATTGAAGTTGCTGGAATTTGCTTTGATTTTAAAACTGCAATTTCTTTTTTTGATTTTTTATTTATTTTGCTTTTGAAAAGATCCCAGGTTTTAAGAATGCTTGCAGTTTTGCTTCAGACAATTTCCAGGTTGAAAAAGAAACAGGCTTTGATTTGCAATTTGGTTTGAGGAAATTAATCTAAGATTTGAATGAGATGCTTGCAAGCCTTGTTCCAGATTGAAGAAAAACTTATAGGCTTTAATGTTTGATCTTGAAAGTGATTAACAGGATATAGAATTGAAACAAGTCTCTGGTTAGAGAGGAGAATTGATTACTGATTTAGATTTCAGGAAATTTGCAGGCTTTTGAATTGATTTTGGAGGTGATTTACATTTTTGGTTTGAGCAAGATGTTTTGATTACTGATTTGTGTTTTGTTGAACTATTTTGCAGCTGAAGTTTTTCTTAAGCTTTGAAAAAGAATTGAAAAAAAGAACGAGGGTGAGAAGAAATGTATTTATATAAGTGAATTTTTTATTTTCATTAAAATAAAAGAAAAATGAAAATTAAATAGGACACTTGTCTTAATGTATTAACATTTGTCATCTTGTTTTATTCATTACTTACCACATGTTATTAGGTTACTTAAGGTAATTACACTTGTCCATTAAATATTTTCTTTTTATTTTAAATGTTAATAAAAGCTTTTTAACTTAATTTATTAATTTACAAATACTTATTTAAATGCATATCAATTTCCTTTAAGTTGAAAGCTTTTATTTATATGTTTTAAAATCCAAACATTTTAAATATCTACCTTTTTGAATTTCAAAATTAAATTCAAATTCAAATCATATTCAGATGTCCACTTTTAAAATCAAGTTATATATATACATATATAACTACATATTAAATTTTAAAAATAAAAAATTTCGTTTATATTAAAATCCATATATATATAAACAATACATTATTAATATTGGTTAAAATAACAATTTATAAAAGAGATTATCTTATTATTATTTTTAAATCATATTTATCAAGAAATATTTAAAATGAAAATAAAACAAACCTTATAAACATTTATCTTAAGTATTTAAAACTATATAGTTATTTATTAAATAGCTTTGAAAAGCTTAATATTAAATATATCATAATTTCCAAATTACAAAAAAAAAATAGAATTAGAAAATATGCTTCATTTATTAAATTCCAAACCAAAGCATATCTATTTACAATATATACAAATATATATATACATTATAAATAGAAAACAATTTATAAACTTTTAAAAGATAAAATTCACTAATTAAATATTTATTTAATTGGATTATTAAATCAATTCAAATTTTATTAACGAAGATTATCAAATCAATTTAATTTTTAATATAGATTATTAAATTTATATTGCCCAAAATTCCGGGTCCTCGCACCCTTTCTGATTATATATATATATATATATATATAAAATGTTTTATGATATTTAGAAATAATAAAGAAGGGAAAATGGTAGAGCTCCATTTCCTTGATCAGAAAATATGAGATGAAAAGTGAGGGCCTAGGCCTAAGACACCCAAATCAATCGTATTCGTTAAATTTAAAATAATTAAATCTGGACCACTCGGCCAAGGTTCAAACCTAGCCACTACTCTACAGTTGGCCAACCACTCCTCTATAGACAGTCGACCATTATTGGTCGACCGGCTCAAGTAAGGGGTCGACTGGTGGAGTCCATGCAATTATTATTGTTTACTTCCTTTTGTTCTTTTTAATTATTTTCATTCTAAAAATTTCAAATGCCAAATAACTTCTTCGTTTGAATTCCGATCGCAAAACTCTAAATATGAAAGTTGCTAAATAATCATCACGAACGCAATGGTGCAAGTTTCATGTCCGAATTCTGAACTTTGCTGAAGTTCTATTTTTGAGCCTTAGTAATTATTTATTAATTATTGTTAATTTTATGAGGTGTTACAGTCTTCTCCTTTAAATAATTTCGTCCTAAATTCCTCATGGGTTGAATCTTATAACATAGCGTGTAACCATTCTAAACTATCCAACTAATTAGTGTACAATTTTGCAGCCAATCGTGTACAAGTGCATGATGTATCACAACACATATGATATGCTTACCGAATAATTTTAAATCGGCGCATCCCATATGAATGCATTCTTTCAAAAACATTTTGAAAGTATGATGCAAAACCTATATCTACTAGCAGTTCTATATGTATGCAAGTTTTCAAAATTCAAAAATCATTGTCATGTATGGTTTGACCAATTTTACATTCAATCCCTGCCATCCAATACCTAATACTTTGTTTCTAACATCCAAAATTTTGAAAATCAAGTTTTCCTAAACCTATACTCCTATATTGAAAAGGAATTTGGATGGAAAATTTTACATTTCCACCCTTCTTTTAGATACCTATTATGTTGTACCTTGGAACCATCTCTTTTGCCTCCAAATTTTTTCCAGCTTTTCCATGTACAATTTGCGTAAGGAGTTCTATTTTTGGATGTAAAAATGGAATTATTCTAAAAGCAAGTTTTTGCTCACTATCCACAAAGTATGGAAATAGAAATTTCAAAGCTAAAATAGTTTTTCTCTTGTTATTCCTTATGTTTTGTATACTATCACCCTTGTCAGATGGTTAAATTCATATTCACTAACATATCTACCCTTCGTACGTTAAGCATGTGGGACTAGAAGTTTGAAAATTTTCATTTTTCGACAGAAATCTTTTTCCCCCTTTCAATCAAACTTGAAAAATAATTTAAAATTTTAATCTTCAAAATCATTCAAACATAGTCCTTCAAAGCGTTTAAACACAACTTTTCAAAGGCATTTGAATGCAATCCTTTCATCACATTTGAACACAAGTTTTCAGAAACATTCGAATGTAACCTTTCCAAAGAAATAACCTCTCTATCCTTAAAACAAATCAAGCCATATTTTAATGTAACATGGACTCGATTAATGAGTTAATGCATATGACTGACTCCAGTATTGCACAGTTAATCTTGGATTTTGGGAACCTTTCCTTTTACTTCAAAACAATAAACAATTGTTGATGCCAAAAGTGGCAAAACACCCATATATGACTTGTTGTTGGATTAGATCTAGTAGAAACAGCAAGAAACTGCAAAAAAAATATAGAAAAATAGAGAGACAATTGGTGTCAATAATGTAATGGCCTTATCTCTTCTTACTCAAATAAGTTTGACATTTCTTGTACGTAATTCTACTATAACCCATATGCCTTAACTCACCTTCGTAGCTTCTAATAGATAAGGTCCATCCATTACTTCAATTATAACAGCCGATTATGGGATAATTTGATTCCCACACTGAGCAGGTAAGAAATAAAAACTATGAACATTTAGAATAACTCGTCGGAAAATTGGCTTGGTGGAATAACTTTTCTACCACCTATCTTGCCTTCATTAACCCCGAGCCAACCAACATCCTTTATTTGTGTTTGCCATCTTATTACCCTCTTGATATTCAATAAAAATCTCTTATTAGTATTCTCAAACTTTGGTATTTACCTTCTTTATTATTGACTTTTTATTAGAGTATATCTTAGGACTCACAAAAGTGTACTTTGATACTATTCTCCATTTCTTTTAGGGTTATTCTTATGGCTTTCACACATGTATAATCAAATATTCCTGCGTTCATACCAATATTCCTTTTATTGAATGAGGATTCCTTGTTGCTACCGTACGAGCATTCTTTGCTATTTTATTCATAGTTTTAACCTTTACCTCATCTTACCTAGGCAATCATCCTTATCTACTCCATATCAAAAATTTGTTTGTTTTTTCACAACTCTTTAAAAGAAACTTCAAAGTCATGAAGTACTTAATCCAAAACATTTATCTTTGAAAATATAAACTTAGCAACCTTTTCAAACATAGCTTAGTTTCCAAAAGGAGCCATGAAAAATTTCCCATTCTACCTAACTTTCCCCTTTTAGGGACTTTCTACAATAGAGATTTTACCTCTTCAAAAGTAAGATTTTAAACTTAAAATATTTATCGAAAAATCAATTGTTATACCAAACTATTTTTCAACAACACCTTCTAAAAAAATCTAAACTAGAGTAGATAAGGAAACTTCCATTCGATTATTTTCCTACTACTCATTTTATTTCTACTTTCAACCTTAACAGAGATTGTAATAGCACATGAGAGAGACTTCTAAAAGATATGCGCAATTATTGATCATATTTATGGAAATTATCCATTTTTCCTACACTTAACCTTTAATTTTCAACATCATTCCAAACTAGATTATCAATCCTATTTTAATATTAATTCCTAACATTGTATCTATTTAAATTTCCTAATACTGCTACTATTAAAATTTCTCCCATCTAGCTTGCCTCTATATTGCTTCTCCTCATATAGCTCTTTTTCTCTTTTATTGTTTTCACCATTGACTCATTGCAGCGCATTTTCCTGTTGCTTTAGTTATTGGGCTATTCTTTAATAACATGAAAAGAGATATGTATAAACATATTTCTGCCATTTTTCTTTATATTTTCCTTATACGGGAATATTCCTTCTATCTTCATTATCTAGCATTCTTAGCCTTCCTTGCCCTTTACCTCTATTTAGATAAAGCGCCACTTCCATTTATCCACCTCATACATAAAAAATTAAAATAGAACTTCAAAATTTACAAAAATACATTTCAAGAAACTTTCAAAATCTTTTTGTTAATTTCCTTCATATGGGGTTAGACTCAAAAATGGAATTTTATTCGTTCTTTATTTTGGACTTCTTTTCTTTTCTTTATACTCTTAACCTTTCCTTATTAAGAGTATAAACTAAAAATCTGGTCATCTTCTTATGGTGATTGATGCACACCTTTTTGTGGGAACTTTCTCTATCCTTTTTCGCATCTTACTTCTGGGTTCTCACAACATATAGGTTCTTGCATTCCATCTGTCTAAAAGAAAGGCACGTCTCAATTAACAGTCCATCTAAGTCCATAATCATAAGGCAGCCTAGGCCCAACAAAGGAGTTAAGTACCATCAGGCTTTGGGGGTCCTTCTATATGTCGTGCTCAAGCTCTTCTTGATCAATGCCTTGTGTTACATCCTATAATCCATGAGGTAATCGAGGTAGGCGTATAAAATTAACACTATTCATTGTTCTAACTCATTGTTGCTTCATCCATCCTTTCAAAATATGGTCGCAACTACGTCTACGGTCAGAATTTTAGAGTTTAGCATATAATATATAAGTTAAAAAAATAAGTTCTCTCAACGTATACTAATTCCTATGATCAACTAATCTAAGCTCTTATACCAAATGTAACAGCCCGCACCTTAATGAGCTTAATTTTTTGACTAAATTGAAACCTACGTCCACTAAGATATGAGTCGATGGTTTTATTAACCTATAATAAACATAAGTATATCAAAATGTTGTCTATATAAACTCACAATGGAATAAAAATATAATAGAACATATATGCTAACAAAGGCTACTAACTTGGAATCAATATAATTCCTTTAGTATCTGACTATCTTGCCAACTTCGAGCATGAATGAGAAGACTACATCTTCTATAGCTCCCGTCTTGCACCAGCAGCCTATCCCTCTAAATCTATCATGTCGGTCATAATGAGGAAGAGGTCAGAACCATATTTTGGTAATTATAAAATTACATACTTTATCCATAGCGCTAATTTATACCAATTGATTTCTATTTAAGTGTTATGTCCATTATTCACGACTATTCCATGTAATTCCATCTATGCGTACGATATGCCTAACCTTCTCTGATATATAACTATTTATATATGCCTCTATACAAGGAAATGTTGTACCATCCAAAAGAAAACTCCGACCACTTAATACTTCTTAAATAGGAAGGAGGCAGGCGCATCTGCCATTTAATAACTTAACCTCAAAGCGGGCCCTCCGTAACGTAATCGCTAGTCAATCGGTTCTAGCTACAAAGACCTATAACTCGAAGATACGGATTTATAATTAAGTACTATATTACTAACAAATCTCAATGATTTATCTAAGGGTAAACTAGCCCACCTTTGAAAAACAAACAACTGATTAAATAATCAAGTCTTTGCATATCCCATACGGATTCTACACTAGTAGAAAATGAAATCCATCAAAGTGTAACCAAGTCATTGTTAACGACCGCTCGGGACCACTGATGGTTATAGCCTATATGCCGACCCTAATACTAAATATTGGTACAACAATAATACAGACATAGCCCGCCGACCTCCCACAATAAGAATCTTGTTTAGACTAACCTAATGTATATCAAAGAAAATGCACTTTCTAGTTACTTGATACCCCTTTGTTAGAATTGAAGTAGACCTTATTTTCCTATTAAACATCGTCGTATGTTATTTATGAATTTTTAAATAGAGAAGAGGCATACCCAATGGCCATTTAGTACCTTCCACTCTAAAGAAAACCCCTTGACATCCCTAAAGGCACCAAGTCGTTTAATACTTTAAATCCAAAACAAACCCTTGGTATATTTTCCCCTAGCTATAGGCAAACCTACATCCCTTCCTCATCTGCCCTATGGTTGGAGATGCCTTGCATCAGTAGTAAGTATATAAAACTGATGGTAGCCTCTAAGTGAAGAGAAGACTTCTGCTGTAACTCTAATGACCTCGCATCCCAACCCTTACTAAACAAAACCAATCATCCTAGCCTAAATATTAAGCTAGGTCCACTAATTCATGCTCGTCCGAAATGTATTATTAAGGCTATATAATTTACTGCTATGAAAATTAAACTGCCTCCTAGTATTTAATTCCTATTATGTATGCTTATTACATATGTTCTCTATTTCCCTCTTACATTCAATAAATGTCAATTATCTGTAATAAAGGGTCATTATTATTCAAATTGGTCAATCACTAATGACATTTATTTATTCATCCCAATCTTTTATGCCTATCTCCTTTCCTTATAAATGTCACATTAAACTCCTTAATCAATCCCATTAAATGCAATTATGTCCCCATCTAATTCCTATAACTCCCTATTAACTGCACATTTACTTCCCTGCTAACTCTGAAGTTACTATCTCTTTTCCATCTACACCTCATATCCTATAATTTACTATGTTATTAATAACTAGTTATCCTAATTATAACTATTATCAATACATCGTATATTATGCTACATATATATATATATATTTTTAATCAATGGGTGTGGTTAAATATGTGTGTGTGTGTTCCCATTTCTAACTCATTAATACATATGCTTAAGAATATCAAAACATACTTATATATACATTTTATAAGGAACATTTATTTCCATATTTTAATATATTAGAGTTATTCTTTCCAAATGGGAATATTCTTTAACTTTACATGAATTACACAAGAAGAAACTTTTGCTCCGTTTGAAATTACAAGGAATTATCTCTTTTCTTTTATTGAAATAAATAGTGCTAGTAACGGAGGAGAACCAATGTACTTTACACATCTCTTTCCTTTTTAATATATTTATTATTACTTCAATGATGCACTTTTTATACATAGTTGGAGAATTAGAAAAATTATAGAAATTACATGGAAATAAATTGTAACCACAACACTCCCAATAAATTAAAATATAGAAATTCACATTCCAAGTCCAATGAGGGCAATTTAAATCTACTAACAATTTACAACACAATTATCATAAATGTAGAATAAATCTTGCAATCTTTTCAACATTCTACTTTAACAACTTTAGGAATTTATTTCCAACTTCCAGATTAGGGTGTAAATATCATTCTTGTTCCAATTACCTAACATACGGAACATGTACGTGAAATTTTAATTGAATACGTTCTTCCTAAGCCTAAATCTCGATAGATCTTGCATAGGCATAATAATTAAATAAAACTCGATAATGTAGGTTTCAATGTTATATATAAATCATATAATTTCCTGCTCACCTTTTAGCTTTCCAAATTTCCCAAATCTGAATTCATCCATTTAATCTGAATATTTTTCCTTTCCAATCCAAATATATATATAACAAAATATGTACATACCATTATAATTATTGGTATGAGAAGAGATTTGGGTTAAGTGGAATATAAAATTATTATTATGAAATTCACCTTTTTCTATAGTATTGATTCGCTCCTTCTCTTCTTCACTTTTATTTTCCACGCCTCTCCAATTATATATATATACACATATTATAACAAATAGAAATAGTGGAGAAGAGAAAATGGTAGAGATTCGCTGCTTTGATCAAAAAATATAAGAAGTAAGCGAGAGATTAGGCCGGTATTTATAGGTGCTCGAATCAATTGTATTCGTTAAATTTAAATATGTTAAATCTAGGTCATTCGACTAAGATTCAACCCTAGTCACCATTCTACAGTCGATCAACCGTTCCATATAGGTGATCAACTACTAGCGACCGACCACTCTAAGGAGGGTGTAGACCGGCGGGGTCCAGGTAATTATTATTATTTATTTCCTTTTGTTCTTTTTTAATTATTTTCGTTTTGAAAACTTCAAATGTTTATAACTTCTTTGTTTAAACTATGATAAAAAAAAATCCAAATATGAACGTTGTTCAGAAAATCATCATGAATACAGTGGTTCAAGTTTCATGGCCAAATTCTAGCATTTTCTAAATTCCATTTTTGAGCCTTAGTAATTATTTATTAATTACTATTAATTTTATGGGGGGCTACAACGAGTCTAATGGGAAAGTAGCAGCTCTAAACAAGTTTATCTATAAGGCTACAAACAAATGCATTCCTTTATTCGATCAAATCAAAAAGGGAAGAAAATTCAAATGAACGGAGGAATGCAAAGTAGATGTTGAAGTATTAAAAGACCACCTTGCTAATCCCCTTACTCTCTAAAAGCAAGTCTTATGGGAGGATCTATTTGTATACTTGGCTATAACTAATTAGGCTATGAGTGAAGCAGTTGTAAGAGAAGAAATATGTGTACAATGACTAATATACTTCACTAGCAAGCGCCTAAGCAAAGCTAAACAAAAATATTAAATTATAGTAAAGCTACTTACAACATACAACTTACAACATAAAAGCTGCGGTCATATTTCTAGGATCATTGCATTAAGGTACTAACTAATAAACCATTAAAGCAGATGCTTCAGAAGCCTGAGACATCTGGCCGCTTCTTAAAGTGGGCCATTGAGCTATGCCAATATGATATTTCCTACTGCCCTCGAATTATCATCAATGGTTAGGCTTTGATCGTATTCAACATGGAATGCATAGCTCCAATAATGCAACCCAATAAGGAACTAGAAGGGCCACCGTAGGTTTGGAAACTCTATGTGGATGGCGCATCCAATGAGCAGGGAGAGGGAATAGGGTAAGTACTTATTCCTCCAATTAAGAAAAAGTAGTGCGGAGTAGTTCAGCTAGAGTTAAATGCAACAAATAACAACGTAGAATATGAAGCATTTGTTATCGGGCTAAAAATGACATAGATAATGAAGGTAACTCATATGGAAATGTATAGTGATTTGCAACTTGTTGTAAATCAAGTGTAAGGAAATTATCAAATTAAAAAACCAACTCTGGCCAAATATGTGAGACTGTCCAAAGAGTTACCAGCCCAATTTGAATAATTTGATATGGAGAAAATTACTAAATATAAAGATTCTTCAGTAGATTTTTTAGCTAAGCTGGCCGGCACTAAGGTTGGGTAGGAAATGAAGGCGGCTGTTGTAGGACATTTAACTGAGCAGAGTATTTTCAAAGCAGAAAAAATTCTTTTGCTAATGTGAGCTCAACGAGCAACAGATCAGGAGACCGTAGATCAAGGGGAAACAAGCAAGATTCAAGATAATCATACCCCACCAATAGTAGATCAAGAAGAAGCAGAATCTTGGATGACTCCCATCAAACGCTTCATGTTGGAAGGAATTTTTCCAACAGATAAAAATGCAGCAAGAAAAATTAGATATCAAGCCCCCTACTTCATGTCCTTTGATGGAATAATCTATAAAAGGGATTATTTAACCCCCTGTTTAATATGTGTAATGAAAGAAGAAGGAGTTCGAATCATGAGAAAACTTCATGAGAGATGCTGTAAAAACTATTCTGGAGGAAGGAAGTTGGTTAATAAAAAATCAATACAAGGCTATTTCTGGTCGACTGCTTTAATCGACGTGCAGGAGTTCATTCATATATATGATAGGTGTCAGAGATTTGCTAACATCCCAAGACTACCTCCACATGAACTTACCCCCATGACCAACCTGCGGCCATTTGTTGTATATGGAATTAACTTAATAGGCCCGCTTTCAATGTCCAAAATGGGGCATAATACAAAGTAGTTGTAGTAGATTACTTCACTAAATGAGTGGAAGATGAATCCCTTACAACCGTAGCTTCTAAAAAATAGTCATCTTTGTGGTTAGAAATATCATCACCAGGTTTGGGATCCCCCACAAATAATCTCTGACAACAGAACTTGGTTCAAAAGCAAGGCATCCTCTGACTTATGTGAGAAAAATGGCATCATTAAAAGTTTCTCCTTAGTAGATTATCCACAAGCAAATGGATAAGTTTAAGCAGAAAATACAGTTACGTTAGTCTTTATACGAGAAAGAAGAGATGAGGCAGTAGTTAGATCTGTAGTTTATAAATAGAGGAAGGCTAAAACATATAATTAATGACTCGGAGAAAGGAATTTCCACAAAAGGAATCTAGTCGGAAGAAGAGTAATGACTAACACAAAGGAGCAAACAAAAAGAGTAATTAGATCAAATTGGGAGGGACCCTTTGTAATGACACGCCTTTTCAACCATCGAAAATTGACACCAAGTACATCCACGGTATTCAAATGCGTACATCCAATCGTCGGAAAGACAGATTGTTAGGGTAAAAAGAAAAAGAAAAGAAAAAAAACAAAAGAAACATAATCTCACAGCTGAATGACAATATATAATGTAACAAATATAGTAAAAGCTGTCACTCTAAAATACAAAGTATACAGAGTTAAAATCAAACCTTATTAACCTGGATAGTTATAACTTCTTGACCTTACAATTGCTGATGGGTATTATATAATAATATAGCGGAAAATAAAATACTATGACAGTTGAGCACCCTACTCTACTCCATAAGCTCTATGTCCCACCAATCACAACCTAACAAAAATACTCGGTCTGAGCTGAGCATTATAATAAAATAACGTCCGCATCTATCTGGAAATACTAGCGTAAGAAAACTCAAGTAACATAAAGAACATATAATAATTTTGTGAGACCACACCACTAAACACGGAACGGGTTTTTACCTCACAAGAACAGCATATATGTCATGAAAGAATGGAAACACAATTGAATAGACCTAAACTTGAAAGAATGGGTGTAAACAAGGTCAAAATCCAAACTTAAAGAAAGGGCACAAATAATCAAACAACGAGAAGAACCCCAGTCACTTCACGGTGTAATTAAGAAAACAACTCAAAGATTGAATCAACAATAAGGAAAGAAATTTTCCAACAAATGACTAGGAGGGCGCGCTTCCTTGACCAAAATATACCTTTAGACAATATACTTGAGAGGGTCATTTTCTCTTATGGATTCTCTCAAAATATACAAGTCGGACCCCGCCAACTTTACTGAGAATCCGAGTATTTTACACCTCCGTGTGTATACCACTGAAACCAATCTAGAGTAGATGTGGAAATACCCTAATGGAAGCAACCCCACATAACTTGATGTCCATTCGCCTTTTTAGTCTTACTCATTTTTCGATAAAGGATAACAACACTCAAATGAGCAACAAACCATCTTAGATTGACGATACACAAAGAAGAGAGATAAATAGATAGTCAATAATTCAACTGTCGAGTAATAAAAAATGATCTATATGGAAATAAAATTTCATACTCTTATTGCTACTCATCTATTGCAAACTTGTGCTATCCCTCGGTTGAAAGCGAAGATGGACAAGTTGAGGCAGTGTTACCTCTAGGCATTGCCTTGGTCACATTTTTAACCTTTGAGATAGAAACGAGTCCATGCCTCAGCCTTTAGCGTTAAAAGTATGACTAGACCCTTTCCATATAAGTGATATCGTTACGGGATCGCTTTTCCATAACCGAATCGAACTTTTGCTAGGTTTTCGCATTAGGATTATGTGTAAAATACTTTAAAAATAGTCCTTTGAAAAATATAATTCTAAAAGGGCAAATTATATTTCCATGTGCATTAAAAACAAGGGTCAAAACAAATGGTAACAACCCATAATTTTTTATTTTTCGAATTTTAATATTTAATTATAAAACCCTGAATTTTGAAGAGGCAATTAATCAAATTTTGTGATAATTAAGAAATTTAACATGATCTTATTTAATCCTGTGCTAAAAATGGGAACATATATATATGTGTGTGTGTGTGTGTGTGTGTGTGTTGTTTGAAAAGAATTTCATGTGCATAACTTATTTTGCAAGTCCAAAGTTCATGAAGGCCTTATCTAGACTTACTAACTCTAGAATTTTTCTATGGCTTCTTAAATACACTTCATATTGGTTGATAGCATCTCTTGGAAGCTTTTGTTTTGATAGTGTTGCTTGAAAACTCTGTTAGCCTCTCTTTGAAGCTTTGTTTTGATAATGTTGTTGGGAAGCTTTGATGGCTTATACTGGAAGTTTTATTTTGATAGCTTCTCTTGGAAGCTTTGTTTTGAAGCTCTATTTTGCTAGATTCTCTTGAAAGCTTTGTTTTGATATTTTTCCTCAGAAACTTTGGTATCTTGTCGTGGAAGCTTTGTTTTGATAACGTTGCTTGGAAGATTTGATATTTCTCTATGAAGCTTTATTTTGGAGAGTTGCAAGGAAAGATTTTATAGTTTCTCTTAGAAGCTTTTATAGCTTCTCTTAGAAGCATCTATTTTCCTATATATATAGTACGCAAAAATATATAGAGTTCATTTGCAAAAGGAGAGAGGTAGCCATATTATCTAGTTTAAAACCATCTCCACAAAACCCTCCTTCTTTCGGCCATATCTCTCAAACTGTTTATCCAAATCAAGTGACTCTTTTTTTGTTGGAAACCTATTTGAAAATGGAAAAAAATTTCTTAGATAACATTGCAAGATTCGAAGGGTAAGATTTTCAAAAATTACATGGAAGTGGAGCTATTTTATGGCACGGCTTCTAATCCCCTGAGATACATACCCTCGATTTTTGAGCCATAACATTTGAATTTCTTATCCAAATTAATTGATTCTTTCTCTGTTTGAAAGGTGATTCAAAAAGCAACAACTTTAATATATATTATTACCTAATTTGAGAGTTATCATTGTCTAATTTGGGTTGGAAGATAGATCATTTTCTGGTCGAAGTTTTTAAGGCAGAATTTATATCTCAACTTCCAAAAATCATAACAAATTGGAAAATGATCCAATAACCTCAAATCTTCACCCTAACCACCCTAGTTTAACCCTCTATTCATGTTCCAACAAGTGGCATGGCACTTATTTGGAAATAATTTTGAGGAAAAGAGGAAAAAAAAGAGTACGACTATGAGCATGAAAGTGAAAGGTGGAGCTTGTCTTGGATGCTTTGCTTTTAGTGATGGTAGGAAAGTTCTAGGGTTCTTGCTTTCGCTCAGGAGGGCTTCACCGTGGATTTTAGGACTTGGCTAGATGATGGTGAGATCTTTGCAATTTATTTGAATTGCATAATGTCATATATGCAAATTAACACAAGTATAGTAGACTTAACACACTATAAAGTTCAGTTTGAAACCCATGGCTTTTAAAAGCAACTAACTAGCTCTATATTATTATTATCCCTTATTTGCCTTTTAAAACAAGAGACAAGGTCTATATTTACTAGATGAATGCTTGGCTAAAACTATATGTGAAGTGAGAAGAGTATTTGCAAATATATGATAGATTGAAATGATAATCGTCATTTGTCGTTGTGTATATTTTATTGACGATTATTGGACAAATGCTCCGCCATTTGTAGGGGAAATCCTTGTACATGACTTGGATTTGGGTAAAAAATAATAATTATTACAAGTATTTAATATGTAACAGCCAACCCCATGTGATTAGAAGTTCATAATTTGACTATAAGGTGTTTAACTACAACATTTGGTTATGGTAGATGATAATTGCATATGAATTAGGAACGAACATCTTACGATTATTTAACTATATAATCTTCGAATACGATATGGGTTAAGGAATTAATCATAATAGATGAAATCTATTATTACTTAAAAATAATAGATGTTTATCTTTCGAATGAAATGTTTTCCAGGAATTACATAGGTATCTTTTGAAATGAATATTTATGAAAGATTTTTACCCATATTTTTTTATAAAATTTATTTTTGAAATAAATGTTGACTTTAAATTCTTTGGATCATGGAGAACTACAATGTCTTGATCCTATATCTAATTGGATTTTCAATTAGATAGGGGTACGTAGACAGTCAAGAGTGGTGGTGATGCATCCCTAATAATAATATAACATTTTCCTGTTTATTAATTGTTATAATTATCTTGTGTTGGTATATCCTTCCTGCTTACGATTTTATTCCGCATTGACATGTTTATTGAGTTTGTAGGAATAACAACTTTTGTACTTTCCATCATAATTGTGCAGTGGTTAGGTTCATGGTTTTGAATTTGGTACATATTAAAGCACGTCCTGTATATATACAATTAAATACTCCGATAAGTAATATTAATTGAACATGTACCATACACATTCAGTAATGTTGAGTATTTATCAAATAATTTTTGTTATTAAATTGATAGTTGTCATTTGTTAGTATAAAGCGGACAGATTTTTGACAATCTTTAACTGGTCTGGAGAGCCGGGTCATCTCAGTTGGTATCAGAGATTAGTTTAGGTACCTAAGTGAAATTCACCTCAGATTAGTAAATCATCTTCTAAATTTTAAATGAAACTACTTTTACTTGATAAATAAATTGGATATGATAAGGCACCATACATCCAACCGGGGTTGTGGGTAATATTAGTTTTGGTGTGTTTAACTTTTGTTTAGTATTTACACTAATATGTACAACGTGTTGACCCATTATTGAGCACCGTATAGAGAGGTCAAATGAAATTTTAAGTTTATGTGTGTATGTGTGTGTATATATGTTCATACATTTGTCTACATATTTTCTTGTAGTTTAAAAAACTAATGATATATATATATATATATATATGCGTGTGTTCATGAACATGTAAGTTAGGACATGAGATAACAAAGAAAGAAATGTTCTTATGTATAAAATGACAAGTGTAAATAGCCAATTTATTATCCGAATTTAACCCATGCATGCTTTGTCATATTAAGAAGCAAGAAAAGAAATGAATGAAGTGGCTCGTGGAGGAAGGAACTAAATGGCTTAGAATGAAAGAAATGACCTCGTTGCAAATAAAATTGGTAAGTGTGCTAAGTTAAAAATATTGAACACATAAATAAGGGGGCATTCTTTCCAATTGCAAAGAGCAAAGGCATGCAAAGTAAGAAGAATATAGAGGAGTTAAAGGTTATATTCACATAAAACCGAGGGGGGAAAAGCTATTTAAATGTAAGTTTTTATGTCATTCCATATGTAATAATTAGGTTGTTTACCATTTATAATTTTGGTTCGAAACTGATAAAGCACTTTTCGGTAATTCAGCTACAACTTTTGCAAATATAAATGAAATTTCGATTTATTTAATTTTCTGGAAAGCTAACTCAGAGGGCTACAACATATATTTTTATGAGTTTTTCAAATTCGGATGTCTACGTAACTGAAATCGAGGTGCAAAGTTGAGAATAATCTCATGCCGAAATGAGTAGAGGGTATTCTTAAGAAAAACACCTTACATTGTCCAATTTTTGTGATTAAATTGATAAATAATTTTAGTGGTTTCTTTCCATGGTAATTAAGTAGATTAATATGTTACTTACTATAGAAAAGTTGGTGCTAAAATCTATTCTTATCATTAAGAAATCAAATCAAACATTTAGTGAAAATCTAGCCAAAAATATAATTGCTGTCGTTAGCGACCCATTTCAGCTGTTACAAAATCGGAGTATAACATTTTGAAGCTTAAGGCTAGCAACAAGAACACTGTCAATCTGCAACGGCTTACAACTATTTCAAATCTTTAGATAGCATTTCCAGAGTGCTATCACAAACTATTTAAACCTGGTAATTAGTAGCGCTTCCGATTTACAACGTCTTTTAGCTGTTATAGAGCGGAAAGCTAGCACTTTGAAGTTTAAAGCACCTAGAACTTTACATAGCATTTCTAAAACACTGTCATTTCTGTTTATTGATAATGGTGGATGTTAACATGCCAGAACTTTTCATAGCACTTGAGAAACGCTATAGTATCTGTTTTAATTTTAATGAACAACCGTAGAACTTTCCATATCACTTTATAAACACTGTAGTTTCTGTTTAGACCCTCTAACCTCTTTGAAACATTTTTAGAACACTGTAGGAACTTTTTAAATGCAGTCACTGACATTTGAGACTTTAAACCATTTATAAATGACTGTACAACAGCTTCATTACAACCTTTTCTTTATCTTTTCTAACTCATATTAGAATATTCAGAAGGTGGTTTGGACTGTCATGACAACGATTTTAGTAAATATTTGTCTTAAATTCTTATATATGTAAGTCGGAAAAGTAATTTAAATTACTTATAGAAGTTTTATAAATCATTTCCTCAATGGTAGTAACTTCAAAGGTGCGGTATAAGACAATAGATCTTGAGTAGTGCACTATTACTCTATGATACATATTGGTACTGCAACAAGTAGAGTACGTCCATACTTGGCGTTCGGATGCCGCCACAATAAAACCTAGTCCAGACTGAGTGTGCGGTTTAGATCCATGTGAACTAGATTAAGTGTCAATGCGGTATAAGGCTGTAGATCTTGAGTAGTGCACTATAATTCTCTTGTACATATCGGTACTGCAACAAGGAGCGTACATCCTTACTTGGTTTTCGGACGTAGACCGCAATAGGATAAATTATCTTAGGATCTAATCCAAACAGAGTGTGAAGATTAGATTCATGACAAAGTGTTAATATGGTTTTGGATAAATATGATTTTGATTTAAATTAAATAATTTCATATCGAAGTTAATATTGAATACTAGTTTGTTTGTTTCTTTTAGATAATAATAGTAAATTTATTTTGAATATCACCTTGAACTTTGATATAATGTTATCTTTGCGAATCAATTTTATGATATAACTTGGAAACCATTATTACTATGACCTATTTAGATGAATATGATTATGGTTTTGATAAAAAAAATCTCATCAAAATTTCTATTACAAACTCGTTTAATTTATCCATACATATTATTTGAAAGTCTATCTTGAACATAATTTTGGATTTTGATATGACATCATCCTGATAGAATTACTTGATGATAAAATTGAAAATCCTTATAATACAACTCTTACTCTCTAGTACAATTTGATAGGTACTGCGATAAGGAAAGTACACTTTTACTTGGAGTTCGGGTAGTGGCTGCAATAGAATCTAATCTGGACTGAGTGTGCGGTTTAGATTCGACTAAGAAAATCTACTCCAAACTAAGTGTGCAGTTTAGATTCACGTGAAGTAGACTAAGAAGATATACTCCAAACTAAGTGTGCGATTTAGATCCATTGAAGTAGACTAAGAAGACCTACTCCAAACTAAGTGTGTGGTTTAGATCTATGCAAAGCGGTAAGAAGATCTCCAAACTAAATGTGCAGTTTCGATTCATGTGAAGTAAACCGGACATCAATATGGATTGGGATGCATATG
Source organism: Allium cepa (assembly GCA_030765085.1). Lineage (NCBI taxonomy): Eukaryota > Viridiplantae > Streptophyta > Magnoliopsida > Asparagales > Amaryllidaceae > Allium > Allium cepa. Next base: position 951,345,691 of record CM060934.1, on the reverse strand, counting down.
ATTTTGGCTTTTGGCCTAAGAAAACAACTACGTCGAGCTTGATCCTCTAATAGTACATTGGCAGCCAAGTTGGTATTGTGACTTAATCCACTTTCCATTTATATTCTTTTGTATATATGTTTCTTTATATAATCAGGTAGTTTTTGAACCAAAATTGGGAAAGGAAAATCAGAAAATACCTCTGTGAGTATTCCTTTTTGATGTTATATTAAAAGATGATTAGAATACATTGGTTTAATCAATAAATATTCACTTCTCTATTGTTCAGTTATGATAGTGTCTATATCGATCCTATCATATCTAAACCGATTAATTTAAAAGAAATGCTTTATCTTGTTGATATATTATGTGATTAATGGGTAGTCAGTAGACAGGTTACATCCCTCAACGTATCACTGTATTGTCTCTAGTAATATGATGTTTGAATATACCATAATCCAAATTTTCAAACTCAAAATTAATGTTTTGAAAATGGTGATAATTCAAGCCTAACCACACATGGACACACAATATTACTTTTGTCAAATATTCGGCTTTCATTATATTATTTTGCTATGCTGAATTTCGAGGAAGAAATTATTTTAAGGGAATGAATGTAACAACCAAATTTTTTGATTTTTTTAATTCTAATATTTAATTGTTACGACCCTAAATTTTAAAGTAGCAATTATTCGAAAAAAATTATAATTAAGAAATTCAATATGACCTTATTTAATTCTGTGCTAAAATGAGAATATTTATATGTGTGTAGATATGTTGTTTGAAAAGATTTTCATATGCATAACTTATTTTGCAAGTCCAAAATTCATGAAGGACTTATCTAGACTTGCTAACTCTAGAATTTTTGCATGGATTCTTTAATACACTTCATATTGGTTGATAGTTTCTTTTGGAAGCTTTGTTTTGATAGTGTCGATTGAAATCTCTGTTGGCCTCTCTTGGAAACTTTATTTTGATAGCGTTGTTGGGAAGCTTTGATGCTTATATTGGAAGTTTTATTTTGGTAGCATTGTTGGGAAGCTTTGATGGCTTATATAGAAAGTTTTGTTTTGATAGCTTCTCTTGGAAACTTTATTTGGAAGCTCTGTTTTGCTAGCTTCTCTTGAAAGCTTTCTTTTGAAATATATTTTCCTAGGAACTTTGATAGCTTCTCACGGAAGCTTTGTTTTGATAACATTACTTGGAAGCTTTGATAACTTCTCTATGAAGATTTGTTTAAGAGAGTTGCTTGGAAAGATTTTATACCTTCACTTGGAAGATTTTATAGCTTCTCTAAGATGCTTCTATTTTCCTATAGATAGATAGGGAGAGGGATAATTCATGAAACACCCCACATCCCTTATTATACCCAAAAGGACACAGTAAAAGGCATGGTGCATTGTAGATATAACTAAAGCTAACAGAGACTAAGATTCATAAGAAAAAAACAGACAAAAACAGCGAAAATTTAAAATAATAACGTAATTGAAAAAAAACTTCATAATTACTTCATAAATAAGTCAAATACCAAATACCACATGCATGTCTAAAAATCCAATATGTCTCATGAAGCAAAAAACTCAGAGTCTCAAAAATCAGAGTACATAATATCCCTCACACTACACCAAAACAGGCAAATTCTAACATTTATAAGTGTTACAAATAATTTTAGTAACACTTTTTAAGTGTTACTAATGGACTGTGAGGAATGGAGCGGCCAAATTTGTAACACTTATAAGTGTTACAAACATACGTATTACTAACACTTATAAGTGTTATTACCTAAATATACGGTAACGCTTATAAGTGTTGGTAATGAAATATACGATGACACTTATAAGTGTTGGTACAGAAATATACGGTAACCCTTATAAGTGTTGGTAACGAAATATACAATAACACTTATGTGTTGGTACAGAAATATACAATAACACTTATAAGTGTTGGTACAGAAATATACGGTAACGCTTATAAGTGTTGGAAAATGATTATTCAGTAACATATATACATATACATACATACATACATATATATATATATATAAATTAAACGCAATGTTTAAATATAAACACTCTGCAAATAATGATTTCCATATCACAAATAATTCATCATACATATTCAATGCAAAGTTTAAACAAATGTGGTATAATATATCATAAACAATTCTTAACATATCTAAAATACCACAATGTCATATATTCAGATATTTTTACAACATAAGCTTCAATATTTTTTTTCAAAATACACTTAAAGTTTAACTTACAGTTAACCTAACCATTCATGATCATCCACTCCAAACTCTAATGGTTTTGAATATTCTTCAACGTCCAATACAACAATCCAAAGCGTCATTCTTCAAGTTCCTACATTTAATATAAACACACGATAAAACTTATACCTTCAAAATCAAAAGGTTAAAGACTGAGTTACAACTCACGTTCTAATTTTTTTTGTATTTATGAATTCGCAAACTTAGTATGCAAAATACATGTTAATCAAACTTAATTAGCATTTGCGAATTGAGTTTGCAAACCCAATTTGCATCGGTTTTGCTACATGCATTATTTAATATAAACTTGGGTCTTGATTTTATATAAATTATCGTTCAAAATATGTAAAATTTATAGTAGTGTTCACGCTAAACATGTTGCATTATACTCTAGGAACGAACAATTCTATAATAATTTGTGTTATGACGGAGGAATATTTGTTTTACAAAGCGCCGAGACCTAATATTACAAACCCAGCACACTGAGAACGGTGCTAAGTTGCAACAACCGAGCATTGTTTCCAATTGCAAATGCAACTAGGTAGTGCTCAGTTCAGTTGCAACAATTGAGCACTGTGCCCAGTTCAGTTGCATTCCCAACTAAACTACTCGGTTCAGTGGCAAATGCAACTAAGAATCGTGTTCAGCTGCACCAACAAGTTGCATCATTAAGTGGTCTTTGAATGTTACCAACAAAATCAAGTTCTGTTTAAAATAATTAATATTTCAATAGGATTTACTCGAGATTTAACTCACTGCCAGCTTAAGCAAACTGGGTTGCATTTACATTTAAGGCAAACCCATCCACTAACCCTATAATAATTAAAGGTTAAATGAGTCTATCCAATATAGTTCCCAACACAGCTAAATTATACTTGAATAATTTATAAGAACAATCTTGGGAAATTTTACAAACTAATGGGCCAAATAAGATAAAGGAAATGATGATATTGACCACTGGCTTGACATTTAAAACAAAGAAAGAAAGATGGTTTCAAATGTGTACCTCTTGCCAGGAAAAAGTGGTCTCGGAAACATTTAGGCGAGCATAGGATTTCAAAGTGACATCTGCCAGGCATAAAGCAATTTCAATAAAAACCAAGGAGAAATTGACACATCATCTCTATATAATATAGAAAGAAATACAGGTATACCTGTAGAGTATAAACAATATGGCCTACCAATTAATATACGAAGAACATGTAAATATTAGGATTCATGTTTATTTAACAATGCTATTTATTCTCTGTCTCTACATTCATAATTTATTCCCCTCTACCATACATGAAACATTTCTCGTAGATAAACAGAGGAACCCTTTCATTCTTCCCACTATAAATATCTAAGTTGCACAGCAGTAAATTATATCTTGAACATGGAGTACCCACGGCAACTATACTCATCCGATACACCACTAATCAACTCCTTACTTAACGACAGTCCTGATTATGAATCCAACCCAATTGATGTTCACAAAAATATGATAAACAACAGGATTAACACGTGTGTGTGTGTGTGTGTGTGTGTGTGTTTGTGTGTTTATGTGTGTGAATAGAGTAAATTAATGGAAGCACAAATTGAACTATTAAACTAAATTACAAGGAAGGAATGGTAAGGAGTCTAAAAGTCAAATACTGATTACTAGATAGCACATCAACTCAAAGAAACTAACAAACCCTATCAATATTTTATATGTTTGACAGCATCTTCGGATGCCAGAGTACAAGATTTGATAACAGTAAGGTATTACAGTATAATTTTAACACTGGGCACCAAGTGCAAACTATTTCTTATGATAAACCCTATCAATATTTTATATGATAAACTTTTCTTTTTAGCATTTGGGATACTTTGCCCTCATTTATTATGGTCTCATGTCCCCGTCAGTGCCATCTATCTTCTTTACCTGTAGTTTGCTTAGTTAATGAAAGGATGAGATGATATGTGCATATGAAAAACACAACTGCATTAAGGACATGAGATCTCAACTTCTTTTTAGCTTAAAAACAACGGAACCACGCTTTAACAAGTTTTGTTAAAAGGGTACATTAACTAGATTTACATATATAAGGTTAACTGTATTCACCTGTAATGGTTGACAATTCGAGCTGATAGAGAAGGAGCAGGATAAAACATGGAGACATTAAGCACCAAAGCATCTATTTCAGTGGGTTTGAACCCTGTCTTCTCGAAAAGAGCATCGAGCATCCCCCAAAAGCATTCATCCATTTCATACATGGAATCATTAAGAGTAGGGCAGTCCTCGTCGCCTCTAACAATGTTATGAGGGCCATAACTGTGCTCTCCTATGCCCGAACTAACTATAATTTTCAAAAGAAAATGATATTCCTCCAGTCCAAGGAATTTTACGATCATCGGTTGGTTTATAACACATGTAGTCAATGAGGTAACAACTACTGTTTCTCCACCTATCAAAGAGTTTGTACAATAGGATTAGAGATATGAAGAGAAGTATGACAGCTGATTGTAAGAGAGAGAGCTCCATATGATATGATTTAGCTATAGAGTAGTGCTACTTTCTTTATTTGTATGGAAGTTGCATGAAATTATATAAGAAGTCTGGTACACATAGAGAAGGGTGCAATAAATGAATTTTATTAATAAAGATGATCCAACGGCCATCAACTTTGAATCTTTGATTAGTGCATTAAGAGTAAAATCAGCTTACTCGTATCTTGCCAGCAAAATACAGCAAACACAACATTGTTCATTACACTATTAATTAACCCCACATTCCACAAAACAACACTTTTCTGTAAGTAGGATCGACGTAACTACTGATCATTTCTATCTAGCCCCACATTCCAATTATTTTTAATATTCATATGCATATTCCAATAATAACAATCCAATATGGTAACTAGAAGAAATGACACCCAAAGTCTAGTGTGCATATATGTGTATATATAGTATCATTTAGAATGAAAAGCTATGTCAAATAATGAGTAAGTAAACTGGAAAAATCCAAAATACATGCTCGAATTATTGGTTCACTTACAGGACATCACTAGTTTGATATTTGTAAACACAGATCCAGTAATGCATGTATAAGTAACAAAAATATTGGCGAAACATGTGTCATTAGAAACCAAATTAGTTCAGGTTTGAGTCCCTTGTTATAACCCTTTCAGGAAAAAATCCTAACAAATGTAATTTTTTTACCAGAAGCAATTACCAGTAAAAACGAATTATTAAGTTTATGCTAAACATATTCTAAAGTTTATGAAAGCAATAAAGGGTCCGCTAGGAATCTTTTCGGAAATATATCTTGAGAAGTGGAAATTAGTGGGTTCCACAGTACAATCATTGATTTTTATATAATTACTGGAGAAATGCTAAGCTGGGAAGAGTTGCTTATACTTGCTAGCTGATTTGTGAGAAGTGGTAAGCAATCGATGATAACAGATTGATGGAGTGGTAAGCTGGGAAGGGAGTATAGTAATGCTCTCTCAAAGGTAGAGTGTTGCTAGCATTTCTCAATATGCCTTTACCTATCAGCTCTAAATGCCATAATGATGAGTCGTTTAACGTATCAATATTAAGACAAAAGGAAGTCATTTTCCATTCTTTTAAGCTAATAACTTTTAGCACAATAATAAATATACACAGAATAAGGAAGAGAAGTGCAAAAGGAAGTTACCTTCATTACAGGATCAAAAAGTAAACAAGTCATTATGGTCGCCTGATATTTCCTGTGAAACGCAAATATTTTGGGATCACAGAATAAAAATACATAACAAATGAAATCTCAATAGAAAATGTGTGTACCTAGGCAATAGTACATCAGTATCAGGCAGAAACAGGGTCCAAAGGGAGGTCAGCAACTTTGGTTCTGCATGGCAGAGATCCTTCCAAATTTAGCAACAGTGATTAGTGATGAACTATAAATTACTGATTATTAGAATTATGGAAGTGAACCTTGAACTAAAGATTTACAAGGAAACATGCATCATTACACCTCTAATCCAGTTAATAAACCGCTATATATTAACCTAAGGCAATTGATCAACTTTATATATAAAACAAATGCAACAAAATATAAAACTATTGATGCAGATAATAAATTAAATAACAATATATTAACCTAAGGCCAATCATCATTAAAAATATCAAACTTAAAACGTATCCATGGCTGAAAACATTAAATCAAAATAAAATCATAATGAAAAATGCTGCATTCCAGCTCCAACCGATCTCTCCACAAACCTTGCAGGAACCTCCTCAGTAAATTTATTACTATTCAAATATAAACTTCCAGCGGCAGCCAACATAGGCAACACACTCCCAGAAAACCTATTGTAGCTTAGATCCACCACTAGTATGCTCACCTTATTCTACGGTACCACTGGCCTGAAAAATGTATTCCTCTGCAGCAATAAACTTTCCAATAGGTAATTAAACACGGAATTCGGATTGGGCCTGAAAGGAAGTTTTTGCTTAATGCAAGGGAATGAAGCTCGGAGCACTTACTGATGGATTCGAGTATTGATCCGAAATCCCTACCCGGAATGAGGGACATAAGTATGTTGGGTTTGACAAAGGTAGAAGGACATTAAAAAACATACATTTAGGCTTTTATTCTCCATGGCCTCCCTGCAAACCACAAAGATTAGAAAGACCAACTAAGAGCTGGAAATAATGGATTATAACATGGATGAAGGAATACCATTAAATCCACATCATGCATTCAGCATCTAAAACAATGATGGTATTAACACTTCAAAAAAATGCAAACATAGGAACTATGGTACAAATACCAGTAATTTATTGGAAAAGAAATTATTTGCATCAACAATTTAATCTTTAGCCAACAGAGAGAAATGTAATACTTTTCATAGTCAATAAAGATATTGCGCAAGCTAATAGGACATATCTAACTTACATGTTGAAGTCGGGAACAATAATAATATTAAACATATCAAGGTCATATTCACGCCCAAATGCTCCCCTAAGCCTAGGCAAAATATACTGACTTCCTCATCCCACTTTTTGCTGTCTTCAGTGAATACATTGCATGGATTGTTTTGGGTACATCTTTAGATGGGGTCCAAATTCTCAAGACAACGTTTCGTCCAGAACAAGTCATGAAGATGTCTTCTCTACTTTCCAACTAACTAGCAATTAACATAAATAAGTAACTGGGTTTTCTAAATAGATCCTTCCATATTGCATAGTGTTTTCCACCCTAATTATAAGAACTAATATGAAACAATAGTTTAACAAAACACAACTTAAATGTAAGTTTAGTAAGATGGTGATACCTCAAGATCTCGTTGCACAACCAAATAAAGTTAAGTTAAAGTATGATGAACAATATACCAAAATACCAACGAGTACCAACTTCCAATTGGTTGCATCTTTAGCTAATATATGGACACCCAAACCAAGTTCTGATTTCACAATAGCTCAGTGAGTATTGAAAGCCACGAAATAGATGGATCGAGACAGCCAGTTAGGCCAAGCGATCCAGCATGGGGATCGCCAAGGGGGAGGGCAATGACTCTATTCAGCATAGAAAACCCATTTGTTGCTAATTTGGGTAGGAGGAACATTAAATTGACGTACCTTTGTGAAATCGAAGATGTTGTTTGGGTTGTAGGTGTGGCTCTGAACGGTAGACGAAGAAATCTTAGACGAATGATGCAGCGTTTCACAAGTAGGGCTGGATGGGTCAAAAAAGAAGCAGTTTTCGGTATTTTGCAATGAAGGAAGAGAGCAGTTGGATGTTTGGTAGCTTGGAGGATGTGCGAATGGCTAAACGCTGGTATGGAATGGGAATGGGAAAGCGTCAGAAAATGGTGATGGCGAAGGGTAACCCTAATCTAATTAAAAATTATGCGGCCGACAGGGGTGATGGAAGGGGAAAGCGTTAGAAAATGCAACATATGCAAGATTACATAATGGTCCAATTTTTAGTGAGTTATTTACAAATTTACCAACTGTTCTAACACTTTTTTGTGTTGTAAATTATAACTAATGTGTTGGAAAGTTTATAAAAAACATTATTTATATTTCCCAACACTTTTTCAGATATCCTGACACTTTTTTATTGTCGGTAGGCTGTAACATTTATAAGTGTTAGAAATTAACAAATAGAAAATGTCGCAAAATCACTATTTTGGTGTAGTGTCATAATAAGCTAGTACATAGAAAGAACAAAAGATGAAAGAAAAGAAATACATGGTAGCAAACTTCTCTAATAAATCTCCAAGCAACTGTATTCTACTGTCCTTTACCTTGATTGCCTAGGAGGGAAAAGGGGAAAATAGAGGAGTAGATTATATTAAAAGTCTGGTAAATGATAGTAATTACTAGAGTCTTTAAGAAAAGTAATAGAATCTACAATAGTTCTAGTTTAAAAAGGGGAAAGAAAGGAAATAGAAAAGAGATAAACCAGAAATAAATACGATTGACTATAGGATATGTTAACTTTGATTATTTGCACTTGTCCTTGATTTCTGCTTTGATTAGCTGAATTTCTAATCATGTAATTAGGATGCAACCCTAATCCTACCCTTTTGATCGACATGCTATCCTATAGTACATTTCTACGGATCAAATGCTATATAACTCCCTACACAGAATGTTACTATGGACCAGGCGATATATATATCTTCCTACATAAAAGGCATTTATTTATTGTAGACTGGATACTATATAACTCCATACACAGAATGTTACTGTAGACCAAACGACATATATAGCTCCCTACACAGAAGGCAATGGTGTCTATGAAAGATACCCATACTAAGCGCTTGGAATGCATAGCGATTACTGAGCACCCGAATGGAAGTCGCATGCGTAACTGCCACCATGCCCATCATATCTTTTGCTCCACCTATTAGATCTTCTTATTACCTCAAACTCCAGCATAAGCATGCCTCTCATCCAATTTCAAGCTAATGTGGGATCACCATGTGTCCGTAGAATCTATAGGGGAAATGTTGTTGGTGCTGGCCCGTCATCCAAACAATATCTAATTGTGCCCCTTATCCAAATACCCCATGATTTGGACTTCTAATTTGACCAATTACTACCATTTTTTGCATAAGTGCAGCCTTGTCTCGCTTCAGGCTAATGTGAGATCACCGTTTTGTCTAATATGGAATGCTATTTGGTACATGTCCTACTTTCATCTTTGCTTATTAAACTAGATAAATCATTTAAATAAGCTTATACACTTTTGTCTACTATCTGTGCTTATTAATTTCATCCTAAGTTTTAAATTTAACCTTATTATGTTCTTTTTCTTATTATAACCTACGTTGTAATCATGCTTATTACTTAACCCAAGGTCAAAGTGTGAAAATAAGCCTCTTCCGTCTTTTACTTTTTTCTAGTTATAATTCTAAGTTATAACTACGCCAATTAATTAGTCCATCTAATTATAATTAGACATAGTTTTAGTCCAATTCCATTTATATTACAGTCTTTATAATTTATGTCTCATAATTATAAATAGGCCAATCTCTTTAATTCGGTCCAATTAATATCATATTTTGGTATAATTTCAGTCTTAGTTCCATTTTATTACAGTCTTTATAATTTACATCTTATCTGTCCTTACTTTAGAATTCTTATAATTTAATCCAACTTCGTGTTAATTCTATTGTAATCCATACGCGAAGAAGAAGGAGAAATAAAAGAAAACTGAAAATAGAAGAAAATCCAAGGCATGGGAAGAAGATGTAAATAACGCACAAATAACAGTAAATAGATTAAAATACTGTAAATAAACTGTAAATAAATGGAAAATCTATAATTAATAGAGATAACTAAAATTAACTAAAAAGAATAGCTAGAAAGAAATAGACTGAAAATAACTATAAAAACTATAAATAAAACTGCTAAAAAGGTTATTCCAAAATTCATAGTAAAACTAAAACTATTGGAAACCCTATTATTTTAAATTACTTAAAGAAATCTTAAAGTGATTACAATCACTCGACTATGGTCCTTAGCTCTTCCCATTAGGCCTTCATGGATCCACTTGGTGTTGTAAAAATATTTTTATTAAAAATATTCTCTCCTTGGAAAATTATTTCTTTTTGGGTCCTTCCTGAAAAGGTGAAGCCAAGCGGAGAAAATCTAAAATGAGAAAATGTATTAGGCATGGGTTCTTATTTATAGGGGTAGAAGTGGATCTCAGACCATTGTATTTGGGAATTGAATAGGATGCAACCACGTCATAGGAAGAATAGGAGCCATCGAATGCAAGGATAGAAGGACCAGATGAAGCCAAATAATGCAAAACACGCGTATAAAAATTGAGCGAACAAATGTTCATTCGTTCGCTTATTAGGGAAGGCGGGTCGACCGCCTAGTCGACCGCCCCTCCCCCTAGGTCTACAAGCCGGTCGACCTAGGGCATTATATATATATGTATGTATGTATGTATTCATGTTCTTGTTTATTTTGTAACTCGTTCATTTAGCTCGGATTTTGACGTTCTATACATTGAAATTTACCAGAAAATTACACGGACACAATGGTGCAACTCCCATGGCTCAATTATGATAATTTCACAAACTTAAATTATTATTCAGTTAATTGACGAATTAATTATTATGGGTTAAATTTCAAGTTGTTATATTCTCCCCTCCTTAAGGGATTTCGTCCTCGAAATCTCTAAGGACAAAAGAATGTACTAAATGTTTTCATCCAATTCTACAACCGACTACTAAATCATCAACAATTCATCTATTGTCCTTAAGTTTTTCAAATGCAATTTATGATACTTATGCAGTTATTGTAGTGAAATGTCCTTAACTAAAGTAAAAGATTAGGCAGTCCACTGATTTAGTTGACCTCTTTTTATGCAATCATGTCCATACCATGCGTCCAAATGAATGCAAAAATTTCCTAATGATACTAATAATTCTATATGCGCGCTACAAACATCATTCAATTGCAACAATCATATGATAAACATCCATTTATAGCAACCATGGAAATAAAATAAAAATGCGCAAACATCCATATGCATATGCTCTAGTGTCCTAGTTAGGCCGATCCCTAAGGAATAATAGTGTCCAGTGTACCTATATGCATCCATTAGCATCCACTAGAAAACACTTGCAACCACTAGCATATATCATTCATAACATGTTCTATTAACATGTTTACATCAAATCCTACCATCCATAGGTTAAATCCAAAGTCCCACTCTCTCAAAGGATAAGAAAGGAAAGAACATATTCAAAACTAAAGATGAAAATATAAAATTAGAAAACTTATTATAAAAGAATGTGGATATGCGATACGAATTTTAAGACTAATCAAATTAATTTTCTCTGAAATCTATCTAACCATGCCGGAACCAAGAAGCAACCTTTCTGTAGACTCCAACTAACATGAAGACGTCTTAAACGGCCTTCCCAAAAAGAGCTACAAAATTTTCCATTCCATTTCTAGCTTGAAAACTACTACCATATGAATTCCAATACAGAAAGATGCTTTTCCCAAGTTCTTCCAAAATCGAGAATACTCGTTCTCAACCATGCTTATCTTACTATCCTACTAATTTCATTTTACTGTTCCTCATGAATCAACATTCCTAGGTTCTTACTAGTGTCATGTACACTTTACGGAAACTTCCATTATTACTTCTAAAAGTAATTACTGCTATCTTCTTACACCTTTTTCCGTTACTCCTAGGAAATGATTCTTATCTACTTTACATTTAAAAGTTTGATTTGCTATTTATCACCTTGTTTTAAAAAGTAACCTTTTTAAAAAATTAAAACATCAAATCCCAAAATCTTTGTCTTTAAAAGTTTTATCTTTTCACTTTCTATTTATTTCAAAAATACTTGGTCACTTAATATTATTTTCCAAACCTAGAGGGAAAATTTCTAAATCTTTAAGTCTGAAACTTATATCTCTCTTTTTTTTAAAGACTTTTATAGTTTGCTAAGAAAAATTGAATTTTAAAATTTTACTTTTATTAATTTTTTCATTTCAAAAACTTATTTACTTTCTCATCAAACCATTTTATTTTAAAATATCTTTAAAATATCCTTTAGATGTTTTCAAAACAGCTTCTTATCACACCTAACAGTCTCGTATCTTAATGTATTGGAACTACTTTCTCTTATGAGAAGTTATTAATGCTAAAATCCTCTATGGTCCTTTTAAAAGTATATTCATGTTTAAGTGAAATACTAGGAAGTTGTATTATATTTTTCGAAATAGGCTATACAAAATATGGTGTTTTTCATACCTTGTATATCTCTTTCATGTATTCCTTGTAACTTGCACAAGACATTTTTATTGGTTTCATAGAAAATCGTACCATTATTCTTTTCATTCCAATAGATTAAAATATGTTTAAATTACATTCTTCCATGATAAATATTTTCTAATATCGAACTTACGCACTCATCTTAAAAAACTGTTTTAATATTTCCATAACTACAAGAACACTTCCTTATACTTATTAATAATAAGTGTACTCTACAAACCAATTTGTTTCTATACTTAAGAAATTACCTTTTAAAATACCTTTTTTTTGAGTTAAAATGGATATTTCTTAAAACACCGTTACTACAACCCAAAAAAATATTAGTTTATTATTTCAATTAAATAAATGCCCATAAATCTCATATACCTATGTAAAAATATTTTTCTTGGGAGTCACTTACTGTAACAATAGTGTTATAGCATATGCTCCTCCTATTTTTCATGAAAACATTTATTACAACAATAAAAGTTGTAATCTACATTTTCGATACTTGATACACTCTAGGTTTTTATATTTAAAATATTTGTTTACTTTCAAAGAACCTTGTGAGTTATACATATATACACTCCATAATTCTTCAAAAAGAATTCCAATTTTTCATTATATAAAAACCAACTTAAATTTCTTACCATTCTTCAAAAAGACCATGCTTATTTTCTGAAAGAAAATATTAACAATTAAAATTTTCAATTCTAACAATCATATTTTTTTCAACTTTTTAAATTTCAAAATTTTCATTTTATTAGGCTTGGCATAAAGTGGATCTTTCTACTTACTACCCTAGAGTGCTTTTCCTAAAATAAAGGCTTTTACTTCTATTCCTCTTTTATACTCATATTTATTCTAAGGCATCACCGTCAAATCCACTAGTCTGAGACAATTATAATTTCTACAATTACCTACACATGGACTTTCTTCTCTACGTATCTACTGAATCTTATTGTACATCTCTAACCTTTGCCTACCTCTCTTTGGATTTCCATAATCCCAATCCAAAATGTACAAAACCGTTTCTTAAATCCCTATCATGTGTACACATTCTCTATGCCCTAATAACGCAATTCAAAAGTGATACTTCAAGAACTCTGCTCTCAACCGACGAACACAAAGCGTACAAAGAACATCCTTTAGATGAATAACATGCTCTTCCATACTTCTTGGAAAACACCGAAATGTCGATCAGTGTAATGACCCAAAATTTTAGATAATTACTGGATAAATCGAAATTGAAATTAAATATTGTAAATTAGGAAATATTCAATGATACATTGATGTAGAAATTTGTTTAAAGGATTCTAAATTTACCAATTAGTCCAAACTGATAAGAAGTTGTAAATAATTAAATTTGAATTGTAAAATGGATCTAATTAACTTATTATTAAATTATTTAATTAACTGTAAAATAGCCATTTTGGCCACTGACTCGAATTTCAATGAAACTAGTTTAATCAGATCTGTAACGGTGAATTATTGTAGGATTTCAAGTTTCTTAGCGATCGGAATTGTCGTTTGATCGTACGGACTCGAAACGCCTTGAAATCAATCTAATTGAAACCAATTTGAAATAACTTGATTTTAGCATAACTTCTTCATGCGATGGAATTTGGACTTGAAACCTATTCCATTGCGTTTAGAATATTTAAAAACATCTATTTGGATATATGGGTTGACCCAATTTCGTTCCGGAATCGAAACGGACTTCTAGGGCCATTTATCGTTCAACGTTCCAAACCAATCGTATACGTTCCTCTTTTTTTCAGCTTTGTCTATATATACCTTGTTATAAATCCTAGCCTATTTCTTATTCCTCATTTCTATACGTACAATTCAGCTGTCACTCCTCCTCAACGGCAGACAAGCAAATTCTCACTTCCAAATTCAATTCAATTCAAAACCAAATCAAAATTTCAAACTCTTCAAACTATGTCACATTTTATATCGTCAGAAAGCTCTCGACGAGCACATCTCAGATCTGTGATTTTTTTTTCAATATGAATCTCTATTCGTCCATAAATTAAAGAACAAAGCACGGTCGTTCATCATGTCGTAATCAACTTCGTCTGATCGTTCAATCGAGGGTAGGGTTGTCAAGAGTTGACCGAGTGCTGCTCATCAAAGTTGTTAATTCGTCGAATTAATGGCTAGATCTATGACAAAATTGCATTAGGGTTTCGAATTTTTTTGGAGCTGCGGCTGCTCAAACTCGAGCACGTCAGGGTGGTGCGTGGCCTTTGTGGCGAATGACGGAGCTGCGCGTTGTCTGGGTGAGGCGCTGGCCACGGCGTCGATGTGGAAGACGAACGTGCGGTGGGTGGCGGCGATATCTTGGTCAACGTGGGCAGCAAATTGGGTGCGTGCGTCGTTCATGAACAGGGCTTCTATATGTTTCGCGTGAGGTTGGCGTGTTCTGGAAGAGAGAGAGAGGGTGAAATGTCTCGTTCTGGTTTGCTTTTAATTTTTTTTATTTCCATTTTCAATTCGTTCTAATCGTCATAACTTTTGCGTACGAGGTCTGTTTCATGTGTGGTTTTCTCCGCTAGGCTCGTATTGGAATTCCAGACATTTTGAAGCTGGTTTGGAAGGATTACGAGACTGTTCAATTTTTGGGTTTAAATTGGATTTAAATTCAATTAAAATTCAAAAGGTGAGTGTTTTAACCCACTCACAACTTCTAAAATTTCTTATGTTTGTTAAATTGATTTATGATGTGATTAGAAATTTATTTATGACTGTTTGGCATATTCTTAATCATCATCCCGATTAAATTGAATTTATTTGAATTAAATTGTTATTTAATTTATTATTGCATATAAACTGCCAGTTAAATTGTTATTTAATTTATTATTGATTATAAAATGCCAGTAAATACCTGTTATTTATTATCTGTTCTATATTGATGTTATTGATTGAATTAGATGATGATTATGATAAATGTCTGATGATTGATATTGGATGAATGGATGTTGTATGTTATATTGTTCTAAACTGCAAGTCGTATGTATTTTTATTTCATTCGGGATTGCGGTTTGAAATGATATATAACCGTATTTATATTTTAAACTACGGATTGAAATGATAAATATCTGTATCACTTGACCATAGGATAGAAAATTATATACAGACACCATGGCCTACATATAAAAATATTTTGATATGATTTCTATGGTTTTATAAAGAAATATATGAGTTATATAATTATTGATTTTAGATATTATATAAATATTATATTATTATTGATTTTTAGCTACGTATAAATTTGTTTTGAAATATAAAATAAGTTAAATAATTAAGTTTGATTGTTTTATATAATATGGTGAGTATCTGTTTAAATTATATTATATATAGTGTTTATAAGGACTTAAATAAAATTAAGGTTGGAAGGTAAATATGAATTGATTTGAATTAAATTATTTAAGAATTACACTCGAACAAATTTGATTTGAAATTTTAAAAAAATTAAGATTTTAAAGGGTATGATTTTTGTAACTTGATTTTGGTTTAGTGCGATTTAAATAAATATCAAGTTGATTTAAATGAATATATCAAGTTAAATAAATTGAAAGAATATCCAGTTATTTGAAGTTTAAAAGTTTTACTTAAATGATATTGGATTTATTAAGTAAACATTTCAAATCTAAATAATAATAATTTAATTTAACATATATATATATATATATGGAATTATCAAAGAATTAGTTTTGAAATGGTGGAATATTTAAAGCTTTGAAATATATGGAAATTGAAATGGTTTATTTGGGGGTTCAGATCTGTATTTGGAATTGATTTTTGAAATTGAAGAAGTTATTTTATTATATAAAGTATTTTAATATTTGAACCATTTAAGTGATGGAAATTATGTTTCAAAGTTACTAATTTCAAAGTATTATGATTTGAAAATGTTATAATTTCAAGGATTTGCTCTCGAAATATTATAAATTTGAAAGTGCTATGATTTTGGAAAGGATATATTCGAAATAAAAACGATATTATATTGATTTGGGTTTTAATAAAATGATATCTTATTGATTGGTTTTTGAAACGGAAATGATATCGTATTTATATGGTTTTGAAATGGATATTCTAGTTTTGAAGCATAATTATTTTGAAATGACCGCGGTGTTATAATTACGTTTGGTTGTTAAAGAGACTGGAATCGGAAGTTGTCATACTCTTTGCCAACTCCAAAAACCACTTTAACAACCGTGTACGCGATGGAGATTCCAGAATGATTTGGGATGGTGGCGACGTTCCCTTGAGATATATACTTGGACCCAATTCCCATGAGTTGGCATAAGGTGGCTAAAACAGGAGCGATTGACGGGCTAAGAAGGTAGCACCTTTTATCGGACACACTCCTTCGATACCATTCTATTACTTTGTAATTAATTGGGGCCCTTTTGGTTTTTGGGGGTGTGGCTCGAGGTGGGAGGTAGTAGCTACTACGCGTTACCCCTGGTTACCACCGGTCCGGAAGCGTAACTGGTATATCTACCCTGGCATTGCCTAGTTATGCCAAGTCACCTACCCTAGCACGCCTCGTACGAGTTTGGTTTTCTCCCTAGCCCATGGAGTATTTAGGGTAGTCTACCGATCTGAAGATGCGCCGATACTGGATGGACTACTGGGACTACTACGTGGTAAGGGCTATATGGGTAACCCCTTAACGCTATTTAAAAGTAAGTTTATTTTACTATTAGACATTATTATAATAGAGAAATATTACTACATAATAAATAGTTTAACGGGTCCTTAGGAGATATGAATCCGAGCATCTCTTAAGTTACTGCACTCACCTTGACACTGGATAGGAGATGTCAAATCCCGTAAACATCTCTAACGTCGTTCCACTCATATTTATTTCTGTTGATTTAACTCACATAAGATCTTTTAGTTCTAACTCGAGTGTTTTGTCTTTTCAATTCGCTCGGGTCAGTCTGAGCATTACAGGATTTGAAGACTTTATTTTGGAGGACGAAGACGAAGATATTATTACTATTATCTATTATACTATTCACTGCATCATGTACTCCGCTGCATTTTATTATTCTCTGGTATGTGTAACTCTGATATGTATTGTATAAGTATAATCAAATGTTTTGTAAATAGCTTCATGAATTGTTTATTTGATTATTATATTTTATCGTTCCACTGCAAGATTCTATTTTGTTTTCTTTTCTCTGCTTTTTCTTATTTACCCTATAACAATCCTCCCTTCTGTATGGTTTAAGTCTGACGTGTGTGGTTTATCGTCGATTTAAAGCGTACAAAAAGGCGGGATGTTACAATCACAAACTTTATTTTAGGACACCTTTAAAAACATGGTTCATCAAATCTTAGAATAGGCTGGGACATTGGTTAGCCAAAAGTCATGACTAAACACTCAAAGAATCCGTCTAGTGTCCTAAATGTGGTTTTACCAATGTTATCATCAGCGACCCTAAGCTGATGAAATCCAGTGGCTAAATCAAGCTAGGAAAATACTAAAGAGCCAACTAACTGTTTGGAAAGATCATCTATCCTAGAGAGTGGATAATGGTTCTTCTTTGTGAGCTTATTCAATTCTCTATAGTCAATGCAAAGTCGAAGAGAACCACCTTCTTTAGTAGCGAAGACGACTGGCGCTTCCTATTATAATATGTTTCTTCTAATGAAATCTTTCCCCAAAGCTCATGGATCTTCTTGCTTAATCCCTTCCTTTTCCAAGGCACCATATGCCCTATAGGAAATGCTACTGGCTAGCCAAATAAATCATGCAGACAATCTCTCTCTTGGAGTAGTCCGCTAACATCCTCAAAGATGTCTGGAAAAATCTCCGACAATAGGAACTGAATTAAACTCTAATGATGATGAATCGAGGGAATTAAGGAAGCTCAACATAACCGACCCTTGCGGGTTGCAAGGAATTTCGAGAGTCCTACTGATGCATGTCTCTAGTCTAACGACTCTCCGCTCACAATCTAATATAGCCCCTTATGCGGATAGCCAATTCATTCTCAAAATCATCTCATACCCTGAAAATCCCAAAATATAGGCGTCATAGTCAAATTCTATGCCTAGGATATAAATTTTCAAACCCCTACAAACCATAGACAAGAGTGACAATCCTCCTATGGGGTTTAGAATAACAATGGGGTCTACTACTAAAAAGATGTCTAAGTGCGAACAATCTACCAAAGAACAATAGATGAAATAGTGTGATGCTCTAGGATCGAAAATAGTCTGAATGGGAAAATCAAAAATAGAAACCAATTTTTCCTACCTCGATCCAGTCCGATGTTGGAAGGTGTTACATTCAAAGCCTGAATCTGCGCTACTGGTGCATTCGCTCCTTGCCCCATCTTATGAGGACAAAACTTACTAAAGTGACCAAGATGTTCACAATTGAAACACCTTCCCTCCATTCCTGCCTTCTTATAGTCTTTTGTGTAATGACCGTTTATTCTATAGTGCTTATATTTCCCATTTTTCTTAATTCACTTATGAGGTCCCCTTTCTTTCCTCTTATCCTTTTTGTTCTTCCACCACTGTTAGTTAGAGCTTGTAAAAACCTCCTTAAGTTCTCCCTTCATCTTCCAATAAGTAGGTTGAATTCGATGTCGGTTCTCCAAGCCTAACCGCCTAAACATTTGCACCATATCTTCTAATCTAGCTTGTGTCTCCTTGAAATCCTTCGTCCCAGATAACATTCTGCCTCTTATGCTAGTGAAGTCCTTGCATTGCTTAGAAAAATCGACTGGTGTAGGTGGATTAAAGGGATTTCCACTTAACGGTGTTTGTATTGGGCACATGCCTCTACACCTCTAATACCGTAGCTCTATGGAACTAGTCAGTCATGCTATGCAAAGAAAATGAAACTTAGGCTCAAAAGAATGGAACGAAGGTTGAAATAGACTTTGAGGGGGTTTTTATAAAAACTTTTTTATAATTAAAAATTGTTTCTAAAAGTTCTTTTTCTGAAAATACTTTTAAAACAAGTTATTTTGGAAATACTTTACTTTTAAAAATTAATTTTTAGGAATCCTATAACCTTAGGCTCTGATACCAAGTGAAACACCTCATAACCCTTATTATATCCAAAAGGACACATTAGAAGATGCGGTGCATTGTAGGTATAACTAAAGCTAACAGAGACTAAAATTCATAAGACAAAAAAAAGATAAAAACAACGGAAACTTAAAATAATAACTTAATTAAAACAAAATTTCATAATTACTTCATAAATAAGTCAAACACCACATATATGTCTAAAAGTCCAATATGTCTCATGAAACAAAAATTCGTAGTCTCAAAAATCGGAGTACATAATATCCCTCATAATAAGCCAGTACATAGAAAGAAAGAAAAGCTGAAAGAAAAGAAATACATGGTAGCAAACTCCTCTATGAAATCTCCAAGAAACTGTAATCTACTGTCCTCTCCCTTGATTGCCTAAGGGGGAAAAAAGGAAAATAGAGGAGTGGGTCGGACTTAAAGTCTAGTGAATGATAGTAATTACTAGCGTCTTTAAGCAAAGTTAGAGTAATAGACTCTACAATAGTTCTAGTATAAAAAGAGGAAACAAAGGAAATAGAAAAGAGATAAACCAGAAATAAATATGATTAACTATAGGATATGTTAACTTTGGTCGTTTGCGCTTATCCTTGATTTTTTCTTTGATTAGGTTGAATTGCTAATCATGTAATTAGGATGTAACCCTAAACCTACCCTTTTGATCGACCTGTTACTCAATAGTACCTTTCTGCGGACCAGGTGCTATGTTACTCCCTACATAGACTGTTACTGTGGACCAGACGACATATACATCTACCTACACAAAAGGCATTTATTTACTATGAACTCGATACTATATAACACCCTGCATAGAATGTTACTGTGGACCAAACACCATATATAGCTCCCTACACAGAAGGCAACGGTGTCTACGAAAGACACCCATGCTAAACATCTGGAACTCATAGCAATTACTAAGCACCCGAATGGAAGTCGCACGCGTAACTGCCATTATGCCCATGCTAGATTTTGCTCCATCTGTTGGGTCTTCTTGTTACCTCAAACTCCAGCATAAGTGTGCCCCTCGTCCCACTTCAAGCTAATATGTGATCACCGTGTGTCAATAGAACCTATAGGGTAAATGCTGTTAGTACCGTCCCATCATCCAAGCAATATCTAGTTGTGCCCCTTATCGAAATCCCCCATGATATGGACTTCTAATTGACCAATTACTACCATTTTTAGCATAGGTGTGCCCTCGTCTCGCTTTAAGCTAATGTGAGGCCACCATTTTTTCTAATATGGAATACTATTTGGTATAGGTCCTACTTCCATCTTTGCTTATTAACTTAGATAAGTTATTTAAATAAGCATTTCTACTTTTCTCTACTATCTGTGCTTATTAGTTTTATCCTAACTCATAAAATAAGCCTTATTCTATTCTTTTTCTTATTATAACCTATGTCATAATCATGCTTATTATTTAACCCAAGGTCTAAGTGTGAAAGTAAGCCTCTTTCATCTTTTACTCTTTTTTTAGTTATAAGTCTAAGTTATAACTAGGCCAATTAATTAGTCCAATTCTAGTCATAATTAGGCATAATTTCAGTCCAATTCCATTTATATTACAGTCTTTATAATTTACATCTCATAATTATAAATAGGCCAATCTCTTTAATTCAGTCCAATTAATATCATATTTAGGCATAATATCAGTTTTAATTCCATTTTATTAAAGTCTTTATAATTTTCATCTTATCTCTCATTATTTCAGAATTCTTGTAATTTAATCCAATTTTGCGTTAATTCTATTCTAATCCATACGCGAAAAGGAGAAATAGAAGAAAATTGAAAAATATAAGAAAATCCAAGGAGTGGAAAGAAGATGTAAATAGCGTATAAATAACAGTAAATAGATTAAAATACTATAAATAAACTGTAAATAACTAGAAAAGCTATAATTAATAGAAATAATTAAAATTAACTGAGAATAATAGCTAGAAAGAAATAGACAAAATAATTCTAAAAACTGTAAACAAAATTACTAAAAAGGTTATTCCAAAAATCGTAGTAAAACTACAACTATTAGAAACCCTATTATTTTTAATTACGTAAAGAAATCTTAAAATAATTACAATCACCCACCTCCGGTCCTTAGCTCTTTCCTTTAGGCCTTCACGGATCCACTTGGGGTTGTAAAAATATTTTTATTAAAAAGATTCTCTCCTTGGAAAATTATTATTTTTAGGGTCCTTCCTGAAAATTTGAACCCAAGCGGAGAAAATCTAGAATAAGAAAAAGTGTTAGGCCTAGGGTCTTATTTATAGGGATAGAAGTGGATCTCAGGTCGTTGGATTTGAATAGGATGCAACCATGTCATAGGCTGAATAGGAGCCATCGGATGAAAGAATAGAAGGACCAGATGAAGCCAAATAATGCAAAACACGTGTACAACAATTGAACGAACGAACATTCGTTCGCTTGCTCATTAGGGAAAGCGAGTCGACCGCCCCTCCTCCCTAGCTCGATCGACCGGTCGATCTAGGGCAATATATATGTATATCATATAGACACACACACATTAATGTTCTTGTTTACTTTGTAACTCGTTCATATTGGCTCGGATTCTGACGTTCTATATATGGAAATTTACCATAAAATTACCATGGACACAATGATGCAACTCCCGTGGCTCAATTCTAATAATTTCACAAAGTTATTTTATTATTTAGTTAATTAATGAATTAATTATTACGGGTTAAATTTTGGGTTATAATCACAGAATAAGCCTTATTATGTTTTTTTTCTTATTATAACCTACGTTATAATCATGCTTATTACTTAACCCAAGGTCTAAGTGTGAGAATAAACCTCTTCACGTCTTTTACTCTTTTTTTAGTTATAATCCAATGTTATAACTAAGCTAAGTAATTTGTCCAATTCTAATCATAATTAGGCATAATTTCAGTCAAATTCCATTTGTATTACAGTATTTATAATTTACATCTCATGATTATAAATAGGCCAATCTCTTTAATTCAGTCCAATTAATATCATATTTAGGCATAATTTCAGTCTTATTTCCATTATATTACAGTCTTTATAATTTACATCTTATCTCTTATTATTTCATTATTCTTATAATTTAATCCAATTTCGCATTAATTCTATTCTAATCAATACGCGAAGAAGAAGAAAAAATAAAAGAAAAATGAAAGTAAAAGAAAGTCCAAGGCGTAGGAGGAAGATGTAAATAACGCATAAATAAAATTAGATAGACTAAAATACTGTAAATAAATGGAAAAGCTATAACTAACAGAAATAACTAAAATTAACTGAAAAGAATAGCTTGAAAGAAATAGACTGAAAATAATTCTAAAAACTGTAAATAAAACTGCTAAAAAGGTTGTTCCAATAAATCATAGTAAAACTACAACTATTGGAAACCCTATTATTTAAAATAACTCAAATAAATCTTTAAATAATTAAGATTACTCACTCTTGTCCTTAGCTTTTTCCTTTAGGCCTTCACGGATCCACTTAGGTTTGTAAAAATATTTTTATTTAAAAGATTTTCGCCTTGGAAAATTATTCCATTTAGGGTCCTTACTGAAAAGGTGAACCCAAGTGGAGATAATCTAGAATGAGAAAAAATGTTAGGCCTAGGATCTTATTTGTAGGGGTTGAAGTGGATTACAGACCTTTGGATTTGAGAATTGAATAAGATTGAATAGGAGCCATCGGATGAAAGAATAGAAGGACCAGATGAAGCCAAATAATGCAAAACAAGCGTACAACAATTAAACGAACGTTTGTTCGCACGCTCATTAGGGAAGGCGGGTCGACCGCCTGGTCCAATTCCCCTCCACCTAGATCAACCGGCCGGTAGACCTAGGGCATTATATTTTTTTTGTTTTTTTTCATGTTCATTATTTTTTTGTAACTCGTTCATATTAGATCGAATTCTGATGTTCTATATATGTAAACTGTCTAGAAAATTACCACGGACACAATGGTGCAACTCCTGTGGCCCAACTCTGATAATTTCACAAAGTTATTTTATTATTTAGTTAATTAATGAATTAATTATTACGGGCTAAATTTTGGGTTGTTACAGTTCATTTGCAAAGGGAGAGAGCAAGCCAAATTATCTAGTTTAAAACCATCTCTACAAAACTCTCCTTCTTTCAGCCATATCTCTTAAATCGTTGATCCAACTCAACTGATTCTTTCTTTGTTGGAAACCTATCTCAAAATGCAATTACTTTTATATAGACTACTTTGTAGGATTTGAAGGGTAGGAGTTTCAAAAATTACATGGAAGTGGAGCTATTTTCTAGCGCAGCTTCTAGTACCCTGAGATACATACCCTCGGTTTTTGATCCATAACTTCCGAATTCCTTATCCAAATTGATTAATTCTTTCTTTGTTGGAAAGGTGATTCGAAAACCAAAAAAATTAATTGATATCACATCCACTAATTCGAGAGTTAACCTTGTCAAATTTGGGTTGGAAGATAGATCATTTTCTGGTTGAAGTTTTAAAGGTAGATTTTATATCTCAACTTTCACAAATCATTACAAATTGGGAAATGATCCAATAGACCTCAAATCTTAACCTAAACTACCCTTGTTTAACCCTCTATTAACATTCCAATAAGTGGCATGGCACTTCTTTGGAATAATTTGTAGGAAAAGAGGCAAAAAGAAGTATAGCCGTGAGTATAAGAGAGAAAGGTGGAGCTTATCTTGGACGCTTTGCTTTTGGTGATGGTAGGAAGGTTCTATGGTTCTTGCTTTCACTTAGGAAAGCTTGATCATGGATTTTAGGACTTTTCTAGATGATGGTGATATACAATTTATTTGAATTATATAATGTCATATATGCAAATTTAACATAAATATAGTAAACCTGACACGTTAAAAAGTTAATTTTGAAACCCTTGGCTTCTAAAATTAATTAACTAGCTCTAAAGTTATTACTATCGCTTGTATGCCTTTTGAAACAAGAGACATGGTCTATATTTAGTACATGATGCTTGGCTAAAACTATATGTGAAGTTAGAAGAGTATTTGCAAATGTTTGATAGATTGAAGTGCTAATCATCATTTGTGATTGCGTATATTTTATGGGCGATTGTTGGACATATGCTCGGCAATTTAGGGGAAATCCTTTTACATGACTTGGGTTGGGTAAAAATAATGATTATTGCAAGTATTTAATGTTAAAAGCCAACCTCTTGTGATTAGAAGTTCACAATTTGACTATAAGTTGTTTAACTACAACATTTCATTATGGTAGATGATAATTGCATATGAATTAGGAACGAACACCTTACAATTATTTAAATATATGATGTTCGAATATGATATAGGTACAGGTAATCATAATAGATGAAATCTATCATTACTTAAAAATAAAATATAATTATCTTTCGAATGAAATGGTTTCCAAGAGATACATAAATTTATTTTGAAATGAATATTTATAAAAGAGTTTTACCCATATTTTTATATAAAAGATATTTTTGAAATAAATTTTGATTTTGATTGCTATGGATCATGAAGAACTATGTTGGTTTGATCATGTATCTAATTGGCTTCCTAGTTAGATAGGGGTACGTAGACAATCACAAGTGGTAGTGATGCAGCCCCAATAATAATAAAATATTTTCTTGTTTATTAATTATTATTATCTTGTAGTTATGTATCCTTCCTGGTTACCATTTTATTCCACATTGACATGTTTATTGAGTTTGTGGAAATAACTACTGCTGTCACTTTCATCAAAATTATGCTGCGGTTAGGTTTATGATTTTGAGTCTGGTATATTAAAGCACGTCCTGTATATACCCAATGAATACTCTGATAAATAGTATTAATTGAACATGTGTCATGTACATTTAGTAGTGTTGAGTATTTATCAAATAATTTTTGTAATTAAATTGATAGTTGTCATTTGTTAGTATAAAGCGGACAGATTTTTCGCAATTTCTGACTGGTTCGGAGTGTCGGGTCGTCACAGTTGGTATCAAAGCTTAGGTTAGGTTCCTTAGTGAAATTCACCTCAGATTAGTAAATCATCCTTGGAATTTTAACTGAAACTACCGTTATTTCATAAATAAATTGGATAGGGTAAGACACTATACCTCCGACTGAAGTTATGGATAATATTATTTTAGTGTGTTTAACTTTTGTTTAGTGTTTATACTAATATGAATAAGGTGTTGATCCATTATCGAGCACGATATAGAGAGGTCAAATGAAATTTTAAGTGTGTGTGTGTATATGTACGTATATATATATATATATGTGTGTGTGTGTGTGTGTGTGTTCTTACATTTATCTACATATTTTCTTTTAGTTTACAAAACTAATGATATATATATATATATATATATATATATATATATATATATATGTTCATACATTTATCCACACACACACATATATATAGTCTACAAAACTAATGTTATATATATATTTATTTATTTATGTTCATGAACATGTAGGCTAGGAAGTAACCAAATGGCTTGGTATTATTATCTACATTTATTTATTTATGTTTATGCATGCTTTTGTCATATTAAGAAGTAGCGAGAAAAGAAAGGAATGAAGTGGCTTGTGGAAGAAGGAACCAAATGGCTTAGAGTGAAAGAAGTGATCTCGTTGCAAATAAGATTGGTAAATGTGTTAAGTGAAAAATATTGAATACATAAATAAGGGGCATTCTTTCCAATTGCAAAAAGCGAAGGCATGCAAAGTAAGAAGAATAAAGAGGAGTTGAAGGTCATATTCACACAAAACTGAGGTGAGAAACGCTATTTAAATGTAAGTTTTTATGTCATTCCATATGTGATAATTAGATTGTTTAGCATTTATAATTTTGGCTCGAAATTGATAAAGCACTTTTCGATAATTCGGCCACAAGTTTTGCAAATATAAATGAAATTTCGATTTCTTTAATGCTCTGAAAAGCTAACTTAGAGGGCGACAACATTCGTGTTTATGACATTTTAAAATTCGGATGTCTACGTAACTGAAATTGAGGTGCAAACTTGAGAATAATCTCATGCTAAAATGAGTAGAGGGTATTCTTAAGAAAAACACCTTAGTTTGTCGATTTTTTGTGATTAAATTGATAAATAAATTTTAGGGGTTTCTTTCCATGGCAATTAAGTAGACTAAGTATGTTACTTACTACAGAAAAGTTGGAGTTAAAATCTATTTTTATCATTAAGAAGTCGAATTAAACATTTAGTGAAAAAATTTCCAAAAATATAATTGTTGTCATTAGCGACACCTTTCAACTGTTACAAAATCTGAGTATAACATTTTGAAGCTTAAGGCTAGAAACAACACTGTCAATCTGCAACGGCTTATGACTATTTCAAATTGTTAGATAGCATTTCTAGAGTGCCATAACAAACTGTTTAGAATTTTAAACCTGAAGCAACACATATAATTTGCAATTCCTCTTAACTGTTATAGAATTAAAAGTTAGCATTTTGAAGTTTAAAGCATCCAAAATTAACATGGCATTTCTAAAATACTTTTATTTCTGGTTATAGATTATAGAGGATGTTAATATGCCCAGAACTTTCCATAACACTTCAGAAAGGTTGTAGTATATGTTTTAACTCTAAATCATTATTGAACTACTGCAGCACTTTCTACAACACTTTATAAACACTGTAGTTTTTGTTTTGACACTCTACCTACTTTGAAACATAATTGGAACACTGTTGGAACTTTTGAAGTGTCGTCTCTATTTTTTGAGACTTTAAACCATTTATAAATGACTGTTAACTCAACCATTTCATTACAATCTTTTATGCATCTTTTCTAACTTATATTAGAATATTCTAAAGGTGGTTTGGATATCATGACAATGTTTTAGTTAATATTAGTCATAAACTCTTATATATGTAAGTTGGAAAAGTAATTTAAATTACTCATGGAAGTTTTTATGAATCATTTCCTCAACGGTAGTTACTTCGGAGGTGCTGCATAAGACAATAGATCTTGGGTAGTGCACTATTACTCTATGAAACATATTGGTATTGCAACAAGTAGAGTACGTCCCTGCTTGGTGTTCGAATGCCACCGCAATAGGATCTAATCCAAAATGAGTGTGCAGTTTAGATCTAAGTGGAGTAGACTGAGTGTCAACGCAGTATAAGATAATAGATCTTGGGTAGTGCACTACTACTCTCTGGTACATATCGGTACTACTACAAGTAGCATATGTCCTTACTTGGTGTTCGGATGCCGAACGTAATAGATTAAAATATCCTAGGATCTAATCCAAACCGAGTGTACAGATTAGATTCATGACTAAGTGTTAATATGGTTTTGCATAAATATGATTTATATTTAGATGAAAGAATTTCGTATCGAAGTTATGATTGAATACTAGTTTGTTTGTTTCTTTTAGATAATATTTGGAAATTTATTTTGAATATCACCTTGAACTTTGATATAATGTTATCCCTGAGTATCAATTTTATGATATAACTTGAAAATCATTAATACTATGACCTATTTAGATGAATATGATCCTGGTTTTGGTATTAAAAAAAAAATACTCATCAAAATTGTTATTACAAACTCATTTGATTTATTCATATTTATTATTTGAAAGTCTTTCTTGAACGTAATTTTGGATTTTGATATGATATTATCCCGATAAAATTACTTAATGATAAAACTGAAAATCCTTATAATACGACTGAAACTCTTACTTTTTGGTACATTTTGATGGGTACAGCGACAAAGAGAGTGCACTTTTACTTGGAGTTTATGTAGTGGTTGCAATAGAATCTAATCCAAATTGAGTGTGTTGTTTAGATTCATATGAAGCAGACTAAGAAAATATACTCCAAACTAAGTGTGCGGTTTAGATCATGTGAAGCAGACTAAGAAAATCTACCCCAAACTAAGTGTGCGATTTAGATCCATGTGAAGCAGACTAAGAAGATCTACTCCAACTAAGTGTGTGGTTTAGATCTATGTGAAGCAGACTAAGAAGATCTTCAAACTAAATGTGCGGTTTAAATTCGTGTGAAGTGAACTAGACGTCGATATGGATTGGGATGTATATGATTTTGGCCTTTGGCCTGAGAAAACAATTGCTGGAGCTTGATCCTGCAATAGGTACATTGGTAGTCACATTGGTACCGCTATATAGTCCACTTTCCATTTAAATTCATGTGAGTATATATTTATCTTTATATAATCAGACTGCATGAAAAGTAGTTGTAGATCCAAAATTGGGAAAGAATAATCGGGAAATACCTTTGTAATTATTCCTTATGATGTTATATTAAAAGATTATTAGAATACATTGGTTTAGTCAATAACACCATTCTGATGTTCTGTTATAATAGCGTCTATATCGATCCTATCACATCTAAACTGATTAATTTATAAGAAATGCTTTATCTTGTTGATATACTACTAGTATGGGTTCGTGCTTCGCACACGGGTTGTTTGTGTTATTGCATACGTTGATATTTAGTTTGCATAAATATGTAAATGGAAAGCAAGGGCATTTTTGGAATTTCAAAACGACACCGAGTAAATTAGTTCAACGAATTTTCTTTATTAGTAGTAGAGATGTGATTGTTGGGCAGTCGGTAGATAGGTAACATCTCCTAGCGTATCATTGTAATGTCTCTCATCATATGATATTCAAGTATACCATAAAATTAAATTTTCAAACTCGAATTTGACGAAATTATTTTGAAAATGGTGATAATTTCAAGCTTAACCACGCACGGATACACAATATTACTTTTGCTCAATATTTGGCTTTCATTATATTATTTTGCTCCACGGAATTTCGAGGAAGAAATTCTTTTAAGGGGGAGAATATAACAACCTATAATTTTTTATTTTGTAAAATTTTAATATTAATTGTAATAACCCTGAATTTTGAACAGGCAGTTAATCAAATTTTGTGATAATTAAGAAATTTAATAAGATCTTATTTAATTCTGTGTTAAAAATGAGAATATATATATATATATATATATATATATATATATATATATATATATTTGTTTGAAAAGAATTCCATGTGCATAATTTATTTTGCATGTCCAAAATTACTGAAGGCCTTATCTACACTTGCTAAGTCTAGAATTTTTCCTATGGCTTCTTAAATACGCTTCACATTGGATGATAACTTCTCTTAGAAGCTTTGTTTTTATAGTGTTGCTTGAAAACTCTGTTAGCCTCTCTTGGAAGTTTTGTTTTGATAGCGTTATTGGGAAGCTTTGATGGCTTATATTGGAAGTTTTGTTTTGATGGCTTCTCTTGGAAGCTCTATTTTGCTAGCTTCTCTTGAAAGCTTTGTTTTGATATTTTTTCACTATAAACTTTGATAGCTTCTCGTGGAAGCTTTGCTTTTCTAACATTGCTTGGAAGCTTTGATAGCTTCTCATGAGGCTTTATTCAAGAGAATTGCTTGGAAAGATTATATAGCTTCTCTGGTAAGCTTCTATTTTCCTACACACACACAGATATATATATATATATATATATATATATATATATATATTAGAGTGCATTTTCAAAGGGAGAGAGGGAGCCAAATTATCTACTTTAAAACTTTCTCTACAAAACCCTCCTACTTTTTTCGGCTATATCTCTCAAACATTTGATCCAAATCAAGTGATTTATTTTTTGTTGGACAATTATCTCAAAAAGGAAGAACTTTTATTTATACCACTTAGCAAGTTTTGGAGGGTAGGATTTTTGAAAATCACATGGAAATGGAGCTATTTTCAGTCGCAGCTTCTTATATCCTAAGATACATACCCTCGGTTTTTGAACCATAAATTTAGAATTCATTATCCAAATTAATTAATTCTTTTTTGTTAGAAAGGTGATTCGAAAGGCAACAACTTCCACTTCTATTATGTTCTCTAATTCGAGATTTATCCTTGTAAAATTTGGGTTGTAAAATAGACCATTTTCTGGTCGAAGTTTTAAAGGCAGATTTTATATCTCAACTTCCAAAAATCATAAAACATTGGAAAATTATCCAATTGACCTTAAATATTTACCAAAACCACCCTTGCTTAACCTCTCTATCCACGTTCCAACAAATGGCATGGCACTTCTTTGGAATAATTTGAAGTAAAAGAGGCAAAAATGATTATGGCCTTGAGCATAAGAGGGAAAGGTGAAGCTTGTCTTAGATGCTTTGCTTTTGGTGATGGTTGGAAGGTTATAGGGTGCTTGCTTTCGCTTAGGAGGGATTGACCGTGGATTTTAGGACTTAACTAGATGATGGTGAGATATTTACATTTTATTTGAATTATATAATGTCATATATGCAAATTTAACATAAGTATAGTAAACTTGACACATTATAAAGTTAAGTTTGAAACCCTTGGCTTCGAAAAGTAATTAACTAGCTGTAAAGTTATTACGATCACTTATATGCCTTTTAAAACAAGTGACGTAGTCAGTATTTAGTATGAATGCTTGGCTAAAATTATATGTGAAGTTACAAGAGTATTTGCAAATGTTTGACAGATTGAAGTGCTAATCATCTTTTGTGGTTGTGTATATTTTATGGGAGATTGTTGGACATATGCTCTGCCATTTGTAGGGGAAATCCTTTTACACGACTTGGGTTGGGTAAAATAATAATTATTGCAAGTATTTAATATTTAGCAGCATGCCCCTTGTGATTAGAAGTTCACAATTTAACTACAAGGTGTTTAACTACAACATTTGGTTATGGTAGATGATAATTGCATATGAATTAGAACGAACATCTTACAATTATTTAACTATATGATGTTCGAATATGATATGGGTTAAGGATTTAATCATAGTAGACGAAATCTATTATTAATTAAACGTAAAAGATATTTATCTTTCAAATGAAATGTTTTCCAAGAGATACATAGATATCTTTTGAAATGAATATTTATAAAAGAGTTTTACCCATATTTTTATATAAAAAATATTTTTGAAATAAATGTTGACGTTAAATGCTTTAGATCATGGAGAACTACATTGGCTTGATCCTATATCTAATTGGCTTCCCAATCAGATAGTGGTACATAGGCAGTCATAAGTGGTAGTGATGCAGCCCCAATAATAATATAACATTTTACTATTTATTAATTGTTATAATTATTTTGTGTTGATGTATCGTTCCTACTTACCATTTTTTCCGCGTTGACATGTTTATTGAGTTTGCAGGAATAATTAATGTTGTCTCTTTAATTAGAATTGTGCCATAATAAAGTTCGTAGTTTTGA
Source organism: Allium cepa (assembly GCA_030765085.1). Taxonomy (NCBI): domain Eukaryota; kingdom Viridiplantae; phylum Streptophyta; class Magnoliopsida; order Asparagales; family Amaryllidaceae; genus Allium; species Allium cepa. Next base: position 951,313,906 of record CM060934.1, on the reverse strand, counting down.
GTTTGCCTGTATATATATTATAAATACTCTGATAAGTGGTATTGATTAAACATATATCATTTACATTTAGTAATGTTGAGTATTTATCAAATAATTTTTGTTATTAAATTGATAATTGTCATTTGTTAGTATAAAGCAGACGGATTTTGGGCAATTTCGACTGGTCCTGAGAGCCGGGTCGTCGTATAATTAAAATATTTTTTACTATAAACCCAAAACAATTTACGCTTAGTCCTATTTTGAAATAATTCCTTTTAAAAGATCTTCTAATTTATAAATTGTTGTTTATAAATTTAAAAACAACATTTCTTATCCCAGAGGATAATATATCAATTTAAATGCCTTTATAAATTTAAAGCAAATGTTAATCTTCTCGAAGGATAATTTATAATACTATTTTTATAACTTTAAAACCACTTTAATTTTCAAAAAGGAAAATAAATCAAATTTAAAATCTTTTTATAAATTTATAACAACATTAATCATCCCACAAGATAACTAATCACATTTATAACCTTTTATTATAAACCGATCAATTTCTTAAACACGTGTGTTAAGGTAATTAATTAAGTTCAAAGACCTTTATTAAATCAATTAATTAACTTCAAGTCACTTTTATTAAATCGGTTAATTAACTTTAAAACACATTTATTAAATCCTTAATTAACTTAAGGACACCATAAATGAAAAAGATTAATTAACTTCAAATATTATTAGTTAAAATGCTAAATTAAACTCAAACATCATTAATTAAAATGATTAATTAGATTTAAAAATCATTAAATAAATTATAAACTAAACTCAAATATGACTGATTTAAAATGATTAATTAAATTTAAACATCAAAAATTAAAATGATTAATTAATTTCAAATACCATTAATTAAAATGATTAATTAAACTCAAGCATCATTAATTAAAATGATTATTAGATTTAAATATCGTTAATTAAAATGATAAATTAAAATCAAATATCATTAATTTAAAATGATTATTTAAATTAAAATATCATAAATTAAAATAATTAATTAATTTCAAATACCATTAATTAAAATGATTAAGTAAACTCGGCCATCATTAATTAAAATGATTAATTAGATTTAAACACCGTTAATTAAAATGATTAAATAATTTCAAATATCATTAAATAAATTAAAATGATTAATTAAATTAAAAGTTCATTAATTAAAATGATAAATTAAATTCAAATATCTATTTTGTGAAAACCCAAGCTTAAGATAACACGCATAAAGGTTTAGGGGATGATATTACATAAGTGACGGTATAGCGAAAACCGCTATAATGACGCTTACTTAAATCAAACAATATGTCACAAATATTTTTAACCAAACTTCAATATAAGCAACATAAGGAAAAAAATAAATAAATATTGGTGAGAAACCCATTATAGTCTTCCTACAAATGTTCCCTACAAAACAATGGGGCATATGGTCATATGGGTACACTACAAATTAGATAATATGTCATCCGTTTTCCAAAACAGGAATCCAACCAACCTGTCAATCAAACAAAAATATAAAATAACATTCAAGCATTCAACAATAATCTATAGCATCACCTATATTATATAGTTTATTAAAAGGCGAATAACCTCACAGAAATTCCAATTGACGCTTTCGCGTTCTGTTTTGGTGACGTTCGATTTTAACATAAAATTCTACTAGCTCCAAACTCATCTAAACCAATTCCAACGTGAAACTAATGTCCCTATGAGTACAATTCAAAAGATCGCACCCCAATCGAACATCGTATGGGAAAGATATTCAATTTATAAGCCATCAAATTAAAACTTTAATTAATTATATAATTAATTACCATAATCACCTTAATTAAATCCAAAACTTTTCTTTCCCATTACAAAGCTATGCCTCCACATGCACAAGACACAACACGCCCCTTTTGTACATGCACAACAGTGCTCCCCCATCATCCAACGGAATTAAATTCTGACTTCACCAACGGACCGCCCTACATGAGCTCTCCCCAACCATCACCACCAATTTGCTTCTGCCCTCCCTGACCAAAAAGCAACTTAACGAGTCCCCCCTCCATCGAATAAAAATCGAACCACCCAAACCATGTTTGAACCTCACCAAAATGCGCCCATTAAAGCTCATCGGCAAGACAACCGTGATACACCCAATGACATGCCCTAACTCCGTCTATGGAGCTCGAAAACCGTAACCCTGGGCAATATGTGACCCATGGCCATCCCTCCAAACATCACCAAACATAGCAATACCCACACAAAAATGAAGCTTTTGACAACATGAGTTCAAAGATACAAGCTTTGCGATTTTTAGTGGCCTAGATTTTGAGATTTTGATTTTTAAAGATGGTTCCTTCACTTTGCTTTTACTGTAAATGGACAAACTCCACAAAACTATATTGTATACAACAAAATGGGTATAGGATTGTATATCTCTCCACAACAAATCCAAAGAAACTTGTTTTGAAATTTTTACTTGAGTATATGAATATGTATTGATTTTAGATGGTGGAGGTTTGATTTGTTATTGTTTATAGGAAATGATAAAGCAAGATGAAAAGGAGGGAAGTGAAATGAACGGGAGGAATTAATATGAAAGGAATGTGAATTTACTTACTTATAAACAAACAAACACAATCCTTTACGCATAAGATAACGAAAATTTTCCAAGTTAAAAAATATGTTTAAGCATCCAATCATCTCAAATGACTTATCAACATTGATGGATTGTTGTAAATTTTAAAATATGATTTGATTTTATAAAATTATGAAAAGAAATATTTTTAGTACCTCGCTACACAACATCCCATTCGTGAAACGGATCGCAAATTACAAAAATAAAAATACCATCGTTCACCAAAATGCGACACGATCCAAAATCAATAACAAAATACATGGATTGTTTAGTTCTGTGAAATTTTAAAAATTACTATCTTTAGCCATAAAATACGTTAAGCGACAATTTAATATTTTTCAAATTAAAAATTATGGATATATCCAATAAACCCAACTAAAAATACTATAATAAAAATCAAGTCGTTTTATTGATAATTGATTTTTTTATTATTTATTCAAACCATTTATTATTGCAAATAAATTTACAAAGTGAATTTACTATTATTATTTATAAATTAAAAGGAGTTAAGTAAAGCTTATTAAATCTTGTGGTTAGTTGTATGTTCATTATATCAGTTCAATCTTTTTAAGAGATTGATATTACTTATGTTTTAATATTTTTCATTGGTAGGTTTAAGTTTGTTTTCGTCATACTGGAAAATTCTTTAGTTTGGTATTTCTGTCTTTTGTCTAATTGTTGTAATATTGTTTTTATTTGTTCTATGATTAACTGTTTTGTCTTATAATGTGTGGAAAATTGTAATCTTGTTTTCTACATGCTGTTTTTCTAGATTTAGCGTTCTGGGCTCGCAATCTCTTTTTATTCGTTGTTTTGCTTTGTTTTGTTTATAATCAGTTTAGGCTGCAGGCTCAGGGTAGATATTGCTGGGTTAATATTTTGTTTGGTTAATATAAGTATGCTGTTATTACTCTGTTTTTGATGTGACTATCTTTTATGGCAAGTTTTTGGTAATTGTTTACGAATGTGTTTTTAATATGTACAGAATTGTCTTATATTGACTGTCTTATATATTTTAGTATGTTTTTAGCAGGCCTAAGATAGTTTTTATTCACTATAGTTTTGATGAAGTATTCTAATTTTATGTTCTGTGTTGATAGAAATAAGGCCTTAATTTTTGTTCAGTGTTGTTTTCTTTTTCTAAATAGGCTCACATTGTTTTTCTGCCTTACTTGATTTCAAATTTTATTTGGTTCGCAGGTTTTATTAGTATTAATGTTTTAGGGGGTATAGCTTTTTTACAGGTCTGGTTATATTAGTATTAATGTGCTGTTTTTCTTGAGTTGAGATCAATATGACACTACACACAGATTATATTTAGTTTGCAGGTTATAGCAGTATTAGTATTAATGTAAAGCTGCACTATTTTCATTTTTGTTATATATTGTTTTATTTCATCTTTGATTGCAACCTAAACTGATTATAATCATTTGAGATTAATATAACTTCACACGCATGCTGTAATTCTTTTTGCTGGGTTAGTGTTTACCGATCTAATATAGTTTTTGCTGTGTCAAACTATCTGTAAAATGAATTGTTAGAGGATCTTTATACAGTGAATAAGATATTATCCCACATCGCCAAATATAAGTTAATGTTCATGCTTATATACTACTTTCCTCAAACTTATACTGGCCCTTAGGGTCAGATAATTTTATGCGAGGAGAAGGACCTACATGGCCATGAACTAACACATGCGTGCGCCGTCCGACCGAATCGGGTGCAGGCGTGGGTCCAATAAAAGTGGACCGTGTTATATTTTTACTGCACAGAAGTAAACAGTTTTCTATTGTTTAAATTCAAATAGAAGCGACTAGTGAGTTGGATGCGGCTTTTTCAAAATAGGCGTTGCAAAGCTGTTTTTAGCCGTTGCAAATGAAGAGACACGACTGTTGCAAACCGCAACAGTTCTTGGCCGTTGCAAATGAAGAGACGCGACTGTTGCAAACCACAATAGTTCTTGGCCGTTGCAAATGAATAGATGCGGCTGTTGCAAACCACGACAGTTCTTGGCCATTGTAGACGAAGAGATATGGTTGTTTCCAACAAACATAACCTTTGGGAATTAGCCTATAAAAGGAGAAGGAAACCTGATCAGTAATGCACTCTAAATTTTCTCTTCTTCCTCTTTATTTCATAACATCCAAATCTGTGTGCTTCTACATATCACATAAGAGATCATACTCATCACAATCTCGAGCAGATCACATCTGTTGTATCTTGGGAGACTTTGAATAAAGTCTTAAGAAAATTGTTACGACAAGCCTCAGATGAAATTTCCTTTTTCAACTAGTTAGATTTCTAGTTGATTTATATGTGTGTATATATATATCGTTTTCCTTTCTACGTTGTATTATTTCTTTAAATAGTATAATGTTTGATTTATCGCTATAGTTATTATTGTTATAGTTGTTAGTTTGTTGTTGTAATTAATTACAACATGCTCATTGTTAAAAATAGCTAATACAGAATTTCAAAGTAGTGGAAATCTGATTTATAAACTTGTGAGATGAGTTTATTATTGATTAGTCTATGTTTTGTTATACTAGACGTATAACATCTTAAGACTTTACTGTTTTCACTAAAACAGATATGGCAACAGTTGAACTATCAATAAAGGCTACTGCTCACAACAAGTCTGATCCGTTCAAAGGAGATGGTGATGACTTCATAACATGGCAAAATCAAATATTATTTTATCTCACCACGCCAGGGCTGCAGAAGTGCATCGAGGAGGAGGAACCAAAGCCTAAAGACGGACAAACTAGAGAAAAAGATGCAACTATTTTTCTTGAAATTGACTCATGGAAGCATTCAGACTTCCTGTGCCAAAATTACATTCCGAATTGTCTGGATAAAGTACTATATAAAATATATCAGCCACACCAGACAGCAAAATCCTGATGTACTGCACTTGCACATAATACAAAACGTAGAATGTCAGTTTGAAGAAGTTCATCATAGATAAGTTTATGGAATACAAAAATGGTTGGCTCCAAATCCGTAACTAGTCAAGTGCAAGAACTCCAACTCATAATTCATGAACTTGAAGCAGAAGGACATAAAGTTGGAGAATCTTTCCTTGTTGAAGCGATAACAGGGAAATTACCACCATCCGGGAAAGACTACCACAATTATCTGAAACATAAGAAAAATGAGATTTCTTTAGAAGATCTTATTATCACACTAAAAATTGAATCTGATAACCGTGGAGTGGAAAAACAAAGCGAAGAGGCATTTGCGATAGAAGAGTCAAAGTACAAAGGGCATTTCAAGAAAAACAAGAAGAAGAAGAAGAAGAAATTCCCGTAGAAGAGAAAAGCGCCTGAAAACAAACCCAAAGATAAAAAACGAACCAAGAAGTTTAATATCGAGTGTTGGGTTTGTGGAAAAGCAGGACACGCTGCTAGAGATTGCAGACTCAAGAAGGAATGCAACTCAGAGGCAAATATGGTGGATAATATGGAAGTAGACAAGTCTATTTTTTCAGTAATTATATCTGAGCGCAATTTGGTTCTGAACCCTAACCAATGGTAGGTGGACACAGGCACTACTCATCATGTTTGTTTTGGAAAATCCTTGTTTTCTACATTTCAGAAATTCGATCAGGAAGAAAAACTCTATATGGATAATTCTGCAGTTTCCATGATCAAAGGCAGTGGTAAGGTAATTCTCAAGTTTACTTCTGAAAAAAATGTCAAGTTGAATGACGTGCTCCACGTTCTAGACATATGCAAGAATCTCATCTCTGGTCCAGTGCTATCAAAGAAAGGATTCAAAATGGTCTTCGAGTCAGACAAGATGGTTCTGTCCAAAGCTGGAATGTATATAGGAAGGGGATATTTATGTGATGACCTATTTAAGGCAAATGTTGCCGTTGTCGGCAATAAAACTATGTATTCTGATTATGCTATTAACAAAATTGAAGTTTTTTATTTGCTTGAGCATGAAATTTTACTATGGCATGATAGATCAGTACACATAAATTTTCAAAAAATAAAAAAACTATCAAACTTGGGATTAATTCCGAAATTCCAAGTAGGTAACGGCTTATTGTCTGGTTATACAATAACGGTTGACGGTTCAAAATGAAATAATTCACCAATTAGCCAAGTATATCTGATAAGTTTTAACTAGGGAATGTTCAAAGTGAAATATCTACTTCTCCTCGATATAGCATTATTTTATCTGAACTGTGTGATATTACACTTTGTGTAGGGGAGACATATATCGTCATTCTGTAAGGGGTTGTTAGAGGACCCTTATATAGTGAATGAGATATTATCCCACATCGTCAAATATAAGTTAATGTTCATGCTTATGTACTACCTTCCTCAAACCTATATTGGCCCTTAGGGTCGGGTAATTTTGTGCGAGGGGGAGGACCTACATGGCCATGAACTAACACACACGCGCGCGCCGCCGCCCGCCCGTCCGACTGAACCTGGCCGGGTCGCATGCGGGTGTGGGTCCAATAAGAGTGGACCTGTTATATTTTTGCTACACAGAAGTAAATAGTTTTGTATTGTTCAAATTCAAATAGAAGTGACTAGTGAATTGGACGCAGCTTTTCAAAATAGGCATTGCAAAGCTGTTTTTAGCCATTGCGAATGAAGAGACGCGACTGTTGCAAACCGCAATAGTTCTTAGCCGTTGCGAATGAAGAGACGCGACTGTCGAAACTACGACAGTTCTTGGCCGTTGCAAATGAAGAAAGACGACTGTTGCAAACCACAACAGTTTTTGACCGTTGCAGATGAAGAGATGCGATTGTTCCCAACAAACATAACCGTTGGGAATTAGCTTATAAAAGGAGATGGAAACCTGATTAGTAGTGCACTCCAAATTTTCTCTTCTTCCTCTTTATTTCTTGATATCCAAATCCGTGCGCTTCTACATATCACATAGAAAATCATACTCATCACAATCTCGAGCAGATCACGTCTGTTGTATCTTGGAAGACTTTGAATAAAGCCTTAAGGAAATTGTTACGACAAGCCTCAAACGTAATTTCTTTCTTCAACCAGTTAGATTTCTAGTTGATTTATATGTTTATATATACATCATTTTCGTTTCTACGTTGTACTATTGCTTTAATAGTATAACATTCGATTTATCGCTATAGTTATTATTACTATAGTTGTTAGTTTATTTTTGTAATTAATTACAACATACTTATTGTTAAAAATAACTAATACAGAATTCCAAAGTAGTGGAAATCTGATTTGTAAACTTGTGAGACGGGTTTATTATTAATTAGTCTATGTTTTAGTAGTTTAACATGAATTAGTGTATCCTACGATATATTCCCTATAATTTGTGTCTGTTTGTTTTATCATGTTTAGGCTTACATATTTGGCTTGCATCATTAGATTATTTGAGATTGTTTTTGGGTTATTTGTCTTGGCAGGTTTTAATATATAATCTTTCATATATTATAGTTAAATATCCTTTTTTTATGTGGTAGTGCAGGTTGTTTTTTATATATTAATAATATATATACATATATACTCAAGTGTGTGCGTGTGTTCAATTCTCTAATTCTGTTTAGTTTAATCTAGCAGCCGGGTTATTGTTTACTATTTTAAATATTGTTTTTGCTGTGACTAACTAATTGCAAATTGAGTTAAAGTTTGATGTGGCATGTTCTTCGTAATCTTTTATCAATTTGTTTTATTATGTTCTGGCTTGCATCATTGTTATGTAACTTTGAATTTGTACTAGTATACATCATTTGCTTATGTGAGATTGTTTTTGAGTTATTTTCTTAGCAGGTTTTAGTATATAATTATTCATTTATTTCAATTATATATCCTTTTTATGTCGTAGTGCAGGTTGCTTTGTTTTTATAATAATAAATATACATACATATATACTCATGTATATATGTATGTATTTAACTAATAATCTCTGTATAGTTTAATCTTAGCAGCTGCAGGAGTTGATTTTGGATTAGAGGTTACTGCAGATATAGTAGATTTGAGTATTTCGTTTTATTGTTATGTTTTCTTTATTGTAATTTATTCTAGACCTTAGTTTGCATAGATTTTTGGGTAGGTTTTTTCTTTTCTTTTTGTCTTATTTACATAGGAGTTTTTCTATCTGCCAGGTTTGTTGGCAACTCCTTTGTAGTGTAGAATAAAATTAGATGAGCGCTCTCCTCCTTATGAGGATCAATCATTTTTCTCAAAATAAATCAGTAGCGGTTAAATTCTGGGATGTTACACCCTTGGTGGTGGCTGAAACGCTCTCAAATGGTGCATACCGCCTCTCCAAGCTGATGGGAACCTAATCCCAAAGGCATGGAACTTAGAGAACCTTTGGTCATACTTCATTTAATATTTCATTTCTTGTAACGAAGTATGATGTACTAAATTATGATTGAAAAAGTTGTTAAAGTAATAAATTGGATGTAGGGATATTGGACGGTTTGAACCAATATAAAAATTTGCTTGTCAATTTTACTTGATATAAATTATAAGAGTTATAATAACAAAACTTAGCTTTTTGGTCAAAACTTCACTGGATGTAGGGATATTAGACTATCCAAACCAGTACAAATAACCTTGCGCATGAAATAAGAGGTTGTAAATACATGACCTAACTTCACAATCACAACACAAAAATCTGCACCCTAAAGTGGGGCAGATAATGCCAAGCGCATGAAAAAATAATTATATCATGATCAAAGTCAAGAATTCCTATAAAAAGAAGAAGTAAATCATGTAGTATGAGTCAAGAGAAAATTAACAAAAAAATTGCACAAATCCAAAAAGGCACACGTAAATTTACGATTTCTATCCCAATTACAATATAATTCATCATAAAATGCTAAATACACAAAAGAAATACACATCCAAATGTTAAGATTCAATAAAATCAAACTCTGAATTCTCCCTCATTAAGAGCCTTCTTTTTTTGCTAGAAGCTTGAGTAGTGTAGGGCTGAGGTATTACGATTATAACGACTGAAGAATGATGAGGGGCACCTATAACAAAAGCCTTGGGTTGTAACTTACACCAGCTCATGGTCATTAGGTCATGCTCCCTAAAAGCAAAATTGGATCGATTATATAAAAAAAGTTAAGTCTACTTTCGCATTAAGTGATTAAACACATCAATTGTGTGTTTTAAGCTATATCTGCCATAAAGCGTCTAAACCTCGCTTTCTTAAGCTTTTCCAACAAACCCGACCGTGCAATTATGAAGTCCCAATCGTTATAGAATGTGAACGCGAGGAAGTTATAATCAAGGACTATGCATGGGGATCTGATCCAAATATCTGGTCTTCCAGCTCACTAATTTGTTCAACACCTACGCGTCGTGCCCGTTATAAATCATCTATAGTCTTTTTTGTTAATGCACTAAACAACTTACAAGTAGTCGACTGACCTTTAATCTTCACTTTCTTCTTAGAGCCTCCCAAATTCTTCTCATAAGCAACCTTCAACTCATTAACCTTCCTTTGATAATGGGTTGCAACTTCCTTTTTCCATTGAAGGGCCACTTTATTGTTCAAATTTGAAGGAGGTTTTGGAACTGCACCAATGGAGGATGCGCTAGGAAAAGCAATCTTAGAAGACGGTTTATCCTCTTCAAACAGTTGATGAGCCACTTCCTTAGATTGATCCACAACAATTACTTAAGTTTCTTGATTTCATCCTTATGGGAAATCCTATACAACCATTCAGTATCTTTTAATAATCTTTCGAGTCCATGATTTTCGTCTCTAAAGACTCTTTAACTCAACCTCAAGGTTTTTGATCTTTTCATTTGTGTCCTTTACATATAAGCAATGCTTATTAATACAGTCATATTGCTTAAGTAAAGCCTTCTTGGCTTCACTAAGCTCATTCGTCAAGTCATGAAGATCTTTTCTATCATCTCCCTTTCTATGTCCAAATGGGGGGAATCATCGTAATTAGCCTCCAAATCACCACCAACATTTCTATATGCTTCGAGAATGTAAGCTAGGTTTGGGTCAGATGCTGAAGGGACGTTCAGTTTCGCATCACATAAAAGATAAAGTAATCAAACAAATAAGTGGATACACCTAAACAAATGAAGGCATTTTTATTAAAATAAACGGCACTATACAACACATGTCATATAGATTGTCACGACTGCTATGACTTAGTCTTTTCTTAAACATAATAAGTGGAGATACCCTAAAGAAAGCAGTTCATTCCTCAACAAGGAACCCCATTTGCGTATTACTAGGTCATAAAGCGCATCCTTTTCATGAACTCTCGTAATCCTAAATAAAAATTCTTAAGATTCCTTCCTTAGTTGGATGATAAATTTTGCCAACTCAATTTCACTCTTACGAACGAAGGCTATCCTCCTTGCTAATCTTTCTACCACTTGATTTTCTAAACTTTCAACATATATTAAACTAGGTTATCCTCTTTGAATGTCTCTACTAAAAGAGGTTTATCAATGTTAACAATTCCTACCTAAAAGGAAAAAATATATTAACTCAAGCACGCGACAATGTCAAAAAAATTATTATTATAAACAAAAGTAACGTACAGGCTCGTCAAATACTAGAATGTCCAAATCCATTCATAACAAAAGAAATTCATGAAATACTATCATAACAACATCTAAATGTATTATTGTATACAAAATATCATTACATATCTCAAAGAATAATTAAAAATGATAAATCAAGGGTCCAATTGTTTGCTTCAATGGAGAGGGGGGCTTCGTTGGCTTGATCGGTATTAACATCAAGTGTGGCCTTGGATTTGTTCTTGGTATCCGAATCGTTTGATAAATCTTGGATAGAAGTCAAAGTGGAAGCTGCTCCATTACCTTCCCTGTAATGACCCGGAATTTCACCTCTTTGATTTGCGAATATTAAATTAAATATTCAAATAATAGGTTTGAGAATTGAAATAAAAATCTTTTAAATAAAAAATAATGATTGTGGAATATTTTTCAATTTTTTTTACAAAAATAACTAGTTTGAAGAGAAATAAAAAATGTGACCGGAATTCGTTTTTCGAATTTTCGACTTTTCATCGGCTAAAAGTTGTCAAAAACATTGTGAACATATTAGTTAACATATATACATGCATATAATATTAATTTAATTATGTTGAGTTAATAATATGATAGGAATTCATTTACTTAAGTTAATTTAAAACTTGATCTGACTTTTTCCTAAGGATTTTTAAATAAAAGTCGTAATTCATCACATTATCTCTAACATTAGTACAATGGAGTGTTAATTTCCTGTTGGAGCTTCAAGTGTGAAAGGAGACAAGAAATCACGTGTGGTACAAGGTGGAGGGAGGTGTTGGACATGGTGAGGCGGACCTGATGATGTGGCAAGAAGATGTGGAGGGTAAAGGACATATGGGTATTGTGGTAATTTACCTTATGCATTTCATATAAAATATTTTTCTTTCACATTTTCTTATTCTAAAACTCCATCTCCTTCTTGAAAACTTCAAAGGCTTCTCAAGTTTCTAAAATTTGTAAATCTTAGTCTGTTCACTTTTAACACTTTAAAAACCTTGTTAAACCCTTTACTTCTCTTCCTACGCCCCTCTTCTTCCAAAAACATGTCAAAATCCCCTCTTAAACACACAATCGAACCATGTGGCCTTTATGGTCGAACCTACCATGGTCTTAAGGCCTTCAAAATCTCCTTTTTGCTAAGAAGAAAGCATAGATCTAGGTTGTATACGAGTTCTAGTGAAGTTCATGTTTTTTTTGTTAACTTTTAAGTGAGGATGTAGCTCTTTTATTAAAGTTTCTAACTTTAATTTTAGAGTTTTCCTTGTTGTTTAATCATAGCTTATTTGAGTGAATATAGTGTTGATTTATATATGCTTGTATGCGTTGTTGAGTTTGACTTGAAAATAAAGTCTATTGTTGGGATGGTTAGGAAGTTATGATTTTTCTTATGTCTTGATCGTGGTGACATGTGAATGAATGATTTGGTTCATGTATGTGATGCACATGCTAAGAAAGTTAGCATTTAGACCATAGAATCGACATAGAAATCTCTTGTTTTCAAATTAATTTTACATAAGTGTTTTTCTAAAAAGTTTTTTTAATCTTTACTCTTAGTTTCCAAACTCTTTTACAAATTACAAAAACAATTTAGAATTACAAAGTTAAAGTTTTTAAAGGATGTTTGGAATGAAATGCAACTTTTGAAATTACAGGTCATATATCGATGGTCGCTATAAATGTAGTTTGTAAAAACTAACCCTTTTTACGAATTAAATAGTGTTTTCATCTTGGAAAATTTTAGAAGTGTTTTCAAACTTATTATAAATATTTAAAAGTAATTTTTATTTATTTATTTAATTATTTATTTAATGATTATTTAATTAATTAATTTAACAAAGGCAATTAGTACTCAATTAATTAATTAAGGTAATTAGTACTTAATCATTAGTTAAAAAAAGAAATTGCTACTTAGTTATAAATTAAGTAAGTTAATTATAATTATTTAATTAATTCAAGATTAAGTGTTATTTAATAATTTATTCAAGGATTAACTATTATTAAATTAATAATTAAAGGTTAATTATTATTTAAGAAACTGTTTAAATATTTAATCAATTACTAATTAAGTTAAGATTTAATTAAGACTTAGTTAAGATTTAATTATTCTTAAATGAAGGTTTGATTTATTATTTAATTATTAATTAAATATTAAAGTATAATTTAATTATAGATTGAGGTTTAAGTATTATTTAATTATTATTTGAGATTAATTAATAGTTAATTACTTATTTAATAGGATAATTATTATTTAATTATTTATTTGAAGTTAATTATTTTTTAATGATTAATTAAATATTCAATCATTATTAAGCAAAGGGTTGTTATTTAATTACTGAATAAAGGTTTTGATTTTAAATCACTTATTTTTGAAGGTTGATTTTTTGTTTGAGCAAGCTATCTTTTAAAGAATGTTTTTAGACCAAGGGGTTTCTTTATCGATTACCCTTAAGTAACTTCAGATGAATATGAAACCCAATGACATCTGTTTAGCAGAATAAATCACTGTTCTGCTAATTAAATTGTATATGACATTTGTTTGGTAGAATAAGTCATATTCTGTCATACTTCACCAAAGAGATTATGTTTGCATCTTTTAGGAAAAATAAAAACTCATTGTGCTATTATAATAAATTGGACATGTGTTGAGCAGAATAAATCCCATCTACAATTAAAATAACTAACATATTTACCTATACATTGATGGGTTGTTATTGGTTGATCCCTTTACATATCTGCTTTTTATGCAAACACCCATGTTACAACTGAAAGGTTAAACTGAATTAAAATCATTGTGGACTCCAAGCCCCTTTCTGATTTTGTGAAGTCAAATATTTCATTTTATCCTTTTTTAAAATGGATTAAAATTTATTATCATTTTACATAAGATATTCAGAGGATAATTAAGCAATTATTTTATCAAAATTTTTTTAAGTTAATTTAATATTTTTTAAAGATTGTTTAAAATCGTTATTTTGTTAATGTGATTTAAAGTGAATTAAATGAAGAATGTTTAAACAATAACTTGTTTATTTAAAGGTGTTTTAAATAATTGATGTTATCAGAGGAACTTTATTGATTAAAGTTTATTAAAGAAGTTTGGTTTTAAATAAGGAAAATTTATAAAAAGAAATTTATAAATTGAAAATAGATCTTGAAATTTGGGAAAGAGTTTTATAAATGATTTTTGATACTATAAAAGATCTTTAAAATTATTTTGGATATTTATAAATGTTTTTGATATTTATAGAAGAGTTTTGTAAACAAACTTGGAGATTTATAAGGAAATTTTTTAAACAGATTTGGAGTTTTGGTAAAGGAGATTACCATAATCAAAAGAGATTTATTAAAAAGATTTATAAAATAAATTTATAAAAGAATTTGAGCTGGGATTTCCCCATATTGACCTTCTTAATTTTGGTGGTGTGAACATTTGTCTCATACTTAACACTGAAGGCATAGTATTTGGGGTTATTCATATCCCTAATTTAAATAACATTTGTTTTGATCCTTTTGATATGATTTCAAAATAAGAAATATTTCACAAATGTTTTTTTAATTTGTTTATACCGGTGAGATAAGTATATGAATATTTTGATAAATATTTTAGAAAGAAATTTAAATGAATAAATATTTATTTTGAAGCTTAGTGGTTTTTATGGGTAATTAAATCTTTGAATGTAATTATTCGTGTATTTGATAATTAAATAACCGACTGACGAATCTTGGTCAGTTTTGACTTAAGAAGTAAATAAGAGCTTCACGTATTCATATGGTTTGAGTTCCCTAGGGAGAACTCATTTGGTGAAACATCTCTAACTTTAAAGGATACATTAGAGATCCCTTTGGGACTCTAGTATAGTCCGCTTACTACCAAAAGAACCGGGAAGGAGTCAACCAAAAATCGATTGTTGGTTCGGAGAGACCGGGATTGGATATGTTACTTGAAAATCACTTCGAATCAAAATAAGCGTTCAAATGGAAGACATCTTGAAGATGATTGAAGGCGGAGATCTTTGAAGTGCAAGGGCTACTTGCTACTAATCCTGAAGGCGATTCCAAAATGGATGTAATAGAGATAGTGCCTTCGGTTTCGTTCAAACCAAGAACGAACTCGTATAGATGAATGTCGCATTGCATTTCAGCATGGAGGGTAGTGTTAACATTCCAAGTAGGAATTGCTAAAAGAAGGTAAATCGTTGCCTCAAGCCTTACACCTCGAAAGTGGCTAAAACGAGGCAGATGCAATAGAGCTATATTGGTCGCTCCTATAAGGGTGTATCATCATCTTTCTAGATTATCATATTATGGATTTGGTTGTGCATGAGAGCTCTCTATAAAGGTTGGAAATAACCGAGATGATGACATATTCAGTACTATCCAGTAAGGGATATGTCGGTTCTATGTTGGTAGAGGTCGAAAGGTTTTCATTCTTAAGTACTTTTTATCTAGAGGTGTACCATTTTCAAAAGGTAGTCTATTACCTTTCCATTTGTTGGGATCTATTCTAAGCACCTTCGGTTTTTGCTTGTACATATATTACTGTTGTGATCTACACACACCATAGCTATTTGATTATTGGTATTTTAAACCCATAGGCATTACTGTAATATCATCGAATTTTTATAATAAATATGGTTTGGTTATCTTAATGTAAAAACCATCTATGTTATTAAATGGCGTGGTCTTATGAGATACCTTTTATTTTAAAAAGGTTTTCAAACATAGAAATCAATAAGATTTGATTGAGTTTTCTCATGATGGTTTACCAGATTGATTCGAGCAATATTTTCTTCTAATGCTCGGGTTAGCCCAAGCATATTTTCCAAATTCAGCTTGATGCTTTAGAGATTCCAGGTGACGAGCTGGATTTGCCATGACGTATTCACGTATCTTATATTCATTATCTGCATTCTGTTTTGTTCTTGTCTGTATTAATTAGCACTTGTACGGACATGCTGTTGTAATTGTTTAGGATGATAATATTTTAGTGTACTTTGATGTTGTTTATATAATAATTTGACTTTTTGTAAAGATTTGTGTGCATTATATATTTATCGTTATGATGTGAGATTCTTTTCTGTCTTTTCTTTCTTTAACCTTTAATGACCCATCTTTCAAATAATTAAATGATCATGAATACCGAGGATGTATTAAGTATCGTCTTTAGATGTAAAAAACGCAGATCGTTACAGTTGGTATCAAAGCGTAGGTTGAGCGAACACCAATGCCTTGGTTGGGTAATCTCATTAGAGATAGGGTTGGTAAACCTTTAGAATGAGTAAACTCATTATAGATGGAATTGGTAATATCCTAGAATGAGTTTGAGTATATATATGAGTGTGTATGTGTGAATGTATAAAAATGTTTTATATTGTGTTGTTTGATCTGTTAAGTTTGAATTTTGGATTCTGGTCAATACGAGTAGCTAACTTTAATTATAGGGATCTCAAAAACACTTGAAGAAGGCCAAACCATATTGTTTTAAAAGTGGTAAATGAAATAAATTTGCTTAGGAATATATTTTATATATAAAAGAATAATTTTGAAAATTTTATATAATTATCTATGATGTATTATTGTTTGGAGTTGATAATATTCAATTATTATCATATAGGGTTTGTTTTGTCATACTCGTCCAATTTGAGCATTGAATATTGTTTGTTGATTTTCCTTTTTCCAACATTAGTTGGGTTAAAACTAGATTTTGTTATAAGCTGTTTACTAAAATAAAATAATTCAGTTGATTTTATAAACGGTTAATTTTATAAATCAAAATTATAAAATATATTTTGAAAATAAGATGAATTTTTAGAGAATTTAAGTCTCTATAGCTTTGATAAAGTTTTCAAATGATTCTTGGAAAATTAGTATTTATTTTAATTAAAAAATATTTTAAGGTATAAATATTTTGAAAAGGAAGTTCAGAGTAAGATATTTCTTTGGACAATTTAGGGAATGAATCTCGATCTGTTTTGTGAGGATCTAAATAATCTTCCAAGTGACAATCAGATGTTTGCTTAGGTAGATGTGGCAATGCACTTGGTAAATTATTCTTTTTTCATTTTACGATAGAAACGTGTTCAAATGAAAATAAATACAAAGCAAATGGATGAAAAATATTTTGTTAAAAACTATTTAGTTGGAAATATATATATATGATATTGTTTCGAAAAGGGATTTACAAAGGAGTAGTATTTTTATAATTAACTAGTTCCAACTCAAAAGTGACTAAAAATAGGCAAGAGATGTGTTTAGATGGTAAACACTTCTCTTGAGTACAACCCTTCTTGTTAAATGGATATATGATACTATTTGCTTGTACCTGGTTCCTTGATATCATTTTGGAGTTACTTGGACTATATGTATATTTTTTGTGAGTTAAAAATACAGTATCTTTTCAAAAGGATTTGAAATAAATACTAGGTATTGAGCTCTTAAGTTTCCAAAATATAAAGGTATCTTGATTAAGAATGAAGTTCTAAATTTGAATTAATTTTATAAGGAAGTTTAATAAACTCTGTTTTATTAAACTATGTCTTTTGATTTTAAAACCAAGGAGGTTAAATTTTATTTGATGTTATTGGGCTGGCTAATAAGTGTAACGACCCAGAATTTCATCACATTAATTTTTAAATATTTAATTAATTTTAAATATTCAAATGATGCGTTTCAAAATTTAAATAAAACTCTTTTAAACAATAAATATTGAATATAAAATATTCTTTAAAATTAGTTTACAAAAATATTTAGTTCGAAGAAAAATCGAAAATGTGACCGGAAACTGTTTCCCGAATTTTCGACGTTTCATCGTATAAAAGTTGTTCAAAATGTTATGAGACTTGTTTATATTTGAAACAACATTTAAATGGTTAATAATTTAAATTAGTTAGGATATATTGGTATATACATAATATGTATACTTAAGTATATATATATATATATGTATATATTAAAAGATGCCTTAAGTGACATGATTTGATATTTTGGAAACTAAATACCATACATGTTTTCTCATGAAATAAAGGGGAGGGGGACAAGAAGGTGGCTCAAGGACATGAGGTAGAGGAGGCTAGGTGAGGTGGCAAGAGAGTAGTGGAAGGTAAAAGAAATGGGAATTTAGGTAATGCACTTTGTTCTCTTGCTTATAAATACCCCTTTCACTTCTTCAATTTCACCTCTTTTACTTCTACCGTATCTATCTCATAAATGATCCAAATAGAGCATTTCTATTTTTCAAACCGTAGAAAATTCCAGTGGCTACAACTTTTATCTTGATCACTTCTTCTAATTTTGAGCTTAACCATATCCAAATCTCATTTCTTTACAGAGCCTTTTCAGAACCAGAATTTCAAGTCCGAAAATGATCCTTCTTACTTTGACCATATCTTCTTCAAAACTAACTGTGATTAAGTAATTCTTTTATTGAAATTGTAGATAAAAAATTATAAATCTTTTCTCTTTGCTGCTTTTACAAAATCTAAAAGTAAGTAGTCCAAATACTAGTTGGAAAGTGACCTATTTTCAAGTTTGTTTTTGAGAATTCGATGATTATCCAAAGGCATTTCCTTCTTCTTTTAAGGCCGAGCCTACCTAGTGTATTAAGGGTCCAAGACTCCATCTTTTGCTTAGGAATGGAAGTGCTAATTCATTCCCTAAGTTAGTTAGAGTTTGGATAGCTTCCGGTGAGTAAAACTGTTAACTTTTTTGGGAAATATTTTACTTTATTTACATTGTGATATGTATTGCTTGCTTGGTTTGGATATGATGTGAATTTGTTCATGTTTGGTTTGGAAATGTATATGTGTGTGACGGATGCAAACATGTTAAGTAAATGTTAGTTTGCAAACTAGCTGGTAGGTAAAATTTTACCCTCAAAAACCAAAGCTTAAAACTATATTCATGTTCATATTTATTGCCTATGAATGCTTGTTGTATGTATGCTTAAACCATTGCTATATGATGTTTGGTTGTGTTGATAATATTGTAAACTTATTAGCCGAACTGGCCTTATAGCGATAGTCGCTGTATCGGCACTTTCGGAAAATCACTTCTTATCAAACCATTTTGTTTCACTTCGTGCTTAGAATTGTTTTACAAGTTAAGCGAGATTTTGATTAATTACGTTTTCAAAAAATATTAATTATTTTAATATGATTATTTTATTTAATTAATAAGGATTAATGTAAACTAATTAAATTATTAATGATGTGTTTTAAATTTATCAATTTACTTAGTTAATGATGTTTTAAATTTAATTAATCATTTTATATAATGATGTTGAAGGCTAATTAATCTTTTGAAAATTATGGATTAAATTTAATCAATCAATTAATTAATGATGTTTTGAAAATTAATTGATCTTTTTAATTAATGACTTTTAAAAGGAAATCAACTTGTTTTAACTTTAATTGATCTTTCCTTAATGATGGTTTAAATTGATTAATCATTTTAAAATAAAGATATTTAATTATTAATTAATTAATTTAGTTGATTATATTTAAATATTACTAAGTAATTGAATTAATGATGCTTTAAAGGTGATTTACCCTTTTTAATTAAAGGTTAGTGGAGTTAATTAACCAAATTAATTTATGAAATTTCAACGTGAATTTATCAAGTAACAAGGATGTTTTGACTTTGTTATTCATTTTAGATTATTTATTAATTTAATTAATTACATTTTACTAATTAATTGAATTAATAAGGTTCAAAAGTGGCTTTTTTTTTTAATTCAAAGTCATTTGAAGTTCTATAATTAAATTATGTGATGAAGTTTAAAGTTAATTAATCAATGTAATATGGATGTTTGAAGTTATTAAATCCTTTATATAATGATGTTTTAAATCAGTGAACCCTTTTAACAAAGTGTTTTAAAGCTAATACTTGTAATGTGAAGCCCAAGCACGAATTCGAGCTTTTAAAAGAAAAAAGTTTGATTCATTTATGGAAATGAATTAATTTCCGCAAAGCGATTCACTTATATGGGAACGATTTATTTGTATACTTATCACTAAACATCGAAGAAGTAAACTTATCGCTACTTTGAAAGTTAATAATAATCATGAGACATGACTTTGAGGTAACATTACCTTGACTTGTCCGGTATTATTGTTAACCAAGAAATAGTACAAGTTGGAATTCGTTGAGTAGTGATAAATATGCAAGACTTTATACGGTCGTTTTAGATCCTTGATAGTTGGTTTCCCAACTATCGGTTACCTCAACCTTCTTTTTATTTCGTCATTCTAAGATGATATGTTGCTCAGTTGAGCTTTGATATCCTTTGTCGAAAATGACTAAACCCAAAGAGCAAGTGGAAGCCAAGCTTTGTGGGGTTGCTCCCATTAGGATATTTTCGCATCCACTCAAGATTGGAATCAGTTTTTTCGCATTGAGATATGAAATACTCGGATTTTCGATAACCGTTGGCGGGGTCCGCTTGGACGTGTCTGAGTGCCATCGAAGTTCTCAAGTATCTAGAGGTATAATTTCAGTAGGGTGCGCACCCTCCTAGCCATTTGTTGGAAAATTTCCTTTTCTTATTTGACTCGAACCTTTGAATTTGTTTTCTTTAATTGAAATGGGACGAGTCAACCACACTTCGTGGTGTTCAATTATTGGTTTTGTCCACTCTATCGAGTTTGGATAATTATCTTGTTTAGTCCATCCTATCGAGTTTGGACTATTATCTTGTTTTATCCATTCTATCTAGTTTGGAATTTTATTCAAACTATTTCCATTCTTTTAAGTCTAAATGTTATAATAATTGTACCTATCATCTATGTTTGGATTTGTTCCCTATTGTTCATTTCCATTTTTTTTATGTTTGGTTGTTGTAATGTGGGAGAAAACCCATTCTACGTTAGCGGTGTGGTCCCACATATTATTGTTTAAATACACCTCATTTGTTTAATGGTTTACTCATACCAGACATTTTGTCTGACCCAAGTTGTTTATTTTCCCTAAATTCTTGGGTTATATTTAGGTAGCCCGGGAATAGCAGTTTTTCTTTAGAGCTCTTTGAAGACGGTGATCAAGCAGGCGACTCCTTGCTTATCTAGTTATTTATTTCTACTATATGATTAGGTAGGTGCATTTTGTATCTTAAAAATGTAAAGTTAGAATGTATAGCTGTAAATTTGTTAGATGTAATACTTTTTTATAACTCTGATAACTCCTTAAGGAGTAACCTTTTGTAAAATATCATTCTATATTATATGTAACCATTCTGTTGTGAGGTTTATCTATTCCATCTTGTTCTATTCTTTATTTTACTCCAAGGCAACTTACCTTTTGGATGCTTAGGCAATGGCACACGAATACCGAGGATGTATTAAATGTCATCCCATGGATCAGAAAGGTGGATCATCACAGATGGCACCATAGCTTAGGTTTTGCAAACTCCTAAGCCCTAATGAGGTGAAATCTCTAAGGATAGGACTAGTAATATTCTAGGATAAGTCTAAGAGTATAAAATATATTGAGTTTGTATTTGTTAGTGCTATAAAATATATTCTATTGTCTTGTTTGATCCATTGATTGGCATATGAACTCTAGTTGATGCGTCTGATCAGCATTATCAATAGGCATTCACAAACACTTGAATAGATCTACCAATATAGTATTGTTTTAAAATGGTAAATGAAATAATTTTACCTAAGAATATATTATATATATAAGAACGATTTTCAAAACTAATACAGTTGTATAGTTGAGTTGATTGTTTAGATATGATAATATTTTATTGTTATCATTTAGGATTTGTTTAGTTGTGCTCGTCCAGTTTAGGATTAACTATTGTTGAATAGTTCACAGGGAATTCTCCCTAGGAAGATATGGTCAAGTAAATGGGAATTAGGGAATCTAGGAATGAACCCCTTGTGAATTAAGTTTCACAGTTTGATATAAGGTGTTCAACAAAAGGGTTTAGTTAAAATTCATTTTTTAATAATGTCAAGCTAAAAGTAAACTTGTAATAAAAATTTGTTAAACATAACCTAAATGGTAGAAAAATATGTTAATAATAATAATACAATAATAAATAAAAATTTAGAGGATGAATATTTGAGAAAATTTAATTATAATAAAGGAGAATCAATTAAATGTAAGTTTAACTCACATCCAAATTTTCTATATCATATCTATGATGCTATAAACTATTTTTGATTTCTTATACGGTAGTTAGATTTGTCTGATTAATTGAAATTAATCCAGATATTCCATTTAAACTGTTTAGGTGTCGTTACAGCAATTTCCGCTTTACTGTCATTTATTAAATATCATCACCTAAACCCTTTTGTGTGTATGAACTTGAGCTTGTGTTTTCCCAAAAGTAGATGTTTAAAATTCATTAATCATTTTGATTAATGATATTTTAAATTAATTAATCATTTTAACTAATGATTTTTAAAATTATTTAATCTTTTTCATTAATGAGATTTGGATTTGATAAAACATTTTAAGTAATGATATTTAAATCTAATTAACTATTTTAATTAATGATATTTGAAAATTAATAATCATTTTATTAATGATATTTAAAAGTAATTATTCATTTTAATTAGTGATTATTTGAATTTAATAAATCGTC
This sequence comes from Allium cepa, assembly GCA_030765085.1. NCBI lineage: Eukaryota > Viridiplantae > Streptophyta > Magnoliopsida > Asparagales > Amaryllidaceae > Allium > Allium cepa. The sequence goes on along the minus strand of CM060934.1, from coordinate 951,291,144 downwards.
TAATAATTAATATTTTAAGTTGGTTAATTAATTTAATAAGTTAGTTTAAAATAAATTAATTGATTTGATGAAAGTGTTTTGGAAGTAATTAACTATTTTATTAAAGATAAATGATTTGTTTATTAAATAAAATTGTAAATTTGATTAATTATCTTTTGGGATAGTTAATATTGCTTTAGATTTACAAAAGAGATTATAAATGTGATTTATTATCTTTCAGGATAATTAATGTTATTTTAAATTTAATAAATGAACTTAAATATTTATTTCTTTGGAAAATTTATATGGTTTTAAGGTACTAAAAGGGATTTTATAAATCATCCTCTAGAACGATTAATATTGTTTTAAATTTATAAATGATGTTTACAAGTGAGAAAATCCCTTAAAAGGAATTGTTTATAAATGAAGCTAAGTGTAAATTGTTTTGGAATTTTACTAAACGATGTTTAAATTGAAATTTTTTTACGCTTGTTTTAATACACTTAGTATTATAAATTTTTCTTCCAAATAAATTTAAAGAGTTTTTGGAAAATTTAAATCCTAAATTGTTTAAAATGATTTCGGAAAATTTTGGGAAAAGTAATAGCGGTGTTATTTGGAAATATTTCTAAAGTATAAATATTTTGGAAAAGAAATTTTAAGTAGAATGCTTTTTCTTTGAATAATTCAGAGAAAAACATTTCCGTAGTTTTGTGATAATCTGAATAATCTTCTAAGTGACGATCAGATGTTGCTTAGGCAAATGTTGTGGAGTACTTAGTGAATTATTCTCTTCGTAATTCTGCGATCGAAATGAATTCAAATCCGAATGAACCCAAAGTGATTTTTACAAAACAAGTTGTTTGAAGTTATTTTATAAAGAAAAAATTAGGAGTATGCTTTTAGAATTGAGTTTTAAAACTAAAAACTGAATATTCAATTTTTGAGTTCCGTAAAGGGTAATTGATTTCCAAAATAAAAATATTGCTGATAAGAGATTATTTAATAAATGAATTTTACCCTTAAACAATATACGAGGTAATTTAACACTGATTTAAATGTGTTAGATTGGGTATGAAGGTTTTTATAACGTTGTTATATCAAAACCATGGATATTATTTAAGTATCTAAGCAATGTAAACTAATTGGTGTTATTGGATCAGTCCATAAACATGATTCATTATAACACCTTAATGTGAAAAGGTAGGAAGGTTTTAATGTACATCGTTTTATTAAAAAGTATCTTTTGTTTAAACATGTAAGTATTATAAACTAGTTATTATTTTGAGTCAACCCATAAACATTGTCGATCTTAACACTCTAAGTTAAAGAGGTCGAGAGGTTGACTCAATTTTAAAAGAACCAAATTTGGATTTGATTTTCACCTAAATTGTGAAAAGCAAAATAAATTTTGTGTTTCGTACATGCTCTTAGGATTTAAAGGGTATTATACAAGTAAATAAAGCAGAATAAGTTATTATTTGGCGTTTTATAAAGAAATGACTTCATAAAATATTTTTAAACTTAGACGAAAATTTATGAAATAATTCAAAAACAATTTTGGTATTGAATAAAATATTGAATGCAAATTTATGCGATTCAGAAAGATTGGTGTAGTCAATAAACCAATAATTTTAGAGTATAACTTTCAGTTTTGTCCGAGTAAGTTGGATAATCTTCTAAGCAATAACCAAAGGTTAATGAGAAAAGAATGGTACGTTTAGATAATTATTTACTGTTTGGGCAATCAAGAAAGTTTTGAACCTAAGTTAGGAGTTTGTCGTTAATCTTTTGACATTTCAAATAATATTGAGTGTTAGATTTTTTTTTGCTTGTGGAATTTGAATGATTGATAGTGTCAGTGTATTCCTTTAAGGAATTTGATTGATTTGATTTAATTGAATTTGATTGATTGATTGTGTGGTCTAATGTACCATAGTTTGTAAAGTTAATAAAAAAATATAAACCAAGGTCTTCGAATTATTGTTTATTAGGACATAAATCCCGGTGCTTTTGAAAACGTGTTTTGGGAAGAAAAAGGTGGCAAAGAGATAATAATTGATCACTCTAGTTGTTGTATCTGGAGGAACCGGAATACCACTGGGTGCTCCATGTTGTTTTGATTTAAGAGTTTTACATGTTTTACTAGGAGGACCCCCTCCTAGTTATTTTTTGGTTTTGGTTTTAATATATTTATTTTTGAAGAAATTTTAAAACAAAATTTTAATATAAAAACCAGGGCATTTAGTTCTAAATTTGCCTTTTGATATGATTGGATGCGCAGTATTTTATTTCAGGGTATTCTCTGAATTTGGTTGCATATAGATTTATATTATACTAGTTTTTGCTGGATATGTTACATCTGATTAATGTGTTAGGTATTTCTAGGATAGTCTATTTCTGGGATAGGATTGTGGTAAATTTCAGGACGAAATTCTTTTGAGAGGGAGAAAGTGTAACAACCCGGAATTTCACCACATTAATTTTTGAATATTTAATTAATTTTAAATATTCAAGTAATGGGTTTTATAATTAAAATAAAAACACTTTTAAATAATAAATATTGAAGATAAAATAGTTTTTAAAGTTTGTTCAAAATATTTAGTTTGAAGAAAATCGAAAAAGTGACCGGAAATTGTTTTTCAAATTTTCGACGTTTCATCGTACAAAAGTTGTTTGAAATGTTGTGAGCCTTGTTTATATTTGAAACAACCTCTAAATGGTTAATGATGTAATTTTGTTAGGATATATTGGTATATACATAGTTTGTATACTTAGGCATATACATGTGTATACTAAAAGATGCCTTAAGAGACATGATTTGACGTTTTGGCAACTAAATACCAAACATACTTAAACATGTTTTCTCATAAAATAATGGGGAGAGGGAGAAGAAGGTGGCTCAAGTATGTGAGTTAGAGGAGGCAAGGTGAGGTGGCAATAAAGTAGTGGAGGGTAAAAGACATGGGCATTGAGGTAATTCACGTTGTTCTCTTGCTTATAAATACCCCTTTCACTTCTTCAATTTCACCTCTTTTACTTCTGCCGTATCTTTCTTCTAACTTAATGAAATGGAGCGTTTATTTTCTCAAATCATAGAAAATTCCAGTGTCTACAAATTTTATCTTTCTCACTTCTTCTAATTTTGAGCTTAACCATATTCAAATCTCATTTCTGTACAAAGCATTTTCGAACCCAAAATTTCAAGTTCGAAAATGGCCCTTCTTCTTTTGACCATATCTTCTTCAAAACGAATTGTAAATAAGTGACTCTTTTTCCGAAATTGAAGATAAAAACAATTTATAGAACTTTTATCTTTACCTTTTTTGCAAAATCCAAGGTTAAGTAGTACAAAAACCAGTTGGAAAGTGACCTATTTTTGGGTTCATTTTTCTGAGTTTGATAATTATCCAAAGCCATTCCACCTTACCAAAACAAGTTTTACTTCCTTCTTCTTTCAAGGCCGAGCCTTCTTAGTGTATTAAAGGTCCAAGACTCAATCTTTTTCTTAGGAATGGAAGTGCTAGTTCATACCCTAAGTTAGCTAGAGTTTGGATAGCTTTCGGTGAGTAAACTCTTAACTTTTTTGGAAAATATTTTACTTTAGGTACATTGTGATATATATTTTTTGCTTGATTTGGATATGATGTGAATTTGTTCATGTTTGGTTAGGAAATGTATATGTGTGATGGATGCAAACATGTTAACTTAATGTTAGTTAGCAAACTAGTTAGTAAGTAAAATTTTACCCTCAAAAACCAAAGCTTAAAACTATATTCATGTTTATATTTATTGTCTATGAATGCTTGTTATATGTATGCTTAAACTATGTGATGTTTGGTTGTGTTGATAATATTGTAAACTTGTTTGTCAAACTGCATGTATAGCAAAAGTCACTGTATCGGCACTTTTGAAAAATCATTTCTTATCAAACCATTTGGTTTCATCTTCGTGCTTGGAATTGTTTTACCAATTAAGCAAGATTTTGATAAAATGTTGTTTTCAAAAAAATATTAATTATTTTAAAAATGATAATTTAATTAATTATTTAATTAATAAGGAGTAAGGTTAACCAATAACTTATTAATGATGTGTTTTAAATTTAACTAATTACTTAGGTAACAATGTTTTAAATTTAATTAATCATTTTATTTGATGATGTTTAAGGTTAATTAATCTTTTGAAAATTATGGATTAAATTTAATCAATCAATTAATTAACGATGTTTTTAAAATTAATTAATCTTTTTAATTATTGACTTTTAAAAGGAAATCAACTTATTTTAACTTTAATTGATCTTTCCTTATTGATGGTTTAAATTGATTAATCATCTTAAAATAATGATATATAATTATTAATTAATTTAATTCATTATATTTAAATATTACCAAGTAATTGAATTAATGATGTTTTAAAGGTGATTTACCCTTTTTAAATAAAGGTTAGTGGAGTTAATTAACCAACTTAATTTATGAAATTTCAAAGTGAATTTAACAAGTAACAAGGATGTTTTCACTTTTTTATTCATTTTAAATTATTTATTAATTTAATTAGTTATATTTTACTAATTAATTGAATTAATAAGGTTTAAAAGTGGTTTATTTTTTTACTCAAAGTCATTTGAAGTTCAATAATTAAATTGTGTGATTAAATTTAAAGTTAATTAATCAATGTAATAAGGATGTTAAATCCTGTTTATAATGATGTTTTAAATTAGTAACTCTTTTAGCAAAGTGTTTTAAAGCTAGTACTTGTAATGTGAAGCCCAAGCACGAATTCAGGTTTTTAAAATAAAAGAAGCTTGATTTGTTTATGGAAATGAATTAATTTTCGTAAAGCGATTCACTTGTATGGGAACGATTTATTTGTATACATAGTGCTAAACGTCGACGAAGTAGACTTATTTCTATTTCAAAAGTTAAGAATAATCATGAGACAAGACTTTGAGGTAACATTACCTTGACTTGTCTGATATTATTGTTAACCAAGAAGTAGTACAAGTTGGAATTCAATGATTGGTGATAAGTATACAAGACTTAATTTCCATATACGATCGTTTTATATTCTCGATAGTTGGTTTCCCAACTATTGGTTACCTCAACTTCTTTGTATTTCGTTATTCTAAGATGATATGTTACTCATTTAAGCTTTGCTATCCTTTGTCGGAAATGACTAAAGCCAAAGAGTGAGTAAAAGCCAAGTTATATAAGGTTGCTCCTACTAGGGTATTTTCACACCCACTCTAGATTGCAATCGATTTTAGCGCATTGAGATGTGAAATACTCGGATTCTCGGTAACCTTTGTCGGGGTCCAGCTTGGACGTGTCCGAGAGCCATCAAAGTTCTCAAGTATATTTCAAGAGGTATACTTTCTGTAAGGGGGCGCACCCTCCTAGTCATTTTTTGGAAATTTTCCTTTTCTTATTTGACTCAAACCTTTGAATCTGTTTTCTTTATTTACAACGGGAAGATCAACCACTCTTCGTGGTGTTCAATTATTGGTTTTGTCCATTCTATCGAGTTTGGATAGTAATTGAAATTTAAAAGTAATTAACTAATGAAAGTAATTAGAGGATCATTAATTAATATAATTAATGGAAGTGATCAATCTTGCTTACTAATGTTTGAATGATGATGAGTGCTTTGAATTGGTTGATATCTCTGATATGAATTGCTCTATGATATGATATGTTGGATGAACGGTGATAATGTGACTATCTATAAATTATGAATTACTGTGTAAGGTGTTATCTGGTAATTAAAGTTGAATTGTATTTAATTGGATAACTTGGGTTTAGATGACACTGGATTCGAAGAGACCGGAGTCGGGTATTAGTAAATACCCGAAACCACTTCGATTCATTATAGATTGATATGTGTAATCAATAAGCTGGAATGAAATGATTTAAGTGAATTGGACTATTTAATCTAAGTTTTGGTACTTAGAAATTTGCAAGTGAAATAAGTAATTTCTATAACAATTTGTGAACTTGTAATTGATACAAGTTACCCGGGTTATATATATAAGTTGTATGCTTTTGTCATTCATGTTAGATGGGTTTACTCATGCCGGTTTCCAGCCTGACCTGGGTGTTAGTTTGATGTAATGCTCGGGTCAGACCAAGTATTACAAATTTTTAGGTAAGGGCGTTCTGGAGCTCAGGAGGCGAGCTGGATGGTAGGAACGTACAGAGTATTTCCGCTGTGATATATTACTGTTATCTGGGACATGTTGATACATATATATGTCCAGTGTTTTGTGTAATATTGTAACTCCGATGTATTAAAATGTAATTCACAGTTACAGTATTCTTTTGTAAACTGTTATTATTTGATATTATAAGTTTTTAAAGTTTCAAAGATCAAGCATGCATGATACCAAATGTAACGACCCTGACTCGACCTTCGAAAATCGGCACCGAATACGACACTCATATTCAAATGCCGCAGATCCAAACGTCGAATCTGGTTCGCCGGAGCTTATAACACATCAGGTATAGCAACACAGCGGAAGAAAAAGAAACGAATATCATATACAACTCCAATGAATACCATATCCAAATATGGAACAACACTAATACAATATGATACAAGAAATATCAGAGACAATAAATAACAGCGGAAAACGAATAGCAAGAGATAACTCCAATCCAATGCTCCAAAGCTAAAACTCCAAACCACGAGCTCGAACCACCATCAAGTTTCACCAAGCTAAGCAAGTCTCATCCACCGGAGGCTTCAATATCCGAGAGCTCCAAAGAATACCAAAGAGAAAGCTAAAAGCTACCAAATCGATATCTATATCTACTATCTGAAAAACCCCAACTCCAGACTGACCGTGTGGAAAATAGTGGGCACCCAGAGTTTAGGAATGGAACAATAAACTCCAGGTCAGTCATGGGACTGGTATGAGCAAACAAAAACAGTTTTCTTTAAAACAAACGACAAAGAATTTAAACATTGAAATCCACAATGCTTTTTGGAAAATGAAACTACCATAAGGCCTCCCGCCACACACACAATGCAAATGCAGAATTGGAGGAGATTTCTCCTTATGATAGTCAAATATGTTTGATACGAAAAAATTTCTTTTATATTTTTATTATAAGTGCACGGTGTGGAAAATCATTTCGAAAGTATAATATAAATCCTAGCCAGCATAGACATTCCGAACTATGCCTACTATAGCTACCATCTAAATAGTGGTGACCACCATAAGTAAATGGCAGGTTCAACAACTAAAACCGTACAAGGCACGTATTGAAGAATGGATTTCCAACAAATGGTCAGGCTAAGGAATTTCCTGGGCCACATGGGTACGCCTCTGGAGGGACGCCTCGAGAACGTAACCGGATCTCTTCCAACACAAGGCCGGGTTACCTCTGTAACTAGGTAACTACTACACGAGTATTGAAAAGTATGTGTACGAGTGCACGTACTAATATAGTACACACGGATCGTGTAATATGGAATATAAAAAAAATGCGGAAATAGATGATAGTAGCAAAGTAAAATAAAAAAAGAAAAATCACACCAGAGATTTTTATACTGGTTCGGAGCACCGTCCTACGTCCAGTCCCAGACTTCTATCTGGATTTTCACTATTAACTACCTCGCTTCACCCGGAGGAACAGGTTTACAACACCCGAGCAAACGAACGGGATTTCACTCCTCTAATACACTGAGGACTTCAACACTTGCCTCATACAACACCGAGGACTTCAACACTTGCCTCTTACAACACCGAGGACTTCAACAAAGATGAATATAATTGTTTGTTGACGGTATGTGTTCTTGCTAACACAGTTTTTTCACTTGTAGTACAAACTTCCTATAATCTTATCCTCAAAATATGTGAATGATGTTTTGTGAAGACTAAGGGAAGTATATTACTTATTGAATCAAAAGATATGAAATAATTTCAATGATTCAATAAGCAATTAAAATAATTGAGAGCTTTTAGAATGCAGGAGTATTTAGAAAGTAAGATCAGAAATTAGAGTAAAAAAACATATATATTCATGTATTTTGAATCAATGATTTAGATGGGTTTATATAGAGAAAAATGGTTGTAACTCTTTGTGAACAGTAGCCATTAATAGATATGATCATTGATGAAAGGTAAGAGATGCAACCATTGGAGAAAGAAGTGTCTTTTGGAAAAGGTTGCTCTCTGTTTAAAAACGGTCGACAGGTCAAAAAATGGCCAGTAGACAGGATTTCAAATATATAGTCGTTATGTGCATGTGTGCACGTTCATTGTGCATTTTACACAGAAACGGCCGACCGCCTGATTTAATACCGGTCCCTGTCAAATTGCTCAATGAATGTGCAATGTTATTCAAACATATATATATCGATTATATTGAGGTGCATGATTATTTGAGGATAGATTTTAACAAGTTTATCACTATTACAATATCAAATAATCAACCTATAATCTAGAGTACCATATGTAGCTCTTTTGTGCCTCTTTATAACCATGATGTCTTTGTTTTGTCGATCTCCTTTATTTCTTTGTCAGAAATCAAAAACTTCATAGAATCTATGACTCAACAAGTATGTCATCCACCGGTCGTAACCGACCATTATCCTGGGATTCACCAACAACCACAAAGTAATAAATTTGCAGCAACCACATAGGTTAAGTATCTGGGCTCCATACCATGATGCCACCTCTATCCAGAAGGAAATGAACATATCCTCCGGGGGCGCTACCCCCAAATAACCTTGCTGCATTCTTCCTGTTTCGACCATTCCGGGTTGTGATGTTCGATGAAGTCTCGTCCACAAAGCTACGTATTTTACAAAGCCATGCTTTGATCAACAAATGATCAGTAGCACTTCGTATTCCACATTACCAAATTGGGAATGTATCACTAGTAACCATCAACTACATAACCTCTGAGCTCGTACGTCTCAGAGAAGGGTGTTAAGCTAAGAGAATAACACCAAACAGAAATGTATTTGATAGAAATCGGTTTTACATCTCAAAGTGTAATGTCAAACACACATTCATACAAGTCTGTTCCGGGTTCGAACAAAACCAAAGGAACTTCCAAAGAAGCCCTTGCAATCCGGGAATCCACAATCTCGATCGGACTTCCCATCGCTTAGGGAATCTCTATACCGTAGCTACTCGGTGCAGAGACAATCGATAGGTCATCCCATCGTTCTCGCAAATAACTGGTCTTCACCATCGATCTTCAAATGCTATCCATAACGTCGTATCATTCTTCGGAATGGGTTATATGACACAAGGTCCTCTCCCGGCTAAACCGAATAATGAGCGCAATATTTAAACATATGGATAATGGGATCTCTGTTAAATCACATCTTAAAGCCCAAACCTTTCATTCAAATGGTTAAAACAAATTACCATTCCCAATCTTTTAAACAAAAAGATTCATTTTAAAAACCTTCAATGGTTTAAACAATTTCCACATTTAAATCTTTTAAACAAAGGATTCATTTTAAGACCCCTATCAAGGTTCACCAATCTTTTAAACAAAGATTCACTCATAGCTTTTCAAAACAATTCCATTTCAAATTGAGTTAACTCATCCGGTCTTTAAATCAAAGACTTATTTCATAGCTTTCAAAACAATTTCCCAAAGATTCATTCATAATTTTCAAAACAATTCCCGTTTCAATCTTTTGTATATAAAAGATACACCATTTAAAAATCTAATTCAATTTCAAAATAGGGTTCAACTATCTTTCACAAAGATTCAATTATAGCTTTTCAAAATCATTCAATTTCAAATTTGAAATCTTTTCATCATAATTTTGAAAATTCTTTTCTTATATAAAAACTATTATTATTTGTAAACAACTTGTTTCCATTTCGGAAAACTCGATTATAATTGTACGAGTTAAGGCCTTTCAAATATAAAGTTAGTTTTTAAGTTCAAATTCTCAAAATCATATTTTTAAAATGGTTTAAAAATCCATATAAACACATTTATAGCTTGTATAACCTTTTTACACCATAAATTATCAACATAGAATTCAATTTCAAATTTTGAATTCAAATTTTAAATCAAATTTCAAAACTAAATATAGTTATTCAAAAATAACTTTTATCTTTGAAATTCCTTTCCAAAAGCTTTCACTTTAAACCCAATCCATTTCCAAAACCATTGGATTTAAAAATTAAATTTTAAAATTATTTTCAAAAATCTGTGACTTAACCGATTTCCACGTGAAATCCATATTTGTGTGTGTATAAGTGTGGTCTAAGGGTTTTTACACAATAGTGCACAACATCAATCATCACAGATATATCGATAAGCGGTATAACCCTAACGCTTATCTTCATTCACACGTTCATAGGTAATGTAAATTAATCAATCACAAAGATTCACTAATACGATTCGATGTGGGTTTCGGATAACCAACTTGGAATCCGACTCCCTGTCGCATGAAATTCAAATGTCGTTTTTGGGTCAAAGGGTTTTGCATATTCATATAACAATATATTCTTCACAGATATAACAGCTTAGCACAAAGCATTACATAGCATCTCATCACATATCAAATATATCAATCCATCACATAGCATCCAATAGAAATCAAACATCTATAATTAAGATGAATAATTTGAGTGATTTTTAAATTTATCAAAAACATAATTACTTTCATTAGTAATCTTTAATCAATGATTAATTATTATTAAATGCAATTGATTAAGTCTTAGTTACCTTCATTAATTAAATCATTTCTTAATTAATTATCTAAATTAATTAACCCTTAATTGTAATTAATTAAATCTTAATTACTTTTATTAATTAATTATTCCTTAATTAATTACTTTAATAAATAAACCCCTAATTATTAATTAATTGTTCATAGTTTATCAATAGATTTATTTTTGTTCCTTAATTAATTACCAAAAATTATTTACTCCTTAATTATAATAATTTATTAATCGCTTTAAGTTAATTAACCTTTAATTTATTATTCTTAATTTAATTACCTTAATTAATTAACCACATTAATTAATTATACTTTAAAGTAATTGACCCTAAATATTAGATTAATCCATCTTTAACCTTTAGTTATCTACTTTTAATCACTTTCACTACGTAATTATTATTTACATTAATCATTAATCAATTACTTGATTAATTTAACTTGAATTATTAATTAATTTCTTTAATTACTTTAATTTCTTTCATTAAGTAATTCACTTCAAATAATAATTTCCCTTTAATAAATATGTTAACTTAAACATTGAAAAATTAATTAACCATTTTATAACATCTTTTATAATAATCATTTTTTATACATTAATAAGAAGATAACCTTCAAATTAAAGTTAATTTATTTTTAACCATTTAAATTTAGGTTAATTAAAACAATTATTTAAAACCCTCCTTAACTATTTTAAAAACTTAGGAAACGTTTAAATATTGAAGAGAATTTTAATTTTACAAGTTTTATTTTCAAAACTTGAATTTCCTTAATCTTTGCAAACAATTTATTACTAATTTGAAACTTTAATGTTAATTAACTTTAACACTTATTTTAAATTAACTACTTAATTAAAGTATTAAGTTGATTTTAAAACATTGTAAACTAAAATAATTAAAAATGGTAATGAAGTCTTAACTTAACATTATCAAACGTTAATTAAATCGACCATACTTAAAATTAGTTTAAAGAAAAATTTGCTTAACCCATTTTTTTTAATTATAAATTTGCAGTTTTGAAACCAACCCGAGACCGCCTCCTGATTTACTCGAGTTAAACTCGATATTCCTACCCATTTTCCCAAGCACTCCTTCATTCTCATACCCTTCATCTTCTTCTTCTACTTGTTCTTTTTTTCTCTCTTATTAAGTTTTAGCTTTAAGTTATGCACTGCAATATTATGCAAACTCACGCACGCACCCAGGTAAATGCTCGAAGCAAACCCCAAACTTTCCCGAGTAACACCACGGACGAATCAACTCTCGAAGTGGCTGCCACCCATCGACACCGTGCACGTGCACAAGGCATCGAAGCCGTGACGAGCATCACCGGCATTGCCACCAAGTCACCAATGACCTCGACGTCAACCTCGGCTATTCTGTTCTACACGAAAATGCTTAAATCCTATTTTGACACTTCACCATGCCCAGAAAAGTACTTCCAGTCATCCTCTGCCTCGTATCACCGCCTTTCCACCATCGAAATTCACGTCTCCTCGCCGCAAGCTTCGTTGGACACCCCTCCCCCTTTTACCCTTCGTCTCGACCCACTCGATGCTCTGTTGAAGACACAGTGATCAATTTCCCGACCTCACCATAATTTGGGATTAAAACCCAATCGCCCTTTCGCCGACGCCACAATGGTCGTGCACCACTTCCACCATTTTTCCCAACCTTCCCTATCACTTAACTACCACCAGTGAGAAAGCCGACCTCCCATCCACTGAGATCATCTGATAAACCTCGAAAACCATTTTCTATTAATCCATGAACTGCTCTTTCAATACAACACTAAAAATCATGATTTTCCTTCTAAAAATCATGATTTCCTAAGATGATTCAATTTATATAATTGCATCAGCCAATTACATTATTTGATTTTATAATAATACTAGAATTGCTACTGTGTTTTCTTGGATTCAGAGGATTTTCAAACTTAAAATACTTGAATTTATTTCTAAAACTTAAATCATGTTTAACTAAACATCTTTTGTTTAAATTTTAAAGGTTAACAATGACTGAAGAAGAAGAAATCAAATTCCAAAATAGGTTTTGAAAACCTGGAACAACAAAGGCAAATATGCCTGACACAAAACATACACAATTATCTCTGCATACAAACATTTACATATACTTGCATGCACATAAACACTTCATGATTCATCTCAAGCATCATCACAAACAACATCAAACATTCAAAAAAAATTAAAGGTTTGCTCACTTTTTTTTCCCAGAAGGCAGAAGGTTTCAGATTTTGATTTACATTTTGTTTCTCAGATTTGAGAAGTATGAACTGAGAAAAATATTTAGAAACCTAATTGTTTCTTTTAATACATGTTAATAAAAGTTTTTTTTCTTTATCCTTGCCACTTGTTCATCTTTTGTAAACACTTGTAAATCTTCTTGTTTCATGGGTTACAAATGTACATATATGATAAATTTGTGTCTACCCTTAATTTAATTGATTTTAAAATTTTAGTTTTAAACCCTATCATTTTATAAATTACCTTATATTCACATATGTATTTTATTCAAATTATACTTATTATGTTTTAAATGTTAAAAACAATTATTTAATACTTTTTTATGTATTATTTATACTTATACAGATTATAGAAAAACGGTTTGAAATTAAATTATACATTAATAATAAATATTTATAAGTTAGTAAATACGATTTTATTTTCAATACATTTATATTTTTAAACTTAAGATATTAAACTTATTAACAAATACTTATTTTTAAAATTTTCATCTTAAACTTAAGTAATCATACTTATTATATTTTTGTTTCAAATATAAATTTCTTTAAGTCCAATTAAATTTCAATATATTAACATTTGAATCTCAAATTCAAATCTCAAATTATTATATATATATAAACACAAACCAAACACATATCTTTATAAAATTTAGAAAAATTCAAATTAAGTCACCATTAATTTACAATTAAATTCAAAAATTAAATTATGTAACAATTTAAATTCGGCTTAAAAATCAGGATCGTTACAGTTCCCCCCTAAGAAAATTTCATCCTCGAAATTTGTAAGGGAGACAACAAAGAATGAATAGATACACAAAGATGGAGAATCGACTCACAAATCAAGCCGATTATCTATTCTGCATTTGGCTTACCAAATCAGAATATCAATAATGGATACAAGAACGAATCAAGATACTCGGGTCACCAGATCTACGAATATACAGGGGTATTGATTAGTTCGAAAGATAACTAACCGCTCGTAGAATATACCGAGACCCAATAGAATAAACAGATATACGGATGCAATCCAAAAATTTTAGTTTAAACAACCAAAATATACCTATCAACCATAGCAACCAAAGCAAACAACTCATCCAAACAAACAATTCTGACCCATCTGGAGTTTTGTATTTCACGTATCTCTGAGGGAGTACGTGTATGATTCATCGTTGGTTGTAGAACCTGGCTCTGATACCAACTATCACGACCCGTCTTTCTATCTCCAGAAAAATGCATCATGATTTAAGAAAGAAAGGATAGAAGAAGAAAAGATAGAAAAGAAGAAACTCAACAACATCAGATACTCACAGCGAAACGATTTAAATATAATATATCACATAAAATATTACATAGTATCATATACATCAGAGTTACACAACCTATACAACACATATTAGACAGTTATAAACATCTGTCTAACTATACAACTCAAAATATCACAAGATACAGACACAACACAAACACAGCGGAACCATTATATATCTACACGCTGAAGCCTCCTGCTCTAAATCTCCTCCAGAATTCGTCAAGCTAACGTGAATCCCTCGACTACTCATACGTAATATGAGTACCCAAGAGTTTAATAAAACAGAAAATAAACATTCGGGTCAGACAATGGTTTGGTGTGAGTAAACGGGTTAAAGTTGCTTAACTTTAGAAAGTCCTTTGAAAAGAAAATGTATCGCGTAAGACTTCCCACACATAAACATGGAAAAGTTTTTGCCTTACGCTAACCAAAACATTTGACAGGAAATCCAGTGATATTATAATAGTGTCTAGGTTTTCAAGTAAATAAGAAATAGCCAAAACTGTTACATTATTGAATTCCAGCTACTAGCCACAAAACTGGGTAATACAATTAAAACCGTATGGTCTCGTAGGAAGAATGGGTTTCCATCAATGGCAGGGCTACTGGGGTACCGCCCGTCACAATACGTGGCCTAGATCACCATACCGAGGAGCCATCCTAACTCCCCTGCAACACAAGGCCGGGATCATCCCTTATTGGACAGTCCCGAACAAGACCACCCCGTGGTTGGCGCGACCAACCACACACTAAGCCGAAATAGAAGGGACCTCTAGACAGGGGTAAATCTCGTCCTACTTGGGCATGACCCACTTAACCTTGCTACACCTCCCCTGTTTTAGCCATTCCCGGTTGATGAGGCTGCGATTACCTTTATAGAACACATCTATCTTAGAATGCTCATCGTCTACGTAACGATGTTATGGAAGCATTCAATCCATACAAGTTCGTTCCGGGTTCGAACGAAACTGAAGGCACTATCTCGTTACACTCATTTTGGAATCACCCTTAGAGTTAACGACCATAGCCCTTGCACTCTGAATCACCATCTCGAACCTGAAAGTACTATCTCCATCAAACTAATCTCGGAATCACCCTCAGAGTTATACTGACGAATAGTTCTTACACTTCGATTCTTCACTAAGCTCATCTCTTGGATTCACGACCTAGCGTTTATTTTAGATCAATGTGGTTTCCGGATATCCAAATATGGAAACCCGATCCCGGTCTCACCGAAATCCAAACGCCGTTTTAATGTCCAAGTTGTTTAAGGGTTTAAACAATTTAAACTTATATTCAGGATAACATAAACAGATAGATGAATCACATTATCACAATAGATAATTCATATCAACCAATTATCTCACAAAGCAGCATATCACATATCAGAGATAACACACTCAAATCATCCAATATTAATCAACCATCCATAAGCAGGTTTGATTAACTCTTAATCAATTTAATTAACCTTTAATTAAATTAATTACTATCCTTTAATCACTTGGATTATCTTAATCCTGCTTCATTAATTTATTACAAATTAATTTATTAATCATCTCTTAATGATTTTCCATAATTAATCTCCCTTGATTAATCATCCTTCAATTACATTTAAGTAATTAGCCTACAAATTAATTATCTTTAACCATATACAGTAATTAACCTTTAATTACTATCATTAATTACATTAATTAATGATCCTTCATTTGCTTCTACTAATTAATTAACCATGATTAATTTGCATTAAACCTCAATTAATTACAATTAATCATACTTTAATTAATCACTCATTCATCAGCCTTGATTAATTTTATTAATTATATTAACTAATAATCCTTATTAATTAATAATCCCTTCAATTAATTAAATAATTAATTTGTAATTTAACCATCTCATTAATTTGTCTTAATTAATCATAAACAGTAATTAACAAACTTGTAATTACTTATCTTAGTTGATTAATTTCTTAGTTAATTATATTAATCTTTGATTAATTATACAAATTAATTATTCTTTAATTACCTCATTAAGAAATTATTAATTAATTACATCAATTAATAATCCTAAATTAATTAATTTATTAATTAATTACATTTTTTAATTAATTACATTTAGTAATTAATCTTAAATTAATCACATTCATTAATTAATTAATCACATTAATTAATTAACTAAGTATTTAACCCTTAATTACTTCCATTAAGTAATTATCCTCCAATTACTTTCATTAGTTAATTATTCTCTAATTAATTACCTTAATAAGTAATTAATCCCACCATTAATTAACCTTAATTCTTTAATTAATTAATTACTCTTTAATTGATTTATCTTCAAATCAATTATATTAATAACATCAATGATTAACCCTTAATCATTTCAACTTTAATTACTTCCATGAATAATTTCTCTTCTTAATCACATCTAGCAATTATACATTAATTACTTCACTAAGTAATTTCACTCAGTTAATTATAAAGTGATTATCTTAAATTAATTAGACTAATTAATTAACATAAAATATATTACATTAATTAATTAACTAATTAATTTTCACTTAATTTATAATTAATTCATTAACTATCCACTAATTACTTTATTAAGTAATTATTCTTAATTACAAATAGTAATTAAGCTTAAATTTATTTTATTAATTGATTATTCTTAATTACTTTCCACTTAACTAATTAATAATAAACTTTGCATTTATATTAAATATTTACTCAAATCATTTACTTCATTAAAACCAATTTAAAAATCAATTTAAAATATGATTCTACTTTTAAAATAAAACAATTCAAATACTTAATTAATATACTCAAAATTTTTGAAAACCCTTTTCAATCATATTTAATTTAATTAAACAAATATTAGTCTTTGAAAACTAAATTATCATATTCTTTAATCTTGTCTGTTTAAAAATATAGATTTGAAATATAGTTTAAACATTACTTTGAATGTAACCTTACAACATGAAAACATCCTTATTTAAACTTGATTGAGTTTCTTAAAAACTTTGATCTAATATTTAAATTGAAAATACCTTTAAATTAAATTTAAAATAAATTTAGTTAATTATTTTAAAATCAATTATTTTTTACTTTTCAAATTTGAAAATATATTAGATTAAAACACCCTTAAAATCTTTGACTTTAATTTGTTGTGAATAACTTACTTTACAATTTAAACTTGATTTCATTTCTTCAAAACAAACAAGTTTAATTTGTAAACTTTATACCTTATAGTACTTACCAGATTAGCACCACCTAAAAAAAACTTGAGTCGAACACTACATCTACACGAGCCTGCCCCGAGACAACCTCCAGTCTCATCTACTTCAAGACTAGCACGAAAAAATATGAAGACAAACCCGAGCCTAGCCTTCGTTCCCAAAAAAACCTTCATCTGACGCCAATGCGTGCACGTGCACGTGCACCGACCACTCTGGCCAACGACGATCAGCGCGACGATCCTCAACAACCCCACGAACTCATGCGAACACGAAAACGAACCCAGATCGCACTAAAAACCAACGCAACAAAATCAAGCTAAAACTCAACAGTGATGAATCCACCATGGCCAGTAACTTCACCATTACCGACGCCACAGACCTCGAGATCGCCGACCATCAACACCGAAGCTTCTTCATACCCTCCAGCTCGTATTCCCACCAACGCGAACCACTCCGGTCCCCAATGGCCATCACCATGGCTCTGCAAACCACCTTGTTCTCAAACGACTATTGAACCCTATATCCCTAATTCCGACCACCACATCGCATGATAAATCAAGCGACTATTTTTCCTCTGATCCCCGATCCACCCTCCTCCTCCAGACCAAACCCATAGCCTAACACTTCTTCGTTCGCCGGAATTTGGCGAAAGTACCAATTCCGTTCAATTCAAAATTTCCAACGGACTATTGAGTTAAAATCATGAAATTAGTGTTAAAATTCGTGATTTTCCATCACGAATTCATTCATATAATCCAAACTTAAAATTGAGTTTATTGATTTTTGACTCAAATGTGTATATTACTGTTATTTTCAAAAATTCAAGATAAATATTAATTATAAATTACTGGGATATTTTTTAATAACGGTATTACACCAATTCAATCATCTTTCATTTGCAAATCAAGACTAAATATTGATTGTATGTTGAGATTTTGAATTAATTGAATGATCCAAACCTGTAAACAACAGAGCATATTTATTCATATAAATACAGTCACCATACACGCATATCATATTTATATACATACATGCAATCATCTTTACAACACATTTGCAACTATACTACCGAATAAATCATCACGATATCTATGTTTAATAACAGGTTCAAATCTGTTTTTAAAAAGAAGATTTACTCACAAATTTGAAAAGGCAGAGAGCAGGTTCTAAATTTTCTTCCAGGCTTTGAAATTTTATCTGGAAAATGTTTTAATTGCCTTGCTATTGAAATCCTCGCATGTCTGTTAATTGATGATTTAAAGTGTTGAAACTTGCTGAGTTGATGCTTTGAAACTGAAGTACTGGAATTTGATTTCCTGTTCACTTTGATTTCCAGGCTTTTCCCAACTTCTTTCTCCTATTCTTATTTTGTTTTTAATTTTGAAAAGATGAGAAGAAAATGATTTGAAGTAGAAAAGAATTTTTCTGAAATCAGATTTTCTCCCAAAACATTAATTAGTAAAAATTTAGTTTCTAATGAAAATTTTCTTTGCCACTTGTAAATTCATATCACCCTTAGCTTACACATGTTTAATCTATTGTTATCATTTTACAAATGTCAAAAGCTAGCTTAAATTATTCACAAGTGTTAACCTTCTTTTTAAATATTTCTTGAATTAGAATAGTTGTAAGCATAAGTTATATGTAAATAAATTACTAAATTCACATTTACATAAATATAAATACAAATTCATATTTCACAATTTATAGGGAAACATATAATACATTTATTTGATTTAAAGCATAAGCTATTTATAAAACAAATGTTTATAAATATCACACTTATATATTTATTAAAAAATTCAAAAGCTTATAAGAAGACAAACATATGTAACGACCCGGAAATTTTAAACCTGAAAATTCCAGATAGTTAGGAAAGAAAGAAAAGAGAAAGAAGAAGAATACAGGAGCAACTCATAGAAACCTCACATTCGCAGCGGATCAAAATACAATATCACATAAATAACTGTTTACAAAAGAAGAATTGTATCAGTAAACTTACATTTTTTACATCAGAGTTAATAACCAATAAACAACACTGGACAGTTTAAACAAACATGTCCAAGATAAACTATAATATATACAGCGGAATACGCTTCATACATTCCTGCCATCCAGCGCGCCTCTTGAGCTCCAAAACATGCTTACCTGAAAATCTGTAATACTCGGTCTGACCTGAGCATTACGTCAAAGTAACACTCGGGTCAGGCTGGAAACCAGCGTGAGTAAACCCATCTAACATGAATGACAAAAGCATACAACTTGTATATATAACCCGGGTAATTTGTATCAACTACAATTTACAAATTGTTATAGACATTTCTCATTTCACTCACACAAATTTGTAAGTGCCAAAACTTAGATTAAATAGTCCAATTCACTTAAATCATTCCATTCCAGCTTATTTATTTCACACATAAAACCTATATGGAATCGAAGTGGTTTCGAGTATTCACTAATACCTGACTCCGGTCTCTTCGAATTCAATGTCATCTAAACCTATGTTGTTCAATTAAATACATCTCAACTTTAAATACCGAATAACACTTTTACATAGCAATTCATCATTGATAGATAATCACGTTGTCAGTATCCATCCAACATATCATATCTCAAAGCAATTCATATCAGAGATATCAACCAATCCAAAGCACTTATCATTATTCAATCATTCTTAAGTAAGATTGATCACTTCCATTAATTACATTAATTAATGATCCTCTAATTACTTTCATTAGTTAATTATTCTTAAATTTTATTTAATAATTAACATTTAACTTAATTACATTCATTAATCAATCTTGATTAATCACAATCATAAGTTACTTTCCTTAATTACTCTATCAATTAAACCAACTCCTTGATCAATTATATTGATTAATCCTTTAATTACTCTGAGTAATTATCACTTACTTCCTTCCACCAAGTAATTTTCCCTTAATTAATCGATCCATATTTAATTACACTAAGTAATTAATCCCTAACAAATTTATCTTTTAATCACTTACACTAAGTAATTTTATTTAAGTAATTATTCTTCAATTACTTACATTACTAATCTTTAATCAACAATTAATTAATTACTAATTTCCAATTAATTAATTTCTAATTAATTAATGACATTAAGCAATTATCTTTAACTGAAGTAATTATTGTTAATCAATTACATTAAGTGATTAATCCTTGATTAATCATCTTTTAATTAATAGATTAATTTATTAATCACATTAACAAATCAATCTTTTCAATTGATTTCACAAATTAATTAACCGTTAATAAATTGATTATTTTACTCCCTAACTAGTTTAATTACCTATCAACCATCCTTAAATTATTATTCCTTGATTTAATTACCTTGTTAAAATCATCTTTGAAAACATTTAAGTTTAACTTATTTTACAATTTCCACTAAACAGACAAACTTTTTAAACAACTTAAAACTTGAAAATTTGTTTTTAACTTGCTAATACTTTGTTTAGAACTTGTCTTAAATTTCCCTTCGAAACTTATTCATTTGATAAAAATTGGTTCAAAACTTACTTTATGTGCCCTTTTAAATTTGGTTAACACTTGGCTTAAAACTTGATTTTACTCACCTAAAACATTTTCTTACAAACTGGAACAAAATAACCCCAAGTTTTTAAAACTTGGTACCATAAAACAAACTCGAGTCAACCCAGCAAATCTTTCGAGCTGTCTTCGACTAAAACTCAGTTATCCCACTTCAAGACAACGCACGAATGACTCGAGTAAATACCGAGAAACAACCCACCTCCTTCTCGATGTTAAACATCACGGCGTCGCACTGATATGCCTGGAACTCGTGCACATGCACGAGTGATCGCCGACGGTCTGACGCCACCTTCTATTGTCGAAAAGTCACCTAGCAACCCCACCCTCGATTCCGACTATCCAATTCGATCATCAAGCTTGAAATCAAAATCGAGCTCAACGACTGATCCTGGAACGAACCATCACCTCAAAAACATCCCCGTACCACCATCTCCAGCCTTCATAAACCTCGATACTCCGATCATTCCTTCGCCATAAGCCTACGCACTAGCCCTTCTCTTGCGATCAAACTCGATGCTTCAATGTCGGAGTAATTGATTCAAAATCAATGACAAACCCAACAGGGCTTAAAACCCAAATTCTCTGGCTCACCGACGCCACAGTGTTCAAATAAAACACTAACCATTTTAGCCGACCTCTACAATCACCAAACATGCCTCAGCCGAGACCCCGATCATGTCAGTGTCGTTGATCACCAAAAATTCCTCTAAACCCATAATTTGACCAACATGCCATTTTTTCCAATTTACTATAATAAAAATCGTGATTTTATTTTTAAAAAACCTATAATTTGATAAATGATCCGATTATAATCCTAAAACAACAAATTAAACATGTTGGAAATTTGATCTACAAAAGTTTTTCACTATTTTCTTCCTGCTTGTTTAATCTAACATCATATAAATCATTTCGTCATTTTTAAATTTTATTTTTTGATATTACAAACAAATTTTGTTTGTATACTAAAACCTAACAAGATTTAGAAAAGAAGATCTTAAATTATTCTCAGATTTGAAACCAGAACAAAGCAAGAACAAAGCCAACAGATCATACAACATGCACATTCATCTATCCAAACATATACCCATACAATCCATCATCATGCAACCAATTTTACATCAAACTTCAAAGATTTATCTACGCATCCAGATTTAAGTCAAAAATAAAGTTGTGTTAACTCACCACTTTTGATGATGTGCAGAGAATCAGGCTTATGCTTTTGTTTTTTTTTAAATCTGGAATGGTTTTACTGATCTGAAGATGTTGATTTTGCTTGCTACCTGAATTTGATTTTTCTTCCTCAGGTTCATGCTTCTATCAGCATTTAGCTGAGCATGCTTAAAATTGAAACCGAGTTGCCTTGATTCTTCACTTGATGAATTAGCTTGAGACTTAGTTAAATTTGCAACTACAGGTTTTAAAATAGTTTGAAGGGTTTTGCTTGATTTCTAGCCCTATGATTTCAGGTTTACAACTGGTTGCAGGCTATTTCTTCTGTGTTTTGTATTTTGTTTTTTTTATTACATGTTACCTAAGAATGCCATTTGTTAAACTTAAGCTTACATTTGTCAATACATTATTAATTTTCTTACACATGTGAACAATTGCTTCATAATTAAACACTTGTATTTTTATTATTTCATTTATTTTAAAAGATTTTTAAAAGCTTTTTAAATTAATTTTCCTAATTAATGAATATGATTGTAAATTAATAAAGCTTTTTCTAAATTTTTATATAAATTTTAAATTCAAATTTAACACAAATATATATATATATGAATAATATCAAATTTATTTGTTAAAATTCTTGTATCATGGATTACACTCATTAACTTAAGTTTTTATACAATTTTTAAATTATATTTTTCAAATTTTAAAGAAAATGTTTTACACCCAATATACATTAAATAAATTCTCTATATATATTATTTAAAAATCCAAATTATTTTACTAAGGTATTCATTTATATTTTAAATTCAAGTTTCTAATTCAGACTCAAATTCAAATTTGAATTACAATCCATTTATTTATATAAATCAATACTAATTCAAATTTAAAATCACTAAAAAATATATATTAAACAAACAAAGATTCAATATATAAATTTTAAGTAATTATATTAGGGGATTACCAATATTTATCCAGTTATTAAAATCCAATTTCTTTAAGATATTTATATTTAAAAATTTATTATAGATTCAAATTTATTTGTACTCCCAGATATCAGAATTTTATCTGTTCAACAGAATAAATCAGTTAATTATCCACTTATCAGATGTCCAAAAATCCAGGTTATCAAAAGAAGGCTGCGAATAAGAAGCATATTAAGTGCTATAACTGCGATCAAGTTGGGCATTACAAGAACTAGTGTCCAGAGTTAATTAGGACAGAAAAAGGAAAGGTTTTTTCTATTGGACCATCATCTTCTTCTAGACCAACTGCGGAAGATAAGGGAAAGACTGTGATGGAAGGTACATTTTTTTATTCAAAGTAGTCCAATTAGGATACTATTTGATACCGGTGCATCACAATCATTTATATTTCAAAATTTGGTTAGTAGGTTATGCTTAGAACCACTTACCCTATTTCTTCATTAAGCGTTGTGAATCCAATAGGAAGATATGCAACTCTAGGGATAAGATGTGACCAACTAGAACATGATTTGTTAGGTCATATGTTTGCATGCAGTCTGTATGTTTATGATTTCATAGATTTCGGGATCATTTTGGGTATGGATTGGTTGGGTAGATATGAGGTTAGGATATTTTGCTAAGATGGGGAAATATCATTAAGGCATCCAAATAGTCATAACTGAATCATCTTCTCAGTTGAAAGTTCCGACTGAAATATTTGTGCTTTGTTAAGTGTTGCAAAAGCGAGCAAAGAGCTATGTCAGGTTCGAGTTGCAAGAGAGTTTGCAGACGTATTTGAATCGATCATAGAACTACCACTAAAACGAGCAATTGAGTTTCAGATAGATCTTATGCCAGGAACTGAACCTATCAGTAGACCACCTAGTAGGATGACACCGACTAAGATGAAAGAATTGAAGGTGCATCTTATAACATCCCGTATATGGAGGCCAAAAGCAAAGCGCTACAAATGTTGCTGTCATCCACAGTATTAACTTCTGGTGACAAAATACGGCAATGATAAAGGTATCCATAATATCAAAGCACATGAGTATGAACAAAATTATAGATTTCAAAAACAACATTTTGTTGATTACATTTCAAAACAATCATTCATATCCATGTTACATAATCTCTTAACGTTTCCCAAGCAACGATTAAATATATCATTAAAAAATAAGCCAAGAGCGACGTATGATGATGCCACCTTGGTTGATCTAAGTAATATAGTCATATTTGACTTAATATACACAGTGGAATCAAAAAAATGAAACTGCAAATCCTAATTAGCTATCCGTCAGCCATCAGCTCGTCTTCGGATGCTTTATTCGTCAAAAGACTAAGACTTGAAAACCTCAACCCTCGGCTTACTCAAATCGATTTTGAGTACCCAAAAGTTTGAGGGAAAATAAAAACTTCGAGTCGAACATAAAGCCCAGTGTAATTAATTCTGCTACATCTCGGTTTACTAATATTAATTGATACCACGCCGCTTAGCGAAACGGGTTTCTCCTCACTTATATACTCTCTAAAACATATATTTTGAAAATCCTTTCCTACAACCAAACGGTTAATCAAACTGATTATATCAAATTGAAATATCATTTATGCTAATAAATGAACTATCTGTCTGTAAAACAAGTAATATGTGAGCTATCTGCCCACAATATAATAGCAAGATCCGTTATGCTACAAATGGATTATTTTTCCATGCAATTGGACTGATTGCCTGCAAACTGGAGTAACTGTCCGAAATCTAGACTAACTGCCTACAAAATGGACTAACTGCCCGAATTATTTTCTAGGGTTAAATACACTTTAAATTTTCCTTGAAAATCCTTTTAAAATTATTTAGTCCTTCAATTCATATATATGTGTGTGTGTATATACATGGAAAATATATCTTTAGCTCTACTCTAAGCCATTTTGCCATGTAATATACACTTTACTCAAAATAATGTTATGAATAATAAGGATTAGCTATCCTTTAAAAACAAGTTAAAACCATTTTTAACTTGTATATTGCCTATTCAATACATTCGAAACCTTTTTTTAAAACCTTTAATCAATCCTTTTGAAACCCTTGAAGGTAACCCCTTCGAAACCATTGAAAGACCCTTTTGAAACCATTAAATGTAGCCTTTTGAAAATATTGGAAAACCTTTCCTTTCTTTTTTCCGAAAGCTTTAAAATATTAGACATCCCCTTTTAAAACCTTTTAAATATTGCCTTTCGAAAAACATAGGAAAAACCTTTCTTTCAATCCTTTTGAAATCCTGGGGAACTACCCCTTTTGGAACCATTCATTAAAACCTTTCAAAATAGACAAAACTCAATCCTTTCGAAAGCACTTTGGGTTAATTTAGAACATGTGGAAACCTTTGAAACCATTAAAAACGTCTCGGTCGAAACCATTTGGATTCTACCTTCAAGTAGAGCAAAAGGATCAGAAACCTATTAAAGTCGAATGCATCTGTTTTGAAATCTTTTAAAACTATCTCTTTAAAAACCATTCAGGTTTTACTTTACTTATAGAAAAAGGGTCCTTAAAGCATTTAAGTCAAAAGCCACTGGTTCATACCATTTCCTAAGTAATGAAGTGATGGTGTCGAAACCATCCCTTCGAAAGCATTGGAGAGGTGGCCAGGTTTCAGAAAACAAAACAACCCTTTCGAAACCATCTGAGTCGAAAGGTAGAAAGGCGGCAGCAAGAAGGTTTCGACTTAGTCAAAAGTAATTTTTTAAAAATAGAGGTGCGACCCAATTGAAACCATTTTCCTTTAAAACGTTTGACTTGGTCGAAAGCTACTTTGTCGAAAGCCATTTGGTCGAAAACAAGTAGGCGTATTTCTTTAATTTAAAAACAAAGGACTGCCTCAACCTTTTTGGAACCCCTTGTTTCGACTCCTTACCTTTCACCCATGTCCATTTCATTATGCACCAGTTGCCTGGTATCGTATGCATTGGTTTCGAATGTGTCGGTTGCGATAGTACGAAGGCAGAACCTGGTGCCAAAGGAGACCAAACAGTGGAAAACATGCAGCAAATAGTTTTATTTACCTAAACTGCTTCACGTGTCTAATTGTGATAGGTTGCCTCTTTCATTACCAGTAAAAGGTACTGCACTTTGTCAAAAGGGCATCAGACTTTCCAGATTTAATAATTTAAGTTATTTTGCAAAACCCCTTATCGTCTTTAAATTATATAAACATTAAGTACCATACCTTAAATAATTTAATATAACCCTTAAAACACTTAGAAAAATCTAGAAAAATTACAGAAAATCACATTATATTTTTTTTTTAACATATAGAAATTTTTGACCCAAATAATTAATTATTTACCTGTAATTAATTTATAACCCAAAATACTATTTTCTTTTCTTTACTAGAAAATTCATATTAATTTTATGAAAATTCAGAAAAATGTAAAAATCGAAATCCATTTCCAAATAATATTTATGATCTTCAAAAAATTTGCAGGGCATTTGGATGTCATTTTATAGGGTTTTCATCTTAAATCATATCATAAAATCAATATTAATATACGTAAATCATCAACATGTATATATAATCATTGCATCATTCAAAATTGTGGCAAATCATTGCAAAATATTTGGAAATCATCTAAAAACACTACACCATATTGGCAATTTTATAACACCCCCATGCGGAAGAATCGTAACGACTTTGAGCCGTTGCTAAATAGCAACGGCTTTGAGCCGTTGTAAAACTATTAAGGACGGCTATAGGCCGTTTTAATTTTGCAATGGCTTAAAGCCGTTGTCAAGTTTTCCTTAAAAAAAATTCCTTTTAATTCGTTGGTATTAGCCCCCCCCCCCCCCCCCCCGTACCCATAACAGTACGCCCCTCCTTTTCATTTCCCTAATCCTATAATCGTGTTTTCCCTAATCACCCTTTCCTTTCCCTCCGTGTGACATAATTGCCCCCGCATCGTTCCTTTACCTCCGCGTGCCGTAATCGCCCCCGCATCATTCCTTTCCCTTCACGTGCTCTAATCTCCCCTACGTCGTGTCTCCTCTTCTTCGTGAATTCACCAGTCCAGTGGCTTGAAATTAGAGGGGGAGAAAATTTACAAGTGGAAATCAAAGGTATTTGTTTGTTTATTTCAAAAACAATAATCAGAAAATACTTTCTTGTTAATGGTTTATCGGCCAGATTATCAGTCGGATTAGGATCTGTACCATACTATTTTATTTCTTGATTTCAAGTATGGTAAAGCGTGTTCGCCTACTTTCATACAAAGTTGTGCTTGGTTACAAATTTAAGAGTTTGAATATCAGTTATTTATACTAATCCATTTGAAATGATCTAAAACTTGGTTAACTGAGGGATGATTAGCAGCCATTTAATGTGGGGTTAAAAGCATTTAACAATTACATGGTAACTCGGTAGGAATAACATTTCTTTAGTAAATGACATGAATGTTAGCATGCCGTAACGCTACATACATATCCAGATGTAATAGAGTAGAACCATTTTTGATGCTTAGTATACATCTAAAATTTATTTTCACTTATATCCTTTCTGGCTCACTTGAAAATCTTATATTTACATACCTGTTTTTTTCCCTCCCTTTATTTTTGTAGTCTTATAAAGTTTACCAAGCAGAGTTGCAGCGTGGAATAATTTAAATTTGTTGGAGATTATGATTATCTTTGTTCAGTTAATTGAAACTTTTACGGGTTAATTTTTGATAACATTTGGAGTGCCTACAGATGCAAGATTGATATATGGTGTACTTTTTAACTTTAAGCATTATTGTTGGTAGTAAGAAGTTGTTGTTTGAGGTGAACAGTTATTCCTCCCTCTTTGTAGTTTAATCTTTGATGAAGAGTTAAATATAAAGGAAGTTGCATTTTGGATTAAGTAAAGCAAATACAAAATTACAAAGTACCTAATTATTCTGTTTTGTTAGGAGTTTCATTATGCCATTTATTCTGTTTTTTGAATTCGCACCCTAAGTTTTAGTTTATAATTTTCATCTAATCTTGCTTTTGCTCCTACAATTATCTCTTTTACGAGGAATAATTTTGTAACGATCCAATTTTTCGATGCCCGAAAGTCGACATCAATACGTCTACTGTACAAATGTCGACTTTCGAGCATTGAAAAATTGGGTCATTACAAAGTTAAATATTTCAATTTCAAATGTTAAAATTTCCGGGTCATCACATTCCTCCCCTCTTAAAAGAATTTCATATCGAAATTACTAGCTAAGAAGAATGATCCTTAACCCATTCACCATTTTCCAAAAACCAACGGTTTTAACTTTCCAAAACAATCTTTTTATTAGAGCCCCATTTATCATTTTCATAACTAATATTTAAATAGTTAAGATTTAAAGTAAAGATTTATTTAGTTAATTAAAATAATCACTTCTATAATTAACTAAATAAATCTTTACTTTAAAGATTTAAAAAAACAACTTAAGGAAATAATTTCTCCACAAACATTCTTTTCTAAACCAACATTAGAACTTTTAATTTATATTTGAAACCTACTTTAAAAACATACTCGGCTTTCTAGGGAAAATACACTTTCCATTTCAAAATGGTCCATTTAAATCAACTAATAAATCCTTCTTGATTTATTTGAAATTTACGCTCCAAATCTGAAAATTTCCTTTCCATGCTGTTTTAAAAATAAACCAATAAGTAGAATAAACATAGAACAGTACGTATATCACGATATGTCGAAGTACAATACAAGTGAATCATTGTCCTTTATTCGAGCTTGTTTTCTCAAATAAATTATTTTATATATAAAATACACTTTTATACTATTCGAACGTATAATAAAGAGAATTAAAAGATTTAGTAAAACACGTAGTATGGGATCGGATTTGCTTCAGTACAGCATGATAGGGGGTTCTCGCTTTGCGATTGGTGACGAACAGGAGACTCTTACTCCTACATTTCCATTTGAGGTAGTATAAGGCCTTGAGTTGGTTGCGAGTCGAGAGGCTGGCCGTAAAAGCAAATTCGAGGTATCACTGCATGCCACAGCGGAGAGTGACCGCTGTCGTCGACCGTCGTTGTTTCATGTCGAGCAGACCGTTCCCGGGCAGCCTAGAGTCAGGTTATCATTATTCTAAGTCAGAAAAATATGTTGTGAGATCTGGAGTTCAAGCTGGATGGCGAGGTGTATCACTTGTATATAATATTTCTTTTCCACTACTTGTTGTTGTAATACTCTGATAATGTGAGGTATAAACTTACTTTTGTTTTAAAGATTATTCACTTATCTATTATGTTTGTTCCACTGTGAAATGTGAGATTCTGTTATTGTTTCTGTTTCTTCTTCTATCTTCTTCTTTTTTAACCTAACGGTTCAGTTTTTCGGCATTCGATTGTGCGGCATTTGATACAATGGACGTATTGATGTCGACTTTCGGGCGTCGGAAAATTGGGTCCTGTATCAAATGTCGACTTTCGGGCGTTGAAAAATTGGGTCGTTACAAAGTTAAATATTTGAATTTCAAATGTTAAAATTTCCGGGTCGTCACAAATTCCAGGTTCTTTTTTCCTTCTAAGCTTCTTATTTTTTCCAGCATTATAGCATTATACTCTCTGAATTCTCGCTAACATATCTAAAGAAGTCCTTTCCAATTTCAGAACAGGGTTTTCCTCAAGTACATTAGCCATGTTTTCAATCAAACTACCATCCTCATCATTTAAATTAATACCACCTTTTGACCCACTATAACTGTTTGAGTACAAACTGTTTTTAAAATTTTCATTAGTTTCAACGTCCACTAATGAAGTGGTAAGTAGTTGTTCAAATTATATAGCCTGTTAAAAATAAACGCGAATCAATGCATTGATTTGAAAATAAAGAAAACACGTATAGCGTCAAAATATAAAGCTAAAAACAATTATTTCTTAAAAAAATTGACTTTCAATTCTCTATTTCAAAATGTTATCTCGGAATATAATCTTTCCATTCATTTCTTTTTAAAGTATTTTATATAATGAGCGTAAGTATCCGTTATTTTTAATAGGAAATTATTGATTCACTCATCCAAAATATTACTCCAAATATAATTATTATATTCGTTAATTTTTCAAAGAAAATACCATACACTATTGAACATATTAAAAAAAAGCTAAAAAATCAAACCTGGAAATTCTGTGTCAACTGCATAAAGAAAAGATGCATTGATTGTTTTTTGAGTGGTATATCTATTATATCGGTTCCTGTATATTTTGATTATATATAATCCATTTAATAGCTTATTATATCTCTAAATATATTCATAGCATTTTATGATAAATTCAACATATTGATAACAAAGCTGCATGCATCTTGTTACTGTCTCTTATATATGATTCTTCAATTCCTCATTTAGTTAAAGTCAGTCATCATCATAGAATTAAATCCCGTGTTCCTGAAATATTTAAAAAAAATCAATCAGCTCGTGTAATCTAATGATAGCAACATCAATTTGCATATCCTCGGTTTGAAGAATCTTGCTAACGGTGTTTACGTTTTTCAACATTTCGTACCAAATGAATAATCCGAACAAGAATTCAAAATTTTCAATCTCATTTGTTACAAGACTTCTAGCTTCACTCTTTGCCATGGAATCCTTCGTGCTATTTGACAAGGAAATTAAAGCATCTCTTATCTCCACAATTTGATATCTTATAGATTTTACCGCTTCAATGTGACTTTCCCAACGTGTATCTGATAATGGCTTAACAGTACAACCTGATACATGATCTTTAAAATTTTGCCATCTTTGTGTGGATGAAGAAAATATATTAAATATCCGTTGGATCACCCCAAAACAGTTTGATGCTTTAGGACATGATTTTGCCATATCACATAGCACAAGACTAAGACTATGACAACCACAAGGTGTGTAGAAAGCTCTTGAATTAATTTGTAATAGTCCTTGTTGCACTCCTTTATGTTTTCCACTCATATTTGATCCATTATCATAACCTTGTCCTCTAATATCATAAATATCAAGCTTAATATCTTCTAATACTTCTTTAAGCTTGTTAAAAAGTCCAAGTCCAGTAGTATCATCTACTTTTAAAAATTCAATAAAAAACTCTTCCACCTTTGCGGGATCGGTTGAAACATTAACACTTCTTATTACAAGAGACATCTGTTCAACACGACTGATATCTGGAGTGCAGTCTAATATAACCGAAAAATACTTGGCCTTTATTATTTTTTTAAGAATTTCTTTTTTAATTTCATTCGCCAATGTGAGTATTAACTCATTTGGAATTTTGTGACCAAGGTAATGTATATGAATTTCTTTTTGTTCAATCCGTCGAACATGCTCCTGCATTACTGGATCAAATTCTGCTATAATTTCAATTAATTTACAAAAAAGACCATTATTTTGTTCATAAAGCTTTTCGTTCGTTCCACGAAATGCTAAATTATTGGAAGCAAGTGTTTTCACAACAGCAATTATTCTTATCAATATTTTCTTCCAACGTTCTTTTTCCTTATTTATTTGATCTATTACACTCTGGTCTATGGTTGCTTTGACTTTCAATCTCGTTTCCAACTCAATCCAATTGCTCATATTCAAAATATGATCTTTGCTACTTTCCTGTTGTTTCAGCTTAGTACCAAGAATGCGCCAATCATTAATTCCTTCTGTAGCAAGATGACTAGTCGTTGTTTGATTTGTGAACAATTTGCAGCAAAAACAAAATACTTTATCAACTGAATTTGAATATACCAACCATTTTCTATCTTGTTTATCCTCATTAGACAAATGTCTGACATAAAAAGTGGAGGAAAAATGTCTATTAATAGCATCTTTCGGAAAATCGGAGTCATTATCTTTTAACACTCTAACAGGACCTTTTTCAACCAACAAGTCTCTCAATTTTTTATCAATTTTTTTCCATGTATTAGGGTCATTTGACACTACACTAACATTCTCCAAATATGATGATGAATCAATGTTTGCTTCCTCTTCGCTCATATTTTCTTTGTCATGTTCACTCATTAAAATATTACCATCAATATTATCATCATCCTCATCAATAAGAGGAGCATTATCCACATTCAAACTCGAACTTTCTACTAAACTACTTTTGATGAAAAATTTATTAAGAGCGCCTTTCTGTGAATTAGTGAGTTCCTCTAGCCTTCTTTTTCTAACCCTTTTAGCGTGTCCAGATTCTTGTTTACGCATTTCTAAACAGTAGAAAAGTAACATGGAATAATATTAATTATTATAATAACCACAAAAAATTAAATTACGTAAAGATTATACTAAGAACTCCATCGATTTTTTATGCAGTATTAAAAAAAGTAACAAAAGATAGATTAATTTAACCATGGCAATGACATATTAAAAAAGTAACAAAAGATGGATTAATTTAACCATGGCAATGACATGGGTACTATTTCAGAAGATCAAATCAAGAAGAAGTAAGGATTTGCAACCAACAATGTATGTAGTATATGACTGAATCACAAACCATTTTGACATAATTTATTTGAATATAAACAATCATATTTTCACTTTAAAGTTTTAGTCTACCAAAGCCAAAGACAAAAATTACTTAAAATTTTATAAAGAGGAATTTGTTTATTTTACTCCATGTGTCTTCGTTCAGGAATCAATTATTGACAATATCGCTCTTAATAAGTTAGTGACAAATGACAACCCCCAGACAATAGTTTTTTACCGGCATTCATATTATGCAACATACATACATGTAGATAGCA
Organism: Allium cepa; assembly: GCA_030765085.1. NCBI lineage: Eukaryota > Viridiplantae > Streptophyta > Magnoliopsida > Asparagales > Amaryllidaceae > Allium > Allium cepa. The sequence goes on along the minus strand of CM060934.1, from coordinate 951,258,237 downwards.
TATCCAAAGGTTGCATAATTTGCTGGCATGTGTGCCATATATAGTATATCTATAGATTGCATAATTTACAAGGCATTTTATTTTTCTTTTTGTTTGGGACTGCACTGGCAAACCTATAGCAAAAGTAGTTTAGTCTAAAAATTTGTTGCAGTCATATACTCATATAGATGTTTAAATTCCATCAACATTTTATTTGGTGCATTTATAAGACTAGAAGAATCATAGAAATTCCATCAATATTTGATTTGCTGCTGCTGCATTCATATTATGTTTATATGAGTCTGACAGTCATTTATTTACAGGCACGCAATGGTACTTTTACACCTTTTTAGTGAAAAAACAAAAAATGACATTGACATAAAAGCTCAAATTAGCAATGGAGTGGATAGAAGTAAAACAATGAAAACTGTACCAATACCAATGCATATGAAACCGGAAACTAAGCCAAATTCGAAATTTATACAATTATGTACCTTCAATTCAAATTAATTTGTGCGTTCTTCTTTTTATTTTTTTGTGCGGCTGTGCCCTAACGGCTGCGGTAGGCGGAGGCGGCAGTTGCAAAGTTGCTGAGATGGTCCGATCGAGAGGAGAGGCTGCCGCGACTGGAGTCTGGAGAGTGGAGAACAGTACAGCGTCGAGTTACAGCGTTGATGGAGATGATTTGAGAAATCGCCGATTCAGTTGTTTTTTTTTTAATCGAACGCGTTTGATTTGGTAAATTGGTGCCCTAGAGTTGCTGAGGCCCTAAGCAACCGCTTCTGTTGCTTTGGGGATGGGCCGGGCCTCGGTTCATAATCATTTTTAATTTCTCTGGATTTGGACGGTGCAGACATAGAGTGGCTGTTTAGCAATTTTCACTAATGAAATTAGTACTTCTAGTAAAAGTTTTCTGTTTGATGGAAACTTTGGCTAGTAGTGGAACAAGTGAAGATCTTTTGATTTACTAATACTCGGTTGTTATTAATGTTAAAAAAATTATCATGAATTGTGGAAAGAGGGAATGAGAATTGAGGGAATGAAAAAACCATGGGTCCGATTTGTTCTCTCTTCTGTATACCTGATTTGACATAAAAATGACTTTTTGATTTTTCCACTTTAAAAATCACATGTAAAGACATTATTTTTTAAGGCGTGTGATATTTGATTGTTTGAAAGAGTTATTTTGAGAAGAGTAAATGCATTTTGTGTAGAAACCTTGGTCGTTTTGGTTTCTTAAACTGAAAGTACTGAACAAAATTAACATAGAAAGGTGAAAGTCACATAATTGTTATCACTTATGTACAAGATACAATAAGCAAATCTAAGCAGCATGGTAAATAATGGTTATATTAGTGCATGTATCAATACTTTAATAATAATTCTAAGAAAGTTGATAAAAAAGGAAACAAGAAAGTCTCAATCAAAGGACCATGGCAAGGACTACGGTTATTATTATTCTATGTTTACCTAAGACTGCTTTTCGTTTTCATTTAGTTCCTGCATTGTTCAACTATAATGTAATGATGACTCAAACAAACACCTTCATTCTGTAACTTATTATTTACATATCCACCAAGTTACCTATGATCATGAGATAAATCTAGATAATATTCCACTCTTGCTTATCTGTGGCACTACTGCTAGCAGTAGTGCAGTATACAAATGCACAATTGTGCATTGATGCCCAATAGTGCAGTGCTTCTCACTACTGCTGCAGCAGTGTAGAAGCACTGAGAAGTGCATAAATACACTTCTACCTGGCAGTAGTGCAGTGCAACTGCATTATCAGATTTTTTTTCTGTATTACCCTTTTTTGTTTGTGTGTCAGTCTATTCTTAAGTGTGTGGTGCAGGGCCGGTCCTAGCGGTTTTGGTACCTAAAGCGAATTATGAAAATAAGGCCCCGATACAAAACTAATATTATATTTGTTAATTAAATCATCGAGATAATTTATATTGTTTATAAATAATGAGAGAAGGAAAAAAATAACTTCATTCGTAACAGTAAATCAAGTCATACAACGAAACTAATACTAATTGCTTATGAACATTTTTCTAGCCTTCTGACTTGCAAAATTACTAATAATATTGTCATATTCAAGTTCATTGACCATATCTTGTTCAATCGATAAAAGTGCCAAACCATTTAATCTTTCTTGTGACATAGTGGAAGGAAGATAAGACTTGATCAACTTTAGCTTTGAAAAACTTCTTTCGGCCGAGGCAACTGTAACTGGTATAGTTAGAATTATTCTATAAGCAATCCAAGCATTAGGAAAATTTAACTCTCTAGAACAAGAATTTATGAAATTCAGCAACTCAATTGCTTTTGTTTTTTCCTTTGGCAAGATAACTTTCAATACTTTTAATTCTGAAAATAACTCTCTTCCATTAATATCAGATTGCAAATCATGTCTCAAATATTCCTCAAGTTTTAAACAATGACCTTTCAGTTTCTCGTCATCTGTAGAAGTGAACTTTTTTAAATCAAATAAGAAGCCAAATCTTTCATCATATTCTTTGAATTGCTCAAATCTATTCATCAACGAAACTTGAGCTTTATCCACAATTTGCAAAAAGTAATTGATTCGGAAAGACTCTTCCGGTGTTTGCATCTGTTCTTCAACGTTCGTATCTTCATCGAACTGTTTCTTTCTACGAATAATTCTTTTTTGAGGAAAAACTGGTTCAATATCTAACATTTGGGCTATCTCTTTGGCATCAATCATCATAGAATTAAATCCCGTGTTCCTGAAATCTTTAAAAAAATCAATAAGCTCGTGTAATCTAATGATAGCAACATCAATTTCCATATCCTCGGTTTGAAGAATCTTGCTAACGGTGTTTACATTTTTCAACATTTTGTACCAAATGCATAATCCGAACAAGAATTCAAAATTTTCAATCTCATTTGTTACAAGACTTCTAGCTTCACTCTTTGCCATGGAATCCTTCGTGCTATTTGACAAGAAAATTAGAGCATCTCTTATCTCCACAATTTGATATCTTATATATTTTACCGCTTCAATGTGACTTTCCCAACGTGTATCTGATAATGGCTTAACAGTACAACCTGATACATGATCTTTAAAAATTTGCCATCTTTGTGTGGATGAAGAAAATATATTAAATATCCATTGGATCGCCCCAAAAAAGATTGATGCTTTAGGACATGATTTTGCCATATCACATACAAAAGATTAAGACTATGACAACCACAAGGTGTGTAGAAAGCTCTTGAATTAATTTCTAATAGTCTTTGTTGCACTACTTTATGTTTTCCACTCATATTTGATCCATTATCATAACCTTGTCATCTAATATCATAAATATCAAGCTTAATATCTTCTAATACTTCTTTAAGCTTGTTAAAAAGTCCAAGTCCAGTAGTATCATCTACTTTTAAAAATTCAATAAAAAACTCTTCCACCTTTGCGGGATCGGTTGAAACATTAAGACTTCTGTAACGTTTGCGATTTTTCGTTGCCGAAAAACCGAAATGTTAGGGTTTAAGAAGAAGAAAAAGATAGAAGAAGAGAGAAAAAGATAGAACAGAACAGAAACAACAGAACAATATCAGAATCTCACAATTCGCAGCGGAACAACATATAATAGATAAATGAATAATCTTTAAACAAAGAACTATATCAGTTATTACATTACATCACATTACATTACATTACATCATCAGAGTGTACAACAACAAACAGCAGAAAGAAATACAATATACTAGTAATACGCCATGCCATCCAGCTTGCCTCCAACAACTCCTGAATTCCAGAATATCCTGATAAACCTTACTCTTGACTTCCCGTGTGGAAATTGGTGGGCACCCAGAGTTTAGGAAGGAAAACAATAAACTCCGCGTCAGTCATGTGACTGGTGTGAGAACTCAAAATAGTTTATTTATCTTTAAAATCAAAAATAGAGGAATATTTTTAAAGTCAATTCGCAATGCTTTTAAAAGTGAGACTATCATAAGGCCTCCCGCACACACACACAATGCAAACGCAGAATCGGAGGAGATTTCTCCTTATGATAGTCAAAGATGCTTGATACGCATTAAAAAGAACATTTGATATTATTACTAGTGCATAGTGTAGGGAAAAATCATTTCGAAAATAAAGATATAAATCTTAGCCAGCATAGACATTTCGCATTTATGCCTACTATAGCTACCATGTTCAATAGCAGGTTACCGCCACATTCCATGGCAGGTTATACAACTAAAACCGTACAAGTCTCGTATTGTTTCTTTGGATTTCCAACAAATGGTCAAGCCAAGGAACTTCCCATTGCCACATGGAAACACCTCTGGAATGACGTCCCGAGAACGAAACCGGATCTCTGCCAACACAAGGCCGGGTTACCCCTAACTGGGTAACTACTGACACGAATATGTCATCCCCCGATCGTAGCCGATCTATCCGAGAATCCTCGATTTCCAACAACCTCAAAATTTGCAGCAGCAACATAGGTTAAATATCTGGGCTCCATACCATGATACCACCTCTATCAAGAAGGAATGACATACACTAAAGGGGTGCTACCCCCTAATAACCTTGCCGCATCCTTCCTGTTTTGACCATTTCCGGGGTGTGAGGTCCGACGAAGTCTCGTCCACAAAGCCACGCTTTATACAAAAGCTGTGCTTTGGGTCAATCAAATGATCATAGAAATGATCACAAAGATAAACGATCAAACAAATGATCATATCACAAATGATCAAACAATGATCATTTCACAGCAACACTCAGCATGTCACACTACCAAATTGGGAGTATATCACTAATAACATTCAACTACATAACCTCTAAGCTCGTACGTCTCAGAGAAGGGTGTTAAGCTAAGAGAATAAATTCACCGCCACCAACAGAAATATATTTGAAAGAAATCAGCTTTATATCTCAATTTATAATGTCAGACATACAATCCATAGAAGTCTGTTCCGGGCTCGAACAGAACCGAAGGCACTTCCAAAGAAGTCCTTGCAATCTGGATATTCACTAATCACGACTGGACTTCCCGTCACTATGGGTGATAAAACCTCTATATCGGAGATCAGCCGATGTAGAGTAACTCGACGGTAATCCTTCCGTTTTCACAAATATCCGGTCTTCAACACCGGTCATCAAATGCAATCCATAACGACGTATCACATACTCGGAATGGGTTATACGACCCCAAGGTCCTTTCCTGGATAACCCGAATAGTGAGCGCTTATTTTAAAAAAATAAGTGTGGCATTCAAATTCAAGCAATTCACAACAAATACCTATTTAAAGGTAAATATTGATAGTCGGATTATTTAACCATCAATAGGCGTGCTCAACATCACCAAATTCCAAATAATTTCCCAAATTATTTACTTTCCAAAATATCTTTACTAGATATATAATTTCCACACTTCAAAAATAAATCAACGTTTATTTTTAAACAAATTCACCTTTACATTTATAAATTCCATAATGAATTTATAATTCCAAAATATCTATGAATATACGATTTTCAAATCGATTTCTAATATTCATTTTCAATTTATCTTTATCAGATAAAGTCCCAAAATATTCAGTTCCTATTGGAAAACATTTCCATACTTATTAAATAATAAGTAATCTACAAATCCATTCATTTTCAACACTTGGAAAATATTCAATATACTTAAATCGAAATTAAGTATATATTTCATTCCTTTAAGGAAATCATTCTCTTAAACATATTTATTTGGGCCAAAACGAATGTTACGTAAAACATCGTTACGACAACCCAAAATCACTAGTATAGGGACTCGAAATTAAAATAGATATATAAATCCCAATACTCTACAAAACATTTCCTTTCGGAAACCATTTACTATAACAACAGTGTTATAGTCCACCATTTCCTTCTATTTCTCGAAAACGTCTATTTCAACAATGAATGTTGAAATCTATGGTTTCGAATCTTAACACATTTAGAAACATCGTTAGATCGTTTTAATTCTATTTAAAACATCAAATCCAAACATTTTCTTTAACATAATATTCACTATCCAAAAACGTGAATATACTTGTTAACCAATTTCATCATTTCTATTCATTTGACTTTAAAGGATTATTCACTGTCTAAAACGTGAATATAACTCCATAAATAAGTTATAACAATTTATTTATCAAAATAAGTCGTTTGCGAATTTATAAAACAACGTTTATAAATTCCATTTCTATTTGTTTTATAACAACTTCCTTTTATAAATCTCCTTTATTAGCCTATTTCAATTTATAACTCAATTATAAACCAAAAGTTCATATTGTAAGTTAAATACTTATAATTTATTTGTTTACAAAATCCTTCTTTTTAAACTTCCCAATTTATAAATCTTATAACTTATAAGATTCACTTATTTACCCAAATCTATTTCTTCAAATAACTTTACAAATTTTATAAACCTACTGCTTATAAAATTCCATTTATAACTTCACCGTTTGAAATTCTATAAATTTCATTCATTTATGAAATTCATTCACAATTCATTCTAACACTTATGAAAACTCGTTTTATAATTCCAATATTTTGATTTATAAATATCAATTTATAAATCTTTTATACAAATCAATTTATATTATTATTTTAAAACGTCTTTAAACTCCTTTATAATTTCATCATTCTCTTTGATTTATAAAATAATCAAATTTTATAAATCCTATATTTTAAACTTTTTCCAATAAATTCAAAAATCCCGATTAAACTATTTTATAAAATCATTAGCCTCATATTTTCAAAAATCATAATTTTAACTATATTTCTCAAAAACCATAATTTTTATAACATTAAAATTATAACGTTATTTATTTATAATGGATCAATTCCAAAAATATTTTATAAACGTATACCTTTCAAAAATCACTTTAAAAATCCTTTTAAAATTCCAAAATTTGGCACAATGATGCTACACACAAATAGTCCATCACGACAACGACGACATCATATATCGATATGATAATCAACGAATATCAAAATATCCATAATCAAATAAATACTATTGAGGAATCCAGTTGGATCCCTCCAACCTGTTTTCCTGCATCCAAAGACGTTAGCACAACACCAATTCCGTTCCAGTACGAAATTATCGCGTTATATGGGATTTAAAATATTATCTGCTTAATAGGCGGCGCAATAGGGTCTCATCCGCTATATAATGTGGGAAATCAATTCCAAGTACATAAATAATACCAATTTCACTGTTTATGAAATATTCGCGGTATATGTTTTTAATAAATAACATCCGCTTACTAACGGCGCATAATGTCTATTTTAACAATCAATAAATAACAATCATCATTCAAACATACATTCAAGAATTTTAAATCTAACTATTTAAAATAAAATCAAAACCGATTCGATTGAGTGAGAAGTTCTTACCTTGATTTCAATTTCGTTTTAGCGATTTATTTCGAATAAAATTAAACGGACGTTTAATTTTACCCAAAATTTTCACTAACTCCAAATGACTCCAATCCAATTCCATAGCGTAGTGCTTGTCCATACGATTCCAACGCAATTGATTTCGCGCGTTTTCGACATCGTATGAAAAAGTTATGATTTTTAGAAGTTTACACGAATTTATATACATAAATTTACAACATAATTTTAGATTTTAAACCCTACAGCTAATCATAACCGTTGGATCTCCATCTGCAAATCACGGCCACACCCTTCCTCTTCTCCTCTTCACATTGTTCTATAGGAAGTAGCCGTGTACACATGAAACCATAGCTCGAACTAGGGTTAATTTATGCTTCCTCCACGAGCAACTTCAACTCGATCGGCCACTGCCATTCGAACGAGCATCCCCTACTCCATGCTCGGCCCAAGCCATGATGAACTCGGCCCTCTCCAGCACCTCGATTTTAGTGCTCAACCATAGGCCATCGTCCCCCCTTGCTCCCTCCACGTCGCGCCGTTTTCGATCATCTCCGTATGAAATTAAAGCTCATGCAATCCTCTACAACTTTGCAGTTGAAAGTTTGTTGAATAGATTGACGGATTTGAAGAGATTAGAGGAGAAAGGAGATGCATTTCTGGCCTTTGAAATATAAGTGGCGGCTGGCCATTGAAATTAGGGTTAGGTTTCTATTTTCTTTGCAAAATGAAAATATGGAGGGCTTTTATAGAAAATTTTGCAAACACTATTCATCCCGGAATTTCCGAACTCCAAATGAAGCGTGCCGGTTGGCCTTTTTAAGGTTTACCCCGCGTTCCAAACACAATGGAACATGTTTCGGGAGCTAATTCGGTCATCTGTGCGAGTTATGGCAATAAACGTTCGATTTGAAATTAAACCGATTAAACGATTTTCTAGGCATTTTAGCTTGCACCGGACAAACGGTAAATCCGATTGACACGAAATTTTAAACCACACAATAATATCACGTTACGGATCCGATGAAACTGGTTTCGTTGAAATCCGAGACTGTTTGAAAAATGGCTATTTTAACTCGCCAAATTAATATTAAAACAATTTCGATGCGTTTCGAGCTGCCACGATCAAACGACAACTCCGATTACTACGAAAATTGAAATCCGATAATAAGAAACTATTACGGATCCAATGGAACTAGTTTCATCCAATTCTGAGACTGTTCGAAAAATGGCTAATTTCACTAGTCGGTTAAATATTAAAATATTCAATTTTCACAAATTAACTTTTAATTCGATTTTAAAAGTTCTATAACATCATTCTAACTTCAATATGATAGAATAAAATTTTACAAATCATTTTCAATCATATTTAACCCAATTTTCTATTATTTCTGTATTTTCCAACTATTAAATCATCGATTTAATTATTCAGTTAAATCCAATTATTCGAAATAAAATTATTCAACTTATAAATTTCACTTATTAATATTTAAAATTAATTAAATATTCAAATTTTAATTAATAAAAATTCTGGGTCGTTACATACTTCCCCCCTTAAAAGAATTTCGTCCTCGAAATTATCAAGTAAGAAAAGTTACATAATCCATTAACTTTCCATAAATCCATAGTTAAACTTCTTACAATACTTTACTAAGTTTTCAAATCATACTTAGTTATCTTTTCAAAAACAACTACTATTGTTTTACTTTCAATTCCAAACCAAAGTTTTAGTTTTCACAAAATTTTCCAATTTTTTCTCAAAAATATTCTAACGCCTTAAATTTTCGGAAATATTCGCCAGAGTCTCCTTTGCGCGGCTCGATCCGAAAAAAAAATGACAGTATATATATCACAAATATACATCTCATCAAGTGATGACGCATCCCGCAGGGAAAAAAAGTGTAAAAGTACGGTAATCCGAGATATGTACCTTATTATATTATTAGCGAGCGTATACGGCTAATATAGCACGAAAGCGAGCTCCAAAAGCGAAGCAACGCCATCCGCACCTACTAAACACTTAACAACAACATGAGAATCATGCGTATATGAAAATAGTATCAATATACAACATATAGCAACAAAAGAACTACATGTGCCAACATAGTAATGCATTCAATAGAAATAAATGCAACTACCAAATCAATATAATTTATTTCTCATTAATATTTAATGAATTGGTTTTCCAATTTAGATCACATTTGATTCATTAACATTGGATTTAACTAACATTCATTTGTTCATTTTTCCAATTAGTATACATTCACTAATTTATTCACATTGGTTCGCTTTCAATCCAAATCAAATCCAATTCTATTCAAATTTACATATTATCCATTTGAATTTAATTACATAGCTTCCAATTTCGCTAATTCACTTTCATTAACACTTAATGAATTTATATACAATCAATCAACAATCAAATAACAACCAATGTTTATTCAATACAACCAAATTTATTCACTTTACATTCAATTTGGTTCAACACATTTAATTCCAATTGGATCATATTAAATTGACTTTCGTTCAATTTACTCAATTAGCTTTTAATGAATTAACACTTATATTCATTATCCCATATCAATTCTTTTACATTCGATTGATTAACATTCAATCCATTTATCAATTCAATTGCTAATTCCTTTAACAATTTAAAGTTGAATTTCATTTATATAACTCAAGTTCAAATTCTTAATGACTTCACTTTCATTAATTCACTTATTAATTTACTTCTATACCAAAATCAACTTTATTCAACATCACTTAAGTTATATTCCTTTTCAACCACCTTTTGTTTAACTTAACTTAAGTTTTCACTTATAAATCCAATTCAAATTCCAATCCTATTTAACTTTTCTTTAGTTAAATTTCAAATCACATGTCTTTGATGACAACTCAAATTTATTTCAACTTGGATTTTATTAATTTACTTATACTTCCTTTAATTTAACTCCATTCTTTAAGTTAAATTTATTCTATCAAAATTCAAATTGTATAAGTTATCAATTCATTTATCATCCCTATAAATATTTTTAAATAGGATTCCTGAGTCTTTTCAATCTTTCAAAACCATTTTTGAAATCAATTCAATTATCTTTTGAATTTCCAAAACCAGATCCAAATTTTCTAAACAACTTTATTTAAAATAATTTGGCAGCAATTCCTCTTTTGGAAACCCGAATATGAATTCTAATGATGTGGTCATCATCATCAGGATTATTTTCCAGCGACCGAAAAGAGTTTAGAGCTTTAATTTCTCCAAAACAATTTTCCAAAATATCAAATCCTTTCAAAACACTTCTCTGAAATTTTATTTTAAGAATATAAATCACATTTATAAATATTTTACTTATATAATTTTACTTCTTATATATAAGATTATTTCACAAGTGTAAATTATTTTAATTATAACTTCATACTTATAATTCAATTGCTTATACAATTATTCTTTTAAAAATTGTTGTTTTTATTCAACAACCAAACTATCATTCATATACACTTTAATAATTCTGAAAAATTATTTCCTTATATATATAAAATATAATCAAGGTAAAATTATTTCATTTACCCAATTTAAAATGATACTATGTTGACTTGCCTCGTTTAAGAGTTTAGAAACCCCTATCGATTACGGTTGTACACCCCGCACCGACCAGAATTCATAAACAGCTCAACGGATAAGCAAACACAATATAAAACAATTTCATATTCACTAACAAATACGCACTCGTATCTATTATTACACTCACACTCATTCTAGAGTACTGCTAACTCTATCTCTAATGAGTTATACCCAACAGAGCCATGGTTGTCGCTTAACCATAAGCTCTGATACCAAATGTAACGTTTGCGGTCGCAACCGGTAGGCTTTTCAACCATCCCAGCCCCACCGTGGCTTACACTGATATCCCAAACTTCCTTTTACGGCCAGCCTCTCGACTGTCTTAGCTTACGCCTAACCAACCCCGTAAAGAGGACGTGTGGGGGCAAGAGTCTCCCGTTCGCCACCAAACTGCGAAGCGAGAACCCCTCATCACGTTTCACCTAGACAAAGCAAGACTGGTGTGAGAACTCAAAACAGTTTATTTATCTTTAAAATAAAAAATAGAGGAATATTTTTAAAGTCAATTCGCAATGCTTTTAAAAATGAGACTACCATAAGGCCTCCCGCCCACACACACAATGCAAATGCAGAATCGGAGGAGATTTCTCCTTATGATAGTCAAAGATGATTGATACGCATTAAAAAGAACATTTGATATTATTACTAGTGCATAGTGTAGGGAAAAATCATTTCGAAAATAAAGATATAAATCTTAGCCAGCATAGACATTTCGCACTTATGCCTACTATAGCTACCATGTTCAATAGCAGGTTACCGCCACATTCCATGGCAGGTTATACAACTAAAACCGTACAAGTCTCATATTGTTTCTTTGGATTTCCAACAAATGGTCAGGCCAAGGAACTTCCCATTGCCACATGGAAACGCCTCTGGAATGACGTACCGAGAACCAAACCGGATCTCTGCCAACACAAGGCCGGGTTACCCCTAACTGGGTAACTACTGACACGAATATGTCATCCCCCGATCGTAGCCGATCTATCCGAGGATCCTCGATTTCCAACAACCACAAAATTTGCAGCAACAACATAGGTTAAATATCTGGGCTCCATACCATGATACCACTTCTATCCAGAAGGAATGACATACACTAAAGGGGTGCTACCCCCTAATAATCTTGCCACATCCTTCCTGTTTTGACCATTTCCGGGGTGTGAGGTCCGACGAAGTCTCGTCCACAAAGCCACGCTTTATACAAAAGTTGTGCTTTGGGTCAATCAAATGATCATAGAAATGATCACAAAGATAAACGATCAAACAAATGATCATATCACAAAGGATCAAACAATGATCATTTCACAGCAACACTCAGCATGCCACACTACCAAATTAGGAGTATATCACTAATAACATTCAACTACATAACCTCTAAACTCGTACGTCTCAGAGAAGGGTGTTAAGCTAAGAGAATAAATTCTCTGCCACCAATAGAAATATATTTGAAAGAAATCAGCTTTATATCTCAATTTGTAATGTCAGACATACAATCCATACAAGTCTGTTCCGGGCTCGAACAGAACCGAAGGCACTTCCAAAGAAGTCCTTGTAATCCGGATATTCACTAATCACGACCGGACTTCCCGTCACTAAGGGTGATAAAACCTCTATATCGGAGATCAGCCGATGTAGAGTAACTCGACGGTAATCCTTCCGTTTTCACAAATATCCGGTCTTCAACACCGGTCATCAAATGCAATCCATAACGACGTATCACATACTCGGAATGGGTTATACGACCCCAAGGTCCTTTCCCGGATAACCCGAATAGTGAGCGCTTATTTTAAAAAAATAAGTGTGGCATTCAAATTCAAGGAATTCACAACAAATACCTATTTAAAGGTAAATATTGATAGTCGGATTATTTAACCATCAATAGGCGTGCTCAACATCACCAAATTCCAAATAATTTCCCAAATTATTTACTTTCCAAAATATCTTTACTAGATATATAATTTCCACACTTCAAAAATAAATCAACGTTTATTTATAAACAAATTCCCCTTTTCATTTATAAATTCCATAATGAATTTATAATTCCAAAATATCTATGAATATACGATTTTCAAATCGATTTCTAATATTCATTTTCAATTTATCTTTATCAGATAAAGTCCCAAAATATTCAGTTCCTATTGGAAAACATTTCCATACTTATTAAATAATAAGTAATTTACAAATCCATTCATTTTCAACACTTGGAAAATATTCAATATACTTAAATCGAAATTAAGTATATATTTCATTCCTTTAAGGAAATCATTCTCTTAAACATATTTATTTGGGCCAAAACGAATGTTACGTAAAACATCGTTACGACAACCCAAAATCACTAGTATAGGGATTCGAAATTAAAACAGATATATAAATCCCAATACTATACAAAACATTTCCTTTCGGAAACCATTTACTATAACGACGGTGTTATAGTCCACCATTTCCTTCTATTTCTCGAAAACGTCTATTTCAACAATGAATGTTGAAATCTATGGTTTCGAATCTTAACACATTTAAAAACATCGTTAGATCGTTTTAATTCTATTTAAAACATCAAATCCAAAACATTTTCTTTAACATAATATTCACTATCCAAAAACATGAATATACTTGTTAACCAATTTCATCATTTCTATTCATTTTACTTTAAAGGACTATTCACTGTCTAAAACGTGAATATAACTCCATAAATAAGTTATAACAATTTATTTATCAAAATAAGTCATTTGTGAATTTATAAAACAACGTTTATAAATTCCATTTCTATTTGTTTTATAACAACTTCCTTTTATAAATCTCCTTTATTAACCTATTTCAATTTATAACTCAATTATAAACCAAAAGTTCATATTGTAAGTTAAATACTTATAATTTATTTGTTTACAAAATCCTTCTTTTTAAACTTCCCAATTTATAAATCTTATAACTTATAAGATTCACTTATTTACCCAAATCTATTTCTTCAAATAACTTTACAAATTTTATAAACCTACTGCTTATAAAATTCCATTTATAACTTCACCGTTTGAAATTCTATAAATTTCATTCATTTATGAAATTCATTCACAATTCATTCTAACACTTATGAAAACTCATTTTATAATTCCAATACTTTAATTTATAAATATCAATTTATAAATCTTTTATACAAATCAATTTATATTATTATTTTAAAACGTCTTTAAACTCCTTTATAATTTCATCATTCTCTTTGATTTATAAAATAATCAAATTTTATAAATCCTATATTTTAAACTTTTTCCAATAAATTCAAAAATCCCGATTAAATATTTTATAAAATCATTAGCCTCATATTTTCAAAAATCATAATTTTAACTATATTTCTCAAAAACCATAATTTTTATAACATTAAAATTATAACGTTATTTATTTATAATGGATCAATTCCAAAAATATTTTACAAACGTATACTTTTCAAAAATCACTTTAAAAATCCTTTTAAAATTCCAAAATTTGGCACAATGATGCTACACACCAAATAGTCAATCACGACAACAACGACATCATATATCAATATGATAATCAACGAATATCAAAATATCCATAATCAAATAAATACTGTTGAGGAATCCAGTTGGATCCCTCCAACCTGTTTTCCTGCATTCAAAGATGTTAGCACAATACCAATTCCGTTCCAGTATGAAATTATCGCGGTATATGGGATTTAAAATATTATCCGCTTAATAGGCGGCGCAATAGGGTCTCATCCGCTATATAATGCGGGAAATCAATTCCAAGTACATAAATAATACCAATTTCACTGTTTTATGAAATATTCACGGTATATGTTTTTAATAAATAACATCCGCTTACTAACGGCGCATAATGTCTATTTTAACAATCAATAGATAACAATCATCATTCAAACATACATTCAAGAATTTTAAATCTAACTATTTAAAACAAAATCGAAACCGATTCGATTGAGTGAGAAGTTCTCACCTTGATTTCAATTTCGTTTTAGCGATTTATTTTGAATAAAATTAAACAGACGTTTAATTTTACCCGAAATTTTCACTAACTCCAAACGACTCCAATCCAATTCCATAGCATAGTGCTTGTCCATACGATTCCAACGCAACTGATTTCGCACATTTTCGACCTCGTATGAAAAAGTTATGATTTTTAGAAGTTTACACGAATTTATATACATAAATTTACAACATAATTTTAGATTTTAAACCCTACAGCTAATCACAACCGTTGGATCTCCATCTGCAAATCATGGCCACACCCTTCCTCTTCTCCTCTTCACGTTGTTCTACAGGAAGTAGCCGTGTACACATGAACCCATAGCTCGAACTAGGGTTAATTTATGCTTCCTCCACGAGCAACTTCAACTCGATCAGCCACTGCCATTCGAACGAGCATCCCCTACTCCATGCTCGGCCCAAGCCATGACGAACTCGGCCCTCTCCAGCACCTCGATTTGCATGCTCAACCATAGGCCGTCGCCCCCCCTTGCTCCCTCCACGTCGCGCCTCTTTCGATCATCTCCGTATGAAATTAAAGCTCTTGCAATCCTCTACAACTTTGCAGTTGAAAGTTTGTTGAATAGATTGACGGATTTGAAGAGATTAGAGGAGAAAGGAGATGCATTTCTGGCCTTTGAAATATAAGTGGCGGCTGGCCATTGAAATTAGGGTTAGGTTTCTATTTTCTTTGCAAAATGAAAATATGGAGAGCTTTTATAGAAAATTTTGCAAACACTATTCATCCCGGAATTTCCGAACTCCAAACGAAGCATGCCGGTTGGCGTTTCTAAGATTAACCCCGCGTTCCGAACACAATGGAATATGTTTCGGGAGCTAATTCGGTCATCTGTGCGAGTTATGGCAATAAACGTTCGATTTGAAATTAAACCGATTAAACGATTTTCTAGGCGTTTTAGCTTGCACCGGACAAACGGTAAATCCGATTGACACGAAATTTTAAACCATACAATAATATCACATTACGGATCCGATGAAACTGGTTTTGTCAAAATCCGAGACTGTTTGAAAATGGGTATTTTAACTCGCCAAATTAATATTAAAACAATTTCGATGCGTTTCGAGCTGCCACGATCAAACGACAACTCCAATTGCTACGAAAATTGAAATCCGATGATAAAAAACTATTACGGATCCAATGGAACTAGTCTCGTCCAATTCTGAGACTGTTCGAAAAATGGCTAATTTCACTAGTCGATTAAATATTAAAATATTCAATTTTCACAAATTAACTTTTAATTCGATTTTAAAAGTTCTATAACATCATTCTAACTTCAGTATGATAAAATAAAAATTTACAAATCATTTTCAATCATATTTAACCCAATTTTCTATTATTTCTGTATTTTTCAACTATTAAATCATCGATTTAATTATTCAATTAAATCCAATTATTCGAAATAAAATTATTCAACTTATAAATTTCACTTATTAATATTTAAAATTAATTAAATATTCAAATTTTAATTAATAAAAATTCTGGGTCGTTACAACTTCTTCTTACAAGAGACATCTGTTCAACACGACTGATATCTGGAGTGCAGTCTAATATAACCGAAAAATACTTGGCCTTTTTTATTTTTTTAAGAATTTCTTTTTTAATTTCATTCGCCAATGTGAGTATTAACTCATTTTGAATTGTGTGACCAAGGTAATGTATATGAATTTCTTTTTGTTCAATCCGTCGAACATGCTCCTGCATTACTGGATCAAATTCTGCTATCATTTCAATTAATTAACAAAAAAGACCATTATTTTGTTCATAAAGCTTTTCGTTCCACGAAAAGCTAAATTATTGGAAGCAAGTGTTTTTACAACAGCAATTATTCTTATCAACACTTTCTTCCAATGTTCTTTTTCCTTATTTACTTGATCTATTACACTCTGGTCTATGGTTGCTTTGACTTTCAATCTCGTTTCCAACTCAATCCAATTGCTCATATTCAAAAGATGATCTTTGCTATTTTCATGTTGTTTCAGCTTAGTACTAAGATTGCGCCAATCATTAATTCGTTCTGTAGCAAGATGACTAGTCATTGTTTGATTTGTGAACAATTTGCAGCAAAAACAAAATACTTTATCAACTGATTTGAATATACCAACCATTTTCTATCTTGTTTATCCCCATTAGACAAATGTCTGACATAAAAAGTGGAGGAAAAATGTCTATTAATAGCATCTTTCGGAAAATCGGAGTCGTTATCTTTTAACACTCTAACAGGACCTTTTTCAACCAACAAGTCTCTCAATTTTTTATCAATTTTTTTTCCATGTATTAGGGTCATTTGATACTACACTAACATTCTCCAAATATGATGATGAATCAATGTTTGCTTCCTCTTCGCTCATATTTTCATTATCATGTTCACTCATTAAAATATTACCATCAATATTATCATCATCCTCATCAATAAGAGGAGCATTATCCACATTCAAACTCGAACTTTCTACTAAACTACTTTTGATGAAAAATTTATTAAGAGCGCCTTTCTGTGAATTAGTGAGTTCCTCTAGCCTTCTTTTTCTAACCCTTTTAGCATGTCCAGATTCTTGTTTACGCATTTCTAAACAGTAGAAAAGTAACATGGAATAATATTAATTATTATAATAACCACAAAAAATTAAATTACGTAAAGATTATACTAAGAACTCCATTAATTTTTGATGCAGTATTAAAAAAGTAACAAAAGATAGATTAATTTAACCATGGCAATGACATATTAAAAAAGTAACAAAAGATGGATTAATTTAACCGTGGCAATGACATGGGTACTGTTTCAGAAGATCAAATCAAGAAGAAGTAAGGATTTGCAACCAACAATGTATGTAGTATATGACTGAATCACAAACCATTTTGACATAATTTATTTGAATATAAACAATCATATTTTCACTTTAAAGTTTTAGTCTACCAAAGACAAAGACAAAAATTACTTAAAATTTTATAAAGAGAAATTTGTTTATTTTACTCCACGTGTCTTCGTTCAGGAATCAATTATTGACAATGTCGCTCTTAATAAGTTAGTGACAAATGACAGCCCCCAGACAATAGTTTTTTACCGGCATTCATATTATGCAACATACATACATGTAGATAGCATATCCAAAGGTTGCATAATTTGCTGGCATGTGTGCCATATATAGTATATCCATAGATTGCATAATTTACAAGGCATTTTTTTTATTTTTGTTTGGGACTTCACTGGCAAACCTATAGCAAAAGTAGTTTAGTATAAAAATTTGTTACAGTCATATACTCATATAGATGTTTAAATTCCATCAACATTTTATTTGGTGCATTTATAAGACTGGAAGAATCATAGAAATTCCATCAATATTTGATTTGCTGCTGCTGCATTCATATTATGTGTATATGAGTCTGAAAATCATTTATTTACAGGCACGCAATGGTACTTTTCAACTTTTTAGTGAATAAACAAAAAATGACATTGACATAGAAGCTCAAATGAGCAATGGAGTGGATAGAAGTAAAACAATGAAAACTGTACCAATACCAATGCATATGAAACCGGAAACTAAGCCAAATTCGAACTAATATTGAACTGGTGTGGGGTAAGGTAATTTTCATGCCATTTCCCGAAGCTAATATTGAACTATTTGCGGGTCATGTAATAGTAGGTTGGTGTTGAGAGTTTTCTATGGTGCCATTATTTCAATTATGAGCCAAAAACTTGGAATTTTGGAAAGAATTATACAATAAAGTTGATGAAAGGTACATCTCAATGCAAATGTGATTCTAAACTAAAATGTGAACTCCTCACCAGGACTAAAAAAAGGACGCCGATCTCATATGTAAGCAATTATTTAAAAGAAAAAATGGTTTAAATTTAAACATTTTTAAGGACGCTCATTTCTTGTACTATAATTTAAAAGAAAAATGATTTTGGACAGTGGGTAATCCTTTAATTAAAGGTGTAGAGATAATGAATTTGTATTAAAGGAAATATATTCATGATTTTGAACAGTGAATATATGCACTACGACGCTACCATGGCACTGCCATTAGTCATTAAAATATTAATAGATGAACTACGACGTTACCAAGAAAGTGAACATAAAATGATCTATATTTATTTTTCATTGGTCTAGATCTCCATGTAAGTGAATATAATAATTTATACATCAAAATAGTTTGAGTTGTGTTATGTGTTTATGTGTGTCATAGGATAATATAATGAGCTGATAGAAAAATAATTAACGACATATCGTATATGATATAACAGGTCAGTATGTCTTCTAGTATAGATAAACAATGGATTAAAGAATCTGATCGAAGAACTGCACGATATGTGGAAGAAGTGCAGAAGTTTATTGATTTCGTTGTGGAAACCGGTGGTAATAAGGAATTTTATTCTTGTCCTTGCATACATTGCAAAAATATGAAAATGAAGATTAAATTAGAGGATATTCATTATCATCTACTTAGATGGGGAAATGTCCAATCATACACAGTATGGCATTTTCATAGGGAAGAGTCGACGGCGAAGCAAAAACAACCCGTTAGTCAAGCCATAAGTACAAATGAATCTGAACTTCCTAGGATGGAAGATCTGGTCAATGATGCCGATAGATTTCATCATTTTCAACCTACAAGTTCGTTGCTCGATACTATTGGAGAATCACCTATAGTTGATGTCGATTGGTAGGACTTTACAGTATTTGATGGAACTTATCAACCGAGAAATTCCATTATGCCTTTACAATATTTGATGGTCTGAATCAAAATAAGACTTCAAAAGATAACTAAAGAAACACATGTAATTTTTCTAGTGTTTAAGTGACAGTAATACTATATTGCCTCAGTTCGAAATTCAAATGTTGAACTAACATTATCAATTATTTCCTTTTTGGTTGCAGGCCAGTGAAAATCCGAAAAAAGAAATCACACGTCGTCAAGTATGGGAGAAAACTCATATGGAAAAGGATGGTAGCATATCAGATTTGACTTCTTCCTACTCGTAAGTTTAACATTCTGTTGTTTTAGATGATAAATTAATAATGATTGCTTATGACATATATGTTTACATGTTTTATCAGTCTACTATTTTAGATTAGTAACCTATCAATTAATATTAATATCTCAAATATTATCATATTTTAGAGTAAAATTGCAAAAGCGAAGGAAGCAATCAATGACAATGATGAAGAAGATTTGTCATTGGATGAAGTCATCTTGTCACAAGTGTTTGGCAAGGATATAAGGGGACAGACTCACAGTATTGGAACCAAGATATCAAGAACACAAGTAAAGGCTTCTGCTATTGCACGTAAATAAATCAAAATGACCAAAGTAGACTCAGAAGACTTGAAATGTAGGATGCACAATATGGAGGGTACACTGAAGTCGTTGGTCGACTTGTTCAAAGGATACATGGATAACGGAATGCACATACTAGACATTCCTTCCAATGAAGGAGGAAGTAGGATATGACAGGAAATTGTTGGAAAATTGCCCAATAACGAAGTTAATAATCCATTGAGTTCGTCTGGTTCGGCAAATCAAAAATGTGAAATCCTGAACATTGATCTAGAGGTCATTGCAACAGGTTCTGTATGTAGAGATTCGACAGCATCCGTTATACATGGGAAGCCTGTACCTCCAACACACGAGAAGTTGGTCGTGGACAACATACTACTACCAGATGAGAACATAGCCAAACAAAATCAACCTCTTGCTATGACCTTTGGTGAAGTTGGAATCGATGGTTTTGTATGCCATCCAAAGGTTTCAATTCGATATCTTTAGAAGCGAGATCAGGTAATAGTCTAATTTTAATCTATTTAAACTTATCTTTGTCCATCGTAAACTGTTTCTTTCTACTCAATGTTCTTCGTCTAATTTTAATTGGATGTATTTAACTACATTTAAATACCATTGCTTGTTAACCCAAGCATTATTATCTTAAAAGGAGTTCTATTATTATGGTTTTCCAATTTTGTGATGTCAACCAGTGTCGGGCAATGGTCACTTGTTGAACTATCAAGTGCTTGAGCTACTAGTTGAGGGAAAGCATAAGAAAATCAATATTAGTGAAGGCTCTATCTATTTTAATGTGAGTAGCATAATTTGTACCACCTCTCCATGTCAATTTATTTCCAATATATTGCAGTTCTATTGGTCCAGTCAGTAGAATTATGTTATAGTATTCTTTGTTTGCATTATTTACATTATTATGTGGACCAGTTCTGTTCGAATGTACACAATTATAATTACATGAAATTAATCGTGGTATTGAAATACACCGTTGTGCTTCCTTTATATGCTTATCTAAGCCTTGCATTTGTATAGAGAATGTAGCCTATAAACAGTAGTTACAGCAAAAAAAAACTCCCTTATTATGAAGTATGCAAGTGGTTGCCTAGTTGCTTTTCTTAACAGAGCTAATATACCAAAAGATGCATCCCATAATATTAAGATCCTGTGTTTATCTTCCTCTATTACACTTTTGTTTTGGTACCGGACAGAGTTAATACTTTTAATAAAAGTGGTAACTGCATTCTCATTTTGTTTATGTTCCGTCAGAGCTATAAATAAAGGCTTAAGTCTCTATATATTTTCCAAAATGTCTAACTTTCAGTTCAGAAAAGGAACGTCATTAATTATTATTCAGTGTCCAACCCCTAGTTTCTGAGATATTGGAGGGAGAACTCGTCTTTCTTCCCTTGTTTTTTCCTTGCTTTGGATTTGACCTGCTAGATGTTTGCTTGAATGCTTCTCAATTTCCTTGGTTGCCAGTGTATGCCTATGTTCCTATTTTCATATCTTCTCGGTCTTCATTACCTAACACATTGATTAGAATATAGGTCATAGAATAAAAATGAAAGCATAGAATAAAAATACAAATTTTTTTTAGTTTTAGCACCAATACAAGCTGTGTATACTTTCTAGTATATTCAGTACAAGATACTAAATGTGCTCAAATTGTTGCAATATAACTTTTAAGGGAGAAAATGGTAAATTTGGCGAATGCAGTGAGCGAATGGAACTTACTTCAGCGATGATACCTATCTGCACTCTGTTCCGTCCACTTGTTAGCTCAATGTGACCCTTAATTTTATCACTGAGAAAAATATCATCATCCCGAGATTACCAAATTAGGGAAAATATTTGCTACACGTGTTTATAAATTATGAAACTTAATTAGGCACCTTGTTCATAAGTTTTTCCCATTGTAATTCCTGGTGAAAAGCAAGTGTTTATAAGTTATGAAATTAAATCGGGCACTTTGATCATAAGTTTTTTCCCATCGTAATTCGTAGTGAAAAACAACCGTTTACCATCAGTATTCGGCACATCCTCAAAGATTGTGCTTTGTTTAGTTAAGGGAGCATTTTGAAAGTTATACGGTAGTTTACAGTCTCTGTAAATAATTGGTATGAGTTTTCAAACATGTATGGTACTTTAGTTAGGCAGTAGCTTAAACCTGCATAATATGAATTGTTACTAGGATAAAACAGCACATATCAATCATTTTATGTAGTGAATTATGCATGGTCACAACTACCATCTTGATAAAATTTAGATGGATAATTATCGAACGTGGATACTATCACATCCGTATTAGTATTCATTTTTTGGATTTCAAAATGCTGCAATATGAATATACTGCTACTGTTAAAGATATATTTACTTCAAGACAATTTATTAATGAAATTTACCATACTCCCATTACTTTATTTGTACTTACCTTTATGCTTTAACTAATTGCGTGTTTGTTCATACTGCAGACGACGTAGAGAAAAAGATTAGCCTGAAGTGAGGAATGAGAGGTAGTTATGGTTTTGTGAGTTTTTCTGTAATATAAGTTGGCTTGAAAAAACACTTTCTGATATACGGTTTTTATTGTGTTTCTGTAATATTAGTACGTAATACTAGTTGTTGCTGCTGTTGAACTTTGTAGTGTTATGTATTGCTGCTGCAGTTGAACTATGTAGTGTTATGTATTGTTGTTGAACATTGTAATTAAAAGATTTGTTATGTTTGGTTTTTGTGTTGAATCTATGAAAAAAATTTGGTTTAATGATCTTTCTTTTGTGATATTATGTTAAATTTGCAAAGCTTTTAGCAATGGTTATTAGCCGTTCTAAAACAAAAATTTACAACGGCTTTAAGCCGTTGCGAAATTATATTTTGCAACGGCTAAAAGCCGTTGTAAATTTTTACCACTGCTCATTTTGCAACGGCGCAGAACCGTTGCTAAATGACATTTCTGGTGTAGTGAAATCGAAAATACAATAAAAAAATGAGATGCTAACATTATTCACCTTAGCTTTAGAGATTATAGGTATTGAGATGTGAATAGATTTGATTTGCTTAAGCTTCTCCCTAGCTTTTCTTCTTCTTTTCCTTGTTAATGGTGGCCAGCCTTTAGTTATAAAATTTTCAAATGAAAATGAATGTGTATAGGAATACACGGCCTAAGGGAATGGATATTGGAATGGCCTCGTTCCTATTTTACCCCTCTCCTATTTCATTTTAAACTCTTCATTTAGTTCATGGTTAAATGGAACAACTACACCTTAATTAAAATCAAATCTCAATCACCTAATCAACACATTATTTTGTTTAATTTAGCTATTTAAATATTGTAAACAATGTTACCAAAAATCTACGGTGTTACAAACTCCCCTACTTAAAGAATTTCGTCCTTGAAATCACGATAAGCTACACAACAAATCAAACAAGAAGGTAAAGCGTACCATCAAACCAGTCAGGATAAGTACCTCTAATCATGCTCTCTATCTCCCAAGTTCAGTCTCTTTTATCATCGCTCCACTAGACTTTGACTAATCTAACCGTCTTGATTCTAAGCCTCTTCTCTTCTCTTGCAACAATGTGAACTAGCTTCCTTACTATGGTCAAATCTGGCTCTACCGCTAAGTCATCTAGCACAGTCGGTGCAATAATAGTCTTTGGGTCTCTAACACACTTCATGAGATGAGAAACATGAAAAACATCATGGACTCCGGCTAAACTTGTTAGTAACTCAACTCTATATGCGAGTTTCCCGATCCGCTCAACAATAGGAAAAGGTCCAAAGAATCTTGACGCTAACTTCCCCGATTTTCCAAATCTAATCACACCCTTCGTCGATGATACTTTGACGAAAATCCGATATCCAACTGAGAACTCTAGATCTTTCCATCTCTTATCTGTGTACCTCTTTTGCCTAGACCGAGCCTCCTTAATTCTAGCCCAAAAGACCTCAACCTTTTCTGCAGCTTCTCGGACTAAATCTGGACCAAGAATCAACCTATCCCCGATCTCTAGCTAACATATGGGAGATTTGCATGGCCTTCCATACAAAGCTTCAAACGTTGCCATCCCAATACTAGTCTGATAATTGTTGTTATATGAAAACTCGACAAAATGAAGATGGTCTTCCCATGATCCTCCGAAATCTAACACACAAGCTCGTAACAAATCTTTCAAGATTTTGTTAACTCTTTCTGTTTTCCCATCTATCTGCGGATGTTAAGAAGCACTCATCTTGATCTTGGTTTCCAAAACTTCCTGCAGACTCTTCCAAAATTCGCTAGTGAACAGAGGATCCTATCACTAACTATGCTACTAAGAAATCCATGCATTCTAACCACATTCTTCACAAACAACCTTGCCAAAACAAGTGTCATTCTGGTTGACCTAACTGGAATGAAATGGGCACTTTTGGTCAATCTATCCACTATGACCCATATACTATTATTTCCTATGTTCGACATTGGCAACCAGTTAATAAAATCCATGAAGATAAATTCCACTTTCACATTGGAATATCTAACGGCTGAAGCAATCCACTTGGTTTCTGGTGTTTGGCCTTTGCCTACTGGCAAATCATGCACTGTTTCACACACAACCCGATATCCCACTTCATACCTTTCCAAAAGAAACTTCTATTCTTATGATGATACATCTTAGTACCTTTTTTGTTAGTATAGAATTTTGAACGATGGCATTTCTCTAAAACTTCTTTTCTTATGTTTCCTACACTCGGAACACATAGCCTTCATTTCTTTCTCAACCTCTCATTCTGATTAAGACTGAAATCTTTCAAATCATCACTCTTGGTTCCATCTTTTAACATCCTGGTCCGTTTAGCTAACACTGGATCCTCTAAGAAATCCTTTTGATCATCACTAGTCGAACTTCCAAACAAGATAATATAACTGCATCTCCACTAGACCCAGCCTCGGATCTCCACTGCACTCTGCAATATGTTAATGCTTCTAAATCTTTCCACTCAGAAATCATCGCCAATACTACATTCTGGTGTTTCCTACTAAGTGCATCTGCAACCTTATTTCCTTTCCCCGGTGTGTACTTGATCCCAAAATCATAAGCGGCAATAAACTCTAACCACCTTTGTTGTCTCATGTTCAACTCTTTTTGAGAGAACAAATACTTCAGCGACTTATGATCTGTATAAATCTTAAACCTTTCTTCTAAAAGGGAATGTCTCCACACCTTCAAAGAAAAAATCACTACAGCCAATTCCAGAACATGCGTTGGATATCTGATCTCAAATGGTCTAAGCTATTTAGAAGCATAGGCAATAACTTTACCTCTCTACATCAACACATCTCCTAGTCATTTTCCACACGCATCGGTGTAAACTACCAAATCCTGATTCCTTTCTAGAACAACCAACATAGGTGCATGGGTCAATAAGTGTATCAAACTCTGAAATTCTTCCTCACACTTATTGATCCACACAAACTTTACATTCTTTCTTGTCAGCTTGATCATCGACGCTGCTATCTGTGAGAAATCCTTAACGTACCTCCGATAATAACCAGCCAACCCAAGGAAACTCTTTATCTCCATCACTATCTCAAGTCTCTTCCAACTATTCACTGCTTCTATCTTAGTCAGATTTACTGACAACCCTTCCTTTGAGACTACATGACCAAGAAATTTCACTTCTTTCTTCCAGAAGTGACATTTCAAAAACTTCGCTTTCAGCTGATGCTGCCTTAAAATCTCGAGCACCACTCTAAGATGAACTTCATGCTCTCTTTCATCCTTAGAGTAAATAAAGATATCATCTATAAAGGCCAACCAAGTGCTTTTGGAAAACCCGGTTCATCAAACCCATAAAGAAAATTGGCACATCAGTCAATCCGAACGGCATAACTAGCCATTTGTAAGACCCATACCTGGTCCTAAACACCATCAAAGAAATATTATCCTCTGCTACATTGAGCTGATGGAAACCTGTCGCTAAATCCAACTGCGAAAATACCTTGGCTCCACTTAATTGGTCGAACAAATCATCAATCCTCGGCGATAGACATCGATTCTTTATCGTTCGCTCATTCAACTTATGATAATCGACACATAGCCTTAATGATCCATCAAACTTTTTAGCAAACACTACCGATGCTCCCATGGCGAACTACTCGGGCTAATAATGCTCTTGCCTCCAACTTCACCTATAACTCCCTCATCTCTATAGGGGTCATCATGCTCGGCGGTCTTCACTGGTTTTGCTTCCGAAATCAAATCTATCTTAAACTCAATGGCTCGTTTTGGTGGCAACTCAACTACAGGCTCAAAAACATCTGTGAATTCTATAACCACGAAAAATCGACTCAACTCATCATCCAATTCCATAGCACCCAACAAAGCATACATCTCACTGCAAGAACCTTCTACGGCTTAAACTATTCGATCACTACAATCAGGGTATCTTAGAGATATTTTCCTATCCTAGCAAAATATCGTAGGATCGTATTCACTTAACTAGTCCATCCCAAGAATAATTCCAAACCACACAAAATCAAACATATTCAAACTGCAAACAAAAGTATGACCTAACAGGTCAAACTTTAATTGATCCTGTCTCATCCCTAGAGTTGCATACCCTTCTATTGGATTCGTAACCCATAAGGAAGTAACTAAATATGTGGGTTCTAGGTTAAGCTTATCTAGAAAACATCTAGATATAAAAGAATGCGATGCACCAGTATCAAATAGAATGCTAACAGTAATATCATGAATCTAAAGAGTACCTCCTAAGACTGCCTTTCCTTTCTCTTGGGCTATTGCCTTAGAAGCAGTAGGCTTCAATGCATATACGTAGCCCCTTCCATCCTTTGTGGGCTCCTTGCACAGGCTCTTATAATGGTCAATCTGGTCATAGTTGTAGCACCTGACACCCTTCTTTCCAGCTACCTCCTTAGCCCTAGCACGACATTAATTAACATAGTGCCCCTTCTTATCGTACTTGAAACAGATAATCTCAAACTTCCCCTTCTTAGCTGCTTCTGCCTTCTGAGCACCTTTCTTTGGAAAGAACTTCCTCTTTTGATTATGCCCACCTTGGACTTCTTTAGCCTTACTCTTCTCTAGAGAATTAAGCAACTCCTCAAGCCTTAAGGCCATCTCCACTACAAAGATAGAAGGATCTCTAATACGAGGTAATCTGGCCCTAGCTAACTCAAGCTTCAACCCTCTAATAAACTTCTCATTCCTTTACATGACTGTGTCCACTGAAGCACACCCATATCGGACCAACTCCTTGAACTTTCTAGCATACTCCAAAATTGACATTTCTCTCTGCTTTAATTCAGCAAACTTCCTGATCAGAGCTGACTGTATTATTGCAGACATAAACCAGTCTTAGAACCTCCCTTGAAATCTTTTCAGGTCATAGTTTCCTTATCCACCCCCGCAGTCACACTATTCCACCAGAACAGAGTTGCTCCCTGAAGCTTCCTAGATGCCAACCTCCTTTTCTGCTTATCATTAGCCCTAAATCTGCAAAAATCATTTCGCAGTGCAACGGCCAAATCTTTACCTCAATGGCATCCTTCATTCCAACAAACGGCTTTCCTCCAAGCTTGGTGTGATCTCCACTCGGCATAGCATAATGACTAACTATCGAAACTTTTGAAACCCCTGCTCCTGCAGCATTTCCTCCAAAAACTCCAACTGCAACTCCCGCTTGCACCATATTCTTGAAAAAATGATATGTAGCTTCCATTCTAACCTGCGGGACTTCAGCACCCACATTCTCTGCTTGTGCCTAACCTTGACCTCTTCTCACATTAAGCCTGGAATTTCCTTCGACGCCTTCCCCTCCTTGATTAACTCTTCCTCTTCTTCCTTCCATATCTGTATTCAAACCTTATGAAATACGAAAAAATAAACTAACAAGGATAGGAGACTAGATAGAAAGCATATACTTATATATAATAAATACAGGTACGTTACTATAGCGTTATCCCATACCCCAATCTTACTCTAATTCCTTAGGATTATGTTCTAAAAACCATTTTTAGTTAAAGTTTTTCATAAACCATGCTCTGATATCAAGTTGTAACATCTTGTATGTGGAGGCCAAAAGCTAAGCGCAACAGATGTTGCAGTTGTCCACAGTATTAACGTCCGGTGACAAAATACGGTAATGATAATGGTATCCATAATATTAGAAGCACCTGAATATGGACAAAATTATAGATTTTAAAAAACATTTTGCTTATTACATTTCAAAACAATAATTCAAATCCATGTTACATAATACTTAACGTTTTCCAAGCAATGATTAAATATATCATTACGAAAATACACCAAGAGCGATATATGACGATGCCCCATTGGTTGATCAAAATAATATAGTCATATCTGACTTAATATACACACCGGAATCAAAACAATATGAAACTACAAATCCTAATTAGCTATTCGTCAGCCACCTGCTCATCTATGGATGCTTTATTCGCCAAAAGACTATAACTTTAAAACCTCAACCTTAGCCTACTCAATTCAATTTTGAATACCCGAAAGTTTAAGGCGAAATAAAAACTTCGAGTTAGACATAAAGCCTGGTGTGGTTAATTCTATTACATCTCGGTTTACTAATATTAAGAGAGACCACGCCGCTTAGCGGAACGGGTTTCCCTCACTTATATCCTCTTTAAAACATATATTTTGCAATCGAAAATACAATCAAAATGAGATGTAAACATTATTCACCTTATTTTAGAGATAACAGAGGTTGAGATGTGAAGAGATTTGATTCTTTTAAGCTTCTTCCTAGCTTTTCTTCTTTTCCTTGTTAATGGTGTTCGGCCTTCAGTTATAAAATTTTCAAATGAAAATGAATGTGTATAGGAATACACACCTAAGGGAAAGGATATAGGAATGGCCTCTTTCCTATTTTACCCCTCTCCTATTTCATATTAAACTCTTCTTTTAGTTCATGGTTAAATGGCGTGGCTACACCTTAATTAAAATCAAATCTCAATCCCCTAATCAACACATTATTTTATTTAATTTAGCTAATTAAATATCCTAAATAATGTTACTAAAAATCTAGGGTGTTACACAGCTAGTGGATCTAGATGGAAGGAATTTTATTAGACCAAGCAGTTCACCTTGGGGAGCGGCTGCGGTTTGTGTGAGGAAGCTAGATGGGTCATTGAGGATGTGCATCGATGATCGTAAGCTGAATGAAAGGAAGATCAAGAATAGATATCCCTTGCCATGAGTTAACGATATGTTTGATCAGTTGAGTGGAGCTAGAGTGTTTTCCTAATTGGATTTGGCGATCAATTTCCATCAGTTGAGAGTGACAGAGGACTGTATTCCTTTGACAGCATTTCGAACTAGATATGGTTCGTATGAATGATTAGTGATCCCATTCTGGTTGACGAATGCATCTGCTTTCTTCATGGACTTGATGAACCGAGTTTTCCAATAGCACTTGGATAGGTTCGTGTTGGTATTCATAGATGACATTTTGGTGTACTCGAAAGATGAGAGAGTGTGAGGATCATCTGAGAGTAGTGCTTAAGACATTGAGGTAGCATCAGCTAAAGGGAAGTTTTCCAAATGTCATTTTTGGAAGAAAGAGATCAAATTTCTTGGTCATGTAGTTTTGAAGGAAAGTTTGGCAGTAGATCCAGCTAAGAACGAAGCTGTCAATAATTGGAAAAGACCAGAGATGGTAACCGAGATCAGAAGTTTTCTCGAACTTGCTGGTTATTACTGGAGATTCATCAAGGATTTCTCGTGAATAGCAGCACCCTTGACTAAGTTGACCAGGAAAGATGTAAAGTTTGTTTGGTCTGACAAATGTGAAAAACGGTTCCTTAAGTTAGAGCATTTATTGACCAATTCCCTCGTATTAGTAGTTCCTGATGGTAACCAAGGGTTGGTAGTATACACGGATGTGTGTGGGATAGGATTAGGAGATGCGTTGATGCAGAATGGTAAAGTCATTGCCTACGCTTCTCGACAGCTTAGACCGCATGAGGTGAGATGCCCTACTCGTGATTTTGAGTTGGCTGCAGTGATCTTCACGTTGAAGATTTCGAGACATTATATCTTGGGAGAGATATTTGAGTTATACACTGATCATAAGTCCTTAAGGTATATATTCTCTTGGAAAGAGTTGAATATGTGACAGCAAAGGTGGCTGGAGTTTTTAGCAGCTTATAATTTTGGTATAGAACATATTCCTGGGAAAGAAAATAAAGTAGCAGATGCTCTTAGCAGAAAATATCAGAATGTGGTGTCAGCTATGTTAGTGGAATGGAAGGATTTAGAAGACTTGACTAATTGTAGCATAAAGTCGAGATCGATTGTTGGTTCTAGTCAGAGTACCGCTATGTTGGCACGTTTAGAGGTTCGACCAGTGATGATCGAGAGGATATCCTCTAAACAGAAAGAGGATCTAGAATTAGTCGAGAAGATTAGAAGACTCAAGGTGGGATCCGAGATCGATGATCAAAAAATATTTTTACATCGACCAGAGAGGATGGTTGAGAAAGAAAGAACGCTTATGTGTTTTGAATATAAAGAACTTGAGAAGAGAAGTTCTAAAAGAATGTCATCGATCTAAGTTTATGATTCATCCTGGGGGAACCAAGATGTATCAAGATATGAAAAGAAGCTTCTATTGGGAAGGCATGAAGAGGGATGTTGGCTTATGAGTTAGGCAGTGTGCCAACTATCAACAAGTGAAAGCTGAACACAAGAAGCCGAGCGGGTTGCTTCAGCCTTTAGAGATTCCAGTTTAGAAGTAGGATTCTATATCCATGGATTTCATACATGGTTTTCCAAGGTCAAATAGGGGAAATGAAAGCATACAGGTCATAGTGGACAGGTTGACCAAGGGTGCCTATTTCATTCTAGTCAAGTCAACCAGGACGACAGTGGTTTTGGCGAAGTTGTTCGTAAAGAACATAGTTAGACTTCATGGAATTCCTAGTGGCATAGTCAGCGACAGAGATGCATTATTCACTAGCGAGTTTTGAAGAAGTCTAAAGAGAGTATTAGGTACCAAGTTCAAAATGAGTACAGCATATCACCCACAGACGGATGGGCAGACTAAAAGAGTCAATAAGGTACTCGAAGATTTATTCAAAGTTTGTGTACTAGGCTTTGATGGATCTTGGCAAGATCACCTGCATTTGATAGAGTTTTCCTATAATAATAATCAGACTAGTATAGGAATGGCACCTTTTAAAGCTTTGTATGGAAGGCCATGAAAATCACCAACATTGGTTAGAGACTGGAGACAGATTAGTCTTAGTTCTGGATTTCGTTAGAGGCGTCAGAGAAAATTGAGTTCATTCAAGAACGGATGAAGGAAGCTCAATCCAAATAGAAGAGTTATGCAGATAAAAGGCATAAAAGACATAAAGTTCTCAATTGGAGACAAGGTTTTTATTAAGGTACCACCGATGAAGGATGTGATAAGATTTGGAAAGTCGGGTAAGCTGTCCCCAAGATATGTTGGTTCATTCTAGATCATAGAAAGGATTGGTAAGCTCATGAATAGAGTAGAGTTGCCGAGCAATATGGCAGGTGTCCATATTGTATTCCATGTGTCTCATCTTTGCAAATTTGTGCATGATCCAGAGACTACTATTCCTGCGACGGGGTTAGAAGACTTGGTAGTAGAGCCTAATTGGATAGTTGTTAGACAAACAGTTTCGATTGTAGTGAGAGATGAGAAAAGATTGAGGTCCAAGACAGTCAAGTTGGTGAAAGTGCAGTGGAGCGATAATGAGAAAGACTGTACTTGGAAGACTGAAGACAGGATTCGAGATACTTATCCTGATCTATTTTAAGAGTATATCTATATTAGATTTATATAGATGAGCAGTAGTCAGATAAACAAGTATGGTTGTTAGGCGTTGTTAAAAATATTTGCTATGATTTGTATTTAGTCTTTACTGAATTTCGAGAATGAAATTCTTTAAGGAAGGGAGCCTGTAACACCCTTAATTTTAATAACATTATTCAGGATATTTAATGAGATAAATTAAATAGAATAATGTAAATGTTAAGTGATAAGTGGATTGAGATTTGAATAAAATTAAGTGGCCATGCTTATTTATTCAATTGGGCTAAAGAATGGTTTATAAATCAATTAAATTATGTAAGGGTATAATGGGATTTAGCTACACCTACCTTTACCCTTATATATATATATATATGTTTACCTCTTAAGCCATTGACACTTATGTTCTTTTTCACAAAAATATAAACGTAAGTAACGTTAAGAAGCCGGCCATTAACATGAAGAGAAGAAGAGGAAATTCAAAGAAAAGAAAAAATTAAAGAAGGAGGAATCAAACTCATCTCAATCCACTTTCCTTATCAAAAATTAAGATGAATAATAATTTCCATCTCTATTTGCTGAATATATGTTTCGGGTTTAAGGTTAAATTCGTATATATGATAAATATGCTTGAATTAAGGTTTGTTTAAATTTAAACAAGATTGTTTAAATGATGGTTCATACGGTTTTAGACCAAAACTTTATGATATTGACGTTTAAATGCCATGGAAAAATTATATGTCATGCAAAACATCATTTTAGAGTTGGGTTTTAAGTTTGATAATTTTCCAAGCTTAGGAAAGATTATTATGAATTTTTGAATGAAAATATAGCACATTGGGTTTGTAAATTTATCTCAAAAAATATATTGAGAATTTGGGTTCGAAATTTTGATATGTTATATAACATGATCAAAGTAAATTTATATGATTTTTTAAGATTTTTCTTAAATGATTTAATATATAAATTAAATTATTTTGAGAAGAGGATCTAAATGGTTTAATTGTATTTGCAATGAAAGGATTTATCTGCAATATTCTAAGCTTAATACTTATCCAAATAATAAGGCGCTTAGTTTTGAAAAGCATGGGAAAAGTTAAGACAACCAATAAGAAGTTTACATGTAGGTAGGTTAGCTTATATAAGTTGCTTAATTTAGCATTTAACTTAGAAAAACAGCTTCCGCCTCTATTAAGGGTACCTTTTGTCCCTTACGTTTCGCCTTTCCCATTAAGCCGAAACCAATAAACAGGGTATCATCTAGGTGGTACGTAGTGGATTGGAGAAAAGCGGAAGGTATGGTGTCGAAATCATGCTTCTGATGGAGTTGATACCTTAGTTTGTTTTAAAAAGTTAAGTGCCTGCCTTTGTGTTACTAAGCTTTCGACTTAGTTGATACGTATGTTTTCGAAAGGAGTTTTATAATGGCTTTTGAAGGGGTTCCATGTTTGTTTAAAAAGAAAAAGAGATTTCGAAGGAGTTCCTCTAATTATAAATCAATGCTTTCGAAAGAAAGGGTTCCGACATAGTCGAAGCCATGTCGCTGATTCTTTTACTTTTTGAGTGTATTGAAGTCATCAATGCTATCGAAAGGTATTATTTGTTTTAAAGCTATAATAAGTCGCTTCCTAAATGCTTTCGAAATGGTTATGGGTTTTGAAGGCAATGGCTTCGAAGGTGTTTGGAAGCCATCTTCAGTATTTTAAATATATGCTTTCGATGCTTTCGAAAGGGATGGTTCAGACGCCATCATAAATTCTCCAATATTTTTGTAGGGTAAAGAATAGTTTCGAAAGAGATACTTCCATTTAAATTCACTTTGACCCAAATGATGTTTTTAGAATGTAAACCCAATGATTTCGAAAGGGGAACTTTCAATGCTTTTGGAAGGGATACTTCCAATGGTTTCGAAGCTATTCTTCTAATAATTAATAAGCAACACTTTATTACATTCGAAAGGTTTATAAAGAGGGGTTTTAAAGTGTTTTGAAAGGCAGGAGCCTGGTGTTTTGAAAAGTGGTTTATATGCTTTCGAAGGAAGCTATCCAGTGAGGTCGAAACTAAGGTTTCGAAGATTTTGAAAGAATAGTTTTCAAAACAAATAACCCAATCTCATTTAGAAGCAAAACCATGGCATATTAATGAACAAAGTATTTTGAAATGGAAATTTTGAAGAAGTCTTAATGGGTTAAAGGAATTAACCAAGTCATATTGTTTGCTTCTTTATATATGTATATATTCACTTTATAATGATTCCAAAATGGTACTTTAGCAAAAGGAAGAATAACTAGTAAGATTACCCAGTAGTGAATATAGATTAAAGATAATGATAGGGGCTACTAGGTTCATAGTAAGCCCATAAAAACTGTGTAAGGGAAAGGATATTAGCAAGGGCCAATAGGTTCATAGTTAGCCCATAAAAACTATGTATAATGGATGATGTTAGTTAGATAGGTTTATAGTTAGCCCATGGAAACTATATTCGGATAAGAAAATGAAATATCGATAAATAATCAGTAGCTTTCTAATTAGCCCATGAAAACATGGATAAAAGAAAGAAAAATTGATATAGACAGTTAGTCAATAAGTTCCTAGTCAGCCCATGAAAACTAGGATAAAATAAATGATATTGGAGTTACCAACAGGTTCGTAGTGATCCCATGAAAACTATATAAGTGAACAAGGATTCCATAAATGTTTGACCGGTTATTAGTCAGCCCATGAAAACTATTAGGTTAGTAGTAATCCTAGAAACTATAAATATGACAGATAATCAAAATGAATGGGGATGGGTAATCCAGAACTGATTCAATTGTTTTGATATTATCACATAATAATGTCTTGAGTTGATTTAACCATTGTGGTTGCAAGAGCACGGAAAAATGGTTTATAAAGGTTTTTAAGATCTAGTGAGGGGAAATCTGTTCCACTAAGCGGTATGGTTTCACTATATATCTAGATGATTTGAGATAGTAGATTATTATTCATACCAGACTTTATATCTGACTCAAAGTTTATGTTTTTTCCCTTAAACTCTCGGGTACTTAATTGATTTTGAGTAGCTTGAGATTTAAGGTTTGCAGGTACCTCTTAAGATGAATAAGCTTTCGGGATCGTGCAGGAGGCATGTAGTTATTTGAATTCTCTCTCTTGTGATTCCACTGTGTTGTTTGTTAAGGCAAAGTTGTTTATTTCCTATTATATATTCTGATCACCAAGGGGGCATCTTTGTATATCACACTTGGAGTATACTGTGAAAATTATATTTTTCTAAATGTGGTTAACATTGTGGGATTATGTAATGAATGTTGAAATGGGTTTTTGGTACGAAATGTGAAAGTTGTTTTAAAAAATTTAAACTTTTTCCATATCTATGTATTTCTAGTATATCAATTTATCTAACATTGCCATATTTCGTCCCCGAGAATTAATAACTATGGATGACTGCAGCATCCGTAACAGTTAATTTTAGGCCTCTAAGTGAGGGATGTTACACCTTAGATGCCCAGTCTCAACATCTCCCTTAAGTTTTTGAACCTCAACCGGTGCACTTATCGATACAGGCTCAGAAGTCTCAATCCAACGATGTAGTTCCATGGCTAATGATTACCCCCTATTGGAATTGAATGAAATAGTAATAAAATGTAAACAATAACCCATAGATGGAAATGTACCGTAAGTTTATAGAAGTAAGAAAAAAATCTTACTTGAAATAAACTTATATGAAGACTTTGGAAAACATCTATAGTAGGGGGATATGAGGCTGGAAGGAGCAGTGGAGGGAAATAAGTGGAGCTGAGGGTCGAAATGTCATCAATCATAAGACGTCCCATTTTCTTGGCCAAAGTAGAGATAACACCGCCCGTCGGAATAGCCAAGCAACGGTAAGAGGATGAAAGTGCACTGAAATGAGGCACAAACATGGCAGTGGTGTCAGCAGAAGATCCATGAAGGGGAGGAGGAGGAACAGAACTACCGATGAGTAACTCGCTCTTATCTATACCCACAAGGGCATCATCCTTCCTTTTCTTGTTTGGCTTCTTAATCTTGAATGTGTCTAGTAGGTTAGACACTAGTCCTATATAATTCAATCAACAACACATTAAATGGCATATACGATAATAAATAATAGAAATAACAAGAACAAGACCAACCATCACTCAAACACGTATGAAAATGAGAATATAATACATTCACCATATGGTGCAGAAGCGACAAAAACATAAACGATTAATGAATGTGAGAAGCGATACTGCCAGCTTAAGAAATCGTACTTGCGTAGCAAAACTTCAATGAAAATATCAATATCTTTATGAGTAAAAAAATTGATGAAATAATGAAATAAAATGGAACAACACTAGGAAATCTAAAGGAGAAGATAAAGCCTTATGAATAGAAACATAGAAAAATTAATTCGTCCATTTCTAAGTCTAGCGGGGAGAAACTGGGAAGATAAATTTCAAAGCATGAACATAGTGGAATCTGTCTTAGATCGCAACAACATATCGCAAACTGAATACATGAACAATAATTCTAGATAAGTGGGCGCAGTTGAATGCTCTACATACAAGATGAAAGTGGTTGTAAGCAATAACAAGAAATAGGAGACAACTGGGTTGGGGACAAACTGACGGTAGCTAACCACCCCCCAATGATGGCATGAAGCGGAAGCTAGAATCTATTTCGAATGTGATTATATGTTATAGAAACAAATCCTTATAGGGGAAAATAGACATGACCAAAAGGCGTAAGAATTCTAAATGCATAGTCCCTAAACCTAAAAAGATTTGGAATCCCCTCCGCTTAGCTTACTTTGTAGATAACTAAAGTCAATTTTATGAAAGCGGTTAAGCTTCTACCCAAAGTACCAGGAAGATCATCAATGGCCATGAACAACTAAAGGAGAAAATGAATATAATAGGAGAACACTTTGAGATCTTTAACTACAACGAAAATAAAAAATCAGCATCTAATTAAAAAAGGAAAAAATGTATATACAATAACAGTTGTGACTAGAGATTTAGTCGACATTGGAATTAGACTAATGCATAAAGGTTACTTGCTAACACTAGGATTATAGTGAAAGAAATGAGGAGTTAAATATGCAGCTGAAAGGTAAAAACACAAGATGTAGAGTGGTTCTGTAAAGATGCTTACGTCACTATGAAGTTCTCTTATTATATATTTCCCTTACAACTATAAGGTATCACAAGAGAATAATAAGAAAGCGGGTAGCACTCAAGACTAATAAAGCTGTGTAATTTTAAAGACTCGCCTTATCAAAAGCCTTGAATTGTGTGTATTATCAAGTGTAACAACCCTGGTTATAAATTATCTTGATTAGAATTTGACAATAAGTTAAATTGGATTTGTATGTAAGAATTGATATTTTTATTTCATTCTTTTTTAAATTAATAAGAGATTGGGAATTTTGGTATTCTTTTGGAAAAGATAATGGAGATTTTCTAAGATTATAACTTGTAGACTTCTATAGAATTGAAACTAAGATGGAATTATTCAAAAAGTTTTAGATGAGTTAATTATAAGAAAGAGAAATATAATTAGATTCAATCTTTTACTCCAAAAATAAAGACCGAATTTGGTGAGAAATAG
This sequence comes from Allium cepa, assembly GCA_030765085.1. Lineage (NCBI taxonomy): Eukaryota > Viridiplantae > Streptophyta > Magnoliopsida > Asparagales > Amaryllidaceae > Allium > Allium cepa. Next base: position 951,220,518 of record CM060934.1, on the reverse strand, counting down.
AGCTAGCAAATTTAGGTGTTTCTTTGATTAGAAACGAAATTGTGTCGTTGATTTTTTGAGCATTGGATTAGTAAATTAGTATAGCACATTTAATGTGACGGACCGAATTTTCGACCCTCGAAAATCGACACTAATACATCCTTGGTATTCATGTGCTGCAAATCCAAGTGTCGGAAACCCGATGGTTAAGGGTAAGAAAGAAAATAAAACAGAACAAAGTCTCACACGAATGAAAAAACATATATTATTTCAACAAAAAAATTTACAGTGGAAAATTTAAATTCATTTATGAGAGTTAAACATGGACAATTATAAATATCTATCCTTACAAATGTGAAATACAATAGTACATGATCGTGGTGGAAATGGATAACAATCTTCAGAAGAATCTTCTAACTCCATGCTCCGAGCTCTTCCCGATTTCTTCTAACTAAACCTGATCACTAGACTGCCTGAGAATTTTAGGGCACCGAGAGTTTAAGGATAAGAAAAATAAACTCCTTAGTCAGTCATATGAATGGTGTGGGAACTCAAAATATACGTTTTGAAAACAAAAGGATATCTCATAAGACCACGTCGCACATAAAAATGGAACAAGTTTTTTCCTTATGATAACCAAAACATTTTGCGTCAAAATAATTGAAATTATTTTTAATGACATATCTTTGAAAACATTTGCAAATAAACTTATTAATCTTAGCCGAAATTGTTACCATTATTAAATTTAGCATACTAGGCTCTACAAACAAAATGGAAGGCACATATTAGAGAGTGGATTCCATACAGATGATAAGGTAAGGGACAACCTTTCATACAGTACATCTCTAGAAAAATGTACCTAGGGTCCAGATATTGAACTCCTGAACCAACACAGAACCGGCATACCCTTCGCTGGATAGTACCGAATATGACATCACCCCGTTCATTCCCGACCTATCTGAGACGTCTCATAGCATACACGGCATACCCGATATACATAGGGTGATCTTGGAAAAGTGATGACCATATCCTTACGGGAGAGACCCACATAGCCCTACTGCTTCTACCCTGTTTCTGTCATTTTCGAGGGATGAGGCTTAAGGTCACGATTACCTTTCATACATCACATTCCACCTTGAATGCCACACCGTTATTCCTTCGATCACCGTTGACTTTCACAAACATACAACATTCAAGCTCGTACGTCTCAGAGAAGGGTGTTAAGCTAAGAGAAGTTTCCTTCTTCGCCACTAAATAGATGTACGTTTATAAAAGTCAACAAACAATCTCAAAAATGCTATCTCAAACATCCATCCATACAAGTTGTCCAGGAACATAACAAACCGAAAGCACTCTCCAACCACATCTTGTAGAGAATTACCCCTAGAATTAGTAGCGAGAAGTCCATGCATATCATAGATTTTCCTAACGAAGCACAACTGCCACCATAAATATATAATATGGTAAATTTCAACTTGAGGGACTAGTGGAAAGTAGCTCTACATCATGAAGATCTCCGTCTTCAAAATCATAATCATACCTGCACTTTCGAATGCACAAATTGGTCCGAAGTGGTTCTCGGATAAATCTGACCACGGTTCCTTCGACCCAACCATCGATAAAAAAAGGTTTTGTGAATAGGGAATCATTCTTTAATTGATTAGTTCTTTTTATCAAAAATCTCTTCTAAAGATATATATTTCTAAAACATTATTTTAAATTTATACGGAATCATTAAACCTCTCTTATCAAATCTTTGATTACTTAAACTTCCAAATCATTTCATCTTTTCTTAGGAAAATATTCCAAACCATTTTACTTAAATCTTAATAAAGATTTCTTAATTCAAAACTCATACTTTTGATTTAGTTGAAACCATGTTATCTAGGATGTTAATCCAAAACCAGAAAATATTAAGTGAGAGAAATCTATAGAAATCATCTAATTCTATCAGTCCTTGTATTCAACAAATACTATGGGTGGAATAACAGTGATATCACCTTTAAATTCCACGAATAGTATGAGTTTCCTCTTCGGGCTTTAACACTGAGTACAAGAACATCATCTCAATACAATCCAAATTTTTTAAATTTGGAAAATATTTTTTCTTTACTTTTTTAAATTTTGATCCGAGTAAATCAAATTTACTATCCCCTCCATCGGGACAGTCTGGATAGCCAGGGAGAGCAGGAAACTGGTTTTCCAAACCCAAGCCTAGACATTATTTCTCTAACACCCATAAGGCGGTCAAGTTATTTGATCGACTCTAAACCATTAAACCTTTAATCATTTCATATATCTTTTAAATTATATTTAAAATACTTTATTAATCATTTAAAACATTTACAAAAGATTTGGGAAAGAACGGTTGCGTTTAAAACTATATTTCAAAAGTTATAAAAAGTGCTGCGGAAAGTGCTTTTAAAACTATATTGATCAAAACAATTTTTTATTATTTGAAAATTCATTTTTATTACTCAAATCACTTTTAAATCATTTATAAGATTTATTCCATATTTTAAAACATTTTAAAACATCTTTTTCGAAGAAATATAGTTATGGATTCCGGTAACCCGCCTTTTGGCAAGGACGTAGAAGGCGAATGTAACTAAATCGACTGCTCGTTTGTCGTGATTGGAATACAATGGTTTTAGTTAACTGGGTGGATAGATGGTCAATCACGGATGATAATCATGATTATGAAACCAGGTTTCGGCATAACATGGGTTGGTCATGAGCGTTCGGTCGTTGGAGTTTGGCCATGTGGATCGGTCGTTCAGGGTCAGTGCAATTTGATTGGATCAGAAATAGGTGGTTCGGTCTGGTTGGAAGGTGGTTTGGTTGAAGTGGCTCGGGTTCAGCATGAAATTATACTCGGGTTAGCATCTTGAGTCGGATCAGCATGGAAGGGACTGGGCTCGGTTCGGCTATGATGAGAGAACATCTTTGGGACGACATTCTATTCTGGGGTCGATATACATATGTGGTTCGGCATGCTTTGGGTCGGTCGGGCATAAACATTGGGTTGGTGTTATAAAAGCTTTGGCTTGGTAGAAAGCTGGGTCGGTCATGTTAGAGTGGGTCGGTGTGTTGGAATCATGAGTGGATCGACATTTCTGGATCGGCATTGAAGTGGATCGGCATTTGAGTAGGTTGGCATTTGAGTGGATCGACATTTGGATGGATCGGCATTTTCTTTACTATTGGTTGGCTCCAAGATGGACTCAAGTCGGTATAGGGAAATCCTAGGGTCGGCTATAGTGAAATTAGCATTGGGTCGGCATGTTTTAGATCACCCTAGGTCGGCACCTCTTTAACTTCGATTTGGTTAGCTATATGCTTTGGGTCGGCTGTGATATTCTCCTCAGGGATTCTGAAGCTTGGATTTTAGATTTGAAATCTTAGGAACTCGTATTCTGGAAGCTATGGTTGGGCAATCAATGAGGAGACGGAGGGGAAGGACAAGATGGAAATAATAGGATGCAAAAGAAGGAGGAGGAAATCCAGGATCAAAACCGGGAATGGAAGCAAGCAAGATGCTCGATGAAGCTATGGATTTTGGCATGGATCAGAACTTGGATGCACGTTTGGAAGAGGATTATCTGGGATTCCCTCGTGAACTCGGGGGCAGGATGGAAGTGACAATCAGAGACCATTTATGGACGCTTATCCAGAAGGGCAGGTTTCAGGATTTCCTCGTGGACTTGGGGGCAGGATGGGAATGATGATCGAAAACAACCTATGGATGCTGGAATGGCTGGAAGTTGGAAAGGACTTAGAACAAGAATTAACTGGCTTGGACATGGATTGGAACGGCTGGGGGCAAGCCCCTAACAAAGGAAAATGGATGGACACTAATCATGCTCATGGATGGGCAGTACTCTCCCCGTGGAACTGGGGGAATGGATCTTGTTGGCTTTTCCAGGAATTGGACAGCGATGACGGAACAGGAGCAGCTATCACCCACCACAAACTGGAGCGAGCCCGCCTTAAAGGCACAGGTCATCAACTAATCAGGATGGTATGGAATGAGTAGCAAACTCTTAGCAGACGGGTAAGTTACTTACTTATGTATGGGGATGGAGAGAGCCTCTAGACATGCTCTGGGATGATGATAAACCATGATGCTCTAGTTTATGAAATCTGCCTTTTCTTTTTGATTTGGATATTTGCTTTTTCTTGTTTGGTTTTGGAGTTTGGTTTGAACTCTTGGTTTTTTTGATTTTCTGGTTTGCATTTTGATTTAGATGTTTGATTTTTTTTTGTTTGGATTTGGATTTGGATTTTTGATATGGATTTCTGGCATTCTGGTTTGATCTGGATTTCGGAATGGATTTTGATTGACTTTTTGTCTAGTTTTTCACTAAAAGGTCGTCGAGCATAGACTATACTTGGCAAGGGTCCGGAGCGACCAGGACTTAGTCCCCATATTATCTATCTGTTACTAAAATAGATCATTTACTATGGACTATGCTCGGGAAGGGTTCGAAGTGACCAGGATTTGGCTAGGACTTAAGGCATAGCATTACTCAACGTTCAGGGACACTGAACCAGGAACACCATGGTATTACTCGACATAGGTCGTCGGGTGTAGGTTACACTTGGCAAGACCCCGGAGAGGTTACGAATTTGGATATTGGCTATGAACAGATAAGGGTTTGGGCATGGACCCAAAACGGTACTGGATTTGGATATCAACCCGAAGAGGCCAATCAATTCAGTTATTGGTTATTGGATATGGATGGATTAGAGCTTAGCTATCGGAATCGGATTTCGGTTTAGGATTTGGACCCGGCAAGGTTCCGGATGTGGATTTTAGGACCCGGTGAGGTACTGGCTTAGGATTTGGACCCGCCAAGGTCCTCGATTTGGACTACAGGACCCAGAGAGGTCCCAGACTCAAATAAAATGATCTAGAGAGATCGTAGATTCGATTAATGGATTTAGGCTGGATTCAGAATTGGATAGTGACTTGGAACGATCATGGAGTAGACTATCCAATATGAAAGAATTGCTTGGTAATGAATGTAACATGGATTTGGGGTATCCGATTTGAGGCTATTCAATACACACCTTCCAATTGCAAGGCATGTTTTAGGGGACAAATGTTAACCCGCCTTTTGGCAAGGCTGTAGACAGGCGTATTTAACTAAATCGACTGCTCATTTATTGAGATTGGAATACAATGGTTTTAGTCAACTGGGTGGGTAGATGTCAATCACGGATGATAATCATGATTATGAAACTAGGTTTCGGCATAACATGGATCGGCATTTTCTTTACTCCTGGTTGGCTTCAAGATGGACTCGGGTCGGTATAGGGAATTCCAAGGGTTGGCTATAGTGAAATTAGCATTGGGTCGGCATGTTTTAGATCACCCTGGGTCAGCACATCTTTCACTTCGGTTCAGTTAGCTATATTCTTTGGGTCGTCTGTGACATTCTCCTCAGGCCGACAATGGGAAATCGAGTCGATGCAAAGGTAATGGGTCGGCAATTATTTTTCTTCGAGTCAGATGTAAGGCTACTCCAAGTCATTCCCAGGGCAATACTGGATCGACCTGTTCTAGACTCAGGGTCGGTCGTGACGAAAGGTATTGCTTCGGCTATGGTATTGATGGGCCCGGACCACTCAAGAAGCCAGTAACTCGGGTTTTGCCTATAAATACAGCATGCGGGGCTTCTGAAAAGGGGATCTAGATTCTGCTTCCCTTCTTCTTCTTCATCAAGGCTGCTCTGCCATTATTGTTTTAAAAACTTTGGATTGTAACTGTAATTGATTCTCATATCAATAAAAAAGAAATTTGTGGAGTGGACCTAGGCCAGAGTCAAGCGAGCCACTATAAATCCTTTGTTATTGCTATTTTCTTTTTACTGTTCTTCATATTTATACTCTTTACATACATACACTCTATCTATGTTCTTTGACAGTTAGTTGGTGTTTTCGTTTATGTTTGGGTGTTAGTGACCAATTTTGGCGCTAATAGATTCCGAACTACAAAATGGGGATTTTTTCAAAACTTGTTTTACACATATTTCAAAATATATTTATCAAAGTCTTGATTTTCTTTCTTCGTTGGAAGAATATGGATATAATAGTATGGAAAATTCTTATATCAAAGAACTCTGAGCTATATCCCATTCTTTACACTTGTTTGACTTTTATAGCGTGAACTGCCATTAGCGACGCGCTTATTTTGACTAAATTTTCTATTCTCATTCAAACTTCACCAAATCACTTTTAAATGTTTACTAAACTTTTCAAACTCACTTTAAACCATTTTTAAGAGGTTTAACAATTCATCTACATCATTTCATTAAATATAGAGGAAAGTAATTTCCTTTGTGCTTATCGACATGTATTAACGTGACTTGTTAAAACAACTTAACAATCGTATTAAACAATCAATACTTGATGATAAAAGCATATATAATAATCCATAGCAATTATATCACATCATAGAACATGTGCATATATACATAGATATAGATATTAAATAGAGTTTCTCGCCAATATCCAAACCATTTCACCTCCTTCCAACATTCTAATCAACCAACACTTCACTAACTACTTCCTACTTCATTTGAACATAAGCAAGAAACTTTCTCTTCCTTCCAAGTGCTCGATTAAAGCTTGAGATGGAGGTTGGCCAAAAGTATAGAAAAGAAGTGGTGGAGCTTCGACCTTGAATTCTCTAAATTAGACCCAAAAAAGAAGTTACCTTCCCTCTGATTTTGGGATATTCTAAGAACTGAATCTGGAAAAGTTTACAAAACTAAAGTTTTAGAAAATTCTTTTCTATATAGTTTCAAAAAAATAATCATCAAATTTGATTTATTTTTGAAGGAGATATAGTCAAAATAAAACGAGGTGTTCTTTGTTTTAAAAACCTAGGCCAGAGAATGCATTGGAAAGAAATAGGTTTTTGACATAGCTAAGTTCCGAATAAGACAAAGTGGTCAACATGAAAGTTATAGCCATTGAAAAAATACATGGTTTGAAAAAAAAAGTTTGCATTTTGGTTCGGTTTGTGGAAGTTATGGCCAAGAGAAGAAGAGGTAAAACATGGAAAAAGAGGAGTTTGATTTTGAAGAGAATGGATATCGATTTTATTTGAATATTTTGTAAATATTTCGACATTATTTCTTTATAATTTTTTCATATGGCATGGAAGCCGTTAAAGAGGAGAGAAAGAACGTGAATAAGCTTGAGAAAAGAGGAAGAAGGAGTGTGAATGAAATGAGAGAAGAAGGTGGGTAATAAAGAAAACGTAAGGAATGAAATTTTACAAATTTAACCTCTTATCAAATTACCAAAACATCCTTACTTCAAACTAAACTAAGATATAATTTTGTCAACTCTTAACATCATCCTTTCACTTCTTACTTTATGTCTTAGTCACTTAAAGATTAAGTAAAGAAAAGTAATTATTTTGTTGGATTTGATGTTTACTTTTTGACTTTTCTTAAACTTACTTTTCTTAATGATGTTCTAGAAGTAAAAGTAAATACGATTAGTTATTAAACTGTGTAATGTATATGTTAAAAAATATTAACAAATGTGTAACAACATTGCGACAACTTATTTTGAACAAGATGTTGATTTTCGACAAAACATTTTATAGTCACATTTTGACATTTCTGTAAAACTATTTATTTATGTAAACCAAACTTCAAAATAAATTTGTTATCATATTTAAATAATTAAAGCGAGTGTATCTGACTTATAAAACAATATAAAACAATATCCAAATCAATTATAAAAATATGACATTGATTTGTCGATATGTGGTAAAATTTATCAATTTTTATAAAATAAGTTTATATATTTATCAAACCATTATAAATTAAATTACTATTATTATCAAATGAATTTGAAATGGATTGTATATTGAAAAAAATTATTTATCCTTTTAAAACAATTATTTTACTATACATCAAATTTTATCGATTTTACGTCGAAATTTCAAAGTCTTTATTCAATTCTAAAAATAAGTTAACCGTTTTTATTTATTATATAAAACATGATTATTTAAGTCTGAAAATTATATATTTGAATATTTCATTTTGGAAGTCATAAAATTATGGGTCGTTACATTTATAATTAAATTAAAGAGAATGGTTTATATTTTCTTATTGGATTGTATCATAGCCCAAAGCCCAATAAACCTTCCTAAGGAGAAAATCCTCTTTAGCAAACTTAGTTCATGTTTCATTCTTATAGTAAAAGAAAAACTCTGAAACCTTCTTCTCTTTTGTAACGACCCGCCGCTCTGACCGCCTCTAGTCGGTAATTAAACCAACTAGAAACGTTCAAAATGACGAATTGTTAGTCAGTTTATAAAGTTTAAACAGAATCAGCCACAGAATCACAGAATAATCATAATATTATTCATAATTGAATTTTTCTTACATACATATATCAGAGTTTGTACAATGCATTAAATTTTTATATACAGCGGAATATATATCTTTTTAGAGTACAAAGAAAAATTTTACTGAAAACTTTAGTAGAGTGCTTTAATCCCCCTCTCTCTAACTTCGCTGCGAGCAAATCTCTAAGCTGCAAAAATACTCGGTCTGACCCGAGCGTTAATTGCAAAACACAAAAACACTCGAGTCAGGATTAATCTTAACTCAAGTAAATAAATTTGCAATGAACTGAATCATATGGTTACAGATATGATAAAACAGATAAATCAATTTAAAATCTATTACGGATTTTTCACATTAACGATTTCAAATTTTTAAATTCTGTCAAACGTGTGTGGCTGCAGTACACACGTGTATTCATACCCATGTGCACTGCCTCGCCAACACATGTGCACCAACAAAAACGCAACCACAGCCAGGGTAATGGACTGAAAACACAAATACAGGCAGCAATGTACAACAGGTCCAGCAGCACCAAGATACAACAGTGAATACAACAACAAGCACAAGGCATATCAACAACCATAGAATCAACATGTATGCACAACAACCCAGCTACACAAGTAGTGCAGACCACAAGGCTGAGGTAATAGAACCCAAATACAAACCCAAGTGCTCAGTGCAGACTACACAATCAGTGCCACAACTCAATGCCAACAATATGGACTGGACAGTGCCAATTTGAACAAGTATACATGTATCTGAGGGGACTGGCTACAAAATTTTAAGTAAGACCAACAACAAGTTGGACTGCAACAGTCAATATGCAGACCATACCAGCAAAGAACCATAAATACAAGTAGAGAGCAAGCTACAAAATACATATGCAACATCACTACAGACTGCAACATGCACAGAGAAGTGGATGGACATGCAAACTGCCACAAACCAAAGTGCATGAACACAGGGAAGACTTAAATGAAGACTGGACAATATCAAATTGTGGGAATGCAAAATGTTCAAAAGAACATTGTAAGCTATATGATGAACTAGTGCAGATCCATGGGCTATCCGTAAAGCTCAACAAGACTAAGAAATAACTCAGTAAACATGCAAGTTTAAATTCAAAATGCAATTGTTTGCAAACAGTTTCAAACAAGATATTTTAGTAGCATCTGTACTTATCAATTTAAATACAAGATAAACATAGCATCTATTCTTATCAATTTTTAAAACAAACACAAATAGCACATGTTCCTATCAATTTTAAAACAAACACAAATAGTCAGGTAGCATTTGTTCTAATCGATTTAAAAATTAAGACTGGGCAGCATCTGTTCTTACAAATTTAAATTTTAAAAGAAATCAAAAAAAACATTTGCTCCTAACAGTTCAAAAACTAAATCAAATGGGTAGAATCTGTTCTCATAGTTTAAAATAATTACTAGCATCTGTTTCTACCAATTTAAAATCCAAGTAAATCGAGCAAATAACAGCAACTAGCACAAAAATTCAACATGCAGTCACAAATCTGAGCATATCAGTTTTTAAAATTAACTTAGCCGAGCCAAAGATAATCAAATCGCCCCAAAAACATAGCATGCAACCAAGGAATTCACTTCAAACAAATTCAAAAACTTGCATGAAGATTATCGTGAGCTTAGAAAACTCACCTTTACTCGAATTGAAATGGAGCAACGCAAACGAAGAAGAGAACGAGAAGCAAGGATCTCGAGCATAACAGAGCTTCAATTAAGCTCCAAATTTCCAAAGCAGAACGAGTCGAGAAGAACGAAGCCGCCATATTTTTTTCTTTTTATTTTTCTTTCGTCTGAATGAAGAAAGTGGAGAGGGGTAGGGTTATAAAAATAGAAAAGAACGTGAATTTTGCGTGAGTTATGGCGTGTGAAGTGGCGTGGATTTAGGGTATGGAGGAATGGTGTCGGCATGATGAAAGTAAGGTAATGTCTACTTCTTATTTTATATTTATTTTTTTTATTTTTTTTTATTTTTTTTTTATCTTTTCTTATTTTATTTTATTATATATATATATATATATATATATTTATATTTATATTTTTTTTTTTTTTGAATTAAATTTTGTTTTTGTAAATTGTTTTCTTTAATAAACTTAGAACGTTTTGAAGTTCAACTATCAACACAAATTTATATTAACGTGTTTCTCATTTTATTTTATATTGATTAAAATTTGATTCTTTTATTTAAGAAAATGTTATTAAACTAACCACAAATTTATAAATATAAATAATAATCCTTGTATCTAAATTTATTTTTCTTCTAAGTCATTTGTTTGAATTAAAAATACAATTTCAATATTCAATTTCAAACTTCAAAGTAAAAATTCAAATTTCTATTCAACTTTAAAAATAGATTAAATTCAAAATTTTAATCGCCAAATTTCATAGTTTTATTGGAATTCAATTTAAAATTATCTCCAATATTTAAAATTAATTAAATATCTTCATTTTTAAATTGTTCAAAATTCAGGATCGTTACAATCTCCCCTACTTAAAAGAATTTCGTCCCGAAATTATAAGTTAGGAAAACGATTGCTAAAATCTCACCGATATTTTATATCCTACATAATTTCACCAAGTTTCAAACTCATAAATAAATATAGGATTCATTCCATTTATTTCATTTCACTAGTTTTGTTCATCGATTTCAATAATCAAGACACAAAAGTCTTTTACCAAATTTTTGATTTACAAAACTCAGATTTTTAACTTGAAATCTTTCATGCTAAATATTTGCATAATACATCTTATCCAAAACTGTGGACTTTCAAGATATTCAAAAAGATCTTCTTCCTTAATTCATTAAGTTAGAATTATGTAATTCTAATTTCAGATTATTGATTTTCTATTCAAAGTTTTGAAAATACTTGATAACTCAAAGTTTAACAAGTCCATCGTCGTTCTCACAGACTTTAGGCATACGCTGGCCAGGCGCAAGACTAAAAATCTCCAAGTACTAAACATACTTGCTTCAACTCCCAGTGAAAATACTTTTAAAAATTCTTTTAAAAATTCTTTTAAAAATGGATATGGAAAGTTCGTTCCCCCATGGATCACAGTCACCCGGCGGTTCCGCTACTATCTCAGTAGAATCGCTTGTAACTTAGATTTCTCATCACTCCTGAATTTCGCCATGGTTGTCGCCTTAGATCGCGGTCCACACGGCGGTTACGCTACTATCTCAGTAGAATCGCTCGTAGCCTTAGGCATCACGCCCCTCGAATTACGCTTCGGTTTCCAGATCGCAGTTTACTCGGCGGTTGCGCCACTATCTCAATGGAATCGCTTGTAACTTTAGGTATCACACCCCTCGAATTACGCCAGCATCAATCACATAATCCCAACACGATGGGATAATCCCAACACAATGGGATATCAAATCAGTCCCATTGGACATTCCACTAAGGGAATTCTACGTAGCTACGATTTTCACTGGACACTCCACCGAGTTCCAATCACCTTCACACATAATAAATTGGAAGGTACATTTCCATATCCTCAGTTTTTAGAAAACATATGTCATATACATATAGTACTTCATTCACATTTCGTACTTATCATATCTATGTAAACCTACACAGGATGACTTTTCTAAACTGATTAGTTTTCGATTATATTCACATATATAAGTTACGAAAACTCAATTCACATTCACAACAAATAGAGGATTCAAAATTTTCTATCACGTTTAAAATTTTCCTCTCAATCGATTTGAAAATTTAAGGTTATCTCTAACCTAATTCACATTCACAATCCAATTCATTATCGATTTCACATTCGATTTGGATTTCACGTTACATCGTCAATTCTCAACATATAATTGATGTCTATCGATATATAACCTCTAAGCTCGTACGTCTCAGAGAAGGGTGTTAAGCTAAAAGAATAAATTCTCCGCCACCACAGATATATATTTAATAGAGATCAAATGATATGTCATCAATTCACAACATTAGACATACAATCCCAATCGACTATCCAAAATTCAAAGCTGAACTTATATTGTTTTTGGTGTCGAAGTTAAACTCAATTTAACTCAAAATTCACTCTTTGAAAAATTTCCAAGTTGAACTAATTGTTCAAATTTCTCAAAATAATATCTTTAACAAGATATATAATTTTCACACTTAATCATTTGAAACTAATTTCAAATATTCATTTCTCAATTTATCTTTAAAAGATAAAATTTCAAACCTTTCATTTCACATTGGAAAATATTTCCATACTTATTCAAAAATAAGTAATTCACAAATTCTTTCATTTTCAACACTTTGAAAATATTCAATATACTTGAATCAAAATTAAGTATATATTCCATTCTTTAAGGAAATCATTCTTTTAATCACATTTATTTGAGTTAAAACGAATGTTACGTAAAACATCGTTACGACAACTCAAAATCACTAGTATAGGGATTCGGATTTAAAATAGATATATAAATCCCAATACTATCAACAATATTTCCTTCCGGAAACCATTTACTATAACAATAGTGTTATAGTCCACCATTTCCTTATTTTTCTCGAAAACGTCTATTTCAACAATGAGTGTTGAAATCTATGTATTCGATAGTTAATGCATTTTAAAACTTCTTTAAAACTATTAACTTTTCAACTTCACTTAATTCATAGTTTGAATTCCTCATACTTTTCACAATATTGGTTTTAAACCAATCTCAAACTTTTCAATATTAAGTTTTTCACTTAATTTAATTTTCCGCACGTTTAAATTCAAATTCATCACTGAATTTATTTAAACCTATAATGGATTATCATGTTGACAACTTCAAATTTGAAATTTAAATTCTATTTGAACTTTGCATTTGCTTTCTATTTCAAAAATAGTCAACTAGTTCTTTAGTAAATTGTTCCTCAATTTAGCTCCATTAAATTCATATCTCCACATTAACTATTTTAGACAATAGTCTAAACTTGAAATATAAACTTCACATCGAAATAGTTTGATTTCTACAGTTAAATCAACAATTAAATTTCATTTCATAATATCACTTCCCAAAACATATCTGTTTTATTCAATAATATATTCACTGTCAAAAATCGTGAATATGCTTTGTCAACCAATTTCATCATTTCTACAACTTATTTTTATTTTTAAAGGATTACCCACTGTCCAAAATCGTGGATATATCTCCTTTAATAAGCTATAACAATTTACTCATCAAATTCAATTGGTTTCGAATTTATAAACAATCTTTACACATTCCATTTCTATTTATAAAATTTCGATTTATAAATCTTCTTATTGATTCTATTCAATTCAATTCATTAACTCAGTTATATACTCAAAAGTTCATATTATAAGTTAAATACTTATAATCCATTCATTTATCAATTCGTTCTTCATATTTGAAAACAATTCCTCAAAAGAATTCAGAATCAAATTCTCAAGTTATAGTTCAATAATCCACTTGATTATAACCAAATTAACATATCAATTTATTTCACAATTATTACTCGAAATATTCAAGTTATTCGATTTAAACCAATTTAAACCAATTCACTAATTTATTAGTTCACTTAACTCATATTTCATTTTCCATAAATCTCAATAATTCGATAATGAGTTTCTGAACGATCGAAACTCAAATCTAACGAGACCTCACCGAATATAAACTATCGCAAACTCACATTTAGAGAGGGGAATTTTCAAAATAATTTTAACTTTCCAAAATACTTTTTGTTTTTAAAGAAAACAATTTCATACTTCTTTTAAATTTGAAAAGCACTTTCTTTATAGTGGTTCTAGTAACTATTCATATTAAACATCATAAACTGAGCTTTGAGTAAACCAAAGCTTTGATACCACTTTTTGTAACGACCCGCCGCTCTGACCGCCTCTAGTCGGTAATTAAACCAACTAGAAACGTTCAAAATGACGAATTGTTAGTCAGTTTATAAAGTTTAAACAGAATCAGCCACAGAATCACAGAATAATCATAATATTATTCATAATTGAATTTTTCTTACATACATATATCAGAGTTTGTACAATGCATTAAATTTTTATATACAGCGGAATATATATCTTTTTAGAGTACAAAGAAAAATTTTACTGAAAACTTTAGTAGAGTGCTTTAATCCCCCTCTCTCTAACTTCGCTGCGAGCAAATCTCTAAGCTGCAAAAATACTCGGTCTGACCCGAGCGTTAATTGCAAAACACAAAAACACTCGAGTCAGGATTAATCTTAACTCAAGTAAATAAATTTGCAATGAACTGAATCATATGGTTGCAGATATGATAAAACAGATAAATCAATTTAAAATCTATTACGGATTTTTCACATTAACGATTTCAAATTTTTAAATTCTGTCAAACGTGTGTGGCTGCAGTACACACGTGTATTCATACCCATGTGCACTGCCTCGCCAACACATGTGCACCAACAAAAACGCAACCACAGCCAGGGTAATGGACTGAAAACACAAATACAGGCAGCAATGTACAACAGGTCCAGCAGCACCAAGATACAACAGTGAATACAACAACAAGCACAAGGCATATCAACAACCATAGAATCAACATGTATGCACAACAACCCAGCTACACAAGTAGTGCAGACCACAAGGCTGAGGTAATAGAACCCAAATACAAACCCAAGTGCTCAGTGCAGACTACACAATCAGTGCCACAACTCAATGCCAACAATATGGACTGGACAGTGCCAATTTGAACAAGTATACATGTATCTGAGGGGACTGGCTACAAAATTTTAAGTAAGACCAACAACAAGTTGGACTGCAACAGTCAATATGCAGACCATACCAGCAAAGAACCATAAATACAAGTAGAGAGCAAGCTACAAAATACATATGCAACATCACTACAGACTGCAACATGCACAGAGAAGTGGATGGACATGCAAACTGCCACAAACCAAAGTGCATGAACACAGGGAAGACTTAAATGAAGACTGGACAATATCAAATTGTGGGAATGCAAAATGTTCAAAAGAACATTGTAAGCTATATGATGAACTAGTGCAGATCCATGGGCTATCCGTAAAGCTCAACAAGACTAAGAAATAACTCAGTAAACATGCAAGTTTAAATTCAAAATGCAATTGTTTGCAAACAGTTTCAAACAAGATATTTTAGTAGCATCTGTACTTATCAATTTAAATACAAGATAAACATAGCATCTATTCTTATCAATTTTTAAAACAAACACAAATAGCACATGTTCCTATCAATTTTAAAACAAACACAAATAGTCAGGTAGCATTTGTTCTAATCGATTTAAAAATTAAGACTGGGCAGCATCTGTTCTTACAAATTTAAATTTTAAAAGAAATCAAAAAAAACATTTGCTCCTAACAGTTCAAAAACTAAATCAAATGGGTAGAATCTGTTCTCATAGTTTAAAATAATTACTAGCATCTGTTTCTACCAATTTAAAATCCAAGTAAATCGAGCAAATAACAGCAACTAGCACAAAAATTCAACATGCAGTCACAAATCTGAGCATATCAGTTTTTAAAATTAACTTAGCCGAGCCAAAGATAATCAAATCGCCCCAAAAACATAGCATGCAACCAAGGAATTCACTTCAAACAAATTCAAAAACTTGCATGAAGATTATCGTGAGCTTAGAAAACTCACCTTTACTCGAATTGAAATGGAGCAACGCAAACGAAGAAGAGAACGAGAAGCAAGGATCTCGAGCATAACAGAGCTTCAATTAAGCTCCAAATTTCCAAAGCAGAACGAGTCGAGAAGAACGAAGCCGCCATATTTTTTTTCTTTTTATTTTTCTTTCGTCTGAATGAAGAAAGTGGAGAGGGGTAGGGTTATAAAAATAGAAAAGAACGTGAATTTTGCGTGAGTTATGGCGTGTGAAGTGGCGTGGATTTAGGGTATGGAGGAATGGTGTCGGCATGATGAAAGTAAGGTAATGTCTACTTCTTATTTTATATTTATTTTTTTTATTTTTTTTTTATTTTTTTTTTATCTTTTCTTATTTTATTTTATTATATATATATATATATATATTTATATTTATATTTTTTTTTTTTATTTTGAATTAAATTTTGTTTTTGTAAATTGTTTTCTTTAATAAACTTAGAACGTTTTGAAGTTCAACTATCAACACAAATTTATATTAACGTGTTTCTCATTTTATTTTATATTGATTAAAATTTGATTCTTTTATTTAAGAAAATGTTATTAAACTAACCACAAATTTATAAATATAAATAATAATCCTTGTATCTAAATTTATTTTTCTTCTAAGTCATTTGTTTGAATTAAAAATACAATTTCAATATTCAATTTCAAACTTCAAAGTAAAAATTCAAATTTCTATTCAACTTTAAAAATAGATTAAATTCAAAATTTTAATCGCCAAATTTCATAGTTTTATTGGAATTCAATTTAAAATTATCTCCAATATTTAAAATTAATTAAATATCTTCATTTTTAAATTGTTCAAAATTCAGGATCGTTACATCTTTTAAGTCCTAGATGCAATTCTAGCCAAAGCCCTAAATTCAATTCAAAATAAATTGCTAGAAAATCAAATAAAATTTAGGTTATGATCTCAAACCTTGTTAAATCATCTTGAGTATTTTATTTCAGTTTTTCAGAGATTGATTAGGTTTTGTGCCTATTTTATTAAATACTATTTAGGGTTTGTTGAAGTTCAAAGATTCGATTGAAATTGGGGTTTTTGGCAAGCTATATCAAAATCTAAATTGAGTAATTCTTACTACTATCTCTATTCTCTATTGCATGTTGTTGTTATATCTATTTGATATGATAATTGAATTACATGTTGTAGCTAGGTATTTTGGATGAGAATTTTGATGATAAACTGTTCATTGAGCTATGAAGTAAGACATTCCCTTTGAATTCCTGTAAATTGCTTACTAACACTCATTACATCTGATTTTTGGGTCATTAAGATATAGAGATCATAACCGGAGCTTTAGGTAGTAGTTTTAGCTTAGTAATTCAAGTTTCAATAGCCGGAACGTAAACAATTGTCGCTTGAAATGATGCCTGGAGTTTTCAGATTCCAAGCATATAAACAGGTCGATCGTTGTTCACCACCCATCGAATGCTAACCGTCGACCGGTCGAATTCTGGAGCCTATATTCAAGGCGATTTCCGGTGTTTTGTTTTACTGTGTTTTCATTTTTGTTTTGATTTTTGATTTTTTATTCTTTGATTCTTTTATCTTATGGCATCGCAAAATTTCAATTCTATAAAATTAATAATGATATACGTATATATGTATGTGTGTGTGTATCAAATAAAGATGTTTTGTAAAGAATAAATTCTTGAAATTGTATTGTATGCAATATATAGTTCTAAAATCACTTTTATAATTTGTATAAAATTATACTTATGATCTTACCTCCAAACCCAAAGTTTTAAATTATGGACATAAAATTATACTTACAAATATTTTAATAGAAAGGATTATTATAGAGTTTCAAAGATAATAATATTTTAAAGTGTTGAAAATTTTATATATATATATATATATCCAATTTTAAAGGCTATATTTAAATAATAGCATATTACAAATATGCTTAGTATAGTTCTTAGACATGCTTTTAAATGTTTTCAAAAAGAAGTAATTTCTATATAAAAATATTACTTCTATAAAATGAAAATCTAGTGAAACGGTTTAGTGGTACAAGTGGTATGGAACACTTATATCGCTTTATCAATTAATTCTTCAACTCATTTGATAGAATATTTTACTTGAGTGGAGTCTACAATCTTTTAGTAGATATCCAAGTATCACCGAATGTTTATGGGACATTGGGAGGTACTCATTTAATTACTAACTGAAAGTATTTATCACTTTTAATCAGTAATGATTACTTTAGCATAGCTTTTGGGATCATCCTCTGGTCAGTGTGCCTTTCGGGCCCATCTTATGGTCGGCGTTCCATTCGTGCTTATCTTTCGGTCAGCGTAGCCTTAGTGCTCATCTTATGCTTGGCACAGCCTGCATGCTCGACTTTTGGTCGGTGTAGCCTTCATGCTCATCTTATGGTTGACTCTCTTTCATGCTTGTCTTTTGATTTTGACTTGTTTTCATGCTTGTCCTTTGGTTTTGACTTGTTTTCATGTTTGTCTTTTGGTTTTGACTCGCCTTTATGTTTGTCTATTTGTTTTGACCTGCTTTCTTGCTTGTCTTTTGGTTTTGACTCGCTATCATATTTTTCATACGGTTTTAACTTGATTACACGCAAGTTCATGATCCCGATTTGTGAGATATTTCGATTCACCATATTTGAGAAGATTGCTTGTAATAAGCATGATACATTTTTACAACATGATGAATTATTATGATGCAACCATTTATTATTTGGATGTTGGCTTATTATTCATTATGAGTATATTATTGGAATTTACTTGTGTTACATATGTGACCTCACATTTTTTAATTAGAAATAATCTGACCTGTTTATTAATTATTAATACTCGGGTCAGGCCGAGACATTCAAGTACTGGGACTCATTGACCATGGATATTGGGCTAGCTTATGGATATATATATATATATATATATAATTTGGATTCTAGACTATAATTCATGTTGTATGATTTGTATGAGCTGCTGACTTTTTATGTCATGTATATTTTTAAAACATGTTGTAGTCTATATCTATTTCCATATTAGATGAGTCTAGTATTTCTATTTTGTAGACTCACTTATGTATGTATCTTCCTATTTATATTATATATTCCATTGTGTTATGTGATTTTGTATTCTCTATGATATATTATATATTGTTCTATTCTTATATAGCCAATGTGTCTATTGCCTTCTGTCGATACCATACATATTATTTATGATTTATGAGGAAAAACTACATGTGTCAGTTTTAGCCCAAGGGAATATTCACGTGTGGTTGCTACTATTCAGCCTTATTCCCTATTTTAACAGATAATATTAATATGTAATATTCTTTGTTAATATGGGTATCAAGTTAGGGCATTGCAGCTCGGTACCAGAGCTTAGTTAAGATAATATACGATATTTGAGACATGAACCTTAACCAAGATAGACTTAGAGTCCCGTCCCTGAGAGTGCAGGGTAGGATTTAGAATTTATTTACTATTCAGGATAGAAATATAAATGATTATTAGGGAATAATCATTGAGAAGTATTTATAAGATTTTATGTTACTCTATTAATTATTATTATGGAATTGTTGCTAAAATTTACAGCTCGCTTTTATCAAGAGTGAGATTTAGTAGGTAGTATAGATCATACCACAAATGGCTTAGAATTGAATTGTCATGTCCTGATCCGTTAGTGATCAGAGTTGCATAGCAGAAGCGGACGGGCTACTTTCTGCCGAGTACATTAATTAACTCATCTTATGTATTGCTGATTGGTTGATTGATACTTGGTTAGTTGAAATTGTAAATAACTTTTTAAATTTTGTATTGAGTAGGAATCATCACTTGAAATTTAGAAACCTGCTCAATAGTGATAATGAGACCTTGTGGTGTCTTTAGTAGTGTAGTCACCGCAAGGAATATTGAGAATTTTATTTTGTATAAATGGAAGGCTAGTTCATATGTATGATTAACTACATGTAAGATGAATTTAAAATTGGACGGTTGCTTGAAGTATTCATGGATGAATGGATGTATCATTAAATTGTTATTAGTGAATTATTATTTATATGAAAATATATATTTATTTGAAACAGTTTAATAAAAGCAAGCATCTATTTAAATCAAAATTTCGTTGATAAAGAAACCTTTAAAATTATATTTTGTATTGAATTACATGTCTAGCATTTTAAGAATTTTGGTCGAGGTGTCTGACCAACATTATTAATAAGTATTCCTAAACACTAGGATAAGGTAGTCTAACATGGTGCTTGGAGTTGCAGTATTTTGAAAGTATTATAAATATTGATGAAAGTGATAGAGATAATATTTAAAAAGGAAATAAAGTTTTGAAGTGAGTTAAATATTATTTAAAAATGAAACGAATGTTTTGGAAATATATATACACTATGTAATTATTTTGAAAGAAAGTGTCTTGAAGATAAAGTATTTTAAAAAGTATTATGAGTTATATATTTTATTATTGAGAAGGAAATATCATATGGAGTTTTGATAATAATATAGAGTGATTGATATGAGATTGAATAATACTAGCTCAAAAGGTAGATATTATTTAGAAAGATGTTTTAGTAAATAAATTAAGAAGAAAAATATGTCTATTATTGTGACGACCCGGAATTTTGGGCAATATCAATTTAGTAATCTTTATTAATAATTTAATTGGTTTGATAATTTTCTTTTATAATTTTAATTTAAATGGGTAATTTAATCTTTTAAAGGCTAATAGATATTTAATCTGGCAATATTGATTTATATGTTTTCTAACAATTTAAAAATGGGTAAAATTTATCTTTCAAAGCTAATAAAATATATATTCTATTTATAATGTATATATTGTGAATATAAAATTTTTTGTTTAAATAAAAGATTTATTTCAAATTGTAATACATATTTATGTATATGTTATGATTTGAAGTTGTTTTGAAAGTTAATATAATAATTCTCAGACTAATGTCAAAAATATATTTTATTTAAAATATATATGTATATTTGTATATATTGAAGTTTGGTTTGAATTTAATCAAAGTGTTTCAAATTTTAATATATATATAAATTATAATTTGGAAAGTACAATTTAATATAGTATTTTTAGAAAAGGGATTTGGAATTTTAATTTATATTTCCTAAACGATCAAGATAATTATTTTGGATTTAAGAATATATGTATAAAATTTTATTTGAATATAATTTGTTCTTTTAAAGGTAATTTATATATATGTGTGTGCATTTATCCATTTTTAAAATTTAATTAAAATGCTTTGGACATGTGTAAATACATTAACACATGTTGGGAACATGTGTAAGGTAATTAAGAGATATAAGTCGAAAAATGTAAGTTTTTAAACAAGTGTCACCTCTAAATTTTATTTTCTTTAATTTTCATAAAATAGTTCATAAAAAATACTCTTCTTCTTCAAATCTTTTACCTATTCTCAGCTGTAACAAAGAGGATTTCGAAATTAAAATCTTGTAAAACTTCTCACCAATAAAAAATTTCAAATCCTGTTAACCATTTCCCAAAATAAAAGCCTGTAAAATCCTCAAAGCATTTTCAAAGCCTGTATCAAGTTTTAAGCAAAGTTTAGCAAGCAAGAAAATATGGAATCAATAAGAATCAACATCAGTTTTCAAGTGTTTAAAACTTGAGATCAAGCATGCAAAGATTTCAACTTCAACAGTAAAAGAAATTCAAAAATTTGCAGTTCCAGGATCAAAAATTCAAACTGCTCTATGTTCTTCAAGTTCAGGTGAGTAAACATTTGAGTTTAAAACAGTTTTTAAAACCTGTGAAAATGCTTAAATGTTTGTAATAAATTGCTGTAGGATATGATTGTAGATGTTTATGATGTGAATGCATGTATGTATGTATATATATATACATATATATGAATGTATGTGCATATGAATGTACATGTTTGTATGTATATAGCTTGACCCTGTGGTGATTTCTGTTCCAAGCAACAGAACAAAAATTCCTTTCTTCCAAATGATTTGTTGTTAGGCCATGTTGTTTAAAAAGAAAAGTACTGCAACATGATAATATTAATTTAAAATGATAATAGGAAATTTTATTAAGTATTCATCTCAAAAAAATTTGTAAATGACAGTGAAAATCAAATTTGGGTTAAAAATCGATCATGGTAATTTGAAGTTTGAATTATACATCCAGATTAGTGATAGAAAATGATGAACTTAGGAATTAAAATCACAATTTTTAGATTTGTAAATGGTGAGATATTCTGGGATGAACAGGAATTGGGTTTCGATCGAATTCTGGCGATCGACATGGTAATGTCTGATGATTTTTGGGTTGAAGGTGGCTGAAGTGTTGACGGTCACGGGAAAAATAGTTGTGCATTTTATCATCGGCCGTGGTGGCAAGGAAGCATGGAAGTAGGGTTTTGCTGCGGGTTTGGTTCGTTTGTGTTGTCGAGGTGAATGGGACGACGGTGGCGCATCGTTGTCAATTGCGATGGTGGGGATGGTTGCTGGAAGGTATGGCGAAGCTTGGGTGAAGGGGGCAAGTGACCTTGAGGTCGGAGGCGTCCTAACGATGAAGTTTTCTGGCCATGGTGGTTTCCTGTTTGATCGAGATGCCTCGTTTTCGTCTCGTGGTATTTTTGTGCGATCTGGGTATTCGAGTGTGGTCGCATGAGTTCGCGTGATGGTCGAGCGTCGCCGCGACGAACACCGGAGGAGTGAGGCACGGTGTACGTGCACCACGTGCACGCTGTGTTTGGGACGATGGGTTTAAGTGGTGGCTCGGGTTTTGTCTCGTGCTAGTGAGTGTTTTTCTTGAAGCAGATGGAGTAGGTGAGTGACTCGAGGGCAAACACGGGTTCGCTTGGGGTTCGACTCGGGTTTTGTATCGATGGGTAATCTGGTTTTTAAGCTAAAACAAAATTTGAAAGGAAAACAAGTCTGCAAAATTTTAAAAGCAAAGTTTTTAAGAACAATTTAAGTTTTACAATTCAAAAACTTGTCCTTTCAAAAAAATGAAAGCAAGATTTTAAGAATGTTTTAATTTAAATATATTTCAAGTTTTGAAATGGTTAGATGGTTGATTTTTTAAGTAGTTAATTAAATTAATGTTTAATTTTAATTCAAGATATTTTCAATTTAAATATTAAATAAAGTTTAAAGAAAATTCAAATGAGATTGAAATATGAATGTTTTAAGTTAAAGTTATATCCAAAGAAATTATAAAGGAATGTTTTAATGGATTCTAAATTATATTTAAATGAATAAGTTTAAAGGATATGAAATTAAGTTTTCAAAGAAGAATATTTGTTTAATTTAATTAAACATGTTTAAAAAGGATTTTCAAATATTTTAAGTGTACTAAAAATTAAGGGTTTAAATTGTTTTGTTTAAAAGTAAAATTTTATTCAAATTTATAATTATTTCTAAATGGTTTAAATGAAGTTTAAGGATAGAAATTAATATGTAATTTAAATGAAAAGTTTATCTTTAAAGGTTGAATTTAATTAAGGATAATAAATAAATAAATTAAATTAAAGCTTAATTACTATTTGTAGTTAACGATAATTACTTAATGAAGTAATTAGTGGACGGTTAATGAATTAATTAGAAAGTAAGTGATTTATTAATTGGATAATTAATTAATGTAATTAATTTTAGGTTAATTAATTAGTATAATTAATTAAAGATAATCACTTAATAATTAATTGAGCATAATTACCTAATGAAGTAATTAATGGATAATTACTAAATGTAATTAAGAAGGAGAAGTTACTTATGGAAGTAATTAGTGGAAATTACTTATGCATTAGAAGTGATTAAGGGTTAATCACTTGATGTTACTAATTAAAGGATTAATTAATATAATTGATTTGAGAGTTAATTAATTAAAGAGTAATTAATTAACTAAAGGATCAAGGTTAATTAATGATGTGATTAATTACTTGTTAAGGTAATTAATTAAGAGAGAGTAATTAACTAATGAAAGTAATTAGAGGATAATTACTTAATGGAAGTAATTAAGGGTTAATTACTTATTTAATTTGGTTAACTAATTAATGTGATTAATTAATGACTGTGATTAATTTAAGAATAATTACAAAAATGTAATTAATTAGAAGTATGATTAATAAAGTAATTAATTAAGGATTATTGATTAATGTAATTAATTAATAATTACTTAATGAAGTAATTAAGGATTAATTAATTAGTGTAATTAATCAAATATTAATATAATTAATTAAGGAGTTAATTAATTAAGGTAAGTAATTATAAGATGATTAATTACTGTTTATGATTAATTAAGACTAATTAATGAAGGTGATTAATTAAGGATTAATTATTTAATTAATTAAAAGTTTAATTAATTAATGAGGATCATTAATTAATATAATTAATGAAATTAATTAAGGTTGATTTATGAAAATAATTAATTAAAGTATGATTAATTGTAATTAATTAAGGATTAATGTAATTAATTATAGTTAATCAATTAATTAATGGAAGTAAATGGAGGATCACTAATTAATGTAATTAATGATAGTAATTAAAGGTTAATTACTGTAAATGGTTAAGGATGATTAATTTGTGAAATTAATTAAAGGCTAATTACTTGAATGTAATTAAAGGATAATTATTCAAGGGTGATTAATTAAGGAAGATCATTAAAAGGTGATTAATTAATTAATTTGTAATTAATTAATGAAGCACGATTAAGGTAATCCAAGTGATTAAGGGTTAATAATTAATTTAATTAAAGGTTACTTAAATTTATTAAGAGTTAATCAAACCTGCTTATGGATGATTGATATTGGATGATTGATATTCGATGATTTGGATACGATATCTCTGATATATGATATGGCTGCTTTGTGAGATGATTAATTGATATGAATTATCTATATGTGATATTGTGAATCATCTATCTGTTTATGTTATTATGAATATAAGTTGAAATTGTTTAAACCTTTAAACAACTTGGACATTAAAATGGCGTTTGCATTTTGGTGAGACCGAGATCGGGTTTCCATATTTGGATATCCGAAAACCACATCGATCTAAATTAAACGTTAGGTCGTGAATCCATGTGGAGTTCAATATGAAGACTCGAGGTGTAAGAACTATTCATCGCTAAAACTCTGAGGGTGATTCCAAGATGAGTTAATGGGGGTGGTACATTCAGGTTCGAGATGGTGATTCAGAATGCAAGGGCTATGGTCGTTAACTCTGAGGGTGATTCCAAAATGAGTGTAACGGGATAGTGCCTTTGGTTTCGTTTGAACCTGGAACGAACTTGTATGGATTGAATGCTTTCAGAATATCGTCAGGTGGACGATGAGCATTCTAAGATAGATGTGTTCTATAAAGGTAATCGTAGCCTAGCCTCATCAACCGGGAATGGCCAGGGGAGGTGCAGCATGGTTAAGTGGGTAGCACCTAAGTAGGACGAGATTTACCCCTGTCTAGAGGACGCTTTCTATTTCGGCTTAGTGTGTGGTTGGTCGCGCCAACCACGGGGTGGTCTTGTTCGGGACTGTCCAGTAAGAGATGGTTCTGGCCTTGTATTGCAGGGGATTTAGGGTGAATCCTAGGTACGGTGATCAAGGCCCCGTACTGTGACGGGCGGTACCCCAGTAGCCCTACCATTGATGGAAACCCATTCTTCCTACGTGCCCTCAAGGTTTTGATTGTATACCTATGTAGCTGGAATTTAATAAATGTAACAATTTCAGCTATTTCTTATTTACTTGAGAACCCTAGACACTATTATAATATCACTGGATTTCCTATCAAATGTTTTGGTTAGCGTAAGGTAAAAACTTTTCCATGTTTATGTGTGAGAAGTCTTACGTGATACCTTTTTTTCAAAGGATTTTTAAAAGTTAAGCAATTTTAACCAGTTTACTCACACCAGACCCATGTCTGACCCAAGTGTTTATTTTCTGTTTTATTAAACTTGGGTACTCATATTATGTATGAGTAGTCGAGAGATTCAGATTAGCTTGATGAATTTTGGAGGAGATTTGGAGCAGGAGGCTTAAGCGTGTAGATATATAGTGGTTCCACTGCGTTTGTGTTGTGTCTGTGTCTTTGTGATATCTTGAGTTGTATATTTAGACAGGTGTTTATAACTGTCTACTATGAGTTGTATAGTGTAACGACCAGGTATTTTCAACCATTCGCATCCATTATAAGTGTATAGGTAGACACTCATGCCGGAATTGAATTGCTCAAAAATACCGCATTGTAAATAAAAATTTGGCAAATCTCAGAATATACAGTAAATAAAAATCACAGATCACAGACACAGAGTAATAATAATGCAGCGGAAGTAAAAGTGATAGTAGTTCATGAAGCTACTATATAAATATATCAGAGTTACATAAAATATAACAGGAGAAATAAAGTACAAAAGAAGTCTCACTACATAGAAGTCTACTAATACAAGAGCTGGAAGGACCAACAGACTGAAAAGGTAAAACTAGACAATCAGATAATCTCCAGCGATTCCAATCTCCAGAAAGTGGAAATCCAAATCTATGAATACTCAGGCTGACCCGAGCGTAAATAAAAAAATACAAACACTCGAGTCACGACATACATACTTATACAATGTAAACCAACTCAAGTGAACTGTAGGAAAGATACAAGTAACTTAGAAGATGCTTGGGACCGCCCATCCTCTAAGGATCCGTTAAACTATTTACTATGTAGTAATATACGCTATATACATAGTTTCTAATCAGTAAAGTATAATCATATAGAAAATAGCATTAAGGGGATGGTGAACCTTAACGCGGCGGATCTTTAAAACCAAAATCGTAGTGGGCTCGATATAAGGAGATGACACGGCACGCAAGGCAATGCCAGGGTGGATACACCATTTGCACTCCCGGACCGGTGGTGACGGCAAGCCAGCAGTTTCCGCCCACCTCGAACAATACCCCCGAATCAAAGTAGCGCCACATATCGAATCACAAAAGTAATAGAATGGTTTCCGATGGAGCATGCTCGATGAAAGGGTGCGACCCTTTGTGTAGCCCGGTATAGCTCCTGTTTTAGTCATTTATGCCAACTCACGGGAGTTGGGTCCACGTAATATACCTCGAGAACGTCGCCACCATCCTACTTCATTCTGGAATCTCCACCGCATACACAGTTGTTAAAGTGGTTTTCGGTATTGGCCGGCTATAAGACAATATCCGATCCCGCTCTCTTTAACAACCAATCGTTATTATAACCCGTAGTTATAACTTTTTTAAAAAAATATTTTATACTTCAAAATAAAATATCATTTTAACCCAAATCTTTATCAAAATAAAGAATAAATTATTTCCAAACCATTTCAATATATCATCATACCATATCTTTCGATTCAAATATTTATCAAAATAAATATCAAGTCATTTCTAACCATTTCAATATATTAAATTATCGTATCCTTTCAAAACTTCCTTTCAAGTTATTTTAATATATCAAAATATCATAACCTTTCAAAACTTCGTTCAAAATATCTTATCTTTCAGCACTTCCTTTCAAATCATTTTAATATTAAAATGTCATATCTTTCAAAACTCCATTTTCAAATCATTTTAATATATCAAATATCATATCTTTTCAAACCACATTTCAATCATTTAATATATCAAAATATCAAAACCACATTCATTTCAAATCATTATTCATTTTATTCAATTTAAAATACCATTTCAATTCACATTTCAAAACAGTTTATATTCAAAAAAAATCATTTTTAATCATTAAAATGAAGTTATTATGTTCAATAATTAAATTATTAAATTTTCAAAATTTTCAACTTCCAAAGTTCATTTATTCACTTAAGTTTATCAAAACAGTGAAAATTCACTTTTCGTGACATTTAGAAAACGCTACGGAAAGATACATTCAAAACAGTTCAATTTAACAAAAGACAACATTTTAAAATGTTGTAATAGGGTTTACTTAAATTTCAAATAAACTTAGTTAAATTCAAAAATTATAGCACTTACAAAAATTGCTATAATAGTTTTAATTCAATTTAGCTTTTTAGTTCATTATCATCAACTACAGCATTTACAAATACTGTAATATCATTTACATTGTAATTAATGGCATTTCAAAAATGCAGTCAATTAACTTCAAATATTCAATATAATTTCTCAACCAATTATATTTTTATTTAAAACATTTTTAACTCATAAAAATCATACATTTTCACATTTATAAACATCATTTAATTTTCCTCAAGTTCATGATTTTATAAAGTTAAATTTCCATTCAAAAATTAAGATTTAATAATAATTCACTTATTAAAATGCAATGTTCAATTTTAAATTCATTACATTAAATTTCAAATTAACACTTAAGTTCAAATTCTCAAATATAACTTAATTTTATTTACTTAACTAAAAGTTCACTTTTAAGTCAATTTTATAAATTTCCAATTTAGTTATCTTTCAAAATTTCAACTTAAAGTATTCATTCATTTCACATTTCAACTTTATTAAAAATCATTAATATGATATAAAATCACTTTGAATTCATTTAAATTTAAATTATCATAAATTTATCATAATTTCATATTCAATTTAATTTCCAATTATAATTAAATCAAATTTTCCAAAATAATTTACGTTCAAAATTTTCTAACTTTTCATTAATTCATTTTACTTACAATTATTCAGAAAATCAATAATATTTTACAAAAGTCCTTTTTAATTAGATTTAAATCAAAATGTTTTAATATTTACATTTCTAAAATAATTTTAAAAATTTAGAAAACATATATTAACTACGGGTCTGTATATAATTTTCTACACTAGGAAAAGTGATACGGGTAATATATCATTTCAACCCGTGAATTACGAAGAAAATCCGGGTTTTATCATTTCAAACCCGCAGCCCCAAGTAAATGAAATAAATTGAAAATCATTCAGGCCTATCATTTCAGCCCATAACAATTTTCTCTTATTCTAAAGTCCGTTCGGGTATGTATCATTTCAACCCATAGTGATTTCTAATTTACAGGGAACTTGCAGTGTGATAAAATGATAAAATATACAGAATAGCATGAAATAACAGTAACATATAATATAATAAGTGTAATAACAGGTGTGAACATCATATGATAATAATATAAGCATATACAACATGATAATATAGTTCTACGGATTCACAGGGTGTCAATTCACATTTGTATAAGTATAAACATCTGGTGAGATTTACTCACATTTTTATGCTGGAGATATTAATTTGAATGACACAACGGATCCAGAAGGCACGACCTTTGATTTTGAGTGGAGAGAAATAGCCAAGATATCATCTTGTAAACAACCCAAAACAAGACAATATGACTTATGAATATTCAACCAAAACAATATAGAAATAATTGGAAATTCGAAATTAACAAAGGACAAAATGATTCAACCTTTCATTAACGATTCAAGTGCTTGGCCATGACATCATTTGGCTCAGCCATGATCAGGTCTAGACCTGAAATGCTCATCCAATGGTCAGCAAAAAGAAGGCAAACAATGGGATGTGAAGAGGTAGGAGTTAAACATGAAGCAGACAAAGAGTCAAGGCCAAAAGGAGTGGTTTTTGGTGCACACTAGGCTCGGCCTAGTCATTGTTTGGGCTTGGCCATGCTTGCTCCAGATCTGGACAGAGGTCAAGTGATGGCCAGAGATCAGGTTATGGTGGTGGTGGAGCAAGGGGAGGTGGCTAAGGTGATAGAAGAAGGATATCAGTGAAGTTATGTGGTCTAGGCATTGTTTTCAAGGATTGCTTTACAAGTTTGAGGTGTTTGCATCATAGGGAGGCCATAGTCAGATCTTGGTCAGAGGAGGGGAAGGTGGTGCTGCTGTAGATGGTGGTGGTGTAGTCGGTGGTGGTGGTGGAGATGTGGGGCCGAGCAAAGCTGTGAGAGGTCATGGCAAAAATCAAGCAAAACAAAGAAGAAGAAGAAGTAGAAAAATAAGAGGAGGAAGAGAGGCCATTGCTTATTTTTCTTTGCTCAGATCTGAAATGGATGTGTATTATTGATGGAATGAGAAAATTTCACGTGAATAAGCAAAAGAAAAGGAACGGCTACAATAAATTGATGCATTGATTGAAAAAGAAACGGTAAAAGAAACGGTGAAACGACTTTACGTTTCTTAGCTTTTAAAACCTTCCATACTTCCTTTTCTTTTAAATCAAGTAAAAAAAAATAAACTTCAGAAAGTACATCTAAAAACCGAAACAAAGTGAAATAAAATAAAAATATATAACTAAATTTAAGGAAAATATAAAAAGAATTAAGGAAATTGCTTAAAAATTGAAAACAGGGTTCAAAAATTACAATTAAAACATCAATGGCTTTGGAAAAATATCTACTTCATTTTAAAAATATTATAAAGCAAAATTTTTAAATAAAATAATTTATTTATCATTTATAAAATAAAATAAATAATTAAATTGGAGAAAAATAGAAAAGAACTAAAGAAAAAGTTTAAAAATTGAAAACATGGCATGGAAATTACAAGAAAAATACTACTAGCTCTAGAAAATTCCTACCTCACTTCAAAAAATATTAAAAGACAAAACATACATAAAATAACATATCAATACATATTACAATAAAATATGACAAAGAAAAATAAAATTTATTCTATTTGAAATAGTAAAATTGTAGAATAAACAAATTACACTCAATATTGAAATATACATAACTTCCACAATTTAAATCCGTTTCCAACGAAACAAAAAGCGGTGTTCTTAAAATTTTATGTACTTTCATAATAAAATATAAAATTTAAATTTTAAAACTTTTAAAAATTTAAATTAAAAGTCAAAGTTTGACTATTTTGACCAAAAATTCACTTTTTGGAAAATATTCTTTTTAGTCATGCTTTGGAATGATAATTCATATCAAAACTAAAGTTTATAATTCAAAATAAATAAAATAAAATCAAAATTCAATTAAAATAATTAAAATATACAAAAAAAATCACAAAATACAGGGTTGTTACACTCTCCCCCACTCAAAACTTTTCGTCCCCAAAAAGGAATGAGGTACGGGAAAGCACAGAAAAAGATAGAGTGAAACAAGATTAGGACAAGATGACAAGGAGAAGGAAATTATACATGATAACTATTGTGATAGGTAAGTTTAACAAGGTGGAGATGATCTTTCCAAGATCCTCCGGAATCAAGAATACAAGCACGAAAAGGTGGATTCAAAATGAGTACCAAAGATTATAGAAGATTTCTAAACAGAAAAATTATAGAAAGATTCCTATACCGGTCTATAGCAAGATGAGGATGATAAGGACAACCAAAAGATAGTTTGAAAAACAAAATAAGCAAATAAATTTGAAAGCATGGAAATTTCACCTTAAATAGAGAATAAATCTGTACACAAGTTAAATAAATCTTAACTATCTCAAATTTCATTATCTTATTATCCAATCATCTAAAATTAACAATTTTTAAAACCATGGGTTTGAAAAATAATCGTTTATTACACTCATAATGCACTTAATACATTTAATTCTTATTTATTCCTAATTAAAATTAAAATTATTCCGCTCAATATATTTATCACTTATGTTAAATATACTTACACTTATTATAACTGCTTTCTTTTATTCTTAGTTCTTCTAACATTAATTTATTGTAAGTTATTCAATTACCCTTTATTATATTTACCTCTATTAATCGTTTTAAAATTTAAGTGTATAACATTTATTATAACCACTCAAATTTTATTTATAAAACCTTTTTATATTGTATATTATCCAAATTACCTTGTTAACTTCTGAAATTAAGGTAAGTTATATTTGAATGCAATTGTATTATACAAATAAAACTTTCCAATTCAATCATTTCAAGCTTAAATCATTTATTCAAAAATTTTGATTTTCTTTTTATAATTGAAATTATTATTTAAAAATAAAATTTAAGAATTAAATTTTCGATTTCTTCAAACCATTTAGAGATAACTAAATGTATGTACATAGTTTATCAAATAAAATTTCAATCATATGTCTATATATATTATAAATCAAGTCATATTTTAGAAATTCAAGAAATTTGATTTCCCAAAACAAAGCTGTAGCAAGACTACAGAACAGTCTCTTCACTTCGAAACTCGAAAATGAACGTCGATGATGCTGCAGTCATCACCGAAGTTATTTTCCAGCGACAATGAGAAGAGCACTATTTTTAAACTTTAAAATTCTTTGGAAACATATTCTTATTCGAAAATACTTTAAATAATATAACCTTTTAAAACTTTAAACACAAAGTTTGAAACCATCGGAAATTAAATTATCAAATTTCTTGTTTTAAATTCATTTCAGTTTCCAAACAAATTTATAAACAACTATCTATAAATTCATTTATAGAACAATAAATGATAAATTAAGTATTATCGTTTCAAATAATCAATTTTAAATCAATTTATTAAGTTCCATAAATTTACTTATATATCAAAAATTTATTTCATTAACCAAATTTTAAAATAATATTGTGTCGGTTTGTTCTGTCAAAGTGTTTTAGAAATCCTATCGATAGCGTTGATCAGACGACTCGATAAGAAACCCAACTCAACATCAACAACTCAAACAACACAATATGTAAAACAAAACATAGATATACAAGTACAATTCAAAATGTTTGGAAGAATGGATTGGAAACAAAAGACAAGATGATTAAATAACAGAGTAGAGAGGTGGATAAGCTTAAATAAATCACGGGCAACTTTTACCGGGTCAACCGTGACTTAAAGAATAAGATCAATGTGGATTTTTCTGGGGTAAATCTACATTCGATCTCAAGAGTTAGAGTTTGGGATAACAAAAGATATTAGCATCTAAACCAAGGATAGATATAAATCTCTGGTGAATCCATGCTAATTGTAAAGGAGTTTTTCCCCTTTTTAAATTCAATTTGAAAATGGCGTGACCGCCGACTCACTAAAAAGATCATTCGACGCGGAGTTATGGAATACTCCAGAGTCAAAAGAAGATGAATAGCGACGGATACGAATGGATTTTGGAACCGTAGGGAACGTTCCAAAATTCAAAGGAATCGAGTCAAAAGGGAGAGACTCAAACTCGAATGAAAGTGATTCTGTAAATACATTCACTCCATATTCTTAGTTTTGCCTAGAGCTACCAAAGCTCCGATACCAACTGTAACGACCCGGTATTTTCAACCATTCGCATCCATTATAAGTGTATAGGTAGACACTCATGCCGGAATTGAATTGCTCAAAAATACCGCGTTGTAAATAAAAATTTGGCAAATCTCAGAATATACAGTAAATAAAAATCACAGATCACAGACACAGAGTAATAATAATGCAGCGGAAGTAAAAGTGATAGTAGTTCATGAAGCTACTATATAAATATATCAGAGTTACATAAAATATAACAGGAGAAATAAAGTACAAAAGAAGTCTCACTACATAGAAGTCTACTGATACAAGAGCTGAAAGGACCAACATACTGAAAAGGTAAAACTAGACAAGCAGATAATCTCCAGCGATTCCAGTCTCCAGAAAGTGGAAATCCAAATCTGTGAAAACTCAGGCTGACCCAAGCGTAAATAAAAAAATACAAACACTCGAGTCAGGACATACATACTTATACAATGTAAACCAACTCAAGTGAACTGTAGCAAAGATACAAGTAACTTAGAAGATGCTTGGGACCGCCCATCCTCTAAGGATCCGTTAAACTATTTACTATGTAGTAATATACGCTATATACAGTAGTATCTAATCAATAAAGTATAATCATATAGAAAATAGCGTTAAGGGGATGGTGAACCTTAACGCGGTCGGATCTTTAAAACCAAAATCGTAGTGGGCTCGATATAAGGAGATGACACGGCACGTGAGGCAATGCCAGGGTGGATACACCGTTTGCACTCCCGGACCGGTGGTGACGGCAAGCCAGCAGCTTCCGCCCACCTCGAACAATACCCCCGAATCAAAGTGGCTCCACATATCGAATCACAAAAGTAATAGAATGGTTTCCGATGGAGCATGCTCGATGAAAGGGTGCGACCCTTTGTGTAGCCCGGTATAGCTCCTGTTTTAGTCATTTATGCCAACTCACGGGAGTTGGGTCCACGTAATATACCTCGAGAACGTCGCCACCATCCTACTTCATTCTGGAATCTCCACCGCGTACACAGTTGTTAAAGTGGTTTTCGGTATTGGCCGGCTATAAGACAATATTCGATCCCGGTCTCTTTAACAACCAATCGTTATTATAACCCCTAGTTATAACTTTTTAAAAAAAATATTTTATACTTCAAAATAAAATATCATTTCAACCCAAATCTTTATCAAAATAAAGAATAAATTATTTCCAAACCATTTCAATATATCATCATACCATATCTTTCGATTCAAATATTTATCAAAATGAATATCAAGTCATTTCTAACCATTTCAATATATTAAATTATCATATCCTTTCAAAACTTCCTTTCAAATCATTTTAATATATCAAAATATCATAACCTTTCAATACTTCGTTCAAAATATCTTATCTTCAGCACTTCCTTTCAAATTATTTTAGTATCAAAATGTCATATCTTTCAAAACTCCATTTTCAAATCATTTTAATATATCAAAATATCATATCTTTTCAAACCACATTTCAATCATTTAATATATCAAAATATCAAAACCACATTCATTTCAAATCATTATTCATTTTATTCAATTTAAAATACCATTTCAATTCACATTTCAAAACAGTTTATATTCAAAAATAATAATTTTTAATCATTAAAATGAAGTTATTATGTTCGATAACTAAATTATTAAATTTCCAAAATTTTCAACTTACAAAGTTCATTTATTCATTTAAGTTTATCAAAACAATGAAAAATCACTTTTCGTGGCATTTAGAAAACGCTACGGAAAGATACATTCAAAATAGTTCAATTTAACAAAAGACAACATTTTAAAATGTTGTAATAGGGTTTACTTAAATTTCAAATAAACTTAGTTAAATTCAAAAATTATAGCACTTACAAAAATTGCTATAATAGTTTTTAATTCAATTTAGCTTTTTAGTTCATTATCATCAACTACAGCATTTACAAATACTGTAATATCATTTACATTGTAATTAATGGCATTTCAAAAATGCAGTCAATTAACTTCAAATATTCAATATAATTTCTCAACCAATTATATTTTTATTTAAAACATTTTTAACTCATAAAAATCATACATTTTCACATTTATAAAGATCATTTAATTTTCCTCAAGTTCATGATTTTATAAAGTTAAATTTCCATTCAAAAATTAAGATTTAATAATAATTCACCTATTAAAATGCAATTTTCAATTTTAAATTCATTACATTAAATTTCAACTTAACACTTAAGTTCAAATTCTCAAATATAACTTAATTTTATTTTTATTCACTTAACTAAAAGTTCACTTTTAAGTCAATTTCATAAATTTCCAATTTAGTTATCTTTCAAAATTTCAACTTAAAGTATTCATTCATTTCACATTTCAACTTTATTAAAAATCATTAATATGATATAAAATCACTTTGAATTCATTTAAATTCAAATTATCATAAATTTATCATAATTTCGTATTCAATTTAATTTCCAATTATAATTAAATCAAATTTTCCAAAATAACTTACGTTCAAAATTTTCTAACTTTTCATTAATTCATTTTACTTACAATTATTCAGAAAATCAATAATATTTTACAAAAATCCTTTTTAATTAGATTTAAATCAAAATGTTTTAATATTTACATTTCTAAGATAATTTTAAAAATTTAGAAAAAATATATTAACTACGGGTCTGTATATAATTTTCTACACTAGGAAAAGTGATACGGGTAATATAACATTTCAACCCGTAATTTACGAAGAAAATCCGGGTTTTATCATTTCAAACCCGCAGTCCCAAGTAAATGAAATAAATTGAAAATCATTCAGGCCTATCATTTCAGCCCATAACAATTTTCCCTTATTCTAAAGTCCGTTCGGGTATGTATCATTTCAACCCATAGTGATTTCTAATTTACAGGGAACTTACAGTGTGATAAAATGATAAAATATACAGAATAGCATGAAATAACAGTAACATATAATATAATAAGTGTAATAACAGGTGTGAACATCATATGATAATAATATAATCGTATATAACATGATAATATAGTTCTACGGATTCACAGGGTGTCAATTCACATTTGTATAAGTATAAACATCTGGTGAGATTTACTCACATTTTTATGCTGGAGATATTAATTTGAATGACACAACGGATCCAGAAGGCACGACCTTTGATTTTGAGTGGAGAGAAATAGCTAAGATATCATCTTGTAAACAACCCCAAAACAAGACAATATAACTTATGAATATTCAACCAAAACAATATAGAAATAATTGGAAATTCGAAATTAACAAAGGACAAAATGATTCAACCTTTCATTAATGATTCAAGTGCTTGGCCATGACATCATTTGGCTCAGCCATGATCAGTTCTAGACCTAAAATGCTCATCCAATGGTCAGCAAAAAGAAGGCAAACAATGGGATGTGAAGAGGTAGGAGTTAAACATGAAGCAGACAAAGAGTCAAGGCCAAAAGGAGTGGTTTTTGGTGCACACTAGGCTCGGCCTAGTCATTGTTTGGGCTTGGCCATGCTTGCTCCAGATCTGAACAGAGGTCAAGTGATGGCCAGAGATCAGGTTATATTGGTGGTGGAGCAAGGGGAGGTGGCCAAGGTGATAGAAGAAGGATATAAGTGAAGTTATGTGGTCTAGGCATTGTTTTCAAGGATTGCTTTACAAGTTTGAGGGGTTTGCATCATAGGGAGGCCATGGTCAGATCTTGGTCAGAGGAGGGGAAGGTGGTGCTGCTGTAGATGGTGGTGGTGTGGTCGGTGGTGGTGGTGGAGATGTGGGGCCGAGCAAAGCTATGAGAGGTCATGGCGAAAATCAAGCAAAACAAAGAAGAAGTAGAAAAATAAGAGGAAGAAGAGCGGCCATTGCTTATTTTTCTTTGCTTAGATCTGAAATGGATGTGTATTATTGATGGAATGAGAAACTTTCACGTGAATAAGCAAAAGAAAAGGAACGGCTATAATAAATTGATGCATTGATTGAAAAAGAAACGGTAAAAGAAACGGTGAAACGACTTTACGTTTCTTAGCTTTTAAAACCTTCCATACTTCCTTTTCTTTTAAATCAAGTAAAACAAAATAAACTTCAGCAGGTACATCTAAAAAAAATGAAATAAAATAAAAATATATAATTAAATTTAAGGAAAATATAAAAAGAATTAAGGAAATTGCTTAAAAATTGAAAACAGGGTTCAAAAATTACAATTAAAACATCAATGGCTTTGGAAAAATATCTACTTCATTTTAAAAATATTCTAAAGCAAAATTTTGAAATAAAATAATTTATTTATCGTTTCTAAAATAAAATAAATAATTGAATTGGAAAAAATAGAAAAGAACTAAAGAAAATGTTTAAAATTTGAAAACATGGCATGGAAATTACAAGAAAAATACTACTAGCTCTAGAAAATTCCTACCTCACTTCAAAAAATATTAAAAGACAAAACATACATAAAATAACATATCAATACATATTACAATAAAATATGACAAAGAAAAATAAAATTTATTCTATTTAAAATTGTAGAATAAACAAATTGCACTCAATATTGAAATATACGTAACTTCCACAATTTAAATCCGTTTCCAACGAAACAAAAAGCGGTGTTCTTAAAATTTTATGTACTTTCATAATAAAAGATAAAATTTAAATTTTCAAACTTTTAAAACTTTAAATTAAAAGTCAAAGTTTGACTATTTTGACCAAAAATTCACTTTTTGAAAAATATTCTTTTTAGTCATGCTTTGGAATGATAATTCATATCAAAACTAAAGTTTATAATTCAAAATAAATAAAATAAGTTTTTTTAAATCAAAATTCAATTAAAATAATTAAAATATACAAAAAAAATCACAAAATACAGGGTTGTTACATATAGGTTGTGTAAGTTTGATGTCTATGTTACTGTGTAATATTTTATGTGATATATTATATTTCATTCGTTCCGTTGTGAGTATCTGATGTTGTTGAGTTTCTTCTTTCCTATCTTTTCTTCTTCTATCCCTTTCTTTCTTAAATCATGATGCATCTTTCTGGTGGATGGAAGATGGGTCGTGACAGTTGGTATCAGAGCGCTATGTTGAGTGAATACCTAGGCTTTGGAGTGATTTCTATCTTTCTTGAGAGAGCGTACTTGTGTGTGTGTGTGTGTGTGTTTATATATCTACCTGATTTGTTGGGTTGCCTGTTCGGTTTTTCCAACATAAGTTCTAGAGGTAGATGGAGCAATGGTGTGTGTGTAACACGACTACGACTAATGGAAGAGGTCCATATGTTTGAGGTTGGAAGTGTATTTGTTGAGACTGTAGACCTAATACCGTCTCGAGTGAGCTTTACAGCTTGAAGTAAGAATTTCTCTGATCTCCGAAGGAATTTTTTTAAAGATTCGGAGTCCATCTTTGAAGTGTAAATTTGGTTGCACTCGGGTGAGCGGATTTTATAGAGTTTGGATCTGTCGGATGTGCAGAAGCGAGTGATGGTATCCTGACATCTTTAGGAAGGAGCAGCTGCATGGTGAGATGCAGTATCCATGGGTATTTCCGAAGATGTTTTCTCTTGAAGTAGTTTTAGAAGTGGTTGGGGAGCAGTCTTTGCCTGTCGTAGGGAAGACTCGTCTGTGTAAAAGATATTTGGATCTCTAGCAAGGAGGTTGGCTATTTTGGAGTATGAGACTAAGGTCTATAAGTTGCTTCGCTTCGGCATGGTCTTGTTGTCAACCCTTAAGGAGACCGAGATGTTGATACTTGGTTTGGGTCCGAGTTTCTTGAGAGGTTGTCTACCCATCTCAAGGACTCTTGTGTGCAGCTGGTTGTTGGCTTTAGGTTCGAGGAGCTTATGGATGAAGAAGTCTTTTGTTAGCTATGGTAGCAGTGCAGCTCGGAGTGTTCGGTATGCTGACAAGAAGGTCTCTTGGCCTAGCAGTGTCTTAGAGGTGGAGCTAGGAAGCAGCAGTATGGTCCGTTCCTCCGATGATTCAGAAACCTTTGTGGTTCTTCTATCAGCAGTCCGGGCTGATGGTGAAGACTTTCTTGAAGGGTTAACCTGGTTTGGAAAAGCTTAAGGCTGTTCAAATTGGTAAAGAGAAGACAGTTTCTTTGGAATTCGAACTAGGTAGGATCGCAAAAGTGACTTGCGATTAGTTTAGGAATTCATCTTGGGCAATCTTTTGTTTGAGATTGAGGCTTCTCATGTTGAAATATGAGCTATTGAGTAGTCAAAAAAAATTTCAAACGTCATCAAGGAAGTCAGAAGTTTGTCTGCATCTGGAGTTGAGTTCCATATCGATTTGTATCTAGAGGCGATGCCGGTGGTTAGCCTGGTGGTAGGATGGTTCATAGAGAGAGAAGAGTTGGTGTAGCAGCTCAGAAATTTTTGGAATTGGATTGGTCGGATCTAGTTTTCAAGTTTGGATTCTGTTTAAGGTTGTGTGACCGAGACAGATGGGTCACTAAGATTTTATGGATCTAATAAACTGAGTTTCCAGGATATATTGGATAAGTCTGTGCTCGTGTTCCTCATCAGCATTCTCATCTATTCCAGAATCAGAGTTGTGCAGCGGAAGCAAGGTAGCAGCTGTGCGAGGAAGGAAGTAAGTTCAGTCTTCTGATGTTTGTGGATTTCGAAGGATCTTGGAAGACCATTTTGTTGAGTAGGATCCATGGTTTGTTTTGGTCCATTTTTTTAGAAAAGCATCAGCATAAGTTGAGCTGATCTGGAAGAAGTTAGGCAGCCCAGGATCGTCAGAAGGAGTTATGTAGATAAGATGGATGAATCTAGAAATCAAAGTTGGAGACTTCATTGTTGTTAAGGTTTCTCTGATTAAGAGAGCAGTATGAATGGGTAAGATTGGATGGCTAGCTATGAGGTATTTGGGATTACTTATCTGTGTTCTTAATAGGATAAGTTCTTTTGTCTTTAGGATTTAATTGCCAGTTTGGATAGCTGGAATTCATTGTATTTCACGTATCTCTGAGGGAGTACGTGTATGATCCATTGCTGGTTGTGGAATCAGTAGCTCATAAGGATTTGGAAGTTGAGCTAGACATGGGTATGATCTGATATTTTGTTCAGATTGGTGGATCTAGAAAGAAGAGGAGCTCTGGATTATAGTGGTGTAGTTAGTTTAGCTTCTGTAGAGCGAGTCTCCCAATAATTTATACTTGGGAAACTCTAGATAGTGTTAGTAAGATCTATCCTGATTTGTGCCAGGATGGTTAGTTAGATTTGAATGTTTGATTGGTTGCTTTGGTTGTTAGTAACTGGATGATAGGTATGCTTTGCTGTTTGAGATTGAAATCTTTGCTGGGTTATTAAATTATCTTTGCTTTTAAATTTCGAGGATGAAATTCTTTTAAGGGGGAGGAATGTGACGACCCGGAATTTTGGGCAATATAAATATAATAATCTTTATTAATAATTTAATTGGTTTGATAATTTTCTTTTATAATTTTAATTTGAATGGGTAATTTAATCTTTTAAAGGCTAATAGATATTTAATCTGGCAATACTGATTTATATCTTTTCAAACAATTTAAAAATGGGTAAAATTTGTCTTTCAAAGCTAATAAAATATATATTCTATTTATAATGTATATATTGATGTATATATTGTGAATAGAAAATCTTTTGTTTAAATAAAAGATGTATTTTCAAATTGTAATATATATTTATATATATGTTATGATTTGAAGTTGTTTTGAAAGTTAATATAATAATTCTCAAACTAATGTGAAAAATATTTCTATTTAAAATATATATGTATATTTGTATATATTGAGGTTTGGTTTGAATTTAATTAAAGTGTTTCAAATTTTAATATATATATATATATATATATATATATTTTAATTTGGAAAGTATAATTTAATATAGTATTTTTAGAAAAGGGTATTTGGAA
The DNA here is from genome assembly GCA_030765085.1 of Allium cepa. NCBI lineage: Eukaryota > Viridiplantae > Streptophyta > Magnoliopsida > Asparagales > Amaryllidaceae > Allium > Allium cepa. Next base: position 951,179,468 of record CM060934.1, on the reverse strand, counting down.
TTTTAATTTATATTTCTTAAACAATCAAGATAATTATTTTGGATTTAAGAATATATGCATAAGATTTTATTTGAATATAATTTGTTCCTTTAAAAGTAATTTATATATATATATATATATATATATATATATTAAGATATGCATTTATTAATTAAAAAAATTAATTTAAAAAGCTTTTAAAATCATTTTTAAAATTTAATTAAAATGCTTAGGACTTGTGTAAATACATTAACACATGTTGGGAACATGTGTCAGGGAATTAAGAGATATAAGTGGACAAATGTAAGTTTTTAAACAAGTGTCATCTCTAAATTTTATTTTCTTTAATTTTTCATAAAATAGTTCATAAAAACATACTCTTCTTCTTCAAATCTTTTACCTATTCTCAGCTGTAACAAAGAGGATTTCGAAATTAAAATCTTGTAAAACTTCTCACCAACAAAAATTTTCAAATCCTGTTAACCATTTTCAAAAATAAAAGCCTATAAAATCCTCAAAGCATTTTCAAAGCCTGTATCAAGTTTTAAGCAAAGTTTAGCAAGCAAGAAAATCTGGAATCAACAAGAATCAACATCAGTTTTCAAGTGTTTAAAACCTGAGATCAAGCATGCAAAGATTTCAACTTCAACGGCAAAAAGAAATTCAAAAATTTGCAGTTCCAGGATCAAAAATTCAAACTGCTCTCAGTTCTTTAAGTTCAGGTGAGTAAACATTTGTGTTTAAAAACAGTTTTTAAAACCTGTGAAAATGCTTAAATGTTTGTGATAAATTGCTGTAGGATATGATTGTAGATGTTTATGATGTGAATGCACGTATGTATATGTGTGTGTATATATATATATATATATATATATATATATGAATGTCTATGCATATGAATGTATATGTCTGTATGTATATAGCTTGACCCTGTGATGATTTCTGTTCCAAGCAACAGAACAAAAATTCCTTTCTTCCAAATGATTTGTTGTTAGGCCATGTTGTTTAAAAATAAAAGTACCGCAACATGATAATATTAATTTAAAATTATAGCAGGAAATTTTATTAAGTATTCATCTCAAAAAAAAATTGTAAATGACAGTGAAAATCAAATTGGTTAAAAATCGATCATGGTAATTTGAAGTTTGAATTATACATCCAGATTAGTGATAGAAAATGATGAATTTAGGAATTAAAATCACAATTTTTAGATTTGTAAAAGGTGAAATATTCTGGGATGAACGGGAATTGGGTTTTGATCGAATTCTGGCGATCGGCATGGTAATGTCTGATGATTTTTGGGTTGAAGGTGGATGAAGTGTTGACGGTCACGAGAAAAATAGTTTTGGATTTTATCCTCGGCCGTGGTGGCAAGGCAGCGTGGAAGTAGGGTTTTGCTATGGGTTTGGTTCGTCTGTGTTGTCGAGGCGAATTGGACGACGGTGGCGCATCGTAGTCAATCGCGATGGTGGGGATGGTTGCTGGAAGGTATGGCGAAGCTTGGGTGAAGGGGGCAGGTGATCTCGAGGTCGGAGGCGTCGTAACGATGAAGTTTTCTGGCTATGGTGATTTCCTGTTTGATCGAGATGCCTCGTTTTTGTCTCGTGGGATTTTCGTGCGATCTGGGTGTTCGAGTGTGGTCGCGTGAGTTCGTGTGACGATCGAGCGTCGCCGTGACGATCACCGAAGGAGGGAGGCGCCGGTGTACGTGCACCACGTGCATGCTGTGTCTGGGACGATGGGTTTAAGAGGTGGCTCGGGTTTTGTCTCATGCTAGTGAACGTTTTTCTCGAAGCTGATGGAGTAGGTGAGTGACTCGAAGGCAAACACGGGCTCGCTTGGGGTTCGACTCGGGTTTCGTATCGATGGGTAATCTGGTTTTTAAGTTAAAACAAAACTTGAAAGGAAAACAAGTCTACAAAATTTTAAAAGCAAAGTTTTGTAAGAACAATTTAAGTTTTACAATTCAAAACTAGTCCTTTCAAAAAATGAAAGCAAGATTTTAAGAATGTTTTAATTTAATATATTTCATGTTTTGAAATGGTTAGATGGTTGATTTTTTAAGTAGTTAATTAAATTAATGTTGAATTTTAATTCAAGATATTTTCAATGTAAATATTAAATCAAGTTTAAAGGATATGAAATTAAGATGAATATTTGTTTAATTTAATTAAACATGTTTAAAAAAAGATTTTCAAAGATTTTAAGTGTATTAAAAATTAAGGGTTTAAATTGTTTTGTTTAAAAGTAAATTTTGTTCAAATTTATAATTATTTCTAAATGATTTAAATGAAGTTTAATGATAGAAATTAATATTTAATTTAAATGAAAAGTTTATCTTTAAAGGTTGAATTTAATTAAGGATAATAAATAAATAAATTAAATTAAAGCTTAATTACTATTTGTAATTAAGGGTAATTACTTAATGAAGTAATTAGTGAATGGTTAATGAATTAATTAGGAAGTAAGTGATTTATTAATTGGATAATTAATTAATGTAATTAATTCTAGGTTAATTAATTAGCTAATTAATTAAAGATAATCACTTAATAATTAATTGAGCACAATTACCTAATGAAGTAATTAATGGATAATTACTAAATGTAATTAAGAAAGAGAAGTTACTTATGGAAGTAATTAGTAGGAAATTACTTATGAATTGGTAGCGATTAAGGGTTAATCACTTGATGTTATTAATTAAAGGATTGATTAATATAATTGATTTGAAAGTTAATTAATTAAAGAGTAATTAATTAATTAAAGGATTAAGGTTAATTAATGATGTGATTAATTACTTGTTAAGGTAATTAATTAGAGAGAGTAATTAACTAATGAAAGTAATTAGAGGATAATTACTTAATGGAAGTAATTAAGGGTTAATTACTTAGTTAATTTGGTTAATTGATTAATGTGATTAATTAATTAATTAATGTGATTAATTTAAGATTAATTACTAAATGTAATTAATTAGAAATGTGATTAATTAATTAAGGATTATTGATTAATGTAATTAATTAATAATTACTTAATGAAGTAATTAAGGATTAATTAATTAGTGTAATTAATTAAAGATTAATATAATTAATTTAGGAGTTAATTAATTAAGGTAAATAATTATAAGATGATTAATTACTGTTTATGATTAATTAGGACTAATTAATGAAGGTGGTTAATTAAGGATTAATTATTTAATCAATTAAAAGTTTAATTAATTAATGAGGATCATTAATTAATATAATTAATGAAATTAATCAAGGTTGATTTATGAAAGTAATTAATTAAAGTATGATTAATTGTAATTAATTAAGGATTAATGTAATTAATTATAGTTAATCAATTAATTAATGAAAGTAAATGGAGGATCATTAATTAATGTAATTAATAATAGTAATTAAAGGTTAATTACTGTAAATGGTTAAGTATAATTAATTTGTGAAATTAATTAAAGGCTAATTACTTGAATGTAATTAAAGGATAATTAATCAAGGGAAATTAATTAAGGAAGATCATTAAGAGGTGATTAATTAGTTAATTTGTAATTAATTAATGAAGCAGGATTAAGGTAATCCAAGTGATTAAGGGTTAATAATTAATTTAATTAAAGGTTAATTAAATTGATTAAGAGTTAATCAAACATGCTTATGGATGATTGATATTGGATGATTTTGACATGATATCTCTGATATGTGATATGGATGCTTTGTGAGACGATTGATTGATATGAACTATCTATATTTGATATTGCGAATCATATATCTGTTTATGTTATTACGAATATAAGTTGAAATTGTTTAAACCTTTAAACAACTTGGACATTAAAATGGCGTTTGGATTTTGGTGAGATCAGGATCGGGTTTCCATATTTGGATATCCAAAAACCACATCGATCCAAATTAAACATTAGGTCGTGAATCCATATGGAGTTCAAGATGAAGACTCGAGGTGTAAGAACTATTCATCGTTAAAACTCTAAGGGTAATTCCAAGAGGAGTTAATGGGGGTAGTACTTTCAGGTTCGAGATGGTGATTCAAAGTGCAAGGGCTATGGTCGTTAGCTCTAAGGGTGATTCCAAAATGAGTGTAACGAGATAGTGCCTTCGGTTTCGTTCGAACCCGGAACGAACTTGTATGGATTGAATGCTTTCAGAACATCGTCAGGTGGACGATGAGCATTCTAAGATAGATGTGTTCTATAAAGGTAATCGTAGCCTCAAGCCTCATCAACCGGGAATGGCTAAAACTGGGGAGGTGCAGCAAGGTTAAGTGGGTAGCACCCAAGTAGGACGAGATTTACACCTGTCTAGAGGTCCCTTTCTATTTCGGCTTGGTGTGTGGTTGGTCGCGCCAACCACGGGGTGGTCTTGTTCGGGACTATCTAGTAAGGGATGGTTCCGGCCTTGTGTTGCAGGGGATTTAGGGTGGATCCTCGGTACGGTAATCTAGGCCCCGTACTGTGACGGGCGGTACCCCAGTAGCCCTGCCATTGATGGAAACCCATTCTTCCTACGAGCCCTTACGGTTTTGATTGTATACCTATGTAGCTGGAATTTAATAGATGTAACAATTTCAGTATTTCTTATTTACTTGAAAACCCTAGACACTATTATAATATCACTGGATTTCCTATCAAATGTTTTGGTAAGCGTAAGGTAAAAAATTTCCATGTTTATGTGTGGGAAGTCTTATGTGATACCTTTCTTTCAAAGGATTTTTAAAAGTGAAGCAATTTTAACCCGTTTACTCACACTAGACCCATGTCTGACCCATGTGTTTATTTTCTGTTTTATTAAACTCTTGGGTACTCATATTATGTATGAGCAGTCGAGGGATTCGAGTTAGCTTGACGAATTCTGGAGGAGATTTGGAGCTGGAGGCTTCAGCATGTAGATATATAGTTGTTTCGCCGCGTTTGTATTGTATCTGTATCTTTGTGATATCTTGAGTTGTATACTTAGACAGGTGTTTATAACTGTCTTATATGAGTTGTATAGGTTGTGTAAGTCTGATGTTATGATACTATGTCATATTTTATGTGATATATTATATTTCATTCGTTCCGCTGTGAGTATCTGATGTTGTTGAGTTTCTTCTTTCCTATCTTTTCTTCTTCTATCCCTTTCTTTCTTAAATCATGATGCGTCTTTCTAGTAGATGGAAGACGGGTCGTGACAATTATGAAAATAGTTCTTACGTATTTCAAAATTTTGATGGCTGAAAATAATTATGATGAAAGCGATAAGGATGCTTATAAGTATTGATTTAATTTTAGATGACGAATGTAGTCATTGATCATTAGCGATAGTAAAGGTTAGGGGTGCGGTGATGTTGATTACATAGTCAACATTGCAATCAATTGATAAGGCAATGTCACTATATTATTTGGTATTGCTAATTTTGTTAATCATCTATAAGGTATATGCTTAAGTGAATGTCGTATATTGCTTTTGATTGGTCATGTATATCCTATTGTGATCTAAATGAGGCTTAGTGGTTGCTATGGGTAATTAAATGTCTGAATTGTTGCTGTTTTTTTATTTGATAGATAAATAACCGACTATCAAATCTTGGCCAATTTTGACTTAGGAAGTAAATAAAAGCTTCGTGTGTTCATATGCGTTGAGTTCCCCCAGGAGAACTCATTCAGGTGAAACATCTCTAGCTTTATGGGATATGTTTGATATCCTTTGGGACTCTAGTATAGTCCACTTATTTCTAAAAGAACCAAGAACGAGTCAATGAAAAATTATCGGTTGTTGGTTTGGAGAGATCAAGATCGGATAAGTTCAAATTATCTGAAAACCACTTCGATCCAACTCAAGAATTTCGAACTGAAGAAATCTTGCATAGTATGGAATCGAAGACGGAGCTTTTGAAGTGTAGGGGCTACTTGTTACTAATCCTGAGGGTGATTCCAAAATGGATGTAGTAGAGGTAGTGCCTTCGGTCGCTTAGAACGAGAACGAACTTGTATTTATGAATGCCAGCATGACATTTCTGCCTAGAGGGCAATGCTACCATTCCAAGATGGTCTACTAAGAGAAAAGGTAAAAGCATTGCCTCAAGCTTCACAACCTTGGAAATGGCTAAAACATGGTAAATGCAGCAGTGTTGTGTGGGTCGCTCCCATTATGGTGTGTCATCATCTTTCTAAATTAATATATTATATATTTGATTGTGCATAAGAGCTCTCGATAGAGGTAGGGATAACCGGGGTGATGACATGTTCGGTACTATCCAAGTTCAGAGTAGACCAGTTCTGTGCTAGCAAGGGTGTACAAAGTTTAGGATCTGACCCCAGGTATATTTTATCTAGTGGTTTGTTATACGGAAGGTAGTCCCATATCTTGACTTGATTGTATACGTATTATGTTGAAATTTAATAATGTAAAAATTTCCTCTATATTTCCATATTTATTTTAGACCAAGACATTATGATAATAACAGAGGATTTTATATTGAATTTTTTGGTTATCATAGGGTAAACGCCCATCTGTGTTTATGTGCGGTATGGTCTTACGAGATATCTTTTATTTTAAAATGGTTTGAGACGTAGAAAGCAATATGATTGATTAGACTAAGCTTTCTTATGTTGGTTTACCAGACAGATCTGGGCATTATTTTCTTATATGCTTGGGTCGGCCCAAGCATTTATTTAAGATTCAGCAGGACACTTTGGATCTTTTAGGAGACGAACTAGACTCTCCAAGGTGTATATATTGAGTGCGTATTTGTTAGTGATATAAAAATATTTTATATTATGTTCATTTATTGGTTGAGTGGTTTATGAATTCTTGTCGAGACGTGAGGCACCACGATGTTGATTGGGGTTTCTAAACACCTAAACTAGGAAAATCGACGTAATATTGTTTTAAAATCTGGTAAATGAATAATTTTACCTAAGAATGTATTTTTTATATATAAAGGAATGGTTTTCAAAAATAAAATATAGTTATATATGATGTGATTGTTGTTGGGAGATGATAATATTTTATTGTTATCATTTAAGGTTTGTTTAGTTATGCTCGTCCAGAGCATTAATTATTGTTGAGTGGTTCATAAGTAATTTTCCTTAGTAAAGTATAGGTTGGGTATATTAGAATTTGTGGGAACATTGAAACAAACACCTTGTGAATTAATTTTTAGAATTTGACTATAAGGCGTTCGTTGATAATGTTGGGTTAAAATTGGGTTTAATATAAGGTGTTTATTAAAAAAATATTTCAGACAATTTTATAAAGGTCGATTTTATAAATCAGGATTATAAAATATGTTTTGAAAATAAGATGGATTTCAGAGAATTTAAATTCTGGAGGCTTTGATAAAGTTTTTAATGATTATTGGAAGAGTAGTAGAAATTTTTCTTCAAAATACATTAAGATACAAATATTTTGAAAAAGAATTTAAGAGTAAGATTTTTCTTTGGATAGTTCGAAGAATGAGTCTCGATCTTTTTTGTGATGATCTGAATAATCTTGTAAGTGACCATATGATGTTTACTTAGGAAGATGTGCACTTAGTAAATTATTCTCTTTGTCATTGTACAATCGAAACGGGTTCAAATCCGAATGAATCCAAAGTAAGTGGATGATAAATATTTTGTTGAAAACTATTTAGTTGGAAATATATAATATTGTTTCAAATTGGGATTTGAAAAGAAGAGCCTTTCATAATTAACTAGTTTGAGTGGCTCGAAAGTGACTAAAAATGGGAAATGGATGTGTTCGGATGGTAAACACTTCTCTTGAATATTACCCTTCTTGGTAGGGGGATATATGATACTATTAGTAGTACCCAGTTCCTTGATATCATTTTGGAGTTACTCGGGCTACATGTATATTTCTATGGATTAAAATATATAATTCCATTTCGAAGGATTTTCGAAATAAAAACCGCGTATTTAGCTCTGAAGTTTCGAAATATAAAGGTACCTTGATTAAGAATGATTTAATATATGAAGCTTTTAATTGAGTTAAATTTTATTTGATGTTATTGGGCCAGCTGGACACCTTTACCTTAGAGGTGTCTAAGAAAAAGTAGATTCTAGGATAGAGTTGGGATACCGGCATCTACTCTTCTTAGCTACTTGGCAGGCCGAATGGGTAAAGAAGTTGTGTTGGTCGACTCAGTTTTAAGACACAAAATTAATTTGGATCCACATTTGAATGGTTAAAAACTAAATAGAATTAAAAATCAAATGTTTTGTATATACTCTTAGGATGTAGGAGAATATTATACAAGTTAATAGATTAAAATGATTTTATGAAAGTTTCATAAATAAGTTGTATCATTTAAAAATGTTTGAACGTAAGCTAAAATTATTAAGAAATGTTATCATAAATAATTTTGCAAGGGTAAAAATAACTGGGTAGTAAGAACCTATTGGTGAATATGTAAGTTGTGCATAGATCATTTTCACTTTCTCACATTGTTCTAGATCCAAGATTCGAGTACATGACTTGAGGTATTCCACACCATTCCGATAAGGATTTATCACTCAATTTTTGATGAAGAACACTTGGTGAGGGTTCCCAATTTAGAACCAAAGGTTTTCTATCATAATATATGCCTATGTAAGGAGAATGAAGGTTTCTAATTAAGAAGCCTGATCAGAGTCCACACTAGGAAATCAAGTGAGCGATACTAGTTCGAAAATAAAAGTTATACACTCGAGTGAATGATCAAATCATATTTTTCATAGAAATGATCTATGTACATCATATGGATTGACGAGTAGTGTCAAGTGTTTCTAGGTTAGGGCTGTGGTAAAATTTCGGGGTCGAAATTATTTCAAAGGGGAGAGTGTAGCCCAAAATTTTACCACTTTAGTTTATGAATATTTAATTTATTTTAAATATTCTAATATTGGGTTATATAATTGAAATAAAATATTTTAAATAATAAATAATAAATGATAGTGGTGAAATCGTTTTCAAAAATTTTTTACAAAAATATTTAGTTCAAAGAAAAATCGAAAATGTGACCGGAATTAGATTTTTGAATTTTTGGCTTTTCGTGGGCTAAAGGTTGCCGGAAATGTTATGATCAAAATAGCACCAATGTATACACATTCATTTATAAATAAAATTAGAATAATATAACATATGTGTGTGTCGATATATGTTAGTTATGTTTTTATATATATATATGGGATGTGACATTTTCCTAAGTAAGTAATATATATATATATATATGATCATTTGAAACACTAAGTACACAATCATTTAATGCATGTTGGCTTAGGAGATGAGAGGGGGGACAAGAAGGTGGCATGAGTACCATAGGGTGGAGGAACATGGTGAGGTGGCGCAAGGTAATGGAGGGTAAAGTACAAGGGTAGTTTAGTAATATTTCCATTTCATATAAAAGTAAATTCCCAATTCTTTATTCTTATTGTTTTTCATTTCTATTTCCATTTCACAAACTCCATCTTCTTCATGAATATATTCCATGGTTTTTCTAAAGGTTAAAAATATTGTATTTCGCTTATAAACTACTAAAAACATTGTTTAAACAACCTCTTTCCATTTCTACTCCTTCCTACCACTAAAATCAAGCCACACACCCATTTTTCCAAGCATGGGCGAACCTCCACCTTCATTGTCGAACACCCTCTTGGCCTTAAGGCCTTCAATTTTCCATTTTATTTTAAGAAAAACAAAGGCCTAGTTCTGATTCAAGTCATACTGCTATTTCTAGGTGTTTTGGTTAGCTTTTGGTGAGTTAAAACTCACTCTTTTAAATAATGTTTGAACTTTATTTTTGATTCTATTGGTTGCTAAATATGGTAATTGTTGGATGAAATTGAATTGACTTGTTTGGATATATATGTGCATGGCTATGATGTTATATAAACTTGGAATGATAAAAGTAAAAGTAAGTTAGTTAGTAAAGTTTGGAAGTTAGGTCCTTTACTAAGTTGTATGTTGTGATGGCATATATTTATGTTGTGATCATTTTATTTTATATGCTAAAACTTAGCTCTTGACGTGTTAAAGCGACTTAAGATCCTTTGGATAAATTGAATCGTGGTTTACTAGTTTTTAATTACGAAAAGATTTCCAAGTTCTAACTTTTTTAGTTTCCAAATCCTTGTTTTTGTTTTCCAAAACATATTACTATGTTTATAAAAAATTAAGGTATAAAGCATAATAATTTTAAATTTATTGGTTACAAAAATAAGTTTTGAAAATATCGGGTTGTATAGGGATAGTCGCTATAAATACAATTCGTAAAAACAGACTCTTTTGAAAATTCTAAAAAGTGTTAGCACTTAAGTATCCTTTGAAAAATATTTTCGAAACTTATTTTAAGTATGGATAAGTAATTATTATTTTATTAATTAATTAATGTAATTAGCATGTAATCATTAGTTAAATAGGGAAATTTGTACTTACTTATAAATTAAATAAGTTAAGTATAATTAGTTGGTTAATTTAATTAATTATTAATTATTAATTTACTTAAAAATTAATTATTATTTTAAGTTTAATTATTATTTTAATAATTAAGAGAGGGTTTAAATATTTAATTAATTACCAATTAAGTTAAGACTTAATAAGGGCTTGATTAAGATTGATTTGATTATTATTTAGTGAAGGTTTAAACTATTATTTAATTATTAATAAAAGATTAATTATGGTTTGATTAATTATTTAAAAGCTAACTATTATTTAATTATTTATTTAAGGATAATTATTATCTAATTATTTATCTAAAAGTTAATTATTGTTTAATAAATAACTAAATGTTTAATTATTATTAAATAAAGATTTAAATGCTATTTAATTATTAAATAAAAATTTTAAATTTTTAAACCACTTTATTTCTAAAGTTCAATTATGTTTCAAAGCAACTCTCTTTTAAAGAATATTTCTAAACCAAGGGATTTCATTGTCGACTACCCTTAAGTAACCCCAATTAAATATGAAACCTAATGACATCTGCTTGGCAGAATAAAACACAATTCTGCTAATTTAATTATAATTGACATCTGTTGGTAGAATAGATCATAGTTCTTCCATAGTTCACCACGTAGATTATGTTGATATCTATTAGGAAGAATAAAACCAATTCTGTAATTATATTAACTTGAACATGTGTTTAGCAAAACAAATTCCGGTTTGTTATTATGGTAACTTGCACATTTATCAATATTGATTGATTGTTATTGCCTGATTCCTTTTACATATCATCTTATTATGTAAATATTCATGTTATAACTGAAATGTTAAACTGAATTGAATGAGAGTCATTACGGTCACTAAGCTTGTTTCTTATTTTGTGAAATCAATCATTTTAAATATATTTTTAGTAATGGTTTTAAAATAATGATATTATTTATTTATAATGCTTAAATTTCATTACGATCTTAAATATGGTATTGAAAGTATAATTAAACCATTATTTTATTAAAAATGTTTTGAAGTAATTTAATACTTTATATAATGGTTGTTTGAAATTATTATTTTGATAATGCAGTAAAGATAAATTTAATGAAGGATGTTTTAAATATTAACTTGGTATTTAACAATGTTTTAAATAGTTGCGTTCTTTATCAAAGGAGCTTTATTAAATGAGATTGATTAAAGGAGTTTAGTTTTTAGATGAGGAAAATTCATAAAAAGAAGTTTTATAAATTGAAAAGAGATCTTGAAATTTGAGAAGAAGTTTTATAAATGATTTTGGATTTATGAAGGAAGTTTTATAAATAATTTTGGATTTTTATAAAAGAGTTTCATAAATGATTTTGAATATTCATGAAAGAGTTTTATAAATGGTTTTGATATTTATAAAAGAGTTTATAAATTAACTAGGGGATTTATAAAGAAGTTTTATAAATGGATTTGGGAATTAAATAAAGGAGATTTCATAAAGTGGAAAAAAATTATTTACAAGGATTTATCAAAGAAGTTTATAAAAGAAATTAAGATTTGACTTCCATATACCGATATTCTTAATTATGGTGGTAAGGAACATTCAATCCACACTTAACAATGGAGGAATGGTGTTTATGGTTATCCTTATCTTCGTTTGTTTCTTTTTAAAACTTTGTTTGATTCTTTTGATATGATTTTGGAATAAGAAATCTTCTATAATGTTTTTTGAATATACCTATGCCAGTGAGATAAGTATATGAATATTTTGATAAGTATTTTGAAAAGGGATTCAATAAATGAAAAACCTATTTAAATTAGGCTTAGTGGTTTCCATGGGTAATTAAATCTTTAAATTTTTGTTTTTTGTTTATTTAATAGTTAAATAAACTCAAGCATTTCAAAGTGTATACATCTTGAAGAGTATGGTATCAGAGATGGAGCATTTGAAGTGCAAGGGCTGCTTGCTACTAATCTCGAGGGTGGTCCCAAAATGGATGTAGTAGAGGTAGTGCCTTCGGCTTCATTTAAACCTAGGTCGAACTTGTGTGGATGAATGCTAGTGTTGCATTTCTACCTAGAAGGCAGTGTTAGCATTCCAAAATGGTCTATTAAGAGAAAAGGTAAAAGCGTTACCCTAAGCCTTGCAACCTGGGAAATGGTTAAAACAGGGTAGATGCAGCAAGGCTATATGGGTCGCTCCCATTCGGATGTGTCATCACCTTTCTAGATTATCATATTATGGATTGGGCGTTGCATGAGTGCTCACTATAATGGTTGGGAAAAACCACGGTGATGACATATTTGGTACTATCCAAGTTCAAGGGTGGGCCGGTTCTTTGTTGGCAGGGGTAGACCAAGTTCAGGGTCTGAACCCAAGTACATTTTATTTAGAGGCGTACTGTAAAGAAGGTAGTCATTTACCTTGCCATTGTCGGAATGCATTCTCCAATAAGTGCCGATGGACTTGATTGCATACATGTTATGCCGAAACTTAAAAAAGTAAAAATTTCGGCTATGTTTCCATGCTTATTTTAAACCAAGACAGTATGATAATAACAGAGGATTTTATATAAAAATGTTTTTGTTTTCCCAAGGTAGAAACTCATACGTGTTTATGTGGGGCGTGGTCTCCCGTGATACCTTTTATATTAAAAGGGTTTTAAAATGTAGAAATCAACATGATTGATTTGATTGAGCTTTCTCATGCTGGTTAACGGACTGATACGGATGATATTTTCTTATAACGCTCGAGTCAGCCTAAGCATATTTTTTAGATTTAGCAGAACATTTTGGAGCTTCCAGAAGATGAGCTGGATTCTCCAAGACGTATTAACATATCTTATATTCTTTCACTGGTCTGTTTTGTTTTATTCTTGTTTGTATTTGTCAGCAATTATAAGGACTGGCTATTATAACTGTCCAGGAAGATAATAGGACGGTGTACTATGATGTTGTATATAAATAAAGATGATTTCTTTCTATAAAGTTTTTGTGTATATTATACATTTCTTGTCACGATGTGAGATTCTTTCTGTCCTTTTTTCTCTTCCCTCCAAATGACCTGTCTATTGGACACTTAAATGATGAGCGCATGAATACCAAGGATGTTTTAAGTGTCGTCTTTAGGTGTAAGAAAGGTAGATCGTTATACGTGTATCAGAGCTTAGGTTGAGCAAATACCAAGGCTTTGGTGGGGTTGACTCATATGAGATGGGTAAGTGAGACCTTAGAATGATTTGAGTGTATACATTGAGCGCGTATTTGTTAGTGCTAAAAAAATGTTTTATATTGTGTTCATTTATCGGTTGAGTTGTTCATGAATTCTACTAGAGATGTGGACACCACGGTGTCCATAGGGATTTCTTAACCTATAAACTAGGCAAATCAACATAGTATTATTTTAAATTCTGGTAAATGAAATAATTTTACCTAAGAATAATTTTTTATACATAAAGGAATGGTTTTCAAAAATAAATTATAGTTATATATGATGTGATTGTTGTTAGGAGATGGTAATATTTTATTATTATCATTTAGGATTTGTTTAGTTATGATCGTCCAATTTAAGCATTAATTATTATTGAGTGGTTCATAAGAAAGTTTCATTAGTAAAATATAGGTTGGGTATATAGGAATTTGTGAGAACATTGAAATGAACACTTTGTAAACTAAAAGTTTCACAATTTGACCATAAGGCGTTCGTTGATAATGTTGGGTTTAAATTGAGTTTAATATTAGGTGTTTATTAAAAGAAATATTTCAGATAATTTTATAAAAGTTGACTTTATAAATTAGGATTATAAAATATGTTTTGAAAATAAGATGGATTTTAAGAGAATTTAAATTACGGTGGCTTTGATAAAGTTTTGAAATGATTCTTGGAAGAGTAGTAGAAATTTTGCTTAAAAATATCTTATGGGATAAATATTTTGAAAAAGATTTTAAGAGTAAGATTTTTCTTTGGACGGCTCGAGGAATGAGTCTCGATCTGTTTTGTGATGATCCAAATAATCTTATATGTGACAATTAGATGTTTTCTCAAGTAGATGTGACAGTGCACTTATTAAATTATTCTCTTTGTCATTGTACAATTGAAATGGATTTGAATTCGAATGAATCTAAAGTAAGTGGATGGTATATATTTTATTGAAAACTATTTAGTTGGAAATATATATAGTATTGTTTCAAAAAGGAATTTTAAAATAAGAGCCTTTCATAATTAACTAGTTTAAGTGACTCAAAAATGGCTAAAAATGGGAAAGGGATATGATCAGATGGTAAACACTTCTCTTGTGTATTCCCCTTCTTGGTAAGAGGATATATGATACTATTGGTTGAACCCATTTCCTTGATATAATTTTTGAGTTACTTGGGCTATACGTATATTTATATGGATTAAAATACATAATTTCATTTCAAAGGATTTTTGAAATAAAAACCGAGTATTTAGCTCTTAAGTTCCAAAATATAAAGTATCTTGATTAAGAGTGAATTAATATACGAAGTTGTTAATTGGGTTAAATTTTATTTGATGTTATTGGGCCGGCTAATAAACACCTTTACCTTAGAGGTGTCTAAGAAAAAGTAGACTTTAGGATGAAGTTGGGTTGCCAACATCCTACTCTTATTAGCTACTTGCCAGACCAAATGGGTAAAGAAGATGTATTAGTCGGCTTGGTTTTAAGGCCCAAAAGTATTTTGGATCTACATCTAATTAGTTAAAAACTGAATAGAATTAAAAATAAGATGTTTTGTATGTACTCTTAGGATGTAGTTGAATATTATACAAGTTAATAAATTAAAATGATTTTATGAAAACGTTTCATAAATAAGTTATATCATTTACAAATGTCTAAAACTAAGCTAAAATTATTATGAAATGTTTTCATAAATATTTTTAGGAGGGTAAAAATAATTGGGTAGTAAGAACATGTAGATGAATATGTAAGCTATATGTAGGTCATTTTCACTTTCTCACATAGTTCTAGATCCAAGATTTAAGTACATGACTTGAGGTGTTCCATACCATTCTAAATAAGGATTTACCACTCGATTTTTGACGTCGAACACTTAATAAGGGTTCCTTTTTTAGAACCAAATGTTTACTATCATAGTATATGCCTATGTAGGGGGGATGATGTTTCTAATCATGAAGCCTGATCAAAGTCTGTACTTGGAAGTCGGGTGAGCGATACTAGTTCGAAAATAAAAATTATGTATTCGAGTGAGTGATCAAATCGAATTTTGCATAAAAATAATCTCTGTACATCATACAGACCATTGAGTAGTATTAAGTGTTTCTCGGTTAAGGTTGTGGTAAAATTTCATGGTCGAATTTCTTTTAAGGGGGGAGAGTGTAACGACTCATAATTTCACCGCTTTAATTTGTGAATATTTAATTTATTTTAAAAATTGAAATATTAGTTTTATAATTAAAATAAACTCCTTTAATAATAAATAATGGTGGTGACATAGTTTTCAAAATTTGTTTACAAAAATATTTAGTTTGAAGAAAAATAAAAAATGTGACAGGAATTTGATTTTCGAATTTTCGACTTGTTGTCGGCTAAAAGTTGTCAGGATGTTGTGATCAAAATAGCATAAATGTATACGCATTCATTTATAAATAAAGTTATAATAATATAACATATATGTACATATATATATATATGTTTATTTATGTTTATATATATGATGTGACATTTTCTTAAGTATATAATATATATATATATATATATATATAAGTCATATTATACTACCTCGTTTGAAACACTACGTACATAAGCATTTAATGCATGATGGCTTAAGAGATGAGAGGGTGACAAGAAGGTGGCGTGAGGACCTTAGGGTGGAGGAGTATGGTGAAGTGGCGCAAGGTAATGGAGGGTAAAGTACAAGGATGGTTTAGTAAATTGTTATTTCCATTTCATGTAAAAGCAAGTTCTTAATTCTTTCTTTTTATTTTTTTCATTTCTATTCCATTTCACAAACTCCATCTTCTTCATGAATATTTTTCATGGCTTCCTTGGTTTTTATAAAAGTTAAAAATCTTTTTTTCAACTCCTAACTCTTAAAAATATTGTTTAAACACCCTCTTTCCTTTTCAACTCCTTCTTACTACTAAAATCAAGCCACACACCCATTTTTCCAAGCATGGCCGAACCACCACCTTCATGGACGAACACCCTCTTGGCCTTAAGGCTTTCAAATTTTCATTTTAGTTTAAGAAAAACAAAGGCCTAGGTCTGACTCAAATCATAGTGCTATTTCTAGGTGCATTGGTTAGCTTATGGTGAGTTAAAGCTCGCTTTTTTAAATAAAATTTTAACTTTATTTTTGATGTTGTTGGTTGCTAAATATGGTAATTTTTGGATGAAATTGATATTGACTTGTTTGGATATATATGTGATTGGATATGATGTTATATAAACTTGGAATGAATGAAAGTAAAAGTAATTTAGTTAGTATGTTTGGAAGTTAGGTCCTTTACTAAATTGTTTGTTGTGATGGCACATATTTATGTTGTGATTGTTGTGTTGTATATGCTAAAACTTAGCTCTCGACGTGTTAAAGGACTTGAGATCCTTTGGATAAATTGAATCATGCTTAACTAAGTTTTCAATTACAAAAAGATTTCCAAATTCTAACTTTTTTGGTTTGAAAATCCTTGTTTTTGTTTTCCAAACATATTACTAAGTTTATAAAAAAAATTAAGGTATAAAGGATAATAATTTTAAAGTTATTGGTTATAAAAATAAGTTTTGAAAATTTAGGGTCGTATAGCGATAGTCGCTGTAAATACTGTGACGACCCACACTTGGCACCCTCTGAATCCGACACCAAACCACACATTGCCGAGCACATGATGTAGATTTGTCGATGTACGTAATCATAGAAATGCACTTTCAAACACTCGTTCATACAAGTTGTCCAAGAACAGGACAAACCGAAGGTACTTTTCTACCACATCCTGTAGGGAAATCCCTAGGATTAGTAGCGACAGCCCTTGCAATGGATATTTCATAACGAAGAGATTACTTTACTGGAAGTATATTGAGATTTTATCCCCAAACGATCAACAAGCAGTCCTTCACTATGAAAATCCTAAAATCAATATCATCAACCAACCTACACAATTGCCGCATATATGTTGGTCTAAAGTGGTTTTCAGATAAATTTGATCCTGGTCTCTTCGCACCAACAACGCAAAAGCATTTCTAAACCTCACACAGAAACTAAGTCTCATAGACTCATTAAGTCTCCAACTTTCAACTTTCTATCCTTCGACAAAGAGGGAAGCTCGATGGATTGGGGTAATCACTCTGCACTATATGAATCAACATTCTCAACACAAATGATAATCTTGCCTACACAGTTAGTTACGTACTAAATGTACGACTAATTAGTTTCCACATCAAGTTGAGAAACTAAAATGGCCAAATTTGATAGTCGGTTATTTAACTATCAAAGCAACAAACAAAATGTAGCAATTAAGTAATCGTTGGGCCTGATTTTATTAATCATTTATAAATCAAATCACTTTCGAATTATTTACTTCAAAATATCTTTAAAAGGATAATACTCACAACCATTTCACTTATTGGATATTTGGAAAACATTTTCATATACTTATTTTAATAATAAGTAAATTTATAAATCGTTTTATTTTCAAACCATTTAAATTCCATTTTATAATATCACTTTCCAAGCTTTCATTTTGTTTAAAGGATTATTCACTATCCAAAATCGTTAATATAATTCCTTTACTAAATCCATTACTTCTACGCATTTAATTTAAAGTATTATTCACTGACTAAAATCGTGAATATGTATAATTTCTTTTACCAAATTCATTACTTCTACACATTTAATTTAAAGGATTATTCACAGTCCAAAATCGTGAATATAATTCCTTTTATAAAAGTCCATATTTAGCTCATCAAATTAAATTGATTTCACATTTATAAAACAGTGTTTATGAATTCTATTTATAATTTATAAACACTTCCATGTATAAAATTCCTTTTTAATAAATTTCCATTTCAATCTCATTTATAAGTCAAAATCCAATTATAAGTTAATATTTATATAAATCTCTTTTATTTGCAAATTCATTCTTTTTATAAATTTATAAATCTTATTTACTTATAAGATTCAACTATAGCTCCATTTTAACACTTACAAAATTCGTTTATAATTCCGTTTCTTTTTCTTTATAAAATATCAATTTTATAAATCTCATATATATAAACCATTTATAATAAGTTCAAAATCCCAATTTAACTTATTTTAATAATTTTATAAATCTTATAGATAAACCATTTATAATAAATTCAAAATTCTCATTTTAACTTATTTAACAAAATTGTTAACATCGGATTTCAAAAATCATATTCTGATTATATTTCACAAAGCCATAATTTTTACAATGTAAAAATTATAAAATTTATGTATTTAAAATAGATCCATTTCTTTAACAATTCAAAAATTATTAAAAAAAATATATTTTTGAAATCATTTTGAAATCCTTTTTAAACAAGAACATCATTTTATTATTTTGAAATTCCAAAATATGGCCTAATGCTACAACAACACTAAATAAGAGGATTCATATCAATCACATCAATCATATCAATCATGGCATCTAAACATCATATATCACATGATAAATGCATATATATAACAATATCTATCAATAAAAATCAACACTTGTGAAGAATCCAGTTGGATTCCTCCAACCTGTAACCTGCAACAGATATACATATTAGAATATATGTACAATGTCCGCTTCGCGGCAGACGTGTGTACAAAGTGTCATTCGCTCGTACACGAGAACGTACAGGGTCTCATCAGCTAAATATACGAGAATACATCCAAACCAACTAATATATATATATATATATATATATATATATATATATATATGTATATCATATATCATCCGAACAATCATCATAAACAAATTTATTCTCACTTATATAAAAATATAAGCGAGTCAGAAAGAGTGTGTTGTACTCACTTGATTGTAGTCATCGTAATAGCGATTTATTTCAATTAAAATTAAACAAGCGTTTAGTTTAACCAAAATTTTAACTATCTCTAATAAAATACAATCCAGCTTTATCACGTAGTATTCACGAATACGAACTCAATGCAACTTGTTTCGTGTGAAATGGACCTCATATGACAAAGTTATCAATTTTATAAGTTTTACACGAATTATATATTAAATAATTTACGTTTTTTTTATTTACCATCAGAAAAATCACAGCCGTCCATCTCAGATCCAACTCCCCATGCCTTTTCTTCCTCCATGCATTTTCACTCCCCTAGGTTCACGTTCGAACCAAATAGCATCGCCACGTTCACTCGATTTATGCTCCTTCCATGATGAACTAGAACACGATCGGAGAGTGCCAAACGAAGCGCCGAGTTCCACTCCTCCACCGCCATGAGCCTCGTCGAGCTCAGCCCTATATTTTTCCTTGAAAATCCCTATGAACGACAGCCAAACACAAGCCCATTCCTTCCCCCTCGTTGCGCCAATCATGATCAACACCGTTTAGATTATAGAGGAGGACATGCTCTATGATTTTGCTTTAGAACTCGAAGGCTTATTCTTTACAGATTTAGAGATAATAGAGGAGAAGAAGGCGTGTTTCTAGCCATTGAAAGTAAAGTGGCGGTTAGGGTTTGAATAGATTAGGGTTTTGCAAATAGAAAATCTTGTGGCCTTATATAGAAAATTTTCGCGCACTATTCATCTGAAAAATTTTCAACTCCAAACGAAGCGTGCCGCCTGGTGTTTATAATGTGTTATCCCTATTCCGAACATAATGGAATATATATCGGAGGCCAATTCCATCATATTTGGAAGATATATTTTGAGTCGAATTATTTTAATTAAAATTTACTTAAATAAATTTCTACGCGTTTCAGCTTAGCACGAGCAAACCGTAAGTCCGATTGACATGAAATTTGAAATCCTATAATAATTCACTATTACGGATCCAATGAAATTGGTTTTGTCGAAATTCGAGACAGTGTCAAAAATGGCTATTTTTATACGTTAATGAAATATTAAAATTTCCATTCTATAAATTGACATTTAGTTCAATTTTATAAGTTCCCTGACTCCATTCTAATTCAAATAGAATTTAATTCAACTTTATAAATCATTTTCATTCGCATTGAATTCAAATCTTAATTATATACTCAATTAAAAATATTAAATTAAATAATTTAATTATCTAAATAAATCACTATATTTGAAATATAAGTTATTCAACTTATAAAAATTCACTTTTGAACATTTAAAATCAATTAGATATTCCAAACTCGAACGACTGAAAAACTGGGTCATTACGTTCTTCTCCTTAAAAGAATTTTGTCCCCGAAATTACTATGTAAGAAAAATGATACAACTTTATTAACTTTTCAAAATAATTTAATTGAAATAGATTATCAATTCTTTTAAGTGTTTAACTTTCACAAAATCAATCGGTATCAATTTTTTATAAAAACTTTTCTAAGTCTTCACATTCATTTATATTTATTAACTAATATCATTTCAAAATCAACTAACATCATTTCAAAAACCAACAAATTTCGTTTCAAATAATAACTCAAAATCACATTTTTGTTATCAAAAATTATCCAAAGTTTTCAAAAAAAAAATCTAGTGCCTTAAATTTTCAAAAAAAATTCATTATAGCTTCCTTTGCGTGGCTCGATCTAGAAAAATCACAACATATATATCACAAATATACATCTCATCTTCGAGGATGAGGCATCCCATAGGGAAAAATTATAAAAGTATGATATGTAATCCGAGATATGTACTTTATATATTATTAGCAAGCATGTACGGCTAATATAGCGCGAAAGCGAGCTCCAAATGCGAAGCAAACATCATCTGCACCTACTATACACTCAACAAACAATAAGTACATGTATATAGATAATAATATCAATATATAACATATACCAGTGCAACAACTATATACGCCAATATAGCAAATGCAACATAAGAAACCATCAAACAACTACCATCCAACTAACAACCATCCAACAAATTTACAACCAAATTGGTTCAGAACGAAATCAATATTCATTCCAAATCCAATTCAATTTAATTGTTTATCAAATTTACTCTGATTTCAATTCGATTTCATTTAACTTGCCTTAAGTTAGATTCCAATTCTAATAATCCATTCTCATTTCGCTTTCATTTGATTCTTAACGAATTAGTTTGATTCGCTTGCATTTCTTATTACCCTTTAAATTATTTGTATTCACTTACATTCATCACTTCAATTTATTTACTAACTTTCAATTAATTTACATTCTACAAATTTACATTCAACATTCATTACATACATTCAACATTCATTACTTACATTCAGCATTCATTACTTCAATTTGTCTTCTTTTCTCTTCACCCCAATGACATATCTTTCAGAAACATAAATGATCGGCACATGAATACCAAGGATGTATTAAGTGTCGTCTTTCAATATAAGAAAGGCAGATCGTTACATAATATTTTTAGGGAAATCTTTAAATTATTTACATCCTTATTTTTTAAAAGTTATTAAAGGAATGAATATCTTAAGCACCTTAAAGTGTTTAGTACTTTAAATTTGTAAATGATAATTGTGTAATAAAGGATGTACGATTATTGTGTAAACAAATTTTGAAAATTATAAAATAAGAAAATAATTGAAGAAAATGAAATTTTGTACTTTGATGATTTGATATCAAAAGAATAAATTATATTAACGAGGTTTTATTTTAAATGATAAATAAATAAGATTTGGTATAAATAAATACCCTAGAAAGCAATCATATTATTTGTAAAATGGAAAGTTTAGAAAATTATGACTAGGAAAAAGATTTTTGCAGAATCAAATTTATAATTTCATGGAATTTTTAAATTTTGTTGACAAGTAGAAATTATGAAAAATAAACCTTAAGAATAAATTAAGAATAAAGAAATTCATTAAGCTTTATAATTATCTTTCCCTCAAAAAGAGTTGAACTTTAATAGTTTTAACTTTTCAAAGAAAGGTTCAAAATTTAACATCGTAGGAAAGAGTTAGTTTTTGCTCGATATTTAGATTTCAAGGTAAGAAGTTAAGGAAAAGAAAAATACTCATATTTTGACTTTGTTTAAAGTTTATAACTAATGATTTGGTGTAATAGTAATAAAAGAGAAGTTACTTGATTTAAATAGGTTGTCTCCTAAACTATTTGTTTTTCTTTTCATTAAAAAATTTATGGTAAAAATATGGACAAATAAATCTAATGTATACCTTGGAAATAGAATTAATAATATTTTAGCTCCTACTCATAGTAGTATTATTTTGTACAGCAAGGCATAGGTATGAAAATCATTATCATATTTATGAGCCTGTTAGCTAATGGAAATTAAAAATTTACAACTCATATCTTTCCGAGGAAATAAAGTTTTAAACCTTAAAACTTTGATTAATTAAGTTTAGAAAAATTCTATTGTTTGAAATTATTGTTTTTGGTGGAAATAAGAACTTATAAATGGCCTTATTGCAGAAAATTTTGTTTTAAAAATGGCTGTAGTAAAATGATCATATCTTTTGATTTACTTATCCGATTTTGGTGATTTTTTTAAGCTAAAATATATTTTAGTAAGAAAAAACTCTCATTAGATCACTTTACCAAGTTCTACAATATTTTATAGCTAGATGTTGTTTTAATCTGAATAAAAAACTCATCCCTGCTAATTATTTCCTGAGTTAAAACATCAACTTGTTTTGATCATAACTTTCAAACCATTAATCCGATTTCAGCAACCTTATGCTTTACGAAAATATAAGGACGTAAGGAAAAACTTTTACATTGTAAGTTTTGCAAGATTTAAGGTTTCTTTATGAAAACTGACTATTAATATAGGAAACTTAATGACTATCATGTCTTTTCAAGCGTTAGCAATTTAAAATTTAATATGTGTATGTCATAGTGCTAAAGGCAAAATATTTTGAATGTTTAGTAATCATCCTACAACCTAAATTAATCTTGAATAAAATTTTAGTTATTGGATATTATTTCGGAAAGAAAAGAGATTTATAGACCATTTTACATCTGCATCTTTTAAAAAGTAACATATTTAATATTTTGATATCAACCAAAGTTTTTATGAAGGCATGTAATAGATTTATTTTGTGTATCAAGTGTTGTAGAAACAATTTTGAATTTTTTTGAAAATTTCAACATCGTAAAATAAATGATTAAATGTTTAAGTATTGTATCTTCTAAATGAGTTTGTTTAAAGCTCATAGTCCATAAATAAATAGAAAATGGGCAAGGAAGATAATTTTAAGTCTCTCAAAGCCATCATTATAATGCTCTAATAATTGTTTTGACTACTCTATTTTACTTGACGGGTTAATACAGATCCTGATTCATGCAAAACCTAGAAAGTAACCTGGAGCTTTGAGTTATGATTATAGAAAACTTTATTATGGGTTTGTTTTATTGAATGTATTACTAATAGTAATATATACCTCTTATATACTTTTCTCCAAAATGGAATTGCAAGGACATAATTATTTTAAGAAGGGGAGTTTTGTAGCAACCCTAGCAATAAGTTACCTTGATTAGAATTTCACAATAGTTCAAACTGGATTTTTAAAAGGGAATTGAGATTTTTATTTCATTCTTTTTAAATTAATAACATATTAGGGTTTTTGATGAAAAGACAATAGAGCATTTTTAAGATTACAACTTGTAGATTTTTATAGAATCGAAACTAAAATGGAAAAAATATTTAAAAAGTTTTGGATGAGTTAATTATAAGAAATAGAAATATTATTTATATTTAATTTTTTCTAAAAATAAAAATCGAATTTGGCAAGGAATAGAACAAGAAAATTTAAATGTTTCTTTGATTAAAAAGGTAACTGGGTTGTTGATTTTTTTAGGCATTGAATTAGTAAATTAGTGTAGCTCATTTATAAATAAATCAAATAGAGTGATTTATATTTTCTTGTCAGGTTTGTATCATAGCTCAAATCCCAAATAAACCATCCTAAGGAGAAAATAATCTTTAGCAAACTTAGTTCACATTTCCTTCTTACAGTAAAAGAAAAACTATGAAACCTTCTTCTCTTTTAAGTCCCAAGTGCAATTCTAGCCAAAGCCCAAATTAATTCAAAATAAATTACTCGAAAATCAAATAAAATTCAGGTTATGATCTCAAACCTTGTTACATCATCTTAGGTATTATATTTCAGTTTTTCAGTATATTAATTAGGTATTATAACAATTTTATTGAGTATCATTTAGGGTTTGCTGAAATTCAAAGACTGGGTTGAAAATGGGGTTTTTGACGAGCTATTTCAAAATCTAAAGTGAGCAATTGCCACCACTATCTCTATTCACTGTTGCATGTTGCTGTTATATCTAATTGATTATGGTAAATGAATTGCATGTCGTTGCTAAGTTGATTGGATGAGATTTTTGATGATAAACTGACTAATGAACTATGAGTAAAACCTGTTTGTTGAATTCCTGTACATTGCTTATTGTAACTCTCATTACATTTCTTTTATGAGTCATTGAGGTATAGAGATTTGTGTTCATATTTAGTAGTAGTTTTTAGCTCAGTAATTCAAGTTTCAGTAGCCAGACTGCAAATGATTGTCGCTTGAGATGATGCCTGGAGCTTTCAGGCTCTAAGCGTATAAACTGGTCGACGTTGTTCGCTACTGGTCCACCTGTCGAATTCTTGAGCCTGTGTTCTACGTATTTTTTGTGTTTTCCAGTGTTTTATTTTACTGTGTTTTTATTTGTTTTTTAATTTCTAATTTTTTATTCTATGATTTTTTTTTGTAGCATCATAAAATTTCAATTTTATAAGATTACTAGTGATATATACATTAAATATATATCGAATAAAGATGTTTTATAAAGAATAAATACTTTAAATTATATAATATAAATATATATTTCTAAAATCACTTTTATAATTTGAATAAAATTATACTTATGATTTTATCCCCAAATACAAAGTTTTAAACTATGGATATAAAATTATACTTATAGATATTTGGTAGAAAGGATTGTTATCCAATTTTAACAATAATAATATTAAAAGTGAATAAAATTATACATACATACATATATATATATCCAATTTTAAAGGCTATATTTAAATAGTAGCATCTTATGACTATAGCTAGTATAGTCCTTAGACATGTTGTTAAATGTTTTCAAAAAGAAATAATTTATATATATAAATATTACTTCTATAAAATGAGAACTTTAATTAAACGATTTAGTAGTACAAGTGGTATGGAATACTTGTATCACTTTATCGATTGATTCTTTGACTCATTTGATAGAATATTGTACTAGTTGAATCTACGATCTTTTAGTAAATACCCAAGTACCACCGAGTGATTACGGAACATTGGGCGATACTCAGTTGATTATTAACTGTAATTATTTAACACTTTTGACTAGCAACGATCACTTCGGCATAGCTTTTGGGCTCGTCTTCTGATCGGCATGACTTTCGAGCTCATCTTATAGTCGGCATAGCCTCTGTGCTCATCTTTTGGTCGGCGTAGCCTTCATGGTTGTCTTATGGTCAGCGTAGCCTTCATGCTCGTCTTTCGATTGGTGTAGCCTTCGTGCTCGTCTTATGGTTGACTTGCTTTCATGCTTGTCATTTGGTTTTGACTCGCTTGCTTGCTTGTATTTTGGTTTTGACTCGCTTTCATGCTTGCTTTTGGTTTCAACATGCTTTCCTACTTGTCTTTTGGTTTTGACTTGCTTTTACGCTTGACTTGTGCTTTTAACTTGCTCACATGCTAGTTCGTAATTCTGATTTGTGAGATATTTCAATTCACCATATTCGAGATGATTGCTTGTAATAAGCATGATATATTTTTATGACATAGTGAATTGTTGATGTAGCCATTTATTATTTAGATGTTTGTTTATTAGACCGTTATGACTATATTATTGGAGTTTACTTGTGTTACCTCTATGATCTCATATTTGTTGAATTAGAGATACTATGAACCATTTATTATTTATTAATACTCGAGCCAAGCCAAGACATTTTAGGTACTGGGACTCATTGGTCGTGGATGTTGGGCTAGCTTATGGAGATGTGTGTGTGTGTATGTGTTTTATGTCATTTAGATTCTAGACCTTAATGCATGTTATATATTTTTTATGAGCGGTTAACTTTCTATGTCATGTGAAACTTGTTGTAGTCTATATCTATATCCATATTAGGTGAGTCTAGTACTTTTATTTTGTAGACTCACTTATGTATATATCTTCTTGTCTATATTATATATTCTACCGTGTTCTATGATTATGTGTTCTCTGTGATATATTATATATTGTTCTTTTCTTTTATAACCAATGTGTTTATTGCTTTGTGCTAGTACCATACACATCATTTATGATTTTATGAGGTAAAACTAAATGCATCGGTGTTAGCCCAAGGGAATATTGATGCATGGTCGCTCCTATCTAGCCTTATTCTCCATATTAGTAGACAATATTGCTATGTAATATTCTTCATTAATATGGGTATAAAGGTGAGGCATTACATCAAGAATCCTTGTTGAGTGTCAACCAACCCCTTTGAAGTGGCTACGCATGGGGTTCTTATAGTAGTTGAAGTAGATGATGGATGGTTAAGATTACGTGGTTGAACTGCTGGGAAAAATGACCATTGATCTTTCTATAGGGGCTGATGGACGACAATTGTAATAGGTTCCAGAAGATGTATGGTGGATGAAAATATACTTATTTCCCCTTTGCACCTGGCATAGGTCTTGCATCTAATGCATAGACCTCACATTAAGTGTGCCTTTTGTGTTGATTGTAAGCCACATCAATTCATCCACTTTGCCATAGTGCTTTAGACGGACAATATGATGTCCACTCTAGTGCTCATGTGATAAGTCTTGCTGAACCGGTCGATCAACTGTCGACGAACTAAGAGAAACTAGGAAACTTGTTAAGGACCATGTTGGGAAGATGATGTGCAGTTGGTCGTGAGGATCGATAGGGCTATTTGGAAATGGTCAAGGGTTATTGTACTAAAGCCGGGCCATGCTTGAGTCTATCCTGCACGAGGTATCACATGTCGAGGCGGGCACGGAGAAGGGCCTCCCGTTAACTGGAGTGCCGTCGGACGAACATGTTGACTGGGAGTTGTACTAGAAGCAGATTGACATAGGAAGGTCAATCATCTTGTGACGGGCTAGGCTGGATCTGGAGAGGAGGGTCCAAATCTTACTTAATGCTTACAGGTGAATAGGATCGAGGCAAACAGGCCTTATCTTTGTGTCTTGTTAAGCAAAAGGGATGGTATGGGACCATCATGGGATTAGGCCAGCATATGCATATTGTTGTAAAGTAGTTGGACCGGCTTTGACTGAGCCAGACTGCATTAAATCGATATGTTAATTACTTGCAGGAAATTTGAGCAATAATAATGAATAAAAAATCATCATCAACAATCAATCACATCAGCCCAATTCAATAATGAATAAATAGCAATTTAACTTAAGATTGAATTAATCAAGAGATCTGTATAGAAATTTTACCAAACAAAATTAAAGGCATGGACATGCATGCCAAAATAAATAAAATGGAAGGAAGATATAAAAAGAAAATAAAAATAGTGAAGAAAAATCCAACTTACAATACATGATGGTTTATGAACCAGAGAGAAAGCATTCTGGATGAAGAAAAACAATAGCAGATTGATATTAGAATTTAGAGTAAATAAGAAGAGAAATGAGAAAGATAAGAGAAAATTATATAGTTTTTGGCAAGTGAATCTCAGCTCTAGTACTTTAACAGCACAAAAATCGATGGTCATTAGATATTAATAATGACAATCCTAAATACACAAAAAACCAGGTACTAGAATTTGGAATGATTTGTGTACAAATAGTTGGAAAAGGTAACCATTCACAATAAGACATGTGTAAAAGGAACTAAATGTGAAGTGATCGACCAGACAACCGAGAAAAGAAAATTTGGATATGAATATAACAAGGTCATCCTAATACTTATTAGCGCAAACCTAAGGGGCAACTATTATACCTAATTTTCTCCTATAAAGATGTATGAAGCGCGAGTCTATGATCGAAGCATAGGAAATAAAGGAACTTGCAAGACAAATAAGTGGGTAACATGCCTTAGCTTTGTCAAAAAGGAACGGCACAAAATGCTACACATGAAATCCAAAAGACTATATCAAAGTGCAACCAAACAGCTTAGAATTCATGCTCCAGCCAAAGTGCCAACTTACATTAGTCAGGCACCCTTAAGTACAAACTTACAAACCATACTCTCCAAAGCAAGGAACCCTTAAACTACACATACATGTATAGTTAAATCCTAGGTTGAAGGTTAACCTAATGCATCAACATCAAATTCTGCCAACACAACCTAATGGGATGCATTAAGCAAAGCTAAGACAAAACTTAGCATAAACCGTGTCGCACCTTCCATGTGGGATACGCGGCCACCAAGAAAAGATCGCACCATCAGATCCAAGAAGACAATGCTGACTCCGCAACATGGACAATGCTCCCACTTAAAGCCGTAACCAGGAAGCCATATCTTTTGTCAAATGCAACGCAGCAAACATGTCAAGTGCAGCTTTCAAGTTGTACTCATAAGTTCATCCCAAAAAATTCAAGTTTCCAACCTAAAATCCAAACAAAAAATTCCCGCCTTCGTTTGAATCTTTTCGCCAAGGAAATTGCCCAGACCACTAGAAGCAAAGTAATTTATGCACAAATTAATAAGCAATGTGATGAATGATACATGGAAGGATCAGATGGTGGAAAACGAAAGTTGGATTAGGAAATTAGCAATCCATGTGATGTTACAGTATTATAAATAGAATATTATTGTAGCAAAAAAGAGAATTTTGGATATTCTCTATTATGTCCTAAATATACTTGAACTCTCTACCATTCAAATGTTTGTACCGACAATAAGAATATAAGAAAAGATTTGACCCGTAGACTTGGATTCTTTAAAATCTGAGCTATGTAAATTTCTGTGTCTTTTACTTTTTCTACATCTTTCTATTTGTTGTCTCTAGTACTAGATTCTCTTTGATTTTACTGAAATTTGATATAAGTTGAATTTCACATTTTAAAAAACAGTTAAAGTTCAATTACCTAATTGTGTAAGCTTGCAACAAAAAATAACACCATTAAGACGAATTTAGTTATAACGACTTGTAAATTTTATGCTTTTAATATTAAAATAATTAAAAATGAATTTTTGATAGAAGAGTGTATTGGATGTCATGTTATAACTGTTGCAAAGGTGTTTCCAAGCTGATCAATTTGATATATTTGGAGTTACTGTTTGCGAAATAGAGATGTTGTAATGTTTAAACAACGTACGTAGCTGTTTTAGGTCAAAGTAGATACGCAGCCCATAACCCAACCTAGTCACTATATAAGTGAAGCTACAAAACCCTAGCCTTTATCTCTATCCTTAGTTTTTCTTCCTTAATCCCTAAATTGCTCTAATATCCTCCTAATGGTGGATGATTATCTCTAGTTACAAATTGTCTTAAAAGTCAAAGGATCCAAACCCTATCGAACTATATATCACTATGAAACTTTTGATGAACCGAGTCAATGAGTGGTGTTCACTTGTTAAAACAGTGCTTGGGGTGGCTGAAAATCATGATCAAAGCCCAGATTAACGAAGTCTAATCGATCGAATTGAGCATTTTTGATTTCGGTGATGAATGTTGAAATGGACGGCCGACATAGGTAGGGATCATGATGAGGAGTCAAATGGTGTTGGTCTCATGCTCTACTTTAAGCCAAGGTGACTAGAATTTCATATCTAGGGTTAGGGTTGACTGTGAGGAGATGTTCAAGTGAGGCGTTGGGCATCCGCAGTTGTTTCATTCAACAACGCAGGCCAACGGTAGGATTGTGGTCGTCTCAAGTAGCATGGCAGCAGAGAAGACTTCAGTCAAAGATCAAACGTCAGCGGTAGTGGTAGTTCATATGTTCATACGACCTAGGTGGTGAAGGGGATGGGTAATTTTACACTTTTATCCACAAAATATTTAATAATTATGTTTAAATTCTAAATATTCTAATTATAATAACTTTTGCATATGAACTTCGATTAATGTGTGGTTACTTTTGTTGGAGTTTTAGCAAAATTTCAAACGTTATTACACTGGATTTACTGAGATCGGAGACTATTAGAAAAAGCACATTGGTTTGAAATAATTAATTTAACTATTGGTTACTTGATTTAATTAATTGAAATTGAAATTATAAAATTCTAGTTATTGATGAAAAATCATATTTACTAATATATGTTATGTTCTATGGATAACTGTTTGACTACAATAATATTTTGGATGTAATATGCCTTGATATGATGATTATTGTTGATTGTTGTATATTTGAGTGTTTAATTAAAATAAGCATTTTATTTGGATTGAAAGATAGTTAATTGAAATAAATGGATGATAATGAGAGAAGTACATAAGTAAATGTTAAATGAGGTTGGCTATATATTTTGGGCTGTAAAATAATAATAATTTAATGAACTTTCTTGAAAACGAGTTAGGTGATTTAACTAGAATATTATTATTTGTATGGGAAATAAATGCTTTAAGGTATCTGAAGTAGTAAGATTATATAAAGTATTTCTAAATTCGTTTTAAAGGATATTTATATAAGAGAAGATAACTGTTGTAAGTACAATGTTTGAATGGATATAATATGTGAGATGATTGTTTTACAATGATGATGAGATTGCATTAGGACGAGTATGTGATGTTTTACCATTATTACTACCAGATGATGTGTGGTTAATTATGGTTACTTGATGATTGGTGTAGTCTTACCATTGTGGGATGATTAAATGATTTGATAGGATTGAGGTTATGTTACTAAATTTGATTTGATTAGTATGCATTTGATTATTGATGTTATGTCACTATTATAGGGTGATCAGCACACATTTATCATTTTTACTTGCACTGGTGATGAGTTACTATAATAGATAATTAGTATGAATGTAAATATATTTACATTGTTGCTATTTTTATTTGATGATTGGAGTTGGCATTGTGTGTTTCTAAGTATGCTGTTATAATTGTGATTACACCATAAGTTGCTTTGTCGAGATGGATGAGTAGGAATACTATTTTCTACTTTTACTATTTTCATTGATTGCATTACTTGTGATGGTTGCAATGGTTGCAAGGATGCTATGGTTGTAATGTACTAATAATTATTTAGATATAGGAGAAGACTGAGAAATAGAACAGCATGGGTTTGATCCCCCAAAAAGGATATGTATGCAGTCTTTTCTTATGCACTAGCTCTCGAGTTTATGGTTGTAGCATATAGGGTTAGGCGCAGTCCAAACATAGTTGAAACCTTTTTCTTTTGCTATATGTACACGTGTATTTATAAATTTGCAAGCAAAAGCGAAGAAATGAGCAAAGGGTCTAGGAGGAGTCATATCTACATGAGATCGGTATATCTCTTGCTTTATAACTAATAAGATGTTTTTTAATGATTGATGTAATAAAACATATAAACTACATGGTGTATTTTGTTCAAGTAATATTTGATTATTAAACTGGTTTGTATTTATATGTATACATTAATTTTTATATTCCGCTTTGAGGTCTCCCTTTTATTTACTATTTTATTGGTTATTTAATGTTTATCTACCCACGATATATTTCTTTTAATATCTAAAATTAGTTACAAGTATATTTTTACATCGTTTATAATTGATTTTAGACTTTAAAAAATAGTGGATCACCACACTTGCTATCAGAGCTTAGGTTAAGCGATTCTCCCAGCCTTGGATAAGTTTGACCATTAGGTTATAATGAGTTTCACCTTAGGTTAGGTTAAAATAAAGAAGTCCGCGGGTGCAGCGTAGTGGAAAGGAGGCTTGGGTTCTGGTAAAAAGACCCAGGTTCGATTCCTACCATGCGCTTCCCTATCCTATATAAATTTAACCGGGGGTATGGGGCTTGGATCAGCGGACGGCTTTACTATACCCTCCTCAGGAGTTTACCGGCCCGCCGGGTTCTCCTGGGTTTTCAAAAAAAAAAGGTTAAAATAAAGAATGAAAAAACATTTTGAATTGCAATTATATGTTTTGTGTATATAGGTTATCTATTAACTGTTGTTATCTCATATAAAATGATGTTTATTTATGGTGATGGAAGATATATAAAGTAGAAGTGGGGTGGGATGAACTGTAACAACCAGCATATTTGTCGAGTTTGTATTTAAATATTTTATTTAAATATTAACTCGTTAATCGAATTTTAGTCCGAAAAGCTACTTTTTGCAAACGGTCAAATTAGGACTCGAGACCACTTCCATTGAGTTCGAAATGTCGTTTACAATTTTTTTAAGTATAAACATCGATAGGTTTGGAGTTAGTGAAATTTCACTAACTTTTCCCGCTTTGGACTTTGGGTTAGTTTAGCCTATTAAGCCCAAGTTCCAACCCTCTTCTCCTCACTCTTCATAAATTTCCTAACTAATCAAGCTTTGGCATTAATGGTGGAGGGAATGGGAAATTAAAATTCCAAAACTCAAATTCAATTGCAATCCATCTTTCTACTCCAAATTCAAGAAGAAGACATTGGATTCAAGCTTCTTGTGCTTAGATAGAAGAAGGATTGATCCTTGCTTGCTTAAAACTTCATTTTCATTGATATTTGGTGCAAAGGTGAGATTTTTATCTCACAATTCTAGCCTATAACTATATTGGACTGTTGGGAATGATCCCCTATCATTTTTGCATGCATGTTAGCATTTGGTTTGGATTGGATTGGCGAAAAACTCCAATTTTAGCGTTTTGGTGAATTTTCTGCACTTAGGTCGTTCTGGCCGTTTTTAGGTCGTTCGGAGTTAAGTCGTTCGTCCATAAGTCGTGAGTCGTTCACGAGTTAACCCTAGGTCGTTCTGGCCGTTTTTAGGTCGTTCGGAGTTAAGTCGTTCGTCCATAAGTCGTGAGTCGTTCACGAGTTAACCCTAGGTCGTTCTGGCCATTTTTAGGTCGTTCGGAGTTAAGTCGTTCGTCCATAGGTCGTGAGTCGTTCACGAGTTAACCCTAGGTCGTTCTGGCCATTTTTAGGTCGTTCGGAGTTAAGTCGTTCGTCCATAGGTCGTGAGTCGTTCACGAGTTAACCCTAGGTCGTTCTGGCCATTTTTAGGTCGTTCGGAGTTAAGTCGTTCGTCCATAGGTCGTGAGTCGTTCACGAGTTAACCCTAGGTCGTTCTGGCCATTTTTAGCTCGTTCGGAGTTAAGTCGTTCATCCATAGGTCGTGAGTCGTTTACGAGTTAACCCTTAAGTCGTGCAGCCCTTCAGTCACGCAACCCTTAAGTCGGTTACGAGTTATCCCGATAGGTCGTTGGACCCTTAACTCGTAGGTCGTTGGACCTTATCTCGTTAGGTCGCTCCTGGCCTAACCCTTAAGTCGTGCAACTCTTAAGTCGGTCACGAGTTATCCTGTTAGGTCGCGACCTCTGTTAAGTCGGCCATGTTGGGTCGTGAGTCATCGTTAGGTCGCGAACACCTCTAGGTCGCAACCACTAAGTCGGTTGACCCCTTAGACCCCTAGGTCGCAACCGTTAGGTCGCTCGACCCTATCCCTCTTAGGTCGTTAGACCCCCTTTTTGTCTTCACTAGGTCGTACCGTTTTGGACGGGGCGCTGCCCCGCACCCCGCCGGGGGCGCTGCCCCCTGGACCCCCGCGACCTGACCGGGCAGGTCGAACCCCGTAAGCGGTGGCGTTGCCCCCGCACCCCCACCTTGGGGGGTTGCCACCCCCCCTGGACCCCCCCTCCGTAGGGGATCTTATCTGAAAAACATTGAGCTGATTTCCTTGGATTTTATTCACATCTCCGTATGCGATTTTTGTGACTGATTGTTTCTACAATTGCTTCTGTGTTTTGTCACTTTATAATATAAAGGTTTCAATACTAGCAGTAAATATCAAAACTCTTTTAACAAACAATTTCAACTCTATTTTTAATAACAAAGCTCTTTTCTTAAACCGTTTTCCAATCTATTAGTATATACAAACCTTTACCTCACTCGGATGAGAAATCTAATTAAACGACTTAGTAAAACAAGTGGTATGAAACGCTTGCGTTCACTTCGTCGGTTAATTCTTGGACTTGTTCGATTGAACCTCTTGTGACAATTTTATTAGTGAAGATTTACAGTTTGTTCGTAAATATTTAAGTTAAGCAAGTGGTTATGGGACATGAAGCTAAACTTCTATATTTACTAGCTTAGTGTAATTGACACTTCTCGTTGATCATGATGATCATTCTGATGATTTAGACTAGCAACTGTGCGATGTCTCTTGTTACGAGGTTAGACTAGACACCATTGTGTGATTCCACTCACACATACCTTTTTTCTTTTTGGTTAGTCTGGACCTTAATCTGTGTGATTCCATTCACACATGTGGGGTAGCTCCCCTTGGTCTTCGGACCGTCATGTGATAGGCCTCTTTCTCTTTTCTATGATTTCTGGACTTCTTGCATTGATTTCTAGAATTTATGTCATTGACTTGTTATGAGTACAAGTTTGGGGTATGATGCCCTTTCCGAATCTTTGAGAAGATTCTTGTGATATTGATTATCTCTTATTGATTGATCTTCTGTTGATCATTATTTACATACTTATAGTGGTATGTCATTATGGATGTTTATTTTTATGCCATATCTTTTATGTTATATCATGTCATCTGATATTTATAACTAGACTGACCCGTTTATTATTTTCTTAAATAATACTCGGGTCAGACCGAGATGTTACAGGTGCTTCTGCTTGACTTCTTCCCAGGGATTCATCACTCTGACTTTTGGCTAACTGTTTAGATTAGCAGTTTTTGTTGTATACACTTGAGATATAGACTCATAGTTGTATTCTTTTGTATAGCACGTGTTGCTATTCTTTTGTATTATCGTGGATCTTACTGACCACTACTCTGATGTACACTTTCATGTGTTAGTTATATATTCATATCTTCTTCCGCCTTTGTAATATGTATATCTGTGACTGATTTGTGATATGATTATTTCTATGTTTGTTTCCGAAGATTATTTATAGCCACCGTGTGATAAGCAATTACATGGATGGTCGCTCCTCAACAGCCTTATTCTCCGTGCTAGTTGACAGCACTACTCCGGAGTGTTCTTGGCTAGCGTGGGTATAGAGGTGGGGCGTCACATGAACACTTACAGGAAGGGTTAAGTATTGGTTATAACTGAATAACACACACCCGAAGTTAACTGAAACTTGACCTATGAAATCAATTTTCAATTTTAAAGTAAATAATATTTGTTTGGAAAATTTATAAAGTGTACACTTTGGATTTATAGATATTTTATTTAAAAGGGAAAAATGGTTATTTTTTGACATCGAAGTGGTTTGTTAAAATTTTTGATGAGAATAATGTATTTTATTTTGGAATAAAACATTTTATGAAAATATTTTTAAAAAGAAAATGTTAGCATAGTAAAAATATTTTATTTGAATGTAATTTTAGTAAAAAAAGTGTTTTAATTGGATATTGGAAGTTTATTTCAATCTTTAAAGAAACAATTTTGTGAAAAGCTCTACTTGTTTTAAAACTTCCTTTATGGTGCATTTCTATAATAGTATTACGATTTAAAAATGTTCTGTTAGATGTTGAAGAATTTTCTTTTATAAAAGTGAAATTTTGTTAATAAATATTTTATTTAAAATATTTCTATAAAACGATATTTAATTTAAAATAATTATTTTTGCAAGAATATCATAGTGTGAATATTTTAAAATTTTCTTTAATTTGGGAACATCCTTTGATAAAGGTAATTATTAACCTCATTATGACTTAGAATTCTTTGCAAAAATATTTTTTGAGAGCTATATAGAGAAGAAATATTTTTAAAAGGATACTTAATGTATATGCTGCAAACTTGTGGAGTATTTATTTAATACGATTTTTGAAGATGAGAAAACTATTTTGATAATAATATAAAATGTGAACTATTTTAAATGAACCTTGTTGTAGAATATTTACTAAAGACCCTAATTTAAAGAAAATCAATGAATTATTCTTTACAATAAATATTATGTGAGTTAGAGAAAATTTGTTATAAAGAGATTATTTCTATAAAATATATTTTGTTTTGAAGCAATTATTGTCTCAAGAGAAGAATTTAAAAATAATATAGCGAAAATAATTTTATTTAAGAAGTTATATTGTTGGTTGACAATTGATGGAAGTATTTTATTTGGAAAGTATCTTTAAGTAAAGAATGTAATAATTTTTTATTCAAGTGGAAATTTTTATCAAAAAAGTATAATTGATTTTAGAAATACTTTGTTTTGAAAATTGATTTTGGTTGAATGGATTTTCACTTGATGGGTACTCTTTGAAAAATGATGTTTGAAAAGAAAAACATTCTAGAGTAAAGAGTTTTGGTTGAAATGACCCGATTCGAAGATCTTTTTAATTGATAACTATAGAACTAGACTTTATAACACAGTGTGTAAGATGATGGGGTAGCATGAGTTTTGAGTTGCCCAACACCCACTATGATGATGTTACATTTATGAAAATTGTGTGTGACTTCCCTGAAGAGCTATAGGGATGTATAGTTACTTCCTTTTGCGGAGAAGGAGGGAATGTGATATAGGGACTGCCTATTTCAATGTATGGGATAGTGACATTGTACTTGTGTTGGTTTTCTTTGGTTTAATTATTTGTATTGCATTGTTATTTATTAAATTATTCACAATTAAATATATTTTGCTACTTATTTATCTATGTTTTCTTATTGATTTATGATGTGCTCGTTTAAGTTAATTTCTTATGCTTGTATTATGTTGTTGGTTGTTTGTTTTACAATGGTTGATTTTGATTATTTGTTTGTCTATTTGCTTGTTTGCTTGATTTTAATTATTTGATTGCTTTACAATGCTTGTATTACATACTTTTTTCTGTTTTTTTACATTGGATAATCACTTTCTTGTTTGTATTATAATGTACTTATGTCATGTTTTCCTAGATTAATCCCTTTTGCATGATTGGTTGTTGTTGATTGTATCTTTACTATAGTTAGTGTGTTTGTTGCATGTTGTTTGTTTTTCTGTTGTGTATTATAACTTTATAATGAAGTAGTTATCCAATGTTGACTTTTAGAAGGGTTTACACTAGAGAAACTAGTAGGATCTTAAGGGACGTATTTAGTTTAGTCATACTGGGATTCTATGCCGGGGAAGACTGGATATTCAGATTGACTAAGAGATGTGAAGATGTTCCTTAAAGATGAAGTAATAGTGATTAGATGATTTTGGTAACTAAAGACTTGGTAAGTACCACTGGTGAATCAAAATAATGGGCAGAAAGTTCATTATATAGAGGAATTTTAAAACATGCATTTCAAAATTTATTTTATACAAGCAATTACCAGGTTCCATAAATGTTTTATAACAAACGTTTACTATTTTGAAGGGACTTTTATAGTCTGAAATTATAATAAAATTATGTTTTCTTTAGAATTATTTTTAATTGATTTAAAATGGTGGAAATGTTTTGGAAATCATTTTATAAAACAGTGTCAATATTTTTAAGAAGGAAAAGATTTTGTGTTTTTTGAAGTAAGATGGAAGCTTTGATTTTAAAAAATGTTATGGTAACCATTTTAGTTGATGATGTATTAGAACTCTCCCCACTAGAAGATCCCTCTTTTGTACTTTGGATGAGTCACCTTGTCATCAAATAAAGAAACCACTGCAAGATGATTTTGGAATTAGATTTTTCTGCATGAACTGAAGAACGGAACAAGATGGATTCTGATGGGGGTACATACCAAGATATTATTGATGAGGAAAGGGGTTGATGTATGCTCGAGAAAAAGGGGACTGCGGGGACGCTCATTGGTTTATTCCTGGATTCTACGGGGGTGGTCAAGTTTCCTGGCCATACGGAGTGCAAGGATTAGGCATTCATCTAGCTGTGATGCTGATTTAGATATGAGTATTTGTTAACTCTATGAGATGTTCATTTGTGTCATCATATATTCCGTAGTACAACACTCTAATGATGGTGAGTAGTCATATTGACCTTATGATGGTGGTCAGGAAGAGACCTTATGATATGGGTCGAAGGGTCGAGGATTGATGTAGCTACAATATGAGTAGATGACCATAATATTCTGAGGATTCACGCATGACTAGATATATCATTTTAAGGCTATAGCCATGGTTGAGCATATGTTATTTTGAGGATATGATTATAAGAGGGTGCACAAGATATTCAAGATGGTGTGATAATGGAATGGCACATCAATTATAATAAAGATGAGACTATGAGGAAGTACATCGTTAGTTTTAAGGATATACATATTATAATGGATGTGCAGTCAGCATAGAAATTAACAAACATGTGTTATTGGTTGATAAGTTAGTATGGTGATTATACTGTATTATTTTGAGTATGTATTTATTTCAATAGGCTATGCAAGTTATTGACTTATGTGTATTCATTT
Source organism: Allium cepa (assembly GCA_030765085.1). Classification (NCBI taxonomy): domain Eukaryota; kingdom Viridiplantae; phylum Streptophyta; class Magnoliopsida; order Asparagales; family Amaryllidaceae; genus Allium; species Allium cepa. Next base: position 951,140,511 of record CM060934.1, on the reverse strand, counting down.
ATTTGTACACACGTATTTTCATTAGCTTATGTTTGTTGTGGACTTTTGTTATGGTTGAATTACGGAGATGCATAATATGAGCAAATCTATGATTGACATTGTTTCACCTTTTTATTGATGGAGTGTTATTTTTGCATACTGTAATTTGGATTGTATGATTAAAGAAGTGCATGTAGTATTATAGTATGAAGAAAATTGAATTCATTAATTTTAATGAATTGTATTATGTCACGATTGATGGTGTTATGTGGTCGTCATATACTTTTTTATATTAACTTGTGATTGATACATTTCCCCATATTTTGTAATTAAGTCCATGATGAAACTTTATTGATTTAGTTGAAAGTTGTATTCGGAGAATTGCGACGACACAGTTCTTCTAAGAGGGCAAGAATATGATGACCCATAAATTTTATGCTTTTAATATTAAAGCGGTTAAAAATGAATTTTTAATAGAATAGTGAACTGGGTGCCATATTTATAACCATTGTGAAGGTATTTTCGAGCTAATCAATTTGATGTATAATTTTGACATATTTGTAGTTGCAATTTATAAAATAGAGGCGTTATAGTATTTAAACAGCATACGTAGCTGTTTCAGGTCAAACGGATATGTAGTTATAATCTAGCCTAACAACTATATAAGCCAGGCTACGAAGTCTTAACCATCACCTTTATCCTCGGTTTTCTTCCCTAATCCCAAAAAATTTCTAATCACCTGCAGCATATGATTTTCTCTAATTACCAATGGTTTTAAAAACCGAAGGGTCCAAACCCTGTCGAATTATATATAACTACGAAGATCTCGATGAACCGAGTCAACGAGTGGTGTTCATTCATCGAAATAGTGCTCGGGGTTGATAAAATCATGGTTAAAGCTTATATCAGTAAAGTTTAATGGGCTAAATTGGGCGTTTGTGATTCCAACAATGATTGTTGATGGTCGAAATAGGTGGGGATCGAGATGAGGAGTCGAATGGTGGTGCTCTTTTGCACTGTTATTAATCATGGAAGTTGGAATTTCAGATCTAAGGTTAGGTTGACTAACGTCGGCATTGTTCAAGCGAGGATTTGGGCATTCGTAGTGGTGCCATTCGAAGATGCAAGAGAAGAGGAGGCCAACTGTGGGGTCACGGTCGTCTCAGGTGGCATGGCGATGGAGAAGACTTTGGTGAAAGATCAACGTTGGCAGTAGTTTAAGAGTTCGTATCGACATGGGTGGTAAAGGAGATGGATAATTCACATTTTGGTCCTCAAAATATTTAATAATCATGTCTAAATACTAAACCTTCTAATTACAATATTTTTTTCATATAAACTCCAATTCATGCGCGGTTCCTTCTGCTGGACTCGCGGTGGAATGTCGGACGGTGTGGCACTAATTTTGTTGAGATTGGAAACTGTTAGGAAACACACATTGGTATGAATTACTTAATTCAATTAATTTAAAATTAAATTATAAAATCTGTAACTGTTGATAAAAATCATATATATTGATATTTGTTGTACTTTATAAATAACTATATGATTATTATAATGTTTTGGATGTATTGTGCCTTGATATGATGATTATTAATGATTGTTGTATGTTTAGGTGTTTAATTAAAATAGGTATTTGATTTGGATTGGAAGATGGTTAATTGAAATAAAATGGATGATAATGAGAAAAGTAGATAAGTGAATGTTATAGGAGATCGGCTATATATTTTGGATGGTATCTGAAAAATAACAATGATTTAACAAACTTTATTGAAATTAAAGTATGTAATTTACTAAGGTTATTATTTATGAATTAATGGGGAAATTATAAATAATAATTAGAATTATATATTTAATTGAGATTTGGAAAGTATATTATTATTAATGAATAAAACAAGATTTTGAATAATAATAATAATACAAATTTTAGTACAATGGTATTATTTTATGCAAATGACAAAATGTTTACTTATGATGTTTATGGTATGAGATATTATTATTATTATTCGAGTAATAAAATAAGAAAATATTTTCTAAATAATAATAATAAATAAAGGAATGTTTTCCAATAGTGATTTGGATAAAATAATTTGTATTTTAAGATGAACGAAATTAAAAAGGAGTTTTGGTGATTTAAACTAAAATATTATTATTTTAATGGGAAACACGATGCTTTAAGGGATTTGAAGTAATAAGATTATAATAAAGTATTTATGAAGTATTTATCGTTTTAAAGGTTTTTTATACTTAAGAAATATAATTACTGTAGGTACAATGTTTAGATGGATATAATATGTAAGATGGTTATTTTATAACGATGATGAGACCACATTAGGATGAGTATGTGATGTTTTACCGTTATTACTACTAAACGATGTGTGGTTAATTACGGTTACTTGATGACTGATGTTGTGTTACTATTATAAGATGATTAGTACACATTTGATGGTATTGAAGTTGTGTTACTAATGTTGATTTGATTAGCACACATTTGATGATTGATGTCGTGTCACTGTTATAGGGTGGTCAGCACACATTTATAATTTTTACATATATTGGCGATGGGTTACTATAATAGATGATTAGTATGAATGTATGTTTACATTGTTTTTATTTTTATTTGATGATTGGAGTTGGAATTATGTGTTGCTAAGTATGTTGTTATTGTTGTGGTTGCCCCATATGATGATATGTTGAGAATGAGTAGGAGTATTATTTTCTGCTTTTACTATTTGCATTGGTTGCATTACTTGTGATAGTTGCAATGGTTGCATGGATGCTATGGTTGCAATGTGCTAACAAGTATTTGGATGTAGGAGAAGAGCATAAAATAGAACTACGTGAGTTTGATCCACCCAATAGGGGTACGTACACAGCCTTTACATATGCAATAACTATCAAACTTATGGTCGTAGTGTATAGTGTTAGACGCAGTCCAAACACAGTTGAAATCTTTTTCTTTTACTATATGTATTTGCGTATTTGTAAGTTTGCAGGTGAAAGCGAAGAAATGACAAATGGTTTTGGAAGAAGTCGGTATATCTCTTGCATTATAATTAATAAGGTGTTGCTTAATAATTGATGTAATAAAATGTACAAAATATGTAGTGTATTTTATTCGAGTAATATTTGTTTGTTAAACTTATATGTATGTATATGTATGTTGGAAGTAGACCAGTCCGCAACGGAAGATATTGGTGAATTTCAAAAAATTACCTTGTTGGATCTATAGTGAGCCTATGAAGTCTAATTTATTTATAACATTTCTAAATTTAATTAAGTAAAATCTCTTATTTCATTTAAATTTATAAATTATAGATAGAATTTTATTTAATTTATGTACAATTAAATATAATAGCACACACATATACATATATATGTGTGTGCATGAGTAACATAATAATCTGTGCAAAGTGTAACAATGCCCTTATATAAATGTTGAGATTTAAATCGCAACAGACATGGTAGCTCACCTTATATGTATTGAATGCCGTTCATATGTAAACTTGTTATTTATATAAATATTAAAACTATGTAAAATTATATATGTGTGTGTGTGTGTGCGTGTGTATATGTATATGTATATGTATATGTATATGTATATGTATATGTATATGTATATGTATATGTATATGTATCTTATATGTAAAAATATATGTTCGAGTCCTAGCTAACTGCGTTGTGTAACCATTAAAATGTAGAACGTTTATCCCTCGAAAAAGCGAGAGTGTTTAGGGGACTGAAGCTCTATGCTGGGATGGCTAAAAAGGGGCGTCGGCTGTGGCGGACCATCTAAATCCTCTACCTCTACTCCCTGGAGTGAGGTTATAAAAAAATGCTAATGATTTATAGATCTATACTGTTGAATTAAATATTAAATATATAAATATATATGTATATGCATATGCATATATATATATATATATGTATATGCATAATATATAAAGTTTTTATTTTTAAATCATTTTACACATATACATATATTTGTATTAATTATAGTAAAAGTTATTATTATTGTATTTAAATAAATATATAAATATATACACACACATAGATATATACATATATATAATAAGTATATTTATAACATCTAAATATGTATATGTATATATATGCATTAATTATGTATTTGATATATATGTGTGTATATACATATATTTAAACATTTCCAGATAGAATGCACAACATGCAAAAAAAAATTTTTTACGTTTTATTGCATTAAAAAAAATATTAATTAATTATTCAAAATATAGTAAAATAATAACAAAAAATATTTTCATGTTATATTATTCGAATTTTAGATATTTTATAAAATCAAGCATGATATTTTAAAGTCATGAAATTTTTCAAGAATTTTTTTAGTCAAAATAATATTTTAATTAGTTAATTGATTTCAACCGTTTATTAGATTAATTTTTATAAGTATAATAAATGATTTTTAAATTCTGATTTTTTTGACCGAGAGTTTATACGATGATAAAACGGTTCTAAAAGTTTTAAAATCTAATTTTTGAAACATATTTTATTTTGTGTGATTTATTTAATTAGTATATTCATTTAAATAATATTAAATAATAGTGTATTAAAATTAACTTGCAGCCACTGCAAAAAATATAGTCTATATAGATATGCATTCATAAAATATTGGTTTAAATGTTAATATGATATAATGATATAACTAAACACACAAGTCATATAATTAATATTACTTGGTATATTAATACATACATATATACATACATCCATAAATACACACACACACATATATATTAATAAAATGATAATAATGAAAATAAATTTTATTTGGCTATGCACTTCATATCTATGTATGTATGTGTGTGTGTGTGTATACATGCTAAAAATGTTTTTTTGGATAAATTAAAATATACATATAACCAATCTAATATGTGACAATATTGATGATACATATAAGAATCTCGCTTAATTAGCAATATAATAATGATATATATATATATATATGAATAATATAATGTCATCTTGAAATTATAAATCATATAGTATAGTAAATACATACCTAATACTACTGTCTTAGAGCACACCTTGTAATGATGAATTCTCCCTCCTTTGAAATCTTTTCGATTCGACAGATTACTAATCCTCGAACTGTAGACCTTTAGCTATCTGATAACTATTGCCTTTTGAATTGATTTGAGAAGAGTTTATTAGAGCTCCTTGTTGGTGAGGTCAGCCGACAATGGTAGGGAATATGCCAGCCAATAAGTTCCAAAACAATTAGGATTAAGGGTCTATTAATAGTGGATGAAATAGAGAGAATATGGAACACATCTCGTACCAATTCTCGCTAGATCTATGCCATCCATCTCAAAACAACTCTAGCCTTTTTAGCTACCCCTACAAGCCATATTGCTACTGAAGTTATCATTTTATTATCATGGGCTAATATCCCATTTAAGCCCAAATAAATATTATTAATTAAATCTAATTTAATTGCTTATCGATATCATATATCGATAAATATAATTATAACTGTTATAAATATATACAATAATATTTATTTCTAAAGTTATATTAAAAAATTTACAATCAATATTTCATAAATGTTAATTAATTTAATTAATTTATAACAATTATAAACTAATTAAATTGTTTGGTCTAAAGAGAATTCATCATCTCGATTGTGTGGCTCGTCGTGTATGAATTTGGATAGCGATTAACATCGAACTGTTCGAATGTTAATATTCACACGTCACTTAGTAGGTGGTATGACATTTTGGCCAAATTTATCGCTTACTTAGTTTCGGTAAAATCCAATTTTATATCACTAAGCGTTACCCGACTGTGACATTTATTTACACCAATTCTCTTCGTCAAAACTATATCACTTTAGACTTATGAAATTGGTAATGGTAAAAATTCTTGTATCATCCATATTCAACTCTATAGTCCAAATACAAAGTCTTGGGTTCGATAATAATAATTACTATTAATTGAAATACTCTGGCCAGATACTTTGACTTTAAGTTGACTTGAGTTGACTGTGATACTGACCCCATATAACTGAGAAGACGAATCCTCCCTTGAATAGTGCTTCACTTCCAATACTTCTACTCAACCCAGCTATAGCCACTTGATTGACATCATGCCATGATTTAACTATGATTAAAGTAGATCTTTCATATTGAAGATCGATGGTATTCTCAAGTCGAGGGAACTGTGTAAATTTGTCACATTAATATTTTTTGTTTAACCTTGGCTAAATTAACCAACAGAAAATTATCAAGTGAGTCATTCCATAGTCATCTAATAATCATCAATACATAACTGCACGATGCCCCCAACAGTAATGAGTAATACACTGTCCAACATTTGAAGTGCGTTGCGTACTCTAGTCTTGATAGATACATCGATATCCGGTCTCGATGCATCTTGACCGAGAACATTTAAAATGGTATATATATTTATTTTCACCATGATACATTACTTACAGTTATACACCTTGTACTACTATCACAAAACATACCGTTTATGAATTTTCTATTAAATATACTTTTAGTTAAATTAATTAATTGACATAACATATTATATCAAGCATATAGTAGAAAGAAAACACCTTTTATTTCGAACATGATTGGTTATCAAATTAGATATATGTAACAAATTACATAATTGCCCCTGGGGCATACCCCTAATTCTATCAATGTATACATTGATATTTGAATTCTGCTATGAAGTTTCCCATTTATTTATTACTTTAGAATTTAGTTAATTTTTATCTACCCACGATCCATTGTTTTTAATATTAAAAATTAGTTGCAAACGTATTTTGACTTCGTTTATAATTGGTTTTAGACTTTAAAAATAGTGGTCGTCACATTAATACTACTTAAATTTGCTGATTCACAATCACAGAAGCATACTGCACCGTAATTGTTTTATAATCATCTTGGTGTTGTAAGACAAAAAAATCTCACCAACACGTATGTTATTAGCTTTCGCAAATTATAATAGTTTTAAAATATACCAAATGGATGTTAAAAATACTTTTCTAAATAGTATAATAAAAGAATATGTACATGTTGACCAACCCCCATTGTTTAAGGATAAAAAAAATTCTTATTTAGATCTATGAGTAAAAAAGACCTTTATATGGTTTAAAACAAACACCCGATGTTTGGTATAAAAAACAAAAATCGTACTTAATCAAATTAAGTTTTGAAATAGGTAAAGTAGACACATCATTCTTTAGAAGTCTTGAAATAGGACAAAGAAGATGACTTAATGCATCATTTTTAAGGGATCATACTAATAAAATATATATAATTTCATAATTTATAAATACTGAGAAAAATTGATATTCTAATTAACGTCGTACTCAAAATACATTTATTAAATTAAGGAGAGAATTAGGTACATGTTCATTTCCATAAATTTAAAAAGCAAACTTAGAAAAGTATACATGAACATAATACACGTCACAAAATATTATAAGAATTGAAAAACATAAATAGCAAGACATATATCCACATACACATAATAAATATGTCGACATATATATCATTTTTCAACCATACTCCATCCTAAATCCAAAAGTTAAAACTGTATATTTAACCACTTAATTTCATGGTTTTCTTCATTTTTTCTTCGTTTATCTTTTGAAAACACACTCTAAAATTATTTTTATGGATCCTACCATTCCGAAATTCCAATGAAGAATAAATCGTTATTGACTTCGCATTGTTTAAACTATAAAATTGAAGAGAAAATGAAGCATGTCCCGAACAAGCTTATTGGAATTCGAGTCCTACAAATCCGACCGAAAAATGAACAAGAATGCATGGAAGAATGATTACGACCATACACAATCGTCAACTCAACGAAATTAATAATCTAATAATCATTGAGAAATCATAGTCTGAAGAAAATATGGTTATCCATAACTTTATAGTGGATATTGAAGACGAAGAAGAGGAAGAAGTTATGGATGAAGAATCCGATGTTCGTTGTGTAAAAGAAATCACCTTCAATGCTCAGGGGAATCTTAAGGAATATAAAAGAAATTTCTGTACTTTTTACCCCAATTTTCATGGTATAAAATGTCCATTACTTAAGGAGTTTTTATGTTTATAACCATTCTTTTGCTTTTGTATTGTATTTTATTGTTTTCGTTTTCTTGTATAAATATGTTATGGATTTTGATGGAGTCATGTTTGCAACAAACTATCAGTAAAAAAATATAAAATATACAGACACATTTAAGTAGAAAATACAGTGCAAAAAAAAAATACAACATATATCGACATACACTATAGAATATGTCGACATATGTAAAATAATTAACTTTGTGTCGAATACACATACATACATGTCAACATATGATCAAGTTTTTAGGATTAAAATTTTAATAACTAAAATGACTATAAACTCATACCCTACTCAAAGAATTCCTTAACTAAAGTACGCACCTAGGTCTTTATCATTTATTTACTTTATTAAAAGTAAATCTAGCACCTTATAAATGTCTAACATACATTAACAGCACCGTTGGATGTTCAGGCAATGTTTGTTAGGCTCGATCTTCAAACAAGCACTAGGCGAACCCGTGCTACACACGCGGGTTTACTTTATTATTAGTTTCAGTTCTTTCTATTATTATTCTTTGCTAATGAAGCATATTTTTGAGTTGTGAAATTATACCTTGGATAATGGTATTATATGAAAAATTGCTCATCTTGATATGAAAATGCGTACAACATGGCAGAGGGCCCAATGTCAAAGAGCGGCAATTATACCGACATCATGTCGATGAAATATATTATACGCTACCTTCAGAATTAATAAGTTGCTAAATATTAAAAGTAAACCTGCCCCCAAAATAAGTAGAGCATGTTAAACCAATAATGCTTAATAAAGTGTAAATTCAATACCAAAATTAATGGAAAATTACTTGATGCATGTCGATGAGAAATATAATAGTAAGGCATGAGATACATACGTTAGAAAAACCATAATATGGAAGATACCATGACATAAACAGTCTTCATCTAAAGAACATGGAACATGGTAAAACAGTCATGGTATGGAAGATACATGCTTTATCTAAAGAGTATTGAAGTTGAATGAAAGGGTTAACCGGAAACACCGAATATAATGCCATCTAAAACTATGCTTTAACACCAAATAATTTATGATAGACCTCACATAAATATGCTGGATATCCATATCTTGATTGGCTAAATATTTAATGCCCTCATGAAGTTGAGAAACAATCACATATTCTGGTATTGCCAATTATTTACTCAAAAAACAGTCCATGTAGACTAAAGTATAATGCTGAGTTGCCAACCACCAGATAAGACTTTTAGCAACAGAAAATATAATTTATAGAGGTGATCAAATTGGCTGTTTTTTTAGGCCATAACTGAAAGTATATAATTTACTTCAATTCATTTTCATAACGATCTATAAGAAACTTGATGTAGTCCTTCAGAGACCAAATTTGTTGAACTTGGTTGAAATCAGGTACTGCCTTGGTTATAGCTTTCAAAATGTAGTACAAAAGTAGCTTGCAATTTGAAAATTGAATAACATCATGTCTGATAACTTGATAATATAAATAGATAGGGAAGTCAATATAAAATGATTTAGAACAGACATTGTATGTATCAATTTTCTATTTTATGGAAGAATATGTTAGTTTCATTACGTATAAATTATGCAACATATTTAACTCATACAAAAGAACTACCAATACTTTACCACTGCAGCTATACCATATATAATAGTGGTTTGTAATCATGCATGTCCAAATCTGATAAATAAACTATTGGTGCACAATTACAAATTCAACATTGTACATTAAGACTTTCAAAAGACTATAATCTTATACCTAAAACTGTTGGGATGATGAATTAAATACTATTTTTTATGTGAGCACTCGCGCACATACAAATATGTATGGAAAATTTATTGACACACAAATTACAAATACAATTAGTGACATGATGGATCTCCACTACTGTATTGTCCCATGATTTCTACCTTCTATATAAAGACAAAATGATCCAACGATCGGCTCTTTTATGTCACCAAATGTATTTTATTTTGCGTCCAAATTGCATGCCCATAGACATAAATACACATATGCATATACATATATAATACACACATAATCTGTGTGTGGATAAAGAAAATAAAGAGAAATAGTTATTTATGCTTTGTTACCTTTATTGCGCTGAAAAAACATACATTTCAAGTGTTTTGATTTTGTATAGAGCTATAATTATTTTATTGCTAAGACTAAGAAATAGATAGAGAGCCTAATTTCATTAGAACTTAGTTTTTTGTAATATATACAATTGACCTACATGTAGAAAAGTAAAACATGGAAGTACTAGCTAATTTATAAATCTACAATTGAAGATGGCTTTTATTTTCATTTTATTAAAATATTATAGAATAAATTATATTGTTTTACATGAAAACAAACGGAAGCATGAAAAAAATATATGAAACACTCGTTTATATAATTGTATCATCCAGTCTCTAATATTTTTAGTAACATGAAATATTGGAATGAAATACTACCAGATTGGCACTTAAGTCTTTCTACATGTCTAAGTAAGAATGTAGTCAATTTGGTTACAATGGATAGCTATAAGTTTGCACTATTGGATTATAATGAGTTAAGCACAATTACTGTTGAAATTACGATTGTATGTTAAAATTAAATCCATGTAACTTACAATTAGATGGTTGAATATTGGGCCCATTTTAATTATCTAAACCTTATTTTAATATTTCGAATACTTTTACAGTAGAAGTAGAAGGTGGTAATCAAATTGTAGAAGCTTTTTGTTGATTGTCAAAATTCATCCGTCTGCATTTAGGCCAATGGTCACCTCACCTATGAATGTCGAGCACGGCTTAGTTGGAATGTTCAAATTTATATTGTAGGCAAAATAACATGTGCAATGATTAGTGTCATTCAACTGACCATATTTCTCATTGTAGAATGGGATGTAGTTTTCGATAGCACGAATTTGCCTTGCAGTGTCTTGTTAGAAAACTGTTGCCTTCTAAGGTCGTTGGGTAATAAAGAGTTATATTTTCAAAGCATGATTTTAAAACAGCTAGAGCATAAAGCGGCACAATAGAAAAGTGTAGGTAATTACATGGTTTATCTTATTTCATCGCATTAGTCGTATTAGTTTTTTTTGCCTTGTTTGCATGATGTTCGGCTCGTAGGTGTAATATTTTGGTGCTTTTATCTAAATGTTTTAGTTGGGGTACTATGATTTTTTGAGGTCAAATAGAATGATAGGTAATGAATATAAACAATGGTACCTTATATGGACTTCTCAGATGCCACTCCCATCTATGAGAGTGATGTTGGCGCATTCTCTACATTGTCGCATACCTTCTTACCAAATTGTTGGTTGCAATTCTATTGTAGACAATGGAACATGCAAATGGAAAGTGGTATTCCTAGACGTATAGATGCACCTCGGCCTATATGCACAAATTTTATTGTCAAAACCCTATGCCAACATGTTTTGCAATGCAAGTTAGACATATAATCATATAGGCAGCTATACATTAAGTGTGTTACAAAACAATATAGGACCTATGTTTTATATTCAGTATTGTGCATGTCATTTAATAGTGCACATGTGTAGATGTAACGTCAAAATAGTGGGGAAGGTATGAAACGAAGTTCGTATTTCTTACCTTTGCATTTTTTACACCATAACATGCATCCTTCTTTTTACGAAGGCATTCACAGAAGTCTCAGACCTTATTTGATAACGTTCCACTGGCTGAAGAAGTTCTTTTAATTAATTTAACGCAATCTATATGATAATTGAATCTTATTGTGCTTAAGTGTTGAGTAAATTATAGATGTGAACTAAAGAAAAAACAGTTTCCAAGAAAGATAACACCAATGAGTAAACTCTTGTAGGCACCTCAGTGGAAAATAGTGAAATAATAACATAGAATATTATGCACATAAAATAAGAATTACAAAATAGCACTTCTGATTAAATTGCAAATTGCCAAAATTAACGTATAAAATGAAAACATGGACACAATAAATTGGATAGGAAATAGCTAATTATAGTCCATATGTGTGTTTGGGTTGTAGGATCGATTTCACCCTAGAGGGGGGGTGAATAGGGTGATAGTGTAAATTATAAAAATTAATCGCGGAAGCTTATGAATTAAATTCAATTCAGATCACAGAATAGCAGCACAGATATCGCAGAATATAAAATAACAGAATAAAACAGAACAACACAGAATTTACCCAGCTTCGGCAAAACCCTGCCTACGTGCTGCCCCCAAGGTTTCTACTAGAAATTAGATAGTCCCTCGCTTACACACGTAAACTCGCTATACCCGCTATTGACTAATCTAACTCTACGCTCAAAACCCTGCCACAACTCAACTACCGAGTTGCGAATTCTCAAGCTACGCCACGTAGCTTGTCCCCTAGTCACACGACTAGAAATTTAAACGGTTTAAAAATGAAAATAAAAATTTAAAAACAACGTAAATTAAAACAGCCCTAAAAAGAAACTAAACCCTTTTAAAAATAAAAAAGTCCGGCCCAAACTAAAACAGTTTATCCCTTTTTTTATTATTCACTTATGCCGGCCCTTTTTCCTTTTATCTCGTATGTGATAATGGCTGTTTGTTCTTCCTTCTGAGATTAGGGCTTCGGCTCTTGTTTGTTCCTCTTTCTTCAATAAATTAGGGCTGGAATCGAAGATGCCGATATTATATTAATCGATTGAATTTGTGATTTTCGTTCTTCTGCCCTGTCGATCGACTGCCTCCTTGTACCTTGCTTCGGCTATTCGATTGATCGAGTTCGATTACAATTTTGGTGAGTACTTTTATTCCTTTTGCTTTCTGATTGAATGCTTGAACTCAATACTTTATGCCGATGATGATTTTGGGTATTTATAGGATTCGAAATCCTATTTTTGCGTTCGTATTTTCGTGTTTGAATTTGTCTACTGAATCACCTCGGCCACTTGATGATGCTTGAATGTTTGAGATTTATCTGACTTTGTCAATTTCATATTTTTGATGCTTGGTTGACACGGCTTCGATTTTGACTTGTTCAACATTGAAATTCTTGCTATCCACGGCACAGCTTTGATATTGTGGCTTGTACTTGTATACAGCTGTGTCCTTTACATGATTTTGACTTCACTGTTGCAAGTGTTGCTGTGTCATACTTGAAGTGTTTGCACTGCTGTGTTATGTAGTAATTGACTTGTTCATGCTGTACTTGGATATTTGCAGTTCATTTGTACATTTTGCAGTTTTGTTCCATATATGTATGTTCATTCATTTGTATCAGTGGTTCAGTTTGCACTTGTTCATCTCTGTTGATTGCCCTGTAAAATTTCATGCTGACTTTGTTATACCTGCTGTGCATTGCATTTTGAGTTGTAGTCTACTGTCTTCATGTAGCTTGGTACATTCCTGTAGCTCCATCTATGTCGTAGCCTGTACTTGTAGTTGCACTTCGAGTTGGATATGTTGGCACTGGAACTATCTTGTATCTTGGTCCTGAACATTGCTGTGTCCATATGGTATTCAGTACTGTGGCATTGCTGCATATTGATGCCTCTGTTTGCATTTGGTGTTTTGGTTTGAACTTGCAGTTAAGAGTATTTTCATCTGGTCTCATCACTGTGTTGCATTCTTTGATGGTTCATTTGTACTGCTTCATTATGTACATCTGTCTTTGTGGTCACTTATGCAGTTTGGTCTTATTTATGTTGTGCATTTACTTTGATTCTTTTGAAACTCGTGTTGCACACTACTTTCTTGGTTTTGGGGCTGCTGGTTACATATGCATTCTGGTTCATTTGCTGAAATCTGTAGCATCTTGGTCAACTTGATGCTGTAGCTTGCTGTGTTGACCTTCCTTGCTACCTGGTCGACACTTGCATTGATATTCATTTGAGTTGGGCATCATGTATTTGTTGCAGTCCATGTTGTTGCTTGAGTCTCTGTTGCCTTGCTTCTGACCATGTTTATTACTGCAATACTTGTTGCACTTTTGTGGTCTGCACTGCTTGTTTTGCTGTTGGCTTGTATATTATTGCTATATATGCATTGTGCTTGCCTGTTGTACTCTGGTCTGTCCACTGCAGTTTGTCTTGCCACTGACTTGCTGCCTTCATGTATATGTCGAACTGATCGGTTGCATCTGTGGTATGTATATGTGTAGTTGTTATTGCCAGTTGCCACTTTGATGATTCATTGGTGAATATGTTGCATGCATGAGTCTGGTTCTCGGCCTATTGCATTTGACCACTGAACTTGACTGTTTAGTTTCATATTCATGTGTACTTTTGATTTGCGCTTGAGTTGAATCCAGTTACAAAAACTCGGATTTGACCTTGTGCTCGTGTCGTATTCTTGAATTTATTGCACCTGAGTTGAACCTGTCCGTATATTTGGGTTTGACCTTGTGCTCACCTGTCCCTGTAGCATTATCAAGTATATATATCGGCGTGCACGGCCTTGTGGCATATACAGTAATACACTGTGTATGTCACAAGTTGTTCGTGTATGATGAATTCAAATTTAAATGATGACGAACAACCCAAATAACTGAGGCAAATCATATTTTCAAAATCCATCTTTTATTTTATATTGCAAAAATATCTCTTTTTCAATTTTACCGCGTTAGTGAATATTTTTGCAGATTGCTCAGATGCTGGATTCAAACTGCAATGCAGTTGAAGATAAATATGAGTGTGAGTGATATGTAGTGAGGTGCTGATGTAAAATAGTGATGTAATTGAGTTTGTATCAAAGTTGTATAGTGAATAGTGAGAGCTTGAATTTGTATACTATTCAAAATTGTAATAAATATTTGTTTGAATAAAATATTCGTTTGAATTCAAATTCCGTGTTATTTATTTTATTCAGCAAATATTTATTTAATCTGTGAAAATAAATAGTATATTATCAAATACATTTAAACGAATGTATATATGTTTATTATCATCAAACAAAAATCATATAAGCGCATATTCAACAATCTCCCCCTTTTGATGATAACAAACATATATTTAAGATTTTGAATATGTTAAATGTATTTGATCATTGATATATTCTAATTGCTCCCCCTATTTAAATGCTTCCTCTCTATACGATGCTCCCCCTACATATATGCATACAAATAAAAATATGCAAATGATCCTAGATGCAAACAGAAAATTATTTGACCTTTGCTTGATTTTATTTGACAAAATCTTAACTTTTCTCTCTCCCTTTTGTTATCAGCAAAAGAATAATAGTGTTAGAGAAAATAGAGATAAAGTAAATGATATCAATCCAACATTAAAACTCAATTGAATATAAATATTAAATTTCAATAAAAAAATCAAAGAAAAATTATAAATATTTTGTTAGGCGCATATTCCACTTTTAGAATGATGGAAATGATGTCATCATATAAAACCATAGAGTTGTGTCTGTTTGTGGTATATTTATATCAGGAATTTGAATATCTACTAACCATGCATAACCGTTAGGACTTTTAAATGAGATTAGTAGTATTCCAATTTTATTTTAAAAAAAAAAATGAATTCAAGTATCTTCTAACCACGCATAACCGTGAGGACTTTTAAATGGGATTAGAATCAACTTGTTTATTTTACAAATCAACTTTTGATATGCGTTCCATACATGCATAACCGTGAGGACTTTTAAATGAGCATGGAAGCACATAACAAATTCCAAGTAATTCACCCATGCATAACCGTGAGGACTTTTAAATGAGAGTGAATACTTTGGTATTTATTTATTATTATTATTATTTTAAAAAAAAAAAATTGAAAATGAAAAACGAACGATTCCTGTTTAAAGTACCACATATCGACAAACTATATAGAATTTTGATGAGTGATGGTTGATAGAAATATGATAGGTATAGAGATGGTCATGGAATTTTTACCAACAAAAAGTTTTATAACTCTTGTTTAAATTTCTAAAGAAATTTTCTAATTATACTTTCTCGAGTTATAATATATAATCAATATCAACACTCATCACTTTTTCAATCACTATTTTTCTTTTCGATAATCATTTGGGAGTCAGATTAGTCATAATAGTCATTTAAAATCAAATTCAAAAATAATTATGAAATTAATTTTTCAAAAATGAATAATCTGAAAATATGGTCAAAAATGATTTTCTCCAGGGGGTTTTTAAAAGAAAATTTTCTGCTATTTGAAAATTATTTGAAATGAAAAATATGCAGATATTTTCTTTGAAAAACGATGCAGTTACTAAATGTCTAAAAAAAAAATCACGTTTCACTAGTAATTTTTCTATCAACTAGATTACCAGTGTAATCTGCATCTGAATTTCTCTTTCACTCAAAAATTATCATCAATTGAATTTTATAGACCAAAACATGAAGTGTGCATCAAAAATTTCAAAAACAATTTTTTCAGCAATTTAAATGACATTCTTTTGAATTTGAAATGAAGCCGTGTAAATACTCGAAAACCGTGAATATAGAGTCAGTCATATTATATCCAATTGTAATATCCAACAAAACACTATTTTTAATCCAAAATGATATATATGAAGTAATTCAAAGAATTTAGAGATTTTTATAGTGTTTTTGGCATAAGAATATAATTGGCTTAACTATTTTGAATAAATCAGAATCAAAAATCATCATCTTTTCATCAATCACAATATTGGCTGAATTAATTCAAAATACGGTGCAGATTATCACATTTAATATATCGTTTAAAACATACCATACCTGTTTTACCTTTACGATATTTTTCGTTGTTGTCCGTTGTGATTCTGTCACCTTTATACTAGGCTAAGGAACTTAGCTTTGTCGCCCGTTGTGTTTCTGGAACAGCCAAAATCCAGAGAACACTATTGTTGTTCCTTAGCCTGCCACCACACCTACACGGAAAATGATTTATGTGACCTATTTGTTTTTATATGTCCATGGTTGTTAGTGGCAGAAAATTTTGAAAAATAATTTTGTGTAGACCCAAAACTATTTATAATTGTTCCCTTTGGCACCCAAATTTGTTTAACTTTGAGAGATTTTATATTTGTGCCTTTTGGAACCCAAATCGGTATCGATATAGTTTTCACATGTTTGGGTCTATACCAACAATTATTGTGACCGTGTCCAAATTTTCTACAAATTGTGCACATAGAATTAACTTGATTAATCTTGTTTTCAACAATTTTCGAATTATTATATCCAAGTCCTTGTCTAACCGTATTAACAGTTTGCTTTCCTAATAGCATATTCAACGATTTTTCACTTTTTGAAAATTTATCTAAAGTCGTTGACAATTGTTGGACTTGTGATTTGAGAGATTCATTTTCGTTTAACAACTGTGTGCACTTTTTAATAGAATTCTCTCTCCTAGTATTTTCATTCTCCTTTAAAATCAGAATTTCATTTTCAAGCGATTTTATTTTAATTTCTGATTTTTTAATTTCTTCATCAAATGTTGGACACTTATCACACTTAGGGATCCTACTTTGATAGGTTTTAACTAATTGATCAAGTTGTTTATTACATTCTATCAAAGTATCTTTTTGAGATTCAAGTTTGGCGTATTTTTCCCTAAGTCGTTCAAAACAACCGTTTACTTCATGAAAATATATAAGCAACTCAGAATGGGTAAGTTTTGATACCTCACTTGGCTCGTCATCGTCACTGTCAGTTGTATCACCTCGAAGACACAATTCTGCCTTTTCGCTTTCACTGCCAGTGCTTTGATCATTCTCGTCTATTTCATCCCAAGTGGCTGCAAAACTTTTCTTTTTCTGTTTCTTTCTGTGGCTGGATTTAATTTGTGGACAATCGGGCTTGATATGGCCGGGCTTGTTGCAATTATAACAAATAAACTTTTGTTCTTCCGAGTAGTCTAGTGCTTTGGCTATTCTGCTTTTTTGCTTTTTGAATTCGAGCTGAGTTACCATGTTTTTGATTCCATTTTTTGAATTTCCTTATCAACAGCTCCAATTCTGCTGCTCCATCATCTTCATCGTTATCATCATCACTTTTGGTTGTTCCTTTGAGAGCTATTGATTTCTTTTGAGTGTCACCTCCTTCACGCTCTTCTTTGAATTTCATTTCTAGCTCATAAGTGGTGAGATTTCCGATGAGTTCTTCAACTTTAAGTTGTTTTAAATCTTTCGATTCTTGTATGGCAGTTACTTTTGCTTCAAAGCTTCGTGGAAGGACTCTGAGGATTTTCCAGACTATTTCTAATTCGGTGTATGTTTTTCCGAGAGCTTTTGATTTGTATACGATATTGGAGAGTCGTCCGTACATCTCTTTGACATTTTCTTCCTTTGCCATTTTGAAGTTCTCGTATTCGCTGCTTAGCATTGCAAGGCGAGATTCTTTGACTTGAGATGTTCCTTCGTGAGTCACTTCTAGTATGTGCCATATTTCCTGCGCAGTTAGACAATGTGAGACACGATTAAATTCAAATTGGTCCAATGAACAGATAATAGAATTCATAGCTTTGGCATTAGTATTTTGTAATTTATTTTCTAGTTCTGTCCATTGTTCCTTTGGTTTCTCTATTTCCTGATTATCTATAGTTATAATTGGTATTCTATAACCTGTCTCAACAATATTCCAAGCGTCAATGGTTTTCAGAAAAATTTGCATTCTATTTTTCCAATAAGCATATTCACCATTGAACATTGGTGGTCTAACTATGGATTGACCTTCTGCAAAAGCATTATTAAAAGAAGTCATTTTAAAAATTCAAATTTTTAAACAAAAACTGATTTTTTCAAAAAAAAATAGAATTTTTAAAACAAATGTTGACTTCTATTCCTAGCTCTGATACCACTTGTAGGATCGATTTCACCCTAGAGGGGGGTGAATAGGGTGATAGTGTAAATTATAAAAATTAATCGCGGAAGCTTATGAATTAAATTCAATTCAGATCACAGAATAGCAGCACAGATATCGCAGAATATAAAATAACAGAATAAAACAGAACAACACAGAATTTGCCCAGCTTCGGCAAAACCCTGCCTACGTGCTGCCCCCAAGGTTTCTACTAGAAATTAGATAGTCCCTCGCTTACACACGTAAACTCGCTATACCCGCTATTGACTAATCTAACTCTACGCTCAAAACCCTGGCACAACTCAACTACCGAGTTGCGAATTCTCAAGCTACGCCACGTAGCTTGTCCCCTAGTCACACGACTAGAAATTTAAACGGTTTAAAAATGAAAATACAAATTTAAAAACAACGTAAATTAAAACAGCCCTAAAAAGAAACTAAACCCTTTTAAAAATAAAAAAGGCCGGCCCAAACTAAAACAGTTTATCCCCTTTTTTATTATTTGACTTATGCCGGCCCTTTTTCCTTTTATCTCGTATGTGATAATGGCTGTTTGTTCTTCCTTCTGAGATTAGGGCTTCGGCTCTTGTTTGTTCCTCTTTCTTCAATAAATTAGGGCTGGAATCGAAGATGCCGATATTATATTAATCGATTGAATTTGTGATTTTCGTTCTTCTGCCCTGTCGATCGACTGCCTCCTTGTACCTTGCTTCGGCTACTTCGATTGATCGAGTTCGATTACAATTTTGGTGAGTACTTTTATTCCTTTTTCTTTCTGATTGAATGCTTGAACTCAATACTTTATGCCGATGATGATTTTGGGTATTTATAGGATTCGAAATCCTATTTTTGCGTTCGTATTTTCGTGTTTGAATTTGTCTACTGAATCACCTCGGCCACTTGATGATGCTTGAATGTTTGAGATTTATCTGACTTTGTCAATTTCGTATTTTTGATGCTTGGTTGACACGGCTTCGATTTTGACTTGTTCAACATTGAAATTCTTGCTATCCACGGCACAGCTTTGATATTGTGGCTTGTACTTGTATACAGCTGTGTCCTTTACATGATTTCGACTTCACTGTTGCAAGTGTTGCTGTGTCATACTTGAAGTGTTTGCACTGCTGTGTTATGTAGTAATTGACTTGTTCATGCTGTACTTGGATGTTTGCAGTTCATTTGTACATTTTGCGGTTTTGTTCCATATATGTATGTTCATTCATTTGTATCAGTGGTTCAGTTTGCACTTGTTCATCTCTGTTGATTGCCCTGTAAAATTTCATGCTGACTTTGTTATACCTGCTGTGCATTGCATTTTGAGTTGTAGTCTACTGTCTTCATGTAGCTTGGTACATTCCTGTAGCTCCATCTATGTCGTAGCCTGTACTTGTAGTTGCACTTCGAGTTGGATATGTTGGCACTGGAACTATCTTATATCTTGGTCCTGAACATTGCTGTGTCCATATGGTATTCAGTACTGTGGCATTGCTGCATATTGATGCCTCTGTTTGCATTTGGTGTTTTGGTTTGAACTTGCAGTTAAGAGTATTTTCATCTGGTCTCATCACTGTGTTGCATTCTTTGATGGTTCATTTGTACTGCTTCATTATGTACATCTGTCTTTGTGGTCACTTATGCAGTTTGGTCTTATTTATGCTGTGCATTTACTTTGATTCTTTTGAAACTCGAGTTGCACACTACTGTCTTGGTTTTGGGGCTGCTGGTTACATATGCATTCTGGTTCATTTGCTGAAATCTGTAGCATCTTGGTCAACTTGATGCTGTAGCTTGCTGTGTTGACCTTCCTTGCTACCTGGTCGACACTTGCACCGATATTCATTTGAGTTGGGCATCATGTATTTGTTGCAGTCCATGTTGTTGCTTGAGTCTCTGTTGCCTTGCTTCTGACCATGTTTATTACTGCAATACTTGTTGCACTTTTGTGGTCTGCACTGCTTGTTTTGCTGTTGGCTTGTATATTATTGCTATATATGCATTGTGCTTGCCTGTTGTACTCTGGTCTGTCCACTGCAGTTTGTCTTGCCACTGACTTGCTGCCTTCATGTATATGTCGAACTGATCGGTTGCATCTGTGGTATGTATATGTGTAGTTGTTATTGCCAGTTGCCACTTTGATGATTCATTGGTGAATATGTTGCATGCATGAGTCTGGTTCTCGGCCTATTGCATTTGACCACTGAACTTGACTGTTTAGTTTCATATTCATGTGTACTTTTGATTTGCGCTTGAGTTGAATCCAGTTACAAAAACTCGGATTTGACCTTGTGCTCGTGTCGTATTCTTGAATTTATTGCACCTGAGTTGAACCTGTCCGTATATTTGGGTTTGACCTTGTGCTCACCTGTCCCTGTAGCATTATCAAGTATATATATCGGCGTGCACGGCCTTGTGGCATATACAGTAATACACTGTGTATGTCACAAGTTGTTCGTGTATGATGAATTCAAATTTAAATGATGACGAACAACCCAAATAACTGAGGCAAATCATATTTTCAAAATCCATCTTTTATTTTATATTGCAAAAATATCTCTTTTTCAATTTTACTGCGTTAGTGAATATTTTTGCAGATTGCTCAGATGCTGGATTCAAACTGGAATGCAGTTGAAGATAAATATGAGTGTGAGTGATATGTAGTGAGGTGCTGATGTAAAATAGTGATGTAATTGAGTTTGTATCAAAGTTGTATAGTGAATAGTGAGAGCTTGAATTTGTATACTATTCAAAATTGTAATAAATATTTGTTTGAATAAAATATTCGTTTGAATTCAAATTCCGTGTTATTTATTTTATTCAGCAAATATTTATTTAATCTGTGAAAATAAATAGTATATTATCAAATACATTTAAACGAATGTATATATGTTTATTATCATCAAACAAAAATCATATAAGCGCATATTCAACATGGGTTAGGCCTGCTATACTTTAAATCTGATAAGAAGAACACAAATAAGGAGAACTCGATGGTTATATTAGAATTGGAATATCATATTCAAAAAGTCAATAAGAAAGCCAAATAAAGTGAATAAGCTATAAATTCCAATTACCTATATTATTAATAACATTGTCGCAAAACACAGGTGTATCTAAACATTCACTATAAGTACAATGAGATGTTATGAATTTCAAAAGCCAAATATACACTTTAGACATGAATAAACCAAATTGTTGTGATAAACTTACATAGAATACTTAGTAAAGAAGACATTGTATGTGTAATACATGTAGGCCATGGTGTGTATTAATACTCAAAATTTGGTCATCATGCTTAGGTTATCACACTTAATGTGACGAAATGCTATAAACATTACTTGTGTGGACAGAAATTGAAACAATTATATAATTTATATTCATTGTCTTTTCATATAAAAATGCCACATTGTACTAAATGGTACCTTTTCTAGTACTTCCCCTTATGCTTTTGAAACATCGATTCTCTCGGTCTTAAAAGAATCAGCCAACTCATTTGCAGTAATAACAACATCAATGGTGGCGACACTTACTTTTCATATACACTTGACACTCTATGCCTATGATAAAAGAGCAAATGCAACTATTTCCTGAGCTTTTGATATTGAGATCCACCACAAAGTTTATGTGAATAAGCAAATCATTCTTTGTTATTATGCTACACCAAAAAATACTTCAACACAATACAAATTGAGATAATTTTCACTGGATTACGATAAGTCTTATTTTCCCATATAAAGTTGTCAACAAACAATTGTTTTGATCACTTGTATTGCAACAAAAACTACACATGATTATGTGACTAACATTTTTTTTGTGCTTGTGTATGTTAACAAAAACCCATGGCTAACTATTCATATTTGATTTGTAAAATATTTATAGCATCTAACTAATAATATATGTTTTGTCATATTCTGCGCCATTTGCACTAACTTAGAAATCAAACTCCAAAGAGCGGTCAACATGCTTGGATTCCGACAAATAAGAGAAAAACAACACAATTGAACAAAGTAGTGCAATAGAGAATACCTTATGAACTTGGATGCTCCATCTTCCCTAACATCTCTACGAACATTAGATTCTATTCAGCTTATGTTGATACTCCAATAAATGAGATGTAACTTTTGGTTACCTGTTTGGAGACCAAAAAACTTCACTGTTAACATCTTGGAATCCATCACCTTAACTTTCATTAATTCCAAAGGTCTTTAATCGAAACATTTTGCTCTCAATAATTGTGATATTTAATCATTTATGACTAATTTTTCCCTCTTTTTAAGTGACACGACTAAATTCTTAAGATAAGCAACTCAACAAAATTTAAGATACCGGTGATTAAATAACAAAGTAAAATTCAAAACCATGGTTTTTTCACGTAACTTGAGATTAGTTCCATATTAGTTGATGGTCATTGTAACTCAATGGACCTTCTAAAAATTGGGCCCGTTGCGGATCAAAATAATTACACAATCATAGTAATAAAATAGATCTAAAACAAACAGTTTCACCTTAGAAAGAACAAAAGGTTGGACTGCGTGGAAGATCGATGGAAGTAGAAGGGAACTCAAAACGACATATCTGGATTTTAGCCGCTCTCTAATTCCAATTTAACATCTAGAAGAGGAAACATGAAACAAAATAAAAAAGCAGTTGGTTGTCATTCAAGCGAAGATTCGGAGTTGAAGAGATGGGGACGATGGTAGGAGGAGAGGTCAACGTCGTCGAATGGGAAAAGGCACAACTATGGAGGACGTTAACATGTAAGGTTTGAAGATAAAAAGAAAGGGAGAGCTGGACAGAATATAAGAAATAATAATAATAAACGACCTTTCATTTGACGCTATTGATGTTTGCGCTTCGGAAGCGGATCACAAGAAAACATATCTTCACCATACATACAAAGTCCAATCCAATGGTCCGAATTAGTTATCCGCGTCATTCCATTTCATAATCTCACATTATATAAACCGACCGCCTCTTATTCTCATTCCGCATCCCCTTTCCCCACAAATCAAATCAATCCCTAATTTTATTTCAAAACCGAATTTGACGCCATGGAAGCCGGTGGCAAAGCAAAGAAGGGCGCCGGAGGCAGAAAGGGACCAAGTGTACCCAGAAAGAAGGCCGTCAGCAGATCTGTCAAGGCCGGGCTTCAGTTTCCCGTCGGTCGTATCGGCCGATACTTGAAGAAGGGTCGCTATTCCCAGCGCGTTGGCACCGGGGCCCCTGTTTACCTTGCCGCCGTCATGGAATACCTCGCCGCTGAGGTTTGTTCTTGTTTCACCCCAATCCTCAGATTCTTCAATTTAGGTTAAGCGTTAAACAATGTTAATAAAGGTTTACTTGTAAACAGGTTCTGGAGCTAGCTGGTAACGCAGCAAAAGATAACAAGAAGAATCGGATTATTCCAAGGCATGTTCTTCTTGCAATAAGAAATGATGAGGAGCTGGGAAAATTGCTAGCTGGAGTGACCATAGCACATGGTGGTGTATTGCCCAACATCAATCCAGTTCTTTTGCCAAAGAAGACTGTTGCTAAGGATTCCGAAGCACCAAAATCACCAAAGAAGGCGGCAAAATCCCCTAAAAAGGCTCCAGAAAAATGATTTCTTGGTTGGTTTGGAATCACATGTTTATATGACGTAGTGAGGATATGTTTTCTCTTTTGTTGTCGGGGTTTGTTTTGACTTTTCTTACAAATGAAGCCTTTTTTTAAGTTTTAATGGTGCTATTGATTTGAGATTTCTTCTTCTTCCGTGCCATTACTTTTGCGTTGAATTTACTCTTTTGATCTATATGTTTTCTGTTTCCATTGCAATGTGCACCGTCAATAATATTGCTTTCTGGACCAATTGTATCTGATATTGCACTTCAGTTGAAAATTTTTCTGAATATACAAAAACTTTAAAATGCGTTTGTTGTCATTGTACAAATATATCACTGGTTTATTTTTTTGATTCTAAGACTCTAGTTATTTTCAGATGGGATTCATGTGGTATTTGGAACACTCATGGACAATGTTAGTTTTTTTATTGTGTAACATTGAATATAATGTCAAAAAATAAAATCAGCATTTGTTTTTTAGTCTATTTTTTTTTTTCAAAACTTGTCTTTCAGTGTAAATTATAGTACACATTTTTTTGGTTAAAAAATAAACCTTGATGTCCTTTAACTTATTTTTTTTAAAGTTTATACTTCTTAGTAATTGTCTATTCCTAAATTATCGTAATATAGGCACAACTACAATTTTTTTTTTTAAAATTTCGAATGAAAGATAGTAAGTTTTTCTTCTTTCTTTTTTGAAGGACAACTTAGTTTGTTACAGCGTAAAATTGAATATAACACTTAAAAATAAAAAAATGAATAATTAATGAACCATACAAGCCAAAAGAAGACCAAGTCAACTTACAATATCTTATATGAAGCGAAGACATGCGGATCGGCTATTAAGCCCAATAGCATATATATATATATATTGATGCAACAACATAAATACCAAGCACTTGTATCAATCTATGTATCAAGTTGTACAATATATTTCTCAATAAAAGCTTTGTATCTGAAATCAATCAATAAAGCAGTCACAATCTTTCATGGTATCAGAACTAAAAATAAAGTGTTTAACAGCAAAACATTGATCTAAAGCACCTCGCCATAATCCCTCAATTAAGATCTCACCATCGAAACCAGTCTGCGTCGTGGAGATCATCAGAGAATCAAGAATTCTCATCATCTGATATTCTAGAGCAATCATACCTGGGACTAGGGGTGTCAAGATTTGAAGAAGAAGCTGATCAAGCCTTAAGTTCAACTAATCGATGTACAATTTGATGAAAGTAACTTCCTCCTCTGGAAGTTTCAACTGAAAACTGCAATTAGAGGCTTTGGGCTTGAACAATATGTTATTGGAACCATCATCAATCCACCTACAAATATCATAGACAATGAATGAAAGTCTGTTAGTAACCAGAATTCAACATACATCAAAGGCAAGATAGGCTAATCAGTTCTTGGCTGTTATCTACCATCAGTTCAAATACGATACTACAACTAATAGTGTGACGCCCCACCTCTATACCCATGCTAGCCAAGGACACTACGGGGTAATGCCGTCAACTAGCACGGAGAATAAGGCTGTTGAGGAGCGACCATCCGTGCAATTGCTTTGTGCGAGCACCGCTATGTCGGATAGTATAACATGCTTTCGAGAGGAAATCCGACACACCGATACAAACTCAAAGATACTACACAGTGGCTAATAATAATCTTCGAAAACAAATATAGAAATAAGCATAACACAAATCAGCCACAGATAATTCATATCACAAAGGCGGAAGAAGATATGAATATATAACTAACACATGGAAGTGTATATCAGAGTAGTGGTCAAAAAGATCCACAATAATACAAAAGAATATCAACACGTGCTATACAAAAGAATACAACTATGAGTCCATATCTCAAGTGTATACAACAAAATAAACTACTAATCTAAGTAGTTAGCCAAAAGTCAGAGAAATCACTCCCAAGTGAGAAGTCAAGCTGAAGCACCTGTAACATCTCGGTCTGGCCCGAGTATTATTTATAATAAAATAATAAACGAATCAGTCTAGCTATAAATATTAGATGAAATAATATAGATTAAGAGATATGACTAAACGTATAATAATCACAATGCCAAGCTGTGATAAATGAGTAATTGAAAAATCAACAAGAGATTAATCAATATCACAAAAATCTTCTCAAAGATCAAAAGGAACGTCATACTCCTAATTTCATTCACCAAGCCACAAATATTGACAACATATAAGTGCCAATCATAAAATTGGTGAAACACAAATTCTAGAAATCATCAATTAGAAATCCAGACATCACAAGAAAAGGATGGCCAATCCCAAACGGAACACTATTCCTTAAACCGGGCATCGACGCACCTAAATAGATACGCCCCATGCACAGTCAAACATCGTCGCACCTAGAAAGGTACGACCCATGCAAAGGCAAACGTCGACGCACCTAAATAGGTACGCCCCATGTAATGTCTAACATCGATGCACCTAGAAAGATACACCCCATGCATAAATAAGCATCGACGTACCTAGAAAGATACGCCCCATGCATAAATCAACATCGACGTATCTAGAAAGATACGTCCCATGTAATATCTAACATCGATGCACCTAGAAAGATACACCCCATGCATAAATAACCATCGACGTACCTAGAAAGATACGCCCCATGCATCAACTTATTGAGCCGATTGCTCCACGAAGTAAACAAACATTGACGCACCTAAATAGATACGACCCATGTGTAAATAAACATCGACGCACCTAAATAGGTACGACCCATGCGAGAAATGAGACGAAGCTCAATCAAATGAAGTACAGTCCTCCACATAAACAAAGAGACATCGCACATTGCTAGTCTAAATCATGAAATGATCATCATCGATCATCAAGAAGTGTCAATTACAGTAAGCTAGTAAATATTTGAGCTTAGCTTCATGTCCAATAACCACTAGCTTAACTTAAATATTTACGAACAAATTGTAGATCTCCACTAGAAAATTGTCACAAGAGTTTCAATCGAACAAGTCCAAGAATTAACCGACGAAGTAAACGCAAGCGTTTCATACCACTCGTTTTACTAGGTCGTTTAATTAGATTTCTCATACGAGTGAGGTAATGGCTTGTATATACTAGTAGATTGGAAAACGATTTTAAGAAACGAGCTTTGTAATAAAATAGAGTTGAAATCGTTTTGATGAAAGAATTTTGATATTTACTACTAGTATTGAAACCTTTATATTTTTAAAGTGACAAATCACAAAGAAGATTGTAGGAATAATCAATCACTAAAATTCACATTCGAAGACGTGAATAAAATCCAAAGAAATCGATACCGAATCCATCAAAATGGATATTCCCAAAAATTATGAAGAAAATGTCATCAAAGTCGATAATAAGTGATAATAACAAAAGGGAATCAACACGAATCGATTGATGTTGGAAATTCAACCCAAAAAGGCAAAATGGACTGAAACAGCAGGTTCAGTCGACTGAACAGAGTTTTCAGTCGACTGACCCTGTACCTGGAATTTTCCAGGTTCAGGAAACTTTCTGTTTCCAGGTTCAGTCGACTGAACAGAGGATTCAGTCGACTGAATCATACTTGGAAACTTTCGGGTTTCAGGTTCAGTCGACTGAACAGACTTTTCAGTCGACTGAATCTTGCCTGGGCTGTTTTTCAGCCTATCCAAATGAAGAGCAAACTCTTCCAAAATGCAACCGGATGAACATTGGCTCTAAGGGTTTATGCCAATCGGCTACCCGGGCCTATATGCTCCTCGATGCATCACCAAAAGCACGATCAAACATCCATATAAGGATTTTCACACAAATTTGACTTAAAAACCCAAAAATTGGAATATTCACAAAACCAATACAAATCAAGAGCAAATGCACATGAAGAAGTGTTAAGAATTCATACCCAACAACCAAAGATAATTATAGTCATAGATGTGAGATAAAAATCTCACATTTGAACCCAAACGATTGAAGAAGAAGCTCGAAAGCAAAGGAAGATCAACCACCTTCAAATCCAACTCAAGAAGCTTGATTCTAAGCTTTAAAAGAAGAACATTACCAAAGTTAGGTTTAGGAATTTCTGAAATTGATAAGAGAATGAGTTGGAGAAGAAGAAGAGAAGGCTTACCAATGGGTTCTCTTTGATTTTTGGAGCAAGAATTTGAGCTAACAAGAGGAACTAGGGCTTGGAGTTTCTAATTCCCTTTCCTTTCCACCATTTTCAGTTGGAGCTTAAGTTTGAGGAGTGGGAATGAGTGAATGGAGAGGAGAGGGCTGAGCTAGAGTATAAGTGGGGTTAATGGGCTGAAACCCAACCCAAAGCCCTAAAGAAAAAGTTGCAAAATTCAACTTATTCCAAACATATCGAAGCTTATACTCAAAAAGGTTGCAAACGACATTTTGAACTCAATGGAAGGGGTCTCGAGTCCCAATCCGACTGTTTGCAAAAAGTGGGTTTTTGGGCCAAAATCCGACGAATGATGAATTATTTAAATAAAATATTTAAATACACAATCGATAAATATGCGGGTTGTTACAGACTCTCCTCCTTAAAGAAATTGCGTCCTCGCAATACTTAAGAAGAAAATAAAGAGTAACAACCATAAAAGCATATCAACACAAAAGAAAATTTGAAATAGGAAGTTCACCATAAAAAGCACGAAAGAGTTAGCCTGAACCGGTTCGCACGGTGAATTCTCTGGATTTCCAAGAGCAATCCATAGGATTGGTGAACATTGAACTCTCATAAAAAGAACATCTTTATTTCGAAGGCACTCAACCTCCGAAACAATGATGCGAATAGAATGTTTCTCAAAAGTCAAATCTGGTGAAACTTCAATTTCCTCAATATCACTGGGCTCAAGAATAAAATAGGAAACCTAAAAGCAGTTCCATAGTTAAAAGACGTAGAAAACGTCAAGAATAGCAGAAAATTGAGCCAGTGCAACGGCGTAGTACAGAAACGGTATGCCCGTGAAACTAGAAACTCGAATAATTTGGAACACCGACGTAGTACAAAAACGGTACGTCCAATGAGCCGATAAACCGGAACAACGATGTAGTATAATAATGGTACATTCATTGATCCAGATAAGATGGAACATCGATGTAGTATAATAACAGTACATCCGATGAACCGAACACCATAAAGGAACACCGGACACTAGTCCATAAAAGGAATGAGATAGAGCTCAATAAAACGAAGTATATCAAAACGTCCGATGAAATTAATAAAAAGATAATTCCATTCAGACATCATCAAAGAATCAACCACTTGTTGCTTACGACCAAGTGCATAGGCAACACAATTCTCCTTCTGGGAATAAAAAGAATATCAAGACCATAAGATGCAAGGAACTCGAGTCGACATTAAGTTCCTTATGAGAAAATAAATATTCCAAAGATTTATGATCGAGGTGGAGAACAAATTTCTCCCCCAAAAATAATGATGTCAAACTCTAAAAGCGAAAACAATAGCCGCGAGCACTAGATCATGAGTGGCATATCTAGTCTCAATCGGCTTTTAACGATTTAGAAGCACAAGTGATAGCACATCATCTTTTGCAAGAGAACGACATCCAAACCAATACGATTAGCATTGGTACAAAAGATAAAGTCTTGGTTCCCAAAGGGAATCACAAGAATAAGAGTATCGAAAAGAAAGAATTTTTTTTAAATAATCTTCTTTCCTGAAAAGTTAAAACTTTCAAAATTACATTTATCTTTATGTAATAATCTTTCTAGAAAAAATTACATTTTCACAAGTCAATATATCGTGTCTGATTGTCACATCAAAGCGTTTAGGAAATTCCTATCGATAACGTTGATCAAGCGCATCGACCAAAATTCTTAAAGCACTCGATGGGCAATACAATCACAAAATCATCTTCCATATAATAAACATGTTTCTTAAAAACCTTTTAAGAATATTCTTTGCTTGTTTAAGAGCAAAGTCAAATTGTACTTATAAATAAATCTTATGAAAAAGATTTGCAAAATTTTTAAATTGCTATTTTCATCCAAAATCAATAAATACAAGAATGGTCTCATCGAAATATTCATAGAATATTCGATTTATAAAATGGATGAAATAAGCTGGACAAACTGAATGACAAAATAAGTCATTCATAAGAATCATAACGAGTGCGGAATGCGCGAAATGCTAACTCCCGCAACTCGTAGCCAAATGAAAATCGGTGGCAAGGTCGAACTAGAAAGACCTTAACACCACACAAAGGATCTCTTAGGTGATGATCCTAAGACAAACTCCAAAAATACCAAAAAATTCTCAAACTGCATGAATGAGAGAAATAACACTTTCCCTATAATGTGAGCTTAAAGAATAAAATGATGCCATCAAGTTGGAATCAAAATCACAAAGGAAAAATAGAAATCTTCTTAACAGATTGAAAATGTCGAAGATGAATAGTCCACATGGAAAATAGGATATGGGCTTCTCAACGATTAAGCCAATCCTTACAAATATCAATTTCGAAGCCTAAGAAAAAAAACCGGCTCGGAAATAAAAATCACATAAAATAATTTCGACATCAATAAAAAGCAAATTGAGTGTTGCGGATCCACCAACCGGATTCAAAATTCTCAAAGAGGTCATCAAGCCCAAAATGTTTAAAGGAAAAGAAATCAACTAGTTCTTTTGATATAAAAATAATGAGATGAACCCATATCAACATGAACTCGAAGGGATGATCACAAAACAAATGTAATCAAGGATTAAATGAGAAATACCTTGACCACGAGAAGTGTTACCAGGAGCTTGCACTACATTGAGCTTTCCCTCCTTCCTATTTTGAAGTATGGGACATGCAGTTATATGGTGACCTGAATTTTTGCAATAGCGACAATAAAGAGGTTTCGGACACTCTCTTGCGTAGTGGTCCGTGGAACCACAATTGTAGCATTACCGACGACTAGAGGTAGAAACCTTTGCTACCGGGGTTTCTTGCTTCCCTTTCTTATTAGAATTGGGGCCTTTGAATTTGATAGGCCTCTTCAAGTTATTGTCAAAGTTTTGTTGGGCACGCACAACTTCAACATCACCTTCATTATCGGCCCCTTCAAGACGAAGAACGATATCAATAAGCTGATCAAATGAAACTTCAAGTTTCAGGAGTAATGACTTCTTAAGATTCTTATTCAAGCCATAGACAAATCTCTGATTTTTCTTCAATGGGGTATTATTGTATTCAACCCTGTATTTGGAAAGAGATTCGAAAGATGCGACGTAGTCTGTCACAGAAGATTCACCTTGAACAAGGTTAATAAAACGCCGGGCCAAAGTTACCTTTTCGACCTCCGGCACAAATTTCAATTCGAACCTTTCCCGGAATTGCTCCCAAGTGAGATCCGCTTCAGTGATTTCAGAAATTAAAAGCTCATACCAATCTAATGCTCTTTCTTGGAGCATGCTATAAGCCACTTGGACTCGATGTAGATCAATAAGGTTCATGCGAGAAAAGATGCGATCGCATGATTTGAGCCAAGCTTGAATTTCTATAACACTCTCGGATCCTTTGAATGGCCTTCCACCCAAATCGGTATAGTCTCTGCACAAGAGTGCAAAACCAGATCTAGGATGAGTAGGCTCCGGATTAGAACCAGCTGCTTGAGCATTCGTGACAAGGTCAAGAAGTTGCTGGGCAGACATAAAAACACCATCTTGGGGAGTAGCACTAGATTGACCGGCGCTGGGACGGCCTGGTCTAACCATTTCTCTTCCTTTGGAAAGAAAGAAAGAAGAAGAAAAATTATTCTTAGAATGAATATCAAACCATCATGATTGATAAAACAAGAAATCATAAAGAAAATAGGATGAATCGGTACGTAGACTCGAAGTAAATCCTAAAGCACGACTCCTAAGATGGACTTAGGACGATGATCCTTGTTATAATATTCCATATTGTTCCGAAGTTTGGCTCTGATACCAAGCTGTGACGCCCCACCTCTATACCCATGCTAGCCAAGGACACTACGGGGTAATGCCTTCAACTAGCACGGAGAATAAGGCTGTTGAGGAGCGACCATCCGTGCAATTGCTTTGTGCGAGCACCGCTATGTCGGATAGTATAACATGCTTTCGAGAGGAAATCCGACACACCGATACAAACTCAAAGGTACTACGCAGTGGCTAATAATAATCTTCGGAAATAAATATAGAAATAAGCATAACACAAATCAGCCACAGATAATTCATATCACAAAGGCGGAAGAAGATATGAATATATAACTAATACATGGAAGTGTATATCAGAGGTGGTCAAAAAGATCCACAATAATACAAAAGAATAGCAACACGTGCTATACAAAAGAATACAACTATGAGTCCATATCTCAAGTGTATACAACAAAATAAACTACTAATCTAAGTAGTTAGCCAAAAGTCAGAGAAATCACTCCCAAGTGAGAAGTCAAGCTGAAGCACCTGTAACATCTCGGTCTGACCCGAGTATTATTTATAAGAAAATAATAAACGGATCAGTCTAGCTATAAATATCAGATGAAATGATATAGATTAAGAGATATGACTAAACGTATAATAATCACAATGCCAAGCTGTGATAAATAAGTAATTGAAAAATCAACAAGAGATTAATCAATATCACAAAAATCTTCTCAAAGATCAAAAGGAATGTCATACTCATTTCATTCACCAGGCCACAAATATTGACAACATATAAGTGCCAATCATAAAATTGGTGAAACACAAATTCTAGAAATCATCAATTAGAAATCCAGAAATCACAAGAAAAGGATGGCCAATCCCAAACGGAACGCTATTCCTTAAACCGGGCATCGACGCACCTAAATAGATACGCCTCATGCACAGTCAAACATCGTCGCACCTAGAAAGGTACGACCCATGCAAAGGCAAACGTCGACGCACCTAAATAGGTACGCCAAATATAATGTCTAACATCGATGCACCTAGAAAGATACACCCCATGCATAAATAAGCATCGACGTACCTATAAAGATACGCCCCATGCATAAATCAACATCGACGTATCTAGAAAGATACGTCCCATGTAATGTCTAACATCGATGCACCTAGAAAGATACACCCCATGCATAAATAAGCATCGACGTACCTAGAAAGATATGCCCCATGCATCAACTTATTGAGCCGATTGCTCCACGAAGTAAACAAACATTGACGCACCTAAATAGATACGACCCATGTGTAAATAAACATCGACGCACCTAAATAGGTACGACCCATGCGAGAAATGAGACGAAGCTCAATCAAATGAAGTACAGTCCTCCACATAAACAAAGAGACATCGCACATTGCTAGTCTAAATCATGAAATGATCATCATCGATCATCAAGAAGTGTCAATTACAGTAAGCTAGTAAATATTTGAGCTTAGCTTCATGTCCAATAACCACTAGCTTAACTTAAATATTTACGAACAAATTGTATATCTCCACTAGAAAATTGTCACAAGAGTTTCAATCGAACAAGTCCAAGAATTAACCGACGAAGTAAACGCAAGCGTTTCATACCACTCGTTTTACTAGGTCGTTTAATTAGATTTCTCATACGAGTGAGGTAATGGCTTGTATATACTAGTAGATTGGAAAACGGTTTTAAGAAACGAGCTTTGTAATAAAATAGAGTTGAAATCGTTTTGATGAAAGAATTTTGATATTTACTACTAGTATTGAAACCTTTATATTTTTAAAGTGACAAATCACAAAGAAGATTGTAGGAATAATCAATCACTAAAATTCACATTCGAAGACGTGAATAAAATCCAAAGAAATCGATACCGAATCCATCAAAATGGATATTCCCAAAAATTATGAAGAAAATGTCATCAAAGTCGATAATAAGTGATAATAACAAAAGGGAATCAACACGAATCGATTAATGTTGGAAATTCAACCCAAAAAGGCAAAATGGACTGAAACAGCAGGTTCAGTCGACTGAACAGAGTTTTCAGTCGACTGACCCTGTACCTGGAATTTTCCAGGTTCAGGAAACTTTCTGTTTCCAGGTTCAGTCGACTGAACAGAGGATTCAGTCGACTGAATCATACTTGGAAACTTTCGGGTTTCAGGTTCAGTCGACTGAACAGACTTTTCAGTCGACTGAATCTTGCCTGGGCTGTTTTTCAGTCTATCCAAATGAAGAGCAAACTCTTCCAAAATGCAACCGGACGAACATTGGCTCTAAGGGTTTATGCCAATCGGTTATCCGGCCCTATATGCTCCTCGATGCATCACCAAAAGCACGATCAAACATCCATATAAGGATTTTCACACAAATTTGACTTAAAAACCCAAAAATTGGAATATTCACAAAACCAATCCAAATCAAGAGCAAATGCACATGAAGAAGTGTTAGGAATTCATACCCAACAACCAAAGATAATTTGAGTCATAGATGTGAGATAAAAATCTCACCTTTGAACCCAAAAGATTGAAGAAGAAGCTCGAAAGCAAAGGAAGATCAACCACCTTCAAATCCAACTCAAGAAGCTTGATTCTAAGCTTTAAAGGAAGAACATTCCCAAAGTCGGGTTTAGGAATTTCTGAAATTGATAAGAGAATGAGTTGGAGAAGAAGAAGAGAAGGCTTACCAATGGGTTCTCTTTGATTTTTGGAGCAAGAATTTGAGCTAGCAAGAGGAACTAGGGCTTGGAGTTTCTAATTCCCTTTCCTTTCCACCATTTTCAGTTGGAGCTTAAGTTTGAGGAGTGGGAATGAGTGAATGGAGAGGAGAGGGCTGAGTTAGAGTATAAGTGGGGTTAATGGGCTGAAACCCAACCCAAAGCCCTAAAGAAAAAGTAGCAAAATTCAACTTACTCCAAACATATCGAAGCTTATACTCAAAAAGGTTGCAAACGGCATTTTGAACTCAATGGAAGGGGTCTCGAGTCCCAATTCGACTGTTTGCAAAAAGTGGGTTTTCGGACTAAAATCCGAGGAACGATGAATTATTTAAATAAAATATTTAAATACACAATCGATAAATATGCGGGTTGCTACAAATAGCGCGCACAACAACATATGAAATATGGTCTACCATTGAGCAGATATTCAACATACAGAGTGCTGCAAGAGTTCTTCATTATAAGAGACAGCTTCAAAATTTAAAGAAAGAAAACTTGTAATAAGAGATAATCTATCCAAAGTTAAAGGGTTTTGTGATCAATTTTCCTTTGCAGGACATAAAGTCTCAAATTATGAACAAATATTATCCATATCGAATGGATTAGATGAGAATATGAGGCTGTAGTAGTAGTAGTAGTTTCATCAAAAGAAACAATGCCCACTATTCAATATGTGCATTCTACACTTCTTGCTCATGAAGAAAGGATAAAACAAAAGAAACCTATTGCATCAAACTTCACTGCAAATTTTGTAGCCGACAACAAATACGGTAATCAAGAAATGGGTTATAATGCCAAGAATCGGTCAACTAGCTAAAGAGGCGGTCATTCAGGCAGATTCAGAGGAAGAGGAAGAAGGTACAACAATAATAATAGGTCGGGTTTCAAATATGTGAAAGGTATGGTCATGCAGCAAGCAAGTATTATTTGAGATTTGATGCAAATTATGTGTCAACACAACAGAGCAATGCAAGAAATTATCAACCAAATGCTAACATGGTCAATGCTAAACAAGACAACAAAAATCAATCAGAGAATACAAGCAGTGATGTAGTAAGACTAGAAGATATACATGAGTAAATTCGGTGTCCATATTCAGAAGCAACCAACCATGTGACAAGCAATCTCAACAATCTAAATCCGGGCAGCAAGGAATATAAAGATACACAATCTATGCATATGAGTGATGGTAGATCTACTAAAATTACACATACTGGAAATGAAAGTCTACCTGGCAAAAGAAAACCATATCTCAATAATTTATTGAGAGCCCCTTTGATAAGATTTTTTTTACTAAATGTATCATAGTTTTCCAAAGACAGTGGTGTTTACTTTGAATTTTATCCAAGCTATTATTTAGTAAAAGATATTCTAACCAAAGAAATTTTGTTGCAGGGTAAGGAATTTAGAGAATTATACAAATTCAACGCTGATAAATCAAGAAATTCTGGGCTTAAAGAAAACTGGTATAATGTTTTTGAAATCAAACCTGAATATGACTGTACGAGTTTTGATATATGGCATTATAAGCTTGGCCATCCAAATGTAAAAACTGTAAAACATATATTGAATAACAATGCAATTTCTTTCAAAAACTTCTCAATACCTTATGTGTGCACTTATTGTCAAATGGGAAAAAGCCACAAACTTGCATTTTCAGATTTAGAAACTGTTTATAATGCACCTTTAGAGTTTCTATAAACTTGTGGGGACCAACACCAATTAGTACTGATTATAGGTACAAATATTATATCTCTTTTGTTGATGCATTTTCTAGATATGTATGATTTACTTTCCAAAATCAAAATCTGAAACATATAATGCAGTGTTACAATTTATAGCTGAAGCTGAAAAACAAACAAGTTTTCAACTAAAAGTCACACAGACTGCTGGTGGAACTGAGTTCCAACCATTAAGAGAATTTTTTCAAAAAAAAAAAGGAATAGTTCGTTCAACAGCTTTTCCGTACACATCTGAATAGAATGGATTAGTTGAAAGAAAACATAGACAAATAGTTGAAATTGGACTTACTTTAATTGCTCAATCATCATTGTCACTTAAGTTTTGGCCTGATGCCTTTTCTACTACTGTATGTTTTATAAACAAACTACCAACAAAAAGCTTAAAGTTCAAAAGCCTAATGGATTGCTATATAATGACAAACCAGATTATCATAGTCTAAAAGTTTTTGCGTGTCTATGTTTTCCCAATATAAGACCTTATAATACTCACGAACTAAATTTTAGATCATCTCCTTGTACTTTTTTGGATTCTGCAACAAACAAAAAAGGATACAAATGTTTAGATGGGAGTGGAAGAATTTTTATATCATGGCATGTCATGTTTAATGAAAATGTGTTCCCATTTAGCAATTCAAGCATGAAAACATTACAAAAGCTCTACAATCTAAAATCATCCATACCACAAATATCTAATCAGCCAGAAATAATAGTGCAACCCCAGACAGAGGGGGATCAGAGTGATCAAGAAGCAACTTCAAGTGAAGAAAACTCATAATATACAATGCTCAGAGATGAGCTAGGTCATGGGCAATTAGATTCTGACACACCCATTTTAGTAGATTCTGACACACACATTTTAGCATCTCAGCATGATGATGATTTTCGTTCAGGGAGTCATCAACCATTAGATGATTTACAACTAATGAT
Source organism: Allium cepa (assembly GCA_030765085.1). Taxonomy (NCBI): domain Eukaryota; kingdom Viridiplantae; phylum Streptophyta; class Magnoliopsida; order Asparagales; family Amaryllidaceae; genus Allium; species Allium cepa. Next base: position 951,102,772 of record CM060934.1, on the reverse strand, counting down.
CAAGAAGCCACGAGTGTCGACAAAGTCCAACCACCTGCAACAACTGGGCATTATATGATAACAAGGGCAAAGAGCGGAATATTTAAACCAAAAATATATAATATTGATATGGAGACTAAAGAGCTAGGCACTTATTTTGAAGCTGTACAACATGAGAAATATAGAGCAGCAATAAAAGAGGAATATGATGTTGTAATAAAAAAAATAAGACATAGACTTTAGTTTCTCTGCCAAACAACAAAAATGTTGTTGGATGTAAATGGACATATAGGATAAAGAAGAATTCAGATGGTTCAATCTCTAAGATTAAAGAAAGATTTGTAGCAAAAGGTTATTCACAATAAAATAATTTTGATTTTAATGATGCATTCTCACCTGTTGTTAAACCTTATACTACTAGAAAAATACTAACTATTGCCTTACATAAAGGTTGAATTATCAAACATATAGATGTGAATAATGCATTTTTTAAATGGTGTCTTGCAGGAAGAAGTCTACATGGAGCAACCCCAAGGTTCCAAGCAAAGAGGCGGTGAAAATTATGTAAGCAAATTAAACAAAGCAATCTATGGACTCAAGCAAGAACCTAGGGTTTGGTTTGACAAGCTGAAATCAATATTAATCAGCCTTGGCTATACTTCAACAAAATCTGACAACTCTTTATTTACAAAATTCAGTAAGCTTGCTATTACTTATGTGCAAATATATGTTGATGATTTTATTATTACAGATAGCAATGCAGTAGAAATTAACAAGTTATTCAACTTTTGAATAAAGAGTTCTCAATCAAAGACTTAGGATGCTTGAACTATTTTCTGGGAATTGAAGTTAAAAGGATCTCGAGCAACAAAATCTATTTAAGCTAAGAAAAGTATATATCAGAAACCTTAACCACAGTTAATATGGAAAAGCTAATGCACTATCCACTCACGTGGTAAGTAACCTACATTTATCTAAAATCAAAGGTGAAGCAATATCAGATGATAAGCAGTATAGAAGCATAGCGTGGGCACTGCAGTATGCAACAATTATTAGGCCAGAAGTATCCTTTAGTGTAAAAAAGTAAGTCGGTTCATACAAAATCCACTTGATGAACATTCAAGGATTGTGCAAAGAATTTTGAGATACTTAAAAGGTACAATAATGCATAGACTGATATTAAAAAGAAGTAAAAATCTTGGCATCAATGGATCTGCAGATGTAGACCAGGCTATTGATCCTGATGATAGATGGTCTACATCTGGATATTGCATATTTCTTGGAAAAAACTCAATCTCATGGTGTTAAAAAAAACAACCAACTATATCTAAATCAAGTGCAGAAGCTGAATACCAGAGTGTGACAAATGTCACAACTTAAATAATGTAGATTAACTGATTACTAAGTGAACTTCAAGTTAAGACTGACGGTCAAGCCATAATATGGTGCGATGATCTTAATATTAGGGGTGTGCACGGGTCGGTTTGGTGCGGTTTGGAGTCCAAACCGCTTCTGCACCACATCAAATGGTTAATCAAAAATACAAACCATTAAACCAATCTTTTAAATGGTTCGGTTTCGGTTCGGTTTGAATGTAATATGGTCCGGTTTCGGTCCGTTCCAGTTTGAACCCATATTAAATATGAAATAAAAGAATTACTTCCATCAACATTCAATTTACGAAGGCAATTATGTGAAACTTTACATTTAAACGTTAAAACACACAATGTTATACTGAATTGAAAGATTAGTTCTTAATTGTATGGATATTTCAATTTGATATTTACCTACAAGTGAGATTTTTTTGGTAGATTTACCAAACATCAATATTAATCAATGCATAATCATTAAGGAAAATGACTAAAATAAGATTTTAATTAGCATTTGTTCACAAAAAAATGAGATGAAAAATATTATACCAAAACTATAACTTCTTCCTTTATATCAGTGATTATTATTAATATAACAACAACATACGCTGAAAATAGAATGTACATCGTTAGAATCTAAATAAGATAGGAGTTGCTTATATATTTATCATAAAATTACCAGTATAAATTTTCGGTTCGGTCCGGTTTAATATGGTTGGTTCAATCGTCCAAACTGCAACCGACCCGTATCAATGCATCGGTCCGGTTTGGGGTATCAGCTTTGGTTAGAAGATCCGGTGCGGGTTTCCGCACCGCTTTTGCGGTCCGGTGTGGGCGGTTTCCGTATAGCGGTGTGGTTTATGCCCACCCCTACTTAATATAGTTCTACTGAGTGCAAATCCAGTCTTACACTCACGAACTAAACATATGGAATTAGATATCTATTTTCTTAGTGCACAAGTCGCAAGTAACAAATTGAGGGTAAACCACATACCTACAACTTACCAGATTACAAATATATTAACAAAATCTCTGTCACAGAAGAACTTCATATTATATAAGCAAAAGCTCAAAGTCACCGACTTTAGCAATCATCATCAATCTAGAGCTAGAGTCTTATCAAAGCAACTCAAACTTTCTAAACCAGAAGACTATGATTATCATACTTAGCCAAATTACGAAGCAAGGAAGCCAAAAGCCCGAAGATTTCTCAAATCTCAACTTTGAAGATCTTATACCCAACTATATCTCGATTACATTGAAGATGATAAAGCTTAGAGATGCTTTGATCTAAGAATCGAAGCAAAGTTTGAACTAATTTGATGTAATTTGAAAAATAATTAAAAGTAGTCGCAATTTGGGAATATCACCTCACAAACCCTAACCCTAAGTCGGGCCTGAGAGGGGTAAATAAAGATTGAATGAATCATATGAGCCAAATGAAGACCAAGTCGTCTTACAATATCTTATATGAAGCGGATAAAGACATATGGGCTAGCTACTAAACCCAATAGCATATATATTGATGTAACAATATAAATACCAAGCACTTGTATCAGTCTATGTATCAAGTTGTACAATATCTTTCTTAATCAAAAGCTTTGTATTTGAAATCAATCAATAAAGCATATTCAAAATCACATTTAATTGCTTTATTGATGATAAAATGCTTTAGTACCTAAATACTAGTTTTGCTATGACGACCCCCGTTTCGAAAGTTTTACATCGACAATAATTCACACACATCCAACATAAACAATCCGTAACATAGATAATCATTGGGGTTAATTAATAAAAATAATAAAAGAAGAAGAAATCAAACACAGAATCTCGTAGCAGAATGATAAAATATAATAATCGAATAAACAGTTCATGAAGCTGTTTACTGTACATTAGATTATAATGTATACAATATTTATTAGAGTTATAAATACAACATGGATAAGTAAAATAATGCAGCAAACAACATGATGTAGGGAATAATAATAGTAATAGTATACCAAATCTTATCTTCGTCCTCCAGAATAAATCTTCAATAAGCTGAACACTCAGGGCTGACCCGAACGTAATGAAAAGAAAAAACACTCGAGTCAGGACTAAAATATTCTTATGTGAGTCAAATGGATATCGCATATAACGTGAGTGTCGCGACATCAGAGATGTTTATGGGATTTCACATCTCCTATCCAGTGTATAACGTGTGTGCAATAACTCAAGAGATGTTACGGGATTTTGCATCTCTTAAGAATCTGTCAAAATATTTATATGTAGTAGAATACGCTATATATATAATATTTGGCTAGTAAAATAAATATTTATCTTAGCGTTAAGGCTTTACCTTATCCCTCTTAATGCGTTTTAAGCATTGGTATACAGTTTGCATTTGACACAACGAGTAGCACGTTGGTAGTCAGTGATGCGTTGTGATACGACAACACTAAACTAAAATGAAAGGGGACTCATATAAGGATAAAAGTATAAGGCAAGTGAGGCAATGTTCAAGATATGATACTACCAGCTTACCCTTTTCGGTTGGTGGTAACGCATCATAGCCATGATTACCCATCACGTCCAACACTCCCAAAATCGGAGGGTGTGCACCAATCAATCACAATGTAAATGATGGTTATACGAAGAAATGTGTCTGCTCGGGGTAGCCAGCCTGCTTGACCGGTTCGGCTCCTGTTTTAGTCATTTTAATTTGGCACAAGTGCCAGACTAATCCGTCATCGTTCACTTTCTTCAAATCCAGCAAACAACGTCAAATCCAACCACTTCGTTCTGGGTCATCACTCCACATACACGGTTGTTAAAGTGGTTCCAATGCAGAGAGTATGCCAATAAGAGATCTCGGTCTCTTCAACAACCAAACGTCGTTTTATACACCGGTTGGCTTTTACATTTCGAGAACAATTCGTACTTGATATCAAAATATCATATTCGTTTCAAAATCAAATTCATTTCAAAATCATCATATTTTCTCAAAATATACCATTTCATTTCAAAATCATTTTTGCCTCAATATCTTAATTTCAGTTCCAATTCGACATTGCATCGAATTTCCATTTGGGTTATAACTTCAATTTAACTTAATTCCTATTTAAATTCATGATTTAAATACAAATCTTCTAACCTTTGACCAGTTTGAATTTTAGAATAATATTTTGAAAATTTTAAATTATTTTAACTAGTTTAATTATTAAAATAGTTTTATATTATGATTTAAGTATTTAAAATGTTTTTATAAGATAAAATAGTTTGGATAATCAAAATAAATTGAATATGTAAAAAGTAGATTTTAAATAGTTTGTATTAAAATAATTGATTTGAAAATAGTTTAAAAGTCAAACTGATTCAATTTTTCAAATCTTCTCAATTCAATTTCCATTTCCATTTAAATCTATTCAATTCCAATTTGAATTAATTTCAATTCAATTCTCAATGTTAAACCATTTCGATTTATATAAATTCGAGTTCGATTTTCAAAATATCGATTTAAATCATTTAAATCAAAATTACTTTCAATATCCAATTAAAATCCAAATTTTCAAATATTATTCAATTCCGAGCTCAATTTCGAAATATCGTTGTATATCACATTTACTTAGCAATATTTCGAAGTTTGAATAAAAGTCCGAACCTTTAAAACAACCTAATTTTCGAAATTCAAATCATATTTCAATTATAACTTCAAAATCTCAAATGCGATCATTTAAACAATTTCGTTTACAAATTTTACTTTCACATTTCAAGGCCGAATTCGAAAATAATTCAATTTCCATAAATTCAATGTTTATTTCTTTAAACCAAAATCATTTAAATAATTTCAAATCAAAAAAATTAAAATCATTTAATTTAACTAATCCAGTGTCTGTATATAATTTTCTATCCTATGGCCAAGTGGATCATTTATTTCAATTTAATTTCAAGGATGGATATATATCATTTCAATGCAAAATAAATGTTATAGGTATATATCATTTCAACCTATTTCTTGACACCATATATATAAAAATAAATAAACATCCAAATATCGATCAATCGGCATCCATCACAATCAATCATTCAGACAGTTGAAATAATTCACAACAATTTTATAATTGTTAATATCAGGTATTTTATTGGCAATTAAATTCTAATTTCAAATTTAACTGTCAATTTTAATTTTTACAGTTAATTCGAATAACAATTAAATTTATCAAACAACAATCAAGAAATTCATATCAGTTCATAATTTCAAATTTAACTAGTATAAAAATATTTTAGTATATCATGAGCGTTATAAAACGTTCACCTTCATTTTCTGTTATCGCTTTCGCGTTCTAATTCCGATAAATTAACTGAAAATTCCAGAAGCTCCAAATTCAACCAAACTAAATCCATAGCCAAGACCTCGTTAATACGGACCCAACACGACTAACCGCGTTGAATTTCGGCCTAATACTAACGAGTTACGCAACTTATAAGAATTTGAATTTTAATAACAATTTAAATGAATCAGTTACCATTTATATCACTACCCACCTATCATCTAAAGCCCGGCCCAAATTACGAATCTTCAACCCGCATCTACAGTTCCTCCTTCTTCCCCAATCTTTTTTTTTGCTCGATACCGTGCCAGACGTCCATGTGTACGAACCACCGGAGACACCGTCGACCATCTCGACATCACCCATGAGCTCGCCTCGCCATCCTCGTCAAACGAAACCCTTCACTACCTCTCCGCCTACCCAAATCGAAATGTGACTACACCCCTCCTTCACAAAATACTGTAACATCGTGAGATGCAAGAAGCCACCAAACTTCATGATTTTCTGGTCACCGATGCAACTCCCTTTGCTGAACTCGAATCCAACCTTCAATCCCCTCATCAAACTCTAAATCGACATGAATATCCAACCATAGGAAAAACTCCAGTTCGACTACTGTTGAGATCATCAAACCTCAATCGAACACCACTAACTGGTACCAAATCAAAGCTCTATGCGAAATATGAATTTACAAACTTGTTTCATGAATTTTAATTGAGTAGAATTCGAGTTATAAATTTTTGAAGCTTCTATTTTCTAAAGCTTTCGATTTTTTTAATTGCTGGTAAAATTTTTTAAATATGGAATGCGATTTTAAATAGAAGAATGGGTTGTAGGCTCGTACAACAATAGGGTGGTTGAGTGGATGTTTTTAGCTGCTGATGTGATGTATGTGTGTGTCCCAAAATATCTAAATATATATTTCAAATCCCGATCATGGCATGCCGTCAGGCGTTTATAATGTTATACCTCTATTCCGAACGCAGTGGAACAAGTTTCGAGTCCCAGTTCAATCATATGGAGAAGATAGCTTTATAGACCCAATTATTATGTTGAATTTTCGATATTAATTTCAGCATGTTTCTGTCCCAAATGACCAAACGATAACTCCAAATATTACGGAATTTTAAATTCGATAATAATACATACACTATTGCAGAACCAATGGAACCGGTTTCGTCGACTTCCGAGACTATGGCCAAAATGGCTATTTTTATGGTTAATTATAATATGAAATTTCCAGTTTCTAATTATTCACTTTTAAATCCAATTTTAAACGTTAACAATCTTTATTATTGTTTAAGTAAAATTTAAATAAACTTTCGATATCATTTTCAATCATATTAAATTCAGAATTCAATTATTCAAATAATTTCCAATATTAAATTTAAACAATTAAATTATCCTATAAATCAATATAAATAAATCATTAGGTTCCACATAAATTTTAGTTGTCAATATCATTTTATTTCTATCTAAATAATTCACAATTATTATTCAACTTTGGTTATTGATTATAAACCCAGTTTATATATAGGATTTCATTTTAATATTCGTTATCACTAAATCTTTGAAATTAGTTTATTTCAAAATTTTACCCAAGTTTATATCCGATAACTTACATTTAAAATCATTATATTTTCATTTTTAACCATTTTTATTCAATAATTATATTAAATTTAATAATTTAAAGTAGCTAAAAATACGGGTCGTTACATTCTTCTCCACTCAAAACTTTTCGTCATCGAAAAGGGCTCGGTATAGAATTTAATAGTTGATATATTTTATTCGAAACAATCAACTTATAAAACATTAATCTCATTTATAATACCGTTACTGCGTTTTCATTATGCTACTTCGATCAGCTTACGAAATTTAAAAGTTAGTTATCAAAACAAGTTATAAAATTTTTGAAACTTCAAAATTTTTCTAACATCTTAGATTTACGAAAAATTTTGACCGAGTCTTCTTTGCGTGGCTCGATTGAAATTTTTTTCCAATACAATATATAACACAAATAGGTATAAAATATACCAAACATACATCCCATCTCAATGACGAGGCATGTCGAAGGGAAAAATATAAAAATGCGGTATTTGATCTGAGATATGTACCTTATTATTAATAATACAAGCGAGTTTGTTCGTATTAAGCAAGCAAAAGCATATAAAATCTGCGTATATGTCTGAACGGTCTTGTATGTACCTACCTCAAGTCAATTTAGAATATTAGTTATTTATATAAGATATAGGAAGCATATATGAATTTTATAGAAGCATATGACATGAATTTTAAACCCAAACCATAACATAAGCATTAATATACGACAAACAACAATCATATACAATAAAATAGTTATAACAACGATTTACAACAAAATAAACCATTCCATTATTAGTATTCATCTAATTATTTCACAATGATACGAATTTACATTATCCAATGTCAATATTGCAATCAATACACTTCATTTCTTATTAATATCCAAATTTCATCAGCATTTAGTTAAATTACTCCCAATTTATTCAAATCTATTTCATTGGCATTCAATTTTATTCAATTCAATTTGTTAAATTTCAGTTGTTTCATTTTACATTTAGAAACATCTCGTATCAATTCATTTATTCACATTCATTCTACACTTAAATTCATTTTTTATTTTAAATCAGTGTTCTTTCATTTACTCGTTTTATTAATACAATTCACTAACTTCTTCCATTTATTCATTTTGGTTAGCTTTTCATAAGTTATAATTCATTTCATAATTCAACATTAACTTTTTTTCTTTCAATTAATTTAACATCTTATTTTACTAACATTTATCAAAGTTATAAACTATAAACTTTATATTTTCGTGAAACATTTGAATTATAATGTTCACATCTTCTTTTTTAGCATCAACATCATTAATGAATTATTTCTTATATCCTTGCTTAAGTTTCTTTTCAACATAATTCACATTTATTTTCATAATTTCATTTAATAACAAATTTATTTGTGAAACATTTTATTAGTCATCACTTTAGTTTATTATTCTATAAAAGTCTAACTTCTTATATATGACTTTATCTAAGTTTATAATTATCTCAAAAGTTACAAATTCAATTTTAAATTTCTTTGCAAATTTATATTTAATTCTATAACCAATTTACATAGATATTATTTAATTCATTTACCCTTTTTTTAGTTCCACTTACTTATTCCATTTAATCATTAATTATTTCATAATATACTAGTTAAGTATACAACATTTATTATTACAACTAAATTTCCATTTATATACATTTTAGTTACTTTTAAGTTTGTTTACTTGTATAATATCCATCACATATCCAAATCATCATTTTAACTTTTAACATTTGGTAAGTCTCATTATATGTTATTAGAATGCAGTTTGGTATTATACAAATTAATCTGATTCATTTTACTTAATTAAAATGTTTACTATTTTAACTTGTTTAATTTTTTTTACTTTCAATTTAAGAAGCAAACTTCAACTATAAAATTTCTCAAAACATTTAGCTTAGATTTTTTAATTCTCTTATTTTATAAGTTCTAGTTATTCAGATATTTCATTTCATTCAAACAATTTGAAGATTACTAATTAAAGGAAATTAAAATTTTGAATACCGAGTTCATTTCAAATATTTTGAATAAGTATATATATTTATATCTTTTGTATATCAAACCATACCTTTGGAGTTTAAATCAAAATCCGTTTATCAAAACAATTTTGTAGCAAAGCTTCTCAGAGTCTCCCCACTTTGAGACTCGAAAATGAACGTCGATGATGCTGCGCAGTCATCATCGAAATTATTTTCCAGCGATAGAAGAGGGGAGTACTGAATTTATTTTCTTTAAAATTTATATGAAAACCATTTGTATTTTATATACTTTTAAACAATACTGATATTATTTTCCAAACATTGAAAACCTTTTCCAAAAACACTAGAATTTAAATTTCTCAAATACTTTCAATTCATTTTACATGCAAATTATATTTTATAAATCACATTTATACGGTTTCATTTTCTTATAATCATATAATACCTAATGGTTTAGGAATATTGATTAATCAAACAAAAACGATAATGATCAATATTATCATTTCTAACAATAAATTCATTTAACAATCTAAATTTCAAAAACCATTCTTTCATATGAAAACATAATCCTTGGTAAAATTATTTCATTCACCAAATTTTGAAAGTAATATTGTGTTGGTTTGCTTTGTTCAAATGTTTGGAATCCTTATCGATATAATGGTGTCCCACGTACCGATCAGAACCCAAAATTCAAACTTAACAATTCAAACAACACAATATAAATTTTTTTATACAACACTTATAAATATGCTCTCTCATATATATACACTCAAACAGACTCATTCTAGGGTGTTACTAACCCCATCTCTAATGAGTCAAACCCCACAAAGCTAAGGTTATTTCTAAACCAAAGCTCCGATACTGGCTATGACAACCCACATTTTGGAAGGTTTAAATCAAACAATAATCCACATATGTCCAACTTAAACAATCCGGAACATAGATAAGACAAATAAGAAAAGAAGAAGAAATCAAACACAATCTCATAACAGAACGATAAAATATAATAATCAAATAAACAGTTCATAGCTGTTTACTATACATTAGATTATAATTTATGCAACGTTTATCAGAGTTATAAATACAATAGGGATAAGTAAAATAATGCAGCAGACAATATGATACGGGGAATAATAATAGTAATAATATACCAAATTTTCGTCTTCGTCCTTCAGAATAAGTCTTCAATAAACTGAAAACTTAGGGCTGACCCGAGCGTAATGAAAAGACAAAACCTCTGTCAAAGAAGAACTTCATATTATACAAGCAAAAGCTCAAAGTCGCTGACTTTAGCAATCATCATCAATCCAGAGCTAGGTCTAATCAAAGCAAAAGCTCAAACTTTTTGAACCATAAGACTACGATTATCATACTCATGCCAAACTACGAAGCAAGGAAGCCAAAAGCCTAAAGATTTCTCAAATCTCAACTTTGAAGATCTTATACCCAACTATATCTCGATTACATTGAAGATGATAAAGCTTAGAGATGCTTTGATCTAAGAATCGAAGCAAAGTTTTAACTAATTTGATGTAATTTGAAAAAGAATTAAAAGTAGCCGTAATTTAGGAATATCACCTCACAAACCCTAACCCTAAGTCGGGCTTGAGAGGGGAAAATAAAGACTGGATGAATCATACGAGCCAAATGAAGACCACATCGTCTTACAATGTCTTATATGAAGCGGATAAAGACACGTGGGCTGGCTATTAAACCCAATAGCATATATATTGATGTAACAATATAAATACCAAGCACTTGTATCAGTCTATGTATCAAGTTGTACAATATCTTTCTTAATCAAAAGATTTGTATTTGAAATCAATCAATAAAGCATATTCACAAGCACATTTAATTGCTTTAGTACCTAAATACTAGTTTTGGTGTGACGACCCACATTTCGAAAGGTTTAAATCGGCAATAATCCACATATGTCCAACATAAACAATCTGGAACATAGATAATCATTGGGGTTAATTAAGAAAAATAATAAAAGAAGATAAAATCAACCATAGAATCTCGCAGCGGAACGATAAAATATACTAATCAAATAAACAGTTCATGAAGCTGTTTACTATATATTAGATTGTAATTTATACAAAATTTATCAGAGTTATAAATACAACATGGATATGTAAAATAACGCAACAGACAACATGATGTAGGGAATAATAATAGCAATAATATACCAAATCTTATCTTAGTCCTCCAGAATAAATCTTCAATAAGCTGAAAACTCAGAGCTAAGCCGAGCGTAATGAAAAGACAAAACATTCGAGTCAGGCCTAAAATATTCTTATGTGAGTCAAATCGATATCGCATATAACATGAGTGTCGTGACATCAGAGATGTTTGCGGGATTTCACATCTCCTATCCAATGTATAACGTGTGCGCAATAACTCAAGAGATGTTATGGGATTTTGCATCTCTTAAGGATCTGTCAAAATATTTATATGTAGTAGAATACGCTACATATATAATACTTGGCCAGTAAAATAAATATTTTTATTAGCGTTAAGGTTTTACATTAATCCATTTTAACGCGTTTTTAAGTATCAACGTACAGTTTACATTTGACACAACCAGTAGCACATTGGTAGTCCGTGATACGCCATGATACGGCAATACTAAACCAAAATCGTAGGGGACTCGTATAAGGATAAAAGTATGAAGGCACGTGAGGCAATGCCCAAGGTAGGATGCTACCAGTTTAGCCTTCCCGGCTGGTGGTAACGCATCATAGCCATGACCTGCACCGCGTACAACACTCCTAAAATCCAAGGGTGCGCACCAATCAGTCATAATGCAAATGATGGTTATACGAAGAAGTGTGTTCGCTTGGGGTAGCTATCCCGCTTGGTCGGTACGGCTCCTGTTTTAGTTATTTTAATTTGGCAAAGTGCCAGGCTAATCCATTCCATCATTCTCTTTTTTCAAATCCAGAAAACGATGCCAAATCCAACCGCTTTGTTCTAGGTCATCACTCCACGTACACAGTTGTTAAAGTGGTTCTAATGCTGACAGAGAGTATACCAATAAGAGACTTCGGTCTCTTTAAAAACCAAGCGTCATTTTACAAACCGGTTGTTTCTTTTATATTTCGAAAACAATTTGTACTTAATATCAAAATATCATATTCACTTCAAAATCAAATTCATTTTGAATTCATCATATTTACTCAAAATATACCATTTTATTTCAAAATCATTTCTGCCTCGGTATCTCAATTTCAGTTCCAATTCAACATTGCTTTGAGTTTCCATTTGGGTTATAACTTCAGTTTAACCCAATTCATATTTAAATTCATGATTTAAATATAAACCTTCCAGCCTTTGACCAGTTTGAATTTTAGAAAAATAATTTGAAATTTTTAAATTATTTAAAATAGTTTAAATAATTAAAATAGTTTGATATAAAATGATTTAAGTATTTAAAATGTTTTTATAAGGTAAAATAGTTTGGAAAATCAAAATAAATTGATTATGTAAAAGGTAGATTTTAAATTGTTTATATTAAAATAATTTATTTAAAAATAGTTTCAAAGTCAAACTGATTCAATTTTCCAAATCTTCTCAATTCAAATCAATTCAGTTTCCATTTCTATTTAAATTGATTCAATTCCAATTTGAATTAATTTCAATTCAATTCCCAATGTTAAACCATTTCGATTTATATAAATTCGAGTTCGATTTTCAAAATATTAATTTAAATCCCTTAAATTAAATTTACTTCCAATATCTAATTTAAATTCGAATTTTCAAATATAATTCAATTTTGAGCTCAATTTCGAAATATCGTTTTATATCACTTTTACTTAGCAATATTTTGAAGTTCGAATAAAAGTCCAAATCTTTAAAACAACTCTATTTCAGAAATTCAAATCATATTTCAATTATAACTTCAAAATCTCAAATGCAATCATTTAAACGATTTCGTTTAACATATTTTAATTTCACTTTCAAGCTCGAGTTTGAAAATAATTCGATTTCCATAAATTCAATGTTTATTTGTTTAAATCAAAATCATTAAAAAAAATTGAAACAATTTTTTTAAATCGTTTAATTTAACCAATCCGGTGTCCGTATATAATTTTCTATCCTATGGCCAAGTGGATTATCTATTTCAATTTAATTTCAGGGATGAATATATATCGTTTCAATCCAAAATAAATGTCATAGGTATATATCATTTCAACATATTTCTTAATTTATTTGAAATAATTCAATTTACAGTTTTATATACTGTGAATAATTTTCTAGGTGATAACAGGATATACATAAAAATAAATAAATACTCAATCATCCAAATATCAATCAATTGACATCCATCACAATCAATCATCCAAATAGTTGAAATAATTCACAACAATTTCATAGTTATCAATATCATGTATTTTACTGGCAATTAAATTCCAATCTCAAATTTAATTGTCAATTTTAATTTTCAGCGGTTAATTTGAATGACAACTAAATTTAACAAACAACGATCGATAAATTTTTATCACTGCATAATTTCAAATTTAAGTCGCATAAAAATATTCTAGTACTTCATGAGCATTGTAAAACATACAACTTTATTTTCTGCTGTCGCTTTCGCGTTCTGATTTCGATTATTGGAGCTTATGAAATTTTCAGTTAAATTCGAACTAAAAATTCCATAAGCTCCAAATTCAACCAAACTAATTCCATAGCAAAGACTTTGTTAATACGGACCCAATGCGGCTAACCGCGTTGGATTTCGACCTAAAACGAACGAGTTACACAATTTATAAAATTTGAATTTTAATGACGATTTATATAAATCAATTACCATTTATATCACTGCCCACCTATCATCTAAAGCCCGGTCCAAACTATGAATCTTCGACCCGGTTCTACAATTCCTCCTTCTTCCCCAATCTTTTTTTTTCTGCTCGACACCGTGCCAGACCCAGAAGTGCATGTGCACGAACCACCGGAGCCACCATCGACCATCTTGACATCACCTACGAGCTTGGCTTGCTGTCCTTGTCAAATGAACCTTCTCACCACCGCTCTGCCTACCCAGATCGAAATGCGACTGCACCCTTCCTCCACAAAATGCTGTAGGGTCGCGAGATGTAAGAAGCCACCGATGTTACGACCCGTAATTTTCGATAATTAAAAAATAGTTAATTTAATAAGGTTTTGTGATTTAATGTTGGAAGAAATAAAAATATGTGATTTAATAATAAGAATATAATTAGAATGTAATAGTATTAATTTAAGGTAATTGATAACTGGTTTAAATGTAATTCCAATTAATTGGAATGATTAAAAAGTTAAAATTGGTTATAGATTGTAAATTTATTATAATAATGTGTATTAATTGATAATTGGATTAAAAAGAGTAATTGATAATTTAAAGGTTGTATTAATTCATGAAATAATGTGTAATAAATTGTAATTAGATAGAATAGTATTGCGTAAGTTGTTATAATGTTTGGTCGTAAATAATAAATTTATATACGTGATTAAAATTTAATCGTGACAAATTATTATATGTTACCTATTTATTTAGTCAGTTAAATTGAAACTTGATTGCAATTAAATGAAATTAAATGTTACGTAAAATGAGTTAAGAAGATTCTGAAAAATATGAATGCAATAAAATGTATAGGAACGTCAATTACATTCATTAGGCAATAATTGATTTAATAAAAAGAGTGAAACCAAGTGTTAACCCACTTTTTGGCAAGGCCGTGGACAGACGGATTTAACTGAATCGAATACTCATTTGTCGAGACTGGAACACGATGGATCTGAGCCAGCTAGATGGAAAGACGATCAGTCATAGATGGTTCGATGCCAGTCAGGATGTGGTCATTTGGTCCGGGAGATATGGTTCGGTCAGATATGGTTCGGCATTGGTGGTTCCACCACAATGGGATCGACCTTGGTGGTTCGTCACTTTCTGGTTCGGCCATGGCAGTTGGGCTTAGATTGTGTCGACATGACAAAGTGTGAGTTGTTTACTTCATTCTGCATTAGCATATTCCCCCGGTCGGCATAGGGGAGTAGTTTGGCATTAACATTATGGGACAACATGTTATAGGATGGGTTTGGTGTGTTTGCATTACATAGGATCGGCCATGTGTGGGTCGGGCAAGATAGTTAGGCTGAGGTGGTTCGGCTTGTTGAAGTGTGTTGGTCTCGGTGGTGTAGATCGCTGATGGAGCTAGCTCGGTAGTAGTGTGTCTCGACAAACTATGGATCGGCAACAAACTATGGATCGACATGTTAAAGGAAGGGATCAGCTTCAGTATGCTCCGAGTTCTAGCCTTATTTTCTCCGAGTCGTGGATAGGCCTGCTTCGAGTCATGCCCGGGGAAAATCGAGGTGGCATATTATGAACTCGGGATTGGTCGTGGTGTTTGAGGTTTGGATCGGCTAGGGTCGGCGGGCCTGGATCACTCAAGAAGCCCAGCAACTCACGTTTTGCCTATAAATACAACAGGAAGGGCTTCAAAGAGGGGGTATTTATTCTGCTTCCCTTCCTCTTCCCTATTAAGGCTACCCTGCCATAATTGCTTTAAAAACTCTAGATTGTAACCGTAATTGATTCAGATATCAATAGCAAGGGAATTTCTGGAGTGGACGTAGGCCGGAGTTAGCCGAACCACTATAAATCCTATGTTATTACTGCTTTCTTTTTAATTTTTATTGTTCTTCACATTCATACTCTCTATATACGTTCTATCTGTGATCTGTGACTGTGATTTGGTGCTTTCATCTAGATTTGGGTGTTAATGACCAATTTTGGTGTTAACATTTTGGTGCTTTCACTGAGAAAGCTAGCGCTCAGGGATTCGAAAGCTTGGATTTTGGATTTAAAGGCTTAGGAACTTGGATTCTGGAGACTATGGCAAAACAATCAGTTAGAAGACAGGGAGCAAAAAGGAGTCAGCATGAAGGGAGTTGGGGGGCTTCCTCAGGAGCAAATCAGGCCTCAGTTTTCATCACCAGAGATGAGATGGAAATGATGATGGTAGCTTTGCAGGAAGAATTGCTGAAAAGGTAGGAGGACATTATGCAAAACCTTCTCAGACGGTTCGGACAAGCAGGAACAGCTGGAGCTTCAAGAGTTTAGATCCACGGAGCTATAATAGATGGACCCAACATGCAAGCAAATGGAGTAATCAATAGGACGCAGCCCCCAATCAGCACACAATAACCAATATAGATGGATCCAGAATCGGGGACACCCCACCATGCCATGATAGACCAATTCATGGATGCATTCCAGGTGACACCGCACAACAGGATGTCGGTAGGAGCACAAGAATACGTGAAGAAGAGTAGGTATCAGAATTCCCCCGGGGACCCGGGGGGCAACCCTTGGTGGACAATACTGGATTAGCTGAGATTATCAGATGAACTATGCGAGGAGGTTTAGCAAATAGAGATCTGGAAGGAGTAAACAGGAGTCCGTTTACCCGTGACATCAGAATGGCTCGAAATCCACCAGAATTCAAGCTACCTACTCTGGAGGTATACAACATCAAGGCTGATCCGACCGATCACTTGATGAGGTACACAAGACACATAGGAGTGCTGGGGGGCATCGGAGGAAGTTATGGCCTGATGTTTCCCTTTGTACTTGACGGATATAGTTGCTATGTGATTTTGGCAGTTGGAAGATGGATCTATTAGGACATGGATGGAATTGGTGGACAAGTTCTTAAGACAGTTTCGAGTTCAGATAAAAAGGCCAAATAATGCGATGTCACCGACATCAGTTAAGCAGAGGGATGATGAATCGCTCAGGACTTTCTTAACTCGGTTTAATGCAGTAGTTACTTTGGTGGATCGGCCAAATCCATCAATGGTTCGGATGGCCGTAGTGTCAGGAGTCAGGGATAATTTAGATATCAAAGTATCGTTGATACGGGATCTACCAATGGATCTTGGGGAATTCTTTCACGAAGTTGAGGGATTTCTTCGATAAGAGGATGCATGTTTGGATATAAAATCAAAAGAAGTAAATATGGTTAAGGATGGAGGTTCGCTCGGTGAAAGCTCGGGTAAAGACAAGGATAAAGGGAAGAGGAAGCGTGGGGGAGAATCAAAATTCTCCACTTACACAGGATTGAATGCAAGATTAGAGTGGATATTCTTGGATACTCAGGATCGCCTTCCTTATCGAAGGCCTATAAGGAGGGAACCCTCAGAATGCGAAATGGCATCCAGAAGGCACTGTCTCTTTCATGACCTGGATGGGCATGATACCAACAGTTGCCGACATATAAAGGATATAATCGAGGAGCATGTAAGGAATGGTCAGTTGCAGCAATATGTCGAAACCCGGAATGCGGCGGTGGAACAGGAGCAGCCACCACGTACCTTGAACGACGATGGCACGAGGCCCAAGAATGGTGGCCGGTTGGTCATTTACTAATCATGATGGTTTAGAATAAGAAACAAACTCTAGGCAGGCAACTAAGTCACTTACTCATATACGGGGACGGAGACAACCCCTAGGCATGCTTTGAGATGATGATAAACCGTGATGCTTTGGTTTGTGTAACCAGTTTTTTCTTTTTGGCTTGGACACTTGCTTTTTCTGCTTTGGTTTTGGTGTTCGGTTTGAACTCCCAGTTTTTGTTGGTTTTTTGGGTTGAATTTTGGTTTGGATGCTTGATTTTTGATTTGGATTTGGATTTGGACTTTTGATATGGATTTTCGGTTTTCTGGTTTTATTTGGATTTCAGATTGGATTTTGTTTAACTTTTTGTCTGGTTTTTGGCTAAAAGTCGTCGAATATGAACTATGATTGGCAAGGGTCATTCGGCTTAGGAGTTAGGCCGCATATTATCTATCAGTTACCATTATAGGTCTTCGAGTATGCACTATGCTCGGCAAGGGTCCAGAGTGATCAAGATCCATCTTAGGACTTAAGCCATGGCATTACTCAACGTTCAGGGACACTGAACCAGGAACATCATGGCATTACTTGACATAGGTCGTCAGGTGCAGGTTGCGCTTGGCAAGAACACGAAGAGGTTACAGATTTGGATATTGGCCATGAACAGCTAAGGATTTGGGCACGGACTCGTAGCGGTCTCGGATTTAAATATCGACCTGGAGAGGTTATGGATACGGTTATTGGTTATTGGATATGGATGGATTAGAGCTCGACCATCGGATTCAGATTTGGTTTAGGATTTGGACCCGGTGAGGTCCCAGATATGGATTTTAGGACCCGGTGTGGTCCCGACTTAGGATTTGGACCCGGAAAGGTCCTCAATTTGGATACAAGACCCGAAGAGGTCCCGGAGTTGGATAAAATAATCCGACGAGATCGTGGATTCGGTTAATTGATTTTGAATGGATGCGGAATTAGATGAGGATTTGGTTACTGGATAGGAATTCGATATCGACTCAGAGCAGTCATAGATTTGGATAAGGATACGACAATGGCACTTGGGTAAAATGGATTGGATTATGAATCGAAAAGTATGGCTATGGATAACATATGGATTTCAGATATCAGATTTGAGACTATTCAAAACACACCTTTCAATAGCAAGGCATGTTTTAGGAGGCAAATGTTAACCCGTCTTTTGGCAAGGCCGTGGACAGGCAGATTTAACTAAATCGACTACTCGTTTGTCGAGAATGGAATACGATGGGTTTGAGCCAGCTGGATGGAAAGACGATCAGTCATGGATGGTCCGGTGTTGGTCAAGATGGGGTCTTTCTGTTTGGGAGATATGGTTTGGTCAGATATGGTTTGGCATTGGTGGTTCGGCCATGATTGGATCGGCTCATGTGGTTCGTCACGTTCTGGTTCGGCCAAGGCAGTTGGGTTGAGATTGGGTCAGCATGATTAAGTGTGAGTTGTTTACTTCGTTCGACATTAGCATATTCCCTGGGTCGGTATAGGGGGTAGTTTGGCAACAATATTATGGGACGACATGTTATAGGATGGGTTTGGTGTGTTTGCATTACTTAGGATCCACCATGTGTGGGTCGACCAAGCTGGTTAGGCTGAGGTGGTTCGGCATGTTGAAGTGGGTCGGTCTCGGTGGTGTAGATCGGTGATGGAGGTGGCTCGGTAGTAGTGTGGCTTGGCAAACTATGAATCTATAGTAAACTATGGATCGACATGTTAAAGAAAGGGATCGGCTTCATTATGCTCCGAGTTCTAGCCTTGTTTGCTCTGAGTAATAGATAGGCCTGCTTCGAGTCATGCCCGAGGAAAATCAGGTCGGCATATTATGAACTCGGGGTTGGTCATGGTGTTTGAGGTTTGGATTGGTTAGGGTCTTGGTGGGCCCGAACCATTTAGGAAGCCCAACAACTCAGGTTTTGCCTATAAATACAATAGGCAGGGCTTCAAAGAGGGGGGATTGATTCTGCTTCCCTTCTTCTTCCCTATTAAGGCTACTCTGTCATTATTGCTTTAAAAACTCTGGATTGTAATTGTAATTGATTCAGATATCAATAGAAAGGAAATTTATGGAGTGGACATAGGCCGGAGTTAGCCGAACCACTATAAATCCTGTGTTATTACTGCTTTCTTTTTAATTTTAATCTTCTTCACATTCATACTCTCTGCATACATTCTATCTGTGATCTATGACTGTGATTTGGTGCTTTCATCTGGATTTGGGTTTTAGTGACCAATTTTGGCGTTAACACTAAGATAAATTAATTTATTGGGATTTTAAATTATAACTAATGTGAAAACCGACCAAAGATTCAATATAATTGAAAAACTGCAATTAATAAGTAAAAGATGATAATTGGAGAATATTAATGTAATGAGTATAAACCAATGTTAACTATATCCAATTGATAATGATTGGTTGAATAAAAGAATGAAATCAAGTTTGATAAATTTAATGGAATTTAAATTTTATTAATTGGATTTATTGCAATTAATTGTAATGATATATTATGTTAAAGAAAAATTAAGATGATAACTGTAAAAATATTAGTGTAATAAGATATAAACAAATGTTAATTATAGCCATGAGATGGCAATTGATTGAATGACAAGATAAAAAGGAAAATAAATGGATTTATTGGAATTTAAAGTAATAGCCATTGTATTTATTTCAATTGAAATTAAACACTGTAACCAGTAAGATAATTAATATTGAATTGACATGTAAATTTGTTTTAAATTATTGTAAATGTCTAAGTAATCAAAAATGATAAAATTTGTTAGTTATTAAATTTGAATTTAAAATGTGATTTAATTAATTTAATAATAATTTGTAAAATTAATGTGAAAATAGCCATTTTGGCTACTGATTCAGATTTCGACGAAACTAGTTTCATATAATCCGTAACGGTGAATTATTATGAGATTTCAATTTTCGTAGTGATCGGACTTGTCGTTTGATCGTACGTGCTTGAAACGCATAGAAATCAATTTAATTGAATTCAATTTAAAATAAGCTAATTTTAAAGCTAACTTTTTCATACGATAGAATTAGGACCTAAAACCTGTTCCATCGAGTTTATAAATATCGAAAAGTTATATTATGATATATTGGATGACCCATATATATGCTATTATAAACCCTAGTGGTTTCTCATTTTATTATTTATGTATATACATCTTCTTCCTCCTTCTCAAATGCCAGAACATCAAACCAAATTTCCAAATTCCAAAACCTAATTTCAATATAAGAAAAAGACAGAAAGAATAAAAAAAGTCGCTCGAGGTTTACTTTGAGTTGGGAAGAGGTTCACTTCGAGTTCCAGAAGCGAAAACCCTACAGCAACTTCGGGTGAGAGAGAGTTCCATGCCTAACAAGGCGGATCTCCACGTGCTTCAAGTTTCAAAGGCGAAAACCCTCCAGTGACTTCGGGTCAGGGGCCAAATGACTCATGTTTCGGGTTATTTTGGCAAAAACTCAGAGCAAGCACCGAGAAATTGAGGCGGTGACTCGAAGTAAGATCCAAAGTCGAAATTTTCTAACCTTCAAACGTTAATAACTTTTGCACAAGTTCGGATTCATACGTGGTTTTCTCCTTGGGATCGTATTGGAATTCCAGACATTTGGGAACTAGTTTGGCTGCATTCTAAGACTGTTAAATTTTTGGGCTAATTTTGGATTTTAAACCGGCAACAAATAAGGAGTGTGTTTTAACCCACTCACAATTACTAAATAATATTATGTTAGTTAAATTAAATTTATGATGTGTTTTGGAATTAATTAATTGATGTTTGGTAGGTTTGAATTGTCATTCCAGTTAAATTTGACTTTTTGTATTTAATAATCGTTCAATGTAATATTGAATTTAATTGTCAACTTAATACCTGTTAATGATAATCAGTTATTTATTGATGTTTATTGGTTGATTTGGATAATGATTGTGATGAATGTTTGATTGTTGATAATAGATGACTGGATGTTATATTTTTATATTGTTATAACACTGCAAGTTCCATATGGGTTGAAATGATACATATCCGAACTATTTGATAGATTATGGAGAAATCGTTATAGGATGAAATGATAGACTCAAGCAATTTCATGTATTTGAAATTTAATTTGGGATTGCGAGTTGAATGATATATACCCGTTAAATTTTAAATTGTGGATTGAAATGATAAATATCTGTATTGCTTGACCATAGGGTAGAAAATTATATATGGACACCGTATTGGTTAAATTAAATGATTTTTAAATCTTTAAATTTTGAATTCAGCTAACTGGTATTTTGAAATAGAAATTGATTTATATAAACTGAATTATTTCAAAAATCCAAGCATAAAGGTTTAAATTGAAATTGATTTAATGAATCGTTCAAAGGATTTAAATTGGAATTGTAAAGGTGAATTTGAAGTATAAATGACATTCATTGAAATTGAGTTATTGAGATATTGGAAACTGTAACTTTAAAGAAAAAAATTGGAATAGTTAAATTTGAAATTTCAAGATTTGAAATTGGGTTTTGATTTGAAATTTGGACATGGTCTAGATTTGTTGGGATGAAAGAAATGGTTAATTATGATGTTAATTTCAAAATTTGTTATCTCAATATAAACTGTAAATGTTTTTTTAAATTCTATTTTTTAAGATTTCAACTATTAAAATAAGTTAATCTACTTTTAAATCTACTCAATCAATTTAAACTATTTAATTAATTTTAATCTAATTTAGCCTATTTTAAACTAATTAACCTATTTAATCTATTTTAATTTATTTAATCTATTTAAATATTTTAATCTATTTTGAATCATCTAAACTTTATTAAACTATATTAAATTATTTTAATTTATTTTAAACTATTTTAATTCATTTTAAACTATTTAATCTATTTTAACTCTATTTAATATATTTTAAATTCATTTAATTTATTTTAAATCTATTTAAAGTATTTTAAATATATTTAATCTATTTTAAAGTTATTTAATATATTTTAAAATTATTTAACCTAATTTATATCTATTTAAACTATGTTAAACTAATTAAACTATTTCTAACTCTCTAAATTATTTTCTAAATTTCAGATGATGTAAAGAAGAAATGTTTATAATTAAAGCCTTGATTTTAAAGTGAATAAAGTTTAATACGGTTACAACCTAAGTTGGGATTTGAAATCGATGCCTTTTGTGAAATGACATATTTGAGTAAATAATGATGATTTTAGAATGAAAATTTAATTAGCCTATCTTATTGATAATATCAAAAGCGAATATGATTTTGAAGTTAATATGTTTTGAAAGTGAATATGATTCCGAAAGTGGTATGGTTTGAAATCGAATATGATATTTTGATATTAATTAAGAAATGGTTTTGGAAATGTAAAAGAACCATCCAGTGTGAAATAAGCGTTTGTTTGTTAAAGAGACCGGGATCGGATATTGTCATACTCTCCGCCAATACCGAAAACCACCTTAACAACTATGTACGTTGTGGAGATTCCAGAAATGAAGTAGGATGGTTTGACGAACGATTCTATAAGAGATATTTACGTGACCCTGACTCCCATGAGTTAACTTAGATGTGTCTAAAACAAGAGCCATGTTGAGCCAAGTGAGGTCGCACCTCCGATCAGACACATTTCTTCGATACCATATTATGACTTTGCGACGATTTGGTGGCCACCCCTCGATTTTGATTATGAAAGTGTATTCCAATGTGGGCGGTAGTAGCTGCTATGCGTTACCACAGTCTAGATATGCAATTGGTATATCTACCCTGCCATTGCCTCTAGTGCCATGTTCACATGCCCTATCGCGCCTTCTACGAGTTTGTTTTGTGTCGTACCTATGGAGTGCTCCCTGATAACCCACCTACGGGTGGAGTTTACAATATCTGTATAGACTACGACATTTCTATAAAATTTGTTAACGGGAATATGGGTAATGCCTTAACGCTATTTTTAATACTTTACTTTGCTGTAGACACTATTATAATAGCGTATTGTACTATGTATGTAGATAGTTTAACGGATCCTTAAGAGATGGGAATCTCGGACATCTCTTAAGTTATTGCACTCACGTTGACACTGGATAGAAGATTCAAACCCTATAAACATCGCCGACACTGTTACACTCATACTTACTTGCTGTTGATTTAACTTACATAAGATCTTTTAGTTCTGACTCGAGTGTTTTGTCTTTTCAATTCGCTCGTGTCAGCCTGAGCATTTCAGGGTTGAAGACCTTATTTCTGAAGGATGAAGACGAAGATTTATACTATTATTATTTATTATATTTATCCCACTGCATCATATTTTTCCGCTGCATTTATTTATTCATTTAAATTGTATGTAACTCTGATCTTTATTATAAAGGTATAATCAAATGTTATTTATAAACAGCTTCATAAATTGTTTATTTGATTATTATATTTTATCATTCCACTGTGAGATCCTATATTTGTTTTCTTTCGTTATATGCTTTTTCTTATTTACCCCATAACAGCCTTCCCTTTTGAATGCTTCAAGTTTGACGTGTGTAGTTTATCGTCGATTTAAAACGTCCAAAAAGGTAGGTCGTTACAACCGAGCTTCATGATTTTCTGTCGCCAATGCAACTCCCTTTGCTGAACTTGAATCTAACCTTCAATCCCCTCATCGAGCTCTAAATCAAAATGAGTATCCAACCCTAGGCAGAACTTCAGTTCGACTACCATCGAGAACATCAAACATCAATCAAATGCTACTAGACCAGTACCAGATCGAAGCCCTATGCGAAATATGAATTTACAAACTTGATTCATGAATTTCAATTGAGTAGAATTAGAGTTATAAATTTTTGAAGCTTCTATTTTCTAAAGCTTTCGATTTTTTTATTGTATCTACGTAATTTCTGTTGAAGAAGGAACACAAGTTGAAATAGAAGAATAGGGTGTCGGCTCGTACAACAACAGGGTGGCTGAGTGGATGTTTTTAGCGGCTGATATGAAATGAAAATAATACACACACACACACACATCTCCAAAATATCTAGATATTTATTTAGAACCCCGATCTACGTGTGCCACAAAATGTTTATAATGTTATAACCCTATCCCGAACTCAATGGAATAAGTTTCGAGTCCCAGTTCGATCATATAGAGAAGATAGCTTTATGCACCCAATTATTATATTGAATTTTCGATATTAATTGTAGCGCGTTTCTATCCTGTATGACCAAACGATAACTCCAAATGTTACGGAATATGAAATCCGGTAATAATACACTATTACGGATCCAATGAAACTGGTTTCGTCGACTTTCGAAACTGTGGCTAAAATGACTATTTTTACTTGTTAATTATAATATCAAACTTCCGTTTTCTAATTAGTCACTTTAAATCCAATTTTAAATGTTAACAATCTTCATTGTTGTTTAAATAAAATTTAAGTCAACTTCTGGTATCATTTCAGCCGTATTAAATTCAGAATTCAATTATTCAAATAATTTCCAATATTAAAGTTAAACAATTTAAGTTTCATACAAATCAATATAAATAAATCATTAAGTTCCACATAAATTTTAGTTGTCAACATCGTTTTATTTGTATCTAAATAATTAAGAATTATTATTCAACTTCAATTATTAATTATATACCAAGTTAATATATCGAATTTCATTTCAATACTCGTTATCACCAAATCTTCGAAATTAGTTTATTTCAAAATTTTATTCAAGTTCATATTCGATAACTTACATTCAAAATCATTAGTTTTATTTTTAACCATTTTTATTCAATAATTATATTAAATTTAATAATTTAAAGTAGTTAAAAAAATGGGTCGTTACATTTGTTGTATCCATGTATACCTAAGCATGTTCTACAACATCAATTTCCTCGCATTTTCATATAACGTGTTTTATTAATTTGCAGTACAAACAATATTATTAATTTGCAATACACATAACATGAAATTATTGTCAAGGATAAAATTCTCAGTGTTTTAGCCTCAAGGACGGACCTTCAGTATTTTAGGCTAAAGGACAACTTTATTTAGGTATCAGTTTTTAGTTATTGATAGTAGTTTTTAGGTATCAGTTTGTAGTTATCTGCAGCAGTTTTTAGGTATCAGCTTTTAGTTCAGTAGCAGTTTTGGAAAAATGTTTGTGCTTATGAATAATTTTGGAAGAATGTTTGTCCTTATGAATAATTTTTAGGAAAATGTTTGTCCTTTGGTTAAAATATTGAGGTCGTGTCCTTGAGGCTAAACAGATACAAATTTTTGTCCTTTAAATTAATTCTCTCTACAGATAATTGAGGCATTTGCTAAAAGCTGTAAACGTAATAACAAAATTTAGACATTCTAATACAATACATAACGATGGGAAGTGGTATATGGGCGGAATGTCATTTTTTATGGCTTCAACTGCAGAGTGTTAATTCCATTTCCACCATTTCTAAAGGCATGACCCGGTCATGCCAAAAGCAAACATCGAGTACAGTGCTAAGAATGAGAAGCTCTTAGTCTGCACTAAAAACTCTGGCTCTCCATATCCAAGAATAATCCAATTTAGTTGAGGATAATAATTGTTATATTAAGGTAGTACATCCAACTAGAAATCAATAGGTCGATCAATCTCAGGCCTAATGTAGATTATATCACGGTAGTGCATCCAAATGGAAATCAAGAAGTCAATCAATCTAGGACCTAACAGAAAAGAGTTAGGCACTATTATTCTACGTATTTGTAGCATTCTTCTGTCCCATTTAAATTTACGATGAGTTAGACACATCTGAGGCCGTTTGATGCGTCGATCTTCAATAGTCTAGTTTCCCCTATACCTTTCTTCCTATTTTCCCCTATAAAATCACTTGTCCTTCCACATTTCTTCCACATCATTCTTGCTCTCTTCGCCTTTAAAAAATATTGTAAAAAGAAAAAAATTAGAACATCTGATTTATATTGTTGCTTCACACTTCTTAGAATGCACCTAGAACCTATATGTTGTTGTTAGAAATAAAAAAAAGAAGCGCATAAAAAAATTAAGCTCAATTATGCCTTGAATAAGTGTTCTTGAGAAGCAGAGATGGTCGACGAGTATATTTGAAACAAATACGATGCATTTAAAAATTAGTGGTGATGTAGCAAGGTTTATGCAAAAAAATAGGGCAGAGTAGGATTTTGTAAGGGATACCTTATTTGGTACAAAGGAATGGTGGGACGATTGTGTCAACAATTTTGGCATTGCTATTTTGAAGCATATTAGATGGCTAATAGAGAATGCAAATTTACCACAAATTATATTTCACATTGCACATGCAACTAGATTCGCTGCATTCTCGCCACTGCCGTGACAAACAAAGTATCACATCAATCTTACCTGCTCTGCCAAACTATCTAACCATCTATCGATCAAATCCATGAATTTAATTCAATGTACAATAATCTCGAAGAACCTAGACAAAAGATTCATCCTTAGCCATTTATGTTGAAAGGGTTAAAGATGAAAAACGGGCCAACATTACCATTGTATTAAGTCTTTCATTTCAAAAGACAAAAATATAAAAAGGAAGATTTTAATTTTTTAACTTTTATATTACTATTATTACATCATTTAGCACTATCTTGATTTTCCTCGTCCTTTTATCCTTCTTATTCTAGCATGGACCCACAAATACAACCTAAAAATGTGTTATCCATGATTTTAGGCAAACGACGATTTGACGACATTAGACTTCAAATTATAAAGAAATGGATGTCAGAATGAAGAACGATCGGGCATGGAGCATTACAAGAAGGATGTGAGGAAAATTCATCTAAGTCTATTATTCGGTACCAATCCATCCATTAATCAGCAATGCTCTATCGATCCACCAAAACTCTCTCAAATCTCATTACTTTAAGTGAACTATTGGATGAAATTGACTGGAACATGAAAGAAGACTATTACTTGAAGTAATAAGAAATATACCTAATAGCCGGGGAAAATTAGCCAACTCCATGGGTTTATATCGATCAATAGATAGATCAGCACGGATCCATATAGTTTGACCTATTCAGCATTACATTCTCTTGGATCTTAATCTATGATATTTTATGAGTGAGATTAGTATAGAAAGATTGAAGACTCTAAGATCCAATATCAACATACTACTGCTATAAATATGAGTCTACAGGCAACGAGAAGGGATACACACATTTTTCTATTGTATATCTAAAGGAAAATGCTACCACTATAATTTTCTACTGAATTTGGAGATTATAGTTGTGTTAACTTTTGGAAAGTTGTATAAAACAGCAATAAAAAGATGTGTATATAGCCGAATCACTATAAATTTCGTGTCTTGCTTTTCTTTTCCTATTCCTTTATAATATGGAAAATTATCTTGGTTTTTAGTTTGTTCTATCCGAAATATTGAACAAGAATCAATTAAGTCCATGATTCAGAGACGACAAACCTTCCTATGAGAGTACCTAATAATCAAACTTAGGATTGTTGGTTCTATATACTCTTTTTAGGTCTTAGATCAATTTTGTAGCTAATATTTTTTAGATGCTTTTACTGAGAACTAAAAGATAAATTATCTCTTTAGTTACATGGATTTGAATTACGTCTACAAGGAGATCAGACCAATAGGGAAAAAGCAAAATTTGGGAAAACAAGCTAGAGGCTGAAGGTAAAGAAAGAGTGGGAAATCAAATTACAAGTGATAGATCTATACAATTACCACCGAATTTGGTCACTAGAGAAGAATTGGAAGAAATTATGATCTCATGTTAGAGACACATAAAGAAAGAAGGATTCTCCAGTTGGATCCAATTGATGAAGTTCTACAACAAGGTATATAAAAGTCAAAATAGGAGAGAAGAAAATGTTAGAAGAAATAATGCGGCTGAAGCGAGTGCTCCAAGTGGAGTGATAGGTATAATTCCATCACTGCGATACCCATCGTGGCGACGATCGTCATCATGGCACTGGGAGGAGTAAGGATCGTGGAGACTACCATTTATTGGTAGAACTAGAGGAATTCCAAAGGACACGCTTGTAGAAGAGAGAAATCATGAGGATGCATTCATAAAAGACAACGAGACAGAAATGAACGGCTAAGGCTAATGGTTTCCTAAGAGACCGGGAGACCTGATAGAGTTAAAGGTGTTCCGCATGGGTAATTATATACTATTATGTAACTTAACTTTTTTATAAGAATCTTGATAAAATGAAGTAAGATTTTGTTTTATTTTCTCTTATATATGTTGTTATATAAAGTTATAAATAATGAATAAAATGCATTAAAACATATATAAGTAGAAATCCTTAGGAGAAGCACTTTTGTAACTATAAATGTGTTCATGAGCATGAGTATTGTATCGTTATCTAAATGCTTACTACCAAAATATTCCTAGTTAAGATGTATTGAGAAAATGATATCGATATGTAACATCCCCTATTTTGAGGTCCGTAAATAAGCGCTACGGATGCTACAGTCATTCATAGTATTAATTTCTGACGACAAAATACGGTTATATCAATCATATCAATAATATCAGAAGCACGTGAATATAAAAAATTTCAAGCACATTTCAATAATAGACTTTCACTTTTCATTTTATAAATAAAATTTCATATTCATTACATAATCATATTCGATCTTATGTTTAGAGAAAACATAATTATTATAAAATATTCCAAGAGCGACATATGAAGATGCCCAGTTAGTTGATCAGAGTGACAGTTATAACTTCTGTTATTACATCCATTTGGACACAAAACAACACAGTAGAATATAAAAGCTATTACTTATAGCTATCTTGCCTCATGCACGCCTCCGGAAGCTTATTCATCTAACCGGAAAATTTGAACACCCTTATTCGTGTCCTACTCAAATGAGTACCCTAGAGTGTAAGAGGAAAATCAAAAGCTTCGGTTTAGACAAAAAGTCTGGTATGAATAATAACCTACCATCTTGAACAAAAAAAATCTAGTGAGACCACACCACAAAGCAAAACGAGTTTTCCCCTTACTGGTATCTTAACCAATTAAGTCAATCATAATTCATGTACTTTTGACCACAATGGTTAGAACATAGTAAAATAATCATTTGTAGGCATGCAACATGGGTAAGTCTAACTAATATGTCTTCACTATGTTACTCCCTTACCCCACCCAAAATCATATAATGGATTACCCATCTATACTTGATCGACTATTCGCCTAAATTTAAATGACTATCCATCTAATTTTTGATCTGATTATTCATCTTATATTTATGTGGACTGTCCATCTCAGATATAAACATTGTACAGATTATCTATCCTAGGCTATATGGACTACTCATCACACATGGTTTATTTAATTAACATTGATGTGGACTATCCATTACACACGTCTCATTTGTTTAAAATTATGTGAACTATCTATTACACATATCATAGTTTTCCTTGGATGACTATAAAACCATCATGAATCATACAAAGACTATCCATATCTGGCATTATATGGACCATCCATCACACATCTCATAGTTTTCCTAGGATGACTATGTACCCATCAAATATTAATTTATAATTAGGATATAACATTGTTTACCCAAGTGTCCAACCTATGTCTATTAATATCCCCAATTAGGTTGTCAAACCTTAAACTTATGACATATCGAAAACAATATACATTAGTATCCCCAATGAAGTGGTTGAACTCATAAAGCGTATGGCTTGTCACGCCATCATTATAACAATTCGAAATAGAAAGCTTGTAGCATCCATGCCATTAAAAGCGATATTGAACTTCTATCCGAGATTTGAAAACATAACTTTAATTTTATAAAGTTAAGGCTATACTATCGAAATCATAAGGTTATTTATTCTCTTAAAACATAGGATATCTCATCTTTAAAACATAACTTTTAGTTTGCATGAAAACAAGGCTTTTAAGTCCATAAATGTAACGTACGCGATTTTTCGTTGCCGAAAAACCGAATAGTTATGGGTTTAAGAAAAAGAAAGACAAAGAAAAAGAGAGAAAAAGATAGAAAATAGAAAATGGAGGGAAAAGAAAAATAGAACGGAATAGAAAACAACAGCAGAACAACAAAATCTCACAATTCGCAGCGGAACAACATATAATAATAAATGAATAATTTTTTAAACAAAGAACTATATCAGTTATTACATTTTATACATTACATTTCATTACATCATATCATCAGAGTGTACAACAACAACAACAAACAGTGCAGCGGAAAAAGAAATACTATATAACTAGTAATACGCCATGCCATCCAGCTTGCCTCCAGCAACTCCAGAATATCCAGAATATCCTGATAAACCTTAACTCTTGACTGCCCGTGTAGAAATTGGTGGGCACCCAGAGTTTAGGAAGGAAAACAATAAACTCCGAGTCAGTCATGTGACTGGTGTGAGAACTCAAAACAGTTTATTTATCTTTAAAAATCAAAATAGAGGAATATTTTTTTAAAGTCAATTCGCAATGCTTTTGAAAATGAGACTACCATAAGGCCTCCTGCACACACACACAATGCAAACGCAGAATCGGAGGAGATTTCTCCTTATGATAGTCAAAGATACTTGATACGCATTTAAAAGAACATTTGATATTATTACTAGTGCATAGTGTAGAGAAAAATTCATTTCGAAAGTAGAATATAAATCTTAGCCAACATACGACCATTATCGTATGCCTACTATAGCTAACTATGTTCAATAGCAGGTTACCGCCACATTCCATAGCAGGTTATACAACTAAAACCGTACAAGTTTCGTATTGTTTCTTTGGATTTCCAACGAATGATCAGGCCAAGGAACTTCCCATTGCCACATGAGAATGCCTCTGGATTGACATCCCCGAGAACCAAACCAGATCTCTACCAACACAAGGCCGGGTTACCCCTAACTGAGTAACAACTGACTGAATATGCCATCCCCCGGTCCTTTGGGACCTTTTCACCGAGCGCTCGTAATCAATTCACACAATCATAACAAAGTGTTTTCAACATGAGTAAGTATCTGGGCTCCATACCATGATACCACCCTTTTCCAGAAGGAAATGCACACATCCTAAAGGGCGCTACCCCTCATAACCTTGCTGCTTCTTTCCTGTTTTGACCATTCACGGGGTGTGAGGCTCGACGAAGTCACGTCCACAAAAACATACTTTATACAAAAGCCATGCTTTGGGTCAACAAATGATCATAGAAATGATCACCAAGATAGACGATCAAATAAACGATCCTATCACAAATAATCAACACAATGATCATTTACAGCAACACTCAGCATGTCACATTACCAAATTGGGAATATATCGCTGATAACATTCAACTACATAACCTCTGAGCTCGTACGTCTCAGAGAAGGGTGTTAAGCTAAAAGAATAAATTCTCCGCCACCAATAGAAATATATTTGAAAGAAATCGGCTTTATATCTCAACTTGTAATGTCAGGCATACTATCCATACAAGTCTGTTCCGGGCTCGAACAAAACCGAAGGCACTTACAAAGAAGTCCTTGCAATCCGGATATTCACAATCCTGATCGGATTTCCCATCACTTAGGGAGTCTCTATACCGTTGCAACTCAGTGCAGAGACAATCGACAGGTCATCCTATCGCTCTCGCAAATACCGGGTCTTCAACACCGATCTTCAATGCTATCATAACGACGTATCACATATTCGGAATGGGTTATACGACCCCATGGTCCTTTCCCGGTTAACCCGAATAGTGAGCGCTTATTCAAAAATAAGTGTGGCATTCAAATTCAAACAAATCACATCAATTGCCCATTCAAAGGGAAATATTGATAGTCGGTTATTGAACTATCAATGGATATGCACACATCACCAGTTTTCAAATAATTTTCCAAATTATTTATTTTCCAAAATATCTTTACAAGATATATATTTTCAACACTTCAAAAATAAATCAATATTTATTTTTAAACAAATTCTCCTTTCCTTTATAAATTCCTTAGTGAATTTATGATCCAAAATATCTATGAATATTCGACTTCAATTACTCATTTCAATTTATCTTCAAAAAAATAAATTCTCTAATATTCACTTTATATTGGAAAACATTTCCATACTTATTTAATAAGTAATTCACAAATCTTTTATTTTCAACACTTGGAAAATATTCAATATACTTAAATCAAAATTTAGTATATATCTCATTCTTTAAGGAAATCATTCTCTTAAACATATTTATTTGGGCCAAAACGAATGTTGCGTAAAACATCGTTACGACAACCCAAAATCGCTAGTATAGGGATTTGAAATTAAAATAGATATATAAATCCCAATACTATACAAAACATTTCCTTTCGGAAATCATTTACTATAACAACAGTGTTATAGTCCACCATTTCCTTCTATTTCTCGAAAACGTCTATTTCAACAATGAATGTTGAAATCTATGGTTTCGAATCTCAACACATTTTAAAACATCGTTAGATCGTTTTAATTCAGTTCAAAATATCACATTCTAAACAATCTCTTTAACATACTATTCACTATTCAAAAACGTGAATATACTACGTTAACAAATATCATCATTTCCATTCATTTTATTTCTAAGGGTTATTCACTGTCAACAACGTGAATATAACTTCATTTATAGGTTTCAACAATTTACTTATCAAAATAAGTCATTTGCGAATTTATAAAACAACGTTTATAAATCCCATTTCTAATTATTTTATAACAACTCCCTTTTATAAATTTTCTTTATTAACCTATTCGATTTATAACTCAATTATAAACTAAAGGTTCATATTATAAGTTAAATATTTATAAAACGATTATTTTACAAAATCGTTCTTTTAAAGACTTTCCAATTTATAAATCTTATAACTTATAAGATTCATTTATTTAACCAAATCTATTCTTTTAACGACTTTATAAATTTTATAAACCTACTGCTTATAAAATTCCTTTATAACTTCACCGTTTATAATTCTATAAATTTCATTCATTTATGAAATTCATTCACAATTCATTCTAACACTTATAAAAACTCGTTTTATAATTCCAACGTTTTAATTTATAAATATCCATTTATAAATCTCTTATATAAATCAATTCATATTAATCTTTAAAACGTTTTTAAACTCCTTTATTATTTCACCATTTTGATTCATAAAATAATTAAATTTCATAAATCCTATATTTAAACTTTTCACTATAAATTCTAAAATCCCGATTTACTATTTTATAAAATCATTAGCATCATATTCTCAAAAATCAGTTTTTAACTATATTTCTCAAAAATCATAATTTTTATAACTTTAAAAATTATAACGTTTATTTATTTAAAATGGATCAATTCCAAAATTATTTTATAAAACGTATACTTTTCAAAAATCACTTTAAAAATCATTTTAAAAGTTTCAAAATTTGGTCCGATGATGCTACATACCAAATAGTCAATCACGACAACAACGACATCATATATCGATATGATAGTCAATCAAATATCAGAATATCTGAAATCAAATAAATACTGTTGAGGAATCCAGTTGGATCCCTCCAACCTGTTTTCCTGCATCCACAAACATTAGCACAATACCAATTCCGCTCCAGTACGAAATTATCGCGGTATATGGGATTTAAAATATTATCCGCTTAATAGACGGCGCAATAGGGTCTCATCCGCTAAACAAAAAATGCGGGAAATCAATAACTCCAATATATACATACGCCAATATATATATATATTGCTATTATATATAATACCAATTTCACTGTTTATGAAATATTCGCGGTATATGTTTTTAATAAATAACATCCGCTTACTAATGGCGCATAATGTCTATTTTAACAATCAATAGATAACAATCATCATTCAAACATGCATTCAAATATTTTAAATCTAACTATTTAAAATAAAATCGAAACTGATTCGATTGAGTGAGAAGTTCTCACCTTGATTTCAATTTCGTTTTAGCGATTTATTTCGAATAAAATTAAACGGACGTTTAATTTTACCCAAGATTCTCACTAACTCCAAACGACTCCAATCCAATTTCATCGCGTAGTGCTCGTCCATACGATTCCAACGCAACTGGTTTCGCGCATTTTCGACCTCGTATGAAAAAGTTATGATTTTTATAAGATTACACGTATTTATTTATATAATTTCACAACATATATAATTATTTATAACCTAACAAAGATCATGGCCGTAGATTTCCAAATCCTTCAGATCCGTGCGTGCTTCTTTCTTCCTCCCTCTTCACGTACGCGCGTACGTGACCTTGAAGCCGAACCCATTACTTAAATTAGGGTTAAATATCGCGAGCAAGATACTCAACTTCACATCGATCAGCAGGTGCCAAATTGAAGCCCTACACCCATACTCCACTCGACCAGAGCACGGCTAGGCTCGGCCCTGTACATGCCTCGCAATTCGTGCACAAAGGCCGTGATTTCTCCCTTGAATTGCCACCACATCATCGCTCAAATACTCATCATCCCCGTATGGATCGAAAGATCTCGGCTAGCTCTACCAATCTCTAGTTGGAAGTTTTCGATATTAATGTGTGGATTTCAAGAAAAAGGAGGAGGAAGGATTGACAATTCTGGCCGTTCATAATGATGGTGGCGGCTAGGGTTATATTTTCTTTTATTTATTTATTTATGAAGGGGTGTTGGTGTATTTATAGGGAAACGACGAAACACTATTCATTCCGGAAATTCCGAACTCCGATTCACGCGCCGTAACCAGCGTTTCTAGGGTTTACCCCACGTTCCGGACACAATGGAACAGGTTTCGAAAGCTAATTCGGACATCTGTGCGAGATATGGCAATAAGCGTTCAATTTAAATCAAACCGATTTAAATCGATTTCTAGGCGTTTTAATTCGTACCGGACAAACGGTAAATCCGATTGACACGAAATTTGAAACCTTACAATAATATCACATTACGGATCCGATGAAACTGGTTTCGTCGAAATCCGAGACTTTTTGAAAAATGGCTATTTTAACTCGCCAAATTAATATTAAAAATAATTCGATGCGTTTCGAGCTGCCACGATCAAACGATAGCTCCGATTGACACGAAAATTGAAATCCGGTAATAACTAACTATTACGGATCCAATTGAACTGGTTTCGTTCAATTCTGAGACTGTTCAAAAATTGACTATTTTCACTAGTCGATTTAAATATTAAAATATTCAATTTTCACAAATAAACTTTTAATTCGATTTTAAAAGTTCTAAAATATCATTCTAAATCCAATATGATAAAATAAAATTTTACAAATCATTTTCAATCATATTTAACCCAATTTTCAATTATTTCCATAATTTAACATATTAAATTATCGATTTAATTATCCAATTAAATCCAATAATTCAAATTAAAATTTATTTGACTTATAAATTCACTTATAAATATTTAAAATAAATTAAATAATCAAATTTTAATTACTAAAAATCCTGGGTCGTTACAATAAAGCATTAGTTTATAAATGAAGGAGTTATGGCATCAAAGTCGCATAATCTAGTTGCTAAAAACTAGGAAAAATGTGATGATGAAGCTGACAAGTTACGTCATCAATTACTTATTCCGAAATCAATTTCTTGCAGCATTAATCTTCAAAAATTACGATGTTGAAAAGATAGTACTTCGACTATTATGCTCAAAATAAAGGATGCGGGCAATGCAAACTCATGGCATCAATAGCTTAAATATTTCGATATCGAAATCATGTCTTTGCAACATTAATACTTCAAAATCTATATATCGAAATCATGGATTCTTAAAAACTATATTTCAAGTAAAATAATAAAGGATGTCGTGCTTTAGGAAAACAAAGTAATGCTTCGAAATAAATAACAAATCTCTTCACCCACGAGATGTCATATTCCTCCTATGACGGATATTGTATATCATGAGGGATGTTGCATGTCATCGGTGGCACTATTGTAATAAACATTAAAACCGTTCTCTTTCATTTTTAAACTAATTTCTTTTTATCTGCTCATATCTTTCGTCAAAATTTGATTAGTTACCACCAAAACTTTTTATATCTTTTTTAGATTTTACTGAAAATAAACTTTACCTTCCCAAAAACATTAGCAAACTAAAATAATTAATATTCTTAATTAGTATTAGTTTAAATTCTTTTCTAGCATAATAAATTTATAGAAAATCATAACCACTTGGAAATATCACCAAAAATTATAATTTATATATTCTTTCTTACTTAAAAATTTCCATACCAAAATAACTATTTAATCATTTTTAATAATTAAAACCCAAAATAAACACTATTTCTTCTTAGGAAATTCATATTAACTTGAAAAATTATGAAATTAAAAAACCATCTTCAAAATAATATTTTACAGAACATACTAGAAAATCAAATTAATTGAAGATCAAAAACCTAGGTTTTACCTTTAAACCTATCATAATAATTCCATAAAATTTCCATAAATCATTATTATATCCAAACAATGATTAAACATCCATATCATGACAATACAATCAAAAGCAGTTCAAAAATTAATCATAACCAAATTCAAACATAAGCAATAGAGATGGTTAACTCTTATTCACCTTAGATTGGATACTTATATTGAGAGTTGATGGAGTTTAGCTTTTCTAAGCTTTGCCCTTTGAATCGCCTTTGATTTCCTTCTCTCCCACCCTTTAGAAATGGACGACCTCTAAGTATTTGCTTTTGATTATTTGATAAATGTAAATTGAGAATGAATGAGAAAGAGAGGGCTTAAGGGGTGAAATATCATTCTATTCCTAATTTTCCGCTCTTATTTATTCCCCTCTTTTATAAGTTTTTATAGCAATCTTATTAATTGATTAAGGACTGATCTAATTAATTATCAAATCTCATCCTACTTATCCCACTACATTATTTTATTTAATATATCCAATTAAATCTCCCGAATAATGTTAAACAAAAACTAGGGGTATTACAGGATCCCCTACTTAAAGAATTTCGTCATCGAAATTCAGTAAGGACCAAATAATAAGCATATCAAACACACAGACAAGTATAACAAACAATGCTAACATATCCTACTAGCTAGAAAGTCTATATAAAAAATATAAAACATACCATCATATCAACTCAGGATAACTATCCCTAATCCCATCCTCTGTTTTCCGAGTACGGTCTTTCTCGTTGTCACTCCACTGAAGTTTCACTAATCTGACTGTCTTGTTCCTTTGCCTCTTCTTATCTCTGGCCACAAAGCGAATCGGTTATCTCACAAAAGTCGGATCCAGTTCCACTACTAAATCTTCTAATGCAGTTAAAGAAATAGTAGTCTCTGGATCATGCAAACACTTCCTTAGATGAGAAACATGAAAAACATTATGGACTCTTGCCAAACTACTCGATAACTCTATGCAGTATATGAGCTTTTCGATCCTCTCTATAATAGGGAATGGTCCAATATATCTAGGTGCCAGTTTCTCCAACTTTTCAAATTGTACCACACCCTTCATTGGTAACATTTTAATGAAAACACGACCTCCAACTGAGAACTCTAGATCCTTATGCCTCTTATCTGTGTAATTCTTTTTCCTAGATCGAGCTTCCTTCATTTATGCTCTGATCGACTCAATTTTTGCTTCTCTCACCATACTAAACCAAAAACCAATCTGTCTTTGGTCTCCAACCAATATGCTTGTGATTTGCATGGCCCTCCATATAAAGCTTCGAAAGGCATCATCCAATCCTAGTCTGATAACTATTATTACAGGAAACTCATTGTAAATGGCCTTCCCATGACCCATAAACTATAGTACACACGCTCTTAGAAAATCTTCAAGTACCTTATGGACTCTCTCTGTCTAACCATTTGTCTATGGGCGATAAGTGGTACTCATCTTAAGATTGGTACCTAACACTTCCTGTAGACTCTTTCAAAATGCACTAGTAAACAATGTATCTCTATCGTTGGCTATACTACTAATGATCCCATGCATAACAATATTCTTCATAAACAACTTAGCTGATGTAGATGATGTCTTAGTTGACATAACGAGAATGAAATGTGCACTCTTGGTCAGTTTACCCACTATAACCCAAATATTTTCATTTTCCCTATTTGAACCTGGCAGTCTGTCAATAAAATCCATGGATATAGAATCCCATTTCAAAACCGATATATCTAAAGGCTGAATCAATCCACTTAGTTTCTGATGCATAGATTTCACTTGTTGGCAAATAAAAGATTGCTTTACCTATAAGCCTACATCCCTTTTCGTACCTTCTCAAAAGAAACTCCTCTTTATATCCTGATACATCTTAGTTCCTCTATGATGAATAGTAAACTTCGATCTATGGTGTTCTCTAAGAACTTCATTCCTTAGGTCACCAACATCTGAAACATACAATCATATATTCTTCCTTAACCATCCATTTCGATCAAGACTAAAATCCTTTAACCATTAATCTCATTTCCACCTTTAAGCCTTCTAATCCTTTTGGCTAGCAATGGATCATCTCTCTACTTAGAAGTAGTCCTTTCGATCATCATTGGTCAAACTTCTAAACTTGACAACATGGCAGTTTCCCAACTAGAACTAGCTGTTGATCTTAATTGTACACTACAAGCAGTCAATGCTTCCAAATTCTACCATTTTTTTATCATATCCAACATCACATTCTGATGTTTCTTGCTAAGTGCATCGATGACTTTATTTTATTTTCCTGGCATATATTCAATACCAAAGCCATAAGCTGTTAAAAACTCTGACCATCTCTGTTGTTTCATATTCAACTCTTTCTGAGAGAATAAATACCTCAAAGACTTATGATCCGTAAAAAATTCTAATCTTTCTCGAAGAAGTAGTGTCTTCACACCTTCAAAGCAAAGATCACCGTTGTCAACTCTGAATCCTGAGTAGGATAATTAATTTGATGTGGCCTAAGTTATCGAGAAGCGTAGACAATCACTTTACCTTTCTGCATCAACATAGCTCCAAATCATGTTCCACATGCATCTGTATATGCCATCAAATCCTAATTACCATCTAGCACAACTAACACGGGCATTTTGGTTAATAAATGTTTTTGCTTTTGGAATGCTTCCTCATACTTACAAGACTAAATAAACTTTATGTTCTTTTTGGTTAGTTTAGTCAAGAATGTTGCTATCCGAGAGAAATCCTCGTTGAATTTTTGGTAATAGCCAGCTAATCCAAGAAAACTCTTTATCTCAGTCGCCATCTCGAGTATCTTCAATTATAATAGTTTTAATCTTAGTTAGATCCATAAACATCCCTTAATCTGAAACTACATGACCAAGAAACTTCGCTTCTCTCTACCGAAAATGACACTTCGAAAACTTTTCTTTTAGTTGCTGCTGCCTCGATGTCTCAAGCACTATTCTAAGACGAATCTCACGATCTCTTTCATCCTTAGAATATATCAAAATATCATTAATGAACACCGGCATGAACCTATCTAAGTGCTTTTGGAAAAGTTAGTTCATCAAATCCACAAAGAAAGAATGTGCATTAGTTAATCCGAACGGCATGACTAACTACTTATCTAACCATACCTTGTTTAAAATACCATAAAAGGAATACTATCCTCCGCCACCCTTAGATAATGGAATTTTATCGCCAAATCCAACTGGGAAACATTTTGGCTCCACTAAACTAACCAGATAAATCATCAATTCTCGGTAAAGGATATCTATTCTTTATCGTCTTCTCATTCAGCTTACGATAATCAACACACAACTTCAATGACAGGTTTGGTCTCTTTGTAAACACCATGGCTGCTCCCCATGGCAAACTACTTGGTTTAATAAACTCTTTCCTTCTAATTTCACCAAATTCACTTTTAACTCTTTTATTTCAGTAAGTATCATTCTGCTAGACGGTCTACTTTTGGGTTCGGCTCCAGATACAAGATCAATTCTGAACTCAATAGCTCTCCTTGGTAGTAGTACTGTAACTGGTTCAAAAACATCTGCAAATTCTCTTACAACTGAAGTCCAACCTGGCTCATCTTTCACCTCTGTTACACCTAATATAGCATAAACATCTAAACTTGAATTCTTAACTGAGTATATTATTCAATCGGTACTGTTATGGTGTATTAACGATATTTTCATATCTTGGAAAAATATCCTAGCATCATATTTGCTCAACCAATCCATACCCAAAATAATCCCAAATCCCACAAAATCAAACAAAAACAAACTAAAGATAAAAAATGACCTAACAACTCAAATTCTAGACGGCCACATCTCATCCCAAGAGTTGCATACTCCTATTAGATTTGCAACCTATAAGAAAGTAACAAGGTATAATGGTTCTAAATCTAACTTATCTATCAAACATCGAGAGATAAAAGAATGTGATGCACCAGTATCAAATAGTACTCTAATAGGTACGTCATGAATCAATAGCATACCTCCCATTATAGCCTTTCCCAATCTATCTGCTGTTGGCCTAGAATATTACGGCTCCAAAACAAAGACCTTTTCTTTTTCCACTTTGGCTGCTTTTAGACATTTATTCTTCTAATGCCCCTCCTAAGTGCAGTTAAACCACTTCATATTTTTATTCCCTACAACCGCCACCAGATCGACACTCACTAGCATAATGTCCCTTCTTGTCACACTTATAACAAACGATATCGGTTTATAAATAAATGTAGGTTTTATAAGAGGAATCCTATAATATGGTTCAGAAAACTTAAAGGAAGATTAGTTAAAGGGTAAAAAGAGTTTTATAAATGGTCTTAGATATCTATAAAAGAGTTTTAGAAATGGGTTTATTGATTTATACAAGTAGTTTATAAATGGTTTTTTGGATTTATAAGGGGTTTATAAATGGTTAAGAAATGTATAAAAGGGAGTTTTATAAATAATTTCAGAGGTTAATAAATGGGGTTATAAACGGGTTTAGAGATTTATAAAGGAATTTATAAATTATTCTAGAAGTGTGTGAAAAGGAAATCTTTCTTTGTTCTGTGCATATACTTATACCGTTGAGATAAATATTTTTTTTCCAAGTATCGAAATAATATGGGTTTGGGGGTATATCTTCGAGATAAATAATTGGAAAGTGTTTTAATTAATGAAAAGATTAATTAAAGAGGCTTAGTGTATATGGTGATTAACTAGTGTTGCTCCCTTTGGATATTTGATCCCTAGTTTCATTATTTGTTTATTTGATAGTTAAATAAACGATTATCAAATATTGACCTGTTATAAACTAAAGTTGTCATTTTCAATGAGACCAGGATCAAATATGTTATCCGAAAATCAAATCGAACCGGCATAAGCTTTTCGAATCTGAACATCTTGAACATAATAAAAATAAAGCCTTTTGAAGTGTAAGGGCTACTTGCTATTAATCCTGAGGATGATTCCAAAATGGATGTAGTAGAAGTGGTGCCTTCGGTTTCGTTCAGTCCCAGAATGAAGTTGTATGGATCAATGTTGGCATTGCATTGTTGCTTGGATAGTAGTGTTAGTATTCCAAGTGAGAAGTGCTATATAAAGGTAAAACGTAGCCTCAAGCCTCTTAACTGGGAAATTTAAAAAATCAAGCATGCAGCAGGGCCAAGTGGGCTGCCATCAGGGTGTGGTCATTCCAAATCTAGATTGAATACTATCTATCATGTATGCTTCGAGGCCATTAACAAAAGTGTGATCATATTCGGTACAACTACTCAAGTGGTAAGCTAGTCCTGTGTGACAGAGGTACAAGATGTTCTTGTCATACCCCGGTACATTTTATCCAATGATATACCTTTGGAAGGTAGTTTCCTACCTTGTCATATTATGGAATCTATTCTCCAGTATGAGCTTTACGGACTTGGTTGTGCCCAACTATGCTGAAACATGAGATGCAAGCATTTCGGTTTTTTGTATATATTTACTTTGAATTCCTAGATATTATTATAATACCATTGGATTTTTTATATAAAATATTTTGGTTATCCTAAGATAAAAACCTATCCGTGTTTATGTACAGTGGGATCTTACGAGATACCTTTATTTTGAATGAGTTTGATAACTTTAAAAATCCAACCGGGTGTTTTTTCACACTAGTTTACCAAACTAACTCGGTTGTTATTTTATTATAATGATCGGGTCAGACTAATCCATTTTGTAGATTACTTTGGATGCATTGGAGCTCAGGAGATAAAGTAGAGGTCTTCATGTCATACTCCCGCATTTTTTGTTTTTCCACTACATTGTGGCTAAAATTATCAGTGCTGTGAGAATAGATTGTTATAACTGTCTAGACTGATGATCGGTAATTTGTATACTCTGACTGACGTATGTATATTACTGCTTCTCCTTTTTAAAGATCATTGATATTATATTATATTGTTCCGCTGCGATTGCGAGACTCTGTATTGTTTTTAGTTCCTTTTTATCTTATTTTTCTTTTCTCTTTTTCTTTCTTCTTTCCCTTAACCATCTATTTTTCCCTTCAACTTGGGTTGAACATTTGTGGTTTATTTTCAGCTTTAATTGTGAAGATTTGTGGGTCGTTATACACACACACACACACACACACACACATATAGTTATATATCTGTATAGCCGCTTATTTATTTGTATTTTAATACAGATATATATATACATATGTATGTATGTATGTATTTATTAAAAAAGTATTTTTATATTTATATAAAAAATATATACATATGTTTGCATATGTTAATGAAATATTTAATGGATGAAATAATATTTTGTTGTGTGCGTGAGAACAAAGTTACATATATATATATATATGTGTGTGCGCACGCACATGTGCGTGCGTGCGCGTGTTATATTATAGATTACATGTATTATGTTTCCTATATTAAAATTGTCATCCCTAGACATCATACTTTTCACCCGTATGCATGTAAATATATGACCATACTTATCATCCCTTGACATTATACTATGTATGTTAACTATATAACCCAATGTTTAATTACACATATATGCCACTTGTTCATTTATGTATAACATAGATTATTATGCCATGTTTATAATAGTTACCAACTTTAGTGAATGCAAACACATCAGAAATTTGACATTTATTCGCTTATGTACACCTTAGGTCAATTTACTATATTCATAACATCTACCATGTTTACATTATGAATGAAAATACATTATACTTTAAAATAAAAAATTAAGAAGAGAAAATAACATCGGGTATTATATTTAGTGAAGAAAAACAATAATAT
Source organism: Allium cepa (assembly GCA_030765085.1). Classification (NCBI taxonomy): domain Eukaryota; kingdom Viridiplantae; phylum Streptophyta; class Magnoliopsida; order Asparagales; family Amaryllidaceae; genus Allium; species Allium cepa. The sequence goes on along the minus strand of CM060934.1, from coordinate 951,058,915 downwards.
ATAAATATAAAATTTTAATATAAATTATCTAAAAAAAAAATCCAAAGCTCTTTTATAAATTCACCAAATACGATTTAAAGAAAAAGTAAATTGTTCTTGTAAACACAAAAATATAATTTAGCGCAATTTTATAAAAGACTTTTTTCCGAAATTTCCTCTTTTCAGCTCAATGTCGATGCACCTGATCCAATAACGGCATCAGACCTCACATTGAATTTACATGAATAATTAACCAAAACATAGGGAAGTCCCTTGGAAAAACCAACTGGATGGATGTCTAAGGAAAAGCATTCTACTAAAGAGAAGATTACTTAATTAAGGAATGTTCTTATGAGCGTAAAAGCTCCCTGCTCCTGGCCTTGACCTGGCTCATCGAAGCAGCCCATTTTCCATGGTATGCCCTAGTGGAAGGCACAAAAGTGTTTTGTGCCTTAGCTTGATCCAAATAAGAGTATAAGAATACCATAAATTGAAGAATTTAAAATTGGTTCAAATTCAAATTTGAATTATAAAGTTTACTATTACATTATTTTTCTCTCTTATGTAAACACGTAATGCATGTGTAGATATGCGAAGTTGGAGGGCTGCATAACCCCATGAGAAATTAAAGAGCAAAATTAGCCGGCCATGGTGAAAGATGTTGAATGGTGTTAATTTAACATAATAAAGACAACATGGATCGAAGTATACGTTATTGTCTTTGAACAAGAACATGTCACGACCATATATCATGGTTGTGTAGAGATAAAGACGCAGTATCTAGAAACCATATTCTTGTATAACGGTGCGGTCAGGAATACCTTACATGATAAGTCAACATGCAGTAAGCTCACAAAGGAAGACTAATATAGTTTAACTAAAGCAATCTATAGGCGTTTCCACCCAAGAAGTGATAGATGCAGATTTGTTAAGCCAAAATAATAAAAGTTGGGATGCGGGGTACAACTAGTCCAAACGACCTTAGTTGAAGAGGCAAAAAGTATTAGAAGCAGTAGAAGTGGATACATTAAAGAAGAGAAGGAAAATGAACACATGTATGTCTACCTGCTAAGCGCACTGTCAGGTGGGATGTTTGGTAATCACAATACCAAACAGGAAATCATGTTCGGTAGTAGAAACACCAAACAAGATTTCTTTTCCAGTACTAAAGCCACCATACAGGATTTCATGTTCAGTGTTTGGGACATTCCCGATTCATGAAGGAATGAGATTAAACATAGATAAGAAAATGTCTTGGTCCACTCACCAAGCAGAGCATCACCTGACCAACCAGCAATCACCAACTAGACATCATAATTAAGGAAAGAATATCTTGAATAATGGAAGTTCTGGATCATATCTTCTATATATGCAAATAACATAATCGAGTGTGTTTCACAAGGAAACTACCTAATTTATCGATCTAGCCTCCCTATCTCTTTACTTATGTAGATATCCAAGCTTCTAGTATGTGGACAACCTTTGGGCACTGTCGAATAGAAACTATTGAACAAACTACTAGGAAGCCATATTTCACTTAAAATCAATGTAATTAACGTTCATATCATTATCAATCTGATATATAAGAAGGAAATAAAAATAAACAATGGATACAGGCACATTCGGACCGAACCACTATAGATCTGTGTATGCTTTATTTTACTTTCTTTTCTACTTCTTTGCCACTATAGATCGATTAGAGGTATTTGTCCATTTTCTATACAAACAATTTTGGTGCTTTCATTGAGAGCGTTCTAAGTAAGCCTCCAAAATCAAAGGCGAGGGTTGGTACTACTAGCAAGAATGCTAACTAAACAGCCACCAATTAAGATAACCATTCATCTAGCACTCCAAACCAGACATTGCCACTAGACGCAACTTGGATAGAGTTGTAAAGGAACTCGATACCTACTTTGCTGCTCACCAGTAAGCTATTGTGAATTAGATCATGACACACTCAGGGGAAAATACAGATTGCAGAACACATCACTGAAGCATGAGGACAATCCCAGTCTAGAGGGTCTAGGAGGAAAAGGTGATAGTTTTGTAGTAGTTGATCTGATTAGGAGAATCAGAGAACATGAATAGTAAATGATGAGGAAGTGGATCGAGTAAGGATTTAACCTGAAGTTGTGACTGTGGAACAATTAAGTGCCAAACCTACTAGGGAGGCACTGAACCACGGCCAGCTATGGCTGATCTCTCTTGATCCATATGAGGGTTTCATGCCTTAGCTAAAATGCCAACTAATGGAAGGCGATCCAACCACCATGAATGGTCCCAAAGTTGGGATCGAGATAAAGATCACAAGTTAAGTCATTGTAGAAGAAGTGTAAGAGATCTTTCGCCTCGAAGGGAGAGGTCGACACATCTCCTCTCATTGCATGAACAAGAAACCTGAATGACACAAATCACTAGAGAATGTTAAGATACGAACAAGTAGAATGTGGAATTAGGGCAAGAGTTGGTAGCCCATTCTCTGTGGAAATAGAAATTGCCTGGAACCTTAGGAGCTTCTGAATGCTTACCATGGATCCTTACCAAGGTTTAACCGACCCCATAGTGAATTTGTGGAAGTACACACAACTATGCCAATGAGCGGAGCAACGGAGGGAGTCTTATGCAAATGCTTTCCCTTATTCCTAGTATACTCAACAATATGGTTTTGTTGCCTACCTCCTGGTATTAGCTAGTATCGGGTGCACGTGAAGCAACCTAAGGACCCATATTCATTATTAAAAAAGAAGCAAAGGAGGATGAAACAATACTCAGTATTTGATTTATTTCAATGCCACAGCCAGTAGGGTCCAAATTGCCAATGAATGGCTAACTCTGATGGTGCTATGTGGAGGCTTACATCAGGACACAAAGATGGCCTAGAGTTTAACTAAGGATAAACTGGCCACCTTATAGGATATATTTTATGAAGTAGCAACTTATATAAGGTTGGAGGAAGCCACAGTTGGACATTAGACGAGGACGACTGTCAAGTCATTGGAAGCATCTAATAGTGTGAACGCCATAGTAAAGGGTAGTAGAAGCAATTTTACCAAAAAGAAGAAGGATATCAACCAAAATGGCTCAAACAAAAAGAAGATAGATCAAAGGAGGTTCAGGCATGGGCCACGATTAGATGCTTACATGGACTTGAATGATACCATGGAAAACATCTACCTCATGAGGCAAACATAGCTAACATTCAATCAGCCTCAACCAAGAAAATTAAACCAGACATAAATAGCAGAAAGTATTATTGGTTTCACAAATCTCATGGACAAGATACCAATGAGTGCCATTACTTATGACACATTATAGAGAAATACATTAGAAAGAATAAGTTAGAGTGGTATGTTAGAAATCCTAATGCTTCCCTTGTTCCTATGCGGTAAGCACCAAAACAACCCCTACTAGGGAATGGAGGAGAGGGAACCAGTGCTAATTATGAGAAGGATCAGAGGTTGGTAACTAACATTATAGAAAGAGGACCTCATGAAAAGGACAAAAGTTGGGCTGAGATGCAAAGATAAATCAAGTCACTAAAAAATGGAGATGCTTTTATATGCACATTAAATGAGGAGTGTAAGGCTAAAGTCCCTCGTTCGAAGTAGGACGAGATAATTTTTGGTTATAATGAGTTAAATGGAAAGAAATACATACAAATAGATCCCTTGGTGATTACAGCGATGCTTAGCCCAGTTGAAGTGCATCATATTTTAGTGGACAACTAAAGTTCAATTAACATCCTATTCAAGTATGCATTTGATAGGATGGGACAATAAACAACTACATGACTTCATCAAGGAAGGCAAAATGCCATTATAAAACCTGGATTTGTTTTTCAAGTTAGGAAACCGTCTCCGATCAGCCATACAAAAGCAAACTTTCATTTTGGTGAATGGATTTTCTATGTATAACGCATTCAAGGGGCAGCCCACCTTATCAGATTTCCGCATAGTTGTAGCCCAGTGATGTTTGACTATGAAGTTCCCCATGACTCACGGAGTGGGGATAGTAGTGGGAGACTAAGTTGCTGTAAGGAATGTTACGTGGTAGAGCTCAATGAAAACAAATGACTAGAGAGAAAAGCACAGAGATCACACTCTGTGCCAAAAATCAGCTACATAAAAATTAATGGATGGTCCCTACTTGGGTTTACGATTGATCCATATAATGAACTTGACCAAAGAGATAGAGAAGAGAGTGCAACAGGGGAACACGGAGAGGCGGTAGAATTTGTGGAAGTAAATGGTAACGATCCAACAAAGCCGATGAAAATCGGTTCTTGATTAGAACAAGTTCTAAAGTTATAGTTGATAGGATTCTTATGGGATAATTGGGATGTATTTTTTTGGTTCCATGTAGGCATGCATGAAATATCCCTCACTATTTCATTTCACACCTTAAATGTTGACCCAAGGAAGCCCTCGGTGAAACAAAAGAAAAGGTGCTTGGGCCCTGAACGGTCGACAACCATTAATGTGGAGGTAGAAACTCTATTGGAAAATGGGTTCATTAGCGAATCCCATTACCCAAAATGGTTAGCTAACCCTGTCTTGGCGAAAAAGATGAATGGAAAATGATGAATGTGTATTGTTTTTTCCAACCTAAATGACGCATGCCCCAAAGATTGTTTCCCACTTTCAAAGATTGATCGGTTGGTAGATGGAATTGTGGGACATGAGCTTTTGTCCTTTATAGATGCATATTTTAGGTACAAATAAAAAGTTATGTACGTTCTAGATCAAGAACACACTAGTTTTGATACCGATTTTGGACTACTATTATAAAGTCACGTCGTTTGGACTTAAAAATGCAGGAGTAACATACTAGCACTTGGTCAATAAGGTGTTTGCTAATCAGATTAGAAGGACCATGAAAGTATATGTTAATGACATGTTTCCATGTTGGTAAAATCAAAGAAGGCAGAGGATCACATTACTCACCTAGATGAGATGTTAAAATCCATTAAAATGTTCCTTTTGTGTTTCGTTTGGTAAATTCTTGGGATTAATTGTGCTTGCCAAAGAAATCAAAGCTAACCCAGAGCAAGTCCAAGCTTTAAAGGACATCAAAATTCTCAAGACACAAAAGGTGATGAATACTTTGAATGGGAAAGTGGCATCATTGAGTTGGTTCATATCTAAGGCTACCAATAAGTGCATTTCATTCTTTGAAGCATTAAAGAAGGAGAAAGGCAATTTTACCTAGAGAAATGAGTGCTTGGTTGCATTTATTAATCTACTAGAGCACTTATAGAAGCCACCAGTTCTTTCTACACCAATGGAAGAGGAAGATCTATATGTACACTTAGCAGCATCAACATATGCCTTGAGTGCAACATTGGTTCAGGAGGAAGGCTGGATATAATGACCAATCTATTATGTAAGCAAGCATTTTGTTGGACCAAAGTCTAGATATCTTAAGCTAGAGAAGTTGGTGTACTGTATTCTGATAGCATCTTGAAATTTAAGGCACTACTTCAAGTCCTATCCTATTCGGGTACTGATAGATCAACCACTGAGGCAGGCTCTGCATTAGCTTAATACTTCGGGAAGGTTAACAGGGAGTATTGAGCTAAGTCAGTATGAGATTACCTACTATCCTTGGAGTGCGATCAAAGGATATGCCTTTGTGGACTTTATTGCATAGTTCACTATTAGGACAACGAAGCTGGACCTCGGAAGGAAAAGGCTCTTAAAGGTGAGTGTACGTGGATGGAGTATCAAATGAGCATGATTATGGTGCCAAAATGGTGTCGATACCCTCTGAGGGAGGAAACTGAGCTATGTAGTGCAGTTGGGATTTATGGTAACAAACAACAAGGTCGAATATAAGGTGCTAATAGCAATATTATAAATAGCAAAGGAGTTGGGAATAAAATCATTATGCATGCATAGTGACTCTCAGTTGATTGTGAACCAAGTGATTAGGGAGTTTCAGGCCGAAGGAGAGCGCTTGGTGTCCTACCTAAGAAAGGTGAAGAAATTGCTTAACGAGATGGAGCACTATGTAAGCAGACACATTCCATGGGAAGAATCAAGATGTAGATGAGTTGGAAAAATCGACGAGTTCAGGGGACATGACACTATTAGGATGAATACAAGTAATGGCTCTACCAAGTCGTAGCTTTGAGGGGGTAATGTGGTTACAACGGTTGATGGGGTAGAAACCTGGATGACACCGATCATAAGATATTTGAGCACAATATTCTTACCAGACGGCAGGAACGAAGCTAAGAAGGCCTTATAGAAGGAATCTCGTTTCACCATTTACGATGGTATGTTATACCGAGAGGGATTTTCTAACCTACTACTAAGGTGTATAGTTGGAACTGAACCAAAGAGGTATTAGATAATATACATCAAGGCAGTTGCGGAGGCAACTAGAGGGAAAACTCTAGTAAAGAAGCTGTAGCGATATGGACACTCTTAGCTGATGATAAATCATGACGTGATGGAATATGAAAAGAGGTGTGACAAATGCCAACGATTTGCGAAGACCCCAAAGTTACCCTCAATTGAGCTAACACATGGTTAACCCTTGGCCTTTTGCTGTTTGGGAAATAGATTTGATTCATAAACTTCCCATGACCAGGGTTGGAATTAAGTATGCTATAATGGCAGTTGACTACTAAGTAGGTCGAAGCCAAACCATTTGGTAAGGTGTCTTCAACCAAGGTTATAAACTTTTTGATTAGGAATGTAATATGCAGGTATGGAGTCCCACTTTTGATCATCTTAGACAATGGGTTGTAGTTTGACAATGGGAGTTTACTGACTTCTTTAATCTGTTAAAAGCATAGGATAAAAAAGTGTTTTTCTTCAGTGGCATGCTCGTAGGCTAATGCATAGCTAGAAGCAGTCAAAAAGTTTCCTAAGGCCCTCATGAAGAATAGGCTTGAAAAAGTGAAAGGGGCATGGGTGGATAAACTCCCTCTGGCACTGTGGGCCTATCACACTTCTTTCAAGACTGCAATAGGACATACCCCATTTTCCTTAGCCTATGGGTTAGAGGCTATCTTACTGGTGGAAACTGTAGTGTTATCATATAGGAGGATTCATTATGACTTGAATGAGAATGATGAGCTTCTGAATATGTCACTGGATTTGATATATGAGAAGCATGATGAAGCTGCTTTGAAGGCCATGACACAAAAGCATAGGTTAACTAAGTATTATAACTCAAAGGTTAAAGCTTGCCCTCTTAAGGAAGGGGACTTAGTGCTGAAGCAGATGTTCCATAGACCGAGGGCACTCGACCCGATCTAGGAGGAACCGTACATTATTTGTAAAGATATGGACGATGAAGCTTATTCCTCAACACAGTAGATGGGGTTGTGTTCAGAAAAGCTTGGAATGCATAAAACATGCATCGTTATTTTACTTAATCTTTGTTATCTTTCTTATTTTCTAATCAAGTACTGTTATTTTGTAATTAAGACAGTTATGAAATGGTTATTGATAAAATATGCATTCCTTGGAATATAATTATGTCAGGTATCTTGTAACGACCCGCTATTTTGGACCATTCAAATCGATAATAAAACCGTACATGTCCGACTTGAATAATTCAAAATACCGAATTGTTAATAAAATTTGGCAAAACTTAAAATATACAGTAAATAAATCAATCATAGATCACTTACACAGAGTAATACAATGCAGCGGAATAGATAAAGAATAGTAGTTCATGAAGCTACTATATACCTCAGAGTTAGAAATAAAATACAACCGAATGGTTCAAATACAGTGAAGTTTCCAATGCAATAGATGACTTCTCTGAACCAATCAACTGGATGAATGAAGGAATAGATAGCTGGATCTTCAAGCAAAGCTCCAACTTCGAAGATGAGTCTCAAATGCTGTATCTCTCAGTCTGACCCGAGCGTAAAGCAAAACACAAAACACTCGAGTCAGGATTAACATTCTTATATCTATAAATCTAACTCAAGTGAAATATCAACTGAAATATAATTAACTTAGAGGATGTTTGGGATAACCATCCTCTAAGGGTCCATGGAACTATCTAAAAGATAGAAATATACACTATAACACCGTAGTCTTTTCAACTTAATTTATACTTCAAAACCAAATATCATTTTCACTTCAAATATCTCTATACTTCCCAAATAGTATTTTTATATATTAAATAATTTGTACAGTAAAGAAATTTCAATTCCCTCAACTTAATAAATCGTTTAACATCAACCCGACCACCCCATTTAAATCTATTTCAATCTTAATTTATTAATTTAAATTCAACTCAATTTCTAAAATAACCACTTCAATTTTATCGATCTCAAATTCGGATTTGAAATCACAAAATACCCTTTATATTCAATATATTTCAAAACTTTAAGTATTCAACGTTTCAAACTAACTTTTTAAGCAATTTAGTTTCTAAATAATAAATTCCACTATACTGATTTCAAATACATATCCGAATCTCAAAATAAACCATTTAAATCCCAATATAGTTCAAAGCTTTAACATTTAATTAAATGTTCAATTTAATAGTTCCATATAGATCTCGATTTAACCTCATTATTATCTAGTCTTAAAATAATCCCTCATTAGATACAATATCATTTAAGTAACCTTAAATTACATTTTACTAAATATTTTCTTTAATTTGTTTAAACGTGAAATATTCATTAAATCACTTAAATAAAAATCCAGTTACAAAATCATACCCTTAAATTTCCCATTCAATAATTTCAAATTGATTTAATTGAATAAATCCTTATTTAAATACCATTTAGATAAACCCACATTTATCTCCCAATCTTAGTAAATTGCAGAATACTTTTTGGAATAAAATTTACATAAATATTTAACATAATTTATGTATTAAATCAAATTTTGACTAAATTAAATATTATTAAATCTATATATCATTACCCTTTATATATAAAATTTTTTAAGGATTAACATTTAATAAGACCATATATTTCTTTCCAAAAACAATGAATTAAATTTCAAAATATTTATATATATGGACCAACGATGTCTGTATATATTTCTTATCATATGGTCAAGTGTTACGGTTATTTATCATTTCAATCCGTACACTAAATGTATACGGGTGGATAGCATTTCAACCCGTAATCCCAATTCAATTAAATGAAAATCGCTTGGGTTTATCATTTCAACCCATAACGATTTTCTCCTATTCTAAAGTCTGTTCGGGTATGTATCATTTCAACCCATAGTGATTTCTATACTAACAGGGAACTTGCAGAGTGATAACGGGTATGTAAATAATAATAACAACAGGCATATACCATCAAAATAAATATATAAACAATAGGATATGGTGTCATATCCCATAAGTGAATAGTTACAGATAATAGCATATATAACAATTTAAATAACTACAGCCTCATATTTCAATTGTCGTCTCAATTGAAATCAAATTTAGTAAATAAAAGAATGTAAATCGTGAGTGATTGCTCACCTTTCGAGGTTAGAGGATATAGACAACGAAGTTGAGTTACGAAATCCAAGCATGAATTACGAAGCAAAGCACGAAGGACATGGGTTTGTCGGACAAGCTGATAAATAGGAGTTGACGAAGTCAAATCAGAACTGAATTGATAAGGATAGATGGTATAATTGAATAGATACACCGTATAAAGTTCATGTATGTTTATATACAAATCATATTCAAATTTTTAAACCCATATTGATGTAATATATATATTATTCTCTCTTCTTAAAATCAATATGTTACTTTAAGAAAAATAAATATACAAAATAAAATCATCGGTTTAAATTTTTAAACCCATGATGCAGCTATACAAATAAACGTATAACAAGTAGATTCTATGTTAAATATATTTATGCTTATACTTTAACCAGACTTATACATAAAGAAACTGTCGATTATAACTTAATATACTACGCGTGTAAACTCAGGTATTAAAACTGACACACTTACACAACTTAAAGTATATAGACTGACCTGTTACAAATATCCTATAATATAAAACTGATAACTTTATTTAATAACTACAGATCCCTTAACTTATATACAAACCAAACTTATATACGCGTAAATTATAAATTATATACAGCAGCTTATGTGTATACTAACTAACATCTTTAAACTAATATATGAATGTACCTAGCTTATAACTTTTATAAACCTTACATATAAATGTACTGTTTTTTTTTTAAACACATTTCAAATAAATCTATAAATATACTCACTTTAAAAATCAATGTTATTATAACATATTTAAAAACAAACTACAGACTAATATAAATTTATATAAAAACTATGACACGTATCATCAATCAAATCTACCTAAAAAAAAACTGTACCAAATTTATAACTTACCATATGTATACATAACAATTTACAAACTTATTTACTTATGTATGCTAACAGAATATATTAAACCTTTGGAACCGAATGCGAAATTTGAGAAGTATAAAACAACGGATACAAAGCTTGATATATATAATTAATTAATAGGGCATGTGCCTAAATTATTCATGCCGATTTTTATAGGCGAAAGAGGAAGGGTAGGCAAGGTAAAAATATATATGCAGTTATCACTTTATATACTTACCACATAATATCTTCCATTCAAAAATACAGAGGTGAAAGAGGGGATAGGAACAACTTCACGGCAAGGATGGAACGTTGGCTGGAAGAGCAGCATGCGGGAACGGAGGTGAGGTAATTTTGATGGGTTGAGGGATGAAGGAATTTTTTTTTTTATTTCACAAAGAAGTGGGTTGCCTTTTGTAGTAGATAGGAGAGATAAAAGAAGTAAGTATATATCAGTAAAGAGAGGAAACGTAAAGGAAGAAATAAAAGAAATGAATGGATGCGTAAAGAACGTATAGAATTTTATACGTTTCAAAATCAACGGTGCAATTAAAGCAATTTTTATTATTTGTCAGGTTATACGTTTTATATTTATTTCTTTCCTAGATCTCAATTGATATCCGATTATAATATGCAGATTTATTATTATTATCAAACGTTCAAAAAAGTTATCACCCAAAATATAGAAATGGCATATCAACGTCTAGAAGCATAGATTTAGGAAAAAATATTGAAACAATAAACTAAAGGAAATATAAAAAGATAGGTACCAATCAATAGTCAAACCCTGAATTCAGGGAATAAAAAGGTGAGCTACTATTTGGTCTTAACCGATAGAAAATTTGAATGGACATGTAAATAAAAGTAATTGATACTGTGAAGTCCCCTGATTTCGGGAGAATTATTTAGCAATTAATTGTTTACCTTGGGTAGCACTTTCAAATTTGAAACTGAAGGAAGAATGAATAAGAAACGGCTACAGATCAATTAAAGAAAGAGAGGAGTGTGTGAATTTGTATTCCCAAAGCAAAATGGAAAAATATAAAGAGAGGCAGAAGAATAAATTGAAAAGGAACGTTACGCATGATTTCAGAGAAATAAATAAAAGTAACGACTATTGGTATAAAATCAACGCGCAAATTGAATGGTTTAAAGGAAGGAATCAGTGGACTGAAGGAAAGGAAAGGAAAGGTCAGCAATTAATAATTGTGACCCTAAAATTTGGAAAAATATAAAAGCAATGACTATGATTTAGCTGAAAATAATTTATGCCAAGAATGGACAGCACGTTTGAATTTTGAAATGGAAGGAAGGGATAAAGGAGCAGACAGAGGCAAATAAAAGAAATGAACAGAGAAAAAAAAAACAAAGAAACGTACCATATGAAATAAAGTGTAATGATGAGAATGGTAACGTCTGTCCATTGACATACTTATTTAAAGAAATTAAAGTGAAACGAAAGGAACGGTGAAAAATTAGCCCGGAATTCAGGCAGAAATAAAACAAATTTTTATGTACTAGCAACGGTCACCCATTTATTTAGCTGACAAATATTAAGGCAATTGATTTATGCGCATTTAAAATTTGAAACGCAAAAGAAATCAGATGGTCACGGATCTGGAGGAGGATATTTAGGAATGGTATATGAAGAGATATTGAAATACATTTGTGTCCATAAATAACGTAGATAGTGGACTAATAAATGAAATATCAACGTTTGATACATTGATTCAGCAGAAAAATTAAAGCAAATTTGTTACCATAGTTTGGAGAGCAATAAGGGGGAACAGATATTATTATTAAAAATGAAGGATCTATGATTTAGAATTTTCTTATGTAAAAATATTCAGGCTTAGAATTTTTTTTTTATCAGCAATATTTAACCGATATAGATTGAAATAGAAAAAAAATAAACTCCCATATAATTAAGTGAAAATTCACTATTTGCTGTATCTTCATATACGTATTCTAAATATAAAAATTTTATTTCAAAATTCAATTATTTAAAATTTTCTCAAAATTGAATCAAATATGAAAATAAAACCATTCAAAGCTATTAAAATATTATGGGTCGTTACACTCTCCCCCACTCAAAACTTTTCGTCCCCGAAAAGGAAGGAGGTAGGAGAATAGAACAACCAGAAATAAAGGTAGATTGAAAGTCAAGGGTAATTTAAAATTTTAAACTATATAAATTTTACTTGAAATATTCATTTGCAATTCAGTTATCTTTAATACTTTAAAATTTTCAAAACTCATTGGAATTTAATATGTTTAACTAACATCTTTATACATATGTGAAAGCTATTTGAAAACAATTATTTGCATCATTAGTTATATTTACAAAGAAGCTATTGAAAACATTAAATCCATAATTCATAAATTTATAAATTTATCTCAAGATACTTTTCAAATATTATCAATAAATTAATAATCATTTTCTTTAAATATGTTTTATTTAATTAATAACTTCAAAGATATTTATACCACTAAAATTTTATATAAAACAATGCAGTATACAAATAAGCAATATTTAAAAGATTTATTCAAAAAGGAAAGGAAGGTAGATTCCGAAAACGGAATATAGGTGACAAATGAAGCTGAGCAGATGAGGTAGATTCAAAAGAATAGAATCGGGCACGAATAATTTATTTCAAACCATAAGAATTTAAATTTCAAATATTTATTCAAAATTTCTTTGTTGGGAAAAATACTTTTATAATAAAATACCTTTATAAATAAAATATTTTTATATCGAAACCAATTTTTCTTTCGAAAATACTTTTATAACTCAATGTTTTAACAAGTTTATCCTCGTTCTTGCAGACTCTGGCCATGCATTGATCAGGCGCAAAGCTAGAATTCTTCAAGTACTTAGTAGACTTGTTTCAACACCCAGTGAAAATACTTGAAAACCTTTAAAAAAACAGATATGGAAAGTACAATCCAAACAAAACAACCAAACCAAAACCTTTGTCCGATCATGGTTCGCAGATACACAATGGTTACGCCTGGGTCCCCCAGGAAACAATCCATATCCGTAAGCTTTCTCAGCCCTGCGAGTTACGCCATGATGACTAGTAGAGTGCAGGATACACAATGGTTACGCCTGGATCCCCCAGGAAACAATCTGTACCCCCAGGCAAGACTCAGCCAGGCACTTGCGCTACTATTCGCGACCTACACAGATTGCAGGATACACAATGGTTACGCCTGGATCCCCCAGGAAACAATCCGTACCCCTAGGCAAGACTCAGCCAGGCAATTGCGCTATGCATTCGCGAGAGAAAAAAAACCATGGGTTACGCCACGGTGGGAAAAACTCGAGTATTACATCCGGAAAACCGAAAATCAGAGAGAATAATATCGATAGAATGAATCCACGATGTGGCCACAAAGCGGATATCAAGCAGAAGGCACTTTCCATATCTTTACTTCGAAAATATATATCATATAGTACCTTTTCAAATCACTTTCAAATATCATACTTATATAAAGTCCATTATATATAGGATTCCCGTTTTCCCAAATCGAATACTTTCCAAATCAATAGTAGATCAAATCATACTTATATAGACTTCGATTATATAAAATCTCTTTCCAAATTGAGTACCTTTCAAATCAATAGATTTCAAATCAACTTCATACTTATACAATCCATTTTATATAAGTTCGACCACTCCAAATCAAGTGCTTAGTAATCTAAGGTTCTCAATTTCAAATCATTTCAATATCAATTCAGTTTCAAAATCATATATGATTTCACCAAATTTTCTTCCGAATTAAATATCTAATATTTCAAAGTTGCCCAAAAAAAATAGGTTTAGAAAATTATCCCAGTTTCCAAATTAAAATAATTCAAGTCAAACAAATTCATTTCCAAAATCACCATATAAGTACTGGTTTTAATTTCAATTAAATTTCAAAACCACATATTTTCCCAAAATCAGTTATACTCAAAATGGTTTCCAAATTTATAATTATCCCTTTAAAACTTTTAAACTATCTATTTTTAGTTGAAATATTCAATTTACCTTTCTGAAAACTATTATTCAAAACTATATATATTTTTTCAAAACATTTCAAACTAAATTTATATTCTTTATCAAACATTTTATACTCTTCGAATTTTCTTAGTTTTAAAATTTTAATCTCGATTTGGAAGTGTTCGAACATTCAAAATAGTTAGGAAAATCAAATTTTAAATTCAAGAGTTGAAAATTAACAATAAATCAATTATTAAATCTGAAACTCGAGGACTGAACACCGGTCTCACTTTAAATTGTTTCGAATATATATATATATATATATCTTTTGAAAATATCAAATTATAGTTCGGAATTTGAAATCATAACGGTTTTACAAAATCACTCGCATAGCGAGCTATTAAAGTGGCCTCTCCCCCACTCTGAAACTCGAAAATCAATGTCGATGATGCGTGCACTCATCACCGAAATTATTTTCCAGCGACATAAGTGAGTTCTGGACTTCTATTTTCTTGAAAACTTCTTCGAAATTTCTTCAAAATTATTGGAATTCATTTGAACTCATTTGAAACCTTTCTGATTCGAAAAAATACTTTTAAATCGTATTATTTTTATATATTTTCCAAAATCTTAAAACCAATTTCAAAATACCGGAATTCAATTCTCGAATTTCAAATTTAACCCTTCAGTTATAAATCATTTTTATATGAATCACTTTCTTCTAAATTTTTGAAATTTCCAATCCTTTCAAAACTTTTATATATAGAATAACATTTCTTATTCGTTTTATATATAGGTATATAATCCTTATCGAAAACATTTTCACTTTTTATATAGAATAAAATCATAATTATCAAAATAATAATTTCGATATATAAAACAATTTCAAAAATGCAAATATACTCGATTTTCAAAGAATAATTTTAAGAATGGATTTCAAAACAAAGATAGAGATTTGAATTAGAGGAACTCCAATCAATAGAATTCTGATTCGAAGATAGACTCGATCAAAGATGAGATAATTAAATTACAAAATAGAAGATGAATATACTTCTATAAATCGCGGGCGACCTTAACCGGGTCAACCGTGACTTCAGGGATATGATCGATGCGGAATTCTAAAACAAATCGACATTCGATTGCCAGAGATGGAATTCGGCATATCAAGATATAGCAGCATCGTAAACCGAGGATACAAAATCTTCGGTGAATTGATGCCAATTGTAAAGGTGTTTTCACCCCCTTTACAAAACATTCGGTGGAGTTATGGGATACTCCAGAATCAAACGAATATAAATAGGAAGAGACAAGAATGAATTTCGGAACCGAGGGACATTCCAAAACTCAAAGGAAATTGAGTCAAAAAGGAAGAGATTCAACTCGAACGAAGGTGATTCTGTAAATAAATTTACCATATATGCTAAGTTTTTCCTAGAGCCAAAGCTCTGATACCAACTGTAACGACCCGCTATTTTGGACCATTCAAATCGACAATAAAACCGTACATGTCCGACTTGAATAATTCAAAATACCGAATTGTTAATAAAATTTGGCAAAACTTAAAATATACAGTAAATAAATCAATCATAGATCACTTACACAGAGTAATACAATGCAGCGGAATAGATAAAGAATAGTAGTTCATGAAGCTACTATATACCTCAGAGTTAGAAATAAAATACAACCGAATGGTTCAAATACAGTGAAGTTTCCAATGCAATAGATGACTTCTCTGAACCAATCAACTGGATGAATGAAGGAATAGATAGCTGGATCTTCAAGCAAAGCTCCAACTTCGAAGATGAGTCTCAAATGCTGTATCTCTCAGTCTGACCCGAGCGTAAAGCAAAGCACAAAACACTCGAGTCAGGATTAACATTCTTATATCTATAAATCTAACTCAAGTGAAATATCAACTGAAATATAATTAACTTAGAGGATGTTTGGGATAACCATCCTCTAAGGGTCCATGGAACTATCTAAAAGATAGAAATATACACTATAACACCGTAGTCTTTTCAACTTAATTTATACTTCAAAACCAAATATCATTTTCACTTCAAATATCTCTATACTTCCCAAATAGTATTTTTATATATTAAATAATTTGTACAGTAAAGAAATTTCAATTCCCTCAACTTAACAAATCGTTTAACATCAACCCGACCACCCCATTTAAATCTATTTCAATCTTAATTTATTAATTTAAATTCAACTCAATTTCTAAAATAACCACTTCAATTTTATCGATCTCAAATTCGGATTTGAAATCACAAAATACCCTTTATATTCAATATATTTCAAAACTTTAAGTATTCAACGTTTCAAACTAACTTTTTAAGCAATTTAGTTTCTAAATAATAAATTCCACTATACTGATTTCAAATACATATCCGAATCTCAAAATAAACCATTTAAATCCCAATATAGTTCAAAGCTTTAACATTTAATTAAATGTTCAATTTAATAGTTCCATATAGATCTCGATTTAACCTCATTATTATCTAGTCTTAAAATAATCCCTCATTAGATACAATATCATTTAAGTAACCTTAAATTACATTTTACTAAATATTTTCTTTAATTTGTTTAAACGTGAAATATTCATTAAATCACTTAAATAAAAATCCAGTTACAAAATCATACCCTTAAATTTCCCATTCAATAATTTCAAATTGATTTAATTGAATAAATCCTTATTTAAATACCATTTAGATAAACCCACATTTATCTCCCAATCTTAGTAAATTGCAGAATACTTTTTGGAATAAAATTTACATAAATATTTAACATAATTTATGTATTAAATCAAATTTTGACTAAATTAAATATTATTAAATCTATATATCATTACCCTTTATATATAAATTTTTTTAAGGATTAACATTTAATAAGACCATATATTTCTTTCCAAAAACAATGAATTAAATTTCAAAATATTTATATATATGGACCAACGATGTCTGTATATATTTCTTATCATATGGTCAAGTGTTACGGATATTTATCATTTCAATCCGTACACTAAATGTATACGGGTGGATAGCATTTCAACCCGTAATCCCAATTCAATTAAATGAAAATCGCTTGGGTTTATCATTTCAACCCATAACGATTTTCCCCTATTCTAAAGTCTGTTCGGGTATGTATCATTTCAACCCATAGTGATTTCTATACTAACAGGGAAATTGCAGAGTGATAACGGATATGTAAATAATAATAACAACAGGCATATACCATCAAAATAAATATATAAACAATAGGATATGGTGTCATATCCCATAAGTGAATAGTTACAGATAATAGCATATATAACAATTTAAATAACTACAGCCTCATATTTCAATTGTCGTCTCAATTGAAATCAAATTTAGTAAATAAAAGAATGTAAATCGTGAGTGATTGCTCACCTTTCGAGGTTAGAGGATATAGACAACGAAGTTGAGTTACGAAATCCAAGCATGAATTACGAAGCAAAGCACGAAGGACATGGGTTTGTCGGACAAGCTGATAAATAGGAGTTGACGAAGTCAAATCAGAACTGAATTGATAAGGATAGATGGTATAATTGAATAGATACACCGTATAAAGTTCATGTATGTTTATATACAAATCATATTCAAATTTTTAAACCCATATTGATGTAATATATATATTATTCTCTCTTCTTAAAAATCAATATGTTACTTTAAGAAAAATAAATATACAAAATAAAATCATCGGTTTAAATTTTTAAACCCATGATGCATCTATACAAATAAACGTATAACAAGTAGATTCTATGTTAAATATATTTATGCTTATACTTTAACCAGACTTATACATAAAGAAACTGTCGATTATAACTTAATATAGTACGCATGTAAACTCAGGTATTAAAACTGACACACTTACACAACTTAAAGTATATAGACTGACCTGTTACAAATATCCTATAATATAAGACTGATAACTTTATTTAATAACTACAGATCCCTTAACTTATATACAAACCAAACTTATATACGCGTAAATTATAAATTATATACAGCAGCTTATGTGTATACTAACTAACATCTTTAAACTAATATATGAATGTACCTAGCTTATAACTTTTATAAACCTTACATATAAATGTACTGTTTTTTTTAAACACATTTCAAATAAATCTATAAATATACTCACTTTAAAAATCAATGTTATTATAACATATTTAAAAACAAACTACAGACTAATATAAATTTATATAAAAACTATGACACGTATCATCAATCAAATCTACCTAAAAAAAAACTGTATCAAATTTATAACTTACTATATGTATACATAACAATTTACAAACTTATTTACTTATGTATGCTAACAGAATATATTAAACCTTTGGAACCGAATGCGAAATTTGAGAAGTATAAAACAACGGATACAAAGCTTGATATATATAACTAATTAATAAGGCATGTGCCTAAATTATTCATGTCGATTTTTATAGGCGAAAGAGGAAGGGTAGGCAAGGTAAAAATATATATGCAGTTATCACTTTATATACTTACCACATAATATCTTCCATTCAAAAATACAGAGGTGAAAGAGGGGATAGGAACAACTTCACGGCAAGGATGGAACGTTGGCTGGAAGAGCAGCATGCGGGAACGGAGGTGAGGTAATTTTGATGGGTTGAGGGATGAAGGAATTTTTTTTATTTCACAAAGAAGTGGGTTGCCTTTTGTAGTAGATAGGAGAGATAAAAGAAGTAAGTATATATCAGTAAAGAGAGGAAACGTAAAGGAAGAAATAAAAGAAATGAATGGATGCGTAAAGAACGTATAGAATTTTATACGTTTCAAAATCAACGGTGCAATTAAAGCAATTTTTATTATTTGTCAGGTTATACGTTTTATATTTATTTCTTTCCTAGATCTCAATTGATATCCGATTATAATATGCAGATTTATTATTATTATCAAACGTTCAAAAAAAGTTATCACCCAAAATATAGAAATGGCATATCAACGTCTAGAAGCATAGATTTAGGAAAAAATATTGAAACAATAAACTAAAGGAAATATAAAAAGATAGGTACCAATCAATAGTCAAACCCTGAATTCAGGGAATAAAAAGGTGAGCTACTATTTGGTCTTAACCGATAGAAAATTTGAATGGACATGTAAATAAAAGTAATTGATACTGTGAAGTCCCCTGATTTCGGGAGAATTATTTAGCAATTAATTGTTTACCTTGGGTAGCACTTTCAAATTTGAAACTGAAGGAAGAATGAATAAGAAACGGCTATAGATCAACTAAAGAAAGAGAGGAGTGTGCGAATTTGTATTCCCAAAGCAAAATGGAAAAATATAAAGAGAGGCAGAAGAATAAATTGAAAAGGAACGTTACGCATGATTTCAGAGAAATAAATAAAAGTAACGACTATTGGTATAAAATCAACGCGCAAATTGAATGGTTTAAAGGAAGGAATCAGTGGACTGAAGGAAAGGAAAGGAAAGGTCAGCAATTAATAATTGTGACCCTAAAATTTGGAAAAATATAAAAGCAATGACTATGATTTAGCTGAAAATAATTTATGCCAAGAATGGACAGCACGTTTGAATTTTGAAATGGAAGGAAGGGATAAAGGAGCAGACAGAGGCAAATAAAAGAAATGAACAGAGAAAAAAAAACAAAGAAACGTACCATATGAAATAAAGTGTAATGATGAGAATGGTAACGTCTGTCCATTGACATACTTATTTAAAGAAATTAAAGTGAAACGAAAGGAACGGTGAAAAATTAGCCCGGAATTCAGGCAGAAATAAAACAAATTTTTATGTACTAGCAACGGTCACCCATTTATTTAGCTGACAAATATTAAACCAATTGATTTATGCGCGTTTAAAATTTGAAACGCAAAAGAAATCAGATGGTCACGGATCTGGAGGAGGATATTTAGGAATGGTATATGAAGAGATATTGAAATACATTTGTGTCCATAAATAACGTAGATAGTGGACTAATAAATGAAATATCAACGTTTGATACATTGATTCAGCAGAAAAATTAAAGCAAATTTGTTACCATAGTTTGGAGAGCAATAAGGGGGAACAGATATTATTATTAAAAATGAAGCATCTATGATTTAGAATTTTCTTATGTAAAAATATTCAGGCTTAGAATTTTTTTTTTATCAGCAATATTTAACCGATATAGATTGAAATAGAAAAAAATAAACTCCCATATAATTAAGTGAAAATTCACTATTTGCTGTATCTTCATATACGTATTCTAAATATAAAAATTTTATTTCAAAATTCAATTATTTAAAATTTTCTCAAAATTGAATTAAATATGAAAATAAAACCATTCAAAACTATTAAAATATTATGGGTCGTTACATATCTTTTGATTACACATGGATTATTATGGATACCTAAGCTAAGGAATAAGATGTAGTTGTTTGCTTTGACTAACCCACTACAAATGATGGAAATGGGGTTAGGCAACCAAACACATCGAATTCACATTCATACTAACTAAGCATCGTATAAGCTTTATGAACTAATTTTTGTTATACTTGGGGGCTGGTGGAATCACCATGACATGGCTCTTACCCCTAGAAAAACTCTAGCCGGTAATGGCATACCAGACTTGCCTATGGTCGGGATATGACCACCGACTAGGTAGTTCACATTCATGATCGACACTAAAAATCTAGTTGGCAACAGCTAATCAGACATAGGTATGGCTAGCACATGACTACCAACTAGGTAATTCACCATTGGCGATCGATCTTAAAATCTGGCCAATAATGGCAAACCAAACTTACCCGTTGTTGTGCCAAAAGCCGACACAACACTCTAATATCAGGTGAAAGCACCAAAAATGTAGATCTTTCAAAATAAGCAAAGGAAAGAATATAATTTTTATAGTGGTTAGGTAAATTTTTTGGCCTATGTCCACTTTAATTTTATTATATTATGTTTTATCTTCAAAATACAATGATTATAACTCAGATCCGACCATAATTTAGCAGATCTTGGATTTATAAGGGTTTGGGGATGAAGAAGATAGAAAAATTTCCAAGTTCCAAAAGTCGCAAAGGAAAGTCCAGAAGGAAAACTTCCTCTCTAAGCTGCTATAGGCATGTTATTTACAGAGGAATCGCCCAAAGAATTCATTAGATCATGAAATACCAGTTCAAACTCTAGATCCCAAAAAGTAAGAGAGGAAATGGGGTCCATTGTAATTTAAAATCAGATCAGCACCAATATGATTTGCTTTCTGAAAATCATCCAGTCTTCCTCCATCTTATCTCCTAGCTTTGATTTTTCAAGTTCCAGGCACTTTTGGCTTAGAAATTAGGTTGTTGTCGAGAATTTCTAACACATGCAGTACTTATCCTTTTATACTAAGCCTTTTGGAGTTGTTTGCCTACTTCTTCAGAAATAAGCTCCAAGATGATTGCTTTACCCAATTGCTTCTTGACTAAGACTCCAAAATCCATCAGTGTGCCAAAAATTACTAGGTACCAACCAAAAAGTGATCGGTACCAACTACTTTGCTTAGCTTATTTTGCAGTTTAACTCTTTAAAACTTATTTTATTGCTATTCCAAGCTTGTCTATTAGTCTTTGCATTAAATCCTTCATCATTCTGATGTCCATTCTATCTATTTGGGTATGTTCAAAGGCTGTGGAATATTTAGCTATAACACTTTCCCTCCTAAATATGCCTTACGAATGTAAGGTGTGCTTTGCTTATGAACAAGTACATAGGGTAATCAATTGTTTGTAGCTGATCTCTCCAACTATCCATTGATCCAAGTTATACCAAACCATCCGCTTCCTTTGAATTCACTTGCAAACCAAAGGTTGCTCTAGACCATTATAGCTAATGACTCTAGTCCTTGCTTAAATGTTAGTCACAAATAGTAATCATCACACATTCATCTGAGGTATTGTATCATACATCTCACTTTCTAAGTCACCCCATGTTTTTTTGGGGTTAAGATATAACATATCATTATCAAAGTCATCCCATGTTCGCTCAAGGTCAAGTTATCATATTTTTATATCATCCCATGTTCACTAGGAATTTAGGTTGTTATAAATCAATCTTTATGTCATCCCGTGTTCATCTAGGATTTGTCTATCTTTGATTACTTATTTATCATGTAATCGTGTGTTGTTAATCGTAAAAATGCATTGCCACCAATTGGAATGTTACTTATAAATCATCTAGAATCACCTAGCATTCTATTACAAGTAAGCCCAATCAAATTAAGGCAATGACAATCATTAATTGACCAGTAATCATTATCAAATTATAAGGTGTTCAAATGCTAAGGTCAAGTCTAGATCTCTTGGGATCACGCAATCAATGTCCAATCTAGGGTCTGATCCCTTCAGATTATACTATCAACATCTAATATTGGGTTAGATCTCTTCGGATTGTACATATGTATTAAGCCCAATTCGCTTGCTCACCGACGAAGGTATCCCAACGTCGAGCAAGCCCACCCACTCACTCCTTAGTGAAGGGACTTACTTTGTAAGCCTATCCGCTCCCTCTCCAACAAAAGGACTTTTAACTTACGGTTCTCCATCTCTTCGGTTTGGAGAACCATGTCTAATCAGTTTTATATTAGTTTTGGAGGATAACCCATCTCTATTAGTGTTTTGTAATAATTTGTCGATTTATCATCTTCAAATGATTTTCAAAATCAAATATTACTTATAAAAGTCGAACAACAAGCCCAATATCAGATGAAAGCACCAAAAATGTGGATTTATCAAAATAAATAAATGAAAGAATATAATTTTTATAATGATTCGGCAAATTATTTCCTCTATGTCCATTTCAATTTTATTCTCCCAAAAATCCAAATCTCGCTCACGCTTTGTAGCCTAACCCATAAAGGCCATCACTTCTCACCACTATTCCTTGCGCTGCGATCGACGAAATTGTGCATGAGCGCACCGTTCATCACGTGCATCGATGACGAACACGCCGATGCCCACCATTCATGTCTGCATGCCCCATATCAATTGCGACTTCTACCCCTCCTTCATTGTCGTACAATGTCGAGTTCCACTTCTGGTCAACGGAGATCAAGCCAATGGTATCGAAAGGCACGTGCTGTAAAGAGAAGTGCAATGACACTCTTTGTTTCTCGCCACACATCCGCAATCGCCTTCTAAGCCAAGCCCTAGCCATGACAAGAATTCAAGAAACCCCTAGCATTGCTGCACCATACAACACTACATTAATTTGATCTCTATCTCGCTATGAGTTCAACCAATTCATCTTCGATGTCTAACCCAGTCCGTTGCTCTATCACTCGGAGCGAACCTGAAAACCCGTTTACTTTGGACATGTAAAAGATATTTCGAAAGAAAAGAGAAAAGGAGGAAGTGATGTGCTGGTGTGGAACTTGCTATAAAAAAATAAAATATAACCTTAATTTCCTAATTAAATTGCCATACTTTTTGAGCTCATACGGTCGTACTACACCCGGGATCACCATGGAACTTGTCAACGCACATCGCCTCATTTTTCCAATCCCGGCGGTGTAAATTTTGTCGCTATTCGAGGCAACACTATGGGAAGATAATTTCATGCATCTTAAGGCCGTTTTGGCCATCAGATTACTCAATTCCAAAAATTCCTCAATCGGACGTCTTATAATGAAGTCCTCATCCCATTATCATAAGCCATTGGTCAAGATCTCATTGGACCGACTATGTACATATTTTTATAAAATATGTATAACAATATATAAATTTTAAAAATACGATGACTCCAAATACATCGATATTTATACTTTTTTGGATTTGGGTCCGGACCAAATGGAAGTGTTCTCGATTCCTAATTTGATCTTATATGAAAAGTTGGATTTTGGACCTCCAATTAATTAATGGTTCAATATTTAAATTAATTATTTAAATATTCTATCATTAAAGTTGCAGGTTGTTACAATTCTCCGCCATTTTTCCGGGTAACATTTATATATATTGTTCTCTGTTTTGTGCATAGAATCGCCACATTATCCTTCCAAAACCTTGTGACTCCGTGTCGAGTTGAAAAGTTAGAACCTTTTTCTTTTGACTATCCTACTGAAATAAAATTGTTCTTAATTTCTGGACATGCTTAACTTCTATGAGTTCCACCACGCTTTCATCATATATCTAAACCTTTCACTTCAACATCTGCACTATTAATGGACTCCACCTTGCTTATTTGCACCTTATAGTTAATAAATTCAATTTTTGGTTGCATGTAAGTAAACATGCAATAGAGTGAAACAAGCACTCATCTCCTTTTCTTTCAACAACACAGAGAATATCATTACTAATACCAAAATTCACCTCTTCATCGTTGCCTTCCTTAAGCTTGTCTTTACCTTCCTCTAATGTTTTTATCCTTTCCTTGTCCTTTATAAGCTTGGTGCAAAATTTCAACTAGTGACCAGATTTTTCACTCTCTTTCCATATTCGATCTACCAGATCATATTTTCACATTTAGACAATATCCCTCCTTGCAAAATGGACCTATTCAATCCGATTTCCACTTTCTTTTTCCTCCTTATCCTTTCCTTCCATTAGGTTCATCCTCTACCCTCCTTATCAAGCAAGCTACTAGCCACCAATGTCACTGAAACAACTCCATCCAATTTCGAGTTATTCAATGCCACCATATATGCTTTCCAACTCTTAAGCAATGACTCATGAACATCAAGGCTAGTGTCTCATCATTCACCTTGTAATTCATGGCCACCAATTGATGCAAAATTGTTTGAAAATCTTTAAGATGCTATCCAGTTGACCCATCTTCCTTAAGCTTCATTTTAAACTAATTTCTCATCAGAAAAATCTTGCTTGTTGCAGAGTCCTTTGCATATAATCCTATCAATTTCTTCAAAATTCCAAAATCAGGCGTTCCATCAGTAAAAATATGAACCACACCCCATTCTCCAAAAAACACCAAATAGCCACCGCAGGCTTCCTATCCAAAGTTTCTCACTTTGCTTCAGATATATTACTTTATTTCTCTTGTTTGTTTTCCAATGGTTGCTAAAAAATTGAGGCATAGAAACTTCTCCAACTTCACCTTCCATAACCCCTAATTTTTCCCATTAATATCTTTAACACTTATCTCCTCTGTAACCGAACTCTTTTCAAAAAATATGCGTATTATGCTCTGATACCAACTATTAGGTTTTTATAAGGATCCCTACACAACTAGATTTGAGAAGAAATAAGAAATAAAGAAAAATAAGAGATAAAAAAATTCCTCCAAATTAAACCTTATTAATTCACCAAAAGATTACAAGAATAAATCCCTAAAATTGAGATGAAACCTCAATCCCCAAAAGCCTAGAAAAATGACCTATTTTCCATACACTACAGTAATCCCTATGCAAGTCTATTTATGACAAGGTATTAATTACTTTGTGCTCAAATCCTCATATATATGGAAACATAAAAGTTTTGTATATAATTTAAAAGAGTAAAATTTTCTATTTTATTATGATATTCATACCCATATATACAACATTATTTTGAAAAAGTCTAAGTATTTGTTTCCCTTTTATTATATTTATTTTTTTAAATGTGATTTTGTATTACAAATCACAACATTATATACTTACATTTTTGTAGGTAATTCTATGAAGTGAATCAATAATCACTTTTATTTCTTTATTTATACGTGTTAGCAAAATGAAAAATTATCATATTTCATTTAACGTGTTTAGTATGTATATTTTTTTGATGAATATTTGGTTTTAAATTTTTGGGGAGATAAGGTAAGGTGCAAAATCATATATTTTATTCTATATTTAATTTATTTCAAAAAGTAGAAGTATTTCTGCTTTTACTAAATATATCTAGTTTGTATAATTTTGTTCTTAAATATTATGATATTCTTATGTGGATTTGCAAATATAAATCATAAATTTCTTAAATGTTTCAACATTAGATAAGGGCAACTCACTCTCCATACTATTTGTCTCATCATCAAAGTATCACATCGACCACAATATCATTGTGTCTCTATGTGGTTAAATGACCTAATTAGTTCAGTGAAAAATCCAACATGCTTTACTATGTGGCATTAGTTTTACATTCAGCTAAAGTGAAGACATAAATTATTAAACACCTAAGCAATATTAGTGAACATTGCTAAAAATGTTAATGGAATTTAATCATCTTGTCAAATATCATAGGTTCAAAACAAGTGATAACATATGAGGTAATATAAATAGGAACGACAACCATATGCTATCACATAATTAAAAATGAACCTCGGTACGTATATTGATTGGGGTTTTAAAAAGGTAGCGGATTCTTATAGGTTGGGAGATCACCATCCATTTATCTCCTCAATAATGTTTCTTACTCTATATGTTAAGTATTCTTAATAAATAAAATAAAAGAAAAAGAATTGCTCACAAATTCATTAAAAAGAAATTAATAATTAGACTACATAAAAGTATATAGAAATAGTTAATATACATTCATGTCACACTATGTTGGTTTAAATGCAAACTTTCCAAAATTAATCTCACTATTAACAGACTTACTTTTATGAAGTCATGAATTCGAATCTCACTTCAAATAAAATAATTCTTTATTTTATAAGATTTTGGTTTTAAATCCTAGTTTTTACAATATATATATATATATATATATATATATATATATATATATATATATTATATGCTTCAATTTAGTTTTTATAATCTTAATACAACTAGATTTTTCTAGTGTATACTTCATTTTTTTGTTAAATAATCCCTAACATCTATTATAACATCTTTGGTAACATTCCTTATAGGATATACTGAAATTTTAGTAAATGTATTCAAAATCTTATTTTATATTCATAAATATTTTAAATATTAGCTTTTTATATAGATGTGAAACATATGTGTTAAAGCACCAGTAGTTTGTTAAGAATAAGAGTGGTGCCTGCATATAGAGCTTCAGCTTAGAGCGTCATACAACTGACCATTTAAGCTAGTGGTTCTTGACACCAAAGCACTACTACTTATACTAAATTTATCCTGGAACAAACGCACACAGAAAAGAATACATATGTATATATATGTATATTTATCCATGTATATATCTTTATGCAAAAATATGGATCCTTACATAATCTAATGTTAAATAGTATTTTGTAAGTGTGCTCTTTGTCGTTTATAAGCAATGCTAGAAATGAAAAATAACAATTTTCCCCATAAAATTCAATCTTATTTTCTGATCATGATTTTAGGTAGAATTGTGATGCTAATTCTAGAACACACAAGTCATGTAACAAAGAATATATTAGATTGTGACATTATTGTTATGATTACTTTTCTATAAAAGATGACATATAATACTAACAACATCTCCAACAGTGAGTATACATATTGTATTTACGTAATTTGACCTCAAAATTGCTTCCTATACTTGTTTACATGGTGTAAGATTACGAAATTTTAGGACATTGGGCTACAAATTTATAATCTTCAACAGGCACCTAATTAACAAGCGTTTGCCTTTGTCTAAACAAGACTAATTATCCAATAGGCGTCCAGGTCTACAATTACTGTGTTGCAATAATAATCTTATGACAATTATATTTTAACACTATATATCCCATAATAATTAAAACATAACTCCAATGAAAAATCCCCTTGTCATTCTAATTCTTCCTATGAAATCACAAAATGCATGCTAAATTTGATCTGTTAGCATAAAATTCAATGTTTGATGAGTTTAAATTTATTGAAAGGGTTAATCAAGAAGTATCATATGATGTTAAATTTTACTTAAGTGGCACCTGGATGAAAAAGAAGATTATTACTTATGCTACATTTGGCTTCATATTTCCTTCAATCAAACTCTTGAAAATGACCTGAGCACCAAAACTTCCTATTGAAAAATCAAGCAAACTAAAATATAAATCATCCTTAAAGAATACGATCTCTCTCCTTGTTAAAGAATCGAATGGGAAAAATTGGTGGACAGACTTAATGCTTTGAGTCTCAAGTGTATAAGGTTAAGAAGACCAACCCTAATGGCATATAGGTCGAAGATTATGTTTTTGACTATATATTTCAAATTTATTTTAACAGTCAACATGCTTATATATTTTTAATTTCTATCTTTATTTTGGATAAAGACCATGAATAATTTTTTTAAACTGGTCTGGGCACTAGAAAATAACGAGGAAAATCCTCATTTTACCAGGATATACATTATTATAACTAACCAACCCAACATCAGAAGTGGTATTCATCAAATGTAAAGATTTTGGGAGTGATACAAAACAAAAAAACAAAGAAAAAAACTTCTTACATTTCATGTCCTAGAAAATCTCAAGCAAGACAAGATATATCTTTATATGACTCTACTCCTAAAACCAATGATGATATTTTAGACCTTTAGGATTAAAAAACTACAAATAAGATGCAGATATCCCAATCTAGAGTTGATTTGCTAGTTATTGAGACTCGAGAGACATTATTTGATTATTGTAGAACAACATATCGATGTTGCTGAAAATAAAATGTGAAGGAATTACTTAAAACTAAGAATAGGAAAGAGGTAGATCAGAACATGTCCATGTATACATAGTCATAACTCAAGTCAAATCAAGTATTTGAATTTTAATAGGGAAATGGTAATGAAAAGATGAAAGCATTTGAACAATATGAATTTTAGGTGGTAGTAGGTTAAGAGCCAACATTAATGAAAGTTGAGTTTCTTGTAATCATTTTGAGTTTAGTTTTTATGTATTTTTTGACAAATATTGTACTATTGTTGTATCATTGTATATGAATGAAACTATAGCTTTATTACTACTTTAGCTTTTAAAAATTCACCGAAAATAGAAATATAACTAGAATTATAATTATATATATATGTTTGTGTGTGTATTAAAACATACTAATTTTTTGGGCGTTATGAGGACTTAACTAGGGACAAAAACAATGATTAGCCCATGGTGATAACTTATTAGAAGCAAAAGTTACATTAGCCTATATTAAAATATTTAATTATAAATAAAAGGGCCCTTACAACTAATTTGTGGCAAAAATAAATTTTGCCTTCTCGGTAACTATTATGGTAGAAGTAAATTCCCTTATTTACGTTTGAAATTTTCTTTCTAATGACAATAACAACATTGAGGCAGCGAGGATAATTGGTATATGGTTAACTTTATTCTTTTCCTACTCCTTTTCTGTTCCCAATTTGAAAAGAATAATTTAATTTGTAGAGAATCACAGGGCACATGGTTTTTCATCTCAATTAAAATTGCTGAAATTAAATCCAAAACTATGCAGACAATAAAGTTATGCATTTTATTTGGGGTAATAACTTAATCTAGTATTGTGATTGTTAACTAAACCCTTATTATAAATTATTCCTTAATAAAGTGTTTAAATTCAAATGAATTAGGGGAATATCTTCCTCTACAACAGTGAAAATGAATGTGGTTCATTGGTTTGTTGACATCTTCTCAACTCTCTCTATACCTTCTTTTTTTGTATAGGTTAAGCACCAAACTTTTGATTAAACATTGTTATACAAATTTCTCACACTGAACATTTTCATATTTTTGTTCAAAATAGTTATTTCATTTTCTCGTCTTGATAGAGATCTTTTATTGGTTCTAACTTATTTATTTATTTATTTATTTATTTATCATGTTCTTCTTTGAACATAGGTTCTACATATGAAAATTCAATGTTGCATATATTTTTGTATCAAGAACACACATAATAATTGATAATAACTATCGGTTCTATTATATATTTATTTTAATTTTTGGCAAAATAATTTGTATTAACAATTATGGATTGTTTAATACTTAGTGAAAGAAGCTTATTAAACTTCATTCATTGTCTTTTAATTTTTTTATTATTTCTAAGAATATATCTATGAAAAATACACAAGATTTTAGAATATACATGATTTTTACTTTACACCAAATGTTTGATACTTAATTAGTTTGTACCATATTTAAATTAAAAATAGTTTAATTTACAGTGGATGATATTTATTTAAAACATTGATTAAAATATAGTTTGCAGTAAATGGTGTGTTAGTTAATCGTGAATGACTGGACAATGTTGTAATCAAAATATTCACTTTTTTTTATGGAAACCTGAAATAAAGTGTAATTAGGAAACTGTTAGACTTTCATCCTACATTGTAGCTTACATCCTTTATCACCTATAGATGGGCGACATCATGATGAACCCAAAATGGAGGAAATGTGGAAAATCATATTGTTATGTTAAATCTTTTAAATGTTACAGTATATATTAAAAAAGCTTAATACATGCATGCGACAACCAACAATTTTTTCAGTAGCAAACTAGTAATTTGTCATTGTTGTTGCCTTCATTCGAAAAAATCATTCAAAATTCCAAAAATTGAGAAAAACAATGTTGAAACTTTTGGCACCCCCTTGCATCTTCCGCTATGCATGCACTTCATTTAGTCTCGAATAGGCAAGACCACTGAACGAAGCTCTTTTGGTGTCAACGTCATGATTGGATATCCCTACATCCCCCATAGAGCACATATATTTTCATGGCAACATTTATTTTACCGAGAGGAATCCCTTGTTGTCACATGGTAATCCTATATATATGCTCATCTTTTTTAGAATATTTTGTGATGTAGGACTAATTATATTTCAATCTACGCACCCACTCTAACAGAATACGGGCCATGCATAACAGATCTCCACCTTGGTGAGCATTTTCTCAGTTCAACTTGAAGTTACACAAAGTTCACAAACACTTAGATAAGGTCGCTAACATCTCCAACAATTTATATTAGAGCACTATCACCTCTTAGTAGTTAGGTCAAGCTGTTTTACAAAGAGTTCTTTTTTCCATGGGTGGAGCAGGTCGTGTTCTAATTTATAACTCCTCCTTAATGAGAATTTCAAGCTCAAACCACATATTAGATCATATTTAGGTCAACATTGCGTCATATTCGTCCCCTCGAACCATCAAATCTTGTACCAGGTCTCCATGAACCATCGGCTCTGATACTATGTTGAATTTTTTGACACCCCCTTGAACCTCTTCTTGTTCATATCTATTAATATACGATATGAAAGTTATAGTTTTTTAATTTCGATATTTATAATTACAAAATAACATATCGATGATCTGTTTTCATCAAACATACACACAAATCAATATACTTTTCATAATTATCTTAATTTTTTTGCAAATTTCCTTTATATTCTTTATAAATGCTAAAAGTTATTGCGGTTTTAAAATGCATTACCCAGTTGCACTCAAAACTTCATTTCATAGACGTATTCTTAATTGCATCCCTCATATATACTTATAATTGCATTATGATGATGTAGTTATTACTAGGCCTGTCAGTAGATATGTAACGACCCGTACATTTTCGATAATTAAAATAGCTAATTTAATAAGATTTCGTGATTTAGTGAGAGAAAAAAATTGTAATTCGTGTAGAATAATAATAACTGGAATGAATTGCAACAATAATGATCCAAGTAATGAAAATAAAAGCTACTTAGTGAATGCCTTTGAAACCGATAGTTGAATAGGATAATAAATGTTGAATTCATTGGGTATAAGAGAGAAATTGATTGATAAATAAAATCTATTTGAAATCAAATATTGAATATTGGACAGGTAAATTGTTTAAATTAAATATTTAAAATTTATTGGATAATTTAATAATGGGAATTGAATAACCGTATAATGGAAATAGTTGTTCTATAATTTTAATTCTTTTCAAAGGTTAAATTTTATAAGTTCGTTTTGAATATTTCAAAAGATAGTGATTTAAGAATAATCAAATTTGTTTAAATTTAATATTATAAATGTTTGAATAATTAAATTCCGAATTTGATATGATTATTTTGATATTGAAATTTAATATATGAAAATAGAGTGAATAATTGAAATTTGATTTAATATGATTCAAATTGGTTTCCAAAGTGAATGTAAGTATATTGGGATTATAATAGAGTTAATAAGATTTTAAAATTGGAATTCATTGGATAAATTGAATAACGGGTTTAATATGATTAAAAATGATTTGTAAAATTTTATTTTATCATATTGGAGTTATAGTGATGTTATAGAACTTTTAAAATCGAATTAAAAGTAAATTTGTGAAAATTGAATATTTTTAATATTTAATTATCGATTGAAAAATAGCCAATTTTTGAACAGTCTCAGAATTGGGCGAAACTAGTTCCATTGGATCCGTAATAGTTAGTTGTTATCGTATTTCAATTTTCGTAGCAATCGGATTGTCGTTTGACCGTGGCAGCTCGAAACGCGTTGAAATTGTTTTAATATTAATTTGGCGAGTTAAAATAGTCATTTTTCAAACGGTCTCGGATTTCGACGAAACCAATTTCATCGGATCCGTAATGTGATATTATTGTAAGATTTCAAATTTTATGTCAATCGGATTTACCGTTTGTCCGGGGCAAGCCAAAACGCATAGAAATTTAGTTAATCGGTTTAATTTTTAAATCGATCGTTTATTTCCATAACTCTCTCATACGATCAAATTAGCTTCCGAAACCTGTTCCATTGTGTCCGGAACGCGGGATAAACCCTAGGAACGCCAGTTACCGCACGAAATTCGGAGTTTGGAAAAGCCGGATAAATAATATTCATCGTTTCCTATAAATAGCCTTTATTCACAAAAAAAAAACCTAGGGTTACAACGCAGCCGCTCTTCCTACAGTTAATGGCCGATATTCAATCCTATTCTCCCTCAAATTTCTCCAAATCCATCGATTATTTCGAAAAGTTTTCAACTGTAAACTTGTAGAGAGCATCGAGTTCTTCGATATCAACGGTTGTGATTGGATTTGGAGCGACGATCTGAGACCTAGGGGGCCGCGTCGGCCTGTAGTTTGAGCGCGAATCTCGAGGCCAGGCAAGGGCCGAGCTCCACCATTTCTTGGCCGAAGGTAGCTCGTGTTATGGGTTTTGATATGGTGCTTTCTGATCGTCTTCAAAGTCATCGAGGAGGTCGCAAGATTCAACCCTAGTTTCTATTGATGGGTTCGGCGATTTACTGGAGGTGAACGCGAACGAGAGGGAGAAGGGAGGGAGCGCACGGATCTGAGGATGGTAGTGGATCCAATGGCTGTAAATGGGTTAGGTTTAAAATTAATTAAAAGTTGTAAATTTAGTTTAAATAAAAATCGTGTAAACTTGTTAAATGCATATCTTTTTCATACGAGATCGAAAACACGCGAAACCAGTTGCGTTGGAATCGTATGGACGAGCACCACGCGATGGAGATGGATTTGAATCGTTTGGAGCTAGAGAAAATTTTGGATTAAATCGAGCGTCGTTCGATTTGATTTAAAATCGTAAAATCAAGGTGAGTGTTTTATAACGCTCACAACGTACTAAATATCTTTATGCTAGTTAATTGGATATTATGAAGTGTTATGATTTTTATTTGTCGTTGTTTGATAGAATTTAATTGTCATATAGATTGTCATTTGAATTAACCATTGAAAATTAAATTGACAGTTAAATTGAAATTGAATTTGAATTGCGATTAAATTACCTGACATTGATAACTATGAAACCGCCATGAATTGTATTGTTTATTGGATGATGTATTTCGATGGATGCTATTGGTTGATAATTTAATGTTTGGATGTTTATTTGCTTATATATATCCTGTTATGCATACATATGATACCGAGATTTAATTTAAGTGATATATACTCATCCCTGACATTTAATTGAAATAACTAATCACTTGGCCATAGGATAGAAAATTATATACGGACACCGGATTGGCTAAATTAATAAATTTTAAGATCGTCGATTTGAAATTTATTTAAATGTTTTGATTTAAAAGTGATAAATAGAAATCAATTTATAGAAATCAAATTTATCGAAATAAATTGAGTTTGGAATGTTGAAATAAAATTTTGGTTAAAAGAAATGGTTGAATAAATTTAAGTGGAGACTTTGAGATTTAAAATTTGGGTATGATTGAATTTTGGAAATTTATTTGTTTTAAAGATTGAACATTAAATGTGAGTTTTGAATATTACTAAGTAAAAGTGACAAAAATGATATTTTGAATTGAGCTTGAAATTGAATCATATGTGTAATTGGGATTTAAATTTGAATATTGAAGGTAAATTTTGTTAAGTTTTATAAATTGATATTTTGAAAAATCAAGCTAAAAATCGATATAAATTGAAATTGAACTAATTGAAAGTGAATATAAAATTGAATAAATTTGAAGTCAAAGTTGACGTGGAATTGAATTGAAATCGAAATTGAAATCGGTAGAACGGAAATTGAAATTGATTTGAATTGGGAAGATATAATTGAAATGGATTGGTTTTGAAGCTATTTTATTTTGTTTTACAAATTACTCGGTTATATAAACTATTTTTGAATACTTAAACTATTTTAATCTATTTTAAATCTACTTAACCCAATTTAAATTACTTTAAACTAATTTATCTATTTCAAATCCATTTTAAGATTTTAAGTATTTTAACTATTTTAATTATGTAAAACTACTTTTAAACTACTTAAAACTATTTTCTAAAATTCTAAGCTGGTCAATAAAGTGGAATGTTTATATTTAAATCTTGAATTTAAAATACGAATTGAGTTAAGTGAAGTTGCAACCTAAATTGAAATTCGAAATGATTTTGAAATCGAAATGAGATATTGATGCGAAAATTGATTTTTGAAACGGAACCTGACATTTTGATAGATACGGTGATATTTGAAATGGATTTGGTTTTTGAAACGAATATGATATTTTGATATCAATTATGAATCGATTTGAAATGTAAAAGAGCCAACGGTGTAATAATACGTAGTTATTAAAGAGACCGGGATCGGATATGGACATACTCTCTGTCGATACCGAACACCACTTTAATAACTATTGTACGCGGAGTGTTGATCCAGAATGAAGTGGATTGTTTGGTGAACGCGTTGACTGAAGAAAGAGAACGATATTGGATGACATCTGACATGACTAAAACAGGAGCCGCGCCGGGCCATTGAGGTTCGCCACCTCTAGCGGACACGCTTCTTCGATACCATTTCTATTACATTTGTGATGCGATTTGGGTGCACCCCTTGATTTGGGAGTGTTGTTTCGTGGTGTTGGGGTAGCTGCTGGCTATGCTCAACATCAGTTCGGATCACGCAACTACTAGTATCCTAGTTGGTATCGCCTCATGTACCTTGTCATACTGATTATCCTATTCGCGACCACTACGTTTTGATTTGTACCTTGAGTATATGGATTGCCCTCTGGTGACTTTCGGTTTTGGGGAAACTACGGTCTTTTATATGCTTTTGGGAATATAAAATGTGTTAAGGGGGATTATGGTAACGCCTTAACGCTATTTTGATACTTTATATTACTGATAGGCATTATCTACTTAGCGTATATTACTACATAGTAGATAGTTTCACGGATCCTTGAGAGATGGAAAATCCTGTAACATCTCTTGAGTTATTGCACGCACGTTGACACTGGATAGGAGATGTCAAACCCCGTAAACATCTCTGACGCCGTTACACTCATATTTATTCACGATTGATTTAACTTTCATAAGGATATTTTAGTCCTGACTCGAGTGTTTTGTCTTTTCATTACGCTCGGGTCAGTCCTGAGTTTTCAGATTTTGAAGATCTATTCTGGAGGATGAAGATGAAGATTTGGTATACTATTACTATTATTACCCTTGCATCATGCTATCTGCTGCATTATTTTATTTTTCTGTTGAATATGTATAACTCTGATAAATGTTGTATAAATAATGATCAAAGTATAGTAAACAACTTCATGAACTGTTTATTTGATTATTATATTTTATCATTCCGCTGCGAGATTCTGTGTTGTTTCATTTCCTTTATTTCTCATTCTTTTCTTTTCTTATTTACCCCAATAACTATCCGCCCTTTTGAATGGTTTGGAATCGACATGTGTATTTGATCGTCGATTTAAATTGTCCAAAAAGGCGGGTCGTTACAAGATACTTTCGAATACAGATAGTGATATATCTGCATCCATATCTAAAATCATTTTCGGATATTGGATATGCGTATCCATAAATATAGACGGATATAAAAATCATTTCTGCTAACCATCGATAAATTAAGAAATACAAAAATTTAAGTTTTACATCAATTTTTTAGTCCCGTTGATTATGAAAGTTTAAAAAATGAACAAAAATGACGATTATAAATAGTTTTGAACAATTAATATGCATTATGTACATATAATATAAACTACCAACTTAATAAAACAATAAATAAATATATTCATTTTACTAAAATACACATAATTTAAATTATAATCTTGACAAAAATTGGACGGATAATTTTTGGATGCGGATGTTTTCATATCCGCATCCATATTCTTTTTTCAAATACCAGATATTTATCCACTTTTCTGATGCGGACAAGGACGATTTTGGATTTTCGAGACAACCCATTACTTCATATACAGTTTAAGGCTACATCATCAAGATGCATTCCAAACTAAATCTCATGTGGTTTTAATTACATCTTTTATATGCTGTTATAAGCACATTAGAACGATATAATTATTGCATCGCACAATTGCAGTTTAGACTGCATCGCCAAGATGTGGTTAAAACTGTGTTTAGTAGTTGTAGTTTAAAACTACATCACTATAATGTAGTTTAAACTGAATCTCATGGATGTTGTTTCAATTACATATCACTTAGATAAAATTATAGTTGCATCTTTTAACATGGAGATATCATGGCATTAGGATAATGTACATACATCTATATCATAACGATTCACTTATAATTGCATCTCATATGCACATATGGTCGAATGTAACTATTTTCATATAGATTTAATGCTTTACTTTGATACATAGTTTCGAAGATTGAATCATAAATCGCACTGTATTGGGGAAAGATCGAAAGTTCTAGTAGTTCAATCGGTTAGACCATGAAAACCATGTTGATCGTTATTTAATTTTGAAGTTGATTCTTTATTATTCACATTCAAGTAAAGGCACGCTCTTAGTTGCCTCATTGCTAAAGAGTGATGGCCGAAGCGAACCAAAATTTGCTCATAATGGTTGAAGGAACCTAAAAATACTAGTACTATAACTAATTAGTTTAAAATTTTAACTAATTATACTTTATATGCCAAAATTTAAAAAAAAATCACCCTTGAACATTTAATGTAAAGTTTCAATTGAAAAAATTCATAACAATTTATTTATTGTAAAAGCCTAAATTTCATAGTATAACCCAGATGAAGGTCTGACCATCTGTCAAAGAAAAAAGAACGAATTGAAAAATAAAAGAAGTTCAATTCCACATTATTTCATAGAATGTATATTATCAAGTTATTCAAGATTGATAAGATAATCCAATAATTTGATGATCAAGGTTATGAAATTATTTGTTCAATTGATCAAGTAAAAAAATGAAGAATGAAGGAATACTTTTTCCTCAAACTAAAAAAACTGTGTGCTTTCTAAAAAAAAAAATTTGGTTTAGAAGTTAGACCGTTGGCTCATATATGCGTAAGGTTATTTAATTTTTAGAATTATAATGCTACAATGTAGAAGGTTAACCATGATCAAACCTTAGTTGGGTTGGGTGTTTTAAACATTGCTTTGGTGCATAAGACTGATACCTAGGGCCCGTCCTAGATGTTTTAGTACCTAAAGCCAATTGTAAATCAAGGATCTTATACAAGTACTAATGAGATTAAATATAAAAATCTAAAGCGTTAAAGCATCAAAATAATTTAAGCTCAAACAAAAATATTACTACTATAAGGGTAATCATCCATAAACTGGTCGACAAACTACAACAAGAGTAGTCATCCATAAACTGGTTGTTGCCACACATGACATGAACAAATATAACCAATGTTCATTAGAAAAAAAAACCTCAAATATTTGAAGAAAAATGGTTAGCCATGGCTATTGAATAAGTAACAATAACTACAGGAAAAAAAACTTTACTTTTAGAAATAATAATTAATATAGCTACTACACTAATATTATCATTGATTTCATCATTCTCATCAATAAGAGCTGAATTCAAACTCAAACTTACAATATTATGATAAAAGTATATTTCTTGCCTTTTATTTGAAACCCTTTTTAACATGTCCGTTATTGCTTATGCATTTCCAAACATTATAAAAACATAGAAAAATATGATTTATTATCATTAGATAGCAAAACATTTTAGATAATGTCTAATTTTTCATTACTGAATTTCATAAGAGACTACATGGATTGTCTGCAAACAAAAAACTGCATAACTAATGCAAATATTAGTTAACATGTTTTATATTCATTTTAATTCATCAAAATACTTCAGGAATATAATACTTTAATAATAAATTGTCTAAATTTTCAGTTTATTAAGATACTTTAAATGCATAATTTTTTCCACAAACAACAAAATTATACTTATATAACACAACACTTGAGTATGATATCGAATTTATCCATATAAAACGAAACGAATTTGTCAAATCCATTGTCAAAAATTAGCATTTCAAAGGAACAAAGTGGATTAATTATTTACAAAAATGAAATATATATTTACAAACAATGATTTATTAAAATTTTATGCATATGAAAATTTAAAGCGAAAAATAATTTATAACCAATAGAGTAGAGCAAGACACATAAACCACTAAGATAAAAACTCACTAAATTTAGCATCTAGATTGATACTACTAGTAATATTGTGAAATTCAAAACATGAAAATAATTTTCAACTTAACTAAAATTCAAATTAAATAATAAAACTCTAACTTTCAATTGATTTTGAAATTCAAACATTAGAAAATAATTATTCCTGATGTATATGAGTATACTGCAACAAAACTTCACTTGAAATCTAAATTTATATCTAATCGCCTCCTACCAAAATCGGAAAAAAGCTAATCATTCTATGTAAATATACAAATTCTTATTAACCGTTGCCAATTCACTTCTTAGCAATTCCACAATTGCCAATTTGACAAAATGACATAAAAATTACTACTGATTGAAATTCCTAAACTGTGAAAATCGAAACATTAACCTAAAATAGCCTTCAATGTTCACTGTTATTTTCTGTAGCCCGCACATGATGCGAAGTTTCATGTTTATCTTTTCTGACATCAATCTGCGTTCGATGTAGAGCTTCCTTCTGCCATGCAAAGCTTTCTGCTCTTTGAGCCATTGATGTTAATAATAACTTGTTTTTCTACATAAAAACTAGATTTGTTGATGCTTTAGTAGTTTGCGTCCCAACGTGGGCAAAGGCCGGCACTGTTGATACCTTATATTGAATGTAGTTATAACCGCACCATTTCGATAAAATCATAATTTCTTATATGTAGAAGTGGTTTTAAGTGTTGACTTCCAGATAAAATTTTTATAAAATTTCTGATTTGATGGTGAAAATGTTTTTTAACTTTGATTTTTTTACAAAAGTTTATAAGGTTTCAAAGATCGGCATAGTAAAGAGAAGGTTTCCATTATTACTATGAAAGTGGGACTTCATACACACACACAACCACATACACACACGAACTCCTAATAAGATTGGACTACGTCTTTTGAAGTACCTAAAATTCCCTTTTTATTTACATATTTTGTTTCCTTTTTCATTCTCATCCTATCCACTTCTTAGCATTCACATTTTATTCCACTTTCTTGCTAGCCCTAATTGCCATGGCGATTCAACACTCTACCTGTTCACAAATACACCACTACCATCTCCTAAAAACCTATTCATCACCATATCGATCGACATATGACTACAATCACTATATTGATTGAAGTTTCCCATCACAAGTCAATCGAAGCGTCGTCGCAATCCCTAAATAGATCGAAGCCTCTTATTGCTGAATTAGTCGAACCCATTATTCTCAGCAATCATCTAATTGAATGATGCTACTTAAAAATACCATTGTCATCTATCAAAAGCGCTTGTCATCAACAAACAATTTGTCATCAGGTTATATCACATCGCTTATAGGTAAGGTGGACTTAACCCTAATTTCACTGACATTTATATGTATGAATTTTAGCTCATTTACAAATCGATGTTTAATTCTGTAACCCGATGCAAGTAACATGTTTATTGCTACCTTACTCTTGAATTAAGTGGTTATTGTATATAAGTTATGCAGATTTGGAAAGCTAAACTGATGTATTATGAATATAATAACGGCATCGGTACAAAATTGTATGTGTAAGGTGCTTTTGGATATCATCCTAATGTACACAAATATGACT
Organism: Allium cepa; assembly: GCA_030765085.1. Classification (NCBI taxonomy): domain Eukaryota; kingdom Viridiplantae; phylum Streptophyta; class Magnoliopsida; order Asparagales; family Amaryllidaceae; genus Allium; species Allium cepa. The sequence goes on along the minus strand of CM060934.1, from coordinate 951,018,322 downwards.
GTTTCATAACCTCAATCATGTTTAATTAACAACCATGGCATGCTAAATTTGATTGTTAGGTATAACACAAATTCGAATTTTCCAGAGCTTATAACACTCAACTCCTAGAGCAACTTCCGTCTTCAATGATAGTGAAATTTAATTTATAATTTAGCAACTGATTTACAATTATCATTTTGGGGGTAATTTGCTCTTTCTATTAACTTAGCAACTTGGTTTACTATAGAAAACGTGGAAGCTTCTGCAACTTATCAATTTGAATTCATTATCAACTCTTTTTTGATTTATCCAAAATGACTTTATACCATATTCATTACAAGTTTCTGAATAATCAACTGATAATAAGAGCATCTAAGATGTACTACATATATTAACTTTACACACTGGAGGACAAGCCTATAGGAGTGGCATTTATATTTTTAGATGCCTCCGTGGAATAAAGTTTTAGTTTTCAGTATTTTGGTCCCATCTAATGTAGGCAAATGCTTATAATATTCACAAATGTAGAATGGAAGCTAATTCGTCAACAATATAAAATTGTTCTTTTATACATTTGCTATCTTTTTTCCTCCTCAAAAGTGTTTTTTCATTGGAGTTGTACTACTTATGTTATGTTTTTTGAAAAAAGATACTTTATAAACAAAAGGAGCTCATATACTTCAATGTATGCCGTTAAAACCTTACAACTCCCTAACCTAAGTGGGTACCTTGTTAGAAAAAAGAGTACATATCATGTCCATATATTAACAATATAATATGTGAAACAAATACTACAGGCTAAGTTGTCAAATAGATGGAGGAGTAAACATATATAACACACTCAAAACCATCCATATGATCAACTTGGGGCAGAAATCTAGAAATATAAAAACAAATACAAGGCAAAACAAAAGCAAGTCACGTGAGCCTAGGAAATAAAAATAGTACTAAAAGAAAGATAAAAACGATTCATAATTTTCTTCTTGTTTCAGTAGGTGAACAGAGAAAGTCATCGACAACCAAAATAGATCCGAGAAAGTTCAACAAATCAAGTTGGATGAAAATGGCAGAAGCTATGAAATTGAAGAATACGGTGTGTAAAGTAGCTTCAAACTTTAGCAAATTATAGAACAGAGTTCAGGGAGGTCAATAGTTGGATCTGCGGTCAATTGCATTGTTCAGAGTTGACAAGATATGTTCTATCTCCTTATTCTCCGTCTTATTGTCCATTTTGTACTCAAATAGGTTTCTGCAATCTTGTAAAATGAGCAAGGCTCTAACTTTAAATGGTAATTCAATGCTTTTGAAAGTCCGTGAATTTCTCTCACACCATATGTGCCAAATTATTGAAGTTAAAGCAGTGTTTGTGTGACGACCCGGCATTTTGAAGCATTTAAAATCGAAATATTTAATTGATTTTAAATATTCAATAGAGTAATTTTAACTTGAATTCAAAAATCACAATTTATTTGATGATTTAATTATTGGATTAAATAATTTGAAGTTGGGAAAATTATCGAATCTAGAATTTTAAGCCGATTAAAAATAATTTGAAGGCTTATAAAATTTATATTGATGATAGTGAAGATAGTAAAAGTGTTAAAATTGAATGTGGAAGTTTTTTGTTCAGTTTTGAAATTTATTTAGTTTAAATTGAATTTAAAAATAGCCTTCCGAGGCGCAGTCTCGGAATTCGACGAAACCAGTTCCATTGGATCCGTAATATTGAATTATTATCGGATTTCAAATGTCGTAGCGTTCGGAGTCATCGAGTGTTTTCTTCCTCCGCCTTCCTATTCATGCGATTCGAGCACGATTTCTTCCACGTCGGCTTATCGAGGTGGAGCATCACGCGCAACAACATCGCGAGCACGAAGCCGCCTTCCGCACCCAACTCAATGGCCATAGGCAAGCGAAGGGTGTTCGCGTATGCGGTGACGTTTCCATTTGGCATTGGGTCAGGGTGGATCTATTCGACGCATCGCGAGTTTGATAGGCTCCCGAAGCCTTCAATCGTGTCGCGAGCTCGAGCGGCTGACATCAAGACTGTGGGCGAGCTAGGGTTCGACAACATGGGTTCGTGATGGAAAGATGTCATCGGGGTTGCATGCGAGGGTAGATTGGGGGAAACAGAGATTCTGGTAGTAAGGTATACCTAGTTTTTATGCAATTTAACTTAATTCTAAATTGATTTTTTTTAAAATATACAAAACAATCGAGGTAAAGCTATTAACTATTAACTGATATTTTATATTTATATACTTAGTTATAAACGATTAAAAGAATTTTTAGAATGAAAGATGTAATTTTGGAAGTTTAGGAAAATCAAATTTTTTAGGAAATCTATATAAGTTATTTTATATAGTTTGCAAAGAAATAAATATACGTTTATATATTTTAATTTTGTTAAATTATCTTTAATTAAGAGTTTGATGGTTAATTTATTCTATTAGAAATTAGTTTGAAATAGAATTATTAGTTTAGATTAAATTAATAAATGATAATTGATTTTTCAATTAGTTCAGATATTAATAAATCACGTAATGTTATACAAGGTCTAAATAAAGAAACAAACTGGATTGAAAGTGAATTGGAATGATCTGCAAATTTTAAGTCAAAGGTGAGTTAATCTCACTCAGTTAAATTTAAATTTAAATTTAAATGATTAAATTTAAATAATTGTTTAGATGGTTGAATTGATCGATGTGATATAGTATGATATTTTGTAATTGGTGTACTATATTGTGCTAACGTCTGTGGATGCAGGAAAACAGGTTGGACGGATCCAACTGGATCCCTCAACATTTATTTATATTATTTAATATTCTCTACTGTGAATATTGATATTCTATAATGAGTTATATTGGAATATTGAATGTTATGGTTGATTGGATATATTTGGGTATAATGAATTACCAAAATTATATAGATTGGATTTTGGAAAGAAAATAAAAGAAATGAATTTGTAAGTAAAGTAATTATAGGAAAATTTGAATAAATTAAGAATGAGTTGAAAGAAAGTAGAAGTAATATGAAAATAATAAATAACTTCGAGTATGAAAGAAAAGAGTTTAAATAAACAGTAATTAATGAATTGTAAAATCATGTGGTATTAATTTAAAGGAATAAAGAATTATTTTAAACTTAAGTTAAATTTATATAAAAGGATAAGGAAGTAATTGAGAAATCTAAAAATTGGAATTTTTAGTTAAAGTATTTTAAATCATAATTAAGAAATGAAATCTGAAATTAATAGATTTTGAATTAAAAGGGAGTAAATGGGAAATCAATCTGGAAATTGATTCAAGTGTTTGAAATTGAAAATTTGAAGGAAGAATGTGAAGAGGGGTATATTTCTCTGGATAGCCAAGAACGTTCAAAGTAAACTTTAGATATAAGTTAAAGGTTTTAATGTTGTATTAAAAAGCATGTTTTAGAAAATTTATTATCTTAAATTCTTAAGTAAATATTTTTCAAATCTATTACCGTAATAAATATTTATAAATAGTGACTTAGTATTTATTTGAAAAGTGAAAGCCTAGTTTTATATTATATAAAGTAACCTTGTTTTCAATGATTATATAGTATGTATTTTTAGTAAATTATTGAAGTAGTCCTAATTTAAATATTTTAAAGTAAATCCCAAAGCAAGTGTTTTGGTTAATCTATTATCGTAATAAGTATTTAAAGGATGATTTGGTAATTTGTGTAAAGAAGAAAATCTAATTATATTTACAAAGTAAACTTATTGTAATTATTTCTAAAATATTATTATAAATTGAGTATTAAGTAAATCTTCCTAAATTAAAAGTTAAATATATTCTATAATAAAATGTTTTAAATTATTTTAAAAATCTAGAGTTTTGTGCTTGGTGATCCCAGTGGAAATAGAAATACTTGGAATTTATTTTGAGAAAGGCGGATAGTTTTGAAACAGTTTTCAAGGAAATTTGAAGTGTGAAAATATATTTTGTAAAGATATATTCGAGATAAATAAATAATTTGGAAAATTATTTATTGTTTGATGGATGTTTGTGAATAGAAATTGATAGTTAAATAACCGACTATCAATATTGGACAATGCGTTGATCGTTTCGAAGAGATCGGGATTGAGATTTATTTCTCGAAAACCACTTCGATCCGGTTTGTACGTTTTCGTGAAAAACGATTTTGGATTGAAGATGGAGCAGTGAAGTGCAAGGGCTAGTCGCTACTAATCCTGAGGATATTTCCAAAATGGATGTAGTAGGAATAGTGCCTTCGGTTCCGTTCGAACCCGGGACGGACTTGTATGGATGAATGCTTGCGAAACATCGTCAGGTGGACGATGGGCATTCTAAGAGATATATTCTTAAAAAGGTAACGCTTAGCCTCAAGCCTCATCAAATGGGAATGGCTGAAAATCAGGGGTTATGCAGCAAGGCTTCGTGGGTAGCCCCCACCGGAGGGTGAGGTCATCCCTGTCTAGATGTCCCTTTTATTTCGGCTCAGTGGGCGGTTGCTGATCCCACCCGCGGTGTGATCTTGCTCGGGACTGTCCAGTAAAGGATGGTTCCGGTCTTGTGTTGCAGGGGAGTTAGGGTGGCTCCTCGGTACGCTGATCTAGACAGGTACTATGACAGGTGGTACCCCAGTGCCTAGCCATTAGTTGGAATCCATTTTCCTTACGCGCCCGTACGGTTTTGATTGTGCTCAACTATTGCTGAAACGTGAGATGCAAGCATTTCAGTTAGATTCTATTTTACTTTCTATAGACACTATTATAATATCAGGGATTTTAATAAAAATTGTTTTAGCTATCGTAAGGTAAAAACCCGACATGTTTATTTGTGGCGTGGTCTTACGAGATGCTTTTGTTTCCAAAGGATTTTTAAAACTTTAATAATCAATTGAGTGTGATTTTTCTCACGCTGGTATTCCAGACTGACTCGGGTGTTATTTAACTGTAATGCTCGGGTCAGACCGAGTATTATAGGATACAGGATATGATGCTATGGAGCTCAGGAGACGAGCTGGATGACGACACATACCCTCGTACTTGTTTATATATATATTCCGCTGTGTTGAGTAGCTGTGTATCCATTTGCATGGTATTGATGTCGACTATGATTGTTGTACTCTGATGATGTAATATATAAACAGAGATATTTGATTTGAGTAAAGATCATTTATTATCTATTATATTTTATTCTGCTGCGATGGTTAGATTCTGTTGTTGTTTTCAAGTTTCTTCTTCTACCTCTTCTTCTTTAACCCAAATGGTTCGTATATCTGTACAACTTGAGTTGATTTAGGTAGAATAGTGTTGACTCAAGGGGTACGGATTTGCGGGTCGTTTCAGTTTGTAAGATGATGAATTTCTAGATTACCTTTTTGATTTTGGGAAGAATACTCAAGAATTTGATTAATGTCATAGTTATTGCCGAGAGTAACCTATAGCTTTTGAATGGTATCCTTTAATAGCCTCTTAAAGTAATCACACTGAAAAAATAGATGGTCTCTGTCTTCAAACTTTTGTAAACATAGGACACAAGTACGATTAATGTCTGGGTTCCATCTATTAATTCTATCTTTTGTATTTAGTTTATTTAATTTGGTAAGAAGGCTTCATGTAGACATTTTAGGAGCACAGAACTTATCCTAAATGATGTTGGCCCAATTAAACTCAGAATGTTTGCATCTAATTTGATTCCAGACTGATTTAATACTGAATTTGCCATCATTGTTAGGGATCCAGAACCAAAAATCTTATGGCAGTTGGTTATAGATTTTGATATTGCTCACTGTTTGCTGAATTTGAGTAGGAATGCATTAAAGATGATCTTTCCATTTATTACTAGTAATTAAAGTAGAAACCTTTTCTATTATAACCACTAATAATAGACATTGAGTTCCATCCAAATTTGTCTATCAAAGAGTATCCCTTAATCCAAGGGTCAAACCAGACATCTGATTTTTCACCATTTGCAATTTTTCTATCAATTGGACTTTTGCACCATTATCTAGCTTTGAGTAGGAGTTTCCAAGTATAAGAAGCATTATTGTCCATAAGAGCAGTCGAGAAACTAATACTGTTACAATACTGTTACAGTAGAGAATCACCCATATTTATTATACATTATCTGTAAATTGGAAAAATAACAGATGTATAGTGCTTCTAGTAGGAATATATGCATAGTAAACTTTTATGTGAAAATTGGGTTAGGTAGTTTACTCCTTGACTGCTTTAGGAACTAACGTTGTTCCTAATTTTTTTTTTCATATGAACTTTTATGATTGTGTTATGTTTCCTCTTTCAAAATTTTAATATGATGGTTATCTTATATAACATGGATATATATAGACTCACTCATAGAATATACTTGTATCTTTCATTTATTTTCCTTACATATTATTTATAGCAATTAAGAAAAATAATAGTTAAGATATTGTTCATAAATGGATGTGTTGTTTCTTAGTAATATGCACGGATCAATATATTAAATATCTAACTTACTATGGTAGATTTATAGTCATATTTTTTGCCATTATATTCTCAAAATAAACAAAACATCAATTTTTCATTGTTAATTTTCTACGCACTGAAATCTGTATTTACTTTCTCCGAATTTTTATATATTTAAAATTCATATAAATCAATGGGATTTTCTATATTTGCATAGGACATATGGAATTTTAACTAGATAATTCATATATAGTTGACTTGCATTTACTAAACAAGATACAAGTTAGTAACGCAAACAAATAAAAAATAATGCTAAGCCAACCACAAGGATAAGCAAAAATTGTTCATGAGTAAACAAAGTGAATGTTTTAACTTCGTAGACAAGGAGCTGATGATTGTATCACCATTTTTCAGTTATCTCATTTGATGTTTCATACATGTGCATGCGTGCGTACTACACTCTGAAATCTCTATTTTCTTTATTGAAATTTTTATGTATTTAAAATTCATATAAATCAATGGGACTTTCTACATTTGCATAGGACATATGGATATGTAACTAGATAATGCACATACAGTTTTCTTGCATTTGCATAAACAATATACAGGTTAGTAATGTAAAAAAATAAAAAGTATTCCTAAGGTGACAAGAACCATTGTCCCAGTGGTTAAGTGATTCAACTTTGATGCGAGAGGTCACAAGTTCGAAATTGTGTAGCGTGATTCGAACTTATATTGACATGTGGGTTGTGATTTGTTGTCCTAGTGACATGTTGTATCCAAGTACTATTTCAAAAAAAATGCTAAGCCAACCCTGACATTATGCAAAAATTGTTCTTAAGTAAACATAATAAATTTTTTAACTTCGTAGGCAATTCGTAAATATGGAGCTGATGTTGTATTCCACGATTCAGTTACACATTTGATTTTTCGTGTGTGTTTTGTTCAGTCTGAAAAACAAAACTAAATCTCTATTTGTATACCATGACTATATCAATCTTTCATTCCTAACTGTAAAAATATTTATAATATCTACCTATAATTGCTATTATAACTTATGGATATGATGGAAAATTAAGTCATTTTTACATTTATCTTACGCATTGATTTATACGATGAACATAAGCAAAAATTTCAGTGTTATAGCAGCAAATATTTTGATCCATAAAACGTATTTCAGTTTATTGATTTATTTTATGTACTCCTTTTAAACTGATATAATTTTGTTTATGCTTTATCACCAAACATGGTTTTTTATGCTTCTTCCGCTGCTATCACTTCTACGCCTATTTTATAACAAATTTCCATGTGAACTCATTTAGGAGCTCCTTTGTAACAATCTAGAATTTTAATCATTGAATTTTAAATATTAGTTAATTTTAAATATTTAAATAATTGTATTTTGAAATTTAATAACTTGGATTTAAATATAGTGATCATTCAAGTATTTGAATTTGTGTATTAAATATTGATTAAATTGATTTAATAATCTTATTTAACTTTTTTTTAATTAATCAACATAATGGTAAATAATTTTTTTAATTGAATTACAGTACTAAATGGCATAATAAATAATGAGAAATTTGTAATGACTATAAGATGATTTGATTTTTATAAGTACATTTAATTTAAATTATATAATTTTTTCGTAATTTATAATTTGAAAAATATTTAAATTGTCGTTTGATGATTTTTCGGCAAACGATGATATATTAGAGATTTCACAGAATGTAATAACCAGTGTATTTTATTATCGATTTGGGATCGTGTCGCTGTTCTGGACGCAACTGTATTTTTGTTTTACCATTCGCAGTCCATACGCAAACGAAATCTTGTTTAGAGAACTACCGATAATATTGGTTTAAACCAAGGCCAACACATAAATTCGTGAGGGATAGATCTATGCATCGATGTGTGTTTCATTGGGTGTGGGATTGATTTGATCAGAGAAATGGTTTTGGGCATTTATTAGCGAACTAGGGTTCGCGTTTGTCTAGGTTTGAGGCCGATTTAGGCGAACCGGTGAGCGTGGTTGGATTTCCCTTCGCGTCTAGCACCTACTCATAACATTTCTGGAGCTCCAGCTATCTTGGGTGAATCGCGTCATGGACGGGGCGACTAAACATGCTCCAGGTCGCGATGGTTTTGGCGATATCGTGTGTCACATCATAGGGTTCATTGCGAAGCACATGGTAAGGGGAGTTGAATGGTTATTGTGGTATTCAATTTCGTAGAGTGTAGGTGGGTTATGGAAGAGAGAGAAGTTTCGGATAATTATGCATGCATTCTCATGCATAGTGAAGCCAACTTTGAGAAGAAAGGATCCTTGGCTAAGGGTAATAGTTGTTAAATTGTTAATTAATTAGTATTTGGGTTCCAATACTTATAAATTTAATAACTTGTTCATACAAGGTCAAAATTGAACGTGGACAATCGCGCTGGACTCGTACTGACGATATTTACATTTTGGAATTGGATTAGTGGAGTTTGGTTCTCGTAGAGTTTTGTGCTAAAATCGAACAAATCAAACGCTTGTTCGATTTTAGTTCAAAACGGAACTCTTCGGGATAATTGAAATTTCTACGAGTTTACTCACCCTTAGATTAACTATACAATATCTTTGATGCGTTATATTTATTGTGAATGCTTGGTTGATAGTTTAGATATTATTGTTGTTTGATTGTTTGATTGTTTGTTTGTTTGAAAACTCGTTAGACAGATGACATATTAACTTAATTGTTGTGAAACCATATTATATGTATTGTCTGTAACCATTGCTTTGTAAGGAATATCTATAGAGATACCCTAAGGGGTCTCTTGCCAATAATACTTATTTATTTCTTTATGCCACTTATATTGATATTTAGTTAAAGTTAATAGTGATATTCTAATTAAATTGTTAAAGTGTCATTATAGCAATTTTTGCCATAACTTATTGAATGTCATCTCCTAAACCCTTCATGTGTGTTGTGTTGAGCTTGAATTTTCACAAAATAGATATTTAAAGTTATTAATCATTTTGATTAATGATATTTTAATTAATTAATCATTTTAATTGATTGTAACATCCTCTATCTTGAGGCTCAAAGCTAAGCGCTATAGATGTTGCATTCACCTATAGTATTTAACTTTCGGTGACAAAATACGGTAGTGTTAATGGTATCCATAATATTATGGGTAGGCATTTAACCAATTTAATCAACTTAACCGACTGAACCGCCCACTATTAACCTGACTTAACTACTAAAACCGATTAATTGACATCATTGGTTAACCGATTGACCTTAACCGAATATTTTCAGTTTGGTTAACGTTTAAAAAGTTTAGGCTAGTCAGTCAACAATTAATCGACCATTTCTTAAATATAGGCGAACTAGTCCAAAATGCAACACAGCCCACTACCCTATTTCTATTTTCTATTTTCTAATCTATTTTGTTTCGTGCCCAATCCAAAGCCCACTACCTAATTTTATACCCACTACCCATGCACTAGTCTTGAGTATTCTATTTCTCCCTCGCCTGCAAATTTGTATTTCAGTTTAAAATAGAAAACATGAAGGAAAAAAACCCTATATCCATTCTAATTCATCGGTAAAAGTTAGTCGAAGCCTCCCAAATCCCAATCGATCGTTCGCCGATTCGCCGCTGTGATTACTGTTGATAGTTGAGTGCCAGGCTGCTAGTTTTGATTCATGTTTGAAGCGTATTTGCTCCCAAATCCCAATTAACTATTCGAGTTAGAAGTGTATTTAGGTTTGAGTGCTAGGCCGCTGCGATCACTATTGATTGTTGAGTGTTAGGCTACTCCCAAATCCCAATCAATTGTTCGAGTTCGAGTCGAGTCGACTGTTGTAGATAGACATGGCATCGAATCCATCGAGGATGAGGAGAAAGAGAAAGCATGTGAGTATAAATTTTAATATGCTAGATCTACATTGCTAATTTTCTATTCTAGTTGCTACTTGCTAATTAATTGTTGTTATTATTTTATTGTTGATTTTGGCTAGTTTAATCATTAGTAAATGTCTAAATGATATCTGTTATATTACACCTATTATCACTAATTTATGCTATAATTATTTATGTTGTAATTGATGTTGTTATATGTTTCACCTATTATCACTAATTTTTATTTTAAATCCCAAAGCTATCTGAGTTTACACATGTTATCGCTAACTTTATAATTGATATTGTTATATATTTCAATCACAATATAGCTTAATGGGTGTAAATTAGTGAGGAAGTTATTAATGCTTTGGGATAGCTTAATGAATACTCAATTAGCATTGTAATTGATGTTTTGTTATATATTTCACCTATTATATTCTTTATGAGGAAGTTATTTATGCTGAAAATAAAACTTATTATGTGACAATTAAAAGTGATAAATATGTATCTCCTAATATACAAACTTAAGTGCTACTATTACCTGTTATCTATAAGAGTAAGTATACTATTGAATTTTTTATACATTGTATTGCTAATTCAATTTTGTAAACAAATAAGTTTAGCTTGTATGTGATATATTTTATAAATAAATGTAGTATATGATATATGGTCTGATCAATGTATGTAAATAAACCAATTCATTAACATTTTAATATATACAATATTCTGATCAATGTTTATACTATTATTTTCAGATGGAAGTTGACACTGCTGCTGATTTACTGTATAAAGATTGGGTGGAATAAGAAACAATTCATGAGGACATTGATGACGAAGAAGAACTGGTCATAGAGCCTAACAATGAAAGAAAGCTCCTTTTAATCTTAACTGTGGAAACATCAACGGAGAGTCGATCATCATCAATAGGACCACATTGAGGTGGTCATACGAGCAGCGACTCAGGTTCTTTTTCCCTTTAAAATTATGATGGGAACGACCATAATGAAAAATTTGTTCTAAACAATATTCAATTTTGATAAACGATAATATAAGCATACACTAATGTTAGGCTTGTTTTTTAGGCAACACTTCAATTTAAACTCAACGAGTACAATGAAAAAAGTATATCGGTGAGATCCAATATATTAAGATAATAAGGTAAATTCGTTTAGATCTTGATTTTTCTCCCTTGATAAGAATTGATCACACAGCCATTTGAGCGTGAATATTCTTGATTTTCCAATCCCAAATCTATCTGAGTATTCATTAAGCAACTATATATATTTCTAGAATTTTAAATCATTAAGCTTGCATATATTCAAGCATTAAACCCAGGCAAGAAAATATGTATAAGTGTATAAGTTCTAGGGTGTTGAACGTAAAATTATTTGGAAAATTGTGGTGCTCTATCGCCTAACTTGTTATTTTCACATATGGAATGGAATTAAGACTTAGTGATGAGGATGCTTTAATAAATTACACAATTTCAAGTTACTTTGATTCTAGACTAAATTGTAATGCATGTTCAAATCGTGCCATGATTTTATCCCCGACAAATTACAATGACAGATATTTAACATGTGTATTAATTTTTACATATATGCATAGATTCTGAACCTTAGAGGCTACAAAAGTGTTAATAACAAAACATAATTAAATGCATTATCATTATGCTAAAAGAAAGAAGATAACATCAGCAGTCTCCAACAAATTCATATAACAAGTAGAATTGTAAGGATTACAATAGCCAGTTCGCATATCAAAACTCTAACAGATCAAGATGTGGAAAAGAAAAAATGGAAAGTATAGAGAAAACTAGACTACCTTCAATACAAATATCATTGAATACGAACAACTCCGTGCCACTTCTATTCATAATTACATTGATTGTTATTGCAATTTTCTGTTACAGAATAAATATGAAGTACGGATTCTTGATCTTATTGCTGCCTTGCACTTACTATTGCTGCCTTGCACTTGGTGGCTCACTGACTGCAGTTATTATGGCCCTGGCTGCTGCTGTATTATGAATTATATAATGTTATTTTATGTATTGGTATGAACTTAATAAATATCATCATTGATTCATTATGTATTAATATGAATTATAAGCATCGAGTAATGAGTAGTACTAGTGAGACTTGAGTGTGGGTTAGTTCGTTACTGGTTAGTGTTAAAGCATTGACTTATGTAATATGTATAGAGTAATATTGTTAAGTGTTGAGTCTTGGCAATTTGACATATTGTTATTTGAATGTGGCTGTGGCTGTGCTAATTATCTGAATGTCATCTATAAATTTAGAACTGGGATTGACTGTGCAGTAAAGCATTGAATTATGTAATATGTATGCAATATATGTATGCCTTTATTTACTTGACTATGCTGATACAAATTTTCGGTTACCATAGTTAAAGGTTTTCAGTTAACCAATTTAGCTGAGCGGTTAACCAATACTTTAATACAGTTAACTACAGTTAAATTTTGGCTTTTCAGGGGGTAAAAACTGCCTAAATGCTTGGTCGGTTCAATTAACCGAACCGTATTTTCTTGGTCGTTAAATCAGTTAATTAGCCTAGTGGTTCGGTTAATCGACCGTACCCACCCCTACATAATATCAGAAGTACACGAATATGAAATAAAATCATAGATTGCATAAAAAAATTCTGATTACATTTCAAATCAATATTTCATATTCAGTTACATAATCCCAAAACGATTCCCAGGTTCTGTTCTGATCAAATACAATTATTACAAATTACGCCAAGAGTGATATATGAAGATGCCCACTTGGATGATCAAAGTGCTAAATAGACAGACATATCAATCATAAATACATCACAGTGAAAATAACTCTAAATAACTCTACATAGATAGCTTTGCCTCGTGCACGTCTTTGGAAGCTTATTTGTCCAACATACTAAACCTAAAAACGCCTTTACTCCCAATCTACTCAAATTAATTTTTGAGCCTCGAGAGTTTAACGGAAAAAATATAAACTTTGAGTCAGATATAAAGTCTGGTATGAATAATACTATTACAACCTGGTTTACTAATATTAAGTAAGACCATGCTGCTTAGCGGAACGGGTTTTCACTCGCTAATATCTTTTTAAAAGCACATCTTTTTGTTAGTCCGTGAGATGATGGTTTTGATGACAACAACCTTAGAATAGATTATAAAATATAAATACTAACATTATAAGTTTAGATATATATGTATATGCAGGTTTTAACCATGCAGGTACCAAGAATAAAGACTGTATAGTATAGAGATTCAAGATATCAAGATTGAAGACTCATGAGTATCAAGAATATCAAGAGTTCAAGAATTGAAGCAATTTATTCTTTAATTAGAAATTTTGTTAAAACTCATAAAAAAACACTGGCATCTTAAAGTCCAATTATTCATGGAATGGAATCCACTTCGAGCCTGTTAAAGGGATGGAATCCTAAGTAGGATGGAACCTACGAAAAATCTAGTGGAACATTGTTTTGTATCCGCTAACTTTTTATTCAAAATGATTTTTCAAAATTATATCCTGTTTTCAAAATGTTTTCAAAACCTTCCTTTTAAAAGCATCAAAAACCTCTATCCTGATTTTAAATAATTTTAGCCTCAAAATTATCTTTACTTTCAAAGTCAAAATTACTCCTGATTTAAACTATCTTTTAATATAATATATTTAACTTTTATGAATTTGATTCTTCTTATGAATTTGATTCTCTTTTTGCAAACAATGGAGTTCTTAGTCTTATTGATGCTTCTTAAAATGATTTTGTTTGCTATCCAAATCTTGTCAAAATTTTCTATGCTAATTTAAACCGAGGATTTTATCATGGAAACGAGGATGAAATTTGGAGTAGTGTCAAAGGCACTATAATTGTTTTGAATTGTGATCTTTTGGGTACCATTCTCAATTGCAAGTGTATGGGAATGGATCTTTCTAATTTTAAAATCGATGAAAATGATCGTGAGACATTTCATCACATTTTCGAAGGGAATGATAATTTTGAATTCAAAAATCGAAATTTTCGACCAACGGCAAGGATTGTCAATCTTCTTTCGAACATATTTTGACCCCAAGATCGAGGAATTTTAACAATCCTACTTCAAAAGTTTGCAAAGCTCTTTTTGCTATTTTTGGAAATTATGACATAAACTCAATAACTTTTTTAGATAAACAAATAAATTTTCAAAACTGATTTTAAAAGTTAGAATTTTCTAAAATAAATACTTAATATTTAAAAATCTACTTAGCGAAATATTCCAATCCTAACTAGTTTAAAATTTTGTAGTTTTAAATAACAAAATTTCCTCTTTGAAAAAAAAAACGAACTTAACTTCTTAGAATAAAAAATATATGAAACCTCAATAACCAATTCAATTTTATAAATTTCTCTCGAATCACATCACATCACTTCCATTCCGATCTCCTTAACCATTTTCACTTTTCAAAAATAGTATCCACTATTTTTCTTGCCCTATTTCCATATTCTAATATAAATTATTCTTGTAAATTTATATTTCCAAACTATCATCTGATATTGACTTCCCTTATTTATAAACATCGTTTATAAATTTTATAACTCTTTTGAGTTTCACTCTTTATAAAACTAATCTCATTTATAAAATTCCCTTTTTTATAAATCCATTCCTTTATAAATCCTATTTATAACTTCCAATCTATTTTCAATATCATTTTCAACTTCTTTTTATAATTTAGAATATCATTTATAAATTATATTATATAATTCATTTTTAAAATCTCCATCTAATCATTCACAATAGTTACATATAACCAAAAATCAAATATATTTTCTAACTCAATTTCTTTAAATAATCAATTCTAATATAAATATTTTGATATCAAAAGTTCCTTTTAGTTCCTTTAATTTAAAAGGATTACTTATGATATTTAAAATATCAAAATTCAGGCCGTTGCTACAATAGAATCCTATAATTTCAATCACTACAATAATCTATAATAGATTATTCTACACAAATCATATATCGCAATATATAAAATTAAATTTAATAATTTGAGAAATCTAGTTGGATCACTCCAACCTATTTCTCTGCGTCTATAGATGTCAATACAACATAAAAATACCAATCCCACTTCGAGGGGGATATCACGGTATATAAGGTCATCCGCTATAATGTGCAGGAATATCACTCCAAATAGTGGTATATATACTACTGTATATGTTATATATAATATCATTCAACAGATAATAATTCTAAAAATAGAACCAAGCATCCAATAATTATTTTAACTATTGAAAACTAAATTAGAAATCCAAATGAGTGAGAATTTTCTCACCTTGATTTTTGTTTGCAATCCATTTCAATCCCAACTTGTTTTTTCATAATTTTAGACCTCGTATGAAAAACATTATAGATTTTATAGGAATTCAAATTTAGTTAGAATAATTACTTAACACAATTTAACTTAATAAATGCTTATTTTAAATTTTCAGTTTATATACCTTCCCTCGAATCTTTGTCGCAAACAGGAAATCCCTAGTCAGCTATAACCTTCGTGCCATACAACCTGCCACCATGCTTTATGCCGCGCGCATCTTCCTGCACTTCCTCCATCTGGTCTCGTATGATCGCAACTACCCCCATCCCTACTTGCTCGAAAATCCTAATCGCAATCCTATACTCTGATGTCATCTACACGACCTCACCTTAAGACGCGCGCCTTTCCCTTGATGGTCACTATCCATCGACAAGCCTATACAAGAACCCATAACCTACCAGAATTGTATCACCTCCATCACGCAACCGCTGCTGCAAGAACGCCACTCTGCCATTGCCTCGATCTGCAGTCGCGCCCTTCCTCCATAGCCGCATGCTCGTGAACGCCGCTTCCCCTCTTCCACCTTGACTTTGCTTGCCGCTGCTCGAGATCAATAGTACGCAATCGATTGCGTGACTAATTTCATCATTCTCCTCTTTTTCTTTCTTTATATTTTTGAATGAATTCGATTTCTACTCTCCTTTTTTATATTTACAGTCCATTTCGTTTGAAAGTTCTGAAGAGAAAAGGAACGATACGTCGCATGAAATATAAAGAGGAGGGGGATGTGATGTTGGCGTGTAAGGGAGAAGCTACAGTGTTCTAAGGTGAGCAAATAAAATAGCTGATGTGAACAAAAGGTAAGTTATATACATATATATATATATATATGTATGTATGTATGTATGTATGTATGTATGTATGTATGTATGTATTTATGTATGTACATACACCATATAAATTTTCGAACCGTCTCGATTTTTCACAACTTAAAATCTCGAACCCTTATCAAGGCGTGCCGCTAGGCGTTTATAATATTATACTGCTATTTCGAAAGCAATGGAACAATTTTCGTGTCCTAATTCAATTCTATGGAGAAGATAGCCTATTGGACCAATTATTGCATTAAATTTCAATATTAATTTCAGCGCGTTTCTACCCCGTACGATCAAACACTAATTCCAAACACTATGAAATTTGAAATCCGATAATTATACACTATTACGGACCCAATGGAACTGGTTTCGTCGAATTCCAAGACTGTGCCTCCCATCGTAACTCATCAATTAAATCGATGTTTCGAAAATTCCGAAATTGCTTAAATATTCAGTTTTAAAATATTACTAACTAAATTATAATCCCAAATCCAACATTTAAGCCATTTAAATATTCAAAATTAAACGACGAACAATTCGGGTCGTTACATTCCTTCCCCCTTAAAAGAATTTCATCCCTGAAATTGCTAAGGCAAGAAAAATGCTCCAAAACCATAACCTTTCAAAATCCACTTAGTTAAAACTCGACATTCACTTTTATAAACCCTTTAGTTTCATCCAAAACATTTAGTTTTCATCTTCTGATCCAAAATCCTTTATTCCAATTACAATTTGAATTAAATCGTCGTTAACAAAAAATTTCTAGATAATTTTAAAAAATTTCTAACACCTTAAATTTTCGAAATTTTTTGGTAGATTCTCCTTTGTATGGAGAGCCTTTTGCAATATTACAAGAGGCATAAATATATATACATCGACCCACACGGTCGGAAAACAAATATATATATATCAACATTTATGTTTTGCAGTATTTAATCTGAAAACGCACCTTATATTAAGCGTTTTTAAGCATTATTAAGCAAATAAGTTTACTTCACATGCAATTGTGCGACCGAAATCAAGCAAAAAAGCTCCATATACATGTACTTACTCAATTTAAACACGTAAGCACAAAAACATTAAAATTTGCTAACATTTCATCGTTTAACTAGTTAAACAAATAAATTTCATAAAAATTGCAATCTAACATATAGTCATAAGCATTTATAAGGTTTTGATGCTAATTTAATTACTTCCCATCGATACATCATTTCATTCAATCTGAAACGGTTTACAGCCAAATTTTTTACATTCAATTCATAATTACACGCATTATAATTGTGTTTATTGTAACTAATTAAAAATCAATTTATTCGCATCCTATTTATTCATAGGATTTTGTTTACTACCTTTTGCGTTGAACAACAATTTTCTATGCAAATTCGGCAGTACTCATTTAATAAAAAACCATTTAAGCTTATAGCTATTTTAAATTGACTCCAAATCAATTTATATTTAATTTTATTCCATTTCAAATTTATTCTCAACCAATTCATCCACGTTTCATTAGTATCCACATTTATTATATTCAAATCCATTTTGTTAAGCTTGGAATCATTCCACGCTATTTATTAAATAACCATTTCACAATTTATTCGATCCACACTTCCAACCAAATTATTAAATTAAGTTATTTCGTTTATTTTCAATTTTTCAACTATAACTTAAAATCATTACTTTTGCAGCCAATTTCCATTTTGGATTTATTCTTATTCAATCAATTCCATTCCATTTACTAATTAATTTAATTAGTTCATTCATTGATTGCACTTCACATTTAATTCCACACTCAAATTCATTCTTGAATTCATTTAAATGATATTAAGGCTATATTCAATTTATTTATACTCAAATTGAATTTATTTGTAATTCAAGTCATTTCCATTTCAATCCATTTCTATTTTATTCGACTTGTTCCAATTTTATTTCATTCGCTTACATTTAAGTCAAATTCTATTTATAACTCAAGTTCAAATTCCAATATTCACTTTTATTCCACAATCCAATTTTATTCAACCAAGCATAATTCCTTTTTTGTATCCAGTATCTGATTTTTATTCAAAAATTACTCCATTAAATTTACTTGAGTTCAAATTTATTTTATAATTCAAGTTTGGATTTTATTTCCTTCACCAAAATATCAAACCATTTTTATTTTAGGTTTTCTATTTCACTGTTCAATTTTATAAGTCATAATTTTTTTTCACATTTCCATCAATTCTATACTCGAGTATATTCACATTTTATTTTTAACTTGAGATTATACAATTATTTATAGCCCTAGTATATTTTTATTCCATTGATTTTAAATTTTTTAAAGCTATTTCAATTTATTTATTTACAGTTCCAATTTTCACATAAATTTTATTTCATTCAAAATTTATACCTTATGGTTATATAATTATTTCACAACTTAAAATTTATATTTACTTCAATTCGATATTATTTCTAATCCAATTCAAATTTTGCAACTTATAGTTGTATAGTCACTTTATAATTCACATTTACATATTTAATTCAATTCCAATTCACTTTTTATTTAAATTTCAATTTCTTTTAACCAACATTTTGTACTATATTCGAGTTATTCATACTTAAATTAAATTTCACACCAAACAAATTTACTTTTAATTCATTCAATTTCATTTATATATTTCAATTACTTTGCTTAATTTAACTCCCATTACATTAATACACTATTAATTCAATTCAAATCCATTCAATTAAATTTCTAAAATTTAATTTCTCCAACTTAACTTATGTTGAATTCCATTTCAACTTTTTGACTTTAAATTTTATTCCAACTTCAATTTTTCACACTTTCCTCCTTATAAATATCATCTTCTATAGGATTCTAGAATTTTTTTTAAGCACTTGGTATTTATTTCAATCACTTTGAAGTCAACACACACACACACACACACACACACACACACAAAAACGCACTCTTTTTGGTTTATCAAACCACTTTCTTGTATTTTCAAGATTCACTTGGTTCCATTCCAAAACAATTCCCCTTCGTAATTTTCAAACAACATCACCGAAAAATCTCCATATCAATTTACTATGATAGCAATCCTTCACTTAGAAACTAGAAAATGAACACTGATGATTCGACCGTCATCACCAGAGTTGTTTTCCAACGATTGAAGTGAGTTCAGTGCTATAACACTTCCAAAATCCATTTAAAGCAATTTTCTCTTCGAAATCTCCAAAAGAATAATACTATTATTGTGATAACCCGTATTTTTGGACATCTGGTAATTGAATAATTAATTGATTTTTACTACTGAGATACTGATTTTATTTGGTTAAACAAATAAATCTGATGATAAATAATTATATCAACTTATAAATAAATTGGATTTGAAAACTTATATTTTAATATTAATAAAAAATGTTTTCTAATTATAATATATAATATATGTATATGTGTATATATTTGGAAGTTATATTTTGAATTTAATGTCATAAATTTTCAAAAGCTATTTAAAGGTTAAACTCTATATTTTTAAGACTTATATATATATATATATATTATATATGTGTTTATTTATTAATGTGTAATTAAATTTTAAAATCATTTCCTTTAAGGTTATATAGATATTTAGAAAAGGAAAAGCATTAATTAAATAATAGAAAATGAATTAATAAAAATATAAAAAACATAGGTATATATATATATAACTAAGATAAAAATTATGTAAAAACCATATTAAAAACATTTATACATGTAAATTAACAAATGTAAACCATGTAACATTTTAAAATGCCATTCAACAAATGTAAGTAATTTATGCCATGCATAAACCAGTGTCACTTATTTCTTTTGTTTTTAAAGTTAATAAATAAAAGAAAACTCAAGTATATATACATATCTACTTCCCTTTCTCTTCCTATTTTCCTTCATTATGTTCAAAACTATAAACTTGATTAAATTACAAATTTGAAAATGCAAAATTAGAGAAGAAAAACAAATCAAACATATAACTATTTCCAATCTGAAGCAAGCAAAGATCAGTTTCAAACATTAAGTACAATCAACTCAACAAAGATCAGATTCAACAAATCAAAACCAGAAAAGTATCAAGGCAAATCTAGTTCAAAACAGTTTCAGTTTTTAAAGATCCTGATGCAACAACAAACAACAAACCTGAGTAACTCAAGATCAAAAAACAGATCAACGTCAAGTTAAAAAAAAGAAATCCAGTTCAAATAAAAATGCATAGTTCCTGGTTTCTGTTTTTCAACTCCAGGTGAGCAAATATCATTGCTTCAAAACCTTAATATGGTTATATCTTAATGGACGTGATGAATAATTGAAGTAATGATGTTGCATGGATGTATTTTGTTTGAATATAGTGATGAACTGTATGTGCATGTCTGTGTATATCTGTGAACATACTCTGTTTTTTAAATAAACTAAAATAGGTTCTAAAATTAAATCCTCATCCCTCAATCTCTTTTATAATATAATCAATTAAAAGAATTTGTTTGTATTTATTAGATTCGAATTTTATAAATAGTTTCAAGCATATATATTAAGCAATTATTTCTAAATAGGATAACACGGTAATGATCAAACTTAGGTCAGAGAATCAAATAATTTAATTTAACGTTTGGATTTTAAAATCCGTTTCGCATGTGAAAGTAATGGATTTTGATATTAAAATCAAGATTTTTAATATTTGGTATGTCGAGATTCCTCATGTTGAACGGAAACCTTATTTTCATCGATTCTTGTCGATTGACGAAGAATCGAGCTTGGGTCTGGTGCTGGAAGAAGTTCAGGGGGAGAGATCCATAGAAAAATGTTCGAAGGATTTTTTGGTTGTTGTGGTGATCGGGCAATGGCGATTTAGGGTTTTACGATCTAGTTTGGTCGACGTTGTTCACCGGGTTCGTGCGACGTCGCGGGTGAACTGGAAGCGATTGCACCAGGGGGAATAATGCGCGAGGTTGTGACACGACTTTGGGTTGACCGGCGAGGTTTCAGATGGTCTATCGTGGCAACGCGAGGTATTTTCAGTTGATCAGTTTTTAGTTCCATTTTGTTCAACTTGCTCGATTTTGATTTCTTATATATATCGATGATCCGGGTGTTCGTAATGAATTAGGGTGTGGTCATCGACGTGTTGATAATCGCGGTAGTGGTCCGTGGTGATCGGAACTCTCATGCACGTGTACACGTGCATCTGGTTGTCAGGGTTGTTTGTAGGAGAAGATGAAGTTGGACTCGAGATTGTGCTCGAGAAATTTAGGTTGTTGGCCCAGGTTTTACACTGGGGAGCTCACGTGAATATTTCAGGTTACAGCAGTTTAAATTTTTTTAGCATAACATAAAAAAAGGGTGACTCGGAGTTTGACTCGGGGAGTTTGATTTTGGGCTCGGGTTGTTGCTTGGGTTAGAAAGTTAGAAGTATATCTAAAAGTTTTTAAAGTTTAAAATTAATCAAGTTTAAAAAAATTCTTAAACAAATTCTATTATATGATTTGAATTTATTTTTAGGAATTAATTAAAGGTTTTTATTTAAATTAATTAAATTTAATAGATATCCATTGTTTTAATTATTTCTTAAATTTATTTTTAAATAAAATCAAATAGCTTAATTAAGAAGTTAATTAAAAAGATTAAGTGGTTTTTAGTTGTTAGTTAACTTAAAGGTCTAAGTTATTTTATGGTTAACATTAAATTGGTTTCAAAGATAAAGATTTAAATTAAATGTTTTAAGATTAATTATTTTCAGTTTTAAATAATTGTTTATTAGGTGATTAATTAATGGATAATTACTTAATGTGATTAATTAAAGATTAATTAATGTAAGTAATTAAAGGGTTAATTTGTTAATATAATTAATTAATGTAATTAACTTATGTGATTAATTAAGAGATAATTATTTACTGTATAAAAGAGACACCTTTAAGATCCTCTTTAATTTGAAAACAAAAGTTTGTTTTTTTAACCTTAAACATGCTTTATTTAAAATATATAAAATATGGTTAATATTTTCACCCTGACCCGAAACCACCTTAGGTATAGTAATTGAGGATAATTACTTAAGATGGATAATTAAGGATGATTAATTAATTTCATTAATTAATTAAAATAATAACAAATAGTTTGTAATTAATGTTAATTAAGCAGGGTTAGTTAATTAATTTATTTGGTTTAAATTAATTATGTGATCAATTAATTTTGCTTTTGAATGATTAATTATGTTGAATGCCTTGGATTGATTAATATGTGATGCTTTGTGATATGCAACGCTTGGTTGAACTGTGAGAATGTAAGTTATCTATATGTGATGACATGATTTGTAAACTGACATCTTGCTTAAAGAATTGAATTGTTTTCACTTAAACAACTTGGATTAAGAGGACATTGGATTCGAAGAGACCGGGGTCGGGTATCAGCAAATACCAGAAACCACTTCGATTCTTTATAGATTTTAGTTTAAAATCAAATAGGCTGGAATGGAATAAATTAAATAACATGGCCATTTAAACTGAGTAACAGTTCAAAATATTGCTTGGTAATAAGTGATTGACTATCGCAAGTTAAGAACTCGTAGTAAGGTACGAGTTACCCGGGTTTCAGTTATGTTTTAAAACTTAGTATTTCAAATTTTGTGGGTTTACTTATTGTGGTTTCCAGCCTAACCCGGGTGTTACTTGATCGTAATGCTCGGGTCAGACCGAGTATTATAGATTTTCAGGTTAGGACGTTTTAGAGCTCAGGTGGCGAACTGGATGACAGAGATGTATAGAGTATGTTTTGCTGTGTATTGTTTGTATTCTGGGACAAGTTAGTTATAACTGTCCAGTTTATTTGAGAATGGTTGTAACTCTGATGTATCGTATATAAATTGACGGATACAACTTTTCTTTGTAAATGCTATTATTTGATATTATATTTTGATCCGCTGTGAATGTGAGATTCCGTGTTTTGTTTTTTGTTTCCTCTTCTACCTCTTTTCTTCTTAATCCGAACAATCTGCAATTTCTGGCATTAGATTGCTCGACACTTCTACGGTGAACGTATTAGTGTCGAATTTTCGAGGTCGAAAATTTCGAGTTGTTACAGTTGGTATCAAAGCAAGGTTAAGCTAGAACCTTGGCTCTAGTGGGTTTACTCATTAAGGATAGGGCCGGTAGTACCCTAAAATGAGTTTAGCGTATTATATATGAGGGCGTATTTGTTATTTTCTTATATAAAGATTTTAAAACAGTTTTAAAATTAGTCTTTATACAAGCTTATATTTTGATATATAAAGCAATAGTTTTTCTAATATATATTAAGGTAATTGGTTGTTGTATTATTTGAATTAAAATTAGTAACATGAATTAAGTGGTAATAGAAATACAACTAAATAGGAATTGGATAATATGAACTAAATAAATAAGATAAGCTAGAAATGGATTCAAACTAGAAAATAAAATCCTGAAATTGTAGAAATGTTTTCAGAATGCTGAATTAGGTTACCTGATTTTACTATGAGATAATATAGTGAGTTGGTTTCCAGATATGATAATCTTGGTAATTATCATAAAATGGTTTTTGTATCTAAAAATGAAATGTTTTAGGGAAGTAAAAATTTAGATAAGTATGACTTATAAATTGAAAAGAATTTAAATTGTGAAGTTTTTCTAAGTCTAGAAAATTAGAAATTGTTTCAAAAGGTTAAAAGATATAATAAACAATATTGTTCAGAATATTTTTAAATGTAGGAATTTTATCTTAAAACAAGTTGATTGGAAGTAAACACTAAGTAATGAATTTTGAATTTTTCTTGAAATGTGATAAGTTTTGAACTTATAAGTGAGAAAGGATATTGATAAGAAGTTTAAAAATTTGAAATGGAGAATTCAAATTTAATAAGGTTGATTGGATTAAATAAATTGAATTTAACTTAGGGGAAGTTGAATAAGTTTAGGATGAACAACCTAAATTTGGAAATTTCACGCCAAAATTGAGATTTAACTTAGGAAAGTTAAATGGGCTGAATTGTAAAGGGATTAAGTTTTGGAAATGTGTGATGGATGCTATTGATAGATATTTTAGATAATTTGGATGTTTATTTACCTTGGCTTATTCTAATATCATCCCGTTGTTGCTAATAATCTTTAAACTGTGAATTGGATTGGTTTAAAATGAATTAAAAGTGGATTGAAATAGTCTATATATCCATTACTAAAATTAAATGAAAAGAAAGCCTTATTTTGAAACTATTTAAAAGGCTTTGATTCTTGAAATAAAATTGTAATTATGGAACTGGAATCACTTTGAACTTAAGATTTGAATGTTTAAAATGAACTTGCAAACCCGTTAAGAATTGGTTTTAAAGTTAGGAGTTAAATTTGGGTAATAAATTGGATTCTGAAGATTAAATTGTTTAAAAAGTTTTAAACTCCTACTTGAACCTTAAAATAAGTTAAGTAAAGGTAATTTAACATGAATGTTTAAATTTGGACTCAAAATTTATTGTTTAAAAACTTAGGTTGTTAAATTAAAAATAAAGGTTAATTTGATTTACGGGGGATTAAATCAACATTTGAAAATTCAACTCGAATTTATATAATTCGAGATGGTTTAAAGTTGAGATTGGAATTGAGATAAATCCAAAATTTGAATTGAATTAATTGGAAGTGAGATTGAAGTTGAATAAGTTTTGAATTCAAATGGGAATCGATTTGAATTTGGGATAGGAATTGAAGTTAACTCAAATTGGAATTGAATCAATTTAAGTGGAAATTGGAAATTGATTGGAATGGGAGATTGGGGAATTGAACAGTTTAGCTCTAAACTATTTTTCAAAATAAATTGTTTTAACATGAATTTTCTTAGATTTATTTTTCTTAACTATTTACTATACAACCATTCTTTCAAAACCCAACTATCTTATACTTATTTTACAACTATTTGACTATGTTACAACTATTTTATAATTACTTAAAAATTCTTCAGTTGTTTTACAACTAATAACTATTTTACAACTACTTATCTATTTTAAACTTTTTCAAGCTATTTTCTCAATTTAAGCTAGTCAGGGTGCAAACTGTTTATAGATGAAGGGATAACTCAAATGGGAATTGAAGCAACTGTGAAGAAGTGAATAGAATTAAAATGAAGGTGAATAAAAAGAAAATTGATTTAGCTGCTAATCAATGAAGATAAATACGTAGGATGTACATAGGTTATTCTATTCGCATAATAATTTGATCCAGATTCGAGCACAGAATTTCGAGATAGTATATTGATCCGAGTTAGATTTTTCATTGGATTTTCGACGACGAACCCTGGATATGGATTTTTGATTGGTTCTGGAAATTCTCTATCATAGTTATGGCTACGCAAGGAGAATGACGGTTTCTGATCAAAAAACCAGATCTGAGTTCGCACTAGGAAATCAGGTGAACGATACTAGTTCGGAAGTGAAATTGTGTGATCGAGTGAGCGATCGAATTTGATATTGCGTACGAATGATATATGTACATCGTACGTGGTTGAAATAGATATGGGATATTTTGATAGGAAGGGTAAAATGATTTTTGAAATGGCAAACTATATTTTGGAAATATATGATGAATAAAAGTAGAAGTTGGATATTTCTATGATTTAAATTCACTTCATGAAGAGTAAGTAATATGGTGAATAAATTTATAGGGGAAATCAAAATTGATTATTTGATTTGGTATAAATAAAGTTATATATGTTTGTTATATATGATAAATTTCCCCTTGTTTAATCTAAAACCGGAAGAAAAGAATTTTTGAAAATATTTAAAGTATAAAAGGGAATTTATATAAATATGAAGTGATCCAAAGATTTTTCAAGATTATATATCTATATATACAAATGATTTTATGAGAATGATTTTGGAAAAAAAGGTTTTGGAACCTATGGATTTTGAAAAGGCTTTTGATTTTTGGGAAAAATCAAATTTTGGAATTTGGAAAGTCAAGTTGGAACTATCGATTTGAGGTATCGATTTTGTAAAGGAGATTTCTATGTGAATCATAAAAAGTATGATTTGAAAGATACTATATGTGTATAGAGATTGGCTCTGAGGAAAAAGGCACTCCCATGAAATGAACTTCATAGGAGATACACGGGGTGGTTCTGCCTTGAGCTCTAAGGGGGGTTCTAAATTTGATCCTAGGAGAAATTCTGGACAAACTGAAGTTCCTGAGGATTGTGTGTGTGGGTAGCGAAAGTCGAGGGCGCTGATGCATACATAGACATTTGGGTTATGCTGTGATGATAGTGTAACTCGAATTCACTGCGATCTACTGCGGACCATAGCGGAAGTCGTGTGGCAGTAAGTGTCAACGATCTCCGTTTGATTTGCCATAATGGCAACGTAACATTGGTAGACTGCAATCTATGAAGGCATAGCGAAAGTCATGTGGCAATGAGTGTCTATAGGCTACATTGGGACTCGACTGATGTAGTCTGCAGTCTATGTAGAGCGGTGAAGTTTCATTTGGCAGTGAAATTCGAGGGCGCTGATGACTACAGTTACATGGGTTTTGCCGTGATGGTGACATAAAACCCGAGTGTAGCTACGATCTATAGCGGGTTCTATGGCGTAATCGAGGGGCACGGAGTGCCTATCATTATCTATGGATTTTGCCGGGATGGCAACGTAACCAACAGGTTAACTGCAACCATGGAGGAGGTGATGATTTCCAGAGCATTCTCACCAAAATGTTTCTATATTTTCCAACATGTTTACTATTTTCTCACTAAGTAATTTCTAAGTATTTTCACTGGGTGTTGAAAACGAGTCTGCTAAGTACTAAAGATTTTCAGTCCTACGCCTGATCAACGTATGATCGAATTTCTGTGAGAACGATGACGGACTTGTTGAGGCATTGAGTTATAAAAGTATTTTTATAAAAACTATTTTGGTAACACTATGTAGATTTTTATGAGTGTTTTAAAATTTTAAATTAAAAAGAGTTTGGAGTTAAAATGTTTAAAGGATAATTGAACTCATAATAAACATTTTGATAAAATTCTGGCTTCGTTCCTTTTCGAGGACGAAAAGATTTAAAGGGGGAAGGAATGTGATAACCCGGATTTCTAGACATCTGGTAATTAAATAATTAATTGATTTTTTACTATTGAGATACTGATTTTATTTGGTTAAACAAATAAATCTGATGGTAAATAATTATATTAACTTATAAATAAATTGGATTTGAAAACTTTATATTCTAATATTAATAAAAAAAATTGTTTTCTAATTATAATATATAATATATGTATATGTGTTTATAGTTGGAAGTTATTTTTTGAATTTAATATCATAAATTTTCAAAAGCTATTTAAAGGTTAAATTCTATATTTTTAAGACTTATATATGTTATATATATATATATATATATATATATATATATATATATGTTTATTTATTAGTGTGTAATTAAATTTTAAAATCATTTCGTTTAAGGTTATATAGATATTTATAAAAGGAAAAGCATTAATTAAATAATAGAAAAAGAATTAATAAAAATATAAAAAGACATACGTATATATATAAAACAAAGCTAAAAATTATATAAAAAGTATATTTAAAACATTTATACATGTAAATTAACAAATGTAAACTATGTAACATGAAAGAATACAAGTGTAAAAGAATTTAAATACCATTCAACAAATGTAAGTAATTCACGCCATGCATAAACAAGTGTCACTTATTTCTTTTGTTTTCAAAATTAATAAATAGAAGGAAATTCAAGTATATATACATATCTACTTCCCTTTCTCTTACTATCTTCCTTCATTATGTTCAAAACTATAAACTTGAGTAAATTACAGATATGAAAATACAAAATCAAAGAAGAAAAACATGTAACTATTTCCCATCTGAAGCGAGCAAAGATCAGTTTCAAACATCAAGTACAAATCAACTCAACAAAGATCAGATTCAACAAATCAAAACCAGAAAAGTATCAAGCAAATCAAGTTCAAAATATTTTTAGTTTTTAAAGATCCCGATGTAATAATAAACTACAAACCCGAGCAATTCAAAGATCAAACAACAGATCAACATCAAGTTAAAAAAGAAATCCAGTTCAAATCAAAATGCTCAGTACCTGGTTTCTGTTTTTCAATTCTAGGTGAGATAATATCAATTTTTTAAAAACCTTAATATGGTTATATCTTGATGTATATGACGAATAATCGAAGTAATGATGTTGCATGGATGTATTTTGTTTGAATATAGTGATTAACTGTATGTGCATGTCTGTGTATATCTGTACATACCTCTGTTTGTTTTCAATAAACTAAAATAGGATCTAAAATCAAATCCTTATCCCTTAATCTCTTTCAGAATATAATCCCTTAAAAGAATTTTTTTGTTGTTTATCAGATTCGAATTTTAAAAATAGTTTCAAGCATATATGTTAAGCAATTATTTCTAAAATAGGATAACACAGTGATGATCAAACTTAAGTCAGAGAACTGAATAATTTAATTTCACGTTTTGATTTTAAAATCCGATCCAAATGCAAAAATAATGAATTTTGACATTAAAATCAAGATTTTTAATATTCGGTATGTCAAGATTCCTCGTGTAGAACGGAAACATTGTTTTTGTCGATTCTCGACGATCGACGAAGAATCGAGCTTCAGATCTGGTGCTAGAGGAAGTTCAGGAGGTAGAGATCCTTGGAAAAATGTTCGAAGGATTTTTTGGTTGTTGTGGTGATCGGGCAATGGCTATTTAGAGCTTTGTGATCTAGTTTGGTCGACGTTGTTTGTAACGACCGTGATTTTTAAATTACCGTCGTAATAAATATTTTAAAAATCTGTAACGACCGTGATTTTTGAATTACTGTCGAAATAAATATTTTAAATAAAAAATTTAAAAATTAAAATTCGAAAAAAAAACGATTCAAAATTTGTTGCCAAGTCAGTATATGCTTGCAAATGGTTGCACGTTGAAAGGAAGTGCACCTTTGGCCTTCACGTGAAAATTAAAGTCAGTTGAAACATTGCTTTGCTATCAAAAGTGGAAACAATTTGTAACCAAAAAGTAAAACTAAGTGTGAACCCAATTTGCAAACACTGTCACTCTATTTTAGGGAAAAGTTTTGATCTTTTCACTTTGCATTGCTCTCATCATTATGTTATGAGGTGAGTCCTTTTTGGTTACTTTATACACATTTCATTAAATGCAAAAGTAGACTAGCACGTTTTCAAAGTCAATGCACCATTTTTAGTTGTTGTCCATTTTGTTCAAAATATCTCCAGTGACCGAGTAGCAAACATATTAATGGCAGTGGATTTCTAGCTTCTTTGGATTTTTTTGCTGACTAATTTTGAAGAAAACTTTGGTGAGTGAAAATCTCACGTTTCTACTGCTGGTTTTTACAGTGCCAAACCTAATTCTTGTGACACAAAAAAAATTTATGCGTGCATGTCTTAAATTAGTGCATGCGTTGAAATGTTTACTGCAATTCCTTTTTTTATGTGTCTACATGAAAACTTTGGCATCATCTGTTTTGTTCTATTTCCCTGTGCATGCATAATGATACAGATACACAAAAATTAAAACCAAGGCTTTGCATTTTATTGAGCATAAGGAAGCACGCATGCCTGGAACGTGTACAGGTAGTGTTTTGCTTCTTATTTTCATGTAGGATTGTGCTCACATATGAATGAAGTACAAAAATAAGTTACAGAAGTAATTCCAGATCATTGTAACTTTAGTTTTTGTATGTGTGTACAAGTAAAATATTTTCATTTCATTTTTTCCTATTCTAGTTAGTGTACAAAGCGTGGAATATTATAAGGTGCGAGCATATTGGCGATTATTTCTAGTATAATCCTTGGGTGCATACGTTAATTGCTGCCTGGAAGTAATATACATGCTTTATAATTATTGGTCCAGGTTATATTATAATGCACGAGCACAGGCCATTTGTAATATGTCCACTTCGTATGTGAGTATAAGTGCAAGTCCTCTTCTTTTTTTTTTTTACTTACAGTAAGTATTTACAAATAAGTATAAAATGAATGCATGTGGCCAGATCCTTCTGATTTTGTTCAAAGGCATTTCTCACTTTCGTAATGCACGTAACATGTTATACTCCCGCTTGCAAAAAAATTCATGCATTTGAATGGAGTAATTTCGAAGTTAGAGTGTGCGTACAAATGCATATCTTGCCTATATTAAATTGTGTGTGCATGTCACAGTAGACAAGTGTTGTCCTGACCATTTAATCTCTATCATTTGCATTTGCTTTGTACGCATGCAATACCTGAAGGAACAAATTGAATTTGCATTTGCTTTGCACGCATGCAATACCTGAAGGAACAAATGGCTCATTTATGGGTATTTTTGTTCAATTTCTTACTGCATGTAGATATGGGTCAGGTGAGTAATGCATGCAAAGGCGTTCATTCTTTTAGCTTGCATGCGTGAAAAAAAATAAGCCAAGCATTTTAAAGCATTACGTGCAAATGGAGAGTGTAATATTTCGAGACATCATATTTCATGCTTAAAATTTTTAGTGCAGTCCGTTGTTAAATTTGCATTGAATCGGTGTTATATTGTAAAACGTATTTATTGCCGTCGCCTTGCCTCTATCATCCCCCAATGCCCTACCCTCCAACTCGCCTTGCCCTGGCCTCCACCTCACCTTGCCCTAGCCACCATTGCCGCCCCCAGCACTGTCCCTCCACCATGCCTTGCCCTCTACCTACCTAAACCAAGCCTCCATTTCGCGTTGCCCTAGCCTCCAATGCCTTGCCCCTACGCCTTGACCTCCACCTCGCTTGCCCACCTCCATGCCTTGCCCTAGCCCTTCCCTACTTGATCTTCCCCAACATCCAACACAAATTCCCCATGCCTCTCTACACCATCCCACATCACTAAAGCCTCCCCTTGTTGCATCTGCAAGTACCCCTCCCATTATCGCACCTGCAATCGCCGCAAACAACACTGTTGCAAGCAACCACGAACACCCGCCTCCATCGGTATGATTAAATGCTCTCATTAATTTTTTTATCAATGCTATGATTTGATATATAATTTTTGTTACAAATTCATTTACATAAGCATATATAAAATAATTGATCTAATAATAAGTCTATCTTTTAATTATACAGTGATTCAGACATACTACTTATAAATTAAGTGATTTGATGAAATAGAAGTTTTATAAAATAGAAAGGAGATTTATAAAAATAGTTTTAAAAATATAGAAATTATTTATGTTGAGATTTAAATATGGAATTTATATGAAGGAATTATATTCAAGTTTTAAGAGTTTAACAATGCTTCAAAGGATTGTTCTGAAAATGATATTTTTGTTGAAGTCGGTGGTTTTAAAATGATAACCTTTAAAAGAGAAGTTTTGAAAGTGATAATTCAAATGGAATTTAATAGTTTGGAAAATGATTTAAAATGTGATATGTATCGAAAACATAGATTTCAACATTTATTGTTGTAATAGACGTTTTTGGATAAATATGGAAGACATAGGCTATAACATTGTTGTTATAGTAAATGATATTCGAAAGGAAATATTTTATATAGTATACAGGATTTATAAATATATATATATATAATTAATCAATTCCCTATATTAATGTTTTTGGGTTATCGTAACGATGTTTTATACAACATACGTTTTGACCCAGTAAATCGTGTTTTGGAAAATATGAAGCTTTCCTAAAATGATTTATAAATATACTTGATACGAATTGAAGTATATGGAGAGATTTTCTAATTGTTGAAAATGAAATGGTTTGTGGATATGATTATACCTTTGATATAAGTATATGGAAATGTTTTCCAACGTCGAAGATTTGAAATGGTTTCGAAGATATGTCTTTCTTAAGGATTATTTGAAGTAAATATTTAAAAATTGATTTAATTAATAAAAGATTAATTAAATGGGTCTAGTGACTGCTTATGTGCTAGATTTATTGTTGTTTTGATAGTTAAATAATTGATTATCAAATTTGGCCTCTTTTGTAGTTGTTGGTCCAAAGAGACCGGGGTCGGATTTATCCGAGAACGTACCAATGTATGCATTCGAAAGTGCAAGTTTATGATTATAATTTAGATGACAGAGATCTTCATGATGCAAGGCTACTTGCCACTAGTCCCTTGAGGTGAAATTTACTGTATCATATATTTATGGTGGCAGTAGTCGTTATGAAAATCTACGACATGCATGGACTTTTCGCTACTAATCCTAGGAGCAATTCTCGACAGAATGTTGTATGAGAGTGCCTTCAGTTTATCCTGTTCCTGGACGACTTGTATTGATGAATGTTCGACTTTGCGTTTCTAATTGCATTAATCAATCCCTATGGACGTATCATCTGTTTTGTGGTGGAGAATGTAACTTCTCTTAGTTTAACACCCTTTCCTGAGATGTACGATCTTAGAAGATATATGTTTGTAGAAATCAGTTGTGTCATTGTGGGAATAGCAATGTGGCATTCAAAGTGAAATATTCCATGTGAAAGGTAATCGTTAACTCTTGCCTCATCACTCAGAAATGGCAGAAACATAGTAGATGTGGCGGGGCAATGTAGGTTGCTTCCATATGGATATGGTCATTACCTTTCAAGATTACTCTCTCTATGTCGAGTATTTCTATGCTATGGCCATGGATAAGTCAGAAATGACCGGGGTGATGTCATTTTTCGGTACTATCCAAGAAGGGGTAGGTCGGTTCTTTGTTGATTTAGGAGTTCGGTATCTGGACCCTTGGTACATTTTTCTTGAGGTGTACTATACAGAAGGTAGTCTCTTACCTTGTCATTTGTGTGGAATCTATTCTTCAACATGTGCTTGCCATTTGTTTATAAGCTTATTACACCGTCAAATTTAACCAATGTAACAATTTTGGCTATTTGAATTCTTATTTGTATACTAGACGCTAGTATAATATCAAATGATTTGATATCAAATGTTTTGGTTGCCGTAAGGTAAAAACCCGTCTGTGTTTATATGCGATGTGGTCGTACGATATACCTTTGTTTTCGATAAAGAAATGTATTAATAACTTTAAATAAATTTAAGATATGCTTTCTCACACTAGTTTACCATAATGATCCGGGCATTCTTCTCTTTCAATGCTCGGGTCAAATGAGCATATTTGCTGATTTAGATTTGGCGCTTTGAGATCCAGCAGATGAGCCGAAAGTCTTCAGGTCGTATACCATGTATATGTTTATTTTCCACCATATGGTTGTTTCAAAATTACCAGCATTTGTGAGGACATGTTATTATAACAGTCCAGGCTGATGGTTGATCTGATTGTTATGCTCTGATTGATGTATGTATATTAAAGATTACAGTCTCTCTTTGTAAAGCTCGTTGATATTATATTATATGTTCTTCCGATGCGATTGTTGTGAGACTCTGTGTTTGTATTTAGTTTCTTTTTCTCTTCTTCTTTCTTCTTTCTTTCCCATAATGATTAGTTTTTCCAGCATGCGATTGCTCGGTACGCAATACAATGGTCGTATTAGTGTCGATTTTCGAGGGTCGAAAAATCCCCGGTTCGTCACATGTGGTATCAGAGCATAGTTGGTGAACACTTCGGCTTTGGTTGGGTACTCATTATAGGTAGGGTCAGTAGCACCCTAGGATGAGTTGAGTGTATATATATGAGCGCGTATTTGTTTATGATATATGCAAATGATTTTGATTTTGAAATTGGATAAATGAAATAATTTTATTTAAATTATATTTTATATATAAAGGATAGTTTTTCAGAAATTAATTATAGTTATATATGGTATGTTGGTTGTTAGTGAATGATAATATTTTATTATTATCATTTGTTGTTTGTTATTTATGTTCTAATAAAACTTATTGGTATTATAATGTAAACAAAGATAAATAATTAAGAAATGATTTGATATAACCAAAGTGAAATTAAATATAAAGGAGAAATTTATGATATGATTTCAAGATGATTTGAAAGTAATAAAAATTGGACGTTTTGCTAAAACATAAGAAACTAAGTTTTATAACCTATAAAATTTAAGAATTAGTTAGTTAAAACAATTTTTTTGAATTTGCTGAATAGGAATGTTAAGAAAAGTAAATCTGAAAATTGAACTATGAAATGAAATTTAACTTAAAGTTAAGTTAAATAAAATGAATTTTGGAATGAAATTTGACTTAAGCAAAGATAAATAAAAATGAAATTGAATTTGATTTGTAACAAAATTAATGAAATTAATATAAACTTAAGTAAGAGCCCACTACAAAAATTGAAACTTTTTTGAGAGCACTAATGAATAGCGTTTTTTCTTACCTCCTTTCAACGCTTTGTAATGGAGAGTTTTCAATGCTATGTAGTAAATAATAACCAAGTATTCTGCGCTGTCCAAATAAAAGGCAGGAAATAGTTATTTTGTGCGAGAATAAAAAAATCCCACGCCTATTGCTACCTCGCCATTTTCCCTCTTTCACTTCATCATCTTCAGAAAACAAGCTAACCAAAATCCCTAAACTGTTGTTATCAACAGTCACGCAGATCAACATCCCTAAATCGCGAAACCCTAACTTCCACAATCATTAGTCGATCCTAATCCCTAAATCTTGAAATCCCTAAACCACCGTTATCTTCTTATCTTATTCTCTATCTACCCCTTCAAACTAACACATCAACCCCACTTTTCAAATATTCATGTCATGTCCTTGATTTCTAACTTGGTTATTGGTACTCGCATGAAAATGTATGTGTCATCTACTGGAAACCATCCCAAGTTTGATTTTGATACTGGCATTTTTAAGAGGTGAAGGAATGCAACTCTCTCTAACCGCAATAAGGTAGAATTGTGTATGGTAGAGCTATCTGTATTTGCTTTGTTCCCTTTTCTGACTTAGCCTTATTGCATGAATTATAATAAGAGCATTTTTGTTCGCCAACTAACTATATAATGCAATGATTTGGTTCGATTTAGCTGCAACTATTTTATGAATTTTTTTCCATGTCTCATTATTTCATAAGAACAACACTGTCATGTCTGTTTCACTAAATTTACTCTATAATAGGTTATTTCATAACTTTAGTAGGCATATATATAACATTAGTATTTGTGCAACTAATTGGGCATCATGATTGATTAAGTTTCCTTATATGATTTGAGATTGGGTGTAGGCTAATAAGTCATTACAAGAAAACAAAGAAAACAAAATTGTAAACATTTAATAGTTTGTTACAAAATAAAGAGAATAAAGACCATTAGAGAGAGAATTTTTTAATTGAACCGAGATAGATTTTACAATACAATCAAACTTCATATTCATAGACTTCATATGCAGTGCAGATTACAACAATGCCCTTTCTTATTTAGCATATTCATCCCTATTATTAATATATATTACACCACTCCCTCTTGAATATGCGTATTAAAGATGATAAGAGTAATTGCCTTATTAAAAACCTTGTTATAAAAAAACCAATGGGAAAAAATTATAAACAAGGAAAAGAGTGCACCTTGATTTCATCTTTAAGTAACATATATTTTATAATGTTACTACGAGGGTTGATACTTCTGTAACAAGATAATGCCTCATTAAAACCTTACTAATAAAAACCCAGTGGAAAAAATATTAGTGAAGGAAAAAGAGCACATTATAGCGTATTTCATACGCTCCCCCTGAAATATAACACATTATTCAATTAGTCTGTTGATGCAGCCGATGCATACCAGTTTTGTACACCTCTTCTAAAATGTTGATTTTGGAAGCATCTTTGTGAATAGGTCTGCCGGATTTTCTTGGGATCGGATTTGTTTCACGTCTATCTTATTATCCTTTTGTAGCTCATGTGTGCAGAAAAATTTAGGAGAAATGTATTTCGTTCTATCACCCTTAATGTAACCCGCTTGAATTTGAGCTAAACAAGCTACATTGTCTTCATAAATAATGGTTGACCCTTTTATTACCGATGGGAGTTGACAGCTTTTTCGAATATGCTCAATTAGTGATCTCAGCCAAATATATTCTTTACTTGCTTAATGTAGTGCTAGTATTTCAGAGTGATTGGATGATGTTGCTACTAATGTTTGTTTTGTAGATCGCCATGAAATTGCTGCATTGCTGTTATTAAACACATATCCATTTTATGATCTTGCTTTATCTAGGTCAGAAAAATAACCTGCATCAGCATAGCCAACTAGATTTGGATTATTGCCTATGTTAGAGTAAAACAAACCCAAATTTGTCGTTCCATGAAAATATCTCATAATATGTTTTATACCATTCCAGTGTCTTTTTGTTGGTTCTGAACTATACCTTGCTTGAAGATTTACTGAAAATGCAATATCTGGTCTTGTGCATTGGACCAAATATAATAATGCACCAATGGCGCTAAGATATGGCACTTCCGAGCTAAGCACATTCTCCTCTTCTTCTTTTGGGCGGTCAGGGTCCTTTTTAATATCTAAAGGTCTAACAGTCATCGGCATACTAAGTGGATATGATTTATCCATTTGAAAACACTTTAGAATTTTCTCGATGTAGTTTGATTGATGGATTAATATGTCATTAGCACTATGATCAATCTGTAGACCGAGACAGTGCTTAGATATGCCAAGATCTTTTATTTCAAATTCCTTCTTTAAATAATTTATTCTTTCATCAATCTCTTCTGAAGTCCCAATCAAATTTATGTCATCAACATAAACTGCTAAGACAACAAATCCCTTTACCGATTTCTTTATAAAGACACATGGAAAAATGAGATTTTTCTCGTATCCTTCTTTTACCAAATATTTACTAAGATGGTTATACCACATCCTTCCAGATTGTTTCAAGCCATATAGTGATCGTCTTAGTTTTAATGAGTACATGGAATTTGATTTTGCTTCAGGCAATTTATATCCATTTGGAATTTTCATGTAAATATTGGTATCTAATTCACTGTAAAGATAAGCTGTGGCAACATCCGTTAATCTTATATCGAGTTTTTCAGAAACTACATGGCTTATCAAATATCGAAATGTTATGACATCCATAATAGGGGAGTAAGTTTCCGTAAAGTCAAAACCTGGTCTCTGTAGGAAACCTTGTGTGACAAGTCGTGCCTTGTACCTCACGACTTCATTTTTATCATTTCGTTTTCTAACGAATAGCCATTTATAATCTACCGGTTTAACATTTTCTGATGTTTTCTCTATTGGTCCAAATACACCATGTTTTTGAAGTGAATCTAGTTCCACTTGGATAACATCTTTCCATTTTAGCCAATCGTGTCTTTTCTACATTCATTTATGTTATTTGGTTCATTGTCGTCATTCTCATTATGGTCATGACTTTCAATACAAAATATTGAGATCTCATTATTATTAGGTACCATTTTATCGTTGGAATCTTCTTTTATCTCTTTTGGGATAATATTTCCTTTCGTACTTCTAGAAGAATTGGGATTTTCATTTGAGTGATCCTTTTGATCATTTATAACCTCTTTAGGAGGTTTCTTAATTGATGATTTTTTATTATAATTTCTTTTTCTAGGCGCCAAGTCTTTTGAACCAATTGGTCTTCCACGTTTTTGTCTTTCCTCTCCCTAATGGTGGGAAGATTGTCTCATCAAATTTATAGTCTGAAAATCTTGCAATGAAGACATTACCTGTAAGAGGTTCAAGGTAACGAATTATCGATGGCGAATCAAATCCCACATAAATTCCCAATCGTCGTTGAGGACCCATTTTAGTACAAAGTGGGGGATTAATAGGTATATGCACAGCGAAACCAAATTTTCATAAATGTGAAATATTTGGTTGAGATCCAGTTAAGAACTGTGATGGTGAAAGCTGATGATAAGCTATTGGTCTAATTTTAACCAATTTCGATGCATGCAAAATTGCATGCCCCTAAGCTGAAATGGATAGTTTTGATTGCATAAGCAATGGTCATGTAATAAGTTGCAAGCGCTTAATTAATGATTCTGCTAGACCATTTTGAGTATGAACATGAGCTACTAGATGTTCAGTTTCAATTCCCAAGGATAGAAAATAATCATCAAATACTTGAGAAGTAAATTCTCTAGCATTATCTAGTTGAATTGATTTAATTTGATGATCAGGGAAATGTGCTCTCAATTTTATTATTTGAGCAAGTAGCATGGCGAATGCCAAATTTCTTGTAGAAAGTAAACAAACATGTGACCAACAAGTTGATGCATCAATCAATACCATAAAATATTTGAATGGTCCACATTTAGGGTGGATTGCGCCACATATATCACCTTAAATTCTTTGTAGAAATGTTGGAGATTCAGAGGTGATTTTACTATATGAAGGTCGAGTGATTAATTTTTCTTATGCACAAGGGGCACATAAGTAATCACTTGGTAAATTCAATTGGTTTGATAAATCATGCCCATTTAAGTTCTTGGCAATTTTACGCATCATAGTTGATCCAGGATGACCCAAGCGATCATGCCAAAGAATTAATGTCTTTGTATTTGTGAGCTTCTGGCTCATGTTTATAGAGTGAGATTCAACTATGCCAATTTTTGTAAAATATAAACCAGTTGAAATTGTACCAAACTTTTTGAGGATAATCTTCTGGTTTTCAATTCTAGAAATAACACAAAGATATTCTCTGTTGTTTTCATTTATAGTTTCAATATGGTATTCATTTGTTCTTTTATCTTTGAAATTCAGCAAATTTCTTTTAGAGTTTCTTGAGTATAATGCATTTTGAATAAAGATATGCATACCATTTGGTAATATTATATGGGATCTTCCGAACCTGTCAGTTATATTAGCAGATCCAGCTACAGTGGAGACTTTAGCTGAGAAATTTTTAGATAGTTCAGAGAAAAACTTCTAGTTTTTCAAAATTGTATAAGTAGTTGCACTATCAAGTAAGCATATATCATCACCCAAATGGCTTTCCGTACCTTAAGAATTAAAGATAATAATTAGTCAATCATTAAAATTTGTATGCATAAATAAATTTAATGTAAACAAACATAGTAATATGATTAAAATAGGCTACTAATTAAAAACAACATCCACATTATTTTTAACTAGTTCGGCAAAGGGAAAAACACACGAACACAAACTTCAAACTGATTTATTAATGCAAGATAATAAAATAAAACGAAAGCCACATAACAAACTTTAAGTTATTTCTAATTGATCAACTTGGTCATATCATTGATCAGTGCAATTAGATTTTCATCATTAATGAAATTTCCATTGTCATCTTTGAAGAAATCATCAAACTTTAGGTTAATGTTTTCAGGTAACTCTTCAGCATTATTTGCCTCAATATTCTTCGAGCGATGATATTCTTCAACTGTTTTATTTGATGATCTACATGTACGTGACCAGTGACCAGATCGTCCACATCTATAACAAACTTCCTCGTGATGCCTTTTATTTCCTGAAGCTGAATCATTGTTCAGGCTCAATTTTCTTTTATTGCTTTTCAAAGTTGGAGGTTTTATTACCTTTAAAACCACCATAACCGCCTCTGTTGGAGTTATATCCACGTCCACGTCTTCTACCTCGACCTTGACCCCTACCTCTTCCAGAGTGGGCAAAATTAGCATTAACTTCAAGTAATGCAGTTGAACTAATTGGTCTTGAGGAGTGAGTTTTTATAAGCAATTCATTATTTTGTTCAGTAATTAGTAAGTATTCTATGAGTTCAGAATATTTTGTAAAATGACACTCTTGATATTGCTATAGGAGTATATTCGAGGCATGAAATGTTGAGAAAGTCTTTTCAAGCATTTGTGTGTCATCCACCTTTCCTCCACATAATTTCAGTTTAGAAGTGATTCTAAACATTACAGAATTATATTCTCTTATAGACTTAAAGTCCTGAAACCTCAGGTTCAACCACTCTTGCCTTGTGTTTGGAAGTATGACCGTCTTCTAGTGGTTATAATGCTCCTTTAGAGAGTTCCATAAGTGGAGAGGGTCATTTCCAGTCAAATATTCTGTTTTTAGATCGTCGTGGATATGACGTCTTAAAAATATTTGAGCCTTTGCTTTTTCCTGCTGGGACATAATATTGCCATTTTTAATGGCATTTTCTATGCATTGAGATTGCAAATGAATCTCAACATCCAGTATCCATGATAAGTAGTTTTCTCCAAATATATCCAAAGCTTTAAATTCAAGCTTGGCGATGTTTTCCATTTTGTGAACTGTCCATAAAATAAATTGCATAAGGTGAAAATATTCGTCACAATAGCATTCACTTATTTGTTTGTACATAATACAAGGTTCGAAATGTTTTATATGTAGAACCACAGAGTTAATCAGTAATCTGAAAACCAAGGACCACAGAGGCATAATAACAGATGAATAAATTACAATTGATAGCTCCTTTACAGACAACCAGACTAATGGACAAATGACAGAGATTATAAAAAAAAATTGAAGATGAACATTGTTAACATACATACAATTAAATTGGCACAACGTCAGGGACAGTTCAACTTGATGAGATAAGAAAACAAGGCCAACTAAAAGTAATCATACTATTACATCTCTAGCATTTATAATTTGTTTAGTTGCTTAATATATTTCATTCCTTATTTGAAAATTTATTAGGCACTACCGAGAATCAAAATAGTCATCTCATATTCTTAGCAATGTTCGTTTCGAGCTAAAAGTTAAAAAAAGGGAAAAGTCTTCATTCATGGTATTAAACAGCTATACCCAAAAAAAATGTATCAACAAAACCAAACATTTGGATTTTGCAACTTTCATGTATTTATCATGCAAGAAAGGAAAGTCAGCTTTTGCGTATGTTCCATTCCAAACTTTTGAATTTTATTTGGCAACAGATCCGCAAAAAAATATTGAATTTAGAAGCCAAAGGATTAAAATAAGAGTGATACAAGAAAAGATATAAAAAAATATAAAAGCAAACCCCAAACTAGCATGTGCTGACTTGACAGCTTTATCAAAAAACATGATATTGACAATTACCTTCTTGCAGAGAGGAAAAGTAAAGAGTTTATAAAGAAATGCAAGAACAATTCCTTTACCTTCTTGCTATTTTAAAGGAAATAAGAAATAGAATGAATGTAGATATATTATAAAAGACTCATCTACACTAATATATAATAGGATTTTGAATATGAATAGCCTCAGAATTGGAATGCTTAGAAGTAGAACAGTCAGAGTAATTAATATCTAATTACTTGCTAAGAAGTTGCAAAGTTTGAAGGTGAAGATGTTGAGAACAATAATTAATTCGCATTCCTGTGCAGAATACTGAGAATGCAGTATACAGAAAATTTGTGCTACTCAAAAAAAATATCCCTAGTTGAGCAGCAATAAAATAAAATAAAAGAAGAAACACCTTCGTGCTGATAGTGTGTTACAAAATAAAGAGAATAAAGACCATTAGAGAGAGAACAATTTTATTGAGCTGAGATAGATTTTACAATACAATTAAACTTCATATTTATAGACTCCATATGCAGTTTAGATTACAACAATCTCCTTTCTTATTTAGCGTGTTCATCCCTATTATTAATATATATTAAAATATAGTTGTAATTATTTATTAGTCACCATTAATTTTATGTTTCCAATATTTCTTATATCATGTGTTAATAAATTTTGATCTTGATACATCTGAAATCTTATACTTCATGAGGAAAAGGATCTTTTAAATTTACTATGCTCTTTTTATTCTTTTGCACAACGTTATGAGGGCATTTCTTCATGCCATGTCTATTTTGGTTGCTAATGAATTAGATAGCCATCGAAGCCCACAACCTGTTTTTCCGGTTGCACTAATATGTATAATTTTTTTACATCTACACAATTGGCAATTTCTGAGGCATACTTTTTATTTTTGCCTATTCTTTGAGTATGATAAGTTACAGTCAATTGTCTAATATGGATTTAGTGCCTTGACTAAAATATTGTATGCCTCTAAGTTAGTTACTTGCTATATAAAATTACTAGTACGTGAAGTTATATGATTAATTTATCGCCTTACATGAATTATGCACATGCAGACCATTCTAAATCAAAAAATAAAACATTAGAAAATAATTAGTTTTGAATTTAGCAATATCAAATCTTTATTAATTAGAAATTTACAAGTAGCATACATATTAAGTACCTATTTATCATACATATTAGAATTTTTAATTAAAGGAGAAAAGAACTATTCCTGCAGAGCTTATGCCTTTTTTAACCATTGTAGGAAGTTACAGTCATATTAAAAGTTGATGTCAGTTTACATTGTTGGAACCTTTATATTATGAGTTGCATTGTTGGAAGCTATCTTAATCATTATAGTAGTGTGCCTTGAACTAAAATGGCAACATGATACTATAATAAGAAATAGTTTGTTGTGTTCTAATAGTCCATAACCCTGTAACAGCTACAGGTACTTGCTTAAGACATTGATTAATTTTTGCATAATATCTTTATATCTAGAAATTTATTGACTGCTGTGGAAATTAGCCACAAGGGTCTCTTTAGCAAGTGGAATTAGTTTCTAGGACACACAATTGAAATAATTACTTTCAAAGACAAAACACAAAATAACTAGTTTCTAGGGCCTAAAAACCTATGAAATTATGTCCTTGAAAGTAATTGGACTGCTAATTTTGTCCTTGAAAGTAATTATTCTGCTGACTTTGGCCTTGAAAGCAATTTCTTTGAATGTGTTTCGTAGAAACCAATTGGACTGCAAAAATTTTCCTTCTGGTGAAATGCCCCTTTTGAAATTAAAGGAACATTCAACTATTCATACATCTGAGAACATTAATAAGCACTCTCCCAATTAACCTGATTGTGGAGTAGTGTATTTTCACATATTTGAAATACTTTTAATTTATTTATAAATTTTATTTAGCTACAAACTAAAATGTAGTTGTGTGAACTATTTACACTAGCTAAAGCTACTTTAGATGCAATAGTGGATGACGCTTTTGTTAGTGGCTGCTAAATAACATTTGATTTAAGTCATCAAAAAAGATGATTATGACCAAATTTAAATATATCATAATTCTTCATAAATGATTGTATTTATGCTTACAATAGGGCGACCGTCTTGAGAATTATGTGTTATGTTAGGTGTGTAAGATACTAAAAGTTAA
This sequence comes from Allium cepa, assembly GCA_030765085.1. Taxonomy (NCBI): domain Eukaryota; kingdom Viridiplantae; phylum Streptophyta; class Magnoliopsida; order Asparagales; family Amaryllidaceae; genus Allium; species Allium cepa. The sequence goes on along the minus strand of CM060934.1, from coordinate 950,974,739 downwards.
ATCATGTTGTAATTTTCAACCATCCTTTTTTTTGTTGAACATTATATATACCTTTTATAAAAATTCAACAAATTTATTTTTTCTTCCAAAAATAATTCATACAAACCACGGTTTGTTAACCTAAACCACTAGATCACAAGTTTGAGTAATCTTCTACCACTTAATAGCTACATACATAAATGCCTACCTAAGAGAGATCAAGCTATCATTGACATACATGGATAAAATCTAACTATAAACCATTCATGATCAACAAGTTTTTAATTCTCCATTTTATCCAAAGATTATGATACAAGTAAAGCAATAATCAATAACTTTTGTTCCTGTAACAATATTATTTATGTCACTTGTTTTATATTGCAAATTAAATTTATTATACAAAAAAATAAACAATGTTATCATATCTTATCTAATATAAAGCAAATGCAAAGAATCTACTTCCAACATCTATCCACGTAAACACATTTAATTTTCTTGATTCTTTGCTTCTGTGGAACAACATCATGTATAAAACAATAGAAGCACGCTATATTTAAAGTAAACTCATGCTAGTTTGTATTAAATTTGAAATCATTGGTTTGCAAGTTTCAGGAAAAGACAAGCAACTTAAATACAATTATTAAGAATGAAAAGAAAATTGAAATACATCATGTTACATTAAAAAATTGATTACAACACTTTTTCTTTTAAAAATCAATTATTATAGTCTATATCAATCAATTTTTGAAACAAACCGTATGTGTAGCAGGTTTTGCACTAGTCTCTTATTAATAATTCAAAGCAAGAGACAATTCATTTCTGAATCAATTTTAGAAACTGATTATTTGAATAGATTTCAAAGTCGATCCTTTAGTGATTATCAAATTGATTACAACTATGTGTTACCCATTAAAAATTCAGAGATAAAGAAAAAGAAACTTGCAAATTCTTTTAACTCTTCCATCTTCAAATCAATCACTACCTACCCACCCCTTTCGACTGTTAACTACACTTGTTGTCTTCCTATTTATTATTTTTTCACAACTGCTCTATTCTCCTATCCTCCTATTATTTTCTATCAATGATACAATAAAATCTAGTTTCTACCATGTTAATTTTAACTCTTTTATTCAAAAAATTTGTAGTTCAAATCCTATCATTCTCTAGAAGCATTAAGGTCGATGCTCCATAAGCATCACTAGCCTATAAATCGGTAACGAGTCAATGACCAAACCATCAAAGCTCTATAAAGGTATGATCAGTTTCGATTTTTTATTATTCTGACCTTTTAATATTTCTGCACTGGCACTCAATGAGCTGAATAGTCAGGGATTTAACACCGGAGAGAAGAGAGATGCAAATGGAGAGAAATTGAGATTGATATGAAAATGGAACTGTGGAAGGGTAAGTTTTTTATATAAGCTATTATGCTTGGAAAACTTGGTATGGTTGACAGCTCGGTGCTATTTACTTAGACTGCTTAGTATGTGTAATGTGTATCAGTTGAAATTTTCTAGCAAAGACTTAAAACATAGATCAGGTTTGTTTTTTTTAACAAAATAAACAAACATAATAGTATAGTTTATTCCCAAATACTTTTCAAAAGTTGATAGAGACCTGCTTTAGTAAGATATTAATTTGTATAGTTTATTAGTTTAAATTTGTAGTGCTAATATGTCTATAGAGCTATAAAATAAATACGCGAATTGTAATATTTTGCATTGGTAATCGCTAATGACGCAGCGTAGGAAGCGAATTCGACGATGTAAATCGAATCCGTTCAGGATCTCACACGATTAGCGGAAATAATCGGTGAATCGATGATAAATCAATGAATTTAAGAATACCGAAATGCCCAAATCCGTTGATCATGAAGATACCGGACTTTAGCAATCTTCGACACGTTGATCGCGCACGATACCGTGAGAGAAGATCTTCAATTCTTCGAATGTTGATCAAGCGCACTTGATTCCGTGAATTGGCTTCAACAATCGTTGATTCGAGAGCACTCGAATGCCGAAAGTGGAGAAAGGAGATAACACTCAACTTCCAATTTGAATGGAGGCACAAAGCAAAAACCAAATTTTATTTAAAATTCAATAACCTTTACAAGTGACTCAACACTATTTATAGGCTTACAATTCCACAGACCGACCTACCAAACATACACGACCTGACACAGGTCGAAAACAACCTAACAATTACAACACTACAACACAACAAAATACAACCGAACGACTTTCGACCTACGACTTAGTATATGTCGTTAACGTCCTAATAGACACGGCATAACATTCAACATCATACGCGACTTAGGGAAGTTCGGCAGCGACTTACTTCTCGCGACCTAAACTATGTCGCTCGCGACCTTCTTCATCTGGTCGTTTGCGACTTAAGGTTAGCTCGCGGTGAAGGATAGCACGACAACGACTTAGAGTTAGCTCGCGGTGAAGGGTAGCAGAGCGACACGGTGGAGCATCGAAGGTCGTTCGCGACTTTATGGTCATTCGCGACTTTGTGGCTGGAGATGGCATAGGTCGTTCTCGACCTAAGGAGGAGAAGCTTCGTCTCGACCTTCAGCTTCGCGACCTTCAGCTTCGCGACCTTCAGCTTTGCAACTTAAGTAGGAGCTTCGACCTACTGGAGAGATTTGGGCCTCTTCGCCGCGACCTAGGGCAGCGCGACTCAAGGAGGAGCGGCGATCTCGATTTGAGGTATGCGCTTCATCATCATCCCCTTGTTGGAAGGAATTCGTCCTCGAATTCACACTCTCGTCATCTTCGACAAGTTCCTCCCCATAATAAGGAATTAAGTGTTTGACATTGAAAACATCAGAAGTATGAACCTCTTCCGGCAACCTTAACTGATACGAATTATCATTGATCTTCTTTATGATTTCTAAAGGACCAATCTTTCTAGCAGCTAGTTTGTTGTAAGTACCAACAGGAAATTGATCCTTGGTCAATACTGCATATACAAAATCTCCTTCTTTGAAGACAACACTTCTTCGTTTCTTATCCGCCATTTGTTTATACTTCTCATTCGTCTTCTCCAATCGTTCCTGAACGATTCTATGGCATTCTGTCAACCCATCAACAAAATCAGCAGCTCGCTTAACTGTCCCCTTCGGTTTTGGCACTATTGTCAAATCCAACGGCCCCTTTGGTAAGCTTAAATATACAATTTGAAATGGACTGAAACCCGTACTACGGTTGATAGCATGATTATGAGCAAACTCCGCTTGATATAACTTCACATCCCAACTCTTTAGATTATCCTTCACATGACCCCGTAATAAATTTCCCAACGATCTGTTCACAACCTCCGTCTGTCCATCTGTCTGCGGATGATAAGCGCTACTGAATTTCAACTTTGTTCCCACCATCTTCCACAAACTTAGCCAAAAATGACTTAGAAATCTGGTATCCCTGTATGAAACTATAGATTCTGGTAAACCATGTAAACAGTAGATCTCTTTAAAGAACAATTGTGCCACATGAACTGCATCCGCCGTCTTCTTACAAGCAACAAAATGTACCATCTTCGAGAAACGGTCCACTACAACATAGATAGAGTCATTTCCCCTTTGAGTCCTCGTCAAACCCAACACGAAATCCATGCTTACATCTACCCACGGTTTTGTCGGAACAAGTAAAGGCATATACAAACCGCATTTGTAGCTGTCCCCTTCGAAACTTGACAAACATGACATCTCTGAACAAACTTTTCAACTTCTTTTCTCATTGACGGCCAAAAATATGACCTTGAGATTAACTGCAAAGTACGATCCTGACAAACATGTCCTTCTTCATGCAACTCTTTTATAATTTTCATTCTCAAGCTGCAGTTTGGTACGCACAATCGATTTCCCTTGAATAAGAATCCATCTACCAATACAAATTCATCAGTACTCTCATCCTTGGCTTTCTCAACAATCTTCGTAAAGTAAGAATCCTCCTCAAACAACTCTGGCAATAGTTTAAATCCTGTCACTTCAACCTTCATTGACGTCAACAAATGATTCCTCCTACTCAAGGCATCTGCTACATGATTCGTCACCCCTGATTTGTGCTTTACAACAAAAGTAAACTGCTGTAGATACGCGGCCCATGAAGCGTGTCGAGCTGAAATTTTTTCCTGCCCTTGCAAATGTTTCAAAGCTTCAGGATCCGTATAAAGAACAAACTCTTTCCGAAACAGATAATGCCTCCAGTACTTCACAGCTTGAACAATTGCGTAAAACTCCACGTCATATGTGATATATCTTAACTTGGCTCCCGACAACTTCTCACTGAAATAAGTAACTGGTCTTCCATTCTGACTCAATACTCCACCAATTCCAACCTTCGAAGCATTAGTGTGTAACTCGAACAATATCTGAAAATCCGGCAGTACCAGAATGGGTGCTGTCGTCAAAAGTGTCTTGATCTTCTCAAAAGCTAACTCTGCTTCCTCTGTCCACACGAACTTTTTTCCCTTCATGCAATCGGTTACAGGTGCCATCACACTGCTAAAATATGGAATGAATCTTCGATAAAAAGATACCAACCCATGAAAGCTCCTTACTTCAGTAATTGTCTTGGGTTGTGGCCAACTCCTGACAGCTTCCACTTTGCTTTCATCCACTTGAATACCTTCCTTCGACAGAACATATCCCAAAAACAAAACACTGTACGTCATGAACACGCACTTCTTCGTTGCTGCATAGAATTGCTCCTGTCATAGAATCAACAGCACTTCTCGCAAATGCTGGATATGCTCTTCCATACTCCCACTATAGATCAAAATGTCGTCAAAGTAAACTACTACAAACTTACCAATAAATGGTCTGAAAATCTGGTTCATCACTCTCATAAAAGTACTAGGAGCATTTGACAAGCCAAACGGCATAACCAGCCATTCGTATAGACCCTTCCTAGTTTTAAAAGCAGTCTTCCACTCATCACCTGGTCTAATACGAATCTGATGGTATCCACTCTTCAAGTCAATCTTTGAGAACACAACAGCTCCACTCAACTGATCAATCAAATCGTCGAACCTCGGCATAGGAAACTTGTATCTTACAGTGATCTTGTTTAGAGCCCAATTGTCCGCACACATCCGCCAAGTCCCATCCTTCTTCGGTACCAATAAGGCTGGCACTGCACAAGGACTCAAGCTCTCCTGAACATGCCCTTGTTCTAACATTTCCTCCACCTGCCTTCTTAGTTCCTCATGCTCCTTAGGACTCATCCGGTAATGTGGCCTGTGAGGTAATACTGCTCCTAGCACAAGATTAATCTGATGCTGTATATCCCTCAACGGTGGTAATTCTTTGGGCAGCTCTTCGGGAAACACATCCTCGAATTCTTCCAACACTGGTTTGACTTCCTCTGGAACTACAACAGATTCAGTAGTTTCACGTCCAATTAACAAAAACACCACTGGACTCTCCTCTACTTCTCCAACAAACTCCTTCAAAGTCAACAAAGTCTTCAACTCCTCAATCTCTTTTGACTTGCTCTCTCCTTGCTGTCTCTTCTTCGGAACTAAAATGATCTTAACACCTTCAAACATAAAGCTGTAGCTGTTGGTTCGACCATCATGTTGCACTGCTCGGTCATACTGCCATGGTCTTCCCAAAAGCAAGTGACAAACATCCATCTCCACAACATCACACCAGATCTCGTCTTTATACTTCTTCCCAATAGAAAATGGAACATGAACTCGCCTGTCCACCTTCACCTCCCCTCCTTTTCTCAACCACGCTAACTTGTAAGGATTTGGATGCTTCTCCGTCTTCAACTTCAACTTTCTCATAGCTTCGGTAGAAATGATATTGTCACAACTTCCCGCATCAATCACAAATTTACACACCTTTCCTAGTATAGTGCATGTCGATTGAAAGATATTACTCCTCAATCAACTAGCCTCTTCTTCCTATTTCGGTGTCAAACATGATCTCCTCAAATTAAATTACATCATTCATCTCCCGACGCGATATCTTGTTCATCCTCTTCAAATGGATTAGAATGACCTTCATCAACATCCTCATCTTCAATCTCAGCAATCATTGCCCGCTTCTTCGGCTGTAGACATTCATTGGTCTTGTGGCCAAACTCTTGACAATTAAAGCACTTGATACTATTGTGGACCTTGGTCTTTGCTACCTCATTGACAACCGGTTTAGTAACAGCCTTTGAAACAGTAGTATTGCTACTAGCTCCCTTCACTTGATTGTTGGAATTTGTAAACACACCACCTCCTCGTCTTCCCTGCTTCTCTCAAGCCAACGCTTTCTGGTGTGCTTCAGCCACAGATCTAGGGTCAAACATATTTACCATGTCCTGGATCTGGATCCTCAACCCTCCAACAAATCTAGCGGTCAACTGTTCTTCCGTCTCCATGATATCATTCCTAGCAATGATTTGGTAAAATTCATCCGCATAATCATTAACTGACTTTGTCCTCTGCCTTAGATTTTGTAAGCGTTGATACATAAGAGATTGATAATTGTAAGGTAAGAAAGTAGCTTTCATTAACTTCTTCATCTTCTCCCATGAAACAATCTTTGACTTCCCCATTCTCTCTCGTGTAAGTTTAGTCTGCTGCCACCATGCCATAGCTCTCCCTCTCAATCTCGTAGCAACCAACTTAACTCTGCGATTCTCGGGAACTTCTTTGAAGTCAAAAATTTTCTCAACATTTGAAACCCAATCCAAAAATTCTTCCGCAATCATACCACCCTTGAATTCCGAAATTTCCATTTTCATTCCCGATTCCCATCTACGGTCATCTTCATATTCTCTAGCTCGACTCCACACTTGACCTCGATCTCGGTAATGAACACTTCCTCTATCACCATCAAACTCCTCATCAAAATCTGACGCATATCGTTGTCGATCATGACCACCAACACCTCTACCACCACCATTTCTTCGATCTACATTCCTCTGATCACGATAATCCACATCTCTCCGATTTCGTTCATCAACATTCCTATCACGATCGTCAACATTCCTACGATCATGATCTCCTCTTCTCTCCCGATCTGACTGTGGTTAAACTTTGTTTCCCCCATGACTCGATTCAGGTGAAACCCTTCTTCTACTTTGATTCATTTCAAGCATCATTCTCTCTAATCGACCAATCACTTCATTCAACTTCTCAGTGAAACTCTCGTTGATTCGTTGCTCCATTTCATCGGCCTCTTCTCTTCCATACAAAGCATTAATATTGCGATGACGTTGAGCTCGTCTCGGTGGCATGATTTAACTTCAACAAATTCAAAAAAATTCAAACACTTTCCGATCTTTGATCCAAATGATATGGATCGAAACTCCCAACTTGTTGCAACTTCACGATGAACACGATGAATACCAAACTTCTCAACAATTGCAAATCTGATCTTCAAACTACAAATTCTCGAAACCCAATTCTCCAAATGATGCAAACTTCTTGCGATCAAGCTCTGATACTAAACTGACGCAGCGTAGGAAGCGAATTCGACGATGTAAATCGAATCCGTCCAGGATCTCACATGATTAGCGGAAATAATCGGTGAATCGATGATAAATCAATGAATTTAAGAATACCGAAAGGCCCAAATCCGTTGATCACGAAGATACCGGACTTTAGCAATCTTCGACACGTTGATCGCGCACGATACCGTGAGAGAAGATCTTCAATTCTTCGAACGTTGATCAAGCGCACTTGATTCCGTGAATTGGCTTCAACAATCGTTGATTCGAGCGCACTCGAATGCTGAAAGTGGAGAAAGGAGATAACACTCAACTTCCAATTTGAATGGAGGCACAAAGCACAAACCAAATTTTATTCAAAATTCAACAACCTTTACAAATGACTCAACACGCTTATTTATAGACTTACAATTCCACAGACCGACCTACCAAACATACACGACCTGACATAGGTCGAAAACGACCTAACAATTACAACACTACAACACAACAAAATACAACCGAACGACTTTCGACCTACGACTTAGTATAGGTCGTTAACGTCCTAACAGACATGGCATAACATTCAACATCATACGCGACTTAGGGAAGTTCGGCAGCGACTTACTTCTCGCGACCTAAACTATGTCGCTCACGACCTTCTTCATTTGGTCGTTCGCGACTTAGGGTTAGCTCGCGGTGAAGGATAGCACGACAACGACTTAGAGTTAGCTCGCGGTGAAGGGTAGCAGAGCGGCACGGTGGAGCATCGAAGGTCGTTCGCGACTTTATGGTCGTTCGCGACTTTGTGGCTGGAGATGGCATAGGTCGTTCTCGACCTAAGGAGGAGAAGCTTCGTTCGCGACCTTCAGCTTCGCGACCTAAGGAGGAGCTTCGACCTACTGGAGCGATTTGGGCCTCTTCGCCGCGACTTAGGGCAGCGCGACTCAAGGCGGAGCGGCGATCTCGATTTGAGGTATGCGCTTCGTCAGCTAACAAGGTTGGATTATTTGTAGTTCAACTGCGTATACAATGATATAAATATAAGGAAATTATGTATATGATTTTCTAAATCTTTTTTAAGTAGCTCAAGCCTTGATGTATATGAAAATAATGCATATCTACCAAACATCTTTATGAATAAATTAAATTGTTCATCAATAGTACGCACATGTTGTGGAAAAAACATTCAACCTTTTCAGTATTAAGTAGGAAATGTGCACATAGTTTGGTTTGCCAAATTGAACAATTGATAACTAATGATTTGATGCACCACGCTTTATTTTATTTTAGAACTGAAGCTATACAGTCTTCATAAAAAGAGAGCGATGCCAAACAAATACTCACCACAACAACCATGGCAGGTTCAAAAATAATTTATCTAATTGCTTTCTTTAGCTATCTACATACATTATTAGACGTATATTATCATTGTTGATTTAACAATTGTTAGATTCATTATGTGTTATATGCATGAAACTTAGAATACAGCCTTAAACTACATTTAATGTGTATTACACATAGCAATAAAAAAAAGGGTAACTGATAAAAATAAGTGAAATCGCTTGTCCAATCTCTATCAAATTATAAACTAATTATGAATACGAGGATACAAGGAATAGGAATATGTTATAGTGTATTATATATTAAAGAGCGGTATAATTAATAATTATTTTGACTCTGTTTAGAGTTGAACTATGGGCTACATCAAATCCTTTCAATAGATTAGTACTCATCAAGTCATCCCTTTTCAGTGAATCAATATCAACAATAACAATCATTCATATTTATTCCAAAACAAGCAACACTAAATTTTAGTTTCATAAAAAATTAATAGCATATCTGTTAAGTTCATACATTGTTGGACTTTTTTAAACCTTTTTATTTAAAGTTGACTTTTTGAAGCTCATATTTACATCTAATGCTTAGAGGCATCGTCATCTCTTATTTTTCTATATTCGTTGGCATAATGATTTCTATAACGAATGAAATTGGTTTAATGAAGTTGGAGACAAGTAGTGAGAGAATCATAGATGGATTTAAGAAAATTGGTTTCTTTATTACTATATCACTATTTAAAGTTAACAGTTATGACATTGTTAGTTTGATCATTTAAAACAACAACTACCATTAGTTATCTGAGGGAAACGACTTTCACTCTACTATTGTAAGAAAGGTCATGGTCTGCTATAGTTTGGATGTTACTTATTTGCTAACCACAGAATCCATTATAGGAGTTTTAGTTGCTTTTCTAGAAAAAGTTTATATAATAGATCAGCTCCTCTATTAATTGCTTGAAGTTTAAAGAATGTTAGAGGGAAAATAACATACTCTATAAAATCCATCTTATTATTTTTAAAAGGAAATTTGCTGATTTATTTTCATTTTCAAAGGTATTTAATCTAGCTAGAAGCGTGTGAATCTGAGAGTATATTTGAAGGCCTTCTTCCAAAAGATATATAAATGTTTATGCAACAATAGCATCAAATTCTGTAGAAAATAGTTAGGGAACTTACTGCCTTAGAGAGTATCCTAATCCTCCCTAGAATACTACACTTGCTTAGGCGGCTTATATGGCATTGCTTGGTTGGAAGATAGGTATATGTCTATTTTATTTTACTATTTTATTTACTTTAGAGTCAACGTTGTTGTAAAGTAAAATGTTTCTGTTTGCATGTTACCGTTTGTATTTTTTATATTAATAGTTCCCAAAATGTAACTTCGCCTGTGTATTTTTCTATGATGTCCGTCCTAAGCCAGGATAAAGAAGGAGGGTCGTGATAGGCTTGGCGAGCCAACGTAAAAACCATAGTCTCTCTTATGGAAATAGAACCTAATTATATTTTTCTGGGGCACAACCACTTTAGGATGCGCCATATTGAGGCTTGGGTATGGTAAAAAGTGAGCAACAGCTGGGTCGCCACTCCCTTAGTGGCACGCCATATCGAGGCTTAGGTATAGTGATAAATATGCAATGGCTGGATCGTCACACCCTTAGTGGCGCACTGCATCGACGCCCCGGTGTAGTAATAAATGAGAAAGGGTCTTCACACTTTACTCGGTGGGTGCGAGGAGTAAGGAAGCTAGTCGATGAAAGTAGGATTCAGTTTGGTAGTTGGAATGTAGGATCATTAACAGGAAATCTAAGAGAGATAGTTGATACTATAACTAGGAGACGTGTAAATATCTTATGCATTTAGGAGACCGAATGGACGTGCCAAAAGGCGAAGGAGGTGGAGAACACAGGCTTCAAGTTATGATACATGGGAAAAGAATATAACAAGAATGGGGTAGACATCTTAGTTGACAAGAACTTTAGAAATGGAGTGGTCGACGTTAGGAGACAAGAGGACAGGATCATCATAGTCAACCCGGTAGTGAGCGATATGTTTCTGAATATCATTGGTGCTTATGCCCCACAAGAAGGTCTAAGTAAATCCATTAAGAGTAATTTCTACGAAGAGCTAGATGTCATGGTTAGAGATGTGCCTAATAACGAAAAACTTTCCATATGAGGAGACTTCAAAGACCATGTCTGTACAATTAGTGGGGGATTTGAGAGAGTGCATGGTGGTTTTGGATATTGCGATAGGAACCAAGAAGGAGAAGAAATACTGAAATTTGATATTGCTTATGACCTCATGATAGCTAATACCTTCTTTAGAAAGTGAAGAGACTTTATCTTTACTAGAAGAGATGACAAACGAGCTTGTGTAGATTACCAAATCATAACTAGAGAATATGCCAGCTCACAACATCAACTTTTGATATCCGAGTTTCATCTTCAAATACATGTTCGACAGGATAAAGGAGCCAAGATTAGTCGGACGAAATGGTGGAAGCTCAAAGGAGCTTATGGGTGTTTAAGGATAGAGTGATGGGAGAAGGGGCATGGGATATGGAAGGAGAAGAATATCACATGTGGGATACGATGACAACGCGCATTCGGAAAGTGACCACTGAGGTGTTTGGGATAACGAAAGGAAATAAAAACGAACCCAAAGATTCATGATGGTGGAACAGTGATATGCAAAAGGCTATCAAAGAGAAGAAGGAATGCTATAAGTGCTTGCATCATCATAGAAGCTAGGACAACATGCAAAAGTACAAAGTGATAAAGAAGAACGCAAAGAGAGTGGTGAGTGAAGCAAGGGGTCGGGAATATGAAGACCTATATCATAAGCTAAGTACACAGAAGGGTGAAAAAAATATCTATTGGATAGCTAAGCTCTGTGAGAGGAAGACAAGAGACTTCAACCAAGTTAGATGCATCAAAGATGTCAATAATAGACTTTTGTGAAGGACGATGAGATAAAAAATAATTGGAGAGAGTACTTCGACAAACTATTTAATGAAGAAGGTGATAGCACTACGATCAAGATAGATGACTCTTTTTATGACACCAGTAGATATGTTGTTCGGAGAATTCAAGAATCCGAGGTAAAGGAGGCGCTAAAACGGATGAAAGTAGCCAAGGCATTGGGGCCTGATGACATCCCCATTGAGGTGTGGAGATGCCTTGGAGATGCAGGGATAGCCTGACTAACTAAGTTGTTCAATAATATTTTCAAATCAAACAAAATGCCAGATGAGTGGAGGAGAAGCATATTAGTTCCAATTATGAAGAATAAAGGAGATGTCAAAAGTTGCACAAATTACAAAGGAATTAAGTTTATGAGTTATACAATGAACATTTGGGAGAGAGTCGTTGAAAATCGATTAAGAAGAATGATAAGGGTTTCAAAAAACCAATTTGGTTTCATGCCTGCGAGGTCGACCACGGAGGCGATTTACTTGATAAGACAACTTATGGAGAGGTTTAGGGAGCAATAGAAAGATATACACATGGTATTTATCAATTTGGAGAAAGATTATGATAAAGTACCGTGAAAGGGGATGTGATGGACTCTGGAAAAGAAGAGAGCCCCAACAAAATACATTACCCTTATCAAGGATATGTATGTCGATGTTATGACTAATGTCAGAGCATGTGATGGTAAAACCAGCGACTTCCCCATTAACATAGGATTACATCAACGGTCACCTTTGACTCGCTACATTTTTGCCATAGTGATGGATGGAGTTATGAAGAGTATACAAGGTGAGATTCCTTAGTGTATATTATTTGCTGACGATGTTGTGCTAATTGTTGAAAGTAGGACCGGGGTTGATAAACGACTGGAGATATAGAGACAGACTTTAAAATCAAAGGGATTTAGGCTTAACAGTACTAAAACAGCGTATATGAAGTGCGAGTTCAGCGGTATTCGATCAAACGATGGATATTAGTTTTAGAATTCGAGCGGGATGGGTAAAATGACGATAAGCATCTGGCATCCTGTATGGCAGAAAAGTCCCACATAAGCTTAAAAGAAAGTTCTACAGAACGGTAATTAGGCCTGCGATGTTGTATGATGAAAAATTTTGGCCTGGTGAAAGCCAACACGTCCAGAAGATAAGCGTAGCAGAGATTTGTATGTTGTGATGGAGCTGCAGTCATATAAGAAGAGACCGAATTAGAAATGATGATAAATGTGATAAACTTGGTAGTACCAATTGAAAATAAGCTAATTCAACATCGCTTAAAATGTTTTGGACATCTTCAACGAAGGCCGCCTGAGGCACTTGTGAACGTTGGAATTATAGGTCGCATCGAATACTCAAAGAGAGGTGGCGGTCGACCAAGATTAACATGGGAGGAAGTAGTAAAAAGGGACTTGAAGGATTAGAGTATATCCAATGAGCTTGTGTCGGACAGGAGCGCGTGGAAGTTAGCGATCTACGTACCGGAACCATGAGCTATGATTTTTATAAATTTTAGATTATAGGACTAGGGAATAGGAGCCTATGACATGACATTTGGTCTTTGGTCAATATTACTATTAGTACCATTATCATTATTAGTATTATTATTATTATCATTTATATATATATATATATATATATATATATATATATATATATATTTTTTTATTTTACATAGTTATTATCATTATTTATTTACATATTTGACTTTATATCGTTATTGTTATTGTTATTGTTATGACTTTTAAATTGACTTTGTCATTTAGTCTTAGGCTCCATCTCTAGCTGACCTCAACTTGTTTGGAAATAATGGCTTAGTTATTGTCGAAGTTCCCAAAATGTAGGGCCTACTGTAAGAATAATTCAGATCAAGGATTCACCAAAGTTAAAAACATTGTATGTATTATTATAGGAACATGCACTTGAGTTACCTCTGTCGTTAAGTGCCTTCTCGTATGCCTGAAATTGGAATAACAGTTGTACATATTTAACACATTTGAATATAAGTAGGGATGTCAATGGATACTCGAAAAATTCGAAATTTGTATGCATCTCATTCGAAAAGCAGATAAATATCTGACATCCGGAAAAATGAATGCGGATACAGATTTGAAGACATCCGCATCAAAAAATTATCCGTCCGGTATTTTTCAAGATTATAGTTTAAATTATATATATTTTAGTACAGTGAAAGATATTTATCTATGGTTTTACTACGTTCGAAGTTTATATTATGCGCAATAAAGCATATTAACTGCTCAAAACTATTTATTATCATTAAAAAAAATTTCTTAACACTTCGATAATTAATGTGATTGAAAAATATTTACGTTAAATAAAAAATTTCCATTTATATTTCTTGATTTATCAGTTGCTAGGGGATAGGATAATTATTCGATTTCCGTCTGTATCCACAGATGCGGATATCTGATTTCCAAAAATGATTTCGGATGCGGATGCAGATATGACAATAACCGCATCCAAAAGTATCCGTTGACAGGTCTAAATATAAGCTCTCTGGGACGTCCCAATGTTTCATCCGTTCTCCATGCGAGAAAGCCATCGTTGGCGCGACTAATGGTGCAGCCTGAGTGATGGTAGTGGTCGGTTTGACCGTAGAAGTATTGCTGTCCTGAGTCATTGTCGGTCTGAAACCAAATGGACTCGGTCAGTACAAACTTATTATCAAAATAATAATATCGCTTTAAGATTGTTATCAATTTGCCGTAGCAGTAGAAGTAAAGCAATGCTGTTGATCGATATCAGAAAAGTAAGTTAAAAGCAATACCGTAGTAGTACAGTCCGCTCTTGTAAGACGTGTCAGAGTCCAGTAGCACTGTTCCCTTAAAGCGATATTGCTCCCCCAATGGCGCACAGGGGTTGAATAGCAATTCGCCTCCAAAGGTTAAACGGACCGTTCTCTGCACCGCTGCGCTAGGTCCGCAGAGAATCTGGCGAACTCAGGGAAATATATGGCAGAACAGAACGCAGGAGAGAAGATGAAGAGCAGTAAAAAATTTCGTGTTTTGTGAACTTGAATTCTGAGCTTCTTATAGGGTAGCACGCGTCTGATCGGAAAGGTTGCGACCCTTTACCAATCGGCGCGCCTATTTTGAACTGTTGTGACGGTTTAGACCAACGAAATCTTTCTTGGGTTAATATCGATTTGTTTTCTTCTAAATCTCACGTCTATTATTTCTTTATCTAGGGTGATTCACACAACTTGCGAAGTGAGTCTCCCAAGTAGTAGTATCAACTGTTATGTACATAATGACTTGAAGTTTCTTTGATTGTCTTCTATCTGTTGCATGAATATCAATCTGGCGTCTCCTTTATACAATCTTAGGTGAAAACCAGGACCTCAGCTCATAACACGTACAATCTTGGTTCACATGTCATATGTCATGCAATATGGAAATCTTGATCTAAGTGCAGACCGTGTGTTCATGCTCATGTATATGGGCTCAAATCCTGCCAATGAAAATTTTACTTTTGTGGACAATGTGTTGCCGTTGTCTACACAGGTTGTGAATCATAGGGATGCGGATCTTGTTTGCTTGTGGCACAAGGTTAGTTTTCTCTTACCTATTATTTTTAAGAATCCATCAATTTTACAACAAAATGGAGATATTATCTCTACTATTGTTGGCCTTTTTTTATAATCAACTTTAAAAAAAATTACTGAAAATTTTGTAAAAGACACTTGTGTTTTTGTTGAAGAAAAGTTTGAAGCAACTTAAACTATCTATAAACATCCAAACTCAGTAAAATGAACTTCTCAAATTAGCAATGCCTAACTTGATATTAATAACAGCCCGCCTAAATTTCCAAACGTTCACATACACAAAGTATAACCCACTAGCTGTATATTCGAATCATGTAATTTTCTGACAAAGCTATACATGTTGACAATATTGTTTTATCTTTAAAAGCTTTATATAGTTAATATCACTTTTTTGGGTTGAAGTGATTCTACATATAGGCTACGTTTTTCTTAATTTTATCATCACTGACTGCTAAATTTGTACAACAGTGAACTGTTGTTTCCAGTAATTGTTTATTATATGCTTGGACCCTTGGTGTATATTTTACAAGAAATCCACTATCCTTTTTAAACGAGAGAAGTATGTGGCTCAAGGATACAAAAATCAGATATAACCCAATCTCACAAGCAAAGAGGTTTCAAAGGAAATCTACAGCCCATCCAAGCCCAAAAGCCAATTTATCAAATTTTGTATAGCTATGCAACTTTGGATTGTATAAATATGAAAGAATGTAACAATACTATGTATCAATTTTCATTCTTCTTCAATAAAAAAGTATCAAATTCCTTTTTGGTATCGAAGCAGGCTCACTGCCTGCAGTCGACATCTCAAAGAAAAGGGAGAGAAACTCATCAAAACTTTTGTCATCATCTGAGTTACAGATCCACATCTAAAGTGTCATACCTCGCCAGTTTTGAATCTGGCGGCATTAACACTCCAAATTGGATCTTGAGGAAAAACAACAAGAAATCAATCATTCTCAAATCAAGAAATTCATCAAACGGATCACAGCATCAAAAGAAAGTGTCATCCAACAAAGCTCATCAGAATATCATTCATCAACTGAAACTTTGTGGTTGCATCATACCTGGACCAGTGATCTTGTTCTGTCTCAGTAATTGAAATCTTGATTGAGTTTTAAACTGTTTCTTGACAGTTTTTCATCTTGTTTACTCGAATTCTTCATCTTTGTATTCATGGTGTTTGTTTCCATCATGAGTAATGAATCCAACACTGCATCATCAGAGGATGCAAATAACTCTCAGCAAACTACAATAGCAGCTGAGAACCTTATCAAGACCATCATCATCCTATAGAGCTAACTCGTGACTCTCCATCTAGATGAAGACAATTATTTACTATGGGAGCTTCAGGTTGAAACTGCCACTCAAGGTTATGGAATTGAAGGATACATCCTTGGAACCATCTCAATCCCACCAAAATTCATCACAGTTTAGGAAAACAAAGTTGTCAGTAACAAAGAATACACAAAGTGTCATAGACAAGACAGACGGATTTACTCTTGGCTACTATCATTCATAAATACAAAATTACTGTCACATGTAATAGGATGCAAAACTACTAACGAAATATGGACAATAGTGGAAAAAGTTTTTAACACTCAGTCTGCAGCAAAGGTTATGTACCACAAAAGACAACTTCAAAATATCAAGAAAGATAACCATATTATGAGGGAATATCTATCCAAGATTAAAACAACATGTGATCTTCTTAAGGCGGTAGATCATAAAGTTTCAAACTCAAAAAAAATCTTGATCATACTCAATGGTTTAAGTGATGAATATGAGCTGGTGGTTGTTGTAATAGCTTCTCAAAAGAATTTGCCATCTATAGATGATGTACATTCAATCTTACAGGCACATGAAGCAAGAATTGATGATAAAAGGCCATAAGAATCAGATTTCTCTATCAACTACACAGCTAACCAAAGAAAAAAAATCAAAATAGTAGCAAAACCGAACAAGCAACTCAAAGAAGTGGCTACACTAACAGATCAAGAGGAAGAGGAAGATGGGGCAACAACAACAAGCCAAAATATCAGATCTGTGAAAAAGTAGGTCACACAGTGGTAAAATGTCATTTCAAATACTCCAAACGGAATAATAACATTCGAAGAAGCAGCAGCTACAATGTTAATATGGCATAAAATAGTGTCAGTCAAAATGATAACAGCAACAAAGGTCAAAGTTCAAATGATACTGCTAGGGCTGAACACATTCAGGATGAATCTTAGTATCTAGACTCTGGGGCCATAAATCATATCACTAACAGCCTTGACAATTTAAACCTTGGATGCAAGGAATACAGAGGTAATCAAACGATTTGCATGGGGAATGGTAAGTTTTCAAAATTTCTCATGCTGGTAATGCCTATATCAAAGGTAAAAGGCAGTTATTCTTACATAATTTATTAAGAGTTCCAAAAATAAAAAAGAATCTTATAAGTGTATCTCAGTTTGCTCTTGATAACAATGTATATTTTGATTTTTATCCTAAATATTGTTTAATCAGAGACATACTGAGTAGGGATATTCTGTTGCAGGGTGACACAAAAAAGGGCTTTACAAATTTAAATCTACCAACTACAGCAATGTCACAAAGGAACAGAACCAATATAACTTGAGTATAAAAAGAAATAATAGAGATACATTTAATCTTTGGCATTGCAAACTTAGTCAACCTAGAAGTAAAGCTGTAAGGCAAATTCTTGTTGAAAATAAAATAAAGTTTGATGATATTTCCTTACCCTGTGTATGTATTTATTATCAAATGGACAAGAGTCACAAGTTAGCTATTAATGACTAATCAACACAATACACTAAACCATTAGAATTAGTTACCACTGATTTATGGGGTCCTGCACCCGTATGCTCAGATTTTGGATTTAAGTACTATATTTCATTTGTAGATGCATATTCAAGATATAGTTGGATATACTTCTTAAAAACAAAATCTGAGTCATATAATGCAGTCATATGTTTTATAACAATGGCTGAAAAACAAACTAATTCTCAAATTAAAATCTTCTAGTCTGATGGTGGGACTGAATATAAAACTCTCAACAGCTATTCTCAAAAAAGGAGAATCATACACAGAACTACATGTCCCTACACATTTGAGAAAAATGGTCTAGTAGAAAGAAAACATAGGCATATTGTTGAATCCGGTCTTACTTTACTAGCTCATGCCTCAATGCCATTGAAATTTTGGCCTGAAGCATTCAATACAGTTGTTTATCTGATAAACAGACTGCCAACAAAGGTTCTTAAGGGAATCGGTGCTATAGAGAATCTGTATAAGAACAAACCATATTACTTTAGCTTAAGAACCTTTGGATGTCTTTGTTTTCCTTACACTAGACCATACAACACAAACAAGTTGAATTTCATATCTAAACCATGCACCTTTCTAGGGTACACTACAAACCAGAAATGATACAAATGTCTAGATGACAGTGGAAAGTGACTAGACATGTTGTTTTTAATGAGTATGTATTTCCTTTTAGCAAATCTAAGATGAAAACAACAAGCAAAGTCTACAATCCAAAAGCATCCATACCCGACTTACCGATTTACACTGAGATTGAACATCATATAAGGGCAAAGGAGGCTACTAAGAATCAGAATATACAATCTAGAGAATTTGTTCAGCAAGACCCATATTGGATAGACAATCTCAGTCATGCCAGTCCTTCACCTACAGATCCAATAGAAAATAGGGAGCAAGGTCAGGTAGATAGTCATTAGATGATTCTCAAAGGTCAACAGAAGACATTGACATAGTGAACTTACCTCATAATGATGCTAAAATAAGACCTTCCCATCTTATGGTTACAAGAGCCAAGAGTGGCATCTTCAAACCAAAAACTTACACAGCAAGATTAAGTGCTCATGAACTAGTTACATATGATCAAGCTGTCATAGACAAAAATTGGAGAAATGCCATGAGCGAAGAATATAGTGCCCTTATTAAGAACAGAACATGGGATCTTGTATATCCACTAGACAAAGAAAACATTGTGGGATGCAAGTGGACATACAAAATTAAGAAAAATCCAGATGGGACCATAAACAAATACAAAGCAAGACTAGTTGCAAAGGGATACACACAGCAATATGGGTTTGACTTCAACGAAACCTTCTCCCTAGTGGTCAAACCATCCACAATTAGAATTATTCTCACTATTGCACCACACAAGAAATGGGACATAAGGCAATTGGATGTCAAAAATGCATTCCTCAATGTTGTTTTACATGAGGAAATTTATATGGAATAGCCACAAGGTTTCAGCAAAAATGAAAATTATGTGTGCAAATTGAATAAGGCTATTTATGGCCTTAAGCAAGCTCCAAGAGTCTAGTTTGATAGACTAGAATCAACATTAACAGATCAAGGATATCAGTCTACCAAATCAGACAACTCACTTTTTATCAAAATCAATGATGTGTCAATTGTCTATATACTAATATATGTCGATGATTTAATTATTACCGGTAACAACAGAGAAGAAATCAAGCACATCATCACTTATTTAAACAAGCAACTCTCTATAAAAGACCTTGGAGACATCAGCTACTTCTTAGGCATAGAAGTCAAGAGGAAAGAAAATTATGAAATAATCTTATGTCAAAGAAAATATATTCATGAGCTACAAGACAAAACAAAAAGAAGTGATGCAAAGCCACAACCAACTCTCATGATAAGCAGTTAACATTACTCTAAAAACAGGGAAGAAGCCATATTTAGTGTTAAACAATATAGAAGTGTTGTAGGGGAATTACAGTATGCAACTATAACAAGACCTAACATTGCTTATAGTGTTAACAAGGTCTTTCAATTTTTACAGAATCCACTTGACGAGCATTGGAGAGTTGTAAAGAGGATTCTCAGATATTTGAAGGGAACATAAAATTATGGCCTATCATTCAAAACATGCAGCAACTTAAACATGGTAGGATATACAGATGCAGACTGGGCCTCAGACACAGATGATAGAAAATCAGTGACTGGCTACTGTATATATATTGGAAATAATCTTATCTCATGGTGTTCAAAGAAACAAGCAACTATATCAAGATCAAGTATGGAAGTCGAACATAGAAGTATAGCAAGCGCTGCTGTAGAAATCATTTGGCTACAATCTATATTGAGTGAACTAAAGCAAAAATCAGATAATGTACCAGTTCTATGGTGTGACAACAAAAGCACAGTGTATATGTCTGCTAATCCAATACTTCATTCTCGAATCAAACACATAAAGATAGATCTATACTTCGTTCGAGAATATGTTCAGAGAGGAAAGCTACAAATAAGCCATATACTTGCTACTTACAAATGCGCAGACATTTTAACTAAGGCTCTTTCAGCCAGGAACTTCAACAAGTTTAGATCTGACCTGAAAGTCAAAGATGACGAGTAGCAAGCTTCTGCTATTGCTTCATATTTGAGCAGCAGCTTAAAGTATCATCAAAGCACAAGACTCGATGACTTTATCTTGTTTCCACTCGCCGAAGCAAGGAATTACCAAAAGACACCAGATCGTAACCTCTGGAATCATCAAAGAGAAGTAATAAGGATTTAAAGCCTTAAGGAGAATGTCCCATGTCAAGATCTGATGTAATTAAGACAGTTTTTTGAAAGCGAATTGGGAATTTTTTGTCATCTGATTGCAAACTCTAACCCTAGGGTTACGTTTGAGGGGGAAAATGAGAGAAGTATGCGACTCAAGGAAATAAAAATGAGATATAACCAAATCTCACAAGTAAAGCGGGTTCAAAGGCAATCTACAGCCCATCTAGGCCCAAAAGCCAATTTCTCAAATTTTATACAGTTTTGCGACTTTGCATTATATAAATACGAAAGAATGTAATAATACTATGTATCAATTTTCATTCTTATTCAATAAAAAAGTATCAAATTCCTTTTTTCTATTACTTTTATATTGTCGTTAACATTTAAGGAATACGAAGTATCATACTCAAGCTGTTTGGTTGCAATTAACTTTTATATTGGAATTAGCATTTATTTACGTTGTCATTAGCTCAAAATCATATAGTTATTAGGTCAGATAGTTAGTATCAGGGAATTTTTAAATCTCGAAGCACATGAAATATGGACACTGCCAGTTTGAAAACTAATCAGTAAACAAAATAATGTTTTGTAGCTATCATATTTAAAATAAATGATTCCAGCATATTGCAATAAACCATTCTATCATTACTCTTCTAAGAATAAATCTTATGAAACTATTTGTACTAAGCTATCTCTACGAATATCATATGAACATCTTTCCTAAAATAATATTATTTACCAATTTTTAAAATTATCTGAAGTACCTAGATAGTTATATTATAACTAATTTTCTCATTACATTACAAAATATTAATGGTACTATATTAGTGTATAATAACATTATCTAATATATTCTAAAACAAGAATAAAATTGGGGTCAAATCATGTAATTGGGTGGATCAATCATAGGCTTGAACTACTCATTTAAATACCATTGTATCCTATAGTGATTTAATAGCATGTATCAATACACGAGATTCTCAAATTAAACGATTGCACAGAAGAATTTCAGAAAATTATTTATTATTAATAACCTTATAGTTCACATAATTTAGTTTTATACACTTAATGTCTCTATTTTGTGAATTTTCTATATCAATATAGTAGCTGACACTTGCAAATATTCTAGGTTTGTTTAGTCTTTAATTTTGTCTGTTTATCTTCATGATTATTTCTGTCCGTGTTATTTGCTCCTTGCACCACTTCAAACAAACCCATGATTTTTTAAATGTTAAGTTCGAAATTTAGATTTTTATTCTATTTTAGAGTGATGGGATTCTGCATACTAGACTAAATGAGGCTAACTATACTTCGCCTATGATTGTATGTTCAAAATTGAGGTGATTGCCTAATATAAATCATAGCTTAGAATTTTCCTATAATAAATCATAGCTTATAATATCAGTAAGTAGTTATTTCTTGTTTATTATTAATTTTTTATCAAGACATAAAACTTAACAATTAAATAAAGACTATAAATAATGGCAGTATAAACACTTACTTTAAAGAGTTCATTCCTAATTATTCTTTATTATTCATTGATAAAAGTATTAAAATAACTAAACTATAAATTAATAAAATTTAAGCACTTGATTATATATATATATATATATATATATATATATATTGTAACGACCCGTCGTTCTGACCGCCCCCAATCGGTAATTAAACCAACTTGAGACGTTCAAAATGACGGATTGTTATTCAGTTTATAGAGTTTAAACAGAATCAGCCACAGAATCACAGAATAATCATAATATTTCACATAAATGAATTTTTTTTTCTTACATATATCAGAGTTTGTACAATGCATTTAATTTTATACAGCGGAATATATCTTTAAGTACAAAAAATTCTTCGAAAAGCTAAAATGAAGCAATTTCCCCAACTCTCTCTAACTTCGCGGCCTGAAAATCTTCAAGCTGTAAAATACTGGGTCTGACCCGAGTATTATATTCAAAAGAAAATAATACACAGGTCAGTCTAATTCAAACTCAGTTATTAGTGCATAAAGGCAGTAATAATCAATTGACAATTAGACGACAGTCAAATATGAATTCACCTATCCGATCCTTTAACAAGAAATCGGATAACGGTAAATATAACACTTAACAGTGTTAAGCAACAAATCAGTAGATTTCAGGTTATCAATGAAGATAGATGAAAGGATTATTGATGAAGATAATTTAGAAAAAAAACATCAGAATTGCCTAAACGACAATTGACTACAAAATCATCAAAATAGATTCAAAATATATTGAATTGTCTACACAAAACAATTTTCATCAAAAAGAAAACATCATTTAAAACATTAGATTTGGTAGGGCTGCAGTACACACACGCGTATACGGCCTCGCCACATTTTTAAAATGTTAACTTCGTGTGGCTGCAGTTCACGCTTGCGTGCACTGCCTCGCCACTACCGTAATGAAATAGAAATCATCACAACAGTAAAAACTAACAGAAATCGAAGCTGCAGAGGTCAAGTCAGTGACTCAATGCAGCTGCAACACCAAAACCCATGCAACAAGGCAAGGTCGAAATGCAATTGTTTTGCATATACCCAAGTAAATTCAATAAACAAGTTTCCAAACAACTGATTACTGCACACTTTAACAAGTGTAAATTTTCATAAAAATGAAATTGCTGCCATTACTTGGACACAAGGGCAACTGCAACAATAACGCAGCCATCACAAGATCACAATGCAACAAACACTGTCTCGAAGCAAATTAGTCGAGACTATCAAATTCAGTAAAATCAGAAGCAAGCTAAGATCAACGCATCAAGAAACCCAATCAAGACAGTGACAATAAGGCACTGTAAATACAAGGTAGGACTGCAACATAGAACTCAAAACAACATAAAAGTTCCCAAATTAAATAGGGCAGCCAGTATTAGTGCACAAGGGCAACTGCAACAATAACGCAGCCACCACAAACATGCAAGACTAAACCAACTTCAGAATGCATCATGGTCCTAAGAGCTCGAGCGCAAAATATGGCAACTACACAGTGCAAGACCAATGATGCAAATATGGACAGAACACAAATGCAAGCAAGTTATATTTACAAATTGATGTGCAGACAACACGAAAATGAATCAAGTCCAGACGCAGCCAAGATATGGCAACACAGGGGAAACACAACACAACAGAGGAGGCACATGGATGTGCAGGTGATATACTTCTACTTTGTAAAGTAGGTTATAGTAAAGTA
This sequence comes from Allium cepa, assembly GCA_030765085.1. Taxonomy (NCBI): domain Eukaryota; kingdom Viridiplantae; phylum Streptophyta; class Magnoliopsida; order Asparagales; family Amaryllidaceae; genus Allium; species Allium cepa. Next base: position 950,950,662 of record CM060934.1, on the reverse strand, counting down.
TAAAGTGATATCAATTACGACTACCAAGAAACAAAGACTGCACATGGAAATGAATTGCAACAAGGCAACAAGAGGTGCCACCTAAACCATCATGTTACAGGGTTCAATGTTACAACTCAAAATAATTGGAAATCAATGATACTAGATCCCCTGTGTGAATCGAACTGTAGTGACAAAACACATTAGTAGCATCAAAAGTATCCTTAATACAGTTCATAATTGAATGTAGTGAACATGTCCCGGAAAAAAAATGAATTTCAATAACCCAGACAAGTTACAAGAGCAAGTAATGATGATACTAGTCAATGCAACAAAGTCAGGTTCAAAGTCTAGTGCAGATTCAAGTGAAGCTATGAAAAATGCCCAAGTCATGAATCAGTAAGCAACATAAAATTGTCCAGTAGACAGAAGATCGTGCCATGGTGACAACAATCTCATATATACATACATAAATGCATATATATATGAAGTGCAGTCACAAAATAAAAAAAATCAGAGGAAGTATAAATGCAAACTGCACATGAATGAAAACCACATGAGCTCAATGCATCTAAATGCTCAAATATACAACAAGTGTATATATGTTCATGAAGACAGCAGACAACATAACATGCCGTCAAGATATTCAACACACAAAACAAAGGTAAACCCAAGTATATCTCAATGCCGAGCGACATCAAGGACCAGAGGTAATAATTCAAATGGAAATGGACAACAAGCTCAAAGTTGATAATGCGAGTACAGACTCAAGTGAATCGAAGTAAACCATTTTTAACAAATGTACCAAACGGTAATAGTGCAGTTTGAATTCAAGATAGCAAGTGGTACAAGACCGAAGTCAACAAGAATTCAACAATTTCAAAGCCGTGAAAAGCAGTAAATCAAGCAACAAAATCATGAATTTGAACTAGATGTGAGTCACTAAAAGTACTCGCCTTTGTCGAACGAGGAGCACGCGAGCGAATCGAGCTAAAACCCTAATTTGAAAGCGAAGAGGGACGAACGATCGTGGCCGCCATTAATTGTTGAACGTCGCCATTTTTTCGTTTGATTTTTTTTTTCTGAAGTGAAGAGAAGAGGGTTTCGGGTATAAAAGAATAGGGGAGAGACGTGAATTTTGCGTGATTTAGGGCGTGATGGAAGGCACGAATTTGGCTGATAAGAGTAAGGCAGTATACTCTTTTTATTTTATGTTTATTTTTATATATTTTTTTTTCTTTTCAATTTAAATTAAATTTGTTTTGCATAAATTTTCTTTAGTTTGTTTTGTTTAATTTTGTTGTTAAAATTTTAACTAGGTGTATTTATTTATTTATTTTGTATTGATTAAAATTTTATTCCTTTTTATTTTAAAGAGAAGAAAAATATTATTTAAAGCTAACCATCCTTTATAAATTTAAATAATAATTCTTGTATCTAAATTATTTTTTCTAAGTCATTAGTTTGAATTTAAAATACAAATTCAATATTCAATTCAACTCTAAAGTCAAATTCAAATTTTATTCAACTTTAAATAGATTAAATTCTAAAATTTAATCGCCAATTTATCCTGAAAATTTGAAATTCAAGTCAATCATCATTCGAATATTTAAAATTAATTAAATATTTTCAATTTTAAATTGTTCAAAATTCAGGGTTGTTACATATATAATTCATTCTTTGGAGAATTTTTATTCAATTTTTAGCTTTGCTTAAGATACGGCGCAAGTGCAAAATGGTGCAAGGACAAAAGAATGGTGCAAGAGTGAAATGCATTCATAGTGGTAGGACCGGTAATGCACACTTCAGGCATAGAAAGGTAGCATGTGGATGTGCATGAATGAAGTCACAATGGAATTACAGTGAAAGAACTTTGGAGTGGAACTGTAGCCTGCAGATGATGGCTGAATGAGGTAGACAGTGAAGACATGCAGGCAAAACATGAAGATTAATAGAGCTGTCAGGACATGAAAAAGAATTAAGCAAGCAAGAATACAATAGGAATCGATAAGATGCTCTTGCTGCATGAGACCTAAATGGAGCAGGTTCAACATAGAGAGTCGAGACGCAATGCCAGTAGACATAGAGATTGAAACTGCTGCTGAATTGGGCGAGAAAAACCGGTAATAGAGAAGCATGGCAAGATATGAAGAGAGCATAGCGGCCTATTGTGAGTAGCAGCATGATGAGAGGATTTATGGGCAAGTGTGGAATGAAGCATTGAATCATGCATGACTAAGCAAGCATGAAATCTGGCTAGCTAAATAGAAGGGCCTGACCGAAGCACTGAATCAGCATAGATATGAGAAAGTTTTTCGTAAAGGTATGCTAGGCCTCTTATTCACTTGTAAGTTTGCTTGAATTTTAAATAAAATTTAATTTTGTTCATAAGTTAAAGTCATAAAAGCTAAAAGTTTAAGACACTTAAAAATCATAGCGATAACAATAATTATATCTTTAATTTTGTAAATATGTTATCGTAAAAGCTTCCTCGTCTTGTTATTGACTTTAATCATTTTCTAAGTAAATTTGTTTCTCCTGTTTCTATATCCCTTTCTTCTCTGCTGCCCTTTTACGCACAAGCTTAGGAGATCATGTACAAATCTTGCATTTGCTTATCTTGGGCAGATCAAATCAATAAAGTTAGGAAAAATTATATTAAACAATACATTTTTGCCGATGTATATAATACTAGTCATCTATAATAACCTAATTTTTTATCCAAACAAATGTGAGCAATAATAAGGGATAGGTGTTGAGACGATCTGCCTTTCATTCCATAGAAATATGCATCATATTTAAGAAAGAAAGAGGTAGAAATAGAATAGATAGAAGAAAAGAACTCAATAATATCAGAATCTCACAGCGGAACGAAGCAAAATATAATATATAACATAACAATTACATAGTCTATTACATATCAGAGTTACACAGATACAACAACACAAGATAGACAGTTATAAAAGTCTGTCTATTATACAACTCAAGTATAACACATACATCACAGAGATACATCACAGCGGAAACACAATATAACACAAACACTGAAGCCTCCTGCTCCATGTCTCCTCCAGTATTCGCCAATGCAGACCTGAATCCCTTGGCTACTCGTAAAAATTTGAGTACTCAAGAATTTAAGAAAAACAGAATAAACTCCGGGTCAGACATGGGTCCGGTGTGAGTAAACGGTTTAAAGTTGCTTAACTTTTAGAAACCTATGAAAACAAAAGGTATCACGTAAGACTCCCCACACATAAACATGGGAAAGTTTTTTCCTTACGCTAACCAAAACATTTGATAGGAAATCCAGTGATATTATAATAGTATCTAGGGTTTTCAAGTAAATAGAAAATAGCCAAAATTGTTACATTCATTAAATTCTAGCTACTAGCCACAAAAGTGGATAATACAATCATAACCGTAGGGGCGCGTAGGAAGAATGGGTTTCCATCAATGGCAGGGCTACAGGGGTATCGCCCGTCACAGTACGTGGCCTAGATCACCGTACCGAGGATCACTCCCGACCCCCTGCAACACAAAGCCAGAACAATTCCTTACTGGACAGTCCCGAACAGGACCAGCCCGGCGATTCTAGCTAGTAATCGCCCACACAGCCGAATAAAAAGGGGACATCTAGACAGGGGTAAATCTCGTCCTACTTGGGCATGACCCACTTAGCCTTGCTGCACTTCCATGTTTTAGTCATTCCCGGTTGATGAGGCTTGAGGCTGCGATTACCCTTATAGAACACATTAATCTTAGAATGCTCATCGTCCACCTGACGATATTCTGAAAGCATTCAATCCATACAAGTTCGTTCTGGGTTCGAACGAAAGCTAAGGCATTATCTCATTACACTTATTTTGGAATCACCCTTAGAGTTAACGACAATAACCCTTGCACTCTGAAAACTCCATCTCGAAACTGAAAGTACTATCTCCGTTATACTCGTATTGGAATCACCCTCAGAGTTTTTAACGACAGACAGTTCTTACACTTCGAGTCTTCAACTCGATCTTCACTTGAATTCACGACCTAACGTTTAACTTGGATCGATGCGGTTTTCGGATAATCAAATTTGATACCCGATCCCGGTCTCATCGAACCAAACGTGTCTTAAAGGCCAAGTTGTTTAAAGTTTTAAACACTTTAATTCAACTCAATACAATTCAATGCTTTAAATTCACACAACATTAACATAGATAAATATCACACATTTATCATTGATATAACCAATATCATATCACAGAATGTCACAACACATATCATCAATAGATATCAATCCAATAAATATCATCCAATTCAGACATTCAACATCCAATCATCCATAAGCAAGCATTATCAATTCATACCATGATTAATTTAATTACTTAAATTGAATTAATCCCTTAAGAATTAATCACTTAATCTTGCTTGTACAATCATTAATTAATTACTAACCTTAATTAATTAACCAGTCCTTGATTAACTTAATTAATCAATCCCTAATCCAGATTAATTATCCTTTATTTATCAATTAATAATCCTCAACTATTAATCAATCTCCTTTCATACAATGTAATTAATCCTTAATTACTTCATAACCAATTAATTAACCTTTAAGTAACTGATTAATTATCCATCAACTATCGATTAATAACCTTAATTATTAATCAATATCTCTTAATACAAATTAACTAATCCATAATTACCCTTATAATTAACTAATTAACCATAATTAACTAATTAATTATCTCTTAATTATTAATTAATAAACCTAATTATCAATTATTAATTAAGAATCTAATTATAGATTACTTGCTCCTTAATCACCAGTTTATTAATCATTTAATTAATCCTTAATTAATTGTTAACTCATCCTTAATTAACAGTATCAATCCTTAATTACCATTTGATTAATCCTTAATCACCATTGATTAATCAATTAATTACCATTTAACAACTTATTAATTAATCCTTAATTACGGATTAATTATTCTTTAATTATTAATTAATAAAACCTTAATTATTAATTAATAAAATTTAATTACAAGTTAAGCAATTCTTAATTACTAATTAAGTAAACTTTAATTACCTAATTAACAACTCATTGATTAATTAATTAGTAAATCTTAATCACTTGATTAATTAAGTTTAATTATACTTAATTACTTGATTAATGAATCCCTAATCATTAATTAATAATCTAGTTAATGATCTTTTAATTACAATTAAATTATCTTAAATTAATTAATCTTTAATCCTTAATCATTTATTAATCAAGTAAATTATTTTCCCTTAATTAATTTCTTAATCAATTCTTTATAATTAAACTAATTAATTAAACTTAAATTCTTCAAATTAACTTAATCAAAATTAAGATATGTAAACCTTAATTAAGATAAAACATTTATCTTATAAATGCTTTAGTTGCCCTTAACATATTTACATCATTAGCTTTATAACTATCCTTACTTAATTAAATTAATTAAGTTTTTAAGTTAAAACAATCATTTGGCTTGATAAATTTATCAAAACACAACTTTAAATAACTTAAATATTTATCAATTTATAATTTTTAAAAGCTAGTTTCAATTGAATTTAAAACTTGCCTTTAATATAAACTTTTAAAATTACATTCAAAACTCGATTTTTAAAATCACTTTAAATTTTCTTACAAAGTTTAAATTATCAAACTTCAAAACTTCTTAAAAATGTTTAAGAAAACATTTATTAAAACATCAAGTAATTTATATAAAAGTTTTAAACCAATTTAAAATTTTAAACTTTCAAAATAACAAGTTTTTAAAATTTTTAAAATCTTTAAACTGTTTTACATTTTGCTGCTTCGGGTCGAACCCGTTGCTACACGAGTCAAACCCCGAGTTCTCCTTCTTCCCATCTTTCTTTTTAAACTTTGATTAAATTCAAGTTTAACAAAATCTACAGGTTAACCTAACCCAACATACTCGAGAACAAACTCGAGTTTCCCATGCCAAAACTCGAACGCGACTTCGAGACTTCACAGCCAAACCCTTCTGACACGCAGCCACCATCACGTGCACATGCACGCCGCCGTTGGTCGCCTCCGACCAACGCCATCGTCTCCGGCAACTCACTCATCATCACAATAACCCAACTCGACGACCCAAACATTCATACTCACCACGAATTGAAATTGAGAATTACTGAAGAACCCAAACCCAAAACGACCATCAGCCAATTGCCTCGCCCCCAATGCTCCGACCACCAGAAGTCAGTCCCTTCCGGCCACACTTTGCCGAACCCCAGCGCCACCAATCCTCGAAGTTACGCCACGCTCGATCATCCTCAGACAAAGAACAGACCACAACTCGAGCTCCAACTAAAACTGGGGCTTGAAACAATTTCCGATCACCGCCATCGCCACAGCCCTCTATAGCCTCAACCACCATTTTTGCCTGAACCCCCATGACCTCCTCTACCTCTAGTAGCAATTCCGACCAACCCAAATACTCCATCTTCCAGAAATTACCCAAAATCCGATTTCCAGAAAAACCCAAATTTCTCATTCAATTCAACATCTTAAATTTGAATTTTTGTTTTAAAAATCATAATCCTTAATGATGATTCAATACATATACATGAATCAATATAATTCAAAATTTTATTTATTACATTATATAAGTTTTCACTGCAATATTTAGTTTACAGGTAAATTCTAAACTTATATTATTTAAACTTGTTTTCACAATCAAAATGGAGTTTAAACTCAACTAATTTGTTTGAAAACCCTAAGCTACAAAGTGTTTAGATGGAATGATTGAATTTTTGTTTATTTATAACACTCTGTAACCAAGTATGAACAGAGAAGCACAATTTCAAGAATGCAGATTCAAATGCATTCCTACTTCCAGATTTATGTACAACTACATGCAGGCATCATCAAAAAAAATTTCCTTTTTATTTTTTTTTCATATTTTTACAATTTGAATCTTGTTGTTTTAAACAACCTTTGTTTGAACATCTCAACATGAAAACTAACCAGAGAAGTAACAAACTGGTTTTGAATTTATTTTACACATTGCAGTTTCAAAAACAGAAAGAAATTGACATGCACACACATTAACAGATTCCTACATATATATGCAGTATTATCACAAACAAGCTACGTTATCACAGAAATTACTTAAGCAACAAAAATTAACCTACTTAAAATTTAAATTAGTTGTTTGCTCACCTTTTTTTGAATTTGCAGAGAGTTTCAGAAATAGGATGGAATTGAAGCCCCTTTGTTTTTGTTGAAAGTTTGAAAAACTGTTGTTGCTTGATACAGGATTTCTTTAAACTGGAATCATGATAATGATCAAGACTTTGAAAAATCATATCTTAATTGTTGCTTGATACAGGATTTCAAAAATAGCATGGTTATTTCCAACTGGCGCCACGGGATTAGCAGACAGACTTTAGGCACACCTGAGCGAGTTTCCGCATTAGCAACATTCCCTCTAGCCAAACAAATAGTAGCCCCAGCTTTCTTGGCATCTCCACACTTCTGAGCTCCCTTTCCCTTGAAGAACTTTCTCTTCTTACTCCAAGAACTATGGGTTTCCACTAACTTTTCCTTTCCAAAAGTCGGAAGCATTTCCTTATTCCTTATCGCCATCTCCAATACTATATTCGATGGATCCTTGAGATGTATCATAATCACCCTAACAATCTTTGGCCTCCATCCTTGGATAAACTTTTCATTACTCTTAATCACAGTATCAATAGTGGCATCTCCATATCTAAATAGCTCATCAAACTTAATACTCTAGTACTGACATCTCTCCTTGTACCAAATCAGCAAATTTCCTAAGCAAGGTTGACTTGGCTAAACCTCTCCTCGAATCTCCTATAAAATTCAACCCAAGTCAATTCTTCTTCTAGTACACCTACGGTCACCCTATTCCACGACTACAGTGTTGCTCCTTACAATTGCCTAGAAGTCAATATCCTTTCTTGCTTACCATTCAAATTTTAGGTCAGTAAAAACCCTCTCTTGGTGAAATAGCCAGTTCTCCACTTCAGTAGCATCCTAAGCTCTAAGAAAAGGTTTTTCTCTAAGACTAGTATAATAATGGTTCAATATCGCGTAGTTATTGCCAATTGGCACCACGGGATTAGCAGACAGACTTTAGGCGCACCTAAGTGAGTTTTCGCATTAGCAACATTCCCTCTAGCCAAACAAATAGCAGCTCCAGCTTACATCATGTTGGCAAAGAACTGATACATAGTGCCCATGTCTATCGGTGGGGTTCCAGCACCTACATTGGCATTTGCATTTTGGTTAGCATTTGCTTATCGATCCTGGTTCCTTCTGTTATTGGGTCGAACATTTCCATCGGTTGTAGTGTTTCCTATACATAGATTCACTATTCTATTTCCTGCTTCCATATCTTTCTTTGTCGTATTTTGCATAGTATCCTTAATAAGATACATAAGAACGGTCTGAGAGAGAGGGGAGAATACATGCTTATGTATAACAAATACAACTATGTTACTGTAGCGTTATCCCGAACCCCAATCTTATTCTCTGATTCGTTTGGACTATGCTTTCAAAGCTCTTTTAATCTTTTAAATTTTACATAAATTTATGCTCTGATACTAAACGGCGACACTTACCATTTTGAGGCCCAAAACTAGGTGTTATGGATGTTGTAGTCATCTATAGTATTAATTTGCAATGATAAAGTGTGTCTATGTCAATCATACTGATAATACCATAATCACATGAATACGAAACTTTTCAAACAAAATTTAATAATAAATTATCATATTTCATTTTAGCAATTAGATTTCATAATCATGTAATCCCATTCGAACGTACGTTTAGAGAAAATATAATTATTGCAAAATACTCTAAGAGTTATATATGAAGATGCCCCATTGGTTGATAAAAGTCTAATACTTGGAAATTATACAATTTTCCATTGCATCCATTCAAGCAGATAAAACAATACAGTGGAAAATATAAGCTCACAGTAATAGTTATCTTGTCTCCTGCACGTCTCCAGAAGCTTATTCATCTAATTGTAAACCTGAAACCCTACTGCCAACCTATTTGAATGAGCACCCAAAAGTTTAAGGGGAAAGACAGAACCTTAAGGTCAAACAAATAGTCTAATGTGAATAATAACCTACCATCTTGAACCAAAAAAGATATCTAGTGAGACCATGCCGTTGAGCGGAACGGTTTTTCCTCTCACTGGTATCTTAACTAAAACATATCAACCATATACTATACTCCTACATCAACAATAGTTAGAACATAAACAAATAATCATTTGCAATCGTGCAATATATGATGGACTACCCATCCCAATTTATTTGACAATCCATCGCAATTTCAACTGACTATATGCCTTAACTTCAAATGACTAACCATCTTATATTTACATAGATTACCCGTCTTACATGTGTATAATATATGGACTATCTATCCCTTACCACATGGACTACCCATCATACATGGTTTAACAATCTAAAATTATGTAGGCTATCTATCACACATGTTTCATTCATTTAAACTATGTGAACTATCCATTACATATATCATAGTTTTCCTAGGATGACTATGAACCCATCATTAATCATATGGAGATTATCCATCTCAGGTATTATATGGACTGTCCATCGCACTTTCCATATTTTTCCTAGGATGGCTATGAACCTATCATTTTTCAATTTAATTCATAATTAATCTTGTTCACCCAAGTGACAAACCTATCTCTATTGGTATCCCCATTTAGCTTGACAACCCCTTAAACCTATAGCATGTCGTAATAACACACATTGATACCCTAATATGTCATGTCGAAATCATAAAATAAATGGCAAGTCAAATATAATATACACTAGTGTCCCCAATGAATAATGTCAAATTCACAGATTTATGGTGTATAGAAATATAAAATATTAGCATCCCCGATGAATAATGTCGAAATCATGAAGCATATGGCTTACCGCCATTAATATAGCAAAAAAAGACTTATGACATTTCATGCCGTTGAAACAATAACGAACCTCTATCCAAGATTCGAAAACTAAATTTTGATTTTATATATCATAAGGCTAACAATCCAAATCATAAGGTCGTCGACTTTCTTGAAACATTGGTTATCTCGCCTTTTTAAAACATACTTTTAGTTTACATATATCAAGGCCTCACCGGTATTGAAATAGAGAGTTGCGACATCAATGCCACATGGCATAGTTGCTGAAAATAACTAAACAAAGAATGTCGATTATGATATACCACGACATCAAATACCATGAGCCAAAATCAATTACTGACGGCATCATTATAAGTATGTCAAAATTATTATACTGGCCATTATGCCACAAACATAGAAAAAATAGCGGCATCATTGCCTCAAAATAGATTGATACCGAAATTAATGACTTACGGCATAAATTTAAGGATGTTAAAAATTGTCGGCATTAGTAAATCACAACATCAATATCTCATATACCCACGAGGTATGCTATTCCCATAACGACAATGTCAAATGCATGAACTAATGTGTCACATACTTATAGTATAAATATCACATGCATTGTTTCATGCGAATGCCACCTACTCTAATATCCTTACAACTATAAAGTGATACCATCTATTGTTAATATCGAATGTCATGGGAACGCTGCATATCGATGGCATTGTCACGATTATTATAAAATGTATTTTATTTTTGTTATAAGCAATTTATTTACCAACTCTTATTCCTTGTTATATTTCTATTTGTTGAAAACAAACTTTGCTAATTTATTTTCAAAAAACTGTTGCAAGTTGATTTTATACTTCCAAAAACATTAATCAACTTAATTAATTAGTACTGTTAACTAATATTAATTTAAATGCTTATCTAGTGTAATAAATTCATAGAAATTCATAATCACTTAGGAAAAATCCCCAAAATTCATCAAAAATCAGAATTAACATATGCTTTCATCGACAAAAATTTCAAGGCCAAAATATTATTTAGTTATTTTTAATAATTAAAACCCGAAATAAACACTATTTCCTCCTTTGGAACTTTATAAAATATTTCTCTTAACTTGAAAAATTAACAATTTAAAAACACATCCCCAAGACAATATTTTACACAATGTACTAGAAAATCAAACCAATTAAAGATCAAAAACTTTGATTTTACCCTTAAAACTCATCTAAATAATTTTTTAGAAACCACAAATCATTGTTATATCCAAATAATGTCATAAACAATCAAAACATGATAATATCATCATAACCGATTCGAAAATTGTCAATAGCCGAAATCAAACACAAGTAATAGAGATGATTAACCATTATTCACCTTAGGCTGGAAGATGGAGTTCAGATTTAATGAAGTTTAGTTTCTCTAGGATTTTCCCCTGTGAATCCCTTTGTTTCCCTTCTTTCTTCTTTAATTAACGGTTGGCCTTGATTTTTTTTACTTATTGTACTTTGAAAATGAGAATGGATAAGAGACAGGAAGGGTTTAGAAATGAAATAAGCACTTTTCCTTAGTTTCCCTTCTTGTTCATTCTTCTCTTTTACAAGTTTAAAATAACCTTATCACTTGATTTATTAAGACACAACCTAATTAAGTTATCAAATCTCATTCTCTTTATCCTTCTATTTTATTTTATTTAGTCTATCTAATTAAATTTCCTGAATGATGTTTAACAAAAATCAAGGGAGTTACAACTACCCAATATGAATTTTAGTTCCAGAAGATGAGCAAAAGGTTCACCCCAGGTATTGGAGACAAAGTAGGAGAAAACTGGTTAGGTTGTACTTGAACAACTATTAGTGTAACAACCTGCATATTTATTGATTTTATTTTTAAATATTTTATTTAAATATTTTATCGTTCGTCGGATTTTGGTCCGAAAAGCTACTTTTTGCAAACAGTCGAATTGGGACTCGAGACCACCCCCATTGAGTTCAAAATGACGTTTGCGACCTTTTTGAGTATAAACTTCGATATGTTTGGAGATAGTAGAATTTTGACCTTTTTCACTTAGGGCTTTGGTTTGGGCTGAACCCATCTTACTAACTCAGTCCCAACCCACTCCAACTCTTCATTACTTCATTTCTAGTTCCTAACTCTTCAAGCTTTCAATAATGGTGGAAGAGAAAAAGAATTAGGAAATCCTAAGCCCTAGTTTCCATTAGCAAATCCATCTTCTTGCTCCAAACTCAAGTGAACCCATTGGTAAGCATCTCCTTCATCTTCTCCAACTCTTTCTCCATTCAATTTCAGAAATTTCCTAAACCTAATTTAGGAAATGTTTCTCCTTTAAGCTTAGATTCAAGCTTGTTGGGTTGGAATTGAAGAGTGATTGTTCTTACCATTGCTCTATAGCTTATTCTTCAATTGTTTGGGTTCAAAGGTGAGATTTTTATCTCACATCTTAGTCTATAATTATCTTCGATTGTTAGGTATGAATTCCTAACACTTATTCTTGTGCAATTGATTTTGGTTTGGATTGATTTGGTGTATATTCCAATTTTTGGTGTTTTGGTCTAATTTATGAAAATGGATATTTGGACATTGATATTGGAGGCGTATCGAAGAGCCGTTTAGGCTGAGTTGTCATTCGACGTAATTCCTTAGTCATCGCCATTTGCTCGTTCGATCGTTTTCGATATTCGTTTGGCCATTTTTTGGCCTAGGTTCAGGGAATGCCCTGAACCCTTTATTCAGACGTCTGAAACGTGAAATTCAGACGTCTGAATATTGTCTGGGAAGTTTTCTATTCCCAGATTCAGACGTCTGAATATATGATTTCAGACGTCTGAATTGGTTCATTTGGAACCAGAAAGGAAATAGGCCAAAATATGCCTATTTCAGATGTCTGAAACACTTGATTCAGACGTCTGAATTGTGTTCTGGAAATTTTTATATTTCCAGATTCAGACGTCTGAACCACTTGTTTCAGACGTCTGAATCAGCAGTGTTTTGCCTGCTTGCCTTTTCGCTTGAGAATTCCAATTTAAATCGATTCATGATGATCCTATTTGTTGTTATCATTTATTATGACTTTGATGACTCCTTTTTAGGGATTTTTGAATATCCATTTCGATGGATTCTTTATCGGTTTCCTTGGATTTTATTCACGTCTTCGAATATGAATTTTACTGATTGATTGTTCTTACAATCTTCTTTGTGAATTGTCACTTTAAAAATATAAAGGTTTTCTATACTAGAAGTAAATATCAAAACTCTTTCTTCAAATGATTTCAACACTATTTTATTACAAAGCTCGTTTTCTAAAACCGTTTTCCAATCTATTAGTATATACAAACCTTTACCTCACTCGTATGAGAAATCTAATTAAACGACTTAGTAAAACAAGTGGTATGAAACGCTTGCGTTTACTTCGTCGGTTAATTCTTGGACTTGTTCGATTGAATCTCCTGTGACAATTTTCTAGTGGAGATCTACAATTTGTTCGTAAATATTTAAGTTAAGCTAGTGGTTATGCGACATGAAGCTAAGCTCATATATTTACTAGCTTATTGTAATTGACACTTCTCGTTGATCATGACGATCATCTTTGTGGTTTAGACTAGCAACGTGCAATGTCTCTTTGTTTATGTGGAGGACTGTTTCTCATTTTATTGAGCTTCGTCTCATTTCTCACATGGGTCGTACCTTTCTAGGTGCGTCAATGTTTTATTATGCATGGGGTGTACCTTTCTAGGTGCATCGATGTTTGTTTATACATGGGTCGAACCTTTTTAGGTGCGTCAATGTTTTATTATGCATGGGGTGTACCTTTCTAGGTGCATCGATGTTTGTTTATACATGGGTCGTATCTTTCTAGGTGCGTCAATGTTTATTTATGCATGGGGTGTACCTTTCTAGGTGCATCGATGTTTGTTTACTTCGTGGAGCAATCGGCTCAATAAGTCGGGGCATGGGGCGTATCTTTCTAGATGCGTCGATGTTCGTCTATGCATGGGGCGTGTCTTTCTAGGTGCGTCGATGTTCGACTTAGCATGGGGTGTACCTTTCTAGGTGCATCGATGTTAGACATTACATGGGGTGTATCTTTCTAGATGCATCGATGTTTATTTATGTATGGGATGTATCTTTCTAGGTGCATCGATGTTTATTTATGCATGGGGCGTATCTTTCTAGGTGCGTCAATGCTAGAGCATGGGGCGTATCTTTCTAGGTGCGTCGATGTTCGACTGTGCATGGGGCGTGTCTTTCTAGGTGCGTCGATGTCCAGTTTGTGGGATTGGCCATCCTTTTTCTTGTGATTTTTGGATTTCGTGTGTTGAATTCTGGAATTTATGTTTCACCAACTTTTACGATTGGCATTGATATATATGTCATTTATTGTGGCTTGGTGAATGAAATTAGGAGTATAACATTCCTTTTGATCCTTGAGTTGATTATTGTGATATTGATTAATCTCTTGTTGATTTTCAATTACTTATATATCACAGCTTGGCATTGTGATTATTATACGTTTAGCCATATCTCTTATTCTATATCATGTTATCTGATATTTATAGCTAGACTGATCCGTTTATTATTTTCTTATTAAATAATACTCGGGTCAGACCGAGATGTTACAGGTGCTTCTGCTTGACTTTACATCCGGGATTACCTCATTGACTTTTGGTTAACTACTTTAGTTTAGTAGTTTTTTGTTGTATACATTTAAGATATAGACTCCTTGATGTATACATATTTTTGTCTAGCACTTGTATCTATTCCTTTGTATTATTGTGGATCTTTTTGACCACTACTCTGATGAACACTTTCATGTGTTATATTCATATCTTCTTCCGCCTTTGTGATATGAATTATCTGTGACTGATTTGTGTTATGCTTACTTCTATATTTGTTTCCGAAGATATTATAGCCACTGTGTAGTAGCTTTGAGTTTGTGTCGGCATGTCGGATTTCCACTTGAAAAGAATTGCATGTTATACTATCTGACATATCGATGCTCGCACAAAGCAATTACACGGATGGTCGCTCCTCAACAGCCTTATTCTCCGTGCTAATTGACAGCATTCACCGTAATGTTCTTGGCTAGCGTGGGTATAGAGGTGGGGGCGTCACAGCTTGGTATCTGAGCCAAACTTCGGAACAATATGGAATACTATAACAAGGATCATCGTCCTAAGTCCATCTTAGGAGTCGTGCTTTAGGATTTAATTCGGGTCTTCGTACCGTTCTATCCTACTTTCTTTTATGATTCCTTGTTTTATCTATCAAGATCGCTTGATATTTATTTTGAGAATAACTTTTTCCTCTTCCTTCTTTCTTTCTTAAGGAAGAGAAATGGTTAGACCAGGCCGTCCCAGCGCCGGTCAATCTAGTGCTACTTCCCAAGATGGAGTTTTCATGTCTGCCCAGCAGCTTCTAGATCTTGTAAAGAACGCTCAAGCTGCCGGTCCCAATTCAGAGCCCACTCATCCTAGATCCGGTTTTGCACGCTTGTGCAGAGACTACACCGATTTGGGTGGAAGGCCATTCAAAGGATCCGAGAGTGTTATAGAAATTCAGGCTTGGCTCAAATCATGCGATCGCATCTTTTCTCGCATGAACCTTGTTAATCTACATCGAGTCCAAGTGGCTTCTAGCATGCTCCAAGAAAGAGCGTTAGATTGGTATGAGCTCTTGACTTCGAAAATTATCGAAGCGGATCTTACTTGGGAGCAATTCCGGGAAAGATTCGAATTGAAATTTGTGCCGGAGGCTGAGAAAGTAACTTTAGCCCGGCGTTTCATAGACCTTGTTCAAGGTGAATCTTTTGTGACAGACTATGTCGCATCTTTCGAATCTCTGTCCAAATACGGGGTCGAATACATCAACACCCCATTGAAGAAAAATCAGAGGTTTGTCTATGGCTTGAATAAGAATCTTAAGAAGCCATTACTCCTGAAACTTGAGGTTTCATTTGATCAGCTTATTGATATCGCTCTTCGTCTTGAAGAGGCCGATAAAGAAGGTGATGTTGAAGTTGTGCGTGCCCAACAAAACTTCAACACCAACATGAAGAGGCTTATCAAATTCAAAGACCCCAATCCCAACAAGAAAGGGAGGCAAGAAACCCCGGTAGCAAAATCACCTACCTCTAGTCGTGGACAATGCTACAATTGTGGTTCCACGAACCACTATGCAAGGGAGTGTCCGAGACCCCTCTTTTGTCGCTATTGCAAAAATTCGGGTCACCATATTACTGCATGTCCCGTACTTCAAAGTAAGAAGGAGGGAGAGCTCAATGTAGTGCAAGCTCCTGGTAACACTTCTCGTGGTCAAGGTATTTCTCATTTAATCCTTGATTACATTTAATTTGTGATCTTCTTATTTGAGTTCTTTTTGATATGGGTTTCATCTCACTATTTTATATCAAAAGAACTTGTTGATTCTTTTTCTTTAAAAATATTTTGGGCTTGATGACTTCTTTGAGGATTGTGAATCCGGATGGTAGATCCACAACACTCAATTTGCTTTTTATTGATGTCGAAATTATTTTATGAGACTTTTCTTTCCGAGCCGATATTTCTACTTAGGCTTCGGAATTGATTTTTTTGAAAGGATCGGCTTAATCATTGTGAAGCCCATATCCTATTTTTCGAGTGGACTATTCATCTTCGACATTTTCAATCTGTTAAGCAGATTTCTATTTTTCCTTTATGATTTTGATTCCAACTTGATGGCATCATTTTACTCCTTAAGCCCACTTATAAGGAAAGTATTATTTCTCTCAGTCATGTAGTTAGAGAAATTTTCCGGAATCTTTGAGCTTGTCTTAGGATTATCACCTAAGTAATCTTTTGTGTAGTGCTAAGGTCTTTTCAGTTTGACCTTACCACCAATTTTTATTTGCTACGAGTTGCGGAAGTTAGCATTCCGCTTACCGCATTCCGCACTCGTTATGATTCTTATGAACGACTTATTATGTCATTCGGTTTGTTCAGCTTATTTCATCCATTTTATAAATCGAATATTCTATGAATATTTCGATGAGACCATTCTTGTATTTCTTGATTTTGGATGAAAATAGTAATTTAAAATTTTGCAAATCTTTTTCATAAGATTTATTTATTAGTAAAACTGGATTTTGTTCTTGAAACGAACAAAGAATATTCTTAAAGGTTTTTGAGAAACATGTTTATCATATAGAAGATGATTTTGTGATTGTATTGCCCGTTGAGTGCTTTAAGAATTCTGGTCGACGCGCTTGATCAACGTTATCGATAGGAATTTCCTAAACGCTTTGATGAGACAATCAGACACAGTATATTGACTTGAAAATAGTAAATTTTTCTAGAAAGATTATTACATAACGATAAATGTAGTTTTGAAAGTTTTAATTTTTCAGGAAAGAAGATTATTTAAAAGAAATTCTTTCTTTTCGATACTCTTGTTCTTGTGATTCCCGAGGGGAACCAAGACTTTATCTTTTGTACCAATGCTTATCGTATTGGTTTGGATGCCGTTCTCTTACATAAAAGAACGTGCTATCACTTATGCTTCTAAATCATTATAGCTTATCGAGACTAGATATGCCACTTATGATCTAGTGCTCTCGGCTATTGTTTTTGCTTTTGGAATTTGGCATCATCATATTTGGATGAGAAATTTATTCTCTACCTCGATCATAAATCTTTGGAATATTTATGTTCTCTTAAGGAACTGCATGTTGACTCGAGTTCCTAGCATCTTATGATCTTGATATTCTTTTTATTCCCCAAGGGAAAATCGTGTTGCCAATACGTTTTGTCGTAGGCAATAAGGTGTTGATTCTTTGATGATGTCGGAATGGAATCATCTTTTTACCAAGTTCATCGGGCGTTTTGGTGTACTTCGTTTTATTGAGTTTCATCTCATTTCTTCTATGGACTAGCGTCCGATGTCCTTTTATTGTGTTCGGTTCATTGGACGTACCGTTTTTGTACTACGTCGGTGTTCCGAAATCATTCGGGCTTCGGTTCATTGGACGTACCGTTTTTGTACTGCGTCGGTGTTCCGAATTATTTGAGCTTGGATTCATTGGATGTACCGTTTGTACTACATCAATGTCTTTGCTTTTGATTCATTGGATGTACCGTTTGTACTACATCAGTGTCTTTGATTCATTGGATGTACCGTTTGTACTACATCAATGTCTTTGCTTTTGATTCATTAGATGTACCATTTGTAATACATCAATGTCTTTGCTATTTGATTCATTGGATGTACCGTTTGTACTACATCAATGTCTTTGCTTTTGATTCATTGGATGTACCGTTTGTACTACATCAATGTCTTCGCTTTTTGATTCATTGGATGTACCTTTTGTACTACATCAATGTCTTTGCTATTTGATTCATTGGATGTACCGTTTGTACTACATCAATGTCTTTGCTTTTGATTCATTGGATGTACCGTTTGTACTACATCAGTGTCTTTGCTTTTGATTCATTGGACGTACCGTTTGTACTACATCAATGTCTTTACTTTTGATTCATTGGATGTACCGTTTGTACTACATCAATGTCTTTGCTATTTGATTCATTGGATGTACCGTTTGTACTACATCAATGTCTTTGCTTTTGATTCATTGGATGTACCGTTTGTACTACATCAGTGTCTTTGATTCATTGGATGTACCGTTTGTACTACATCAATGTCTTTGCTTTTGATTCGTTGGATGTACCGTTTGTACTACATCAATGTCTTTGCTTTTGATTCATTGGATGTACCGTTTGTACTACATCAATGACTTTGCTGTTTGATTCATTGGATGTACCGTTTGTACTACATCAATGTCTTCGCTTTTTGATTCATTGGATGTACCGTTTGTACTACATCAATGTCTTCGCTTTTTGATTCATTGGATGTACCGTTTGTACTACATCAATGTCTTTGCTATTTGATTCATTGGATGTACCGTTTGTACTACATCAATGTCTTGGCTTTTTGGTTCATTGGACGTACCGTCTTTGTACTACGTCGGTGTTCCAAATTATTCGAGTTTCTAGTTTCTCTGGCGTACCGTATTTGTACTACGCCGTTGCACCGGCTCAACTTCCTGCTATTCTTGACGTTTTCCACGTCTTTTAACTATGGAAATGCTTTTATGTTTCCGTTTATTCTTGAGCCCGGTGTTATTGAGGGATTGAAGTTTCACCAAATTTGACTTTTGAGCAACATTCTATTCGCATCGTTGCTTTGGAGGTTGAGCGCCTTCGATATAAAGATATTCTTTTTGATAATAGTTCAATGGTTGTCAAATCTTAGGGATTACTCATGGGAATCTAGAGAATTCATTGAGCAATCCCGTTCAGGCTTTCTCTTTCGTGCTCTTTATGGTGAACTTCTTATTTCAATTTTCTTTTGTGTTGATATGCTTTTATGGTTGTTACTCTTTATTTTCTTCTTAAGTATTGCGAGGACGCAATTTCTTTAAGGAGGGGAGTCTGTAACAACCCGCATATTTATCGATTTTATATTTAAATATTTTATTTAAATATTTTATCGTTCGTCGGATTTTGGTCCGAAAAGCTACCTTTTGCAAACAGTCGAATTGGGACTCGAGACCACCCCCATTGAGTTCAAAATGACGTTTGCGACCTTTTTGAGTATAAACTTCGATATGTCTGGAGATAGTAGAATTTTGACCTTTTTCACTTAGGGCTTTGGTTTGAGCTGAACCCATCTTACTAACTCAGTCCCAACCCACTCCAACTCTTCATTACTTCATTTCTAATTCCTAACTCTTCAAGCTTTCAATAATGGTGGAAGAGAAAAAGAATTAGGAAATCCTAAGCCCTAGTTTCCATTAGCAAATCCATCTTCTTGCTCCAAACTCAAGTGAACCCATTGGTAAGCATCTCCTTCATCTTCTCCAACTCTTTCTCCATTCAATTTCAGAAATTTCCTAAACCTAATTTAGGAAATGTTTCTCCTTTAAGCTTAGATTCAAGCTTGTTGGGTTGGAATTGAAGAGTGATTATTCTTACCATTGCTCTATAGCTTCTTCTTCAATTGTTTGGGTTCAAAGGTGAGATTTTTATCTCACATCTTAGTTTATAATTATCTTCGATTGTTAGGTATGAATTCCTAACACTTATTCTTGTGCAATTGATTTTGGTTTGGATTGATTTGGTGTATATTCCAATTTTTGGTGTTTTGGTCTAATTTATGAAAATGGATATTTGGACATTGATATTGGAGGCGTATCGAATAGCCGTTTAGGCTGAGTTGTCATTCGACGTAATTCCTTAGTCATCGCCATTTGCTCGTTCGATCGTTTTCGATATTCGTTTGGCCATTTTTTGGCCTAGGTTCAGGGAATGCCCTGAACCCTTCATTCAGACGTCTGAAACGTGAAATTCAGACGTCTGAATATTGTCTGGGAAGTTTTCTATTCCCAGATTCAGACGTCTGAATATATGATTTCAGACGTCTGAATTGGTTCATTTGGAACCAGAAAGGAAATAGGCCAAAATATGCCTATTTCAGACGTCTGAAACACTTGATTCAGACGTCTGAATTGTGTTCTGGAAATTTTTATATTTCCAGATTCAGACGTCTGAACCACTTGTTTCAGACGTCTGAATCAGCAGTGTTTTGCCTGCTTGCCTTTTCGCTTGAGAATTCCAATTTAAATCGATTCATGATGATCCTATTTGTTGTTATCATTTATTATGACTTTGATGACTCCTTTTTAGGGATTTTTGAATATCCATTTCGATGGATTCTTTATCGGTTTCCTTGGATTTTATTCACGTCTTCGAATGTGAATTTTACTGATTGATTGTTCTTACAATCTTCTTTGTGAATTGTCACTTTAAAAATATAAAGGTTTTCTATACTAGAAGTAAATATCAAAACTTTTTCTTCAAATGATTTCAACACTATTTTATTACAAAGCTCGTTTTCTAAAACCGTTTTCCAATCTATTAGTATATACAAACCTTTACCTCACTCGTATGAGAAATCTAATTAAACGACTTAGTAAAACAAGTGGTATGAAACGCTTGCGTTTACTTCGTCGGTTAATTCTTGGACTTGTTCGATTGAATCTCCTGTGACAATTTTCTAGTGGAGATCTACAATTTGTTCGTAAATATTTAAGTTAAGCTAGTGGTTATGCGACATGAAGCTAAGCTCATATATTTACTAGCTTATTGTAATTGACACTTCTCGTTGATCATGACGATCATCTTTGTGGTTTAGACTAGCAATGTGCAATGTCACTTTGTTTATGTGGAGGACTGTTTCTCATTTTATTGAACTTCGTCTCATTTCTCACATGGGTCGTACCTTTCTAGGTGCGTCAATGTTTTATTATGCATGGGGTGTACCTTTCTAGGTGCATCGATGTTTGTTTATACATGGGTCGAACCTTTTTAGGTGCGTCAATGTTTTATTATGCATGGGGTGTACCTTTCTAGGTGCATCGATGTTTGTTTATACATGGGTCGTACCTTTCTAGGTGCGTCAATGTTTATTTATGCATGGGGTGTACCTTTCTAGGTGCATCGATGTTTGTTTACTTCGTGGAGCAATCGGCTCAATAAGTCGGGGCATGGGGCGTATCTTTCTAGGTGCGTCGATGTTCGTCTATGCATGGGGCGTGTCTTTCTAGGTGCGTCGATGTTCGACTTAGCATGGGGTGTATCTTTCTAGGTGCATCGATGTTAGACATTACATGGGGTGTATCTTTCTAGATGCATCGACGTTTATTTATGCATGGGATGTATCTTTCTAGGTGCATCGATGTTTATTTATGCATGGGGCGTATCTTTCTAGGTGCGTCGATGCTAGAGCATGGGGCGTATCTTTCTAGGTGCGTCGATGTTCGACTGTGCATGGGGCGTGTCTTTCTAGGTGCGTCGATGTCCAGTTTGTGGGATTGGCCATCCTTTTTCTTGTGATTTTTGGATTTCGTGTGTTGAATTCTGGAATTTATGTTTCACCAACTTTTACGATTGGCATTGATATATATGTCATTTATTGTGGCTTGGTGAATAAAATTAGGAGTATGACATTCCTTTTGATCCTTGAGTTGATTATTGTGATATTGATTAATCTCTTGTTGATTTTCAATTACTTATATATCACAGCTTGGCATTGTGATTATTATACGTTTAGCCATATCTCTTATTCTATATCATGTTATCTGATATTTATAGCTAGACTGATCCGTTTATTATTTTCTTATTAAATAATACTCGGGTCAGACCGAGATGTTACAGGTGCTTCTGCTTGACTTTACATCCGGGATTACCTCATTGACTTTTGGTTAACTACTTTAGTTTAGTAGTTTTTTGTTGTATACATTTAAGATATAGACTCCTTGATGTATACATATTTTTGTCTAGCACTTGTATCTATTCCTTTGTATTATTGTGGATCTTTTTGACCACTACACTAATGAACACTTTCATGTGTTATATTCATATCTTCTTCCGCCTTTGTGATATGAATTATCTATGACTGATTTGTGTTATGCTTACTTCTATATTTGTTTCCGAAGATATTATAGCCACTGTGTAGTATCTTTGAGTTTGTGTCGGCATGTCGGATTCCCACTTGAAAAGAATTGCATGTTATACTATCTGACATATCGATGCTCGCACAAAGCAATTACACGGATGGTCGCTCCTCAAGAGCCTTATTCTCCGTGCTAGTTGACAGCATTCACCGTAATGTTTTTGGCTAGCGTGGGTATAGAGGTGGGGCGTCACAATTAGATTATTGCACATTGTATCAAATTCTCACTTATGATCAATTGATGGTCTGGGAATGGGAAGGAGACTAATGAGATTCTTTATTTGGCATAACAATGGGTGAGAATGTAGCGAATCCAATAGTGTATAAACCGTGAAAAATAATTTGTATAATTCTACATCCTCTATCAGTCCTCTCATATATTTCAAAATAAAAGCGACGGTGACACAATCTGCCCATAATTTATTTATACTGGATGCGGTTTCATCCTACCACATTTTTATTGCATAAAATTCGCCATACCATCCACTATTTTTATAGTGCATCGTATTTGTGTCAACATGCTCATCAGTAACCTCTACTTTCCCAGGACACTCGTTTAAGGCATTTATGAAAGCTATTGCAATTTTAAATGTTAATTTCATGCTCTATATTGGTTGTATTCCAAAAATATATGCGTCTTGCACATTTTTGTTTGGATAAAACCCAAAACTAAAAGTAAAAAGGAAAAAATGGAGTCTTAACTGTTAGAACCTATATTTGACGATGTCAACGAAATATACTCTATGTATTCTTATTCTAGATAAAGGCACCGATGGATTTTATACAAATATAGCAAAGCCAGAAGAAGATAAGATATCCGAGTCAATCAGTATATTATAAATAAGTAATGGAGAAACAACGGAAATGGAGCTAACAATCAATGAAAGATAAAGATGCATTTTATGCTGTCGATTTTATAAATTCATCAAAGTTATGTATCATTAAAACTACATATATGATCTCTAAAACTTTTGAAACTACATGACCAACTCTAAAAAATGATAGTAAGTTTTTATAAAAAAATTCATAATTTTTTGGAGAAGAATCAATGAAGTAATGGGAGGAAAAAAGAATATATATATATACACTCGAATAACTTCAGGCACCTAGGAACTGGTGCATCCACTGGTCCCACCGATCGATCGGTGGGAAACCCACAAATGCACCACTAATGGGTTTTTGAAACCTATAATGGCGCATCTCTTCTAGTTTTCTCCATGACTCTTTGTCATTTCTTTTCTAGATCGTCGTATCTTGTCTCCACAACTTCAATGAAACCTTATTACTCTTCAATATAACTTCCACCGTCTATATATAGCCTCTAAACCTCAACTATCGATCTTACCTTGCTTTTTGATCTCTGAACTCTGAACTATGCCTTATCATGCTTTGAAATCTCTTGCTTTCTACTATAACTTTATAATCTTTAAACCTGATTATTTAAATCCATATCATAATGAGTAGTTATAGGAGATTCTATAATTGAGTTGGCAAAATCAATGTAATAGGGCACGACTATTATTAGAAAACTATTTATACAAAAGAAGTCATTCTAGACCTAAGAGGTGCTTAAGAACATAGAAGCGTACACCTATTCATCCGGGTAAAGTGAGGGCATTGCTAGTGAAATTCCTAAGAGGTGCTTAACGACTAAATGTAGGAGAGGGACTCCAAACTAGTATAAAATTCCTAGTGTGCTTACTTTTATTTACTGTCTTTTATATTATAGTTGCTTAATATTTAGTTTACATTTACCACCTACAATCTACTAGCACTTACATTTATTATTAGATCTTTGTTTTTCGAAAATCGTAACAAAATTTTGATTTTTTTTAAATATGGAAAACCTGAGTTATAACATATTTCAAGAAGAATAATCCATTGTACATCCTCCACTTTTTACTAGATCTAATTATGCATATTTTTCTACACGCATGAAGTCCATATGGAACCCAACGGACCTGAAATCTAGTTAGCTACTCAAACTCGGTATGTACCACCTACCACTAATGTGGGTACTTGGATAGAAGTTCAAAGAATAGTTGCCCCGAACAATTCAAAAGCCATGGATGTTATGTACTTTTTTTAAAGAATATAAATTTATCTGAGTCATGATGTGTAAAACTGCATATGATATTTGGCAATGTTATAAAGTTGCACATAAAGGAATAAACAAGGTTAAATAGACTAAAATTAAATTATTAACAAATCAGTTCCAATCTTTCGAAATGAAACCAAATGAAAGCATTGTAGATGTATATTCTAGGTCTCAAACTATACGGCACGAATTTATGACATTAGGAGCTACTTTTACGGATTTTGGGTATCACAAATTTTGAATGTTGATTGAAGAATGGAGAAGAAAAGTACTTGTTATAGAAGAATCTAACGATCTTTCCACACTCAAAGTCGAAGAATTAATAGGAAACCTAATGTCATATGAAACTAACCTGCAAGCTAAAAAAGAACTAGCCTAAGAAAATGTAGTATAGTCTTTCAGGCTAATAATGAGGATGGTGATTCAAAGCTAGATGAAAAGGATGTTTTATTTTCTTGTCAAAAATTATAACAAGATTAGAAAATTCAACAAAATGATCGGGAAATAAAAGCTCACTAACTCAGATGGTACTTCTTTCTTCAAGTGCTAGAATGTGATAAATTTGATCATATAAAGAAAGATTATCCTGAACTAAACAAAGAAAAGAAAAACTTCAAGCAAAAAAATTAAGAATGTGAAAATGTAAAAAAGAGTAAAAGACCATTTCAATAACATGGGATGATTCATCCTCAAGTGGCAGCGATGGAGAGCGGGCAAATATACGCTTCATGGCATCCCATAATGAGGTGCATTCTAATATTTCTTTTGAGATGTTATAGAAATTGCCTTTGAACTATATGATAAATATAGGGGCTTAAGGAAAACACATAAAGAATGTTCTAGTAAAGTAAATAGATTAGAACTAAAAATTGATATGCATAAAGATGAAAAAGCAATTTTAGAAGAAAAAAATCATGGAATTACAAGATCTTTGCAAAATTCTAAAAATCCAGGTTCTAGCGAAGAAATTCAAGTTGTTAAAAATGAAAATTTGATTTTTTTTTCAAATAACAATGAGTTAAAAATGAATATAAATTCTTTCAAAAATAAAGTAAATGATGTAGAGAATAATAATAACATTTTGTCAACTTACACAAATATTTTGGAAAACAAAATAAAAGAACCATCGACAAGCTTTTCTAAATTTAATCAAGGAAAAGAAAATTAATCTCATTTAATTAGTATTTCAAAACCTTTTAGTAATAAAAATGGTTCAAGATATAAAAAATGTCAAATAATCCAAAATCTAAAACAAAATATGCTGCCTTACACGCTAACTTTGGAAAATCCAAGAATAGTAAACCAAAAATAGAAAATAAAAAGACTATTAAAGTTTAGGTTTAGAAGAGCAAAAATAATGTAATTAGAAAGAAATATATAAACAAGTTTTTAATATAAGTTCACAATAATAGTAATTTTCATTTTAAATGTCTTACCATATCCTTTGGTTATAGTTACCTTCTACTTAACCTCCAGGACCCTAACGTAAGAAGTAGGTGCAAATGAAATTATTTTTATATTTTTTTCGTACCCTGAAATAAAAGGGAGAAATAGATACAGGATAGTGGATGCCCCAATACATAACTAGTAACGTGGAGATACTAACCAACACTTCAATATGGATGGTGGTACAGTCACTTTCGGAGGTAACTCCAAAGGATATGTCATTGTTCGATGGGACATATCTACTATCGGTATATCTAACTCTCATTTAATTGCTAATGTTTTACTAGTAGGAAACCTAAAATATAATATGTTAAGCATTAGTCAACTTTATGATAAGGATTTTAAAATAATTTTGAAAAATATAAATGCAATAATTTTGATAAAAATGGAAATTTAATTTTTGAAGGAGTTAGAAATAGAAATATTTATATATTAAATATGAAAACAATACATAAAAATGTTTTGTGTCTAACTGTGAATATAAATGACCCATGGCTACGTTTCAAATGGTTTTGTCATGTAAATTTTAGAAGTACCAAAAATTAGCTAAAAATGATACTGTAAAGGGATTACCTAAAATGAACTTTAATGTTTATAATTTGTGTGATGTTGCTAATTTGGTAAAGTTAAGAAATCGTATTTTATATCAAAAGCTGAAATTTCTACCAAACAACTTTTAGAACTATTGCACTTAGACTTATTTTGTCCCATGCAAACAACATCAATGGACCATAACAAATATGTTTTTGTAGTAGCTATGAATTTTCTAAATACTGGAATTTTATTCTAAAACATAAAAGTGAAACTTTTGAAAAAATAAAAATCTTTGCAAGAAGAATTCACAATAAAATATTTAAAAATTAAAAATATTAGAAGCGATTATAGAGGAGAATTTGCAATTGGTTTTTTTTATGAATTTTGCAAAAGAAAAGGTGTAGGTCATAAATTTTCTTTTCCTGGATTACCACGACAAAATAGTGTCGTTGAAATAAAAGAAGAGACGGAGAATGATAAAAAATTAGGCTTTATCAAGAGAATTCTACTTTCACTATGTGGCAATGTTCAGAGAAGAGAAAGATATAGTGGTTAGGACATTGCTTCGGGATTTCTTTTCACAAATGATAACGTATGCATTATAGAGGGTTTTATTCATGTCCCATATATCAGCAGCGACGGCAGTGGAGCCATAGAGAGATGTTCTCAAGATCATAAGGAGGGTAATGGTGCCATAGAGAGGCTCCTTGTGGCACATGTTCCCTATGGCTCCCGACCATATGCTACTATCACTTTAGAGAGTGGTTCGATTCCACTATCCAAGTGTGGAAGAGAAACCCTTTTATCAAACAATCTGTAAGCCATGGTCTTCGAACATAGCTGTTTCATTTCATCCAGTGTTCTACGTTTGTATTAGTCAAACTTTGTTTTTTATCATTTAAGTTAGTATTTGCATTCGTTTTGGTCAAAACTGAGTTAGTTCGTTCTAATGCATTGTTGTGATATCGATGTTTATGACATTCAGTTATGCATTGTGTTATGGCGTTATTTAAGTTTGTTGTGTGGAGTTTTCCTATCTATTCAAATTATTTGATATTTATCTCTTTTTTTAATGATAAATATAGAGAAATATGTATAATAATTTTTATTTAAAAATACTATACTTAATATAATTTAAAATAAACATAACGAAGAAAAGTTTAATGAAAGCTCTTTATACTATAATAAAATTTTAAACTACCGTTATAAATTTATATATATAATACCTTTTAAAATACATATAAATAAGTTATAAATAATTATACAAAATATTAATTTAAAACTAGTTATTTAACATTGATTTGAAAACTTTTCTACTTTAGCAAAATGAACAAAAATATATAATGAAAACCTTTACTTTAATAATTCAAAACAAATTATTTAAAAATATATTTGAACTTCAAACTCCTTTTAAAATACTTACATATCTTTCACAAAACTCCTTTGAAAATATTTCGTAAAATATTTAAAGTAATAACACTTCATATTTTGTTAAAAAACATGTTTTTTCCAAAGTGCATCCACGACGACTATCGCTATATGGATCACAGCTTTTTTAAATTTGCTTTGTAGATGAAATAGCTTTTCAGCTCAATTTCTTACTATCTTTTATACCACTATAAGTGTAGAAAATATCTCGTTCTAAAATATTCAAAAGATAAAGTTTAAAAAGTAAGATAGAAGAGAAGGGATTCAAAGTGCGTTTATAGCGAACTCCATCCATTTACGTATGCATAAATGATTCTCAAGTTCACATCTCAAAGAAGCATGAAATAACATAAATACAACATATATAAGCAAGAAACACAAGCATAAATCAAGATATATACAACAATATCAAAGCGCTTCTATAACGACTATCGTTAGAAAGGCAATAACAATAACTACTCTATTAATTATCTCATTCAATAGTCAAGCCCAATCACATTCCATATGCCATTACATATGCACAAATATACAAGCCCAAAGTCCAAATTCAAGTCATAAGTCATACCCCATAGGATATACATATGAAGAAGTAAATAATTCCAAAGTCTATAGTCCAATTACAAATGCCATTTCAAAGCACAACAAATCAACACAATCAAAGACCTTCCAAGGCACGACAAATATACATAATCACGTCGCAAATATAGGTTTATAACTTTAAGTAGTTAGTATCTATTAATTTATAGCAAGTAGATTTATCAAGTTATAGTTTTCATCCAAGGAGTGAAGTAACTCACTTTTAAACCAAATCCAAGCTAGCACTTCCTACCCCAACCTTGCAACAACACCATAATTTCATACCTTCAACCAAATGCTCACAAACCAAGGCCAGATTAAGCCTTAATAGTGCACGGCCTAGGCTTGAGATGGCATTAAACAGTCATGGCTAAGGCAAGATGGTACCTATTTGGGTACGACCTTGAGGTGTGGGAGGAGATATGCTCCACTTTTTCAACTTCCAAAATTATGGAAAGATGTTATATGTTATTATATGATGATAGCAAGAGTTTGAAGAAGATTAACTTGTTTTAGAGTTGCTTTGATTCAAGAAAAGTTTGTAGAGACAAGAGTGAGAGAGTAGTTGCTTCTAAGTTGTGAATAACAAACCAAATTAATGAGCCTTGGGTGCTTATTTATTGACTAGCAAATTGAGTGGAAAAAGACAACAATAACCCCTTAGGTTGGCCACAACCTACACCCCACCCATGCCTCCACTTCTTTTATTCCATGCTTGAGAAAGTTATACTTAATTTTCTCCTTAAAACCCTACTTAAAATCCTCTTCCATGTTTCTTTCTAGAAGTGCTTAGTTTAATTAATTGTTCCTATGAATTAAAGTGAGTTTACTATGTATGAATGTGTTCATATGTTTATTACACAATCCAAAAGAAATCAAACATCTTTTATCAAATAAAACGCCGAATATCGATAAAGCAATTTTTGGTCACATTATCGATATTTTTTTAAAGTATATATTTTTGTAAATGCGTTTCAAAAACATATTTTCCAGCATTAGATATTAATTAAAAAGTGTTTGATAGGGTTACAAAATCGTATTCCTAACACTCAACCATTTTTCAAAAGTTCAGATATTCAAAAATTAAGTGTTCAAAATTACGGGTCGCTACATTCTCCTTCCTTAAGACATTTCATCCACGAAATTCAAACAAGAACAACACAAAGAAGAATAAAAGAAAGGTGCATATATAAAATACTGCTTAAACTACATACAAACCAAGATACAAGCTAAGTGACTCCACCACATGAGATGAGTGCACTACAAAAGGTACAATATAATGGAAATTACTAACTAAGTAACAACTTAGGATAAGACTCATTAATACTATCCTTTGTCTCCCAAGTGCAATCCTAAACATTCTCACTCCACTAATCTTTGACCAATTCCACAATCTTAGTTCTCAACCTCTTTGTTCACGGTCAACAATATGAATAGGTTTTCTTATAATGGTCAAATCAAGCTTAACCTCTAAGTACTCCTCTTGGATAGCTCAATAATCAAAGTAGGATCATGTACATACTTACGTAGATGTGATACATGCAAAACATCATGCATACCTAACAATATAGTTAGTAACACCACTTTATAAGTAAGAGAGCCAATCCTCTTGAGTATTGAAAAAAGGTCTAATAAATAAGGAGCCAACTTCCCTCCTTCCCAAAACAAATTAAACCGCTCGTCGGAGAAACTTTGATGAATGCAAAGCCCCTAACCAAAGCTCCAATTCTCTATGCCTCACATCTGCATAGCTCTTCTGCTTACTCTGAGCTACCTTCAAGTGCCTCCTAATATCCGCTACCTTATCTGTGGCCTCATGAATCATATATGGTCCAAACACTGAGAAATCTCCCCGTTCCACACAGCATGATGGAAACCTACAAGGCCTTCCATATAATGCCTAAAAAGATGCCATCCTGATACTGGCCTAAAAACTGTTGTTATAAGAAAATACAATAGAGGTAAATGGTCCTCCCACGAACCTCCGAAGTCCAAAATACAAGCATAGATTAAATCATCCAAAATACGATTCACTCTCTCGGTTTTCCCATCCTTCCAAGGATGGTAAAATATGCCCAAAATCATCTCTGTCCGTCCCAAGTGCATCATGCAAACCCTTCCAAAATCGACTTATGAAGTTTGATCTCGATCACTCATGAAGTCACATGGAATGCCATGAAGTCTAATGATCCCTCTAATATACAATTGGACTAAACTAGAAGTTTTCTCGTTGCTTTAGTTGGTAAGAAGTGCAAAATCTTAGTTAACCTGTGAAGAATAACCCAGATGTCTTCATAACCTCTCCTCGAACTAGGTAACATATCAATAAAATCCACAGAAATATGCTTCTACTTCCATTTTGGAACCTCAAGTGGATGAAGCATTCGATCTATCTTCTGGTGACTACCCTTAACCATCCGACGTTTAGTACATCTACTCGCAAATATAGAAATGTCCCTCTTTATCTCTTTCCATCAGAAAGTACATCTCATGTCTCGATACATATTAGTGACCCCAAGATGTATCGTTAATCTTGAATGATTGCTCTCCATCAGAACTTTCTACCTAATACCATTAACATTCGGAACACACAACTGACCTTTCATCCTCAAAATGCCATGGTCATCTACTTCAAATCCCGGTCACTTCTCTGGAGCAACATTCTCAACGACTTTAGCTACCCCAAGAGTCGAACATCTCTCTGCTGATTACTCTCAATACGACTAATAAGAGTTTGATGAACCCCCACCTTAGCCATAACTGCATATTTCCCACTCAATGTATCCGTTACAACATTAGCTTTCCCTAGTATGTACAAAATATTAAGATCATATGCCACGAAACTCTAGCCAACCCTACTGCCTTAATTTCAAGTACTTGTACGTGAAAATATATTTCAAAGATTTATGGTTTGAATATAGCTCAAACTTCTCAACTAGTAAACGATACCTCCATATTTTCAATCTAAAGACCAATATTAACAGCTCTAAGTCATGCCTCGCAACCTTGCCTCGTGCGGCCTCGACTGTCTACTGGCATAAGAAACAACCTTCCCATGTTGCACAACATAGCACCTAATCCTATTCCACAAGCATTTGTGTAAAGAGTAAAACTTTCATCTTTGTTTGGAATGGTTAGAATAGAGGGCGCTATCAATTTTTTCTTCAGCTCCCTAAATGCTAGCTTACATTTCTCCATCCAAACAAATTTGACGTCTTTCTTTGTCAAATTCGTAAGTAGTTAAGCAATTTTGGAGAAATCTTAAATGAATCTCCTATAATAACCCACCAATCCCAAGAAGCTTTGAATCTCCATTATGTTTTCAAGCCTCTTCTACTCTTGAATGTCCACAACTTTCATCAGGTCAAGAGAAATACTATCTTCAGAAACGACATGCCCCAAAAACCTTACATCCGGCCACTAGAAATGACATTTCGAGAACTTAGCTTTCAGAACTTGTTCTCTCAACTTCTCTAATACAGCTCTCAAATGGTAAGAATGCTCCTCCTCCATATTAGAGTAAACCAAAATAACATTAGTAAAAATAAGCACGAATTTTTACAACACATCTCGAAAGACACGGTTCATTAAGTCTATGAAATAAGCAGGAGCATTGGCTAGACCGAACGACATAACCAACCATTCATAAAACCTATTAGACTGGAAAGCTATTGGTCACAATCTCCTTTGCTACTCTTAACTTATGGAAATCGACGGCAAGATCAGGCTCAGAAAATACCCAAGCTCTATGAATCTATTCAAACAAGTCATCAATCCTAAGTAGGAGATACTTGTTTCTATTGGTCCGCTTGTTGAGCTCACGGTAATTGACACAAAGTCTTAAGGAACCGTCTGCCTTTGTAGCAAATACGATTGGCGCTTCCCAACTCGAATGACTAGGTCGAATCAAACCCTTCCGCAATAAGTCGCTAATCAGGTTAGCCAGCTCCACCTTCTCTTTCGGAGATAGCCTATGCACATAAAATACAATAGGCTTAGAATTAGGAACCAAATCAGTACGAAACTCGGTTTCATAATGAGGCGGTAAACTAGAAACCTCCTCGAACACATCGAAAAATTCCCGGATGATAGAGATCAACACCAAGCCTCCATTTGCCATGTTGAGAGAATAAGGGAAACTACTTAAAAGCAAAATAGGCTCCTCAAAGACATCACAAGAACCTTCCCTTCATACACCAACGATATAGTTTACTTATTACGATCTAAGATAGCATGATTCTAGAACAACCAATCCATGCCAAGCAGCACATCGAACCCAAAAAAACCAAGAATATACATGTCACATGGAAAGAGTTTGCCATAATAAGTAACAAGAGCTCCTCGACGTAACATGCTAAGATTGGCTGAACCCCCCACAAGGTTGACACACAAATAGTGTAATGAACCATGATCATTTCAAGTTCCAATATATCAGCAAGGCTACTAGATATGAAACTACAAAAAGAACCAATGTTAAATAAAAACACAAATAGAAATGCTGTAAATAGATTGAATACCTTCTAAAACATTCCTCCCCTTAGTTGCTGCTGAAGTGGAAGGTGCTGTAGAAATAGCAAAGACCCTAGGATGCTTCCCTTTCTTGAGCATAGGATAATTCCTGACAATATGACTGGGCTGATGGCAGTTATAGCAAGCCATCAACGTAAACTACGTTACTCCTTCTACCAATGCCTAAACCATCTTCCTTCCTCTACCCAATCTACAGTTCTTCACAGAATGACCCTTCTTCCGACACTTATGGCAAACAATATGGGAAAACTTCTTCGATGGATAATTTTTTTTGCTTTTTATCCCCAACTATTATTGAATAAGAGGCTTTGGTACCAAGCTCTCAAACCTCAAACTGTTCACCAAACTCGCAAAAGACCCGTAAGATGATTAGTTATGTCCCGCTGAAATTTGGGACCCATACCTACCACAAACATTTCATTCTTCTTCAAAGCCGTGTCTATCATACCAGGCTCAAATTGAGATAATGCGTTAAACTTATTTTTTGCTCCGTAATAGTTATATCACTTTGCTTTAGATCTAAGGCGCTCCTAATAACAAGGTCTTACCTACATCTGGTAAAAAATTCTCTCAAACTCCTCCTTAAATTGGACCCAAGAGAAGTCGTTCTCTTGGACATCAGTTGTAATAAAACATCAATCAATGGTCGCACTAGAAAGACGATGAGAACCTAAGCGATGCTTCATAGCATCATCTAACCCCAAATCCCTAAAAATCCTCTCACATAAACTCAGCTATGTATACACCTCAATAATCATCTTGGTTCCACTGAACCTTTGACCATCCAACCACTCAAAATCCCGATAAAGAGAAGCAAAGAGGGAGCTAAACCTTGCACCATTTCCTCTATCACATTCACCCTAGGTTTGGCTATAAGAGCAGCATTCCTTGGAGCTCGAGTCCCACCATTGATGACAGTACTATATCTACCACCTTTAACTCTACCTCCTTTAATATTAGCAACATGAGTACTCATAATTTTCTACCTGAATTTATAGCAAAACATCATTAGAATACTTCAAGATAAAGTTGTTTCAAGGAAATTGTTACTAAGAAAGGATTGCTTCAAAGGAAGAGTTATTTTAAAGAAAGGGTTACTAAGAAAGAAAACATTTTTAAAAGTCTAGTTTTGAAATTACAAATACACTCAACTTATACTATGATATCACTTACCTTATCCATAATGAGTCATACCCAACCAAAGCCAAAATATTCACTAACATTTAGCTTTGATACCACGATGTAATGATTGTCCTTTTTGATTCTCGAATGTCGATAATAATACATCCACAATATTCATGTCCCAAGCCCCTAAGTGACGGAAAGACAAAGAGTTAGGTAAAATAAAAGAAAATGAATAGAACAAGAAAGAAGAACATAATATCAGAATCTAAGTGGAATGACAATATATAAAGTATCTTAAAAGTGTAGTACAAAGGGTTACCCCGATATACATAATTTCAAAGCTACAAAACCTAAATGCTACCATCAGCCTGGATAGTTATAATCGTCTGTCCTCACAATGCTAATTGCATATGTACATAACGAAGTGCAAAAGAGAAATATGGACATGTAGTCTGCAAAGTAGTGAAAGTGCTTGAAACGCTTAATATACCCCGAAGGTATAAATATGGTTTAAATCATATTAATGAAAGTATACAAATTTCTGAAGAATATAAATACTTTCATGGTTATAAAGAAGGCAAAGAAAAAAGAGGGTAGATTACAACTCACTTTTAATTATTGTTGTAATGAAAATCTTGGTATAATTCATGATGAGTAGATTGCTTCCTATTTTTAAGTATTGTTGTATTGAAACTCTTAACATTCATTGAAGTGTTAGTTGCGATATGCAAAACTTATTAAAATATATAAGTTCCTGAAGAATTTAAATAACTTTGATGATTATAAAGAATGAAAAAAAGAAATATAGATCACAATCTTCTTCTAAGTATTGTTGTAATGAAAATCTTGATGCACTTCAAGATGAGTAGATTACTTTGTGCTTATAAGTATCGTTGGAATAAAACTTTTAATATTCATCAAAGATGTAGTTGCAATATGCAAAATTGATTTGAAGCACAAAAATGAAAGCACATGATGTGTTTTTCATAAAGGTAGCAAACAAAATACACAAAATGCAAATCATATTTGGAAGAAACAATCTTGGAAAATTTGATTGTGTCGAAGGAAACTATTAATAAATTGTATTATTAATGAGATACATATTTATGGATTCAGATGTATCTATAACCAATTTGAGTAATCGAAAGACGAATATGAATTCAGAGAAAACTTTTAAATCAGGGGGAGCATCCATAAATATGTTATAATGCACTCTTTTTCCTTAACTAAGATTTTTTTCCCACTGGATTTTTCTTAGTAAGGTTTTAATGAGGCATTATCTTGATCCCTATGCAGTTAATGCGCTCGACAGATTTGAAGCGGTGGAGGTGCAAAAAGTCATAGCGGGGATACAGCGAGGATATAACGGGATATAGCGGATGACTCTAAAATAACATATAAAACTCGCACTTAATGTTTTAACAAATATATAAATGGTAATTAAATAAAAAATTATCATTCAATTGAATTATAATTAATACATAAATAATTTTAAACAAAAAACATGTGCGATATACTTTAAGTAAACGTAAAACTGTTATATAACATAATTGAATTTAGTATAATATTAGAGTATTTTCATTTTTGAAAATATATTAAAAATTAAATCAAATAAATTAGTTTCACAATTTTTATAATGTATAAATGCAATTTTTTAATTCATTTTATTAAAGAAGATGCAGCGGAAATAACAAAATATAGCGGGAATAACGGGATATAGCGGAAATAGCGGGGATTAAAGCGGAAATGTTATATTTTGAGGCTATATGGAAAAATCGTAGCGGTAGAAACCCGCTATGAGATATAGCGGGATAATAGCGGGGCATTAACTACACAGCTTGATTCAGAAGTATAACTCTACATTAACATTTGAAAATAAGTTATAATGTACTCTTTTTTCTTATTTAAGTTTTTTCGTAAGGAGGCATTATTTTGATGGAGAAGAAAAATTACGCTTTCAAAAAATAACATCTCAAATTGGAAAGCGGTCCTATCATCGTCCTACGTAATTTACAGCCCTCCGTTGATGCCCACGCTCAGGCACCTCTCGCCTTACTTAATCAGTTGGAGAAGGACAACTTATACGTCTGCTCAAACTTCAGGGCTCTGAATTTTGATTTCACTCTACAAAGCGATTGCATTTTTTATTACTAGGGATTTTAAGGTCAGATCAAATTTCTTTTTAGTATATAATCTGATTTATCTCAATCATTCGCAAGCTAGATAATTACAATTTCAATTTGATTTATTTATTGTTAGAACGAAAACATATTGTGGTTGTAGAAAACAGTTTTATTTACTTGATTGTTAGTTTAAGCAAAGTCTCGATTGCTGTAAATCGTTAACGTTGTTAAAAGCTGATAAATCTAGAACCTAAAGTCGTTAATTTTCCAAGGTTCGATTTCAACAAATGCAACAGTTGTTTTCTTAATCGTGAAGCAACTATGAAAGAGCATGCTCTTTTTATTTACACGCTATACTTCTTCATCGTATGATTTTGTTTGTATTGATTCTGTTTATGGTAAATTTGTGCTCTAAATCGTGGGCACTCAGTTTCATAAGCATTTTGAAAAAAAAAAATCGCTGTTCCGTCCCTCTTCTGCATATAGCAACAATGTTGCAGCAGTAGAAACCATTGGGCCAGACTCATCCAGTTTTAATTCATCTTTATCAGCATAATTATCATGTCGACTAGATGAATGGAATTGGCATTCTATATCTGTTGATGTGCTCCTGTTTTTTTATGCAATAATCCTTAAACGACCCGCAAATCAGAGCGGGGATAATCTGAAGCATCAAATTATACCAATCCCTGATTTCCTCCGTTGGTATTTTAGATCCGCATTTTCATACACATTAATCCTGGTTGATCTAGGATATCCCTTTTTTATGATGTATGATAGTTATATGTGGATGCATGAAGAAGCGACAGTAACCCCTTGAGTATTTTTTAACTGTGGCAGTTTTTGTTGGTAAGCATAACCAAAGCTTCGCCAAGGCATAGTGCAAAAGGGTTGATGGTGTTCAAATTTAGTTGGAAAAAATAATATAAAAAATAAAAACAACTGTCATGCTTTTTATACCCCTTTTTATGTACCGTTTTACCTCATGTAAAAAGTACAGTATAACAGATATTGAACAACCAATGTTAGGGTCAGATACCTGAAACCTTTTGTGGATTTATTAGCATTACCATATCTTGTAGAGCGTATCACCACTTGAATTGCTCAAGGCTAACAATCTATTGATTCTTGTTTACATTTTGCATAGTACAAGAGGGGCAATAAATTAACTAGTATATTGAAGATATTCCTTCCAAAGACATGAATAACCAAGCATTGATATATAGCTTTGTTGCAAAAGGAACTGTAGTTCTTGCAGAACACACATCTTTTTCTGGAAATTTCAGTACAATTGCAGTTCAGTGTTTACAAAGGCTGCCGCCAAATAGCAACAAATTCACATATTCATGTGATGGCTATACATTAAACTTTCTTGCGGATAGAGGATTTGGTATTACATATATTCTGTATTTTCAGTGCATCAGCGTATCAGCATATGTATGATTTGTTAGTTACTTGACAATTGTTTGTGTAGTCTTTCTTGTGGTTGCCAATGAAGCAACTGGAAGAAGTGTCCCATTTGTCTTTTTAGAGAGAATCAGAGATGACTTTATGAAACGCTATGGATCACAAATAAATGTTGATCCTCATCCACTTGCCGATGATGACGATGAGGATTTATTTGAAGACAGGTTTAGCATTGCATATGAGCTTGACCGTGAATTTGGGTGTGTATCGATTTTTAAATTTGAATACTATATCTTGATCCTAAAGTGTAGTTTAAGTGCATTTAACTTTGTTTTCTGAACAGCCCAGTATTAAAGGAGCACATGGAATACTGTACAAGTCATCCTGAAGAAATGGGGAGATTATCCAAACTGAAAGCCCAAATAACGGAGGTTAAAGGAATAATGATGGATAACATCGAGAAGGTAAGCTTTTCCATACATGAAAGGTATATGGCTAAATTATGGTTTTAGATTTTAACTTGAGTTCATTTATTATTGATTTTAATCTTGAGTTTGTTAATTATGAAAGTTAGGAACATTATGTTCATGAATAATGAATAATGACAACTCTATTATGGGACCATTTTCATGCATCAGTGTGGCTTGAATGGCAGATCCTCTATATGTTCCTATATCTTCCTATGTACCCAATTTAATCACATCCATTCGTTTATAATATATTAAATCGATGAATGTTAAATGACTTCAAAACGTGTGCATTAGTTTTAACCGGAGTATGATGACGTCTGATTTAGGTAGAGGTAGACCGAGTTGTACATAAACTTTTCGTAATAAAAGGCAACTTCTATTATTTCCCGTTTTAGAAATTAAATCATCATAGTATTCCATTTCATACTGATGTACTCTTCCATCCCATTTTACCCTATAATTTAGCTTCTTTTTGTCTCAAAATAGATAAGGCTTTGGTATTGCATGGTCATTGTTATTTTCAAAGTTGGCAATAATTAAAGATTTGGGAAAAGGAATTGCGCCGTTTATATTGGATGGGATTTTGTCTACTCCCTTCTTTAGGGCATTAATTTAGCATCTTACTTTTGATTAGTGGTTTTGATTAGTGGAGAAATAATAAAAAATACCAGTAGATCCCTTAATTTCCACTTTTTCACCAAGTGCGGCGCAGTGGAAAGGAGGCTTGGGTTCTGATAAAAAGACCCAGGTTCGATTCCTACCACGCGCTTCCCTATTCTATATAAGTTTACCC
This sequence comes from Allium cepa, assembly GCA_030765085.1. Lineage (NCBI taxonomy): Eukaryota > Viridiplantae > Streptophyta > Magnoliopsida > Asparagales > Amaryllidaceae > Allium > Allium cepa. The sequence continues at coordinate 950,911,645 of CM060934.1, read as the reverse complement.
AGGGGTATGGGGGCTTGGATCAGCGGACGGCTTTACTATACCCTCCTCAGGAGTTTACCGGCCCGCCGGGTTCTCCTGGGTTTTCAAAAGAACAAAAAAAAAATGAGGTTAAGTTAACATCATTAACAAAAGTGCCAACAAAGTCGGATGCGTATGTATGGAAGATGTTATTTATATATGGACAAAATTTTGAAATAGGCTTCAAAAAATAACCTATTGCGAAAACAGGCTTCGGTTCAAACTATTTACAAAAATAGGCTTCGTTTTTGCCCCATACCTTTGAAAATGCACGTATATGGAATGCACATATATAATTTTTGTTTAAGTGCATTTCATATATGCGCACTAAGGAAATACCTTAGTGCGCATATATGAAACGCGCATGTACAATATAAGAGCATTGTTCATGTGCGTTCCATATATGCGCATGAAGGAATTTCCTTAGTGTGCATATATGGAATGCACATTAAGGAAACACGAGCTTTTAACAGCCAGTCCCCCTCTTTCTTCCCTATTTTCCCTCCTTTTTTCATTTTTCCCCAATCCCTAAAACTAAACCCATCCCCAAATCCAAAATCAGCAAATTAAATGAAGATTTGATTGAAAGATTCCTAGATACAACTATTTGATCAAAGAATCAAGGTAATCTATTAGGATTTTATTAGTTTTGTTTGCAGAATTTGGAAAAGCATTCATTTTGTTTTTGTTTTTAGACAATGTTAAATGTTACAACGAATATTTATTACGATGGAGAATCGGTAATAGATGATGAAGATAAACCTAAATACATGTAAGGGAAGCGAAAATGATCAAAATTGAAAAAGCATTGTCGTTTCTTAGAGCTTAAACGTTGCGTTTATGATATCACAAAAATTGATCCTCATACGTTTGAGGTGAAGTTTGTTTGTAAATGGGTTAGAGATGATGGTTCATCGGCTTTAGATACATCGGACGACGTGTATCTAAAGCCGATGACGTGCATTCATTGTTTTCCATTGGAACGAAGGTTATTGAACTACATGTAATGAAAATAAATCGTATTAATATTGAAGAGTTACAATATCCGACACAAGTAACGATAGCCTCAACGTCGATACCCGAATTTCTAGAGATCCAATCATCTCTTTCGTTTGGCGGAGGACCATATACTCAAACACGTACAACCGCTAAGTGAATACTACCATTTGTAGTTCTTTTTCTAAGCCGTATATCTTTGCAATCCCATATTTATATATGTCGTTTTTGTTTGTAGCATCAATATGTCTATAGTTGGCGAGTCATCAAATTATGTGGAAGAAGACACTAACAACCGTAACGAAGGAATGTTGGATGGCATGCAAGTTGCTTGTGCAATTGAAGGTGATAGAACATGGATTGACAATATGCAAGTAAACAATGAAGCACCGGTAGTGGATAATACTTTACCGATTGAAAATAACGAAGAAGACATGATTATGTATGATCCGTTGGAGGATGATTTATGTAATGCGAGTATGATGGCTAGCTCTATGCAGGAAAATGCTCAATTGGAGGTGGAAGTGTTTGGAAGAGAATGCGTCGAAAAAGGACATCGGGTTGGTTTGATTTTTGAAAACAAACAAATGCTTATTGAACAACTAAGTGAATGAACCATTAAATGTTCAGTATCTTACAAAGTTGTCAAGTCCCATGCAAATGACTATACGGTTCGATGTGACGTTGATGAGAAATGTGCATGGAGGTTGCATGCTAGTATATCAAAGAAAAGCTCACAAAATTTGTGGAAAATCAAAAGGTATGGAGGAGATCACACATGTTTGAACCCCACCATTAATTCTAATCATCGACAAGCTACCTCTAAGTTTATTTGTAGCAAAATACTAGCATTATTAAAGTCCGATACAAATAAAAATGCACGATCGGTTCAAGATACGCTCTTGAATATGTTTCATATCAAAGCAAGCTATTCTAGAGCATGACAAAGTTGCTAAAGGTGGTTGAAATGATTTATGGAGATTGGAAGTCATCGTATGCGAAGTTGCCTAGATATCTTATTGCGGTAAAAAAGACCAATCCCAAAATTGTATATGATATTGCTACTAGTCATGGTGTATTTGAAGGTGTATTTTAGGCATTCGGACCTTCGATTGAAGGTTTCACTCATTGTCGTCCGGTGCTTTCTATCGATGACACCCATTTGTATGGAAAATATTTAGGAACCTTACTTGTAGCAACCGGTGTCGATGCAAATCAATGTCTATATCCGTTAGCTTTTGCCATTGTGCAGACGGAAGCATGGACCACTTGGTGTTGGTTTTCCGATGTATGAGGGAGCATATTCCTTCATTGCAACGTAGATGCATTACATTTGTTAGTGATCGTATTTGTTAGTGATCGTATGAAAGGAATTCCTCGTGCTCTCCGTGAAGGTTAGCCGACTACACATCACCACCGCTATTGCATCCAACACATCAAAGCAAATTTTAAAAAAGCGGGTTTCGGAGCAGACAAATTTCAAAATTTGTTGCATGCTTGTGCAGTCGCATCAGAAGTTGTAAAATATGACGAGCTCGGAAAGCAAATTAATGACATGAGTCCCGCAACAGCAATGTGGATCGAAAACAAGTTTGAAAGGTGAAGAGGAAAATTGAACGCTATGTAAAGACGGAGGACTTAGATTCAATATGATGAACGTATCTGAAAGTTTTAATGGGGTTTTGAAAGGTACATGAAATTTACCTGTAAAAGCATTAGTTGCACGAACATTTCATCGTCTTAATCATTACTTCTATGAACGCCGTACTCAAGCGGAGGGTTGGACATCACAGTTGGCACCTAAATGGAAACAACTAGGAAAGAAAAGAATGGATGAGTCAAGAAGGTTGAGTACCGAAAGATTTAGTGTAACGGAGTGGCAAGTTAAAGATTTGCATGTTCGATTATACTGTAAACGTTGAGGAAGACAAAGCTAACTGTTCTTGCAATATGCTGACTTTGGATTATTTTCCCTGTTCTCATGTATTTGTTGCGTGTTCTCGTGGTTCGGGAGGTGTGAATAGAGCCTTTGTTGATTTAGTTCCTCCTTGGTATACAAGTGCAGACTATAAAGCGGCTTATTCTCCTTTATTTCACCCTGTCCTAGATAATCTGTATTGGGAAGCACAACAAGGTCCCTGTATCAAACCACCACCAATCTGGAGGAACGCCGGAAGACCACAGTCGACGCGTATAAAGGGAGCAATGGACCAACGAACAAGTGTTGGACAAAATAGGTGCAATAAATGTGGTGGAGTAGGGCATAAAATTAGATCGTGTACGAAATGATTTGAAATGACTATGTATTTTGTTGTTTAACGTTTTTCATGTATGGACGATTTATGGAGTAGGTGCAGTAAATGTTGTTTAACGTTATTCATGTTTTGTGGTAAGTATTGTATTGCAAAGTAAGTGAGCTGGAATGAAATGTATGCAAATAATGTTGAAATTGTGGAATGGTAACAGCTCTCTGCCTTCGAAAGCAGGTATTAAGGTTTTTGCCTGCTTTCGAAGGCATAGAGATGCTACCATTCCACAATTTCAACATATTCAACATCAACTTATTCAAAAAGCTTAAACTACAACACATTCAATATATTCGAAATGCTTAAACTTCCAAAAGCTTCATTAAACTTCCAAAAACAACATTCAACACATTAAAGTACAACCATTCAACAACGTCAACATCAAACTTAAACTATAACAAACTTCCAAAAGCTCAAACACATTGAGGTTGTTCTTAGTGCAATCTTCTAACTTCCAGAGGCATATTACTTTTCGGCCTCCGCTTAGTACCTTTTTTCAATTGCGATGGTTGCGTTACCGGTGGTGGTATGTCTTCAGGATATTCTTGCCATTGAGATGGATCATGCACAAAGGTTTGAGGTTGTTCTTGCCATTGAGATGGATCATACACAAAGGTTTAAGGTTGTTCTTGCCATTGAGGCTATCTCGTTATGGTATCAACCGGTGGAGGTTGACGCTATACTTGAGTCCATTGTGTGTTCACCGGTTGCGAATCGTGCTCTTGGATTGGAATTTCTTTTGCATGTTCATCTTCCATAGTTGGTGGTTGATGCTGTTGGATTTGAATACCCGAAGTTGTTGGTCTCGATGGACGACGTACTTTGTTTCTTTCGAGAATACTGTCAAGAAATTGCCGCAAGCCCAAACATTTTGTTTTCACTTTGTCAGGCTCATCGACACACATCTCGATATCATAGACCCTGACAATAGCTTGATAAATCCCACTAACCTGAAAATCAAATTCTTGTAAATATGTATTACATAAACATAGAATGTGTAGAATCTTTAACATAAATATACTAACCACATTACGTTCCAACTGCGCTCGGGGAATGTAAGCCACTAGCCGTCGTGAAGAATCTTTCAATATATTTCAACGGGTTATTTGCCAATACCACCATTCACTCACTTAAGATGGTGGCGTATGTTCACGTATTACAAAATCAAGTCTTCTTCTCTACGTATTCATGATTTCGTTGACAACATTGGTCCAATGATCCAAATTTGTGTCAATTGGAACGAACGGGTCGGGAATGTGTTGTGATAATCCAAATTGTCTCATCACACAGTTCGGATTATAATTTCGAAATTCATTAAATACAATCAACGGACACTTCGACCCCAAATGTTGATGGTAATATGACCAAAAAGTGCCAATGGGATAATGATCCCAAGTTAATAATTCTTCCGGAAGAATATCGAGCTCGTTACGATAAAAATTAACATTTTTGGGAGTTTCTTTCCAATGTCGAGCAACATTCCATCTACAACCAAATGGGAGATCGAGGTCTAATTCGGTTGAGAGGATAACATCTGGACGGCCAATAGTTGTGTCCATGACCAAAGTTGAATTAACAACTCCATATAATCTATACGCGAGTTTGTGCAACAGTTTGTGCAAACCATGCAGGATAGCGGGAAAGGAACTTCAATCCCCCAACATGGGTAAGCCGGTTCTGGTGTTGATGAGCCTAGGCGGCTTGAGATGCGATTGGTAATCAATACTATTATTGGAGGACCACATCTAGCTAAGAAGAGATGGAACGAGATGAAGCGATATGTCGGTGCATTGAAGCACGCAGTGAATGAGAGCAGTTTCGTCGTTGAAGACGGTGTTCCGACAAAACAACTAAGAACCATGACAGATGATATCATTTTATGAAATAGAGATGTTGATGGGGTAGAAACCCCAACGATTGATCTGTTAGTGATATCGGCCATGATTGGTCCTGTTGTTGTAAGGAAGGCGCTAGTTGCTTGTAGGAGTTCGGTCAACATTTTATTCAAGAAAGCCTACGACCAGATGCTTTTGGAAGGCAATGACTTAAAGTAGTGTAAATCTCGGATTTAAGGATTTAACGGGACTGCCACCGAGCCAATAGGATTTGTGGAACTATTGGTGGTGCTTGGAGAGGCGATCACAAGGGAGTGCGGGTCATGCATTTTGTTGTTTTGGATATTTACTCAGCTTATAATACCTTTTTAGGCCGACTGACCCTTGCTGAATTTCGAGTGGACATTATTCTATGGTGCTTAACGATGAAGTTCTTGACAGAGAATGGTGTGGGAATAGCACAAGGTGATTAGGGGCTTGGCTGCGAGTGCTATGTCGCTGAGTTGAATGAAGCGAGGCGAAGAGATAAAGGAAAGGGTGTGAAGAGGACTCTCTGCATCAAGGCTTTGAACGCACATCAACCATTGCCTGAGCCCTGATTCAGGCAATATAGTCAGTCCCATAAGGGTATGGATTCGAGAAAAGAGCCGAAGGATGGAAGGGCAGCTCCAACCGAGTTCACAATCAACATTCCGATCAGCCAGGACGATCCTACACGGGTCCTAAAAGTCGGGTCGCAGCTTGGCGTGAATGATGAAAGAGTTGGTTGGTTTTCTCTAGGCAAACTTGGATGCGTTTTCGTGGACTCACTTAGACATGTGTGGACTATCGTCCGAAATAGCGAGTCACACATTAAATGTAAATTCTAAATGCATTCCTATGACACGGAAATGCCGCAGCTTGGGTCCAGAGAGATCTACTGCATTCAAAGAAGAAGTGGGGAGACAGCGGCTTCATCTGTGATGCCCTATACCCAGATTAGGTATCCAATCCAATCTTGGTGAAAAAAATAATGGAAAGTGGAGGACATGCATTGACTATTCAAGCCTGAACAAAGCGTGCTTGAATGACAGTTTCACACTTTCAAAGATTTATCAGTTGGTGGACTCGACGGTTGGGCACGAATTGCTGTCATTCATGAATGCATACTCTGGATACAATGAGATTTCGATGCACGTCTCAGACCAGGAACACACTAGCTTTATCATCGATATATGACTGTACTGCTATCTGGTCATGCCCTTTGCATTAAAGAACACTGCAACGACTTACTAGAGGTTGGTGAACAAGATGTTTAAAGATCAGATCGAGCGTTCGATGGAGATCTATGTGGACAACATGCTTGTGAAAACATGGCAGTCAAGAAACCACATTGATAACTTGACGGTGATGTTCAATATTCAGAAATACGGGATGACGCATAACCCTTTAAAATGCTCATTCGATATTGCGTCAGAGAAATTCTTAGCCTACATTGTCAACCCTTGTGGAATTGAAGCTAATCCTGAGAAGATCGAAGAATTGAGGAACATCAAAATCTCGAAAACGATCAAAGAGGTCCAGAGCTTGAATGAAAAGGTCGCCGTCTTGAGTAGATTCATCTCCAGAGCAATTGACAATGCGTCATTTTCTTCGAAGTGGTCAAGAAAGAGAAGAGGAACTTCGCTTGGACGTAGAATGTATAGATGCATTGTAGGCTCTGGTGGATTACTTGAAGAGACTCCATTTTTTATCGAAGCCGCTGGAGGATGAGGACTTGTTAATTTATCTAGCAGTGTCGGTGCACGCTATGAGCGCTGCACTTGTACGTAGGAGTCTCGAAGCTAGAGGTCGGTGTATTATATCGGTAGGTGGTTGACAGGAGTAGAAAAAACCATCTGAAGCCGAAAAAATTCGCATATTGCCTGTTGATTGCTTCGAGAAAGCTCCATCCCTATTTTCAGGCTCATCCGATCAAAGTTCTGACCGACTAGTAGGTCCAGCAATGATTTGAGACTTCTGAAAGGCTGTTGAAATAGAAAATTGAATTGAGCCAATATGACATAACCTATCACCTCGGAGAGCGATCCAGGGTTAAGCTTTGGTGAATTTTATTGTTGAATACACTACGCGAGATGACACTCCGGAGAGCAATGGAAAGCAGAATGGCAGATGGAAGATGTACATTGATGGTGCATCCAACGAACATTATTCTGGTGCTGTAGTCATGCCGGTGACTCGAGGAACGTTCGATTTGTTACACTTTGAAACTCGACTTCTCCACAACGAACAGTGAAGTGGAGTATGAGGTCTTGATCGCAGGACTCAAGATCGCCAAGGAGCTGGGGATTAAAACTTCGCATATTTTCTGTGATTCCCAGCTAGTGGTATCTCAGATGAGAAAATAGTTTTGGGCAAAAGGAGCGAGGTTAGCTCTTTATCTCAATCGAGCCCTTGAGCTGCTGGGTGATATTGAATATTTCACCATAGCAAATACTCCTAGAGAGAGAAACGGGGAGGCCGACTCACTGGTTGAGTTAGCCAGCTTTGGATGTCGATTGGATTCTGGAGGCCGGATGTGAGAAGGAGTCATGGATGACTCCGATAAAGAATTATCTGTAGAGAGGAGTCCTTTTTGAAAGAAAAACGAGCAATGAACTCCTTTGTAAAGCTTCAAGATTCATCATGCAAGAGGGAATACTTTCCAGGAAGAGATTTTCAGTTCCTATGCTTCGGTGTGTTGCCAACGATGTGGCCAAGCAAGTCCTAAGGGAAGTACATGAAATCATACCAGGGGCAAACCCTAGCGAAAAAGATCTTTTCGTTACGGGTATTTCTAGTCTACTGTCAACCAAGATGCAGCTCACTACACCAGAAAGTGTGGCAAGTGCAGAGATTCGCTAAGATTCCATGAGCTCCGTCGACCTAGATTACTTAAATGGTCGATCTCTGATCATTTGCAGTCTACGGAATTGATATCATTGATGTGTTGCCCATATCCAAAAGTGGTACGAAATACGCCATCAATCGTGGTTGATTGCTTCACTAAATGGACTGAGGTTGAACCATTAGCCACAATCACCACAAATAAAGTAATCAACTTCGTGGTTAGAAACATCATTTTTCGTTTTGGAGTTCCGCAAACTTATTTTTGATAACGAATCCCAATTCGACGGCATCGAATTCAAGGATTTCCGTTGTAGACACCGCATCGAGAAGAGATTTGCAGTGATGACACATCTTTAGATGAATATACATGTTGAAGTGGTGAGCAAGATTATCAAGTTTATTCTTAAGAAGCGGTTGGAGAAAGCCAAGGGCAAGTGTGTTGATGAACTTCCTCCAGCAATTTAGGCTTATTGAACGATCCACAAATTCGCGATTGATCATTCTCCCTTCGTCCTAGCTTACGGATCAGAGGCTATGATCATAGTTGACTTGAAGTACCTTCTTATCGAGTGACTCACTACGATCCACGGACGAATGAGGAACTGTTGGAATCTCTCGATATGATCGACGAGAAGCGTGATGAAGCTGACTTGAGGGCAGCTGCTCATCGGAGCCGAGTCACCCGATGCTACAACACCAAAGTTATGGACCTTTGAAATTGACGATCTTGTTCTCAAACGAATCTTCCCTGATTTTGAGAACTTAGGCCCGAGTTGGGAAAGTCCGTACGCAATTGAAAAAAAGCTTGGAGATGACAAGTTCAAGCTAGCAACTGTGGATGGGACACTCCCATAGGTGTGGAATAGCGAGCAATTACGACGCTAGTTCACTTGAATGTAATTTTTTACATATTTAATCAAAGCTGTGTAGCCAAACAGAATATGTCATTTCTAATGTTTATGGAAGAACTAGTGACTTTTGAAGCTTCCAAACCTATTTATACTTGATTTTACACTGAATAGTGTTGTGTTTAAATGAACCTGCATGTGCAAAACGCAGGTACACAGGCACCCAGAGTTAGGTGCCAACTAAGGTTTCGCGGTCCATGATTAGACGCACAAAGCTCGACCACACTTGGTATCCGGAGATAGATACCCAACAACTCCTCTAAATCATGATTCAAGGCAAGAGTATAAACATTCAAAGGATGAACGAGATAGTTCGCCTTTATGGCTCGTGCCCAAAGTTTGGCAGAGCATTCATACCTTGTCCAGAGTAGGCAAGACGAAAGGTCAACGCTCGGAGTTAGATGGGATCTCCTACAAATTTCGATTGATGCTCGAAGTTAGGCGCAGTCGCAAGTAAACGTCCTGGATAGGGATGTCCAAAAAACTATCTTAGGTTATTAACTCTTAACTGACGTTCGGAGTTTGGCATGGTCGAAGCACGCATCTCGAAGTAGGATGTCCAAATTGCCATCCAAAAGGAATTCTTAAGTTATTTCTTTAAGCAATCGAAATTCGAGTAAGTTCCAGAGTCGAAGATGGTCATGTGTGGGCATGTTTGGGTAGATGGTCCGATGATCGTCCCTTACTCGTCTAAACAACAGAATGGACTAGTGACTTGGTCCGAGGACGATGATGAGAAGAGGATCGCAAGTATGCCGAATATAAAGCGCATTTCGCAAACACTTAGTCAAATTCACACAAGACTTGGTGAAACAAAAAGTCTATATTATTCATATTTAAAATACAATTTGAAAGAAAAATACAAGTGTTATTAGCATCTACACATAAATACGTCCACTGTATAGAATGCCGCGCAGTCGAGCCCAGATCATTAGAGGCAAAGAAGAAAAAGATAGAAGAAGAAACATAAACATAGAATCTCACAATCGTAGCGAAATAAAATATAACATATAATAACAGATTTTTATACAAAAAACTGTAATTGTCCATATATATATACAATCATCAGAGTACCACAATCAATATATCAATATGGACAGTTATACTAACTTGTCCTCAAAAGTGCTGAATACATAGCCTACAATACACATCGAAATATAATCAAGTACGTGTAACACGTCTTTGCTATCCAGTTCGTCTTCTGAGCTCCATAGCATCCAAATCTGAATTCGTAATACTCGGTCTGACCCGATCAATATAATAAAATAACACCGTAGTCAGTGTGGAAAAGCAGCGTGAGTAAACACATTTAATTTGAATTACGTAAGTTATCAAAATCTTTCGAAAACAAAGGTATTTCGTAAGACCGCGTCACACATAAACACGATGGGTTTTTCTCCTACTATAACCAAAACATTTTTATAGAAAAATCCAGTGATATTATAATAATGTCTAAATAAAAATACTTATTAAGATAGCCAAAATTGTTACACTAATTAAAACCCAGTATATTAGGCTCTACAACCAAACCGTTGAGGTTCATGGTGGTTATTGGGTCGAAGTGGTTTTGGATAACGTTGATATCCGATCCCGGTCTCTTCGAATCCAAACGATAAATTTTAAAAGTCCAAGTCGTTTAAATAACAATTCCACAATCAGGGCGTTAATATTACATATGGAAATACATTCCATATGTTTACTTTATCATGACCGGTCCATTGAGATTTACTTGCTTGTACCCGTTTCATTTTTTCTGAAATTTGAGTAGTGAATAGTACAAGGCGACTTATTTCAAATAAAACATGTTAACATTTTATTCTATGTACTTTAAATTTGTTTGGCTACTTAATGACACAGACAATAGATAATTGAAAATAATATCTAAGAACCATATCAGTCAATATAGATCATAACTCAATCAACAATTTATATTAAATCAATTTTTAATCAAACCGGACTGGTTTAACTTAACTGAGTCAAGTTATTCTTAAATCCAGTTTTATTTGTTAATCAAAGAAATTAATTTAAATTAATTTATTTTTAGTTAATTATAAATTTAACAGATCATTTAACGATTAACTGATTGATTTACATAAATTTATCACTTAAGAATTTACTTAATCATTTACTTAAAATTTATAAATCGTTAATTTTCACATTGTAGAAATCTCGACAACAATAGTTCAGATGGAACTACTTGGCGATAATGTCTCGGTACAAAAATCGGCTCGTCATTTGGATTTTAAACGAGTGAGAAAATGAGTTTTTAGTTTATAGCATTAAAAACTTCAAAATTCTTTTTTTTTAAAAGCCTCTATTTATTTTTTTCTTCAACCTAGCCCACCACTTTGGCCCGCGAAGACAAAATACAGGCTCAAACCTTATTTTCCTTTCTTTCTTCTTCCTCCAATTTCTTTTTTCCCTCTATTTCATTTGCACGAGAACGTGCACGCCTGTATACGTGCATATGCACGCACTATCCCCAGCCTATCCCTCGTCGCTGACCACTCTCGTCGATCACCCACGACCCCCACATCCACCTAGACCCAGAAACCACGGCAACGACTTTGAACTTCAAACCCGTATCCTGGAACCACTATGCCACCCAAAATCGCCTCGCCTCGCCATCCCAATCCATCATCCATCACCAAAATGCGTCCTCGGCATCGCTATCGCCCCCTCTATTGTTTCCTCCTCATGCGCACTTCCCTCCCTCTCTCCTGATCGTCATCTCTCTCGTACACGAGACCAAACACAAAACCCCATAAAACCCTAAAACGAACTCGACCATACTACACACTTCACTAAAAAATTCCATGCTATTTTTCCTCGATGCGTCGTCACCCGAACCTCCTCCATGACCAACGTCGAGGCACGGCATCAAGCGTGTCGTGGGAATTTGTCAAAATCCCCTAATCCGTTCATCTTCCAGTTCCTCTCTCTACACGACCTTAAAAATCTTCAAACCATACTCAAAAATCAATTTTTCCTAACGATCACAACCGTATCATTGTTCGATTAAATTATGATGTTTGAATTTTTGTCCATACTGACTTACCCACTGTAAATTGGGATTTCCTACCTCCATACTTGATGAAATCAAATGAAACAAACCTTAAAATGCTCCTAACTTAAAAAAAGCAACTTTCCTTTTGGAATCAATGATTAAAGTAAATAGATATCGAGTTATTGATTTTCAAAGTTAAAGCTCTTAACTGTTTTTAAACAAACCAATGAACATAGAAGCTTGGGTAGGAGATATACAGTATTTGGTGGAACTGATCCCGTTGAAACCAAACATACATACAAATATCCACAATACAACCACATATACACTTGGCATATCATTGATTCACCCAAAATGTACAGTTAAACAAGTATGTGTAATGACCTGTAAACAAGGTTTAAGATGATTTACTCACTGTTTAAAATAGACGACGGCTGTTGTTTTACTTCTCCTTCCAAGCTTCTAATTCTTTTCTTTAGTTTGATGGCAGATCTTTCTTTTGTTTCTTTTTTTATATGTATGATACGTGAAGGAACAAATGAACAAGTGAACAACATGTATGGCTATATATAGGAGAATGAGAGGGGAACATTTCGACGAAAAGGAGGCTGAGATGTTTACAGGCTTCCATCTTTCATTTTTATTTTTTATTTTATTGTTGGTTGATGAGATTTTATCTGGGGCTGATTTGATTTTGTAAGATGATTTGATCTTTTATGGCGATTTGCGTCAGGGAAATTCTTAGCCTACACTGTCAACCCTTGTGGAATCAAAGCTAATCCGGAGAAGATCGAAGAATTGAGGAACATCAAAGCCTTGGAAACGATCAAAGAGGTCCAGAGTTGAATGAAAAAGTTAGTTGCCCAAAGATCTCCAGAGCAATTGACAAATGCGTCATTTTCTTCGAAGTGATCAAGAAAGAGAAGAACTTCGCCTGGACGAAGAATGTATAGACGCATTGCAGGCTCTGGTGGATTACTTAAAGAGACCCCATATTTTGTCGAAGTCGCTGGAGGATGAGGACTTGTTAATTTATCTGGCGGTGTCGGTGCACGCTCTGAGCGTTGCACTTGTACGTAGGAGTCTCGAAGCTAGAGGTCGGTGTACTACATCAGTAAGTGGTTGAAAGGAGTAGAAAAGACCATCCGAAGCCGGAAAAGCTCGCATATTGCCCGTTGATTGCTTCTCGAAAGCTCCGTCTCTATTTTCAGGCTCATCCGATCAAAGTTCTGAACGGCCAATAGGTCCTGCAATGATTTGAGACTTCTGAAAGGCTGTTGAAATAGAACATTGAATTGAGCCAGTATGACATAACCTATCACCTCAGAGAGCGATCTAGGTTAAGCTTTGGCGAATTTTATTGCTGAATACACCGCGCGAGATGACACTCTGGAGAGCAATAGAGAGCAGAATGATAGATGGAAGATGTGCATAGATGGTGCATCCAACGAACATTATTCAGGTGACTCTCGAGGAACGTTCGATTTGTTATGCTTTGAAACTAGACTTTTTCGCGACGAACAATGAAGCAGAGTATGAGGTCTTGATCGCATGATTCATGATCGCCAAGGAGCTGAGATTAAAACTTTGCATATTTTTTGTGATTCTCAGCTACTGGTATGTTAGATGAGAAAAGAGTTTTGGACAAAAAGAGCGAGGCTAGCTCTTTATCTCAATCGAGCCCTTGAGCTGCTTGGTGATGTTGAATATTACACCGTAGATCGCGGTTACATAATCGTTTCGTCTGGATCCCCAGGAAACATTCGTAACGGTAAGCCTTCGGTCCTGTAAATTTCGCTATGCAGCGAAGTCAAAGGAAACTCATTAGTATTATATCCGAACAACCTATATCGACTAGGACCCATTTCTGGATCCACCCAAGCCCATCTGGGATCAAAATCAAAGAATCAATAGAATGTATCTATAATGTGGTCACAAAGCGGATAATCAAGCAAAATGTACTTCCAATGTGTACAATTTCTAAATGTATATCATACTATACATAGTTCCTTTTCAAATCATCACTTCAAAATCATACTTATAAATTCCGTTATATATAAGATCGTCGCTTTCAAGATCGAGTACCTTTTAAATCAATAGTTTTCGAATTGAGTTCATATTTATATGATTCATTTTATATAAGTTCGAAAACTTCCATATCAATATTTTTATATAGTCAAAGGTTCTCGAAATCAACCACTTTCTTATATCGGTTCAGCTTCAAATTCATATATGATTTCAACAATCATTTTTCAAATTGAATATTATTCAATATTCATATATTCTGAAACTCCAATCATTAGTTTTCAAAATTTACTTCAGTTTCATATTTACATAAGAGTCATATCTATATAAAATCAACTTCCTTTCTAACTTACTTTGTAAGTAACTAAGTTTTAAAACCACAATTTCTTTTCAAAATCAAATACTTTACAAAAATCCTTCGTAAATTACTGACCTTATAAATTTTTGTTTATTTATTTATTTATTTTTTATTATTATTAAAAGTTATTTTTTCTTCATAAACATTTCTCAACAAATTCATTATAAAGCTTTTCAAAACTAGATTTCATGTTTGTACATAATTAAAATTTGCCTTCAAAATTATTTTGCAAATAAGGTTTTATAAGTATTTACGAAGATCAAAGCATTGCTTAAAACCATGGTCATGGTTTAAGGTATCGGCCGGTACCCCGAAATTTCGGGGGTACCGTACCGGTGCCGACCATCAACGAGTTGAAACTAGGGCTAAAAATCGGTTTCGGCAATCAGCTTTAAAAAAACATGGAACCCTAAATTAAAACCATCGACATCAAAAATCATGGGATGAAAAGGAAAAAGGCAAAAAGCCAAAGCAATTCGAATAGATTTCAATCGGCAACAGAAATGGTCGAATGTGATTATACAAGGAAAAGATTCGAATTTCCATCAAAATCGATGTAAGAAATCACATAAAAATACAACAGTACCTTGATTTCTCGACAGCGAAATCATCGGAAGCAGCTTGATTTTCTTGGCGACAATCAGCGAAGGCGAAGACATCGGAATCGAACTACAACAACGAAGTTTTTTTTTCTTACTAATTTGCGTGTTTTTTTGCTTTCGACTTTCGAACTGCCCTAGTTTACGTGTGGAAAAGGAATGGACAATGTATAGGGCTGCAATTGCAATTACAACATAGATCTGTTTATGTCCTCTAATTTGGGCTTTCAGCCTTTAATTTAATGTAATAGGAATGGACAGTAAATTAGTGTTAGTATATGGCTTTTTATTTTGGATTTCAAATTATGTTTATTAACAAACTACTAAAAACAAAAATCTGGAACGAAACCGAAACAAAACCGTAACTACCGAAATTTACGAAATCATCTGATACTAACAAAATTTTAAATGTCCGAAACCGAAACCGAAACCGAGTTTTCATACCTTGCTTAAAACTCAATTTCATTTAAAGCAGTTCAAAAACCAATTTCATCTTTATATAATACAAAATAATCTTATTTATTTTACTTATCAAAATATTTAACATTTTAAAACTTATCTAACTTCTATTTACCTTTATTTTAGAATTTTCAAAAGTAAACTTTATATACTTTCCAAAATACATTTATACTTTTCGAAAATGCTTAGCTTTAAAAATTAATTCTCAATTTGAAAGTGTTCGACTATTTAGAATAGTCGGAAAAATCAAATTCCAATTCAAAATTGGAAATCGACAATCAATCAATCAATCCCAATGCATAGGATACAAACGTTCATAATTTCATTCAATCCGAAAACTCAAGAATTGAACACCGGGTCCATTTCAAAATAGATATATACGTATATCTTTCGAATATCAAATCATACTTCAGGGATTTGAATCAAATCAATTGCATTAAACAATCAAGTAGCAAAGCTACTTAAAGTGGCATCCTCCACTTTGAAACTCGAAAATGAATGCCGATGATGGTGTAGTCATCATCAAAACTTATTTTTCAGCGACAGAAGTGAGTTCCGGACTTCATTTCTTTTAAAACTTTTGAAAATCCCTTTTCGAAATCACTTTGAAACCATTTGTAACAGTACTATTCGGAAAATAATTTCAAATTATACTATTATATTTTTAGAATCTTAAGCAAATTTCAAAAACTCTTAGAATCCAACTCTCAAATTTCCAGTTTGAATAACTTTTTTGTTTATTTATTCATCAGATAAACCATATTTCATATATCACTTTCAAATGGTATCCATTACTCTTTAAAATGATACAGGAGGAAATTCAAATGTATATTCATTTCAAAATCCATGTTAAACATTCAGTTTCTCAATTGATTAAATATTTTTCAAAAACCCAACATTTTCCAACCATAGTCAAATGCTCAAATCAACAGTCAATAGTCATGCTCATAAACTGACCGAGCACGACTCATCCATCAATAAGCGATAATATGCACATCCATATTAATCGGACAATCAATCAACAAAGAGATAACATCCAATCATCGTCAACAGTCATGATTGATTTTATTAGTTTATAAAATTCATTCTTTTATATTCTATATAGAATTCAAGTTAAAATCATTTCATTTGTTAATATCAAAATATTTTTGTATCACTAACAATTACGCTCTCTCTTATACATATGCACTCAGGCTCATTCTAGAGTACTACTTACCCTATCTCTAGTGATTATTCCACATCAAAGCCAAAGTTTTTGTTTAACCTTCAGCTCTGATACCACATGTAACGACCGGGGATTTTCGACTTCGAAACTTGACATAAATATGTCCACTGTATATAATGTCGAGCAATCGAGCGTCAGAAATACCAGATCATTAGGGGTTAAGAAGAAAAAGATAGAAGAAGAAACGAAAACAACACAGAATCTCACAATCGCAGCGGAGTAAAGTATAATATATATAATAACATATTTTTATACAAAGAAAACCATAATTGTCTATATATATACAATCATCAGAGTACCACAACCAATATATCAACATGGACAGTTATAATAACTTGTCCTCAAAAGTGCTGAACATACAACATACAATACACAGCGGAATATAATCAAGTACGTGTAATACGTCTCTGCCATCCAGCTCGTCTCCTGAGCTTCATAGCATCCAAACATGAATCTGTAATACTCGGTCTGACCCGAACATTGTAATAAAATAACACCCGAGTCAGTCTGGAAAACCAACGTGAGTAAACACACTTAATTTGAATTACTTAAGTTATCGTAATCCTTTGAAAACAAAGGTATCTCGTAAAACCGCGTCACAATTAAACACGACGAGTTTTTCTCTTACGATAACCAAAACATTTTTATAGAAAAATTCAGTGATATTATAATAGTGTCTAAGTATAAATACTTATTAAGATAGCTGAAATTGTTACATTAATCAAAATCCGGTATACTAGGCTCTACAATCAAACCGTTAAGGTTCGTGGTGGTTATTAGGTCGAAGTGGTTTCAGATAACGCTGATATCCGATCCCGGTCTCTTCGAATCCAAACGATAAATTTTAAAAGTCCAAGTCGTTTAAATAACAATTTCACAATCAGAGCGTTAATATTTACATATGGAAATACATTCCATATGTTTACTTTATCATGACCAGTCCATCAAGATTCACTAGCTCGTACCGTTTCATTTTTTTGGAAATTGGAGTAGTGATTAGTACAAGTCGATTTATTTCAAATAAAACGTGTCAACATTTTATTCTATTTACTTTAAATTTGTTTGGCTACTTAATGACACAGACAATAGATAATTGAAAATAATATCTAAGAACCATATCTGTTAATATAGATCATAACTCAATCAATAATTTATATTAAATTAGTTTTCAATCAGAACAGACTGGTTTAACTTAACTGAGTCGAGTTACTGTTAAATCCAGATTTATTTGTTAATCAAAGAAATTAATTTAAAATAATTTATTTTTAGTTAATTATAAATCTAACAGATCATTTGAGGATTACCTGATTGATTTACATAAAATTTATTACTTAACAATTTACTTACTCATTTACTTTAAATTTTATAAATCATTAATTTTCACACTGTAGAAAGCTCTACAACAATAGTTCAGATGGAACTACTTTGCGATAGGGTCTCAGTACAAAAATCGGCTCGTCATTTGGATTCTAAACGAGGGAGAAAATGGATTTTTAGTTTATAGCTTTAAAATATTTTAAAATTCTCTTTTTTTTAAAAAAAACCTCTATTTATTTTTTTCTTCAACCCAACCCACCACTTTGGCCCGCGAAGACAAAACCCAGGCCCAAACCTTATTTTCCTTTCTTTCATCTTCCTCCAGTTTCCTTCTTCCTCTCTCTATTTTATTTGCACGAGGACGTGCATGCCTGTATATGTGCATATGCACGCACTACCCCCGGCCTATCCCTCGTAGCTGAGCACTCTCGCCGATCGACCACGACTCCCACATCCACCTGGCCATCAGAAACCACGGCAACAACCCTCGTTCGAGGTTTCGAACTTCAAACACGTATCCTGGAACAACCATGCCACACAAAATCGCCTCGTCTCGCCATCCCAATCCACCATCCATCACCAGAAAGCGTCCTTGGCATCGCCATCGCCTCCTCAATCGTTTCCTCCTCATGCGCACTTCCCTTCCTCTCTCTCTTGATCACCATCTCTCTCGAACACGAAACCAAGCACAAAACCCCATAAAACCCTAAAACAAACTCGACCATCCTACACACTTCACTAAAAAATTCCACGTTATTTTTCCTCGATGCGCCGTCACCCGAACCTCCTCCACGACCAACGCTGAGGTGCGTCATCAAGCGCGTCGTCGAAATTTGCCAAAATCCCCTAAACTGTTCATCTTCCAATTCCTCTCTCCACACGACCTTAAAAATCTTCAAACCATACTCAAAAAACTTATTTTTCCCTAACGATCACAACCGTATCATTCATCGATTAAATTATGATGTTTGAATTTTTGTCCATGCTGATCTACCCATTGTAAATTGGGATTTCCTCCCTCCATACTTGATGAAATCAAATGAAACAAATCTTAAAATGTTCCCAACTCAAAAACAAGTAACCTTCCTTTTGGAATCAATATGGAGTTATTGATTTTCAGAGTTAAAGCTTTTAACTGTTTTTAAACTAACCAACGAACAAAGAAGCTTGGGTAGGAGATACAATATTTGGTGGAACTGATTCTGTTGAAACCAAACATACATACGTATATCCACAATACAACCACATATACACTTGACACATCATTGATTCGCCCAAAATGTACAGTTAAACAAGTATGTGTAATGACCTGTAAACAAGGTTTAAGTTGTTTTACTCACTGTTTAAAATAGATGGCTGCTGCTGTTTTACTTCTCTGTCCAAGCTTTTAATTCTGTTCTTTAGTTTGATGGTAGATCTTTGTTTTGTTTCTTTTTCTTATATGTATGATACGTGAATGAATAAATGAACAAGTGAACAAGCATGTATGGCTATATATACATATAGGAGAATGAAGAGAAACATTTCAACAAAAAGGAGGCTGAGATGTTTACAGACTTCCATCTTTCATTTATTTTCTATTTTTATTTTTATTTTGTTGGTCGATGAGATTTCATTTGGGGCTGATTTGATTTTGTAAGATGATTTGATCCTTTATGGTGATTTGATTTCATGTGTGGCTTGACTTGAAGTTTATATGTGAGCATGATTTTAAGTTTTGAGGGCTTGACTTGAAATTGTCATCATGAAGCTCTTATGTGCATGTATCTGTATATAATTTCATATACACTATTCTTAGAGGCATATATACATATACTTGCGTATATTTTGTCGTCATATACATGTTTACATTTCTTTTTTCATTTACATATATACATATAGATATACACATGTTTACCTATACATATACATACATATATGTATGTATGTATGTATGTATTTACCTATACATACATATATATAGACATTTTATCAAAGTTTGAAATGGTGAAATATATATATGTATATATATATATATATATCTATTTTATCATATTCAGAAATTCACGTTTTAATTTATTATAGTTTCCAAAATTTATAGATCCAGATGTCTTCAATATCAGAAAATTTATTTATTCGATTTATAGAAATTAACATCTCAATATCAAAAATTGGTTAATCATTTTTTCTTTTCTCGTATTAAAATTTGTTATTTAAATTTTTATCTAAGTTCATATCCAATAAATTTCATTAATAAATCAGTAAAATTTGTTTCTAACCATTTTAATTCAAAAATTATATTAAATTTAGTAATTTAAAATAGTTAAAATTACGGATCATTACAAAAAGTGGAGGTCGAACCCGCACAAAGTCGGCCGGAAAACAAAAGGTAAAACGGGTCCTATGACTATACAACCAAAAACATGGAGGAGGCAATGATCACTTCTTGGACTTCTTTTTCTTCTCCTCCATAGAAGACGGCGTACTGGACCTCTTGGTCTTCCTCATTCTTTCTCCACTTCGGTTGCCTTTCGAAGGCGAGCTATACGATGAAATGGCAGTCACGCTTTGAGTAGCTTCGGCCATAGGTAGAGTGACTGGAGTGAAAACGGTCTCTTCGGGTAAAGTGATGGATAGAGGAGGGAAGAAGTCAGTCGGCGCTTGCTTAATTTCTACGACGGACTTGAGTTGTAGTTTAAGAAATTCGCTCATTGAAAGCCCTTGAGCAAGATCGATCGACCTGGTGATCTGAACAACATCGTCACATTGCTTACCCTGGAGGTCACCGGGCCCTTCTTGCAAAGCATGATCATTTGCACGTCCGGGTCCGAAGTGTCACCAATTGAAATGCTCGGAGTCATCTCAAAAATAGTACGACTGTTGAATTGGTCATTGTCGCCTGTTCCAATTGGGAGCCCTCCTTAGGGAGATTAATCGCAGGCTAACTAGAAATTTGAGAAAGATGAAAGGAGAGATTAACGACATCGATCAGTGCCATGTGCGCCTTCTCAAATATGGGTGAGGTTAATGATATACCTCCGTTGAATTGAGACTCCATATGGACAGGCGTACCATCTGAATTCCCTTCTTGAACGAGAGACAGCATGCTTGTTTTATGCATTTACGACGCATCTGGATTGTACGGAGGAACGACGGAGCAATAGATGTAGCTGGAGGTCCAGAAGTGAGACCTATAGAAAGCTCTTGAGAAGTAGTGTTGGAGCCTTCGGCTTGATCTTTTCGACCTGTTGTAGCCAACTTCGGGTGTAAGATAAACTCACCTGCTCTGAGCGCCTCAATTTCTGCTGGACTTAGAATTTCGCTTTCCAACTTTGTATGTCACCTCCTTTTAAATGTTGTTGCTCTTCCTATACAATCTGCTCCCAGACCAGCGCTGGTGCTTGGGAATAACCTTTACCAAGCTACATCAAATTTCGAAACTTGAGCACGTTGGCTTTATAATTGGTGATGAGTGGCTCAAACTTGTCTTTAACTTGCCTCTTCGTGGTTGCCACAAACTCATCCGCTTTCTTGGCTTTGTCCAACGCATCATTCCTCTGTTTACGAGTGTCAAACATTTCTTCATAGTAATTTTGGGCTGTTTAAAGGGATTCGTCTTTCTTCTCCTTTTCTTTTTTGAATTGTGCCTTCAGCTTGTTCACCTCTTCAGCCAGCTTAAAATTCGTGTGATGAATAGATTCAACTTGGTTTAAGTGGTCTTTTATTTCTCATTCGATCGTCACATTTAAGTCCTTGACTTTCTGGTCGGCCTCCACCTTTGCCTTCTTCAGCTCGACGACCTCTGCATAGAGATGAGCGATGGTCTTGTCGTTCTGGTTCGTTATAAGACGCAGTCCTACGACGTCAGTCTCAAAGCCCTCGGCATATTAAGAAATTTTCTCAGCCAACTTTCTCCAAATGAAATACTAGTTGTACACGTCACCACGTACGCTACCGTTTGACCCATGATATCATAAGGAATACCTTTCAAATTGGGGGTAAACTTGCAAGCTTTAAAGTTGATTTTTGGAAGCGATGTTGCAATTCAGCTATTTGAGGATTTGAAGCGATCAGCTGTTCTATTTCAAATAGGCTGTTCAGCAGGCTGCTCGATAGGCGCTTTATCAGCTCTGTGTCGAGTAGAATCAGAAGCAGTAGGTTTCGAAGAACGATCAGAATGTTAGGAAGCATGCGACTTGCTGTTTAGATGAAAGGGAAGCACGAGAGCGGTCATCATGAAGAATGTGGTCGTGACGGCTACAGTGCCTTTTCGAACCCCTGGATGGGGGCGACCTGAATCTGAATCGATGCCTAGACGAGTCATATGACTTATAGTCCAACTCTCTGTCCCCTCGACATGGCTTGAACGTCAGCTAGAACCAGAATCATGACTGGATTTGTGGGGTTGCGTGGTTGGTTTGCATCTCGGCTGATATGTCATCTAATCCTCAAGATCCTCTTATAAACCACGTTGTTCCATTGAACCTGCAAATGAAGCAAAAACGAATCATTCTTAAGAAGACAAGAATGCAACATAGAGCTGAGTAGAGTGTGGTGCATGTGTGCATGCGTGCAAGTGTCCTAGTGTTCCCTCGACGGACCTTGGGTTTGAATTTTGCTGACATGGGTAATCTCCCCTGCATTAGTTGAAGGCACATTTTTTTGAAAACGAACGGGGGATCCAACATCCCCAATGCTTATATTGCCAATGCTGAAAGAGTTGATTACGTCCGGGATTTGCCTAAAGTTTATATAAGGATCCTCCGAATGCTATATAGGAGTTTCAAATGCAGTTGTGGTCAGCGGAGATGGGGTCGGAGTCTGCCTTTTAGCAAATTTAATCTTAGGACTTCTTCTTTAAAGAGGTTGCTGGTCATCATCGTCGCCTTCATCAATGGATCATGACCTGCATCAATATCGGCTTGGCTCTCTTCTCCTTCGTTACCTTCTCGTACGCCTTTTCTGACTTCACCTTCTTCGGTGTGCTCTTGTATGTCGCCAGTCTTGATCAATTGACGTTGAATTGGGGGCACCAGCGTATGATCCTCATTATCACCGGACGAAGAATCGTCCTCATCGCTATCAGTGGCTTCAGTAGCAAGACCGACACTACGATTTGAGTCCAACAAGTTATAGGCTCGTAGATTCTCATCACTAAACATTGTCTTAGCCTATTTCTCGGCCTTTGGAATTGCGTGAAGCTGTCGGAGAGTCTCTGCCAGAGCAGCATTGCTAAGATTGCGCGATACATATGCAAAGAAAAACAAAGACGTTCAGCGATAGGAGAACGATGAATCTGGACTTGTATGAAAAGGACAAGAACGGAAATCATGGAGAGACAACCATCGCTATGAAAACCCAGGAGGACAAATAATAAAGAAGAACCCATCTTTGAAATAGCTCAATTTATTTCAGGTGTTGACCACAATTCGACAACCTCTGAATAGCTCTAAAAAAATGAGGGAAGGATTTCCCTTACGGTGCTTGAAGCTTAATAGATATCGAATCTCTTGGTTACTAGAAACCCTATTGAAACGACGAGCAAATATTATAAAAATAAGCTATAAAGGAATGCACAACTGTTCGAATGGAGCTGAGCTGGAGCCTATGTAGAACTCGTCAGATGAACTGATTAAATGGTGGGACGCATCCTGCCAAACACATATATTTGTTGCATACTGTGTACCCGCTTGGGGGATAGATGGGGATGATGTGCCCTTTTGTGGCGTGTAGGAAATAACACATCCTTAAACGGGTTACCATGTTTCTCGCAGATCCTCCTGAGTGATCCCTCCACAATTTGTGACGATATAGAATATACTAGATTGTCTAATATGACAGAATCGTCAAGTGTATCGGGAGCATCCTCCACTGCTGTGCCTTCCACAGGCTCTACTGGAACTTCCTGAAGGGTTAACATACTTGCGGATTTTCAGGTTGAGAAATAGGGTGCACCGGAGTTTGCCATATGGACGGAACCGTAGTCGATCTCGATTCAGTATCTGAATTAGCGTATCTAGAAACGATGGACCCGCTGCTTGAACAAAAAGACGCTCGGAACATCTATAACCCATAGCTATGAAAACTCAACACACAATTTATATTAGATTAACTAAAAGTTATGCCATGTGCTAAAGTGAAAACCTAATGCTGTTGTGGAGTGTCGTGTAGTGTCGATCTTTGATATCGTGCAACAATTCACTCAAAATCTGGTGCTGTCCGTAGTGACCATCATCGCTGACTGTCCTAGTGGGTTTCACGTCATCAACCATGTTTTGGAAATGTTTTAGAACTTGGAAGATAGCGTTTAGAAAAAGTTTAAGCACGACACATATCAATGTTTTAAGACAAATGAAGAACCAAAATCCACCAAAGGTTGGATCGGTACCGATCCATCCCCTTGGATGGATTTTGGTTGTTTCTTATCTTCTCCTCGACCCAAGTCATGGCCGTCCAGGTGATGATCTCCAGCCTCATCGTTGTCTCTATAGCCTACTTAAGGACATTGAAGTTCGAAGGAGATTGTTTGGTTTGAATGTTGGGATTCAATAGTAAGGCTATGTTCGATGACAAGATGGATCGGGCACGATCCTGATGGCGTGGTCAACGGCGAGTTCAAGCTAAAGGTGGAATGGCAACATTCTGAGAATCTAGGCAGCGGTTGTGAGAAAGAACTTTAATGGCAGATAAGGACTTGAACACGATGACAGAAATAAAGTGAAATCAGAAGAAGACGATTTGGGTATATAACCCACGAACCAAAAGAATAGATAACAAAATCGTCTACTTCTAAGTCTTGGATCGGTACCGACGATCTAGTAATATATATGTGTAACATATATATATATGGATGTACATCTTATGTTTCACAGGGATATGTGTGCACATGGAATCACAACATGATGGAATTAGAGCACGTGTGTACACATTTAAAATTCCATAATTGGATTGGAAGAACGTAGATTCAAACTTGAAAGATCCAGAAAGGGAACCAGCTCGGAATTGCTAAGCTCTATGCTCAAAATGATAGATCAGGCGAGCACATTTTAGTTTTATAATTTCAGATGTTAGTGAAGCGTCGTAACGAATGGTTAAAGATACAACACTCCATCGAAATGGTCCGAATGAAAGATTACAACTATTCAAAGCTTGAGTTGGAACATGATATGGCAGTCCCGACTTGTCTCGATTCAAAGCATATCATGTTTGAAACAAGAAGTACTTTGGGTGGAAGTGTTACCCGACATTTTGACTAGGTAGTATCTGGACCGACTCGACGAACTTAGCTTGAAAGCTATCGGGGCAGGAGGCCAAGAGAGTTAGCCATAAAGTCCAGAAATCAAGTACAATCAAGATCACAAGATGTAGACAAGGTCATTCTAAAAATTACAAAGCGTTGGTACCGATCCATAAAACGTGCATCCAATTTACTCCCACTTCCTCCTACGCTAAAGTGTTGGTGGTAGCAACCAGTATCAAGCTCCATTGATCGATCACATATCGTTCAAACGCCTCAGACAAAATCAGCAACTCCATTCCACCACCGATCCATCTCTTGAACTTGGAAACAAGTCTGTATCACTACAAACAAGTTGGAAATAATGAAGCTAGTAACAAGTCGCTTCATCTCAAAGCAACAAGAATGATCCTTAAGTGAATCTTATGGATCGATATCGATCCATGTCCATCAATCCATAGCTGTTTGCTGATCTGGCAACGTTTTCTCGAGAGCAACTGCTGTTGGATAATGAAGCTCGTGAAGGAAGACGTGATGAAGCATTTCGTGACATCTTACAGCTATAAATAGGAGGCTAGGGGCTCATCTACAGAGTTATTTCTTGCATCCCTGCAATTATTACGCGTTTGTAATCGCACGAACCATAAGAACGGTACTTGTAAAATGGAAAGATAATCAATAAAATTCTCAAGTTGGCGTAGGTAGTAATTGGCCGAATCACTACAAACGTTTGATGTGTTGTTTTTGCTCGTTTGATGTGTTGTTTTTTATTTCATTCACTACTTAATTTTGTGGGTGTTTGTGCCACTGTTTGGTACCAACAGTTCTATTTGTGAGCGAGATCATCTATTTAAAAAAAGTTATTTTGAAACTTTAACTCTTTTGAAGCCTCAAGTTAATACGACGTTGAAAATATTTATGTTAAACTTTGTTTTGAAAAATAATTTTGAAAGGGTTAACTATTTTTTGAAAAATAATTTTGAAAGGGTTAACTATTTTGAAATAATTCAATTTCTTTTATATAAATGATCTAGCTAAAATATAGCACATATCTATAAAAAATTTACTTTGTTATCCCGGAAAAATCTTCCCCTTGTCTTTCTGTGTAGAATATTTCAGGACCAACGAGAATTTTTTGTAGATATGTTGTTCATATTGGTAAAGATTAGTTAGTTTTGCAAAATATTTCTGGTTTTTGAAAGAGTTATTTTTTTTTTTTTCCCTTTTCCTGTTAATATCATTGTTCTCATGCCAAATCATAATGATGAAAGTAAAAGGTTAGCATCATTCGAAAACTTAAAAAGTTAAGTATGAAAAGGATAGCACTGATTGGTATCATTCAATACGTGTATTTTGTGCAGGTTCTAGACCGAGGTGAGAAGATAGAACTATTGGTAGACAAAACTGAAAGCTTGCAGTTTCAGGTATCTTCTGACATCAATTTTCTTCCTTATTAGTCCTGGAGAAATCCAGAGTGGAACTCATCAATATTTACATCATATCATCAAAACCATAATTGCTATCTTCAGTTTTGCTTCTGTAAGTTGGAAAAATAAAGAATGGAGTTGAATCACCTTTTATGGTACTAGGGTTTTTTCCGTTAAACCTTATTATTGAATTACATATGCACCGATTAGATTATTACTGTTTCCGTCTCTTCATAGTTAACTCATTAACGGAGTTATTTAATCCAAGCATTGAATTATTAATATGATTAGAGATGACAAAAAAGAGTGAGGGATTTCCAGCAATTTCAAATCTATTGCTAATTGTTATTATTATTTGCTTATATACTATTTTCTCGATGGCTTTAGGCTGATAGCTTCCAGAGGCAAGGTAGACAGCTTAGGCGAAAAATGTGGCTTGACAATCTTAGATTCAAGCTCATTATTGGTGGCTCTATCACTGCATTTATTCTCATTGTATGGCTCATGGCGTGTGGAGGATTTAAGTGTTGATATGAATGTTGGCTTTGTATAATAAACATTTTCATGTTTACATGGTTAAGAATTTCAAACAACTAGGGAATGGTCTGAGTAATAATATCACGGTACTGTAATATATTATAAACGGGCTTTCATTTCTTACCATCATTCTTACATCTTTTAATATTTTGTTTGCATCAAATAGCATGTTTCCGTTTATCTGTAATGACATGGGATTTGATTGGGTATAAATTTATGGCAATCATCGGATTTTTTATAGTTGTAGAAGGTAGTACAACTTTCAAAAACAAACTAGTGTGTAACCTGTGCGTTGCACACAATACTGTTGTTAAAAAATAATATTTAAAATTTAATAATTGTTAAAAGTTGAAATTTTTTAACCACTGTATAATAAATGTATTGAAATAAAGAAATTTATAATTTAAAACGACATGCAAAGTTCAGATGTAAGGTAATGGGTTGCTAGGCACGTATTCTTGTCGGAATTATTGTCCTAACTTGATACATATATATATATACACGTACGTACATACATACATATATATACATATATATACATATATATACATATATATACATATATATACATATATATACATATATATACATATATATATATATATATATACATATATATATATATATATATATATATATTACTATGAATGCGTGTGTTTTTATATGTATGGATGAAAAAAAAATGAATTTTCCATTTCTATTATATGAATATTGTATATATATTTTTAAGGATATATATGATGAAATAATGAATATTATGTAATTGAATATATTTAAATATTTTAAGATCAACCTAACTAATTAAATATATAGAGTTGAATGTTAGAAAACAGAAAAAAATAAGAAGAGCTTTGTATGTAATTGTAGTTGACGATCAACTTATCTGTCCATGAACTTTTATTCATTATCTAAGATTTCAATTAGCAAACCTTTTCTTAACTTTGTAGTTAATCATAAATTGCACGTTGTTGTAGGAATGTCATGTTTATAACTTCAATATTTGCAAAAAAAAAAACAAACAAAAAAAAAACAAAAGAAAATCTACAGTGCAATTTAAGTTATGCATTGGGTAAGTTTTAATATCACGTTGAAATTGAAAACGTCTACCCATCCTAATTTTTATTAGAGTATTTTATGCTTCCACATCTCAATGTTGTAAAATATAAATTTATCCTTTAAAAGTTGCAAAAAATTAAATTTTGTAATGCAATTTATGATATTTTTTTGAGATAAATGAATCATAAATTAAAAAATATTATTGTTTATGTTTACATTTTATGTTATGCGATTAATATGTCTTTATATATGAATAAAAATAAAAATTTATCATCTTCGCTTATATATATGAGTGTTGTATACATACTTAATCGGTATATTTTAAGATTTATTAAATAAAGTAATAAATACTAATTGAATTTATTTGAATGATTTAAAATAAAGATGACATAATTAGTTAAATACAAGGATATGAGTAAAAAATATTAGGAGAGATAAGAAGAGTTTGTAAGTAACTATGGAAATTTAAAATATAGGTGTTTAAAGCTAAGAATATAATTTTCAGCCGTAATGCATGATAACTTCATTGAGATAGACGAATTAGTTATTATTGTTGGTGTAAATAATTTATGCTACGTTATTTACATATCTTTGTATACAAATGAAAATTTTGTTCACCATTTTGTTGATGTTACTATGGTATACTATTGAAATTGTTCACATTTTAGAATTTACATGACGTATTGAATATTAGTCAACCGAGTTAATCAAATGGTTTAAATTTTGAATTACATAATTAATTTAAATGTATGTACTAAAACATAAAATATTAGAGGAGAACTAAGAAGACAATTCTGAATAATTATAGAAAAATTTAAAAGTATATATTTGGTTATAAATTGGCATTAGAAGTTTAGTAAAATAAAAGTGATAAATTATAAAAATTTGAAAGTAAAATTTCTAGAGAGAGAATTAATGAAAATAGAAAAAGCTCCTACAATTAATAAAAGAGCTTGAATTTCTTCCGCTTTACTATTATTTAATAGATTACTTGTTTTGGGAATTCAGGTCTCTTTTACGCCAGTAGCTCTAACCTAAATTGTTGATGCTGTTCTCTTTCTAATGGCTCAACGTAAATGCAAGCAGAACGTGAGCATATATATACCAGCCTAAAACAAAACGTGTCTTTGGGCCAGCGGTAACAGAACTTTGATCATTGAGCTAAGTTGGTTTGATGTGTGGGTGGCACTTTCCGTTTGTTTTGCACTGTGATTAGAGAGGACAATGGAACAAGTCTAAGATCTAAACCTAATAGATCCGTCTCTATTTTGATCCATCAAGACCTATTCCATTTGACGTCCGGATGGGTAAATCCATGAACCATTCTTGATAGCTCTGTGTCTAGGAAGTGAGCTCGCTTGGTCCGCTACAATCTGATTCGTACTATTGATATCTCATGAAATCGCTTTATTACTATGATAATGACATGTTTATCTTTATAGATATAAGTGATTATTACATGAACGTTATAATGTTTCATTCAATAAGCTATAATTTTTTGTAGCATTAAGTTGCATCATTGATAATGACACAATAACATACGTTTTTTGAATTGTTATTATATATGTTATTTTTATTGTCTTTGCTTATCATTGTAAACGCATTGTTATTTGTCTTTAATGCAACATTTGATGAAAATCCCATACTAATATATATATGTGTGTATGTGTGTGCACACATCAGTATACTATTTGAATCAACACATAAAGCCCTACCGAGTCTTTGAGGCGGGTGGGGCGTGTCCACCCTGATCCATGTGGGTTTCGGTTCGAAGCAAAAATTTGAACTCGTGCTGGATCCAGGGGTTCTAGTCTGGAATGGAGTTTAAAAAACTTATGATGGGTCTGGGGTACAAAAACCCCCCGCCCCCCAAACCTACCCCATTGATATTTTTAATGTAATCACATGATCAAGGAAAGAACATTTCTCCAACACGAAATCGACAAAATGATTTCGGGTATTTGATGTTACTTAGAAATTATATGTTTATACATTTGGATTCATGTAGGTCTATAAGAATATGATTCGATCCATTCATCCAAACCATCAACCTTTCCCATAATTGAATTGGGTTAAACCATTTGTAATTCTTTATTACAAAGATTATAAATGGATTTGACCCTTTATTGAAAGTGTTGTAAATGGGTAATTCATTTACATGTTTACTAGAAATATGAAATTTGAAAAGTTGAATATTGAAAACTCGAATTTTGAAACTTTGAAACTTGTACTAGAACGACTAGGCGGAAGTCGTTACTTCTTCGTTATAAGTGCAGTAATTTCTTGATATTAACTCGAAATCAGACGAGATTTTAACTAATGAACTCGCATCAACATTGTAGACATCATGGAATACTTAAATATCTCATATTCTGAGTGTGCATTGTACTTCTCCATGGTGATTAACAGATGTACTTGGTAAATAACAACCTACATCCTCACATTAAATTTTGACTTGAACCGTTTAGTAAATAACAACTTACATCCTCACATTAAATTTTGACCTGAACGTACTTCAATGGTTCATTCGTCTTTAAACCATTGGATAGTCATGCGGAAATTTATTCATAACAACTTCACTTCTGAAATTTGTATTTGGACGATTGAGCAGAAGTCATCATCTTTATTCAGACTGCATATAACTTCTTTATACTGGCTTGGAGTCGAATGAGACTTTGACCAGTGAATTCGTATCAATGTTACAGACAGTATGAAACACTCGGATATCCCATATACTATGAGAGAGTCGATAATATGCCCTAGAGTAATTTTGTAATTTGTTACATATATCTAACTTTGTGTTCAATCATGTTCGCAATAAAGGTGTTTTTTTATATACTTTGCTATTATGGTATAGAAAATTAAGTAATTAATTTTAAGCGTATAGTCATTTTGATAAAATGTCTAAGTTAATTCAAATGTAAATTTTATTGGGTTGCAAGGGTCACAATGCAAAAAAATTTCAGCCACTATTCACAGATGTAATAGTAATTGTTGGACAACATTTACTGAAAGGAGAAAATCCAAAATATTTGTTATAATCAAACAATCCTATAGAAAATCACTCCTTATTTATTTATTTCTGCATTAACCATTCATTTTTACCATAAAAACAAAACTCTAAGATACTTTTTTTATTTGATTTCAATCACAAATGGTTTCAAATGCATGGAAAGTCAATAAACAAAGAGTCATCAATGATTGAACAAATAAATCATTTACAAAAATGTTAATATGTTCCCACTGCATATTAAAGTTGATTACTAAAATAATTGGCCATTTGAGTTCCTACCATCAATTTTCATTTCATAAAAACAAAATTAACTTTCCGATTAAAGCAAAATAAATTGATTTGAAATAACCATCCTTAGCATGTTCCCAATTATTTGTGTTATCAGTTGCCCTTCATTAGTTTTTGATTGCCTTAGAAAATTAGTTGGGATGATCGAGACCTTATTTTGTTTTCTCTAGAAAAAAGAAGACATGAATTCAGGTGACTAAATGGAACCGAGTTTAATACTTAAAGTGCGATATGTTCTTACGTGAAAGGAAATAAACATGGGAAATGGGCATTTGAAAGAGGAATGAAGATAATTCAGTGAAAGGGAAATGTGTTCTTGCGTGGCGAAAGAGTTATTTAAAACGGATATTTAATTGTTTTTTTATTAACTATTTTTTTGTGTGTATATATAAATAATGTAGTTAATTGAATTTAACTTATAATATTATGAAATACTAGAAAAGTTTCAAAAAATGTGATTTTAAATAAATACTATTACATAAGAATTCCAATTCAAATACCTTATTGTTTGTTTCTTTCGGAATTCCCCAAGATAGATCAAGAGCCGCTTAAGCTCCTCATTGTTCGATATAAAATAGATAACTAAGCACTCTAATTCCCGAGGCATCAGAATGTAAGCGACCTCCCATTTGAAAAATGGGTCATCTTTCTGTTGCACAGTCATACATTTCACAATGGTGTATGTCATCTCCGTGTCACACGAAGAATTTACACTCGTAACTATAGTCACCTGTGCCTCTGAGATGTGAAAATTGTAGTTGATCGGTGTGGATGTAAAGCAGTCTGGCAAGAAGTGAAAAACTCAGTATAGTCATCCATAAGAAAGTCCACGTACATCTAGGTATTAAGTTCGTTCTTGTAGGTGTAGCATCTGACACTTCGTACATGCACGATGGAGTTCTAATACAGCAATTAAACATTTTACTCAACTCCCTAAACTTTGGATGACAGGGAAATTTGAATTTTTATATCTCTTAGCCGACATATTCCAGCAGTCGTCGTCTCCATCAACGTGTCCTTTTGCACATTCTAGTATCTTCCTTTAATATGTAGCAAAAGCTTCAAAGGGTTCTAAGAGCGTTTTAAGTTGTCCCGTTTGTTTTCATTTGAGTAGTTGTATATTCCATGCACATATCATTATTGCTCGCGGTAACAACCTCCTCGTATTGTTATCGTATATGGTAACACGGTTAGATTGAGGATTAATGTTAACGTAGCATATATCTATGAATGCTAATGCCCGTTCAAGGATCCAGTGCACAATGTTTCTGGTATTGACAATTCGTTGGTAGACATTCTAAAAAAAAAAAAAATAGAAGAAAAATAATTTCAAGAAAATTAGAGATTCTAAATAAAAACATAAAAAATACGTTTATAAAATTAGTTACCTCAAATAAATGATCGTTTAGATGCTACAAAGGTTTAAATTTTCTAATATTAGGGTTTAACAGAGAAGTTCCGAAGAGATGAAGAGGAGGAAGTAACAAATATGAAGATTAAACGGTGAATAATTGGCTAATAAACCGCCGGCATCAAATGCATTTGATGCGTCTAACTTGAATGAATCTTTTCAACGGTTTACTTGAATGGAGTTGTTAAAACCACCTTTTTTGAGTTTCAATGACAATAGCTATAAAATTATTGAAAAGAATATCCAAATTATGTTTCAGGTACAATATTATCAAAAAGAAGCTAAACAAACATAGGTTCAAGCTTTCAACATGATGATGCACAAGCCAAATGAAGATTCAAGCTTGCACATGCACAAGGACATGCACAAAGCATGCACAAGCTCAAAACAATGCCAAACGTTGAGTAAGAGTCATAACTCTAAGTATCAACTCCTAGATTTACTGTATAATCTCCCATAAATGATTTGAGAACGCATAAACATACATATAAAAGTTTATCACTCATATTTTAAATGAAAATTAGGTTTTCGAAAATGCATGGAGCAAGACTCAAACTCGGGTCTCTAGTTTAGAAAGCAAGTGCTCTAACCACCGAACTACAGATGCTGTTGGTATAGGGTTTCAGACGTCTAAATTTTTAATTCAGACGTCTGAATGACTAGAAATTAAGATACGCTTAAAAAATGTATTTCAGCCATATGAAATTGAATTTCATACATTCAAGCCTCTGCACTACACAACCGATCTATTTCCTAATTTTTTTGATTTTCAAAAAGAAGACATTCTTTGCGAATGTAAAAAAATGAGATGGGCTATGAATAATTCACTTTGAGTCTATTCGTGAAAGAGTAAAATGAATAAGAAAGATAATGAATTTTCTTTGTTTTCTTTGAACCACTTGTAAGAAAAGGATAATTATTCTGGTTTATTGGTTTTATAATGAAAAGCATAGGGCTTTGTCAGCTCTCCAACTATCTTCCATTTGGTACGATTTTGTTGTCCCAAGCCCTTATTTGTCGAGGAGACACTAATCCAATTCTAAGCTGTTGATGTTTATACTGGTCGATCATAGAATAGAAATTCTGATTTATTCGATCAAACTTCCAAATAAATTTCAGCTGTTTAAAATACAATTTCAGACGTTCAAAACACATATTTTTTATATGCATTTGTTTCTACCTTTCTCCGTATATTTTCAGCCATCTGAATTTTCAAAATCAGCCATATGACTTTCACGAACATAAGTGTCTCTTCGTAAAAATTTGAATTTTGGAGAGTCACTTTCTTCCCCAAAGGTTGCAAACCTTCTAATGGCTATAACTTTTCAATTAGAGCTATTCACTACTATAAATGGAGTTAAAATTAATCCATTTTTACTAACCAATTCTTACTTGTTTACAAACTCTATACTTTTTATATACTTACGATTTAAAAAGCATTCAATTCTTCAATTTCCTATATGAGCACATTCAAATCTCGTATACGGATATTTTAGAATGGGTGTGCTATTTTGACTCATACATATAATTTATGAACACACAAAGTCAAATTTCTTTTGTTCTATTGTATTAATTCATGTTGGAGATCTTCAGGCACAAGGTCAAGAAAATTTGTACTACACCTATTTCTTCAGTTAAGCGAGATTGTGGCTAGTGAAACTTCTAAGAGATGCTTATAAACTAAACGTAGAAGAGGTGCTCCGAACCAGTATACAATCTTAGTGTATTTCCTTTATTTACTTTATTTTACATAATTACAATTATTAGCTCAGTTTAGTTAGCCATACTTCTACTATATGATCCACTAGCACATTTTCAATTGGTATCAGAGCAAGGCATTTTCAAAATCGTAATGAAATTTTGAAAAATTATGGCAAATATGAGTTCTATGCGGTTAAAGCACTCGATAGATTCAATGCGGAGGAGGTGCAAAAAGTCATAGCAAGGATACAACAAAGATACAGCAGGATATGGTGGATGACTTTAAAATAGCATATAAAACTCGTAATGTTTAAAAATATATATAAATGGTAATTAAATAAAAAAATTAACATCCAATTGTATTATAGTTTATACATAAATAATTTTAAATAAAAACATGTGCAAATATATTATAAATAAACATAAAACTGTTATATAACATAACTGAATTTAGTAGAATATTACAGATTTTTACATTTATGAAAATATATTAAAAATTCAATTAGATAAATTAATTTCATAATTTTTATAATGTATAAATATGATTTTTTTAATTCATTTCCTTAAAAGAAGATATAGCGGAAATAGCGTAATATAGCGGGAATAACGGGATATGGCGGAAATAGTGGGGATTAAAGCGGAAATGCTATATTTGGGACTATATGGAAAAATCGCAGCGGTAGAAATTCGCTATGGGATATAGCAGGGTTATTGCGGGGTAATAGCGGGGAATTAACTGCACAATATGAGTTTTAACACGTTTCAAGAGGGTCAATCTACTGCTTGCCCCCTATATTTTATTGATTCTACTTATATATATTGTGCTACACATATGAAGTGTTTATGGAATTCAATGGTCTTGATATCTAGCCAGCCACTCAAATTCAGTATGATGAACCTACTGCTATAATGAATGCCTGAACGGATGCTTAAAAGACCGATGCTTCCAACAATGCTAAATCAATGAATGTTTTATATTATTCGTTAAATAAGAATGAATTTTCTAGAATTATGATGTGTAAAATCAGTTATGAAATTTGGAAAATGCTACAAATCACCCATGAAGGTAAAATCAAGGTTAAACAAACTAAGATTAGGTTGTTAAAATTAAATTTCAATCATTCAAAATGAAGCCAAATGAAAGAATTGTAGAAATGCATTCTATATTTCAAAGTATACAACATGATCTTATGGCTTTAGGAGCATCTTTTACTAATTTCGATTATGCATCGCATATTTTAAATTCCTTAACAGACGAGTGGGAAAGAAAAGTGCTTGCTATAAAGGAAGCAAATGATCTTTCTACGCTTAAAGTAGATGAATTAATTGGTAATTTAATGTCATATGAAGAAAATTTGCAAGCTAGAAAAGATCTAGCCCAAGAAAAATTAAGCATTACTTTTGAGGTAAATAATGATGATGATGGTTCATAGCTTGATGAAGAAGATGTTTTGTTCGCCGCCAAGAACAAGGAATTCTGAAAATTCAACAAAATGGTTCAAAAGCGGCAACCTGACAATTAAATGATACATCAACCTTAAAATGCAATGGATGTGTTAAATTTAGACATATGAGGAAAGATTGTCCAACTAAACAAAGATGAGAAAATCTTCAAATGAAAATTTAAAAATGATAAAAATCCAAAAAGAAGCAAGTGTACTTTTCAAGTGACTTTGGATGATTTGTAACATCTTCCATTTTGAGGTTCGAAACTAATTAAATGCTACGGATGCTATACTCATCTACAGTATTAATTTCTGGTGACAAAATGCAGTAATGTTAATTGCATTAACATCAGAGACACAAGAATATGATATTTTCTTAAACATAATTTCTAAACAATTTTCATATTCCATTACAAAGATAATATTTCGTATTCATTAGATAATCGCAAATGTTGTCCAGGCTCAGATAAAATATAATTATTACAACTTACTCCAAGAGAGGCATATGAAGATGTCCCCTTGGTTGATCAGAGTTTATAGCTAGACATTTATAACATCTGTCGTTACATACATTCCAACGAAATAACTTCAATATAGCAGATATAATATATATATATATATAAACTCCTAAATAGCTAAATCTACCTCATGCATGTCTATGGAAGCTTTATTCGTCCTGTAAATCCTTATTATCGAACTACTCAAAATGAATTTTGAGCACCTGAGGTTTAAGGGGAAAATATAAAATTTGAGTCAGACAAAAAGCCTGATGTGAAAAATAATATGTCATCTCGGTTAATGGATATCAAGTGAGACACGCCGTTGAGCGGAACAAATTTTCCCTTCACCGATATCTTTTATAAATATATCTTTTGCAAATCAAACTCCTACAACCACAATAGTTAAAATATACAATAAAAACAGTAATATTCATGCATGCAGCATGGGTAACCATGACCAATTTGTCTAAATAAATGGAATATCTGTCCCAACATCATAGTTTTCTTAAGGTAATTACAAACCTATAGATGAATCGGGCCTAATAGATATGTCAAATTCTCTAACATGTTGTTAGAAGGCAACTGGACGAACAGTCTAAAACTTACTATTCGGAAAGTCGCTTTGATCTTAATGGTCTTGTGGACTCACCAGTAACCTACCACTTCTTGTATGTTCCTTTTTATGCGTAAACCTACTGTTAGTCTTATCCGTGACAAATTCCTATGCACTGGAGTTATGGACTAATATCAGCTAAGGGCTAATAGCTGAAGTATAAAATGCTATCCTACACTAGTCCCATCTGGTTCTCTAATCTTTGACTCAATTCATCCTATCATAACTTATCCAATGGTGATAAGAACAATAATCTCTTTAGTAAAATTCTGGGCTAAGTACCCTTTTTATTTCCTTGAAAACATAATTCTTTGTTAATGATTTTACCCTTGAAATCATACTTTAAAACAAGGAAAATATAGCCCTTTAATTAATCAAAAATATTTATGCAATGATATATACTTTTATAGAATACTATTAATGAAATTCGATATCACTTTGAGGTATTCGCTCCTCAAAATTATAGGCTAGTAAGCAAAAACCATAAAAAATTTAAATTGATAAAGTGCGGCATGATAATCACTGACATGGGTCTTCGCACCCTTCTTATTGTCGAAAACTATGGTAAAGAACTTGATTTAATAAAGCATAAAACCATAGGTTCGATATAAATCTACATTGCTTATCATAGTATCGAGTTTCATAGGTTTGCATAGTATAAAGTTATAAAGCTTAAAAATGGAAATGGCGACATTGATGATGGACGGCATCAATGCCTTAAAGAGAAACGCGATGTCATTATCACCGTTATAGATCAAATTTGAAAGTAATGGGTCGGTGTCACCGCCTAAAGGAGTTAATGTAGTAAAATATCAGCATCACAGCGTAACAGGGTCCGCATTGACATTGAAATCCTTCGACATCATCAGCACCATTATAGATGATTTGCAGCTTTATAGCACAAGAGATTTAACATAGTGAACTAGCGGCATCGCTACCTTACGGAGTCGGCATCGTCATTGAAACCATGCGGCATAACTCATGTTGAAGTTATTGATGTCGACTTTGATACTTTTCTTCATACTTTAATCAAGACCGATCGATTTCATATCAACCGACGTTGATGTCATATATGTCGCCCATGATTGATGTTGAACACCATAAATGCGACATAATGAAGTTCGACATCATAAACCTCGAGGTGGCAAAGTCATAATTACTATGAAAACTGTTTTCTTGCAAATAAAAGTAATTTCTTTTCGCCAACTCCTACTGTTTGTCAAAATCTTATTGGATAATAATTTTCTTTATCAAAACCTTTTCAAAAATCTGCCAAAGTCCAGAAATTTCATTCCCAAAACATTTTGAGAATTATTGATTTATATTTAATATTTTAATATAATTATTAATCTTTTTTGGTCCAAATAATTAATAATAAATCACAAACACTTGGGAAATCCCCAAAAATCACAATAACTCCAATTTATTATAATTTTTTAACATATAAAAATTTCAGGACCGAAAACTTTATTTATTTTTAACAATTAAAACTCAAAATAAATCATTCTCTCCACTTAAAAAATTCATAATAAATTGATACTTGCTTGGAAAATTATGAAATTTGAATACATTTCTAGAATAACGTGTCTAACATGAAATCAAAATTTCAAGTTGATTAGGTATAAAAAACTAGGTTTTCACGTTTAAAAACAAATTAAATAATTCCATAATAAACCAAATAATTCATCCTGCAAGCATGTAATCATCCAAACAATTAAAACACGGCATAACACAATCAAATGATTTGGGTTTATACTTAAAC
The DNA here is from genome assembly GCA_030765085.1 of Allium cepa. Classification (NCBI taxonomy): domain Eukaryota; kingdom Viridiplantae; phylum Streptophyta; class Magnoliopsida; order Asparagales; family Amaryllidaceae; genus Allium; species Allium cepa. The sequence goes on along the minus strand of CM060934.1, from coordinate 950,872,755 downwards.
TGAAAATAATAAATAAAACTTGAGATGCATAACCATTATTCACCTTCATTTGATAAAGGAACCTGAGATTTGAGTTAAAAATTAAGTTTCCTTAGCTTAAATCTTGATTTCCTAGCTTTATCTTCCTGTAAAGTCCCATTTTTTCGTATTATTTGAATTGACAATAAACCGCACATGTCCAACTAAAATTGCACGAAAAGATGGATCTTTAAGGGTAGTAAAGAAAAATAGACAGAACAGAATCTCACTCGAATGAGATAACATATAATATTGAACAAATATTTTTACAGCGGAAATTTTTTAAATACATATATCAGAGTCTAACCTAAATTCAGCTTGGATAGTTATAAAACCTGCCCTTACAAATGCTGACAAATGTCAAACAAAATACACTAAGTATAGCGGATAATAGAATATGCTCATACGTCGATGAGTATCTCCAGCTCTCTTCTGGAAACTCCAATCGTCTTCGACTATCCAGAAACTACTCGGATCTGACTCGAGTATTGAAAATACCCGGATCAGGCTTGATAAACCAGCGTGAGAAAAACTCAATAATTAATGACAGTGTCGTATATCAGCCTTTGAATAAAATCCTTTGAAAACAAAAAGTATCTCATAAGACCATACCCACATATAAACACGGGCGGGTTTTTACCTTATGATAAATAAAACACTTTTTATATCAAAACGTTTGATATTATTTCTAATGACATTCTTTGAAAATATTTGCAAATAAACCTATTAATCTTAGCCAAAATTGTTACATTGATTAAATTCCAGCATAATAGGTTTACAATCAAGTCCGTATGTTCTTATTGGAGAATGGATTTTCATACAAATGACCAGGCGCAGGATCTACCTTCCAAAGGGGTACACCTCTAGATGGATGTCCCGAAGCACAAGACATCTGCCCTCTACCAACACAAGACCGGCCTACCTATGTAACTAGATAATACCGAATATGTCATCCCCCGGTTGTTATCGACCTTTATTCGAGAGCTCTCTTTCCATACACCACATAAATTAACATCCCGAACGTCATAGCGGAAAGAAATATATCTAGAAGGGGATGATCATACCCTAATTGGGAATGACCCACTTAGCCTTGCCGCATCTAATCATGTTTCGGTCATTTCCGGTTTGATGAGGCTTGAGGCTACGATTACCTTTTCACAAAGCACATATCACATCTTTGAATGCCACATTGACATTTCCGTTTAACTACTAATTTCCATCCACAAAAATACAACCCTTGAGCTCGTACGTCTCAAGGAGGGTGTTAAGCTAAGGGAAGTTGCCTTCTCTGTCACCACTGATGTACGTTTGTAAAAACTAATGTACGTAATATTTAGAAATGCAATGTCGGACAAATGTCCATACAAGTTGTCCAAGAACAGGACAAACCGAAGGCACTCTCCTACTACCAGTAGTAGCAAGTAGTCCTTGCAATCCGAAAAAATCTCCACAACGAGGAGACCACTGCTATATATAACTCGGGAGCTACACAGAGCAAGTCAACAAGCAGTCCTCACGCTATAAAGATCTAAGGTCTTCAATAATCATCATCTTCAACATGTCTTCACCTTCGAATGTATAGATTGGTTCGAAGTGGTTTTCGAATGGGATTTACCCATATCTGACCCCGGTTCCTTCGAAATCCAATATCGATAGAAAGTGAATATGAGAATACATGATTTATTAAGTCTCTTTTCATTTTAATTCTTTTCGGGTGATTTCGAAATCTCTTTCTTTTGACTTAGGATAATTTCTAAGAAATTCATTCTTTTTCTTTGGAAAATATCTCAAATTTCCTTACTCAATTCTTGATCAAATTCTTTAACTTTTTGACCACGTCAAAAATAATGTTATTTAAGACATCGTTCACGATAAACCCTAAATCAATCTTAACAAACATTTTGAAGTAAATAGGATCATAGAAATCATTCATTTTCGGAGATCACCTAACTTTTGGATAATACAAATCTTATTTTAATTCAAAACTTAATACAATCTTTTTATTTAAGAGCATCCGGGCTTTCCCTTTGATCTGTTCACCCCTCCCTAAGAAAAGAAAACATAGGCCAGGTAAGTTTAGGGCACTGGTTGCTCCATCTCTAACCCTAGTTAAACACCTTGTTTTATCTTGCCTGATCTCACAGGCGGGACAAATGTAATAGTCGTTTCCGCATACTTAGATTTTTCAACTTATTTTGGAATTGCTTATGAATATTCAAAATTGTCTTTCAAAACTCTTAATTATCCTTTTTTAAAATATTCACAATTGATTCTGAGAAACGTCATTACATTTAAACTCATATTCCAAAAGTTATAGAATTCACAGCAGAAAACTGCTGCGAAAAGTGCTAAATAAGCTTATTTGAACTAAACAACTTTTAAATATTTGATAAATCATATTTTTCGATCCAAATCTCTTTTAGATTATTTAAATAGATTTATCAAATTTATTCTATATTTTTCATAATTAAAATCGTTCATTTAGACAAATTTCTTATTATGGTCACTAAACTGCACTAGCGCGATTTTTCTAGAAAATTGATTTGGTCTTAATTCAAAATCTACTTATTGAAATTTCGATTTTGTTTCTTCATTTAGAAGATATGGATATAATACTCCGGAATTTTCTTATCTCGAAGAATTTCGAGCCATATTCCACTCTACACATTCATTTGAACTTTTCGGCGTGAAATCGCGAACTACCGTTGCGCGACGCGTCTAGTTTTAACTTATTTTTCAATATTTAAAATAATCTATTCAAATTGGATTTCAACGCTTATAAAATCATTACAAATCATTTTAAATCAATATTTTCACTTTTTAAAGTATTAAATATATATTTTCACTATTACCATATTATAATATTATTATATTCCCATTATTTTAATATTAAATTTTAAATTCCGATTTTAACTCAATTTCAATTCTAATCTCAAATTAAACTCATTTAAAACTTAGATTTCAAATCTTATTTCAATTTAAACTTCAATTAAATCTCAAATTAAACTTCACTTTTTCAAAATCGATTTCAATTTTAATTTCACTATTCATCTCAATTTCAATTTCCATTTAACTATCCTTTTTAAATCCGTTTCACTTCAAATTTCAATTTCTCTTTCATTTTAATTTTATTTTCACTTCTAAATGAAAAGAGACTTATTTTTCCAAAATATCTCATATCACTAAAATATGATCTTATTAACAACGGGATTACTTAATCAAAATGAACATATCTAATATTCATCACTAACATAACATCCATTCAACCAGTCACATACATATGATTTCAAATCCAACATTCACTATTAATATCATAACGGGATATATGATCACAATTCACTTAATTGACCAACTATCAAATTATCCATATTAACAATCAATTTGACATAAACATTCATATGTCATAAGGGTTCAAATGTGATTGTTTTAATATAACTAAAATATACATTCAAAAGCAATGAGAATTTCTCACCTTTAACCAAAACGTTTAACTTCCTACCAACATTCATTTAATTCAACGCTTCGCTAAACCCTATCATAACCATGCTTCTAAGTGCTCGACCATCTCCATCTCTACTTGCTTTGCTTAGGTCCTCCCCTTATCAACTTCCAAACTCACGGCCTAAGGCCCTTTTTAAGAAGAGAAGAAGAAGAAGTGAATTAAGAAGAGGTTAGAGAGTAACAAGTGGATTAATGCTTAAGCACTCCACTATTTTTAACCCTCCTACCTCTCTTAAAGAGGAGAAGCCATTAATGAGCAAAAGAAAGCTCAAAAATGAAGAAGAAGAAGAATGAGAGGTGTGAAGAAAATGAGTGAAAGTGTAGTGGTATTTATAGCAAAAATTTCCTATGTAAATTACATTTTTAACCTTAGCCAAAATGGCTAAAATACCCTTCTACCTTTTGAATTTTCAACTTACTTTCTTTCCTTTTCATGATGAGAAAGAATGTGCATCATTGAGAATATATGGTTTAGTAATGATGTTGTTTTTATGTCAAATCATGTCTTTTCACTCTTTATACATTTATTTAAACTTTTAAAAAGTGAACTCCTTTTATCTTTTAGTGCTAAATGTAAAGTGTTTAAATAGTTTGTAAACTTGTATTTATAAGTTATAAAATGTATCAAGTTGCAACAACTTGTCGACAATTTGTTTTGCTTAAAAATGGTGTTTTTTGTCGACAAATTTTACAGTCAAAATTTGACCTTTTTATTAAGCTATATATTGGGATAAACCAAAATTTAAAATAAATTTTTTACTTCTTTAAATAATTTAAAATATGTCTCTTTATATTTTAAAATTATCTTTAATTAATAACAAAATCTCTAATTTTACAGTGTATATAAAACTGACAAAATGCGACAAATTTTGGTTATTTTTGTAAAATGATTATTAACATACTTCTAAATCTTTTAACATACTTTTATTATCTTTATTAGATGTTTTAAATAAGATTTACCTTTTTAAATAAATATTTAAATTCATTTATTTAAGCCTTTATTTATTATTAACAAAACTTAACTTTTGTCAATTTGTTCTAAAATCCAAATTCATATTTTAAATTTATTAACTATAAGAATAGGTAATTATTTATTATATATAACATATTTATTTTAAGATTTAAGCTCCTTTTTAGATTTAAAACGAACGAAATCTCTTATTTTCGAAGTAGCGAAATTACGGGTCGTTACACTGCCTCTTTGCTCTCTTGCAATGGCCTATCTCTCTCTTTAGTTTGTGTAAATAGAAGTGAGGGAGGAAATAAGGGAATAAGGGATTAGGTTTAGGAATTATGGTATATTCCCATTTTGCCCTTAGCATATATTCCTCCTTCTTATCTAAGTTTTAAACCGCTCTTGTTAACTCATTCATTAAGGAACGACCTCTATTAATTATCAAATCTCAGTCCTCTTATCCTTTTACATTATTTTAATTAATTTTTCTAATTACATATCCTTAATAACGTTAATCAAAATTAAGGTTATTGCATACTTTCCTTCTTAAAGAATTTCATCCTCGAAATTACGATAAGGTATTCACATTAAAACATACAAGCGTAGATGTAAAACTTACCATTAAACAAATCAGGATAAATGCCTCTAATCTTGTCATCCGTTTCCAAAGTACATTCTCTCTCGTCGTCTCGCTACTAGACTTTTACTAATCCGACTGTCTTGTCCTTAACTTCTTCTCAACCTTTGCCACGGTACAAACTGGATGTCTAACTATAGTCATGTCTGATTCTACCACTAAACCTTCCAAAGTAGTTGGAGTGGTAGTAGTTTCTAGATCTCAAACACACTTTTTGAGATGAGGAATATGGAAAATATTATGGACTCCTACCAAACTATTCGGTAACTCTATCATATAAGTGAGTTTTTCGATCCTTTCTATAATCGAAAATGGTCCAACAAATCTTGGTGCTGATTTTCTTGGTTTTCCAAATCTTACTATGCCCTTCATTGACGATACTTTGACAAAAACATGATCTCCAACTGAGAATTCTAAGTCTTTCTGTCTCTTATCTGCATAACTCTTCTACCTAGACTAGGCCTCCTTCATTCTAGCTCGAACCAACTCAATCTTTTCTGAGGTTCCCCTTAATAAATATGGACTAAGAGTCAACCAAACTTCGGTCTCAAACCAACATACGGGTGATTTAAATGGTCTTCCATATAAAGCTTAAAAAGTTGTCAACCCTATACTAGTCTGATAACTATTTTTATATGGGAATTCAACTAACTACAGATGGTCTTCTTATGATCCTCCAAAGTTTAGTACACAAGCACTTGACAAATCCTCCAAGACTTTGTTAACTCTTTCCATTTTTCCATCGGTCTGTGGATGGTAAGCGGTACTCATCTTGAGCTTGGTACCCAAAACCTCTTGTAGGCTCTTTCAGAATTCGCTAGTAAATAAAGAATCTATGTCGTTGACTATATTACTAGGAATCCTATGCAGTCTTGTTATATTCTTCATAAATAGCTTAGCTAAAACAGGTGTCGCCCTTGTCGATTTAATGGGTACAAAGCGTGCACTCTTAATTAATCTGTCCATTATGATCCAAATACATTCATTTACCCTATTTGACCTTGGCAATCCGTCTGTGAAATCCATACATATAAAATCTCATTTCCATACCGATATATCCAAAGACTGAAGCAATCCACTTGGCTTCTGATGGTCGGCTTTCACTTGCTGACAATTCAAGCATTACCTTAGCAATAAGCCTACATCTCTTTTCATACCTTCACAGAAGAAACTCCTTTTCTACCCTGATACATCTTAGTCCATCCAGGATGATTGGTAAACTTTGATTGATGACAATTCTTAAGAACTTCTTTCCTTAGATTACCAACATTTGGAACACATATCCGTCCTTTCTTCATTAACCATCTGTTATGATCAAAATAAAAATTCTTCAAATCATCTATCTATTTTCTAGCTTCCAGTCTTCTAATTTGTTCAGAAGCAATCTTTTTGATCAATACTGGTCGAACTTCCAAACAAGATAACATTGCGGTTCTCTGACTAGAACTAGCAGTCGACCTTAGCTGCACTCTACAAGTAGTCAATGCTTCCAAATCTTTCAACTCGGATATCATTGCTAATACTTCTTTCTGATGTTTTCTAACAAGTGTAACCTCTACTATGTTCCATTTTCATGGCATGTAATCAATTTCCAAATTATAAGCAGCTATAAATTCTAACCACCTCTGTTGTCTCATATTTAACTCCTTCTAAGAGAATAAGTATCTTAAAGAGTTGTGATCCGTATACAACTCGAATCGTTCTCCTAAAAGATAATGTCTCCACACTTTCAGAGCAAAAATTATAGCAACCCACTCTAAGTCACGAGTCAGATATCTAACTTCATACCGTCTGAGCTGTCGAGAAACGTAGGCAGTCACTTTATCCTTTTGCATTAACATAGCTCCTAATCCCATTCCACACGCATCGGTATACACCACCAAATCTTGATTTCCATTCGGGATAACTAACACAGACACATTGGTTAATAAATGTTTCAGCTTCTGGATTAATGCCTCCTCACATTTATTGATCCAAACATACTTCACGTCCTTCCTTGTTAACTTAGTCATCGGTGCTGCTATATGGGAGTAATCCTTGATAAATCTCCGACAGTAGCCAGTTAACCCAAGAAAACAGTTTATCTCGGTCATTGTCTCGGGTATCTTCCAATTATTGACAGCTTCTATCTTCGATGGATCTACAAACAGCCCTTCTTCTAAGACTACATGACCAAGAAACTTCACTTCTTTCTTCCAAAAATGACACTTCAAGAACTTCGCATCTAGTTGATGCTACCTCAACGTCTTAAGCACTATTCTAAGATGAATCCCATGGTCTTGCTCATTCCTAGAATATATCATGATGTCATCTATAAATACTAACACGAATCTATCCAAATGCTCTCGGAATGCTTGGTTCATCAAATCCATAATGAAAGCATATGCATTAGTCAATCCAAATGGCATTACTATCCACTCTACGAATCCTATCTTGCTCGAGAAGACGTCAAAGGAATACTGTCTTCCACTACCCTCAATTGAGAGAACCACATCGTCAAATTCAACCAAAAAAATATTTTTGCTCCATTCAACTGATCAAACAAATCATCGATTGTCGGTAGGGGATATTGATTCTTTAGTATCTTTTCATTCAACTTACGATAATAGATACACAATCTTAACGACCCATCCAATTTCTTCACAAGTACCGTGCCCACTTCCCAAGGTGAACTGCTTGGTCCAATAAAACATTTTCCTTCTATGTGCACTAGCTATACTTTTAACTCTTTCATCTCTATAGGTGTCATTCTGCCAGGGGTCTACTGATGAGTTTAGCTCTAAGTACAAGATCTATTTAAAACTCAATAGCTCATTTCGACAGTAGTCCTGTCACTGGCTCAAAGACATCAAGAGACTCACTAATGACTAAAACTCAATTCAAATCGTCTTCCTCCTTTATTGCACCTAGTAAAGCACAAACATCAAAATTCGAGTCCTTTACTGAGTATATAATTCAACCATATTATTAGGGTGTCTTATTGATATTTTCTAACATTGGCAAAATATTCTAGCATCGTGTCTACTTAACCAATCCATACACAAAATAATCCCAAAGCCTACGAAATCAAACACATGCAAACTGCAGGAAAAATATATGACCCAAAAATTCAAACTCTAACTGGTCATATTTCATCCTTAGAGTTGCATACCCTCCTATTAGATTAGCAACCCTTAAGGAACTAATTAGTTATGAGAATTCTTGATTAAAGTTATCCACCAAACAACGAGATATAAAATATGTGATGCACCAATATCGAACAACCCTCGAATAGGTGTACCATGAATCAAAAACATACCTCCTATCACAGCCTTTCCTTTCTCTTCTACTGTGGGTCTCAAGGCAAATGGTTCCAAAGCAAACACTCTCCCTTCTCACCCTAGCCAATTCCTTGCACAAATTCTTACAGTGTCCAATATGGTCACAGTAAATCACTAGATGTTCTTTCTCCCAATCACCTTCTTTCTATCATTGGAACGACATTCGTTTGCAAAATGCCCATTCTTATCACACTTGTAACACACAACTTCGGCCTTTCCTTTCTTAGCAGCTCTCCATCTAAACTCCTTTTTTCTGAAAGAATTTCCTCTTCTAATTCAGCCCACTCTGTGTCTCCATTGCCTTGCTACTGCTAAATAAAGCAAGCAACTCTTCATTTCTCAAAGTCATCTCCACAAACACATCACATGGATCCCTAAGATTCAACAAGGTTGCCCTAACAAACTCTGGTTTTAATCCATGGTTAAACATTTCATTTCTTTTAATCACTATATCCATTGTGGCATACCCATATTGGACAACTCCCTAAATCTTGTTGCATACTCCAACACGGTAATGTCTCCTTGCACTAATTTAGCAAACTTCCTTAACAAGGTTGGCACTACAAGAATATTTTTGGTGGCGTACAAAAAACACTATCAAAACTTACGGTAGCGTTTTTAGTTGCATTTATTTCAACACCACTATAAATAATTTTATTGTAGCGTTTTTGAAACTCTACTAACAATTTTTGTTGTAGCATTGCTAAAACACCATCAAAAGGCACTGTTCTATTATAAAATATTTTGGTAGCATTTTCTATACGACGTAATAGAGGACGCATCTTATAGCCGGACCCTACATCCACATTTATTAAATGCTACCATATATGTTTAGGATGTTTTTTTAGCATGTATATTTTTTTGTAGCGTTTTTTTCCACCACCGTATCTTTTAGTTTTTAACACATGATAATTCTGAAGCTTTTTCTAAACGTTGTTAAAAATCTTCCGCCTCTGCTACATTATTCACCCTCCAATCAAGTTTGTTCATAGCTTATATTATAACGTAATACATAAACACAAACACATTTAAGCATAAAGACATTTGACAACCACAAAATACATAAATATATACATATTTATGCGTAAACACATTCCACAACCACAAATACATAAACACATTCAACGACCACAAAATACATAAACACATCCACATTCAAACATAAAAACAGTCAAAGAACCACAAAATACATAAACAACTGCATTGACATAAACACAACTAATTTATAACCGAACAGTAGTTCTAAGACAAGAAGTTAACCGTACATGGAGAAGTTTACACAACTGAACTACCATAAACAGTATGTCATACCAATGCTGTAGCTAAATTACCATAAACAGCTGAACTAAGCAAGTACAATGAACAATCGAACTACTTAACAAGTACCATTATCAAGTAGTGTTGCTGCTGCTCATTTCTTCGAAAACGCTGATCCACCTGTAAATAAATAATAATCAACAATAAGGCTCAAGTTATAATCAATGCTAAGACTTTATCCAATGTGATATTGCAAATGTGTAATGCGATATTGCAAATGTCATAATGGAGAAACTATTAGTAGCAATACCTGAAGCTTCATCCAAAATATCAACAGTAAGTCATTATCGGCATAACACATCCAAAATATAATAGGTCAAATAGAAATGGCATGCGTTCAATGAAAAGATAATATGAAGGGCATGCCAGATATATAATAGTTTCAGTAACGACCCCGTGTAATATACACATCAATACAACAAAGAAATAACAAGTGGCTGGTCAAACATTAATAATCTGAATTTCCAGTTATGAAACATAGGCATCGAATACTCCCCACTCCTATTATTCAACTGTCAATACAACACTTTTTCTGCAAACAATACTCTGATATTTAAGGTCAAGCTTAAATGGTAGACCCGTGGTATCAAATATCATCTTTGCATTTTTCACACACTCGTCGTTTTCTGTTAGTCGAAGATACAGAACTGAAAATGTGTATGATACATATCAAAATTTGGTGTGGAAAAATAAACATGCATTCAGCTGTCTGTGGTTAGTTTATGCAAAACAAATGGCAAATCATACGTATTCAATCACATGTTCAATGCACTTGCGAAATGGAAAAAAGGCTAGTGTTCATTATGTGTATTAGAAACCTAGCAATATCAATAGAGAAAATAATGAATAAGGTACTGAAAACATAACAGGTATATGATATGTGTACCCAAAGATTATAGGCAGAGGAGGTTGTTGTTATGAACTATTGATGTATTTTTCATGAACAGAATCGATGGAATTTTAATTTTTGGGCTTTCAACAAAATAAAATATCGTACAACATACGGAAAACAATCAATTTTCTCGTTTACCCATCATTTTAATTTTTTAAAACCGCGGTGCTTGTAACATATTTGAAAATGGTAAAAAAAAAAACCAAATTGAAACCAAAGTGCCATAACTTCGAGAATTGATAGCCAAGCATAATGGAAGGCATCATGGACATACGAAAATTTTCAAGGCAACAGACCATCTAAACTAACAGGGACAAAATTTTTGCAACTAACTATTTAGAAATATTTCAAGGCAATTATTTTAAACCAATATTGTGACATATAAATTGACAGGGACCAAAATATTTCAAATACATACAGAATTGCATACCTTTCATTTTGTTTCCGTAATGACTTTTGCAATCTGCCAAGCTATTCGAATGTTGAAGGCATCTTCCATGCACGTCAACTCCGATGTAGGCTTCATAGCTCTGCATTTGGAACTCTTACAATTTCAACCCAAACTTTTACAGTATCACGTCCTAATGGACGACAATGGACCATCGCTATTGGATTAGTTGAAGCGATAGTTTCTTCAGCCACTACTTCGTTCGTTTCACCCACATCAATCAACTTACATTTAATATCTTTTGCCAACTTTGCAATCAGTTGGAAAAAAAGATATTATTATGCAAAATATTTACATATACATAAATACTAAATATATATGCGATATTTATATACATACACATAATACTGAACATAAATACATCGATACACAAGAACCACAATTATATTCATCATAAATGATAAAAAGAAGAACTCGTCTGCATTCCATCATTCATCATGTATACTTAAGTTTGAAGCCAACAATAAACAAGAACCACTTATATTACAAGTCATATTGCCACTTCACAAAAAGATTGGGAATGAGGGTGGAATCATAAATGGTATTGAATGCCATCAAAAGCTATAAATTTTATATCTTGAAAAAACAAAGCCATAAAATTGCACGAAGAATGGAACTGGAGCCAAATTAATAAGAAAACCAATGCATTTAATGAAACCAAATAAAAATGATGAACAAACAAAATAAATAACCATAATCCAAAATAAAGTTAACTCAGAAAATAGATTCATCCTGACATCTGAATCATTATATTTTGAAACTATCATCATTTTAGAATAAAAACGTATATAACACAGTTTAAATTGAACTCAATTTAAGCATACTCTTCAAATTTTGTATCATATATCATTAGTTAAAGTAAAATGTTTACATCATATATTGAGATTAATCAATTACGCAAATATCCTAATAATAATTCAATCCAACTTTAAACTGAACATGATCTCTTTTATAAATTGGCAGTTGCTTCTCCCTACTCTCTATACAAATAACTCAACCAAACTTCTCTTAGTCCCAACTATAACTACAATGTAATAAATTGTCCTTAATTATTCAATTTCAAACAGAAGAAACAAAAAAGTAAAAAGTTAAACATGGAGATGGAGAAGAAGACAATGGTGCAAAAACTGATTCATGGGATAAAACTTCATAATATAAACTGCAGAACATTTACTTACATATTCTTGTGGTTTCTTCAAGATTATGGGGGTGGATCTCAGGGGAAGAAGTTGCATAATTTACATTCCCATTTAGATTTTCCTTATCAACTTCAACTTTTGATTTTGGCCATGCTACTTTTCTACCAACTACATCTCTAATGCATGACATATCAATGTGGGTCGCCACAAGCAAGCATCTCCATTTATTACACTGTCCACCCAAATCATAATGGCAGACAGACCGAGCGGAATACCATTAACAATATGTTCTGGATCTCCGATGTAGATTCTTCCTTCGACTGCTACCTTCTCACCCTCATTCCGACCTTAAATTTTGCATTTTTCATCTTGGGCGCTTCTGTTACTGTAAAAAGGAGAAGTGTAAATCAAAAGTTTGGTGATTAAGTTAAAATATTGTACATGACATATTTATAAATTAAATTTGTGGACGACCTATAAAATTATTGTGAATTGTAAAATTTACCGTACTGACTTCATTCAAGTTTCCTAGCAGCGCCATCTTAATGCAAGTAGATGGCCATGCTACTTCTTTTTTCTCAGTGTTTGCTAAAACTTTCATATCAGGTATAGCCCTCCAAAAATAAGTATCTGGTTTTTTAACGAAATCTATAGTAACGCCCACAACATTCGGTCCAATGTGAATGCCATTGACAACCTCATTTGGGTCCTTGGACAACACTCTACCATCGGCAACAATTTCAAAGGTTCCATCTCAATTCAACGTCGAACATACGTCATCATTTCTCTACAATTATTCAACCAAAAATCATATAATTATTAAAACTAAAATCCAAATGTTATATCTTGAGTACTATAATTATTATATTTACCAATTCAAGTGTGCTCCCTTCTTTCGAACTTTCTTGCCCTGCGGCAAAGCACTAATATCAAGATACTTTAACCTTAGGAGCAATGAAGTGGATATGCACAATTAAATCACAAATAGCTCACATTATATTGGACCTATACATGTGAGTCTATGTGCACAATCACAATTTGATAACAAATAGCAAACGAGTAATAACTGTGAGTCTATGTACACTATTGTACATGTATTACACTCAAACAACATCCACAGGACAAATAAAATCATGATCTTAATTAGATCATAGTTGTAGAGTTTTCAAAATATATTATCTAAACATACCCCAAGTAAATTGAAAGAGTCAATTATACATATTAGTAGTGCATTTCACATCTTTATACTGCAAAATCAAGCACTTCAAACAGAAAGAAAGCACTGCAAAATTAAGCATTGCATCTTAAATTTTTAAGACATTGAAATATCCCTTATTTTATAATTTATAAATATAAATTATTTTTAAAAGTTTACCTTCAGGTCCACCAGCATTAGTACCATACTCTTCAATTTTACTATTTGATGTTGACATTGAGATACTTGTTTATCTTTGGACTAGGCAATAACATGCTTGGTTAAGGTGCAACCCCTTCCCGTGCCCTTAACCATCCCAGTTTGTCTTGTCCCAATACACGTGCAAGAGCGTCTCCGTTGACATTTTACGATGAGCTGGACTGTGATAGGCTACTAAATTTTTTAATCTCCTCCTACATAAATAAACACATACAAATAATGCACAATGGTAAAATTATCATAGTTTTGGCCAATTTTTTATATACCAATAAAATAAAAAAATTTACAATAGTATTTGCAGCTTCCAAGGTCACTGGTTCACTATTTTTTTTAGTGTGAGTTTTGATCCAAACATCAGTTCTAGTTAAGGACAATGGATCTGGGCTTTCTTTTTTCTAAACATAGAATAACATTAAATAAATAAACTGATATGTATTAAATACTAATAAATAATGCTATACTTAATTAACTAACTATGTCCTCGGTCAATGTAGCCATTCCCCTATGACCGGATGTGTGGAAGTTGTTTATTCCTAAGGGCCGAATATTTCTCACTTCATTTCTTAAAGTATTAAAAGGCGTTAGAAGTGATTATGAATACCATAAATATTCTTAATCTTGAGTAAATGTGGATACTTTGAATTTAAATAATCCTATTGTGCACAACTCATCATTTTTACCCATCGAAATGATTAAAACTTTGAAATTACGGATCAAGATTGTAGAATCAAAAATCCAATATGCTTACAAGTTGGTCAAACATGGCAAAACACTTGGCTTTAAAATCCAATGGCCAGTGACCACCGGTAAGCTAGCTTACTTAAGTTGATTTGATTGTTACACACAAGCTATACAACAAAGAATAGTACACAGGAAATCAATGGTTCAATTTTTAAATATGTATTATTATATTGCTTGACATCGACATGTTATATGTTACTTTACATTCAACATATGAATAAAAAATTCTTAATGTTACCTTAAAATCCGAACATGTTTTCACCTTCACAAACTTTCTCCATTTGTTCATGCTTTGATGTTGGTAGGTTTCATTTTAAGTCTTTCCTTTTCATTCTCCTCTTTATTTAATTTTCGAACCAGTTTGCTTTTTGAGGATCTCTAAATTGCTCTCATTTGTTGAAATATGGTTATTCTTTGCCAATCCTCTTCCAATTTAAATCTAATCCGCAACAATACATGAAAACATGATATTAGCATTAGAAAACATGATATTAACAATAAATAATTTATCAAGCAAAGGTATGGTTGAAAAAAAAATTGAGGGAATCTCTGCGAAAGCTTTGTGTTATTGTAAAATTGTTACTGTATACTATAGCGAGATAAAAGAATAGATTATAGTTGGAATGCTCATGAAACTATGTAACCACAGTTTGAAACGTAGAGATCACCATGAAGACAATCACCATGTATACATAAAATAATAATACGAGAGGTAAAGTATATTAGTGAAAAGATACACTCTTTCAACCCTTCTTTTAATGTTGCATTAGGCACATTTTACCATCAAACATTTACCTTCAGGCATAAGAGTTTGAATATAGGAGACACAACATCCGCACTTATACTTAGGAAGCAAAGGGTAAATAAGCATAAAAATAAAATAGAAATCCATATTTCTGCATAATCTTACTACATTAAAGTATTATAACCATGTTCAGCAAAAAATAGGTTCAACCAACAAAGATACCAGTAAAATGGTATACAAAAATAGAAGTAATAAACTGATCTTTTCTGCTCATAGAAAGAAAAAATGTTGCCATTTCAAATGTTATCCTAATGAGTGTAATTATTTACTTGTCCATACCTGAATCAATTGCTACAAAACAACATTTAAGTCATCACTTAGATTCCTCCAATCATCAACTGTGTAAGGAACCTTCTCCCGCATAAGCGTCTAATAAAAGAGGATAAATATATTGACCCTGACCCTATTAGTATACCTACATCGTTGAACTCAACTTCAATTCGATCATGACTGTTTAACAGGAGTTTTTTTGCTTTTGTTAGACCTCGATTGCCTCTTTTCTGAGATGTACTTGTGTTTTCAGCTTCACTTGCGCTCCCAATTTCCATCTTAGCATCATCAGTTGGGTCAGAAGGGGTTTCATTTTTAAGCCGAGTTCTTCTTCACTTGACAAAGCCCTTTCATCATTTGGGTTAGAAAGGATATCATGTAGTGCTGGTTCTTCGTCTTCATTGCGAGCACATGCTCACTTTTTGCATTAACTACTCGTTCTTGGCCTTCACTGCAAGCACCGGCTGGCTTCGTAGCATTGACTGCTTGTTCTTACCCTTTATTGCAAACATCGACTGGCTTCTAACATTTTCCATTTGAATTATAATTTCGCTTTGAATCATACTTCTAAGATTCCTCTTTAGTCTTTTTCTAGTAGCAAGTACGTACAAAGCTTGGAAACATCTCTTTTATACAAATGAAACAAATATGGTATTGTTTAGATTTATGATAATAAAAGAAATAGAGGATAAAAAAATAACTTAGCTCAGTGAATCAGAAGGCACCTTAAAATTAATTCATAAATAAAAATTTGACAATGAGCATGATATCCATGTGCATGGAAAATGAGAGCTAACATCTTGTACATTAGTGGTATCACTTACATGTGATGAATAATTTTTAGGTGCCAAAACATTTTCATGAAAATGACAAAACGAAGGATTGGTTAAATCTGAGAAAATACACCAATGATGGGATGACTCAAAACTATTTCTTCCAAATTCCTCTTCAAAATAAAGTGCATTCATTTTTATCAAGAGCATTCATTTCCTTATAGCTCTCTAAAGATTAACTGATTCACCTACGATCTCTAAAGATCAGTTGATTCCATGAATTATTGCGGTAGAAGTTACAATTTTAGCATTGTTTTGTACATTGAAACTCAGCACATAACATGTCAACCAAAGAAAGTTTAGATAGGTTTTAATTGTTAATTGGCATTTGAAGACCATAAGCATGTCAAACTCTCTAGCAAATTAGGTAGTTTTATTTTCCACTAAATTGTGATGAAGTTATGGCTCCATATACCAGTTCCCTGACCATTACATATTGAATCTAGAAATCAAACAAAACCAAGCGTTTGAATTCATATACATTGGAGAAAATGACTACACGATATCCTATTCAATATATCCAAATATTTTAAAATAAGTGTGTTGCTTCAAATGTATTCTGCATAGCAACAACAAAAACAAGTTGAATAAAGTAATTATCTAATTAGCTACCATCTCCAAACAAAGCCATAATGGTAAGGCCAAAAATTATGTGGATCTACATCAGCATAGTAAATATGAAATTTTATTGCACCATTAAGGATTAATTAACCAACAAAAAAGGAAATATTTGAGCATGCATGTAAGTTTCATGGGACAATCTAATGCCAAAGGTATATTAAACCAACCAACTAGACTGGCTAGCCTTGCCGCAATCAAAATGTAGAAAGATAGAGAATATTGATGTTAGGCTACATCCTTCAAAATCACTCATAAGATATTAAAGGAAAGAAAAACATAACTATATCCCAACAATAATGGATTTACACTCCCCATTTATTTGTCCTGATAATAAAAATATATGTACATGGAATTCATCCTTCAAAGTCACTCATAAGATATTAAAGGAAAGAAAAACATAACTATATCCCAACAATAATGGATTTTACACTCCCCCATTTATTTGTCCTGTTAATAAAAATATATGTACATGGAATTCACAGTGCTACAAGCGTGAAAGCATAGTTTGGAGGTGTAAAGAAACATAATTTGATATATACTGGACATCCAGCCCACATGTAAAGTATGCAAGAAAGACATCATATGGATAGCCCAATAAGACAAAAATATAAAGTTTATCACAAAATCTTGAAAAATATCAAAATTCTAAATGCAAACATGCTATGGTTGTAAATGGACACATTTTGTGTCTTGATAAATATAGGTTACTTTTGAAATACAAGTGAAACAACCGCATCGAAAGTGTAAGTACCAACTATATCCCAACAATAAATATATGTATTATTTAAAAATTGCTTCTGAAAAAAGGTTTCCATCTTATGTTTATGATTAGCATTTTGATCCAACTAAAATAATTAAGGTCAAATACAGAAACGTTAATTGAAAATTTACAGTTTTTTTACATATTAAACTAACTTAAGTTAAAACTATTTTAGTTAAGATATTTATCATGCCAAAACTTTTAAATTTCAACTCATGATTTAATTCACTTAAGCATGGTACATAAACCCTTAATGTATTATCAAATATGCACACAAAAAAACATATTTTTTAATCAGTAAACTAAATTTCGGTTTTGTCTTTATAATATTCTAATTTTGATAGATTATAAGTGAAACCATCCATTAACAAGACAAATTCATTTTTTAGAAGGAATTATTATTTCTAACTTGGTTTAGTTAGTTACATATAACCAATTAAATTTGAAGGCACATAGGTGCCAAAAGAGAGGCACGGGAAGTAAGAACTAATGAAGATGTCACAATTGATTTATGTGGAAATGTGTAAATGAATGCACTAATATAGAAACAGCTAATACATGGGATAACAGTGCAAATAAACAACAACCACTAAAGAAAATTAGTGCAAGTTCAAGTGAATTTCCAAATAGCCCACATTTAGACTATCAAAAATTAACAATCATGTTCAAGTAGAACATATAAACTACTCAAGTATGCTTCGTAATCCTTCCTAACAAAGCTAACATCTTCGTCATCCATTTCGGCTATTTTGCAATCTTCCACAACTTGGATATCTTCCTCGACGCAATCATGTGTCTCTAAATCATCAAAAATTCTTGATGGGCTTTCATTGCAACATACCAACTAAAAACATCATTTTCAGTTGAATAAAATACTTGTCTTACTTAAGATGCAAGTATGTATAGATCTCTTGAAAACGATGCTTAATGTAAATTAACAAGAGTGAACCTATCATCATCAACTTTTACTCCATTTCCTTTATACGTCAACCGACACTTAAAAACAAGAATATAAAACAAATGATAATCTAAAAAATTATATCCGTCAATATACCATAATAAGTGACCACATCAACCACTTGAGATATATCTTTTGCACTTTCTCTACAAATAGCATTTGCATCAAAAGTCACCCCACAATTCTGAGTTGCTCTCCCTACATCTTTTATATGAAAACATCGCCTATTGATGATATATCCTTTGTAAGGCATGACATCATTCTTCGAACCAAAAGCAATCCATCTTAACATGTCGTATGATCCTTAAAGGTAATAGCTATCTACAACAAATTCCATTTAGCATGTATATTTTAGAGTAATATTAGTAGTCAAATGAGAATATATTTTGACTCTAACTAACTTTCTTTTTAATCCAATTGGCAAAAAGTTTGTATGTGTTTCCCAAAGTAAGGTTGAATTTTTTTTCTCGTGCACTGGTATGAATTTTATAATTCTTCCAAATGCAAATTATTATAGAATAAGTAATTATAAGTTATATTTAACATTACGAACCGTTGTGCAAAAATTGCACAAATGCGGAAAAAACAATGAAGAAGATCTAGATTTGCCAATTTAAACATTACTCGATCTAACAGCAATTATTCGATTACTCCAAATAAATAGTAAATAAATAAAGAGTAAACAACTACAAAGAAGAAAAATAGACTTACAACATTTATACTGGTTCCACTATCATCAAGATAGTGTATGCCGAATCCAGAGAAGAGAGATTTTATTACTCATGAGAGAGTTACAAGAGATTAGAAGATAAGAATTTACACACCAAAGCCCTAAATTTGGGTTAACAAGAAGAGACGCTCTATTTGGGGGTCGCTGGATGAATGCTAGGAAGGGTTTACAATGAAGTCTACCCTCAGTATATAGCCAGTGCAAATCCATGAAAGTCGTCGATTAAATTACCAAGGTATGATAAGAAAATAATAAAGGCAATTTACAATGGTAACAAGCGGTGCAAACATCGCAAGTAATTCACTCATTCCTTTAATTAGCAAAGATGGAAATGGTCCCAAAGCAATGAGTTTATTGAGAAAGAAATAATATGCATATCCTTTTGCATATATTTTATTCCATAAAGTGTACATGTATTTATTTCCTCGTCATCTCATGCAAATGCAATCCAATAATTTATGCATTTTCATATTAAAAATAATGAACAAACATGATTACATTCCTTGTTACCATAACTTCCTCCTCGATTCTTCAAATGACCTCTAGTCTCTTTCATAGTGAAGAATACACAATCCTCTTCAAAATGACATATAATTTGAAGAATACACAATCCTCTTCTAAATGACATATAATTTGAATCGTAGAATCTCAACACTCAACCTCAATTCAAATTCTCTTTTCAACATATAACTCTTAAAAACGAACTCCATCTTCAACCAAAATCTCTTAACGAGTTAGATACCAAAAATGAGTACTTATCTAATGGGTTCCGGTAAGACCACCCCGCAACACACCTTACTAACGAGCTCAGACTATGTCCCTGCCCACCAACAAAATGTTGCAAATACCTAAAATTAAAGGAAGATAGATATTAAAATAATCTCAAAGCCACCAAGGATTAAAAATCCTCTCAACCACCAATCGAATCTCTCTCCTTCCACATACCTTATCTGCCAAACAAGAAATTTCCATGGAAATCTACATAAGATTCTCACATCACCGTCAAGCTATGAAGCAAATATAGGTCCCCAAATCCAGATGTCGCTTCAACACACTAAACTCATTATCACCAAAGTTCCAAGATTGAAATGATCTTCTCTCTCAGTATAATCTCCTCCGTCTTTAGCTTCCATATTGCACAAAATGTCATTTTCCATCAATATGAGTTATAACATAATTAAATCTACCGCTCTTTCTAGAAACCATTGATGCATAAATTTAAACAAATCGCTTGCTATGATACTAATATGTTGTGAAAAAATAGCACAAATATGAAAAAAAAACAACAAAAAAAAGATTTATATTTTCCAATTTGAACATCACTTAATCTAGCATTAATTATTCTATTACTCCAAATAAATAGTAAATAACTACATATAAGAAAAAGAGACGTACAACATTTATGCTGTTCCACTATCATCAAGATAGTGTACGTCTAGTCCAAAAAAAAAGTTTTTATTACTCATGAGAGAGTTACAAGAGATTATGAGATAAGAGCTTATATACCAAAGACCTAAATTAGGGTTAACAAGAAGAGATTTTCTATTTAAGGATCGCTGGTTGAATGCCAGTATGGGTTTACAATGAAGTCTACCCTAAATATATAGTCAGTGTAAATCCATGAAAGTCGTCGATTAAATTACCAAGATATGGTAAGAAGATAATGAAGGCAATTTACAATGGTAACAAATGGTGCAAACATAGCAAGTAATTCACTCATTCCTTTAATTAGCAAAGATAGAAATAAATAATCCCAAAGTAATGCGTTTACTGAGGAAGAAATAATATGCATATCCTTTTGCACATATTTTATTCCATAACATGTGCATATATTTATTTACTTGTCATCTCATGCAAATAAAATCCAATAATGTATGCACTTCATATTAAAAGTAATGAACAAATATTATTACTTTCCTTCTTACCATAACTTCCTGCTCGATGCACCGAATGATCTCCCGTATCTTTTATAGTGAAGTACACACAATCGTTTTCACAATGACATACAATTTTAATCTTAGAATCTTAATACTCCACCTCGATTCTAATTCTCTTTTCAACATAAAACTCTTAAAAACGAACATCACCTTCAACCAAAATCTCTTTGCGAGATTGATACTAAAAATGAATACTTACCCAATGGGTTTTGACAAGGCCACCCCCTTCACACCTTGCTAATGAGCTCAAACTATGTTCCCACCTACCAACAAAATGTTGCAAATACCCAAAATAAAAAAAGATAGATACTTAAATACTCAAAGCCACCAAGATAAAAAAATCCTCTCAACCACCAATCGAATCTCTCTCCGTCCACATACCTTATATGCCAAACAACAAATTTCCCATGAAAGTCAACATAAGACTCTCACATTACCGTTGAGCCATGAAGAAGATATAGGTTCCCAAATCCATATTTCCCTTTAACACACTAAACTCCTTACCACCAAAGTTCCAAGATTGGGATGCTCCTCTCTCAATATAATCTCCTCCATCTTTATCTTCTATATTGCACAAAATCTCATTTTTCCATCCGAACGAGTAATTGCATAATTACTACCAGATCTACCACTCTTTCTAGAAACCATTGATGCATAAATTTAAATAAAATGCCTTGCTCTGATACCAGTCTGTTGTGCAAAAATAGCACAATGCGGAAAAAACAATAAATACGATCTAAATTTTCCAATTTGATTATCACTCAATCTAGGAGCAATTATTCTATTACTCCAAATAAATAGTAAATAACTATAAAAAAAGAGAGATATACAATATTTATACTGGTTCCGTTAAATTTGGATGATTCAAATATTTATTGAGGAGGAAAGAAATTAATTAATTGGTTCAATCAATCAATTAATTTGTCTTGCATATGGAAAAATACGAGAGGATATTTTGAAAGGGAACTAATTAATTAGTCAATCAATTAATTAGTCAACGCATTTATTATATGAAGAAATAAATGATTAGGCATGGAAAATCAATTAATCAAAGGAATGATATGGAAACCAAGATTACGCCATCTATTTGTACTAAAATCAAATCATGCAATTTGAAAATAAATTTGGGTAATCAAGAAATTGATTTTCTTAATCTACAAGCAAAACTTCATTATCAAGTCTTTTTAAATGAAGGAATTTCATCTTCATATGCATGTGAGTGTGTGAGAGCATCCACCATTATTCTTCTCTCTCTTTTGTACTCATTCCTTGAATAGAATAAAAGAAGTTGTTGGGTCTCCGTGGACGTAGGATATTCATATCCAAACCACGTTAAATCTTCTGTGTCTCTTATTTCTCCTATTGTGTCTATGAGATTGCATAATTGATTTTTGAGTTCCATTGATATCTATATAGACAATACTAGATCCTAATCAAATAATTCGCTTTCGCTCAAATTAAAATAAATTTCACTATAATTTGGTATCAAAGCTAGTGTTGTTGTTCCTGTTTGGATACTAATGGCTACTTCTTGAAAGTCTTTTGGTAGATCTGGTGTCAAGTATGGGGTAACACGTTTTGACGGAAAAGGAGATTTTCGTACTTGGAAGATGAAGAGGTACTTGGAAGATGAAGATGGATGCTGTATTAAAAAAGGAGAAGACTTATAAGGTTGTTTCTACGCTTGAGAAATTGAAAGATATTGATGCAGCTGATTTGGAGGAGATGGATGATGAAGCTCTTATAAAAATTCAGTTGAGTCTTTCATATGAAGTTCTTAGAGAATTCTCTCAGAAGAAGATGGCAAAGGAACCATAGGATGCATTATCGGATGCATATCAAGACAAGACTCTCACTAATCGGATTATACTTCAGCAACAACTCTATTCGTCCAAGATGAAGTCTGGGGCCAATCTCATGGAGCATGTAGATTCTTTGACCACTTTGATTAGGAACTTGAAGGCAGCGGAAGTTGATATTATGAGGCTCAAGTTGATCCTCTTATGTTCATTGTCTAAGGAGTATACTGCTTTTGTTAATTCTATGATTTATGGCCACAGTAAAATTAGCCTGTCTGATGTAAAGGCTGGTCTTCATAATGAAGTATTAAGAGGTAGATTGGCATGTACTAACTTGGATAGCGATAGCGAAGGCTTACCTATTCAGAGAGGTCGAGACCAAAGTAGGTCGAAGAAAGGTGGAGGACGGAATTTTTCACGGTCTCAGTTTAGAGGGCCTAAGAAGTCGACTTGCTTTTATTGTAAGAAACCAGGGCACTTCATAGCACAATGTCCCAAGCTTGAACGTAGAAGAAATGATCCAAAACAAGCCTCAGCTTCTACTGTAGAGAAATCAGTTACAGAGAGTGACACCGATGTATTTACAGCTTCTGGCTCTTTTGGAAAGATCAACTTATGGCTGATTGATTCCGGCGCGTCCTATGATATGACATCTGATAGTAACTGCTTTTCCACTTACTGTGAAATTGATGGAGGAGAAGTTATGATGGGTAATGATGCTTCTTGCCATATGGTTGGTGTTGGTAGAGTGATGATTAGGATGTTAAACAGTGTTATTCGTACGATCAATGATGTTAGGCGTGTACTTGACTTAAGGAGGAGCTTGATTTTTGTTGGGCATTGAGTAGACTTGACTTGAAGATTGTAGTAGACAGAGATAAAATAAAGATATCGAAGGGTTCCATGATTGTTATGAGAGGTGTGAGGGTAGAAAATCTTTATCTATTAAAGGGCACTACTGTAGTTGGTGAATCGGCTTCTGTTACATCTATTGATTCAGATTCTTCCAGATTATGGCACTTACGGATGGATCACATCGGTGAGAGTAGCATGGATGAGTTGAAAAAACGAGGATTGATTGATGGAGTTCATCATTCAAAACTTGTTATTTGCGAAGAGTGTGTTCTTGGAAAGCAGACGAAGATTTCTTTTGGTATAGGAGAGGATAAAGTAAAAGTTGTCCTGGAGTATGTTCATATAGATGTCTGGGGTCCCTCCCCTTGTTGGTCTTTAGGTGGAGCCAGGTATTTCATTTCATTTATAGATGATTTCTCTTGTAAAGTATGGGTATACTTTCTTCAGTCAAAGAGTGAAATCTTTGGCAGGTTTGAAAGTGGAAATCTATGGTTGAGAAGTAGTCAGGGAAGAAATTGAAAGTTCTCCATTTAGATAATGGCACTGAATTTGTATCATAGGAATTCATTGATTGTTGTGAGTCTGAAGGCATTAAGAGGCATTACACTACACCAGGTGAACCCTAGTATAATGGAGTTGTAGAAAGGATGAATCAGATATTATTGGAGAGAACAAGATGCCTTAGACTAACTGCTAAATTGAAGAAAGGATTCTGGGCTGAAGCTTTATCTATGGCAGCTTTCCTCATTAACCGTACACCTTCTACTTCCATAGATATGAAGATCCCTGAAGAAGTATGGAAAGGAGAGCCTATCACCTATTCATTTCTCAGAGTGTTTTGTTTCCCAGCTTATGTGCACGAGAGTAACGGGAAGCTGGAACCTAGAGCTCGCAAGTGTATCTTTCTAGGTTATAGGAGAGGAGTGAAGAGATATAGACTGTGGTGTCCTATTAAGAAGAAGATGGTTATGAGCGGGCATGTGACTTTTGATGAGAAGAATATGTTGAAGGTGGTGCCTTCCTTATTGGATGAAAATGAGAAGACATGTGAAGAATACCAGACACAAAGCAAGTAATCTATTGATTCTATTCATAGACGTTCAGATTTCCGATGACACCGTGGTTGATGAGGATAATACCGATGTTGGTACAGAAGATCAAACTCAAGGTGGAGCTCATTCAGAACCTAGGCCTGTTAGACGAAGAAAAAAGCCTAAGTGGCATGATGAGTTTGTTGGATTGAGCATCAAAGACATTAACGTCGATGACATGGGAACATATGCTTTGAATGTTTTTCATGATGAGCTATATGATTATAGAAAAGCTATCGCATCAGTTAACAGTTCCAGCTGGTTAGTTGCTATGAAGGAGAAGATTGAATCATTGTAAAGAAATCATACTTGGGATTTGGTGCCTCTTTCCACCGATAAGAGAGCTATCGGATGCAAGTGGATTTATAGAGTGAAAGACGGTGAAAATGGTGATATCAGATACAAGGCAAGATTAGTCGCAAATGGGTATGTTCAGAAGAAGGGGGTAGAGTATCATGATTTTTTGCTCCAGTGGTTAGGTATACTTCTATTCATATTCTCTTGGCATTAATTGCTCATTATGATATAAAATTAGAGAAACTAGATGCCAAATCTGCATTCTTGCATGGTGATCTGGATGAGGAGATTCATTTAAAGCAGCCGGAAGGGTTCATTAATAGTAGCAGACCGGATCATGTTTGGAAACTTAACAAATATCTATATGGATTGAAGCAGTTTCCTAGATAATGGTATAAGAGGTTTGATAAGTTTATTGTTTCACAGGGATACTCCAGAAGTTTCAAAGACCGGTGTTTTTATTTCAGGAGAGTGATGGTGATATGATTTATTTATTGTTATATGTTGATGATATGTTGATTGCATCTCGGAGTATGGTCGAAATTAAGAAATTGAAAGCGGAGCTCAGTAGAGAGTTTGACATGAAGGATTTGGGAAAGGCATGATGAATATTGGGTATGGAGATAAGCAGGGATAGGAAGCGGAGTGAGTTAAGGCTCACTCAGGCACAGTACATCGAGAAGGTCCTCGCTCGATTTGGAGTGGAGAAAGCCAAACCAGTTGACACTCCATTAGGCTCTCATTTTAAGTTGTCAAAAGACTTATCTCCCTCATCGGAAGAAGGCAAAAAGTATATGGCTGATATACCTTATTCTAGTTCCATTGGTAGTCTTATATATGCGATGATGTGCACAAGAGCAGATTTGGCCCATGTAGTGGGTGTTGTGAGTCGATATATGTCTAACCCAGGCAAAGAGCATTAGCAAGCAGTGAAGTAGATTCTTAGATATCTTCGAAGCACTTCTTCGGTGGGCTTGTTATATGGTGGAGTGGATGGTAACATCTCTTTTAGAGGATACCGTGATTCTGATTATGCTAGGGATAGAGATGCTAGGAAGTCAGTGTTGGGCTATGTTTTTACACTTATCATAGGCTCGATTTCATGGAGATCAAAGCTGCAATGTATCGTAGCTTTATCGAATACCGAAGCAGAGTTGATATCGATTGTGGAAGCAAAAAAGGAAGGATTATACTTACTTCAGTTGTTGGATGATCTTTCAATGGTGCAGCGGACAGTAGAGCTATTTTTAGACAGTCGGAGTGTGATTCACCTTGTAGAGAATCAAGCTTACAGTTCACGGACGAAGCACATTGTAGAGGTTTCTTTCTTATGCTTGAGGAAAATTGTAGCAAGATCAAATTTTTGAAGGTGAGTACTTTGGATAATCCTTCGGATATGATGACAAAGTCACTTCCAAAGGACAAGTTTGAGCATTGCTCAAACTTGATCAGTTTGATTCCTGTTACTTGAGTGCCATGAGGTGCTAGGCCCAACAACTTCTATGTTGATTACTTGATGATGAGGTGCTGAAGAGAGATTGTTATATTTGAATCAAGGAGGAGTGTTAAATTTAGATGATTCAAATATTTGTTGAGGAGCAAAGAAATTGATTAATTGGTTTGATCAATCAATTAATTTGGCTTGCGTACGGAAGATAAGAGAGGATATTTTGGAAGGAAACTAATTAATTAGCCAATCAATTAATTAGTCAATGCATTTGTTATATGAAGAAATAAATGATTAGACATGGAGAATCAATCAATCAAAGGAAAGATATAAAAACCAAGATTATGCCATCTGTTTGTACTAAAATCAAATCATGCAATTTTAAAAGATATTTGGATAATCAGGAAGTTGATTTTCTTAATCTTCAAGCAACCCTTCATTATCAAGTCTATTTAAATAAAGGAATTTCATCTTCATATGTATGTAAGTGTGTGAGAGAGTCCACCATTATTCTTCTCTCTCTTTTGTACTCTTTTCTTCAATGGAATAAAAGAAGTTGTTGCGTCTCCATGGACGTAGGATATTCTTATCTGAACCACGTTAAATCTTCTATGTCTCTTATTTTTGCTATTGTGTCTGTGAGATTGCATAATTGATTTTCAAGCTCCATTGATATCTAAATAGACTTTACTAGACTCTGATCAAATAATTCGCTTCCGCTCAAATTATAATAAATTTCACTACAGATTCCACTATCATCAAGATGTGTACGTCCAATCCAAAGGAGAGAGATTTTATTACTCATGAGAGAGGTATAAGAGATTACAAGATAAGATTTTACATACCAAAGCCCTAAATTAGGGTTAATAAGAAGAGACATTCTATTTGGGGATCGCTGGTTGAATGCCAGGATGGATTTAGAATGAAGTCTACCATCAATATATAGCCAGTGAAAATCCATAAGAGTCATCGATTAAATTACTAAGATATGGTAAGAAGATAATGGAGGCAAATTACAATAGTAACAAATGATGCAGTCATAGCAAGTAACTCACTCATTCCATTAATTAGCAAAGATGGAAATAAATAGTCCCAAAGAAATATGTTTACCGAGAAAGAAATAATATGCATATCCTTTTGTATATATTTTTAACGTGTGCATGTATTTATTTCCTTATCATCTCATGCAAATGCAATCCAATAATTTATGCATTTCCACATTAAAAATAATGAACAAATTCCTTGTTACCATAACTTCCTCCTTGATGCTCCGAATGACCTTTCGTCTCTTTCATCGTGAAGAACACATAATCCTCTTCAACATGACATATAATTTGAATCGTAGAATCTCAACACGAATACATCAAAATAATTAAAACAATATAACGTAAACTTGCTTTATATATGGTTCCACCATTGCCATATTCATTAACATGGCTAAATGAGCACTTTCTTTCTCATTAACTGACAATGTAATTATCTTGGATATTGAAATCGGATGTCCCTCAAGTACTATGTTGCTTTCATAATCTTCATTTCATGCTTCTTTCTCCTCAATATGTCCTGATTTTTTCAAAAATTCATTAAAAAACATCATGGATTCTTCTACAAGATAGGATTCTGCAATACATCCCTCTGGTCGTGCATAGTTCCTTACATAATCTTTAAGTGTTTTCATATATCTTTCCAATGGGTACATCCAACAAAAATGAACCGGTCTACATATTAGTGCTTCTTTTCCAAAACGAATTGACGAATGTACCACTATATCAAAAAAAGATGGTGGAAAAAAATTTCGAGCTCGCATAAAACTTCAGTAATCTCAGCATTGATTTGTCCTACATTTTCTCTAGCTACCAAGAACACGTTAACATAATTTGTTGAAAAAAGAACATAAGAGAATCATTGCGTTTCTTGCCTTCTTTGTCATTAATCCTCTCGATAATATTGCCAAAAAGTGTTGCATTAATACAAGGTAATCATGTGACTTTAATCTCCTAATTTTGCGATTATGCAACAAAATTCGATTGTTTAAATTTGAAAAATAGCCATCTGGTCCTTTGAAATTGTACAATCTTTTGCAAAAAAAATTCTCTCGAAATTTGGCAGCATGTATGAAGCTGGTGGGAAGATATGTTTTATTTCCATGAGGTTGTGCATGAAGCTCATGTCGAATTTCTCAATCCTCTAAATCATTTCTGCAGTTTGTTTCATCTTTTGATTTATAACCATGCAACATCGTGCCTAATTGGCTTTTACTAATGTAGAATCATTAATGTAGAACATCTAAGAAAAGCAAAACTATAACGCATTATTGGTTTTTCTCCTACTAAAACAATGAAAAGTAAATACAATCACTGACCTCCCAATATGGAAAATAAAAAAATCGATCTTTTTTTCCTCCTTTTTAGCTCCATTTTTGTAGAATCATCAATGTTATCATCTTCATCTTCTGTATCATAAGCATACTTCTTCTTCTTGCTTTTATTCTATTTTTCATTTCCATAATCATTTAGATAATCCTTCAACAATGCATAAATGTTTCTCCCAGTTAGAAGAGCACTACCTTTCTCTATGGTGTTATCAAACAATGCCTTTTGATTTCTCCATGGATCCGAAGTAGATAGATATCTTCTATGACCCATGTAGACGTTCTTTCGACTATGATTCAATCAACAAGAATGGGTATTGACACTACATAATGGGCAAGCTTTTTCTTCCTTCACACGACATCCAGCAAGATTTCCATAAGCCGAAAAATCATTAGTCGTCCATAGAAAAATTGCATTTGGTTTAAACAAAGTTTTACTAAATGCATCATAAGCATCAACTCTATTACACCACAAACGATGCAAGTCTTCCACCATAGGCGCCAAATATACATCAATATCATTCACGGGCTGCTTTGTGCCTGGAGTAAGAAAAGCTAACATAATATTTTCCTTCTTCATACACAACATAGGCAAGAAATTGTATGTCACAAGCATTACTGACTAGCAATTATATTTCAAACTCAACATGGAAATGGATTGAATCCATCTATAGCAAGACCAATCCTAAGATTGCATGGATCAGATGAAAAAGATTTATACTTTTCATCCACCATTTCCATGTCATAGAATCCACGGGATGAGGCATTTTTCCATCGTTTCTTGCATGATTAAAATGCCATCTTAAATCCTCTGCCATTTTTTGAGACCTATACATTCTTCTAAATCTCGGAATTATTGAAAAATATCTCAACACTTTAACTGGAATACCTTGTATAACCTCTTTAGTATCTTGATTTTTCTTTCATCTTGAAGGACTACATTTTGGACAAGTATCCAAATCTTTGTATTCTTTTCTAAAAGGGAAACAGTCATTCTCAAGCATGTTTCTTTTCAGAACCCATGTTGAATGCTTTAATAAATTTCTTTACTTCATAAAAGTTTTTGGGAAGCACGATATCTTTGGCAAAAATAAATTTTGCACATTTAAAAGCTTATCAAACCCACTATCAAACAAGCCAGTCTCATATATAAGATTATATAAGACGGTGATGGCAGATAATTTTGTGTGATCTGTGCAACCAGGATATAATGGAATTTCTGCATCTTCCAAGTTCTTGAGTTACTCATCCTCTTTTCTCTGAGAATCGACATTATCTTTATAATCATCAAAAAATTCATGATTTAAAAAATCTTCATCTTCATAGTGAACCAGCTTGAATAAAGCATTTACGCCAAACGCATTTGTTTTCTTCTTTATATCTATCTCTTCGCCATAGTTAATCCATACACTACCTATGTATCTAGGATCCATTCCTTTTATAATTAAATGTTCAAAGATGATGTGGTCATCATGACGATTAAGATTTTGACAATCTTTGCTAGGACATAAAAAATTCTACACTACTTATATTCATCTTTGCAGCATGCACGAAATTCATTGCTCCGTGTCAATACTCTATACTAGTTCTATGCAAAAAGTTGAAAACATAAAAAATTTACTTTTAATATTGTATTATATGTTTTAAATCATCAAAATATATATTAAGTTAAGCATTGTATTATCACATGTTTAAAAGAATCCAATCTTTTTCCATCATCGACATATGAAGGCAAATAAGTTTCCAAAGTTTGATGTAGAAATTGGTTATCTATTGTAATCAAAAAAATAACTACACATTGAAGTTATTACACTTAAGCATGTAGTATTGCATCAATGTATGTTATATGTTAACCTATTACATCTAGGTATGTAATATGCTGTATAACATTGAAGTTACAACAAATAAAACTGGCTGCAACTAAATATGCAACTACAACAAGATATACTAAACATCAAAAATATTTCTGGCTGCAACTGAATATGCAATGGCAAAAAATCCCATAACCTTAAATTGCTTCCAAAACCTAAATATGCAGGTTTCGAAGTCTATACTAAATATCAAAAATATCTAAAACACAACATAATATATAGGTTTATATAACATACAGTTGGAACAAACGTGGTATTATCAGGAGTAAAAAGAAAATGAAAAAACGATGATGTTATTTGTTGTTCAAATATCATGTTAACAAAAGATCACAAGTCGATTAAAAAACTGCATATTATAACACTAACAGAAAGATTAAAAAACTGCATATTATCAAAAAAAATCATATCAAAAGATTATAACATGACTTGTATTTGAATTCAATAACTAATTTAATCTTGCTATTTTACTTATCCGTTACCTATTAATTGTAATATTTTAACAGGAGATGAGGCAAGGGGTTTCATTTTTGGTCCTTCCATCGCACTATCAATTGGTGCAAAATTTGTACCGTTGAGAAAGTCAAGGAAATTGTCTGGTATATAATTTTGCTAGCAGAATTTCAAAATATCATTGTAATTCAAATAAGTAATTTCATAAGCATGCAACCAAATAACCTAAAATAATTCTT
The DNA here is from genome assembly GCA_030765085.1 of Allium cepa. Lineage (NCBI taxonomy): Eukaryota > Viridiplantae > Streptophyta > Magnoliopsida > Asparagales > Amaryllidaceae > Allium > Allium cepa. The sequence continues at coordinate 950,841,039 of CM060934.1, read as the reverse complement.
CTATTTGTTGACTATATTACAAAAATAGTAAAAAGTTATTTGAGGATGCTACCAATAACCTAAAAAATGCAACCAAATGATAAACATGTACGGTAATTTTCTGAAAATCGACTTCACCATGACAATGCGAACATGATATAAAACAAACAATAATTTCTCTTCTATACCAACCATGAATCTTAAAAATACTATCTATTTGATTAGATGAAGTAATTTCGGAAGAATATGTCCTTGAGTATGGAATAGACTGCCTTGAAATGCACATTGATGAAGACCAACCTGGTGAACAAGCTTTAGTAGTTGATTACTTAATTGCAACTGGTGGAACTCTTGGTGCATCTGTTAAGTTACTCGGTATGTTCTTTACATGTACAAACTGCAAACGAATATTTTCAAACGTTTACAGCCTACTAGCAAAAATATCCATTACCTATACATGCTATTTTAGATTTTAAACACATGCTTATGATATTCGACAGTATTAACTTATCGATATGTAGTATGTAATATATGGTTTTTGATATGGAAACATATACCAAGTATATCAATAACTTGAGGAATATCCACTGTTATAAATCCTTATGCAATCTAGACTATCTAAATATTATTTTACGTGTCAAACTGGTGTTGTTTACATAAACTTAAAATCAGGTTTACCAAAAAGAAGTAAAACGAGTAAAATTGTATAAATAAAAACCATATGGATAGAATTTGATCATTTCAAAGCAACAAAAACTCAACAAAACATACATTCATTCACATAAACAAAACCAAACAAAATTCATGCAACATAAAATATGAGCATTTTGTATAGACGGTAAATCAAATTTTGAATACAAACCCTAATACATCAATATCCCAACAAAACATTCACATACTCAAATAAAATCAAAGCATATATCATCCTTACATCTTAGATTACGCAGCACCTACCAACTTTCGCTATATATAAATTGAACAAAGATTATTGAAAGATATTAACACCTAATTTTCATTCTAAAACTTACCCTTTGTTGTGTAACGACGGTCGGACCAAACTCCCCATCTCCAGCACTTGGCGTGTGCATATGGATTGGCACACACTTTGTTGTAACAAAGGGAATCCCTAATGTTACGTGCCTACCAATCCATATTTATACACCACTTATCCATATTATTTAGCGATGTGGAACTTTTTCCAATCCAAACCGTCGTTCCTCCATCAAACATGCGAGACAACCATAACAGTCTCCCCCTTGACTCGCATCCCTTTGCGGTAACCTTTGAGAGTACTGCCGTGTTTGCATGGCCCAGTCCGTAACCTTCGGCTCTGATACCACTGTTGTGTAACGGCGGTCGGAACAAGCTCCCCATCTCCGGCACGTGGCATACGCATATGGGTTGGCACACACTTTGTTGTAACAAAAGGAGTCCCCAATGTTACATGCCTACCAATCCATATTTATACACCACTTCTACATATTATTTAGCGATGTGGGACTTTTTCCAATCCAAACCGTCGTTCCTCCATCAAATATGCGAGACAACCCTAACAATTGTGGGACTTTTCTCCAATCCAAACCGTCATTTCCTCCATTAAACATGCGAGACAACCCTAACAGTCTCCCCCTTGACTCACATCCATTTGCGGTAACCTTTGAGAGTACTGCCGTGTCTGCATGGCCCAGTCCGTAACCATCGGCTCTGATACCACTGTTGTGTAACGGCGGTCGGACCAAACTCCCATCTCCAGCACGTGGCGTGCGCATATGGATTGGCACACACTTTACTGTAACAAAAGGAATCCCTAATGTTACGTGCCTAACAATCCATATTTATACACCACTTCTCCATATTATTTAGCGATGTGGGACTTTTTCCAATACAAACCATCGTTCCTCCATCAAACATGCGAGACAATCCTAACAGTAACCCCCTTGACTCGCATCCCTTTGCGGTAACCTTTGAGAGTACTGCCGTGTCTGCATGGCCCAGTCCGTAACCTTCGGCTCTGATACCACTGTTGTGTAACGGCGGTCGGACCAAACTCCCCATCTCCAGTACGTGGCGTGCGCATATGGATTGGCACACACTTTGTTGTAACAAAAGGAATCCCTAATGTTCCGTGCCTACCAATCCATATTTATACACCACTTCTCCATATTGTTTAGCGATGTGAGACTTTTTCCAATCCAAACCGTCGTTCCTCCATCAAACATACGAGACAACCCTAACACCCTTATTGCTATAACCCCTAAAATGAAATAGTACTTCACTACTTAGTCCTTGAATGTCTTACAATATAAACAGAAACAGTTCAAATTAATTGTTAAACAGTTCAAATTAATCGCATTTATTAAAATAAAATACAGAATAAAACCAATCACTCAAATTAGGGTTAAATAAACTATTCTAGTTAGATTGAAATTCAAAAATATGACGCATTCAAATTAATACAAAATCCAAATTGAATCACAAAATCAATTTAAAAAATTCATACCTAATATACTTATACCGCGAGGAGGAACTCTTGTTGGCTGCCACGACGTTGTTGAGTGGAGTACAACGATGAAGTTGATAATGAAAAGGAGAAATTTATCTTCAGCGCGATGAAATTTGAGCACGGTTAAAAAGGGGGAATTTTTCTTAAGTAGAAACCAAAAATGTGAATGTGAAAGAGGGTAATTAATTTTTCTAAGAATATGAATGGATTTAGATGGGTCACATTTATTAGGCTTATGCGGAATTTTTTAGGAAAGACAGGAACATGAAATGTTTTTGGCCACATTTATGTTATTAGTGAAAATATTATTGGTTGCATTTAAACAAAAACGCCATGAATTTTTGCAACCATCAATGGTTTTTCTTGTAGTGTGACTTGGCAATTTCATACATAAACCTCTCCTCGAACCTCCTCCAGAAATCTCCCCAAGTCAAATTCTCCTCTAGCATCCCAATAATAACACTGGTCCAGCATAACACAGCTCCTTGCAATTGCCTGGATGTCAATCTCCTCTATTACTCATTGTTCAGACCTAAATCAGTGAAAATCATTTCACAATGGAGCAGCCAATTCTCTACCTCGATAGCATCCTCGGTTCCAATAAATGGCTTTCCTCCAAGTTTGGCATAATCCCAACTCAAAACATCATAATTGTTAACAACTAGAACTTTAGGATTTTTCCCCCAGCATTTCCACCAATAATTGTAATATCCCGGAATTTTTAACAATATCAATTTAATAATCTGTATTAAAAATTAAATTGATATTGATATTTTTTTAATAATAATTCAATTTGATTTAATAATCTTCTTCAATAAATATTTAATTGGTTATTTTATCTTTTAAAAATAATAAATTGGTTTCTGTTTACATTATAAATATATGGTTTATATTTTAAATAGATTAGCATTGCTTTAATTTTAATAAATAAAGCATATTTTTCTAATTCTAATATTTGTAGTAATTTGGAAATTTGTTTTTATTTAATATTAGCTTTTCAAAGTTATTGAATAAATGATTTTGGTTTAAATTTAATAAGTGAATCATGTTTTAAAAATTCTAATATATACATTTTAATTTGGAAATTTTGATTTAAATTAGTATTGAATTTTTTTAAAACTATTTAATAAATAAATATATGATTTTTAAATTTGATAAGAAAATTATTAAGTGTTTAAAATAATTTGGCTTGAGTTTTAAATTTAGAATTAACAAACAAAAAGTTTTATGGCTTAATAGTGTATTGTCTTTATAAATACGTTTTGAATAGAATTTGCAATTGTTATCTCGAATTAAATTTATATACATAAGTTGATTTGAAAATAATTGATTTTGGATTTGAAATTCCAAAGTATAAATCTTAATTGTTTTAATTTTTATATGTATAAGTTTTATTTATAAACATGATTGTTCTTATTTTTTCTTTATGAATTTATACACATATTTAATATAAACTAACAAATTAAAATTAGGCTTAATACACACATTAATTTGTAAATTAAGTATTAATTATTTTAAAGAGACAAGTGTTGCATTCTTAAGCATTAATTAAACAAGTGATAGAAAGATAAATATTCAAATTGACAAATGTTGAATAATTTTTATAAGTGGCACATTTTAGTTTTAATTTTCCTTTATTTAATTAAATCTGAAAATTCATCTATATAAACTTGCATCTTCATTCATACTTGTTTTCTCATTTTCTAAATCAAAAAGAGAACTTTAAAACACCTCTTCGAAATTAAAGAACTTCATTTTGTTTATTTCTTAAATCAAACTCTTCATATCTAAAATCAGTAACTTCTCTTCAAAAATTCTGCATATTCAATTCCTGTACAAGTCTAAAAATCAGTAAACCCTTCAAAATTCTTCATATCAAACCCTTCATAAAACCCTGCATATTCAAATACCGGTCTAAATCCTTTATCAAAAAAATCTGCATATTCAACTTCCTCAAAATCAAATAGGCCTGCATTCTGTTTATAAATCTAGAAATGAACAAATTTGCATGCATTGGAAATAGAGAAAATCTACATCTACTCTCTGCACAACTTTAGATTTGAAGCCTATTCAAAAGCATCTGCATGCAAGTAAGTTTAGTCAGGAAACATGAGCATTCCAATTTCAACAGGCTTGCAACTCAAATTTTAAAAAAAGGATCATGCCTGCACTTTATTCTGCAAATTTCAAAAAGGTCGAACAAGGGGCTCTGTTTCTTTTTAAAGGAAAAGGTGAGTAACTTTAAAATCTTAAACTTTAAATAGGTTGCATGTTAAATGTTTGATATAAATAAGTATTGTTGTGTATTAATGCAAATATAATGTGTGCATGCTGTTGCTTCTATTTCCTGTTCTGTTTTTGATTTTCTTGACACAAAACTCCTTTATAACACTTATCTTTTAATTTTAGTTTTTGATATGATTAGATTTATAAAGTAAGTTATTGATTATCTTAAGTTAACTTTTAAAGTTTTAAGTAAGTTTAAAAATAGTTTTTTTCTCTGGAATTACAGGAAATATCAGTGCATGAAAATTTTAAACAAAATTAAAACATGTTACTGTTGTAATTCAGTTTCATAAACTAAATGTATTAACAAAAACTTGATTTTTAAATCAAGAATTGGGATCTTTAGAGAAAAGTTAAAGTTGCAGTTAGTTCTTGAACTGAAAATGGATTTTTAGCAAATTCTTGTTATCTTTGACTTGAGGAAACTCGGGGTTATTCTGAGTTGTAGAGGAGGGTTTGTAGATGCTTAGAAAAATCATAAATGATGTTGTAATTTAGTGAGGAAGGTGCAGTTTTGAATTTTATTGTTAAACCCTAGTTTTGATGGATTTTAATAAATGGATCATTTCGACATGCTAGAGTGACCGAGTGTCAAGATATTTTGGGAAGTGTTAGAGTGGTCGTGGATGAGTTCGAGGCCGGGAGGGCTAGTCATCAGGTGGAAGGGGCGGTGAGAGATCACCGTTGACAGGTTTTGGCAGAAACCTGATTTGTGTTTCCAGGTTTTGAAGTGTGTGGGTAAGTTTTGGTTTTAGGGGAAGTTTTGAGTTTTGCTCGAAGTAAATGGGTAGTTGACCCGGAGAAATCAGGTAGTAAACCCGAAGTAATTTAGCATAAGCCTTAGGTCATTCTGCATTTCCAAGTTTTTCAGAAAATCCGAGTTTAGCTTTAAAATTTTAAACCTGTAGCATCTGAATTTTTATAACTTGTGAATCTGAAACTTTTGAATGTTAAGAAAGTTTTAAACTTAAATTCTAAAATTCAAGTTAAATTTAAATATCTCAGTTTTAGATTAAAAAAATAAAGTTTAAACTTAAACTTGTTTAACTACTTTGTTTTGGAAAGTAGTTTAAATCTCCTTAAACTGAAATAGTAAAATAAGAGCAAGATTTAAAATTCAATTTAAAATCTGGAAAGTTAAATTTGAATTTTAGTTTTTAAATTAGAAGAAGATTTAAATTTGAAAGTTTTAAACTAAATGTAAATTAAAATTTTTGAAATTTTGAAATGAATTTAACTTCAAAATTCTTATGGATTTCAATTTCTAAGGCAAACTCTTGTTTGTCTTGAAATTTAAAAAAAAGGGTTTTAAATTGTTTAAACTTTGATTTAGTTTAAAATATATTCATTTTAAACCATGTATTTAAAATGAAATTTAAAATTAAGTTCAAAAGAAAATTTGTTTCCAAATAAATTTGTTTTTAAACAAAATTTAGAAATGTTTTATCTTAAAATTAATTAAGATTAATGATTTGAAATTAATTTAATAAATGGAGTAATTAAGGAATGCTTAATTACTTTAATTAATTAATGATTTTGAATTAATGAATATTGATTAATGATTAATCAATTTATAATTTGGATCATTAATTAGATTTTTAAATTAATGATTAAGGAATTATTAATTTAGTAATTAAGCTTTAACCAAGGTTAATTTATTAAATAATTAGACTTTAATTAATGGATAATTAAAGATAATTTAATTTGTAATTAATCTAAGTTAATTACTTAATGAAAATAATTATAGGATGGTTAATGAAGGTCATTAACGAGGATTATTTAATAATTAATTAATGTGGTTAATTTTTATAATTAATTAGATTAATCAATTTAATAATATTCATTTGTGAATGGTTTGAGAATAATTACTCGATGAAGTAATTAATAAATTAATTACTTAGGTTAATTAATTAAGCTCAATGTGATTGTTTATTTTAATTAATTAAGTTTAAAATTAATTTTAACACTTGGGTTTTAAAGATAATTACTTAATGTAATTAATGATTTGGAAATTACTTGGTTAAGTAATTGATTAATAATTACAGGTTGTAATTAATTGAAGATGTTTAAGAATGAAGTAATTTGGAATGTAATTACTTAGTAATTAATCAAAGGAGTAATTAAGAAATTAATTAAGGGATAATTAATTTGGTTTAATTAAGTAATTAAGTTAGTTAATTACTGAATGTAATTAATCTGGGATGATTAATAGTTATGAGTTAATTACTTAAGGTAATTAATTTAAGAGGATAATTAATTAAGTAAAATTAAAGATCATTAATTATTATAATTAATGATGTAATTAAAGATGATTAATTATGATTAGTTAATCAATAATAGGTAATTAAAGGTAATTAATGAATGTAATTAATTAAGGATTAATGTAATTAATTATAGTTAATTAATTAATTGAAGTAATTAAAGGTTAATTACTGTTTGGTTGAGAATAATTACTTTGTGAAATTAATTAAGGATAATTACATGAGTGTAATTAAGGGTAATTAATCAAGGGTGATTAATTAAGGTGATTAATTATGAATGATTTATTGATTGTAATCAATTAAATGGTTGAGTAAGCAAGATATATTTTGATGAAGTAAGTAATTTAATTCATTTTAAATTAATTAGAGATGGAGATAGTTAATTTAATTCACTTTAAATTAATTATTGATTGTGGTATGAGTAAATCATTGCTTATGTATGAATGGATGACATTGATTGCCTTGGATGCTTTGTGATCTCAGAAATGAGATAGGTTGTGTGGTATCATAGATTATCTATTGTGATGGAGATATGGATATTGATAATGAGGATTGCCTGTTATTTGATAATGTTGATTATCAATTGTGATCTGTGAGTTATCTATCTGTGTGTATATAGATAATTGAATTGTTTTAAACTTTAAAACAACTTGGACCTAAAAGATACGCTTTGGATTTCGATGAGACCGAGATCGGGTTTCCATATTTGGATATCCGAAAACCACATCGATTCCAATTAAACGTTAGGTCGTGAATCCAAGTAGAGCTTTGTGAAGACTCAAGGTGTAAGAACTATTCATCAGTATAACTCTGGGGGTGATTCCGTGATTAGTTTGACGGAAATAGTACTTATAGGTTCGAGATGGTGACTCAGAGTGCAAGGGTTATCGTCGTTAACTCTGAGGGTGATTCCAAAAAGAGTGTAACGAGATAATGCCTTCGGTTTCATTCGAACCCGGAACGAACTTGTATGGATTGAATGCTTTCAGAACATCGTCAGGTGGACGATGAGCATTCTAAGTGATGTGTCCTATAAAGGTAATCGTAGCCTCAAGCCTCATCAATCGGGAATGGCTAAAACAAGGTAGGTGTAGCAAGGCTTCGTGGTTAGCCCCCACTTGAGAGTGAGATTTACCCCAGTCTAGAGGTTCCTTTATATTCGGCTGTTTGGGCGGTTGCTAGCTACAACCGCGGGGTGGTCTTGTTCGGAACTGTTCAGTAAGGAATGGTTCTGGCCTTGTGTTGCAGGAGAGCGGGCGTACTCCTCGGTACGTTGATCTAGGCCACGTACTGTGACAGACGGTACCCCGGTAGCCCTGCCATTGTATGGAATCCAAAATCCAATAAGTGCCAACGGTTTTGATTGTATTACCCACTTTTGTGGCTAGTAGCTGGAATTTAATAGATGTAACAATTTCGGCTATTTCATTTTTATTTGAAAACCATAGACCTATTATAATATCATCGGATTTCCTATCAAATGTTTTGGTTAGCGTAAGGTAAAAACTTTTCCTTGTTTATGTGTGGGAAGTCTTACGTGATACCTTCCTTTTCAAAAGGTTTTGAAAGTTAAGCAACTTTAACCTGTTACTCACACCAGACCCATGTCTGACCCGGAGTTTATTCTATTTTTCTTAAACTCTTGGGTACTAAAATTTTTACGAGTAGCCAAGGGATTCAGGTTGGCTTTGACAAATTGTGGAGGAGCAATGGAGCAAGAGGCTTCTGCATGTAGATATATAGTATTCCGCTGCGTAGATTTCTCTGAGTTGTTTCTTGTACTGTATTGAGTTGTATAACTAGACATGTGTTTATAACTGTCTAGTATGTGAGTATATCCGTGTAACTCTGATAATGGTTGTAAACTTTGTAATGTTTATGTTATTAATATAATTTATTCGTTCCGCTGTTTAGATTCTGATGTTGTTTCTTTCTTCTCTTCTTTCTTTTCTCTTTTCTATCCCTTTCTTTCTTAAAAATGATGCGATTTTCTGTGGTAAGAAAGCCGGGTCGTTTCACTAATCCACCTGCAACTCTTTCTTGCATCATGTTGACAAAGAACTAATACATAGCCTTCATATCCACCTGTTGTATTCCATCGCCCACATTAGCAGCTATTTATCGACCCGGATTCCTCTTAGTATTTGGTATAACATTTTCATTGGTTGTGGTGCTCCCACCACCGAGATTCACTCTTCTGTTTTCTGTCTCCATGTCTTACTTCCTTAAATATGGATTCGACCCTTAGAAAGAAATAGAAAAACGATCTAGAAGAGATGGGAGAAATATGACAAGTCATATACTTATATATAACAAATACGAGTACGTTACTATAGCGCTATCCCATACCCTGATCTTATTCTCTGATTCTTTTGGATTGTGTTTTCAAGACTCTTTTTAAGTTCAATTTTTTTTTAATTTTGCATAAACCTATGCTTTGATACTAGGTTGTAATATCCTCCATTTTAAGGTCCAAAACTATCCGCTACAGATGCTGCAGTCATCTACAGTAATAATTTCTAGTGATAAAATACGGTAGTGTTAATTGTATTAACATCAGAAGCATAAGAATATGAAATTTCCTTAAACATTTCAAAATAACTTTAACATTCCATTGTAGAGATAATATTTCATATTCATTACATAACCCAAACATTGCCCAAGCTTAAATAAAATATAATTATTACAAAATACTCCAAGAGCGACATATGAAGATGCCCCTTCGTTGATCAGGGTTTACCGCTAGATAATTATAACGTCTATCATCACATACACTCCAACGAAATAACTTCAATATATTCAGATAAATAATATATATAGATAAACTCCTAAATAGCTAAATCTACCTCATGCTTGTCTTTGGAAGCTTTATCCATCCGACCTAATGACCTAAAAACCCTTACTCTCGAACTACTCAGATTGAATTTTGAACACCCGAGAGTTTAAGGGGAAACATAAACATCGAGTCATACAGAAAACCTGGTGTGAATAATAATATGCCATCTCGGCTAACAGATATCTAGTGAGATTACGCCGCTGGGCGGAACGAGATTTACCTTCACTAATATCTTTTAAAAATATATCTTTTACAAATCAAACTCCTACAACCAAAATGGTTAAAATAGACAATAAAAACAGTAATATGCATGCATGCAACATGGGTAATCATGACCGATCTGTCTAAATAATGGACTATCTCACTACAAGAAAATATGTTATTGATAATGCAATTTAGAAGCGCATTATTCTAAGCGTTATTATTTAGCTTTTGATTTGTTTTGTGCTTGTTTAACCATTTCGTCTCCCTCGCTTAACACTTTTCGTCTCCCTCCCAAAATGAAGAAAGCCCTAATCCACATTCTACTCTATTTCCATCTCCATTTCGTCTCCCTCGCTTAGCAGTTGAGAAGTCGACGATGTCAACAACCCTAATCTCCAATTTTCGACTTTAATTTCACTCTGGAACAAACTTGAAGGTATATTATCAAACGTGTTCACTTATAATCGATTTTTCTCGTCATCAATCTTCGAACTAATTGATTCTTCTTTGTTCATATGATTGTTAGTTGAACCAGTTTTTTGAGTTTGAATTCATAATTGAACCAGTTTTTTGAGTTTGAATTCAAGGTTTAAGGAATTCATAATTTTGTTTAATTCATAATTCATAATTGAACCGGTTTGTTAACTAAATGATTGTTAGTTGAACCAGTTTGCTGAGTTTGAATTCAAGGTTTAAGGAATTCGTAATTTTGTTTAATATTGCAAGAGCTCTTAAAGATATTGTTTTTGTCCTATATATTTTACTTTCTATGTTCTATTTTTAATCTTGGTATATGTTGTTATGGTAAATGATATCATTTTTATTGATATCGGACCTAGTATTAAGGTTAAAATCACTATTGCGGATTCTTAATTTCATTATACCAAATGGTCCTTTATTTTTTAGCATATCAAATTTGAACAGTTTTTAAGCATAATACATGTTCGAACTTTATTTATGATCTTTAATCATAATGTATATAAGTGCATCATAGGTTGTACCCATCCAAGCTACAAGTACGGCGTCTACTTAATAGCATGTTTCAAAGCTAGTGCGTAGATAAACATAGATCCATTTTCTAGCTGGAGTTGGTAGGCACGGTGACTTTGGGTTTTTATTGTTTAGTGTTTTTACTAGCTAGTATGGCATGTGCTCAATGGCATTATTACGTTAGTGTTTTTGTTTCTAGTGTTTTACTGATAGACATGTGACGGCCCTGAATTTTGGGCAATTGAAACTTGAAAATTTAATTGATTTTAGATATTTGAATGATGGTTTAACTTGAATTTCAAATACAACTATGGATTTGGAAATTAAATTATTAATTTTAATTTATCGAAGTTGGGTAAAAATTCGAATTTTCAATTTTAAGCTTGGTAAAAACATTTTCAAGGCTTAGAAAATTCATATTGATAATACTGAAGATAATGAAAGCCCCAGAACTGAATTTGGAAATAATTTATTCAAATTTGAAATTTTATTGTTTGAATCGATATTTAAAAATAGCATTCCGAGGCACAGTCTCGGATTTCAATGAAACTAGTTCCATTGGATCCGTAATATTGTATTATTATCAGTTTCAATTTTCGTAGCATTCGGAGTTGTCGTTTGACCGTACGATAAGCAAACACGCTGAAATTTAAATTAAAAGTTCAATATTTTAACTGGTCCGAAAAGCTATCTTTTCCATACGATCGAATTAGGACTCGAAACCTTTTCCATTGCGTTCGGAATAGGCGTATAACATTATAAATGCCTAGCGGCACACCTGGATAAAAGGTCGAGATTTTTGGGCTTCGATATCGGGACAATTTAAATTTAAAATAAATAATATAATTGCATTGACCAGTCAAAATTTCACATCAGCTGTTTTCTTATCACTTCAGGCTACTGTAGCAAGTCGTCTTGAACACGATAACGTCCCGTCATGTTTCCTTCCCTGTCTTCCTTAAGGGCGACAGTTGAAAGCTAAACGAAAAAAAGAAATCAAACGAACAAACGAAAAGATCTTCTCTTCATTTCAATTTGGTAATGGCGGTTTCAGATAAAAAAAATAGAGTTCGCAATTAAAAAGTATGGCTGCCACTTTTAAATCTGGATCGAGTTCCTCCCTTCTTTGATTTCAAAAGAACTCGAGTTCTCAGAAAAAAGGGAAAAAGAGGAACGAATCGCGACGGCATGGAGCTCGAAATCGAGCAAGGTCGCAGCGAACTTCGCGAATAGGGGAGTACTCGCTCGCGCACGCTGAGGCATCCACGACAAGTCATCGTCGTTAGGAAGCTAGGGTTCTGCATTGGAGTTTGGGAATTCACAATGCAGGGGCATGTTGGCAGCGACTCAGGCGTTCACGTGCGAACAAAATGGAAGGTGGGAACGAGACCGTCGCGATGGCAAAAGCAGATGAAAGATTGGACTCGTGTCGATCGTGTTGTTCGCAATGATCGGCCGAGCGACGTCCAGGCTGTGGAGGTGGTGACTGCATCGTCGGCACCAAAGTTTTGCAAGGGTGGAACGTGGGTGAGCTTCTCGTGGAGGCTGGGAATCGCGATCAGAAACTCACGTGTAGGTAAGGCATTTTCTGCATCCTAATTTAATTATAGGATTCACTTAATAATAATAAAAATTATAACAATAAATAAGCAATAAATAGAGAAGAAAATAATATTTATATTTTCATTTACGGATTTAATTTTAATGGTAAGGATTTATTTGTTTAATTGAATCTAAATTTTATTAGTTAACAATTTTTTTTTATAAAAGAATTTTTTTTTGAAATGTAATGGTTTGTTTAAAATGAAATTCATTGGTTAACTAAATTTATTAAATGGAAATTTATTTTTAAATTATGGATAGTTTACTAAAGCTACGAAATGGAAATTAATTATTCGATTAGAGGAATTAATTTGTTTAAATGGCTCATTTAACAATTTTGTCATTATAAAAAAATATTTATCAAAGGAAATTTAGTTCTAAATTTCATTTTTAGTTAAATAAATTTGTTTAAAATTAAAAATATTAGTTTTAAATAAAACAATTAGTTAATTAAAATATCAACACGAAAATTGATTATTCGATTTATTTCGAATATTAATAAAATCATATAATTGTTATGCAAGGTTAAAATTATGAAATCAATTCGGAATTGAAATGGATTGCAAGATAGAAGCTAACGTGAGATCTTCTAACTCAAATTTTGATCATTGAAAATTTCAGTTATTGATTTATGGTTAAATTGTGATAGTTGAATTTAATTGTTGATTGTGTGCTTGGATGATTGATTTATTATTAGTTATATTAGTTTAGACCATATGTGTCGCATAATAGCGGATGATATTATATTAAACCCATATACCACGACATTCCACCTCGAAGTGGAATCGGTATTATATATGTATTTGGAGTTGTTGATTTCCCGCATTATATAGCGAATGAGACCCTATGCGCCGCATAATAGCGGATGATATTTTATAAATCCTATATACCGCGATATTCCACCTCGAAGTGGAATTGGTGTTTAATTGTTGTGCTAATATCTATGGATGCAGGGAAACAGGTTGGAGGGATCCAACTGGATTTCTCAAATAATTGAATTTATTTCAATATTATATGTTGGTAATTTATAATCTGTGTGTGACTATTTGTGATTGAAACTGTTGAAGGCTATAATTTAGCCAAATATATTTTTGGTATCGTAGGATACCAGAAATAAATAAAATTTGATTTTTGAAATTTAGTAGAAAATTTATAGTAAATTAATTTTAGAAAATTAAATAAATTCAAAAGAAGGAATTTGTTTCAAAAGACAATAAATTTGATGTTGAAATAAATTTAGAAATCAATTTTGGAAATTGATTTGGTATTTGAAAATAAATTTGGAAATAAATTTTGAATTTAATTCGGTGCTGAAATGGAATATTTGGAAATCGATTTGAAAATCGTATATCAATGGATATTCAGAAGTTTAAATTCACAATGGGAATTTTGTAACGACCCAGAATTTCTATCATTTGAAATCCATATATTTAATTGATTTTAAATATTAACAAGTAAAAATTTTAAGTCGAATAAATTTATTTTTGAATATCTGGATTTAATTGGATAATTAAACCGATAATTTAATATCTGAAATTACAGAAATAATTTGAAATTGAGTTTAATATGATTAAAAATGATTTGTAAAGTTGTATTAAATCATATTAGAGTTGGAACAATATTATAGAACTTTTAAAATTGAATTAAAAGTTAATTTGCAGAGATTGAATATTTTAATATTTAATTGACGAGTAAAAATAGCCATTTTTCAAACAGTCTCGGATTTCGACGAAACTAGTTTCATCGGATCCATAATGTTATATTTTTATATGGTTTCAAATTTCATGTCAATCGGACTTACGGTTTATCCGGGGAAAGCTAAAACGCGTAGAAATTGATTCGAGTGAATTTTGAATTTAAATAGTCGATTCAAAAACTTATCTTCCAAATTTAATCGAATTGGCTCCTGATATATATTCCATTGTGTTCGTAATGGGGGTAAAACATTATAAACGCCAGGCGACACGCTTCATTTGGAGTTTGAAAAAATTTCGGGTGAATAGTGCACGGAAATTTTCTATATAAGGACCTTATTTATCACAATTTACACAAACCCTAATTCTCAAAACCCTAGCCGCTAGAAACATTTTAATGGCTGAAAATTTCGAAACTTCTCCTCTTAATCTCTCTAAATCCGTTTACAATTAGATGAAATGTTCAATTACAAACTTCTAGAGCTCGATGAGAGCTACAAATCCATACAGAGATGATCGAGTTTCGTTGCATGGATCAACGGCAAGTGGGCCCCATTCATCACCTGGTCGCGTACGGTTTTTGAGGCCTGGGGGTGGTCGAGTTCATCAATATTCTAGCCGTTGGTAGCTCACGTGGCGGGCATGCGAGTGGAGATCACCGATCGTCTTCAACTTCAACTTCAACGAAGTGGTCGTGAAAATCAGTAAACAAGTGGCGGCTATGGGTTCATCGTGTTCGAACCTGGAAGAAGAAGGGGGGCCAAACGGCCTGGATTTGCAATAGAAAAATGGACGGCCGAGATCAAGTTTAGATTAAAAAATAAATAAAAGAAAAATGTAAATTTATATTATATAAATTCGTGTAATCTTTGTAACGCGATATCTCTTTCACGAGGTCGAAAATGCACGAAACGAATTACGTTGGGTTCGTATGGACGAACACTACACGATGGAGCAAGATTGGAATCGATTGGAGCCTGGTTTCTATCAAATATATTTCTATTGGTGGCGGATAATTTATTCTCTTAGCTTAACACCCTTCTCTGAGACGTACGAGCTCAGAGGTTATGTAGTTGATGGTTACTAGTGATATATTCCCAAATAGGTAATGTGGAATACGAAGTGTTGTTGAGCATTTGTTGATCAAAACATGGCTTTTATATAAAGCGTAACTTTGTGGATGAGACTTTGTCGGACCTCACACCCCGAAAATGGTCAAAATAGGAAAGATGCGGCAAGGTTATTAGGGGATCGCGCCCCCTTAGTGTATGTCATTCCTTCGGATAGAGGTGGTATTATGGTATGGAGCTCTGATACTTAACCTATGTTGTTGCTGCAAACTTATTACTTTGTGGTTGTTGATGAATCCCGGGATTTAGGTCGGTTGCGACCGGGGGATGGCATATTCGTGTCAGTGGTTACCCAGTTAGGGGTAACCCGGCCTTGTGTTGGCAGAGATCTGATTATGTTCTCGGGACATCATTCCAGAGGCATTTCCATGTGGCAATGGGAAGTTCCTTGGCCTGACCATTTGTTGGAAATCCAAACTCCAATACGCACCTTGTACGGTTTTAGTTGTATAACCTACCATGGAATGTGGCGGTAACCTGCTATTGAACATGGTAGCTATTGTAGGCATAAGTGCGATATGTCTATGCTGGCTAAGATTTATATTATACCTTTGAAATGTTTTTTTCCACACTTTGCACTTATAATAATAAATATTATAGAAATTTGCGTATCAAGCATATTTGACTATCATAAGGAGAAATCTCCTCCGCTTCTGCATTTGCATTGTGTGTGTGTACGGGAGGCCTTATGGTAGTCTCATTTTCTACAAAGCATTGCGAATCTAATTTAAAATATTTCTCTGTTTATTATTAAAGATAAATTGTTTTAAGTTCTCACACCAGTCCCATGACTGACCTGGAGTTTATTGTTTCCTTTCTAAACTCTGGGTGCCCACAAATTTTAACACGGGCAGTCAAGAGTCAGGTTATCAGGTCATTCTGGAATTCAGGAGTTGCTGTGGAGATCAGGAGCAAGACAGATGGCATGGTGTATCAATTAGTATATAGTATTTCTTTTCCGCTGTTTGTTGTTGTAAACTCTGATAATGTAATGCAATGTGATGTAATGTAATAACTGATATAGCCCTTTGTTTAAAAAGATATTCATTTATCTATTATATGTTGTTCCGCTGCGATTGTGAGATTCTGTTATTGTTTCTGTTTTCTTTCTTCTTTCTTTCTTCTTCTATCCTCTACCTCTTCTTTACCCTAACGGTTCGGTTTTACGGCATTCGATTGCTCGGCAGTTGATACAGTGGACGTATTAATGTCGACTTTCGTGTGTCGAAAATCCGTAATCGTTACATTTGGTATCAGAGCTTTTGGTTAAGTGACAATCTTGGCTCCGTTGGGAATTACTCATTAGAGATAGAGTCAGCAATACCCTAGAATGATTTTGAGTGCAATAATGGCTATGAGCGCGTATTTGTTAGTGAATATAAAAAAATGTTTTATATTGTGTTTGCTTATCCGTTGAGCTGTTTGTGAATTTTGGTCGGTATGTGGGACGCCATATTATCGATAGGGGTTTCTAAACTCTTAAACAAGATAAACTGACATAGTATCATTTTAATTGGGTAAATGAAATAATTTTACCTTAAATAATATTTTATATATAAAGAAATAATTTCTTAGAATTATTGAAGTGTATATAAATTGATTATTTGGTTGTTGAAAATGTAAGAATATATATAAGTTAATTAAAAGATGTTTGAATAATCTAATTAAAAGAATAAATTGTATAAGCAAATGAATTATTCAGTATGGAATTATAATTAATGTGATTTACAATTGTGAAATAATCTTATATATAAGAAGTGAAACTATATATATTTATAAATATAAATGGTAAACTATGATTCATAATTTGAAATGGAATTCCAGAGTAATATCTGAAAACAAATTTAAAGAATTTAAAATTTTGAGATTTGGGAAATTTAAATTCTTTGAAGTTTGAAAATGATTTTCAAGGGTTTTGGAAAATTGTTTTAAAGGAAAGAAAGCACTAAACTCTTTTCGGTCGCTGGAAAATAATTTCGATAATGATCGCGACATCATCGGTGTTCATTTTCGGGTTTCCAAAAGAGGGATTGCTGCCAAGTTGTTTTAAATGGAAGTTGTTTGGAAAATTTGGGTTTGGGTTTTGAAATTCAAAGGATGATTGAGTTGGTTTCAAAAATGGTTTTGAAAGATTGAAAAGACTCTAGAATGTTATATAAAATGTTTATGGAATAAAGGTGAATTTTAGAAGTCTAATAGACTAAGTGATTGGAATACAATTATTAAGTTGGAAAATAAATTGTGAATGAATAAATAAAATTTGCAAGTGCAAGAAAATGAAATTAAAATCCATTTCAAATTTGTAAGTAAATAGAACTGGAATTGGAATCTGAATTGGATTTATAAGTGGAAATTTAAGTTAAGTTAAATAAATGATGTTTGAAATAGAATATAACTTAAGTAACGTTGAATGAAGTTGATTTTGGTATCGAAGTAAATTAATAAAGTGAAGTGATGAATATGAACTTGAGTTATGTAATGAAATTCAACTATTGTGGTTAAATGAATTAGCAATTGAATTGAACTAATGAATCGAATGTTAATCAATCTAATGAAAAAGAATTGATATAGAATAATGAATGTAAGTGTTAATTCATTAAAAACTAGTAAATTGGAATATTGAATAGTTGAATGGAAGTCAATTAAATATCAACCAATTGGAATTAAAAGTGTTAAACCAAATTGAAGTTAGACAAAGTAAATATGAATTGTTGAATGTGAATTTAATAATTTGGTTATGGTTGGTTGTTATATGGTTGTTAGTAGATAGTATAGAAATCTATATGAAATTGAATTAATGAAAATGAAAGCTATAAATCATTGAATTCAAATTTCAAGTAAGTAAATCTAAATATAATTGAATTTGATTTGGAAGTGAACTAACTTGAATATAAATTAGTGAATGTAAACTAATTGAATATGAATAAATGAATGTTAGTAAAAACATCCAATGTTAATGAATCAAATGTGATTAAATGAAAAACCAAATCATTGAATATTAATGAAAAATGAATGCATACTGATTTGGTTATGGATGTTAGTTGGATGATAGTTGTTTGGTGGTTGAATTTATTGCTTTTGATTGCATTTGCTATACTGGCACATATTGTTGTTGCTTCTCATATATGTTGTATAATGATATTATTTTCTATATGCATGTTTCTCATTATTGTTGAGTGTTTAGTACGTGTGGATTGTGCTTGCTTCGCATTTGGAGCTCGCTTTCACGCTATATTAGCCGTATATGCTCGCTAAAAATATATAAGGTACATATCTCGGATTACATATCGTACTTTTACATTTTTTCCCTGCGGGATACCTCATTACTTGATGAGATGTATATTTGTGATATATATATATATATAGCCATTTTTTTCGGAACGAGCCGCGCAAATGAGACTATGGCGGATTTTTTCGAAAATTTAAGGGTTACAATATTTTTTAAGAAAATTGAATTTTTTTGAAAAATATAACTTTGATTTTGGAGTGAAAAGTTAAATGATATAGTTGGTTTTGAAAGGATAACTAAGTATGATTTGAAAACTTAGTAAAGTTTTTATAAGAAGTTTAACTATGGATTTTGGGAAAGTTAAACAGTTAAGTGAATTTGAAATCTAATTTGAAATGGTTTTGAAAAGTTAATTGATTCTTTAACTTTTTCTTACTTGGTAATTTCGGGAACGAAATTCTTTTAAGGGGGGAAGTTTGTAACGACCCAGAATTTCTGTCATTTGAAATCCGTATGTTTAATTGATTTTAAATATTAACAAGTAAAATTTGTAAGTCGAATAAATTTATTTTTGAATATCTGGATTTAATTGGATAATTAAACCGATAATTTAATATTTGAAATTACAGAAATAATTTGAAATTGGGTTTAATATGATTAAAAATGATCTGTAAAGTTGTACTAAATCATATTGGAGTTGGAACGATATTATAAAACTTTTAAAATTGAATTAAAAGTTAATTTGCAGAGATTGAATATTTTAATATTTAATTGACGAGTAAAAATAGCCATTTTTCAAACAGTCTCGGATTTCGACGAAACCAATTTCATCGGATCCGTAATGTTATATTATTTAATGGTCAAATTTCGTGTCAATCGGACTTACGGTTTGTCCGGGCAAGCTAAAACGCGTAGAAATCAATTCGAGTGAATTTTGAATTTAAATAGTTGATTCAAAAACTTATCTTCCAAATCTAATCAATTAGCTCCTGATATATATTCCATTACGTTTGGAATGAGGATAAAACATTATAAACGCCAGGCGGCACGCTTCGTTTGGAGTTCGAAAAAATTTCGGGTGAATAGTGCATGGAAATTTTCTATATAAGGACCTCATTTATCACAATTTACACAAACCCTAATTCTCAAAACCCTAGCCGCCAGAAACATTTTAATGGCTGAAAATTTCAAAGCTTCTCCTCTTAATCTCTCTCAATCCGTATACAATTAGATGAAATGTTCAACTACAAAATTCTAGAGCTCGATGAGAGCTATAAATCCATACGGAGATGATCGAGTTTCGTTGCATGGATCAACGGCAAGTGGCCCTGTTCATCACCAAGTCGCGCATGGTTTTTGAGGCCTGGGGGTGGCCAAGTTCATCAATATTCTTGCCGTTGGTAGCTCACGTGGCGGGCATGCGAGTGGAGTTCGCCATCGTCTTCAACTTCAACGAAATGGTCGTGAAAATCAGTACACAAGTGGCGGCTATGGGTTCATCGTGTTCGAACCGAAAGAAGAAAGGGGGCCGAACAGCCTGGATTTGCAACAGAAAAATGGACGGTGGAGATCAAGTTTAGGTTAAAAAAATAATAATAATAAAAGTAAAATGTAAATTTATATTATATAAATTCGTTTAATCTTTGTAACGCGATATCTCTTTCAGACGAGGTCAAAAACGCACGAAACGAATTGCGTTGGGTTCGTATGAAAGAACACTACGCGATGGAGCTAGAGTGGAATCGATTGGAGCTAGTGAAAATTTTGGGCAAAATTAAACGCGCGTTTAATTTTATTCGAAATAAAACACTGGAACTATATTTGAAAACAAGGTGAGAACTTCTCACTCATTCGAAATTGTTTCGATTTTAATTTTAAATAGCTAGATTTAAAATTGCTTGATTGTGTTATTGAATGATAAATTATTATCTGTTATTTTGAAATAGACCATATACGCCGTATATTAAACGGATGTTATTTATTTAAACATATACCGCGATATTCCATCTTGATTGGAATTGGTATTATATATGTACTTGGAGTTGATTTTCCCGCATTATATAGCGGATGAGACCCTATTGCGCCACATAATAGCGGATAATATTTTATAAATCTCATATACCGCGATATCCTATAACGTTTGCGATTTTTCGTTGCCGAAAAAACCGAAATGTTAGGGTTTAAGAAGAAGAAAAGAAAAAGAAAGAGGTAGAAGAAGAGAGAAAAGATTGAAAATAGAACGGAAAGAAATAACAGAACAACATCAGAATCTCACAATTCGCAGCGGAACAACATATAATAAATAAATGAATAATCTTTAAACAAAGAACTATATCAGTTATTACATTACATCACATACATTTCATTACATCAGAGTGTACAACAACAAACAACATCAAACAGCGGAAAAGAAATACTATATACTAATAATACGCTATGCCATCCATCTTGCTTCTAGCAACTCCTGAATTTCAGAATATCTTGATAAACCTAACTCTCGACTGCCCGTGTGGAAATTAGTGGGCACCTAGAGTTTAGGAAGGAAAACAATAAACTCCGAGTCAGTCATGTGACTGGTGTGAGAACTCAAAACAGTTTATTTATCTTTAAAATCAAAAATAGAGGAATATTTTTAAAGTCAATTCGCAATGCTTTTAAAAATGAGACTACCATAAGGCCTCCCGCACACGCACACATGCAAACGCAGAATCGGAGGAGATTTCTCCTTATGATAGTCAAATATGCTTGATACGTATTTAAAAGAACATTTGATATTATTAGTAGTGCATAGTGTAGGAAAATATTTCAAAAGTAAAGATATAAATCTTAGCCAACATACGACCATTATCGTATGCCTACTATAGCTACCATCCAAACAGTGGGGCGCCACCATAAGTGAATGATAGGTTCTACAACTAATACCGTACAAGATCGTATTGTTTCTTTGGATTTCCAACGAATGGTCAGGCCAAGGAACTTCCCATTGCCACATGAGAACGCCTCTGGAAGGACGTCCCCGAGAAGCTAACCGGATCTCTGCCAACACAAGGTCGGGTTACCCCTAACTGGGTAACTACTGACACGAGTATGCCATCCCCCGATCCTTTGGGACCTTTAACCGAGCACTCGTCATCAACATCACACAATCATAAATAAAGTGTTTCAACATAAGTAAGTATCTGGGCTCCATACCATGATACCACCCTTTTCCAGAAGGAAATGCACATACCCTAAAGGGAGCTACCCCTCATAACCTTGCTGCATCTTTCCTGTTTTGAACATTCCGGGGTGTGAGGCTCGACGAAGTCTCGTCCACAAAGCCACGCTTTATACAAATGCTGTGCTTTGGGTCAACAAATGATCATAGAAATGATCATAAAGATAAACGATCAAATAAATGATCATATCACAATTGATCAATCAATGATCATTTCACAGCAACACTCAGCATGTCACATTACAAAATTGGGAATATATTGCTAATAACCTTCAACTATATAACCTCTGAGCTCGTACGTCTCAGAGAAGGGTGTTAAGCTAAGAGAATATATTCTCCGCCACCAACAGAAATATATTTGAAAGAAATCAGCTTTATATCTCAATTTGTAATGTCAGGCATACAATCCATACAAGTCTGTTCCGGGCGCGAACAGAACCGAAGGCACTTACAACGAAGTCCTTGCAATCCGGATAATCTCTAATCACGTCCGGATTTCCCATCACATATGGAGATCTCTATACCGGGGATCAGCCAGTGCATAGACAATCGACAAGAAACCCTTTCGTTTTCGAAAATATCCGGTCTTTAACACCGGTCTTCAAATGCAATTCATAACGATGTATCACATATTCGGAATGGGTTATACGACCCCAAGGTCCTTTCCCGGTTAACCCGAATAGTGAGCGCTTATTTTAAAAAAAATAAGTGTGGCATTCAATTTCAAGCAAATCACAACAAATACCCATTTGAAGGTAAATATTGATAGTCGGTTATTTAACTATTTATAGATATGCACAACATCACCAGATTCCAAATAATTTTCCAAATTATTTATTTCCCAAAAATATCTTTACAAGATATATATTTTCAATACTTCAAAAATAAATCGATATTTATTTTTTTTAAACAATTTCCCCCTTTCATTTATAAATTCCATAGTGAATTTACATTCCCAAAATATTTATGAATATACGATTTCCATTCGATTTCTAATATTCATTTTCAGTTTATCTTCAAAAAGATAAATTCGAAATATTCACCTAATATTGGAAAAAACATTTCCATGCTTATTTATTTGTAAGTAATTCACAAGTCTTTTTATTTTTTATACTTG
The DNA here is from genome assembly GCA_030765085.1 of Allium cepa. Taxonomy (NCBI): domain Eukaryota; kingdom Viridiplantae; phylum Streptophyta; class Magnoliopsida; order Asparagales; family Amaryllidaceae; genus Allium; species Allium cepa. The sequence goes on along the minus strand of CM060934.1, from coordinate 950,817,991 downwards.
GAAAATATTCAATATACTTAAATCGAAATTAAGTATATATTTCATTCTTTAAGGAAATCATTCTCTTAACCATATTTATTTGGGCCAAAATGAATGTTGCGTAAAACATCGTTACGACGACCCAAAATCACTAGTATAGGGATTCGAAATTAAAATAGATATATAAATCCCAATATTATACAAAACATTTCCTTTCGGAAATCATTTACTATAACAACAGTGTTATAGTCTACCATTTCCTTTTATTTCTCGAAAACGTCTATTTCAACAATGAATGTTGAAATCTATGGTTTCGATAGTTAATACATTTTAAACATCTTTAGATCGTTTTAATTCTATTTAAAACATCACATCCAAAATATTTTCTTTAATATATTATTCACTATTCAAAATCGTGAATATACTTGTTAACCAATTTCATCATTTCTATACATTTTGTTTTAAAGGATTATTCACTGTATAAAACGTGAATATAACTCCATTATTTAGTTATACAATTTACTTATCAAAATAAGTCGTTGCGGATTTATAAAACAATGTTTATAAATTCCATTTCTATTTATTTTATAACACTTTCTTTTATAATTTCCTTTATTAATCTATTAAATTTCATATCTCAATGATATATTAAAAGTTCATATTATAAGTTAAATACGTATAATTTATTTGTTTATAAAATCGTTCCTTTAAAATTTCCAAGTTATAAATCTTATAACTCATAAGATTCATTTATTTACTCAAATCTATTCCTTTAATAACTATACAAATTTCATAAACCTAGTGCTTATAAAATTTCATTCATAACTTCACCGTTTATAATTCTATAAATTTCATTCATTTATGAAATTCATTTACAATTCATTCTAACACTTATAAAAACTCGTTTTATAATTCCAATACTTTAACTTATAAAATATTAATTTTATAAATCTTTTATATAAATCATTTTATATTATTCTTTTTAAACGTCTTTAAACTCCTTTATAATTTCATCATTTTGATTTATAAAATAATCAAATTTCATAAATCCTATTTTTAAACTTTTTTATAATAAATTCAGAAATCCCAATTTAAACTATTTTATAAAATCATTAATCCCATATTTTCAAAAATCAACTTTTAACTATATTTCTCAAAAATCATAATTTTATAACATTAAAATTTATATCGTTTATCTATTTAAGATGAATCAATTCCAAAAATATTTTATAAACGTATCCTTTCAAAAATCACTTTAGAAATCCCTTAAAATCAAAATCGTTATTTTTAAACTTCAAAATTGGATCCGATGATGCAACACATCAAATAGTCAATCACGACTTTCAAACATCATATATCGATATGATAAACAATCAAATATCACAATATCTGAATCAAATAAATATTTGTGAGGAATCCAGTTGGATCCCTCCAACCTGTTTCCCTGCATCCACAGACATTAGCACAATACCCATTCCACTTCGAGGTGGAATATCGCGGTATATGAGATTTATAAAATATTATCCGCTTAATAGGCGGCGCAATAGGGTCTCATCCGCTATACAATGCGGGAAATCATCAACTCCAATATATACATATGCCAATATATATATATTGCTATATATACTACTATATATACTATCATAATCAAACAGCAATCAATAACTGCAATCATCATTCAAACATACATTCAAGCAATTTTAAATCTAACTATTTAAAATTTAAATAAAACCCTTTTGAGTGAGAAGTTCTCACCTTTATTTCCGTTTGCAATCCACTTCCAATTCAACTTGTTTTCTTCACTATTTTTGAGCCTTGTATAAATATTATACACATTCATTAATATTTGAACAGATTGAATAATAAATTTTCATTTGATAATTTCAATTCATCGGCGATTTTGTTTTAAACAAAAATTTAAATTTTTTTTAACTGATTTCCTTTTTAAATCCCTATTCAATCTAAATTTTCTTTGATACTTTCATTACTGTATATAAACATTATACGATTTATAAATATTTGAACTAGACGAAAAATTTAATTTCTCATTTAAATAAATTTAATTAACTAACAATTTTCACTTTAAGCTTTATAAATTCCACTTCTATGTTTAAATCTTTAACAAATTCCTTTTTAATAAATTATTTTAACTAATTATTTTACTTTAAATTAATATCTTTAAATCAATTTCTTTTAAATAATTATAAAAAATTAACTTTTAATCTAAATTCCCTTTAAAAATTTATTTAACTAATTTTCCTTTTATAAATTAATTTAAATTAACCAATGATTTTCTTTTAAAACTAATTTTCTTCTTTTAATAAATTATTCTTAGTAACACAAAAATAAATTTAGATTTAATTAACTTGTGACTTAATTTTTTTACACTGATATTCTCTAACCATTTCTAAAACAATTAAATTAAACAATTTTTCTTCTTTATCATTATTTTCCTTTTAACCAAATTTCTGTTAAATAATTTATTTAACTAAACATTTTACTTTCAAACTAACTTTCCTTTTACTGTAAATTAAAATTTCTTTTACACGTATATATTTCATAATAAACTGTATATGGTTTATATTCATTTTCAAATTTAAATTGAACTGAAAATTTTGAATATACCTTACCGCAAATCAGCAGCTCAAACTCGAGCCTACGACCATCGCGACCCTCATTCGCCTCATGCCCTAGCTTCAACTTGTCGCCATCCTCGGCCTCACCATCATCACAGCAATCGTCGCTTCCAAGTCGCAGCCATCGTGCCCCTCATCCTTCACGGAACGCCGACCCCCCTTCTGACTCGCGTGCCGCCGCTATCCCAATCGTGGCCATCACGAATGTCGCCGCTTCATGCCTCGACCCCCACGAATCGCGTCGCCTTCTCCCACGCGCGAGCACGCGCGCGTGCGCCTCTTGGTTTCAATACGAAATCGAGTTCGATTTCGTTTCCCCTCCCTCTTTGCTCGCATGATCGATTTCAATTTGTGTTTTTTTTTTAAGTAGCGGCCATCGGCTTTAAGTTTGGGGAAGAGGGATAGAAGAGGAGGAAGGAGCTTCGGTTGAAACGAAGAAGAGGGAAGAACGTGATTATTTAACTGAGGAATTTTAAGGAAGAAGAGAGCGGCTATTGTTCTATATATTTTTTTCTTTGAATTCAACTGAAAGGAGATGTCGTGCCTTTAATAGAGAAAAGATCGTGCTTTCACGATTTCATATCGTGATTTCAGGCGCGATACTAGGCGTGTTTTTAGGCATGATATTAGGGAGATAACATGCTGTGTTTGACAAAATTTAAATTGAATTCGTTGAAAATTTCAACGCGTTTACTCACTGTGTGCTCACATATCAACTCAGAAAAATACGAAATTTGAAATCCGAGAATAATTCAATATTACGGATCCAATAGAACTGGTTTCGTCGAAATCCGAGACTGTGCCTCGGACGGCTATTTTTAAATATCGATTCAAACGATAAAATTTCAAAACTAAACAAATCACTTCTAAATTCAATTCTGAAGCTTCTAAAATCTTCAATATTATCAATATGAATTTTACAAGCCTTTGAAATATTTTTAATTGGCTTAAAATTGAAGATTCAAATTTTTATTCAACTTCCAATAGATTAAACTCCATAATTTAATCGCCAAATTCATTTTGATAATTTGAAATTCAAGTCAAACCATCATTCAAATATTTAAAATTAATTAAATATTTACAATTTAAATTGTTCAAAATTTTTGGGTCGTTACAATCCTCCCCCCTTAAAAGAATTTCGTCCCGAAATTACAAGTTAAGAAGAATGCCCTTATCCTGTTCGCTATCTTTCCAAACTAAACAGTTTTATCAACTTACTAACCTATATCTTTTATTAAAGATTCATTATCATTTCAACTAGCTTTCCAACTTCAATTATAAGTTTCAAACAACTTCATTTACTTCACGATTCAAATTTTAAATTTAAATTCAAATTTCAGACTTTCAAAATTTTCTCAAAAATTTTCTAACACCCTAAATTTTCGAAAAATTTCGCCAGCGTCTCCTTTGCGCGGCTAGCTCAGTACGGCTACAAAATGGCACCACGGCCCCTCAGAATCAAAAAGAAAAGAGAAAGCCAAGTGGCTGGAGAAGAAAATCATCAAATCTCATACTGAAATTGAAATACGTACCTTTTTGTCGAGCAATTCAATTTTATCTTCGAAATCAAAATCTCAATTCCATTATACACCTGTATATCCTGCTAGCCATAATATCCAATTCCAACATTCAAACCATTTTGCCAATTCTACTACAAAATTTCCAATATATGCTTCTTATACGTTTTTACTTCACTATTGAAGTTACATATCCATTTTCATTCAATTTTACATTTCAATTTCATTTGAATTCAATTCACAATTTAAATTCCATTCGAATTCAATTCTCAATTCTAAAAATTGAATTCTAACGATTAACTTTCATTTACTGATTCATATTACTACTATAAATTAGTTTTATTTACTAATTCTTTTCAATTTGCAAATTTCGAAATCGATTTGTCGTCAACTAAAATTTTCAACAATTTTCTAACTCCCAAAATTCACGGAAAATTTTGGCAGAGTCTCCTTTGTACGGAGGAGCTTTTGCAATTTTACAATATGTATAAATATATATACATCGACCCACACGGTCGGAAAACAGAAAAACAATTCATATTTTCAATTTTTATTGCGTAGGCGTACCTTATTTAGCATTTTTAAGCAAAGCGGCTAATTATTAGCTTATTAGCACGATCAAATCCAGCCCAACGACTTCGCTGAACCTGTACTTACTTAATTTAAACATGTCAGTGACAAATATAAGAAATCTATTAATATTTCATTCATTTTCAATAACAAATATATAGATTTCATTAGCAATACATTCAAGATAAATTCCATTAGCAATTCATATGGTTTCAATTCATCTTTAGTCGCTTACGACCAATTCACATAACATTTCCATTAAATCAAGTCGTTTACAACTCATTTTCTTCATTCTATTCATTTCTAAGCAAAACGAATTCATACCATTTTAATTGATTCAAAAATCAATTTTATTTGCTTTCATTAACTCGTATAATTTTATACAATCTTGTTTGTGTCAAACGACAATTATTTCTATGCAAATTTAATGATATTCACTTAATAGAATATCTATTCTAGTTTATAACTAGTTTAAATTGATACCGATTCAATTTATTTTAATTCCACTCCAGTTCAATTTGCATTTCATACTTTCATTTGGTTTATTTTATTAACCAAACGAATTTCATTCTAACCATTTCAAATCTATTCCATTCACTAATTTGATTCAATTAGTACATTCACTTATTCATTTTAAATTTCAATTTCCATATTCAATTCATCTCGAATTTGCTTAATTAATAACAAAGGGAATTTCAGTTTATTTCTTTTGCTTACTTGAATTTATATACAGATTCAAATTTATCTTCAAATTTAGCTCACGACTAAACTTTAATTTAACCAATTCAAATTCCAATTCATTAGTCCATGAATTAATAATTTATCAAGTTAGTTTACTTGAATTCAATCCATTTTATTTTATTTTCTCCAAGTTTTGATTTTTTATTCAATTTGATCAAATCAAATCTCATTTCATCATTCAATTCCAATTCATTTATTTAAAATTAATTTTACAAATCCCAATTGTATATAAATTCATTTCCTTATATTTTTTTTTCATATTTATAAATTTCATTTGTTAAATGAATTTATCTCCAATCTTTGGTTATACATTTTATTTCTTACTTAATTCCATATAATAATGATAATAATTTAATATTATTACTTCCTAACAATCATGCAACCATATACTATAATAATTCATAGAAAATCATTTCTTTTCTATATAAAAATAGTTTGGGGCAAAATTATTTTATTTACCCGATTCAAAAATAATTTTATATTCACTAACAAATATGCTCTCATAGCTATTATTACACTCAAACTCATTATAGAGTACTGCTGACTCTATCTCTAATGAGTAACACCCAACAGAGCCATGGTTGTCGCTTAACCATATGCTCTGATACCAAATGTAACGTTCGCGATTTTTCGTTTCCGAAAAAACCAAAATGTTAGGGTTTAAGAAGAAGAAAAGAAAAAGAAAGAGGTAGAAGAAGAGAGAAAAGATAGAAAATAGAACGGAAAGAAATAACAGAACAACATCAGAATCTCACAATTCGCAGCGGAACAACATATAATAAATAAATGAATAATCTTTAAACAAAGAACTATATCAGTTATTACATTACATCACATTACATTTCATTACATCAGAATGTACAACAACAAACAACATCAAACAGCGGAAAAGAAATACTATATACTAATAATACGCTATGCCATCCATCTTGCTTCTAGCAACTCCTGAATTCCAGAATATCCTGATAAACCTAACTCTCGACTGCCCGTGTGGAAAATGGTGGGCACCCAGAGTTTAGGAAGGAAAACAATAAACTCCGAATCAGTCATGTGACTGGTGTGAGAACTCAAAACAGTTTATTTATCTTTAAAATCAAAAATAGAGAAATATTTTTATAGTCAATTCGCAATGCTTTTAAAAATGAGACTACCATAAGGCCTCCCGCACGCACACACATGCAAACGCAGAATCAGAGGAGATTTCTCCTTATGATAGTCAAATATGCTTGATACGTATTTAAAAGAACATTTGATATTATTAGTAGTGCATAGTGTAGGAAAATATTTCAAAAGTAAAGATATAAATCTTAGCCAACATACGACCATTATCGTATGCCTACTATAGCTACCATCCAAACAGTGGGGCGCCACCATAAGTGAATGATAGGTTCTACAACTAATACCGTACAAGATCGTATTGTTTCTTTGGATTTCCAAGGCCAAGGAACTTCCCATTGCCACATGAGAACGCCTCTGGAAGGACGTCCCCGAGAAGCTAATCGGATCTCTGCCAACACAAGGCCGGGTTACCCCTAACTGGGTAACTACTGACACGAGTATGCCATCCCCCGGTCCTTTGGGACCTTTAACCGAGCGCTCGTCATCAACATCACACAATCATAAATAAAGTGTTTCAACATAAGTAAGTATCTGGGCTCCATACCATGATACCACCCTTTTCCAGAAGGAAATGCACATACCCTAAAGGGAGCTACCCCTCATAACCTTGCTGCATCTTTCCTGTTTTGACCATTCCGGGGTGTGAGGCTCGACGAAGTCTCGTCCACAAAGCCACGCGTTATACAAAAGCCGTGCTTCGGGTCAACAAATGATCATAGAAATGATCATAAAGATAAACGATCAAACAAATGATCATATCACAATTGATCAATCAATGATCATTTCACAGCAACACTCAGCATGTCACATTACCACATTGGGAATATATTGCTAATAACCTTCAACTATATAACCTCTGAGCTCGTACGTCTCAGAGAAGGGTGTTAAGCTAAGAGAATAAATTCTCCGCCACCAACAGAAATATATTTGAAAGAAATCAGCTTTATATCTCAATTTGTAATGTTAGACATACAATCCATACAAGTCTGTTCCGGGCTCGAACAGAACCGAAGGCACTTACAACGAAGTCCTTGCAATCCGGATAATCTCTAATCACGTCCGGATTTCTCATCACATATGGAGATCTCTATACCGGGGATCAGCCAGTGCAGAGACAATCGACAAGAAACCCTTTAGTTTTCGAAAATATCCGGTCTTCAACACCGGTCTTCAAATGCAATTCATAACGACGTATCACATATTCGGAATGGGTTATACGACCCCAAGGTCCTTTCCCGGTTAACCCGAATAGTGAGCGCTTATTTAAAAAAAAAAGTGTGGCATTCAATTTCAAGCAAATCACAACAAATACCTATTTGAAGGTAAATATTGATAGTCGGTTATTTAACTATTTATAGATATGCACAATATCACCAGATTCCAAATAATTTTCCAAATTACTTATTTCCCAAAAATATCTTTACAAGATATATATTTTCAATACTTCAAAAATAAATCGATATTTATTTTTTTAAACAATTTCCCCCTTTCATTTATAAATTCCATAGTGAATTTACATTTCCAAAATATTTATGAATATACGATTTCCATTCGATTTCTAATATTCATTTTCAATTTATCTTCAAAAAGATAAATTCAAAATATTCACCTAATATTGGAAAAAAACACTTCCATGCTTATTTATTTGTAAGTAATTCACAAGTCTTTTTATTTTCTATACTTGGAAAATATTCAATATACTTAAATCGAAATTAAGTATATATTTCATTCTTTAAGGAAATCATTCTCTTAACCATATTTATTTGGGCCAAAACGAATGTTGCGTAAAACATCGTTACGACGACCCAAAATCACTAGTATAGGGATTCGAAATTAAAATAGATATATAAATCCCAATACTATACAAAACATTTCCTTTCGGAAATCATTTACTATAACAACAGTGTTATAGTCTACCATTTCCTTTTATTTCTCGAAAACGTCTATTTCAACAATGAATGTTGAAATCTATGGTTTCGATAGTTAATACATTTTAAAACATCTTTAGATCGTTTTAATTCTATTTAAAACATCACATCCAAAATATTTTCTTTAATATATTATTCAATATTCAAAAACGTGAATATACTTGTTAACCAATTTCATCATTTCTATACATTTTGTTTTAAAGGATTATTCACTGTATAAAACGTGAATATAACTCCATTAATAAGTTATACAATTTACTTATCAAAATAAGTCGTTGCGGATTTATAAAATAATGTTTATAAATTCCATTTCTATTTATTTTATAACACTTCCTTTTATAATTTCCTTTATTAATCTATTCAATTTCATATCTCAATGATATATTAAAACTTCATATTATAAGTTAAATACTTATAATTTATTTGTTTATAAAATCGTTCCTTTAAACTTTCCAAGTTATAAATCTTATAACTCATAAGATTCATTTATTTACCCAAATCTATTCCTTTAATAACTTCCCAAATTTTATAAACTTACTGCTTATAAAATTTCATTCATAACTTCACCGTTTATAATTCTATAAATTTCATTCATTTATGAAATTCATTTACAATTCATTCTAACACTTATAAAAACTCGTTTTATAATTCCAATACTTTAACTTATAAAATATTAATTTTATAAATCTTTTATATAAATCATTTTATATTATTCTTTTTAAACGTCTTTAAACTCTTTTATAATTTCATCATTTTGATTTTTAAAATAATCAAATTTCATAAATCCTATTTTTAAACTTTTTTATAATAAATTCAGAAATCCCAATTTAAACTATTTTATAAAATCATTAATCCCATATTTTCAAAATCAACTTTTAACTATATTTCTCAAAAAGTATAATTTTATAACATTAAAATTTATACCGTTTATCTATTTAAGATGAATCAATTCCAAAAATATTTTATAAACGTATCCTTTCAAAAATCACTTTAGAAATCCCTTAAAATCAAAATCGTTATTTTTAAACTTCAAAATTGGATCCGATGATGCAACACATCAAATAGTCAATCACGACTTTCAAACATCATATATCGATATGATAAACAATCAAATATCACAATATCTGAATCAAATAAATATTTGTGAGGAATCCAGTTGTATCCCTCCAACCTGTTTCCCTGCATCCACAGACATTAGCACAATACTCATTCCACTTCGAGGTGGAATATCGCGGTATATGAGATTTATAAAATATTATCCGCTTAATAGGCGGCGCAATAGGGTCTCATCCGCTATACAATGCGGGAAATCATCAACTCCAATATATACATATGACAATATATATATATTGCTATATATACTACTATATATACTATCATAATCAAACAGCAATCAATAACTGCAATCATCATTCAAACATACATTCAAGCAATTTTAAATCTAACTATTTAAAATTTAAATAAAACCCTTTTGAGTGAGAAGTTCTCACCTTTATTTCCGTTTGCAATCCACTTCCAATTCAACTTGTTTTCTTCACTATTTTTGAGCCTTGTATAAATATTATACACATTCATTAATATTCGAACAGATTGAATAATAAATTTTCATTTGATAATTTCAATTCATCGGCGATTTTGTTTTAAACAAAAATTTAAATTTTTTTTAACTGATTTCCTTTTTAAATCCCTATTCAATCTAAATTTTCTTTGATACTTTCATTTACTGTATATAAACATTATACGATTTATAAATATTTGAACTAGACGAAAAATTTAATTTCTCATTTAAATAAATTTAATTAACTAACAATTTTCACTTTAAGATTTATAAATTCCACTTCTATGTTTAAATCTTTAACAAATTCCTTTTTAATAAATTATTTTAACTAATTATTTTACTTTAAATTAATATCTTTAAATCAATTTCTTTTAAATAATTATAAAAAATTAACTTTTAATCTAAATTCCCTTTAAAAATTTATTTAACTAATTTTCCTTTTATAAATTAATTTAAATTAACCAATGATTTTCTTTTAAAACTAATTTTCTTCTTTTAATAAATTATTCTTAGTAACACAAAAATAAATTTAGATTTAATTAACTTGTGACTTAATTTTTTTACACTGATATTCTCTAACCATTTCTAAAACAATTAAATTAAACAATTTTTCTTCTTTATCATTATTTTCCTTTTAACCCAATTTCTGTTAAATAATTTATTTAACTAAACATTTTACTTTCAAACTAACTTTCCTTTTACTGTAAATTAAAATTTCTTTTACACGTATATATTTCATAATAAACTGCATAGGGTTTATATTCATTTTCAAATTTAAATTGAACTGAAAATTTTGAATATACCTTACTGCAAATCACCAGCTCGAACTCGAGCCTACGACCATCGCGACCCTCATTCGCCTCGTGCCCTAGCTTCAACTTGTCGCCATCCTCGGCCTCACCATCATCACAGCAATCGTCGCTTCCAAGTCGCAGCCACCGTGCCCCTCATCCTTCACACGAACGCCGACCCCCCTTCTGACTCGCGTGCCGCCGCTATCCCAATTGTGGCCATCACGAATGTCGCCGCTTCATGCCTCGACCCCCACGAAATGCGACAGCCAAATCGCGTCGCCTTCTCCCACGCGCGAGCACGTGCGCGTGCGCCTCTTGATTTTAATAAGAAATCGAGTTCGATTTCGTTTCCCCTCCCTCTTTGCTCGCGTGATCGATTTCAATTTGTGTTTTTTTTTTAAGTAGCGGCCATCGGCTTTAGATTTGGGGAAGAGGAATAGAAGAGGAGGAAGGAGCTTCGGTTGAAATGAAGAAGAGGGAAGAACGTGATTATTTAACCGAGGAATTTTAAGGAAGAAGAGAGCGGCCATTGTTCTATATATTTTTTTCTTTGAATTCAACTGAAAGGAGATGTCGTGCCTTTAACAGAGAAAAGATCGTGCTTTCACGATTTCATATCGTGATTTCAGGCGCGATACTAGGCGTGTTTTTAGGCATGATATTAGGGAGATAACATGCTGTGTTTGACTAAATTTAAATTTAAATTGAATTCGTTGAAAATTTCAACGCGTTTACTCACTATGTGCTCATATATCAACTCAGAAAATTACGAAATTTGAAATCCGAGAATAATTCAATATTACGGATCCAATGGAACTGGTTTCGTCGAAATCCGAGACTGTGCCTCGGACGGCTATTTTTAAATATCGATAAAATTTCAAAACTGAACAAATCACTTCTAAATTCAATTCTGAAGCTTCTAAAATCTTCAATATTATCAATATGAATTTTACAAGCCTTTGAAATATTTTTAATTGGCTTAAAATTGAAGATTCAAGTTTTTATTCAACTTCCAATAGATTAAACTCCATAATTTAATCGCCAAATTCATTTTGATAATTTGAAATTCAAGTCAAACCATCATTCAAATATTTAAAATTAATTAAATATTTTCAATTTAAATTGTTCAAAATTTCTGGGTCGTTACATATCCCGTATTGGAACGGAATTGGTATTGTGCTAATATCTATGGATGCAGAGAAACAGGTTGGAGGGATCCAACTGGATTCCTCACCCGTATTGATTTATTTATAGATATTGTGATATATTCTGTTATCATATTGATATATGATGTTTTGGATGCCGTAATTGTATATTTAGTGCTGTTGCAGCATTGGGCCTATTTTTAGAGTTTTAAAAATGTCAAAGTAATGATTTTGAATTTAAAAGGATTTTCAAGTGATTTTTGAAAGTATACGTTTTATTTAAATTTTGAAATTGATTCTTTTTAAATAAATAAAAGTTAGAATGTTTATGTTATAAAAATTATGATTTTGAGAAATATAGTTGAAAATTGATTTTTGAAATATGGAGTTAATGAATTTTATAAAATGGTTTAAATTGGGATTTTTGAAATTATTATAAACGGTTTATATAAAAGATTTATAAAATTGATATTTATAAATTTAAAATATAGGAATTATAAAACGAATTTTTATAAGTGTCAAAATGAAGAATAAATAGATTTCATAAGTGAATGAAATTTATAGATTTATAAATTGTGAAATTATAAAATGGATAGATTTTGTAAAATAAAAGATTTGTAAGTAATTAGCTTATAAATTGGATTTTGGCATTTAAATGAGATATAAATAGAATTTGTTAATAAAGTGATTTTTTATAAGTTGAAATTTTTGTAAAATATATATATGTGAATTTATAAACGTTGTTTTATAAATCCGAAACCAATTGAATTTGATAAGTAAATATGAAAGCTTATTAAAGGAGTTATATTCACGATTTTGGATAGTGAATGATATATTAAAGAAATGTCATAGGAAGTGATCTTTTAAATGGAATTATAACGATTTGAAGTTGTTTTAAAACGTGTTAAGGATCGAAACCTTAGATTTCAACATCCATTATTGAAATAGACGTTTTCGAGAGACAAGGAAAAGATGGACTATAACACTGTTGTTATAGTAAATGATTTCGAAAGGAAATGTTTTTGTATAGTATTGGGATTTATATATCTATCTAAATTTCGAATCCCTATACTAGTGATTTTGGGTTGTCGTAACGATGTTTTACGCAACATTCATTTTGACTCAAACGAATGTGTTTAAGAGAAAGTTTTCCTTAAAGGAATAAAATATATACTTAATCGTGTTTTAAGTATACTGGATATTTTCTAAGTATTGAAAATAAATAGATTTGTGAATTACTTGTTGTTAAATAAATATGGAAATGTTTTCCAATATGAAGTGAAATGTTTTGAGTTTTTATCTTTCAAAGATAAATTGAAAATGAATAAGTATTTGAAATTACTTTTCCAATATGAAATTGAAATGGTTTAGAGAACATATATTTTTAAAGATAGATTAAAATGAATATCTGGCAAGTTATTTAATTTATGGAAGATTAATAAAAAGGGCCTAGTGATTGTAATGGTGCTAGATATTTGTTTGTTGGCCTTGATAGTTATATACCGGCTATCAATATTTACCTTTAAATGGGTTTTTACCTTACGATAGCTAAAACATTTTTTATAGAAATCCTCTGATATTATAATAGTGTCTATAGAAAGTAAATAGAATCTAGCTGAAATGCTTGCATCTCACGTTTCAGCAATAGTTGGGCACAATCAAAACCGTACGGGCACGTAGGGAAAATGGATTCCAACTAATGGCTAGGCACTGGGGTACCACCTGTCACAGTACCTGGACTAGATCAGCGTACCGAGGAGCCACCCTGACTCCGCTGCAACACAAGACCGGAACCATCCCTTACTGGACAGTCCCGAGCAAGATCACCCCGCGGTTGGGATCAGCAACCGTCCACCAAGCCGAAATAAAGGGACATCTAGACAGGGATGATCTCACCCTCCAGTAGGGGCTACCCACGAAGCCTTGCTGCATATACCCTGATTTTCAGCCATTCCCATTTGATGAGGCTTGAGGCTAAGCGTTACCTTTTAGAATATATCCCTTAGAATGCCCATCGTCCACCTGACGATGTTTTCGCAAGCATTCATCCATACAAGTCCGTCCCGGGTTCGAACAGAACCGAAGGCACTATTCCTACTACATCCATTTTGGAAATATCCTCAGGATTAGTAGCGACTAGCCCTTGCACTTCACTGCTCCATCTTCGAATCCAAATCGTTTACATGAAACGTACAAACCGGATCGAAGTGGTTTTCGAGAAAATAAATCTCGATCCCGGTCTCTTCGAAACGATCAACGCATTTGGCCAATATTGATAGTCGGTTATTTAACTATCAATTAATATTCACAACATCCATCACACAATAAATAATTTCCTAAATTATTTATTTATCTCAAAATATCATCACAGGATATATTTCTATTTTCAATCCCTTGAAAACTGTTTCAAAATCATCTTTCCTTTCAGAATAAACTTTCCAAAATATTTTCTATCTTCTCTGAAATTACCAAGCACAAAATAGATTTTAAAATAATTTAAAACACTTTACTTTGAAATATATACTTTAAAATATTTAAGTTAAAACAACATTAATAATTTATTAAAAATACCATACTATATGAATATTTGAAAATAAGGTTACTTAATAAGATATAAAACTAGATTTATACTTTTAAAACATAATATTAAGCCATTCTTTAAATAATTACTAATATAATAGATTAAGAGAAAATACTTACTTTAGAATTTAAATATATGAAATAGTAATTTTTTTTCAAAACATACTTCTTAAAACAACTTTAAACTTTTAATTTATATTTAAAAATTTATTTTGAAAACGTACTTGGTTATTCAGAGAGAAATTTCCAATCTCAATCACTTAAATCAATTTTCCTAATTGATCCCCAATTTATTCCATTTAAAATAAATTTCTTTACTTATCAGTTCATTTCAAAATTCATTAATTATGGACTTTATTATTTTCAGTTTGATTTTTAAATCCTTTAGCTGAAATATACACATTTCAGGCTTTTCCCATTTCTTCTTTGTTCCTTTCAAAATTTATAATCTTAGATTTAAAATTAATGTTCTGTTCTTTTAGATATTAGCATTGGAGTTTACAATCCATTAACTTCCTATTAATTCAAAAATCTCCTTTCTATATTCAAGATTTATTAATTAGAATTCTTATGTCACTTTATTTATTTTTATTTCATTCTTAAATTTTATTCAAATTTCCATAATTATTTTACTTACAAATTCACTCCCTTTCTTTTCTTTCCAAGATCCATGTTATTTATTTTTCTGGAAATTCATTATATCCAATTTTCCAATTCAAACCATAGCATTCAATATTTCAACATAATCCATAATAAGATATCAAATCATCATGACAGGGTAATTTAAATAATTTAAATAAATGTTGAGGGATCCAATTGGATCCCTCCAACCTGTTTTCCCTGCATCCATGGATGTTAGCACCATATAGTATACCAATTACAAAACATCATACTATATCACATCGATCAATTCAACCATTCAAACAATTATTTAAATTTATTCACTTAAATTTAAATCTTAAATTCACTGAGTGAGATTAACCCACCTTTGATTTTACTAGTAACCCGATTCAGTCCAGCTTGTTCCCATGATTTAAGACCTTGTATAAACATTAGATGATATTTATTAATATTTGAATTAATCTAATAATTAATTACCCTTTTTATATAAATATAACTCAGCTAATAAAATTTATCTTGAACTAATGATTTAATTCTAGACAAATAATTAAACCCTAAACTACTTTTCCTTTTAATCAATAAAAATTCCCTTTAGTACTGAAATAATTAAATTAGTTTTACAAAATAACTAATCACCCTAAACACATATTTTTAAACGAACTACTAAGTTTACAATGTGCATATGTATATTTATTTTATTATTTATTTAATTTTATTTTAAATAAACTCTTCAACATTTCTAAACTTCTATACATATCTTCCAGACCTTCCTATATATCTTTCGGTTTGTCTATATATATAAACTTTATCACTTTCCAACATTTAGGACTTTTCTTACTGTATAAACTTATATATATATATATATATAATTTACTTAATATACCCTACTGTTATTATATTTTCCTCACTGATAAAAATATTCTAATACAGTAATTACTCAAATTACTCGAGTTACCTGTTAACCAAGGGTCGCGCACACACCCAGGCCTACGAACAAAGCCCTAAACAGAGACCCCTGCTTACCACGGCCTTGTCTACGTCTTTCACCATCAAGCTCCGAGCACCCCAGACTCCATGCGTCACTCGCAACCGTAGCCTTCCTTACACGAGGCTTTGCATCCCACTTGCTCGAGTTGAGTCGCTCGCCCAAACCCTAGTTGCCTCGCGCGCCACTTCGACCCGCGTCGCCCCTCCAAGCCACTGCCGTCCATCGTGGTTCAATCAATCGCGCGTAACAATTCGTGCTTGCTCTCCATCGTGAAGTGGTCGTGACTTCCCCCCCCCCCCCAAGATGCCGATAAAGTCGAGCCATAGAAATTGAATTCGATTCGCCTTAATGACAAACTCGGCTTCGGTTTCGAATATGAGTTCCGCCATTTTTTTTCCCGAACAGGATTGGGGCTTTGAAACGAAGGAGTGGGTGCGGCCATTCTTATATCGAAATGAACAGATCGATTTGGTTTTATATTTTTTTTTATTAATCGATAGAATTTTCGATCCTTTTCCCTTCAGGCTTCGGCCATAATTTATTTAAGTGGGGATGGATCTTAAGAAAGGGGAAAAGGAGCTTGCATTGGAAGCTAGAAAAGTGAGGTTTGGCTATGCAAATTAAAGTTAATTAATTCGTCTATGCATTTACGGATTGTACGATCCAACGGTAACTCCGAACACTGCGAAAACTGAAATCCGACAATAATATAATATTATGGATCCAATAGAACTGGTTTCGTCGAATTCCGAGACTGTGCCTCGAAGGGCTATTTTTAAATTCAAATTAAACGATAAAATTTTAAAACTGTACAAATCATTATTAAATTCAATTTTAAAACTTCTATTATCTTTAGTGTTATCAATATAAATTTTATGAGCCTTCAAATTATTTTTAACAGGCTTAAAATTCTAGATTCGACATTCCATCCAATTTAAATTATTTAAATTCAATAATTAAATTATCAAATGAATTGTGATATTCGTAATTCAAGTTGAAACTATTATCTTGAATATTTAAAATCAATTAAATATTCCGCTTTTAAATGCTCGAAAATTCCGGGTCGTCACATTCCTCCCCCCTTAAAAGAATTTCGTCCCCGAAATTATTAACTAGGAAGAATGGCCCAACCCGTTACTTTTCCAAAACCAAACAGTTTCTAACAACTTACCAACTATCGTTTATAAGAGATCCATTATCCTTCTTATTAACTTCCAAACCTTTCCCTAGTTCCCAAACCATATCATTTGTTTAACCATTCAAGTTTCAATTTAAAATCAAATTTTGAATTATCAAAATTTTCTCAAAATTTTTCTAACTCCCTAAATTTCTGAAATTTTTTGCCAGCGTCTCCTTTGCGCGGCTAGCTCGGTACAACTACAAAATGGCTCTACGGCCTCCCAAATCCAAAAAGAAAACAAAAAGCCAAGTGGCTCCATCCAAATCCAAATCCCAATCAAATTTCATATCAATTTTAAATACATACCCTTTTTTTCTTCGAGCATTTCAAATTTATCTTTCTGAAATCAAACTCAATTCTCTTTTCCCTTTAGATTACCTGCATATCCTGCTTAGCACTAATATCCAATCATAACATTCCAAAACATTTTATCGACTTTTTCACAAAATGTCAATATCTATTCATCCAAATATTAATTTGGAATATATTTATATTAACAATTTCCAATTAAGAAATTCACCATTCCTTACTCAAGTTAACATAAGTATTTCATATGTTTCTTATATTCATTTTCATCTTACCACATTAGTTTATATCCATTCCTATTCAAATTAATTCTTTCATTTCCAAACGAATTCAATTTATTTTTAACCCTAAACTTTAAATTTTATTTTTCATTTATAACTAATTTATGTCATTATTTTAATTAGTTTCATTTATAACTAATTTTAGTATCCAATTTAAATTCGCTTTGTCTTTAACAAAAATTTCTTAAAAATTTTCAAATTTTTTTTCTAACTCCCAAAATTTCTGAAAATTTTTGGCAGAGTCTCCTTTGTACGGAGGAGCTTTTGCAATTTGACAAAAGAGATAAATATATATACATCGACCCACACGGTCGGAAAAACCAAAAACAGTTCATATTTCCTATTTTTATTGTGTAGGCGTACCTTATTTAGCATATTAAGCAAGCGGCTTATTATTTTTAGCAAATAACACAACCAAATCCAGCCACACGGCTTCCAGGTACCTGCACTTACTCAATTTAAACATGTAAGTGCCAAATATATGCAGTTTAACTATATTTCACTTATTTATAATAGTTAAAACATATGAATTCTAAAAGAAACTCATACCAAACATTTTTCTATAAGCAATTTATATAGTTTCCATGCTAATTCAACTGTTCCAATTTATTTATAACCATTTTCACTCAATTCGAATGGTTTTCGATTCATTCGTACACAATTCCATCAATTTGAATGGTTTAGAATTCAATTGCTTACTTTTAATTTATTCTTAAGCAAATTAAACTCATATTTAATTCAATTGCTTTCAAAATCAATTTATTTTACTTCTATCAACTCATAGAATTTTAATTACTTCCATTTACATCCAACGATAATTTATTCTATGCAATTTGACAAGATTTATGTGAATAAATAAGTATTTATGTTTATAACCAATTTAAATTGACTCCAACTCAATTTATATTTAATTCTATTCCATTTTAAACTTATTCGCAATCCATATACTCTCATTTTCATTGCATTTTAAATTTGAATCCATTCACTTGCATTTTATTCCTTATTTACCAAACCAGTTCATTCAAAACCATTTACAACTTAGGTTCATCTTCATTTTCAATTAAATTTCCTTTTATTTAAATTCATTCATAACCATTTATTTAGCTCGACACATTTCATCTCAATTTTATTCACAATCCATTTATTTTCATTTCATACCATATTTGTTTATTCCAAACTATTTTATTTAGCTCGAAGACAATCCAAGCTATTTCATTCAATAACCATTTCTTAACTTATTTAAACCACATTTCATTTGATACTTATTTATTCCATCATTTATTTATTCAATATAATTAGTTTATCCACATTTACATAAACCATTCTAATAAACTCGAAACATTCTATTTTCCTTATTGTCTCAAGTTATTTCAATTCCTTAATAATTTTAAATAGTTTACAATTATTTATTCTGGAATTTCATTCCATTAATATTATTCATAACTCACCGAATTTTATTTCGATTAAAAAATTATTTTCACTTGATTTAAAACCAATCCAATATTATTAAACTTTGTTTAAGTTGAATTCAAGTCATCTTTCTTCCATTTATTTAGCTTAAGTTAATTCACTTCCATTTATTCAAATTTCATACTTAAGCTCATTTTCATTTTACAAATAAATTTCTCTTTTCAATTTATCTTGATTCTATTTTAATCCAATCTCATTTCCAACTACAAATTATTTGATCAATTATTATACATTTTAGCTTTCTAGATTCAGCTCACACAATTTATTACCAGGCTATTTCCAAGTTATCCTCACTTATGGATTTTATTTGCACATTCAAATCGTTGCTATTTCAATCCAGTTTCATTTTTATTCGATACCTTTCCAATTATATTTGATTTGTTAACACTTCACGTTAAATTTTAATTAATAACTCAAGTTCTGAATTCATTATCCATTTTCAATTTACCACCCAATTTTATAAACTCACAATTCAACTTCATTCTCAATTACTTTCACTTTATCAACAATTTAAGTCAAATTCAAATTATAACTTGAGTTTATTTCCAAACTTCATCATAAATTCACCATTCAATTCATAAAAATATTGATTTTGGATTTTGTATTCCATTTTCAATTTAATAAGTCACAACTTATTGTTTTATACAATTCCATCCATCATAAGCTTGAATATATTCATCCTTTATTTTTAACTCAAGCCTTCTATTTATTTATATCCCAAGCATATCTATTTCCATGGATTTTTAATTCTTTTATAAGTTATTCTGATTTATTTATTTCAATTCCAATCCTTATTCAATTTATTTAAGTAAGAATATAATTCCATTCATAGTTCAATTGAATTCTTATTCCAATCTAATTTTATTTGAACTCAGTTTGATTTAACTCAATTCGATTCAACTTTATTTATCAATCTAAGTAAATCTCATTTTTAACTTCTCACTTTAAATTTAAATTCCAACCTTCAAAGCTTATATTCCATTCCTGTTTTTAAAAAAATCATCTCAATTTATAAGCTTACAACCCATCCTATCAGGATTTTTAAACTCCCGGCTTTGGTTTCAAATCATTTTGAAATCTCCAACATCTCAAATCACATTTCTCAAAAGTTAAACCAATCCTGGTTTTATTCCCAACAAATTTCCTTTGAGATTTCAAAAACAAACAGGTTTTCCTGAACAAATCAAAATTTTGGCAGCAATCCGTCACTTAGAAATTCGAAAATGAATACTGATGATGCGGCCGTCACCATCAGAATTATTTTCTAATAATCCAAGTGATTTTAATGCTATATCTCTTTCAAAATTCATTTAAAACAGATTTACATTCAGAAATACCCCAAAACAATAGTGTTATCATTTATCTTCAAAACACTTCGATAACATTCCCAAAATCTCTGAAATTTTGAATTTCCAAATCCTGCTTAAATAAATTTTAACTGTAATTCATTTGCATAGCTTATGCCCATACAAATTCTCATTTAATTACATTTACAAAATGATACTATTACTCCAAAACTTTTGGAAACCGTTTTCAAACCCAAAGGACTTTTAATTTTTCCCAAAATCCCAAATTGCAATTCCTTTAAATCTATATTCAAACATTCTCTGAAATTTTATCTCAAAATTATAATCACCTTTACAGTTTACATTTAACAAATCTCATTCATATATGAAGTTTATTTCAATTTATAAATTACATTTATAATCTATAGTTCCAATTCCATTTTGTTATATAAATTTATTTCCTCAACTTTGGTTATAAGTTCCAATTCCTTATTCAATTTTTCACAGTGTTAATAGTTTAATATTATCATTCCTTAACAATCAAGCATCCAAATAATATAATACTTTACAAAAATTATGTTTTTCATATACAAAAAAAAAAATTGGGTAAAATTATTTCATTTGCCCTATTTAAAACAATACTATGTCGAATTGTTCTATTCAAGTGTTTAGAGATCCCTATCAATAACGTTAATTACTCGTATTGACCAGAATCCACAAACCACTCAATAAACCAATCAATACAATATAAAACCATTTTATATTCACTAACAAATACGTGCTCATATTTATTAATATGCTCAAACTCATCCTAGAGTACTATTGACTCTATTTTAAATGAGTAACTCCCACCAGAGCCAAGGTTCTCGCTTAACCTTTCAGCTCTGATACCAAGTGTAACGACCCGCAAATCCGTACCCCTTGAGTCAACACTATTCTACAACAATCAACTCAAGTTGCATAGAAATACGAACCATTTGGGTTTAAGAAGAAGAGGTAGAAGAAGAGAAAACAAAATCAACATCAGAATCTAACCATCGCAGCGGAATAAAATATAATAGATAGTAAATAATCTTTACTCAAAATCAAATCTATCTATTTACATATATTACATCAATCACAGATCACATCAATAACATACAAATGGATACATAGCAACTCAATTCAGCGGAAATATATATATATATATATAAACAAGTACGAGAGTACGTGTCGTCATCCTGCTCGTCTCCTGAGCTCCACAGCATCATATCCTGTATCCTATAATACTCGGTCTGACCCGAGCATTACAGTTAAATAACACCCAAGTCAGTCTGGAATACCAGCGTGAGAAAATCACACCCAATTGATTATTAAAGTTTCAAAAATCCTTTGAAAACAAAAGCATCTCGTAAGACCACGCCACAAATAAACATGTCGGGTTTTTACCTTACGATAGCTAAAACAATTTTTATAGAAATCCTCTGATATTATAATAGTGTCTATAGAAAGTAAATAGAATCTAGCTGAAATGCTTGCATCTCACGTTTCAGCAATAGTTGGGCACAATCAAAACCGTACGGGCACGTAGGGAAAATGGATTCCAACTAATGGCTAGGCACTGGGGTACCACCTGTCACAGTACCTGGACTAGATCAGCGTACCGAGGAGCCACCCTGACTCCGCTGCAACACAAGACCGGAACCATCCCTTACTGGACAGTCCCGAGCAAGATCACCCCGCGGTTGGGATCAGCAACCGTCCACCAAGCCGAAATAAAGGGACATCTAGACAGGGATGATCTCACCCTCCAGTGGGGGCTACCCACGAAGCCTTGCTGCATATCCCCTGATTTTCAGCCATTCCCATTTGATGAGGCTTGAGGCTAAGCGTTACCTTTTAGAATATATCCCTTAGAATGCCCATCGTCCACCTGACGATGTTTTCGCAAGCATTCATCCATACAAGTCCGTCCCGGGTTCGAACGGAACCGAAGGCACTATTCCTACTACATCCATTTTGGAAATATCCTCAGGATTAGTAGCGACTAGCCCTTGCACTTCACTGCTCCATCTTCGAATCCAAATCGTTTACATGAAACGTACAAACCGGATCGAAGTGGTTTTCGAGAAAATAAATCTCGATCCCGGTCTCTTCGAAACGATCAACGCATTTGGCCAATATTGATAGTCGGTTATTTAACTATCAATTAATATTCACAACATCCATCACACAATAAATAATTTCCTAAATTATTTATTTATCTCAAAATATCATCACAGGATATATTTCTATTTTCAATCCCTTGAAAACTGTTTCAAAATCATCTTTCCTTTCAGAATAAACTTTCCCAAATATTTTCTATCTTCTCTGAAATTACCAAGCACAAAATAGATTTTAAAATAATTTAAAACACTTTACTTTGAAATATATACTTTAAAATATTTAAGTTAAAACAACATTAATAATTTATTAAAAATACCATACTATATGAATATTTGAAAATAAGGTTACTTAATAAGATATAAAACTAGATTTATACTTTTAAAACATAATATTAAGTCATTCTTTAAATAATTACTAATATAATAGATTAAGAGAAAATACTTACTTTAGAATTTAAATATATGAAATAGTAATTTTTTTTCAAAACATACTTCTTAAAACAACTTTAAACTTTTAATTTATATTTAAAAATTTATTTTGAAAACGTACTTGGTTATTCAGAGAGAAATTTCCAATCTCAATCACTTAAATCAATTTTCCTAATTGATCCCCAATTTATTCCATTTAAAATAAATTTCTTTACTTATCAGTTCATTTCAAAATTCATTAATTATGGACTTTATTATTATTTTTGGTTTGATTTTTAAATCCTTTAGCTGAAATATACACATTTCAGGCTTTTCCCATTTCTTCTTTGTTCCTTTCAAAATTTATAATCTTAGATTTAAAATTAATGTTCTGTTCTTTTAGATATTAGCATTGGAGTTTACAATCCATTAACTTCCTATTAATTCAAAAATCTCCTTTCTATATTCAAGATTTATTAATTAGAATTCTTATGTCACTTTATTTATTTTTATTTCATTCTTAAATTTTATTCAAATTTCCATAATTATTTTACTTACAAATTCACTCCCTTTCTTTTCTTTCCAAGATCCATGTTATATATTTTTCTAGAAATTCATTATATACAATTTTCCAATTCAAACCATAGCATTCAATATTCCAACATAATCCATAATAAGATATCAAATCATCATGACAAGGTAATTTAAATAATTTAAATAAATGTTGAGGGATCCAGTTGGATCCCTCCAACCTGTTTTCCCTGCATCCACAGATGTTAGCACCATATAG
Organism: Allium cepa; assembly: GCA_030765085.1. Taxonomy (NCBI): domain Eukaryota; kingdom Viridiplantae; phylum Streptophyta; class Magnoliopsida; order Asparagales; family Amaryllidaceae; genus Allium; species Allium cepa. The sequence goes on along the minus strand of CM060934.1, from coordinate 950,793,950 downwards.
TATACCAATTACAAAACATCATACTATATCACATCGATCAATTCAACCATTCAAACAATTATTTAAATTTATTCACTTAAATTTAAATCTTAAATTCACTGAGTGAGATTAACTCACCTTTGATTTTACTAGTAACCCGATTCAGTCCAGCTTGTTCCCATGATTTAAGACCTTGTATAAACATTAGATGATATTTATTAATATTTGAATTAATCTAAGAATGATCAACGCATTGTCCAATATTGATAGTCAGTTATTTAACTATCAATTAATATTCACAAACAACCATCAACCAATAAATAATTCCCCAAATTATTTATGTATCTCAAAATATCCTCAAAGATATATTTCTATTTTCAATCCTTTGAAAACAGTTTCAAAACCATCTTCCTTTCAGAATAAACTTTCCCAAATATTTTATATCTCCTCTGAAATCACCAAGCACAAAACTAGATTTTTAAAATAATTTAAAACACTTCACTTTGAAACCAAATACCAAGTCACTTTTTAAAATAATTACTACTATAATAGATTTGAGGAAATACTTACTTTAGAATTTAAATATTAGAAATAATAAATTTTCAAAAACATACCTTTTAAAACAAATTTTAAAACTATTAACTTGTATTTAAAAATTTACTTAAGATGTACTTAGTTATCCAGGGAGAATTCCAACTTCAACCACTTAAATCAATTTTCCAAATTGATTCCCAATTTATTTCCTTTGAAATAAATTTCTTTGCTTATCAGTTTATTTTGAAATTCAATTAATTATGGACTTTATTATTATTTCAGTTTGATTTTTAAATCCTTTAGCTAAAATATACAAATTTCAGGTTATTCCCAATTCCTTCTTTATTTTTCTTAAATAATTTAAATCCTAAATTTAAAAAAATTATTTTATTCCTTTAAACAGTAACATTGAAGTTTGAGTTTTTCTTAACTTTCTGTTTATTCGTAAATTTCTTTCCATACACATAATTCATTAATTAGCGGTTTGAAAACACTAATATTCTTTATCCAATTCATTTTAGTTTATTCACATTCTTTATAATTGTTTTCTTAAACATTTACTCCTTTTATTATTTCTTTCCAAAAATCCAATGCTATATAATTTGACAACTCAGAGTCCAGAATATATCCAAGCAACTATAGCATTCAATATTTCAATATAATTCATCACAGAATATTCACAAAGCATAACATAGAATAAATAAACAATATATATATATATATATGACGAGGGACCCAGTTGGATCCCTCCAACCTGTTTTTCCTGCATCCATAAACGTAAGCACAATATAATATATCAATTCCAAAATATCATACTATATTTCATCAATTCATTCAACCATTCAAACAATTGTTTAAATTTAATTATTTAAATTTAAATTTAACTGAGTGAGATTAACTCACCTTTGATTTTGATTTCGCCAATCCGATCCAATCCTGAGCCATTTTCATACCTTGGATAACAATTGCATGGATTTATTAATATTCGAACAATTTGGGCAAATCAGTTCTATCTAATAAATTTCATTTTATCTAATAAGTTAATTTCAACTAATTTTCTTTCTATAAAATATTTCCTAGTTATCAATTAATTATATAAGTTAACTAAATAAATTGATTTCCATTTTATAAATTTAATTTAACTAAATCTTTGTTTTAAAAAAATAATTAAATATTCCTAAACTAATTTTCCCCTTTCTTTTTGTGCTTAAAAACTTTTATTTTTAAAACTCTGAATTTAAATTTAAATTCAACATCTAATTTTTAATTAAATAGAACTAACAGTCTTCGAAACTACACATACAAATTTCCAGTTTGAAGATTAAATTAAATTAAATTAAAATCCAACAACTGATACCTCACTGCCCCTCGAATCTCTAGCCCGAGAACACCGCGCGCATACCACCAGAATCTGCCACCACGAACTCCATCGAGTCCCTCACCATCGCCGACCTGAACCACTCTGCTCCACCTTTTCTAGGCTGCTCGTCGAAACCCACCCACGCTGAGAAAGGCCGCCATCATTAGAATCCCCAAAATCACGACGCAATCTCCCCAGCTCAGCCACGACCTCACATGTTTTCCCGAGCTTCGCCATTGCCATACGATCGCGCGAGCTCTCCCCCGATTCGCCATCGCGGTCGCTTCAATCACGCACACCCTCGCGCGTGTCAGTCGCGTTCACCTCTTTTTTTTTCAACGAACGGGTTTCGATTTATGGCTGGAAGAAGAAAGGGATTGCGAACTAGTTAAAGGGAATGGTGACATGATTCCTTGCTTTGCAATTTGTTCGGCCATTAATTTAAAAAAAAACGAATTGAATGATTTCGATTTGGAGGAAAGGGGAAGGCTTCGGCCTGATATTTATTTGAATAATCCCCCTTTTTTTTTTAAGATCTCGGTTTCCAATCTGAAGATAAGGCTTCGGCCTGATTTTATAAAAGTGAAGATGAATCTTGCGTTAGAAGCTAGGGGTAAGACTTCTACAAAGAGATTTGTCTAAGTAAATTAAATTTAAATTATCTTTCTTTATGTGTTTATAGGTTGTACGATCAAACGGTAATTCCGAACCTAGCTTAAATTGAAATCCGACGATAATATAATATTACGGGTCCATAGAAACTGGTTTCGTCAACTCCCGAGACTGTGCCTCGGAAAACTATTTTTCAATTCAATTCAAACGATATATTTTTAAATAAATTAAACCAATCAGTGTTAAATTCTATTTTAACACTTCTATTACATTCGATGTTATCAATAAAAATTTTATAAGCTTTCAAATTATATTTTTAACAGGCTTAAAATCTCAGATTCAATAATTTTTCCCAAATTCTGATAATTAAATGCGACAATTAATTATTTAATAGATATTGATATTTGAAATTAAAGTTAATAATTAACCTTTGAATATTTAAAATTAATTAAATATTCTGCTTTCACATATTCAAAAATTCCGGGTCGTCACATTCCTTCCCCCTTAAAAGAATTTCGTCCCCGAAATTACTAGTTAGGAAGAATGTTCAATACCCGTTACTATTTCTCTAAACCAAACAGTTTTCTAACAATTCGACATCTTACCAATTATCTTTTATATAAAAGACTTATTATCTTTCTTACTAACTTCCAAACCTTTCTCTAGTTCCAAACCATACCATTTGTTTAACCATTCAAGTCTCAATTTAAAACCAAATTTTGAATTATCAAAATTTCTCAAAATTTTTCTAACTCCCTAAATTCTCGAAAAATTTCGCCAGCGTCTCCTTTGCGCGGCTAGCTCGGTACTACTATAAAAATGGCTCTACGGCCACCCAGATCCAAAAAGAAAACAAAAGGCCAAATGGCTCAATCCAAATCCAATCCCAGTCAAATTCTATACCAAATTTAAATACATACCTTTTGTCGAGCATTTCAATTTTTATCTTTTCATATCAAACCCAATTTTCTTTTTCCCTTTATAATACCTGCATACCTGCTTAGCACCCATATCCAAACATAACATCCCAAAATATTTTATCGACTTTCTCACAAAATGTCATTATTTATTCATTCAAATATCAACTAGGAATATATTTGCAATATCAATTACCAATAGAGGATTCACCATTCCTTTCTTAAGTTTAGTATAAGCAATTTATATGCTTCTTATATTCCTTTTCACCTCACCACTTAAGTTTATATATATTCCTATTTAATTTAGTTTTCACATTCCATATGAATTTTATTTATTTTCAACTTTGAACATTTAAATTTTATCTTCCATTTATAACTAGTTTATGTCAATATTTTAATTAGCTTCATTTGCTAATTTATTTTAGTTTCCTATTCTAAATAGTTTTGTCGTTAACAAAATTTTCACAAATTTTCTAACTCCCAAAATTTCTGAAAATTTTTGGCAGAGCCCCCTTTGTACGGAGGAGCTTTTGCAATTTGACAAAAGAGATAAATATATATACATCGGCCCACACGGTCGGAAAAACCAAAAACAGTTCATATTTCCTAATTAATTGCGTAGGCGTACCTTATTTAGCATTTTTAAGCAAGCGGCTTATTATTTTTAGCAAATAGCACAACCCAAATCCAGCCATACGGCTTCCAGGTACCTGTACTTACTCAATTTAAACATGTAAGTGCCAAATATATGAAGTTTAATAGCATATTACTTATTTGTAATAGTTAAAACATATAAATTCTAAAAGAAACTCATACCAAACATTTTTCCGTAAGCAATTAATATAGTTTCATGCTAATTCAACTGTTTCAATTAATTTATAAACCATTCTCATCCAATGTGAATGTTTTTCAATCCATTTGTATATAACTTCATTAATTTGAACGGTTTAAAACTCAATTGCTTACATTTAATTTATTAACCCAACTAGTTCCATTATTCAAACAAGTTCCATTCAAAACCATTAACAATTTAGGTCCATCCTATTTACCAATTAAACTTCCCTTTTATTTTAATCCATTCACAATTATTTATTTAGCTCAACACATTCCATTTAAATTTTATTTACAATTCATTTATTTACATTTCATTCCATATTTGTTTATTCCAACTATTTTATTTAGCTCAAAAACAATCCAAGCTATTTCATTCAATAACCATTTCTCCACTTATTTAAACCACATTTCATTTGATACTTATTTATTCCATCATTTATTTATTCGATATAATTAGTTCATCCACATTCACTTAAACCATTCTAACAAACTTGAAACGTTATATTTTCCTTATTGTCTCAAGTTATTTCAATCCTTTAATAATTTTAAATGGTTTACAATTATTTATTCTGGAATTTCATTCCATTAATATTATTCATAACTCACCGAATTTTATTTCGATTAAAAATTTATTTTCACTTGATTTAAAACCAATCCGATATTATTAAATTTGGTTAAGTTCAATTCAATTCAACTCTCTTTCATCCATTAAACTTAAGTCAATTTCCTTCAATTTATTCAAATTTTAAACTTAAGCTCATTTTCATTTTGCAATCAAGTTCTCTTTCCAATTTAACTTGATTTTATTTCAATCCAATCTCATTTTAAATTTGCAATTTCATTTGATTGGTTATTATCGAATTTAACTTCCCAGATTCAACTCATTCAATTTATTACCTGGCTATTTTCCAGGTTATCTTCACTTATTTGGATTTTATTTGCACATTCAAACCATTGCTATTTTAATCCATTTACATTTTTATTTGATACATTCCGAATTATATTTAATTTGTTGACACTTCAAGTTAAATTTTAATTAATAACTCAAGTTCTGATTCTAGTATTCACTTTTAATTTGCCACTCAATTTATTAACTCACAATTCAGCTTCATTCTCAATTACTTTCACTTCATCAACAATTTGAATCAATTTTAATTTATAACTTGAGTTTATTTCCAACTTCATCATAAACTTACAATTCAATTCCATTAACTAATTTATTATCCAATTAGTTCTCCCCTTATTCATAATCCAACACTTGAATTTTTATTCCAAATATCACCCCATTTAATTTTCTTAAGTTCAATATTTATTTTATACTTCAAGTTTGGATCCTCATTTCATTTTTCAATTTATCAAAATATTGATTTTGGGCATTGTATTCCATTTTAAATTTTATAAGTCACAACTTATATGTCATGCAATCACACTCATTCTAGGCTTGGATACATTCATCCATTATTTTTAATTCAAGCTTGTTATTTATTTATATCCCAAGCATTTTTTTTTGTTACCTTGGATTTTAATTCTTTTATAAGTTATTCTAATTTATTTACTTCGATTGAATTCTCATCCCAACTCAATTTTACTTTAACTTGGATTTTTTTAACTCAATTCGATTTCAACTCAATTCGAAGGTTTTTCAATCCATTCATATACAATCTCATTTCCATCTACAAATTTATTTGATCAATTATTACATTTTAGCTTTCTAGATTCAGCTCATCCAACTAATTTCAATCTAGTTATATTTTTATTTCATCAATCCAAGTTAATTTCATTTTAATTCTTCACTTTAGATTCACATTCCACTATCCAAAGCTTAAATTTCTTTCGGATTTAAAAATCATTTCCATTTATAAACTTACAACTTATCTTATCAGGATTTTTAAATTCCCGCTTTTGGTTTCAAATCATTTTGAAATTTCCAACATCTCAAAATCACACCTCTCAAAAATTTTAAACCAATCCTGGATTTTATTTTCAACAAATTTCCTTTTGAAATTTTCAAAACAACCAGCTTTTCCTGAACAAAACAATTTGGCAGCAATCCATCACTTCGAAATTCAAAAATGAATACTGATGATGCGGCCGTCATCATCAGAATTATTTTCCAATAATCCAGGCGATTTCAATGCTATATCACTTTCAAAATTCATTTAAAACAGATTTCCATTCAGAAATATCTCCAAAACAATAATGCTATCATTTATCTTTAAAAATACTTCCAAATCTCCGGGGTTTAAAATTCCAAAGCCTGCTTAAACCAAAATTGTTTTTCTTTCTATAATTCATTTGCATAGCTTATGTTCATACAAATTCTCATTTGATTATATTTCAATTTATCATTTACATTTATAATCCATATTTATGAATTTCATTTTATAATGAATTTATCCCTTCAAACTTTGGTTATATTTCCATTTTCTAGTTAAATTTTCACTTAACAATGATAATACTTTAATATTATCATTTCTAACATCCAAACAACCATATATTAGCTAAATAGTTTACAAAAACTTTCTTTATATCGAAAATATATTTTTGGGTAAAATTATTTCATTTACCCATTTTTAAAACAATACCGTGTCGATTGCTCTATTCAAGTGTTTAGAAATCTCTTCGATACAGTTGCGCGGACTGTGTCGACGAAGGTTCATATGCCACTCAATAAATCAACCAACACAATATTAAAACAATTTATATTCACTAACAAATACGCGCTCATATCTATTAATACGCTCAAACTCATTATAGAGTACTACGGACTCTAATTTATGAGTAATTCCCACCAGAGCCAAGGTTATCACCAACCTATGCTCTGATACCAACTGTAACAGCCCGCAAATCCGTACCCCTTGAGTCAACACTATTCTACAACAATCAACTCAAGTTGCATAGAAATACGAACCATTTGGGTTTAAGAAGAAGAGGTAGAAGAAGAGAAAACAAAATCAACATCAGAATCTAACCATCGCAGCGGAGTAAAATATAATAGATAATAAATACACTTTACTCAAAATCAAAATATATCTGTTTACATTACATCATCAGAGTACATCAGTCACAGCTCACATCAATGTCATATAATGGATACACAACAACTCAACACAGCGGAAATATATATATATATACAAGTACGAGAATACGTATCGTCATCTAGCTCGTCTCCTGAGCTCCATAGCATCATATCCTGTATTCTATAATACTCGGTCTGACCCGGGCATTACAGTTAAATAACACCCGAGTCAGTCTGGAATACCAGCGTGAGAAAATCACACCCAATTGATTATTAGAGTTTCAAAATCCTTTGAAAACAAAAGCATCTCGTAAGACCACGCCACAAATAAACATGTCGGGTTTTTACCTTACGATAGCTCAAACAATTTTTATAGAAATCCTGTGATATTATAATAGGGTCTATATACAAATACTTATAAAATAGCCAAAATTGTTACATTCATTAAATTCCAGCTACTAGCCACCGAAGTGGGTAATACAAACAAAACTCGTACAAGGCTCGTAGGGAAAATGGATTTCCAACAATGACTAGGCACCGGGGTACCACCTGTCACAGTACGGAACCTAGATCACCGTACCGAGGATTACTCCCTTCATCCCCTGCAACACAAGGCCGGAACCATTCCTTACTGAACAGTCCCGAACAAGATAAACCCCGTGGCTGGCACGACCAACCACCCACTAAGCCGAAATATATATAAGGGACATCTAGACAGGGAATTATCTTGTCCTGCTTGGGCATGCCCCACCTAACCTTGCTGCATATCCCCTGATTTTCAGTCATTCCCATTTGATGAGGCTTGAGGCAAAGCGTTACCTTTTAAGAACGTTTTCACTTAGAATGCTCATCGTCCACCTGACGATGTTTCGCAAGCATTCATCCATACAAGTCCGTCCCGGGTTCGAACGGAACCGAAGGCACTACTCCTACTACATCCATTTTGGAAATATCCTCAGGATTAGTAGCGACTAGCCCTTGCACTTTACTGCTCCATCTTCGATTCCGAACACGTTTTTCGCACGAAACGTACAAACCGGATCGAAGTGGTTTTCGAGAAATAAATCTCGATCCCGGTCTCTTCGAAACGATCAACGCATTGTCCAATATTGATAGTCGGTTATTTAACTATCAATTAATATTCACAAACAACCATCAACCAATAAATAATTCCCCAAATTATTTATGTATCTCAAAATATCCTCAAAGATATATTTCTATTTTCAATCCTTTGAAAACAGTTTCAAAACCATCTTCCTTTCAGAATAAACTTTCCCAAATATTTTATATCTCCTCTGAAATCACCAAGCACAAAACTAGATTTTTAAAATAATTTAAAACACTTCACTTTGAAATATATATAAATATATACTTTAAACCATTTAGGTTAAAAACTACTTTGATAATTTGTTAAACCACATACTATATAAATATTTGAAACTAAAGTTACTTAATAACATATATAACTAGATTTCCACTTTTGAAACCAAATACCAAGTCACTTTTTAAAATAATTACTACTATAATAGATTTGAGGAAATACTTACTTTAGAATTTAAATATTAGAAATAATAAATTTTCAAAAACATACCTTTTAAAACAAATTTTAAAACTATTAACTTGTATTTAAAAATTTACTTAAGATGTACTTAGTTATCCAGGGAGAATTCCAACTTCAACCACTTAAATCAATTTTCCAAATTGATTCCCAATTTATTTCCTTTGAAATAAATTTCTTTGCTTATCAGTTTATTTCGAAATTCAATTAATTATGGACTTTATTATTATTTCAGTTTGATTTTTAAACCCTTTAGCTGAAATATACAAATTTCAGGTTATTCCCAATTCCTTCTTCATTTTTCTTAAATAATTTAAATCCTAAATTTAAAAAAATTATTTTATTCCTTTAAACAGTAACATTGAAGTTTGAGTTTTTCTTAACTTTCTATTTATTCATAAATTTCTTTCCACACACATAATTCATTAATTAGCGGTTTGAAAACACTAATATTCTTTATCCAATTCATTTTAGTTTATTCACATTCTTTATAATTGTTTTCTTAAACATTTACTCCTTTTATTATTTCTTTCCAAAAATCCAATGCTATATAATTTGACAACTCAGAGTCCAGAATATATCCAAACAACTATAGCATTCAATATTTCAATATAATTCATCACAGAATATTCACAAAGCATAACATAGAATAAATAAACTATATATATATATATGATGAGGGACCCAGTTGGATCCCTCCAACCTGTTTTTCCTGCATCCACAAACGTAAGCACAATATAATATATCAATACCAAAATATCATACTATATTTCATCAATTCATTCAACCATTCAAACAATTGTTTAAATTTAATTATTTAAATTTAAATTTAACTGAGTGAGATTAACTCACCTTTGATTTTGATTTCGCCAATCCGATCCAATCCTGACCCATTTTCATACCTTGGATAACAATTGCATGGATTTATTAATATTCGAACAATTTGGGCAAATCAATTCTATCTAATAAATTTCATTTTATCTAATAAGTTAATTTCAACTAATTTTCTTTCTAAAAAATATTTCCTAGTTATCAATTAATTATATAAGTTAACTAAATAAATTGATTTCCATTTTATAAATTTAATTTAACTAAATCTTTGTTTTAAAAAAATAATTAAATATTCCTAAACTAATTTTCCCCTTTCTTTTTGTGCTTAAAAACTTTTATTTTTAAAACTCTGAATTTAAATTTAAATTCAACATCTAATTTTTAATTAAATAGACCTAACAGTCTTCGAAACTACACATACAAATTTCCAGTTTGAAGATTAAATTAAATTAAATTAAAATCCAACAACTGATACCTCACTGCCCCTCGAATCTCTGGCCCGAGACCACCGTGCGCATACCACCAGAATCTGCCACCACGAACTCCATCGAGTCTCTGACCATCGCCGACCTGAACAACTCTGCTCCACCTTTTCTAGGCTGCTCGTCGAAACCCACCCACGTTGAGAAAGGCCGCCATCATTAGAAGCCCCAAAATCGTGACGCAATCTCCCCAGCTCAGCCACGATCTCACATGTTTTCCCGAGCTTCGCCATTGCCATACGATCGCGCGAGCTCTCCCCCGATTCGCCATCGCGGTCACTTCAATCACGCACGCCCTCGCGCGTGTCAGTCGCGTTCACCTCTCTTTCTTTTTTTTTTTCAACGAACGGGTTTCGATTTATGGATGGAAGAAGAAAGGGATTGCGAACTAGTTAAAGGGAATGGTGACATGATTCCTTGCTTTGCAATTTGTTCGGCCATTAATTTAAAAAAAACGAACTGAATGATTTCGATTTGGAGGAAAGGGGAAGGCTTCGGCCTAATATTTATTTGAATAATCCCTTTTTTTTTTAAGATCTCGGTTTCCAATCTGAAGATAAGGCTTCGGCCTGATTTTATAAAAGTGAAGATGAATCTTGCGTTAGAAGCTAGGGGTAAGACTTCTACAAAAAGATTTGTCTAAGTAAATTAAATTTAAATTATCTTTCTTTATGTGTTTATAGGTTGTGCGATCAAACGGTAATTCCGAACCTAGCTTAAATTGAAATCCGACGATAATATAATATTACGGGTCCATAGAAACTGGTTTCGTCGACTCCCGAGACTGTGCCTCGGAAAACTATTTTTCAATTCAATTCAAACGATATATTTTTAAATAAATTAAACCAATCAGTGTTAAATTCTATTTTAACACTTCTATTATATTCGATGTTATTAATAAAAATTTTATAAGCTTTCAAATTATATTTTTAACAGGCTTAAAATCTCAGATTCAATAATTTTTCCCAAATTCTGATAATTAAATGCGACAATTAATTATTTAATAGATATTGATATTTGAAATTAAAGTTAATAATTAACCTTTGAATATTTAAAATTAATTAAATATTCTACTTTCACATATTCAAAAATTCCGGGTCGTCACAACATCGATCAATTCAACCATTCAAACTATTATTTAAATTTATTCACTTAAATTTAAATCTTAAATTCACTGAGTGAGATTAACTCACCTTTGATTTTACTAGTAACCCGATTCAGTCCAGCTTGTTCCCATGATTTAAGACCTTGTATAAACATTAGATGATATTATTAATATTTGAATTAATCTAATAATTAATTACCATTTTTATATAAATGTAACTCGGCTAATAAAATTTATCTTGAACTAATGATTTAATTCTAGACAAATAATTAAATCCTAAACTACTTTTCCTTTTGATCAATAAAAATTCCCTTTAGTACTGAAATAATTAAATTAGTTTTATAAAATAACTAATCACCCTAAACACATATTTTTAAACGAACTACTAAGTTTACAATGTGCATATGTATATTTATTTTATTATTTATTTAATTTTATTTTAAATAAACTCTTCAACATTTCTAAACTTCTATACATATCTTCCAGACCTTCCTATATATCTTTCGGTTTGTCTATATATATAAACTTTATCACTTTCCAACATTTAGGACTTTTCTTACTGTATAAACTTATATATATAAATAATTTACTTAATATACCCTACTGGTATTATATTTTCCTCATTGATAAAAATATTCTAATACAGTAATTACTCAAATTGCTCGAGTTACCTGTTAACCAAGGGTCGCGCACACACCCAGGCCTACGAACAAAGCCCTAAACAGAGACCCCTGCTTACCACGGCCTTGTCTACGTCTTTCACCATCAAGCTCCGAGCACCCCAGACTCCATGCGTCACTCGCAACCGTAGCCTTCCTTACACGAGGCTTTGCATCCCACTTGCTCGAGTTGAGTCGCTCGCCCAAACCCTAGTTGCCTCGCGCGCCACTTCGACCCGCGTCGCCCCTCCAAGCCACTGCCGTCCATCGTGATTCAATCGATCGCGCGTAACAATTCGTGCTTGCTCTCCATCGTGAAGTGGTCGTGACTTCCCCCCCCCCAAGATGCCGATAAAGTCGAGCCATAGAAATTGAATTCGATTCGCCTTAATGACAAGCTCGGCTTCGGTTTCGAATATGAGTTCCGCCATTTTTTTTCCGAACAGGATTGGGGCTTTGAAACGAAGGAGAGGGTGCGGCCATTCTTATATCGAAATGAACAGATCGATTTGGTTTTATATTTTTTTTATTAATCGATAGAATTTTCGATCCTTTTCCCTTCAGGCTTCGGCCATAATTTATTTAAGTGGGAATGGATCTGAAGAAAGGGGAAAAGGAGCTTGCATTGGAAGCTAGAAAAGTGAGGCTTCTATGAAAAGGTTTGGCTATGCAAATTAAAGTTAATTAATTCGTCTATGCATTTACGGATTGTATGATCCAACGGTAACTCCGAACACTGCGAAAACTGAAATCCGATAATAATATAATATTATGGATCCAATAGAACTGGTTTCGTCGAATTTCGAGATTGTGCCTCGGAGGGCTATTTTTAAATTCAAATTAAACGATAAAATTTTAAAACTGTACAAATCATTATTAAATTCAATTTTAAAACTTCTATTATCTTTAGTGTTATCAATATAAATTTTATGAGCCTTCAAATTATTTTTAAGAGGCTTAAAATTCTAGATTCGATATTCCATCCAATTTAAATTATTTAAATTCAATAATTAAATTATCAAATGAATTGTGATATTCGTAATTCAAGTTGAAACTATTATCTTGAATATTTAAAATCAATTAAATATTCCGCATTTAAATGCTCGAAAATTCCGGGTCGTCACATATGAGCTCAAAGGTTTTGTAGTTGATGGTTACTAGTGATATATTCCCAAATTGGTAATGTGGCATACAAAGTGTTGTTGAGCATTTGTTGATCAAAGCGTGGCTTTTGTATAAAGCGTAGCTTTGTAGACGAGACTTCGTCGGACCTCACACCCCAGGAATTGTCAAAACAGGAAATATGCGGCAAGGTTATTAGGGGATCGCGCCCCCTTAGTGTATGTCATTCTTTCTGGATATAGGTGGTATTATGGTATGGAGCCCTAATACTTAACCTTTGTTGTTGCTGCAAACTTATTACTTTATGGTTATTGGTGAATCCCAGGATTTAGGTCGGTCGCGACCGGGGATGGCATATTCATGTCAGTAGTTACCCAGTTAGGGGTAACCCGGCCTTGTTTTGGCAGAGATCCGGTTAGGTTCTCTGAACGTCATTCCAGAGGCGTTTCCATGTGGCAATGGGAAGTTCCTTGGCCTGACCATTTATTGAAAATCCAAACTCCAATACGCACCTTGTACGGTTTTAGTTGTATAACCTACCATGCAATGTGGCGGTAACCTGCTATTGAACATGGTAGCTATAGTAGGCATAAGTGCAAAATGTCTATGCTGGCTAAGATCTATATTATACTTTTGAAATGTTTTTTTCCACACTTTGCACTTATAATAATAATATTAAAGAAATTTGCGTGTCAAGCATATTTAACTATCATAAGAAGAAATCTTCTCCGATTCTGCGTTTGCATTGTGTGTGTGTGTGTGCGGAGGCCTTATGGTAGTCTCATTTTCTAAAAAGCATTGCGAATCTAATTTAAAATATTTCTCTGTTTATTATTAAAGATAAACTGCTTTAAGTTCTCACACCAGTCCCATGACTGACCTGGAGTTTATTGTTTCCTTTCTAAACTCTGAGTGCCCACCAATTTTAACACGGGCAGTTAAGAGTCAGGTTATCAGGTCATTCTGGAATTCAAGAGTGGCTATGGAGATCAGGAGCAAGCTAAATGGCATGGCATATCAATTAGTATATATTTCTTTTCAGCTGTTTGTTGTTGTAAACTTTGATAATGTAATGTAATGTGATGTAATGTAATAACTGGTATAGTCCTTTGTTTAAAAAGATATTCATTTATCTATTATATGCTGTTCCGCTGCGATTGTGAGATTCTTTTATTGTTTCTATTTTCTTCCTTCTTTCTTTCTTCTTCTATCTTCTACCTCTTCTTTAACCCTAACAGTTTGGTTTTACGGCATTTGATTACTCGACAGTTGATACAGTGGACGTATTAATGTCGACTTTCGTGCGTCGAAAATCGCTATCGTTACAAATTTTATAAAAGAAAAGGAAATTTGTTTTAAAAATAAATATTGTTTTATTTTTAAAAGTGTGGAAAGGAATTTACGAATTTGGAACGTAAATTTAAAATAAATTCAGAAAGATTTATAAATTGATTTGAATGAACCATTTGAGAATGGAATGTGTATTTTCCCTGGAAAGACGAGTATGTTTTCAATATAGCCTATAAATATGAAATTGAAGTTGTGAAGATGGTTTTAAGGAAAGATTATTTTGGAGAAATTATTTACTTGGGTTATTGTGAAAATCTTTAAAGTAAAGATATATTTTAATTTATTATAGAAGTGACTATTTAAAGTTTTAATTGATATTTTTTTTAGGAAATGGATATTTAAATAGTTACATCCTATCTAATAATTTTATTTTAAAATTAGTTTGGACTTGAATTTTTATATGAGATTTTAATATAATATCTTTGTGACTAATGTTTTAAATAAAGTGTTTTAAAATAGGGTTTATTCTGAATGTTCCAAGTATATATATTTGGATAAGTAATTTAAATCATTTTAAAGCATTTGAACTCGGCAGATTTTCAGTGGAAATAAATAAATATTTGGAAACGTAATCCGCATAAGAAAAAGTGATTTGAAATTTGTTTTCAAAGTATTGGAATGCGGAAAGTAATTCGAAATTTGTTTTCAAATGGTTGAAGTGTGAAATATATCTTGCGAAGATATTTTGAAAATAAATAATTGGGGAAAATTATTTGAAAATCTGGTAATTGTTGTGAATGTTGATTGATAGTTAAATAACCGACTATCAATATTTTCGTTTAAACGACATTTGAATTTCGATGCGACCGAGGGTCGGGTTCCAAGTGGATATCCGAAAACCACATCGAACCTTTGTGATTGTAATTGTTCTTTTATTTAAAGGATCAAAGTGAAAATTGTCGTGATTTGTTTGAAATCTGAATGTAACACTTTTTTTTGAAGAATAAGCGCTCGTTATTCGGATTAGCCGGGAGAGGACCTTGTGTCATAAAACCCATTTCGAATAATGATACGATGAAATGAGATTGCATTTGAAGATGGTATTGAAGACCTGGTATTTTCAAAAGCGAAAGGATTACCTGTCGAATGTCTCTGCACCGAGTTGCTTCGGTATAGAGATTTTATCACCCTTTGTGATGGGGATTCCGGATGTGATTAGTGAATATTCGGATTGCAAAGGCTTCTTTGAAGTGCTTTCGGTTCCGTTCGATCCCGGAACGGACTTGTATGGATGTGTGTCTGACTTTACATTTTGAGATGTAAAGCTGGTTTCTATAAATTACATTTCTTTTGGTGGCGGAGAATTTCTCTTAGCTTAACACTCTTCTCTGATACGTACGAGCTCGAAGATTATGTAGTTGATGGATATTAGTGATATATTTCCAATTTGGTAATGTGACATACGAAGTGCTGCTGATCATTTGTTGATCAAAGCATGACTTTGTGAAAAGTGTAGCTTTATGGACGAGACCTCGTCGGACCTCACAACCCGAAAATGATCAAAACATGAAGGATGCGGCAATGTTATTTGGGGGTAGCTCCCCCTGAGGGTATGTCATTTCCTTCTGTAAAAGGGTAGTATCATGGTATGGAGCCCAGATATTTTACCTATGTTGATACTGTAAATTTATTATACTTTGTGGTTGTTGCTTTGTGGTTGAGGATCCTCGGATAAAGGTCGCAAACGACCAGGGGATGGCATACTCGTGTAGTAGTTACCTAGTTACAGAGGTAACCCGGCCTTGTGTTGGCAGAGATCCGGTTAGGTTCTCGGGCATCCCTCCAGAGGCGTACCCATGTGGCAATAGGAAGTTCCTTAGCCTGGCCATTTGTTGGAAATCCAAAGAAACAATACGAGCCCTTTACGATTACAATTGTATAACCTGTCTATTCAGGACGTAGCTATAGCAGGCATAATATAATGGTACCTATGCTGGCTAAGATTAATATTACACTTTCGAAATGTTTTCCACGCTATGCACTAATAATAATATTAAAAAGGATTTTGCGTATCAAGCATGTTTGACTATCATAAGGAGAAATCTCCCCCAAGTCTGCGATTGCATCGTGTGTGTGCCGGGAGGCCTTATGGTAGTTTCGTTTTCCAAAATGCATAGCGGATTTCTTTTCCTTTCTTTGTGAAAATAACTGTTTTTAAGATCTTACACCAGTTTCACGACTGACCTGAAGTTTATTGTTCCCTTTCTAAACTCTGGGTGCCCACAATTTTTCCACACGGGCAGCCTAGAGTCAGGTTATCATTATTCTGGAGCGAAGTCAAAAAAAAGATGCTGTGGAGATCAGGAGCAAGCTGGATGGCGAAGCGTATCACTAGTATACGCTATATTCTTTTCCACTATTTTTTTTGTTGTAACACTACGTGATGTAATGTAGTAACTGATATAGTTCTTTGTTTTAAAGATATTTATTTATCTATTACATTCGATCCGCTGTGATATGTGAGATTCTGTTATTGTTTCTGTTTCTTCTTCTATCTTCTTCTTCTTCTTAAACCCTGACGGTTAGGATTTCCGGCGTTTGGTTGTTCAGATCGTTAGACTGACTTTCCGTCAGTCTATGCTTTTTGGATCAGACATGTGTAGGTTATTGTCGATTCAAAGGGTACGGATTTGCGGACTGTCACATTTGGTATCAGAGCATTTGGTTAAGAGACAAGCCTAGCTCTGATGGGTGTTACTCATTAGAGATAGAGTCAGCAGTACTCTAGAATGAGCGTGTGTGTGTATAATAATAGATATGAGCACGTATTTGATAGTGAACATAAAAAAATGTTTATGTTGTGTTGACTTATTGGTTGATTGTTTATAGATTCTGGTCGGTGCAGTCTAGCTAACTGTATCGATAGGGGTTTCTAAACTCTTAAACAAGATAAATCGACACGATATTTTTTTTAAATTAGGGTGAATGAAATAATTTTACCCAAAATTATTTTCGTAGATAAAGGAAATAATCTTTGTAAATTATATAGTATATGGTTGCTTGGTTGCTAGGAAACGATAATATTAAATTATTATCATTGTTATAAAAAAAATTGAAATAAGGTTAAGAAATAAAATCCATATACAAATGAGATTTATAAGTATAAATTGTAAAGGTGATTTACAATTTGAAATGGAATTCCAGAGAAATGTTTTGAACAAAAAAAAAATTTTAAGGGTTTGAAAAATTATGGAGATTTGGAAAGTTTAAATCCCTTTTGATTTTGAAAATAATTCTCAAAGGTTTTGGGGAAATGTTTTTGAAGGGATGAAAACTTTAAACTCTTTTCGGTCGTTGGAAAATAATTACGATGGTGATCGCGACATCATCGGTGTTCATTTTCAGGTTTCCAAAAGAGGAATTGCTGCCAAATTGTTTTAAATGGAAGTTGTTTGGAAAATTTGGATTTAGTTTTGAAATTCAAAGGATAATTTGAGTTGTTTTGAATAATGGCTTTGGAAAAGGTGGAAAGACTCTGGAATCGAATAAAAATAGTTATGGAATAAATTTATTAAGGTGGAAAATAAAATTGTGAATAAATAAATTTGCAATTGCAAGTGAATGAAAGTGAAATTGAATGTTGAAATTCATTTTGAATTTGTAAGCAAATAGAATTGAATTGGAATTGGATTTGATTTGTGATAAACAAAGTGAAGTATTAAACTAAAATTAGTAAGTGAAACTAACTGATGAATGACCAAATGGATAAGGTTTAAAATGGATTGAATCTAATATTTATAGATGAAAGTAAATTGAATTCATATGGAATTTGAAATCCAGTTTAAATACAAGTGGTTGTAAACCAAATGGTGAATTGAAATTGAATTGTGTTTGGGGATGAACAAAAGAATAAAACTGGAATTGAAAACTGAATATCGAAAACCAATTTGAATTGTGTGAAATAAAACGAAGTCGTAAAATTAGTTCGAAGCGAACTAAAGATAATAAAAGTGGAAGAAATAAAAGAATTTTTTTTTTGGTTTGAGATAAAATGAATTGGAATTTGTAATGAATTAGCAAATAAAACTAATTTAAAATAGTGATATGAATCAGTTGTGAATGAAAGATAGTTGATAAAGTTCAATATTCGGAAGATAAATTGAATAAAAATAGAATTGAAATTGTGAATTGAATTCAAATGAAATTAAAAATATAAGATTGAATGAAAATGGATATATAACTTAAATAGTGAAGTAAAAATGGTATAAGAAGTATATATTGAAAATTTTGTAAAGGAATGTGCAAAATAAATTTGAATGTTGTAATTGGATATTATGGCTAGCAGGATATACAGGTGTGTTACAGGGAAATGGAATTGGGATTTTGATTTTGAAGATAAATTTAAATTGCTCGACAAAAAGGTATGTATTTAAATTTCTATATGAGATTTGACGATTTTCTTGTCTAGTCACTTGGCTTTTTGTCTTCTTTTGAAATCTGGGGGCCGTGGTACCATTTTGTAGTCGTACGAAGCTAGCCATGCAAAGGAGAGGCTGGCGAAATTTTTTGAAAATTTAGGGAGTTAGAAAAATTTTGAGAAATTTTGAAAGTTTAAAATTTGAATTTAAATTTAAATTTGAATTGTTAAAGAAAACAATATTGTTTAGAACTTATAATTGAAGTTAGAAAGCTAGTTGAAATGATAATGGATCTTTGATAAAAGGATTTGTTTTGACAAGTTGATAAAACTGTTTGGTTAGGGAAAATAACAAACGGGTTAAGGATCATTCTTCTTAACTAGTAATTTCGGGACGAAATTCTTTTAGGAGGGGAAGGATGTGATGACCTTGAATTTTGGACAATTGAAACTTAAAAATTTAATTGATTTTAGATATTTTAATGATGGTTTAACTTGAATTTCAAAAATAACTATGGATTTGGCAATTAAACTATTAAATTTAATTTATCGAAGTTGGGAAAAAATTTGAATTTTCAATTTTAAGCTTGTTAAAAATATTTTCAAGGCTTAGAAAATTCATATTGATAATACTGAACATAATGAAAGCCTGAGAATTGAATTTGGAAATAATTTATTCAAATTTGAAATTTTATTATTTGAATCGATATTTAAAATAGCCTTCCGAGGCACCGTCTCAGATTTCAACGAAACTAGTTCCATTGGATCCGTAATATTGTATTATTATCGGATTTCAATTTTCGTAGCATTCGGAGCTGTCGTTTGACCGTACGATGAGCAAACGCGCTGAAATTTAAATTAAAAGTTCAATGTTTTAACTGGTCCGAAAAGGTATCTTTTCCATATGATCGAATTAGGACTCGAAACCTTTTTCATAGCGTTCGGAATAGGTGTATAACATTATAAACGCCTAGCGGCACACCTCGATAGGAGGTCGAGATTTTTGGGCTTCGATATCGGGACAATTTAAATTTAAAAATAAATAATATAATTGCATTGACCAGTCAAAATTTCACATCAGCTGTTTTCTTATCAATTCAGGCTACTGTAGCAAGTCGTCTTGAGCACGGTAACGTCCCGTCGTGTTTCCTTCCCTGTCTTCCTTAAGGGCGACAGTTGAAAGCTAAACGAAAAAAAAAGAAATCAAATGAACAAACGAAAAGATCTTCTCTTCATTTCAATTTGGTAATGGCAGTTTTAGATAATAAAAAAAAATAGAGTTCGCAATTAAAAAGTATGGCTGCCACTTTTAAATCTGGATCGAGTACCTCCCTTCTTTGATTTCAAAAGAAATAGAGTTCTCAGAAAAAAAAGGAGGAAAAAGACGAATGAATCGCGACGGCATGGAGCTCGAAATCGAGCAAGGTCGCGGCGAACTTCACGAATAGGGGAGCAGGTGCTCGCGTACGTTGAGACATCCACGGCAAGTCATCGTCGTCAGGAAGCTAGGGTTTCGCATTGAAGTTTGGGAATTCGCGATGCAGTGGCATGATGGCGGCGACTCAGGCATTCGCGCGCGAACAAAATGGAAGGTGGGAACGAGACCGTCGCGATGGCAAAAGCAGATGAAAGATTGGATCACGTGTCGATCGCGTTGCTTGCGATGATCGGCCGAGCGACGTCCAGGCTGTGGAGGTGGTGACTGCATCGTCGACACCAGAGTTTTGCAAGGGTAGAACGTGGGTGAGCTTCTCGTGGAGGCTGGGAATCGCGATAAGAAACTCTCGTGTGGGTAAGGCATTTTCTGCATCCTAATTTAATTATAGGATTTACTTAATAACAAAAAAAATTATAATAATAAATAAGCAGTAAACAGAGAAGAAAATAATATTCATATTTTCATTTACGGATTTAATTTTAATGGTAAGGATTTATATGTTTAATTGAATCCAAATTTTATTAGTTAACAAATTTTTTTTTATAAAAGAAAATTTGTTTGAAATGTAATGGTTTGTTTAAAACGAAATTCATTGGTTAACTAAATTTATTAAATGGAAATTTATTCTTAAATTATGGTTAGTTGACTAAAGCTATGAAATGGAAATTAATTATTCGATTAGAGGAATTAATTTGTTTAAATGGCTCATTTTACTTTTTTGTCATTATAAAAAAAGTATTTATCAAAGGAAATTTAGTTCTAAATTTCATTTTTAGTTAAATAAATTTGTTTAAAATTAAAAGTATTAGTTTTAAATAAAACTATTAGTTAATTAAAGTATCAAAACGAAAATTGATTGTTCGATTTATTTCGAATATTAATAAAATCATATAATTGTTATGCAAGGTTAAAACTGTGAAATCAAGTCAGAATTGAAATGGATTGCAAGACAAAAACTAAGGTGAGATCTTCTCACTTAAATTTTAATCGTTGAAAATTGTAGTTATTGATTTATGGTTGAATTATGATAGTTAAATTTAATTGTTGATTGTGTGCTTGGATGATTGATTTATTATTAGTTATATTAGTTTAGACCCTATGCGCCACATAATAGCGGATGATACTATATTAAACCAATATACCGTGATATTCCACCTCGAAGTGGAATTGGTATTATATATGTATTTGGAGTTGTTGATTTCCCGCATTATATAGCGAATGAGTCCCTATGCGCCGCATAATAGAGGATGATTTTTTATAAATCCCATATACCACGATATTCCACCTCGAAGTGGAATTGGTATTTAATTGTTGTGGTAACATCTGTGGATGCAGGGAAACAGGTTGGAGGGATCCAAATGGATTCGTCAAATAATTGAATTTATTTCAATATTATATGATGATCATTATAATCTGTGTGTGACTATTTGTGATTGAAACGGTTGAAGACTATAATTTAGCCAAATATAATTTTGGTATCGTAGGATACCAAAATAAATAAAATTTGATTTTTGAAATTTAGTAGAAAATTTATAGTAAATTAATTTTAGAAAATTAAATAAATTCAAAAGAAGGATTTTGTTTCAAAAGATAATAAATTTGGTGTTGAAATAAATTTAGAAATCAATTTTGGAAATTGATTTGGTATTTGAAAATAAATTTGGAAATAAATTTTGAATTTAATTCGGTGTTGAAAAGGAATATTTGGAAATCGATTTGAAAATCATATATCAATGGATATTTAGAAGTTTAAATTCACAATGAGAATTTCATAAAAGAAAAGGAAATTTGTTTTAAAAATAAATATTGTTTATTTTTAAAAATGTGGAAAGGGATTTAAGAATTAGGAACGTAAATTTAAAATAAATCCAAAAAAAATTATAAATTGATTTGAATGAACTATTTTAGAATGGAATGTGTATTTTCCCTGGAAAGCTGAGTATGTTTTCAATATAGTCTATAAATATGAAATTGAAGTTGTGAAGATGGTTTTAAGGAAAGATTATTTTGGAGAAATTATTTACTTGGGTTATTTTGAAAATCTTTAAAGTAAAGATACATTTTAATTTAATATAGAAGTGATTATTTAAAGTTTTAATTGATATTTTTTTAGGAAATGGGTATTTAAATAGTTATACCCTATCTAGTAATTTTATATTAAAATTAGTTTGGGCTTGAATTTTTATGCGAGATTTTAATATAATATCTTCATAACTAATGTTTTAAATAAAGTGTTTTAAAATAGTGTTTATTCTGAATGTTCCAAGTATATATGTTTGGATAAGTAATTTAAATTATTTTAAAACATTTGAACTTGGCAGATTTCCAGTAGAAATAAATATATATTTGGAAATGTATTCCGCATAAGGGAAAGTGATTTGAAATTTATTTTCAAAGTATTGAAATGCGGAAAGTAATTCGAAATTTGTTTTCAAATGGTTGAAGTGTGAAATATATCTTGCAAAGATATTTTCAAAATAAATAATTGGGGAAAAATTATTTGAAAATCTGGTAATTGTTGTGAACGTGGATTGATAGTTAAATAACCGACTATCAATATTTGCCTTTAAACGACATTTGAATTTCGATGCGACCGGGGGTCGGATTCCAAGTGGATATCCGAAAACCACATCGAACCTTTGTGATTGTGATAGATCTTTCATTTAAAGGATCAAAGTGAAAATTGTAATGATTTGTTTGAAATTTGAATGTAACACTTACTTTTAAGAATAAGCGCTGGTTATTCGGATTAGCCGAGAGAGGACCTTGTGTCATAAAACCCATTTCGAATAACGATACGACGAAATAGGATTGCATTTGAAGATGGCGTTGAAGACCGGGTATTTTCAAAAGCGAAAGGATTACCTGTCGAATGTCTCTGCACCGAGTTGCTTCGGTATAGAGATTTTATCACCCTTTGTGATGGGGATTCTGGACGTGATTAGTGTATATTCGGATTTCTTTGAAGTGCCTTCGGTTCCGTTCGATCCCGGAACGGACTTGTATGGATGTGTGTCTGACTTTACACTTTGAGATGTAAAGATGGTTTCTATCAAATACATTTCTGTTAGTAGCGGAGAATTTATTCTCTTAGCTTAACACCCTTCTCTGAGACGTACGAGCTCAGAGGTTATGTAGTTAATGGATATTAGTGATATATTTCCAATTTGGTAATGTGACATACGAAGTGCTGCTGATCATTTGTTGATCAAAGCATGACTTTATGAAAAGTATAGCTTTGTGGACGAGACCTCGTCGGGCTCACAACCCAAAAATGGTCAAAACAGGAAGGATGCGGCAAGGTTATTTGGGGGTAGCTCCCCCTGAGGGTGTATCATTTCCTTCTAGAAAAGGGTAGTATCATGGTATGGAGCCCAGATATTTTACCTATGTTGATACTGCAAATTCATTATACTTTGTGCTTTGTGGTTGAGGATCCTTGGATAAAGGTCGCAATGACCGGGGATGGCATACTCGTGTAGTAGTTACCTAGTTACAGAGGTAACCCAGCCTTGTGTTGGCAAAGATCCGGTTAGGTTCTCGGGGCGTCCCTCCAGAGGCGTACCCATGTGGCAATAGGAAGTTCCTTAGCCTGACCATTTGTTGGAAATCCAAAGAAACAATGCGAGCCCTTTACGATTGCAATTGTATAACCTGCCTCCTCAGGAGGTAGCTATAGCAGGCATAATATAATGGTACCTATGCTAGCTAAGATTAATATTATACTTTCGAAATGTTTTCCACACTATGCTCTAATAATAATATTAAAAAGGATTTTGCGTATCAGGCATGTTTGACTATCATAAGAAGAAATATCCCCCAAGTCTGCGATTGCGTTGTGTATATGCCGGGAGGCCTTATGGTAGTTTCATTTTCCAAAAAGCATAGCGGATTTCTTTTCCTTTCTTTGTGAAAATAACTGTTTTTAAGATCTCACACCAGCCCCACGACTTACCTCGAGTTTATTTCTCCCTTTCTAAACTCTGGGTGCCTATAACTTTTCCACACGGGCATCCTAGAGTCAGGTTATCATTATTCTAGAGCGAAGTCGAAAAAGAGATGCTGTGGAGATCAGGAGCAAGCTGGATGGCGAAGCGTATCCCTAGTATTCGTTATATTCTTTTCCACTTTTTTGTTGTTGTAACACTCTGATAATGTGATGTGATGTAATAACTGATATAGTTCTTTGTTTTAAAGATATTCATTTATCTATTATATTTGTTCCGCTGCGATATGTGAGATTCTGTTATTGTTCCTGTTTCTTCTTCTATCTTCTTCTTCTTAAATCCTAACGGTTCAAATTTCCAGCGTTTGGTTGTTCGGATCGTTACATTGACTTTCCGTCAGTCTGTGCTTTTTGGATCAGACATATGTGGGTTATTGTCGATTAAAAGGTTACGGATTTGCGGATTGTCACAAGACATGTTTTATGAAAGCCTAAAAACAATACAAACGCGTGCAAAGTTGTGTTACTTAACCAGTATTCATGTTCCATCAGTAACGATATTGTTTCATCAGTAATAAAATTCATGTTTCAGTTTTCATGTTTCAGTTTGTGATGTTCACAAAAATTCAATTATTAGGTTCATGACTCTGTTTGAATTACACAATTTTAAATTAAATACCAATGTAAAATTATAGGCTTAGTTGTCCGAATGGCACGAGGCCATCTTGCATCCAATACTATTCTAGATCGTTTGAAACTGAGACATCAAGCAATGTTTTACATAGGATTTTGGGCTGCACATCAGGCATTCATGGACATAGTTAATAGATTATTGATTTTGATCAAGTTATGAAATCAATAGCAAATTGAAACTGAAACTAACGTGAACGCATTTCAATTTACCTTACTTCTTAGACAAATATATCATCAATACTCATTTCAGTCTATAATACATAGTTAATAGAAAATTGACATGTTGTTTTAGTCTGAAGACAGCAATTATAATGACACTATATTGTATTCTCTTCCCTTTTGGAATATTGCTCTAGCTTGTCTTTGATGTTAGCTTGATGTTATTCCTATATATTTCACAAAGTCCATGTGCATATCAATTTGATGTTTGTTTTCTTGCAAAATATATAATTTTCGTATTGTTTACTTATTAAATTTTATACACTTTTTATTGATAATTTAGCAATATATATGTTATTTGAAAATTTTCTATTGCCATGATGATATATTTATATGCATCAAGGAATATGTATAAGATCGGAGGAATGAAAGCTGATGTTGATTTTTGGCTATACTGAAAAGGCGATTTCTACAAGGTTTTAATTGTTAATTAATACTCATATATCACTCAACCTCAACAAGAAATCAAATCTAGATGATTTATTAAATTATGTGATATATTTAACAATCTGGACCAATGCAGATGCATTATTGAAACCACCATGATGCTAGGATCATCAATGGTTGCAACATAATTATATTAGTAGATACAATAAAATAATAAGTCATGTAGTTGGGATTGTGTCATATTCCTCATATCTTTTAGAGTTTACAAGTCAATATCTTTCATCACGTACTAACACTTTAACTCACTAGTAATTTCAATACTTGTTTCTTTATTTCAACAACTAGTCCCATTATATATGTGTTTGTGTGTGTATATAATGTTGTATCCTTTAATTAGGTTTTAGATATTTTTTTGAAACGTATGGTTTAAATAGTTAAGCAACACATGGTATTTTCTTCTTCTCTAAGATCTTTTAACCAGTCATTTTTTCCACTGCACAAAAACGTTCTTTGTTTTCAAATTGAAAATATAGGGTCAATTTTCGTTACTAAGTAAATACATATATATTAAACGTGAATCAGGCATTTCAATCTATTATATCAATGCATTCTCAAAGAAACGAGTATTGATGATATATTGATTAAGTAAGGTAAATTGCATTCTTAAAGCAAAAGAGCAAATGTGATTTTGGTTGTATATTTTGGTTAGAAATATAATCACAATATAGTTATATACAGTAGTAAGATAAATACCATTCTTACCTAGTATATGCATTGATATATAACGTGATAGATGTTGTTGATCATATTGCATTAGCGTTTTGTTCATTTTCAATGACTAATGAAACATCTTATCTTGAAATATTAATAAACAAAAAGATCGACTAATGCTCAATTTCAATTTAAAAATAAATTAATATGCTACACAACATCTACGCATCACATCTGTTGGCTCTGGACCTTCGACGATGTGATCAAAGATATTTTCGTCCACGCTTTAAGTCATCAATTACCATTTCTTTGAAGGAAAAATAATATTGCGACTAACGTATACTATGAACGTAATATAATCCTAAAAGTCCATCGCTGAAGCCTAACCTTGTACTAGCAAAGTCATGCATCTTCAGTTTATTTGAATGAAATGATATATTATTATCTGTGAAATAATTTCTGGATGAAAATGAAACCAACTAAGAGATTTGCAACTAATAATGGAAACTTATGTGGGAAACTAATTCCATCAAGCCTAAACTTGTGAACAATAAATAATGTGAATATGAAGTATTTTTAAGATATACAATTATAACAAACATTGTTGAACAAATACAACATTTGTTGTTGACTGTTGTCATGTTTTCATATTTGATCCATAGAAACTATGTAAAAAAAGAGGCTGCATTAATAAGTTGGCAACTGTTATGTAAGGAAACAACCATTTTATTTTACTTTTACTTATAAACTTTCACCATCTATCCTTGACAAATTGAAATATGTAGGAAATAATTCAGACCGCATTCATGTGATCAACTGCCAAGTTACAAGTCAAAAATTGTAAATTTACAGAACATGGAGCACCTCTTGATGATGTGTTGTGTTTTTCATCACCTCGACCAAACTCATCAATCTATTTTGGATGAGGAGCTTAATTTGTGCTATGCTTAATGCATAAATTTTCATAATCCAGCCATTACATCTGTCATTAGTTCTTATAAAGAAATATGCTTGTATAAGTTCATAAAATATAATATAAAGTAGTTTCGACGAAGAAGAAGTGTACATACGACCGTTATAAGTTTATAAGTCTAGCGTTGCTTGATTGCACTTGTCTTAACTACAGATGTGCAATGTTTGCTTCTGAACTTTAGTTTGTCACACCTTAATGTAAGTTGAAACTCGTTGTTGTGTCAAGTGGAACGAATTATGCATTGTGTGAAATCATCACGTCATCTTCTGATCTTCATGAGTTCCAAACCACAAGTATATATCTTAATTCTTAACGTCTTTTGTGTGAACACCAAGATTTCTATAGTAGTCTGTTTTATTAGATGGGTGTGTTACGATTTCAGTGTATGGTCAACAAATAGATATCATGTTCCGCATTATCCAGTGTATAATCATTATTTCATTAAATTTAAGTATGGATATAGTCGAAAGGGCAAAAAAGCGAGATGATCAATATGATTCAAATAGATAAATATATTCAACTACTATTTCCCTAATAAGTACACTTTTGATCAATCTATCTGGCTTGACCTTAATCAAAGCCCTCGCATATTATGTCCCTCCTAACAGATGATTCATAAAAAAAACTAATATTGGAACATTTCGTTCAATTTATGTCAATGTATAATAGCGGAGAACACACTACACTAGTTCTTTCTAATTTTAATAAAAAATGAATCTTGATATTTCAGCTATAACTTCACAAATAAGAACAACAATAAACCTGCTTTTTTTATTTCCATGTAAACCAAAATGAAAGCTACAAATTTTATAGATGTCATATTCAAACATCTAACTGCCTTAACTATTTCCTTGATAGATCATGGATTACCTCATACCTTTCGCTTAGCATTAAGTTTTCATAAAGCCAGACTGATCTAAATATGAAAGTCTAAGTATCTATTAATTTGCATTTATATTCCTAATTTAGCACAACTTAGTCCATGCACTACAAGTAATGATGCGACTATTGATATATTCTGTATGCAACTTAATCATAAAAAATACGAATTTGATTAAAAAATAAACAAAATAACACATATTCTTCATCCAGTTATCGCTGAATAAAAAGTAAAATACAAAAAAGAACGAAAGAAATGAGAAAGAAGTAAAGTTCATAATTCTCATTTTAATCTAATCTAATCTAATCAAGATGATTCGTTTAGGTTTTTGATTATTTTGTGCCTTTTCTTTGCGCTTGTAACAAGGTAGCTATCATAGTATTATATTTCAGTTTGGAACATAATACTGACCTTTGCATTATATTTCCTAGCATAAAGCTTTACATCTGAACATATATTAAGCTACTGCCCATAGAAAACCATATTTTGTCATGTATAAATTGATAATTCGTACGTTACCATCATATTTTTTATTTAATTATTAATGCATATGCTTTGTATTCTAGAAATTTGCTTCTTTCCACATTATATACGCCGATGGAAAAATTTTAGGTTCATTTACACAGGTAAATAGATAGTACAATATTTTAAATCATGTTCAATTTCGAAAATAAAAAATATTTGATAGTAAATATTATCATTATGCCGTTTTTTTGTTTTTTTCATTAAAGAGCAACTAAGGAGCATGAGCACGGGGCTTGGTGTTTTGTTGATGCTGCAAGAAGAAAGTTAAGAAATGTAGAGAAACTTTTACGCACTTATGTAGATTGTCGAAATCTTAGTCAACATCATGATGACATTATTGTTGAACATTTGATTATAAGAGGGATGGATCTTAACTACAAGAGCAGTAAATGGTATAATCATGACGAACAAATCAATGTAGGCAATGAAATCAAGTTGGATAATACACATGACTTACTTACAGCCATTCAGTACGAAGATGAAGATTTTTTGAATATTACTTTTTTTCAATGATAAAGAAAAGGAGGATGAGAAAAAGAGGGAGGAGGATTAGTTAAAAAATTGGAAGATGCAGAAACCCCCTTGAATCCTGATTGTATAGATCAAACTAAATTATCCACCATAACTGCTTTATACAATCTAAAATGTGAGACTGGATTATCCGATAATGGTTTTGATAAGTTTTTGGCCTTGCTACGATTGTTGTTGCCAAAGAATAATGTACTTCCTAAGACTTTATATGATGTAAATAAATTTTATAAAGTATTCGACATAGGATTTGAAAAGATTCATGTTTGTAAGACGATTGTTGTCTTTTTAGAAATGAGTACTAAGATTTAGATGGTTGTCCTAAATGTAACTCTTCAAGATGGAAGATAAATGAAGACTCAAAGGAGATTATGCAAGAAATTCCAGCTAAATTTTTGTCTTTTTAGAAATGAGTACCAAGATTTAGATGGTTGTGCCAAATGTAACTCTTCAAGATGGAAGATAAATGAAGACTCAAAGGAGATTATGCAAGGAATTCCAACTAAAGTGCTGAGATACTTTCCAATCATTCCAAAATTTAGGAGAATGTATGATCTCAAAAATGGCGGAAGACCTAAGATGACATTTCAATAATAAAAGTGGTGATCAAAAAATGCATCACCATATGGATTCTGTAACATGGAATTTAGTGGATGAGAGGTGAAAATCATTTTCATCCGATCCACGCAATCACAGATTTGGTCTTGCTACAGATGGTGTCAATCCATTTGGTTTGATGAGCTCCAAATATAGTTGTTGGCCCAATATGCTTGTGACATATAATCTCTCACCTATGTTGTTTATGAAGAAGGAAAATATTATGCTAACATTACTAATTCCTGGTCCAAAGCAACCCGGAAACGATATTGATGTATATTTGGCGCATTGATAGAAGACTTAAATCATTTGTGGAATAATGGAATTGATTTTTATAATGCGTTTAGTAGAACCATTTTCAATTTAAGAGCAATTTTACTATGGACAATAAATGGTTTTCCATCCTACGGAAATCTTGTAGGATATTGTGTGAAAGGTGAAAAAGCTTGTCCATTATGTGGTCAAATCGCATCATTGATGATTAAAACATAGTCGAAAGATTTTTTATAAAGGACGTAGAAGGTTTCAAGATCCTTCACATCCATGGAGGAAACATAAAACTTGGTTTGATAATACCGTAGAAAAAGGCAACAAGGCTAGAATTTTAACTGGAAGAAACGTTCCTATAATTTTGAAAGGCTTTCCAAATGTTTTTGGCAAAAATAGGAATAAAGAAACCAAAAAGTGGGAGATCAAGAAGAAGTTAAATGTGAAGTTGAGTACGAAGATAACAAGAAAAAAAAGGAAGAGTGAACATAATAAAAAAGATAAAGATGAGAGAAAAATGAGTTGTTAAGGTGGAAAGAAAGATCAATCTTCTTTGATTTGCCATATTGGTTTAAAATTATACCTTTTCTCATTGGCCTAACAATAAAAAAAATTATCTCATTGAACCGTTATATTATTAATATTTGTAGGAACTTCCCTTGCGGTATAACTTAGATGTAACGCATGTGGAGAAAAATGTTGTTGAAAGCCTATTAGGCACAATGTTGCATGGTAATAAATCGAAAGATGGTACTAATTTCAAAAAGGATTTGAAGGATTGGAGGATTCGACAAAGTCTTTATGTGCAACCTCGTGGAAATAGAACTTATCTTCCACCGGCTTTGTATACATTGTCTTTGTCTAAAAAAAATATTTTGTAAAAGATTATATGATTTTAAGGGTCCTGATGGTTATTGCTCAAATTTCATAAGATTTGTATCTTTAGAAATCTGCAAAGTTAGTGGTTTGATGTCACATGATTATCATGTTCTAATGCAACAATTGCTATCCGTTGCAACTAGAGGATTACTGCCAAAGAAGGTCAGAACAACAATAGTTCATCTATGTTCTTTTTTCAATAAAATATGTCAATATGTTCTTGAACAAGGGAAGTTGTGACAACTTGATAATGAGATTATTGGAATTTTTTGCGAGATTGAACGATATTTTCCACCATCTTTTTTTGTTATAATGATACATTTGATAATTCATCTTGAAAGATAAGCACAATTGTGTGATCTGGGTCATTTTCGTTGGATGTTCCCATTCGGATACATGAAAACACTTAAAGGTTACGTAAGGAATTATGCACGACCTGAAGGGTGTATTGTAAAACTTATCTTGCAGAAGAGTCAATGAGAATTTTTACTGAATTTCTAAAAAAATAAGTACAAATAGAGGAGATACAAATTCAAGACAAAGATTATGAGAACAATATGATACTCGAAGGATGTCCAATTTTGAAGCCGAAGACAATTGAATTATCATCTAATGATAAAGATATTGCTCATTTTGCCATGTTAATGAATATGGCTATGGTGGAACCATATTTAGAGTAAGTACATATTATATTTTGATTCTATTTTTTGGATAAATTGCATCATTAAATATTACTTAACAAATTTTTTTTGAAAACCAGTATGCATTTAGAGGAGCTACAAAATTTAGATAAGCGCATGGAAAAAAATGCAAAGTTGCTTTGGACAAAACATACAAATAATTTCTCCGATTAGATTAAAAACAAGGTTAGTTTAATTTTAATTTATCCTTTCCTTGGCAAGAATTCATTTTTTTCAAAATTTATGTACACTGAATTTTTCACAGATACCCATTCACTCAAGGAATGATGAAATGTAAAAATGGATTGCCTTTAGTCTGAGTTGTAGTGCATTGTCCGATAAAGGGTATGTAATTAACGGGTAACGTTTTTGCACAAAAGACGTCGAGTGCAAAACTCGAAATTACAGAGTGACTTATGATGCGACTACCATGTGTAAGGCAAGTGCAAAAGATATTTCTTAAAGAGTTGACATCGTCACTTATTATGGGATAGTGACTGACATAATCAGTTTTTTATATTCCCGTATTTAAGTCTCATTGGCAAATATAGGAAACGGAGTAAAAGTCGAAGATGGATTCACTCTTGTCGAATTTTACATCAAAATAAAGCTTTATTTGTAAAAGATCCATATATTCTTGCATCTCAAGCGAAAAAATATTTTTATTTAAGAGAGAATGATCATTCTAACTGGTGTATTGTAATGAAGGCACCACCAAGAGGTTTTCATGAATTAGAGACAGATGATCATGTTATGGAAGTTAACTTTGTTAGGACAGATTATGAAGAGACTGGTATGAATATTGATTTCATGGAGAATATTAGTTATGTTAGAGAAGATTGTAAAGACATATTTGAGTAGATTTTCAACCTTATTTTCTTGTGAGGCTTGTTATGAGTATTTGGCTCGTTTATTCTTGTAATGAGTAGATTTTCAACTTCTCTAACTTCTTTATTAAGTTGATTGTCTGCATCATTTTGAATTTGCCGAGCTGTAGCAGATGTTATTTGTTTTGTTTATGTTTTTTTTAATATATCGATATGACACTAAAACCTGATTTTACTTAACTTGCACTTTCCCTTCATGTATCGTTGCTAGCAATCTTATTGGCATTGAAACTGGAAACCATTGAAAGATAACTTGAAGCCATTGAAAGAATATAAACTATAATGTATTAATGGTCTTTCTGGACCTCCATCTATTTTTGTGGCATGATAAATATGAAACTAATTGGTGTAAATTTTATTTATTAAAAAAAATTAAATCATTAGCATCTATTAATTTTCTAATGATAAGTATGCTTCAAAGTTGTTTGTTAATTTACTATGATATTTCATGCCACCTCAGTGAGATTTGATTACAAGAATTATGTTTCTCTTGACTTATGCTTTCGGACATATGTAATCTTTTTGGTTTGCTTATTTATCGTAGGTAAATATATGTCTGTGTTAACATGGTCTCTTACAACATTTTTTTAAATTTTGGTTTGCCTTAATGCATTTGCCAAGTTTCTAGATAATGAATTTAATAATGATTTCACCACGATGTTGTGTGTTATTTATAACTCGTTCATTTTGTTCTGTAGTTTCTTGTTGTCCTTATTTTAAGTTTAGCGAGATAATTGATCTCTGTCAAACTAATGTTTCACCATTCACATTAAATAAAATACTTGTTGGAACTAATCCATCAACTATATTGCGCATTCTACCAGTCATATGACTAATTGTGTGCTGACTATACTTGTACGGTTCAAATTTTTATGTCATAATGGTAGATTGGTAAAGATCTAAGGCAAATATAAATCTGAGACAAGTTTATGTAAAAAAATGCAAACTTTTGCTATGTATTTTTAATTAAGTCGATGAACCGCTTCTTAATTTTTTTATGTGAATGACTTTATAAATTTAATTGCAAAATTAGGAACAACATCCATTAGTTTCTCTCATTGCTATATGCTTACCTATTCTTACTTCATGTAATCTCACACCTTTTTGTAACATGGTCAATTTTTGTAACAGAAAATGGGCAGGGCTGTGAAAAAGAGAAAGCATACTGAAAGGCAAAAAGAAGCCGAAGAGCCTAAAGCTACACCCATCAAACGCATTACAAGAGATGGGCTGTTTGAGGTAGACAATGAGATTCATAATGAAAACAATCCACAAGAATTAGACAAATATCAGTTACAAAACGAACAAAGCAACAATGCTCAACTACAAGATAACTCAGAAATAGACGAAGACAATGCAATTTTTTTTTTGAAAACCCAGGAGAACCCGGCGGGCCGGCAAACTCCTGAGGAGGCCACATTAAAGCCGCTCGCTGATCCAAGCCCCCATGCCCCCAAGTAAATTTATATAGGATAGGGAAGCGCATGGTAGAAATCGACCTTGGGTCTTTTTACCAGAACCCAAGCCTCCTTTCCACTACGCTGCACCCGACGAAGACAATGCAATTCGATTGGAAGAAAATTCTTAAGGTGCAATGAATGGCGAGAGGCATATGCATGGTGCCAGTGCATGTCTAAATGTGGGGAAAAAAGTAGAGGGCCAACTAAAGCTAGAATGCTTCCATTCAACTCTCTGGAGGTAATCGAAGTAGAATTTAATGGTGCCGGTGAACCAATAGGAGATGGTTAGATCAAGTTATCTTCCTTTTTAGGGCCACTTGTACGAGAAGTGGTTTCGATCACATTAAATGATTGGAGGCGCCTTAGTGATGATTTGAGAGATGTTTTATGGGAAAGCATTCAGGTGACATATCTTTCTTACCAACCTAATATTAATTATTACCAACCTAATAAAATTTAGTGAATTCTTACTTCAGTTTTATCACCAAGTTTGTTGTTAATTGAATCAGCTATATCAGCATAATATGAGTTTATGATATATTGTAATTTAATTGTTGTTATACCGACCATACTAGATTAAAATTTATAGCATATGTATTTTTTTCCTTATATTGAGATGCATATGTGTTGCAGCTAAAATAACTCATCTGCTTATCATGCATAATTTAGATCATGACATCACATATACATAACATAAATGGAAAGAAGGAATATCTGTAAAAAAGCAAGATGAACTTCCTTTGGCCTATTGTGAAAGTATTGTTTTCTAAGGGTTCAAAAGAGACACAACAAATGTCTAACAAGCAATTCATAATTCATCTTTAAAGTGGACTGAAATTAGCGTATCAGGTGTTCATTATATCAGGTGGATCAAATAATTTAAAGTAGAAAAGGATAGTTATTCCAATGGGATACTTCTAAATTTTATATGATAAATATCAGTTGTATTTTGATATTACTTAAGTTCTCAAATTCTTTATCGTTCAATATACCAAATTGTATATGATTTAATATTCAAACCGAGCATTATTTGCAATGGTTGGTTTCACAAACACTACACTTCTCGGTAAATAAATTTTTCATCAAGTACCACATATAAACATGGATATAATTATTTATATTTTTTGTATGAAAATTTGCTTTTGTTTTTTTAGTTGCAGTTCCTATCAATTTTTCCATTCTTCACTTCAAGGGTATATATTTCTCTTGGTAATATTAATGCGTCACTTGTAAATATTCATATAATTAGATGGCATAGTAATATTTTGAACTGTATACGTTATTCTTACCAACCTAGAGAAATAAGTGAGGGCAGACTAAAGTATCTTGCGCGATTAATTTATTTAGCCGTATATTTCTAAGTTAAACATTCAATTACTCAATTCCCTCAAAAGAGAAATCAAAAGTTTGCAGAAAGTGACAAGTTTATTAGAAAAGTTCATTTTTTTATGAACTTAAAAAACAAATAAGTTGGAAAACTTAGAACTTATGTAAAAAACTAAGGTTTCTTTCAAAATGATTGAAAAAAGAACAAAAAGAATTTGAAAATTTTCAACAGGATTCAATAGCCCAATTTCCTTCCGTTCTAAAAAAATTAGAACAAAAAAACCGCAAAGCAATCTACTAGAATTCGAATACTCAGTTTTTTTAATTTTTGGAATGCATTAAATTAAATAACAAAAAAGAATCTCAGATCAGTTTCCTACCCCGTAGTAGTAACGTTAAATAAATCATTGAATAATTATTTATGTACTTATATATACCAGATAAATATCTATATGAATTATAGTTGTTTGGCTAATTATAAGGTTCATATAATTAAGGTGCGTACATCATTACTTTATAGGAAATTCAAAAGAAAAAACCAAATTTTTTATCATCAAAGGTGAAAAGTAGAAATTAATGGTCTAAATAGCAGCAAGATTGAAGATGACCAAGAAGAGAGAAAAAATATTTACCTATTTAGAATGTAGAAGAATGGAAGACATCTCAAGTGAAAAGCGATTGTATTATTTATATTACATTAAGTCTCGGCTTCAAACATTCCATCTGTCAATCTACAGGTTTGGGATAAAAAATGAGCAAACTCAATGTTCCATGCATTGGTGTCCTTAGTGGAGCAGTAAATCAATATAATTAATTACTGGTGGACAACCTACTATAACTAGCAGCTTTATTTATGAACTTAAATAAACTAAAACCATGCCAAATAAGTATTTTTTTAGAAAGAAGTGCAACAATAAGATTTTATGTGGATATAATATTATCATCTACTGAATAAAATGACTTCCTACCTGGATCAGTTATCCATCGAATTGCAAAACTTAGGCAGCAAGCTATCCTAAGTCATTCACCCAATCAATGTCTTGCGAAATATTTGCATGTCTTGTGAAACTCCAAAGTGTCGCCTCCTGTTTTACGAAGCTATGCCATATGAAGACTGGGAGCTACCTCAAAAATCTAAGTCAAACTGAGCAAATTAATAACTAATCTAGCTTTTTCTGAAGTACTTGATCGTATTTTAGATAGTTTGTCACTATATGCAAATGAGATGCAATTAAATTTGGTTAACAATTTTTAATGACGAATAAAAATGGTTGTCTGGGAGTAAGAAGTAATATTAATACATACATAGGGGTTGAAGGTTATCAATAAATTCATTCTTCGGGGCACATACTTTAGATTTTATTTCATTTTATTATATTTTATTTGTTTGTTTTGTTTTGTTTTTTGCTTCATGATAAAATTTGATTTATTACTCAAGCATGCAAAAGAAGCTCTTTCTTTACATATATTTTTAAATAATCATAACTGAGAAAATAAAAGAAAGATTTATTTACTACCTCTATTGCTACAAATAAGTGGCCTTTCCTGCTAGTCTGGTCACCCTTCAACTTCATCTATATAGGAACCAAATTCTAAATTTATAACAAATACATAAATTTCCAAATCATTAACAAGAACTAGGTAATATATTTGAAAACACCATTTTCGTTTTTAGAAGTCCATGATTTGCAGATAAAATTACGTTCATATGTTATTGTTTTGCTAAATTATTTATGTAGTTGTGGGTTACCCACAAAACATTGAAGCAATCTTTTGATTTTTAATATGCACCTTATAGTTATGTTTCTTCATATTGAATCCCAAAGGTTTAGCAGTTAAACATTAATCATTGTTCTAACTTGTAAATACCATTATATGTAGATTGTTTGTAGATTATCGCTTTGTTCACTGTCTAGTTGTGTATCTGCAAATGATGATCATTCAATCTATCTCCCTAAGTTTACTCGATAATTTTAGAAACAACATTACATAACCTTAGTTGGACCATCGGTAGCTTGTATGAATGTATTTAATAGGTAGATAAAAAGTAGTTACATGATACAGGTCTTGAAACCAATGCTAATTAATTTGTCGTTACCGTTACGTTTTCTTAAAAATATCAACAAATACTATAATATTGTATTCTTATGTCTAAGAATATTGACACTTGTTATGAAAAATGTTGCAAGCGAGTTTTAAACTGGATGCAGATTGGTAAAAAACATTAGTATTTAAGCAAACGGGAGGTATTTGGCACGCGTCAAAATGTAGACTAGTTCGCCAAATAGTTAAATCAGAGTCCATAGAGGAAAAGCTTTAGTTGAAGCCAAGTAACATCAAAAGTATAAATGAGTGGAAGAAATTTATAAAGTCAAAAACAGGTTCGTAATTTCAAGTAATTTTTCATTATTGTTGTTTATTTCTTTGTATGAAATATAAGAACATAAAGGATATAAATAATGTATTTAAATATCTTATTTTAGGTATTAAGCGTGAAGAAAAAAGCTATTAGAGATAAACAGTTGCCACATACATGTAATCGTAAAGGAATGACTTGACTAGCTGAAGATATGGTAAGAAAAAGAGTAATTTTATCTACTGTAATACTTATGAAATTATTACTTAGTAAAATTTGTTATTTGACGTCCTTTTGAATGTAGAAAAAGCAAAATGGTTATTGCGCTTCCGTCACTGGAACTCAAGTTTGGATCAAATCTCGCACACGAAAAAATGGTGAACCTGTGAATATGACAGTTGCAGATACTATAGTAAGTTGATCAAAATTTGTTTTTCCGTCTAAAATTACAGTAGATTGATTTGACCAATAAGTTTATAAAAAACGATTTTGACAATACGATGGACAACGACATATGATTTGGAGGCAAGATTCTAGTCTGTTCTAAGAGGTATGGAAACTGCACAATAAAATGATTTTCCTATAAATTCAACTTGCAAAGCTTGTTGTAACTATTGTGTAATTTAAAGATAAAGCATTCTGGATTATAGAATGTATTGTGAACCTAAATTCCCCAAAGTTTGTTTACACAACTCATTAATTGATCAACAACATACATAAGATAAGTTTTTCTACATAGTTTGCACAAATTACGAAAAACTTCAATGTTTTTTAAAAGACGCCGACTTACCATGTTGACGAATATTTTTAAATTTTCTCCCCTTCAAAGTAGGAATTATGCATGTATAGAATCTCCATATAGTTTGAAGCTAAATCAATATTGTTTAGACATAAAAACAATAGTATGAAGTGCAAAAAATATGAATTAATGAACCACAAAATTGATATTGAATTTATCAAAAAAATAAGGATGCATAGTAAAGCAAGGCTGAGCATCAATTATGGCTCATAGAAATGTGCAATATCATTGTTTCGTTAGGAATGTACCTCCTCACATGATCCTTTAAGGTTAATTACAGGAACCACATGTTACTGTTGTGAAACCTAAAATGTAGATGATTTATGCATTGATTTGAACAGGTTGTGATAAGTACTTATAGTTGAAAGTATTCAAGGAAGTGATGTACATCAGTTTTTCTCCATCAACAAAATAAAAATAAAAAGGTAATAAAGGGTGATATCCTAAAGCATAATTTCTTCAATGAAACATAATCAGAAATCATTTAGTGTAATTTAGTGTATTTTTTATGAATGGATAAACAACTTTTATTCTCATGAATATTCAATGCAATCATGGCATTTTACTTCTTTCAATTTCAGATACATCTCTTTCTTAGTATATAAATATATTATATAATCTATGTGCATTAACTTTTATAGACAAAGATAAAACAAGTTGAAAGTGTTCCACAATCAATTACAAAGAAGATGCACTTTCTCAATTAATGGGAAAAGATAGACCGGATCGACTAAGAGCAATGGAAAGGAATATGAACATCACTAGGGCAACTTTAGCACAAGTTAAGGATAAGCAAACAACGCAGCATGAAAGAAAAGTTTTAGAGTTAGAGCAAAAATTTCTCGTGATGATGAAAAATCAGGTAAAATATCTCTCATCTCTTGAGGATCGATGCCAATATTTGATAGTTGTTCTCATAATTGTATTCATGTTATTATAATTGAGCATTGAAGGGTAAACTAATGTTATAACAATTTATGTTGCTGGTTTTGCAGGGTAGAGACAGTTGGACAGAAGTAAACACACCTCATGTATGCTATATTATTGGTTTCACATCATTTTTATTTTTATTTTTTTCCAGTAATTAATACATTATTCTTTTGATTAATTATAGTGCAAGTATGATAAAAGCCTTCAAAAATGTGATTTATTGGATTGGTGAGGGAATGAAGAAATTGTTGTTGAAGGAAGAGTCGGGTCGAAGGATCCAAACAAGCTTGTCAATGATATTCCTTTAAGACTGGATGCAATGGTAATTCTAATAGACTTGTCAAAAAACGAGATGTTTTTATATGGAGGCCTATATCTAGTTTCACACTTATTGGGGAAGCAAAGGATGATTTAGTGGCATAACCAGCGAACGGAGTAGTTTTACAAGTGATAACCCTGAAGAAGAAGACGGCGTGATAAACATTTGTCTTTCGCAAGTGACATACTATTTTAAAATATTTAAATTTTACCGAATAAATATTTTTTTGTCTCGAATA
Organism: Allium cepa; assembly: GCA_030765085.1. Classification (NCBI taxonomy): domain Eukaryota; kingdom Viridiplantae; phylum Streptophyta; class Magnoliopsida; order Asparagales; family Amaryllidaceae; genus Allium; species Allium cepa. Next base: position 950,754,193 of record CM060934.1, on the reverse strand, counting down.
GAGTAAAAGTGGCAACTTATAATGCAAATGCAAGATTTATGATTAGGAAGGGAGCAAAGAATTAGTGGCTGAAGGGGGATTACACTTGAGTGACTCAGATGAAATTATTAATGATCTTCCTCTTAGACCATGCGCCATGATTGCTTGGATAGATAATACAATAAGAAAGATGCTTTTTTGTGGAGGCTAGCCCTTGCTATGATATGTGTTGAAGAATCTGTCGGTAGGAAGATGGCATGGCCTGAGTCCCAAGTAGTTATTGAGATGGTTAATGTTCCAGCATCTCCTATGCCTCGGACCATAGTGCAAACTTTTATGGTTCTTGATTTTTATGCACTGGCGTATCTTTTAAATTATGATTTTACAACGATTAATCAATATATTTTATCAACATAAACCAACTACATCGTATCCTTTTTGTTAATTTACAGATGGCAAATTCAAGAATGAACAACAGAAGCAAGCTGATGGATTTATCAGAAAAGGGAAAAATAGTTGCTGTGGGACGTGTAGAGTCAAATGATCTAAAAGCACTGGTCCATTTTAAACCACTAGGACCAAATGCAGTTAAAGTTTGGATAGAGACTGTCAAAGAGCCAACTGTGTTGCTATGGAGACAAACATATGAATTACAATACATGGAAGACGCCATTAGTTCTATAATAGCTTGGCCTGGTACGCACGTTGAAATGACATGAATTTTCAGTAAGTATAATCTACTTTGTTTATAAACATATTAATTTTGCATCATTTTATTAAAATCAGATCTCATGTAGTTATGCAATCTAAAAAAACTTTATTTCCATGTCTACGAGGAAGCTCTAAATCACGTGGCCTGAGAATGAGATAAGGTTTAATACTAGTAATTAATAAACAATAGCCTAATCATATTCGTTGTTTATCATATATGCAGCCAGTTGACTCTAGATATTTCAACGTTAACCTCGAGACTGGAACAACATGATAGATTTTTATATCTATTAAAATATATTTTGCCAGAGCAGAAAATAGGTAGCCCTATCTGTAATAAATGTTCCAAGATTTCGTTAGACAGGAAAATATTACAATAAAACCATCAAAATACTTCAGATGTCATAAATTTATGAAAAAGAAAGATACCTATGGTCATGATAATGGGGTTGAATACCAGAGCCTTGGCATATGGTGCAGGTTAATGAACCTGCACGGTCACAGTTCACACATTTTGATACTTCTGTCTTCCCAGGTTCTAGAACTACTATAACGTTCCCTGACCCTGTGCAGAACCTGCATTGCTCTGTAAAATTTACACTTTCTTTATTAAGTTCTCCATTTTATTTTTTATATATGGGTTTTAAATTAAGCTACTCAAGAATTTGTAGTATTGTTGAAAGTCTTACGAGCACCAGATCCACTACATGGGAAGCAAGCTTGTGTGCTTTCTCTTTTTACCCGATTCATCAAGATAAATTATCATTCTTACTCTCTAAAATGAATCGTATAAAATTTTAATTTGTAGAAATGACAAAAAAATGAATGGAAAGAAAGATGAAATTAACTTACAGCACTATCAATCTGAGTCTCGTAAAACACAGGAATTCCATTTCCAACCGCTTAGACTAACAGCGCCAACAGAGATTACAACTATCTGTAATTTAATTTCATTAAAAAGTGCATGTCTGATGAGCCAACACAAAAGAATTTAAATGAAGAAGATAGTAATGATTAATTCAGTTTTATAGTGTCTTGGTCAAGTTCTAAGCTCTAATGTGTGATATGACAATTGATTGCCCCGAATCTTTGAGAATTTGATCAATGGCTATAGTTTGACAGGAGAAGATGATGATAAGAAAGGATAAGAAAGGCCGGGAAGAGAATGTTTCATTGATAGTGATTGAATCCAGAACTTGGATGCTCTTTTGTTTTTATTTTTATTTGGAAGAAGAAGAAGAAGAAGAAAAAGTTAATTTGGTAGTGGATGTGGAGGGGGGTTTGTGTGTATGTAATTTCTGAGATGATATATTAATTACTCAAACAGATGTCATAAGTGACATAGTGGAATATTTAACATGAGTAGTTAGGTGTATGTTTGCGATAGTGGGAGGGATTGTGAAGTGTGGTAGGGTGTAGTTTGGTGGTTCTATTTTGACTGTTGATGGCGGAAGTTTGTGGTTTTGGTGGTTGATGAGAGGGTGCAGCCCCATGGCCATGTTAATGTGACCATGAATCTGCTAAATACAAATCATAAAGTAATTAAATGGAACAAATTGTAGAACAATATAACAGCAATCGTCGTATCAATATTGTTCGCACGAGCTCAGTTATTTACAATGTCATATTGGTTATTACAATCTAACCACACAAATAAGCAAAGAAATAATTCTATATTAAGAAGCAAAAAAATAAGACAGGGAAATCGCAAAAAAAAAAAGAAAAATTAATCAGGTGTGGGTGATTTTGGGTTGGCAGGGTTGCATGGAGTTCGGGCTATGAATTGATTAGATGATGCATTCGAGGGTTGCGAGTTTGCTCTTGTTCGATGGTATAGTGGCAATTTGAGGACTTTGGAATCATATTTAGATGAGCTTTCGTAGTTTTTGGTTCGCGATTTTGTGATGGGGCTGGCGTTCCATAGAGAAGACGGAGTTAGGAGTCTGATAATTTTGGAGGTAGTGGTATTTAGGCGACTTGGAATCATATTCATATGGTTAGATTGTTCTTTGGTATCGTCTGGTCTATCATTTTCCAAATGGAATTGAATTCTTGCACATTCTTTTTTGATCATATCAACTTCTTCGTGAGTATCATTCTTTCCTTTAGCCCAATTTATCAAGTTGCATTTTATTGCTTTTATTTTCTACAGAAATTGGCGCAAAGGTATTCCAACAACATCCATATTCCACCGCGCTCGAATATATCAAAATACTAATCATACGTTGACAATGGTTAGTGACTAGTGACATGCTACTGTTAAAGTATAATTAATAATCTTAATGAATTTTAAGATCTTAGATATTTACAGCTATATCAAACTATTATTATAAGTCGTTCCAAAGTAAAAACTTTAAAAAGAAAATCCTGTGAATTTTGACAAATTGCCACAATCAGTGTGTTGGCTTTTGATGATAAACATTAAATTTAAATATTCTTAAAAACAATGATGATTAAAAAAAATCATGCTTAAGAAGTATAATTTGTAGCTAATGAGTTAGCAACTGATGATATGGAGAAAATCTTGTTGTATCATTATCTCTATGTTAATGTCTTCCTAGTAATTCAAAACTAAATATAGAGTGTATTGTTAGCTCTTCTTCGTTTTTCTTTTCCTGTCTTTTAGGCTACACATAAGTCATAGGAGAAACTTCAATAAAAAATTAGCTTTCCATGCACGGTGAAAATATAACTAAGAGAATGGACTTTGTTATCTAAGTAGAAACTTCAATAAAAAAATTGAATGGACTTTGTTATCTGAATAGAAACTTCAATATATAAAACATTGAGCGTTTGTTTTGATATTAAAAGAAATTGACTGGACTTTATTATCTAAGTAGTAAATTCAATATATAAAAAATTGAGTGTTTGTTTTGATATAACTCCTATATCCGTAACACTTGAAAATTTAAATATGATAGATGGGAAACTATTGTCAGTACAACAACTACAAAGTGATAGAATATATGATGCATTTTATTGAAAGTAGAACCAAACTTAGATAGTTTCATACATTTTTCTTTCACAATGGTAGAGTTGTAGACTAAGCACATAGATATAGACTGTTCAAACATACAAATCAATAAATTAAGTTGGAAACATAGAAATAATTATATACCTGTAGAAAATGAAACATAATAACCGGTAGGTGAAGACGAAAGTTATATATTGAGATTTGATATATTATGAGCATGGCACTTTGAATTCATCAAGCTTCCTTCATATTCATTGCTAATGTAAATATTTATCTTATTTGCAGGTGTGTGAAAGAAGAAGGGTGTGAAAGTTGTGGTCTTCTTTTTAATGCAAACAACTAAATATGTACTTGTTTTTTTGTTTAACTTTGCTACTATTTTTTGGGGTGTGCTTAAAACATTTGCTATTATGTTTTGATTTATGCGGTTTAAGCTATAAGATATTATGTGTATGAACATTTGATATGTTTAGTATAATGTGTTACATCTCTATATTTATTATCTTTTACAATTCTTGCATAATTTTTATGATTTTATGTTTAAAATGATTATTATTATGCATTTTGATATTGGTATTTAATACTGTAGCTTATGAATAGGATGCAGAAAATATTTGAATTGTGAACCTAAACCATAACACTTGAAAACCAATATTTAATAGCGTCGAATGACCACTATTAAATCTATCAGTATTAAAGATGCACAACAGAAAAAGCGCTATGGTATTATAGAAAACGCTATAAAAGAACATATCATAGTATAGGCGCTGTTGTAGCTGAATCTTTATAGCAGCATACTGGTGTTATGACAAGTCAACATCTACAATAATGTATCCATATACAGCGTTAATAATCCGCTATTAATATTTTTTATAGCGAATTATTAGTGCTATCTTAGAAAAAACAAAAAAATATTTTGTGGCTGGTAATGATTTTCACAACGGAAAAGTAGCGCTATTTTGGTAATCAATAACACAGAACCCACCGCTATAAAATGTTTAAAACAGAGGATTTTTACGCTAATATATTAGAAATTTTTATAGTTTTTTTATGCGCTATAAATTGTTTACAGTTTCTGATAACATGTTGTTATACAGCGTTTATTTTACCGCTATTATAGGATTTAATAGCTTTTTTGGCGCTACCTTAGAAAAACAAAAAATATTTTGTGGCTAATAACGAATTTCATAGCGGGAACATAGCGCTATTATAGTAATCAATAATACAGTTTTCCGCTATAAAATTGTTAAAATAACGGATATTTTGCGCTATTATAATAAATCTTTTTATAGCGATTTTTTGCGTTATAAATTGTTCCTTATTTTTAATAACATATCATTATACAGTGTTTATTAAACCGCTCTTATAGGCTTTGATAGCTTTTTTGACGCTATCATAGGGTATTTTTGTTGTAGTGTCCGTCCCAACATCATAGTTTTTTTACGGTAACCACAATCCTACGGCTGACGTGGGCCTACCAGATATATCTGATTCTCTAAAATACTGTTAGAAGACAACTGGGCGGACTGTCTAAAACTTACTATTCTTGGGGTCACTCTGATCCTAATGTTCTACGGACTCACCAATAACCTACCTCATCTTGTATTTTCCTTTATATGCGTAAACCTACTTTTAGTCTTACCTGTGACAAAACACTACGCACTGTAATTATGGAATAATATCAACCAAGGGCTAACAGTTGAAGCATATGGCGCTACCCTACACCAATCTCATCTGGTTCTCTAATCTCCGAGTCAATTCATCCTATCACAATTTACCCATTGGTGATAAGAACAATAATCTCTTTAGTAAAATTCTGGACTAAGTACCCTTTTTATTTACTTGAAAACATAATTCTTTGTAAATGATTTTACCCTTGAAATCATACTTCAAAATAAGGAAAGTATAGCTCTTCATCCAAAATATCTATGTCATAGTATATACTTTTATAAAATAATATTGATGAAATTCGATCACTTTGAGGTATTCGCTTCTTAAAACTATAAGCTACTAAGCAAAAGCAATAAAACTCTTAAATTTATGAAGTGCGGCATGATTATCACCAACATGGGTCTTCGCACCCTTCTTATTGTCGAAAACTATGGTAAAGAACTTGATTTAACAAAGCATAAGACCATACGGTCGATATAAATCTATCTCGCCTATCGCATTATCGAGTTTCATAGGTTTGCATAGTAAAAAGTTATAAAGCTTAACAAATGGGAATGACGACATTGATGACTGGCGGCATCAATGCCTTAAAGAGAAACGTGAAATCATGTTTCGCTGTTTTAGATCAACTTAATGGGGTTGATGTCGCCGCCCAAAGGGGTTAACATAGTAAAATTAGCGGCATCACAGCCTTATAGAGTCGGTATCGACATAGAAAACCTTCGCATCATTAGCGCCAACAAAGATGATTTGCAGCGTTATAGTACAAGAGATTTAATATAATAAACTAGCGGAATCGCTGCCTTACAGAGTCGGCGTCGTCATTGAAACAACGCTGCATTACTCATGTTGAAAATTATTGTTATCGACTTTGATACTTTCCTTCATACTTTAACCAAGGCCGATCCATTTTATTCAACCGAAGTTGATGTCCTATGTATCGCCCACAATTGACGTCGAAGACCATAAGTGCAGCATAATGAAGTGCGACATCGTAAACCTCGACGTGGCAATGCCTTAACTACAATGAAAACTGTTTTTTTGTTGATAAAAGTAATTTTTTTTTCATCAACTCCTATTATTTGTCAAAATCTTATTGGATAATAATTTTCTCTGCAGTTAATGGCTCGGGGTTACCCCGTTATAACCCTGCTATATCCCATAGCGGATTTTTGCCCCTACGATTTTCTCAAATAGCCTTAAAAAGTAGCATTTCCGCTGCTATTTCCGCTATATCCCATTATTCCCGTTATATTTCGCTATTCCGTTATATCTTCATTAAAAGAAATGAACAATAAAATGTGATTTATTCGTTATACAAATTTTGAAATTAATTTTTTTAATTGAATTTTTTAACATATTTTCATAAACAAAAAGACTCTAATATTCTATTAAATTTAATAATGCTAAATAACAGTTTACATTTATTTACACTATATTTACACATGTTTTTATTAAAATTAAACATGTATTAAGTGTAGTTAAAGTGGATGTTAAATTTTCATTTAATTACTGTTTATATATTTGTAAATACATTAAGTATGAGTTTTATACGCTATTTTTTAGACTCGTCCGCTATATCCCCGCTATATCCCCGCCATATTTCCGCTATGACTTTTTACACTTCCGCCGCATTGAATTTACCGAGCGCTTTAACTGCACAGCATTACCAAGACCTTTTCAAAAATCTGCCAAAAGTTCATAAATTTCATTCCCAAAACATTTGCAAACCTATTGATTTATATTAATATTTTAATATAATAATTAAGCTTTTATAATCCAAACAATTATTAATAAATCACAAACACTTCGGAAAAAACCCCAAAAATTACAATGAATGCAATTTATTATACTCTTTAACATATAAAATTTCAGGACCGTTTGTTTAATTATTTTTAATAATTAAAACTCGAAACAAACCATTTTAACCACTTAGAAAATTCATAATAAATTCATACTTATTTAGAAAATATTGAAATTTAAAACACACTTTTAGAATAATGTTTCTAACATCATATCGAAATTTCAAGTCAATTGAGTATTAAAAAAATAGGTTTTCGCATTTAAAAACCTATTATATAATTCCATAATGATCTAAATAATTCATCCTGCAAGAATATAATCATCCAAACAATTAAAACATGGCATAATTCAATTAAAATATTCGGATTTATACTTAAACTGGAAATAATAAATAAAACTTGAGATGCATAACCATTATTCACCTTGATTTGATAAAGTAACTTGAGATTTGAGTTAAAAATTGATTTCCCCTAAGCTTAAATCTTAATTTCCTAGCTTTAACTTCTTCTTCTCTCTCTTGCAAAGGCCAGCCTTACTCTCTCTTTAGTTTGTGTAAATAGAAGTGAGGGAGGAAATAAGAGAATAAGGGTTTGTGTTTAGGAATTAAAGTCTATTCCCATTTTGCCCTTAGCATATATTCCTCCTTCTTATCTAAGTTTTAAACCATTCTTATTAACTCATTCATTAAAGCATGACCCCTATTAATTGTCAAATCTCAATCCCCTTATCATTTTACATTATTTTATTTTATTTTTTTACTTAAATATCCTAAATAAGGTTAATAAAAATTAAGGTTATTACATAATTCTTCTTCAAGCGATAGTGGAAGCAATAGTGATAGTGGTGGAGAACAAGCAAACGTATGCTTCATGGCTACTAAAGATGAGATATATTCTGATCTTTCTTCTGAAGATGTAATTGAAATAGCATCAGAATTAGATCAAAATTTTAGAAACTTAAGGAAAATTCATAAGGAATGTATTGGGAATATAAATAGATTAGAATTTGAAAATAAAGTGCTTAAGGGAGAAAAATATATTTTAGAAGAAATATATTGATAAATTCATAAGTGAAGTTCATCATAATAAAAAAAAAACCAATTTTAAGGTCTTACCAAACTCACCCGCGTATTGAATGCAAGTACTTGGAGAAACAAAAGGAAAATGATAGATTGTGAATTTTAAAGACATTCCATACATCTGATGGAATTATATGTTGTTCTCCATAATTAACATTGGGTTAATCTTTTACGTTTGAGGAATACTAAGCTATTTCAGAAAAAATTAATACTCGTATTTTGGACTTATTATTACCCAAAAGATAATATTTTTACATTCCCTCGTTTTTTTATAATGACAAAGGGGGGAATACATATATGCATATTAAGAAGAGGATATTATACTTAGGGGGAGTTCTAATTATATTATAACATCTTTTTGTATAGAATAAATATTTTCAAAAAATTATATAGCTGTCATCGTCAAAATGGGGGATAATGTTAAAACCACCTTTGTTGTGTTTCAATGGCAGCAACTATATAATTATTGCAAAGAATCTCTAAGTTATATTTTAGATACGATATTATAAAAAAGAAGCTAAACAAACGTAGATTCAAGCTTTCAACATGACGATGCACAAGCCAAATGAAGATTCAAGCATGCACATGCACAAGGACATGCACAAAACATGCACAAGCTCAAAACAATGCAAAACGTTGAGTAAGAGTCACAACTCTAAGTATCAAGTCCTAGATTTATCGTAGAATCTCCCATGAATGTTTTGAGAACACATAAACACACACATAAAAGTTTATCACTCATATTTTAGAAAGTAAGTACTCTAACCACTGAACTACAGATGTTGTTGATACAGGGTGTTAGACATCTGAATTTTTAATTCAAACGTCTGAATTACTGGAAATTAAGATGCACTTAAATAGTTTATTTCAGCCGTCTGAAATTGAATTTCAACCGCCTGAAATACAATTTCAGAAGTCTAAAACACAAAAAAATTTGTATGTGTTTGTTTTTGCCTTCCTCGGTAATTTTCAGACATCTGAATTTTTAAGATCAACCATTTGATTTTTACGAACAGAAATGTCTCTTCATAGAAATTTGAATTTTGGAGAGTCGCCTTCTTCCCCAAAGGTTGCAAACTTCTAATGGCTGTAACCTTTCAAGTAGAACTATTCACTACTATAAATAAAGTTGAAATTCATCCATTTTTACTAACCAATTCTTACTTGCTTACAAACTCTATATTTTATATATACTCACGATTTAAAAAAGCATTCAACTCTTTATTTTCTATATCGGCACATTCAAAGCATCATATTACGGAGATTATAGAAAAGATGTACTATATTGACTCATACGTGTTATTCAAGAACATACAAAGTCAGATTTCTCTTTTATTATATTATATCAAGTCCATTTGGTGATCTTCAGGCACATGGTCAAGACAATTTGTACCATATCTATTCGGTTTAAGCGAGAGAGTGGCTAGTGAAACTCCTACAAGATGCTTTGAATCAATATAAAATTTTGGTGTGTTTTTCTTATTTACTTTACTTTGTATAATTACTATTATTAACTTAGTTTAGTTAGCCATACTTCTACTGTACGATCCACAGATGCCTTTTCAGCAGTAACGTATGGGTCATACCGATGACGAGTCAGACATGTTTGACGAGATGCAAATGTGAACCGGCCTTAAATGCTCCGATCGGACCCTCAGATAATAGCAATATGGTTTATGCCGAGTTGTAGTACTGATGTTCTTATAGCCTATAGGAACATACAATCCATTGATTTGCACAAAGGTGCGCCATGTTCTTTAAATAGCTTAATCCCAACAAGCATTCACAATTTAACTCTTCTTTAGGTAGCAATCTGCCACTAACTGTAATAATTATGAGTTTTCTACATCAAAATTTCAACAACAATTATTTGAAGAAGAACCCACGTGACAGAAACACAAAACCAATACAAACAAACATCAAAATGCATAAATTATAAATATTATAATCAGAATCCAGGACTTCTTAAGCCCATCAACCAAATACAAAACCAATTAGAAATCACAGGCAACCCTCACACAAGATCTTCACCATGTGGTCAACAAGGTCACCGATCTGCTTCCTGGAATGCAAAGGGGAAGGATAAACACATGCACAATCAAGCCTACCATCCCTAATCGTATCAAAAACAGCGATCGATGGGCCTACACCATGCACCGACGCACACCCTACGTAATCCTCCACGCCAACTTTGCTATGCAACTCCGAAGATTCGTAGACCACAGGTTCTTCGAACACCGATATGACAGCCGTCCTCATAGACGATGAAGGAGTCAAATGAGGATTGTCTATCGCCTTGCACATCAGGTAGTTTAGCTCCCCAATGTCTGTTAAATGCTTTCTGTTTTTCTTTGCACTGTCGTAAGCGTTGTGTATTCTCAAAGCCACGTCCCATACTCCGTCTTCACTGCCGATTGTGTGTGTGTTCATTATGGCAGAATGGTAAAAACCTGCATGCAACCAACCAGTGAAACGTAGTCGATAAATTTCTTGATTAACTTATAACAGAAGATTTGGAAACTTACCGATATCACGTTCAGTTAAGACTGGATCTAGAAACTTTCTGCAGTCGATGAGGGTAACCAAAGAGTATGCTTCTGCTGCTGCTTGATTGTTTTCTACATGTCTTGAAGAGTAGGTTGAGATTAAACCTGCAGCTGCAATTGCGCTACAAAGCTTGATACCCTTTGCTTTGCATACCTGAAATTTGATACCATTCATTGGTGGTCGGTGACTTGAGCAATTTTACAATTTAGTAGCAATTTTCTTCAAGAGTACAAGTTTGCAGCTGATCAAGAAACAATCGATTCTTTGAACTCTTTTCTTGTTATACGAATAGCAATGGGAAATTCAAAAATATCCAAAGAATTTCAGCTTGTTATCAATATAACAAGAATAACAAGCTATTTCAATCAGTAAACTACTTGGTAGTAAGGACAAAATCTAATCACTCGCCGTTTTTTAAATATTATACCAACACAATATACTTGACACTAATCTTGTCCTACCATTAAATAATATTACAATAACCCAACATCAACATCAAAGACCAGTGGTTGAGTGAAGTAGTAATTCTTGTAGATGTTAACCAACTTTAAACAGCCTACAATCGGCGACCAAACAATCGTCAACAGTCGTCATACGACTTGATATTACGTATTTAAGCATATAGGGAAAGGACCGGCTACACCTCTATCCACCCACTCTACCCCCACACCCCCTTTCCCCCCTCCATTTCAGTTCCGATTTAAATAATTATATAATTATATAAGTGATGGGGGAGAGATTGAGGTGTAGCCGTATGTGTGTGTAAGTTGGATTTTAAATACGTCATTATAGTATTTGTGTTCAAAATAACCATATTAGTTTGACCTAATTAATAGAAGTGTAATTCATCAATTCAAATTAATATTACAATCGTGAAAATAAAAGTTATAAATAGTTTGCATTTTCAAAATCCAAGAGTAGATATTGATTTAACATAGTCAACAGACTTGAACATGTAATGTCAAGTCCATTGCTGATCAGACGATAACTAATCGCAAACGTTTTAAACTTAAATATACGCCCAAAGTCTCAAACCAGCTCACGAAAATATAGATTTTAAATGTTAGTCCAATATGATTAAAATTATTTTTTAAATTATAAAATTACCCTTTTACAGGTTTGATTGATTTGATAATTTTTGTGGAATTTTACAATGATTATAAAACAATAACCTACACACGGGATATATAAAACGCTATGCAAATGGAAAAGAATGAATGCTACAGAAAGAAATGATGATTGTGCCTTTATCAATATAAGTTTCATAGTATTCTTAACTTTTAATATCTTTTAGTAATTTGGGTCAAACTTCAACGATTCAACCCGATGATCAATTTTGTTGTTTTGGTGGATTTGAAAGGTCGAACAAGGTCTCAAATCAAGATTTCATATCATGTTTCATCTCAGGACAAGATATCTCGTATCAATCGTGATCTCAGATGGACAAGTGATCTCGGGTGTACAGGATTGAGATCTTGGTTCATAAAGTGCATCACGGGACTATCTAGGGAGTAGTTCATGTATCTAAAATTGTGTTTTAATGACCTTTTAACAACTGTTATCAAAAAAAGTAAATACTAGCAAATTTGATCTTTCCAAAAAAGTTGAAATGGTTGTTTTCTTAAGAAAAGTGTTGGCTTAATTTATTCGGTAATGATTGAACTACCTCATTTTATTCGAACATAGAAAAAAAGATATGAAATATTTTATTGTGACTCGTCGAACTAAGAAGTAAAAAATACAACCTGGTGTTAGTAAATATAGTAATTGGATTGAGTGGTTTTTTTCTAATCCATATGAAAAGTCAAAATGTTATGTAAAAGAAATAAAAAATTGAATGAGATCTCATATTGACATTTCGACTTGTATTTCACATAAAATTAAATGCTTCGGATCGGATGAGTATCAAAAGAAATATAAATGAATTTCTGATATCTCGTCTCATCTAAGTTTGAGAACGAGATTCCATAGATCTCAGACGAAATAGAAGAGATTATAAATGGGTTAGATTTGCTAGATCATGTCTCAAGTTCATATCGATCATGTTGTCTATTTGGATTAAGTCACGAGACAGTGAATCACACATCGAAAATGCATCTGATCAGATGGTTTTTAATAGAAAATACATAAACCCAACATTATTCGCGGAGTAGGTGTCAACGTTTTGGGATTGATATGTTAATCCCTTTGTTCGAACAAGATCGGTTTTTGACTTGTCAAATGGTGGGTCGGGTTAGAGATGTCAACGATACCAAAAAGTTCACCAAATTAAATAAAAACAAATGCTAAACCAAACACATCGAATTAATTTTGGTAACTTTGGTAACTTTGGTTGGCTATTCAGTTCTGTCTAAGTAAAATGTTTTAATTAAATTGTTCGTTGTATTCAGAAACAGAGAGAATATACAAAAGTAATGACTAAAAAATTTCTTCTGATCTTTTTGTGACTTGTATCAAAAAATAGCGATATGATTTGGATATAAATATAAAACTCTTATTATTAATAAATCTATAACTTCCCGCCACACTCGATAAATCTAATAAAATATAGTCAAGGATCACTAGCTCAAGTTGCAATGATATGACATATAGATCGAGTACCTAGACGTTGTGGGTTCGAACTCTATAGACATGAAAATGAACGTGTATTGGTTTATTTGCTATGCGTCCACACTCGATAAATCTAATAAAGTAAATATGAAATTTTAGTTCGACACGAAATCATTTGCGTACGAATACTTATAATAAATATAAATAGAAATATAAACATAAGTATATATTCACACAACATAAGTATATACACAACATAAGTATATATACATATATGATAACAAATTGTTTTGAGCTGGAAATATGCATTTTATACATACAACATAAACAATTATTTGATAAAACAAATACTTAGTATTCATTATGCTAAAATACACATAATATAAATTATTATCTTGATAAAAACATTAAGGATGCTTTCCAAATGTGTAAAAACATTATATCCGCATCCATATCGTTTTGTGTGATAGCATTTTATTATTACTACTACTACGTATTAGACGAATTTTGGATTTTCTGATATTCATGTACGAACATAAAATTTGAATGGTTTATTTAATCCGATAACCAAACAATATTATTTCATAAATCGATTACAAACTAATTAAACTAAGTAACCAAACCAAAAAAATGAACTGATATATTTGGTTCTAATGTTGATCATCCCTAAGTTGGATTAGATGCATGCATGATCTGAACCACTATTCAGGCCAACTCTCCATCCCCTAATCCCCTGTAAAACTTGCAATTTGGTGTCAGAAGTGATAAGATGCATCCCCTAATCTACTATTCGGGGTTGGAAAATTTAATTCGTACGCCAAAAATCATCTAAAACACACCATTCTTTTGCTAAGAAAATGTATTATTAAGTCACACTTCTTTCTAACTGCATTTTATCATATTCCATCAAATCAAAACATTAAAGCTGGTGACATTTGATCAAATCTATCCTTTTTGTTGATGAAGTTAATGAACATTTTATCAAAAAACTTAAAATATTGGTTAAAACAACTTTCATAAACTGCTCTAATTTAAAAATATTTTACTTTTTTTTTTGTAAAATTAAAGTTGATTTGTTGAAATTAAACACTTTTTAAAAAATAAAATAAAAAAAAGAAGTTACAATATTTACCGCCAACAATTAAAGTTAATTTTGCTGAATTTAACTGAATTCAGTGTTCGGACTTTAAGTTTTGTAAATGAGTTTTAAGTTTGAAAGAGGTAAGATAATGAAGATTGACGACAAGAGTAATATTGTAAAATAAACGGAGCATGCAAAGTAATTTTCGATACACACTTAATTTATTATAGTTTCTGGTGTATGATAAGTGATTACTGTTGCATGACTAAAGTTAATCTCAACCTTTCTTCCCGAAAAATGAAAACAAAAGGATAAACACTCATTTCATTAGAAGTTATGACCAATGACAGTAAGGATGGTTTACTCTCACCTTGGTTTTCTCTTTCACACCTCCACTGTTTTATCGATTTCAAATGTTTGCCCATATTTCTAACCACAGCAACGGAAATAAGTACAAAAATGTTCATCCTATGTGAGGTTCGTGTAATAACTTTATTTGGACCGAGCAATGTTCGAATAGCAACCTTGTTCGAATCGAGAGATTTGTATAACAACCTGTTCGAACCGAGCGTGTTTTGTGTTTTGTGAACAAAGGTTGTAATATTTGACGGTGGAGCTTTCTCTAAATAAACGGGGACGAAATGAAAATAAAAAATATAAAAAAGACGTGACAGCTATTTTTAGCTGTGAATGGGTGCGAAAAGAGGAAACCAGGAATAGAACACATTCCAACAGTGGACTCACGTTGAGAAGTCGGGACGTGTCTCCTTCCCCCAACAGCAACCTAACAACCTCAGACCGTCTCTCAACCCCAACCGTCTCAAACCCCAGACCGTAACTCCTCAACCCGTTAACTGTGTACCCAACCAAATCCTTCCCTTTTGCAAAAAACCCCTTCCAACTATCCTCCTTCCTTATCCCCTCCTCAATCCCCATCCTCACCTCCCCTTTCTCCTTCATCTCCATCTTCTCCTCCCCTGCCATTTCCAGCACCTCCTTCAATATCTCCACCGCCGACGTCCGATCGCACACCCCCGTATGGATCCGCAACGCCACGTACTCCTCTCCGTACACCGTCGCATGGAAGTTCGGTTCCATCTCGTCAGCCCTTTTGCTCTTCCAGGGATTCATGTTGAGCTCGTGTTCGAGGACGTCGGACAGCGAGGAGACGCCTAGAGGAAGGGGAAGGGAGGCGAGGGAGGTGGGAGAGGGATAGGGAAGGAGGTGAGTGGAGGAGAAGGAGGAGGCAAGGGCAGGATGGTAATTTTGGAGTAGGGTGAGGGCGTTTTGGATATTGAGGAAGGGGATGGGCTTTCTGAGGTGGAGTGCTAGGACTGTGATTCCTGTGCCGCTTGGCACCGCTTTGAACCAGCTGTACTCCGTGCCGGATATCGGCCGGTATGGCTCTGGTGTTGTTTTGGTTCGTTGCTGCATATTTCCTTCTTGCGTGATATGTGGAAGGTGGAAGTTGAAGAAATTGGACAAATGCTCCTACATTGTTGTAAACTGCGTTTGGTTTCTAGTGTAATGGTTGCGTTGATGCATGTGACTGATTTAATTATTTATTCAATTTTGTAGTTTTTAGGAGAAATGAAAATTTTTGATAGCGACAATGGGCGGATATTAGAACGGTCCGGGAATTGTTTTCAATTCAATTTGTTAATTTATAATCTGCAGTATGGCTATTTTCGTTAGCGTACTGTATTAGTACTAGTGTAGCTGTTAATTTTGTTCAATGGTTCAATGTTCGTTCGTGTCCCTGGTCCAAATACGGCCGTCCAAGTTTCTTCGATTTTCAATTGGCACACGGGATACGTCAACAAAATTTGTACGAGTAAAAATCTCGTCCGGTTCGTGTTCGTTCGAATTCGTTTGAATTTGTTATAATTCGGTATATCTTTTATGTTTCTCGAAATATATATGACAACTATTTGGTCGGTTAATTGAGTAAGGATTTATAAAATGTTTATACTTCAATACACATTGATAAAAATAATATAGCTGATGGAAATTCTATTAAACAACATAAAACTTGATGTAAATAGCAATGTCCGTCCGTGTCCGAAAAAATATGTACGTATTCGTCCGATTTTATTTAGGACACGAGTTAGGACAACAAAAAATGTACGAATATAAATCTCGTGCATTCCGTGTCCAGTCCGATTTTATTTAGGACAGAAACTGAACACACCTCCGTCCGGTCTGGTCTGACTGATTTACACCCTTATGCGTTAGTGTTGGTGTATATTTTACTGAAATCACAATGAAAATATACTAAATTCAACCTTAATTATTCAGTTCTCAATTTTATCCTCTCCGTTTCGCATTTCACTTACTAATTTTAGATGTATAATGTAGTTGACAAGAACTAAACCCTTGACCTCACCGATCAAAACTGACTATCCTAACCAAGAGCGTGTGTGTGGGTATTCTATTTAAATACAAAATATAGACACAAAGTGGAAGAAAGAAGATCTTGACTATTAGATCTTCCTCTACACCTTCCATGTAAAGACAAAAGCGTGCAATGATCAATACATACTGCGTCTAGTTTGTATTTTATTTTGTGTTCCAATAGTCGCTCCCTATATGTATGTATGTATATGACGTCGATCTGTCGAAAGTACCGTTTAAGTCAATGGTTTGAGAAACAATTACACTTTCAAAATATGAAAGTTTGTATGCTGTAAAAAATTTACATCCTGCGTGACGTCAGTACATCGAAATTAATTTGTCATCTTTTACACTCACACAATTAATTCTTACCAAACTTTCAATCAAAATCTTTTTGTTGAAATTGAGCTTCCAATGAAACTTTATCTAAAAAGGTCATCAACCTCTAACTCTAACTTTAGTTTCATTGAAATTGTACATGTTTGCAAGATAAAAATCATCCTCGGTCTAAGAAAGACTTTGTTTATTTGCTTGGCAAGAAGCTTTCCCTCTCAAATGTGAAAATCATCATAATTCATGTGGGTATTATGCGATCTTCTGTTTTTGTTAGGGTATCTTATTCTTTTTTAACTCTGTTGTCTTATTTGTTGTGTTCTATTTTATGTTGTTAGCAGCTTAAAATCTCTCTGTAATCTCCGTTATATTCAATAAAATGGTAGGAATTCATTTAACCCTGCTAGCTCTACTAAGAAAAATCATCCCAAGTCAAAATTATCTATTATACATGATATGAGTATGTGTGTGTATTTCAACATCTAGAATATAAATACGTCTAGTACATATAATGGTTACTGAGACAAAACCCTCAAAGAGTAGCCTGGTGGGTAAGACTTATATAGATAAAACGCTTGATACAAGCTTGAACTGTGGCAGTATAATCCCTTTGTTGTACCTGAAATATGTGTTGTGGAATTAGTGCATACTTCCCTAAGATGTTATAGATGATTAACCCAATTGACATCTGGTTTGCCTAAATGTTCAAAAAAAAGTTCATGTGACTACTCCCAACATCTAAACTACAATAAATAAAAAACATATCACATGATAGGTTATTTAACGTAGTATTTTTACAAATAGAAAAAATAGAATTAAAAAACAGGCTGATATCGGAAAAAACATTACTTTGCCATTTGGTATTCGTATATCGTCTTTGATAGCTAACGATATTACTTTTACTTACATTCCTCTCCACAACTTTGAACATTCTTCAATTTGATTATATCATAACAACATATAATACCCAAAATTTTGATAAAGATTCAAAAACAAGAGAAAACAATGAAATTTACAAGAGGAGTGCTATCGAATTTGTAAAGAAAGAGGTTGTCGAGTTTATAAAGATGATGCTATCGAGTCTATAAGGATGAGGCTATCGAGTTTATAAAGATGAGGCTATCAATCTATAAAGGAAGAGGCTATCGAGTTTATAAAATTAATGTTATTGAGTTTATAAAGGAAGAAGTGGTCGGGTTATAAAGGATGATGATATCAAGTCCATCGAGTTTATGAAGATGGTGCCATCGAGTCTATAAAGGAAGAGACTATTGAGTTTATAAAGATGCTACTATTGAGTTTATAAAGATGATGTTATCGATTCTATAAAAGAAGAGGCTGTCGAGTTTACAAAGATAATGTTATCAAGTCTCTAGAGGAAGTGGCTATCGAGTCTACGAAGGAAGTGGTTGTTAAGTTCATAAAGATGATATTATCGAGTCTATAAAGAAAGAGGTTGTCGAGTTTATAAAGATGATGCTATCGAATCCATAAAGTAAAAGCCTACCATGTTTATAAACATGATGTTATCGAGTCTATAAAGGATGAGGCTATCGAGTCTACATTAAGTTTATGAAGATGATGCTATTGATTCTATAAAGGAAGAGGCCATTAAGTTTATGAAGATAGTGTTATCTAATTTATGAAAATGATGCTATAAGGTAAAGGAAGGTGCTATCAAGTTTATAAAAATGATCATATCGACCTTATATAAGAAGTGCTATCAAGTTTGTAGAAGAAGTGCTATTGGGTTTGTTGCACAAATGCTATAGAGTTTATAGCAGAATTGCTATCGAATTTGAGCAAAAGTGCTATCAATTTTATAGTAGAAGTGCCATGGAGTTTGTACTATAAGTGCTATCGATTTTATAGTAGAAGTGCTATCGATTTTAATCAGAAGTGCTACCAGTTTTATAGCTGTAGTGTTATCGAGTTTGTACCAAAAGTGCTACTTGTTTTATAGCATAAATGCTATCGAGTTTGTACCAGGGGTGCCATCGACTATACAAAAGATTTCTTGAATTATCTATGCATCAATACTGATAGAGTTAAGGGTATGCCTTAGAAGCAATTATGTAATTTATTACATATATCTCACTCGATAACCAATCTTGTTTATAACAAAGGTGTTTTATTTCTATGATATACTTTGTTATATCATGATATAATTAATTAAGTAATTAATTTAAAGTATTTAGATAGAAAATCCTTAAATGATATATTATGTGGCGGTAATTACAGTGTGTTATAATCACGAGAAGTTATCATATTGAAAATAACATCTTATTTTAAATATTCACCGTCATGATATTTTGAGAAAGGATATTGATTCATCCGTTGGGACTAGAGTACAAAACGTTCTTCAATATTACACAATGTATTATATTAGTTATTGGAGACACCAAGGGGTTACGTACTGATAATTATTAGATAACAATGGAATGACTTGCTTGAGATTTTTCTGTTGGTTAATATAACTAAGACCAAACAAAAAATCTCGAATTGACGATGTTACACAGTTCCATCGACTTGAGAATACTATGAAACTTTGGTGTGAACACTCCACTTTGATTATAGTCAAATCATGGCATGCTGATCCACTGAGCAACTATTTGTTGGGTCTGAGTTGAAGCATTGGAAGTGAAACACTACTTATTAGAGAATTCGTCTCCTTGGTTATAAGAGGTTAGTATTATGGTCAACGACAATTAACTCAAAGTTAAAGTCTTTGACCAAAGCAGTAAAGCTAATAATAATAATTATTATTGAACTAAGGATTTTGTATAGACCAATTGAGTTGAATATGGATGATATTGGAGTTTTCATCAAACCCAAATTTCATAAGTCCTAAAGTGATGTAGTTTCGACGAAGAGAATTGATGTAAATAATCATTGCTACTAGGTAGCTCTTATAATAGTAAATTTAGATATTTACTGAAAAGACGTGTAAGGGATAAATTAAGCTAAAATGGCATACCACTAGCTAGGATTGTTAATTTTGTACGAGTGTTCGATGTTCGCTCATGTCCGTAACCGAAATACGTCCGTTCGAGTACGTTCAATTTTCATTTAGAACACGAGCTAGGACAACAAAATTTATACGAGCAAAAATATTGTCTTGTTCGAGTTCATTGAAATTCGTCTGAATTTCTTATAATTCAGTATATTTGATGGAAATTCTATTAAACAACATAAAATTAGATGTAAATAGCAATGTCCGTCCGTGCTCGTTTGAGTCCGTGTCCAAAAATGTGTACGAGTCCGTCCGATTTCATTTAGGTTACGAGCTAAGACAACAAATTTGTACGAACATAAATCTCATCCGGTCCATATCTGGTCCAATTTTATTTAGGGCATAAACTGAACACACCTCCATCCGGTCCGGTCCGACCGATTTACACCCCTACCACTAGCTAAGATAACGTGTGAATATTAATATTCAAATTATTCAATATTGATCGCTGATTGAATTTACACCTTTGAGTCACACAATCATAATATTGAATACTCCAAATAAACCTCCCAATTTAATTAATTAATTATAATTTTTTTAAATTATTTAAATCAATTAACATTTATGAAATGTTAATTACAAGTATTTATTTGATATTTTAAATACTATTAGTATTTAATGAAATGCATGTATAAAAGTTATATATGCATGTATCAATATATGATATCGATAGAATATTTAAATTCGATTTAATAGATATTAATAGATTGATTTGGGAGTTTATTTGGCCCATCTTGCCCTCTTTTATGGATGGCCAAAAAGGGGGAGATAAAGCAATTAAAATTTGATTTGAAAAGACAAAGGAGTAATTAAAGGAAGGAAAAAGTTAACTGGCTTTTAATTCTCTTTTATTGCCTTTTTAAAGTAAGTTCATTCATCGGTTTTTTCTATTTGTCTTCAACCTCTCTCTGACGAAAATTTCTTGGCCTCTATGGCATAAAATTCCCAAAATAGGATTCAAATAAAGTAAAAAATATTCAATGTATTGTTTGTCTCTAGATCCTTGCAATATTCAAAGGTTGATTCAATAAAATCTATGAGTTTTATTCTTCATTCAATGTGTGCTTTTTTGCTTCATCTTAAGGTAATTTTCTTATCTCATTTAGTTATGCAATATATGATGCTAATGCATTTTAGATCCTCGTATGCAACTTCTCTGTCGACTATGTGTTTATATTATATGTATAGTTTAGATCCTAAATGTTATACAACGAATTTATGTATGCCTAGTTTGTTCGATCTAATTTTGTTTCTTATTTGGATATTGATGTTTTAAAAAAAAACCATTTTTATTTGGAAACTGATTTTAATTAATTAATAAAATTTTGTAACTCGTTATATATACAACCATAAGTATGCTGCACGTGTTGATTTTTTGAAATAATTTTGAAAATTGAATACATGTTTCGTATGTTTATTGGTTTTGTATGTAAATTCATTTGGTTATTTTTTACATGCTTTTGAAAGTTATTTCAATTCAAAATTTGTAAGTGGACTTTTGTACAAAATCAAAAACTTATTTTGAACATTTCATAAGTTAAGCTAGCTTTCTATTTTTTAACTTTAAGTTACAAAAAACATATAAAATTATAAACTTAAATTTTTATGTCATTTTAAATTTAAAATATTATTTGCAATTATTTATACAAGTATACATATGTTATATCAATTTATAGTTTATAAAAGGAGCTTTTGTGTAAAATCATAAGTTTAATTTTAAATCCTTCCTAAGTTAAAGCTAGATTTAAAATTGTTAGTTCTAGGATCCAAAACATATAAAGTAGTCAAAATAATATTTTAACATATATATACATGTATATATACAACATACAAAATAGGTATTTTTGTCAACTAATTTTGCTCACCGGCAAACTATATGTACTTGTAAACTGCGATTATATATAGCTAACAAATAATAAACTACGAGTAACTAACTTAATAGGGCATTGATTTGATTAACATTACATGGAGAAATACAAGGTATGAAATTATGAAAATTTGAGTTACAATCATAGACATAGATTACAGATAATTGAAATTGAGCCATTCTTTATTAAATTCTTATTGAAATGTTTAATTTTGTCTGGATTGATGAGATTTCAACTAGCAATGAATGTTTGATTGATTTCAGTACAAACAGCATGAAGCTTTGTGTACCAAAGTAAATGAAATGCGGTTGAGCCAGATAAGTAAATGGTCAAACAAGAGATCTCGAATTGATGACGTTATAATGTTTTCTCGGCCTGAGAATACTATGGAACTTCAATGTGGATACTCCATTTTGATTGTAATTAAATCATGGCATGACAATACATCAAGCAGTTGTAATTGGGTCTGAGTTGAGGCATTGGAAGTAAAACAGTATTCAACATAGAGTTTGTATCCTTGGTTATAAGTGGTTAGTATCACATTCAACTATAGTCAGCTCAAAGTCAAAGTCTCTAGTCAGAGTAGTATGGTTAATAATAAATATTATTATTGAACTAAGAATTTCATGTCTGGACTAACCTATGCAGTTTAAATGCTTAGCGGTTCTATAGCAGTGGAGATGCAAAAAGTTATGGTGGGGATAAAGCGGGGATATAATGAAAAATAGCGGAGGTGCAAATAATATCATCGGATATTAAGCGAAATATTTAAAGTTAATTTATTCTTCTTCACACATCATTTATGTAGAAAAAAGAAATGTTATTTAATCTTATATAACAAAATCAAAGATACACATGGTTGAATCCCTAATTTAGGTTATATATATACACACATTGTTGTGATGTTCATACTATGAATATGGATATCATAACATATTTAATATAAATTAACAATTTAATTTAATAAATTAATTTTAAATTAATCATTAATACATTTATTTTAAACATTAACAATAAACAAATATTTTAATCAAAATAATTAAATTAAAATATTAAAAGTCTTATTTATTAATCCAAATGCTAAATTTGATTCAGTATAAACAAATATTTACTTACATAAACGCAAAATAAAAGCTATGTGCAGTTCAATAAAAGGAATTTTTATAAATTCATCATTTTCCCTGCTGCTGGTACACCTGATCCAACACTTTGCAGAAAGAATAATTCCATGTTGAGCGAGAACACGTCCCTTCTTGGAACTTTTCTTGTTAAAATTGATTAGTATGATGTCTAATTCTGTCAATTGGTAAAATCCTAACAACCTTTCAGATCTATCTCTACAGATATTTATACCGAGTAACCGAGATTTTACAAATTGTACCTTTGGTTCCAATCGGTACTAGATAATCTACATACAAAGCTAAGAATGCAATAGCACCCTTGTATTCTTTCTGTTCAATGCCCACTACCTTTATGTTTTGAATGAAACCGAACTGTTTAATTACTCTATCAAAACATTTGTTCCAACTTCAAAATGCTTGTTTAAGACCATGAATTAAACTCAAAAGTCTGCATGCCTTATTGTCGCCCCACTAACCTTGCAATTTTCTAGCAAAGACATCTAACTATCTACTTTAATCACCATTTAGAAAAGTTTTTTTAACAACCACCTGCCATATTTTGTAATCAAAGAATGCGGAAAGCTTAAGCATCATTCAAACGGATTTAGACATTGCAACTGGAGAAAACATTTTGTCATGGCCAACATGTTGAATTTAACGTAAACCTTCTGTCTTCAACTTAGCTTTATGGATCACTACCTTTCTGATTGCATTAATATTCTTCTTAAATATTCATTTCCAGCTCATGGGTTTTACCACTTCGGGTATGTCTTAAAAGTTTATACTTTGTTTGTGTACATGGAATCCATTTCAGATTTCATAACATCAAGCCAAATACTGGTCATTACTCTCTAAGAATCATTGGTAATTAAAGGGAACATCATCAATGATGCAATCTTCATTCTCATCGTCGATAAGGTACCCGTACGGTTTCTTCGGTGTGAGAGATTTCCAACTCGACATTCTAACTGGTTGTGTGCAATTAGACCCAAAACGACCCAATGAGTCTCAGTTGTAGGCAGATATGATTTTGTTGGTCCAAACTGAATGTTTAATACCTAGACCTGACACGAAACAAGATTCGGTTCGGATAGGATCGGTTCGGGTTTGGTTGGGTAATAACCCTTAAAATGTGTATATTTTTATATTTTTTGTTGTGTATTTTGGTTTGGGTAGATTCAGGTCGGATTTGATCATGTCTAAATGGTATTACAATCATCCGGACTAGACCCAAGCTCCATCGGGTTTAGATCGAGTTTAGGCTTCTCAGGTCGGTTAGATTTTACAGGTCTTGATTCTACTTTCCAGTCCTAGTTTTGTTTCTTGAGGTGGAGTTAAATCGGTACTATTTAAATTATCTATTTCCATATTAGTTTCTTAAATATAATTAAAGTCTATTTCATTGTTGCTAGTTTTTCCAGAAAGAAATTGCTTCTTAATAAGGTAATATATCGAGAAACAATGAATTTTTTTTCAAATTATAATAGTAGAGGTAACCACAAGAATTCTTTAGTTAATCATGGACTTATGTAATGGAGCATGCTTCGATTTTATTATGGCTTATGTTCTTAACGTACATTGGACAATCCCAAATTTTAAGATAATAAGACATGATTTATTCCCAACCGACATTTCATATCATAGATTTAGATGGGACCATGTTTAACATGAGCTTAGCACCATCTAACTCATATCCCAAAAGGAAAGTGGTAACTCAACACAATAGATTGAAGCATATTCAAAAAAAATCGATTTCTTCTTTTTGAAACACCATTGTGTTTCGGAATACACCAAGGTGTGACTTGAGAGGGAATCTCATTCTCTTTTAAGTATCCTTGAAGTTCATATCCAACGTATTCATCTCCTCGATATGATCAAAGAATTATAATTTTCTTGCATGTTTGATTTAAACTTCATTCTTTTGTTTCTTAAACCTATCAAAGACCTATGATTTTTGTTTTATTAGATAAACATATCGGTATCTAAACAAGTCATCGGTACATGTAATAAAGTACATGGAACCATCTTTGATTGCGGTAGACATTGGAAGACCACATACATAGATGTGTACCAGTCCTAAGAATTCGGTAGTTTTGCCTTTTTACCTTTGAGACACAATTCACATGTATCATATGAAGGAAGATAACTTTCGGTTTTCATCTTTGTTAATCATTTCCCACTAATATGGCCTAGTTCAAAGATATATGTATGTATTTTTAACAACCAACACAATATTGTAGTCAAAAACATATATGTCATTATTCAAAGTATATAACCGACAGTTTCATTTCTATAAAAAATATCCATCGCATTGTTATGAAAGAATAAAACGATAAGCATATTCCATCAAAGGGAAGAAAGAGGTTATCCCACATATAAAATTAGGTATATAGTCGCAATTATTCAGAACTAAAATATGTCCACTGGCTAAAATCTCTGGTACTCTCTCACTACTACAACTACTATAGTGGAGTCTTTTGCAAAACAGATGTGACGCCCCACTCCGAGAGCCTCGTTAACAAAGAGTATTACATAGATAATACTGTCGGCTAACGCGGACAATAGAGTATAATGGAAGCGACCATGTGTAATCTTACCTTAACTATTCACTAAATACGTCGAAAAGTAGAATCACATTAAAATTCGACCTATTCAATAAATTTTAAAGCAAAACTACAATGGCTATAGGATCTATCAGAAGAAAATATAACAACTCAAATGTAATTCACATCACAGAACAGTCGATCATAATATACACATAAACAGATACACTACAGAGTATACAAATAATACATGTCAAGTGGTACAGGAGACCACAATAAACAGACGAGACGAAAAAGTATAAATATCAGAGTTACAACAGATAAGGACCACAAAAGACGCTATAACAAAATGAAGCTAGCGAATAGTCCATGCGGAAGCAAAATAGGCTAAGTCCCAAAAGCACCTAACCTGAAACTTTTCGGTCTGACCCGAGTATAAAATACACGGGTCAGTCTAGGTAACAAATCAGTTAGATAAACTGAACAATAATAAACCTGCAAGGTCATACAGCATAACAAATATCTCTAGAGGAGATAACACAATCAACAACAAGAGATGAATCATATAGAACAAGCCTTATATCATCGGCAACATATAGAAACAAAGGATACAAATATCCCAAAACAAGCCAAAAGGCAATAACAAATACCAATAAGGTATACAAGTTCCGCAAGGTAAACGCTACGCATCATGCGGCTCATAATGACCAACACCGAAGGGCGATACCAAGGGAATATAATATCAATGAAATATCAAAAAAATTGCTCGAGCTCAGTACTGTACAAACAAGGATCCATAAGCCCGAAAGCTCCAAACCCAAGTATCACCCATGCGGCACATAAGGCCAACATCAGAGCGAAACTATACAGGGCAACAAACCCGAAGGCAACATACCCGAAGGCAACAAACCCAATATCACTCATGCGGCACATAAGGCCAACATCGGAGCGATACTTTATAGGGCAACAAACCGTAGTGGTGAAGGTCAGAGACCCAGTACTGGACACCACTAACTGGCGGAATGTGTCACAACTCTCGAAAAGGAATCCGAAAAGTGTTAACATATGTCCCATAACCACTCGTTCGCACTAAACGGTTTACTATCTGTCAGCCACTTTCACACTCAAAGCAATACAAATTTACCTCATATCATCGGTAAACTAAACCCTAAGGTCAAAACAATCAATTGAATAGGTCGGGGATTAATCGAAAGGATAAACGCACAGATTCATGGTCCGTGTTTTGCCCAACCATTTAATCACCCTTTCACTTCGCTCGACGTGCGAAAGTGTGTGTTTTAAATAGAATTTATAATAGGAGAAACGAGCTTTTAAATGCGATTCGAGAGATTATTTTATAAAAAACCCGTGGATGAAGTCAAGAGTAAGTTATCAAAGCCAAATATGCAATAACAACCACTAAAAAGCAACTTGAATCGATAAAATCCGGAAAACAAATCAAAATATACAAAAACAGGCAAAACAGGGCAAATAAAGCAGGTCGGTCGACCGGACTACAGGGCTCGGTCGGCCGGCCAGATGCAGAGAGCATAACAAGGTTCGGGGAAGCAGGTCGGTCGACCAGAGCCTGCACTCGGTCGGCCGAACCTGATGAATTTGCAATTCCTGTCTTATTTCAATGAAAATGCAAATTCATTCCAAATCCAAAACAATGACACATGCATACTTGTTAGGAATTCATACCCAACACCCATGAAATCAAGAGAAGTAGATGTGAGTTCAAAACTCACCTTTTTACACAACACAAAGAAGATAAAGAAGCACAAATGCAAGGAATCAACCAACTACACTCCACTTCAACATTACAAGCTTCAATCTAGAATCAAAGCAAGTATTTCCTAAGTTAGGGTTGGGAAATTACTGAAATTGAAGAGGAGAAGAGATGGAGAAGATGGAGATGAACTTACCAATGGATTCCCTTTGATTTTGGAGCAAGAATCAAGTTTACAAGAAGAAGCTAGGGCTTGCTAATTTCTAATTCCTCTTCCTTTTCCCCATTATCAGTTTTTAGCTTAAGTTTTAAGAAATGAATAAGTGAATGAGAGGAGTGGCTAAGCTAGAGTATTAGTTAAGCTAGTGGGCTGAACCCAAACCCAAACCCAATAGAAAAGGTAGCCAAAATTTCACAAACTCCAAACATATCAAAGATTATACTCAAAAAGATCGCAAACGCCATTTTGGAACCAATGGAGGTAGTTTCGAGTTCCAATTCGTCCATTTGCAGAAAGTAACATTTCGGACCAAAATCCGACTAACGACGCTATATTTAAATTAAACATTTAAATATAAAATCGTTAAATATGTGGGTTGTTACCCCTCCTTATAAAATTGCGTCCCCGCAATTCCTAGAGACGATATTTGTAACAACTACATACAAACAATCAATCAAAAGAAAAGAAAATAAGCTTGAGATGAAAAGACATACTCACCGTTTCAAAGCAAGGAAAGAAAACCCGGATAAGATCGCACGATATACTCTCTGGTTTCCCAAGTACAGTCATTGGGATTAGCGGACCATTGAACTTTAACGAGCGGCACGTCCTTGTTCCGAAGGTGTCGCACCTCCGTGTCAAGCACGCGAATAGGTTGCTGTACAATAGATAAGTCCGGTGAGATCTCAAGCTCTTGCAAATCAGGAGAAGTAATAACAGAATCCGACTCCCGAAGACACTTCCGAAGTTGCGAGACATGAAACATGTCATGAATGCCAGATAAATAAGTTGGAAGTGAAACTCTATAAGCCACAGGGCCAATACGTTCAGTAATAGAAAACGGTCCTATATAACGAGGAGCCAATTTTCCAGTTGCACTGAAACGCATAACCCCCTTCAAAGGAGAAACACGAATAAAAACAAGATCGCCGATCGAGAACTCGAGAGGCTTCCTACGGTTGTCCGCGTAGGATTTCTGGCGACTCTGTGCCTCTTTCATTCTCAATCGAATAAGATCAATCTTCTCAGAAGAATGACGAACAAAGTCCGGGCCAAGAACAAGCTTCTCACCAGATTCTAACCAACATGAAGGTGATTGACATGGCCTTCCGTATAAGGCCTCGAAAGGAGCCATACCGATACTAGACTGAAAACTATTGTTGTAGGAGAATTCTACAAAAGGTAGGTGATCCTCCCAACTACCACCGAAATCAAAGATACAAATACGGAGAAGATCTTCCAAGATACGATTTACCCGTTCAGTCTGTCCGTCAGACTGCGGATGATAAGTTGTAGAAAAATTAAGCTTTGTTCCCAAAGCTCGCTGAAGACTCTTCCAAAAATGACTCGTGAATAAAGGATCACAATCACTCACAATAGAACTAGGAACACCGTGAAGTCTCACGATTTCCTTGACATACAACTTAGCCAAATGCGAAGCAGTCCTATTAGACTTAATAGGGACAAAATGAGCAGACTTGGTAAGGCGATCAACAATAACCCAAATGCTAGAATGGCCAGATCTCGAACGAGGTAGGCCGTCAATGAAATCCATAGAAATCTGATCCCATTTCCACAATGGAATCTCAAGAGGTTGAAGAAGACCCGAAGGACACTGATGCTCGGCTTTAAAACGCTGACAAGTTATGCAATTGCGCACATAACTCGCCACATCGCGCTTCATGCCTTCCCAATAATAAAGACGACGCATATCGGCATACATCTTGCCACTACCGGGATGAATGGTATACTTAGAACGGTGACAATCATCAAGAATGTCATGCCTAAGTGCAAAATCAGAAGGCACAAAAAGATGGTTCTTCTTACGAAGACACCCATGAGAATCAATGCTAAAATTTTGCAACGCGTCATTACAAGATCCAGACTCACAAAGCTGAATAAGATGCAACAAATCAGGATCACGCCGTTGGGCATCGGCAATACGATCCAACAAAATAGGTCGAGCTCCCAAACTAAATAATAAGAGAGGAGAATCAGAAGATGAACCTCGATCACGAATTTCACAAAAAGATAGAGTTTCAAGAATATCCCATTTGGCAAACATCATAGAAATAACAGCCGAATGTTTGCGACTAAGCGCATCTGCAACACGGTTACCCTTACCAGGGGTATATTGGATATCAAAGTCATAAGAAGCAAGAAACTCGAGCCAACGTTGTTGTCTCATATTGAGTTCCTTCTGAGTGAACAAATACTTCAAAGATTTATGATCGGTATAAAGAATGAAGCGCTCGCCCAATAAATAATGTCGCCAAATCTTCAAGGCAAAGACAATGGCGGCTAACTCAAGATCATGAGTGGCATAGCGAACTTCATTCGGACGTAGTTGCCTAGAAGCATAAGCAACTACCCGATCCTTCTGCATAAGAACAGCACCGAGACCACTACCACAAGCATCGGTGTAGACAACAAGATCATGATTCCCTTCGGGAACCACAAGAATAGGAACATTAGTGAGAAGTTCTTTCAATGCCTGAAAGGAAGCTTCACACTTGTCGGACCAAATAAAACGAATGCCTTTCCGAGTAAGGCTTGTGAGAGGAAGCACCACATGGGAAAAGTCCTTAATGAACCGACGGTAATAACCCGCCAATCCAAGGAAACTATGAATCTCATGAACATTTTCAGGCCTCTTCCAATCCTGGATGGCTTCAATATTTGAGGGATCGACAGAAATGCCATCGGAAGATACAACATGGCCTAAGAACTTAACCTTATTCTCCCAAAAGTGGCATTTGGAGAATTTGGCTCTAAGCTAATGACGATGGAGAGTACTCAAGACAATTCTCAAGTGATTAGCATGCTCGGCTTCAGACTTAGAATAAATAAGGATATCATCAATGAAGACAAGCACGAACTTATCGAGATATTCCCGGAATACCCGATTCATGAGATCGACAAGGAAAGCAGGAGCGTTCGTCAAACCGAACGGCATAACGAGCCACTCAAAAGAACCATAACGAGTGCAGAAAGCGGTAAGAAATATGCTATCCTCCGCGACTCGTAATTGATGAAAACATGTGGCAAGGTCAAGCTGAGAAAAGACCTTAGCACCACTCAATAGATCGAACATGTCATCGATCCTAGGAAATGGATACCTATTTCTAATGGTCAACTCGTTAAGCTTGCGATAGTCAATGCAAAGCCTAAGAGTTCCATCAGACTTCTTCACAAAGACGACCGCGGATCCCCACGGAGAAAAACTGGACTGAATCAACTGCTTGGACTCAAGCTCTAAAAGCTCCTTCATGAGTTCCTCATTTTCCTTTGTAGACATCCTCGTGGGAGGACGACTAACTGGCTGCGCGCCTGGAATGAGATCAATGCGGAACTCAATTGCCCGCTTAGGTGGCAAACCCGATACAGGCTCAAAAACATCAGAAAAGTCACAAGCAATAGGAATATGAGATATATCATCACCGTCTCGCGAATCAAGAGAATATAAACCCATCTCGGAATTATCCACATCCCGAAGAACAAAAGATAACTGAGTAGGCGAATCCGGATGAAAAAGATATAAAATTCTCTCCGAACAAATAATCCTGGCATCATATCTCACTAGCCAGTCCATACCCAAAATCATATCAAATCCCAGACAAGAAATAACGTGCAGATTCGCACGGAAAGAAAAGCCACATAAAACAATCTCAACATCATCACAAAGCAAACTAAGGGTCGCGGATCCCCCAATAGGATTCGCAATCCTTAAAGCAGTAACCATACAAGAAACATCCAAAGATAAATCATCAACGTGCTTCTTCGATACGAAAGAATGTGATGCACCCGTATCGAAAAGAACTCGAATACTATGATCATGAAATAGAATAAAACCTTCCAAAATAGATGGAGAGATACCTTTGGATTGAGATGAACCTCCAGAAGCATTAGCCGCATTGAGCTTGCCAGATTTTACATTAGCAGGAGCAGTAGGACAAGCTGAAACATGATGACCTTCCTTCTTGCAATAACGGCAGAAGAGAGGCTTAGGGCAAGCTCGAATAATATGATCCGGAGAACCACAATTGAAACACTTTCGAACGAAAGGTGTTCCGAAAGACTGAGGCTGAGAGCTAGGACCACCGGTCTTCTTCTTCTTAGAAGGAAAAGGCTTCTTCTGAAACGAAAACTGCTTCTTTTTGGGGTTCTTGGAAACCTCAACATCCTCACCACTATCACACTCCTTTTCGACAGCTTCGAGATGAAGTGCCGAATCAACCAATTCCTCGAAAGAAAGTTTAAGCTGGAGCAACAAGGACTTCTTAAGATATTTCTTAAGACCAGAAACAAACTTCAAATTCTTCTTGTAAGAAGTGCTGATGAATTCAAGACCATACTGAGATAAAGCCTCGAACGATGCGACATACTCAGAAACAGAAGATTTCCCTTGCTTCAACTCAAGGAAGCGACGGGTCAATAAAACTTTTTCAGATTCAGGAACGAACTTGAGTTCAAATCGTTCCCGAAACCGAGTCCAAGAAAGAGTAGACTCATCAATCTCGGCTACAAGAAGCTCATACCAATCAAGAGCACGCTCTTGTAATAAGCTAGAAGTCACCAGAACTCGATCATGGTCAGAAAGATCCATGCGAGAGAAGATACGCTCGCACGTGCGAAACCAAGCTTGGACTTCAAGAACAGACTCGGAGCCCTTAAACGGTTTTCCTCCAAGATGAGCAAAATCACTGCACTGACGTGCAAAAGCAGATTTGCGAGGTGGAGACACTCGAGGAGGAATGGGAGGCTGAGTGCTCCTAAACAACTCCATAAACTGATCGGCAGACATATAAACGCCATCCGGATGTGAGCCACTAGATTGCCCAGCATCCGAACGTCGACCTCTGCCTCTTCCAGACATAAGCTGAAAGTCAAGATAAGGAAAAGATTATTCACAAGGTAGATATTTCAATATGGGATACAACGGAATAATCCTAGACGTATTCCCAAATACTATCTAGCCTTGATGAGATAAAGAGACACGATGATTTAAGGGTTTGTATCACTTGTACACTTTGATGTACCATAATATGTGCATCTATTCTGTATTTATCATATTTTGTTCTGAACTCAGCTCTGGTACCACGCTGTGACGCCCCACTCCGAGAGCCTCGTTAACAAAGAGTATTACATAGATAATATTGTCGGCTAACGCGGACAATAGAGTATAATGGAAGCGACCATGTGCAATCTTACCTTAACTATTCACTAAATACGTCGAAAAGTAGAATCACATTAAAATTTGACCTATTCAATAAATATTTAAAGAAAAACTACAATGGCTATAGGATCTATCAGAAGAAAATATAACAACTCAAATGTAATTCACATCACAGAACAGTCGATCATAATATACACATAAACAGATACACAACAGAGTATACAAATAATACATGTCAAGTGGTACAGGAGACCACAATAAACAGACGAGACGAAAAAGTATAAATATCATAGTTACAACAGATAAGGACCACAAAAGACGCTATAACAAAATGAAGCTAGCGAATAGTCCATGCGGAAGCAAAATAGGCTAAGACCCAAAAGCACCTAACCTGAAACATCTCGGTCTGACCCGAGTATAAAATACACGGGTCAGTCTAGGTAACAAATCAGTTAGATAAACTGAACAATAATAAACCAGCAAGGTCATACAGTATAACAAATATCTCTAGAGGAGATAACACAATCAACAACAAGAGATGAATCATATAGAACAAGCCTTATATCATCGGCAACATATAGAAACAAAGGATACAAATATCCCAAAACAAGCCAAAAGGCAATAACAAATACCAATAAGGTATACAAGTTCCGCAAGGTAAACGCTACGCATCATGCGGCTCATAATGACCAACACCGAAGGGCGATACCAAGGGAATATAATATCAATGAAATATCAGAAAAATTGCTCGAGCTCAGTACTGTACAAACAAGGATCCATAAGCCCGAAAGCTCCAAACCCAAGTATCACCCATGCGGTACATAAGGCCAACATCAGAGCGAAACTATATAGGGCAACAAACCCGAAGGCACACACCCGAAGGCAACATACCCGAAGGCAACAAACCCAATATCACTCATGCGGCACATAAGGCCAACATCGGAGCGATACTTTATAGGGCAACAAACTGTAGTGGTGAAGGTCAGAGACCCAGTACTGGACACCACTAACTGGCAGAATGTGTCACAACTCTCGAAAAGGAATCCGAAAAGTGTTAACGTATGTCCCATAACCACTCGTTCGCACTAAACGGTTTACTATCCGTCAGCCACTTTCACACTCAAAGCAATACAAATTTACCTCATATCATCGGTAAACTAAACCCGAAGGTCAAAATAATCAATTGAATAGGTCGGGGATTAATCGAAAGGATAAACGCACAGATTCATGGTCCGTGTTTTGCCCAACCATTTAATCACCCTTTCACTTCGCTCGACGTGCGAAAGTGTGTGTTTTAAATAGAATTTATAATAGGAGAAATGAGCTTTTAAATGCGATTCGAGAGATTATTTTATAAAAAACCCGTGGATGAAGTCAAGAGTAAGTTATCAAAGCCAAATATGCAATAACAACCACTAAAAAGCAACTTGAATCGATAAAATCCGGAAAACAAGTCAAAATATACAAAAACAGGCAAAACAGGGCAAATAGAGCAGGTCGGTCGACCGGACTACAGGGCTCGGTCGGCCGGCCAGATGCAGGGAGCATAACAAGGCTCGGGGCAGCAGGTCGGTCGACCGGAGCCTGCACTCGGTCGGCCGAACCTGATGAATTTGCAATTCCTGCCTTATTTCAATGAAAATGCAAATTCATTCCAAATCCAAAACAATGGCACATGCATACTTGTTAGGAATTCATACCCAACACCCATGAAATCAAGAGAAGTAGATGTGAGTTCAAAACTCACCTTTTTACACAACACAAAGAAGATGAAGAAGCACAAATGCAAGGAATCAACCAACTACACTCCACTTCAACACTACAAGCTTCAATCTAGAATCAAAGCAAGTATTTCCTAAGTTAGGGTTAGGAAATTACTGAAATTGAAGAGGAGAAGAGATGGAGAAGATGGAGATGAACTTACCAATGGATTCCCTTTGATTTTGGAGCAAGAATCAAGTTTACAAGAAGAAGCTAGGGCTTGCTAATTTCTAATTCCTCTTCCTTTCCCCCATTATCGTTTTTAGCTTAAGCTTTAAGAAATGAATAAGTAAATGAGAGGAGTGGCTAAGCTAGAGTATTAGTTAAGCTAGTGGGCTGAACTCAAACCCAAACCCAATAGAAAAAGTAGCCAAAATTTCACAAACCCCAAACATATCAAAGATTATACTCAAAAAGATCGCAAACGCCATTTTGGAACCAATGGAGGTAGTTTCGAGTTCCAATTCGTCCATTTGCAGAAAGTAACATTTCGGACCAAAATCCGACTAACGACGCTATATTTAAATTAAACATTTAAATATAAAATCGTTAAATATGCGGGTTGTTACAACAGAGCTCCGTAGATTCTTCAGCTAAAGGCTTCCTTCTATAAAGTTCCTTTAAGTCATTGCAGATATCAAATCGAGATCCAGTATCTAAAACCTAAGAAGATTTCATAGAAATACAAGTTTTATTTAAATTTAATTTACAAACATAGAAATATATCTATACTCACTAAAGAGTGCATATGTATATGTATTACGTGTAAATATTTATCTACATTCATATATTTATTTCATATTTGAGTGAGTGTGCGTACGTATATATATGTTTGGACCAAAAATGGCATAAACATCAAATGAAATATTAAATATGGCAATTAGAAAAGAAAAGAGAATAAAAGTAAGAGAAAAACACATAATTTTTATAACGGTTCGGCGAATACTCCAGTTTGTTGGAACTGGGCCAGCCTGCAGCGAAGTAATTGGGTAATTTCAATTTTTTTAACCTATTTGGATCTTTAATGGGCCTATGTTACCTTAATTCATTAAGAACTTTTCTAAATTTCTTCTAAATAAAATCAATATTTTATTTGAATTCACAAATAAAATTTTATTTTATATAATTTGTATTATATTATACATATGTGTGTATGCGTGTGTGTGTATCATATACACACATGTGTGTGCGCACATGCAATAAGATAATGTATACATTGTTTGACATGCCCATGTATAGACGTTGAGATTTACATCGATGAACATATTAGCCCTTTTGTATACAAGTGGATTTCCTAAATTTTGTGCATCGATGTGTGTTTGTGTGTGCACATTAGAAAATAATATATAAATAAATGAATATATGTAAAAGTTATGATTGTATAATTATTAAAATATTGATTATAAATAATTTACACAGAGCATTTAAAAAATATACATATTCACGCGTATACATACATACATATATATAATTAAATTATAAAATTACTCCAAAATTAGATTTTTGTAAATCCAAACTAAAATTATTTATCTATATTTTTTATTTTTTAAATTAATTTATGTTTATTTTAGATATAAACATTTAACTAGTTATATATATATATATATATCTTTAGAAATAAATATATATTTTTCTACTGCTCTCGGCCAGGAAAAAAAATGATTTTTCTTAATTTTCTTTTCAGTTTTAAATAATTTATTAATAAAAAATTATGATTAATTAAAATTTGTATGGAATTAATTAAAAAGATTAGTTTATTTTTGAAAATATAATGTATATTTTTTTTACATAAAAAAATTCCAGAATTTTATATTATTTATAAACATGTATATATATATTTTTTTTATTTAACCAATTTTTAATCAAGTAACCAATCGAACTATATGTATTTATATATATGAAACTATTTTTTTGTCGAAAGCTTTTGAAGTATGAACAATTTTTTTTATAAAATTTAGAATATATTTATTATATGATTTAATCTTTTGTTTTTGGATTTAATTCGTTGAAATCATTTAATATAATATTTTAATCAAAAAATATTTTAGCCCATGCACAACATACATACATGCATAATCTTTTTAATAGTGTATATATGTATATCCAATAATATATACAACCATCAGAATCCATCAATATATTGATTCATGATATTTCTGACTAAGCCATATATGGAATAATGAATATATAAACGTTAGTATATAATAATAGACCGGTAAAATACCTTTCACCAAGGCTTAAAGTTCATACATTGAAAAGAAGAAATAGACTCCTTGAACCAATTCCAATTTCGATGTTGCTAACTCCCGAATTGCCTTTACCACCAACGATTATTTGATTTAATTTGTATTTTAAATTGCTTGAAAATTTAAGGAGAGGGAGAGGTGTGTTTAGCCAGCAAAATGGAAGATGGAGGCACAAAAATTGGTTCTAAAAGCGATGCTTATATAAAGGAGAGACTAGAGAGCAAAAGTAGGATTAAGATCCTTGTTTTTCTCTTACCCATTCTCTTCTTTTTAAACATTCAAAATCCTCCCCTTATGCCATCAAATGGTCGGCCTCATCATGCTTCCATCATGGTGGAAAATAACAAGCCACATATGGGCTTCAAATATACTTCAAGCCGAACAGTATTTACTACATTTAAATCTAATCTAAACGCGTATCGATATCATATATCAATAAATATTTATATAACTATTATATGCACATTATTTGATACTGTTCAAGACACATAAAATAAAGTTTTATAATTAATATTTAATAAATATTAATTAATTTATAATAATTACAAATTAATTAAATCAAGTGGAAAAAGGACATTAAGCGTTTCAGTTGGTGACTCTAAGGTATAAATTTGGTCAACGATTAATACCAAACCATTTGAATACTAACGTTCACACTTAACTTAATAGACAATGTGATATTATGGTCAATTTTATTTCTTACTTGGTTTCAATAAAATCCAATTTTACTTTGTTAAGCATTACAAGGCAGCGACAATTATTTATACTAATTCTCTTCATCAAAACTATATCATTTTGAACATACGGAATTTGGTGGTGGTCATTCCAATATCGTCCATATGTGACTCTATAGTCCAAACACTGAGTCTTTGGTTCAATAATAACAACTATTATTAACCAAACCATTTTGGCCAGAGATTTTGACTTTGAGCTGAATTCAGTTGACCGTGATACTAACCTCAAATAATTGAGGAGAGGAATCCTATCCTTAATAGTGTTTCACTTCCAGTACTTTCACTCGAACCAACTATAGTCATTCGTTAGACGTCGTGGCATAATTTAACTATAATCAAAGTGGAGCTTTCGTATTGAAGATGAACAATATTCTCAAGTAAAGAGAACTATGTTAATTAATCTCATCGATATTTTTTGTTCGACCTTTGTTATATTAACTAATAAAGAACTATCGAGTGAGTCATTCCATATTTATCCAATAATTATCAATACGTAACCCTTTGGTGCCCCCAACGGTCATGAGTAATACACCATCCAACATTTTGAGAGCATTGCATTCGTTAGTCTCAACGGATGTATCGAGATCCAGTCTCTATACCTCTTGAATAAGAATATTTAAAATAATGTGTTTGTTATATTGTGATCCAGTACTCATAATTACAACTATTTTTAATTACTGTTAAAAACACGTCGTTTATGGATTTTTTGTTGAATATATTCAAATTAAGCATTAATTGTTTGTAACACATTATAACTAATCTATAATAGAAAGAAAACACATTTATTACGAACGATAATTAATTACAAAGTTAATACTACAATAAATTATAAGATTGCCCCTAAGGCATACTCCTAACTCTATCAATCTCTCAGTTGCGCTTAGGTCAACTATGGAATCTCAATCCTATCTCTTCGATCGGCTTCTTGAGAGCCGACCGAGCTAGACCCTTAATGAATGGACTGATATGTTGTCCTTGGTATCTACTATTTTTATAGTGACCTCTTTCTTCTCAATGAATTCTCTACTAAAGTGGAACTCCCGAAGAATATGTCATGACTTCTGGTGTGCTTGGCACTATTATGCAATCTATATCGCCCCAGTGTTGCTATAAAATAATGCCATTGGATTCTTGGTATCAGGAATCACTCTATGCCACTTAAAAACTTATGCATCTAGACTGCCTCTTTAGCTACTTCATTGAGGGCCATGTACTCAACCTCCATCATTGAATCATCTATCGTTTCTTATTTGAAACTTTTAAAGCTAAGGGCCCTACCATTTAGCATAATAACATAACTAGACACCGATTTACTATCAACAATGTCATTTCACAAGCTACAGTCGGTATACCCCTTCATAAGGAGGTCTATATTCCTATATATGAGGGATAAATCCTAAGTATCTCTTAAATACTTCAATGTACATTTTACAGCCATCCAATACTTTTCTCCAAATTAGATTGGTATCCTCTTATGCACCCTAATGCATACGTCACATTCAGCTAAGTATATAGCATAGCATACGTTATGGATCTTATGGCTGAAGCATAGGTATCCTCTTCGTATGCTCTTTCTCCTCATCAGTACGAGGAGCGTTCTTCTTAGAAATGACGATTCATGATTGTGTTGGAACATTTTCACACTTGGAATTCTCCATACCGAACCCCTTTAGCATGGTATATATGTACAAAGATTGGACAATCCTAATAGCCTCTTAGATCTATCTATATAGATCTTTATACCTAGTATATAGGCTCCTCCAAAATTCTTTGTAAAGAAGTTCTTGCAAAGCCAAGCTTTCATTAATTGCAATAATGTAGTGTCATTGCCAATCAATATCAGATCATCGACATATAACACTAAGAATACAATAGTGTTACATTATTCCTTTCTGTATACACACGCTTCCTCTATGCTCTGACAAAATCAAACCGTTTGATTGCCTTATCGAAACACTTGTTCCAACTCCTTGAAACTTTTCTAAGTTCATAAATGGATTTCTTGCAAGCCTTTCCCTCACTCCTACTGACCAGAAAACCCTCGGACTGCAATATATAGATGGTCTCTTCTAATCACCATTTAGAAATGCCATTACATATATTTACTATAATTTATAGTAATAAAATGCAGCGATTGAATGCATAATTTGAATAGACTTAAGCATGGCTATGGGCGAACAGGTTTCGTCATAAGCAACACCTTGAATTTGATGAAATCCTTTTGCAACTAGCCTAGTCTTTCAAGTCTCTACTTCCCCATCTGCATTTAGCTTTTTCTTAAAAATCCATTTTCAACATATGGTTATTATCCCTTTGTACTTCCAACTAAGTCCATACTTTGTTTTCTACATGGAATCCATCTCGGATTTCATCGCTCTAAGCCAAAGTGCAGAGTTTTTACTCTGCACTGCTTATTGGAAAGACAGAAGAGTGTCGTCATCTAAGACACGGTTCTCTTTTTTTCTATCCACGAGAAAATCATAGTATCTCTATGGTGTACAAGGTTCCATACTAAACCTTCTAATAGGTCGTGTGTTTTCATGTACGGGTGAACTCAGTTCTCCCACTAGTTCGGCCTCAGTTTTAACTTCTTGGATCTCATCCAAGTCTAAACTTTACTGTTAATTTTCTTTAATTGAAATTCCTTTTCCAAAAAGGCAGTGTGTTAAGAAACAATAATCTTTTGTTTCTAGACATTATAGAATATATATATACATACACACACACACACACACACACACATATATCACATTAATTTTTAGGGACATCCTATAAATTTACATAGTGCCGATCTTGCCTGTAGTTTATTTGGACCAATGTTCTTAACGTAGGCTAGACAACCCACACCTTCAAATATTTGAGTTGGTGTTTCTTACCACACCACATCTCATGTGGTGTTTTAGGCAAAGGTTTAGTGAGCAACATGTTTAAAATATGCGCTACGGTTTCCAACACATATCCCCAATAGGACAGTGGTAACTCAGCTTTACTCATCATGGAACGAACCATATTTAATAGGATTCGGTTCCTTCACTCCAACACATCATTGTGTTATGGAGTATAGGGTGGAGTAAACTAAGAGATAATCCTATTATCTTTTAAGTATTACTGGATTTCCTATACAACGTACTCACCTCCTTAATTAGATCGAAGAATTTTAATCTTTCGAATCGTTTGATTTTTAACTACATTCATATACTTGACAAATTTATTGAAGATATCTGATTTGTTCTTCAAAAGATACAGGTATTCTTATCTTGAGAAATCCTCGGTGAAGGTAACAAAGTAAGAACTACTATTTTTGGTGATTATACATCACTATATAGTAACCCTAAGAGTTCATCAACTCTTTCATTGGATACTTGGCCATTTTACCTTTGAGACATGACCTACATATGTCAAATGATACAAAATCACGTGACGGGAGAAAACCTTTAGTTTTCGGTTTGTGCAGTCGTTTCTCATTAGTATGACCTACCCTACAATGTCAAAAATAACTATCATTTATATTATTATAAGAACTATTCACATAACACATATAATTTGTATCGATTACATAAATGCCTTTTTAAATAATACCATCGCAGGCTTTATTTCCATTCAAACTAATGTTTGTAACATTATTCACATAGTAAAATGCATATCCAGTCTCAGACAATCTAGAAACAGAGGTGATTCGCAAATAAAGTCTTTTACAAAATAGCAATTATTTAAAATCAGTA
This sequence comes from Allium cepa, assembly GCA_030765085.1. Classification (NCBI taxonomy): domain Eukaryota; kingdom Viridiplantae; phylum Streptophyta; class Magnoliopsida; order Asparagales; family Amaryllidaceae; genus Allium; species Allium cepa. Next base: position 950,712,936 of record CM060934.1, on the reverse strand, counting down.
CAACACCATAGGGAAAACATAAATGATAATTTCCTACTGCCTTGCATCCACGATAGATCCATCGGCAACCTGAAGCCTTATCACTTCTTTACCATGTGGCGCCAGTTATTAAGCCTTTATAATGAGTTAAATATACAATTTCTAGATCCAGCATCTAAAAATAAAGACATTTTATTGATTGAAAAACAATTTCAAATCATAAATGTACCTGATGGAGCTGTAGAACCGTCCTGCTTTCTTTTTTTAACAATCTTTAGGTACTCACGACATTTCCTTTTCCAATGGTTTTTCTTATTATAATGGTGACTTTCACCCTTTTCATTGGTCTTCTTACTCTTCTTATTCTTCTTACCTTCTCCTTTTCGCTTCTTTGGACTTTTTGAAGATGATGTCCCACACTTAACAGCTAGCACGGTCCCCTAATCCTTCGATTGTGACTCGGCCGACCTTAACATATTAGGGAGCTCCATAAATTCACATTTTGTTGGTTCATATTATAATTCAGTATGAACGGTTCATACTGAAGGGTTAGTTAATAGAGTTAGGGCATGTTCAAGGGGTAATTCTGTAATTTATTGTAAATTATTAACTCTGTAATCAATTCTCGTTCGAAATAAAGATGTTGTCTTTCTATTACATACTTGTTATATAATGTTATGAATAGTAATTGGTTAATTTAAGTATATATAGATCAAAATTTCTATAAATGATGTGTTTATGATAGCAGCTACAAATAGTCGTAATCATAAGTACTGTATCATAATATAAAAGGCACGTCGTTTCAAATTTTCCTAGTCAAGATGTATCGAAACTAGACATCGACATATCCATTGAGACTATAGTACGTAACGCTCTTCAAATGTTAGATAGTGTATTACTCATGGCGGGTAGAGGCACCAAAGGGTTATGTACTAACAGTTATTGGATAATTATATAATGACTCACCTGATAGTTTTTTATCGGTTAACATAATTAATGTCAAATAGAAAATGTCGATGTGACTAACTTACACAGTTCTCTCGACTTGAGAATACTGTCATCTTCAATATGAAAGCTTCGCTTTAATTATAATTAAATCATGGCACGACGTCCATCGAATGACTATAGTTGGATTGAGTGAAAGTATTGGAAGTGAAAAAATATTCAAAATAGGATTCATCATCTCGGTTATCTGGGGTTAGTATCAAGGTCAACAGAAGTCAACTCAATGTTAAAATCCCTTGCTAGTGTAATTCGGTTAATAATAATTGTTATTATTTGATCAAGGACTTTGTGTTTTCACTATACAGTTGAATATGAACGATATTGGAATTTTGACCATTACCGAACTCCATAAGTTCAAAGTGATATAGTTTTGACGAAAAGAATTGGTGTAAATAATCGTCACTACCGTGTAACACTTAATAAAGTAAAATTAGATTTTATCAAAACAAAGAAAGTGATAAATTTGGCTAAAATGTCACATCATCTATTAAGTGATGCATGAACGTTAATATTCGAATTGTTCAATATTAATCGCCGACCAAATTTGCACCTAAGATTCACACTACCGAAACATTGATTACTCCATTGACTACATTATTTAATTTATTTATAACCGTTATAAATTAATTGAATTTATTAATATTTATAAAATATTAATCATAAAGTTTTATTTGATATGTTGAATAATATTTAAAATTATGTTTATAATAGTTATAAATATATTAATCTATATATGATAACGATACGCTTTTAAATTGGATTTAAATGAAATAAATATTGTTTGGGATTGAAGTGGGTTTAAACCCCATAGAGGGAATGATATTTTCGACCATGATTTGGTCATGATATGGCCGGCCAAATGATGGCATTGGGTTGTAATTTTAATATGTTAAAAGGTACAGAATGAGTGGGAGAAAAATAAGGATCTAGATCCTACATTTTCTCTCTAGTCTCACCTTTATATAATGATCCTAGCCCTCATTCTAAAGTTAGTTTTTAAAACCTCCATTCTTACCTTTTCCTGGACGAAACCATACTGTGACGAACTGCCATTTAAAACGATTCAAATCGACAATAAAACGCACATGTCTAATTAAAACCATTCAAAAGTCAAATTATCAACGGGGTTTTATTTTGATAAATAAGATACAGAGGAACTAATATAGAATATCACAAAGAAAGATAAAGATACAATAAATTGCAGCCATGAAGTTGCTAATTAAATTATTAGATCAGAGTTTCAAATACCAACTGTGATGACCCATCATTTTGGACGATTCAAGTCGACAATAAACCACACATGTCTAACTCAAATCGTTCAAAAGATAGATTATCAATGGAGTTTTATTTTAAAAAATAAGATACAGAGGAACTAATACAAAATCTCGTAGTAGAATATAAAGATATAATAAAATAGCAATTCATGAAGTTACTAATTAAATTATTACATTAGAGTTTTAAATAAAATAGCATAGTGGAAATAACAGATGTTCACTAGTATATAGTTTAAAGGAAATAGAGAATAATAACTACTAAAGTCGTCAAAGCCGTCTACAGCTCCATATTCTCAATTTGAATTCAAAATTTTATAAATGAATTTAAAAACAACTATTTGGAAACTAATTGAGCCAAAATTATACAATTTTATTATTAATAATATATAAATTTTCCAGAGGTCAATGATTTATTTTGTGCAAAATTTTCAAACTAAGACAACACGGCTATTTTTATCAAAAGCACATTTTTGGCCAAAATGACAAATCTATATGCCTTAAATTTTCGCATATCAATATTAGATGTCCAACGGGTTTTATCACACTATTCAGTGTTCACAATATTCACATGATAAGTAATATAATTCTGATAATTCAATATATCATAATCAACAGTGCAAGATATTGTTCTATTACATAATCACAATGCATCAGTTACCAACATACCATGTGCCTGAAATTTCTAAAGCCAAAGTTCTTAAAATATTTTTCTTCATTTTCCAGAAAAATTTCAAAATTTTCTCACGTATAATACTATTTATACTAATTTTCTATAATTTGCATAAAATCAATCTTTAAAGAATGCAACATAAAAGTACTTTAATGACCAAATTAAATATTGGTCCTTTATTAAATATTTTTCTCATAGTTTACATTTTCAAGTCATAATACTTTAATGGAGGGTCGTCACAGCATGAGTTTGTTCCAGTGTTTCGAAGACTATTATTTTATGGAGCCTAAGACGACTTTAAAGACTTTAGTAGTTATTATTTTTTATTTCCTTTGAACTATGTATTAATGAACATCTGTTATTTCCACTATACTATTTTTTTTAACACTATGATGTGATAATTTAATTAGCAACTTCATGAACTGCTATTTTATTATATATTTATATTCACTACAAGATTTTGTATTAGTTCCTCTGTATCTTATTTCTTAAAATAAAACCCCATTGATAATCTGTCTATCAAACGGTTTGAGTTAGACATGTGTGGTTTATTATGGACTTGAATCATCCAAAATGGCGGGTCATTACACATACCCAACCCCCCTCCAAAATGTCAAGCATCAAGTTAGATAAAATCAAAGCAATACGATAATCAGTAGTCAGCAATTCAAAGCTAGCATCTTATGGATTGTGATAAGATTTAAGGAGTTCATTTCAACGTCTCAACATGTGAACCCTACGCTTTGGTGAAAGGTATTCATCTTGTTTATTGACTCGTTCAATATTACAATCAATTATTGTGCTATATTGTAGGTTGCTAGATTATATTATGAATCTAGTATATCGATGTTCCATGACATATTAAATGGTTACTTATATTGGTGCATATATATATATATATGTGTGTGTGTGTGTGTGTGTGTGTGTGTGTGTGTGTGTGTGTGTTTAAAAGAAATTATATGCTTCCTGGTATTAAACTCATGGCCTAATTTTTTTAAAATTAAATAATATTATATATGATTTTATTAATTAATAAATTATATTATAAAGATTAAAACCATACAATAAACTTTTTGAAATTTATAAAATTTTGTTTTTGTAGAATAATAATTCGGTAGCAAAAGATTACTTTATTTTAATATATATTTATATTAATTATATATTCAATAATATAAGTATTTGTTTAGCTAAAAATTGATTTTATACATAATATACAAATATACGTTTAATATAATTTGAAATTGCATATAAAATTTTATATAAAAATATTACATAATTTTTAGATTTTGAAAATAATTCTTTAATAATTTTACCAATTACGTTTGATCATTTTTAAATTATTTATTTAAAATTTGTTTAATAAATCCAAAAAAAATTATGCGTCACGAGCTTAAAGTCAATTTGCATTAATTATATAAAATACACACATGTATGTATGTGCACATGCATTTTTTTAATTATAAATATCTATAACTAAATATAAAAAATTCAGTTTTTTTCTAGCTAGGGTCTGCAATAGTAATTTAAAAAAATTATTTTTTAAATGTTTTTGCCATTTAATATGAATGAATTTTTTTATACATCTTAAATATTTTATATAAATTATTACAGTTATTATTTTCAGACACACACACATATAATTATATCTTACATATATATAATTGTACATACGTATATGTATAATTTTTTATGCACACACACACACACATACACACATACCTATTCATTTAGACAACACATAGAAAACTAGAGGGGCTAACGTGTCCATTGCAATGTAAATCACAACACAAATATATAGGCACATAACACCATGCACACTTAATAATGTTGCGTGTGCACGTACACATATATGTGCATATGAGACACATATTCAAATATATTACAAAATAATATAAAGTAAATTTTTATTTATAAAATAAAATTTTATTTTATTTTATTTAATAGAAATTTAGAATAAATTAATTAGATTTCATAGACCCAATAAAGATCAAGTTTACCTGCAACTCGTTGCTTATCGACACCTCCGACTGTGGAAGCCTATTAACATAACCCTTCATTATTTGGACATAATTGTCCACCGTTTGTCCCTTTTTTGTTTTGGTGTTAAACAATTTCTTCGTAAACTCATACCACTCGGAACAAGATTGCGCACCAAGAAGTGCCTTCAGACTATCAAATATTTGATGGACAGACATGGTTTTGTGCTACCTTTACAATGACTTATCTAACATAAGCAACACAAAAACCTAGCTGATTTCCAGGCCAGTGACCCACTTACTATAAGCAACATGTAGTTCAAGGTTAGCATTTTCAACGTGTCTTGCCATAGGAGTACAACTAACTGACAACCAAAGATGCTCGTATGTTAATGCTTTGTAGATCTTAACCAATCGACAGAGTTGTTTTGTGCAGTTACTTTGTCCTTTTCACTAAATAGTCTTGGAGTTGACATTTTCTACAAGTTTTAAATTGGTATATTATTAGGATAATTGTATAGTAGATTTTACTATAAAATTAGTAAGGTTAAACTTTATGTTTCATATTACTAATAAAGTTTTTATATTTCGCCAAACCCTAAACAAAACATAGAATTCTTTGACTTCACTGGTAGGTATAAATACTCATCTATCTTAAAATTATGACCTTAATTTTGCTCAATAAGTCATAGCTCCACAAACGTTGGATAACTCCTTATCGCTTGTATCATATACAACTCCTAACTCGTGATACCTTGTCCTAATTTCACTTCGACTTTGAGTTTTCTCAACAAATTGAAATGAAATTATTCACTCGTACCTACCATATCGCGACGGCCTAAGTATAGTACATGTACCTTGAGTTTTCTCAACAACTACATGTAGTTATCTTACCTCATTCATTCAATATATTAATAATACTACACATAACATCCCTAGCTTGAGTTTTCTCTACAGCCAAGGAGTATGCAAGTAATATACATACGTATATATATGTGGTAAAGGATAACATTTTACTAAATGTTCATAATCTTCAATACTATATTGAGTGATTCGACTTATCGAATAATGTATTTCTCATGAAATACCTTTGTGATTCAAGTGTTGGACACATCGGGAATCACGGTATACGTATTGCTACATATATGTTTATTCCTTAAGTCTATTTAGGGTTTAATGTTCCACTTTTGGTATATACATTCATATTATATAAGTTTCATTATTATTTATGTTTTATATTTTAATTAGCTTATACAATAATCTTATGTATAACATTATATTAATTTAATCATATTTAATTAATTAACACTTTAATTAATTGTATATTATTAAGTTTTAACATATTATGTTGAATATTTATATACTATGACCTTTACTGTAGTACACATATAACATACATATATATATATATTAAATTTTATTAATTTCGAAAATTACTTTATATACGTACATATACTTATATTGTTTTAAGCATTTCAAGGCAGCACAATATTTATCACTATATATTATGCATGCGTATATAATAATTTAATTTATTTATTATTTTACTAAAATTATTAATAAAATTAATTTCGAAATTAACTTATAATTATTTTCAAACATTTAAAATTTTATTTATATTTTAACTTTTATAATATATATACATATACATATACATACACACATACACACACACAAATATATATATATATATATATATATATCTTATTTTAAATTTAAATTTAAATTTAAAAATCTATGTTAATTTTTCAAAAAAAATTTGAAAATTAGCCCAATGCATAATTCAAATTGATCCTTTTCTATTAGTGATAGCCTTTGGGATCACATACTTGTTGGGGCCAGGTTGCTAGCTAGTTAGGGTAGAGTATTTGATTACCCAAACTCAACCCTTCGACGCTATCTTTCTAGATATCATACTATCTGGGTTGTGAGCTAAATTAGTTTGACCTAACATGGCTAATTCAGAACGCATATGCTATTGGGTTTTGATACCATTGTTGGAAATCGACCAGTCCACTGCGGTATACTTGAGTGAATTTCATTTTTTTTTAACTATTTGCATCTTTAGGCCTATGTAGTCTAAATTCGTTTAGAACTTTTCTAAAATTCTTTTAAACAAAATCAATATTTTATTTAAATTAATAAATAATTATTTTATATAATTGGGTTATATTATATTTGTGTGTGTATATATATATCGTATACATACATTTATGTGTGTGCACATGTAAAAGAATAATGTGTACGTAGTTTGACATGTCCGTATATAGATGTTGGAATTTACACCAGAATGAACATGCTAGTCTCTCGTGTATACAAATGGATTGTCTAGATGTGCATGTGTGTGTGTACAATATATATGTATATGTGTGTATGCATCAAAATATTATATAAATAAATGTATATGTGTGAAAATTATAATTATATAATTATTAAACTATTGATTATAAATTATTTATACAAAGCATCTATAAAATATACATACATACATATATGTATGTATATAATTATATTATAAAATTATTTCAAAATTAGTTTTTTTTTAAAATACGAATGAAATTATTTATATATACATGTATATTTTCTTTTTCAAATTAATTTACATACATTTTACATATAAACATTTAACTAGTTATATATATATATATATATATATATATATACTTCTATTGCCTAAAAAATATATTTTTTATTTTATTTTTGGTTTTAAATGATTTATTAATAAAAAATTAAAACTAAATTAAAATCCCTATGGAATTGAAAAGTTTAAATTCATTTTAAAAATATAATGTATATTATATATTACACAAAAATTTTACAAAACCTTATATTATTTATAAATATGCATACATTTACTTTATTTAGTTAACCAATTTTTAATTAAGTAAATAATTAAACTATATATATATATAATAATATATATAAGAAAATAAATTTTTTTACAGAAAGATTTTCAAGTATAAACAGATAAAGAATTTACAAAATTTAAAAAACATTTATTATATTATCTTATCTTTTATGTTTAGATATAATTCATTAAAATCATTTAATCAAAATATTTTAATCAAAATATTTTTTAAGGTTGTGCGTAATATATAAGAATACGTAAAAAAATGTATATATCCACTAATATAAATAAACATCAGCTTGTAACAATTCATCTATATACCGATTCGTGATATTTCTAAGTAAGCAATATATGAAATAATCAATGTATACATTAGTATATAATAATAGACTTAGCAAAGTACATTTTTCTTTTTTGATGTTTTCTATCGCATCTCCTCTACTAAGTCCAATCCCGCTATATCCACCATCCCTTTTCCACCAACCTGTCCACTTCACTGACCATCCCTCCGCTTATCAATCCATCCACCACTTCACCATTGATCCCTGATAACTGTCTTACCCAACCCCAACCGCTTGAGCCCCAACCTCCCATTATCCCTCCAGATCCTCCACCTTGTTTATCTTCTTCCTCTCCAAATGATGATCTTACCATCCCCTTCTATGTCTCCTCCAAAACTTAGTTATCTCTCTTTTGCTCTAAACCTAAAAATGCTGGAGTTTACCAACCGATTATACATGATCTCATTTATACATGTTTTACCCTTGAAGTTCCTGAAGTTGTGAAATCCATAAGGATTGATTATTGGAAAGGCCATCTTATAGGCTTCTTTTTAGATGGTAATCTCTCTTATTCTGCAGTTCTAAATCACCTACAAAAGAACTGGAAGCTTAAAGGTAATCTCAGAGTAAAATCTGATAACAAAAATTTCTACTTTGAATTCTCATGGCATAAAGATAGAGCTAAGATGTTAAATTAAGATTTTATGTTCATCAGAGGACAAATGTTTATCATATCATCATGGCAACCTGACTTCAGTGATTTCACTTGGTGTCGCTTGGTTGTCAGAAGCGTACCCATATGGATACATTTACATAACATTCCCCTGATTACTTGGACGCTAACGGGAATTAATTGGCTTGCCTTCCATGTTGGCAACTTGATTTGTTTCGGTGAAGCTACTAAAAAACTAAGTCAATTTGAATATGCTAAATGCATAGTGGAGATTAAACTTGATTGTGAGCTGCTTGATTTCATTTTATATGGTGATAACAATTCAAGATTGGATATTGGATATGATTGGAAGCCCATGATTTATGCGCAGTGCAAAAGTTTTGGTCACTGGAATGATTCTTGTAATGATAAAGATGTTATTTTAGATAATAACATGATGCAAGTTGCTCCGTTTCAACAAACAAATGTAAATGAAAATCCTGTTGTTCTTAAAACTAAAAGAGTAATGAAGAAAAGATGGGAAAAGAAACTGCCACGTAATGGTGCCGACAAGGATGTAAATTTTGCAAAAGATGCAACACAAGTTTTAGATGGCAATGACAGTAATCAATCGATCTTGGGGAAGCACCCATCTGAATTAAAGGAAGTAATGCAAAATGAAAAGCAAGACTCTAACAGAAATGATGCTGCTGAAGTACAAACCATCAATGTATCACATGTGTAGGATACAAATGTGTACACAACTTCATTGTGCACTTCTATTGGAAAAACCACATCCGAACATGAGCAAATTGCTCATCCACAAGGTAGTTTTGAAAACATACAAACTAATCATCCACATTAACAAATCTAGAATGAAGATACACAAGGCAACACTGAACACACAAATGATCATTATGCACACAACAAACTCCCTTTGTCACAATCAACTCACGCCTCAATCAAAATAATTTTGACTTCATATATACCTCAAACAACTTTTCACCACTTCAACTTTTTGATGAACAAACTAATAATGACCTTTCCAGCCTTTCCTCCCCTCAGCAAAACAAATCCCACATTGTTTATCCTCTTCATGAACACAACACCTGCAAATCCCCCTATAATATTTCATCCATATCTCAACAGTTAAATACATATTCTGTTGCTGCCACCTCATTAACTCTGCAACCCAGTAACTCATCTCCATATGCCCATATATAACTTCCTGAATCCACAGCAGAATACTCCAACAACATCACCTTTGCCTCAAACACCAATCCACTTACCACCTCTAACAATCCCTCAACCATTATCTCATCCGACAATCATGTTTCTACTCTACACATTGTAGAAAAAATCACTTCTCTTTCATCATCTGATCCTATAAAGTCGGGTGACAATGAAACTGCCTCGCCCAGACTAAATAAACAACAACAACCAATGAAAAATGCGCCAAAAAAAAAAGATAACCAAAAAAAAAAATCAGGATCAATCTGCCTCAGACTATGACAATGGCAAGGACTTTGGCATTAAAAAGCTTTTTAATATCAAAGAAATTCAATACTAGGTGACAATACAACTATTTCTACCAAATCCGGAAAGCTGAATACTTCAGCTAAAAATAAATCATCAAAAAATTATGATCGATCCAATTGCAGACTGGAACATTAAAGGAGCTTATCTACAAGTCAAACTAAGACAAAACGGCTATTTTTGTCAAGAACACATTTTTGGCCAAAATGACAAATCTATATGCCCTAAATTTTCACATATCAATATTAGATGTCGAATGGGTTTTACCGCACTATTCAATGTTCACAATATTCACATGATAAGTAGTATAATTTTGATAATTCAACATATCATAATCAAAAGTGCAAGATATTATTCTATTACATAATCACAATGCATCAATTATCAACATATCATATGCCTGGAATTTTTTAAACCAAAGTTCTTAAAATATTTTTCTTCATTTTCCAAATTTTTGTTTTAAATTTTCTCATGTATTATACTATTTATACTAAATTTCCATAATTTACATAAAATCCATCTTTAAAGAATGCATCATAAAAGTACCTTAATGGCCAAATTAAATATAGGTCCTTTATTAAATATTTTTCTTATAGTTTACATTTTCAAGTCATAATACTTTAATGGCGGGTCGTCACAGCATGAGTTTGTTCCAGTGTTTCGAAGACTATTATTTTATGGAGCTGAAGACGACTTTAAAGACTTTAGTAGTTATTATTCTTTATTTCCTTTGAACTATGTATTAGTCAACATCTATTATTTCCACTATGCTATTTTATTTAACACTCTGATGTGATAATTTAATTAGCAACTTCATGAATTTCTATTTTATTATATATTTATATTTCGATGCAAGATTTCGTATTAGTTCCTCTGTATCTTATTTCTTAAAATAAAACACCATCGATAATCTGTCTATCGAACGGTTTGAGTTAGATACGTGTGGTTTATTATGGACTTGAATCATCCAAAATGGTGGGTCGTCACACATACCCAACGCTTCCAAAATCTCAAGCATCAAGTCAGATAAAATCTAAGCTATACGATAATCAGTAGTCAGCAAATCAAAGCTAGCATCTTATGGATTGTGATAAGACTCAAGGAGTTCATTTCAATGTCTCAACATGCGAACCTTAGGCTTTAGTGAAAGGTATTCATCTTGTTTATTGACTCGTTCAATATTACAAACAATTATTGCGTTATATTGTAGGTTGTTAGATTATATTACGAATCTAGTATATCGATGTTCCGTGACATATAGATGGTTGCTTATGTTGGTGCATATACATATCACACACACAAATGTTTGAAAGAAATTATGTGCTTGCTAGCATTAAACTCACGGCCTAAAATTGAAAAAAAAACAATTTTTTTTGAAATTAAATAATATTATATATTATTTTATTAATTAATAAATTATATTATAAAGATTAAAACCGTATAATAAACTTTTTAAAATTTATACAAAAAAATTTCGCAGAATAATAATTCGGTAGTAAAGATTACTTTATTTCAATATATATTTATATTAGTTATATATTTAATAGTAATATAACTATTTATTTAACTAAAAATTGATTTTATACATAATATATAAATATACGTTTAATATAATTTGAAATTGCATATAAAATTTTATATAAAAAAATTGCATAATTTTTAGATTTTGAAAATAATTTTTTAATAATTTTATCAATTAATTTTGATCATTTTTAAATTATTTATTTAAAATTTGTTTTATATCATGAGCTTAAAGTCAATTTACATTAATTCTATAAAATACACACGCATAAACATGTATATATGTGCACATGCATTTTTCAATTATAAATATTTATAACTAAATATAAAAAATTCAATTTTGTTCTAGGGTTTGTAGTAGTAATTTAAAAAAATATTTTATATTAATTATTAAATGTTTTTGTCATTTAATATGAACGAGCATTTTATAAATACATCTTAAGTATTTTATATAAATTATTACACTTATTATTTTCAGACAAACACACACACATATAATTATATTTTACATATTTATAATTGTACATACGTATATGTATAACTTTTTATGCACATACACACACATATACATACACATACACATACACATACACATACACATATACATATACATACATACATACATACATACATATATATAAATTTAGACAACACATAGAAAACTAGAGGGGCTAATGTGTCAAGTGCAATGTAAATCCCAACACAGATATATAGGCGCATAACACCATGCACATTTAATTATGTTGCATGTGCACGTACACATATATATGCATATGATACACATATTCAAATGTATTACAAAATAATATAAAGTAAATTTTTATTTATAAAATAATATTTTATTTAATAGAAATTTAGAATAAATGAATTAGATTTCATAGACCCAATAAAGATCAAGTTTACCTGCAACTCGTTGCTTATCAACACCTCCAATTGTGAAAGCCTATTAACATTGCCCTTCATTATTTGGACATAATTGTCCACCTTTTGTCCCTCTTATATTTTGGTGTTAAACAATTTCTTAGTAAACTCATACCACTCGGAACAAGATTGCTCACCAAGAAGTGCCTTCAGACTATCAAATATTTGATGGACAGACATGGTTTTGTGCTACCTTTGCAACGGCTTGTCTAACATAGGCAACATAAAAACCTAGCTGATTTCCAGGTCGGTGACCCACTTACTATAAGCAACATGTAGTTCAAGGTTAGCATTTTCAACATGTCTTGTCATAGGACTACAAGTAACTGACAGCCAAAGACGCTCATATGTTAATGCTTTGTAGATCTTAACCAATCGACATAGTTATTTTATCCAGTTACTTTGTCATTTTCACTAAATAGTCTTGGAGTTGACATTTTCTACAAGTTTTAAATTGGTATATTATTAGGATAATTGCATAGTAGATTTTACTATAATATTAGTAAGGTTAAACATTATATTTCATATTACTAATATGTCTTATATATTCTGCCAAACCCTAAATCAAAACATAGAAGTCTTTGACTTCATTGGTGGGTACAAATACTCATCTGTCTTAAAATTCCGACCTTAACTTTGCTCAATAAGTCATAGCTCCACAAACGATGGATAACTCCTTATCGCTTGTATCATATACAACTCCTAACTCATGGTACCTTGTCCTAATTTCACTTCGACTGAGTTTTCTTTACAGCTAAGGAGTATTCAAGTAGTATATACAATACATACACATACATATACGTATATATATGGTATAAGATAACATTTTATTAAATGTTTGCAATCTTGTATACTATATTGAGTGATTCAACTTATGGAATAATGTATTTCTCGTGAAATACCCTCGTGGTTCAAGTGTTGGACGCATCCAGAATCATGATATACGTATTTTTACGTATATATATTTATTCCTTAAGTCTATTTAGGGTTTAATGTTCCACTTTTGGTATATACATTCATATTATATAAGTTTCATTATTATTTATATTTTACATTTTAATGAGCTTATACAATAATCTTATGTTTAACATTATATTAATTTAATCATATTTAATTAATTAACACTTTAATTAATTGTATATTATTCAATGTTAACATATTATATTGAATATTTACATACTATCACCTTTATTATAATACGCATATAGCATATATATATTAATTAAATTTTATTAATTTCGAAAATTATTTTATATACGTACATATACTTATATTGTTTTAAGCATTTCAAGACATCACAACATATATCATGATATATTATGCATGCATATATAATAATTTAATTAATTTATTTATTTTACTAAAATTATTAATAAAATAAATTTCGAAATTAACTTATATTTATTTTCAAGCATTTAAAATTTCAGTTATATTTTAACCTTTATAATATATATATATATATATATATATATATATATATCTTATTTTGAATTTAAATTTTAAAATCTATGTTTTAAATTTTAAAAAAAAAATTGAAAATTAGCCTAATGCCCCGTTTAAATTAAGCCTTTTCTATTAGCGATAACATTTGGGCTCACATACCTGTTGGTGCTAGGCTGCTAGCTAGTTAGGGTAGAGTATTTGATTACTCAAACTCAACCCTTCGACGCTACCTTTCTAGATACCCTACTATTTGGGTTGTGAGCTTAAATATTTTGATGTAACATGGCTAATTCAGACCACATATGTTATTGGATTGTGATACCATTGTTCGAACTCGGCCGGTCCACTGCGGTATACTTGAGTGAATTTCAAAAAAAATAACTGTTTGCATCTTTAGGCCTATGTAGTCTAAATTCATTTAGAACTTTTCTAAATTTATTTTAAATAAAATCAATATTTTATTTAAATTAATAGATAAATATTATATAATTTGGGTTATATTATAAGTGTGTGTGTATATATATCGTATACATATATCTGTGTGTGCACACATGCATCAGAATAATATGTACATAGTTTGGCAGGTGCATATATAGATGTTGGAATTTACATCAGAATGAACATGCTAGCCCCTCGTGTATACAAATGGATTGTCTAAATATGCATGTGCGTGTGTATACTATATGTATATATGTATATGTGTGTGCATCAAAATATTATATAAATAGGTGTGTATGTGTAAAACTTATAATTATATAATTATTAAAATATTGATTATAAGTTATTTATACAAAGCATCTATAAAATATATGTATGTATATAACTATATTATAAAATTATTTCAAAACTAGTTTTTTTAGATACGAACAGAAATTATTTATATATACATGTATATTTTCTTTCAAATTAATTTACATACATTTTACCTATAAACATTTAACTAGTTATATATATATATATATTGCTACTGCTATTGGCCTATAAAATATTTTTTCTTTTCTTTTCGGTTTTAAATAATTTATTAATGAAAAATTAAAATTAATTCCTGTGGAATTAAAAAAATTAAATTCATTTTCAAAATATAATGTATATTACATTTTACACAAAAAATTTACAAAAACTTATATTATTTATAAATGTGCATACATTTATTTAACCGATTTTTAATCAAGTAAATAATTAAACTATATATGTAAAAAAAATATATAAGAAAATAATTTTTTTTACATAAAGCTTTTCAAGTATAAACAAAAGAAAATTTAAAAAACATATATTATATTATCTAATCTTTTATGTTTAGATTTAATTCATTAAAATCATTTAATAATAATATTTTAATCAAAATATTTTTTAAGGCTATGCGCAACATATAAGCATACATAAAAAAATGTATATATCCACTAAAATATATAACCATCAGCATGTAACAATTCATCTATATACCGATTCGTGGTATTTCTAACTTAGCAATATATGAAATAATCAATATATATATATATATATATAATAATAATAGACTTAGCAAAGTACATTTTGCTTTTTAATGTTTTCTATCGCACCTCCTCGACTAAGTCCAATCCCGCCGTACCCATTTCCACCAACCCGTCCACTTCACTGACCATCCCTCCGCTTATCAATCCATCCACCACTTCACCATTGATCCCTGATAACTGTCTTATCCAACCCCAACCGCTTAGCCCCAACCTCCCATTATCCCTCCATATCCTCCACCTTGTTTATCTGCTTCCCCTCCAAATGATGATCATACCATCCCCTTCTATGTCTCCTCCAAAACTTAGTTATCTCTCTTTTGCTATAAACCTAAAAATGCTGGAGTTTACCAACCGATTATACATGATCTCATTTATACATGTTTTGCCCTTGAAGTTCCTAAAGTTGTGAAATCCCTAGGGATTGATTATTGGAAAGGCCATCTTATAGGCTTCTTTTTAGATAGTAATCTCTCTTATTCTGCAGTTCTAAATCACCTACAAAAGAACTGGAAGCTTAAAGGTAATCTCAGAGTAAAATCTGATAACAAAAATTTCTACTTTGAATTATCATGCCATAAAGATAGAGCTAAGATGTTAAAGTAAGATTTTATGTTCATCAGAGGACAAATGTTTATCATATCATCATGGCAACATGACTTTAGTGATGTTCACTTGGTTGTCACTTGGTTGTCAGAAGCGTACCCATATGGATACATTTATATAACATTCCTCTGATTACTTGGCCGCTAACGGGAATTAATTGGTTTGCCTTCCATGTTGGCAACTTGATTTGTTTCGGTGAAGCTACTAAAAAACTAAGTCAATTTGAATATGCTAAATGCCTAGTGGAGATTAAACTTGATTGTGAGCTGCTTGATTTCATTTTATATGGTGATAACAATTCAAGAGTGGATATTGGATATGATTGGAAGACCATGATTTGTTAGAAAATTTTCAAGTTGAAGATTAATTGGATAGAAAGCGAGAAATGAGAGATTGATTTTAAAGTAGAAAGTTGTACTTTATTACAAACTTTTGCTTACAATTTTTTTTGCTTGCTTGCAATTGAGATACACCACTCCTATTTATAGTAATTCGCATCTCAAATGAACGGTGGAGATGTGTTTGATGCTACGGTATACAACTATTCTCTAGAGTTTTCTGTAACTTTCATACAAAATATCTTTAGATAAGAAAACTCTAGATTCTAGTTGTTTTATTACAATTTGAGAATGGAAAATTCTAGAACCTCTTCTACCATGACAACATATACCTAGATAATTCTATCTAGATGTTTCTTTCTAACTTTCTCTAAAATTCTCTTTTAGCTTTACTTCTTTGTTTGTGTCCCCAAATTAAGTCCAATAATCTAGCCCAAAGTCAAGTTTAATTTTCGACATCCTCCCGTAAACTTGACTTTGTCACTCCAAGCATCTTCCGCAGTCTTTGAAAGTCTTCATTTTTTAATGCCTTTGTAAAAATGTCTGCTACCTTTTCTTTTGAGTTAATAAACTTTGCTTGTACTTCCTTTTTTGCAATCTACTCTTGAATAAAGTGATAACGTGTATCGATGTGTGAACTTCGTTCATGGAAGACGGGATTCTTGGCTAGAGCGATAGCTGACTTATTATCCATGTAAATTTCTGTTGCATTGTGTTGTGGTATATGCAACTCCATCAATAGATCTCGAAGCCAAATAGCATGATGAACACAAGTTGAAGCAGCAACATACTCAGCTTCACAAGTGGAAAGCGTCATAATTGGTTGCTTTTTTGAGCTCCAGGTGAAGGCTGTATCTCCCATGAAGAAGATAAATCCAGTCGTACTTTTACGATCATCAGCATCTCCAGCCCAATCGCTGTCACTGTAACCAAGTAACTTGAAACTATTAGTACTTGAGTATAACAAACCAAAATCAATGGTATCTTTAATGTATCGAAGAATCCTTTTTGCTGTCTTCAAATGTGATGTTGTAGGAGCTTCCATATAGCGGCTAATGAGTCCAACAACATAAAGTATATCGGGCCTTGTGCATGTGAGGTACTTAAGCTACCAACCAAACTCTTGAATTGCGTGAGATCCACATCTTCTTCTTTGGTATATTTTGAGAGCTTTGTTCCACATTCTATTGGGGTATTAACTGGTTTACTTCCATCCATCTTAAATTTCTTCATTATTTCCTTTGCATATGCTTCTTGTGAAATAAATATGTCGTGCTCGCTTTGAATCACTTGGATACCAAGATAATATGACATGAGTCCAATATCGGTCATCTAAAACTCTAAACTCATCTCCTTCTTAAAATCTTCAAATGCTTTTGGATTATTTCCGGTAAAGATTAAGTCATCCACATACAAACATACAATCAAGATATCTCCACTTTGATTTGTTTTTAAGTAAAGAGCATGTTCATGGGGGCATTTTATAAAGTTATTTTCTAGAAAATGTTTATCAATTCTAGTATTCCATGCTCTAGGGGCTTGTTTCAAACCATAAAGTGCCTTTTTTAATTTTGAAACTTTATCTTCTTGTCCTTTAATTTTATAACCAAGTGGCTGCTCCAAATAAACTTCTTCTTCTATAGTACCATTCAAGAAAGCCGATTTCACATCCATTTGATATATTTTCCATTTGTTTTAGCCGCTAAAGAAATTAATAATCTTATAGTTTCTAAACGGGCAACAGGAGCAAATACCTCGTCATAATCTATACCTGCTCTTTGCTTGTATCCTTTGGCTATCAATCTAGCTTTGTACCTTTCAACTTCTCCTTTAGCATTCTTCTTTACTTTGTATATCCATTTTACTCCAGTAGCTTTGTGTCCTTTAGGTAAATCAGCCATCTCCCATATATCATTTATCATAATAGCTTTGATTTCTTCATCCATAGCACTCCTCCATCTTTTGTCTTGTTTTGCTTCTTCGAAATCTATTGGCTCACAATTTGCAAAAAGACAAAATAAAGTAATATTATCACAAAGTGGTGTTACCTCGTATAGTTCTTGTAAAAATCTCATGCGCGGCATCCTTTCACTTGAGCTTTCTTCTTGTGGAGTTTCTTGATGAGTGCTTGATGGAGATGACGGTGTTGGACTAGTCGGCTCTTCTTGCACATCACTGTTTTCTTCTTCTTCGTAAAAGGGAAGGAAATTATAATCATCTTCTTGTGTGCTCCAATCCCAAGTGTTTTCTTCATCAAACTCCACATCTCGACTAACAACAACTTTTCCATTTATAGGATTATATAACTTATACCCTTTTGACCTTGAGTCATAGCCAATGAATATATATTTTTCACTTTTATCATCCAATTTGGAACGCTTTTGATCCGGCACATGGGCATATGCTAGGCTTTCAAATACTCTCAAATGTGTTATACATGGTTTTCTTCCACACCAAGCTTCTTCGGGAGTTTTGTTCCACACACTTCGAGTTGGAGAGCGATTGGCTAAGTACACTGCACATTCAACGGCTTCGGCCCAAAATTCTTTTGGAATTCTCTTACTTTTCAACATACTCGTGCCATATTAAGTAGAGATCTATTCTTCCTTTCTACGACCCTGTTTTGTTGTCGAGTATACCGGACGGTTAAGGGACGGTGAATTCCATTTTCTTCAAGAAATTTCTCAAATTCTTTAGAGGTAAATTCTCCACCTCGGTCGGACCTCATGGTTTTTATCTTATAACCACTTTCATTTTCTACAAAAGCTTCAAATTTCTTAAAGGCATCAAATACATCGGACTTTTGTTTAAGGAAATAGGTCCAAGTTTTTCTACTATAATCATCAATAAACAAAGCAAAGTAATTACTTTTTCTAAGTGAGCACGGTTTTATTGGACCGCAAATATCGAAGTGAATTAACTCTAGTGGTTCTTTAGCCTTTGTGTTGGATTCTTTTGGAAAACTTTTCCTTGGTTGTTTTCCAAATAAGCATCCTTCACATAGTTGATTCATATGATCGATTCATGGTAAACCTTTCACCATGCTTTTATTCTTTAATAACTTTAAACCCCCAAAATTAAGATGTCCAAATCTCAAGTGCCAAAGCCATGATGAATCTTTATAGCATGCTTTTAAACATTTGACAATATTATTTGAAACATTTGACATAATTGTATATTATTAAGTTTTAACATATTATGTTGAACATTTATATACTATGACCTTTACTGTAATACACATATAACATACATATATACATATACATATATATATATATATATATATTAATTAAATTTTATTAATTTCGAAAATTACTTTATATACGCACATATACTTATATTGTTTTAAGCAATTCAAGGCAGCACAATATTTATCACTATATATTATACATGCGTATATAATAATTTAATTTATTTATTTATTTTACTAAAATTATTAATAAAATTAATTTCGAAATTAACTTATATTTATTTTCAAACATTTAAAATTTTAATTATATTTTAACTTTTATAATATATATACATATACATATACATACACACATACACACACACAAATATATATATATATATATATATATATATATATATCTTATTTTAAATTTAAATTTAAATTTAAAAATCTATGTTAATTTTTCAAAAAAAATTTGAAAATTAGCCCAATGCATAATTCAAATTGAGCTTTTTCTATTAGTGATAGCCTTTGGGATCACATACTTGTTGGGGCCAGGTTGCTAGCTAGTTAGGGTAGAGTATTTGATTACCCAAACTCAACCCTTCGACGCTATCTTTCTAGATATCATACTATCTGGGTTGTGAGCTAAATTAGTTTGACCTAACATGGCTAATTCAGAACGCATATGCTATTGGGTTTTGATACCATTGTTGGAAATCGACCAGTGCACTGCAGTATACTTGAGTGAATTTCAAATTTTTTTAACTATTTGCATCTTTAGGCCTATGTAGTCTAAATTCGTTTAGAACTTTTCTAAAATTCTTTTAAACAAAATCAATATTTTATTTAAATTAATAAATAATTATTTTATATAATTGGGTTATATTATATTTGTGTGTGTGTATATATATCGTATACATACATCTATGTGTGTGCACATGCAAAAGAATAATGTGTACGTAGTTTGACATGTCCGTATATAGATGTTGGAATTTACACCAGAATGAACATGCTAGTCTCTCGTGTATACAAATGGATTGTCTAGATGTGCATGTGTGTGTGTACTATATATATGTATATGTGTGTATGCATCAAAATATTATATAAATAAATGTATATGTGTGAAAATTATAATTATATAATTATTAAACTATTGATTATAAATTATTTATACAAAGCATCTATAAAATATACATACATATATGTATGTATATAATTATATTATAAAATTATTTCAAAATTAGTATTTTTTTTAAAATACGAATGAAATTATTTATATATACATGTATATTTTCTTTTTCAAGTTAATTTACATACATTTTACATATAAACATTTAACTAGTTATATATATATATATATATATATATATATATATATATATACACACACACACTTCTATTGGCCTAAAAAATATATTTTTTATTTTATTTTCGGTTTTAAATGATTTATTAATAAAAAAGTAAAACTAAATTAAAATCCCTATGGAATTGAAAAGTTTAAATTCATTTTAAAAATATAATGTATATTATATATTACACAAAAAATTTAAAAAACCTTACATTATTTATAAATATGCATACATTTACTTTATTTATTTAACCAATTTTTAATTAAGTAAATAATTAAACTATATATATATATAATAATATATATAAGAAAATAAATTTTTTTACAGAAAGATTTTCAAGTATAAACAGATAAAAAATTTACAAAATTTAAAAAACATTTATTATATTATCTTATCTTTTATGTTTAGATATAATTCATTAAAATCATTTAATAATAATATTTTAATCAAAATATTTTTTAAGGTTGTGCGTAATATATAAGAATACGTAAAAAAATGTATATATCCACTAATATAAATAAACATCAGCTTGTAACAATTCATCTATATACCGATTCGTGATATTTCTAAGTAAGCAATATATGAAATAATCAATGTATACATTAGTATATAGTAATAGACTTAGCAAAGTACATTTTTCTTTTTTGATGTTTTCTATCGCATCTCCTCTACTAAGTCCAATCCCGCTATATCCACCATCCCTTTTCCACCAACCCGTCCACTTCACTGACCATCCCTCCGCTTGTCAATCCATCCACCACTTCACCATTGATCCCTGATAACTGTCTTACCCAACCCCAACCGCTTGAGCCCCAACCTCCCATTATCCCTCCAGATCCTCCACCTTGTTTATCTGCTTCCTCTCCAAATGATGATCTTACCATCCCCTTCTATGTCTCCTCCAAAACTTAGTTATCTCTCTTTTGCTCTAAACCTAAAAATGCTGGAGTTTACCAACCGATTATACATGATCTCATTTATACATGTTTTGCCCTTGAAGTTCCTGAAGTTGTGAAATCCATAAGGATTGATTATTGGAAAGGCCATCTTATAGGCTTCTTTTTAGATGGTAATCTCTCTTATTCTGCAGTTCTAAATCACCTACAAAAGAACTGGAAGCTTAAAGGTAATCTCAGAGTAAAATCTGATAACAAAAATTTCTACTTTGAATTCTCATGGCATAAAGATAGAGCTAAGATGTTAAATTAAGATTTTATGTTCATCAGAGGACAAATGTTTATCATATCATCATGGCAACCTGACTTCAGTGATTTCACTTGGTGTCGCTTGGTTGTCAGAAGCGTACCCATATGGATACATTTACATAACATTCCCCTGATTACTTGGACGCTAACGGGAATTAATTGGCTTGCCTTCCATGTTGGCAACTTGATTTTTTTCGGTGAAGCTACTAAAAAACTAAGTCAATTTGAATATGCTAAATGCCTAGTGGAGATTAAACTTGATTGTGAGCTGCTTGATTTCATTTTATATGGTGATAACAATTCAAGATTGGATATTGGATATGATTGGAAGCCCATGATTTATGCGCAGTGCAAAAGTTTTGGTCACGGGAATGATTCTTGTAATGATAAAGATGTTATTTTAGATAATAACATGATGCAAGTTGCTCCGTTTCAACAAACAAATGTAAATGAAAATCCCGTTGTTCTTAAAACTAAAAGAGTAATGAAGAAAAGATGGGAAAAGAAACTGCCACATAATGGTGCTGACAAGGATGTAAATTTTGCAAAAGATACAACACAAGTTTTAGATGGCAATGACAGTAATCAATCGATCTTGGGGAAGCACCCATCTGAATTAAAGGAAGTAATGCAAAATGAAAAGCAAGACTCTAACAGAAATGATGCTGCTGAAGTACAAACCATCAATGTATCACATGTGTAGGATACAAATGTGTACACAACTTCAATGTGCACTTCTATTGGAAAAACCACATCCGAACATGAGCAAATTGCTCATCCACAAGGTAGTTTTGAAAACATACAAACTAATCATCCACATGAACAAATCTAGAATGAAAATACACAAGGCAACACTGAACACACAAATGATCATTATGCACACAACAAACTCCCTTTGTCACAATCAACACCACGCCTCGATCAAAATAATTTTGACTTCATATATACCTCAAACAACTTTTCACCACTTCAACTTTTTTATGAACAAACTACCATAGATAATGACCTTTCCAACCTTTCCTCCCCTCAACAAAACAAATCCCACACTGTTTATCCTCTTTATGAACACAACACCTGCAAATCCCCCTATGATGCTTCATCCATATCTAAACAGTTAAATACATATTCTGTTGCTGCCACCTCATTAACTCTGCGTCCCAATAACTCATCTCCATATGCCCATATATAACTTCCTGAATCCACAACAGAATACTCCAACAACATCACCTTTGCCTCAAACACCAATCCACTTACCACCTCTAACAATCCCTCAACCATTATCTCATCCGACAATCATGTTTCTACTCTACACATTGTAGAAAAAATCACTTCTCTTTCATCATCTGATCCTAAAAAATCGGGGTGACAATGAAACTGCCTCGCCCAGACTAAATAAACAACAACAACCAATGAAAAATGCACAAAAAAAAAAAGAAAAAAAGAAAAGGATAACCAAAAACAAAAATCAGGATCAATCTGACTCAGACTATGACAATGGCAAGGACTTTGGCATTAAAAAGCTTTTCAATATCAAAGAAATTCAATACTAGGTGACAATACAACTATTTCTACCAAATCCGGAAAGCTGAATGCTTTAGCTAAAAATAAATCATCAAAAAATTACGATCGATCCAATTGCAGATTGGAACATTAAAGGAGCTCATCTACAAGTCAAACAAAATGAGATCAAATATCTCATCAATTCTCATCAAATTTAAATGATTGGAATCCTTAAGACTAAGCTTAATGTCCCTCTTACCAAAAAAGCATGTACACACATCAATAGTAACTGGAATTATAAGGATAATCTCCAAGAGACTCCATATGGCAGAATAATTGTTCTGTGGAATCCTATTATTTATAATGTTAATTCTGTTAGAAAACACAACCAATTTATTCATCTTATATTACACATTCTCCCTCTTCTCTCACTTTTCAAATTTCTTTTATCTATGCTTTTAACTAAATCAATTCCAAACAAGCTTTCCTTGATTTCATCCCTTTTTTATCTTCTTCAATCATCCCATGGATCTATATTGGTGATTATAATTGCACATATAGTGTTGCACAAAAATCTAGTGGACCCCTCTTATCCCTTAGTGATATAAACCCTCTTAATCACTCACTTCATCTATCTGGCCTATACAAGATTCAATTCACTGGTCCAGAATATACATGGAATAATAAGAAACATGGTGGTAAGAGGACCTTTTGCAAGCTTGTTTATAGCTTTTTCAATCTTCCTGCCCTTTTAATATGGCCCTTTCTTAACCCCATCATCCCTGACCCCGGGATTTCTGACTATAGTCCCCTAATTCTGACTTGGAAAGAGGAACATTTTAAAAAGCTTCCCTCATTTAAATTTTTAAAATTTTGGACTAAATATCCTAGGTTCCTTAATATTGTTTTTGAGGCTTGGAACATTGCTACACATGGAAATCCTATGGATAAGTTACAAACTCAACTGAGGAACATAAAAAAAAGTCTAAGAGAATGGGCCAATTCAGAATTTGGCAAAGGACCGCATAAATCTACTCATCTCAGAATACAACTTGAAGCAATTCAAACTAATATGCTTTTATTCCCCGATGATACTACTCTCTCCGATCTTAAACATAACATACAATAGCAACTTCTCAATGCCCTTAGTGATGAGCTCATGATGTTAAAGAAAAAATTCGGAAAAGATTTTTTCTTTGAAGATGATAAAAATACTAATTTCTTTCATACCTCACTCAAAATTAAAAATAATAAATTCAGAATCTTATCCATCATTGATTTGAATGATAAAACTTTCGCTGATTCCATTGATATTAGTGTTGAATTTATGTGATTCAAATATTTCCAAAGAAGATAAGAAAATAATTAATTGATTCGGTCAATCAATTAATTAGGCTGTATATGAAATGATAAAGAGGAAAGATATGCGTGGTATCTTTTAGAGAATGGAAACTAATTAATTGCTAATCAATCAATTAGTCATATTTATTATATGAAGATAGAGAAGTTTATACATGGAGATTAATTTAAGCAATAGAAATTTATGAAAACATAGATTTTTTATCATTTATGTGCATTGGAATCAAATCAAGTAATCTGGAAAGGTTGTCACATAATCTGGAAGTTAATTTTCTTCATCTCCAAGCATCCTTCATTTTCATGCCTATTTAAATGAAGGAAGTTCTTCTTCGTATGTGTGTGAGTGTGTGAGAGAGCATCCACCATTATCTTCTTCTTCAGTATACCCTAATTTCTGCAGTCAATCAATTAGGGGTTTTGAGCGCAAACAAGTCTTTGGATAAATTGATTATTCAATTTGTAATTATATGTTAGTCTCTCCACTTTGCTGCCTATAATTTTGTAATCTCTCTCTCTTTTGTACTCTCTTTCTTCAGTGAAATAAAGAATAGTTGTTGGGTCCGTGGACGTAGGCAATCTAGCCGAACCACGTTAAATCTCCGTGTTCTTCTTTCTTCTATATTTTTTGTTTGGTGATTATTTTTCATTGAATTTGTGGTTGGTAATTAATCGACAAGCTAGATCCTTCTTTTTGATTGTTTCCACGCATTAGCATTCCGCTGCGTTTTTGGAGTTTGTGCGAATCAATTGAATTTTCGCACAACAGTTTGGTATCAGAGCTAGCTGTCTTGTTCTAGATTAGTTATCAATGACAAATTCTTTCAGTAGTGGTATGAAAAATTATGGCATCACCAAATTTGTTAGAAAAGAAGTTTTTGGGACATGGAAGGTGAAGACTAATGACGGTGTTCTTCAGCAACAACTTCGTTCATCTAAAAGAAGAGATAAAAACCAAAAGCACCTTGGAGGTAGAGATATGCGTAGGTCTCATTTCATAAGTCCTAGAAGGGGTGCTTGCTATTATTGTAAGAAGAATGGACATTTCATACGGGATTGTCCAGCTCTTAGAAAGAAGAGAGAGAAGAAAGAGAAAGCTTCAGTTTTACCAGCAGTTAGATCAGATGTGGATAGAAGTGATACTAATACATCATTACTTTCAGCCAGTATTTCACCTTTAGAGCATACAAGTTGGGTGATTGATTCTGGAGCCACTTTTCATATGACGCCAGATAGGAGCTGTTTTGTCAGTTACAAGAAAATTGATGGCGGAATAGTTCATATGGGGAATGACACATCTTGTCATGTTGCGGGCGTTGGAAGTGTGAGGTTTAGGATGCATGATGGTGTTGTTAGGACTATCACGAATGTTAGACATGTTTCGATGCTGCGTAGAAGTTTGTTATCAGTTGGAGCTTTGAGTAGACTTGGTATGAGGATAATAATAGATGGAGAGAATTTGAGAGTGGCGAAAGGTTCCTTGGTAGTGATGAAAGGGGTGCGAGTTAATGATATTTATGTGCTTCATGGAGAGACAGTCTTAGAAGAGTCGGTAGTTTCTACTGATTCTAGTATTTCAGATTCTACTCAGTTATGGCATCTTCGTTTAGGTCATGTTGATGAGGAGAGTCTTGAAGTATTGAAGAAGCGTGGGTTGATTGATGGTATTTGTCAGTCGAAGTCTAGCTTTTGTGGAGATTGTTCTTTTGGAAAGAAGAAGTATGTCACATTTGATGTTGGAAGACCTAGAGCTACAGAGTTTCTAGAGTATGTTTATTCTTATGTGCGGGGACCCACCCCAGTTGCATCTTTTGGTGGAGCCAGTTACTTCGTCTTATTTGTGGATGATTTCTCACGTAAGGTTTGGGTCTATTTCTTAAAGGCCAAAGACGAAATATTTGCCCAGTTTTGTAAGTGGAAGACCTTGGTAGAGAAGCAGTCGAGGAAGCGTTTGAAGGTTCTCAAAGTTGGAAATAGTAGTGAATTTATGTCACAAGAATTCACTAACTATTGTGAGTCCGAGCATGTAATTAGAGATTTTTCTATTTCTGTTGAGTCACATTGTTACGGAGTGGCGGAGAGCATGTGTCGGATATTGTGGAAGAGAGCTACGAGCTTGAGAACGACTGCTGGTTTAGAAGTGGGATTTTGGGCAGAAGCGATATCTATGGCAGTATTTCTCATCAACCGCACACCTTCTATTGCCATAGATATGAAGATCCCAAAAGAGATATGGAAAAGAGAGCCTGTTGAGTATTCATTCCTTAAAGTGTTTGGTTGTTCAGCTTATTTAGAAGATGAGAGACATGATAAGTTGAAGCCTAGGGAAAGCAAGCACATTTTGTTAGGCTATAGAGAAGGAGTGAAGAGGTATAGGTTGTGCTGTAAAACAATTAAGAGAATTGTGACTAGCAGGCATGCGATATTTGATGAGAGGTCATTGTTGAAGGTGGAGCCTCTATCAAGTGATGACATTGGGAAGACAGAAAATTGTCAAACACATTTGGAGTCATCAGATTGTTTCCATATTCAGAAAGATATTGGTATTTCCGATGATACCATGGTTGATGAGAAGATTACAGAGGTTCAGACTCTAGGTGAAGCTCACTTGCTGGAAAGGCCTTTTGGTTCAGTTGGCCCTATTTGTAAGCATATTTGTAGCGATGATTCTTCATCTTATGCTTTGAATATTGTGGAGCTTGTTGGTGAGTCTCTTGATGTTGACTTAGGAAAGTCTAGCAAAATTCTTGTGGAGGAGATTGGAGTAGATAATATTGAGCATGTCCTCACTCAATTTGGAATGGAGAAGGTGAAGCGCGCTGTTAAATCTCCATTGGTCTCTCGAAGATTAGTATCTACATGTTCGTCTCCAACATCGGATTTGTTGAAGAAATTTGGTACTTTCTCGTATGCATTATGTTTGATGATGTGCATACTATCTTTCTTGTGCTTGGGAAAGATTTGGAAGCTCTGTTTGGGCAATATTGCCCAAACTAGTTCACATTGAACTTGTTGACGTAGACCCAACAATTTGTCGAGATGTTGTGATGCAGAGAGATTGTTATATTTGAATTAAGGTGGAGTGTTGAATTTATGTGATTCAAATATTTCCAAAGAAGATAAGAAAATAATTAATTGATTCGGTCAATCAATTAATTAGGCTGTATATGAAATGATAAAGAGGAAAGATATGCGTGGTATCTTTTAGAGAATGGAAACTAATTAATTGCTAATCAATCAATTAGTCATATTTATTATATGAAGATAGAGAAGTTTATACATGGAGATTAATTTAAGCAATAGAAATTTATGGAAACATAGATTTTTTGTCATTTATGTGCATTGGAATCAAATCAAGTAATCTGGAAAGGTTGTCACATAATCTGGAAGTTAATTTTCTTCATCTCCAAGCATCCTTCATTTTTATGCCTATTTAAATGAAGGAAGTTCTTCTTCATATGTGTGTAAGTGTGTGAGAGAGCATCCACCATTATCCTCTTCTTCAGTATACCCTAATTTCTGCAGTCAATCAATTAGGGGTTTTGAGCGCAAACAAGTCTTTGGATAAATTGATTATTCAATTTGTAATTATAGGTTAGTCTCTCCACTTTGCTGCCTATAATTTTGTAATCTCTCTCTCTTTTGTACTCTCTTTCTTCAGTGAAATAAAGAATAGTTGTTGGGTCCGTGGACGTAGGCAATCTAGCCGAACCACGTTAAATCTCCGTGTTCTTCTTTCTTCTATATTTTTTGTTTGGTGATTATTTTTCATTGAATTTGTGGTTGGTAATTAATCGACAAGCTAGATCCTTCTTTTTGATTGTTTCCACGCATTAGCATTCCGCTGCGTTTTTGGAGTTTGTGCGAATCAATTGAATTTCCGCACAACAATTAGTAATGCCATGATATAATAATTTCATCAATGCTTCAACTCACAATCTGGACATAATATCTCTCTTGATTCAATTCAAAATTCATTTCTTCCTACCATCACAATGCTTGAATCTCATCAACTCATTTCACAAATCTCGGATTGGGAGATCAAAGATGCTCTTTTTAATCTCAACTCTACCAATAGGGGTAGTCCTGATGGTTTCAACTCTTTCTTTTTCACTCAAATATGATCCATAATCAGTGCTTCATTCATCAAAGCCATACACCATATTTTCTTAACCAATACACTGAGTTTAGGTATTAACTCTACAAATCTTGTAATGATCCCTAAAAATGAAAATCCGACCTCTGTACAACACTATAGACTATAGCTTGCCCCACAGTCATATATAAGGTGATTACTAAAATAATTGCCACCAGATTAAGACCAATTCTCTCCAGAATTTTTCCCCAAATCAAGTTGCTTACCTTCCTAATAGAGACATTATATATAATATTCTACTGCCACATGAACTGCTAAAAGGATATGGAATCAAAATATATCCCCAAGATGTATGCTGAAATTAGAAATTTAAAAAGTTTTGACTCTATTAGTTGGATCTCTCTTGTTGCTATAATGACTAAGATGAACTTTCCAAATCTCTTATTGCATGGATATATACTTGTATATCCACTGCTCATTTTTCCGTAATTCTGAATGTTTCCCTTGAAGGTTATTTTTGCTCCTTACATGGTATAAGACAGGGAGATCCAATGTTAGCTTACCTTCTATTTCGGTCATGGAATTTCTCACCAACTTGTTGTAAAAAGAAGTGCAAATGAAATCCATTAAACTTCATCCAAAGTGTAGAGGTCCAGAAATTCTATGTTTGATGTTTGTAGATGATCTGGTTATCTTCCCTAAACCTGATCACCATTATATTCTCACCCTGTAGAACACACTTTTGACCTTTCAGAGTTCCACGGGTCCTGCAATCAATTATTCAAAATCAAATATTATGTCTGTTAGGCTTAACACTGTACAAATTGATGCTTTAATTCAATTTTCAAATCTTGACTATATGCCCCTTAATTTTGTTTACCTTGGAATCCCCCTTACTTCTTCCAGAATTATTACAAACCAATGTGTGCCACTGTTTGAAGCAATCATTGGTAAGCTCAGCTCATGGCTTTCCCATCTTTTGTCTCAAGCAGGCAGGAAAACAATGATCTCATCCATTGGTACTACCATGACATCATACTACACTAGGACATTTATTCTCCCGAAAAAGTTATTTAATAATCAAAATAGATTTTTCAATCATTTATGGGATGGAGATTGCTACTCCAAAAAACAAATACGCGTTGCTTTTAAAAGAATAAATATTCCAAAAATCAATGGTGGTCTTGGAATCATTAATCTAAATTTATGGAATAAGGCTGCTGCTTTCAAACGTCTTTCATCCTTGCTGACATTAAGCAATTCCTTACGGGTCTCTTGGATGCTTTGCTATCAATTGAAGAATAATTTTTTTTGGAAAATAGAAATCCTAGCTCATTCTAGTTGGTTTTGGAAAAGTCTGCTTAATATGAGACCAATACTACTTCCTCACATTAAATATAATGCTTCTAACTTTGATAAGGATCTATTATGGTACACTCCTTGGGCTAAGCATGGTTTAATCCTTAATGATTCTCTCTCCTTCAATGAAAAGCTAGCTACTGGTATTCTTGATAATGCCATAGCATCAAATTATATTCATAGTGGAAAGATAATTCTCCTAAACGCTAGCTGCACCAATGCAATGAACCTATGGATTCACCTCATGTCTCAAAAATATGATATGTTAGCTACTTATTTATCTTAGACTACTGAAAACTCTATGAATTCCATTAAAGTTGTCTATACATCCCTAATTAATTGCAACAATTATACCCCTGATCCATGGCATAAGAGAATTTGGACCAGATATTTCTCCCACAAAAACAATCTTCAATTTGGAAAGTTATTCACAATGCGCTTCCACCAAACGATAAACTAGTCAACATTGGTTTTCTACAACCTAATAATTGTGTTTTCTATTCGTCTATTACTGAGACAAGATTACATCTCTTTTTTGAATGTACATATGCTTTTAGACTATGGTCAAAGCTTATGAATGAGTTTCAATAATCTGCACCCTACCTAGACACTATTATGGAATGGTTTTCCATTTTTAAGCTCACGGGATTGAAATCCCCCACAATAGAATGTTCCTCCTAATTATGAAAAATATGTAGTTGAAGTATGGCATGAAAGGAATAAGAGGATCTTCAATAATCAAGCATCGCCTGAATTAGCTGTTGTTAATATTGTCAAAGTCAATGTTATTTGGGATCATCAGAGGATAAGTGTTAACAAAGTAGAGATCTCTACTACTTAAAGAGTAGTATTCTTTCCTATGTTCTCGATATATCCCTTTGCATGTTTTTGTGTTTTTTGATCTCCTGTTTATTTTGGTTTTCTTTTCTTTTTCTCTTATTGTCACCAAATGTTTTTATGCATGGGTATTTCATCATGTAGCTCTCTTTTCTATTATTAATAAAACTGGTAGGGATCCAGTATAGAATCTCGCTATCCCTTTAAAAAAATAGACAAGCGAAGTACCTTTCACCAAGCCCAAAGTTCACACGTTGAAACAAAGAAATAGACTCCTTTAATCCAATTCCAATTCTTAAGTTGCTTGCTCCCAAATTGCCTTTACCATAGGCGATTATTTGATCTAATTTGTATCTAAATTGCTTGAAAATTTTAGGGGAGGGAGGGGCATGTTCGACCAGCAAAGGGGAAGATGGAAACACAAAAATTAATTCTAAAAGTGAGGATTAAAATGCTTATATAAAGGAGATACTAGAGAGTAAAAGTAGAATTAAGATCCTTGGTCAGCGATTAATATCGAACAATTTGAATATTAACATTGACACTTCACTTAGTAGGTGATGTGACATTATGTCCAAATTTATTGCTTACTTTATTCCGGTAAAATCCAATTTTACTTTGTTAAGCGTTACCTAATAATGACAATTATTTACATTAATTCTCTTTACCAAAACTATATCTCTTTGGACTTGCGGAATTTGGTAATGATCAAAATTTCAATATCGTTCATATTCAAATCTATAGCCCAAATATAAATTCTTTGGTTCAATAATAACAATTATTATTAGCCGAACTACTTTGACTAAAGATTTTGACTTTGAGTTGACTTCAGTTGATCTTGATACTAACCTCATATAACCGAGAAGAAGAATCCTCTCTTGAATAATGTTTCACTTTCAATACTTCCAATCGACCCAACTACAGTCATTCGATAGACATCGTACCATGATTTAACTGTAGTCAAAGAGGAGCTTTCATATTGAAGATTAAGATTATTATGAAGTCACAAGAACTGTGTAAATTAGTCATATCGATATTTTTTATTTGACCTTAGTTATATTAACAAACATTAAATTATCAATCGAGTCATTTCATAATTATCTAATAGCTATCAGTATATGCCCTTGGTACCCCCAACAGTCATGACTAGTACACTGTCCAACATTTAAAATGTGTTACATATTCTAATCACATTGAATGTATTAATATCTAGTCCATTTACATCTTAACTAGAAATATTCAAAATATTTATAATATTATTATACAATACTCATGATTACAACTATTTGTAATTACTATCACAAGCACCCAGTCTGTGGAATTTCTATTAAATATATATTAATTAAATATTTAATTTTTTATAATACATTCTAACTAATATATAACAGAAAGAAAACATCTATATTACGAAAAGTAATTGATTACAAAGTTAATAATTTACAATATGCTACAAAATTGCTATTAGGGCATACCGCTAACTCTATCACGGCCTATTTCCACTTAATCATTTTCTATTGATTATCCTTTATTTTACAGAGTTGTTCTTATAACCGGTAAGAATCCAACAGAGTGTAACTCGAAAGTGTAATTCACAACTTGTCAAAATGAAGAGTTTAGCAAGATGTAGAAGAACAAGGTCAATTCCCAAATGCATTTCCTCTTTATTTATAGACAAAGATCACTGAGACAGTCTCTTGAAAATGTTCCAGCACGTTCACCACATTGCTCCATAAAAATTTCTCGACCAACCCAACCTAAGAAGTCATAACTCGGACCAAAGTTGTGACCTTCAAGTCGTCACCGAGTTGACCCGGGCCGGTTTTTTCCTTGATTCGAGCTTGTCTCGAGTTTGACTTAGGTTGCTTTGTCCTTGTGTTTTCCATCATTTGCTTTGAGTTTTTTCTATCATTTTCCTAAGTCAACATCATGCATGACTTGGGTTTGACTTAAGGGACTAAGTTGTAAATGTTAAGTGTAAGTATTTTATCCATTTTTTGCTATCTCCTTTGTATTCATCTGCTCTACTTCTTAGTGATGTTTCCAGGGGTGTGCATTCATTTTTCTGCCATTGTTTAGTCTAGTTCAATCATTTGAGTATGTTCGAAGACTATGGAAAATTTGGTTATAACACTTGCCTTCCAAAGCACTCCCTGTTAATAGAAGGTATGCTTTGCTCAAGAATAAATATCGAAGTTGGCAAACCATTAGTAGTTAAGCTCTTTGGCTATTGACTAATCAAATCGCGGTGAATCATCCGGCTCCTTTGCATTTACCTGTAAATCAAATGTTATTCCACACCATTATAGCTAAGGACTCGAGTCCTTGAAGTGCCAATCACAGATTGTAATTATTCTATATTCTTTGAAAATTATCTTATCATACATCATATATCAAAAACTGAAATCGTCTCGTGTTCTCTCGAGAGTTGTAATAATCCTCTCTAGAATGGGCCTAATTTTTAACCTAATAAAAGCCCATCGAACCTTATGACCATTCTAAAGCCGGCTATTGGTTGGTAAAATTGATATAATGAATAATATACAAAGCTATCTATCTATACTTTCAGAATCTCATAACATAAGGGATAAAATATAATAACAAAAATAAGTGTCCATTTCATAAAATTTCAATCTCGGAAATACAATATATCATTGCAAAATATCCATAGTATAATATCTCAAAATAACATCAATACGTCTGAAACTTGGTACATTAAAATATATCAAAAACATAGGTAAATAGAAAAACTACCACAGATCTTCATCGAACCTCCGTCTTCTCCATCTTTATCGTTTCCCTATTAATGGATTGTAGTGAAGTGGGAGTCAGAACAACAATGTTTGGTGAAAGAAAATATCAAGTCTTACCATAATAGTATTTAGGTAGTATCATTGTAATGACCCACATTTTCGACCGTCAAAAGTCGGCACTAAATACATCTACGGTATTCCAATGCCGAACATCCAATCACCGAAAAAGCAGATTGTCAGAGTAAAATAAAAAGAAAAGAATAGGGGAAACAAAATCTCACAGAGGAACGATAATATATAATATAACGAAGGCGATATAAATTGTCACTATAAGATATAAGGTACATCAGAGTTAAAAACAAACCTCAATAGTTGGACGGTTATAAAATCCTAACCTTAATTTTGCTGATAGGTATATAATATAAGACCGTGGAAAATAAAATACTATGACAAGTGAAACTCTAACTCTTCTCCAAGAGCCCCATATTACCAAAGCCATCTTGGATACTCAACCGGACCCGAGCATTATAATAAAATAAAACATGGGTCAATCTGAAAAACCAACGTGAGAAAACTTAAGAAATATGGTAAACATATGATAATTGGTAGGACCACGCTGCCAAACACAGAAAGGGGTTTCACCATACCAGAACAACACCCATACATAAGAGAATGAAAAAAAACAAAAATAAATCCAAACATTAAAATGGACACAAGTAAGAATGTGATGATCTACCTTTCTTACACCCAAAGACGACAATTAATACATCCTCGGTATTCATGTGCCGATCATCTAAGTGTCCCGAAGATAGATCGTGGGGTAAAAAAATAAAAGAATGAAAACAACCATAGATATTTTTTCTCACAACGTTAGAGTTACATGTACATCATCACAGAATAGTACATATGGTTACTTTAAAATGTTACATCAAAGTCACAACTGGTATTTTTCCAAACCAAGGATGCTATACTAGCCAACCTACACTACTAATACATAATGTGCAACACAGCGAAAACAAACATAACTACTAGATACAGCAAAAGCCTCTGCTCCATACTACTTCTCCAAAATTCTCCATACAAACCTGACGACTTGACTACTCATAAAAATCTGAGTACCCAAGAGTTTAAGCGAAAGAAATAAAACTCTGGGTCAGACATAAGTCTGGTGTGAGTAAAGCATATGTTTTAAATTTATAAAAATCCTTTAAACCAAGGTATCTCGAAATACCACAACACACATAAACACGGATGTGTTTTTACCTCACAATAACCAAAACATTTCCATAAGAAATCCATTAGTATTATAATAATGTCTAGGGTTTAAAATAAATATTGAATATAGCTAGAATGGTTGCATCTCACGTTCCTACATAATTGGGCACAACTAAGACCATAAGGCTCATAGTAGAAAATAGATTCCAATTGATGGCAAGGTAAGGGACTACCTTCCGAAAGTTACACCTTTAGGTGGAATGTACTTGAGGCTACGTATGCATCTGCCCCTCTATCAACGCAGGACTGGCCTACCCCTTACTGGATAGTATCAAATATAATCATCCCTTGGTTGCGATCAACAACCATAAAGGAATCTTGAAGCATACATGAATATTGAATCTAGATTAGCGATGACCATACCCTAATGGGCATGACCCACATAGCCCTGCTAAATCTACCCTTTTTTAGCCACTTTCGGGTTGTGAGACTTGAGTTTATTCTTTTACCTTTCCTCCTAACAGACCATCTTGGAATGCTAATACTGCCCTCCAAGCAACCAATTCAATGCTAGCATTCATCCATACAATTTGTTCCGGGATCGAACTAACATTTAACATTTACTATATTTCATTTTTGGAATCACCCTCAGGAAGAATAGTACATCTCCATAGCATACTTCATAATGATCCATTGCAAAACGCTATTGGTTTGGAGTGGTTTAGATAAATTATATTTACCCTAAACTGGTATCTCCAAACTAAGCGATAATTCCCGACTTTCGGTTCTTTTGAAAGTATGTAACCAGTATTCGAGTCCTCGTTGGGGAACTCTAATATACACAACATAACTCCTGAGTTAAAACAACCAAGTTATAAATAGCGGACAATCCATTACATAGGGTAATTATATAGAGTTTGCATATGAATAGCCAAATACTTAATTTAAACATGATCATTGATAGAAATTAACCCTCTCATAGCTATCATGTTTTCGATATTTCAGCCTTACTCTACCTCTCGCCTAGAAATAAGTTCTAGATCTCATAGACAGAGAATCAGCCTACTCATCGGCTTTTAGTGCTACATATGAGATGAGTTACTTTCCTTAAATGAGTCACCATATTAGCATTAGTTTCATATTTTTTTGAGGTTACTAAAGGGTAATCAATAAAGTGATCCTTTGATTTAAAACACCTTTGCAAAAGAAAAATAGTTTTAACAAAACCAATATTTAGAATAAAGCGATTTTAAAATTTAGAAACCTTTGTTAATAAATTAAATAATAAATTAAACCTTTATTAAAAATAATTAAATCTTAATTAAGTCCTAGTTTAATCTTAATTAAATCCTGACCTAATTATTAATTAATTAATAATTAAACCTTTTATAACTAAATAATTAATTAAATAATAATTAACCATTAATTAATAATTAATAATAGTAACCTTAAATTCATAATTACTTAATAATTAACCTTTTATTAATTAACCAATTATAATTAACTTACATGATTAACACTTAAGTACTAATTACCTTTGTTAACTAATGATTAAGTATTAATTATCTCACTTACGTAAATAATTTAACATTCATTAAATAAATAAATAAATACTTTTTACTACTTAGTACATGTTTGAAAACTCTTTTCAGAAAGATATTTAAGTGAAAAAATTATATTCTAAAAAAGAGTTCGATTCCTCGAACTGTACTTATAACGACTATTGCTATAAGACCTGTAATTTAAAAACCTAAAATTTTATTTCCTAGGTCTTTTCCCAAACTTTAACTCTTGGAAAACTTTACTAAAAAATAAAGGTATGTTCTTGAAAACTAAAGCAAGTTTTAAATTCGAAAATATCTTGAAATTTTAAAAAGATAATAGTTTTTTATACAAGTGATTCCATGTCACTTAAGTTAGCAAACGTGCTAACTTCCTTAGCATACAATCATTTATTCAACATCATAGCATACATAATTACATCAAAACAATATCACAATATAAAATCATGTCATAACCAACATATACAAATAAGGATTATAACTTGCAACTAACTTGACATTTCAATTCTTAAATTCCAAATTATTTGCCATCTCATCCAAACATATCCATATATATACAAGCCAACATAATTTATATCCAAACAATGTCATATTTTTACAATAAATCAAGAATATATTTAAGTTTATAAAACTTAATTAAATATTAGATACTTACTCATTAAAAGTTGACGAAACTAAGCTAACTTCCATTCAAACTTGAATACAACCTAGAATTTTGCCTTGCCTTTATACAAATGATAACTTTATGGGCTTATGGGTGCAAAAGTGGTTCGATTAGGGGCTTATGGTGTATGGCCAAAGTGGTTTAGGGAGGGTGTGGACTTGCTTTGTGGAGGAGAGGTGTTGAAATGGGGAAAGAATGCTTTAAACAAGGATTTAGAAGTTTGAATAACAATATAAACTAGGTTTTAAAAATTAGGAATTTATTTTAGAAGCCACTATGTATTCATGAAAACTTGGAAAGGTTTTTAATGGAAATGGAATGATAAAGTGAGAGGAAATTATGAAATTTTTTATATGTACAAAGTACAAGAATCAGATTACCATTTCACCCTTAAGCACCTAACCTCTACTAGATTTTTTCCACATCACTAAGCATGTCTTCCCCCCTCCTCCTAGCTTATGTTTTTCCTCTTGTCCCCCCTCTCACTTATTTGAGCCGACGTGATTTAACACCTTAGCGCTAAATGTTTTGAGAGAAATGACCTTTTATGCCTTATTTTCCACTTTACTACTTAAATTTTACATAATATGTCACATCATATATATTATATTTCTTAAATAAATATGTGTGTGTGTGTGTATAATTTAGAATGTGTCCTAACTTATTTTTGAATTGTGAATATGTTAAATTCAAATGTGCATAACATTTTCCAACAACTTTTAGACACCGAAAAGTCAAAAAATAATTTTCAATCACATTTTATATTTTCCTTTGAATCAGTTATTTTGTAAACAAATTTATAAAACTATTTCATCATCATTAGTTATTATTTAAAAGGAGGTCGCTTGAGTTATAAAAACCATTAATTAATTATTAAAAATATATTTAAATATCCAAATTTAAAATGATTAAATTTTGGCTCGTTATAAAGAACAAATCTCATAATAAAAGAATGGGCACAAATAAGATCAAAATCCAGAATTGAAAGAATGGACGCGAATAACTAAACATAAAGAAGTGCATAAGGAGATTCTCATTGCAATTAAGAAAACAATTCAAAGGTTTGAATTTAAAAAGGAAAAAAGAGTTTTCCCAACAACGATTAGGAAGGTGCGCCACCTTATTGAAAGTATATCTCTAGAAATATACTTGAGAACTATGATAGCTCTCGGAAACCTCCAAGCCGGATCCCCTCCAACCTTACCAAGTATCCAAGTATTTCACATCATCGTGTGCATACAACCGAAACCAATCTACAGTAGATGTGACAATACCCTAATAGAAGCAGCCCAACATAGCTTGTCCCCTACTAACTCTTTGGATTTAGTTATTTCCAGCAAAGGATATCAAAATCGATAGTCGATAAACTAACTATCACAAACAAACCGATGCTACTCCGGGGAAAACAATGAAGTCGTACAAGCTAGGTTAGTATTGTTATCTATCTTGCCATGAGGGGATTCTTAGCTTTAAGAATAGCAAGTGTTTAAATGCCCAAAATGAGCAACAAAATCGTCTTGAATCGACGAAACACAAATAAGCTAGCAGAATCGAAATCGATAGTCAAAAAATCAACTATTAGGAATAGCAAAATGATTATATATGGAACTAAATCTCTTACATTTATCACAAATAAATGATTCAAGCTTTTAAAACATTCGACCCGCACTTGTGCTCGATTTTCACATTACAAATATTTTTGAAAACACTTTTAATAACACTCTTTGAAAATGTCACTTTAAGAGCTAATTATATTTCTAAGTGTATTAAAAAGGGTCAAAAAAAATGTCATTAAGACATTTTTTACTATAAACTCAAAACAATTTACACTTAGCTTTATTTTTAAAAAAGTTCTTTTCATAAAAATTTACCCATTTATAAAATATCATTTTTAAATTTAAAACAACATTTATTATCCCAAAAGACAATAAATCAATTAAAATACTTTTATAAATTAAAAATCACATTAATTAACCTGAAAGAGAATTAATCAACTTTATAGCTCTTTTAATAAAACAAACAATTATCTTTGAACACCTTATTAAAGCAGACAATTAACTTTAAGCACCTTTCTTAAATCAATGAATTAACTTTAGACATCATTTATTAAATTAATTAATTGACTCAAGTCATGATTAAAAATATGTTTAACCTCAAATTCCTTTCCAATACTTATAAAATCCTTACAAACCCATCTGAAAAGAATATACAAAATATTTAAAATAAATAAAATTTATAAATTTAAAACAATGTTTAAACCATCTATTATCTCAAAATATAATAAATAAATTTATAGTGTTTAATAAATTTAAACCAATATTACTTATCCTGAAAGATAATTAATCAAATTTATAATCTTTTTACAAATTTAAAATAACATTAATTATCCCGAAAGACAATTAATTGTATTTATAACTTCTTTTATAAATTTTAAACAACATTTATCCTTTATTTCCAAATTCCCAAAAATACTAAAAAATATA
The DNA here is from genome assembly GCA_030765085.1 of Allium cepa. Classification (NCBI taxonomy): domain Eukaryota; kingdom Viridiplantae; phylum Streptophyta; class Magnoliopsida; order Asparagales; family Amaryllidaceae; genus Allium; species Allium cepa. Next base: position 950,672,845 of record CM060934.1, on the reverse strand, counting down.
GTTTAAACAACTTTCAAGTGCAAAAACATGACCAAATATTTATTTTGTAAAAATACAAGCCTAAGTTCAACAAACCAAAGGAGTTCAACAAACCAAAGGGTATAAGAGGATAACTTTTCATAAGTGACAGTATAGCAATAATTGCTATAACGACACTTACACAAATCAATTAGCATGTCATAAATATTTTAACCAAAACATCAATATATCCAACATAAGAACAGTAATAAATCAGTTTTGGCGAGAAACCCTTTAGGGACTCTCTACTAAAGTCCCCTGCGAAAGAATGATTATGGACAATACATATAGTCATATGGGTTCCCTACAAATGAGATAATATGTCATCCGCTTTCCACAGAGGGAATCCAACCAAACAAACAATCAAACAACAACATATAAACTATCATCCAAGTATTCAACAATAATCTATGGCAACACAGAAATCATATAGTTTATTTAATGGTGAGTAAACTCACCTCCAAACTGTGTCATTTCACAAAGCACAACCACACGCCTCTAAACTCCTCCTACACATTCGTAGTTGCCAAGGAAACTCAATGCCCTCGACGCCATGGTCTATCTCCACCCTTTGCTACTCCACGACCAAGCCCTAGGCATGGTTGCTCAAGAGGAGAAAATCCAACCATGACTGCACACAAATTGACACATAGAATCAATGCCCTCACACACTTGGTCCTAGTGAATCAAAAATCATCAAATTCACATGTCTCTAGCTCTAGGCTTAATTAATTGAAAGGGTGGTGGCTACTTTTATTTGTTACGGGAAAATAAAAGAGGAAGGAGAGATGAAAGAAGTGAAGAAAAGAAAGAAAGTAAGGTGGCTATTTATAGGTTTAGCATTAGGAAGCTTATGGTGTAGGGCAGGAATAAGTTTAAATATAATATTATATAGTTAAGTATAAAGATTTAAATATAATATTACATGGATAAGTATAAAGGTTTAAATATAATATTATATGAATAAATATAAAGATATAAAGATTCCATTTTTCTTCTATTAAAATTATACTTTTCAGTTTTCAACAATTATAAAATAATTGTTTTATTTCTAAAATAAATCTAAAAATTCTTCTGAGTGGTGGAATATTTATAGGGATGGAGGAGTTTACTTAGGGTTTAAGAATACTAGTAAGTTAAAATAAAATGATTATGTTGAGGATAGACTTGCATGAGAATTATTATGCTATCTTATTTTATATAATTGTTTTATTGGGCAAGCAACTAAACTATTCTGTTTTATTTGGCAGGTTGTTATTCTATTTTATTTTAATTTATAAGGCAGGTTATTATACTATTTTGTTTTATTAGGCATGTAGTTATACCATTTTGTTTTATTAAGCAGATTATTATAATAGTTTGTTTTATTAGGCAAGTCCTTTTGAATTTCCAAATATACCATTTTACATCTCATAGAGAAATAGTATTCAAATATGGGGATATAGCCTATTATTTTCTAAGTACAACTGTTAGTCACCATGGAGAACTCAGTGTGCGTTCACAAAATGAATTATTCGAGTGTGCCATATTGTCTCTAATTTAGGTGGGAGTTCATTGGTCGAAGTTTTGCCTGATTCCGAGTTAGTATGAAGAAGTTACTGTAGTCTGAACAAAAAAAAATAGCGGCTTCTATAGTAGGTGGAGTTCAAATATGAAAATGTGGTAGCCTGTTATTTTTAAGTACAACTGTCAGTTCCTATGGAAAACTACAGTGTGCGCTCACAAGAAGAAGTATCTGAGTGTTTCATATTGTCTGTAATTTAGGTGGAAGTTAATCGGTCGAAGTCTCGTCAGATTTCAAATTAGTATGAAGAAGTTATTGCAATCTAAACAAAAAACAACGGCTTCTGCACAAGGCGGAGTTCAAATATGTGGATGTACTAGCATGTTTTTTCTAAGTAAACTGTCAGTCCCCATGAAGAAATACAGTGTGCGTTCGCAAGATTATGTTTCCGAGTGTACCATATTGTCCGTAATTTAGATGGGAGTTCATCGGTCGAAGTATCACCTCATTCCGTGTTAGTATGAAGAAGTTATTGCAGTCTAAATAAAAAAATAGCGGCTTCTACACTAGGTGGAGTTCAAATATGGAGATGTGGTAGCCTGTTGTTTTTTAAGTACAACTATTAGTCACCATGAAGAACTGTAGTGTTCGTTCATAAGATGAAGTATCCGAGTGTACCATATTGTCCGTAATTTAGGTGGGAGTTAATCGGTCGAAGTCTCGTCAGATTCTGAATTAGTATGTAGAAGTTATTGCAGTCTGAACAAAAAAATAGCGGCTTCTGCATTAGGCGGGGTTCAAATATAGTGAAGTAGTAGGATGTTATTTTCTAAATAAACTGTCAGTCCCCATGGAGAACTGCAGTGTGGTTCACGAGATAAATTATTTAAGTGTACCTATTATCCGTAATTTAAGTGGGAGTTCACCGGTCAAAGTTTTACCCGATTGTGAGTTAGTATGAAGAAGTTATTACAGTCTGATAAAAAAATAGCGGCTTCTGCCTAGGTGGAGTTTAAATATGATGATGCATCATGTTATTTTCTAAGAGCAACTATTAGTCACCATGGAAAACTATAGTGACCATTGAAGTGGGATATAGTTGTTATTTTCTAAGTACAACTATTAGTCACTATGGAGAACTATAATTTGCTTTCATAAGATGAAGTATCCAGGTGTACCATATTGTTTGTAATTTAGATGGAAGTTCATCGGTCGAAATTTCATTCGATTTTGAGTTAGTATGAAGAAGTTATTGTAGTATAAACAAAAAAGTAGTGGCTTCTACCAAGGCGGAGTTCAAATATGGGGATGTCGCCTGTTATTTTCTAAGCATAACTGTTAGTCACCATAGAGAACTACAGTGTGTGTTCATAAGATGAAGTATCCGAGTGTACCATATTGTCTGTAATTTAGGTGGGATTTTATCGGTCGAAATTTCGCCTGATTCCGAGTTAGTATGAAGTTATTGCAGTCTGAACAAAAAATAGCGGATTCTGCCTAGGCGGAGTTCAAATATTAGGATGTAACCTTTTATTTTCTAAGTACAACTATTAGTCACCATGGAGAACTACAGTGAGCACTGAAGTGGGATATAGTCCGTTATTTTTTAAGTACAACTGTTAGTCACCATGGAGAACTATAGTGTGCGTTCACAAGATGAAGTATCCGAGTGTACCATATTGTCCGTAATTTCGGTGGGAGTTCAACGATCGAAGTTTCGTCCAGTTACGAGTTAGTATGAAGAATTTATTGCAGTATGGAAAAAAATAGCGGCTTCTGCCTAGGCGGTGTTCAAGTACGGGGATGTAACCTGTTATTTTCTATGTACAACTGTTAATCACCATGGAGAACTACAGTGTGCATTCACAAGATGAAGTATCCGAGTGTACCATATTGCCCGTAATTTAGGTGGGAGTTCATCGGTCGAAGTTTTACTTGATTTCGAGTTAGTATGAAGAATTTGTTGTAGTCTGAAGAAAAAAAATAGCGGCTTCTGCACGGAGTTCAAATATGAGGATGTAGCCTGTTATTTTCTAAATACGACTATTAGTCACCATGGAGAACTATAATGAGCATTGAAGTGGAGATATACCTGTTATTTTCTAAGTACAACTGTTAATCACCATGGAGAACTACGGTATATGTTCATAAGCTGAAGTATTGAATTTTCTATATTGTCCGTAATTTAGGTGCAATTTCATTGGTTTTAGTTTCACCCGATTCTGAGTTAGTATGAAGAAATTATTGCAGTATGAACAAAAAAATAGCGGCTTCTGCCTAGGTGGAGTTCAAATACGGGGATGGAGCCTGTTATTTTCTAAGTACAACTATTAGTCACCATGGAGAACTAGGTAGACGTTCACTAGATGAAGTATCTGCGTGTACCATATTGTCCCTGATTTAGGTGGGAGTTCATCGGTCAAAATTTTGCCGGATTCCGAGTTAGTATGGAGAAGTTACTGCAGTCTGAACAAAAAAATAGCTGCTTCCGCACTAAGCGGAGTTCAAATATGGGGATGTTGTAGCATGTTATTTTTTAAGTACAACTGCCAGTCCCCATGGAGAACTATAGTGAGCGTTGAAATGGGGATACAAATTGTTATTTTATAAGTACAATTGTTAATCACCATGGAGAACTGCGGTATACGTTCATAAGCTGAGGTATCTAAGTGTTCTATATTGTCCATAATTTAGGTGGGAGTTCATCGCTCATACTTTCACCTGATTCCAAGTTAGTATGCTTGCAGTATAAACAAAAAAATAGCTGCTTCTGCCTAAGCGGAGTTCAAATACGGGGATGTAGCCTGTTATTTTCTAAGTATAACTGTTAGTCACTATGGAGAACTATGATATACGTTCACTAGATGAAGTATCCGAGTGTTCCTTTATGCTTGTAATTTAGATGGGAGTTCATCGGTCAAATTCTCGCCTGATTTCGAGTTAGTATGAGAAATTATTGCAGTCTGAACAAAAAAATAGCGGCTTCTGCCTAGGCGGAGTTCAAATATGGGGATGCTACTATCAAATCTACTTCCACAAGTACAACTAAAAATGCATGCACGTTGTGATTAAATGCAGGCTCACTTGGGCATGCATATGTACTCGTATTAATAAATTACTTGCATACTCCTTAGTTATTGAGCAAACTCAAGCTAGGGATGTTATGTGTAGTATTATTAATATATTGAATAGAAGAGGTAAGATAACTATATGTATTTGTTGCAAACTCAAGGTACATATACTATACTTAGGCCGTTGCAATGTGGTAGGTATGAGTGAATAATCTCTTTCTATTTATCGAGCAAACTCAAGGTCGAAATGAGATTAGGACAAAGAAAATCAGGTTAGGTTGTACGTGATACAACCGATAAGGTGTTATCCATCGTTTATTGGCTAAGATTTGTTGAGCAAACTCAAAGCAAGAATAACAAGACAAACGAGTCTTGATACCCACTAGTGAAGTCGAAAGACTTCTACGTTTCATCTTAGGTTTGGAGAAACATGAAAAACTAGCGGGAGCCTTATTAGAAGAATGAAATGATAACATTTAACCTTTCTAATATTGTAAAAACATGTGCTAAATATTGTTATAATTATCTACAATGATAAATTTGTGCATTTAATATGATTGATAAAATGTTTATCAATTAACATATACAAATGAAATTAAGTTGATAGTTGACAAATAGAAATATAATACACACTATTAAATGCATATTGCATGTTAATGTTTACTATACCCATGCAAGTATCTAAATTTACCACTACTTAATACATTCACAAAATAGTCACTTACATGCTTATTTGGTTAAGACTGTGTATTGCACTCTATGAGTTTCGAACTCTAAAAGCAATACAAGACTATGGATATTTGATCCATATACTATCATTTATAAACGTTATATGGTGAATATCATAGTTCATAATGTACGATTTTGTTTTATTATCTTTTAGTTCTCTTAAGATAATCATCCAACGTATCGAGCTTGCACGATCACATAATGCATCGGATCGTCATGAAACTCGACGGTGCATATTTATTCAATATTTTGGTTTTGATGACATTAGTTTTGTTAAAATCCAAGGCAGCGCTCCGAGATGATAATTTCATGCCCTTTGAATTCGTTTTGGCCACCAGATCACCTGACTCCAAATATAGCGATCCTTATACTCATTTTGATTCACAATGTTGATCCAGACTCAATGGATGTGGTTTCGATTCCTAAAAAAATCCATCTTACTTTTCAACTCATCGATAAAGTAAATCAATTTAATATTTAAATATCCATAATTTAAATATTTAGAGCGTCCTAAAAATACGGGTTATTACACTCCCTCCTTTAAAATGATTTCGTCCTCAAAATCCTAAAGGACTAAGCAGCAACCCATACACCATTACATATTCGATGATATAAAAAAAACCATCTTCAATTTATATGCCCAAAACAACAAATTCCACACTAATCTATCCTGAACACTTTCCTACCCAAACGTGCACATGTTTTCCAATATGGCACTCTCACCCGAATTGAGTTATAAACACTCAAATGAATAAGTCCCAATGTGACAACCATATGCAATAAGATAATATGATGCAACTAATAATAATGATGCAGCTATACATGCAAAAACTAGCATGACATAAATATATATATATATATATATATATATATGCAACTCTAGTTTGACATAAAGCCACAAGCGTCCAGAGCAATATAGCAACCAAATGCAACAAAAGTACATAGAATACTCTATAATAAAATACTATGCATCCAATCATTCGAGAAGATAAATTTAGGACTAACTGTCCGAGTTTTATATTCAAAATATTTTTCAAATTTCTCCAAAGAAAATATATCAAACCAAAATCAATAATGACAAGGAGGAGGCTCCTCCTACCATAGCATTGTATAACTCTAGAATCAAAACAATATGGAGCATCCAAGGGTTCCTCCTAAAACAATAACTAGAATAAACAAATATACCCAGTGAATCTTCCAAATCGTAAAATCCCCAATCACTCAACTTTAATCATAACAAAAGCATTTGAAAATCAACTTCACAAATATTCTTTTCAAATGTTCTAAAATAATAACACTTCATCTATATTTTCAAAGTAATACAATATTTATTTTTGTCTCAAATTCTTTCGAAATCACTTTTTCAAAAGCAACGACATTTAAGCCCTACTAGATAACAACTTTAAAATCCTTTTCTTATAAAATCAGATGATTAATCAATAAATTTCATAAAGAAATAAACTAACACTTAGCTTAGGTCCACAATTTCCTCGATTTTCCAAGAATATAGATAATTCCCTAAGCATACCATTTTTCTCATCAGCCTTTGGTTTTTTCTTAGAAGATTATCTAAGCTCCCTCAGACAAAATTGAAAGTCACTCTTAAAATTCTCCTAAGCCTCACAACATAGCAAACAATTATACTTAAGCCTGTATGATGTACATAAATCATCTGTATGAAATGATCTACTCACAACTTACGTATTTAATTCTATTTAACTACACCAATCTTTCTAAATCACTAATATTTTTCATTTTGTACTTTATTCAACACTAAAATATTTATGAATCATTTCATAAATTTTCACTTTGGTTTATAAATATTTTATAAAGACATTTCTTTGTATAACATCAAAACAAAAACTTTCTCCACTTTATTTACTTATATAATACTCTTTTATATCCTAAGAGTGCATACAAATCCAAATTTCATTTTACTTCTCAAAATTTAGATGGAGGCCTAATCAAAATATAGGTCTTTAATATTGAGTCAACCTTTCGACCTTTATACGTTAGAGTGTCCTATGGAATGATATTTACGGGTTAGCCCAATAACATCAAATAGTTTACACAATTTAGATGTTTTAAACAAAATCACGGTCTTAATAAAACAATGTTTATTAAAACCTCTCTATCTGATTTAACTTGTTTAAACTTATGTTAAATTACCTCTTTCTAACCAAGGGTAAAATTTCATTTATCAAATCATTCTTTTATTAGATATACCTTTTATTTTGAAATTGATTTCCTTTAAGGGAACTTAAGAGCTATATACCATGTTCTTTATTTCAAAAATCCCTTTTCAAAAACAGACTACACACACACACACACATATATATATTTCTATATGAAATAATCTAAATAATTGATTTACTAAAACACACTTTAGGTTCGTTTGGATTTGAAATCATTTTGATCGCACAATGATAAAGAGAATAATTTACTAAGTGCACTTCAATATTCGCCTAAGCAAATATTTGATCGTCACTTAGAAGGTTATTTAAATTACCACAAAAATAATCGAGAAGTTGTCCCCGAATTACCCAAAGAAAATGCATTCCATTTAAAATTTCTCTTCCAAAATATTTATACTTATAAATACTTCCAAGCAATACCACTATTACTTTTCTCAAAATCCTTTTGAAATTATTTCAAACAACTCTGTGATTTAATTCAAAAATCTATTTATAAACACATTTTATAAACCATATTCACAATGGGTTCGATTTAAATCAAAGAAATAAATGCTCGTAAATAAGATGAATACAAATAATCGACAATCAACAAACAACAGTAATAAATGCTCGTAAATAAGCTAAATACAAATAATCGACAATCAACAAACAACAGTCAATGCTCCTAAACTAACTGAGCATAACTAATCAAACAACAATGATAATAAATAATATTATCATATTCAAACAACTATATCGATTTGAAAATTATTCCTTTATATGTAAAATATATAAACCAAGGTAAAATATTTTAACCAATTTTCAAAAAACAATATTGTGTCTACTTGCCTCGTTTAAGTGTTTTTTTGAAATTCCTATCGACATCTTGGCATCCCACGCCTTGACCAAAATTCAAAATTAATAGACAAATAATACGATTTGTTTTTATAGCAATAACAAATACACTCTCGTATATATAATAATCTCAACTCATTCTAGGTACCACTTACGCTATCACTAATGAGTTACTCATTCTAGGGCATTACTAACTCTATCTCTAATGAGCCATACCCTACCAATGCCAAGGTTCATGCTTAACTTTTAGTTCTGATATCAAATGTAACGACCCACCTATGTGACCATCGAAAGCCGACACCAAATACATCTACGGTATTCCAATGCTGAACATCCAATCGTCGAAAAGGTAGATTGTTAGGGTATAATAAAAAGAAAAGAACAGGGAAAACATAATCTCACAGCCAAAATGATAATATATAATATAACAAAGACAATATAAACTTTCACTATAAGATACATGGTACATAAGAGTTAACAACAAACCTCGCTAGCTGGACAGTTATAAAATCCTAACCTTATAATTGCTGATAAGTATACAATATAACACATCGAAAAATAAAATACTAGGACAGGTGAAACTCCAGCTGTTTTCCAAGAGCTCCATATCACCAAAGCTATCCTAGAAAAATACTCGGCCTGACCCGTGCATTATATTAAAATAATACATGGGTCAATCTGAAAAACCAGCATAAGAAAACTCAATAAATATGGTAAAAATATGATAATTTATGGGACCATGCCACTAAATACAGAACGGGTTTTAACCATACCAGAGCAGCATCTATACATAAGAGAATGGGCAGACAACAAAAACAAATCCAAACACAAAGATGGAAACAAGTAAGAACAAATATCATATTGAAAGAATGTGCACAAATAAGATCAAAATCCAAACTTGAAAGAAGGGACACAAATTATTAAACATAGGAGTGCATAAGGCGATTCTCAATGCAGTTAAGAAAACAATTCAAAGATTTGAATTAAACAGGGAAAGGGGCTATTCGAACAATGACTAGGAGGGTGCACCCTTCATACCGAAAGTATATCTTAAGAAATATACTTGAGAACTACGACGACTCATGGAAACCTCCAAGCTAGACCCTGCCAACCTTACCGAGTATCCGAGTATTTTACATCTCTGTGTGCATACAACTGAAACCAATCTAAAGTAGATGTGACAATACCCTATGGGAGCAACCTACATAGCTTGGCCCCCAATTGCTCTTTGGATTTAGTCATTTTCGGCAAAGAATATAAAATAGATAGTCGATAAATCAACTATCAAAAACAAACTGATGCTACTCCGGGTAAAACAATAAAGTCGGACAAGCTAGGGCGGTGTTGCTATGTATCTAGCCACGATGGCATTCTTAACTTTAAGAATAGAAAGTGTATAAATACCCCCAAATAAGCAATAAAATTGTCTTGAATCGATGAAATACAAAGAAAATAGCAGAACCGAAATAGATTGTCAATAAACCAAATATCGGGAATAGAAAATGATTGTATATTGAAATTAAATATCTTACACTTATCACCAATAAATGAATCATCAAGTTTTTACACAATTGACTCACACTTGTGCTTGATTTTCACATTACAAATATTTGTGAAGACACTTAAAAAACACTCCTTAAAAATATCGCTTTAAAGAGCAAATTATATTTCTAAGTGTATTAGAAAAAAAGGTAGAAAACAAATGTCATTAAAACATTGTTTACTATAAACCAAAAACGATTTACTCTTAGCTTTATTTTAAAACAATTCCTTTTAAAAGAGTTCCTCATTTATAAACTATCATTTTTAAATTTCAAACAACATTTATTATTCCAAAAGATAATAAATCAATTAAAATTACTTTTATAAATTAAAAACCACTTTAATTAACCTAAAAGAGAATTAATCAAATATATAACTCTTTTTATAAAACAATCAATTATCTTTGAACACCTTATTAAAGCAGATAATTAACTTTAAATACCTTTCTTAAATAAATGAATTAACTTTAAACATCATTTATTAAATTAATTAATTAACTCTATTATGATTAAATAATAATTAAAAATATATTTAACTTCAAATTCCTTTCTAATACTTGTAAAATCCTTGCAAACCCATTTGAAAAGAATTTATAAAATATTTAAGGTAAATAAACTTTATAAATTTAAAACAATGTTAAAACCATCTATTATCTCGAAAGATAATAAATCAAATTTATAATCTTTTATAAATTTAAACCAACATTAATTATTCCAAAAGATAATTAATCAAATTTATAATATTTTCATAAATTTAAAACAACATTAATTATCTCGAAAGATAATCAATTGAATTTATAACTTCTTTTATAAATTTTAAACAATGCTGATCCTTTATTTTCAAATTCCCAAAAATACTTGGAAAATATAGTTCAAACAACGTTCAATTGCAAAAACATGACCAAATATTTATTTTGTAAAAATACAAGGCCAAGTTCAACAAACACAGAGGGTTTAAGGAGACGACTATTCCTAAGTGATGGTATAACAATAATTGCTATAACGACACTTACACAAATCAATCAATATGTCATAAATATTTCAACCAAAACATTAATATAGGCAACATAAGAATAAAAATAAATCGGTATTGGTGAGAAAACCTTTAGGGTCTCTATACAAAAGTTCCCAGCAAAATGATGGTTACAATAACTTATATAATCATATGGGTTCCTTGCAAATGAGATAATATGTCATCCGCTTTCTATAGAGGGAATCCAACCAAACAAACAATCAAACAACAATATATAAAGTATCTTCCAAGCATTCAACAATAATCTATAGTAACACTGATATCATATAGTTTGTTTAAAGGTGAGTAAACTCACCTACAAAGTATCATATTTCACAAAACATAGCCATACGCCTCCAAACTCCCTCCACACGTTCGCCTTTGTCAAAGAAACTCAACACCTCCGATGTTATGGCCTATCTCCACCCTTAGCACCTCCATGGCCAAGACCTAGGCATGGTTGCTCAAGATGAGCACATCCAACCATCACCGCACACAAATTGACACATATAGAATCGATGCCTCACTCACACGTTCCCAACAGATCCAAAATCATCAAATTCACACATCTCTTGCTTCAGATTTATTTATTTTAAGTGGTAGTGGCTACTTTTCTTTGTTATAGGAAAACAAAAAAGGAAGAAAAGAAGAAAGAAAAAAGTGGGGAAAATAAAGAAAGTGATGGGGCTATTTATAGATTTAGGATTAGGAAGCTTATGATGTAAGCTAGGAATAAGTTTAAATACAATATTATATGGATAAGTAAAGGTTTAAATATAATATTATATGGATAAGTATACAGGTTTAAGTATAATAAGCATAAAGATAGAAAGATTCCACTTTTCTTCTAATAAAATAATACTTTTCATTTTTCAACAATTATAAAATAACTATTTTATTTCTAAAATAAATCTCAAAATTCTTTTGAGTGGTGGAATATTTATAGGGATGGAGAGGTTTACTTAGGTTTTAAGAATAGTAATAAGTTAAAATAAGATGATTATGTTTAGGATAGACTTGAATGGGAACCAGTATGTTAGTTTGTTTTATATTATTGTTTTATTAGGCAAGTAATTATAATATTTTGTTTTATTAGGTAGGTCATTATCCTATTTTGTTTTATTAGGCATATAATTATACTATTTTGTTCTATTAGGCAGGTAATTATACTATTTTTTTATTTTGTTAGTTATTATAATATTTTATTTTATTATATTCTAATTCTCATGAGTTAATCGTTAAATATATCGAGCTTGAATGATCACATTATGCATTGGATCGTCACAAAACTCATCGACTTACATATATCCAATCTTCCAGTTTCGATGGCACTAGTTTCGTTAAAATCCAGGACAGCGCTCTAAGATGATAATTACACGCCTTTTGAAATCGTTTTGGCCACTGAATCACCTGACTCCAAATATAGCAATCCTTATGCTTATTTCGGTTCGCAACATCGATCCAAACTCAATGGATGTGGTCTCGAGTCCTATAAAATCCGCTTGCGAAAATCGAGTTTTCAGCTCATCTATAAAATAAATCAGTTTAATATTTAAATAGCCATAATTTAAATATTCAAAGCATCCTAAAAATACGGGTTGTTACAATCATTTAGAAAAGTAATATGTATTACGCATTATACTATCCCTACTAAGCATATATCCAACCGTAAGCCCAAAAGCTTTTCCAGCACAACTCCATAACTTGACGTGGGTGCAGCGCAACTACCACAAATCATGTCGTAATGCTGCGAAAGAAAGTACCTAAGCCTCTTTATATATTTTTAATGTGAATTAGGCAGACTCTGACCATTTAATACCTATACCCTAGGAAAATCGCTATCATTTAATACCTAAAACCAAGGCGGACCCCTCTCTACTGCTCCCCAATTGACATCGTAGGAAATCTCACTAGGCCATTTAATACTTCTTTTGTAGGAAGAGGCAGAACCAATAATAGTCATTTAATACCTCATCCCCGAAGTGGACCCCTATCAAAGATTTCCCACTACCGCACCTAAAAGATAATACCAACCATTTAATACTTCTTGAGCGGAAAGGAGCCAGGCCCTACAACAACCACTTAAAACCCCCAACCTAGAAGCAGGCCCTTACTGGGATATCCGACGTATGACCCATAACCCAAACCGTGGCATCTAACATTAGTCCGACTATTTGTAGGTGCTGGTAGGTAGATTAGTTGGGTAGACTTATCCTATAGAATTGGAACTAACCCCACATCCACCGTGGATCTTATTATTGGCGATATCTCACATCGGTCCCAAAGTCACACTGTTGGTAGCCAAATTAGCTGGGCAAGCTTCTCTATGTTTTTGACTGACCTTGCATCCTTATAACTTAGTCATATTTTCGCTCTCCTAACATACTACCATATATATGGATGTATGTATGTACATAATACATATATATATGATACCTCATCACATTTACGACTTAAGGCCACATAAAGAAAACTCTTTGTTTCGCCTTTATTATAGATTAATTTCCATAATTATCTTTAACTTTCTTCCTATGAGGTTTAATGCTATTTACTAACCTATTTATTCTATACGATACAATTAATATGTTGTTATTAATACGCTAATAATATATTTAATCGTATGTAATTTAGGTTAACTAAATATTCCTAAGCATGCATAGAAATATTCTTGTTTGAAGATTTCGCTTCCTACCTAATTTGTTAAAAAGTCGAAACTTCTACATCCATATAAGCCTAAATTTCATACAATAATTTACAAAATAGCTAACATCCTTAGCTAGACAAAACAAACTTGTAAAATATTCAAAAATGGAATAGTACCAAACTTATTTTACATTAATATAGTAAAATCACGCCTCTGTTTCAAGGAAACAAAACCTACAATTTAAACCCTTTATATTCTATTCAAGTTTTACATATACAGCGTTGAAGCGAAAAAATAATTCATTTTTATCTATATTACGGAAATCAGCGGTGCAAACTATAAATAGGAAAAATTCATATTTTGCACACTATTTTCTAATAATTTTATTTTTGAAACCTTTTATCGCAACAATAGAAATTAGAAGAAGTTGAATAGAACATTAATTACTCAAATTGCATAGAATAGATTTAATTCCACTATATTAACATAAAATAATTGAAATTTCACTAAATCCAAGAATTGACATTTTGTTTGGAGGAATTTTGGGGTTTTAGAGTTTAGGGTTTTCATATACAAAATTCCTCAAGGCATAAAACAAATCCAAACTTTTACTACATAAACAACTAAAATGTGAAAAACTAAGATTTTCACTCATAGGTAGTTTTACTACTTTCTTGGATCTGATTTAAACCCTTGCCAAACTGCTCCCTTAGGTTTTTCTTTATGGAATACACAATAATTGAATTGTATATAGATTAGATTCAGAATCGGAGATTAGGGCAGAACAAAATTAGGAAACGTATATAAATATCTAAAAATCTCTTATCTGTAATTCTAGTTGATTCTGAATCGTTGAGTTGAAGAAGAAGACTGATAGTATTTCACTACTGCTCCAAATATTTTACGAATAAAAGTGAGGAGGCTAGTCTCTTATTCATAATCGATAGAAGGCATTTGGGCCATATGATTTAAGTCGGTTTAGAATAATAAAATCCTGCCTGTTTGTGCCTAGCCTAACTCAAGCTGCTATACACTGGTAGATCGCTCCTCTTTAGTTGGTCGACCACTAGCGGTCGATCATTCCAAAGAAGGCAATCGACCGGTCTCCTATTTCAAGCGTTAATTATGTTTGCCGTTTAATTTTTTATTTGCTTCCTATTTTCCTTTATACCATTAATGCTTTCTCCAACGTTAATTTACTAATGATAAATTATTTGTTACCATTTTAAATTCAAAAATTTAAAGCTATAATAACTTTTCCATTTGAACTCCGATCGTAGCACTTCATTTATGAAAGTTGATTTGAAAATCGCTATGAACGCAATGACAAAAATTTCATGGTTAAATTCCGTTGTTTGCAAAAAAAATTATTTTTAGCCTATTTTAATTTTTTATTAGTTTTTTCAGGGTGTTACGGTTTTCTCCCTTAAAAAGGATTTCGTCCCCGAAATACTAAGGGACAAATTATGTAACGCGCACTCTACAACCATGTTATACAACCAAGTTATCTACACAACCATCTACTCAACTAAAAATACAATGTGATTATGTATGCAACATATTATAGGCGAGCTCAATTCTAGCGTGGATCTAAGATCGTAACATATAGGCATGTATGGAAGCAAACTGAATGTGCATATGATTCTATATGGATGCAAAAATAATAGTAAAATATGTGGCAACCATCCCCTACCATCCAATATGGCGACCACGATGCGACCAAAAACCTAAATTTTGAAGATAAAAAGTTTAACAGAGAAAATCTTAGGATGAGAAGCCTTCATCTTCTCTTTGGTTTTCCATGTGATTTCCACTGGATTATCTCCCCATTATACTCGAACCAGCCTAATTTATATATTACGAAGCTTTCTATTTTTGTACACCACTATGCATGTGATGGTATGGGGTGCCATTGCTTTCGCCTCTACATCTGCTAATCGATCAGGCTCTATTATGGTAGCGGTGTCGTGTAGACATTTCCTCAAGTTTGAAACTTGAAAGACGTCATGGGATCCCTCTAACTTATTCGAAAGCTCAAGTTGATATGCAAGTTTCCCATCCTTTCCAAAATCAAAAAATTCCCAATGAACCTGGACGCGAACTTCCTTGATGTATGAAACCTTATAACATTCCTAAGTGGGGAAACCTTAACAAACACCATGTCTCTAGCCAAAAATTTCGATTCCTTCCTTCGCTTGTCAGCATAGGATTTTCTAACGGTCCTATGCAGCCTTCATTCACCGCCTAATTATTTTATCCTTTTTCGAGGTCTCACGAATTAAATCTGATCAAACTAGAATTTTTTTCGGTGGTTTTCTACCAACAACTTGGTGATTTGCATGACCTTCATATAAGGCTTTAAGGGGTGTCATGCCAATCTTCGCTTTGTAACTATTAATATACGTGAACTCTTCCATGGGTAAATGCTACTCGCAATGTCCTTCAAAATCCATAATGCAAGCTCTCAACAAATCTTTTAAAAATATATTCAACCTTTTAGTCTGACCGTCGGTCTACTGGTGGTAAGCGGTGCTAAGATTCAACATTGTCCTTAAAGCTGATTACAAAATCCTCCAAAATTCACTAGTGAATAAAGGGTCTATGTCATTGACCAAAACCCCATGTAGTCGTACCACCTTCCAGATGTAGATTTATGCTAGAGATCTCATAGTCCTATTACTCCTTATGAGAATAAAGTGGGCATTTTTAGCGAGTCTATCTACTATGACCCAAATAGCCTCATTGTCCATTTAACTCTTAGGCAGCCCATCCATAAATTCCATCAATGTATACTCTCACGGCAATAGCAACCTTCCAAGCTTCCCTTGTTCTACCTTAATCTTTTGACATCTCAAATACCTAGAGACATACTTTTCTACCCTCTTCTTCATCCCTGGGCGAATAGAAAATCAGCTTCATATCTTTATTCATTTTGTCTCCACTAGGATGAATAGTCATCCCAGAATGATGACATCTGCTACTACTTCCTCTTAAACTTCCTCCACCATTGGAACATATAGGCATCCAATTCTCCTTAACCATCCCTTTTTGTCTATTTCATATCTACCGACATGGAGAAAATTTTCTTCTCTACTCAGCTTACCCTCAATATCTATTATTGTCGCATCTTTCTTCTGTTCTAGCCCGATGCAGTCCATCAATGTTAATCTAACTTCCATCACTGCTACATAGCCTAGAGTAGGTTTTGTTGGTGGTTGAAAATTTAAATTGAGAGGAAATCCAATTGTCTCCACTCTTGTATAGCACCAAGAGTAGAATACCTCCGGCTAAGGGCATCGACAACAACATTCCATTTTTCGAGGGTATACTTCATATCAAAGTCATATGATGCAACTCCATCCACTGCTGCCAACTAAAGTTCAAATATTTATAGGAAAACTGGTATATAAGGGATTTGCGGTTGGCGAATAACTCAAAACTTTCTCTTAAAAGATAGTGCATTCACATCTTCAAAGAAAAGACGATAGTCGCTAACTCCAAGTCGTGAGTTGGTTAACTCTTCTCATGGTCCTTCAACTATCTACTTGCATAGGATATCACTCTTCCTTCTTACACAAGAACAACTCTCAGTTTTGTACCACATCCATTGATGTAAACTGCGAAAGGTTTCGTCCCATTAGGAATGGTAAGTACAAGCGCATTAATCAGCAGCTCCTTCAGCTTCAGTGCATCTCTCATCTCATGTAAAAACCAAATTTTCGTTGGTTGAGCGAGTCAATGAGACTGCTATCTTCGCAAAATCCTTTATGTATTTTCTGTAGTAACCCACCAACCCAAGCAAACTCCTAATTTCCATGGATCGAAATCTTCCAGCCTCGAATAGCTTCCACCTTCGCAGGATCAACAGATAACCCTTTCTTGGAAACAATATGACCGTGAAATCTCAGCTCCTTCCAAAAGTTGCATTTTCAGACTTTTGATTTTAGTAGTACCTTCTCAAAGTCCCTAATACCTCCTTTAAGTGATTTTCAGGCTCACCTTCAATTGTAGAAAATAATAGAATGTCGTCTGCGAACACTATGATGAATTTATTTAGCCTCCCTTTAAAGATCTACTCATCAAATCTACAAAGTATGCGGAAACATTTGTCAACCCAAAAGGCATTACTTACCATTCATACAGTACATCGAGACTACGAAAAGCGGTCTTTTGCTTACTATCCTTAGTGACCCACAATTGGTGAAATCTAGTGCTTAAGTCCAACTGAGAAAAGAATTTGGCTCCAACAAGCTAGTCAAATAAGCTATCAATTCTAGATAAGGGTTACCTTTTTTTCTTAGTCGGCTTGTTAAGCTCTCGATGGTCAATGCATAGCCTTAAAGAGCCATCTGCCTTAGTGGCAAAGACAACTGGCGCTCCCCATTATGAAGTACTATAGTGAGTAAATCTCTTCTGCAGTTACACTAAAATCTTCTTGTCTAACTCTTGCCTTTCTTTAGGGGGCATATGCTTAGTGGCAGCATGACATGTCTAGCGTCCTTCTCAAAATCAATGATAAACTCAATCTTTCTTTGAGATGGAAGACCGGAGACTTCTTCAAAAACAGCTAGAAAGTCTCGGACTATGGGTACAGATGAGAGCTCATCTTGTGATAGGCTAAGAGAATACAAATAGGTTAACTGGACTGAGTTTTGGAGTGTACAACGAAATCGATACCTTGCCCCTTACAACTCCTTAACCAAATGACCTTCTTATCGTAATCTAAGATGGTCCTGTAGTTAGACAACTAATCCATCCCTAGGTAAGTCCATACCCCTCAAAACCAAGAACATACGCATTACATGTAAAATCAATATTACATATATTTACCACTAGGCCTTTACAAATCAAAGAAAGATATGTCAACTCCCCAATATGATTTGACATGATTATTGGGTCGGCGACAACTTGGGTTTTCAAATTCAAGGATTTAACTATATTTCTAGCTATGAATGAATGTGATGCTTCCGCGTCAAATAAAGTATGAATAGTATTTCTGGAGACAATAGTTATAACTTCCAATGCAAATTTTCCTTAGTGTCTAGGAGGAGGTCTACTTGAGACAGGTACAGGTTCGATGGCATAAGCTTGTCCACCTTGTTCCTCCTTTTCTTGCTTTGAACATCGATTCTTATAGTGTCCCTCCTCATGGTAGTGGTAGCATCTCCAATTGCACTCCTCCTTCATCGAACTCACCTTGCAGTCCTTAGCAATGTGTCCCTTCTTCTAACACTTACAACATGTCACAATCCCCTTCCTGATCTTTCCCTTAGCCTTCACATAAGCCTAAATCCTTCTTTCTTAGCTCCACCTTGACTCCTGACCATCCTTCTCTTTCTCCTTAATATCAACAGTTTGAAGCAAGGCCATTTTAACTATCATCTCATAAGTGTCACTTACAGGAATTTGGGTCAAAAGTAGCTCTCTAAGTAGAGAATTTAGGCATTTAATCAACTTTATAGCCTTCTTCGTAGGAGTGTCAATTAGAGTCAATTCAAACTTAGCAAATTCCATAAACTTATTGATGCACTCCTTTAATATGGAGTCTGCTTACCTCAGTTGCATAAACTTCCCCAACTGCAAACTTACTTCATCTTTGAACATGAATCGTAATCAAAGCGAACCCTAAATTCAGCCCAAGTGATCCCTTCCTCTGCATTCTCATCAACTACAATGGTCCACCAATCCAGTGCATCCTCATTCAAATGCCATGCAACCATCCTCCTGTTGATCTAGTCCTCCCATCCAAGCTCCGAAAATATACATTTACAGTAGTTAATTCAAGCCTTTGTTTCAATAAAATCCTTAGCTGCCATATATGCTCATCCTCTCATATGCTATAAGTTTTTAAATATTTTGGAGAAGTCCAGTGATTGGGGTGTTGCTTCAATAGGCGGAATAGGGGGTGCAGATGGTGCAACTTGCTAAAGAATGGGAACTTGCCTCCATATTCCTTAGGTATTACTTGGACTATTCTAGCATACCTTGAATTGTGGGTATTTCTTGAGTGGAGGAGTTTCCCAACCCCAAGCTATTTTTTTGTTATGACAAACTATCTGTTGGTTTGAGATTTTAGTTAGAACTTCCTAAGTATTATATGCTGAAATAAAGATTTGTCTAACATGTTTGCATGCGTTCATAAAAGTGTGTATATATATAATAGGGTTTCGAAAAATACTTTCAGAAGTAACAAATATGCACTCTTACATATGCCTTTTCCCACTGATAGGTAACCTAGGCTCCGATACCAAATGTAATAATCATCTTTGGAATGGGCCTACTTTTCTATAAAAGCCCATCGGAGCTTAGGACCATTCCAACGCTGGTTATTGGTTAGTAAAATTGATATGATGAACGATATACAAAGATATACATTTTTACTTTTAGAATCTCAAAGCGGACGGGACAAAATATACTAACAGAAACAAGTATCCGTTTCACAAAAATTGAAATCTAGAAAGACAAGATGTTGTCCCAACTTACCCATAATAGAATACCTCAAAATAACATTAATACAACTGAAACTGGCTACATCAAAATATATCAAAAACATAGATGAATAGATGAACTACCACAAATCTTCACCATCACCTCCATCTTCTCTATATGTGTTGTCCCCTAACCTATGGGTTGTAATGAGGAGGGAGCCAGAACAACAATGTCTATTAAATGAAAACCTTAAGCCTTACCATAATAGTATTTAGGCAGTACCATTTAGATAAGTAATATGTCTTAAGCATCTATATTATATCCCACTAAGTATACCTGCAACGGTAAGCCCAAAAGCTCTTTTAGTCAAACTCCATAACTCTGATGTGGGTGCAACGCAACTACGTAAATCATGCCTAAAAATGCTAGAGAAAGTACTCAAGCTAGTTAAATTATCTCATCAAAGGGAATTATGCAGACTCTGACCATTTAATACCTATACCCTAGGCAGATCCCCGTCATTTAATACCTAAACCTAAGGCGGGCCCCACACTGGTACTCTCTAACTGGCATCAAAAAACTCTCACTAGGCCACTTAATACTTTTATTGCAGGAAGAGGCGGACCTTACAATAGCCACTTAATATCTCATCCTCAAAACGGACCCCTACCAAAGATTTCCCATTACTGCACCTAAAAGATAATCCCGACCATTTAATACTTCTTGACTGTGAAGGATGCGGACCCTACAATAGCCACTGAATACCCCTAACCCAAAAGCAAGACCTAACTAGGATATATGACGTATGATCGGTAACCCAAACTAGGTCGTCTCATATTAGTCCGACTATTCGTAAGGCTGGTAGCCAAATTAGCTGAGCAAACTTACCCTACAGAATTGGGACTAACCTTGCATCTATCGTGGATACTTATTATAAACAATGTCTCACATCAATCCTAAAGTCACATTGTTGGTAGCCAGATTAGCCAAACATACTTTAGTGTGCTTTTGATTGATTTCACATCTCTATGACTTAGTCATGTTTTCACACTTCAAACAAGATTATCATATATATACATATATATAAAATACCTCATCACATTTATGACTTAAGCTCATATAAGAAAAACTTCTTATTTTGCCTTTAATTATGGATTAATTTCCATAATTATCTCTAACTTCCTTTCTAGGTGGTTTAATGCTATTTACTAACCTATTTATTCAATCTGATACGATTAACGCATTATTACTAATATGCTAATAATATATTTATACGTACGCAATTTAGGTTAACTAAATATTCATATGCATGTGTAGAAATATTCCTATTCTAAGATTTCGCTTCCTACACTATTTGTTAGAATATCAAAACTTCCATATCCAAAGAAGCCTAAGTTCCATACAGTAATTAACAAAATAGCTAATATCCTTAGCTAGATAAAACAAACTTATATAACTATTCAAAAATTGTATAATACCAAACTTATTTTACATTAATATAATAGAATCACACCTCAATTTCAAGAAAACAAAACATACAATTTAAACCCTTTATACTCTATTTAACTTTTACTATGCAACCATAAAGCTGAAAAAGGATTCGTATTTATCAATATTATGGAAATATGCAAACTACAAATAGAAAAATTCATATCTTGCATGCCATTTACTAATAATTTTGTTTTCGAACCCTTTTATCGCAACAATAGAAATTAGAAGAGGAAGTTGAATGGAATATAAATTAATCAGATTCCAAATAATACATTTGATTCTACTATATTAACATAAAATAATTGAAATTTCAATAAATCCAAGAATTGATATTTTATTGGGGCAATTTTGTGGTTTTGCATATAAAATTCCCCAAGATATAAAAGTTTGTTTTAATTTTGGGTCAATGAAAGTCGTATAGTTTATTTAACTTAAAATTAATTAAGTTTTGTTTTTCTTAAGTTTATTTTGAAAATAAAAATTTAATAGTTTAAATTAAGAAACTGATTTAAGAGATAATGGTTTATCTTAAATGAGGTTGTTGATTTGTAATTAACTTGAAGATATTAAGTTAAATTATATGTTGATGATAATCTATTTTCAAGATTATTTAAATAAGATTTTAAAGATAAAATAGTTCATCTTGAAATAATGATTTTGATTATCAATTAACTTAAAAGGGTTTAATTTAAATTGTATGATTTTGTTAATTTTTTTCAAAGGCTATTTAAAATAAGATTTAAATAATGATTATGAAATTAATTAAGATAAATAGGTTATCTTAAGATTAAAGGATCATTAATTTGAATTTTAATGATAATTACTTAATTAAAGGTTAATTAAGTACCAATCAAGGATTAATAAATTTGTTAAGAATGATGAGTAACTAAAGGATGATTACTTAATGAAATCAATTATGTATAATTACTTGATTTAATTAATAAAAGATTATTACTTAATTAAAGATAATTACTTTATGTAATTACATTAAAGGATGATTAATTAAGTAAAGTTTAATTAATGATAAGTAATTAAAGGTAATTAATTACTCAAAGATAATTACTTAATTCAAAGTAATTAATTAATGATCAAATTTGATTAATCAAGTAATTAAAGAACAATTACTCAATGTAATTAATTTATGATTTATTAATATAAGTGATTAGGGATAAATCACTTATTGTAATTAATTAAGGATAATTAATTAAATGGTAATTAATTAAGGGACAATTAATTTATGTAATTAATTAAGTGTAATTAATTAAAGAATAATTAAATGATTAAAGGTTAATTATTTAATGATTAAATTGATTTGTTAATTGAGGTTGATTAATTAATAATTAAAGGTAATTAATTTATTATTAAAGGTTAATTAATAAATGACTAAAGGATAATTAATTAAAATGTTTGTAATTAATCAATGATTAATTAACCAGGATTAGTAATTTATTCATAAGTAATTAATCTGATTCAAATTAATCAGGTGATTGATTGATCTTACTTATGGATGTTTGGTTGTATTGAATGCCTTAAATTGTGTGATATCCCTGATGTATGATGCTTTGTGATATGAATTGTTTTGATTTGAGATATGATGAATGTAATTTATTTATCTGTAATGAATTTTTATTATTTATCTGTGAATCTATGAATGAAGATAAGCGTTATAGAAATATACCGCTTATCGATATTGCTGTGCTTGGATTATGATGATTGATGATGTTGCACTATTATGTAAAACCCCTGGACTACACTATACATACACAAATAAGGATTTCACGAGAAATCGGTTAAGTCACAGATATTTTGAATTTAATATTATTTTATTTAAAATGGTTTTAAAGGATGAATCTTGAATTCCAAATGGTTTGGAAAAGGAATTGGGTTAAAGCTGAAAAGATTTTGAAAAGGAAGTTTTAAAATTGAAATTTAGTTTGAATATAATATGTCTTATTTAAGATTTGAAATTATTTTAAAAACTATGTTTTGAAAGGGTCATACAAGTTATACTATACATACATACATACATACATATATATATATATATATATATATATATATATGGATTTTAAACCACGTTTGAAGTATATCAAAAGTACTATTTTGGGAATTTAAATTTAACCCAAGTTTATATTCCAAAAGGCTTTAATTTGAGCAAATGAAATCGGATTTTTTTGAAACGAAAACTCTTTGTTTTCAAATGATAATAGCTTTCATATAAAGAAAGAGCTTCCAGTTTTTGTTGAAAAGATTTCAAGTTTGAAATGGAATTGTTTTGAAAGCTATGAATGAATCATTGTGAAAGATTTGGTGAACCTTGTTTTTAAATTGAGCGGATCTTAAAAGTGAATCTTTTTGTTTAAAAGATTAAAAGTGGAAATTGTTTAAACCATTCAAAAGGAAAGGTTTTGGGGCTAAAAGTTGTGACTTAACTAAGATCCCACATATCCATATGGTTTTAAAATTTTGCGCTCATTATTCGGTTTAGCCGGGAGAGGACTTTATGTCATAAAACCCATTCCGAATAATGATACGACAAAATGGATAGCATTTGAAGACCGGTGGTGAAGACTAGGTATTTTCGAGAACGTAAGGATTACCCGTCGAATGACTCTGCACTGAGTAGCTACGGTATAGAGATCTCCATATGTGATGGGGAGTCCGATCAGGATTGTGAATACCGGAATTGCAAGGGCTTCTTTGAAGTGCCTTCGGTTCTGTTCGAACCTAGAACAGACTTGTAAGGATGTATGTCTGACATTACAGTTTGAGATGTAAAGCTGGTTTCTATCAAATACATTTTTGTTTGGTGGCGGAGAATTTATTCTCTTAGCTTAACATCCTTCTCTGAGACATACGAGCTTAGAGGTTATGTAGTTGATGGTTACTAGTGATACATTCCCAATTTGGTAATGTGACATGCTGAGTGCTGCTGATCATTTGTTGATCGAAGCATGGCTTTTGTGAAAAGCGTAGCTTTGTGGACGAGACCTCATCAGGACCTCACAAGCCGAAAATGGTTGAAACAGGAAGGACGCGACAAGGTTATCGGAGGTGGCATCCCTTAGGGTATGTTCATTTCCTTCTGGATAAAAAGTGGTATCATGGTATGGAGCCCAGATACTTAATTTATGTGGTTGCTGCAAATCTATTGCTTTGTGGTTGTTGGTGTAGAGGTACCTCGGATAACGGTCGGTAACGATAGGGGGATGGCATACTCGTGTAGTAGTTACCTAGTTACAGAGGCAACCCGGCCTTGTGTTTGTAGAGATCCGATTAGGTTCTCGGGGAGTCCCTCTAGAGGCGTACCCATGTGGCCCAGGAAGTTCCTTAGCCTGACCAATTGTTGAAAATCCAATCACCAATATGCGTCTTGTACGGTTTTAGTTGTAGAATCTGCCATTTAACATGGTAATTATAGTAGGCATACTATAATGGTATGTATGCTGGCTAAGATTAATATTATACTTGCAAATGATTTCTGCACTATGCGCTAATAATAATATCAAAAGTTTTTTTCACGTATCAAGCATGTTTGACTATCACAAGGAGAAATCTCCTCCAATTGTGCGCTTGCATTGTGTGTGTGGCGGGAGGCCTTATGGTAGTTTCATTTACCAAAAAGCATTGCGGATTTCTTTTAGTTTCTTTTGTTTTCTTTTGTTCAAAGATAAACTATTCTTGTTTGCTCACACCAGTCCCATGACTGGCCTGGAGTTTATTGTTCCCTTTCTAAACTCTAGATGCCCACAGTTTCCCACACGGGCAGTCTAGAGTTGGGTTTTTATAGATAATCAAAGAGTAGGTGTATAGTCGATAGCTTTCAGTCTTTGGATCTTGGCGATCGTAATGCTGACTGAGTTACCTAGTTTGCTTCATTACAACTTGTTGGTGGTTCGAGCTTCTTGGATTGGAGTTTTGGAGCTTGGCATTGAAGATATTGTTCCGCTGCTGTCGCTGTTCATTTTTCCGCTGTTGCATCTATGTCTGATATATGTATTGATATCATTTGTATCAATGTGTTGTATCAAATGTTGTATATCAATAAAGTTATTCATTTTCTTCTGCTGTGTTGTTGTACTTAATGTCTTATAAGCTCCGGCGAACCAGATTCAACGTTTGAATCTGTGGCATTCGAATACGAGTGATGTGTTTGGTGCCGATTTTCGAAGGTCGAGTCAGGGTCGTTTCATTTGGTATCAGAGCTAAAGGTTGTGTAAGAACTTTAGCTCTGGAGTATATCACATTAACCCATTAGAGATAGGATTACAAATACCCTAGAATGTGTATCCCTATGATATCTTGTTCGTATGACTCAGTAAATTCTCTTACTATCCACTGATAGTGAGTATGAGTGCAAGAAGAGGACGAGATAGAGGACAGGGGTATACCACTATAAATGGTCAATACCCTACGAAAACAAAAAAAACTTTTCTATAGATCTCCTTTGATCCAGTTTCAATTCTTTAATTGCTTACTGGCAACTACAAGAAGAAGCTTTGTTGTGGTGATGGCCCTACGAATCGTTGTAGAAAAGGTTCTAACTCATATTTCGTATTCTCTTCATCGGTTCCCTATCAGCTCTTTGTTTAATTTTAATAAATTTGAAAATTTATTTGAAATAAATTGGTTAATAAAATATGAAGCTGAATTGAATTATATTTGTTTGTCTATTCTTTGGGGTCCCGATTCATTCTACGAACGGTTACTTGCCCTTCAGACTACCAATTCCCCTGCACATTCGTAGACCGAATGGCCTGAGTACTTCGTGAAATACTGAATGAATTCATTCTCATACTTATTTATGATATTTTGATTTGTGAAGCCAAATGCAGAATAAATATTCAGTTTAATCTGGTAAAACATTTTCCATATATTCTTTGTTGTCTCCCTGTCTAGCAAATTTCAGTGACGAAATTTTCTTAAGGGGGAATCTGTAACGATCCTGGTTTTGAATCAAATTTAAATTGGTAATTTTGGATTAAATTGTGAATTAATTTGAATTTTTCAAATTAAAATAAGATATGTGCCTGTTTATTTATACAAATAGATTGTAACTTGAAATATGGATTTGAAATTCAATAATAAATATATTATGAATAAATTGAATTTTAGAATTGAAATTCTAAAATAAATATTTTAGGAATAATTTGATTTTGAATACTCTATAATCTAAAACTAATAAAAATTATCTTGGAATTATTATATACATATGTATATATATTTTGAAAGTTATATTTTGAATATGATATAAATAATTTTCAGAAGCTAATTAAGTTAAACTCCATATTTTAAAAACTTATGCACATATAAGATATATATATATATATATATATATATATATTAATGTATAATTAAATTTTGAATAATTTTCTTTAAAAAATTATAAAAGTATAAATATATAAAATGTATGAACACAAATATATAAAAACAAAAAATTAATAAGAAGCTTTCATAAATATATATATGTAAGCTAAAAATCAGAAATTAATAAGATAAACATTAAATAAGTATAGTAGCTTAAGCTTGAATTTGATAAAAAGATTTAAATTATATTTTCTTTTAAAATGAATAAATATAGTTTGTATATTCATAAATTTAAAATGTAAAACATATGTAAATATAAAAATAAGTAATTTATAAAAAGAAAGGGTTTAAAATATAAATTATTAATTAATTAAAGTAAGGGTCTTAACATAAATTTTATACTTGTAACACCTGTAAATTAAGTTTAACATGCATAAAACATTTGTAACCTTTTGAAAACATGTATTAACAAGTGGTAGTTTATTAACAATTGTCAAACTTGATTATTATCTTCATTCTTAAAAAGAAAAAAATATAAAAGAAAAACAAGGCAATACACTTCATTTTCTTCAACCTTAAGATCTGAAACAAAAGAAAGTTTAAAAATCAACCAACCTGTGAACAATATCATCTCATCATCTCGGAAATCAAACAAGTACAAACCTAAAACAAAACAACGGATCAAAAGAAATCAAAATAGAATCAAAACCAGTAAGAAAAATTCCAAGATCAGTTTCAAAGCAATTCAAAATCAAAAGATAAAGCAATCTAATAATCTGCAACCTGAAGCAATTGAAAACAAGCCCAATGTTCAAATCCAAGCTCAAGTAAATCAAGTTCCAGATCATCTCAAAATCAAGAAAAAATCAAAATCAGGTTTCCAGGTTCATGTTCTCTGCTTTTCAAAACAAGGTGAGCAAACTATCTTTTTGAAGCTTAATTTTGTTGATACCTTGTGATATTGTGATGAATGCTTGATATTGATGGTGAAAAATGTTTGTACGAATATCTGCATATATACATATATCTATGTATATAGGTTTAGTTGTGCATGACTGTATATGTTTATACATATGACTCTGTTCACATTATAGGTTAGATCACTATACAAATTAAATCTCTCTTCATACAATCAAATTTAGATTATGATTTCTAAAAGAAATCTAGTTGTAATAACAAAAATTTATTTTTAAAAATAAGATTAAGCATAATTAACAGGGAAAGTGGCAGGAATTAAGAAATATCAGTGAAAACACATTCAAGTCAAAAATTTGATGTTAACAATTCTACGATTTAATTATATGATTTGATTCGTATGAAGAAATAATGATTTTTGATGAAGAAATCACGATTTTTAATATAGTGGTTGTTGAGATCTTGTGAGTTGAATAGAAATCATATTTTGGGTAGACAAATAACGATGATTCGTGGGTCAGCTTTATGTTGAAGGTAGCATGGAGGACGCGGATCTTCAGAAAAATGGTCTGGAATTTTCTCGATCGACAAGGTGGTTGATCGAAGATGATTTAGGGTTAATTAGCTTGTTTTAATCGACGATGAAATCATGGCTTTTGCATGGTCATGGGCGAATTGGAAGCGATCGCGGGTAGGGGAAATGTCGCGTGGGTCGATGACGAAGCTATGGTCGGGGTGGCAATGGCTCTAATGATCGGGATCAACGATACGTGGCGCTTTTATGGATCGGGTTTGGGTTCCAGGTTTGAGTCGAGTGGCTCGTTTCGATTTCCGACGCGATGAGTCGGAGCTAGGGGATCGTCTGGGTCGGGATAGTTTTCACCGATGTGATGGTAGTGGTATCGATGGTCAGAGCATCGTCATCCGATCGTGCATGTGCACGCATATCATTTATGTGTCTGGGTTTGTTTGATCATCGTGGAAGTAGGAGGAACACGGGCCAGGCTCGAGAAAATGTAAGTTTGACTCGAAGCAAATGAAAATATGGGTAACTCGAGTATGTTATTGGGTTTAACCCGGAGTTGTCTCGGGTCTGAAGCATTTTAGCAAATCAGTTTTGAAATTTGAATAAAATAAGTTTTGAAATTTTATTCTTCAACAAAATTGTTTTATATAATAAAAAATTATTTTAATTTTGGGTCAACGAAAGTGGTATAGTTTATTTAACTTAAAATTAATTAAGTTCTGTTTTTCTTAAGTTTATTTTGAAAATAAAATTTAATAGTTTAAATTAAGAAACTGATTTAAGAGATAATGGTTTATCTTAAATGATGTTGTTGGTTTGTAATTAACTTGAAGATGTTAAGTTAATTTATATGTTGATGATAATCTATTTTCAAGATTATTTAAATAAGATTTTAAAGATAAAATGGTTCATCTTGAAATAATGATTTTGATTATCAATTAACTTAAAAGGGTTTAATTTAAACTGTATGATTTTGTTAATCTGTTTCAAAGATTATTTAAAATAAGATTTAAATAATGATTATGAAATTAATTAAGATAAATAGGTTATCTTAAGATTAAAGGATCATTAATTTGAATTTTAATGACAATTACTTAATTAAAGGTTAATTAAGTATCAATCAAGGATTAATTAATTTGTTAAGGATGATGAGTAATTAAAGGATGATTACTTAATGAAATCAATTAAGTATAATTACTTGATTTATTTAATAAAAGATTATTGCTTAATTAAAGATATTTGATTTATTTAATTACATTAAAGGATGATTAATTAAGTAAAGTTTAATTAATGATAAGTAATTAAAGGTAATTAATTACTCAAAGATAATTACTTAATTAAAAGTAATTAATTAATGATCAAATTTGATTAATCAACTAATTAAAGAACAATTACTCAAAGTAATTAATTTATGATTTATTAATATAAGTGATTAGGGATAATCACTTATTGTAATTAATTAAGGATAATTAATTAAGGGACAATTAGTTTATGTAATTAATTAAATGTAATTAATTAAAATGATTAAAGGTTAATTATGTAATGATTAAATTGATTTATTAATTGAGGTTGATTAATTTATAATTAGAGGTAATTAATTTATTATTAAAGGTTAATTAATAAATGATTAAAGAATAAGTAATTAAATTGGTTTGTAATTAATCAATGATTATTTAACCAGGATTAGTAATTTTTTTGGCAAGGCAGCCGGTTTTATAGTGGACCGTCCACTTTTTATTACGAACGTAATAAAAATTTGAAGTATAGGAGAAATGTAAAAGCACCTTAACTACTAAGAAAAGAAAGAAAACAGCACAGGAGTGTGATAGACATATCACAACTACTATATGAATGTCGAAAACAACTACTCCTCCGAAGAGGTAGCATCACCATCATCCACTAAATCCTGGGAAGACACCAAAGGGACATTCCCCAACAGACCAGCATAGGGGCAAAAATGGGAAGCAAGACAAGAATCATAAGCCACAGAATCAGAAGAGTACATAAAGGAACAATCCCAGGATGTATCAGCAAGCAAGATAGAATTCGATCTCGCAAAATAACCGTCCAAAACAAAAGCTAATGAGTCACCAGACGGTCTATAATAAAGGCATCTAAGGTCTAGATGATCATCAGAAACAAATCTAAAGAAAGAATCATCCAAGGGGTTAAATCTCATGTCAGAAATGTGATCAACCCAACACCTCTCAGCATCATCCCTAACAATAGAGGGAAAAGGCAGACCAGGAACATGGGCAGCAACAGGAATTGCAGAAGCATCACCAGCGACCAACAAAGCAGAAAGGGAGGCAGGTCTACCAACAGACGTAGGAGGCGGACCCGAGACAAAGGAACTGCCATAGGAGGGTCAATAGTAGAGACAAAGGAAAAAACCTTAGGAACCCATTTCCTGAGTAGGGGGCGAGGCAGAGGGATCTTAGGAGCAGCAGCAGAGACGACAGAATGCTTGCAGGCAATTTCCAAGTGGCCAAAAGAGTGACAGGAGGAACATATATCTAAAACCCAACCGTAGCGAACATGGACCTCCATAACATGCCCTACAGCTAGCTGAACAGGAATGGAAGAAGGTAGTGGCTTATCAGGGGAAATCTCAATCAGGACCTTAGCATACACCAATTTTTCGCGCGCAACAGTATTTGTATCAAAACATTTCAATTTTCCAACGTAACAAGCTAGCTAGTTCAAACGAAGCAAAGGTTGAATAGCAGAGGGAATTTGCCAAAAATAGGCCCAAACGGGAATAGAAAGAACTTGCACACGCGCACTAGCCACAGTAGGGGACCAAGGAGTAATAATAAAGGGATGCCCATCAAAAAAAGAAGGCTCGGCCTTAAGCACAAGATGACGCTCCTTGGGGGAGGAAAACTTAAGGAAATACAAGGAGTCAACCAGCTTAACACGTAAGTTACCGCGAAGCTTCCAAGTCCTACGACAAACAGAAGCCTCATCGAGGAGGCGATAATTAGGATCCAAAAAGAAACCAACTAAATAATCTGACCAAAAATCCAATCCGGCTTGCAACACAATAGGAGGAGGGATCATCACTCCATTTTATTCAAAAATTTCAAACTCAATCGGCTTATAGTCACCCGCATTACGGAGAAGGAAGGAGAAAAGAGAGGACCAAGATTTGGTGCCGACAAGTGAAGTGTTAGCAGGTTTATGAAGTGGTGATCCAAGTTGCACCGCCTCATGGGGCAAACCAACAGAAGCCATATATGCTGAACATTTAGAACATGAGTTACTGGGCTGGGTATCAATAAGAATAGGAGCACATGTCACATTGGAATCAAGGCGAACACCTTGGGAGCATCGCTCATAGCTCGAACAATAAACAAATGCAACAAGCTGCTCACGGCCAGACGAAACAAACTCCGGCCCAACAACACAAGGAACTACAAGCTCAGACACACATGTCGGCATAACACCAAAATCAGAAAGATTAACATCACCAGTTAGAGGAGTCGATACCACAGAACGCAGGCTCGAGCATTAATCAGCAGCGTTGGAAGAAGGAAAGGTTGGCAGCGGAGGGAAGTTATCGTTTGACAGAATGGGAGGCACTGGGCATGATGGCACAGGTGGTAAGTCCTTGAATACCCTACCGGATCTGGTGGATGAAGGCAAATGGGACGGAGGAAAGGGAAGGAGGGGATGGAGAGGCAAAGCAGGCATAAGGAAGGGAGGTGCATGAGGAGGCAGGAAGCGATGAAAGCGAAGAGAGGCGCATGCAAAATCGAACAAGAATCGAAAGAACTGGAGCCACTAGGAAGCGAGAGCAATTAATGTGATTAATGTGATTCATTTGTAAGTAAATCAATGTGATTAAAATTAATTAGGTGATTGATTGATCTTACTTATGGATGTTTGGTTGTATTGAATGCCTTAAATTGTGTGATATCTGTGATGTATGATGCTTTGTGATATGAATTGTTTTGATTTGAGCTATGATGAATGTAATTTATTTATCTGTGATGAATTTGTATTATTTATCTGTGAATCTGTGAATGAAGATTAGCGTTATAGGATTATTCCACTTATCGATATTGCTGTGCTTGGATTGTGATGATTGATGATGTTGCACTATTGTGCAAAACCCCTGGAGTACACTATACGCACACAAATGTGGATTTCACGGGAAATCGATTAAGTCACGGATATTTTTAATTTAATATTATTTTATTTAAAATGGTTTTAAAAGATGAATTTTGAATTTAAAATGGTTTGGAAAAGGAATTGGGTTAAATCTGAAAAGCTTTTGAAAAGGAAGTTTTGAAATTGAAATTTAGTTTGAATATAGTATATCTTATTTAAGATTTGAAATTATTTTGGAAACTATGTTTTGAAAGGGTTATACAAGTTATACCATATATATATATATATATATATATGGATTTTAAACCATTTTTGAAGTATATCAAAAGTATTATTTTGGGATTTTAAGTTTAACCCAAGTTTATATTTTAAAAGGCTTTAATTTAAGCAAATGAAATCGGATTTTCCCGAAACGAAAACTCTTTGTTTTCAAATGATAATAGCTTTCATATAGAGAAAGAACTTCCAGTTTTTGTTGAAAATATTTCAAGTTTGAAATGGAATTGTTTTGAAAGCCATGAATGAATCTTTGTGAAAGATTTGGTGAACGTTGTTTTTAGATTGTGAGGATCGTAAAAGTGAATCTTTTTTTATAAAAGATTAAAAGTGGAAATTGTTTAAACCATTCAAAAGGAAAGGTTTTTGGTCTAAAAGTTGTGACTTAACTAAGATCCCATATATCCATATGGTTTTAAAATTTTGCGCTCATTATTCGGTTTAGCCTGGAGAGGACTTTATGTCATAAAACCCATTTCGAATAATGATACGACGAAATGGATAACATTTGAAGACCGGTGGTGAAGACTGGATATTTTCGAGAACGTAAGGATTACCCGTTGAATGACTCTGCACTGAGTAGCTACGGTATAGAGATCTCCATATGTGATGGGGAGTCCGATCGGGATTGTGAATACCCGGATTGCAAGGGCTTCTTTGAAGTGCCTCCAGTTCTGTTTGAACCCGAAACAGACTTGTAAGGATGTATGTCTGATGTTACACTTTGAGATGTAAAGCTGGTTTCCATCAAATACATTTCTGTTTGGTGGCGGAGAATTTATTCTCTTAGCTTAACATCCTTCTCTGGGACATACGAGCTTAGAGGTTATGTAGTTGATGGTTACTAGTGATACATTCCCAATTTGGTAATGTGGCATGCTGAGTGTTGCTGATCATTTGTTGGTCGAAGTATGGTTTTTGTGAAAAGCATAGCTTTGTGGAGGAGACCTCATCAGGACCTCACAAACCGGAAATGGTCGAAACAGGAATGATGCGGCATGGTTATCGAGGGTAGCGCCCCTTAGGGTATGTCCATTTCCTTCTATATAAAAAGTGTATCATGGTATGGAGCCCAGATACTTAACTTATGTGGCTGTTGCAAATCTATTGCTTTGTGGTTGTTGGTGTAGAGGTACCTTGGATAAAGGTTGGTAACGACCGGGGGATGACATACTCGTGTAGTACTTACCTTGTTACATAGGTAACCCGGCCTTGTGTTGGCAGAGATCCGGTTAGGTTCTCAGGGAATCCCTCCAGAGGCATACCCATGTGGCCCAGGAAGTTCTTTAGCCTGTCCATTTGTTGGAAATCCAATCACAAATACACGCCCTGTATGGTTTTAGTTGTAGAACCTGCCATTTAACATAGTAGTTATAGTAGGCATACTATAATGGTACGTATGCTGGCTAAGATTAATATTATACTTGCAAATGTTTTCTGCACTATGAACTAATAATAACATCAAAAGTTTTTTTCGCATATCAAGCATGTTTGACTACCATAAGGAGAAATCTCCTCCAATTATGCGCTTGCGTTGTATGTGTGGCGGAAAGCCTTATGGTAGTTTCATTTTCCAAAAAGCATTGTGAATTTCTTTTAATTTCATTTGTTATCTTTTGTTCAAAGATAAAAACTATTTTTGTTTGCTCACACTAGTCCCATGACTGACCTAGAGTTTAGTGTTCCCTTTCTAAACTCTGGGTGCCCACAATTTTCCACACAGGCAGCCTAGAGTTGGGTTTTTCAGATAGTCAAATAGTAGGTGTAGCGTCGATAGCTTTCAGCCTTTGGATCTTGGCGATCGCATTGCTGACTGAGTTACCTAGTTTGCTTCATCACAACTTGATGGTGGTTTGAGCTTCTTGGATTGGTGGTTTGGAGCCTAGCATTGAAGATATTGTTCCGCTGCTGTCGCTGTTCATTTTTCCGCTATTGCATCTATGTCTGATATATGTATTAATATCATTTATATCAATGTGTTGTATCAAATGTTATATATTAATAAAGTTATTCATTTTCTTTCGCTGTGTTGCTATACTTAATGTGTTATAAGCTTCGACGAACCAGATTCGACGTATGAATCTGCGGCATTCGAATACAGATGATGTTTTTTGGTGCTGATTTTCGATGGTTGAGTCAGGGTAATTTTAGAGGGTTTTCCTACTTCCTATGGATCTTATTTACTCCCTTCCCAAACTGCTCCTTCAGGTTTCTTCTTTTTGGAATATACAATAATTCAATGCTATATAGATTAGATTTAAATCATATATTAGGGAAGAATAGTATTAGAAAATGTATATATAGATACCTGAAATCCATTACTTGTAAATCCGACTAATTCTTAATTGTAGAGTTGAAGATGAAGAAGAGTTTCGTTGGCATTCCAAATATTTTCTGAATAAGTGAGGGGACTAGCCTCTCATTTATAGTGGTTAGAAGGCGTTTGGACTGTAGGATTTAGGTTGGTTTAAAATAATGAAATTTGACCCATTCTTTCCTAGCCTATCTTTAGTCGCCACACATCAGTTGAATGCTCCTCAATAGTTGGTCGATCGCTAGTGGTGGATCGGCCCAGAAAAGGCGGTCGACTGGTCTCCTATTTTGGACGTGAATTAATATTTTCCCTTTAGTTTTTCATTTCCTTCCTATTTTCCTTTTTACCATTAAAGTTTTCTTTAACGTTAATTTACCTTAACGTTAAATTATTTATAACCATTTTAAAATTTGAATTTGAATTCATTTGAATTATTTTAAATTAAAAAATTTCAAACTTTGATAACTTTTTCGTTTGAACTTCGATAGCAAAACTTTATATATGAAATTAATCGGAAAATCACCACAAATGAAATGGTGTAACTTACATGGCCAAATTCTAACAATTACGAAATTATTATTTTTAGCCTTATTTTAATTTATTAATTTCTTATCAATTTTTACAGGGTGTTACATGAGTTAACTATCGCATATCAAAATCGCAATTCCCTACGTTCGCCCGGGATGTCGGTTATCATATATCAGTGTCAATATCGGATCGTATTCGTCCAAGATTTAATGTATTATATATCATGTGATTAGACATCATCAATTATCATTACACATTACATAGATTGGAACTTACTTATACATCATCTAGTGTCGTCTAATATCTCATTATAAGTAAGCCCAACTAGATCATGGCAATGGTGTAATCCAATAATCAAATCATTTTAAAGCCAAGCAGTGTTCAAATTTCTATGTCTAGTTTTTGATCTTTTTAGATCACATAATCAATGTTCGGTATAGATTTTGATCTCTCTGGATCATGTAATCAATATCCAAATAAGCTTTTGATCTTTTCGGATCACATAATCATATAACCAAACCAATTTCCGATCTCTCTGGATACAAATTTCGATGTCTAGTTTTATTCGATCTTTTTAGATCACGTAATCAATGTTCGGTATAGGTTATGATCTCTCTGGATCATGTAATCAATTCCATATCAGCTTCAGATCTTTTCGGATCACAAAATCATATAATCAATCCAATTTTCGATCGCTCTGGATCATATATCTAATCTAACTTTTGATCTCTCTGAATCTTATATCCAATACAATTAATGGTTTTTCAGGACCGCATATCCAAATTGAGCTTAATCAGCTCACTCTTCGATATAGGGATCCAATATCCGAGCAAGTTCATCCACTTACTCTTCGACGGAGGGACTTACTGTCCGGATATGTTCCACCTAGGATGTAAGGTACCGGGTTGAAATCCCAGGTCGGCACAGAGTTGTAAGGTTGCCAGGGAGTTCCCTTAACTCCTTCTACTCTATTTCCCGGCGCACATTTTCCGCCTTCCGACCTTTGATTCTGCTTTCCGGCATCTCTCGTTGTTCTATATTATTCCATTCTTCAAAACAATCCATTAAGCATTTCCACTTAGCGAGCTATTATTCTATCTTGCATCTGTCTCATCATTCTCTCCATCTCCTCTCTGGTTACGTAGATGGATGGTATGTTTGACCAAAGGATACCTCCTGGCTGCCACCTTATTCTTGTTCAATTCCTTTGATCATAGCTTTTCATGTAGATGATCTTTTTATTTCTTTCAATTCAAGTTTCAAGTTGTTAAATCCGAGTGTTTTCAATGGAAACACTAAAATGTTTGGGACAAAAATGATGCAAACACCCAAAGAAATATCAAATATGAAAACTAGAAAAGAAGAGAGCGAAAACAAGAGAACACATAACTTTTATAGTGGTTTGGCACTTCAGCATACATCCACCTGATCTATACATTGATTATCTTTTATTTTTATAAAGCTATTATTACAAGTCGGTTGATTACAACTCGAAAAGAATCCTACAGAGTGTAATTCACAACAGGCCAAAACCAACAGTTAAGGAATAAGAAGAAGAAAATGGTCCTTTTCCAAGTGCATCTCCCCTCTATTTATACATGAAGATCTATGAGATAGTCTCCTGAAAATGCTCCAGCATGTTCACCACGTCGCTCCGTAAAAGTTTCTCGACAAACCCAACCCAAGAAGTCATAACTTGAACCTAATCTGTGGCCTTCAAGTCGTCACCAAAGATTAAGGCCAAGTTGTGTCTTGACCCGAGCTTGTCTCAAGTTTGTCCTTAGTTGCATTGTCCTTGTGTTTGCCATCTTTTGCTTTGAGTTTTTTCTATCATTTTCCTCGGTCGTCATCATGATTGACTTGGGCCTAACTTGAGGGGCCAAGTTGTAAATGTTGAGTTGAAGTGTTCCATCCATTTTTTTGTTATCATCTTTGTATTAAACTACTCCATTGCTTGGTGATGTTTCTAGGGGTGCACATCCATTTTTCAATCGTCCTTTAGTCTAGTTTAATTATTCGAGTCTGTTTGAAGAATTTGGCCAATACAATATATATATATATATATATATATATATATATTTCGGCATATTTATATGTATGTATTTATATGTGTGTATGCATGTATGTATGGATGCATACAAAACCGGGCAAAAGTCATTTAGCGTACTAAAAAGGTAAGAAATGGCCTTCAACGCTTCCAAAGCAAGTCTTCATAAGTTACACATAAAGGATAGACTTAATCCATGGGGAATGAGTTTAAATTCGATATGTGTTTTGTGCGCTGAAGAAGTTGAGACAGATGAATGTCTCATATTTCGATGTGTTTACAGTAAATATGTATGGACTCTAATGTGATTAAAGTTGAAGCTCATACCTTAATCAAGCGTCTAGACGAAGTTAAAGAACTATATAAATCCTTTCCAAAGAAGAATCGAGTGTAGGTATCACTTGCGCAACTCTAATGACATCAGTGTATTCTAAAAGGCATGAAAGGAATAGTAGGATATTCAAACAAGCATATGTATAAGATAGATAAAGTGAAAATAATTGAGAAAGAAACTTATCATGTTAAAGGGAATGGAATAAGGACGAGACGAAATGCTCGATATACTGAAATTATTTGCTACTGGGGGATCGATTTGGTTGATACAAGTTAAGCTGCGTCATCATTGTTTTTATCTTAAGGCCTGGAGAGGACTATGTGAGCTGAAGTGTGAAGATAGGTAGATATCACCATGCTCAAGCGGGTTGGGCCTTTATGACTTTATAACCGTTTTACTTGTAATTTCATGTATTACGATATGTGATAAATGTAGTATTTGTGTAAACTAATAAATAGACATAATATATGCTCTTTTACCTTACAAGGTACCCACTTAGGTTAGGAGATTAAAATTTTGATGGGGCATATTGTTAAAGTATATGTTGATTTTTATAATCTTGTAGTATGTAGTAAACAAATATGTATATTTCATTCTAATATAAAACATATGTACATTTATATAAAATCATTTTGGAAGTTATTGAATTTTTATTTATACATGTAGTCGAATATACATACACACAAACACACACGCACACGCATATACATACATACATACATATATATATATATATATATATATATATATATAGCAAGGATCACCTCATTTTTGCTACACCTCAAATCCCTCCTAATTTTAACCATATATTCTGATTTAAATAATTATATTTTCTCTCTCTCTCTCTCATCACATTATTATTTATTTTATTCAAAACATGTGGTTGAATCGAATGGGATTTGAGGTGTAGCCGATCCTCCCCCCCCCCCCCACACACACACATATATATTCATCAATTAAGAATATATATGTAGCATTAGACTTTTACCTTATTGATGATGCCTAATTACAGCACATCGGGTAATTAGAATCACCTTCCAGAATACTGCTTCCTGCTTTCAAAATTATTTACAAGATAACATGGAAAGAATAAAAAACAGTCTCATCAATTTGTAACTCTCCCATCAAACACCGTTAACTTATGCACTAACCAACCATTAACCTATGCACTTCATTCTTTTTTACTCTACACCTCCAAACCTCCTTCCCTCTCCCCTTTAGATTTTGGTCAGTCGTGCATGTATAAATGCTATCTTTTAGCAATTAAATAGTGGACTATTATTTAATTAATTACAGGCAGTTTTGAATTGAAAATTTTATACATAACAAATTTATTGAATTTCAATTTTAAATTGGGATCAATCAAACAAAGTACTACATAATCATACGTGTATCTTCCTCTATGTTAATTGATAATAATTACATATCCATTTGTTATATTAATTTTGGATGAATTTTGAGAATCGTGGTTGTGTGACTCTAGGTGTAAACTTAGCATCGGACGATATCTTAAACAAATCAAATATTAAGCTCGTACAAACTTTGGTGAACTACAGTGCATTATGACTATCATCATTGTGTCACTTAGGCATCCAAATCTTAGTCTAAGGTCAAAATCTTAATGATATCCATATAATTATCAAGTTCAACTTTCAAAATATCTTGGCTCAATCCAATAATCACTGGTTAACTGAATTATTTTAGTCAAAGACTTTGACTATGAGTTGACTTCTAATTACATTGATACTAACCGTTTATATCGGAGAAGAAGAATCTTTTTTGAGCATTAATTCACTTTATGTGTATCGACTTATATCCAATTATAACCCCTTTGCGTGAATCAATATCACATGATTGAGTATAATCAAGCTAATGTATCAACACATAAGATTCACAGTACTTTCAAGCTAAAAAACTATGCAGATTGCCACATGAGATCTTTTTGACTTAGTTAGAATGACTATATTAGCCACGTGTGTCAATAGCATTACGTACACTTGTTTCATCGATGTATTAATGTCTCATTTGAGAAATACCAAATGACTAGGAAAATTTAAAGGTTTTTGTTGTATGCAATAATGTACCCTTATCACATATACATATATACATACATATGTATATATGGATGTGTGTGTGTGCACGGGCAGAGAGTGAATAATCAAGATTATATGATTTTCCCTAAAGTATAGGCTTAACTCTATCCTTTAGGACTAAAAATTAAGATAAGTTTACTTCACTTTAGTGCACAACGGATGCCCACTTATTACCATGGTAAAAATTAGCATTATCCTCTGATCAATGTATGTGTGCTAATGTTATTTTTATCATTCTTTT
This sequence comes from Allium cepa, assembly GCA_030765085.1. NCBI lineage: Eukaryota > Viridiplantae > Streptophyta > Magnoliopsida > Asparagales > Amaryllidaceae > Allium > Allium cepa. Next base: position 950,632,680 of record CM060934.1, on the reverse strand, counting down.
TTTACCCGTCATTTTGTACTATTGTACCGTACATCTCTAACAATGTGTGTTTTATTAATTGAATGGTTTTACCTATACATCTCAGATATAGTAAATAAGAATTGAAAATGAAATATAACTAGAAAGCAAAATACAAATATTTAGAAATACAAATCTCTACTATTAATAACAGAAATTCAATGAACTAATTTCCACGGTGTCTTTTGAAACTTTCGAAAATACCCTTTTTACATCCCTCCAGTTTCATATTTTTATTTTGTCTGTTTCGTTTAAAGCTCTTAGGCATTGTGATTTTTCTTTTAATTTATTCTGTCGTACATTCTACCTCTTTCACTTTCTTTCCTCTTTCCCCAGAAATTCTATATTCAAATTTCCTAAAACACAAAATCACCATCGAATCGAATTTTATATTCAACTGCGGTGGCCCTTATTCCGTCCCTTTAGATCTATATCTTCATGACCCTTGAAGATTACAAGATAAGTTTGCTTCTTCCATTTCACAATATTGTTTCCCAGGTCTGATTTGTCAAGGTTGGGGTTGAAATCTGACATTTGGACAAAGAATACATCTACAATGAAGAATTTAGGAAAGGTTGACTAGATAATTCATTCATATTCCCAAACCCTAATCTTATCTTCGAAGCTTTTTATAACGCAATTAGTCATAATTCATTCACTTTATCACTAGATAGAGTACTACTTTTGATCGATATTACTTTTTATACTCTCTTGAAACATTGACTTAATTATGAATTTTCTAAGCATGCATGAAGATACGCGTCGTTTGGCTTGAGCATTCATTTTCTATTGACTACTTTTGGAAGATCATTTGTAATTGATACACATGCTCCAATTTAGGTTTTATCAAGCTCTGCTTCTTTATGATATCAATAACATAGTGTGGTACTACTTCACATATAGTTGGTTAGTTTAGTTATGTTGGGCAAGGCTACACTTCATTTTGATATAATTTTGTTGCCAGCAAACATTTATATTAACAACTTATTAGGTTGTTGTCATGCTTCTACTCAATTTTACAAAAAGATAAACTGTTATTGAGATTATGCAATAAGTAAACATATTTGATGATGATGTCATGTGTAAACACCCCACCTATATACTCATATTATCCAGTTTTATTACAGAGTAATACCGTCGGATAATATAGAAAATGAGGCTATATGGGGTACACACATAAATATTCCATTGGACTAAAATTGATACGTATTAAAACATAAAATGAGTAACTCATATATATATATATATATATATATACACACAGTATCTGTACAAAGAAATAACCATGTGTGCCTCTAGGTTATAACAATATATAATATACCTTAAATAACAAAGAACACAAAGTCGATCTTAGCGATAACATATAATATATATGTATATAATAATGTCATAAGGGTACAACATCTCAACTATCAAATATCTCAATATAATATGATAAACAATCAATATACAGCTCAATGTCGGGCATATATAGTGAATTAATGTTATTTAAGTATCATACAATAATCCTAATATATGTCTCCTCTAAGCCCAATACACTACGCCGTAAATGGCCTTCTGCAACACAAAAAAAATGTTGGGTCAGGCCCAAAAAATGTTGCCATAGGTCTATGGCAACACTTTTCAGGTGATGCAATTTTGTCGTTGCCTTAGACCTCAAAGGCAACATTTTGACTATCTAAGGCAATATAAGTAATATTGTTGCAATATAACCCTATTTGGGTCTATAGCAACATTCATATGTGTCTGTAGCAACATTCCAAAATGTTGCTATAGATATTAACTTTCTGAATTTGTGGGGCCCACAATGTAGAGCATATTTGATTTTTTAATAGAAATAAATATTTATTTAATAAAATGCTATTGCACAGAATTTGATATTCAAATAGTAATTTATTTAAATAAATATTTTATTTCAACATTTGAAATAGTACAAATTCCTGACTCCACTATTTTACAATTCAACGATATATAACACTGATATTCACATATACAGATATTCCTCACTACATCACTCAGTTCACTCATTACATATGCAGTTTCAATTTATACAGACACCGACACTGACAAATATATGACGAGCCGAGTGCCGAGCCGAAGGCGAGCCGAGTAGCGGGTCCAGTCTTCAAGCTCAAGCACATTTGATTTGACTCTGTCTTCAAGCTTGTATCCAGCTGTCCAGTCTTCAATACCTGTCACATATAATTCAAAAGCAGTAATCTGGAAAATAATGTTTAACTCGAACAGAAAATGAAAATATTTTTGTTATATTATTTGCCTCAGGTATTTGGGTTGTTTCTTTTCATATTTTTTTCTGACAGGGACTAAATATTTGCACGGACAACCTGTGAATGCACAAGTCAGCTGTTCACAAGTGCATAAGCCAAACATGAATGCAACACATGGATACAAGACAGTATGGAAGACCGCAAGCAACAGTTCAGGCAAAAATGCACAAAGGAGAAGCCAAGTGCACAAAGTAGTACTTAACACAGCAAGCAACATAACATGACCAAGAAATGCATGTACATGGATGAACATACATGCATCATAAGGCTTGGTACAAGAAACTACTCAAGTGCAACTACTCAAGTGCAAGTTCATACTCAAGTGCAGCCAGATATGTAGACAAGCCAAAAAAAATGGACACGGCACAAGGTCAAACACGGGTCATCGACTGGATTCAACTCAGGGCCAAGCAACCAACAAAATAAACAAGAACCAGGTTCAGCAAAATGTAGACAAGCTAGTGCAAGAAACACAGCAGTACACATAGGCAGCCCATCAAGCAAAAACAGTGAATGCATCAGGCATGTACAAGAGAAACATAGGCAGTAATATGATATACAGAGGACTTGGAGCATTAGTTCATGTTAAAGAACAAGGTTAGCATGGTACTAGTTCAGTCCAGACCAAGCAAAACCAACAAAGCTCAACACACATATGTTTGTATATATCGTGGAAACTAAAACTCAATGTTCAGATTAGTCAACAGTTTAATAAAACCAAAGATCACTTTCAAAGTTTTGATTTTCAAAAATGCAAAAGTTTTCAAGTGAAGCAGTTTTCAAGAGGACAGCAGAATACAAATACTTCAAGTTCTGGTTTAACAAATGCAGCAAGGTACAAAGGTATGTGAACAAGTTTAACAAAGGTTCAAGTTCTGGTTTAACAAATGCAGCAGAAGGAGCTAACAAGCTCAAATCAGAAATCAAAAACAAGCTAGTGAACCAAAATCCAACATACCAAATAATATCACATCGCAATTCATCATCGGCAAAGCAAAATCAAGCCAGTGGACCAAAATCTAACATACCAATACATCATCGCAATCCAACATACCAGATTTCTCAAAGTCCAACAGAAAGATTAAACTCGAGATTATAGGAAATAAAGCCTATAAATAAATCCCAATTCATCATCGGCAAAAGCGTGCGAGTGTAACCAAAATTGAGAATAATCAAGTAAACCAGAAGGCAGAAAACATACCAAATAATATCACATCGCACCCGATGACGAAGTCAAAGCAATTCGAGCAATCAATCAAGGAGAATGAAGGAGCAAGCTACCAGGAACGTTTCTTACACTAGATTCGATCAATCAGAGCATCAAAGCAACTGGAATCGCATGCCCTAGTTTTCACAGAGAGGAACGAGAAAGAAAAATCGCGTGCCTTAATTTTCATAGAGAGAGGAATGAGAAAGAAAAGTAAAGCGGGAAATGGAAATTGGTAAGGTGTGGATCGATGGTGTGAATCGACGGTTGAGATTTTGTTTTAAATGGTGGTGTGGATCGCTGAGGTGTAAAAAAAATTTTTTTTTTTTTAATTAGAATATATCTATGGCAACACTATATAAAAATGTTGCATCGTGTTACACTTGTTTAGCTAGAGCAACACATTTTTATGGCTAAGGTAACACCAAAAATACAACGTTGCGGTAGGACCAAAATTTTATAGCTGTCGCAACATTTTAGTTAGCAACACCATGCAAAAATGTTGCAGAAGGTCATCTATGGCGTAGTGATAAAAAATGTTGGACTTGTTGTCCCTGTACCTGAAATGTCTCAAACTGACCCAAGTATTATAAAATAACACACGGGTCAGACTATGGCTAATCAAGTATAATAATACATAGAGTAAACATGAAATAATAATATAATACTCTAACATAAATAATCAAATCATTACACAACTTCAATGGATGTATATAAATATAGCGAGGAATGCCTTGAATATATGTATAATGCCATAGATAAACAACAAGGCATCGTATTACTCAAATATCTCATATCCATATAAAACATCGGAATTGATATTAAAAGATATCATCACCTACATAGAAACACATCAGGTCAGAAATCAACACATATGGGTAAATCACACATATCTAGAAATCATTCATCAAATCAAAAAATATTAATTGATGAGATATCACCATGTATATCAAGCTAGCACGAAGCACTGCCCAATATATCTCTCAATCTCTATAATAATCATCAATACATATATAATAGGTTAGGCTGCCCATCGAATCTATAGAATCCACTATACAATGTATACGTATCTCACATATAATCTCATCTCCTTATATAATATCTATATATAAATATCATGAGGTGAAATGGCTATACGATAGATATGAAATTCCAAGTAGAGCCATCTATATAATATTATTTGGCACCTAGCCCATATCAATGCTACAGTGAGGTGTATCAATTGTATATGCCAATCTACCACTATGTTAGTACCAAAAGGGAGACTGATGGCACTAAGCAAGCTTTAGAGACACTAAGTCTCTACAATCTTTAGTTACCTCACAGTCATCGTGACACGTATCCGCCGATGTGCTCGTATGCGAGGAATTTAGGTCATGGAAATATAAATGTCCCTATAGGTAACAAGCTATTGGTCTAGGTGACACAAGGAACTAATGCGCGTATAAAGATAGCACAAAGTTGTAGCATTAGGCTAAAAGCACTAAGATATATATATATATATATATATATATATATATATATATGGTGTCACAGATCTAGGATGTGACTCCACAATCAGGCAACTATGGTGGATACTAGCTATTTGGTCCTCTTCAACAAATATAACAGGAGTACGTTGTAATAGTGACATATAGAACCAATACATAAGAAACATGAAATCATGGTCATCATTAGGCACAAAGCCATACCCACTAAATATAGGCACAAAGCCATATATCACTACATGTATTACCTTACACTATCTCCTCTATTCTCGTCATGTGAGTGTCATCTACTGACAATGAATAACCGAATAAATATCACAATAGCGTCCCATACAACTGCATGATACTTAAACGTTGATTCACCGTCTATAAATTACACTCAAACTATCATGCATTCTGCATAACGAATCCAAAGAATAACTGAAGAAATATTGTTGAAAGTCCCATACCAGACAGTATTATAGCTCCGTTTATTCAGATTTCTCATCACACAGAAATAAAACATCATGAAATCACATAGAAGGATGTCATCACTGCATTATATTAAAATCATCAACTAAATTAATAACAATGGTGAATCACTTATATTATCCAAATCAATATAAAGAAGATAAGAAACCAGAAATCAGAAACTAATATAAAATAGGTTATTCAAATAAATATATAAACATATAAATCAATACTTAATAATAAAACATTCAAAACTTATAATTTTATATAAAAAATAAATACTAGGAGATGAATAAAAAATAATACGTATTAAAATTAGGTAAATAATTATCTACTCTCAAATATAATTTAATATTTACAATAAATAACTAATTTCCCAATCTTATATAAAATTAGTAGATTATTAAATATTTACTATTAGCATTGCAAAAATTATTTTAAATCCTCAAAATAGTTTATAAATTTAAATTTTTCGTAAAAGAATCATTTCAAAATTTACTAAGATTAAAACTATTCTAAATAATTATAGAATATCCAATTTAATTAATTTATTCATAATCAAGGAAATACATATTTTAAAATTATACACTTTTAAAATAATAATTATAGATTATTTAAATAATATAATTTGATTCACTTTATTAATTTATCAAACTTATATATATATGTGTGTGTGTGTGTGTGTGTGTGTGTGTGTGTATTACATTTTAAGTCTGTCCTTATTATGTAAATTTATTTTGGTTTACCTTATACTAACAATGCGCATGCATCAAGCACTTGCCTCCCATTCACAGATGACACAGGTATACTTTATATTCATTACATAAATTGATAAAAATGTATGTAGCTGTTGCATGAATAGTTTCACTTCATTGTATTTTATATGAGAAAGTCTATTTAGACACAAAATATGGAAACAAAATATAGACACAATTGGGGACACAAAGAATCTCCACCATTGGATTGCCCCCTAAATTCCACCTTCCTTATAAAGACAAAAAATCCAATGGTTCAGATCTTTTGTGTCACCATTTTTTGTTTAATTTTGTGTTCAAATAGCCGGTCCCTTTTAATATACATATAAAAATATATTTTGACTTAAGTACTTCCTTTTTCCATATCACATATTTTCAACACACATAAATATATGTACACACATCTCACACACCACATATACATACACACCTGCATACTTCACACACACACACACATGCATATCACACTACACATTAACAGATACAACTATTCTCTCACACAACATAGCACGCACACACACCTAAACACACATGCATCTAACAGCTGCACACTCACATACCTCTCACATTAACACAAACATATACATATACCACACAACTATACACACAACACACACACATACACATATAAACTCACCCACTCAATCACTCAAAAGCAGCACGCACAAACACATGCTTAAGCCAATACACACACATGTAGGGACACGAGCACAAGGCTCCACACCACCACTGGTGGACTGGTCTCAAATGACCGGTGCACCGGTCAGTCTTTGCCTGGAGCAAATACGCTCTAGGCTAAGTCTTCCTTTGACCATTTCATTTTGATTCTAATGCAGAACTGGTTAGTATACATGTACAAGCATTTATACAAGAATATAAGCTAAGTTATATAACAAATTTGATAATTAGCATAGATATGTGAGTATATAATACTCGCCTACTACTGTGCATTCTCCTTCTCTACTCAAATGCACACGCACAACACACTAAACTCCAACACATGCACACGTCGCACCATGATTTGCTTCTCTCATAGGTGTATAATGATGTGTAGAACCATATACTTGAATCTGAGATTTTATAATAATTTCTTTGATTTATTTTTGAATTTAGAAGGAAAACGATTTTCTAATTTTTAGCTTCCGTAGTAAATAAATGAAGGAGTAACATGCATAAGTATTAGCCGAAGGAAAAAAACTAGAAAAGGAAAAATCTGGATTTAAAGGAGGTGATAGAACTTTGGGCTTTAGATTGGGTTAACAAGCTTAGCTTAAATAAATCAACATACAAATCACATTTCCTTTTATTTTAAAAAAGAAATTCTTTTTTAATTATAAATAACTCCAAATTCCTACTTAAGCTCACTTCTTTACAAAATAAATATTATATTTCAACCACAACATTTGCATAAAATATTATCTTCTCATTTTATCTTATTTGAATTTTAAATGTCATATTTCCCAATTTAAATCCTTTATTAAATAATTTAAAAACTAATCTATCAAATAAATTTCCAAATTCCAATTTGATAATTAAATTACTATTATTAACTATAATTAATTATCGCTTAAAAATCGAGTTGATACATCATGCTTCCATCTATTTCCCGTGCTTATCTCTTCTTTTACTGTGGAAATAATGTGGTTTATTTTTATGATGAATGTCCCGTTGCTATAATTTTGTTTATGCTTTTAATAACAAAGTAATGGACAAGGGATTGTTCATCTTCAACCATTAATATCTCTAAACGACCGTGAGCTTTTCTTTGTTTTCTACCTACTATTTAGACATGATATTCATTTTTTTCTAGAAAGTAAATAGATCAATAAAGATAATGTCATTTGTCTGCATAAAAATTGTTTTTAATGAGATATAAATTATCATCGGAATGTGCATGGTTAGAAACCTAGTTACTCTTTCTAGTTAGGGAATGCTGTATCAACCATGGTATTTTGTACATCTATTTCAGGATGAAGTATAATTTATAAAAGTGGAAAATAAAATGAGGCTAAAAGTTTCATATTTTATAATTTATAGGAAATCAAGTGTTCATCGGTCATGATGCTAAGTTTCACTTCTGCTATCGTATGTTTATTTTGATTAAGAATTAAAATGTTGGAAATAAACTCCCTAAGGGATTGAAAAAGTTGAATTTTTTTTCCCAACTAAAGTTTGAAGTAAGTGTTTAGTTATATTTTTACTACTTTAGAAATACAATGTTAACTAGAGTTTACTCTAATGAATTACCTGTTTTGGTTAATTTTTACAATTTGTGATACCAGTGATCCCTGATATCAGTGTTACTTTTAGTTACTATTCAAAAAATTTACTACTAGAGTTGTTATTCATCTAACGATATTAATATCCTTTATTTTTGGTTCATTATTGTTTCACTCTTGACTGTATGTTTTTGTCTACATCAAGTTTGTAATTGACACGTGGAAAATGTCTCAAACCTAAAAGCCATTGCACATGCATCACTTACACTGTATTTTTCCTTACCTGTTAAAATCAAAAGTTGCATTTTACTCTCAACAATCCAATTTAGATATGCTAGCTTCCACTTCAGACATCTACTGAGTATGATAATTCTCTTACAAGTTATGATGGGTGTATTTCCCTTTGAGGTGTGCCTTTTTTGACACTCTTCATGTAAAATATTCAATGGACATATACTATTTAGAATATTTGGCCAATATTAATAGGTATATATTCCCCACACGTACACATGAACAAAATATTGTCTTTTATTCAATCTGAAGATTTAGTTTCATCATTAAATAATTTCTTTTCTTCAAGTTCCATTTTTATCAGATATTCATATATACACACACCATAAAATGAGAGGAAAATTAACATACCTTCTTTTGAACTATACACACACACACATAAATATATGATTCCAGAATTGATTTTACATATAATATTTTCTTTCCTTTTCGGTTATAATATTAAAATTATTAAATAAAATTCAAACAAAAAACATAAATCCTTTTTTAGTTAAATCCTTTTCATTAAAATTAGGATATGATAAAACTCTACAAAGAAATATCCAATAAAATAAGGGTGTGGTTAATTTAAGGTATGATAAAATTCTTCAGTTAAACATTTATCATTTAATAAAAGTAGAGTATAAGATAAGTAGGATAGAAAGGTTCCAACCGAATATTTTCAAACACAAATTAGCAAAACATATAAGAGTAAAAGATACTGGTAACATATACATCACACAAAAATAAAAATGCATATCACGCTAAAATCTAGAGGGCATTCCTTTTTTCACTTGAAATATTTATGACACATCGATGGGAGGCAAATGATAAAAATGAACAAAATATCGCACTTTGAATGTCTTCTATGGAATATTGTAAAGGCTTTAGTTTCCTTGAATTTCCTAATTCACGACAGATTCCTGCTTGTACTGAAAATCCAACAGACGGTGCAATATTGTCAAAGTCATCAAGTCAAATTCAAATAAAAGGCTGCATAAATACAAACAAATAGATCACCTATATGATAAGACAATATGCTTACCCTATTTTGTTTATCTTCTATATTTTATTTTTCTTCATCTGATTTCTCCTCAGTGCACAAGTATGAATTGAATTCATGTGATATGGATCAATCGCAAGAAAAATTAGCATGGATGAAATTAAATTAACAATACTATAGAAGGTTAATAATTTATAATCATTGAAATTGTTTAATTTGATAACTACGTATATCAATTAATTAATTATAATAGTTGTCCCTTTCTCTTTATGAATTGTATTGGTATTTATACAATGGTCATCATTTCAAGTTCATGTTTAGAACCCTTAAAATTGACAAGAATCAACCTTAATGCAAATGTTTATTGAGCGTTAATCTATTTTAAATAGGAAAGAAGGGAAAGTGTTGTATTGACTAGTTATAATGGAATACAGGGGCTTACATGATTCTAAATAAACGGCGAATATGCAGTCTGGCATGTAATTTAAATGCTCATGATTTGAGCCGGTGAGATATCAGGTGATTTCAACCAGTTTGGTTGACATGATTTTTCATCACGAGTATGGAAAACCCGGCCGAACCTTGGTTTGCGATCGCGCCGATGAGGATACCGTCGCGTCGATGCTAGGCTTACTTTTTGGACAAATCGACCCCAGAGGGAGGGCTCGCCGTTGTTGGAAGGCGCGAACCGTTTGAGCCACAAGGTTGGTTGCGGGTGGACTACCCCTAAGCGGAGGGAGGTTGGATGGGCCTTTTGCTGTTGGGCCATTGCTTAGGGGGAATGTGGATTGAGATGAGCAGGAGCGGACGGAGGTGCTTGCCCATGGTAGGGTGTATGTCGGGCTGGAGCGGACAGGAAGACTTGCCTATGGCAGGAGACAGCAGAGAATGATCCTAGGGAGAACTAAGTACAGAAAGTAAATACACAATGATATATAGTGGTTTATCTCAGTGTGGCCTATGTCCATTATGATGTTCCCTTACTATATCGGCCTCTTACAATTTAAAGTCTGTTCCAAGAGAATAATAAGGGAGACTAGACTAAATATTACAAGAGTATAATATCCTAGTCTAAGGGTCTCGCGAGGAGGAGACCTAAGGGAAGACTCGTAGAGAGGGTCGTCCCTTGCGAAGGAACCTTGGAGGCGGAAGAGCTCTTGAAGGCAGGATTGTTGTTGGTGGTCGAAAGGTAGGCACTAGAAGGAGGTGCCGCTAGCTAGGGTGATAAAATTGCTGTTGGAGGCGATAATGGCGGTAGAGCTTGATGGGTAGAGCACGCTGGGTAGAGTGGTAGAGCTTGACGGAGGCACTCTCTAACAGAAAGTTTGGCGAATCTGCCATTAGAGAGGCTATGGAGGAGGAGAGAGTTGGTATGGAAGATGGGTTGGAGAAATCGTTATATTCATCCTCCTCTTTTTTAACATATGTTATGGCATCGAGTATTTATAGAGGATGTGCACTGTGAATGGATGGTCGAGATTGTAGAAAAACAGTGCAAGAGAGGCTTTGTGCTGTGGATTGTAGGGAGCATAGGATGAGAGCCAGTTGGAGAGCGGATTCGAGCCCATGGCTCGGATTGCTTTCCAACTAGAAAGAAGAGTCTATGGAAGACCTAAGAAAGGTAGCAGGCTTTAGTAGGTAGGGTGTAGGCGTTCTGACTGATTATTGGAAAGGTGGAGAAGAGGAAAAGGCTATGCGTGGAGTACTATTGGCAGAGGAACAATACTTATCTCTAATGGCATGTACTTCGGCGCAATTGGACTAGAATGGTTACGGTACTTCGCGGTAAGCTATTTCGGGTTAAGCAGGTGGTCCTAGCTAGTAGGTTCAAGATTGTTAAGGACATAAGGCGGTCAGTCCACCATGGTCGGGCGATTCCCAGGTAGGAGTAGATGGGCCATATGAGATAGATAGTCCGGTGTCGGCTCTAAATAACTTGGGCGCCCGACGGAGGGCGGGCATGCAGGGCCCCATTGTAGTTTTATGGAGAGTGAAGTCGATAGATGGTCACGTGAGGATAGAGCTACTTCTGATACTAGGATCGTGCCGAGGGCGGACCCAGGCCTTAAAGAGGGATGAATGCTACTAAGGAATGGCGTTGCATGGACGGTCTGGTACTTGGCGCATGGATTAGGATGAAGGACCTGATTGAGCGGGTGCCGAAGTGGCTAGAGGCGGCTCTTGCTACTAAGGGAAAGGATGCCAAGGAAGGTCTAGGGGCGCACCCTTAGGCTTATGTCTTGAGGAGTGGTTGGTTCACCAGCTTCTGAGGATCATCAGAATGTTAGGAGCACTCAATGCCTTGTTGAGGAAGGCAGATCACCTGAGGGTTGGGCTTCCATCCATGATGTCTATGGATGCAAAGTAGGCGAGGTTGGCCAATCAAGACGATGGACTGGTCGCCGCTGATAGGGGAATCCAGCTGGCTGAGCAAGGATCCGGTTGATGGATCAATTTTGGGAGCTTCTCCATGAAGTTTTTGTTTACCCAAAATTTTAGGTAACGTTTTTCTCCCGTAGTCCGTCTTTGCTTGTAAGGGTGGACGTAAATGCTTCGAGCTGACCCAGAAACGAGGGACGACCTACCAGGAGGGCCATCCCTAGAAGAGGCTTTGATGAGAGCTCGCGTAGAAGGAGGCATTGTCCGGCCGCGATTGGGAGATGGTCGTTGGAGGCGACGCTAGCTGCTTCTCGCTATACCGTGGGATGATGAGCAAGAATGGCCATGGCTTGTTGATGAAATGAGCATCTGAGAATTGGAGGGTGGACTTGGGGGAATTCTTTGCATTTTTCTAGATTTCGAAGACGGGATGCGCCTGAGATGTAAGTGTGCTGATTAAGAGGCTAGGTGATGTATTCTCCTTCTTGGAAACTGTAGATTTGGGTCGGACACCAGAAGGACATCCATCGCCCGGCCTAGAGTGGTTAGGGCATTGCTCGATTTGACGGGAGTGAACAATGCAGTCTGTGAAAGTCTATGGTTGCTCCAGTTGGGTTCGGGTGTCCTGGTGTGCAACATTTGGAGAGCCGATGAAGGGCGACTGTAGAGGTAGATAACTGCAGGATTGTTGAACGAGGACCTGTTTGAGGGATCCATGTCATGCCGGCTCCAATCAAACATCGAGTAGTAGTTGGAATACGCGTTGTGGGAGCCTCACCGGTTTGGATGTTTCTGGCAAGAGTTGAAGCACGTGGCCGCCTACTGGGTCTGCGATGGGGATGCATGGTCAATTGATTGGAGATAGGATTTTAAGCCCTAGTCTAACCTGTGTCAAACTGAAGTGCTGTGGCATGCTTACTATTCCGCGTGAATAGGATGGGTGTGTTGCATGCATTCCATAATCTCGGGCGGTCCTTGTGAGACCCCGTATGTTCCATGGCTTGCTTTCACCAGACTATCTTAGGTAGTGGTGGATGCCTCCAAGTCTAAAGGAGGACACTGACGGGGGTGCAAGAATGTCGGAGCTACCCGAGTTGCTTGGATGAAATGGTGGAAAAGGTGACTCTGCTTCAGAACTCTAGGTCTGACCAAAATTGGGTGTGCTGTTGCAGATGCCAAAATGTTGTGGGTTGCATAGGGCTTCCAGGCCAGCTTTCGAGGGAGGCCATGGTGACCCGTCAAAGGGGGTGAAGAAGCTGCTACTCAACATGCCACTCTTGGAGAGTGTCGTGTAAGACCGAGGAAGACACACTTGTAGACCTACGAGATTTTCGGGGGTTTCCCTTCGATGCTCGAATCCACTACCAATGGTTTCGGGAGGAGGCCAAGGGATGGAATTCGAGGCTATTGCTAATGGTGCAATGAGATGCTCCACAGCTTTCAACTCCATGTCCCTTCCTTTAGGTCGAGAAGTTGCTTACCAACCTTAGGTCGCCTATCGATACTACAAGGGAGAATGAAGGAGAGTCGGGGGCGCTCTACCTACCAGCGAAGTACTTGGAGGTCCATGGAGCACACTGTAAGGATGTAGGAGGGCTAAAGGACGTGGACGAGACCACATCTCGGGAGAACACAAGATTGTGGCCGCTTCTCTTGGGAGAACATGGGACTACGAAATAGGAATCTGAATTCCACTCTCTTTTGATCGATCTTCCTTTTTCTTGGTTGGAGGGAGAAAGAGGACAAGGAGACTTTTGCGGCTGAAGCTGGGATGTTGGTTGACATGGGATGAGGTCGTTGCTATAAGGCTTTCCACCTTATGGTCTTGGGATCGGTCCGCACCGTGGGCGCTAGAATGTTGACCCGATTTTTCACAACAAATACGGAAAATCCGGCTGAAACTCGAAATGCGATCGTGCTGGCGAGGATACCGCCGCACCAATGCTAGACTTACTTTTTAAACAAGCCGACCTTGGAGAAAGGGCTTGCCATTGACGGAGGGCGCAAACCCATTTGAGCTAAAAGGTTGGTTGCAGACCGACCACCCCTATGCGTAGGGCGGCCGGATGGGCTCTTTGCTGTTGGGCCATTGCTTAGGGGGAATGTAGATTGAGATGAAAAGAGCAGATGGAGGCACATTCCCAAGGTAGGGAGTATGGTGGGCTAGAGATGACAGGGAGACGTGCTTATGGCAGGAGACAACAAAGAATGATCCTAGCGAGAAGTAAGTACATAAAGTAAATACACGACGATATATAGTGGTTTGACCTAGTGTGGCCTACGTCCACTATGATATTCCCTTACTATGTTGACCTCTTACAATTTATAGACGGCTACAAGAGAATAATAAAGGAAACTAGACTAAATATTACAAGAGTATAATATCCTAGTCTAAGGGTCTCGCTGGGAGGAGATCTAAGGGAAGACCCACAAGAAGGGTCATCCCTTAAGGAAGAGTCTCAAAGGCAGTAGAGCTCTTGAAGGAAGCGTTGTTGGTGGTGGTCGGAAGGTAGGCACTAGAAGGATGTGCTGCTAGCTAGAGTGATAGGCTTACTATTGGTAGTGACGATGGTGGTAGAGCTTGGTAGGTAGAGTCGGGTAGGTTGAGTGGTAGAGTTTGATGGAGGCTCTCTTTAACAGAAGTCAGGTGAAGCCACCATTAGAGAGGCTTGAGGGTGAGAGATTTGGTTAAAGAAATGGGTTACAAAAATCTTTTTATTCGTCCATCCTCTTTTGATCTTTTTTTTTGCCATATGGGAGGGCATCGGGTATTTATAGACGAGGTGGGGTGTGAATCGATAGTCGAGACTATAGAAAAATAGTGTAGGAGAGGCTCTGGGTCATGGATCAGAGGGGGTGTAGGATGGAAGCTAGCTGGAAAGAAGATTCGAGTCTACAGCTTCGGATTGCTTTCCAGCTAGAAAGAAGGGTCTATAATAGACCTAGAAAAGGCAGAATGTTTTAGTAGGTAAGGGTGCAGGCATTTTGATTGGCTATTGGAAAGGTGGGGGAGAGGAAACGGTTGTGCGTGGTATGATGCATGTACTCCAGAGCGTTTGGACTGGGAATGGTGGGATACTTCATGATAAGCTGTTTCGGTTCAAGCAGGCGCTCCTAGGTAGTAGGTTCAGGATTGCTAAGGACATAAGATGGTCAGTCCACTGTAGTTGGGTGAATCCCTATGTACGAAGTAGTTAGGCCACACAAGATAGCCAATTTTGTGTCGACATTGAACGACCCAGGCAAACGATGGAGGGTGGACATGCAGGGCCCGGTTGTAGCAATGTGGAGAGCGAAGTCGATGGACGGTCACATGAAAGTAGAGCTACTTCTGATACTAGGATCATGCCAAGGATGGACCATGCCTTAGAGGGAGAGGAAGGCTGCTAAGGAATGGTGTTACACGGAAGGTGTTGTACTTGGTTATGAATTGGGATGAAGGACCGGATCGATTGGGTGCCAAAGAGGCCAAGGGAGGATCTAGCTGCTAAGGGAAAGGATGCTAAGGAAGTCCCAATGGCACAACCTTAGGCTTATACCTTGAGGAGTGGTTGGCCGACCAGCTTCAGAGGATTGTCAGAATGTTGGAAGCGCTCGGTGCCTTGTTGAGGAAGGCGGGTCTCCTGAGGGCTGAGCTTCCATCCATGGTGTCTCTAGTCGCAGAGTAGGCACGATTGGCCGCTAAAGACGTCACACAAGTCGCCCGCTGATGGGGTTAACCAGCTGGCTGAGCGAGGATCCGATGGACGGACCGACTTTAGGAGCTTCTCCAAGAAGTATTTCTTTACCCAATATTTTGGGTAACAGGTTGATTCAGCAATTTCCGGAATGGTGAATTTGTATCTTTGCTTAGTTACATGTGTTCTTTTATTTTATATTTCAATTTTTTTCAAATTTGGTTTTTTCATTCCATTCATTTTCATTACGAGGCAACAGTTACGGCCCCTTTCCTAATTCCAACTTCTCTTCCCTAGCAAACATCAATCAGTCCTTCTATGATTCGAATTTGATTCTGATATTTGAAAATCATGGCCTAATCATATTAAACTCGATGATGAAGAATCAGTATCCAAAGTTACTCAAAAAATAGTAGTTTCCCTTTTTGTTGGTTTCAACTACTATTTTTGCAACTTTTTCAGTCAATACTATTCAACTTACTACTGCAGCTATTTCTGATTTTACACTAGACTCGTGTTTTGGATGGTGGGTTCATGAATATCTTTAGGATCGGATGAAATTTAGGATTATAATGAACTTGTGCATCATGGATTAATAGTACAGATATATGATACCAAAAATTACTTACTTACATATCTAATCGGTAAGTTGTCAGTTTTGTATCCAATTTATAATGGAGTTAGCATAGATGCACATATTTCTAATAAGTTGAAGTTCGTAGTCACTTTTATTGTTGTCTTTGATGTCTGTTTGATTATAAGGCCTGGTTATGAAATAAGCACAAAAATAAATTAGCAATACTAGCAACGGCTAGAAGAGGATAATCATAGTCCTAGTGTATTTCAAGTGGACTTCCATTATTATGGAGTTATTACTATGTAGTTACTTTGTTGGATTTCCTTTTCTTAACTGTATTTTTTTATAGTTATCTTTTAATTTTGTTGTCTAAAAACAATTACTATCAGATATAGGAAACAAGATTGAGTTGCAATATATTTTATTCCTAAACATGGTTATAATATTTTTAAACTATATTCAGTATGATCATTTTTTCTTTCAGTGGGAATATATTACTATATGAATCCAATATAAAATACAGATTTGTACTTTTAATTATATGTCAGAATATTAAAAATAACTAAAAAATAGCACTATCAACGGATGCAAACGGATGCGGATTTGGGTATATCTGCATCTGCATTCGAAAATTTAAATCAGCATCTGAATCCGCATCTGATATCCACGGATATCAAATAATTAACATCCACATCTACATCTATGGATATTTTTTGGATATCCGAAAATCTGCATCCGAAAATCAAAATAGGATATCGAAAATATCCAAAATATCCACATCCGAAATTGAATAAGATTTTTATTATACTAATGTTTATGCACTAAAACATCACATCTAAAACTATCACTTTCTTAAATGACAATACACACAAAATAAAATACTAATCATTTTTTTAAATGACAAAATAGCAATACACATAATGTAAAATAGGTTCATACGATATCACAATAATTCAAATAAACAAAAACATACTAAAACAATAGATATTTTTTGTTCTTTCTTCCATCCATCATAGCTTTTTAACATTTCCTTCCAAGAAAAACACAACTGAATCATTAGATTAAACAGATAATTTCGATTAATTTCGAATCACTAGCATGTATAGCAATAGCTCATTGAGCTGCGAGCTGCCCGCTGGTATAAACATCAACTGCTCTAAAAAGCAGCTGCTCGCTGCTGTTTACAACAGCGATTACCAATCAAAAATTTGTTAATTATTGAATGAAATCTTTTATTTGGAAAGTGGAAGTAAATTGACTATTAAACTATAGAAAGATGAATAGTTCCTATTTACGTCACTTTCAATTTTCAAATAACATAAACATAGAACTCCACATTCTTTAAATAAAGTTGTGCAAGTCTATAACTTAATCAAGCAATGCACGCATATAACACTAAATTAGTTGAAATCATAATTATTTCATACCCCCATACTCAAACATCAATTTAACTCAGTTTTTCAATAACATAGCAAAGAAAGACCATCAAGGTTGTAGAGCTTGACAACTCAATTTTGTACTATGCCCGTTGTCAAATGCCTTGTTACAGCGCAGAAAGATGGCAAGTCGATCATCCGTAGAAGAATATGTAAGGAAGGATAAAGCTATTGTTTTAAGCAGGCGAGCAGCTGCTTGCTCGCTGCTGTTTACAGCAACTACAAGTCTGCTGTTTACAACAGCTACAAACAGCAAACTTGTAACTACTATGAATAACAACGAGCGGCTATGATGTTTTTATTTTAAAAAAAATTTTTACCTTGTGCGACCATCTCTATTGTGAAGCTTATACTTCATCTACGATCTCAATATGCTTGCATGTTAAATGAAATTTTTAATAAATAGCATCAAATAGTAATCTTTTTAAACTAATTTAAGTATCAAAAAAGAAAACACTAACCAATGTCCGACGGTAACCAGTCCTTAATACAATTTAAGTATTCTACTATATCCAAAGATAAGGAGGATCTAGTTTCAGTAATCAATCTATCTCCACTAGTAAATGAGGATCTAGATGCTACAGTAGAAACAGGAATGGCTAAAATATCACGAGCAACTCTTGCAAAAATAGAAAATGTTGGACATTTGTTTTCCACCACAATAAAATATCAAAGATTTCATCATCTTCAATGGGAAATAATTTATCTTCTAAATATTTATCGAGCTCCATCTTAAAAACTTGTAAAACTTTCGATTTTTTGTTCTCTATAATTCCTCCATTTAAGTCCATTTTTGTTCTTTTCTTAGGCCCACTATTAAAATTATCATCCAATGAAAAAGAAGAATTAGATATATTCGTATATATTGAACCTTCTCTTTCGTATGAATAGAAAAGAGCTTTTCACGATTCATAAATTTTTCTTACATGAACTTGTGCTTCTTGTCCATAACTCACATCATAGGAAAATTCAATATATGTCATTCCATAACGAGGATAAAAAACAATGCGAATACTCATCATCAAATTGCAAGTTCTCCAATACTTGTCGAATTTAACTCTCATCATTTGTGCCATAAAACTAATATATTCATGCTCGTTTAACTCCAAACTTGTAATATTTTCATAAACATCACACACACTTTTAAAATATAGATTAGCCATCGGATATTTAACTCCTGAAAATTTAAGTGCAACTTCATAAAAAAATTTCAAGCATTCGCATTTTTCTTTTTTATCTCCCAATGCTTCCTTGAAGGCAAACATCTAATCAGAAGTTAACTCAACTAATCATTCAAATGCAGGACGCAATTCAAGCGCACTTTCGAGCATAAGATATTTTGAGTTCCATCGTATTGGAACATCACACGAAACTCCTTTTTTATTAATCTAGTATGTGGCAATGCATTTTCCTAACTTAATTTCCAAATTGTGATGACTTTGTAAATTAAAACCTTCTCTTATCTTTACACTGAGACCATGCATGACTTTTAACCCATCTAGCACAATTAAATTCAATATATGTGTGCAACAACACATACGAAACAAATCACCATTTAAAACCAAGACGCCTTTACCATCTAACCAATCCTTGAGATCCCTTATCATAACATCATTATTAGAAGCACTGTCAACAGTAATTGAAAATAACTTTTTATCTAAATTCCAATGCAATAATTTTGTCTTAATAGCAGCACTAAGTGTAAATCCGGTGTGTGGAGGAGGCATTTTAGGATAAGTAATTATTATTTTTGCAATTTCCAATAATCATTGATGCAATGATAAGTGATGCAACAATAACCTATATTTTGAGGTTCATATATCCATAAATCTATAGTAAGACTAACACAAGCGGACAAACTATCAAATATTTATTGTAATTCAGCTCTCATATCAGCATAAAGTTTCAAATCTGATGTGTGGAGGAGGCATTTCAGGATAAGTAATTATTATTTTTGCAATTTCCAATAATCATTCATGCAATGATAAGTGATGCAACAATAACCTATATTATGATGTTCAGATATCTATAAATCTGTAGTAAGACTAACATAAGCAGACAAACTATCAAATATTTGTTGTAATTCAGCTCTCATATCAGCATAAATTTTTAAAAAATCATAGCGAATTGTATTTTTAGAATAGAGCTTAGCGGTTGGATTAATACTCCTTACAAATTCTTGAAATTAAACATGTTCTGTCATATTGAATGGACAATTATGTTTGGAAACCTTACGAGCAAAACCTATTCGAGTCCTATTTTGATCAACTTTTCACCCCACTAGTTTGATTGGTTTACTAGGAGACTTTCTAGTAGTCAAAAGTTGGCGCCAAGATAGTCTCTTATTATTAGTATTTTTAGGACAAACTTTTGCATGATTCTTCAAATGTGTGGTTCCCAGTGATGTAGCTCCATTGAATATCCTTAAACAATATTTACAAGTGGGTTTAACACTATTGTTACCCTCCAATACTTCTCCATCAAAGTCTTTCTATACTTCAGATTTCATGATTTTTATATTTAAAGGTATGGATTTTTCTTCATTTATTGAAAGATTTTGAGCTTGTGGCACACTTGAACCTTTGGTTTCTTGTACAATTACATTATCATTAACAAAAGAATTTGAGGTACATGCAACAGACTTGCTACTACAACTTGATGAAGTGTTTTCCATTTTCAAATTTCTACGATATACAAAAAATCATATTTACTAACTAAAATTCTTATTATATTGTTAATATATTCTATTAAAATACAATTTTAATTTCTAAAAACTATCCGCGTTTCTAAAAAATTAAAATACTTATTATACATGGGGTTATAAAAAAATCAGTTTTAGTTTGAAATTAAAATTAAAATATGGTTATCAAATTAATATTATACATAGAGTTATAAAATTAAAATTACAAATTTTTTTAAAGCTATTTGCATTTCAAAAAAAATTAAAATACTTATTATACGTTGGGTTGTAAAACGATCAGTTTCCATTTAAAATTAAAATTAAAATTATACACAGGGTTATAAAATTAAAATTAAAATTATACATAGGGTAATAAAATAATCTTAACAAGCTACATTGACACATGCATCAAAGAAAATGTAAGAGAGAAATTATAAAAGTAGGCCTAAAAAATACACATCATAAAAAATACGATAGAAATGAAATCATATTACCAGAAATCCTAAACTCTAGAAACATGAGGTAAGATACATCCAGCATTTGAGAAACACTTTTAAATGTCAATGGCAATCAAAACATATTTCCAAAATAAGCAATTTTGGTACCTTATAAATCAATATTCACTCAAAATAGTCAAGTGCCAAGCAACAAATCAAAATCCAAGTTAGCAGAAAATAAGTAATTTGAATGCACAATTCTCTCAATGCGTATTAATGCCCTCAATACTTAGTATATCACAGAATAATGTAAATCTGATACCGATATCAAAATTCTAATCTTTAAACAAATAGTAAATCCTAAGCATTAACTAACAACACATTGGATTATTACCATTTTACAGTAGAACATGACAACATTTATATATAAAAAACGAAGAGGAAATGAGAAATACCATAGGTAAGCAGTGCAATGTTTCGAACAAGGCCAGAGCCAAGCGTGAGGCAAAGTGGAAAGGAGGAGCTGCGAAGTGAGGAGTTTCGAACAAGGCTGAAGGCGGAGCTGCGACGTGAGGAGTTTCAAACCAAATAGTGAAGCGAGGAACTGCGACGCGAGGCGGAGCTATGACATAAGGTAAAGCGATGTTCGGAGGATGGGTTTTTTATGTCAATTTAGTGATTTTGCCGCAATTTAGGATTTGAAATTTGCGGCTGAGTGAAATAATAAATAATGAAAGTGAATGAACAAAAATTTGCGACTGAGGAAATGAGGATGGGTTTATTTCGTTGCTGGCTTAGGGTTTTATTTTCGTCATTGGGCAACTTGGGCTTGGGCCATTTCATTTCTAAATATATTTTAACTATTACTTAGGGCCATCTTTAAATAAATCAATAATAAAAAAGTTATTATAATTAATTTCAGATCAGAAGGATGTTTTTCGGATACAGATAAACCCATGTCCACATTCGATTTTCTTTCGGATATCGGATAATATCCTTTTTTTTAGATACGGATCCGGGCGAATGTCAAATTTTTGGGCATCCATTGACATGCCTACTAATAAACATGGACAATAGATTTATGGTATGAAGATATCATTGGCTTAAAGTATGACAAAATAATTCATATCTTAGGGAACATATATGTCCTAATAGCACAACTGGCCAATGGCATCAAATAGAAACTTGACTGAAAATTCCCAGGTGTTATCTAGCCTTTTGGCCGGGCTTTATTTAGGTTGATTGGACAAGTTAGACTCAATGATTATTAAGGCAAGCAACCTTGAAAGATGATTCAAGTGTCTAGGAACCAAGTACAGGCCAGACCATGAGGCGATGGTTAAACAGATTTAGAATAGCAACACCCAAGAATACACTAAGTATGGATTAGAACTCCACCCTACATAGGGGATCGGTACCGATCCCTAAGGGTACATCCAAAGTGGCCCCCACTCCTATAACACTCTTCTCTATCTACATAGAACCCGATTTAAGTGTTGTTCCAGAACTTCTGTGTGTCGTACTAGCAATCTCCATAAACAATCTAAAGGAGCAATTCAGTCGTTTGTAGATCCATCGTTTGGACCAAAAAACATCTAAGCGGCTATGCAAAACAACCTTAAAAGTAAGAAGCCAGTATCAAAATGAGCCAACACAAGAAGTCGCAAGATCCATGCCTACCTATTTACGGATCGGTACTGATCTCCTTTATAGGGATCGGTACCGATCCCCAACCATAGGAGATCTGGGGAAGAGATTTTTTGGAGGACTTCGTCACAACGTAGAGGCTTTGTAAGAGAAATATCAACGAGATATTTAGTCGTCTTACCCTATAAATACAGAAAGCATGGTTCATTTTAAGGATCTTTACATTATTACACTCTTACTCTCTTGTATTTGAGGATTTATTTCAATCCCACTCTCTTGTAATCATAAAAACTAGTGTAGAAGCAATAAAATCATTCAAGTGGACGTATGACCAGATTGCCAAACCACTATAAATTTGTGCGTGCTTATTTTCTACTTGATTTCCTCTATTTTTCATTTACTTTCTTCATTCAATCTCTACTACTTACTTTCTTAGGTACTTGTACCATTTATGGTTTAAACATTTTGGCATTTTCACCGAGAAAGCTATTCTCCGGCCATTGGGATCCATCATCTATTGTTAGATTCCCTATATCCAAGAGATAGATCCAATTTCTATATACTACAACCCAGATTTCTAAAGATTTACTCAAAGTTTTCTACCATGGCCCCACTAAGGAAGTAATTCCAAACACATATCATAATCATCAAAGCTACCGCGATGCTGAGAATCGGAATCCCCACCATGTGAATGAAGCTAACCAGCTGGAGCAAACAGAGATCCATACCTCAACTGACGTTAACAGTGGAGTGGTGATGGATAATATGATGAAGCGGGTAGAAGGTAGGTTCCAAGCTAGTCAGAAGGACGTGAATCAAATGATGAAGTAGAGCTTGAGTCTTTTGAGTGAACTGACCCAAAATAGCCGTAGACATAGTAGAAGTGATTCCAACTCAGAGTTAGAGAGTTCTTCTTCATCCGAGCAAAGGCATTGGGATAGAATGAAGAAGAGGACCCAAAACACATTAAGGCATTATATCATGGGAGAGCGCCGACCTTGGGTGCAAGCTTAGGAATCAGTACCGACTTAAGAGGAGGGATTAGTATCGAGGCCCATTACGGTGGTCTCGGTGCTCAATAATTGGAAGGTGGCATGGATGTGGACTCTGGATGCGCTGCCGATGATCAGAATATGGAGTTTCAGACTATTGCTAACAATACAACTCACAGTAATCAAATAGGGGGATTGTTGGACGAATGGAACCCCCAGAGTTTGGGAAGCCCAGGTATCGAGCATCTTCTTAAGATAGTTTGCCAGATTGAACACTCGGGAAAGGACCATATTACCGCCATTCAGTCGAACCTACTGACTCGGACTATCTCGAAGATATGGTTAGGAGATCGGTGAATGAAAACAAATTCAGAACTAATGATGAATAGGGTACCAATGCGATGGAAACTGTTCATGAAGAACATTATTTGCACGGGATATCCTCGGAGATTTAATATGCCAACAATGTTGTTGTATGGAGGAATGATAGATCCTAAGCAACATTTATTGAGATACAAATGGTGCATGGATTCAGCCAGAGCTTGAGATGCAGTGAAGTGTCGTTGTTTCCTAATTTTCCTATAAGAGGTAGAAATGATATGGTTTCTTTGGCTTCCGATGAAGTCCATGTCATCATTTGTTGGCCTGTCGTGAAAGTTCATGGAGCAATTTTGCTTACATGCTTCACATTCGAAGCACGTGATGTCACCATCCAACATTTACTAAGACGAAGGAGAGTTATTAAGGGACATTTTAAATTGGTTCCACATGACTGTAATAGAAGTAATGGATTCTAAGAAAGACATGGTACTGATGGCGCTCTATACAGGAGTTCAACCCTATTCGGATTTCGAAGACTGGTTGGAAAGGAAGCAACGGCCGACGATGGAAGCTTTTTACAGGAAAGCCAATGAATATTTGCATCGGGTGGATGCATACAAGCATCCATGGAGGACCGTTGCTAGAAATTCAGATGACGTAATACAAAGTATTATCGCTGTAAAGAAAACAAGAGGAAATTCTAGGGATGTAAATGTGAAAGTTGGAAATCAAAATGAAGGTCAAAAACAAAACAATAATGGGGCTAAGAAGTGTAAGCCAGATAACCGAAATAATTTTCGAACTCCTAAGTATGAAAATTACACTGAACTGAACAACTCGATAGAGAAATTCTAACTGGCTACTCAAAAAACCGAACCATACAGGAAGCCAGCTCCTAAGGAGCCAACCGAGAAGGAGAGGAAGTCGGGCTAATTCTGCAGATTCTATTAGACTTGTGCTCGTAATACCAATGAGTGCAGGAACTTTCACAGCATGATTGAAAATTTGATTAGAAAAAATAGATTGCAGCAATATGTGAAAGCTTCATAAAGTGGTAGGCAAGGAACTTCTAACCCCTGGGTCATTTTCCCATCAGGGCAAGTTCAGCTTGGTGCTAATCAACCAAAGTAGCCAGAAAGACGTTTGGTGATTAACACAATCATCGGTGGGCCACATCATATTGATAAAAGCTTTATGGAAATGGATATATGTGGTGGATTTATAAAGCATGCTGAGAATGAAAGTTGCTATGCTGTTGAGGATGAAACTCTCGAACCATAACAGACGATATTTTTTCCAGAGAAAAGATGTTGACGGAGTGGAAGTTCATTCAGTGTCTTGTTTATGAAAACTTTTGATTAAATGATATGGAGGAGAAGGATTTGAAGCCTTCTAAGTCTCGAATATAGGGGTTCAATAGGATGGCTACTGAAGCCATATGATTTGTTGAATTACCTGTGGTACTTGGAGAGGGCGACCATCAACAAGTGCGGGTCGTGCCTTTTTTGGCATTGGATATATATTCTACATATAATGCATTTTTGGGCCAATCGGCCCTAGCAAAATTTAGAGCGGTGATCGCTCTCTGATGTTTAACTATGAAGTTCCCTACATACAATAAAGTAGGATTATGCATGGAGATCGGGTGG
This sequence comes from Allium cepa, assembly GCA_030765085.1. NCBI lineage: Eukaryota > Viridiplantae > Streptophyta > Magnoliopsida > Asparagales > Amaryllidaceae > Allium > Allium cepa. The sequence goes on along the minus strand of CM060934.1, from coordinate 950,607,188 downwards.
TAGGCCATGAATGCTACGTCGCCGAGCTAAAGGAGGCAAGGCAAAAGGAGAAAGGAAAGAATGTAGAGGGCATCCTCTGTATAAAGGCTTTGGATGCATAGCAACTACAGCCTAAGCCCTGGCGCGGGCAAACTAGTCGGCTCTATGATTATATTGATCAACTAAAAGTGCCAGAAGGTGAAGGAGCAGCTCCCGTTGAGTTGATGATTACTATTCCAGTCAGCAGGGATGATTCAAGCAAAGTCCTTAAGGTTAGATCTCATCTCGACGCTAGTGTGATGAAGGAGTTGGTTGGATTTCTATAACCGAACCTGGATGTGTTTGCCTTGACACACTCGATACCCGTAGGATCTTGCCGGGCATAGCGATCCATGCATTAAACATCAATCCCAAATGCATTCCTGTGAAACAAAAACATCACAGCTGGGTCCGGAGAGATCCGCTACACTTAAAGAAGAAGCGGATAAACTGGACAATGGATTCAACCGTGATGACTTATACCTTGATTGGGTATCAAACCCTATCTTGGTGAGAAAAAAAAGAAAAGTGGAGGACAATCATCGACTATTGGGACTTGAATAAGGTGTGCCCAAAGGAAAGCTACCCGCTTTTGAGGATAGATCAACCGGTGGACTCGACTGCTAGAAACGAGCTACTTTCGTTTATTGACGCATACTCCGGATAAAATCAAATCCTAATGCACGTCCCAAATCAGGAACACCCCAGCTTCATTACCGACCTTGGAGTCTATTGCTATCTAGTCATACCCTTAGGATTAAAGAATGCAGAAGCGACTTACCAATGACTCTTGAACCAGATATTTAAAGACCAGATTGGACGATCGATGGAAGTTTACATGGATGACATGCTTGTGAAGTCACGATGTTTGAAAGACTACGTTGAAGATCTGGCAGAGATGTTTGGTGTCCTCCTACAATAAGGTATGAAGCTCAATCTCTTGAAATACTCTTTCGGCACTGCATCGGGGATGTTCTTGGGCTTCATTTTCAATTCCCATGGAATTGAAGTCAATTCAAAAAAGATCAAGGCTTTGAGGGAGATCAAAGCCCCATATACGATTAAAGAGTCCAAATCTTATATGCGAAGGTCGCCGCCTAGAGTCGGTTCATCTCTAGAGCAAATGAAAAATGCATCCCCTTCTTCAAAGTGATCAAAAAAGGAAAGGGAAACTTCGAGTGGAATCAAGACAGCAATGATGCATTCTAAGCTTTGGTGAATAACTTGGAGAGACCTTTCATTCTCTTGAAACCATTGGATGATGAGGATTTATTCTTATACCCGGTAGTGTCGGTGCATGATCTGAGCACTGCACTTGTACGTGAGGAATCCCGCATCCAGTGATCAATCTACAATATTTGCAAGTGGTTGACAGGAGCAGAAAGAAACTATCCAAGACAGGAAAAGCTTGCTTACTGCTATTGATTGCTTTCGAAAAACTCCGCCCCTATTTCCAGGCTCATCGGATCAATGTCCTTACCGACCAGCCTTTGCGACAAGTTTTACAATGACCTGAGACTTTTGGAATGCTATTGAAATGGAACATTGAATTGAGTTAATAAGACATAACCTACCACCCTCGGAGAGCAATCCAAGGTCAAGCCTTAGCGGATTTCATAGCTGAATTCTTGCACGAGATGATCCTTCAGAGACCAATGGAGAAAAATAAGTTGGATGAAAGATGTACATGGATGGTGCATCTAATGATCTGTGTTCTGGTACTAGATTCATACTTGTCACTCCCAAAGATAACCTGGTCAGTTACACCCTAAAACTAGACTTTCTGAGGATGAAAAATGAAGCTGAATACAAGGCCTAGATTGTAGGGCTCAAAATCGCCAAGGAACTAGGAATAAGGACTTTGCGCATTTTCTTCAACTCCCAACTAGTTGTATGCCAGGTTCAAAAAGAGTACCAGGCAAAGGAAGCAAGGTTGTTCCTTATTTAAACTGGGTTCTTAAGTTGCTCGACGACTTTGAATATTATACGATAGCATATATTCCTAGAGAACCAGAATGAAAAGGTCGATTCATTGGCTAAGTTGGTAAGTTTTGGAGATGCGCAACTCATAGGTTTGGTTTCGATGGAAGTATTTTCATCTCCAGGCATCGACCAGATGGATGTTGATTGGATCTTGGAGACTGAACCAGAAATGGAGTCATGGATGGCTCTGATTTGAAATTATTTGCAAAGAGGGATTCTTCCGAAGAGAATAAATGAATGATGAAAAATCCTTCACCAAGCCTCGAGATACATCATGAAAGAAGGATTACTATACAGGAAGAGTTTCTCTGTCCCCATGCTTCAGTGTGTTTCTTATGACAAAGCCAAGCAAGTTTTAAGAGAAGTTCAGGAAGAGGCTTGGGGTAACCACATTGGGGGGGGCAAACCTTAGCATAGAATATTCTTCGAAGTGGATATTTCTCGCCAATAATCAATTGAGACATGGTTGATTATACCCAAAGGTGTGAAACATGCCAAAGATTTGCTAAAATTCCGAGAGCCCTGCTAACAGAAATCGCCCAACTGATCGATCCTTGGCCATTTGCAGATTGGGGCATTGATATCATCGGTGTTCTACCAATATCTAAAGGTGGCACGAATTACGCTATTATGGTGGTTGATTACTTTACCAAATGGGTTAAGGCAAAGCCATTAGATACGATTACCATGAAGAAAGTAATCAACTTTGTAGTTTGGAATATTATCTATCGCTTTGGAGTTCCATGGACAATCGTTACCAAAAATGGAACTTAATTCGACAGCATGTAATTCAAGGATTTCTAATACTGACATTGCATAGAGAAGATATTTGCATTGGTAGCACACCCTCAGGGGAATGGGAAAGTCGAAGCTGTAAAAAAGATTATTAAGTCCATTCTTAAGAAATGGTTGGAAAAGGCCAAGGCCAAGTGGGTCGATGAACCGTCGTTAGTGTTATGGGCTTATCAAATGATCCATAAGTCAGTGGTTGGCCACCCTCCATTCGCTTTAGCCTACGGATCAGAGGCTATGATTCTAGTTGAACTAGAAGTACCTCACCTAGTTGATTACTACAATCCATGGATAAATGAGCAACTCCTTTTCGAGTTCCTCGACGTGATCGATGAGAAACGGACCGAAGCTGAGTTGAGGGCAGTTGCACACCGACACCAAGTCGTCCAATATTATAGCACTAAGGTCAGGACTGGACCTTTGAAATTGGTAACCTGGTTCTCAAACGAATTTTCCCGTACTTTGAAAACCTAAGCCCGATGTGGGTAAGTCCATACGTGATAGAGAAGAAGCTTGGAGATGGAACTTTCAGGCTTGTAACAACTTATGGGATTTCACTCCCAAGGGCGTGGAATAGTGAGCACTTACGATGCTATTTCACTTTTGAAATAAACTTGTATATAATTGGCTAGAGCCATGTAATAAGAAAGATCCTTTCATTTTCCAACTTTTATGAAATAAAATGGCTTTTCCAGCCCAAAAATTTATCTCTCCATTACTTAAGAGTTATGACTTGACCAACTCAAATGAATCTACATATGATTATTATCGATGCCAAGGTACCTGAAGATAGTGTCGATCAAACTTATGAGGCCCATGATTAGGCCCATGAAGTCCCTTTTGGTGTACGGAGATTGATGCCAACCGACTCTTGCCCTCGGATTGAAGACAAGATTATAAACTTAAAAAACAAGACATGACTGCTCGCATGCCAACTCTTGCTTTCAAATTGGGGACGGGAGTATAAACTAAACGGACATGACCCGACTGTTCGTTGGGCAACTCTTGTCCTCAGACTGGGGGCAAGAGTATAAACCCAAACTGGATGTGACATGACCATCCGCAAATCGGCTGTTGCCTTTGGATTGGGGCGGGAGTATAAACTAAACTAGACACAATATAACCATCCATATGGTAACTCTTGCCTTTGAATTGGGGACAGAAGTATAAACCGAAGTGGACGCGATAAGACTGTCCAACTCTTAACCTATTGCCCGGAGTAGGCAAAATGAAAGGTCCATGCCTGGAGTAAGGTAGGACTTAACTTACAAACTTTCAATCGACGCTCAAAGTTAGGCTAATTTGGGGTAAACATCCTAGATGAAGGTGTGCGGAGTGCAACTCTAAGTGGTGGACTTGAACCAACACCCGGAGTTTGGTACGATCAAAAATTATTATCCTAGAAAAGAATACTCAAGTCACTAATCCTAAGTGGCTAACCTTAACTAACGCTTGGCATTTGGAATTTTAGTGGTTACCTTACATTCGTTGGGACAATGAAAGGCCGGTAAACTACAGGCTAAGGACTTAGTCCGAAAACAATTGTTGAAAGAAACAGACCGCAAGTACATTGAATCAAAAGCATATTTCTTATGTACTTATGCAAATCCAAACAAAGAGTTCAAGAAGCCGAAAACTTTTGTTATTCACATGAAATTCCAAACCTAAATACAAGTGTTATCAACAGTAGAAACAAAAAACAAAAGCAGGGTGTTGTACCCGCACAAATCCAGCTAGAAAACTAAAATAGACTACTATTATTTCAAACCAAAAGAGAATCTACACAAGCCAAGCCTACCACTACTTCTTCAACATTTTTCTCCTTTGCTTTTTCTTCCTAGAGCCAGGGGAAACATCACTTGAACTTTCTCCATGCCTTTTTCCTCCTCTTCCTTTACTTCCTTGGCCTTTGATTACAGTACTCTACGATGATCCAACATGCACACTCTAGGACTTTCAGGCAGGGGAAAAGAAACAGGAGTACTTTATGAGGATCCAACAGGCATGCTCTGAGTGCTTTCGAGGGGAGGAATATATATAGAAGTATAAATGGTCTAGCCTGGTAAGGCCATAGATAGAGGAATGGGAAATATCTCCTCCTTCTCCAATGTGATCTTTATGTCCAAAAGACGTTAACGCTCAATGTCACTCAGGGTGTGACCCAGCAGGGGTTAGGAAACACTGGTGACTAAAACATGCTCAACAATCTAAGCACCCTGGGTCCCACTGATTCCTTCATCCAAGAGAGCATCAATCACCTACTCGTTAAGGCCGACAGTCTCTTCAATCAAAGCATAGGGATCAGTGTTGAAGCTGTAATGGTTACTGACTCCATCACAGGTACTTGTTGCCCTGGTCGGGGGTTGGGAGTCTTTATGAGGAAGCAGGGCAATTACAGGTTAACATGAAGCTGGGGAAACACGAAAAGAGAGATTGATGATGTTGATTGGTAACACATCAACTCTATAAAATACAGGAAATGTCTTATTCAGTATGGAGCTCTACATGAGTCGAAGTGCCATCGGAGCCCCTTCTGAAATAGGAGAGAGAGCAGTAGATTTTTGAATCTCAGGCTACTTCAGCTCATACCCAGAATTAACAGTGGAGTCAGGAGCAGCTTGAGTCCTAAGAGTTTGACTAGCCAAAGCATCATGCTGCGCTGGTCCAAAACCTTCACTTATTTCCCTTTGCATGATTTTGGCAACTTATAGATGGATAAAAAGCAGGATGTCGTGCAAAATCTAAGGCTCATCTTTCACCAGGTTCTCCTTCTCTAACTATTTCAGATCCACCTCAGCGCCCAGGAGGAATTCCTTCTCTTCCTCAATGAACCACTCCTAGGCGCATACAAGGAGTCTGGGATAATCATCGTTAATCCACTCTAGATTTCTAAATTTGAGCACATTGGCATTATATTGAGTAAGCAATGGCTCTAACCTCTCCATGACCCGCTCCATGGCTTCAACTTCTCTCTTCACAATAGCATCAACATCCCTGGCTCGTTCTAGCGCTTTGTCCTCTTTTCCCTTAGGGTGACTAGTTTTTCGCATGATTCCAGAGAAATATGTTGCCCTTCACTTTTTCTTTGTTCTCGCACTAGGGTTTGGTTTTTAGCTCAGCCGCATTCCTTCTGATGGCATCTTTTTCTAGAATTAGCTCATGATTTCGGTGATGCACCTCGTCAATTTGATTAAGGTGCTTGGACTTTTCAGCTTCGAGCGCTTTGATATTCTATTTTGCTTCCACCTAGGATTTCCTTAAGTTCTCGACCTTAGCATCTAGGGCGGCTGTGATTCTTTTATTATCGGCCTCGATATTCCTTTTATTCTCAATCTCCTACGGCCTATCTCTCGAGACCTTAGAAATCTTTTTGGCTACTTTCGCCCACTCGTTGTACTGGTGGTGAATGTCGACCATGCATGCTATAGTCCTTTCTTGGACTTCCATTTTAACACTCTTTAGGATAGGCATAAACATAAGCCCATCAAAATAGATATTTGGAAACTGAAATTGATCCTTCAATTCGGCCATATAAGCATTGGCCATAAGCTATTCAGCTGGGTTGACCAAAGTGACAGCGGTTTCCTTACTAGGCCTTTGATGAGGATTCTCGAAGCCACCTTTATGATGCCTGCACTTAGAGGGCCAACTAGAGTGGGATAGTACCATGGGCTATATAGGAATAGAGGTAGGAGGTGAAACTCGAGTAGTGTCGGCCGATGGAATCTCATCAAGGCGATTCGGTTGCCTATTCAGACCTCTAGGAGTAGGTGACCGGATCTAGGCTGGTGCTTAAAAACATAATCATGTGAAGAATGATCCCTATCATAACAACTCATGTCTTGGTGTCCTTGTCGCAGCTTGAGCGATGTCTTAAATCAGAATCTCGACCGCTCCCTTGGTGGTACAGATCTGATTGGGGCCTTTGAGGTAGATACGCTTTCCCCTTTAGGGTTCAGTATGTATATTTCCTCTTCTCTATAGAACCTGCAAAGGAAACAGGAATGAGATAAATTCAATTAAAAAGGACACGAGTCAACTGCAAGTGTCATGGAGTGCATGTGTAAGTGAGTGTACCAGTGTCCCCCGATGGACCATGTACTGGAGCCTTGCTTGTAGGAGTAATCTCTCCCATACTAGCAGTAGTTGTGTCTTTATCAAAATGAAGTAGAGAACCTTCTATGCTTATGTTTCCTATGTCAAAGGAACCAAACTCATTAGGAATTGGTCCCATCTTTAAAAATGTATCCACAGAAGAAAGAGATAGAGTATGCTCTGTTGTTGTAGCGGAGGCTGTTTAGAAATTTACCCTTTATGAAGCTTAACAATGAGCTTCCTCCTGGAAGCAAGTGGTTTCCCATCTGAACACTACTCAGCCACTAGTTCATGAATTGATTGTACGTCATTATCGTCGGCCTCATTACCACCGCCTACTATTTCACCTTCCTTGACGTTGCCTTGAGCCTCCGTGACTTCTTGGTTAGGGACTAGGAGCACGTCAAGGCCAACATGACTTGCTTCTAGCTGAATATGGCCATATACTACTGCTTTATCATTGTCCCGGCCTGGCTAGTGCTACGACCCTCTTCTAGCAAGTTGAAGACCAAGAGATGCTCATTAGTATTAAAGTACCCGATCTCTCTATTTTCTTTGGAACGTTCTTGAGTGTTGTAACGCTGGTTTGATAAACATCGCCATCGGGTCTCAAAGGAACATCTGAGTAATTTAAAAAACTATGTTAATCAAAATGCTACTTGACTGAAGCTTTCACACTATGCTTTGGAAAATCACTTACGTCCTAGTAACCACCATCGTGAGAATCCAAGTGGATAACGCACATAGAAACATTCACTTTAAAAATAGCTAAGCTTATTCCAAGCACCGGTCACAACTTGACAACCGTTGACTGGCTCAAGATAAATAAACGATAGACTTCCTTTTTGTTTCTTGAAGACGTAGGTAAATTGAATATCTTCTTTGGTCAGCTCACGATTTAAGAATTCAAGGAAAATCATGTATGTGCCCTAGAGAAATGTGTAGCTACTCGAATGTAATTGAGCTGGAGCAAGTCTCATAAAATGAAGCATTTGATGGATGAACTATTTAAATGGTGGTACTCCCCCAGCTAGGCATATATATCTATTACAGGTGGTGTACCCTTCTGGAGGAAGATGAGCCCTTTGGTGACGAGACAGGACCAATATGTCATCATATAAGATTCTACGCCTAATGCAAATTCGACGAAGAGATGCCTCATTAACTTTCGAAGCGGTCGAATCCACCTGATCTTCTAAGAATACAGCATCCTCAAATGTGTCAGGAGCTAGCTCTACAATATCATCCGATTGCGGATTTAGAGAGTTAGGTGGAGCATAGTGTGAATTTTTAGGTTTTTTTGATTGTTCGTCTGGAGTGTATCGAGTAGAAAGCGTCGCTGAACTCAACTCAACGTCTGATTCGATATGTGTGGAAGCTTGATCACCAGTCATTGCGAGTAAACGATCGAAGCTTTCGAAATCCTTAGCTATTAAACTTAACAGATAGTCGTAGTTCGATGGATTAACCTGTTCCCCCATGCTAAATGTAATCCAGTATGATTTTTGCAGTGTAGCGTTATACAGTTCAGAGTTATACGATGGTGATGATGAGATTCGGAAATTCGACCGGAGTGACCATCATCGCTTACCGTCCCAACGTGATGTCGGATTGATGGTTGTACAAAAAGAATATCATCTAAGTCCTAGGATAGGCTGTCGGTACATAAGGGCATGTGGTCAACATTTAAGGCATATGGAAACACCTTGAATGATCCATACAAGTATATATGTGCATGTCCAAGAGTTCGAGCCTATATATGAGTGCCATATAAGTAAAAGCATTTAAGTTCAAATTCATATGCATGGATCCGTATATATTCAAGGCAAAAAAAATCATAAAATTGCCTAAGTATGGGATCATTACCGATCCCATACCTAGGGTATTCTTTCCTTATGCAAATTTTCGACTCCATCTCCTCATGATCGATCCCAAACCAACCATCAACATGAAATGACCTCCTAATCGATGCTAATCTCATCTTCTCCAATGTCCTATTATCCAAAACCTACCTATATGCTGGAACGCGATAGGTCCCATAAGGATTGAAGTTCAAAAGTTAAAGGGTTCAGAGCTAGATCTAAAGCCGATTTCGGTGGAGACCTTAAATGAATCGGTTGAGAGAAACAGCAAGGAGTGAGGCGTGAGTTGTTTCGAGGATTGGATGGCCAAGCTTATGTCGAATTTGAGGAGGATGGGTGAATCAGTTGGGTGTTATGAGCTCAAGTTTTTGATGGCAAACATTTGATGGAGGGTTTCGATATACAAGCAAATGAAGGAAAATGAAGAGGAAAGAATAAGTAAATGGTATATATACCATGTGCGGCCCGACAAGCTCGGGTCCAAAATAAAAATATGTGCAAGTGTGCGATCGGTATCGGATCCCCTCCTATATGAATCAGTACTGAATCCCACTATATACCTAAAAAAAAGAAAAAATGATAGACTTGTGACTATCGCTCAAGGGAATTTGACAATGACCAATATGCATATAAACGTGCTTGAACGCCAATGACAATAGTGCATACATCAACGTGTGAGCACTTGTGCATCTTTAACATTCAATTTCCTAAATCTATGGAATTGGATTATTTACCTGGGATTATCAGAAAAGAAATCAGTTCGACTGATCGAAATCCACCAACTCAATCAGTTAGCTCAATGGAACCGAGAACGACCAATTATCAAGAGACTGTACTTCGGTGTTTATGGTGTCAGATATTGATAGAATGTCGCAATGAATTACAACGGACATGGCTTTCCACAAAAATGATTCAGTGGAAGGATAGTGACCATTCAGAACATAGAGTAGAATTCTATGCAGTGATTCTAACTTGTTTCGATTCAAAGCATATCACGTTCGAAACAAGATGTATTTTGGTGGATAAGTGTTATTCAGGCTTTTGGCCCAGCTTTATTTAGATTGACTGGACAAGTTAGACTCAATAATTATCGAGGCAAGCATCCCAGAGAGATGATCCTAGGGTCCAGAAACCAATTACAAACTAGACTACGAGACAACTGTCAAACAGATTTAGAAGAGCGACACCTCGGAATACACTAACAATGGATTGGAATTCCACCCTACATAGGGGATCGGTACCGATCCCTATAGGTACACCTAAAGTGGTCCCCACTCTTATGGCGCTCTTCTCTATCTGCATGAACCCGATTCAAGTGTTGTTCTAGAATTAATGTATGTCACATTGGCAATCTCCATAAACTGTCTAAAGCAGCAATTCAGCCTTTTGTAGAACCATCACTTGGACCAAAAAACACCTAGGCGACTATGCAAAATAACCTTGGAAGTATGAAGCCAACATCAATGAGCCAATACATGAAGCCGTAAGATGCCTGCCGACGTATATAGGGATCGATGCCGATCAGTATCAATCTCCAACCATAGGAGATTTGGGGCTAAGATTTTTTAGAGGACTTTGCCTCCATGGAGAGGCTTTGTATGAGAAATATCAATGAGATATTTTGTCTTCTACCCCTATAAATACAGAAGGCATATGCTATCATTACACTCTTATTCACTTGTATTCAAGGATCTATTCCGATCCCACTCTCTTGTAATCACAAAAATTAGTGCAAAAGCAATAAAATCATTTAAGTGGACGTAGGCTAAGATTGTCGAACCACTATAAATTTGTGTGTGCTTGTTTTCTGTCTGATTTCCTCTATTTTTCATTTACTTTTTTCATTTGATCTCTACTACTTACTTTCTTGAGTGTTTGTACCATTTTTGGTTCAAACACCGAGTTAGATTATTTACAATCATTTGTTCAGTTATCAATTGATTTGATTGTTGTTTTGGATTTTTCAGGGAATGCATATGTTTCACGGTTTGGACTAAAGAAAATGTAAGGAAGAAGGAGTTTAGGAAACTTATGCCATTATACAAATAGTAATTATTTTCTTTTTTTTTAAATTAATATCATTAAGAAATTTGTCACAAATCAATGATTTTATTTTTTCCTTCTCAATTCGGTTTTATACCTTTATTCTTGAGAAATAAATCTGGGGATGTGAAAAACTTGATGATCAGGCTCTACTTTCAAATATATTTAGATGCTAAATTTGAAGTTTTGGTACAGCAAGAGGCAAATCAATAGAAAGATCAAATATAGGTAAATATAATTTTCTTTTCCTTCATCTACGAGATTGGTAATTTGATGAACCCACAACATATAATGTTCCTTCTAATTATAATTAAAACTATGCAACTAACCTTATGTTTCAAATTCTTGTTTTACTCGTTTTCTCCACAACCTCAATAGAAAGTGAGATGATAAAGGGATTGTGATGAATATTATTGTTCAATATTTGTACAATTTTGATTCATGTTATCTATGTTTGTGTACATTTGAGATAAATATTAGTAAAAATGTTACTTGAAGGCGCATAATATTTTCATTTTTGCCTACGATAAGTAACACATGAAGCTATGAACGTGCATAATGTTTAATTTAAGAAAATTATTGTTTGAAAATATGCATTCACTAAATTATTTTGAAATGCTCTTTTATATATTCTTAAACATTTATTATTTTGTAATATTGTTATCCTTTATACTAATTAATATATTTATTAAGTTAGCCATAAATTTTTCCCATTTTAAAAAAGCGTAAAATAAACAGGCCTATGGTCTTCAAGTCAAAACTGCAAATATTGTCTTACTATTTTTTACCCAAAAAATAGGTTATACTTTAAGTTATAAGTTATGAAGACAAGAATTTTTATAGTAGTTTGGCGTTATCTCCGACCTACGTCCACTTTAATATTTGTTATTAGTTGTTCTCTCTCTGGATTACAACTAGTTATATCAGATCTGACCATAATCTAGTGGATCTCAGATTTATTATGGAGTTTCTAGAGTGTTTGATAGTTAGCAGTACAAAGGATTTTCTTATCCAAGTCCTAGAACAACAAATAGTTTCTTCCTAAGTAGCTTTAATGGAGGAATGGTAAGAAGGGAAGAAGAATAAGACTCACCCATTAAAGAATCAGATCCCTCCTTGCTTATGGCTAGGCTTGTATTTATAGAGAAATATAGGTACCGGGTCCGAAGCATGCTTACTCTAAGGTCTACCAGATAGCTCGAAGTTGTACAAGAGAGGTCGGAGTCCTATGAGTCAAAATGATAACTCGGTACAAACCTATATAACTCGGTGCTGATTATCTTTATTAGTGAAAGTTAAGTCTTCCACTTGTTAGCTCCTCCTATCTTCTACTTGGGTTGTTCTAAGCTCTTTCCCATCGACTTCAAGTTAATTCAAGTGATCTCTCCATTAACACTTGAGTTATCCTACCTTCTTGGATTTCCCTTCATTAATCCTTAAAATTTCTCGTCTAGACTTTAGGAAAATCACTTGATCATGATTAGTTGGAGTAGTATAGGAGATGTATAGAGTTTGAGAAGTGTAACGGGGAGGATAAATAGGTCGGTGCTGACCTATATGACTCAGCATTAAGTTATATACTAAGCTCCAATTTGATAGAAACTTCCCCAAGTTATTTCTCTAGCCCATCTAAGTTTAATTCCAAGTCCATGAATCAGTTCATCTGTAACGTCCCGACTTTTCGCACGCTTTAAATCGACACACATGCCAATTCAAACCATACGGAAGGTCGGATTGTTATGGGGTAAATAAGAAAACAAGAAAGAAATAAATAAAAACAAAATAGAATCTCACAGCGGAAGGATAAAATATAATAATCAAATATACAGTTCATGAAGCTGTTTTACAAAATGTTTTATTTTACTTACACAATGAATATCAGAGTTACACATACCAATACAATGCAGCGGAACAATATTGAGTGTAGTGGAATAATATAGTAGATAATAATACTACAAATCTTCGTCTTCGTCCTCCAAATAAAATCTCCAAATCCTGAAACGCTCGGACTGACCCGAGCGAATTGAAAAGACAAAACACTCGAGTCAGAACTAAAAGATCTTATGTAAGTTAAATCAACAGGAATAAATGTGAGTGCAGTAACTCAAGAGATGCTCGGGATTTACATCTCCTAGGGATCCGTTAAACTATTTACTATGTAGTATATTGCGCTATTATAATAGTGTCTATTTGTAAAATAAACTTACTTTTAAATAGCGTTAAGGCTTTACATTTTCCACCTTAACACAGTTATATATTCCCATAGTCTATACAGTACCGTAATCTCCCCCGTACTGGGCGTCGTCAGAGGGCACTCCATAGGTATGGTACAAAACAAAATCGTATAAGGCGCGCTAGGGTAGGTGACACGGCACAACTAGGCAATGCCAGGGTAGATATACCAATTACGCTTCCGGGCCGATGGAAACGTGCAGCGCGCAGCTGCCGCCCACCTCGAACAAACTCCCCACATCAAAGAAATCAAAAGTGAAGGTGGCCACCGAAAAATCCAAAGTCGGAGTATAGTATCGAAGGGAAGTGTCCGATCAGAGGTGCTACCTCATTAACCCGTCAATCGCTCCTGTTTTAGCCACCTTATGCCAACTCATGGGAGTTGGGTCCACGTATTTACCTTACAGGAAACGCCACCACCAACCTACTTCATTCTGGAATCTCCACCGCGTACACGGTTAGTCAAAGTGGTTTTCGGTATCGACGGAGAGTATGTCCATGTCCGATCCCGGTCTCTTTGCCAACCAATCGTTATTATAACACCGTGGTCATTTAAAATAATTATACTTTAAAACCAGAATAAAATATCCATTTCAAAACCATATAAATATGATATCTTTTCCTTTTAAAACCCGAATTAATACGATATCATTTTATTCCAATATATATACTTTCCAAAATCATAGGGTTTTCAAAGTAAATATTTAGAGGTCAAAACTCTTGAATATAAAATTTCAAATTATACTACCTTGAAAATCATAACTTTGAAACAAGTTTCCATCTCTTAAATGGTCAAATATTAGATTACTTTTATAAAACAAAATAGCTTCTTTACATTTCACAAATCAATTCCAAATATCGATTTAAACTTCCAAATACCATTTTAATTCTTATGTTTCAAAGCTTTCAATATTTCACCATTTCAAAAACAACTCATTTGACAAACCCATATATATCAAATTCAATTACTTATTATTTAGACTTGAAATGTTTACTTAATGAATTCAATATAATCTAAGTAAAACCTTTATCTTCACATAACTGGATATTCTTTCAATTTATTATATATTCATTTAAATCAACCTGATATTCATTTAAATCGCTCCACACAAAATCAAGTTTTAAATCATATCCTTTAAAAATTCTAACTTTTTATTAAATTCTAATTTAACTTAATATTCATCTTCAACCTTATTCTCTTTTAAGTCATTAAAACTCTAGAATTTAAATTTCAAATAAATGCTTGATCTCAAAAAATCAAACTTTATTTTATACTTCAAATCCATTTTATACAAAGTTTAAAACCCGGAATTTACTATATATAAATAACCTTTATTAATAACCAAATCAAAACCCATAAACCATATATATAGCTTTACAAAATCATAGAAAACATTTCAAATTTTAATATTTGGTAAGTTATATATGTTATTTAAGAGTATAATTGAAAGTTATACAAGTTTGTTCTATTTCCTTAAATTAAATTAAAGTTCAATAATAGTAATCTTTATTTCATAAGTTACAAATTTCCAATTTCATTTAATACCATTTTTACTTTACTTAAAGGTTCAAATTTGCTACACTTAATTGTCCTATTAATTAACTGGAACCTAAGAACCAAATACCGGGTTTAATTTTAAATCATTTAATATAATAGATAGATATCTACACTTAACATATATATCTAATTATAATTAAAACGATAAAATTTCATAACGATTCCGCAGTAAATTACTACAGTGGCCTTCCCACTTCGAAACTCGAAAATGAATGTCGATGATGCGTGCACTCATCACCGAAACTATTTTCCAACGACAGAGAGGAAAGTACAAAACTTATTTTCTCCAAAATCTTCTTTAAAACAATTTCTTTTAAATTATATTAAATATTTATATCAGAAAATACTTATAACAATATTATTATATTCCAAATCATTTGAAAGAAGTTTTCAAAAACCCCAGAACTTAAGTTCTAAATTCCTAAATTACATTTATTTATTTTTAATCTTATTTACCTATTATTTATAAATTTTATTCCTAACAACCAAAATATTGCAATCAAATATAGATATCATTTGAAAATTTTATTTTATATATAGAAAATATAATAGGCAAAATTATTTCATTCACCTATATTAAAAACAAATATTATGTCGGTCTGTCCTATTAAGTGTTTAGAAATTCCTATTGATGTCACAGCGTCCCATGCACCAACCAGAATTTATAAATACAAAACGGAACAGATCAACACAATATTAAAACCTTTTTATAACACTAACAAATACGCTCTCTCATATATATACACTCAGCGACTCCCATAGGGTATTACTACCCTGTTAGTAAAGAGTCAAACCCCCACAAAGCTAAGGTTTATCGCTAAACCAAAGCTCTGATACCAAATGTAACGTCCCGACTTTTCGCACGCTTTAAATCGACACACATGCCAATTCAAACCATACGGAAGGTCGGATTGTTATGGGGTAAATAAGAAAACAAGAAAGAAATAAATAAAAACAAAATAGAATCTCATAGCGGAAGGATAAAATATAATAATCAAATATACAGTTCATGAAGCTGTTTTACAAAATATTTGATTTTACTTACACAATGAATATCAGAGTTACACATACCAATACAATGCAGCGGAACAATATTGAGTGTAGTGAAATAATATAGTAGATAATAATACTACAAATCTTCGTCTTCGTCCTCCAAATAAAATCTCCAAATCCTGAAACGCTCGGACTGACCCGAGCGAATTGAAAAGACAAAACACTCGAGTCAGAACTAAAAGATCTTATGTAAGTTAAATCAACAGGAATAAATGTGAGTGCAGTAACTCAAGAGATGCTCGGGATTTACATCTCCTAAGGATCCGTTAAACTATTTACTATGTAGTATATTGCGCTATTATAATAGTATCTATTTGTAAAATAAACTTACTTTTAAATAGCGTTAAGGCTTTACATTTTCCACCTTAACACAGTTATATATTCCCATAGTCTATACAGTACCATAATCTCCCCCGTACTGGGCGTCGTCGGAAGGCACTCCATAGGTATGGTACAAAACAAAATCGTATAAGGCGCGCTAGGGTAGGTGACACGGCACAACTAGGCAATGCCAGGGTAGATATACCAATTACGCTTCCGGGCCGATGGAAACGCGCAGCGCGCAGCTGCCGCCCACCTCGAACAAACTCCCCACATCAAAGAAATCAAAAGTGAAGGTGGCCACCGAAAAATCCAAAGTCGGAGTATAGTATCGAAGGGAAGTGTCCGATCAGAGGTGCTACCTCATTAACCCGTCAATCGCTCCTGTTTTAGCCATCTTATGCCAACTCACGGGAGTTGGGTCCACGTATTTACCTTACAGGAAACGCCGCCACCAACCTACTTCATTCTGCAATCTCCACCGCGTACACGGTTAGTCAAAGTGGTTTTCGGTATCGACAGAGAGTATGTCCATATCCGATCCCGGACTCTTTGCCAACCAATCGTTATTATAGCACCGCGGTCATTTAAAATAATTATACTTTAAAACCAGAATAAAATATCCATTTCAAAACCATATAAATATGATATCATTTCCTTTTAAAACCTGAATTAATACGATATCATTTTATTCCAATATATATACTTTCCAAAATCATAGGGTTTTCAAAGTAAATATTTAGAGGTCAAAACTCTTGAATATAAAATTTCAAATTATACTACCTTGAAAATCATAACTTTGAAACAAGTTTCCATCTCTTAAATGGTCAAATATTAGATTACTTTTATAAAACAAAATAGCTTCTTTACATTTCACAAATCAATTCCAAATATCGATTTAAACTTCCAAATACCATTTTAATTCTTATGTTTCAAAGCTTTCAATATTTCACCATTTCAAAAACAACTCATTTGACAAACCCATATATATCAAATTCAATTACTTATTATTTAGACTTGAAATGTTTACTTAATGATTTCAATATAATCTAAGTAAAACCTTTATCTTCACATAACTGGATATTCTTTCAATTTATTATATATTCATTTAAATCAACCTGATATTCATTTAAATCGCTCCACAAAAAATCAAGTTTTAAATCATATCCTTTAAAAATTCTAACTTTTTATTAAATTCCAATTTAACTTAATATTCATCTTCAACCTTATTCTCTTTTAAGTCATTAAAATTCTAGAATTTAAATTTCAAATAAATGCTTGATCTCAAAAAATCAAACTTTATTTTATACTTCAAATCCATTTTATATAAAGTTTAAAACCCGGAATTTACTATATATAAATAACCTTTATTAATAACCAAATCAAAACCCATAAACCATATATATAGCTTTACAAAATCATAGAAAACATTTCAAAATATTTTTATATATATATACGCGGTGCCTGTATAAAATTTTCTACCCTATGGTCAAGTGATACGGATGTTTATCATTTCAATCCGCAATTTAAAATAAAAACGTGGTTGTATATCATTTCAAGCCGCAATCCCGAATGAATGAAATGCATAGAAACTTGCAATTAATAAAAATTAATCATCCATTCATCCATCAAATCATACATCCATTTATCACAGTCATCATCCAGTTTCAAACAATCATCAATACATACAGGTGATAAATAATGGTATCAATTATCAGTTTATACTCAAAATAAATTTAATAACTGTTAATTAGCAGTTTATATGCAAAAATAAACGTAAATTTAACTGGCAGTTAATATGAAATAAAAAATTAACATAACTATGACTCGCAGTTAATATGCAATTAAATAAATTCTAACTGTCAAATTTATGCAATAAATAAATAAATTTACAGTTATATTAAATAAATGCGTTTAAACAGAATTAGTGAATAAAACATGCCAAACAGTCATAAAAAAAATTCTACCCATATCTAAAATTAATTTAACAAACACAAGAAATTTTAGAAATTTTGAGTGGGTTAAAAACACTCACCTTTTGAATTTAAATCGAATTAAAAATCCGATTTAAATCCAAAAATTCGACGATCTCCAAATCCGTCCAAACCAGTGTCAAAAGATTTGGAATTTTATTACGATCCTAACAAAAAAAATCTTGCGTGAAACGGAGTTCGTAGGAGAAAGTTATAAGCATTAATGGTGTTTGAAATTTCAAAAAAAAAAAAGAATAGAAATGAAAGAACACCTTCAAGCGCCACGTCATCCCCCTTTCTTTCCCTCTCTCCCTCATGCGTTTTGCTACCAGATTTTTCTGAGAAGTTTGAATTTTAGCTTTTGATTTGGTTTGGAATTTTTATTTGGATCTAAGCTTTGTTTGTCTACCATTGAGGAGGAGAAGAAGCTGATGAAATTTTACGTGCAGACAAATGAGAATAGGCGGAGGTTAGGGTTTAGCGGGGTATTTATAGATGAAGTTAGAATAGACAGATGGATCCAAATTTAAATGAATTCACAATTTGTCAAATTTAAATTCCAATAATCCATTTATTTGATTTTTAGATCTTATTATGAATAAATGGTCAACTTACCATTCCTATCATTTCTGATTGCAATTAGCTTCAAATTTGTTAACCAAACCTCCATATCAAATAAAGATTTATTGCAAAAATTTTAGTGTTTACCTTTAATTAAAGTAAATTCAATAAATTATAAAATCTTATTTCAAATGAAATTTTATACCATTCGTATTCAATTCTCTTTATTAAATCAATCATCATCTTATGTATATATTTAACATTAGTATATATCAATTTACCCCAATTAAATAAAAATTTATTCCCAAATTGATTTACAGCCTAATATAACATTTGAATTTTATTCCCAATTCATAAATTACTACCTTAACTAAATTTTACGTTTCCCTTTTAGTTTACATTTTCACCTTATGTTACTACATTAATTATCCTTAAAGTAACGTCTATTATTAATAACAATATTATAATTCCTTACCATTTTATTTCATAAATTAATCCATTTCATCTAAATTCTTATCTATGTAATATTTCAACATTTAATTTCATCAAATGTAATTGTTTTCCAATACGTTAATAACTTTATTTCCAAGTCTTATATTACAACAAACTATCCAATACGAAAGTCTTAACATTGTTACAAATACTACTTTAATTAACATTAACGCAATACTCAATTATAAATTATTGTAACTGATTTTCAAAATTGTAAATTAACAAGCTACCAAAATAGGCAACATACAATAATCGTACTCTAACCTTTAGTCACATTAATACGCTTTTATTTCTCAAAATCAAAGTTCTCATTTAACTAAATCTCCATAAATGAATTTGACGTTATCTTCAAAAAGTACTTTATATTAACATTAACGTAAAAATTTATTTATATCTATTGCAATCGATTTAGTACTATTTTCTCAATATTTAAAATGATTTAACAAATTTTAAATGTTAATTTATTCAAGATTAAATCAATATAAATATTCAATTCCATAAAATCCAAAATTCTTGATAAATCTCCAAAACTTCCCTTTTTATTGAATCAACCTATATTTATTCCTTTCATTAATCTCAAATATAAGGGTATACCCTTTGGATTAAAAATTATCACATAAATATCCTATTTCAACGTAATTCTTAATTTAACATAATAAATAAAATTTGATTTCATTTATCTCAATAAGTCCTACTATTATAAATTAACCAATTGACTCACTATTCAAATTCACCTTCTATAATTCAAAAATTTTCTATCACCTTGATTTACTTAACTTTATAATTCCTTTGACAAATCTCTATCTCAAATCCTAAATGTAAGTCATTCTACTAATTATAGTACTTAATATTTTCTTAAAATAATCTTTCTTTTACGCTTGAATCCAATTTATTAAATAAGTTTCCAATTAGAACCAATTTCAACCTTGCACATAAGTTTAGGTTATAATTAACTTATAACGTATGCTTCCCTATTTATTTCTTTATATACTCCCCATATTAATTCCACAATTAACCATTATTATTAGAATAACGTTTATAATAAATACGATCCTATAATTTACTCAACACTTAATTATTTCCTTTTCCATTAGGGTAACATTCCTTTATCTGATTATTACTTATTACACATTATAATTCCATTAACAAGGAAGCAGGTAAATTATGATATATGCTACAAATTTTCAATTTATTACTATTCATTATTATTAACCTAAATTCAGCATTACTTACCTCGCATTAACCTTATTACTTAAAATCCTTATCCAGTTGAAATTAATACTCTAAATAAATACATTTACTCCTTTCGTTATTTTATTAATTACAATTAAGGCACACCTAATTATCTTTATACGTAAATGAGTGAATTTACTAGTATCCTACTATTACAACCTTTAATATACTTGTATATGGTTATTTTACCCTTTTATAATCCCTTTATAAATATATGCACGTCTACAAATTAAGATTCTAAATCCAATTTCTTATTCCATCTAGGTTCCATTTCTTCACTTTATGAATAACTAGCATTTCCTATTCATTTGTTACATCTACTTATATTCACTTTATGAATAGTTTTGATATTCCATTTATTACTAACTTTAATTATTCCAATTTATTATCTACATACAATTTGAATCTATTTTCAAATTTTCACATTTTTAATAATTAACACCTTCCAATAATAAATAAAAAGGATTGTACTAAATAAAATTTTATTTTCATTAATGAATTCAATCCTTGCCTTTATTTACTTATTTCTAACCTTATATCCAATTGCAACAATTTCCACTATTACACTTAATTGCAATAAACATTCAATTTGTAAATTTCAGTTAACCTAGATACATCTAATTTCAACATTCTCTTTCATATAAATAAATAAGATTTCCGTTTCTTTCTAAATTAAAATTAAAAATTAAAAATCCTATTAATTTAATTCATTTTAAGCATCAAATTTACACGGGTCGTTACACTCTCCCCCACTCAAAACTTTTCGTCCCCGAAAAGGAAAGGAAGGGAAAAGAAGAATTAAATAACAATACATCTTATTAAAAATATTAACTCATAAACAATAACTTACTAAATTTATTACCTTAAATAAAATATACCCATTTTACAATCATTATATCTTTTTATACTTAAATTACTAAAGTTCGGAAAACATTTTTAAAATATTCTAAGTCTAAAATTTTACGGAGAATTTTGGCAGAGTCTCCTCTGTACGGAGAGGCTCGGGAGAAAATATAATATCAAAATATAACAATATACACAAATATTTTCCAAAAATAATATGTATCCCTACACGGGAAAATGTATAAAGTAGCGCTATAAACCGAAATTCGAAACGTACATATTTGTCGTGCAATTTACGCTTAATTTATGGAACAAAAGCAGTAACAATTGCTTCCATAACCTGTATTTCACTTATAAAATCCAAAGAGGTAACAATTTATATAAAGTGAAATATTTAAGTGGTTTCAATCACTATCAACAAATCAATACAACAACCAACAATTTCAACAAACAGCATATACAACAAATACAAACAACCATTCAATCAAACAAACAAATAGTTGTTTGGGTTCAAAACTTTTAAGTTATACGGAATGAAGAATAAACCATCAAGTGCATCATTTACTCAACAGTCTTAGATTAAACCCAATGGATTATTCATCCATCCCAACAAGATTAAAGTTCCCTTACCCAACAACTCCAAACCACGACAAACAACAATTTAAATCAACAAATCAAATTAACTTATTATAAATTTTATTTCATACATTAGTTGTTTGATTCTTTTCATTCATATAACAGTTTATCTTTTATTTTCATTTATTTCATTTAGTTTTATTTCCATTTTATTTCTTTCAATTATATTCAGAAATAACTCTACCCTATTTCTTAAATTTACAATTTCTCTTTATTATATTACATTCATTTATTTTCACTTTAGTTTCTTAAGTTTATAATCGTTTATTTACCATACTTACCTTTAATTATATTTACTTGGTAAAATTTCAATTATAACTTAAGTTTATAACATTAAATTCTCATTTAACAGCGATTTCATTGAATACTTCATTACCTACCTTTACTTGTACAATTTTCATTACGTTTCCTATTAAACATTTCAAATTTTAATATTTGGTAAGTTATATATGTTATTTAAGAGTATAATTGAAAGTTATACAAGTTTGTTCTATTTCCTTAAATTAAATTAAAGTTCAATAATAGTAATCTTTATTTCATAAGTTACAAATTTCCAATTTCATTTAATACCATTTTTACTTTACTTAAAGGTTCAAATTTGCTACACTTAATTGTCCTATTAATTAACTGGAACCTAAGAACCAAATACCGGGTTTAATTTTAAATCATTTAATATAATAGATAGATATCTACACTTAACATATATATCTAATTATAATTAAAACGATAAAATTTCATAACGATTCCGCAGTAAATTACTACAGTGGCCTTCCCACTTCGAAACTCGAAAATGAATGTCGATGATGCGTGCACTCATCACCGAAACTATTTTCCAACGACAGAGAGGAAAGTACAAAACTTATTTTCTCCAAAATCTTCTTTAAAACAATTTCTTTTAAATTATATTAAATATTTATATCAGAAAATACTTATAACAATATTATTATATTCCAAATCATTTGAAAGAAGTTTTCAAAAACCCCAGAACTTAAGTTCTAAATTCCTAAATTACATTTATTTATTTTTAATCTTATTTACCTATTATTTATAAATTTTATTCCTAACAACCAAAATATTGCAATCAAATATAGATATCATTTGAAAATTTTATTTTATATATAGAAAATATAATAGGCAAAATTATTTCATTCACCTATATTAAAAACAAATATTATGTCGGTCTGTCCTATTAAGTGTTTAGAAATTCCTATTGATGTCACAGCGTCCCATGCACCAACCAGAATTTATAAATACAAAACGGAACAGATCAACACAATATTAAAACCTTTTTATAACACTAACAAATACGCTCTCTCATATATATACACTCAGCGACTCCCATAGGGTATTACTACCCTGTTAGTAAAGAGTCAAACCCCCACAAAGCTAAGGTTTATCGCTAAACCAAAGCTCTGATACCAAATGTAACGTCCCGACTTTTCGCACGCTTTAAATCGACACACATGCCAATTCAAACCATACGGAAGGTCGGATTGTTATGGGGTAAATAAGAAAACAAGAAAGAAATAAATAAAAACAAAATAGAATCTCATAGCGGAAGGATAAAATATAATAATCAAATATACAGTTCATGAAGCTGTTTTACAAAATATTTGATTTTACTTACACAATGAATATCAGAGTTACACATACCAATACAATGCAGCGGAACAATATTGAGTGTAGTGAAATAATATAGTAGATAATAATACTACAAATCTTCGTCTTCGTCCTCCAAATAAAATCTCCAAATCCTGAAACGCTCGGACTGACCCGAGCGAATTGAAAAGACAAAACACTCGAGTCAGAACTAAAAGATCTTATGTAAGTTAAATCAACAGGAATAAATGTGAGTGCAGTAACTCAAGAGATGCTCGGGATTTACATCTCCTAAGGATCCGTTAAACTATTTACTATGTAGTATATTGCGCTATTATAATAGTATCTATTTGTAAAATAAACTTACTTTTAAATAGCGTTAAGGCTTTACATTTTCCACCTTAACACAGTTATATATTCCCATAGTCTATACAGTACCATAATCTCCCCCGTACTGGGCGTCGTCGGAAGGCACTCCATAGGTATGGTACAAAACAAAATCGTATAAGGCGCGCTAGGGTAGGTGACACGGCACAACTAGGCAATGCCAGGGTAGATATACCAATTACGCTTCCGGGCCGATGGAAACGCGCAGCGCGCAGCTGCCGCCCACCTCGAACAAACTCCCCACATCAAAGAAATCAAAAGTGAAGGTGGCCACCGAAAAATCCAAAGTCGGAGTATAGTATCGAAGGGAAGTGTCCGATCAGAGGTGCTACCTCATTAACCCGTCAATCGCTCCTGTTTTAGCCATCTTATGCCAACTCACGGGAGTTGGGTCCACGTATTTACCTTACAGGAAACGCCGCCACCAACCTACTTCATTCTGCAATCTCCACCGCGTACACGGTTAGTCAAAGTGGTTTTCGGTATCGACAGAGAGTATGTCCATATCCGATCCCGGACTCTTTGCCAACCAATCGTTATTATAGCACCGCGGTCATTTAAAATAATTATACTTTAAAACCAGAATAAAATATCCATTTCAAAACCATATAAATATGATATCATTTCCTTTTAAAACCTGAATTAATACGATATCATTTTATTCCAATATATATACTTTCCAAAATCATAGGGTTTTCAAAGTAAATATTTAGAGGTCAAAACTCTTGAATATAAAATTTCAAATTATACTACCTTGAAAATCATAACTTTGAAACAAGTTTCCATCTCTTAAATGGTCAAATATTAGATTACTTTTATAAAACAAAATAGCTTCTTTACATTTCACAAATCAATTCCAAATATCGATTTAAACTTCCAAATACCATTTTAATTCTTATGTTTCAAAGCTTTCAATATTTCACCATTTCAAAAACAACTCATTTGACAAACCCATATATATCAAATTCAATTACTTATTATTTAGACTTGAAATGTTTACTTAATGATTTCAATATAATCTAAGTAAAACCTTTATCTTCACATAACTGGATATTCTTTCAATTTATTATATATTCATTTAAATCAACCTGATATTCATTTAAATCGCTCCACAAAAAATCAAGTTTTAAATCATATCCTTTAAAAATTCTAACTTTTTATTAAATTCCAATTTAACTTAATATTCATCTTCAACCTTATTCTCTTTTAAGTCATTAAAATTCTAGAATTTAAATTTCAAATAAATGCTTGATCTCAAAAAATCAAACTTTATTTTATACTTCAAATCCATTTTATATAAAGTTTAAAACCCGGAATTTACTATATATAAATAACCTTTATTAATAACCAAATCAAAACCCATAAACCATATATATAGCTTTACAAAATCATAGAAAACATTTCAAAATATTTTTATATATATATACGCGGTGCCTGTATAAAATTTTCTACCCTATGGTCAAGTGATACGGATGTTTATCATTTCAATCCGCAATTTAAAATAAAAACGTGGTTGTATATCATTTCAAGCCGCAATCCCGAATGAATGAAATGCATAGAAACTTGCAATTAATAAAAATTAATCATCCATTCATCCATCAAATCATACATCCATTTATCACAGTCATCATCCAGTTTCAAACAATCATCAATACATACAGGTGATAAATAATGGTATCAATTATCAGTTTATACTCAAAATAAATTTAATAACTGTTAATTAGCAGTTTATATGCAAAAATAAACGTAAATTTAACTGGCAGTTAATATGAAATAAAAAATTAACATAACTATGACTCGCAGTTAATATGCAATTAAATAAATTCTAACTGTCAAATTTATGCAATAAATAAATAAATTTACAGTTATATTAAATAAATGCGTTTAAACAGAATTAGTGAATAAAACATGCCAAACAGTCATAAAAAAAATTCTACCCATATCTAAAATTAATTTAACAAACACAAGAAATTTTAGAAATTTTGAGTGGGTTAAAAACACTCACCTTTTGAATTTAAATCGAATTAAAAATCCGATTTAAATCCAAAAATTCGACGATCTCCAAATCCGTCCAAACCAGTGTCAAAAGATTTGGAATTTTATTACGATCCTAACAAAAAAAATCTTGCGTGAAACGGAGTTCGTAGGAGAAAGTTATAAGCATTAATGGTGTTTGAAATTTCAAAAAAAAAAAAGAATAGAAATGAAAGAACACCTTCAAGCGCCACGTCATCCCCCTTTCTTTCCCTCTCTCCCTCATGCGTTTTGCTACCAGATTTTTCTGAGAAGTTTGAATTTTAGCTTTTGATTTGGTTTGGAATTTTTATTTGGATCTAAGCTTTGTTTGTCTACCATTGAGGAGGAGAAGAAGCTGATGAAATTTTACGTGCAGACAAATGAGAATAGGCGGAGGTTAGGGTTTAGCGGGGTATTTATAGATGAAGTTAGAATAGACAGATGGATCCAAATTTAAATGAATTCACAATTTGTCAAATTTAAATTCCAATAATCCATTTATTTGATTTTTAGATCTTATTATGAATAAATGGTCAACTTACCATTCCTATCATTTCTGATTGCAATTAGCTTCAAATTTGTTAACCAAACCTCCATATCAAATAAAGATTTATTGCAAAAATTTTAGTGTTTACCTTTAATTAAAGTAAATTCAATAAATTATAAAATCTTATTTCAAATGAAATTTTATACCATTCGTATTCAATTCTCTTTATTAAATCAATCATCATCTTATGTATATATTTAACATTAGTATATATCAATTTACCCCAATTAAATAAAAATTTATTCCCAAATTGATTTACAGCCTAATATAACATTTGAATTTTATTCCCAATTCATAAATTACTACCTTAACTAAATTTTACGTTTCCCTTTTAGTTTACATTTTCACCTTATGTTACTACATTAATTATCCTTAAAGTAACGTCTATTATTAATAACAATATTATAATTCCTTACCATTTTATTTCATAAATTAATCCATTTCATCTAAATTCTTATCTATGTAATATTTCAACATTTAATTTCATCAAATGTAATTGTTTTCCAATACGTTAATAACTTTATTTCCAAGTCTTATATTACAACAAACTATCCAATACGAAAGTCTTAACATTGTTACAAATACTACTTTAATTAACATTAACGCAATACTCAATTATAAATTATTGTAACTGATTTTCAAAATTGTAAATTAACAAGCTACCAAAATAGGCAACATACAATAATCGTACTCTAACCTTTAGTCACATTAATACGCTTTTATTTCTCAAAATCAAAGTTCTCATTTAACTAAATCTCCATAAATGAATTTGACGTTATCTTCAAAAAGTACTTTATATTAACATTAACGTAAAAATTTATTTATATCTATTGCAATCGATTTAGTACTATTTTCTCAATATTTAAAATGATTTAACAAATTTTAAATGTTAATTTATTCAAGATTAAATCAATATAAATATTCAATTCCATAAAATCCAAAATTCTTGATAAATCTCCAAAACTTCCCTTTTTATTGAATCAACCTATATTTATTCCTTTCATTAATCTCAAATATAAGGGTATACCCTTTGGATTAAAAATTATCACATAAATATCCTATTTCAACGTAATTCTTAATTTAACATAATAAATAAAATTTGATTTCATTTATCTCAATAAGTCCTACTATTATAAATTAACCAATTGACTCACTATTCAAATTCACCTTCTATAATTCAAAAATTTTCTATCACCTTGATTTACTTAACTTTATAATTCCTTTGACAAATCTCTATCTCAAATCCTAAATGTAAGTCATTCTACTAATTATAGTACTTAATATTTTCTTAAAATAATCTTTCTTTTACGCTTGAATCCAATTTATTAAATAAGTTTCCAATTAGAACCAATTTCAACCTTGCACATAAGTTTAGGTTATAATTAACTTATAACGTATGCTTCCCTATTTATTTCTTTATATACTCCCCATATTAATTCCACAATTAACCATTATTATTAGAATAACGTTTATAATAAATACGATCCTATAATTTACTCAACACTTAATTATTTCCTTTTCCATTAGGGTAACATTCCTTTATCTGATTATTACTTATTACACATTATAATTCCATTAACAAGGAAGCAGGTAAATTATGATATATGCTACAAATTTTCAATTTATTACTATTCATTATTATTAACCTAAATTCAGCATTACTTACCTCGCATTAACCTTATTACTTAAAATCCTTATCCAGTTGAAATTAATACTCTAAATAAATACATTTACTCCTTTCGTTATTTTATTAATTACAATTAAGGCACACCTAATTATCTTTATACGTAAATGAGTGAATTTACTAGTATCCTACTATTACAACCTTTAATATACTTGTATATGGTTATTTTACCCTTTTATAATCCCTTTATAAATATATGCACGTCTACAAATTAAGATTCTAAATCCAATTTCTTATTCCATCTAGGTTCCATTTCTTCACTTTATGAATAACTAGCATTTCCTATTCATTTGTTACATCTACTTATATTCACTTTATGAATAGTTTTGATATTCCATTTATTACTAACTTTAATTATTCCAATTTATTATCTACATACAATTTGAATCTATTTTCAAATTTTCACATTTTTAATAATTAACACCTTCCAATAATAAATAAAAAGGATTGTACTAAATAAAATTTTATTTTCATTAATGAATTCAATCCTTGCCTTTATTTACTTATTTCTAACCTTATATCCAATTGCAACAATTTCCACTATTACACTTAATTGCAATAAACATTCAATTTGTAAATTTCAGTTAACCTAGATACATCTAATTTCAACATTCTCTTTCATATAAATAAATAAGATTTCCGTTTCTTTCTAAATTAAAATTAAAAATTAAAAATCCTATTAATTTAATTCATTTTAAGCATCAAATTTACACGGGTCGTTACACTCTCCCCCACTCAAAACTTTTCGTCCCCGAAAAGGAAAGGAAGGGAAAAGAAGAATTAAATAACAATACATCTTATTAAAAATATTAACTCATAAACAATAACTTACTAAATTTATTACCTTAAATAAAATATACCCATTTTACAATCATTATATCTTTTTATACTTAAATTACTAAAGTTCGGAAAACATTTTTAAAATATTCTAAGTCTAAAATTTTACGGAGAATTTTGGCAGAGTCTCCTCTGTACGGAGAGGCTCGGGAGAAAATATAATATCAAAATATAACAATATACACAAATATTTTCCAAAAATAATATGTATCCCTACACGGGAAAATGTATAAAGTAGCGCTATAAACCGAAATTCGAAACGTACATATTTGTCGTGCAATTTACGCTTAATTTATGGAACAAAAGCAGTAACAATTGCTTCCATAACCTGTATTTCACTTATAAAATCCAAAGAGGTAACAATTTATATAAAGTGAAATATTTAAGTGGTTTCAATCACTATCAACAAATCAATACAACAACCAACAATTTCAACAAACAGCATATACAACAAATACAAACAACCATTCAATCAAACAAACAAATAGTTGTTTGGGTTCAAAACTTTTAAGTTATACGGAATGAAGAATAAACCATCAAGTGCATCATTTACTCAACAGTCTTAGATTAAACCCAATGGATTATTCATCCATCCCAACAAGATTAAAGTTCCCTTACCCAACAACTCCAAACCACGACAAACAACAATTTAAATCAACAAATCAAATTAACTTATTATAAATTTTATTTCATACATTAGTTGTTTGATTCTTTTCATTCATATAACAGTTTATCTTTTATTTTCATTTATTTCATTTAGTTTTATTTCCATTTTATTTCTTTCAATTATATTCAGAAATAACTCTACCCTATTTCTTAAATTTACAATTTCTCTTTATTATATTACATTCATTTATTTTCACTTTAGTTTCTTAAGTTTATAATCGTTTATTTACCATACTTACCTTTAATTATATTTACTTGGTAAAATTTCAATTATAACTTAAGTTTATAACATTAAATTCTCATTTAACAGCGATTTCATTGAATACTTCATTACCTACCTTTACTTGTACAATTTTCATTACGTTTCCTATTAAACATTTCAAATTTTAATATTTGGTAAGTTATATATGTTATTTAAGAGTATAATTGAAAGTTATACAAGTTTGTTCTATTTCCTTAAATTAAATTAAAGTTCAATAATAGTAATCTTTATTTCATAAGTTACAAATTTCCAATTTCATTTAATACCATTTTTACTTTACTTAAAGGTTCAAATTTGCTACACTTAATTGTCCTATTAATTAACTGGAACCTAAGAACCAAATACCGGGTTTAATTTTAAATCATTTAATATAATAGATAGATATCTACACTTAACATATATATCTAATTATAATTAAAACGATAAAATTTCATAACGATTCCGCAGTAAATTACTACAGTGGCCTTCCCACTTCGAAACTCGAAAATGAATGTCGATGATGCGTGCACTCATCACCGAAACTATTTTCCAACGACAGAGAGGAAAGTACAAAACTTATTTTCTCCAAAATCTTCTTTAAAACAATTTCTTTTAAATTATATTAAATATTTATATCAGAAAATACTTATAACAATATTATTATATTCCAAATCATTTGAAAGAAGTTTTCAAAAACCCCAGAACTTAAGTTCTAAATTCCTAAATTACATTTATTTATTTTTAATCTTATTTACCTATTATTTATAAATTTTATTCCTAACAACCAAAATATTGCAATCAAATATAGATATCATTTGAAAATTTTATTTTATATATAGAAAATATAATAGGCAAAATTATTTCATTCACCTATATTAAAAACAAATATTATGTCGGTCTGTCCTATTAAGTGTTTAGAAATTCCTATTGATGTCACAGCGTCCCATGCACCAACCAGAATTTATAAATACAAAACGGAACAGATCAACACAATATTAAAACCTTTTTATAACACTAACAAATACGCTCTCTCATATATATACACTCAGCGACTCCCATAGGGTATTACTACCCTGTTAGTAAAGAGTCAAACCCCCACAAAGCTAAGGTTTATCGCTAAACCAAAGCTCTGATACCAAATGTAACGTCCCGACTTTTCGCACGCTTTAAATCGACACACATGCCAATTCAAACCATACGGAAGGTCGGATTGTTATGGGGTAAATAAGAAAACAAGAAAGAAATAAATAAAAACAAAATAGAATCTCATAGCGGAAGGATAAAATATAATAATCAAATATACAGTTCATGAAGCTGTTTTACAAAATATTTGATTTTACTTACACAATGAATATCAGAGTTACACATACCAATACAATGCAGCGGAACAATATTGAGTGTAGTGAAATAATATAGTAGATAATAATACTACAAATCTTCGTCTTCGTCCTCCAAATAAAATCTCCAAATCCTGAAACGCTCGGACTGACCCGAGCGAATTGAAAAGACAAAACACTCGAGTCAGAACTAAAAGATCTTATGTAAGTTAAATCAACAGGAATAAATGTGAGTGCAGTAACTCAAGAGATGCTCGGGATTTACATCTCCTAAGGATCCGTTAAACTATTTACTATGTAGTATATTGCGCTATTATAATAGTATCTATTTGTAAAATAAACTTACTTTTAAATAGCGTTAAGGCTTTACATTTTCCACCTTAACACAGTTATATATTCCCATAGTCTATACAGTACCATAATCTCCCCCGTACTGGGCGTCGTCGGAAGGCACTCCATAGGTATGGTACAAAACAAAATCGTATAAGGCGCGCTAGGGTAGGTGACACGGCACAACTAGGCAATGCCAGGGTAGATATACCAATTACGCTTCCGGGCCGATGGAAACGCGCAGCGCGCAGCTGCCGCCCACCTCGAACAAACTCCCCACATCAAAGAAATCAAAAGTGAAGGTGGCCACCGAAAAATCCAAAGTCGGAGTATAGTATCGAAGGGAAGTGTCCGATCAGAGGTGCTACCTCATTAACCCGTCAATCGCTCCTGTTTTAGCCATCTTATGCCAACTCACGGGAGTTGGGTCCACGTATTTACCTTACAGGAAACGCCGCCACCAACCTACTTCATTCTGCAATCTCCACCGCGTACACGGTTAGTCAAAGTGGTTTTCGGTATCGACAGAGAGTATGTCCATATCCGATCCCGGACTCTTTGCCAACCAATCGTTATTATAGCACCGCGGTCATTTAAAATAATTATACTTTAAAACCAGAATAAAATATCCATTTCAAAACCATATAAATATGATATCATTTCCTTTTAAAACCTGAATTAATACGATATCATTTTATTCCAATATATATACTTTCCAAAATCATAGGGTTTTCAAAGTAAATATTTAGAGGTCAAAACTCTTGAATATAAAATTTCAAATTATACTACCTTGAAAATCATAACTTTGAAACAAGTTTCCATCTCTTAAATGGTCAAATATTAGATTACTTTTATAAAACAAAATAGCTTCTTTACATTTCACAAATCAATTCCAAATATCGATTTAAACTTCCAAATACCATTTTAATTCTTATGTTTCAAAGCTTTCAATATTTCACCATTTCAAAAACAACTCATTTGACAAACCCATATATATCAAATTCAATTACTTATTATTTAGACTTGAAATGTTTACTTAATGATTTCAATATAATCTAAGTAAAACCTTTATCTTCACATAACTGGATATTCTTTCAATTTATTATATATTCATTTAAATCAACCTGATATTCATTTAAATCGCTCCACAAAAAATCAAGTTTTAAATCATATCCTTTAAAAATTCTAACTTTTTATTAAATTCCAATTTAACTTAATATTCATCTTCAACCTTATTCTCTTTTAAGTCATTAAAATTCTAGAATTTAAATTTCAAATAAATGCTTGATCTCAAAAAATCAAACTTTATTTTATACTTCAAATCCATTTTATATAAAGTTTAAAACCCGGAATTTACTATATATAAATAACCTTTATTAATAACCAAATCAAAACCCATAAACCATATATATAGCTTTACAAAATCATAGAAAACATTTCAAAATATATATATATATATATATATATATATATATATACCGCGGTGCTTGTATAAAGTTTTCTACCCTATGGTCAAGTGATACGGATGTTTATCATTTCAATCCGCAATTTAAAATAAAAACGTGGTTGTATATCATTTCAAACCGCAATCCCGAATGAATGAAATGCATAGAAACTTGCAATTAATAAAATTAATCATCCATTCATCCATCAAATCATACATCCATTTATCACAGTCATCATCCAATTTCAAACAATCATCAATACATACAGGTGATAAATAATGGTATCAATTATCAGTTTATACTCAAAATAAATTTAATAACTGTTAATTGGCAGTTTATATGCAAAAATAAACGTAAATTTAACTGGCAGTTAATATGAAATAAAAATTTAACATAACTATGACTGGCAGTTAATATGCAATTAAATAAATTCTAACTGTCAAATTTATGCAATAAATAAATAAATTTACAGTTATATTAAATAAATGCGTTTAAACAGAATTAGTGAATAAAACATGCCAAACAGCCATAAAAAAAAATTCTACCCATATCTAAAATTAATTTAACAAACACAAGAAATTTTAGAAATTTTGAGTGGGTTAAAACACTCACCTTTTGAATTTAAATCGAATTAAAAATCCGATTCAAATCCAAAAATTCGACGATCTCCAAATCTGTCCAAACCAGTGTCAAAAGATCTGGAATTTTATTACGATCCTAACAAAAAAAATCTTGCGTGAAACGGAGTTCGTAGGAGAAAGTTATAAGCATTAATGGTGATTGAAATTTCAAAAAAAAAAAGAATAGAAATGAAAGAACACCTTCAAGCGCCACGTCATCCCCCTTTCTTTCCCTCTCTCCCTCATGCGTTTTGTTTCCAGATTTTTCTGAGAAGTTTGAATTTTAGCTTTTGATTTGGTTTGGAATTTTTATTTGGATCTAAGCTTTGTTTGTCTACAATTGAGGAGGAGAAGGAGCTGATGAAATTTTACGCGCAGACAAATGAGAATAGGCGGAGGCTACGGTTTAGCGGGGTATTTATAGATGAAGTTGGAATAGACAGATGGATCCAAATTTAAATGAATTCACAATTTGTCAAATTTAAATTCCAATAATCCATTTATTTGATTTTTAGATCTTATTATGAATAAATGGTCAACTTACCATTCCTATCATTTCTGATTGCAATTAGCTTCAAATTTATTAACCAAACCTCCATATCAAATAAAGATTTATTGCAAAAAATTTAGTGTTTACCTTTAATTAAAGTAAATTCAATAAATTATAAAATCTTATTTCAAATGAAATTTTATACCATTCGTATTCAATTCTCTTTATTAAATCAATCATCATCTTATGTATATATTTAACATTAGTATATATCAATTTACCCCAATTAAATAAAATTTTATTCCCAAATTGATTTACAGCCTAATGTAACATTTGAATTTTATTCCCAATTCATAAATTACTACCTTAACTAAATTTTACGTTTCCCTTTTAGTTTACATTTTCACCTTATGTTACTACATTAATTATCCTTAAAGTAACGTCTATTATTAATAACAATATTATAATTCCTTACCATTTTATTTCATAAATTAATCCATTTCATCTAAATTCTTATCTATGTAATATTTCAACATTTAATTTCATCAAATGTAATTGTTTTCCAATACGTTAATAACTTTATTTCCAAGTCTTATATTACAACAAACTATCCAATACGAAAGTCTTAACATTGTTACAAATACTACTTTAATTAACATTAACGCAATACTCAATTAAAAATTATTGTAACTTATTTTCAAAATTGTAAATTAACAAGCTACCAAAATAGGCAACATACAATAATCGTACTCTAACCTTTAGTCGCATTAATACGCTTTTATTTCTCAAAATCAAAGTTCCCATTTAACTAAATCTCCATAAATGAATTTGACGTTATCTTCAAAAAGTACTTTATATTAACATTAACGTAAAAATTTATTTATATCTATTGCAATCGATTTAGGACTATTTTCTCAATATTTAAAATGATTTAACAAATTTTAAATGTCAATTTATTCAAGATTAAATCAATATAAATATTCAATTCCATAAAATCCAAAATTGTTGATAAATCTCCAAAACTTCCCTTTTTATTGAATCAACCTATATTTATTCCTTTCATTAATCTCAAATATAAGGGTATACCCTTTGGATTAAAAATTATCACATAAATATCCTATTTCAACGTAATTCTTAATTTAACATAATAAATAAAATTTGATTTCATTTATCTCAATAAGTCCTACTATTATAAATTAACCAATTGGCTCACTATTCAAATTCACCTTCTATAATTCAAAAATTTTCTATCACCTTGATTTACTTAACTTTATAATTCCTTTGACAAATCTCTATCTCAAATCCTAAATGTAAGTCATTCTACTAATTATAGTACTTAATATTTTCTTAAAATTATCTTTCTTATACGCTTGAATCCAATTTATTAAATAAGTTTCCAATTAGAACCAATTTCAACCTTGCACATAAGTTCAGGTTATAATTAACTTATAACGTATGCTTCCCTAGTTATTTCTTTATATACTCCCCATATTAATTCCACAATTAACCATTATTATTAGAATAACGTTTATAATAAATACGATCCTATAATTTACTCAACACTTAATTATTTCTTTTCCATTAGGGTAACATTCCTTTATCTGATTATTACTTATTACACATTATAATTCAATTAACAAGGAAGCAGGTAAATTATGATATATGCTACAAATTTTCAATTTATTACTATTCATTATTATTAACCTAAATTCAGCATTACTTACCTCGCATTAACCTTATTACTTAAAATCTTTATCCAGTTGAAATTAATACTCTAAATAAATACATTTACTCCTTTCGTTATTTTATTAATTACAATTAAGGCACACCTAATTATCTTTATACGTAAATGAGTGAATTTACTAGTATCCTACTATTACAACCTTTAATATACTTGTATATGGTTATTTTACCCTTTTATAATCCCTTTATAAATATATGCACGTCTACAAATTAAGATTCTAAATCCGATTTCTTATTCCATCTAGGTTCCATTTCTTCACTTTATGAATAACTAGCATTTCCTATTCATTTGTTACATTTACTTATATTCACTTTATGAATAGTTTTGATATTCCATTTATTACTAACTTTAATTATTCTAATTTATTATCTACATACAATTTGAATCTATTTTCAAATTTTCACCTTTTTAATAATTAACACCTTCCAATAATAAATAAAAAGGATTGTACTAAATAAAATTTTATTTTCATTAATGAATTCAATCCTTGCCTTTATTTACTTATTTCTAACCTTATATCCAATTGCAACAATTTCCACTATTACACTTAATTGCAATAAACATTCAATTTGTAAATTTCAGTTAACCTAGATACATCTAATTTCAACATTCTCTTTCATATAAATAAATAAGATTTCTGTTTCTTTCTAAATTAAAATTAAAAATTAAAAATCCTATTAATTTAATTCATTTTAAGCATCAAATTTACACGGGTCGTTACATCATCCTTGCTTTGATCTCCAAAGTCCAATTGAAATCTGCTTGGCTAAAAAGTGGGTTAACACCATATATATGCACTTCTTCCTTGATCTATATAATTTTATCTTTTATGAATTTTCTTATATCATTTATTCATATCACATCAAAAGAATTACAATTTTCTTATCTCTTTTTATTCATCGCCTTATAGTTTGTCCACTTAAAAATAATTTACTATTATCGTATCAAAATACATACATATATTTCCAAAAAATTAAACTTTCCAAAATAATCATTCCAAAACATTTCTCTTTTTAAAGCATTGTTTATAATATTTCCTAAAGCATTATTCTCTTTCAAAAATCGTATCAAAATGCTTCGCCCTAGTGTTTATGGAACTCTTATTGATAACTTGACCAAGCGGATCGACTAGAATCCTTTAAGCACTCAATGAACGAATTAACATGAATTTAACTACTAAAATTTTTTCGAGTATTCTAATATATATATATATATATATATATATATAATTATTTTTCTTACTTTATCAAATTTACATGCTTGCTTTTCATAAATTTATATACCAATGGTGACCATGTTAATAACCAAATAATCTATCACTAGCAACAAACAATCAAGCAATCAAACATCCACAAACCTATCATACACATCCACAAGCAAGCATTCACTTAAGTTTTATTCCATTCATTGTCTTGGTTACACACACACACACACACACACATATATATATACACGAGTATAATGGAACGTCCTTGGACGTGTGCCAAGAAGGAAGGGTGAAAATTTTGTATGCGCTACAGTTATGGTAGTGAAATATACACAGAGACACATACATACATATGTACACAAATATATGTATGTGTATATCTTTAATAATAGTTGTAATATCTTTGGTGTCACTTTTTTGGTGTTAGTGTGAACTACCAAAAATGCCCTACTAAATCTTAATATCACTTGAAATTATGATCCAACAATTAAATTTCTTTTACAAATTCAAAATTCTACAAATGTTATTTAATTTTAATATCACCTAAAAATCAGATCTAACAAATAAAATTCTTTTAACAATAGTTGTAATACCTTTGTAACTGAAATAATGTAAGTGAGGTATAAGTCACAGTCAAGTCAATGAAATAAGAATTACTTATATCTTATGGTTAGAGAATAAATAAATTAACCATTGTAAGAGAATAAATAAATTAACCATTGTAGAAGAATTTGAAAGATTTCTTATACCGATGGAGTTTTTTTGTCGTGGAATTAGTTGTATAAATCATAATCTTAAATTTGTAAGATTTTATTATTATCTTAACTTCTCCACTTAACACCATTGAAAAACAAATTATATAGATTAAGATAAATTATGGAATTTAAATATGCGATTCACATGTGAGAAGTAAGAATTACATACAACAAATATATAAAATGTGGGCATTACAATAAAG
Organism: Allium cepa; assembly: GCA_030765085.1. NCBI lineage: Eukaryota > Viridiplantae > Streptophyta > Magnoliopsida > Asparagales > Amaryllidaceae > Allium > Allium cepa. The sequence goes on along the minus strand of CM060934.1, from coordinate 950,569,385 downwards.
CTTAAATGTTCAATTTTATTTGAATAACCATAGTTGCTTTTTGAGTATTGAAGTTTAACAAAATAATTGAAATGTTTATTATATCGATTGCCATTCATGCATCGACATGGTAATGTACCAAGAATCAACCGTGAATCTAGTAATAAGATATAACATCCATTTTGTATTAATAAACATGCAAGTTTCGCTCTAAATTAGAAAGTGATGCACAAATTGTTACTGCAAGACAACTTGATCTTTTCAATTATCTCTTCACCATTGAGATCGAGTAAACAATATATTTTGCACATGTTACTAAACTTTTGCTATAGATACAAATTACATTATCATATTTCATACATTGCATTCACTATTTAAACAAAAGAAATCTCAAATTAAAAGAAAAGGAGAGAAGATACTTTATGCAAACTCTCTGCCTCTAATCTTCAACCCAGCTGCAGAAAAACATCAACTCGGGCTCACTCCATCTCTGTCTCATTAAGTTTTTAAAAATGATTAGGCACGAAACCATGAAATTTCTGATGGATAGCAAAATGAGAACATTAATTCACATGATATGCTTACGATATGAGATAGCAACATGAGAACATAAATTCACATAATATACTTACGATATGAAAGAAAGAACATAATTTTGAAATTAAAAGGAAAAAGGAGATGAGAATCCGTACATAGCCACTTTGTCCTACTTCGGTGCAAATTGCTTTGGAACCCAAGTGGGAAATAGATCATGCCTGCTCAGTACTGATAAAATTAAGGTAACAGAGAAATGGTGTATAATACACTTAAAATTTAGAAGTAGAAGAAAAAAGAAGATGAGAATTCATACATAAACACTTTGACGTACTTCAATGCAAAGTGCTTTAGAACCCATGTGGGAAATAGTGTATGCCTGCTCGATAGTTATAATAAATCAGTATACGTGTGTTAAACAAAGTACGAAAAGGATTTTATCAATTCATATTTATTTGTTTAGTCACACCTTTACAACTGCTAATCCAACAAAAAATACACTACCACATCAACCAACTAATCATGCTAAGTCATGGGGGTTATGTTCCTATTCATACCTCTTAATTCATGACGAAGAATGTTTTGTAAATGCGAGAAGCTTCAGTTCACTTTACCTTTATGAACTGAATTTTAGTTTATTGACATCATTTGTATTAATTCCAAAAGTCATTAAAATTATACCTATATACAATGGGTAGGTTAGTCTCGATATCTACATCAACTGAATCAGCTTTAATATCTGCTGGGCCTTGTTCGGAGATTACAGAGCTCAAAAAGACTCGACACGATCAATTAGAGTAGAATATGGTTTAGCTTTGCTTTGGGACTTATTGTATAAATCACCCATGAGGTGTCAACTTTAGCATTGATGTAAAACAACTTGTTTTCCGACCGGCCACTTTTTCAGAAGCCTTTTTCCCCTCTGGCATATAATTTCCAAATTTCCAACTAAGATGACATACACTAATTGCTTTTTAAGTACAAAGGATCGTTAATGATGGTCAACAATAATTAGATTCACATAGACAAAGATGTATGGAGAGAAAATATTCATGGCTGGTTATGTGTTGGTATACCTTATTACACCTATGAGCTTTAGTGGCAAAGGTAAATGGCACCACAATTGTGAATGCTGCAGGTGACAACAAAAACTTTTGTTAAGCTATAACATAAATCGAATTAAGTAACATTGGAAAAGCTAGTAGTACCAAGTGAAAACTTAATCTGGCATTATCCATTGTTGTTAAACATATTAAGACCTTGGCTCTTTGAATTTAACTATCATTGTCATCAACAGTATGAAGGTTAATAACTAAATGGATGTAATAAAATATGCAGCACATTATAAACATAAATGTCGTATGCATATTAACTTAAATAAAATAAGATATAAGAGGACGTTCGTTTTAAAAAAAAATTGTTCATTTAGAAGTCGTACAAATGCGCGGTAGAAAAGTATGAGGCAGATAGCGATGTTTGCAATACCAGTCCAAACTGTTCCTGTATATTAAGCTTTCCTCTTCCTCTGCTCTCTCTTGCTCTAACATATACGTTCGCATCCAATCCCCTTAACGTCGCAACATTTCGGATTCTAATTTTTCCTGAAATTACAAATCATCCCGACACACATATTAGACATGATATTTTTATAATATATTTTTAAATTTCAAGTATATCCGATTTGATTCGAAATTGAACTGCATATGCTTTTATAATCAAAGTCAAAAATACTTGGTTAAGAAATCAGCCGACCTTGTAACTGAAAGGAACACAAAAGGTAATGAAATCAACCGACCAAATTTTTTTCCCAAAAAGGTTGTCAGATCTTAATCCTAACCTAGATTTGTGCAATTCCTGTAAAATCGGAAAAGGTAAAATTGATGATCGAAAAAGGAAATAAAAAATTACGCCGTTAATTGGAAGAGTTTGGGTTTTTGAGTTTTCATTACCCGCCGAAAGGAAAATGAAAGTGCTGCAGTTTTAATCTATAGATTGAACGCAGGGTAGATGCTTGTTGACGGTAGGCGATGCTTAGGAGGAGGCGAAGCTTGTTAATGCTTGTGGACGGTCTACCGTTAGGGTATCTTGTTTCGATTTTCGTGTTCTACAGAAAAATCATTTGATAATCAAGGAAATGGAGGAGGAATCCTTTTCTAAGAGGGGAGAAATGGATGTGTGGTAGTGGGATGTTTTGCGCAGTAAATCGTAGATGTAAGTGGATGAAAATGGAAGGGTTAGAATATAACGGAAATAACCTCCCACTTTCTTAAAATTAATTGACGTTCTGTAATTTACGAAAGAGTATTTTAAAATAACATAAAAGGCTTCACTTTGATCGGTTGACCAAAGGTTTTGCTTTATAGTATTGATATGTTTCGAACTTTCCCTATTCCAACATGTAACAAAGAATAATATGAGATCATAAAATTTCATGAGTTTTTCATCCAATATTGTAGTACAGTAACCGTAATCGCAACACTTTCCTGCAAAATTAACATCGATATATCAGCTTGATAACAAGGTTAAATTGCTAGCTACAACTTTAAATGTGTATTTTCCCCTTTATATTTCCCAATTTTGGATTTAAAGTGAGCATATATGTAACTTATTATGAAAATTAAACTTTATAGCAAAGAGAAAGAGAATAAATAATTGTAGAATACTTGCAGACATGCCATCAACATGTATAGTGAATTCTAGACGATTTTATTACCACATAAGTATTTCAATTTTCACAGTTATTTTTTTAACTAAACACGAATTTTGCACGAAGATAAAAAACAACTTACAATAGTATTTTCCCAAGTATTTCTACAAAGTTGTTTTCTTTTAATTCATTATTTCATTTCATATTCAAATACTTATACATAACAACATATTCTATCATGAGCATTGGTTTAGATTTATAATTGCTAATCGAAAAGAAATAAAACCACACCAATACCTGACTAAATATTGTAATCATATTTATGTATACCGTAAAATATATTTTTTTGGAATTTTAACAAGATTGATTGTTCCCCTACCAAATTTATTACAAACATGAAAAAGAGAAACAACACTATGGGAGAGAACATACATCACAAGACGGAAAACAACAGTAAAAAAAGAATCAATACAATATAGGAAAACAAAAAACAGAAGAGGGAAGGAAGGCATGTGCGAAAATGACATTGTGCTCAATCACTAGGGAGGACAAGGATTGAAAACGTTGTTACTCCTTAGCGTAGTGGAAGAGTACTGTCTTATATGTAGCAACAGAGAAGAGCTAATCTTCGGTAGCTTCAATTTGGTTGAAGATTTTTGGTTTCTTTCATTCCAGATGGCAGTTAGGAACCTTTTAGTGATAAGTATTAAAGTACGATCGTCATCGGTTTCCCATCGTGTATTTTTGAATATCTAGTTCCATTCTTCAACCGAAGTACCATTTCTAATAGCATATCCTCCAAGTTTCAGAATCCTCTGCCAAAGCTTCAGGGTAAAGGGGCATTCAAAGAATAAATGCTCACGTGATTCAACATGTATATAACAGAAGCTGCAGCCTACATCGATTTTTAGACCCCTACGGAGAAGCCTTTGATCGGTAAGGCAAGCTTCATGTGTAACTTTCCAGAGTAGTAAATTGTCTTTTTGATTACCAATGCGATTCCAAATACGTTTGTACCAAGGACCCATGTTCGGGTGCTCATTGTTAATTCGTTGTTTGTATTTTTTGGCAATGGAGTATGAAGTAAAGCTAGTGCCCCAGACAATTTCGGGTTGAAAAGATGTTTGCTTTGCATTAGTCAAGTAGTTCCATGATTTCTGACTTCATAATTGCTATTGTAAGACAGCGTTACGTTATCATGCTAAATGTAGTTTTTGGCCAAGGCATTATCACGTATCTTAGAGCTACGTTTCTGATCATACGAGAGAACTTTGTTAAGAATCAAACTAGTCGTCTAAGCCCAAGGAGTGTGCCCCATGCTATCAAACCAGTATACCGTAAATAATTGAAATATCACACTACCTACTACCTAGGAAGAACTGCAAAACTCGATCATTGATATAGTCTTTTATGATAATAGGTAAGCAAATGCGACAAGAGGGTTCTGTTTTGAGATAATTTGCTAATTAATGCAACTCTTGGACCATAAAGCATCTATATTCATATACTTTATCGATGCTTTAGTAATTTCCACAAGAATTATTAGTTCTCATCTCGCATACGCCTAATCAAAGTTGAACAAAGTGAACAACTTTTTATAAACTCTATATATAGCTATCCCTAAAGCATTTTTGATTATTTTCAAACCTTGCACACATTATGCAAGATGGAAATTTTAGTTCTCATCTACTACTTCCATTTCTTTTGCAATGGCTAAGTTGGTCATAAAATATAGTATCGAGACTAACACAAAATATAAGAATATCTTTATATTTATTGTTCTAATTATCGGTGGTTGTATATCTCATAGTGTGATCAATTGAACCATTTAGTAGCATGTTGCTACTACAATGAACAAAAACCATGTACTGGGTCTTTTTCTCTCTCTCAAATTAAGCAAGTTTGGATGTGGGTGGCTGTATATGATTATTATTCAGAAAATACTTTCTCATAGCTCTATTGTTTTCAAACTACTATATAAGTGATAGACAGATCTTCAAATTTAAGATATTGTGACGTATAAACTGCATTTTGTTTTAAATACATACTTTTGTCACATTTTAGTTTTTCCAACCCATTAATTTCATTTTTGTTGCTTGCTTATGAAGTAAGAAAAAATCATGCAAGTTTGATGTCATTAGGGATTTAGGGACTTCCACCTTAAAGTTCGTAGTGCTGCATCATTTTACAGTCCTGGCAAGAAAACAAAAACGTCGTTTCACTTCTGTAACCATTGAATTAAAATAAAAGGATTTGGAATATTCCCACAGAATTTTACAAAAACATCAATTTGTAATTTGCTTCTGACCAACCAATTCCATTGCGTAATTATATCTTTGTTCATGATATAACAATTAGAATGACTAACAAAGTGAGACCAGCTTAAAGAGTTGTATTTTGTAAATATGGTATAGTATAATATGCATAACTATCATAAATATCTTTTATTGATAATATATCTTTTCACAACTTAATGTCTACTATAATTCAGTAGACTTCTATGAGAGCTACCAAGATTGTTAAAGAAGCTTTTCTTGCTAAAAAGGTCTTATTAATTAAGTTGAGCAACTCCCAAGTTGACCAAGTCTTTATTCAATTTGGTTAATTTATATGATTTCTTGATATACAAACTAGAATTATCATGCAGTGATGCACTTCAAATAGGTTAAAAATGAAAAATTCTCCCAATTGCACTCATGTGATTAGTTTTGCTATAATATGCCACTAGCGAATTTGATTCCAGGTTCTTGGTTGATAAGTATTTATAGTTTTTGCTAGTTTATGATTTTTGTCCATTTTTACGGTGGAACACCAACAATTTTCAAAATTCAAAATAGTTAAAAAAACTCAATAGACCATTCATTATTTAACCTTTTTGACTATAACCTTTTATGAGTCACATTCGCCAGATTGTATAGGCATCCTACAAAATAATTATCATCATCATTGGAAATAATTTCAATAATAAAAATTTTCCCTCTTCATTGTTCATTTATCATATTGAAAAATTGCACTTTAAGTTAAATTTTGTTTTACATTTCAAAATATCAAATTTTCATTTAGTTGTAACGTTATAAGGTTATTTTGAGTAGGTTTTCGGGTGAGGCAACCGATCCAATCAACCTTGAGATATAGTTTGTTTTAGTAAATCAAGGTCTTACAGAGGCTATAATTGTGTATAGATTCGAAATTAGAAGTTTATGACCAAAAATGAATTTTAATTTTTCACTATGAAAAAATGTAAATTCTATTTATGCACCGTAAAGTACTATGCATACACCGGAAAAAATTTCTAAAATCATATACATCACTTTTTACTTTGTATACACCATACATATTAAAAAACTATCCACGACTTGGAATAAAATAAAGTATGCATCTCATTTTACTAGTCTCTTTCATGCATTAATCAAACTAAGTAACCCTAATTTCAAAATCCCACAAATTCACTTTTGCAAGTTTCTAATTCATATACTTTAATGGAATTCAAAATATTTAGTTATTTGTATATATAGCAATTTCAATTTAATTTTGGAATATTAAAATGTTAAACTATTTAATTTTTAATGTTAAATTTAAACTAGATTTGATTTAAATAAAAGATTGAAGAAATATAGTACTTCGAATCATACTATTTTTGGTATTTAAATTCAAAATGTAATTTTTATATTCAATTAAAGTGAAAAAAGTTCAAATTGACTGCGCATAGGTCCAGCTTGAAACGGTATGAATATATTTAATATACGGAAAAAAATTAAATTTAATTCAATCGAAGATGTATAGTAATTTAGTTACTTTATGAAAGAAATTATATTTACTATAAACAATGCAGACAAAGAGGAATTCTATTCCATTTTCATTCTGTAATACAACAATAACTAAGGCTTGAAATGCTTGAAATGCCGACGACCCTTCGCGACGGCTTTCGACGGCCCTATTGCGACGGTTTCCGACGGCTTTCGACGGGCCGTCGGTGGCTGTCAAACGAAAGCCGTCTGAAATTCGCCGTCGGCGGCAGTCCGAAATTCGCGTTATACAGGTCTCGGCCGAGACATTTCTTCCTCATTTCAGCTAAACGAAAATAATCTCCTAAGATCCCTAAAACTCATTTTCAAGCTTCCAAACCCCAAATTCAAGCTTTCGGATCTTGTACGGCTCCTTAATCACTGTCTATTGCTTCTAATCTTAGGTATAATCCCTAATTTTTGCAAAAAGCCTAATTTTTAACCTAAATCAAGATTTTCCTAATTAGATAAATTAGGGCTAATTAGTGATTCTAATTATTTCTAATAGCCTAATGATGGTTTATTGTATGCCATGGAATACCTATTTCATTTGTTAGCTTTAAATTGTGAAAAGTATGTATAATTCGTGAATTTGTGTATATGTGTAAACCATTATATATGTGTTATTTTTAGCAAATTCTTGTGTTAGTTGGGTTGTTTATGTGTTCATATATGTGTGGTATTTGTGTTAATCATTATATATATACACGCATATGCATACTAATAATAAATAAATTGCATTTTTATCGAAAACATCGTAAAACAATCATTTACATATCTACTAAAATACGCTGAATTAACCTTGTTCGATAAAATACATGGAATAATGTGGTAAATTAATAATTTTTCGAAATATATAAAATTATTAAATTTTGAACCGTTTACAAACAATAATATATTACATAATAAATAGTAAGACAAATTATAAAACTTCCAAATTTTGTATAAGTTGTTTTTTTATTACGTCCCTTGGAGAGTTTTTGGCCCCGTCCGACAAGTGTTGTACATGATAATTATATAGATATTCGTTTTTTATATTCATCTGGTAAAATACTTGATGGATTTGTCCATGTATTGGACAAGTTATAATCACAGTAAACAATTACATTTCGTACATTATTTTATTTTAAACGATTCACAAAATTTCGTTGTCACTTTTCTTTTTTGTTTCCTGCATACACGCATTTGTGTACAATACAGGAAACAACGGGGAAATGTTGTCTAAATTCATTGAATCGTTTAAAACGAAATAAATTACAAAATGTAATTATTTACAGTGTTTGTAATTGGAAGTAGGATGACTGACCATCAAAATAGAAAAGTATAAACCAACATTTCAGTATTGTATTTTTAAGTTTCGCTAAATTGACGATATAAGATTATGTATCAATAAATTGAAAAATAAAATATCAATTCATAAAATGGCTAATATTTATTTTTAAATTTATGACATATTCTTTTAAATAATAAGTCTAATCGATTATTTTGTTGATCGAAGGAGATAGATGTATCAAAGAATGGGACTGAGAGGCTCAATAAAGGAAAAAATTTATAATGGTTAAATGTATTTGTTGAATTTGCTTTAAGTAATAACGGAAAATGATGTAGAAATTCGTTATCCGTGCAGTAGGTGTAAACATTTGAAGTATTTGTCACTAGATATTGTGAAAGTTCATTTGTGCAAAAACGGTTTCGTACCGGAGTATTATGTTTGGGATTGTCATGGAGAAGTTGTAGCACATGCTCCTACAGAGTCTGAATTAGAGGTGGTTGGTAATAAAATTGTTATGACAAATCGTATAGAAAATGTAGTTGAAGATGTAGCACGATCAACGTTCCCTACGGTTGAAGTTGATGACGACGATTTAAATATTGAAGAACCAAATATTGAAGATAAAAAAATTTACGATTTATTGGATGTTGCTAAGAAAACTCTTTGGGATGGTTGTAAAAGTGGCACTCAGCTATTAGTAACCATAGAATATACTGCGATGAAGACAAAATACAATATCACTGAAGCCGGATTTACAGCTATTGTATAAGCTGCAAAACGACATATGCCGCCTGATAATTTTATGTGTGAAAATCATTATGAAGTTAAAAAACTTATGTCGGCTTTTGGTTTACCATATCAAAAAATAGATACATATTTAAATGGCTGCATGTTATTTTGAAAGAAGGATATCACCCGTAGGAAGTGTAGAATATGTAATGAGGAAAGGTACAAACCAAGAAAAAAGAAGGGAAAGTAAGTTCCATACAAACGTATACATTACTTGCCCATAACTTCTAGGCTTCAAATATTATACGCATCTTTTGTAACCGTACCTCGTATGGGATGACACGGTGTGAGAATAGAGGACGAAGGTACGTTGACACATCCAGCCGAAGGAGAAGCATGGAAGCATTTTGACAAAACTTATACCACTTTTGCAATGGAGAGTCGTAATGTTAGACTTTGATAATGTACGGATGGTTTTTCACCATTTTCTCAATTTAGGGTTAAATAATCATCTTGGCCCATTATCATCACATCTTATAATTTACCTCCGTGGATGTGTATGAAAACTCCATATATGTTTCTTATTATTGCAGTTCCTGACCCCGACGATCCGACACAAGGAATCGATGTTTATTTACAACCGTTGATTTAGGAGTTAAAAACACTGTGGAACGAAGGAGTAGAAACATACGACGTTTCAAAGAGAAAAAAATCATATGTTTGCTACTTTGTCTTGGACTATAAGTGATTTTTATGCTTATGCAATGATTTCAGGATGGAGTACATCCGGTCGTCTAGCTTGTCCTTATTGCATGGAAGAAATACCAGCATTTTTTTATCGAGTAAGAAAATTTCATGGTTTGACTACCATCAATGTTTTCTCCATGTCAATCATTCCTTTAGAGGAGATAGGAAAAACTTTTTAGCTAATAGAGTAGAAACCAGACAACCACCAACAATATGCTCAAGTAAAGACATATATGAACTTGTAAGGGACTATCCAAAGATACATGAAACTGGAGTACAAACTGAAATTGTAGATAAATCGATTATTCATATTGGTGCAAACAAAGTATATTTTGAAAGTTGTCTCTTTGGAAAGATCTTTTGCTTTGTCATAATATTGATGTGATGCACAACGAGAAAAATGTATTTGAAAATGTTTTTAACACAATTTTGAATGTCAAGGGGAAGACTAAGGACGATTTGAAACCAAGATGCAATATACAAGAATTACGCAAATGTCCTGAGCTTCATATGAAACCAAATGATAATAAAATACCCAAAACATGTTATGAGTAGATAATAATCAAGTTAAAATTGTGTTAAAATAGGTGGAAGGGTTAAGATTTCCTGATGGGATTTCATCAAATTTTTGTAGATGTGTTGACTTTAAAAATGGTAAATTGAATAAGATATGCATGCACAAAAAGAATACAAAGGAATGTAGATGGAAATAATTCAAAGTGAAGATCATGGAGGACCCCACCCATCTTAATGTACAAATTAGAGGTTAATGCACATGCTTATGAATTAATGGCTTCATGTACACTTAAATGATGATCAATAAAAGCTAATGATTACTTAGCCTCCACACTTTCTCAAGGGTATTTTGGTCATTCTCCAAAAATATGAATTAGGGTTTAACATATGTATATATACCCCTTATGTTTTATGTAACCCTCATCTTCCTTAGTCCCTCTTAGTTTAATTTAGGCTCAAAATAGAAAGACAAGCTCTCTTTCTCTTTTCATGGCTACTTAGCCATTTTTATTTCATGTATTTTTCCTTTCTTTTATGCAATCTTAATTAGCGTTTTATTTTACTTACACGCTTTCTTTCATGCTGATAGTGTAGATTTTATTTTCATGCAAAGTAGATTAATTTTAACTCTTTTTAGTTAGCTTCTCTTTACCATTAGCTTTCATTTTCATTTCTTATTTCTTTCATGTTGCTAGCTACATTTTTTAATCAAATGACAAATATGATAGGCTAAACCCCTTCAATTTGGGGGTAATGAAGCTCTCTAATTATGTAGCTTCAACTATTTGTTAATTCATGCACCTCTTTTTGTGCTGTGATCAATGAAGTATTTTATTTGTGTTCTTGCTTTGAATTTGATAGCCTATATTGTTGACATCAAATACGCTATGCTTAAACAATCACTAACACAAATGCCTCTTCGTCAAAATATGATTGTGGCATAAAAAGTGATTTGAATTTCAAACGATGGTCTATATTTCTAATCAATAGTTAATAGGCCATACTTAAAATAGCTTTCATTTTCATTGTCAAGTTTCATGAAAGTTATTAAGTGGTTTAATGTGTGTGTTATAGTTTGATGGCTTATGTTGGCTAATCAATAGCAAAAATATGCTATACTTATGATAAGCACATCAATTAAAGCACTAATGACCGTAGAAGAGAGATCATGATTTTGTATGTGTTGAAATACATGATTTAGAGAATCGGTTTATTCTCTAAATTGTCATTTAACTCTTATATTTGCATCTCTTTTCTTTTAGTTAGTTAGATAATTCTCTAATTCTCTAGCTTAAGTTTCATTTCAACTTTGGTTAATTTGAATGAATAGGAGATTTAAATCAACAATTCCCTGCGGATCGACCGTACTCGCATACGTGCTACAATCGTACGCCGTGCGCTTGCGATTATTTTTATTTAAAAATTCGTTCGGCTACTTTCTAACTCAATAGACATTTAGCCATCCAAAAAAGGGTTGAGATTTATAGGTTTTTAGTAGGATGACAAATAAAGCTATCGAAGACGAGCAGGAGGCTGACAGATAGCTATTAGGAGTTACTGATTTATTTTGTTTATTCCGTCGTGTTATATTAAGTCAATTATTACTGTATGGTACTCCGGTCAACCAAGGGGGCATCATCATATGCCGCTCTTGGCGTATTTATGTAATAATTATATTTTATCTGAACCTGGAAAAAGTTTTGGATTATGTAACTTGGATATGAAAATTTGTTTTGAAATGTAATGAAAAGTGTTGTTTTTGAAATCTATGATTTTAGTTCATATTCAAGGGCTTATGATATTATGGATACCATTAACATATCTTATTTGGTCACTGGAAGTTAATACTATGGATGATTGCAGCATCTGTAGCGCTTAGCTTCGGACCACCAGATAAGGGATGTTACAACTAGGTTCACTGACTGATATTAACGTTCTATGGTAATCATATTTATTTAATGAATTATGTAATGACATATCACCTCCATTCAATTACAAAATAAGAGACAAAGATCATTCTATAGGTTATTATCTGGTAGATTGAATCTACTCAAAATGGAAAACGCTTGTGCAAGCTTACAAAAGTCCAAAAACGCAAAAGAAGTCAGGTTCATCAAACAACAAGAGAGTTTGACGAAAGATGTGGAGCGGGTATTTGGAGTGCTTCAAGGTAAGTTTCGTATATTAAGAAAAGAGGCATACTACCACAATCCGACGGTATTATCTTATATCATATATTGTTGTATAATTTTACATAATATGGTTGTCGAAGAAGAACGTAGAGGGTACGAGCTTCAACTAAGAAACTATCTAGACATTGTTGTAGCATTTCAAAGAAAAGCATTTAAGGACCCAGATACTTTTGCTGAGTACTTGCAAAAAATAAATTGACATTCGAGATCCACAAGCTCATCTTGATCTAAGAGAAGAACTAGTGGAACACTGCTAGGAATATATAGGAAACCATTAGTAGAAGTGATGTTTAGATGGTGCTTATGTTTCATTTATCTTTTGTAATAAGTTGTTGTTGTCGTTTTGTACTAATATTTGTGTTTGAATTTGTTATATCTACCATACTAAGTTGTTGCTGACGTATTAAAAGTAATAGCAACAGCAAGAATGCCAAGTCAAGATGAGCTTGAAACTATAACAATAGCAATAACAACAAAGTTGATAATAATGGCGTTACCAATAACTCCAACTAATACAGCGACAATCATATTAACAACAACACTAACAATGACATTACAACCAACACTTACGAGATCAAATAATCGATGCAATGCTAAGATATATTGAAGGAACCTAGTTATCTACTACCCCCTTGACGTCTATGGTGCTCCTCAAGTTGCTTCTCCATATACATCATCTGCACTGTATTGAGTTCGTTTAAGTTGAAAGTTAAAAGAGCCATATCATCAGCTCTTTGTTGTCGAGCTAATTCTCGTTTTCTTAACTCTAGCTCGTCATTTCTTAACTTTTGTTTTTCATCGTGTCGCCGTCCATTGCCCTTTCAAATCTCTTTGTTTTTTTTCATGTATAATTTGTTGGCATCTTCAGCAGGTGACATACGCTCTCCAATATGTTTATAATATGCACGGTAATCGGGGGTGGGTTTTTTCTTATCCTTGAACCTTCCCGTTGGCCTACCACGTGTACTAGTTGTGAAGGGGATGTCTTCATGTGGATCAGAACTAGCAGGGCTAGGTTCATCGCTCATTTTTCTTGGAAGAAAGCGCATTACTAAATATTCTTGTCGTATGCGACTCCATTTTTCCTCTTTTGTGAGTATGTCATAGCAATGGTGCAAGTTGAATGGTTGATTATTATGTTCTGACATATACACTGCATTTGCTTGATTGAGCTGTAGATAATGAAGTACTCTAAGAAGAATATAACATAATACTTGATAATTTGAACTATAAATTTAAAATCATTACCAGGTCCATGTCGTTTGCCCCCACTTTGTTGCCTTGAATGCAGGCCGACCATAATTTCTTTTCAACATTGACAAGCGACATTTATTCTTTTTCTAGACTGCTTCAAAGAATCAACCGTTTGTGGAAGACTATTTGGACTTCGAAGGTTAAACATATTGCATACTGAATTCCAAAAAGAAGTTTCACTTTGGCTCGTACCTTTCTTATTGTCTCTATAACATTCAATCCAAAATAATGCTAATTCAGCTTGCTCGTCCGGCGACAATTTAACCATTTTTGGGGCTTTTGGTTCCACATTTGAATATTCAATAATGTTGATTCTCGTTGGTTGATTTCTCCAAGTTTGAGCAGAAGACAAATTAGAATTTCTATAAACATCTTCTTCTTCGACTATTTCATTGCCATCGAATTCGGTTTCTGGATTTTCAAATATGTTGTCTCCAAATTGATTATTGAAATTTCTTGATAAATTTTGTGAACGATAAGGTAATACTGACCGTTGTTGGATATTGGGAAATACGTAGTTTTGATCATAGTTAAAGTTTTGTTGAAACGAACTATTCGGCGAATAAATTGATTGGCTATTGTAAACGATAAGGCGATATGGTCCGTTGTTGGCTATTGAGATTTCTGGATTTTCGAATCTTGTCGAGAATGGAAGAAATTTTGATTTTGTTGTGGTTGATACGAATTTGGCACTTGTTGTCTCACCATGTTGAGAATTATACATATGATGATTTAGTTGAGTCGGATTCTGATTATCTGATCTTATTTGAGATAGAAATCTAGGAGATGAAGATTTCTGAGGTTTTCCTTCTGAATTTTTCGACATTACTGATATTATTTGAAGAAAGTACGTTGATGAGAGTAAAAAATGTAATTGAAATGGTGTAAATAAAATTTTGAAATTTGAAAGCTATGTAGAGGGGGATGGAGAGGGATAGACAACGGTCGTGTGGTAATGGGTGTGTAGCCGTTGGCACTTAGGCAACGGTCTAGTATGTGGCTATTGGCACTTAGCTGGCTATTATATAGTCGGCTATTATATAGCCGGCTAAGTGCCAACGGCAATATAATAGCCGTTGTCTTAGCCTGCTAAGAAGTAACCCCCCTGGGTTGCTTTCGCAACCTTTCGGGTTGGCAAAGCAATCCAGGAGAGCTCAACCAACCCCTGTTGGAGTTTGATTGCTTCCCAACCGACATTTAGTTGGGAATGCTCTAAAGGAGATCGCTGTTTAAAAATTTTCACATACGAAAATAATATATGAAGCATTTATTAGCATTTTACCACGTTGTTACTCGTTGGTTACATTCAAAACAAAAACTATAAAAAAAAACCATCCACTTTAAGATAACACAACACCTTTCCAAAAAAAGTGTAGTACAACAAAAATAATACTTAATGGTTCATATACACATTAAATATGAGAAATAAAGAGCATGAAAAAGATCAACAACATTGCATAGTACGACACCCACATTAAATTATGTTTCTATTTTTCTATGGAAGAACGATCTATTTCACTACCTTCATTAGCAAATTACCAAAACTATATAAATAACAGACTGGCTATCTATTCATCTGCTATGGTCAAAGTTTTCATTTTTATCCTTAATGGGATGTAACAATATTTAACTAATTTATTAGCGCATGTGCCGGCTGGATATCTTTGCAAATTTGTGAGTGATTTAATTCTTTAGTATAATCGTTGCTATTTTTTGAGAAGAAGAGACAATATCATAATCGATTGTATATGATTTCTCTTTATCTCATGTTCAATCTTATGATTTCTCTCTATTTTGGTGGGCTATTATGCAAAGTTGAAGTTCATTTTGATTACATTACTTCAGTATACTTTGGATATAAGACATTTCTGCATCTTCATCTTTTTCAAAAGACATATGTATGTAATTTTACTCTTACATGGTATAGGCATATTAGATTACTACCAATTTTATTACAGTTCCCATAGGTATATGGTCTATACTTATCTTGAAGTTGCAATTTTGTTACGGTCTCGCTTTTAATAATCAAAATAATGAAAGAGAAGTTGTGTTGTGAAGCGTTGGATGTGGATGAAGGGTTAGGTCCTTTGAGAAAACTGAATTGGAGAGATTTACTCATATTTGGTAACAGCCACATCACCCATTACGAGTAACCTTTCCACCATGGACATACCAACTAAAGAAGAGTAGAAGCAATTTCCTATCGAGATACAGTTCAGATTAGAATCCACTCTTGCTCTCTAGGGTATGTGAGCAAGCCAAGCCATTGAAGTTTAGATTATTTTGATAGGTCATTGAGTTTTTGTTCTCTACATTATGTGGTTAAACCAGAAGCTTGCATGCTGCTTCTATTGCAAATGTTGCTGCTTTTTTGTGATAATCTATTTTCTCCTGTAGCACTTTTCTTATATCTTTACTTATTTGTGATAGTTTATTCTTCCTTGCATTCCTTTTCTTTTATCATTGTGTTGTTCTCGTGATATATACATACTTATGTTGTAAATGTTGTTACTTTTTTGTGATAATTTATTCTTCATTGTAGTAATTTTCTTTTATCATTGCTTTTTTTACAAACAAACATACATGGTGTGTCCCATTGAATTTCAATCTCTATGCCCCCAAGTGTACTATTGAATCTCAAATCATGTATTACAATTATTTAATTCATCCACCACACCCAAATAGAAGATATAAGTTATATGGGCACTCACCAGTCCTAGTAATATGGGCAAGACTAAATGTGGATGTTCATTAAACAAATGCACGATTACAGGTTATGGCCCATGAAAGTAGCATCTATGCACATCTTGATATATCATCAATATACGAAAACAAAGATGAATCACTTATAAACTCGTCACACAAGTTTACAAATTAGATTTCCATTACTTTGGAATGCTGTATTAGTAATTTGAATAATAACTATGTTATAATTAATTATAACAACAAACTATAGCAATAACGACAACAAATTACTGTGTTAAACTAAAGCGATAAACAAGCGTTGTACTACTTCACAGAAACAGCACAACGTTGAAACAGAAAGATTACAGAACGATGTATATAAATATATAAATAAACAAATAATCTAACTGAATGAAGAAGTAAATTTATTTCGAGGCTTGTCGTAACAATTTCCTTTAGACTTTATTCAAAGTCTCAGAATTGATCTGATCTAGATTGTGGTGTGTATGATCTTCTGTGTGATACGCAGGAGTGCACGGATTTTAGAGTTTTCAGAAACGAGGAGGAAAAGAGAAAAATCGGAGTAGGAAACTGATCAGGTTTCCTACTCCTTTTATAGGGCGAATTCCCAACGGTTATGTCCGTTGGTAATAGCCACGTCTCTTCGTCTGCAACGGTCAAAAATAGTCGCGTCTCTTCATTTGCAACACCTATTTTGTTTGAAAAGCAGCGTCCGTTCAAACAGTTCGCAGCGGCCATTTCTGTTGGGAAAATCCACGTTCATTCAAATCCAATAGTCGCTTCTGTTTGAATTTAAACAGTAGAAAACTGTTTACTTCTGTGCAGTAAAAATATAACACGGTCCATTGTTATTGGATCCGCACCCAGCCAGGTTCGGTACTGACAGCACGTGCGCGTGCGTTTTACTTTATGGCCATATAGGTCTTCCCCCTCGTACAAAATTACCTGACCTTAAGGGCCAATATGGGTTTGAGGAAAGTAGTATATAAACATGAATATTAACTTATTTTTGCCGATGTGGGACAATATCTCATTCATCAATAAAGGCCTCTAACACATCTTGCTTCCTTGAATCTTGACATTGAATTTGAATGGGGTTTGTGCCCACTGCATAATTAAACATGTGCAATAGTAATAATAGTAACTATGCATACGTATCTCGTACGTGGGTACGAGTAGTCGAAATGAGGCTTGGGTTCTGCTAAAAATAACCGGTTCGATTCCTACCATGTGCTTCTCTGCCCTATATAAATTTACCCGGGGGTATGGGGGCTTGAATCAGTGGACGGATTTACTATACCCTCCTCAGGAGTTTACCGACCCGTCGAGTTCACCTGGGTTTCAAAAAAAACTATGTATATGTATCACGTAATTCGCTAACCATTTAAGTCGGCAATTAATAAATTACCGCACCATAAACACTAATAGCAACAGTACAATTAAAGTAGCGTTCTTTTCAAAGTTCATATTTTGAGTTGGTATGAACAGTAAAATCGAAACGGATTATTTATAAACTTATCAAACGGCCTGGGTTGGATCAAATGGGTTGGTCGAGTTTGACAACCCATTTATGACACATTTAATAAGCCCGTTACCCATTTAAAGATTTAGATTGATTTAACTATTAAAAAAGACAGATTAAATTTTAATTCTAAATTTTATGTTTTGAATTTCAATAAAAATTAAATGTTCAAAATCAAAAATTTTAATTCTAAATTTTATCGAAATTCAAATATGAAGATTGAGTTTGTTATTTGCTTAAGTGCAACCGTTACTCACCATAGAGAATTACAACATGCGCTCATAAGATAAAATATCCGAGTATTCAATACAATCCGTAATATAAGTGAAAGTTAATCAGTTAAAATCTCGTCTGATTTCGAGATAGTATGAAGAGGTAATTGCAGTTTGAATAAAAAAATAACGGCTTCTATCTAGATGGAGTTCAAATATGGAAATGTAGCCTGTTATTTTTAAGCACAACTGTTAGTCAGCATGAATAACTACAGTATGTCTTCACAAGATAAATTATCCAAGTGTTCCATATTATCCGTAATTTAGATGGGAGTTAATCGGTCGAAGTATTGCCCGATTCTGAGTTAGTATAAAGAATTTACTGCAGTCTGAACAAAAAATAGCGGCTTCTACTTGGACGAAGTTCAAATATAGGGATGTGGCATGTTATTTTCTAAGTACAATTATTAGTCACCATGAAGAAATTACAGTGTGTGTTCACAAGGTAAAGTATCCGAATGATACATATTGTCCATAATTTAGATGGAAGGTAATCGATCGAAATCTCATCTGATTCTTAGTTGGTATGAATAAGTTGCTGCAGTCTGAACAATAACGGTTTCTGCTTGGGTGGAGTTCAAATATAGGGATGTGGCATGTTAATTTTTAAGTATAACACTGGGCATCATGAAGAAATAGAGTGTGCATTGACAAGATGAAATATCCGAGTATTCGGTATTGTCCGTAATTTATGTGGAAGTTCATCGGTTAAATTCTCGCTATACGATTCCGAGTTAGTACGAATAAGTTATTGCAGTTCGAATTAAAAAAATATCGACTTCTTCCCAGTGGATTTCAAATATGGGGATTGGGTTTTGTTATTTGTTAAGTACGACCGTTAGTCAACACGATGTATTTTCAAATTTTTAAAATTCTTATTTTCCATATTTGTATTTTCAAATTTATATTTTCAAATTCTACGTTTTTAATGAATTATTAAATGAGTTGTCTATTTAACCTTTTTAAAAATGGATCAATCCAATCCATTACTCATTCAGTAAAGATTCATAAATTGTTTGATCCAACTCATTTATAAATAAGGTAAGTGAATTGGGTTAATGAATTGAATCATATTTTGACGTGTAGTTGTGTATAAAAATCAAAACTGATGTTTATTTAATTAGTTGTTATTTTATTTATTAAAATGCAACTTATTATGTTATTATTGACGTACTAAGTTTGAAGTCCGCCGAGTTTTGTGCATCTTCATATGCAATTTTGTACTTGGTATCATGATGTTTTGTTGTTGGCCAATGTTGCTATTTGTTTACGTTGAAGCATTTAACGTTCAGCTATTGTTTTTGAAGTTGTATATGTTGTAGTCCAGTGCTTTTACAACCATCTTGCTTTGTTACTTTCGCAACAGGAAGCTGGTTTAGGTGATTATTACCATGATCGAATGCTACTTTTCATAATATCGAAGGGCTAGCTTCATCTCGACCGACATTCTGCTCTCGAGAGGGTGTGGTTCTGAACGATTCATGTGATGTGTTGTCCCAAGGACATTTGCATTTGTTAAGGAACTACCAGCGTAGCCATTGATCGAAGGCGACTGAAGTGCTTTCATCAAATGATGTGTGTCGACTGAGCCATTCCCATCCCAAGTGGCGGTTCGATTCGGCCTGGCCAGGTCGGAAAGAGATTCTAAACAGAGAATATGCGCACCGAGAATAGATATCTATCTTAGCTAGCGAGGGCGCCTCTGGTGGTCCCGCTGCGGTTTCTGCCAATTAATATACTGGACCCATTTCATTTTTCTTCGACTCTACTTGTAGCCAGCCATGTTAGCTCCCAACCCTTTCTAACAAAAAGGCACTCATCGACCGCCCCCTTTTCTATTCAGCTTTGCTTATATATATAGGAGTTTTCAACTTTTATTTCTTCCTCTGAAGCAAACATGTAACCACATTACTCGAGTTCATATACCCCCAAGTCAACAGATGCTTTAGTAGCACAAAAGTACACGCTTTCGATTTCCCAACTAATATGCTTGTTGCACCCTACATTTCAGATCATTGTCGTTTTACAGTTGTCTACGAAATATTCCTCATCTATCAACCCTCTTAAAACCGCAAGCATACATAGATTTCTTTTTTTGCAAAAATGGACAAAACTAGACTAGTCAGATGCTTTCGGAGCATCCGAAATCATTTTTCGATGTCGAATATCCACATCAACGGATACGGACAAATGACGGATAATTAACCTATCCATTAACAACCAATAAATCAAAAATTGTAAAAAAAAAATTTAGTTTAAAATAAATAATTTTTCAAATCCCATTATTTATAAAAATGTTAAAAATTAACAAATATAATGATAATAAATGATTTCAAACAGTCGATAAACATTAAATGAATATAATATAAATTACCAATTTAACGAAAATAATAAATGAATTTCTTTCCACCCACCAAAATGCATATAATTTGAACTTTAATTTTGAAATCAAACAAATAATTTTCGAATGCAGATGACTTCGTATTCACAACCGCAATTGATTTTTCAAATGGAGATTTTCACTTCAAGAACTTACTGAGCAGGATAATAAATTTTAAGGACGCTACTTCTAAAGATTAGTTTTAACAACATTTTACAAAAAAAAATTATCATTATTAGTTATCTAAAAATAATGATAAAAGATTTATCATTTTCCTATATAGCTTAAAAAGACAAATAAACTTATAATTACGCTGTAAATTGTCCTTAAAATTAATTATCTAGAAGTGCTAAAACTTGTTACCCTATAAATAAAAGCCCCTCAACTTAATTTCCATTGTTCTTTCAAACATCTAACATTTATCCATTTTTTGATGCGGACGAATTTCAAATTTTTCGAATATCCATGAACAAATAAGTACTATTTTATAATATATACACACACACTATGTTGAAGTACATATATGATACACACACACGATAGGAACTGACATGTTTGCATACGACAGGAACTAACATATCTGCTGCGGTGTAAATCCTAACTCTTACATAGACATGTCAAACCTTGTATGTTTTGTTATGTTGCACACGCACGTATGCACGTATGTGTATATAGTATATAATACATATATACATAGATTATATGAAAACAAATCACAATATAACTTGTTATGTTGATTATTTCATTATCCCTCGTTTAAGCTTCTGCTGATTCCAGATCACCAGTTACATTGTTCAATGCATACTTTATCCTAGTTTTGTCTCAATCATCGAAATAATTCACTATAAAACAAACCTTTAATATTCTGAAATTCTTTTAAATCAGTCATTCATTAGACACAAATCCAATAAACTTATTCTCCAAAATGACAACTTCTAAAAAGTCTCATATTACGAAATATTTTCGAAAAGCAAAATTATGTTCAAGATTCAATAACACAAAGCTCACAATAATTTAAAAGAAAACAACTAGAATAGAGAACCAGTCATCTACTTGATCTTCTTCTTGGGCCTCAGCTGAAACAATATTTAGAATTAAAAAGAACTGTCAAAACCATCTATACCTCTGTAAAAGCAGATCAAATATAATAACAAGGCATAGATAAACAAATTAGTTTTGTTTACCTGATTGCTATGACCACACTTTTTCTTCCTGCAATTAACAGCCCTGGGGTGGAGTCTTGCATAGCACCTGTTACCAAAAACAGAATAAAATTCATTAGAATGCAACAAAAATCAACTGTCCATTAAAATCATATATTGATATAGATAATAATCATATGCCAAGCTTATTTTGAAACATATGCTCAGTTGATTTTATAATCAACTTCGAATCCTTGTTGATCAATAATGCATTACAAATACAAATCCAAAATAGGTTTACAAGGATGAAAAAGTTTAGGACTGCAGTAATTAGCTGTAAAATTTAAAAAAACATTCCTTTCGGTAAAAAGCTAAAAAGAAACACATTGGTACAAGTACTCATAGCATGCCAAAATGTGCAAAATTTTAATTGATAGATAAAAATTTGGTACCAAGAACTTAAGGTTTAATGAAGCATATTTAACACCCATGCACGTTAGGAAGAATCCATGCATGCTAGTCCCCTTCCAATTAATATGCGATGTACAAATACAAGCGAGGGGTTGAATCATGTATGATAAACAACATCATGCAACTACCAAAAGGATTGAGCACCAACATGGCTATTCTGAATACAAACATACCTCATTTGATGTAAATTAAAATGACAGGTCAGAGTAATTATGCCTCAAAATTGCAAGTTCATAAACATAAAAGATTTCACACATCTAATTGAATCATCATTCCTGTCTTTTAATATATAATTTTCTAAAAAAAAATAAGATGAGAAGTACAAGGAAAATTAGGAAGTAACATAGCCAAGCTCAGTTGTAAATAAAATAACTTGGGAGAAGGATCACTTTCCTTCTCATTTGTTAAAGACAAATTCAAATATACCTCAATGTAGACAAATTTAAATACAAACAACTAAGCATTCTGTATTCTTGCATAGCACAATTAATATGTTAAGGGAACGTTACTTTTCATCATGAAATGCTTTTTAATTGATATTAAAAAATAAGAAAGGCGCAAAATCTTAAACTTAATCAACACTAACACGCAATAAAACCACTCATTCTCTTCTTTATCCCCACCTCATTTTTGCATATATACCAAACACATAGTAACATAAGATTGAGAAGAGAAAAAATAGCAACTGCTTTATGAAAATAAAACTACCAGCAATTTTTCAAAAGTGGAAAACTACTCCGTCCTATTATATATGGGTACAAAGAGAATTCAGTATCTACAATGTACAAATTGCAAGATAAGGCTAGGGGTGCTATGTTGCAGAGCTGAGCATTAGATATCACAACGCCTCAACCAAGGCGCTCGCCACAAAAATTTAATAATAATTTTTTTGCATTAAATAACTAGGATATTAACTACATACTTATATGAAATTGAACTGATTTTGAATAGCTCTTCGCTGTTTTTTAGTTTGCTACTGGTCAATATGTGTGCGAGCGTTGCGCATATTCAATTACTTCTTATGTAATTGAACAGATTTTGAATACAATTGCTATTCTGAATGTGGGTGTATGCAATTGTTTAGGGAATAAATTTCAAAATAAATCAAGTAATTTCATATAGTAGTTTATAAAGGCAATAAAAATTTTGCTGTGACTATAATTAAATATTAGTATACAGGTTCAACTTAAAAGCTACAAGATAAAGTGTACAAAATAGTGAACGATTCAAATTTTTATATAGCTAAATACTCTAATTTATGTTCAACTAATATAAAATATATATAGAATAAAATTTTGAGAATAAATGAAAACAAGAAAGGAAAACAAATACTACATTTAAATCAAATCTTCAAGTAACTTCTACACTGCCCTAGTTTAAAATTATGAAATACTACAATTATCGATGATGTCTATATAATTTGAAATGGGATATAGAAAGCAGAATCAAAATTGAAATTCTATTAGAAGATGAAGAACTTCAATAAATAAAGTAACTGAGTTCTTTTCTTGTGATTACACTTAACTTATTCAAAGCAGAATAATTAAGTCAAACCAAAAACGAATATTTTCGTACCACTCTGACAAAGAGCGAAATAAAGCATCAAAGAAGATAAAGTGTCGTGCTAAAACAACAAAATAGCACCTAAATGATGCTGCACAGCAACCCGGCAGAAATTTTGGTAGCATATTAAGTACACAGAAACATAAGAAACATGACATAAGTGTAAGCCAACAATACCATCCAAAAGATCATAAAAATAAATAACTAAAGGCTGAGTAAAGTTGGCAGAAGTAAAACTACTTAATTTAGCAAATGAAGAAATTGCCTCAAAACATTGTTTGTTTAGGGACAGAGTGCATTTGCAAATAAAATTAGTCAGAAAAACGTATAACAAAATTGATGTTCCAGTAATAAAGGGCCCAGAAAATCACTAGGTTTAAATCAGATCCAGGCGAGTGAAACTGGAAAGTTCAATTATAGTTTTGCAAGATTTGTTCATAAATTGTTTGGATCGTCCAATATCGAACTCAAACAAGAAGCTGATCTTGCTTATATAATCCAAACACTAGTTAAAACTCGGCAATCACTGAAAGCTACAATAGAGAAGTCAGTACCAGGTTCAAACAGAATCTGTATAACTTGTAGCAGAAAATACATCTCGTTAAGCATATTAAGTACACCTAAATGATGCTGCACAGCAACCCGGCAGAAATTTTGGTAGCATATTAAGTACACAGAAACATAAGAAACATGACATAAGTGTAAGCCAACAATACCATCCAAAAGATCATAAAAATAAATAACTAAAGGCTGAGTAAAGTTGGCAGAAGTAAAACTACTTAATTTAGCAAATGAAGAAATTGCCTCAAAACATTGTTTGTTTAGGGACAGAGTGCATTTGCAAATAAAATTAGTCAGAAAAACGTATAACAAAATTGATGTTCCAGTAATAAAGGGCCCAGAAAATCACTAGGTTTCAATCAGATCCAGGCGAGTGAAACTGGAAAGTTCAATTATAGTTTTGCAAGATTTGTTCATAAATTGTTTGGATCGTCCAATATCGAACTCAAACAAGAAGCTGATCTTGCTTATATTATCCAAACACTAGTTAAAACTCGGCAATCACTGAAAGCTACAATAGAGAAGTCAGTACCAGGTTCAAACAGAATCTGTATAACTTGTAGCAGAAAATACATCTCGTTAAGCTTAAAACTATGTTGGATATTGAGGACTGCGAATTAAAAAAATATGTAAAGGAATAAAACAAAAGAATCAATGTTCAAGTAAATAAAAGGCCATGGATATTCAATCAAATCCAGTAGAGTGAAGCTGAAAATTTTCATTATTATTTTGCAAGAATTGTCCATAAAATCGTCTGAATCGTCTAAATAATGAACTACAAGAAGCTGAACTTGCTCACGTATAATTTTACAAACTTCAGATGAAACGATTTTTAATTACAGAGTTGAAAAATGGACTAACAGTGTTATCGGCAACTGTTAACATAAGATTTGAAATGTGGATACAGAGTCCAAAAATATTTTGTTAACATATAATTGTCACATTATAAAAGAAAGGTTAACAGTTTTATCGGCAACCATTATAATTTTGAGTTGCATTTGCACTATCAACTCTATTGGCTTCAAGGATGTAATATGTTTAGTTTTATAGAAAACAATCGCTATGAATAGTTTCTAGTGAAGAATGCCCAAAAAATTGCCATTTTTCAGCTTTAATGTGTTTGCGCTAGCTAATAATATCACGGAGAAAATTTTGGCAGTTGGAATGTTATAATACCTCAACAATTGAGGTTGAATGGTTTTAATTGATTCGTCAATCCAGCCACAGGTTTTATGGTATATTTAAATATAGTAGGTTAAGTAAATAAATGAAGTATACATAAGTATTATGTTCTCAAATTCTATAAATGATTGATTTGTAGCCAGTCGGTGTAGAATTCTCAAATGCAATTACAAAGGATGAAAATCCTAAAAACCACAAGAAGGAAATCAAACACCAACGATCAAATCACTCGTAAAATTAGAATTGGAGAAGGTGCTGGTGCCGCAGAAATACTCCACGAAACCATGTGTTAATATAGCATGGCTATGACTCAAACGCTTCCATGAAATGGGAAGGCGATCTTAAGTGCCTTGCTTTGAAAACACTGAACTTAATATAATTTATGAATGCGTGATCATCGATAAGTTCATCATCTAAACTGGATTGCAAACGCAGCAGATGAACATGCCAACCTCAAATGAAACAAGGGGCTAAAAAGAATAATTTCACCATAAAAGGCCAAGTTTTCATGAAAGAGACAATTTGCTACTCTCTTAATTTCTTAAGTCTTATAATTACTGATCCAACAGCAACTAGAAATACAAAGGAAGACATTTTCATAGTTAATAAGCAAACATCATGATCAAAATATATAATTGTCAAATTAAATTAAATTTTTACTAATCCAGAAGACTAAGGTAAGGTCACCGGATTGATGATGCCATAAAACAAAACGAAACATACATAAAGCGTAAGAATTCACATATGAAGAAAACGTACGTTGTATATTGATTTGCAAAAGTATCAGTAGAAAACTTACTTGCGGCATATGGTCTTATCCTGATTATACTTCCTTGCAAGAGCCATAAGGGAGGGCTCAATAAGTCCACCTCTCAACCTTAACACCAAATGCAAAGTCGACTCTGTGCATCATTTCGCACAAAACATAAAAAATTATCGTCAAATTATACAGACGCCTATCATAGTAAAATACAACAGCAACAAAGAGAGAGAGAATTCATCTTTACCTTTCTGAATGTTGTAATCGGCCAAAGTCCGACCATCCTCGAGCTGCTTTCCGGCAAAGATCAACCTCTGCTGATCGGGAGGGATTCCTAAAAAAATAAACAAAATAAATTAAGAATCGACTAAAAAAATGTCTAAAAAAAGGGAATAGATTAGTTAGTAGGAAGAAACCTTCTTTGTCTTGGATTTTGGCTTTCACATTGTCGATCGTATCAGAGCTTTCGACTTCGAGAGTAATGGTTTTCCCGGTTAGGGTTTTCACGAAGATCTGCATCTTTGATTGCGGATGATGAAGTTCTAGCACCTGACGGCCAAAATTTATACTGTTTCTACTGGCTAGGGTTTGTGTTATCTGCGGGAAGACGAAATTGCCCTTTGATATTTTCACTTAAATTTCGTTTGTCACAGCCACACTGCTCAACTGTTATCAGTCAATACGGACGAATCAAAATAAACAGTTGGGATAAGCCGGATTTATACCCTACAAACTACCATTTTTCCTTCTACTTTTAACACCATGTCAGAATTCTCATTTTTTAACATAAAAACGCATTTTCTTTTTGTGAATCGTTCTTCTTCCGTGCTTCTTTCAAACGTCATTTTCGTGCTTCTTTCAAACGTCATTTTCGTGCTCCTTTCAAACGTCATTTTCGTGCTCCTTTCAAACGTCATTTTCGTGTACCCTTTCGTGTCGCAAACAAACGCTTTCTAAGGATGGGTTTTTACGAAATTAAAGTTGCACACGAAAGGAGCATTTTGAACGAACACGAATAGAGAATGATCAACAAAAGAAAATTGCATTTTTGTATTGCAAAAGGGACAGCGAAAGATGGTATTTACTTGTAGTTTTATTCGTTTTAAATTGTTTTAAGTATTTATGAATGTACAACGGTAGTTGAGATTAAATTATAAAAAATGTGCAATTAAAAAACATAAATCTTTAATAATAGTTGTAATACTATTGGTGTCACACTTTGTTGGTATCAACGTGAACTACCAAAAATGCCCCTCTATAAATATTATTAAATATTACTATTGCTCAAAAATATGATCTAACAGTTAATTTTTTTTAATAATTCAAAACGTACTTATCTTATTATCGCTTAGAAATAGGATCTTACGAATAAACTTTTTTCAAAGTCATTTTTTACCAATTAATAACAGAAATAAAAATTTAAACCAATATAAAATTAAATCCATTCTTTAGTAATTAATAATAGAAATAAAAATTCAAACGCCCCTAAAGATAGGATCTAATAATTAAACATACTTTACAAATTCAAATGCTTCTAAAAATATGATATAAAATTAAACTTTCTTTAAAATTCAAAATACTTCTCTACAAATATACAAATCTTAGTATCACTTGAAATTTAAAAAAAAAAAATTTACAGATTTAAATATATACAATATATAACAAAAATAATTCACGCGCGAAGCGCGTGCCATTACACTCGTATTAAAAAGGAAATTAGAAATACAAACACAATACAAGTAAATGAAACAAAATACCAAGAATGAAAGTGGGTTGTGTTTTTTTTTTTAAATGTTTGTCACTGCCCTTTTTTATTTTTATGAAAAATGTCACATTAGTATTGATATTGTTTTATTTTTTTACAAAAATATGTTTATTGATTTAATTTTTACAAAAATATCACATTTTTTATTTTCAAAAATATCACATTTATGTGTATTTGAGTATTGACATTTTCGACTTTGAGAATAAATACTGGACGGTTTTGACCCTAAAAACTTGTAAGAATTATAGCTTTTAGTGAGAGCCGAATTAGAATTCGAAACCATTTTCAAAAGAAATATATGATGGTTTCTCATTTCGTAGAGTGGTCAAATGGATTTTTGGACTTATGATTTGAAAGATAAAACAATTTGAAGTTAGATGGTTTTTGCATAGATTAGCAGGTGATTAGAATAAGACGTTGGCATCCGACGCCGGGTCCGGCCGTTTTACGTTTCAGACTTCAATGAATCATTCTCGCCGCCCTAATTCAACTGGGCTATGGAAGGTGTATTCCAGTTCAAATATCTAATGCATCGAAAGCGTGGACGTGTTGAACTTCTAAACTAGACAGTCCAAGCTTGATAACACACCTTAAAGCTCATGTATACAAATCAAGTGGAATATAAGGTTTTTGGGTATGAAAAAAAACTGCATAAGTTACATTGAGAACGTGAATTTTACATATCAAACTTAGTACGAGACGCGTTTACATATCACAATACTAATTATGAATTTTGAAAGTAGTGAAATGGTTTTAAGAAATGAAGATGTGGATTCTAAATCGGTTCTCGTTGAAGTAGTCATGAGTGAATTTCAAAGAATAGACTATTCTCCACGTTATACATCTTATAGGAACCGAATGTGGATGGATGATGTTCTTTTTAATGTAGAAGTCAGAAAATTTTAAACGGAAAGTAATTGTTGTGGACATCTTTAAAAAGTATTCTACAACACATTACATTTCACCATTAGATTTTTCCGAACTAGCTAGAATATTTATGTACATTATAAAAGTACAGCAATACAAAAAATTATCCCTGAATATATAATGTGTAATACTAAAAGCATTCAAAATCTACACTATCTACTACCATGATGTGGTATCAAGCAACGCAAAATCCAGTTTCTTTAGCACCACACCACCATATAGAGCTAAAGGCGTTGTTTGCGCCAAAATTGGTCACAAACCCCAAGTATTGTGAAAGCACCAGTGTATGAATATAAATTAGCAATATTCAAACACAAATCACAGATCTAAGCAAGCAATATGCAACCAAACAGAAACTATGAATAAGATCACACGATTTATAGTGGTTCGGCTATCTCCGGCCTACGTCCACTTCAAAGGTTTTCACTTTTATTGATGTTCTTAGCTGATTACAGTTAATTACAGTGGATTACAATGAATTATAGCTCTGAAATTCCAGTACCACGGTAGTTGTAGAGTGCCAAGTAGAGTATGGTAGAGTCTCGGCGCTTTAGAATCCAAATCCAGCAAGAGAGAGATCGATCCCCTTTTCTGAATGACCTAGGGCTCTATTTATAGGCGTTGGAGGCTGATATTTCTCCTAAAATCCAGGAAGACCGCTTCTGGCACGTGAGGGGGCCCACATGGCCGAAACCTGGAGATCCGGGCCTACATTGGGATCGATTCGACCCTTGGTTCGAATCGATTAAAAAAGTGTCCAATCGTGATGAAACTTGGCGTGGACATTCTTCGACACGTAGGCAAACTCCTGTAAAAATTTCATGGTATTTGGATCAAGGGATTGAGAGATATGATGGATTCAAGATGGGGATTTTCGGCATGCTGGTTGCTTCGACTCGATCCCATGGGTTCGTTCGAATCGATATGGTTCGAACCCATAGGGTCGAATCCATGCTCCTGATGACGTGGTGCGCGTTCTTCGTGTTGATCCTCTTATCTCTCCGATTTGAATGGGTCGACTCCAAGTTTTTAGCCGTGTTTTCTTGGTGGTTTCGAGGTGTTGGATTCGAGGCAAGGTGCAGGACGGGTTCGAAGTGTAGCAACTCCATCGATTCGAACCCTTTAACCTTGAGGGATACGAAGAGAGGTAGCATCATTGATGCGAAGCTAGGTGGTCTGGATGGATCCGAACTAAGGCTTGTTCGATGGAGTCAAAGCAAGGTTTAGTTCATGGGTTCGAACCAATGCATGGATGATGGCGGCCACTTGGATGGATTCGAAGGTAGGCCATCGTGATGGATTCGGAGCAGATGGAGTCGAAGCCGATGGAGTTGAAGCAGGCACTGGCTGATGGATTCGAACTAGGGCAAGTGCGAATGGAGGCGAATCAACTGGGTTCGAACAAGGGCTGCACCGATGGATTCGAAGTAGATGGGTTCGAACTTAATGGATTCGAACTAATGAAGGAGTGATGGATTCGAACCGAGCAAGGTTCATCAAATCGAATCCATCATAACTTGAGCATACGAACTCGGATTGACTTGAAATTTGAACCACTGGCTTCTATGATCTTTCTGGCTATGTCCTATCAATTGTAGCTCAATGTGGACTCGGACAAAATTCATCGATATCCATGGTTATCCTGCAGTACATAGTTGATACTCAAGAATAATGATCATTGATTCTTAACAAATTTTGGATACCTTAACTTTGCCAAAAGTTGGGATAACACTGTGCCCCCCAAAACATGCCTTTTGGTAAAAGGTATGTTTTGAACGGTCTTAAATCGAATGTAGTAAATTCACGTTTCATTCATTGCTGCAGTATTATCAATCAAGTTTATGGCTGTTCGAAGCCGAATCATCATTCATGAAGTTTCGTAGTCTCTCCGGACTATTAATGGCTACTCTGAACCCTTACTAAGTCCATTCTAGACTTAGTGATTGAATAGAAAGATCCTATTGCACTCTGGCGTTGCCTTCTATCCCTTACACTCTGGTCCTGGTTAGGACGTATAGCGATGTCATGGTCGTTCTGGACCGATCATAGCCTCTCAGGGCTCTTGCTGGATCCCATCTTGTCACTCTCCGGTGAAGGGGAAACAGCGCTTAAGTGAGTCGATCTTGTCGCTCTCCGGCGAAGCGACTCACTTCTTGCACTCCAGTTCAGTGTATCTGAACATTAAGCGATGACTTGGTCGTTCGAGATCGATCATAGCCTCTCCGGGCTCTTGCTGGATCTCATCCTGTCACTCTCCGGTGAAGGGGAAACAGCGCTTAAGTGAGTTGATCCTGTCGCTCTCCGGCGAAGCAACTCACTTCTTGCACTCCGGACCCCGCCTCTCCGGGTAGGGTCATAAAGCGATCATTTTTATATTGGTATTTAACGTTCACTTTCTGACTCTCTGGCCAAAAGGTTTATTGCAAGAAGTTCTAATTTATTTATTAAAATTTGAGTTCTAGATGTTCAATCTCAAACATCAGAAAAAGCTAAACATTGCCTCTCCGGGCATATCGGTTTATCTCCATCTCAGAGCATGCCTAGGGATCTCTCCGATTCCCATACATGTGTAAGTGGAGTAACCGTTTATTCTGAAAACAAATCTAAATAGAATTATTCGACCGAAGTCCAAATCCTGGACTTGGCCCTTGCCATCTTTAATCAATGGATGACGAGTCGTGATCCCGATCCAGGATCGTTCCTGTTAGGTGGAGGGGGTAGTCGTTCAGGCCTTACCGTCGCTGTCCGTTCTCTGACAAATTGCGGCAATCTACCTCCCTTGGAATGTTCTTCCACCTCATCCCTTAGGTGGCGGCATTCATCTGTGGTGTGCCTATCCAGCTCATGGAATAGGCAATATTTTCCAGTCCTGTGCTTCCGCTCAGTGGGATCCCTTATAGGTGGCTTTCGATAGGGGAGTTGCCCCGAGTTTCAGTGTAAATTCTTTCTAGGCCTGCAGTCAGATCTGTGTACTGCCTAAATCTCGGTTCTCGGAATTTCTTCCGTTTATCAGGACCATCATGTCTTTCATCCTGTTTCCTCTTTCCCTTGTCCGCTCCGGACTGTTATCTGGAGGTTCCTACGCTTTGCGTGGCATTTATTTCCAGCCTCTCGGCTCGTGATTCTTCTAATCGGATGAACTTTTCAGCTTTATGAAAGAACTCTCCAAGATCTTGTGGTGGATCTTTAGTCAGAGAATCTTTAAATTTGGTGCCTTCCGCGACTCCTGCCACCGCCGCCATCAAAATCATCGATGGATCCGGGCGATCTACAGAAGTCACTGTTACATTGAATCTTAGTAGGAAATCTTTTATGGACTCTCCGGCCCTTTGCTTGATCGAAGCTAAAGTCATCACGCTCTTGGGTCGCGTTACATGGACCCTAAACTATCTCATGAAGCAGTCTACAAGCTCGCTCCATGTTCTGATTGATCCAGTCTCTAGTTGCCTGAACCAAAGTGCAGCCAAATCTGACAAATATAGAGGGAAGCATCGTGCCATCACTTCTTCGGATTCCCCCAGCACTTCCATGTGCCTAATATATCTGGTAATATGCATGGTCGGGTCTGACCTCCCGTCATAAGGTTCTAGCGTTGGTAGTTTGAATTTAGGAGGGTTCCTTGCGTTTCGGATGTTCGGAGTAAACGGACTCCGACTGACCTCTTCCAGCCCTCCACTAGGTAATCCTCCTCTCATGATTCGTCGCATTAGGCCAATCATTCTCTCGTCTCCGTCTAGGGGTTGCCCCCTTGTCAAGTTCATGTCCTGCCCCCCGAGCCTTGAAGGGAATTCTGGTACGTATTCTTCTGGTGGCTCGTTAGTATAAGCATTGGCTCCGGCTTGTTGAGCTCCGTCTGTCGGTCTTCCAGCATCGGACCCTGAGGGTCTTCCCCCAAGTCCTTGTTGATCACCTTCAACTCTTACATTCTAGTCTTGAACCTGTCCTTCGTTAGCTTCTGTAATCCTGATTCCTTGTCCCGCACTTGCAGTTGTTGTAGTTGGTCCAAGGTTTTGCATATTCGCCGCCTTCATTTGTTCGAGGAAATTCTGCAGCATCTCCTGTTGGGTCTTCATCATGCTTACGCGTATTGAATTAGCCATAGCCTCCATCTCATATCTAGTGATGTAAACGGAAGCTTGTCCTTCTCCTGCTCCGTAGGATTCTTCTTGGCTTCCTCCTTGTTGGCTCCGATCAACTCTTTGTCTTGTTTGTTGAGTCATTGTCTTTGAATCGGACTTCTTCAAACTTTTAAATCCGAATTCTGAATCTGATGTAGCGGGTGCTGGTCCTTCTCGGTGAAAGCACCAAAGTGTTTGCGCC
Source organism: Allium cepa (assembly GCA_030765085.1). NCBI lineage: Eukaryota > Viridiplantae > Streptophyta > Magnoliopsida > Asparagales > Amaryllidaceae > Allium > Allium cepa. The sequence goes on along the minus strand of CM060934.1, from coordinate 950,536,158 downwards.
AAAATTGGTCACAAACCCCAAGTATTGTGAAAGCACCAGTGTATGAATATAAATTAGCAATATTCAAACACAAATCACAGATCTAAGCAAGCAATATGCAACCAAACAGAAACTATGAACAAGATCACACGATATATAGTGGTTCGGCTATCTCCGGCCTACGTCCACTTCAAAGGTTTTCACTTTTATTGATGTTCTTCGCTGATTACAGCTGATTACGGCGGATTACAATGGATTATAGCTCTGAAACTCCAGTACCACGGTAGTTGTAGAGTGCCAAGTAGAGTCTGGTAGAGTCTCGGCGCTTTAGAATCCAAATCCAGCAAGAGAGAGATCGATCCCCTTTTCTGAATGACCTAGGGCTCTATTTATAAGCGTTGGAGGCTGATATTTCTCCTAAAATCCAGGGAGACCGCTTCTGGCACGTGAGGGGGCCCACATGGCCGAAACCTGGAGATCCGGGCCCACATTGGGATCGATTCGACCCTTGGTTCGAATCGATCAAAAAAGTGTCCAATCGTGATGAAACTTGGCGTGGACATTCTTCGACACGTAGGCAAACTCCTGTAAAAATTTCATGTTATTTGGATCAAGGGATTGAGAGATATGATGGATTCAAGATGGGGATTTTCGGCATGCTGGTTGCTTCGACTCGATCCCATGGGTTCGTTCGAATCGGCATGGTTCGAACCCATAGGGTCGAATCCATGCTTCTGATGACGTGGTGCGCGTTCTTCGTGTCGATCCTCTTATCTCTCCGAGTTGAATGGGTCGACTCCGAGTTTTTAGCCGTGTTTTCTTGGTGGTTTCGAGGTGTTGGATTCGAGGCAAGGTGCAGGACGGGTTCGAAGTGTAGCAACTCCATCGATTCGAACCCTTTAACCTTGAGGGATACGAAGAGAGGTAGCATCATGGATGCGAAGCTAGGTGGTCTGGATGGATCCGAACTAAGGCTTGTTCGATGGAGTAAAAGCAAGGTTTAGTTCATGGGTTCGAACCAATGCATGGATGATGGCGACCACTTGGATGGATTCGAAGGTAGGCCATCGTGATGGATTCAGAGCAGATGGAGTCGAAGCCGATGGAGTCGAAGCAGGCACTGGCTGATGGATTCGAACTAGGGCAAGTGCGAATGGAGGCGAATCAATTGGGTTCGAACAGGGGCTGCATCGATGGATTCGAAGTAGATAGGTTCGAACTTAATGGATTCGAACTAATGAAGGAGCGATGGATTCGAACCGAGCAAGGTTCATCAAATCGAATCCATCATAACTTGAGCATACGAACTCGGATTGACTTGAAATTTGAACCACTGGCTTCTATGATCTTTCTGGCCATGTCCTATCAATTGTAGCTCAATCTGGACTCGGACAAAATTCATCGATATCCATGGTTATCCTGCAGTACATAGTTGATACTCAAGAATAATGATCATTGATTCTTAACAAATTTTGGATACCTTAACTTTGCCAAAAGTTGGGATAACACTTTGCCCCCCAAAACATGCCTTTTGCTAAAAGGTATGTTTTGAACGGTCTTAAATCGAATGTAGTGAATTCACGTTTCATTCATTGCTGCAGTATTATCAATCAAGTTTATGGTTGTTCGAAGCCGAATCATCATTCATGAAGTTTCGTAGTCTCTCCGGACTATAATGGCTACTCTGAACCCTTACTAAGTCCATTCTAGACTTAGTGATTGAATAGAAAGATCCTATTGCACTCTGGCGTTGCCTTCTATCCCTTGCACTCTGGTCCTGGTTAGGACGTATAGCAATGTCATGGTCGTTCTGGACCGATCATAGCCTCTCAGGGCTCTTGCTGGATCCCATCTTGTCACTCTCCGATGAAGGGGAAAAGCGCTTAAGTGAGTAGATCCTGTCGCTCTCCGGCGAAGCGACTCACTTCTTGCACTCCAGTTCAGTGTATCTGAACATTAAGCGATGTCTTGGTCATTCGAGACCGATCATAGCCTCTCCGGGCTCTTGCTGGATCCCATCCTATCACTCTCCGGTGAAGGGGAAACGACGCTTAAGTGAGTTGATCCTGTCGCTCTCCGGTGAAGCAACTCACTTCTTGCACTCCGGACCCCGCCTCTCCGGGTAGGGTCATAATGTTGAGTCACAAGTTTTATGAAAGTTTTGATTTCTGACAAATAGGGCGATCGACAAAACAAGGTCATTAGAGCTACATATGTTACTATAGATTATAAGTTGATTATTTGATACTGTAATAGTGATAAACTTGTTAAAATCTATCCTCAAATAATCATGCACCTCAATATAATCGATATATTTACGTTTTAAAAGCATTGCACATTCATTGTGCAAATTAACAGGTACCGGTCGACCGGTTAATAATCATACGGTCGACCGTTTCTGTGTAAAATGCACAATGAACGTGCACACATGCACATAATGTATATATATTTTAAATTCCTGTCTACTGGTCACTTTTTAACCTGTCGACCGTTTTTGAACAGAAAGCAATTTTTCCAAAAGACACTTCTCTTCTCCAAAGGTTGCATCTCTTACCTTTCACCAAAGATCATATCTCTTAATGGCAAAGAGTTACAACCATTCTTATCTATATAAACTCATCCAATTCATTGATTAAAATAATAACGATTTCATATTCTTTTAATCTAATCTCTGATCTTAATTCTGCATTATAAAAGCCCTAAATTATTTATTGAATCTTTGAAACTATTTCATATCCTTTGATTCAATAATATACTTTCCTTAATCTTTTCAAAACATCATATCGCATACTTTGAGGATAAGATTATAGGAAGGGTGTACTGCTAGTGACAAATCCGTGTTTTCAAGAGCACAAGTTGTCAACAACAATTGTATTTGTTCTTTTGTTGAAGTCCTCTGTGTTGTAAGAGGCAAGTGTTGAAGTCCTCAGTGTATTAGAGGCGTGAAATCCCGTTCGGCTGTTCGGGTGTTGTAAACCTGTTCCTCCGGGTGAAGCGAGGAAGTTAATAGTGAAAATCCAGATAGAAGTCTGGGACTGGACGTAGGACGGTGCTCCGAACCAGTATAAAAATCTCTGGTGTGATTTTTTCTATTTTTTATTTACTATGCTATTATCATCTTTTTCGGCATTTGTATTGTAATCCATATTACACGATCCGTGTATATTATATTAGCACATATAATTGTATACACACCGCACTTTCATTTGGTATCAGAGCAAGGTCATCATATAACCATAACACAGTTATTTGATATATTATAGTAATATGGCAAATAACGTAAGTACTAGCACTCAAAACACCACTTACACGGAGGGTCAATCGACACAAAGACCTCCATTTTTCAATGGTCTTAACTATAGTTATTGGGCAACACGTATGTCATTCTTTATGCAATCAAATAGCTATGATGCTTGGAATGCCACTCAAAGAGAAATAGTGAATCCAACAACTGATTATTCAGAATGGACTGCAGCTGAGAAAACGGCAGCAGCTGTAAATGCAAAAGCAATAAATATGTTGTTCTGTGCATTAGACCAAAATGAATATAACCGTGTTAGTATCTGCACTACTGCATATCAAATTTGGCAAACACTAAAAATCACTCATGAAGGTACTAACAAGGTTAAACAAGCCAAAATAGCCATGCTGAAAAGTCAATTTCAAAATTTCAAAATGAAACCAAATGAGACGATCAATGACATGTATTCACGGTTTCAAACTATTCACCATGCACTTATTGGCTTAGGACAAAAGTATTCTGATTTCGATGTTGTTTCAACAGTCCTACATTCTCTGACTAGTGAATGGGAAGGAAAAGTATTAGCAATCGAAGAAGCTAATGACCTTTCCGTCATGAAGCCGGATGAATTGATAGGAAATTTAATGTCCTATGAAGCAAATTTGCAGGCTAGAAAAGAACAGAAGGAAGAAAAGAAAAATGTAGCATTTCATGTTGAGAAAGATGAAAATGAATCAGATTCTGAAGACGAAGATTTGGCATTCATTGCGAAAGGATTCAAAAAATTCTTAAAATATCGAAAAGCCAGTCGTTACAATAAAAGGAAACCCGGATCGAATAAACCATCTTCATCTGCTATAGAATGTTTCAACTGCCACAAAAAGGGACACATGCAGAAAGATTGTCCAGAACAAAAGAAGAAGTCAGAAAATGACAAATTCATATATAAAAAGGACAAATCTAAGAAACGAGCTTTCTCAGTAACATGGGATGATTCAGAGTCATCTTCATCAGAAAGTGAAAGTGATTCAGAGAATGAACAAGCTAATGTTTGTTTCATGGCAACAGAAGATGAGGTACAAATTCCTACATTTGATGAATTACTTGATATTAATGCTGAATTGATAGTCAAATATAAAGACATAAAACGTCAATTAAAAGTAGTCAAAGCAGATTTAAGTAGAATAGAGCTTGAACGAGATATGTTAAAAGATGAGAAGAAAATATTAGAAGAGGAACTTGAAAATATTCAAGAATCATCATCTAATGTTGATTCTCAAATATCTCTTTTGAGTCAAGAAATAGAAACTCAAAAAGAGAAAAATAATGCTCTCACTACTGAAAATCATGAGCTTAAAGCAAAAGTCAAAATTCTAGACCTAGAAAAAGCTAGCTTACAAACAAAGTTTGATGACATTACTCAAAATGTTTCTAACTTTAACAAAGGTCGAGAAAACTTGACAAAAATCATTGAAAGTTCACAATCTATTTCAGACAAACAAGGATTGGGATGTAACAAACAAGAAACCAAGAAACATCTTGGAAATAAAAGGAAAAAGAAAGTACAAAAAACTGAAGCTAAGAAAAATCTTAGTTTATTATATTCCAAACCAAAACCAGTTGTGAAATTTCAAAAGAAAAATGTCAAGACTATCAAAATATGGGTTCCTAAAACAAATAACAATTTGATTAGGAACAAATACATTCAGCAATTCATGAATACTTTGCATTTTAATAACAATTATATATATAAAGGGGATACCGGACCCAAATGGGTTTGGACTCCTAAGACCTAACTCTTAGGACCCTATAAAAAGTGGGTACCATGGACTTAATTCTATTTTTTGCAGGTCCCACTTAAGAAAAGAGGAAAGTGGATATTGGACAGTGGTTGCTCAAAGCACATGACGGGAGACAAGAGTTTATTAACAAATATTACATATTCAGATGGTGGCTCCGTCACTTTTGGAGACAATTCAAAAGGCTATATCATCGGCAAAGGCGATGTGAGCAATTGCGGTACATCTAACTTACCTCTTATTACTAATGTCATGCTAGTTAGAAATTTGAAACACAATTTGCTAAGTATTAGTCAGTTATGTGACAAGGGTTTTATAATTTCATTTTCAAATAATAAGTGTAGTATTTTAGATAAAGACCATAATTTGGTTTTCGAAGGTTATAGAGACAGAAATATATATATTTTGAATATGAACATTAATCATAATTCAGATATGTGTCTTGTGGCTAATAACAATGATCCATGGCTATGGCACAAACGCTTCTGTCATATAAACTTCAGAACTATTGACAAGCTAGCCAAAAACAATCTAGTTAGAGGACTACCCAAAATGAGTTTTAAAGTTAACAACATTTGTGACGCATGTCAAGTAGGAAAATTGACCGAATCATCTTTTAAATCCAAGAAAGTCATATCAACATTACAACCACTTGAGTTACTACACATGGATTTATTTGGACCTACTAGAATTCAATCAATAAATCACAGTCAATATGTGCTTGTAATTGTTGATGATTTCTCTCGTTATTCATGGACAATTTTCTTAAAAAATAAAAGTGACACTTTCGATCATTTCAAATCTTTCGTCAAAAGAATTCAAAAATCAAAAGGAATTAAAATTAAAAATATTAGAAGTGATCATGGCGGAGAATTTGAAAATAATGAATTTGAACATTTTTGTACAAAGAAAGGTATATATCATAATTTTTCGTTTCCCAGAACTCCACAACAGAACGGAGTTGTAGAACGGAAGAACCGAACTTTACAAGAATGTGTAAGAACATTACTGAATGGAACCACCTTACCAAAACATTTTTGGGCATAAGCTGTGGCAACTGCCTGTTATGTTTTGAATCGTGTATCCATAAGACCTCTTACCAAGAATACTCCTTATGAATTATTTAACAAAAGGAAGCCTAAAATCTCATACTTCAAAGTTTTTGGTTCCAAGTGCTTTATTTTAAATACAAAAGACCAGCTTGGCAAATTTGATCCAAAGGCCGATGAAGGAATATTTGTCGGTTATTCGGAACGAAGTAAGGCCTATCGGATATTTAATAAACGAACCAAAACTATTGAAGAATCACTTCATGTCTCTTTTGACGAAATCTATCAGCACCCTCACACTATATCAGACGATGACGAATCAATAGTCACTGACAATCAAATCATCACAAATATTGATTCTGACTCGGAAATAGTTATTGAGAATATTCCTCAAATATGTGAGTTACAATCACCACCAAGAATATTAAGAGACCATCCGTCTCAAAATATAATCGGTGAAATAACATCACATGTCAGAACAAGGAGTCAACTCAATCAAATGGGTCATGTCGCTTTTCTCTCAAATATCGAACCTAAGAATCCAAAAGAAGCTGCTACAGATGATTATTGGATCATTGCCATGCAGGAAGAACTAAATCAGTTTGAGCGCAATAACGTTTGGGAACTTGTTCCAAGACCAACTGATCAGTCAGTAATTGGTACTAAATGGGTCTATAAAAATAAGGCTGACGAACAAGGCAATATCACCAAAAATAAAGCAAGATTAGTAGCACAAGGATATAATCAGGAAGAAGGTATCGATTATGAAGAAACTTTTGCACCAGTTGCTCGACTAGAAGCTATTAGAATCCTATTATCTTTTGCTTGTCATCATAATTTCAAACTTTATCAGATGGATGTCAAAAGTGCTTTTCTCAATGGATTTATCAAAGAGAATGTCTATGTCGAACAACCTCCTCTGTTCATACATGAAAAATATCCTGACCATGTGTTCAAACTTAAGAAAGCTCTGTATGGTTTAAAACAAGCACCTCGTGCTTGGTATGAACGACTACGTAGCTATCTTATTAGCTCAGGATTTCAAATAGGCAAAGTCGATCAAACTTTGTTTATTAAACATTCTCGAAAAGATATTCTAGTTATCCAGATATATGTAGACGATATCATCTTTGGTTCAACAAACGATAAACTTTGCAAAGAATTTGCAAATATTATGACCAAAGAATTCGAAATGTCTCATATGGTAGAACTATCTTATTTTCTTGGACTTCAAATAAAGCAACTTACAAACGGCATTTTTATTAATCAAGAAAAATACTGTGAAAACCTTATCAAACGCTTCGGATTAGAAAATACATCTGGTAAACCAACTCCTATGAGTACAACTACACATCTTGACAAAGATGAAAGTGGTAAGAATGTTGACCAGAAATTGTATCGAAGCATGATTGGTTCTCTTCTTTATCTTACAGCTAGTCGTCCAGATATAATAATGAGTGTTTGTTTATGTGCTCGTTTTCAAGCCGATCCAAAGGAATCACATCTACGAGCAGTGAAACGTATAATTCGTTATCTTAATAATACCAAAGATTTCGGTCTTTTTTATCCAAAAGAATGTCCATTTGAATTAGTATCATATAGTGATGCTGATTTCGGTGGCTCACGAACGGATAGAAAAAGTACAAGTGGTACGTGCCATTTTATTGGAAAGTCACTTGTCTCTTGGTTCAGTAAGAAACAGAATTGTGTTTCACTATCAACATGTGAAGCTGAATATATATCAGCAACTCTTGCTTGTACTCAAGTACTATATATGCAACAAACACTTCAAGATTTTGATATTCATTTATCAAATTCTATTATATACTGTGATAACACTAGTGCTATAAATCTCTCTAAAAATCCAGTAAATCACTCCAAAACCAAACACATTGATATCCGTCATCATTTCCTTCGAGATAATATTGACAAAGGAAATATATGTCTTGAATATGTCCATACCGACAATCAATTAGCAGATATTTTTACTAAGCCTCTGCTCGAACCTAATTTTACTAGATTACGAAGAGAGCTTGGTTTAATTTCAAGAAAAAATCTCGACTAAGTAATTTCTAAAGAACGTCTTCTTGTTAGTTATCCTTTAGTTATTCTTTTTAGTTATCCTTTAACTTTAACTATTGCATAAACTATATTTTTCTTACATTAAATATAAGCCACTGCTTTATTTAATGGTTAAATTCTCTTTACTCATTTTATAAATTCAGTTTTTAAAAGAAAGCTAATTTTAGATTTACAGTAAAATTTCTGCTTATGTTTTCTTGGTTAATATTTATCATTAACTCACATCCATAGGTTTATACTCAAAAAAACTTGTATATAAGCTTGCAAAAATCATATATTTTGATCATCTTTTCTTTTTATCTAACCATAATATTCTATACAACATACAATATGGCTCACATTTGTGATAAATGTGCTCAAGAATCATACATTTCAATTACGAGTTCTGAGTCGGAGGAATTTTATTCTCCTACAACTCCAAAACAAAAATCAAGTTGTCATCATCAATGTTCTTGTATGTCTGATAAAACTCCAAATTCAAAACGAGTAAAGCGGACACTATTCTATTCTCCTCGTACCAAAGCTCAAATCGATGAGATACACCACTACCAGAAACATCAGATAGACCTTCAGAGACAACTCCATTACAGGCAAAGTCAACTTTATCACGAGCAACAACGGACGTCGGCACGATTGTCCGTTTTAGAAAAGTTGGCAACATTTTTCTGCGGTTCCAACAAACATGACGTGCATGAACCAATGCCGTCTAGGCCATCAACATCTAAAAGTCCTAACTCATGGGATCGGAACTATGAGAAGAATGAAGGAGCTCAGAAACAATGGAGTCCATGGTCGAAACGTATTGAAGGAAACAACGATAATTCTAATGACGAACTTTCTCATTAGATTTATATATAGTTATTATATCTTTATCTATCTCTTGTGTAATGACGGTTATATTTTGTATTACGTATAAAATATAATATATATAGGTTAATATATGATAAAAACTTGAAAAATTAACTTAAATTTCACAGCAGACCAAAACCGGTCGACCGCCCCTAATTTACCCGGTCGACCGTTTGCTCTCTGGTTGAAAACGGTCGACCGGTCAAAATTAGTTGGTCGACCGGTTGACGTAATTTCAGTTTTTTATATAAATCTATGCGTCATTTTTCCCTCTACCCTCATTCACTCTTTACTCAAGCTGTTCTCTTACCCCAAATCACAAACCCTAGTTTCCATTTTTCAATTCCCAAATCACAAATCCTCCAACAATGGCTCCTCCTCAAAAGAAATCCAAGAAAGGAGCAACCTCTGAAACTTCATCTCCTACCATCTCCGTCAAAAAATGGCTTCAAACTCCAATTGCTGTAACAAGATGGAATCAGATGACAAATTACAAGTTTCATCCAGGCTCTTTCATCAAATTTGATGATTTCACGACTTACGGAGTTCGGAGGTTAGCCAATAATGCCAACATTACTCCATTAATAGATTTTTCTGCAAATAGTGTGGAGGTAAATCATTTGATGATCAAATTATTTTACGCCAACATGAATCTTGATGAATATCAACCTGATAATCTAAACGGCGTCATCTGGTCTGTGGTCTGTGGGAAGCAAAATTTTCTTACTCATGCTAGAATTGCCTCTATACTTGGTATACCAAATCGAGGCGAAGAGTTTTCATCTACCTTCTGCGAAGTCTTCACTCGAAATAGTACCAGTCATCAGTTTATAGAAGACAATAATGATGGCACTAAGTCTATTGGACTTCGACCGACAACCAGGTTACTTCATCGGGTTTTGATGCATTCTCTTTTTCCTAGACTTGGAAATTATGATGCAGTGTACAAAGAAAACTTCAAGGCACTCTATGCTATCTATGGTGAAATCCAAATCAATTGGGTTCACATGCTTTTTGATGAAATTCTCAAGGTAAATAACTCAACCCGACCTCATTTCTTCTACAATGAATATATCATGAGACTTTTGTTAGCTTGTGGGGTCAATCCTCCTGATTCTGCAACCTCAAAACCAAAATGCATTGATTCCATCACCATCAAGCGAATGAAGCTTCCTCCACCTTATCTTGAGATTATGCCTTTTGAAGAATGGCAACAAAGAGGACCAAGGAAACAACGAGCAACTTCTTCTCGTCCTCGTTCCGATGAAGTAAAACTTTTAAAATCAAAGTCATCAACAAAAGAATCACTTGAAACAATCGCGCGTAATCAATTTTTGCTTGAATCACGACTCAAGCGCATGGACTCTAAAATCGATAAGCGCTTCAATAAGGTCAAGTCATTCTTTGGTATGCTATGGGATGCTATATCATGTTCCGCATCCACCTCTGTTCAAGCACAAGACCCAGGAAAACGTCCTGCTGCTCCAGTTTTCACCTGGACATCATCTGACGAGTCTACAGGAATGAGTGGTCATGGACATGGTGAATCATCTAGAGGGCACAATGATGAGGAAGAAGAAGATGATGATGATGACGACGACGATGATGATGAAGAGGAGATACGATCTGCTTCATCCTAGATTCTATTATGGTTTAGCTCTTTAAAAACATTCATCGACACTTGTACTAAATAGTTTCGTTATCTATGATTTTCATTTGACATTATGTTCTGTAGTAAACTCTGTTATGTTTTTGATGTGTTAATGATTTATTTTTCTATGCATATCATATTCATTCTATGCATATCATATTCTAGTATCTGTTACTCCTTTTTGTCGATGACAAAGGGGGAGAAAGGGCTAACATTTGCTTGCAGGAACATACATTTATAAGAATTCAAAGAGAAAGAGATCACATACTCAGGGGAAGATTCAGATTTGCAGATATATATTGTCATCAATCAAAAAGGGGGAGAATGTTAAGTCACAAGTTTTATGAAAGTTTTGATTTCTGAAAAATAGGGCGATCGACAAAACAAGGCCATTAGAGCTACATATGTTACTATAGATTATAAGTTGATTATTTGATATTGTAATAGTGATAAACTTGTTAAAATCTATCCTCAAATAATCATGCACCTCAATATAATCGATATATTTACGTTTTAAAAGCATTGCACATTCATTGTGCAAATTAACAGGTACCGGTCGACCGGTTAATAATCATACGGTCGACCGTTTCTGTGTAAAATGCACAATGAACGTGCACACATGCACATAACGTATATATATATTTTAAATTCCTGTCTACTGGTCACTTTTTAACCTGTCGACCGTTTTGAACAGAAAGCAATTTTTCCAAAAGACACTTCTCTTCTCCAAAGGTTGCATCTCTTACCTTTCACCAAAGATCATATCTCTTAATGGCAAAGAGTTACAACCATTCTTATCTATATAAACTCATCCAATTCATTGATTAAAATAATAACGATTTCATATTCTTTTAATCTAATCTCTGATCTTAATTCTGCATTATAAAAGCCCTAAATTATTTATTGAATCTTTGAAACTATTTCATATCCTTTGATTCAATAATATACTTTCCTTAATCTTTTCAAAACATCATATCGCATACTTTGAGGATAAGATTATAGGAAGGGTGTACTACTAGTGACAAATCCGTGTTTTCAAGAGCACAAGTTGTCAACAACAACTGTATTTGTTCTTTTGTTGAAGTCCTCTGTGTTGTAAGAGGCAAGTGTTGAAGTCCTCAGTGTATTAGAGGCGTGAAATCCCGTTCGGCTGTTCGGGTGTTGTAAACCTGTTCCTCCGGGTGAAGCGAGGAAGTTAATAGTGAAAATCCAGATAGAAGTCTGGGACTGGACGTAGGACGGTGCTCCGAACCAGTATAAAAATCTCTGGTGTGATTTTTTCTATTTTTTATTTACTATGCTATTATCATCTTTTTCGGCATTTGTATTGTAATCCATATTACACGATCCGTGTATATTATATTAGCACATATAATTGTATACACACCGCACTTTCACATAAAGCGATCATTTTTATATTGGTATTTAACATTCATTTTCTGACTCTCTGGTCAAAAGGTTTATTGCAAGAAATTTTAATTTATTTATTAAAATTTGAGTTCTAGATGTTTAATCTCAAACATCAGAAAAAGCTAAACATTGCCTCTCCGGGCATATCGGTTCATCTCCATCTCAGAGCATGCCTAGGGATCTCTCCGGTTCCCGTACATGTGTAAGTGGAGTAACCGTTTATTCTGAAAACAAATCTAAATAGAATTATTCGACCTAAGTCCAAATCCTGGACTTGGCCCTTGCCATCTTTAATCAGTGGATGACGAGTCGTGATCTCGATCCAGGATCGTTCCTGTTAGGTGGAGGGGGTAGTCGTTCAGGCCTTACCGCCGCTGCCCGTTCTCTGACAAAATGCAGCAATCTACCTCCCCTGGCATGTTCTTCCACCTCATCCCTTGGGTGGCGGCATTCATCTGTGGTGTGCCCATCCAGCTCATGGAATAGGCAATATTTTCCAGTCCTGCGCTCCCGCTCAGTGGGATCCCTTATAGGTGGCTTTCGATAGGGGAGTTGCCCCCGAGTTTCAGTGTAAATTCTTTCTAGGCCTGCAGTCAGATCTGTGTACTGCCTAAATCTTGGTTCTCGGAATTTCTTCCGTTTATCAGGACCATCATGTCTGTCATCCTGTTTCCTCTTTCCCTTGTCCGCTCCGGACTGTTCTCTGGAGGTTCCTACGCTTTGCGTGGCATTTATTTCCAGCCTCTCGGCTCGTGATTCTTCTAATCGGATGAACTTTTCAGCTTTATGAAAGAACTCTCCAAGATCCTGTGGTGGATCTTTAGTCAGAGAATCTTTAAATTTGGTGCCTTCCGCGACTCCTGTCACCGCCACCATCAAAATCATCGATGGATCCGGGCGATCTACAGAAGTCACTGTTACATTGAATCTTAGTAGGAAATCTTTTATGGACTCTCCGGCCCTTTGCTTGATCGAAGCTAAAGTCATCACGCTCTTGGGTCGCGTCACATGGACCCTAAACTATCTCATGAAGCAGTCTACAAGCTCGCTCCATGTTCTGATTGATCCAGTATCTAGTTGCCTGAACCAAAGTGCAGCCAAATCTGACAAATATAGAGAGAAGCATCGTGCCATCATTTCTACGGATGCCCCCAGCACTTCCATGTGCCTAATATATCTTGTAATATGCATGGTCGGGTCTGACCTCCCGTCATAAGGTTCTAGCGTTGGTAGTTTGAATTTAGGAGGGTTCCTTGCGTTTCGGATGTTCGGAGTAAACGGACTCCGACTGACCTCTTCCAGCCCTCCACTAGGTAATCCTCCTCTCATGAGTCGAAGCCGATGGAGTCGAAGCAGGCACTGGCTGATGGATTCGAACTAGGGCAACTGCGAATGGAGGCGAATCAACTGGGTTCGAACAGGGGCTGCACCGATGGATTCGAAGTAGATGGGTTCGAACTTAATGGATTCGAACTAATGAAGGAGTGATGGATTCGAACCGAGCAAGGTTCATCAAATCGAATCCATCATAACTTGAGCATACGAACTCGGATTGACTTGAAATTTGAACCACTGGCTTCTATGATCTTTCTGGCCATGTCCTATCAATTGTAGCTCAATCTGGACTCGGACAAAATTCATCGATATCCATGGTTATCCTGCAGTACATAGTTGATACTCAAGAATAATGATCATTGATTCTTAACAAATTTTGGATACCTTAACTTTGCCAAAAGTTGGGATAACAGGCGTAATGTTTTGCACTTGCTAACGTCATATTGTGCTATTATGAACTGCAAACTCGGGTGTTTTTAATAGTATACTATACAACTTGTCCCAAAATATGAATGAGGGGCTCAGTAGCAATTAATTCCTTGTAATTATAATTCATTCCTTGTAATATGAATGATGGGCTCAATAGCAATTAATTCCTTGTAATATGAATGTTTCTACTTCCTTCCTTCTATTACATCAAATATCATTATCTATTAAAGAAAAACATACCTTGTTACCCAAGGTCTTGAAGCACATCTTGAAAATGGACTCCCTTTAAGATGTTGCCTAGAAGTCACACCTTCAATGATGATATCTTCTCTGACCTTCAATATCCCCATCCTATCCTTGCAAGAGATGGATGAACCACTTTTTTTTTATGCTTTCATATGAAGTTGAAAGAATTTTGAATTTTTTTTTGGTTTTCTGTCATGAAAAGTTAGGAGAAGAGAAAGAAAAGACCGAATGAGAAAGAATGAAATGTGTGTACAGAATGAATTAGGGAATATGCTTTATTTGAAAGATTTAAACCTTTTCCCTTTTTTAATTAAATCTTCGCTAATTAATTCTGTTGATTGTTTCTCTCTTTCCATTCCTTTCTTTACACGTATGTCATCAAATGACATAAAATTTCCACAAATCATGTCATCAAATGACATAAAATTTCCATAAATCATTTCATGCAATTATCTTTAAATTACATCAACATCGTATATCAATGGCATAAATATAACTTTTATAAATGCATCAAAATATTAACAAAAACTTCCAAACATCAAATAATTAATATGTCTCAAATATCAATTGATTTATTCAATTACAACATTTTATAAATTAATCAAATCATGTGGTTTTTCAAAGAATTCATCATTACGGTTGTGCAACTCAAAAATGTAAATTCAGTTAGTGATTAATATCGAACTATTCGAATATTAACGTTCACATGTCTCTTGGTAGGTGGTGTGACATTTTGGCCTAATTTATCGCTTACACGTCTTTTGGTAAAATCAAATTTTACTTATATAAGCGGTACCTAATAGTGACAATTATTTACACCAATTCTCTTCGTCAAAACTATATCACTTTGGGTTTATGAAATTTGGTAATTGTCGAAATTCCAATATCATCCACTTCCAACTTTACAGTCCAATCACAGCGTCATTGGTTCAATAATAACAATTATAATTAACTGAAATGCTTTGGCTACAGACTTTGACTTTGAGTTGACTTCAGTTGACCGTGATACTAACCTCATATAACCGAGGAAACGAATCCTCTCTTGAATAGTGTTTCACTTCCAATGCTTCCACTCGACCCAATTATAGCCGTCCGATGGATGTCATGCCACGCTTTAACTATAATCAAAGCGGAGCTTCCACATTGAAATCAATAGTATTCTCAAGTCGAGAGAACTGTGTAAATTGGTCACACCGATATTCATTGCTTAACCTTAGTTATGCTAACCAACAGAAAACTATCGAGTGAGTCATTCCATGGTTACCCAATAACTATCAATATGTAACCCCTTGGTTCCCCCCAGCAATCATGAGTAATACACTACCCAACATTTGAAGAGCGTTGCATAATCTAGTCTCAATGGATACGTCGATATCCAGTCTTAATGCATCTTGACCAGGAACATTTAAAATGATACATTTGTTTCATTGTGATAAATTACTCACAGTTACCACGCTTTGTAACTACTATCACAAAACATACCATTTATGGATTTTCTTTTATATGTACTTTTAATTAAATTGATTAATTAATATAACCACATTATATCAAATATATAATAGAAGAAAATACCTTTATTTCAAACAAGATTGGTCAACGAGTTAGATATATATAACAAATTACATAATTTCCCCTAGGGCATACCCCTAACTCTATCGCTCTTTTATTATTTGTGAGACTGACGGTCTACGCAGTTGTGTAACCTTGTATGCATCGATTATACAGCTATCAAGGATAGCTAGAGATACCGAAAGCATGGAGTTAGACCATGTACCTTTTTTGCACGATTATCTAAGAGATGACCTTAGATACTAAGGGTATGCCATATTTTTATTTTATGTACGTTAATTTAGGTGATTGTTGTGTATTATGTATATTGAGTAAGACGGATCCCGGGTATGTCTATTTTACGATTATCTGAGAGATAATCTAGGGCACTGCTGAGAGCATGTCTTGAATTGTTGTTGAATTTTATACTCGGTTATAGTTAGATTAAATTTATATCACCCACTTGATTATGTGTCTGTTTGATGCGTCGATTGACTTTATTTGAAGATGGCTTACCTTTTATATGTGCATGGTTTTGAGATATGTTGACATTTGTGATATGTACGTGCGATTTATAGTGCACTTGTTTCCGGTTTTTATTTTATATTGACCTATACATTATAGACAAAGTCTGACCCGTGTTTTATTTATATAATACTCAAGTTAGTCGGAGACATTGCAGGTTTAAGGACGAGTTGACCAGATTGTGGATGTTAGGCATAGATGGAGGATATAATATTTGTATATAGCTGGTATATTTGTATCTACATGGGTTTATGGCTATCGTGATGTATATTGGGCATGTTATATTTATTTTTGACGATAGTGGGCGTTTGTCTATATTGAAGATCTACTTGGACTTATGTATATTTTATATTATATGTTATCACTGTATTGATGACTCTGTGATCTCTATGATTTATTTTATATTATGAATTGTTCTATCATGAAGGCACACATGTTCATTTCTTTGTGTCGATACTATGCATGTATATGTGAGTTGTTTATGATTTTTTAAATACGTACTAGTCTTAGCCCAATGAAATATTCATATGTGTACCCCATACAGTCTTATTCTCCATACTACCTGACATTATTACCCGGTAATACTCTTGGATGGTATGGGTATAAATGTGGGGTGTTAGATGCCTGTTGAGGAATGGTTGCGAAATCATGATTAAAATCTATTATGTGGCCTGTGTGCTTTCCATCGATGTTGGAGTTGTCCACCACACCTTGGTTGTCGTGAGAAGCTATGATGTCTTAGATGATGTAGGGGTATTGTTGATTATATTTTTCACCAGTCTCAAAATTATGATGACGTCTGAAGATCAATGATCACCTGCTAATCACTAGGCTTAAGAGCAAAAAATAGTGGGAAAGCAAGCATTTAAAGTTAGACGGCATGGGATATAGAGTGGTTCAACAAAGCTGCCTACATCCACAATGAAGTTTTCTTACTATATTGGTCTCTTACAATTACAATGAATTAAAAGAAAATAATGAGAAAAGAGCAAGTGAAAAAAAACACTTAAGATTGATAAAGTAGTTGATCTTATGGGTTTGCTTTGAGAATGACTTTGGGTTGCGTGCAATATTCTAAATTCTTTTTATTTCCCAACTCTGCGAAGTGGCTATCTATATGTTGACCAGTAAACCAACCACCACCAGCCGGGCGCTGGGGCCGAAACTGAAATGAGCTAAACCAACCTAACGCCCCCGAATGAAATACCAACCTAACGCCCCCGAACGAAATACCAACCTAACGCCCCCGAACGAAGGACCAATTTTTTAATGTTGTAATACATGGTATATTTATAGCTAATGTTTAGATGGCTGAGATCTCACGGTAAAACAGGTCGGAAGCGTGTGGGGCCATTAGTCTGGCTGAACGGATGGAAGACAGCTAGATAAATGAAAGGAAAGTGTGGCTGAGATGAAATCCAATAGGAGAACTCTATCGAATATTTCCCTACCTTACTACGCATTCAATGCATTTGTACTGCGGTGGCCTGCTAGAGAAATGAAACATGCTTCTGGTCAAGAGTGGGTACATCTGGTTGTACCTCTTATCACCTTACTCATGTATGCCTATGTGCCAAAATGGACCGAGTTAGCTCACTGGATGTTAGGACCATAAAGAAGACAAAGAATCGTTGAGAATTGAGGGCATGCTAAGCCGGAAAAGGCATGACAAGACAACATGCAATCCCCGAGTACATTCAATGAGACTAGATAAAATGACGACCATGCTAAAGACGACCTTAAGCTAAGTCGGTTGCTAAGTAGCTAAAAGAGATGCTCAAGCGGTCGGGGTAGACTTAGTGCTGTGCTGAAAGTGGGTCAGGGTGAGAGGACCGATCGTAAGCAAGATAGGGAGCCGTTCTTATGCATTACCAACTCACACTAGTCTTTACGCCTTGCTGGATTGGCATGAGTGGACAAGGGACCATGGACCTGGCCTGGACCTGAGACGGTAGACGAGGGAACCTCGTTGGCATGCCCCCAAACCTTCGGCCAGCTTAACGGATACTGGCCTATATCTGAGCTGATCTAGGCCAGACTAGGCCGGATCGGGCTAGGCTCAAGAGCCTTAATCACCGTATCCTTATTTATGGAAAAAATCGAGTAACAGATATAATAGCTGGAGTTGACTGTGCATATGCTTAGCACTGCTTTGAATCGGACTGGTGAAAGCCGATGTTGAAATTTCTGGATGCCAGCTCTTGGCGGTTACGGCCTGATGATTGTCGGAAGAGGAAATGCACAGTTCTGCTTCAGTGACGTTGGTGCAATGGTATTGTGATTAACAACTTGGGTTGATGGTGAAAAGACATGCTTTTGAACATGAGTGTCGAATGTTCGATAATATTATGAAATGATGGTGGAATTGGTTTGCGGGATGATTAAATATTGCTGGTTGATAGATTATCGATAAGTTGAAATTTGTTGCTAAGGTTAATGATGATGATGTGTGTGTTCGAGTTTCTCTGAACTTCCTGAGCCCGATGATGTGGGTAGTAAGTAAGGTTATGCCATTGTAGATGGTTATTTTAGACTTAAATTGTGTTTACTGGGATAGGATTATACATAGAATATTGAAAGTATGATATATAGAAAATATTTATCATCCAGAAAACTGAATGTACACTGATGCAACCCCAATGATTATTGCAACACATGACCTATCCATCAACCTCCATAGCTTTAGGCCCAAGAGGACCATTAAACCACCCAAGAAGCTTTTAGACTAAAGAAATATGCTAAGAATAAGCATATTAGAACAAACTTTATCACCATTAAGGGATGCCATCATATGTTGGAAGGAATATAACCAACTTCTGTCATATATATTACAATAGTGGAATCCTATGTAAGGCTTTATATAACCACTATGATGGTACATGAATGATAGGAATTTGAACTACCTTCGTCTTGCTTTCTTTCTATTCTTTTCCTTCTTGTTTATGTGTACTGCATATTTTGAGTAGCTGTATTATTTGGTGCTTTCACTTCTCCAAAATGGTGGAAACACAATTATAAATTGAATAACGAACTACATGTTTTCGCCTCTCAAAAATATATTTTCTCCCTTACATTTTAATATGGTCGACCATAATATATATATGTGTGTGTATGTACTTGACCCAAAAATAATCTACTCGTTACTTTTATAAAAAGTTCATCTATGCACTTTAAATTTGATTAAATTAACACATAACATTTATATATTACCTTATTAACTTTAAGGCTTCAAATAAATAATTAATGCCACAAGGAAATTAATATAACATTTATATTAGCTTCCTCGATTTTAATTTATGACATATATAAATTAATTTGAATTAAGTAAATTTGCAAATATGTTGGCAAGTATTGTTGTATGACTCACGGGTGAGAACTAAACCTTTGATAATATTTAGAAAATTAAAATACCCAAGCTTATATGGACTTTGCTCAAGCACAATAGTAGATACGAATTTAGTTGCTTACAGATTATCTGGGTGAAATCATATCTCTAATCATTTAAGATACACCCTAAGCAGTGATATATCATGCACATTTTTTCTTTATAATAACTATATCACTTGGATATCTAGAGTTTGGCCAATAATCAAAAATCCAATCATATCTGTAATTAATTGCGAAGTTCGATAATAAACTCCATTGCTCAATTTGATAACATTTACCAATTAATCAATTTGCTTTGGCTAAAGACTACACAAATCCTCTCTTGGATAGTGTTTCACTTTAGTGGTTCAGTTTAGATCCAATTATTACCTTATCACAATCATCTTTGTCATATGATTGACCGTAATTAAAGTATAGTTTATATACGTAAGATTTACAGTATTCACAAGTCAAAATACGACTATACATCGCCATATGAGATCTTCTATTTGACTTCTAGCATATAGAAGGCTCTCGGTGATTCATTCTACAAGTGTTCCAAACCGCTACTCATGCTATAAGCTTTGTTAATTTCCTCCTTACACTTAAGACCAATTATGGTGATTCTAAATCATACCGTCGATTAATTTTCTTAGACTGAATTGAGAAAAGGATACAGAGAGTGGATATGTAGTACTATTATTTTGTACCCACTTTTGATTATACTTCTCCATCACTAATAAACTATTTTATTGGGTGGTAATTACAGAGAACATATATCAACCTCTTACTGAGATATTAGTTCCTATTGAAATCTACATTACATCGGTGTTATCAAAATACATCATAGGATTCTTAATAGTGGGAATCATTTCTAGATTTCTTATAAAATTTCCCATATATGCAACATTTATTGTGACATTATTTAAGGCAATGTGCTTAGCCTTCATGATTGAATCTGCCATAACCTCTCATTCAAAACCTTTCCAACTAAAGCCCTTTTATTAAGGCCAAAGATGAATTTAAGATTGATTTAGTATATTTGATGTCTCTTATGAAGTTTGAGTCTGAACATTTCTTCTTTAGGAGTTTGTCATTTCCATAAACAATTCTCCAGTATTTTGAAATTACTCGAGAATACTCGTAACTACTATTCAGTGATTTTGACTCAGATTTGATATCCACTCACTACGCCAAATGCATAAGTAAATTTTAGTCTACTAAATAACATAACACGTACGATGATTTATTTTACCGATGTTTAAGGAATTCATCTCATATGTTCCATATGAAACATTTAACATGGTGTTTATACACATTGATTTGGAAAATCCCAGCATCTTCTTATACCAAGTATAAAGGATATCTCTTTTAAATCCTCCATTGAGAAGTGAAAAACTAATATTTAAATAATTTAAAACGAATACTGATAGAGTTGAGGGCATGAGGGTATGCATTAGGGGTAATTATGTAATTTTGATTATATATTCTTTGGAAAAACATTAATAAAATGACCGAAAATCGTTTTATCGATAAACAGCTTTTTAACCATCAAAAGTCGCGCATGATTTTTTTTACATACACTCATTTCTCCATTTAAGCAAGAATATGTGATAAAATTATTTATTTTACTTTTGGAAATAAAATGCCTTTATGACTTATCAAGGATGTCATCATTTTTATATTTTTTTTTGGAATTTTAAGTTAAGTCTAAATATTCAAATAATTATTTAAAATAATACTAATTCATTTTAACTAGTTGTATAAAAATAATAATAGTTTTATAAAGATATATACTTGTTTTAAAAATATAAGAAAATTCATAACGCTTTGGCACTACAACACTTTTTATAAACATTTGTTCAGTATTGGTTTATATGGTTTTATAATTCAAATGTGATCATTTTAATTAATGTATAACGATAAGAAATTATTTTTCAAATTTTGTTTATATTTATATGTAATTTAATTAATAATCGAAAATGTGATTGGGAACAGCTTTCAGATTTTCAACGGTTTAACGAACAGAAGTTGTTTAAAGTGATCGCAGTGTTGTTTATATGTCTTGTGCACATATATAACATTCACATACATGTACCAATAAATACATATACACATATATACATACCAAATACATACATGTACCTATACATACAATGCACAAAATATCATGATATTTAAAACATATATTCATATATAAGCAAACTACATATCAAACATCACCTTCTTACACACCTACACATCTAGGATATGATGAAAGGAGGATAAAGGGGGTGGCGTGCGCATGGAGGGGGTGTGGGTAGTGAAACACCCCCACATCCCTAAAGACACCTAAAAGGACATAATAAAAGACGTGGTGCGTTGTAGGTATAACCGAAACTAATAGAGAATAAGATTCACAAGACAAAAATAGATAAAAGCAGCGGAAACTAAATAAGTATTTAATTAAAATAAAGCTTCAGAATTAATTCATAAATAATTCACATGCCAAATACAACATTCAAAACCCATCGTGTCTTATGAAATGAAAACTCATTGTCTTAAAATCAAAGTATGTAATATCCCTCATAAATAAACCAGAGCATATAAGAACGATAGTTGAAAATAAAAGTACATAGAAGAAGTCTCCTCCAAGAAGAACTCCAAGCTACGACAATCTACTAGCTTCTTCCTTGATTGCCTAAGGGAGAAAAAGAGGGAAATAAAGGAGTGTGCCAGATTAAAAGTCTGGTGAATGATAGTAATTACTAGAGTCTTTAAGCAAGATAAAAGTAATAGACTCTACAACAGTTCTAACATAAATAAGGAAAACAAAGGAAAATAGGAAAGAGATAAACTGGAAATAAATACGATTGAATATTTCTCAGGATATGTTAAATTTGGTTGCTTGCACTTGTTCTGATCTAATTAGGCTGAATTACTAATCCTATAATTAGGATGTGACCCTAATTCTACCCTTTTTGACCGGCCTGCTACTTCATAGACCATTCTGTGGACCAACCGCTATATAACTCCCTAAACAGCAGTCAATGGTATCTACGGAAGATATGCAGAGCAACTACCGAGGATCCAGACGACATATATAGCTCCATACACAGAAGGCAACGGTGCCTACTAAGACACCATACTAAGCGCTTGGAACTCATAGCTATTACTGAGCATCCGAATGGAAGTCGCACGCGTAACTGCCACCATGCCCGTGCTACCTTTTGCTCCACCTATTGGGTCTTCTTATTACCTCCAATGTACATCATAGTGTGGCCCTCATCTCACTTCAGACTAATGCAAGATTACCGTGTGTCCATAGAAAAATAGGGGAAATACCGTTGGTACTGACCCTTCATCCAAACAATATCTAGTTGCGCCCCTTATCCAAATCCCTGTGATTTGGACTTCTATTTGACCAATTACTACCATTCTTAGCATAAGCATGCCCTAGGGAATACTATTTGGTACATGTCCTACTTTCATCTTTGCTTATTTACTTAGATAAATTATTTAAATAAGCTTTTATTACCATTTTTACTTTCTATGCTTATTAATTTATCCCAAGCCTTAAAATAAGCCTCATTCTAATATTTTTCTTATTATAACCTACGTATAATCATGCTTATTACTTAACCAAGGTCTAAGTGTGAAAATAAGCTTCTTTCATCTTTTACTTCATTTAATTATAATTCTAAATTATAACTATCCAATTATCTTTAATTTGTCCAATTCTAATTACAATTAGGCGTAATTTCAGTCCAATTCCATTATTTATTATAGTCTTTATAATTTACATCTCATTTTCTTCATTTAATATCCTTACTTGCAAAATCCATATTCGCGTTCAATTTATTCTAATCCATACACGTAGAAAAGGGGAGTGAAGAGAATAGACTCTTGCATAATCCAACATGTCAAAAAATGTAAATATGAAATAAATAATAGTAAATAAACTTAAATACTGTAAATTAATAAAAATCTACGCTTAATAGTAATATTCATAATTAACAGAAATAATAGTAAAAATTACTGAAAGGAATAGCTGAATAGACTGAAAATAATTAAAAACTGTAAATAATAACTGAAAAAGGCTATTCTAGAAATCGTAGTAAAACTACAACTTTTGAAAACTCTATTATTTTAAATTACTCAAAGAAATCTTAAAATAATTACAATCGCTCACCTTCGGTCCTAAGCTCTTTCTTTGGTCTTCTCAGATCCACTTGAAGTTGTAAAACAATTTTTATTAAAAAGATTCTCTCCTTAAAAAATTGTTCCTTTTAGGGTCCTTCCTGAAAAGGTGAACCTAAGCGGAGAAAATCTAGAATGAAAAAAAGTGTTAGGTCCAAGGGGCTATTTATATGTGTAAAGTGGATCTCGGACCGTTGGATTTGGAGATTGAATAGGATGTAATCACGTCATAGGCTGAATAGGAGCCATCAGATGCAAAAACGGAGGGCCTGGATTAAATTAAAGGGTGCAAATGATGTGTTTTGATGCTTCTCATTCATTTGAATGAATTAACGTTTGTGCGCCTGTAAAACTACAAGGCGGGTCAACCGGGCGGTTGACCGCCCCCTTGCCCAGGTCGACCGGCCGGTCGACATGACCGTATATATTATTTTTTTGTTATATTTCTGCTATTTTTTTATTTTATAACTTGGTCATATTAGCTAGGTTTCTGACGTTCTATATTTGGAAATTGATCGGAAAATTACCACGGGCACAATGGTGCAACTTCTGTGGCTTAATTCTGATAGTTTCACAAAGTTATTTTATTATTTAACAAATCAATAAATCGATTATTACAGGTTAAATTTTGGGATGTTACATTCTCCCCTCTTAAGGGATTTCGTCCCCAAAATCTCTCTAAAGATAAAAGAATGTACTAAATGTTTTCATCTAATTCTACAACCAACTACACAATCATCAACTATTCATCCATTGTCCTTAAGTTTTTCTAATGCAATTTATGATACTTATGCAATTAATGTAAATGTCCCTAACTAATGCAAAAGATTAGGTGGTCCACTGATTCAGTTGACCTTCTTTTATGCAACTATTTCTGTGCCATGTATCCAAATGAATGCAAAAATTTCCTAATGATACCGATAATTCTTTATATGTGCCACAAACATCATCCAAATGCAGCTCTTATGTGATAAACATCCATTTATAGCAGTCATGGGAATAAAATAAAAATGTGCACACATCCCATGCATATGCTCTAGTGTCTTAGTTTGGCAGATCCCTAAAGGATAATAGTCTTAGTGTAAGTATATGCATCCATTAGCATCCACTGGCAAACACTTGCAACCACTACCATACATCATTCATAACATGTTCTATTAACATGTTTACGTCAAATCCTACCATCCACAGGTTAAATCATAAATTCTACCCTCCCAAAGGATAACAAAAGAAAGAACCTATTCAAAACTAAAGATGGAAATAGAAAATTCTAAAACTTACTATCAAAGAAATGCGGATATGAGATTAGAATTTTCTCCTAATCAAACCAATTTTCTCTGAAGTCTCCTTAACTATGTCGGAACCAAGGCAATCCCTCTATAGACTCTATCCAATGCGAAGGCGACTTGCGCGGTCTTCCATAAAGAGGTTCGAAAGGTGTCACTCTAATGCTAGCTTGAAAACTACTACCATATGAATTCCACTAATTTCATTTCACCGTTATTCTTGAATCAACACTCCCACGTCCTTACTAGTGTCCTATATACTTTGTGGAAACTTCCATTATTACTTCTAAAAGTAATTACTGCTAGCTCCTTACACCTTTTCCGTTACTCCTAGGAAATGATTCTTACCTACTACATATTTAAAAGTTTGGTTTGGTGTTTATCACCTTGTTTAAAAAACTAAGGTTTCTAAAAAATTTAAAACATCAAATCCCAACATCTTTGTCTTTAAATGGGTTATCTATTCAGTTTCTATTAAATTCAAAAATACTTGGCTATTCAATATTTTATTTTTCTGAACTTCCATCCTTATAGCTTTTTGAATTTACATTAATTCCCAAACCTAGAGGTGAAAATTGTTAAATCCA
Organism: Allium cepa; assembly: GCA_030765085.1. Taxonomy (NCBI): domain Eukaryota; kingdom Viridiplantae; phylum Streptophyta; class Magnoliopsida; order Asparagales; family Amaryllidaceae; genus Allium; species Allium cepa. The sequence goes on along the minus strand of CM060934.1, from coordinate 950,510,597 downwards.
AAACTTATTCCTTATTTTCTTTTAAAGACCTTTACAATTTTTTATAAAAATAAGGATTTTTAAATTCAACTGTTACTAAGCCTTTTGCTTTCAAAATTTTATTTACTTTTTCATCAAACCATTTTTCTTTTAAAATATCTTTAAATTGTCCTTTTTCAAATCATCTTCTTATTATACCTAATAGCCTCATACCTTAAGGTATTGGAACTACTTTCTCTAATAAGAAATTCTTAACGCTAAAATCTTCTATGAACCTTTTAAAAGAGGACTTCATGTTTATGTGGAGTTACAAGGAATTTATTATATATTTTCGAAATAGACTGTATAAAATATGTGCTTTCCATACTTTGTACATCTCTTTCATATATTCCTTGTGACTTGCACAAAACATTTTTATTGGTTTTAAAGAAAATTATACCATTATTTTTTACATTCCAATAGATTAAAGCAAGTTTAATTTATGCTTTCCTATGATAAACATTTTCTTATACTTATTTAAATAATAGATGTATTCCCAAATTACTTTATTTCTATTCTTAGAAATTGCCTTTTTAAAATACGTCTTTATTTGGACTAAAACGGATGTTGCGTAAACACTGTTACTACAACCCAAAAATACTAGTGTACGAATTTATTTAATAAACCTCACATATTATGTAAAAACATTCCTCTTGGGAGTCATCTACTACAACAATAGTGTTATAATCTATGCTTCTTTTATTTTTCATGAAAACATATATTACAACAATAAATGTTGTAACCTATGTTTTCGATCCTTGATACACTTTATGTTTTTATATTAAAATCTTTGTTTACTTACAAAGAAGCTAGTGAGCTATATACGCTTTATAATTCTTCAAAAGGAATTTCACCTTTTCAACATAGTTTATATCATATAAAAACCAATTTTAAGTTTCATGACATTTTACAAAAAGACACAATATTTACTTTAAAAACATTGACAATTATACTTTTCAAATTTTCTAATTCTAACAATTTTATTGGGCTAGATATAAAGCGGGTTTTCTTCTCATCACCCTAGGAGTATCCTTCCTAAATTTTGGTAATCCCATTTCCTTACCAAAGTCTTTTACTCTGATTCCTCTTTGATGCGTATATTTTTACTCGGAGGCACTACCATTAAATCAACTTATATGAAACAATTATAATTTATGCAATTATCTACACATGGGCTTTCTTCTTTTCTTATCAACTAAATCTATTGTACATCCCCAATCTTTTCCTACCTCTCTTTGGATTTCCATAATCCGAACCTAAAAAAAACATTTCTCAAACTCCTACCATGTGTAGACCTTCTCTATGCCTCGAGAAAAGCACCTCTTTAAAGACGTTTGGAAAATTTCTAAAGATGAAACTGAATCTAACTCTGTTGATGATGAATCAAGGGGATAAAAGAAGCTCAACATGACTGACTCCTATGGGTCGCAAGAAACCTCGAGAGTCCTATTGATGCATGTCTCTTGTCCAACGACTCTCCTATCGCAGTCTAATATCGTTCCATAAGTGGATACCCAATTCATTCCCAAAATCATCTCATACCCAAAAAATCCTAATACATTGGCATCATAGTCAAACTCTACACCTGGGATAAAAATTTTCGAACCCTTACAAACCATAGATCAGTGTGCCGATCCTCCTATGGGGTTTGAAACAACAATGGGATCTACTACTGAAGAGATGTCTAAGTGCAAACAATCAAACAAAGAACTCGAAATGAAAGGGTGTGATGTTTCAGAATCGAAAAGAGTCCAAATGGGAAAATCAAAAATAGAAATCAAAAATTCAACTGTGACTTTCCTACCTCTATCTGGAATGCTACTGGAAGGTGCCGTGTCTAACGCCTGAATATGCACAACTGGTGCACTCACTCCCTGGGGACAACTCCTACTCATATGATCGGGTTGCCCGCATGTGCAGCACTTACCCTTCATCTTCTCCTTTCAGCAATCCTTGGCCACATGTCCCACCTTCCTACAAACATAGCATTTTATTCCTTTCTTAATCTGCATCTGAGGACCATCACCTTTCTTCTTCTTCTTATTCTTTTTCCACCACTTGTTCTTTGGACCTTCTGACTTAACATCCTCTTTAGACTCTCCTTCCTTGATTGTATTCGGCATAAGCACCATCTCGACCAAGGACTCATAAGTAGCTCCAATCGGCACATGAGTCAGCAATAATCCATGAAGTGGTTGATTCAATCCCTTCCCAAACTTCATAGCTTTCTTGTGCGCCGTGTTCACCAAGTCCATACCGAATCGTAGCAGCTCATTGAATCAATTGATTTACTCCTTGATAGACAAACCCCCTTGCCTTAAATTGATAAACATCTCTAGCCGAACACTCTCTTTTGCCCAACTATCGGATCGCTTTCGGAATCTGTCCCAAGTAATATTCCTTCCCTCCAACTCAATCACCTCTCAGCAATAAGATGCTTATACCTTCAGCTGCCAAGCGGCTAGCTGAACTCGTTGCCGACCATCCAATCCCAGAAGATCAGAAATCTTCTATGTCTCCCTAGGCCATGCTCTCGCCTCCACAAAAGTCTCATTGCCAGAAAAAGTCTTCCTGCCCAAACTCGTAAAATCATTACAAATCTTAAAGAAATTGATGGCGGTAAGTGGGTTGATGGGATTCCCACCACTGGTGTAGGATTGGGCGTAGGCCCGTGCACCTCTGGAGTTGTGGCTTATAAGTACCTACGAAACCAGGTTGAGACTGGAATGCCCTTGGAAAGGTTTGGGGCATCAGCCATTCTACGGAAAGAAAAATGCAGTTTAGGAAAGAGTCAAAGGGAGATTGAATTAGACGTAAAAGGGGTTTTTTATAAAAATAATTAAAATCATTTCCAAAATTTATTTTCTGAAAAATATTTTTAAAACAAGTTATTTTGAAAAATACTTTACTTTCAAAATAAATTTTTGGAATCCTGTAACCCGAGGTTCTAATACCAAGTGAAACACCCCACACCCCCATAAGATACTCAAAAGGACACATTAAAAGGCATGGTGCGTTGTAGGTATAACTAAAACAAATAGAGACTAAGATTCATAAGACAAAAATAGATAAAAGTAGCGGAAACTAAATAAGTATTTAATTAAAACAAAGCTTCAGGATTAATTCATAAATAAGTCACATGCCAAATACAACATTCAAAACCCATCGTGTCTTATGAAATGAAAATTCATTGTCTCAAAATCAGAGTATGTAATATCCCTCATAATTAAACCATGAAAGTGTGTACGCCATATAGCTAACACTTAGGATCGTGTAGTATGGAATGTGTTATAATCTAAATGCGAAAACGGATAATAATAATAAAGTAAATAAGAATAAGCACACCGGGAGTTTTTATACTAGTACAAACTTCATGTTCTACGTCCATTCCCGTACTTCCCTCTGGAATCTCACTTAATAACTCCTCACTTAACCCAAAGGAATAGGCATACAACACTTGAGCAGCCGAACAGGATTTTTCCGCCTCAGCAGCCGAAGAGGACTTTTCCGCCTGATACGAACTAATAGGACTTCTACAATTTCGATAAAGTTGTTGACGCTTTGAGCTTTTTATAACACTGATTTGTCTTTGATAGTACACAACTCATATAATCAAATCCTCAAGTATATATTGTGTGTGTGAAGATTAGAAAGGAAGATATTGCGTTGAATCGAAGTATATAATAATTAATTCTGAGATTCAAGCAATATATCTTTGATTAGAAAGCTTTTAGAATGCAGAAATATAGTCAAGAAATATAGATCAGAGAATAGAATAGATTGAAGTAAATTGGATGAGCAAAATCATGGATTTAGATCTATATATGTAGTATATAAGGTTGCTACTGTTCACGAAGAGTTTCAATCAAGAGTTGCATACGTAACTCTTCGAATTGGATCGTTACTCTTCGCAAAAAGAAGCAACCCTTCAGGAAACAAAGCAGTTTCGTACGGTCAGTCGACTGGTCAAAAATATCTAATTGACCGAATATTCAAAGTGGTGTGCACGTGTGCATGTCTGTGCAAAGAACACATATTCAATCGACTGGCGAATTTAGTTCATCGACTGAACTGTGATTTTTTGCACAGTGAGCACTTGTGCACACTATTTTGTATGTGTATATATATATATTTAAAACTTTTATATAGTGTGTGTAAACTACTTGAGGAGTGATTTTAACAATTATAAACTATAACTACTACTCAAACATTAAAGATTTTTATAGCGTACTCGGGTTTGAAGTCTAGTTTCCTTTATAGTTCACCATGTGTGTATAGCTTTCTATATTTTGTCACTTTGATCGTCTAATCTCATTGTTGATCGTTGAAGCTTGTAATGAATCAAAACTCATAATTCAACATTCTCCCCATTTTTGATTGACGACAACCGATTCTGAAGATTCTTTATGTATGGAAATATATAACTTAGATTATATATTCCTCCCCCTGAATTTGTGGTGACTTTTCTATTCCTGCATAAAAAGTTAGTATACAAATTTCTCCCCCTTTGTCATCGACAAAAAAGAATACTTAATTCAATAATCATAGAGTACTAACAAATATTTGTAGAATGAGACATTACGAATCATTACAAATATGAACATAAACATTATCATACAAACATTCAGGGACATATCACATCATAGACATTTTTTTACGAATATAAACATCACGAAAACACAAACGTTTGTCACAATGTTATAGACACAACATCATAAAGCATATCATAGTTTTTCACAAAAGAAAATTTACCAAAAAAAAAAAATTCAAATTTTCACTTCCATTTTCCCTAACATTCATCGGATTCTTCTTCTTTGTCATCTCCGGGAATCATTGGCCTCTTCCCTTTATCTTTGTCCATATCACTTTTTGTTTCCTCATCCGATGTTGTCCACGTAAATTCCGGTGCCGGTTGTTTTTCGGATGAAGTAGATGAACTAGCAGTGCAAGAGATAGCTTCCCATAATATGCCAAAGAAGATTTTTATCTTATTGAACTTCTTATCAATTTTCTTGTCGAGGAGTTTGACACGTGAATCTAATATCACTTGATTGCGAGCTATAATATCGATTGCTTCACGTGTTCTTTTGGAAGGTATAGTGGTTTGAATTTCATCGCCTTATCTTTGCGGTGGTGCTTCTTCTTGAAGTTCTTGGGGACGATTTTGCCAATCTTGGAGTGTCATGATACAGAGGGGTCTTGGGGTAATTTCATGAGGCTTATCGTCCGATAATGTAGAGTTTTTACAATTGAAGTGTCCAAGTTGGGTATTGGCACTTGAAGGTCCATAAGCAATCTCATAATGTATTCTCCGTAGTAGATTATATTTTGTTTCCCTTGATTGAAGAATAGATGTTCATCAAGAATAAGTTTTGGCCAATTTATTTGAACATTCCCATATATAGCATGCAATGCTCTATAGCTCTCCGGGTTTACCAATTCATATGATCCGGTTCTTAAAAGTATTGTTTTCATTAAGGCAGGATGCAAAATTCTTGCCGTCATTTCAATTATCTCATACCATCTTCAAGGAAACGATGGCTTATCTCGTCTCGAATATTGATATCGCAATTCAAGTCTTCCAATGGTATTCCATCTACCGGAGTGTGAAGTATATGTCATATTCTTGCTAAAGAGAAAAATACTTGTCGTCCACAAACTAGACTCCAAACACAATTATCTCTATTTCGTGGAGTTTGGTGATCCAGATTGAGTTAGTAAGAAATAATTTCACCATAGTGTGATTAATTTTTACCTTGTTCTGATTGTGGTTTAATAGCGATTCCAAATGATACTTCTTGCCAAATTTTGAGTTCCATATGCGTGGAAGTCAGGGTAAACCAACTATACTTCTAGAAATCTTGATTCCTTCATTTTTTTTTCCACCGTTCAACTGCTACATGATTGTAGTGTCATTGATCAATTTGCGTATTAATTGGTTTTAGAGAGGTTGAGGTTGCTCTTCGTTGTCTTTTCGAGGTCTAGGAGCCATGACGTTGAATGATTTGGAGAATTTTTGATTTAGGAATGCTTTGGAATGTTTTTGAGTATTGAATGTTTTGAGTTTGAAATGAGTTTATGAAAGAAAATGTACGCGAGTGGTTTATAACCTAGGGTTTTTCGTGTCTCTATTACGTTGTTCAGTCGGCTGAACTAAAAAGTTCAGTCGACTGAACCTTTTTCCTGAGGCTTTTTGCTCTGGAAATGAGTTCAATAGACTGGACATTTTGGTCCAATCGACTGACTTCTGTCACTGACTTTTGCTTGCTTTATATTGCAATGCAACTAAGTTTATTTTATATGATGATTTCATAATATTATATAACAATAATTTTATAAAATGTAATACCAACTGAAAATTTTATTTATATATTTATTGATGATTACACGAAGATATGCACTAATAATAAAATTTCAAAAACAAAGTGATCATCAACGAATATGATTTATTTTGAAGGTGATTTCTTTGGAGTCTTAGATTTATCCTTATCATCCTTCTTTGATGACATGTTTGCCGGTGATTGATTGAATTTGCGATCCCATGAGTTAGGAGTTCGAGGAGAGTATCGTGGAGAAGAATCCCACGGGTTTCGATATCCAGTTGATGGGTCGAGCGATGAACACAGCTTTGGTAATGGTTCATACGCATCTATCGATTTAGAGTTGCAAAATTTGACAGCAATTTGTTCCAAAAAATTTAAGCGTCTTGCCGTCACTTTTTTGTTCGAAATATAATTCACGTTGTAGGTCCATTTGTTGTTGGTAGTGATGAATATTGTCGATCTTCTCTTTATTCGACGGCGAGATGAACGTAACTTGTTTTCCCTTCTTATTATCCGATGCATAACCGGTATGATAACTTTCCCACTTACGTACCTGTTTATATTCTAGTGTTGGAGTAGGTGATCGATGGTTGGAGCTATTTGAGGAAGGTGTTGCGTAGGAAAGGTGTGAGTTATCTAAGGATTGCGATGCCATTACGATATGATAATAAAATATATGAAGCTTGTATTCAAATTGTATATGAGAAGTGTATGCAGCATTTCAAAAATTCATGTATATATAGGAGTAGAAACCTGTATTTTCTATGGTCAGAAATATGAAATTAGTTTTAGACCATATATAAATAAGTTAATGATTTAAGGTAGAAAAATATATTCAAAAATGTATGGTTAACAGAATTTCGACCTAGTTTAATATAAGATGAGCTGGTTTTTACTACTGAACAAGAAACAATAACTACCTAACTGGTAGACACATGAGACTTCCAGTAGAGAGACCAGAGTTCAATCCTTGTTGGCTTTAATATTTTTGAATTTCTAAAATTTTGTTTTTAACAAAAAAGTGGATTTTATGTTATGATAAGAAACACCCATAGCTCAAGTGGCTATAGACATTAGAAATTTAGGAATGGTCGTGAGTTCGAATCTCGTCATGGTTAGAAATCGTATATTTTATTTTTCATGTTTTTGCCTTTTTACTAACAAATATTATTATAACTCTTTTATTGACATTATTCCAAGTTCTCTTCTTAGTTTATAAATATATTTTCATTTAATGGTTTAGTGAAAATATCAGCTAGTTGATTTTCTGATTTACAAATTCTAAATTTACTAATTCCTTTTCAATACAATCATGAAGAAAATGATGGCATATATAAATATGTTTGGTTCGTGAGCGATTTATTGGATTTTTAGAAATATTTATTGCACTAGTATTATCACAATATATTATTGATTTATTTAAATGTATATCGAAATCTTTTGCTGTTTGTTGCATATAGATGACTTAAGCACAAGCTAAAACGGCAGATATATATTCTGCTTCACACGTCGATAAGGAAACGTAGTTTTATTTTTTGCTAAACCAAGAGATCAAGGAACATCCAACAAAGTGACACGTCCCACTCATACTCTTTCTATCTGTCCGACATCCTCCAAAATCAGCATCACTATATGATACTGATTCGAAAGGACGTTCTTTCGGATAAAATAGTCTGAAATCTTTGGTTTTTCTTAAGGAACGAATAATGCGTTTTACTGATCGCATATGTGATTCTTTAGGATCTGCCTGAAATCGAGCACATAAGTAAACACTCATCATTATATCAGGTCTACTAGCAGTTAAATATAGTAATGATCCAATCATACTACAATATAGTTTTTGGTCGATACTTTTGCCTTCTTCATCTCTATCGAGATGTATTGTTGTACTCATCGGAGTTGGTTTGGCTATAGTGTTTTCCATACCAAATCGTTTAATTAGATTATTACAATATTTTTCTTGATTAATAAAAATTCCATTTTCTAATTGTTTTATTTGTAATCCAAGAAAATATGATAATTCTCCCATATGTAACATTCCAAATTCATTAGTCATTATAGTTGAAAATTCCTGACATAATCTTTCATTAGTTGACCCAAAAATAATATCATCTACATATTTTGAATAATTAAAAAATCATTTTTAGCCTTTTTAATAAATAAATTTGATCAACTTTTCCAATTTCAAAACCAAAGTCTACTAAATATTTCTTAAGACGATCGTACCAAGCACATGGTACTTGTTTTAAACCATATAAAGCTTTCTTAAGTTTATAGACGTGATTTGAAAATTTTTCGTGAATGAAAAGAGGAGGTTGCTCAACATAAACATTTTCTTTAATATATCCATTTAGAAAAGCACTTTTTACATCCATTTGAAATAATTTAAATTTGTGAAAACACACGAAAGTTAATAAAATGTGTATGGCTTCTAATCTAGTGACTGGAGCGAATGTTTCTTCATAATCAATACCTTCTTCTTGATTATATCCTTGCGCTACTAGTCTAGCTTTATTTCTAGTTATATTGCCTAATTCATCGGCTTTATTTTTAAATACCCATTTAGTACCAATGACCGATTGATCATTTGGTCTAGGAACAAGTTCCCAAACTTCATTTCTTTCGAATTGATATAGTTCTTCTTCCACAGCAAGAATCCAATAGTCATCTGTTAAGGCTTCTTTTATATTCTTAGGTTCTATAGTAGACAGAAATGCTATATGATCCATTTGATTTAATTGGTGTATGGTTCTAATGTTTGAATTTACTTCTCCAATTATTTTTTGAATAGGGTGATCCCGTAAAATTCTAGGTGGAGATCTTATATTTTCTTCATTGTGAATAATGTTTCCATCTTCTCTAATAATATTATTATTATCATCGTTAACTTTTTGAATAATATCATTATCATCCAAGTGATTTTTGATATTATTTATATTTTCGTTAATAACTTTATTTTTATTTATGAAGTTTTCATCAAAAGAAACATGAACATTTTCTTCAATAATTTTAGTTCATTTATTAAAAATTCGATAAGCTTTACTTTGTTCTGAATAGCCTATAAATATTCCTTCATCGGATTTTGGATCGAATTTACCGAGTTGATCTTTAGTATTTAAAATAAAACATTTTGAACCAAAAACCTTAAAATATGAAATATTTGGTTTTCTTCCATTTAGTAGTTCATATGGAGTATTTTTAGTTAGTGGTCGTATAGAAAGACGATTCAAAACATAACAAGCAGTTGCTATAGCTTCTACCCAAAAATGTTTTGGTAAAGTGGTTCCATTTAATAAAGTTCTTGCACATTCCTGTAATGTTCTATTTTTTCTTTCTTCAACTCCATTTTGTTGTGGTGTTCTATAAAAAGAAAAATTGTGATTAATTCCTTTCTTATTACAAGAATGTTTAAAAGCTTCATTTTTGAATTCTCCTCCACGATCACTTCTACTATTTTTAATTTTTAAATCTTTAATATTTTTAATTCTTTTGACAAATATTTTAAAGTTTTTCAAAAGTATCACTTTTATTTTTCATGAATATAGTCCATGTATATCTATAAAAATCATCTACACTAACAAACACATATCTATTATGATTGATCGATTGAATCTGAGTAGGCCCAAAAAGATCCATATGTAATAGTTCAAGTGGTTATTCTGTAGATATTACTTTCTTAGATTTAAAAGAAGATTTTGTTAACTTTCCTAATTGACAAGCATCACAGATGTTGTCAATTTTGAATTTCATATCGGGTAAACCATTTACGAGTTTATTTTTGGCTAATTTATTTATAGTTTTAATATTTATATGAAAAAATCGTTTGTGCAGTAGCCAAGAATCATTTTTTTGCTACCAGACACGTATTAGAGTTATTATTTATATTCATACTTAAAATATAAATATTTCTATCTCGTATACCTTCAAAGATTAACTCTTGACTTTTATTAGTAATATTGCATTTATTTTCTAAAAACGATATATGAAAACCTTTATCGCATAATTGACTTATGCTTAGTAAATATGTTTTAAAATTTTAACTAATAAAACTTCAGTAATGAGAGGTAAATTAGAGGTACCGTTGCTGTTGACATCGCCTTTGCTGATGATATAGCCTTTGGAGTTATCTCCAAATGTGATTGATCCTCCATTCAAGTAGATAACGTTGGTTAGCATATCTTTATTACCAGTCATGTGTTTAGAGCAGCTGCTGTCCAATATCCATTTTGCTCTCCTTTTAAGTAGTACCTGCAAAAAATAAAAAATAATATTTGTACCCACTTCCTCCGTTAGGGTCCTAAGGGTTAAATCTTGGGAAGCCAAAACCAAGAAGGTTCAGAGTTCCCTTTAAAAATATAATTATCATTATAACGAACAGTTTCCATGAGTGATTTAATATATTTATTCCTAATCAAATTATTATTTGTTTTAGGAATCCAAATTTTTATAGTTTTAATTTCCTTATAAACTGTTGATTTAATATCCTTTTTAAACCTATTTTTAATGTTATTCAAACCTTTTTCAAATTCTGGTTTGAATTTTTTTTATATCCTAGTCCTGATTTATTTGAGGTAGATTGAGAATTTTATATAATTTTAAAAAGATTCTCTCTTCCTTTATTAAAATTAGAAATATTTTCTAATTTTGTTTTGAGACTAGAATTTTCTAATTCTAAAACTTTATAGCCAGATTTTAAATCTTTAATATTTACTGATAGATTATCTTTCTTATTTTTTTGAGTTTTTAATTCTTGAGTAACCATAGATATTTGGGAAGTTAAATTAGAATTAGATTCTTGAGTATTCTCAAGTTCCTCTTCTAGAATTTTCTTCTCATCGTTTAGCATACTCACTTCTAATTCTGATCTATTCAGTTTTTCTATTAATTCCTTATTCTTCTTTTTGATCTATTTTACTAAATCTATTAATTCTAAATTAATTTCTACTAAATCATCAAAACTTAAATCACTTACATCGTCTTTTATGGCTATGAATCATACATGAAGCTTGTTCATTGTCCATGCCCCTATCGCTATCACTATCTGATGAGTCTGATTCGTCCCAAGTGACTGAAAAAGCTTTCTTTCTGAATTTTTCCTTCTTGAATTTGTTCTTTTTATGTTCTGACAATCTCTCTTCACATGGCCCTTCTTATGACATTCATAGCATTCTATGACTGAATATGATAGTTTTTTGCTACCAGTATTGTTGTTGGAGTTATCTTGGTTACTCCCGAACTTGTTATTCTTTTTGAATTTCAAAAACTTTTTGAACTTTTTTGCAATAAGTTCCATATCCTCTTCATTTGTATCTGATTCATCCTTTTCTGCTTGAAATGTTAGATTCTTCTTATCCTGTGCTTGAACTTTCTTTGCCTGCAAATTCAGTTCATATGACATTGAATTTCCTATTAACTCTTATGGTTTCATAGTGGAAAGATCATTTACTTCTTCAATAGCTAATACCTTTCTTTCCGATTTATCCGTTAAAGAGTTTAGGATTTTTGATACTATATCAAAATCAGAAATTTTTTCTCCTAGTCCTAATAATGAGTGATAAATATCTTGGAATCTGGAATACATATCATTAATGAACTCATTTTATTTCATTTAAAATTTTAAAATTGATTCTTAAGCATAGATATCCTGCTTTGTTTAACCTTGTTAGTACCTTCATGAGTTAATTTCAGTGTTCGCCATAGTTCATATGCAGTATTGCACACGCTAACATGATTAAACTCATTCCTGTCCAAGGCGCAAAACAACATATTTATAGCTTTAGCATTTGCAGTAGCATCTAATTTTTATGTGTTTGACCATGTAAAAAATTCAGTTGTGGGTATATGATATTCAGATTGTGTGATATTCCATGAATCAAAACCATTTGCTTGCATATAATTTCTTATACGTGTAGCCCAATAAGTGTAATTCATGCCATTGAATAGTGATGGTCGTGCAGTGGATTGACCTTCTATAAAATTATTGTTAGTGTTATTTTCCATATTACTAGAGTATATCAAATAACTATGTAATGGTTATAAGGTGACCGTGCTCGAATACCAAATGAAAGTGCGTATGTCGTATAGCTAACACTTAGGATCGTGTAATATGGAATGTATTATAATCTAAACGCGGAAACAAATAATAATAGTAAAGTAAATAAGAACACCAGGAGTTTTTATACTGATTCGAACTTTCCGTTCTAGGTCCAGTCCCATACTTCCCTCTGGAATTTCACTCAATAACCCCTCACTTAACCCAAAGGAATAGATATACAACACCTGGGCAGCCGAATAGGATTTTTCCACCTCAACAGCCGAAGAGGAATTTTCCATCTAATACAAAGTAACGGGACTTCTACAATTTCGATAAAGTTGTTGACGCTTTGTGTTCTTGACAACATTGATTTGTCTTTGATAGCACACCCTTTCTATAATCAAATTCTCAAGTATATATTGTGTGTGTGAAGATTAGAAAGGAAGATATTGCTTTGAATCAAAGTATACAATAATTAACTTTGAGATTCAAGTAATATATCTTTGATTAGAAAGCTTTTAGAATGCAGAAATATAGTCAAGAAATATAGATCATAGAATAGAATATATTGAAGTGGATTGGATGATTAAAATCATGGATTTAGATCTATATATAGAATATAAGGTTGCTACTGTTCACGAAGAGTTTCAATCAAGAGTTGCATCCATAACTCTTCAAATTAGATCGTTACTCTTTGCAAAGAGAAGCAACCCTTCAGGAAATATGGAAGTTGTGCACGGTCAGTCGACTGGTCAAGTTGACTGAATATTCAAAGTGGTGTGCACATGTACATGTCTGTGCAAAGAACACAGATTCAGTTGACTGGTGAATTCACTCCAGTCGACTGAAGTGTGCTTTTTTGCACAGTAAGCACTTGTGCACACTATTTGTGTGTGTACAACTTTTGTATAGTGCGTGTAAACTACCTGAGGAGTGATTTTAACAATTATAAACTATAACTACGACTCAAACAATAGAGACTGTTATAGCATACTCGGGTTTGAAGTCTAGTTTCCTTTGTAGTTCACCACAAGTGTATAGACTTCTCTTTTTTGTCGCTTTGATCATCTAATCTTGTCGTTGATCATTGAAGCTTGTCATGAATCAAAACTCGTGATTCAATAAACCAGTGCATATAAGAACAATAGTTGAAAATAAAAGATGTACATAGAAGAAGTCTCCTCCAAGAAGAGGTCCAAGCTGTGGCAATCTACTAGCTTCTTCCTTGATTACCTAAGGGGGAAAGGGGGAAATAGAGGAGTGGATTAGACTAAAAGTCTGGTGAATGATAGTAATTACTAGAGTCTTTAAGCAAGATAAAAGTATTAGACTCTACAACATTTCTAGCATAAATAAGGATAACAAAGGAAAATAAGAAAGAGATAAACTGGAAATAAATACGATTAAATATTGCGCAAGGTAGGTTAACTTTGGTTGCTTGCACTTGTTCTGATTTAATTAGGCCGAATTCCTAATCCTGTAATTAGGATGTGACCCTAATTCTATCCTTTTTGATCTGTCCCCTACTCCATAGACCTTTATGTGGACCAGCCGCTATATAACTCCCTACACAGCAGCCAATGTATCTATAAAAGATACACAGAGCAACTACTGAGGATCCAGACGACATATATAGCTCCCTACACATAAGGCACTGATGCCTACTTAGATACCATACTAAGCGCTTGGAACTCATAGCTATTATTGAGCACCCGAATGGAAGTCGCGCGGTAACTGACACCATGCCCATGCTAATTTTTGCTCCACCAATTGGGTCTTCTTATTACCTCTAACATACAACATAGCATGCCCCTCATCTCACTTCAGGCTAATGCAAGATCACCGTGTGTCCATAGAAAAGTAGGGGAAATGTTGTTGGTACTGGCCCTCCATCCAAACAATATCTAGTTGCATCTCTTATCCAAATCCCAGTGATTTGGAGTTCTATTTGATAAATTACTACCATTCTTAGCGTAAGCGTGTCCTATGGAATGCTATTTGGTACATGTCCTACTTTCATCTTTGCTTATTAACTTAGATAAATTATTTAAATAAGCCTTTATTACCATTTTTACTTTTTACGCTTATTAATTTTTCCCAAACCTTAAAATAATCCTCATTCTAATCATTTTCTTATTATAACCTACGTATAATCATGCTTATTACTTAACCCAAGGTCTAAGTGTGAAAATAAGTTTTTTTCTTCATCTTTTATTTCATTTAGTTATAATTCTAAGTTATAACTATGCTAATTATCTTTAATTAGTCCAATTCTAATTATAATTAGGCGTAATTTCAGTCCAATTCCATCATTTATTACAGTCTTTTAACTTACATCTCATTTTCTTCATTTAATATTCTTACTTATAAAATCCATATTTATGTTCAATTTATTCTAATCCATACGCGTAGAAAAGAGAAATGAAAAGAATAGACGCTTGCATAAAATCAAAAACGTCGAAAAGATGTAAATAAGAAATAAATAATTGTAAATAAACTTAAATACTGTAAATAGACTGTAAATTAATAAAAAGTTATGCTTAATAGTAATAATTTATAATTAACAAAAATAATACTTAAATTACTGAAAGGAATAGCTGAATAGGGTGAAAATAATTAAAAACTATAAATAATAACTGAAAAAGACTATTCCAGAAATCGTAGTAGAACTACAATTATTGGAAACCCTATTATTTTAAATTACTTAAAGAAATCTTAAAATAATTAAAATCACTCTGGTTAGGTCCTAAGCTCTTCCTTTGGTCTTTTCGGATCCACTTGGAGTTATAAAATAATTTTTATTAAAAAGATTCTCTCTTTGGAAAATTATACCTTTCAGGGTCCTTCTTGAAAAGTTGAACCCAAGCGGAGAAAATCTAGAATGAGAAAATGTGTTAGGTCTAGGGGACTATTTATATGTGTAGAAGTGAATCTCAAACGGTTGGATTTGAAGATTGAATAGGATGCAACTACGTCATAGGCTGAATATGAGCCATCGGATGCAGAAACGGAGGGACTGGATTAAACTAAAGGGTGCAATGATGTAACGACCCGGAATTTCCAAACCCGAAAATTCCAGATAGTTATGAAAAAGAAGAAAGAGAAAGAAGAAGGAGGAGAACGGAAACACCCGCATCTCACATTCGCAGCGGATAAAATATAATAATAAATAATAACAGTTTACAAAAGAATATTATATCTGTCGATTACATTTCAATACATCAGAGTCACATATATACAGACTTTGAATATACAAAATTTTCATGTCACAAATACGCAACAATATTTCACAGCGGAAATACTTTATACATTCATGTCATCCAGCTCGCCTCCTGAGCTCCAGAACATACCTACCTGAAAATCTGTAATACTCGGTCTGACCCAAGCATTACATCAAAGTAACACCCGGGTCAGGCTGGAAACCGGCGTGAGTAAACTCATCTAATATGAAATTTCAAATATTTAATCATTTTAAAACCCGAGGTAACTTGTATCAATTTACAGATTGAAAATTTGATATAGACATCACACATAAATTTCTAAGTGCCAAAAACTTAGATTAAATGGTCCAATTTACTTTAATCATTCCATTCCAGCCTATTGATTTCACGTATTAATTTATAAAGAATCGAAGTGGTTTCGGATATTTACTAATACCCGACTTCTGTCTCTTCGAATCAAATGTCATCAAAACCCAAGTTATCCAATTAAATTACCGGATAACACTTTTATACAACAATTTATAATTGATAGATAGTCATAATATCACTGTCCATCCAACATATCATATCACACAGCAATTCATATCAGAGATATCATCCAATCCAAAGCACTTATCATCATCCAATCATTCAAGAGCAAGACCGATCGCTTCCATTAATTACATTAATTAGTGATTCTCTAATTACTTTCATTAGTTAACCATTCTTAAATTTCATTTAATAATTAACCATTAACTTAATTACATTCATTAATCAACCTTGATTTAAGCACAATCAGAAATTAACTTTCCTTAATTTCTCTATCAGTTAAACTAACTCCTTAATTAATTATATCCATTAATCCTTTAATTACACTGAGTAATTATCACTTAATTTTCTTCCACCAAATAATTATCCTTTAATTACTTCCCATCAAGTAATTTCCTTTTATTTAATTACATCCAGCAACTAGTTACTTCACTAAGAAAATTACACCTCATTAATTACCCTAACTAATTATACTTAACCCAACATCAAATGATTAACTTTAATTAATTAAACTGAATTAATTAACCAAAATTAACCACATCCAATTAATTAATCATACTGAGTAATTAGTTCATTTAATTACTTCATTAAGTAATTATTCATAATAATTCTTTTACACTAAGAAATTAACCTCTAAATTACTTCTTTTTTAATTATTCCTTAATTAATTAACCTGGATTAATCAATCTTTAATTATCACCTTTAAGTACATTAAGTAACTAGCCTTTAATTAATAATACAAATTAATTATTCTTCACCCATCCACATTAATTTCACTTACCCTATATTGATTACCCAATTTTTATTATCCTATAATCTCTTACATTGAATAATTAATCCTCAAATAACCCACAAGAATTAATTGTTAATTATTTAATCTTTAATAATTAATTACTTACTTACTTAATAATTAATCCTTGATTATTAAATTTATCTACAACAGTCAACCCTTAATTATCCTTGATTAACCCTTATTAATTAAGTAAACTTCAAGAATTATCTTACAAGTTGAACAAATAATTCTATTTAATAAATCAAACACTTAAACAATACTTTAACACCAAAGAATAATTAAGTATAATATTAAAACTTCATTATGTTAACTTAAAAACATTTTGTTACTATTCATTTCTCCCGAGACAAAACCCATGATTACTTGAGCTAACTTGAGTTCCAACCTTCCTTCCTTCTATTCTTTTCTTCTTGTCTAATTCTAACTGGTGTACTAGTAACACACGCCATCAACACAAACGAATACCCGAGACAATCCATAATTTTCCTGAGATTTTCCCTAGGCTTCCCCTTCTTCATCCTCACGTAACATCGATGATGCACATCGACCACGTGCACATGCACCAGACGACAGTGGGGTTTCAACATCCTCAACCATCACCGGCAAGTCGCTCTTGCCAAGCTTGATCATCGCCACTACCTAGAATTACTCGAAACTCCAGAAATCAAAATCGAGCTGCCTGGACGACAACTGGAACTCCTCATCGATGCTAAACATCACCACTAGCCTTGATTTTGATCACCGGAGTTCGTGCGAACTTTACTAGTGTTACATTATCGACTTCCACGTCGTTTCCCACACTCGCGACTACTTCCAGATCGCCAACGGTCATGCAACAACTACGTTCCATCCTCGATGCACACAAGACATCGAACCCTAAATCCCCTTCGCAAAACCTTCCTGGCCAACAGAAAAATCACAAAGTATTTTTCTCGTGTTCGCCACCATTCATACCTCCTATGACCTCGATCCCGAGACACCCAACCATCGAGATCACCAGAATTTGACCCATTACACTGTTTGCGCCAAAATTAGTCACAAACCCCAAGTGTTATGAAAGCACCAGTGTATGAATATAAATCAACAATATTCAAACACAAATCACAGATTTAAGCAAGCAACAGGTAGCAATTTAGAAATAATGAACAAGAACACACGATTTATAGTGGTTCGGCTATCTCCGGCCTACGTCCACTTCAAAGGTTTTTCTTTTTATTGATGTTCTTCGCTGATTACAGACGATTACCACAGATTACAATGGATTATAGCTCTGAAATTCGAGTACAACGGTAGTAGTGAAGTGCACAGTAGAGTCTGGTAGAGTTTGGACGCTTCCGAATCAAGATCCCCTTTTCTGAATGACCCGGGGCTCTATTTATAGCTGTAGGAGGCTGATATTTTTCCTAAAAATCCGGTAGACCACTTCTGGCACGTGAGGGGGCCCACATGCCCGGCCTCAGGAAATTTGGGCCCACTTTGGATCGATTCGAACTCCATTCGAATCGATCAAGAAATCATCCAATCGAGATGAAATTTGGCGTGGGCATTCTTCAACATGTATGTAAGCTCCTGTAAAATTTCATTGCATTTGGACTTGTAGATCTCAAGATACGGTCGATTCGAATTGCTATTCTCGAGCAGGTTGCTTGCTTCGACTCGATGCTGTTCGAATCGATGGGTTCGACTCGATGGTTCCACGTGCTTTCGTGATGACGTGGTGCGCATTCTTCGTGTCGATCCCCTTTTCACTCCGGTTTGACTGGGTCGACTTCATGGTCTTCGCCACTTTGGCTTAGTGGATTCGAGGGCTTTCAGGGATTCGAATAGAGACTCGTTCGTATCGATCGTGGTATGCTCTGGCCGATCGATACGAAGCTGTTGTAACAGGATCGATTCGAAGTGGAGTAACCGCATGGATTCGAAGGAAGGCCATTGGTATGGACACGAAGCTTGGCCATCTGATGGATTCGAAGCAGAGGAGACTTGATGGACTCGAATATGTTGCTTTGGGCGATGGATACGAAGTGGGGTTACAGGATGGATTCGAAGAGCGGTTGTCTGATGGATCCGAACTATTGCTCGCTGATGGGTGCGAACTAGATGGAGTCGAGCTGAGACATGAGGATGGGTACGAACTTCATGGATTCGAAGTACTTCAAGCTGATGGATTCGAAGTGGAATGACTCCAAGGATTCGAAGCACTACAACTTGATGGACACAAAGTAGCTTAGCTGGATACGAACGGAACCCTCGTGTATGGATTCGAACAAGGGTCATCTCCTCTATCTTGAATCGATCATAACTTGAGCGTACGAACTCGGATTGACTTGAAATTTGAAACGCTGGCTTCTACAGCTTTGCTCGTCATGTCTCGTCAATTATGGCACGATCCGGATTCGGACAAAATTTATCGATATCCATGGTTATCCTGCAATGCGCAGTTGATATTCAAGAATAATAATTATCGATTCTTGGTAATTTTTTGGATATCTCGACTTTGCCAAAAGTTGGGATAACACTTTGCCCCCCCAAAACATGCCTTTTTGTAAAAGGTATGTTTTGAAAAGTCTTAAATCGAGTGTAGTAAATTCACGTTTCATTCGTAACTGTAGTATTATCAATCAAGTTCATGGCTGTTCGGAGCCAAGTTATTATCAATCCCTTCCAGTGGAAGTTAAGAACGAAATTCTTCAGTCTCTCTGGACTATCGATGGTCACTCCGGACCCTTGCCAAGCCCATTCCCGACTTAGCGATTGAATAGAAAGATCCTATTGCACTCTGGCGTTGCCTTCTATTCCTTGCACTCCGGTCCTGGTTAGGACGTACAGCGATGTCTTGGTCATTCTAGACCGATCATAGCCTCTCCGGGCCCTTGCTGGATCCCATCCTGTCACTCTCCAGTGAAGGGAAACAACGCTTAAGTGAGTTGATCCTGTCGCTCTCCGGCGAAGCAACTCACTTCTTGCACTCCGGACCCCGCCTCTCCGGGTAGGGTCATAAAGCGATGTCATGGTCGCTCTAGACCGATCATAGCCTCTACGGGCTCTTGCTGGATCCCATCCTGTCACTCTCCGGTGAAGGGGAAACAGCGCTTAAGTGAGTTGATCCTATCGCTCTCTGGCGAAGCAACTCACTTCTTGCACTCCGGACCCCGCCCCTCCGGGTAGGGTCATAAAGCGATCATTTTTATATTGGTATTTAATGTTCGTCTTTTGACTCTCCGGTCGAAGGTTTATTTTAAGAAATTCTAATTTATTTATTTAAATTCAAGTCCTAGATGTTCAATCTCAAACATCAGGAAAAAGCTAAACATTGTCTCTTCGGGCATATCGGTTTATCTCCATCTTAGAGCATGCCTAGGGATCTCTCTGGTTCTCGTACATGAGTAAGTGGAGTAACCGTTTATTCTGAAAACAAATCTAAATGAAATTATTCGACCGAAGTCCAAATCTTGGACTTGGTCCTTGCCATATTTAATCAGTGGGTGACCAGTCGTGATCCCGATCCAGGATCGTTCCTGCTAGGTGGAGGCTGTAGTTGTTCAGGCCTTACCGCCGCTGTCCGTTCTCTGACATATTGTGGCAATCTTCCACTCCTGGCATGTTCTTCCACCTCATCCTTTAGGTGGCGGCATTCCTCCGTAGTGGGCTCATCCAGCTCGTGGAATAGGCAGTATTTTCCAGTTTTGCGCTCCTGCTTAGTGGGATCCCTCCTGGGTGGCTTACGATAGGGGAGTTGCCCCCGAGTTTCAGTGTAAATTCGTTCCAGGCCTGTGGTCAGATCTGTGTATTGCCTGAATCTTGGTTCTCGGAATTTCTTTCGTTTATCAGGACCATCATATCTGTCATCCTGTTTCCTTTTTCCTCTGTCTACTCCAGACTATTCTCTGGAGGTTCCTTCGCCTTGCGTGGCGTTTGTTTCCTTCCCCTCGGCTCGTGATTCTTCTAATCGGATGAACTTTTCAGCTTTATGATAGAACTCTCCGAGATCTTACGGTGGATCTTTAGTCAGAGAATCTTTGAATTTGGTGCCTTCCCCAACTCCTGCCACCACCGCCATCAAAATCATTGAGGGATCTGGGCGATCTACAGAAGTTACCGTTGCATTGAATCTTAGTAGAAAATCTTTTATGGACTCTCCGGTCCTTTGCTTTATTGAGGCTAAAGTCATCACACTCTTGGGTCGCGTCACATGGACCCTAAACTGTCTCATGAAGCAATCTACAAGCTCGCTCCATGTTCTGATTGATCCAGTCTCTAGTTGCCTGAACCAAAGCGCAGCCAAATCTGACAAGTATAGAGGGAAGCTGAAAGAGGGGGCTATGCGGTAGGATCATGTAATATGGAATAATGAAATAGTCTAGGTATATGAAGTAGGTAAATGCAAGGAGACACCAAGACTTTTATACTGGTTCGGACCTCTCGTCCTACGTCCAGTTCTTAAGCTCCTCTTAGGAATTTCACTAACTAACACCCTCACTTCACCCGGAGGAATAGGTTTACAACTTACCCGAACAATCGAACGGGATTTCTTGCCTCAACTACCGAAGAGGACTTCAACACAATGACAAAAATACAATATTCGACTTGTTGTGTTCTTGTCAACACTAATGAGTCTAATGTAATACAATATTCCTATAATCTTATCCTCGAGAGTATGCAATGTGTTTATGAAGATTTAGGAATGTTAACTGCTATGAATCAAAAGAATGTTATAAACAAAAACAGTGATTCAAGCAATAGATTGGTGATTGCTTTGAGAATATCTAGAGAATATGAACAAGAGAATAATAAGATTAAAGCAAGAGAATTCGGTGAATTAAATGATGTTAGAATCATGAATTTATACTTGTAGAAGAGATGCATATGTTGTCAAAGGTTGCAAACAAGAGATGCTTCCATTTCCATTGATGTGTGGTTGCAACTCTTGGGAAGAAGAAGGTGTCTTTTCAGAGAAAATTCGCAGGTTTAAATTCAGTCGACTGAGCAGGAGATTCAGTCGACTGAGCAGGAGATTCAGTCGACTGAAAATGTGAAGAAAAATTTTCAGGTACAATTTCAGTCGACTGCGCAGGTAATTTAGTCGACCGAAACTGTGCAATTTTGTATATGTGTACAGTTTGAGTCGACTGGCCATGTCTGTTCAGTCGACTGAAGTATAAAAGTATGCACAGTGAACATGTGAATGAATTTTTTATGAATGTGTTCTAATGTTCGTGCAAATCTCTTGAGGATAGATTTTAACAAATAATCTGGACAGAAAATCGTACTAATGTTTATACTTTGGTCTTCATCTATCTTCTTCTGGTTTTTGCATTCTCTTTCTAGTTGTTGAATCTATCTTCTTCTAGTTTTGGCATTCTCTTTCTAGTTGTTGAAGCTTATTGTCATTGATCAAAATCTTCGTGTATCAACATTCTCCCCTTTTTTGATTGATGACAATACTATTCTAGAGATGTATATACTTACTTTCTCCCCCTGAATGTATGCACTATCTTTTCTACAAAACAAAGTTAGTACCATAGATTTTCTCCCCCTTTGTCATCGACAAAAAGGAAGAAATAACAGCAGTAATAATATATCAAAACAATCACTGAATCATAAAGAATATTTGCATAAGCATGAATTAAAAAATAAAATTGTTATGACAGACAAGCGTAAGATGGCTATTTATACAAGCATTAGAAAGTTAAAAGTACACATCAAAACAACAAAATTACTCATCCTTATCCCAGTCATATGAACCTTCTCTTCCTGTTGGTTCACGTATGACAGGTCCTCCTGTTGATGGTCTTTGAGCTCTTCCTCCTTGTCCACAACTAGCTCCACTTGCACTACTACTTGTATGCTCTTCGGATGTCGTCCATGTAAATATAGGTGCCGGACGTTTGCCTCGTGATGTTGAAGCAGTAGTGGTGCTTGAGCATGAGATTGCATCCCAAAGCTTGTTGAAGAATCCTTTTATTTTATCAAGCTTATGATCTACCTTTTTAAGACGAGTGTCAAGAATTTGTTGATTTCTTGACAATATCCCCAAGGATTGGTTGGTAGTAAAGCTTGAGTCAGCAAGACGAATTTCACCATCTTGCTCGAGATGTTCTTTATGGCGAGGTTGAGGAGGTTGTTGTTGTTGTTGTTGTTGTTGTTGTTCTTGATGCCTTGCTTCCCATTCGGCAAGATATTATGCGAGGAGGTCGAGATGGGAGTTGCATTAGGCTTATGGTCCGATGGTTAATCTGATGGACCATTGTATTCTCTGATTCCGGTAATGGCGTATCAACATTTAGGAGAAGTCGCATGATGTACTCTCCAAAGTAAATAGTGCGCATTTTGCCATTGTTGAAAGTGAGAAACTCATCGAGAATAAGTTGTACCCAATTAACTTGAATATTGCCAAAAACAGCATATAAAGCTCGATAGTTGTTTGGGTAAACAATTTCGTATGAGCCCGTGCGAGGAGTAATCGTTCTCATTAGGGCTTTATGGAGGATTCTTGCCATAGGTCGAAGGGAAGTGGACTTAAAATCCCTAAAGTTGATGTTATCTTCCATAAATCGATGGTTGATGTTGTCACGAATGTGTGGATTGAATTCAATCTCTTCAAATTTTCTCCCAACATTTGGGGACTCTAAGATGTGTGCCATTCTATCCATGGAGAACCAAACTTTCTTTCCACACACCATGCTCCAAACACTATTGTTTGGATTTCTTGGAGTTTGGTGTCCAAGATTAAGATTAGCATAAAATAATTTTACCATTACATGATTAATGGCACGATCATTTCTTTTTAAATATAAAAGTGGAGTTAAACCTGCCGGATCTGTGAATGCTTGAAGATTGTAGGTTTGGAAACTTTGAAAATCAACGAAAGAATGCTAAAAAATTCGAGAATTCTTCATCTTGTTCCATCGGGTGACAGCAGTTCCATCATAAAGCCATTGTGCAATTTGAGCATCAATTGGCTCGGAGGATGAAGAAGATGAGGCTCTTGATCTTTTTGGTGCCATTTTGGAGAGAATTGATTTGATTTTGAGGAATTTGAGAGCTAGGGTTTCGAATAGATTTGGGGAAGAAGGTTTGTAGGAGGTAAAAGTGAATAGGTATGGTAAAATTTGGTGGTTAAAAAGGTGAAATTCTGCCTGGGAAGCAGCGTTCAGTCGACTGAATGTTCTGTTCAGTCGACTGAATCAAAGGCCGATGTGTTCTATGATATATTCAGTCGACTGAGCAGTACTTTTAGTCGACTGAGTTTTGTTACAAAAATTTTGCTGTTGAATTTTCAGTCGACTGTGCAGATGGTTTCAGTCGACTGAACTGTGCATAAGTGATTTTCTGTCATAATTTCAGTCGACTAAGCAGGGGAATTCAGTCGACTGAACATACAATGTTTGCTATTTTAGTTAATTTTTGAATTTTAAACAATTTATTTAAAGGAATAGTTACAAAAATGTTGATGTATTATCATACAGAATTTTAACTATTTCTTTGGAGACGGACTTGGAGAATTCTTTCCTTCATTCTTCATGTAATTTATATCCTATGAATTCGGACTATATTGAGGAGTCTTAGGAGACATCCAAGGATTCACAGGATCAACCGGTGTACGATAAGATGAAGACGGATCAAGTGAGCTAACAGGGCGAGGTAGAGGTTCAGCCACTTGATTCTTCTTTGATCCACAGAAGCGTAAACCGATTTGTTCTAGAAAACTCAAACGTCGTGCTGTAACTTTTTGCTCGAAGTATAGCTCTCGTTGAAGATCGATTTGTTGTTGTTGAAAGTGATGAATTTCATCAATCTTTCTTTTTGTGTCAGGTGAAATAAAAAGTCCTCTTTTCACCTTTTTCGATTCTGGTGTGAAACCAGTACGATAATTTTCCCATTTGTAAACCGGCTCATGTGCTGGCGTTGGTGTGGGAAGTTTTGGCGATGTTGGAGTGTTATCAACTGACGAGGTGATATTGATCGGAGAGAAGGAGTTGTTTGACGACATTTTATATTGAAATTGTTTAAGCTTTTAATTGTAAAATCGAGATGAATAATAAAAAATTTAGAATTTATTTATAGTAGAATTTTACTAAACAACTAATGGTTATAATTTATTTAGATTTTTAACCGCATAATGTTTTAATGGTTAGGAGAATTTTGTTAGAAAAGTAGGGTTCTTATTAAAAATTCAGTTTTTAAAATGAGTGGTCTACAAATGATATAATGTAGCATATAACATTTCCGAAAAATATTTGATATGTTCATTCAGTCGACTGAACATATTGTTTTAGTCGACTGAAATGAGTGAATATTTCAAATGCATCTCTAATTGATATCTTTAAAGGATATTATACCTAATTCTCGTCGAAGTTTTATAAAGGAGTTTTCTAATAGAGGTTTAGTAAATATATCGGCAATTTGATTTTCGGTAGAAATATGTTCTAAATTAATTATTCCTTTTTCGATATTGTCACGTAAAAAATGGTGACGAATATCTATATGTTTTGTACGAGAGTGATTAACATGATTTTTAGATAAGTTTATTGTACTTGTATTATCACAATATATTGTAGAATTTGTTAAATTTATATTAAAATCTTTAAGTGTTTGTTGCATGTATATAACTTGAGTGCAAGCTAAAGCAGCTGATATATATTCGGCTTCGCATGTGGAGAGGGAGACACAATTTTGTTTCTTACTAAACCAAGATACAAGTGATTTTCCAATGAAATGGCAAGTACCACTTGTACTTTTTCTATCCGTTCGGGATCTACCAAAATCAGCATCACTGAATGATACTAACTCAAATGAACATTCTTTTGGATAGAAAAGACCGAAATCTTTAGTTTGATTAAGATATCGCATTATACGTTTTACCGCTCTTAAGTGTGAATCTTTAGGATAAGATTGAAAACGTGCACACAAACAAACACTCATCATTATGTCAGGTCTACTAGCGGTTAAGTAGAGCAAAGAACCTATCATACTTCTAAACAATTTTTGATCAACACTTTTGCCATTTTCATCTCGCTCGAGATGTGTAGTGGTACTCATAGGAGTAGGTTTAGCAGAAGTGTTTTCCATGCCGAATCGTTTTATTAAATTATCACAATATTTTTCTTGGTTTATAAAAATTCCATTTGTTAATTGTTTGATTTGAAGTCCGAGAAAATAAGATAGTTCTCCCATATGAGACATTTCGAACTCATTAGTCATTATTTTTGAAAATTCTTTACACAAATTTTCATTTGTTGAACCAAAAATAATATCATCTACATAAATTTGAATTATTAAAATAACTTTGGCAGTATTTTTAATAAACAGTGTTTGATCTACTTTTCCAATTTTAAATCCTGAGTTTAATAAATAACTTTTAAGTCTTTCATACCAAGCACGAGGAGCTTGTTTAAGACCATATAGTGCTTTTTTCAATTTAAATACATGATCCGGATATTTTTCATGTATAAATAATGGAGGTTGTTCTACATATACACTCTCTTTAATAAAACCATTTAAAAATGCACTTTTAACATCCATTTGGTAAAGTTTAAAATTGTGAAAACAAGCAAAGGCTAATAGTATACGTATTGCTTCCAATCTTGCAACAGGAGCAAATGTTTCTTCAAAATCAATACCTTCTTCTTGATTATACCCTTGTGCTACTAGTCTTGCTTTATTCCTTGTTATATTACCTTGTTCATCTACTTTATTTTTGTAAATCCATTTTGTTCCAATTACAGATTGATTATTCGGACGGGGAACTAACTCCCAAACATTGTTACGTTCAAATTAATTTAATTCTTCTTGCATTGCGATAATCCAATAATCATCTGTTGATGCTTCTTTTGGATTTTTAGGTTCTATAGATTAAATGAAAGCCACATGACCCATTTGATTTAGTTGATTTCTTGTTCTAACTTGAGAATTTATTTCTCCTATTATATTTTGAGTTGGATGATCTCGTAATATTCTAGGAGGAGATCTTAGTTCATTATTATTTTTAAGGTTTATTTCTTCTATATTTATCAATTCTTCATCATCTTTTATATTTAAATTTTTATTAAAGTTTTCATCAAAAGATATATGTAAAGATTCTTCAAGTAAGTTTGTTCGTTTATTAAATACTCGATATGTTTTACTTCGTTCAGAATATCCTACGAAAATTCCTTCATCAGCTTTTGAATCCAATTTTCCTAGTTGATCTTTTGTATTTAAAATAAAACATTTTGATCCAAATATTTTAAAATAAGATATATTTGTTTTTTTATTATTGAATAGTTCATAAGAAGTATTTTTAGTTAAAGGTCTAATTGAAATTATATTTAATACATAACATGCAGTAGCAACTGCTTCTGCCCAAAAATGTTTTGGTAAAGAACACCCATTTAACAATGTTCTCGCGCATTCTTGTAATGTTCTATTCTTTCTTTCTACAACTCCATTCTGTTGAGGATTTCTAGGAAAAGAGAAATTATGATTAATTCCTTTCTTTTTACAAAATGTTTCAAAATCTTCATTTTCGAATTCGCCTCCATGATCACTTCGAATATTTTTAATTTTCAAGTTTTTAATATTTTGGATTCTTTTGACAAATGTTTTAAAATGCTCAAAAGTGTCACTTTTATTTTTCATACATGTATATCTTGAAAAATCATCAACAATTACAAATACGTATCGACTATGATTAATGGATTGAACTTGTGTTGGTCCGAATAAGTCCATATGTAGTAATTCTAATGGTTGTAAAGTTGAAATAGTTTTCTTAGATTTAAAAGATGATTTCGTTAATTTCCCTTTTTGACAATTATCGCAAAAATTATTTATTTTAAAATTTATTTTGGGTAATCCTCTTACTAATTCGTTTTTAGAAAGTTTTCTAATAGTTTTAAAATTTATGTGACAAAATCTTTTGTGCCATAACCAAGGATCATTGTCTTTGGCAAGTAAACACATACTTGAATTATGATTAATACTCATATTTAGAATATAAATATTTCTATCTCTTTTTCCTTCAAATATAAGATTTTGGTCTTGATCAAAAATACTACAATTATTATTCGAGAAAGTTATTTTAAAACCTTTGTCACATAATTGACTTATGCTAAGTAGATTATGTTTTAAATTTTCAACTAATGAAACATTTGTTATAAAAGGTAAATTTGATGTACCGTAATTGTTCACATCTCCTTTGCCAATGATATAGCCTTTTGAATTGTCTCCGAAGGTAACCGAGCCACCATCAAAGTATGTGATGTTTGTAAGCATATCTTTGTCTCCGGTCATGTGTTTTGAACAACCACTGTCTAATATCCATTTCTTCTTTTTAAGTGGGACCTCAGATTCTTGAGCCATGAAGCATACATTTGCCTGTTCATTGTCGCTATCACTATCACTTTCGGATGATGATGAATCTGAATCGTCCCATGTTACAGAAAATGCCTTCTTTTTGAGTTTATCTTTCTTGTTTTTGTTGTTGAAGTTTTTTTGATTTTCCTTCATTTGTTCTTGACAATCTTTTTGCATATGTCCTTTCTTATGACAATTGAAGCATTCTATATTTGAGGATGATGGTTTGTTCAAGAAATTCTTTTTGAATCCGTTTTTGTTTCCTTTTTTATACTTTAGGAATTTCTTGAAATTTTTGGCTATAAATGTTAGATCCTCATCTTCAGACTCTGATTCTTCCTTTTCCGCATGAAAAGCAATATTCTTTCTTTCTTGAGCTTGATCCTTTTTAGCTTGCATATTTACTTCATACGACATAAGATTTCCAATCAATTCTTCTGGTTTCATTGTAGATAAATCATTTGCTTCCTCGATTGCTAGTACTTTTCTCTCCCATTCATCAGTGAGTGAATTTAGAACTTTAGACACAATGTCAAAGTCCGTGTATCTTTCTCCTAGTCTGATTAGAGCATGATGAATGTCTTGAAATCTTGAGTACATGTCATTGATGGATTCATTTTGTCGCATTCTAAAGTTTTGGAATTGATTCTTCAGCATGGATATCTTTGTTTGTTTAACCTTGTTTGTGCCTTCATGTATGACTTTAAGAGTTTCCCATATCTGATATGCAGTAGTTCATATGCTAACACGGTTGAATTAATTTCTATCCAGGGCGCAAAATAGCATATTCATAGCTTTGGCATTTGCACTAGCTTCATTCTTTTGAATTTGTGTCCATGTAGGATAATCGGTTGTGGGTACAACGAACTCTGCTTGAGTAGCATTGCAGGCTTCGAAACTTGTTGCTTGCATATAAATCCTCATCCTTGTAGCCCAATAGTTATAGTTTAGTCCATTGAATAGAGGAGGTCTTTGGGTGGATTGTCCTTCCGCAAATGTAGAACTATATGCATATGTTATGCTTGTGCTTGTGTTATTTTCCATATTATCAATATGTCTAATAACGGTGTTATGGTTATAGGACGGCCTTGCTCTGATACCAATTGAAAGAGGGGGCTATGCGGTAGGATCGTGTAATATAGAATAATGAAATAGTCTAGGTATATGAAGTAGGTAAATGCAAGGAGACACCAAGACTTTTATACTGGTTCGGACCTCTCGTCCTACGTCCACTCCCTAATCTCCTCTTAGGAATTTCACTAACTAACACCCTCACTTCACCCAGAGGAATAGGTTTACAACTTACCCGAACAACCGAACGGGATTTCTTGCCTCAACTACCGAAGAGGACTTCAACACAATTACAAAAATACAATATTCGACTTGTGTTCTTGTCAACACTAATGAGTCTAATGTAGTACAATATTCCTATAATCTTATCCTCGAGAGTATGCAACGTGTTTGTGAAGATTTAGGAATGTTAACTGCTATGAATCAAAAGAATGTTATAAACAAAAACAGTGATTCAAGCAATAGATTGGTGATTGATTTGAGAATATCTAGAGAATATGAACAAGAGAATAGTAAGATTAAAGCAAGAGAATTCGGTGAATTAAATGATGTTAGAATCATGAATTTATACTTGTAGAAGAGATGCATATGTTGTCAAAGGTTGCAAACAAGAGATGCTTCCATTTCCATTGATGAATGGTTGCAACTCTTAGGAAGAAGAAGGTGTCTTTTCAGAGAAAATTCGCGGGTTTAAATTCAGTCGACTGAGCAGGAGATTCAGTCGACTGAAAATGTGAAGAAAAATTTTCAGGAACAATTTCAGTCGACTGCGCAGGTAATTCAGTCGACTGAAACTGTGCAATTTTGTATATGTGTACAGTTTCAGTCGACTGGCCATGTCTGTTTAGTCGACTGAAGTATAAAAGCATGCACAGTGAACATGTGAATGAATTTTTTATGAATGTGTTCTAATGTTCGTGCAAATCTCTTGAGGATAGATTTTAACAAATAATCTAGACAGAAAATCATACTAATGTTTATACTTTGGTCTTCATCTATCTTCTTCTAGTTTTTGCATTCTCATTCTAGTTGTTGAATCTATCTTCTTCTAGTTTTTGCATTCTCTTGCTAGTTGTTGAAGCTTATTGTCATTGATCAAAATCTTCGTGTATCAACAGAATCATCGTGCCATCACTTCCTCGGATGCCCCCAGCACTTCCATGTGCCTAATATATCTGGGTATGTGCATGGTCGGGTCTGACCTTCCGTCATAAGGATCTAGCGTTGGTAGTTTGAATTTTGGAGGGTTCCTTGCATTTCGGATGTTCGGAGTGAACAGACTCCGACCGATTTCTTCCAGTCCTCCACTAGACAATCCTCCTCTCATGATTCGTCGTATTAGACCAGTCATTCTCTCGTCTCCATCCTGGGGTTGACCCCTTGTCAAGTTTCTATCCTGCCCCTCGAGCCTTGAAGGGAATTCTGGTACATACTCTTCGGGTGGCTCGTTAGCATAAGCATTGGCTCCAGCTTGTTGAGCTCCGTCTATTGGTCTTCCAGTATCAGACCCTGATGGTCTGCCCCCAAGTCCTTGTTGATTACCTTCAGTTCCTGCATTTTGGTCTTGAACCCGACCTTCATTAGCTTCTGTAATCCTGATTCCTTGTCCCGCACTTGCAGTTGTCGTAGTTGGTCCAAGGTTTCGCGTATTGAATTAGCCATAGCCTCCATCTCATCTCTAGTGATGTAGACGGAAGCTTGTCCTTCTCCTGCTCCAGTGGATGCCTCCTGGCTTCCTCCTTGTTGGCTTCTTTCAGCCCTCTGTCTTCTACTGTTTTGTCGAGTCATTGTTGAATCAATCTGAATCCTTTAAACGTTCAAATCTGAACTTCAATCCGATGTAGCGAGTGCTGGTCTTCTCAGTGAAAGCACCAAAGCGTTTGCGCCAAAATTGGTCACAAACCCCAAGTGTTATGAAAGCATCAGTGTATGAATATAAATCAACAATATTCAAACACAAATAACAGATTTAAGCAAGCAACAGGTAGCAATTCAGAAATAATGAACAAGAACACACGATTTATAGTGGTTCGGCTATCTCCGGCCTACGTTCACTTGAAAGATTTTTCTTTTTATTGATGTTCTTCGCTGATTACAGACGATTACCGCGGATTACAATGGATTATAGCTCTGAAATTCGAGTACAACGGTAGTAGTGAAGTGCACAGTAGAGTCTGGTAGAGTCTGGACGCTTCGAATCAAGATCCCCTTTTCTGAATGACCTGGGGCTCTATTTATAGTTGTAGGAGGCTGATATTTCTCCTAAAAATCTAGTAGACCACTTCTGGCACGTGAGGGGGCCCACATGCCCGGCCTCAGGAAATTTGGGCCCACTATGGATCGATTCGAACTCCATTCGAATCGATCAAGAAATCATCCAATCGAGATGAAATTT
The DNA here is from genome assembly GCA_030765085.1 of Allium cepa. Lineage (NCBI taxonomy): Eukaryota > Viridiplantae > Streptophyta > Magnoliopsida > Asparagales > Amaryllidaceae > Allium > Allium cepa. The sequence goes on along the minus strand of CM060934.1, from coordinate 950,478,880 downwards.
GGCGTGGGCATTCTTCAACATGTATGTAAGCTCCTGTAAAAATTTCATTGCATTTGGACTTGTAGATCTCAAGATATGGTCGATTCGAATTGCTATTCTCGAGCAGGTTGCTTGCTTCGACTCGATGCTGTTCGAATCGATGGGTTCGACTCGATGGTTCCACGTGCTTTCGTGATGACGTGGTGCGCATTCTTCGTGTCGATCCCCTTTTCACTCCGGTTTGAATGGGTCGACTCCATGGTCTTCGCCACTTTGACTTAGTGGATTCGAGGGCTTTCAGGGATTCGAACAGAGGCTCGTTCGTATCGATCGTGGTATGCTCTCGCCGATCGATACGAAGCTGTTGTAACAGGATCGATTCGAAGTGGAGTAACCGCATGGATTCGAAGGAAGGCCATTGGGATGGACACGAAGCTTGGCCATCTAATGGATTCGAAGCAGAGGAGACTTGATGGACTCGAACATGTTGCTTTGGGCGATGGATACGAAGTGGGGTTACAGGATGGATTCGAAGAGCCGTTGTCTGATGGATCCGAACTATTGCTCGCTGATGTGTGCGAACTAGATGGAGTCGAGCTGAGACATGAGGATGGGTACGAACTTCATGGATTCGAAGTACTCCAAGCTGATGGATTCGAAGTGGAACGACTCCATGGATTCGAAGCACTACAACTTGGTGGACACGAAGTAGCTTAGCTGGATACGAACGGAACCCTCGTCTATGGATTCGAACAAGGGCTATCTCCTCTATCTTGAATCGATCATAACTTGAGCGTACGAACTCGGATTGACTTGAAATTTGAAACGCTGGCTTCTACAGCTTTGCTCGTCATGTCTCGTCAATTATGGCACGATACGGACTCGGACAAAATTTATCGATATCCATGGTTATCCTGCAATGCACAGTTGATATTCAAGAATAATAATTATCGATTCTTAGTAAATTTTTGGATATCTCGACTTTGCCAAAAGTTGGGATAACATACCCATTTCCGTTTATCACACAATTTTTCACGAATTTTCCAATTAAAAATCATGATTTTAATTTTAAAAATCTTTTATTTTGATGATGATTTATAATACATACATGAAACGTTAAATTGTTGAAATCAGATTTTGATCAATCTCATGTTTTGCTGGAAAATTTCGAATTCCAGAAGCCTACAGATATATATAACTTCCAACATAGAATTTTAAATTTAGCTTATGTTTTACAAACAAAATTTGTTTTAAAAATCTAAGCCTACCATAGACTAGATTAAGAAATTTGAGAATTTGATCGAAAATCTGGACTCTGTACTTTAAACAAAGAGATTCACTGATCCCTTAATACATACACATAGTTTTACATTCATATATACACAATACATCATCATGCAAACAATTTTACATCAAGCTTCTTAGATTCATTCATGCATTCATATTTAAAATAAAAACAAAGTTGGGTTTGCTCACAGATTTTGGAAACAATTTGAAGTATTGTTTGCTGATTAAATTTCTTAAATTTTGTTTCTGGGTTTAACTTTTTTTTTTACTGGAATTTCCACTTTCCAGTAAAACCACTCACCATTCTCACTAAAAATCATTACATTTTTTTTTATTTAAAATAGAAATCAAGTTATATCAAACATATATCCCCTAAACATCACAATCTGTAGTGATTTATATAAAGAGAGATTTGATTTTTACTGAGTTTGTGGGCTGTAAACAAAGAACAGAGGTAATGTGTATATATATACCAAGTATAACATATCTATATACCTCTACAAAACATTTGCACAGTCATTTCTTCCACAACTTTCACATGCAACAGTATATTGTAAGAAGATTTTACTTTTGAGGTGAAGTTTTACCCACAAGCATAAATTTTTAAACAAGATTTAGCATTTAATGAGTAGCAGTTTACTCACCTGTCTGTATTTTGAACAGAGGAGCAGCCATGATTGTATTTTCTTTTGCAAAATCTGGAAAATAGGTTTGATCTTTGATCTGATAACCTTTTGATTTTAGTTTGAGCTCCATTGAATAAGATCTACAGCTTGCCTTCTTGTCCAAGCTCGGTTGAAATCTTAGCTTTTGTTTTAATCATGAAGTAGTTGAACTGTAATTGTTTGATTTAATTCTTAGCTTTGATTTTGTTTACGGGTTATTTGTTTTTGGAAGGTGAGGGTGAAAAGCAAATGATAGAGAGGAGAAAAAAGATATCATATAATCTTTTTTTAGGAATAATTTAAATAAATAACACTTGTCATTTACCTTATTTAGTTTGCTAACACATGCTCTTAAGAATATTGATAATTTAACACATGTACTTTCATGCATAATTAGATTGTTTTATAATGCTTTTATAATTGATTTCCTAATTTATAAATACAAATCTTAATTTAGATAAATAAATTCTTTTAAAAAGAAAATGATATAAACATTTTATATTCTAAATAAAATCAAATAAAAATACATTTTTAAACCTGAGCATAATTTAAGATATATATATATATCTTTTGGATTTAAAATTAAAATATCAATTTGATATATACAAATATTTAAACAAACACCAATTCAATTTGTAAATTTTTTATATTTAAAATCTATATATATGTAACACAATTACAAATACAAATATTTATTTGATCAGATTCATTTGTTTGATCTATAATTCAGTATTTTATTAATTAACCCAATTATTTTATCAATCACAGATGTCCAGAAATTCGGGTTATCACAAATGACGTGTTCCAATGCTTCTCATTTGTTCGAACGAATTAACGTTTATGCGCCTGCAAAATTACAAGGTGGGTCGACCTGGCGGTCGACCACTCCCTTGCCCAGGTCGACCGGCCGGTCAACCTGACCATGTGTGTGTGTATATTCATTATATTTCTGCTTATTTTGTTTATTTTATAACTTGGTCATATTTTTTGACGTACTATATATGGAAATTGACCGGAAAATTACCACAGACACATTGATGCAACTTCCGTGGCTTAATTCTGATAATTTCACAAAGTTATTTATTATTCAGTTAATTAACAAATTAGTTATTATAGGTTAAATTATAGGTTGTTACAGTAAGGGTAGAATGGTCTTTGTACCATAAGATATTTATTTACATATTTTTGCCTATAAATACAAGACATACCTCCTCATTTTATTCACATTTCCATTCCATTTTCAAAGCTTCTTCTTCCTTTTAATTAATGGCTTCCATGTCCTCATAAATTATTTCATAGTCACAACGAAGTTCTACTGAACATACACTTCCAAACATAGAAAGATATCGTCTTAGTTTGATATTAAAGCGAGAGATCACCTTTTCTTCTTGCTTAGCTGAGCTCATCTACGCATCTTCGCCCTCTCTAGACTAGGCCGAGCACATCCAAGGGTCCCAGGGTAGGATTCATAAGCTTTGTTGCAATGATAGTGGAGCTATAGTCAATTTTAGTACATCCATAGACAAATGAATGTGAGAATTACTCTGCTAATTTATTTTGTTAAGCTATATGATGACATGATACGTTTTGTCATGGTTGTTTTCAATTTTGATAGAAATAATTCATGATAAATACATGTCAAATTTGCATGAAGAAATCACTTTCTATTATGAATTATAAAAGTGTTACGAAATAGTTTAACCTCTTTAAATATAAATAAAAATGGTTTATAAATATTTTGTAGACACTGAAACTCATTTCGAAAAAGTTTTGAAAAGATGTGAAATAAGAGCAAAAATAGGAGCGTCGTGTAACGGTAGTACGTGATTTCGTGCCATAAAAATTAAATCAATGTGTAGAGTGGTATTTAGCTCGGAATTATTCGAAATAAGAATTTTCTGGACTCTTACAACTATAGATTCCAAATGAAGGAGAAAAATCAAGATTTCATTTTGTAAAATTTGAGAAATGTCCAAATCAAGTTTTCAAAATCATCCCATTCAGACAGTTCTTAAAATATGAATTTCAACTCTTAAAAATAGATATTTTTGAATCTTTAAAAATGTGATATAAACTCAAGAAATATGTTAAAATAATTTAAAAGAGTTTTAAACGAAAAATTGGACATATAAAAGATTTAAAACGAGATTTGTGATACGAATCTCTTAAATACACTATTCATCGACAATTTAACAAAAGAATTTGGAAATTTCTGAAATAAGATTTAAACTTGGATTTTCTTCCTGAATCATCTATAAATGTTTTTCAAATAATAAATCAAGTATTTTAAAGGGTTTTGAGTCGATTAAATAACTTAACCGCCTTATGGGTGACAGAGAGATATCTCTAGGTTTGGGTTTAGAAAACCAGTTTCCCGCTCTCCCTAGCTATTCAGACTGACCCAATAGAGGGGATAGCTAATTTGATCTACTTAGACTACATTTTCGTGGGATAAGAAAAAAGTGATTTTAGCTTTTCCAAAGGATAAACAAGATTTTAAAATAATAAATATTTTAAAAGCATATAAAATATTTTAGTTAAACTCTGTGTTAAATTCTAAGGAGGGAACTCGTACTACTCGTGTGAATTGAAAAGGTTATTTTTCCGTTATTCGACAAATAGTACGGACTGAATATGAAAATTAGTATTGAGTATAATTGGTCTAATTTCTATGGATCACTTTTTAATCAATACTAACTGGTTCGGGTTTACAGTAAACAATGTCTTAAATAACATCGTTTTTGACCCATTAAAGGAATGTTTTGGAAGTGTGTAATCTTCATTGAGATTTGAGTTATACTAATAATATAATATGGAAATATTTTTCTATGTAATTAAAGAGAAATTATTTGGCATTTCCAAAATTAAAAAGAGGTTTGATAATTCCATATACGATGAAAAAGAAAATGGTTTAAAGACATATATCTCTAAAAAGATATTTTACTTGGATAAAATATATCGATTAACTGAATAGTAATCACCCTCATACTTGATGTCTTTTATCGATAATATGTTTCGAAAAATGGGTATCAGATTTGAGTGATTCCTATCTGAAAACTACTTCGAACCAATATACAGTTTGAAAGTGAAGACTTGTTGAAGACAATGATTTGAAGACGAAGATCTTCATAATGTAAGGCCGCTTGCCACTAACCTTTAAGGTGATTCCCATATTATATATATGGTGATAGTAATGTCTTCATTTTGGAGATATTTGATTGGCAAGAACTACTCACTACTAATCTTAGGGATGATTCCTAAATAAAATTTAGTAGGAGGAGTGCCTTCAGTTTATCCTTCACCTGGACAACTTGTATGGACGAATGTATGACATTGCATTTCTAAGACCACGTACATTGGTTTTTACAAACGTGCATCTGTTTGGTGGTGTAGGAGGTAACCACTCTTATACTTAACACCCTTCCCTGATGTGTATAAACTCTGGGGTTGTACTTTTATGGAAATCAATAGTGTGTTATTAGAAATGGCACTATGACATTCAAAGTGGGCTTTGTTTTGTAAAAGGCAATACGTTACCTCAGGCCTCGCACCCACAAATACCTAAAGCAGGGTATGCCATAAGGCTATGTGAGTCGCACTCATTTGGTTATGATCATAACCTTTATAGATTACCCTTTATATATCGGGTTTGTTGTGTATGCTGTGGCCACGGATAGGTCGAAAACGACCGGGGTGATGTCATATTTGGTACTATCCAGGACCATTGTGTTGGTCACTGGAAAGGGGTAAGCCCATCTTTCCAGATGCAGAGGATTGTTTGTAGGTCCACGATACATTCCTCTAGAGATGTACTATATGAAAGGTAGTCCCTTGCTTGTCATTGTATGAAATCCATTCTCCAATAAGTGCCTTTGGACTTAGCTGTATACCTATTATGCTAGATTTTAATCAATACAACAATTTCGGCTGTGATTAATATATATTTGTAGTCTAAACACTGTTATAATATCATGGATTTTACGCAGCAATGTTTTGGTTATAATAAGGTAAAAACCCATCCATGTTTATATGCGGCGTGTTCTTATGAGATACCTTTTGTTTTCAAAAATACCCGTGTTTTAAGTTTTCTCGCACCAGTCCCATGACTAACCCGAAGTTTATTTTTCTATCCCTTAAACTCTTGGTACGCTATTTTTCTAGGAATCCAGGTAGTTTTGGTCTAGCTTGGAATAGAAGCTGGAGTTTTCTCTATATAAGTTATCCATTTCCATTTCCGCTGCATTTGTTCACCGTTTGTATTCGACATTGGTAGGGAAAAAGATTTATAACTATCCAGGCTGAGATTAGGATAGACTTTGATGTATGCATTTTGAAATTTTCGCTTTAAAAATTATATATTGAAATAATATATGTTATTCCATTCATGTAAGATTCTATTCTGTCTTTATATTTCTTTTTACCCATGATCAATCGGTTTTTCTGACACTTGAATGCTTAACACGCAATACATTGAACATATTAGTGTCGATTTTCGAGGGTCAAAAATCTTGGTTGTCCCAAAGATGGCACATATATAGTTGTTATATGTGTGTGTATTTGTGAATAATTTAATTTTGAAATTACCAAAATTAATTGATTTAAAATTGTACAATTGTTGCACATGTGTCTAATTTTTTCAAATGGGAGATTGATTAATTAAAAGGGTTAAATAATGTGTGTGTGTATAATCAATAAATTATGTAATTAATAGGGATCAATTACCTAATTTTGGATGGTCTTATATTGAGAAATGGAAGGGGTCAAAGGTGTTTGGTCCAAGTGGGAAATAAATGGAGATCTAATATGTATGTATGTATGTATGTATATACATGGTATATATACATTCATAGCCGAATGAAACACAGTTTTATTTTAAATTTATTGCACATTTTTTGGGTCAGCCGTGCAAGAAGAAAAGGAAGTGTCAAATATGGTGAAGTAAATGAACATTAATGACCTTTATTTCCTACCATAAAAGGACCTTAACCGTCTTATTTTCATTTAAACAAATAGATACGTTGAGTATATTGATACTCACATTCAAGTAGTTAACTGCTAAAAAAAATTCAAAGCAGATCAAAACTGAATTTATATTAGATATGATTTAATATATTTTACATGTTTTTCTTCATAACAACACAAAAGATTCTTGGTTAAATTTAATGGATGGAAATTTTAAAATCAAGCCTTTTAATCTGTTGAGTGACTCCCTAGATCCTCAATGGTATCAGATCGAAGTTAGTAGAGGCATTTATAGGGATGCGATGAGGTTACAAAGTTTGATTCCTGTAACTAAGTAACAAGATGTTCTCATAGTGTGATTTGTGGAAAAGCATTGGCTCTTATTACCAACGTCTTAAGAAGGTTATGTGATTCGAGAGGTTGAAGGTAAAACTCACTAGTGAGAAATTTTATATGGACCACTCCGAAGGAGTTTGGGACCGACCAACATGGCATCAGAGCCTGTCACATGTTATTATGAATAAATTGACCAACATGTATGGTAGACCTTATGAGAAGTCTATCAAGACGAGTATCTAAAAAAGGGTGTTTAACTACAGTGAAGATTGATTTAAGTAGGGAATGTTTTTACAAACAGAAAACCTCCCTACTCCCAGCCCGTACATGGCTTGTTAAGGTGGTCTGCGTGTAAGGCCCAAATGGTTTGTGCCTTATATTGATTCAAATATGAATTTGAATAAAATACGAATCAAATTTTGAAAAGCGTTTTTAAGTTTGAATTATGAACGTCTCATATTTGAATTTTAAAATAACTACAAATTTGAATTGATATTTATAATAGGTATAGATTAAAATTGAATTAAATATAATTTACTAATTTTAATATACATATAAATGTAATAATAATTAAATTCTAATTGTATGAATTTAAATGAATTCAAATGAAAAAACAAATTTATTATAAATTGTTATAATTATGTTAAAATAAATTTAAATTATTTTAAATTTAAAACAAATAAATTATATATGTTATAAATGTGATTTCAAAATTATTTAAAATAAAAATAAATGTGATTAAAGCTACTAATTTATAAAAAAAAATCTTTATGATTTAAAGTATGTTAAATTGTATGAAATAATAAACTCGTTAAGACATAATGGTTGTATATGTTATATCAAGTTATGACATGGCATATGATGCTACGTACTCATCATCCTTTATTATCAACAACACTCAAACTATTTTTATGAATTATGAATTCCTTATAGATATTTCCTCTTATTTACATATAAATTAATATTATATGGTGTATGGATGGTTGTTGAGTACACTCGAGATGTTTATATTCTTTAGATAATAAATATATGTCCCTAAATAAGTAAGACAAACTATATGGCTTTGCTGATATCATTCACGAGTCATATATATTTACTTATGCATTGTGAAATGGTAGGTCTTGAGTGTCCATGCACTCTATGATTTGTTATGCACACTTAGTGTCAAATGATAATTAAAAGCAATTATTATAATGTTAAGGAGTTATATATGATTTGACCAATAATGTGTTATTCACTATTTATGGATACCATGGTTTGTTGAGCGCAATCAAATCTCAAATATATGATAAATAGATTCTAAAAACATAAAAGGGACACTATGAATTCTTGTTTCTTCCATAGGGTTCGGGAACATGTAAAAAGTGTAGTGGAAACCATATTAGAAAAATATTTAAACTATTCCAATAAGTATATAGGTGTATTCAATTATTATCTAATGAAATAAATGAAATAAATTTTTGAGAAATTATTTCTTGAAAAATGATACACTAATTAATATGAACCTTGGAAAATTGAAAAAGAAATGTAATACAATAATCCTCTACAAACCTTTAGCATGTTGTTGCCTTAAGTCTCGTGCAAGATCCATATGGTATAACCACTGCTAGTAAGATCAAAATTTTAGAGTCTTGGTCAACTAACTACAAACTTTCCCCATTTCATGTGTTGACTAATGCGAGACAATGCGAGAATATGGATATTCATTCCATATTTAAGCAAATACAAAAATGGTAAATGGCATGTCTTGTTCCACAAGGTACAAGAGTGGAAGAAATTATTTCATTAGAATATGGGTAAAGAATCACAATGTAAGGTCATATGTTCAATATGATTAAGTACATCATGGAGCTTGCATAGGTGCAATACGAATCTAGACTGAGCCAATAGGCAAAAAAATTTCTTAGATCACCTTAAAATGTTAAGGATGATAAGCAAGCACTTTTATGAAAGATGACCATACAAGAGGAAGAAAGGGAAGTTGAAGTATGGTAGTATTAAAGACATGGCCGGGAAGTAAGACAATGGTGATTATCACCATTGCTCAAAGAAGGAACAAAGGAAATGGTTTTCAAATTATTTAAAGATGCTTAAAGATGAGAAGGAATGTGATTCCTATTCGAAAAGCATTTTCTTATCAAAGAATGTCTTTCTATTGGTTCTACTTCTTGAGTTTTAATAATAGGAACTCATATATGTAATTATTATAGAAAACTAGAAATAGAAGAAACATAGAAAATGGTATTAGGACTTTACATTGCAAATGGTACCATTGTAGTAATCAAAGCAGTTGACAATATCATGAAACACTTGTTATTAAGCATGTCTAGATTATAATAAATGTCGTTATGTGCCAAAATTATTCGTGCAATAATATCCATTTTGTGTTTGACCGAAAGTTGATATAATTTAATATTAAAGAGAATATTATGAATCTTCATTTTGAAATACACTGCTTTTGTATACTTAAATAATGACATTTGAGTTCTAAATAACGATGCATCAACAGTTGAAAGTGCAAAGCATCTATATAAATGACAATTACTTTGGCATTATTGACTAGATTATATTATTAGGAAATTACGAGATAAGTTGAGAAACAAAAGTTATCTCCTTTCGTATGAATTTGAATCATACAATATTTGTGAATCATGTCTCAAAAGGAATGCGGACAAGCATACATTAAGAGAAAAAGAGTTGCTGAACTCTTTGGATTAATATGTATAGATGTCCATAGTCACATGTCTACAAGTACCAAAATCCAATTGAAAATTTTCACCACATTTATCGATGTTTATGTAAATATAAATATGTGTGTCTTATTAAACAAAAATCAAACATCTATGAGTAATTCAAAAAATATAAGATGAAAGTGGAAGGCATGACATGCAAAGAAAATACTTCATACAGATCGAATAGGTGAGTATCTTAGATATGAATCCAAAAGAATCAAAAAGGACCATTTAGAATTTATTGGCAAAATTAAATAAAATAATGTAATATGATTATTAATGGATTGAGATTTGTGATTAATAGGGGTAGCTATGCCATATTAATGAATAAACTAAATGAGCTAACATGAGTTAAAATAGACAAGGGAAATAGGCAAGGGCAAAATAGAGAAAAGATCTTATACCCTAAAACCCTTAGGAATTCATTTCATACGTTTATTTTATAGTCTAAACAACAAGAAGTCGGTCACCGTTACCGAGAAAGAGGAAGGTAAACAAGAAAAACTTAGGAATAAGATTAATCAAATCAAAGCTATTCAAATCTCAAACTCTTTAATATCAAAGCTAAGATGAATAATGCCTACATCTCATGTTTTCTAATTATTTTTGGTTTTATGTTAAACCTAATTTATCTTGCAAGGTTATGCCATGTTTTTGAATGATAAAATGTTTATACATGCTTGTGGATGATTTATGCTCGTTCATATAGGTTTTATGAGATGTTTTAATGTGAAAATCTTATTAAATGACATCCAAATGCCTTGTGATTTTAGATTTAGATCAGAAATGATATTTTAGAGATGGGTTTCAATTTTCACAAATTTATGAATTAATGTAAATTTTATATTAACTTTCTAGTAAGGAAAATGATTATTTGGGTTTAGAATTATTTACGGTTAAATAATATATGTTTTGTGTCTGAAATTAATAAATATTGGAAAACATATTAAAAATGTTTTTCTGGAATTTTTGTAAAATTTTCCTCAGTGTTTTAATAGATATATAAAATTATTTAAGGTATGGGACTTAAATGTTTTATAATTTATAAAAGGAGAAGGGGTATTTTGTAAATTGTTTAATTCTAAATTTTTGGCAGCACTTTTAGAAAAGAAAATTGGCAACCAATAATATTTTAACAAATAAGGCAGGTTAGTTGAAAAGGAATTCCTTTTGAAGTTAAAATAAGTTTTTACATGCTTTTAGCATGTTTCGCCACTTTCGGCACCAAGGGTTCCGACCTAGTAGTTCCACCTCCATTGCCATCGAAACCAATGGACACAATATCAATAACTTGGTACGTAGAGAATTGGACTAAGGCGAAAGGTAGTGGATCGAGACTAAAGGTTCCGATGGGGTTGAAGCTTGACTTTATTTTTACTCAAAAATGCGTCTGCTTTGCTTTCAAAGGATATGCTTTCGATTGAGTCAAATTTTTTAAAGGGAAGGTTTCGAATGGGTTGTGCCTTTTGTTTTAAGTAAATGCTTACGAATGGGGTCGAAACCTTAGCTTCCACTTTTCTACCTTTCGAAGCAAATGGTTTCAAAAGGTATACTTTGTTTTATACCCAAGCCGCTTCTCTAATGCTTTTGGAAGGTTGGTTTCGACACCAACACTTCTTTACTTAGGAATACATTCGAAAAGAGCACTTTCGACTTAAATGTTTTATGAACCTTTTACTTTGTTGACGGTAAAACCCAAAGGTTTCAAATGATTTAGTTTTAAAAGGTTTTGAAAGGTTGTTTCCACATGTTATAAATTGAACCCAAAGGCTTTCGAAATGTTTGATGTTTCAATGGTTTTGAAAGGTTTTAAAGAATGGTTTCGAAGTTCCCTAATGGTTTCGAAAGGCTTGAAAGGGAAGGTTTTCCAATGTTTTCGAAAGGTAATGTTTAAATGTTTTAAAGGTAGGATATCTAAGCTTTTAAAGCTTTCAAATGGAAGGGTTTTTCAATGGTTTCGAAGTTTTATATGAATGGTTTCGAAAGGAACGTTTTGGCCTTTCGGCCTAGGTGAAAGAAAGGGGTTTACTTGGTTTCGAAAGGGGTACTTTCAAAGGTTTAAATGTTTTCATCAACAAAGATTTGAGTAAAAAAATATAACATGGCAAGGTGATTTTGAGTAAAGCATAAAGTACATATTTTCTTGTTTAAGTTTGATTTAAAGGTTTTAAATCAATTTGAGATGAAAAGGTTTTCAAGGAAAATTTAAGGGAAGATTACCCTAAGTAAAATGACTTAGATATTTGTATATCAGATGGGACTGGTATATGATCACATCCTATACATTAGCCACCAGCACCTAGCTAATTTAGTCCAAAATTCCAGTGTGTAGGGCTTTGTCAAAGGTAAGACTAAAATGACGTTACACACGGAACATAATATATTTGTACAAAGATAGGTTATTGGTGAGCCCGCAAAACCATTAGGATTAGTTGATTTGGAGAAGTAACTTAGGAACAGGCCGTCCAGAAGAGGAGTATCCAACCAATGTTAGATTAATAGTTTATATTGTCTGGTAGGCTCGAGTCAGCCAAAGGTTAATAATTATCCAAAAAAAACTATAGTGTTCTGACAGATAGTTCATTTGTTACGTGATATGTATGTTTACATGATAATGCTTTACAGCTTTTAACCAATTTTAGTTGCAGGATTATGATTTGCAAAAGTTATATGTTTTGAAAGGATATTAGTGAGGGGAAACCTGTTCCGCTAAGCGGCGTGGTCTCACCAAATATCAAATAATCGAGATGTATAGTATTATTCACACCAGCCTTTATGTCTGACTCGAAGTTTATGTTTTTTCTCTTAAATTCTCGGGTGCTAAAAATTAATTTGAGTGGGATGAGGATTGAGGTTTATAGGTTTTAGTAAGTTAGCGAATAAAGCTTTTGGAGACGAGCAGGTAGCTGATGGATAGCTATTTAGGAGTTGCTATTTTATTTTGTTTGATTCCGCTGTGTTGTATTAAGTCACTTATGACTATTTAGTACTCTGGTCGTCCAAGGGGAATATTCATATATCGCTCTTGGCATATTTTGTAATAATTATATTTTATTTGAACTTGCAAACGATTATGGAATTTTGTAATGGAATTATGATATATGTTTTGTGAAATGTAATCAAAAAAGTTTTTTTTGTGAAATCTGTGATTTTGTTTTATATTCATGCACTTCTGATATTATGGATATCATTAACATTAACGTATTTGGTCACTGGTAGTTAATACTATGGATGACTGCGGCATCTGTAGCACTTAGCTTCGGGCCTCCAAATATGGGATGTTACAATTTGGAAAGAGCATAGTTTGAAAAACTTTAAACTAAAATGATTTTTTGAAAACATAATCCTAAGGAATTAGAGATAAGATCGGAGTATGGGATAACGCTATAGTAACGTACTTGTATTTGCTATATATAAGTATACGCTATATCTTTGTTCTTCTATCTCTCTTAGGTTATTCTTCTGTATCTCACGAGGCTTGAATATAGATATGAATGCTAGATGTGGAAGAGATAACCTTGGGGAAAGCACCGACACAAATGGAAATGCCAGATCGAATAGCAGAAGAAACCCAGGTCAGGCGCAAGCTGGAAATATGGGTGTTAGAGTCCTACAAGTGGATATGTGAGCTATGTATCGGTTTTTCATGAACATGATGCAAACGGGAATTACTGCTGGAGTGGTTGGAGGTAATGCTAGAATAGGAGTTCAGGAAGCTCCAGCAGTCAACAATTGTTCTATCTTTAGCATATATTATGTTAGGCTTAGAGGGAAGCCATTTACTGGAACTGAAGATGCTATTGAGATGGACAGCTGGTTGTTGCATTGTGAGAGAATCTTTGTTGACTTGGGGCTCAATAATAAGCAGAAGAGGAGGCTTGCTTCGAGATAGCTTCGGGGAGCAGCTTTATTTTGGTAAAGTAGTATGACTGCTGGAGTGAATGAAGAGACGATGACATAGGCTGAGTTCAGAAGAAAGTTCCAGGAGAGGTTCATGTTTATAATGGCACAGTCTGCTTTGCTCAGAAAGTTTGCTGACTTGGAGTGGGGAAGATGTCTGTTTTGGAATATTCTAGAAGTTTAGAGGAGCTGTCAAGGTATGGGTATGCTACTATGGATACCGTGATGAAGAGGAATGAGAAGTTCATCAGAGGGTTGAAGCCTGAGTTGGCTAGGGCCATCTTACCTTATATTAGGGATCCTTGTGATGTTGTGGTGGAGATGGCTTTAAGATATGAGAAGATGCTTGCTTCTCTAGAGAAGAATAAGGCAAAGGAGGTCTAGGTGGGGCAGAGTCAGAATAGGAAGTTCTTTCATAAGAAGGGTGCTCAGAAAGGTGGAGCCTCAAAGAAAGGAAAGTCAGAGGTTGTTTGCTTTAAGTGCGATAAAAGGGGCATTTCTCTAATGAATGTCGTACTGAAAAGGTGAAGGAAGTGATTGAGAAGAAGAATATTAGATGCTTCAACTATGATCATATTGGCCATTATAAGAACCAGTGCAAAGTGCCTTCTAAGGATGAAAGAGGCAAAGTATTTGCATTGGAACCTGCTACCTTAGGACCAACAGTGCAGGAGAAAGGGAAGGCAGTGTTGGGAGGTATGCTCTAGATTGATGGTATGTCTGTTAGCGTTCTATTTGATACTGGTGCATCACGTTCTTTTATATCTCATTGCTTGGTAGATAAGCTTAACCTAGAACCCTCATATTTAGTTAAGGGTTGCAACTCCAGTAGGAGGGTATGCGACACTTGGGATGAAGTGTGACCACTTAGAGTTCGACTTGTTAGGTTATATCTTTGTTTGCAGTTTGCGTGTGTTTGACTTTGTAGATTTTATAATTATTTTGGCTATGGATAGGTTAAGTAAGTACGATGCTAGGATATCTTGCCATGATAGGAAAATATCACTTAGACTCCCTGACTTTAGTGATCGGACTGTATATACCATAGAAAACCCTGGTTGGAAGGTGAATGCTTTGTTGGGTGTTGTGAAGGTAGAAGACAAGTTGAATCACGTTTTCGTGGTTAGAGAATTCAATGATGCTTTAATATGATTACCACCGATATGAGCCATTAAGTTTCAGATAGATTTGGCCTGGAGCAGAACCAGTGAGTATGTCGCCAAGCAGGATGACACCTATATAGATGAGAGAGTTGAAGGTATAGTTGGTAGATTTGAAAAGCAAGAGTTTTATTAGACCTATTAGTTTACCTTTGGGAGCATCCATAGTGTTTGCTAAGAAGTTGGATGGATCGTTGAGGTTATGCATCGATTATCGTAAGTTGAATGAGAAGACGATAAAGAATAGATATCTGTTGCCTAGAATTGACGATTTGTTCGATCAGTTGAGTGGAGCCAAGGTATTTTCTCGGTTGGATTTAGCAATATATTTCCATCAGCTTAGAGTAGCAGAGGATAATATTCCTTCGACGACGTTTAGAACTAGATACGGATCGTACGAATGGTTAGTTATGCCGTTCAGACTAACTAATGCGCCAGCATTCTTTGTGGGTTTGGTGAACTGAATTTTCCGAGAGCACTTGGATAGGTTCGTGTTGGTTTTCATATGGAAGCATGAAGTTTACCTTAAAGTTGTGCTTGAGATGATGAGGCAACATCAGCTGAAGGTAAATTTTATGAAATGTAATTTTTGGAAGAAAGAGGTTAAGTTTCTTGGTTACATGATTTCATAAAGAGGGTTGTCAATCGATCCAGGTAAGATTGAAGCTGTTAATAATTGGAAGAGACCAGAGACAGTGACTGAGATAAAGAAATTTCTTGGACTAGCTGGATATTATTGGAGGTTCATAAAGGATTTTTCGCGGATAGCAGCGCTGTTGACCAAGCTAACGTGAAATGATGTGAAGTTTGTTTGGACCGATAAGTGTACGGAAGCATTCTAGAACCTGAAACACTTATTGACTCATGCACCTATATTAGTTGTTCCGGAGGGGAATCAAGATTTGATAGTTTATACAGATGCATATGGAACAGGATTAGGAGCTGTGTTAATGCAAAGAAGTAAAGTAATTACTATGCTTCTTGGTAGCTTAGACCGCATAAGGTTAGATATCCAACTCATGATTTGGAATTAACTGTGATGATATTTGCATTGAAGGTATGGAGAGATTACCTTTTGGGAGAGAATTTTAAGCTTTATACAGATCATAAGTCGTTAAAGTACCCGTTCCCTCAGAAGGAGCTGAACACGAGACAATAGGGATGGTTAGAGTTTATTGCTGCTTATGACTTTGGAATTGAGTACACACCGAGGAAAGATTATAAGGTTGCAGATGCACTTGGAAGAAAGCATAAGAATGAGTATTGGCAATGCTAGTTTGGTGGAAAGATTTGGAAGCGCCGTTGACTTGCAGAGTGCAGTGGAATTCTGAAGCTGGGTCTAGTGGAGAATCTGTTGTGTTGTCTTGTTTAGAAGTTCGACCGTAATGATAAAAAAGATTGCATCCAAATAGGAGGAGGATCCAGTATTGGTTAAACGGATCAGAAAGTTAAAGGAAGGAACAAAGAGCGATGACTTGAAGGATTTTAGTCTTGACCAGAATGTGTGGTTGAGATAGAAGGGAAGATTATGTGTTTCAAATATGGAAAGCATTAGGAAAGATGTTCTGGAGGAATGCCATCGTTCGAAGTTCATTATTCATTCGAGAGGAACTAAAATGTATCAGGACATGAAGCTAGTTTCTTCTGGGAAAGAATGAAGAAGGATGTTGGCTTATGAGTGAAGCAGTGTTTGATCAGTCAACAGGAAGACGTAGAACATCAAAAGCCAAGTAGGTTGCTTCAGTCATTGGATATTCCAATATGGAAGTGGGATTCTATTTCCATGGATTATATAGACGGGCTGCCAAGGTTAAACAGGGTAAATGAAAGCACATGGGTTGTAATAGATAGATTGACCAAGAGTGCCCATTTCATTCCAGTTAAGTCAACTAGGACGACACCTGTTCTAGCTAAGTTATTTATGAAGAATATAGTTAGACTTCATGGAATTCCTAGTAGCATAGTAAGTGATCGAGATTCCTTGTTCACTAGTGATTTCTGGAAGAGTCTATTGGAAATTTTAGGAACGAAGCTCAAGATGAGTACCGCTTAGCATCCACAGACCGATGGACAAACATAAAGAGTTAACAAAGTCTTGGAGGATTTGTTACGAGCTTGTGTGCTAGATTTTGGGTGATGATGGGAATACCATCTACACTTAGTCGAGTTTTCATATAGTAACAGTTATCAGACTTGTATAGGGATGGCAACGTTCGAAGCTTTGTATGTAAGGCCATGCAAATCTTCAGTTTGTTGGCTAGAGACCGGGGATAGGTTGGTTCTTGGTCCAGATTTGGTTAGAGAAGCTGCAGAAAAGATTGAGTTGATTCGAGCTAGAATGAAGGAAGCTCAGCCTAGGCATAAAAGTTATGCAGATAGAAGATGGTAAGACTTGGAGTTCTCTATTAGAGATCATATTTTCATTAAGGTGATATCGATGAAGGGTGTGATTAGATTTGCAAAATTAGGGAAGTTGGCACCGAGATTCGTTAGATCTTTTTGTATAATAGAGAGGTCGTGTATAGAGTAGAGTTACCAAATAGATTGGCTGGAGTCCACGATGCTTTAAATGTTTCTTATCTAAGGAAGTGTGTTAGAGATCCCGAGTCTACTATAGCATCGAATGTTTTAGATGATTTGGTAGTAGAACCAGACTTGATCATAGTAAGAAAGTCAGTTCAAATAGTTGTGAGAGATGAGAAGAGGCTTAGAAATAAGACAGCCAGATTAGTGAAAGTCTAGTGGAGCGATGAGAGAGACTGTACTTGGAAGACTGAGAGCAGGATTAGAGATGCTTATCCTGATTTATTTGATGGTATGTTTTACCTTTATGTTTGATTTATTATGTACCTTATCGTAATTTCGAGGATGAAATTCTTTAAGGAAGGGAGATTGTAACACCCCATATTTTTAGTAACATTATTTAGGATATTTAGTTAGCTAAATAAAATAAAATAATGTAATGCAATGATTAGGGGATTGAGATTTGTGATTAATAGGGGTAGCTGTGCTATGATAATGAATAAACTAAAATGAGCTAACATGAATTAAAATCGACAAGGGAAATATGTGAGGGTAAAATAGGGAAAAGAGTATTCGTATACCCTAAAAATTTTAAGAATTCATTTCATATGTTCATTTTATAATCTAAACAGCAAATGGTTGGTCACCATTAGCAAGAAAGAGGAAGATAAACAAGAAAAGCTAAGGAAAAAAATTAATCAAATCAAAGCTATTCAAATCTCAAACTAAAGCCAAGGTGAATAATGTTTACATCTCATGTTTCCTAATTATTTTCGGTTTTAGGTTAAATCCGATTTATCTTGCAATTTTATGCCATGTTTTTGAATGATAAAATGTTTATATATGCTTGTTGATGATTTATGCTCATTTATATAGGTTTTATGATATGTTTTAATGTGAAAACCTTATTAAATGACATCCAAATGCCTTGTAATTTTGGATTTAGATCAAAAATGATACTTTGGAGATAGGTTTCAATTTTCATAATTATCCGAATTAATGTGGATTTTATATTAATTTTCTAGTGAGAAAAATAAATATTTGGGTCTAAAATTATTTACGGTTAAATAATATATGTTTTGGGTCTAAAATTAATATATGTTGGAAAATATATTAAAAATAATTTTCTGGAATTTTTTGTAGAATTTTCCTAAGTACTTTAATAGATATATAAAATTATTTAGGGTATGAGACTTAAACGTTTTATATATTTATAAAAGGAGAAGGGGTATTGTGTAAATTATTCAAATTATTTAATTTTGAAATTTTGGCAGCACTTTTAGAAAAGAAGATTGGAAACCAAAAATATTTTAACAAACAAGGCAGGTTAGTTGAAAAGGATTTTTTTAATGTTAAAATAAGTTTTTACATGCTTTTAGCATGTTTCGCCACTTTCAGCACCAGGGGTTCCGATCTAGTAGTTCCGCCTTCATTTCCATTAAAACCAATGCACACAGTATCAATAACTTGGTACAAAGTGAATTGGACTAAGGGGAAAGGTACTAGGTCGAGACCAAAGATTCCGATGGGGTTGAAGCATGACTTTGTTTTTACTTAAGAATGCGCCTTCTTTGCTTTCGAAGGATATGCTTTCAACTTGGTTGGCTTTCGGTTGAGTCAAATGTTTCAAAGGGATAATTTTGAATGGGTTGTGCCTTTTGTTTTAAGCAAATGCTTTCGAATGAGGTCTAAACCCCTCGCTGCCGCTTTTCTACCTTTCGTAGCAAATGGTTTCGGAAGGTGTACTTTGTTTTAAACCCAAGCTACTTCTCTAATGGTTTCAAAAGATTGGTTTCGACACCAACACTTCTTTACATAGGAATGCTTTCGAAAAGAGTGCTTTCGACTTAAATGTTATATGACCCTTTTGCTCTATTGACGGTAAAATCCAAAGATTTCGAATGGTTTAGTTTTAAAAGGTTTCGAAAGGTCGTTTCCACATGTTATAAATTGAACCTAAAGGCTTTCGAAAGGTTTGATGTTTCAATGTTTTGAAAGGTTTTAAAGAAAGGTTTCGAAGGAGTGGTTCTCCAATGGTTTCGAAAGGCTTGAAAAGGAAGGTTTTCCAATGCTTTCGAAAGGCAATGTTTAAGTGTTTTAAAGATAGGATGTCTCAGGTTTTAAAGCTTTCGAAGGGAAGGTTTGTCAATGGTTTTGAAAGGTTTATGTAAATGGTTTCGAAAGGAATGTTTCGGCCTAGTGAACGAAGGGATTTACCTGGTTTCGAAAGGGGTATTTTCAATGGATTTGAAAGGGGTACTTTCAAAGGTTTAAATGTTTTCATCAACAAACATTTGGAGTAAAGAATATATAATATGGCTTGGTGATTTTGAGTATAGCGTAGAGTATATATTTTCCTTGTTCAAGTTTTTTTAAAGGTTTTAAATCAATTTGAGATGAAAAGGTTTTGACGGAAAATTTAAGGGAAGATTATCCCAAGTAAAATGACTTAGATATTATACCAGATAGTACTGGTATAGGGTCGCGTCCTATACATTGCTATTAGCCCCTAGCTAATTTAGTCCAAAACTCCAATGTGTATGGTTTTGTCATAGGCAAGACCAAAATGATGTTACACATAGAAGGGAATATACTTGTACAAAGATAGGTTACTTATGAGCCCGCAAAAACATTAGGATAGTTGACTTGGAGAAGTAAGTTAAGGATAAACCATCCAGAAGAGGAGTACCAAACAGATGTTAGATTATTTGTTTATATTGTCTGGTAGGCCCGAGTCAGCCAAATGTTAATAGCTAGCCAAACAAAATTATAGTATTCTGACGGATAGTTCATTTGTTACTTGATATGTTGCTTATATGATAATGCTTTACAATTTTTAGCCAGTTTTGGTTGTAGGATTATGATTTGCAAAAGATAAGTTTTGAAAAGATATTAGTAAGGGGAAACCCGTTCCACTAAGCGGCATGGTCTCACTTATTATCAAATAACTGAGATGTATAATATTATTCACACCAGACTTTATGCCTGACTCGAAGTTTATATTTTTCCCCTTAAACTCTCGAATGCTCAAAATTGATTTGAGTAGGCCGAGGGTTGAGGTTTACAAGTTTTTAGTAGGTTGAAAAATAAAGCTTCCAGAGACGAGCAAGTGGCTGACGGGTAGCTATTTAGGAGTTGCTGTTTTATTTTGTTTGATTCCTCTATATTGTATTAAGTCAGTTATGACTATTTAGTACTCCGGTCATCCAAGGGGGCATCTTCATATGTTGCTCTTGCCGTATTTTGTAATAATTATATTTTTTCTGAACCTGGGAAACGATTATGAGATTATGTAATGGAATTTGAAACATGTTTTGTAAAATTTTATCAGAAAAGTTGTTTTTGTGAAATATGTGATTTTGTTTTATATTCATGTACTTCTGATATTATGAATACCATTAACATTACTGTATTTGATCGTCGGAAGTTCATACTATGGATGACTACAGCATCTATAGCGTTTAGCTTCGGGTCTCCAGATAGGGGATGTTACAAATATTATGTCTCATGTCTCCTGCCTTTGTACTTTGAGACATAACCGTGTTTTGGATGGGAGAAATCGAACCTAGTTGAAAGTGGTTAAATTTGCAATGAATGAAGTTAAGTTACCTCTTTCCATAGGAGATATGCAACAAAAGTTGCATCGCATATGTAGAATATTGTGACACTCCGTAAAATTTACGTTAATAATTAATTAGGCTCCAAAAATGGAATTTAGCAGCGAAACTTGCACCAATGGATTCGTGGCGACTTCAGTGCAACTTTCATATTTAAAGTTTATTGATTGGAGTTCAAACAAAGAAGTTACGAGAATTTAAAGAATTCAAAATAAAAATAATTAAATAATGAAATATGGTAATAAATATGTATTTAAACTAGGACCCCATCAATCGATCCCTGCTATGGGCCGATCGACCTCTAACGGTTAACCGCTCATAGGGGTGCAGTCGACCGGTCGAAACAATTCGGCTGGGGTTTGAACCTCGGCCAACGACCCAGTTTCAATCTAATTGATGCGACTGGTTTGAGAGCTTATATATACAAGTGTAACACCACCTTTCTCTTCTCATCTTTTCTGATCAAGGACAACGAAGCTTTACCATTTCCCGTTCTCCGCTATTCCTCCTAACTTTAAAATAATTTGTATTTATACAAAATGGAGAGGAGCAGAAAATAAATAGAAGAAGAGAAGGAGCAGATAAGTGTTGTGCAATAAAAAGGTAAATTTCAATATTATTATCCCCTGTTTTCCAAATCTTCTCTCAAATCTATAGTTATAATAGTATGTTTATATCCCTTTGTAAATATTTCTTGGGATTAAAAAGAAGATGGAGTTGATTCAAAGAATCAGATTCAGATCTAATGATTTGAAATGCCACTTAAGGTGAGTGGGAAATTATGTAATTTACTTATAACATTAGAATTTATTTCATTGGAATTTTATTTGATGTTTATGCTTAAATTAAGATCTAAAGAGTTGTAGGCTTGAATTAAGCGCATAAAACACCACCTACATATTATGTGACTGTATAGGAATATTGTTTACACCCAAATCTGAAATTAGCCTCTAAGTTATTAAAAGATGAATATGGATAAAGATGTAGATTTTGTTTCAAATCTACAATTAGGTTGTAGAAGAATAAGTATAATCTGGATTTGCTTTGACTCTATTAGAATGTGAGTTTTCGTATTTTAATTTATTGGAAGTACTATCAGTTTAACCTACATGAATTTGTCTAATATCTTAAATTTATAGAAAAAGTGCAATGTTTGATTTGACAAGGAATGTACATCAAAAGAGAAAAGAGATGTGTAAGTATGAATTTTTCTTTCCATAGTTTACACTGTCTATTTCAATAAAAGTATATAAATAGCTCCTTGCAAGTTCAAACTAAGCAAATAACTTATTTTAGGTTAATTTATGGAAGGTTATAACGAGAAACTTTTTTGGAATTCTAACATATTAAATACAAATTGAAATATTCTAGTTAAGGATTAATAACTATAAACATAAAATAAATTTATAAACATGTATAATCACGCTAAAACATTCAAAATAAAAATATAATTAATATAGCATAATACGCGTTAATATTCGCATTAGACGTAAATTGAACATTAGAATAAATCGAGTAATAAATGGGAAGACTAGGAAATAAAAATGGAAAGATTGTAACTCCAAAAATGAATAGGCAATAAATGTGCAACAAATTGGAAGTCACAAGAATTTAAATGGGATATAAATGGATAAAATGAAATCGATTAATAAAAGTGGCAGGGTAATTATGGAAAGATAAGGAAGAAAGAATGGGTAAGATTTGAAAAGAGA
Source organism: Allium cepa (assembly GCA_030765085.1). Lineage (NCBI taxonomy): Eukaryota > Viridiplantae > Streptophyta > Magnoliopsida > Asparagales > Amaryllidaceae > Allium > Allium cepa. The sequence continues at coordinate 950,456,007 of CM060934.1, read as the reverse complement.
ATTAATGTCTTTAGGAAACATACGTTAAGATAGTAATCATTTATTACAGACAAATGGGACATTTAAAGAGATAATAAATAAAACATGCTAGGTAGTAATTAAATATTACAAGATAGTGTAGTTGTCGTTAAAGTAAATTATATGCCTTAAATATTTAAAAAGAAAGTAGTAGGCTATGCCCAATATTAAAGCTTAGAATAATTAATTTGATTGAGTGGATTGGATGCGAGGTCAGTAGAGTTACATAACGAAAGTCTGCCCTTCACTCAGAGGCTACAAACAGTTGTGTACACTTACTACTAGTATGGAACATCTCCAATCTTAGGACCCGTGAGAAAGGTATCTATGTTGTATATAGACTAGGGAAAAACATGTCCAGGGGTTCGCCTCAGATTTGAAGTATTAAATAGCTCAGTATTTCTTGGGAAATTGGGTCTGCTTCACAACCAAAAGATGGTTAGTGTTTGCACCAAAATTGGTCACAAACCCCAGTATCGCGAAAGCACCAGTATATGAATACAAATCAGCAATATTCAAATACAAACCTCAGATCTAAGCAATATCAAGCACAGAAATACAGAAATAACGATCAGAAACACAGGATTTATAGTGGTTCGGCGATCTTGCCTACGTCCACTCTAAAGCTATGATTTTATTGATTCACTTGATGATTTCAATCCCTTACAGCAGATTATAGTAAGTTATCGCTCTGATGTTCGAATACAACGGTGATAAAAAGATGTAGAATTGAATCCGGTAGAGTTTGGGCGTCCAATCGTCAAAAAGATCCTCTCTCTGTAGGCTCCAGGGGGCTACTTATAGGCGTAGGAGGCTGAGATTGCGCTCAAACTTCGGTAGACTTCTTCTGGCACGTGAGTGGGCCCACGCGACCGACCTCACCAAGTTTCGACTCGATCTGTGATCGATACGAAACGATTTCGTATCCATCAAAAAATGATCCAATCGAACTGAAACTTGGCATGAACATTCTTTACCTTGTATGGAAGCTTCTGTGAAATTTCGTTGCATTTGGATCAGCGGTTTAGGAGATATGATCGATGCAAGATTATGAGTTTCATAATCACTGTCGCATTCGATTCCATGTTTCGCATCCATCTGTTCGACTCGATCAAGGCACGTGAGTGTGAGGTGACGTGATGCGAAATTCTTGGATCGTTCCCCTTTTTTGCCGAGTCGACCGAGTCGTATCCATGAGTTTCGCCTCGTTTGTATCGAGTGCCATTAGCTGGTTTGAATCGATCAACTACATGCACTACGTATTGATTTGCAGTATGCCTAGTTCGAATCGAGATAGGTGGTTTAGTTCGTATCGATGGTGATTTCGTATCGATATTTGTGATGGATACTAACTAAAGCTCCCTGATGAATTCGAATAAATGCCTCCTTCATGGATGCGAACTAGGCATTGGTCGATCGATACGAAGTGTGTTACTGGTTGATGGATGCAGAGTTGATCGATACGAAACAGTTGCTTGAGTGCGAAACTGATCGATACGAAGTGACTGAGTTCAATGGATTCGAACAGTGTGATCGTGGGTCGATTCGAACGTGATGGATTCAAATTGATCGAGGCGGACTCATCCTGATGGATACGAATCTAATCAGTGCGAATAGACCATCACCTTGACCTCCTGATGGATACAACTATGATGGATTCGAAACGGTCAATCTGATGGATACGAACAACATATTTTCTCCAACTTGCATCGATCATATCTCATTCATACAAACTCCGGTTAACCTGAAATTTGAAATGCTAGCTTTCATGACTTTGCTTGCCGTGTCCTATCAATTGTAGCTTGATCTGGGCTCGGACAAAATTCATCGATATCCATGATGAAGCAAAGTATAACCAATCTTTGAGACGAACTGCCTTTTCGATCAATCTTTTAATATCACGGCCTTGCCAAAAGTCAGGATAACATTTGCCCCCCAAAACATGCCTTGCGATAGGAAGGTGTGTTTTGTAATGCCATAAGTTGGATGTTCATATCCTGTCAGCAACCTGTAAAGAACTCGATAGTTTCATATGACCTCGAATGACGATCTTCGGGATCGTATGCCATTTGAGGTGAATCGGTACCGTTCGCGGCAAATGATGGGATGGGACCATTCGCGGTCGGATGCCGTTCGTGGCAAATGGTGAAATGAGACCGTTCGCGGTCGTATGCCGTTCGCGACAAATGGTGATCGTTCGTGATCGGGTGCCGTTCAAGGCGAATTGTGACTGTTCGAGGTCGTGTGCCGTTCGAGGCAAATTGTGACCGTTAGAGGTCGGGTGCCATTCGAGACGAATTGGTGTGCTCGGGGAGGGGGGGGACTTAGTATTATCGATGCAAGATTTCATGTTCGGGTGAGTTTATGAATCAAAAACTTTGGCGGTTCATCGCCGTACAAGAGGTGCTCGTGGACCGTTCGCGATCCAACGGGTATGCAAGTAAATTTTTTCACGGAATTGCAAATATTAAAGCAATGATCATACAAATTTCACAACAGTAATGTCCAAACAAACTAAGTCCAAATGTCCAAATCAAAATCAAAGCAAAAGCAAGATGAGGATGTCAAAGCGTAAACTCTTACTATGGTGCGGTCGGTAGTCATTCAGAGCATGCCTATGGATCGTGCGCGATCTCATACATGTGTAAATGATTTAACAATGTTAGTGAGAGGTTTACGACTTATTCATCGTTATTTCAATCAATCAATCAATTGATAACCATATGGTGTCCCGGTTCAGGGTCACCTCTAGCTGATGTAGATGGTGGTCACTCTGGCTCCACCGCTGGAGCTCGCCTCCTCACATACTGAAGTAGCCTACCGTTTCTGATATGCCCTTCCACCTCATCCTTCAGATGTCTACAATCATTAGTCTTATGACCGTTCAGTTCATGAAATAAGCAATATTTATCTGATTTCCTCTCGTCAACAGTTGGATCCCTTCGCATTGGTTTACGATATGGAACCTGCTCTCTGGTATCCTGATAGATTCGCTCCAAACTCTCATTCAGCTCTAAGTGTGTGGTGAATCTTGGTTCCTTTCATGGTCGCATTGATATGTTATCGTTATTCTTGGCCTTCCATTTTCTCTTGCTAGTTTCTATACCTTTCTCAGGGGGATTTCCACCTTTGATCGCATAAACATTAATTTCTTCTCCTTCTTCTCTTTCTGCACTTGCATCTTCCAATCGAAAAAAAATTTCTGCCTCGTAATAGAGTTCTCCTAGATTCATAGGCGGATCTTTAGTTAATGAATTTTTGAACTTTGTGCCATCAGCTATCCGGACACAGCTGCCATCATAACCATGGATGGATCTAGTCGATCCACCGATGCTGCTGCCGCATTGAATCGCATCAGAAAACTCCTCAAGGACTCCCCAGCTTTCTGCTGTAAAGTTTCCAAACTCATCACATTCTTGGGTCTTGTGATATGAACCCTGAATTGCCTCATGAATTTCTCAGTTAAATCTGCCCAAGTTCCTATAGGGCCACTCTCCAGCTGCCTAAACCATAATGCTGCGATATTCGTCAGATATAATGGAAAGCACCGGGCCATAACTTCGTGTGATGCCCCGAGCACTTCCATGTGCCTCATATACTTTTTCATATGGACCGCGGGGTCCGTCCTCCCATCGTACATCTCCACTGATGGTAACTTGAACTCTGGTGGGTTCCTAGCCGTCCTAATCGCAGGAGAAAAGGGACTCCTGTTCAAGTCTTCAAGATCTCTATTTACTAATCTGCCTCTCATAGCCCGTCTGACCATCTCTGCCAATCTATCATTGTCTCCAAGATGTAATCCTCATTCATTGTTGTCGACCTGCCCCCCGAGTCCATGAGAGCTTTCTGGAATCTGCCCCCCTGGCAGAGCGATCATCCCTCTACTACCTCCAGGTTGCTCAGATGCCCCTATCTCTCTCTCCCGGATTGGATCAACATGCTCCAAGTTTGTGCCCCCTAATCCTGGTGCTACGCCGGATGGTCCTGCTCCATTCTGAACTCCATCCGCTCCTCGATTCTGCGCTCCAAGTTGCCCAATCTGTTGAAACAAACTCTGGATCAACTCCTCATGTTTCTTCATCATTGCCTCCATCTCATCCCTAGTGATGAAGATCAATGCCTGATTCGCTCCTGAGGAATCCTCTTGATTTCCCTCATGTTGACTTCTTTCTGGTCTCTTCCTTCTACTTGTTTGTCTTGTCATAGCTACTTAGATATGAATTCTTAAATCTTCAAATTCAACTTCTCTTGAATTAGTTTCTCAGTGAAAGCACCAAAGTGTTTGCACCAAAATTGGTCACAAACCCCAGTATCGCGAAAGCACCAGTATATGAATACAAATCAGCAATATTCAAACACAAATCTCAGATCTAAGCAATATCAAGCACATAAATTCAGAAATAACGATCAGAAACACAGGATTTATAGTGGTTCGGCGATCTTGCCTACGTCCACTCCGAAGCTATGATTTTATTGATTCACTTGATGATTTCAATCCGCTACAGCAGATTATAGTAAGTTATCGCTCTGATGTTTGAATACAACGGTGATAAAAAGATGTAGAATTGAATCCGGCAGAGTCTGTGCATCCAAAAAAGATCCTCTCTCTATAGGCTCCAGGGGGCTATTTATAGGCGTAGGAGGCTGAGATCGCGCTCAAACTTCGGGAGACTTCTTCTAGCACGTGAGTGGGCCCACGCGACCGACCCCACCAAGTTTTGACTCGATCTGTGATCGATACGAAACGATTTCGTATCCATCAAAAAATGATCCAATCGAGCTGAAACTTGGCAGGAACATTCTTTACCTTGTATGGAAGCTTCTGTGAAAATTTCGTTGCATTTGGATCAACGGTTTAGGAGATATAATCGATGCAAGATTGTGAGTTTCGTGATCACTGTCGCGTTCGAATCCATGTTTCACATCCATCTGTTCGACTCGATCAAGGCACGTGAGTGTGAGGTGACGTGGTGCGAAATTCTTGGACCGTTCCCCCTTTTTTGCCGAGTCGACTGAGTCGTATCCATGAGTTTCGCCTTGTTTGTATCGAGTGCCGTTAGCTGGTTTGAATCGATCAACTACATGCGCTACGTATTGATTTGCAGTATGCCTAGTTCGAATCGAGATAGGTGGCTTAGTTCGTATCGATGGTGATTTCGTATCGATATTTGTGATGGATACGAACTAAAGCTCACCGATGGATTCGAATAAACGCCTCCTTCATGGATGCGAACTAGGCATTGGTCGATCGATATGAAGTGTGTTACTGGTTGATGGATGCAGAGTTGATCGATACGAAACTGTTGCTTGAGTGCGAAACTGATCGATACGAAGTGACCGAGTTCAATGGATTCAAACAGTGTGATGATGGATCGATTCGAACATGATGGATTCGAATTGATCGAGGCGGACTCATCCTGATGGATACGAATCTAATCGGTGTGAATAGACCATTACCATGACCTCCTGATGGATACGACTATGATGGATTCGAAATGGTCAATCTGATGGATATGAACATCATATTTTCTCCAACTTGCATCGATCATATCTCATTCATACGAACTCCGGTTAACCTGAAATTTGAAATGCTAGCTTTCATGACTTTGCTTGCTGTGTCCTATCAATTGTAGCGTGATACGAACTCGGACAAAATTCATCGATATCCATGATGAAGCAAAGTAAAACCAATCTTTGAGACGAATTGTCTTTGGTTTTCGATCAATCTTTTGGTATCACGGCCTTGCCAAAAGGCGGGATAGCAGTTAGTAAGTGACTAAAAGAGGTATTTTCCTAGACTTACTTAGTCTAAATAGGGATGTCAGCTGTGGAGGGTTAGCGGACCATGTCAGTAGTTGGTACCAATATAGTTATAGTAGTTTTGGTATAGAGGCTTTAATGCCCAGTGATCCCAACCGAGCGGTTGCAAAGACTTGAGTTAGCCCAGACGGATTTCGCATTGTACTAGTGTAGAATCCATATGGAATATGCATGAACCTCATGATAGATGATTATATGAAAAATTAGTTTAGTGGAGGTGAGCTAATTAACCCATAGAGGATTCTTTAAGTTGCGTTAGTAATAACAGTTAAATTATATATTGTAAAACCATATATAGAAGTCATCGGTCTCTGTAGTTAGGACCGATAGATTGACATTGACGAGGCGAAGGGCCCTCTTCATATCTGAGAAGTATTAAGTGGCCGAGGTTTTGGGTAGGGAAATGATTAGATAATACGTGTACTTAGATACACATATGTATAGTATACCTTAGAGAAGCTTAGGTGGACATATCGATATCGTACGTGCATATGAAAGTAAAAGATTTACCTTAAATAATAAGACATAACATTTGAATGAAAACCAATCGGTATAATTTATGTTATGGATAAACTATGCAATTTTCCAATCACCAGAACATTGTCCTAACCCCTTTCTCATTATAACCCACATGATAGATTTAAAGGACATGTACTGGAGCAAGACGGAATGGTTGATGGAGAAGTCTTCTTATTCATGCTCGGTACTGACAAGGCGATTGGATGTCCAAGGAATGCTATTAACTCCCCAGTAGCGGCCATAGTTAGAATTTATATCATATTATATTTTCTATTCCACCATGAGTTTAGTTTGATCAATATCTGATATACTTATGTTATTAAGGGTTATCAAAACCCACGATCTGTACCCTAATGGACTTGAATTTTGATTTTGTCGAAATTTGTACCCAACAAGGTGTACAAACATAGTACATCTTATATATGCTTATGATTCCATACTAAATATTCATCGAGAAGAAACCATATTTTAAATCGTTTAATACATTGATTTGTATAGCCTATGTTAAACAACGTAAGCCCCAACAAACAAGAAGCAAGACTAGTTTTGCGTAAGTTTATAGGTTATAGTAGAATGCCTATTTTATCATACCGAGGAAAAAAGCCATTGTTTTGAGACATGTCATATTCTAAAAGAAGGAAACTCTTTCTAGAGAAATTAATCATAGTACAATAAACTTGGATGAGATCCAAGTTCTAACATGTAAACTAATCAAGAAATCATACTAGTTCCTCTTTACCCTAAAAGATACACCCCATTAGAAAGATCTAATACAGATCTTATGCATTGGTAAGGAATTACAATTTCTTATTAATGGAAAGAAAATGGTTCCATCGTTTATAATGACAATTCCCTCTGTTACCAACGAACCATGGAGAGTATAAACTCTACCATATGGCTTGATGTCGTGAAATCCAAAGTGGATTCCATGTGCACTGGCAAATTTGGACTTTGGATGTGCTTAAAAGGATGATACCCATCGACTGCGTTTGATCTTCATATGAAGACTTATGAAGATGGAAGAGTGTAGCATTGTAAATAAAAATTATTGGGAATAGTGAATTTGTCAAACAAAATGTGGATTATAACAAAATCTTTTCATCGATATACCAACTTAACTCTATATAGATCGTACTTGCAATTATCGCATACTATGCCATGAGACATGTCATACGGATGCTAAATGGTCTGTCTAAATCGTGATTTGGAAGAGGTAGTTTGAATATCTATGCCAATGGTTTTTGAGTTTAGTGGGAGCGATAATGAAGAGTGTAGACTTGTAAGATATTATCGTGATCCTAAAGAAGAATCTAAGAGTTGGAATGAATGTTTCTTTGGAAATGCAAACAATTAGTTTGATTAGAGCTAAAACACAAAGGAATTATGTGCATATAACAAGGGAAGAGATAATGTATTACAACATTTCTAATAATACTTGTACGTAAATAACATTTTATCGGCTAGTTATGATATAATGATGTTACACTTAGTCAAAGTACACTTGTACACAAAATTTATCAAAATCAGATTTAAGCGGGGTATCCTATATAAGTGTACAGAAAGATAGATCAAGTTATATTTAGGATTGTCCCAATCTAAATATAAAACATTATGAAATGTTTAGTATGAAATTATAAGAAAGCAAATTTTCCTGTAAGACTTGGAATAATCGTTTATAGAAAGGACTCCATATTTTGAACGTAGAGAGTGGGAATATAAGAAGGATACCTTATGTATTGGCAATATGATCCACTGTGTATTCTATGTTGTACTATAGCCTATATCGCTTATGCACTTAGGGCATGACCAAATCCAAAAAAATCACATGTTGGTTAATTGGGTAATCTCAAGTATTTATGGAATACTAGAGTTTTGTTTATATGAAATAATGAATCTCCTTACGAAATGAAATTTTGACTTTGCTATCATAGTTACAATAATAAAAATTACTCCGTCCCAAACTTTGAATTCGGCCTTAATAGGGGACCATAGTTTGGAAAAGGTTCCAACCAAAAAGTTATATCATATTCGACTAAAAAGGTTGAATACATCGCCTTGAATGATGATGCAAAGGAAATATTATGTTTTATGCAAATTTATTAAAGAGCTAAGGGAATTCTGAATATTGAAAGTCCAATACTTGTCTATTATGATTTCAATAATGCAAGTGGAACTAACAAGCTCATAAAAATGTTTATCAGTTACGGAGTAGTCATCGAACAAAAAGATACTAAGGAAAATAATGCATATCCTCTCATAAAGGCATTTTATTATTATGTTATAAGAGGACTAATCAAAAGGTAAAGTTTGAGATACAATAATTGGTGCCAAGTGCATGTGAAAGATTAATAGAGTTGAGAGTATGCCCAATGACCAATTATGTAATTTTGATTGTATAATTGTACGCTTAACTCTTATGTACAAATCTTGACCAAAATGAAAGTATGTTTTTTAGTTTTCTTTTCTATCATATGTGCATATACTGATAACTAAATGTTGATGATTACATTTTTATACTTACAATACGCAACCTCTAGGCTTAAGCATTTAACCGATTGCAGTTATCATGATTGTGAGTAATAATTCAGTGTGTATATAAATAATAATAACAATCCTCAAATATTCCTAGTCAAGATGATTCGAGAGTGGGATATCAATTCACCTACGAGACTAGCGTACCAAAAGCTCTCCATATGATGGATGGTGATTTATTCATGACTGGTTAGGACACCAAGATGTTATGTACTTATAGTTTTTATGGACCAACTATAGAACAACTCACCGAGAGTCTTCTATAGGTTAGTTATATTTGATTCAAAATGGAGGATCCCACATGACGAGTTGTAGTGGTCTTTTGGATTAAGGGTGTTATAGATCATATTTATTGAGGCTCTACTTTAATGATGGTTAATCACATGATATACGTTCATGTTAAGTCTATAGTTGGATAAGGGATAGATACTTATAGGGTTGGTAATTAGAACCGAGAATCGCAAATCCAAACGAAACCCAATAGGTCTAGAGTTGGGTCTAGGTGATGAAAAATAACCTAAAGACCCGATCAAACCTGATCCGACTCGACCCGACCCGACCCGACCCGACCCGAAAGACCCGACAAAAACAATGAAACACATGCATTTTTAGTATTATTACCCAACTAGACCCGAATCGACCCTACCAAATCCAAATCGAATATCAGGTGTGGCTGGGTCTAGGTTTTGAAATACATAGTTTGGACTCTACAAAACTCGATCTTCCTAGAATTGAGACCTGCCGGGTCGAGTCTAGGTCCGTTGGGTCGGGTTTAATTGCCACTCCTAGATACTTGTAATAAAACACTACTTAAGGGTGAATTCATCCCCTTTAGTATAGAAGGTTAATGTTACATATAATTTTTCTTAACTTGAAATTAGAAATCTCTAGCTTGAGTAAATTCGATTAACCAATTGTTATCATCGATTGAACTAAGTAAGTTCGGAGCTGAACTTTATAACTAAATTAGGATACCGTTAGGAGGTTTATCTATGACCTAAACCTACATGTCTAAGTGACATGGTTTTGGCAAAGAGACAAACGTGCACAAATATCATTGCATAAAGTGGATTTCACCTAGACGATCGATGAGCGTAAAACTTTATGACCTTTAGCAAGCTTCAACAAAGTCTACACCGTCTTTGATACTGGAATAGTTCCAAATATTAACAAAGGACCTAAGTCACAACTATGACTCACACAATAGAAAATTGTAGCATTAAACATAATATAATAGTTTGTAATAAATTATTATAGAGACGGTATATGCATGTATATATATATATAATTTTTATGTATGTATGTATATATATATGTGTGTGAGCGCTTGTGTGAAAATTAATTTTGAAATTAGAAAATTAATTGAGGTAGATATGTACAATTTTTATAAAAAGGAGGGGTCAATGGGTTTCGTTTGTGTAGGAAATAAATGGAGATCTAATATATATGGTATATACTAATAGTCGATTAAACACAAATAAATTTTTTGCATAGTTTTTGGGTCGTCTGGAGAAAAGGAAAAGTCAAATACGGTAAGTAAACAGAGCTTAATGAAATTTATTTCCCACCATAAAATGACCTAAATAATCTCATTTTCATTTGAATTAATAAATATGTTGAGTATATTGATGCTCACATTAAAATAATTAAATTACTAACAAAACAATTTTCAAAGAAAATCAAATCCGAATTTGTATGAAATATGATTTTATATAATTTGCATGTTTGTTTATAGTAACAAAAAATTGAATTTTAGTTAAATTTAATAAAAGGAGATTTTTGAAATAAATTACTACGCTCTAGACTCTCTAGATCCACAATGGCATCAGAGGTTAGCAGAGGCATCTTCATGGCAGTGGTAAGATTGCAATTTTAATTCTCGCATCCGACATGGTAGGTTGTTCTCACAATGTGATATGTGGTGACGCTTTGACTCTTACCCCTACACATCCATACATAGTTGTGTGAGTCTAGAGGCTACACATGGATCTTGTACGGGCAACCCCTCGATAGGAGGTACATCATTAGCAATCATTAACAATTTTTTCACTTATAATATTAGAAATATATTAGTACCTTCTATTTTCTTTCACACAAACATATGCTTCTTCTACATTTTGACTGAAACCAAACTATTTGATTTCTTGATTTAAATATTTTTTCAACCTCTAAATGCATATTTAAGATCATATCTTAAAAAATCCACAAGCTTTGTTGTTGTTCCTACTAAATTTGAGACATTTTTGGTAAGGTGCAAACAATCACCTCTAAATTCTATTTAGAAATTCTATTTCAATGATAATATGCCAAATCATGGTCATATTATGTGATAATTTGAACATATTTAATTTAACATTTGAAATTACTTCATTAGTTTGAACATATGGATGTAAGCATCCTAGCTATTGAAATTTCTTCATTAATTTGAATATTTGGAATTCACGAGGTCCCATTAACCTTACTGTATAAATTTCTAACTACATCGATCTTTTTCTTAAAGACTCACTTGTGACCGATGTATTGTTGTTTCATGTCAGCAATCAAAATCTATGAAATGAAAGTGTGTAAGCTGAGTGGATAGTTAACACTTAGGATCGTGTAATATGGAATATTATATTAGAGCGGAAATATAAACTAGATAATAGATAATAGTAATAAAGAAAATGAAATAAGCACAGCAGGACTTTTTATACTGGTTCGAACTTTCCGTTCTACGTCCAGTCCCAGACTACACTCTGGATTTAAAACCAATATCCACTCTCTTAACCCAGAGGAATAGGTATACAACACCTAAGCAGCCGAGCAGGATTTTTCCGCCTCAAATAGCCGCAAAAGACTTCTACCGCTTGAACAACTGAATAGGACTTCTACAGTACAAGAAAGTAGTTGACTCTTGTGTTCTGAATAACACGGATATGTCTTTCGATAATACACCCTTCCTATAATCAAATCCTCAAGTATATATTGTGTGTGAAGATATGAAAGGAAGATGTTGCATAGAATCGAAGAATATATTAATTAATTCGGAAATTCAAACAATATATAGATTGTGATTGTTTTTAGATTGCAGAGATAGATAGTAGAGAGAATAGTAAGAAATCAAAATAAAATTCAGTTATTTGAGAAGAGATTCTAACATGTTTATATAGTGAACAAATAGTTACAATTATTCACAAAAAGCTTCAATCAAAAGGTGCAGCCATACTCTTCAATTTGGATTGAAACTCTTCGCAATTTAAAGTGTCTCTTCAGGAAAAATAGTCACTAGAGTCGGTAAGTCGACTGAGCAAAATCGACCAGTCAACTGAATATTCAAAAAAAGTGTAAAACAGTGCATATTTGTGCACTGAACAGGTTCAGTCGACTGGTAGTTTTTGGTCAGTCAACTGACCTGGTCATCAGTGCATAGTTTGCACATATTTAAAAAATTTAAACTTTAAAACAACTTTGAGTATGTGCAAACCACTTGAGGATAGATTTTAACAAATATAAACCATATCTAAGACTAAATAATCATACTATACTCAGATTTATAGTCTCATCTCTTTTGAAGTTTAATAGCTTGCAGATCTCATTCACTTGTTGTCGCTTAATCGTATAGTCTCATCACTGATCATTTAAGCTTTTTATCATGAATCAAAACTCATGATTCAACATTCTTCCCCTTTTGATTGATGACAACCTGTTTTTGATGATGCTATATATTAAGAATTATATACCAGAAGTTATATATTTCTCTCCCTGAATATGTGGCGACATATCTAATCATGCAAAAATTGGTTAGTCATACAAATTTCTCCCCTATTGTCATCGACAAAAAGGAAATAAACAAGCACTGTTAAGAGACATACTTATTCAAATACTACTGGGCTATTTATATAAGCCATCGACATCAAAAATTTAAACAATACCAGAACTTTTTTAACTAAAAGAGAGTAACTTACTACCACCATCATGAAATACCGTTAATACTCATCAGAGTCTGAATTTGTTTCTTCTTCCTCTTCTTCTTGTGCTGGTTCTTTTCCTCATGAAGAGCTGTCTGCCACCACCATTTCCACTAATACCAGAACTTGTATGTTCTTCAGATGTAGACCAAGTAAAATAAGATGCCGGGCGTTTTTCCGGATCACGATGTTAAGGTTCTGCAGTGGTCGAAGAGAAACAAGAAATTGCATCTCATAGAATCATGAAAAAGCTTTTGATCTTGTCAAACTTCCTGTCAATCTTCTTGTCGAGATTCTTAATGCGAGAATCCAAAATTACTTGATTACGTGCAATGAGATCAATGGACTCTCGGGTGCTTTGGGATGGGGTGGTGGTGCGTATTTCATCTCTTCGTTGTTATGGAGTAGCAGCTTGTTGGTGGGGCCTTGATTGCCAATCTTGGAATGACATTATAGTGAACGGTCTTGGAGGTAATTTCATCAAACTAATTGTGTAGCTATTTAATGTTTTAACTTTGGAGGTGTTGGATTCTGGAATTGGAATTGGAATTTGTAGATTCATTAGGAGCCGCATTATATACTCGCCATGGTAAATGATGTTCATCCGTCCTTGGTGAAGGCTAGGAATTCGTCAAGTATAAGCTTAGACCAATTACTTTGAACATCACTCCAAATTGCATATAAAACTCTATAACTCTCTTGGTAGACAAGGCTTGTAACACCCGGTACGAGGAAGAATTGTGCGCATTAAAGCTCGATGCATAATACAGGCTGTATGATGTAAGGCGGTAAATTTTAATTCTGTCATGTCGTCCTCCAAAAATCTATGACTTACTTCATTTCTTTCACCTAAGACAACATTCAAATCTTCTAGTGGAATACTATTTGTTGGTGTTTGAAGAATGTGTCCAATTCATTGTATGATTTATCTTGAGATTGTTCCGGTTGTAGTCAATGAGAGATTCTAGACGACTTCTTCTAGCAAGATCTTGAATTCTATATGCTGCAAAGTCAGGAAATACAACAAATGATCCTTCTAGAAAGCGAGCTTCCTTCATCTTGTTCCAACTTTGGATAATAGTGGCATCATAAAGCCATTGAGCTATTTGGGTGTCTATATGTTTGATGGTTGAAGTTGAAGCTTTTCTAGAGCGTTTTAGTTGTCTTGGAGCCATTAGAAGGAGTAATTGAGTAATGTAATTCGAAAATTTGAAGGGCTAGAGTTTTGAAATTTTGATGGTAGAGAGTGAAAGTGAGGAGTAAAAGTGAAGAAGATAGATTATATGGGTAAAAAGTAGGTGAAACCGGAGTTAATAGGCCCAAATAATCATGTTAGTCGACTGATCGAACTTGGTCAGTCGACTGAACAATATTCCGAAACATTCTATTTTCAGATTCAGTCGACTGACCAAAATTTATCAGTCGACTGAATGTTATTTTTCAGTATTAACGGTCTTTCTACTTTTAAAACAAAAATTAGAAAATATATACAATATATTAAACAACGAATGCGTACAAAGTAGATTGAAATACGGAAAAAAAATATAAAAAAATTATTTAGATGAAGAAGTGGATAAATGTGGAGTCTTGTATCCTTCCGGTTTAACTTTAGTCTTCTTTTGCATGGTTTCAATGGAAACTAGTGATTTCCACGCTTCCATGAATTTGGAGACACGGGAGGAGGTTGTGGTGACTGATTCCATGGATTCTGATAGGAAATACGTTGTGGGTTGGTGAACATCAGATGTAGATGTCCCATAGAATTTCCAGCCAGGTTGCTCCAAAAAGCTAATTCGTTTTGAGTTAAGCTTTTGTTCATAGTACGTTAATCATTGTATTGCTATTGATTCTCATTGATAATGATGTATATCATCAATCTTTTGTTTTGTTAACGGAGAACCAAAAAATGAGAAATGACGTGCCTTCTTCTTATCTGGAGTATAACCAGTATGCTAGTTGGATGGTCTGGCAGACTCATAATGAGTGGGTATAGATAAGCTAGAAGAGTCAGAGGATGGTGTGGAAAAATCAACAGAAGAATAAGCAGAGTCATTCTAGGAGTTGTTTTGGAAAGACATTGTTGCAAGGAATAACTAATATTTGAGTCAAACAATCAAGGTGGAGAGAAAATAAACAATGAAACCTCAAATTTATAAAAATATGAAGTATAAAAATAGAGTAAATGATTGGTTAAACAAGAGATAACCAGTAAATAATGGAAGGAGTAGAATAAACAGAATTTTGCATGGTTAATAAAACTTTAAACAACTGAAAATAATATAAGAATAAGTGTATTAGAGAAATAGTTGTGAAATAACAAATAGAGAAATGGTAAAGACATAGGATTTTCAACCTAGAGGTGTTGAGTTCAAGTGCCAGCAAAAAATTTATTTTCATTTTATTTTTTATAAAATTTGAAATATTATAATTCTTTAAAAAAAATTATACCTAGTTCTCTTCTTAGTTTTACAAAAATATTTTCATTGAATGGTTAAGTGAAAATATCAGCTAATTGATTTCCAGAATTTACAAATTCTAAATTTACTATATCTTTTTCAATATCATCATGAAGAATGATGAATGTCAATATGTTTAGTTCGTACGTGATTGACAGGATTTTTGGATAAATTAATTGCACTTGTGTTATCACAGTATATTATAGATTTATTTAAATTTATATCAAAATCTTGTAAAGTTTGTTGCATATAAATGACTTGAGCACATGATAAAGCTGCAGATATATATTTTGCTTCACACGTTGATAGTGAAACACATTTTTGTTTCTTGCTAAATCAAGATAATAAGGATTGTCCGATGAAATGACAAGTTCCACTTGTACTTTTCCTATCTGTCCGACTTCCTTCAAAATCAGCATCGCTATAGGATACGAATTCGAAAGGATATTCTTTCGGATAAAATAGTCCGAAATCCTTGGTCTTGTTAAGATAACGAATTATACGTTTTACTCTTGCACATGTGATTCTTTAGGATTTGCTTGAAATCGAGCACATAAATAAACACCCATCATTATATCAGGTCGACTAGCAGTTAAGTAATGATCCAATCATACTACGACATAGCTTCTGGACAACGCTCTTACCATTTTCATCTTTGTCGAGATGTATAGTTGTACTCATAGGATTTCATCTTCATCTACATATATATAGCCTCAGTGTTAAAATTTTCTAACTTCTTGGGGGAAAAATTATTTCTATCCCTAACCTCTATATCTGATTGCACTAAAACAAAGAGAAATGAATAACGTGATTGTACCCAGTGAGCTAGACGATGGCGATGGCGATTGACTTAGGGCTTAAGATGCACGAGCACGATAGTGGAGTCGCGATGGAAGTTGGCAGACAACGAGATTGAAAACATGCATGACCATCAACTTCCAAAGGCCCATCGACGAGGGCACCTGAATTTTGTGGCTGCAACTTGAACGGTGACATGCAATTGTGTAGAGCACCAAATCTTGCATAAACAACCAGGTGAGTATTTTTTTCATACCATATATCTGAACATAGGTAAATAGATTTAACACCGAAACAAATAATTGTGTTTGGATGCTCAGTTGTGTATGAGTGAGTGTATGTGCAGGGTATGCTTTTGTGTGTCAGTGTGTGTATGTAAGTGTATGTGTGGTGTGCGTATGTGCATGTGGATGAAGTGATGTGTTAACGTACATAAGTGTGCGTGCTTTTGTATGGTGATGCGTAAGTGTGTGCAGGGATATAGCAAGTATGTGCTTTCGAGTGCAAGTAAAGGAAGGACCACAACAAATTGGGTAAGTAATTATATAGCAGGATTGTTATGAGGTAATTAAATATCAATTTTCATTTTGAGTTTGTTCATTTTATTTTGCTTTGTTTAGCTATACAATTAAGAGCATGTCATATAGCATAGTAAAGGTACTGCATTTTTATTTGACATTTTGAAGAAAACACACATTAGCTTTGTTTCCATCTACCATGAATGTATTCCTGCATTCAAAAACTCTAATTATTAAGGAAGTTTAAGATCACCAGTAAGCACGATCAATGATTGAATATAAGTTAACTATTGATTCATAACATGCAATAATTACCAAAAATACCATGCAATGCCTTTTCAAATAAAAAGTAGTAGTACTTTTTTGTGAAGCATTGGTAGATAATATGACATAATTTTAAATTAGGCGCTCAAAAAAAATTTATTTCACCGTTAGGTCTTATTTCAACCTTATTATAGAAATATGTCTCGTTTTATTTTCTTCGTTGTTTTATACTTGCACAATCCAAATATATGCAACTGTAAATTTTTTTTTTCAAAAATTATACTTGCACATTCCGTAAATGCTTAAACACAATTTTTTTATTTTTAGAAAAATAATACTTGCGCAATCCAAATTTTCTTATATAGTACACTTGCGCAATTCATATTTGAGCAAAATGAGATCTAAGGCCTATTTTTGTAATAAGTTTAAATTCAGATCTAAAATTGAAATAGATTTTTGGTCGGACTTGATTTAAAAAATTGTCCTAGATAATATGTGGTAAACCTTTTTGAAGCAGAGGTAGCTTCTTAATTGCCATGCAAAAGCTTCAGCTTCATTTTATAACATGTGATATCCTCACTTATTATACATTGAGACAACTTGGTAGCATACAATACTGTGAAATTACTTGCCATACCTTTTCAACTATAGTTAGTAATAATAAAATAATAACTATGCCTTTGACATTTTGTGGTATAGGTCTGCATAATATATGTCACGTACTGTATAAATGTGTGAGCAGTTGGAGTTTGCATGGCTGTCCATTTATTTCCTTTTGGCTTATCATGTTTGCTGTTGCATGATGGTGGACAGTGGTAACCTGTGATCTAGTGGGTAACTGTCCATCTGGGATTATGCTTGCATGCAGGCGTTTATATTCCTTTAAGTGCATATTTATTCATGTACACATATGTACATATTAGCATCCATTATGTATATATTATTTTTATTCAATGTACGTTTGCATTTGCACGTATATTTGCGAACACTATATTCTTAGTGTATTTGCATTTAATTCATGTATATGTATTTGCTTTTGGTTTTGCTTCCTGCATTTGCCCGCGTGCTTCCAAACGAGTTTAGGGCCTATGCACGCATGTTTTATGGGCCTGCTTTTCCTCTAAGGTTTCAAGTCTTTAGTTATGTTTGTTAAAACTTGCATGCTTTACTTTGTTCCCAAGTTTGATGTCTTTGTGATAAAATATTTGGTTCCCATTTTATCTTTCCTATCTCACATGCTATATACTAATTGTGTTGCTACATACATATATTTTTCATACTAGTATGTCTTTATGTTATAAGCGCATGGTTAGGCAATATGTTAATAACCATATACGTGTATGTGTTTATATATATATTTATATATATATATATATATATATATATATTATTAATTAATTAATTGGGCACAACACTCTCGGAAGTATTTGAAGAGATAAAAATGAAGAAAATAAATGTAAAAGAGGATTATCTAACAAACACTCCAAATTATAATCAGAAAAACAGCAGAGAAACACAAAGGTTTAGAGTGGTTCGGCGTATTGCCTACGTCCACTATGAAATGGTTGATCTTTATTAACTTTCGCTTGCTGGTTACAATGGATTACCGCAATGAATTTCGAGTAAAAACAGTGTTTTTTAGCACAACAATGGTTTCGGAAGAGTCTGGACGTAGGAGAGCCAAAAAGTCCCTTTTGGCAGGTCCTAGGCTGCTATTTATAGGCGTATGATGCAAATGTCTCGCTCAGATCTCGAAAGACCTCTTCTTGCACGTGGGTGGGCCCACGCGATCGATCCCATGCGGTTTGCACTCGATCTGTGATTGATACGAACGAGCTTCATATCGATCAATACTTCATCCAATTGAGTCGAGATTGAGCATGAACTTTCTTTAGGTTGTACGCAAGCTCCTGTGAAAATTTGGTGTCATTTGGACTTATAGATTATGAGTTATGATCGATGCAATTTTGGATTTTCTAAAGGCTGTTGAATTCTTATCGATTCCCTTCGTATCGATCTGTTCGTATCGCTTTTTGGGCACATGCTCATAAGTTAACATGGCGCTAACTCCTCGGATCGATCCACTTTTCATGCCGCAGACTGAGTCTTTCATAGGAGTGTATCTTGTTCGTATTGATCACCACTGCCTTGTTCGTATCGGTCGTTATTGCTTTGTTCGTATCGATAGATGGATGTCGTTTCGTATCGTTCCATTCGTATTGTTCACCTGAAGCTTCCTTGTATCGATGCGATATGTCTTCAGGTGATGGACATAAAATGTGGTAAATGTGATCAATACGAAGTGCGGTGCTTTTTCATGGATGTGGACCAGGGGTCACCTTATGGATACGAAGTGACGACCATTTGATGGATACAAGCCAATATAGCCGATGGATCGAACCGTTGGAGCATAATGGATGCGAATAAGGCCTTTCAGTTGATGGATACGAAGAGTGCAGTTCCAGGTGAATGCAAACGGAATCGATGCGAAGAGAGGGAAATGATGGATACGAACGAAGTGATTTACTTGGCTTGCATCGATCATATCTCGAGCATACGAACTCGGATTGACTTGAAATTTGGAACGTTGGCTTTCATAGCTTTGCATGTCGTGTCATGCTAATTGTAGCTTGATCCAGACTTGGACAAAATTTATCGACATCCATAGCTGACCTGTAAATAACTGGCAGTCGAGGAGAACTGCCTTTTGCTTCCAGTTGATTCCTTTGTGTCACGACCTTGCCAAAAGGTGGGATAACATTTGCCCTTCAAAGTACGTCTTGTATGAACATGACGTGCTTTGAAAAGCTGCAATCTTTATTCTAAATAATTTTATCCGACTTGCTGAATAATTGTTGTCTTTTCATTGAACGATATATTTGACCTTTAGTAACATGAATTGTTGACTGCCAATTGTTGTACCATGTATTGTTATAGCTGAATGTTGTATGATAGTAATATGTCGTTCGTCGGTGTAATTGTTACCAGGTGAGCATTCAATTCCTGTGAGTTTTCAGAATTAAATGTTGAGTTACGGTATATATATAGGATATACATAAACTTGGCTCTCGTCAGCGTTCGTTCATTCGCGAGTCGTTTCCTAGTTCTTTAGTTCTGGTTTAGATTGAATTTCGTATTGATTCTCTCCTAAATCGATGTGAAATTCGAGTCGTAGCAACCAAGATGGTTGCTTTGATCCATCTCTTCGTATCGATCCTTTCCTGAATCGATCCGGGATGAATGAATGTAGATTTCGTATCGATGGCTATCGATACGAAATAGATAGTATCTGGGATTGCCTCGTAACGAGGAACATGAGGTTTTATGCCTTGAATGGATGGGTATGAAATTGACATTTCGTGTTGATAGAGTTGAATGGTCTAGATATAATTTTTCTATGTTCATATCGATGGTTATCGATTTGAAATTAGCTAGTCTCACAAAGTTTCTTCGTACCGATAGATTCGAATCCTTATGGTCTTCAAAGTGATGGACACGAACTTGTCATTCCGCATCGATAGATGTTTAATGGACGTGAACATATCAGTCAGTCTTCATAGATACCGTGCTTCGTACGATATGTGGATGGTTACAAATAAGTGTTAACCTTTGTATTGCTCTGGGTTGATGGATACGAGTGAGCCTCTTCGTGCCGATAGAACTTGTGACCGTTTCAATCGATTTTTATTACTGGGAGGTGAATCGTATTTTTTTCCTTGAGTTCGCTTCCGTATTAATACTTTTTGGACTTAGCCAAATCTTCTACTTGCCATCACTTTCGCATTTACTTTCGTACCGATCGGAAACTCGAGTGAGTAAAAAGAACTGCACAAGCCTTCGTCTCCAAAACATTCAGCGCTTAGTCTTTAACTCAACCCATTCGAACTAGATAATTAACTAACTAAATCTATGTAAAAATGACGCGGCTTTAAACTTGATGTCACCCCATCCACGATGGTGGTCGATTTCAGCGTCGTCGATGCCAGAATTAGGTTAGAGTGAGGTTGATGGAATGATAATGGCATTTGTGTTGATTGGAGAAGATGAAGTATGGAGGGATACGAAGTACTCACGGAAGAGAAGCTTTGCCTTAACCTTGCATCGATGGGGAGAAGGAAAGAAGAAACACCATTGTATTGATCTAGGATGAAGGATTCGCATCGATTCTAGAGCTGATGGATGTCATGGGGAAGTTCGTATCGATCCTGCTACAGTGTGATCTCGTATCGATAGGAAAGTCTTGTTTCGTATCGATAGATGGGGTACCTTCGTACCAATCGACCGATATGAAATTTTTGTTACAATGATCGATACGAAAACGCTGCTGATGATCGATACAAAGTAAGAAATTTTGATCGATACGAAATGACCTTGGGAGATCGATACGAACTGCTGTTCTATGATCGATACGAAGCAATGGTGCCTGAATCGATACAAAGGGAATTTCATGATCGATTCAAATCCAAATTTTCAACCGATATAAACTCTCTCGCATACTTAAATACTTGACTTCGACGAGCTCCTTCCTTGTATAACTGGACATAACTGCTAAATTGCATATTTGACTGCTATTCGAATCTCGTCGATGGAACTATAACTTGATAGAAATTTTACGAACTTTAACTTGGATCAGTCTCTAAAGTCTGCATGGCATGGTTGTGACGTTTAGTGATGACGGTCACTCCAATCAAATTCTGAAGCCTTGCCATTTGGCCGTTTCTTTAAATTCTGCAGATTTCTTTAAGTACTATGTAGCACTGCACATCACAACGCATTCACATACTTCACACTGGGGAACACACGAGCTTATTATCATCTAATGATGGTTTTTGATAAGTTAATTGCTTATGGTATCCATAATTTCAACGCAGTAGGAGGCACAAAGTTCATCTCCTTTGGTAATAGAAATACCAGCTACCGCGGTTGAAGTTACAAGCCCAGCCCCGAATGAGCTTCTTGGAGTAACTGTAATTCTGAACTCGCAAGATTCAATTCCATTGAACGTTTCTAAACTTATGCTAGGAAGAATTTGCCTACGTCATGGGGTGTCGCTAAACAATGTTCTGCTTCCAAGGCCAAATGACAAGCCACATGCTCCTCCGGAGGGTATACCACCTTTAACCGACATTCTTGTATGGCCGAGACACTTCCTCCATTTAACCAGTACATTCGAGAAGTGTTGGCTTTCTTAGGGATTGCTCCATCGTAATTGCATCCGAACGGGTATGCTTTATTAAACAGCACATTCATTGTTAGGAATGGCAATGGGGCGGGTAGGGACGGGTTTTTAGTGCCCCATACCCGTCCTGGATTTTTTAGACCTCGCCCCAGACCTGCCTCGTAGACCCAGTGCGGGTCTGGAATTTTGCCCCGTACCCAGGACCCGTACGGGTCAGGGTAGACCCGACCCGCCCCAAGAGCCGATGAGTCTCATGTATTGATTCAAAATTGTGTACCAATGTACATATATTTATTTGTTTATACTCGTTATCACCAAATAATACATGAAATAAAAATAACAACGTGTCTAACGGAAGTTAGTAAAAATGAAGTGTATAATAAAAATTCATAAAATATATACATATGTTATTGTATAAGTATTAACGACGTAACTTAATACTCTATTTTTTTTTCTATAGATTATTTATTGGAACATTTGAATATCTATGCTAGAATCACTTATATCTAAGAAGATTGATAAATCATTATAGTAATAAAGCAGTTTCATAAGATGTTAGTAGTACGGGTCGGGTTAGGGCGGGTCAACCGAGCCCCGACACAACCCTAGACCGGTAGCACTCAAGAACGGATCATGGGTCTACCCGCCCCAATGACCCAATGGGGCGGGTCTGGACGGGCCTGTTAGAACCTCAATTGCTGGATTTTAATAACAACAACTATACAATTATGTCAAAGAATCTCTAAGCCAATTTGCAGGTACATGGGCATCAAAAAGAGATAATCAAATACATTCAAAATGAAGATACACAGTACAAAAGAATAAAAGAATGTATATGGAAATACAAGAAGAGATATATACGATAGAGACAAGACAAAGGTGACAAACAAAGTATTATTAGTCATAGAGTGTCGTGTCTAGAGTTTACAAATGTTAAAATCTTCTCCAAATGGTATACACACATATACATTCATATTTTAAATGAAAAATAAAGTTTTCAAAAATTGCATGGAGCGGGATTCGAACCCGAGTCACTAGTTCAGAATGCAAGTGCTCTAACCATTTGAGCTATGGTAATTTTTAGTTATAAGTCAAATTCAGACGTCTGAATTCACCATTTCAGACGTCTGAATCTGGGCAAAAATAGCCTATTTCTTTTCTGACTTGCACGTTTCAAATTTCAGAAGTCTGAATTATTTACAACGGCTATTTTTTTGAAAAGGCATTTCCATTCATGAAGAGTTGCGACCTTTAATTCAACAGCTTTTGATGATAACTCTTTATGAACAATTACAACCATTTATTACCTATATAAACACATTAGAATCAAGTTTTAAATTCACCAATTTCTATTGATTATTATTCTATTATTGAATTTCTTGATTCTAACTCATTTGTGCTAAAAATATCATTCAAATTCAAATTCTACTTTCTTAATCTTCACGCATTCATACATATATCATAAAGGAGAAAGATTATAGGAAGATTGTACTATCAAGAGACAAATTCGTGTTATTGAGAACACACTGTGTCGTATACTTTCTGTATAAGTTGAAGTCCTGTTCTGCTGTTCAGGCAAGTGAAGTCCTCTTCGGCTGTTGAGGCGAAATCATGTTCTGCTGCTCAGGTCCCTTGTTCGGCTGTTCAAGGGTTGTTGTAAACCTGTTCCTCCGGGTTAAGTGAGGATTGTTTTAGTGAAATTCCAGAAGGAGTCTGGGACTGGACGTAGAACGGGAAGTTCGAACCAGTATAAAAATTCCTGGTGCTTGTTTGATTTTTACTTATTTACATTGCTCTAGTATTTTAGTTTATTTCCGCACTAGTATAGTATAATTCCGTATAGCACGATCCGCACACCATAGCCACTTTCATTTGGTATCAGAGCCTAGTTTTCTAGAGATCGTATCAACATCCTAGAATAAATGGTTACAAAGAGATCTAGTAAAGGCCATAAGAAGAGGAAGAGCAATAAAGAAAAATCAAAGGAGCAAACAAACAAATGCTTCATGGCAAAAGATAATGAGGTTAGTGATCTAACTTTTGATGATATGATAGAAATAAATTCAAAACTTCTAGACACTTAAAAAGTCTCAAAAGAAAATATAAGGAAGTTCTGGAAAATCAGAAGAAAGCAGAATTCGAAAGAGATATGCTTAAAGACGAGAAGAGAATATTAGAAGAAGAACTTGAGAAAATTCAAGATTCAGACAATTCTCAACTCGCTCTATTAAGTCAAGAAATAGAAGCTCATAAAGAAAAGAATAATGCTCTAGCTTCTGAAAATCATGAGTTAAAAACAAAAATTAAAATTGTTGAGTTAGATAACACTAGTCTCAAAACTAAGCTTGATGGCATTACTAAAAATATTTTCAATTTTAATAAAGGGAGAGAAAATTTATCCAGGATTATTGAAAATTCTCAACCTGCTTCAAATAAGAAGAGATTAGGTTATGTTAAGAATTCAAAAGCTCACAATGATAAAAGCGGTTTAGGCTATAAACAAGCTAAAAGTAAAAATAGTACTAGATATGCATTCATGTATACTAACTTTAGTGCTAGTACTAGTAATCAAGATAGTTTTAAAACCAGTTATAGTCATAATAGTACTTTGTTTAGAAATGATAGAAATTATTCTTCAGGTACTAAGCTAATGACTAATAGTATTAAGATGTGGATTCCAGCTAATATGATTGATCATGATAATCAACTTTATATTAGCAACTATTATAAGAATGTAATTTGTAATGAAAATTATATTTATAAAGTTTCAACCACACCCAAATAGGTATGGTTTCCAAAGACCTAACCCCCTGGACCCTAACATAGTAAGTGGGTACCGAAAATTATTATTATTATTTGCAAGTACTGAGAGAAACAAAAGGAAAATGATAGATTTTGGAATTTTAAAGAATATTCCATACGTTTAATAGAATTACGTGCTTACAATAAATATGGACTTCAGTAAATATGGTAAAATTTATTTTATTTTTCCTTCATAATTAACAGTGAGTTTATCTCGTTATATACAAGATATTTTATATAATTTTATACATTCCCTCATTCTTTTTGATAATGACAAAGGGGGAGAAATTCATATGCATATTAATAGAGGGAGATATTATACTTAGGGGGAGATGTTGTACATAGGGGGAGCTTTAAACATATTAATACTATTTTTTATATAGAATGAATATTTTTTAAAAATTGTATAGTTGTCATCATCAAAAAGGGGGAGAATGTTAGAACCTCAATTGCTGGATTTTAATGACAACAACTATACAATTATGTCAAAAAATCTCTAAGCCAATTTGCAGGTACATGGGCATCAAAAAGAGATAATCAAATACATTCAAAATGAAGATACACAGTACAAAAAAATAAAAGAATGTATATGGAGATACAAGAAGAGATATATACGATAGAGACAAGACAAAGGTGACAAACAAAGTATTATTAGTCATAGAGTGTCGTGTCTAGAGTTTACAAATGTTAAAATCTTCTCCAAATGGTATACACACATATACATTCATATTTTAAATGAAAAATAAAGTTTTCAAAAATTGCATGGAGCGGGATTCGAACCCGGGTCACTAATTCAGAAGGCAAGTGCTCTAACCATTTGAGCTATGGTAATTTTTAGTTACAAGTCAAATTCAGACGTCTGAATTCACCATTTCAGACGTCTGAATCTGGGCAAAAATAGCCTATTTCTTTTCTGACTTGCACGTTTCAAATTTCAGAAGTCTGAAATTTAATTTCAGACTTCTGAATATTTACAACGACTATTTTTTTGAAAAGGCATTTCCATTCATGAAGAGTTGCGACCTTTAATTCAACAGCTTTTGATGATAACTCTTCATGAACAATTACAACCATTTATTACCTATATAAACACATTAGAATCAAGTTTTAAATTCACCAATTTCTATTGATTATTATTCTATTATTGAATTTCTTGATTCTAACTCATTTGTGCTAAAAATATCATTCAAATTCAAATTCTACTTTCTTAATCTTCACGCATTCATACATATATCATAAAGGAGAAAGATTATAGGAAGATTGTACTATCAAGAGACAAATTCGTGTTATTGAGAACACACTGTGTCGTATACTTTCTGTATAAGTTGAAGTCCTGTTCTGCTGTTCAGGCAAGTGAAGTCCTCTTCGGCTGTTGAGGCGAAATCATGTTCTGCTGCTCAGGTCCCTTGTTTGGCTGTTCAAGGGTTGTTGTAAACCTGTTCCTCCGGGTTAAGTGAGGATTGTTGTTAGTGAAATTCCAGAAGGAGTCTGGGACTGGACGTAGAACGGGAAGTTCGAACCAATATAAAAATTCCTGGTTTGCTTGTTTGATTTTTACTTATTTACATTGCTCTAGTATTTTAGTTTATTTCCGCACTAGTATAGTATAATTCTGTATAGCACGATCCGCACACCATAGCCACTTTCACGGCCAAAATAAGGGTGGGTCGACCGGGTTTGGACCCTAGACCCGCCTTATTGCCATCCCTATTCATTGTCTTCATGGAGCATATATTGCGGCCCCCAACTCCAGAAGAAATTAGATTAATATTTAGTGTCAAAAGTTAGGGAGACAACCCTTCTTTCACGTTCTTAGTGGAGGTAAGGAATTGCCAAATTATGGCCGACTCCTAGACCAGATTGATTTATTTCAAAAACGAATGGTTCTATGTCCGATGCCCGTCGGATTCCACAAGGCGATGGATAGTTAGGCATAAATGCTTCATCTGTACACCGTTTGCACAAGTGATCTTACCTAATATCCATTCTAACATTTTATTCCTTTTGCAGTCTCGATTCCGTGGCCAGAGGGCGCCCACTTTAAAGAGATAATTCAAATTCTTCAAGAGATGCCAAGCGAAATGAGAGAAATTGATTCGGTACTTTCGGATGAAAACTTGAGGATTGTTGGGCTAATCCATCGGAATCAGAGCATTAGACTTGAAGGATCGATCAGAATAGCTTCGTCAAAATGGGCCAAACGTAGAGCGCTTGGAATTATAATAGTTGAGGAAGGCGATAGAGAGGATACACCTACTGATAATGAGACCGTAGTCGGACCTTCAGGCAATTTTCAGGATTTGGAGGGAAGGAAAAAGGCAAGACATCCGCTTATAAGCGTCATAAGCCTCTGAGGTGGAAATCTGTAGTTGTTTCTTCGCCAGTCTCTGGTGTTAGAATCACGGAGACTCCTCCACTTAAGTAGAGAATCCCTTCGAATGCCAATATCCCAATCTTAGACTATGTGTCGCTTCAACATGACACCGGATTGGAGGAGCTTCAAAGTGCTCTAAACTTAAGCGAGTCTCTTCCCACAAGCATGGCCGACATTGCCGGTTGGTCGGGGGGGGGGGCTGCACATACATATACACTTCATGGCACTACACGGTTTCCAGTCTTGAGTTGTCCGCTTTGGGGGATTACTAACTCTGTTTTTCCTTTACTTTTCAAATACAACGACCAGGCGAGATTCTATGCTTAGGAGTCTTCGTTCATCACGCCGGTCATCGAGTTTATATTATGAGTCCTGGAGGGAGGATGATGGAAACCACGATCGCTGTTATTCCAGTCAAGAGCGTTATGAGAGGGATAGAGATAGAGACAAAGAACATAGATATCGATCCCGATCGCGTTCTCCACCACCCAGAGTCCCTACGCAACCTTCTACTCACATCACACATCTCTCGGAGCCTCCATGCCAAAAACCATCTTCTCATGCTCCGAGGTCTGAGTCTTAACGTCGCGGAACCAAAGTTACAGCCCCCATTATTACAGAGCAGGTTGTTACCGAGCTTACGAGGGAAGGGGCAATCAAAATTGCCCAGCTAGAGAAAGACTTTCCCAATATCTTCTTCGATGGTTTTATCTTTCCCCCACACTTGGAAGGAAATTCCCTTTGAGGCCGAACAAATCATGCACGACTACATTCACGATGTATATAGCCAGTATAAGGAATGTATGAAGACTGTTGATAAGGCCTCTATGGTGGCTTTCGAATGGGCGAAGATGATTGAGAAGTTGGAAAGTGACCTGGCCCAGAAAGACCGTATCATTTAAGTGCTTAATGATGAAGTTGAATCCTCTTGGAAAATCTGAAATAGAGGCCACCCAAAAAGCTGATGAGGCAAACTTGGCTAGGGAGAGGATGTGACAAACACATTTTGCTTTGGTGGAAGAGATGAGCCACCGAAACACCACCGTCACAGCCGAATGGGACGTTGCTCTGAAAGAACTAAATGAGTTCAAAACTAAATTTTTCGAAATCATTAAAGAGAAAGACGATGCAAATAAAGCGGCCCAGGAGGCGTGTGAACAGGAAGTGATGCTTCGGGGTGAACGAGATGCTGTAGTACTCAAAATTAAGGAGGTGGAGGACAAAGTTGAGGAGGAAGTCAAAATGGCAGAGTCCAGGATAGAGACTGATATTGAAGATCTCTTCATTACTTACAGTGCTAACGTCTTGAAGCATAGAAACCTAGCCCGGCTCGATAATTATTTAACACATTTGTACAACACCTAGGGCCGATTAGTTGAAGATGAAAAGGCTACGCATTAGGGTGAATCAGTTGATGAGTTCGAGCTTGAAAACCGAGTGCTGAATGAAGACGAACGAAAAATTCTCCACTATACAACGATTTCATATGAAAAGGAGGAACTTGTCACCCAAAACATGGAGATTGGAGAGGGTTCAGGTGTTGAGCACCATGATACAAGTCCTGAAATTCCTGCACCAACTTAGCCTGAATCTGTATCTACAGTTGACCCTTAATCCATTCCTACTTATAACCCCGATCAACCGCATTTATCTTTGGCTCGCGAATAAGTCTTTGAAGCTGCTCCGCCAAAGAGTCAAACTGATGAAGGTACTCCGAACATTGCTCATACTTGCGCGAAATCGGGAGCTTTATTTGAAGTAATTACTAATAGTTTTTCCCTTTGCTTCTATCCAGTGATTGAAGCTACATCAGGCGTGCCTCCTATAACTCATGAACAACATCAAGAGAAGAAGGCCATCATAACCGAAGCAACCATGACGATGGATATGCACCTACGGATGGGTTAAAAAGAAGCACGTTAACTTTTGATGAACAAATGATGGAGGAACTCCTCGGTCATCACAACGACCTCTTTGTTGATTTACCATTTGTTATGGGTGGAGTAACGCCAGCGACCAGCTCTTCAGTCCCAACCACTAATGTTCCCGGCGAGTCTCAAACAACTCGTGAAGAAGAGATAATAACTGAGATTAACACAGAAATTGAGGCAGCTGCTTGAGCTAGTAGTTTTGGAGGTGGTATGGCGGGACCCGGCCCAGCTTCGTTAAGAATGGTATCTCCTGGTGGTATGATTTTTGATACCAGTGTGGCTGTCCCGCCTCCTACAGTTGATCCGGTCCCTCAGACTGTGCCTTCAGGAAACATTCCCATACACGTGAGTTCGGAGGAGGAAGTTGATATAATGCCCCCGACTGGAGATTGGTCGCCGTAAGGCAAGGGCTCAAAGAGAAAATCAAGTGGCAGCTCTAGCGGGTCCACACCGAAGAAGAAACCGAGATAAAAGAAAATGTAGATGTGTCTCTTCGGCTCATTTTTGAGTAGATAGGAATTTCTTTAGTTTTTGTTTTCCGTGTATAGATGCGGGTTCGGCCTCTGCTATTAGAATTTTTGGAATAAACTTGTACTTAATTTTCTTCCACAAATAGTTGAAGTAAAATTCTATTTTGTCTTCAACTCAATTTCTGCTTAAGTGTTTCAGCATTTGAACTCCAGTTCAGCAGACTTGTAAAGTTTTGACTTTCGGATTGGATACGAGTTTATTTGCTAAGTCCTAAAGTCGCGGCTATGGGTCACGATCGAACGTTAAGCTAGACTTCGATGCTGCGCTGTCTCAGTCAGTGATTAGCACTTAAGTTCTGCCCCCAGTTTCAATGACGAATTGTAAAGATCAGTTAGTAATAGTATTTCGCCTTTAACACATCAAGCTTAACGTCGTTGAATTGATGTTGAAACAAGGAAAATTCGAGTGGTCGAATCACACTCGCTCATATGTCAACGATTGCATCTACACTCCGAGGATTTGCATTTGTATGTTAGCAGTCGATTATGCCTACTTAAGTTTTAGTGACACGTTCACGCTCCGGGGACTTAAATTATTTTCACAAGTGGCCATTCATGCCTGTCTAATATTTACAACCGCGTCCACACTCTGGGGACATTAGATTTATTCGTGGGTGGTCAGTTACACCTGATTTAAATTTATACTCTGACCGCACTCCGGGGACTCAAAGTCGTGTTAAGGATATTTATGTTTAAACTCTAATCCACATTCTGGGGATGTTAGAGTTAGTCGGTGTTTGTACTGCAATCCACGCTCTAGGGACTTGGAGTCAATTACTGTTGATACTCCGGTTCGCACTTTAGGAATCCAGAGTTAGTTGATGTTTGTACTCCAGTTCGCACTTCGAGAATCGGGAGTTGATGTTTATACTCCAATTCGCACTTTGTGAGTTTGGAGTTGATGTTTATACTCCAATTCGCACTCTGGCAATTTGGAGTTTGCCGACAGACGGTCAGTCACATCTGTTTAGGCTTTAGCATTTCGTTCGCACTCCGGCAACGACGAATCTACCAGGATCGTGGACGGTCGATTCACATCCACCCTGAGTTAACAAGGGAGATCGTTAAATGAACGGATCCATCCTCCTCAAACTTGGTCAAGATACGGGCGAAGTCGTTAGGTAGACGGATCCACCCTCTTCGAAACTGTATTTTTAAGTTTACTCTCCAGCTGCATTCTGGGAATCTGGAGTTAGTTAAAGGATTGTGGTGTATCAATCCTTTTTTGACTTCAGTGTGTTGACTTGCCCCCGAGCTCGGGTTTCACTTAGCAAGTAACCTGTCGTATCACAGTTACTCCATATTTGAATAAACCCCACCGCCAGGTGAAATATGGCTCTCCGCGCATAGTGACAGTTGTATGATGCATTTCAAAAAATCACAGCTCTGCCTCGAAGAGATGACATTTTATTGGTGAAATAAGAAAATATGGCAAAGTCAGTTGCCTTATTACAAATTCAAATAGAAACAAATTACAAATGAAAAGTAGATTGAATAAATAAAGCTTGTCATATGTAGTAGTAATGGAGACTCTCGCTGTTACAGGCTCTTGGCAGAGTAAGACCGTCAACGATCGATAATTTAAATGTGCCATCTCCGAGCTTTTGTTCTATTACATACGGTCCTTTCCATGTTGGTTTCATGTGCGAAGGAACCAGGTAGATTCTTTTGAGGATGAGATCGTCAAGTTAGAATGCTCGAGGTCGAACCTTCGCTTGTATAATTGGGCGACTCAACTTCGGTATGCGGCTACCCTCAAATCAGCCTCTTCACGCTTCTCATCCAATAGATCCAAAGATTCGGCAAGTAATATGTCATTCATTTTCGGATCATAATAAGTCACACAATGAGATGGTACTTCCATCTCGACCGGAATTACGGGTTCTGAACCATAGGAAAGAGAGAATGGTGTGTGGCCGGTCGCGGACTTGTGGGTTGTTCGGTAAGCCCATAGAGCCATGGGAAGTTCATCGACCCACTTGCCCCCGGCCTTTTCCAGTCGTTTCTTCATAATTGACTTTATAACTTTATTCACATCTTCAACCTGTCTATTCGCTTGAGGGTGTGCAACTACGGAGAATTTCTTTTGAATGTGGAATCGTTGACAGAAGTTCTTAAATTCAACGCTGTCGAATTGGGTTCCGTTATCCGTGACGATGGTATGTGGGAGACCAAATCGGCAGATAATGTTGCGGACTGTAAAGGTCATCATCTTCTTCCTCGTGATTGTAGCAATGGGCTCAGCTTCCACCCACTTGGTAAAGTGATCAACTGCGACGATGGCATACTTTGCACCACCTTTGGCTAGAGGTACTGAGCCAATAATATCGATGCTCCATACCGTGAATGGCCATGGACTAACCATTTGAGTTATCTCAGCAGGTGGGGACCTAGGAATTTGAGCATGCTTCTGACATCTGTCTCATTTCCTAGCGTAGTCTTATGCATCGTGATTTACAGTCGGTCACTTTATATGGATGTTCTGAATATGTATACAAATAAGCGATAAGCTTTGTATGAGAAAAAAAATTAACATTGTATTGTTCAACTTCTGTTTTTTTGTATGTTTATCTAGGATGACTTTTGTGATGCGTGCTTTTTATAGTCTGCTCTGTCTATTTGTGAACTATTTACGACTTAGTTAATCATTACAGTTTTTAGAGACGTAGAGACAAGGATGAACATAACTACTCGGGCTAATGCCCGTGTCGTGAGTATTATTCGATTTTTATCGTTGCCGATGTGTGTATTGCCGATCGTCGAGTGCGAACTATCCCTGGCTGCAGCCATGCCTTAACCGGGAGGTTTATAATCGGTTCGTAGTTGCCGGCAAACCGAACGCCAATAATGAACTACTTAAGCTATAATTTGTGCCTAATTTGTGGCTTATAATCGGTTCATCATTGCCGGCTTTGGGGTGTCGATCGTCGGTAGTGAATTGCCAAGGCTTGTTTCGTGCCCTTTATCGTGGCTATCATACTTTCACTGTTGTCGATGAGTGTCTGCGATTGATCGCAGTAAGAATAGTCATCAGATAAAATAATTAAACAAAAGAATATTTAAATAAGATAAGTAATGCGAGACACTTGATTTTTATAGTGGTTCGACCAAAATATGCATACATCCACTGTCTTTCTTTTATTGCTTTAGTACATGTTTCTTTACAACTCAAGAGAAGTAGCGGCGGAGATGTTGGAGATTTCATGCTTTCCCAAACACCTCTTCATCTACCGTGGACAAGATGTAAGCTCCATTGTGAAGATCCTTATGAATAATAAACGGCCCCTTTCAAATTGGATCTAGTGCTCCGGGTCGTGGGAATACTCGTTTGAGTACCAAGTCTCCTTGTTACAGCGTCCGAGGCTTCATCTTAGAGTTGTACCGCCTTGCCACCTTTTGCCTAAGGGCGGATGGTTTGAGAGCGTCGTCGTTTCTTTTTTCCTCGATCAGGTCAAGTGACATGTTTAAGAGCTCCTCGTTTTCTTTCGGATTGTAATGTATCATGTGGTGCGAGGGGACGACTGTTTCGACGGGGAGCGTGGCCTTGGTTCCACATGCTAATGTGAATGGCGTGTGCCCTGTTGCAATCCTACAAGAAGTTCGGTAGGCTCATAAAGAAGTAGGCAGTTCGTTGACCCATGCCCCCTTGGACTTTTCCAGCTTCTTCTTGATTAGTGTCTTCAACACCTTGTTCACTGCTTCGACTTTTCCATTTGCCTGGGGTATGCTATGGCACCAATTAAAGAATTCTTCACTGTCGAATTGAACTCTGTTATCCTATATGATTTTCTACGGCACCCCATACATGGACAGGATGTTACGTATTAAGAAGTTTATCACTTTGGTAGTTGAAATTTTGTTTAAAGGCTTCGCTTCCACCCATTTGGTCAAATAATCCACTGCCACTGTAGCGTATTTTGCTCCTCCTAGACCCATGGGGAGTTCCTTGATCGGATTAATTCCCCAGATGGAAAAAGGCCAGGGGCTGACCATCTGGATTAAAATGGTAGGTGACAATCTCAGGATTTTGGCAAATCTTTGGCATTTGTCACATTTTCTAGCAAACTCTGTCGCGTCCTTTTTAACGTGGGCCAAAAGTATCCATAATGCAGGATCTTTCAGGCTAGAGTTTGCCCTTCGATGTGGTCACCGCAACTTCCTTGATGTATGTTGTTAAGGATATCTTTTGTTTTGTTCCCGGCGATACACTTTAATGGCGGATTGGAAAACCCGTGACGGTACAACATGCCATTCTGGATGGTGTAGCGGGATGACCTCCTCAAGATTCTCCTAACTTCGTTTCGATCTGCTGATAAGGTTCCTTCTTGTAAGTACCTGACGATGGGGGTCATCTATGTCTCCTCCTTGTCTGTGATCGTTGTGGTTAGTAGACACCCGAAACTCGGTGTAGAATTTCTCATGATGGGGGTTGCCCTCGGCATTGGTTCGGCTCTTTTGCTAGCCCATTTGGCGAGGGCATCCGCCTCTTGATTTTCCCCTCGCGAAACGTGTTTTATTACAGAGTATTCTAGCTCATCAAGGAGGGTTTTGGCCTTTTTGAAGTAGGACGCAAGATTTTGTCCGTGGGTCTGGAATTCTCCAAGGATCTGGTTAACAATTAGTTGTGAATCGCTGTGCACACATATTGATTTAACTCCTATTTCTTTAATGATTTGTATGTCGGCTATTATTGCCTCATATTCAGCTTCGTTATTGGTTGTAGCAAACTCTAGTCTCAGTGCATAGCTTAATTTCCTTCCTTGGGGTGTGACTATTATGACACCTGCCCTCGAGCCAAGCTTGTTCGATGCTCCATCAATGAACATATTCCATTTGACAGTTTCCTCGATTCTTTCCGCAACCTTCTCGTCTTGCATTATGAACTCAGCTATGAAATCAGCCAAGGCATGTCCCTTATTTGCGGTGCGCGGGTGGTAGGTAATGTCATACTGGCTTAACTCGATGCACCATTTTAGCAGTCGCCCTAACGTGTTCGGTTTATGTAGGACTTGCTTCAAAGGTTGATCCGTTAGAACTCTAATGGAGTGCGATTGAAAGTAGTGTTGTAATTTCCTAGATGCTATCAGCAGACAGCAAGCCAATTTTTCGATATTTTGTTATCTAGCTTATCCATGTGAATCTTTTGCTAATGAAGTATACCAGTCTTTGGATACGATCATCTTCTCGTAGTAATGTGTCACTTAGTGCATGGGAGGATACAACTAGGTATAGGTAGAGACTTTCTCCATTTATCGGAGTGGAGAGCACTGGAGGCTTTTGTAGGTGTTCTAGTAGACTCCGAAAGGCTATGTAGCATTCGTCAGTCCATTCAAATTTTCCTTTTTCCTTTTTAGGAGCTTCAAAGAAAGGGACGCACTTGTCCATGGCCTTGGATATAAACCTGCTCAGAGCAACTACCTTCCCGTTTAGGCTCTGCATTTCCCTGTGCGTGGCTGGAATTTTGACGTCTTTCAAAGCTCGTACCTTTTCAAGATTTACCTCTATTCCTCTAGCGTGCACAATGAAATCTAAGAATTTACCCAAAGATACCCCAAACGAGCATTTCATAGGATTCGGCTTCATTTGGTATTTGTGTAATATTTGGAACATCTCGTTTAGGTGGCTCAAATGATCTATTGCTCTCCTTGATTTGACAAGCATGTCGTCGACACAGACTTCCATGGAGTGACCAATTTGTTGCTCAAATATCTTATTAACTAGATGTTGATAGGTAGCGCCGGCGTTCTTAAGCCCGAAGGGCATGGCCTTGTAGCAATATAGACATAGATCCATAATGAAGCTAGTATGTTCTTGATCTGGCACATGCATGGGGACTTGGTTGTATCCTGAATATGCGTCCATGAATGAGAATAACTCATGTCATGCGGTTCCGTCCACCAGTCGGTCTATTCGAGGCAAAGGTAAACGGTCCTTGAGGCAAGCACCATTGAGGTTGGAGAAGTCAATGCAGGTCCGCCACTTCTCATTAGGCTTTTTAACTAAAACCGGGCTGGAGATCCATTTCCGGTAAATGGCTTCACGGATAAAGCCATTGGCAAGCAGCTCTTCGTTAAGAGCGGTCGACCGTTCTATCACCATGCTTCTTTTCTTTTGTTTGATCAGGATCTTGGCTGGGTCAATATTGAGGGAATGACAAGCTACTTCTGGGGATATTCCCACCATGTCTTCGTGGGTCCATGCGAATACGTCCAAGTTCTTGCATAGAAATCCTATCAGCTAGAATTTTAGGTTCTGGTTCAACTGAGAACCTATCTTTAAAAGCCTTGTTTTATCATGTTTGTCTACCTCACATGTTCCGTAGCCTCCACGGCTTAGCGTTGACCTCCTCCTCTCTATCTCTGGGGTCCAACTCATTAAAAGGGTCACTAGCATATTCGAGAGGAGGAGCCTTCTTTGATTGCTATGCTTCTGTAGTTTTGGTGCAGAGGGCAACCTCTATGCTCTTACCTTTTTCTTTCTTTTTGTTTTGGTGGAGTTCTGTCGCGTAGCAATCGCGGGCTGCGTCTTGGTCGCCTTCTACCTCTCCTATTCCGTTATTAGTTGGGAATTTCATCTTCAGGCACCATGGGGCCAAGACTATCTGGAAATCTGACAATGTAGGCCTCCCTAAAAATGCATTGTAAGCAGAGTGTCCATCTACCAACATGAATGCTTGCTTTCGGATGATGGATCGAGGGTGACTTCCTAGCTCAACAAACAAGTCTAGCTATCCAAGTGGCATCGTGGTCTCCCCATGGAACCCGTATAAGGGATTATTGCATGGGAATACATATTTCATTGATAAATTTATTTTGTTGAAAGCATTTTTGAACAAAATATTCATTGAGCTTCCTGGATCAACTAAGATGCGGAACACCTTTGTCGGGCCAATCCAGGTGGAGAACCATGGGATCGGTATGCGGATACTGCTTTCCAATCAAATCTTCATTGCTGAAGGTTATGTTGGTCCTTTCTCTCCATTTTTTGATGCGTCCCTCGTTAGTGGAATGAACATATCCTTCCCTATCTTTCAAAGACTTTCTGTACCTCTCCATCTCGGCCCAACTTTCGTCAGCCACATGCGGGCCTCCAGATATGGTGTGGACAACTATCTTCTCTTGGTTGGAGCGGCTTGTTCCTGCTCCTTCTTTTTTGTTTCCTCGCGGGTGCGACCAAGGTCCCTTGTGGACTGGAGCAGAGAGTTGTGTCTTTGCTGCACATATCGTTCCAGTTTTTTTGCCGATGTACTCCTCAATGAGATCCCACAAACGCTGACATTCTTCGGTCTTATGCCCGTGAGACTCGTGGAAGCGACCATATTTTTTTGTTCTAATTAAGACATTTGAATCTTTTTTATATAGAGGGCGTTTGTATTTTAATTCGTGTTGAGTAGCCAGGTAAATGTTCTCCACGGTGTCATTTAAAGGAGTGCATGAATCGAATCTCGGTCCAGGTCTGTATCGTCGCTTATTGCCTTTTTCATTTCTCGAGTAGCCTTGAGGTTACTTTTTCCTTCGTTGTTTGGCTTGCTTCCCTCTCCTCGGGGTGGGGCACACATGTTTCCTTGAACGCTAGAACCCCCTGTGGGTTGCTCGCTATGTTTGTGATTCGCCGCGTCTTCCAATCTCATGTATTTTCTGGCTTCATGAAAGAATTCTTAAAGAGTTAAAGGCTTTTCATTTTTCAAACCTCTTGCAAGCTTTGAATCGGGATGGACGTCTCCGCATAGCGCCATCAGTGTAAGTCTTTCATCTGCGTTTTGTACTACTGCTGCGGCAGTGTTGAAACGGGTAAGATATTTCTCTAGCGGTTCTCCAGCCTTTTGTTTTACGTTTGACAGGAATACGCATCTCTAGGTTGTTCCACATGAATTCGGAATTGACTTATGAACTTTTCCTTCAACATTTTCCAAGAGCTAATGGAGCCATGAGGCAGGCGACAAAACCATGTGGTTGTTAAGTCTGACAGGATCAGCGGAAAGCATTTACACATCACACCCTCTATTACTCTATTCATGAGCATGTGCTGGGTGTAGCGCTACAAGTGGATGATTGGGTCGGATGTGCCTTTGTTGGGATCCATAGTGGGCATCTTCCATTCTCGAGGAGTGGCTGTCGCTTCTATATCCCTGGTGAAGGGGCTGGACACCCTTGCCCCTATCCCTTTTTCGAGTTGTTCGCGTCTAAGATATTCCCTGAAGAGGCGGGTCATCCTCTACTCGGATTCTACGGCAGCCCTAGACGAAGTGGGGGCTTTCCTTTGATGGTGTCTGGAACCTTGCTTGAGGCTGGATTGGCGATGATTGGCTCGAAGTATGACAGGGTCAGCTACAGTCGGTCCTTGCTTGGTGACCCCTTGATTATGCCCAGCTCTTGATGCCCTTTTAGGACCTGCTTCGGGCTGAGTCCTGGCTCGGCTTCGAGTTCTTGTATCTTTTTGATTGAGTTCTTCATTTGCAGGGGATCTGTTCCATCTACGCGACTCTATGGATTGAGACTCACCTCGAGATTCATTGTTGTGAGTGGATTCCTCATGCCTCTCAAGCGTGTCATAAATTAGTCCACTAAAGCTTTTGCTGGGCAGCGAAGCGGTCAGTCATCTCATTCACAACCCTATCTAAATCTTCTTGGGTGGCAGCTGAGCCTAGAGGTTGAGAGTAGGTAGTCAGGTTTCCTCGATCTTTTTGGATGGGGCTGAGTGTATTGGCAATGGCCGCGCTCTTACCCTTATCGGTGTTGCACCTAGAGGGAGCCGTGTTCTAATGTTGAGTTAAGGTCTGGAAGGATGGCGGACAGAAGAGTTCGGCTCTCCACGCAGCTCGTCTCTTAGTGAAAGCACCAAAAATGTTTGTCCAAAAATTGGACAAACACCTCCAAATTTGATTTTGAGTTAAGTCTCATTTGATTTGATTGATTTGGGGTTTTTAAATGATCCAATACGTAATGGAATGAATTTCAGCAAATGCAGAGACAGTTCACAAGTTCAAAGTTCGTAAAGCAAATAAGGAAAATAAATAACATAGCGTTTTATAGTGGTTCAGCCCGAATGTGCCTATATCCATTTTCCATCTTATTATTCTCTCTTTGATTTGATTACAAGTACAAGACTATTTGAAAAGAGTAAAATCTTTAAGTAGCCGAAGTGATGGGTATTCAGCAGAGTTTTCTCTCTATTTCTCCAAAACTATGTCCCCATTGTTGTTGAGAAGCTCCAGTATTTATAATGTGAAGTTGTGAAGTGTAGAGGAGAAGTTATAGCTTCCTGAGTTTGGTTCGGCATTTGAGTCAGGGACGGTTGGATCGGAATTTAGGCTAGGAAGTTTGTCTGGTTTGGTGGTCCTTTCTTGCTTTGGTTCATTATCCTTTTTTGCTTTTGAGTGCCTTACTTGCCGGTCCAAACATTTGATGTGGCATGTTTGTCATACCGGACCAAATGTTCGGTCCGGCAATTGATGTGTTGTGTTGGACCAAATGCTTGGTCTGGTATATCAGAAAATGCCAGACCAAATGTTTGGTCCGTCATCTATAAGGATACCGGACTAGATACTTGGTCCGATATACCATAGAATGCCGGACCAAATATCTGGTCCGACATGCCGGTCCATATGTTTGGTTCATCATTTTGGCAAATGCTGAACCAAGCATTTTGTCCGGTAATTCTGTTTCCTATACCCCTGCTTGCCTTTGCCTCCTTCTTCCTTCGCTTGCCAGAAAACCAAGCCAACAGCAACCCAAAGAAGCATCAACAACTCTTCACGGCTGCAGCAAACCATGCCTATTTTGCTTGACGCAGCAGCACCCTGCCTATTTCGCTTCCCTGGTCCTTTGCATGGGGTATGCAATTCACGCACGGTGTACGCTCTTTCCCAACTCAGAGTGCAGCTCACGCAAGACGCACAGTGCCCACTTCATTATTTGTGCACACTCGGCCTTCATCCAACACCTAGGCTTCCCACTTCATATGTGCGACATATATACCAAGTCATGGTCTACATAAAATATTGTATAGATCTTCATTTGCTTTCATCTTCATTCCTTGTTGATCCTCTATGTGATGATCTTATACATAGATCCGATCCATGTGTAATTCCCCATCAAACTTATGGATGGTTCTTAATTATCATTTAACACAAATAACGAGTGTTTTTCCCATAAGAAACCACTCTTTCATAATAAAATAAAAAATTAAAGATAAAAGAATATTATAAATTTTTATTAATAGTTGGAGTAGAGTTGCAACTTTCTGGTCCGATCACGAGTTCTTATAATGTCCTTACAATAAACACAAGATGTCATAAGTTCAAACACATGTAGTGACAAGATTTAATCTATATTTTTAGTTGGAAAGTTTGTAATAATATTAAGGCCATAGGTTCGAATTCCAACTATGACAACATTTTACAATTTTTTCTTCTTCTTTTTCATTTTCTTTTTTAGTTTATTTTCGTTTGCTCTACCAATAAATCATTTTTACTTCTTCGACTTTTCCATACTTAATTTGAATGCACTTTTTATTTTGTTATTTTGTAAAATTTTAGTTTCGTTTTGAAAAAAACTCTTTTTTAATATTTGAAAAATATAGTTCCATCTAATCACAAATAAAATTTCCTTTTTCAAATAGCATTTTATAAGGCATTTTAAATTATTTTCTTACACTTCGAAGCTATTTTTATTTTTAAAAAAACAATACAACTAGAAATAAGATTTCTATCAAATGTTTTATGAAACCGAGAATTAAGTAATGCGACATGCAGAATTTTGATCAAGTATGTATTTTGTTCAAAACACTTTATTATACAACCGTGCATCACATATGCCAACTTACTTATGACATAATAGAAAATATTGTCAATAACTTTCAATTTCTTTCATAAACAATTAATAAACACCAAAATATAAAGCTACGTATGATAGACTGAACAATACTTGACTTTAGAAGTCTGATACGCATTGTAAATTATTTTAAAAATATATTTTTTTATAACAATTTTAACTCTGGCATATTCCCCTTTTATTGATGTAACAGTTAAGACTAGAAATGATAAAAGAATATTACTGTTACAACAATACTTAATCATATTATTCTTATATACCAAACTTCTTTATAAAATTTACATATACCGAACTGATGTAATGGTGTTATCTGTACTATTTGTGTTTTATGTGCAATTCCGAACCATTAGCATCAACAATTGTGTGTTGCATGTAGTAATTATTTTGCTTTGCACGCACTTAATACATGTCATCAGATCTCGTACGGGAAAAAATTGGTGTTGAAGGATAAACAACCAAATAATTTGTCGATGATGATAAATTTCAGTACAGTAAGTCTGTACATTACGGGGTTGACCTCTACCGATGTGCCTCTAAAATACAGATTTATATTAGGCAAAATACGTTACTTATTGGCGTATGACAGTGGTTCATCGACTTAGAAATCAACTTACAATGATTTTTATTGAATATGGATAGTTTAATCATCGACACACAACCGGTCCCTCGGTACAAATATAGTACAGATTTTCATACTAGAGATGGTACCAAAAAAATTATGAATACTACAAAAGCATTCCCACAGTGCCAGTTTACACCATACAAAGCATAGAAAATAAGAATGGTAGACGTAAAATTATAACTTTAAGTACACCTATGGGCTTTACCTTTAACATGCAGTATTAACAAACATGTTCTATTCATGGCATTTTCCCATAAAAAATGACGCCTACACACAAAGTTCTAAGGATAGAATATACAACATATTAAACAGTCATAACCACCTTTCCCGGTACTGGAATGATATCTGAAGGCTACCTGGTTAAAGCGTTTGAGATTGAAAAATTAACATAGACGATCACAAAATCAACTGCAACAGGGAGGTACACATGCATGGAATTCAAAAGTCTAGTATTCAATAACGTAAAAGACAACACAAAGTCGCAATAACTTAATGTTACCAGATAATGAACCCAGCTTATGTGCTATAAAACTATTATCTCAACTCAAAAATACAAAAGACTGCTAAATTGTTCGGAATAAGCAAAAGATGGAAATAGAAAACACACGCTTGAATTGCAGGATGCAGCAACCAAAGAAAATTAGAGTCTTCTTCCCCTTCTACCACCCTTTCTACGGGTACTGTCAGTCGGAATTGGAGTCACATCCTCTGCAAATATCAGGAGAAATAAGATTTGTTAGTTGATGTCCATAATTCAAATAAACAATTAAATAGCATATCACTATTTAATGAATGAACAATTCCAAATATTGAATTTTTTCCAAAGATTTTTCTATATACATACATACATGTACGTGGATAATCGAATGTTATTGCAATACAAACACACACACACACAACTGTAGACAGCACAAAAAACTTGAGTTTTCAAGACACTTTTTTTCCCTCAACTTTCTCCACCTTGACTGTTTGAGCTCAGAAATGCAGAAATGACAGCATGGTATAAAATCAATCAGTCCCAAAAGATGGTATTTTATATCAGACCTGCTCATAGGTCACTAGTGTTGTATTAATGTGTGCAAAAGAGTATCAAAAACAGGTACAATCATATTTCGTAGTTCCTTCTCGGTTCTCATAGTATATTAGTACATATATTTTACTACAGAGTCAATCTATATTAACTTCTTATGGAGATCACAAACCTTGAATTTTGATGTAAGCTTAGAATTACTGTTACACGAACTATGTTTTATAATTATTTGCATTTCAATTCCATGTTGCAAATTGGTAAACTTATGGAAATGCATTCGGTACAAGTATATGATTATGAACAAGAGGAAGTACCAATGCGGCCAATCTTCATTCCAGAACGAGCAAGTGCCCTAAGAGCAGACTGAGCACCAGGACCAGGTGTTTTAGTTTTGTTGCCACCAGTTGCCCTCAATTTAATATGCAGCGCAGTGATTCCAAGTTCCTAACAGATATAAACTGTACATTTGAGGACATATTAAGAAAAGAGCAGGAACCTGACAAACACTTATAGAATCACACCTTGCATCTCTGTGCAACATCTTGAGCAGCAAGCATGGCAGCATATGGTGAAGATTCATCCCTGTCAGCTTTAACTTTCATGCCACCTATTTTCATGAAATTTTACCAAATTTACTTAGCCAATATGTCATAATATATTTAAAATTACTCCAGTACAGATAACCTTTTTGATACCAATATATAAAACATTCTATAAACAAACGTCGAGAGCAAGAAATTAATG
Source organism: Allium cepa (assembly GCA_030765085.1). NCBI lineage: Eukaryota > Viridiplantae > Streptophyta > Magnoliopsida > Asparagales > Amaryllidaceae > Allium > Allium cepa. The sequence continues at coordinate 950,413,091 of CM060934.1, read as the reverse complement.
GAAATTTCTGGTTTCATTTTATTGAAAAGTATATAAACCATATAAAGCATGATTAATCTGCATATTATCTCATTTAGAAATCAAATGACAAATTATAGGTACCTGTAATGCGAACAAGAGTTTCCCTTCCAGACAAATCTGTAACATGCTGTAAAAAGCAAAACAAAACCATTAACAAAATGTCTAAAAAGAGAAACCAAGTAAACATAGATTCAGTTAAAAACTCACAATGAAAGTATCATTGAAAGATGCAAAGATGTGAGCAACACCAAATACATGCTCGCCTTCGCGTACAGCTGGGCCAAGAGTGACGTTCTCTTCTTTGGGTTCACGGACCTTCTTTCTCGACTACAGAAAATATTTAAATAAACTATAGGGACAAAATGAAGTCAAATTGCAATATATGTTTAATCAACTGCAAAACACTGCCACTAAGTTTTAACCATTGGGATAAAACATAGGCATAGTTATGAAAATGAGATTACATTTAGTGAATTGTTTGTTTCAATACTATTTCAACTAATAGTAGTAATACCAAGTTAGTACACAAATATTACTAATCGTGCAAATATAAAACTATACACTAAACAACTTCGATGTAGAATTAGCACCAGCGGTAATCAACCACGATTAAGCCAAGAATCCATCACATATTGTTGAATATCATATGAAAACATTCATTATCATCAAAATAAGACCAGTAATAGATAGCAGCTACAGATAAGTAGCAATATTATTTATTCAATCAACTGCCATTTATTATTAACTTGATAGCATGGCTGTAACATAAGGCATAATTCAAGTAGCATGTAAAGACGTGATATACTGATTCAACTACAGTACAAACAAGTTAGCAGAAAACCATGAGGATGGCTAAGTGCATAGATTAGTATAAATAATCCATTTACTTAAAACAAATTAAAAATATCAGCAAGAAATACAGTAGTAAATATCGAAATCCTAGTGATGACTCTCAAAATTTAGATATCCCTGCAATCGTAAGTTGGTCACAACATCCAATTTAGCAACAACTAAAGATTTATGTGTATCGGAGCTAGATATAATCATTGGTATCTACGTTAAAGAAACTGAATGGAAATAGGATTATAATAAAACAAGTAAAATAAGATTGTGGTACATACCATCGCGACGATCGACCTAGTTAAGTAAAGAGGAATCTACAGTCGAATAAGGTGGCGGCGAATGATGAACCCTAGTCTCAACTGCAGATGTGTATAAGTATACGCTTTTGATTAAATGGGTTTCGGGTGTTAGGAATTCGACCTTCAGCTATGGGCCGCATCCGCTGAACCTACGGCAGTGGGCTTTTGACGTGTAAAAAGGGAAGATGAGACCTGGGCCGTCACAACAGTTTTCAGGGGAAAATAACACAAAATTATTGGGCGCTAAAATTGGATGACGGCTGTGGGATTTGAACCCACGCCCTTTCGGACCAGAGCCTAAATCTGGCGCCTTAGACCACTCGGCCAAACCGTCTCATGTATGACTATCTTTAAATACTTTTTTCTACTCACAGGCCGTGTATTCAAGGCAAATTTGATTGTAATCTACAAATTTTTTGTTCATATTCGAGTAGCTTAGAGGAGAACTTTGAATTGCAAGTGCTTTAATATAACGTAGTTAGAGAGAACTTAAAAGGAAGAAAGAAAAATTTTCTGTTAACTATTGTTATAATATATGTAAATATAAAAGTGAATATGCTTTTGTGTTTTTCATTTAGTTTCACATCATGTAATATGTTCAATCTCATACTCCAAGGTCCTTAGGGTCGGATAATTTTGTGCAAGGAGAGAACCTCTATGACCATGAACTAATATGTTATCAGCATATATATATATATATATATAAATATATATATATATATATATATATATATATATATATATATATGTTAACAATTGTAACACAATTGTAATATGTTATCAGCATATATATACATGTATACATGTATATATATATGTATATATACATTTATATATATATATATACACAATTATCCAAGGTCCTTAGGGTCGGATAATTTTGTGTGAAAAATCTTCAACCGCTGCTTGGATTGAATTGGCTTGCTTGCAATGTTGGAAAATTGAAATGTTTTGACTCTAGTACAGTTGCGCGTGATAAGCTTGTTTATGCTAAGGCCCTGATTGAGATTTATATACATATATGTACATATATATATATATGTAGATATATATATATACATCTATATATACATGTACATGTAATATATACATGTACATGTATATATATACATGTACATTATATATGTACATGTACATATATATATATACATGTATATATATACATGTATATGTATATACATATATCTATATATATACACACACACACAATTATCCAAGGTCCTTAGGGTCGGATAATTTTGTGTGAAAAATCTTCAACCGCTGCTTGGATTGAATTGGCTTGCTTGCAATGTTGGAAAATTGAAATGTTTTGACTCTAGTACAGTTGCGCATGATAAGCTTGTTTATGATAAGGCCCTGATTGAGATTTCTCCCCATAAGCCACTTCCTTCCTCTATTCCTGTCCAGCTTGCTGTTGGTCACGTGGTGGATGTTCGTGTTCGTTATGGATGGGTCCCTGACATTTGTTCCTCCTGTCACTCCTTTGGCCATAAAGCTACCGCATGCTCGCAATCTTCTGCTGCTGCTCCTAAGATCCCTCTGTCTCGGCCTTCGCTCAGGAAATGGGTCCCTAAAGTCTCTCTGGTTGCTACTCCTTTATCTGACCTTGGACCTCCTCCTTCCATAGCTAAGCAGCTTCCCTCTTGGCTGGTGATAGTCCAGTGGTTCGCATTAATGCTTCGGATCTTTCTCCGCCCCTTGTTGTCTGGGCTGAGTCTGAACATTGTTGGGTTGATCGTCGTTCTGATATGAGATTCAACCCTGTGGAAGTTTCCTATTTTAGATACGTATATGATGATCCTATGGACCAACGATGCCTTTATTACAGCATTTCTGGTGATTCCTTGGTCCTAGACTTGCATGGTTCGTATGCTGAGATTAATTCTGTAATTCTTGCTGATTCTGCCTGGGATCGATCTTTTATCTACTCTTCTGATGCTGTGATTTATGATCCTTCTCTTGCTGTTCTATTTCGCCCCTATTTTGGACTTCTTGGGAATGGTTCCCTGGCTTCTTCCCGGGTTGTTGAGGACGTTGGTGTTTCTTCTTCTGTCGAGAAGAACTAGTCTTGTTATTTATATTTAGTAGTTGTGACATGTTTGTCATACTCCTGTGTTGTTTATTTTCTTTCGTTTATAGGAGCTAAGGTGCCTCTACCTTACTCCTGTACTTCAATTTTTATTACGTTCGTAATAAAAGTGGACGGCCCACTATAAAACCGGCTGGCCTTGCCAAAAAAAAATAGTTTATGAAATAGGATCAATTCTTTTTCAGATCCGTTTATAGATCTCAAAACGGTAAGTCATTTTACTGATCCGGTTGAGCTAATCATCCAAATCATTTTATTCTTTTTCTTTTTTAAGATCTCATTCCATTCTAAATCTACTTCCTCGTATCTGAATTTATTGTCTTATCTTTTAGATTTTATTATATTAGTCTTATAATTTTAGATCCTATATAAATCTAAACTTTGAGATCTCATTCTTATTTTGTTAGTTATTATATTTTAGATCTATTTTTATGTCGTTATTTTTCTGATCTTATTATATTGTATATCTCAATATCATGCTTATTTTTATGTTTTTGAGTTCATTTATTTTGGAATGCAAGTTCGAACTTGACAAATTTGATATTGTTGATTCAAGCAAATTTATTGAATTTGATTATATTTAGTTTGGACATGGATTTGGGAAATCAAATATGGTTGGTAAATGGAGTTTTCATTTTGAAAACCTTTTGGTTTAGATTTGAATGAAGGCTTTGAAAATTATTTTGATATGTGATTTATATTTTCAAAAGAAATATTTATTAGTTCTTAGAGAAATAAAAATAAAGATAATACGTATCTAGAAGATCGTATTAAGTTTAGATCAAACATTAATTTTGATTTAGCACATCTGAAGTGAACGGAAACATTAATAAAAGCTTACATGATAAGCTTAATATCTTTCAATATTTCCTTAAAAAGAAGAAAAGGAAATAAGAATTGAGAACCTATAGTTTTTATAATAATAAAAGGTTGACTTTCCATAAATCAGTGAATATTACAAGTTTCCTCGAAATAAAAAACCAAAAGTTCTATAACTCAACCTAAAGTTGTACAAAGAAATTTAATCGTCAAATGGAAATAGGTTTTGACAACGATCTGAAGTTGTGCAAAGAAATTATTTTAATAGAAGTTGTATAACTCAAAGTCCAAGACCTAAAGTCTTGAATTGTGAAAAGACTTTCTGATAAAGTTTACAATTTCGAATTCTTATCGGTATTTTTTTTACTTTGTCAGAATGTACAAGCTTCCAAAAAAAGGAGTAGTTTACACAAAATTTGAGAACTGAAGTTCATAACAAATTAATGAACTTGAAGTTCATGAATCAGGAGCCCCAAGTTCTATCGAAATTGTGTAAAATGATAAGGCTGTACTTCTTGAAGAAGTTAAAGCAAATTAATAAATCATCATATGAGATAATGATGTTGCATTCAAGAGATTACAAAAATCTCCAAATGAGTTATACTTTACCTTATATCTTCACATTTACATTGTATTGACCAAATATCCTGAAGATATTATGTTATATGATGTTTTAAACATCACCAGATTGAAAACGTAGCTATTAATTTAGTCTTGGAAATGAATGTTTATTATTTGGTATGAATTCAAATTACATGTCAATTTATATGTTGTAGTCAGTTTAAATTATTTTTCCCAATTATTACTTCCAATTATAAAAAAGTACACATAATCAATTAACAAGTTTTGCGCAATGCAAAGTCTAATTTCATTTCCATGAGTAACTGTAATTTAATTATTCTCTTTGTAGCTTTCTCATTGATAAATCTATGATAACTCAAACTTGAAGTTTGCTAAGTACTATAAAATAATTAGTAGATCTGGTTTTTTCTAATCATGAAAAAAAATCCTGGTGTTTTGACAAATTACTTCTATGTACATATGCCTAGGTATTTAGTGATAGAAATACATTTTAACATTCTCTATAGTGAATAATTTATATGTCATACTATTTATATACATGGATATGTGTGTATTAATCTCCTAAAGAGATAGCTATTTATTTATATTTATATTGCAGAATCCAACATCGTAGAAGATATGTAATAGGAATTTTATTTTTGTTGCATTGCAATTCCTTAAAAAGGAAACACTATATTCCCTGAAGGAACATCGTATAAAAGTTTCGAAGTAATGACAATAATTTATCCCTAAATAAAATGGTATTGTATACCAATATTACACTGCAGAAGTGGTTGTTTTATCTCTCAAATCTTGCTTTCATTTGGTGCATCTAATTTTGTTATTGTATTTAAAGTTTGATATGCCACTTCAAAAGCAGTTACAACAAAAATCTTCATTATGGATATTTTATGTTATTGTAAAAGTAGTAATTATATAATTTATATAAACGAAATATATATTATGGCATTCCAATAGTGCATATATATATATATATATATATATATATATATATATATATATATATATATATATATATCTAGAAGAGATAAGTTCACTCCATAAGTGGTGATAATAAAATATCTCTAGAAGAGATTTATAAATTTGGAAATGATAACATATCTCTAGAAGATTTGTTTATATATTTGGTAATTTTATTAAACCAATAAATACATATAAATTTTATATTTGAGATATAATTGAGGAATAAAACTTAACAACTTGAAGTTATGCGTATATTTTGTTCAAACCAGAAGTTCGATATGGTTTCAAACCAGATGTTTTAAAAATTATCATGCGGTTTTGATGGATTCACATTGACATTGATCTATGAATAGTGATCAATAGTGTGAATCCTTGTAATAGTTTGTTCTAAAAATCACTAACTCAAATGAGAAAGAATATGAAAATTTATAATATATATGTAATACATGGACGCACGTATTTATCCATATATGTAAATATCCAGCTAACAACCTGAAGTTTGTTATGAGCTCATCTTATAGATAATGTATAGATATTATTTAGTGATTTAAAATTGAGTCAACTTAAATGTTGAATGACCTGAAGTCGTGGATGTATTCAAATGATCTATACACTCCTTATTAACTAAATAAGCAATATCAATTGAATACACCTTATTAACTATTAATAGGATTATCCTCCTATAACCGATATACATATAATGTATTTGCTAGTAGCAATATGATAATGGATCAAAATAAGAATCCAAAGAGGATTATTATTTAATATGACAATGTTTATCATCATTTAGGGAGAGGATAAAGGGATACAAGTTCATTTTGACCACCAGTGTTAAATATTTGATAAAATATACAATGATGCAAAATATTAAGTAACTTGAATAAATTATCAATAATATCCCTATTAGACTTTCTCCAATATAGATTTGAATCCCTAAAGGATCAAAAAGCGTAAACCACATCTGAAATGTGGTACAAAAGTTAGTTCAAATATTACTGGAGTAAATAATAAAGATGCAAAATAAAGGAGGTGGGTGTTCTTGAAGAAACACTTACGGATGCTCTGAAGGAGATCCATGACATTATTGTCAAATAACCCTAGAAGTGTTTTAGGTACCTAAAATATGATAAATAAAGAGATCTCAGTAAATCATATCTAGAACTGACAATAAATAATCATTGATTATAAATTTATAAATAATAAAACGTTTATGTTTAGAAATGGATTAAAAATTCTAGAGAAAAACATGATTGGTCATCATGAAATTCTTTTAAATGAGAAATATGGAGCTATAGTCCATAAATTATAATTAGAAACATGTATATAAAGTGGAAAAGGCACACTAAAATCACTAAAGCACATATAGTGTCAACAACATGTTAAGTGGCATGGGCATGATATTTTTAGAGATAATTGAATTGATTGAAGTAGTGAAAGTATTTCAAAAACACTTAAAATACCCTAAAGGTATAAACATTGCTTAAATCATACTAGACGTGAAAGTATAAAAATTCCTAAAGAATATAAACAACTTTGGTGATTATAAAGAAGGTAAAGAACAATAAGCGTAGATTACAACTTCTTTTAAGTATTGTTGTAATCATAATCTTGATATAATTCATGATGAGTAGATTACTTCCAGTTTTTAAGTATTGTTGTAATGAAACTCTTAATATCCATTGAAGTGATGGCTGTGGCATGCAAAAACTTATTAAAGTATACAGGTTCCTGAAGAATACATATAACTTTTGTGGTTATAAAGAATGCAAAAGACAGGAAGTGTAAATTACAAATTTCTTTTGCGTATTGTTGTAATGAAAATCTTGATATACTTCAAGATGCATAGATTACTTCCTGCCTTTTAGTAATACTGTAATGAAATTTTTAATATCCATCAAAGATGTATAGTTGCAATATGCAAAACTGATATGAAGCACAAAAACGAAAGCCCATGAAGTGTTTTTCATAAAAGTAGCGTACAAAATGCATAAAATGCAAATCACATTTGGAAGAAACAATCTTGGAAATTTGATTATGTCGAAGGAAACTATTAATAAATTGTATTATTAATGAAATACGTATTTATGGATCCAGAAGTATCCATAACCAACTTGAGTTATCGAAAGATGAGTACGAATTCAGAGGAAACTTCTAAATCAGGGGGAGCGTCCTTAAGTATTTATAATGCACTTTTTTTCCTTAACTAAGATTTTTTCCACTTAGTTTTTATTAGTAAGGTTTTAACGAAGCATTATCTTAATCCAGAAGTATCAACTCCCCATTAACATTTGAAAATAAGTTATAATGTCTCTTTTTGCTTATTAAAGATTTTTCCCAGTGGGTTTTTCTTACTAAGGTATTAATGATGTATTATCTTGATCTAGAAGAATCAAACGTCTTTTCAAGAAATAACATCTCAAATATGTTATTTAAGTTAAATTGTATTTTTATCCTTGACCAAGGTTTTTCCCATCGGATTTTCCTTTGTAAAGTTTTTAATGAAGTGTTAAATTGATCCAGAAGTATCAAACTCTATTTGATGCAGTAAATTATTGAAATATGACATACTATATTGTACTCTTTTTCTTTCATTAAGATTTTTCCCATAGGGTTTTTTCTTAGTAAGATTTTAATGAGGCATTAGTTTTATCTAGAAGTATCGAGCTCCATTTGAAGAAATAAAAAAATAATAAATGTCATTGTACTCTTTTTCCTTCACTAAGATTTTTCCCATTGGGTTTTTTCTTAGTAAGGTTTTGTGAGACATTATTTTGATCCCGAAGTATCAAACTCTTTAAAATGAATATCATTGTATGATATCTACGATTTCAAGTTGCACTTTTTTCCTCGTTCAAGGTTTTTCTATTAGGTTTTCCTAATAGTAGTTTTAATGAGGCAACAGATATTATTCATAATGACTGAATGGATGTATGAAAGCAAGATAACAATGAGAGGCAATAATTGTCATGGATGTTTCAAAAGGAACAATTTCTAGCTAACATATGAGCATCTAAGATTTTGAAGGCGCATGTTCAAAGGGGAGTGTTATAATATATGTAAATATAAAAGTAAATATGCTTTTGGGTTTTTCTATTTACTCCCACATCATGGGATATGTTCAATCTCATGCTCCAAAGCTTATATATAAATGAGCCTATGCAATGTAATTGAATCAATCAATCTCCGCATAACTGATACTAGTGTGCATAACATTTTCTCCCCTTCTCTAATGGCTTCTTATCTCTTTTTAATCTACAACATAGCTAGAGAGAACTTAAAAGAGCAAAGAAAAAATTTCTATTAACTATTATTTAGTAAATATTTAAAAATGTTTATTCTTTATAAAAAAAAATATATTTTTGAATAAAAAGGGTAGGGTCTTAAATGCAAAATATTTGAAGAAAACCAACGATAAAATGAGGAATTTTTCTACATGACCATTATTTTAATAGATTTGATTAGATAAATGGTATGTAAATTAAGTATTAAATATTTAGTGGTAAACGTAATTAAAACTTATAAAGTATAATATCAACTAATCAAAATATTTTTACTTGTTTTAAAGCTCTACAAAAAATATTTAAATATTCATATAAAATGAATACATAATAAAATCAAATTTATCAGTATATATTTGATAACAGGCACAAAAAAACTAAAAGTGAAAATAAGAATTGAAGCGTAGGATTATAATGATTTTTCAATTTTGTTGCTCGTGATGAAATATTATCTTCAGAAGAAAAAACGATAAGGACTTGGCGGTAAAATAGTGAAAGTGAATTAAGGAGAAGCTCATGTCTTTTTAAACAAAGGAGAGAGTAACTTAGAATATGATAAATATCAAATACATTTCTCCTATAACAAATATGTTTGTCGAGAGGATTGGTATGTTTGCTTATAATATCAATTACCAAGTAATATATCGGGTAATATATCGAGTGTGCACAATGTATTTCATGTTCACGTCTGAGGAAATTTGTGTATGATCCTAGTATGATAGTGGAGTAACACGGTTGGAGGTATAAATTGGGCGTATTTGAATGTACCCATGTGACTTATATCTACGGTCGATCGAGATATGAAGAAATCGAGGAGTACGGTCATGAAGTTGGTTAAGGTGCACGCTGGACTGACGATGCTAGTTATTGTACATGAGAAACCATGGACGGCGCATGGTGTCTTATCCCAAGTTATTACGTGGGATAATCGATTACATGTATGTTGTATCTCTTGCAGTGTACTGGCGCGTGAGCCAAAGTCACATAGTATGCATTTTTATTTCGTATGTAGTTTCATAGAGTACCATATATATATATATATATATATATATATATATATATATAAAATTTTCTCCCCATTTATCCCTTGAGGTCTACATATATGTTCTTGAATACGATGAGAATTGTGGGCGTAATTTCTTTAAGGAGAAGCTTGTAATGACTCTGGTTTTGTAAATAGTTTTATACATATGTAATTAAATGAGATCAACATCAAAAGAAACCATTTTTATAATATTTTTACATACATAAGTGAAGGCAAATATAGTTGATACTATAATCGAATATATAATATAAATAATCAAACTTATGTATGCTAAAGATTGTCAAGGGAAAAGTACAGATATTTATGTCAAGCGTTTAATACATAAGTGTGCATTTAAAGAAGATAAGTATGAATGTAGTTATGTAAAAAGTGGTAGGTTTTAGGTGAAGATAAAAAAGAAGACTTTTAAAACATGCTTTGATTAACAAGGAATGGAAAGTAGGAACATGGAAGGAAAATGGATAGACGGTGACTCTTATGGTTTCACTCTCTTTACATCTACTTATAAATACACACATTAACCATCTCATTTCATTCATTCTAATTTATACGATACTATTAGAAGGTGAATTTCTCATTCTTTACTCTCGTACCTTCTTAAATTCTGCTTAACTTTCATTCTCTTCCACATGTAATTCAATAATTTTCCTCTCTTTCCTTGAATTATCTTGACATAAAGAGAAACTTCATTCATTTTATTTTAAATTTCTTCCTTTCTACATTTCCTATTTTGTCCCTTCCTCTACCTCCTCATAAGTAGATCTAAATGTGATCTTTCCATAATTAGACCGAACCAAAATACAAATATGAACCCTACCGGAACTGGGCAAGCACGTAGCGGGGTAAATGAGTAAATTTCAAAAAAAAATCCATTTGGATCTTGTTGGGCCTATAAAGCCTAAATTTATTTTAAATAAAATATATATTTTATTCAATTTATAAATAAATAAGGTTTTAACTATTATTATATTCGTATGTTACATAGTATAATATGTGTATCATATACACATATATGTGTATGTGCACGTGCTACATAAGTCATATGCATGTTTTAACATGTCTGTGTATAAATGTTGGGATTTACACTGCAACGGACATATTAGCCCTTCCATTTACAAATATGTTGTCTGATATATACATGTGTGTGTATAAATCCTTTTACCAATAATAGTAAAAAATATTTGTAAAGTATGAATGTTAATATATGTGTATATGTGTGTGTACGTATGATCGAAATAGTAATGTAAAGTAATTGTAAATGTTGCTACAAGTGACTTGAACATAAAATCAAATTTGAATTTTAGATCTAGATCTTTATAATAAAATATCTAGATATTTCAGATTCATATTAATATATTAATGTTAAATATATATATATATATATATATATATATATTATATGTCTCAAAATTATTATTATTATTATTATTATTATTATTATTAATTCATATATATATATATATGAATTAGTTTCAAATACATATACGTACATACATACATATATATATATAGTAAAGCTTTAGTATGAAAAAATAATTACAAAATATGTGTGTGTGTGTGTGTATTAACAAATATACCTAGCATAAAAATAAATATATTTTTTGAAATAGTTTTCGATTAAAAAACAATTTTATTTAATTAAGATATACGTACAGAAATCATGGTAAAAATTAATTTTTTTGAAAAATATTTAATACATATCTAAAATTTTATTAAATGCCGATGTTTATATATTTTACAATGTATATATATTTACAATATATAAAATTAAGTATAACAACTAAAATGAATTATATATATGTAATACGTGTATATAGATTTAATATATACATAATTTAATTTTTCAAATTTTTTATTTATTTTTGATAAATATAATGTATATATATTGACAAAATAAAATTACGTATATTTTATAAAATTATATAACTGTTTCAAAATCAATTTTTATGAAAAAAAATCTACTTTTAATATTATTTAAATACAATTTTTTTTTAAAAATTACTAGCTGTGAACTATATGTTATTATATACATACATAATTTTTTTAAATAGTGTATACTGTCATCGAATATAGGCAGTACATCGGCATGTAGATTCGTGATATCAATTTCTAACCAAGCTAGCATATGATATGAATGAGTATACTAGACATTAACCAAGTAGTATTACCTTTCATTAAAGTCTAATTGTTCGCACCTTGAAACGACGGATCTAACTCCCTAAATTGAATCCCATATTTAGAAGTTGATGGCTTCCCAAATACAACTACCACCGACGATCGAATTGACTTTAATTTTGATGTTAAAAATTCTTGAAAAAGATGGAGGGGTGAATTAGAATTTTTGGCCAGCAAAATAAATGAAAAGGAGGCCATAAATAAAAAAGAAAGAAAGTGAGAGTTTAAAGATGTTTAAATAGAGGAGATACCAAGGACGAAAATGTGGATCCATATTCCTATTTCTTTCTTACCTTTTCTCCTCCTTTTTAATTCAAATCCAATCCCTCCTTAGCTATCAATATGGTCGCCTTCGCTTGCACATTCCTAATGAAAATTCAAGACCCCTTATGGAACTCTAAATCATTTCAAGTCCAAAAAATATTCGTTGCATTTAAATCTAATTTAAATGCATACCAATATTGTATATCGAAGTTAAATTTATAACTATTATAAAACATTGTTTAGTATTGTTCAACACATCAAATAAAGTTTTATAACTAGTATTTCATAAATATTAATTAATTTATAGTAATTATAGATTAATTAAATCGAGTAGTAGAAAGTGTATTCTACATTTCGATTGTCTGAGTCTAAGGTGTATATTTGGTCAGCGGTTAATATCGAACAATTCGAATATTAACGTTCACATGTTACTTAGCAGGTAGTGTGATGTTATGGCCAAATTTATCACTTACGTAGTTTCTATAAGCTCCAGTTTACTTTATTAAGCATTACCCAAACGTGACAATTCTCTTCGTCAAAATTATATCACTTTGGACTTATGAAATTTTATAATGGGAGCAAATTCCAATATCATGCATATTCAACTCTATAGGACAAATATGAAGTCCTTGGTTCAATAGTAACGGTCATTATTTCCTAAACTGCTCTGGCCGGAGAATTTGATTTTGAGTTAACCGTGATACTAGCTCATATAACCAATGAGATGAATCATCTCTTGAATAATGTTTCACTTCCAAGGCTTCCACTCGGCCTAACTATAGTCGTTCGATGGATATTGTGCCACAATATAACTATAATCAAAGAAGAGAATCCATATTGAAGATCAACAATATTCTCAAGTCGAGAGAACCATGTAATTTTTTCACACCAATATTTATGTTTGACCTTAGTTATATTGACTAACAGAAAACTATTGAGTGGGTCATTCTATAGCCATCCAATAACTATTAGTACGTAACCCCTTAGTTCCTCCAACGGCCATGAGTAATACACTACCCAATATTTGGAGACAGTACGCGCTCTAATCTCAACTAATGCATCGATATCCAATCTCTATACATCTTGAATAAGAATATTTAAAAACGGTATGTTTATTTTATTGTGATAAATTACTCATTGTTACAACGTATTATAACTACTATCACAAAACATATCATTTATTGGTTTTTTATTAAATATACTTTTTAATTAATGAATTAATTAATATATATCACATCATGTAAAGTATATAATAGAAATAAAATACCTTTTATTCCGAACAAGATTGGTTATCGAGTTTGATATATGTAACAATTATGTAGTGCTCCTAGGGCATACCGTTAACTCTACCAATCTCCCACTTACACTTGGGACCGTCTATTGAATCTCAATCCCATTCCTTCAATTAGTTTGGTGAGATGTAACAATCCAAATTTTAGTCATTTGAATTTGGAATATTTAATTGATTCAAAATATCGAACAGTTATTTTTATAAGTTAAATAACTTGATTTTAAAATATAGCGATTTATTTGATTTAATTTTTGGAATTTCCTTAAATAATCAAATCATGAATTTAATATGAATAAAAATGATTTCAAAAGTTGATTAAATTCTATTTAAACAGGAATGAAGATAGTAAACTTTTGATTAGGTTTAAAAGTGATTAATTTGATTTTTATAATCATTCGTTATAATTAACATGTAAAAATAGCCTTTTGGGGCACTATCTCGAATTTCGACGAAACCAGTGTTACTGGATCCGTAATAGTGAGTTATCATATGCCGACAAATTTTATGGCGATTGGACGTATCGTTTAGGTGTGCAAGATCGAAACGCGTAGTAATTAGTTTCAAGAATTTGTATAATATAATTAAGTTTGAAAAGTTATCTTCTGCATATGATCGAATAAGGTTTGAGACTAGTTTTATTGTGTCCAAAATAGGGGTATTACATATAAATTGCTAGGTAGCACAACTCATTTAGAGTTCGAGATTTTCGAACGTTTGAAGCTTGATATTTTTAATTTAAATTACACACATACACACACACACATATATATATTAGCAGTAACCAACGCATACTTCCCCAGTATTCACCCATACCTTCCCCATACCTAAGCCATCCTCATCTCCCCTATAAGATCGTGCGCATACTAGAAACAAATGGAATATTTTCAAAAAAAATCAAATCCATCAAATCGTACGACTTATAATCACTGGAGCCACTCGAGGCCTTTTTTTGGTGGAAGTCCCAACAGGAAATTGATCGTGGCGGGGAGGTGGAGTAGTGTATGGTTAGATTGTCATATTTCTCGATGTGGTGGCAAAATTTCCTATATGAACGTCGAGATGAACTTTGAGCTCGACGGCCAGCTACAATGGTTTTCATGAGGTGGGGGTTGAAGGAAAATGCAAGGGAGGGGGAGAGCTAGCTTAAAGTTTTATGGTCAACGGCGATGTGCGGTGGCGACGGAAGCAAGAAACATCGATCGACGTTTTGATGGTTTTCTCGACGGTGGTCGCATTATAGGGGACTGGACCTCTAGCAATAGCAAAGTCGAGGTCAGGGAAGGTGGCAGGCAAAATGCGGCGGCGCCTGGCACCATGTGGAAGTGGCGATGACGCGTTGAAGTTCATGGCCTAGGTGAGTTCGTTGCATGAACAAGATTCTTGTGGAGGGAGAATATTTAAGTTAAATAACTTATTAGTGATTTAATTAGAGAAGTTGATTATAATTTAATTCCGTAAAATTATAATTGTGATAACTAATTCATTTTAGGTCAGAATTAAACGCGGTCAGCCACGTTAAGATCATATTCACATGAACTACGTTGTGGAATTAAATTAATAACAGATTGGAGACTATAGAAATTTCGCGTTAAATCGAACGTCGTTCGATTTAGATGGAATCTAGAACGTCCCAACGATGGTTGGAATACTAATGAGCTAAACTCACCTTTTTGCTTAACTAAATATAGTTGGTAAATTTTTTTGAGTGATTGTTTGGATGACTACTATATTTATTAGTTGGTTCGGATATATTTCCGCCCCAAGGGCGGATAAGACTCTATTACGCTCCCATGTAAGAGCGGACGACCCTTTGTATACGATCCCGCCTCGAAGCGGTTGATTTATACTTTTATGATTATATATTGTATGTGATGCAGGGGAACAAGTTGGAGGGATCTAACGGGACTCCTCACTATTGTTAAATTGATTTCAATAATATTCCAGTTATATGAATTATTGGGTAATAAGCCTGATTTTTGGAAATATCGGTTATGGCATCGTTATATGTTAAAAATTAAAACTTGGTAACGATAGGAAATCAATATCAATATTGGTTGAGCGTTTGTTAGCTATTGGCCTCAAATTAGTATTTTAAAAATAGTATAAATTGCCATTTGAGTTGGAATTGGGTTTTGAGATACAAATAATTTTAAATCTGAAATTTGGTTTCAGAAATATTTTGTTTTTCATGATTATCTATTTATATTTAATATTTTAAAAGTTATTTGTGTGTATTAACATTGTTTTATAGTTTTATATTTATAATTGATATTGTTCTAAGGTTATTTATCAAAATGCTAATATTTTGTAAATTTATTTATTTTAAACAATTATTGTGGTTTGAAATTAATAATAATGATTCATTAAAAATAATCTGGAATCTAATTACTATTATTTATAATAATGGTAAAGATTTATTATTATTGTTATTTAATCTTGTTTTTGAAGTTATTTATTATTATTTTAAGATGTTTTAGGGTTAGTAAGTATAATGAATTTATTGTAAGTCCGTGAGATGATGGTTTTGATGACAGCAACCTTAGAATAGATTATAAATATAAATACTAACAGTATAAGTTTAGATATATATATATATATATATATGTATATGCAGGATTTAACCCTGTAGGTACCAAGAATGAAGACTGTACAGTATAGAGATTTAAGTTATCAAAGATTGAAGACTAATGAGTATCAAGATTATCAAGAGTTCAAGAGTTCAAGTAATTTATCTTTTAATTAGAAATTTTGTTAAAACTCCTAGAAAAGCACTGGCATCTTAAAGTCCAATTTATTCATGGAATGGAATCCACTTCGAGCTTGTTAAAGGGATGGAACCCTAAGTAGGATGGAACCTATAAAAAATCTAGTGGAACATTGTTTTGTATCCGCTAACTTTTTTATTCAAAATGATTTTTCAAAATTATATCTTGTTTTCAAAATGATTTCAAAATCTTCCTTTTAAAAGCATCAACCTGATTTCAAATACTTTTAGCCTTAAAATAATCTTTAATTTCAAAATCAAATTATCCATGTTTTTAAATTATCTTTTAAATATAATGTATTTAACTTTTAAATATTTATACTTAGATTTTAAATATAAAATTATAGTAAAATTTTGTATATATTATTCTTTATATTTACTTATGTATTTTAGTTATAGTCAAGTATATTTATGAAGTTTAAAATAGTTTTAATATAAAATAAAGGTTACTTTCAAAGAAAATCAAAACACCAAAAAATCCCTTTGGGATGTCGACATGCTCAAGTACCCCATGTCGACATGGTGTCAGTTGAGTTCAAAATTTAAATTTCAAAAGAAGTGTCTATTCGTCATAACTCTTCATGAATGGACATGGTTGTTGTTCTTCTACAAATAGGGGTTAGTTTCAACGAATTTTAGTTCAGTTTTTCTGGTTTTCAATCCTCTTCTTCTTCCATATTACTATATACATATTCTTACCATTACTTTGCCGAAATCAACATTGAATCTAACTAGATTATCTCTGTTTTCATTCTCTATCATTATCTCAACAAGATCCTCAGTGCTATTCAGAGTTATAGGCTTTTGTAATCAACTCAGCGAGAAAGGTATGATTGTAGCCTTGGAAATCAATCAAGCGAGATAAGGTGTGATTGTAGCCTTGGGAAATCAATTGGGTGAACTTTTCGTCCGGGAAATCAAGTATCTCTACCCAGAGGATTGTGATTCTGGAGGGTGTACCTCGTTGCCTTGAAATCGAGGGTGTAATTGTGAACATTGTTTTTGAAAGGAAATCCATACTTGTGTGCGGAATGGATGTCGGGTAACTCCAAACCATTATAAAATCCGATATGTTCTTTCCTTTACTGCTTTTACTTTATATTTGCATTTATGTTTGATTCTGTGATCATATCCGTGTCTGAATATTGCATTCATTTGTGTTTGAATTAACAAAAACTCAAAAAGATTTAACAATTCTCTAAAACATTATTCACCCCCTCTCTAGTGTTTATCCTAGCCTTAAGATCCATAATCCGTATTCCTCACATTTGGTATCAGAGCAAGGTTTTCAAAGTTTCATAATGTGATTTTTGAATAAGTTTTTAAAATGGCTACCAACACTGGTATTGTTACTAACACTAGTATCTCTATCACTAGTTCATTTGTAGAAGGTCAGTCTACTGTCAGACCACCACTTTTTAATGGCAGTAACTATGCATATTGGGCATGCTGGATGAAAATATATTTACAATCTATAGGATTAGATACTTGCAATATCACACAAACTGAATATTCTAAACCTACAACTGATTTTGCACAGTGGACAACTGAGTAAAAGACTGTTGCATAAAATAATTCTAAAGCAATGAATATTCTGTTTTGTTCACTAGATAAAAATGAATTTAATAGAGTGTCAGTTTGTAAGTCTGCGTATGAAATCTGGAAAACTTTGCAAGTAACTCACGAAGGAACAAGCAAAGTTAAACAGACCAAAATTTCCATGCTCACAAATCAGTTTCAATTATTTAAAATGAATCCTAATGAGTCTATTTCAGATACGTATAGCAGATTTCAGGATACCGTGCATTCTTTAATATCCTTTGGAAAGGTATTTTCTGAAGATGATCAAGTCAGAATTTTTTTAAATTTCCTTACTCCAGAATGAGATCAAAAGATACTTGCGATCGAAGAGGCAAATGACATCAGCACCTTAAAGATAGAAGAACTAATTGGAAATCTAATGTCGTTTGAAGTCCAAATGATTGGGAGAAGAGAAAGCAAAGCATCTGAAAAGAAATCAATAACATTCAATGCATTAACCGATGGATCAGACTCAAACAGTGATAATGATGAAGAGATAGCCTTTATGACCAAAAATTTTAGGAAATTCCTAAAATACAGAAACATGAATAATCTCAAGAGAAACAACTATAAGAACTCTGGAAATCAGAATGTAATGCCAAACAATGTCAAATGTTTCAACTGTGATGAACCAGGGCATACCAAAAGAGACTGTCTGTATCCAGATAGGCAAAATCCTCATATAAACAATGATTCAGTAAAGAAACGGAAGCGTGCAATTACTGCTACTCTAGATGACTCAAACTCGTCACCAAGCGATGATGATCAGAAGACAGATAATTCAAATTTATGTTTCTCGGCAGTTCACGATCCCAACGAAATCAGAGAAATGGACTCAGAAAAAGGTACACATTTACAATATAATTGGTTGAAATTGCATGCTTAGAATTAGATGTTTGATTGCTTGATTGATTGATTTTGAATTGGTGTGTTATTTGAATTTTAATTTTTTTTTATTTTATTATTATTTTCATAGTATAATAATATGTTGAAAATACTATAATTCTAATAATATTCCAGATATATATATATACATACATTAAATATAATAAGTGTATATATATATATATGTATATATATTAGAGTACTTAGGAAAAATAAATCACAAAATTCATAGGCACATGTCGACATGGTCCCCACCATGATGTCGACATGGGTACCAGAATTTGAAATTAAAAATTTGAATTCAAATGGTTAAATTTCCCTCCACCTTTTCACTTCATTCAATTCTCTGAAAAGGCATCTTTTGACCAGAGAACATGTCCTTTGAAAATTTATTTATTCGCTATTTTTTATCAAATCTTTTCACTCTCATTTTCAAATTCAAACTCTCTCTTCAAAATTTCAAGCTCTCTACCCTCTACTTTAATGGCTTCTTCAAGCAACCCCTCTACCATGAGAATTTCCATGAAAATAAAAGACAAACTTTTCAATGGTCTGGAGGCAATAAAAGCATACATCAATTATGCTAATTATGCCAAAAGTCCATCCTGGAAAGTTTGCTATTTTTCAAGTTTTTTCTTCTTATGAAATTGATTCTCTTTTTGTAAACAATCAAATTCTTAGTCTTGTTGATGCTTCTCAAAATGATTTTGTTTGCTATCCAAACCTTGTCAAAATTTTCTATGCAAATTTAAACCGTGGATTTTATAATGGAAATGAGGATGAAATTTGGAGTAGTGTCAAAGGCACTAGAATTATTTTGAATTGTGATCTTTTAGGTACCATTCTCAATTGCAAGAGTATGGGAATTGATCTTTCTAATTTTAAAATCGATGAAAACGATCGTGAGACATTTCATCACATTTTCGAAGGGAATGATAATTTTGAATTCAAAAATCGAAATTTTCGACCAAAAGCAAGAATTGTTAATCTTCTTTTGCAACATACTTTGACCCAAGATCGTGGAATTTTAACAATCCTACTTCAAAAAATTTCAAAGCAATTTTTGCTATTTTTGGAAATCATGACATTAATTGGACGCAAGTTATTTTGGATGAACTTCGTCCTAAAAATCTTGAAATGGGTGAGAACACTTTGTATCATGGAATTTATATCACTCGGATTTTTAACTATTTTGAAGTGGATTTCAAAGGCGAAGAATTTTTTTTAGAAAAGTTTTCAATCATTCTGGCATTTCGCTTATGAAAATTCCATTTGTTTTTCAACCTTATGAGACTCTTGCCGAAAAGGAAGAGCGTTTGGCTCATGAGGAAATGGAAGAAGAGGAAAGGGAAGAATAAGAAGAAGAGGATGAAATGGAAATTGAAGAAGAAGAAGAAGAAGAAGAAGAAGAAGGTGAAACCTCTTTGGAAAGCATCGACTATCCTCCCAATCCATCCAACAAAACCCTTCTCAAAAACCAAAAGACGATTGTTGAGAATCAACGGATTCTTAAACGATCCGTTAGTAAGAAGTTGGACAAAATTTTATCCAAGATGGACAAGTTCATTTCTAAAGTCAGCAAGAAACTTGGACTTTCTTCATCATCATCATCCTCTAGTTAGTTATCTCTTTTCATATCTTGTTGTATTTGTTTTAGTTTATTTTGATTTGAATGTTCATGTAGTTCTTTATGATTAATCGTTGTATCGTCTTAGTATGAAATGAAATGGAATTTCTTTCTGTTATCTAGCTTATCTTATCTCCAGAATAAATGTTAGTATATTATATAAATATATATACACACATTTATTCACAAAATCAAAATATATCATCAAATTTCACTACACCATGTCGACATACCCACTATGACCATGTCGACATGTACTGGTCAGAAATGACAACTCATTTTGAATTTGAAATTTGAATATCTACCATATGTCTATTCATTTCAAACGAATTTGTACACCTATAGATACCTATTTCTTCCAGAATTCATCACAGAAAACTATTTCTTATCCACTCTATCTCTCATTCTTCTCACAAATCCAAATATGGCTAATCCAATTCATAACTTATCCGAAAATCTTGAAGAAACTCTTAATTCGTTCAAGAATATTCTCTCGTTCATTCTTCGTAACCAGCGACACTTAGAATTGAGTCAAATGCAGATGATCAAAGAGAAAGAAAGGCATTTCAATGGATGATTTCCTCCCTACAAAAGGACGATAACAAAGCACATCCTCCAGTCTCTCTCACCAACGATAATGAAAATTGGGATGCTATTAAGGCAGACCTTATCTTTGGAGAAGAAGGATGGGTGGAAGTTCCTCGTAACGTTTAATTTTATTTGGTTGCTTTGTTTGAGTTGTTTGCTTTGATTGATTTAATTTCATTTGCTTTGGCTTGGTTTGAATTTGATTGATATTTAGTATGGATTGATGTTTGTTGTACAAAACATGTATAATTATACATTGGTATGTATATAATCTTTGATTCATTATTGTGACTATCAATATAATTATTTCTTAATTCTATATTCCATTGTATAAGTTTATTAATGCAGGTATTTCAGTCCAAGAATGAGGGGAGTTATATAGTTTGGTGTTATATAGTTTAGAGTTAGTTTTGTTGATGACAAAGGGGAGAAATATAAAATAGGGTAGTTAGGTATAGATTAAATGGGAGTTATTAGGATAGAAGTAATATTTTATAAACAAAGGTTGTCATCATCAAAAAGGGGAAGATTGTTAGTCCGTGAGATGATGGTTTTGATGATAACAACCTTAGAATATATTATAAAACATAAATACTAACAGTATAAGTTTAGATATATATGTATATGCAGAATTTAACCATGCAGGTACTAAGAATGAAGACTGTACAGTATAGAAATTCAAGTTATCAAAGATTGAAGACTCATGAGTATCAAGATTATGAAGAGTTCAAGAGTTCAAGTAATTTATCTTTTAATTATAAATTTTGTTAAAACTCCTAGAAATGCACTGGCATCTTAAAACCTAATTTATTCGTGGAATGGAATCCACTTCGAGCTTGTTAAAGGGATGGAACCCTAAGCAGGATGGAACCTACGAAAAATATAGTGGAATATTGTTTTGTATCCGCTAACTTTTTTATTAAAATGATTTTTCAAAATTATATCTTGTTTTCAAAATGATTTCAAAACCTTCCTTTTAAAAGCATCAAAAACATCTATCCTGATTTCAAATACTTTTAGCCTCAAAATAATCTTTAATTTCAAATCAAATTGTCCTTGTTTTTAAACTATCTTTTAAATATAATATATTTAACTTTTAAATATTTATACTTAGATTTTAAATATAAAACTATAGTAAAATTTTGTATATATTATTCTTTATGTTTACTTATGTATTTTAATTATAGCCAAGTATATTTATAAAGTTTAAAATAGTTTTAATATAAAATAAAGGTTATTTTCAAAGAAAATCAAAACACTAAAAATCCCTTTGGGATGACGACATACTCAAGTACCCCATGTCGACATGGTGTCAGTTGAGTTCAAAATTTAAATTTCAAAAGAAGTGTCTATTCGTCATAACTCTTCACGAATGGACATGACTGTTGTTCTTCTATAAATAAGGGTTAGTTTCAACGAATTTTAATTCAATTTTTCTGGTTTTTCACTCCTCTTCTTCTTCCATATTTCTATATACATATTCTTACCATTCTCTGCCGAAATCAACATTGAATCTAACTAGATTATCTCTGGTTTGATTCTCTATCACTATCTCAATAAGATCCTTAGTGCTATTCAAATTTATATGCTTTTTGTAATCAACTTAGCGAGAAAAGGTGTGACTGTAGCCTTGGAAATCAATCAAGCGTGATAAGGTGTGATTGTAGCCTTGAGAAATAAATTGGGTGAACTTGTTGCCTGGGAAATCAAGTATCTCTACCTAAAGGATTGTGCTTCTGGAGGGTGTACCTCGTTGCCTTGAAATCGAGGGTGTAATTGTAAACATTATTTTTGAAAGGAAATCCGTACTTGTGTGTGGGACCGGATGTAGGGTAACTACGAACCAATATAAAATCCGGTGTGTTCTTTCCTTTACTGCTTTTACTTTATATTTGCATATGTGTTTGATTTTGTGATCATATCTGTGTCTGAATATTGCATTCATTTGTGTTTAACTTAACATAAACTCAAAAAGATTTAACAATCCTCTAAAACACTATTCACCCCCCTCTAGTGTTTATCCTAGCCTTACGATCCTTAATCCGCATTTCTCACATTTATCTATAAGGTATCGTAAATAATTACTATTATATAATAGTGCTTTTGAGGTAAATGATTTTTATTTATGTACAAATGTCTCTGGGACCCATAAATAGAGTTTATACACAGATTTGGTTTTTGAAGAAGAGTTATAAAATGGTTTGAAGACTCAAGGGAAGATTATTTACAAGGTGAAAGAGTTTATAAATGGTTAGGTATTTATAAACGAGTTTAAGAAATGGGTTTATAGATTTATGAAAGGAGTTTTATAAGGAGATTTATAAAGGAGAATTATAAATGGGTTTTGGAGAATTATAAGGAGCTTATAAACGATTTTACAATCAAATTAAGAAGAAAATCTTTCTAGTTTTATAAATATACTTATACCATTAAGATAAGTATATGAGTGCATATCCTAAGTTGCAAGGTGTAATGTGTGTAAATATACTTATACTGTTAAGATAAGTGTATGAATATTTTCTAAGTATCGAAATATAGAGATTTGTAGATATACCTTTGCAAAAGTATTTTTATACAAGAAATTTACAAAGCGATTTTAATGAATCAAAGATTTATTAAAAGTGGCTAGTGGTTGCTTATGTGCTTAACCAATGTTGGTTTTTCCCTATGGAATAAATCTTTTTTGAATGTTTGTTTATTTGATAGTTAAATAATAGACTATCAAAACTTGGCCTAAATATATAATCCTTCTTAATTTTGGTGGTACATAAAATATTCCCTACTTAACACCAAAGGATTTTAACTCTGGAAATATCTAGGAGAAACACGGAAATTATATGGTACAGTTACCGTCAGTGGTGCTATACTGTACATATAAACTCGTTTCGTTCTTCTAGGATAAATGATGAGGAGTTCCGTCCACTTAAACGATCAGGGGCGATCCTTGCTCTTGTGTATTGTCTGATTATTTACTAAAGAACTAATATTGAGCATTCCAAAAAATTGATGATTGGTTTTTGGAGCCTTATTACGGATTGCATACCCCACTTATCACTCTAATTAAGGGACGACCCTAATTAGTTTTCTCAATTCCCTTATCACTCTAGTCTTCATATTATTCAATGTAACATCCCCCACTTGGAGACCCAAAACTAACTGCTACAGATGTTGTAGTCATCTATAATTATTAATTCTTGATGACCAAATATGGTAATGTTATATACATTAGTATTACAAAAACACATGGATATGAAAAAAAATTAAAAATCATAAAACAAATTTCTCATTCCACTTCAAATCACATTTCAAATTCATTATAGAATCCCAAATCGTAAACCACGTTCAAAGAAATATAATTATTATTATAAAATACGCCAAGAGCAATATATGGAAATGACCCCTTAGGTTGATTAGAGTCTAAATATAGACAATAAAATAAGTTTGCCATTAACATTCAAAACACCACATAATCAAATAGAAAGAACTCCTAATTTTTAGTTTGCCTCCTACATGTCTCTGAAAGCTTATTCATCTATAAGAGAATCTAAAAATCTTAACTCTTAAACTACTCAAAATCAATTGAGCACCCAAGAGTTTAATGGGAAAACATAGAATTCAAGTCAGAAAAAAGTCTGATATGAATAATAACCTACCATCTCGAACCACATAGATATCTAGCGAGACCACATAGCTTAGCCGAACGAGTTTTCCCTTTACTAGTATCTCAATTCCAATTCATAATAACCATATATTATGCACATACATCCATAATGGTTAAGACAGAAAATAATAAAAGGTATTATGATGATATGTAAACATGTAATATGCTCTGGATTTTCCATCCCCATTTACTTGACTATTTATCTCAAGTTATAGTTTCTAGGGCCATTGTTAACCCATTAGTTTTCATGGGCTGACTAATAAACTATTAACTCTTTTTGGAATTCCTATCCACTTTCATAGTTTTCATGGGGTCGCTATGAACCTATTGGTTCCTACCAATACTATCGTTCAATCATAGTTTTCATGGAATCTCTATGAACCTATTGGTATCTACCAATAACTTTCTCCAATCATAGTATTCATACGCTTACTAATTGAACCTATTGGATTCTCCAATAACTTCTCTCATATCATAGTTTTCATGGGATCACTATGAACCTATTGATCTCCTTCAATAACTTAATCCGGATATAGTTTTCATGGAATCACTAGGAACCTATTGACCCTACCACGAACTATTTCCATACATGGTTCTCATGAGCTTGCTAAGAACCTGTCTAACCAATAACCTTTGATCAGTCTTTAGACATCCTACGTTCTGGTATGCCTGACCTCCTAGATGCAATTTTACTCACAAAGGAGTTAACTCATTAGATATTCACTATTGGGTCAACCTAGCTGGTTACCCTGTCCTTAACACCCCAAAATGCAGTTATGCGTCAATATAAAGTGAATATTTTCACAGAAGAAGCATATATGATAACTATTCATAACATAATAATATAAATATATATGGTTTAATTTCCTTGTAATCATTTTTCAAATGAAATATGATTAATGCCTTTGACCTATTATCTTAAGCAAGGAAAGCTTCTTCTAAACACCAAAGTTAAATGCCATTTCAAAACTCTTTCATATTGCCATGGATTTACTTTTAAAAACTGAGATGAGGTTTCTTGTTTATAAACCAAGGCTTTCGAAACCATAGACCTTCTCTTTCGAAATCATAAAAATTATACCCTTCGAAAGTACTTTCAAAACACTTAGAACATCTTTTTGAAACCATTAAAGACATACCTTTTGAACACGAAAAGCTTACTTTCGAAACACATAAAGCTTACCTTTCGAAACACTTAAAGCTTACCTTTCGAAGGTACTTAGTTCAAGTAAAATTAATGAAAGTATAGCTTAAAACATTTAAGAGTATCTCTTTCGAAATCATTGATTTTGACATTAAATATAATTTTCGGGTCAAAGAAAACAAAAGAGAAAGTAACCCTTTCGAAAGCATTGGTTTTCAAATAAAAGAATTGGGGAAAAGAATGGCTTCGAGGCCACCCTTTCGAAAGCATTGATAAAAGCGACAACAGGAACCCTTTTGAAAGAATTGGAAAGACGACTTCAAATTTTGCAAGGGCAAAAGCTTCCCTTTCGAAAATGTTGATTTAAAGTTATAAAGCAAGCGGCCTTTAACTAATTCGAAAGGCATGAATGCGGCATCTAGGTTTCTAATAGGTTCCCAAGCGGCTACCCTTTCAAAGGCTCTTTTTCAAAACTAAATAAGCTGAAACTCATTTGAAAGCTTTTCTTAAAACAAAAGGCAGCATCCCATTTGAAAGCTCATTTCTAAAACAAAGGCAAATTAATTGACTTGAAAGCTAATATAGTCAGCCTTAACCCTTTCGAAAGCATCATTTATAAACTGAAGTAATTCAAAGTTAAAAAGAATATCTTCCACCCCTTCGAAAGCAAGGTTTCGACATTGTACCTTCCATCTTTCTCCAATGCACTACATATCAATTGCTTGATACCATGTACATTGGTTTCGAATGGGTTCTTTGATGGAGGCATGGTGTCGAAAGCCAACATATGGAAGTGGCGAAGTAGTAAATCCAAGCAAAACTGATTTTTAGCCTTTAAAAGAAAATTATTTTCACATAACTTGCCTTATTTATCAAAATGTAATTGGTTGCCCTTTCTTTATCAAAAATCCTTTTTCTAAAAGTGCTTCCGAATTCATTAATTTGTAACCGAAATTATTTTAACAAATAAGTCATTCCCTTCCATAAAACATTCAAGTCCTTCAACTTAAAAAATTTAATAACCATATTAAAACACTTAAGAAAAATCCCCAAAAATCTTCATAGTTCCCTTTTAATATGTTTTCTAACATATGTAAATTTCAGACCAAAAATCCTTCATATAATTGCTGTAATAAATTTTAAACCCAAATTGTCTATTTCTTCCATCCAAAATTGATAATAAATTATCCATAGCTTGGAATATTATGAAAATTTAAACCCATCTCTATAATAATGTTTTACATAACATATTCAATCCTTAAAGCATTTGAAACCCATTTTACATGATTTTATCCTCAACATCGAATTATACCATTTCACAAAATACGTTTTTAAATCAAACATGACATATAATCAAAGCATGTTATCATATAATCCACAAACAGTTTTATAACTTTAAACCTGAAATTACAATGTTCATTCAGACATATATGAGTGGTTTATATTATTATTCACATCGTTTGGATAAGAAACTTGAGATTTGTTCTTGCTTAATTCTTCTTTGCTTGAATCCTTAGCTTCTAATTGATTTTTATCCCCTTTTACCCTAGGGTTATGACCAGCCATAATCTTCTTTTGTTTAAATTTTTGATTTGTGAACAAGTGAAGGAAAATGAGGTAAGGGTTCAGGGGTTGTGGGGTTATGGTATATGGTTATTCCCCATATTGCCCTTGCCTTACTTAATTTAGTTTTCGTCTTATAAACCACTCTTATAAATTTACTTATGGGCCATTTATAAATCCATTTAATTAAGGCACGAACCTAATTAGTTTTCAAATCTCAATTCCCTTGTCACTCTAGTCTCTATATTATTCTATTTAATTTATCTAATTAAATCTCTTGAATTATGTTATTAAAAGGGGTGTTATAGCCATGGAAGTGAAAGAGTGTACTAATAAGAGATGTCTCGAAAACCATAACCACTCTGAAACCATACACGGTTCTGTAGAGGAGTTTTATGATGTATTGAAATGTTGGAATTCATGTGTGGTTCCGAGACCTATAGGGGTATGGGATTCCATGATCTGTTTTGGCGGCGACACATGAGCTGGAAGGCCAGACATAGCCTTATCAGCGGTAATGACTAAAACCAGAGGTAGAAAGCATGACCAGTAGGGCTGGCAAACCCACAGGGTGTAGTCGGCTCCACCTAGACAGAACTTATAGTTGTTATGCATGCATAGGGCAATGCACTCGGTCTCGATGAGAACATCTATATTTTTTCTATGGTATATCACTAGGGATATATGCTGCTTCAAAAGGATATCTCTGATCCTTGTACATGAGAATCATTCTTGAAGTACTGAGGGCATCTCCATGGAATCGTACATAATTAGCTAACGTGCCTTATCGGTTTTTGATTATATGCCTAGTATTGTTATGATGTACACTCACAAGCGCCACAACTACTTGATTATTATTATTATTTCACCTTTAGACATTATTATAATATTAATGGATTTTGTATAAAAAAAGTTTTGCTTATTGTAAGGTAAAACCATGTCTGTATTTATGTGCGATATGGTCTTATGACATACTTTTGACTTCAAAGATTTTTATAACTTAAAAACCCAATTTAATTTGTTCTCCCACGCTGGTTTTCTAGACTAACTTGGGTGTTATATAATGCTCGGGTCATACGCGCATATTATATATTTAGTTGGGATGCTTAGGAGCTCCGGGAAACGAGATGGAAGCCATAGACATATTCACGTAGATGATTATTTTTTCGTTGTATTCATTGTTGCATTTATCAGCAATTGTGAGGACATATTGTTATAACTGTCTGGGCTAAAATATGTTAGTATACTCTGATTGATGTCTGTATATATATGTATATATGTATGTATTACATTATTTTGTGCGAAGATTTGTTGTATATTATATATTATTTGTTTCGTTGTGAGGTTCAATGTTGCTTAGTTTCTTCTTATCTTCTTCCTTCTTCTTTTATCCTAACAATCGGGTTTTCTGACATTCAATTGCCCGACATGCAATACAGTGGACGTATTAGTGTTGATTTTTGAGGGTCGAAAATTACTGGTGATTACATGAGAACTGATCGAGTTAGACCGTTTTTGAATGGATCTACTATCTTTTAATTATGTACTCTGCTAATCAACTCTCTTCGATGTTGATAAACTACCTTTATCACGTGGCATCGTTCGTGGTATGTTTCCCGACCTCTTATGAGCTCCTATTATTACATTATTATCATATAACAATGATTAGTATTCTTAATACTTGGAATCACCCCTACCTAAGTTATAAATTTGTGCATTTATATTTATACATTGCTTTTATTGTGGCACTACTCAAAGCGATGTACTTAGCCTTTCATCAAATCAGCCATGACATTTCACTTGGAACATTTCCAACTTAAAGCTTCTTAATTAAGATTTGAACACGAATTCAATATTGACATTTCATACTCTATATCACTCATGAATTTTGAGTTCGGACACTCCTTCATAAGGAATTCATTGTTTATATAAACAATTTTCTAGTATTTCGCAAATACTAAAGACACTCTAAACTACCATTTAATGATCTTTATTTGGATTTGATATTTGCTTCATGCATCAAATATATAAGCAAAATATGATATCATGGATAATACAGTATGTACGATAATTCCTATTGTCGATACATATGGATCCATCTTATATGTTCTTTGTTAAACATTTTAATTAGCTGTCTTTGCATATCGTTCCGGGACATTCCAACATTCCTTATACTTAATATAAAAGATATAATTTACAAATTCAATATTAAGTACTAAATAACCAAACTATTATTATTAACATAAGTACATCGTTAACAATCAATAGTATGTTGTTTACTTGTAGTCTAGAAATATCCGTGTAACTTTTAATGTTCTTTCTTATAAACACGCGCTTCCTCTAAATTTTAACTAAAAATCAACTATTTGTTATTTCTATCAAATATTTATTCAATTCGAATGCTTATAAAATGATAACTTTCATATCATTTATTGGATCATATCCAAAAATCCGTAAACCCAATATCAACTCCAGTGACTTCAAAACACTTTGGTTGTTATGTGCAAATAATTTAATCTAAATCATCATATATAATTTACTTTTTTAACATATATGTATCAAAGCACAAAGTCATACTAAGCAATAATTTTATGAGTAAATCCAAACTAACTAGAGCACGTTGAATAATGAATCTATTACGCATAATTTCAACAACTGAAATTTATGATTTGATCCTTAACAATGTTTCTCATTTTATTTTAACTCCATTAATCTTGCTCTTGAAGACACATTCACGGTCGATAGATCATATCCCTTTGAGTATAACTACGAAAAACATATTTTGATAATGTATATGAAATCCTTTTGGGTTTGTGCTTCATACTATATGGAAGAGTCAATACTCTTAATGGTTTAATTAACAACTGGGGATTATCTATTCAAGATATGGATAAGAAACTCGTTTCTCTTTAATATGCGAGAATACTTGTCAGACACTCTGATGCTATGTATTCATTTAGGTTAGGTTAAATTCATATCATCCCACGTAATCAATTTTATCTTTAGATTGTATCCAAATCATTAATCTTTCAATAATTTTAAAAGAAATTCCTTCACTACGAAGTTGGTGTTTCTTGAAAACAATACTTGTTTCTCGATGTGATGGAATAGATATTCACAAATACTTTATGAATATTTTTTTTTATATATTACTAATTTGGTTTTAGTTTACAATACTTATACTCAAAACATAAGTTAGTCATCCAATGATGATTGTTCCTAAAATTCTTTTGGGGAAATTCATATAAAATTTCTTACAGACAATTATTACATGTAACCTTTTGACTCACACAACCTGTCAACTCCTTGACCTATGGTATGTTGATGTTTCTTATAAATCATTATCTTGTATGATTTTGCAAACTATTTTTTAGATGAAATTAATTTTAACCATGTATACTACTCTTAAGTACACGACCTTATAACAAAAGTTAACTCAACTTCACTCATCAATAATCATACTTTATTAAACAAAGTTCAATTACTCCTTATCAATTCATCATTATGTATAATAGGGAAGAGTGGCTTTTGAGATTGAATATTTATTCATTTTTAGGTATATCCGGAACTATTTCAAATGCACTCATCTATTCGATCAAATGGAGTAAATTTAATTTTCTATTTCATGTTATTTTATCTATTTCTATTTTATACTCTATGAGCTTAGCATAGACATACTATATGTATATCATATACATATGTTTATGTTTGTGATAATTTATAGGCACATACAACAAAGCATGTGGAACCACTTTGGTATTAATAGATTTTTGATTGTATACATCTATATGTATCAATCCATAGAGTTCATCAACTCTTATGGTGCTCCTACATAATGAGTGTTTTATCATTAATTGTCTGATATATAATTTACTAGTACAATATGATTCATAATCATATAATCAAAAATGATTTCTCAAAAATGTAGCTTAGTCAATAATTTCAAAATAATTGCAAATAAATTTAGATACTTTTGTATTTTCCAATGCATCATAAATCTCAGCACTATAGTTTCATTTTATAAAGAATATTTATAATATTCATATTGAAATAAAACTATGTCTATTTTTAGTTAATATTGAAAATAATCATTATTTCATAAATAATAATTGATACGTTTTGAAAAAACAATTTTTGTAACTTAATGCGACCAATAAATGTTATACGACATGTTTCTATTATTTTCGCCATTATTGTAATAGTGTATGTAATAGGAAGCTCCATTTAATCGGTTTACAGTCAAGAATTTTTAGATCAAACATCTTGAATTCAAAGGAATAAATCTCATAGAAGACAGTTTTCTATATGAAAATACATTATGAAATAGAAATCATATTTCTCATTCTAATGTTAAGTGCCTATTATTGTTTTACAATTCTCATTTTCGAATTTCTTTATGAAGCAGAAGTGAACATTCAGACTTGTAGCCTTTGGACCACTGTTACATTTAACATGAAAAGATCATTATTGTACTCAATCACATTGAATACTTGATCCCACACTAAAGTTTACCTACTTATTTCAATGAATTAATTTCATAAAGGTTTCGTACATTAGAAATTGTGACCATTCATCATATAACATTTACATGTGATGGTATATGGATCAAATATACATATTCTTGTATTGCTTTTAGAGTTCGAAACTCATTAGAGACAATATACAGTCTCGAGCAAGTGAACTCGCAAGTGACCAAGTTACGAATGTATTCCGTGGTTGTATAATAGGGCGCTTGCATGGGTCAGCATGTAATTTTTTTATAGTAAGTGTATTTTATATTAATTATCAATATTAATTTAGTTCATTTGTATATTTTAATTGCAAAACATTTTATCAATTATATTAGTTGCACAAAGTTATGATTGTGTATTTTTATAACTTTATATAGAAGATGCTCTTACAATATTATAAAGGTTAAATGTTACCATTTTATGTTTTAACAAGGCTACCACTGGTCTTTTATATTTATCCAACCCCTAATATGAAAAATAGATGTTATTTGACTTCAGTAGTAGATGTTAAGGCTCGTCTGTTTTGGGATTCTGACCTTAATTTTGCTCAATAATTCATAACCCCACAAACGATGTATAACTCATTATTGGTTATGTCATATAGAGCTCCTAATCTATGGTTCCTTGCTCTCTCATTTAGACCTTGAGTTTGCTTAATAAATCAAAAGAAATTATTCACTCGTACCTACCTACACATTACATCTCTATCTTAAGTCTTCTCAACAACCAAAGAGTATGCAAGTAATTTATTAATATATAAATTATAGATTAAAACACTTATATTAAAGATTCATAATCTTCAAAATACTTAACTAAATGGTATCGGCTTATGAAATAATGTATTTCTTATGAGATACCTTCGTGATTTAAGTGTCAAACACATCAAAAATCATGGTATACGTTTTACGTGTATATTTATTCCTTAAGTTTATTTATAATTTATTTAATGTTCCACCTTTAGTTTGTACATTTATATTATATAAATTTTATTATTATATAAATTTTATACTATATTTAACATATATAGTATTTTATGTATAACATTATGTTAAATATATTTAATTAATTTAATTATTAATGCTTTAATTAATTATTATATTATTAAATATAACATATTATATTGAGTACGTATACTATAACTTTTATAGTAATACAAATATATCTTATATATATGTATTTTAATTTTGTTAATTAACTTTTAACTAATTAATTTAATTAAATAATTTTAATTAAATTTTGTTAACTACGAAAATTCTTGTATACGCACATTTATATTTATATTGTCTTAAACAATTCAAGACAACATAACATGTATTATCATATATATTATACATGTATATATATTTGATTAATTAACTTATTTAATTAATTCATTTATTTATTAATCTTATTAATAAGTAATAATTATAAAATTAATTTTATAACCATTTCAAACATTTCAAAATTTATATTATAATTTTTATAATATGTGTTTTATTTTAAATTTTATTTTACTTTCCAAAACAATTTTCAAATTAGCTCAAGGCCTAATTCAAATTTGATCATTTTCTGTTAAAGGCAGTCTTTAGGCTCACATAACTATTCGTGTCAGGTCGGTTGGCATATAGGATAGGGTAGTTGTTTGCCTAACAATCTAGGCCAGACACTACCATTCTTAGATACCATATAAACAAGGTTGTAAGCTTAATTAACCAGTCTTAATATGACTATTTAATCTTATGAACTATTTGGCTCTGATACTGTTGTTAGAACTGGGCTAGCACACGACAGAGTAAATTTCAAAAAATTATTCGATTTGAATCATTTTGGGCTTATGAAGTCTAAATTTATTTTAAATAAAATCAATATTTAATCAATGTATAAATAAGGTTTTAATAATTATTATGTTTGTATATTATATAATATAATATGTATATCGTATACATACATATGTGTACGTGCACATGCTACATAAGTTGTGTGCATGGTTTAACATGCTGGAGTATAGATATTGATATATACATCACGATGAACATATTAGACCCTCCATATACAGATGTGCAATATATAATATATACTTGTATACATATGGTTTCATAAATAATATTAGACATTATTTGTAAAATATGAATGTTTATATATATACATATATATATGCATGTGTGTGTAATCAAAATTATAATATAAATTAATTGTAAAAAATTGATACGAGTGACTTGAACATAAAATCAAATTTGAATTTCAAATTTTGAATTTTAGA
The DNA here is from genome assembly GCA_030765085.1 of Allium cepa. NCBI lineage: Eukaryota > Viridiplantae > Streptophyta > Magnoliopsida > Asparagales > Amaryllidaceae > Allium > Allium cepa. The sequence continues at coordinate 950,378,859 of CM060934.1, read as the reverse complement.
ACTTGATTTGTATAATATAATATCTAGATATTTCAAATTTATAATAATATATTAATGTTAAATATACATACATACATACATACATATATATATATATATAATATGTTTCAAAATAATTATTATCATTTTTAATGCGTATACATATTATATATATATATATATTTATATATCAATATACACATATTTGTATAAATATATAAAAATACAAATAAGCTTTATATGAATAAATTGTGATGACCCGTCTCCTCGATCCTTAGAAATTAACACTAATACATCCACAATATTCATGTGCCGTAAATCCAAGTGCTGGGGAGGCAAATTGTCAGGGGTGTAAAAGAAAATAAAGGAAGAAGATGACACAATAATAGAATCTCACATCGTATTCAACATTTTAATTATACATAAATGATTACTTAAAGTGGTTTTTTCTTTTTTTTCAGTTTAGTAAAAAAATAGTTTTTTTCTAAAGATTTATGAATGAAAATCTTAATAAAAATTATTTTTTTGAAAACTATTTGATACATATCTATAATTTTATTAAATACTTATATTTATATGTTTTACAATATATATGTGTGTGTGTGTGCATGCGCGTGTGTCTGTATGTATTTACAGTATATAGAATGAAGTATAATAACTAAAACGAATTATATATATGTAATATCTATATGCGATTTCAATATATATATATATAATTTATTCTTTTGATTTTTTATGTATTCTCAAAAACTATAATTTATATATTAATAAAATAAATTTACATATATTTTATAAAATTATGTATATATTTTTGAACCAATCTTAGTTAAAAAATAATTTTTTAATATTATTATAATACAATTTTTTTTAAATTACTAGCTGTAAACTATATGTTATTATATACATATACAATTTTTTTATATATATATAATCATCAAATATAGAAAATACATTGGCATGTAGATTCGTGAAATCAAATTCTAACAAAGCAAGCATATAACATAAATGAGCATATTAGACATTATAAACAAGTAGTATTACCTTTCACCAAAACCTAATTATTCACATCTTGAAACGAAGAATCTAACTCCTTGTATTAAATCTCGTATCCAAAAGTTTCTAGCTTCCCAAACACAGCTACCATCGACGACTGAATCGACTTTAATTTTGATGTTAAAAATGCTTGAGAAGGTGGAGAGGCGAAGTAGAATTTTTGGCCAGCAAAAAAGATGAAGGAAGCTAAAAACAAAATAATAAAGTGAGAGTTTAGAGATGATTAAATAGATGAGATACCAAGGAGAAAAATGTAGATCCAAATCCTCATTTCTCCTTACCTTTTTTCCTCCTTTTTAATTCAAATCAAACCCCTCCACAGCTATCGTTATGATTGGCCTTCCCTTGCACATTCTATCTTAAAATCCAAGCCTCCTTATGTGCTTCTAAATCATTTCAAGCCCGAACAATATTCGCTGCATTTAAATTCAGTTTAATCGCATTCTGATGTCGTATATCAGTTGATATATTTACTATTGTAAATATACTGCTTAATATTGTTCAACACATCAAATAAAATTTTATAATTCATATTTCATAAATATTAATAAAATTAATTAATCTATAACAATTAAAAATTAATTAAATTAAATGGTAAAAGGAGCATTCAAAGTTTCGGTTGTGTGACCCTTAGGTATAAATTTGGTTAGCGATTAATGTCAAACAATTCGAATATTAACGTTCCACACATCGCTTAGAAAATGATGTGAAATTATGATCAATTTTATCACTTACTTAGTCTCATGAAGTTCAGTTTTACTTTATTTAGCGTTACTCAGCAATAATAATTATTTACACCAATTCTCTTTGTTAAAACCATATCACTTTGGACTTATGGAATTTGGTAACGATTAAAGTTCCATTACCATCCATATTAAACTCTATAATCCAAATACAAAGTCCTTGGCTCAATAATGATAATTATTATTGACCGAACTTCTTTAGCCAGAGACATGAACTTTGAGTTGACTTCGTTTGACCGTGATACTAAACTCATATAACTATGAAGACAAATCCTCTGTTAAATCGTGTTCCACTTCCAATGCTTCCACTTGACCCAACCACAATCATTTGATGGACGTCGTGTGTGACGCCCCACCTCTATACCCACGCTAGCCAAGGACACTACAGGGTAATGCTGTCAACTAGCGTGGAGAATAAGGCTGTTGAGGAGCGACCATCCGTGTAATTGCTTTGTGCGACCACCGATATGCCAGATAAAATATAACATGCATTTCATCTCAAGAGGAAATCCGACATACCGACACAAGCACAAAGCTACTACCCAGTGGCTATATGTGATCTTCAGAAACAAATATAGAAATAAACATAACTTAAATCAGTCACAGATAATTCACATCTCAAAGGCGGAAACAGATATGAATATTACACATGAAAGTGTATATCAGAGTGGTGGTCAAACAAGATCCACAATATCACAAAAGAATAGTTACAAGTGCTACACAAGAGAATAAATATACATCATAGAGTCTATATCTCAAATGTATACAACAAAATGAACTACTAATCTAAGTAGTTAGGCAAAAGTCAGAACAATAAACACCAGGAGTGGAGTCAAGTGGAAGCACCTGTAACATCTCGGTCTGACCCGAGTATTATTTAATAAGAAAATAATAAACGGATCAGTCTAACTATAAATATCAGATAAAATGATATAGAATAAGAGATATGACAAAAACATAAGATAACCATAGAGCCATACTATGATAAGTATGTAATTGAAAATCAACAAGAGATTAATCAATATCACAACAATCTTCTCAAAGATAAAAATGATTGTCATACTCTTTATTTTTATTCACCAAACCATAAATATTAATAATTATATCAATGCCAATCACAAAAGTTAATGACACACAAATTCACCAATGCACAAATAATGATAAAGCTTATCAATGTAAATCATGAAAATTGATGAAACACAAATTCTAGAAATCAATCAATAGAAATCCAGAAATCACAAAAAGGGGAAAGAGGCCTGTCACTAGAACGGTAGCATGAAAACTCACCAACACGTGTATCACAAAATGGAAAGCTATTCCATGGTTGCTAACCATTAATTTTGAGCCGAGACCGAAGACCATGAGCCGAAGCTCCACTAAAACGGCCCGAAGACCATGAGCCGAAGCTCCACTAAAACGGCCCGAAGACCATAAGCCGAAGCTCCACTAAAACGGCCTGAAGACCATGGGTCGCTGCCCCACCAAGCCATAGCTCCACTAAAAACGGTGTTTAGTCTCCCTTGCAGATAAAGAGACATCGCACGTTGCTAGTCTAAATCACAAAATGATCATCATTGATCGATAAGTGTAAATTACACTAAGCTAGTTAATAAATGAGTTTAGCTTCATGTCCCATAACCACTAGCTTAACTTAATTATTTACGAACAAATCGTAGATTTCCACTCGAGGTTAAGTGTAAATTACACTAAGCTAGTAAATATATGAGTTTAGCTTCATGTCCCATAACCACTAGCTTAACTTAAATATTTACGAACAGATTGTAGATTTCCACTTGAAAATTGTCACAAGAGATTCAATCGAACAAGTCCAAGAATTAACCGACAAAGTAAACGCAAGCGTTTCATACCACTTGTATTACTAGGCCGTTTAATTAGATTTCTCATATGAATGGGGTAAAGGTTTGTATATGCTAGTAGATTGGAAAACAGTTTAAGAAACGAGCTTTGTAATAAAATAGTGTTGAAATCGTTTTGATGAAAGAATTTTAATAATTACTACTAGTATTGAAAACCTTTATATTTTGAAGTGACAAATCACAAAAATGATTGTAGGAACAATCAATCACTAAAATTCACATTCGAAGACGTGAATAAAAATCCAAAGAAATTGATACCGAATCCATTAAAGTGGAAACACCCAAAAATTTCAAAAATAGAAGTTATCAAAGTCGACAAAGGTGATAACAACTAATCGGAGAAGAAGAATCGATTAAAGATTGGAAAAGCAAAGCAAATTGAGCATAAATAGGCAAAACAGGGAAACAGGAGCAGGTCGGTCGACTGAACTCTCTGAGTCGGTCGACCAGAAATATCCAGAAAGGTTTGGGCTACAGCTTCGGTTGACCGACTCAGAGAGTTCGGTCGGCCGAACCCCAAATCCTGCATTTTCTACCCTATTTAATAGAAGTGCAAACTCACTCAATTTGCAACCGGTCGAGCACGGACGTTAGGGGATTACGCCCATCGGCTACCCGGTCCTATTGGCTCCTTGATGCATCACCAAAAACATGTTCAAACATAAAAGTTAGGATTTTAAAGATTTGAACCCAAAACACTAAAAATTGGAATATTCACAAACCAATCCAAATCAAAATCAAATGCACATGAATAAGTGTTAGGAATTCATACCTAACAATCAAAGATAATCATAGACTTAGATGTGAGATAAAAATCTCACCTTTTACACAAAGAACAAGTAAGAAGAAGCTATAGAGCAAAGCAAGGACAAACACTCTTCAATTCCAACCCAAGAAGCTTGAATCTAAGCTTAAAAGAAGAACATTTCCTAATTTAGGTTTAGGAATTTCTGAAATTGAAAGGAGAATGAGTTGGAGAAGAAGAAGATGATGCTTACCAATAGCTTCTCTTTGGATTTGGAGTTAGATGTTAGATTTGATAATGGAACTAGGGTTTTGAAATTCTAATTTCCCATTCCTCTCTCCATTATTGCTAAAGCTTGAGTATTAGGAAATAGAAATGAAGTAATGAAGAGAAGGGGGGTGAAGCTTGGGTCTAATGGGCTGAAACAAAACCAAAGCCCTAAGTGAAAAAGTAGCAAAATTCTACTAACTCCAAACATATCAAGGTTTGTACTCAAAAAGATCGCAAACGTCATTTTGAACTCAATGGGGGTGGTCTCGAGTCCTAATTTGACTGTTTGCAAAAAGTAGCTTTTCAGACTAAAATCCGACTAACGATGAAATATTTAAATAAAATAATTAAATACTCAATCGTAAAATATGCGGGTTGTTACAGACTCCCCTCCTTAAAGAAATTGCGTCCTCGCAATATTTAAGAAGAAAATATGAAGTAACAACCATAAAAGCATATTCAACACAAAAGAAATTGGAAATAAAAAGTTCACCTCAAAGAGCACGAGAAAGTAAGTCCGGATGTGTTCGTTCGATGAATTCTCTAGATTCCCAAGAGCAATCCTTAGGATTTGAGGACCATTGAACTTTCACAAGAGGAACATCTTTGTTCCGAAGGCGTTTGACCTTCGAACCAATAATACGAATAAGACGTTGCTCATAAGTTAAATTAGGCGAAACTTCAATTTCTTCCACAACACCAGGCTCAAGAATAGAATCGGAATCTCGAAGGCATTTCCTTAATTGAGAAACGTGAAACACGTCATGAATAGCAGAAAACTGAGCTGGTAATATAAGGCGATAAGCCACGGAACCAATACGTTCGGTGATAGGAAATGGACCAATATATCGTGGTGCTAACTTTCCCAATCGAATGAAACGTACAACACCCTTCATAGGTGAAACACGAATAAACACAAAATCTCCCACAGAAAATTCTAGTTTCCTTCTTCGGTTATCGGCATAGGGTTTTTGTCTACTTTGGGCTTCTTTCAACCTATGACGAATAAGATCAATCTTTTCTGTAGAATCACGAATAAAATCTGGACCTAAAACCAGTCTCTCACCGGCCTCAAGCCAATAAGAAGGAGATCGGCACGGTCTTCCATAGAGTGCCTCGAAAGGTGTCATACCAATACTAGATTGGAAGCTATTATTATAGGAAAACTCAACAAGATAAATATGATATTCCCAACTTCCACCAAAATCACGAACACATGCACGAAGAAGATCTTCAAGAGTTTGATTCACACGCTCGGTTTGTCCATCGGACTAAGGATGATAAGCGGTGCTAAAATTAAGCTTCGTTCCCAAAGCTTTTTGAAGACTCTTCCAAAATCCACTAGTAAACAATGTATCACGATCATTAACAATAGAAGTAGGAACTCCATGCAATTTAACAATTTCTTTGATAAAAAGTTTGGCCAAAAGAGGTACGGTTCGATTGGACCGAACGAGAATAAAATGAGCGGATTTAGTAAGTCTATCAACCATCACCCATAAGCTATCATGACCCGAACGAGAACGGGGAAGGCTGTCAATAAAATCCATGGAAATTTGGTCCCACTTCCAAATTGGAATTTCTGAAGGTTGCAATAACCCACCGGGCCTTTGATGCTCGGCCCTAATGAGTTGGCAAGTCATGCAACACTTAACAAAGTTAGCAATATCAGATTTCATTCCCTCCCAATAATAAAGTCGCTTCATATCCGCGTACATTTTACTACTACCGGGATGAATGGTAAATTTATAACAATGAGAATCTTCCAAAATGTATTTACGAAGATCACTAATATTTGGCACGATAAGTCAACCAAATTTTCGAATAGCACCACAAGAATCAATATCAAAGTCTTTCAAACCTTCAATATCAATTTTATCCCTAAAATTCTGGCTAAGAAGAGCCATTCGGGATCTAGCCTTTGAGCTTCAATGATGCGGTTTATAAGAGAAGGATGAGCCTCAAGGCTACATAAAGCCAAAGATGAACATAAATCGGATTCACGATCTCAAATCTCACAAGTGGATAAAGTCTCAAGATCATTCCATTCAGATATCATCATGGAAACAACCACTTGTTGCTTACGAAAAAGTGCATTGGTAACTCGATTCCCCTTTCCAATGGTATAAAGAATATCAAGATCATATGATGCAAGGAACTCGAGCCAACGTTGTTGACGCAAATTAAGCTCCTTTTGAGAAAATAAATACTTCAAAGATTTATGATTGGTATAGAGAACAAATTTCTCTTCCAAAAATAATGATACCAAATTTCTAAAAGCGAAAACAATAGCCGCGAGCACTAGATCATGAGTGGTATACCTAGTCTCGATAGGCTTTAATTGTATAGAAGCATAAATGGTAGAACATTCTCTTCCGCAAGAGAACGACACTCAAACCAATACAACTAGCATTGGTAGAAACAGTGAAATCTTGGTTCCCCTCGGGAATCACAAGAATAGGAGTATCGGGAAAAGAGTTCTTTTAATTGATCCACTTTCCCGAAAAGCTAATATTTCCAAAAATTATAATTAACTTTATGTAATCATCTTTCTAGAAAAATTTACATCTTACAAGTCAATTTATTGTGTCTGACTGTCTCATCAAAGCGTTTAGGAAATTCCTATCAATAACGTTGATCAAGCGCATCGAACAGAATTCTTAAAGCACTTAATGGGAAATACGATCACCAAATCATCTTCTATATGATAAATAAGTCTCTTAAAAAGTTTAAGAATATTCTTTGTAAGTTTTAAGAACAATATCTAATTTACTTATAAATAAATCTTATGAAAAAGATTTGCAAAATTTTAAATTTTGTTTTCATCCAAAATCAATAAACACAAGAATGGAGTCATCGAGATATTCGTAGAATACTCGATACATAAAATGGATGAAATAAGCAGGACAAACTTAATGACATAACAAGGCATTCATAAGAATTATAACGAGTGCGAAATACGGTAAGTGGAATGCTAACTCGCGCAACTCGTAGCCAAATGAAAATCGGTGGCAAGGTCGAACTAAAAAGACCTTAACACCACTCAAAAGATTGCTTATGAGATAATCCTAAGACAAGCTCAAAAATACCGAAAAATTCCACAAACTACCCGAATGAGAAAAATAACGTTTTCCTCGTCTTATGGGTTTAAAGAATAAAAATGATGCCACCAAATTGAAATCAAAAATCTTTAAAAAAATAAAAATCTGCTTAACAGATTGAGAATGTCAAAGATGAATAGTCCACACAGAACATAGGATACGGGCTTCACAATAATTAAGCCAATCCTTTCACAAAAATCAATTCCAAAGCCTAAGTAACACATAACATGCAAATCGGTTCAGAAGGAAAAATCACATAAAATAATCTCGACATCAAAACAAAGAAAATTGAGCGTTGCGAATCCACCAACCGAATTCCCAATTCTCAAAGAAGTCATCAAGCCCAAAATATTTAAAGAAAAAGAATCTACAAGTTATTTTGATATAAAAATGATGAGATGAACCCATATAAAAAAAAGAACTCAAATAAGAAGATCACGAAATAAAACAATAGCATCAAGGATTAAATGGAAAATACCTTGACCAAGAGAACAGTTGCTAGGAGCTTGCACAGCATTCAGCTCTCCTTTCCTCTTGCTTAGAAGTTTGGGGCAAGAAGATAAAAGATGACCTCGATTCTTGCACTAGCGACAAGTAGAGGGTTTTGGACACTTAATTACAAAGTATTCCTTAGAATTACAATTGTAGCGTACTCCACAATTAGGGATTGGAGTCTTTGCTACCAAGGTAGTTTGCTTCACTTTCTTATTGGGATTGGGGCTTTTGAACTTATTATGCCTCTTCTTAAAAATCCCAATATCACCATCAATTCCTTTATCAGCCTCTTCATGTCGGAGAGTGATATCCACAAGCTGATTAAAAGGAACTTCAAGTTTCAGAGGTAAAACCATTTCGGGGTTCTTACTCAACGCACAGCTTTGATTCTTTGCAAGACCCAAAAGTTGTTGGGCAGACATAAATACGCCATCCAGAGAAGGGCTACTGGATTGACCAGCGCTAGGACTGCCAGAACTAACCATTTCTTCTTCTTTAAGAAAGAAAGAAAGAAAGAAGAAGAAAAGGTTATTCTTAAAATGAATATCAAATAAACTTGATTGATAAAACAAGGCACTATGAAAGAAATTAGGATAGAACGGGTCCTAAGACTCAGATAAATCCTAAGGAACGACTCCTAAGAAGAACTTAGGACGATGATCTTTGTTAAATTATTCTACATTGTTACGAAGTTTAGCTCTGATACCAAGCTGTGACCCCCCACCTCTATACCCACGCTAGCCAAGGACACTACGGGGTAATGCCGTCAACTAGCACGGAGAATAAGGCTGTTGAGGAGAGACCATCCGTGTAATTGATTTGTGCGAGCACCGATATGCCAGATAAAATATAACATGCATTTCATCTCAAGAGGAAATCCAACATACCGACATAAGCTCAAAGCTACTACCCAGTGGCTATATGTGATCTTTGGAAACAAATATAAAAATAAACATAACTTAAATCAGTCACAGATAATTCATATCTCAAAGGCGGAAACAGATATGAATATTACACATGAAAGTGTATATCAGAGTAGTGGTCAAACAAGATCCACAATATCACAAAAGAATAGTTACAAGTGCTACACAAGAGAATAAGTATACATCATAGAGTCAATATCTCAAATGTATACAACAAAATGAACTACTAATCTAAGTAGTTAGGCAAAAGTCAGAATAATAAACACCGGGAGTGGAGTCAAGTGGAAGCACCTGTAACATCTCGGTCTGACCCGAGTATTATTAATAAGAAAATAATAAACCGATCAGTCTAACTATAAATATCAGATAAAATGATATAGAATAAGAGATATGACAAAAACGTAAGATAACCATAAAGCCATACTATGATAAGTATTCAATTGAAAATCAATAAGAGATTAATCAATATCACAACCATCTTCCCAAAGATAAAAATGATTGTCATACTCTTTATTTTTATTCACCAAACCATAAATATTTACAATTATATAAATGCCAATCACAAAAGTTAATGACACACAAATTCACCAATGCATAAATCATGATAAAGCTTATCAATGTAAATCACGAAAATTGATGAAACACAAATTCTAGAAATCAATCAATAGAAATCCAGAAATCACAAAAAGGGGAAAGAGGCCTGTCACTAGAACGGGAGCATGAAAACTCACCAACACGTGTATCACAAAACGGAAAGCTATCCATGGTTGCTAACCATTAATTTTGAGTCGAGGCTCCACTAAAATGGCTCGAAGACCATGAGCCGAAGCTCCACTAAAACGGCTCGAAGACCATGAGCCGAAGCTCCACTAAAACGGCCCGAAGACCATGAGCCGAAGCTCCACTAAAACGGCCTGAAGACCATGGGTCGCTACCCCACCACGCCAAAGCTCCACTAAAAACGGGGTTTAGTCTCCCTCGTAGACAAAGAGACATCGCACGTTGCTAGTCTAAATCAAAAAATGATCATCATTGATCGATAAGTGTAAATTACACTAAGCTAGTAAATAAATAATTTTAGCTTCATGTCCCATAACCACTAGCTTAACTTAATTATTTACGAACAAATTGTAGACTTCCACTCGAGGTTAAGTGTAAAGTACACTAAGCTAGTAAATATACGAGTTTAGCTTCATGTCCCATAACCACTAGCTTAACTTAAATATTTACGAACAGATTGTAGATTTCCACTCGAAAATTGTCACAAGAGATTCAATCGAACAAGTCCAAGAATTAACCGACGAAGTAAACGCAAGCGTTTCATACCACTTGTTTTACTAAGCTGTTTATTTAGATTTCTCATACGAATGAGGTAAAAGTTTGTATATGCTAGTAGATTGGAAAACGGTTTAAGAAACGAGCTTTGTAATAAAATAGTGTTGAAATCGTTTTGATGAAAGAATTTTGATATTTACTACTAGTATTGAAAACCTTTATATTTTGAAGTGACAAATCACAAAAATGATTGTAGGAACAATCAATCACTAAAATTCACATTCGAAGACGTGAATAAAAATCCAAAGAAATCGATACCGAATCCATCAAAGTGGAAATACCTAAAAATTCCAAAAATAGAAGTTGTCAAAGTCGACAAAGGTGATAACAACTAATCGGAGAAGAAGAACCGATTAAAGATTGGAAAAGCAAAGCAAAATGAGCTTAAATAGGCAAAACTGGAAAACAGGAGCAGGTCGGTCGACTGAACTCTCTGAGTCGGTCGATCGAAAATAGTCCAGAAAGGTTTCGGCTACAGCTTCGGTCGACCGACTCAGAGAGTTCGGTTGGCCGAACCCCAAATCCTGCATTTTCTACCCTATTTAATAGAAGTGCAAACTCACTCAATTTGCAACCGGTCGAGCACGGACGTTAGGGGATTATGCACATCGGCTACCCGGTCCTATTGGCTCCTCGATGCATCACCAAAAACATGTTCAAACATCAAAGTTAGGATTTTAAAGATTTGAACCCAAAACACTAAAAATTGGAATATTCACAAAACCAATCCAAATCAAAATCAAATGCACATGAATAAGTGTTAGGAATTCATACCTAACAATCAAAGATAATCATAGATTTAGATGTGAGATAAAAATCTCGCCTTTTACACAAAGAATAAGTAAGAAGAAGCTATAGAGCAAGGCAATGACAAACACTCTTCAATTCCAACCCAACTAGCTTGAATCTAAACTTAAAAGAAGAACATTTCCTAATTTAGGTTTAGGAATTTCTGAAATTGAAAGGAGAATGAGTTGGAGAAGAAGAAGATGATACTTACCAATAGCTTCTCTTTGGATTTGGAGTTAGATGTTGGATTTGCTAATGGAACTAGGGTTTTGAAATTTTAATTTCCCATTCCTCTCTCCATTGTTGCTAAAGCTTGAGTATTAGGAAATAGAAATGAAGTAATGAAGAGAAGGGGGTGAAGTTTGGGTCTAATGGGCTGAAACAAAGCCAAAACCCCAAGTGAAAAAGTTGAAAAATTCCACTAACTCCAAACATATCAAAGTTTATACTCAAAAAGATTGCAAACGTCATTTTGAACTCAATGGGGGTGATATCGGGTCCTAATTTGACTGTTTGCAAAAAGTAGCTTTTTGGACTAAAATCCGACTAATGATGAAATATTTAAATAAAATATTTATATACTCAATCGTAAAATATGCGGGTTTACATCGTGCCATGATATAACTATAATCAAAGCAAAGCTTCCATATTAAAGATCAAAAGTATTCTCAAGTCGAAAATTCTGTGTAATTTTGTTACATCGATATTTTGTATTTGACCTTAGTTATATTAACCAATAGAAAACTATCGAGTAAGCCATTCCATAATTATCCAATAACTATTAGTTCATAACCCATTGGTGCCCCCAGCAATCATGAGCAATACATTGCCCAACATTTGAAGAGCATTACGTACGCTAATCTCAATAGATGCATCGATATACGGTCTCGATACATCTTGACTAGGAATACTTAAAAATGATATGTTTATTTTATTATGATAAATTACTCATGGTTACAACACATTATAACCACTATTACAAAACATATCATTTATGAATTTTCTATTAAATACACTTTTAATCAAAATTAATTAGTTAATTTGGCTATATCCTATTTCCAGTTTCATTCACCATCCATGGATGTTGAAGACAATCGTTTGAAATTGTTTTTTGATTTAAAGTTTTTTCTTTGAATTTGTACCCCTTCATTGTCGTATTGATTCTATTTTCCTGAAAGATTGTTGAAAATTTCAGCAAATTGGCATAGTTTTATCATGTGAGCTTATTGTCAAATCCTCTTCTCTAATTTTTCATAATACAAATATAATTATTATGAGAAGTTTGAGATAATATAATTGTGGAGAATATTTCTTTAGACTTATGAATTAATTTTTAGGGTATGATTTGTTTAGGACAGTGGAGCCGATAAAGAAATTCGATTTTTCAGACGATTTTCATATATTCATCTTTATTCTTGAATTGTTGTCATTTTAAGTAGTTAGGTATGAAAATTATTTTGAAGTTGTTTCCATCAGTATATAAGTTATTTAATATTAGCCTTTCTTATAAGTATTATCAATAATATTTTAGTATGCGTTAATTCCAAAATGCGGTATTACTAATATGTTCTCGTACGATGCATAACTTGTAAGATTTGATAAGCTTTAATATTTTTCATAGAGGAGAATATATGGTTTTGTGCTTGAAAAATGAGCATGTTCTATGCCTTGAAAATTTTAGTATATGCTATTCGGATTATTCCACGGATCTATATACAACTAGAATTTAGAAGAGATAAGAATTGAAGAAAATATAGAACATGATCAAATTCCTCCAAATCTAAATTTATTCAATAAACCAAAAGATTTCAGAAAAATCTTAAAATTGAGAATCAATCTCAATACCAAAACCCTATAATAGTAACTTTCATTAATTTGATAGCTCTTTAACATACATATTTATAGATACCACCAACAAAAAATAAACTTGAGATATATTTTCTAACGTATCTTTCATAATCAATCAAATAAACAAAAATATTTAACCATATATTTATTTTTTATTTCCTTACAATTAAAGATATTAGAGTGAAATATTACCTCCATCGGTACTTTTTTCAAAATTATGTAAAATATTTCCCTATTTGATAATTGTCTCTTAATGTGATTTTGTATCACATATCATGACACTTCACCTTGCAAAATCACATCACTTCAATACTTCATCTTGACACAATATATCATCCCATCAATGTCTAAATCAACACCACTCTCAACATAACTACCTAATTATGCATGTCTACCAACTAAACACGCTTTCATCAACCATTCAAAAGTTCCTATATTACCACAAAGTTTTCCTTGTAAACTTCATGGTTTTTCTTTTCTTATATAAAATTGCATCTTTAACTCCAATTTGAGAACTTCTAACATCCACCATTATTTTTCCTAGCAATTTATAAAAATTATTATTTCCACATTCTACACATATCACCTCCCTATTTACTTCCACGCACTTATAACTCCACCACAAGTTGAAAAATTACATCCCCCCATTTTTTAATTTTTTAACGGAAATAATATTCTTCTTAATTTCTAAGTCAGGTCGAGGCGTAGGATTTTTAAGGCGATTTCGGCGGCATTTCATGATGATAATTTACGATCATCAAAACTAGGGTTCTGTTTAGTTTTTGATTCGACCAGAGATGATCAAATTGGAGCTTGGTGCTTCGCTCAGGAAGGAAAGGTGGTCGAGATGGGTTTCTTTTGAGAAAAATAGAGCATAAAAGTGACGCATTTTTTTACCTATAGGCGACATTTTTAGTCGGTCGACGATTGGAGGCGGCGGTCGTGGTGGCGAGGGGGGCATTGGATCCAGGTCGAGATTTGGAGCATGCCCATGTTATTAGATTTCCGATTAGGCGTAGAGGCCGTGTGCACGTGCACATGCATACACGAGCTAAAGAGGAAAAAAGATATGGATGAGGAAGATGACATTGTAGCTGGTGGGTGGATAGGAGGAAATGGGCTAGAACCATTTGAGTGTGGGTTGAACTGAGTTTTTATTTGTTTAATTTATTTCAAATTTAAATATCAAAACTTGAAAAATTCATACTCATATTGAATACGATTGATGCGTGGATTTTTGCATAGGGTTCATTTTGACAAGCACGACATTGTAGTATAACTTATTCATAGCTTTGGACAAGTATAAATTTATGACATACCTAAACGGACAAAATTTAAGTTATGCCACTTAAATAATAACGTCGGTTAAATTTATATACCTTAACTACTGATGTTTGCTTGACCAAATAAATTACTATGAGTTAATCTCACCTTTTTGGGTTAACTGGTGCGATATTTAGTTGATAATTTTTTTTAAATGATTGTTTGGATGATATGCTATATCTATTAGTTGGTTTGGATATATTCCCGCATATTGAAGTGGATGAGACCCTATTACGTTTCTGTGTAAGTGCGGATGACCCCTTTGTATACGAATCCCGCCTCAAAGCGGATGTTTTATATTTTATGATTGTGATGTAGGTGGACAGGTTGGAGTGATCCAAAAGGATTCCTCACTGCTGTTAAATTATTTCAATAATGTTCCTTTTATATGGATTATTGAATAATTAGTCCGATTGTAGATACTTTGGTTATAACGTTGTTCTATGTTTAAAAATAAAAATCTAGTGATTACAGAGAATCAATATCAATATTGGTTGAGCGTGTGGTGACCATCGGCCTGAAATTAGTATATTTGAAATACTATAAATTATTAATTGAATTGAGATTAAGTTTAAGATAGAAAATGATTTTAAATTCCAAAATGGGTTTCAGAAATATATTGTTTTTTAAAGAAAAAGACAATTTATTTAAACTTAATATTATTTTAAAGTTATTATTTAAAGTAACATTATTTTAAGGTTATTTAATTGTATTAATATTATTTTAAAATATTTAATTAAATTAACATTGTTTAAAAGGTTTTTAATTTTAGTAATATTATTTTATGGCTGTTTAATTTAATAGAATTGTTTTAAATTTATTTATTTATAGTTAATATTGTTTTAAAGAATTTATCAAAATATTAATAATTTCAAAGATTAATTATTTTAAGAATAATTGTGATTTGGAATTAATAATAAGGTTTATTAATAAGATTATGAAAATAAATTATTATTATTTATAATAAGAATAAAGAATTGTTATTATTACTTTTGAAATGATTAATAATTATTTTAGGATGTTTTAAGATAGATAGTATTTATTTATTTATTTATAATAATATTTTAAATAATTATTATTTTATAAAACTGTATTATAAAGACTTTAATTGTGTGTAAATGTTTCCAAGACCTATGAATAGGGTTGAAAGACTTGGATTTCATAAAAGAGCTTATAAAATGGTTTAGAGATGTAAGGAAGATTATTTACATGGTGAAGAGTTTTAGAAATGGTTTAGAGATTTATAAAGGATTTAAAAATGAGTTTTATAATTGCATAAAGAGAATTTATAAGTGATTGAAATTATAAAAGAAGTTTTATAAAATGGTCTATAAATGGTTTTAGAGAATTATATGGAGTTTATGAATGATTTTTGAATCAAATAAAAATGGAATCTTTCTCAATGTGTAAATATACTTATGCCGTTGAGATAAGTATATGGATATTTTCTAAGTATCGAAACTATAGGAACTGGTGGATATATCTTTGTAAAAGTATTTTTATACAAGTAATTTACAAATGGTTTTATTCATAAAAGATTTATAAAAGGAGGCTAGTGATTGCTTACGTGTTTAACCAATTTTGGTTTTTCCTATGGAATAAATCCCTAATTGAATATTTGTTATACGGTAGTTAAATAACCGACTATCGAAAATGTATCCAAACTTAACTTTAGAAATATCTAGAAGAAACACGTGAGTTATATGGAACAATCATCTTCAATGATGCTTCACTATGTGTATAAATCTCATTTCGTTCTCCTAGGACAATGATAAAGAAACATGTCCACTGACGGTTAGGAGGTGATCTCCGATCATATCTTTGCTATTTATTTCCTAAAGAATCAGGGTTGAGTTTATCAGGAATTATCGGGATTTTGTTTCGAAGAGACCAGGATCGGGTATATTATCCAAGAACCACTTCGTTCCAATGAATATGTTTTGAAGTGAAGACAACTTGACGATGTTGGAATTGGAGATGGAGCTCTCAAGTGTTTCATTCAGTCCCAAAACAAACATGTATGGATGAGTGCTGGTATTGCATTGTTGCTTGGAAGGCAGTATTAGCATTCCAAGTGGGAAGTGCTATATATAAAGATAAAACGTAGCCTCAAACCTAATCAACCAAGTATAACTAAAATAGGGGAGATTCAACAGAGCTAAGTGGGTCGCTCCCAAGTTTGGTATGTTCATCCCTATATAGAGCCACTATTATCTCTAAATTTGTATATTTCGAGGCCCATTAACAGAGGGTTGATCATATTCGGTACTATGTAGTATGAGGTAGGCTGGTTCTATATTGGAAAGGGATCCAGGCGAGGTCCTTGGTGTTATTTTATCTTGAGATGCACCGTGTCGGGTGGTACCTCGGTAGCCCAGTATTGTATGGAATCCATTCACCAATAAGCGCCGTACGGACGTAGTTGTGCCCAACTATGCTGAAACGTGAGATGCAAGCATTTCAGCTATATTCGTATTTTACTTTGACCCCTAGACATTATTATAATATAAATGAATTTTCTGTAGAAAATGTTTGTGTAACATCCTGATATTTTCAACCATTCACATCCACACATGCCGGATTTGAATTTCTCAAAATACCAGATTTTTAATTTATATTTGACAAAACTCAACATATACATAAATAAATAAATCGCAGAATCACAAACACAGAGTAATATATAATATGCAGCGGAAATAAAGGAATAGTAGTTCATGAAGCTACTATATATATAACAGAGTTAAATAAGATACAACGGAAGTTTCAAATACAATAGTCAAATACAAGATCAGAATACATCACTGGAACCAACTGAATAACTGCAAGCTGAAAGATATAGATGGATCTCTAAACGAAGCTCCAACTCCAAAGGTGAATCTCAAAAGTTGTATCACTCAGTCTGACCCGAGCGTAAAGCAAAACATAAAACACTCGAGTCGGGATTAACATTCTTACATTAATAAATCCAACTCAAGTGAAATAACAACTGAAATACAAGTAACTCAAAGGATGTTTGGGATAACCATCCTATAAGGATCCGTTAAACTATCTACTATGTAGTAATATACGCTATTATAATAATGTCTATAGTAAAGTATAATATATTTAAAAATAGCGTTAAGGCGTTACCCATATCCCTCTTAACACATTTTGTAGTATCAATAGTCTATACAGTACCCTAGTCCCTCCTGATCGGGAAGCCACCAGAGGATACTCCATAGGTATGACATAAATCAAACTCGTAGTAAAGCACGCTAGGATATGTGACACGGCACAACTATGCAATGATAGGGTAGATATACCAATTAAACTTCCGAACCGGTGGTAAGGTATAACCGCAGCTACCGCCCACCTCGAGCCACACTCCCAAAAAAAAATGGAAGGTGCGCACCAAATCAATCACAAAGTAATAGAATGGCATGTAAGGAGTGTGTCCGATCAAAGGAGCTACATCATTTGCCCGTTGATTGCTCCTATTCTAGCCATCTTATGCCCACTCACGGGATTCGGGTCCACGTATATACCTCAATAGGACGTTGCCACCATCCTACTTCATTTTGGAATTTCCACCACGTACACAGTTGTTACAGTGGTTTTCAGAGTTGGCAGAGAGTATGACAACTTCCAATCCCGGTCTCTTTAACAACCAAACATTATTTAACACCGCGGTCATTTCAAAATAGCTTATACTTTAAAACCAAAAATATCATTGCCATTTCAAAACCATACTAATACGATATGATTTCTATTTCAAAAACCAAATACGATATCATTTCCATTTCAAAAACCAAATACTATCATTTCCAAAAATCATGGCACTTTCAAGGTTATAATGCTTTCGAAACCAAACACTTAAAATTTTAATACTTTCATAACATAATACTTTGAACTTTATAACCTTGAAAACCTAAATTCTACCACTTAAACATGTTAGATATTAAATAATATATAATAAAATAGTTTATAAAATAAAATAGTTTATATAAAAGAGTTATAAGTTAAAATAGTTTATATTAAAATAGTTAGTATATTAAAATAATTTATATTAAAGATAGTTTATATTAAAATGATTTATATTAAAATAGTTTATATTAAAGATAGTTTATATTAAAATGATTTATGTTAAAATAGTTTATATTAAAGATAGTTTATATTAAAATGATTTATATTAAAATAGTTTATATTAAAGATAGTTTATAAAGTAAACATAAAATAGTTTTAAATATAAATTTAAAATTACTTCATATAATAAAATAATTTCCTCAACTTCCTAAATTTATTAAAATCAACTTGAATCCCAAAATTCAATTTAGATCAAATCTCAATTCATAAAATTTCAATTCAGTTTCTCAATAAACCAATTCAAATTATATCGATTTCAAATACAGATTTGAACTACAAATAAACCATTTCAATATTTTCAAAACTTTAAAGTATTCAAACATTTCAAAACTAGATTTGATAATTCCATATCTATATCAAATTCACTTTACTAATATTATTTTGAAATATTTAACTAATCATCCAAATAGCATTTAAAAAAAACTTCAAATTTAACTAAAACAAAATATACCGCTTTAATTTATGTAAATTTGAAATATTCATTTAAATCACTCTTAATCAAAATCAAATTATAAAATCATATCTTTAAAATCCCAAATTCTATAAATTTCAAATCAAACTTATTTGAGTATAATTCTTAAATGAATTCAATTTCAAAACCCTGGAAATCATTCCAAATATATATATATATATATATATAATATCTTATAATTCAATATTTATTAAACCATATATTTCTTTTGAAAACCATAGAAATCATTTCAAAGGATACATATATAGACCAGTGGTATCTGTATATAATTTTCTATCTTATGGTCAAGTGATACAGATATTTATCATTTCAATCCACAATTTACATATATACGGGTATATATCATTTCAACCCGCAATCCCAAATTCAATTCAAATGAAAATCGCTTGGGTTTATCATTTCAACTCATAACGATTTTCTCCTATTCTAAAGTCTGTTCGGGTATGTAACATTTCAACCCATAGTGAATTCTACACTAACAGGGAATATGCAGAGTGACAACATATATGATAATAATATAACATGCATATATCATCGGTATAAATAACAGATAATGGTGTCAGATGTCACATGTGAACTAATATATGTAATAATATATATATATAGCAATGTAAATAACTAGCAGCGGCATATTTCAATTGCCATTTCAATTAAAATCAAATTTAATAAATATAAGAACGTTAACCGTGAGTGATTTCTCACATTTCGAGGCTAAAGAAATTTCATATAGAAATGAACTACGAATCCATAGCAAGGTGAGATGGGCATGAACTCGATAAAGAAAACATGCACGACGGACCAAAAGCTGATAAAATGGGAATCGATAAAACGAATTAGAATCAGTTTGATACAACTAAAACAAAATATATTATATAAAACAAATTTTAAATTTAGAAATACACTTTTTTATAATATAAACTTTCCATATTTTACATATATATCTATATAGCTATATATTATATTCAAACATTATCTCAAATATAAATTAATTAAAGTTTAAGATAAAACTCTCATGCTATGCTGAAGGCCAAGCTTACATCTATCTACGTATACCAACAAACGACAACTTACCTCAACAACACACATATATATAATTCATGTATTCATCATATCTTAAAATCAGTATTCATATACTTAAATCAAGATAAATACAACTACTTTATAATGAAACATTTATAATACCCCATCTGTAATATAGTATATGCTATAAACATTTACGCAATATAACTCATCTTTTACAGAAGAGAAGCTAGGCACCCTAACTATATTATAAAAATATAAAACAACATATATTACAGTTACTATAGAATATAAAATACTTTAAACATATGTATGCTTACTATGTACGTACTGTAACTATATGTGAAATATATATACTTTGAAATCAATAACACACACATATATAATTAGTATATCAGCCGATATAAAACTTACCTGTATATGTATATATACTTGTATAGATTTAATATTTGAGTTAAAACTTATATTAAAATAAAGACTCATACAAATCAATTTCATAAATTTTTACTTCATACAAAATGCATCTTGTACACATATTATTTAACTAATATATATACTTTAAAATATCATATCAGACCTATATATAACCAAACCAGTAATACTTGTACACACAATACATATATGTGTGTGTGGAAAAATCCCCTCACGCATACAATATATAACTTTATATACAATAAACAGCTTTATATGTGTAAACCCAGTTTATATATCAAATGGCGTATATAAATATAAGTAATATATATAAGTGTTTTATAAAATATACGACTGCATATATAGCATTTATAATGACTAAATAAAAAAAATAACAAAACAAATATATAAATACATAATATAAATATAGATGCTGCTGCATACATGGGAAGAGGATGCTCACAGAAGAAGAAGATGATGATCATGGGTCCAAACAGGGTTCGGAGGCTGCTGACCTAGCGTTGGCTAGAACGGGAGTAAAACGTGACTTCGGCAATTGGGTTTCATATGCAGGTGGTGATGCGTAGGAGAGAGTGTCGAGAAATGGGTGGACCTTGGGTTGATGGTGAGGCCGACAATGTCGTGGCAGCATGGCAAATTGCGCGAAGGTTGGTCGGTGGCTGAGGCAATCTCGTGGCAGCTGAGGCCAAGCGGTGAAGAGGAGGCAGCTACGAAGGGAGCTGAAGATAGTTCTGTAGTTTTTGGGTTTGGATCTGTGCTCATGTAAAGGGAGGATGTGATTGAGCTTTGGAAATGGAGGAGAGAGAGCAACAGTTGTTTGGTTTCAAATTTTATATTCAATGTATGTTTTACTTTATGAACAGAGGAACGGAACAAAGATATTGGAACCAGAAAAAAATTGTTACAGGGAATAGAAAAGGTCAAAAGCTGAGATTATATTTGTTGATGGCGGTTGGGTTTATACGAAGGAAAGTTGAATGGTCACAAAAAACAAAAGCCAAATTGCGGAACCGATATGAAACGTTCCGTAGATTTTGCCACTTTTCAAACTTTAAAACACAAAATTGAATTTACCACAGAAATCAGCATGATGAGACGATCAAAGTAGTACACAGATATCAGTGGTACGATCATCCTTTCAAAAGTCGATAATCGGTAAGGAAATGCTGCTAAATTGCCGAAAATAAGATAAACGGAGCAATAGCGGTTCAAATTTGATGAAACGAAAGATGGCATCTCACTTTCTATAGAAAAATATTCAAGTTTGGAAAACATTTATTATCATCAAATATTAACTGATATAAATTGAAAATAAAATTACATACTAAAATAAGTTTTCATATTTTCAGAGAAAATTTACAGTTTGCTATGTTCAAATAGATGTATTCCAAGTATTATGTTTTTATTTCAAAATTTTATCATTTAAAGTTTCACAAAAATTCAACTAATTAAATAAATAAAACCATTAAAATTTATGGGTCGTTACAGTTTGGTTATCGTAAGGTGAAAGCCTGTCCATGTTATGTGTGATGGAGTCTTACGGGATACTTTTGATTTCAAAGATTTTTCGTATAACTTCAAATCCAGTTGGGTGTACTTTCTCGTGCTGGTTTTCCAGACTAACTCAGGTCTATTTTATTATAATACTCGGGTCAGACCGAGCATATTACAGATTAGTTTGGATGCTTTTGAGCCTCAGAAGATGAGTTAGAGGCTCAGAGACATATTCACGCATAGGGTTATTTTCCAGTGTGTTCATTGTTGTATTTATCAACAAGTGTGAGGATAGGTTGTTATAACTAACCAGGTTGAAATAGGTTAATATACTCTGATTGATGTTTTTTATATATACATTTTACAGTTTCTTTTTGTGTAAAGATTGATGTTTATTATAGATTATTCGTTCCGCTGTGAGATTCTATATTGTTTAGTTTTCTTCTTATCTTCTTCCTTCTTTCTTTTTCCCTAACAATCAGGTTTTCTAGCAATCAATTACTTGACACGAAATACAGTGGACGTATTAATGTCGATTTCCAAGGGTCGAAAATCTCGATCACTACATTTGGTATCAGAGCTGAAGGTTAAGCGAGAATCTTGGTTTTGGTGCGGTGGCTCGTTAAAAGATAAGGTGGTGGAATGCCTCATATGAGTTTGAGTATGTCATATATATGAGCACGTATTTGTTAGTGTATAAAAATGCTTTATATTGTGTTGTCTGACCCGTTAAGTGGCTTAAGAATTCTGGTCGACGCATCAAACCAACGTCATTGATAGGGATTTCCTAAACGCTTAGCAAGACCAAACTGGCACAATATTGACACGAAAATTGGTAAATAAAATAATTTTACTTAGGGATATATTTTTTATATATAGAGAATAGTTTTTTTTCAAAAAAATTTAATCTAGTTATCCTTGGTTGTGCTTGGTTAGTAGAAATGATAATTTATCATTATCATCTAGAATCTGAGTAGCCATGCTCGCCTAATTCTGAACGTCAACTATTACCTTTTAACCAACCTAGAATCTTCCTTTTGAAATTGGGTTAGATATATGGAAATCTTAAGGACATTAAAATGAATACCTTGTAAATTAAGTTTTATAATTTGAATACAAGGCATTCGTTGATAATGTTAGCATAGAAATCTGAATTTTAAATAAATATTATTTATGCCAAGAATTTAAATATTTAGCAACGGATGTTCGAGAAATGATTTCCCTTTAAGAAGTGATTTTATGAAATTTAGTTATAAAAAGGGTATTTTGTGAATAAGAGAAATTGAGAATTTGTATCCTAGTATTTTTGAAAAAAGGTTTTCAAGGTTTTAAAACACATAGGGTATATGGATCTGGTGTTAATTAACGAACCAACTAATAAACGACCTTACCATAGAAATAAAATTTAGGATGAAAACTGAATATTCATACCCTACTTTAGCAACTTACCAGATCAAATAGGTGAAAACGTTGGATTAGTCAATTTAAACCCCAAGGTTTAATTTGCGTATCTACATTTATTTCCTTTCTATAGGTACAAATAAATAAGTGTAGAAGAATAATGGGTTAGTTAACAAATAAAAATGATCGTGTAGAATTTTATATAGAAATTTCCAAAGTATAAACATCTTTATGTCAAATTCTAGGAGTTTTTGTCTAATTGAGTTCAGATGGCACCAATAATATTGATAGGAGCACGCATGAGAGCCTTTAGACTTCAGAGACTTGTCTTTCCCGTGGCCGAGGAGCCCGTAGAGGAGGATCCCATGGAGAAGGAGCCCATGGAAGAGGATCCCATGGAAGAGGAGCCCGTGGAGGAGAAGCCCGAGGAAGAACCCATGAAGGAGGAGGAAGATCCCATGGAGGAGGAGGAACCCGAGGAGGGGGAAGAGTCAAAAGAGGAAGAATAGCCCGGGGAAGACGAAGAAGGGAAGGTGGAGGAGCTTATTCCTACATGGGAATTGGAGGCAGACGGTGATGGGGGAATGATTTGGGATGAGGAGGAGGTGGCCAGAGGAGGACCTATTTGATGATTGGTTTAGGGTACCAACGTTGATGCCCAAGGATTCGAATCAAGAATTATATGGATTATGGATAATGAATGGGAGGTATAAATCTGGGTGGACCTTCAGAATTAGAATAGGATATCTTTGTATGAGGTCAGTATTGCTTTATGGTATTGTATATGGGTAGTTGGATATTTTTGTAGTGTGTATGGGAACTCTAGTGGATGGTGTATCAGATTAGACATTCATTGTTTAAAATCTTTGGTATATATGACTTGATTTATTATGGTGTGCGAGGTTGGTGTTATTTCTAATGGTTGTTTGAAGTGGTTATTGAAAAATATAGTATTAAAAAATAATCTTGTTTTCTAGGTACGATGAGATGCGAATTTTGGTGTTTAAATTCTCTTAAGGGGTAAAGCGTAATGAACTGGAAAATTTGATCACCTTGTTATAAGTGTTAAATCAGTTTTAAGAAATTAAATTCCGACTTTTAACTCTTGATTATTTATATTATAATGGAAAATATAAAGTAAATAATTTAAGTAAATAGAGATAAGTAATCACACACGCGCTCACGCGCGCACATACACATATACGTATAAGTAAATAGTGATAAATGAATATATATATATATATATATATATATGTATGTATGTATGTATGTATGTATGTATGTATGTATGTATAAATAATATAAGTAAATAGAGATAAGTGAATATATATATACTTGTATGTATGTATATAAGTAATATAAGTAAATAGAGACAAATGAATATATATATATATATATATATCTGTTTGTGTAAATAAACAAAGAAAATAGAGTGTGTGTATATGTATGTATGACATAAATTAAACAAAAAAAATTAAGAAATAAAGGGCCTTACCCTATGTCCTAGGTGTTATGAGGACGTTAAGGGAGTAAGGGTAGCAGGTAAGGGAAGGGTTACTTGAGTTTATTTTAAATGGGGTCTTCAAGTGATTTTTTTCATTTTCTAGTCATTGTCTTCAAATCATCAACAAAAAGAAAAAAAATAAGAAGGAGGATTTTTGATAGCTTAGCTTGCTTAGGAACAAAAGCGAGGTTCTACTCGACCGTAGAAAGGTGGGATTCATGCTTTTATAGTCTTGGTTATAGAGATTTAGTTTAAAAACTTCCTCTATTATGTTACAATCTCAATCATCAACAATCAAAAACCAATTAATTCTAAACCAATGAGTTTTAACCCAAACATCCAAAACAAAAGTTGTGCGTGTCGATCTCTAGGATTTTTAAAAATTGATGGCGCTTGATTTAAAGCTATGGGGAAGATATCTCAGTTTGGCTGAAAGGGGGAAATATTGTTTATAGAATTCAAAAATTGATTTAGCTCGATCCGCTTGAAATTTGAAGGAGGAGCGTATATTATTGGAGTCAGGTCGAGGCGTAGGATTTTTGAGGCGATTTCGACGGCATTCCGTGATGATAATTTATGATCATCAAAACTATGGCTTAGTTTTGTTTTTGATTCAGCCAGAGATGATCGAATTAGAGTTGGTGCTGCGCTTACGAATGAGAGGCGGCCAAGATGGGTTTTTTCGAGAAAAACGGAGCATAAAAATGTCGCATTTTTTACCTATAGGTGACATTTCTGGTCGGTCGGCGGTTGGAGGCGACGGTTGTGGTGGCGTGGGGGGCATTGGGTACAGGCCGAGAATTGAAGCATGCTTATCTTCTCTGATTTTCGATCAGTGGTATAGAGGCCGCATGCACGTACGCATGCGTGCATGAGTTAAAGAGGAATAAAATATAAACAGGGAAGACAACACGGTAGCTGGCGCATGGATAGGAGGAAATGGGCTGGCCCATTTGAGTGTGGGTTGAAGTGAGTTTTTATTTGTTTAATTTATTCCAAATGTAAATATGAAAACTTGGAAAATTCATATTTCGCTCACATTGAATCCGACTGATGCTTGGGTTTTTGCGTTAGGTTCATTTTGACGTGCACAACACCGTAGTATAACTTATTCATAGCTTTGGACAACTATAAATTTCTGACATACCTAAATAGAAAAAAATAAATTACGTCATTTTAAATAATAACGTCGGTTAAATTTATATACCTTAATTACTGATGTTTACTTGACCAAATAAATTACTGTGAGTTAATCTCGCCTTTTTGGGTTAATTAGTATGATATATATTTGATAAAAATTATTAAATGATTGTTTGGATGATATACTATAAATGTTAGTTAATTTAGATATATTCCCGCTTATTGGAACGAATGAGACCCTATTACGTTCCCACATAAGAGCGGATGACCCTTTTGTATACAAATCCCACCTCAAAGCGATTGATTTATATTTTATTTATATACTGTTGTGATGCAGGAGGACAGGTTGGAGGGATCCATAGGATTCATCGAGCTTGTTAAATTGTTTCGATAATATTCGTTTTATATGGATTATTGAATAATGAGCCTGATTGTAGGTACTATGGTTATATCATTATTTTATATTTAAAAACAAAAACCTAGTTACTATAGAGAATCAATATCAATATTAGTTGAGCGTGTGGCTGCTATCGGCCTGAAATTAGTATATTTGAAATACTATAGATAGCCAATTGAATTAAGATTGGGTTTAAGACAGAAGATGATTTTAAATTCGAAAATGGGTTTTAGAAATATATTGTTTTTTTAAAGAAAAAGATGATTTATTTACATTTAATATTATTTTAAAGTTATTTATTTAAAGTAATATTATTTTAAGGTTATCTAATTGTATTAATGTTGTTTTAAAGTATTTAATTTAATTAATATTGTTTAAAAAGTATTTAATTATAGTGATATTATTTTAAGGCTGTTTAGTTTTATTTGAATTGTTTTAAATTTATTTTTTTATAGTTAATGTTGTTTAAACGAACTTATCAAAATATTAATATATGAAAGGTTAACTATTTCAAGAATAATTATGATTTGAAATTAATAATGAGGGTTTATTAATAAGATTGAAAATAAATTATTTTTATTTATAATAAGAATAAAGAAATATTATCATTACTTTTGAAATGAATAATTCTTATTTTAGGATGTTTTATTGTAGATAATTATTTATTTATAATATTATTTTAAATAATTACATTTTTATGAAACTATTTTGAAGTAAAGACTTTTAATTGTGTGTAAATGTTTCTGAGACCCATGAATAGGGTTTAAAGACTTGGATTTTATAAAAGGGCATATAAAATGGTTTAACGTAAGGAAGATTATTTTCAAGGTAAAGATTTTTTATAAATGGTTTAGAGATTTATAAAGGACTTAAAAATAAGATTTAGACATGTACAAAGAGAATTTATAAGTGATTGAAATGTATAAAAGAAGTTGTATAAATGGTCTGAAAAGTTTTAAAAAATGGTTTATAAATTTTTCTAGAGAATTATAAGGAGTTTATGAATGATTTTTGAATCAAATAAAAATGGAATCTTTCTCAGCGTGTATATATATACTTATACAGTTGAGATAATATTTTCTAAGTATCGAAAATATAGGAATTAGTGGATATGTCTTTGTAAAAGTATTTTTGTACAAGTAATTTACAAATGGTTTTATTTATAAAATATTTATAAAAGGAGGTTAGTGATTGCTTACATGTTTAACCAAAGTTGGTTTTCCATATGGAATAATTCCCTGATTGAATATTTGTTATTCGGTAGTTAAATAACCGACCATTGAAAATGGATCCAAATGTAATTTTGGAAATATCTAGAAGAAACACATGAGTTATATGGCATAGTCATCTCCGATGATGCAGTACTGTGCGTATAAATCTTGTTTCATTCTCCTAGGACAATGATAAGGAAATTCATCCACTAACCGTTAGGAGGCGATCTTTGATTATATATTTGACTGTTTATTTCCTAAAGAACCGAGGTTGAGTTCACTTAGAATTATCGAAATGTTGTTTTGAAGAGACCGAGATCGGGTATGTTTTCTAAAAACCACTTCGATCCAATGAATGCTTTTTGAAGTAAAGACATCTTGAAGATGGTGGAACCGGAGATGGAGCCCTCGAGTATTTTTTTAGTCCCAGAACGAACTTGTATGGATGAATGCTAGTATTGCATTGTTGCTTGGAAGGCAGTATTAGCATTCCAAGTGGGAAGTGCTATATATAAAGTTAAAATGTAGCCTCAAACCTCATCAATTAGAAATGACTAAAACAGAGGAGATGTAGTAGTGCTAAGTGGGTCGCTCACATGAAGGGTATGGTCATTCCTATTTAGAGTCGCTATCGGGGCCCATTAACAGAGGATTGATCATATTCGGTACTATCCAGTATGGGGTAGGCCGGTTCTATGTTGGTAGGGGATCCAGGCGAGGTCCTCGGTGTTATTTTATCTAAAGATGCACCGTGACGGACGGTACCCCAGTAGCCTAGTCATTGTATGGAATCCAATCTCCAATAAGCGCCATACAAACTTAATTGTTCCCAACTATGCTGATTCGTGAGAAGCAAGCATTTCAGCCATATTCGTTACTTTGACCCCTAGACATTATTATAATATATAAATGGATTTAATGTAGAAAATGTTTGGTTATCGTAAGGTAAAAACTCGTCCGTGTTTATATGCGATGGAGTATTACGAGATACTTTTGATTTCAAAGATTTTTCGTATAACTTTTAACCCAGTTGGGTGCATTTTCTCATGCTGGTTTTCCAGACTGACTCGGGTGTTATTTTATTATAATCTCGGGTCAGACCGAGCATATTACAGATTAATCTGGATGCTTTGGAGTTTTGGAAGATGAATTAGAGGCCCAGAGACGTATTCACATATATGGTTATTTTCCGCTGTGTTTGTTATTGTATTTATCAGCAAGTGTGAGAACATGTTGTTATAACTGTCCACGCTGAAATAAGTTAGTATACTTTGACTGATGTTTTGTATATATACACATTACAGTTTCTTTTTGTGTAATGATTGATATCTATTATAGATTATTTGTTTCGGTATGATTTTCTATGTTGTTTAGTTTTCTTCTTATCTTCTTCCTTCTTTCTTTTTCCCTTAACAGTCAGGTTTTTCTACGATCGATTGCTCGACACGAAATATAGTGGATGTATTAGTGTCGATTTTCGAGAGCCGAGAATCCCCTTCCTTACATATCTTAGGGGCAATTATGCATTTTTTTGCATATATCTAACTTGATAATTAATCTTGTTCGAAATAAAAGGTGTTTTCCTTCTATTATATACTTGATATAATGAGTTATATAGATTAAATAATTCAAATCAAAATATATTTTATATAAAAAACATAATATGTTTATTTATAATAGTTGCAAGGTGTTGTGGTCATGAGTAATTTATCACAATGAAATTAATCATACTATTTTAAAATTCCTAGTCAAGCTATATCTGGACTGAATATCGATACACCTGTTGAGAGTAGAGTACGTAATGCTCTCCAAATATTGGAAAGTATATTAATCATGACCATTAGAGGGCACCAAGCTGTTACATTTTGATAGTTATTAGATAACTGTGGAATGATCAATTGATAATTTTATGTTGGTTAATCTAAATAAGGCCAAAGAGAAAATATTGATGTGACAAAATTACATAGCTCTTTTGACTTGAGAATACTATTGAGCTTTAATGTGGAAACACCACTTTTGTAATAATTAAATCTTGGCACGCCATCCATCGAACAACTATAGTTGGATTGAGTAGAAACATCAAAAGTGAAACACCACTCAAGAGAGGATTCGTGTTCTTAAGTTATGTGACTTAGTATCACAGTCAACTTAAGTCAACCAAAGTTAAATTCTCTAGCCAAAGCAGTTCGACAAATAATAATTATTACTATTAAACCAAAGACTTTGTGTTTTGACTATAGAGTTAAATATGGATGATATTGAAATTTTAATTATTATCCAATTCCATAAGTCCCAAAGTGATATAGTTTAAACGAAGAGAATTGGTGTAAAAATAGTCAAAATCAAATAACACTTAAATAAGTAAAATTGGATTCTATTGAAAAGATGTTTAAGCGAAAATGTGACACCCCGTAAAATCAACCATAACTAAGCTGGATAAATAAAATTAAATAAGATATGGATAAAAATGAAAATTTTGCAAAAGTTGGAATTTGACCACGAAAGTTATGTCATATCAAAATCTCGATCAATTTCAATATGTATAATATATAAAAAGGAGCTTAACTGAAAAAATAAAGGACGTTTGAAGTTTTTGAGATTTAAAATAATTTAAATAGAATTCAAATTCAAATAAATAAATAATTTTAAAAATTGAAATTCAAAAGCTAACGTAATTAGACTTTGGGATTATGTAAACATTAAAATTAACATTAACATTAAATTGCCATTAAGGAATAAAATAAATAAATAAACAAAAGCACAAAATCTTTCCATATGTACCGATCGACCTAACGGTCAACTGGTAGGAGCTTTCAAATAATAAAGTTAATTATTTTGTACGTTGTAGAAGGTTTTTAGAAGTAAAATTATTGTGCTCCTTTTTGGAATTGAGCAATTTTTGATTTAACAATAGTTTGTTTGATAATTGAGTTTTAAATATTTTAAACTAAAAGTCCAACATTTAAAGAAATAAATCTTTGCTGTAGAACGTCCTTAAAAGGAAAATTGGTTAGAAAAAGGAAAAAAATTTCATGACTCGATTTGAAAACCACACAATTTTTGAAAATTAGCAAAAAGGGTTTCCAAGTTTATATTTAGAAAGGTAAAGTTTTAGATAAGGTATTTTATAATTGTGAAATTATAATTTGAAGAATGATGAGAACCAAACAATTTTTTTTATGGAGTAGATAGGGACCACTAACTAGGTAAGGCAATGTAAAAGTTTTAAGATATGAATAAAATAGGAGTAGCATATAATCTGGAAATTAATCTCAGATATTTAATTATAGAAATTGGTAAAGTTGTAAAGATATTCCAGATTTATAATTGGGTTGTAACCTAGTTGACTTGGTGTGAGTTTCTATGTTTTGATTTATTTAAAGCAAGTTTCGGGTAAATTCTTTAAATTATCTAACTCCAAAATATGAGTAAAATAATATCCTTTTAACAAGGGATATTCTAAAAAGAAAAGAGATGTATAAGATATGAATATTCTTTTCTATAGTTTACACTGTCCATTTCATTAAAAAGAAAAGAAATAATTCCTTATAGTTTCAAACGAAGCAAAAATCTCGCTTTGGTTAATTTATGGAAAAATTATAATGGTAATCCTTTCTAAAAGGACAATTTAGATAAATTAAAATATGAAAAGGAATGTTCTAGTTTGTAAATTAATACATAGACACACGTATAACCACGCTTAATGTATAAAAATAGAAATATATAATAGTGTAATTTATGACTACATTTGTATTAATTAGTAATTAATGGATTAGGATTTATGGACATTAATTACAAAATTAATGGGTAATAAATTTTTAATTTATGGGAGTTAAAAGAACTAAATGAGGATGGGTTAAGGAATTTAATATGGCATCGATGAAGAAATTGAATCGGCATAATAAATGAGCGTTGAAACCTTTAAAAAGATTAAAAGGATTTAAGTGAGGATTGATGAGAGGTTGTCCAAATTAACATTAATGAATAATTATTAAGGGTGTATTAACTGAAGTAATGAATGGAACACATTTAATAGAAATCAAGAAGGAAAATTCGGGAAGGTATGTGATGAATGACATACTAGAAATATCCATCTTAATTGGGTAGGGAGCATTAGGACCATAATATTATTCACACCAGTTAATGATAAATGACAACTTCAAGCGAAATTTTCTTTTAAAGTTTTTGGGATTGTTATCGCTAGTTGTCTCCCTTAGGTTGTTGGAAAAGCATATGATATGGTAAAAGATATGTTCATATTTTATCGTTGTGTTGACTTTATGAATGGGACTAGATGACTAGATAAATGCATTCATATTGAAAAATAGCGTAAATAAGGAAATTTCATAAGGACACTTAACTAGAGATAAATAATAGTTAAGACTGGAAGTTAACGAGGAAATTAGGTTAGTAACTAGGAATAAAGGATGCTTTAATCCCTTTTTTTTAGGACTTTGGAAAAAAATAAATTTAGCTTATGGAAAAACACCATTCAAGGATAACCCTTCACCCTGGACGGGATAAGATGAATAAGAATAAGAAAATAATTTTCTATTGGATATGGATGAAGAAGAAGGTGGCAGAATTTTCCACTAGACGTTTGTCGTGCCAAAACGAAAAAGATAGAATTGATTAGGTACCGAATGAAGACAACACAAGATCGCTAGAAATGCTATGCGGACAAGCAAAGAAAAGAGTTAGAGTTTAAAGTAGGGGATATGGTGTTTATCAGAGTTTCCCCTCTTAGAAAGGTCGTGGGATTTGGGAAGTTAAGAGAGCTGACACTAAAGATTTGTTGGGTCTTTCCTAATTTTATAAAGAATAGGAAAACTTGCTTACCACATGGAGATACTGGATAAGTTGGTGGAAGTCCATGGCATTTTTCACGTTTCACACTTAAGGAAATGCCTTTATAACACATCCACTGTGGTAGAGCCTAATCAATTAGTGGATATTAAGATGGAGCTAATAGCATTCCATGCCACTACAAGTAGTGTAGAGCACAGAACTAGAAAACTCCACAACAAAGAATTAGGCTGGTTTGAGTGCAATGGGGGAAGAATCCGATAGAAAGCATGAAGACTTCTCATCCTAAGCTTTTCACCGGTAAACTTTTCTCTCAAAAATTAGATTTTGGTTGCATCATGGCTGCTAGATTAGATGGTAGGAGATGGTTGCTACACTTCTCACCACCACTTTGCACTCATATAGAAATTTTGTGCATGTTCAGGGTATTTTACATGCATGCTTATACGTCATAGTCACATATTCATGCTAGGATTGAGCTCACTTATAGTATGTATGCAATACATAATCACATTGCACTTTTGGATGAGTAGATGGATGTGTGGATAACTTGGTTGTATAACATGATTGTTTAGTGTGCGTTACGTTGTTCGTCATTGGAAAATATTTCGAGGATGATATTCTTTTTAAGAAGAGAAGAACATAACACACAGTAAAGTTAACCATAAATAAATTGGATAAATTAAATAAGATAGGGACAAAAATTGGTATTTGACCACGAAAGTTATGTCGTTGCATTCGTATTGAAACCGACCAATTTCTATGTATAATATGTTGAAAATGGAACTCAAACAGAAAAGGCATGGACGTTTAAAGTTTTCAGGTTAAAAATAATTTAAATAGAATTCAAATTCAAATAAATAATTAATTTTAAAATTTGAAATTCAAAAGTTAATAGTAATTAGACTTAGGGGTTAAGTAAACATTAAAATTAACATTAACGTTAAATTGCAATTAAGTAATACAATAAATTAAAAAACAATGGCACAAAATCTTCCCAAATTAGCACATACCGGTCAACCACTCCCCTTGGGTCAGTTGATCGCCAGCGGTTGATCGATGGGAGGCGGCGATCAACCGATTGTGAATGGTGGCGTTTATGGTTTTTGGACAATGAACGTGCCGAATTATATAATAGTAAACGACTTAAATCTGATGGTTTTAGTTCAACCACTATAAATATGAGTCTAGCCCTCTCACTTTTATTTACAAAATATTTTCGGACTCTTGCGAAGCTCTGTCAGTTCGTCTCTTTATAGATTCGAAAAAACTCCATTAGGGTTTCAAGTAAGATATCATATACATATATATATATTGTTTTCTATTTATTTTCTCAACCTATTAGTCTCTAATTTTCTGAATTAACATATATACAAATCATTTGCTTAGTGTGTGTGTGTGTGTGTGTGTGTCTATACATACATACATATATATCAAAAAGAAGAGATCTAGAAGAGATTATTAAAAGCGTGTCAAATCCAAAGGAGGCAAAATCAGTAATATACCATGAGCGGAAATCTTAGCTTTTCTATTTTAGTAATTGAATAGTATAGTTTATGTTTGAATATGCCTTAAGAAGTTTTGGTTTTGTGAAAACATCATATTATAAACCTCCAAAACTCCTTCAATGCGAAATGTCAATTCTATGTTGGAATCACGGTTGTTTATGTCAAAATAATGGAAATTATGTGGATTTGCAGGTTTGATAATTTTACCTTCTATCGCACTTCTTTTTTTTTGAATTTGGTTATAGGGTTTTGATTAAGGAATAGTTTGTAAGTTTCGAATTTTATTTGTAAGTTGCACTGCGTATTCACATGAATTAAATAGAAATTCTTTTGTTTATTTTTATGCGAAAAAGGAGTATAATAGAGCGTAAAAATTGAAATTGTAAGTTTCTATCATTAATTTATTCCATTATTTTAATGTAATTAGTTGGGTTTAAATTTCAATTGTATACAAGTCCGTTGATTGGAACCTTTGATGTGAATATTTAAATTTTGGTATTGTTGGAAATATGGAATGCGACTTGTATAATTGTTTAAAGATTTGACATTTAAACGCTGCTTTAGGGCATATATTCCACACATTTAGAAATTGCTAGGTGAGTGTGTGCGTGCACGCACGCGTGCGTAATTGGCATATAATTGCATAGTTAAATTGGTTATTAATTTTATTAAAATCCACGTTAGGAAGGTAATTAATGTTAAAGGCAAAATAAGAAAGATCACTTATAAGGCCTTAACTATGGAAAATGTGAGATGTGTGATAATATATATAGAGTCTGATATAAATTATGACTAAGTTATAGTGATGCGAGGTCAGTCAAAAGAACACAGAAGTCTGCTTAACTAATCTGGGTACCGATAGTGTGACTTTGGGGTTGATGTGAGACATCGTCTATAATAAACAGCTACGATGACGTAAGGTTAGTCCTAAACTCTATAGGGTAAGTCTACCCAGTTAATCTGGCTACCAATACTAACGAATAGTAGGGTTAATATGAGACATCACCATGCGATATGGGTCACAATACGAATGACCTGCTTCAAAGATTGAAGGTAATAAGTGGTTATGTGTAGGCCAGCCTCTTCTCTAAGTAGGAAGTAATAAATGGTCAGGATTATGTGTTATACATGGTAAAGGATATCTCATGAAATCGCCCGCTTCAATAGAAAGTATTAAGTGCTGAAGAGATTATGTGCAATGTCAGTTGGATAGTTACTAGTGAGAAGTCCACTTTATGATTATAAGTAGTAAATGACATGGACCTGCCTCAAACAAAGGTATTAAATGGTTGGAGTCCGTCTTGAGTACTATCTTTTACATTGATAGGACATTAAGTATGATAGATATGGGTTATTAGGTTGATAGCAAGTTGGCTATGGGCATATATTTGGAAGGCCTCTTATTTAAGTTTGAGAAAAGCCTTCGGGATTATATTTGAATAGACTTATGATGTAAGTAGAAAACGTAAGACATATTCCTATTTAAATTAAACTGCCTAAGTACTAAGATAATTAGGCTTGAGTTTTTTATTCACTAGACATATGTCGTTCTGATTCCCTCCTCATTACAACTCAGGTCAAGAAGGTCGGTGCTAAAGGCAAAGACGTTGATGAGACTTATGGTGTATTTATTTACTTGTTATTTTCTGTAATTTCTGATATACCTATGGAGAAAAAATGATGTTGCAATTTTAGAATATTGTACCACGGATAAGTAACGGTGATTATGTATATTGTGTTATGGTTTTTAATGACATTTCAAAGTTTGAATAAAATGGGTATTGTTATTATATTTATGATTTATCCTTCCCCCATGAGATTCTAAATGTGTAGATAAATGGCTCTGTATTTTTCTTTCTACCAACCAATAACCAGTTTTGAGACGAGTCTAAGTTTAATGGGCCTTTTTTGAGTTGGAATTTAGGTCCATTTCAGGGTGGGTTATCACAGATAAATTCTATCAAAATGTCACATCACTAGCTAAGGTGACATATGAACGTTATTACTCGAATTGTTCAATATTAGTCGCTGACTAAATTTACACCTGTGATTTGTACAATCGTAATGATGAATACTCCAAATAAACCATATAGTTTGATTCACTTTTAAGCGCTGTAAATAAATCAAATTGATTGATATTTTTAAAACATTGATTATTATATTATATTGATTTGTTTGTATACCATTAGCATTTATAAAGTGCGTAAATATAAGTTATAAATGCGCATATCAATATACGATATCGACAAAATTAATAAAGGGAAAACAATAATATAAAGAAGGAAAAAAATCTCTCTTTGATTAGGAATTAATTACCATCTTTATTTCATTCTTTTCATAAGTTTTTGCTCTTCGTTTTTTTTTCCAGTAGCTTTCTGACTCTCTCCTTCCTCTCTAATGGCCAAAATTTTGAGAGCTCCTGCCATGGCTAAGAATATCCTAAAAAAATACAAATTAAATTAGTTCATTAAAAGTGGTTTATCCTTATTGATGTTTTGCAAATCTGAAGGTTTATTTCTGAATCTAGGAGCTTTGATTCATTGTTCAATGTGTGATTTATTAGCTACATCCAAATGTAATTTTATTACTTAAATTCACCAACATATTTATATGATTGATATAATTAGATTTTATATGATTCGCCTCATGTTTTAATTATTCGCCTTGCCTTGTAAATTAAATCCCCTTTGCATCTAATTTTATTAAAAAATGTTTATCGTATTGTTTTGATTAATATGTTGTTCATCTTCCCCTGTAATGTATGTTCATGATAAATTAATGTGTTTTGAATCCCATATTACTTTTGATAACCAGTCATTATTCTCTGTATTATTTATATCGATAAATTTTTATCACAAATTTACACATGGTTACTTTATCCAAATTTCTTTTATTTTATTTTGAAAATTTGTTGAAAGCTAATTTTGAATGAGTTTTTTTAATATATTTATATAACATTTGCATACTTAAATGCAAATGAATTGTATATGTTAAATTATCTACTATTTCGACATTAATCTTTAACATTATATGGTAAATAGTTGGATACAATTGTTTCAATCCTTGTTTTTTTTTAAAAAATTGACTTAAGATTAATGAATGGATTTTAGTGCAAATTCCAATTCTTTGAAGTTTTCTATATTTAAAATCTCATGTAAATTTAAAGTAGTGCTTCATTCTTAAATTAAAAATTTAATGAAAACTATCAACCGTTAAATCAAACCTTTTATATAAATGTAAATATTCACACATCATAAGCTACAATAGTTACAAATATATGTTGTTTAGATCTACATTATTACATTGTAATAATCATGTATTGTAAATGGAAATATATATGTTTAGTTTAATTCATTTTTGTAAGAGGATTTTGTGCAATAATGCAATATTTTATTATTAAACCTTTCTTTAATTGAAATCATTCCCATTGATGTTAATTTTGGATTTCAAATTACTTAAAACAACTATAGGTTTTCACTTTATATATGCGCACACATATATTTATGTATGTATGTATCTATAATTATTATGAATGCATGCATATATTTTATTAATAAAAGCTTGAACAACAAAGACATGTGTAAATTTCGTTGATAATTTATAAATGTCATTTAATATATTAATTATTATAATTAAAAAGAGAGAGCAACGAAAGGTTTCTCTCACTTCATATATCGTCGTATCTTCTCTTTTCTAGTTGCATGGGGTAAGAGAGGGGAAAAAGGTTTTCTTCTCTAAATTCATTTATACATGTTTCATTTACACATATATACACCACTTATATACCACATTTACACTTCACACAAATGAATGTGTTTGATATATTCAATATAATACCTATAAGTTCAAGTTATATTCAAATCTCCATTTTAATAAATTAAACAAAATGAGATTTTATTTAAAATTATATTAGATTGGATCTAATATACATCTAGACTTCATAAGTTCGATAAAGATCCAAAATGGTAAAAAATGAAATTTACTAATTTCTTCTATTGCAGGCATGCTTAGTTACAAAAATGGTATCAAAGCAAAGTTGGTTAAGACGTTCACCTGGTACATTGGATATCCCAGGTTCGATCCCTGCAATTAGCATGATAGGGGGTTCCTGCATTGTGCTATGTGATGAAGCATTGCCTTTTATTTCTACATGTCGTGAGATGGTTGCGCTAGTCAAAAGGTTTCATGTAAAAATCACTCATGAGGCACTTAGTTGTGTCACCCTAAAGGAGTTTTAGTCGAGGCAACAATGGTATTAGAATCCAACAGTCTATGTGGTCGAAATTAGTCATATTATGGTTAACTAATTAAGCTTGACGACTTAGTACGATGCCTTTCTTGAAAGTACCGTCTAGGATTGAAATTGGGTAATCAAGTACCATGTCCTATCTAGTTATCGGCTTGGCTTAAAAAGTGAAGTGAGTCCAAGGGTTGCTCATAATAGAAAATGCTCAATTTAAATTAAGCATTGGGCTAATTTTCAAAATTGTTATGAAAATTAAAGCTAAAAATTCTAAATTTAAAAGTTAAATATAAAATGAAACGTGTTTATTATAGAAGTTATAATATAACATAAGTTTTCAAATGTTTGAAAAATAATGATATTTTCAGAATGTTTGAAAATATTTAAATACTAATTTTGAAAATTAAAATTATAACAAGATTAACAAAATGAATTAATAAAATAGGTTAATTAATTAATACTTATATATATGTACTATATATGTATATTATATATATATTGATACATGTTATGTTATTTTAAAGTGTTTAAGATAACCTAAGTATACACGTATGCGTATAAAATAAATTTTCGAAATTAATATAGTTTGATTAAAATTGTTAAACTCAATTAATTAATTGAAAATTAATTAAAGATTAAATAATTGAATAAATTAATTAAAGGTTATTTAGTTGAATAAAAGTACACATATATAAGATATGTGTGTCATACTATAAAGGATATAGCACGCATGTGTGTTTTTTATTCAATATAAATGTTTTACTGGAATAATATAAAATCAATTAAAGAGTTAATTGCTAAAATTAATTAAATATGATTTAATTAATATAACGTGACACATAAGATTATTATATAAATTAGTTAAAATAAAAGTTATATGATAATTGAAACTTATATAATACGAATGTATAAATTAAAGGTGAAATGTTAAGAAACCCAAATAGACTTAAAGAACAAATGCATGCGTGTAGTACGTATACCATGATTTTTGATGTGTCCAACACTTTAATCATA
Source organism: Allium cepa (assembly GCA_030765085.1). Taxonomy (NCBI): domain Eukaryota; kingdom Viridiplantae; phylum Streptophyta; class Magnoliopsida; order Asparagales; family Amaryllidaceae; genus Allium; species Allium cepa. The sequence continues at coordinate 950,339,614 of CM060934.1, read as the reverse complement.
AGGGTTTTCATAAGGAATAAATTATTCCATAAGTCGTCATCACTTAAATAAATATGCTAACGATTATGAATATTTAATATAAGTTTTTTCCTTTACCATTTATATATTAATAAATTACTTGCATACTCTCTAGTTGTTGAGATAACTCAAGCTAGAGATGTAATGTGTAGTATTATTAATATATTGACTAGATAAGGTAAGATAACTATATGTATGTTGAGCAAACTTAAGGTGCATGTACTATAATTAGGCCACCACGATATGGTAGGTACGAGTGAATAATTTCTTTCCATTTGTTGAGCAAAATCAAGGTCGAAATGAGGTTAGGAAATGGTTGAGTTGTTTATGATACAATCGATAATGAGTTATCTATCGTTTGTGGGGCTACGAATTGTTGAGCAAACTCAAAGTCAGAATCATAAGACAAACGAGTCGTAATACCCACTAATGAAGTAGAAAACTTCTATGTTTCATCTTAGAATTTGGAGAAACATAAAGGGCTGGTGGGAGCCTTATTAGAAAAATGAAATGGTAACATTTAACATTTAGAATATTGTAAGAACATCTGCTATGTATAATAAAATAATCTTCTTCGATAAATTAATGCACTAAATATAATTGATAAAATGTTTATCAATTAAAATATGCAAAGGAGCTGAATAAAATATTGACAAAGAAATATAGAATATACGTACCAATAAATTTTGCATGTTGATCCATGCAAGCGCCTAATTATATAACCATTAAATGCGTTCATAACTTGGTCATTTATGATTCTATTTGCTAAGACTATATATTGTATTCAATGAGTTTCAAACTCTAAAAGAAATACAAGAATGTGGATATTTGATACATATGCGATCACATATAAATGTTCTATGGTGAACGGTTACAATTCGTAACGTACAAAACCTAAGAAAGTTAATTGTAGCGTGAGATCGTGTATTAAATATGATTTATTATAATAATAATCTTATTGTGTTAAATGTAACACTAGACCAAAGGCTATAAGGTAGATCTAAGAATTCGATCATTTGAATGCAGTTTGATTAGTTTTTGTAAAGTGCAATTTATTTAATATCTTTAAAAGTTTAGGATGACTAAATGCACTTTTGTAAAGAGCTTGTTATGATATTGTAGTAAGGATTTCCTTTAATGGTTCGACTATTTAGAAAGGAATCTAATGTATAAGAATGGATCTAACTTACCACGGTTGGGATGAAGAGAGTAAATGGTCACTTTTCTTTCATAAAAATTTGAAAATGAGAATTGTAAAATAATTATAGATACTTAATATTAGAATGAGAAATATGGTATTTATTCCAAAATTATTTTCATATAGGATTGTTTTCTATGATATTATTTCTTTGAATTTAGGATACTTTATTTGAAAATTCTCGATTGTAAACCAGTTACAGAAATGAAATAAATAGCCTATATTAAAGGATTGAATAGAGCTTCGTATTTCATACGTTATTATCATAGTGATGGAAATAGTGGGAGCATGCCATATAACACTTTTAGTTGCATCAAGCTACGAAAACTATTTTTGTAAAACATACCAAACATTATTTATGAAATAATAATTATTTTTCAGTGTTGACTAAAAAATACACATAGTTTCATTTAAGTATGAATATTATGAATATTCATTACAAAATAAAACCATAATAGTGGTATTTTTGATGCATTGGAAAATACAAATGTATCTAAATTATTTTCCATTATTTTGGAATTATGGACTAAGCTAAGGTTTAGAGAAATAATTCTTTGATCATATGATTATGAATCATATTGTACCAATAAATTATAACTCAAAAAATAAAAGGCAATGCACTCATTCTATGGGAGCGATCATAAAAGTTGACGAACTCTACGAGTTGATACATATAGATGTATGTAATCGAAAGTCTGTTAATTCCAAAATGGTTCCACGTATTTCATTGTATTCACTGATGAGTTATCACAAACATGAATATGTGTATTTGATACATATGTAGTATGTCTATGATAAATTCATATAATATAAATCAAAAATATATTAAATAACATGCAATAGTAATTAAAACGACTGATTGAATAAATGAGTACATCAAAAAGAGTTCTAAATGTACCTCAAATGAATAAAAATTCAATCTCAAAAGTCACTCCTTCTTGTGATGCATTATGATGTATCGATAAGGAGTAATCGACCTTTGTTGAATAAAGTACAGTTAATTGTGAGTGAATTTGAGTTAACTTCTTTCTTTAAGGTCATGTACTCAAGAGTAATACAAAAAGTTAAAATTAATTTTATTTAAAGAATAGTTTACAAATTCATATGAGAGAAATATTTATAAGAAACTCCAAAACATCCTAGGCCAATGGGTTGGCAGGTTGGACAAGTCGAAAGACTACACATAATAATTGTATGTAAAGGATCATATACGAATTGCCCTAAAAAAAGCTCGAGAATGACAGTTATTTGATGAATAATTTATGTTTTGAACGTAAGTATTATAAACAAAAAACAAAATCAGTTATATATAAAAGGCAACTCATAAAGTGTTTGTGGATACCTATACTGTTGCACTGAGAAACGCTTGTTGTTTCATGAAATATTGACATCGTACCAAAGGAATTTGTTGAGAAATTATTAGCATTAAAATGGATTTTGATATGTTCTAAAGGTTAAACTGATTATGTGAGATGAAATGAAATTAATCTAACTTAAACGAACACATCACATTAAAGTATCTAATAAATATTCTCACATATTGAAGAGAAACTATGAGTTTTTTTTATCAAAGTTGAGAATTGGTAATCCTCAATTGTCAATTAAGCCATTAAGAATATTAACTCTACTATATGGTATGATGCACAAATTCGCAATGGATTAAGTACACTATAAAATATGATTTTGATAGTTGTTACCGAAGGGATGTGATCCATTGGCCGTGACGGTGCCTTTAAGCACAAAACTAATGCATTTGGAATTTAATGAGTAATGTTAATAAGAATAATTTCGTATATTTTAATTTTTTAAATTAGTATAATAGGTTCGTTATTCAACTTGCTCAAGTCAGTTTGGATTTACTCATAAAATTGTCGCTTGGTATTACTTTATGTTTTGGTACATTTGTGTTAAAATAGAAATTCTAAATAATGATTTAGACTTAACTATTTGCATATAACAACCAATGTATCTCGAAGTCAATGGTTGAGTTTGTGGTTTTTTGAATATGATCTAAGAATAGATATGAAAATGTCGTTCAATATGCAACAAAAAAATTAAACAAACTTTTTGATAAAAATGTCAAATAGTTTGATTATCCGTCAAAATGCAGAGGAAGCATGTGTTCATAGTATATAAAAGTAAAAGGTATATATATATTTCTAAACCATAAGTGTAACGACCCAGAATTTTAATTAATTTAAAATTGTATATTTAATTAATTTTAAATATTAATAAGTGAAATTTATAAGTCGAATAAATTTTATTTCGAATAATTGGATTTAATTGGATAAATTAAATCGATAATTTAATATGTTAAATTGCAGAAATAATTGAAAATTGGGTTAAATATGATTGAAAATTATTTGTAAAATTTTATTTTATCATATTGGAGTTAGAACGATATTTTAGAACTTTTAAAATCGAATTAAAAGTTAATTTGTGAAAATTGAATATTTTAATATTTAATCGACTAGTGAAATTAGTCAATTTTTGAACAGTCTCAGAATTGGACGAAACTAGTTCCATTGGATCCGTAATAGTTAGTTATTATCGGATTTCAATTTTCGTAGCAATCGGAGTTATCGTTTGATCGTGGCAGCTCGAAACGCATCGAAATTGTTTTAATATTAATTTGGCAAAGTTAAAATAGTCATTTTTCAAAAAGTCTCGGATTTCGACGAAACCAGTTTCATCGGATCCGTAATGTGATATTATTGTATGGTTTCAAATTTCAAATCAATCGGATTTATCGTTTGTCCGGTGCAAGCTAAAACGCCTAGAAAATCGTTTAATCGGTTTAATTTTAAATCGATTGTTTATTGCCATAACTCGCACAGATGACCGAATTAGCTTCCCAAACCTGTTCCATTGTGTCCGGAACGTGGGGTAAACCCTAGAAACGCTGGTCACCGCGCGTAAATCGGAGTTTGGAAATTCCGGAATGAATAGTGTTTCGTTCGATTTTCTATAAATAGACCATCCTCTCTTCACAAATTAAAAAAAACCCTAATATTCTATAGCCGCCGCCACCAACAATCAATGGCCGAAATTTCATAACCTTCTCCTCCAATTTTCTCTCAATCTACACATTAATTCAAGAAATTATCAACTACAAAGGTGTAGAGCTCTCCGAGCTCGATACATCAAACAGTGGGTTTTCGTTCTAGGGCTTTGGATTGGCCTCGATCTGTCGAACTAGGGTTTCAGTTCGAGCTCGTTTTTAGGGTGGAGGAGGCAGCCGAGTTCAACAATATTGGGGGCGGTGGCGCACAGCATGGTGGCGCAGGCAGGGGTGTTGCTCGATCGATGTCCGGTCGTTGATATGGAGGAGCGGCGTTCGAATTTGTGAGCGTGTGTATGGGTTTCTCACGTAAATGGAACCTGGGGAAGAAATAGGGGCATGCGGCCTGATGGGGGAGGGGGGGGGGAGACCAGATCCAACGGCCAATATTGGTTAAGTTTAGAAAATTATAAAATAATGTTGTAAATTATAATATATAAAATCGTGTAAACTTTGAAAAATCATATTTTTTTCATACGAGGTCGAAAACGCGCGAAACAGGAAGCGTTTGAATCGTATGGACGAGCACTACGCTATGGAATTGGATTGGAGTCGTTTGGAGTTAGTGAGAATTTCGGGTAAAATTAAACGCGCGTTTAATTTTATTCGAAATAAATCGCTAAAACGAAATTGAAATCAAGGTGAGAACTTCTCACTCAATCGAATCAGTTTCGATTTTAATTTTAAATAGTTAGATTTAAAATATTTGAATGCATGTTTGAATGATGATTGTTATCTATTGATTGTTAAAATAGACATTATGCGCCGTTAGTAAGCGGATGTTATTTATTAAAAACATATACCGCGAATATTTCATAAACAGTGAAATTGGTATTATATATAATAGCAATATATATATATATATTGACATATATATATATATATTGCAGTTGTTGATTTTCCCGCATTGTATAGCGGATGAGACCCTATTGCGCCGTCTATTAAGCGGATAATATTTTAAATTCCATATACAGCGATAATTTCGTACTGGAACGGAATTGGTATTGTGCTAATGTTTTTGGATGCAGGAAAACAAGTTGGAGGGATCCAACTGGATTCCTCAACAGTATTTATTTGATTTCAGATATTTTGATATTTGATGGATTATCATATCGATATATGATGTCGTTGTTTGTCGTGATTGACTATTTGGTGTGTAGCATCATTGGACCAAATTTGGAATTTTAAAATGATTTTTAAAGTGATTTTTGAAAATATACTATATTTTTGGAATTGATTCATTTTAAATAAAAAAACGATATAATTTTAATGTTATAAAAATTATGGTTTTTGAGAAATATAGTTAAAGGTTGATTTTTGAATATATGAGGCTAGTGATTTTATAAAATAGTTTAATCGGGATTTTTGAATTTATTATGAAAAGTTGAAATATAGGATTTATAAAATTTGATTATTTTATAAATCAAAGAGAATGGTGAAATTATAAAGGACTTTAAAGACATTTTGAAATAATAATATAAATTGATTTATATAAAAGATTTATAAATTGATAATTTGTAAATTTAAATATTTGAATTATAAAACGAGTTTTTATAAGTGTTAGAATGAATTGTGAATGAATTTCACAAATGAATGAAATTTATAGGATTATAAACGGTGAAGTTATAAATGGAATTTCATAAGCAGTAGGTTTATAAAATTTGTAAAGTTATTTGAAGAATAAGATTTGGGTAAATAAATGAATCTTATAAGTTATAAGATTTATAATTTGGGAAGTTAAAGGAACGATCTTGGAAACAAATAAACTATAAGTATTTGACTTATAATATGAACTTTTGTTATATAATTGAGTTATAAATCGAATAGGTTAATAAAGGAATTTATAAATGGAAGTTGTTATAAAATAAATAATAAAGGAATTTATAAACATTGTTTTATAAATTCGCAACAACTTATTTTGATAAGTAAATTGTTATAACTTATTTATGGAGTTATATTCACATTTTAGATAGTGAATAATCCTTTAAAATAAAATGAATAGAAATGATGAAATTGGTTAACGTTGTATATTCACGTTTTTGAATAGTAAATAATATGTTAAAGGAATTGTTTTGAATATGATGTTTTAAATAGAATTAAAACGATCTAACGATGTTTTAAATGTGTTGAGATTCGAAACCATAGATTTCAACATTTATTGTTGAAATAGACGTTTTCGAGAAATAGAAGGAAATGGTGGACTATAACACTGTTGTTATAGTAAATGATTTCCGAAAGGAAATATTTTGTATAGTATTGGGATTTATATATCTATTTTAATTTCGAATCCCTGTTCTAGTGATTTTGGGACGTCGTAACGATGTTTTACGTAACATTCGGTTTGGCCCAAATAAATATGTTTAAGAGAATGATTTCCTTAAAGAATGAAATATATACTTAATCTCGATTTAAGTATATTGAATATTTTCCAAGTGTTGAAAATAAATGGATTTGTGAATTACTTATTTAATAAGTATGGGAATGTTTTCCAATATAAAGGGAATATTCTGAGAATTTATCTTTTTGAAGATAAATTGAAAATGAATAATTGAAATCGTGTATTCATAAATATTTTGGAATATAAATTCATTATGGAATTTATAAATGAAAAGGGGAATTTGTTTAAAAATAAACGTTGATTTATTTTTGAAGTATTGAAAACATATATCTTGTAAAGATATGAATTTTAGGAAATAAATAATTTGGAAAATTATTTGGAATCTGGTGATGTTGTGCATATCCATTTATAGTTCAATAACCGACTATCAATATTTACCTTTGAAAGGTATTTGTTGTGATTTGTTTGAATTGGAATGCCACACTTATTTTTAAATTATTGCGCTCGTTATTCGGATTACCCATTCCGAATAGTGATACGACGTAATGGATAGCATTGATGACCGGTGTTGAAGACCAGATATTTGTGAGAGAGATAGGATGACCTGTCGATTGACTCTGCACCGAGTTGCTCCGGTATAGAGTTCTCCATATGTGATGGGGAATCCGATCAGGATTGTGGATATCTGGATTGCAAGGACTTCTTTGTAAGTGCCTTCGGTTCTGTTCGAGCCCGGAACAGACTTGTATGGATTGTATGTCTGACATTACAAATTGAGATATAAAGCCGATTTCTTTCAAATATATTTCTGTTGGTGGCGGAGAATTTATTCTTTTAGCTTAACACCCTTCTATGAGACATACGAGCTCAGAGGTTATGTAGTTGAAGGTTATCAGCGATATATTCCCAATTTGGTAATGTGACATGCTGAGTGTTGCTGTGAAATGATCATTGTGTTGATCATTTGTGATAGGATCATTTGTTTGATCGTTTATCTTTGTGATCATTTCTATGATCATTTGTTGACCCAAAGAACAGCTTTTGTATAAAGCGTGGCTTTGTGGACAAGACTTCGTCGAGCCTCACACCCCGGAATGGTCAAAACAGGAAAGATGCAGCAAGGTTATGAGGGGTAGCTCCCTTTAGGGTATGTGCATTTCCTTCTGGAAAAGGGTGGTATCATGGTATGGGGCCCAGATGCTTACTCATGTTGAAACACTTTATTTATGATTGTGTGATGTTGATTGCGAGCGCTCGGTTAAAGGTCCCAAAGGACCGGGGGATGGCATACTCGTGTCAGTAGTTACACAGTTAGGGGTAACCCGACATTGTGTTTGCAGAGATCCGGTTTGGTTCTCGGGGACGTCCTTCCAGAGGCATTCTCATGTGGCAATAGGAAGTTCCTTGGCCTGACCATTTGTTGGAAATCCAAAGAAACAATACGAGACTTGTACGGTTTTAGTTGTAGAACCTGCCATCTAATATGGTAGCTATAGTAAGCATAATATAATGGTACCTATGTTGGCTAAGATTTATATTCTACTTTCGAAATGATTTTCCCTACACTATGCACTAGTAATAATATCAAATGTTTCTTTTTAATGCGTATCAAGCATCTTTGACTAACATAAGAAGAAATCTCCTTCAAGTCTGCGTTTGCATTGTGTGTGTGGTGGGAGGTCTTATGGTAGTCTCATTCTTAAAAGCATTGCGAATTGACTTTAAAAATATTCCTCTATTTTGATTTTAAAGATAAATAAACTGTTTTGAATTCTCACACCAGTCACATGACTGACTCGGAGTTTATTGTTTTCCTTCATAAACTCTGGGTGCCCACAAAATTCCACACGGGCAGTCAAGAGTTAGGTTTATCAGGATATTCTGGAATTCAGGAGTTGCTGGAGGCAAGTTGGATGGCATGGCGTATTACTAGTTTATATAGTATTTCTTTTCCGCTGTTTGTTGTTGTCTGATGTTGTACACTCTGATGTAATGAAATGTAATGTAATGTAATAACTGATATAGCTCTTTGTTTAAAGATTATTCATTTATTATTATATGTTGTTCCGCTGCGATTGTGAGATTCTGATGTTGTTGTTTTCTTTCTTTTCCGTTCTATTTTCTTTTCTCTCTATTTTCTATCTTTTTCTCTCTTCTTATGCCTCTTTCTTTTTCTTAAACATTGATAATTCGTATTTCCGTTCATCTTGAGTTAATCTATGGAGATTAGTGTATATTCAAGGAGTATGGATTTGCGGGTCTTCACAATAAGTAAACAACACACCACCGATTGTTAACGATGTACTTGTGTTAAAATCGGCTTTAGTGGTTTCAATACTCGACGTTGGATTTGCAATGACGTCTCTTATAAATAGTATAAAAGACATTAGGAATTCCTAAACAATATGCAGAAACACCTTACTAAAATGTTTAATAAGGAACATATGAAATAGATTCCTTATGCATTGGTAGTAGGAATTAGCAAACATGTTATGTTTGTTTACGATATCGTTATGTATTTAATACATGAAGCAAATATCAAGTCCAAACTGATATAGCTAAATGGTTGTTTGAGATGTTCTCGTGTATCTTTGAAATACTAGAGAATTGTTTATAGAAACAACGAACTCTTTATGAAAGAGTGTTCAGACTCAAATTTCATAAGTGATGTTGTACAATATGTCAATAATTAATTCAAGTTAAGTAGCTTTAAGCTGAAAATGTTCTAAATGAAACATTGTGACTGAACTAATGAAAAGGTTATGTACACAGCCTTGAATAGTGCCACAATACACACACACATACATACATATACACACACATAAATTTGTAACCGAGTTTGGAATGATTCCAAGCATTAAGAATACTAATTATTGTTGTATGACAACAATGTAATAATAAGAGCTCACTAGAAGTCGAGAAACATACTCCAAATAGTTAAACCAACATAGCGATTTATTCATGAAAGGCCTAACTCGATCGGCTCTCATCAAACTAATTGAAGGAATGAGATAGAGATTGCATAATTGACCTCAAATGCAAGTGGGAGACAGATAGAGTTAGGGGTATGCTCTAGGTACAATTAAAAGTATATTTAACAGAAAATCCATAAATGGTATATATTGTGATAATAGTTACAAGGTGTTGTAACTATGAATAATTTATCACAATGAAATTAAACATATTGTTTGAAATATTCCTAGTCAAGATGTATTCTGACTAGATATTGATACACTGGTTGAGACTAGAGCACATAACACTCTCTAAATGTTAAGCATTATATTACTCATGACTACTGGGAGCACCAAGTGGTTACGTACTGATAATTACTGGATAACTATGGAAGACTCACTTGATAGTTTTCTATTGGTTAACATAAATAAGGTCAAACAGAAAATATCGATGTGACAAAGTTACATGGTTATCTTGACATGAGAATACCTTTGATCTTCAATATGGAAACTTCACTTTGATACTAGTTAAATCATGGCACGACATCCATCGAATGACTATAGTTGAGTCGAGTGGAAGCATTGGAAGTGAAACATTATTTAAGAGAGGATTTTGTTGAATATGCGAGTATATGATTTTTTTTTTGATGATAATAGACATATATATATTCATTTAAATGTATTTGTTAAATGTATTATTTTATTTTTCACATGATTAAACAAATATTTACTGAATAAAATAAATAACATAGTTTAAATTCAAATGGATATTTTATTCAAACAAATATTTATTACAATTTTGAATCGTACAAATTCAATCCCTCACTATACATATACAATTTTGATTACAATACAAATTCAATTACATCACAATCTTTCATTTATAAATGTCCTCACTACATGTCGCTCATCCACTCATAATTTATCCTCAACTTCATTCTAGATTGACTCCAGCATCCGAGCAATCTGTAAAAATAAATTTTGACGCAGCAAAATTGAAAATAAAATATTTGTGTGGTATAAAATAAAATGTATTTTGAAAATTTTATTTTCCTTAGTTATTTGGGTTATTCGTCATCATTTAATCCGAATTCATCATACATGAACAGCTTGTGACATGCACAGTGTATCACTATACATGCCACAAGGTCGTGCACACCGATATATGCACTTGATAAAATTACAGGGACAAGTGAGCACAAGGTCAAACCCAAATTAAAAGCCGGGTTCAACTCAAGTGCAATATAAATAAAGTCACGATATCAGCATAAGGTCAAACCCGTGCTACAAGCTGGATTCAACTCAGGTGCAATTCCCAAAGTCAAAATGAAAAGTGACGTGCACAAGAAAACAATCTAGCTGGTCAGATATGGAACCAGAGCTATAGTTTCAAGTCCACAAAAACATCAACCAATATCAAACTGCAACAGGCCTCAACATCAAGACCATCAACCAGGCAACAAACAGTGAATCAAGATACAAGACTCGAACTCATAACAGTATACAGGTAACAAGACCACATGACAAATATGATATGGGTCGAATAAGTAAACAACATGCACAGGTAAAGATATCAAGTTCACAAGTCAGACTCAATGAAGACTGAATCAAGACATCACATACATATGTGTACAAATGTACACAATGTACACATGAATACAACAGTGGACAATGCAAATGCAGACTAATTTAAACAATACAAACTATGAAATTCATTCTTCTCATTTCCTCATTAAGCAAACTACAAACCACCAAATCCATAGAAATAAATCCACTAAAATTTGAGTCATTCAATGCAATTATCAATATTTCCCGACTATTAGCTATGAAATAGTCAATGTTGGGGTTTATGTTTCATCAAAACCTTATAAACTACGGTTGCTAATTGGTTTACAATAGCTTAAAATTATCCAGATCTTCCTTGAGCTTTAGGTTTATCGACCTTTTTATGAGGAAAACTTGATCTGCTGTTGAGTTATTTGCACAGACCACCTCCAATTTCTTATAGATCTTAAAAGCTGATATTTCATTGACAACAAAATGAAATACTGTATTCTCTAGATAATATCTAATAGCCTCTATGACCTTTCTATCCATTATCTTCCATTTCTCTTCTATTATAGTTTTTGGCATTCCTCTTATTCTCCAATGGCCAATGAAGATTACTAAGATACAAGTAATCCTCCATCATATCCTTCAAATTCTCCAATTCCTCCCATTTGATTTTTCAATAGATGTTTTGTAACAACCTAGAAATTCAAACATTTCGTATTTAAATATATGAATTATCTAAATATTTAAATCTTAGATTAAATGTTATTAAATAATTTTATAATATTGTTAGTCCTCTTTTAATTAATAATTAATGATGAGAAACTTGTTTTTAAAATGTGTTTACAAAACTAAATAGTTTGAAGAAATATCCATAATATGATTGAAAATTGTTTTATCGACAAACGGCCATTTACTTAATAAATATTGCTCGAACTTTTTTGGGCATGTCTAATATGTTAATGGTCGCTAATTAGAAATTAAAAATATTTAAGGGTATATGGCTAACTGATTTCATTTGATGATGTCATGGGTGATGTCATGGTAGATATTTTGGTGGAAGGCTTAAGGGCTAATAAGAGGAGATATTTTGGATGGTAGAAGAACATGGAAAGGAGCATGCTTATAACCTTATATACAAGGTTTAGGCGGTAGGGTGACCTATTAAATAACTATACCTAAGATCTTCATAAGTTAACAAAATCATTTTATAAAGTCATGAACAAAAAGTTAGCTTCTTCATCCTCTTCTCTCTTCTCATTAACTTCCCCAAATCAAGTCAAATGAAGCCCAAAGTCCCTTAAAATTTAGCAAAGGCCCTAAGGAAACCTAGGAGCAAGGGAAAGAAATCAAATATGAAAGGAAGGAGGCTTAAAGATAGGAAACATGGGAGGTTGTGAGCAATTTAGGAAAGGAGGAGGAGGCCGAGAGCAATTTTGGAGGAAAGGTGGAATCTTTAGGTTGTTCGGTGATGGTAGGAAGTTGTTCTTGTATTCTAGTGTATTGTGCTTGAATTTAATCAAGGTTAGGGTTGAGTTAAATCACCATTGAAGTATATATATTATGTGTATATATGTTTATTGTGTGAATATAAAGTTAAAGCAAAGAACTAATGCAAGTTATAACTTTTGGACTCTTTGCTTTAGAAAGCAAGTGACAACTTTGTATTATATACAATCATCCATATTACCTACTACAACATGTAACATAGCCTTGAATTTTTGTTTACATGTTTTGTTTGGTTGTGTGTGGCATTGAAGTGTGTTTGAAGCGAGAAAGGTCGCTATAAGTGCATTTCATAAATCCCTAGTGTTTAACTTCTTTAAAAAGGTTATACGTGAATATATCGTGAAAGTACACATTTTGATTATACTCTACAATTATACCAGTGTATGGGATAGTGAGGAAATGTTTTGGAAAATAAAGAAATGGTGGAACAAAGTTGCAAAAGATAGGAAAGAAAATGTCGCAATATGAGCACTTTGTATATGCCCTACTTTTGGGAATTTCCAATATGATTTTACAAGACGTCCTTATCGGTTTCTTTGCATGGTTTTTAAGTAGTCTAAGCATATTACTTAATGTAAAAAATTTGGATCTAAAACCTTTATTTGGATGGATAAAACCAATCCTAAACTTTCATTCTCTTTGAACATACTCCCTGTCCAGTACCTTTTACAACACTTATAAATGTCGTCCTTGACCTTAAACAACATTTCTTGCCTGCTACAACATTGTTTTGGTGTTTTATTGTTTTAAGAAAGTTCTATGATTTTAAACAAGTTTAAAATATGTTTAAATTAATTATTTTTATGACCTACAACACACTATACACTATCTATTATATCGCAATATGTGCTTATTAGATGGTTTAGTTCTTTTGATGGGAAAACCATTTCGTTGATTCAGATACTATTTTAGGCCTCATTTTTTTGAGTTTCTCACATTAGATTTATCTCTGACTCTTGGTTTTTATCTTTTCCTTAATTCCTAAGGTGCTCTTTCAAGCGGTTTGAGAAAGACAGGTTTTTGTTGATATTTTTTGGAGCTCATGAAGATGAGCTAGATGTTTTCACATGCCGTAGTATTCTTATTTCCACCGTGTATATACCAGCATTTCTGAGCATCGACTGTTATAACTGTCCAAGCCAATGATTGTACTTAGAATGGTAACTATGAAATGCCATGTAACTTAGAATACCACTTTGTACTATCTTTTTGATATTATATATTATCATTCCAATGTGAGATTCACATGTTTTGTTGTCTTCTTTCTTGTTCATTTTATTTTTACCTTTTTTACCCTAACAGTCCATTTTCCAGCACGCGAATATCATGGATGTATTAGTGTCAATATTTTAGGATGGAAAAGGTTGGCCTTTACAGCATCGCATTAGAGCTGAAGGTTAAGCGAGAACCTTGACTTTCGTTAGGTAGTCTCATTAAAGATAGGGTAAGCGATGCCCTAGAATGGGTTGGGTGTATTGTACATATGAAAGCATATTTTTATTTGTTATAAACATATGCCTTAAATGTATTTCCAACTGCGAAAATTAAAAGATCTTATATATAGATAATTTATATAAGTATGATTTGTAACATAGTTTAATTAATGTAGGGAATGATGATCCTTATTAATTAGTTTAGCCATGCCCTACCAGTTTATGAGCATTGCTATCCTTTATTGATTTATTTGTCATGTTCGACCAATTTATGAGCATTTATTATCATATATTGATTGTTGATTTATACTCGACCAGTTTATGAGCAGTTTATCTTTATACAGCAGGGTTGGGTAGACAAAATTTATGGGTGCAATGAAACAAACACCTTGTGATTAGAATTTTATAGTTTGACTATAAGGCATTTGGTGATAATGTTGAGTTGGAACTTAATTTTAATTAGATGTTTATTATAATTTAAAGGAAAGATAAGATATCTTGGAAATAAGTATTTGTGAAATGATTTTATATAAGAAAGTGATTTTATATAAGTATGATTTATGAAATATGGTTTCTAAACGAAGAGGATTTAAATTGATATTTTAAGGACTTAAATTCCAGTGTCTTTGGAAATGATTTCAAAGATTTTGGAGAAAATAAAAATAGTGTTATTTGAAATTATTTGTGAATATTAAAATCATGAAAAGAGTTTTAGGATTTGTTTGAGTTTGAGGTTGCTCTCGGAATCAGCAAGTCAATTCAGGAACAAAGTAAATTAATGTTATCTAGTTCAAGTGGCTCGAACGTGACTAAAAATGGGTGAGAAATATGCTCGGATCATAAACACTTCTCGTGAGTATTACCCTTCTCAGTAAGAGGATGTATTATTCGACTTGATAGGACCTATATCCTTGGTATCATTTTCATGTTACTCAATCTATATATGTGTGTGTGTGTGTGTGTGTGTGTGTGTGTGTGTTCTATAGATTTTAAAGTAAACATTTGGGAAACTGGTTTGTAAATTGAGATCGTAATACTTAGTACTATTAGACGAAGTATTTAATACCACTTTGAAAATAATTTTTGGTTAAAACCCAGAAGTATGATTTAATGTACAAAAGGTATATGCATATATTATTATTTCAAATAGTTCGAAATAAAACCTGGATGTTCAATTCTAAAGTTTCCTTTAAAGAAATCTAGGTATAATGCGTAGTAGTCTATCACATAGTAGTTTTAGTAAATCACATTTTGATAGCAGCTTTCCATATAGAAAAGTTTTGTATGTATGCTATGTAGGAAGCCCAAGTAGTAGTAGCATAATCCAAATAATTATGAAACCTTTTTTTGTTTTCTCGTTATAGTAAAGAGCGTCTAATAAATAAGCAAAGCTTTGATAAGTTATTTTATGATGCATATATCCTATACAAGTAGGACAATGTTGTACGTTCGTCATTTTATGATGTGTTTGTTCGGTAGTTTTCATTTTTTAGGTTTTTCAACGATTTTGGATAGCCCAAACCTTCTAAAGAATTATAAAAATTGAAGCTAAGTGTTTTATGATATGTTTTACAAATAAAGTTACATCTTTACAAAATGTTATAAACTTGAGGTATGTTTTTTGAAATTCTTCAATAATGATTTTAGTATTGAATGATATAATATTTATGCAAATGAATGTGATTTAAAAAGTAATTGGTATAATTGAAGAAACTAGTAAGATAAAATACGTAAAATGTACGCAGACCATTTATTCGCATGGCAGTTCTTAATCTAGGATCTGAGTGCTTAAGTTATTGGTGATTTACATAGGTCCTAGCTAGAATTTTCCACTCGATTCTTGATGGCGAATACTTGAAACGGATTCTTGACATGATCCCAAGGTTTTCTATTATAGTATATGATTATGTAAGAGAAACAAAGATATCTAATCAAGGTAATTGATTGGAGTCTGCACTAGAAATGTCAACTGATCTATATTATTTTCGAAGTTAAATTTATTTGATCGAGCAAGTGATCAGATCAGATATCACGTACGAATGATCCATGCAAATTGTACATGCTAATATATATGCATATTAAGTTTTGTTGGCTTTTGGAGAGTTTAGGTAATGACTCTTTGATTAGTTCTAAGATAGCACGAATAATCTTTTAAGTAATAACCGAAGACTGTTCAGCATAAGATATGCTTAGTGAATTATTTATTGTCCTTGTACGACGAGAGAGTTTTTGAACCTGAGCAAGCCATAAGCTTTATTTGCTAGGAATTTTGGATATCATTGAGTATAGATGTGTATTTGTTTCTTTTAGTTGTTGGTCATGTTAGAATTACGAGGATGAAATGTTTTAACTAGGGGAGAATGCTACCATCCAGAACTTCAATTTAAATATCCGAATTGTTTAAATATATGAATCTGGGATTAAATATTATTATATTGATTTTATAACCTTTTTAAACCCCTTTTAATTAATAATTAATGACGAGAAACTAGTTTTTGAAATGTGTTTACCAAAATAAATAGTATGAAGAAATATCAATGATGTAACCGAAAATCGTTTTATCGGCAAACACTTTTTTACTTGATAAATGTTGACTTTTGGACATGTCTAATATATTAATGTACCATTAAGTAGAAACTAAAAAAATTAACTGGGGTTTAAGGCTAACTAATTTCACATTTGATGATGTCATGTTAGATATTTTGGTGGAAAAGCCTTAAGGCCTAAGTAAAAGGAGATATTTTGGAAGGTGGAAGCACATGAAATGGGGCATGCTTATATCCTTCCATATGAGGTTTAGGGGGAAGGGCTACCTATTGAATAACTCCAATTAAGCTCTTCATAAGTTCACAAATTCATTTTATAAAGTTATGAACAAAAAGTTAGCTTCTTCATCCTCTCTTCTCTTTAACTTCCTCAAATCAAGTCAAATGAAGCCCAAACTCTCTCAAACTTTGGCAAATAGCCTAAGGCAGCCTAGGAGCAAAGTAAAGTAACTTAAGATAAAGGAAAAGAGGCACAAATTGGGGGGGGGGCATGGGAGGCCGTGAGCAATTTAAACAAGGAGGAGGAGACTGGGAGCAGTTTTGGAGCAAAGGTGGAATCTTTGGCTTGTTTGGTGATGGTAGGAAGTTGTCTTGTGTTCTAATGGCATATGCTTGAAGTTAGTAAGGGTTGGGGTGATTTAACTCACCACTAAAGTGTATATATTTGTGTGTGTGTTTGTTGTGTGACTATGAAATTAAAGTAAATAACTAATGAAAGTTATATCTTTCGGAACCCCCTTGCTTTGGAAAGCAAAACAACTTTATACTACGTATAATCACTTTTATCACCTTTTTTAACATGTAACATGGTCTTAACTTTGTGTTTACATGTTTGGTTTTGTTGGTTGTGACATTAATGTGTGTTTGAAGCGAGAAAGGTCGCTATAAGTGCACTTCATAAATCTCTTGTGTTTAACCTCTCTAAAATGGTAATATGTGGATATATTGTGAAAGTATATATTTTGATTTTGCTCTACACTTATAGTAGTGTATAAGAAAATGAGTAAATGGTTAGCAAAATTATATAAATGCAGGAATAAAGTTGCAAAAGATAGTAGTGAAAAAGTCTCTATATGAGCACTTTGTATATGTCTTGTTTTTGGGAATTTTAAATATGAATTTGAAAGATATTCTTAAAGGTTTCATTGCATAGTTTACAAGTAGTCTAAGTATACTACTTACTGCAAATTTTTTGGATCTAACCTTTATGTGGATGGAGAAAACTGGGCATAAATTGTCATGCCTTCGAATATGCTCTTGTCCAGTATCTTTTACAACACTTATAAATGCGTGTTTGACCTATAATAGCATTTCTAGCCTGCTGTAGCACTGTTTTGGTATTTTGTTGTTTTAAGCAAGTTTTTTTATTTTAAATAAGTTTAATATGATGTTTAAATTGATTATTTTTATGAGATATTTTTAGAGAGGTTTAATAACAGGTTTTAAAGTATTTAAAAAGTGGTTTGAAGTTTAAATATTATTTTAATAATTATTTACGAATTTTTAAAGTAAATGGTTTTATAAATAAAATAAGTTTTTTATGATTTTCTTTGAATTCTAAATTAGTTATTTTTAAGTAATACTATATATGGATGTTTAAAATGTATTTATAAGTATTTTAAAAGTGTGTGTATACATAAGTATGGAAAAATAAGTTAAGTATTTTATATAAATGGATAGAGGTGGTTTTGGTTATAACATTTAATTATAATGAATGGTTTTGAGAAGTTATTAAAAAGTATATTTCTTTGTTAAATAAGTGTAGGTATACTTAGATCTTTAAAATGAGTATTTTAAACATAATGTTGAGTATAAAATGGTTTGGGTTTTTAATAAACAATGTTTATTAACAATTTTTTTAACCCTTTTGAATATTCTTCGGAATATACTTTGTTCTTTAAAATGAGTATTTTAAAGATGTAACAACCCTAGATTTTTATGTATATTTTAATTTTGACTTTATTTCATTTTGAAATTTATTTTAAACTTGTTTCATTTCTTTCATTCTTAAATATAAACTTTGATTATTATGTGAATTATAATTCCAACTGGTATAAATTGAATTTTTACTTAAAGATGGATTTCTGGTCAAACTTTGACTTTTTAAATTTCAAATTTAAATATTTAAATAATTAAATTTTATCTTTTATTATGAAAATAGATTTAATAACTTGAATACTGCTTTTCGTTTCGTTGAAAACAGATATAAACTGTGAAAGTTATGTATATTTCAATATTGAGTGTAATTTGTTTTATTTAGCAATTTTGTCTATTTTAAATTATATAAATTATATTTTCTTTGTCATATTTTATTTTAATATGTGACAATATGTTATTTTATGTATATTTTTGTTTTTTAATATTTTTAAAGAGATAATATAATTTTCCCAAAGTTCATTCTGTCTATTTTCCATTTTTCTAGACTAATTTGCAATTTTGTGCTATTTTCTTATTTTAACCTTATATAATTAATAAATATTTACATATATTTTATATTTGCTATATTTTCGAATTTGTGACTGAAATTATTATTATTTTCAGTAATATAAACTTATATAAATAAATTATAGGAAATTTGAAAGGTCTTAAACTTTTTATATTCCAAAGTCCTTTAATCTTCCGCCTTTTTATTTCTTAACCTACATCTTTCCATTATGGCCGTGTGTCTCTTTCTTTATAGCTGCATCTTCTCATTTTTCATGTGAAATTTTTTTTCTCAAACTTCCTCAAACAAAACAAAAATCACAGCTATCAATTGTTTGATCAAAGTTTTGGTGAGATCTCTCCTTCTTTTTCCTTGTTTTATTGTTTTCTACCTTGTAATTGCACTTGTTCTTCACCTTGTTTGGATCGGATACCTCCCCTCCAGCCATGGCCGACCTCCACCACCTCCTAGCCTGATCAACCACCATTCAAGTCCATCTATAGCCCAGGCCGAACCCCTCCATAGCAAGCATCACCACAAAATTCCACAAATACATCACCTAACATTGCAAACCGAGCCAACCTTGATTCCATCACCCACAACCACCTCTAGCCGCCACTTCCTCCACCACCACCAGTCTGACCTGACCTCCACCCTCTACCACGTCACCCACCACCACCTGGACCCACTGGCCGCACCACCTAGCCACTGGCCGAGCCAAACTATAGCCTTGTGATGATGTTATTGCACTGTAGTTGTGTTGCACCTAGACCTATTCACATTCAAAGAACAATGTAGGCCGACCATTTGGGACCTAAACCAGAGCCTTTTCCACCCCTAAACCGAGCTTATACCCTACCTAGCTGAAGAACATGAGGTTGAGAACAAGTACGATTCATTTGTTGTTGTTTGGGCATTGAATTCTATTGTGATTTGATGTTAAATTTGTGTTGAAACTTTCATATAATTGTATTGTTTTGTGGATATGTCATCAAGGCATATAGCTTTGGCTCTCCACTCTCAAGTCCTTTCCGTATTGTCGTGCCTTCGTAGTGTCGGTATTGTTTGCTTTGGTGGCAATCTCCAGCTTTGAGCAAGTGAGTTATTCTCACCAGACAATATGTACATATATAACTAGTAAATTGACCCCTCTTGAATCTGTAAAATGCATTATCATGTTACACCTGCTATATCATGATTATATGATGTTCACCCGTGCTTAAACACCCATTATAACATCTATTACTGTGATATTATGTTGTTCTGTTATTTTTATCAGTTTATCATACTGCAAGTTCCCTTTAGATTAGAATCACTATGGGTTGAAATGATACATACCCGAACGGACTTTAGAATAAGAGAAAATCATTATGGGCTGAAATGATACACCTGAATGATTTTATTTATTTCATTCTTACTTGGGACTGCGGGATTGAAATGGTCAAACTCGGATTTTCATTGTAAATTATGGGTTGAAATGATATATTACCCGTATTACTTTACCTAGGCTAGAAAATGATATACAGACCCGTTGTTAAAATGTGTATTTTTAAAATTTTTAAAATATTTTACAAACGTAAGTATTATAATATTTTTATTTAAATTTGATAAAAAAATGATTTTTGTAAAACATTATTGATTTTATGAAAATTTATAAGTGAAATAAATAAATGGTAAAGTTAGAAAATCTGAAATGTAAGTTATTTTGAAAATTATAATTTGGTGATAAATGGAATTTAAATTAAATATGAAAATATGATAAATTTATGATATTCTGAATTAAATGAATTTAAAATGAATTTATAATATATTAATGATTTTTGAATAAAGTTAAAATGCGAAATGAATGAATATTTAGGTTGAAATTTTGAAATATAACTAAAATTTGGAAATTTGGCTTAAAAGTGAATTTTAAATTAAGTAAATAAAAATGAAATTAAGTTATATTTGAAAATTTTAAACTTAAGTGTTAAGTTAAATTTAATTTAATGATTTAAAATTTAATGTTAGAATTTAATAAGTGAATTATTATTAAATTTTGACTTTTGAATGGAGATTTAACTTTATAAAATCATGAATATATGGGTATTTGAATGATTGTTTTAAAAGTGAAATTATATGATTTTATAAGTTAAAAATGATTTAAATAAAAATATAATTGTCTGTGAAATTATACTGAATATTTGAAGTTAATTAACTGCGTTTTTGAAATGCTATTAATTCTAATGTAAATGATAATACAGCATTTGTAAATGCTATAGTTGATAATAATGAACCAAATGGCTAAGTTTAATTAAAGGCTGTTATAGCATTTTGTAAATGTTATAATTGTTGAATTTAACTAAGTTTTATTTGAAACTAATGTAACCCTATTACAGCATTTTTAAATACTATCTTTCGTTAAATTGAACTGTTTTGAATGTAACTTTCTATAGCAATTTCTAAATGCTACGAAAGTTGAATTTTCATCTGTTTTAATAAATTAAGTGAATAAATGAATTTTTAAAGACTAAAATTTTGGAAATTTAATAATTTAATTATTAAATAAAATAACTTCATTTTATGAATTAAAATGAAGTAATTTGTTTCGAAATATAAACTATTTTGAAATGTGTTTGTAATGCATTTAAATTAAATAAAAATGAATGCAGTTTGGAAGTTATGATATTTTGATATTTTGAAATGGATTTTGAATGATATTGAATTTTGAAATGATATTTGATTTTGAAGTATAAAATACCATTTTGAAATTTTAACAACGGGATGTATTTAATTTATAGTTTAACTTATTCTTAAAGTATGGACGATCCGAAGCATCCTTTAAGTTATTGTACATTTCTACTACAGTTCACTTGAGTTGGTTTACATTATATAAGTATATATTGTCCTGACTCGAGTGTTTTGTGTTTTACTTTACGCTCGGGTCAGCCTGAGTATTCACAGCTTTGGATTCTCTTTCTGGAGCTGGTCTTTGGTGGAGTTTCTGCTTATCTACATTTATATCTACTTTCTGTTTCATCTGTTCTAGTTTATCTCATGTATTAGTGAACTTCTATGTATTTGGGATTTCTATTATGTTGTTTTCAGACTGTATTATGTATTTGGTTTGAGACTCTGCCGTAGTAGCTTCATGAACTACTATATATTTTATATTCCGCTGCGAGTTATTCTGATATTTCTATGTCTGTGATTCTGTGATTGTATTTCATTTGCTCCAAATTTATTTACAATGCGATATTTTGAGCAATTCAGGTTCGGCATGTGTGGATGTGAATGGCTGAAAATATCTTGTTGTTACAAGTTGGTATCAGAGCTTTGGTTTTAGGAAAACCTTAGCCTACGGAGCAAAAACTCATTAGAGATAGGGTAGAAATACCCTAGAATGAGTGAAATCAATCTAGAATAATTTCCTTGTGAGAGAGCCTATTTTCGAAGTATAAAATGATTTCCAAATGATTTTTAAAGGATTTTCAAAGACTATTTTAGTATAAAAATTTTCTTATTTTGGAATCAAGATTTTCTGAACTTTATTCCTTCTGTATCTACCTTATTAGAAATCATTTGGTTAGGATTCTTATCGGTTTGGATTCCTTGAACTTTGGAGCACTCCCACTTATTTTGAAATCCAGTCTTTTCTTCCCTATTTTATCCTTTTGATTTTTGGGGCCAATCCATAACCCCACTTTGGAATGACCTCTCTAAGGATCGGTGATTCCGCCAATCTTTGAATGATTTGTGAAGGGATGAAACTTCTTTACAATTAGCATTGATGCACCAGAGATTTCTGTATCCTCGGTTTACGATGCTATCTATCTCCTGCTCAACTCGAATTCTATCTCTGGCGATCGAATGTCGATTTGCCTTAGATTTCCGAATTGATTATATTCCTGAAGTCACGGTTGACCGGTTAAGGTCGCCCACGATTTATATAGGCTTATCAATCTTCTACTTGGTAATCAAATTATCTTATCTTCGTTCGAGCTTATCCTCGAACTAGAATTCTATTGATTGGAGTCCTCTAAATTTGAATCTCTGTTTGTTTGAAATCTATCCTTGAATCATTCTTTAGGAATTTTTGTTGGTTGTATTTTGAAATTTGTGCATACATCGAAATTTTTATTTTGATAAGGATGACCTTATTTTGTATAGAAAAGTGAAATATTTTCGATAAAGATTATGTATCTTTTAAATGAAAATTTGAAATTTCAAAAGGATTTGAAATTTTGAAAATTTATAAGAAAATTGATTTATATAGAAATGATTTATAACTGAAGGGTTTTTGAATTTGAATTTTGAGGCATCGAACTCTGGTGTTTTGAAATCAGTTTTAAGATTTTGGAAAATATATAATAATAATATGATTTAAAGATATTTTTCGAATAAGAAATATTTCAAATGTATTCGAATGAATTCCAAAGATTTCGAAGAGATTTTTAAAGAAGTTTCAAGAAAATAAAAGTCCAGAACCCACTTATATCACTGGAAAATAATTTCGATGATGAATGCATGCATCATCGACATTGGTTTTCGAGTTTCTGAGTGGGGGAGAGGTCATTCTAGTAGCTTTGTTATGCGAGTGATTTTGTGAAACCAATTTTAATTTCAGATTTCGAAGTATGGTTTGATATTCGAAAGATAGATCTGTATATGTGTATATGTATATGTATATGTATATGTATGTATGTATGTATGTATATATATATTTGGAAAGATTTAAAGTAAGCCAGTGTTCAGTCCTCGAGTTTCGGATTTGAAACCTAACTTTTGAAATTGATTTACTGATTTAGTGTTGATTTCCAACTCTTGGATTGAAAATATGATTTCTTCGACTATTTTGTAGGTTCAAGCACTTCCAAATCAAGGTTAACTTTTCAAAGCTGAGAATTTTGAAAGGTATAAGGTATTTGGTAAAGAATATAAATTTAGTCTTGTATGATTTAAAGTATAAAGTAGTATGATTTAATCTTTATTTTGATAAATAATGTGAATTTGAAATGATAATTGATTTTGATAAATGAATATTTGAATTTTATATTTGTATGAAAGGATATTTGGTTTACTTGTAATTTGAGTTTATATAAAATATTAAGATTTATGAAATGAATATTTCAAAACTAAGTAAGAATGAAGTAACATCAGTTTCGAAATGTTTTGAAAAAATTTAGTCTTCAAATGTTTGAGAAAAATTTGGTTTTAAATGTTTTAACTTAGTAGCATCTTTATGAAACTATATATTAAACAAGTTGGAATAGATACATAAGTTGTACGTATGCTATTTTATTCGCATAATTAATTTGACCAAGTTTGAGTACACAAGTTTGAGACGAATTACACCATTTCGTGTTAGGATTTTCCATTTGATTCTTGATGGCGAATATTTGATATGGATTTTGGGCTTGATTCTAGAATTCTCTATCATAGTATATGGCTATGCAAGGAGACTGATGGCTTCTAGTTGAGAAACCATATCGAAGTCCGCATTAGGGAAGTCGAATGGACAATACTAGTTCGAAAGCGAACTTGTGTGACCAAGCGGGCGATCAAATGTAATGTTGCGAAATGATAACATATGTAAGTAATAATGAAGTAAAATTTGAGATATATGAAAGTATAAAATTTAGTTTTGAAATATGGTATATTTAAGCCTTGAAACATATTTAAGATTGAATAGTTTATTTTGTAAATCAAATCTATATTTGAAATTTGATAATATTTGAAATGGTTTTGTTGGAAAATTAAATTGAATTGAAACTGATTGTTTGAATTGAATTAAAATTGGAAATTTTAGATTTGGGTTTAACTGAATAAATTTGTGAAATGTAAAGAACTAAAGGAATGTTTTATGATTTCAAATGTATGATTCCAAATGTATGATTTCGAAATGTTATGATTTTTCAAAGTGTAATGACTTCAAGTGTTTTGGTTTCGAAAGATTTATAACTTTGAAAGTATTATGATTTTTGAAGTGAATATATGTTTGAAATGGAAATGAATTTGTTTGGCCTAAATTTTGTTGATTTGGAAATTTGGATTATTTTCTAAATCTATTGTTTTAGAAACTTTGAAACTAAATTTATATAATTTGGAAGAAATGATTGGTGAAATCATATATGATTTTGAAACTGAATTGACATCGAACAGTCTGAAATTGGGAACCTTGATTTACTAAATACTTGATTTGGGAGTTATCGAACTTATATAAAAGTGATTTGTATAAGTATGAAGTTGATTTGAAAATGTTGAATTGAAAAGGTACTCAATTTGTAAATTGAAATCTTATATAATCGAAGTCTATATAAGTATGATTTGATATACTATAGATTTGGAAAATATTCAATTTAAAAGGAAATCTTATATATAATGGACTTTATATAAGTATGATAGTTGAAAGTGATTTTGAAAGGTACTATATGATACATATTTTCGAAGTGAAGATATGAAAAGCGCCTTCTGCTTGATATCCGATTTGTAGCCACATCTTGGATTCATTCTATCGATATTATTCTCTCTGATTTGGGTTTTCCGGATATGATACTCGAGTGTCCATCGATTTTTCTTCGAGCGACTGCATAGCGCAACTGCCTGGCTGAGTTGGCCTGGGGGTACGGATTGTTTCCTAGGGGATCCAGGCGTAACCATTGTGTATCCTACACTCTATGTAGGTCGCATTAGTAGTGAAACTACCTGGCTGAGACGACCTAGGAGTACGGATTGTTTCCTGGGGGATCCAGGCGTAACCATTGTGTATCCTGCACTCTACTAGTCATCATGGCGTAACTCGTAGGGCTGAGAAAGTTTACGGATACAGATTGTTTCTTGAGGGATCCAGGCATAACCATTGTGTATCTGCGATCCATGGTTAAACAACTGTTTGGTTTGGCTGATTTGTTTGGATTATACTTTTCATATTATTTTTTAAAAATGGTTTTCCAGTATTTTCACCTGGTGTTGAAACAATTCTATTAAGTACCTGAAGAATTCTAGTTTTGCTCCCGATCAACGCATGGCCAGAGTCTGCAGGAACGAAAGTAAACTTGTTAAGACATCGAGTTATAAAAGTTTTTAAATAAAAGTATCTTGATAAAGTACTATATAAATAATATTTTGATCAATTATTTTCCCCTCTAAAGATTTTAAAATGTTTTAAATATTGTTTACTTTGAACCATCAGAATTGAATCGAATGGCCATTCATCATACTATAAAAAAAATTAAATTGAAATGTATAATGGTTTAAATCATGGTTCATCCTTGTCTTTCAACCTACTTTCCCTCCTAGCTACTTTCTCCCTACCTTCTTTCGAGATGTCTTCCAACCTATTGTTCTTACTAGTTGTTTCTCCGCTTCCTTCCTTTTCGAGGACGAAATGATTTGAGTGGGGGAGAGTGTACCAACCCTAGATTTTTATGTATATTTTAATTTCGAATTTGTTTCATTTTGAAATTTATTTTAAACTTGTTTCATTTCAAACATTTCATTCTTAAATATAAACTTTGATTATTATGTGAATTATAATTCCAACCGGTATAAATTGAATATTTTACTAAAAGGTGGATTTCTGGTCAAACTTTGACTTTTTAAATTTCAAATTTAAATATTTAAATTCTTAAATTTTATCTTTTATTATTAAAATATATTTATTAACTTGAATATTGCTTTTTGTTTCGTTGAAAACGGATATAAATTGTGAAAGTTATGTATATTTCAATATTGAGTGCAATTTGTTTTATTTAGCAATTTTGTCTATTTTAAATTATATAAATTATATTTTCTTTGTCATATTTTATTTTAATATGTGTTAATATGTTATTTTACGTATATTTTTGTCTTTTAATATTTTTAAAGAGATAATATAATTTTTCCAAAGTTCGTTCTATTTATTTTCTATTTTTCTAGACTAGTTTGCAATTTTGTGCTATTTTCTTATTTTAACCTTATATAATTAATAAATATTTACGTATATTTTATATTTTGATATATTTTCGAATTTGTGACTGAAATTATATTATTTTCAGTAATATAAACTTATATAAATAAATTATAGGAAATTTGAAAGGTCTTAAACTTTTTATATTCCAAAGTCCTTTAATCTTCCGCCTTTTTATTTCTTAACCTACATCTTTCCATTATGGCCGTGTGTCTCTTTCATTCCAGCTGCATCTTCTCATTTTTCACGTGAACAACCTTTTCTCAAACTTCCTCAAACAAAAACAAAAAATCACGGCTATCAATTGTTCGATCAAAGTTTTGGTGAGATCTCTCCTTCTTTTTCTTTGTTTTCTTGTTTTCTACCTTGTAATTGCACTTGTTCTTCACCTTGTTTGGATCGGATACCTCCCCTCGAGCCCTTGGCCAACCTCCACCACCTCCTAGCCTGATCAACCACCATTCCAGTCCATCTATAGCCCAGGCCGAACCCCTCCATAGCAAGCATCACCACAAAATTCCATAAATACATCACCTAACATTGCAAACCGAGCCAACCTTGGTACCATCACCCACAACCACCTCCAGCCGCCACTTCCTCCACCACCACCATTCTGACCTGACCTCCACCCTCTGCCACGTCACCCACCACCACCTAGCCTCTGGCCGAGCCAAACTATAGCCTTGTGATGATGTTATTGCATTGTAGTGTAGTTGTGTTGCACCTAGACCTAATCACCTTCAAAGAACAATGTAGGCCAACCACTTGGGACCCAAACTAGAGCCTTTTCCACCCCTAGGCCGAGCTTATACCCTACCTAGCTGAAGAACATGAGGTTGAGAACAAGTGTGATTCATTTGTTGTTGTTTGGGCATTGAATTCTATTGTGATTTGATGTTAAATTTGTGTTGAAACTTTCATATAATTATATTGTTTTATGGATATTTCATCAAGGCATATAGCTTTGGCTCTCCACTCTCAAGTCCTTTCCGTATTGTCGTGCCTTCGTAGTGTCAGTATTGTTTTCTTTGGTGGCAATCTCCAGCTTTGAACAAGTGAGTTATTCTCACCAGACAATATGTATATATATAACTAGTAAATTAACCCCTCTTGAATCTGTAAAATGCATTATCATGTTACACCTGCTATATCATGATTATATGATGTTCACCTATGCTTAAACACCCGTTATAACATCTGTTACTGTTATATTTTGTTGTTCTGTTATTTTTATCAGTTTATCATACTGCAAGTTCCCTTTAGATTAGTATCACCTTGGGTTGAAATAATACATACCCGAACGGACTTTAGAATAGGAGAAAATCATTATGGGCTGAAATGATAGACCTGAATGATTTTATTTATTTCATTCTTACTTAGGATTGCGGGTTTGAAATGGTCAAACCTAGATTTTCATTATAAATTACGGGTTGAAATGATATATTACCCGTATCACTTTGCCTAGGCTAGAAAATGAAATACAGATCCGTTGTTAAAATATGTTTTTCTAAAATTTTTAAAATATTTTACAAATGTAAATATTATAATATTTTGATTTAAATTTGATAAAAAAATGATTTTTTTAAAACATTGTTGATTTTCTGAAAATTTATAAGTGAAATAAATAAATGGTAAAGTTAGAAACTCTGACATGTAAGTTATTTTGGAAATTATAATTTAGTGATAAATGGAATTTAAATTAAATACGAAAATATGACAAATTTATGATATTTTGAATTAAATGATTTTAAAATGATTTTATAATATATTAATGATTTTTGAATAAAGTTAAAATGTGAAATGAATGAATATTTAGGTTGGAATTTTGAAATATAACTAAAATTTGGAAATTTGGCTTAAAAGTGAATTTTAAGTTAAGTAAATAAAAATGAAATTAAGTTATATTTGAAAATTTTAAACTTAAGTGTTAATTTAAATTTAATTTAATGAATTTAAAATTTAATGTTGGAATTTAATAAGTGAATTATTATTAAATTTTGATTTTTGAATGGAGATTTAACTTTATAAAATCATGAATATAAGGGTATTTGAATGATTGTTTTAAAAGTGAAATTATATGATTTTATAAGTTAAAAATGATTTAAATAAAAATATAATTATTTGTGAAATTATATTGAATATTTGAAGTTAATTAACTGCATTTCTGAAATGCTATTAATTCTAATGTAAATGATAACACAACATTTGTAAATGCTGTAGTTGATAATAATGAACCAAATGGTTAAGTTTAATTAAAGGCTATTATAGAATTTTGTAAATGTTATATTTGTTGAATTTAATTAAGTTTTATTTGAAACTAATGTAACCCTATTACAGCATTTTTAAATGCCATCTTTCTTTAAATTGAATTGTTTTGAATGTAACTTTCTATAGCAATTTCTAAATGCCGCGAAAGTTGAATTTTCATATGTTTTAATAAATTAAGTGAATAAATGAATTTTTAAAGACTAAAATTTTGGAAATTCAATAATTTAATTATTAAATATAATAACTTCATTTTATGACTTAAAATGAAGTAATTTGTTTCGAAATATAAACTATTTTGAAATGTGTTTTGTAATGGTATTTAAATTAAATAAAAATGAATGTGGTTTGGAAGATATGATATTTTGAAATGTATTTTGAATGATATTGAATATTTGATTTTGAAGTATAAAATACCATTTTGAAATTTTAACCACGGGATGTATTTAATTTATATTTTAACTGATTCTTAAAGGATAGGCGATCCCAAGCATCCTTTAAGTTATTGTGCATTTCTACTACAGTTCACTTGAGTTGGTTTACATTATATAAGTATATATTGTCCTAACTCGAGTATTTTGTGTTTTACTTTATGCTCGGGTCAGTCTGAGTATTCACAGCTTTGGATTCTCTTTCTGAAGCTGGTCTTTGCTTGAGTTTCTGCTTATCTACATTTATATCTACTTTCGTTTCAGCTTTTCTAGTTTATCTCATGTATTAGTGAACTTCTATGTATTTGGGATTTCTATTATGTTGTTTTTAGACTGTATTATGTATTTGGTTTGAGACTCTGTCGTAGTAGCTTCATGAACTACTATATATTTTATATTCCGCTGCGGGTTATTCTGATATTTCTGTGTCTGTGATTGTATTTCATTTGCTCCAAATTTATTTACAATGCGATATTTTGAGCAATTCAAGTTCGACGTGTGTGGATGTGAATGGCTGAAAATATCTGGTTGTTACAAGTGATAATGATAAGTGTAAAGTGTTTTGGGTTTACGGTGATAATGTTTAAGTAATATTTGTCTTTAACCCATTTGAATGTACTTAGATCTTTAAAATGAGTATTTTAAAGGCAATGACAAGTATGGAATGCTTTAGACAATGATTAGAAAAGTAAAGGACTAATTTATAATATAAAAGGGGTTTATAGTAACAATTGCGTTTAATCTCTTTGATTATATTTTAAAGTGGGAAACTTCTTAAGTGATTGTGAATGTTCTTATATCTTTGAGATAAGTATATTAATATATTATAAAGTATTAGAAAGAGTATAAATGAATAGTGAAGTAGAAGTGTACATACACACACACACACACACACACACACACACACATATATATATTATGAAGGTATTTTAAGTATATATACAAGTATTTACAAACAAGTATTATTTGATAATACACGGATCAGAAGTCGCTTGTATGACTTAATCGTGCTTTGTGTGTCTACTTTTCTATGGGATGTATTTACTCCTATATTTAGCACTAAAAGTCAACAAAGTAGATTTGTTCAATATGTGAGAGTTAAGAATGATGTTCGGGTAGGGCTTAAAATCAAACAGTGTTACAACCTGTCAGGCTTCACTCTTGACCGAGGATGACATAAGTTGAGAAGGTCGGAAATGGTGATAAGTAACGAGACTGGTTCCTATGCGATCATTTTCATTATTATCGAATTTGACCAAAATTAACTTAAGAAATATCTAGAAGAAACACAAGATTTATATCATACGATTATTCTATCGATGATGTTATACCCTACATATAAACTCGTCTTGCTCTTCGAGGATAAGAGATGAGGAAATTCGTTTGGATAAGAGATGATCTCTATTCTTATACATTGTTTGTTTATTTTTGAAGGAACTGGAGTTAAGTTAACCTAGAATTTATCGATTTTCTTTTGAAGAGACCGGCAGGCATGTGACTATACTTATATGAGATGGCTCAAAACCGATATACTTCTATGTTTTAGAAGCGATTGTGCAGCAAAATGTTATAGAGTTGAAATGCCTTTCCAAAGGTTAAGTCCAAGGGAGATGTTAGCGTTAACATTTCGAACAAATGCTATAGAGATGAACTTTCTATCCTAAGGTTAAGTCTAAGAGAGAGGTCAGTGTTAGCATTTGTCAAATGACTTGTTAATCCATAGAGAGATTCATGAACTGTTTGTGTGATGGTGGCTTATCTGTTGAGATGTTGGAATCCATGGAGAGATTCAAGATCTGTTCGAGTGATTAATACTTATGTGTTGAGATGCTAAACGTGAATTCACCATCTATAATAACATAAAAGAGAGTAGAATATAACTAGTGGGTTTAGCAAATCCAGTGGTACATCAACTCCAAATATCTAGGATGCTTTTGATTGAGGTGCACGGGAGTTGATGGCACTCAATATCATGTGTTCGGGCATGGACCAGCTACGTTCACCTTTGTGGTATATTTTATCTTGAAAATATACGTATTTTTGGAAGGTAGATTCCGACCCTTGCTAGGAGACATGTCCTCGATGTACTGAGGTGCCCTCCAAAGGAAATCCACATGTGAGAGCACGTTAGTGGTTTTAGTTGTACATCCGATATTGTTATGTTGTGGGATGCAAGCAACAAGATATTTTCTAATTCATATTTTACACCTTGGACACTATCTATTATATCGCCATACGTACGTATTAAATGGTTGGTTCTTTTAAGGGAAAAACCATCCGGTGATTCAATTGGTCTCAAAAGATATTGTTTTATGAGGCCTCATATTTCTTGAGTATATAACACCAGTTTATGTTGGACTTATGGTTTTATCTTTCCCTTAATTTCTCAAGTACTCTTTCGAGTAGTTTGAGAAAGACAATGTTCGCTGATATTCTTTAGAGATCAAGGGGACGAGTTGGATGTTTTCACCTACCGTAGTATTCTTATTTCCGCTGCACTACTATTATGTATGTATCAGCATGTTTGTTAGGATATGCTATTACAACTGTCTAGGCTAATAATAGTACTTAGGATTGTAATTTTGAAATGCCATGTACCTTAAAGTAGCTCTTTGTACCGTCTTTTGGATATGATATATTATCATTCCGTTATGATATTCAGATATTTTGTTCTCTTCTTTCTTGTTCCTTTCCTTTCTACTTTTTCTTTCTATCGTAACAATTTATATTTTTGGCACCTGGGTGTTCAGCACATGAATACCGTGGATGTATTAGTATCGATGTCGAAATGGTCGGCCGTTATATGTTTTCTCCATCAACCAAAAAGAATCTCTTTTCAGAAAATTTGTTTAGTTAGTTCTAATACAAATTGTTAGGATTATCCCAAGAACCCCTGTATAATTAGACTTGAGAAGGGATAAGAAGTGAAGAAAATATAGGACACAATTAAATTCCTCCAAAGAAAAATTTATTCAATCACCAAAAGGTTACAAAAAACCCTAAAATTGAGAAATAATATAAATACCAAAACCCTAAAATAATAACTCTCATTAGTAGGATACCCCTCTAACATACATATTTGTAGCTACTACCAACTAAAAATAAACTATAGATGTATCTACTAATATATCTCTACTAGTCAATAAAATAAATAAATAAATTTAACAATATACTTATTTCTAAAAAATTAAAGATATTAGAGAGAAATATTATTTCCATTAATATATCTTCCAAAAATTTGTAATAAATATTTCCCTATTTATAATTTTTTCCCCTTAATGTGATTTTGTAGGCGATAAATTCAATTCCACACCCAAACATAGTAGAAACAATAAATATGAATCATGTTGATGGTGAAGTAAAACAAACAAAAAACTAATATCTTAAATCAATCATAGATCACAATTCACAAATAGAAAAATAAGTACAAAAAGATTTATAGTGGTTCCACTATTATGAAATAATGTACAACTACATCCACTGTAGAGAGAGGGGATTTAATTAATTTCTGAAAAAAGAGAGTTATAAGATTTACAATGTAGGCTAAATTTAATTTGAGATGAAGGTACGACTAATTTTCTTATTTGGTCAAATATAAACAATAAACCCTAGATAGGTCTATTTATAATGCTCAGGTATAATCTCTATCATTGGATCAAAAGCTATACAGAAATCTACGGTGAGAACTCCAAAACACCTAGAAAATAATGAAAATTCCCTAGGAGCTCAAAATCCAAATTGCTCCAGAATTCGCCGATCTAGTTGATTAGAAGTCTTGACCAATCGACTCGTCTAGTTGACTATGGCATAGGAATGTGCTTGAATTTTCAATGTCGCAAAACACAATCGATTAATGCTCCATCGATCAACTGAAAATGAGCTTCGGTTAACTAATGGTTTCCACCGGTCAACTGGAAGCATATAGCTTTAGCAATAGGCTTCTGGCACTCTTTCTCTTCCTTTATTTCGTTGCTACTCTTTCTCTACTTCTCCAAACAATGTGCCTTCTTCATCGATGATATATTGGCATCTTCTTCTTCAATCTGTAGGTATGTACCATTGATTCCAACAATCTCCACCTTAATACTATATTTCCATACAAGCGATCCAAACTCTACCTACAACTTCAGACTCCAAGAAATCTCGGAACGACGCCATGGACACTTAACCAATGAGCTTTGATATATCCATCAACCATTGCACTTTTTCGACAAACATGGACAAGGCCACCACTGCCCACAAACAAAGTGTTGGAAGTACCCTCGGTGTGTAAGTAAGACCTGCTGGTCTCCAATTTTATAATGAAAACAAATGTCTCCATCAACCAACTCGTTCTCCCCAAGCGCGACCATGTAGCACTCGGTATCTTAATAAGCAGATCAAGTTCTAGCAACACTTGAACTTTGCAACAGGCAAGAACTTGGTGAACATATTTCATATATTCTCCTTTATGCGAACCTTTTAAAGATGAACTAGCTTCTTTTCATTCATCGAGACAAGAAATGGCTCTCTCACCTCTATATGCTTATTAAAGTAAAATCCTTAATCAAATAAGCTTCAATTCAAGAAGAATATAATTTTAACAATAAAATAAAATAAAATTTGTAAATTTTATTAAATTAAATTAATTTATTATTACGACATAGAAAAAAGGGTTGTTACAGTTTACTTAATGTTAGGCGAACTTAATGTATAGTTAGGCGAACTTAATGTATAGTTAGGCGGTTTACCTTCGGGACTATATACTTGATGTATTACCTTCTATATCTAGTTTACCATCGAGACTGTATCTTGGTGTACTGCTAGGATTACCTAGTTTCTGAATGTCCGACCTTCGGGTCAAAATCTATGTAGACTCACTACAAGAAAATTTGTTTTTAGTTGCATTAATTGGTAGCGTTTAAAACCATATGCAACCGTTGGACCTTTTTTAATATAACAATAAACAATTGAACGCTGCAAATGGGTTCCCGCCAACAATTCATGAAAATTTGGCTAAATTTTTCCGTGACCGCTCATAGCTTATTTTAACACTAACATTTTTCCCATCCGCCTTTCAAAAAGTACGATGGAAAAAAAATCTTATTTCCAAACCCTCATCTTCATCCCTAAAATTCCTTATCTTCGTCCACCAAAATCACCTCTTATAAAATCTTCTTCTGCCTTCATCCTAACCACCGCTTTCCACCTCCCATCTTCACAGGCCGTCCTTGGCCAAAGCAAAAAAAGCAACTGCTTTAGGCCGCAAAATAAGTTAGGGCACCAAATCGCACTTACTATGTTAGTAATGAAAGCCCCTGCGTAAATAAAAATTAGGCATGATGAATCGTAATGCATCCATGAACCCATGAGCAAAAGGCGGTGTTCGGGAAGTTTGGTGGCATGGCAACGATTTGGTAACAACAAAATAGGCTTTTCTGATTTTACAAAGCATGAAAGCAGGCAAAGGCTCAAGCAGTCTCCTTCGATCTGAATCTATTCATTATTTATATCTAATAGGTTTCTGTGTATTTGTATTATCATTTATTTATTTGATAAGAAATAAAACTAAGAAGTTTATTGTTGCAGGGGATTCTCTTCCGCTTGTATTATGGAGTAATCGGCTATTTCCTGGTGACTGCAAATATAAAAAGGCATAAAATGAAATAAACAAAGCAAGAAGAGGGAGAAATTGGGCATTTGTTCATGTATATCCTGAAGCAAATAAGATGGCTGAAGAGAAGACGGTTAGAGGAGCACAACTGTGTCAAACATGTCACATATGGGATCATCAAGGTAACTTAATTTGATAACATGGCACAACTGTGTCAAACATGTCACAAATTGGTTTACATGGAAATTGTTTTTGCGCAGTGTTATAACTAAAGTATTCAGGTTTATTTTAGCTATTTATGTCTTCATTATTTTATTTAATGTCAAATTATCTATTTATTTACTAAACAGTTCCAATCCCAGAATTGATGAACTAGTGAAACATTTTTCAAGCATTAGAGCCCTGTATGTTTCTATTTTTTTCTTTTCTTTTTTAAAAAAAGACAAACCTTTTCTCAAAATGGTGAATTGCAATAGGCAGTGGAGATTATGTTGTTGGATGGAGTTTTTGAAGTTGATTGTGGGGTGGATTGATCAATAGCAGTGAGGTGGTTGTTGATTCGAGGACTGGGCAGTGCAGTTGTGATGATCGGAAGAGGTGGTTAGAAGAATGTTGTGAGATGCAGACTAATGTATGAACTATAGGCAAATGGTTGGGCTTGAAGAGAGGTGGTTTCAGAAATTGTTATGGTTATGAACGATTTGAGGCAGTGCAGTGGTTAGTTGAATGTGCTGCTGTGAAGAAATGCTTGCAGTTGATATGCAGAGGTAAGTTGTGATTGCTTGTAGATATCTGAAGTATGGTTTATGGTATATGAATGTTGATTTTATGGGGTGAGTGTTGCAGTAAGTAGCTAGGACAGAGATGATAAATGAAATAGGGGAATTGCTATGGAATTGATAAATGAAGTAGTGAGGACAGTGATGATGGTTGGCAGTAACTTGATGATATGGTTGTAAGTGATAGGATGATGAAGGCTTGGAAAAAGTTAATGGAGAAAGTGGTTGAGTGTGCAGTGAGTATTGGTGGTGGTTGGAGGATGGTAAGATGATGGGGTCCGGAACTGTGACGGTGATTTTTTGAAGGCAAAGGATTTTTTTTTTAGGTAGTGAATTTTGGATAGATGTCGGTGAAGTATGTATGAAGTGGCAGGCTTGTATGAAGAAGTGGTGGACTGGACAATGTTTGTGTGAGGTTTGTGACAAGGCAGGTAGTAGAGTGGTGAATTGTTTGTTAGAGGGTGAACTGTGTTTGGTTGTTATAGGCAGTGTTGATGACAATTTGATGGTTATGGAGATTGGCTGGGGTGATGTCAGTGGAGATCACTGTGCACTGCAATTTGTTTGCAAATAGTGTTGAGGCACCAGAAGTGGATTTTGATGACAGTAGTTGGTCTGTTTGCAGTTTTGTTGTATAGGACGATGGAGTTTGAGAACTTGGTTGTGGTGGAAGTATGAAGAAGTGATGAT
Organism: Allium cepa; assembly: GCA_030765085.1. Taxonomy (NCBI): domain Eukaryota; kingdom Viridiplantae; phylum Streptophyta; class Magnoliopsida; order Asparagales; family Amaryllidaceae; genus Allium; species Allium cepa. The sequence continues at coordinate 950,302,899 of CM060934.1, read as the reverse complement.
TGTTTAACTTTTTGAATACATGACGTTGGAAACATAGTAAATATTATAATACCACTTGTTACTTAGTAGTGGTTCTTGACGTAATGCAGTGGTTCTTGACGTGATTCGTTATTAATGTCATATTTTTATGAAAAATCCGTTAATTTTTGTAGATGTGATAACTTATCTTCAGTTTTATGTTCATCCACAATTATCGTATTTCGACATTCCATATCTAATCTTCTGGATCGATGTTCATATCAAAAACATAAATATATAATATATTACATCGCTGGTTTTGATGCGCTTGTTAAAAGAAAAATATTTGATGACATTGTTTAAAAATGGCCTATGTTTTTTTTTTGTGTTAGATATAATTGCACCCACAAATGCTTGCTTAATGTCTTATTCAATCCATGTTCTCATTCATTTGCAGATATATAACCACGAGTATGAGAGCAAGAAGGTTTGCACATACTATCTTGTGTCCTCGTTCCCTACTGTTCTTATCATCGATCCCATAACCGGGCAGCAAATGCATGCATGGACTGGATGTATAGAGCCGTCAAAATTGATGAATGTAATGTTTGAATAAGACAAAGTTCGATTAATTCTACATTCCTCAACATTGATTAATTTATTGGGTTTTCATTCCAGGTTCTACTACAATATTCACTCAAAAACCCGAATGATTGTCTTCAAGCAACTGGTCACAAAACATTCAAAGGAAAGTACTTCTAAAACAGCTGAATATGTTGAACCAGGTATATAGCTATCTAATTGATAGTTGAGTATATATGTGCATATTTTCAAATTGAGCTTTATAATATTCTCTGTATATCATCTTTGTAGCTAGAAAACGATCCAGTAATATAAACTGTCTGAATGTGCAGCATAAGATGGCTCAAAAGGTATGTTACTGAATTATATTTTGACATATTTCAGAATTTTTTTGGTTTGAACATACCAAATAACAAACAGGCTTCAGAGCTGAGGGATATAATTTCAAATGATGGATGCATTTATGTATGTGGTGATGCTAAACGAATGGCTAGGGATGTCAACAGAACTCTTCATACTATAGCTCAGGAACAGGTACCTAACAATTTTTTTTCTTGATTTATATGCTTGTTATCGCTAAAAATTTGTTAGAAAAATAAGAAAACAAGTTGAAAAAAGTTTTTCTTTTACCTACTAGTGTCGACCACTCCCGTGTCAAACTTGAATTTCATCAGGGATCATCGGATAGCTCGAAGGCAGAAAGCATGGTTAAGAGTCTACAGATGGAGAGAAGACATCTATGCCATATTTGGTAATTGTTGAATTATTTGAAATATGATTGTAGTGCATACAGAAGTAGGTTGATAACTAGTTCCTTAGCTTCCTAAAAAATGTTACCCATAAGTCTATGTTCACTTAAAATGCCACAGAGGGTTGATGCATTAACTCCATGGAGAGATATCACTACAGCAGATGGGAATAAATTGGTCCCAAGAAACCATTTTGTATTTTCATTTTCATTGGTTTCTCCATTTAATCATAATTTTTTATTCCTGTAAAATAACAGGTATTATTATAGCAAACTAAGCAATCTCAATGGACGATACAGTATCACTCACCTTTAGTAAAATGTCCCCAAGCAAAGCTGATACCACCATCACTAGTCATTCTGAAAACAAACTGAAAGGTATATAACTTGTTCATCATAAATGTTTTCAAACTTTGATTGTAATACCCTGATAATATTCCTAGATAATCGACTATAAAAATTAGTTATATTACTCAATAAATATTGGTGTAGAGCTAGAAAGTGATTGAATTGGTGTTTTGAATGGAGTGCATGGTTGAAGAGGATGGTTGTCGTATGGAAAGTCTAGTGCACTAACTTCACAAACATGATGTAAAAGTTGTTGGACGATTACAATGTGCTCACATCAGTGGTTAATACGTAGAGGCATATTTGTTTGAAGTATTATAGTTTAAGGACTTCTTTATTTGTCCACTTTTGATTTTTCATACCTTCACCTCACAAATATTTAGTAACATGATTATTATTGTTTACAGGTAGATAAACGTTTGTGAAGAATTCAAGCAGCAGCACTGGTTTTTGGTATGGTAGCAGCACATGTATGTAGTTATGTTGATTAAAACTGTTATGAAATTATTATGAAATTAGTATGTATGGTAGCAACACTACATTAGCTGCATGTACTATCATGAAACTATTTATGGTAGTTTGGTTGTGTAAACGTATGGTTAACCTTTTGTCTTGACACTAATGTTATGATATAGTGGTGAATATGTAATTGCTTTTGTTTGTGTTATTGTGGTTCATTGAATGTGTTATTTTTGAATGTGTATGTGTTTATATGTCACGTTATTGTATAAGTTTTGAAGTACTTGAATTGGAGGCGAAATCAGATGTAGTCGTGGAACAGCAGACAATAAAATCGAAACATACGGTGGCGGAGAAAAAACGCCACCAAAAATATTTTTTGTAGCGTTTAAAAAGCGCTACAGAATCAGCAATTATAGTCACTCAGATAATCTCCGTGGCGTTCAAAAAATGCTGCAAAAAATAATAATAAGTGCAACAAAAAAATTAGATAGTAAACGGCACATTTTCGGTGGCGTTTCTTAAACGCTGTAAAAAAGATCTTTAGTAACGTTTAAAAAACGCTGCCAAAAATTCATTTATAGCGGCGTTAAAATAAATGCAACAAAAAATCATGGATTTTTAGTCACATGTTTTCTAGCGGCGTTTATCAAAACGCCACCAAAACTTTTTGTGATGTTTTTTGAGTGCTACTAAAAATCAAATTTCTTGTAGTGACTATTATTAGACCTAGGTGTATTATACATTATTGCCCTATAGCATATCAATGGCTAATTTGTTAAATGTAGTATATTTATATATAAACATTCTTAGGTGGTGCATATTATAAATGATAATTAATTTTCTATCAATACCATACAACTAGTGGTATTTCCTATTCTCTAGATTTTGTTTGACCCCATCTATTTCCCTTATTTATATCTACTTACCAGATAACATGAAAATTAGGTGGACATAGAAATGGCAATGGGGATTAAGGGTGGGTTTTAGTGCTCTAGACTCGTCTTGGGTTTTTCAAACCTCGCCCTAGATCCGGCCCGTATACCCGGTGTGGGTTTGGATTTTTGCTCCGTACCCGAAACCAGTATGGGTCAGGATAGACCTGCCTCACCCCAAGACCCAATGAGACTCTACATATTCATTCAAAACTATGAAATAATATACATATATTATTCATTTTATTTGTAAGAGGTATTTTCACTAGGTGGTATAGTAAACATAATTAACAAGGTGCTTACAATGATAAAGGAAGATGATATAAATATACAATAACAGTTTAAAAAAATATGCATATGTTATTGTATAATTATCAATGATACAACTTAATAATAAAAAAATCCTATAACTTATTGAATGAAACATTATAGTATCCATGTTATAATAAATTATGTCTAAAAATATTAATGAATCATTATAGTAATAAAGCAATTTTACGAGATCTTAGTAGTATGGGTCAGTTTGGGGGCGAGTCGGTTGATCCCCGACCCTAGACCCGAAGCTCTCAAGAGCGGGTCTTAGATCTATCCATCCTGATGACCCAATGAGAAGAGTCTTGATGGGTCAAAACAGGGGTGCGTCTACTGGGTTTAGACTCTAAACTCGCCTTGTTGCCATCCCTAGTTTGAAAAGTGGAGTAAGTTACAAGAAGGAGGTCACTATGCGCTCTTGAGTTACATTATTTATACTCATTCCTTATATATCTTATCACACTTGATGGTGATATATTTATTTATTTCTATTGGACGTTATCAGGAACTTTGTTGGGTTGTTTCATGTATTGCCCATTATCGTCTAAACAATGATAATTTAGTTTATTTCAATATTTATATTTCATTCCTTACACTGAGATCTGAAAGTGTAGAATATTAAAATTTTACATTTATCTCTGTATCATGTGAATCATAAATAACCTAATGATATGTACTTCTTGATACGATGCAAGTTTGAAAGTGGCTTTTAGGCATTGAATTGATGTATCTAGAGGTGCGAGTTGTTACACGTTATGTTCTCATTGTAAACAAATGATAGCGGTTAGACACGTGTATGTCAATCCGGATTTGATACAATTGTAAGTGGTGGAGATGCATTGAAGAGTCATAATATTGGTCCCATGTTAGTGACCGTGATTACCAATGGCTCACTAGAATAATATGTAACGTCTGAATCACGGTCAGTGCCATAATAATGAGTTTGTAATAGTCTTATCATATAACGTAGCACGATAGTAGAAATAAGCTAATTTGTTGGAAGCAGGCGAAGATGCTGATTGGATATTATCCATGATACAATAACATTTTAGTAACCGTGTGATTAGTGATATTTCCTTTTTAACGGGATTTTTGTCTAGCCCTTCCCTTTGTTATTTCTTTATTATTTATTCTTTGAGTATATTGACTTAGAGATAGGGATCTCTACAAGCTAGAGGCAACTCATAGAGCTATAGTTATATTACCACTATTATTATATCTATTCAGTTTTTAGTATATTGGCATATGGATCATATGTATTAGTTTGAGAAATGTATTCATACGAGATTTGATGTACCGTTTACATTGTACGATATCGAATCTAGTGTCTCTTGATACATTATGCACCTAGTCTTCTCCATGTTTATGTTGATACTATATTTTATATCCTTCCATTGTGAGAATTGGTGTTGTGATATATGCTTTATGATATTCATTGTGTTATATATATATATATATCACCCTTAATGGAATGTCGTTCGTTACAATAAAGAAGATATCTTAATGTTATATCGAATAAGTTCTAGTATTTTAAAGTACTAAGTTGAGTTATCGCCAACTGTATAACAAAATCTGTATATTATTTGAATTGTAATTGAGCGGTTCATTTTTCTTCTTCTCAATATATGTTCATTAGTATCTATAATCAAAATAATTTTCAATATCTATCTTTCTTACACAAAAATATTAGTGTATGTAAATTAAAATACAACCTTTAGGAAATCATACAAAGATGCACCAGGTTTTGGTGCGGGTTGGGTCTTGCCCTGACCTATATGGTTCTTGGGTCTAGATGATAATAAAAACCTGCACCAGGTCTACGGGGTGGGTATGTGGGCAAGTTTAACTAATTCAAGTCAGGTATGGGGCACGAAAAACCCATCGCAACCCGCCCCACTGTTATTCCCAATCATGGGTTCCATGGAACATTTCGTATTCTGCTAGCTTAAATTAAGACTTATATGATCATTTGGCTAAGAGGTTAGGCATGCTCAGTTGCAAAGTTTCGACTGCACGGTGTGTGTTGGGGGAGGGGGATCGTTAGCAAGGATCTTTGAGTTGTCATGAATATATCGACTGAACTAATGGAAGTAGTGAGGATCTTAAAATTTCCTTTTAGGGTTTTTAATTTGTGTGTTGTAACATGGTCGACTATACTTTCAGATCTAGATTTGCTTCTTTAAGCCACATGTACGATATTTATATTATAACTCTGCATATACTTTCCAAAATAAAGAGGCTTGCCGAAAAAAGAAAAGATTCATGTTGATATTTAATTCTACTAATAGAGATATTATTTTTTGGGGCTTTACACATCATGTCGCTATTTATGATGTTGTTAGAAGAAAAATCCCTGGAGTAATGAAGAAGTAAATTAGGTCTTTACTTTTCTAAATTAGAGAGCGCAAACTAGCTTGCACTTTTCTGATAGAAAATGCAAATTAACCCACGCTTTTCAAAAAAAAGTCAAAGTTAAAAATCAAAAAGAATTTATTCGTAAATAATAATAATTATTATTTAAGTATAATTTTAATAAATAACTATAGTTTTTCATTATTATCGAATTTTATAATGTTTTGTTTTTTCCTCGAAAACTGCAAATCAAATTGCATTATCCGTCAAAAAAATGCAGGTTCACTTCCGTTTTCTATTTTTCAAAAAATTGGGACATAATTTATCTATTCATTGCTAAAGACACTTGTCTTATAACAACATAAAAAACAAAGACCTCTAGCTTTTTTAACCCGTAAATTAACATTTTAGTAATTTTCCTTTATGACATAGCTTAAAAAACAATAATCAAACGCCTGTCTTTAAATAAGAGTTGGTAAATTTAAATTTATTATTATCGTTTATATTACATGTTAAAATTAAAAGAGTGAGATACAGGTAAATATATGATCATTTATATTTCTAGTTGCTCTTGATATGGAAAAATGTAAAACAAAATATATCAATGAAGGAAAATAACTTTGAATGAGAACTTTTAATTGTAAAGACTATTATATCTAGAGAGTATTAGGAAAAGAAAAGCAATTTTTTTTAAGTTCTATACATATACATACGCACACACATACACATATACATATGTGTGTGTACACATAAAGAAGGAAAAAAAGCAAGTTTTCTATTTTACTACCGTCACTATTATTCAGCAGATAGTTAATAGATAGCCATGTATGTTTATTTTTTGCAGTGAAATATAATTAATAGATCCCTAAAGTTGAAACTGAATCAGCAACAATAGTTTAAGAATTTACAAGTAATTGAAAATGTGACATCCAACCCCTATATCCATGCTAGCCAAGAGTAATATAAGTATTACGTCCGGAAGCACTGAGAATGGAAGTGATGGGGTTAAAAGTTGTACCCATTCCTTTAAACTAACACTAGCATGCAAAATTTAAAACTTTTTTAACTTATCATTCATGCTCACTCTCGATTCAAAGCAATGGTACAAGAATCATTTCCTAGGTAAAATAATATAGAATTTGCAACTTAGCACAATAGCAACAGAAAAATACATAATAAATATATCACAATAATAGAAGTCCATAATACAGCCCACGGTTCATGACATCATCTCCCAAAATATATAATAGCACACAGACCCTAATAGCTTAATAATACTACTACAACTAAGTCAAAACCCCAAAATGTGAAAAAGGATAAAGAGTGCTGCTACAACCCACGCTAACCTAGCCTGCCGACAAAATCCACAGACTGATCCAAGGATTCGTTAAATATGTGGCATAAACAGCCTTACAATGGCATCCAAGTAACATACTTCATAGTAAACTTCTTTAACAGACTCCGATGAAAAACACACCACAAAAGCATGAATTCCTACACAATAAAACATAACGATACATAGCAACGCCGAGGGAGTTGAATAATAAAGAAGCTATAATTTGTACATCGTCATATAAACCCAAATATGCAACCGATCTTTACAAATCACGCGTTTATTAGCAGCAACTTGACACAATTACAAAGTCATCTCTGAAAATGGGGTCTTAAGAAGAAGGAGAACATGCTTCAAGCTTAGGCAAAAGACTTCTCCACGCACTGGCCATATCTTTAGCAAGCTTTTCTTGTCCCTTTGCGAATTCGTGAAAAGCAAGCCCTAGGTCTGCAGTTTTCTGTTCTTGGAACCGAACCATTTCTTCGTCCATCAACTTAACAATTGTTTCGTACTTTTGTTTAGCTTCCTCGCTTTCTGCCTTCAACTGTGATCAATGATGATTATTAGTTAATACATTTAAATAGTGGACAGATGGTTCACAATACAAGGTTTGCATCTCTCACCTCTCTGTACTCAATTTCTGCTTCTCCAGCCTTTTCCGATCTTACCATCATCAGCTTGTCACTACAAAACATATTTACAAATCAGCAATCATCATTTTCATGTAATTTGTGACACTCTTAAAAGAATTAGTCTACAGAAATGTTCCACCAAAATTTTCCGATATAAGGGTAATTGTATTTTATGAACATTTTTACTCATTCACCCTTTTCAAAACTTACAACACATCCAAACCCTTTTCGAAACTAATTACAAAAATAGACTACTTTCAACTTTGGTGGCAGAAAATTTCATATTGTAATGCTGCGCTTTAAACTCTCATTTTGTACTGTTTAGAATAATGCCAGTACAACCTACCTACATTTGAAATATTTTGCATCTGAGCTGTTTCAAAGTGCACCAGTGCAGAAGTACTAATATAGACATATCGAATGTCCATGGAGATATATCATTTATGCCATTGACAATATGGTCTTTTTTCCTTGTGCGTAATATTGTATGGGTTTTTGGTCGTGATAATCTAAGTACATGATTTGGTGATACAGCCTTCCCCATTGAAGTTATGTATGTGAATTTGTGTTGTCTTTCAACCATTAACATTGTATTGAAGTTGATATATTATGCTATTACAATATAAGCTTACAGAGCAATCTCCTTGAGCTTGGTTGCTTCAGTCAAATCGTATTGCTGTCGAAAAGCGTTGGCTCTATCAACCATCGTGGCCTATTTCACAAGTTGGAATACGATTACACTTGATGAAATAAAGTCCAGCCAATTGCAAGCTTGTACATATACAATTATTGTTGTAATTGTAAGGTAATTTATAAGAAAATAAACACTTGTTACAGTTGCTGTGCAGAACTTTTAAGCAAGTTTGACTGTAGCCTATTCTCTTAAATCTTAATGTTAAGACATGAGATAATACATGAAGATCTACAAGCTGACTTTCCTTTTCATCAAGAAAAACTAAATCTAGGAACAGGAAACCCACTTGAATAGACAAGCAATTAGACTTTCTATTTTCATTTCTTGATTTATTTATTTATTTTATTTTATTTGGTGATAGAAGAATAAGAATACATCCTAAAAATTATTCCCAGGTCAACTTCTTGACCTTAAAACCATTTCTGTTGGGCCAATTTTTAGTAAATATGATGTCCATATCCTACAGATCATCTTTCACAAACTTAGATCATCTAGAAATTTTTAATCCACTAAAAACTATACATTGAATCAACAGTCAAAATAAATATTTTTGACTCCTTGCTTTAACTTACAGGTTATGAAGAGAACAGTCTTGAAATGATATGAGTTTTTAGTGTAAGTGATTAAAAGACCGTATCGACAAGAAATTGATTATGATTGAGATGCGTAGATATAAACAAAATCAATAGAGGGTTTTCATAAGTTTAATTGGATAGAGGTGATAGTAGTCTCATATTGATGGAGCATCTACATCCCAACCATTTAATCCCATGAAAATCCTCAATCGGTTATATACATATTACATATTAACAGATTTGTTCTGTACCATTATAAATATGATGTTTTAACCATATTGGTCATCTTCAAACTTCATATCATTTCAAAATTTCTAATTACCTAAATGTAACACTTTAAATCAACGTTGGAAATAAATATTTTAGACAACTCCTACTAAGTTACATTTTAAAAGAGTTATTGAGATGACACCATTTTGATCTACATAATTTGGATATCATATCTACAAAAAGTTTACTTAATCCAGGACATCTGATACCAAAAGGTTGAAAGACATTAAATGAATGGGGATGTGAAAAGAGCCTCACATAGAGAAGGCTTCATATCCCAACCATTTAACCCCTCACAAAATTTCGCGTCAACCTTCTCATGTTAATAAAACTAGTACGAAACACCTTCTGTTTTATATAGTCTTCTAATTACATATATTATCTTCAAAAAATTCTAAATTATTTTGAAATTCATAAACCTCAAAAGCTACATTTTATATCAATAGTCCAAATAAGTATATTTTTTTTACCACAGGCAGGCGTTAACACTTGGTTTTTAGTTAGTTGAAAGTTTGAGACGATGCCATTTTTGGGAAGATGAATCAAATAATTTGAAGATCATATTTTAAAAAATGTGTAATCTGAGAATTAAGATATTATATATTATGTTTGCAATCATACACTATGAATAATATATTATACATTCGACCCACACATGAGAGCTAAAAGCACACAAAAATAGATTGAGAAATAAGACATGATTTAAAAGAGCATTATCATATTGATACATAATCTTTAAAAAAAATCTTAATAACAAATTTCTTTTACATAAGAGAGAAATTCTTGACAGCACATCTAAATAAATATGCCATAAGAATTAATATCGAAGGAATATGGAACTATATATTCTATCCAAATTTTGAACTTCGTAGTTTGGTAAGAGTTTCACTACGTACTTCTATCATAGAAATAATATAATATTTTTAATGTCATGGTATGATAAATGAAACTTTGATCGAAGGTAAACAAACTTATATTTCCAATTCCAATAATTTTGAACATAATGTTTCAAAGGGCTCCTATTTTGAAATTTTCATTGGTATTTTGCAACATATCACCACATATCAAACCTCTTGCGATATTTTAACCGATGTTTGCAAAAAAAGAAAAAAAGAAATCGCTTATGATCCGATATGCTATACATATGTGACTATTCTGACAGCATCCTATATTAACTACATAGCTCTGATATCATGGCTTTACTGCAATATAATTGATAATTCATAGAATATTACACATTTTTGTACCTAGCTCACAAATAATGTATAATTCATACTTTGTTGTAACAAGTCATTAACAGTTAAAAAAACACATTTATTTTTGGAAACCGCATGTAAGAACACCAACTAACCTTGATTGATTGTACCGCTCTCACGTAGTCTTTTAATGGTTCTTCAAATTTCATTAGAAGATTGTGTGCCTGCAGCAACAGTAGCAGTCAATAAATCGATACTTTCTTTGAAAAGGAAGTTTTTGGAAAACCAAGTTCTAATCAAGATAAATACTTCATTTTCAAGTTTTAAAGACAAAAATTCTGCTCTCGAGCCAAGCTCAGAAAATGCATTCCCAAGAGATTTGCCTTCACATGCACCTAATAGTTTGACTGCCTTTCCAAATTCTGATAAAGACTGCCCCAGCTCTAAAAATAATCGAAGAAGTAGAAACTTAAGATCATGCTATTCTCTGATTGAAAATGAATGAATGAAAAAGGAAACGAAGATTAGTCCAAATGCTTGCCTCTGTGCCTCTTAACAAGTCGAAATGCCTGCTTTTGTGCCTCAGCTAAATGATCTTCAAGCTCGAAGATATAACGCTTCATTTTCTCATATTCAGGAGTTGATTCCTCAACGGGTTTTTCCTTGCCCAATACAACATCACTAACCCTAGACTGTACATCCTATATTTTTCATGTACAAAAACTGTGTGAGTTTACCTGATATTAAAAATAATATAATTATGTTATTAAATATTTACTTCTGGAGAACCTCAAAAAAAGATTGATTTCTACTTTCTTGAGAACCTACAATATCAATATGGCACTGATGTGTTAGGGTCTCACTAATCAACCCTAACTCTATAACGATACACATCAGTGCAGGTATGATATTTATAGAGAAAGAACGAAATTGTTCTACAAGCTCCAACATTCAAGACATTGAATCATAACATATACCTTAAATATTTGGAATAAATCAGCAGGTTTTTTCTTAAAAATTCCTGTTTCTTGTGATCTTGCTCTTTCCATTATCTGCAGGAAGTGATATAAGATGTAATCAATATATATTTCCACGGTAAGTAAGAGTATCCATATAATTCCTTCACCATGCATAGCAAGAAATAAAATAATGCACAGATTTGAATGCACACAGGACAAAAATAATAATAAGATATTAAACCTTCGGGTCCTAATGTTGGGATTAGAAGTCTAAAACTATGAGTTTTGTTACTGACAGAACTCATATCTGAAGTAAATGGGAGAAGAAAAGAGTGTTGAAGTTTTGATGTTAGAAAAAATAAATTATTATATTCGAATTTTCGAAAAGAGAAAAAAAATGATAACATGATGAGGAATAAAATATTGGTGAACCATAAAATAACTGAAATAGAAACCATGAATCACGATGTAAAATGCAGACCAAAAGTGATAAAAACAATAATCATAGAGATGCTCTTCATAACAAAAAGATCACATAAAAAACTAAGTATTACAAAGATTTTCAACTATAAAAAAGTTCTCAAAGAAATTTGGGGTGTGAAGATTCATCTTTCAAAGTATCAAGTGGGACTTGTAAAACGAATTGAGCATATTGGCCAAACACACAAAACCTTCTATTATAATACGAGACCTTGGCACGCGCGTATGGAAATTTCCCTAAAAATATATGATAATCTAAATTATTAAATTTTAATATTGTATATACCTCTGATAAACATTAATACGAAAATATAAAGTAGAAGTATTAAAGTTTTCGTTGGAAATGAGATTCGATCACGTGACCTTGTTTGTATATTTATATCTAAAAATAACAGTTGACTATTATCATTACTGAGGTTCGAACTCATAAACTCGTCAAAATATACAAGGGCATTTTAAGAAGTTCATGGTCGGACTAAAAAATTGTGAACATATTCCAATTATCAATAAAGAAAGATATTAAGTCATAACAACTCGTATCATAAATAGCAGAATCAGAACTAAAATATGAATTATTTTACTCGTTAAAGACACAATTTTCTGACATAGTTTGTAACCAAAAAAAAAATATTTAAGCCCGTACAGTTAAAGAGTTCGGCAGATTCAATGCAGCAGAGGTGCAAAAAGTCATAGCGACGATACAGCGAAGATCTAACGGGATATAACGGATGACTCTAAAATAGCATATAAAACTCGTACTTAATATTTTTACAAATATATAAATGGTAATTAAATGAAAAAGTATCATTCAATTGAATTATAATTAATACATAAATAACTTTAAATAAAAACATATGCGAATATACGGTAAATAAACGTAAAACTGTTATATAACATAATTAAGCAGGGTCATAGCGGGGCATTAACTGCACAGAATTAAGCACATAAGCTCGTTTTAGAAAACTCTATATTATGGTACAAAATTAACCTCTTCATCTTCCACCAGAAATATCCGTAAATCCTCGCTTCGCTTTAGTTCAGGGTGAGAAGCTATTCGATTTATAAATATGTCCAGCGCTTGCCTTCTCATCTCAATAAATTCAGCACTGAACCTAAATTTTTCTGAGTTGCATAAAGATACCATGAGCATGACAACAAAAAGGCTGATGAAATTAATAATCAGAGCAAACATTTAATTTCTCACAAGCAATTACACAAATGAATGCTATAAGCAATTGTCATTGCATGGTTGTACTCCTTTATTGAGATTAGAAAACAGAAATAATTGGATGATTTGGCTGTAATGTTAATTTTTAGTGAGTTAACATTTACTATGCATGCATAAAATATACAAAAACAGTTACCTACAGCGCTCTTCTCTGGTACAGGAGGGATGAATACTCCTTTGTACTTCTCAGCAAGCCTATCACGTAGCCAAACAAAGTCACTGTAACGTCGGATTACAATCTTTTCTTGCCCTTGATATTCGGGGAAATTTGTCTGGCGAATTATTACAATTTACAAATTTAAACTGAAGTTCATAAAGAGCTAATGATGAAATAATATTGACGGTTATGTTAACGTGTGCACATCGCACATACATTGCCAACTAACAACAACCACTGAAAACAAAAGCTAATCAACAAAAGAAAAAAAATTAATTGCCATAAACTCAAAACTACCTATGGTAATTGCACAATAATACAAAATCATAAGGGTTATTATTCCAATTATACAATCTTAACATATGCTCGATGGGCATACGTTAACATATCCCTAGTATTAATGCATGAATGTCTGGAATGTGAACTACAAGCAGCATTAAGCAGGTGGAGTATGTTTATGGAAACTTCAAGGAAAATATATTGTGTGTGTCTGTCTTTTGACATCATTGGAAAATAATATTATGTTCTGAAGTAGTGGTAGTTTAGCAAATGTACTGATAAAAAGGACCTAAATGTCAATCGGAAGGAATTGATAAAATTTCAAGAATATGATTAGAATGCTTTGCTGTGTTTGTAGTTAACGCACAGAAGCAGGATTATATTGGATTTTTCATATGATAGTAGTAGTACATCAGTATTAATCATAAAACAGATATATTTTCGATAAAAATAATAACTAAGAAACACATATTACTATTTTCTAACTATGAAGTATACTTTGAATACTAATTACGGTAATGTTAGTTATAATATGAGACAAGTATTATTAGTTTCTAACTATTTAAAATTCTATTGAAGTTCAACATTAATTGTGAAATGAGAATGATCATTTATGTTCTTTCCACTTTAAAAAATCCCACACGTGAAACGTGCATTTAATAAAATTCGTCATTCATTACAGTATGTATACTCCTTGTTCATTCAAATTCTATTCACCACCGCAAAGGCGTATTCCCCAAATGCGTGTGCACACACATACACATATAAAAAAAAACACGCACACAAATACATACATACATACATACATATATATGTCATATATGTATGTTAATGCACATGTATGTGTGTATATGTATGTATGTGTGTATGTATCTATACATACATACATATGTACATGTATGTGTGTGTATGTATAGATAGATATGTACGTATACATACACACATACATGTACATGTGTATGTGTGAGAGTAAACTTGTACCTATTATTCACTAGAACTTTACAGGCCACATAAAAACTAGATAAAAATTTCAAACTTTCTCTGAAGAGTTTTTGGTGAAAGTCGACATGTATCGAAAGTTCACGTTATTAACACTAACATTTTATACAGTAACAATCAGCATTTCATTGCAAGTCGACGCATTAGTCTCAGATGATTATGGTTATTGGTGCATAGTACTATGTACAAATGACCGTTGACAACAAATTACCAATTACCAGAAAAAGTATTTACAAAATTTACAATGTATCTACAGTATATCTTATTGTGTTGCACTCTTATAAAACTGTTGCGACAAAAAAATAAAAAATAAATAAATAAATAAATTAAGAATGAGAATGATTATGGTACGTAAGTCTACTAACTGCATGGCTACAAATTATAGCTATTGTTTGTTATAAGCCATCAAGCTTAATCATCATTTACCATATGGACCAGAAGATGATTCTTTGAGTTTAAAATGGTGCTTGGAACCATTTTATGTACTATAGATATCCATGCACATATATAAATATTAATTGCTACAATATGGAAATAGGTTGATCATTTTTATGCTTGTTCCAATGTATATCTACGAAAGTGATCCCCTCAAGGACAGTGCAATCTGCATGTTGTTCGCTTTTTCATTAGTACTTCATTCCTATTTTAGCATTCATATTAGAACAGCATTAATAAAATTTTATATCATCATGCTTATAATTCGATATAGCCAAACTTTAAATTCTCAAACAGAGAAACGATGCATTTAGACATCTCCACAACTCAAATCAATGACAAAGCATATCAGGTGCAATTCTTCAGCTAACTCTATGCTAACGGGACAATGTCTCAGAGAACGGTTTAATTGTTAAATGAGCAAAGTAATATTTCGTTATTAGTTGCACCTATTAAAACTTGATTTTTGCTGTATGATCTCGATTTAACTTGTATTAGACCGTCGTTGAAACTTGGAAGAACAAGCTACATGATGATAATCAAATTTTTAACAGAGCTTAGCACAAAGTTAACCGTTGAATCCAGCTGCCACATAGACACATTTATCCAGCTCCGTACATTTTTCATACTCTAAACTTCATAAAATCTATGAATCCTAATCAAAGAAATCGTTTTTTTTTTCATAAAAATCCCAATTCAGGAAAGGACGAGAAACCTTAGTAATAACACGGTAAGAAATATAGGCCTGAACCCCATTTCCCAACTTCACCGGATCGGTGACCGTAACCTCCAAAAAAGGCGGCTGCTGCGCCGCAGAAGGAGATCTAGGACTCTGTGATGAAAACGACGATCCCGAATTACTCCGTTCCTGAAAAGAATTGGACCAAATTACAAATTAGCCTTTCTGAATGGATAAGAAGTAAAGCAGCAATGGTATTTTCGCAACTACAGTGGAAATCATGGCGGTGGAGATGCTGCGAGGAGGAAGAGGACTGGTGAATTTTTTTGAGTCTCTTATTCTTTTACTTTGATGATCTGCGAGCTGAAGGATCTACAATTAATTTTTGGTAGTAGAATTAATTGAACCCTTAATTTTCACGTTTTCCTGAGACGCGGGCCCTACAATCTGTGTTCGGATATGAATAGCAGTGCATACTTGGGATTTGGCATTTGGATATAGTCTGCGGTACACTGGTATGTTGTTGCATGCAATGGTAGTCATCTTCTTTGTTCGGCCTAATCGTTTATGTGCAATTTTTTCTTGTTTTTGATCCAAACCTACAAATAATGTAGGTTTGTTAAAGCCTGGGTTAGAATTTTAATGGGGCATGTGCATGATGGAAAGGAATCATACAAGCTGCTTCTGTTTTATCATTTACTCAAGTCTAACTCCGCATCTCCAAAAATATGAGTTTTATGTTTTGGCGTTTTCAATATTTATTTTTAAAAAAAGTGAAAAATTCTAGTTGTTAGATGGAGGAAGGAAAAGGTTGTTCCTTTTTCTTTTTCCAAAAGGCGAAAACAAGAGAAAATTATTTTCAATTTTATATGTTACAATCATTTTTCAAATTGATTGTTTTCCACGTCTCTCGTATTTTTTGAAATAGACGTAGAAAACACAAAACTCAAATTTTAAATCGAATGGTGCCTTATGCAAGTATTATATCATTTTTGATTATGTGTTGATGTTATGTGAAGATTGTGATATAAGTTTGATGTTATGGCGGATTTCTGAATTTGAAAAAAAAATTCCTCGATTATTTTTGTGTTGATTTTGTTGATTGTGTATGTGAAGGGATGTGATCTTTGGAACATACAGAAGGTAATTAAATACTAATGTTAGTCCCAAGTCGTCATGTATGACATTCATTCTAATTCTTTTGTCTGGATTTATGTTAGCATTACACAAATGTTGCACAAAGAAATGACAAATTTTGAATCATTGATCAAAGTACATGATTGAAGCAGAAGAGATAACGTAAATTAGTACTTGTTAGAACCTTGGATGATGTGTTTTGATGATCACAATTGTACAACGTCATGCTACTAATTTGTTATCCATACAAGAAGTCATCAACTTATGGATAAAGCCGTAGAGCTCGTTCTGCCTTATCTAGAAGATCATTTCTGGTAAATACTGCCCACTAACTCCACTCCACTACCATTATTATTAATTACAAATCTAAACCATTGTCTCCATAGAGGAGGCTGTGCCCGATTAATTTAGCATGTGCGGTTGAAGGAGAGTGGACCACATCATTAAATAATTGTCATGGACGTGCGAATATAACCACATTTACACCATTATAAATTAACCAATGCTAAGCAACGACAAAGAGGTTGAAATATTTGTCGTTCTATAATATATCTTATACTTGATTATCAAATAATACTATAAATAAAATGAAAAGATGGGCATAGATCTGTATGATTGCACCACAGTAATTTTGTTTAATCTTTTTGATATACATTTTATTTTTATTATCATGGATGAATTATAGTGAACGTTTTCCTGAGGTTTATCCATTGTAACTGGACCAGCCCGAAATTTGGGTAAATTTCAAAAAAATGCCCTATTTGGATATTTAATAGGCATATGTAGTCTAATTCATTTATAACTTTTTCTAAATTTTCAGTTAACAATATTTTATCTGAATTTATAAACAAAGTTTTATTTATATAATTTGTATTTATAATATATATGTGTATCATATACACATATGTTTGTGTGTGCATGTGCACTAGAATAATGTATAAATGGTTTGACATGCCCATGTATAGATGTTGGAATTTACACCGCAAAAGACATGTTAGCCCCTCGTGTATACAAATGGATTGTCTAAATGTGCATATACATATAAATGCATTAAATTTTATATATATATATATAAGAGAATATAATTATTATATAACATTAGTTGTAAATTATTCACATAAAACATTAATTAAATATATAAACGTACAAATATATGAATAAATATGATCAAACTATAAAATTATTTTAAATTAATTTGTAAATTAGTTAGAATATTTATAACATAAAATTCAAACTAAAAATTACATACATACATATACATATTGAAATAAATTAAATACCTAATATATAGACAAACATATAACTGGTTATAATTATATAATTATATACACACACACACACACACACACACACAATCTAAAATTAATATTATATTTTGTTGTCACTATCGGCCTGATAATAATTTCTTTTATTATCTAATTTTCTTTTAAATTATTTATTAGATAAAATTCATAATTAATTAAAAACTACACGAAATTAATTAAAAAAATATCAAAAAATATTTTCATAACTATAAACTATATTTTATTATATATAAAAAAATTCTAGAATTTTATGTTATATATATATATATATATGTATATGCACACATTCTATTTATATTAACAATTTTGAATTAAATAAAAGTGTGTATATAAATAATATCCAAAAATTTTTTTTTTTTTAAAAATAGACGAATGTCATAGTAACTAAATTAAATTTTATAAAGATTTAATATGTATTTTATATAGTGTTAAGCATTTAAATTAGATTTAATATTAACTTTATATAATATTTTAAAATTAAAAATATTATAATTCCAAGTTGAGAGCATATATAAATAGTATGCGCAACAAATTTTTTCAATACACACACAAAAGACATCAATATGTGGCAATCCATCGATATATCGATTCGTGATATTTCTAATGAAACTATATATATATATATATATAATGATTATATAAACATTAATATAATATCTTGAAGAATGCCTTTCACCAAAGCCTAAAACTTGCACATTGAAATGAAGAAGTTGACTCCTTGAATTGAATTCCAATCCCGAAGTTGTTAGCATCCGAATTGTCTTTTCACCGACGATTATTTGATTTTAATTTCTATTTAATTACTTGAATGTTAAGGAGAGGGGATGGGTATAATTCGACCGACAATAGAAGATGGTGGAGGCAGCAAAAAAGATCAAAATAAAATGAGGGATATGATGTTTATATAGGGGAGAGTGGAGAGCAAAAGTAGAATCGAAATACTTAAATTTCTCTTACTCGTTCTCTTATTTTTAAACATTTAAAACTTACCCTAGAAGCCATCGGAATGGTTTGCCTTTATGTCCCCATCATAACTAAAAATATCATGCCCCTTATGAGCCTCAAATCCATTTCAAGCCTGAATAATATTTATTTCATTTAAATCTAATTCAAACATGTACCGATATCGTATATCGTTTCGTATATTTATAGTTATTAAAAACATATTGTTTAATATTGTTAAATACATCAAATAAAATCTCAGAACTAATATTTCATAAACATTATTTAATTTTATTAATTTATAACAATTATAAATTAATTAAATCGAGTGAAAAAGGAGTATACAACATTTCGGTTGTGTGACTCTTGAGTATAAATTTGGTCAATGATTAATATTGAATAATTCAGATATTAATGTTCACACTTCATTTAACAGGTGATGTGACATTATGGCCAAATTTATCGTTTATTTAGTTCCGATAAAACCTAATTTTACTTTATTAAATGTTACTCGATGGTGACAACTGTTTACACCAATTCTCTTCGTTAAAAATATATCACTTTGGACTTATGGAATTTCGTAATGGTCATTCAAATATCGTCCATATTCAATTTATAATCTAAACACAAAGTCCTTGGTTCAATAATAACAATTATTATTAATCCAACTACTTTGGCTAGAAATTTTGACTTTGAGTTGACTTTATTTGCATGTGATACTAACCTCATATAACTGAGAAGACGAATCCTCTCTTGAATAGTATTTCACTTCTAATACTTACACTCGACCCAACTATAGTCATTCGATGGACACCTTGCCACTATTTGACTATAATCAAAGAGAAGCTTTCGCTTAAAAATCAATAGTATTCTTAAGTCAACAGAAACTGTGTAAATTGGTCACATCGATATTTTTTGTTTAACTTTAGTTATCTTAAACAATAGAAAACTATCGAGTAAGTTATTCCAAGTTATCCAGTAACTATCAGTACATAACGCCTTGGTGCCCTCCAACAACCATGAGTAATACACTTTCCAACATTTGGAAAACATTAGGTACTCTAGTCTCAATGGAAGCATCGATATCCGTATTGATTCATCTCGACTGGAAATATTTAGAATGATGTATTTATTATATTGTGATACGATACTCTAAATGATCTGGGTCATCTCACAGTGGAAGAACTTGGTGAATTTCAAAAAAAGTTACAATTGGACCTATGAAGTTTAAATACATTTAGATCTTATCTAAATTTTGTTCTAAATAAAATCAATATTTTATTTAATTTGGTAAAAAGCAATTTTAAATTTAATTTCAACTTATAGGCATTACAATAAATGTATTGAATACATTCATTTGTGTGATGTGTAACTGCAATATATAAGTGGTGTATATAAACCAGAGTATATTAAATATACTATTATATACATATATATGTGTGTGACTGTTACTTATTAAATTGAGTTTAGAGAAAGAAACATTTCATTTTCTTCTCTTAGATTATTTAATTAATGAAGGGCATAAGATTTTAATTAGAGAGAGAAAAACTATTCATTTCTTTCCATTTAGTTTAATTGATTATTTGATTAATTAGATGACATTAATGGTCAATTTAATTATGGGATGAAATGTAAATACATCCAAATATATTTACGGTGAATATTATGCAAATGCAACATAAAGGAAGTGTACATGTGAGTGATTGCCTTTCCAAATAAGCCTTTGTTGTCTAACCGTTTTTAAAACAAAACAACATTTATATTTATTTATGAATATATGTTAGAAAGTTTTTTTATCTAGTCAAAAGTTTATGTATACATAAATGACAACCAATCGAGTTAAAGGAAGCAATTGGTAAGGAGAGGAAAAGGTGGAGAAGTTATCTTAAGTTATCTTATTTCATCAACTTATCTTTAATGCTATTTTAAAACAATTTGAACACTCAAACACTATGTAGGCATATATGAATAACTGCAAACTATGTTTTAAACTAATATAATATATGTAAATACATATATGTAATCTTTGTAATATATTGCTTGTTTTTAATTAAAGTTGAAATCTTCTTTAACCTAAGAGAAATTCAAAAGATTTATAATGTTTTGCATAAAAGTCCACTTGTGTGTTTCTCCTTTTTAATTGAAAAAACTTTTCAACAAAATCAACAACAACCAAAATTATATTCAAAACAAGAAAAATGTGAAACATGCATACAACTCCAAAGTTGTTTGAAAATAATTTACAACGGTACATTCAATTTCTAAATATGTAACATAAAATTAAATCAATTAATCCAAATTATTTTCAAAATAAAATATTGTTCAAATAATAATTTCTGAAACAAAAAAGAATTAGACAACCAAGGCACATATAAATTTATGGTAATAAGATTCAAGTCTGAACTAAACAAACAATATGAATAAAAGAGCAAAAGGGGTATTGGATCTAATGATATCTATAATAATTAACATAAATAAATAAGGGATGAAATACATGTGCAGATCTGAGTAGAATCAAATAATAGACATTCTTTTAATTGAGATAAAACGGTTCTGAATAACATGTTTAAAATCAATCAATTAAGCACATAATGAACCATTCATATACAAACATACGAAGTATAAAACGTATAAATAAATAAATCAGAGACACGCCTTAGGTGCCTAAAAATCACACATTGAATGGTGATATCACCTCATATCTTTAAGATCATCATCATATCCTTGCAAGAGATGGATGAACCACTTTTGTTTTGTTTTATTTGATGTTTTTATTTGGAGTTGAAAGACTTTTAGAAATGTTTGTTTTCTTCCATGAAAAGTTAGAAGGATAGAAGAAAAGGAATGAATGAGAAAGAATGAATTGTACGTACAAAATGAATTAGAGAATATATTTTATTTGAAAAAAATGAAACCTTGCTCATTCTTTGATTAAAACTTCCCTAATTAATTTTCTTGACATAAAATCTCCACAAATCATATCATTAAATGACACTAAATTTCCATAAATCATGTCATCAAATGAAATAAAATTTTCATAAATCATTTCATGCAATTATCTTCAAATTACATCGATATCATATATCAATACACGCAAATATAACTTTCGTAAATGCATTAAAATAATCACTAACTACTTCCAAACATCAAATAAATAAGAATTAATATTTCTTAAATATCAGTTATGTTAATTAATTTACAACATTTTATAAATTAATCAAACATGTGGTTTTAAGCGAATTCATCATTACGGTTGTGCGACTCAAAGGTGCAAATTCAATCAGTGATTAATATCAAACTATTCGAATATTAACGTTCACAAGTCACTTAGCAGGTGGTGTGACATTTTAGCTGAATTTATCGCCTACAGTCAATCCAATTTACTTATCATAAGCAGTACCTGATAGTGACAATTATTTATACCAATTCTCTTCGTCAAAACAATTTCACATTAGAACTGATGGAATTTGGTAACGGTCAAAATTCCAATATTGTCAACATTCAACTTTATAGTCCAAACACAAAGTACTTGGTTCAATAATTATTACTATTAACTGAACTGCTCTGCCCAGAGACTTTGACTATGAGACATCAGTTGACCATGATACTAACCTCGGATGACTAAGGAGACCAATCCTCTCTTGAATAGTGTTTCACTTCTAATGCTTTCACTCGACCCAACTATAGTCGTTCGATGGACGTCATGCCACGATTTAGCTATAACCAATGCGGAGCTACCACATTGAAGATTTACAGTATTCTCAAGTTGAGAGAACTGTATAAATTAATCACATCGATATTTTGTGTTTGATTTTAGTTATATTAACCAATATAAAATTATCGAGTAAGTCATTCCATAGTTATCCAATAACTATCTGCACGTAACACCTTAGTGCCCCTAATAGTCATGAGTAATACACTGCCCAACATTTAGAGAGCGCTACGTACTCTAGTCTCAATGGATACATCGATATCCTTTCTTGATGCATCTTGACTATGAATATTTAAAATGGTATGTTAAGTTTTTGTTGTGATAAATTACTCACAATTACAACACTTTGTAACTACTATCATATAATATATTATTTATAGATTTTCTATTAAATATACTTTTGATTAAATTAATTAATATAATCACATTATATTAAGTTTATAATAGAAAAAAACACCTTTATTTCGAACAAGATTGGTCAGCGAGTTAGATATATATTAAAAATTACATAATTACCCCTACAGCATACCCTAACTTTATCAATCTTCCACTTGCACTTTGGATCAATTATGGAATCTTGTTCCAACTTCTCTCATCGATTTTCTCAAAACCAATTGGGTCAATTCCTCTGTATACGGCTTGCTATTGTATTCAATTATCTACTTTATTAATCAACTCTCTCCGATGGTGATAAACTGTTTTATCATGTGGACAATTCGAAGTATGTCTCTCGAATTTTAGTGAGCTCTAAGTTCTATTGCAAAATATATCGTAACATTGTTATCATATAACAATGCTATGAGATTCTCAACATTTGAAATCGTCTAAGGTATAAATTTGTGCACTTGTATTTTTATATACATTGCTTTTAGTGCGGCACTATTTAAGGCGATGTACTTAGCCTTTTTTATTGAATCAACCACGGTCTTTCATTTGGAACATTTCCAACTTAACGATTCTTAACTTGAATTTTTTATTAACATATTATACTCAATATCACTAATAAAGTTTGAGTCCAAACACTCGTTCATAAGAAGTTTTTATTTCTGTAAACAATTATCTAGTATTTTATAAATACACAAGAACACTTCAAATAACCATTTACTGATATCAAATTGGATTTGATATTTGCTTCATGTATCAAATACATAAACAAATTAGGATATCATAGAAACATAATATGTATGATAATTCCTATTGTCAATGCATAAGGGACTCATCTCACATGTTTCATGTTAAACAAGTTATTATGGTGTCATTGCATATCGATTTAGGACATTCCCAATATCTTTTATGCTCACTATAAAGACATCATTTATAATCCAACGTTGAGTATTAAAACAACTAAGTCTGATTATAACACAAACACGTCGTTAAAATCAATAACATGTTGTTTACTTATAGTTTAGAAATATCAATGTACCTTGTAACGTTCTTTCTTACGAACACATGCTTCCTCTGCATTTTGATTGATAATCAACTATTTTATATTTCTATCAAAATATATTTTTTCAATTTTTAATTCTTATAAAATAATACTTTAGGTCATTTCTTAGATCATATGCAAAGACTCGCAAATCAATATCGCTCCCACTGACTTCGAGACATTTTTGGTCATTATGTATAAATGGTTTACTCCAAATCATTATTTGGAATTTTCTGTTTCAATACATATGTACCAAATATAAAGCCATACTAAGTGGTAATTTTGTGAGTAAATCAGAATTAACTTGAGTACGTTGAATACCAAATCTATTACGCTAATTTCAATAATTAAAATTTACGATATTATTCTTACCAACATTGCTTATTTGATTCCAACTGCATTAGTCTTGCTCATAAAGACACAATCACGACTGATGGATCACATCCCTTCGGTTATGAATACCAAAATCATATTTTGATAGCATGCCTGAAATTCTTTCAGATTTGCATATCATACCATATCATAAAGTCGATACTTTTAATGGTTTAATTAAACAACCGATTATATATTTTCGATATTAATAAGAAACTCATAGTTTCTCTTCAATGTGCGAGAATACTTATTAAACACTCTAATGTGATGTGTTCATTTAGGTTAGTCAATTTCATTTCATCTTATCTAATTAGTTCTATCTATGGATCGTATCTAATTCCATTTTACAATTAATAATTCCTTAAAGAAATTCCTTCACAACGAAGTAGGTGTTTCTTGAAACAACAATTGTTTCTCAATATGACATAATAGGTATTCATAAACGTTTTATGAATTTCTTTATTTATAAATATGATTTGATAATAGTTTATAAAACTTATATTCAAACATGAATATGTCATCCAATGACAGTCTTCCAAAAATTCTTTTGGGGAGATTCATACAATACGAGCAATTATTACGTGCAATCTTTCGACTCATGCAACCTGCCAGCTCCTTAGCTAAGGATATGTTGGGATTTCTTATACCCTCATCTTGTGTGATTTTGTAAACTGTTATTTAGAAGAAATGATATTAACCTTGTGTACTACTCTTAAGTAGATGACCTTATAGAAAGAAATTAACTCAACTTTATTTACAGTTAAACGTACATTGTCCAATAAAGTTCGATTACTCCTTATCGATATATCACTATGTATCATATGGAAAAGTGACTTTTGAGATTAAATCTTTATTCATTTTTAGGTACGTTAGAGAACCTTTCTAATATACTCACTCATTTGATCAAATCGAATCATTTATATCACATGTTATTTTATTTACTTCTGTTTTATACTCAATGTGTTTACCATAGACACACTACATGTGTATCAAATGCAATTGTCCATGTTGGTGATAACTCGTCGGTGAATATGATAAAGTATGTGGAACCATTTTAGTATTAATAGACTTGTGATTGCATACATCAATATGTGTCAATCCGAAGGGTTCATTAACTCTAATGATACTCCTACTAAATATGTGCATAGCCCTTAATTGTTCGAGATATAATAAACTAGTATCATATGATTCATAATCATATAATAATAGTATCTCTCAAAACTATGGCTCAGTCTATAAATTCAAAATAATTGTAAACAATATAGGATACTTCTGTATTCGCTAATGCATCACTTTTGTTATGATAACAAATAACATGTTATAGTTTGATTTCATAATAAATATTCATATTGAAATATAGCTATGTCTACATTATAGTTGATATTGAAAAATAGTCATTATCCCACAAATAATGTATGGTATTATGAAAACAATTTTCGTACTTTGAATCAATTAATAAGTTCTATATGACATGCTCCCACTATTTCCGCCATTGCTATAATAGCGTACTTAATTTGGAGGTCCATTATTCACCAAATATAGAGTTTTTAATTTAGATACTGTAACTAGTTTACAATGGAGAGTTCTTTGATCAACTATCTTGAACCCATAGAAACAAATCTCATTGGAAACAATTTTCTATAGAGAGATACATTTCAGAATATAAATCATATTTCTTATTACAATGATAGAGTATCTTTTGTTATTATTAGAATATAAATCATATTTCTTATTAAAATGATAGAGTATCTTTTGTTATTATTACAATTCTTGTCTCTAATGTTTCTTTAAAAAGCAAAAGTAACCATTCACTTTCTTCATCTCAATTATACCTTAAATCACATCCGCTCTTGTACATTCGTTAATCTTTCTAAATGGTCAAACCATTCAAAAGAAAAACTCTTACTACAATATCATAATGAAATCTTTACAAAAGTGCATACGATTATCCTTAACTTTTGAAGACATCATATATGTTACGCTTTGCGTAAACTGACCAAACCAACATTTTAGTGGCCGAGTTCTTAGATTTATATTGTAGCTTTGGTCTAATATTACATTTATATGATCCTTTTTAATCAATCAAATTGAATACTCAATCTCACATTAAGGTTTATTCGTTTATTCAGATGAACTAATTTCATCGAAACATTGTAGCTTACAAATTTCGACCATTCACCATATAACATTTATATGCAATTGTATATGGATCAAATATCCAAAGTCTTGTATTAATTTTAGAGTTCAAAACTCATAGAATGCAATACATGGTCTCAACCAAATAAACACATGTGCGACCAAATTATGAAAGTATTAAGTAGTTGTAAAACTAGGCACTTGCATGAGTATAGAAACGTTCACATTAATAATCATTTATTAGTAAGTACATGTTATATTTCAATTTGTCAATTTTCAATTTAGTTCATTTGTATATATTAATAATAAACGTTTATCTCATTTTTAAATGCACAAATTGATCATTGTAGATTGTCATAACATTATATAGCATATGTTCTCACAGTATTAAAAAGGTTAAATGTTATACTTTCGTTCTTCTAATAAGGCCCTAAATAATCTTTTATATTTTACCAAACCCTAAGCAAAACACAGAAGTCTTTCAACTTCACTAATGGATGTTAGGACTCGTATGCATAGGGATTCTAACCGTGAGGAAAGCTCAATAAATCGTAGGCCCGTATATGATGAATAACACTTTATCAGTTGTATCACATACAACTTCTAACCTTTGATACCTTATCCTAATCACCACCTTTACCTCAAGGAAAGCTCAACAAGTAAAGTGGGATTTCACTTAGACCTATCATTTGCGATGGCCTAAGTATAATGCACATACTTTGAGATAGCTCGGGGAAAGCTCAATAACTAAGGAGTATGCAAGAAATCTATTGATACTACTTTATATTAAAGATTCATAATCTTCAATATTTATATCGAGTGATATCGACTTATGAAATAATGGATTTCTTATGAAATACTCTCATGATTCAAATATCAGACACATGGAAAATCATGGTATATGTACGTTTGTATGTATTTATTCCTTAAGTCTATTTATGGTTTTTTTAATGTTCCACCTTTAGTTTATACATTCATATCATATAAGTTTTATTATTATATAAGTTTTATATTTCATGTTACTTATATAATAGTCTTATGCATAATATATTATTAATTAAATCTTATTTAATTAATTTTAGTTAATTAACTCTTTAATTACTCTTTAATTAATTTTAAAGTAGTATTCCAATACAACTTTTATATTGGACATATCTATTATAACCTTTGTAGATTATACAATAACCTTTATAGTGTAACACATATATCTTATATATATGTTTATCTAATTAATTAAGCTTTAATTAAATTATTTAATTAATTTAGTTAATTAAACGATTTTAATTAAATTATATTAATTTCGAAAATACATCTTATATACATACATGTATACTTATGTTATGTAACCATCCAGGATTTTGGTCGATTAAATTTGAAATATTTAGTTGATTTTAAATATTGAAAAGTTAATTTTATAATTTAAATAGATTCAATTTCAAATATAAGGGTTATTTGAATATTTTTAATGATAATTGAATCTTGAATTTAATATGAATAAAAATAATTTCGAAAGCCAATTTAAATTCTATTTGAATAAGAATGAAGATAGTAAACTTTTAAATTTGAATTAAAAGTGTTTTGAATTGTTTTAATAATAATTCATTTTAATTAACGTGTTGAAATGGCTTGTCGGAACACTACCTCGAATTTCGACGAAACTAGTTTTATTGGATCCATAATAGCGAATTATTATATGTCGTCGAATTTCATGGCGGCCAAACATATCGTTTGGTCGTGCGAACTCGAAATGCATAGAAATTAACTAAAGGGATTTAATTTAATATAATTCGATTTTGAAAATCTAGCTTTTGAATATGATGGAATTGAGTCCTAATACTAGTTCTATTATGTTCGATATATGGGTATTACATATAGAATGCCATGCGGCACGCCTTGTTTAGAGTTGAAAATTTTAGAGCGTGGACAGTTCTTTGAAAATTTTCTATAAAAGGATCTTAACATATTTCAATTTTCAAAACCCTAAAAGAATAAAACGTAGCCGCCATTAAAAATTTATCATCCAATAATCCACGTTGATCGAGGCCACCACAGGTCGATCTAGACTTCGCCCTAATTGTAAAGTTGCTTGGCTCGATGAGAGGAAGCGATCTGACGGTTGGATTTTTGTATGGTGAAGTGAGCGACGCATATCGTGGTTCAAAAGCATGGCGGTTATGGTTGATTTTCTAATGAACAGTGGCGATTGAGGAGGTCGGACCAGTGGCGTGAGACGCAGCATGGTCGAGGCTTCCTCTAACGGCAACGTGGTAGCGTAGGAAGGCGCTAGGCGGCAGCAGTTGAGCGACAAAGTCGCGATGAGGAGTTAAGAACACAGGCTAGGTTTGTAAACGTGAATAGAAGAAAGGTAATTAAGGGTTTAACTAAATTAATTTAAGTTAATTGTAATTTAATTATCTCAAACGTTTAGTAATTCGTATCTTGTCCATACGAGGTCGAAATCGAACGTGATAAGTTGCATTATGCTCGTTGCAGCGAATACTATGTTATAAAGTTGGATTGGAGTAATTTGAGCTAGTAGAAATTTGGGTTAAAATTGAATGTCTGTTCAATTTTAATTTAAACTAGAACGCCTCGGCGATCTCTGGAAATTTGGTGAATAAACTCACTTCTCCGAACTAAATTAAGTTTTACATAAGTGCAAATATTTTTGTATGAATGCTTCTTCATTTCCTGTTTGGACAGTTTACTATTTATCAGTTGTTTTGGATATATTCTCGTCCCTGGAGCGATGAGACCTTATTACGTTCCCGTCTAAAAAACGGATGACCCTTTGTATACGATCTTGCCTCTAAGTGGTTGATTTATATTATTTGATTATGTATTATATGTGTTGTAGGGGTTGGAGGTATCCAACTGAACTACTCACCCTATGGATTTTACTTTTCATATACTATGATGTATGATGTGTTGGATGCCATATGTGATGGTATGGATGATTTCCCCTATTTAGTGTTATAGTAGCACCGAGCCTTATTTTTAATATTTTAAGATACTATAAAATAACAACTTTGAATTGAAATAATTTTAAATTGATTTTGGAATTTTATATGTTTTTAATAATTATTATCGAATTATTAATGGGAATTAATTTGTTTTAAATAAATAAAATTGTATGATTTTTGATGTTATAAAATTATCATTTTGAGAAATATTTTAAATAGAGATTTTTAAATGGTTTATGTAAAAGATTTTTAAAGGAAATATGTTATGAATAAAGTAATAGATTTATAGATGGAGCTTTGATAAATATTAGAAATAAATTTATAAATGGATTTTATAAATAAATTAGATTCATAAAGAAAAAAGATTTATAAATGGATTTTGATAATAAATAAGATTTATGATTTATAAATGAAATTTTATAAATAAAGAGATTTTATTAAAAAAGTTTTATAAAATGGAAAGGAGATTTATAAACACAGTTTTATAAATATGGAAATGCTTTTTTGTTGAGATTCAATTATGGATTTTATATAAAGGAAATACATCCACGTTTTACAGTTAGAACAATCTTTTAAAATGAATGTTTTGAAAGTGATATTTTCAAATGGAGTTTAAATGGTTTTTAAAAGCGATTTAAAACATGTTAAGTGGCGAAAATATGGATTTATTGTTGTAGTAAACATTTTCAAGGAAAGTGAGGAAGGCACGAACTATAGTACTATTACAGTAAGTGATTTCCGAAAGGAAATGTTTATATAGTATATCAGATATATATATATATATATATATATATATATATATATATCCTATATTTGATGTTAATATTCGAGGTGTGTAACTTTTATCTAGTTAGAAGTTAAGAGTATTGTTCAATCAAGGTCTGAGAGGTAATGATACTCCAACCTGAATGGCTTCACTATTAACTAATAATTAGTCGAAGTTCGACATCGAAGATTAATGTTAAGTATAATTAATTGAATCCCTATACTAATGTTTTTAGGTTGTCGTAACGATGTTTTACGCAGTATTCGTTTTGACCCAAATAAAGTGCGCTTTGAAGAATACTTTCCTCAAGATTTGTATACATATTTATTTCCATTTTAAGTATATAGAGATATTTTCTAAGTGTCGAAAGTGAATGGTTTGCGACAGTACCTATACCGTTGATATAAGTATATAGAATTTTTTTCCAATATTGAATAGTTGAAATGGTTTTGAGAATTTATATTCTTAAAGATAATTTGAGTAAATATTTGGAAATTGATTCAATTAATAAGAGATTAGTTAAATGGGCCTAGCGACTGCTTATGTGCTAGATTTTATTTGTTGCTTTGATTTTTGAATAACCGATTATCAATTTGGCCATTTTTGGTTCCTTGACTTGATGTGGGAACTGATTAGTCGTGCACTTAGCACGAAGCCGATTGAGTAGGCTTGATTATCGTTTGGTGTTAAGAATGGTGATTCGAGTAGGGCAGAGTGACTATGGTACTCCAATCTACCGGACTTCCTTCTTGGCCGAAGGATAGCAAGTTGAGAGTTGGAAACGTGATAAGTCTACGAGACTTGGTTTCCATATGAGGTTGAGGGCCTCTTATCATTGTTGGTCCAGAGAGACCAGGATCAGATTTGTTTGAAAACCACTTCAGGCCAATGTATGCATTCGAAAGTGCAGGTTTATGATAATGATTTTGAAGATGGAGATCTTCATGACACAGGACTACTTGCCACTAGACCCGTGATGCATATTATATATATTGTGGCAGTAGTGCTTCATTATGAAATTTTTTGATATGCAAGGACTTCTCGCTGTTAATCCTAAGGATGATTTCCGACACGATATAGTAGGAAAGTTCCTTCTGTTTTTCCTATTCCTTGACAACTTCAAATGTCTGGCGTTGCATTTCTAGATCACATTGATTAATCTCTATAAACGTATCATTTGTTTGGTGACGGAGAATGCAACTTTTTTTAGCTTAATACTCTTACCTGGGACATATGAGCTCAGGAGTTATACGTTTGTAGAAATCAGTTATGTGATTGTGGAATGGCAATATGGCATTCAAAATGGAATGTGTTATGTAAAAGATAATACATTACCTCTCTGGCCTCATCAACCAGGAATGGTTAAAACGGGGTTGATTCTAGGCTACATAGGTCACTCCTATAAGGGTATGGTCATCACCTTTCTAGATTACTCTCTATATGTCAAGTATGATGTGTATGCCGTGGCCACGGATAGGTTGGTTACGACCGAGATAATTTCATATTCGATCCTATCCGTCACCAGATGGGTCTACGGGTAGGCCGTTTCTGATTCATAGAGGTTTCAAAGATGTCAATATTCGGTACATTCCTCTAAAGATATACCATATGGAAGGTAGTCCCTTACCTTTCCATTGTATGGAATCCATTCTCCAATACGTGCCTGCCATTTTGTTTGTAGAACCTACTTAATAGCTAGTATGCTGGAATTTAATCAATGTAACAATTTCGGCTATGATTAATATTATTTTTATACTAGACACTAGTATAATATAACAGAATTTGATATGAAATGTTTTGGTTATTGTAAGATAAAAACTCATCCGTGTTTATGTGCGCGTGGTCTTATACGATACCTTTTGTTTCGAAAAGGAAAAGTTTTTAATAACTTTAAAAATTCAATTGAGATGTGGTTTCTCACGCTAGTCTACCAGACTGATCTGAACATTATTCCCTTTCAATGATCGGGTCAGACCAAGCATATTTATAGATTTAGATTTGGATGCTTTGGAGCTTCAGCAGACGAGCTAGAGGTCTTTAGGTCGTATTCACGTGTATGTTTATTTTCCGCTGCATTGTTGTTGAAATTATCATTATTTGTAAGGACATGTTTATAACTATCCAAGCTAATAATTTATTATTTGTATACTCTGATTTGATTTATATATGTTATAGTTTCTCTTTTGTAAAGATTATTAGTTTATATTATATGTTGTTATGCTGCAATTGTGAGATTCTATATTGTTTTAGTTTCTTTTTCTCTTCTCTTCTTCTTTCTTCTTTCTTCTTTCTTTTCCATAACTATCCGTCTTTCCATTCAATTTGGATTGGATATGTTTGGTTTATTGTCAGCTTAAATTATCTGGATTTGCGGGTCGTTACATGTTATCTTAAACACTTCAAAATAACATAGCATATATCGACATATATAATACACATATGTAAGTATTAATTAAACGTTAATTAATTAGCTCATTTAATTAATTTATTTTATTAATATTATTAAGAAATTTTAAATTTTAAAATTAATATTTAAATAGTTTCAAACATTTTAAACTTTTCAGTACATTTTCAAACATTTTGAAAAGTTATATTATATTATAAACTTTTACAATAAACATGTTTTTTATCTTGAATTTAACTTTTAAATTTAAAATATTGTCTTAATTTTCAAAATTATTTTAAAAATTAACCCAACGCCCAATTCAAATTGGGCCTTTTCTATCTAGGGCAACCTTTGGGCTTACTTCACCTTTCATGCCAGGTAGGTAGCTGGGTAGGATATGCTACTTGATTGCCCAATTCCAATCCTAGACATCACCTTTTTAGAAATCAAACTAAGTGCGAAAGCTTAATTATATAGTCCCAACATAACTAATTTAGACCGCACATGCTATTGGGCCCTGATACCGTCGAAGGATCTAGGCCAGCCCGTAGTGGAAGAAATGAGTGAATTTCAATTCTTTTTACCATTTTGGATCATTGATGGACCTATAAAGTCTAAATACATTTCGATCTTATCTAAATTTTCTTTTAAATAAAATAAATATTTATTTAATTCGATATAAAAGAATTTTAAATTTAATTTCAACTTATAGATTTTACAATGACTATATCGAATACATTCATTTTTGTGAAGTGTTAGTGCAGTATATAAGCGGTGTATATAAATCAGAGCGTATCAAATATCATCTTATACACATATCCGTTTATAACTATTGCTTATTAAAATGAGTTTAATGAAGGAAACTTTTCATTTCTTCTCCTAGCTTACTTAGTTAATGGAGGGGCGTAAGATTTTAATTAGAGAAAGAAAAACTGTTCATTTTTTCTATTTAGTTTAATTGATTGATTATTTAAATGACCTTAATGATCAATTTAACTATGACATGAAATATAAGTATATCCAAATATATTTACAGTGAATTTTGTCCAAGTGCAATATAAAGGAAGTGTGCATAGTCAGCGATTCTCTTTTTAAATATGTCTCTAATGTCTAACCATTTTTTTATAAAACAAACAACATTACTATTTACTTATGCATATATGTTAGAAATTTGTTTTACCTAATTAAAAGTTTACATATATATGAAAGACAATTAATTAAGTTAAAGAAAGCAATTGATAAGGAGTGGAAAAGGTGGAGAAGTTATTTTATTTCATTAACTTATCTTTAATGCTATTTCAAAACAATTTGGACACTCAAATACATATATGTACGCATATATGGATAACTACAGACTAATTAACATATGTATGTACATATATGTAATCTTTGTGATATATTGCTTGTTTTAAAATGAAAGTTGAAATTTTATTTAACTTAAAGATAAATTCAAAAGATTTATAATGTTTTGCACAAACGTTCACTTATGTATTCCTCCTTTTTAATCGATACAAATTTTAAACAAAATCAACAGCCACCAAAATTGTATTCAAAACAACAAATATGTAAAATAGGTACTCATTCTCCAAAGTTGTTCGAAAATAATTTGTAACAATATATTCAATTTTCAAATATGTAACATAAAATTAAATCAATTAATTTAAAAAAAATTCAAAATAAAATATTGTTCAAACAATAATTTCCAGAACATGTAACGACCCGTAATTTTCCAATAGTTAAAATATTGAATTTAATAAGATTTCGTAATTTAATATTGGAAGAAATAAAAATTTATGATTAATTAATAAGAAAAAACTAGAATGAAATGTTAGTACTTTAATTTAAGGTAATGGATAGCTATTTATTGTAATTCCAATTAATTGGAATGATTGGAAAGTTATAATCGGCTATAAAGTGTAAATAAGTAAATAAACCAAATGTTATATACAAATGATAGAGTTTTATGTAACTAATTGAAATTGGTTAATATAGAATAATTAATCAGTATGTGAATCCTTTGCTTTTGCTTGTAAACAATAGACTTGGAAATGTGTTTGAATTATTAATGAATAATAATTGCTTGAATTGTCATTATGTATTTAATCCGTTTAAATTAAATTGAAAATCATTTGCAATAAATCCAATTAAATATTGTAGTTAATGTGAATTAAAATGATAGCCATAGAATATTGATATAATAAATGTAAACCAATGTTAATCATTTCCATTTGATAATGATTGACTGAATGAAAAGATTGAAATCAAATTTAATCAAATTATTGGAATTTAAATTATAATAAATGGATTTATTGCAACTGAAATTAAACAATGTAATTAGTGCATTAACTAATATTGAATTTGACATGTGAAATTGGTTTTAAAAGATTGTTAATTTTTGTTTAATTAGAAATGATGAAATTTGATAATTATAAAATTTGAATTGAAAGGTAATTTAATTAACTTAATAATAATTTATTTAATTAATGTGAAAATAGCCATTTTGGCCACTATCTCGGATTTCGATGAAACCAGTTTCATCAGATCCATAACGGTGAATTATTATAAGATTCAAGTTTCATAGTGATCCGACTTGTCATTGGATCGTGCGGGCTCGAAACGCGTAGAAATCTATTTATTGAAATTAATTTGAAATAAGCCGATTTTAAAAGCTAACTTCTTCATACAATGGAATTTGAACTTAAAACTTGTTCCATTGAGTTTAAAAATATCGAAAACATATATATTGATATATATGAGAACCTACTTTCGTTTCGGAGACGGAACGGGCTTTTCTAGTCATTATTGTCATTTGAACCAATTCGATACGTGTTTATTTTCTTATCGAGCCTTATCTATATAAATAGTTTTGTTCTAACCCTAGCAGTCTTTCTATTTCTTATTCCTATACGTACATCAATTTCTGTTTTCTCCTTTCTTCAATGGTAGAAACAAATTTCAATTCAAAACCCTAAATCCAATTTCAAATCAATTTCAAAATTCAAACTCTCCAAACCAGATCATATTATACATCATTGGAAAGCTCTCGAAGAGTGCAATCTAGATCTGTAGTTCGTTCTTCAATTTGGGTCTTCTTGTGTCCAGAATTTGGGGAACAATTCTCGACCATTCATGGATTTTGATCAACGTCAGTGGATAGTCGATTCGAAAGAGCGGCGGCGTAGAGATGGTCGAGGGGAGTTCATCGGTGTTGGTCGTTCGTCGGTTCAACAGCTACATCGCCTAGAAGAATTCAACTAGGGTTAGTACTAACTGTGGCGGTTGAGTATTTTGAGGCTTTGATCGGAGGTCGTCATGGCCATGAGGGGTGCGCTAGAGACATGCGACTTGCCTGGTGGAGGCGCAGTTGGCCGCAGGTGGATGTTGTGACATGGTCGATCTGGTTGGCGGCGTTAGGGTTCGATGTCGAAGAGGTTGGTTCATGTGTGTTGAACAGGTTGGGTCGCGTGAGGAAGATGCGGCCATGTGTATGATTTTTTTGACTTGTCTTTTTGTTTAAATTATATTTCAATCGTTCTATTCTTAATATCTTTTACGTACGAGGTTGGATTTATGCACCGTTTGCTCCACTACGATCGTATTGAAATTATAAACATTTAAACACTAGTTTGGATGAATTCTGAGACTGTTGAAATTTGGGCCTTTAATTGGATTTTAAATCGTCGAAAAATCAAAGGTGAGTGTTTTAACCCACTCACAACTACTAAATTATGATGTTTGATATATTTTTATTGCATTTAATCATTGTTTAATTTAATATTTAATTTAACTATTAATGGAATAACTATTGATGATAATCAATTAATTGATATTATTTATTTGTTGATTAAATGGTGACTGTGATGGATATTTGATTGCTAATATATGGCTGGATGCTATATTTTTATATTATTTTGACACTGCAAGTTCCCTATTGGTTGAAATGATACATATCTAAACGATCTGACAGATTAGGGAGAAATCGTTATGGGCTTAAATGATTGACTCGAGCGATTTCATGGAATTGAAGTTAAATTAGGGATTGCGGGTTGAAATGATATATACCCATAAATTTTAAAATTATTATGGATTGAAATGATATATGTCCGTATCACTTGACCATAGGGTAGAAAATTATATACGGACACCGGATTGGTTAAATTAAACGATTTTAATCCCTTAAATCTTGATTTGGTTAAATGATATTTTTAAGGAAATTAATTTATATAACCGAATTATTTTTGAAAATCCAAGTTTTTAAATTTTGGAATTGGAAATAGGTTTAAATTAAAATTTTAAAGTTGAATTTGAAGTATAAACGAAATTTATCAAAATTGAGTTATTGAAATGTTTGAAATTGTAGCATTGAAATCTATTGGAATTGGAATAACTTAAATTGATGTTTCAAGATTTAAAAGTTGGGTTTTGATTTGAAATCTGGATATGGTCTAGATTTGTTGAAATGGAAGAAATAGCTAAATTTGATGTTAATTTAAAATATATTATTTTAATATAAATTGTTTAAAATTATATCATTTTGAAAATAAATTCCGATTACTAAGATTTTCAACTATTAAACTTGTTCAATCTATTTTAAAACTATTTTAATCAATATAAACTATTTTAATCTATTGTAATCTATTTAATCCAATTTAATCTATTTTTTGTCTATTTTAAACTAATTAATCCATTTCAATCTATTTTATCTATTTTAAATCTATTATTTTATTTTAAATCCATTTAATCTAATTTAAATCTATTTAAACTATCTTCAATCTGTTTAATCTGTTTTAAATCTATTTAATATATTTTGAATCTATTTAATCTAATTTAAATCTTTTTAAACTATCTTAAATCTATTTAAACTGTCTTAAATCCATTTAAACTATTTTATTCTATTTTTAAATTATTTTAGAGTATTTTAACTATTTAAAATTTATTTAACTATGTTAAACTATTTATAACTATCTAAACTATTTTCTAAATTACAGAGTAAATAAAGTGGAAAGTTTATATTCAAATCCTTGATTTAAAAGCGAATATAGTTAAATGATGTTATAATCTATGTTGGGATTTAAATGACATATTTGATTGAATATAATGATTTTGAAATGAGGGTTTAACCTATTTTGGAAGTATGATTTTGAAAGAAAACATGATTTTAGAAATGATATGATTTCAAATGTGATATGATTTCGAAGATAAATGTGATTTCGAAAGTGAATATGATTTCGAAAAGTGAAATGGTTTGAATTGAATATGATATTTTGATATTAGTTATGAATCAGTTTTGAAAATGTAAAAGAACCTTCCGTGTGAAATAAGCATTTAGTTGTTAAAGAGACCGGGATCAGATATTGTCATACTCTCTACCAATACTGAAAACCACTTTAACAACTGTGTGCGTGGTGGAGATTCCAGAATGAAGTAGGATGGTTTGGAAAAAGATTCTGTATGAGGTATTTACGTAGCCCCCGACTCCTGTGAGTCAGCTTGATGTGGCTAAAATAGGATCCATGCCGGACCAAGTGAGGTCGCTCCTCTTATCGGACACATTTCTTTGATACAATGTTACGACTTTGTGATTGATTTGATGGCTACCCCTCAATTTTGATTATGGGAGTGTGTTTCGAGATAGGCGGTAGTAGCTGCTATGTGTTACCACCAGTCTAGATCGACAAACGATAGTATCCTACCTTGGGCATTGCCTCGCGTGCCTTGTGACATGCCTTATCGCGCCTTCTACGAGTTTGGTTTGTGTCATACATGTGGAGTGCTTCCTAATAGCCCACCAGTTTACAGTGGAGTTTACAGTATCTGTATGGACTATGACATTATATAAAACATGTTAAGGGGGATATAGGTAATGCCTTAACGTTATTTTAATACTTTACGTTACTGTAGACATTATTATAATAGCGTATTGTACTATGTATGTAGATAGTTTAACAAATCCCTAGGAGATGGAAATCTCGAACATCTCTTAAGTTATTGCACTCGCGTTGGCACTAGATAGGAGATGTCAAACCCTGTGAAATTCTCTGAAGCCTTTACATTCATATTTATTTATTGTTGATTTAACTTACATAAGATCTTTTAGTTCCGACTCGAGTGTTTTGTCTTTTCATTACGCTCGAATCAGTCTGAGCCTTTCAGTGTATTAAAGACCTTATTTCTAGAGGATGAAGATAAAGATGTTGCACTATTATTATTTATTTTATTTATTCCACTGCATTATGTTGTTCCGCTACATTATTTATTTATTATTGCTTTATGTACTCTGATCTGTATTGTAAAGGTGTAATCAAATGTATTTGTAAAATAGCTTCATGAACTGTTATTTGATTATTATATTTTATCATCCGCTGTGAGATTCTGTGTTTTTTATTCTTTCTCTTGTTTTTCTTATTTACCTCATAACAACCCTCCCTTTTGAATAGTTTAAGTTTGACGTCTGTGGTTTATTATTGATTTAAACCGTCTAAAAAGGTGGGTCGTTACAGAACAGAAAAGAATTAAACAACTAAGGCATATATAAATTTATGGTAATAAGATTTAAGACTGAACTAAAAAAATAATATAAACAAATGAGAAAAAGGGGTAATGGATCTAGTGATATCTATGATAATTAATATAAATAAATAAGGAATGAAATACATATGTAGATCTGAGTAGAATCAAATAAAAGACATGATTTTAGTTAAGATAAAAGGGTTTTGAATCACATGTTTTAAAATTAATCAATTAAGCAACTAGTGAACCATTCATATACAAGCATATGAAGTATAAAACATATAAATAAATATATTAGAGAACCACCTTAGGATGTGGCCTAGAAATCACATCTTGAATGATGATATCTCCTCAGATCTTCAAGATACTCATCCTATCCTTGCAAGAGGATGAACCACTTTTGTTTATTTTGTTTGATGTTTATATTTGGAGTTAAACGATTTTTGAAATTTTGGTTTTTTGTTTTGTGCCATGAAAAGTTAGGAGGAGAGAAAGAAAAAGAATGAATGAGAAAGAATGAATAGTAAGTACAGAATGGATTGGAGAATATGTTTTATTTGAAAGAACGAAACCTTTCTCATTCTTTAATTAAAACTTCCCTAATTAATTTCCTTGATTGGTCCTCTCTCTCCAATCCTTTCTTTACACGTGATATGTCATCAAATGACATAAAACTTCCACAAATCATGTCATCGAATGACATAAAATTTCGATAAATCATGTCATCAAATGACATAAAATTCCATAAATCATTTTACGCAACTATCTTTAAATTACATCGATATCGTATATCAATGCATGCAAACATAAATATTATAAATGCATTAAAATAATTACAGATAACTTTCAAACATCAAATATACAATAACTAACGTTTCTCAAATATCAATTAATTTAATCAGTTTACAACATTTTATAAATTAATTAATCATGTGGTTTTTCAGTGAATTTATCATCACGGTTGTGCAACTCAAAAATGTAAATTCAATCAGCGATTAATATAGAACTTTTTGAATATTAACTTTCACACATCACTTAGTACATGTTGTGACATTTTGTTTTAATTTATCGCTTACATATCTTTTGATAAAATCCAATTTTACTTATTATAAGTGGTACCCGATAGTGACAATTATGTACACCAATTCTCTTTATTAAAACTATATCACTTTAGGACTTATGGAATTTGGTAATGTTAAAATTCTAGTATCGTCCTCATTTAACTTTATAGTCCAAATACAAAGTCCTTGGTTCAATAATAACAATTATTATCAAACGAGCTGCTCTGGTCAGAGACTTTGACTTTGAGTTGACATCAATTGACCGTGATACTAACCTCATATAACTTAGGAGATGAATCCTTTTTTGAATAATGTTCCACTTCCAATGCTTCCACTCAAACCAACTATAGTCGTTCGATGGATAACATTCCACGATTTAACTGTAATTAGAGCGGAGCTTCAACACTGAAGATTAATAGTATTCTCAAGTCGAGAGAACTGT
Organism: Allium cepa; assembly: GCA_030765085.1. NCBI lineage: Eukaryota > Viridiplantae > Streptophyta > Magnoliopsida > Asparagales > Amaryllidaceae > Allium > Allium cepa. The sequence continues at coordinate 950,262,132 of CM060934.1, read as the reverse complement.
GTAAATTAGTCACATCGATATTTTCTGTTTGACCTTAGTTATATTAATCTATAGAATACTATCGAGTGAGTCATTCCATGGTTATTCAATATCTATCAATATGTAACCCTTTGTGCCCCAAACAGCCATTAGTAATACGCTGCTTAATATCTAGAGAGCATTATGTACTCTATTCTCAATAGATACATCGATATCCTATCTCGATGCATCTTGACAAGGGACATTTGAAATAGTATATTAAGTTTTTATTGTGATAAATTACACATGGTTACAACACATTGTAACTACTATCACAAACATACCATTTGAGGATTTTTTATTAAACAAACTTCTAATAAATTAATTAATATGACCACATTATATCAAGTATATAATAGAAAGAAAATGCCTTTATTTCAAACAAGATTAGTCAATGAGTTAGATATATGTAACAAATCACATAATTATCCTTGGGGCATACCCCTAACTCTGTCGTATTCATGATATTTGTAATTACTATCATAAACACACCATTTATGGATTTTTTGTTAAATATCTTTTAAATATTTAATTATTTATAGCACATTATAACAAATATGTAATAGAAAGAAAACACCTTTATTACGATCAAGATTTGATTATAGAGTTAATAATTTACAACATATTACAGAATTGCTCCTAAGGCATATTCCTAACTCTATCAATCTTCCACTTACACTTGGGGCCAACTATGAACCTTACTCCCATCCCTTCGATAGGCTTCCTGAGTGCTAACCGAGCTAGATCCTTAGTAAATGGATCTGCTATATTGTCCTTACCACACATTATGTCATGACTTCTTCCTTCTCAATTAATTCTCTAATGAGTTGGAACTTTCAAAGAATATTCCATAACTTCTTGTATGCTCTGGGCTCCTTTGAGATCCATATTATTGCATTATTTTCACAAAACAATGCTATTAGATTCTTGGTATTGGAAATCACTCCAAGCTCACTCAAAAACTTGGGCATCTAGGTTGACTCTTTAGCTGCTTTATTGAGGGGAACATACTTGGCTTCCATCGTTGAATCGGCTACTGTTCTTTGTTTGGAACTCTTCCAACTGATGCTCTGCCATTTAGCGTAAAGACATAACCAGACACTGATTTACTATCATCAATATCACTCTGAAAGCTAGAGTCCATACGCCGCTTCATAAGGTCTTATAACACCCTTAATTCCAATTTAACACTATTCAGAAAATTTAATTAGATAGATTGAATAGAATAATGTAGTGGGACATGGGATGAGATTTGATTGTCAATTAGGTCATGCCTTACTAAATCAAGTAACAAGATTGTTTTAAAAGCTTAACGTATAAGAGAATATATGAGAGGGGCAAAATAAGTAGATTCATCTTTTAATACTTAAGCCCCCATATTTCATCCTCATTGTTCACTTCATAAACAATCAAAAAGAAAACACAACAATCCCAGCCATTAGTAAAGCTAGGAAGCACAAAATTAAGAGGATTCAAAAAGAAGGAGCTTAGGAAAACTAAAGCAACATCAAATCTCAAACTCCATTCAAATCTAAGGTGAATAATAAGAGAAACCACCTTTGTTTTTGTTTTTAATTCAGCTATGGCTAGTATCCAGTCATTTTGATAGTTTTGCCAAGATATGGTTGTTTAATCATTGATCGGACAGAATAATAATTTATAGATTTTTATTAAATTATTTAAGTGGCTTTTAAGGGTAAAACCTAAGTTTATATTCTTCAATGGCTTTAACTTTATGGTATGTTGAGTAAAACACTATTTTGTAGAGGGTTTTTAATTTCATAATTTTCTAAATTAAAATAAATATTTTATGAATTTCCTAAGGTGGAAATTGGGTTAACTTAGGGTTTTAATTGTTAAAAATAATTAAGTATAGTTTTGGCCCTGAAATTTTTATATGATAAAGAATACAATATTTTGGAATTTCTGTGATTTTTGGGGATTTTCCCCTTGTAATTTTTAATTATTTTGAATTTATTTTGCTAGACCAACAATTAAATCTATAATTCATTAAAGAATTTATTAATTAATTATGTTCTCAAATGGTTTTGGGCCTTTAAAACTGGATAGGGCAGATTTTTAAAAGAAAATATTGTAAAGTACTGTAACATCCAATAGAAATTAAACAAGGGTTTGGATTTGGTGAGAAGTATTTACTTTTACTAGTAATAAATTAGTTTTCCTAATAATTATGACAATGCCATGTCATTAATTCATCGTCGTACATATGAATGTCGTCGTCGATATGGAGGGAAGCTTAAGACAACTACTTCGATAGCTATGGAATGATTCCAACTATGTCGACAACAATCACATCGGAAACCTATCATTGGCGACATGGCCTTATCGTAATTCATCTAAGTGTTCAAAGATTTAGTGTCATGATCATTGAGGCCGCTCTTATCGTCTACGTAGCCATCAATGATGTCGCGTGTCTTCACCACTATTTTAAAGCGACGTTGCACCCTTCCAATTTGATAGCTTTTGACACTGAGACATTGATGTTGCCTGTTTCGACTTTGACTATATAAAATTGGCGACATGGTAGCCGAAATGTGCTAAGCAGAAGGTTTATGATAGTTTTGATCGTCTTGATACCATCATTCATCAATGTGGGCGACTTTATACTTGTTTATACAAACATAGGTTGGACATGTGGGTTAAACATGAAATAAATGAATATGTGATAGGTTCATAGTTATCCTAGGAAACAAAGAGATGTGAGATGGATAGTTCACATCATGTTGGAGATAGATAATCTCCATATGGTTAATGAAGGGTTCATGTTATGCTAGGAAAACTATGGGATGTATGATGGATAATCCACATTATATTAAATATATGAAACCATATGTGATGGGTAGACCATATGGAAGGGGTAGGTAATCTATAAAAATGTTTATATGTGAGATAGATAGTCCACATAAGTTTGATAATGAACCATATGTGATGGGTAGTCCATGTGGTGGGGGATGGGTAATCCAAGTAATCATATGTGAGATAGGTAGTCCACGTAAGTATAAGATATATAGTAAAAAAAAAATTAGATGAGTATTCTAGTAAATTGGGATGGATAATCCAGTATATGTTGCATAATTGTAGAAATCTTTAATGTTATAACCATTATGGATGGAGGAGCATAGTATATAGTTAATATGTTTTGGTTAAGGTAATAGTGAGGGGAAAAGCCATTCCGATCTATGGCGTGGTCTTATTAGATATCTATTTAGTTCGAGATGGTAGGTTATTATTCACACCAGACTTTTTGTCCGACCCGAAGTTTTTGCTTTTCCTCTTAAACTCTTGGTCATTTGAGTTGGTCGAGAGTAAGGGTTTTCAAGTTTCCAATTAGACGAATAAGCTTCCGAGGATGTGCAAGAGGCAATCTAGCTATTTAGGAGTATTGTTTGGTTTTTTTGTATGGAAGTAATGGCAAGTTATATAATTGTCAAGTGTTAGTTTCTTATCAAACAAGGCGGCATCTTCATATGTCGCTCTTGGAGCATGTTGTAGTAATTATAATTTCTCTAAACGTAGAAATGGGATTATGTAATGAATATAAAATATCATTCGTGAAATGAAATATGAAAATTTTTCAAAAAAAATTGTGTTTAATATTTTCATATTCATGTGCTTCTGCTTATTGATATGATTAACATAGCCGCATTTTATCATCGCAAATTAATGCAATGGATGACTACAACATCCGTAGCATTTTGTTTCGAGCCTCGAAATGGGGATGTTACAAGTTGGTATCAAAGCATAGGTTTATGTAAAACTTAAAAGGCTAAACAATTTTTGAAAACATAATCCTAATGAATCAGAGAATAAGATTGGGGTATGAGGTAACATTATAGTAACGTACTTGCATTTGATATATATAAGTATATATTATATCTCTATTCTCCCCTCTCTCTTAGATCGTTCTTCTGTTTTTACTAAGGCTCGTATGCATATTTATGAGAAAGAAAGATATGGAAGCAGGAAACAGAAGAGTGAATCTAGGCGGCGGAAGCACCACAGCCAACGAAAATGCTCGGTCCAACACCAAAAGGAATCCAGGTCAACAAGCAAATGCTAATCAAAATGCAAATACCAATGTAGGTTCTGCGACCCCACCAGTAGATATAGGGGATATGTATCGGTTCTTCTTCAATATAATGCAAGCTGGAGCAGCTACAGGAGTAGTTGGAGGAAATGCTGCTAATGCAGGAGGAGTCAGTCCCATATTGCTAGTTGGTAATAATAACTATGCTAAGCCAAGTCGTGATTACATCAGCCTAGGTAAGAAGCCTTTTCTAAGGACTAAGGATTCCATATAAGTGGAGAACTACCTGTTACATTATGGAAGGATTTTTGCTGATTTAGGTCTGAATGATGAGCAAAAAGGAGGTTGGCTTTGAGACAGGATTAAGGAGATACTTTATTTTGGTGGAATGAGGTGACCGTGGGGGTACCAGAGGAGGAATCGACTTGGGTAAAATTTCGAAGGAGATTCGACGAAAGGTTTTTGTCTAAAGTAGCCAAGTCAGCCTTGCTAAAGAAGTTTATGGACTTGGAGCAAGGGGAGATGTCAGTGTTGAATACTCTGCTAAGTTTGATGAGCTATCCAGATATGGTATGCCGCTATTGACATTGTTATTTAGAGGAATGAGAAGTTTATTTGAGGGTTGAGACCGAAGATTGCTAGGGCGACTATGCCATATCTTCGAGATCCATCGAATGTAGTAGTAGAGACGACAATCGGGAAGCAGGAGACACTTTGTACTTTCGAAAAGGAGAAGCCAGTTGGAACCCAAAATTCTCAAAATAAGAAGAGAAGGTTCTTTAAGGGAATGGGTGTTTAGAAGGGTGGAGCTGCTAAGAAAGGAAAGGCGGATATATTTGTTATAAGTGTGATAAGAATGGGCACTATTCAAATGGGTGTCGATTAGGTGATGGCAAGATTGATGTGGGCAAGCAGAATGTGAAGTGCTTTAACTACGACTGAGTGGGGCATTATAAAAAGAAATGTCCAAAAGCGGCCAAGGCTAATAAAGAAAGATATCCGCTTTGGAGCTATCTGCATCAAGGTCAATAATAGATGAGAAGGGAAAGTCTGTGATGGAAGGTGCACTTTTGATTCATAGCATACCAGTTAGGGTACTGTTTGATACCAGTGCATCGCACTCAGTGTTTGGTAGATAAGTTATGTTTAGAAAAACCATACCTTTTTTACTTCCTTAAGGATAGCTAACCCAGTAGGAGGTTATACAACTCTTGAGATGATATGTCACCATCTAGAATTTGAGTTGTTAGGCTATACTTTTGCCTTCTGTTTGTATGTATTTGATTTTGCATGTTTTAGGATTATTTTGGGTAAGGATTGATTGAGTAAATATGGTGCTAGGATATTTTGACGGAATAGGAAAACATCAGTTAGGCACCCTTATAGTAGTGATTAATTTATATACTCAAAAGATTACTTGAGTATGGATGTTTATACTTTGTTGGGAGCAATGGAAGTAGAAGACAAAGTGAATCAGGTTTTGGTAGCAAGAGAATTTGTGGTTGTTTTTGAGTCGGTTATAGGACTACCACCGAAATGATCTACCGCGTTTCGAATAGATCTTGTACCTGAAACTAAACCTGTAAGTAGACCAACTAACAGGATGAAACCTACCGAGATGAAGGAGCTAAAGATGCAGCTAGTGGACTTAGAAAGGAAAAGTTTCATTAGACCAAGAAGTTCATCTTGGGAAGCAGCTGCGGTGTTCGTAAAGAAACCTGACAGGTCATTGAGGTTATGTATTAATTATCGTAAGTTGAATGAGAAGACGATAAAGAACAAATATCCTTTGCATAGAATTGATGATTTTTTTAATTAGTTGTGTAGAACAAAAGTATTTTTCTAGTTGGATTTGGTGACAAGGTTCCATCAATTGAAGGTGGCAGAGGACAGTATTCCTTTAACGGTGTTTCGAATAAGATATAGTTCATATGAATGGGTAGTAATGTCATTCGGATTAACCAATGCGCCTGCTTTCTTTATGGATTTGATGAACCAGAAATTCCAAGAGCACTTGGATAGGTTTGTATTGATATTCATTGATGACATTCTAATATATCCCAAGGATAAATGAGATCATGAGATTTATTGCTCGAGACGTTGAGGCAGCATCAACTAAAAGAAAAGTTTCAAAGTGTCATTTCTGAAAATGAGAGGTGAAGTATCTTAGTTATGTACTTTCAGAGAAAGGGTTATCAGTGGATCCAACTAAGATTGAAGCTATGAATAATTGAAAGAGACTTGAGACGGTAATTGAAATAAGGAGTTTTTAGATTGGCTGGCTATTCATGGAGATTCATCAAAGATTTCTCGTGGATAGCAGCACCCATGACTAAACTAACTAGGAAGGCCATAAATTTTATTTGGTCCGATAAATGTGAGGAAGCATTCCTTGAGTTAAAGCATTTGTTGACCAATGCATCCGTGTTAGTTGTTCCAGATGGAAATCAGGATTTGATGGTGTATACAGATGCATGTGGACCACAATTAGGAGTTGTATTGATGCAGAAGGGTAAAGTGATTGCCTATGCTTCTCGATGGCTCAGACCACATGAAGTTAGGCGGTGGTGACTTTCGCATTGAAAGTGTGGAGACACTACCTCTTTGGAGAATAGTCTGAGTTTTATGCGGATTACAAGTCTTTTAGGTATTTATTCTGTCAGAATGTGAGATTGCAAAGGTATTTATTCTCTCAGAAAAGTTATATGCGGATTACAAGTCTTTTATGTTAATTAGAGTCGGAGACAGATAGGTCTTTGGTCCAGATATGGTGAACGAAGCCATAGAAAATATTGAGTTGATCCGGGCTAGGATGAAGGAAGATCAGTCTAGGTAGGAAAGTTATGCAGATAAAAGGTGTAATATTTAGAATTCTTAGTTGGAGATTATGTTTTCATTAGGGTATCACCAATGAAGGGTGTGGTATGATTTGGAAAATCAGGGAAACTGACACCAAGATATGTTGGACCGTTCCCTATTATAGAGGATTAGGAAGCTTGCATATCGAGTAGTTTGGCTGGCGTCTATAATGCGTTTTATGTTTCTCATCTTAGGAAGTATGTGCATGATCCGAAAAACTACTATTGCTCTGATTTCATTGGACGATTTAGCAGTAGAACCACTTTTGACTTTTGTTTTATAACTAGTTCGAGTCATAGCAAGAGATGAGAAGAAGTTAAGGAACAAGACAATCAAAGAGGTGAAAGTCCAGTGGAGTAACAACGAGAAAGACCGTACTTGAAAAAAAGAGGATAGGATTAGGGATACTTATTCTGAGCTGTTATGATGGTATATTCTATGTTTGTTGTATATAGACTTAGTAGCTGGTTGGATATACTAGCATTATTTGCATGTTTGATGTGCTCGTTTTTTAGTCCTTACTTAATTTCGAGGATGAAATAATTTAAGAGGAGCCTGTAACACCTGTAATTTCAGTTTAACATTATTCAAAAAAATTAATTAGATTGATTGAATAGAATAATGTAGTGAGACATGGGGATGATATTTGATTGTCAATTAGGTCGTGCCTTAATGAATCATGTAATAAGATTGTTTTAAAAGCTTAACATATAAGAGAACGCATGAGAGGGGCAAAATAGATAGATTCGTCTTTTAATCCTTAAGCCATCTCATTCCCATTTCATTCTCATTTTTCACTCCATAAACAATCAAAATGGAAAAATAACAAGCCCGACCATTAATCAAGCTAGGAAGCACAAAATCAAGGGGATTCAATGAGAAGGAGCTTAGGGAAAACTAAAGCAATATCAATTCTCAAAATCCATTCTAATCTAAGGTAAATAATAAGAGAAATCATCATTTTTTGTTTTTATTTTAGCTATGGGTAATATTCGAGTTATCATGATAGTTCTGCCAAGGTATGGTAGTTCAATCATTATTTGGATAGAATAATGAATTATGAATTTTGTATAAAATTATTTAAGTTGGTTTTAAGGATAAAACCTAAGATTTTAATCTCCAATAGCTTTGATATTCTGGTATGTTGATCAAAAACACTATTTTGGAGAGGGATTTAATTCCATAATTTTGTATTTTTCGAACTTGAAAATTCTGTATGATGAAGAATATGATATTTTGGAAGTTTTTTATTTTTATTTTTAGGGACTTTTCTCCAGCAATTTTGAATTATTGTGAATATATTTTGCTTGACAAACAATTAAATCTATAGTTAACTGAAGACACTAATTAATTATGTTCTCAAATGGTTTCCGGACTTTAAAACCGGATATGGAAGGTTTTCAAAAGAATTTTTTTAAAGTATTATATCATCCTATAGAAATTGGACAAGGGTTTGGATTTGGTGAAAAGTATTTACTTTTAGTAGTAATAAATCAGTTTTCCTGATAATTACAATAATGACTTGCTATTACTTCATCGTCGCACCTATAAGCGTCATCATTATAAGGAGGGAAGCTTAGGATAGCTACTTTGGTAGCTGCGAATGATTCCAACTGTGTTGACGTCGATCATGTCGACAATCTAACATTGGTGACATGGCCTTACCGTAATTGATCTAAGTGTTTAAAGATTTAGTGCCATGATCATTGAGGTCGCCTCTTATCATTTACACAGCCATCAGTGACACTGCATGTCTTCACCTTTGTTTTAAAGGGATGCCACACCCTTCCACTTTGATTGTTTTCGGCACCAAGACATTGAAGTCGCCTGTTTTGACTTTGACCCTATAAAATTGGTGGCATAGTAGCTAAAGCATACTAAGTAAAAGATTTTTATAATGGCGCTAATTGTCTTGGCGTTGTCATTCATCAGCTCGATGACTTTATACTTATTTATACATACATTAAGCTTTGTTTCGAAATGGGTGGGTAACCTATATTTCTTCTATGTCGACGGCCTTATTTTTGGCATGGTATGTTAAACTTAAAAGAATTTAAGTTCTGTTTCCTAACCTTGGGTAGAGATTCGTTGCTTTACAATGCGACGTGTATGTCGCCTATTTTCTTTGTTAAAGGCGAAGAGACTTAAGACTTCTTCATCATCATTGTTATTAGTGTTAGGAACTGAGATGTTGGTTTTGATGACAACAAACTTTTTAACTTACCTTATTATAAAATATATACTAACACTATTGTCTAGAAAGATATATATATGCAGGATATATAGATATGCAGGTATTGATTGCTGAAGACTGATCAGTATGAAGACTCAAGACTCGAGATTGAAGAGTCTAGAGTATCAAGATCAAGATTTCAAGAAATGTGTCTAGTTTTTGTTAAAACTTCATAATAGCATGGAAATCTTCATTTTGAATTTCATTTGGGATGGAACCCTTTTCTACCTTCTTAGTGGCATACAAACCCACAACAAATTGACAAACCTATGACAAGTGGCTTACAAAACCACGAACATCCTGGTCTTGTACAAGTTCTCGAGTCCTGATGTGATAAGATATTCTGCGGGGAGAATCTTGCAAAACTACTTCAAAATGGTTTTTCAAAACTATTTTCAAAACTGCTTTTCAAAATATTTTAGCCTTAAAATTATCTTTTTAAATGATTTTCAAAAAGATGTTTTAGCCTTAAAATATTCTTTGTTTTTGTGTTTTAAAACATAATAAAATTAGTTTATTTTACTCCAGAATCATTTCATCCTGTTTTCATTTCAATACCATTTTCAAAAAAATTTTTACATTATTTTTAACAATAGGATGTCGACATGGTGGCCGTTGATTTCAAAAGTTTCATTTTTCAAAAGAAGCGTCTATTCGTTTAAATCTCTTCACAAATGGTTATGAAAGTTGTACTCTATAAATAGCCTTCTCAAACGAATTTTTGTGATACAATTCTTATATTTTCTTCCCTTCTTCTTCTCCACAAATCCATGTTCTATAATTATCATATTTTTAAGATCGTGCCGAAATTCTGCCAAATTCTCAAGTGAATCAAATTAGAATTTCATTCTTGTTTGATTCTCTGTTCTCTCTCGAAGATCAAAGTGCTATTCAGAGTTATAGGACTAATTTATAATCAAAAGTTTATCAAGTCTCTCTATAAGGTGCGGTTGTATCTGGAAATCTATTGGGTAATCTTGTGGCCTGTAAACCAAGAGAGTTTGCCCCGGACTCGTGGGATAGGAGGGTACCTCAAGGCCTTTATAAATTGATGAGTGTAATCTCGACATTGGTTTAATAAAAATCTATATGAGGTGGTTTGCCTTGGTACAGGACTGGATGTAGGGTAACTCCGAACCAGTATAAAATCCGATGTATTCTTTCTCTTTACTGCTTTTTATTTACTTTCTACATCTGTATTTGATTTTGTGATTGTTCTGCGATTAAATTCTGCATTTATTTGTGTCATAATTTCAATTTAGTTCATATAAGTCTTAGAATTCATGAAACATTATTCACCCCCCTCTAGTGTTAAATTAGCCTTAAGATCCTTAATCCGCTATCCCTTTCAACTGGTATCGGAGCATTGGTTTTCATAGTTTTCATAATCTGAAACTTGAAAATTGTTTTAATGGCTACCAACACTGGTAATGTCAACTCTGGCACTAGTTCTGTTATCCCTAACACTAGTTCATTTGTAGAAGGTCAGTCTACTGTCAGACCACTATTTTTCAATGGTAGTAATTATGCATATTGGGCTTGTATAATGAAAACTTATTTACAGTCAGTAGGATTAGACACTTGGAATATCACATAAACTGAGTACGTTGAACCAACTACCAATTTTTCCCAATGGACTACTGAGCAAAAGGGTGTTGCACAAAATAACTCAAAGGCCATGAATATATTATTTTGTTCATTAGATAGGAATGAGTTTAATAGAGTGTCTGAGCAAAAGGGTGTTGCACAAAATAACTCAAAGGCTATGAATATATTATTTTGTTCATTAGATAGGAATGAGTTTAATAGAGTGTCTGTTTGTAAGTCTGCATTTGAAATCTGGAAAAATTTGCAAGTTACTCATGAAGGAACAAGCAAAGTTAAACAGACAAAAATTTCCATATTAATAATCAATTTCAATTGTTTAAAATGCATGCAAATGAGTCTATTTCCAACAGGTACTGTCGATTTCTAGATATTGTTCATTCACTAATTGCACTGGAAAAATGCTTTTCAGAGGAAGACCAAGCTAGAAAAATTCTAAATTCACTTGCTCCAGAATGGGATCAAAAGACCCTTGCAATTGAAGAAGCAAATGATATCAGCCTAATGAAAATAGAAGTATTGATTGGAAATCTGATGTCTTAAGAAGTTCAACTGCAAGGAAGAAGAGAAAACAAGGCTACATAAAAGAAGTCATTAGCATTCAATGCAACAAATGAAGATTCAGAACCAGACAGTGATGAGGAGATTGCTTTAATGTCAAGAAATTTTTGGAAATTCCTAAAATATAAAAAAATGAATAATTACAAAAGAAATGATCAAACGAATTTAAGAAATAATGCGGAGAATATCCACAATGATAGATGCTACAATTACAATAAAGTCGGGCATTATAGGAAAGACTGTCTATATCCAGATAAATAGTCATTCCCTCCAAACAATGATTCGTCAAGGAAAAGAAAGAAAGCATACACAGCAACTCTTGATGACTCAGACTCATCATCTAGTGACGTGAAAAGAAGACGGAAAATTCAAATTTGTGTTTCACTGCTATTCATGAATCAGGTGACGATGGGAGTATGCATCTAAAAATAGGTATGCATTTACGTTATTTTTAATTTTTCTTGGTTGAATGGATGCTTGTTTGTTTGCTTGATTTTATTAAATTCCTTGAATTTTAAATTCAAATTTATCCCTTGAAATTTGAATTTTAAATTCAGAAATAATATTATTTTAATAATATTTTAAATATTTAATTATTAATATTTAAGTATTATTATATTTAATGTTATCATAGGAATTATATAATTATAATATATGATATAGTATATATAGCTATTAGAAATTAGGATTAGACACTTGTCCTTTGAATCAATAGGCAGATGTCGACTTTCCCAGAATGAATCTCTCGGAATTTCAAATCAATGAAAATGATCGAGAGACATTTCATCACATTTTTGTAAGGGATGACAATTTGAATTCAAAAATCATTATTTTCGTCCAAAAGCAAGAATTCTTAATATTCTTATCCAACACACTCTTATACCGAGATCGGGAAACTGCAACAACCCGACTTTGAAAGTTTGCAAAGCTCTTTTTGCAATTTTTGGAAATTATGATATTAATTGAGCTTAACTTATTTTGGATGAGCTAAGGCCCAAGAACTTTACCATGGGTGAAATCACATTATACCGTGGAATTTATCTTACTCGAATTTTAAATTACTTTGGAGTTGATTTTAAAAGGGAAGAATTTACAACTAGAAAAGTGTTCAACCATGGAAACATTTCCCTTATGCAAATTCCACTAGTGTTTCAACCATATAGGACACTTACGGAAAAGGAAGAAAGACTTGCTCATGAAGAAATGGAGGAAGAAGAAGAAGCGGAAGAGGAAGAAATGGAAATTGAGGAGGAGGAAGAGGAAGATTAAGAAACCTCCTTAAAAAGTATAGAATATCCTACTAATCCTGCTAATCCATCCAAAAGACCATTCTCAATAATCAAAGAATTATAGTGGAAAATTAAAAGACACTCAAAAGATCAATGAGTAAGAAAATGGATAAGATTTCCACTAAAGTCGACAAGTTCTTTGGGAAAATTAGTAGGAAGTTTGGACTATCATCTTCTTCATCTTCATCTAACTAGTTTTAATTCATGTTATCTTAAGTTCTATCTTTGTAGTTTATTTATTTTAGCTAATATTATATTATCTTATGTAATGTTAACTAGAAATCGTTCATTTCCTGTTATTCTTGTTCATTTGTCTCTGTAATTGCTTGTTTTTATATTATACAAATTTTAGTTTAATAGATTTGTTAATATTATTCAAAACAAAGAAAAACGTCACTTTAGGCAGAGGCATGTCTACATACACCATTCCCCCATGTCGACATCCAACGGGTAGAAACTAGTTACATTTTTAAATTTTAATTTCATGTAATTAACTTATGTTTATTCATTTCAAATGACTTTCTATCCCTATTTATATCTGTTTCTTCCAGAATAAATTGTCTAACTTCATCTTAGTCACTCTCTTTCATAGTTCTTTCTATTTCTTGAATTATGGCCTCTCTGATTAATAATCTAAGTGATAATCTTGAAGAAACTATCACTTCCTTCAAGAATATTCTTACATTCATACTTCATAATCAACGTCGCTTAGAATTAAGTCAAAAATAGATGATCAAGGAGCAAGAGAGACATTTCGACGCCCTTCGTTGGATGATCTCAGCCCTTAACAAGGACGATCTCGAAGGAATTCCACCAGTCGCTCTCGACAAAGATAAAGAAGAATGGGATGCCATTAAAGCAGACCCTATCTTCGGAGAAGATGGATGGGTGGAAGTACAAAGAAATGTCTAGTTATTCTGTATGATATTTGTTTGATTTGATTGGTGTGTTTTAAACTGTATTAACTTAACTTATTTGGTATGGTTTGTATATATGTTTAAATAATTATTGTAAATACATGATTATATGATTTGATGATTATTGGTACTTCTGGATTACACTCATGATCACATTTCACATTTATTGAAACGACCCTGACTCGACCTTCAAAAATCGACATCCAAATATATCACCAGTATTCGAATGCTGCAGATTCAAACGTCGAATCTGGTTCGCTGGAGCTTATAACATATTGAGTACAACAACACAACGGAAGAAGAAATGAATAACTTTTATTGATACACAATAGATACAACATCTGATATAGATGAATATCAATATTTATCGCAGATATAAGACAATAGGGGAAAGATAACAACGGAAGAGATAACTCCAACATGATACAACCCCTTTTTCAAAGGAGGATGAATCCACATACCGCATCTCCAATTGCCGAAGCTCTAAATTTAAGCTCGAACCACCATCATGTTGTGTTAAGCAAGGTCAGTCTGGAATGTTGAAAAGAAGCATAATGCGATAGCCAAAATCCAAAGTCTTCAAAGACCAAAGACTTCGAAGATTTCCAAAAGCTACACCTATTATCTTTTCTATCTAAAAATATGACTCTAGGCTTCCCGTGTAGAAAATTATGGGCACCCAGAGTTTAGAAAGGGAACAATAAACTGCAGGTCAATCATAGGACTGGTATGAGCAAACAAAAACAGTTTATCTTGAACAAAAACAAAAAGAAATTCGCAATGCTTTTTGAAAAATGAAACTACCATAAGGCCTCCCCATACACACATAATGCAAGCGTACAATTGGAGGAGACTTCTCCTTATGATAGTCAAACATGCTTGATACGCAAAATCCTTTTGATATTATTATTAGTGCATAGTGCAGAAAACATTTGCATGTATAATATTAATCTTAGCCAGCATACGTACCATTATAGTATGCCTACTATAACTACTATGTTAAATGGCAGGTTCTACCACTAAAACCGTATATGGGCGTATTGGTGACTGGATTTCCAACAATGGTCAGGCTAAGGAACTTCCTACGCCTCTGGAGGGACGCCGCGAGAACCTAACCGGATCTTTGCCAACAGAAGGCCGGGTTACCTCTGTAACTAGTAACTGCTGACATGAGTATGCCATCCCCCGGTCGTCATCGAACTTTATCCGAGTATCCTCAACCACAAAGCAACAACCAGAAAGTAATAGATTTGCAGCAACCACATAAGTTAAGTATCTGGGCTCCATACCATGTTATCACTTTTTATCCAGAAGGAAATGTTCAAACCCTAAGGGACGCTACCCCCGATAACCGTGCTGCATTCTTCTGGTTTCAACCATTTCCGGTTTGTGAGGTCCTGATGAGGTCTCGCCCATAAAGCTACGCTTTTCACAAAAGCCATGCTTCGATCAACAAATGATCAGCAACACTTAGTATGCCATATTACCAAATTGGGGATGTATCACTAGTAACCATCAACTACATAACCTCTAAGCTCGTACGTCTTAGAGAAGGGTGTTAAGCTAAGAGAATAAATTCTCTGCCACCAAATACAAATGTATTTGATAGAAACTAGCTTTACATCTCAAAGTGTAACGTCATACATACATCCATACAAGTCTGTTCCGGGTTCGAACGGAACCGAAGGCACTTCAAAAGAAGCCCTTGCAATCTAGAAAATCCCTAATCACGTTCGGACTCCCCATCACTAAGGGTGATCAAATCTCTATACCAGGGCCATTCGGTGCAGAGACATTCGACAGGTAATCCTTTCGCTTTTGAAAATACCCGGTCATCACCACCGGTCTTCAAATGCTCTCCATTTCGTCGTATCACTATTCAGAATGGGTTATATGACATAAATTCCTCTACCGATTAAACCGAATAATGAGCGCTTTTTTTAAAAAGCATATGGATATAGTGGGATCTTAGTTAAGTCACAACTTAAAGCCTAAAACCTTTCTTTCAAATGGTTTAAACAAATTACCATTTTCAAATCTTTTTAAACAAAAGATTCACCCTTTAAAAAACCACTTCAATTTGAAACCAAGGTTCACCAATCTTTCACAAAGATTCATTCATAGCTTTCAAAACTATTTCAATTCTAAATCTTTTATACAAAAGATAGACATTTAAGATCCTCTTAGATTTGAAAAAAAGTTCACCAATCTTTAACAAAGATTCATTTATAGCTTTCAAAACAATTCCATTTCAAATTTGAAACCCTTTCAGCAAAAATTGGAAATCCTTTTTATATTTGAAAGCCATTATCATTTGAAAATAAAGAGTATTTATTTTGGGAAAACCCGATCAAATATGCACAAGTTATAGCCTTTATAGTATAAACTTGGGTTAAATTCAAATTCCTAAAATAATACATTTAAAATGGTTTAAAACCCATATAAATACATTATATAACTTGTTAAACCATAATTTCTAAACATATATTTATAGAACTCAACTTCAAATCTTGAATTCAAATTCAAATCAAACTATTTTAATTTCAAAACTTTAACAAATTATTTAAAATATTTTTTTCTTCAAAACTCCTATCAAAAGCTTTTCATATTTAACCCAATTCCATTTCCAAACCATTTGGATTCTAAATTCAATTTTAAAACCATTTCATTATTTTAAATAAAATAATATTAAATTCAAATTTCTGTGACTTAACCGAAACCTCGCGAAATCCATATTTATGTGTGTATACTGTAGTCCAGGGGTTTTACACGATAGTGCAATATCATCAATCATCACAATCCAAACACAGCAATATTGATAGGCGATATAATTCCATAACGCTTATCTTCATTCACGGATTCACAGATAAATAATATAAATTCGTCACAGATAAATAAATTACATTCATCACAGCTCAAATCAAAATAATTCATAACACAAAGCATCACAGATCAGGGATATCAAACAATTCAAAACATTCCATACAATCCAAAATCCATGAGTAAGATCAATTCATTATCTGATTATAATTAACTTAAACCAGATTAATTACTTATGAATAAGTTACTAATCTTGGTTAATTAACATTAATTAATTACAAACCAATTTAATTAATTATCCTTTAATTATTTATAAATTAACCTTTAACAATAAATTAATTAACCTTTAATTGTTAATTAACCAACCTTAATTATAAATCAATCAACTTTTAATTTATCAAATAATTAACCGTAATTATTTAATTATTATTTAATTAATCATCCCCAATTAATTATATTAATTAATTAACCCTTAATTAATAAATCAACCTTTGATCACTTGATTAATCAGCTTTAATCATTAATTAATTACTTTAAGTAACTATCTTTAAGTAGCTAATTAACTTTAATTACTTATATTAAGTAATTATCTATCTTAAATAATTATCCTTAATCAATTAACTAACCCTTTAGTTAATTATATTAATTAATCCTTTAAATTAATTAATATTTTAATTTATTACATTTAGTAATTATCCTTTTAACTACTTCCATTAAGTAACTAGCCTTTAATTAATTACCTTAATTAATAAATCAATTAATTAATCCTTTAATTATTCACCATAATTAGTTAAAGATAAACCTTTTTTATCTTACTTTATTACCCAATTATATCATTTAAATATTTTTAAATTTAAATGCTTGAAATAAAAAATTGTTATACAAAATCACTTAAGAGCTTTTATTAATTAAAGTTTAATTTACTTCCTTATTCACTTCTAAATTACACCATTTTATTTTATTTGAAACACTTGGGAATTTCAAAAACCAAAACAATATCAAAACATTTAACTTTTAAATTTAAACTTTGAAACTTGTTTTAAAAACTTGTTTTAAAAACTTGTTTTAAAACTTTAATACTTGGTACATGCTTACCTTTGAAAAACTTGTTTTACATTTTCTTTTACCATTCATTTGTATTTAAAAACTTCCCAAAACCTGTTTCTTGTTTTTGTTAAAATTTTAAAACCTGGAATCAAATTTTCTTTTCAAACTTTAAAACTTGTACTCAATCTAAAACAACTCAAGCCCAAACGAAGTTTACCCAAGCAACTACACGAGTCAAAGCCTATCTTCCTCGAAACCATCTCCGAGGCCATCACTTCTTCTTTGAACCCAATCCCCTAATGCAAATGTCTTCATGTGCACGTGCACAGGTGATCGGATCACCTTTGACAAACGTCGATCCCCTCAACAAGTCGCCAACTAGCCTCCCAAACTTCCCGATCACCCAGAATTGCGAGATCACCAGAAAATTGAAAACAAGCTTATCGATCCCTTCCTAGAACACAATCAATCACCCAAACCACCACGCTTCGCCACCTCAGGCCATCGGCACCACTTTCATTCCACCAAAATCTTCATCTACGTTCCATGAATCGATTCCCGTACCCGCGATCGCCTCCTGCCTCCCCACGGCGATGCAAAATGCCTCGAGAACATTGATGACAAAAACTATCATCAAATCCTACACCGCCGATGCCTAGTCACCGCGGCCATTGTTAAAATCTACAATTATTTTTCCTGCAACCTCCATCACCTAAACTCCCTCCAGCACCAGACCCGAAGCCAGATTCCTCACCTATCATCGAAAATTGTCAATTTCCATTCATCTTTCAACTCGCGATTTCTCACCAATTATAGACTTAAAAATCATGAAATGATTTTCAAAGATTATAGTTTGCTAATATGAACTCGATTGTGAAATCTAAACATGAATTCATGATCGTTGAATTTTGACTTGTATTAGATTTCTATTGTAATTTATCAATTCTAAAACAATTAAAAAATTTAAACACTTGAATTTATTTTTAGAAATGAGTTCACATTCATTCAGTCACTTTTCATTCAGGGATCACATCCAGGAATAAATTGGATGAGTAGGAACCGAGTTTGGAAATTGTTAAAACCTGCATGTTTTTAAACAAGGTTTATATACTCCTGTATGTAGACATGTATACACCAAAGTTTCAGGCATTCAGTCACATTTTTCATTCGTACAAACTATTTTCATGTCATCATCATCACAGGCTTACAAAATGAAGTTTATTCACAAGCAACAACATACATATATGTTAAGGGTTGAAAGTTTGCTCACCTGACTTTGAACAGAGGACATGTTTAGCTTTTAAAATCTGGAACTTGCACTTGTTTTAAAACTGATCTGAGTTTTGAATCATTGCTTGCTTTGATCTGGAATTTCTTGATAATTATTGAGTTGATCTTGCATTTGATTGAAGTTTGATTCCAGATTTGAGCTTTTTCTTTCTAGGTTAAAGTTTGGTTTGATTATATTTTTGTTTCTCTGGTTCTAGCTTCCAGGCTTGTTTCTTTTGATCTTGTAACGACCCTGACTCGACCTTCGAAAATCGACATCGAATATGACATTCGTACTCAAATGCCGCAGATCCAAACGTCGAATCTGGTTCGCCGGAGCTTATAACACATTAAGTACAACATAGCGGAAGAAAACAATGAAATAAAATCATTGATATACAACATTTGATATAATATTCAGATAAAATGATGATACAATAGAATGATACAATAGATATCAATACTATCAGAGATACAAGAAATAGCAGCGGAATGATAATGTCTTCAATGCCAAACTCCAAAAACTCCATCTTCAATTGAAAGCTAGCTCGAACCCTCATCAAGTTGCACAAAGATAAGCAAGTGCAGTCCGTGAATGCTGAAGTGTAGCAAATGCGATCCACAAATCCAAAGGGCTTCGAAAGCTATCGAATCAATTCCTACTATTCGATTATCTGAAAAACCTAACTCTATACTGCTCGTGTAGAAAATTATGGAGACCCAAAGTTTAGGAAAGGAAAAATAAACTCCAGGTCAGTCATAGGACTGGTGTAAGCAAACAAAAATTATTTTATCTTTTAAAAATAAACACAAGAATTTAAATTTGAAATCCGCAATGCTTTTTGGAAAATGAAACTACCATAAGGCCTCCCGGCACACACACCATGCAATCGCACACTTGGGGGAGATTTCTCCTTATGATAGTCAAATATGCTTAATACGGGAAAACTCTTTGATATTATTACTAGTGCATAGTGGAAAACCTTTCGAAAGTATAATATTAATCTTAGCCAGCATAGGTACCATGATATTATGCCAGCTATAGCTACCACCTGAGGTGGCAAGTTATACAATTGCAATCGTAAAGGGCTCGTATTGTTTGATTGGATTTCCAACAAATGGTCAGGCTAAGAAACTTCCTATTGCCACATGGGCACGCTTCTGGAGCGTCGTCCCGAGAACTTAACCAGTTCTCTGCCAATACAAAGCCGGGTTACCTCTGTAACTAGGTAACTACTACACGACTATGCCATCCCCCGGTCGTTTGCGACCTTTATCCGAGGGCCCTCAATCACAAAGCAACAACCACACAGTAATAAGATTGCAGCTACCACATAGGTTAAGTATCTGGGTTTCATACCATGATACCACCTTTTTCCATAAGGGAATGACATACCCTAAAGGGAGCGACCCTCATAACCTTGCCGCATCTTTCCTGTTTCGACCATTTTCGGTTTGTGAGGTCCTGATGCAGTCTCGTCCACAAAGCTACGCTTTTTTACGAAGTCATGCTTTGATCAACAAATGATCAGCAACACTTCGTATGCCACATTACCAATTTGAGAATGTATCACTAGTAACCATCAACTACATAACCTCTGAGCTTGTACGTCCATAGAAGGGTGTTAAGATAAGAGAATGAATTCTCCGCCACCAAACAGAAATGTGTTTGATAGAAACTGGTTATACATCTCAAAGTGTAACGTCAGACACACATCCATACAAGTCTATTACAGGTTCGAACAGAACCAAAGGCACTTTCGAAGCAACCCTTGCAAATCCGGTTATTCACAATCCCGATTGGACTTCCCATCATTTAGGGAATCTCTATACCGGCGTGACTCGGTGTAGAGACAATCGACGGGTTATCCTTTCATTCTCGAAAATACCCAGTCTTCTCCACCGGTCTTCAAATGTTATCCATATATGACGTATCATTATTCGGAATGGGTTATATGACACAAGGTCCTCTTCCGGCTAAACTGAATAATGAGCGCAATATTTAAAAACATATGGATATGGGATTTAAGTTAAGTCGCAACTTATTATCCAAAACCTTTCTTTCAAATGGTTTAAACAAATTACCACTTCAAGTCTTTTAAACAAAAAGGTTCATTTCACAAAGTTCACCAATTTTCCACAAAGGTTCATTCACGGCTTTTCAAAACAATTCCATTTCAAATTGGATTAACTTATCCAACCTTAAATTAAAGATTTAATTCATGACTTTCAACCCATTTCCAATCCAAATCTTTTACGTGAAAGATATACCATTTAAAACTCTCTTCGATTTCAAAACAAGGTTTAATAATCTTTCACAATGTTAAAGCTGATTACATTTACATAAGTTAAAGCCATTCAAGTATAAAACTTGGGTTTAAGTTTAAATTCCCAAAACAATACTTTTTATAAAAACCCATATAAACACCTTCATAACTTGTATAATCTTTTTAAACCATAATTTAAATTATTGAATTCAATTTCAAATATTGAATTCAAAATCAAATCAAATTATCTAAGTTTCAAAACTTTATTAAGTTATTCAAAATAATTTTTTGTTTTTGAAACTCATTTTCGAAAGCTTTCAATTCCAATTCCAAAACTATTTTGGATTCAATAATTGAGTCTTTAAAATCATAAAAATCCGTGACTTAACCAATTTCCTTGTGCAATCCATATTTGTGTGTGTATGGTGTAGTCCAGGGGTTTCACACAATGGTGCAACAACATCCATCATCACAGATTCAAGCACATCAATAGAGATAAGCGGTATAATCCTATAATGCTTATCTTCATTCACAGATTCACAGATAGATATATCACAGATAAAATATATAAATAATAAATTACACATAGCTTAATTCACATAACAGAATATTACAGTCCAGAGATAACAAGCAATTTAAGCCACTTCATACAATACAAACAATTCAAGCATTCAATAATCATTTATAAGTAGGATCAATTAATTGTTCAAATCCTAATTAACTCAATTTAATTTCCAATTAAATTAATTTCTTATGAATTAATTATCAAATCTTGATTAATTAATTACTAATCAATTGATATTAATTAATGTAATTAATCAACCTTGATTATTTATCTGAATTAATTACCTTCATTTAATTAATTATTGCTTAATTAATCACATTAAATTAATTATTCTCTTATTAAATACTTTAGTTAATAACCTTTAATTACTAAGTAATTAAATTTCAAATACTTAATTATCTTTTAATTAATTATCCTTAATTAATTAACCCTTAATTAATTACCATTTTAATTAATTATCCTTAATTTATTACATAGATCAATTTACCCCTAATTAATTATCATTTCTTAATCACTTTAATTAATTAATCTTCAAATCATTATTTAATTAACTTTAATCATTAATCACTTTTAATTACATAATTATCTTCAAGAAATTAATTACCTTTAATCCCTTCATCGCATAAAACAATTATCCTTTAATTAAGTCCTTGATTAATCAAGATAAATTCTTACCTTAACTGATCACTATATATTTTAACATTTGAATCTCATTTAAATTTTAAAAGCTTGAAATTTTCATTACAAAATAAACTGAGATCCTTTATTAAAATTAATATCTTTACCTTTAAATCACTCACCTAATCAAATAAAAAAACAATTCAAAGACATTTAACTTTAAACATTTTAAACTTTTTAACTTGACTTTAAAAACTTAACTTTGAATTTTTTTTAACTTTAAAACCTGATACCAATCACCTCCAATTCAAAATCTGGACACAAATCTTTTTTTTAAAATCCGGATAAGTTTTAAACTCTGAACATGTTATATTTTTAAAATCAAAAAACCAATAATATATGAAATAAACCCAAGCCAATACGATGTTTTCCCGAGTCAAACTAACATCCGCTTCGAGTCAACCCACTTATAACTTCGAGTTCAACCCCGAGCTCGAATACGAGAAATCATCTTCCTCTTCTTTCTTCACTCAGCACTGATACAATGGGCCACTGGTGCACGTCCACGATCAACTGATCGTGCTCCGACCATCGCCGTAACCTTTGACGCACACCCATGACCTTTCCGATCACCATGACCACCTAGTTCGATGCAAACGAGAGCGAATCTGTAACGACCTAGAATTTTGAACAATTTAAATTGAAAATATTTAATTAATTTTAAATATTTGAATAATGGTTTGGATTGAATTTTCAATATAACTTTGAAAATGGCGATTAAATTATAGAACTTAATCTATTGAAAGTTGAATAAAAATTTGAATCTTAAATTTTAAGCTGATTTAAAATATTTCAAAGGCTTATCAAATTTATATTGATAATATTGAAGATAATAGAAGCTTCAGGATTGAATTTGAAAGTAATTTGTTCAGTTTTGAAATTTTATCGTTTGAATCGATATTTAAAAATAGCCGTCTGAGGCACAGTCTCATAATTCGACGAAACTAGTTCCATTGGGTCCGTAATATTGAATTATTACCGGATTTCAAATTTCGTATTTTTCGGAGTTTATATGTGAGCACACGGTGAGTAAACGCGTTGAGATTTTAAAACGAAATTCAATTTAAATTTAAATTTAATATTTGTCAACTCAAAGCCACCCTACTTTTTTTTAGCAGACCTATTCCCTGCAAAGAAAGAAACCACGTTCTCTTGTCTCCCACGTACCCTATCTCCTTCCATTTTCAAATAACCATCTCCCTCAGTTCAAAATCAAATGGCCGATAGAAGAAAATTTAATTCTCCTTTTTTGTTCAAATACCATGGCCGCAGCCCTCCTTTATAAAAATCAAACGATTTTCGTTCGATTGAAGCTATGCTCGAGCTGATGATGGGGGTATGGCATCGCGACTAGGCGACTCACGTAGGGGCGATTGGGCTAGGGCTTGGTCGAGACAGTGCGGCAGTGGATCGCGATTCGCGATGGTTGTGGAGGTAGCGGCGCTCAACGGCGCGCGTGAATGTGGCAGGGCGGCGCTTGGATTGCGGTCGCGTGGTCTCTGGGATTGGGGTCGAGCAGGGTCGAAGAGGGGGATAAATGGTGGCGTGGTGCTCGGCGGCGGCGTTGTCAGGGATAGGCGATGGAGGCCTCGTTCTCGAGGCAGTGGCGACGATGTGCTGGGCATTGGAGTCACGATGACCGAAATGGTGAGGCGAGGCGATGGTCTCGAATGATGGTGGTCGCGATTTGTTGAATCGATCTGGGTTCACCTTTACAGCGAAGGTATATACTTGATTTATTTTCTTTTTCAATTTAAATATAATAGTGATTTTTAAATTACAGCGAGGGAAATTTATATATATAAACAGAAAAGAAAATATATAATACAGAAGTTGTAAACTCTGTTTTAAGTTAAAATATATATATACTCGCATAGATACCCAAACATGTTTTATTATATAAAGGTAAACATAAAAATATATATAGGTCAGGTTTGGAAATATATATATAAATTTTAAATGTGTTAAAGTTATGAAAAGTTAGATTGTGATCTATATAAATTATTTCTTATAAGTATATGTATATAAGATTTCAAAATAAAATAAAATAAATACGCTTATGTATTTTAATTTGCTAGTTTGTTTTTAAAAAATAAAATCTTTGGTTAATTTAAATCTCTAAATGGAAAACGGTTTGAAATTTAATTTATTTGTTTAGAATGGAATCTCTGAAATTTAATTGTTCGATTTATTCGAATATTAATAAAAACCTTATGATGATTGTTATGCAAGGTCTTAAAAAAATCGAGAAAATCGAGTTGAGATGGAAATGGACTGCAAAATAAAAAGCTAAGGTGAGAACTTCTCACTCAAAAAGGGTTATTTAAATTTTAAATAGTTATATTTAAAATTTGTTGATTGATTGATTGTTTGCCTGATTGTGATATTAGATATTGTAGGATATATCTATATATAGCAATATATATATATATTGGCATATGTATATATTGCAGTTGATTGATTTCCCGCATTATATAGCAGATGAGACCCTATTGCGCCGTTAGTAAGCGGATGATATTTTATAAAATCCCATATACCGTGATATTCCACCTTGAAGTGGAATTGGTATTGTGCTAACATCTGTGGATGCAGGGAAACAGGTTGGAGGGATCCAACTGGATTCCTCACAAATATTTATATGATTATAGATATTGTGTGATTATTGATTATCATACCGATATATGATATTTGTGCCATGATTGACTATTGGATGCTGTGGCATCATCGGATCCATTTTTAAAGTTAAAATAATGATTTTGAATTTGTAAAGGATTTTAAAATAATTTTTCAAAGTATATGTTTTTATTTTATTTTTGAACTTGATTCATTTTAAATAAATTAAGATTTTGATTTTAAAGTTATAGGAATTATGATTTTTTTTTGAAATATAACCAAAAGGAAAATTTTAAAATAAATAGATTTATAAAATAGATATTTTGGGATTTTTGAATAATTAGTATAAACAGTTTATATAAAAGGTTTTACAAATTGATATTTATAAATTAAAATTATTGGAATTATGAAACAAGTTTATAAAGTGTTAAGAAGATATACAAAATGAATTTCATTAAAAATTATAGATTTACAAACTGTGAAGATTATAAGTGAATAGATGTTGAAAAAAAATTTATAAGTAATAAACTTATAAAATGGATTTTGGGCATTAAAAAGGGAGTACTTATAGAAATTGTAAATTGAAAAAAATTCCTATAAGTTGAAATTGTCATAGGACATAAAGGAATCTTAAAAGGATTAAGATTTAAAATTTGTGAAGTTTTAAAAAGGAACGACTTTGTAAATAAATGATATTGTAAGTAATTAATTTATAATATAGATTTTTAATATAAAATTGAGCTATGTAAATTTAATTGGATTAATAAAAGGAGATTTATAAATCGAAGTTTTATAAATAGGAATAGAATTTATAGACATTGTTTATAAATTCGAAATCAATGGAATTTGATAAACTGAATATAGAAGTTTATTAAAGGAGTTATATTCATGCTTTTGAACAGTGAATATATCGTTAAATAAAATGGATATCTTTTGGGAAAATGATGCTTTAAAATAGAATATAAAATGATTTAAAAATGTTTTAAAATGCATCAAGTATCGAAAACATAGATTTCAACATTCATTGTTGAAATAGACATTTTCGAGAAATAGAAGGAAAGGAAGTCGTAGATTTCAACATTCATTGTTGAAATAGACGTTTTCGAGAAATAGAAGGAAAGGAAGTCGTAGATTTCAACATTCATTGTTGAAATAGACGTTTTCGAGGAAAAGAAGGAGATGGTGGACTATAACACTGTTGTTATAGTAAATGATTTCCGAAAGGAAATACTTTGTATAGTATTGGGATTTATATATCTATTTTAAATTTTGAATCCCTATACTAGTGATTTTGGGTCGTCGTAACGATGTTTTACGCAACATTCGTTTTGACCCAAGTAAATGTGAATAAAAGAACGTTTTTCCTTAAGGAATGAAAAATATACTTAACTATGGTTTAAGTATACCGAATAATTTCAAATTGTGAAAATAAATAATATTTGTGAATCACTTACTTTTAAATAAGTATGGAACTGCTTTTCCAATATGAAATGCAACGTTTTTGAGAATTTATCATTTTGAAGATAAATTGGAATTGAATATTTGAAATCTATTGAAAAATGTAGATCAGTAGATATTTTGAAATATAAATTCACTATGAAATTTATAAATGGAAAGGGAAAATTGGTTTCAAAATAAACGTTGTTATTTTTGAAGTGTGGAAATTTTATATCTTGTAAAGATATTATATTTTGGGAAATCAAATAATTTGGAAAATTATTTGGAATCTGGTGATGTTGCGCATCTTTATTGATAGTTAAATAACCGACTATCAATATTTACATTTAAATAGGTATTTGTTGTGATTGTTTGAATTGGATGCCACACTTATTTTTAAATAAGCGCTCACTATTCAGGTTAACCGGGAAAGGACCATGGGGTCGTATAACCCACTCCGAATATGTGACACGTCGTTATGAATTGCATTTGAAGACCGGTGTTGAAGATCGGATATTTGTGAAAACGGATGGATTACCGTCGAGTTACTCTGCATCGGCTGATCTCCGGTACAGAGGTTTTATCACCCTTAGTGACGGGAAGTCCGGACGTGATTAATGAATATTCGGATTGCAAGGACTTCTTTGGAAGTGCCATCGGTTCTGTTCGATCCCGGAACAGACTTGTATGGATTGTATGTCTGACATTACAAGTTGAGATATAAAGTTGATCTCTTTCAAATATATTTCTGTTGGTTGCGGAGAATTTATTCTCTTAGCTTAACACCCTTCTCTGAGACGTACGAGCTCAGAGGTTATATAGTTGAAGGTCATTAGTGATATACTCCCAATTTGGTAGTGTGGCATGCTGAGTGATGCTGTGAAATGATCATTGGTTGATCGTTTGTGATAGGATCATTTGTTTGATCGTCTATCTTGATGATCATTGCTTTGATCATTTGTTGACCCAAAGCACTGCTTTTGTAAAGCGTGGCTTTGTGGACGAGACTTCGTCGGACCTCACACCCCGGAAATGTTCAAAACAGGAAAGATGCAGCAAGGTTATTAGGGGGTAGCGCCCCTTTAGTGTATGTCATTCCTTCTGGATAGAGGTGGTATCATGGTATGGAGCCCAGATACTTAACCTATGTGGTTACTGCAAATTTATTACTTTGTGGTTGTTGGAAATCGGGGATCCTCGGATATAGATCGGTTACGTTCGGGGAATGACATATTCGTGTCAGTAGTTACCCAGTTAGGGGTAACCCGGCCTTGTGTTGGCAGAGATCCGGTTAGGTTCTCGGGACGTCATTCCAGAGGCGTTTCCATGTGGCAATGGGAAGTTCCTTGGCCTGACCATTTGTTGGAAATCCATTCTTCAATACGCGCCTTGTACGGTTTTAGTTGTAGAACCTGCCATCTAATATGGTAGCTATAGCATGCATAATATAATGGTACCTATGCTGGCTAAGATTTATATTCTACTTTCGAAAATGTTTTCTACACTATGCACTAATAATAATATCAAAAAAATGTTTTGATTTTGCGTAGTAAGCATCTTTGACTATCATAAGGAGAAACCTCCTCCAAGTCTGCGTTTGCATTGTGTGTGTGGCGGGAGACCTTATGGTAGTTTCATTTTCAAAAAGCATTGCGAATTTTCTTTTAAAATTTCTCCTGTTCTTTGTTTAAAAGATAAATAACTGTTTTTAGTTCTCACACCAGTCACATGACTGACCTGGAGTTTATTGTTCCCTTCCTAAACTCTGGGTGCCCACAAATTTCCACATGGGCAGTCTAGAGTTAGGTTATCAGGTCATTCTGGATTCAGGTGTTGCTACAGATATCTGGAGGCGAGCTGGATGGCGTAGCATATTATCTATTCTATATAGTATTTCTTTTCCGCTGTTTGTTGTTGTACACTCCGATAATGAATGTAATGTGATGTAATGTATAAAATGTATAGTTCTTTTGTTTTAATGATTATTCATTTATCTATTATATGTTGTTCCGCTGCGATTGTGAGATTCTGATATTGTTTTCTTTCTTTTTCTTTCTTTCTCTCTCTTCTTCTACCTCTTTCTTCTTTCTTAAACCCTCATGGTTCGATTTTCCGGCCTTTGATTAGGCGGGCATTTGATACAGTGGGCGTATTAATGTCGATTTTCGGAAGTCGAAGAATCGGGTCCTGACAACGTGGTATCAGAGCATATGGTTAAGCGACAACCTTAGCTCTGTTGGGTATTACTCATTAGAGATAGAGTCAGTAGTACTCTAGAATGAGTTTGAGTGTAATAATAGATATGAGCGCGTATTTGTTAGTGAATATAAAATGATTTTATATTGTGTTGGTTGATTTATTGAGTGGCGTATGAACCTTCGTCAGCGCGGTCTGCACAACTGTGCCGAAAGGGTTTCTAAACACTTGAGTAGAGCAATTCGATACAGTATTGTTTTAAAAATAGGGTAAATGAAATAATTTTGCCCAAAACTATTTTTATATAGAAAAGAAATGATTTTCTGTAAATTATGATAGTATATGGATGCTTGGTTGTTAGTAATAACATTGAAATATTATCATATGAAAATTTAATAAGAAATAATGGGATAACCGAAGATTTGAAAATAATTTCATTTAACAAATGAAATTTCTAAATATGAATTAAAAGTATAAGGAAATGAATTCATATACAATTGGGATTTGTAAAATAAATTGTAAATGAGAATTTATAAATGAGTTCTCTAAATTAAAATAAAGTGCCAGAGTTATTGTTTAAAAGACTCTGGGATTTCTTTAAATTGTTTTGGAATGAAAATAAGTTGATAACTTATAGAATAGTTGAAATTTGATTGGAATGAAATGAGATTTGAATCATGTTGAATAAAATCCAAACTTGGAAATAAAATAAAATAAAGTGGATTGAATTCAAGTAAATTAACTTGATAATTTATTAATTTGTGAAATAATTTCAAATGGAATGAATATGAATATGGAATTATCATAATTCATAGAATCAATTGGAAAACTAAGATAAACTGAATTGGTATCAATTTAAATTAGTTATAAACTAGAATGAATATGAATTCGTTTTGCTTAGAAATGAATAGAATGAAGAAAATGAATTGTAAGCTATTGAATTAAATGGAAAATGGCATATGAATTGGTCGTAAGCAACTAAAGATGAATTGAAACTTTAGGAATTCCAAATGAAATTGAAAATGTAAAATTGATTGAAAATGAATGAAATTGGATATGTAACTTCAATAGTAAAGCTAAAGATGGTATAAGTAGTATACATTGAAAATTTTGAAATGGAATGTGCAAAATGATTTGAATGTTGGAATTGGATACTACTACTAGCAGGTTATACAGGTGTATTAAAAGAAATGGAATTGGGATTTTTGATTTCAAAGATAAAAATTGAATTGCTCGACAAAAAGGTACGTATTTGAATTTCGATATGAGATTTGGTGATTTTCTTCTCCAGCCACTTGGCTTTCTCTTTTCTTTTTGATTCTGAGGGGCCGTGGTGCCATTTTGTAGTCGTATCGATCGAGCCGTGCAAAGGAGACGCTGGCGAAATTTTTCGAAAATTTCGGGTGTTAGAAAATTTTTGAGAAAATTTTGAAGTTTGAAATTTGAATTTGAATTTAAATTTGAATTGTGGGGTAAACAATGTTCTTTGAAATTTATAATTGAAGTTAGAAAGCTTGTTGAAATGATAATGAATCTTTAATAAAAAGATTTGTGTTATAAAGTTATAAAACAATTTGAATTGTGAAAAATAATAAACGGTTTAGGATCATTCTCCTTAACTTGCAATTTCGGGACGAAATTCTTTTAAGGGGGGAAGATTGTAACGACCCAGAATTTTGAACAATTTAAATTGAAAATATTTAATTAATTTTAAATATTTGAATAATGGTTTGGATTGAATTTTCAATATAACTTTGAAAATGGCGATTAAATTATAGAATTTAATCTATTGTAAGTTGAATAAAAATTTGAATCTTAAATTTTAAGCTGATTTAAAATATTTCAAAGGCTTATCAAATTTATATTGATAATATTGAAGATAATAGAAGCTTCAGGATTGAATTTGAAAGTAATTTGTTCAGTTTTGAAATTTTATCGTTTGAATCGATATTTAAAAATAGCCGTCCGAGGCACAGTCTCAGAATTCGATGAAACTAGTTCCATTGGGTCCATAATATTGAATTATTACCGGATTTCAAATTTCATATTTTTCGGAGTTTATATGTGAGCACACGATGAGTAAACGCGTTGAGATTTTAAAACGAAATTCAATTTAAATTTAAAATTTAAAATTTGTCAACTCAAAGCCACCCTACTTTTTTTTAGCAGACCTATTCCCTGCAAAGAAAGAAACCACGTTCTCTTGTCTCCCCCGTACCCTATCTCCTTCCATTTTTAAATAACCATCTCCCTCAGTTCAAAATCAAATGGCCGATAGAAGAAAATTTAATTCTCCTTTTTTGTTCAAATACCATGGCCGCAGCCCTCCTTTATAAAAATCAAACGATTTTCGTTCGATTGAAGCTATGCTCGAACTGATGATGGGGGTATGGCATCGCGACTGGGCGACTCGCGTAGGGGCGATTGGGCTAGGGCATGGTCGAGACAGTGCGACAGTGGATCGCGATTCGCGATGGTTGTGGAGGTAGCGGCGCTCAACGGCGCGCGTGAATGTGGCAGGGCGGCGCTTGGATTGCGGTCGCGTGGTCTCTGGGATTGGGGTCGAGCAGGGTCGAAGAGGGGGATAAATGGTGGCGTGGTGCTCAGCGGCGGCGTTGTCAGGGATAGGCGATGGAGGCCTCGTTCTTGAGGCAGTGGCGACGATGTGCTGGGAATTGGAGTCACGATGACCGAAATGGTGAGGCGAGGCGATGGTCTCGAATGATGGTGGTCGCAATTTGTTGAATCGATCTGGGTTCACCTTTACAGCGAAGGTATATACTTGATTTATTTTCTTTTTCAATTTAAATATAATAGTGATTTTTAAATTACAGCGAGGGAAATTTATATATATAAACAGAAAAGAAAATATATAATACAGAAGTTGTAAACTCTGTTTTAAGTTAAAATATATATATATATACTCGCATAGATACCCAAACATGTTTTATTATATAAAGGTAAACATAAAAATATATATAGGTCAGGTTTGGAAATATATATATATAAATTTTAAATGTGTTAAAGTTATGAAAAGTTAGATTGTGATCTATATAAATTATTTCTTATAAGTATATGTATATAAGATTTCAAAATAAAATAAAATAAATACGCTTATGTATTTTAATTTGCTAGTTTGTTTTTAAAAAATAAAATCTTTGGTTAATTTAAATCTGTAAATGGAAAACGGTTTGAAATTTAATTTATTTGTTTAGAATGGAATCTCTGAAATTTAATTGTTCGATTTATTCGAATATTAATAAAAACCTTATGATGATTGTTATGCAAGGTCTTAAAAAAATCGAGAAAATCGAGTTGAGATGGAAATGGACTGCAAAATAAAAAGCTAAGGTGAGAACTTCTCACTCAAAAAGGGTTATTTAAATTTTAAATAGTTATATTTAAAATTTGCTGATTGATTGATTGTTTGCCTGATTGTGATATTAGATATTGTAGGATATATCTATATATAGCAATATATATATATATTGACATATGTATATATTGCAGTTGATTGATTTCCCGCATTATATAGCGGATGAGACCCTATTGCGCCGTTAGTAAGCGGATAATATTTTATAAAATCCCATATACCGCGATATTCCACCTTGAAGTGGAATTGGTATTGTGCTAACATCTGTGGATGCAGGGAAACAGGTTGGAGGGATCCAACTGGATTCCTTACAAATATTTATATGATTATAGATATTATGTGATTATTGATTATCATATCGATATATGATATTTGTGCCATGATTGACTATTGGATGCTATGGCATCATCGGATCCATTTTTAAAGTTAAAATAACGATTTTGAATTTGTAAAGGATTTTAAAATAATTTTTCAAAGTATATGTTTTCATTTAATTTTTGAACTTGATTCATTTTAAATAAATTAAGATTTTGATTTTAAAGTTATAGGAATTATGATTTTTTTTGAAATATAACCAAAAGGAAAATTTTAAAATAAATAGATTTATAAAATAGATATTTTGGGATTTTTGAATAATTAGTATAAACAGTTTATATAAAAGGTTTTAAAAATTGATATTTGTAAATTAAAATTATTGGAATTATGAAACAAGTTTATAAAGTGTTAAGAAGATATACAAAACGAATTTCATTAAAAATTATAGATTTACAAACTGTGAAGATTATAAGTGAATAGATGTTGACAAAAATTTATAAGTAATAAACTTATAAAATGGATTTTGGGCATTAAAAAGGGAGTATTTATAGAAATTGTAAATTGAAAAAAATTCCTATAAGTTGAAATTGTCATAGGACATAAAGGAATCTTAAAAGGATTAAGATTTAAAATTTGTGAAGTTTTAAAAAGGAACGACTTTGTAAATAAATGATATTATAAGTAATTAATTTATAATATAGATTTTTAATATAAAATTGAGCTATGTAAATTTAATTGGATTAATAAAAGGAGATTTATAAATCGAAGTTTTATAAATAGGAATAGAATTTATAGACATTGTTTATAAATTCGAAATCAATGGAATTTGATAAATTGAATATAGAAGTTTATTAAAGGAGTTATATTCACGCTTTTGAACAGTGAATATATCGTTAAATAAAATGGATATCTTTTGGGAAAATGATGTTTTAAAATAGAATTTAAAATGATGTAAAAATGTTTTAAAATGCATCAAGTATCGAAAACATAGATTTCAATATTCATTGTTGAAATAGACGTTTTCGAGAAATAGAAGGAAAGGAAGTCGTAGATTTCAACATTCACTGTTGAAATAGATGTTTTCGAGAAATAGAAGGAAAGGAAGTCGTAGATTTCAACATTCATTATTGAAATAGACGTTTTCGAGGAAAAGAAGGAAATGGTGGACTATAACACTGTTGTTATAGTAAATGATTTCCGAAAGGAAATACTTTGTATAGTATTGGGATTTATATATCTATTTTAAATTTTGAATCCCTATACTAGTGATTTTAGGTCGTCGTGACGATGTTTTACGCAACATTCGTTTTGACCCAAGTAAATGTGAATAAAAGAACGTTTTTCCTTAAGGAATGAAAAATATACTTAACTATGGTTTAAGTATACCGAATAATTTCAAATTGTGAAAATAAATAATATTTGTGAATCACTTACTTTTAAATAAGTATGGAATTGCTTTTCCAATATGAAATGGAACGTTTTTGAGAATTTATCTTTTTGAAGATAAATTGGAATTGAATATTTGAAATCTATTGAAAAATGTAGATCAGTAGATATTTTGAAATATAAATTCACTATGAAATTTATAAATGGAAAGGGAAAATTGGTTTCAAAATAAACGTTGTTATTTTTGAAGTGTGGAAAATTTATATCTTGTAAAGATATTATATTTTGGGAAATCAAATAATTTGGAAATTTTTTTGGAATCTGGTGATGTTGCGCATCTTTATTGATAGTTAAATAACCGACTATCAATATTTACCTTTAAATAGGTATTTGTTGTGATTGTTTGAATTGGATGCCACACTTATTTTTAAATAAGTGCTCACTATTCGGGTTAACCGGAAAAGGACCGTGGGGTCGTATAACCCACTCCGAATATGTGACACGTCGTTATGAATTGCATTTGAAGACCGGTGTTGAAGATTGGATATTTGTGAAAATGGATGGATTACCGTCGAGTTACTCTGCATCGGCTGATCTCCGGTACAGAGGTTTTATCACCCTTAGTGACGGGAAGTCCGGACGTGATTAATGAATATCCGGATTGCAAGGACTTCTTTGGATGTGCCTTTGGTTCTGTTCGATTCCAGAACAGACTTGTATGGATTGTATGTCTGACATTACAAGTTGAGATATAAAGATGATCTCTTTCAAATTTATTTCTGTTGGTGGCGGAGAATTTATTCTCTTAGCTTAACACCCTTCTCTGAGACGTACGAGCTCAGAGGTTATATAGTTGAAGGTCATTAGTGATATACTCCCAATTTGGTAGTGTGGCATGCTGAGTGATGCTGTGAAATGATCATTGGTTGATCGTTTGTGATAGGATCATTTGTTTGATCGTCTATCTTGATGATCATTGCTTTGATCATTTGTTGACCCAAAGCACTGCTTTTGTAAAGCGTGGCTTTGTGGACGAGACTTCGTCGGACCTCACACCCCGTAAATGGTCAAAACAGGAAAGATGCAGCAAGGTTATTAGGGGGTAGCGCCCCTTTAGTGTATGTCATTCCTTCTGGATAGAGGTAGTATCATGGTATGGAGCCCAGATACTTAACCTATGTGGTTACTGCAAATTTATTACTTTGTGGTTGTTGGAAATCGGGGATCCTCGGATATAGATCGGTTACGATCGGGGAATGACATATTCGTGTCAGTAGTTACCCAGTTAGGGGTAACCCGGCCTTGTGTTGGCAGAGATCCGGTTAGGTTCTTGGGACGTCATTCCAGAGGCGTTTCCATGTGGCAATGGGAAGTTCCTTGGCCTGACCATTTGTTGGAAATCCATTCTTCAATACGCGCCTTGTACGGTTTTAGTTGTAGAACCTGCCATCTAATATGGTAGCTATAGCTTGCATAATATAATGGTACCTATGCTGGCTAAGATTTATATTCTACTTTCGAAAATGTTTTCTACACTATGCACTAATAATAATATCAAAAAAATGTTTTGATTTTGCGTAGTAAGCATCTTTGACTATCATAAGGAGAAACCTCCTCCAAGTTTGCGTTTGCATTGTGTGTGTGGCGGGAGACCTTATGGTAGTTTCATTTTCAAAAAGCATTGCGAATTTTCTTTTAAAATTTCTCCTGTTCTTTGTTTAAAAGATAAATAACTGTTTTTAGTTCTCACACCAGTCACATGACTGACCTGGAGTTTATTGTTCCCTTCCTAAACTCTGGGTGCCAACAAATTTCCACACGGGCAGTCTAGAGTTAGGTTATCAGGTCATTCTGGATTCAGGTGTTGCTACAGATATCTGGAGGCGAGCTGGATGGCGTAGCATATTATCTATTCTATATAGTATTTCTTTTCCGCTGTTTGTTGTTGTACACTCCGATAATGAATGTAATGTGATGTAATGTATAAAATGTATAGTTCTTTTGTTTTAATGATTATTCATTTATCTATTATATGTTGTTCCGCTGCGATTGTGAGATTCTGATATTGTTTTCTTTCTTTTTCTTTCTTTCTCTCTCTTCTTCTACCTCTTTCTTCTTTCTTAAACCCTCATGGTTCGATTTTCCAGCCTTCGATTAGGCGGGCATTTGATACAGTGGGCGTATTAATGTCGATTTTCGGAAGTCGAAGAATCGGGTCCTGACAGAATCGAAATTGAGTCGTTCAACTAAAACTGTAACCAAACCTGAACACAACTCCGATCAAACAATTGCTTCGCGCAGTCGATCCAGCCCACCTGAACCTTTGCATCTCGCTCATCACTTCGTCAATGAACCACATTTCAAATCCACCAGCCCCAGTCAAGACCGATTCGATGATGACAATGAAATCTTCCCGAGAACAGGCTCAATAGAAACCTTAGTCTAAACCCTAAAATGTCGAACCCAAACCACGACAGCGATCTAAAATCCAAGCAAGCATTTTTCTCGTAACCCTCGACACCCAAGCCTCCTCCAGGTTCAAGCTTGATGATCAACACAACGTTGATCGTCAAAACTTGATAAAAAAACCCAAATTTGGTCATCTCGTGAATTCTCTTTAAACATAAGCTTTAAAATTCTGAAATGATTATTAAAAATCATCTTATTACCATACGAATTCATCCCTATAATCAGGGTTTGAAATCCTTATATTTGGTTTTTCTTGGGTTGAAGAAATTTTACTGTAAATTTCATTTCTAAAATCATTTGCTGAATTTAAAATTATGAAATTTTTATAATAAACATTATACTTTAACAAACAATTTTTATTTATATGTCAAAGGTTAATACTGACTCTATTAAGAGATTTGAATTTTTGAAGTTAACTTGTGCCTGTAAACAACAAACCGAGGTATACACAAGCCTGTACACAGACAACTGCTTATCTATATAAAACATGCAGGCATTTTTCACACAATCACATATACTTCATAACTTTCAGTATAAATCCAAGCACTAAGATATAAAACAGGTTTAAGTGATTTGCTCATCTGGATTGGGAAGGAACAGAGAAATTTGCTTGGAAATGATTTGTTGAAAAATCTGGAAAAATGTTTTGTTGCTCTGCTTTTGATCTGATCTATACTTGGTTTTGATTGAAACAACAATTTGAATTGAATCTTGCTTTTGATTAAATCTGCACCTGATCTATGCATTGTTGAATTTGAGTTGATCTATTTGTTTGAACTGTTTTTTGGAACCTAAGATTTCAATGCTTGATGGTTGAACTGATTAGTTGCATGCTTTTGATTTCCACTTGATTGTGTTTATTCTGTTCTGATTTCTTTCCAGATTTGAAAACTGCATGTTGCTTTTAATTTTCAGGTTTAGTTTGAACTGCTTCACATTGCATTTCTCTTTTGAAGTAATTCGGCCTGAAATCTTACTTTTCCGTGATGATATTTGCCTTTGTTTTTACACTGGCTTTGATCCCCAGGTTATATTTTGTTTTTAGTTTGATTTTCAAACGATTCTCATTTTAGGTTTTGAAAATATGAAATTTTTTTGAGAAAGGAAGAATGAATATGCTTTTGGACAAGAAACAACCTGGTTACTTCTTTTGATATTAACTTACATTTTAAAATAAATAAAAACATCTTTTGCCACTTGTAATTATAAGCCATACAAAGTTCACAAGTGTTAATACATATGGTTACTTATTTTACAAGTTTCCATTATTGTTAAAATTGTGTTTAAATCCCTCTTCTCTATTTTATCTTATAAGTTATGTTTACATCATTGTTTATAATTTATTTGTAACTTTGTTTTAATTCTTACTTTATTTTAATTTGTGAAAACATGCTTTATTCTTTTAAACCTTTTTATTAATCTATTTACAAAATATTTACATACACTTGTATTTATTTTACAACTTTTAAAGAGAAATGGATTAAAAAATTTGTACACTTCAACAAATAAATCATACATATATACATTTCTTAGTTTATAACGCTTTTGTAAATTTATTTATTAAATCAATTTTATTTACAATACATTTATTAAATTTCAAAAGGTAAATATTTTATATTCATTCTTGTTTTAAATTTTAAATTCAAGTCATCGTACAAATCATAACTTTTAAAGAATTTGATTTCAGAGTTTAGTTGTATTTTAATAATAAACACGTATATATATTATATATGTATATAAGTCTTTAGAATAAAGGTTTAACTTCAAACAACTTTTAAAATCCATTTCATGAAATTAAATTCAAATATCTTTATATTAATTTCTATTTATATTTCCTTTTATACATTCTTAAGAAAATGATTCTTATATTGATCTTAAATCTTATCTTCCCAATCATAATGTATATATTTACATACATGTATATATAATAGAAAACAAATCTCTACTAGTTTATAAAATTCTTAAATCCAATTTATATCTCAGAATAATTATTCTTGAATTTTAAATTCCAGATTCAATTTAAAAATCCATTTATATACATATATATAAATTTTAAAGCCTTTTATTAATTCCTATTTTCACAATATATTTATAAAACCCACATTTTAATTTTTTTGGAGAAACTCAAACAAATTTTACCAATTAACCTCATAATTTAATTCAAAATTTTATATTAATTACCAAATATTTCGAAGTTTAATTCCCAAGATCAAATTAATTATTAAATTAATTTGGCGTTAAAATCAGGAATGTTACAGATTTGGTTTGTGATTTCTAGATTTTAAATTTGCTTGCTTTATGTTGAATTTAAACTTTGAATCTTTGTTTCAGGTTTTAATTGTTTACTTTGAAACTGATCTTGGAATTTGTTTTACTGGTTTTGATTTTATCATGCTTTTGCATTTTTAGATTTTATCTCTCTTTTTCTGATTTTGTAAATGAAAGGTGAAGAAAGGAATGAATGAATAAAATAGAAGTAGAGATGTTTTGTATAGCCTTGTTTTTAATTTATCTATTATTTTTTTAAAACAAAGATAAATGTGACATTTATAATATTTCATTTTTCATGACTTACACTTGTTTATTTATAATATTATAAATGTACAAATGTCATATGTGATTAAATTATGTTTAAACCCTTACTTTAATTAATTTTTAAATTATATTTTAAACCCTTAACTACTTATGTTTATACTTTTAACACTTGAAATTTCCATGTTAATAATATTTAAATATAACTTTATATTATATTTTCTATTTAAGTAGATACATTTTCCTTTAACATTAATATAACCTTTTAACGAAAATGAATTTAAAATTTAATTAGTAATTGAACACAAACACACATACACACACAAATATATATATTTATATATAAGTTTTAAAATATAGAATTCAATTCTAAACATTTTTTTGAAAATTATTTATACTAAATTCAAATATATCTTTCAAATCACAGTACATATATATATATATTATATACAAAATTAGAAAACAAATTTTTATAAATTTAAAATATAGTGTTTTAGAATCCAATATGTTTATAAAATATTTAATTTTGAATTTCAAATAAAATTCCAAATTACAATCTATTTATATATATATACACAAATACTTGTTTTATTAATTTGGAAAATATTCAAATTACTTTACAATTAAATCCAAAATTTAATATTAATTATCAAATTAAATTTGACTTAAAACCAGGAATGTTACAGATTCCCCCCTTTAAGAAATTTCGTCCCCAAAATTTGCTAGACAGGGAGACAACAAAGAATAAATGGAAAATGTTTTACCAGATCAAACCGAATATCTATTCTGCATTTGGCTTACCAAATCAGAATTGTTGAGTCACAAGTTTTATGAAGGTTTTGATTTCTGACAAATAACTAAAGGCGATCGACAAAACAAGGTCATTATGGCTATAAAGAGCTACATATGGTACTCTAGATTGTAGATTGATTATTTGATATTATATTAGTGATAAACTTGTTAAAATCTATCCTCAAATAATCATGCATTTTCAAGAAAATTAATATATATACGATTAGAATGTAGTTGCACATTCAGTGTGCAACTTTACAGGGACCGGTCGACCGGTCACAATATAGGCGGTCGACCGTTCCTGCATAATTTGCACACTGAACGTGCACACATGCACATAACGTATATATATTTAAATTCCTGTCTACTGGTCACTTTTTAACCTGTCGACCGTTTTTAAACAGAAAGCAATTTTTCCAAAAGACACTTCTCTTCTCCAAAGGTTGCATCTCTTACCTTTCACCAAAGATCATATCTCTTAATGGCAACTGCTCACAAAGTGTTACAATCATTCTTATCTATATAAACTCATCTAATTCGTTGATTAACATAACATGATTTTATATGCTTTTTAATCTAATCTCTGATCTTACTTTCTACATACTCCTGCATTCTAAAAGCTCTCGATTATTTATTGAATCATCGAAACTATTTCATATCTTTTGATTCAATAAGTAATATACTTTCCTTAATCTTTTCAAAACATCATTCGCATACTTTGAGGATAAGATTATAGGAAGGGTGTACTACTAGTGACAAATCCGTGTTTTCAAGAACACAAGTTGTCAACAACAATTGTATTTGTTCTTGTGTTGAAGTCCTCTGTGTTGTAAGAGGCAAGTGTTGAAGTCCTCAGTGTATTAGAGGCGTGAAATCCCGTTCGGTTGTTCGGGTGTTGTACACCTGTTCCTCCGGGTGAAGCGAGGTAGTTAATAGTGAAAATCCAGATAGAAGTCTGGGACTGGACGTAGGACGGTGCTCCGAACCAGTATAAAAATCTCTGGTGTGATTTTTCTATTTTTTTATTTACTATGCTATTATCATCTATTTCCGCATTTATATTGTAGTCCATATTACACGATCCGTGTGTACTATATTAGCACATATAATTGTATACACACCGCACTTTCATTTGGTATCAGAGCACGGTCATCATATAACCGTAACACAGTTATTTGATATATTATAGTAATATGGCAAATAACGTAAGTACTAGCACTCAAAACACTACTTGCATGGAGGGTCAATCGACACAAAGACCTCCATTTTTCAATGGTCTTAACTATAGTTATAGGGCAACACGTATGTCATTCTTTATGCAATCAAATAGCTATGATGCTTGGAATGCCCCTCAAAGAGAAATAGTGAATCCAACAACTGATTATTCAGAATGGACTACAGCTGAGAAAACGGCAGCAGCCGTAAATGCAAGAGCAATAAATATGTTGTTCTGTGCATTAGACCAAAATGAATATAACCGTGTTAGTATCTGCACTACTGCATATCAAATTTGGAAAACACTAAAAATCACTCATGAAGGTACTAACAAGGTTAAACAAGCCAAAATAGCCATGCTGAAAAGTCAATTTCAAAATTTCAAAATGAAACCAAATGAGACAATAAATGACATGTATTCACGGTTTCAAACTATTCACCATGCACTTATTGGCTTAGGACAAAAGTATTCTGATTTCGATGTTGTTTCAACAGTCCTACATTCTCTGACTAGTGAATGGGAAGGAAAAGTATTAGCAATTGAAGAAGCTAATGACCTTTCCGTCATGAAGCCAGATGAATTGATAGGAAATTTAATGTCCTATGAAGCAAATTTGCAGGCTAGAAAAGAACAGAAAGAAGAAAAGAAAAATGTAGCATTTCATGTTGAGAAAGATGAAAATGAATCAGATTCTGAAGACGAAGATTTGGCATTCATTGCGAAAGGATTTAAAAAATTCCTAAAATATCGAAAAGCCAGTCGTTACAATAAAAGGAAACCTGTATCAAACAAACCATCTTCATCCGCTATAGAATGTTTCAATTGCCACAAAAAGGGACACATGAAGAAAGATTGTCCAGAACAAAAGAAGAAGTCAGAAAATGACAAATTCAAATATAAGAAGGACAAATCTAAGAAACGAGCTTTCTCAGTAACATGGGATGATTCAGAGTCATCTTCATCAGAAAGTGAAAGTGATTCAGAGAATGAACAAGCTAATGTTTGTTTTATGGCAACAGAAGATGAGGTACAAATTCCTACATTTGATGAATTACTTGATATTAATGCTGAATTAATAGTCAAATATAAAGACATAAAATGTCAATTAAAAGTAGTCAAAGCAGATTTAAGTAGAGCAGAGTTTGAACGAGATATGTTAAAAGATGAGAAGAAAATATTAGAAGAGGAACTTGAAAATATTCAAGAATCATCATCTAATGTTGACTCTCAAATATCTCTTTTGAGTCAAGAAATAGAAGCTCAAAAAGAGAAAAATAATGCTCTCACTACTGAAAATCATGAGCTTAAAGCAAAAGTCAAAATTCTAGACCTAGAAAAAGCTAGCTTACAAACAAAGTTTGATGACATTACTCAAAATGTTTCTAACTTTAACAAAGGTCGAGAAAATTTGACAAAAATAATTGAAAGTTCACAATCTATTTCAGACAAACAAGGATTGGGATATAACAAACAAGAAACCAAGAAACATCTTGGAAATAAACGGAAGAAGAAAGTACAAAAAACTGAAGCTAAGAAAAATCTTAGTTTATTATATTCCAAACCAAAACCAGTTGTGAAATTTCAAAAGAAAAATGTCAAGACTATCAAAATATGGGTTCCTAAAACAAATAATAATTTGATTAGGAACAAATACATTCAGCAATTCATGAATACTGTGCATTTTAATAAAAATTATATATATAAAGGGGATACCGGACCCATATGGGTTTGGACTCCTAAGACCTAACTCTTAGGACCCTATAAAAAGTGGGTACCATGGACTTAATTCTATTTTTTGCAGGTCCCACTTAAGAAAAGAGGAAAGTGGATATTGGACAGTGGTTGCTCAAAGCACATGACAGGAGACAAGAGTCTATTAACAAATATTACATATTCAGATGGTGGCTCCGTCACTTTTGGAGACAATTCAAAAGGCTATATCATCGGCAAAGGCGATGTGAGCAATTGCGGTACATCTAACTTACCTCTTATTACTAATGTCATGCTAGTTAGAAATTTAAAACACAATTTGCTTAGTATTAGTCTGTTATGTGACAAGGGATTTATAATTTCATTTTCAAATAATAAGTGCAGTATTTTAGATAAAGACCATAATTTGGTTTTCGAAGGTTATAGAGACAGAAATATATATATTATGAATATGAATATTAATCATAATTCAGATATGTGTCTTGTGGCTAATGACAATGATCCATGGCTATGGCACAAACGCTTCTGTCATATAAACTTCAGAACTATTGACAAGCTAGCCAAAAACAATCTAGTTAGAGGACTACCCAAATATGAGTTTTAAAGTTAACAACATTTGTGATGCATGTCAATTAGGAAAATTGACCAAATCATCTTTTAAATCCAAGAAAGTCATATCAACATTACAACCACTTGAGTTACTACACATGGATTTATTTGGACCTACTAGGGTTCAATCAATAAATCACAGTCAATATGTGCTTGTAGTTATTGATGATTTCTCTCGTTATACATGGACAATTTTCTTAAAAAATAAAAGTGACACTTTCGATCATTTCAAATCTTTCGTCAAAAGAATTCAAAAATCAAAAGGGATTAAAGTTAAAAATATAAGAAGTGATCATGGCGGAGAGTTTGAAAATAATGAATTTGAACATTTTTGTACAAAGAAAGGTATATATCATAATTTTTCGTTTCCCAGAACTCCACAACAGAACGGAGTTGTAGAACGGAAGAACCGAACTTTACAAGAATGTGCAAGAACATTATTGAATGGAACCACCTTACCAAAACATTTTTGGGCGGAAGCTGTGGCAACTGCCTGTTATGTTTTAAATCGTGTATCCATAAGACCTCTTACCAAGAATACTCCTTATGAATTATTTAACAAAAGGAAGCCTAAAATCTCATACTTCAAAGTTTTTGGTTCCAAGTGCTTTATTTTAAATACGAAAGACCAGCTTGGCAAATTCGATCCAAAAGCCGATGAAGGAATATTTGTCGGTTATTCGGAACGAAGTAAGGCCTATCGGATATTTAATAAACGAACCAAAACTATTGAAGAATCACTTCATGTCTCTTTTGATGAAATCTATCAGCACCCTCACACTATATCAGATGATGACGAATCAATAGTCACTGACAATCAAATCATCACAAATATTGATTCTGACTCGGAAATAATTATTGAGAATATTCCTCAAACATGTGAGTTACAATCACCACCAAGAATATTAAGAGACCATCCGGCTCAAAATATAATCGGTGAAATAACATCACATGTCAGAACAAGAAGTCAACTCAATTAAATGGGTCATGTCGCTTTTCTCTCAAATATCGAACCTAAGAATCCAAAAGAAGCTGCTACAGATGATTACTGGATCATTGCCATGCAGGAAGAACTAAATCAGTTTGAGCGCAATGACGTTTGGGAACTTGTTCCACGACCAACTGATCAGTCAGTAATTGGTACTAAATGGGTCTATAAAAATAAGGCCGACGAACAAGGAAATATCACCAAAAATAAAGCAAGATTAGTAGCACAAGGATATAATCAGGAAGAAGGTATCGATTATGAAGAAACTTTTGCACCAGTTGCTCGACTAGAAGCTATTAGAATCCTATTATCTTTTGCTTGTCACCATAATTTCAAACTTTATCAGATGGATTTCAAAAGTGCTTTTCTCAATGGATTTATCAAAGAGAATGTCTATGTCGAACAACCTCCTTTGTTCGTACATGAAAAATATCCTGACCATGTGTTCAAACTTAAGAAAGCTTTGTATGGTTTAAAACAAGCACCTCGTGCCTGGTATGAACGACTACGTAGCTATCTTATTAACTCAGGATTTCAAATAGGCAAAGTCGATCAAACTTTGTTTATTAAACATTCTCGAAAAGGTATTCTAGTTATACAGATATATGTAGACGATATCATCTTCGGTTCAACAAACGATAAACTCTGCAAAGAATTTGCAAGTATTATGACCAAAGAATTCGAAATGTCTCATATGGGAGAACTATCTTATTTTCTTGGACTTCAAATAAAGCAACTTTCAAAAGGTATTTTTATCAATCAAGAAAAATACTGTGAAAATCTTATCAAACGCTTCGGATTAGAAAATACATCTGGTAAACCAACTCCTATGAGTACAACTACACATCTTGAAAAAGATGAAAGTGGTAAGAATATTGACCAGAAATTATATCGAAGCATGATTGGTTCTCTTCTTTATCTTACAGCTAGTCGTCCGGATATAATAATGAGTGTTTGTTTATGTGCTCGTTTTCAAGCCGATCCAAAGGAATCACATCTACGAGCAGTGAAACGTATAATTCGTTATCTTAATAATACCAAAGATTTCGGTCTTTTTTATCCAAAAGAATGTCCATTTGAATTAGTATCATATAGTGATGCTGATTTCGGTG
This sequence comes from Allium cepa, assembly GCA_030765085.1. NCBI lineage: Eukaryota > Viridiplantae > Streptophyta > Magnoliopsida > Asparagales > Amaryllidaceae > Allium > Allium cepa. The sequence goes on along the minus strand of CM060934.1, from coordinate 950,217,208 downwards.
GCTCACGAACGGATAGAAAAAGTACAAGTGGTACGTGCCATTTTATTGGAAAATCACTTGTCTCCTGGTTCAGTAAGAAACAGAATTGTGTTTCACTATCAACATGTGAAGCTGAATATATATCAGCAGCTCTCGCTTGTACTCAAGTACTATATATGCAACAAACACTTCAAGATTTTGATATTCATTTATCAAATTCTATTATATACTGTGATAACACCAGTGCTATAAATCTCTCTAAAAATCCAGTAAATCACTCTAGAACCAAACACATTGATATCCGTCATCATTTCCTTCGAGATAATATTGACAAAGGAAATATATGCCTTGAATATGTCCATACTGACCATCAATTAGCGGACATTTTTACTAAACCTCTGCTCGAATCTAATTTTATTAGATTATGAAGAGAGCTTGGTTTAATTTCAAGGAAAAATCTTGACTAAGTAATTTCTAAAGAACGTCTTCTTTTTAGTTATTCTTTAACCATAACTTTTGCATAAACTTTTTTTTACATTAAATATAAGCCACTGCTTGATTTAATGGTTAATTCTCTTTACTCATTTTTTCATTCTTTTCTTTTAGTGATTGTCCTTTCCTTTCTTAATTTATAATTTCAGTTTTAAAAGGAAAGCTATTTTTAGAGTTAAAATAAAAATTTCTGCTTATGTTTTCTTGGTTAAAATTTTCCATTAACTTACATCCATAGGTTTATACATAAGAAACTTGTATATAAGCTTGCAAAAAATTTCATATTTTGTTCATCTTTTTTATCTAACCATAATATTCTATACAACATTCCCTATGGCTCACATTTGTGATAAATGTGCTCAAGAATCATACATTTCTATTACGAGTTCTGAGTCGGAGGAATATTATTCTCCTACTACACCAAAACAAAAACCAAGTTGTCATCATCAATGCTCTTGTATGTCTGATAAAACTCCAAATTCAAAACGAGTGAAGAGGACACTGTTCTATTCTCCTCGTACCAAAGCACAAATCGATGAGATACACCACTACCAGAAACATCAGATAGACCTTCAGAGACAGCTCCATTAATGGCAAAGTCAACTTTATCACGAGCAACAACGGACATCGGCACGATTATCCGTTTTAGAAAAGTTGGCAACATTTTTCTGCGGTTCCAACAAGCATGACGTGCATGAACCAATGCCGTCTAGGCCATCAACATCTAAAAGTCCTAACTCGTGGGATCGGAACTATGAGAAGAATGAAGGAGCTCAGAAACAATGGAGTCCATGGTCAAAACGTATTGAAGGAAACAACGATAATTCTAATGACGAACCTTCTCATTAGATTTATATATAGTTATTATATCTTTATCTATCACTTGTGTAATAACGGTTATATTTTGTATTAAGAATGAAATATAATATATATAGGTTGATATATGATAAAAACTTGAAAAATAACATATTATTCTCAGCAGACCAGAACCGGTCGACCGCCCCATATATAGCCGGTCGACCGTTTGCTCCCTGGTTGAAAAAGGTCGACCGGCCATATTTCATAGGTCGACCGGTTGACGTATTTTCAGTTTTTATATACTTATGCGTCATTTTTCCTTCTACCCTCTTTCTCTTTTGACTCAAGCTGTTCTTTTTCCCAAAATCACAAACCCTAGTTTCCTATTTTCAATTCCCAAATCTCAAATCTTCCAACAATGGCTCCTCCTCAAAAGAAATCTAAGAAAGGAACAACCTCTGAAACTTCATCTCTAAGCATCTCCGCCAAAAAGTGGCTTCAAAGTCCAATTGCTGTAACAAGATGGAATCAGATGACAAATTACAAGTTTCGTCCAGGCTCTTTTATCAAATTTGATGATTTCACGGCTTATGGCGTTCGGAGGTTAGCCAATAATGCCAACATTACTCCGTTGATAGATTTTTCAGAAAATAATGTGGAGATAAATCATTTGATGATTAAATTGTTTTACGCCAACATGAATCTCGATGAATATCAACCTGATAATCCAAACGGAGTAATCTGGTCTGTGGTCTGTGGTAAGCAAATTTTTCTTACTCATGCTAGAATTGCCTCTATACTTGGTATACCAAATCGAGGCGATGAGTTTTCATCTACCTTCTGCGAAGTCTTCACTCGAAATAGTACTAGTCATCAGTTCATAGAAGACAATAGTGATGGCACAAAGTCTATTGGACTTCGACCGACAGCTAGACTACTTCATCGTGTTTTGATGCATTCTCTTTTTTCTAGACTTGGAAATTATGATGCAGTATATAAAGAAAACTTCAAAGCACTCTATGCTATTTATGGTGAAATCCAAATCAATTGGGTACACATGCTTTTTGATGAAATTCTCAAGGTAAATAACTCTACACGGCCTCATTTCTTCTACAATGAATATATCATGCGACTTTTGTTAGCTTGCGGAGTAAATCCTCCTGATTCTGCAACCTCAAAACCAAAATGCATTGATTCAATAACCATCAAACGAATGAAGCTTCCTCCACCTTATCTTGAGATTATGTCTTTTGAAGAATGGCAACAAAGAGGACTAAGAAAACAAAGAGCAACTTCCTCTCGTCCTCGTTCCGATGAAGTGAAACTATTAAAATCAAAATCATCAACAAAAGAATCACTTGAAACAATTGCGCGTAACCAATTTTTGCTTGAATCACGTCTCAAGCGAATGGACTCTAAAATTGATAAGCGCTTCAATAAGGTCAAGTCATTCTTTGGTATGCTATGGGATGCTATATCATGTTCCACATCCACCTCTGTTCAAGCACAAGACCCAGGAAAACGTCCTGCTGCTCCTATTTTCACCTGGACATCATCCGACGAGTCTACTGGTATGAGTGGTCATGGACATGGAGAATCATCTAGAGGGAACAATGATGAGGAAGAAGAAGAAGATGGTGATGATGACGACGACGACGATGATGATGAAGAGGAGATACGATCTGCTTCATCTTAGATTCTATTATGGTTTAGCACTTTAAAAACATTCATCGACACTTGTACTAAATAGTGTCGTTATTCTTATTTTTCGTTTGACATTATGATCTGTAGAATACTCTGTTATGTTTTGGCTGTTTTAATGATTTATTTTGCTATGCATATCATATTCCTTCTACTATTCTAGTGTCTGTTACTCCTTTTTGTCGATGACAAAGGGAGAGAAAGGGCTAACAATTGTTTGCAGGAACGTACATATATAAGAATTCAAAGAGACAGATCACATATTCAGGGGGAGATTCATATTTGCAGATATATATTGTCATCAATCAAAAAGGGGGAGAATGTTGAGTCACAAGTTTTATGAAGGTTTTGATTTCTGACAAATAACTAAAGGCGATCGACAAAACAAGGTCATTATGGCTATAAAGAGCTACATATGGTACTCTAGATTGTAGATTGATTATTTGATATTATATTAGTGATAAACTTGTTAAAATCTATCCTCAAATAATCATGCATTTTCAAGAAAATTAATATATATACGATTAGAATGTAGTTGCACATTCAGTGTGCAACTTTACAGGGACCGGTCGACCGGTCACAATATAGGCGGTCGACCGTTCCTGCATAATTTGCACACTGAATGTGCACACATGCACATAACGTATATATATTTAAATTCCTGTCTACTGGTCACTTTTTAACCTGTCGACCGTTTTTAAACAGAAAGCAATTTTTCCAAAAGACACTTCTCTTCTCCAAAGGTTGCATCTCTTACCTTTCACCAAAGATCATATCTCTTAATGGCAACTGCTCACAAAGAGTTACAATCATTCTTATCTATATAAACTCATCTAATTCGTTGATTAACATAACATGATTTTATATGCTTTTTAATCTAATCTCTGATCTTACTTTCTACATACTCCTGCATTCTAAAAGCTCTCGATTATTTATTGAATCATCGAAACTATTTCATATCTTTTGATTCAATAAGTAATATACTTTCCTTAATCTTTTCAAAACATCATTCGCATACTTTGAGGATAAGATTATAGGAAGGGTGTACTACTAGTGACAAATCTGTGTTTTCAAGAACACAAGTTGTCAACAACAATTGTATTTGTTCTTGTGTTGAAGTCCTCTGTGTTGTAAGAGGCAAGTGTTGAAGTCCTCAGTGTATTAGAGGCGTGAAATCCCGTTCGGTTGTTCGGGTGTTGTAAACCTGTTCCTCCGGGTGAAGCGAGATAGTTAATAGTGAAAATCCAGATAGAAGTCTAGGACTGGACGTAGGACGGTGCTCCGAACCAGTATAAAAATCTCTGGTGTGATTTTTCTATTTTTTTATTTACTATGCTATTATCATCTATTTCCGCATTTATATTGTAGTCCATATTACATGATCCGTGTGTACTATATTAGCACATATAATTGTATACACACCACACTTTCAAGAATATCATCAATAATTATGAGAACAAACTCATACAATATTTCATAAAGTACTCGGGTCATTCGGTTTACGAAATGTGCAGGGGCATTGGTTAGTTCGAAGGGCAACTAACCATTCGTAGAATATATCTGCACCCTAAAGAATAGGCAAATGGATACAATTCAATTCAGTTTCATATTTTATTAATCAATTTATTCCTATTTAAATTTCAAATTTATTGAAGTTAAAATCGAAAAGCTGAGGGAAATTGATTAAAAGAATACGAAATCAGAACGATTCGCAGGGCCACCACCACACCGAAGCTTCTCCTTGCAGCTGCCACGAAGCCATCAAAGATTTGAAAGTGAACAATGATCAAAAAGATGGATGGAATAATTTGTTCCTTGTTGTTACAGGGTATTGACCATTTGTAGTGGTACTCCCTTGTCCCCTACCTTGTCCTCTTCTTGCACTCATACTCACTATCAGTGGATAGTAAGAGAATTTACTAAGGCATACGGACTAATATCTTAGGGATATGCTCATTTTTGGGCATTTGTAACCCTATCTCTAATGAGTCACCCAATGTGTTATACTCCTAAGCTAAAGTTCTTACTCAACCTTCAACTTTGATACCAAATGAAACGACCCTGACTCGTCCTTCGAAAGTCGACATCCAAATACATCACCCGTATTCGAATGCTGCAGATTCAAACGTCGAATCTGGTTCACCGAAGCTTATAACACATTAAGTACAACAGCACAATGAAAGAAGAAATGAATAACTTATACTAATACACAATAGATACAACATATGATACAAATGAATATCAATATTTATCACAGATACAAGACAACAACAGAAAGATAACAATGAAAGAGATAACTCCAACATGCTACAACCTCTTTTTCAAAGGAGAATGAATCCACACACCACATCTCCAATTGCCAAAGCTCTAAATTTAAGCTCGAACCATCATCATGTTGTGTTAAGTAAGGTCAGTCCGGAATGTTGAAGAGAAGCACAATGCGATAGCCAAAATCCAAAGTCTTCAAAGACCAAAGACTCCGAAAATTGCCAAAAGCTATACCTATTATCTTTTCTATCTGAAAATACGACTCTACGCTGTCCGTGTAGAAAATTGTGGGCACCCAAAGTTTAGAAATGGAACAATAAACTCTAGGTCAGTCATGGGACTGGTATGAGCAAACAAAAATAGTTTATCTTGAACAAAAACAAAAAGAAATTCGCAGCGCTTTTTGAAAAATGAAACTACCATAAGGCCTCCCCGCACACACACAATGCAAGCACACAATTGGAGGAGATTTCTCCTTATGATAGTCAAACATGCTTGATATGCAAAATCCTTTTGATATTATTATTAGTGCATAGTGCAAAAAACATTTGCATGTATAATATTAATCTTAGCCAGCATACATACCATTATAGTATGCCTCCTATAGCTACCATGTTAAATGGCAAATTCTACAACTAAAACCTTACAGGGCGCGTATTGGGGATTGGATTTCCAACAATGGTCAGGCTAAGGAACTTCCATGCCACATAGGTACGCCTCTGGAGGGACGCCTTAAATACCTAACCGGATCTCTGCCAACACAAGGCCGGGTTACCTCTGTAACTAGGTAACTATTGACATGAGTATGCCATCCCTCGGTCGTCACCGACCTTTATCCGAGGATCCTTAACCATAAAGCAACAACCAGAAAGCAATAGATTTGCAGCAACCACATAAGTTAAGTATCTGGGCTCCATACCATGATACCACTTTTTAGCCATAAGGAAATGGGTATACCCTAAGGGGCGCTACCCCCGATAATCTTGCTGTATTCTTCCTGTTTCGACCATTTTCGGTTTGTGAGGTCCTGATGAGGTCTCACCCAGAAAGCTACGCTTTTCACAAAAGCCATGCTTCGATCAACAAATGATCAGCAGCACTTAGTACGCCACAATACCAAATTGGGAATGTATCACTAGTAACCATCAACTATATAACCTCTAAGCTCACATACGTCTCAGAGAAGGGTGTTACGCTAAGAGAATAAATTCTCCGCCACCAAAAAGGAAATGTATTTGATAGAAACTAGCTTTATATCTCAAAGTGTAACGTCAGAAATACATCCGTACAAGTCTGTTCTGGGTCTGAACGGAACCGAAGGCACTTCAGAAGAAGCCCTTGCAATCCGGATAATCCTTAATCATGTCCGGACTCCCATCACAATGGGCGATCAAATTCTAGACCGGGGCCATTTGGTGCAGAGACATTCGATAGGTAATCCTTTCGCTTTTGAAAGTACCCGGTCTTCACCACCAGTCTTCAAATGCTATCCATTTCGTCGTATCATTATACGGAATGGGTTATATGACATAAAATCCTCTCCCGGCTAAACCAAATAATGAGCACTTATTTTTAAAAATCATATGGATATAGTGGATCTTAGTTAAGTCACGACTTAAAGCCTAAAACCTTTCTTTCAAACGTTTAAAAAAATTACCATTTTCCAATCTTTTTAAAAAAAAGATCCACCCTTTAAAAATCCACTTTAATTTGAAACTAAGATTCACCAATCTTTCACAAAGATTCATTCATAGCTTTCAAAACTATTTCAATTCCAAATCTTTTATACAAATGATACACATTTAAGTTCCTCTTAGATTTGAAAACGAAGTTCACCAATCTTTAACAAAGATTCATTTATAGCTTTCAAAATAATTCCATTTCAAATTCGAAATCCTTTCAACAAAAACTAGAAGTCATTTCTTTATTTGAAAGCCATTATCATTTGAAAACAAAGAGTTTTTGTTTTGGGAAAATCCGATCAAATATGCACAAGTTATAGCCTTTAAAGTATAAACTTGGGTTAAATTCAAATTCCGAAAGTAATACATTTAAAATGGTTTAAAACCCATATAAATACATTATATAACTTGTTAAACCATAATTTCTAAACATATATTTATAGACCTTAACTTCAAATCTTGAATTCAAATTCAAATCAAACTATTTTAATTTCAAAATTTTAACAATTTATTTAAAATAATTTTATCTTCAAAACTCCTTTCAAAAGCTTTTCATATTTACCCCAATTCCATTTCCAAACCATTTGGATTCAAAATTCAATTATAAACCATTTCATTATTTTAAATAAAATAATATTAAATTCAAATATACATGACTTAACCGAAACCTCATGAAATCCATATTTGTGCGTGCATAGTGTGGTCCAGGGGTTTTACACAATAGTGAAATATCATCAACCATCACAATCCAAACACAACAATATTGATAAGTGGTATAATCCTATAACGCTTATCTTCGTTCACAGATTTACAGATAAATAATATAAATTCATCACAGATAAATAAATTACATTCATCACAGCTCAAATCAAAATAATTCATATCACAATTCATCACACATCAGGGATATCAAACAATTCAAAGCATTCCATACAATCCAAACATACATAAGTAAGATCAATTCATTATTTGATTATAATTAACTTAAACCAGATTAATTATTTATGAATAAGTTACTAATCCTAGTTAATTAACGTAAATAAGTTACAAACCATTTAATTAATTACCCTTTAATTATCTATAAATTAACCTTTAACAATAAATTAATTAACCTTTAATTATTAATTAACCAACCTTAACTAATAAATCAATCAACTTTTAATTTATCAAATAATCAACCTTAATTATTTAATTATTCTTTAATTTATCATCCCCAATTAATTATATTAATTAATAAGCCCTTAATTAATAAATCAACCCTTAATCACTTGATTAATCAACTTTAATGATTAATTAATTACTTTAATTAAGTAACTATCTTTAAGTAATTAATTACCTTTAATTACTCATGTTAAGTAATTATCTATCTTAAATAATTATCCTTAATCAACTAACTAACCCTTTAGTTAACTATGTTAATTAATCCTTGAAATTAATTAATACTTTAGTTTATTATATTCAGTAATTATCCTTTTAATTACTTCCATTAAGTAATTAGCCTTTAATTAATTACTTAATTATCTACCCTAGTTGATTAAAGATAAATGTTTTTTATCTTAATTTATTACCCAATTATATCACTTAAATCTTTTTAAATTTAAATGCTTGAAATAAATTTTTTTTATACAAAATCACTTAAGAGCTTTTATTAATTAAAGTTTAATTTACTTCCTTATTCACTTCTAAATTACACCATTTTATTTTATTTGAAACACTTGGGAATTTCAAAAACCAAAACAATATCAAAACATTTAACTTTTAAATTTAAACTTTGAAACTTGTTTTAAAAACTTGTTCTAAAACTTTAATACTTGGTAGGTACTTACCTTTGAAAAAATTGTTTTACATTTTCTTTTACCATTCATTTGTATTTAAAACTTCCCAAACCTGGTTCATGTTTCTGTTAAAATATTAGAACCTGGAATCAAATTTTCTTTTCAAACTTCAAAAACCCATACTCAACCTAAAACAACTCAAGCCCAAACGAAGTTTACCCGAGCAACTACACGAGCCAGAGCCTATCTTCCCCGAAACCATCTTCGAGGCCATCACTTCTTCTTTGAACCCAATCTCCTGACACAAACGTCTTCTTGTGCACGTGCACAGGTGATCGGATCACCTCTGACCAACGTCGATCCCCTCGACGAGTCGTCGGCGAGCCTCCTAAACTTCCCGATCACCTAGAATTGCGAGATCACCAGAGAATTGAAAACAAGCTTATCGATCCCTTCCTAGAACATAATCAATCACCAGAACCACCATGCTTCGCCACCTCCGGCCATCAGAACCACCACCATTCTACCCAAACCTTCATCTCCATTCCATGAATTGATTCCCTTACCCGCGATCGCCTCCGGCCTCCCCACGATGACACAAAGCACCTCGAGAACATTGATGACAAAACTATCATCAAACCCTACATCGTCGATGCCTGGTCACCACGGCCATTGATAAAATTTACCGCTATTTTTCCTGCAACCTCCATCACCTGAACTCCCTCTAACACCAGACCCGAAGCCAAATTCCTCATCGATCATCGGATATTGTCGAATTTCCATTCATCGTTCAACTCGCGATTTCTCACTGATTACAAACTTAAAAATCATGAAATGATTTTCAAAAATCATAATTTGCTAATACGAACTCGATTGTGAAATCTAAACATGAATTCATGATCGTTGAATTTTGACTTATATTAGGTTTCTACTGTAACTTATCATTTTTAAAACAATTACTAAATTTAAACACTTGAATTTATTTTTAGAAATGAGTCTACATTCATTCAATCGCTTTTCGTTTAGGGATCACGTCCAAGAATAAATTGGATGAGTAGGATTGAGTCTGGAAATTGTTAAAACCCGTAAGTTTTTAAATAGAGGTTTATATACTCCTGTATATAGACATGTATACACTAAAGTTTCAGGTATGTAGTCACATTTTTCATTCATACAAACTATTTTCACGTCATCATCACACAGGCATTCAAAATGAAGTTTATTCAAAAGCAACAACATATAGATAGATTTAGGGGTTGAAAGTTTACTCACCTGACTTTGAACGGAGGACAGGTTTGGCTTTAAAAATCTGGTACTTTCATTTATTTTAAAACTGGTCTGAATTTTGAGTCATTGCTTGCTTTGATATGGAATTGCTTGATAATTATTGAGTTGATCTTGCATTTGATTAAAGTTTGATTCCAGATTGGAGCTTTTGCTTTACAGGTTGAAGTTTGGTCTGATTATATTTTTTTTCTCTGGTTATAGCTTCCAGGCTTGCTTTCTTTTGATATGGTTTGTGATTTCCAGACTTTAAGTTTGCTTGCTTTATGTTGAATTTAAACTTTGAATCTTTGTTTTAGGTTTTGATTGTTTGCTTTGAAACTGATCTTGGAATTTGTTTTACTGGTTTTGATTTATCATGCTTTTGCATTTTTAGATTTTATCTTTATTTTTCTGGTTTTGTAAATGAAAGTGAAGAAAGGAATGAATGAATAAAATAGAAGTGGAGATTTTTTGTATAGCCTTGTTTTTAATTTATTTATTATTTTTTTAAAACAAAGATAAACGTGACACTTCTAATATTTCATTTTTCATGATTTACACTTGTTTATTCATACTATTGTAAATGTACAAATGTCATATATGATTAAATTATGTTTACACCCTTACTTTGATTAATTTTTAAATTATATTTTAAACCCTTAAGTACTTATGTTTATACTTTTAACACTTGAAATTTTCATGTTAATAATATTTAAATATAACTTTATATATTTTCTATTTAAATAAAAACATTTTCCTTTATTAACATTAATATAACCTTTTAAAGAAAATAATTTTAAAATTTAATTAATAATTGAACATGCATATATATAGGTTTTAAAATAAAGAACTCAATTCTAAATAGTTTTTTTTGAAAATTATTTATATCAATTTCAAACTATAACTTTCAAATCATAATGCATATATATATATATATATATATATATTATATACAAAATTAGAAAGCAAACTTTTATAAATTTAAAATATAGTGTTTTAGAATCCAATATATTTATAAAATATTTAATTTTGAATTTCAAATCAAATTCCAAATTATAATCTATTTATATATATACACAAATACATATTTTATTTATTTTGGAAAATATTCAAATTAATTTATAATTAAATCCAAAATTTAATGTTAATTATCAAATTAAATTTGACTTAAAACCGGGAATGTTACATTTATGATCACACTTAGCACTTATTACACTTATACATGGATTACTCTATTTTATTATGGTTGATTATCCTCTAACGAGTCTAGGGAATTTATTAGTTAAAAGTTTTTGGTTGATAACAAAGGGGGAGAAGTTATAAAATAGTAGTTGGCTTGGAGTAAGAGGGAGTCTTGGAGTAAGGAGGAGTCTTGGAGTAAGGGGAGTCATGGAGAAAGAAGGAGTTACGATTGGGGTTATGGTACAATAAGTATATTTTATAAATACAGGTTGTCGTCATCAAAAAGAGGGAGATTGTTAGAAACTGAGATGTTAGTTTTGATGACAAAAACCTTTTTAACTTATCTTATTATAAAATACATGCTAACACTATTGTCTAGAAAGATATGTATATGCAGGATATATAGATATGCATGTAGTGATTACTAAAGACTGATCAGTATAAAGACTCAAGACTCAAGATTGAAGACTCTAGACTATCAAAATCAAGATTTCAAGATACGTGTCTAGTTTTTGTTAAAACTTCATAATAGCATGGAAATCATCATTCTGAAGTTCATTTGGGATGGAACCCACTTCTACCTTCTTACTGGCTTGCAAACCCACGACAAGTAGCTTACAAACCTACGACAAGTGGCTTATAAACCCACGAACATCTTGGTTTTGTACAAGTTCTCGAGTCCTGATGTGATGAGATATTCTGCAGGAAGAAGCTTGCAAAACTACTTTAAAATGGTTTTTCAACATGATTTTCAAAACTGCTTTTTAAAATATTTTAGCCTCAAAATTATCTTTTCAAATGATTTTCAAAACGATGTTTTAGCCTTAAAATATTCTTTGTTTTTGTGTTTTAAAACATAGTAAAATTAGTTTGTTTTTCTCCATAATCATTTCATCTTGTTTTCATTTCAATACCATTTTCAAAACAATTTTTACATTATTTTTAACAAGGCGATGTCGACGTCATGGGATACCCTATGTCGACATGGTGGCCGTTGATTTCAAAAGTTTCAATTTTCAAAAGAAGTGTCTATTCGTTTAAATCTCTTCACGAATGTTTATGACAGTTGGTACTCTATAAATAACCTTCTCAAACGAATTTTTGTGATACAATTCTTATATTTTCTTCACTTCTTCTTCTCCACAAATCCATGTTCTATAATTATCATATTTTTAAGATCGTGTGGAAATTTTGCCATATTCTCAAGTGAATCAAATTAGTATTTCATTCCTATTTGATTCTCTATTCCCTCTCAAAGATCAAAGTGCTATTCAGAGTTATAGGATCAATTTGTAGTCAAAAGTTTATCGAGTCTCACAATAAGGTGTGGTTGTGCCTGGAAATCAATTGGGTAATCTTATGGCTCGTAAATCAAGAGAGTTTGCCTCGGACTCGTGAGACAGGAGTGTGACAACCCGAAATTTTCAAGCATTTAAAATTGAAATATTTAATTGATTTTAAGTATTCAATAGAGCAATTTTAACTTGAATCACGAATATCACAATTTATTTGATAATTTAATTTTTGAATTAAATAATTTGAAGTTGGGAAAATTATTGAAGCTTGAATTTTAAGCCGATTAAAAATAATTTGAAGGCTTATAAAATTTATGTTGATGATAGTGAAGATAGTAAAAGTGTTAAAATTGAATTTGGAAGTGGTTTGTTCAGTTTTGAAATTTATTCGTTTAAATTGACTTTAAAAATAGCCTTCCGAGGCACAGTCTTGGAAGTTGACGAAACCATTTCTATTGGATCCGTAATATGGAATTGTTATCGGATTTCAAATTTTGTAGTAATTGGAGCGGTTGTGTGAGCGTACGATATATTAACGCGTTGAAAATTTACATCGAAAATTCTATTTAAATTCTATTTATATATTCACGTACTATCCCTATCAGCTGCCTTCTTTCAAATCCTTGTCTCCTCTCGTACATGCCATCATCATCGTGTCTTCCTTTCCCTTATCACGCAAGCTTCATCTCCCTTAAATAAAATTCACCGAAGCCCCTTCATAATGGAATACTCAGAGAATTAAAAAAATATTGATTTCTCCTCTAAAACCAATTAAGGCCGAGCCGTTCTCATTTATTAGGGCTGCTCGTCCCTTTTCTTCACAATTAGAAAACAAATCGCGACTCCACTACCGTATCGATCGACCCCAAAGTCACGAAGTCGGGCCGCATGCTAGGGTTTTGTTTTCAGGGTAGTTGCGCACGCGAGGCTCTGGATTTGAGGATTGCGACTCGAAGTTAGGTTAGGGTTTCGAGTCGCGTTCGAATCAGGTGGAGGCATGGTGCCGTGAATGACGGTGGAATTTTGTGGATGACGTGGGTTTCGATTGTTGTATCGAGTGGCGTGGAGGCGGCGTTTTATGGGATGCGACATGTTGAGGGCGACCGTGTGAAGGATGTCGTGTGATGTTAAAAGAAGGTCGACTTTGTCTCTGATGATCGAAAATGGAAATCACGACATGAGGCTGTGTCTTAGGATGCGTGAAATGGAGGAAGGGGACTGATCTGTCGTACGTGTCGAAGGAGAGGGCTATGGGTTATTGTCACTATTCTGGCTGGCAATTTAGGAAGGATGTTTGGCGGTTACCGACGCGTTTGGTCTAGGCTGCTGCGACGAGAAGAGAGGCCGACTTAGGTTTGCACGTGCGTGAGTGGGCTTGGACAAGATCGTGGTTTGCTGTGAGGTATTGTTTTAATTTAAATTCAATAATACTCATTTATGATATATATATATATATATGTGTGTGTGTGTGTGTGTGTGTGTGTATGTATATGCTTGTAAACAGTGGAGAAAATAATTTTAGATTTGTATATGTATGAAATCAATAGCTATTTTAAATTTAGAAATAAATAAATAAACATAAATATGCATATAGAAGATTTTGGAAAAATTATAGGAATTTTAAAATACTGTTTAGGGCAATTAATGTATTTAATAAACTTATTTAAATTTATCTTAGTTATTGGGAATAGTTTATTATAGGAATTAGTTTAAGTACAAATTATTAAATTGAATTAAAATATGTCAAGGGAAATTAATAGTTCAATTTATGTCAAATATTAATAAAATTATACAATTGTTTATTTAAGGTCAAACACCTGGAAATCCAAGGTAATATTGAAGTGGATTGCCAAATAAATGCAAGGTGAGTTAATCCCACTCAGTTAAATTTAAATTTAAATTTAAAATTTAAATTCAAATGATTGAATTTAAATAATTGTTTGGATGCTTGAATTGATTGATGTGCTATAGTATGGTATATTTTAGAATTGGTATTTTATATTGTGCTAACATCTGTGGATGCAGGGAAAATAGGTTGGAGGGATCCAGCTGGACCCCTCAACTTTATTTAATTATTTAATATTCTCTGTTCTGAATATTTGATATCCTGTAATGAATTATGTGGAAATATTGAATGCTATGGCTTGATTGTTATAATCGGGCAATAATGAATTACTAAATATATATTATTTGAGTTCGGGAATGAAAATAAAAGAAGTTAAATTGTAAGTAAAATAATTATGGAAACTTGAATAAATTTAAGAATGAATTGGAAAAGAAATAAAGTGCCTTAAAAATTCTAATAAATAAATCTTAAGTTTAGTAAGGGAAATTTGAATAATCAGAAGATTAATGAATTTTAAATTTCAGTGTTATTATTTTAAAAGAATAAAACATTTATTTAAAATTTAAAGATTCAATTTATTAAAAAGAACAAACATTTATTTAGAATTTAAGATTTGGATTATTGAAAGAGTAAAGAAGAAAAAACAAATATATATAATAATAATAATTTGAAAATGAACTGATAAGTAAAAGGATTTATTTCAATTAAAAAAAATTGGAAATCAATTTGGGGAAATTGAATTAAGTGATTGAAGTTGGAATCTTCTCTGGATAATCAAGTACGTTTTTAAAATAAATTTTTAATATAAATTAAATGTTTTATAGTTGTTTTTTTTAAGAAAGCAAATTTCGTAAGATTTATTATTTCTATTATTTAAAGTCTAAAGTAAGTATTTTCTTTAATATATTCTAGCAATAATTATTAAGAAGTAACTTAGTATTTTGTTTTTAAAAGTAGAAATCTGGTTTTATATTTTATTAAGTAACCTTATTTTCAAATATTCATATAGTATGTATTTTTAACAAATTATTAAAGTAATTTTAACTTGAATGTTTTAAAATATATTTTTAAAAGTAAAGTGTTTTAAATTAATTTGGAAAAATCTAGTTTGGTGCTTGGTGATTCCATAAGAGATAAAAATACTTGAAATTTATTTTGAGAAGGAAGATAGTTTTGAAAACTGTTTTCAAGGAGTTTGAGAAGTGAAAATATATATCTTGTGAAGATATTTTGAGATAAATAAATAGTTTGGGAAATTTTTTATTGGTTGATGGTTATTTGTGAATATTAATTGATAGTTAAATAACCGACTATCAATATTGGCCAAATGCGTTGATCGTTTCGAAGAGGCCGGGATCGAGATTTATTTCTCGAAAACCACTTCGATCTGGTTTGTACGTTTTTGTGAAAACGATTTTAGATTCGAAGATGGAGCAGTGAAGTGCAAGGGCTAGTCGCTACTAATCCTGAGGATATTTCCAAAATGGATGTAGTAGGAATAGTGCCTTCGGTTCCGTTCGAACCCGGGACGGACTTGTATGGATGAATGCTTGCGAAACATCGTCAGGTGGACGATGGGCATTCTAAGGAATATGTTCTATAAAGGTAACGCTTAGCCTCAAGCCTTATCAAATGGGAATGACTGAAAATCAGGGGTTATACAGCAAGGCTAGGTGGGTAGCACCCAAGCAGGGTGAGGTCATTCCAGTCTAGATGTCCTTTTTTATTTCGGCTTAGTGGGCGGTTGCTGATCCCAACCGCGGGTTGATCTCACTCGGGATTATCCAGTAAGGGGTAGTCCCGGCCTTGTGTTGTAAGGGAGCGGGCATACTCCTCGGTACGGTGATCTAGGCCCCGTACTGTGACAGGTGGTACCCCAGTGCCTAGTCATTAGTTGGAAATCCATTCTTCCTACGAGCCTTGTACGAGTTTTGTTTGTATTATCCACTTTGTGGCTAGTAGCTGGAATTTAATCATGCAACAATTTCGGCTATTTTATAAGTATTTGTATATAGACCCTATTATAATATCAGAGGACTTCTATAAAAATGTTTTAGCTATCGTAAGGTAAAAAGCCGACATGTTTATTTGTGGCGTGGTCTTACGAGATGCTTTTGTTTTCAAAGATTTTTGAAACTTTAATAATCAATTGAGTGTGATTTTCTCACGCTGGTATTCCAGACTGACTCGGGTGTTATTTAACTGTAATGCTCTGGTCAGACCGAGTATTATAGGATACATGATATGATGCTGTGGAGCTCCGAAGACGAGCTGGATGACAATACGTACATTCGCACTTGTTTTATATTTATATATTCTGCTGTTCGAGTTGTTGTGTATCTTGAGTTGTCATGTATCCATTATATGATATTGATGTTGAGATGTGATTGATGTACTCTGATGGTGTAATATATAAACAGAGATATTTGATTTTTGAGTAAAATTATTTATTATCTATTATATTTTATTCCGCTGCGATGGTTAGATTCTGTTGTTGTTTTCTATTTTCTTCTTCTACCTCTTCTTCTTTAACCCAAATGGTTCGTATTTCTATACAACTGGAGTTGATTTAGATAGAACAGTGTTGACTCAAGGGGTACTCAAGGCCTTTATAAATTGAGGAGTGTAATCTCGGCACTGGTTTAATAAAATCTATATGAGGTGGTTCGCCTTGGTACAGGACTGGATGTAGGGTAACTCCGAACCAGTATAAAATTTGGTTTGTTCTTTCCCTTTACTGCTTTTTATATACTTTCTGCATCTATGTTTGATTCTGTGATTGTTCTGTGATTAAGTTCTGCATTTGTTTGTGTCATAATTTCAATTTAGTTCGTATAAGTCTTAGATTTCATTAAACACTATTCACCCCTGCTTTAGTATTAAATTATCCTTAAGATCCTTAATCCACTGTCCCTTTCAATTTACCAATGTCATTTTAATTATAATTTTTTACACTATTATTGGGGATACCAATGTAGCTTTGCTTCGACATGCTAAATATTTTATAAATTTAACTATATCATTGGGGATACTAATGTATTCAACTTTATAACCTTTATATTGCTTATTAGGTATGCCAACATATTTTATTTTATAAATTTCGACATTAACTATTTGGGATACCAATATTTTTTTCTCTCTATGGTTTCAACAAGATCCATTGGGGATACCAATGCATAAAATTTGAATTGTTATAAGTTTAAGGGGTAAACAACATAATTAGCAATACCAATGAACATAGATTGGACATGTGGGTTAAACCTCAAAAATGAATAATGGATTCATAGTTATCACTGGAAAACTATGGGATGTGAGATGGATAGTACACATTATACCGGAGACCGTAGTCTCCATATGACTAATGAAGGATTCATAGTCATCCTAGGAAAATTATGGGATGTGTGATAGATAATCCACATCATTTTAAATAGATGAAACTGTATGTGATGGGTAGTCCATATGGGGGGGGGGGTAAGTAATATATAAAAATAGACATGAGATGGATAGTCCGCATAACTTTGAAAATCAAACCATATGTAATGGGTAGTATATGTGGTAGGGGGATGGATAATCCAAGTAGTCATATATGAGATGGGTAGTCCACATAAGTATAAGAAGATAGTAAATAAAAATTTAAATGGGTATTCAAATAAATTGGGATGGATAATCCAATATATGTTGCATAACTACAGATAACCTTTAATGTTTTAAGTATTGTGGATGTAGGAGCATAGTATATGGTTAATATGTTTTGGTAAAGGTACTAGCGAGGGGAAAACCCTTTCCGCTCAATGGCGTGATCTTACTGATATCTATTTGGTTTGAGGTGGTTGGTTATAATTCACACTGGACTTTTAGTCGGACCTGAAGTTTTTGTTTTTTCCCTTAAACTCTCAGGTACTCATTTGATTAGGTCGGGATTAACTGTTTTCAGGTTTCCTGTTAGACGAATAAGTTTTCGAAAATGTGCAGGAGGCAGTCTAGCTATCTAGGAGTACCTATATAATCTGCTATGTTGTTTGCTTTTGTCTGCATGGATGTAATAACAAGTTATATAATTGCCAAGTGTTAGACTCTGATCAACCAAGCGGCATTTTCATATATCGCTTTTGGAGTATTTTGTAGAAATTATAATTTCTATGAACGTGAGTTTGCGAATGAGATTATGTAATGAATATGAAATATCATCAGTGAAAATTTGTTAAGAAAAATTGTGTTTAATATTTTTCATATTCATGTGCTTTTGAATATTGTTATGGTTAACATAGCTGCATTTTGTCAATAGAAATTAATACCATGGATGAGTATAGAATCCGATGAATATGCCGTGATTTCTTGTGTGCTCTATGCTCCTTTGCGGTCCGCATCACCACATTGTTATCATAGAACAGTGTCATTAGATTCTCGGTAGCGAGAATCACTCCGAGCTAACTCAAAAATTTAGGCATCCAGACCGACTCTTTAGCTGTTTCATTGAGGCGATATACTCGGCCTCTATCGTCAAATCAACCACTATTTCTTGTTTGGAACTCTTCCAAGTGACAGCTCTGCCGTTTAGCGCAAAGACATAACCAAACACTGATTTACTATCAAGAATATCACTCTAAAAGCTAAAGTCCATATGCCCCTTCTTTAGGAGTTCTCCGTTCCCATAAATGATGAATAAGTCCCGAGTATTTCTTAAATACTTCAGTAAACATTTTACGGACATCCAATGCTTTTCTTCAGGATTAGACTAGTATCGACTCATGCATCCTAATGCACAAGCCACATCCGGTGTAGTACATAATACAACATATAGTAATCCAAATTATATGGGATCCTCTTCATACGCTCTTTCTCATCATTAATATAAAGAGCTTCGTTCTTAGAAAGCATGATTCTAGAATGCATTTGAATGTTTCCATGCTTTCAATTCTCCATACTGAACATAACATACATCCTATAGCTGAAGTATAAGGAACCCTCTTCATACGCTCTTTCTCCTTATCAATACGAAGAGCTCCCTTCTTAGAAAGTATGATTCTAGAATGCGTTTGAATGTTTCTATGCTTGCAATTCTCCATACGGAACCTCTTTAGTATGGTATCTATGTATAAGGATTTAGACAACCCCAGCAACCTCTTAGATCTATCTCTATAGATCTTTATACTAGAATAGAGGATGCTCTCCCGAAGCCTTTATAGAGAAGTTCTTGGAAAGCTAAGCTTTCACTAATTGCAATAATGAAATGTCATTGCCAATCAATAGAAGATAATCGACATATAGCACTAAGAATATGATAACATTGCCATGTTCCTTTCTATATATACACGCTCCTCCATGTTTTTATAAAAACCAAACCGTTTGGTTACCTTATCAAAATACTTGTTCTGACTTCTTAAAGCTTGTTTAAGTCCATAAGTGAGCTTTTAACAACTTGCAAGCGTTTCCCTCATTCCCAACCGACCACAAAACCATCATACTATGACATATAAAGGTTTCTTATCTTTAGATCCGTTTCTCATACTTCATAGTCATAGAACGCGATAATGGCCACATGATTCGAATGGACGTAAGCATGGCTACTGATGAAAATGTCACGTCATAATCATCACGTTGAATTTGATGAAATCCTTTCGCAACTATCTTAGCCTTATAAGTCTCTATTTATCCATCTACATTTAAATTTTCTTAAAATCCTATTTGTAGCTGTTATCCTTTTAGGTATGTCCAACACAGTCCATACTTTTTTTCTTACATGAAATCCATCTCAAATTTCATTGCTTCAAGCTAAAGTGCAGGATCTTTACTCTACAGTGCCTATTTGAAAGATAGAGGAGTATCATCATCTAAGATACAATCCTCCTTCTTGCTATCCACGAGAAAACCATAATATCTCTCTGATGTGTGAGATTCTCTACTAGACCTTCTAATAGGTTGCATGTTCTCATACACAGGTGAACTTCGCTCTCCTACTAATTCGACCTTAGTGTTAACTTCTTGAATCTCATCAAAGTCTAAAACTTCGCTGTTAATTTCCTTTAATAGAAATTCCTTTTCAAAAAGATAATATGCTGAGAAACAATAACCTCTTGTTCCAAGACATTTTAGAATATATATCCCATTGAGTTTTTGGGATATCCTATAAATTTACATAGTATCAGTCTTGCCTCCAGTTTATTTGGACCAATGTTCTTAACATAAGCCGGACAACCCATACCTTGAAATACTTGAGTTGGGGTATCTTACTATTCCATATCTCATATGGTGATTTAGGCACATATTTAGTAGGCTACAAAGTCAACATATACGCTACGGTTTCTAGCGCATATCCCAAATAGGATAGAGGTAACTGAGCTTTACTCATCATAGAATGAACCACATCTAATAGGGTTCGGTTCCTTTACTCTGACACACCATTATGTTGCGTAGTATAGGGTAGAGTAACCTTAGAGATAATCCCAATATATTTTAAATACCGTTGGGGGTTTTTGTCCAATGTACTCACCTCCTTGAATATATCGAGGAGTCTTAATCTTACGGTTCGTTTGGTTTTCTACTACATTCTTATGCTCAACAAATTTCTTATAGACACCAAATTTTTTCTTCATAAGACACACATATCCTAGCCTCAAAAAATCATTGGTGAAGGTAACAAAGTAAGAATTATTATCCTTGGTGATTACAGGCATCGAGATATACATCACTATGTACTAACCCTAAGAGTTCATCGACTCTTTCATTGCTCTCACTAAAGGGGTATTTGGTCATTTTACCTTTGAGACACGATTCATACATGTCAAATGATTTAGAATCAAGTAACAGGAGAAAATCTTTGGTTTTCGATTTGTGTAATCATTTCTCAGCAACATGGCACAGCCTACAATGCCAAAGATAACCATCATTTATATTGTTAGAAGAACTATTCACAAAATACACATAATTAGCATCAATCACACAAATGTCATTTTCAAGGCACCGTCGTAGACTTTATTTCCAATCAAACTAACGTTTATAACATTATTCACATAATGTAATATATATCTAGTTTCAAACAATTCAGAAATATACACAATTCCATAAATAAAGTCGTTAAAATAGCAATTATTTAATATCAATACTACTCCTCTAGGCAAACATAAATGATAATCTTTTATAGCCATTGCATCTATGATGGATCCATCATCAACGTGGAGCCTCATATCTCCTTCTGCCACGTGGCGTTAGTTCCTAAGCCACTATAACAAATTACAAATACGAGTTCTAGATCTAGTATCCTAAACCCAAGACATTATAACGAATGCAAAATAATTTTGAATCATAAATGTATCCAATGGAGCCGTAGATCCGTTTTGCTTTCTTTCCCTAACAATCTATAGGTATTATGGCAATGGTAACATTATCCCATTTCATCAATCTGCTTACTTTTTTTATTCTTCTTACGTTCTCTTTTCTACATAATTGAACCTTTCAGAGATGATGCATCACCTTTTAGAGCAAGCATTGCTTTTAATCTTTGGGTGTAAACCCGATCGACCTTAACATATTGAGGAGCCCCTTAACATATTGAGGAGCCCCTTAACATGTTACTTACAGTAAAAAAATTGGACCTTAAAAAGATTGTTAACATATTGAAAAATGCCCAAACTTTCTAGTGTTTAAAACTACCTAGTTCATAGTCTATTACAATACTTGACAGTAGCACTTTTCGGCCACTATGTTAGCTTCGGATCCTTTTGCCAGCATTCTACAAGTGCTACATATTGCTATTTGAAATTTTAATTGGTTTAAAATGACTTTTAATTAAAGTATTCATCTACAATCTTTTTGAAGTATGTAATAACATATATTAATGTATTTTAAAAGTGGTTTGAAGTCTAAATATGTTTCTAATAATTAATTATGAATTTTTGAAGCAAGAGGGTTTTGATAATTAAAAATGTACTTTTTAAAACATGCTTTTTGAAAATTTTAAATAAATTATAAAATATATATTTTTTGGTAAAATTTTAAACGAATGTTCAAATCTCAATTATACGTATTTTAAAAATATTTTTATGCTTACGTATTCGAAGAAAATTAGTACAATAATTTATTTAAGTAATAATAGGTTTATATAATATTTTGTCTTTTAAATTGTTTTAGAATTTTATTAAGTATATTACCTTTGTAAATAAATAACTATATATATATATCATTTTTAAAAAGGCTTTTAAATTATAAATAAATGTTATAAAAAAGATATTAGGTGTGACGCCCCACCTCTATACCCATGCTAGCCAAAAATACTACGGAGTAACGTCATCAACTAGCGCGGAGAATGAGGCTGTTGAGGAGCGACCATCTGCATAATTGCTTTGTGAGAGTATCGATATGCCAGATAAAAATATAACTTTTCATCTCATGAGGAAATCCGACATGCCGATACAAACTCAAAGCTACTACACAGTGGCTATAATATCTTCGGAAACAAATATAGAAATAAACATAACACAAATCAGTCACAGATATCCATATCACAAAGGCGGAAATAGATATGAATATAACACATAGAATTGTACATCAGAGTAGTGGTCGTACAAGATCCACAACATCACAAAAGAATAGATACAAGTGCTAGACAAAAGAATAAGTATACATCGATGAGTCTATATCTCGAGTGTATAACAACAAAACTACCAATCTAATGTAGTTAGCCAAAAGTCAGATAATACTCCCAGATGAGGAGTCAAACAGAAGCACCTGTAACATCTCGGTCTGACCCGAGTATTATTTAAGAAGAAAATAATATACGGATATCAGATAAAATGAGATAGGATAATAGATGCGATAAAAACGTATGATAACAAAAATGTCATACTATAAAAAGTATACATTAACTAACAACAAAAATCATAAATATCACAAGAAATCTCAAAGCACCAAAAAGAATGTCATATTCTTTATTTTATTCACCAAACCACAAATATTGACAATCATATCAATGCCAATCGGAAAAGTTAGTGAAACACAAATTCACCAATGCACAAAAATTGATAAAGCTTACCAATGCAAATCACGAAAATTGGTGGAGCACAAATTCTAGAAATCAATCAATAGAAATCCAGAAATCACAAAAAGGGGAAAGAGGCCTATCACAATAACGGGAGCTTGAAAACTCCCAACACGTGTATCGCAAAATGAGCCGAAGCTCTGCCAAACGAGCCGAAGCTCCTCCAAACCAGCAGAAGCTCCTCCAGATGAGCCAAAGCTCCTCCAAACGAGTAGTAGCTCCTCCAAACGAGTCGAAGCTCCACAAAACGAGCCGATGCTCCACAAAACGAGGTACCGTCCTCCACGTGGACAAAGAGACATCGCACATTGCTAGTCTAAATCATAAAATGACCGTCATCAATCATCAAGAAGTATCAATTACACTAAGCTTGTAAATATATGAGTTTAGCATCATGTCCCATAACCACTAGCTTAACTTAAATATTTACGTACAAATTGTAGATCTCCACTAGAAAATTGTCACAAGAGATTCATTGGAACAAGTCCAAGAATTAACTGGCGAAGTAAACGCAAGCGTTTCATACACTTGTTTTACTAAGTCGTTTAATTAGATTTCTCGTGCGAGTGAGGTAAAGGTTTGTATATACTAGTAGATTTGGAAAACAGTTTTAAGAAAAAAATGAGCTTTGTAATAAAATAGTGTTCAAATCGTTTGGACAAAAGAATTTTGATATTTACTACTAGTGTTAAAATCATTGTATTTTTAAAGTGACAAATCACAAAAATGATTGTAGGAACAATCGATCACCAAAATTCACATTCGTAAACATGAATAAAATCCAAAGAAGTCGATACCAAATCCATTGAAATGGATATTCCTAAAAATTTCCGAAAATAGAAGTTATCAAAGGCAACTAAAGTGATAACAACTAATTGGAGTAAAATAATTGATTAAAACTTGGATAATCCAACACAATAGTCAAAATAGGCAAAACTGGGCATTTTTATACGTCTGAGGGTTGTTCCAGACGTCTGGAATTGGCTTCTAGAAATACTCCAGAAAACCCAACCAGACGTCTGAAGCACTAAACCAGACGTCTGAAATCAAATCAGACGTCTGGGTGATAGTCCAGACGTCTGGTTCTGATCTCTGGAAATTTTCCAGAAAACCAACCAAACGTCTAAAGACACAAATTAGACGTCTGACCATCTTTTCAGACATCTGGAATGTTAGTTCAGACGTTTGAAATTAGTCACTGCCTTGTTTATCATTCTGCCATGTGTAATTTTTCTCTGGGAGCGAAACCAGATGTCTGGCATTGGTCTCCAGACGTCTGAACCTTGGTAAAGGCAACAGTTTGCCTAGGCCATAATGGCCAAATCAATTAGGGAGCGATCGAGCAAGCAATGACGACTAAGGATTTATGTCAAGCGACAACCCAGCCATATAAGCTCTTCGATACACCCCAAACAACATATCCAAACATCCATTAAAGGATTTTACAGAAATTGGACTTCAAAAACCAAAATTTGGTAATTCAACCATACCAATTCAAATCAAAAGCAAATGATCATGAATAGATGTTAGGAATTCATACCTAACAACAAAGATAAATATAGACAAAGATGTGAGATAAAAATATCACCTTTTACACAACAACAATAAAGAAGAAGCTTGAAAACAAAGGAGGATCAACCACACTTCAATCCCAACTCAAGAAGCTTGAATCTACGCTTTAAAAAAAGAACATTCCCAAAGTTAGGTTTAGGAATTTCTGAAGTTGAAGTGAATGTTATGGAAGAGGTCGTGCAAGTTTGTCCACATATGAACTTTGCTTCACCATGCCATGGCTTTGAGAGGTTGGGCGATAAGAGGTTCAATGGCACTGAGACTATTATAAAGGTTCAAACTTGGTTTAGTTTGTGAGATATAATATTTGGAGACATTGAGTTGGATGATGCGATAAAGCGTCGTTTGGCATCACCACGTCCATCAGATGCTTCTATGGATTGGTGGAGCTCAATCACCATAAATGTCCAAGAGTGACTTCTCTTGGGCCCAATTCAAGGAAGATTTCGAAATGAAATTTTTCCGAAGGCCAAAATTACTAAGTTGTTCAGGAGCTTTCTAGATCTAAAGAAGAGGCTATGTTAGTTGTTGAGTATGATAATAGGTTTAATGCATTGTCTCGATTTGGCCTGGGGTTGATAGATACATCACTGAAGAAGAACGAGATGTTTGTATTGGGCATTCATCCATAGTTTCAAAGGGACATGACAAATTATATCCAGGGATCATTCATGAATATGATAGGTATGGTTTTATGGTTTGGCTCGAAAGCCATCTACATCTGCACCAACTGAAAAAAACAATCATAAGTTTCCATCAATAGAGGATGTCTCTAATTTAGCATGTAATTGGTGTGGATATAAGGGACATTTTGCTAGGAACTGTAGATCGGGTGGAGGAGGACAATTGCAAAAAGTGCTGGTAGTTAAAGCACTGATTGCAAGGGTCCTAAAGCTGGAACCGCATACAGCCAAAGGACAATTTGCACTAAGGAGTTGTTACAACTGCCATAGGCCATGTCATATGGTCGAAGATTGTCCAATTCTTAAGAAAGGACAATAGCCTAGGGTTTTCGCTCTTGCTAGCACCTTCCACTTCTGCAGCTGCAAAGGAAAAGCAGGTTTTTAAAGGTATATTATCTATTTACGACATTCCTATTCATATTGTGTTTGATTCCGGTGCTTCACATAGTTTATGTCCCATAACCTTGTTGATAGATTGAAATTGGAGATGGTTGTGTTTTTGACTATATTTGTGTGTCAAACCCTATGAAGGGCTTGGTCAATCTTAATATAATATTTTTAGGAGTTCTGGTTACTTGTTATAACCAACTCCTTCCATGCGATATGTATTTTCTTGGTTTTCTAGGATTCGACGAATTACTTGGGATGGATTGGTTGTCTCGATATTGTGCGGTTCTGGACTATGTTAAGCGGACTATTTTGTTGAACAAGGAAGGGGATCTGATGGTGTCTTGCAATGGACTTAGCTATAAGAACCCAACTTTTCGACCTTTGAATGTCGACACTAAATACATCCATGGTATTCATGTGCCGAGCATCCAAGTGCCGGAAAGATAGGAAGTTATGGTAAAATAAAATAAAAGAAGAATAAAATAGAAAAGGAAGAACACACCATCAAAATCTGACAATGGAATGGCGATACATAATATCAAAGGAGCAGTACAAAAGGTTACTCTGAATACAGAATATCAAAGTTGCTAAAACCTAAGTACTACCATCAGCCTGGATAGTTATAACTTCCCATCCTCACGACGCTGGTATATTCACTACAGAAATGCAGCAGAAATAAGAATACCACTGAAGGTAATCATCCATCTCTTCTCCATTAGTTCCAAAGAGTCTCCAGCTAAATTAGGAAATACATGGGGCTGACCCAAGCATTATAAAATAATAACACCCGAATCAGTCCGGTAAACCAGTGTTAGAAACTCAAGAAATATGAGTGACATGAAACAGTAACTATCAAGGACGTATAGATTACCATAATGGTTTTTCCATCAAAGAAACAAACTATTCATTAAGTTTAACATATAGTGATATGATAGATAATGTCTAGAGTGTAGCACAAAATTCATAAATAGTTGTGTGAATGCCACAACAATAATAGGTATACAATTACTACCGCTCAGGTGCATTTGCATTGGTGTAAGGATTTCCATGGAGCTCTCCTTGGATCTAGCCGAATCTAAATACATAACTAGGATCAAAAACTTCCTTCCGAGCATCTTATATCTTCAGATGGTTATACTCTAAGGTAAGCATAATTGGCCCAATGATGAACTGTTTAGCACCAAGTATCAACAACACCAACAAGCAAGATATCGATAAGCATACTCCAGATCTGGAGTTTGTATACCCTCCAGGGTTAGCTAAACCTAAGATTATGAACCCTACTCTAGTTTTAGACATTTTGATGTTGATGCTACATTCGACATCTTTCGCACGAGTCTCCATCACTCGATCAACATACAAATCCATAACTGGAACCCTTCATCTCGAACAGATCACGAATCACTATATGGATTCAACCATCTTAAATAGATCTTGAACCTCCACATAGGTACCCCACAAGTCCTCCGATGAATGATTACGATGTCCTTTCTCTTGGAATACTCCTCTAGATAGATAGATAGTTCATGACGATAGCATCATCCAAAATGTTAACGCCGACCTTTCCCTTGGACTTAACCTTAGGATAGACAGTCCAACTCTATAACATTCCACTTTGCAACCACTTCCTAAACATAAATTGTGTATATGGTTTTGAAGTGGTTTTAGGTTTGAATCATCTCATATAAGCACACTCTTCCTGCTTATCGGACTCTCCGGAACCAATAGATGAATTCCGAGTTAACTCAATCCTGGTTCTCTTAGAAGTAAGCGAAAGCTAGAGATGCTTTATGCAAATACTATTCTCCAGGGGTTCTTTTTGGTATAAAATCATGAAGCCTTTCGATTACTTCCTAAGTCATATTTTGGTTAATTCGACAGCCGATTCATGACTATTTGGTACAATGTAGATATTTCTAATTGGAAACCAAGTTTTATTTACTTTCCATAAACGAATAAATACACAAAACACTATCATCGTCCAAAACACAATCAAGCCACATAAAGTATAATGAAGTTACCAAAGCTACTCCTAATTTCATCCATTTAATTAATCCTTTTATTAATTTAAACTCCTTTATTAGTAAACTTATTTACCTAATAAACTTCTACTTTTTCTATCTTTTCCAAAAGATTCCATTACTTATTATTTCATTTCAAAATATCCATTTTAAGGATCTAAGTACTTTCACAAATCCATTTAAAAGGTTTAAGACGAATGTTGCTTAAACATTGTCACTACAATCATAAAACTTTTCGGTTTTGCATATCGTTAAATCATTCTTTTAAAGATCTATTTACATTTTTATATTTAATTTAACTGGGCTAAAGATGAATATTATTAACACATTGTCATAACAAACCCAAAACCATTCTCATACTTGTTACTATCTTTACAAACATTTGTTTTAAATTTCTATTTTCATATTCAGCCAAGTTCAGTACACTACAAGGGGAGGGGGGATTTCCGACGGCTGAAAACCGTCGGCGGCCGTCGGAAGCCGTCGGCGGCCGTCGGAAAAAGCCGTCGGAAATGAAGGCGTCGGGAAGCAGTATTTCCGACGGCTACCGACGGGTGATGCCGTATACATTATCGACGGTTTCCGGCGGTTTCCGGCGGTTTCCGACGGCTTCCGACGGCCGTCGGAAACCGTCGGAAACCGTCGGAAATCAGGCCAATAAGCCGTCGGAACCCGTCGGAAACCGCCGGAAAATTTCGACCAGTAAGCCGTCGGAAGCCGTCGGAAGCCGTCGGAAACCTGTTGTTTTTTTTTAAAATCTGCTGCAAATAGAGCCTTCCAACCACATTTCTCTTCCAAACACTACAATATCAATACTGCACAATCAAATAAACAATAATCCAACCAAACATGCAAACCAATACTCCAAAATATTCAATAGACACAGAAATAAACTAAATTAGAATAAAAATAAAATACAAAATATACATAACATTCCAACATTAACAATAATACTAACAATAACTGTTCTAATCATGCATATCCTGATACAGCTACAGAACCAAGTGTATTATACATAATTATACATATCAACAATTAATTGTTCCTTCTACCAAATCATTGTAAACTAAAACTAAACATACCTGCACGAACGAATTAGAAAGCAATGAATCAATCTGCCCCAGATCCAGAGCCAGCCGATGAAGGGAAGCGGCCACCAAACTGCTGCATGTACTCAAATAACTGTGCCGTCTGCATGGCCTGTTGGCGGTTCTGCTCCTCCAACTGCTGAACTCTAGTCTGTAATTCTTCTATACTTGCTAGCTCGCTCTGAGGTCTACTCCGCCGTCTCCTACTCTGACTACTGGACTGCAATAATTGAAAAATAAATAAAATCAAAGTTTATTGTTTTGAAAAGGTAAGAATATCATATTTTAAGTATTTTAAGAAAAATTAAATTATTTACCGCTAAATTGCCAAATCCGTATCGTCGACCATGCTCTGGTGGACTCATAACGGACTCAAAAATAATGTCCTCTTCATCGGTCGTCAGCTGCTCTCGACCCGTATCAGAAAGGAGTTTCTGTCGCTGCTCCATAAACATCTCCTGCATTGACAAATTAATAATATCATATCTTATTTCATAATAATTTGACAACTAAAACAATTACTAATACTGAATAAAATGAAATATGCTTACATGGCTTTTACTGGATTTATCGTCCTGCCATGTGTACGAAACAGTCCCGTCTGGATTAACATGCTCAACAGCATGCGTACGGGTGAACACGTCCATATAGCTGACAGGACCATGTGCCTCGGCTTCCTGAAGTTGATTGTTACATACAATTATTATACATTTAAAATCATATAGCATAAACTATTTACATTTATTATTCAGTAATTAAATTTACCAACTCCTGCCGATACTGCTGAAACGACTTCGATCCTCCGCGATGAGTAACGGGATTCTTATTTCTATTTGCAGAGTTTCTATCTGACTCTGCCTGTACATTCAAAATTTGATACATTATTTTTCAATCACGTTAAATTAATAATTGAAAAAAAATTAGTATACTTGCCTTCGCCTCGTCCGTCTCCCAGTAGCTCAACCAAGCTTGCCACACGCTCTCCCCCATCCACCGTGGTCTCTTCCCGGATTTCTTAACCTCAGATATCGTGTCTCTGTAGTTCTTTCGCATCTTCCTCATCCAGTATGCTCGTGCCAGCTGCATATCATCTGTCTGGATGTCTATCTCAGCCTGTGTTAAAAAAAGATTACACTTTAAACGATAAACGGTAGAAAAACGACAAAAACGAATTAAAAATGGAAAACATAAAAATTACACATACTAGGACATCCTGCCATATGCACTCTATGATGTGCGGAGGGATGGTATCCCACTTTGGCCAGCACGCACTCATCCTACTACGATATGCTGCTCTGGAGACGTCCAACACTACCTTAGTGGGTAGTAGCTCGAACCCCCTGTTTTTAAGTACGATACAGATAAGTACATACGTATAGTATAGAAAAAATAAGATGATGAATAAGATTTAATTTTTACCCATCTGCTTTGGGGGCTAACGTAACAACTGGACGGTGTGGCGCTTGCGATGGGCCACTGCCATCGCCTCCTGAAGAACGGGAAGAGCTCCTCCCTCTATGTGACATAATGATAAACCTGTGACGTTTACACATCATTATATAAGAGAATAAAAACATGATAATGAAATATATTTCATATGAACATGACATCAATGGTATAAATTGCTTAATTATAATGACTGAAATGTAAATAGACATGTAAGTTTGTTATACCTGATTCATGATGGGTGTACTCTTCCTACGATAAGCAGAGTTCATTGCATTTTTAATAAAAATTGCTAAATAAATGACAAATTGAAATAACATAAAACAATAGTAAACGGATTTAGTTTCATAGTTACATCAATTTCATAATACATCAAGAATTCAACATAGTTACATCAATTGCAAAAAAACAGATTCAAATTTATATCAGTCATCATCGTCTTCTGATTCAGATTCGGTCTCGTTTTCGACGATATTTTCCTCTGCACTGTCAAACGCTTCTACCAAAACATTTGATTCATCGATCAAAGGACCAAAATCTGTATGATCGTCTGTAATTATTATTTCGTTATTTTGCTCAAGATCTGCCTGATAAGCTTGTTCGTCCGGAATATTCTTCCCATCGAATGTGAATCTGGCCTTTGTTTTAAAAACTGCAGACCAATCTGCTTTATCTCTTTTTAGAGACGGATAAGGAGCGTAATAAACTTGCAATGCTTGTTTGGCTAGTACAAAAGGATCATACTTGTGATAGTGCGATGTATGCTTTATTTCGATAAGATTATAATCCTTATGCACATTAATTCCAGAACCTGGAACATTGCTAAACCAATTGCATCTAAATAGAAACACCTCCTCCGCGGGTCTTGAGAAATATGTCAGTTGCAAAATTTGTGTTAGAACGCCATAAAAATCATTTAAATGGTTTTCTGGATCGTCACTACCTTTAACAAATACACCAGTATTATTTGTTAATTTTTCTGCACCGTATTCTTTAGTGTTAAATTTGTATCCATTGACGAAATATATTGGATATGTCTTGACCACTCTTTTTGGTCCCATTGCAAGATGTTTCAACCCTTCGTCAACAACACAATTTTTCGGCTCATAAACGTAATTTGAAAACCAACGGGAAAATTCTTTACTGAGATCTCCGTTCGGATGTTCCCGTTCATAAACACTGTTTATATAAACAAATTATTACATTAGGTTATACACGCGCATGCATTACAGAAAAGAATAAAACAAAAATTATTATTTCAGAATACCTAACAAACGGTGCAACCTCGGCACAATTTAGAAGAATATAAGTGTGTGCTACACGAAGATCTCTATCGTCTAGCCATATTTCCACACATTTTCCAGAAGGCCGACCATGTTGTCTAAAAATAGATAACATTGCTTGAGAGGACTCTTGTTCGTCGCCTTCATCATTACGAGGAACACTTTGAAATGAAATATTCACATGGTCACTGAAATAGTGAGAGAAAAAGAACGAAGCTTCTTCTTCGATGTAAGATTTACATATCGAACCTTCAACTCGTGCTTTTTGTCTCACTTTTTTCTTCAGATGATTCAAATATCTATGCAACATTAATTTATATTAACTTCATCTTTCAAATGCAATTAAATTACGTTATAACATATTACATACCTCTCAAATGGATACATCCATCCGTATTGGACAGGACCTCGAAGTCGTGCTTCAGATGGAAGATGAACAGGTAAATGTTCCATCACATTAAAAAAACCTGGCGGAAATATTTTCTCTAATTTGCAAAGCAATATAGGAATGTCCACTTCAAGTTTACGTAAACGTTGCACTTTTAAAGTAGTCGAACAAAGCTCTTTGTAAAACATACTAAGCTCCGTTACTACCTTCCAAACTTTTAACGGCAGTAGTTCTTTAAACATAACGGGAAATAAATTTTCCATCATTATGTGACAGTCGTGAGTTTTCATTCCGCTCAATCTACTATTTTTAAAGTCAACACATCTACGAAGATTTGATGATATCCCATCAGGAAATCTTAACCCTTCCACCCATTTTAACACAGCTTTAACTTGATTATTATCTAATTCGTAACAAGCTTTTGGTTTTTTACTGTCATTTGGTTTCATATGAAGCTCGGGACGTTTGCATAATTCTTCTATATCACGTCTTGATTTCAAATCATCCTTCGTCTTCCCTTTCACATTCAAAATTGTGTTAAACACATTATCAAATACATTTTTCTCATTGTGCATCACATCTATGTTATGGCGAAGCAGAAGATGTTTCCAATACGGCAACTCCCAAAAAATAGTTTGTTTGCACCAGTTATGAACAACTGATTTGCCTTCAATTTCTGTTTGCTCCCCCGTTTCATATATCTTTGGATAGTCCTTAACAAGTTCATATATGTCTTCGCTTGACCATATCGTCGGTGGTTGTCTATTTTCTACTCTATTAGCTAAAAAGTTTTTCTTGTCTCCTCTGAAGGGATGATTTACATGGAGAAAATATCGATGACAGTCAAACCATGAAATTTTCTTACCATGAGGTAAAGAAAACGCTCGTGTTTCATCCATGCAATATGGACATGCTAGACGACCGGCAGTACTCCATCCCGAAAGCATTGCATAGGCAGGAAAATCACTTATAGTCCACAACAAAGAAGCAAACATACGAAAATTTTTCTTCTTTGACACATCGTATGTTTCTACTCCTTCGTTCCACAGTATTTTTAACTCCTCAATCAACGGTTGTAAATATACATCGATTCCTTGTGTCGGATCGTCGGGGCCAGGAACGACAACAGTAAGAAACATATATTGCGTTTTCATGCACATCCATGGAGGTAAATTATACGGTGTGACGATAATGGGCCAGGATGAATATTTAGAACCAAATTGAGAAAATGGAGAAAAACCGTCCGTACATAATCCTAATCTAACATTTCGACTCTCCGCTGCAAAATTTGGATACGTTTTATCGAAATGCTTCCATGCTTCTCCATCGGCCGGATGTGTCAACGTACCCTCTTCCTCCGTTCTCACGCTATGCCACCTCATATTAGACGCAGTTACAGAAGATGCGTATAATCTTTGAAGTCTTGGAGTTATGGGTAAGTAGTGCATACGCTTGTACGGAACTTCCTTACCCTTCTTTTTTCTTGGTTTGTATCTCTCCTGGTTACAAACTTTACAATTTCTAAGGTTTGCGTCTTCTTTCCAAAACAACATGCATCCTTTTAAACATGTATCTATTTTCTGATACGGTAAACCAAAAGCCGACATAAGTTTTTTAACTTCGTAGTGATTTTCACACATTAGATTATCGGGCGGCATATGTCTTTTTGCAGCTTGTACAACAGCCGTAAACCCAGCTTCAGTGATGTTGTATTTTGACTTCATCGCAATGTATTCTGCGATTACTGACAGCTGCGTGCCGCTTTTACAACCATCCCAAATAGGTTTTTTAGCTGCATCTAGTAAATCATAAATTTTCTTAGCTTCAATATTTGGTTCTTCAACATTTACATCATCGTCGTCAACTTCAACCATAGGAAACATTGATCGTGCTGCATCTTCGACCATATTTTCTATACGGGTCGTTGAAACTATTTCGTTAACGACACTTTCAGACTCTACAGAAGTATTTGCTACAACTTCTCCATGCCGATCCCAAACATAATATTCGGGTGTGAAACCGTGTTGGCACAAATGAACTTTCACAATATCTGGTAACAAAAACTTCAAATGTCTACACCTACTACACGGACAACGAATTTCTGGATCGTTTCCGTTATTACTTAAGGCGAATTCAACAAACACGTTTATACCGTTATAAAAATCTTCTTTTATTGAGCCCCTCATTCCTTTTCTTTGGTACATCCATCTCCTTCGATCAACAAAATAATCAATCATTTTTCCTATTTGACAAAATGAGAAGTTCAAAATTTAATATTTATTTTGAAGAATACACATTCGAAAAAGATTATTTTCATGTTCGTATAATATTTTGAATTTAAAGAACAACTTCACAAATTTAAA
The DNA here is from genome assembly GCA_030765085.1 of Allium cepa. Lineage (NCBI taxonomy): Eukaryota > Viridiplantae > Streptophyta > Magnoliopsida > Asparagales > Amaryllidaceae > Allium > Allium cepa. Next base: position 950,182,656 of record CM060934.1, on the reverse strand, counting down.
AATATTTTCAAATAGGGCACATTTCATTTTTTAACGTACGTAACGATTAAAAATATATAATTTTTTTTCATTGGTCAGACATCCTACCTCCCATTACAAACACAGTAAGCATTTACATTTCGTATATTACTTCGTCCCAAACGATTCAATAAAATTTCGGCAGCATTTCCCTTTTGTTCCCTGCATTGTACACAAATGCGTGTACGCAGGAAACAAAAAAGAAAAGTTAGGGCGAAATTTTATGAACCGTTTGAGACGAAGTAGTATACAAAATGTAAATTCTTACTGTGTTCATAACTTGTCCAATACAGGGACAAATCCGACAAACATTGTACCAGATGAATATAAATGGTCGTTTTTCGAAAAAAACGACTATTTATACAACGATCATGTACAACACTCGTCAGACGGGGCCAAAAACTCTCTAAGGGACATTTGTCGGTTAACATGCGCGCATTTTACTCAAAAATACAGTTTTACTCACTGTTCACATTTACAAAAATATATAAAAATTTAACACAGTTATTCGACGTATTACGCATCAAAAAGGCTGGTTTAACATTTTTGTCTTTTTTTTAATACGCACAATTATAATTTAGAGTAATGCATTTTTTTGTTTCATAAGTAAATACGTGCACAATATAATACTCCTAGTTCATTCAATCATTTTATCGTATGCCAAATAACGTATACAATCGTCGAATCAGGACATATACAACAATTTACATATACATGAACAACCACAAAGTATACGTATTTTTCACAATTTCACGATAAAAGATGAAATATGTATGTCATGTGATGCTATAAACCATTGTTACGCTAATGCAAACAATTTCAATCGCTAATTCGCCCTAATTTATCAATTTATGCAAATCTAAAATTAGGATAAAAACTGAAATTTTCAGAAAAATAAGAGATTATACCTGAGATTGAGAGAAAGAGGTGTTGAATCAGCAGTGTGGAAGGAGAAAAAATCACGAAATTGGCGAATGGAGGTGGAAAATGTGAATTTGGGGGTTTTTGGTGAGATTGGGGGAAGCTGGAAAATGAGGAAGAAAGGCTCGGCCGGCTGCAGGTATTCGCGAATTTCCGACGGCTTCCGACGGCCGCCGACGGCCCGTCGGAAGCCGTCGGAAATTCGCCGTCGGAAGCCGTCGCCCCCAGCCGTCGCTATTTCGCTTTTTTCTAGTAGTGGTATAGACTTGTTAACTATCAAGTTGTAAAGATGACTGCTTATACAAATCATGATTCATTTGCTTAACTCCTTTCCTACATTCCAACTTAACTATTCATCACCCAAGGGTGAAGCCATGTAAGTTTGGGAATTGGTTGTTCCAAGCCTTGCCTAGATACTTCAATCTTGAATCTCACAAATAGATAAGTCTACCTCATCGTCTTTTAGTGTTAATTATAGTATTAATGATTTCCATAAACAATAAGAAATCAACATGGTCAACATGTTTTTGACATTTTTCTCTTACTATTCCTCGGTTAAGAGGGAAGCCCGGTAGGTTAGAGCTCTATTGCTCCATTTTCACTCGACGTCAATCTTAACTCTCATAAATAGATAAGATTACTTCACCGGCTTATTAGTGTTAAGCACGGTTAATTACTTTTCTAGTAAGTAATTAAACAATTTAAAATTTGGCCATTTAGCAGCTCTTACCCCTTTTCTAAACCTTTTGTTTATAATTTTAAAATACTAATAATAGGTTTTAAAACATTTACTTAAAAATAATTGTTTTCTAATTTACTTGAAAATATAGAAAACCGTGTTTTTCACAAAACACTCTTTCTATATAAATTCATAGCTAATTCTTAAAAATTCATACAAATCTCAAACTACTTTTGAAACACTCTACTATGAGTTAGGAAATATTTTAAAAGGAATGAAACAAATCACTCTAACTTAAAGTCCTTTTTGAAACATTTGAAGTCCAAAAATCAAGGTTAAACGAGGCAGTATTGCACTATTGATGTTTTGGTCGTTTTTAAGATGTTACTTAACTTTTTAATATTCAAACTTTTAATAGCAATAAACTTACATATATAAAAATATAAATATGGCGATAAACCCTAAAGTATCTCTCTACAAAGTTACATAACAATTGCCAAAGACAAGGTAATTCCAAACTGCTTCCATAGCCATTATGGCTATAAGTGCACTCATGTATCCAAGTCAAAACTAAACCAAAGTCCATCTATAACCTGTGTTCTTTGTTCAAGGCCTAGCCACAAGTCATATAATTCCATTCAAGTCCATTCCAAATTTGTGCAAGTCCACGTACATGGATCGCGGTCTAACCTACTTTTAAAGTAAGAAGTTACAACCAATGTTTTAACATAAGTTAACAACAATTCAACCAATATTAACACAACCAAACACAATATATATGTTATATTTTTCATCCAAAGTGAGGTTTTTAACTCACCTTTAATCGAACCGAAACCAAGATCCAAGAACCAAATCCAAACCATACTTGAACCACCTCCTTTCCTTGCTTTTACCTTGCTCCTTTGCCTTCCCAAACCCTATAAAGCTCATTGCCTCTATGCATTGTGGGAGCTTGGCTTTGTTTCTTCAACTTCTATCATGGTGAAAGGTTTTCTATTATTTACTAAGACTTATGGAAAAGTTTGAAGTGATTTGAAGTTGATTTGCGACTCTTTCCTTTTAGAACATAAGTGAGGAAGGAGCAGAGAAGCCGTTGATTTTAGAACTCAAGCTTTTTAATTATTTGTGATTTATTACTAAAGGTGTACCTCTCCTTATATAGGCTTAGAAATGTGAATGGAAAAAACCAAAAACCCTAATGACATCAATGACTTCTTATCATGACAACTTTATGTCACTTCTCCTTTATTCATTTTACCATTTTACCCTTATCATAATAATATCTCTTATCCTATTAGAACTTTCTAGAACATTCCTATCTATATGAAGAGGAGAGTGTGTTAATTAGTTGCTAATATGTTCATTGATTATTAGTTAAGTGCAAAAGAGTTCTAATAACTTATATCGATCGAAAAGCTATTTATCGAAAAATCAATTTCCGATCACATTATTGATTTCTCTTCGAAGAATATATTTTTTGTAAATATTTTTTCAAAACAAGTTTACCATTATTACTTATGATTTAAAAGAGGGTGAAAATGCTTATTAAATAATTTTATAACTTTTAGTCCAAGATTCAAATATTTAAATAATTCAGATATTTAAATACGAAGTATCCGAAATTTCGGATCGTTACACTAGCTCACTTGTGAGTAGTTTTATTTTCTGATGTGGTCGAAGAGGATTTGGAGTCGATTTTTGTTGTTTAGGAGTTTGCTAATGTGTTTGAATATTAATTAAATAATTTACGCGCATTGACTAGAACAAATACATAATTAGTTCTCTCATTAATACGAGCTCTGATTTAATTCTCAAAGTAAAGTCGAATTGCTAAAAATAAAATTAGTCGATTCATATTATATTTTTCATAATAATAGTATTTGATATGATAATATCTTACTATAACCATTATGAGTAACCACATCTTTAATTTACAGTTGTTTACAAACATTTCCAAAACGAATATAATGCCAAAAAACATAATTTAAAACAAAATTTTATAAAAAATAAAAAATGATTACATTATTATTGATTAAGATCTTCAAGGATTCGATGATAACCATGAATGTTTGCTGAATATAAAAATTACATTGAATGTTAAATAACAGAATAGAAAAATATCAAAAGCCTTGATTGACTAAAGAAGCACATTATCGGAATTTGCCGAAAAAAGGTTCAAACTAACTAAGACAATGTGAAACATTTAAAAATAAACATGTTTCCAAAACACATAATTAAAATAAAATTTTAACAAATTTAAATAGGCATTTCTTACGCATTTATAGTTTCCACCAAAATAGAATATGAAATTCATTATTTAAATAACCTTTTACTTCATATATAATGCTTTTCTCCTAACTTGTCATTTTTTATATAATAACTCTTTAGAATGAAATAAAGATCAACTTTACCCTAATTTGATTATATAAAAATGTAGCGATCTTGAAATCCGAACATTTCATCTTTGAATATTGAAACGTTTTGAAATATAATTAAGTGTTATAAATATGATTTTATCACCTTGATAAACGTTATTTGTTTAATCGCTAATGATAAGGAACTTGTTTTTGAAATTTATTTACAAAAATATATTCTTCAAATAAAAATCGATAGTGTAACCGAAAATCGATTTATCGGTAAACGGCTTTTTGATCGATAAAGGTTGTTCGAACTCTTGCGAGCTTATCTAATGATCAAGTGAACATACTAGTGACTAATTAATACACATGCCTTTTAATAAAGCTTGGAATGTTCTAGAAAATTCCATATGGATAAAAGATTTTGTGAGAAGGGTATAAGAGTAATATGCATAAAGGAGTAACACAAATGAGAAGTGATGGAAGGTGACGCTTCCATGACATGGTTTGAGGGGAGGGGTGAGTATAAGGCAAAGGAACACCATCTTGAGCCTATAAAAGAAGTGGCACACCCTCAAGAATAAATCACAAAAACACAAATGAGAAACTAAGCTCCTTTAATGGCTTCTTCATCTTCTCTCTCTTATGTTCTAAAATGAAATAGTTGCAAATCATTTCCAAATAACTTTAAACTTTTCCATAAGCCTTAGTATAATATTAGAACACTTATAATCAAGTTAAACATTGAAGAAACAAAGCACAAATCATCCACCAAAGGATGGTTGTGAGAAAATTTTAGATAGGGAAGGGAGAAAGTAATTGTACAAAGTAAGGAGGAGGGGGAGGAAAGGTGGGTGCAAGGTTGGGTCTAGGCTTAGGCGCTTAGATCTTGACTGTTTGTGAGATTAAAGGTGAGTTAACTACTTACTTTGAATGACATATGTAATCCATTGGAACAGACTCGAATGAACTTGGAACATACCTGAATGGACTTGTATGACTTGTGACTAGGCCTTGAACAAAGCACATAGGTTATAGATGGACTTTGGTTTAGATTGGACTCGAATTTGAAAGTGCACTTATAGCGATATCGCTATAGATGTTGTTGTGAATTGCCTAGTTTTGGCGATTGCTATGGAACTTTGTAGAGATATCCTTATGAGTTTCTAGCCATATTTATAACATTTTGTACTCATGTTTTTTGCTGCTAAGAATTTGGATAGTAAATAGTTAAGTAACATCTTGAAAACAACCAAAATGCACCAGTGCAAAACTGCTTAGGTTAGACTTCATTTTTAGACCTTAAAGGTTTGAAAAGATATTTAGATTTAAGCATTTTGTTTCATTACTTTTACAAGTGTTTAGTAACTCAAATTAGAGTATTTCAAAAGTGATTTGAGATATTTATGAATTTTTAAGATTCAGTTGTGAATATTTAAAGAAGGATTATTTTGTTAAAATATATAGAAAACATGCTCCTTTCAAGTTTAAGAAAAATTGTAAAATTGTTATTTTCATTTAATATTGTGGATAAATGTTTTAAAACCTATTAAAGTATTTTTAATAATTTTAAAAGTATATACAAGTGTTTTTAAAAAGAGATTAGAATTGCTAAATGGTCAAATGGTTAATTATTTAATTACTGTTTGAAAAGTAACAAATTATATTTACACTAAAAGCCGACAAAATAAGGCTTATCTATTTCTAAGAGTTAAGGTTGATGTCAACCAGGGACGGAGCAATAACATTCTAACCTATAAGTTTCCTTCTTGACTGAGGAATAGTAAGTTGGAAAAGGTCGGAAATGTGTCAATCGTGTTGATCTCTTACTTGTTTAGGGAAACCATTAATACTATACTTGACACTAAAAGCCGACGAGGTAGACTTATCTATTTGTGAGATTCAAGAATGAAGTTTCTAGGCAATGCTTTTATGCAATCAGTGCTCTTACTTACTTGGTTTCACTCTTGGACATGGAATAATTAAGTTGAAATGTTGGAAATGAGTTATGCATTCGAATCATGATTTATATAAGCAATTGTTTTGACTATATAATCGATTAGTCGATTATAGATTTTGACCTAATATCCACTTAAGAAGTTAACAAAAGGCTTCGCGATTTCGTATCAATGGGAACCCTAAGGAGGAGTGTTCATACAAAACGTCTCTGGCTTTTACCTACTTTTGGAAGAACCAGAACTTAGTTTACTGAAAATTCATCGAATTAATTTTGAAGAGACCGGGATCGGTAAGTGTTTTACTTATCAAATACCACTTCAAAATTAGTACACGAGTTCTATGTTTTGGAAGCGATTGGGAAGTGCAATGTTATAGAGTTAAATTGTCAATCCTAAGGTTGAACTCCAAATAAGAGGTCAACGTTAACATTTCAAATGATGTTATTCTATAGGACTGTCTGTCTTAAGGAGTACTCCAAAAAAAGACAAAATTAGCATTCATTGGAATATTTATGCAGGAATTTATGTGGAGATTCGAGATATTATTGAGATGCCTGAATCTATGTAGAAATTTGTGATCTATTGAGACATGCAAATCCATTTGGGATTCATGTTCTATTCGAGTAATGAAAACTCTTGCAAGAGATGTCGGACGTAGCCTTGATATCAGAAATGACAGAAAACAAAGTAGGGGCACGGTCTATGATTTCGCAAACCCGCGACAGGATATCAACTCCATTCTAAAGTATGCTTATCAATTGTTGGCCCACGGAAGGTGATGAAATTTGGGATCACGTGTTAGGGTGTAGACCAACTATGTTTTCCATTGAAGTATATTTTATCTAGAGATATACGACGCTCGAAGGTAGTTTCTAACCCTTGTGCAGGAGACTGGATTCAGCATTGATCGAAGAGATCTCCATGGAAAATACTATGTGAACAAACTTTGGCAGTTTTGGTTGTATCCTAAATATGTTGTGGTGTGATGAATGTAAGAATCATGGCTATTTAATATGATTTGTATTATGCACCCTTGACATTATATACCATATCACTATATTGAGTGGTTGGTTTCTTTAAGGAAAAAACTATTATGGGAATCTATACGATCTCAATGGTCACCATTACCTATTTCATGTTTCATAAGTTTTCTCACGCTAGTTTACCAGAATGATTTGGATGTTATTTTCTTATAATGCTCAGGTCAACCTCGTGTATGTTTCCAGATTTAGCTACGGACACTTGGAGCTTATGGAGAAGCTGGATGAATATCTTTGTAGTATTCTTATTTTCGCTACCTTACTATTTGATATATCGGGATTGTGAGGGCATGCAGTTATAACTATTTAGGCTAATGATAGTACAAAGGTTTTAGTAACTCTGATATTTCTATATTCAGAGTAGCCCATTATAACGTTCATTTGATATTATATATTATCGTTCTGCTATTAAATTCTAATATTGTGCTCATTTTTTCTTATTTATTCATTTTCTTTTATTTTATCCTAACTTTTTATCTTTCTGGCACTTAGGTGTTCAGTATACGAATACCATCGATGTACAACATTCGAGAGTCAAATAGTTTGGTCGCTATATTTGGCATTAGAGTGAGGTTGAGCGAACACCTTGGCTTTGGTTGTATATGGCTCATTAGAGATGGGGTAATCAACATCTTAGAATGAGTTAAGTGTATTATACATATGAGAGTGTATTGGTATTTTGAAAACTAGACTTGTAAAGCTATTCCCTATGGATATCTCTTTCTTTACAACCCTCTTTTTGGGGGTAACTCTATCTTTTTGTTTCCTAAATATTTTCCACTTTGATTAGGTAGTAAGAACTATGGGACAGAGCTTCTATTGCTTAGAGAGATGTAGTAGAAGTACTGGTGTAGGTTCGACCATCGAAAGACTTTACTTCGATATGGCATAAGTTTGAGGTATTGGGTAGAAAGAGGTTCAACAACACCGAGACTATCATCCAAGTCCAGGCTTGGATTTTTTTGTGCAACATGGTATGTGAAGATATGACAGATCATATCCAAGGAGAATTCAAAGATATTATAAGTATGACTTTTTGGTTTGTAGGTTCCGCTGCAACTATATCTACGCTGACCAGAGGCAATAAGCAAAAGTTTCCACTGTCGAGAGATATTTCTAGTTTAACTTGTTATTAGTGTAGGCAGAAGGGGAAATTTGCTTGGAGTTATAAATCGAGGAAAGAAGGGTAGATGGTTAAAGCATCGATCGAAAAGCTTTCGAAGATTGAACCACGGACAGTAAGGGCGCAGTTTGCACCGAGGACTTGCTACAACTGCCTTCAACCTGGTCATATAGTTAGGGGTTATCCGATGCTTCAGATAGGACAACATCCTAGAGCTTTTACACTGGTTTCAGCACCTTAAACTTTTGCAGCTACGAATGGAAAGCAGATTATTGAGGGTATACTATCTGTGTATGGTTTACTTATTCATGTTGTTTTGATATTAGTATTGTTCATAATTAATATCATGTAACCTTGATGGTTTAGTCATGCTCGGTATGTTAGGAACATTGGGTATTGTTTGTTATTGATTTGTGCTCAACTAGTTTATGAGGCGCTTTATCTTTCTACATCATGGGGTGGGTAGACTGTAATTATGGGTACATTGAATGAACACATTGTGAACTAAGTTTCACGGTTTGACTATAAGACATTCGGTAATAATGTTGGGTTAGAAGTTAAAATTTATGTAAAAGATGTTTACTATAATAAAAAAGGGAAGATAGAATATTTTAGAAATAAATATCAATCAAAAGATTTATATAAGAAAGTAATTCTATATATGTATGGTTTATAAAATATGGTTAAATAATATTTTGAGAACTTAAATCCCGATATCTTTGAAAATGTTCTTTAAGACTTTAGAAAAATAATATTAGTACTATCTGAAAAAGTGTATCTGAGAAATTGGTTTATGGATTTGGGATCATAGTACTTAGTAATATTTACGTAGTATTTGATATTGTTTTGAAATGATTTTGGCTAAGTCCAAAAGACATGAATTGGATGTACTGAACTTGCTTCTATTGCTTGAAAATAATTCCGGTGATGACTTCAACATCATCGACGTTCATTTTTGGGTTTCTAAATGGGGAATGTTGCATGGTTGTTTTAGTAAAATAGATTCTGATTTGATTCCAAATGTATAAATTATTATATAAAAGATATATGTATTTATTATTATTTAAAAATTATTTGAAATGAAAACCTGGTGTTTGGTTCTTAAGTTTTCTGTAAAGAAATTGGATCTTTGTTAGGTTATGATACGTTGTTTGGTATTTTTCATTTGTTGAAATGAAATGGAATTTTCAACAATTTTGGATAGTCAGAAACTTCCAAATTGTTGTAGAACTTGAAACTAAGTGTTTTGAAAATATAAAGTTGAGTTTATATAACACTTGAATTGAGAAGGTAGTAAGTTGAAACAATTTTAAATTGTCGATCATCCTTAAGTAAAGAAAATTGATGTTTGTATATACTCTTAGGATGTAATGGAGTACTATCCAAGTATGAACTTAAGTTATAAAATGATTATAAACCCATAGTTATGATTTATGAAATGATACATAGATGATTTAATATTGAATGGCATACTATTTGTATACATGAATGTGATTAAAAAGGAATTGGTGTAGTTAAGAAACCAATAAGATAAACACATAAGTTAAATGTAGAACGTTTTATTTGCATGACTGCTCTTGATTCGGTTTTGAGTGCATATTTTTGAAGTGGTTTACACTGATACGAACAAGAATTTTTTACTCGATTCTTAATGGCAAACACTTGATACGGATTCGTGATATGATTCCGATGTTTTCTATTATATTATATGGTACACAAGGAGAATGGAAATTTCTAATCAAGGAACCAAATTAGAATCTGCACTAGAAAGGTCAAATGATCTATACTAGTTTTGAAGGGAAATTTATGCGATCAAGTAAGTGATCAGATCAGATATTGCGTACGGATGGTCCATATGCACCGTACGGGCTTTAGTACATTTATATACTATGTTTGTTAGCATATCAAGAGTTTGGCGAATGACTCTTCGATTTATTATGAAGTAGCATGAATAATCGCCTAAGTAAGAACCTAAGGCTGTTGAGCGTTAGGTATGCTTAGTAAATTGTTTATCATCCTCGGATGATCAGAGAGTTTTGAACCTGAGTGAACCACGAGCATTGGTTGCTAGTAATTATGTTTACTATTTGAATATTTGTGTTCTTATTACCTTGTTAAGGTTAAAAGTGCCATATAGAAAAGATGCTTGGGGTGGTACAAAGAAGACGGAGGACAGTTTGAAGGAATTCTACCTTGAGTGCTTATAGACTAGGGGTTCCTTCTTATCCTACTATCGTATATCTTTTATGGTGTAACCGCTTGAGGTGGAGTCACCTAGTAAACATTTAGGTTTACAGTTTAGCTTGTATATAGTTTCATTAGTGCTCTATATATGTATCTTGTTTTGTCTATCTCCTTTGGTCATCGTTCTTGTTTGAATTTCAAGGACGAAATATTCTAAGTGGGGGAGAATGCGACGACCCTGAAATTCGAACACTCCGTTTTTAAATATCGAAACATTTTAAAATATAGTTAAGTGTTATAAATATGATTTTATAACTTTGTTAAGAATCATTTAATTAATAACTAATGATAAGAAACTATTTTTTAAATTTGTTTGTGAAAATATATTCTTTGAAGAAAAACCGATAGTGTGACCGAAAATCGGTTTATCGGTAAACAGTTTTTCGATCAATATAAGTTGTTCGAAATCTCGTGCACTTATTTAATGATCAAATGAACACATTATTAATTAATTAACACACATAACTATTCATAAATTTTGGAATGCTCTAGAAACTTCCATATGGATAAGAGATATTATGAGAAGGGTATAAGAGTAATATGCATAAAGGAGACATGACATAAAGGAGAAGTGATGGGATGTGAAGCTTCTATGGCATGGTGGGAGAGTGAGTGCAGGCTAAAGGGTACCATATTTAGCCTATAAAAGGAATAGAAACCATTAGGAATAAATCAAAAAAACATTAAAAAAAACTAAGCTCCTTAAATGGCTTCTTCATCATGTTTCTCTCTTATGTTCTAAAATGAAATAGTTAAATCAACTCCAAATCAAATTAAACTTTTCCATAAGCCTTATTACAATATTAGAACACTTTTATTCAAGTTATAAGTTGAAGAAATAAAGCATAACACATCCACCAAAGGATGGCCATGAGCAACTGGTATAAAGGGAAGAGGGAAAGCAAGTGCGCAAAGCGAGGAGGAGTGTGCGGAAAGGTGGTTGCAAGGTTGGGTCTAGGCCTTGTTGCTTGGATCTTGGTTGTTTGTGAGGTTAAAGGTGAGTTAACACCTCTTTTTGAATGAAAATATAATATATGAGTTTTTGTTGAATCGTGTTTAAGTTGTTTGAATTTATTGTAAACTTATGTAAAAATATTGTTTTGAATTCTTGCTTTAAAAGTAAATGACTTATGTGATCCATGTATATGGACTTGAACAGACTTGAATGAACCTGTGACTAGGCCTTGAACAAAGCACATAGGTTATAGATGGATTTTGGTTTACATCGGACTCAGATTTGAAAGCGCACTTACAGCGATAGTCGCTATAGATGCAGTTGTGAATTGCCTTGTTTTTTGCGATTGCTATGGAACTTTGTAAAGAGATCCTTATAGGTTTCTCACCTTATTTATAATGTTTTATGCTCACGTTTTTGTTGTTAAAAGCTTGGACAGTAAAATGTTAAGTAATATATCGAAAACGACCAAAACTGCACTTGTGCAAAACTACTACATTTAAACTTGATTTTTGGACTTAAAAGGTTTGAAAAAATATTTAAGTTCATGTATTTTGTTTCATTCTTTTTATAAATGTTTACTAACTCATATTAGAGTATTTTCAAAAATGGTTTTAGATATTTATGAATTTTAAGAACTATTTGTGTATTTTAAAGAAGGGATATTTTGTTAAAATATATAGAAAACATGTTCTTTTCAAGTTTTAAGGAAAATTGTAATATTATTACAAGTAATATTTTGGATAAATGTTTTAAAATCTATTATAAGTATTTTAAAAGTATATACAAATGCTTTTTTTAAAGGGGTTAGAATTGCTAAATGGCCGAATTGTTAATTGTTTAATTACTTGTTTGAAAAGTAACTAGCTATGCTTAACACTAAAAGCCGACGAAGTAAGGCTTATCTATTTGTGAGAGTTAAGATTGATGTCGAGTTGGGATGGAGTAATAGAGCTCTAAATTACTAGTTTCCATCTTGATCAAGGAATGGTAAGTTGGAAAAAGTCGGAAACGTGTTAATCATGTTGATTTCTTACTTGTTTATGAAAATCATCAATACAATACTTAACACTAAAAGTCACTGAGGTAGACTTATCTATTTGTGAGGTTCAAGAAGAAAGTGTCTATGTAAGGATTTGATGCAGCCAAAGCTCTAACTTACCTGGCTTTGCTCTTGGATGAGGAATAGTTAAGTTGGAACGTCGAAAACGGGTTAATCTTACATATCGTGATTTGTATAAGCAATTGTTTTGACTAGATAATCGGTAATTCGATTATCGATCTTGACCTAATATTGACTTAAGAAGTTATCAAAAGGATTCGTGATTTCATATCAATAAGGACACTCAGGGTTACACCCTACCTCTATACTCGTACTAGCCAAGAACACTATGGAGTAATGCCGTCGACTAGCACGATGAACAAGGCTATTGAGGAGCGACCATCTATGTAATGGCTTTGTGCGAGTACCGATATGTCAGACAGTATGTCATGCATTTCATTTTAAGAGGAAATCTGACATATCAAATACAAACTCAAAGCTATCACACAGTGGCTACGTGGCCTTCAGAAACAAATATAAAATAAGCATAATACAAAATCTGTCACAGATATTCATATCACTAAGGCGGAAACATATATGAATGTAACACATAGAAGTGAGCATCATAGTAGTGGTCATACAAGATACACCATATGCCAAAAGAATAGGTGCATGTGCCACACAAAAGAATAAGTATACATTAAGGAGTCTTTATCTCGAATGTATAAAAACAAAAACTACTAAGCTAAAATAATTAGCAAAAATCAGAAGCCAGTCCCTATGAAGCAGTCAAGTGGATGCACCAGAAATACCTCGGTCTGACCTGAGTATTATTTAAGAAGAAAAATAATAAACGGATCAGTCTAGCTATAATTATCACGTAAGATGAGATAGGATAAGAAATATGACAAATGTATTTAATAACAAATAAAATCATTCAATATCTCAAATTTTCTCAAACACCACGAAGAATGTCATATTCTTTATTTTATTCACCAAGTCACAAATATTGATAAAGCTTATCAATGCAAATCACAACGATTGGTGAAACACAAATTCTAGAAATCATCAATTATAAATCCAAAAATCACAAAAAAGAGAGGAGGCCTATCATAAATGGGAGCATGAAACTCACCAATAAGTGTATCATAAACGGGATGCTATCCCATTAGTCGCTAACTTATAAAAATACAGGATGCAGTCCTCCCTTGGGGACAAATGAGTCAAACATTGATGCATCCTAAAAGATATGCCTCATGCACAGACTCATTAAGCTGATTGCTCCTTGAACGGTCAAATGACCATGGGTCGCTACCCCACCAAATTGAGCCAAAAATCTAGAGAACGGGGTATAGTCCCCCATGCGGACAACGAGACATTACACATCGCTAGTCTAAACCACAAAATGATCATCATTGTCAGTAATTGTAAATTACACTAAGCTAGTAAATAAATGAGTTTAGTTTTATGTTCCATAACCACTAGCTTAACTTAAATATTTACGAACAGATTGTAGACTTCTACTCGAAAATAAGTGTAAATTACACAAAGCTAGTAAATAAATGAGTTTAGCTTCATGTCCCATAACCATTAAATTAACTTAAATATTTACAAACATATTGTAGATTTCCACTCAAAAATTTTCACGAGATTTCAATCAAACAAGTCCAAGAATTAACTGACGAAGTAAACGCAAGCATTTCATACCACTTATTTTGCTAAGTCATTTAATTGGATTTCTCATACGAATGAGGTAAAGGTTTGTATATACTAATAGATTGGAAAATGGTTTTAAAAATGAGCTTTGTATTAAAAGTAATGTTGAAATCATTTTTGTAAAAGAGTTTGAGTATTTACTACTAGTATAGAAACCTTTGTATTTTAAAGCGACAAATCATAGAAACGATTGTAAAAACAATCTATCACCAAAAATCCACATTTCAATAACGTGATCAAAACCATGGAAATCGATATCAAATCCATCAAATGGAAACACCAAAAGTCCTGAAAAGAAGTTATCAAAGTCGGTATTGATTGACAATAGCTATTCGGATCGTCAAAGATCGATAAAAATTGGAAATCCACTCAAAAATAGGCAAATATGCAAAATTTAACAGGACCAGACATCTAGTTGGTTTCACTAGACGTCTAACCCTAGGCTCTGCCATTTTTTCTGTGTTCGTTGTTTTTTTCTAGAGACCCCTACCAGATGTTTGGAAATTTCAACTAGACATCTGATTGTCTGAGGCTGGGCAAAACTTGCCTAGGCAAATGATGGCCAAATCAATTCGGAGGTGATCGGACAAGCGTTGGAGGCTAGGGATTTATGGTAAGCAACAAGCTAGCCCTATAGGCTCTTCGATACACCCCAAACAACATGTCCAAACATTCAAGATAGGATCTTTAAAGATTTTGACTTCAAAATACCAAAATTGGGAAATTTGCCTAACCAATTCAAATCAAAAGCAATTGAATATGAAATAGATGTTAGGAATTCATACCTAACAACAATGAAAGCTATAGACACAGATGTGAGTTCAAGAACTCACCTTTAAACTCAAAAACAACAATTGAGAAGCTCTAAAACATGGAAAGATCAACTCTACTTCAATCACAACTCTAGAAGCTCCAATCTATTATCGTATGCAAATATTCCCAAAGTTTGGTTATAGGAAATTATGAAAATTAGAGAGGGATTGAGATAAAGAAGATTAATAAGATGCTTACTTAAGCTTCTCTATGATTTTAGAACTAGAATTTGAATTCCTAAGAGAAACTAGGGCTTGGGAAGTTTAGATTCCTCTTCCCACCATTCTTCCTGGGTCTTAAGTGTTAGAAATTTAGAAAATGGAATGAATGAATGAAGAGAGTGGAGTGAGAGCTATTAGGTAGAAGAGTTTGGGTCTCTTATTAGGTTAATGGGCTAGAACCCAACCTGAAGCCCAATTGAAAATACCAAAATCTCAATCAACTCCAAATATATCGGTGTTTATACTTATACAAGTTGTATACATTATTTTTAACTCAATGAAAGTGGTCTTGAGTTTGAATTCGACTATTTACAAAAATTCACATTTTGGACTTTAATTCAACTAATGATGCTATATTAAATAAAACATTTAAATATATAATCGTGAAATATGCGGGTTGTTACAGACTCTCCTCCTTAAAGAAATTACATCCTCGCAATAATCAAGAAGGAAAATAAAAAGTAACAACCACTCTAAGGCATAACAACACTAAAGAAAATTTTGAAGTGAGAAGATCACCTGAAGGAGCATGAGAGGGTATGGCTAGATTTGTTCGCTCGATGAATTCTCTGGATTCCCAAGAACAATCTTTAGGATTTGTGGACCATTGAACTTTCACAAGCAGAATATCTTTATTACGATGGCGTTTAACCTCCAGAGCAATGATATGAATAGGATGTTGCTAATAAGTCAAATTATGTGAAACTTCAATTTCTTCAATAACACCGGGCTCAAGAATAGAATCGAAATCTCTAAGTCATTTTCGTAGTTAAGAAACGTGAAATACATCACGAATAGCTGATAAGTGAGCCGATAGTAAAAGACGATAAGACACAGAACCACTGCGTTCGGTGATGGGAAATAGACGAATATATCGGGGTGCTAACTTTTCCGATCGACTGAAACGCACAACACCCTTCATAGGTGAAACATGAATGAATACCAAATCTCCCACAGATAGTTTTAGTTTCCTTCTACAGTTATCGGCATAGGATTTTTGTCTACTTTGAGCTTCTCTCATCCTATGACAAATAAGGTCAATCTTTTCTGTGGCATCACGAATAAAATCTGGGCCAAAAACCAGCTTCCCATCGGTTCCAAGCCAACACGAAGGAGATCGGCATAGCCTTCCATAATTTGTCTCAAAAGGTGCCATGCCAATACTAGATTAGAAGCTATTATTGCAAGAAAACCCAACTAGAGAAATATGATCTGCCCAACTTCCACCAAAATTAAGAACACATGCACAAAGAAGATCTTCAAGAGTTTGATTCACACACTCTGTTTGTCCATCGGATTCAGGATGATAAGCGGTGCTAAATAAAGCTTCGTTCCAAATCTTTTTGAAGACCTTTCCAAAATTCACTAGTAAGTAATGCATCATGATCACTAACAATAGAAGTAGGAAGTCCATGTAATTTTACAATTTCTTTAACATAGAGTTTACCCAAAAGAGGTACGATTCGGTTGGACTGAACGAAAAGAAAATGGACGGATTTTGTAAGTCTATCTACAATCACCCATAGACTGTTATGACTTGAATGAGAACGGGGAAGACCGTCAATAAAGTCCTTAGAACTTGATCCCACTTCCAAATAGGAATGTCCAAAGGTTGCAATAACCCACCAGACCTTTGATGCTTGGCCTTTACGAGTTGGCAAGTCATGCAACGCTTAATAAAGTTAGCAATATCAGATTTCATTCCATCCCAATAAGAAAGTCGCTTCATGTCCGCATACATCTTACTACTTCTGGGATGAATGGTAAATTTAGAACGATGAGAGTCTTCTAAAATTTCTTTATGAAGATTGCTAATATTTAGCACAATAAGTCTACTAAATTTTCGAATGCCTCTGCATCATTAATATCAAAATCTTTCAAGCCATCAAAATTATTCTTATCCCTACAACTTGGCTAAGTTGAGCCAATTTGAGATCATGCTTTTGAGCTTCAAGGATGCAGTCTGAAAGATAAGGATGAGCCTTAAGGCTACATGAAACAAGATATGAACACGAATCAGATTACGATCTCGAATCTCACAAGTGGACAAAGTCTCAAGATTATTCCGTTCGGATATCATCATGTAGACAATGGCTTGTTGCTTACGACTAAGGGCATTGGCAACAGGATTTCCCTAACCGAGAGTATAAAGAATATAAAGATCATAAGACGCAAGGAATTCGAACTAACATTGTTGTCGCAAATTAAGTTCCATTTGAGAGAACAAATACTTCAAAGATTTATGATCGGTGTAGAGAACAAATTTATCTCCCAAATGATAATGACGCCAAATTTCTAAGAGCAAAAGCAATGGCCGCAAACTCAAGATCACGAGTGGTATATCTAGTTTCGGCAGGCTTTAATTATCTAAAAGCATAAGCGATAACACCTTTCCTTTTGTATGAGAACGACACCCAAACCAATACGACTAGCATCGGTACAAACATTAAAGTCTTGGTTTCCTTCGGGAGTCACAAGAATAGGAGCATTGGAAAGGAGTTCTTTTAATTTTTTGAAAAGCAGCTTCTATGCTAAATCATTTATTTCATGGTCCTCTTTCCCGAAAAGCTAAGACATTCAAAATTATAATTAAATTTGTGTAATCATCTTTTTATAAAAATTTACTTATTACAAGTCAGTTTGCTATGTCTGACTACCTCATCATAGTATTTAGGAGACTCCTATTCATAAATTTGACTAGGCGCATCGACTAGAATTCTTAAAGCACTCAATGAGAAATTTTGTAACGATCTGTCTTTTTGGATGCTTTAAGCAGACACACGCATTAACTCAAACCATACAAAGAGGCATATTGTTATTAGGGTTAATAAGAAAAAGAGAAAGAAATAAAAAAATAATATACAATCTCATAGTGGAATGAGAAAATATAATAATCAAATTACAGTTCATGAAGCTGTTTACAAATAAATTTGATTATACTTATACAACACAAAATAAGAGTACACATATCTGATAAATAAATAATATAGTGGAATAATATAAATGCAGTGGAATAAATATAGTAAATAATAGTAGCACAAATCTTTGTCTTTGTCCTCCAGAAATAAAGTCTCTAAATCCTGAAATGCTCAGGCTGACCCAAGCAAATAGGAAAGACAAAACACTCGAGTCAGAACAAAAAGATCTTATGTAAGTTAAATTAATGGTAAATATGCGTGTGACGGCATCAGATATGTTTACGTGGTTTGACATCTTCTATCCAGTGTCTAATGTGAGTGCAGTAACTTAAGAGATGTTCGAGATTCCCATCTCATAAGGATCAGTTAAACTATCTACTATGTAGTACAATACGCTATTATAACATGTCTACAAAAACGCTATTATAATATGTCTACAGTAAAGTAAAAGTACTAAAATAGCGTTAAGGCATTACCCATATCCCCCTTAACACATTTTTATATATTCCCATAGTCTATATAGTATAGTACGCTCCTCCGAGAGGTTTAGACAGAGGGCACCCCATAGGTATGGTACAAAACAAACTCGTAGAAGGCAAGATATGGCATGCGCCATGGCTTACGAGGAAATGCCAGGGTAGATATACCATTTTCATATCTGGACTAGTGGTAACGTATAACAGTTACTGTCGCCCACCTCGGAACACACTCCCAAATCAAAATCAAGAAAGACCACCAAATCAATCACAAAGTCATAATATAACATCAAAGAAGTGTGCCCGATAGGAGGAATGACCTCACTTGGCTCGGCGTGGCTCCTGATTTTAGCTGCATCAAGCTGACTCACGGGAGTCAGGGTCACGTAAGTACCTCATATAGAATCTTTAGCCAAACCATCCTACTTAATTTCTAGAATCTCTACCACGTGCATAGTTGTTAAAGTGATTTTCGGTATTGGCAGAGAGTATGACAATATCCAATCCCGGTCTCTTTAACAACCAAATGCTTATTTCACACCGGATGGTTCTTTTATATCTTCAAAAGTCAGTTCACAATTTATATCAAAGTATCATCTTCTCAAAACCATAATACTTCCGAAATCATATTCACTTTGAAATCATATTTACCTTTGAAATCATATCATTTCCAAAACCATAATTTCTATCCAAAATCATACTTCCAAAATAGGCCAAATACTAACTTCAAAATCATCATATTCAATTAGTTATAACATTTAAATCCCAACTTAGGTTATAACATTATTTAGCTGTACTTGCTTTTAAATCAATGAATTTGATTACAACCACATCAACTTTACTTATTTTAAATTTTAAAAAAATAGTTTAGGTAGTTATAAATGGTTTAAATATATTTTTAAATGGCTAAAATGCTCTAAGATTAAAATTGATTTGAAATATTTTTAAATTGATTAAGATAGTTAAATAGATTAAATATAATTAAAATAGATTAAATAGCTTTAACATAGATTAATTAGATTCAAATAAATTAAATTGGTTTAAAACAGGTTAAAATAATTTATATAGTTAATAATGGATAAATAGTTTAATAAATTTGAAAATCTTAAAAATTAGATTTTTTTTCTTTCAAATACTGCATTTTTTAAAAAAAGTTTATATTAAAATATGAATTTGGAATTAATATCAAATTAAACTATTCATTTCATTTGAACACATTTGGACCATTTTAAATTTCTACACCAACAAACAAAATTTCAAACCTTACAATTTTAAATATCGATAAACTATTGAATTTTATATCGTTTCAATCCATGTTGAAATATCAATTTGAATTACTCCAATTTCAAGTTATATTTCAAATAAATTCAATAGCTCAATTCTGATAGAATTTCATTTATACTTAAAAATTTAACTTCAAACTTTCAATTTAATTTTTTAAAGCAATTCCTTTAAACCAATTCACATTTCAATATAAAACTGGGTTTTCCAATAATACTTCAATTTATATAAATCAAATTTTATTTCAAAATATCATTTAATTAAATTCGAAAATTAAGGATTTTAAAATCATTTAATTTAACCAATCCGGTGTCCATATATAATTCTCTAACCTAGGGTCAAGTGGTACGGATATTTATCCTTTCAATCTACAATTTAAAATTTTATGGTTATATATCATTTTAAACCGCAGTCTCGAATTAATATTAGAATTCATAAAATCGCTCAAGTCTACCATTTTAACCCATAACGATTTTTTCCTAATCTATAGATCGTTCGGGTGTGTATCATTTCAACCGATAGGGAATTTGCAGAGTGACAACAGTATATAAATTGAATGTGACATCCAATCATCCAATATCAACGATCAAACATCCATCAGATCATCATTTAATTCAAACAATAAATATCAACCATTAACTAATTATCAATGACAGGTATTTAACTGGAAATTTAAATTCAATAATAAATTAAATGATAGTTAAATTCAAAATAAATTCAAATTAACTGGAATGACAAATTAAATATACCAAACAACCACAAATAAATTTCTAATCACATTATAAACTAATTTAACTAACATAAGAAATTTAGAAGTTGTGAGTGGGTTAAAACACTCTCCTTAGAATTTAAATCGAATTTAAATTTAAACAGTCTCAGAATTTATCCAAACCAGTGTCTTAATGTCTGGAATTTCAATACAATCCCAGTGGAACAAACCATGCCCAAATTCGAGTTCGTATGCAAAAGTTATGTCGATTAGAATAAATAGATTTCAAATTTAAATTAAATTAAATTAATAAAATAAATAAAAAAAATGTGTGTCACCTCTCAACAGCTCTCAATCACGTGCACGAGCAGGTTCTTCGAAACCCTAAATCGCCTGAACAGTAGATAGCCGCCGCAGTTATCAATAATTCAATGCCACCATACAAGTCGAGCACCAGATCAGGTGATGGCGTCACGCTCCTCAGGCTGAGGCGCGCTCGACCATGGTGGCCCGACACCACCAGCTTATCGGAGCTCATTCGCCATCGCCCATTTTCACCCAATTCCAACGAATCCAAAAACCTATAGACCCAAGCGACCTCGTCGCAAATCCACCGTCCAAACCCGTAACCACATATGAACGGCCAGGGATAAATGGTCTACTTCCAGTCAAACCATGATCCAAATCGAAAAATGAACAACAAATTTGAGTTTCGCTCATCGAGAGCTTCAAATCGATATATAATTCGATATATATTGAGGAGTTTTAATTTTTGATTTGAGTTTGAATTGCAATTGAATTTTGAATTTGAAGTTGGATTGTCTGCCATTGGAAAGAGGAGATGAGAAAGAAATGTACATACAGATAATTGAAAATAAATGGGCTGCTAGAGTTTATAACAGGATATAAATAGGTAGATCGAAATAGAGATGAATGGGCACGATTGATTTGGAAGTTGAACGATAAGCGACCCGAAAAGATCGTTCTGTCTCCGGAATGAAAATGTGTCATCCCATATATCAAACAGATGTTTTCAATATTTTTAAACTCAATGGAACAGGTTTCAAGGTCTAATTCCATCGTATGAAGAAGTTATGTTAAAATCAGCTTATTTCAAATCGATTTCAATAGATTTCAAATTAATTGATTTCTTGGTGTTTCGAGTCCGTATGATCAAACGACAAGTTCGATCGCTACGAAACTTGAATTCCTATAATAATTCACTGTTACGGATCCAATGAAACTAGTTTCGACGAAATCTGAGTCAGTGGCCAAAATGGCTATTTTCACGTAAATTAAATAAATTAATAATTAATTAACTAATCACTTTTTATATTCAAATTAATTAACTAACCAATTTTTTTATCATTTTTGATTGCATAGACATTTATAATAATTTAGAGTAAATTTACATATCAATTTCGGTGTTAATTATTTCAATAATTACAGTGTTCAATTTTAGCTGCAATTAATCCAATTAAATAAAATCTAATCCAAGTAAATTAATTTTATTTGATTTCAATCTTTATACTCAATCAATTATATCTCTAATAACCTAGTTAACATTTGTTGATATCCCATTGCATTAATATTTACCCTTTTTCATCTTACTTTTCATTAACGTAATCTTTAGTTACATTTTATCGTAATAAATTAACTTATTAAAATTTAAATTCCAATAAATTGAGTAAACTTGATTCCACTTCTTTTTCTTCACTCAATTATCATATTATGAATAGAATTTGCATTGGTTACATGTTATCGAATTTACATTCTTCGATTATCAATTTAGTCTATATTAACTGCACTAATTACGTGAATTGATTGCAATTGATTTCCAGTTTAATTTTATAGACCAAATAAATAGGTAACCTATAACAGTTGTTACCATTAACTTTTAATCATACCTATAGGTTTATTATTTACAACAAATGTTACAATTACTTACCTAACACTGATCTCATTCGATTATCATTTATTATACTATTTCATACATTAATTCAATATTTACACTTGTTTTCTTATGTTCAATTTATAACTAAGTAACATTTAAATTATTTCCGTTGGGTTTGGAATTTCATTCAGATTGTTAATAATTAACTTAAATTAACATTATTAACTTTCATTCTAGTTATTATTTCACAAATAAATCACAAATTTTATTTTTGCATTTATTAAATAACAAAATCTTATTAAATTAACAAATTTAAATTATCGAAAATAAGTGGGTCGTTACACTCTTCCCCACTCAAAACTTTTCGTCCCTAAAAAGGAAAAGAAGGGAAAAGAAGGAATTAAGAAATCAGTATACCTTATTCAAAATATTAAATTTATAAACAATTAATTTACATAATTAAATAATTTAAATAAAATATATCAATTTATAACAATTAACTCATTTTATATTCAAGTTCACAAAAGTTCGAAAAACATTTCATAAAATTTTCTAAGTCCAAAATTCACGAAAAATTTCGGGAGTCTTCTTTGTACGGAGAGGCTCGGAAGAAATAATAATATCAAAATAACAACATATATCATATGTTTCAAAATAATATATCCCAAACCATGGTAAAATAAAATAATATCGTTAGAAAACCGTAATCCGAGAACGTTCCTGTTTGTCGGGCAAACAATATGCTTAAATTATGAAACCAAAAGCAGTAGCAATTATTTCCATAACCTGTATTTTACTTAGATAATCCAATGAAGTTAATAATCATATAAAATGAAATGTTTATGTTGTTTCTATTACTAACTAACAGTCAATATAACAGAACAACAATCATTTTCAACCAAGAGCATACAATCATCACATGAAATCAAAGTAAACAACCATACATCCATATCAAGCAAAAAAATGGTTTGTTTGGGTTCAGAAACTTTTAATTGTATAAAATGACAAATAACTACTAAGTACACCATATACTCAACAGTCTTAGATAAAATTCAATAGATCATTCATACATCCTAAACAACTAGAAGTATCCTTCTGCCCAACAATCCATAAGCCAAACAAACAACAAACTCCAAACATTATTTAAGTTATTCTTATTAATTTTTTCATAAAATTTACTATTAATTCATTCTCACTATACAATGATCATTTCATTCATTCACATTTATGTATTACACATGTTATTACATTTCTTACATATGTTACTCATATATAATTATTTAACATAAGTTACTTATATATTTCTTTGTAAATAAACTCACATTCATTCATTCAGTGCTTATTTTCATTTATTTTCATTCAGTACTTACAAAGTTCATTTATTCATATAATGTCAATTCCTTTTCATTTCTTTATGTTCATTTCTTACATAAGTTATATCCATTCCATTATTTATAATAACCTATGATTTCAATATCTATGTATTTCATACATTTTATTGCAGTTTAGTTCACACTTATTAATTTATATACTTGACTACCATTAGATATTAATATTCATTAGTGCATAAATTCATACTCAAGTTCCTTAATTTTAATATACATTCATTTCCTTATATAATGTCATTTGCTATTAAATCCCTTTTCTAAATCATTTCAATAGTTTCTGAAGTTATAACCATTTAGTTTATTATAGTATTCATTTTCTATTCATTTCAGTGATAAATGGTTTCCATCATTAACTTAAGTTTGTAATCATCTACTTACAGTATTCAACCTTTCTACTCTTTTGTTATAAGTAATCACAAACGTTAACTTAAGTTTACACTTATTTATTTATAGTATTCATGTTCAATTCAATTACTTAGCATATTAATTCGTTAACTTAAGTTTATAATTATCTACTTACAATACTTACTTCCATTGCATTCAATTTGTAACATTTCAATTATAACTTAAGTTTATAACAACTATAATATCAAAGTTTTTATTTATAGAAGAATTTCAATGAACACTTTCATTTTCCAAGTTTTACTTGTATAATATTCCATTACATGTTCCTATTTAACATTACAACTTTTAATATTTTGGTAAGATGTGTGTGTGTGTGTGTGTGTGTGTGTGTGTGTGTGTGTGTGTTTTATGAATGCGATTGAATATTACCCAAGTTTTTTCTTATTTATTTTAATTAACAAAAATGTTCGATAATCATATCTTTCAGATATTCATTCCTTTACATATAGGTTATAAATTTCAAATTCCTGTATATTTCATTTATAAGTAAGCATTTACTTTCTTATTTTCATTTAGAAGATCCAATTATTAAATGGTTTAAAATTTCATTTCATTACAATAATTGAAATCTCTAATTTATAGAAATTTTAGAACAAAATGTCGGGTTCCATTTCAAATTATTCAAAATAATATATATAAACATATCTGTAACGACCCATAATTTTCGATAATTTAAATTATTTAGTTTACTAGAATTTGTAATTTAATTATGAAATGATAATTAGAATTAAATGTAACAATGTTAATTTAAGTCATTTATTAACAATTATAATTAAAATTCAATTAATTGAGATGATTTCAGTGTTATACTTGGTTATAAAGTAAATAGAGGCAAACAAATGTAAATATGAAATTAATTAATAATAAATGGTAATTAAATAAAATCAATATTATATATGAAATTATAATAATTGATTTTAAATAATAAACCCTTTCAAGTGTGATAAAAAGGTAAAAAAAGGAAACAATTATTATGTGTTACCTATTTATTTAACCTGTTAAAATTAAATTGGAAGTCAGTTGTAATTAATTCCCTTAATTAGTGCAATTAATGTAAATTAAATTGATAAATGTAGAATATAAATTCAATAGGATGTAACCAACGAAAATTTTGATCATAATATAACTATTGATTTGAATAAAAAGAATGGAAATCAGGTTTGATCAATTTATTGGAGTTTATATTATAATAAATGGATTATTTGTAATTAATGTTACATTAATGTGGAATAAGACAATAACTGTAGTGTGAATGTAATCAAAGGAATAGAAATATTAATTTTATTCATAAGATAATAATTGACTTAATAAGAGAATGAAACCAAGATAAATAAATTTATGAAGACTTTAATTATAACTAATGTGTGAAATTGACTAAAACTCAATAAAATGCAAATATAATAATTAATACAAATAAAAGATGGAAATTGGAGTATGTTAATGTAATGAAATGTAAAACCAATGTTAACTATGTTATTTGATTTATAATTGGTTGAACATAAAGGTTCAAATCAAACTAAAGCAATTTATTGAAATTAAACTATAATAAATTGGATTTAGTGAAATTTGAACACTGTGATTAATGTAATAAACAACATTGAATTGTCATATAAACTTGTTTTAAGTCATTGCAAATATTGTTTTACAGTTTCATCAACCTTCTTTTCTATTGTTTTGACTTTCTTATGGGTAACTTGATTCATTATCAACTCTTTAAGATTGTAAATTGGTTTATCCAACTCCCATTCACTTAAGTCTTACATATAAGAAATAGACTTCCTCCCCTATAGTTTTTATATGGATACGTGGGACAACTAATGGTAACCCCACCACACTTCATTTTCATTTATGAATTTCATAGTAATAGAAAATACATGTCCTACCGAGACAGAATTTGTAACTTGCTACCCTCTTGCCTAGCAGGCAAAGATCTTTCTCCTCCCTCATGTTGAGTTTTTCAATTTTTCTTGATAAATGATTAGCTACAAAAGAGTTTTTTTTAGTGAATGTCTAAGCGATTAAGAATGATGAAATTTGTTAGTTTATAAATTTTGAATTAAAAACTGATTAATTGATTTTATATTAATTTATTCAATTAACGTGAAAATAGCCATTTTGGTCACTGATTCGGATTTCGACGAAACCAGTTTCATCGGATCCATAAAATTGAATTATCATAGGATTTCAAGTTCTGTAGCGATCGGACTTGTCATTTTATCGTACGAGCTCGAAACGCCTAGAAATCAATTTAATTAAAATCAATTTAAAATAAGCTGATTTTAACATAACTTCTGCATACGATGGAATTTGGGCATGAAACTGTTAGTCCATGAGATGATGGTTTTGATGAAAACAACCTTAGAATAGATTATAAAATATAAATACTAACATTATAAGTTTAGATAAATATGTATATGCAGGATCTAACTATGCAGGTACCAAGAATGAAGACCGTACAATATAGAGATTCAAGATATCAAGATTGAAGACTCATGAGTATCAAGATTATCAAGAGTTCAAGAATTGAAGTAATTTATTCTTTAATTAGAAATTTTGTTAAAACTTATAGAAAAGCACTGGCATCTTAAAATCCAATTTATTCGTGGAATGGAATCCTCTTCGAGCCTGTTAAAGGGTTGGAACCCTAAGTAAGATGGAACCTACGAAAAATCTAGTGGAACATTGTTTTGTATCCACTAATTTTAATTCAAATGATTTTACAAAATTATCTCGTTTTCAAAATGATTTCAAAACTTTCCTTTTAAAATATTCAAAACCCTCTATCCTAATTTTTAAATAATTTTAGCCTGAAAATTATCTTTAGTTTCAAAGTCAAATTACTCCTGATTTTAAACTATCTTTTAAAATAATCTATTTAACTTTTAAATATTTATACTTAATATTTAAATATAAAATTATAGTAAAAATATAAATATATTATTCTCTGTATTTACTTATGTATTTTAACTATAGTCAAGTATATTAGAAAAGTTTAAAATAGTTTTAATATAAGATAAAGGTTATTTTCAAAGAAAATCAAATCATCAAAAATTGCTTTGGGATGTCGACATGCCTATGGTGACCATGTAGACATGGTGTCAGTTGAGTTCATAATTTAAATTTCAAAAAAAGTGTCTATTCGCCATAACTCTTCACGAATGGACATGGCTGTTGTTCTTCTTTAAATAGGGGTTAGTTTCAACGAATTTTATATTAGATTTTCTGGTTTTTCATTCATATTCTTCTTACACATTTATTAATACATATTCTTACCATTACTCTGCCGAAATCAACATTGAATCGAACTCGATCTTTTCTAGTTTGATTCTCTATCACTATCTCAATAAGATTCTCAGTGCTATTCAGAGTTATAGGCTTCTTTGTAATCTATTAAGTGAGAAAAGGTGTGATTGTGGCCTTGAAAATCAATCAAGCGAGATAAGGTGTGATTGTAGCCTTCGTAAATCAATTGGGTAAACTTATGGCCCGAAAATAAAGTTTCTCTACCCAGAGGATTGTGATTCTGGAGGGTGTACCTCGTAGCCTTGAAATCGAGGGTGTAATTATACAATTGCTTTTGAAAGGAAATCCGTACTTTTGTTGCGGGACTGGATGTAGGGCAACTTCGAACCAGTATAAAATATGGTGCGTTCTTTCCTCTATTACTTTTACTTTATTTCTGCATTTGTGTTTGTTTCTGTGATCATACCCATGTCTGTATATTGCATACATCCGTGTTCAATTCAACATAAATTCAAAAAGATTTAGTAATTCTTTATAAACACTATTCACCCCCCTCTAGTGTTAATCCTAGCCTTAAGATCCGTAATCCGCATTTCTTTCAATTGGTATCAGAGCGAGGTTTTCAAAGTTTCATAATCTGATTTTTGAAAAGCTTTCAAAATCCCTATCAACACTGGTACTATTACTAACACTAGTATTCCTGTCACTAGTTCATTTGTGGAAGGTCAGTCTACTGTCAGACCACCACTTTTTAATGGCAGTAACTATGCATATTGGGCATGTAGGATGAAAATATGCTTATAATCTGTAGGATTAGACACTCGAAATATTACACAAACTGAATATTCTAAACCCACAACTAATTTTGCACAGTGGACTGCTGAGCAAAAGACTGTTGCATAAAATAATTCTAAGGCAATGAATATTTTATTTTGTTCACTAGATAGAAATGAATTCAATAAAGTGTCAGTTTGTAAGTTTGCATATGAAATCTGGAAAACTTTGCAAGTTACTCACGAAGAAACAAGCAAAGTTAAACAGATCAAAATTTCCATGCACACAAATTAGTTTCAATTATTTAAAATGAATCCTAATGAGTCTATTTCAGATATGTATAGTAGATTTCAGGATATTGTGCATTCTCTAATATTTTTGAGGAATGAATTTTCTAAAGAAGATCAAGTTAGAAAGATTTTAAATTCTCTTACTCTAGAATGGGATCAAAAGACACTTGCTATCGAAGAGGCAAGTGACATCAGTACTTTAAAGATAGAAGAATTAGTTGGAAATCTAATGTCGTATGAAGTTCAAATGATCGGGAGAAAACAAAACATCTGAAAAGAAATCAATGGCGTTCAATGCATTGACCGATGGATCAGACTCAAACAAGATAATGATGAAGATATAGCCTTTATGACCAGAAATTTTAGAAAATTCCTGAAATACAGAAAGATGAATATTCTCAAGAGAAACAACTATAAGAACTCTAGAAATCAGAATGTAGTGCCAAATAATGTCAAATGTTACAACTGTGATGAACCAGGCCATTTCAAAAGAGACTGTCTGTTTCCAGATAGGCAAAATCCACCTATGGACAATGATCCAGCAAAGAAACGGAAGCATGCATTTACTGCAACTCTAGATAAACTCAGACTCGTCCTCAAGTGATGATGATCAGAAGATAGATAATTCGAATTTGTATTTCACAACTGTTCACGACTCCGACGAATTCAAAGAAACGGACTCAGAAAAAGGTATACGTTTACAATACAATTGGTTGAAATTGCTTGCTTAGAATTAGTTGCTTGATTGATTGATTTTGAATTGGTGTGTTGTTTGAATTTTAAAATTTATTTCTTTTTATATTTTTATTATTTTATTATTAATTTTATTATTTTTTAATAGTATGATTTTCTAATTTATACTATAAATATTTCAAATATATATATATATATATAGACATTAAAAATAATAAGTGTGTATATATATATATATTAGAGAACTTAGGAAAAATAAATTATCAAAATTCACTGGCACATGTCGAAATGGTCCCTACCATGATGTCGACATGGGTACCAGAATTTGAATTTCAAAATTTGAATTCAAATGTTTGAATTTCCCTCCACCTTTTCACTTCATTCAATTCTCTGAAAAGCTACATTTTGACCAAAGAATATGTCCTTTGAGAATCTATTTATTCACTATCTTTTATCATATCTTTTTACTCTCATTTTCAAATTCAAACTCTCTCTTAAAAACTTCAAGCTCTCTACTCTCTACTTTAATGGCTTCTTCAAGCAACCCCTCCACCATGAGAATTTCCAAAAAAATAAAAGAGCAACTATTCAATGATCCGGAGGCAATAAAAGCATACATCAATTATGCTAATTATGCCAAAGTCCATCCCGGAAAGTTTGCTATTTTTCAAGATTTCTCTTCTTATGAACTTGATTCTCTTTTTGCAAACAATGGAGTTCTTAGTCTTATTGATGCTTCTCAAAATGATTTTGTTTGCTATCCAAATCTTGTCAAAATTTTCTATGCTAATTTAAACCGTGGATTTTATCATGGAAATGAGGATGAAATTTGGAGTAGCGTCAAAGGCACTAGAATTGTTTTGAATTGTGATCCTTTGGTTACCATTCTCTATTGCAAGTGTACGAGAATGGATCTTTCTAATTTTAAAATCGATGAAAATGATCGTGAGACATTTCATCACATTTTCGAAGGGAATGATAATTTTGAATTCAAAAATCAAAATTTTCGACCAAAGGCAATTATTTTCAATCTTCTTTTGCAACATACATTGACCTCAAAATCAGGGAATTTTAACAATCCTACTTCAAAAGTTTGCAAAGCTCTTTTTGCTATTTTTGGAAATTATGACATAAATTGAGTGCAAGTTATTTTGGATGAACTTTGTTATCCCGCTTTTTGGAAAAGCCGTGATACCAAAAGATCGGTCAAAAACAAAAGACAGTTCGTCTCAGAGATTGGTTGTACTTCACTTCGCTATGGATATCGATGAATTTTGTCCGAGCCCGGATCAGGCTACAACTGGTAGGACACGGCAAGCAAAGTCATGGGAGCCAACATTCCAAATTTCAGGTTAATTGGAGGTCGTGTGAACGAGATATGGTCGATGCAAGTTAGCCAAGGAGTGTCGTTCGAACCCATCGAAAAGTTGGGGAGACGCTCACTTCGAATCCATGGGTTCGAATCCATCACTAATTGTCTTGTTCGAATCCATTGGTTTACACATGCTTCGAATCGATCGATAACGTGATGTTGATCACTTCGAATCGATCGGTTCGAATCCATCAGATGGGCATCCCCTGAGCACGTTCGTATCCATGCAGAAGCACTGTTTCGTATCCATCGAGTCCGGAGCACTTCGAATCCATCACCATATACCCTACTTCGAATCGATCGGTCTCGTGCCCAAGCACTGCTTCGTATCGATCGTCCTCGCATCCATCAAGAATGCCAGATCATTCCTTCGTATCCATAAATTCTTCCCTGTTCGAATCCACTCGGCTCGTCTTAATCCACTTTGTATCGATCCATTTTGAATCCATTGATGCGAACTGGGTCGTGGCACACGATACGAACGAGGCGAAATCCATGGATTCGAAGCGGTCAACTCGGAGTATAAACCGGATCGAGGCGAAGTATGCACGCCACGTCTTCACAAGACCACGTGAGCCGATGGAGTCGAAGGGTGTGGATTCGAAGCAATGGATTCGAATGCAAAAGCCCTCACAAAAAACCATAACTTGAATCGATCATATCTCCTAAACCACTGATCCAAATGCAACGAAATTTTCACAGTAGCCTCTATACAAGGTAAAGATTGTTCCTGCCAAGTTTCAGCTCGATCATTTTTTGATGGATTCGAAATCACTTCGAATCGATCTCAGATCGAATCGAAACTTGGCGGGGTCGGTCGCGTGGGCCCACTCACGTGCCAGAAAAAGTCTTCCGAAGTTTGAGCCAGATCTGGGCCTCCAAAGGCTATAAATAGCACCCTGAAGCCTTCAGAAAAGGGGCCTTCCGCCATTGAACATCCAGACTCTGCCGAATCAAATTCCATACTTCATTATCGCTGTTGTAATCAGATTTGAGAGCTATCATCAGTTGTAATCTGTTGTAATCGACTGAAATCATCAAGTGAATCAATAAAGACATAAGCTTCAGAGTGGACGTAGGCAAGATCGCCGAACCACTATAAACCCTGTGTTTGTGATCGTTATTTGTGAATTATTGTGATTGTTATTGTTTAGATCTGAGTTCTATATTGATTGTTGCTGATTTGTGTTCATAAACGGGTGCTTTCATGATATTGGGTGTTTGTGGCCAATTTTGACGCAAACATTTTGGTGCTTTCACCGAGAACGCTAATTCAGGAGATCTATCAATTAGAAGTTGATTCAGAGAGTTTGAAAGTTCAGATTTGAGAAACCATGACGAGACAAACAAGTAAGAAACAAAGGTCAGAGAGAAGTGAACACCAAGGAAGTCAAAAGGCTTCTTCAGGAGCGAATCAACCGTCGATCTTCATCACTAGGGACGAGATGGAGACAATGATGAAGAAACAAGAGGAGATGATCCAGAGTTTATTTCAACAAATAGGACAATTTGGAGCACAGAATAGAGAAGCGGATGGAGTCCAGAACGGAGCAGGACCATTCGGCATAGCACCTGGATTAGGAGGCACACCCATGGAGAACGTTGATCCGATTTCGGAGAGAGAGAGAGAGAGAGAGAGAGGAGCATCTGCGCAGCTCGGGAGTAGCAGAGGAGTGAACGCTCAGTCAAGGGGGTAGATTCCAGAATTCCCTCGTGGACTCGAGGGGCAGGTCGAAAGTAATGAACGAAGATTGCATCTCGTAGACAATGACAGGTTGGCGGAGATGGTTAGAAGAGATATGAGAGGCGGTTTGGTAAATAAAGATTTGGAGGATGTTAATAGGAGTCCTTTTACTTCACCAAGCAGACGAGCTAGGAACCCACCGGATTTCAAGTTACCATCGTTGGACATGTATGACGGGAGAACGGACCCCACGGTTCATCTAACAAAGTATATGAGGCATATGGAAGTGCTGGGGGCATCAAAGGAGGTTATGGCCCGGTGCTTTCCATTGCACTTGGAAGATATTGC
This sequence comes from Allium cepa, assembly GCA_030765085.1. Classification (NCBI taxonomy): domain Eukaryota; kingdom Viridiplantae; phylum Streptophyta; class Magnoliopsida; order Asparagales; family Amaryllidaceae; genus Allium; species Allium cepa. The sequence continues at coordinate 950,150,094 of CM060934.1, read as the reverse complement.
AGCATTGTGGTTTATACAATTGGAGAATGGATCCATCGGAACGTGGAATGATTTAATTGAGAGATTTATGAGGCAATTCAGGGTCCACATCATAAGACCCAAGAATGTGATGACGTTGGCAACTTTAAAACAGAAGGCTGGAGAGACTTTGAGGAGTTTTCTGACGCGATTCAATGCGGCAGCAGCTTCAGTGGATCGACCAGATCCATCCATGGTTATGATGGCGGTTGTGTCCGGAATAGCTGACGGAACAGAGTTCAAAAATTCATTAACTAAGGATCCACCCGTGAATCTAGGAGAGTTCTTGTAACGAGACGGATTTTGCCCGCTCGAAAATCGACATCCATACTTCATATCGTATTCGAATGCCATAGATTCGACCGTTCAAATCCGATTCGCCGGAGCTTATAACAACATTAAGTAAACAACATAGCGGAATAAACAGAATAATACATTGATATACAATACTGATACAACATCTGGTACAACAGAATGGTACAATGAATATCAATATACATCAGAGGTACAAGAAACTAGCAGCGGAAAAGGAAAATAGATAACATCTAGCAGCGGAACAATATAACTCAAGATAGTCTTCAAAAGAGAACTCCAGCAGTAGCAACTCGTTTCAACATCACGATCGCAAAGACAAGCAAGTCTCGTTAAGACTGAACTAGCTCCAGATAATTCACTGAACCTAACTATCTGAAAAACCCAACTCTAGACTATTCGTGTAGAAAATTTTGAGCACCCAGAGTTTAGGAAAGAAACAATAAACTCCGGATCAGTCATGGGACTGGTGTGAGCAACTAAACAGTTTATCTTTAAAAACAAACAAAGAAATATTTTAAAATAGATTCGCAATGCTTTTTAGAAATGAGACTACCATAAGGCCTCCCGCACACACACAATGCAAACGCAGAATCGGAGGAGATTTCTCCTTATGATAGTCAAAGATGCTTGATACGCATTAAAAGAAACATTTGATATTATTACTAGTGCATAGTGTAGTAAAAATCATTTCGAAAGTAAAGATATAAATCTTAGCCAACATAGACATTTCGAACTATGCCTACTATAGCTACCATCCAAACAGTGGGGCGCCACCATAAGTGAATGATAGGTTCTACAACTAAAACCGTACAAGGTACGTATTTGAAGAATGAATTTCCAACAAATGGTCAGGCCAAGGAACTTCCCATTGCCACATGGAAACGCCTCTGGAAGGACGCTCCGAGAACCCAACTGGATCTCTGCCAAACAAGGCCGGGAACCCCTTTTCCCAAGGGATATTATAAACCCTTAGATATACCACCCCCGGTCCTTTGGGACCTTTAAACGAGAGCTCTCTAACCAACATCACACAATGATAATAAAGTGTTTCAACATGAGTAAGTATCTGGGCTCCATTCCATGATACTACCCTTTTCCAGAAGGAATGGTCATACCCTTGGGAAGCTATCCCTGAAAACCTTGCCGCACAATTCCTGTTTCGACCATTACCGGTTTGTGAGGCTCGACGAAGTCTCGTCCACAAAGCCACGCTTTATACAAAAGCTGTGCTTTGGGTCAACAAATGATCATAGAAATGATCACAAAGATAAACGATCAAACAAATGATCCTATCACAAATGATCAACACAATGATCATTTCACAGCAACACTCAGCATGTCACATTACCAAATTGGGAATATATTGCTGATAACCATCAACTACATAACCTCTGAGCTCGTACGTCTCAGAGAAAGGTGTTAAGCTAAGAGAATAAATTCTCCGCCATCAACAGAAATATAGTTGAAAGAAATCAGCTTTATATCTCAATTTGTAATGTCAGACATACTATCCATACAAGTCTGTTCCAGGCTCGAACAGAACCGAAGGCACTTACAAAGAAGTCCTTGCAATCCGGATAATCCCTAATCACGTCCGGATTTCCCATCACATATGGAGTCTCTATACCGGGGACCAGTCGATGCAAAGACATTCGATAAGAAACCCTTTCGTTTTCGAAAATATCCGGTCTTCATCATCGGTCTTCAAATGCTATCCATAACGTCGAATCACCTATTCGGAATGGGTTATACGACACAAAGGTCCCTTCCCGGCTAAACCGAATAGTGAGCGAAAACATTTAAAACATATGGATATGGGATTTCAATTAAGTCACAACTTAATAATTCAAAACTTTCTTTTCAAATGGTTTAAACCAATTACCATTTTAAATCTTTAACAAAAAGATTTATTTCACAAAATTCCATTTACGGATTTCAAAACAATTTCCATTTCGTTTGGATTAACTCGTTTAAAATCTTTAAATTAAAGATTTATCTTATAGCTTTCAAACCGTTCCCAAATATTCACTTTCAAAATTCATTTCCAAATATTCATCAATAACTTGGTCTTGAAATCCCTTTTTATATAATTTGAAATTCGTTTCTCCTATGAACGCCTTTTTATCATTTAGAAACAACAGTCTTATTTCGAAAAACCCGATTTCATTTATACAAGATACAATCTTTGGGTTAATTCAAATTTTCAAAAATAATACTTTAAAAATGGTTAAACTCATAATGACTAGTATAACATCTTTAATCCCTAGTTTCAAATTATAGAATTCAGTTTCACACTTTGAATTTAAATTTAAATCAAATTATTTAAATTTCAAGCTTTATCAAGTTATTCAGAATAAATTTCCATCTTTGAAATTCCCTTTTTTTAATTGCTTTTCACTTTTAAACCCGATCCATTTCAAACCATTTGAATTTAAAAATTCAAATTCAAAACTATTTTCAAAAATCTGTGACTTAATCGATTTCCTCGTGAAATCCATATTTGTGTGTGTATGGTGTGGTCCAGGGGTTTAACACAATAGTGCAACATCATACAATCATCACAGATCAGAATACAGAAATATAGTTGATAAGCGATATAACTATGAAGCTTATCGCCCATTCACAGATTCACAGATAATATATGGATGTATCATCAATAAATGAATAAATTTTATATAGCACAATCCACAGAACAAAATATCACAGATCGGATAGGACAATAAATTCAAGGCAACTCATTCAATACAATCATTCATAAGTAAGGTCAAATATTCAATAGTCATTTATAAGTAGGATTAATTAATTGTTTAATCCCAATTAATTTAATTAATTTCCAGTTAAATTGATTACTTATGAATTAATTATCCAATCCTGATTTATTAATTTCAAATCATTTGATATTAATAAATAAATCAATTGCCTTAATTAATGAAATTATTCTTAATTAATCATATTAATTAAATCAACTTTTAAACCAATTTTCATAATTAATTAATGATTTTAAGAAATTATCTTGGATTAAATCATTATTAATCATTTCTAATTAATCTAATTTATTAATTTATAAATTAAATAAATCATTTTTTTCCTTATTAATTAAATCATTTTATTACCTTAAGTATCTCTAAGCTAATTAATTTCTTTATTAATGATTTCATTAATCATTTAAGTGTATTTTAAGCTTACACTTTAAATTTAAATTCAAATTTCATTTTAAAACCATTTAAGATTTCAACAGTTTATTTGAAAACTAAACTTTACTTTTAAATTTAAACTTAGTTTAAATTATGTTTCAGATTTTTAAATTAGATTATAAAAATAGAAACTGTCAGGTGTAGAACCTGAAAACCCACCTTCTAAATCTTTACAACTTTGATTTAAAATTAAATTTCCTTTTTAAAACTTTAAGATTCAAAGTTCTATTTGAATATAAACTTAACTTTGAATTTAACCCCTGTCTAAATTCTGGTTTCAAATTTAAATTGAATTTAGAATCTGAAACTGCCAGGTTTAAAAACCTGAAACCAATATTTAATTATTTAAAACTTTATTACATTTCAGATTAGAATTCAAAAGTGAATTTGAATCCACATTTCAAACTGGATTTAAAAACCTTTTTTTTAAAAAATCCGGTTTGAATTTTAAATCTCATTTTAAATTTGCTTTAAATTTTCAAATCTCAGACAGGTTTTACACAAATCTGTAGCAATACAAATTTACCCGAGACATCTTCAACATGCTTCGAGTCAATTAACAAACAACTCCGAGTCCAACCCTCAAATTACCCGAGAGAAACTCGAGCTCAAAAACACTGCAACCCACAAAACTTCACCTGACAAACTACTGCACCGTGCACATGCACGGCGGCCTTCATCGCTTCCGTTCATCAGCGATGATCGCAACATCTCGCCGAGCAACCACGAACCCGATCCCCATCATCAAGTCACTCCATCACACTCGAAATCAATTTCGAGACACTTAAAGGAACCTGGAACAGAAAACAACCACCACCCAAACCTGGAAAAATTTGAGTCGTTCTCCCAACCCCGGCCACCAGAAGGCCTGAAACTCTGGTCGGTGCTACGTTGACACTCCCACCACTCTCACCAGAAATCTAGCCGCACTCGATCCTTTATTGGCGACGCGCTGATCGAATCATCCACCCTTATCAAAATTAGGTTTAAAAATTTTAAACCTTCGCCGCTGCCACCACCGTAGTCTGGCCACCTCCGCTCCATTTTTCCGAGCTTCACCTATCACTCCTCGACCTCCAGGAGGAAACTCGACTCCTCTAGTCGACGTGATCACCCACGGCGACTCAAAAAGCCCAATACGATCAAACCCAATTCGCTCTCAATTCCTAACTCTAAAAATTAGAATTCTTGTTTTAAAAATCATTTTAATGTATGTGAAATCAACCCACATACCTGAATTTGTGAAACAAGAAATTTGTATTTTGACAAGTTTGAGTTTGCTCGGTGTTCCCCTGGTTTCCAGAAACTTTTCAAAATAAATTCAACTTAAATAAACTTGTATCATGAGTATAAGCCATAACAACCAATATTTGTTTTAATACTAAGCCTAAACACTGAGTGGAAATGATTTTGAGATCAAAGCTTATATTAAAGATCATAGAACAGAGAGCATATGATCAACAGCCTATATAATTACTTCCAGTATTCAAGAGTACCCAGAGAGTTTAAATGTAAATGCTCATAAACATACTTATCTAAACTTTAACTTGCAACCGCTCCATTAAAAAAAAAGAAGTTACTCATAGTGTTTCAGGAGAAGAACAGAACTTTTGACTACAAGCTGGAATCCTATCTCTACACTATGGTTGATCAATTGATTTGAGTTTGTATTGTTGTAAAGTTGAATTGTTGTTTTAAGGTTTTAAGATGGTATTACTTTAGATCTCTCAGTTGGAATGGCCGAACAAAAATGAAGGGTTTGATGTATAAAAAGAAGCTACCAGTGGATGAATAGAAAGAAGTTGACAGGGTTGCTATTATTTTTGTATTGGGTGATAAACTATTTTGCTAGTACAAAACTAGCATGCTGAAGTGATATACATCATGCTAGAGCTATTATTATTGATTACTTTATTTGCTTAGTGGCTGATGGTTTACATATTGATGACTGCTATGATCTAGCTTTAGTGGCTAAAGATACTAGCATTTATTAAGCTTGCCTTACATTTCAGCTGCATACTTGCTTTGATATGTTAGTGTACTGGTTACAGTAGATGCATGTTCCCCCATGCCTACATCCTTATCCCATTCTCCTCTATGTACATAGATATTTTCATTTTATTGTTTTCTTTATGAAGCTTTCATGTATATATTTTTATTTGTTTGTATTGTTACATACTTATCCTATTTTGCTGTGTCTTATTTTCCCTTCTCAGCCTTAACACTTATACTTTGTTTATGTTCTTTCTTTTCTTTTCTCATTTGAGTGTATTACTTTGTCTTTTATTTGTTTGATTTATTTCTTGGTTTTCTTATACAAGTTAATTCATATTAATCTACATACATTTGTTCAACTTGAAATATAACATTGTCTTTGCTTTGGAATTTAAATGAAATCCAATTATTAATATGTTGTTTAAATTTATTCATGGGTTTACTTATATTATTACATAACTATATAATTTTTCTTATGTCCATCTAATTACTATTTCTAACTTAAGTATTTATTTTATCTTATATACAAATTGTTTTATATTTTATATTTTTTTTTTATAGTTTACAAAATTTTAGACTCATTTAATATGTTCTTTTCATATTTTATCTAATTAAAATTTACTTAAATATTTGTTTAACATCAACACAAACTTTATTTCCTTGTAAAGTTTAAATTATCTAATATCAAATTTAATCATATCCAAAATCCCAATTCAATTTTTCAATCTATTTTATAAACATGTTCATTTTCAAATATCCAAATAAATTCTCGATTATTTATAATTTAACTAAAATTTTATATTAATTACCAATCATTTTCACAAATTTTATTCAAAAATAAAATTTAATTATCAGTTTAAACTTAATAAAATTCGAGATCGTTACAGTTCTATCATGAGACAGAAAAGTTTTTACGATTGGAGGATGCAAATGCAGAAAGAGAAGAAGGAGAGGGAATAGAAGTTTATGCACTAAATGACAAAAAGCCTCTCGAAAAGGACTCAGGCAAGGATGAAAGTAAAAGAAAGACTGAGAATGACGGGGATAGGTCAAAGCGGCAACGGAGGGAGCCGCGATTCACCACTTACACCGAACTGAATGAGAGTCTGGAACGAATTTATCAGGATACCAAGGAGCAGGTTCCGTATCGTAGACCAATGCGAAGGGATCCAACTTCCGACGAAAGAAAATCAGATAAGTTTTGTGTATTTCATGAATTAAACAGTCATAACACTAATGATTGTAGGCATCTGAAGGACGAGGTAGAAGGACATATCAGGAACGGTATGCTCCTTCAATATGTGAGGAGACGAACTCCAGTGGTGGAACTAGAGCGGCCACCGTCTACATCAGCTAGAGGCGACCCTGAATCAAGGCACCGTTTGATTATCAATTGATTGAAATAACGATGAACAAGTCGTAAGCTTCCCACTAACACAATTAACTCATTTACACATGTACGAGATCGCGAACGATCCTCAGGCATGCTCGGAATGATCATTGACCGTTTAGTAGTGGGAACTTACACTTTGACATCCTTGCTTTGCTTTTGTTTCATTTTGATTTGGACATTTGGACTTTGTTTGTTTGGACATTTCTCTTTTAAAACCCATCTATTGAATAGATATTTGATTCTGATAATTCTGAAATGGCTAAGCTACTTACACATGTACGGGGTCGCGAACGGTCCTTAGGCATGCTCTGAGATGGCAATAAACCGCCCTGACAAATGATCCAGGGACCCACTCAAACGTGAACCTGGTATCAACAATACCAAGCCCTCTCGGGCACACAAAATCGCCTCGAACGGCACCCCGACCGCGAACGGCCACAATTCGCCACGAACGGCACCCGACCTCGAACGGTCAACAAATCGCCTCGAACGGCACACGATCGCGAACGATCGCAACTTGCCTCGAACGGCACCCGACCGTGAACGGTCACAATTCACCTCGAGCAGGCACAACTCGCCCCGAACGGCACTGCTCACCTCACCTCAGATGGCTCGATCACGAACGGTCGTCATCTGTGGTCCGCCACTTGACCGCGCACGGTCATACTTCACCTCAAATGGATCGATCCCGAACGATCGTCATTTGAAGTTAGGCGCTTGACCATGAACGGTCGCACTTCATCTCAAATACCTCGATCCCGAACGGTCGTTATTTGAGGTCGCATAAAACTATAAATTCCTTTGCAGGGCATCAACAGGACATGAACAGCCAGCTCATGGCATTACAAAACACGCCTTCCCACCGCAAGGCATATTTTGGGGGGCAAATGTTATCCCGCTTTTTGGCAAAGCCGTGATACCAAAAGATCGTTCAAAAACAAAAGACAGTTCGTCTCAGAGATTGGTTGTACTTCACTTCGCTATGGATATCGATGAATTTTATCTGAGCCCGGATCAGGCTACAACTGGTAGGACACGGCAATCAAAGTCATGGGAGCCAGCATTCCAAATTTCAGGTTAATCGGAGGTCGTATGAACGAGATATGGTCGATGCAAGTTAGCCAAGGAGTGTCGTTCGAACCCATCGAAAAGTTGGGGAGATGCTCACTTCGAATCCATGGGTTCGAATCCATCACTAATTGTCTTGTTCGAATCCGTTGGTCTACACGTGCTTCGAATCGACCGAGTTCGAATCGATCGATAACATGATGTTGATCACTTCGAATCGATCGGTTCGAATCCATCAGATGGGCATCCCCTGAGCACGTTCGTATCCATGCAGAAGCACTGTTTCGTATCCATCGAGTCCGGAGCACTTCGAATCCATCACCATATACCCTACTTCGAATCGATCGGTTTCGTGCCCAAGCACTGCCTCATATCGATCGTCCTCGCATCCATCAAGAATGCCAGATCATTCCTTCGTATCCATAAATTCTGCCCTGTTCGAATCCACTCGGCTCGTCTTAATCCCCTTCGTATCGATCCATTTCGAATCCATTGATGTGAACTGGGTCATGGCACACGATACGAACGAGGCGAAATCCTTGGATTCGAAGCGGTCAACTCGAAGTATAAACCGGATCAAGGCGAAGTATGCGCGCTACGTCTTCACAAGACTACGTGAGCCGATGGAGTCGAAGGGAGTGGATTCGAAGCAATGGATTCAAACGCAACAGCCCTCACGAAAAACCACGACTTGAATCGATCATATCTCCTAAACCACTGATCCAAATGCAACGAAATTTTCACAGTAGCCTCCATACAAGGTAAAGATTGTTCCTGCCAAGTTTCAGCTCGATTGAATCATTTTTTGATGGATTCGAAATCACTTCGAATCGATCTCAGATCGAGTCGAAACTTGGCGGGGTCGGTCGCGTGGGCCCACTCACGTGCCAGAAAAAGTGTTCCAAAGTTTAAGACAGATCCGGGCCTCCAACGGCTATAAATAGCACCCTGAAGCCTTCAGAAAAGGGGGCTTCCGCCATTGAACATCCAGACTCTGCCGAATCAAATCCCATACTTCATTATCGCTGTTGTAATCAGATTTGAGAGCTATGATCAGTTGTAATCTGTTGTAATCGACTGAAATCATCAAGTGAATCAATAAAGACATAAGCTTCAGAGTGGACGTAGGCAAGATCGCCGAACCACTATAAACCCTGTGTTTGTGATCGCTATTTGTGAAATATTGTGATTGTTATTGTTTAGATCTGAGTTCTATATTGATTGTTGCTGATTTGTGTTCATAAACGGGTGCTTTCACGATATTGGGTGTTTGTGGCCAATTTTGACGCAAACAAACTTCGTCCTAAAGTTCTTGAAATGGGTGAGAATACTTTATATCATGGAATTTATCTCACTTAGATTTTTAACTATTTTGGAGTGGTTTTCAAAGGCGAAGAATTTGTTTCTAGAAAAGTTTTCAATCACTCCAACATTTCGCTTATGAAAATTCCATTTGTTTTTCAACCTTATGAGACCCTTGCCAAAAAGGAAGAGCGTTTGGCTCATGAGGAAATGCAAGAAGAGGTAGAGGAAGAAGAAGAAGAAGGGGATGAAATGGAAATTGAAGTAGACGAAGGTGAAACCTCTTTGGAAAGCATTGACTATCCTCCTAATCCATCCACCAAAACCTTCTCAAAAACGAAAAGACGATTGTTGAGAATCAACAGATTCTTAAACGATCCGTTAGTAAGAAGTTGAACAAAATTTCATCCATGATGAACAAGTTCATTTCCAAAGTCAGCAAGAAACTTGGACTTTCTTCATCATCATCATCATCCTCTAACTAGTTTTATCTTTTCATATCTTGTTGTATGTGTTTTAGCTTATTTTAATTTGAAAGTTCATGTGTTTTCGTATGTTTAATCATTGTATCATCTTAATATGCAATGAAATGAATTTTCTTTCTATTATATAGCTTATCTTATCTCCAGAATTAAAGTTATTATATTATATAAATATATATACACACATAATCATTCACAAAATCTAAATAGTCATTTTTTTTCACTAACCTATGTCGACATATCCCCTATGACCATGTCGACATGTACTGGTCAGAAATGACAATTCATTTTGAATTTGAAATTTGAATAACAACCACATGTCTATTTATTTCAAATGAATTTCTACACCTATATATATATACTTATTTCTTCCAGATTCTTCACGGAAAATTATTTCCTATCTTCTAATTCTTCATTTCTTTCACAAATTCAATTACGGCTAATCCAATTCAAATTTATCCGAAAATCTTGAAGAAACTCTTAATTCGTTCAAGAGTATTCTCTCGTTCATTCTTCGTAACCAGCGACACATAGAATTGAGTTAAATGCAGAAGATCAAGGAGCAAGAAAGGCATTTCGATGGATTATTTCCTCCCTACACAAGGAAGATAACGAAGCACATCCTCCAATCTCTCTCACCAACGACAATGATAATTGGGATGCTGTTAAGGCAGATACAATCTTTGGAGAAAAAGGATGGGTGGAAGTTCCACGTAACATTTGATTTTTATTTGAATGCTTTGTTTGAATTAATTTGATTTGGTTTGGATTGACACTCGGTGTGGATTGATTTCTTAAATTGGTTTGATGGTTGCTACATAAAACATGTATATATATATATATACATTGAAATTTATATAATCCTTGATTAATTATCATGTTCATAAGGATAATTATTTCTTAATCTATCTATTATATATTCCATTGTATAGTTTATTAATGCAGGTACGCTAGTCCAAGAATGAGGGGGAGTTAGTTTTTGTTGATGACAAAGGGAGAGAAATATAAAATAGGGTAATTAGGCATAGATTAAGGGGGAGTTATTAGTTTTAGGGAGAGTTATTAAGATAGAAATAAATATTTTATAAACAAAGGTTGTCATCATCAAAAAGGGGGAGATTGTTAGTCCGTGAGATGATGGTTTTGATGACAACATTAGAATAGATTATAAAATATAAACACTAACATTATAAGTTTAGATAAATATGTATATGCAGGATTTAACCATGCAGGTACCAAGAATGAAGACTGTACAGTATAGAGATTCTAGATATCAAGATTGAAGACTTATGAGTATCAAGATTATCAAGAGGTCAAGAATTGAAGTAATTTATTCTTTAATTAGAAATTTTGTTAAAACTCATAGAAAAGCACTGGCATCTTAAAATCCAATTTATTCGTGGAATGGAATCCACTTCGAGCCTCTTAAAGGGATGAAACCCTAAGTAGGATGGAACCTACGAAAAATCTAGTAGAACATTGTTTTGTATCCACTAATTTCAATTCAAATGATTTTACAAAATTATCTTGCTTTCAAAATGATTTCAAAACTTTCCTTTTTAAAGGATTCAAAACCCTCTCCCTGATTTTTAAATAATTTTAGCCTCAAAATTATCTTTAATTTCAAAGTGAAATTACTCCTGATTTTAAACTATCTTTTAAAATAATATATTTAACTTTTAAATATTTATACTTAAGATTTAAATATAAAATTATAGTTAAATTATATATATATTATTCTATATATTTACTTATGTATTTTAACTATAGGCAAGTATATTAGAAAAGTTTAAAATAGTTTTAATATAAGATAAAAGTTATTTTCAAAGAAAATAAAATCATCAAAAATTGCTTTGGGATGTCGATATGCCTATGGTGACCATGTCGACATGGTGTCAGTTGAGTTCAAAATTTAAATTTCAAAAGAAGTGACTATTCGCCATAAGTCTTCACGAATGGACATGGCTGTTGTTCTTCTATAAATAAGGGTTAGTTTCAATGAATTTTATATTAGATTTTCCGGTTTTTCACTCCTCTTCTTCTTCCACATTTCTTAATACATATTCTTACCATTACTCTGCCAAAATCAACATTGAATCAAACTCGATCTTTTATAGTTTGATTCTCTATTACTATCTCAACAAGATTCTCAGTGCTATTCAGAGTTATAGGCTTCTTTGTAATCTATTAAGTGAGAAAAGGTGTGATTGTGGCCTTGAAAATCAATCAAGCAAGATAAGGTGTGATTATAGCCTTAGCAAATCAATTGGGTAAGCTTGTGGCCCGGAAATCAACTATCTCTACCCAGAGGATTGTGATTCTGGAGGGTGTACCTTGTAGCCTTGAAATCGATGGTGTAATTGTACATTGCTTTTTTTAAGGAAATCCGTACCTTTGTTGCGAAACTGGATGTAGGGTAACTCTGAACCAGTATAAAATCTGGTGTGTTCTTTCCTTTATAACTTTTACTTTATTTCTGAATTTGTGTTTGTTTCTATGATCATATCTGTGTCTGTATATTGCATACATCCATGTTCAATTCAACATAAATTCAAAAAGATTTAGTAATTCTTTATAAACATATTCACCCCCCTCTAGTATTAATCCTGGCCTTAAGATCCGTAATCCGCATTTCTTTCAAAAACCTATTCTATTGAGTTTAAAAATACTGACAACATCTATTTTGATATATGGAATGACCCATTTTCGTTCCGGAGGCAGAACGGGCTTTTTGGTTATTTATCGTTCAATCCAAATCAATCTGGTCCATTCATTCTATTTTCTGATATGCCTATAAATACCTCGTTATAAACCCTAGTTATTCCTTATTCAATTTATCTGTACGTACATTTCCTTCTCTTTGGCCTCTTCTTCTCAATGGAAAATAAACCAAACAAATCCCAACTTCAATTGCAAATCAAATGCCAAACCGAAAAATCAAACTCCTCAAACTATATCATATTATATATCGATTTGAAGCTTTCGACGAGCGCAATTCAAATCTGCAGTTTGTTTTTCAATCTGGGTCGCTGTATGGCTGAAAATGAGTGATTTGTTCTCGGCCATTCATGGATCTTTGCCTCATTGGATGGTGGATCTTCTCCATGGCGACATCGGAGGGAGTTTGCTTTAGAGTTCATCGAGTAGCTCATATTTGTACGATAGGTTTGTCGGGAAGGTCATCGTATTCACCACGATGGGTTTTAGAGTGTAGCGACGGTGGTCTCGACCAGGGGGCTGGCGATGGTCGCGCGATCAAGTGGGGTTGGCCGGAGGCTGTTGTTCACTCGGTGCTGGTCGATCGGGTTATTGTGGGATGTGTTGGCGGCGTTTGGTCGAGGAAAGGGGCGGCCTCATGTGTTCGAACGCGATGAAGGTCGGCTCTGCTAGGGTTTTCGATGAGCACGTGGTAGGTGGTGAAGTGTCTTTTTTTTAATTATTTAAAATTTTGAAGTTCAATCATTCTAACTCAGATAACTTTCATATGCGAGGTCCAATTCATGTGCGGTTTTCTCCACTAGGATCATATTGATATTCCAGACATTGTGACACTAGGTTGGACGAATTCTGAGGCTGTTTGAATTTTGGGCTTAAATTGGATTTAAATTCAATGGTGAGTGTTTAACCCACTCACAACTTCTAAAATTTCTTATGTTTGTTAAATCAACTTTATGATGTAATTAGAAATTTGTTCATGGCTGTTTGGCATATTTCAATCTTATCTCAGTTAATTTGAATTTATTTGAATTAAATCTGTATTTAATTTATTATCGAATTTAAATTGCCAGTTAAATATCTGTTGTTGATTCTTAATTATCTATTGATTTTTATTGATTGATTTGGGTGATGATTGTGTTGGTTGATTGATTGTTGATAGTGGATGAATGAATGTTGTATTTTATATCGTTATAATACTGCAAGTTCACTGGGTTGAAATGATACATGCCCGAACGATTTTATAGATTAAGGAAAAATCGTTATGGGTTGAAATGATAAAGCCGAATGGTTATCATTGATTTGAAAATGTTGATTTTTTGTACTGGTTGAAATGACATATACGTATATAATTTCTTGAATTTTGGATTTTATTTAGAACTGAATTATTTGAAGGGCTTAAGTTAAATTCAAACTTCGGATTTTTTTAATTAGGTGATTAAGATTGATATTTTGAATTATTTGAAACCCTTTAAATAAATATATTCACATTGTATACTTGATAGGGGATGAAAATTCCCATAACATCCCTGAAGCCATTGCATTCATATTTTTATTTTGATTAATTTGACTTACATAAGATCTTTTAGTTTTGAATTGAATGTTTTGTTTTTATTACACTCGGGCCAATCTGAGCTTTTTAGTGTATTGAAAACCATTCTATTTTCTGAAGGACGAAGACGAAGATTTAGTATATTATTACTATGTATTATAATTATTCCACTACATCATGTATTCAGCTGCATTTTTGTTTACTCCTACTATATGTATAACTCTGATTTAAATTGTAAAAGTGTAATCATAAGTTATTGTAAAATAACGTCATGAACTGTTTATTTGATTATTATCTTTTGTCATACCGCTGCGAGATTCTGTGTTTTATTTTTTCCCTCTTTCCCTTTATTTGCTTATTTATCCATTAAGAATCCTCCCTTTTGAATAGTTTGAATTTGACATGTGTGGTTTATTGTCGATTTAAACCGTCCAAAAGGTGGGCTTTTACAATATCTTTCTATATTTCCATCATATTTAGAAATTTAAAATTTAAGATTTGTTTATCAAAACAAAATGTAGTAAAACTACTATAGATGCCTTCCTACTTTGAAACTCGAAAATCAATGTCGATGATGCGTGCACTCATCATCGAAATTATTTTCCAACGATAGAGAGGGGAGTACAGAACTTGTTTCCTTCTAAAAATTCTTTAAAACATTTCATCCAAATCACATTGAAATATTTATATCATAAATGTGATGACCCAGAATTATAGAGCATTTGAAATTGGAATATTTAATTGATTTTAAATATTTAAAAGTTAATTTTATACTTGAATTCAAATATCACTATTTATTTGATAATTGAACTACTGGATTTAATAATTTGAAAATTGGGTGAGAGGTTGAATCTGGAGTTTTAAGCCTGTTAAAAATAATTTAAAGGATTGTAGAATCTGTATTGATAATACTAAAGATAGTAGAAATGTTAAAACTGAATCTAGAAGTGATTTATTCAGTTTTGAAATTTATAAAATAGCCTTCCGAGACACAGTCTCGGAATTTGATGAAACCAGTTCCATTGGATCCGTAATATTTTATTATTATCGGATTTCAAATTTCGTATTGATCGGAGTTGTTGTGTGAACGTACGATAAGTAAACGCATTAAAAATTAAATAAAACTTTAATTGATCAAATCAATGTCATCGGTGCCTTCTTTAACACGCTTCCCTTTTAATATTCAGTCGAACCCACTTGGCCTTCATTTTCAAATCGTTAACCCTACATTAAAAAAAATAGTGACTACTCCCTAATTATAAACCGTGCCTCCGTGTAAATCGAATCGATCGGCTCATGGAAGAAGGGGGCAAGCGACGTACGTGCACGTTCGCAAGTGATATCGATCGAGAGGCTTGATCGAGGGAGGTCACGATTAAATCGTGTCAATTCTCGCGAGGTCGTGATAAGGGGCGACTCGACCGTGGTGATCAGTTTCATCTCGAAGCGGAGTATCGAGCGAAGCATGTTGCACGCGAGGGATTTTCGGGTTTGAGGCCGTGTGCAGCGAGGTGTTACGTGTCGATGGGCTTGTCGATTCAAGCGGCGGCGATGGGAAGGAGCTTGGCGAACGAAGGCAGTTTCGTGAGACTGAGCTCGCGATTGTTGGGTTTCTTTTCGTTTTTAGGTAATTAAAATATTAACATTTAGATCTAATGTTAAGCTAGTTTAGATTTTTAAATATAATGTGTTGGTTATTATGAGGTTTAACAGTAAGTTAGGTAGGCAATTAATATTTTTATTTTTCCAATTTAAAGATATTTTTTCAGTAAAGGAATTTTGTTTTGGTATGTACTGAGAAATAATAATAATAATAACAAGAAGGTATATATGCCATTAAATATATCAAAGTAGATTTTGTGAGACCTATATGGAGCATTTTACAAATATATATGTTGTACTAAAAGAAATAAATATGCATGTATATATTTTGATTTATCAAGTTATGTTAAAAATAATTTATTAAGGTGATAAATTTATTCCATTAACTTATTTAATTATTATAATTACTAAAGAAATTATTTAGTTAAAGGAAAATTTATTAGTTTAAAACTAAAGTATTAGTTAAATAATAATAAAAAAAGAAAAGTAAATTGCAATTGATCATTCGATTAGTTCAATATTAATATACCGTATGATATTATTCAAGGTCTAAAATCAAGATGAAACAAGGCGGTGTGGATCAGATTTGCAAATTAAAAATCAAGGTGAGTTAATCTCACTCAGCTGAATTTTAATTTTAATTTAAATGGTTAAATTTAAATAATTGATTAATTGGATTTGGTGTGTTATATTATATATAGTAGTATATAGTATATCTTGGAATGTTTGATTTCCCGCAATATATAACGGATGAGACCCTATATGCCGCATAATAGCGGATGATTTATATTAATTCCATATACCGCGATATTCCACCTCGAAGTGGAATTGGTATTTTATGTTGTGCTAACGTCTGTGGATGTAGGGAAAACAGGTTGGAGGGATCCAACTGGATCCCTCAACATTTGTTTAAATTATTTAATATTCTCTGTTGTGATTATTTGATATTCTATGATGAATTATATTGGAATATTGAATGCTATGGTTTGATTGAATATATTTGGGTATAATGAGTTACCAAAAATATATAAATTGGATTTTGGAAAGAAAATAAAAGAAGTGAATTTGTAAGCGAAATAATTATAGAAAATTTGAATAAATTAAGAATGAATTGAAAAGGAAATGGAATTGATATTAAAATGCTAATAAATAACTTCGAGTATGAAAAGAAACAAGATTTTGAATAAACAGAAATTAATGAATTGTAAAAATTTTAGTGATATTGTTCTAAAGGAATAAAGAATTATTTTAAAATTTAAAATTTAAATTTATTTAAAAGGATTAAGAAGCAATTTGAGAAATCTTAAATTGGTATTTTCAGTTAAAGCATTTTAAATCTTAACAAGGCATATAATTTGAAATTAATGGATTTTGGAATAAAAGGGAGTAAGTTGGAGATCAATTTGGAAATTGATTCAAGTGTTTGAAATTGAAAATTTAAAGAACAATGTGAAGAGAAGTATATTTCCCTGGATAGCCAAGTACGTTTTCAAAGTAAATCTTTAAATATAAGATAAAAGTTTTAATGTTGTTGTAAAGTGCATGTTTTAGGAAATTTATCACTTCTAAATGTTTAATTCTAAAGTAAATATTTTTAAAATCTATTATCGTAGTAACTATTTACAAAAGGTGACTTAGTATTTTGTTTTAAAAGAGAAAATCTAGTTTTATATTTATAAAATAAGCTTATTTTCAAATATTCATATAGTATGTATTGTTAACAAATTATTGAAGTAGTTTAACTTAAATGTTTTAGAGTGTATTTCAAAGTAAAGCTTTTAAATTATTTTAAAAATCTAAAGTTTTGTGCTTGGTGATTTCAGTAGAAATAGAAATATTTGGGAAAATTTATCCTGAGAAAGAAAGATAGTTGGAAACTGTTTTCAAAAAGGGTTTGAAAGTGAAAATATATCTTGTGAAGATATTTTTATGATTAATAAATAATTCGGGAAATTATTTATTGTTAATGGTTGTTGTGAATGTTAATTGATAGTTAAATAATCGACTATCAATATTGGCCAAATGCGCTGATCGTTTCGAAGCGACCAGGATCGGGGTTTGTTTCTCGAAAAACCACTTCGATAAGGTTTTTACGTTTTCATGGGAAAACGAGTTTGGATTTGAAGATGGAGCTGTGAAGTGCAAGGGCAAGTCGCTACTAATCCTGAGGATATTTCCAAAATTGATGTAATAGGAATAGTGCCTTCGCTTCCGTTCGAACCTGGGACGGACTTGTATGGATGAATGCTTTCAGAACATCGTCAGGTGGGTGATGGGCATTCTAAAGGACTTGTTCTTAAAGGTAACGCTTAGCCTCAAGCCTCATCAACCGGGAATGACTGAAAATCAGGGGTTATGCAGCAAGGCTAGGTGGGTAGCACCCACTTCAGGGTAAGGTCATCCCTATCTTGATGTCCTTTTTATTTTGGTTTAGTGGTGCGGTTGCTGATCCCAACCGCAGGGTGATCTTACTCGGGATTATCCAGTAAGGGGTAGTCTCGGTCTTGTGTTGCAGGGGGTCGAGAGTGGTCCTCGTTATGCTGATCTAAACTAGTTACCGTGACAGGTGGTACCCCAGTGCCTAGTCATTAGTTGGAAATCCATTCTCCCTACGAGCCTTGTACGAGTTTTGTTTGTATTACCCACTCTGTGGCTAGTAGCTGGAATTTAATCATGTAACAATTTCAGCTATTTTAATAAGTATTTGTATATAGACCCTATTATAATATCAGAGGATTTTAATAAAAAGTTGTTTTAGCTATCGTAAGGTAAAACCCGACATGTTTATTTGTGGCGTGGTCTTACGAGATGCTTTTGTTTTCAAAGGATTTTTGAAACTTTAATAATCAATTTGAGTGTGATTTCTCACGTTGGTATTCCAGACTGACTCGGGTGTTATTTAACTATAATGCTTGTGTCAGACCGAGTATTATAGGATACAGGATATGATGCTGTGGAGCTTAGGAGACGAGCTGGATGGCGATACGTACTTCCATATTTGATTATTATTCCGCTGTGTATCCAGTTGTATGTTATTGATGTGTGAACTCTGATGATGTATGTATAAACAGATATAGTTTTCTTTTGTGTAAAAATCATTTAGTATATATTATATTTTATTCCGCTGCGATGGTTAGATTCTGATGTTGTTTTCTATTTTATTCTTCTATCTCATCTTCTTTAACCCTAATGGTTCGTAAATCTGTTCAACTTAAGTTGATTTATGTAGAATAGTGTTGACTCAAGGGGTACGGATTTGCGGGTCGTTACACTTGGTATCAGAGCTTAGGTTGGTGATAACTTTGGCTCTGGTGGGAATTACTCAAATAGAGTCCGTAGTACTCTAGAATGAGTTTGAGCGTATTAATAGATATGAGCGCGCATTTGTTAGTGGATATAAAAATGTTTTTATATTGTGTTGGTTGGTTTATTGAGTGGCATATGAACCTTTGTCGGCACAATCTGGACAACTGTATCGAAGGGGTTTCTAAACACTTGAATAGAACAGTTTGACACGGTATTGTTTTAAATGTGGGTGAATGAAATAATTTTACCCAAAAATATATTTTGATATAAAAAGAAATGTTTTTGTAAACTATTTTAGCTAATATATGGTTGCTTGGATGTTAGGAAGAATAATATTAAATTATTATCATTGTTGAGTGGAAATTTAACTAGAAATTGAAAATGTAACCAAAGGTTAAGGAAAATAAATTCATTTAATATAAATTAACAACGTGATTTATAAATAGAAAAATGATCAAATGTGACTTTATACAAATGAATTATAGTTAAAATTGATTTAAGCAGGATTTGGAAATTTAAAATCCCGGAGATTTTCGAAGTGTTAGTCAAAGTGTTTTGAAGATAAATAATAGCATTATTGTTTTAGAGGTATTTCTGAAAGGAAATTTGTTTTAAATGGATTTTGAAAGTGATATAGCATTGAAATCACTTGGATTATTGGGAAATAATTCTGATGATGATGGCTGCATCATCAGTATTCATTTTCGAATTCTAAGTGACAGATTGCTGCCAAATTGATTTTTTCAGAAAAGCTAGTTGTTTATGGAAATTTCAAAGGAAATTTGTTAGGGATAAAAACCAGGATTGGTATAAAAATTTGAGAAGTGTGATTTTGAGATAATGATGATTTCAAAATGATTTGAAACCAAAAGTCGGGAGTTTTAAAATCCTGAATCCTTATTTAAATAATTTAGAGGTCATTAGGAGATAAGTTATGAACTTATAAAAGTTGAGATGATTTTTAAATAAGGAAGGAAATATATGAGTTTGAATGTGGGAATTAAAATTTAAAGTGAAAAGGTTAAATAAATTTAACTTGGATAAATGGGAATTGAATTGGATGGAGAAATAAAATTAAGTTGAAATGAATGAACTTAAGTAAGTTAATATTGAGTTGGATTTGACTTAAACTGAAAAAAAATCTGGTTGTACTGGAATTAAGTTAAAATGGAATTGAATTGAGTATAAATGATATTGAAAAGTTAAATTCTTATTGACTAAATGAAAGTAAGTTGAATAAGAAAATTAAACTGGAATAAATAAATTCCGACAGCTTATAAAAGAATTGAAACCCTTTGAATAAAATATACTTGGCTAAATAAAAATATATAATCCCTAATTAAAAAAAGGGTATAGTGTGAATGAGATTAATTTAAAATGGATAAAGATTTGGATATAAATGAGTGCGTGACTTATAAAATTTAAAAGGTGGAATAGATAATCCAGTATAGAATTTGTTTCATATTTTGGGAAAATGAATAGAAATCCGAACTTGAATTACAAATAGAATTTGAACTTAAGTAAAATAATGAGGTGATTTTGAAGAACAAATCAAATATTGAATTGCAAGTTGGAAGGAGACTAATTTGAAATAAATGAGTTAATTGGATATGTTAATGAGATTTAAATTGGTTAAATGAAGGTTGAATTGTGAGTTAATAACGGAGTTGGAAATGAACTTGAGTTAAATAAAATAGAGTTGGATCGAAATGGTGATGGCTTGAATTACAAATAAACTTCAAGTGAGTAACCCTCACACTACTATTTTCTAAATCCAAATTTTTATGAGTGAATTAAGTTGAAGTCTCTGGAATATTTGTTCTTGCTGTGTGTGATTCCTCATGCGAGCCTAGTCCTTCTTTGATTTCTTGCTTCGTGTATGAACATATTACAGTGTATGATTATAGTATTACAGTTATTAACTTATTAGTGTATTCATGTATAATTGTTTAGTATAATTATTGTTTAAACCTGGTAAGTTTCCTGGTTTAGAAACTATATATATAACTTTTAAACTATAATTATATTCAAGTAATCTAGTTAGTGCAGCAGCACATCTAAGTCATATTTTGTTTAAACTGGTAAGTTTGACAGGTATGCTTACATTTTGGATGATCAGGTTTTGTAATAAAAAGTATACATAAGTTTGGAAATTGTCTTGCACTAGTTTATAGCCTTGTAGTATTAACAGCCACTGGAAATGACTAAGGTGAGTTAATTACTCACAAACCCAATCTTTGAAATTCTAAACATTGAATAATTTTAAGCTCTGCTTTGATTTTATGCCTCCCTGCATTGTTAGTTTGAAATCAGTCATGTATATGCCTTGTTGTTTAAAATTTTGTCACGCCGTTATCCTAGATTTGCACTGTCATTTATTACAATAAGCTTCTTAGACATTGTTCGCTGTTCATATGCTTCGATAGTTTGAAATATGTTGAATCCCCACTACCTACTACCTTTACTTTGTGCATCCCTGGCATTAATTGTTGCCTTAGTTTGTACTTTCCTTTCCATGCATAATTCACTATATTTGCATGGACCTATGTGCAAATCGTTATTGGTAAATAGTGTTGTTTTGTTATTTTGATTTCCCTTGGCATGTTCTTCAATTTTCGTAGTACTTTGACATTTTTTATGTATTGATTTCCTTGTCACTTGAGATTCTTGCAATTACATTAATAATTAGTAAATACTTGACATGCGTTATGTGGTTGCTTCCTGTTTTCTTATGTGTGATTTCACTTTCATTTTATTTCATGCATTACTAGCCCTATTACAAAAAAATAAGGTCACGCACACTGTGTTTTGTCCATTGCCTTGAGTTTTTTTAGCATATTATTAAATGCTACCTGTAGTCTTGAAATTGGTTACGTCCCTCACCTTGTTGCCTTAAATTGTTCATGTATTCACTATTTTCTTGTTGCTTTATTTGTGCATTTGCTCTATTGTTTGATTTACTGGCGGTGGCTCCTTTTCTTAATGATTTTATATGTCTCTTTTAATATCTTGTTGCTTCCAATTTTGAACAAAAGTAATTTTACAAAGGAAAGTTTAATATAATTTATCAATTTCAAAATTGATTTCCAAATCAAATTAATTCCCTCTATGAATGATTTTATAAGTAAATAAATAAATCCTATGAATTGATAGAAGCGAAATAAAGTTGATTTTGAAATCAATTGAATTGAATATGAGCTTGTTTGGATTAAAAATAAATTGAATGTAAGCAATTGAGTTGTAAACCATTAAAATTGAACAAAAATGCATATGAATTGGTTGAAAGCAATTGAATTAGTTATTGAAATCGTATAAATTGCTCATGGAAAGTGTTTGGTGTATGTTGCTTATGAAATGCAAGTGTTAGCTATTGAAAGTAAGTGAAATGTTAATAAATTCATATATTTAGTACTTACATGTTGGAATTGAGTAAGTACAGGTACCGGGAAGACGTTTGGCTGGATTTGGACGTGCTAATTGTTAAAATAATAAGCCGCTTGCTTAAAAATGCTAAATAAAGGTACGCCTACACAATAAAAATAGGAAATATGAACTATTTTTTGTTTTTCCGGCCGGGTGGGTCGATGTATATATAATTATATCTTTTGTCAAATTGCAAAAGCTCCTCCGTACAAAGGAGACACTGCCAAAATTTTCCGAAAATTTTGGGAGTTGAAAATT
This sequence comes from Allium cepa, assembly GCA_030765085.1. Taxonomy (NCBI): domain Eukaryota; kingdom Viridiplantae; phylum Streptophyta; class Magnoliopsida; order Asparagales; family Amaryllidaceae; genus Allium; species Allium cepa. The sequence continues at coordinate 950,127,471 of CM060934.1, read as the reverse complement.
TTTGAATTTTTTTATAAAATTTTGTTAACGACAAAACGATTTCAAACTGGAAATTGAAATAAATTAGTAAATGAAACTAATTTGAAATAATGACATGAATTAGTTATAAATGGAAAATAAAATTCAAATATTCATAGTTGAAGATAAATTGAATTCATATGGAAATGAAAGAACCAATTTGAATAGAAATAGATTTAAACTAAAGTGGTAAGGTGGAAATAAATATAAGAAGCATATAAAATGCTTATACTAAACTTAAGAAAGGGATGGTGAATTCTTAATTGGAAATTGATATTACAAATATATTCTAAGTATATTTGAATGAATATATATTGACACTTTGTAAGGAAGTCGATAAAATGTTTTTGGAATATTGTGATTGGATACTATTGCTATGTAGGATATACAGGTATTATAGAGGAAAAGGAAAATTGGTTTTGATTTCAGAAGATAAATTTGAATTGCTGGACAAAAAGGTATGTGTTTAAATTTCTATACGAAATTTGATTGGGTTTTTTTGATCTAGCCACTTGGCTTTTGTTTTCTTTTGGAATTTGGGAGCCCGTAGAGGCATTTTGTAGTTGTACCGAGCTAGCTGTGCAAAGGAGACGCTGACAAAAATTTTCAAAAATTTAGAGAGTTAGAAACTTTTTGAAAAAAATTTGATAATTTAAATTTGGATTTAAATTTAAATTTGAATGGTTGAATAAGTAAAGTTATTTGAAAACCATGGAAGGTTTTGGGAAGTTGGTTGAAGTAATAGTGGGTCTATAATGAAAGAATATGTTATGGCAAGATAATTAAACTGTTTGATTTTGGGAAATAGTAATGAGTATTGGATCGTTCTTCCTAACTAGTAATTTCAGGGATGAAATTCTTTTAAGAGGGGAGAAATGTTACGACCCAGAATTTTTGAGCATTTGAAATTGGAATATTTAATTGACTTTAAATATTTAAAAGTTAATTTTATACTTGAATTCAAATATCACTATTTATTTGATAATTGAACTATTAATTTAATAATTTGAAAATTGGGTAAGATGTTGAATCTGGAGTTCTATGCCTGTTAAAAATAATTTGAAGGCTTGTAAAATCTGTATTGATAATACTGAAGATAATAGAAATGTTAAAATTGAATCTAGAAGTGATTTGTTCAGTTCTGAAATTTTATAAAAATGGCCTTCCGAGGCACAGTCTCGGAATTTGACGAAACCAGTTCCATTGGATCCGTAATATTTTATTATTATCGGATTTCAAATTTCGTATTGATCGGAGTTGTTGTGTGAACGTACGATAAGTAAACGCATTAAAAATTAAATAAAACTTTAATTGATCAAATCAATGTCATCGGTGCCTTCTTTAACACGCTTCCTTTTTAATATTCAGTCGAACCCACTTGGCCTTCATTTTCAAATCGTTAACCCTACATTAAAAAAAATAGTGACTACTCCCTAATTATAAACCGTGCCTCCGTGTAAATCGAATCGATCGGCTCATGGAAGAAGGGGGCAAGCGACGTACGTGCACGTTCGCAAGTGATATCGATCGAGAGGCTTGATCGAGGGAGGTCACGATTAAATCGTGTCAATTCTCGCGAGGTCGTGATAAGGGGCGACTCGACTGTGGCGATCAGTTTCAGCTCGAAGCGGAGTATCGAGCAAAGCATGTTGCATGCGAGGGATTTTCGGGTTTGAGGCTGTGTGCAGTGAGTTGTTACATGTCGATGGGCTTGTCGATTCAAGCGGCGACTATGGGAAGGAGCTTGGCGAACGAAGGCAGATTTCGTGAGACTGAGCTCGCGATTGTTGGGTTTCTTTTCTTTTTTAGGTAATTAAAATATTAACATTTAGATCTAATGTTAAGCTAGTTTAGATTTTTAAATATAATGTGTTGGTTATTATGACATTTAACAGTAAGTTAGGTAGGAAATTATTATTTTTATTTTTCCAATTTAAAGATATTTTTTCAGTAAAGGAATTTTGTTTTGGTATGTATTGAGAAAAATAACAATAATAACAACAAGAAGGTATATATGCCATTAAATATATCAAAGTAGATTTTGTGAGACCTATATGGAGCATTTTACAAATATATATGTTGTACTAAAAGAAATAAATATGCATGTATATATTTTGATTTATCAAGTTACGTTAAAAATAATTTATTAAGGTGATAAATTTATTCCATTAACTTATTTAATTATTACAGTTACTAAAGAAATTATTTATTTAAAGGGAAAATTATTAGTTTAAAACTAAAGTATTAGTTAAACAATAATAAAGAAAAGAAAATTAAATTGCAATTGATCATTCGATTAGTTCAATATTAATATACCGTATGATGTTATTCAAGGTATAAAATCAAGAAGAAACAAGCTGGTGTGGATCGGATTTGCAAATTAAAAATCAAGGTGAGTTAATCTCACTCAGCTGAATTTAAATTTAAATTTAAATGGTTAAATTTAAATAATTGATTGATTGATTGGATTTGGTGTGTTATATTATATATAGTAGTATATAGTATATCTTGGAATGTTTGATTTCCCACAATATATAACGGATGAGACCCTATATGTCGCATAATAGCGGATGATTTATATTAATTCTATATACCGCGATATTCCACCTCGAAGTGGAATTGGTATTTTATGTTGTGCTAACGTCTGTGGATGCAGGGAAAACAGGTTGGAGAGATCCAACTGGATCCCTCAACATTTTTTTAAACTATTTAATATTCTCTGTTGTGATTATTTGATATTCTATGATGAATTATATGGGAATATTGAATGCTATGGTTTGATTGAATATATTTGGGTAATGAGTTACCAAAAATATATAAATTGGATTTTGGAAAGAAAATAAAAGAAGTGAATTTGTAAGCGAAATAATTATAGAAAATTTGAATAAATTAAGAATGAATTGAAATGGAAATGGAAGTGATATTAAAATACTAATAAATAACTTCGAGTATGAAAAGAAACAAGATTTTGAATAAATAGAAATTAATTAATTGTAAAAAATTTAGTGATGTTATTTTAAAGTTATAATGAATTATTTTAAAATTTAAAGTTTAAATTTATTCATAAGGATTAAGAAGTAATTTGAGAAATCTTAAATTGGTATTTTCAGTTAAAAGCATTTTAAATCATAATTAAGGCATAAAATCTGAAATTAATGGAAATTGCAATAAAAGGGAGTAAGTTGGAAATCAAGTTGGAAATTGATTCAAGTGTTTGAAATTGAAAATCTAAAGAAGAATGTGAAGAGAAGTACATTTTCCTAGATAGCCAAGTACGTTAGTGAATTTTTAAATATAAGATAAAAGTTTTAATGTTTTTTTAAAAAGCATGTTTTAGGAAATTTATTATTTCTAAATGTTTAATTCTAAAGTAAATATTTTTCAAATCTATCATCGTAGTAATTATTTACAAAAGGTGACTTAGTATTTTGTTTTAAAAGTGAAAATCTAGTTTTATATTTTATAAAGTAACCTTATTTTCAAATATTCATATAGTATGTATTTTTAACAAATTATTGAAGTAGTTTAACTTAAATGTTTTAGAGTGTATTTCAAAGTAAAGCGTTTTAAATTATTTTAAAAATATAAAGTTTTGTGCTTGGTGATTTCAGTAGAAATAGAAATATTTGGGAAAATTTATCCTCAGAAAGAAAGATAGTTGGAAACTGTTTTCAAAAAGGGTTTGAAAGTGAAAATATATCTTGTAAAGATATTTTTGGGATTAATAAATAATTTGGGAAATTATTTATTGTTGATGGTTATTGTGAATGTTAATTGATAGTTAAATAACCGACTACCAATATTGGCCAAATTCGCTGATCGTTTCGAAGAGACCGAGATCGGGATTTATTTCTTGAAAACCACTTCGATCCGGTTTATGCGTTTTCGTGGGAAAACGAGTTTGGATTCGAAGATGGAGCAGTGAAGTGCAAGGGCTAGTTGCTACTTATCCTGAGGATATTTCAAAAATGGATGTAGTAGGAATATTGCCTTCGGTTCCGTTCGAACGCGGGACGGACTTGTATGGATGAATGCTTTCGGAACATCGTTAGGTGGGCTATGGGGATTCTAAGGGACATGTTCTTAAAGGTAACGCTTAGCGTCAAGCCTCATCAACCGGGAATGACTGAAAATCAGGGGTTATGCAGCAAGGCTAGGTGGGTAGCACCCACTTCAGGGTAAGGTCATCCCTGTCTAGAAGTCCCTTTTTATTTTGGCTTAGTGGTGCGGTTGCTGATCCCAACCGCGAGGTGATCTTACTCGGGATTATCCAGTAAGGGGTAGTCCCATTTTTGTGTTGGAGGGGGTCGGGAGTGATCCTCGGTATGCTGATCTAGACCAGGTACCGTGACAGGTGGTACCCCAGTGCCAAGTCATTAGTTGCAAATCCATTCTTCCTACGAGCCTTGTACGAGTTTTGTTTGTATTACCCACTCTGTGGCTAGTAGCTGGAATTTAATCATGTAACAATTTCGAGCAAAGCATGTTGCATGCGAGGGATTTTCGGGTTTGAGGCCGTGTGCAGTGAGGTGCTACATGTCGATGGGCTTGTCGATTCAAGCGGCGACTATGGGGAGGAGCTTGGCGAACGAAGGCAGATTTCGTGAGACTGAGCTCGCGATTGTTGTTTTTCTTTTCTTTTTTAGGTAATTAAAATATTAACATTTAGATCTAATGTTAAGCTAGTTTAGATTTTTAAATATAATGTGTTGGTTATCAGTAAGTTAGGTGGGCAATTATTGTTTTTATTTTTCCAATTTAAAGATATTTTTTCAGTAAAGGAATTTTGTTTTGGTATGTACTGAGAATAATAATAATAATAATAACAAGAAGGTATATATGACAGTAAATATATCAAAGTAGATTTTGTGAGACCTATTTGGAGCATTTTACAAATATATATGTTGTGCTAAAAGAAATAAATATGCATGTATATATTTTGATTTATCAAGTTATGTTAAAAATAATTTATTAAGGTGATAAATTTATTCCATTAACTTATTTAATTATTATAATTACTAAAGAAATTATTTATTTAAAGGGAAAATTATTAGTTTGAAACTAAAGTATTAGTTAAATAATAAATAAAAAATTAAATTGCAATTGATCATTCGATTAGTTCAATATTAATATACCGTATGATATTATTCAAGGTCTAAAATCAAGAAGAAATAAGGCGGTGTGGATCGGATTTGCAAATTAAAAATCAAGGTGAGTTAATCTTACTCAGCTGAATTTTAATTTTAATTTAAATGGTTAAATTTAAATAATTGATTGATTGGATTTGGTGTGTTATATTATATATAGTAGTATATAGTATATCTTGGAATGTTTGATTTCCCGCAATATATAACGGATGAGACCCTATATGCCGCATAATAGCGGATGATTTATATTAATTCCGTATACCGCGATATTCCACCTCGAAGTGGAATTGGTATTTTATGTTGTGCTAACGTCTGTGGATGCAGGGAAAACAGGTTGGAGGGATCCAACTGGATCCCTCAACATTTGTTTTAAATTATTTAATATTCTCTGTTGTGATTATTTGATATTCTATGATGAATTATATTGGAATATTGAATGCTATGGTTTGATTGAATATATTTGGGTATAATGAGTTACCAAAAATATATATTTGGATTTTGGAAAGAAAATAAAAGAAGCGAATTTGTAAGCGAAATAATTATAGAAAATTTGAATAAATTGAGAATGAATTGAAAAGGAAATGGAATTGATATTAAAATACTAATAAATAACTTCGAGTATGAAAAGAAACAAGATTTTGAACAAACAGAAATTAATGAACTGTAAAAATTTAGTGATATTATTCTAAAAGAATTATTTTAAAATTTAAATTTTAAATTTATTTAAAAGGATTAAGAAGAAATTTGAGAAATCTTAAATTGGTATTTTCAGTTAAAGCATTTTAAATCATAACAAGGCATATAATATGAAATTAATGGATTTTGGAATAAAAGGGAGTAAGTTGGAGATCAATTTGGAAATTGATTCAAATGTTTGAAATTGAAAATTTAAAGAAGAATGTGAAGAGAAGTATATTTCCCTGGATAGCCAAGTACGTTTTCAAAGTAAATTTTTAAATATAAGATAAAAGTTTTAATGTTGTTTTAAAATGCATGTTTTAGGAAATTTATCATTTCTAAATGTTTAATTCTAAAGTAAATATTTTTAAAATCTATTATCGTAGTAGCTATTTATAAAAGGTGACTTAGTATTTTGTTTTAAAAGAGAAAATCTAGTTTTATGTTTATAAAGTAAGCTTATTTTCAAATATTCATATAGTATGTATTGTTAACAAATTATAGAAGTAGTTTAACTTAAATGTTTTAGCGTGTATTTCAAAGTAAAACTTTTAAATTATTTTAAAAATCTAAAGTTTTGTGCTTGGTGATTTCAGTAGAAATAGAAATATTTGGGAAAATTTATCCTGAGAAAGAAAGATAGTTGGAAACTGTTTTCAAAAAGGGTTTGAAAGTGAAAATTTATCTTGTGAAGATATTTTTGGGATTAATAAATAATTCGGGAAATTATTTATTGTTAATGGTTGTTGTGAATGTTAATTGATAGTTAAATAACCGACTATCAATATTGGCCAAATGTGCTGATCGTTTCGAAGAGACCGGGATCGGGATTTGTTTCTCGAAAACCACTTCGATCAGGTTTGTACGTTTTCATGGGAAAACGAGTTTGGATTTGAAGATGGAGCAGTGAAGTGCAAGGGCAAGTCGCTACTAATCCTGAGGATATTTCCAAAATGGATGTAATAGGAATAGTGCCTTCGCTTCCGTTCGAACCCAGGACGGACTTGTATGGATGAATGCTTTCGGAACATCGTCAGGTGGGCGATGGGCATTCTAAAGGACATGTTCTTAAAGGTAACGCTTAGCCTCAAGCCTCATCAACCGGGAATGACTGAAAATCAGGGGTTATGCAGCAAGGCTAGGCGGGTAGCACCCACTTCAGGGTAAGGTCATCCCTATCTAGATGTCCTTTTTATTTCGGTTTAGTGGTGCGGTTGCTGATCCCAACCGCGGGGTGATCTTACTCGGGATTATCCAGTAAGGGGTAGTCTCGGTCTTGTGTTGCAGGGGGTCGGGAGTGATCCTTGGTATGCTGATCTAGACCAGGTACCGTGACAGGTGGTACCCCAGTGCCTAGTCATTAGTTGGAAATCCATTCTCCCTACGAGCCTTATACGATTTTTGTTTGTATTACCCACTCTGTGGCTAGTAGCTGGAATTTGATCATGTAACAATTTCGACTATTTTAATAAGTATTATATATAGACCCTATTATAATATCAGAGGATTTTAATAAAAAGTTATTTTAGCTATCGTAAGGTAAAAACCCGACATGTTTATTTGTGGCATGGTCTTACGAGATGCTTTTGTTTTCAAAGGATTTTTGAAACTTTAACAATCAATTTGAGTGTGATTTCTCAGGCTGGTATTCCAGACTGACTCAGATGTTATTTAACTATAATACTCGGGTCAGACCGAGTATTATAGGATACAGGATATGATGCTGTGGAGCTCAGGAGGCGAGCTGGATGGCGATACGTACTTCCGTATTTGATTATTATTCCGTTGTGTATCCAGTTGTATGTTATTGATGTGTGAACCCTGATGATGTACTATGGTGATGTATGTATAAACAGATATAGTTTTCTTTTGTGTAAAGATCATTTAGTATATATTATATTTTATTCCGGCTGCGATGGTTAGATTCTGATGTTGTTTTCTATTTTCTTCTTCTGTCTCATCTTCTTTAACCCTAATGGTTCGTAAATCTGTTCAACTTGAGTTGATTTATGTAGAATAGTGTTGACTCAAGGGTACGGATTTGCGGGTCGTTACAAGAAAATACTTGTAAATAATATTAATGTTATATTCCAAAACTCATTCGAAAGAAATTCTCAAAACCCCAGAACTTAAGTTCTAAATTTTCCAATTTATATTTATTTTATTTACAAATCTTATTTTCAACCAAAATTTATAAAATACACTACCTAACAGTAAATATACTACAACCAAATATATCATTTATAAAATCATTATTTTATATATAAAAATATATGATTGACAAAATTGTTTCATTTACCTATTTTTGAAACCAATATTATGTCAGTGAGCCCTGTCGAGTGTTTAGAAATCCTTGTCAATGCCATAACATCCCATGTATCGACTTGAATTTATAAATACTAAACAAAACAAATTAACATTGCACGAAAAACCTTTTATAACACTAAAAAATATGCTCTCTCGTATATATACTCTCAGCGACTCGTTCTAGGGTACCACTATACTATTTCTAAAGAGGCAGACCCCACAAAGCTAAGTTTATCGCTAAACCTGGTTTTGTTACCAACTGTAATGACCTGCCTTTTTAGACGCTTTAAACAGACACACGCATCAACTCCAACCATAAAAGAGGCAGATTGTTATTGGGGTAAATGAGAAAAAGAGAAAGAAATAAAACAAATACAGAATCTCGCAGCGGAATGACAAAATATAATAATCAAATAACAGTTCATAAAGCTGTTTATAAATAAATTTGATTATACTTATACAACATAAAATCAGAGTTACACATATCAAAGATAAATAAATAATGCAGCGGAATAATATGAATGCAGTGAAATAAGTATAGTAAATAATAGTAGCACAAATCTTCGTTTTCATCCTCCAGAAATAAGGTCTTCAAATCTTGAAATGCTCAGGCTGACCCGAGCGAATTGAAAAGACAAAACACTCGAATCAGAACTAAAAGATCTTATGTAAGTTAAATCAATGGTAAATATGCATGTGACGGCTTCAGAGATGTTATTGGGGTTTGACATTCCTATCTAGTGTCTAACATGAGTGCAGTAACTTAAGAGAAGTTCGGGATTCCCATCTCTTAAGGATCCGTTAAACTATCTACTACGTAGTATAATACGCTATTATAATATGTCTACAGTAAAGTAAAAATATTAAAATAGCATCAAGGCGTTACCCATATCCCCCTTAACACATTTTTATATATTCTCATAGTCTATACAGTACTGTACGCTCCTCCGAGAGGTTTACACAGAGGGCATCCCATAGGTATGGTACAAAACTAACTCGTAGAAGGCACGATAGGGCATGCGCCACGGAACACGAGGAAATGCCAGGGTAGATATACCATTTGCGTATCCGGACCAGTGCTAACGCATAGCAGCTACTACCGCCCGCCTCGGAACACACTCCGAAATCAAAATCAAGGGTGGCCACCAAATCAATCACAAAGTCAGAATATAGTACCGTTGAAGTGTGCTCGATAGGAGAATGACCTCACTTAGCCCGACGTGGCTCCTGATTTAAGCCGCATCAAGCTGACTTATGGGAGATCGGGTCACATAAATACCTCATATAGAATCGTTCACCAAACCATCCTACTACATTTCTGGAATCTCCACCACGTGCACAGTTGTTAAAGTGGTTTTCGGTATTGGCAGAGAGTATGACAATATCCGATCTCGGACTCTTTAAAAGCCAGACGCTTATTTCACACCAGATGGTTCTTTTATATTTTCAAAAGTTAATTCACAGTTTATATCAAAGTATCATCTTCTCAAAACCATAATAATTTCGAAATCATATTCACTTTGAAATCATATTTACCTTTGAAATCATATCCTTTTTGAAACCATAATTTCTTTCAAAAATCATACTTCCAAAATAGGTCAAATCCTTACTTCAAAATCATAATATTCAACTAGTTATAACATTTAAATCCCAACTTAGGTTATAATATTATTTAGCTTATTTGCTTTTAAATCAATGAATTTGAATATAGCCACGTCAACTTAACTTAGTTTAAATTTTTGAAAAATAGTTTAGGTAGTTATAAATGGTTTAATAGATTTTTAAATAGTTAAAATACTCTAAGATATTTAAAATAGATTTAAAATATTTTTAAATTGATTAAGATAGTTAAATGGATTAAATATAATTAAAATAGATTAAATAAGTTTAAAGTAGATTAATTAGATTTAAAATAAATTAATCTGGTTTAAAATAAGTTAAAATAATTTATATAGTTAATATTGGATAAATAGTTTAATAAATTTGAAAATCTTGAAAATTAGAATTTTTTTAAATAATGTATTCTTTAAAATAGTTTATATTAAAATATGAATTTGGAATTAATATCAAATTAAACTATTCATTTCATTTCAACACACTTGGACCGTTTTAAATTTTCAAATCAACAAACCACATTTCAAACCTTTCAATTTTAAATTTCTATAAACTATTGAATTTCATATCATTTCAGTCGAAATTAAATATCAATTCGAATTACTCCAATTCCAAAATATTTCAAAGTTATATTTCGAACAAATTCAATAGCTCAATTCCGATAGAATTTCATTTATACTTAAAAATTTAACTTCAAACTTTCAATTTAATTTCTTAAAGCAATTCCTTTAAACCTATTCACATTACAATATAAAACTGGGTTTTCCAATAGTACTTCAATTTATGTAAATCAAATTTTATTTCAAAATATCATTTAATTAAATTTGAAAATTAAGGATCTTAAAATCATTTAATTTAACCAATCCGGTGTGCATATATAATTCTCTACCATAGGGTTAAGTGGTACGGATATTTATCATTTTAATCCGCAATTTAAAATTTTACGGTTATATATTATTTCAAACCGCAATCCCGAATTGATTTTAAAATCCATAAAATCACTCGAGTCTATCATTTCAACCCATAACGATTTTTTCTAATCTATAGATACTTCGAGTATGCATCATTTCAACCCATAGGGAGCTTGCAGAGTGACAACAGTATATAAATCGAACATGACATCCAATCATCCAATCAACGATCAAACATCCATCATATCATCATTTAATTCAACCAATCATCATTTAATTCATCCAATAAATATCAACCATTAACTAACTACCAATGACATGTATTTAACTAGCAATTTAAATTCAATAATAAATTAAATGACAATTAAATTCGAAATAAATTCAAATTAACTGGAATGACAAATTAATTATGTTAAACAGCCACAATAAATTTCTAATCACATTATAAATTAATTCAACTAACATAAGAAAAATTAGAAGTTGTGAGTAGGTTAAAACACTCACCTTTGAATTTAAATCCAAATTGGGGCCCAATTCAAACAATCTCAGAATTCGTCCAAACCAGCATCAAAATGTCTGAAATTTCAATACGATCCCAGCGGAACATACCGTGGCCAAATTCGAGTGCGTATGAAAAAGTTGTGTCGATTAGAATAAATAGATTCCAAATTTAAATTAAATAAAGTAAATAAAAACAATACACGTCACCTCTCAACATCTCTCGATCACGTGCACGAGTGGCTTCTTCGAAACCCTATATCGCCTGAATAGTAGATAGCTACCTTGGTTATCAATAATTCAATGCCACTACGCAAGTCGAGCACCAGATCAGGTGATGGCGTCGCACTCCTCAGGCCGATGCGCGCTCGACTAGGGTGGTGTGGCCACCTCTAGCTCATCGGAGCTCGTTCGCTGTCGCGCACTTCTTCACCCAATTTCGACGAATCCAAAACCATACAGACCCAAGCGACCATGCCAATGTACTCCATACGACGATCTCCTCCCGTTGCCACTTCCCAATCCAAACCTTGTTGCAAATCCACCGTCCAAACCCGTAACCACGTACAAACGGTCGAGGATAAATGGTCGACTTTCGGTCAAACCATGATCCAATTCGAGAAACCACATACAAATTGCAATTGAATTTGGAGTTGGATTGGCTGCCATTGGAAAGAGGAGATGAGAAAGAAATGTACGTACAAACAATAGAATATAAAATGGCTACTAGGGTTTATAACAGGTTATAAATAGGTAGATCAAAATGGACATGAATGGGCATGATTGATTTGGAAGTTGAACTATAAACGACCCGAAAAGTCCGTTCTGCCTCCCAAACGAAAATGGGTCATCCCATATATCAAAATAGATGTTTTCAATATTTTTAAACTCAATGGAAAAGGTTTCAAGTCTTAATTCCATCGTATGAAGAAGTTATGTTAAAATCAACTTATTTTAAATCGATTTCAATTAAATTCTAGGCGTTTTGAATCCGTATGATCAAATGACAAGTTTGATCGCTACGAAACTTGAAATCCTACTATAATTCACCGTTACGATCCGATGAAACTAGTTTCGTTGAAATCCGAGTCATTGGTCAGAATGACTATTTTCACATAAATTAAATAAATTAATAATTAATTAACTAATCACTTTTTGTATTCAAATTAATTAACTAACCAATTTTTTTATCATTTTTGATTGCATGGACATTGATAATAATTTAGAGTAAATTTACATATCAATTTCAATGTTAATTATTTCAATAATTACAGTGTTCAATTTCAACTGCAATGAATCAAATTAAGTAAAATTTAATTCGAATAAATTGATTTTATTTGATTTCAATCTTTATACTCAATCAATTATTTCTAATAACCTTGTTAAAAAAATTTGATATCCTGTTGCATTAATATTTACCCTTTTTTATCTTATTTTTCATTAACGTAATCTTTAATTACATTTTATTGTAATAAATTAACTTATTAAAATTTTAATTCCAATAAATTGAGTAAATTTGATTCCAATTCTTTTTATTCACTCAATTATCATATTATGAATAGAATTTGCATTGGTTACATCCTATTGAATTTACATTCTTCAATTATCAATTTAGTCTATATTAACTGCACTAATTACGTGAATTAATTTCAACTGATTTCCAATTTAATTTAATAGACCAAATAAATAGGTAACCTATAACAATTGTTACCATTAACTTTTAATCAAACTTATTATTTACAATAAATATTATGATTACTTACCTAACACTGATTTTATTCAATTATCATTTATTGTACTGTTTCATACATTAATTCAATATTTATATTTGTTTTCTTATGTTCAATTTATAACCAAGCAACATTTAAATTATTTCCATTAGGTTGGAATTTCATCCAGATTGTTAATAATTAACTTAAATTAACGTTATTAACTTTCAATCTAGTTATTATCTCACAAATAAATCATAAAATTTAATTTTCCAATTACTGAATAACAAAATCTTATGAAATTAACATATTCAAATTGTCGAAAATTAGTGGGTCGTTACAAATACAATATAAAATCTTCTTCTATATGATAAACATGTCTCTTAAATTTTTTACGTATATTCTTTGCTCGTTTTAAGAAGAAAATCCAATTATACTTACAAATATATCTTATTAGAAAGATTTGCAATTTTATATTGATGTTCACCTATAATCAATAAATACAAGGACAGACTCATCGAGATATTCGTAGAATACTCGATTCATAAGATGGATGAAATAAGCTGGAGGGTTCGTCAAACCGGATGACATAAAGAGCCACTCATAATAATCATAACGAGTGCGGAATCCGGTAAGTGGAACGCTATCCTCCATAACTCATAGCTGATGAAAACCGGTGGCAAGGTCGAGTTGAAAAAGTCCTTAGCACCACTCAATTGATCGAACATATCATCGATCCTAGGCAATGGATACTTATTTTTAAGGGGCATTTCACTATAAGGACAAACTTTGCAGTCCAATTAGTTTCAAGGACACACATTCACAGAAATTAATTTCAAGACCAAAGTCAGAAGAATAATTACTTTTAAGGACAAGTCAACTGTCCAATTACTTTCAAGGACATAATTTCATTGGTTTTTAGGCCTTAGAAACTAATTATTTTGCATTTTGTCCTTAAAAGTAATTATTTCAGTTATGTGTCCTAGAAACCAATTACACTTGCTAAAGAGGCCCTTGTGGCTAATTTCCACAATTTTTGATGGTGAACTAATTAAATTTGCAGTAATTGATGCAAAGCCAAAGAGTACCATCAAATTTCTTTACAAAGATAGCTGAAGCTCCCCAAGGAATGGAACTAGAATGAATAAACTGTTTTGCTTCCAATTCAGATAATTGTTTACGCATCTCCACATTTTCCTTATTGGACGTATGATGAGGAGGATGAGTAATAGGAAGAGCTCCAGGGATTAAATTAATGCCGAACTTAATTGCTCGCTCAGGTGGTAATCTTAAAACGGGCTCAAAGATGTCGAAAAATTCACAAACAATGTGAATAGGGAAATGACATCTTCCTCATCATTATCATCATCATCATGCGGAATTAGAGAATATAAGGATGCTACTGAATTGGAATCGAAATTATTAAGAACAATAGAAACCTGATTAACGGATTAGGGATGTCGAAGATGGATAGTCCTCTCTGGGCATAGGATGTGGGCTTCATAATGGTCAAGCCAATCCATTCCCAAAATCAATTCTGAAACCTAAGTAGCACATAACGTACAAATCGTATCGAAAAACATAATGACGTAAAATAATCTCAACATCCTTATAACATGAACTGAGTGTTGTGGATCCACTAATCGAATTTGCAATTCTCGGTGAAGTCATCAAAACCTTAACATTTAAAGATAAAGTATCCACAAGTTCTTTTGATATAAAAGAATGAGATGCACCTGTATCAAAAAGAATTCGAATAGGATAATCATAAAAAAAAATGCCATCAAGGATAGAATGAGAAATACCTTAACCAAGAGAAGTGTTACTAGGGGATTGCACAACATTCAGCTTTCCCTCTTTTTTGCTTTGAAGTTTGGGACGTGAAGATATACGATGATCCGAACTTTTGCAATAGCGGCAATAAAGGGATCTCGGACACCTATTTGCCTTGAACCACAAATGTAGCATTCTCCATGACTAGGGGTAGGATTCTTTGCTACCGAAGTTGCCTTCTTCCCTTTCTTGTTGGGATTAGGGCTTTTGAACTTAACATGCCTCCTCTTGTTGTCATTGAGGCTCTTCTTGGCATATCCAACATCACAATCACTTCCTTTATCGGCCTCTTCAAGTCGAAGAGTGAAATCTACAAGATGGTTGAAAGGCACTTCTAATTTAAGAGGTAAAACCTTTTTGGGGTGCTTATTCAAAGCACGATAAACCATTGATTCTTTATAAGATCCAAAAGTTGTTGGGTAGACATGAATACACCATCTAAAGGAGGACCACTGGATTGGCCGTCGCAAGGACTGCTAGGTCTAACCATCCCTTCTTCTTTAAGAAAGGAAGAAAGAACAAAGAGGAAAAAGGTTATTCTCAGAATGAATTCAAATAAGATTGATTAGTAAAACAAAGAATCATAAAAGAAAATAGGATAGAGGGAGTCCTAAGACTCAGATTAAATCCTAAGGCACGATTCCTAAGAGAGACATAGGACAATGATTCTTGTCAAAATATTCTGCATTGTTCCAAAGTTTGGCTCTGATACTAAGCTATGATACCCTACCTCTGTACTCATACAAGCCAAGAACACTATGGGGTAATGCCATCGACTAGCACGAATAATAAGGCTTTTGAGGAGCGACCATCTGTGTAATGGCTTTATCCGAGTACCGATATGTCAGATAGTATGTCATGAATTTCATTTTAAGAGAAAATCTGACATATCAAATACAAACTCAAAGCTAATACACAGTGGCTATGTAGCCTTCGAAAACAAATATAAAATAAGCATAACACAAAATCAGTCATAGATATTCATATCACTAGAGCGGAAACAGTTATGAATATAACACATGGAAGTGAACATCATAGTACTGGTCATACAAGATCCACTACGTGCCAAAGAATAGGTACATGTGCTACACAAAAGAATAAGTATACATCAAGAGTCTCTATCTCAAATGTATGAAAACAAAAAAACTGTAAACTAAAGTAGTTAGCCAAAAGTCAAAAGCTAGTCCCTACTAACCAGTCAAGTGGAAGCACCTAAAACTCCTCGGTCTGACCTAAGTATTATTTAAGAAGAAAAATAATAAATGGATTAGTCTAGCTATAATTACCATGTAAGATGAAATATGATAAGAGATATGACAGATATATTTGATAACAACAAAAATCATACAATATCTCAAATATTCTCAAACACCACAAAGAATGTCATATTCTTTATTTTATTCACCAAGTCACAAATATTGATAAAGCTTATCTATGGAAATCACAAATATTAGTGAATCATAAGTTCCAAAAATTATCAATTAGAAATCCAAAAATCACAAAAAAGGGGGAGGCCTATCGTAAATGGGAGCTTGAAAACTCACCAACATGTGTATCATATACGAGATGTTATCCCATAGGTCGCTAAACTCAATAGAACGGGGTATAGTCGCCCACGCGGACAAAGTGACATCACACATCGCTAGTCTAAACCATAAAATGATCATCATTGATCAAGTGTAAATTACACTAAGCTAGTAAATAAACGAGTTTAGCTTCATGTCCCATAACCACTACCTTAACTTAAATATTTGCGAACAGATTGTAGACTTCCACTCGAAAATAAGTGTAAATTACACTAAGCTAGTAAATAAATGAGTTTAGCTTCGTGTTCCATAACCACTGACTTAACTTAAATTTACGAACAGATTGTAGATTTCCACTCGAAAATTGTCACAACTTTTCAATCGAACAAGTCTAAGAATTAACTGATGAAGTAAATGCATGCGTTTGATACCACTTGTTTTGCTAAGTCGTTTAATTGGATTTCTCATATGAATGAGGTAAAGGTTTGTATATACTAATAGATTGAAAAACTATTTTAAAAATGAGCTTGTTATTAAAAGTAATGCTAAAATCATTTTTGTGAAAGAGTTTGAGTATTTATTACTAGTATAGAAACCTTTGTATTTTAATGTGACAAATCATAGAAACAACTGTAAAAATAGTCCGTCACCAAAAATCCACATTTCAATAACGTGAATCAAAACCATGGAAATTGATATCAAATCCATCAAATGTAAACACCAAAAATCCAGAAAAGAAGCCATCAAAGTCGATATTGATTGACAATAGCTATTCGGATCGTCAAAGATCGATAATAATTGAAAATCCGCTCAAAATTAGGCAAATAGGAAAATTTTAATAGGAACAGACATCTGGTTAGTTTGACCAGAGGTTTGACCCTAGGCTCTGCATTTTTTTTCTTTGTTTGTTATTTTTTTCCAAAGACCCTTACCAGATCTCCGCAAATTTCAACTAGACGTTTGGTTGTCTGGGCGTGGGCAAAATTTGCCTAGGCCAATATGGCCAATTTAATTCGGAGGTGATCGGACGAGCGATGGAAGATAGAGATTTATGCCAAGCGATAACCCAACCCTATAGGCTCTTTGATACACCCCAAAAATGTCCAATCATTTAAGATAGGATCCTTAATGATTTTGACTTCAAAATACCAAAATTGGGAAATTCACTTAACCAATTCAAATAAAAAACAATTGAACACGAAATAGATGTTAGGAATTCATACCTAACAACATTGAAAGCTAAAGACTTAGTTGTGAGTTCAAAAACTCAACTTTAAACTCAAAAACAACAAGTGAGAAGCTCTAAAACAAGGATAGATCAACTCCACTTCAATCACAACTCTGGAATCTCAAATCTATGATCATATGCAAATATTTTCCAAGTTAGGGTATATGAAATTATGAAAATTGGAGAGAGATTGTGATAGAGAAGATGAAGAGGATGCTTACCTAAGCTTCTCTTTGATTTTAGAACTAGAACTTGAATTCCTAAGAGAAACTAGGGCTTAAGAATTTTAGCTTCCTCTTCCCACCATTCTTCCTCGAGCTTGAGTGTTAGCAATTTAGAAAATGAAATGAAAGAATGAAGAGGAGTGGAGTGAGAGCTATTAGGTAGAAGAGTTTGGGTCTCTTATTGGGTAAATGGGATAGAACCCAACGCAAAGCCCAATTGAAAATACCAAAATCCTAAACAACTCCAAACATATCGATGTTTATACTAAAACAAGTTGTAAACGTCGTTTTGAACTCACTGAAAGTGGCATCGAGCCCGAATTCGACTGTTTACAAAAAGTCACATTTCAGACTTTAATTCAACCAACGATGCTATATTTAAATAAAACATTTAAATATATAATCACGAAATTTGTGGGTTGTTACAATTGGTATGAAACATCTCTAGCTTTTGCTTGCTTTGAAAGAACCGAAGTTGAGTTTATTGGAACTTCATCAAATTATTTTTAAAAAGACCGAGAATATACGAGTTCTATGTTTTGGAAGCGGTTAGATAGTGAAATGTTATAGAGTCGAACTGTCAATCCTAAGGTTAAGTTCAATGAAGAGGCCAGCAATAACATTTCAGATGATGCTATTGTATGGTACTATCTATCTTGAGGAGTATTCCAAGAGGGTGGACAATGTTAGCATTCATCAAAATACGTACGTGAGAATGTATGTGGAATCCCTTTGGGGATTTATGTTCTGTTCAAGTAATGAAGACTTGTTAGAGATGACAAACATAGCCTCGACATAAAAAATGATAGAAAATAAAGTAGGGGCATAGTCTTGGGTTTGGCAAACCCACAACAAGATATATCAACTCCATATGAAGAGTATGTTTATTGATTATTGGCCGATGGGATTTGAGGATCATGTGTTAGGGCGAGACCAGCTATGTTTTCCTTTAAGGTATATTTTGTCTGAAGATATACGACGCTCAGAGGTAGTTCTGACCCTTATGCAGGAGATTGGATTCGATGTTGACCAAAGAGATCTCCACGGAAAAATCCATTATGCGAACAAACTTTAGCAACTTTGATTGCACCAAAAATATATTGTGGTGTGATGAATTTAAGCGCCATAGATATTTAATAGGATTTATATTCTACACCCTAGACATTATCTGTCATATCACTATATTAAACTTAATAAATGGTTGGTTTCACTGAGGGGAAAACCGTTACAGGAATTCCTACGGTCTCAATGGTTACCCTTACCTATTTCACGTGTTATAAGTTTTCTCATGCATGTTTACTAGACCGATCCGGGTATTATTTTCTTATAATGCTCGGGTCAGCCTAATGTATGTTTCTAGATTTAACTGCGGACGCTTGGTGCTTATGGAGAAGAGAAGATGATTATCTTTTGTAGTATTCTCGTTTCCGCTGCATTACTATTTGATATATCAACATTGTGAGGACATGCATTTAAAACTATCCAGGCTAATGATAGTATTTAGGTTTTAGTAACTCAAATATTTCTGTATTCAGAGTATCCCTTTGTATTGTTTCTTTGATATTATATACTATCGTCTTGTTATGAGATTCTAATATTAGGTTCTTTTTTTCTTGTTCTGTTCCTTTTCTTTTGTTTTACCCTAACTTTCTATCTTTTCGACACTTGGGTATACAACATACGAATATCGTAGATGTATTAGTGTCCACATTTGAGGGTTAAAAAGTCAAGTCATTACTAAAAATTTACGATTATTTGGTATCTATGTATTAACAAATCAATAAATTCATGCAAAATAATTAAAGGAACTGAAATTCACAGTCACACCAATAAAATAAAAATACGAAAACAAAATTTGATATAAAATATGAGAAAGAAAAATGGCTAAATTTTATCTTGTAGCAAAATTCATATAAATACAAAATTATATAACTATAGAAGCATCTACAGTTAGTATGCAACTAGTATGCTATTGATAAAAGGAAATTTTTAAATATAATTAATTAATCACATAATTAGCCATAATGTTACTTAGCATGTAATTATTTCACTCATAAATTGAATTTCAAATTAATTCTCAAATTACTTTGAATTCTAATTACTCAAAATTAAAAGCAATAGTTTGTTTTAATTACAGAACTAAAAGCAATAATTTGTTTTATTTATTACGTAGTAATAAATATTTGACATGATTATAACCATTATGAATAATTATATCTCTAGTTTATATTGCCTAGGAATATTTCATTGTTTATTAAATAACACAATAGAAAAATATATAATAGATTGAGATATAAATACAATTTAGAAAAATGTGCAAGATTATTTCATGAATTCAGGAGAGTACATGATATGATCGAATGGTGAATTGGAGGAGAGAAGATAATTGGTTAGATACCAAATATCCTATATAATAGAATAGATGGATGGATTAATAGATTGGTAGAATATAAAGATATGGTAGTATATAGAATAAATGGAATGAATTTAAACTAGGAAAATGGAGAGTTTTCACCATTTTAAATAGGTCGATATATTTGATTTGCAAGGAATGAGTGAGAGTCCTGATTTATTGTAAGGACAAAATTTAGTAGAAGGCATTAATAAAATGTTATTGTTTGAACTGAAAACACATTTATTCTGGAATGGATCATGCGCCAAAAATACCATAATTATGCTTTAAGTTACAAAAAGGTGGAAAGTCAAGAGGAAACATGTGGGTTTATTCTCTATTGGAGGATGGAAGTAAAAAGTATGCCAATGTTATTTTAGCATATATTTTACAAATGAGTACGATGTTAATTTAAATGTTCAATAAAATTGAATGGGATAGTTGAATTTTAGTATAAACGTTGAGTAAAAAATTATGAGAAATAAGAATTTAGGATGTGGTTAAAAGCAGCAAGAGAAATTTTTTTTTACAACAGAATAGAAGATGGATATTTAAAAAAAAGCGGGTAAATTTTAAGTATAAAGTCAAGATGTATGTAATCCAAGAAGGGAAAGTTGATTTTAAACACTAAATGATTATGTAAAGGTAATAAAGAAAGAAGTACGAATTAGTGAATGAAGTGTTCAATATAATTATTGAGGAAAAGTTGTGATAAGTATTGATTTTAAGAAGTGTAAAGATCTCATTTTATAGCAACATATTAATTCATATTAAGTGAGAAGTGAGAATGCAAATGTTCGCACGATTACTTTCTTATTTAGCAGAAGAGAAGACATGATAGATTGAGATATAAATATAAATAAGGGGAAAAATGAAAAATATGAGGCGAGAGTGAATCAGAAAAGGGAATATAAGTGATAAGATCTTGAAGTTTTTATATAATAGATTAGATTAGATGCCTTTTGTAGCTCCCCTTATCCCAGTAACATTGTTTTATCGTAATACATCTTTTATGAATTATAATAAAATGTCATAAATATAAAATTATACTATGGAGCAATGAAAACACCAGAAAAAGTACAAATTACATTATATTGAAATAAAAAATAGTAATATATACTCAAGAACAGAAGGATAAATGAACTGAAACTTAAATGAACAATTCGAATATTAGATTGTAATTGAAAAGGAGCACAAACGAAAAAAATTAGAATTGATGAAGAGCAAAATAAAAATGTAATAAATGATTAAATAAATTATAAACATTTGTACCGGAGTTACTACGTAAATTGAGCTCCCTTCTATTTATTTTTCTACTTTGACATTTCAACGATAGATATTTATAACCAGGAGATAATTGCATTAACTTTTTGGAAGAACGGTATCTTTTGATCTGATTTTTATAATATTGATTCTATCAAAGTGGACGACCTGACGAAGGCCTAATATTATTCCATTTTACAAATTAATTTTCCTAAGAAGTGAAACCTAATTTTTACAAAACTTATTGATATATAACAAATTAAACATTACATACCTAAAGCCATGACACAAATCAAAAGTGAGGGAAGAGAGAATTATATAACTCTAACTAAAGCTATAAGAAATTATGACCTACAATAGGAGGAAATCTTCCATCAGAAATTAGATGAAAAGAACTTTAGAGATCATAGTACATGTGGATTTAAGATCTATTCTAGCTGGAGAAGATGAGAAATGAAAGTAAAATAGTAAAATAAAAATGGAAGATGTACATATCTGAATAAATGAATTAGAAAATCAAAGGTTATATAGTTATACCATTATAGTAAAATATTAATTTAGGGTTTAAGATCAATTATTTGAAGGGTAGGAGAAATTCATCCAAACAAAACCATACTTATTTATATATACATACAAAAACCAATAGTTGAATTACTATTCTTGCTCTACTATCGGAATAACGGAAATAAAAAAAAATAGTAGCATGATTAATATAACTAAATTGTTACATTAGCTGCCGTAAAAAGTTAAGAAAAATAAAGATAACTAAAGTTTGAATATTGAAGAAAAATAAAATCAAAATTTCCAGAAAATCCTGTCTATGGAAGATTAAACAGAGTAGAATTTAATTTGTAGCTTAGAAAAGAAATAAGATTAAGTAAATTAAGGAAGGATATTTATTAGGAAAGGAGGAGTTTTTATTTGGAAATTAAAGGGAGAGGAGAAGGCATTTGAGAGAAATGGATTGAAAGAATGTAACATGACAAGTGGAGAAAACTAAAAAGACAATGCTGAGAATGAAGGAGAGAAGAGTATTTAAAATTATTTTTAATTGCATAGTAAAGATTTTATAATTAAATTCGAAAGGAAAAATAAAATTAGTTTCGAAATATATTTTAATTTTTTGAAAACATTATGCATTGAACATGATAATATAAATATATTTTATGAACAAAATCCTTACGAATTTTAAAGTTTTGAAAAAATACTTTTTTATATAAAATCAGTAAGGATTTTATATTAATAAAAAATGTTTTTCAAATCCTCATGGATTTGTAAAAAATAGAAAAATATTATTGGCTTTGGCTAAAATAAAAATTATAAAAAAACTTGTATACGTATTTTATTTATATTTACAAATTAATATTTCATAAATAAAATTTCAAATTATGCATATATGTATTCAAAAATATAAAGTTATATATAAATTCATGTTTATGTATATACATATATGAACATTTTGAATTTAAGATTAGAAATATACTTTATTCTATATCTAGATAAGGTTTGAAATTTAAATCCATTTTTAGATATTTTATCTATTTATTTGAATTATTTTGAATTGGTCAATATCTTTTGAATAAACACTATTATAAATGTTTATGTATGTATGTATGTATATACACATATGTATATGTATAAATGTATATAATAATTAATTAATTATGGACATCAAATGTATATAAAGGGGTAAACGTGCCTACTGTAGTGTAAATTTCAACACTTATATACGGGCACATCAAACATGTACACATCTATATATTGCACGTACATTTCACACCTATGTTTGTATTTGATACATTAATTCATTATATACTATACATTATATAATAGATCAAATCATAATAATACGAAATTAAATTATTTAAATATTTTATTTAAAAATGATTTAAAAGGGATCTAAATCAATTTATAATTCATACGTCCAATAGGATCTAAAACGGAATATTTCTTTAAAATTCAGCCATTTAACTCGCAGTGTGCTCGGCAGTTCCAATAAGGTACCAAAGCCCAATAGCCTACGCGATCAAAATTAGCAATATTATGGCTAACTTATTAAAGCTTACCCATTTAGTGGGGTGTCTAAAAAACTAGCATCGAAGGTTGAATTTGGGTAATCCAGTACTCTGCCCTACCTGGCTACTAGCATGACCCAAAAGGTAAGTAAGCCCAAAGGTTATATAGGTTCAAATTGATTTAGGCCTTAGGCTAATTTTTAAAAATTAAAATAAAATTTTAAGTTTAAAACATTAAATTTAAAAGGTTAAACTTAAAATAAGAAAAAGATTTATAAATATTATAAAAATTATTTTCAAAATTATTTTGAAAATTAACTAATTATTTGAAAATCATTAATAATTAATCGGAATAATTAAATAAAAAGTTAATTAACCAAATTAAATAACACATACACACACACATATATATTGATTTATGTAATATTATCTTTAAATGTTTACACTAAATAATACATACATACATACACATATATATATATATATATATATATAATTTTCAAATAATTATAATTAATTAAAAATTTAAATTAAATAAATAAATTGAATGTTAATTAATAAATAACATAATCTACATATATTAAGATATATGTGTGTCACTATACAAGTTATAGTATACATATTCAACTCAAAATGTTTAAAATGAATAAAAAAGATTAGTTAAAAGATTAATAAATAATTAAATTAAATTAATTAAATAAGATTCGATTAATAAAATTAATATGAGATTATATATAATACAATTATATAAGTTAACTAATATTATAAATTGTTATATTAGAATTAAACTTATATAATATGGATTACATTAAAAGGGAAAACTATAATGAACCCAAATTAGATTTAAGAAATAAACATACATGTATAGTACTATAACGTGATTTCATATTTGTTTGACTCTTGAGCCATGAGGGTATTTCATAAGAAATACATCATTCATAAGTAGATACCACTCAAGTAAATATTTCGAAGATTGTGAATCTTTAATATAAGTATTGTCCTCTACCATTTATTTATTTATTTATTAATAAATTGCTTGCATACTCTTTAGTTGTTGAGCTTTTCTCAAACTAGAGATGTTTTTCATATTATTATTAATATTAAGCTTGTCAAGGAAAGATACTTGCACATACTTATTGAGCTTTCCTCAAGGTATATGCATTATACTTAGGTTGTTGCTAAATGGTAGGTATGAGTGAATAATCACTCTTTATATTAGAGCTTTCATCAAGATAAAGAAGAGATTAGGACAAAGACCACAAACTTTGGAGTTGTATGTGATACAAACAATAAGGCATTATGCATTGTGTGCACGCCTATTACTTGTGAGCTTTCCTTAAGGTTAGAATCTCAAGGCATGTCCTAACACCCGCTAGAGAAATCAAAAGATTGCTATGTTTCTTCTTAGGGTTTTGAGAAACATAAATGCCTAGCAGGGTCTTATTAATAAAATGAAATGTTTAACCTTAATAATATTATAAAAACATCTACTATGAATTTAGTGCCCTAGTTCACTAAATTAAATTTGCAAAAATATGTCCACATCAAAGTTATTTTCTAAAAACAACAAACTCATTGGACCTAACTACATGAACTGGCTAAGAGCGATTAAGATAGCACGCACATACGAATGCTTATGGTCGCTAATGACTGAACCTCAATGGGTTAGAGCTATCGAAGATGCAAATACTAAACTAATAATATAAAAAATGGGTTGCATAACTAAAAATCACCCAAGTTTACATGTTTTCTACGTAGACAAACCGTTGTAGAGATAACACAAAAACATGTCTATCCATCAAATCTTTGATAGCCTTAATGTTTTATTGGGGAGAAATCTCGTCCCGTAAGGTACGAGATTACTAAGAAATTGTTCAACACAAAGATATCAAAGGGCATGAAAATGGATGATTAAGACTTAATAATGAATGGCTATATGGATAGACTTGTTCAATTAGACATAATGATAAGCAACGAGCAGCAAGTGGACTTAAACTTGGGGCTCTTAATCCATAGTTTAAACCGTTCAAATTAAACTATAATATGAACTAATTGAATGTAAGCCTCATGGAGCCGCTCAATATGTTGAGATCAGTCAAGTCATCATTGAAGGATCAACGTGTGATGCTTGCAGTATAAAGGAAAGCATCATTTGCGAATGGCTCAAAGAAGAGGAAATGGTTTAACAGGAAGAATAAGAAGACTACTTTAAATGAAAAGGGCGAGTGTCATTATTACCAAAAGAAAGAGCACTGGGAACGAAACTATCCAGATTACCTAAAATTATCAAATTGAAGTATATAATAGTTCCACCTCTCCTACATGTATATTTATTGTTCAAGTAGTTATGCAACCATCAAATTTTCTTGGGTTTTATATATTAGATCTAGAATTTATACCTATAATATGTTAATGGGAGTTAGGAATAAGCATCGCGTGGCAAAAAGTGAGATAAGACTTTTAGTTGCCGATGGATCTCCACTAAATGCAACTGTAGTTGGAGACTATAACCTTGCTTTGCTTAATGAATCAGTTTTAATTTTGAATAAATGCCATTATGTCAAAAAATTATTTGTGGAATAATTTCAATATCAGGATTGTCTGAGACTGGATAAAATTTTCATTGTTTGGTACTATATGAACATTATATTGAATAGAAATGAAATCTGCATTGGTGTTTTGGATAATGGGATTTATTTGATTAATACTAGTTATGTCTATGCTGTGAATAATTCTTTTAATGTTGACAATAAAAATAATTATCTATGGCATTGTAGGCTAGGTCATATAGGTGAGAAATGACTATAAAAAATTAAAATGAAGGTTTTCTACCATCATTTGATAGTGTGAGTAGTATCTTTAAAGAAAAATGATCAAGCATCCTTTTAGTGGAAGCAATGAAAGAGTTAATGAATTCTTTGGTCTCGTACATCTGTGGCTCAATGCCTATAGTTACTAAGTATATCATTCCTTATTTTGGCACCTTTACCGATGATTTCTCAGGACTAGGATATATGTATCTTATGAAGAAATTTTTTGATGTCTATGAGAAATTTAAAGAGTATAAGAATGAGGTCGAAAGTCAAATGAACCATAAGATTAAAATTCTTTGGTCAGACTGAGGAGGTGAGTATGTTGGACAAGATCTCCGACAATACTTAAAAGAAAATGAGAATAACTCTTAGGTTACTCCATTTTATACTCCACAACACAAAGTTGTTTCAGAGAGAAGCAACCGAACCCTATTTGATAAGGTTATTCTATGATGAGTAAAGCTGAGTTATCTCTTTCCTATTAGGGATACGCACTAGAAACCGTGATGCATATATTGAGTTTGATCCTAATAAATCTATACCTCAGACACTATATGAGATGTGGAATGGAATGAAACCCTATCTTAATTATTTGAAGGTGTGGGGTTGTCCACTTTATGTTAAAAATGTTGGTCCCCACAAACTTGAGGCAATATCAGCCTCATGTAAGTTTGTAGAATATCCTAAAAAATCTAAAGGATATATTTTCTACAATATTGAGGAACAATAAGTTAATTTTTTCCACCATTATGTCATTTTAAAAAAGAAATTTTTGTTGAAATACATTAACAAAAAATAAATTTGAATGAGATCCGAGAAACTAACATGGAGGCTGAACCAATGGAGAACAAATTCATAGTATATGAGAATACAACCTACTAGAAGGTCAAATAAGGAATCAAGCGCACTATAGAGATGCTAAGGTTTCCACATGGACAGTGAGAAAGGGGAATATGTTTTAGATGACGACACTCCTCTCTCATTCCATCGAGCATCAAGCATCACTGGGTAAAGCCACTACACCTTGGCTTAGGGCAATGTAATCCGAAATGGATTCCACATACGAAAACAAAGTATGTACTTTATTAGAAATACCTAAAGGGATACAACTGATCGATCGTAGAAATTTTTTTAAGAAAAAGCTTAATGTAGATGGACAAGTGGAGACTTACAAAGAAAGGTTAGCTATGAAAGGATTTCTTCAAATTCAAGGTGTTGATTATGATGAAATATTTTGGTCATAGCAATGCTTAAGTCCATTCGGATAATGCTGTTTACTGCTACACTCTACGATTATGAAATGTGGCGAATGGACATGAAAAAAACATTTCTAAATAGTGATTTAGAAGAGGTCATTTACATGTCATAGCCTAAGGGTTTTGTGAATGGTGTGAGCGAGGGAATAACTAGCAAGTTGTTAATATCTATTTATGTTCTTAAACAAGCATAAAAAAATTAGATTAATTGTTTTGATAAGGCAATCAAATAGTTTGGTTTTGATCAGAACACAGAAAAAGCATGTGTATATCAAAAAGGAAAGGAAAGTGCTACAGTGTTCTTGGTATTATACGTGGATGATTTATTAATGATTGGAGCCGACATTTCATTTTGTGAAAGCTTGGCTTTCCAAGAACTTCTCCATGAAGAATTTGGGAGAAGCAGCCTATATACTGGGTATAAAAATCTATGGAGATAGATCTAAATGGCTACTAGGATTGTCCGAATCCTTATACATAGATACCATACTAAAAAGGTTCAGTATAGAGAATTCCATATACAGAAATGTTCCGACCAACCTAGAATCATCCTTGATAAAAAGAACACTCCTTAAATTAATGTGGAGACAAATCATATGAAGAGAATACTATATGCATTAGAAATCAACTTCATAATATATTTTATGTTATGTACTAGATCGGATGTGGCTTACGCATTAGGATGCGTAAGCCGATACTAGTCTAATCCTAGAGAAAAACATTGGACTATTGTAAAATCCATCGTAAAGTATTTAAGACATACTAAGGACTTATTCCTTATACATGGGAATGGAGACCTCGTTATGAAGGGGAATATAGACTCCAACTTTCAAAGGGATATTAATGACAGTAAGTCAGTGTTAGGTTAAGACTTTACTTCAAACGGTAAGGCCATTAGTTTGAAAAGTTCCAAATATGAAATAGTATTTGCTTCCATGATGGGGGTCGAGTACATCACCCTCAATGAAGCAACTAAGGAAGTGGTTTGGATGTGCAAATTGATGAGTGAGCTAGGATTGATTCCTAACACGAAGAATCTAATGACATTGTTTTATGACAATAATGTAGCGATGTAGATCCCAAAGGAGCCTAGAGCACATAAGAAATCAAGATATATTCTTTGAAAGTTCTACTTTATCATAGAATTTGTTGAGAAGAAAGAAGTTGTGATTTAAAGGGTATATACATAGGACAACATAACAAATTCATTCACGAAAGGCCTAACTTGGTCGGTTCTCAGCAAACTGATTGAAGGGATGGAATTGAGATTCCATAATTAGTTCAAGTGCAAGTGGGAGATGGATGAGTTGGAGGTATGCCCTAGAGGCAATTCTATACTTTATTGTAAATTAGTAACTCTACAATAAAATCTCATTCGAAATTTTGGTAAACATCGAATACTCTAAACTACCACAAGATTAATTTAAATTATATTTGTTATAAATTAATTACTATTTATAAAATATTAACGATAAAATTTTATTTGAATCTGCTAACTTGCCTTCAGCCAAAGCAGATTTCAACTTAATTTAGCATATCAAAACAAGGACGAAATGATCCATGAACTTGAAAACACGTTCAGAAGGACTAGAAAATTGAACTCTAGAAAGTTTAGTGAAAAAATGAATAAGGCAATAATTCGATGCCGAGTTATTTAGGTCAGCACTGACCTATTTCATCTCTCATTTCTGCCTCCCAAACAACATAAACCTCTCATGCTACTCCAACAACTCGTGGCCAAGTGATTTCTCTAGGATTCAAATGAGCAATTCCAAGGGTTAACAAGGAGAAAGAAAAGAAAACAGCTAATATAAAGATCATTAGAATCAACTCAAAGTCAAAGGAAAAGAGTTTGGAACAACTAATAAAAGAGATTAAAGTGGACGTAAGTCAGAGATTATACCGAACCACTATAAAAATTCTTGTATGTTCTTTTCTTTCTTCTTGCTTTCGCTTTGATTTTGATTGAACTAGGGCTTTCATTTGATATTTGGATGTTGGTGCCAATTTTAGCATCAACATTTTGGTTCTTTCACCGAGAACAAGCCTAGATCTGAAATCTAGAAAAGATGAAGAGGCCTAACACAAAATTTAAGGCTAGAGGAAGCCAACCTAATCCTAGGGGCAGCCACGAGGCATCCTCAAATTCTAATCAATCCATCTACATGACCAGAGAAGAGGCGGAAAGAATGATGATCGAGATGCACGATGGAATGATAACTAGAAAACATGAAATATTTGAAGGGTTCTTACAAGGGATAGGACAACAAGGAATAGCTAGAGCTATAGGAATTTAGAACCAAGTACTAGGAACCAATATAGGTGTACATGGGGTTAGAAAAGAGCAAATTTGAGCGATGCCCCCACGAACAGGACAACTAGGTATCAACCCAAATCTACTCGATACTGAGAGTACTATAACAGAGGGCAATGTCAATGTAGATGCTAGGATGCGAGCAATGGATAATATTGGAGTTGAGAACATGAATCAGAACATGAATGATCAAAGATCGGAGGAATATGTGCTAGAACCTTCTCGTAGGAATGAAGGACAGAATAACGCCAGAGGAGAAGGTTAGAACGCTAATGCATAGTTAGAGGAGACATGCCAGAGCATGTGTCGGAGTTCCCCAAAGGAGCGGGCGGCAGAATATCGCTCTTAGTTGAAGACCATTCATTAGACGAGAAAAACTAAATAGCTAAGTTGGTAAGGAGGATAATTAGGGGTGGACCCCTAGATCAAAGCTTAGACGATGTGAGCAGGAATCCACTCACTTCTAATATCCTACATGTGAGGAGTCCCCTTAATTTAAGCTTCTGATCTTGGAAATGTATAATGGAAAGAAAGATTCGACTATCCATCTGATGAGATATCCAAAATATGGAGGTGTTGGGTGTTTTAGAGGAGGTGATGGGGCGGTGCTTCCCGTTACATCTAATGGATATAACGACGACGTGGTTTAGACAATTGGAGAATGGGTCAACTAGCACGTGGACTGACTTGGTGAATAAGTTCTTGAGACAGATCAAAGTTCATGTCTGAAGACCAAAAAAGTGATGATGCTATCAAGCATGAAACAAAGGCCCAGAGTGTCCTTAAGAAGCTATCTCATAAGATTCATGTGGTAGACGCAGAAGTCGACAAGCCGAATCCATCTATAATCTTAGTGGTGGTAGTATCCGAAGTCGCACACAAAACTGACTTCAAGATTGCTTTAGAAAGAGATCCGCTGATGGATCTCATGAAATTCTATCATGAGACCGAGAGATATTTTCACCAGGAAGACTCCGAAGCCAAGAATGCTAAATTAATGCTGTGGATGACAGAGGACTATCCGGAGCAAGGAACAGAAATGACAAAGGGGAAAAAAAGAGCTAAAAATGACTTTGGAGAATTAAAACAACAAAGAAGGGAGTCGAAATTCTTCTCCTATGCTGATTTAAAAGAAATCCTGAAGAGGATATATCTGGACACTAGAGGGTAGGTCCCTTATCGAAATCCAACTAGAAGGGAATTCACTGATCGGGAGAGAAAGTCCGGAAAGTTTTGCATCTTTCATGAGCTAGAGGGACATGAAATGAATGAATGTCGCACCTTCGCGATCTGATAGAGGAAATGGCTCGGAGTAATTAGATGCAGTAGTACGTGAGAAACCAAAATGTAGTGGTGTGACCGAGAAACCACCATGTGCAGGGAATGTATCAAGGAATAGTCAAAAATCAGGTCCAAGACTCGAAATCCCATAATCAGGATGGTCGGGAGGTAGGTTCGACTCCCTCTCTTTGCTTTTTCTTGCTTTGAATAATTAGGATAATAATAACCTTATACGGTTTACACATGTATGAGGCCTAGATTGGTCTCTAGGCATGCTTCAAGTTGGATGTCTGGGATGATTATTTAAGACAACAATAACCACGGACCGCTTACACGTGTACAAAACCTAGATTGGTCCCTAGGCACGCTCCAGGTCGGACGTCTATGATGGATAATTAGGATTTCTACTTGTTTTCTTTGATTTGAAACTTGACTCTTGAAAAATCCACTTGAATGTGATGATTCTTATTAATTAGTTTAAGTCCCATTCGGAGATATGGGACCAAAGTGCAAGGTGTAAGTCCCTTCATCGAAGAGTGGGTGGATGGGATTTTACGATATTGATCGCTTTAAGTCCGTCTAGAGAGACGAGACCGGAGTGCAGGGTGCAAGTCCCCTCGTTAAAGAGTGAGCAGATGGGCTTATACAATATTGATCGCTTTGAGTCCCATTAGAAGAGACGGGACCGAAGTGTAGGGTGCAAGTCCCCTCATCGGAAAGCGAGCGGATGAGCTTGTACGATATTTATTGCTTTAACTCCCATCTAGGGAGATGCGATAAGAGTGCAGGATGCAAGCTTTCTTGTCGAAGAGTGGGTGAAAGAGCTTATACAGAAAGTATATCGATCACCAGAGAGTAAACGGATGGCCTTGTTTGGTAGTTAGGTCCACTCGTCGGAGAGTGAGCGGATTGGGCTCAGCAGCAATCCAAAGAAATCAAACCCTTGATTAGCTGATAAACGACGGGAAGATCAAATCGTAGATTTGAAGATGAACAGTCCGGCCCTGGAGTGGATGCAGATTTCATAGAAGGATTCAAATGCCTTGCGACTATAGAGAGAAACATTAATCCGTGGTGTACACGGGATGGCTTGGATGTGAAATGACACCCTCAGATGAAGAATCTTGATCATGATTCATGGCAGACAATTAGCAACATGATGGAGTCCTTAGCTAAACCGAGTCTGGAACAACCTCAAATTTGCTAGAGAATATAAAGAAATTGGATGATACACCAGGATTGAAACAACCGAAGAGCTCAACTATGGGAAACTGAGTATTGGAACTTGCTCTTGAGCAAAGCACACCTTAAATTCAAAAAACATACTTTGGAGGACAAGTGTTAACTTGCCTTTTACCAAAGTAGATTTCAGCCGGATTTAACAGATAAAAACAAGGATGAAATGATTCATGAGTTTGGAAACACGATCAGAAGGACTAAGAAAGTAGAACCCCAGAATGTTGAGTAAAAAAAGATTAAGGCAGTGACTCGGTGCCGAGTTATTTAGGTCAGCACGGAATTTTTACATCTCCCATTTCTACCTCCCAAACACTTTGCACCTCTTATGCTACTACAACAATTCGTGGCCAAGTGATTTCTCTAACGTTTGAACAAGCAATTTGAAGGGTGACATGGAGAAAGCAATGAAAGTAGCTAATAGAAAGATCTTTAGAATCAACTCAAAGTCAAAGGAGAAGAGATTGGAAGAGCTAATAAAAGAGATTAAAGTGAACGTAGGCCGGAGATTACGCTGAACCACTACAAAAATTCTTGTATGTTCTTGTCTTTCTTCTTGCTTTGATTTTGATTGAACTAGTGCTTCCATTTGATATTTGGATGTTGATGCCATTTTTGACTTTAACAGAATCAATATTTAATAAAGTGCTCACATAATAGTTATATATATACATATTGATGAACGATATCGATAAACATTTAAATTAGATTTTAAGTGTGTAAATATTGATTGGGTTTGGAAAAATATATGGGCCCGTATATGCATAGGAATGGTCGGTCATGACTGGGAGAGACAGGGGTGTGATATTTATTTGAAGTATGAGTTTTGAATAAGTACGGAGAATAGGTAAAAAAGGAGACACTACATGTAAATCTATTTTTAGTTGCTAATATGGTTAGCGTTTGTAAACCAAGTGCTGCCATAGGCTCTAGGGGAAATGCTAAGGTTAATTTTTGCATACCTCGCCTAAAATTTTCATGATTTTTTTTTCTAAATACCCGTTATTTTTCATTTCTTTTACTTCTACTTCATAATTCTCTCAAAAAACCCTAATTGACGTCTCCTTAGTCCACCTCAGAAAACAACTTCATCAATCACTTTACCTTTGAAGAACCAAATCATCATTAATCTAAAATGCAATATAAACCCTAAATCGTTGATCTACTAAGGCACTTAAAAACTTCAGAGTAATCAATCATTATTGATCTACTTGGCCGCAATAG
This sequence comes from Allium cepa, assembly GCA_030765085.1. Classification (NCBI taxonomy): domain Eukaryota; kingdom Viridiplantae; phylum Streptophyta; class Magnoliopsida; order Asparagales; family Amaryllidaceae; genus Allium; species Allium cepa. The sequence goes on along the minus strand of CM060934.1, from coordinate 950,093,984 downwards.
TTCGACTCACCAATGTCGACTAGCACCTTCTCCTTCTTAGTCATAAGCTTTAAATCGTCATCTCACTAGCACCAACAAGCTGCTCAAAAGACCGACTCAGCATATGTATCAGCATTAACTTTATTTCTTCTTCCTATTCTTCCCATTCTCAATAGATCTACTATCTAAGATGATCAGGACGATGATCAAGTGAAGGCTATATGTGAATATCTGTTATTTGTATTTTTTTGAAAGAGCCCGTTTCATAATAGCAGTCGGTCTATAATCTAGTGTAGTGGTATATTGAATAGAATCAGTGGTATGCCCTAGGGGTAATTATGTAATTTTTTACATATATCTAACTCTGTGACCAATCCTGTTCAAAATGAAATGTGTTTTCTTTCTATTATATACTTGATATGATGTGCTATATTAACTAATTGTTTAGTTTTGGTATATTTAATAGAAAATCCATAAACGGTATGTTTTACGATAGTAATTACAGTATGTTGTAATCTTGAGCCGTTTGTCACAATAAGCATAACATTCTAAATGTTCCTAGTTAAGATATATTGTGACTAGATATCGACACATCCGTTGAGACTAGAGTACGTGATACTCTCGAAATGTTGAGTAGTGTATTACTCATGGCCGTTGGAGGCACCAAAGAGTTACGTACTGATAGTTATTGGATAACTACGAAGTTACTCACTCTAGTGTTTTCTATTGGTTAATATAGCCAAGGTCAAATAAAGAATCTTGAAGTAACTATGCAACACATGGTCTCAACATCCACCCTAAGTCTCGACTCACAAGGAAAGAAGACAACCTTTAGACATTGAAAGGTACGTCGCATTAAAGAAAGAAGTAAATAAAGTTCAATGTGCAAGTTCATCCATGAAGATCATTATCCAAGTTGTATTCCAATTATGTTCTTATCAATAAACCAAGTGGAAAATGGAAAAATCATATTGATTATCTGAATTTCAATCATGCATACCCATAAGATTCCTTAAATTCCCTTCCATATATGTTGGTATAAATAGATATCTTACACTACCAGGCATCGACCCATGGAAGGTCTATTTTAAAATTTAACTAATTATCCAATGATCCATCTTTTATCTTATAAAGCGAGGATAAATATAATATAACATAGATATATAACTGGGGAGGTATCAGTATGACAAAGGTACTCTAAACTATAGAATATCAGAGCATAGAATATCCCAAATGACCATATCAAAAGTAAATGAGTCAATATCTCTTGGATACATAAATGAATGCTGATAAATGACTCGTCTCTAATTACGTAAATAAGTATTGAATACTTAAAACACTACGTGATAGAATATGTATTGTACTAAAGCTCCAACAGAATGGCTAATATATAGCCACATGCCCGACCTGTCTATTGGACTACTCATGAAAGTATTTGAGAGATACAAAAGAAGGGATAACCTAAAAAACTTTAAGTCAGACAACAATCTAGTGTTAATGGCTCCTCTAGCTAAAGTAATGTTTGGACTTGATATATGTATATGTATATATATATATATATATATAATGCATGACTATAAGAATAATATATGTCTCGGTAAGAATGGTTTGAGACAGGCCTGGTGCACTTGTCTCATACCAATCTCATATACACACGAGCATTAGCATATAAAATAGATATATCTAATTTGTCAACAATGAAATGGGTATATTACTCTACATCAATAGGATATGGTGTCGACTATAAGACTCAAATAATATCATGCATTAAACAAGACATCCATGGCATCCAAAACCCCACTCATCCTCACAACGTAGAGCTCTAAGATATATGATGACAGGATGATCTAGCGATGGCTAAGGCGAGAAAGAGACATGACCTACTTGCCGTCGTAGCCTATTGATCTAAATGTCTTGTAATTAGCGTCCTCACTTAACCTTGCATGGCACCATCCTTTGAAGGTTACGCACTACCCACCTACAAGTATCCGGCCATGTGCAATTGGATTATGATTATAGGACATGGGGCTAGTGTGTCACACAATCTATCTCTCATAGTGACTACATAAGCATTTTGTCAACGCTTCATTGGCACTTATGCATGGTCAGAATTCCATTAGCAAACATGCCTAAGGCCGAACACTCATGTTAATGTCTCGTTTTGCATGCATAGCTTCTACTTGAACTTTCTTTCCTCTTATTATCCCATACCCTTCCATTGACCCAATATCTTTCTTCGTTGCCCTAAGAACCTTCGCTCGCCACTCCATTGGGTTGAAAATAAAAGTCCTTGTATTGCCACTAAATTTTACTAAGATATAGCCCTTTAAAACTACATTGATTTTGGACTTAGGATGAAGATGATATGGCTCGGGGAAGTTCTATTTTACCCTTGAAAAATATTCTTGACACCTTGGATATTTAGTAGAAAATCCATAAAATAAATATGTTTTTTAATAGTAGTTATAATGTGGTATAACTATGGAAATGTAATGACCTACTTTTCATACAGCCTAAGGGGGCAATTAACAATTCATGACCTACTCGAATTGAATGGAAAGGCACATAGTTAGGGAAAAAGAAAAAAGATAAAAAAAGAAACTAAGCAACACAGAATCTTACAACAGAGCGAATAATCTATAATATACAACAAATCTTTTCCCAAAGAAAAATGTAATATATATACCCTAATCAGGGTATACTAACCTATTTCTGCCCGGATATTTATAATAATCTGTCCTTACAATTGCTGAAAAATACAAACAATAGACAACACAGCGGAAGATGAAGAAATACGTAGATACATCTTGGATCTCTAACTCAATTTCTTGGCTCCAATGCTTCCAAAGAAATCTGTAAATATGCTCAGTCTGACACGAGTATTATAAAAAATAAAACCCGAGTCAGTTTGGAAAACTAGCATAAAAAACACACCCAACTAGGTTTTAAAGTTATGAAAAAACCTTTGAAATCAAAAGTATCTCGTAAGATCACGTCGCACATAAACACTGATAGGGTTTTACCTTACGATAACCAAAACAATTTTTATAGAAAATCTAGTGATATTATAATAATGTCTAGGGTTTTCAAGTAAATAATTAAAACAGCTGAAATTATAACATTAGTTAAATTCTAGCATAATTGGTATACAACTAAGAGCGAAGGCACTTATTGAGAAATGGTTTCCATACTATGAAAAGGTAAGGAACCACCTTCCGATGGTACTTCTCTTGTAACGACGCAGATTTTTTGACATTTAATTTTGAATATTTAAATAGTTTTAAATAATGGATTTAGAATGTAAATTAATTTTTGAATACGAGGATTCTGGTTGAAATTATAAACTAAATTTAAATTTCAAATATAATGATTTATCGTAATACGGAAATGGTGAATGATTGAAATTTGAATTGAATATGAATCGAAACGGTTTCTAATATGGATATAAATTCTATTTTAATTATAATTAAGTTAGTAAGTTTTTAAAATTGGAATTCAAGTGATTTCGTAAAGATTTGAAATCATTGATTTTATCGACGCTTTAAAATAGCGATCCGAGGCATAGTCTCGGAATTCGACAAAACTATTTCCATTGGATCCACAATAGTATATTATTATCACGTTTCAAATTTCGTAGTGGTTAGAGTTACCGTTTGGTCATGCGGGATAGAAAATGCATTGAAATTAATATTGAAAATTTATTATTTTGAATATAAAGTGTTTTATACTGTGTTGATTTATCTGATGATTGGCTTATAAATTCTGGTCAAATAATGGGATGCCACAACATCGATAAGAGTTTCTAAACACTTAAACATGGTAAATCGACAGAGTATTGTTTTGAAGTGGGTAAATAAAATAATTTTACCGTACTATATTTTGACATGAAAGAAATAATTTTCTGAAATTATTATAGTATATTGGTGTGTAGTTGTTATTATCTAAACAAAATTATAAAAAAAATTAAAATGGTTTGTCCCATCAAATTAAGTTTGTATAAGTATGGAATTATGATATTAATAAAAACTAAAAATGGATTCAAACCAGGATTTGGAAATTTAAATCCTGGAAATTTTTGGAAATGTTTTCCAAGGTGTTTTGAAATAAAATGATGGTGATATTGTTTTTGGAATAGAAAATGATTTAAATTGGATTTAAAAATGGATTTTTGGAAGTGATAAAGCTCTGAACTCACTTCAGTCACTGGAAAATAATCCTGGTGATAACTGCGTAGCATCATCAGTATTCATTTTCAAGTTTCTAGTTGATGGATTACTACTGTAATTATTTGGCTTCAGAATTGTTTTGGTAAAAATCAGGTTTTGATTTAAAAATTCCAAAAGTAAGATTTGATATACAGAAAAGAATATATATTTATATATGGGATTTCAAAATGATTTGAAATAGAACTGGGCGATTGAATTCTGAAATTTCCAATTAAATGAGAAGTGAAACCAAAAGAGAATAAATTTTTAAACAAAAACTTGGGTAATGTGAATTTCAATATGAAATTAAAAATTAACCTATGCAAATTAAATAAATTAAATTTGTAAAGGAAAATTGTATGGATTTGAATTATAGTGGAATGGTGAATGAATACAGAATTCGAATTATAAATAAAATTCGAGTATGAACTTAAGTTTTGAAGTGGAAATAAATTCAAGTGTTGTATAAATGGTTATAATAAACCTTGATATTTATTTTATGAGGTGAGTCATAAACAAATTAACATGAAATGAAATACAGGTTGATATAAAATGAAGTGAACAAGATTTTGTAAATGAATTGAATGTGTATCAATAGAAATTGATAAATCGAATTTGAACCAATTTAAAATAGTTGTAAGCTTAAGTGGCTATTTATTAAACGAATATCACCGAATTTCTATGGAAAAATTTAGTCGTTCGACGTAAGCGGAAGTAAGCAAAATTTGATGAACCAATAAAAAGTGAATAAATTGATTTAGAATCAATTGGGAATGGATATGAATAGATTGGATATGAATATGAAATGAATACGAATGAATTGTTTGTGAATCCCTTGGAATTGAATAAAATGGAATATGAATCGATTGAAAGTGAATAATTGAATGAAAGAATATTAAGGAATGATCAAATCATACATATGATAAAATGTAGATATTATGTGTACCAGGTTGTCAACAAATTACATGGACAATTCTCTAGGACATAAGCACATTATCGTGAACCAACCACGATATTATTTGAAGGAACTAACAGTTTATTAACGAAAAGTGCTACTTTTTGTCCAGACAAGGGTACCACAACTTCTTTTAACATAATATAAACATTGTGGAAAAGTTAATATTAACCGGATCATCTTGCCTAGAATTAAGCGGAACCTTAATCTTATTCGTATCATTTTTGGCATCCTGCTGAGCACACGTAACAGAAGCATCAACCTCTACCGCACCGTTATTAATTTGCAAAATCTACAGTGAGCAGTTTCGATTGTTTATCACAAATCTTGCATGAATTGAAAAATAATCATGTGTTGGTATATACATATATATATGGTTAAATTACTATCGTCGTCGTCATTATTTAAAAAAATAAATTCATTTGTATGTTGGCATATTTAGCTAACAGTTAAAGGAATCTACGCAGAATTCAAATTAAACCGGTGGCAATTTGTTCAGAATTGTACAAATACAAAAAGTACCACATACAGCACTCATTTAACCATCTAGCTAAAATATAAAGCTGAAAAACCGTGTGTAATTAAATCTCCTAGCTAGGATGTATACAAAAATGCATGATACTTGTATATAAGTTAAGCCCAGTAAGAATATATATTTCATGCCCGGTGATAATCAATGAATACTGTGATAGGCACAATTTCTTACAGATAGATTTCATAAAATCAAAGCATTGTCAGCTATAATTTTGTTAACTGATAGGATATACGAAAAAAAGATGACATGAGTAAAATTTGACTACTTATACCAATGTTTTCATTCTAACTCTAACTTAACATAAAAAATGCAGTTTATTCTAAGAAACTTTCAAGTGAGTTTATGCGAACCAATTATAATTTGAATAAATGATTTATGGATCAAAGTGGAAGTAAATAATTTGATGTTGGAACCTTGTATTTGCATGTACATTCTAATATACATGTCGTAACGTGTTTAGTTTATAAAATGGTTTATACACTCATGTATAACATGTTCGGTTTATGCAAATGGCATGTTTAACTAGTTAAATGAATGAAATGTTATTAAAATTTTATGTTTTGGAACTTACATGTTTTATATTGAGTAAGTACAGGTACAAGAAGAACATTTGGCTATATTTTGATTGCGTGATTGCATATAAATTGAGCGAGCTTGCTTAATAAATGCTAAAATAAAGTACCCCTACAAATTTAGCGCATGTAAATTAAAAATATTGTTATATATTGCATTTTCCGACCTGAGAGTCGATGTATATTGTTTTTATCATATTTTTCATATTGCAAAAGGCTCTTCATACAAAGAAGACTCTACAAAAAATTTTTGAAAATTTAGGGTGTTAGAAATATTTTGAAAATTTTTGTTAACCAAAATTTGATTTCAAATTGTAATTAAAATAAAGGGTTTTGGTTTAGAAATGGAAAACTAATTGTTTGGTTGTAAGTAAAAGCTTAGGAAAAATGAAATATCAGGTTTCAACTAAGTGGGTTTTAACAAGTTAATGGTATGTTGCATTTTTTCTACTTAGCAATTTCGGGGACGAAATTCTTTTACGGAGGGAATCTTCAAGTGTTAACAACTATTAATCATTTTTTCCATGCTAACCTGAAACTCAACGTACATCACTTTCATACTGCTCAAAAAAGTTTTATATATATATATATATATATATATATATATATATATATATATATATTAGATATTATAGATATATCTGATACAACATTGAATGATTTGGCTATGCCTACTTATTCAGAAATCATAAAACTTAATGACGTGGTAATATTTAGTGGCATGACTAAACAATAACATTTCAAAAAAATTCCTTATCACTTTCACTAAAGAAAAAAAAGAACTGCGATTATAAGGTAACGTTTAGTTCTATATAGGCATTTAGCTAATATTTACTTTAAAACTACGAATTAGCTGTCATTTATGGATACAAGATTTGTAATGTCAATATTTATTTTAAAGCTACGAATTAGTTGTCATTTATGAATAAAAGATTTGTAATATCTAAAAAAATAGATATAAAAAAATTCAAGAAGAAAAAAAGGAAAAAGGGAAAACTTAAGAAGCAGAACAAAGAAACTGAGTAGTGGTTTCTAACAAAATTTCAATACTACGCTTGAGGATGTGAGTTATATCTTGGTAGTATAATTCTCTTTGTCCATCAGTTATGCGATATAGTTATGCAACATTAGAATGTTGGAGAAAATCCCTTTAGATGATCGGTCTAAAGGAATAAAAAAAGCCAAAGCAGCGGAAAACAATGAACTAGATCGTGATTGTAGTGAGATGGAACAAACAGAGATAAACATCAGAACGGACGATCATAGATCAATGCAACGCAGAAAAATGAATAACAAGTTCTTCATTGTGGCTCCACTACCGCGAAGAAGTGTATGTCTACTTGGGGAGAGGAGATTTTATTAATCACTGAAAGATTAGTGTTACAAGATTGATTCACTTTTGGAGGCTATACATAAAAGAATTTATAATACATACAAAATTCTGCAGAGTTTCAGCTCTCTAGGATGGCTCTGAAATTGACTGAAATTAGCTCTCAATTTCGGCTGCTATTGTTGTTTAGAAACTCCTCTATTTATAGAGTGGAGATATGAGGAGGGGTAGCTGCTATATAGCAAATCTGGTGTTTGGTTTGGCATGCATCTGGTTTGATACGAAAAAAAACGCCGAGCAAAAAATTTGGACCGGCATTTCCCTTATTGCAGCGGCGTGCTCAAATACCGAACGAAATATTTCGTTCGGCATGCTCAATTGCCGCTCCATAATCACTGGATGAAAGAATTCTTTTGGCACTTCCACTTTACCGAATGAAAACCCTGCTACCAAAAGAAGTTTCCTTTTCTCACAGCTCCAAATTGTCGAACGATGTTTTCTTTTCCCTCCGCTCCAGATTGCCGAACGAAGCTTCCTTTTCTCATTTTCATGTCGCTCTTGCTCCAGCTGTGTTTTAAGCTCTGCGATTTCTTCTTCCTCCATTTGGCAAAATTTTGGAGCTAGGGTTTCGTCTCTTGAATTCGGTATCTTATTCAACAACCTCCACCTTGATACCGAATTCCAAGCAAGCCATCCAACTTCATCTACACTTTCATGCTCCAAGCAATGGATAGTTACCTAATGAGTTTCGACAATGCCATCACTCGTTACACTATGTCAACGAACTCTGGCAAGGCCAACGCTCATCAACAAAGTATTCGAAGTACCCGTGTAAAACCTATCAATCTCCACCATGAAAACAAACATCTCCATGCATCTCAGCTTTCCCTCCGTGCCACCTCGTGACACCTAGCACTTAATTAAGCGAATCAAGTTCGAGTAATGCTCGAACTTAGCAACATGCAACGACTTGGTAAACATGTCTGCTGCATTCTCCTTTGTGCGAATGTTCTAAAGTTGAACTAGCTTCTCTTCGCTCATTGAGACAAGAAACGACTCTCTCACCTCAATATACTTCATCCTCGAGCCGAATGCTAGATTTTCAGCTAAGTGAATTTCACTCTGACTATCACAGTACACATTCACTCCTTCATATGTGAAGCCCAAATCACACAGCAGTCTCCTCAAATAAAGTGCCTCCTTCGCTGCTTCAACCGCAGCTATAAGCTCTGCCCATGTAGTAGAAAAAGCCACAATCGTCTGCAACCTCGCTCTCCAACTGATCGTTGTTCCACCTAAGGTGAACACATATCCGGAGGTTGACATCCTTGGATCTCTATCACTGTCATAGTTGAAATCACAAAATCCAACCAAGTTGAATTCTCTTCCTCTACCTCCAAAGACAAGTCCATGGTTTGGAGTTCCTCTGAGGTATCTGAAGATACACTTCACTACTTCCCAATGCATCTTTCCTGGATTTTCCATGAACCTACTCACCAATCCAACAGCTTGTGCAATGTCAGGCCTAGTGCAGACCATGGCATACATCAAGCTGCCAACTGCACTTGCATATGGGACCTTCATCATTAAGCCTTGTCGTTTTTCGAGATCGGAGAGCCTTTACTACAAAGCTGTATGTGTAAAGGCATGAGTGCACTGATTGCCTTTGCCCCTTTCATGGTAAACCGAGCAAGCACCTTTCGAATGTACTCCTTTTGAGTGAGGCTCAAAAGTCCCAGCTTTCTATCCCTTTGGATTTCCATACCCAAAATTTTCTTTTCTTCTATAAGGTCTTTCATTTCGAATTCTCCTTTTAGCTTTTGCTTTAAAATATCGATTTCAGCCTTATCCTTGGAAGCAATCAAAATATCATCCACGTACAAGAGTAGGTACACTCATCTACCATTCTTTAAGTGCTTGAAGTACACACAAGTGTCTTTGATGCTACGATCAAAACTAAGAGAAAGCGTAAAAGAGTCAAACCTCTTGTACCATTGTCTAGGCGACTGCTTAAGTCCATACATTGACTTCTTCAATTTGCGAACCTAATTTTCATTCCCATCTAAAAAAAATCCTTCTAGCTACTTCATGGAGATGGTCTCATCCAAGTCTCCGTGAATGAAAGCAGTTTTCACGTCTAGTTGCTCCAGCTCCAAGTCATGAGCTGCGACGATAACGAGCAAAATGCGGATGGACGTATGCCTCACTACTGGAGAGAATATCTCATTATACTCCAATCCCTTTCTTTGTGAAATCCTTTGGAAACTAGTCTAGCCTTATATCTCCCATCATCCTTCACCTTGAATACCCATTTGCAACCTATGGCTCGGCTTTCTTGAGGAGGTGGTACCAAATCCCAAGTCTTGTTCTTTTTCCACGACTATAACTCCTCTTTCATAGCACATATCCACTTTGAATTGTTATATGACTTCAAAGCTTCATCAAGATCAAGCAGCTCCTCATGAACCACATGTAGGGCATAGTCAGACTGATCACCAAGGCTAAGGTTCGCAAACTGCCAATAACCATACCTTTCGAGTGGCCGAATATTCCTACGACTGACTCGGATAGGCACTGCTTCGTCTAAACTCCTTTTAGGTCCACCTTGAACCGAACTTCCTCTAGATTCATGCATATCACAAGCACTACTAGAAGGTACCTGTGGATTATCTTATGATGTTTTATCAACTGCATTTTCATCGACAACATCAACAACAACTCTACTATTTTGCTGGAACATGGGAACTTCTTCCATCTCCTTAGACCTATCAGAATCTTCTGATGTGGTAGATAACTCCTCCTTCAAATTGAACATAGCAGACTCATCAAAAGTAACATGTCTGTAATGAACAGTCTTTCGATCAAAAAGGTTCCAAATTCGATATCCTTGATACCATCGGTGCATCCTATTAATATGCCCTTTTATGCTCCAACCTCTAACTTATCATCACCAGTATGGTGAACGTACACAGGACAATCAAAAATTCAGAAGTAACCAAGATACACTGCTTTACCACTCTACTTCTCCTCTAGAATCTTCCCATCTATGGCTGAGCATGGAATTCTATTTATGATATGCGCGTAGTTGATAATGCCTCAGCCCAGAAGCCTCTAGACAAGCCTGCTTTAACCCGCCTTTTTGGCAAGGCCCTGAGCAGGCGGATTTAACTGAATTGACTATTAGTTTGTCGAGATTGAAATGCAATAGGTTTGAGCTAGTTGGATGGATAGATGGTCGGTCATGGGAGGTTCGGTGTGTGTCGTTCGGTCAAGTTGGCTCAGTCTTTGAACGAATCGGTATTGGGTATGGCTTGACATTGGTGACTGGGCATGGAGTGGTTCGACACTAGAGGTCGCTCGGCACAGAACACCGTTCGGCATAGGACGCCACTTGGCATAGGACCGCTTTTGGCATTTGGATGGATCAGCATGGTGTTGAGGCTACGTCGCTCGACATTGTGGCTCGGTCAGGTCGCTCGGCATTGAGGTTCGTCTAGGTTGCTCGGCATTGAGGTTCGTTAGGGTGGCTCGGCATTATGGTTCGGTCTGGGTCGCTCGGCATTGGAGGTGGCTCGGCATGGTTTGGGTTGGCAAGATGATGTGGGTCGGCTTCGATCTGGACTCCATGGTTCGGTGTACTGGAGTTCACGAGTGGGTCGGCATAAGCTAGTGGTTCGGCATGAAGGTCGTTCAGTCAGAATGAAGTGGATCGGGATCAGCACTCATCTAACTCCGAGTTGGCAAGAAAGTGGCTTCGAGTCGCTGAGCACTCTACTTCAAGTCGTCGCCAGGGAAACTCCCGTTCGGCATGTTGACTATGCGGGGTCGGTTATGATGATAATTCTGGTTTAGCTAAGGCCTTAATGGGCCATGGTTACTCAGGAAGCCCAACTACCTGGATTTGCCTATAAATACAGCATGTGGGTCTCCAGTTGGGGGGATATTCTTTTGGCTCTCTGACTTTCTCTTTTCTAAGGCTAAGGCACTCAGCCATTGTGAGACTTTGGGTTGTAACTGTAGTCGGTTATTATAGCAATAAAAAGGAAATTTCTAGAGTGGACATAGGCCATAATCAGCCAAAATACTATAAATTCTATGTCTTTACTGCTTTCTCTTGACCTTGTACTGTTCTTCATATTCTATCTGCAAGTTGTGACTGATATTTGGTGCTTTCACTTGGATTTGGGTGTTAGAGACAAATTCTGGCGCTAACATTTTGGCGATCTCACTGTGAAGGTAAGCACTTAGTAATTTTGGAGCTAGGAACTTGGATTCTAGGAAGTAATGGCTAGGCCATCGGCAAGGAAGCAAGTGACAGAAAGAAGTCAGCATGAAGTAAGTCAAGAGGCTTCCTCTAGAGCTAATCAGGCCTCAATCTATATCACGAGAGACGAGATGGAGACGATGCTGAAAAGGCTGGAGGACATGATACAGAACCTACTTCGATAGGTTGGACAAGTTGGAACACAAAGTCAAGGGAATGGACCAACCGCGGCTGTTGGCAATGCAGAATAAAAAACCGGAGCTGTAGAAGTTTCTGGAGGTCAAAACCAAGACCAGATTGGAGAGGTTGGAGGAAATCTGCCAAGGCCTAGGGGAAGACCTCCAGGACTGGATATTGGGAGAGCGGTGAACGAAACTCGGCAAGCAGGGACCAACGTGAATGTAAATGGCCAACATGAAGAGTACTACCCGAATTACCCCCTAAGACATGGGGGCAAGGTGGAGATGCAAACAGGGGACTTCCCCCAGATGGAGACGAGCGGACGGCTGGATTAATAAGAAGGATTATAAGAGGAGGACTACCAAGAAAAGGCTTTGAGGAGGTCAGTCGAAGTCCGTTCACTCTAGAAATCAGGAATGCAAGGAACCCTCTAGAATTCAAACTGCTAACAGTGGAGGACTATGATGGAAAATCAGATCCAACTATACATGTAACCAAAAACATCAGACATATGGAAGTGCCAGGGACATCTAAGGAAGTGATGGCAAGATGTTTCCCTTTATACTTGACGGATTTGCCTGCGGTTTGGTTCAGGCAGTTGGAGAACGAATCGATTAAGATATGGGATGAGCTAGTGGAATGCTTTATGCGATAGTTCAGGGTCCATGTGACACGACCTAAGAGTGTAATGACACTGGCATCAACGAAGCAGAGGTCAGGAGAGTTCGTGAGAAGTTTTCTTATGCGACTTAATGCAGCTGTGGCCTTGGTAGATCGCTCGGATCTATCAATGATTTTGATGGCGATGGTAGTAGGGATTGTGGAAGGCACAGAACTCAAGGATTCATTAGCACATGATCCACCATAGGATCTTGGAGAACTCTATCATGAGGTTGAGAGATTCATTTGGCTAGAAGATTCATGCACCAAGAGGCAGGAAATAAATGCCATGCAAGGCGAAGGAACCTCCAAGGAACAGTCTGGAATAGACAAAGGAAAGCAGAAGTAGGATGACAGATACGATGGTATTGACAAACGGAAGAAATTTCGAGAACCCAGATTCAAACAATACGCTGACTTGACAGCAAACCTGGAATGGATTTACACGGAGACTCGAGGGCAGCTCCCCTATCAAAAATCACCCAGGAGGGATCCCACTAAATGAGAATGCATGAGCGGGAAGTACTGCCTATTCCATGAGCTGGAAGGACACTCTACGGATGAATGCCGCCACCAGAAGGATGTGGTGGAAGAACATGTTAGAAGTGGTAGGTTGCCACAGCAAGTAAGGAATCAGACAAGAGCAATGGAATACGAGAAAGTATCGCTTGGATCAACCAGGAATGACCTTGGGTGGGGCTTACGACTCGTCATCAATTGATCTTGATGGCAAGGGCCAAGTTCAGGACTTGAACTTTGGTCGATTACATAAGACTCTTAGATTTTGATGTCAAAATAAAATGGCTATTCCACTTACGCATGTAAGTGAACCGGAGAGATGCCCGGACATGCTCTGAGATGGTAATAGACCACTCTGCCCAAAGAGGCAGTATCTAGATTTTTCCTTTGTTTGTGATTGAACATTTGAAATTTTAATTTAATAAATGAAATCGAATTTCATAAAATAAAACTTTGACCATAGAGTTAAAAAATGAATATTGGATGTCAATTTGAAATTAATTGCTTTATGACCCTTCCTAGAAAGACGAAGTCCGGAGTGGCGCAAGAAGTGAGTTGCTTCGTCGGAGAGCGACAGGAACAACTCACTTATCGTTGTCCCCCATTAACTGGGAGTGATTGGATCGGGGTTCGATAAGAGCCCGAAGTGGCTGCAATCAACCTAGGATTTAAGCCATGACATCGCTTAATGTTCAAGAACGCTGAACGGTAGTACAAGGAGTGTTGCCGCTTCGCTGGAGAGCGACAGGATCGGCTCACTCGATGCTGTTTCCCCTTCACCGGAGAGTGACAGGATGGGATCTAGCAAGAGCCCGGAGAGGCTATGATCGGTCTAGGATGACCAAGACATCGCTGAATTCCCTCGCTGGGGCCAGAGTGCAAGGGATAGAAAGCAGCACCGAGCGCGACCGGATCTTTCTATTCGCTCATTAAGTTTGGAATGGACTTAGCAAGGGTCCGAAGTGGCCGTCAATGGTCCAGAGAGGCCATAGGATTGTATTACTGATTTCCATAAGTTGAAATGGATACAGATTCGGCTTCGAACAGCCACGAACCTAATTGAAAATACTACTGCTATGGATAAAACATGGACTTTGCACATTGGGTTTGAGACTATTCAAAACACACCTTCCGATAGTAAGGCATGTTTTGGGAGGCAAATGTTAACCCGCCTTTTTGGCAAGGCCTTGAGCAGGCAGATTCAAGTGAATCGACTATTCCTTTGTCGAGATTGAAATGCAAGGGGTTTGAGCTGGTTGGATGGATAGATGGTCGACCATGGGAGGTTCGGCGTGAGTCATTCGATTAAGGTGGCTCGGTATTGGGTATGGCTCGACATTATTACTTGGCATGGAGTGGTTTGGCACTAGAGGTTGCTCGGCACAGAACACCATTCGGCATAAGACGCCGCTCGACATAGGACCCCGTTCAACATTTGGATAGCTCGGCATGGTGGTGAGGCCATGTCGCTCGACATTGTGGCTCGGTCCGGGTCGCTCAGCTTTGAGGTTCATCAGGGTCGCTCGGCATTGAGGTTCGTCGATGTGGCTCGGCATTGTGGTTCAGTAAGGGTCGCTCGGCATTAGAGGTGACTCGACATGGTTTTGGGTTGGCAAGATGATGTGGGTAGGCTTCGATCTGGGCTTCATGGTTTGGCGTACTGGAGTTCACGAGTGGGTCGGCATAAGGTAGTGGTTTGGCATGAAGGTCGTTCGGTCGGAATGAAGTGGATCATGATTAGCACTCATCTAACTTTGAGTTGGCAAGCAAGTGGCTTCGAGTCGCTGAGCACTCTACTTCGAGTCGTCGCCAAGGAAACTCCCGTTCGGCATGTTGACTATGCGGGGTCGGTTATGATGATAATTTTGGTTAGGCAAAGGCTTTAATGGGCCAGGGTTACTCAAGAGGCCCAACTACTTGGATTTTCCTATAAATACAGCATGTGAGTCTCCAATTGGGGGGATCTTCTTTCGATTCTCTGACTTTCTCTTTTCTAAGGCTAAGGCACTCAGCCATTGTTAAACTTTGGGTTGTAACTGTAATCGATTATTATAGCAATAAAAAGAAAATTTCTGGAGTGGACATAGGCCGGAGTCAGCCGAACCACTATAAATTCTATGTCTTTACTGCTTTCTTTTGAACTTTTACCGTTCTTCATATTTATACACTCTACATATATTCTATCTGCAAGTTGTAACTGATATTTGGTGCTTTCACTTGGATTTGGGTGTTAGTAACCAATTTTGGTGCTAACCCCCGCCATCAATCCCAAGAAACAAGCCTTCTCCAGTAGAGTCCTATTCCCCCTTTCCGCAACCTCATTGGATTGCGGATCGCTGGATGTAGTGAAATGTCTCTAAATGCCATGCTGTTTATAAAAGTCGAGGAACTCCCTAGAGACAAATTCATCGCCATTATCAAATCTCAACACCTTTAACCTAGAACCAGATTGGTTCGTAACAAGTGCTTTTTAGTCTTTAAACTTCTCAAAACTCTCTGATTTGGCCTTCATCACATACATCCATACTTTTTGAGAAAAGTCATCAATGAAAGAGATAAAATACTTTGCTCCTCCAAGATAAGGAGTAGAAATTGGTCCCCAACCATCTGTATGCATGTACTCAAGTACTGCCTCGGTTTATGGAGTCCAACTCCAAAAGATACTTTAGTTTGCTTGCTTAACACGCACTCTTGGAAAAAGTCCGTCTTGTCGAAGATTTGTCCTTTGATCATCTTCCGTCTTCGAAGCAACTCTAAGCCATTCTCTAAAATATGATCCAACATGAGATGCCAAAGCTTTATGGCATCCAATGCACGAGAACTATCTACTCCAACACATGAATCTCCAAGAACTGTGGTTGCTTTCAATAAATAAAGATTTCAGAACACATCTCCTTTCATAAGAACTAGTGCAGCTCTCGAAGCCTTCAGACTATCCTTCTCGATAGTTACCTTGCACCCCAAAGAAGCCAATTGTCCTAAAGAAATTAAGGGCTTTCGAAGACATGGAATATACCGGACACCTGTTAGAGTGTGTATCGCTCCATCAAAACATCTTGATCCTCACTGTACCTTCACCCATTACTCTACAACTAGCATCATTACCCATAAGAATAGATCTTCCCTCCCATCCAATGGAAGAATTGAAGTAATCCTTATTAGGCGTCATATGGAAAGACGCCCCCGAGTCCAGCACCCAATGGTTTGAGACATCCGACACTGCTGTAGACAGCACATCGTCAGATACAGACTTCTTCACTGCAGATGATGAAGACCGTCTTCTTCCTTCTTCTTGAAATCTGGACAATCCTTTTTCCAATTACCAGGTTTCTTGCAAATAAAGCACTACCTTTCCTTAGACTTTCCTCTCCTGCCATTACCGGGCTTTCTGGACTTGTAATGCCCTCTAGAGTGTCAATTCTTATCATTTTCTCTATCTCTTTCGACAAACAGGCCATGACTACTACTTCCACCTCTACTTCCTTTACTTATCTCCTTCATCTGGTCTCTCAAGCCCTCAAACAAAAGGCCTGACTTCACATCTTCCATTTTCAATGTGTCTCTTGCGAAGATAAGGCTGCAAGCAAAACTTATGTATCACTTTGGAAGAGAACACAAAAGAATCATTGCCATTTTCTCCTCATCCACCTTCAAGTCAACAGTCTACATCTTCATCACGAGATCATCAAAGAAATTAAGATGTTCCTTCACTGAAGTACCCTCTCTCATCTGCATGGTGAAAAACATCTTCAGTAATATCAGATGGTTAGTTAGAGATTTTTTCAAGTAGATATTTTTTAGCTTGGTCTAAATTCCCCTAGCAGTGGTCTCACTGCTAATCTCTGAGATAACATTCTCTCCAATAGCTTGTTACAAACTAGTAAATTCTCATTTCTCCATCTCCTTCCTTTCCACGACTGAGATGTCAGCCATCAACTCCTTAGGGGAAAACACTACTGTATGGACTTCATTCCTCATTAGAACAACCTTCATCCTCCATTACCACTTCTCGAAGTCTTTATCCCCTTTCCATTTCTCAATTGGCAACTGTGATCCTGATGCGTTATACATCCCTCTAGTATATGGTCTTATAACAACTGGAGTCGCTTCACCTCCTGCCATAGTGTCTAACACTCCTCAATCAACCTTGCATCTCTAATACCAGATTATTGGGTAAAATCCCTTCAGATGATCAGTCTAAGGGAATAAAAAATCCAGTGCAGTGGAAAACAATAAACTAGATCATGATTGTAGTGAGATGGAACAAACAGAGATAAACACTAGAACAGACAGTCACAAATCAATGCAATGTAGAAAAATAAAAACACCTGTATTTATAGTGGTTCCACTACCGTGAGGCAGTGTACGTCCACTTGGGGAGAGGAGAATTTATTAATCACTAAAATATTAGATTTACAAGATTGATTTACTTTTGGAGGCTACACATAAAAGAAATTATAATACAGACAAAATTCTGCAGATTTTCAGCTCTCTAGGATGACTCTAAAATTAGCTCTCAATTTCGGCTGCTGCTGTTGTCCGGAAGCTCCTCTGTTTATAGAGTGAAGATATGAGGAGGGATAGCTGCTATATAGCAGCTATGTGTTTGGTTCGGCATGCATTTGCTTTGGTTCGGCAAAATGCCGAGCAAAAAATTTGGTTTGGCAAAATTCTGCACTTTGGATAGTCATGTATCTAAATTGATTAGTAGCGTAATATTGAAAGAAAATAAAATGTACAAGACTACCAACTTTATGTTCTTGAGAAGAAGTTTTAAGTATATCTCATTGTTGGTTAAATATTTTGTTGGCCTGCAGCAATATGGTCTTGTCTATTTCCTCTGATGATTATATGCTTTATGCTTTTAAAAGGAGTGTGCTGCAAATGAAGAAATGGAGCTGCTTGAAAAGGTAGCATATATGTTTGCTAGTTCATGTGCTAGAAAGATGGAGCCGGTATGCTTTCTCTGTTCTTTTAGTATGTAAAAAACAATATTGCAAATAATGCCTAGAAACACATTTATATACTATATACACGGAGTCTAAGACTCTAAAATCACATTAGTGGTACAATGGATAACCGATAAAACAATACACATTGAATTATATGCTAATCAAATACAAATGATACAAGTTTATATTGTAACTGACCTTGCAATCAATAATACCAAAAAATAAGTGTAAAGAAAAGTTTCAAGCTCATTCTTTCACATGTTTGTTTTATAAAGCTTAACTTGAGAACTAGCTACTTAATGTTTTCGTCTTTTAATCCAAATCAAGTACGTATAATAAATAACTTTTCCTTTGCAGGTGGATTGATATATTTGATGGAAAAAATAGTAAAATACCACAGCAAGTTATGAATTCAAAGTTACTTTTGATGATATAACATCATTTTGGTTTGTATGCTTGTACGTATTACTAATTTTGGTTACTAGTTGCTTCTTGTTCTACATTGAAATATTATAAACTTATTATCTATTTTGATGTAAGAATATTGCATAACCTTATTATTTAATGTTTCATGTTAATTGTAAGACGTGAGATTAATATAATATGTTGATTATAAAATGTGTGATTAATATAATATATGTTTGTTATGAAATATATGTGTTTATATAAATTGTGTTACACATAAATTGTGGTTGCATATAGAACTGGAATCTGTTATATATTGAGTAGAAAAGTAGGACAACATTTATAAAATGCTATGAAAATATTTAAAAGAATTTCTAAATCGCTATAGAAAATATTAAATAGCGTCTTCAAAATGCTATAAAAGGTATAATAGTGTTTTCGGAACGCTATAAAATCACTATAAAGTAGGACCTAAGCCTTCCAGAAAAACGCTGTAAATAAATATCATAGAAATAAAAGAAACGCTGTAAAACGTATTACGACATCAAAAAAATGCTATAGATGCATGGATTTTACAGCATTTTCTGTTTTGCTATGGTAAATGTCTTACCTATAATGACATGTTAATATACAGCGTAGTTAAAAACATGGTTAAAGTTGTTTAAAGTGTTATCAAAACGGTATGATATGTACATTTTGTTGTAATGGTTGAAGCCATTTTTATACTAGCGAATCAGGTGGCCTATGATCTACAAGTTGCAGCTACCATCTTCATAGTTCTTAGTTAATTTAAATTTTATACTCTCCTTAACATTTACTTTCACATGATGTAGTCGAAGATAGACACTCTGTCGTACACTTTTCTTAAATTAACACTAATTCTACCCCTGTTTTGTACTGTTTTATAAATGAACTATTGGCAAAAGATTCATAGGATTCCCACACTTCAAACAACTTGATTCATCACATTTTTTCTTTAGTTTAGTTTTCCTTTAAATATTTTTCTTTTTCCAGTTATATACTATTGTTCCAAAACAATGAACCTCGGCTGAGTCATATGTGTACATGTCACTATCTTGAAGACGTTTCGGCTATCTTCTCAGTGGTGCAAATTAGTCTAGAAAAACGCCGCCACTTCTAGAATAAAACCGTCTCTCTTTTCTGCTTTTTTTGTATCGATTTGTTTGCATAAACGAAATCGACTTTAAATGCACTTAAAAATCACTTTCATATTCATATGGTATCCATAATATCGTAAGCACATGAATATGAAACAAAATCATGGATCCAAAAACAACTTTTCTGATTACATTTCCCAAAACGTGTTCCATATCGAATTATATAATCCCCATAGTTTCCTCATTTGGATCAAATATAATTATTACATAAATACACCGAGTGATATATGAGGATGCCTCCTTGGATGACCAGAGTACTAAATAGTCATAACAGACTTAATACAACATAGCAGAAATAGAAACATAACAATTTCTAAATAGCTAGCATCATCCTCCATCATGTCTCCGGGAGTTTTATTCGTCCACCTATTAAATCTTGAAAATCCTCAACACTCAGCCTACTCAAATCAATTTTGAGCACCCGAGAGTTCAAGGGGAAAGACATTAACTTCGAGTCAGACATAAAGCCTAGTGTGATTAATAATATACATCTCGGTTATATGATATTAAGTGAGACCACATCGCTTAGCGGAAAAGGTTTCCCTTCACTAATATCCTTCTAAAAACATATCTTTTACAAACCAAAACCCTGCAACCAAACTGGTTAGAACAATAATATCAATATCATGTAAGCATATAAATCAGGTAACCAATAAACAATCTGTCCAAACACTATAGTTTTGTTTGGCTAACTACTAACCTTTGGTTGACTTGGGCCTACCAGACAAAATGAACAAATAATCATACTTCTGTTAAATACTCCTCTTCTGGACGGTTTGTCCCTAACTTACTTCTCTTAGGGTCAACTGATCCTAATGGTTTTGTGGCTCACCAATAACCCATCTCTATGTTGTATACTCCTTTCTGTATATAACATTATTTTAGTCTTACCTATGACAAAGCCCTACACCATGGAATTTTAAACTTATATTAGCTAGGGGCTACTAGCTAACATATAGGGTCCAACCGCATACCAGTCCCATTTGGTATTCTAATATCTAAGTCATTTTACTTAGAGTCATCTACCTTAAAATTTTCCTCGAAAACATTTCTTTCAAGTTGATTGAATCCTTTAAATCATACTTAAACAAGGAAAATATACTCTATGCTTTACTCAAATCACTTGCCATGCTATGTATACTTTACCCAAAACATCGTTGACAAAAACATTCGAGACCTTTGAAAGTACCACTTTCGAAACCATTGAAAGTACTCGTTTCGATACAAGTAAACTACTTTACTTTATAACCTAGGCCGAAGGCCGAAACATACTTTTTGAAACCCTTTACATTAACCCTTTGTAAACATTGAAATCATCTCTTTCGAAAGCCTTGTAAAACCATAGACATCATCCTTTTTAAAACACTTTAAACATGTCTCTAAAACCATTGGAAACCTTCCATTCAAAACCTTTCAAAAACAGTAGGGAACCACCACTTTGAAACCTTTATCATAAACCTTTCGAAAGAATTAAGTTCTTTACATAAATCAAACCTTTCGAACCATTTAGGTTCAAGTAAAACATGCAGAATAACCTTTTTGAAACCATTCAAAACTATTCCTTTTGAAACCTTTAGGTTTAACATTTAATAAAAAAAGGGCCGTAAAACAACTAAGTCGAAAGTACTCTTTCTAAAGCAATTTCCTAAGTAAATAAGTGGATGGTGTTGAAACCAATCCCCACGAAAGCATTGGAGAAGCGGCTTCGGTTTTAAAACAAAAAAACCCTTTCGAAAGCATTTCTTTGAAAAGCAAGATGCAGCAGCTAGGGGTTTTGACCTTTTCGAAAGCTTCTTTATAAAAACAAAAGCGCAGCCTCTTTCAAAACAATTCTTTAAAACCTTTTGACCAAGTCGAAAGATATCTATGTCGAAAGCATTTTTTTGAAAGCAAAGTAGGTGCATGTCCTTTTAAAATAAAAGTAAGGTTTCGACCCCTTCGAAACCCCCTGTTTCGATCCAATACCTTTCGCATATGTTCAACTCACTACGTACCAACTCTTTGATACCATGCTCATTTTTCGATGGAGATGGAGGTACGAGAACTTCGTCGAAAGGTGCTGCCGAAAGTGGAAACACGGTAAAATTGATTTTTAACTTTAAAAAGCAATTCTTTTCAACTAACCTGCCTTGTTTGTAAACATATGATTGGTCGCTAATTTCTTTTACAAATCCTTTTTTTAAAAGTGCTGCCAAATTTCAGAAGTAAGTAATTTAAAAGATTTACAAAATGCCTCTTCTCCTTTTATAAATATATAGAATATTTAAGTCCCATACCTTAAATAATTTTTTATACTTATTAAACACTTAGGAAAATTCTACAAAAATTCCCAAAAATCATTTTTAATATGTTTTATAACACATATTAATTTATGAACCGAAAAATATAAATTAGCCATATTTAGTTTTAAACCCAATTAACCATTTTCTTCACTAGAAAATTAATAATAAATCCACATTAATTTGAAAAATAATGAAATTTGAAACCCACCTCTAAAATATTATTTCTAACCATATCTCAAAATAGCAAAGCATTTGGATGTCATCTAATAGGGTTTTGACATTAAAACTTGTCATAAAATCCATATGAAATAGCATAAATCATCAACAAGCATATATATATATATATATATATATATCCATTTTAACAATCAAAACATGGAAAAACATTTGCAAAATAATTCAGATCTCAATCTAGAACCAAAAATAGTAAAAACATGAGATGTTACCTGTCATTCACCATAGCTTTGTAATTAAGAAGTTGAGATTTGATCTTAGATTAAGTTGCTTAAGCTTCTTCCTCTTATCTTCTTTTTGTTTTCCCCTAATGGTGGTCGGCCTCTTTGGCATTTGATTATTGATTGTGAACGAGAATAATGAACGTGAGTGAGGGTTTATGGTATAAGAATGTTACTTATTCCTATATTGCCCCGATCAACTATCCTAACTTATTCTATTTCATTTTCCCTTAGTTCATTTGTTTAAATGGCACGACTACCTCCTAATTACACAGCCCATAATCCCTTAATCATTTACATTATTTCATTTAATTTAACTAGTTAAATGTCCTAAATAATGTTACTAAAAATTAAGGTCGTTATCCTTGCATAATCAGATTGCCTTACACCTTTACCAATGTTTTTAAATAGTTTACACTAGAATCATATGATGTAGATGCAGGTTTATAGTTAAAGTAATCGTTTTTCTTCAGTATCTTCTTAATGTAATGAGATTGATCCAAAAAAATTCCCTTGTCTGACCTAGTAATCTTAATACTATGGATTAACTCGCTTCACCTAGATCTTTCATATCAAAGTTGGCACTTAATAAAGATTTAACAGTGTTTATGGTATGAATGTTTGACCCAAAAATAAGTAGATCATCCACATACAAACATATAATAATGCAAATGTCGTTCTCAGATTTATAATAAATACATTTGTCACTTTCGTTAACTTTGAAACCATATGAGATTATTAAGGCATCAAAATTTTCATGCCATTACTTAGGCGCTTGTTTTAAACCGTATAGATTTATCTAGCTTGCAAATTTTATATTCTTGACCATGAGTTACAAAACCTTTAGGTTGATCCATATAAATTTCCTCTTCTAATTCACCATCTAAAAAGGCAGTTTTAACATCCATTTGGTGTATTATCAAATGAAGAATGGATGCAAGTGGAATTAGTACTCGAATGAACGTAATTCTAGTTACCGGTGAAAAGATGTCGAAAGGTCTACATTTTCTCTTTGTCTAAACGCTTTTGCTACTAAACGGGCTTTATATTTATCAATCGTGCCATCAGGTTTTAATACCTTTTTAAGTATCCATTTACAGCCTACAGATTTACAACCAGATGATAAATCTACTAAGTGCTAAGTCTTATTGGATTCCAAAAAATATATCTCATCATTTATAGATTCTTGCCAAAAATCAGCATTGAAGATAAGGCTTCTTGGAGGTTTAAGGGATCCCCCACTATAGTAAAAGCACAAAAATATAAAATATAATCTTTTATGATTCTTTCTCTTTTACTTCTTCTAGGTTCATTTTCAAAAAATTCATTAGGTTCTGTTCTAGTAGGCATACTAGATGTGCCTCCACTATTCTCAATTTAAAGGGAAATCTCAATTCATAAAATCAGCATCATTAGATTCTATTATATTATGTGCATTCAGATCATAAAAGTTAAATGCTTTACTATTAATAGCATAGCCAATAAATACACATTCATATGCTCTACTTGCTAATGTAATCCTCGTAGGGTCAGGTATACAAACATATGCTAAACATCCTCAAGTTCTAAAATACGGTACATTCGGTTTATAATTTCATAAGATTTCAAAAGGTGAAATTTTGCTTTTTGACTTAGCGATTCTGTTCAGTACATAACATATAGTCAATAAAATTTCTCCCCAACAATGCAATGATGCACCAGAATTAAGTAAAATAGCAACAGCTAATTAAGTTAAAGTTCTATTTTTCCTTTTAGCTTTACCATTCATTTCAGGTGAATATGATGCAGTTCGTTCATGCACTATTTCATGTGAGTTGTAAAATTCTATAAAAAAACTTGTTTCATATTCAATTCCTTTATCCCTACATTGTCTTTTAACTTTCTTACTAGATTGTTTTTCAATTTTGGTTATAAAGGATTCAAATATCTCAAATGCATCATTTTTATTTTTCATGAGGTATACAATTATCAATGAAAGTGATAAAGTAGTGGTGTCCATTTATAGTCAATGTGCCATCAAACTCACATATATCATAATGAATCAAGTCTAAGGTTTCTGATCCTCTAGTTATAGATTTATATGGAGTTTTTGTTGTTTTTTTTGACTACTAAATTCACAATTTTCAAAATCATTTAATGACATATTAAGGATTAAATCTAAGCTGCTCATGTTCTTTGTTATTTGTTTATTTATGTGACATAGTCTAGAGTGCCAAATATTAAAATCACACAACATATAAGCATAAGCGGACATTTTATTACATTCAACATTCAGTTTAAACATGTCATCAGTTGCATAACCTTACCCATAAACATACCATTCATAGTGATGGTGTACAAATTAACCCCAATTGTCTGTTTAAACCCAGCCATATTAAGAAGAAAACCAAAAACAAGATTCTTCCTCGCCTTTGAAGTGTGCATTACGTCTTTCAGAATAACAGTCTTCCTAGATATAAACTTCAGCCCTACGCTTTCAAACCCAACAATAATAGTGGCGTGATAGTCTCCCAGTAGCACTTTCTTGTCCTCAGTCCTCATATATGTTTTGAATATAACATGGTCATAGCTGACATGGTGTGCATCGTCGGTATCTACCCACCAACCCTTTGATCCCTCAATAAGGTGAATCTCAGAAATCATGGCCGTAAGTGGCTCCTCAATCAGGCTAGTCTGTGGTGTAAAGCTTGGCCTGTAATGACACTTGCGTGCTATATGACCTGGTTTTCCATACTTGTGACAAAGAAATAATTATCAAGTCATTTTTTTAGGGTGGTTTTTGCTGACCTCTTTGGTTCCCTAATGAGTTCAGATTCTGTTTGTTGCAATTTTGACTAAGCTCCCAATTCTGATTCTTAAAGTTTTTTAGATTCAATTTCAAAAGCACAACCTTCTTAGTGTTGCCTGAAACAGTAAGCACTTCTTTCATATCATGTTTACGAGATTCCTCCTCAATACGAAGGAGATTTTTCAGACTTTCTACTGAACATTCCTTAGCCTTATGTCTAAGGTCATTCTTAAATTCTTTCCAACTATGGGGCAATTTATCAATCAAGACTGCAACATGTAAATGTTCATCGATAGTCATACCTTCAGACGATCTCATAAGAAATTTTCTTGAGCACATGAGATTGCACTATACTGACCTGTCATCCATCATTTAATACTTGAGGTAGCAGCTAATATCATACTTCTTCTCTCCTGCCTCCTTTGTGTCATACTTTCCCTCCGGTGCTTTCCAAATCTCATTTTCTATATTATCGAAATTATAGTAGTCGTACAAATCGTCATTGAGACCATTAAGGATGAAATTCTGCATAGATTATCCTGCTCCATCCAAATCTGTAGCTCTTTTTATTTGTCTGTCCAGGCTTGCATCTTCTCTATCTCAGATGTGTCTGTCTAGTAGTTGTGGATTGCCTGTTGTCAGCGATGCGACCGTCTTCTGCATAATAAAAAAGAACTCTATCTTCTAGTGCCATCGTTTGAAATGCAGGCCCTCGAATTAGAACAGTGCAACAATATCATCGAAATCTAAAACATTAATGTCGGCGGGAGTCGTCCAAGGTGTAGCAGAAGTCATTGTTATTGTCATATCCAATTTGTTGCAAAATAATGAACTTCGGCTGAATTGTGTACATTGTGCCTCTCTGGAAGATGTTTTGGCGTACTTCTTGGTGGTGCAAAGTAGTCTAGAAAAATACCGCCTCCTCTAGGATAAAATAGCCTCATTTTTTACCTTTTTATTATGCTATCGATTCGTTTGCACAAGCAAAATCGATGATAAACGCACTCAAAAATCACTGCTCATCCTTCTGTTTTTAAAAAATTCCATCGAGAAAAAGATAGGGTTGCTGAACATATATTGCTTAATTTTTTTCTCATCTAAACATTAATTAAATAAATGAAATATAGAAAAAAACGTTACTGAATAATGGGTAACATCGGCTCAAAAAAGGAATCTTGAATCTACTGTTTCAAAGAAATTAACAGTTTGAAAACACAAAATAGCATTCATCCAAAAATAAAAGTGTTACACAACAACAAGCCCAAACCTGAACACGAGCCCAAGCTCGTGCCCAGGCCAGGCCGAGCCTAGTCGAGCCAAGTTCGTTGGTTGATGCACACATGTGTGGTGTTTATGCATAGCCTCCCTCCTCACAAAAGAGCATTATTGGATACCCAAAAAGCCTAACTAACCTTCTAATAATCAAATATAAATACTTGATTCTTTTCTAATAGTCCTACAATGTGAGACTATTCACCAAATAGTTATATACACTTATTCCAAATTTTAATAGTTCATTTAATATCAAAACATTTCCAATACTATTTAATCTACATAATTCTATGTGTTAGGTATTCAAGTAAATTAGTTTGCTCTGTTCTTTCAGATTTAACTTTATGTTATAGTTGTTATAAGTATATGAATGATTTGTTTCATGTTCATCACAGAAGGTACAAGCATAACAATCGTTTTGTTAATTACGTAATTAATTAAGTTTAATTATGGTTAATTAATTTTAATAATGATTTATGAAATTTAATTATGAAACTAAATCTAGTTTTTGAGAATAGTTGATTTAATTTATTTAAGAAATGAGTTTCATTTCTTAAAGTGGATTTCAATTAAAACATGAAATGTTAATATTTTACAAAAAATAATGAAAATAACTTTTATTTGCAAAGGTTATGTTTAAATTTATAAAATATCTCAATATTAATAGAAATGAGAATTTTATTATCTTGTTGCATTGGTTTTGGAAAATTTGGAAAATATAAGTATGATAAATAAAACATTATTTAGATTAAATTGGTGTTTATAAGTGATAAAATGAAATAAAAATCAGTAACATTTCTCTTATAAATTAGTAATACTTTTTCTTATTGGGTTTAGGGTATTCACTTGGCCCATATAGGAGGGATTAGTAAAGAGAAAATGAGAATATACGTAAATTTCTCTCTCATTTTTCTTTTCAACCTAAACCTGAACTCGTCATCTTCTATCTTGAAACCCTAGAAATCAAATTAAATTCCCAAATCAAGAAGCTTTTGTATTCTAATTGAAGAATAAAAGAAAGGTGATGTCCTCGAACCCCTATTGTGTGTGTTGAGCCTTTTGTTTCATATTTTTCTAGTGTTGATTTCCTTCTTGTTTGCAATTTCTAAGAATTAACCTAGGTAGAAGATGAAAGGTATTAGCTTAGGGAAATTCGGGTCTCTTGTATAAATTCAAGCCCAAATAGGTGATTCTACCTCACACTACAATTTATAAATCGAAGTGTGGTTGTTGTTTGATAATTGGTTGAATCATTGAATTGCTCTCAATTTCTTGGGTTGTTCATAACTTATGTTAAGCCATTCTTAGTTTGTTGAAACCATCATCCTATGATCACCTTCAATATCAAAGCGTAATCGAATAAGCACTTGCATGTTGCAATAATTAGTGCTATAGAAGTCGAACAATCAAGCCGAGAAATCGACGATAGCGGACTGCCAGAGGGACACCTTGGAGCTGAAATAGTTCCAGATTACATCACTATCGGTGGACCAATGGAGCACCACTAATGAGCCGATGCATGCTCACTTGGAAATCTGTTTTAGCTCTAGGAGCCACCCTAACTTACCTGTTTCTTATATCGTCTCTTGCCATGTTTGCCATTGTTCTTTCCGTTTTTTTTGCATGTTTGATTGTGCTCCTTTTGGTGTCCATTTATATTGGTTTGCTAATTTATAAAATTGAATTAGAGTTGATAAAAAGTTAGAACTCTATGGATCAATTCATGGCTATAATCTTGTCATGACTTAGTATGTTTTCGTAGTGTTATAGTGATTGTATGGACTTTGAATCACTTTGATTCAAAAGTTTGGAATATATTATAAACTTATTTCTATCTATCTTCTAAATGTAGGAATAGATATTTTAGCACATAACTGGTTTTATAAAAGAGATTTATTTATATTTATAAATATCAAAATTATTTCTAAATTAAGTTCATCGATAATATAAATGATTTTAACAAAATTATTTAATATATTATGTATGGTTAGTAAAATGTTTATAGATTTGGAAATATGATTTTGGAAATATAAAGCTAATTTATTTCTAAATAAAAATGGTCATATATCAAAATGGGTTTGGAAGAGTAATGAATATAGTTTTATAAATGGCTACTTAATTATATATATGTGGATTTTGAAGTATGGTTTGCGAATAACATAATTTTATGGAATTTGAGACAATTTCTTATATATATATATATTGAGATCGATTGGAATTTATGGTTTATTTTATCTAATGATTAATAAAGAATTTAGAAATAATTTCCTATACTAAAGAGTATATTGTTAGATTTCTAGCTTATAAACTTTCATATGATAGATGTTTTGAGAGCCTTAGTTCTATAAAATGGGGAATGTTAATAATCGACTTAGCGTTACCGACTGGTTTAAATACTCTCGAGTAATGCTTCATCGAATATTGTATACTCATTGAATAGAATGTTTGAGTGTTACTTACTATCCCATTAGTGAATACTTAAATTTGACTTGCTAGTAGGTGATGCTTTGGTTATATTCTTGTGATTGTTGTCAGGAAGTATTCAACACTTTAGGGTAATATTCTCTTTTGGTGTTCAGTGGAACCGAAAGATCCTCATGGGAATATAATTTAGGTTTTCCAATAGTATCCGTAACGAGTGAGATTTACTAGCTTCTAGTAAACACTTGAATTTCACCAGGCAGTAAGGAACATTTTGGTTAAGTTCTTATGATTAATAAAAGTTATAATAATTAACACTTTAGAGTTTACTATCTTTTGGTGTTCGGTGGGTCCGATTGATCCTTAAAGGTATACTCATGGATTTCTTTACAATCATATATAATAACATTGAATAATCTAGAGTTTTCGAGTCATGGTTGCCACGATCGTCTTGATTGGTCGAGATTTGGTTTTCCCCGCTCCTTGTGAATGTGTCAAGATTATGTATTCAAAGATCCTTGTGATCATGTCGAGATTCGGTGTTGCTAATTTTTGGTATCAGATCGGTACGAGCGATACCATAGTTGTTTGTTTGTTTGTCATGGTTTGAGTATAATCATTATGATTGGTTTGGACGTTCCTTATGATCGGTATGGATTAAAATCTCTTGGATTCCGTGACTGTTTTGTGTTCATGAAATAAATATATAGTCTTGTGTCCTGTGATGGATTTTGAGTTAAATTATTTCTATGATTTTTCATATTTTGGACTTTTGGATTTACTTATACTTCAAATATCTTTATGTTATATCTTATTCTCTACCTTTGGATATTTAGAGATAGTCTGACAGTGGTGTTATTTTAATGCTTGGGTCAAGCCAAGATTGCTCAGGTTATAGGACATGTTGACCTTTGAATGGTTGGGATAGCAAGGAGATAAACCATTTTTGACATTTATTTTATCCCATTTAGGACATTGTGTTTGTTTATGAAGTATACATTTGAGATAGAGATTTGTATCAGATGTATATTGTGTGAGTCTAGTGTTATAATTGATAGACTCCTAGTTTTTTATATGTAGAAAATTTTATTATTCCGCTGTGATCTGTGACTGTTATTTATATGATGTACTGTTCTGATTCTGAGAAACTAGTGTGATTATTACTTTGAACTGAGACTGTATACGTCAGATTTATTCCAAAGATTAAGTAAAATAGTAAGGATGATGTGTCAGTGTTAATTTTCACATTTGGTCACCCGTAACATGCTGTAATCTCTGTATTATCAGATGACATTATTATAGTGTACGATAATAATATGGGTATCATGGTGGATCATTGCAGTTTGGTACCAGAGCTGAATTTGAATAATATAACGTATAGCATCACAGATTTTGACCTAGTGAGACTTAGAGTTATATCCCTTGGGGTATATAGTAGATAGTTAGAGTAATTATCTATTTAGGGATAGAAATGTAAATTGGTTATTGGGATCTAATGGAATGTATTTTGGCTTAAAATTTTAATTAGTTAAGTTGGAAATTTTGATATTAAACTTTTGGAAAGTGATGTGTTAAAATCTTTTGGAGTTTTAGAAAATTTGGATTATTTGAAAATAAATTTTAAAAAGATAAATTGGAAAGAAATAATTTAAAGCGGGAAATTTTCTTTTAATAGAAAATTTGGGAAATTTGAGAAAATAAGTTTAATATTTAGATGGTTTAAGAATAATCAGAGTTGCGTAGAGGAATTTCAGAAATTAACTGTTCCGCTGATGGCGACTGTTTAGTATTGCTTGATTGGTTGTTAAGAATTGATTACTTGGTTGTTTTTATTTATATTGGATGCATGAAGACTAATGATAATAAAATAAATATCACTAATGAAAACTTGGAATTATTTATGTTGTTGAGTTGTCCAGAAAATATTTAAGGATACTGATCGATGTGTGAGATGCCATGTTATCGATAGGAGTTCCTATACATCGAACAAGACATTTTGACATGAGAAATAATTAATTTGGAATTAATTGAGTTAAAATAATCAAAATAATATTTTGTCCATTAAATAAACTGTCAAAAGTGGAGAGCATGGCGATGCATTGTTGATATTCTGTGTAACCAACTTTATAGCCAAGTACCAAAATGAATCACTAAAATTTCGTGGTTTAATATTATTTTATATAATGAGATGAGATTAAGGAAAATGTTTTAAATTTTAGGGTTGATAATATTAAAGTCAATTAGAATTTTTTTTAAAAGAGCATAATTGGAAATTTACTTTTATTTATGAATTTAACTTTCAAGTTCTTTGGTTTAAATGAAAGTAAATTGTTATATATAAATCTTAATTAATTAGAAGATAAAAATTAAGAAAGTGTGAGAGTAAAATTTTGGAAGTAAAAAGATATTTGATGGAAAGGTATGTATACCTGTATATACAAATGTGATAAGTTTTAAAAGTAAATATTAATTGGAATTTTAATAATGATATAAAGTAAATGATTTAAAATTTGATATTATCATTTGTGGAAGAAAAAAAATTTAGGAAATAAATTTAAAGGAAAATTAATCTACTAGCATATATGTGTTTAAAGGTTTATTGGTTTCGAAAATAATAATGGAAATTATGAAAGTGCATTATATATATAATTTTGGATGACACGTGCAGCCACCGAACCTTAGCAATAACAGAGGTCAGTAGCGAGGCCATGTTGACTTCATAGTCAATATTGCAACCAATTAACAAAATGATTTGCTAAAAATAGATGGAATGGCAACATCATTTATTATTTGATGTTTCTAAAGTGCGAATTTTTATTATAAAATAGATGCTAAGATGAATAAAATGTGATATTTTGATTTCTTGTGTACATCATTTATGATTTAGATGGATGACAAAATTTTGGAAATTTAATTTACAGATTTCTTTTATTATAACAACCTTATTTTTAATTACCTGCTTAATTAATTTAATTAATTTTAGCAGTGATTTGTGAAATTTAGTTACGAAATTAAATCTAGTTTTTGAGAATAGTTGATTTAATTTATTTAGGAAATGAGTTTCGTTTATTCAAGAGGATTCCAATTTAAAACTGGAAATGTTAATGTTGAGATTTATTGTTTAAAATAAGAATTTTATAGTTAATAGTTTATTTTGATTAAAACTAATGCGATTGACTTTTTTATGCAAATGTTATATTTAAATTTATAAAATATTTCAATATTAATAGAAATGAAATTTTTTTAGCATGTTGTATTGGTTTTGGAAAATTTGGAAAATCTAAGTATGATAAATAGAACATTGTTTAGAGTAAATTGGTGTTTATAAGTGATAAAATAAAATAAAAATTAGTAATAATTCATTTAGAAATTAGTAATAGTTTTTCTTAATGGGTTTACGGTATTCTCTTGGCTCATATAGAAGGGATTAGTAAAGAGAAAATGAGAATATATGTAAACTCCCTTCTCATTTTTCACTTCAGCCAAAACCTAAACTCATCCTCTTCTATCTCGAAACCCTAGAAATCAAATTAAATTCCCAAATCAAGAATAAATCAAGGGACTTTTGTATATTAATTAAAGAATAGAAGCAAGATAATCTCCTCCAACCTCTATTATGTATATTAAGCCTTTTGTTCCCGATTTTTCTTGTGTTGATTGACTTCTTGTTTGCAATTTCTGAGAATTAACCTAGGTAGAAGCTGAAAGGTATTAGCATGGGGAAATCGATGTCTCTTATATCAGTTCAAGCCTAAAAATGTGAGTGTACCTCACACTACTATCTCTAAATCGAAGTATGGTTGTTGTTTGATAACTGGTTGAATCTATGATCGAATAGCTCTTAATCTCTTGTGTTATTCATAATTTATGTTAAGCCATTCTTAGTTTGTTGAAACCATCATCTTATGATCACCTTAATATCAAAGTATAGTCGAATATATGCTTGCAAGTTGCAAAAATCAATGCTCTAGAAGTCGGAACAATTAGCGTCGAAGTAAACGACGCCAGCGGACTGCTGGAGGGGCAACCTAGAGCAAAAATAGCACCAGCTTGTATCACCACCAGTGGACCGGTGGGGCACCACTGGTGCACTAGTGGTGTGCTCACTTGGAAAGTTGTTTCAGCTCCATGATTTGCCCCGACTCACCCATTTCTTGTTTGGTCCCTTGCCATGTTTGTTGTTGTTATTCTAGTGTGTTTCGCATGTTTGACTGTCATCCTTTTTGTGACGCCCCACCACACGACGCACATTAACAAAGAGTATTACTAGATAATCTGTCTGCTATCATGGAGAATAGGGCTAGTTAGGAGCAACCATCTATAGCTTTATCTTAAACATCTATTGACTATGTCGATAAATGCTTTAATTTTTTTCCTCTATCTTAAGTAGATTGAAATATCTAATAAATGCTTAATACAAATCTACAGGTGGCTATGGATCTATCAGAACAAAACACAAAAACTAAATGCATATCACATCACAGAACTACAAACAACAGATATATGCATATCATTAATAACTTGTACTAAAATATTCAATTAATATTTCAATTTTTTAAACCAAAGTATTTTTTATTTTAAACACATCATTTTATTAATCAAAGCATCAAATGATGTTTTCTTTTAATTAAGACATCCCCTTAATTAGAATTATTCACTTTTACTTACCTAAATTACCATATTCAATTTCTCAAATTTCAAATAATATAAGGGTATTGCCTCGCCATTGATTTATAGTGAATGACCCCATCGATTGGCTGCAGAGCAACAAATGATCAAAATTGTCTCGCCACCTATCCAACACTCACCATGGTTCAATGGCTTTATTAAACATTTAAAATAAAAATTAATACCCCACCATATTATTTATTTCCAATTTTACTTATTAAATCTCAATTTACCATGTCTAACTGTGTCATTATAGCATTTAGGAAATTCATATCGATAATGTTGGCCAAACGCATCGACCAGAACTCTTAGAGCATTGGACGGACAACCCAACACAAAAATTCATTTTCTTTAAAAACAAATACCTCGTATATAATACTAAAAATATTTTTTTTTTCTAAAAAATCCAATTTCACTTAAAAAGGTATCTTCAATTTGAAAGATTTGAAAACCAATTATAACTTGTACTCAAAATTAAAAACACAAGAAGAACTCATCAAGATATTCCCAGGATGCTTGATTCACAAGACTAATGGAATAGACTGGAGCATTCGTTATTCCAAACGGTATAACGAACCACTCATAGGAGCCATATGAATGTAGAATGCGATAAGAGGAATTCTATCCTCCGCAACTCGTAGCTCATGAAAATTGGTGTAAGGTCAACCTAAAGAATGACCCTAGCATCACTTAAAGGATTAAAAAAAAGATCAATGAGATATAAGAGTAAGGTTAAGATATCTTCTCGAATGAGAAGAAGAACACTAACAACATATCATTACTTCGAGTGAAGTAATTTCACAAAGTATATCAACAATCGAGTATCCAAAGAGGATATCTCAAAAGGTGGACAGAATGACAATATCAAATAAATTCAATGAATCACCTCATTTTCCTAGTGGACATCTTCATGGGAGGATGACCGAAAGGCTAAGAACCGGGAATGAAGTAAATACAATATTCAATTGCTCGATTGGGTGTCATATCCGAAACGGACTTACAGAAGTCAACAGATTCACAATGATTGGAATTCAAGATATATCATCAATATCTCGAAACTCAAGAGTGAATATAGATACTTTAGAATCATCATTAACATTCTGAAGAACAAGAAACAACAAATCAGCCAAAATTAGGATACCTAAATATAGGATCCTTTGAATCACAGAATGCGGCTTGATAATATGCAAGCCACTCCATCTAAAATCACACCAAACTTTAGACAGAAATAGCATGCTAATTCACACAAAAAGATAAGCTACAAGGAACAATCCCAAAGTCCTCAAACATCATACCAAATATTGTGGATCCTCTCAATAGGATTCGCAATCCTTAAAGAAATCACAAGATAAGAACATAAAAAAGCATCAACAAATTTCTCCGATACGGATGAGTGTTAAGCACCCATACCAAAGAAGACTCGAATAAAACAATCTTGATTAGGATTACTCTTAAGATAAGATATAATCAATTTCAATTATGGAATACTACGGAATAAAATATATTCCTAGACATATCCCAAACTTCTATCTCAAAGGATACGGTAAGATAAAGGACACGATGATTAAGGGATTTGTAACACTTGTATTATACTTAGATGTACCGTAATATGTGTTTATGTTCTGTGTTTGTCATACTTTTTTCTAAACTCAGCTCTAATACCAAGCTGTGATGCCCCAGCCCGAGACCCACTTTAAAAAAGAGTGTTACCAGGTAATACTGTTTGCTAATGCGGAGAATAGGACTGGTTAAGAGCGACCATCTACATATTTGTATTAAACATCAGTTTGAATATGTCGATAAATTCTCTAATTTTTTCCCCTCTCTCTCAAGTAGATCGACATATCCAATAAACGCTTAATACAAAACTGTAGGTGCTACGGATCTATCAGAAAAAACACAACAACTAAAAGCGTATCACATCATAGAACAGCAAACAACGATACATACATACACACATATATATACATCCCCAATGTAATAGAAAATGATACACATAAGTGATGTGACGACTGCACAATATACAACGAGTCAATAATATACATAACAGAGTCTACTCAAAAAGCTACATCAAAAAGGCAATAGCAAAATACAAGCGGAAGCGTATAAAATACACGGGTCAGTCTAGCTAAACAAATTAGTTTAAGAGGATAAGCAGTAATAAATGCATAAGAATAAGGGTAATGTTCTTCTTAAACAAGAAAGAACAATACTGAGTATAAGCAAGAGTATAAGTATGGTATGGTTTCTTTAAGTGATAAGATGATATCACTTACACAAACATATAATCTAAAAAGAGATAAAACAATCCATAAAATACTAAATATAGCAAGCCTCGTATCATTGGCATATCTCATTAATAGTGGTTTAGGGAAAATATAACTCCTAAAAGGGAGAAATCCCAAAACCTGCCATATCGGCAAACTCAAAGAAATCACCATCTCAAAAATTACGCCACAAGGTAATAAAATATAACTCTCCAACATAGGAGAATATAATTCCAAATAAACGCCAAAAGTAAAATCTCATGTATTAACACCAATAGGCAAATCTCAATAATAACGCCAAGAGGCAAATCTCTAATGATGCTAGTGTAGGCAACTCAAATTCCCATAAGGTAATAGCCATATATATATAATGGCTCGAATGGATAACCACGAACAAGGCAATACACTCGGGAAATTAATGAAAATGTCTCAAAATTTGCACATGCTTTTGGCGAAAGCCTGCCAAGTACTGATCTCAAATATGGTACCATGCCCGAAGGCAAATACGTTACAATGACAAATACACTACAATGGCAAATATGCCGCAATGGCAAATATACCGCAATGGAAAATGCTTCAACGACAAACGACTCGAGGACAAATATGCCACAATGGCAAACGCTGCAATGGCAATGACCCGAAGGTCCAATACTGGCAATATGTTGCAATGGAAAATGTGTTACAAATTCTTGGATAGAAACCCGAACAACATTAACGTGTGTCCCATACCACAAGTACGCACTAAACGGTTTACTAACCACTGGTAAATTTGACACACAAAGCAGTAAAAAGTTTACCTTATCTCATCGGTAAACTCGACTCGAAGGTCAAAACGATCAAACAGACAAGTCAGGAATTAACTGATAAGATAAACACACAAGTCCCATACCACGTGTTTTTACCAAACTGGTTAATTATCTTTCTCATTCGCTTGAAATGTGCAAAAATGTGTGATTTATATATAAAATAATTTACTTTGGAAAACAAGCTTTGAAAACTAATTCTCGAAATCAATTTGAAAATCCTATTTGAAAATTTCCCTTATTATAGAGAATAAATAGATTTTACACTTGAAAATACTTTAAAATATTATATAATAATTATTTTGAAATGCCCATAAATTTTAAAAAATTATTTCAAAATTGTTTGGAAAAATCCGTGCTCGAAATCAAAGGAATCACTCAAAACCATCATTCAAATTCAATTCAAATTCAATTCAAACTTGAATTTTAAATTCATCAAAACTTGGCTAGCCTATTGATAGGCATCATAGCCCTTAAAAAATTTAGAAATATCACAAAAGCATGACGTAAAATTCAAAAGTCGGATGGAAAAAGATTATAAAAATGCATAGGAAAAACGATACCCAAGTCTGAAATCTTCTCCGAGTTCAACTTTCGGACATAACTTGAATATCTTAATGACCTCAGAATGGTCTAAAATTTTGTACACATGAAGTAGAACAATTTATCTATTAACTGGAAAATGAATCATCGATTTATGATACGAAATGCTAAAGATACATAACCTCAAACATGGACTCAGGCCATGTTGAATTCTGCTCAGGTCTAAAACCCTCTTGGGTCCAACTTTCAGGCATGAAATATATGGCCAAACAATCTCTGATTGAAGTAAAAATTTATGTGCAAATAGAAGAAAACTTCCGCTTTCAAAAAAATAAATAAATTCGACTGAAAATGAAAATGTTATGCTGTCTCAAACATGCACTCAGGTCATGTTTGCAACAGTTCAAAAAAACGTACCCAGGCCTGAAAACCATCTTGGGTTGAACTTTCAAGCATGAAATAGAGGAGCAAACCACATTGGATCCAGATGGAAATTGGTATGCATATAGTAGAAAATTTTACCTTTCAAATAATAAAGAATCGATGAATACGAGTAAGAAATGAAAGAGTTATATTGTCTCAAACATGGACTCAGGCCTTGTTTGCAGCAACTCCCAAACAAAATAAGCCTAGGCAAAAAATCTAGGTTTTGTTGATTTTGCAGCAAAGTTTTGAACACTCAACTTACAATATTTTTCAACAAAATTTCGCAGAGACAAAACTATTTGGAAGAAATCTGGAAGCATTTCATTGCCGGAATCAAAAGTTATCAACTTTCAAAGCAGCAATATGAATAAGATTTTGAACAGAGAACAACTATAGGAATATACAAACAGAAGCTAATTTATTCACTGTTTTAAGTGATTTGAGCTTGGTTCAGCTAGCTTTTGTGAGTTTTATAACTCACCTTTCTGTATGGAGGCAAATACCCGGATTTAGGTTGCAAGATGGAAGCTTTTCGCTTGAATATAAGCTTGTAGAGCCTGTAAAACAAATATACAGTACATACAAAAACAACCATACAATAAATTAGAAAACCACTTTCACAAATCAGAAATTTTGATGAAATTATGGTGTTTGGAGTTAAATTGCATTTGTATTAACACTTTAGGCTGAAAAAGATTGTAATTTGTCGAATTGATTTGAAGAAATTTCGAATTTTTAATTTTGAGAAAAGTGAATTCTATTTTTCTTGTTTACTGGCTGAAAGAAGAGTGAGGGAAATGAACGTATAGACTTTCGTTTTCTCATTTCTCAGACCTAAATTTTGCACTAGTTGGTCTAATGGGTTCCAAAAATTAAAAGAAAATAAATGACCTAAGTTTATTATTCACACTTATATTATAAAGGCTTCATATTTACACTATTTACACCACAAAAATGCATTTTTCCCCATATTTCTACATAAAAAATATATAAAATTGTATACTTATAAATAAAACATTTTACACTATATAAAAGTTAAATTTATATTTTTAAAATATTTTTATTATTAAAATCCTTTATTTCACAAAATGACACTATTTTCGCAATAAATGGCAAAAGTCTATATTTTTTTACTTCTAAAATTTAACAAAAATACTTTTCTCACTTAGAAAAATATTTCAAACAATTTTCAAACTTCATCTATAGCCAAAACATATTTTTAAACCAACTTCTACCTTTTTATTCACATAAACCACCTCTAAAAATTGCATACTTGTTTTAAAAATTATTAAAAGAGTAAATAGGCAATAATTAATATAATTATTGCATTTTCTCTAAAATAAAGGAATTTTCCATTTATTATCACCCCAACCAAACAAAATAAATTTCTAAGCTTTATTTTCACAATTTAATTCCAATTTTATAGTTTATTCCAAATAAACAATTTGGTTTTTTCAATTTTAATTTGATTTACAATATTAAATTATAATTACCATTGTAATTTAATATTGGTAGGTAATCTCCAAAGTAGGGTTGTTACAGACTCCCCCTTACAAAATTGCATCCACGCAATTTCTAGATAAGAGTTTATATTCAACCTATTAATTTCACAATCAAAAGAAGGATAAACAAGCTCGAGTTTAGAAATTATCTCACTAGCAAAATAGATTGGTAGAATAGCAAAAAGGTGATAGTAAAATATCCACGCGGAAGTAGAATAGGCTAAGTCCAAAAGGATACCTAACCTAAAACAGCGTGGTCTAACCCGAGTATAAAATACTTGGGTCAATCTAGCTAAAAAAAATCAGTTTAAGAGGATAAGCAGTAATAAATGCATAAGAATAAGGGTAATGTTCTTCTTAAATAAGAAGGAACAATACCAAGTATAAGCATGAGTATAAGTATGGTATGGTTACTTTAAGTGATGAGATGATATCACTTACACAAACATAAAATCTAAAAAGTTATAAAACAATCCTTAAAACACTAAATATAGTAAGCCTCATATCGTCGGCATATTTCATAAAATCTAAAAAGTTATAAAACAATCCTTAAAACACTAAATATGGTAAGCCTCATATCGTCGGCATATTTGTCATCAAATTTGCACGTGTTTTTGGCCGAAGCCTGCCAAGTGCTGATCTCAAATATGGTACCACGCCCGAAGGGAAATACGTCATGATGACAAATATGCTACAATGGAAAATACACCGCAATGTCAAATATGTCGTAATGGAAAATGCCACAATGACAAATGTCTCGAGGACAAATATGCCACAATGGCAATGGCCTGAAGATCCAGTACTGGCAATACGCCGCAATGGCAAATGTGTCACAAACTCTCGTATAGGAACCCGAACATTGTAACTTGTGTCTCGTATCACACGTTCGCACTAAATAGTTTACTAACCGCTAGTAAATTTCACACTTAAAGCAGTAAAAAATTTAACTCATCTCATCGTTAAACTCGACTCGAAGATCAAAACGATCAAACGGATAAGTCGGGAATTAACCGATAAGATAGGCGCACGTGTCCGGTACCATGTGTTTTACCAGACCATTTAATTATCCTTCTATTCACTCGAAATGTGCGAAAATGTTTGATTTATATATAAAATAATTTTCTTTGGAAAACAAGCTGTGAAAATCAATTCTCGAAATCAATTTGGAAACCTTATTTGAAAATTTACCTTATTATAGAGAATAAATAGATTTTACACTTGAAAATATGTTAAAATATTATATAATAAATATTTTGAACTGCCCATAAATTTTAAAAATTATTTCGAAATTGTTTGGAAAAATCCATGCTCGAAATCAAAGAAATCACTAAAAACCGTCATTCAAATTCAATTCAAATTTGAATTTCAAATTCTTTAAAACTTGGCTAGCCTATTGACAGGCACCATGGCCCTCAAAACAATTCAAAAATATCATAAAAACAAGAAGTAAAAGTCAAAAGACGAAAGGAAAAAGAACATAAAAACGCATAGGCGAAACAATACCCAAGTTTGAAATCTTCTTCGCGTTCAACTTTTAGACATAATTTGAAAGGCTTAATTACCTCAGAATGATCTAAATTTTGATACATATAAATTAGAACAATTTATCTATGAACTGAAAAAAGAATCACTGAATTTCGAAATGAAATGCTAAAGATATGAAACCTCAAACATGGACTCAGGCCATGTTGAATTCTGCCCAGGTCTAAAACACTCTCGGGTTCAAATTTCAGGCATGAAATAGGTGGCCAAACTACCTCTGAGAAAACAAAAAATTGGTGTGCACATAATAGAAAAATTCTGCTTTCAAACAAAAAAAGAAACTGTAAATTTTGACTGGAAATGTAAAGGTTACGCTGTCTCAAACATGGACTCACGCCATGTTTGCAACAGTTCAAAAAAAACGAAAATGTACCCGAGGCCTGAAAACCATCTCGGGTTCAAATTTCCGGCATGAAACAAAGGACCAACCGACCTTGGATTGAGCTAAAAATTGGTATCCGTATAGTAGAAAACTTTGTCTTTTAAACAAAAAAGAATCGATGAATTTCAATAAGAAATGAAAGAGTTATGTTGTCTCAAATATGGACTCGGGCCATGTTTGCAGCTACTCAAACAAAATATACCCAGGAAAAAAATCTAGGTTTTGTTGATTTTGCTGCAAAGTTTTGAACAATCAAATGATAATATTTTTCAACCAACTTTTGCAGAGACAAAGTTCAACATATAAAATACTATGTGGAAAAAATCCGGCAGCATATCGTTGCCGGAATCAAAAGTTATAAGCTTTCAAAGTAGCAATATAAATCAGATTTTGGATGGAGCATCTACAGGAATATACAAACAGAAGCAAATTTATTCACTGTTGTAGGCGATTTTGAGCTTGGCTTAATTAGCTTTTGTGAGATTTATAACTCACCTTGCTGTATGGAGGAAAATACCCAGATTTAGGTTGCAAGTTGGAAGCTTTTTGCTTGATAATAAGCTTGCAGAGCCTGTAGAACAAATATACTGTATAGGCAAAAACAACCATCTAGTAAATTAGAAAGCCACTTTCACAAAACAGAAATTTTGATGAAATTGTAGTGTTTGAAGTTAATTACCTTCGTATTAATACTCTAGGATGAAAAAGATAGTAATTTGTTGACTTGATTTGAAGAAATTTTGGATTTATAATTTTGAGAAAGGTGGGTTCTATTTTTCTTGTTTACTGGCTGAAGGAAGAAAATGATGAGGGAAATGAACGTACAGACTTCTGTTTTCTCATTTCTCAAACCTAATTTAGCACTAACGGGCCTAATGGGTTCAAAAAATTAAAAGAAAATAAATGGCCTAAGTTTATTATTCACACTTATATTATAAAGGCTTCATATTTACATTAATTACACAACAAAAATGCATATTTCTCCATATTTTTACATAAGAAAAATATGTAAACTTGTATACTTATAAAATAAAACATTTTACACTATATAAAGATAAATTTTTATTTTTAAAGCATTTTTATTATTAAAATCCTTTATTTCACAAAAATACACTGTTTTCGCAATAAAATGCAAAGTCTATATTTTGTAATTTTAATATTTAACAGAAACACTTTTCTCACTTAGAAAAATGTTTCAAACCATTTCCAAACCTACTTTATAGCCAAAACATATTTTTAAACCAATTTCTACCTTTTTATTCAAATAAACCACCTTTAAAACTCACATACTTCATTTAAAAATTATTAAAAGAAGTAAATAGGCAATAATTAATATAATTACAACATTTTCTCTAAATAAAGTCATTTTCCATTTATTATCACTCCAACCAAATAAAATAAATTTCTAAGCTTTATTTTCACAATTTAATTTCAATTTTACAGTTTATTCCAAATAAACAATTTAATTTTTCTAATTTTAATTTAATTTACAATATTAAATTATAATTATCATTATAATTTAATATTCGTGGGTAATCTCCAAACCAGGGTTGCTATACTTTTGATGTCTATTTAAATTGGTTTGCTAATCTATAAAATTGATTTAGAGTTGATAAAAGGTTAGAACTCTATGGATTAATTCATGGCTATAATCTTGTCGTGACTTATTATGTTATCGTAGTGAATTCTAGTGCGTTGTATGGACTTTTTATCACTTTGATTCAAAGGTTTGGAATATATTATAAACTTACATCTATCTATTTTCTAAATGTAAGAATTGATATTTTGGCACATAACTGATTTTATAAAAGAGAGTTATTCATATTTATAAATCTCAAAATTGTTTCCAAATAACGTTAATCGATATCATAATTGATTTTGACAAAATTATTTTATATATTAAGTATGGTTAGTAAAATGTTTATGGATTTGGAAATATGGTTTTGAAAATGTAAATCTAATTTATTTATAAATAAAAACGGTCTTAATGAAAATGGGTTAGGAAGAGTAATGAATATAGTTTTATAAGTGGCTACTTAATTATATATATATATATGGACTTTAGAATATGGCTTGTGACTAATATAATTTTATGGAATTGGAGACAACTTCTAATATATATATTGAGATCAAATGGAATTTATGGTTTAATTTATCTAATGATAAATAAATATTTTAGGAATCATTTCCTATATAAAAGAGTGTATTATTAAATTTCTAACTTATAAACTCTTGTAAGATAAATGTTTTGAGAGCCTTAGTTCTAAAAATTGAGTGTGCTAATAATTGACTTAGCATTAATGATTGGTTTAAATGCTCTCGAGCAATGCTTCATCGAGTACCGTAAACTCATTGAATAGAATGTTTGGGTGGTACTTATTAGCCCATTAGTGAATACTTGAATTTCACCAGGCAGTATGGAATGTCTTGGTTAAATTCTTGTGATTGCTATTAGGAAGTATTTAACGCCCTAGGGTTGTATTCTCTTTTG
This sequence comes from Allium cepa, assembly GCA_030765085.1. Taxonomy (NCBI): domain Eukaryota; kingdom Viridiplantae; phylum Streptophyta; class Magnoliopsida; order Asparagales; family Amaryllidaceae; genus Allium; species Allium cepa. The sequence continues at coordinate 950,050,408 of CM060934.1, read as the reverse complement.
GTGTTTGGTAGGACCGATAGATCCTTAAGAGAATATAGTTCTGGTTTTCCGGTGGTATCTGTAACAAGTGAGATTCACTAGCTTCAAGTAAATACTTGAATTTCACCGGTAGTGTAGGACATTTGGTTAAGTTTTTTTGATTACTAAAAGTGATAGTGTTTTACACTTTACAATTTGTAATCTTTTAGTGTTCGGTTGGACCAATAGATACTTGAGAGATATACTTATGGATTTCTCTACAGTTATATATAATATTGTATAATCTAGAGTTTTCGAGTCATGGTTGCCACGATCGTCCTAATAGGTTGAGATTTGGTTTTCCTCGATCCTTTTGATCATGTTGAGATTTCGTAGTCCCCGATCCTTGTGATCGTGTCGAGATTCTATGTTATTGATTTTTGGTATCAGATTGGTACGAGTGATACTACAATTGTTTGTTTGGTTGTTTGTAACGGTCTGAGTACAATCATTACGATTGGTGTGGAAAATCATTATGATCGGTATGGATTAAGATCTCTTGGATTCCGTGGCTATTCTATATTTGTGAAATAAATAGATAGTCTTGTGTCTTGTGATGGATTCTGAGTTAAATTAATTACATGATTTTTCATATCTTGGACTTCTGGATTTACTTATATGTCATATATCTTTATTTTATATCCTGCTCTCACCCTTTGGATATTTAGATACAATCTGACCGGATGCTATTTAATGCTCGGGTCAGGTCGAGACTTTTTAGGTTACAAGACAAGTAGACCATTGGATGGTTGGACTTTTTAGGTTACAAGACAAGTAGACCATAGGATTTTTTGTTTGTTTATGAAGTGTACATTTGAGATAGTGATTTGTATCAGATGTATATTGTGTGAGTCTAGTGTTATAATTGATAGACTCTTAGTTTGTATGTGTAGAAAAGTTTATTTCTCCGCTGTGATCTATGGCTGTTATTTATATAATATACTGTTTTGAATCTGAGAAACCGATGCGATTATTACTTTGAGCTGAGGCTGTACACATCAAATTTATTCCAAAGATTAAGTAAAATGGTAAGGATGATGTGTCAATGTTAGTTTAATGTCATATCCACATTTGGTTGCCCTTAAAAACCGTATTCTCCGTATTATTGGACAACATTATTATAATATATTTTTTAATAATATAGGTATCGCTATGGGGTCAATACAATGAGACTGTCTAATTTCTGTCTTTGATAATATGTTAGATAGATCATTGTCCTATTTTTATCTATTACTATATCGAAACTTGATTATGTTATATTTTATTCTTCCGATTTGTACTCTTCGACATTTCTGTGTATTATATTTTGTTGAGATAATTTGATGTGATAGTGCAAGTTGGACAAGCGCTGCATACGTTTGGACTAAAAAATCATTGAAATAAACATTCGATATCGTTTTTGATGAAGAAAAGGAAGGAAAAAACAGTGCATGGAAGCACCTTCCAAGCGCCCACTTTCGGTAACCACTTTTCATGACATCCATTTGATGTTCGTTAATATATCTATTAGGTTAAAGAAGATACATATAGCCATTTAAAAAAATTTCACAAAGTATGCATTGCTCGTTGATATTAGAACATATAGTACTACCACTGGTAATATACTTTACAATTAAATTTTATGGATGGATCCTTTTCTTATAGTATTGGAAACCCGACAAGAATATGACACTATATTAAACTAATATCTTCATACTATAAGGTTTAAATATTGAATAGAAAAGTACAAATGCATTTGCTCAATTTTACTACTACGTACAAATTGGCCCGTGAAGAACATTAGGATTGATTAGCAGGCTTTCTTTTCTTTCATATTCGTTTATTTACGAATTTTAGTTTGGTAGATTTGCATTTGTTGTCCATGTTTTATTTATCATCCCAACATCGGTATGTATATGGTAAATTTGTTTTTCAGAAATATACTATCACTATAAATATTTATACTTCATAATTCAACTATCTTATATGTGCTATTAGCTTATTTATACCATATTCAAATTTAGGACACCATATTTCTAATAATATATAAGAGTAATTTTAAGATCTCTATGTTTCATAGCCTTTTAACTTATGTTTACTATAATCCTCTCATTTGTAATAGTAGCAATCAACTAGGAAGTTAGATGGACTTCTTTTCAACAATTTAGAGTTGTTTCGATTCAAAGCACGTCATTTACTCACAAGACGTACTTTGGGGGGCAAGTGTTACCCAGTATCCTAACCCAGTTATATCGAACCGATTGCATGAGATAGATTCGACTGTTCCAAGAACGATGACCATAGAGCAATGGCTGAAGACTCAGAAGTAAAGTACAGATGGTTATATGAAGCTAGGAATGAACGCTATTGGTAGATAAACGATGTAGGATGGTTGAAATATGGATATTAGCTTGGACAAGCAAGGGATCAAGATGGTTGGTTATAAGAGGGATCAGCATGGTCAAAGCAAAGGATGGTCCGACGTAGGTGGAGGTGCATGGATCGGCATAGTTTATCAGTTTAGAAAGTTACCAACTCATAAGATAGGGATCAACAAAGCATATGAAGGGAATTTTCAAGGCTTGAATCAAGGGATCGACATGAATCAAGAAATCGAGGGATCAACATAAATAAAGGTGTATGGATCGGCATTAATAGAGGCGTATGGGTTGGCATATATGGAAACGTATGGATCGACATGGTCAAGACAAGATGGATCGGCATTCTGGAGTCTGCTATGAGGAATCGGTACATAGTTACTCGAAGGGTTCGGTGGAAAATAGCTTATAAGGGAAGTTAAAAAAAAGATCAATCAAAAGCATGAGCTCCCCTATTACAAATGATTTGATATTTGAAGAGCCAACTTGTCTAGGCATGAAGAAGCCACCGCAGGGATTGCTGCCCATTAATCGACCAATAAAGGGATTGTATTGATCCCTCTTCATTGAGATTTAGGCCTAGCGACCCCTATGGCGGGCCCATATGGATAATAAGGTCCTATAGCTGAAGTCTCAGAAAGATTGGTGGCCACCTTCACCGATAAATATTGGCCTAGGGGGTCATTTTGAGGATCTTTACGCTGTTGGTTAAATTAGTCTTTATTGTAATCAAGTTTTCTCCTTATTTTCTTACTATTTACTTCTGTAATCAAACTATTAGTGAATCAATAAAGATAATCTTCAAAACGGACATAGGCATACAATGCCAAACTACTATAAATTTTCATGTTCTTTGTAATTTCTTTGATTTGCTTGTTAGTTTATTATGTTTCTATGTTTTAATTTTACTTTCTTCATTTACTTCTTTACATAAATCTATTCTTGGGTGTTTGTGATGAATTTGGTTGCAAACATTTTGGTTCTTTCACGGAAAAACTGATTCTCAGGCTATTAGGATCCCCTTTATTGCTATTAGATTGGGAAAATCCCCTAAAGGAGATTTATAGCTATCTTTACAAAATTGTTTACACTACTCAGATTTGCTAAAATCTAAATAAGGAGATGGATAATGGTGAGACATACTAGATCTACTTCTCAGAATGTTGATGGAAATGAGATTGCTAGCATTCAATAAAGAGGCCCAATCAACCAGCCTGTAAATTTGAATTCTGATCCGGTTGAAGTTCAGAACCATGTTGATTCTATAAGCCGAATTGAATTTCGTAATCCGATAAGAGAGTTGATGGAAAGCCGATGAAAACTAAATGAGCAGATTCAGACCAATATTAACCTGATGAACCACAATGTGGGAAGGCCAGAAGGGATCCCAACCCTTACTCAGCACCGGAAATTTGAAGCTTATCGGATGAATACCAAAGTCTTAGGCATCATAGGTTTGAAGGAGATCACATAGAAACATCAGAGCACCGCTTGGCAGACCAATATGGTTTGCCAAGACCGTTCGTTGTCGATCCCTCCTTAGGGATCGGTACTGATCCCTCCTTTAGATGAGGGATCCTCCCACTACACTTTGGGAACCACACTGGAGTTCTTCTCGGAAGCTTGGATGTTGGAGTTCGATCAAATGCTAACCAGGTACCCTATCGGAATGACAATGAGATAAATGTTCAAGGTGTGCATCAAGAGGATGGTGAACCAAGTAGGCATGAAACGACCTATAGACATCGACAGGGCCATTCATATGAGGTGGAACGCGACCACCTCTTAGCACCACCCATCTAGACGCTAGACCTATCGGTAATGGTCGGATAGTTGGTGAGAGAGAACCAAGGCATGACTAATGATGGCTAGGGAATCTCGAGAAGCCATACCCCGTTTATTGACAATATTCTGCATGGAATACTCGAGAAGGTTCAACATGCCATCAATGCCTGTCTATGAGGGAAAAACTGACCCTAGACAGCATACCATGAGACACGAGTGGCTGATGGATTCTACGAGAGCTAGTAACCCAACCATGTGATGATTCTTTTCCATAACCCTTTCCAGGATAGTAACGATGTGGTTCACGAGACTACCTCTGTGGTCAATTTCAAGATTCGATGAGTTAGCAACTAAGTTTGTAGAGCAATTTGAATGCACGCGACTTATCCTAAAGACGTGATGTCCCTTTCCAATATGATTAAGGACCCAAGGGAATTGTTGAAAGATTACGTGGAGAGATTTCATACCGCCGCCATGGAGGTTAGTAACCCAAATGATCATTCTATACTTATGGCCATGACAAGAGGGATTAATCCAAAATCTGAGTTTGATGATTGGTTGGCTGGAAAACCGCCTGCCATGTTGGAGCACTTCTATTCAAAGGCATTTTGGTTCTTAAGGAAGGAGGAAGCCAGGTCCTCTAGGAAAAAGAAAATTGCAAGACCGAATGGAGAAGCGGTATAGAGTAATATTGCTATAAAGCAGTCTGATGACAGTTCCGTGAAAGTTCAGGTGAATGTTCAGAACAAGCTGAATCAATAAAAGAATGATGGAGATAGGAATCAAGAGTGCAAGAGGGATTTTAGGAGACTAAAGCCTAGAATTCCAATGTATGACAACCACATGCCACTAAACACATCCCTGGAGAACATTTATCTACCCACTTGCAATATCATGTAGTACAGGAAGCTGCCACCCATAGAGTCCTCAAAGAGACAGAAGCAGACCGGGAATTATTTTCGGTTTCAAGAATTTTATGGGCATAATAAAATTGAATGTAGGAATCTCTTGGATGTTATAGAAAAATTGACTTGGGAAAGGAAGTTGCAACAATTTGTGAAAATTCCACAAGATGATGGACATGGGACATCTGACCCCAATCGAGGACAAGCTCCGCGTAGGTCTGAAGAGCTTACACGGACCGATGGAAGATGTGTGATAAATATAATAGTTGGAGACCGCACCCTGCGGACAAGAATTGGCAAGAGATAGTACTATGCTAACGTGATAAGGCATGTAGATTTTGGATGTTTTTCAAATACTGAAGATGGGACTCCGGCAAAACAGCAGTGCACCATGGCAGATGATATTATGTTTAGAAAAAAGGATGCAGACAAGGCAGAGGCTCCAACAATTGACCCGATGGTCATTTCAATTATTATTAGTCTAGCATTGGTGAGAAGGATTTCGATCGATTGCGGAAGTTCAGTGAATATTATCTTCACAAAGGCTAATGAAAGGAAACTAAAGACTTAAAACCATCTAAAGCTCATATTCATGGTTTTAATGGTGTGGCGACCGAGGTTGCAGGATATGTGGAATTACCTTGAATTGGGAGTCTGTGAATGAATGAGTGTGTGAATATTAACGTTTATTGTTTTGGATGTTGACTCTCCGTACAATGTTTTTCTAGGCCAACGCCCTGGCTGAATTTCGGACAGCTCTTGTCCCATGGTGTTTAACTTTGAAGTTTTCAATGGATAATGGTGTAGGAGTTGTTCATGGCAATCAGGCGACTGGACGTGCTTGTTATGTAGCTGAGTTGAGGGAAACGCAGCGTAAGAAGAAGGGAAAGGGTATGGACAAAGCCGTCTGCATCCAAACCACCAAAGATTGAAAACTAGCGCCGAAGCCTTGGCTCAGGCGCCATAGTAGGTTCTATAGAGATATAGATCTGAGAGATGATAAAGAGGAGCCAAAACAAACCAGGCTGCACCGGCTGAGTTGACGATTGATATCACAGTTAGCCATGATGTCCCATCACGAGTTTTGAAGATTTGGTCACAGCTCAACCCTCCGATGATGAAAGAACTTGCTGGTTTTCTTCGAGCGAATCTAGACGTATTCACTTGGACTCACGCTGACATGTGTGGAATCTCGCTTGCCGTTGCAATCCATGCATTGAATAATCATCCAAAGTATGTTCTCGTAAAGCAAAAAAGACAAGGCGTGGATCCGGAGAGATCTACCACTCATAAAGAGGAGGTGGATAAACTAAAAGTCAATCTTGAATGGGTATCTAATCCCATCCTTGTGAAAAAGGCGCATGGAAAATTGAGAATGTGCATTGATTATTCAGATCTGAACAATGCATGTCAAAAAGACATTTTTCCCCTTCCAAGGAATGACCAGCTAGTTGATTCAACTACAAGACACTAGTTGTTATCGCTTATGGATGCATATTCGGGATATAACCAAATCTCGATGCATATCCCCAATCAGGAGCATATCAGTTTTTTTTATAGATGTTGGGTTGTATTGTTATGCAGTCATGCTGTTTGGATTGAAGAATGCCGGAGCAACCTATCGGCGCATAGTTAATATGATGTTTAAGGATCAAATTGGAAAGATAGTGGAAGTGTATGTGGATGATATGCTCGTGAAGTCATGACGATCAAGCGACCACATCAAAGACTTGGCAGAAATGTTTGACATCCTTCGATATTACAAGACAAAAATCAATCCTTTGAAATGTTCGTTCGAAGTCGCATCAAGAAAATTCTTGGGTTTTATTTTCAATGCTCGTGGAATAGAAGCTCATCTAGAGAAGATTCAGGCTATCCGTGATATCCAGGTACCAATACCATTAAACAAGTGTAGAATCTGAATGGGAAGGTTGCCGCTTTAAGTCGAGTTATCACCAGAGCGACTGACTAATGTATTCCTTTTTTTGAATTGATTAGGAAGGGAAAGGAAACTTTAAATGGATGCGGGGTTGTAAAGAAGCATTCCACGCCCTTGTGAATCATTTGGAGAGACCCCCCATCTTGTCAAAGCCGATAAATCATGAGGAGTTGTTCATTTATTTGGCTGTATCAGCACACGCTACAAGTGCCGCATTGGTCTGTGAGGAGAATCATATCTAGAGGTCGGTATATTACGTTAGTAAACGATTGACAGCAGCAGAAAAGAATTTTCCGAAATTGGAGAAATTGGCGTACTACTTGCTAGTTGCATCACGGAAGCTTCGCCGTACTTTCAGGCACATCAGATTAATTTTTACACTGACGAACTGTTACGACATGTCCTATAGTGACCTGATATATCTGAGAGGTTACTTAAATGGAACATTGAGCTCATCCAATTCGCGATTACTTATCTTCCTCGAAGAGCCATCTAAGGAAAGGCTTTGGCGAACTTTATAGCAGAGTTTACTTTGCATGATGATCTTCCAGAAGAAGTGAAATCCCTACTATGCAATGGAAATTATATACTGACGGAGCATCTAATGAACATTGTTTTGGAGATAGGATTGTGCTTGCAAATCCTGAAAACCGGTCGATTTGTTATGCTTTGAAGCTTGATTTCCCAGCAATAGTTAACGAAGCTGAGTATGAAGCTTTGATTGTTGGACTTAAACTCGCTAAAGAACTTGGAGTTAAATCTCTTGAAATTTTTTGTGATTCGTAATTGGTGGCATATCAAGTTAGAGGAGACTATCAGGGTATGGGACAACAAATTGCCCCTTATCTTACTTGAGTTCAGGAGTTGTTCATAGAATTTGAATGCATATTGCACGCGATCAAAACATAGAGGCTGATTCGTTGGCAAAGTTCGCTAGCACCGATAATGCACAGCAAATGGGTTTAGGGCCCGTCGAAGTATTAGATGCCCCTGGTATAAACATGATGGAAATCAATCAAATACATGAGGTGAAATCTAAGAGGGAATCATGGATGACTCTAATTAAAGATTATTTATTGCACGGGGTACTGCCTGATAAAAGAAAAGCGACTGGTCCTTCACAAAGCTTCATGGTATATTATGCAAGGAGTCATGTATAGGAGAGATTTCTTAGTCCCTCTACTCCGGTGTATCGCTCATAATGAAATAAAATGTGTTTTAAGAGAAGTTCACGAAGGAGAATGTGGCGATCACACTGGGGGACAAATTCTGGCAAAGAAGGTACTCCGTTATGGGTATTATTGATCAACCATAAATCGAGACGCAGCTAATTATGTAAGACAATGTGATAAATGCTAGATATATGTGAAAGTCCCAAGATCTCCAACAACAGAAATCACGCAAATGGTCATCCCATGGCCGTTCGCCATGTGAGGGTATAGATATGATCAGTTCATTACTAATCTCTAAAGGTGGTGCGAAGTATGCTGTTGTAGTTGTTGATTACTTCACCAAATGGGTCGAGGCGGAACCTTTAGCTACAATCATGACCAAGAAAGTAATCAAATTTATTATCTAAAACATCATATGTCGCTTTGGACTTCAACGAACTACTGTAATAGATAATAGGACTCAATTCGGTAGTATTGAGTTTAAAGACTTTTGTCGAAGATACCATATTGAAAAGAGATTTACAGAGGTTACTCACCCTCAGGCAAATGGACATGTTGGAGCGGTAAATAAAATCATCAAGTCTATTATGAAGAAGCGTTTGGAGAAGGCTAGAGGCAAGTGGGTGGATGAACTCCCTATGACACAATGGGCTTACAGAACCACTCACAAGTCTACGACTAGCCATACTCCATTACCCCTCGCTTACGGTTCAAAATTCGTTATTCATGTTGAGGTTGAAGTCCCTTCTCATTAAGTGACTTACTACGATCCCAAAACAAATCAAGATCTCCTCTTGGAATCTTTGGACTTTCTAGACGAGAAGCGCGAGTAAGCTGATCTAAGGGCAGTCGAATATCAACATCGAATTGCCTGGTATTACAGCGCTAGAGTTCACCCGAGAACCTTCGAAATTGGCGATCTCGTCCTGAAACGGGTTGTCCCTACCCATAATCACACATGAATCCAATTTGGGAAGGACCATATGTCATTGAACAGGAGCTTGGAGAATGGGCTTTCAAGCTAGCGATTGTCAATGTAATCACACTTCCAAGAGCATGGAATAGCGATTATTTACTACGCTATTTCACTTTGCTTATTTCCTTTACATTTCAGTTGTAGTTATTTTCAGAATTTTCTTTAGCGTTTGATTTTTCGAATATGTAATAAGACATTTTATGTTGTTCCCATCCATTTAATGAATAAAGTTTCAGCCTTCCTCTATATTTATGTTTGCTATTGCATTGCATGATAATTACATAGCGAAACTGATTGATATCGATGTATATGAACAGGCTCCCGTAGGTTGGAATAGATCAACCATGCTAACTCCTACCGGGATCAAACAAGATATGCTCGGTCAACTTGTTCATTTAATAATTCCTGCATGTGCCGTGGGACTTACACGAAAATCAAAGTGACCGAGACTCGACTGATCGCTCGCTAAATCAAAACCCTAAATTCTAGGAGGCGTTCTAACTGCTCTCCAAAACAACTCCGAGTCCCTAGAGTGCAGACTGGAGTATAAACATAAATCAAGTGCAAATCGACTGCCTACGAAATAATGCTAAGTCCCCAGAGTGTGGACTGGAGTATAAACATAAATCAGATGGAGACTGACTGCCTACGAAACAATTCTAATTCCCTACAGTGAGGACTGGAGTATAAACATAAATTACATGGAGACCTACTGCCCACAAGATAACTCATAGTCCCTAGAGTGTGGACTAGAGTATAGACATAAACTGGGTGTGAACCGACCACCCATCAATTGAACCTTAACCCCAGAGTGTGGATAAGATCATCAATGAATAGATGAGTGGATTCCGACCATTCTCTATTCCTTAAACTCAGACCTGAAACCGATAGGAGGAGTATAAATTCGCTAAGGATGGAATTCGACCATCCGACTTTTGGCCTCGCCAAATCAATGTCGGGGATAGAAGCACGGTTATTCATAAAATCACTGAATCTGACGGCGTAACATTGGGGACAGAGCCTGGTGTTTGATATAACTCAATGCCATAACTACTTGGAGGCCTTAGGATGGAGATGGTGAGTTATTAACAGAATTCACTAGCAATGAATTACACGTACATCGAATGGAAAGTAGTCGTTCAACTACTAAAATAAAAATTCACATGAAGCATAATAAAAAACAAAATATTTTATTTACCTAATAAGTGCCAAAATTTCAGTACAAGTTACTTCAAAAGATCGGGATTCATACCCGTACAACTACAATTAGCGAAAGAAACGATTATGCATACTATGTGCATTGAGCTGGAGCAGTAACTACTTCTTTGACTTTTTTCTCTTCTAGATTTCTCGAGGTAGAGCCGCTTGTGCTTCTCTTTCGGGACCCTTTGCGCCTTTGGTCGGAGAGCTTGAGGAGGTTGAAGGAAGTTAATCAAGGATCGACCCACCCGGTGGAATAATTTGCAATGGCACAAGATGGGGATCATTTGTGTCCACCTCAGCATGTTTAATATTAACCTTTCTTTTCAGTGGTTCCTACTTTTCGAGCTGCTCCTTCATGCTACTCCTATTAGTAAGTTTCGAGGCACCGAGAATTATCATGTCGTCAAATTCATCGGCTAGGAGTGGGTCCTCGATCCTATCTTCATCAAGGCTACCGATGACTTGAGCTTCAGGTCCCAGAACATTAGCAGAAGCCAGTTCTTTACTTGTTTCCTCATGTTGTTCCGCAACAACACCGCTTCTGGGAGTTTGAGTAGGGCTCGGAAGACCTACAAAATTTGATAAAACAGGGAGATTAGCTCAATGCCATTAGGCATGAAGAACGAAAACTTTTCATATACTAAGGAGTAAAGAAAAATATCACCATCTGGTTAACTCTCCATCATTGGCAGCGTGCCTCGTTCTAAAATGGTGGATAACTTCTTGGATTTGAAGCTGGGCGTGTCCAGATCATAAGCAAGATCCTGCTCCATATCAAGAGAAATTGATGTTCTGGCTGCTTGGGATGAAGAAGGAACTTGAGGATCATTACTTGAAATCCAGGAAATATTCTCTCCTCGTTCAGCAGGTGTAGAAGTCTTGAAAATTCAAAATTTTGCAGCAACTAGATCTAAAGGCTCTTTCCCACGAAGAATTTCCCTCACTGTCGTTGAGTTCAGCTTCACCCAACTCTTTCTTCTTCATCTCGCCAATGTGCTCCCAAGCTTTTGCAAGCGATTCGAGGTAATCTTCACTAAGAAAGCTTAAGTCACGATGAATCGGGACTTTGGTATTGTTTTCAATAAGTAATGGATTGAATAAGTCCTTAATCTCACTCTTGCCGGACTCCACGGCGGCTTCCACTTAGGAGTTAACTTATTTGGTCATCTCTCTTCGACCCTCTTCTCGAGCTTCTTCTTTAAGGGCTTTGATTCTGGAAATTGCTTGTCAAGTTTAGCCTTTAAACTTCAAGCCTTAATAACTTCCTCATAGTATTTCTGCGATTTCACTTGAGCTTTTGTTTTTTCCTCCCTTTCTTTCTTTCTTTCTTTCTATAAAAGCTCTTCAAATTCCTTGACAAGGCGAGCCAGAGCATTTTTCTCCTTATGCAAGGAGTCCTTTTCTAAGCAAGTGTATTGCTACGACGAAGTGCTGCATCAAGTTCATTTTTATGAGTAGCTTCTAAACGGCTTACTACCTTTGCCTTTTCCTTGGTGTTTTCTCCGTTTCAGCAAGTTGGGTTTTAAATTCTAACAATTCAACGCCCTAATGCTTGATTTTATCTTTGTCGTGTATAATTTCCTACCGGAGATAGTATATCTCGTGTTGTCGCTCAATAGAAGCTTCGGAGACTTCTCTACAAAGCGTATAAATGATTTATGCTGCACAAATACATTGTTCACACATGTGAGAGAGCTTTCCTTGGCATGACACAAAACTATGTGAATGGAAAAAAAGAATTTGAGACCATCAAAGTAAATCATTGGAAACGTGGCTTTGAGCTCGACCAACTTCTCTATTGTGGAAACATCAAGAGCCGTGGCCGACAAAGGCGGATTAGAGGTAGAAAGTGGATATTTGCCCGATCGATGCCCACGAGATTGTCTAGATCTTGAAGAGTCGGAATGTTGCTCAAGAGATTTAGCGATATGTGGACCACGGTAGGAAGGTTGGTCTCTACTTTGAGCAGGAAGTCAGATTGTTCACCTTGTCGAGATGTCTGGGATTGGGATTTACGTTTGGAAGAGGAAGAAGATTCCCTTGAATGATAATTCTTATCTCATCCTCGTCCTTCTCCCTGCATCGAGTAGACTCTAAATCCTAGCTTGATCGGTGGTATGCAGAAGAACTTCTGTGGCGATCAAAGGCTCTTGACTGAGACATTGCACTTGTAAAGACCTAACGATAGTGTATTAGTACTTTTTGCACGAAATATCAACAAAAGGTGTATAGTGAAGTGTGTGTGGTTGTGAGTGTCTTAGTGTTCCCTCCAACAGACCGATAATGGTAGCTTTGCTCCTCGGCGTTTTATCTCTTTTACCAGAAGATATAATGCCTTCGCCACTTCTGGTAGAAGAGTTGAGTCCTTCAATGTTAATGTTTTGAAAGTCATAGGACATGATGTCATTTGGAATTTGAAGATTAGAAAATCCCTTTAATAAGCTTTCCAAGTGCTGAGAGGATGATTCCTCTTCAACCGGCGTAATAAAAACTCTGGGTCCGAGGCAGTTTTTCTTCTACGTTGCAAGTATTCCAACCTATTATTTCTCTTTGTAGGTGTTTAGGATTGTCCAACTTGCGACGGTTTAACATTGGTGCTTTTTCGAGGCCTGCAGTGTCATCTCTCGGTTTTTCGGCTGGAGAGTCATTAATTTCACCCTCCTCGGTGTCATCCCGAGTACCCTCGGCAGGGGGTACGATGGGGTTGATGTTAGTCCTCTTTTGTTCTATGGCATTCCTTAATAATGCCACATTTCCAGGAAGTTCGATATTGCTGTCATCCTCTAACAGTTTGAACAAGGATAGTGATTCATCAGTTACAAGGATTTACATATTCTTATCCTCAACGGGGGTAGCACGGATAGCAATGACAACTCTTGAAAATTAACTGCCTTAAGGACGTGGGCAAGCACCTGAAAGAACTCAGAATGTTAATGGCTTCAAAGGAGAAGTTATGACTTGAATTAGAGATCTTGAGAGAGAAGTAAAGGTAATACCTACGTCCTTCTAACCATGGTCTTGCAAATCTAGAAGGACAACACATATAGAACCATTCACGCTTAAACAGCGAGAGTTTGTTCCAGCCGCCCATCAAAACATGGCAACTTAGCGAAGGCTCGAGAAAGACATAAGAATGGATTCCCGATCGTCGTTTGAAATTGTAGATAAAACTTATATCTTAGGGAGTAGGCGGACGAAATAGGACATTCGTGAGCAGCAAGAATGTTCCATGAATAAATGCATAACTATTGGGATGGAGTTGTGTGGGGATGATCCCAAGATATCTCAACATTTCTCGGACAAAAGAATTGAAAGAAGGTACGAATCTAGCCCAATATATAAACTTATTGCATGTTGTATAACCGGCTGGGTGCAAGTGAGGTCAATCTTATCGTGATGGAACTAAGACGACCACAAATAGGATTTCTTGGATGGAGCATAGCCGGTTGACAACGGCCTTCCTAATTCGAGAATCCTGCAAATCCATTGGATTATCTAGAAGAATATCATTAGGAGCAGGGCTTATGTTTTCCGTTGGAAGGACTAGAATGTCGGAGAAAAGACCGACTTTTGGGTTAGAAACTTCCATTCGTTCCGCATGATGGCTTGGAGAAGGCCTTCCAAATATAGTTGCGGAACTTGACTTCACTTAAGAACCAATGTGTCGCATTGCCAAATCAGAAGACATGTCAACTAAATGCTTCGAGGGTCTAGGATCTATATCAGCTATAATCAATAGATAATCGAGATTAGAAAAATAACCTGTTCCCCCATGCTAAGTGTGAACTAGTGTTGTGCAGTATGTAATAGGCATAAATAGTTTGAAATCAGAAAAGCGAAATAAAACGATGAGACTTGGGAGTTTTTTCCAGAGAGAGATCTTCATCGCTGACCGTCTCAAGTGGCAAGAAAATTGATCAACAACGAAAGCTTTGGGATCGACTATCGGCACATTGAGTTATGAAGTTCATTACTTAAGATTATTTGCGAGTTTGTCACTTAGTCCATGCTGAAAGACCCGAAAATTTGATTATTCAATCTCAAGTTCGAAAGTTTAAGTATACATGTTTGATTGTTTATTGTCATCGTATGTTCCAGGTTAATAAGGGAACTTGTGGTGATTGTTCAAACAAAATAAGTTGGATTAGTTTATAGGATATGTGCCGATCCCTAGTGTCCATTGCCGATTCCTTCCTCAAGAGCACTCATACCGATCCCTCCACCAAAGTCCTTTATACCGAACCCTATCCAAGAGTAAGCAATGTTGATCCCTATACCACTGCCTAATACCGCTCCCTTTCTTAAACCATCCTCACCGATCTCTCTCCACAGCTAAACCAACCGAACCATCACTTCTCGTATCCTTTTCCTCTCTCAACTAATCTAGCTAAACCACTGACCCCTTTCCTAGCCGATACGTGCCACTGCCATATTATAACATATCGATCCCTACATTCCTCCACCGTAGGCCTTTCTTCCATCAGGATCTCTAGTCGAACCCTCCTCTTACTTCTTCTTCTTTCCCTCTCTCATATCCTAACATGACCCATCAGACCATCTACCCAAAAACGCTCGAAAAACAATCGCCATCACAACCTCAAACCCACGACAACTACTCAAGGATTCAAAAATCCAACATGATTAGAAGACGTATACAAGGAATTACCTATTTTAATTTTGAGCTAGAATGGAAGCGAGCACCTAGCTGTACGTAAAGTTGAAAGGCAAGGCTAAACGAATTGATAAGAAGAATGGAAACAGGAGAGTCTAAGTTTGGGTAGATAGATGGATCTATTAGGGGCCACAGGTTAGAGTGTCGGTAGAAGAGCTTGGGTTTGTGAATAAGTTTTCGTGCGAAGGAAAATAGGATAAAAAAGTGAAGAAAGAAATGGAGGATGGTTCATATATATATATATGTGTGTGTGTGTGTGTGTGTGTTTGTGTGTGTGTATGTATATGTATGTGTGTGTGCGTGTGTATGTGTATGTGTGTTTGGGGGATGGTTCGATAATAAAGATATTGAACAAGCCATAAGGGAGTAGTGGTCGGCATAGAAACCTGCCGATTCCAATTTGCATAGCTCCAACGATGGATAGGCATGATGAATGTGGATCCCTGTAGATTATATAAAAAATGAAAAATTAATGATGATAATGATCGTGAAGGTTTAACTGTGAATGCGAACATATAAAATATTATAAAAATTGGCAATGACCCATGAGCGCTTGAACACGTTCGGAAGCCAACGAGAGAAACATGTATATGAATATACATGTGAGTGGTTTAAAAGTTCAACTTCTTGCAATCAAACCTGAAACTTTTAACTTCAAGCCAGGACCAGATAATTAAAGTTTAAAAGTCTCGCAATTGGATCTATATATGATTGACGGAATATGGCACTAGATTTATATTACTGGAAATCAAACAAGCGTCATGGCAATTAATGAAGAATTCAATGCCTTGGCAAAATAATTTGACAAAGAAATGGCAATCAGCTAGGTAGTTAGATGGACTTATTTTTGACAATTTAGACTTGTTTTGATTCAAAGCATGTCATGTTACTCACAAAACGTACTTTGGAGAGCAAGTGTTACCCGATATGCTGACACAGCTATACTGAACTGATTGCGTGAGATAGATTCGACTATTTCGAGAACAATAACCATAGAGCGATGGCTGTAGGATCCGAAAATAAAGCACAGATGGTTATATGAAGCATGGAATGAATGGGATTGGTATGTAACATCCCGCCTTTTTGTACGCTTTAAATCGACGATAAACCTCACTCGTCAGACTCGAGCCATACATAAGGGTGGATTGTTATTGGGGTAAATAAGAAAAGCAGAGAAGAAAATAAAACAAAACAGAATCTCACAGCGGAATGACAAAATATAATAATCGAATAAAAGTTCATGAAGCTGTTTCACAAAACATTTGATTATACTTATACAACACATATCAGAGTTACACATGCCAGAGAATAATAAATAATGCAGCGGAACAATATGAATGTAGTGGAATGATAGTATAAATAATAATAATACAATCTACGTCTTCGTCCTCCATAAATAATGTCTTTCCGAAAATGCTCAGGCTGACCCGAGTGAATTGAAAATACAAAACACTCGAGTTAGAACTAAAATATCTTATGTGAGTCAAATCAACGGTAAATAAATATGAGTGTAAACGGCGTCGGAGATGTTTACGGGGTTTGACATCTCCTATCCAGTGTCTAACGTGAGTGCAGTAACTTAAGAGATGCTTGGGATTCACATCTCCTAAGGATCCTTTAAACTATCTACTATGTAGTAATATACACTATTATAATAGTGTCTACAGTAAAGTATAATATAAATTAAAAATAGCGTTAAGGCTTTACATTTTCCACCTTAACACACTTTTATATTCCCATAGTCTATACAGTACCGTAATCTCCCCCGTACTGAGCGTCGTCAGAGGGCACTGCATAGGTATGGTACAAAACCAAAATCGTACAAGGCGCGCTAGGGTAGGTGACACGACACACAAGGCAATGCCAGGGTAGATATACCAATTACGCATCCGGGCTGGTGGTAACACGTAGCAGCTACTACCGCCCACCTCGAGCCACACCCCCCAAATCAAAAATCAAAAGTGGACACCAAATCAATCCAAAGTCAGAATATAATATCGAAGGAGTGTGTCTGATACCTCCTTGGCCCAAGAATCGCTCCTGTTTTAGACACCTTATGCCAACTCATGGGAGCCGGGTCCACGTATATACCTCAAAGGAACGCCGCCGCCATTCTACTTCATTCTGGAATCGCCACCGCGTGCACAGTTGTTGAAGTGGTTTTCGAAGTTGGCAGAGAGTATGACAACTTCCGTTCCCGATCTCTTTAACAACCAAACGTTATTATAACACCGCGGTCATTTCAAAATATTATACTTCAAAATCAGAATATAATATCCATTTCAAAACCATATAAATACGAAATCATTTCCGTTTCAAAAACCAATTTAATATGATATCATTTTTATAAACCCAAATCAATATAGTATCGTTTTATTTCAAATATATCCTTTTTCCAAAATCATAGCACTTCAAAGTTATAACATTTCAGAATCAAAACGCTAGAATATAACACTTTCAAATTATAATACCTTGAACTCATAACTTTGAAACATATTTCCACCACATAATTGGTTTAAATATTTAAAATACTTTATACAATAAAATAGCTTCTTTAATTTCAAAATCAAATCCAACGCAACTCGAATTTCTATATTTTATATTTATCTAAATCCCAAATCATAAATTTCAATTCGATTCAGTTTCCAAATAAACTATTCCAAATTTATCGATTTCAAAATAGATTTGATCCATAGAATAAACCATCCCAAATTCAATATGTTTCAACTTTAAGTATTCAATGTTTCAAAACTAAGTTTGGTAATTACGATTCAACCATTAAATTTTCTATTATTTAGTCGAAATATTTTGCATAATAAATCCATATCATCTAAATAAACTCAAATTACAAATAGATAAATATTTCCTTCAATTTATTTATATTTGAAATATTCATTTAATTCCCCTTAAACCAAAATCAGGTTATAAAATCATACCCTTTAAAATTTCAAATTTTATAAATTTCACATCAACTTATTTGAGCTTAATTCTTAAATAAATTCAATTTCAAACAAAATTTCCACTTTATCTTCCAACCTTAATTTATTAAACCATTATAAACTCTATATAAAAATATGATTTATATAAATACTAAAGCATATTATATCTTTAATAAAATCAATCTTTGTTATTAAACTTCTTTTATGTCAAACAAATATACACATAGCTAAAAATCAAGAATTTAACGATATATATAAAGTAACATTTATATAATATTTGAAATCAATATTTATATAAAACCATATATTCTTTACAAAACCATAGAAATCATTTCAAATTATTTTTATATACAGTCCATGGTTTCTGTATACAATTTTATATCCTATGGTCAAGCGATACGGAGGTTTATTATTTCAACCCGCGATTAAAATATAAATACGGTTATATATCAAACAAATACAACCATCACAATCACTTGAAAGTCCCGAAAATTTGATTGTTCAATCTCAAGTTCGAAAGTTTAAGTATACATGTTTGATTGTCCATTGTCATCGTATGTTCCAGGTCAACAAGGCAACTTGTGGTGATTGTTCAAACAAAATAAGTTGGATTAGTTTATAGGATATGTGCCGATCCCTAGTGTCCATTGTCGATTCCTTCCCCAAGAGCACTCATACCGATCCCTCCACCAAAGTCCTTTATACCAAACCCTATCCAAGAGTAAGGAATGCCGATCCCTATACCACTTCCTAATACCGATCACTTTCCTAAACCATCCTCACTGATCCCTCTCCATAGCTAAACCAACTGAACCATCACTTCTCTTATCCTTTTCCTCTCTCAACTAATCTAACTAAACCAATGACCCCTTTCCCAGCCGATACCTACCACTGCCATATTATAACATATCGATCCCCACATTCCTCCACTGTAGGCTTTTCTTCAATCAGGATCTCTAGTCGAACCCTCCTTCTAGTTCTTCTTCTTTCCCTCGCTCGTATCCTAACATGACCCATCAGACTATCTACCCAAAAACGCTCGAAAAACGCTCGCCATCACAACCTCAAACCCAGGCAACTACTCAAGGATTCAAAAATCCAACATGATTAGAAGTCGTATACAAGGAATTACCTATTTGAATTTTGAGCTAGAATGGAAGAGAGCACCTAGCTGTGCGTAAAGTTGAAAGGCAAGGCTAAATGAATTGATAAGAAGAATGGAAACAAGTGAGTCTGAGTTTGGGTAGATAGATGGATCTATTAGGGGTCACAGGTTAGAGTGTCAGTAGGAGAGCTTGGGTTTATGAATAAGTTTTTGTGCGAAGGAAAATAGGATAAAAAAGTGAAGAAAGAAATGGAGGATGGTTCATATATATATATATATATATATATATGTATGTATGTATGTATGTATATATGTATATATATATATATTGTGTGTGTGTGTGTGTATCTGTGTGCGTACGTGTGTTTGAGGATGGTTCGACAATAAAGATATTGAACAAGTCATAAGGGAGTAGTGGTCAGCATATAAACCTGCCGATTCCAATTTGCATAGCTCGAACGATGGATAGGCATGATGAATGCGGATCCCTATAGATGATATAAAAAATGAAAAATGAATGATGATAACGATCGTGAAGGTTTGACTGTGAATACGAACATATAAAATATTATAAAAATTGGCAATGACCCATGAGCGTTTGAACACGTCCGGGAGCCAACGAGAGAAACATGTATATAAATATACATGTGAGTGGTTTAAAAGTTCAACTTCTTGAAATCAACAAAAATTGAAATCAAACTTGAAACTTTTAAGTTCAAGGAAGGACTAGATAATTAAAGTTTAAAAGTCCCGCACGATTGGATCTATATATGATTGATGGAATATGGCACTGGATTTAAATTATTGGAAATCAAACAAGCGTCATGGCAATTAATGAAGAATTCAATGCCTTGGCAAAATATTTTGACAAAGAAATGGCAATCAGCCAGGAAGTTAGATGGACTTATTTTTGACATTTCAGACTTGTTTTGATTCAAAGCATGTCATGTTACTTACAAAACGTACTTTGGGGGGCAAGTATTACCCGATATGCTGACCCAGCTATACTGAACTGATTGCGTGAGATAAATTCGACTATTTTGAGAACAATAAACATAAAGCGATGGCCGTAGATCCGAAAATAAAGCACATATGGTTATATGAAGCATGGAATGAATGGGATTGGTATGTAACATCCCGCCTTTTTGTACGCTTTAAATCGATGATAAACCTCACATGTCAGACTCAAACCATACATTAGGGCGGATTGTTATTGAGGTAAATAAGAAAAGCAGAGAAGGAAATAAAACAAAACAGGATCTCACAGCGGAATGACAAAATATAATAATCGAATAACAGTTCATGAAGAAGTTTCACAAAACATTTGATTATACTTATACAACACATATCAGAGTTACACATGCCAGAGAATAATAAATAATGCAGCGGAACAATATGAATGTAGTGGAATGATAGTATAAATAATAATAATACAATCTACGTCTTCGTCCTCCAGAAATAAGGTCTTCAAGCCCTGAAATGCTCAGGCTGACCCGAGCGAATTGAAAAGACAAAACACTCAAGTTAGAACTAAAATATCTTATGTGAGTTAAATCAACGGTAAATAAATATGAGTGTAAACGGCGTCGGAGATTTTTACGGGGTTGGACATCTCCTATCCAGTGTCTAACGTGAGTGCAGTAACTTAAGAGATGCTCGGGATTCACATCTCCTAAGGATCCCTTAAACTATCTACTATGTAGTAATATACACTATTATAATAGTGTCTACAGCAAAATATAATATAAATTAAAAATAGTGTTAAGGCTTTACATTTTCCACCTTAACACACTTTTATATTCCCATAGTCTATACAGTACCGTAATCTCCCCCGTACTGGGCGTCGTCAGAGGGCACTCCATAGGTATGGTAAAAAACCAAAATCGTATAAGGCGCGCTAGGGTAGGTGACACGACACAGAAGGCAATGCCAGGGTAGATATACCAATTACGCATCCGGGTTGGTGGTAACGCGTAGCAGCTACTACCGCCCACCTCGAGCCACACCCCTAAAATCAAAAATCAAAAGTGGCCACCAAATCAATCCAAAGTCAGAATATAATATCGAAGGAGTGTGTCCGATACCTCCTTGGCCCGAGAATCCCTCCTGTTTTAGACACCTTATGCCAACTCACGAGAGTTGGGTCCATATATATACCTCAAAGGAACGCCGCCGCCATCCTACTTCATTCTGGAATCTCCACCGCGTGCACAGTTGTTAAAGTGGTTTTCAAAGTTGGCAGAGAGTATGACAACTTCCGTTCACGGTCTCTTTAACAATCAAACGTTATTATAAAACCACGGTCATTTCAAAATAATTATAATTCAAAATCAGAATATAATATCCATTTCAAAACCATATAAATACGAGATCATTTCCGTTTCAAAAACCAATTTAATATGATATCATTTTTATAAACCCAAATCAATATAGTATCGTTTTATTTCAAATATATCCTTTTTCCAAAATTATAGCACTTCAAAGTTATAACATTTCGGATTCAAAACGCTAGAATATAACATTTTCAAATTATAATAACTTGAACTCATAACTTTGAAACATACTTCCACCACATAATTGGTTTAAATATTTAAAATACTTTATACAATAAAATAGATTCTTCAATTTCACAAATCAAATCCAACGCAACTCGTATTTCTACATTTTATATTTAACCAAATCTCAAATCATAAATTTCAATTCGATTCGGTTTCCAAATAAATTATTCCAAATCTATCGATTTCAAAATAGATTTGATCCATAGAATAAACCATCCCAAATTCAATATGTTTCAACTTTAAGTATTCAATAATTTCAAAACTAACTTTGGTAATTACGATTCAACCATTAAATTTTCTATTATTTAGTTGAAATATTTTGCATAATTAATCCATATCATCTAAATAAACTCAAATTACAAATAACTAAATATTTCCTTCAATTTATTTATACTTGAAATATTCATTTAATTCACCTTAAACCAAAATCAGGTTATAAAATCATACCCTTTAAAATTTCAAATTTTATAAATTTCACATCAACTTATTTAAGTTTAATTCTTAAATAAATTCAATTTCAAACAAATTTCCACTTTATCTTCCAACCTTAATTTATTAAACCATTATAAACTCTATATAAAAATATGATTTATATAAATACTAAAGCATATTATATTTTTAATAAAATCAATCTTTATTATTAAACTTCTTTTATATCAAACAAATTTACACATAGCTAAAAATCAAGAATTTAACGATATATATAAAGTAACATTTATATAACATTTGAAATCAATATTTATATAAAACCATGTATTCTTTACAAAACCATAGAAATCATTTCAAAATATTTTTATATACAGACCACAGTTTCTGTATATAATTTTCTGTCCTATGGTCAAGTGATACGGAGATTTATTATTTCAATCCACGATTAAAATATAAATACGGTTATATATCATTTCAAACCGCAATCCCGACTGAAATAAAAATCCATAACAACTTGCAGTTTATAACAGTATAAATTACAACATTCATTCATCCAATATCAATCACCAAACATTTATCACAATCATCATCCAATTCAATCAATAACATCAATATAGAACAGATAATAAATAACAGATATTAACTGCTAGTTAATATTCAAAAATAATTTAAATAACTATTTTATCCAAATAATTCAAATAACTGAGATGATGATTCAAAATATACCAAACAGTCATAAATAAATTTCTAATCACATCATAAATCAATTTAACACACATAAGAAACGTTAGAAGTTGTGAGTGGGTTAAACCACTCACCTTTTGAATTTAAATTGAATTTAAATCCAATTTAAACCCAAAATTTGAATAATCTCAGAATTCGTGCAAACAGCGTCAAAATGTCTGGAATTCCAATATGAACCTAGCGGAGAAAACCACGCATGAATGGGACCACATATGTAAAAATTATACGAGTTAGAAGTTATAAAATCAAAATTTAAAATAAATATATTAAATATTAAACAAGGCCACGTCACCAAAGGAAGTCGACCACCTAAACACGCACGCGACCCGCCTCTTCCCAGACAACCTCCACAGTTGACCAAGTCTTTAGTCGACTATAACACCATCCTTCGACCACCATATGCTACGCCACCATCGCCATTGAGTTTGTTATGCTCGGCCGCACCCCGAACTACAAGGCCATCGCCTCCGGTTCGCCGCCGCCGCTAGGGTTTTCGAACCCTAAACCACTTAAATCGGCAGCGTCAGGCTGAATTAAGTCGCACGACCACCGCCAATCTACTCTCCGAACCCAACTCTCCAATACCAAGAAAGCAATTCCTCGATTGTTGCCCCAATCGAAAACGCCCAATTCAATGCTTAGGGCTCGCTGATCCAACCCTTTGACCGAGATTTCCAATCGATTCGAGCATTACTAGGGAAAAAAACACTTGCCGTAGGTTTAACTAGGCGATATTTTTCCAACGGTATATAATATGATATATTCTGAGGAGTTCGATTTTTGGATTTGAATTTGATTTGCAATTGGATCTGGAATTGAGAATTTGTTTTTCTACCATTAAGGAGGAGAGACAGCTGTATTGTACGTACAGAAATGAGGAATAGAAAGGCTGCTAGGTTTTTAACTGGATATATATATAGGTAGGGTTGAGAATAGAAAGGACGGATTGATTAGTTTGGACCGTTGAATGATAAGTGGCCCGAAAAGTCCGTTCTTACTCCGGAACGAAATTGGGTCAACCCATATATCAAAATAGATGTTTTTAAATAATTTAAACACAATGTAACAGGTTTCAAGTCCAAATTCCATCGTATGAAGAATTTATGCTAAAATCAAGTTATTTCAAATTGATGTCAATTGATTTCAATTTAATTGATTTCTAGGCGTTTCGAGTCCGTACGATCAAACGACAAGTCCGATAGTCACGAAACTTGAAATCGTACAATAATTCACAGTTACGGATCCGATGAAACTAATTTCGTCGAAATCCGAGTTAGTGGCCAAAATGGCTATTTTTACATTAATTAGATAAATTAAAAATTAATTAATTAAATCAATTTTTCAATTTCAATTCTATAATTGACAATTTTTATCATTTTTAAATTTCTTAATCATTTACACTAATTTAAATAAATTTAGATGTAAATTTAGAGTTGGTTAATTTACCAATTTCAGTGTTAACCTCAGTTTCACTAAATTCAAAAATTATAAACTTAATTTCCAATAATTCCATTTAATTTACTTTTCATTTTATTATTCAATTCATTATTGTCAAATGGATGAAATTAACGTTGGATCCATTATCTATTACGTTAATATTCTCAAATTCCATCTTAATTTCAATTAACATAATAATTAAATATTAAATTTCAATTAATAGCAATTTATCCAATTGATGTAGTTCAAATCCCAAAAAATTGATAAATCTTGATATCTAATATTTCCATTCAACCAATTGCATATTATGAATAGAATTAACATTATTTCAAATTATTTCCTTAAATTTACACTAACATGACATTGAATTGAGATTCATTGCAATTGATTACACCTTTTGATTTAATGCACTAAATAAATGATTAACTTATAATAATTGTAATCATTTACTCTCAATCACATTTTTATTAGTTTATCATTTCCAAACCAATGTTATAATTTTTTTATTAAACATTGATTTTATTCAATTATCATTCAATATATATTAATTCATTAATTAATTCAATATTTACTTTTGTTTTCTTATATCCGACTTACAGCCTAGTATAACACTTACACTATTTCATTTATTTTGATTTCATTCAATCTATCAAAATTTTAGCTTTATTAACCATCGTTACATTTTAAATTAACATTCACCTCACCATAACTATAAAAAAAATTCTTTCTAAATTTAATTACAAAAAATCCTTATTAAATTAAGCAATTTAATTATCGAAATTTGTGGATCGTTATACTCTCCCCCACTCAAAACTTTTCGTCCCCGAAAAGGAAAAAGGAAAGGAAAGAAGGAATCAAGTAATCAATACATCTTATTCAAAAATATTAACTTTATAAACAAATAAATTTAAAAAATTAATTATTTTATATAAAATATACCCATTTCTAACCATTAAATCTTTTTATACTCAAATTAATAAAGTTTGGAAAACATTTTTCAAAATATTTTCTAAGTCCAAAATTCACGGAAAATTTCGGCAGAGTCTCTCTTGTACGGAGAGACTTGGGAGAAAATATAATATCAAATATAACAATATACAACAATATTTAAAAATAATATATCACAACAACGGAAAAAATATATATAATAGCACTAAAAAACCGTAATCCAAAAACGTACCTATTTATCGGGTAATTAACGCTTAATTATGAAACCAAAAGCAATAGCAATTGCTTCCATAACCTGCATTTCACTTATACAATCTAATAGGAGTTAATAATTATATAAAATGAAATATTTAAAGTTGTTTCAACCACTAACAAACAAATCAATATAACTACAATCACTTGCAACAAAGCATACAACCATCACATAAGATCAACATAAATTAATCATCCATTCATATCAAACAAAACAAATAGTTGTTTGGTTCAAAAATTTAAATTGTGCAGAATGGAAAATAAACTACTAAGTGCACCATTTACTCAACAGTCTTAGATGAAACTAAATAGATTATTCATACATCCAAACAAATTTAAAGTATCCTTGCCTAAACAACCATAAACCAAACAACCAACAATTTCAAATAATAGATCGAGTTCATTCTTACTAATTTCATTCCATAACCTTTGTTTTTTGATTTCCCTTTTATTTATATAATGATTTATCTTTTTAATTTACATTTATTTCTTGTAAATCTCCATTTATTTTCATTTATTCGTATCATGTAAATTTTCTTTTTATTGTATTACATTCACTTATTCACAACTTAATTTCATTTATTTACAGTATTCATCTTTCTACTTATTTTTAAAATAAATAACTTCAACATTTACTTAAGTTTATAATTACTTACTTACAACATTTACCTTCTATCATATTTTATTATAGTAAGATTTCCATTATAACTTAAGTTTATAACAATTATAACATCAAATTCTTATTTATTAAAGAATTTCATTGAATACTTTCATTACTTCAAGTTTTATTGTTTAATATCCATTACATTTTCTTTTTAACATTAGAACTTTCTATATTTGGTAAGTTATATAAATGCTTTAAGAATGTAATTGAAAGTTACACAAGTTTTTCTCATTTCTTTCAAATTAAATTAATGTTCAATAATCATATCTTTTGTTTATATAGGTTACAATTTTCAACTTTATTGTTTTTTCATTTATAACCTAGCATTTAATCTCTTATTTCATTTAGAGGTTTCAATTATTAATTAGTTACATTCCATTTCACTACAATAATTGACCTATTAATTAACGAAAATTTAGAACTAAATATCGGGTTTAAATTTCACATCATTTTAAAATAATAGATATATTTACTTACAACTTATATATCCAATTATATTTAAAATAATTTAAAACTTATATTTGTTTATCAAAATAAATCTGTAGTAAAACTACTACAGTGGCCTTCCCACTTCGAAACTCGAAAATGAATGTCGATGATGCGTGCACTCACCATCGAAATTATTTTCCAACGACAGAGACGGGAGTACAGAACTTATTTCTTTTCAAAATTCCTTTAAAACAATTCTTTCAAATTATATTGGAATATTTATATCAGAAATTACTTATAAACAATATTAATATATTTCAAAATCCTTTGAAAGCAAATTTCAAAATCTCGAAACTTAAGTTTTAAAATTTCCAAATTTCATTTATTATATTCTCTTCAAATCTTATTTCCAATCAATATTTATAAATTTCACTATCTAACAACCAATATATACAACCAAATATAACCTTTATAAAAAATTTGTTTTATATATAGAAAATATAATAGGCAAAATTATTTCATTCACCTATATTCAAGACAAATATTGTGTCGGTCTATCCTATTAAGTGTTTAGAAATCCCAATTGATATCATAGTGTCCCATGCACCAATAGAATTTATAAATACAAAACGGGACAAATTAACACAATATCAAACCCTTTTATAACACTGACAAATACGCTCTCTCATATATATACACTCAGCGACTCATCATAGGATATTACTACCATATTAATAAAGAGTCAGACCATACAAAGCTAAGGTTTATCGCTAAACCAAAGCTCTGATACCAGATGTAACATCCCGCCTTCTTGTACGCTTTAAATCGACGATAAACCTCACATGTCAAACTCAAACCATACATAAGGAAGGATTGTTATTGGGGGTAAATAAGAAAAACAAAGAAGGAAATAAAACAAAACAGAATCTCACAGCGGAATGACAAAATATAATAATCAAATAACAGTTCATGAAGCTGTTTTACAAAACATTTGATTATACTTATACAACACATATCAGAGTTACACATGCCAGAGAATAATAAATAATGCAGCGGAATAGTATGAATGTGGTGGAATGATATCATAAATAATAATAATATAATCTTTGTCTTCGTCCTCCAGAAATAAGGTCTTCAAGCCATGGGATACTCAGGATGACACGAGCGAGTTGAAAAGATAAAACACTCGAGCCAGAACTAAAAGATCTTATGTGAGTTAAATCAACAGTAAATAAATATGTGTGTAAACATCGTCGGAGATGTTTATGGGGTTCGACATCTCCTATCCAGTGTCTAACGTGAATGCAGTAACTTAAGAGATGCTCGGGATTCACATCTCCTAAGGATCCGTTAAACTATCTACTATGTAGTAATATATACTATTATAATATTGTCTACAGTAAAGTATAATATAAATTAAAAATAGCGTTAAGGCTTTACATTTTCCACCTTAACACACTTTTATATTCCCATAGCCTATACAGTACCGTAATCTCCCCCGTACTGGGCGTCGTCAGAGGTCACTCCATAGGTATGGTAAAAAACCAAAATCGTATAAGGCACGCTAGGGTAGGTGACACGGCACACAAGGCAATGCCATGGAAGATATACCAATTACGCATCTGGGCTAGTGGTAACGCGTAGCAGCTACTACCGCCGACCTCGAGCCACACCCCCAAAATCAAAAATCAAAAGTAGCCACCAAATCAATCCAAAATCAGAATATAATATCGAAGGAGTGTGTTCGATACCTCCTTGGCCCGAGAATCGCTCATGTTTTAGCTACTTATGCCAACTCGCGGGAGTTGGGTCCACGTATTTACCTCAAAGGAACGTCGCCGCCATCCTACTTCATTCTGTAATCTTCACCACATACACAGTTGTTAAAGCGGTTTTCGGAGTTGGCAGAGAGTATGACAACTTCCGATCTCGGTCTCTTTAACAACCAAACATTATTATAACACCGCGGTCATTTCAAAATAATTATACTTCAAAACCAGAATATAATATCCATTTCAAAACCATATAAATACGATATCATTTTCGTTTCAAAAACTAATTTAATATGATATCATTTTTATAAAACCCAAATCAATACAATATTATTTTATTTCAAATATATCCTTTTTCCAAAATCATAGCATTTCAAATTTATAACATTTCGGAATCAAAACACTAGAAAATAACACTTTCAAATTATAATACCTTGAACTCATAACTTTGAAACATACTTCCACCACATAAATGGTTTAAATATTTAAATTACTTTATATAATAAAATAGCTTCTTCAATTTCACAAATCAAATCCAACGCAACTCGAATTTCTACATTTTATGTTTAACCAAATCATAAATTTCAATTCGATTCAGCATCCAAATAAACTATTCCAAATTTATCGATTTCAAAGTAGATTTGATCCATAGAATAAACCATCCCAAATTCAATATGTTTCAACTATAAGTATTCGACAATTTCGAAACTAATTTTGGTAATTGCGATTCAACGTTAAATTTTCTATTATTTAGTTGAAATATTTTGCATAATAAATCCATATCATCTAAATAAACTCAAATTACAAATAACTAAATATTTCCTTCAATTTATTTATACTTGAAATATTCATTTAATTCACCTTAAACCAAAATCATGTTATAAAATCATACCCTTTAAAATTTCAAATTTTATAAATTTCACATTGACTTATTTGAGTTTAATTCTTAAATAAATTCAATTTCAAACAAATTTCGACTTTATCTTCCAACCTTAATTTGTTTAAACCATTATAAACTCTATATAAAAATATGATTTATATAAATACTAAACCATATTATATTTTTAATAAAATCAATCTTTATTATTAAACTTTTTTATATAAAACAAATTTATACATAGCTAAAAATTAAGAATTTAATGATATATATAAAGTTACATTTATATAATATCTGAAATCAATATTTAAATAAAATCATATATTCTTTACAAAACCACAGAAATCATTTCAAAATATTTTTATATATAGACCACAGTATCTGTATATAATTTTCTATCCTATGGTCAAGTGATACGGAAATTTATCATTTCAATTCGCAATTAAAATATAAATACGGTTATATATCATTTCAAACCACAATCCCAAATGAAATAAAAATCCGTAACAATTTGCAGTTTATAACAGTATAAAATACAACATCCATTCATCCAATATCAATCACCAAACATTTATCACAGTCATCATCCAATTCAATCAATAACATCAATATAGAACAGATAATAAGTAACTTGTATCAACTGGCAGTTAATATTCAAAAATAAATTAAGTAACTATTTTATCCAGATAAATTCAAATAACTGAGATGATGATTCAAAATATGCCAAACAGTCATAAAAATTTCTAGTCACATCATAAATCAATTTAACACACATAAGAAACGTTAGAAGTCGTGAGTGGGTTAAAACACTCACCTTTTGAATTTAAATTGAATTTAAATCCAATTTAAACCCAAAATTTGAACAGTCTCAGAATTCATCCAAACTAGTTTCAAAATGTCTAGAATTCCAATACGAACTTAGCGGAGAAAAGGGTACGTGAATTGGACCTCGTATGTAAAAATTATACGAGTTAGAAGTTATAAAATCAAAATTTAAAATAAATAAATTAAATATTAAACAAGCCACATCGGTAGAGGAAGTCGACCACCTGAACACGCGCACGACCCACGTCTTCCCAGGCCACTTCTATAGTTGACCGAAGCTTTGACCGACGATAACACCACCCTCCGACCACCATACACTACGCCACCATTGCCATTGAGTTCGTCATGCTCGGCCGTACCCCCGACCACGAGGCCGTCGCCTCCGGTTCACCGCCGCCGCCAGGGTTTTCAAACCCTAAACACTTAAATCGACCACGTCAAGTCGAGTTAAGTCGCACGACCATCACCAATCAACTCCCCGAACCCAACTCTCCAATAACCAGAAAGAAATTCCTCGATTGTTTTCCCAATCGAAAACGCCCAATTCAATGCTTAGGATTCGCCGATCCAACCCTTTGACCGAGATTTCCGATCGGTTCGAGCACTATTACGGAAAAGCAAACACTTGCGTAGGTTCAACCCAATGATACCTTTCCAATGGTATATAATATGATATACTTTAAGGAGTTTGATTTTTGGATTTGAATTTGATTTGAATTTGATTTGCATTTGGATTTGGAATTGAGAATTTGTTTGTCTACCCTTGAGGAGGAGAGACAGCTGAATTGTACGTACAGAAATGAGGAATAGAAAAGCTGCTACGGTTTATAACTGGATATATATAGGTAGGGTTGAGAATAGAAAGGACGGATTGATTGGTTTGAACCGTTGAACGATAAATGGCCCGAAAAGCCCGTTCTGACTCCGGAACAGAATTGGGTCAACCCATATATCAAAATAGATGTTTTTAAATAATTTAAGTGCAATGTAACAGGTTTCAAGTCCAAATTCCATTGTATGAATAAGTTATGCTAAAATCAAGTTATTTCAAATTGATTTCAATTGATTTCAATTTCATTGATTTCTAGGCATTTCGAGCCCGTACGATCAAACGACAAGTCCAATCATTACGAAACTTGAAATCCTATAATAATTCACCGTTACGGATCCGATGAAACCGGTTTCCTCGAAATCCGAGTCAGTGTCCAAAATGGCTATTTTTACATTAATTAAATAAATTGAAAATTAATTAATTAAATCAATTTTTCAATTTCAATTCTATAATTGACCATTTTTATCGTTTTTAAATTTCTTAATCATTTACGCTAATTTAAATAAATTTAGATGTAAATTCAGAGTTGGTTAATTTATCAATTTCAGTGTTAACCTCAATTTCACTATATTTAAAAATTATAAATTTAATTTTCAATAATTCCATTTAATTTACTTTTCATTTTATTATTCATCATTGTTGTCAAATGGATGAAATTAACATTGGATCCATGATCTATTACGTTAACGTTCTCAAATTCCATCTTAATTTCAATTAACGTGATAATTAAATATTAAATTTCATTTAATAGCAATTTATCCCATTAATATAGTTCAAATCCCAACAAACTGATAAATCTCGATATCCATTATTTTCATTCAACCAATTGTCATATTATGAATAGAATTAACATTATTTTCAATTATTTCCTTAAATTTACACTAACATAATATTGAATTGAGATTCATTGCAATTGATTACAACTTTTGATTTAATGGACTATAAATGATTAACTTATAATAATTGTTATCATTTACTCTCAATCACATTTTTATAAGTTTATCATTTCTAAACCAATGTTATAATTTCTTACTAAACATTGATTTTATTCAATTACCATTCAATATATATTAATTCATTAGTTAATTCAATATTTACTTTTGTTTTCTTATATTCGATTTATAGCCTAGTATAACACTTACACTATTTCATTTATTTTAATTTCATTCAATCTATCAAAATTTTATCTTTACTAACCATTGTTACATTTCAAAGTAACATTCACCTCACTATAACTATAAAGTTTTTTTTCTTTCTAAATTTAATTACAAAAAATCTTATTAAATTAACCAATTTAATTATCGAAATTTGCGGGTCATTATATGGTAGATAAATGATGCACGACGCTTGAAATATCGAAGCAAAGGAGAATTCGACAAAGATGGAGGTGCATGGATCGGTATAGCTAATCAGTTTGGAAAGTTACACTTCAACTCATAAGATAGGGATCAGCAAAGAATATGAAGGGAATTGTCAAGCCTTGATAGTTAACAAGGGATCGACATGAATGAAGCAATCGAGGGATCAGCATAAATAGAGGTGTATGGGTTGGCATAAATAGAGGTGTATGGGTCATCATAGATGGAAATGTATGGATCAGCATGGTCGAGGCAAGATGAATCGGCATGCTGGAGTCTGCTATGAGGGATCGACACATAGCTACTGGAAGGGTTCAGTCGAAATTAGCTAACAAGGGAAGTTGAGCCAAAGATCAATCAAAAGCATGAGCTCCCATGTTCCAAATGACTTGATATTTGAAGAGCCAACTTGTTTAAGCATGAAGAAGCCATATATGGATCGCTGCACAAGAATTGACCAATGAAGGGATCGGTACTGATCCCTCTTCATTAGGATTTGAGCCTAGCGACCCCTAGGTGGGCCCATATGGATAAGAAGGTCCTATAGCCGAAGTTTCAGAAAGATTGGTGGTCACCTTCACCAATAAATACTGGCCTAAGGTGTCATTCTGAGGATCTTTATGCTGCTGGTTACATTAGTCCTTATTATAATCAAGTTTTCTCCTTAATTTCTTGCTGTTTGCTGCTGTAATCAAACTATTAGTGAATCAATAAAGATAATCTTCAAAGTGGACGCAGAATACAATGCCGAATCACTATAAAGTTTGGTGTTCTTGGTTATTTCTTTGATTTGCCTATTAATTTATTCTATTCATTTGTTTTAATTTTACTTTCTTCATTTACTTCTCTACATAAATTTATTCTTGGGCGTTTATAACCAATTTGGTTGCAAAAAGAGATCAATGTTTTATATTGACATTAAATATTAAAACATGCATGTACTTCAGTTTTTTAGTTTAATTAAATGTAAAAGTTAAAATTCTCATGTGTAAATTAGAAGTTTGAACACTTATAACACCAGACCAACTGTTTGTTATACCAATGTAGCCGTTGGAGGATTTGATTATTTTAGTAGATGTGAGTAGTAATTGGACAATAGTGGATATGTAGAACTATTTTATTTTGCCTTGCCATGCCTGTTGTTTCATGTCAGCAATCAAAAATGAAAGTGCTCTGATACTAAATGAAAGTGACTGTGCTATAGTATCAAAATGGCCCATAGTTGTAAACAATGTAAATGCAGTGGTAGTGTGATATAAACTAAGTTATCTTCTGATGTGGAATATGGGTATAAAAAGTAAGCAGTAAAGTAAATGACATCAGGAATTTTTATACTAGTTCGAACTCTCATTCTACGTCCAGTCCCAGACTCCTTCTGGAATTAAAATAGCAACCCTTACTTAACTCGGAGGAATAGGTTTACACCGCCTGAGCAACCAAATAGGACTTCTACCGCCTAAGCGACCGAACAGGACTTGACCACCTAAGCAACCAAACAGCACTTGAATACAGAGTAGATTGAATGTCTTGACCTTTTGTGTTCTTTTAACAACACAGATTTGTCAATTGCAGTACACCCTTCCTATAATCTTTTCCTCAAGAATGATGTGCGTAGTTGTATGTATATAAAGATTAGGAAGTTTTAGATTGCTTGAAAAATATAGATTTACTTTTGTATGCAATGAACATAAAAATTCAAAAGAGTAGTAATTTCAAAAAATATGAATCAAGTAAATGCAAGAAAGTTGAGTTATTTGTTCTTGTAATTCCTGCATATATATAGTAGATAGAAAGTTACAACTTCTAATGAAAAGATGTTATCGAACAGCAATGGTCATAACCTTCTACGAAGTAGAAAACCGTTCATGAAAGGTAGTGTCTCTTCAAAAAAATAGCAGTTGAAGCCAGGTCAATCGATTGAATTTGTAAATATAAACTTGCATATATATGTGCACAAGTTCAATAGGCTGCCTATTGATATTCGGTCAACTTAATGACCTTGTTCAGTCAACTGAATTATATTGATAAAAAAAAATTGCCATAGCTCATTTGGTTGGAGCACTTGTCTTTTAAACTAGTGACCCGGGTTCGAGTCCTGCTCCGTGCAATTTTTGAAAACTTGATTTTGATTAAAATATGCATGCAAGTTTATTTGAATGTGAATGATAATTCTTGAGGAAAGATTTTATCGAAGAACTAAACTAGACTCTATATACACATTTGATGACTCTTGTTAAAATATATAACTTTACGAACCATACTTTGAGTCGTTGAGTCCGGATGTTGTCGTAGCCGTAGATTCGTGAATTGTTAAACCTATGATCTAACATTCTTCCCCTTTTTGATGATGACAACTCCATTTGCTAGGGATGAATCTTCGACAAGCTTTGTTGGCTTATCTCTCCCTTTGAATATATTCCTGCAATTGTGCTAGATTTCTCCCCCTGAAACTATGCTATATATTGCTGTAAATATTTAATCTTTTCTTCCCCTTAATCTGTGCTTGCATCGTTTATTCCTACAAATAGTGTTAGAGAAGTATAAACTCTCTTTTTTGTCATCGGCAAAAAGGAGAGTTTATATGATGACATAAATTATATTCCACATAAGTGTTCACCTAGAACAATATAGAACAAAATAACTGCTACTTATAATGTAAGGTATCAAAAACATAACATTTAAGCATGCGAGACCCAAGATTCTTATAATTTCCAAATTTTTAGGAAACCGTACCCATTTGGGTAGGGTTGAACCTTTATAAATATAATTTTCATTATTAACTACCATATCAAAATAATCATCAATGTATTTTTCTCTATTTTTCCAATTAACAGGAACCCAAAACTTAGATAATATTTATTCATATTTCCCATCAATGATTTTGTGCTTCTAAAGAAATTATAAACATTATTGGTCATAGCAGTATTTGAATTTCTATTAAAATTGGATTTAGATTTTGCTCGATATATAGTACTAGCACTAACATTTTTACTAAACATGAAAGCATATCTAGTGTTATTTCTACGGTTAGTTTTATTATATCCTAAACCACTTTTATCATGTAAAGGTCTGGAATTAGATAAAATCATGTTTGTATCATTTTGACCTTTATTAAATTTTATGACTTCAGTGTTAAGTTTATTAAATTTAGCTTAAATTCACATTTATTATTTTCAAAATAAATATTATTGTTTTTGAAAATATCAATTTGCTTGTTTAATTAATAATTCTTCTTTTTTAACATACAGTTATCATTTTCAAGAAGAAAAATTCGAGATTCTGATTATCTAAAGATGATTGTAGTAAATCATTTTGCTTTTCATATCCGTAATTTCTTTTAAAAAATTCTTTTCTTTTTCAATTATAGTATTTTGTTCATCTAAAAAATCTTTAAGAGCATCAAAATTATTTTTCAAAACACCATATTGATTTTCTAAAACTAATTTTTCATTTTTCAATTTCTCATTTACAATTTTGATTGATTTCATCTTTTATAAAATAAGAAAATTATGTTTTGAGATTTTAACGCATAAATTAACTAATTCATTAATACCATTTACTGAAATTTGTAAATCAGAAAGTACCTTTTTGAGGTCCGCACTGGTGGCTTTGATAGGGATTTTGCCTGTTGTATTACGATAGGACCGTTTTCTAGCCATTATTCTATGGTGTTGAGATGGTCGATCGAATTCCATGCTCTGATACCAAATGAAAGTGCTTTGATACCAAATGAAAGTGACCATGCTATAGGATCGAAATGGCCAATGGTCGTAAACAATGTAAATGCAGTGGTAGTGCGATATAAACTAAATTATCTGCTAATGCGGAATATGAGTATAAAAATTAAATAGTAAAGTAAATTACACAAGGAATTTTTATACGGGTTCAAACTCGAGTTCTACATCTAGTCTCAAACTCCTTCTGGAATTAAAATAGCAACTCTCACTTAACCCGAAGGAGTAGGTTTACACCGTCTATGCAACCGAACAGGACTTCTACCGCCTAAGCAACCGAATAGGACTTGACCGCCTGAGTAACCGAACAGGACTTGACCGCCTAAGCAACCGAACAGGACTTGATTACAAAGTAGATTGATTTCTTGACCTTTTGTGTTCTTTTAACAACACAGATTTGTTAATTGCAGTACACCTTTCCTATAATCTTTTCCTCAAGAATGATGTGTGTAGTTGTATGTATATGAAGATTAAGAAGTTTCAGATTGCTTTAAAAATATAGATTTATGTTCGTAAGAAATGAATATATGAATTCAAGAGAGTAGTAATTTTAGAAAAGATGAATCAAGTAAAAGAAAGAAAGTTGAGTTATTTGTTCATGAAATTCATGCATATATATAGTAGATAGAAAGTTACAACTTCTGGTGAAAAGATGTTATCGGATAGCAATGGTCATAACCTCCTGCAAAGAAGAAAACCGTTCATGAAAGGAAGTGTCTATTCAAAAAATATCAGTTGGAGCCAGGTCAGTCGACTGAATTCTAATGATAAATGAAAATTACCCTAGCTCATTTGGTTGGAGCACTTATCTTCTAAACTAGTGACCCGGGTTCGAGCTCTACTCCTGCAGGATGCTTTTCAAGGAGGTTAAGAAGGTCGGCTTTGCAGAATAAGAAGGGGGCGGGCCGAGTGCTTTTTGAAAACTTGATTTTGATTAAAATATGCATGCATGTTTATTTGAATGTGAATGATGGTTCTTGAGCAAAATTTTTAACAGAGCACTAAATTAGACTCTATATACACATTTGATGACTCTTGTTAAAATATATAACTATACAAACCATACTTTGAGTCGCTGAATCTGGATGTTGTCATAGTCGTAGATTCGTGATTGCTAACTATATGGATCATGGTATCTTTTGACCAATAATTATTTTAATCGATATGAACAACTGTGAAAACTATATTGGTAAACATGCCTATAATGGCATAATAACGGAAAACAATAATATCACCCTGATGAATACAGTATATATTGTATGACACTTTATAAACATGTACTACCTACTATTATATAAAACTTCAATTCAGCTGCTCGCATGTTGTTCTTCTAAAACCACATACTATGCACAACATATAACATTTATTAACTATCAATAACCTCATGCACATTTTCCACAGCATGATTCATGCTTGATACAATAATCTTATGTTGTATATTTGAACAATGTGTGCAACCATAAGTATGTTTTATTTCAAAATGTATACTCCATAGTTTTCGATCCAACTAATTGTAAATGAGTCTCATTGATTCTGTAACTCCAACAATTTCCATGTGTGAAGCATAGGCTCCATCCTAGTTTTTTTTAAGAAAGTAAAACGTGTTCTACATGAAACTGGAACACTGAAGCGAATGGTATTTTTTGTTAAAAAGAATAATATACAAGATGTGGAGCTGAAGCTAGACGAAATGCATCAAATCAAGTGTGCATGGCAAGGAGAGGACACGTAAGTTTTTTTTGGGTTAAAAATAATGCCTACTGTAAACAAAATTAATACTTGAACTGAAACTAGTAGTGATACTGAATTGACAGTTACTTCATACTTAAAACTTGTTGTCCTTTTGCATTATAATCTTTTATGAAACTACTATACATCTTTATATGCCTTTTATATTGAATTGAATAAGATTCATATAGAAGATATTTTATTTCATTTTAATAAACATTTGATTCAGATTTAAACGGATACCTACATAAACAATATCGATGCCTATAGACGCAAAACCGATACATGCATACACAAAATCGATACTAAATGTATATATAATCAAAATTAAAACCGAAAAAAGACCAAATTTTTTAAAAAGATATTTGCAGGCACTAAAACTGATATTAAAACTAATACTAAGTGTGGTAGTAAAACTATTAAATACTTTAATTCAAAGCATACTACCTATTAACACCATTGTCTCTAAAATATAGTGTTCTATATCAGTTACATTCCTAATACTATAAGTGATGCAAAAAATTACTAACAATATATTTTGCTTCAAACATGCTTGACTACGGCATAGCATAATGATTTTCACCACTTCACTGAACAAAAGCAGAATACCAATCAAATTAGAAGCTGAACAAATATTGTCAACAAGTGCAAAAATTATGCATGCGGTACTAACGGACAATGAGCACTGCTGGAATTTGGCCAAGTAAATGTCAAGCCTGGAAGAACAAAAAAAAAAAAAGTGAATTTGTTTGCAAAACCTGTTATTATGTTCAGTTGCCCGAATATACATTTGAGATGTTATGTTAAAAGTAATAGAAATTAGTTTTTTTAACGTTGATACAAACATGTTAATTTGTTGTAAAGAAAATGTACTTATTTTTTATGTTGCAAAAATTATTTTTTTTTTAACTTCTCTCACACTTGATGTTCTGTTATGACTATAAATATATTTCTATTCACAAATGAAATCGATACCAGCAGTGTTCATAAACTGATACTATTTTTTTCACCTACCTGTATGATTGGAATTCATGCTTGACTATTTTATAAACTAGTGTGAATCCATGCTCCGCACATGGATTTGGTGAATATATTGTACTTATATAGATAGTATAAAAATATAAATTATGGGTATGCAATCAAATTTGAACCATGTATAAAGTTTGAATATTAGACATGTAGGATCGCATGATTAGTATCATATTTCGTTTATTCGTTTCCTTATTTTTTTGTTTATTATATAATTCAGAAAATTGAAATGCTGTATAAATGATGTACTTATATTAATGATATTTAAAAGTAGCATATTAAAATATATTGGCAGATAAAAACGTAAGGTATAGAAAGTAAGTCAACCTTCAATGCTATTTTTAACGATCTGATATGGTAAACATGTTTGTTTTAGGACAATAATGATTGTATATCAAAGATTTAGAATTTGACACGAACATTGTCACATAGTCAGTGTATCTTAAATTATCAACCCATTGAAGATGTATATTAATTTTTAAAATTACAAAACTAATAAAAAAAGGAGGCGTGTACACAAATAAAAAAGAAGACCACCTATAATGGTATTTATCTTTTATTACCCTCATAAGGAGATTAAATATTAGTAGTCGACATAACTAATTTGTAACTGGAAAAGATTAGTACTAAAATCTATGTAGGTCAATTGTTCCTATACGGCTGAAATAAGTGTTATAACCTCATCTGCACTATAACCTCATCTGCGCAGTAAAAGTTTTAAGGTTACACTGTATAAAAGAAGATAGAAGGAATAACCCTTTGGTCACCTTGTCTTATGT
This sequence comes from Allium cepa, assembly GCA_030765085.1. Classification (NCBI taxonomy): domain Eukaryota; kingdom Viridiplantae; phylum Streptophyta; class Magnoliopsida; order Asparagales; family Amaryllidaceae; genus Allium; species Allium cepa. Next base: position 950,010,942 of record CM060934.1, on the reverse strand, counting down.
CCAACATAAACATAGAAACAAAGACAAAGAAACTGATATCAACTAAAATTTGAAGTTAATTAATTATGGAGCCAAAGATAAGTCTAAAAGGAGCAACATTACAATATATAAAAGATTGTAAAAACGTAGGCCATGATATGTTACAGAACAAACGTACAACTGTAATAAAGTAGTAGGAAAAATAGTACTCCAATATTTTTTGAACGATGAAAGAAGGTAAAATGATAAAATATAAACATATAAAATGCGTTGAATCTTGATAAATCGTAATTATAAAAATTTTGTTGACAATGAATAGTCCAATATTATAATGTACAAACAGAGGTCATGTAAAGCATGCCATAGTCTAAGTACCACAATAAATGAAAATTGGCCTCAACCATCATATGGCGTATAAAAATTTAGGAGTATTATAAGGAAACACCTACTTGAAATAATAAATTGCAATTTCCTAGGCTTGAAATTCAACAGCTTCAGCTTTCTTTTTGGACAACTTATTGCAGTGGCTTAATGCCTGAGTGTATGCATAAGTACAAGTATCCAAGCTGGTACCTCAAGATGTATTGCTTGTAGCATGTAACATCACAACATCTATATCGCCGTTGGAGAGGCCTAGCAAGGCAGCAGGCAGACTTTTGACATGTGGCTTTATCCAAACATAGCTTGTGTACATTTGCTAACTACTGTGCAGGAAAGTATTCTACATCCATCCAAGCTTGTTCCCAAAGAGTGAATTATTTACCACTGTTGTATTTTTCCCAGCCTAAAGCATTACAAGCAAGACTAACTCAAGCAGCATGCATGAACAAAATTGTCGATAAAAACATAATTTTGTAAAAAAAAGCATGCATAATATTGTTTTTTCCATATTGAAAATTATAACTATGCTTCTCAACTATATTTGAAACTGCAAATCTATTGGTTAATATAACTCAAAATAAAGACCATACACTAAAGGAGTGCGACAAAAAGTAAAAAAAAATCATTTATTTTCATGTTTGCGATAAATATAGATTATAGCTAGCAAAATATTTAAAACATTGCTCATCGGAGTAATCATCAAATTTGCTATTTGTTTATTTTATAGAATCAGTCAAGCCATCATTCATATTCACCTAATTTAACCGCTTTTATAAATATTCACAAAAAAGGTATAGACCTCCAAAGCATGTTGCTCTTTAAACTCGCATAATAAATTTCCATTCATAAAAACATCAAATTCAACCATTGGAATGACCATTTAAAGTTTTCATAAAAAAATAATTTGCTACAAACTCTAAAAGATTGCAAGTTAAAACTCATTGATATGTTAAAACTCTCATCCAAAAAACAGATATAAACCGCTTCTACTTCATGGTATACATATGTGTAATTAACTACAATTAATAATAGCATTTAACTCTAGATAAAAAAAATTAATCAATTTTTAAGAAATTTAGGGAATGAAATAATGAATAAATGCAGCACGAATATGGTGCCTATCTTTTGTCTAATCCACAGAAATTAAATTATTCAAACACATTAGCTAAATTCCAAAACACACACAAAGTGTATTTGTTCACCAAAATCATCTAGAAATGAAAATTTAAAATAATTTGCATGAAAATAAAAATTGAAACAACGCTAAAATATAAAATTTGATCATAAATGTATAATTGAACAATAAAATTTACTAAAAAAAACAAACTGTTAAATAGCTAGAAAACATGATTTAATTGAGTTGGAAATTTTAATTAAGAATCAAAACATAGTTGGTGCAAAACCTAACTTCCTTGAGAGAGTAAATAAGATCCATTTTTATATTTTTTGTAGTATTGATTTTTATATTTTTTAATACCAATGATTTCTTTAGGAACCAAAGTAAGAATAATTTTAATTGGGATGGAGGTTGGAGAAGTGGAAGAGATTTAAATAGATGTACGAACAAATAAGAATTTGAATTGAGGCCGATTAAGTTTTTACTATAATAGAGTAAATAGGTATAATTAATTGATAAGTTTTAAACGAAAATGATCATTACACTTTTATAGCATGGTAGCTATGTTTAGTTTTTTTCTTTTTCAAAAAGATAAAACTTTTATGCAAAATGTTCTAGTCTACCTCTGATCAAAACCTGTAAGTGGGGAACATAAATAATCTCAAATCAAAAATAGCTGTCTCCAAAAGTATGACAGCATGATATAATTTAAAATATTAAGTAAACTTAATCTTATACATTCAAAAGGAAACTGGTTGAGCAGTAAATCAAATAAACGAAAGGAAAAAAAAGCAATGTATGTGGTTTTATGTTAAAAAAATTTATAATGCGACCAAGGATGTAATTTAAATTAAGAAACATGATTTCAACGGATATAGTCATCTAGTTGTATATTAATTTGCAATGACTAAGCTATGATTGTGTGTTTCTCTAACAGGGCTAAAATATGTGATAAACAAAAGTGTGTTTTAATGCCTTTTTCAATATATAATTGTTTCAGCATGGATATAAGAATAGATGCTTACTATACCAAAGACAGATGGAATTAAAGACCACACAGGCTAGGTCCAGGTCAGCATATTGAAACATACTAACAACAAATATCAAGTTCGATAATAATCCAATCCACATAACTTTGGCCACCTTTTTAGTTTTTTTCCATTGATTTATCTTTGCTATATACTCATTTTAGTATTTCTATCTTTTTTGATTACAAACAAACCACATATGGCTGAGAATAATTTTTAATTGTTTTTTAACATTGAAATATTAATTTCACCTTCACTATAACCTCCAATTTACACATTCTTACGCTTCCTAATATTCTGTATAACCATAATTTCTATACTTTTAGTGGTTGAAATGGTTTATAAGTTCATATTACAGAAGGAGAAATTTATTACTCACATTGACAAAGGTTAGTCAAATACATTGTAAGTAATAATAAACAGGAATTACTTAAAATTTGAGATTATCGTGAATTGTTTTAGATCCGATTGGAATAAAATATATTATGTATGTTGGAATAAACCAAAAAAATATATCATTCTTTTGAGATCAAGCCCACTTTATAATTCGAAAGAAACCTATATATTTCCTTTTTCATCTAAGTGATATGACTCATATGTTATTAGATATGAAAACATGCAAAAACAAACCATGCTTATCAAGTCATTCTTATAATGTGGAAGTGTAGCCTATGGAAAATATAACATGGAAATGACAACGATTATAAGAGAGATGATGAAGAGAACACCTATCCATATAGAAATTGTCTCTAATAACCATGATTTAACTCATAATTGTTTTATAAATCAATGTTCCTAAAATAGTTAAAATTCATTTTCAAGTCTCTTTGTAAACAGCAGAATGAATACAATAATTATTGGGTATTTTACAAAGAATTTTTTACACATATGTTATTGGGTATATGATAACATGCACATAAGTCATATTATAACATGAAAAGTGTAAACAATGAGCTGTTGGTTTTATGCTCGTGAAAAACATATCATAGAAATGACAACGATTATAAGAAAGTTGATGAGCAAACGCCTATTTTTACATAAATTGACTCTAACAACCATGATGATGATTTTAATAATTAGGATTAGTAAAAAAACATGTAACTATGATTTAACTAGAAAAAAATTATGAACCAATGTTCCTAAAGTAGTTAAAATTTATTTTCGAACCCCTATGTAAATAACGGTGCGGATACAATAATTGTCTAGATATTTAACATTGAATTTTGTTCAGCAAATTTATGATTGCTTAGCTATCATAGAGAACTTCCTATGTTAGATGCTTTTAAAAAGAGAACATTTCAATTCAAACCAAAATCCCAAATAAATGCTTGATTGTAAGAAATATCAAGCAACTTTCAATTGTAGTAGCATAAACCAATACTTGAACCAAAGACATGTAGGACAATTTATATGATATTATGCTTTAACTGTAATCCTACATAACCATACCAAAATCATGTTAACCTTTCAAGGAATAAATCATACAAGAAAGAGCTTCAAAGCTGCAATTATTAATTTATCATGCTTCATATAATAACTTCCTCCTTCAACGACACTTATTATGCTGCTATAGAATTGGTTTTCATATTTTGGTGGCCATGGATTTTCTTATTCTTTGTTCACATGAGAAAAAAGAGATATGTTAAATTAAATATAATTAATCTAAATTAGGAATAAATAAAGCAACTTATTATTTTCAATAAGAATTTGGATTTGAACTGACCTTGGATCTCAAAGTGAAACAACTGATTTCTGCAATATTTGTTTCCAATTATTTTATTTAACAATCATAACCCATATTCGTTATAATAACATAAAGCTGTATAATAAAAAAACATAGTATCAAACCGACATTTAAATTGAAAATTCAGCTGAATGATTACCTCTGTTTTGCTAGCATAAGACAAACATGTTGTCAATGCCACTTCTTTGCTTATGCCATAAAACCTAACAGCAAAATCATCTAGTTGCTGATAAGAAAAGACATGTTTTAGAAAAAATTAAAATATCAATAGAATTAATGAATTGGGAATTAGATGGAAAAAAGTAAAATCTAGAAAAAAATGTATACATCTTATTTACTATAATTATCAACATTGAAACCTCTAAGTTTGAACTAAAACTAATATATAATACCACGAAGTGAAGATCACTTATTTTTCAGAATAAAGACAGTGGAAATGCCATGTTTGATGTAAGCATAAAGGAACAGTTTGATCAATCTATTGGTATATAGTTCCATTATTTATTTAGTAAAAGAATGGGTGCAGCATTCTATATTTTATACAATCACGTGTAATTTTTAAAACCGCTTAAAGGATACATGATAAAGTTATAGTAATGGACTATAATATAGATTCCTACAATTGTCTAGTAGGAAAAGGCACTATTGGTATCAAAGTAATCACATTTCAGTGTGAATATATCAAATCATTTTTCAAAAATGGTTTGCGTACAATGCTAATATAGAATTAGTTGGAATGAGAGGTTAGGTGTAATTAGTGCAAATGACATAAAAATCAAGTCAAAGTATTTAGAAAATAAAAAATGAATAATATCTACTATAGATATCTAAATCAAACTTTGTTTCCTTAAGTATACAACCAAGTAATTAATGTACTTCCTATGATGGTAGTTTATGTATCAAAATTAACAGATGTTATAGCAAAATCACAGTGAAAAAACATGACTATTAGCTTGACATTACACAATTACCACTACAAAAGGTTATAACCTAGACACAATTTAGGAAATAAATCCCGATAGAATAAGTATCATGGTAATATGAACAAACGGGTCAACTGCAATTTTCTGGAAATTAGACAAAGAACAAAAAACACAAATATTGATTTTTTTTGAAAAAGTGATAAAGAAATCTCAACCAAATTGAACATTGACTGTTCCTATTCATCATGATGAAATTGATCGTCAACTTTGTCTTTTAAGACACATCAAAGATCCCATTTCATAGAGTCGCTAAAATAAAGAAGTTAAAGACTAACGATGATTAGAAAAATAAACAAATCCAAAATCAGGAAACTCTAATTCAATTTTGGAGATTGGATCGATTACGTGTTTCTCATTTGACCAGCAGGAGAAACCAAACCGAGCACTGATGTTTAGCTTTAATTTATTGCTCAAAAGTCGTAGCTAAGCAAGAGTTGAGAAGCAGAAAATGAGTTTGCATCTCTAACCAAAAGTCTTCTAAGCGATGAACTTCCGCATACCTTTAGGTTTAGATCTACCTGACGATTCCAAAGATGGAAAAATAAAATGCAATAAGAAGCCAAATACCTTGATAAATTAGCAATTAATATTCAAATCAAAAATTACCTATTTCAAATTACAGAAGCCTTCATATGTAGCTAACGTGGATTCTAAATCAGTATCAATAGAGTTCCTATCTAGGTCATAACGAACACATTCAAAAAAGAGTAAAATCTGCAAAAAGAATAGATTTTGTAGGGAAATTTTCAAAATACCTATTGCATAATTTAACAAACGAAAAGGGAAGGAGAGGCGCAGCCGATTGTCATTCATTCTGGAGTTGATTCCGTGTAGAAGTGGCTGGCAGTGGTAGTTGGAGGAGAGCGGAATGATGATGAAAATGGAGAATGTTCAATTGGAGGGGGCTATACTTTTTTCGGTTAGAGGAGGAGACATGAAGAAGAGAATGAATTCGTAGAGGGGACGTTACTATCTAGGGTTTGGAGGATGAGGTAGAAAGGGAGATTTGGGGACGAATATAAGAAAATGAAATATGCGACTGTTGATTTCACAAAATATTGTGGAGGCTTATGCGCTCTAGAAACCAAACTCAGTAATCATAATATAGTATATATTATTTATTTTAAATGTTATTTAGAACAAAACTGTATCTATGTTTATGCAAGATGATACACAGTAGTTGTTCCATATAATATGGCTCTGTAAGTTAAATTTACTTCACTGTAATGTATAACAAAAGTAATATTTAAAATAGTGTAGAACTTATACTTAGTATCGGTACAATTGAAATTCAAATAGCTGTTTGATATAACATGATGCTTTATAAATTCAATTATCTAGTTTACTGTCACACATGGCAGAAGTTATAGAAAAATAATGCGAACTCAAACCTAGTAGATGTTTAATTGAAATTCATGCTTGTTCATTTTATAAACTATTTTCACTATAATTTATAATAAATCCAATACCTATGTTTGTACAAAACTATTACCTAGTTGTTGCTTGTAATAATTTGACACCAACACTTTGCCAAACTATACTTCCACATCATATATTGAGTTAAGACAAGCACCTTTGTCCAAGTGGTTAATTGATTCGGCTTTGGTGCAGGATGTCACAAGTTCGAAAATTGCTTTCGAATGTTTATTTGACATGGGATATGTTGTTCTAATGATTTGTTGTATATAAAGTACCAGTTCAAAATAAACATATTGACAGTTAACCTCATAATTCTTCTCATAGTTTTGCATTTCTCAACTTAGCAAACAAATAATTCCAGTCACATCAAAACTAGAAAAAAATCATCTTGTACAAATGATACAAATAGCATGCAAAAAATGATACCATAATTTTTTATACTTGAAACTAATATTACATACACACAAAAACCGATACTGTAAGTTGTAATAACTGAAACTGATACTAATACCATACAAAACTTATACCGCATTTTTTATATACTTAAAACTGACACTAATAAAACCAAAAACAGATAGAGAACAACAAATAAAAATAAGTAAACTGAATAAAATATAAACATTATTACCAATCACTTCCCATGCAATCTATATATTCCAAAACACACGACAGTCAACTTAAAATGATACCATATAACAAAGTTCAAATACAAAGAGCAAGTCAATGTCAAAAAAGACATAAAACTAAGTATATCTTCTTAGAAGTTTGAAAATCAAATTATATCTTCTTACAAGCTTGATAATTACGCTTGTTGTGACCACATTACCTGTATACACCACATCTATTTTTCTTACTTTCAAAATATGCAAATTCTCCTTTCTGTTTTATAAAATGTCTGCCGGCACCTCATTTCTCCTTTGGTGACTTAATAACATCTTCAATGCTTGCATCAATAATTGGCTTATCAAAATTATGAATAAGATCAATAGAATTAGCAAAAGAAGAATGATAAGCATCAATGGTGAAATAGTACTCAAAAAATCATAAACGGACAACTTTGACTTGTTCATGTACTTAATAGCGCGAGCACAAGGAAATCCTGTAACTTTCCATTGATTGCAACTACGACTCCTCTCTTTAAAATCAACACGTTGAGAATTTAGCAATTTCACTTCAAAAAAAGAACTCTGAAGACTTGTGTACATCCCATCTGAATCCTTCTTTGGTCAATCCACTTAAACGAGACTCGATAGAAGGACAAAGAGTATTATTCAACAATCGACACTCCCCTCCCCTTTTAGTCATTTGTTCTATAACTTTAGTTCGAATTTCATCCAAGCATACCGTAATAGGCAATGCTCGTTCATCCAAAATACAACTACTAAAACTTTCGACAATATTTGAACTTTATTCACCATACCATTTACTCGAAAAAACATATAAGCGCACTTATCGAAAGGCTTATCCTTTGAGAAATTCACAGCAACAATACCACTAATTTCACAAAATTGCGAATGTGCTTCTTCAAATTCATATATATTAAAAGCTCTAGAACACATCTTGAACAAATTAATGATAGACATATTTGAATTCTTTGTCTTAACCGCTGAAAGTAGATTATGCTTCATATGAAGATAGCAGTAACTATGAAAGGCTGAAGGAAAAAGTTCATGAATGCCTAAAATTAAACCTTGATGGCGATCCGATATAAAAACCAAACCACAATTTTCTTGTAGCATTTGTTTTTAATGACTCAAAAACCATCTCTAGTTACCCGCATCTTTGGAGAAACTATATCCATAGCAAAGGGAAAAAACCTGCACATAATAGTTTTAAACAAATATTAAAACAAAATTCAATCAACTGTTAACTTAAAAACTGATACCTTGAAAATGTCACCTACATCTAAAAACTGCCACCGATAACTAAAAACTGATAAATAAGAAGTAGATAAATAAATTCTGATACTATACATTAAAACATTTTGAAATAAAAACATATATTGGTACCTTTTTTGCAGTAGCACCCATCAAAACACCTGACCTTCCCCTTCAACGAGTAGCATCTAAAAATATCATAGGTTGACAATGCTTGAAACCAAGTAAACAAACACCAAAACTAAAAAACACTCTCTCAATTGATTAGCACAAGTATTAACATCCACATCGATACAACTACCTGGATTATGCTTCTTCAACGCTTCTAAATACTAACTCAAATCATTGTAGGATATAGCAACATTACCATGCAATTCCATCAAAGCAAGTTATTTTCCGTAATAAGAAAAAGAGTAAGACAAGTTGGGATTGCATTCTCTTCTAAAATCCTCTGTTATATCTTTAGGCATTTTATTAGGACAATCATGAATCTCATCAATAATCAACGATTTAACAAATGCACTAGAAAGATTGGATTATTCAAATTTCTAAGGCCAACCAAACAAGAATGATCACTAACCGAACTTCTAATGAAAATCCTATCAAGCTGTTTGGAATCACAAGAAGCATGCACTTTAAAAGGACATCCATTCGTGGACAAAGAGCAAATAACAATAATTATTGTAGAACAATTCTTCAAAAACACTAATTCATATCCATATTGAATTTGATATGCCATCAAAAGTTCCCTAAAATCATTAGCTCTTTCAAAACGAAAACCAATAAAATCAGAAATGGATAATTTCAAACCTCAATTCAATGTACCCTTCAAATAGCTATCACTATGGACGCCAACATTTGAACACAAAGATTCACTAGAAGATGAATAACTAAGAAGATTAGATGAAATCGAAATAGAACCAACACCAACATTTTCCAATTAAGAACCCTTGACCTTAACAGTAAAAGGAAAGAATGCACTTTTCTTGTACAATTGAAAATAAAGTATACTCTTAAGATCGACATCGGTAAACCACAATAACTTAATTTTCAAGCACATAAGAAATTTCAATGGATGAAGGAGTTAATTAAGAACAATATCGACAAATTTCATTCTTCAAATCATAAAAACAACAATCAATAGACAACCGAGTACTAGTACTGAACGTATTATCATCGAATACAAACAAACAAAGAAGGCTATTATCACCAAATGAAAAAAAATGTCAGAAAAAAATCAAAAAGAAAATATAACGGTTTTTACAAAACTAATACCCACTGACAGTAAAATTGATACCTAAAACTAAACCTCAAATTAATAGTAAAACTGATACTCAAAATACTTCAATAAATAGTTGATACTAATAAAACACTAATTTAACTCATCCATTAATTGCTACATATCATCATCTTTAATATGTAACAACTTCATTTTTTTATATGCTTAAACAAACAAAACATTAAAAATACTTTCACGCTATAGTATTACAAAAAAAGATACCAAGGAAAATCAAAAGTAAAAAAAAGGACCTCACTGAACTCAACGCAACAACACATTTTAAGTCAATCCAATATGAATGCAATTTTGTCAACATCAACTAAAAAATGTTTACTTGATATTGTCAATTTATTATAGTATGATAATTATCTTTATAAAAAAATAAAAAACAAACAAATAAGAAATATTTTAGAAAAATGATACCAACAGACTCTAAAACTAATTCCTGATATCTAAGCCTCAAATTAATAAACATAACGATACTCAAATAGAATTCATTGATCCAACATAAACATCAGTGAACAAAAACCAAATAACATTCAGTTTAAAACAAATAAACAAGCATTGCTACATAAAAAAGATAAGAAAATACATACCAGCTGCTAGTGCACAAACTTACCGTAGAATATGAAAGAACAAAACAGAGCAACAAAATTGAATTCAACTTTTAAAAAGAAGAACGGCAGTTAGAAATAACCGAATTAAAACTCTGATAAAAGAAAGAGAGGAAAGATATATAATTGTGCCTTGAACTGAAATTTTCCAGCGTTAAAAGGAAAAAGAGAAAAATCGAAATCAGGATAATATGATTGAATCACACGCAAAAATAAGGAAAAATGAATAAGCGAATCTAAATTTGAACATGCACGAAGAAGAAAACGAGATCGAAAAAGAATTAAAGAGGAAAAAGAACGAGAATGAAGAAGAAGAGAAATTGGGAGCGACAATTAAGGCTTTTTCAAATATTTTAACCCCGCCTTCTGAATAAAATATTAGCGGGTTGTCCTTGCTAATAAAAACCCTATAAGTTTATCCTTTAACTATATTTTATTGATTGGTAACTATATATAAGATGAATTTTGAAATCTCTATGTTTCGTAGTTTTTCACTTCTGTTTTACTATAACCCTCTCATTTGAGTGTTTTCCTAATATTATACCTTCTCAGGTTGTATTAGCTGCTGCTAAATCGTTGTCAATTTCGTATGTAAAAATACTACTACTTGGAAAATATATGTCTCTCACTCTATGTACATGTGATTACGTCTTCATAAACAAAAAATAATGCTTGTGTTTTTCATTAAAAGAAATTATCATTTGTTTATTTAATTAATCTGAATTTATATGAATTTACAAATATAATTCTTGCATATGGACTATCCAAATTTCCTACTATATTGTTCAGAAACCTTAAATCTTTACTTGACTTAATTTTTCAAATTGGAAAAACACTATAGCTAAGTCATCAATATAAGTTGCCAAGGAAACAAGTGATAGACAAGTGCATATATCTCCTTTCTTAAGGTGGGTTCACCATAGTTAATGTGCATGGTGCTAGAAAATTGTACAACTATTTTGTGACTCCTAGTTATGAGATGACCATCATAAACATAGATACAAGGTAGTTTTTGCTCATTGTGCTTCGAATATATTTAGTTGCAAGTATTTTGTTCATTCAAAAACTCTTTATAAACATTTCATTTTATCATACAATGTTTAATTGGCCAATAAGTTTCAGACCATTTTAGTTCTTCATTTCTATATGGGACTAACGTTTATTCAAAATGTACAATCATTTAATTGTGGCATAAATTAACTTATTCCAAAAAATGAGAGTAATCAGTTGCTTAACAATAGGGCACAACATATAATGGTCAACCGTTATATACCATACTACTCTAACAGACTTGCTTTAATCATGTTGTTTTAATTTTGATTTTCACGTTTTCACAATCTTAATAAGTAGCATGTTACCGAGATCAATGTTTTATACTGACATTCAATATTAAAACATGCATTTACTTTAGTTTTTTTGGTTTAATTAAATGCAAAAGCTAAAATGCTCAAGTGCAAATTAAAAGTTTGAACACTTGTAACACTAGAGCAACTGTTTGTTACAACCATGTAGCTGCTGGAGGATTCAATTATTTTAGTAGATGTGAATAGTCGTTGGACAGTAGTGGATACGCAGAACTGCTTTGTTTTACCTTGCCAGCTATACGGATCATGATATTTTTGACTAGGAATTATTTTAACTAATTGAACAACAGTGAAAACTATACTGGTAAACATGCCTACAATGGCACAATAACAGAAAACAATAATATCACCTTAATTAATATAGTATATATCATACTTCCTACTATTATATAAAACTTCAATTCAGCTGCTCACATGTTATGCTTCTAAAACCACGCACTATGCACGATATTTGACATTTAATAGCTATCAATAACCTCGTACACATTTTTCCACAACATGATTCATGCTTGATACAAAAATCTTATGTTCTATGTTTGAACAATCTGTACAACTACAAGGATGTTTTATTTTATTTTCAAGCAAAAAAGGTGGGAATAAAGCCAACATATATATATATATATATATATATATATATATATATATATATATATATATATATTTGAATACATGTACATGTCCCAAGGCCCAGAGAAAAGCGGGTAAATACCCAAATTTCTAAAACACAACACATTAGGGTTACCGCCGACAATACGCGAGAAACCCTAAACTACCTAAAAAACTTAAAAATGGCAGATGTACGCGAGCTTCGGCCATATGCTTTAGCTCCACTCTTCTCCCCTCTTTTCCGAAAAGATAGAACGTCTTTGAATCTTCGCCTCTTCTCTTCTAATCCACTATCGAAGCTTCTGTTGCTCGATTCACTAAAATGTTTTGTGGATCTAGAGTTCCACTGACATAAATATGAAGAATCCTTCATATTATCTGTCTCCTGATCTTTATATGAGCTAAAGTTGCCAACTTTAGCAAAAATGCTCTGATGAAGCTCGGACTTGTTTGAGATGGCTTTCGGGTTCTCTCCATTTGTTTGTTACCTTCTTTTCTAGTCCAGTGATTAGCTAAAAGGGAAAACTTGGTATGATTTTTAACTTTTTTAAGCATAATTCTGCTGCCCGACTCTATCAATAACCATTTTTGCTCTTTAGTAAGTTTTGCTTTATTATGATTGTGATTGTTTCTTTCTTTTCATATATGATAGATAGCAGTAGTAAGCAGAACATTTGCAAAGTGTTTCTCAAATGATTTGCCATTGAAATTGATGTTGATATGTTTACTACATACTTAAGATCCATAAGCCCATTGTTCTGAATTCCCAGTGCAGTTTGAATGTGATTCCAAATGTAGTAGGCATAACTACACTCAAAAAATAGATGATTAATACGCTCTTCCTCACTGTTGCATAAGGAACAAAATGGTTTATCATTTTTATCTCACTTCTTTAGTTTGTCCTAAGTTGGTAATCTATTATTTATAGCAAAATATAAAAAGACTGCCATCTTGGGATTATTAACTTTGTTCCAAATGCAATGATAGCATTCTATTGTAAACTTTTTGTTTCTGACACACTTCTAAGTTTTTTAAAAAGAGAACTTCCCTTTACAACTAATAGTCCACTCTCAGTAACCAATCTCAGCATTAGAATCAATGGGAATACAACTGATCACATTCTTATGTAGATTAGTAATGGGATGTAGTTGAGGCTGCCATTGATTATCTTTGATAATCATGGAAACATTAACATTAGCATTACCAAAAATAACTAAATTATCCCAGCCAATTATATTAACGAAGGAATCATGCCGAAACCTGGGGTCAAACCATAAATTAGTTTCATTCCGTGATTTAAAATCCTTTCTAATAGAGCTTTTTCAATGTTTCAACATTTTAAAATCTATTTCCAAGCATTTGATTGTTTATCTTTAGGCAAAATGTTCCAAAAATTTCCTTTTTTGGCCTTCATCTATTTTGAGCATAATGAATCGGTGCTCAAAAATCTCCAAAACATTTTTAAATGACAAGTGATGCTTAAGTCGTTCAAATTTCTGATTCCCAACTGATTTTATGGTAACTTCCTTTCCAAAGAAAATCAGCACATCTACTTTCTAATGTCTCAGTAGATGCAGCTAGGATATGATATGTTTGAAGCCAGTATAAAATAATAGCATAAATAATAGTTTTAATCGGCTCTATTCTCCCAGCTATGGAGAGGAGTTTACAAGACCATGTTTCCATTATTTCTTGAATTTTTTCAATAAGCATAAAACAGTCACTATCTTTAATTTGATTAACAGAAAGTGGCAGCCCTAAGTATTTGATTGGCAGCTTTCCTTCGGTAACATGCAGAATGTCTAACACTTCCTTTTTGTATTTACCACATTTACTGAAATATGTTTTACTCTTAAGATTGTTAGCCTGTATACTTATGTAGATTCATAAGAATTTATGAAATAGCATAAGCATACTATTCATTTTCTTTTGTAAAGAGCATCAAATTATCTGCATATACTAAATGAGAAATAGTTGGTTGAACTCTATTAATAGGAGTTATATATCCATTCAAAAGCTCTATCTCACCAAGAATGGAAAAATATTCCATGACCATATTGAATAGATGAGGTGATAGATGGTCACTTTGCCTAATACCCCTACTGCTTTTGATAAATCCCACTGGTTTACCTTGAACTAGAATAGAGAAAGTATGGATGCTAATGCATTCATATACCAAATCACAAAATTTTATGGGAAAACCCAAGCTATTCATCATATGGTAAATAAACTGTCTGTTGACTTTATCGTATGCCTTATGTAAATCAATTTTAAGGTACATATTATCACCACTTTTAGTATTGAAATTCCTAACCATCTCATGAGCTAGCATAGAGTTTTCATATATCAATCTACCAGGAACAAAAGCACTTTGATTTTCTGAAATTAAAAAAAGGCAAAAACACCTTAATTCTATTGCTATGCACACTAGCAATAATCTTATAAATAACATTGCAGCAAGATATAGGTATGTAGTGTCCAACGCTAAATGGATTTTTATTTTTAGGGATTAAAGTAATAAAATTATGAGTAATACTTTTCAAAAGTTTACCTTTATCAAAAAATTCATTAACAACATCAGTCACCTGGCCTCTTAAACCGTCCCAATGATTTTTATAAAATTTAGCATTAAAACCATCAGGCCCAAGACTTTGATTATCTCCAGCATTAAGATAATAGCCTTAATTTCATTTTTTGACACAGGAGCGAGCAGAATTTCTTCTGCCACACTATTCAGTTTATATTTGCAAATGATTTTTGGAAAATTATGAATTTGATTTTCAGAAAAATAAAGTTCATTATAAAAATTCAAAGCTTCTTCAACGATAAAGTTACGAGAATTGGTAGACTTATCAGAACTGTCAATAATGTTTCCTATGTTATTCATATGCCTTCTAGTAGACATTTTAGCATGAAAAAATTTGGTGCAGTCATCCCCCAAAGTAAGCCAGTCCACTTTAGCTTTATTTTTTTAGCATTAACAGAATTGATGTACATCTCCCTAGATAGATTCTGGTGATTATGAAAAAAAATTAACAGAATTTATATCATCGGGTTTTTGATCACCAAGATCTCGTAAAAAATTTCCTTCTTCCTTAAGTTTATTCAAAATATTTTTATCCTGAAAAATATTCTTATTCCAATCTTTTAAGTTATGTTTAATATGTTTCAATAACATATTAAACTGAAACTGTTTATTACCTTCACAAGAAAAATTAAGACAGACTTTAATTAAGTCATCATACTTCTCATCACAAATCCAACCATTTTTAAATCTAAAAGGCACATTTTTTTATTAAGATTGTCCACTTCTTTAAAAAGCTTTATGAAAATAGGTGTATGATCACTTGCATTCTGTTCTAGGATGCTACAAGCAAAATTTGGGAAAGTTTTAGAAAAATCATTATTCAGTAGCGCCCTATCAAGTTTGCAATGAATATTTTTCTGAACACCATACTTCTAAGTAAATTTATTTTCAGAAACACAAGTCTCAATCAAACCAGTTTCAATCGTAAATTTTTTAATCTTGTCAAACTTACTTTGGGGTATATGACTTACTGCGGATTTTTCATATGAACGAAGAACTGTATTAAAATCTCCCATTATAATCCAACGAGATTTAATAACATTATTCATAGCTTTAAGTCTACACCATAACCCATTTCGTTCACTTTCAAAATTACTACCATAAACACTAGTGACTTGAATTGAGAATCCACCAACATTTTTGAAACTACTGTTAATATATTATAGTCTTTATTAATATTATCAATGGACCAAATGCTAGAGTCCCATATAAGCATAATTCTAACCTTACAACCACAGTCATTATTATTAATATACTTCCAGTTTCTATCAAGTTTCATACTGAATTTATCCACACTATCATTATTCATCTTGTTTTCAATAAGGGCAATAATAGTAGGCTTATATACCCTAATCATATGCAAAATATCAATCTGCTTGGCTGGAGTTCATCCCCCTAACATTCCATGCAAATATCTCCATAATAATAATAATAATAATAATAATAATAATAATAATAAGGGGTTTAAATTGTATCTGTCGCATTGGTACTCTTACCTTTCCTCTTACACTCTGAACTCTTTGCTTTTAACCTTGTTGACATTTCTGTCCATTTTGGATTGCTAGAAACATATTTATGCTTAAAATCAAATTTTTCTTTGTTCTTACCTTTGTTACCTTTCTTTGGAATATCCAGCTGGGCAATATCAAACTGTTCAGATGTTTGAGGCAGAACCGAGTTACTGCAACCTATATCCATTGTTTTTGGAATTTGAATCAAGGAGATATCGAATTCAGAAGATGTGTGAGGCAAGGCCGAGTCAATATTTTAAATCTTCTTAGTCTCTACAGCCTTCTCTGGAGGAGGATTGATCTCTATTGATTTATCATCTAATATTTCGACATTATGTTGTATTTTGTCTTTGATAACTTTGTCATAATTGTCTATACCTAAACAAAATTTTGAAATAGGAGGGGTTTCAGAATCTAAGACCATTGCATTTACATCTCCCTCTTGCTCTGTATTCTGACTGTCTTTCATTTGTTCTTTGTTGATTTCTTTGTTTGACGAAGTTCTTCTAATGTGATCTAATTTTCTTAATCAGTGAGCATCTCTTTTTGGTCGAAGATGATTCCTTTCTGGATGATCCACTCTGCATTACTTTTGGAAGCACAATTCCCTTCATTTTCTATGTTTTCATCTCCGATCAACATAAGATGTGTCACCCTTTTCTTGATGATTATTTCCTTGAGATTCTTGATTGTTTGCTTTTGGAACTCATGCTTCTTTCGAGTTGCAATGTTCTTTAACATGCCCAAAACATTTACATATAATACATTTCGGTGGAATCCATTCATATTCCACCTTTTGAGTTATATTTTCTCCATTGTACGTTGTTACATTAATTTCATTTGGGAGTTCATCTTCTGCAGCAATTTCAACAAGGAGATGAGCGTAATTCAATCTCGTTTTCAAAGTAGTTATTGCATCCATTTTGATGTGTTTACCAATGATACTAGTCATGATGCTGAATGCCTCTTTGTCCCACAACTTTTGATTCACACTGTGTAGTCTTACCCATACCGACATTATTGTTAAGAGATCTCTGCCCAGTTTTAATGATTCAGACCACCTCTTCATGATAATGAGTTTTCCATTATAGAAATATGACCCATTTTTTTAAGACCGACTCAGTCTTTTTGATTTTCAAATTTGATGAGGAAAAAACTGTTCTCTCTTGTGTACACTTCAAACTGCCATGTGGGTTTCCACACACGTTGAATGTAAGATTTAAAAAACAAGTAGTATGGTTTGGTACTCACCATATAAACAAGAACAAAACTGCTCCAGCATTCTCTGGTTCTTTAACCAACTGCCTCTTTTGCCACACCATACTTCTTGTTGTTAATCACTATTGTAGCAATAGCTTCAAGATTACATTCTTCCTCTGGTGGTTCTTTTGACTCGGCAGCCACTATACCTGCCCATGATTTCAGACCTTCTTCTTTATTCAGTGAGAAGGCAACTGGCTTCTGAGGTTCTTGTACATTCTTTAATTGTTGCGGTAAAGGTACTCTATACGTGGTAAAATCAACGCAATAGAGGTATACATAACCACAGATGAAGCTTTATTCTAGGGAAGCATCTGCTTTCCTAAGAGACTTAAAAAATTTAACCTTTGTCCGCCCAAATTTATGAAGTTGTATACAAACCCAAATTTTTGAAGTTGTATACAAAGGACATAGAGAATTTCTTCTCACCATGTAACTCCCAACTAAATGTATCTTCAATATCTTCTGCTATATTAACTTGATCTAATAGCTCCATCAATTTGAGATAATTTATAAGCTGTAAACCGTTTAGTGTTTTGTTAAACTCAAGAATCCAACCTCCTCCGTTTTTATTATACAAGTCGGCAAAATAAGCAACCAATTCAGTGAGATTATAAAAAGGTCTGGAAATTCGGTTTTTAAAGGAATGGGCAGTAGCCAAGGTTGTGGCTAAAATTGAATTTTTTTACCATCATTTCCATCTTTAAACCCAAAAGAAATAGCAATCGAAATGAGATGATATTTTTTCCAAAAATTAGATATTTGACAAGTAAATGAAGTCTCAAAAGACAATTGACAACTGTAATAGCAATTAATATTCCATTTTTTTCAAGCTGCTTTATTGTTATCCACCATTTTCCATAACCATTTACACAATAAAGCAGAGTTTAAATCTTCCAAATCAACTGCACTTGAACAACCTTGATCTCTTGATTTACAAACAGTATTCCAATCGACCAGATTATTTATAGTTGATCCCTCTCTTTCACCTTTCTTGAGAAAATTTCTTCTAATCGTATCAAATCTCCTACGTACCCATATAGGGCAGTTTATAGAAAAACATCTAATAGATATGTATAGTAGTAAAGGACTGAATTTACTAATGTGATTCTTCCCGCTTTAGAAAAACTATTACCTTTCCAACTTGCTAATCTAGAAACAATTTTATCAATTAAAGGCTGCAAATCATCATGTTTTAACTTAAAAGGTCTAAGAAACATACTCAAGTAATTAATTGAGAATTCTTCTAGTTTATAATTTAAACTTATTGCAACATCGTTACCATAGTGATTAGGACCTCCTAAAGGTATTGCCAAGCTCTTATTACAATAATTTGTAAACCTGAAAGATTCTCAATCCCATATTGAATCAATTTGAAGGATGCAACAAGTTAGAGTGTCTCGTACTGTGTGTGGGTAATGGACGCACATTGAAAAGAAAAATAGTCGCGCATCGCGAAAAATAACGAAAGTGGAGTGATTTATATATGAGTTTGGTCGCATGTAATAATAATGGATTCCTTTTTTTAAAAGGTGTTTGACCAAAATCATATGTTGCCACACGTAGGAATGTGCAGATTCGATCACAACATGATATCAAAGCCGATGTTCAAGTGACCATTATACGATGTAAGTAGCCTGACCTCAACGCTAGATACGCAGCATGCTCTCATACCAGACTTGGATGTTCAATCGGGATGTTGGCACATCGGAAGCTTCATTAAGATTGTGTTGTTATGGATTAGTGAAGCGCGCATTCATGGGACGCATTGGAGTGTCGAAACACAGCATGTTCATGTTGTGTGTAGGTAAAAATGATAGTATCATCAACGTATTGCAGAAAAAAAATGCCATTTTTAATAACATCACACTCAATTGCAGGTAGAATATTAGCACTAACTGATGTCTGAATTATTCTTGCAAAAATATCAGCTGCAATATTAAAAAGGAGAGATGAAAGAGGATCTCCTTGCCTTAAGCCTCTTCTAGATTTCCTCTTCTTTCCATCAATACCATTTATGTACGAAAAAGATATTCCGCTCCCTAAAACACATTTAATCCAATGCAACCATTTTTGTCCAAATCCTCTAGCTTTCGTAGCATCCAAGTGAAAATTCTAATCTACCGAATCAAAAGCTTTTGAAGAGTCTAACAAATATTATTTTTGGTTCAGTGATTTATTACTTCTTGAGCAGCTACAACTCCCTCCAAGATTGATCTATTCTTTGTAAATGTTGTCAGTGTGTTGTTTATTAGTGTATCCATCTATTCTCTTAGTCTGTTTGCAGAACTCTCGTGATGATTTTAATGACACAATCGAGTAGACTTATAGGCCTGAAATCTTTCATTTCTTCAGCTCCTTCTTTCTTTGCTACAAGAATTGCTCTAACATAATTCAAACATTCCAACCACATTTTAATATTTCTGAAAAAAGAAAGATGGAAAAACATCAGGTTCAGAAGCTTTATCTCTAAGCATGTCCTTGATGGCTTTCCAAACTTCTTCTTCAGTAAAAAGTTCTTCCAGATCATCCAAGGGTATTGGTAGGTCATCATTAAATAGTAAGTTCCAATCAGCAGATATATTCCTATTTAGCTTGGTTCCAAAATGATTTTGATAGAAAGCTGTGAAATTATTGGAGATATCTTCTCTGTCCTTTATTTCAACTCCATCCATTATAATTTGTGAAATATGAATAGCCCTTTTCCTTCCATTAGCAATTCGATGAAAATAAACTCTACTATAATCTCCTTCTTTCAGCCATTATACTATTGATCTCTGCTTCCACATAATTCCCTCTCGAGAGATTAGTTTCTTTAGTTCGGTTTCCTTAAGATGAAGTTCTTCCTTCTCCTATTCAGTTAAATCTCTTAGTTCTTCCAAGCAAGCAAGCTTCCAGATCTCCTCATTTAAAGTTATTTTCCTATCTTTTGTGTTACCAAAAAATTCTTTCTCCCACCTCTTAAGAATTTTTTCAAGACAACTCAATCTGAAAACTATTCTTTTAGTAGCAATTCCTTTACAATTCAACGAATTCCACTTATTAGAAACTAGGTCATCAAAGTTTCTCCTCCTCGAGCCACATTTTATCAAATCTGAACAATCTAGGAATTTTAAAATCATTATTTGTGTTTAAAATAAAGGGACAATGGTCTGAGAATAAAGCATTGGAAGCAATTTGAATGGTTAATGGAAACTTATCATCCCAAAGATCATTAATAAAAAATCTATCCAATTTGGCCATTATAGAGGATTCTCTTTTATTACTTCGTGTAAATTTTCTGTGGTTAAGGGGAAGGTCAATTAACCTACAACAACCTATAAAATCACTTAAATAGTTCATGTCACGCACATCTCCTTCATTTCCTCTTCTTTCAGCATGGAATCTAGCAATATTAAAGTCTCCACCTACAAATCATGGCCCATTTATTCCCCCTACAAGATCAATACAATAATCCCAAACTGTTTTTCTCTCAACTTTTGTCTGTGGCCATAGATGTTAGTAATAAAAAGGCTATTTCCATCAGCTTTATTTTTCCAAAACTACATGCAATGCATATATATTCTTCTGTTCATTCAACAGTTCAAATTTATCATTTTTCCATCCAACAAACAAACCTCCAGAACTCCCCTCAGATGCTACCCAGTTGTAACAAGTAAAAATATTACCTTCGAGTGTTAAACTAGAAACTTTCAAGATTAGAAAATTTTGTTTCTTGGATCATGACCATATCAACATAATGTGACATTATAATATTTTTAATATTAGCACATTTTTTGAGGGTGCCAAGCCCTCTAACATTCCAGGAGACAATCTTCATGTGGTAGAATTAGACCTCAGTAATTCAATGGACTTTAACAAATCTACATCAGTTTCACCATTGTTAATTACCAACACTTTTAGCTATTTAATAGTTTTGCTGAAGATATAGAATTTAATATAGCAGGCATATGTATGCTACCAGTAAAAGAATTACTAGATGAGGTAATAAGTTCCATTAATTTTAGCCCAGCTCTTTTGTCAACTTTCGCAAGCACATCTTCCTTTTGTCCAAAAATTATTATACTTCTCCTTAGAATTGTGACATATTCAGCAACCTTCTTGTTTCTTTCTTCTCCGTTGACAGCTATATCTTCTTCTCTAGCTAGAGATTCTTCATTGATGGACTTATCAGAGTAAATTTCAACAAATTGGACTTTGCCATCCTCACTATTATTTGCTTCATCATTATCAGTAATTTCAATCTCTGTGTTAATATTTTCATTAGTCTCTTTCAATCCTGTATGCCCTATTCTAATTGCATTTAGATCATTAGAGTCTGTCTCTACATCCTCAACAATTACATGGTTATAATCAAAGTCAGACCTCTCCAACATATCATCCTTATTTTTATCTCCAGTCCCATTCATACAAACCACCTTATCATTAGCAACTTTATTTCATCATTTTCCTAAAAAGTAACATTCTCTTTAGTATGAAAAAGCACCTCTTCAGAATTAGTAATATTTTGCTATGTGCTTTTCTTCCTCCATATCATTCCCCTTTTCGAGTCAAATTTCATATTCACCTGATCCGCAACATCAATATCATTGGTAACATCAGTATGTTGTAATTCTGCTTTATAAAAGTTGCCACCTAAAGTAATTTCGAGATAAGCCGGCAATGGTTTCGAAGCATCCCTGTTAATCTCCACACCAAGGTACGAGTAATCAAGCTTTGCCTCTTCTCCTTTGTCTAAACTTACCACATCACTAATGCTCCATAATTGTGTAGCCAGAATGTCTCTATCCCAACAAAAATTAGGTAGTGTGTAAGCCTAATCCAAATTCGATCTTGCATATTTCTCCTTTCTGCATCTTCGTCTAAACTCCGCATTCTCAACTTCACACTACTGTTATTAAGAGTTATAACATTTCTCATAACAGCATCAAGAGCAAGATTGAAAGTTGGAAATAAAACCTTAAATTCATGATTACGTTTCTTGATTTGCCAGTTGCGAACACCAAAAATGAGATAAGAGATAGCATAACTCCTTAACAATAAAATCTCTAAAGATTATAGTCGGTATAACCCATTTTCTACATTGTTTATACATGCTCATAATCAAATCATAGTTATGTAAACTTACCGAGATCGATTTTTTTTGCTCCACTTCTAAAGATCTTCTTTTATCTTTAGAGAATTTCCGCACCTTCTTCCTAGGAACTGGATCCAAATTGATCCAATCTTCTACCCTAACTCAGTTGGTGTATCTTCCTCTTCGTTAACCACGTTCTTTCCCTTTCTATCATCAATTCTTGCATCATGCAACTTTCGATCTGGACAGTTGTATGAAACATGCCCAAAATTGTTACAGCGACAGCATTTCATAGATTTACGGCAGCTTCTTGCATGATGATCTGCCGTCCCGCATCGAAAACAACAATTTTTCTTCTTAAAGGATTCAAGCGTCTTAAAGATTTAAGGAGATTTAAAATTTTCTTCTAGAGAAATAGTTGAAAATGTCTCTTTAAACTTTGAAAAGTCTTTTACTGCCTCTGCATATGTCCGAGAATTGTCCTCTACCTTCGGAAATTTGACAGTTGTCTTGACATGGTTCGACAAAGATGCGGTGTAGTTCCACTTGTAAATTGGAAAATTAGGGATTACCCCTAATTAGGAATAAATGGATAATTGTGGAATATTATAATGTTGATTAAAAGATAAAAGATTTGGAATGAAAGTATTGATTAGAAAAGAAGCATTTAGCGAAGGAAAATCCACCATTGATAAATCCTATTCCGCATAAACTTCCCATTTGCTATATTACTAAGCTAAGTGAATTAGAAAAAGGGACAAGTACATTTTATTTTAACATGCTTGCATAGTTTTCGATCTAGTTAATCATAAATGAATCTCATTGATTATACAACTGTTAGCATCAAAATTGGTCACTAACACCTATGAATAGAATTATGTAGAGAGATTAATAAAGAAAATAAATTAAAACTGAGATATGTATGCAAAACTAACTGCAAAAACAAGAACACCGGAATTATAGTGGTTCGACGTAACTGCCTGCGTCCACTATTAATATAATCTTTATTAATTTCCTCTAAGACTTGAATAGAGATACAATCCGAAAGCTAATAGCTCGAATACAAGTTTTAATTGAAAAAGTGTAAAAAAATTGCAGATTATCCTCAGAGTTCTCGAAAAAATATCCATTTCCACCGCGTCCATGCCCCTCTATTTATAGGCGAAAATAGGCTGGACTTCCTTCTCATAACTAGGAGCAGAGTACCTCGGCACATTGCCGACAACTCCTGCACGTCAGATCGAGCCACATTTGCCGAGCGCCGTCGGCCGAGCGGCAAATGCCGAACCGGGGTGTCTTGGTGAAAGCCCGAAGCAATCCTCCTAGGGACTCGAAGTAAGCGATGATGCAACCTGCCCTACTTCGAAGTGGAATCGACGACCACCAACTCCGCTTGCCTGCACCAAATGAGTTACATTAAACCGTCATGATCGGACCACGAGCACTGAAATAAGACCGAACAGAACTCCTTAGCTGGCCCATGTATGGATTCACTTCATTGACCGAGCGGTGAGTGCTGAAGCATTCAGACCAAACAACACATAGTGTACTATCCAGACCGAACGACGAACTTCTACCCTAAGCCGAGCGAATGTGGAGTTCCTACCAACATCCTTCTTTAGCCGAGCGACGAACTTTTCCTTTAAGCCGAGCGACATACCTTATCTCACAAGGCCATGTGATACACGTCTCTCCTTTAACTGGTCAAACGGTTTCTGTATAAAACTTCCCGAGACCGAAAAAGAAATGTCGAACCGTCATGATAGAACGAGGCATTCCCCTCTTTGACTGAGCCATACAGAAATGCCGCAATACATCGAATGCACCAAACCCTTTATTCCTCCAGCTTTCCCTTGGTCAGAATCTTATATGGTGCCAACTATCATATCTGCAACTATCATCTTGTAACCATGCCAAGGTGCCGGGTAACATTTGCCCCACAAAGTGTGTCGTGTGAAACAACACAACACGCTTTGACTCGATAATCGGTTCCTGCTCTCAAAAGGTAGCTCGTCTAGAATGACAATCATCTGTCGTTTAAATCCCACCTTCTTCTTTTCTCTTTTTTTTGGACAACGGGTAGGTCGGCTACAAAGGCCGAGCCACATGATCGGTTTACTCGAATAGGAGTAAGCACGTTTAGGAGCCGATTTTCCAAAGTACAACGATCGGTTCTACGTGAAATAGCCTGTTCACCTCCACTCTCCCATATATAAGAGCTCTTTCTTTCTTCTTCCCTCCACCTTTACTTTATTTCTACGAGACCATCTAACTTACCTTCCCCCGAACCTCAGCTATTACTCCGACTTTCCTTCCTCCTCCCGACTCTAGGACGTTTGCTCCTCAATTCCTTCTATTAATAAACCTAAATGAATTTCATCCCCAAATCCAAAACTCCCACAATCTTCAATTCATTCCTTTAGGTATGAATCTTTCACCCGACCCATCTTCCCAAATTAGGGGTTTTGCACGAAGCTTGAGTTCACGAGTTTTCTTCAGATTATGATCTGTAGGAGTTGTTGCAGATAAGGAAGGATGAATTAGAGATAGGAACATGCCTTAGGCAGGAGCTTGGTATGGCTTTAACAGATTTTTGAGGCCGGTGAGGTGGGGAATTACATGTTTTGTGGCCGTTGAGGTAGAAAATGGTGAGTTTATACTGCATAGGCCGAGTGACCACTTCGAGTCGGTAATTTGGATGGAAGTCTGTTATTTGGTAGACCTCTTGTGGGAGTAGTGCTAGGGAAGGAGAGGGAAAGAGGGTCGTTCGGTCTAGAGAGAGGGAGTGAACGTCGTTCGATCTAGAGAGAGGGAGTGAGGGTCGTTCGGTCTAGAGAGAGGGGGTGAGGGTCGTTCGGTCTAGAGAGAGGGAGTGAGGGTCGTTCGGTCTAGAGAGAGGGAGTGAGGGTCGTTCGGTCTTGAGAGAGGGAGTGAGTGTGCAGATCGGCATTGGTAATCCAAAGTGTCTTGACACAAACATAGGGCACATTTGAGTGACTTATCTCCATAACCAACCTTAAGAAAATTGGATAAATCATGACAAACAATAAAACATACATGCCCAAGAACTTGACTTAAGCTAACTCCCTCGCAACTTGAACGGTCTCAAACGCAAACTTAACTTAACAAACGCGAACAACAGTCTTCACACTCTGTGATGCCAACGTCTGACTCCAAAACTACCATTGTCAAACCCAAAACAAACTGCAGGAAACAGCCAGCAATGACAGTTTAGTTTCTGAAGACAATAACTTGAAATTCTATCACAACACACTCATGCCTTAAACTTTAATTTTTTCTATACTCGCACTTCAGTCGTAGTACTAGTGCACACACAATCACAGGGGGATATATTATCATTGTTATATCTGATATCCATTGTCTTTCAAGTATAGTTTAGACAGGATATTATCCCCATCCATTGCTCTTTAAAGCTGTCCAAAAATTTAAGCTCTGCTACAGTTTCCGATAAGCCTGATCTAGTCTCTCAGCAGGAGGTAGTACGTACTTCGAACCCGCCGAAAACCTCCACGTAGGGTATTCCAAACCATTCGCTACAGTTATTGGCATGGCACCTGAGGCTATAGATGGAGCAATTATCCTAGATAATCCGACCGATTCTCAAGCTTTAAAAATCAGTGACACCGCTCTTCGCCGGCTATGTTCAATCCATGGAATCCATTTTGACGACATATTAGTTCCATCGGGACAAGATTGTCCTCACCCGCCCCCAGCTGGATAAATAATGTGCAATAAATTCATGTGCTGGGTCGGGAGTGTGACGCCGTTCAATTCCTTTCTCCGTGAAGTGCTACAGTATATTGGGATCGCCCCGACGCAGCTACATCCCAATAGTCATGTGCTCATCTATGGCACTTGTACTCTCTTTATGAGTATCCTATTTAGGCTTCCCACTCTCGGTGACATCCGTTGCATCTATCGCTTCAAAAGACGGTTTGGTAATCCATATTTCATATTCCTCGAGCCACACTCCATGTGTTAGATCCTGACGGGGGCATGGAGTAAATTCACTCAATATAAGCAAGAATAGTTCTAAGTACGTTGCCCCTCGGGCTTTGCGAGAAGAAGGCTGGAAGGGGGTAAGTTCCTTTTTCGGATCAATATTTATTTAAGGCATGAAGCGTATTCTCTTAAAAAAAATCGATTTTCACAGGTACCAACCCATGTCCCGAAGGCACCGGGTATTCTGAGGCCGTCGAGGCCATTCGAGCAGTTTTCGTGGGCGACTGGGAAATCAAATCCGTCATTTTCTATGAATATCTTTTACGGATTGTTGGCGGAAGGTCGTTGAACAAGTCTCCTTCATAGCGCCACTGCAACCGGACCTACCTCAGAAAAAGGCAAAAGGCAAGTTGGGCCTTCGATGCCTTCCGTAAGAGGCACCCCTGATTTATCTGAAGAAGGTGAAATAAAGGAGGCCAAGGCATCAAAATGACCGACAAGAACCTTGGCTCTAATATTGCGCCTATAATTGACGTACTTGATGTCACCAAATCGCTTCCCCCTTCGAAGAGGCATAAAAGCTTAGCCTATAAATTGAAGAAGAAAACAGTTGATAGGACTTCTAAAGTTACCATCACTCCGGTCGAGAAAATATCATCTCCCCAGCATCCAAAAGGTTCACTAAAAGGTCTCTCAGACCTGACCATCCCCAATGACCTGCTGAATTAGGGTTTTAACAACCCAGGAGATATGGGGCTTAATTCACCCACGAGAGGCGATGCAGGCTATTTGGTTGGTCGACACGGAGTGTCATCCCCAATAAGTAAAGCAAAAGAAACTGGTCCGTTGGGGGGAATCACTAAGACATACACGAACACTTGCACTTCACCCTGCACTTAAACTTTAGCCATCATGTTATTCTTGCTAAGTTGTCCTTACTTAATTTCTGTGCAGGTGATATGGGGCGCACTCATGGATTCGACCGTCTTCGTGGGTCTTCTATCTTTCATCACTCCAACTGAGACTCGGGGTCGGTAGATGCCAAGATAGAGACGACAACAGCGATAGAGACTATCATCCCCGAGATTCGTCGTCATCTCGAAGGAAAACTTAAAGCCATTCTTCGTACCCCATTGATCCTCCTCCTCAACTAGAACAAAGCAGGGAGAAATCTGCTCAAAGGGGATCTCAATCTGAAGCTCCTCGCGACCAACAACCTGGTTCATCAAACATTAGGCAATCTCGCAGGCCTCACAAGAAGTCCGTGGCTCCGGCTAAGCCAACTCCTCCAATTTCTACACATGATCCTTTAGTAGTCGAAAGATTAGCTGAACTTAAAGCCACGTTCTCGAAGATATGCTTTGATGGGCAAAAATTCTTCCTATGATTCATCCAATTCTGGGGCATGTCAAACAAAGCGTCATCGCTTGCAACAACGATGTCTACGTCCAACACAATATGTTTGTTCACTTGGTAGAAAAAGTTTCAGAAGTTTCCATGGAACGTCAGTATGAGATCGATCGCTTGAAACTTGAAGCCATTTTTGATAAAAACATTATCAAAGTCCATGATGAAGAGCTTTCCTCATACAAATCTCAACTTAAAACTGCCCAACAAAACGCTAAAGACACAACTGAGGCAGTCAATAGTCTGGAAGCTACCCACAAAAGGGAAATCGATGAGACGGTTCAACGCTGTACCGCTTAGCCTTAGAAAATGACTCCGTTCAAAAAGAGAAAGATGTCATTCCTCAACGATTCAAAGAATTGGAGGAGCTACTCATCAAAGAAAAGGAAGAAAAAACTACCACTTAAAAGGAGTCGCAATGATATTGCGACGAGATTGTCGCTACACGACTTCTAAAAACAAAGCTTGATGAGGAGCTCTCTAAAGCTGAAGCACTGAAGGAAGCCGCCCATGAGGAGGGTAAAAGAATGGCGCTCTCGAAAATCGATTATTGCCTCGAGGCTGCTACTGAGGCGCGGTAGGCAGTCAATCGTCTTTCCGCTGCTGTTGTCTCTTTTATTGTCTTGTATCTATCTTTAATATGTTGATAGTCATTTGTATCAAATTGTTGTATCAGATATTGTATATCAATGATATTATCTTTTTCTTCCACTGTGTTGTTGTATTTAATGTGTTATAAGCTCCGGAGAACCAGATTCGATGTTTGAATCTGCGACATTCGAGTACAAGTGAAGTACCGGCGCCGATTTTCGAAGGTCGAGTCAGGATCGTTATATTCTATATTCAAAATCATTTAAATGAGCAACCTTTTAAACATCTTACAGTCTCTTTTCATCAACTTTCCAATCTCTTTTCTAAGAATCTTCTACTTTCTATCCCTATACCTTTTCTTGGATGACGAGTAGTGCCAGATTCTAAACCTGTAGGTGTCATATCCCTCATGCTTCTCCTATGATTATTAGTCATTTGATTCAATGAATCTAAGCTCTGTTTCATATGCTGATTCAACTGATCATACGCATTCTAGAGCTTTTTCCTCCATTTGCTTCATCATGCAGTCCATCTTGATCCTAGTAATCACGTCCATTAGGTTTTGACCCTTGGTAGCGGTTAGCTATGTAGCCTCCTCAACATGTTTGGAATCGACATTCTCAATATCCTCAATAAATCTTAAAGTGGTGGATCGATCTCTTCAAGGGGCTATTCTAAAATAGCTTCTAGTGGACTTTCTAGAAATCCAATTAGTTCAAAAAAGTAAAAAAAACACAAAGAAATTGGAACTATCTCTCAGATTTAAGCAATCCAATAGTAGATGATGGATCCAAACGGCCCAAGAATCATGTTTACAATGAAAGCACCAAAATGTTTGTACCAAAAAGTGGCACAAACACTAAAGAAATTAAATAGAGAATAAAAATGAAGAAATATAAGTGGAAAACGAATAAGTACAAGACACCAAACATTTATTATAGTTTGGCCAACTATTGCCTATGTCCACTTAAAATTTCTATTGTTTATATTGTTGTTTTGCAAGTACAGTACTTATGGATCGGTAGGGATCCGTAGGCGTTTACAAAGTGAAGTATATGATACTTGCAAGGAAGCAAAAAAATCTCCAAAAATGAGCCCCTAGCCTCCTATTTATATTTGTAGGTCATCGGGAAATGCTCCACCATGTCTTCTATCATGATCTCCAAAGTTCCTATAGCAGTTGGCCTTTAAGAAACCTAGCCATTCAGCAAACAACTATGGATCGGTACTGATCCATAGGTATAGATCAGTACCGATCCATAAGATTCACTTATGGATCGATTCTGATGCTCTGCGATGTGGCGATTTGTTGTTAGCTTCGTAATTTCCATCTTGTTTGCACCATTATGAGCTTGTTTCTGGGTAAATAAGATGGATAAGCAAAGTAATGGAATTATTTATTTCGGGGGCTCGAGGAGATCGATGGAGAGTAGCATGCGAATAAGCCAATGGTGATTGAAGTAGTTTTATGTCATCAAGACTTGTGAATAGGAGGAAGATGGGGTCATATAGGTGAAAGTTTATAGATCGGTATCGATCCATTAGTTTGATGGATTTGGCTTTAGGATTTTATGAGATGGTCTTGCTTTCATCTAGTGGCTTTGATTATACTTGGTTTCTAAACTCTGCGGCTATCTCTTCGGGCTTCCTGCCTCGATAGCTTTTGAGTTTGTCTCATCCAACCTATTCAAATACTACTTGGTCAAAAGGCTGGATAACAATACACACACACATATAAGTAGAATATTGAATAATGTTTATAATATCAAATCTAGATCTTTATATCAAACCAGGCTAAACTTGTAGAATATTTATGAATATAGATAGTTATCTTCTATATTCGAAGTCATTTAAATGAGAAACCTTTTAAACATAGAAAGATATCTTTCTATAAAAGGATGTTATTCTATTAAATCTAGGTCATAATATATATGGTTAAGTATGATATCAAATATAAAACTTGATATCAAAATATCTTTTAATTTCAAACTTAAATCGGTAAATTGAAATTACATTACATACGTACGTACTTGTGCAAAATATTATAATTTTGTTAAAATAATTAATGTCTAAAATATATGTATGAATATTTAAATGTACATATAAAGATTGTAATTCAAATAACATATATGTTTAGATTTAATATTAACAAATTTAATTTAACCTTTTAACTTAGGTAAGAAATAAAATCATATAACTTTACATAAAATACCACTTACCAATTTTAGAGCCGAAGGAACCTTTTTACTTTTATGGAAAGAATAATTTCAAATTTAGATCTTCATACCAAGATATATGTATATTTTATGAACAAAAGGAAACTTTATAATGTATGTGTACACATAAATATAATTTTGTGTTTATTATATATACACACACATATATATATTTCATTTAACATACATACATATTAAAATGATACATTATACTATAATGTATATTTATATATTCATAAAATTTTATTTACCTTTTATTTCAGGAATAAAAACATATATATAAACACAGACACATTATTTAATAAAATAAGCATGCATATTATATACTTTATACTTATGTAAATTGAAATCAGTTTTGTTTAAAGCCTCTTTCAACCATCGTCAATATTTTGAAAACTAAAGGAAAAATTATTTTTAGTTCAATGACAAAATCATATATGCAGACCTGTATTTATACATACATACATACATACATATATATACATATAAGAAAGTTTTGACCATAATATGTATACATATTTATATATTTACATCTCATGTTGCCATACACATATATAGGGATTCATGATTGTGCAAGTAGTCTAACTATACACAGAACATATGATGATCAAATACATAAACACACACATACACAGATATATATATGTGTGTGTGTGTGTGTGTGTATTGTAAATATGAATATTACCTTGTAATTTCCTAAAGAACACACCTTGCATATTAAATCTAAGAACCGCTCTTAAATCTCTATTCAACACTTCCAAAAGGCGCAACTCGATTGAGAAAGCTATACACCATTGTTTAGATTTTAATTGAATTTGCATTTTGTTGCTTAATTTAATGGAAGGGGAAATGATTTTCAACCAGGTATAAGGAAGTGTAATGGCGGCTCAAAATCTAGAATATCTATTTAGAAAAGAGTGGCTAAAGGTGTTTAAATAGCATAGGAAAGAAGATGGTAAATGATAGAAGTATCTTTTCTTTCCTTTCCCATTTCACACCCTTTTGAAATCAAATTCCATAGCCTTCCCCCCAAGCAATAGCCCACCATACATGCCCCATTTTTGGGCCTCAAACCACGTCAAGCTAGATCAAGTAATATATATTTAAATCAAATTTAAACATATATCAATATCATATATCGATAAGTGTATATGCAACATTTACATACGCATTATTTTCAATACCGATCAACACAAATAAAATAAAATTTGATAATTACTTTTTCATAAATATTAATTAATTTATAATAATTATAATTTAATTAAATTAGGTGGTAGACTGAGGATTTGACATTGTGGTTGTGTTGACTCTTCAGGTGTGAATTGAATCAGCAATTAATATCGAACGATTCACCTTAGCTAGTGGTGTGACATTACGGCTAAATTTATAGCTTAACATAGCTTTGATAAAATCTAGTTTTACTTATTTAAGCATTAGCCGATAGTAACAATTTTTTACACCAATTCATTTTGTCAAAACTATACCATAGTAGGACTTATGGAATTTGGTAACCGTCAGAATTCCAATATCATCCACGTTCAAATTTAAAGTCCAAACATAAAACCCTTGGTTCAATAATAAAAATTATTATCAACCGCACTACTCTAGCTAGAGACTTTAACTTTGAGTTGACTTAAGTCGAACCTGTGATACAAGCCTTATATAATCCAGAAGTCAATTTTTTATCTTGAATAGTGTTTCACTTCCAATGCTTTGACTCGATCCAACTATAGTCATTCGGTATACATTATGCCATGATTTAACTATAATCAAATGAGATTTTCCACATTGTAGCTCGATAGTATTCTCAATTCGAGGGAATTCACGTTGATATTTTCTTTTTGACCTTAGTTATTTTAACCCACAAAAGCTATCAAGCGAGCTACCTTATAATTATCCAATAACTACCATTACACTGCAGCCATGACTAATACACTATCCAACATTTGAGATCATTACATACTCCAGTCTTAATGTATATTGATATCCAACCTTGATACATTTTTTCTAGGAATATTTAAAATGGTATGTTTGTTACATTATGATAAATTACTCATGATTACAACACATATTATCTACTATCGCAAAACATACCATTTATAGACTTTCTATTAAATATACTTTTAATTAAAATAATAATTAATATAACACATTATATCAAATATATAATAAAAAGAAAACACCTTATATTTTAAACAAGATTGGTTACTGAGTAAGATATATGTAATAAACTACATAATTGACCCTAAAGCATACTCCTAACTCTATCAATCTTCCACTTACACTTAGGGTCGATTATGGAATTATTCCAAATTCATTGTTCAGTTTTTCTTAAAAAACTAATACGGTCAGTCCCTTGGTGAACGGATATGCTATTTTATTTTAATTATTTCTCTGTAGATCAAATCTCTCCAATGCTGATAAAGTGTCTTTATCATATGGAACTATTCAGGGTACGTCTCTTGACTTTAGTGAGCTTAAGTTCTTTTATGAATTGAATCGCATCACCATTATCATATAACTATGTGCGATTCTCAACATTTGGAATCACCCTCAGCTCGGCTATAAATTTATGTAATTATATTTATACATTGCTTTTAATGTTGCATTATTCAAGGCAATGCACTTAGCCTTTTCGTTCAATTGGGCACAACCTTTCATTTGTAATAATTCCATCTTAATGCTCCTTTAAATAAGATTTGAACATGGATTTAATGTTGAAATTTTATACTCG
Organism: Allium cepa; assembly: GCA_030765085.1. Lineage (NCBI taxonomy): Eukaryota > Viridiplantae > Streptophyta > Magnoliopsida > Asparagales > Amaryllidaceae > Allium > Allium cepa. The sequence goes on along the minus strand of CM060934.1, from coordinate 949,977,205 downwards.
AAAACATTTATGAAGTTTGAGTCCAAATACACCTTCGTAAGGTGTTCGTTACTTCTATAAATAATTCTCTAGTACTTCGTTTTAAATACTCAAGAAAAATCTAAACACCATTTAGTAATCTTAATTTGGATTTGATATTTGTTTCATGCATCAAATATATAATCAAATTACAATATGACAGACAATTTAACATGTATGACAATTCCTATTGCTAGTGCATAATGAATCCATCTTACATATTCCATATTAAACATTTTAATAAGGTATCTTTGCATATCATTTAGGACATTCCCAACATCCTTTATACTTACTGTAAAACAAATAATTTACAAATCCAATATCAAGTATTAAAAAACCATACTAGAACTGATTTTAACATAAATACATCGTTAGCAATTAGCAGTATGTTGTTCAGTTAAGAAATAATGTGTACCTTTTAATGTTATTTCTTATAGACACACGCTTCCTCTGTATTTTTTACTGAAAATCAAAATATTTGATCTTTCAATCAAAATATTTGTTTAACTTTGATGCTTGCGATTGATGCTTTCCTATCCGTTCTTGGATTATATCTGAAAGCCACAAACCCAATATCCCTCCCAATGAATTTGAGATATTTTGGTTGTTATGTACAAATAGTCTATTCGAAATCATCAATTAGAATTTTCCATTTCAACAAATATGTACCAAAACATAAAGCCATACCAGGCTATAATTTTTGAGTAAAATCCAAGCAACTTGAGCACATTGAATGGGGAATCTGTTATGCTAATTTCAACAATTGAAATTTATGGTTTTATTCTTATCATTGTTGTTCAATATATTAACTAAAATTTTCTTTTTCTTAAAGACATATTTACCGCCAATGGATTGTTTCCCTTCAGATACAACTATCAAAAATATATATCGATAGTGTACTTGGAATCCATTTAGAATATGCGTATCATACCATATCGTAAACTTAATACTCTTAATGGTTTAATTAACTGCTAAGGATTATATATTCTAGACATTGATAAGGATCTCATAGTTCTTTCGTTAATGCGCATGAATAGTTATTAGACATGCTAATATGGTATGTTCATTTATATTTGGTTAATTTCATTTCATCCCTCTTAATCAGTTTCATCCTTGAATCGTATATAAATCCTATTTATTACCAATAATTTCTAAACAAAATTCTTTCGCTAAGTGGGTATTTCTTGAAACAATAACTGTTTCTCAGTGTAATGAGATATGTATAAATATTTTATGAATTACCATATATGTACATAAAACTGATTTGGTTTTAGTTTACGTAACCTATATTTAAAACATAAATTGGTAATCCAATGACGATCGTTTCCAAATTCCTTTTGGGGTGATCTATTGATCCCTCATATACAATTATTACGTGTAGTCTTTCAACTTGCATAACCTATCAACTCCTTGAACTAGGATATGTTAGGGTTTCTTGTAAACTTTTATCCTGTATGATTTTGATAAACCATTATTTAGATGAAATTAATTTTAACCTTGTCTTACTCTTAAGTATACAACCTTACATAAAAAGGTTATTTCAACTTACTCACCATTAATCGTACTTTGTATGACAAAGTTCGAATGTTCCTTATGGATACGTCATCATGTATCATAAGGAAGCATGACTTTTGAGGTTGAAGCGTTATTCATTTATAGGTACGTTTGACACTCTTTCCAATATACTTACCAATTTAATCAAATCGAATCATTTCATTTTCTATTGCATGTTATTTTATTTACTTTTGCTTTATATTGTATGAAATTATAGTAGACATACTTTATGTATATCAAATACAGAAGTTTGTGTTTGTGATAATTCATTAGTGAATATAAAAAAGTATGTGGAACTGTTTTGGTATTATTAGACTTGTGATTGCATTCATCTATATGTATCAACACAAAAAATTCATCAACTTTTATGCCGCTTCCACTGAAACGGTGATTTTCCCTTAATCGTTTGATATATAATTCACTAGTATCATGTGATTCATAACCTTATAGTCAAAAATATTATTTCTCAAAACCGTGGTCTGGTTTATAATTCCAAAATCAATGTAAATAATTTTTAGATTCTTCTATATTTTCCAATGCATCACTTTTGTTATGAAAACATATATCATTATTATAGTTTCATTTTATAAAGAATATTCATATTAAAATAAAACTATGTCTATTTTCTAGTCAATATTAAAAAATATTTAATATTTCATAAATAATGCTTAGTATGTTAAAAAAAATTCAATAACTTAACATGAGCAATATGTGTTATATGGTATGCTCCTTCTATTTCCATCATGACTATAATAACAAATGAAATACATAGCTCCATTCAACTATTTAATATAGGCTACTTATTCCATCTACCATAACCAGCTTATAGTGGAGAGTTTTTTAGTTAAATATCTTAAGCTCACAGAAATAAATCTCATAGAAAATTAAGTTCTATATGAAAGTTGTAACAACCTACCTTTTTGACCCCAAATGTCAACACTAATACATCCACGATATTCACATGTCACATACCTATGTACTGGAAAGACAGATTGTTAAGGTAAAAAGAAAAGGTAGAAATAAAAAACAAGAAAAAAAACAAAACATCTAAATCTCACAATGGAACAATAATATATAATATCCAAAAGATAGTACAAGGGGCAACTCTAAGATAAAAAGCACTTAGAGTTACTATCCTAAGTATTATCATTAGCCTGGACAATCATAATAGTCGATCCTCACAAGTGCTGATACATACATACTGGTAATGCTACAAAAATAAAATACTATCGTAGTTGAAAGTATCCAGCTCGACTCCTTGAGCCCCGAAGAATATTCGACGAAAACCATCCTTTCTCAAACTGCCTAAAGGAGCTCCCAAGGAATTAAGAAAAAGATAAAACCACGAGTCCAAAATAATTTTAATGTGAGAACTCAGGAAACATGTATCCATATAACAGCATCATTTGAGACCTACCGAATCACAAGAACGGTTTTTCCCTCGAAATAACCAAACCATATAATAAGTACATAAGGTGGTATAATAGATAGTATATAACGTGCATAATATAAATATGAAAATAGTTGTGCTACTTGCATCTAACATCACAACAATATTAGGTATACATTTAAAACCAGTAATGGTTACGTTCGCATATGGATTTCCATTAGAGGTGCCATCGGTAAACTGAGGTCAACCTTCTAACAAGGGTTAGAAACTACCTTCCTAGCAATGTATATCTTTAGATAGAATATACCATAAAGTGTAACATAACTGGTCCATGCCCTGACACATGATACTGTAATGACGCACCCTTTCATCTCTCAAAATTCGACACTAATACATCCACGATATTCATGTGCCAAGTATCCAAGTGTCGGAAAGACAGATCGTTGGGGAAAAAAGAAAAACAGAAAAATCTCCCATTGTGATGAGTAACGTATAATATGAAACAGATCTTTACAAGAGAAAGAAAACTGTAATATACATACATCCAATCAGAGTATACAAACCGTTCATTATCCTGAACAGTTATAACAACACGTCCTCACAAATACTGATAAATACAACTAACGAATGCAGTGGAAAATAGAATATGCGTGAATATGTCCCGGGGACTCTAACTCGTCTCTTAAAGCTCTAAAACATCCAAACTAGATCTGTAAATACGCTCGGTCTGACCCGAGCATTACAAGAAAATAACGCCTGGATTAGTCTGGTAAACCAGCATGGGAAACACACCTCAAATGATTTCTATGTTATAAAGCCAATGGTATCTTGTAAGACCAAACCGCATGTAAACACGAACGAGTTTTTACCTTACGATAACCAAATCATTTCTATAGAAAATCCAGTGATATTATGATAATGTCTGTTTAAAATAAATATTGAATATAGCTGAAATGGTTACATTAATCACATTCTAGCATACACAATATACAATCAAATATAAAAAGGGCACGTATTGAAGATTGGATTCCATCAATGACAAGATAAAGGTCTACCTTCCATAGAGTACACCTCTAGATAAAATTTACCGAGGCCACAAAACATTTGCATGTCTGCTACTCAACACCAGTCTACCCCTTCTTAGGTAGTACCGAATACGGTCACCCCTCAGTTGCTGGCCAACAACCGTACCAAGTTTTAGGCATACATAATCATAAACACCCGATCTAGATCAGTGGATGATGATAGTCCAATTGGAGTAACCCACTTAGCCCTGTGACACATCCCTGCTTTAGTCTTTTTTAGGTATGAGTCCTAAGGCTACGTTTTACCTATTAGCTAATCTCACTTAGAATGCTAACACTGCCTTCCAAGTGACAATGCACTGCTAGCAGTCGTCTATACAAGTTTGCTCTAGGACTAAACAAAACCAAATGCACTTCTTCTATTACATCCATTTTAACTTCTACTACATCCATTTTGGAATCATTCTTAGGATTAGTAGCAAATAGCTCTTGCATTTTAAAGAGCTCCATCTTCTATTATCTTCACAATATCTCCAATTCCAATACTTATGCCGGTTTAAAGTGGTTTTCAGATAACTCATATTGTGGGACTGATAACGATAGTTTCTAAAATCGGCCAATATTTAATAGTCGGTTATTTAACTATAAAATGATCAAACAATTCAACTAAAGATATAATTCTTAGGGAAAATGACACTGGTTAAGCATAACTAGAATTAACTATTCCAATTTATCAAAATGATAGTAATTTCCTTTTTATAGGATATTATCTATAAAAACATTCTTATATTTTATAAAATGATATTTATAACACTATTTTCCACTTATACAATAATATTAGAGGTCTATCCATTTATAAGACATTTTATACACTATAATTCACAAATATTTCTATCCTCTTTAAAGGGAGAACCCCCTTTAAAATAAAAGATAACCCTTTTTTAAAATAAACATTTATTACTAAAATAAATTTCTATAAAGAAACACCCAAAAAAATTATTTAAAACATTTTCTATATATATATATATATATATATATATATAAGAATAAATGAAAAAGTAGAAAATAAATAAAGAAGTTCAAAACTCATTTTAACTATTTATCTTAGAAAATTCTAAAGAGTCAAATTTAAATATCATTTCCTAAATTGGAAATCATTTCCAAAATCAATCAGAACTTAATAGAATATTTTTCCCTCAAAATACTATATCGAGGGCAATACTTACTATAGCACTTAACAAATGCTACTACTACCTTTTTCTTTAAAAAGGTTCAGTTTTTCACATATGTCGATGTCATATCAAATATGGCTAAACAGCCAAATTTTGACATTTAACTATTTATATAGCATGTATATAATTGAAATAAAGTCAATAGGAATATAACTGGGAATTAAAAATAACAATATCGAGAAATCTTGATTTCTTTGCTAACTTCGTATATTTTATTTTAAATAATAATTGCTTTTTCAAAAGTGGTTATTTAACCAAATCAGCCAATAATTCAACCAAACACAAATAGTAAATTTTGTCTTCTATATAACATACTTATTTATCCAAAGAGATGAGTTATACTCGACGAAATTCCAATTGACACCGAGGCGTTAAATCAAATGACATTCGGATTTTGTCCAAATTTTGACTTGATCCAAATTGGACTAAACCAATATCATCGCGTAGCCTTCGCAATTACGTGCCCAATGCAAAAAGTGCCATCTCGATTGAACTTCGTATAAGAAAGTTATTACATGTATAAGTTATTGGTTTTAAATATAATTAATTAAATACTTAATTAAATTAAAATTATCGTTACCCTCCTCAATCCTTCCTTCCCATTCCCTAGTTACCTAAACCTTGTACATGCCGTATAAAAAAATCTAACCCGATTCCTTCCCCCATCGATTCCTCCTTTTCCGACCAACGAAATGCGCAACTAATTTTTGCAACAAACTTCACACTCCACCTCTCTACGTTTCACCCCGCAGCCTCACCCATGAGCCTCCACCTTGAAATATGACATGGAAACCCCCTTAGGAATCCCCAGATGTCGCACCTCCTTAGGACGAGCTGAACTCCACCATTCTTTGCCAAACGCTGCTCCTCGACGCCACTTAACAGCATCCAAGCAGATTCACCTCCCGACGCCTACATTCCATAAGAATCCAATCCCTTGTTCTGCCCATGAACTACCTAAACTGCCGATGTTCCCAAACTCGGCCAAGAATCTAATCCCTAGTTCTTGTTTGAGGATTTTTCATTGAATATAGCTTGATTTTTTGATTTTTGAAGCTTACTTCTTTTTTCATAGTTTTGATTTTGAAAGTTTGATGGAACAGTATATAGAAGGAGCGGAAATGTGAGGAAATGGTTTTGCCTAAGATATTGACTTATATTTATTTGAGATTTGCAACTACTTACGACACAAATTTTTGTTCGCGTGTGAACTATGAATAATAAAACAAAAGTACAGTCGTGCTTAGAATAGTGATGCACCCCAAAACAATAATAATATACACCAGTTAACGTATTCGGTAACATCATAAAAATATCTTCGTTTCTCGAAAAATCATCAAACGAAAATTTAAATAATTTTCAAATTAAAAATTATGGAAAAATCAAATTAGTTAAATTAAGAATACGTTAATAAAAATCGAGTCGTTATATTAAATATTTTTTTTATTATTTAGTCAAACCATTTATTACTGTAAATAAATTTACACAATGAATTTACAATTATTATTTATTAATTAAAAGGAGTCAAATAAGACCACTGAACCTGATAATTAATATTCAATTCAAAATTTAGATATTAAATTCACAATTCAAATTTTTAAATAATCTTTGTATTTGAATTCAAGTTATCTAAATTAAAAACCCAAATTATTCAATATTTAAAATAAATTAAATATTCAAAATCAAACGATAAAATTCCAGTTTGTTACATTCCCTTCCTTAAAAGAATTTCATCCTCGAAATTCCCAACTAAGAAAAACATCCTTGAACCCTTAAACTTTTCAAAAACCCATTAGTGGAAATAGGTTTTAATTTTTAAGTTTCTTAAAGTTATAGATAATTTCGGTAGTGTCTCCTTGCGTAGCTCGATCAAAAAAAAACTGCAAATCGCCACTGCATGTCCAAACCATCAAAAAAGAAGAAGAAGAAAGTGGTTTCCCATATCTGGGACACAAAACCATAAAACCAAACCCAAAATATAAGTGTACCTATTTGTCGAGCAATCAAACTTTTCTTAGGAAAACCAAAGGCATCAAACTAGCCCTTGCTTCCATAAACCTGCATCTTACTTACAGTTGACATCCAACCAAATATAAATTGCATTATCTAATATCAAAAGCATATAATTTCATTAAAGTCCATACGATGTACATCTACCATCTATATGCAATATCAAATCTAATCGCTCGCTCGATCACACAATCTTATTTTTGAACTAGTTTCGCTTACTTGACCACGCTAGTGTTGACTCTTATCAGGTTCCCTGATTAAAAACCTCCATTCTTCATATGTAGCCATATGCTATGATAGAAAACTTTAAAATTAAATCAAAAATCCATATCCAGTGTTTTTCGTCAAGTATCGAGTGAAAATCCTAACTTGAATAGGTGTACATCACCTTGAAAATCATGTACTTGAATCAAAATCAAAATCAGTTGTATGGATAAAATGATCTACGTACACTTATGTACTTATTCTTATTGGTTATTACTTATACCAATTTCCTTTTATTCACATTCATTTTTTACTTATCGTATTTCCTTTAATACTAATATCACTTATGAACCATTTCATAAAATCATTCACTTAAACTTTACTTAAATTAAAATTTATTTCATGACTTAAACTCATATTCGAATAATACTCCTCTATATCCCAAAAGAGTATATATACAATTTCTAATTAGTTCAACTAATTAAGACATTCAACAAATTTAAAAAAAAATTCAACTTACTAATTTCTCAAATTTATAAGTTATAAAAACTTATTTTCTTATGTTTTCACAAAACACTTTGCTAAATTCCTCAATTAACTCGGAAATTTTTGACTGTCCAAAATCATCAAAAATACCATTTCATTTCAATAAATGAAAATACAAAACCATGGATTAAAATGGGATGCACAAACTAAACTATCCAAATGGATAAGTTACATGAGTTTATAATATCGCTTCATTGAAAATTTAAGAAGTAAACATATGATTTTATATTCAGACCATCTTTGGAATAATAGTAGTAATAATATATACCCCCCTTTTATATCTAGTGTTATTTTTGGAATCCAAAACAACTTTGTTTTATCGAACAAATCTATGACCAATTACTATGGTAGCAATCTCTCACTCATAAACTCAAAATTAAAAGCCAAAGATGCTGCAGTCATCACCAAAATTATTTTCCAATGACTGAAGTGAGTTTGATTCTTTCTACTTCCTTTAAAATCCATTTTTAGGAAAAAAATTATTCCAAAATACTTTCCGATGATACTATTATTATTTTCCACAACATTTCGAAAAACATTTTTAAAATCTCTAGGATTTAAGTCCTCAAATTCATAGTTTTAGATCCTTTTGATTATAATCTGTACTTATATAATTTTACTTCTTATATAAGAATATTTCATAATTGTTTGTCTTTGTTAACATTATAATAAACAACTTTATTAAAATTATATTTTCAAATTTTGACTCAATAATAACATTGAATGCCTTAGCAAATCGTGAAACTGAATTCACATGCTGTTCATATTTAACTCAACCCAACAATAAATGATCATAAAATATTCTAGCCGAACTAATCAACAATTAATGATAATAATCAAATATTATCATTCTCTGAAAACAAAACTCATCATAAATAACGATATCAATTCTTTAGAGATTATTCTTTTATACATAAAATATAATCTAGTTAAAATTATTTTATTTACTCAATTTCAAAACAATACTGTGTCGAGTTTCCTAGTTCAAGTGTTTAGTATATCAGTACAGTTATTCCTTCTGCAGCGATTATAATTCATAAACAGTCCAATCTATAAATCAACATAATATAAAATATTATTATAGCACTACCAAGTACGTACTCATACACACACACACACATACTCTCAAACTCATTTTAGGGTCTTGCTTACCTTACCTCAAATGAGTTAACCACACGAAAGCCTAGGTTTTCGCTTAACCTAAGCTCCGATACCACGTGTAATTATCCACCTTTTCGACCCTCAAAGAATGACAGTAATACATCAATGATATTCACATGTCGATCATCTAAGTGCCAAAAAGATAAGTTGTTGGGGAAAAAGAAAGAAAAGGCAGAACAGAATCTCACATTGTGACGAGTAAAATTTAATATGAAATAGATCTTTACAAGAGAAAGAAAACTATAATATACTACATCCAATCAGAGTACAAAAACAATTCATCTACTTGGACAGTTATAACAACATTTCCTCATAAATGTTGATAAATAAAACTAATGAATGTAGTAGAAAATATAATATACATGAATATGTCTTAGGGCCTGCAGCTCGTCTCCTTAAGCTCCAAAGCATCCAAGTAGATCTATAAATATGCTCGGTCTGACTTGACCATCATAAGAAAATATTGTCCGGATCAATCTGGTAAACCAACGTGAGATACACACCTCAAAAAATTTTATGCTATAAAACCCATCAAAATAAAGGTATCTCACAAGACCAGCCACACATAAACACGGACAGGTTTTTACCTTACGATAATCAAACCATTTCTACAGAAAATCCAGTGATATTATAATAATGTTTGGTGTTTAAAATAAATACTGAATATAGATGAAATCGTTACATTAATTTACAACCAAATCAAAATAGGGCACGTATTGGATATTAGATTCCATTAATAACATGGTAAGGGTCTACTTTCTGTATAGTACAACTCTAGATTAAATGTACTAAGGCTACAAAACATTTGCACCTCTGCTACTCAGGACCAGCCTACTCATTCTAGGATTGTACTGAATATGATCACCCTCGGTTGCCGGTCGACAGCCATACCGAGTCTCAAGCATGCATAATCATAAATATCTGATCCAGATCAAATGATGATCATACCCTAATGGGAGCGACCCACTTAGCCTTGAGATACGTTCCTGCTTTAGTCATTATCGGGTGTGAGGCCTGAAGCTACATTTTACCTTTTAGAAAATCCCACTTAGAATACTAACACTGCATTCTAAGTGACAATGCAATGCTAACATTTTTTTATACGAGTTTTTTCTGGGACTGAACAAAACCGAAGGCACTACTTCTACTACATCCATTTTGGAACCATCCTCAGGATTAATAGCAATGTTAATCGAATCTCTGTCTCTCCGAAACGATAACGATAATTTTTAAAACTGCCTAATATTTGATAGTCAATTAATTAAGTATCAAATGATCAAACAATTAAACCACATACAATAGGGAAAATAACACCGGTTAAGCACATAAACACCCACTAAGCCTCTTTAATTAATCTTCTCGTTAATTAAAATCACTTTGTAAATACTTGTATCATAATATTATTACAAGATATATTTCATAAGCCCTTTTTTACACTTATCAATTCTTGAAAAATATGTATGTACTTATTTGGTTAGACAAATGTCATTTAAAACAAAGATAATAATAACCCAAAACATTATTCCTTCGGTGTTATGTAGGCAAAAAGAATGTTCCATATCACCATAATTAAAAAGATCATTTTTGGAAAATCAAATCTCTATTATAGATGTCTCTTTTATAAAATTCTTTTATAAGTATAAACTCAAAATTCATTTATAGAATTCCTTTCATAAACTTATCTCTATTTATAAGGTCCCTTTTATAAATCTCAAAATAAAATTATAACCACCATTTATACATCTCAAAACATACTTATAAAACTACTTGTATTTATAAACTCCTTTTATAAATATTATCTATAAATTTTAAATTCCCTTTTCATAAAATATTAAATCAAAAATTTAAATCTTCCTTTTTAAAACCTTCAAATTTATTTAATAAACTCCTTTCATAAATTTTCTAAATAAAATTACAACTCCAGTATAAAACATAATTCCAATTATAAAATTAAACCCCGAATATAATTATAAACTTATCTTCTCACATAACACAATCACATATTTAATAAATTCACAATAGGAATTTATTATTCCAATTTATCAAAATGATGTTGATTTCCTTTTTATTGGATATTATTTATAAAACCATTCTTATATTTTATAAAATGCTATTTATAAAACTATCTTCCACTTGTAAAATAATATTATAAGTCGATCCCTTTGTGCAACATTTTATACACTACGCTTCATAAAAACTCATTTCAAATATTTCTATCCTCTTTTAATAGAAAACCCCTTTAAAATAAAAGATAACCCTTTTTATAAATAAACATTTATAGTTAAAATAATTTTCTATAATGGCAAATTCTCTAAAAAAATTATTTAAAATATTTAGTTATATATATATTTTCAAAAAAATAAATGAAGAAGTTGAAAATAAATAGAGAAGTTCAAAACTCATTTTAATTAAAATATCCTAGAAAATTCTAAAAAAAGGGATTTAAATATCATTTTCTAAATCGAAAATCATTTCACAAATCAATTAGAAATTAATAGTATATTTTTTCCTCGAAATACTATATCGAGGCCAATAGTTACTAAAGCACTTAACAAATGCTATTAATACCTTTTACTCTAAAAATGTTCAATTATTTACAAATGTTGGTGTCACATCAAATATGGCCAAATAGTCAAAATTTGACATTTTACTATTTATATAGCAGGTATATAATTGAAATAAAGTCAACAGGGTTATAATTGGGAATTAAAAATAACAATATCGAGAAATCTAGATTTCTCTACTTACCTCATGTATTTCATTTAAATAACAATCGCTTTTTCAAAAATGGATATTTAAATAAATCAGCCAATAATTCAAAAAACCACAAACAGTAAATTTTATCTACTATACAATATATTGATTTATCCAAAAAGGTGAGTTATACTCACCGAAATTCCATTTGACACTGAGGCGTTCCATTAGCCAAATTGGACCAAACCAGTTCCAACGTGTAGCCTTCACCATTATGAACGCAATGTAGAAAGTTTCGTCTTGATTGGACCTCATATGAGAAGGTTTTTACATTTATAAGTTGGTTTTAAATATCATTAATTAAATACTTAATTACAATTCAAATTATTATTACCTTTCTATAATCCTTCCCTCCCATTCAATAATTAGCCAAAGCCTATACATGCCATATCAAAGAATCCTAAACCCGATTCCTTCTCCCCTTTGCTTCTCCAATCAACGAAAATGCTCAATCGATTTTTGCAATGAAATCCACACTCCGACTTCTTCGCGTTCCACCCCGCCACTTCACCTTGATCCTCCACCTTGAAATCGAACCTGGAAAATCCCTTACACGTCCTCAGATGTCGCACCCCCAAGACGAGCTGCTCTCCACCAATCTTTGCCAAATGCTGCTCCTCAACGGCACTGACCAACATCCAAGCTTCAATGCACCTTCCGATACGTAGATTCCACAAGAATACAAGCCCTAGTTCCGTCCATGAACTTCTAAACTACAAACGTTCCCAAACTTGACCAAACATGCCCAAATCTCATACTATCTTGTAGATCATCCCTTAATGATTCCAATGCTTCTTGTTTGAGGTATTTTCATTAAGTATAACATAAGTTTTTGATTTTTGAAGCTAACTTTTTCTTAGTTTTGATTTTTAATGTTTGATGGAACAATAAATAGAAGTAGTGGAAACATAAGGAAATGATTTTGCATAGAGTATTAACATATATTTATATGCGATTTTGTGATGATTCGGAATTTTGGGCAATATCAATTTAACAATCTGTATTAATAATTAAATTGATTTGATAATTTTCCTTTATAATTTTAATTTAAATTGGTAAATTTAATCTTTTAAAGGTTAATAAATATTTAATCTGGCAATATTGGTCAATATCTTTCTTACAATTTAAAATTGATAAGAATTACTTTTCAAAGCTAATAAAATTTTATTCTATTTATAATATATATATTTGATATATATATATATATTGTGAACAAGAAGATCTTTTGTTTTATATAAAAGATGAATTTTCAAATTGTAATGAATATGTAAGTATATGTTATAGTTTGAAGATGTTTTGAAATTTAACATAATAATTCTCAAAATTTATGTTAAAAATATTTTCTACTTGAAATATATGCATATTTGTATATATTGAAGTTTGGTTTGAATTTGATAAAAGAACTTTCAAAATTTTAATATATATATATATATAATTGTAATTTTAAAAGTATAATTTAATATAATACTTTTCAAAGAATATTTGGAATTTTAATTTATATCTCTTAAGTAATAAAGATAAATGTTTTAGATTTTAAAATACATGTATAAGAATTTATTTGTATTATAACTAGTTTTATAATATTTCTTTAAAAAGTAATTTATATATACATATATAAGTATCTATTAATTAAGTAACTTAAGTATGTAAGCTTTATATTAACATTTGAATTAAATAAAAATTTATTTAAAAATACTTAAGGACATGTGTTAATATCTTAAGACATCTATGTAACATATGTAAGGCAATTAAGAGATAAGTGACAAATGTAAGTTTTAAAAAAACAAGTGTCATTTCTTAAATTTTATTTTCTTTGATTTTTCATAATTTAGTTCATAAAAGCACACATTCTTATTGAAATTATTTTTCCTATTTTCAGCTGAAGCAAAAAGAATTTCAAACCAAAATCTTGTAAAAACTTTTCAACCATTTCAAAATTTTCCAAATCTTGTAACCCATTTTCAAATCTGCAAACAAGTTTTTCATATCAACTAAACCTACTGCAACTTCAAACCTGTAACTCAAATGGAAGATCAACATTAGTTTCAGCATTTAAAATCAAAGACTTATGGGCATGCAAAGTATTCAATTTGAACAGCAAGGCAATCAAAACAGAATTCCAGAATCTGTACTCTGCTTTTATAAAAGGGTGGTAAACTCTTTTAAAAACAGTTTTAATAATATATGTAGTCAAATTTTTATGCATGTGATGAATTTTGCTATGATAATGAATATTTTTTGACATGAATACTGTGATGAATGCATGTTAGAAGTGTGAAATTGTCGGAGAATACAAGTGCCTGTATAAATTTATCTACTCTGTTTTATTTACTGAATTTGTTTTTCTTAAGGAAAATTCAAAAATCTCTCAATCAAACCAATATTAGACATTGTTATATAAATGAAATTTGTTTGTTAATATGTACTGAAGATTCTAAAAATAGTTTCTGGAATTTTTGAATTTACAAATAATTTTTAAAATAGGAAATTTAGTAAAATACTGATGCATGTTAAAAATCAACAAACTTAATTTCTATTTTGGACCTCATGAATGAGGTATTAGTTAAAAATCATGATTTTTAATATACATATCATGATTTTTAGTTTGGTGATTCATGGGAATTTAGGGGTTGTTCGAATTTGGAGTTTTGGGCGATTGCCGATGAATGGCATGGCGGAGTTGATCAATTTTTGGTCTGAAGGTGGTGCGATTGATGGCGAGTTTAGGAAAAATGATGGTGATTTTTCTTATGGGCTGAGAAGATTGGATTTTGATGGAGTAGTGTTTCGTTGTTAATTTTGTAGGCCTTTGTTTTTGCGACTGTTGCATCATCACAGGATCATCGGGGACGATCGCGTTAGGGTGAATGGATGCTCGGGATCGAGGTGATTTGATGGTGAGGTCGGCAGGGTCTAACGGTTATGGGTTCGTTGGCATTAGGAGGATTTTGTTCGAGTCTTGTTTCCAGTTTTGGGCTTTGGTGCCCGATTTCGATTAGGTGGCATTTTTATGGTTTTGGTTGGTCGTGAGGCTCGTCGTGGTCGTCGGCGACTTAGAGAAGGCCGGAGGAAGGGTCGGCGTCGCTTGGTTCGCTGTGCATCGTGCATGCGTGTATGATGTATTTGGTAGAAGAGATGGAGTTTGGGAAGAAGGTGCTTGCTCGGGTTTTGGTTCGTGCAAGTGTAGGGTTAGTCTCGAAGCAGTTTTGTTGGTGTTTGACCCGAGGCTAGCTCGAGTTTTTGGAATGTTCGACTTGGGTTTGACCCGAGACGTTTTCATATGCTAATCAAAAGCTTAAGTTTTTACAAAAGGAAATAAATTTACAAAGTTAAAACCTGTTCTTTTGAAATAAACGTTAATCAAACTATCAAAAGTGTTAATTGAACTTATTTTCAAATTTAAAATGTTTAAGATGGTTGCTTTTGAAAGTAATTAACTTAATTTAATTTTGAATTTTGATTCAAAGGGGTGTTTTCAATTTAAAATATTAGATCAAAGTTTTTAAGTAAATTTCAAGTAATGTTTGAAAATAAGTTTTCAAATTATATTAAAATGGATAAGTTTTAAAGATATGATAATTAAGCTTCCAGAGATAAATATTTATACAATCTAAATTAAATGGTTTGAAAAGTTTCAAAGATTTTAAAGTTTAAATTAGATGATTAAATTGTTTTAAATTTCAAATTGATTTCTAAATGCTTTATTATCAAATAAGGTTATTATTATAATTTTGTAAACCAATAAAATAGTTTGTTTTTATTTATTTATTAAGATTTGATTAATTTAAATAATTAATTTATGAAGATAAATAAGGTTAATTTTATTATTGTTATGAACTTAACAAAAGTTAATTAATATGTTAATAAGTAAAAGTTTAATTTAGATAAATGATTTTCTTAATTAATTAAGGATCTTTAAATATAAGAAGTTTACTAATTATTTAATTAATTTTAAATGATTAGTTAATTGTTTGTTTAATTTTAAATAATCACTTAATTATGAATCAATTAAGTGTAATTATTTAATGAAGGATAATTACTTAATGTAATTAAGAAGAGAAATTACTTATGGAAGTAATTAGTGGAAAATTGCTTATGGAAGTAATTGAGTGAAGTGATTAAGGGTTAATCACTTGATGTTATTAATTTAAGGATTAAATAAATTAATTGATTTGAAGTTAATTAATTAAAGAGTGATTAATTAGTTAAAGAATTAAGGATAATTAATGATGGGATTAATTACTTGTTAAGGTAATTAATTTAGAGAGTAATAAACTAATGAAAGTAATTAGAAGATAATTACTTAATGAAAGCAATTAAGGGTTCATTACTTAGATAATTTTAGTTAATTAATTAATGTGATTAATTAATTAATGGATGTGATTAATTTAAGATTAATTACTAAATGTAATTAATTAAAAATGTAATTAATTAATAAAGTAATTAATTAAGGATTATTAATTAATGTAATTGATTAATAATTACTTAATAAAGTAATTAAAGATTAATTAATTAGTATGATTAATAAAAGGATTAACATAATTAATTAAGAAGTTAATTAATTAATATAAGTAATTACAAGTTGTTAATTACTGTTTATGATTAATTAAGACTAACTAATGAGATGGTTAATTACAAATTAATTATTTAATTAACTAAAGGATCATTAATTAATATAATTAATGAAATTAATCAATGTTGATTATGAAAGTGATTAATTAAAATATGATTAATTAATTGTAATTAATTAAGGATTAATGCAATTAATCATAGTTAATTAATTAATGGAAGCAAATGAAGGATCATTAATTATTGTAATTAATGATAGTAATTAAAGGTTAATTACAGTATATAGTTAAGAATAATTAATTTGTGTAATTAATTAAAGGCTAATTACTTGAATGTAATTAAAAGAATTAATCAAAGGAGATTAATTAAGGAAGAGCATTAAGAGATGATTAATAAATTAATTTGTAATAAATTAATGAAGCAGGATTAAAATAATCCAAGTGATTAAAGGATAGTAATTAATTTAATTTAAGGTTAATTAAATTGATTAAGAATTAATCAAACCTATTTATGATTGATTGATTGATAATGGATGATTGATTGATATTGGATAATTTGGATGTGATATCTCTGATGTGATATATGTTGCTTGTGAGATGATTGGATAATTTGAATTATCTATTGTGATAATGTGATTCATCTATCTGTTATATTATGTTGAATATAAGTTTAATTGTTTAAACCCTTAAACAACTTGGACATTCAAAATGGCATTTGGATTTTGGTGAGACCGGGATCGGGTTTTCATA
Source organism: Allium cepa (assembly GCA_030765085.1). Taxonomy (NCBI): domain Eukaryota; kingdom Viridiplantae; phylum Streptophyta; class Magnoliopsida; order Asparagales; family Amaryllidaceae; genus Allium; species Allium cepa. Next base: position 949,959,993 of record CM060934.1, on the reverse strand, counting down.
TTTGGATATCTGAAAACCACATCGATCCAAAATAAACGTTAGGTCGTGAATCCAAGTGGAGTTCAAGTGTAGACTCGAAGTGTAAGAACTATTCGTCAGTATAACTCTGAGGGTGATTCCGAGATGAGTTTGACGGAGATAGTACTTTCAGGTTCGAGATGGTGATTTAGAGTGCAAGGGCTATAGTCATTGACTCTGAGGGTGATTCCAAAATAAGTGCAATGAGATAGTGCCTTCGGTTTCGTTCGAACCCGGAACGAACTTGTATGGATTGAATGCTTTCAGAACATCGTCAGGTGGATGATGAGCATTCTAAGATAGATGTGTTCTATAAAGGTAATCGCAGCCTCAAGCCTCATCAACTGGGAATGGATAAAACAGGGGAGGTGCAGCGAGGTTAAGTGGGTCATGCCCAAGTAGGACGAGATTTATTCCTGTCTAGAGGTCCCTTTCTATTTCGGATTGGTGTGTAGTTGGTCGCGCCAACCACGGGGTGGCCTTGTTCGGGACTGTCCAGTAAGGGATGGTCCCGGCCTTGTATTGCAGGGGAGTTAGGATGGCTCCTCGGTACAGTGATCTAGGCCACGTACTGTGACGGGCGGTACCCCAGTAGCCCTGCCATTGATGGAAACCCATTCTTCCTACGAGACCCTACGATTTTGATTGTATTACCCACTTTTGTGGCTAGTAGCTGGAATTTAATGAATGTAACAATTTCAGCTATTTCTTATTTACTAGAAAACCCTAGACACTATTATAATATCACTGGATATCCTATCAAATGTTTTGGATAGCGTAAGGTAAAAACTTTTCCATGTTTATGTGTGGGAAGTCTTACGTGATACCTTTTCTTTTCAAAGGATTTTCTAAAGTTAAGCAATTTTAAACCGTTTACTCACACCAGACCCCTGTCTGACCCGAGTGTTTATTTTCTGTTTTATTAAACTCTTGGGTACTCATATTATGTATGAGTAGTCGAGGGATTCAGGTTAGCTTGACGAGTTCTGAAGGAGATTTGGAGCAGGAGGCTTCCGCGTGTAGATATATTATGGCTCCGCTGTGTTTATGTTGTGTCTATACCTTTGTGATACCTTGAGTTGTATAGTTAGACAGACGTTTATAACTGTCTAATATGAATGTATAAGTTGTGTACTCTGATGTATGTGATGCTATGTAATATTTTATGTGATATATTATATTTCATTCGTTCCGCTGTGAGTATCTGATGTTGTTGAATTTCTTCTTCCTTATCTTTTCTTCTTCTATCCCTTTCTTTCGTAAATCATGATGCGTCTTTCTGGTAGATGGAAGACGGGTCATGACAGTTGGTATCAGAGCGTTAGGTTGAGCGAATACCTAGGCTCTGGAGTGGTATCTTTCTTGAGAGAGCGTACTTGTAATTTTTATATATAACTATATTTTATATATCTACCTGATTTGTTGGGTTACCTGTTCAGGTTTTCCAACATAAGTTTTAAAGGTAGAAGGAGCAAGTGGTGTGTGTGTAACATGACTACCACTAATGGAAGAGGTCCATATGTTGAGATTGGAAGTATATTTGTGGAGACTGTAGACCCAATACCATCTCGAGTAAGCTTTGCATCTTGGAGTAAGGATTTCTCTGATCTCCGAAGGAAATCTTTTAAAGATTCAGAGTTCATCTTTGATGTGTAAGTTTGGATTTCGCTCGGGTAAGCGGATTTTCTAGGGTTTGGATCTGTCGGGAGTGCAGAAATAAGTGATGGTATCTTGACAGCTGTGTGGTGAGATGCAGTATCCATGGGTATTTCCGAAGATGTTTTCTCTTGAAGCAGTTTTAGAAGTGGTTGGGAAGTAGTCTTTACCTGCCGCAGGGAAGATTCGTCTGTGTAGAAGTTATCTGGATCTATAGCAAGGAGGTTGGCTGTATAGGAATATGAGACTAAGGTCTATGAGTTGCTTCGCTTCGGCATGGTCTCATTGTCACCCTTAAGGAGAGCGAGATGTTGATGCTTGGTTTGGAGCCCGAGTTTCTTTGGGATGCCTGCCCATCTCGAGGAGTCATGTGTAAAGTTAGTTGATGGTTTTGGCGTAGAAGTCTTTGATTAGCTATGGTAGCAGTTTCAGCTCGGAGGTGTTTATGTGCCGTCAAGAAGGTCTTCTGACTTAGTAGTGTCCTAGAGATAGAATTTAGAAGCAGCAGAGTGGGTCGTTTCTCCGATGGTTCAGGAATTTTTGTGGTTCTTCTTTCAGCAGTCCGGGCAGATGGTGAATGCTTTCTTGAAGGGTTAACCTGGTGTGGAAAAGCTTAAGGCTGTTCTAATTGGTAAAGAAAGAAGAACATTTTCTTTGGAATCCAAACTAGGTAGGATCGCAAAAGTGACTTGCGATTATTTTGGGAATTTATCTTGGGCAATCTTTTGTTTGAGATTGAGGGTTCTCATGTGGAAGTAGGAGCTACTGATGAAATCAGAAGTTTGTCTGCATCTGGAGTTGAGTTTTGTATCGATTGGTTCCAGAAGCGATACTGGTGGTTAGCCTGGTAGTAGGATGGTTCTTGAAGAAAGAAGAGTTGGTGTAGCAACTAGGGAATTTTTAGAATTTGGATTGGTCAGATCTTATTTTTGAGTTGGATTCTGCTATAAGGTTGCGTGACCGAGGCAGATGGGTCACTAAAATTTTATGAATTTGATGAACAAAGTTTCCCGGATATATTGGATAAGTTTGTACTCATGTTCATCAACAGTATTCTCATCTATTTCAGAATCAGAGTTGTGCAGCAGAAGCGAGGTAGCAGCTGTGCGAGGAAGGAAGCAAGTTCAGTTTGCTATTTCTTGGAAGTAGAGCTTGTGTTCTGAATTTCGACGGATCTTGGAAGACTTTTTCTTGAGTAGAATCCAGAAACTAGTTTTTTTGGGTCTAGTTATTTCTGGAAGCATCAGCATAGGTTGAGCTGATCAGGAAGAAAATGGGCAGCCCAGGATTGTCTATTGAGTTATGCAGATTTGAGATAAGGAGTTTGGAATTCAAAATTGGAGACTTCATTATTGTTAAGGTTTCTCGGGTTAAGAGAGCAGTAATTGGGTAAGATTGGATGGCTAGTTCTGAGATATTTAGGATTTCTTATCTGTGTTTTTGATAGGATAAGTTCTTTTGTCTATAGGATTGAATTGCCAGTTTGGATAGATGGAATTCATTGTATTTCATGTATCTCTAAGGGAGTACGTGTATGATTCATCGTTGGTTGTTGAATTTGCAATTCAGTTGGACTTTGGAAGTTGAGCCAGACTTGAGTATAGTCTGATGTTCTGTTCAGATTGGTGGATCTAGAGAAGAGAGGAGCTCTGGATTATGGTGGTGTGGTTAGTTTAGATTCTATAGAGCGAGTCTTCCAGTGATTTATACTTGGGAAACTCTAGATAGTGTTATGAAGATCTATCCTGATTTGTGTCAGGATACTTAGTTAGGTTTGTTGTTTGATTGGTTGCTTTGGATGTTAGTAACTGGATGATGGGTATGCTTTGCTGTTTGAAATTAAAATCTTTGCTGGGTTATTAAATTATCTTTGCTTTTAAATTTCGGGGACGAAATTCTTTTAAGGGGGGAGGAATGTGACGACCTGGAATTTTGGGCAATATCAATTTAATAATCTATATTAATAATTAAATTGATTTGATAATTTTCCTTTATAATTTTAATTTAAATTGGTAAATTTAATCTTTTAAAGGTTAATAAATATTTAATATGGCAATATTGATCAGCATCTTTCTTACAATTTAAAATTGATAAGAATTATTTTTCAAAGCTAATAAGATTTTATTCTATTCATAATATATATATTTGACATATATATTGTGAATAAGAAGATCTTTTGTTTTAAATAAAAGATGAATTTTCAAATTGTAATGAATATGTAAGTATATGTTATAGTTTGAAGATGTTTTGAAATTTAACATAATAAGTCTCAAAATTTATGTTAAAAATATATTCTACTTGAAATATATGCATATTTGTATATATTGAAGTTTGGTTTGAATTTGATAAAAGAACTTTCAAAATTTTAATATATATATATATATATATATAATTGTAATTTGAAGAGTATAATTTAATATAATACTTTTCAAAGAATATTTGGAATTTTAATTTATATCTCTTAAACGATAAAGATAAATGTTTTAGATTTTAAAATATATGTATAAGAATTTATTTGTATTATAATTAGTTTTATAATATTTCTTTAAAAAGTAATTTATATATACAAATATAAGTATTTATTAATTAAGTAACTTAAGTATGTAAGCTTTATATTAACATTTGAATTAAATAAAAATTTATTTAAAAATACTTAAGGACATGTGTTAATATCTTAAGACATCTATGTAACATATGTAAGGCAATTAAGAGATAAGTGACAAATGTAATTTTTAAAAAAACAAGCGTCATTTCTTAAATTTTATTTTCTTTAATTTTTCATAATTTAGTTCATAAAAGCATACATTCTTCTTGAAATTCTTTTTCCTATTTTCAGCTGAAGCAAAAAGAATTTCAAACCAAAATCTTGTAAAAACTTTTCAACCATTTCAAAATTTTCCAAATCTTGTAACCCATTTTCAAATCTGCAAACAAGTTTTTCATGTCAACTAAACCTACTGCAACTTCAAACCTGTAACTCAAATGGAAGATCAACATTAGTTTCAGCATTTAAAATCAAAGACTTATGGGCATGCAAAGTATTCAAATTGAACAACAAGGCAATCAAAACAGAATTCCAGAATCTGTTCTCTGCTTTTATAAAAGGGTGAGTAAACTCTTTTAAAAACAGTTTTAATAATATTTGTAGTTAAATTTTTACACATGTGATGAATTTTGCTATGATAATGAATATTTTTTGACATGAATACTGTGATGAATGCATGTTAGAAGTGTGAAATTGACAGAGAATACAAGTGCCTGTATAAATTTATCTACTCTGTTTTATTTACTGAATTTGCTTTTCTTAAGGAAAATTCAAAAATCTCTCAATCAAACCAATATTAGACATTGTTATATAAATGAAATTTTTTTGTTAATATGTACTGAAGATTCTAAAAATAGTTTCTGGAATTTTTGAATTTACAAATAATTTTTAAAATAGGAAATTCAGTAAAATACTGATGCATGTTAAAAATCAACAAACCTAATTTCTGTTTTGGACCTCATGAATGAGTTAGTAGTTAAAAATCATGATTTTTAATATACATATCATGATTTTTAGTTTGGTCATTCATGGGAATTTAGGGGATGTTTGAATTGGAGTTTTGGGCGATTGCCGATGAACGACATGGCGGAGTTGATCAAATTTTGGTCTGAAGGTGATGCGATCGATGGCGAGTTTAGGAAAAATGATGGTGATTTTCCTTATTGGCCGAGGAGATTGGATTTTGATGGAGTAGGGTTTCGTCGTTAATTTTGTAGGCTTTTGTTTTTGCGACTGTTGCATCATCACGGGATCATCAGGGACGATCGCGTTAAGGTGAATGGATGCTCGGGGTCGAGGTGATTCGATGGTGAGGTCGGCAGGGTCTAATGGTGATGGGTTCATCAGCGTTGGGAGGATTTCGTTCGAGTCTTGTTTCCAGTTTTGGGCTTTGGTGCTAGATTTCGATTAGGCGATGTTTTTATGGTTTTGGTTGGTCGTGAGGCTCGTCGTGGTCGTCGGCGACTTGGAGAAGGCCGGAGGAAGGGTCGGCATCGCTTGGTTCACCGTGCATCGTGCACGCGTGTATGATGTATCTGGTAGAAGAGATGGAGTTTGGGAAGAAGGTGCTTGCTCGGGTTTTGGTTCGTGCAAGTGTAGGGTTAGTCTCGAAGCAGTTTTGTTGGTGTTTGACCCGAGGCTAGCTCGAGTTTTTGGAGTGTTCGACTCGGGTTTGACCCGAGACGTTTTCATATGCTAATCAAAAGCTTAAGTTTTTACAAAAGGAAATAAATTTACAAAGTTAAAACTTGTTCTTTTGAAATAAACGTTAATCAAACTATCAAAAGTGTTAATTGAATTTATTTTCAAATTTAAAATGTTTAAGATGGTTGCTTTTGAAAGTAATTAACTTAATTTAATTTTGAATTTTAATTCAAAGGGGTGTTTTCAATTTAAAATATTAGATCAAAGTTTTTAAGTAAATTTCAAGTAATGTTTTAAAAAATAAGTTTTCAAATTATATTGAAATGGATAAGTTTTAAAGATATGATAATTAAGCTTCCAAAGATAAATATTTATACAATCTAAATTAAACGGTTTGAAAAGTTTCAAAGATTTTAAAGTTTAAATTAGATGATTAAATTGTTTTAAATTTCAAATTGATTTCTAAATGCTTTATTATCAAATAAGGTTATTATTATAATTTTGTAAACCAATAAAATAGTTTGTTTTTATTTATTTATCAAGATTTGATTAATTTAAATAATTAATTTATGAAGATAAATAAGGTTAATTTTATTATTGTTATGAACTTAAGAATACTTAATTGATATGATTTGTTAATAAGTAAAAGTTTAATTTAGATAAATGATTTTCTTAATTAATTAAGGATCTTTAAATATAAGAAGTTAACTAATTATTTAATTAATTTTAAATGATTAGTTAATTGTTTGTTTAATTTTAAATAATCACTTAATTATGAATCAATTAAGTGTAATTATTTAATGAAGGATAATTACTTAATGTAATTAAGAAGAGAAATTACTTATGGAAGTAATTAGTGGAAAATTACTTATGGAAGTAATTGAGTGAAGTGATTAAGGGTTAATCACTTGATGTTATTAATTTAAGGATTAATTAAATTAATTGATTTGAAGTTAATTAATTAAAGAGTGATTAATTAATTAAACAATTAAGGATAATTAATGATGGGATTAATTACTTGTTAAGGTAATTAATTTAGAGAGTAATTAACTAATGAAAGTAATTAGAAGATAATTACGTAATGAAAGCAATTAAGGGTTAATTACTTAGATAATTTTAGTTAATTAATTAATGTGATTAATTAATTAATGGATGTGATTAATTTAAGATTAATTACTAAATGTAATTAATTAAAAATGTAATTAATTAATAAAGTAATTAATTAAGGATTATTAATTAATGTAATTGATTAATAATTACTTAAGAAGTAATTAAAGATTAATTAATTAGTATGATTAATCAAATGATTAATATAATTAATTAAGAAGTTAATTAATTAAGATAAGTAATTACAAGTTGTTAATTATTGTTATGATTAATTAAGACTAATTAATGAGATAGTTAATTACAAATTAATTATTTAATTAACTAAAGGATCATTAATTAATAAAATTAATGAAATTAATCGACGTTGATTAATGAAAGTGATTAATTAAAATATGATTAATTAATTGTAATTAATTAAGGATTAATGCAATTAATCATAATTAATTAGTTAATGGAAGCAAATGAAGGATCATTAATTATTGTAATTAATGATAGTAGTTAAAGGTTAATTACAGTATATAGTTAAGAATAATTAATTTGTGTAATTAATTAAAGGCTTATTACTTGAATGTAATTAAAAGATAATTAATCAAAGGAGATTAATTAAGGAAGAGCATTAAGAGATGATTAATAAATTAATTTGTAATAAATTAATGAAGCAGGATTAAGATAATCCAAGTGATTAAAGGATAGTAATTAATTTAATTTAAGGTTAATTAAATTGATTAAGAGTTAATCAAACCTGCTTATGATTGATTGATTGATAATGGATGATTGATTGATATTGGATAATTTGGATGTGATATCTCTGATGTGATATATGTTGCTTGTGAGATGATTAGATAATTTGAATTATCTATTGTGATAATGTGATTCATCTATCTGTTATATTATGCTGAATATAAGTTTAATTGTTTAAACCCTTAAACAACTTGGACATTTAAAATGGCATTTGGATTTCAGTGAGACCGGGATCGGGTTTCCATATTTAGATATCCGAAAACTACATCGATCCAAAATAAACGTTAGGTCGTGAATCCAAGTGGAGTTCAAGTGAAGAATCGAAGTGTATGAACTATTCGTCAGTATAACTCTGAGGGTGATTCCGAGATGAGTTGGACGGAGATAGTACTTTCAGGTTCGAGATGGTGATTCAGTGTGCAAGGGCTATGGTCGTTGACTCTAAGGGTGATTCCAAAATGAGTGCAACGAGATAATGCCTTCGGTTTCGTTCGAACCCGGAACGAACTTGTATGGATTGAATGCTTTCAGAACATCGTCAGGTGGACGATGAGCATTCTAAGATAGATGTGTTCTATAAAGGTAATCGCAGCCTCAAGCCTCATCAACTGGGAATGGCTAAAACAGGGGAGGTGCAGCAAGGTTAAGTGGGTCATGCCCAAGTAGGACGAGATTTACCCCTGTCTAGAGGTCCCTTTCTATTTTGGCTTAGTGTGTGGTTGGTCGCACCAACCATGGGGTGGTCTTGTTCGGGACTGTCCAGTAAGGGATGGTCCCAGCCTTGTGTTGCAGGGGAGTTAGGGTGGCTCCTCAGTACAGTGATCTAGGCCACGTACTGTGACGGGCGGTACCCCATTAGCCCTGCCATTAATGGAAACTTATTCTTCCTACGAGACCCTACGGTTTTGATTGTATTACCCACTTTTGTGGCTAGTAGCTGGAATTTAATGAGTGTAACAATTTCGGCTATTTCTTATTTACTTGAAAACCATAGGCACTATTATGATATCACTGGATTTCCTATCAAATGTTTTGGTTAACGTAAGGTAAAAACTTTTCCATGTTTATGTGTGGGAAATCGTACGTGATACCTTTTCTTTTCAAAGGATTTTCTAAAGTTAAGCAATTTTAAACCGTTTACTCACACCAGACCCCTGTCTGACCCGAGTGTTTATTTTCTGTTTTATTAAACTCTTGGGTACTCATATTATGTATGAGTAGTCGAGGGATTCAGGTTAGCTTGACGAATTCTGGAGGAGATTTGGAGCAGGAGGCTTCCGCGTGTAGATATATTATGGTTCCGCTGTGTTTATGTTGTGTCTATATCTTTGTGATACCTTGAGTTGTATAGTTAGACAGATGTTTATAACTGTATAATATGAATGTATAAGTTGTGTACTCTGATGTATATGATACTATGTAATATTTAGGTGATATATTATATTTCATTCGTTCCGCTGTGAGTATTTGATGTTGTTGAGTTTCTTCTTTCTTATCTTTTCTTCTTCTATCCCTTTCTTTCTTAAATCATGATGCGTCTTTCTGGTAGATGGAAGACAGGTCGTGACAGATTGCAATATATCGTCTCATAGATTCTTGTTCGCGTATGAACTACGAATGATAAAATAAAAATATGGTCGCGCTCAGAATAGTTACAAGACCCCAAAACAATAATAGTATACACTAGTTAACGTATTCTATAAAATCGCAAAAATATCATCGTCTGTCAAAAAATCATCAACTAAAAAATTAAATAATTTCCAAATTAAAAATTATGGAAAATTCAAATTAATTAAGTTTAAAATATGTCAATAAAAATCAAGTCGTCACATTAAAATAAAATTTTCTTATCATTTATTTGAAACATTTATTACTGTAAATAAATTTACAAAATGAATTTACCATAATTGTTTATTAATTAAAAGGAGTTAAATAAGACCATTAATCCCATTAAATGATATTCAATTCAAAATCCAGATAGTGAATTCACAATTCAATTTTTTAAATAATCTCTGTATTTGAATTCAAGTTATTTAACTTAAAAACCCAAATTATTCAATATTTAATATAAATTAAATATTCAAAATCAAACGGTAAAATTTTGGGTTGTTACAGATACCCAATACCATCAACCCTTGTATCCCTCAATCATAAACATCTATGGATATGGATTTCATATACCCATACGTTAGCTAAACTTATTGGCTATGTGCCTACTATCTTTTTTGTCATTATCGATGGTGGAATCATGTTCAGCATCTCATTGCACAAATCTTCATCACCTTGAAAAAAGCCCTCCATGGATTCCAATTTTTCAACCATGAGCCATCATCATTCAAACAATTCACAAATCCCTCCATGGATTCTAGTATATGTTGTCCGACGAATGCTAATGCTGACCTCCCCTTTGAAGTTACCCTTGAGATAGACAATTTAACTCTATAACATTGTCTAAAATGTTAACGCTGACCTCTCCCTCGGATTTACCCTTAGGATTGATTGTTCCACTCTATGACATTTAACTCCATAACCACTTCTGCACCATAGCACTCGTATTTAGTTTTGAAGTGGTTACGGTTTCAATTCATCTCATATAAGTATGCTTCCTGCTTACTGGACTATTCAAAGCCAAATTGATGAATTCCTAATTAACTTAACTCTGGTTCTTTTAGAAATCATCAAACAACGCATATAGTAGAGCTCACCATTTATCTAGATGGATTCCCTTATCTCTTGCAATATAAGAGAAGATGAGTTTATCCATAGGGTATAGCATCTCCTAGAGGATAATCATATAATATAAATCTCGTGTTTCTTTTAGATATTTCTTAAGTTAATTTTGGTAAAATTCAATAGAAATAAAAACGATCGCCTATGGTATCCAACTCTCGTATACTTATCACCGTTTTCGACCTTCTCAACTTACGTTATTCATTGGTCAAGAATGATGCTAGGTATGTTAGTGTGCTAATTGCGTACAAGCCCCACTTTGACACCTCATCCTTAACTCTCACGGATGGAAAAAGTCTACTTTGTTGGCTTTTAGTGCTAAGTATAGGATTAAATACTTTTCATATACGAGTAAACACACAAACACGATAAAGTCACGCAAGCGACTTCTAATCCATGTATTATAAAATAGTACTTATTTGTTAGTACTTGTACATATATATATATATATTTAAATACCTGTATAAAAGATATATACATGTATGATATTGCTTCACTATTCATTTTTACTCTTTTCATTTTGCAAAATATATCCATATACTTATATCAAAGGTATAAGAATATTCACGAATCACTTAACAAGATTTCCACTTTAAAACATAATCAAAGTGGTTAAAACAAATGTTACAAAAACATTGTTACTATAAATCCCTTGTCTCTTTTATAAATTAAACCTTTATTTTTTCTATTCTTTTCCATACATTTTATACTTATCATTAATTTTGAAATACTCTTTTTAAAGATTTAAGTATATACAAAAGAATATTCAAAATGGTTAAAAACAAATGTTAATAAAACATTATTTATTATAAACCCAAACCTTTTATACCGATCATTATCTATAAAATATTCTTTCTAAGGATCAAAGTATATCTACACTTATTTAACAAGTTAATATACTTTTAAATAACTTCTCAAACCCATTTATCCACCTTTATTCTTTTATAAAATACTTAACTCAATTTTTCAAAACTTATATGTATATATTGTTAATCCTGAAATGGATCAACATTCAAAAATCAAATGAAAGCACTAGCTCAGATTAAATAAACATAAAAGCTGTAAAAGAAGACATAATTTTTATAATTGTTCGACGTAATCTCCATCCTACGTCCACTTGAATCTTTTATTAGTTGTTCTCTCTCTGGATTACAACTAATTATCTCAGATCTGAGCATAATCAAGTGGATTGCAAACTTAAAACAGAATTTTTAGGTTATTTGTGAGTTATTAGTACCAAGAATATGCTAATCTAAATCCTATAACAATAAATAGTCATTTCCTAGGCGACTTTAATAAAGGAAAGGTTAGAGGTAAAGAAGTAACATTATCTCCATAGTTAGAGAATCCAGATCTTGTATTTAGTTGCTCTATGGTTTGTATTTATAGGGTAAGCAGGCATGATGGATCAAAAGCCTGCTTGCAGGGAAGTACATATATCAGCCCGAAGTAGTGTGAAAAATCACTGGGTCCCACAAGTTATGGTTTTAACTCGATATCAAGTTATACTTTATAACTCAGTACCAAGTTATCCCTTTAAGGAGAACTAGCTCTTTTCTTTTGAATCGTGCTTCTTGCTTCAATTTAGGGTGTCCCTTGTGTTTTCGTAGATCGATGACTTGTTTTGACGATCATTCCTTCATAACTTGGCTTTTTCTGCAGTTCATAAGAGTTAACTCTTCAACTTTTGATATAAACCATCCAGAACTCTATTAAATCACTTGGGCATGCTCGGGAGAGGTAGATGATCACTTGTGCAAAGTTAGAGGGGCTGACTATGGAGTAGGATAAATTGGTACCGTCCTATGATGATAACTCGGTACCAAGTTATGACTTAGCAAATTTTTGGTTGGAATCTTCCCAGGCTATTTTCTTAGTTCATTTGAGCGCACCTTCTAGATTTTTAGTCGTTATGTCCTTATTTAAATCTTTTAGGTCATAATTGAAATTGTCTTTGCTAAAAAATGGGTTAACACACACATACAAACTCTCTCTCACACACACGCGCGCTCGCGCACACGCACACATATATATTACTTAAATTCAAAACTTATATATATATACACTTTGTAAATTATTATAAATATGTTTTAAATATTTGTATATATAAATAACTAATTTATAAATTCTAGAAAAATCATTTAAAATAAATATTACAAAGAAAACTCTTTACATTAAAAATTCATTAATAATTATTAAAAATATATTCAAACTTGAAACCGCCTTTAAAATACTGAAATCTGCTATTAAACATCCTTAAAAAAGATCTCATAAAAATAAGTAATTTAACTATGTTTTAAACACATTTAATCACAAAAATAGCATAAAACAATACAACACCTAACAGTGCCATAAAAACCCATCAACAACTGCAGTTGTTAAGTGCTGTAAAAGACACATGGATAGAGAACACTTGGAAAATGCTTAAATGTTTATATAATTTTCTCCATTCAAACAAAGGTTTTAAACTCCCTTTTTTTGCAGTAAGTAGTATATTAAGACTAACTAATAATCATGCAAAGAAACTCTTGAGTTTGTCTTTCCAAATCATATTAAAAATTACCACAAAACAAGGCATGTAGAAGTGTCCATATAGCTACCTTTCTCATCTTCAAAGTTTTCAAACTTTGTTCTACAAGTTCTATGACTTTCTAAACCTTTTCTTTGTTGTCCTATACACTGTTATAAGTGGAGTGCACAACCACAATATATTATATCATAATATATTTACATGTCATTATTTTAAATAAGTTAAACACAAAGTCTTTCGAAGTGCGCTTATTGCGACTCTTTCGCTATAAACATTTGCACACACTTCCACATCACATATAACCAAACCAAACATGTAAAAACAAAGTCAAGGCCATGTTACACGTTTTAAAGGGTAATAGAAGTTAATATATTATATATAAAGTTATCATTTTCTTTCAAAATCAAGAGGAGTCTAAACTTACAATATCATTAGTTAACTTCTTAACTTTATTTTTCTAGCAAGGCTTGCTGGCTTTATAGTAGGCTATCCATATTTACTAAAGAAATTTAAGCAGGTGTTCAGCACATGTGCTAGAACAACTAAAATAAAAAAAGAAGCATAATAGTTTGGAAAAAATACCAAACTATTAAAAAGGATAAATATTAGTCCCTTTCAGAAGAAGAGGATCCACTGCCATCATCCAAAGAATCAGGCCCTAAAACATGAAAATAACTTGAAAAACCAGCCATTAAGGAAGGAACATAGTCATCCGAATTGGAGCAGTAAAGAAAATTCCTATCCCAAGATTCATTTGCCAAAAGAGACCTATTCCTTTCACCAAGCTCACCCAGAACATAAAGGGTAGGTCTTCATCCACCACCTGGTAATGTAGACGCCTCCTCTCACCATCTTCACCCACATACTTATAAAAGGTTCCATATTTCGATCATTTATAATATTAGTACTGTCATGAATCCAAGATCTCTCATTTATACTCCAAAAAAGGGCATCAAGGAAGGAGAATCTAGAACCAACAATGTGCTATCGTCAATACTACGAGCAGCAGAGGCAAATATGAAAGTAGGGGAAGTAACAGTTGTAGTGCCTGGAGGGGGATTGCCAACATTAAGTAACACCTGGGAATAGGAGAAGCATGCCGAGGCTTCGAAACCCGCCTTTTGATAAGGGGAAGAACTTTATCATGAATAGGAAGCGTGGCAACAGCCGAAGGAGGAGTAATAAGAGGATCACCGTGCTTACAAAATTCCACAGTGTGACCAAAAGATTTACAGGTAGTGCATATATTTGGAACCCAAATAAACCAAATTATAACATTCGTAAAGTGTCTCATGGTAGTTTGAACTCTAGTCTTGGGCGTAATGGCTTATCTGGAGTAATTTCAATCAATGCTTTAGCATAAACAAGCTTTTCCTTGTAACCGTATTAGTATCAAACCACTTCAGATTGCCAATAAGATTAGCTAACCAATCCATACCAATCAATGGTTGCAAAACAGATGGGACATGGGAGAAATGAGCCCAAATTGGAATAGATAAAACTTGCTCCTTAATACTATCGACAAACAGACTCCACAATATTAACTTTCAATGGTGAGTTAACTCATCCCAAAATCTTGCCTACATCAAGAACCAGCTAATACAATAACACTTCCTACCATCACCAAACAAGCCAAGACTCTACCTTTGCCTTTGAAAAGCTCACGGCCACCTCCTTGCTCCATAAATTGCTCTTAATAATTTGAGTTGATATTCCTTCCTCCTATGTTGTGTGGGACCTTTGCCAAAGTTTGGATGAGTTTGGATTCGTTTGACTTTTTTTTAAAGTTAAAGAGGAGAAAGAAAAGGTTGAAGAGCCATTTTTGTTCATTAATTTGTAAAATAAATCTGTCGGCTTTTAATTTGTTTACCTATAGTTTATAAGAAGTCATCCTCACCTTCTACACCTTTTATGGCCAGCCATAAAAGGAAACCTTCCTCACACATGCCTTCCACCAAAATATTTCTTCATACTTATCCCTTTAGTCTTCCTTCTAAAATATCTACCACGACTTCACCCATGACATGATCATCTGTATTTAATTAACCATAAAACCCAAAATATTTTTAATTGATAATTAGTGACACATTAATATGTTAGACATACTCAAAAAATTCAAACAACTTTTATCTAGTAAAAAGACATTTATCGATAAAATGATTTTTAGTCACATTATCGATATTTCTTTAAAATATGGACAAATTTTCAAAAGAGACTGCTTTTCAAAACTATTTGCATGAATATGCTAGTTTGAAAACTATTTGTAGTTATAGGCTACATTTGCCCAGCTTAGCAATGAGCTGGCCATTTTTTTAAAAAAATACTACGGGGCGCATTTCTGAAATGCGCCCCTATAAATTTGAACCGGCGCATCTGCCAAATGCGCCAGTGTAAATTTTTCTGCCCAAACCTAGACAGCAAACTAATAGTATACCATCATTCAAATCCAATTTCGATTACATAATTAAAATTACATAATTCAATTACAGCAATTCAAATTAAATAATTCGATTACAGCAAACTAAGTAACCTAATAGCAAACCAAACCTGGATAACATAATTAAAATTCGATTACATTCGAATTAAAGCAGAAGTTATAGTTCGATTACAAAAGCAAACTAATAGTAAACTAAAAATAGGAATACTCATGGTTGAGTTGGATCGTCTTGAGTAGGTGGGAGTTGAGAAGGTCCATCGGGTTGCGATTGGTGTGATCCTGCCTTCTTTTAGTTCTTCGCTCTCTAGTCCGCATAGCTTGTTCGAAAGAGCTTGGCCGTGTTAATTGATTTCTAAAAAGCAGTGTGTCAATAAGTTTCTCCAAATCAAGATATCGTGGTTTGACTTCTCGTTCAAGTACTCTACCATGTCCGATATCATCTAACCCTCTTCATATCGTCTCTAGTACATCGGCTTAAAAGTTGTAGTTATTATTCAAAATTAGAAACATAATTCAAGTGAACAAACTAAAAATATTACGATAATGTGAAGATTTACCTCATCTAGCTCAAGCGGTGCACGTGCGGTGTATGCTCGTTCGTGAGAAGTCTGGTCTACAACAATGAATCTTCGAGTAATCGACCGGTACCAAGTCATGTATCTGAAATAGGAATGGTAGGAAACTGTTGGTGTACGATACGGTTATGTCTATCGTTCCACTGGACGATAGCAAACTCCAAATCCGGCTTCGGTTCGCATGGATCAGGTATGTGTAGTTGAACACCAAACTGTCGCATCACTCGATCAGGATTATACATTTCTATATCTCGCATGCATATGATAGGTGTCTTACAAAGCCAACTGTGCATCCCACTTAGACACATCTGCGGAAGATCGACTAGCACATCCTGTGTGTACGGATTCCATATAACAGCTTCATCTATTAAGATGTCGAGTTGGTCGCGATAGTAAGTGGCCACCTGCTTTGGAGACTCAACCCAACTCCTTGAACCAAACCATCTATATAAATAGTTATACAATTAGAGTTTTATTAGTACAAAAATACACACATGTAAATGTAGTTGAAAATTAACTACCTTGCACTATAAGGCAATGTTCTATCGATCTGCATGGATGAAGTCACATTTGGACGACCAATAAGAAGATGTGTCCATGCCCAAAGCTATAAAATAAATAATTTTTTTGAATACATTAGAATTAAATATTACATATGAGTTTATAGCAAATATATCTATGCATATTATACCTATAAAAGCGAGATACAACCAGCTATTGATTTGGATTTCATGAGTGCAACATTTGTTAACTATTTATATAATGTTGCCAATATAGCACTACCACAAGAATATCGTGCACACTCATCCAGATTTTGCAAAAACAATAACCAAAAAAGGTTTAGTCGTCCTTTAGAATGATCGGGAAATAGACGACAAGATATCAAATGTAGAATAACAGCTCTCGCATGATATTAAATTTCTACATCTGAAGCATCCGGTGATGGCTCATCTGAAAACATATCGCGAAGCCATGTCAACTTAACTGTTGCACCTCTTATCTCACTTCAAGGTGGAACAACATCTAAACACTGTTGACAAATATCTTCGTAATTACTTAGCCGTCTAATAGTAACACCTACTGTAACACCTAGAAGACAACTAACATCTGCTAATGTGATGGTAATTTCACCAGTAGGAAAATGGAATGTTGAAGTCTTGGGTCTCCATCTATCTACCAATGAAGTAACTAGCGCACCTTTGCAAAATTACTAGGGCGCGCCTACGAAATGCGCCTAAGTAAATCCAGATATGGGCGCATTTTTGAAGTGCACCTGTATGAAATTTGAAGGGCGTGCCTACCAAATGCGGCCAGGAATTTAACAGAGAAGTGTTGCTGCTTCGATTCTGGTCAAATAATAAAGAAGTGGGCAAACCATTCACTATGAATATCAAATATCATTGAACAAATTGAAGCTAACAGACAACATACAAATTGAAGATAAACATCCAAGCAAAATATCAAACACAAAATACGTTCAAATCATTCACTACAAAATACGTTCAAATCATTCACCACAAAATACGTTCAAATCATTCACTACAAAATACGTTCAAATCATTCACTACAGAATATGCAATTATTTTGACGGACAAGTTGATCTTTTATGCCCTTTTTGACCATATTTTCTACAAGTGTTTTGTTTACTTCCTCCCATTTTATCCATCATGCCTTTGATTTTTGTCGACCATGGACGTCTCGTCTTTCTTTTTGTAAGCGGTGGCAATATGAACGGACCGTGATATGCATCCCAACATCTACTATTTGGAATAGGATGAAAACTTGGAGCGTAACGTGCTTTATAATTTTCCTGAAAACCACATTGAACAAAAATGTAATATGATCTATTCGCTCCTCCAATGGTTCGAGTACAAGCGGCTATCACATGCAAACATGGCAACTTTTGCAATAAGAGTATGTTGCAAGTGCAATTACATATATTATCTTGTAATGTCACTATAAATGCTCTTCCAAATTGATCATTCACTTGCCATTAGGTTTGATTGAATCTAACAATTCCACAATATCTTACTTGTTTTTCTCTTTTGGCTAAAAGAGTTTCGACTTTTGGACTCATTTGCATTTCAAATCCCTCGGCATCAGAACGACATTTCATAAAATAGTCTTTTAAACGATAAAACATTCTTACTACTAATGACTTAACTGGCAAAGCATGAGCACCTCTTAGAACTCCATTAAAACTTTCGGACACATTTGTTGTCATCATCATAAGTCTTCCACCATTATCCTTGCATAGAGCCCAATTTTCCTCTGTACCTCGTAAACTCCTTTCAATCCAAGCATGTGCATCTAGAGCAATAGTTTCCAAGTGTCCCCTTAACTCTTTGTATTGCAAATCATCAGTAGCACTAGCATATGAATAAAACAAGTCTACCAATTTTTTTTGAGTAAATCCAGCAACTTGAAAGTTAGCTTTGAGATGTCTAGCACAAAAGCGGTGATAGTGTTCTTGTGGCCAATCATCCAATGCTCTCGGAACACCTTTCATTCGATCAGATATAATAGTTAAACACCTATTGCGAACACTATGTATGTAGTAGTACATGCATCTAAGAAACCAATCCCAACTATTTTTTGATTCAAAGTCTACGATTGCATATGCTAATGGAAATATACCATCATTTGCATCTACTCCAGTCACGACTAGCAATGTACCTTGATATTTATCATATAGATGAGTTCCATCAATGCAATTTAACGGTTGACAATGTGCAAAACCCTCAATAGATGCACCAAATGCCCAAAATGCACTCTTGAAAAGAACTTTACCATTGGTGATTCTTTCGACATCAACTTTGCAAACTGTTCCCGGATTATGTTTTTTGATGGTGGCTAAATATTATGGTAACTCAACATATGATGTTTACCAATCTCCAAAAACTCTCTCAAGTGCTTTACGCAATGCTCTATATGCCTTGAAATAGCTGATTTTGATAAAAAAAGTTTCAGACATCAGCACTTGAATCGCAGAAGGAGTGGTATTCAAATCTGATTTCACAAAAGGAAGTATTTTATTAGCAATAAATCTGCTTGTAGCTTGTTTATGGTTTGAATTAATAATCGGATTAACACAAGTATGATTGTCATCATATTTTCTAATTTCCCACCTCCCCATCAATGATTTTTTAGGAACAATTCCATGTATTCTCCAATGGCAATTTTTATCAAAACTACAAATCGCAGTGTATTTTGTTTTGCGGGGTTTTATGGGTTTAAAAGAAACAGAATTCTTGATGGACCACTCACTTAACTGCTGAATAACTATTTTCTTTGTTTAAAATTGCATTCCCACTTGAAAACCAGAATCAACACATTCTGAGGTAAAAACATTTCTAATAGGAGTTACTTTTTCAATCAATGATACCGCCATAATTTTCGCACTACATAAGTCATCCGTCAAAGGCACCTCAAATTCCATATGTTCATCGTTATCATCATCATCTTCTTCTTCCACCAAAGATGCTTCATTATTTTCATTTTCTTTATCATGATTAATTTCAAGCTCTAGAGCTTCATTATTAACTTCCATATTGTCCATCCATGACATATCATTATCCATTGAAGTAATTTGCATACTATCTATATGCGGTGAACTACGACTTCCATCATTATTGTTATCCTCTCTAGTATTTGAAGGAACGGAGTGCAAAAATTGATCATTTGCCAATCTAGAGCTTGATCTACTCGGATGCACCGTAGAACTGTGAAAAAAAGAGTATGAGATCAAAACACTATAAATTTCAACTTCAAATGTAAATACTTTAACAAATTACTTACTTTGTATTCACATAAGTAGGAAATACTGGACTTGGATTGCTCTGATAAGGATAACTCGGAATAGTACCAAGAATTTCAGTAGAATGTTGGTTCAAATTAGTGGTAATTGGCTCTTCAAAATGTCTCGGCTCCTCTTTTATTACAAATAATTCGATCACTTTCATATTAACGAAAAACATAGCATCGGCATCTTCATCGTCATTTACGTCGATAGCAGAAGATCCAGAATCCGTTACCCACTTGCTTACTAGTTTTACGTCATACTCTTGTGAATTAATTTTTGTAACCCTATACACCATTTCTTTTAGTTCATGATAGGAGCAAAAAAATTTAACCTTTGAACCTTTTTGTTTACCACTAACATATACCAGTGTATTGTTTTCTTTCATAGTCAATTTTCCGTCAAAGTAGCAAATAATTGGGATGAAATCCACATACTTCTAAAAAGGAAAACATTATCAATTTTAGAATAATCAATTGCTACATAATAAAGCATTAAAATAAGAGGATGGATATTTGAACAATAGAATATGAAAATAACAAAAAATTGAGCTTGGGTTTGAGTTTAAGCTAGAATTTTACCTTCAAAATGATGCCAAATAACTGATAGAAGTAATCCGAGTAGTAATCCCTGTATATTTTGAGTTTTTGAGTAGATTTTGATGAATTTTTGAGCTGAATGGAAGAAAGGTATGGAATTTGATATTTTAGGTGGAATATGTTTTGTTTTGGGTAGAAAAAAATGACTTGATTCTGGTTTCTGTTTTGTTTTGGGTAGAAAAATTTACAGTGGCACATTTGGCAGATGCGCCAGTGCAAATTTATAGGGGCGTAGTTCAGAAATGCGCCCCATAGTATTTTTTTTTAAAAATGGCCAGCTTACCGCTGAGCTGGCCAAATGTAGCCTATAACTACAAATAGTTTTCAAACTAGCCTATTCATGCAAATAGTTCTGAAAAGCAGTCTCTTTTGAAAATTTGTCCTTAAAATATTTATTTTTGTAAACATATTTCAAAATTAAGTTTACCTTCCCGTTTTATTGATTAAAAGGGGCTTAACAAGGTTGTATAATAAATTTTATCTCATTTAATCCAAGATTCAAATATTTAAATAATTTAGATAATTAAATACAAAGTGTTCAAATTTATGGATGACTACAAAAGCAAATTTCAGAATAGAACTCATATTTCTCATTTCAATGTTAAGTATCAATTATTATTTTTAAATTCTTGTTTTTGATGTTTCTGTATGAAGTAGAAGTGAGTATTCATTCTCTTTGTCTATCGTGCCTTCAGTTACATCTACTCTCATACATTCATTTCCATTCCAAATAGTCCAACTATTCAAAGAAATCCTTACTACAATATCACAATGAATTTTTTTACAAAAGTGCATTTGGTCATCCTGAACATTAAGTATATCAAATAATTTTCACTTTATGTAAAATAAACCAACCGATATTTCAATGATCGTATTCATAGATCTATCTTATAGCATTTGATCCAGTTTTACATTTAATACAATAAGATCATTATTACAATCAATCATATTAAATATACAATCTCACACTTTGTTTTGCTTGCTTATATCGAATGAACTAATTAAATCAAGATTTTGTACATTACAAATTATGATCGTTCACCATTTAACATTTATATGTGATTGAATGTGGATCAGATATCCATATTAAAGTACTGCTTTAGAGTTCAAAACTCATAAAGGACAATATTCCATCTCTAACAAATAAACATGCAATTAACCAATTACGAATGTATTTAGCAGTTTTAAAATTAGGCACTTGCATGGGTATTATAACAACCTATAATTTAAAATTCATTTAATTAATCAATTAAAAGGGTCAAGCCAGGCTAAATTACAAAAGGAGGGGTGATGAATTAATGAAAAGGAGAAAAAGGGACCAAGCCCAAAATTATTATGGGATAATAAGGATTTCTCTTTTTACATCCATTTATTTCATTCTACGAAAAATAAAATCATGAGAGGAACTTTAATGATGGTGGCTTACGGAGAGCATATAAAGTAAAGTTAAGCAGAATGTAAGCAAACGGGGGAGACTTAGAAGACTAAGCAAGATATCTTAAAGATCCAGAGGAGTAATACTTAACCTTCTTATGTTGTTCCCTAATATGTGGTCTCAGTAAGAGTTTGTGTGTTTTTATGTATGATGGAGTTTCATATAAATTTTCTTTAATGTTTAAAGGTTCAATGAATGTTTTAGGGAAAGGGAGAGGAACATGGGATGTTCGGTTGATTTTCCCTTCCATGATGATTTCTACAAGTTTAATGAATGTTTTTGGAGAGAAATAGATGGGCATGGTATGTCTATATTTATTTCTCTGCCTTAATGATTTCGAAATGCTATATGAGTTTTATATGTAGATCTAACCATGAATATAGAAATGGGTTTTTAATTTGAGAATCTTCCTTGGTCTAAATGATTTATTATAAATCTTTAAAGGAGAACCCCTAGAAAATAAATGAGGAAAATATCCATAAATTCAAGTAAAGGATAAAAAATATTGAAACAAGTGTTCATGAGTTTCCTAGGATCTTAGTAAAGTTTCCTAAGAGGAAAATAAGTTATTATGAGTTAAGTACTGCGTTAGGAAAAATGGGAACTGCAAAGACACCGCAATATAAAAGCATATGATAAAACAGGCGTCAAACGATTAGGAAACCGGATCCAACTAATGTTGAAAAGAAAATAAAAGCACTATGAATAATAGAAAGGGAAATGGGAATAAATTATATGGTGACATGTGTAAATACATTGTCAGACTTTCCACACGTTGTCGGGTATGGGCTTAGCCGGTGGCCTACCGTTTATCAAAGAATTACACGTACAAGGTAGGAGGTAGTGATTCACCAAAGTGATTTTGAAACTTTCAAGAGAAATTAGAGTTGCACCGCAATTTGTGGAAGACATACCACGCCACAAAAATGGAAGGAAGGAAAGGATTGGACTGCATCACAATATTTAAAGGTCATACTGCACCGCAATTTGGAAGGGAACACTTAAATTAGAAAAGTGTACAACACTCATGGTTTAGAGGTAGGGTGGTACTGCGCCAAGGAAATAAGTAAATAAAACCTAATAAAAAGGCAATTAGGTAGGACACGAGGAGAAGCCAGGATAGCAAGAGGATGGATTCCGACGTTTGAAATAAGGTTGGAAGGGTAATTGACGTCGGGTAGGGAGAGGCCAGGATAGAAAGTGGGGGATTTCACAGTTTGGTATTAAAGCATAGGTTAGGGACACTTAAGTAAAACAGAGCTAGAAAAAAAACAGGAGCATTATTTAGAATAAAATGAACACTTGTGGGGAGGGGCACGCTAACATATATATATATATATATATATATAACTTACTTTTATATTGATATAGAGATATATATAGGAAGATATATGCATCCTTATATTATTGTTTCACTCCCTTTCTTTCAATTTCTAATGAAGACTTTCTTAACCGAAGAAGCTAGTTGCATCTGAGGAGTGGGCGAATTACGATAGAAAGGGAAAGTGTAAGAAGGGAGGCTGAAAGTATGTAGACTAATGAAAGGAACATGGAATGAATTCTAGGGGTAGTAGGGGATAAAGCGACATACTCAGCAAATGAGGTAGGCATGGATGTGAATGCCTTATTTAGGCATTTCATGGCTTAGATGATGAGGGAAGATAAAGCGAAGGCTGTTCAGCAAATAAGTGAGAGAGGATTGGTTGGAGGCAGTAGTTGCTAAGACCCCGGAGGAGGAAATTACATGGGAGCAGTTTAAGGAGAGGTTTGAGGACCAG
The DNA here is from genome assembly GCA_030765085.1 of Allium cepa. NCBI lineage: Eukaryota > Viridiplantae > Streptophyta > Magnoliopsida > Asparagales > Amaryllidaceae > Allium > Allium cepa. Next base: position 949,936,399 of record CM060934.1, on the reverse strand, counting down.
TTCATATCAAATCTCAGCATAATGTGCTTTTACGGGAATTCATTGGTTTGAAGCTAGGTGACCTTACATAGAGGGGTACATCCAGAAGTTTAATTCTTTGGCTAAGTATGGCAAGGAGATCATCAATACTCCGATGAGGAAGAGTGAGAAGTTTTTCAAGGGCTTGAAGCAAGGTCTTGATCATAAGGTGATGGCTCATCTACCATCACCTTTTGATTTTGTTATTGACATGGCTAGAAGGTATGATGGGATGTACTAGGAAGAAAGGAGGGTGGAGGCGAGATCCAAAGCAGAGCAAAAGAAGAAGTTTACCCCATATAAGAAAGGCAAGAAGGGAGTGCCAAAAGGGAAAGGTGGAGCAGTTGCTACTGTAGTAGTTGTTTGCTTAGAAGTTGCTTGATTTAACTGCGGTCAGAAGGGGAATTATGCTTCAAAGTGCTATATACCGAAGGACTTTAGGAAAATGAAGCGCTTCAAGCGTGACAAGATAGAAAATCTGAAGAAGGAATACCTAGAGCTTAAAGCACAAGTTTATGATTTGGAGGGAATAAGGGAAGGACCGTCTGCCATGGAAAGAGGCAAGGGGAAGTTTTTGAAGATATGGCTTTAATTTTTGTTATTGCAATTAGAGTATTGTTTGATACTAGTGCTACACACTCATTTATAGTCAAAGATTTGGTTGATAGGCTTAGGATATGGGTTACCTATTTAGCCAACTCCATACGTGCAGCAAATCTGAGAGGGGCCACTCTCAAACTGAGATGCACCGACCTAGATATCAAGTTAGGTGGGCGTAAGTTTTCTCATGTTCCCTATATGTTTGACTCTTTAGGATTTAAAGTTATTTTAGAGATGGACTGTTTGGAGAAGCATAATGCAAGGTGCATTGTGCATTGCCAAAAGGATAATTAATCTAAATCATCCAAACCGCAAGAATATAATGCATGTGGTCTCGGAGGAATGTAGGGAAGCGAAGAGGCATTTTATTTGCTTTAGCTTCAGAAGAGGAAGACCTTGGAGCGGTACGCGTAGTAATGGAGTGACAAGGCATGTTTGAACCAATTTTGGGGTTGCCAACCCCAAAAGCGATGGAGTATAGAACATATTTACTATTGGGGTCTGAGTCGTTTAGTCGAGCCCCAAGTATAATGCCACCAAAGGAGATGGAGGTGTCAAAGAAGCAGTTATCAGAGTTAGAAGGAAAGAGCTTTAGAAGGCCAAGGAACTCATCTTAGGGTGTAGTAGCAGTATTTGTGAAGAAGTTTGGTTGGTCTTTAAGACTATGCATATACTATTGAAAGATGAATGAAAGGATGGTGAAGAATAGGTATCTTTTACCAAGAATTGATGATCTATTTGATTAGATAAGTGGGGCTAAGTTATCTTCACAGTTAGACTTGGCTATAGGGTTCCATCAATGGGAGTTGTAGAGGAAAGCGTTCATTTGGCTGCGTTTAGAATCATGTACGGTTAATATGAGTGGTTAATAGTGCCATTTGGGATAACCAATGCACCTGCATTCTTTGTAGATTTGACGAATAGAATCTTTCGAAATAAGCTAGATAGATATGTATTGGTGTTAATAGATGACAACCTATTGTACTCTAAGGATGAAGAAGAACATGCAATTCACCTAAGGCTTGTACAGGAGAAGTTGAGACAACATATGTTGAAGGAAAAATTTTCAAAGTGTCATTTTAGAGAAGGGAAGTGAAGTTCCTAGCTATGCGATTTTGGAAAAAGAGTTAGCTGTTGACCATTTAAAGGTTGATGCATTAAATGGATGAAAGAGATCTGGGACTTTGACCGAGGTATAGAGTTCTTTGATTTGCTGGCAATTACTGAAGATTCATTAAGGACTTTTCTCATATAGCTATGCCAGTGACAAGACTAACACGAAAGATTGAGCAGTTCATTTGAACGCGGGAGTGTGAAAAGGCCATCCAAGAATTGAAGTATCAATCGACGACTATGTCGGTGTTAGTAATACCTGAAGGGAATGATGGTATGACCATATATACTAATGCGTCGGGCTTGGGGTTAGGAGTAGTACTGATGCAGAAGGGAATTGTAATTGCTTATGCATCTAGGTAGTTGCGACCCTATGATGTTCGATATCCAACTCATGACTCAGAGGTAGCAGTAGTTGTCTTCGCATTGAAGATTTGGAGACATTATCTCCTAGGTTTGGGTTGTATACCAACCACAAGTCTCAAAAGGAGCTAAACATAGGGCAGTAGAGTGGTTAGAGTTCTAGCACCATATGATTTGGGGATAGAGTATACCCCAGGAAAAGGCAACAAAGTAGTTGATGCCTTAAGTCAAAAATAGAAAATTTACATTTTGGCTATAATAGAGGAATGGATCATATTAGAGATGTTTTCTGCACCTGTTGTGCATTTTTAGTCCACTGTAGGTTCGAATAATAGTTTTGGAATATTATCATGCTTGGAAATAAGGCCAACACTGATAGAAGGAATTGCCAAACTACGAAGGGGTGCAAGTTTTGTGCCGATATAAGAAGGAACTTGGACTCAAGAATTGAGTAGTAGAACTAAAAGGGTTCAGTGTTGATAAGGAAGGCAGACTGCAGAAGAATGGAAGGTTGTATGTTTCGAGTGTAGAAGAACTGCGAAAGGAAATGTTGGACGAATGTCATTGTTCAATACCAGACATCCTTGAGGTACGAAGATGTATCGAGAGACGAAGAGGATTTTCTTCTAGTAGGGGATAAAGAAAGATATGAGTGAGTATGTTAGAAGATGTCATACATGCCAGTAAGTGAAGGCAGAATATCAAAAGCATAGTAGGCACTTGCAATCTTTGCAGATACCGATGTGAAAATCCAATTTAGAGTCTACAGATTTAGTATATGTGTTGCTAAGATCAAGAGCAAGGAATGGGAGCATGTGTTATAATTGATAGACTAACTAAGTGTGCCCATTTCATTCCGGTGAGGGCTAAGTGAACTACATTAAAGTTAGCAGAGATATATATGTAGGTAATAGTGAGATTGCATGAGGTACCTAGCACTATTATTAGTGGTCGGGCTTCGTTGTTCGCTGGTGAGTTCTGGTGTAGTGTGTAGAAGGTGTTAGGTATAGAGTTGTGCATAAGTAATGCGTATTATCCACAGACTGATGGGCAGACCAAAAGAGTCAACAAGGTCCTAGAAGAGTTGTTAAGAGCTTGCAGTTTAGACTTCGGTGGGTCTTGGGAGGATTATTAACATCTAGTGGAGTTTTTATACAACAACATCTATACGAGGAGCATTGGGAGGCTCGGTTTAAGGCGTTATATGGAAGGCTACATGCATGTTGGTTGGAGGTAGGGGACAGATTATGTTTGGACCAGATGTGTAACGATCCGTAATTTCGCTACTTAAAAAATGAGAGATGTTGTTTATTTTAAATTTAAAAAGGGTTTAAAACTTAAATAAATAAGTTATATATAATAAGTAATAATAGAGGAATTATTTATTATTATAACTACTAATTAAAAAGTATAAACTTGGATTTTAGAACAAATCAACAAAGGTTAAGTTTTATTAAAAATAAACAAAGGCTTAAATAAATGGATTTAAATATTTATTTGAAAAGTTAAATCTTATTAAAAACACCTAAAAAAGATAATAAAAGTTTATTAATATATTTAAAAATATGGTAATAATCATTTTACAAAAATAACCAAATTTTGTCGCATTTTGTCAATTTTACATACACAGTAAACTTAAAGGTTTTGATATTAATTAAATAGACATGTTTTAATTTATTTAAAGAAGTAAAAAGTTCATTTTAAAGTTTGATTTGCTTCAATATATAGCTTAACAAAAACGTCAAATTTTGACTGTAAAATTTGTCAACAAAACACCATTTTCAACCAAAACAAGTTGTCTCTACATTATTGCAACTTGAATTGTACCATGTAACATATTAACAAAGTTATAAACATCTCTCTTATACTAAGAAAAGATTAATTAAGCAAAAGGATTAATTAATTAAAGTAAAGCACAAAATGACAAAAGGAGTTTACTTTTACAAAATCTAACCAAATCTCTTTATTTAAATCTCATTTTCTACTACAAACATCATCATTACACTTTAAATATTTTCTCATTAATGCTCATGTCTTATCAATTATGAAAAATGAGCAAAATGATATTTGTATAAATTGGAAACTAAGAAAAAGAGGCAAAATCATTTCATAAGTACATAATCAAATCCTAACATCATTTCACACTTAATACCATCTCCTCTCCATTAAGCAAAGTTCAAATCAAGGGTAAAAAGGTTAAATTAAAAGTCAAAAAGAAGAGAAGGGTATTGTAGTCATTTGGCATCCAAAGCTCAAGTATAAATAAGCATCCATACCTTTCATTTTTTCCACAAAAATCCATTATCTCATTCTCTACTTTCTACTTCACTTTCTCCATCTTCTTCTTCATACTCTCCACTTCCATGTCCATGGCGTCCAACCTCTCTTTCACTTCCATCACCTTAACCAAGCTCCTACACACCCAAACCCCACTTCTACAACCTACACACACCTCCATCACCACCTACCCACTTTCTAAAACCCACGGCCAAGCTCCAGTACCCCACACCCAAGATCCACCCACCACCTATAGCCAAGGTCGAGCCCTCCAAACCACCTACCCACCCTGAAGTCCCCATGGCCGAGCCCAAAACCCACCTACCCAAGCACCTACAAGCCATACCCGAGCCCAAAGCTGCGTACCCAAGGCCGTACATCCCATTCCCTTTCAAAAGCCCACGGCCATAATATAAAAAAAAGAAGAAAAAAACGAAGAAGAAGAAGAAGAAGGGAAGAAAGAAAAGAAAAAAAAGAGAGGAAATGGCAAACTCAAGACATTCGATAAGAAGCACGCTAGTTCATAAAAAAGTTTGACGGAGTGGATATGAAGGTGAGAAATCCTCATCGCTTTTGAAATTATATTTTGATTATGTTAAAAAATCACATTTATACCCTTATAACATATGAATATTTATACCAATTGATTGTTAATATGGATGATTGTATAGTTTGGTTAGATATTTGAATTGTGATAATATATCCGTTATGGTATTAATAGCGAATGTTGGATTTGAAATCATATGCGATTGGTTGAATGGACGCTATGTTAGTGATAAATATGGATATTGGTTATGTTCGTTTGGATTAGGTGATCCCTTTGTTAATAGGACCATGTTTTGGCGATATGAGATACTTTGGAAAAATAAGTCTCTTTTCAATTAGAATTGAAATTAAAGTAAAAAAAAGAGAATTTGAAATTGAAACAAATAGTGAAATTGAAATCGATTTTGGAAATCGAAGTTGAGATTAAGGATGAATTGATGTTTAAATTAAAATTAGATTTGAAATCTAAGTTCTAGATGAATTTAATTTGAAGTTAAAATTGAAATTGGAATTTAAAATTAAATAAATAATATTATAATATAGGAATATTGAAAATACAATTTAAATAATTTAAAAAGAGGAAATATTGATTTAATATGAGTTGTAATGATTTTGTAAGTGATAAAATCCAATTTGAATAGATTGTTTCAAATGTTGAAAAATAAGTTAAAACTAGGTGCGTCGCGCAACGGTAGTTCGTGATTTCGCGCCGAAAAGTTCAAATGAATGTACAGAGTGGAATATTACTCGGAATTCTTCGAAAGGAAAATTCTGGACTATTATATCCATATCTTCTAAACAAAGAATGAAAATCAAATTTTCGTTGAGTAGATTTTGAATTAAGTCCAAATCAATTTTCTAGAAAAATCGCGCTAGTTTAGTTAAGTGACCATAACAGGAAATCTGTTTAAATGAACATTTTAAATATGCAAAAATGTGGAATAAATTTTATAAATCCATTCAAATTGTTTAAAAGAGATTTGAATTGAAAACTATAAATTATCAAATGTTTTGTGACGACCCGTCTTTCTCTCTACAGAAAGACGCATCATCTTGAAGAAAGAGATAGAAAAGAGAAAGATAGAGAAGAAAGAAAAGAAAGAACACCAGAATCTCAACAGCGGAACGAATAAATTATATTAATCACATAAGTATTTACATAATATACAACATCAATTAGAGTTACATAGCATATACATCACATACTAGACAATTATAAACACCTGTCTGGTTATACAACTCAAATACAACTCAACAAAACGACTCAGAGAACACACAACGGATCACTATATAAATATCTACAAACGCTGAAGCCTCCTGCTCCATTTCTGCTCCAAAATTTGTCAAATCTAACCTGAATCCCTTGGCTACTCGTAAAAATTTGAGTACCCAAGAGTTTAAGAAAATAGAAATAAACTCCGGGTTAGACATGGGTCTGGTGTGACTAACAGGTTAAAGTTGCTTAACTTTCAAAAACCATTGAAAATAAAAGGTATCACGTAAGACTTCCCACACATAAACATGGGTAAGTTTTTACCTTATGCTAACCAAAATATTTGATAGGAAATCCAGTGATAATATAATAGGGTCTAGAGTTTTCAAATAAATATGAAATAGCCGAAATTTTTAAATTTATTAAATTCCAGCTACATAGGTATACAATCAAGCCGTAAGGGCACGTAGGAAGAATGGGTTTTCATCAATGGTAGGGCCACTGGGGTACCGTCCGTCACAGTACGTGGCCTAGATCACCATACCCAGGATCCACCCTAAATCCCCTGCAACACAAGGCCGAAACCATCCCTTATTGGACAGTCCCGAACAAGACAACCCACAGCCGAATATAAAGGGACTTCTAGACATGGGTAAATCTCGTCCCACTTGGGCATGACCCACTTAGCTTTGCTGCACCTCCCCTATTTTAGTCATTCTCGGTTGATAAGGCTTGAGGCTACGATTACCTTTAGAGAACACATCTCTTAGAATGCTCATCGTCCACCTGACGATGTTCTGAAAACATTCAATCCATACAAGTTCATTCTGGGTTCGTACGAAATCGAAGGCATTATCTCGTTATACTCATTTTGGAATCATCAGAGTTAACGACGATAACCCTTGCACTCTGAATCTTCATGTTCACTTGAGATTCATGACCTATCGTTAATTTGGATCGATGTGGTTTTCGGATATCCAAATCTGGAAACCCGATTCTAGTCTCATCGAAATCCAAAACGCCATCTTTTAGGTCCAAGCTGTTTTAAAGTTAAAACAATTCAATTCTATTATCTATATTCACACAGATAGATAATTCACAATATCACAATAGATAATCTACATTATAGTCACAAATAGATAATTTCACATTATCATTCCAAATAGATAATTCATATTATCATTACACTTCAACCAAAGCATCCATATCACACAACGTCAATTATCTCATATCTGATATCTCAAACCATTCAAGGCAATCAATATCATCCATCCATACACAAGCAAGGATAAATTAATCACACAATCTCTAATTAATTTAAAATGAATTAAATTAATTACTTCATTATATAAATCCTGCTTACTTAATCATTAATTAATTTCAATCCAATTAATTAATCATTCTCTAAGTATTCATCTTAATTAATCACCCTTGATTAATCATTCTCTAATTACATTTAAGTAATTAGCCTTTAATTAATTTCATAAATTAATTATTCTTGACCATTTACAGTAATTAACCTTTAATTACTTTATTAATTAATTAACTATAATTAATTACATTAATCCTCAATTAATTACTTTAATTAATTACTCTATAATCATTTATTATTAATTAATTAATCTTAATTAATCAACCCTTAATTACATCATTAATTATATTAATTAATGATCTTTAGTTACTTCTTAATCAATTATTAATCATATATTATGATTAATTTTTAATTAATTATTCATTAATTAGCTTTGATTAATCACATTCAGTATTAACTACCATTAATTACTTCATTAAATAAATTAATTACTCCTTATTTAATAATTAATCTTTAATCAATTAAATTTATTAATCACCCTTGATTAATCTCATTCAATAATTAATTACCCTTAATTAATTACTTCTTTTAATTATCTTCAAATAACATTATCAATCAATTCTTAAATTAATTACACTAGCAATTAATTATTAATTACTTTCACTAAGTAATTATCCTTCATATTAATTACACCAAGTAATTATCCCATATTTCTATCACCAATTAATTATTCTTCGATTAATTACACAAAGTAACTAACCCAAATTACTTCCATACTTCACTTAATTACATTCAGTAATTACCCATCTTAATTACTTCACTAAGTAATTTTTCTTCATTAATTACATTAAGCAATTATGCTTAACAAATCATCCAATGATTATATTAAATTAATTAAACTTAATTAATTAACTTAAACTAATCAAAATAAACTTAATTTACAATGAGTAATTAATTCCTTAATTGCTTTCATTAAGTAATTTTACTTAAAAAATTTCACAAATGATTATTTATAATTAACCAATAAAATTAATTATTAAAATTAATCACATTAATTAATTATTTAATAATCCTTAGTTAATGATCTTCATTAACTATTAACAAATCTTTAATTACTTCTCCTACGTAATTAAACTAAAGTTAATCATTATTAATTACAAATCAATTAATCTTTAATTACCCATTAATTAATCTCTAATTATTTAATTAATTAAGTGTTAAACTGTAATTTAATTAATCTTTATTTACTTGATTTATTAAATTCTAATCATTGATTAAAAATTTAATCTTATCTAATTAATGATTCTTAATTACAAATTAATTATTCCTTAATTAATTAAATTAAACCTTAACTAATTAATTTAAACCCTTAATTACTTAATTAATTAATCCAAATCATTAATTAATTAAATTAATTAATTATCCATCTTAATTACCTTAATAATTTAGTGACTTACATATCATTAAATCCTGATTAACTTTAAGATAAACATTAATCTTATTGATGATTAAATTATCATTAACAAAGCATTTAAAAACAATTTACTTTTAAATTTACTTTTAAATTCCATTTTAAATTTTAAATTTAAAATGAAATACAAATTTAACTTTAACAAAGTTTAAAAAAATTTAAAAACCTTTTAATTACATATTTAAAGAAATACTTATCTTCTAAAAAGAATTTGAAAGTGTTTAAAACCAAATTCAATTTAAATTTAAATCAATTTAAAATACACTTTAAATATTCATAGTTGTTAAAACATTTTAAATTTAAAAACTTTATTTTATTTCAAAACTAGGATACAAATTCATTTTAAATCCAGATTTAAACTTAAATTTAAAACTTGTTTAAATCTTTTACTTACAGATTTTAAAATCATTTTATAAAATACTTTAACAATTTAAAGTTGTTAAACCATTTATTTTTATAAAACTTATTTATTTAAAAACTAGGATTCAAAGTAAAATTTGAATCCATACTTACACTTGATTTAAACTTTTCCTAAATCTTGTTTTAAAATTAAAAAATCCATTTTTCAATTTAAACCCAAATTTATCAAAACCTAGACAGGTTTTAAAATGAAACCTGTAACCAGCATAACCCGAGCCAGACCGAAAATGACTACGAGAAAAATCCACATATCTTCGAGCAAAACACAAATCGACTCAAGTAAAACTCGAGTATCACCTTCCCTCTACCCAGCCTAACCAAAACCAGATCACCAGAATACAAAGTGCATCGTGCACATGCACCGTGGTTCTGACCACCTCCGAACATCACCACACCCTCGAGCAAATCAACGATCATCCAAGCATCCTCATCAGACCATCAGAACTTCACCATCAATTCGAAATCAAGATCGAGGAAATAAACCCAAAACTGGAACATCCATCAAAACCTGGAACCTTCATCATTCTCGAGTTTCCGATCATTAGAGTGGCAATGCCTCCGGCCATGACTTCGTCAACAACCACTCTCCTATTTCCCAAAGACCCGTTACACTCGATTCACCAGAGCCACCACCCCGATCAAATTTATCCAACCTGTCCAAACTAGGGTTACAACATTCACTGACCTACCACAGTCGCCACAATGCTTAGATCACCAATCCAATATTTTTCCTAGACCCACCGTTCATCCTTCCATCACCAGAAAAGACCCCGACCTCTACGAGCAAGTGGATCATCAGAGATCACCAAAACTACAAAATTAATCCAATCCCAAACTGCTCTTCCATCCTTAATCTAAAAATTATGACTTTAGTTTTAAAAATCATGATTTTGAATAAGCTTTCAGATTTTATACTTAGATCTGTGAATTAATATGTTTGAAATTTAACATAAATCAAGCTTGCCCTGTTCTACTGAGCTTCCAGAGCAGATTTCAATTTTAATTTATCTAAATAAATTTTAAGCTTTACTTCTTGATCAAACAAACAAGTTTAGTTTGTATTCTAAATCCTAACAGAAACTAGATCAAGAGGGAATGAATTCAGTTTGAATTCTTAGCTTAAATCTGAGCACATTCAAGACACAGTTACCACAGCCATATACATATCCACACATTCATATATGTACACAGAAATGCACTTATAAACATACACACAAACATGCATATTTCCAGAGATGATCAGGCAACTAAAATCATACTTCAGATTTTTAAGAAAAAGTTACTCACTTGTTTTTAAGAAGGACAGAGCACGTTTTTGAAAACTTGAAACTAGAATGATTATTTGCCTTAGAAAACTTTAAAACTTGAGTGCCTTTACTTATTTGATTTAAAAACTTGAATGCTTGTTACTGAATCTTTCATGCATGCTATTGAAATTTGTTTGAGGATGACTCAGATTCAAAATAGAGAAAAATGCTTGCAAGCTTTTGTTTCATCTCAGTTTTGAAGAAGATGTTCATTTTTTAATTTTGAACTTGCTTTGATTTTTAGGATGACAAGTTTGATTTGAAACTAGAAAATAGTTTGCATGCTACTGTGACTTGATAACAAACAGAACTGAAGTTGGTTCTGTCTGCATCTCAGTTTTGAAAAAGACACAGACTTTGACCATGAACTTGTTTAGTTAGAAATTCAAGTTTGAGGAAGAATGCATGCATTCTTTGAGTTGCTTGGTTTGAAAAGAATTACAGGTTGTTGAAGTTAAACAAATTTCTGGTTTTGAGGAGTTTGAGAATTTCAGATTTGAGGAGGATGTTTCACTGATTTTGCTTTGAGAAAATGATTTGAGTTTTTAGATTTTGAAAAGAAGATTGGAAAAGAAATGAAGAGGAGGAAAACATGTTTTTGTAAGTTAAATTGATTCAAATAAAATAAAAGAAAATAAAAAAACAAAATATGACACCTGTCATTTGATGTTGTTTATTAGTTAACATTTGTTACTTACGTCTCTAAATTTTAAAACTTGTAATTTAGGTAATGCTTATTTATTTTAAAGTTAATAAAAACCCTTTTTACTTGATTAATTTATTCCTAAGTAAATGTATATATAAATTTCTTTTTAAAGAAAATGTAATAAAAACAAATTATAAAAGCTTATCCAAATATTTTTAAGTATCTATTCTTTTGAATTTCAAAATAAATTCCAAATTCAAATTCAAATTAAATATTTTAAAATTCAATTTTAAAATCAAATTATATATATACATATATAACTATACATTAAATTTTGAAAATAACGAATCTATCTATTTAAAATAAGACATTATTAATATTGTTTGAAAATAACAAATTTGACAATTTTAAATAATTTATAAAAGAGATTATCTTATTATTATTTTCAAATCATATTTATCAAGAAATATTTAAAATGAAAATAAATCAAACCTTATAAACATTTATCTTAAGTATTTTAAAACTATATAGTTATTTATTTAAATAATCTTTGAAAAGTTTTATATTAAATTTAATCAAATTTCCAAATTACCAAATATATATTAGATATTGAAAACATATTTTTATTTTTTAAATTCAAACCCAAGTTCTTCTATTTACAATATATATAAAATATATATACATTATAAATAGAAAATATTTTATTAGCTTTAAAAGGATAAAATTCACCAATTAAATATTTATTATAAGAAAATTATTAAATCAATTCAAATTCATTTACAAAGATTATCAAATCAATTTAATTTTTAATGCAGATTATTAAATTGATATTGCCCAAAATTCCGGGTCATCACATGTTTAAAAGTTGTTTAAATCAAATAAGCTTATATAGCACTTTCCACAACACTTTTATGCTGCGAATTGTATAACTTTTTGAATATGAGTTTAAACGTAATGATTTTTTCTGGAATCAATTGTGAATGTTTTTGAAAGGAAATTAAGCATTTAAAAGATAATTTGGAATCTTTATAATCAATTCCATAATAAAGTTGATAACTGAGTAACCGGAAACGACTAGTACACTTGTCCCGCCTATGAGATCTAGGAAGATAAAACAAGGTGTTTAACTAAGGTTAGGAATAGAGCAACTAGTACCTTGAACTTACCTGGCCTACATTTTATTTTCTTAGACGAGGGGTGGAACATATCGAAAGGAAAGCCCGAATGCTCAAAAAAGATTGTATTAAGTTTATGAAATAAAAGAAGATTAGTATTATCCAAAATTTAAGCAATCTCCAAAATGAACGATTTCTATGATCCTATTTACTCAAAAATGTTTGCTAAGATTTATTTTTGGGTTTGTCGTAAACGATCTCTTAAATAACATTGTTTTTGACCAGCCTAAAAATTAAGGAATTTGGATCGAGAGTTAAGTGAGGAAATTGAGCTATTTTCCAAACCAAAAGCATGAATTACTTAGAATTATTCTAAGTCAAAAGAAAGAGATTTCAAAATCATTCGAAAAGAATTTAAGTGAAAAGAGACTTAATAAATCCTGTATACTCATATTCACTTTTTATTAGTAATTGGATTTCGAAGGAACCAGGGTCGGATTTTGGTGATTCCTATCCGAAAACCACTTTGAACCAATATATACGTTCGAATGTAAAGACATGTTGAAGATGATGATTATGAAGACCGTGGATCTTCATAACGTGAGGACTGCTTGTTGAACATGCTCTGGGTAGCACCCATTATAGAGTTATTTATAGTAGTAGTTCCTCGTGGTGGAGATTTTTTGGATTGCAAGGACTACTCGCTACTAGTGGTAGTAGGAGAGTGCCTTCGGTTTGTCCTGTTCCGATACAACTTGCATGGACGTTTTTCTGACATTGCTTTTCCAAATATTATGTACATTGGTTTTTACAAACATACATCTATGGTGGCGGAGAAGGCAACTTCTCTTATCTTAACACCCTTTTTAAGACGTACGATCTCAAGAATTTTATTTTTGTGGAAGGCAATTAGTAGTCAACGGAAATGGCAATGTGGAACTCAGAGTTGTGACATGCGCTATGTGAAAAGATAATCGTTACCTCAAGCCTCATCAACTGGGAATGACTGAAACAGAGTTAGATGCGGCAAGGCTAAGTGGGTCATTCTCAATTAGGGTATGATCATCCCCTTCTAGATATATTTCTTTCCGCTATGACGTGCGGGATGTAAATTAATGTGATGTATGGAAATCGAGTGCTCGGATAAAGTTTGGTAACAACAGGGGATGACATATTCGGTACTGTCTAGTTACAGAGGTAGATCGGTCTTGTGTTGGTAGAGGGCAGATGTTCTGTGATATCCCGGAAATTTTGACAATAACAATTTAATAATTTATGTCAAAATTTAATTGATTTGACAATATTGTTAATAATAAAGTTGAATTAAATGTAATAATCTTCTTAAAAATAAATATTTAAACTGATAATCTATTTTTAAAAGGCAAATAAATTGTTTTATATTTGTAATGTATACATATCTGTATATATTATAAATAGATAATCTTTTTCTTAAATTTAATATATATAGGTATGTTTTCTTATTTTAATATTTTTGATAAATTAAAAATTGGATTTAATTTGATATTAAGCTATTGAATAAATAACCAGATGATTTCAATACTCAAGCTAAAAACTCAATTATTTAAAATTGATTTTAGTTTAAGTCTAAATTTAAATAAAAAGGTTTGTTTTGTTTTTTTATATAAGTAATTTATTAAATACGAAGACAAATTCTTTTGTGAATTATTTCAATTTAATAATGAATTATATTTAAACTATATTGATGATATAATATTTTACAAATGGATTTTAATACAAATAAAAATTGTTATCTTAAATCTATGTATGTGTATTTGATAGAAAAGATGTGATTGTAAATTTGAAATAGCATCTTTCAAATATGTTTAAAATAAAACAAGTCTTTAATATATTGAACTTAAGTATAAAATCCAATGTATGATATTAGCATAAGTATGAAAATAACTTAATAATCATCAAATTAAGTATTTGATAGTTAAAGTTTAAAAATAAAAGAGAAAATGAAATAAGCATTGAACTTAATACATAAGTTAAAATTCATAACTAATAACTAAAACAACTTTACATTTTGTACCTAAAGTATAAAACAAGGCAGACAAAATATGTAACCTATAGAGTAGTATGCTGAACAAGAACAGATATATCTATATACAAACATAAAAATAAACAAAGTGCAAAAGAAAACATTATGTACATGAAGTGAAATAAGCAAACCAGACAATAAGAAACCAGGTAAGCAAAGTTAGAAAATAAGACAAAAGAGAAATATCTTAATACATACAAAACCAGATATGTTTGAAACATAAAGTACTTTGTGGCATTTAATATTAGCACACCATTTTGTCTACTAGAGATGTATACATATCATTTCAGCCGGAATGCATAATATCATTTCACCCTACATTGAAGAAAATATCTCTGACTTAAAAAAAATATAACCTGAACAAACTACATCTTCCTATACAAGCTTGTCTGGCTTATATTTATATGCAATGCCCTTTGTTCATTTTCTTTCAAAACTTAGCAAACCAGAAAACATAAGTAAATTTTCATTTTTACAAACTCAAACAATATCATAAAACTTCAACAATCAAAAGCAAGATGATTAGTAGGGAGATCAAAGCAAAGTATTTTTCCTGTTTTAAAGAACGTTGCTCTGTTCATCCTCTCTAAAGAAGTTGAGTAACATCACATCTTTAAATGTTTAAGTATATTTACTCTGCTATATGTTCTCTCTGAAATTGAGTTATTTGTGAGTATATTTTGTGAATATATCTCTGTGTTAAGGTATGGATATATGATAATCATTTCTGGGTATCTTTCTCTGTTTTGATTCCAGGTTTAAGTTCACAAAAAAAAGAAAAGAAAATTCTTTTGTTCTTAATTCAAGCTTTAACAAGACATAAGTTTTGAACATATAATGTTGTTATAACATAGACTTGAGTCTAAAATTGGTTTAAAAGAAAACAGTTTGCAATAGTTCCGGAAAATATAGAATAACAGTAGAAAGCTAAAATAAGTTAAAACCCAATTCTTATAAATCATAGTTTCAGGCATATGAATCAAATGCTAAAACAAAAACTTGATTTTTAAAACCAGAATAACTATTTTTAGTTAAGTATTTAAGGTTTAATTCGGGGTTGAATATGATATGTGAATCTGTGATTTTGGGGTGATATATGTGAATATGGGAATCGGGTTTCTTTCTGGAGGAAGAAGTATGAGTGGAGATTGGTGGAAAAATGGTTGATGGTGATAAAATTCACCAGAGAAATTTCGGCAGGGGTTTTTCTTTTAGAACCCTAATTTTTGCTGCGCATAAAGAATCGATCACCACAGCCTCTATAGTGGATCGAGTGCAGCGGGGTCTTGAAGGATGAAAGCTTGGTCGGGGTCAAGGTCATAGCCGGAGTTTCAGTGTTTACGGTGGTCGGAATTTTACAAGTAAGGCGATGACAAGTTTCGTGGAGGTGGTGCTCGTGCGTTTCCAGGTTTGGGTTTTGTGCTCAATTTTGATTCAAGGCTCGTGCAAATGGTTGGGTGATCGTTGTGGGTTGCTGCGTGGTTAGGCGATGTGTTGGAGTGATCGTCGATGATCGGAGGGAGCTCCGGTGAGAGTACACGTGCACGTGCACTGGGTTGTGCCTGGAATGGATTGTTGAAGCAAGGGGGTACTCAGTTTGTAAGGATTTGACTCGGGAAATGTAACACGCGAACTCGAAGCACGTTCGAGCTTGACTCGGAGTAGTGTGGGAGGGGGGGGGGAACCTGGGTAAGTTGGTAACAGGTTTTAAAAACCTGTAAAGAAAAAAAGAAAAAAACTGTAAAGCTTAAATTTCTTTAAACCTGGTTTAAAAATGAGATATAGATATTGAAAATAGGTATTTAATTAAAGATAAGTTTGGATTAAAAATGAAGTTTGAATTTCAGTTTAAGGTAAAAGAAAGTTTTAAAATTTTAAATTATTTGTAACCACTTTAAAAGGGGGATTGTTGCTCGAGTTTCACTCGAGTGATTCGAGTGTTGACCCGAAGAATTTTGGGGTTTTTCTCGAAGAAGTTTTTTTTGTTTATCTCAGGTATTTTAGTTACAGGTTTTAAAACCTGTAAGTTTTATTAAAAAATTTTAAAACCGGGTTTTTAAATGAAAAAAATAGGTATTTAAACAAAGTTTAAACCAAGATAAGTTTGGATTCAAAACGTAGTTTGAATCTCAGTTTTTAAATAAATAAAGTTTCTAAAATTTAAAATTTGTTTTAAACAAATTTGAATGATAAAGAGAATTTTTAAATTTGATTTGAATTCAAAATGGAATTATGTTTAAATTCTTTTAAGATAATTACTCTTTAAGTTGTAAAATAAAAAGGAGTTTGGAATTGTAAGATTAATTTGGATTTCATTTTAAATCTTAATTTAAAATGAAAATTTAAAAGTAAATTTAAATTAAATTGTTTAAAATACCTTATTAATGATAAATTGATCATTAAATAGAAAAAGGTTTTAAAAACTTAAGGCTTTGTAATTATCAAGTTAACTAAATGGATAATTAATGACTAGAATTAATTGACTTAGAAATTAAGAGTTAAATTTATTTAAATAAGGTATAAGTTAATTAATTTAAGGTAAATCAATTTGTAATTAAGAATCATTGATTAAATATGGATTGATTTACAATTAATGATTAGTAATCAATTAATGGATTAATAAAGGATTAATTAATGAGTTATTAAGACTAATTTAAAATGTAATTGATAATAAATTTTAGTAAATTTCTTTAGGAAAAGTAAATTAAAGAATTATAAATAGTTAATGAAGGACATTAACTAAAAATTATGAAATAATCAATTACTGGGATTATTTTTAATAATTAATTAAATTATTTCTTTAAGATAAGCAATTGTGAATTGTTAAGTATAATTACTTAACGGAAGTAATTAAGAAATTAATTACTCATTATAATTAATTCTATGAATTGTTTAAGTTAATTAATTAAGTTTAATTAATTTAAACAATCATATAATGATGAGATAAGTATAACTACTTAGGGAAGTAATTGATGATAATTACTGGATGTAATTAACTGAGGGTGATTTAATAATGAAAGTAATTGGAATATAATTACTTTGTATAATTAATCAGGGGATTAATTAGAGAAAATTAATGAAGGAGTAATTAATTTATTTGATGAGTAATTAAAGGAAGTTAATTACTGAATGGTATTAATCAGAGGGGATTAATAAATGTGGTTTAATTGAAGATTAATTACTTAAGGTAATTAATTTTAACAGGGAATTAATTAAAATGTAATTAGAAATCATTAATTGATATAATTAATGATGGGATGATAGATTTAAATTAATTAATCAATAATGAAAGAGTAATTAATTAGTGTAAGTAAGAAGTAATGTAATGTTTGTAACTTAAGGTTAATTTCTATATTTGGATAAGATAATTAATTTGTGAAAATAATTTAAGGATGATTACTTGAATATAATTAAATGTTAATTAATCAAGTGCGATTAATTGAAACGAATAATTAGTGAATGATTTATTAACTGATTGATAATTGATTAGTAATTATATAAGCAAGGCTTAAAATGATGAAGTAATTAATTTAATTTACTTTAAATTAATTAGAGATGATATAATTAATTTAATTCATTTTAAATTAATTATAGCTTATATGATTGCTTATATATGGATGGATGAAATTGTTTACCTTGAATGATTTAAGATCTCAGATATGAGAAATTGATGCTATGTGATATGGATGCTTTGATTCAAATATGATGATAATATGAATTACCTGTTATGATGATAATATGCATTATCTGTTTGTAGTGATAATATTGATTATCTGTTTATGTTGATGTTGACTATCTATTATGATATTGTGAATTATCTATCTGTGTGTAAATGGATAAATGAATTGAATTGTTTTAAACTTTAAAACAACTTGGCCTTAAAAGACACGTTTGGATTTCGATGAGATCGGGATCGGGTTTTCCATATTTGGAAGTCCGAAAACCACATCGATTCCAAATTAACGATAGGTCGTGAATCTGAAGTGAAGATGAAGATTCAGAATGCAAGGGTTACCGTCGTTAACTCTGAGGGTGATTTCAAAATGAGTGTAACGAGATAATGCCTTCGGTTTCGTTCGAACCCGGAACGAACTTGTATGGATTGAATGCTTTCAACACATCGTCAGGTGGGCGGTGAGCATTCTAAGAAATGTGTTCTTTAAAGGTAATCGTAGCCTCAAGCCTCATCAACCGGGAATGGCTAAAACAGGGGAGGTGCAGCAAGGTTAGGTGGGTCATGCCCAAGCAGGACAAGATTTTCCCCTGTCTAGATGTCCCTTTTTATTCGGCTGTGTGGACAGTTGTGAGCTCCAACTGTCGGGGTTGTCTTGTTCGGGACTGTTCAGTAAGGAATGGTTCCGGCCTTGTGTTGCAGGGGGTCGGGAGTGATCCTCGGTACGTTGATCTAGGCCACGTACTGTGACGGGCGGTACCCCAGTAGCCCTGCTATTGTATGGAATCCATAATCCAATAAGTGCCAACGATTTTGATTGTATTACCCACTTTTGTGGCTGGTAGCTGGAATTTAATGAATGTAACAATTTCGGCTATTTTCTATTTACTTGAAAACCCTAGACCTATTATAATATCACAAAATTTCCTATCAAATGTTTTGGTTAGCGTAAGGTAAAAACTTACCATATTTATTCGTCGTAAGTCTTACGTGATACCTTTTGTTTTCAAATGTTTTTCAAAGTTAAGCAACTTTAGCCTGTTACTCATACCAGACCCATGTCTGACCCGGAGTTTATTTTATTTTTTCATAAACTCTCGGGTACCCAAATTTTTATGGGTACCCAAATTTTTACGGGTAGCCAAGGGATTCAAGTTAGCGTTGACGAATTCTGGAGGAGCAATGGAGCAGGAGGCTTCAGCGTTGTAGACAGATATATATATACAGTGTTCCGCTGTGTTGGTATCTTTGGGGTATTTGTTTGTGTCGTTTTGTATTAACTAGATAGGTGTTTATAACTGTCTAGTATGTGTTGTATGATCTGTATGACTCTGATTGATGTTGTATATTATGTAATATTTATGTGATATATTATATTTTATTCCATTCCGCTATTAGATTCTGATGTTGTTGTTCTTTCTTCTCTATCTTTTCTATTTTCTCATCCCTTTCTTTCTTTTAGATGAACCGGATTTCTGGGGTCAGAAACTCGGGTCGTCACAGTTGGTATCAGAGCGCTAGGTTGAGTGAATACCTAGGCTCTTGAGTGATTTCTATCTTGAGAGAGCGTATTTGTAATTTTGTAATATATATTTATATTTATTTCTACTTATTTGTTGGGTTACCTGTCCGGGTCATCCAATATAAGTTATAAAGGTAGATAGGGTAGTGGTGTGTGTAACACGACTACCAATGGTTGGAGTATGAATATTTGAGGTTGGAAGTGTATACGTCGAGACTGTAGACCTATTACCGTCTCGAGTGAGCTTTAAATGGTGTAAGGATTTCATCGATCTCTGAAGGAAATCTGTTAAGGTTCGAAGTTCATTTTTGAAGCATAAGTTTGGATGTGCTAGAGTTTGCACCTATCGGTTTGGCATGAGAAGGTCATGATATCTTCTTACCTCAGGATGTAGTAGCTGTGTGATGAGACATAGTGACTATGGAAGTCTCCGAAGATGTTACTTTGGAATCAGTTAAGGAAGTGTATGTTTCGGTGTTAGGGCTGAGTTCAGTAGAATGTTTCTGTTTGGTTTGAGGTCCGAGTTTCTCGAAGAGCTTTGGATAGGAAGTCTTGGCATCTGAGTCAGCAGTGCAGCTTGGAATGTTCCCGGTGTTGGCAAGAGATCTTCTAGCTTAGCAGTTTTTCTGGGATAGAATTTAGAAGTAATTAAGTAGACCCGTTTCTTCGATGGATTGGCTAATTAAGCGTAGGCTGTTCTGTTTGGTAAAGAGAGAACAGTTTTTCTTTGGTATTGGGCTAGATTGATCGCAAAAGTGACTTGCGATTGTTTGAGTTTGTCTTGGGTTTACAATTTTTCTGGATGTGAATTTTGTCCGTGTCTAGAGATTGAATTTGGTATCGACTGGATTCCAGGAGTGGTAGCGATGGTTCAGTAAGTTCAGTAAGATGATTTTTGGAAATGAGTTGGTGAAGCAGCTCGAGTTTTGGAGGAACTTCTGAGTTTCTTTTAAGAATCAGTTGAACCATAGTTCTTAGATGTGTTGTCCAGTTTGTCCTCGAAATCATCATCAGCATTTTCATCTGTTCAGTCAGAGCAGTGCAGTGGAAGCATGGTGGCCGCTGGTTTAAAGTGGAAACAACTAGAATTTGCAGTATTTTGGATTAGAGAGTTTCTACTGGAAATTTTTCAGGATCTTAAGACCAGATTGGAATGCATCTGTGTTATCTTTTCAGATGAGAGAAGTAAGATCAGTCTGCTGATTTTGGAATTGAGTTGTGTTCTAATTTTTGAAGTTAATCTTGGAAAGATCATTTTGGATTGTTTTTGGATCAATTTGTTTCTAAGGACATCAGCACGAGTTGAGCTGATCGGTAAGGATGTAGGCAGCCCAGGATCGTTCGAAGAATTTTGTGGATAAGAGACGAAGAAATTTGGAGTCCGTAATCGGAGATTTGATTTTGGATAAGTGTTTGGTTTCAGGATTGGATTGTCAGTTTTGGTAACTGGAATTCGGTGTGTTTCACGTACCTCTGAGGGAGTACGTTTAAGAGCTATCTTTGATTGTAGAGTCAGCAGTTCAGAGAGTTTTTGAGTCAGACTTATCTGTAGTCTGATATCCTGTTTTGTTTTGTAGATCCAGATGAGTAGAAACTCAGTAACTTAGTAATATTGATTGTTTGGATTCCGTAGAACGAGTATCCCAATATTTATATTTGGGGAAACTCGGGAAAATTCTATTTAGGATTTTATCTGGACAACTAGATTTGTAGATTTGATGAATTGGTTGCTATGATTGCTAGCATATGATTGATATATGCTTGTGTTTAAAAATTAAATTTTTAATTAAATTATTAAATTACCTTTGTTTTAAAATTTCGGGGACGAAATTCTTTTAAGGGGGTAGGAATGTGATATCCCGGAAATTTTGACAATAACAATTTAATAATTTATGTCAAAATTTAATTGATTTGACAATATTGTTAATAATAAAGTTGAATTAAATGTAATAATCTTCTTAAAAATAAATATTTAAACTAATAATCTATTTTTAAAAGGAAAATAAATTGTTTTATATTTGTAATGTATACATATCTGTATATATTATAAATAAATAATCTTTGTTTTAAATTTAATATATATAGGTATGTTTTCTTATTTTAATATTTTTGATAAATCAAAAATTGGATTTAATTTGATATTAAGCTATTGAATAAATAACCAGATGATTTTAATACTCAAGCTAAAAACTTAATTATTTAAAATTGATTTTAGTTTAAGTTTAAATTTAAATAAAAAGGTTTGTTTGTTTTTTTTATATAAGTAATTTATTAAATAAGAAGACAAATTCTTTTGTGAATTATTTTAATTTAAAAATGAATTATATTTAAACTATATTGATGATATAATGTTTTACAAATGGAATTTAATAGAAATAAAAATTGTTATCTTAAATCTGCGTATGTGTATTTGATAGAAAAGATGTGATTGTAAATTTGAAATAGCATCTTTCAAATATGTTTAAAATAAAACAAGTCTTTAATATATTGAACTTAAGTATAAAATCCAATGTATGATATTAGCATAAGTATGAAAATAACTTAATAATCATCAAATCAAGTATTTGATAGTTAAAGTTTAAAAATAAAAGAGAAAATGAAATAAGAATAGAACTTAATACATAAGTTAAAATTCATAACTATAACTAAAACAACTTTACATTTTGTACCTAAAGTATAAAACAAGCCAGACAAAATATGTAACCTGTAGAGTAGTATGCTGAACAAGAACAGATATATCTATATACAAACATAAAAATAAACAAAGTGCAAAAGAAAACATTATGTAGATGAAGTGAAATAAGCAAACCAGACAAGTAAGAAACCAGGTAAGCAAAGTTAGAAAATAAGACAAAAGAGAAATATCTTAATACATACAAAACCAGATATGTTTGAAACATAAAGTACTTTGTGGCATTTAATATTAGCACACCATTTGGTCTACTAGAGATGTATACATATCATTTCAGCCGGAATGCATAATATCATTTCACCCTACATTGAAGAAAATATCTCTGACTTAAAAAAAAAATATAACCTAAACAAACTACATCTTCCTGTACAAGCTTGTCTGGCTTATATTTATATGCAATTCCCTTTGTTCATTTTCTTTCAAAACTTAGCAAACCAGAAAACATAAGTAAATTTTCATTTTTTCAAACTCAAACAATATCATAAAACTTCAACAATTAAAAGCAAGATGATTAGTAGGGAGATCAAAGCAAAGTATTTTTCAGTTTTAAAGAACAATGCTCTGTTCATCCTCTCCAAAGAAGGTGAGTAACATCACATCTTTAAATGTTTAAGTATATTTACTCTGCTATGTGTTCTCTCTGAAATTGAGTTATTTGTGAGTATATTTTGTGAATATATCTCTGTGTTAAGGTATGGATATATGATAATCATTTCTGGGTATCTTTCTTTGTTTTGATTCCAGGTTTAAGTTCAAAAAAAAAAATTCTTTTGTTCTTAATTCAAGCTTTAACAAGACATAAGTTTTGAACATATAATGTTGTTATAACATAGACTTGAGTCTAAAATTGGTTTAAAAGAAAACAGTTTGCAATAGTTCTGGAAAATATAGAATAACAGTGGAAAGCTAAAATAAGTTAAAACCCAATTCTTATAAATCATAGTTTCAGGCATAAGAATCAAATGCTAAAACAAAAACTTGATTTTTAAAACCAGAATAACTATTTTTAATTAAGTATTTAAGGTTTAGTTCGGGGTTGAATATGATATGTGAATCTGTGATTTTGGGGTGATCTATGTGAATATGGGAATCGGGTTTCTTTCTGAAGGAAGAAGTATGAGTGGAGATTGGTGGAAAAATGGTTAATGGTGATAAAATTCACCAGGGAAATTTCGGCAGGGGTTTTTCTTTTAGAACCCTAATTTTTGCTGCGCATAAAGAATCGATCACCACAGCCTCTATAGTGGATCGAGTGCAGCGGGGTCTTGAAGGATGAAAGCTTGGTCGGGGTCAAGGTCATACCTGGAGTTTCAGTGTTTACGGTGGTCGGAATTTTGCAAGTAAGGCGATGACAGGTTTCGTGGAGGTGGTGCTCGTGCGTTTCCAGGTTTTGGGTTTTGTGCTCAATTTCGATTCGAGGCTCGTGCAAATGGTTGGGTGATCGTTGTGGGTTGCTGCGTGGTTAGGCGATGCGTCGGAGTGATCGTCGATGATCGGAGGGAGCTCCGGTGAGAGTACACGTGCACGTGCACTGGGTTGTGCCTGGAATGGATTGTTGAAGCAAGGGGGTACTCGAGTTTGTAAGGATTTGACTCGGGAAAAGTAACACGCGAACTCGAAGCACGTTCGAGCTTGACTCGGAGTAGTGTTGGGGGGGAGGAACCTGGGTAGGTTGGTAACAGGTTTTAAAAACCTGTAAAGAAAAAAAGAAAAAAACTGTAAAGCTTAAATTTCTTTAAACCTGGTTTAAAAATGAGATATAGATATTGAAAATAGGTATTTACTCAAAGATAAGTTTGGATTAAAAATGAAGTTTGAATTTCAGTTTAAGGTAAAAGAAAGTTTTAAAATTTTAAATTATTTGCAACCACTTTAAAAAGGGGATTGTTGCTCGAGTTTCACTCGAGTGATTCGAGTGTTGACCCGAAGAATTTTGGGGTTTTGCTCGAAGAAGTTTTTTTTTTGTTTATCTCAGGTATTTTAGTTACAGGTTTAAAAACCTGTAAGTTTTATTAAATTTTTTAAAACCGAGTTTTTAAATGAAAAAATAGGTATTTAAACAAAGTTTAAACCAAGATAAGTTTGGATTCAAAACGTAGTTTGAATCTCAGTTTTTAAATAAATAAAGTTTTTAAAATTTAAAATTTGTTTTTAACAAATTTGAATGATAAAGAGAATTTTTAAATTTGATTTGAATTCAAAATGGAATTGTGTTTAAATTCTTTTAAGATAATTACTCTTTAAGTTGTAAAATCAAAAGGAGTTTGGAATTGTAAGATTAATTTTGATTTCATTTTAAATCTTAATTTAAAATGAAAATTTAAAAGTAAATTTAAATTAAATTGTTTAAAATACCTTATTAATGATAAATTGATCATTAAATAGAAAAAGGTTTTAAAAACTTAAGGCTTTGTAATTATCAAGTTAACTAAATGGATAATTAATGACTAGAATTAATTGACTTAGAAATTAAGAGTTCAATTTATTTAAATAAGGTATAAGTTAATTAATTTAAGGTAAATCAATTTGTTATTAAGAATCATTGATTAAATAAGGATTGATTTACAATTAATGATTAGTAATCAATTAATGAATTAATAAAGGATTAATTAATGAGTTATTAAGACTAATTTAAAATGTAATTGATAATAAATTTTAGTAAATTTCTTTAGGAAAAGTAAATTAAAGAATTATAAATAGTTAATGAAGGACATTAACTAAAAAATATGAAATAATCAATTACTGGGATTATTTTTAATAATTAATTAAATTATTTCTTTAAGATAAGCAATTGTGAATTGTTAAGTATAATTACTTAACGGAAGTAATTAAGAAATTAATTGCTCATTATAATTAATTCTATGAATTGTTTAAGTTAATTAATTAAGTTTAATTAATTTAAACAATCATATGATGATGAGATAAGTATAATTACTTAGGGAAGTAATTGATGATAATTACTGGATGTAATTAACCGAGGGTGATTTAATAATGAAAGTAATTGGAATATAATTACTTTGTATAATTAATCAGGGGATTAATTAGAGAAAATTAATTAAGGAGTAATTAATTTATTTGATGAGTAATTAAAGGAAGTTAATTACTGAATGGTATAAATCAGAGCGGATTAATAAATGTGGTTTAATTGAAGATTAATTACTTAAGGTAATTAATTTTAGCAGGGAATTAATTAAAATGTAATTAGAAATCATTAATTGATATAATTAATGATGGGATGATAGATTTAGATTAATTAATCAATAATGAAAGAGTAATTAATTAGTGTAATTAAGAAGTAATGTAATGTTTGTAACTTAAGGTTAATTTCTATATTTGGATAAGATAATTAATTTGTGAAAATAATTTAAGGATGATTACTTGAATATAATTAAATGTTAATTAATCAAGTGTGATTAATTGAAACGAATAATTAGTGAATGATTTATTAACTGATTGATAATTGATTAGTAATTATATAAGCAAGGCTTAAAATGATGAAGTAATTAATTTAATTTACTTTAAATTAATTAGAGATGATATAATTAATTTAATTCATTTTAAATTAATTACAGCTTATATGATTGCTTATATATGGATGGATGAAATTGTTTACCTTGAATGATTTAAGATCTCAGATATGAGAAATTGATGCTATGTGATATGGATGCTTTGATTCAAATATGATGATAATATGAATTACCTGTTATGATGATAATATGCATTATCTGTTTGTAGTGATAATACTGATTATCTGTTTATGTTGATGTTGACTATCTATTATGATATTGTGAATTATCTATCTGTGTGTAAATGGATAAATGAATTGAATTGTTTTAAACTTTAAAACAACTTGGCCTTAAAAGACACGTTTGGATTTCGATGAGATCGGGATCGGGTTTTCCATATTTGGAAGTCCGAAAACCACATCGATTCCAAATTAACAATAGGTCATGAATCTGAAGTGAAGATTTAGAATGCAAGGGTTACCGTCGTTAACTCTGAGGGTGATTCCAAAATGAGTGTAACGAGATAATGCTTTCGGTTTCGTTCGAACCCGGAACGAACTTGTATGCATTGAATGCTTTCAACACATCGTCTGGTGGGCGATGAGCATTCTAAGAAATGTGTTCTTTAAAGGTAATCGTAGCCTCAAGCCTCATCAACCGGGAATGGCTAAAACAGGGGAGGTGCAGCAAGGTTAGGTGGGTCATGCCCAAGCTAGACAAGATTTTCCCCTGTCTAGATGTCCCTTTTTATTCGGCTGTGTGGACATTTGTGAGCTCCAACTGTCGGGGTTGTCTTGTTCGGGACTGTTCAGTAAGGAATGGTTCCGGCCTTGTGTTGCAGGGGGTCGAGAGTGATCCTCGGTACGTTGATCTAGGGCACGTACTGTGACGGGCGGTACCCCAGTAGCCCTGCCATTGTATGGAATCCATAATCCAATAAGTGCCAACGGTTTTGATTGTATTACCCACTTTTGTGGCTAGTAGCTGGAATTTAATGAATGTAAAAATTTCGGCTATTTTCTATTTACTTGAAAACCCTAGACCTATTATAATATTACAGAATTTCCTATCAAATGTTTTGGTTAGCGTAAGGTAAAAACTTACCATATTTATTCGTGGGAAGTCTTACGTGATACCTTTTGTTTTCAGATGTTTTTCAAAGTTAAGCAACTTTAACCTGTTACTCATACCAGACCCATGTCTGACCCGGTGTTTATTTTTGTTTTTCATAAACTCTCGGGTACCCAAATTTTTATGGGTAGCCAAGGGATTCAGGTTAGCTTTGACGAATTCTGGAGGAGCAATGGAGCAGGAGGCTTCAACGTTGTAGATATATATATATATATATATATATATATAGTGTTCCGCTGTGTTGGTATCTTTGGGGTATTTGTTTGTGTTGTGTTGTATTAACTAGACAGGTGTTTATAACTGTCTAGTATGTGTTGTATGATCTGTATGACTCTGATTGATGTTGTATATTATGTAATATTTATGTGATATATTATATTTTATTCCGTTCCGCTGTGAGATTCTGATGTTGTTGTTCTTTCTTCTCTATCTTTTCTATTTTCTCATCCCTTTCTTTCTTTTAGATGAACCGGATTTCTGGGGTCAGAAACTCGGGTCGTCACATGTTCTGTACTTCGAAACATCCATCTAGAGGTGTACCCATCGGAAGGTAGTCCCTTTACCTAGTCATTTGTATGGAAATCCATTCTCCAATAAGAACCTGCGGTTTTGTTTGTATTGGAGTAATGAATATCCTTGAAATGCTATATGGGTAACCATTTCGGACAAGATTAATAAGTTTATTTGAAAATGTTTCCAAAGAATGCCATTTGAAATAATGTTAAATGTTTTGATATATAAAAGTGTTTTAAGTTATCATAATGTAAAAACTCATCCGTGTTTATGTGTGGGCATGGTCTTATGAGATAATCAAAGGATTTTATTTAAAGGCTGATATGTGACACTATCATTTATTATTGAGTTTTTCTCACGTTGGTTTATCAAGCCTGATTTGGGTACTTTCAATACTCAGGTCAGATCCGAGTAGTTTTAGGTTTAGTTGAAAAAGGTTGAAGTTTCCAAAGGAGAGTTGGAGATATCCATCTACGTATGGATTATCCGCTGTGCTTAGTTAGTTATTTTAGTTTGATGTTTGTCAGCAGCTTGTAAGGGTGGATGTTTATAATTGTCCAGGCTGAATTTAGGCTAGACTCTGATATGTGTATTTAAAAGTTTTCTACTGTATACATATTTGTTCAATATTATATATTATTCCATTCGTGTGAGATTCTTTCTTTCTATTTTCTTTATTAACCTTCATGTTCCATATTTTCATGCAATTTGAGTTGGAAATGTATGGTTTATTGTCGATTCAAAGGGTACAAAAAAACAGGTCTTGACAAGATGTGGTAAAAGATTCTACATAGATAGTAGAGTTGATTCGAACCAGGATGAGGCAACTCAATCTAGGAAAAAGAGTGATGCCGACACGAGGAAAGAACTAGAGTTTGCAGTAGGTGATCGGGTGTTCATGAAAGTTTCTCCAATGAGATGCTTGACATGTTTTAGGAAGGTAGCGTATAAGGTAGAACTGCCAAGTGTATTTGCAGGGATTCATAATGTGTTTCATGTATCATATCTGTGGGAATGCATTAGGGATCCAGGAATAGTAGTCGGTTAGGTGTAGTAAAAGACCTAATCATAAAGCAGAATATGGCCTATGTCCATAGACCGATTCAGATAGTGGATCAGGATGAGAAGAGGCTTTGGAATAAGGTAGTAAAGCTAGTATTTGTCCAGTGGAGTGCAGATCGGGAGGACTGCACATAGGAAATAGAGGATAAGGTCCACAAGACCCATCCAGAGTTGTTCATTTCAGATTAGAATATGAGCTATGCATTAACTTGCATTGTGTGGACCATATATATGTACGAGTATAATGGTTATTTGATGTATTAGTAGATAGCACCAGTACATTATATATATATGAATTGGGAATACATAGGCATGCTTAGCATAAGCATGAGAACCAGATCCAACTAAAATGCTGAAAAAAAGGACATTGTGAATAACAAAAATGGAAATGGGAATGAATTATACGGCGACACGTAATGTCAGATTTGTTAGATGTTGTCGGGTATGGGGCTTAGGTGGTGGCCTAATGTTTATAGAAGAAATACATAGGGTTAGTGGTAGTGATTCGCCAAAGGGATCCAAAAATTTTTAGGGGAAAGTATGAAAGTAGCGCAACAACTTGTGGAAGACATACCGCACTACAAAAATGGAAGAAGAAAAGGACTGAATTGCACCATAATGTGTGGAGGTCAAATTGCGCCGTAATTTGTAAGGGAGCACTTAAATTATAAAAATGTACAAAACTTAGGGTTTGGGGAAGGGTGGTACTGCACTAAGGAAAGAGTTAAATGAACCTAATAAAAAAGGCAATTAGGTAGTACTCGGGTAGTGGCTAGGATGGTAAGGGGAAGGATTCCTATGTTAGAAATAGGGTTGGAAGGGTTATTTGATATCGGGTGGGGATGCTCACTCAATGCCCACCTTGGGAAGGTGAAGGTAGGCATTCAACTTCCAGGGACTGCGGCGATAGTTCCAAATTAAACAAATGTTTAAGTAAATGCACACCTTGAGAAGTGAGAAGAGGCATTCACAAAAGCAAATCTTGGAATGATGGGGAGAGGCATTCAACCGTGCCAGGGACACTAAATAGATAAAAGAATAATCTAAAAAGGAGAGTTTAAGGAGACTATGCTAAAGGACCAGTTCAAGTTAAAGAATAAACTAAAGTGAAGAATGTAAATGGACTGGCATAGTATTCAATTGATTAGAGAATAATCTAAAATTAGATGCTAAGCAGGGGGACTGCACCGGGGGTGCAGTAGCCAATCGGAAGAATAGGTTACAAGAAAATCTAAGTATAGAAGTAAAATGGGGCTATGCCGAGGGTGCATTAGTAAATGGGAATCACTAAAGAATGCATAAAGGCGCAATAGTAACGGAGAACTATTTGTCTTAACCAGGATTGTTTCTTTTATGATGTTTTGGGATAGTAAGGGGGAAACCCATTCTGTGCAGAGCAGTCTGGTCTCACTATGTGTTTGTTTAGGGTAAGTTTATTCACAGCTGACTTTATGTCTGACCCTTTTTTATTATTGTTTTCCCATAAACTCATGGATGCTCATTTGAGTAGGATGAGTTTATGGGATAAGCTGGTAAATAATAGGTGCCACAGTAGAAGATCGAAGATCGAGCAGGAGGCTTTATTTGCAAATCAAGATGTTATTTTCTGTTGTATTTAAGGGAGTTCAGGCTGCATCTTCATATGTTCTCCTGACTCCTACCATGTTGTTTTCTATTGTTACTTGACCCCTACATAGGCACGACTTTAAGGGTTAATTTTAATGTAAGATGTATGTAATGAACATTAAAGAGAACTTCTATGCAACGAAATGATTAGTTGCTTTATTTACTCAGCTAGTTTTTACGTATTGAACTCACATGCATCACCGGAAGATAATTCTAGTGACGACTGCAGCATCATCGGCGTTCATCTTCGAGTCTCGAAGTGGGGGAGTTAAAGGTATTGAAACAATAATATGCAAAAATATTAATTATTGAGTATATTTTATATTTCTATATGTCAATATTTAATTAAGTTCATTTTTATACCTTAATTGATAAACATTTTGTCAACTATTTTAGTTACACAAATTTATCAATGTAGATTATTATAACTTTGAATAGCAAATGTTATTACAATATCAAAAAGGTTAAATATTACCATTTCATTTATTTAAGGCTCCCACTAGATATTTATATTTCTCCAAACTGTAAGACGAAACATAGAAATCGTTTGACTTCTCTAGTGGGAGTTAGGACCAGTATGCCTTGGATTTTGACCTTGAGGAAGGCTCTACAAATCATAAGCCTAGATAACTTCTTATTGGTTGTACCATATGCAACTCCTACCCTATGGTTCCTTGTCCTTATCTCATATTTACCTTGAGGAAAGCTTAACAAATAAAGAGAGATTATTCACTCGCACCCATCACTTCGTGATGACCTAAGTATAATGCACACATCTTGAGGAAAGCTCAACAAATATACGAAGTTATCTTACCTTGTCTATTCAATATATTAAAAGTACTATACATAACATCCTTGCCTTGAGAAGCTCAAGAACTAAGCAGCGTCAAGTAATCTATTAATATATAAACGGTAGAGGACAATTTGATATTAAAGATTTATAATCTTTATTATATATTTAGAGTGATATCTACTTATGGAATAATGCATTTATTATGAGGTGCCCTCATGATTCAAATGTCTAACTCATAAGAAATCATGGTATATGTGTTATACATATGAATTTATTCCTTAAATCTAATTTGGGTTTCTTCCCAATTCCACCTTTAATTATACATTCATATTATATAAGTTTAATTCATATATAAATTTTATAATTTAATTAAGTTGAATAAGTTCTTATGTATATTATACTAATTAAACCTTATTTGATTAATTAACATTCCCAGAACCTGCAATCGTGCGGGAGCCTCATGCTCGGGGTTCCACCTTCTTCTTCTTCTTCAATTAATTATACGTTATTCAATTAAACATTTTTAATTGGTTACGTATATCATAACATTTAAGGTTATACACATATATCTTTGTATATGTGTATTTTATTGTTTGTTAGTTAACTTATTTCGTTAAATACTTTTAATTAAATATTAATTTCAAAAATTTCTTATATAGACACAAATATACTTGCATCGTCTTAAACAATTTAAGATAATGTAACATATATCATTATAAACATTATACTTTTATATTCTTTAATTAATTAACTACTTATTGTTTAATTTATTAATCTTATTAATAAATATTAATTTTTTGATATATGTTTTATTATATTTCCAAAACACTTTTGAAAGTTATATTATAACATTTATAATATGCAAAGTTTTCAAGACCAATTTTGAAAATTGCATTATAACATTTATTTGTAATTCTTATTTTAACTTTAACTTTTAAATTTGAGGTCATATTTTAGTTTCAAAACAACTTTGAAAATTAGTGCAAAGCCCAATCCAAATTAGGTGTTTTCTACTAGAGGCAACCTTTAGCCTCACATCACCTTTTGTTCTAGGCCGATAGCTAGCGAGGCAGAGTACTTGATTACTCAATCCTAGACAATATTTTTCTAGGAAACCAAAATTGGTAAGCTTAATTAGTTAGCCCTGGCATGACTAGTTTAGA
The DNA here is from genome assembly GCA_030765085.1 of Allium cepa. Taxonomy (NCBI): domain Eukaryota; kingdom Viridiplantae; phylum Streptophyta; class Magnoliopsida; order Asparagales; family Amaryllidaceae; genus Allium; species Allium cepa. Next base: position 949,904,255 of record CM060934.1, on the reverse strand, counting down.
CCATATAGACTATTTGGCTCTGATACTATAGAAGGAACTGGGCCAGCATACAGTAGATCAAATGGGTAAATTTCAAACTTTTTTGCTTTTTTGGATCTTATTGGACCCATGAAGTCTACATTTATTTATATCTTATCTAAATTATGTTTAAACAAAATTGGTGTTTATGTTTTGTCTTGATTTTATATTTGTGACACATAATGTAAACTTGTGTACCATATACATATGTATGTGCACGTGCATGTGCAATATATAAAGCGTACGTAATTTAACATGCCCATATATAGGTGCTGGTAGTTGTAGCACAATGGAAAAGTTAGCCTCTTTACATACATATGTGTTGTCTATAATATATATATATATATATATATATATATATATATATATATATATATATATAAGTATGTATGTATGTATGTGATAAAGTTAAGTGTAATATCAAATTAAACTTATAGAATATTTTGTAAATATAATAGTTATCTTCTATATTTGAAGTTATTTAAATGAGTAACCTCTAAACATAGTAAGATATTATTCCATAGAAGGATATTATTGTATCAAATCTAGATCTTAATATATGGTTAATTATGATATCAAATCTAAATCATGATCTCAAAATATATTTTAATTTCAAACTTAAGTCAATAAACTAAAATTACACACACATACTCTTGCGAGAATAATTTATTTTTTCCAAAATAATCATAACCAAAAAAATATGTTTGAATATTTAAATGTATATATAAATATTATAATTCAAATAACATATATTTTTAGATCTAATATTAACAAATTTAGTTAAAACTTTTAACTTAGGTAAGTAATAAAATCTTATAACTTTACATAATAAACTACTTTACAATTTTTTTTAAAAAAAAGGAAACTTCTTTACTTTTGTGAAAAAAATTCAAATCTAGACTTCGTATCAAAAAATATGTATATTTTCTAAATAAAATGGAACTTTAGAATCTGTGTATGTAACAGTATGATTATTCAATATATATATAATCACGTATTTCATTTAATAGACATAGATACTAAAACAATACATTATATTATAATATTCACACACACATCGACAAAATTTGAATTCCCTTTTATTTTAGAAGTAATAACATACACACACACATGATTCAACAAAATATATAAACATGCTATACACTTTAAACTTACGTAAATTTAAATCAGTTTTGTTTAAAGCCTCTTTCAAACATCATAAATATTTTGAAAATTGAAGTATTACTTATTTTTAATTCCATGGCATGAATCATATATGCATGTATATATGAGAAAATTTTAACCATAATTTATTTAAATATTTATGTATTAACATCTCGTGTTAACAACATAAATATATAATGATTCACAATAATGTAATTAATCCAACTATATATAAAACAAATAATGACCGAATATACGTATATAAGTTGTAAATATTAATAATACATTGCAATTGCCGAGGGAATACACCTTGAATGTTAGATCTAAGCACTGCTCTTGAATTACCATTCGACACTACCAAAAGACAATTCAATTGAGAAAGCTGTAGACCAATGTCTAGATTGTAATTGAATTTGTGTTTTTGTTGCTTAAACCAATAGAGAGGGGGAATGAATTTTCATCTTGGTATGGGGAATGGTAATGTCGGCTTAAAAACCAGAATAACATTTTAGAAAAGAGTGTCTAACAGTGTTTAAATAGCATAAGAAAGAAGGGGGTTAAAAATGGAAGCGTATATTTTTCTTTCCTTCGCCATTTCACACCCTTTTGAAATCAAATTCCAAAGTCTTGCTCCCTAAAGCAATAGCCTCCATACATGCTCCATTTTTAAGTCTCAAACAGTCAAGCCAGATCAGATAATTTACATTTAAATCAGAATTTAAAAGTACATTGATATTGTATATCGATAAGTGTGCACATGACTTTTGTACACACATTATCTTCAATACTAATCAACATAAATCAAAAATATTTATAATTAATATATGTTAAATATTAATTTATTTAATTAGTTTATAGTAATTATAATTTAATCAAATAAGGAGGTAGATGGAGGATTCAACATTGCAGTTGTCTTGACTCTTTTGGAGTAAATTTGATCAACAATTAATATCATAAAATTGGAATATTAATGTGTAACATCCCCTACTTGGAGGCCCAAAACTAACGGCTATGGATGCTACGATCATCCAAGTTATTAATGCTCGGTGACCAAATACGGCGATATTAGATACATTGATACACAGAAACACAAGAATATGGAAAAAAAATAAACAACAGACAAATTCCACATTCCATTTTAAAATATTCCAAATTGATTACATTATCCCAGATCGTAGACCACATTCATATAACATATAATTACTACAAAATACGCCAAGAGCGATATATGAAGATGCCCCTTTGGTTGATCAGGGTATATAAATAGGCAAGAAAACAAATTTGCCTTTACAAACAAAACACACAGCGGAAATAAAAGAACTCTAATAACAAGCTTGCCTCCTGCACGTCCTCAGAAGCTTTATTCATCTAAAAGAACACTTGAAAACCTTAACTCTAAACCTACTTAAAATTAATTGAGTACTGGAGAGTTTAAGGGGAAAACAAAAACCTCGAGTCAGACATAAAGTCTAGTATGAATAATAATTTACCGTTTCAAACCATTTAGATATCTAGTGAGACCACGTCGCTTAGTGGAATGAGTTTTCCCCTTACTAGTATCCTCAAGCATCTATAAAACCATATATTGTGCTCCTATATCCACAATGGTTAAAACATAGTAATTTTTAAACCATTATGATGATATGCAAAATAAGTAAAACAAATATGGATTACCCATCCCCATTCATTCCGACTACCCGTCTCAATTGTAGTTTCTAGGTATACTATTAACCTGTTAAGTGTTAATGGACTATCTATTCAATATCATAGTTTTTATGGGATCATTAAGAACCTATATATTGGTAACTCCAATACCTTATCTCTTATCCTGGTTTTCATGGGCTAACTAGAAACCTATCGATCGCATGCCAATATCTTAATCCGAATGTAGTTTTCATGGGCTAACTACGAACCTATTGGCCCCTACCAGTATCAAATCATAGTTTTCATGGGCTGGCTATGAATCTATTGGCCACTGCCAATATCATTGGTTATATTCAGTTTTCATGGGTTTACTGCAAACCTATTGGCCCCTGGCAATATCTTTAATTAAAATTTTACATTTCTTAAGATATATTCACTGTTGGGTCAACCTAACTAGTTATTCTGCCCTTCCCCAAAGTACAGTTATGGGTTGACTACAATGTGATTAAGTATATGAAGAAGTAGTACTTCTAAAATCTTTAGTTATGCAATGGTATTTCCTCTTTAAAAGTGAGAATGGGTTATTTGTTTTGAAACTTTAAAACATCATCTTCAAAACCTCTGAATTACCTCCTTCGAAAGCGTAAGATTCTTTTCAAAATGTAATAAGCATACCTTTCGAAGCCCTTGTTAAATTTTCACTTTCGAAACCAATGATACCTTTCGATGGTATCAAAATTCTCTTTAAAACATTGCTTCAAAACAAATAAAAGTACTTTGTCGAAAGCATTGGGTTTACTCTTTAAAGCATCCTTTGGTTCAAAAATGATTATATACGAAATTATCTTTTTGGAAACCACTTATAAAATTGTTTTGGGAAAAAATTGATGGTGTCGAAACCATCTAGTCAAAAGTGTAATGCTTTAAATTAAAACTTGAAAGGATAGAGTCGAAACCCCCTTCCGACTCCATTGCTTCAAAACCCTCAACCCCTTTCGAAAGCATTCAGAAAAAAGGCTTAGTTTACATTAAAATAGAGGTAACCCTTCGACAGCACAGATGACTGCAATACAGTTGGAAGGTAAATTAGTAGCTTGGACTTGACCAAGCTTGGTCTCAACTTGCTCGAAACCAATCCTTTCGGAAGCCCTTATTTAAGGAAAAAGCTACCCCTTTGAAAGCTTATTTTATAAAGTCCCTTTTGAAAGAATGGCTTTCGACTACATTGAAAGCTTTAAGTAAAACAAGATAGGAATTTAACTTTAGAAAACAAACTAAGGTTTCGACTTTATAGGGTATCGAACTGGTCGAAAGCCCTTCAAAAACTAGGCAGGCGCTTATCTTTTGAAAGTGAACCTTGATTTTGACCCTGATGAAAGCATTGCTTTCGACACCCTACATTTCGCTACTTACCAATTCACTTCATACCAATTTCATTGATACCATGTGCATTGGTTTCGAATCTAATGATTTCGACTGGGTTGATGTGGAGGTAAAAGAGTCGAAAGGTGCCTCCGAATTAGCCGGAACATACTTTTTCGAAACACTGATTTGTAGCTAAGTATGGCAATTACTTCATAGCTAACCCGCCTATTGTAATTCTTTGATTGGTTACTTTAAAACTTTTCGAATACTTTACAATTATAACCCCCAAATTAAATCAGATCCAAAGCAAAGAAATTTTTACGTTTAAGCCCTTCCATTAACAAAACTGGTATTTGCAAATAAATCCCTCTCGTGAAATAATTTATTTTCCCTAGTAAATCAATTTGGGAAAAAATTTCAAAAATCACAGAAATTCAATTTTATAATGTAATCAAATGTACCAAAATTTTAGACCCAATTTCTTCTTGAAATACTCGAAATAAATTTTAAACCCAATTATATCATATTTTCCTTTAGAAATTCATAATAAATTTTCCATAGCTCAAAAAATTATGAAAATCAAAACCCTTCTCTAAAATCATGTTTTACTTATCATAAAAATATTTCATAGTAGTATAAAATAAAAAAAATCTCAGTTTTACCCTAAAACTGTGCTAATTCATATGCAATTGAATTAAATTAAATCAAGCATAATGTAATTCAAGCATGTCATCGTACATAGCATCTTAAAAATGAATTTAATCGTAATTTCGAAAACATATAATCATAAAATAAAATAGAGATGGTATGAAATTATTATTCATCTTAGATATGATAAGGAATTTGAGATTTATTATTGATTAATCCTTTCTAGCTTTGATCCTTAGCTTTAGATTATAATCTTCCTCTTTTTCCTCCTTGTTAATGGCCGGCTACTAGAGTTTTTAAATTTAATTTTGAGTTGAGAAAAAATGAATGCGTATGGACAAATACAAAAGATCATAGCCATGTAAAATGAAGAGGTTATTTTACTAATATGCCTGTGTGAACTAATTAATCTTTAAACCAATTAAAGCCCATTTATTTAATTATTAAGCACCGCCCTTTAAATAATTTATTCAAATCTCAATCCCTTTTTCATCATTATTCTATTTAATTTATCTAATTAAATTTTCTGAATAATGTTATGTAAAATTAGGGATTTACAGGCTTTCCCTTTAAAGAATTTCGCCCTCGAAATTCAGTAACGTCTAAATACTAAACATAGCAATCATCCATAACAACTCCTAACAACCATACTAGTCTAACTAGCTAGCAACTATCTATATAATCTAATACAGACATACCCTCCATGCAGATCAGGATAAGTATCTCTAACCCTTTCATTTGTCTCCCAAGTACAGTCTTTCTCGTTGTCACCCCACTGAACTTTCACCAACCTGATTGTCTTATTCCTCAATCTTTTCTCATCTCCAGCTGCAATCCGAATTTATTGACTAAGGAAAGTCAAATTAGGCTCTACTATTAAGTCTTCCAACCCTGTCGGAGGAATAGTAGTCTCTGGATCATGCACATGCTTACAAAGATGAGATACATGAAATACATTATGGACACCTACCAAACTGCTAGCTTTCTAATCCTCTCTATAATCTGGAATGGACTTACATATCTTGGGGCCAACTTCCCAAACTTTCCAAATCGTATCGCACCTTTCATTGGTGATACCTTAATGAAAACCTTATCTCCAACTAAGAATTCTAAGTCCTTATGCCTCTTTTCTGTGTAACTCTTCTATCGTGATTGAGCTTCCTCCATCCTTCCTTAGATTAACTCAATCTTTTCTAACGCTTCTCTTACTAATTCTGGACCTAAGACTAATCTGTCTCCAGTCTCCAACCAACATGTTGGTGATTTGCATGGTCTTCCATACAAAGCTTCAAACAACGCTATTCCTATACTTGTCTGATAAATGTTATTATAGAAAAACTCAACCAAATGTAGATGATCCTCCCAAGATCCACCAAATTTCAATACATAAGCTCTCGGTATATCCACGATTACTTTGTTGATTCTCTCTGTCTGACCATCTATCTAAGGGTGATACGCAATACTCATATTAAGCTTAGTATCCATCATTTCCTGTAGACTCTTCTAGAATTCACTAGTGAACAAAGCATCTTTATTATTGACTATACTACTATGAACTCCATGAAGTCTAACTATGTTCTTTTGGAATAACTTAACAAAAACATGGGCTATTCTGGTTGACTTAACTAGAATGAAACGGGCACTCTTGATCTATCTGTCCACTATAACCCATATATTTCCATTACCTCTATTTAGCCTTGTCAACCCGTCTATAAAATACATAGATATCGAATCTGTGACGATCCAGAATTTTGAACATTTGGAAGTAAAATATTTAATTGATTTTAAATATTTGGAAGTTAGTTTAACTTGAATTTCAAATATCAGGATTTATTTGGCAATTGAATTTTTAAATTGAATTATTAAAGTTGGGTAAATTATTTAATCTTCAGTTTTGAGCTTGTTAAAAATAATTTAAAGTCTTGTAAAATCTATATTGATAATACTGAAGGTAATAGAACTTTTAAAATTGAATTTAAAAGTGATTTGTTCAGTTTTGAATTTATATCATTTAAATCGATATTTAAAAATAGCTTTCAAAGCACAGTCTCGGATTTCGAAAAAATCAGTTACATTGGATCCGTAATATTGTATCATTGTCGGGTTTCAATTTCCATAGCATTCGGAATTGTCATGTGATCGTACGATGAGCAGATGCGTTGAAAATTTTATCGAAATTTCAATTTAATAGTTGGTCCAGAAAGCTATCCTCTCCATACGATCAAATTTGGACTCGGAATAGGGGTTTAATCTTATAAACGCCTGGCGGCACGCCTCGGTTGGAGATCGAGATTTCGAGTTGCATTTATCGGAACGATTCAAATTTAAAAAAAAATATTATTGTACAGTAGGTTATAAAACAAATTGTCTTCTTAAATTTATAAATTTATTTATGCATGTATAAAAAAGGGTAGAACGGCGGTTGTTAGTTACAAAAATTATTTTATATATATGAAATCAGAAATGAAAATATATATATATGACTTTGGGAATATAGTAATTTATATAAAAATTTGATTTTTAAATCAATACAAGTTATTTTCAGTATTTGCAGTTTCAAAAGGAAATTTAATAATCAGTTAGTTCAATCTATTTAAAAGGGGAAATTAATTGTTCATCTAGTCAAATATTAATAAAATTGTGAATTGTTTATACAAGGTCTAATACAATAAAGGAAACAATCTTGAATGAAAATGGATTGCATGCAAAGCAAAGGTGAGATCTTCTTACTCAATCGGATTTTCTGATTTAATTTTAAATAGTTAAATTTAAAATTGTTGATAGTGTGCATGGATGATAAATTATTATCAGTTGTATTGGATTAGACCCTATGCACCGCATAATAGCAGATGATATTATATTGAACCCATATACCACGGTATTCCACCTCGAAGTGGAATTGGTATTATATATGTATTTGGAGTGATTGATTTATCGCATTATATAGCAAATGAGACCCTATGCACCGCATAATAGCGGATGATATTATATTAATCTCATATACCGCGATATTCCACCTCGAAGTGGAATTGGTATTTAATTGTTGTGCTAACATCTGTGGATGCAGGGAAACAGGTTGGAGAGATCCAACTGGATTCCTTAAATATTTGAATTTGTTTCATATGTTGTGTGTTGATTTATTTTATAATCTGTTTATAATTATATTTGTGATTGAAACCGTTGATGGCTATAATTTAGCTGAATGTATTTTTGGTATCGTAGAATACCAGAAATAAATAAAATTGGATTTTTGAAATTCGATTAGAAAGTTTATAGTAAAATTTATTTTTTGAAAATTGGATAAATATAAAAGAAGGAATTTTAAAAGTATAAGTTTTATTTTTGAATCCTATTGAATAAATTCCAAAAATATGGAAAAGGATTTTAATAAATGGACTTCAAGTAATATTATTCAAAAGTTGAAGAATTTATTTTAAAATAGGATATTAAATAGTTTGGAAGAGACAAAGTAATTTATTTTAAAAATAAATTCGGAAATTGATTTGGTGTTAAAAAAGTAAATCTTTGGGAAATCAATATGAAAATTGATTTGGTGTTTGAAAGTGAATATTTGGAAATCGATTTTTTTTTAAATGTAAATCAGTACTATTTGGAAAATTTAAATTCATAATGGGAATTTAAAAAAGGAAAGGGAAATTTGTTGTAAAAATAAATATTGATTTATTTTTAAAGTGTGGAAAAAATTTGCGGATTTGGAATATAAATTGAGATAAATCAAGAAGAATTTATTTATTGATTTAAACGGCCCATTTTGAAATGGAAGGTGTATTTTCCTCGTAAAGCCGAGTATGTTTAAAAAGTAGCTTTCAAAATTAAAAGTTTTGAAGTTGGTTTTAAAAAGAATGTTTTGGAGAAACTACTTTCTTAAGTTATAAAGATTTATATTAGTTAATCATAGAAGTGATTATTTAAAGATTTAATTGATATTTGATTAAAAAATGGTTATTTAAATAATTACACTCTATTTAATAATTTTATTTTAAAATTATTTTGGACTTAAGTTTATATGAAATATCAGTATAATATTTTCATAACTAATATTTATGCAAGTGTTTTAAAATAGTTTTATTTTAAATGTTTCCAAATATATTTTGGATAAGTATTTTAAATTATTTTTAAAGTATTTGAACTCGGAAAATTTTCAGTAGAATTAAATAAACATTTGGACATTTATTCCATATGAGGAAGGTGATTTGAAGTTTGTTTTCAAAGGATTGAAGTGTGAAAAGTGATTTGAAATTTATTTTCAAAAGAATGAAATGTGAAAATGATTTGAAATTTGTTTTCAAATGGTTGAAGTGTTAAAATTATATCTTGCGAAGATATTTTGAAAATAATAATTGGAGGAAAATTATTTGAAATCCAGTGATTGTTGTGGACGTTGATTGATACTTAAATAACCGACTATCAATATTGACCTTCAAACGCCGTTTGAATTTCGATGCAACCGGGGGTTGGATTCCAAATGGATAGTCGAAAACCACATCGAATCTTTGTGATAGATCTTTTGTTTAAAAAATCAAAGTGGAAATTTGTTGTGATTTGTTTGAAATCTGAATGCAACACCTAATTTTAAAATAAGCGCTCGTTATTCGAATTAGCAGGGAGGGGACTTTGTGTCATAAAACCCATTCCGAATAATGATACGACGAAATGGGATTGCATTTGAAGATGGGGTTGAAGACAGTATATTTTTGAAAGCAAAGGATTACCTGTCGAATGTCTCTGCACCGAGTTGCTCCGGTATAGAGATTTTATCACCCTTTGTGATGGGGATTTTGGACGTGATTAGTGAATATCCGGATTTGTAAGGGCTTCTTTGAAGTGCCTTCGGTTTCTTTTGATCTCGGAACGGACTTGTATGGATGTGTGTCTGACATTTCACTTTGAGATGTAAAACTGGTTTCTATGAAATACATTTCTGTTGGTGGCGGAGAATTTATTCTCTTAGCTTAACACCCTTCTCTGAGACGTAGGAGCTCAGAGGTTGTGTAGTTGATGGCTACTAGTAATACATTCCCAATTTGGTAATGTGGCATACGAAGTGCTGCTGATCATTTGTTGATCGAAGCATGGCTTTGTGAAAAGTATAGCTTTATGGAGAGGCTTCGTTGGACCTCACAACCCGGAAATGGTCAAAACAGGAAGGATGCGGCAAGGTTATTTGGGGTAGCGCCCCTTGAAGGTATGTCATTTCCTTCTGGAAAAGGGTTGTATCTTGGTATGGAGCCCAGATATTTAACCTATGTGGCTACTGCAAATTTATTACAGTTTGTGTTTGTTGCTTTGTGGTTGAGGATCCTCGGTTAAAGGTCGCTAAGGACCAAGGGATATCATACACGTGTAGTAGTTACCTAGTTACAAAGGTAACCCAGCCTTGTGTTGATTACCTAGTTACAAAGGTAACCCGTCCTTGTATTGACAGAGATCCGGTTAGGTTCTCGAAATGTCCCTCCAGTGGCATACCCATGTGGCAAGAGGAAGTTCCTTAGGCTGATCATTTATTGAAAATCTAAAGAAACAATACGAGCCCTTTACGATTTCAATTATATAACCTGCCTCCTCAGGAGGTAGCTATAGAAGGCATAATATAATGGTATCTATGCTGGCTAAGATTTATATTATACTTTCGAAATGTTTTCCATACTATGCACTAATAATAATATCAAAAACGTTTTGTGTATCAAGCATATTTGACTATCATAAAGAGAAATCTCTCCCAAGTGTGCGATTGCATTGTGTGTGTGCTGGGAGGCCTTATGGTAATTTCATTTTTCAAAAGCATAACGGGTTTCTTTTCTTTTCTTTGTGAAAATAATTGTTTTTAAGATCTCACACCAGTCCCATGACTGACCTTGCTTAATACAACGTGATAGGGGTTTCTCGCTTTGCGTTTGGTGGTGAACGAGAGACTCTTACCCCTACATGTCCCTGGGGAAGGTTTGGTTAACCGGGTAGGTGAAGAAGTCGAAAGGCTGGCCGTAAAAGCTAGGGCAGGGTACCATTGTATGCCACTGCGGGACTGGGATGGTTGAAAAGCCTACCATTCGAGAGTGGCCACTGTTGATGGTTGAAAAGCCTAGACCATTACAAATTGGTATCCGAGCAATTGGTTAAGTGACAACCTTGGCTCTGATAGGGAATACTCATTGGAGATAGAGTCAGTAGTACTCCAGAATGGATTTGAGTGTATTAATTGATATGAGCGCGTATTTGTTAGTGAATATAAAATTGTTTTGTATTGTGTTGACTTATTGATTGATTGTTTACAGATTCTGGTCAGTGTAGTTTGGCCAACTGTATCGATAGGGTTTCTAAACTCTTGAACAAGATAAATCGACACTGTATTGTTTTAAAATTGGGTAAATGAAATAATTTTACACAAAACTATTTTGTATATACAAGGAAATGATTTTCCATAATTTTTTATAGTATATGGTTGCTTGGATGTTAGGAATTGATAATTTTAAATTATTATCATTATTATTGAATAAGAAATTGAAATGTATACAAATGGGAATTGTGAATGTAAATTGTAAATGATATTTATAATTTGAAATAGAATTCCAGAGAAATATTTGGAAATGTTTTTGAAAAGATTTGAAATTTTGGTGAAAAGTTTAAATCCCTTTTTAATTTCAAAACGATTTTCAAAGGTTTTGGTGGAAAATGTTTTTGAAGGGATAAAAGCACTAAACTCTTTTCGATCGCTAGAAAATAATTCCGATGATGATCGCGACATCATGGGTGTTCATTTTCGAGTTTCCAGGAGAGGAATTCTTGCCAAATTATTTTAAATGGAAGTTGTTTGCAAAAATTTGGGTTTGGTTTTGGGTATTCAAAACATATTTTGAATTAATTTCAAAAATGATTTTTAAATGTTGGAAAGACTCTAGAATCTGATAAAAATAGTTAAGGAACAAAAATTTATTAAGGTGGAAAAATAAAATTGTGAATGAATAAATGAATTTGCAATTGCAAGCAAATGAAAGTGAAATTGAATGTTGAAATTCATTTCGAATTTGTAAGTAAATAGAATTGGAATTGGAGTTGAATTCGATTTGTGATAAACAGAACAAAGTATTGAAATAAAATTAGTAAGTAAAACTAATTGAAGAAATGACAGAATAAATATGGTTTGAAATGAACTGAATTCAATAAGTATAATGAAAGATAAATTGAATTCATATGGAATTGGAGATCCAGTTCAAATATAAGTAGATATAAAGCAAAGTGGTGAATTGAAAATAAATATAAGAAGTATATAAATACTTATATTGAACTTAAGAAATGAATGGAAAAATTCTTAAATAAATTTGGTATTCGAAATAAATAAGGTTAATGATTGAGTGAAGGTTAAACTGGGAATTGTGAAATGGTAATTGTGAATAAGTGAATGAAATCAATGTGAATAAAAGAAAAGAAAATTGATAAAGCTAATAATCAATTGATAAATACGTTGGATGTACGTATATTATTTATTCGCATAGCGATTTGATCCAGAATTCGAGCATAAAATTTCTAGATACTTATATCGATCCGAGTTAGGATTTTTCACTCGATTTTCGACGACGAACCCAGATATGGATTTTTGGTTGATTCTAGAAATTCTCTATCATAGTTTACGACTATGCAAGGAGAATGATGGTTTCTGATCAAAAAACTAGATCTGTGTCCACACTAGGAAGTCGGGTGGACGATACTAGTTCGGAAGTGAAATTGTGTGATTGAGTGAGCGATCGAATTTTGTATTGCATACGAATGATATATGTGTATCGTACGAGTTTGAATGAAATAAATATTGAATTTTTTGTAAAGATAAGTATAAAATGATTTTGAAAGCTATGATTGGATATTATGGCTAGTAGGATATATAGGTGATTTAAATGCAAAGCGAATTGATTTTGATTTTGAAGATAATTTAATTTGCTCGAAAAATGTATGTATTTAAAATTCCATATGAAATTTGATGATTTTCTTGTCTAGCCACTTGGCCTTTTCTTTTCTTTTGAAATCTGGGGGCTCGTTATGCCATTTTGTAGTCGAATCGAGCTAGCGGCACAAAGAAGACGTTGGCGAGATTTTTCAAAAATTTAGGGAGTTTGAAAATTTTTAAGAAATTTGAAACTTTTAAATTTTGAATTTAAATTTAAATTTGAAATGTCGAGTAAATAACGTTGTTTGAAAACTATGGAAGGTCTTGGAAAGGTAGTTGAAGTAATAATGGGTTTCTAATAAAAAGATTTGTTTGACAAGTTGATAAAACTATTTGGTTTTGGGGAAAATAGTGAACGGGTTAAGGATCATTCTTCTTAACTAGTAATTTCGAGACGAAATTCTTTTAAGGAGGGAAGGATGTGACGACCCATAATTTTGAACATTTGAAAATAAAATATTTAATTGATTTTAAATATTTGAAAGTTAGTTTAACTTGAATTTCAAATATCAGGATTTATTTTGCAATTGAATTTTTAAATTTAATTATTGAAGTTGGGTAAATTATTTAATCTTCAGTTTTGAGCTTGTTAAAAATAATTTGAAGTCTTGTAAAATCTATATTGGTAATACCAAAGGTAATGGAACTTTTAAAATTGAATTTAAAAGTGATTTGTTCAGTTTTGAATTTATATCGTTTAAATCGATATTTAAAAATAGCCATCCGAGGCACAGTCTCGGATTTCATCAAAACCAGTTCCATTGGTTCCGTAATGTTGTATCATTATCAGATTTCAATTTTCGTAGCATTCGGAGTTGTCGTGTGATCGTACGATGAACAAATGAGGTGAAAATTTTATCGAAATTTCAATTTAATAACTGGTCCAGAAAGCTATCTTCTCCATACGATCGAATTTGGACTCAGAACCTTTTCCATTGCGTTCGGAATAGGGGTTTAACATTATAAATGCATGGTGACACGTCTCGATTGGAGATCGAGATTTTGAGTTGCATTTATCGGAACGATTTAAATTTAAAAAATATCATCATACAGTAGGTTATAAAAAAATTGTCTTCTTAAATTTATAAACTTAAAAATTTATTTATGCATGTATAAAGAAGGGTAGAACTACGGTTGTTAGTTGCAGAAATTATTTTATATGTATGAAATCAGAAATAAAAATATATATGACTTTGGGAATATAGTAATTTATGTCAAAATTTGATTTTTAAATCTATACAAGTTATTTTTAGTATTTGCAGTTTCAGAAAGAAATTTAATAATCAGTTAGTCAATCTATTTAAAATGGGAAATTAATTGTTCATTTGGTTCAAATATTAATAAAATCGTGAATTGTTTATAAAAGGTCTAATACAATGAAGAAAACTATCTGGAATGAAAATGGATTGCACGCAAAGTAAAGGTGAGATCTTCTCACTCAATCGGATTTTCCAATTTAATTTTAAATAGTTAAATTGAAAATTGTTGATTTTGTGCTTGGATGTTAAATTATTATCAGTTGTATTGGATTAGACCCTACGCGCCGCATAATAGCGGATGATATTATATTGAACCCATATACCGCGATATTCCACCTCGATGTGGAATTGGTATTATACATGTATTTAGAGCGATTGATTTCCCGCACTATATAACGGATGAGACCTTATGCGCCGCATAATAGTGGATAATATTATATTAATCCTATATACCATGATATTTCACATCGAAGTGGAATTGGTATTTAATTGTTGTGCTAACATATGTGGTGTAGGGAAACAGGTTGGAGGAATCCAACTGGATTCCTCAAATATTTGAATTTGTTTCATATGTTGTGTGTTGATTTATTTTATAATCTGTATATGATTAAATTTGTGATTGAAATCGTTGATGGCTATAGTTTAGCTGAATGTATTTTTGATATCGTAGGATACCAGAAATAAATAACATTGGTTTTTTGAAATTCGAGTAGAAAGTTTATAGTAAAATTTATTTTTTGAAAATTGGACAAGTTTAAAAGAAGGAATTTTAAAAGGATAAGTTTTATTTTTGAGTCCTATTGAATACATTCCAAAAATATGGGAAAGGATTTTAATAAATGAATTTCAAGTAATATTATTCAAAAGTTGAAGAATTTATTTTAAAATACGGATTTTAAATAGTTTGAAAGAAATAAAAGAATTTATTTTAAAAATAAATTCGAAATTTGATTTGGCGTTAAAAAAATAAATCTTTGGGAAATCAATATGAAAATTGATTGGTGTTGGAATGAAAATCGATTTGGTGTTTGAAAGTGAACATTTGGAAATCATTTTTTTTTAAAATCGTATATCACTAGATATTTGGAAAATTTAAATTCACAATGGGAATTTAAAAAGGAAAGGGATATATTTAAAAAAAAAAATATTGATTTATTTTTAAGTGTGGAAAGAAATTTGCGGATTTGGAATATAAATTGAGATAAATCAAGAAGAATTTATTTATTGATTTAAATGGTCCATTTTGAAATGGAAGGTATATTTTCCCTGGAAAGCCGAGTACGTTTTTAAAGTAGCTTTCAAAATTAAAAGTTTTGAAGTTGTTTTAAAAAGAATGTTTTGGAGAAACTATTTTCTTAAGTTATTTGAAAATCTTTAGAGTAATTATAGAGGTGATTATTTAAAGATTTAATTGATATTTGATTAGAAAATGGTTATTTAAATAATTACACTCTATCTAATAATTTTATTTTAAAATTATTTTGGACTTATGTTTATATGAGATATTAGTATAATATTTTCATAACTAATATTTAAGCAAGTGTTTTAAAATAGTTTTATTTTAAATGTTACCTATATATTTTGGATAAGTATTTTAAATTATTTTTAAAGTATTTGAACTCGACAAATTTTCAGTGGAATTAAATAAATATTTGAAATTTATTCCACATGAGGAAGTTGATTTGAAATTTGTTTTCAAAGGATTGAAGTGTGAAAAGTGATTTGAAATTTGTTTTCAAATGGTTGAAGTGTTAAAATTATATCTTGCAAAGATATTTTGAAAAAATAATTGGGGGAAAATTATTTGAAATTCAGTGTTTGTCGTGAATGTTGATTGATCATTAAATAACCGACTCTCAATATCGACCTTCAAACGATGTTTGAATTTCGATGCCACCGGGGGTCGAATTCCAAACGGATGCTCGAAAGCCACATCGAATCTTTGTGATGGATCTTTTGTTTAAAAGATCAAAGTGGAAATTTGTTGTGATTTGTTTGAAAATCTGAATGTAACACTTATTTTTAAAATAAGCGCTCGTTATTTGGATTAGCCGGGAGAGGACTTTGTGTCATAAAACTCATTCGAATAATGATACGACGAAATGGGATTGCATTTTAAGATGGTGTTGAAGACAGGGTATTTTCGAAAGCGAATGGATTACCTATCGAATGCCTCTACACCGATTACTCAGGTATAGGGATTTTATCATCCCTTTGTGATGGAGATTTTGGATGTGATTAGTTAATATCCAGATTTGCAAGGGCTTCTTTGAAGTGCCTTCAGTACCGTTCGATCCCAGAACAGACTTGTGTGGATGTGTGTCTGACATTACACTTTGAGATGTAAAGCTGGTTTCTATTAAATACATTTCTGTTGGTAGCGGAGAACTTATTCTCTTAGCTTAACACCCTTCTCTGAGACGTACGAGCTCAGAGATTACGTAGTTGATGGTTACTAGTGATACATTCCCAATTTGGTAATGTGGCATACGAAGTGTTGTTGATCATTTGTTGATTGAAGCATGACTTTGTGAAAAGTGTAGCTTTGTGGACGAGGCTTCGTCGGACCTCACAACCCGGAAATGGTCAAAACAGGAAGGATGCGGCAATGTTATTTTGGGGTAGCACCCACTGAGGGTATGTCATTTCCTTCTGGAAAAGGGTTATATCATGGTATGGAGCCCAGATATTTAACCTATGTGATTGATGCAAATTTATTATACTTTTTATTTGTTCCTTTGTGGTTGAGGAACCTCGGATAAAGGTCGCTAACGACCGGGGGATGGCATACTCGTGTAGTAGTTACTTAGTTACAGAGGTAACCCGGACTTATGTTGGCAGAGATCCGGTTAGGTTTTCGGGACGTCCCGAGGCGTACACATGTGATAATAGGAAGTTCTCCTTAGCCTGACCATTTGTTGAAAATCCAAAGAAACAATACAAGCCCCTTACGATTGCAATTGCATAACCTGCTTCCTCAGGAGGTAGTTATAGAAAGCATAATATAATGATACCTATGCTGGCTAAGATTTATATTATACTTTCAGAATATTTTCCACACTATACACTAATAATAATATCAAAAATATTTTGCGTATCAAGCATGTTGGACTATCATAAGGAGAAATCTCCCCCCAGTGTGCGATTGCATTGTGTGTGTGCCGGAGGCCTTATGGTAGTTTCATTTTCAAAAGCATAGCGGGTTTCTTTTCTTTTCTTTGTGAAAATAATTGTTTTTAAGATCTCACACCAGTCTCATGACTGACCTGGTATTTATTATTCTCTTTCTGAACTCTAGGTGCCTACAATTTTCCACACGGGCAGCCTAGAGTCAGGTTATTAGTTATTCTGGAGCGAAGTCAGAAAAGAGACGCTGTGGAGATCAGGAGCAAGCTGGATAGAGAAGCGTATCACTTATACTATGTAGTGTACGCTGCATATGGTGGGTGTAAAGTAAATTTTCCATGTGAGTCAAGTTATACCAACTGCCAGTGTTGTATCGTGTTGTTGTAAACTCTGATGATGTATGTATAAACTAATATAATCCTTTGTTTTAAAGATTATTCATTTATTTATTATATGTTGTTCCACTACGAAGTGTGAGATTCTGTTGTTATTTCTGTTTCTTCTTCCATCTTCCTCTTCTTAAAACCTAATGGTTCGGTTTATTCGGTATTCGATTGCTCGACATTGTATATAGTGGACGTATTGATGTCAACTTTCGAAAGTCGAAAAATTAGGTTGTTACAGAATCTCATTTCCAAACTAGAATATCTAAAGGCTAAAGCAACTCACTTATTTTTTGATGTTAAGCTTTCACTTGTTGACCGTTTGCACACTCCATAACCCACAACCCAACATCTCTCTTCATGGTTTCCTAATAGAAGCTCATCTTCATATCATGATACATCTTAGTCCCCTCCAGGATGAATCGTAAACTTGGATTGATGACATTCTCTATGAACTTCTTTCCTCAAGTCCTCCACATTCGGAACACATAACCGTCCCTTCTTTCTCAACCATCCTTTTTGGTCAATGGTAAAATCCTTTAGATCATCGATATCAATTCCAACCTCAAGCCTTCTAATTCTCTCAGCTAACATTGGATCCTCCTTCTGCTTAGAAGCGATTTTCTCAATCAATACCGGTCGAACTTCTAAACAAAACAACTTGGAGGAACTCTGACTAGAACTAGCAGTCGATCTTAACTACACATCAAACTGACTAATGCTTCTAAATCCTTCCACTTTGCCAACATAGCTAACACCATGGTCTGAAGTTTTCTACTGAGAGCATCTGCTACCTCGTTACCTTTTCCTAATGTATACTCTTTACCAAATTCATATGCATCCAAAAACTCTAGCTGCCTCTGCTATCTCATATTCAACTCCTTTTGAGAGAATAAATACCGTAAAGACTTATGATCGGTATAAAGCTCAAACCTCTCCCCGAGGAGATAATGTCTCCAAATCTTCAATGCGAAGATCATAGCTGCCAACTCCAAATCATGAATAGGATATCTAACTTCATGCGGTCTAAGCTGCCTAGAAGCGTAGGCGACGATTTACCATTCTGCATCAACACTACTCCTAATCCAATTCCACCTGCATCTGTATACACCACCAATCCTTGGTTTCCTTCTGGAACTACTAACACAGATGCATTGGTTAATGAATGCCTTAACTTAAGGAATGCTTCCTCACATTTGTCGGACCAAAAAAATTTCACTTCCTTCTTGATTAGCTTACTTAAGGGTGCTACTATCAGCGAAAAATCCTTAATGAATCTCCGGTAGTAGCCAGCGTGTCCAAGAAAACTCCTGATCTCAGTCACTGTCTTTGGTCTCTTCCAATTACTCACGGATTCAATCTTATCTGGATCGACTGACAATCCTTTCTTTGAAACCATGTGACCAAGAAATTTTACCTCCGTCTTCCAGAAATGACACTTGGTAAACTTTGCGTTTAGCTAATTCTGACCCAGCGTCTCAAATACTACTCTAAGATGACATTCATGCTATCTTTCATCCCTAGAGTAAACTAGAATGTCATCAATAAACACCAACGTAAACATATCCAAATACTCTTTGAAAACTCGATTCATCAAATCCATAAAGAAAGAAGGTGCATTCATTAATCTAAATGGCATCACCAACCACTCATATTAACCATATCTAATTCGAAATGATATCAAAGGAATACTGTCCTCCACCACGCTTAACTAATGGAAACCTGTCGCCAAGTCCAACTGGGGAAACACTACGGCTCCACTCAAATGATCGAACAGATCATCTATTCTTGGCAAAGGACACTTATTCTTAATTATCCTTTCATTTAATTTACAATAGTCAATGCAAATCCTTAACGACCCATCTGGTTTCTTTACGAACACCGCAGCCGCTCCCCTAGGTGAACTGCTTGGTCTAATAAAACTCCTTCCTTCTAGATCCACCTGCTGCATCTTCAGTTCCTTCATCACATGGTGCCATCTGGCTAGGTGTTCTACTTACAAGTTCAGCTCCTGGCACATGATCTATTCAAAACTCAACAACTCTTTTTGGGGTAGTCCAGTGACTGGCATAAAGACATCTGGAAACTCTCTTGCTACCCGAACCTGACTTAACTCCTTTCCCACCTCCATAGCATTAAGCATAACAATAACATTACGGTCAGTAGTCTCTACAGAGAATATCACTCGGTTATGGAGATCAGGGTGTCTCAGTGATACTTCCCTATCTTGGCAAAATATTCTAGCCTCATACCTACCCAACCAATTCATACCAAAATGATTCTGATATCTACGAAATCAATAACATACAAATTGCTGGTAAATTTATGACCTAACAAGTCAAGTTCTAACTAGTCACATCTTAACCCTAGAGTTGCATACCCCCTTATATTGGAATCGCAACTCTTAAAGAAGTAACAATGTAGGTAGGTTCTAAACATAATCTATCAACCAAACACTAAGATATAAATGAATATGATGCACCGGTATCAAAAAGTACTCTAACTAGAATACTCTGAATCAAAAGCGTACATTCCATCACAGTCTTTCCTTTATCAGCTGGAGTAGGCCTAGTTGGTCCTATAACAAAAACTTTTTCTTTATACCCCTTAACTGGCTCTGGACACTGATTCTTGTTATGCCAAACTTGATCACAGTTGAACCATTTCACACTCTTCTTACTTGCAGCTTTCTTCCCATTTCCTGACCGTCATTCATTGGCAAAGTGACCCTTCTTGTCACACTTATAGCAAACTACCTTAGCCTTTGACTTCTTAGCAGTATCTCCCTTCTGGGATCCTTTCTTTTTAAAGAACTTCCTCTTCTTCTCCTGAGAACCCTGAGTTTCCACTGACTTCTCTTTAGCTAAATCAGCAAGTAACTCCTCGTAGAGAATGGCCATATCCACCACTATATTACAATGATCATGGACATGCGTCATGGTCATTCTAGCAAGCTCGGGCCTCAATCCCCGAATGAACATCGCATTCCTTTTTATTTTAGTATCTATAAAAACATGTCCATATCGAGATAGCTTTTCAAACCTAGTAACATACTCGACTACTGACATCACTTCTTGCACTAAATATATAAACTTTCTCATCGGCTCAGACTTAGCAAACTCAGATACAAACTTCTGCACTAATCTTGTTTTAAAATCATCCCAAGTTAACTGCTCTTCAGGAACTCCAACTGTGACATGATTCCACCAATGTAGTGCTGACCCTTATAACTGTCTAGAGGCCAATCTTTTCTTTTTCCCATCATTTAGACTCAAGTTAGTAAATATACGCTCACAATGCAACAGCCAATTATGAACCTCCATGGCACTTTCCATTTCCAAAAGTGGCTTCCCATTCAAAATGGTGTAATCTCTATTCAGCAAAACATAATTATTCCAAACTGGAGCCATCAGGTTAGCTACTCCTGCATTTCCAACAACACCAGCAGCAGCTCCTGCTTGCATCAAACCAACAAAGGATTGATACATCACCCCTAAATCTACAAGTGGATTTCCTGCACTCACATTAGCATCAGTATTTTGATTACTAGCATTAGCATTTCGACCTGGGTTCCTCCTAGTAGTGGGTCGAGCATTTCTATTAGTTGTGGTGCTTCCTCAATCGAGATTTCCTCTTCCGTTTCCTGCTTCCATATCTCATTTCTCATAAATTTGAATACGAGCCTTAGTAAGATACAGAAGAATGGTATAAGAGAGCAAGGAGTACATACTTATATTTATAACTATTTATATCAAATACAAGTACGTTACTATAGCGTTAACCCAAACCCTAATATTGTTATCTGATTCATTGGATTATGTTTGAAAAATGTTTTAAGTTTAAGTTTTTTTAAAAGTTTCATAAACCTATGCTCTGAAACCAACTTGTAACATCCCCCTACTTGAAGAACCAAAACTAATGGCTACGGATATTGCAGTCATCCATAGTTTTAATCCTCAGTGACCAAATATGGTGATATTAGATACATTGATACATAGAAACACAAGAATATGAAAAAAAAATTAAACAACAAAAAAAATTCCACATTCAATTTTAAAATATTCCAAATTGATTACATAATCCCAAATCGCAGACCACATTTAGATAATATATAATTACTACAAAATACACCAAGGGTGACATATGAAGATGCCTCCTGGGTTGATCAGAGTATATAAATAGGCAAGAAAACAATTTAGCCTTTACAAACAAAACACACACCGGAAATAAAAGAACTCCAATAACAAGCTTGCGTCCTGCACGACCTTGGAAACTTCATTCGTCTAAAAGAACACCTGGAAATCTTAACTCTCAACCTACTCAAAATCAATTGAGTAGCCGAGAGTTTAAGGGAAAACCAAAACCTCAACTCATACATAAAGCCTGGTACGAATACAACTTTTTTCCTAGAAAATACCTTTTTCAGTCGACTGGATTTACATCTTTAGTCGGCTGAATTGGTAGATTTAAAAAATATAAGATGAAGTTTCAATCGACTGATCTTCCAACTTTAGTCGACTTAAACTGTGTTATTTTGAGAAATTTGCCTATGAACTAAAGATTATTCTGTAACAAAAGCTAGATTATATAAACTTATTAATTTTCTAATTGTAATCTATTTAAAAAAATATTATTATTTAGTAGAAAATACGTACAGAATTTACTTCAAAACAATATACATGAAATCCTAGTTTCTAGAGGATTGTGAACCGTTAGTGTGCGGTTCAACCTTCGTTATTTCTTGTTATGGTCAGTTAGGTGACCATACATTATTATGCTCCCAGGAGTTTGGTGACACCTCAGGATGTTGGGGGCGTCATTCACAAGAATTTAGCGGCACTTGAGAACGTTGCGGCGATGGCTGATGCACACATTGTTTTGATGAAGACCTGCAAAACTTCAAAGTGACTTGTTCTAGAAAGTTAAGCGTTTAGCATTCACTTTCTGTTCATAGTACATTTCGCATTGCAGTTCCAAAGTATCTCTTTGGTAATGGTGAATATCATCAATTTTATCTTTCGTGGATGGATAACCACAACGTAAGTTATGTTTAGTTCACTTCCCCTGTGGCGTATATACAGTATGATGTATTGGAGATGGTGTGATCTTAACTGGAATATATATAGGAGTGGAGTTGTTGGAATTTTTTGACGATTCGGAAGTGGGATGCTGAAAACAATGGAAGACTGATTTGATCCTTCTTGTGAAGTCATTATGGTGTTTGTAAAAAAAACTTTTAAAAAGATATCGAGCTAAGAATATTATTGGAAGAAATGATGAAGAAAAAGGTTGAAGTGGGGAGTCTTTATATACTGGAAGATACTTTATTTTCAGGTTGAAAAACCTGTGGAACAAAATGATTATACGTTTATGGCCAAAGAAAGATTAGAGGTAGATAATGATGAGAAATGATGTCCACACAAGTAATTTAAGGTAGGTAAATATAGTGAAACCAAGAAATAACATAGCATAATAGAAATGCATACAACTACCTTACAAGTGACCGGAGATCAAGTATCGGCAGCTTCAGTTTTATATATATATTTATATATATATATATTGTTTTAAAAAAAGATTATGTTCTAAAGCTATAATTTTTGTAATTATAAGTCCCGCGGTGATATAATACCTAATTCTTGATGTAATTTAATAAAATTATTTTCGTTTAAAGGTTTTGTAAATATATCAGTCATCTAATTTTCTAAAGATATAAATTCTAATGTAATATTGCCTTTTTCTATATTATCTCGAAGAAAATGATGTATGATATCTATATGTTTTGTTCTTGAATGATTTATTGGGTTTTTTTGATAAATTTATCACACTTGTATTATCACAATAAATTGTTGATTTCAAAAGATTTATTCCAAAATCCTGAAGTGTTTACTGCATGTAGATTACTTAAGCACATGCCCAAGTAGCCAATATATATTCTACTTCGCACGTCAAAAGTGAAACATAATTTTGTTTCTAACTAAACCAAGATACTAAAGATCGTCTAATAAAGTGATAATTACTACTAGTACTCTTTTGATCCGTTCGACATCCCCCAAAATCAGCATCACTATATGATACTAGTTCAAAAGGACATTTTTGGATAAAAGAAGCCGTAATCTTTGGTCTTTCTTAAGTATCTCAAAATTCTCTTTACTGCCCGCAAATGTGATTCTTTGGGATTTGCTTGATATCATGCACACAAGCATACACTCAACATTATATCTAGTCTACTAGCAATTAAATACAGTAATGAACCAATCATACTATGATATATTTTTTGGTCAGCACTTTTGCAATTTTCATCTCTATCGAGGTAGAATGTAGTACTCATAGGAGTTGGTTTAGAAGAAGTATTTTCCATACCAAATCGTTATGAAATTATTACAATATTTTTCTTGATTAATAAAAATTTCATTTTTTAGTTGTTTAGTTTGTAACCCAAGAAAATATGGAGTTCTCCTATGTGAGACATTTCAAATTCTCTTGTCATAATTTCTGAAAATGCTTGACATAATTTTTCGTTTGTGGAACCAAAAATAATGTCATCTACATAGATTTAAAGTATTAAAATATCATTCTTATATTTTTTATAAATAAAATTTGATCTACTTCACCAATTTTAAAACCGTAATTAATTAAATAACTTTTAAGATGGTCATACCAAGCACGAGGTGCCAGTTTTAAATCGTACAAAGCCTTTTTTAATTTGTAAACGTGATCTGGATATTTTTCATGTGCAAATAAAGGAGGTTGTTCTACATATATATTTTCTTTTATAAAACCATTTACGAAAGCACTTTTTACATCCATTTGATATAGTTTAAAATTACTAAAACATGTATAGGCTAATAAATACGTATAGCCCCTACACGAGCTACGGGTGCAAATGTTTCATTATAGTCTATTCCTTCTTCTTGATTATAACCTTGAGCAACTAGTCCGGCTTTATTTCTAACAATATTTCCTTGCTCATCAGCTTTATTTTTTAAAACCCTTTTTGTACCGATAAGGGCTTGATCGTTAGGTCTAGAAACCAAGTCCCAAACGTTATTACGTTCAATTTGATTTAATTCTTCTTGCATAGCTATAATCCAGTAATCATCAGTTGAAGCTTCTTTAGCATTTTTGGGTTCAATATTTGACAGAAAAGCTACATGACCCATTTGATTTAGTTGATTTTGGGTTCTTACATTAGTATTTATTCCTCCAAAGAAATTTTCAACAGGGTGATTTTTTAGAAGTCTTGGTGGGGATCTTATTTCATTATTATTAGATAATTATTGTTTGTATTAATTTCAATATCATCGTCTAAGTCTTTTGATTTATAAATAATTTCTTCATCTTCTATTTTATAGATAACTTTGAAACTTTCATCGAATGACACAGAAGTGTTTCTTCGATTATTTTAGTCCTTTTATTATAAATTCTATAAGTTTTGCTACATTCAAAATATCAAATGAATATTCCTTCATCTGATTTTGGATTGAATTTACCAAGCTTATCTTTTGTGTTCAATATAAAACGTTTGGAATCAAAAACTTTAAAATATGATATATTAGGTTTTCTGCCATTAAAAAGCTCATATGGTGTATGTTTAGTTAATGGTCTAATGGAAACTCTATTAAAATATAACAAGCAGTTACTACAGCTTCCACCCAAAAATGCTTTGGTAGATTACTTCCATTTAATAAAGTTCTAGCACATTCTTGAAGTGTTCTATTTTTCTTTTTTACAACTCTATTTTGTTGTGGAGTTCTAGGAAATGAAAAATTATAAAGAACTCCTTTCTTACTACAATAATTTTCAAAGGATTCATTTTCTAATTCAACATCATGATCGCTTCGAATATTTTTAATTTTTAAAATTTTAATATATTGAATTCTTTTGGCAAAAAATTTAAAATTTTCAAAAGTATCACTTTTATTTTTCAAAATATCGTCCACGTATTTCTTAAAAAGTCATATACTATTACAAAACATATCTATTATGGTTTATAGACTGAACTTGAGTTGGTCCAAGAAGATCTAAATGTAATAACTCAAGTTGTTGTAATGTAGAAATCATTTTCTTTGATTTAAAAGAAGATTTCGTTAATTTTCCTAATTGACAAGCATCATAAATGCTTTTTACTCTGAAATTCATTTTTGATAGACCTTTAACTAAATCATTTTTAGATAATTTGTTTATTGCTTCAAAATTCATATGAAAAATCTTTTACGCCATAACCAAGGATCATTTTCTTTGGCTATTAGACGCATAATTGTGTTACGATTAACTTTCATATTTAATATATTAATATTTCTTTCTCTGTTCAAATATAAGGTTATTATTTTGATCAAAAATGTTGCATTTATTTTCTTAAAAGTTATATTAAAACCATTATCACATAGTTGAATTATACTTAGCAAATTATGTTTTAAATTTTTAACTAGCAAATCATTTGTAATATGAGGTAAGTTAGATGCACTATCATTGCTCACACCACCTTTGCCAATGATATAGCCTTTGAAATTATCTGCAAATGTGACAGACCCTTCATTTGAGTAGATAATGTTGGTCAGCGTATCTTTATTTCCTGTTATATGTGTAACATCCCGGATTTTTAAGCCATTGAATTTGAACATTTAATTCGTTTTCAATGTTAATGTGGATTCTTAATCGAGTTTGTAATGGATGGATTCGGGTTCAATCAATGAAATAAGCTATAATTTTTAATTATAGTAATTCCGGTTGAATTTGAATAATGGAAAAATATAATTAAATATTCAGGATTTAGAAAAAAGGGTAAATCTGGATGTAAATAGTGATAAAAATGGTTATAAAAATCTATTTTGAGTTATTTGAGTGTGAATAGTATAGTGGGAATTTTAGATGAATTTTTAAGTTGATAAGTTAATATTTGGGATTTAATATTAATTTAAAAATGAATTTAATATTTTTAAAACGCAATTAATCAGATTTTGGGTCTGGAATGAGCCAAAATGATTTGTAATGTGATCATATATTTTATATGATTTATTATTAAGGCACTAAAATCTTAAAAGTGAAAATTTAAGTGTTTTTGACAATTTTGAAATCGCTCGATTTAATCGACGAGTTAAAATAGCCTTCCGGGGCACAGTCTCGGAATTCGTCGAAACCAGTTCCATTGGATCCGTAATAGTTAGTTATTATCGGATTTCAATTTTCGTAGCAATCGGAGTTGTCGTTTGACCGTAGCAGCTCGAAACGCATCGAAATCGTTTTAATCGGTTTCATTTAAAATTTATCGTTTAATTCCGTAACTCGCACATATGACCGAATTAGCTTACGAAACCTGTTCCGTTGTGTCCGGAACGTAGAAAACCCTTGGAACGCCTATTGGTGCGTGTGATTTGGAGGTCGTTTGCATAAATTGTTAAATTGAGAATTTATGAATTAAAATAATATTAAACAATATTTATATATACATCTATCTTAGCAAACCCTAGATACATTATCTCAGCCGCCGTTGTTTTCATTCCAATGGCCGAAACTCAATTTCATTTCCTCTCAAAAATCTCGTGATCCAGGCTTCGATTTTGAAAATTTTCTACATGAATGTTGTAGATCGTGGAGAGATCTATAGACCCAGCGGATGATTCGAGCTATCATCGACGATGGAGGGAGAATTTTGGCTTCATTGAGTTGTCATTCGAGCTCGTCGTGTACGAGCAGGGATTGACCGAGTGTGCTCTGGTTTGGGCCGGGGGTGTAGGGGATGGAGGCGCATGTCGTGGTGGCCTTTGATCGATGCCCCTGGGGTCGACGGTGGCGCGGTGATTTTCTTTGAGCGCGCGTGCGTTGGATTTTGTTTTGCAGGGAGGGCCGTGTTCGCGTGGGAGGGGAAGAGGCTGGCTTCGGCCTTGATTTTGATCTACGGTCAGATCTTGGTTTGATAATAAAATGGAATTTAAAGGATAATTTGTTTTAAATTTTGTATTCAAACTTATAAAATTCATATCTATTTCATATGTAATCAGAATTTGACGAAATTTGCGGCGCCGGGATCGCAGCGTCGAGCATTACGCAGTGGTACAGTTTGGGAATCATTCCGAGCAAGTAGAAGTTTGAGTTAAATCGAACGTCGTTCGGTTAAATTTAAATTTCGAACGCTCGCCAAAACTCAAGGTGAGTTATTCTCACTCACATCTGGATATTGGCTGATTTAAATAATTAATATTTAAGTATCTGTGTGATTGGTTGAATATAATTGTTGTTATCAGTCTAGATTGATATTTATATGTGATTTGCTAATATTTTTTGATGCAAGGAAAACAGGTTGGAGGGATCCAACTGGATTCCTCACACTATAGAAATTATCTTTATAATTGATGTTGTGATCTGTTTATATATTGTGATGGATAACTCTGAATTAAATTGTACTGTGATATTGCTGGATAAGTATATACACAGAATTTTAAGAATAAAATAAAACAAATTGGATTTTTAAAGAAATAAAAGGAATGGATAAATAAAGAATTTAAGGGAATAAAATTTGGAATCTGGGTTGAGTGAAGAATGAAAATTTGTAAAGTTGGAAATAAAAATAAGTGGAACATTTATTAGTTGATAAATGTGAAAGTACGGATTTCTAGTCATAATTTCAATAAGAAATTATAAATTGTTAAAAATAACAATGGGTTATTTTGATAATAATGTTCCCTGGAAATTAAATTTGATTTCAAAAGAAACCCTTCAAATTAAATTAGCAATAAATTGCAAATTAGAATGTTGCAGAAATATTATTTAAAACCATTGAAAATTTAAGTAGGTATTTAGTTAAGCAATTCCTTAAGTATGATTTCATTAAATAAATTTATAATAGTTTATTTAAAAAGACCTTTAAACTTATACTTTGGAAGTGAATTTTCTGTGAATGGAAATGTGGTTAAGCTTCGTAAGAAGTTATTTTAAACCTGGGGAGGAAATTTATGTTATTAAACATAAATCTGAATTGAAATATAATCGACAGAATTTAAAAAATGGATTTTCTGGGTTGTTTGAGTGGGAATGAGTTGCCCTGGGAAAAACCAAATTCGAGTTTTAAACAGATTTTATTAAAAGAAAGTTTAAAAATTCAAACTTGTTTAAAAGAGTGTTTTGGAAATTATTATTATTTTAAAGTAATTATTGATAAATTAGCAATAGTAAATTTTTATGAATACCTTAGTAATTATTTTTACAAATAGATTTATTTAAAGGCTAGTTTTGAATAAAGTTATTTGAAATTATTATTAATCCTTTTAAAAATCTACTTTTAAATTTAGTTTAACTAAACTTTTATGTAAAACCAAGTTTAGATCTTAATAAATAGTTTTACTTCTCTTATTTTAAATTTATATTTTGAGTAAGTAATTAGAAGTAAATTTACGTATTTTAAAGTATATTTCAGTATAAATGTTTTAACTGTTTTAAATCTAAATGTTTTGAACTTGGTTATTCCAATGGGAATATATGGTAAAGGATTTACCTTGTAAAGGAAGAACTTTGGGAATTTTTTTTCAAATGGGTTCTGGAAATTTGAAAATATATTTGAGGCAAATAAAAAATGTGGGAAATTATTTATTTTGTGATGAATGTTTTATGAATATAAATTGATAGTTAAATCACCGACTATCAATATTGGACAAATACGTTGATCGTTTCGAAGAGACCGGGATCGAGATTTATTTCTCGTAAACCACTTCGATCCGGTTTGTACGTTTCGTGCGAAAAACGTGTTCGGAGTCGAAGATGGAGCAGTGAAGCGCAAGGGCTAGTCGCTACTAATCCTGAGGATATTTCCAAAATGGATGTGGTAGGAATAGTGCCTTCGGTTCCGTTCGAACTCGGGACAGACTTGTATGGACGAATGCTTTCGGTACATCGTCAGGTGGGCGATGGGCATTCTAAGTGAAACGTTCAAAAAGGTAACGCTTAGCCTCAAGCCTCATCAAATGGGAATGACCGAAAATCAGGGGATATGCAGCAAGGCTTCGTGGGTAGCCTCCACTGGAGAGTAAGGTCATCCCTGTCTAGATGTCCCTTTTTATTTCGGCTTAGTGGTGCGGTCGCTGATCCCCACCGCAGGGTGATCTTATTCGAAACTGTCCGTAAGGGATGGGTCCGGCCTTGTGTTGCAGGGGATCGGGAGTGGTCCTCGGTACGGTGATCTAGGCCCCGTACTGTGACAGGTGATACCCCAGTGCCTAGTCATTGTTGGAAATCCTTTCTCCCTACGAGCCTTGTACGAGTTTTGTTTGTATTACCCACTTTTGTGGCTAGTAGCTGGAATTTAACAGATGTAACAATTTCGGCTATTTTATAAGTATTTGTAAATAGACCCTATTATAATATCAGAGGATTTCTATAAAAAGTGTTTTAGCTATCGTAAGGTAAAAACCCGACATGTTTATTTGTGGCGTGGTTTACGAGATGCTTTTGTTTTTCAAAGGATTTTTGGAACTTTAATAATCAATTTGGATGCATTATTATCAGCTGGTATTCCAGATTGAATCGGGTGTTATTTCATTATAATGCTCGGGTCAGACCGAGTATTATTTGTTCAGGATAGGTTGCTATGGAGCAGGAGAGGTGCTGGAGTCCGAGACGTATCATTCGTATTTGTATATCTATATCCGCTGCTATGATTGTATGGATTTGTCTGATTGGAAATTTGACGAATGAGATACTTTGATGATGTGATGTATAAAACTGGTATAGTTTTCATTTTATGTAAAGTTATATATTTACTATTATATTTTATTCCGCTGCGACTGTGAGATTCTGATATTGTTTAGTATCTTCTTCTTCTATCTCTTCTTCTTAAACCAAATGGTTCATATTTCTGTGCCACTTGAGTTAACAGAGGTAGAATAGTGTTGATTCAAGGAGTACGGATTTGTGGGCTGTCACACTTGGTATCAGAGCTTAGGTTGGCGACAACCTAGGCTTTGGTGGGAAATTACTCATTAGATGGAGTCAATAATACTCTACAATGAGTTGAGTGTAATAATAAATATGAGAGCGTACTTGTTAGTGAATATAAAATTTGTTTTTATACTGTGTTGACTTGTCGGTTGAGTGTTTATGAATTCTGGTCGGTGCGGGAAGTACAACCGTATCGATAGGGGTTTCTAAGCTCTTGAACAAGATAAACTGACATAGTATCGTTTTAAAGTGGGTAAATGAAATAATTTTACCCAAAATTATATTTGATATAAAAGAAATAATTTTCTGAAATTATTATATATTTGGATGATTGGCTGTTAATATCTAAATCAAATAAGAATCTAAAATTAAATCTGAAATTTGAAATTGTTATAATGAAAATAAAATCCTACAAATATAAATTATATAAAAGGAAGAATAACTAAATTTAAACTAAACCAAAATTTAAACCCCGGAAGTTTTATAAAGGATTTTAAATGTATTGAAAACAAAGTTTGGAAATTTAAAATCCTGGGAAAGTTTGAAATGTTTGCTAGGGTGCTTGAAGGCAATATTGGAATATTATTTTGGAAAGTATTTTTGAATGGAAACTGTTTTGAAATGAATTTGGGAAGTAAGAAAGCATTGAACTCACTTCAGTCGCTAGGAAATAATCCTGATGATGTTGGCCACATCATTAGAATTCATTTTCGAGTTTCTAAAGTGATGGATTGCTTCCCTAGTACTTGGTTGTGGTATTGTTTGGACTAGTTGGGAATAACAGTTGTTTTGGAAATTTCAAAAGGAGGAAATTTTTTTTGGTATAAACAAGTTGTTTTGGAAAATCTGGAAATTTGATTGATATACCAAATGGGTATGAGTTGATTATTATTTCAAAATGGTTTTGGTATAAAACCGGGTAAGTTAATTTTGGAAAATTCTATTTAAATAATGGGTAGAATTAAAATAAATCAACTATTGGACTTATTTGGTGAAGTTGATATTAATAAGAAGGAAATGAAATTTTTAATCTTGGGATTAAAATTTAACCTGAGTAAATGGAAGTGAATAAAATAAATTGAAGTGAATAGAAAATTGGAATTTAACTTGGATAAGTTAAAAAGAATTGGGTTTAGAATTAAATTGACTTGGATTAAATTGAAATCTAAGATGACTTGAAATTGTGAGTCATTGTGAAATGAATTGTACCCATGAGCTATTAAGTGTTATACTTGTGATCTGAAAATTGAGGATTTAAAATGTGCAAAGGATTAAGGTGAAAGAAATTTATATCCTTAAGAATTCAGATATATATATATATATATATATATATATATATGGAAATTAGAATTGTGATTATAAGATGAAGTAACTCAAATGAGCAATATAAGCATTTAAATAAATAAGTTGATGAGCTTATGAATAGAAAATGGAATTATCATCACAATTGGGAAATAGTTGGATGGTATGGTGAATTCAAACTTAATCTGAAAAGAAATGTGAATTGAGATAAGGTAAAGTGAGATATAAAAGAAATGAATGAACTTAAGATAGTAAATAAGTTTTGAACTTGTATATGGAGAATTAAATTGAATTGAATTGGATTTAACTTCAATTGAATGGAATTGAGATGGATTTGGATTTAATTAAAAACAAGATTTAATTGTGTTAAGAATAGAAATGAATGGAATTTAATTCTTATTTAAGATAGTAAAGGAAATGGTATGAATTCAAGATGGCTAAATAAATTTGGTTGAACTTGAGTTTAAATGGGAAAAGAATTGAGTTGAGGGAAGGTTAAATTTAATTGAAATGATATTGGATAATTAAATCCTCACTCAACTAAATTTTAAAGGAATTGTTTGAGAATGAATTTAGCGTAAGCTAAATTAAATAAAAAAGAAGCTTGAAGATGAATTTAGTGTAAACTAAATTAAATGGAATTAGTATTGGCATGGATAGAATTTTGATAGTTTGGTCAAAATTTGGAAGGTAAATAAAAATCCAATTGTGGCATGGAATTTAAATTTGTGGTAACAAATATTGAAGTGTGAATGAAAAAATGGAATTAGATTATAATGGTGATAGTTTGAATTGTGAATAAATTCAAAGGAATGAAATAATTTAAAGTGGTTTCTTTGCTAATAAAATAAATCTAAAAATGGATAAAATGAATAAACAGAGTGCATTAAAAATTTATAAATGGTTTGATTTGGGTAAGAATCAATTAAAATGGAAATAAATTGAGATATTATGGAATTGAAATCATTTAAAAATATGGTGATATGGTTATGGATAAGCTTATGAAATAGTTTTAAATGAAATTTGTGTAGATAATAAAATTGGAATGCAAGTAAATGGATTGGAATTGATTTGGACGAGAATCAAATGAAAATAAAATAAAATTGGTATAAGAAGATAATGAAAATATTGTGAAAATTGAAAGAACTTAAGCAACTTGAAAGAGAAAAACAAAATGATTGCGAATAAGCTTTATTAAGTACTCTTGAATGAAATTTGTTAGATAATAAAAATTGATTTGCAAGTGAAATGGTATTAATTAATTATTGTGATAAATTAAGGATGTATGGATTGTAAATAATCCAGGATGGAATGAAATTAATATAAACCTGAATTGGTTAATGAAATAAAAATGTAAGGAAAATTTAATTTAACAATTGCATTGGAATAAAATACTTGGCTTGTGAACTAGGCAAAACTGAATAAAATTAATATAAATATAAGTAGAATTAATTTTAATGGTTATAAGCTTAAGTGATGATTATTTGCTTGAATGACAAAAAAAATTGCATAAGAATTGGTTGTTTTGTTGCATTCAGAATTGTGTTGGTTTAAAGAAGCAAATGGAATTAGTTTTGACTTAATTGGAATAAATTGAAGTGTTATTAAGTGATTTTGCATATGAATGAAAATGGATCATAAAAGAAATGCAAATGTTTCAAGTTTAAAATAAATTTTGATTGTAAATCAAATTGGGAATGTAAGTTAAAGTAAAGAAATACAAGTAAAGCATATGTTAATCATATTGAAATAGAAATAAATTGGTTGTAATAAATATGAATGGTATATAGTAAACTTGAATGTAAATCATTCAAGTGAAATAAAATGAAGTTGGTTTGGATGAAAGTAGAATGGGCTAGAATCTTAATAAATGGATTTGAGTATAAATGTAAGTGAGTTATAATAGAAATGCAAAGGTAACAAATTGAAATGAAATTTTCTTAGAGAATCAATTCGAAAATTGGGTAGAGTATGAATTGAAATAGCGAAACATGTATGTAAATCCTTTGTGTGAAATAAAGTAGGATTTGGCATTAGAAAAGGAAACTTTATGCATGTTATAAGATATGGTTTACTTATGAAACCATGCAAATTGTTGATTTGATTATGAAATGGATATATTTGGCTTACATTTATATTGGAAATGTTGTTAAAATGTTCATATCTTTGGAAACTAATGAATTTGTTGAGTAAGTACAGGTATATGAGGCGTTCGATAGAGTTGGAGCGCATATATGCTTAAATATTAGCCGCTTGCTTTTAAAATTTGCTAAAAGGTACGCCTACGCATATATAATTTGGAAATGATATGTATTGTGTGATATATTTTGGTTTCCGACCGTGTGGGTCGATGTATATATATTTATTTGTATTGCGATATCGCGAAAGCTTCTCCGTGCATGGGGGACTCTGCCAAAATTTTTCGAAAATTTCGGGAGTTAGAAAATTTATGGGATTTTGGGAAAAATTTACTAACTTGGAAAGTTATTTTGATGTACGTTAGAATTTAAAGCTTTAGAGTAAGTAAAACTAATGAATGTGGGATTGGGCTAAATTTTTTTTTTGGAAAGTGAATATAAGCTTTTAACTAAGAAAATTGGATGAGTAAGTGAGTTTGAGCATAGTGTCTACCTTAGCAAATTTCGGGGACGAAATTTTTATAAGGGGGGAGGAATGTAACATCCCGGATTTTTAAGCCATTGAATTTGAACATTTAATTCGTTCTAAATGTTAATGTGGATTCTTAATCGAGTTTGTAATGGATGGATTCGGGTTCAATCAATGAAATAAGCTATTATTTTTAATTATAGTAATTCCGGTTGAATTTGAATAATGGAAAAATATAATTAAATATTCAGGATTTAGAAAAAAGGGTAAATCTGGATGTAAATGGTTATAAAAATTTATTTTGAGTTATTATCCCATTTTTGGTCAAAACTGGAATATCAATGTTGTGTGCATTTCCACCACGACCAAACCAAGAAGAAGCAGCCAGCAAGCGTATATAAGTCTAGGATTTCACTCAAGGTTCAAATATAAAAGTTCATTCGGTGAAACAATGCGAGGGTCCATTCGGCACTCCAACACTCAAGCCCATTCGGCAGTATGAAACGAGATCTCATTCGGCATTCGAAATACCATGGCTCATCCGGCATTCCCAATGCCGAGATTCATCCGGCATTCCCAACGCCGAAGTCCATTCGGCATTCCCATCAACTACCGGTCCAAACTCCCTCTCCATCTACCTGCCGAATCCAATCCCTGCCGAACCAACACACTTCCCCACACCTACCGGACCACCTTCGTGCCGAACCAAACTCCACCGAGCTACCACCGAACCATGCATGCCGAATAAACCTCCGATCCACCGAATCAACTTTCATTCCATACACTACCAAATGAACCACCGGTCCAGCCAACTCCTACCACCGGACCAAAGCCCTACCGGTCCAACACCACTCCCTGCATAGCCGAACCAAGCTCTATCCACTCACCACCGGATACACCTTCACCGAACCAACGTCCCACCGGACCAACTCCACTTCCATGAACTACCGAACCAAGCCCTTGCCGAACCAAAGTTGCCAGTCCAGATTGCATCAGCCCAGGCCCACCAGCAGCTATATACTTCCAGGACCTCTGCCCCCAGCCTCCCTCTATAAATAGAGGGGCAGGGGTACAACAATGGCAGACAAGTTTGAGAGCTCAAGCACGGAAGGAACTTTCAAACAACTTTCAATTACTTGTAACCAAAGCTTTGTACTTGTAATCTGAAGAGAAAGAGGAGAATAACATATAAAATGGACGTAGGCACGTTCTGGCCGAACCACTATAAATCTGTGTGTCTTTTACTGTTTAGTCCATGCTTTTTACATATTTGCATAAATCACCCAAATCGCTAAGAACAACATATAATCAACTAAATCGTACGACTTTGGGGTGTTTGCCCATTTTTTGCGCAAAAAAGTGTGAATAGTATGGTGGGAATTTTAGATGAATTTTTAAGTTGATAAGTTAATATTTGGGATTTTATATTAATTTAAAAATGAATTTAATATTTTTAAAATGCAATTAATCAGATTTTGGGTCTGGAATGAGCAAAAATGATTTGTAATGTGATCATATATTTTATATGATTTATTATTAAGGTACTAAAATGTTAAAAGTGAAATTTTAAGTGTTTTTGATAATTTTGAAATCGCTCGATTTAATCGACGAGTTAAAATAGCCTTCCAGGGCACAGTCTCGGAATTCGTCGAAACTAGTTCCATTGGATCCGTAATAGTTAGTTATTATCGGATTCAATTTTCGTAGCAATCGGAGTTGTCGTTTGACCGTAGCAGCTCGAAACGCATCGAAATCGTTTTAATCGGTTTCATTTAAAATTTATCGTTTAATTCCGTAACTCGCACATATGACCGAATTAGCTTCCAAAACCTGTTCCATTGTGTTCGGAACGTGGAAAACCCTAGAAACGCCTATTGGTGCGTGTGATTTGGAGGTCGTTTTCATAAATTGTTAAATTGAGAATTTATGAATTAAAATAATATTAAACAATATTTATATATACATCTATCTTAGCAAACCCTAGATACATTATCTCAGCCGCCGTTGTTTTCATTCCAATGGCCGAAACTCAATTTCATTTCCTCTCAAAAATCTCGTGATCCAGGCTTCGATTTCGAAAATTTTCTACATGAATGTTGTAGATCGTGGAGAGATCTACAGATCCAACGGATGATTCGAGCTATCATCGACGATGGAGGGAGAATTTTGGCTTCATTGAGTTGTCGTTCGAGCTCGTCGTGTACGAGCAGGGATTGACCGAGTGTGCTCGCGTTTGGGCCGGAGGTGTAAGGGATGGAGGCGCAAGTCGTGGTGGCCTTTGATCGATGCCGGTGGGGTCGACGATGGCGCGGTAATTTTCTTTGAGCGCGCGTGCGTTGGGTTTTGGTTTGCAGGGAGGGCCGTGTTCGCGTGGGAGGGGAAGAGGCTGGTTTCGGCCTTGATTTTGATCTACGATCAGATCTTGGTCTGATAATAAAATGGAATTTAAAGGATAATTTTTTTTAAATTTTGTATTCAAACTTATAAAATTCATATCTATTTCATATTTATTCAGAATTTAACGAAATTTGCGGCGCCGGGATCGCAGCGTCGAGCACTACGCAGTGGTGCAGTTCGAGGATCATTCCGAGCAAGTAGAAGTTTGAGTTAAATCGAACGTCGTTCGGTTTAATTTAAATTTCGAACGCTCGCCAAAACTCAAGGTGAGTTATTCTCACTCACATCTGGATATTGGCTGATTTAAATAATTAATATTTAAATATCTGTGTGATTGGTTGAATATAATTGTTGTTATCAGTCTGGATTGATATTTATATGTGATGTGCTAATATTTGTTGATGCAGGGAAAACAGGTTGGATGGATCCAACTGGATTCCTCACACTATAGAAATTATCTTTATAATTGATGTTGTGATCTGTTTATATATTGTGATGGATAACTCTGAATTAAATTGTACTGTGATATTGCTGGATAAGTATATACATAGAATTTTAAGAATAAAATAAAATAAATTGGATTTTTAAAGAAATAAAAGGAATTGATAAATAAAGAATTTAAGGGAATAAAATTTGGAATCTGGGTTGAGTGAAGAATGAAAATTTGTAAAGTTGGAAATAAAATAAGTGGAACATTTATTAGTTGATAAATGTGAAAGTATGGATTTATGGTGATAATTTCAATAAGAAATTATAAATTGTTAAAAATAACAATGGGTTATTTTGATAATAATGTTCCCTGGAAATTAAATATGATTTCAAAAGAAACCCTTCAAATTAAATTAGCAATAAATTGCAAATTAGAATGTTGCAGAAATATTATTTAAAACCATTGAAAATTCAAGTAGGTATTTAGTTAAGCAATTCCTTAAGTATGATTTCATTAAATAAATTTATAATAGTTTATTTAAAAAGACCTTTAAACTTATACTTTGGAAGTGAATTTCCGGGAATGGAAATGTGGTTAAGCTTCGTAAGAAGTTATTTTAAACCTGGGGAGGAAATTTATGTTATTAAACATAATTCTGAATTGAAATATAATCGACAGAATTTAAAAAATGGATTTTCTGGGTTGTTTGAGTGGGAATGAGTTGCCCTGGGAAAAACCAAGTTCGAGTTTTAAACAGATTTTATTAAAAGAAAGTTTAAAAATTCAAACTTGTTTAAAAGAGTGTTTTGGAAATTATTATTATTTTAAAGTAATTATTGATAAATTAGAAATAGTAAATTTTTATGAATATCTTAGTAATTATTTTTACAAATAGATTTATTTAAAGGCTAGTTTTGAATAAAGTTATTTGAAATTATTATTAATCCTTTTAAAACTCTACTTTTAAATTTAGTTTAACTAAACTTTTATGTAAAACCAAGTTTAGATCTTAATAAATAGTTTTACTTCTCTTATTTTAAATTTATATTTTTGAGTAAGTAATTAGAAGTAAATTTACGTATTTTAAAGTATATTTCAGTATAAAATGTTTTAACTGTTTTAAATCTAAATGTTTTGAACTTGGTTATTCCAATGGGAATATATGGTAAAGGATTTACCTTGTAAAGGAAGAACTTTGGGAAATTGTTTTCAAATGGGTTCTGGAAATTTGAAAATATATTTAAGGCAAATAAAAAATGTGGGAAATTATTTATTTTGTGATGGATGTTTTATGAATATAAATTGATAGTTAAATCACCGACTATCAATATTGGATAAATACATTGATCGTTTCGAAGAGACCGTGATCGAGATTTATTTCTCGAAAACCACTTCGATCCAGTTTGTACGTTTTGTGCGAAAAATGTGTTCGGAGTCGAAGATGGAGAAATGAAGCGCAAGGGCTAGTCGCTACTAATCCTGAGGATATTTCCAAAATGGATGTAGTAGGAATAGTGCCTTCGGTTCCGTTCGAACCCGGGACGGACTTGTATGGACGAATGCTTTCGGTACATCGTCAGGAGGGCGATGGGCATTCTAAGTGAAACGTTCAAAAAGGTAACGCTTAGCCTCAAGCCTCATCAAATGGGAATGACTGAAAATCAGGGGATATGCAGCAAGGCTTCGTGGGTAGCCCCCAATGGAGAGTAAGGTCATCCCTGTCTAGATGTCCCTTTTTATTTCGGCTTAGTGGTGTGGTTGCTGATCCCAACCGTGGGGTGATCTTATTCGGAACTGTCCAGTAAGGGATGGGTCCGGCCTTGTGTTACAGGGGATCGGGAGTGGTCCTCGGTACGGTGATCTAGGCCTCGTACTGTGACAGGTGGTACCCCAGTGCCTAGTTATTGTTGGAAATCTATTCTCCCTGCGAGCCTTGTATGAGTTTTGTTTGTATTACCCACTTTTGTGGCTAGTAGCTGGAATTTAATGGATGCAACAATTTCGGCTATTTTATAAGTATTTGTAAATAGACCCTATTATAATATCAGAGGATTTCTATAAAAAGTGTTTTAGCTATCGTAAGGTAAAAACCCGACATGTTTATTTGTGGCGCGGTCTTACGAGATGCTTTTGTTTTTCAAAGGATTTTTGGAACTTTAATAATCAATTTGGATGCATTATTATCAGCTGGTATTCCAGACTGACTCGGGTGTTATTTCACTATAATGCTCGAGTCAGAACGAGTATTATTTGTTCAGGATAGGTTGCTATGGAGCAGGAGAGGAGCTGGAGTCCGAGACGTATCATTCGTGTTTGTATATCTATATCCGCTGCTATGATTGTATGGATTTGTCTGATTGGAAATTTGATGTATGAGATACTCTGATGATGTGATGTATAAAACTGGTATAGTTTTCATTTTATGTAAAGTTATATATTTACTATTATATTTTATTCCGCTGCGACTGTGAGATTCTGATATTGTTTAGTCTCTTCTTCTTCTATCTCTCCTTCTTAAACCCAAATGGTTCGTATTTCTTTGCCACTTGAGTTAACAGAGGTAGAATAGTGTTGATTCAAGGAGTACGGATTTGCGGGTTGTCACAATATGTTTTGAGCAACCACTGTCTAGTATCCACTTTCCTTTTTTCTAAGGCAGTACCTGCAAAAAATATGAATGACATTGGTTCCCACCTTTTATTATGGTCCTAAGTGTTAGATCTTAGGAAGCCAAACCCAAGAGGGTTTAGAATTCCCTTTATAATTAAAATCTTTATTTTTATGAACTGTATTTATAAAAGATTTAATATATTTATTTCTGATTAAATTATTATTGGTTTATGGTACCTAAATTTTTACAATATTTGTGTTCCCAATTTCTTTCTTTTGTGTAAAAACCTTTGGTTTTGCTTTTGCTTGTACAAAATTGTTATGTAAATTTTTATATGATATAATAATCTTCTTTGAACTTGTCTTTGAAGAATTTTTATATCCTAAACCATTCTAATTAGTAGTAGCTTGAGAATTACTGATATCTTTAGAAAGATTCTCTCTTCCTTTATTAAAATTAGTTACATTTTTAGTGATATTCTCTAACTAGGTTTTGAGGCTAGTATTTTTCAATTCTAGAATTTTGACATTTGATTTAGATCATGATTTTCTAGAGCTAATGTCATATTCTTTTCTTTTTGCACTTCTACTTCATTTGATAGTACAGTGAGTTGAGAAGAAACATTAGACAAAGATTCTTGTGTATTAACAAGTTCTTCTTCTAAGATTTTATTATCATCTCTTAGCATATCAACTTCTATTTTAGTTTTGTTTAATTTTTCTAATGCATCTTTGTACTTTCTTTTAACTTCTTTGAGTTTATCTAACAGTTCTGA
Source organism: Allium cepa (assembly GCA_030765085.1). Classification (NCBI taxonomy): domain Eukaryota; kingdom Viridiplantae; phylum Streptophyta; class Magnoliopsida; order Asparagales; family Amaryllidaceae; genus Allium; species Allium cepa. The sequence continues at coordinate 949,863,663 of CM060934.1, read as the reverse complement.
ATTTATATCAATTAAATCATTAAGTTAAATCGCTTATATCATTAGTTGAAGCCATGAAGCAGACGTTAGCTTGTTCAGAATCGCTGTCTATGTTACTATCTAATGCTGAGGATGATTCCGAATCATCCCATGTAACTGAGAATGCCTGCTTCTTTGTGTATTTGTCCTTCTTATTCCTGAATCAGTCTTTCTTTCTATCAAGATAGTCTTTCTTCATGTGGCCCTTCTTATGACATTTATACCATTCGAGATTCAAAACTGGCGGTTTACTTGAATTGTCTCTCCTGTTATTTCCAAACTTCTTATTCTTTCTAAATTTTAAGAACTTTTTTGAAATTACATGCAATTAGTGCAATGTCATCTTCATCTGAATCTGAATCTTCTTGTTCAGCTTTAAAGGCAATATTCTTTTTATCTTGGAGTTGATCTCGTTCTGCCCGCAAATTAACTTCGTATGACAAGAGATTTCCAATTAACTCTTCAGGTTTGATGGTAGAAATGTCATTCGCTTCTTCAATAGCTATGACTTTTCATTCCCATTAATCCCTTAAAGAGTTTAGAATTTTTGAGACAATATCAAAATTTGAAATTTTTTCTCCTAATGCCAATAGTGAATGATGTATATCTTGGAATCTAGAATACATGTCATTTATGGTTTCATCTGGTCTCATTCTGAAATTTTGGAACTGATTTTTGAGCATAGATATCTTGGCTTTGTTTAACTTTGTTAGTTCCCTTATGTGCTACTTTAAGATTTCTCCAAATTTCATAAACTTTTGTACACATGGTAATTTTATTAAATTCATTTTATCTAAGGCAAAAAAATAACATATTCATGGCTTTTGCATTTGATGTAGCATCTAACTTTTGTGTGTTTGACCATTCTGCAAATGGTGTTGTGGGTATAGTGTATTCAGTTTGAGTGATATTCCAAGTATCATATCCATTTGTTTGCATGAAAATTCTCATTCAAGCTGACCAATAATTGTAATTTAAACCATTAAATAGTGGTGCTCGTGCAGTGGATCGACCTTCAACCAAACTAGTGTTAGTGTTATTTTCTATATTAACTGTGTATCAAATAATTGTGTTACGGGTATATAATGGCCTCGCTCTGATACCAAATAATAGTGCTACTAAGGATCGTAATATGGAATAGTAACTAAGTTATCTACTAATGAGGAATAAAATAAAAATATTAAATAGTAAAGTAAATAACACTTGAGATTTTTATGCTGCTTCGAACTCCCATTCTACGTCCAGTCCTAGAATCCTTCTAGAATTTAAATATCAACCCTCTCTTTACCCGAAGGAATAGGTATTACACCGCCTGAGCAACCCAACCGGAGTTCTACCGCCTAGCCAACTGAATAGGACTTCTACCGCTTCATCAACCGAACAGGACATATACAATACATAGATTTTTCTTGACCGATTGTCTCTTTTGATAGCACAGATATGTCTTTAGAGTACACCATTCCTATAATCTTCTCCTTTGTGTTATGTAGTGTACTTCATGAAGATTGAAAGTTAATTTAATCGCAAATGAATTTGTGTTTGAATGTGCAAGTGATTAGAACGAGATTTTAAAAGCAAATGGAAGAATATTTTAGATAATAAGTATATGAGAATAGAATGAAAAATTAAGTTATTAAAAAAACTAAATTCAAGGCTATATATAGAGCTTATGTGATGCAATTCTTCGTGAAGTGTTACAATCAAAAGATACAGAAATAACTCTTGAATCAAAGGTTGTTTCTGTTCGTTAAATGGAAGTGGCCGTTCAGGAAAATAGACGTTATGAATAACCAGTCGACCGAGGAAAAAATTTCAGTCTTCTAAATATTCAAAATTCGAATTTTAAATTTTAATATTGAAAAGACACATATTTCAACCGACTGAATGGGGTGGTTTAGTCAACTGAACCTTCAAGTGAACTTATGCACATGCAAAGGTTTTCAGTCGACTGAACATACCCATTCAATCGATTGGAATCTGTGTTTCTGCCATATTTAATTCTATTTGAAAGCTTTTAGATAATGAACTTAAAATAAACTATTTTCATTGTGTGTATATGATTTGAAAATAATTTTAAAAATATGTGTGCATGCATATACCACCAAGGAGAGATTTTAACAATGATTAAATACAAAACTAGACTATAGATAAAACATTAATAAATTTTGAAACTTTTCTCTAAATTCTTGGTCTTCAATCTATTGTCGAGTAGAATAGTATCTTCTTCTGCAAATATGGTTAGTTCACATAATATTTACTTATATAGTTCTCAAAATCAAAACAGCAAAGTACAAGGTTCTAACAAACAGGTCCTTCGTATTATCTAATTTCATAATCAATAAACCATAACCATCGTTATTAACATCTGGTAACGTGAGAGACAGTAACCAAGTCACTTAATACCATTTAATCGAAAATAAGTAGATGCCGACCATTTAAGACCACAACTGAGGTAGGACCCCATTATTTAATACATATTCCTAAAGCGGACTCCTCATATGTACCTATCTAGCTGACATTACATGAAAATCTCATCTAACACTTACTACTTCAATTGAAGTGGACCTTTGCAAAATATACTCAACCATGCCTAAACCCATTCCCAAGCATCAAACAACCACTTAATACCTTCAGTCCCTGAACCAGACGCAACAACATAACTTAAATGGTCAAATTTCGACTTTTTGCAAAAATTTCATTTTTATTTAGATTAATTTATCCAACTTATTTAGTTATGATTAATTTTACGGGGCGTTATATTCTCCTCTCTTAAAAAGGACTTCATCCCTAAAATCTTTCCAATGGGCGAACAGCGTAACGCGCAATAAACATCCATATTATACAACCAAGTTACCTACACAACCATCTAATCAATCAAAAGTGTAATATAATATGTACTATGGACATACTATTCCATAAGTGAGCTCAATCCTAGTGTGATTGTATGATTAAGACATATAAGTATGTATACAATCACGCTAAACATGCATAATTTTTTCTATATGAGTGCTAAGTGACAGTGAAAAGTGTAGCAACCATCTTCTACCATCCAATCTGGAAACCACAATGTAACCAATACCTAATTTTTGATAGAAAAGTTTACCAAAGAAAAGCTTAGGATGAGAAGTCCTCATGCTTTCCGTTAGATTTTCTCCTCATTGTACTCGAATCCCTAATTTCATTGTTGCGGAGCTTCCTAGCTCTATACTTCACAATATATGCAGTAGCATAGGTTGCTATTGATTCTGTCTTAGTATCCCTCAATTGATTAGGCTCTACCACAATGGCTATGTTATAAAGGCATTTCCTCAAATGCGAAATGTGAAAAACGTTATGGACTCCTGCCAATTTATTCGGTAACTTCACATGATGTGCAAGTTTTCCTATTTTTCCTAAAATTGGGAAAGACCCAATAAATATTTGGACAAACTTTCTCGACTTTTCAAATCTTACAAACTTTACACAATGCCTAATCAACTCTATCTTCCCAAAATTTCGTCGAATTGAATCTGGTCCGAGAGGATTTTGTTGGTGGTTTCCCACCAACAATTTAGCGATTTGCATGGCCTCCCATGAAGCACTTCAAAGGGCGTCATACCAATCGTCGATTGGTGACTATTATTGTGCATAGATTCTATCAAAGGTAAGTGTTGCTGCCAATGTCCTCCAAAGTTCTTGATACAAGCTCATAACAAATCCTCCAAGATCCTATTCATTCTTATAGTTTATCTGTCGGCCCATGGGTAGTAAGCAGTGCTAAGATTCAATGAAGTTCCTAAAGCTATTTGCAAACACCTATGAGATTTACTAGTACATAATGGGTTTCTATCCCTAACGATGCTTACCGGAATTCCATATAGATGAACCACCTCCTTAATATAAATATGTGCTATAGACATTGCTGTCCTATTTTGTAATGGAAAAAGGTTTTATTTAAAACATCTAGAGGAAAATTTAGCTATCTTCCTCTTTATCCTTGTTCAACAGAAAATTCTCTTCACATCCTTATACATTTTATCTCTTCCTTGAATGGTCACATTTTACAAGCTAAAATTTAGTTTTTTCAAAATCCTAAAGTTTTTGAGGTTGAATAATTCTTTTTATTTCTAGTTGCTAATCTAATTTCCCCATTAACTTCCAGTCTTGTCTATAATTCATTTGTAACGTCCCACGATTTCTATGATAATTAATTTAAAAGAAATTAATTAATAAATAGTAAATGCTAAAAAATAGAATTTTGACCAGCGTTAGAGTTTGGCTATAAAACTTGCACCTTGGGTTTGTGGAGATTTTCTGATCAATTTTCATACATAGAATTTTCGATTGGAGTATAAATGAAGAAGTTATTAACGTTTGAACTTTTATAGTCAAAAATAATATATATATATATATATATATATATATAATTATGACAATAAAAGTTAATTAACGCTAATTAGTAACATTAATGGAAACTTAGATGTTAATAAATGTTCACGTTAAATTAAATCTAAAAGAATATATATATGTGCGTGGAAATAAATTTTTGCAATAAAGTTTAAAAAGGAATCAAACAAGCACAGTTATTTAAATAAAGAACAAAATACACAAAACCAAAGCACGTTAATTAAATCACCGCTAAAGTACACAACGGTCGACCCAAGTGCACCTAGGTCGATCGGTAGTAGTCGACCTAAGTGCATGTAAGGCCGACCGTTGACGTGTAAATTGGAGACATTGGAACATAAATTGAATGATGGAGATGCAACCAAATATTTTTCATTCGTGCCAACTTTATGATGTGTGTTTATGATTAAATAAATATTACATTGGGTAAATCTAACGCTCCAAGTTAAGTCCAAACCTATATAAAAATAGACTCAGTTTCTTACTTCTCTTTTCATATTTTATGGGCCATAGAATAGAGCTCTGCCATTCTCTTTTCTCTTCAATCTCTAGAATCCTAAAAGTAGTAAAATTATTGTATTATATATACATAAGTAGAGTAAAGAGGATAATAAGAGAAGAATATGATCGTTTTAGAATGCAGAAACAAAGGTAAATCATGAATCTTAAACTCAAATCTAAATTTAATTCAATTCTTTCTCTAGATCTACAATTCTAGTAGGTGTATACACTTTTTATATTTTGGATTAAAAGTAAGAGGGAGTTGTTAAAAAGAGAATGGATCTAGATCTAGAGAATTAGAGCTAAAAAGAGGTATGTGGGAAATTACATATTTTGTAATAATATTGGATCTATATCATGTAGATCTATTTCATATATGCCTAGTTATAAATCATAATTTAGATATTTAATTTTATACGCGTAATGAATTGATATAAATCACGATCTGGATATCTAGTCACACACATGTAATAATTAGGAAAAATATGCCTATATTTTTATGAAAACTATAAACTTGATAGATATTATATACAAATTGGGATTCCTAATTTGATTAATTTATATATATTGTTGAATATAAATTAGAATTTGTGATAAGTTAAATTGAGGCTTGATAATATTTTAATATGTTGGAATGAATTGTGTAATAATGTGCATCTTCATAAGTTGTCTAAAATACAAATAAAAGTAAAGTTGAAATAACAAGGATGTAAAAAAAGGAATAAATGTAAGGTAAACACCGTATTCTATACTTTCTGTTCCAATAGGAAATAAAAGATAATTCCTTATCATTTCACACATAGCACAAGTGATCTTTAAGTAATTTATAGAGACTTGTAGTGTTGACAATTTCCTTTAAGAAAAGAAGTAATTCCGATGTATTAAGATATAAAAATCCTAAAAGTATAACTTAGGTAATGTGAGTAGAAATAATAACAACAATTTAAATAAGAAATATTACATATGTAATTTAAGATAGTGTAGAAAATAAAAAGCAGACAAAGAAGATACAATTAAACGGATATGGGAGCAATAAGTCTAAATATGTAATTAAGGAGGATATTAGTTAACAAGGAAAACAAGCGGATTTTGTCTAAAAATGTTAAATGAATGGGGAAGAAAATAAGAAGAGACGTTTAAAAGAAAGCGGAAAATGACTTTAATTTAAATAAGCAACAAATGCATAGAAAAGTAAAGTTGTTAACAAAGGACAGTGGTTACATACTAAATAAACGATAATGGAAGAAGATATGTGAATATAATAACTATATACATAGCCTCAAAGTATGAGTTTATGATGGGTGTAAACTATGGAAATTAATGTATGATTAAATGAATAGAATGGCACGATCATTAGAATAGATTGAAATGGGAGGTAAGTAGTGTTACACAATGGATGTCTGCCCACCAAAAGGGGCTACTAGCAGTTGTGTATACATTATACCGATGTGGGACATATCCAATCATAGGACTCATGGAAAGCATATGCTTGCATATAATAAAGGAATACCCCAATAGGAAAGGTAGCCTGCTTCAATAAAATAGGGAAAGAGGGGTATTGCCTCGATCGTAATAGGAAATCTAAATTGGATAATGAGCGAAGAACGACACTTTGACAGCGCGTCGGCTGGATTGGTACCAAATAAAGGAGTACAATTGTGCACATATCGAGAATGCCATCAATCCTTAGCGGTTAACCGAAATGACAAAGGCTACACCTGATGAGCCTACACTGCCACTAGCGTATGGTCCATTTTAGGTCATGCATCACCACATTTTTTGCTAGTTTATTTGTTAGGAGGCACAGTTAGTTAACCCTATTGGAAAGTCTTCAAATGTGCTTGGAGTAGTCTGTGGAGTAGAATCCACAACCGGTGTGGCTAAATCCACGATATATATAGTTCGTATACTTGAATCTACAATTGAAAAGTAGAAAAGAAAATAAAAAATAATGCAGCATGGAGAATGGCTTAATTATTGTAAGGATATTATTAGGCACTATGGGAGTTCCTCGGTATGCGAGGCAACGAGATCGTGACACGCCAAGGGCGATGAATCCTGATGGGGTGCTAGGTTAAGGCATACTAGCGACGATAGTAACTTGGTCTAATGGGGGCCGTGGTTGCGACGACCCACATTTTGGAAGGTTTAAGTCAACAATAAACCACACATGTCTAACTAAAAAGAATCCAAAACACAGATTATCAATGGGGTTTTGATTAAGAAGAATAAGAAAAGAAGAAGCGAATATAGAATCTCGCAGCGGAATGACAAATTATAATAATCAAATAAACAGTTCATGAAGCTGTTTACACTATACATTTTATTAAACTTTTACAACATCAATCAGAGTTATATACACAACATAACAGTAGAATAATGTAGCAGAACAACATGATGCGGGAAATAATACTAGTAATAATATACCAAACATTCGTCTTCGTCCTCTAGAATAGATAATCTTCATTACACTGAAAACTCAGGGCTGACTAGAGTATAAAGTAAAACAAATACACTCGGGTTAGAACTAAAAAATTATTGTGCACGTCAAATCAATATCACGTATAATATGAGTGTAAAAACGTCAGAGATGTTTACCGGGTTTTACATCTCCTATCCAGTGTATAATGTGCATCCAATAACTCAAGAGATGTTATAGGATTTTCCATCTCTTAAGGATCCTTCGAGATACCTATTTATAGTAGAATACGCTATATATGTAGTGTCTAATCAATAAAATAAATATATTTCCTAGCGTTAAGGGTTTACCTTAATCCCCCTTAATGCGTTTTTAAGCATTGTGGTATAGTTTTCATATAACGCCCCAGTAGCACATCGAGGGATACGGATGCGCCATGATACGACAACACTAAAACAAACTCATAGTAGTCTTGTGTATAAGAATAAGAGTATGACAAGGCACGCAGACAATGCCCAAGTTAGGATACTACTTGTTCGGGCCGTCGAGCTGATGGTAATGCATCGTAGTCACGATCACCCACCGCGTCCATCCATCACATATCGAGTCAAAGGGAGGTCATCCAAATCAAGATGCACCAATCGAGACCAACATCATGGAAATAGTATGGGCCAAGTCCAAAAAGAAAGTCGAAGAACGGATGTCCGATTTAAGTAGCTACCCTCATTGGCCCTATCAAGCCATCCTGTTTTTGACATTTCAAATTGACACAAGTGTTGGGGCTATCTATTATTGTTCTTTTTTTTCAAATCCAGCAACATATACCAAATCCAACCACTTCAATCTAGAGTCTTCTCCATGTACACAACTGTTAAAGTGGTTTCAATATTGACAGAGGTAAGCATATACCCGGTCTTTTTAACAAGTAAACATCGTTTTACACACCTGTTGGTTCTTTTACATTTCGAAAACGATTCATGCTTGATATCAAAATATCATATTCACTTTAAAATATCATTCATTTCAAAATTATCGTATTCCCTTCAAAATCAATTTCATTTCAAAAATAGTTTGGAAAATCAAAATAATTTGAATATTTAAAAAGAGAGATTTTAAACAGTTTATATTAAAATAATTTATTTTGAAAATAATTTCAAATCAAACCATTTCTTTCCATTTCAACAAATTTGGACCCAGGTCCAAATTTTAAATCAGACGGATTCAAATTCAAATCTTTCAATCCAATCAGCTCAATCTCGATTTAAATTCAAATCAACTCAATTTTGATTTCAATCCGAACTACTTCAATTTCTAACGTTTCATTCCAACTTCAAATTCAACTCAACGATTCGATTCAATGGTTTGAATTTCAACTCAATTCTTATTTTTAAACTGTTTTAATTTATATAAATTTCGAGTTCAATTTCAAAATACGATTTAATCATTTAATTCAAATTAACTTCAAAGTTCAAATTTTAGACTCAAATCTTTAAATCAATTCCATTTCAGATATTTCAATTCCTAGCCTAAATTATGGAATATCAATTTAAATTACTAACGAAGATAAATTTCAAAGTTCAAATAAAGGTTCAATTATGTAAAATAATTTCAATTTCCATCGTTTAAACGATTTCTCAATTATAATTTCAAATTTTCAAGTTCAATTCTATAAACAATTCGTGCTAACAAATTTTGAGTTCAACATTTCGAGCTCGAGTTCGAAAATAATTCAATTTCCATAAATCATTTATTTTATTCCTCAAAAACGATATCATTGAAATAATTTCAAAACCAAGTATTTTAAAACTATTTAATTTAACTAATCTGGTGCCCGGATATAATTTTCTATCTTATGGCCAATTAGTCAGTTATTGCAATTTTTAACTACAAGGATGGACATACATTATTTCAATCCAAATCTCAATGTCATATATATATATATATATATAAAACATTTCAACCTATTTCTTGATTTATCCAAAATAATTCAATTTACAGTTTTATATACTATCAATAATATACAGGGTGATAACAGGATACATACATGTATATATAATAAATATACACCCAATTCATCCGATATGTCAACCAATAGCATTCAATTTAAATCAACATCCAAATCAACCAATAATTCACAACAATTATCTAGTTATCCATATTGGGTGCTTAACTAGCAATTAATTTAAATTTTAAATTTAACCATCGATTAAAATTCCTAACAGTTCAATTTGTATGTCAATTTAAATGTTAGTTAAATTATCAAACAACCAATAAAATTAAACCACTTCATGATTTCAATTTAAATAACATCAGAAATATTTTAGTATTCTAAGCGGGTTTAATCACTCACATTTATTTGAATTGAAAATTTTCAGCTTCAAATAAATTCCAATCCAATTCCATGTCGTATCCTTCGTTGATACAATCACAACGCGATTTGTTTCGCTCGAATCTGACCTCGTATGAAAAAGTTATGCAATTTATTAATATAACGAGGTAATTAAAATTAATTTAAAAACTAATTAACAATTAATCTACTTAAAAATCAACCCACCCCATATCTTCATTTCCATGCAAAATTCGATCAAACCCAACATGCTGATCAAACCATCATCGCATGCGCCACCCTAGGCCACCAGAGTTCCATCCGACCACACCACGACGCATGCCCACCTCAGAGCTACCATCGCCCCCAAGCATCATCGACTCCACAGCCTCCCTCTTTATGAACTTCGAGAAAAATCCACCAAACATCATGCTTTCATTCTGGCGAACTCGGGTGGTTTCACCACGATCCAACCTTCCATTTTGTAGAGCTCGATGAGATCTACACTTTTCATTTTGGTGTCGTTCGATTTCATTGAGTGGATTTGTAGGAATCAAGTGGAGAAGAAGAGGAGATTTTGGACATTAAATGTTGGAGGGAAACGACTGAAGGTTTTAGGGTTAGGTTTCGTGAAAATGAAAATATACGCGGTCTTATATATAAATTTCTGACCCGATTTATCTGCAAAAATTTCATACTCCAAACGAAGCATGCTGTCTGGCGTTCAATATGTTATACCCCTGCTCAAAACACAATAGAATATGTACCGAGGGCCAATTCCATCATCTTCAGAAGATAGATTTTCAAATCAAATTATTTTAATTAAATTCCTTTAATTGATTCTACACATTTCGAGCTCGCATGACAAAATTACAAGTCCGAGCGCTACGAAACTTGAAATCCTAAAATAATTCTCTATTACGGATATGGTGAAACTGGTTTTGTCAAAAACCAAGACAGTGTCCAAAATGACTATTTTTACGCATTAATTAAACGAGTAATTTCCAAAATAAATTTATTCCCTTTTAAATTCAATTTTAAAAGTTAGTAATCTTTATTCTTGTTAAAGTAAAAGTTAGATCAACTTTCGACATCATTTTCATTCATATTAAATTTAGGATTCAGTTATTTAAATAATTTTCAATATTAAATTTAAACAATTTAATAATCAAATAAATCATTATACTTAAAATATGAGTTATTTAACTTTTAAAGCAACTTCAAATAACAAACAAAATACTACCATATTATAGTAATTCAACATTGATGCAATTACTTACAATTCAATATTATTTAATTTACTTTCTAATATAAGTTATCATCTCTTATCTTATTGAATTTTATTATTCAATTTTTTTTATCTAAGTTCATATCCAGTAAATTACATTATTTAATTATAAAATTTTATTTCTAACCATTTTTATTCAATAATTATATTAAATTTACTAATTTAAAATATTTAAAAATAGGGGTCGCTACAATCTCCCCCACTCAAAACTTTTCGTTCTCGTAAAGGGATTAAGTAGAGAATCAAACCTTGTTTTATTTTTCTCAAAATAATCAACTTATAAAACATTAAAATCTTATTTACAAAACCGTTATACGCTTCCATTATGCCCCTCTGATGTCGGCTTATATGCAAAAGTTATAAATTTAATAATCTTAAAATGTTCTAACATTCGAATTTATGGAAAATTTCGACAACGTCTCCTCTGTGCAGTTCGATCGTAAAAATTTACAATATATATATATATATATCAAAAATATACATGATACATCTCATCTCAGTAATGAGGCATCCCGTAGGGAAGAATATAAAAGTGCGGTATGTAATCCAGGATATGTACCTTATTATTATTAATACAAGCGAGTTTGCTCATATTAAGCAAGCAAAAGCATGTCGAATCGCTTATACGTCCAAGCTATCTTCATATGTACCTATCTCTACTCAAGTTTGAATATTAGTTGCTTATAAAAGATGTAGAAACATGTATGCTTTAATAGAACCATATAACATGAATTCTAAATTCAAATCATAAGCACAAGTACCAATACATAACATAATAATCATATGCGATCAAAAGCAGTAATAACATTGATTTACAATAAAAGAAGCCTTCCAATAATTAATATTCATCGAATTAATTCATAACTATCACAATTTACATTTTTCAATGTCAATAGTTTATTTATACATTATAATCACTTATTAACATCCATTCTTTATTAACTTCCAATTGCTTTGCTTCTAATTTATTCACATCTGACTTCACTTACATTCAATTTATTCGAATTCAATTGTTTCACATAATGTTAATACATTTCACATAGAAAATCATTTTATTAATCCATTTCATTTCAATAAGTGTTTGCATCAAAATTGCTCACTAATACCCTTGAATAGAGTCGTGTAGAGAGATTAATGAAGAAATTAAATTAAAACAGAGAAGTAACGCAATTGAGTGCGAAAAGACCAACAAAAAATGAGAACATCAGATTTATGGTGGTTTGGTGTAATTGCCTACGTCCACTTTGAATATGATCTTTATTACTTTTCTAATCACTTGAGTACAAATAAAATCCATAAACAAACAACTGGAATACAAGTTTGAACAGAAAAGAAGCGAATACAGAAAATGGCAGAGTCTCCTTGGAGTTCTGGAAAAAAGGTCCCTTCAACTGGACCCCTGCCCCTTTATTTATAGACGAAGGTAGCCTTCAGCCTCACTGACATCTTCAAGCCTGGATCCGTTTGGCTATTTGCGCCCACCATAAGAAAAGCTCAGCCTAACACACTATGTGACCTCACTCATACACTTTTCAACTTATCAAACATCTATGCCGACACCTATTCCACCAAGCTAACCTTCATCATTCTGGCATCCTGTATCACATATCCGTTGATCTTATTTACCCAGGGTTGGATATAACTGTTCGGATATCATGCTCTGATCATATTATTATCGTCTCATGGCCATCATTCTCATCAATAGTCAAGTCCGGTCCTCTAATTACCTTTATGTAGCCGGGCCAAAAGTTGGATAACATTTGGCCCCCAAAGTATACCTTGTTGCGTACATAACATGCTTTGAGTCGAAGCAAGTTAGGGTTTCCAGAAGGAAATCTATCATATTTTTTGAATAGTCATTATTCTTCAATTTTATCCTCCTAAAGTGTCGTACCTTCATTGATCGCCATAACGCTTGGTCGATTCCCAATCGTATAAATTCAGGATTGTAGTTCATCAATGGCCATCTGTGTTTCGTTCTTTAGGGCTAGTAAACTTCGGCTATCTAATCCAATCTTTTCTTAATAACCCTAAGTGAAAATCCAATTTCTGTTGATTTCAAGAAGTCGAATTTTATGAATATAACATGCACGTTCATGTACATGTTCTGACCATTGGCTCATGGATGCGTTTTATATATTTGTGAGTCATCACCAAGTCCTTCTATTTTAATTGCAATTCGATTGCAATTCCTTGTTTATATGTATATTTTTTTGTGAAATATTGGTTGTAATTAGCCACTCGATGAGAAGGGACTTCAAATTCTACGTAGATGATGGCCACGGAGCCGTAAGTAAGGGCGAATAGAGTATGGCCAGTTGCGAACTCTCGGGTAGTTCTGAATGCTATTAGAAGTTCATTTACCCATTTACCTATAGCATTTTCTAAGCCTCTCTTCACAATAGACTTTATGATTTCATTCACAACTTTAACCAGTCCATTTGCTTGAGGGCAAGAAAATACCGTAAATCTCTTTTCCATATGATGCCGATGGTAGAAGTATTCTAATTTACCATTGTTGAATTGAGATTCATTATGGTTATAACGGTTTGTGGGAAGTCATAATGACATATAACGTACTTGAAAGTGAAGTTGATTATTTTCTAAGTCTTGGTATTGGTTAAAAGTTCTGCATCTGCCCATTTGGTGAAGTAATCAACTGCTACGATGATGTATTTTACACCACCTTTAGGATCGGCAAGAAGATGATGATGTCAATGCCTTCAAGTGCCAAATGGCTATGGATTAGCCATTCGAGTAATTTCCACCAGTGGTGTCTCGAAATTTTTACAAACATCTTGCACTCGTCGCATTGTCTAGCATATCAGTTACATCTCGATTGGAAGTTGGCCAGTAATGCACATAACGGAGTATTTTCTTTGTCAGGGTTTTCCCTTTGGTGTGATCGCTGCATTTTTATTCATGAACTTCTCTGAAGACTTGTTTGATTTCATCATGGGTGATACATCTAGGCAGAGGAATGGATGAACTCCTTTCTAACCATGACTTCTTCTTAGATGATTTGGAGTGAAGCTTTGAGGAGGATCTGTCATTTTCCATTCCTCCGTTCAGTAAGAACTTCTCATTGTAGATAGTCTTTGATAGGAGTCGACCGTGACCCCTTTTATGGCTCTATCTCCAAGATCTAGCCGATTTTCATCCGTCAATGCTTGGAATATTAAGTATTTCAATTGAAACAAAGTATATCTGTTGCGCATCCCCAAAACTGGCCAGCCTGGCCTGTGACTTTACTCTTTTTATTTCGTTCGCTGAGGATGTGTGTAATGATGTAATATGTGAAGTTGGCTAGTAACTCTTGGAACTGGCCGAGATAAAGAGCAAGACTATGCCCTTGGCAAGATTAACTTCCTAACTTTGCATGCTGCCAATCAGGAATCACAAAAGATATGTAAAGTTTCCACTCCAAGTTCTCTAGCAAGTTTGAAGCTGGCGGTCGAGGCTTCATACTAAGCATCATTGTTTGTTACACGGAATCGAGTTCCAGGACGTCGTAGATCGATCGTTCCTCAGGAATCATTAACATGACTCCTGTGCCATAACATAGATCATTGGATCTTCATCCGCGTACATTTTACATCTGTAGGTTGGTTCGCCACTACTCTTTAAGTAGTCGTCCGATGTAGTGAATTCAGATATGTGGTCTACTAATTTCCATCTTGGATAGCCCTTCAAGGGAAATAAGTGATATCGAATTGGCTTAGTTCGATATTCTATTTAAGTAGTCTTTCAGACGTCTTAAGTCGTTTTATGCCCTGTCGCAACTGGTGGTAGGCATAGACGTTAATGGGGTGAGCCTAAAAGTAAGAGTGGACCTTTCATGATGAAATCAACAGACATTACGCTAGCTGTTGTAGCTTCGGGTCGATATCCAATGCATGGCTCGCGATAGTCGGTGAAATCACACATGCATGTCGGAATGGGTTCAAGGGAACATATCATCATTTATTCAGGAAAATCCAACTAATTCTTTTATCCTTGTTGCACTGAGCTGTGATCCGATCTTCAGTACCCATGAAGGGTCACTACGACTGACTGTAATGTTGACTATCAGATTAGTAGTTGCAGTCTTGGATTCTTTGAGTTCAAATGTAACTATTTCGCGTAATAATCAACGTGAAATCTGGTTGGGATGGTTAATTATGATGGTTACTATGGTCGAACCCCAGAGTCTTATCATGAGTTATTAAGCCTGATAGTGAAGGGCTTTAAATGCTTTGAGCAATTATCTACAAATGGCCAAAGATTAGGCATGGAAGCACATTGAAGAAAATGTCGAGTAGGGGTCGGCCACGAGTTGCACGCAGTTGCATAGCTGGCTCTTGCTTTGAGTTTGAATCTACTTTTGTATTCAAGTGATGCACTTTCTATTTAATGTATTCATGATCCATTACCCATCGTTTGGGTTAGAGTGATAGTCAGTTGCCCATGAGCTTGGCATCGATTTAATGATTCTATCTCTAGGTATCCTTTCGGCCATAACCTCGAGTCATTGTAAACGTTATATATAAGTTTCAATATTGATCTATCGCAGCCGGTCTTTGGATGATCGTGCTTCTACTCCCATTCTCGGGTTGATAAATATACTACATGGACGGTCGAGCCTCGTTCTAGCCATGTTTATACTCCCGCCTAAGCTCCAAAGACATAGAGTTGATTGATGAATAGTCGATTCACATTCGTCCTGCTTCTCGCTCGAGCCCCCAAGTCTGGGGTATATATCGATAAGTAGGAAGGCCATCCATGCTCACCTTAGCTTTACTCTCTTTCCCGTTGAATCGTGGGATCAGGTCATTTGTTGGAAGGCTGAGTCTCGCCTATCCTGGATTGTATTGTGGTTTTTCATTCTAGGGGGAATCCTCCAATGCATCGTCAGTTTGTGGGCATAAGTTGGGTGCTAGACGATCAGCTACGTTCACTTTGGTTCATGTTCTGTAATCAGGTCTTGGGGTAAAGTTGGCTCAAGAGCAGTCGGGTCATGCTCATCCAGTTTCATACTCTTCCCGACGGATCGAAGGAGGGTACTAGAGAATTAATGGCCTAGTCTTCATGCATTACTCTCCTTTCCATACTCTGGTGGTCACAGGTTTTCAAGGGAAATTCGGGTCACGCTCATATATACTAGGTGCAGATCGATATTGACCCCCAATCTAAGGTAAGATGAAGTCGGTCGCCCGTAGCTTTGGATGTCGTTTTGGTTGATTCTATATTAAGGCCTCCTTGCGATTGTTGCCTTAAGTTGTAAAGAACGCCAAGCTAGAGCTATAATGAGCTGTCATATTCATCTTTTAGTCATTTGTACTCCTGGTCCCAACATTGATTTGGCTAGGCTGCAAGTCGAATGGTCGAACTCCATCCTTAACTAGTTAATACTCCTTTTGTCGATTTCAAGCCGAAGTTTGCAGAATAGAGAACGGTTCGAATCCACTCCTCTATTTAGCGATCTTCATATGCCACTCTGCATTCTGGTGACTTAGATTTATTCTTCTCCCGTTCATCTTGCGCTCAATTTGTGTTCATGCTTCGATCCACGCTCCAAGGACTTAGAGATTTGTCGAAGGTTTATGCTCTAGTCCACAGTTAGGGATGGAAATATTTTCGTCAAGTCGTTTATACTCTAGTCCGTGCTCTGGGCACTCAGGGTACTCTAGTCCGCTTCACGGACTTAGAGATTTTTCTCAAATTGTTTATACTCTAATCCGCACTCCAAGGGCTCATAGTACTCTAGCCCGTGCTCTGAGGACTTAAAGATTTTTTAAATCATTTATACTCCATCCCGCACTCCGGGGGCTCAGAGTACTCTAGCCCGCTTCAGGGACTTAGAGATTTTTCACAAATATTTATACTCTAGTCCGCACTCCAGGGGCTCAGAGTACTCTAGCTCGTGCTTCGGGTACTTAGAGATTTTTTAAATAGTTTATACTCCAGCCCGCACTCCGGGGATTTAGAGTACTCTAGTCTGCGCTCTGGGGACTTAGATTTTTTAAATCCTTTATACTCTGGTCCGCACTCCGGGGGGGACTTAGAGATTTTTTAAATCGTTTATACTTTGGTCTGCACTCCGAGGGTTCAAATACTCTAGTCCATGCTCCGGGGACTTAGAGATTTTTTAAATAGTTTATACTCTAATCCGCACTCCGAGGACTCACAGTACTCTAGTCCGTGCTCTGGGGACTTAAAGATTTTCGCCAAGTCATTTATACTCTAGTCCATGATCTGGGGACTCAGAGTATTCTAGTCCGCTTCAGGGACATAGAGATTTTTCTCAAGTCGTTTATACTCTAGCCCACGCTCTGGAGACTCAGAGTACTCTGGTCCTCTTCAGGGACTTAGAGATTTTCGTTAATTCATTTATACTCTAGTTTGTGCTCTAGGGACTCAGAGTACTCTAGTCTGCTTTAAGGACTTAGAGATTTTTCTCTAATCGTCTATACTCTACTCCGCACTTCATGGACTCAGAGTACTTTAGTTCGCGCTCCAGGGACTTAAAGATTTTTTTAATCATTTATACTCTAGTCCGCACTTCGGGGCTCAGAGTACTCTAGACCGCGCTCCGGGGACCTAGAGATTTATTAAATCATTTATACTCTGGTCTGCACCCCGGGGACTCGGAGTACTCTAGTCCGTGCTTCGGGGACTTAGAGGTTTTTTAAATCGTTTATACTCTGGTCCGCACTGCGGGGACTCAGAGTACTCTAGTCCGTGCTCTAGGGACTTAGGATATTTCTAAAGTCGTTCATCCTCTAGCCCATGCTCTGGGGACTCAGATTACTCTAGTCCACTTTAGGAACTTAGAGATTTTTTCAAATCGTTTATACTCTAGTCTGCGCTTTGGGGACTCAGAGTACTCTTCCCCGCTTCAGGGACTTAGAGATTTTTGTCAAGAGCAGTTGTATTTCCACCCGTTTAATTTGTATTTCATTTACCGTATCGAGGCTAATGTTATCGAATGAATGATCGAACCACGTTTTCTCATGAAATGAGACTTTGCTCCCAGCATCAAGGATAAAACTTGAAAAATGGATGGTCGATTCTCATCCGCTTGGTGATTATAGCTCTTCCAATTAAGTCAAGGAAGGAGGTATATGATAGATGGTTAGACACATCCATGTTGGGGTTGGATAATCAAGTTTCGAATAATTTGCTGCATATCTCTTTCTAATAAACAAGGTTAATGGATTATTGAGTGGACAAAGTAAGTTGCATATGTTTCAAGGTGCAGTCGTGTCCATGCATTGAGAGCGATGGTTAATGAGTAGGCCGCCCACTACAGCTACTTCAAGTGGGGCTTTCGAATAATTTTTTGTGTTCAGGGTAGGATTTGATGTGTAGATGATCAAATCACGTCCACTGTAGATTGATCATGACGTCATTGAGTTTCACGATAGGCATCAATATTTTGTCGAACTTTGTCATATGACTCGATTTGAGTGGGTGATCGGGCCATATTCATTCCAAGCCTTGCTTAGGTCTCCAGGTAAAATGTAGAGGACGATGAATGGATGGTCAGTCATGTTGGCTTTATATTGGGCTCTGACCGTGATGAGCTTTTCAATCTCTAGTCCTTGGCCCCAAATCAAAGGCACATGGTTAATTTGAGCGATTGAATCATGCTCGTCTTGATGAAACTCCACAAATTCGATCAAGGTCTATGTGCATTGGTTGATGGCCAAATCTGAGTACTTGGTCAACTGCATCGTTTTGGAAGAAGTTTAGTTCAAGTCGGTCGTAATTCAAAGCACAATTGAAATTAAAATAATCCAAAGAAGATTGGTATAAATCTCATTGATAAGGGAAGCAGCATCGTGTGTGTTTAACGGTAAACATTCTATCAAACTAGGAAACTACCGATAAATTTCAAATTAAATTTTACCGCAAGCGCACGGCATACACTTGTAGTATGTAGCGAATATGGGTCGATCCACAGGGAGTTTTTAGAGTTTTAAAAATCTATTTAATCAAATTAGACCAAATGGAGGAGAAATTGTTGACTGCAACTAAAATGAAGCTAAAACTAGGATTAAAATTTGATTTAAAAACTATTGAACTAGAGAACAATTAGAGGCAAATCCACTCTCATATTTTTGTAAATCAACAAACAAACAATTTATGATCTCTAGCTTTGATTTAAGTGAAATATTTCTGTATTTATCATAAGTATGGTTTGTTTATGTTATTAATTAACATAACTCAAACCATCAAACTATAATACAACAAATAACCCACTTATATTCTCATGAAAACGAAGCCAAAAAAGCCATTTTAAGTATGATCTATTTACTATTGTAGCTAGTAATATAGATCACCAAATTTCATTTTTACTTTAATTTCACAATCGAGAATGGATTAGGAAATGATGATGCAACTTGTGTTTATGTTGAATAAGAATAGGTCATTTTCATAAGCAATATAAGCTATCAAACCCACTTGTATAAACGTGCATCAAAATCTACTTCATGAAGCATAAACCAAATGAGAACATAAATCATAAAATGTTGAAATTACATAATATTTGAGAGTTTCGTTACCCCTAAATTGAAGGGGTTTAGCTACTCATTTGTGGCATTGAAGCAACACAAGTAAACTTCAACAGTAAAAGAGAAGAAAATTTAAAAAAATAAAGAAAGAAGAAAATGTGATTAAACTACTTACAACAAAAGGAATTAAGCAACACTACTTGCATAAATATAAAACTAATCTACTAACAAAGAAATGTAAAGAACATAAAAGCATGAGAAGTAAGCAAAAGCATGTAAATAAGAGAAGAGAAAGAGGCTAAGAAGCCATTTTTATTTCATTGAACATTGAGCTTACACTTTGATCTCTTAATTTCCTAAGTAAAATGAAAGAGTAGAAGATATGTTCATGTACATAAGAGGGTTATTTATACATGCATAAACCCTAATTCTTTTTTTGGAAGCTTCCCAAAGTACCCTTGAGGTAGTGTGGCCACCAAGTAATCATTAACATCCACTAATCCCCCACTTAAATGTACATGAAGCTTTAATGACCTTTTAGCATGTGCTTGGCTCCTAATTGAAAATCATGGTAAGTGGGTGGGGTCCTTCATGATCTTGAACTTGAATTATTTCCTCTTCATTCCTTTGTAGTTCCTTGTGCATGCTATATCATCATGAATTCCTCTTCCATATGCATTAAAATGTCTATGAAAATCATAAAAATTGTCCAAGTAAGAATTCTTACATTGACACATGCGCAAAAATGACCGTTCTTCCCTTGAATGAAGATGAAAATATGATGGTTTGAAAATATTTGAATTTTAGTTTTAAACATGTTAAAATGCCCAAATATGATGTTTATTTAAATAAATAGAGATAAAATATGGATGTAAATATATGCACATTTACGTGCGCATCAAATACCCCCACACTTATCTTTTTATTTGTCCTCGAATAAAGAAAACTAAGATAAATTAGTTTTCGTAGGGAGCACGATTGCATTGAGCGTATGCAACAAGCCGTTAAACCTCTGGGTGTCCCCAGTAGGACAAATGTTGTCTCGTGAGGGTTTTCAACGGATACTACCCACAAAATCCAAATGCAAGATGAAAATATTTACAAAATGCAAGATTTATTTACAAAGAGATGAATGCAAGTTTTTGAAAATATTTACAAATGAAGGATTTATTTTTAAATTGACACGAATAAGTTAAACACAAGTTTTCGTCATTGTCTTGAAAATTTAAGTCATTTACTCGTCAAAATTTCCAATAAAAATAAAGTTGTCATAATAGATAGACCATATTTTGGCTAGTTGTTTCGGTTGATAACACAATGTAATTATGAAATGGATCCTTAGTTGATTATCAAATTTTATTAAAGTGGTATTTTCATTTATTTTTAATAACAAGTTAAATCAAAGAAGTTAAAATAGTTCTAGGATTTCAATTGCTTGGTCTCTCATTATTTGCAAGGTAAATTACACACCTAGCTTAGGCAAACTGAGGCCATATATACCACCCATTCACTGCCTTTCGGGCTTATGTGAGGGGAGTACAGAGCATGATGAGTGCACACACTTTCATGCATACACCTATCGATCGTAGGTGGTTTTTATTAAGTTTGTTCTTTTTTTTGCATGTCTTCCATACATGCATTACTGTGAGGACTTTTAAATGAGTATGAAAGCACATAATCAAAAATTCTAAGTAATTCACTAATGCATAACCGTGAAGACTTTTAAATGAGAGTGGATACTTTAGATATTATTATTTTATACACACACAGATATGTGTGTGTGTGTGTGTGTGTGTGTGTATTAAGAGAAGAGAAAGAGTTTTGCAAAATCATTTTAGCACCATTTAACTTAGAAGACAAAAGTGTTACACCCTTTACTTTAAATTTACCACTTTTTAAACTAAGATTAATTAGATCATACTTCATAATTAACATAGATGAACCTTCCTATATACTAGTTAAACCATTGTTATTTGTAATCAAACTTCGTTTTTATCTTTGTTAAGACAAATAAATTTCCAAAAATTTCAATTTATTAACCAAAATTTGTACTTATCTCATAGCGCTTCTTCAAAAATAAATCAAAATGGTAAAAAGAAAATGTTTTTTAATTTAGGAGTTTGGAGATTTTTTTTCTGAAGAAAATGAAAATTCAAAAATGGCATGAAAAACTAAAAAAAATGAAAATGAGACTCACCCCAACACTTAATTTTGACTGTGTCCCCACAGTCGATGCATGATATAATGAGTGTAACGTGGAAAAATATGTACATACTTACAAAAGAGGGTTAACATTCTTACTAGACGTAGCTTGGCTCATGAAGAATCATGAGCTCCTCCTCTTGGTTATTTGGAAATTCCAAGAAAGGTTTCAAACGATGACCGTTGGCTTTGAAAATTGATACATCCCTGGGGTTTTCTATTTCTATGGCACCATGTGGAAAAACAGCTCGTACCATAAATGGTCCGGTCCATCTTGATTTAAGTTTCCCCGAAAATAAATGTAGTCTCGAGTCATATAAAAAAGCTTTCTGGTTAGAAGAAAAAGTTTTCCTTAGGATTGACTTATCATGAAAAACTTTGGTTCTTTCTTTGTAAATTTTCTCATTTTCATATGCATCGTTCCAAAGTTATTTTAGTTCGTTGAGTTGTAGTTTTCAATTTTCACCAGCTTTTCCAAGATCAAAGTTTAAGTTCTTTATTGCCCACGACGCTTTGTGTTCAATTTCAATGGGTAAATGGCAAGCTTTACCATAAACTAAACAAAATGGGGACATCCCAAGGTTAGTTTTAAAGTAGCACAGTAAGCCCAAAGTGCGACGGTCAATTTCTGAGACCAATCTTTTCGATTTTTGTTGAAAATTTTCCCCAAGGTTTGTTTTATTTGATGATTTGAAACTTCAACTTGCCCATAAGTCTGAGGATGATACGGAGTGGATAACTTGTGGGTTATCGAGTATTTCTTCATTAAAGTTTCAAAAGAACGGTTACAAAAATGAGTTCTGTTTTCACTAATTATTGTGCGAGGTGTGCCGAACCTCAAGAAGATGTTTTCTTAGAGAAATTTCACAACAATTCTATGGTCATTGGTCTTGCACGGAACGGCTTCGACCCATTTTGAGACGTAATCAACAACGAGAAGGATATACAAGTTTCCAAAAGAATTAGGAAAAGGTCCCATAAAGTCCATACCACAAACATCAAAGATTTCAATGGTAAGAATGGGGTTTAGAGGCATCATATCACGTCGGTAAATTCGTCCAAGCATTTGAAGTCGATCGTAAGTTTTACAAAATTCAAATGAGTCTTTGAAGAGAGAAGGCCAATAGAAACCACACCGAAGCACCTTTTTCGCAGTTTTTCGAGGATCGAAATTTCCACCGCATGCTTGATCGTGGCAAAACGAAAGAACGGTCCTTATCTCATTATCCGAAATGCAACATCGGATGATTTGGTTGGGAAAATATTTGAACAAGTATGGATCGTCCCAATAGAAATATTTCACTTGGGACATGAATTTTTATCTGTCCTGTTTGGACTACGATGAGGGAGTTTCTTTAGTGACTACGTAGTTCACTATATCAGCATACCATGGGTTGATAGAAATTGAAAGAAGTTATTCATCGAGGAAGTTTTCATTGATCGACAAAGAAGATGGTGCATTCGAAAGACGAGACAAGTGATTGGTTATGACATTATTGGATCCTTTTTTGTCTTTGATTGTAAGGTCAAATTCTTGAAGTAAAAGGATCCAACGAATCAAACGGAATTTGGCATCCTTTTTAGTGAAGAGACATGGAAGTGCAGAGTGGTCCGTGTATACCGTAATGTGTGAACTTATCAAGTAAGGTCGAAACTTTTCAAGTACAAAAATGACAGCTAGAAGCTCTTTTTCGGCTGTTGTGTAGTTGAGTTGAGTGTCGTTCAAAGTCATACTTGCTTAGTAAGTGACATGAAGGATTTTGTTGATGCGTTGTCCTAAGACAGCACCAACCGCAAAGTTAGATGTGTCACACATGATTTTGATAGGAAGATCCCAATTGGGCGTGCAAATGATTGAAGCAGAAATGAGTTCGTTTTTTAGGCATTCAAAAGAAGAGATACACTCGGAGTTAAAATCGAAAGGAACGTCTTTTTTGAGGAGAGTCATCAAAGGACGAGCGATCTTGCTAAAGTATTTCACAAAGCGCCGATAAAAGCCAACGCGCCCTAGTAATGATCGAATGTCCTTAATGTATTTGGAAATGGGTAGATTTGCAATGACATCGATTTTCACTTTGTCTACCTCTATGCCTTTATTTGAGATGATATGTCCAAGGACTATGCCTTGTTTGATCATAAAGTGGCATTTTTCCCAATTTAAAGTAACATGTTTTTCTTTACATCGATTTAGAACCAACTCGAGGTGATGTAAACATTGGGAAAAAGAATCCCCGAAGATAGAGAAATCGTCCATAAAAAATTCTAGAAAGCATTCAATCATGTCAGAAGAGATGCCAACCATGCATCGTTTGAAAGTTTTAGGAGCGTTACAAAGTCCGAATGGCATACATCGATAAGCAAAGGTACCGAATGCACATGTAAAAGTCATTTTCTCTTGATCTACTAGAGCGACTGGAATTTGGTTATAGCAAAAATAACCATCGAGGAAGCGGTAGATTTCGTGGACAACTAATCGTTCGAGCATTTGGTCAAAGAAAGGAAGTGGAAAGTGATCTTTAGGTGTTGCGGCATTTAGTTTTCGATAGTCAATGCAAACATGCCAACCTGTTTGAGTAAAAGTTGGAATAAGTTCGTTTGAATCGTTCTTGACAACGGTAAGCCCAACTTTTTCGGTACGACGTGAATTGGTCTAACCCATGAACTATCAGAGATTGGGTAAATGATTCCGTTATCCAGAAGTTTAAGAATTTCATCACGTGCCACATCTTTCATTTTTGGATTAAGCCTTGCTGCGCGTCGCGAACCGGCTTGGCATTATCGATTAAATGTATGCAATGTTGAACAAGAGCAGGACTAATTCCTTTTATATCAGAGATTGACCATCCAATTACTTCAATGTTTTTCAAAAGAATAAAGAGTAACGAGGTTTTGTGATCAAGAGAGAGTTGTGGAAATTATGACGGGCAACGTTTTGTCTTCACCTAAGTATGCGTACTTAAGGTAATCGGGAAGTGGTTTGAGGTCCAATTCGGGAGTTTTTCGATCAAAGAGTCGGGTTAAGATTTGGACTCAACTTGAAGTGATTCAAAGGGAAGAGTGTATTAAATCTCGTTAGGAATTTCAGGGAACAATTTTTCGTACTCGGCTTTGCGTTCGTCGTTGAGGTCGAGTGTCTCGTTTTTCAAAGTTTTCGTGAATGACACTTACTTCAAACATTTGGTCACGAGGTTCATTCGATTAGCTTTCAAGATTGAAAATGTTAAGATCCAAAGTCAAGTTTCCAAAGGAGATTTTCATCGATCCGGTATGACAATTGATTAAGGCATTTGAGGTGGCTAAGAATGGTCGGCCTAAAATCAATGGAATTTGACTCGAGAGATTTGTCATGGGTTGTGTTTCGAGAATGATAAAGTCAACGGGGAATATGAATTGCCTACTCAAATGAACACGTCTTCGATTTCTCCCACGGGCTTCTTAATGGAATTATCGGCAAATTGAAGCGTAAGTTTTGTGGGTTTGAGCACACCTAAGCCTAATTGTTCACACACGGAGTATGGAATCAAGCTAACACTCGCACCTAAATCTATCAAACATTTGTTAATCGTCTTGTCTTCAATTGTACACGAAATCGTAGGGTAGCCAGGACCCTTATATTTAACAAGCATGAATTCGGACAAGACTTCGCTCAAACTGGCAGCAAAGAAGACTTTTCTGGGCACTTGAGTGTGTTTCTTTTGGATGCATAAATCCTTAAGAAATTTCACGTATGTGGGGACTTGCTGAACTATGTCAAGAAGCGGAATGTTAATTTTGACTTGCTTAAAAATTTCCAACATTGTTTTCATTTGGTCCGAGTGTTTCTTAGGTCGAAGACAATGTGGAAATGGAACATGATACTCGGTAGGCGGGTCTACTCGAGTAGAAGAAGAAGAATTTTTACTGGAATTCGATTCAACGTTTATCTTCACGTTTTATTCAGATTCGTTCGTTGTTTTAGAAGTGTTGAGAGAGGGTTTAAATCGTTTGGGTTAACAACTTGGTTATTGATTTGTTTAGTGAAACGTAGAGTTATGATAGCATTCAATTGGGTGACATTGCTATCTTGAACAACATGGGCTTGATTTGAATTTGCGTTTTGATTTCTAGGATTTGGAAGGGGCTAACTTGGGAATGTTCCTCGTTCGCATTCGTTTACAGACGTGGCTAATTAACTCATTTGCATTTCGTGTTTTGCAATTGATTGGTTCGTGTTTTGCAATTGATTGGTTCGTGTTTTGCATATATAAGATCAATAAATTTTGCAAATTACTATTTGATTCATTACTTTACGTAGTTGCCTTAGCCAATGTTTCAAGATTTTTCTCAAGTGAAGTCAAACGTTTATCGTTTTGGGGAGGATGAGCAGAATTTGGTTCGAAATTTGATTTTTGTGGTTGATTATGGGAAGGACCCGCAAAGTTTGGTTGAAAATTGTTGGGCTGAAAGGGAGGATTCGAAGCATTATTCGAGAATGCTTGAAAATTGGGACGAATCGTATTCGCGTTGGGATTATTTTGGTTCCACGCAAGATTTGGATGATTTCTCCAACCAGGTTGTACGTTGGAGAAAACAGGTTGTTTTTGGTTTTGTTGAAAGCATTGATCTGTTTGATAGAATTGGGACACTGATCGGCTATATGATTAGGATCGTTGTAGTTATAACATATTGGTTGGGAAGCTTGGTTCATTTGATTCGATGAGAAAACGTTATCGAAATTTTTAATCATTGCGTCGATCTTAGCTTCCAAAGCAAAAGAAGATCCTATCGAGTGTGCATTCGATCGTGAGTAAATTAAATTTTCATTCGATTGTTTCCATTGGGACGACTTTTCGGCATGTTTTTCAAGAAATTGCCAAGCGTCGTCGTGATGCTGGGCAAGAAAGTTGCCTTGGCACATTGATTCGAGCATGGTTCGTGAGCTGTTTTCGAGTCCATCATATAAGATTTGGCAAATCGTTCAAAGTTATGGTGTGGACGTTTTTTCAAAAGCTCTTTGAATCTTTCGAAATATCTGTCGAATGGTTCTCCCTTGAATTGATGAAAATTTACAATTTCGTTTCAGATTCTACTCGTTTTTTTCCAAAGGGTAGAACTTTTTTAAGAAAGCTTTTACGAATTCTTTCCACGTTTTAGTTAAGTTAGATGGTAAGCTGTACAACCATTTTTCGGCGTAATCCGTATGAGCAAATGGGATTAATCGAAGTTTGATTCCATCATCAGAAAGTTGTTGGAGTTTAATGGTTGTACAAACTTGTTCGAATTTAGTCGAGAAAATGTTTGGGCCATCGTGCTCGAAATTGCCAAATTTCGAAAGTGTGGCAATATGGTTAAAGTGAATTTCAAAATGGTTACCCGTAGGTGCGGGTAATGTGATGCAAGATGGAATAGAAACTTTATCGGGAAAGATTCTATCCATAAGAGTCAGAAGGGCATTTTCGTTCGCCATTTCGGAAGGATCGTCTGTTCGAGTTAAATGGTTTTTAGAAGGGTCGCAGTCCAATGATTTGTTGTTGTGTCACGAGTCCAAGTACTCGTGCACAAGTGAAAGTCGAGGAGAAAGCAGTTATAATCGAGTTTAGAGAATGAAGAAGATTTGAAAACTTGTTTTTGTTTTTTTACAAGGAAGAAAATTATTTGTCAAGTGAGATTTATTTTCAAAAGAAAAGTTTGATTTTTGTTTTCGGTTTTTCAAATTTTTTTATATGTTTTTGTTTTTGTATTTTTTTTGAATTTTTAAATATTTACCAAAAGGATTTTTTTAGAAAATGGAAATCGATTTTTGTTTGTGAATTTTTAGATTTTTTTTTTCTTTTTGAAACGATTTTTTTTTGGATATTTGTTTTTGATTGAAAATTTTCAAAGAAAAGGGAAAATATGGAAAAAAATTTGGATTTAAATTAAGTTAAGTAAAATTTACAATTTTTTTTGGATTTTGGATTTTTGAGTTTTTTGTTTTTTTAATATGCATGAACTAATGCAACTAAATGAATGCAAAGGACTTAATTATAATTTTATATCCTTAGTAGCTCCTAACCCAAAATTGTACAATCACACTTTATCTTAAATCAATAAAAATATTTCTCGGCCAGACAACGGACGGGGGTTATAGGTGCACCATGAATCACCGTAGCAATGCAGTCGAAGGTTTAAGACCTTCAGAGGATCAACCATTATAATATTTACGAATCACGATAATTTTTATAACTGGTTATTACTCTACCGTAGCCTAGACACCAAGA
The DNA here is from genome assembly GCA_030765085.1 of Allium cepa. NCBI lineage: Eukaryota > Viridiplantae > Streptophyta > Magnoliopsida > Asparagales > Amaryllidaceae > Allium > Allium cepa. Next base: position 949,835,789 of record CM060934.1, on the reverse strand, counting down.
AATGAAATTGTTCAAAGAAAATAATTGTGAAGATACAATTAAACCCTAAGTGAGCTCGTGACACCCTTAACTCGAATGTCTAACATTTATTATTAGTCAAATTCTATGATGAAATACGTTTGTGGGCTAAGGAAAGGATGATGAAATCCCTCACCTTATGTGAATTGGGGTATTGCCCTCAGATAATAAAACAAGATGAGATGAATGCAAAACAAAAATTAAAAATGAATTTACAATGCAACTAAAATGAAGTTTATTTTTGTTTTTGGATTTTGAATTTTTTTTATAAATGCAAATGCAAACACCAACAATGCAATTCAAAATACAATAAGAGATGAAAACACAATACCAGAGCGTGCAGATTATTTAGCAATCTTTTTTTTAGCGGCGTTTTTTTAGCAAGTAAAGCAAAGTGATTCTTCTTTATTTTCTGCTTGGGCAACCTGAAAAGAAAAACAAGATATATACAATTATTATTATTATTATTAAGGATGAAACCTAAAATCAAAACAAAACAAATCAAAATGAAACATAAAACAAATTAAAACTTGTTATTAATTTTTATATATATGTATTTTTTTTGAATTCCGAAATTTTTAACAGAAGAAAAACTTTATACAATTTAAACTCTTAATAAGAGAACTCAAAAGCTAACTTAACAAAATAAGAAAAATTAGAAAGCTTCAAATGGTTTGGGCCGGGCCCACTTTTAAAAATAAAAACAAAACTAATCCCATAAAAAAATTAAAATGAAATGAGCATGCAAAATTACACAGCGATCATTAAAATCTCATTCTCAATTCTCCAAATTAAATTTTCAATTCTTGAAATCAAACTCAAAATTAAATCTCGCAGCCAAAAATTTGTTCGTAGGCGAGAAATGCAAGCTCGAATTTGTTGAATTAGGAGGTGGTTGTTCGACGGAGATGGTTCCGGCTATGGCGATTGTCGAGGTTGGAGGAGTTGCTACAGCAAGTTAATGTCGATGATGGTAGGAGTGGTATTTCCAACACTGGTGAGGCGCAGGCAATTCGTGGTGGGTCCGACGATTGAGCTTATGGTTGAGGAGATTTCTTTGGTTGCGATTGGATCAGAGCTGGATTTGGTTGTGCCTTTTTGCTGATGATTGGAGGTGATTGCAGATGTAGGAGATTATGTTGTAGTGCAGTGATATGGTGTATGTTGAGGTGAATCGATTGTTTGGGTTGTTCGACTCATGTAGCAATTGGACTGATGGTTTGTGAAGAGGATGGAGCGGGGGTATTCTGTTGAAGCTGAGTTCGGCAGTGAGTTTGATGGTGGGTGTTTGGTCTTCGGTGATGTTTGGTGGAATTGGAAGTTACAGAAAATTTGAGTAAGGAGGGATGTTGTTTTCTGTTTGGATGCGAGATGTTTGTAGAGGGGAGATGCTGCTGTTTGGGCACTGTTGGAAAATGATAGTTGTACTGCAGACTGAAGTTGACTCGGTAATGGTCAGGATCAGGTGGGTGGATGTGTAACAGTCATGTGGTGGCAGGGAAGATGAAGACTGGGGTGGTTGTTGTACTGGATTAGTTGAAGTATGATGTTCGAATGGTGGTGATGGTTGCAGACTAGGGTGGTTGTTGTGGTCTGAAGTGTACCAGGGAGGTAGAAATGTAAGTTGAAAACAGAGTTGTTGTATGTGGAGTATTAGTAAGATGATTGCATGGTTAAATGATGTTGGGGTTTTGGTGAGATGGGAAAGAGATGAAATGTGATGGCAATTTTGTGGTAGTGATGTGGTTAAGTTATGATATGCACAGATGAGGGTGCAGCAGGTTGAAGGGCTGAAGTGTATGTTGAGTGGATGGTTGAGCATAGTTGATCAGAGGTAGTTCCGACTTGTATTGTATTGTGTATAGCGGTAAGAGGAGCTGGAGTCGATAATGGATGGTATAGGTGTGGAGTATGCACAGTAGATTGTGACAGTGAAGTATATGGAGAAGATGGATTGGTTATATGATCTAGTGCAGTGGAGTCGAGATGGTGTTGTGATATTTGGGTGGAAGTATGATGCAATGTGAAAGGTATAGGATGATGTAAGAGGCTATGGAGTTAAATTCCAGAGGGTAGGCATGGTAGGAAATGTTGAAGACTGGTGAGGTCGGTGAAGGTGATTTGCGGAGGAAGTGGATAGGGGATGGTTGCATGGAGAGCAATTGCAGGGGATATGACAGAGAGTGATATGATAGAAAATGTGAAAAGAGAAAGAAAAATGCAATGCAACAGTGTTGTTGTTTTTAAAAAAAAATTGTAAATTCAATGTAGATTGTAAAAATAAAATTCAATTGAAAGGGAAATAAAATATTTTTTATTTTGTGTATGCTTTTTTTTTAAAAATGAAAATGCAAATGGAAATTGAAAAGAAAACAAGCACATAAAGAAAATGCAATCAAAAATCACATAACACACAACATTTTTTTTTAATTGCAAACACACACAAAAATCAAACAAAATAATTCGAAAAATAGAAAATCAATATCAAAATAAGTCCCCGATAACGGCGCCAAAAACTTGTTTAACGGTAAATTTTCTATCAAATTAGAAAACTACCGATAAATTTCAAATTAAATTTTACTACAAGCGCATGCGTGCACTTGTAGTACGTGGCGAATACGGGTCGATCCGTAGGGAGTTGTTAGAGTTTTAAAAATCTATTCGATCAAATTAGACCAAAGAGGAGAAATTGTTGACTGGAACTAAAATGAAGCTAAAACTAGAATTAAAATTTGATTTAAAAACTATTGAACTAGAGAATAATTTAGAGGCAAATCCACTCTCATATTTTTATAAATCAACAAATAAACAATTTATGATCTTTAGCTTTGATTTAAGTGAATTATTGTTGTATTTATCATAAGTATGGTGTTTTTATGTTATTAATTAACATAACTCAAACCATCAAACTATAATAGAACAAATAACCCACTTATAATTCTCATGAAAATGAAGCCAAAGCAAAAACTATTTTAAGTATGATCTATTTACTATTGTGACTAGCAATACAAATCATCAAATTTCATTTTTACTTTAATTTCACAATCAAAAATGGATTAGCAAATGATGATGCAACTTATGTTTATGTTGAATAAGAATAGCTCATTTGCATAAGCAATATAAGCTATTAAACCCACTTGTATTGCATCAAAATCCACTTCATGAGGCATAAACCAAATGAGATCATAAATCATAAAATGTTGAAATTATATAATATTTGAGAGCTTCATTACCTCTAAATTGAAGGGGTTTAGCTACTCATTTGTGGCATTGAAGCAACATAAATAAATTTCAATATTAAAAGAGAAGAAAGTTAAAAAAATAAGTAAAGAAGAGAATGTAATTAAACTATTTATAACAGAAGGAATTAAGCTACACTACTTGCATAAATGTAAAACTAATCTACTAACAAAGAAAAGGAAAGAACATAAATGCATGAGAAGTAAGCAAAAACATGTAAATAAGAAAAGTGAAAGAGCATAAAAAACCATTTTTATTTCATTGAAAATTGAGTTTACACTTTGATCTCTTAATTTCGTAAGTAAAATGAAAGAGTAGAAGATATGTTCATGGACATAAGAGGGTTATTTATGCATGCATAAAACCTTAATTATTTTTTTAGGGAGCTTCCCAAAGTACCCTTGAGGTAGTGTGGCCACCAAGTAAACATTAACATCTACTAATCCCTCACTTAAATGTACATGAAGCTTTAATGACGTTTTTAGCATGTGCTTGGGTCCTCATTGAAAATCAAGGTAAGTGGAGGGGTCCTCTATGATCTTGAACTTGAATTATTTCCTCTTTATTCCTTTGTAGTTCCTTGTGCATGCATATATCATCATGAATCCCTCTTCCGTATGCATCAAAATATCCTATAAAAATCATAAAAATTGTCCAAGTAAAAATTCTTACATTGACACATGCACAAAATGACCGTTTTCCCCTGAATGAAGATGAAAATATGATGGTTTGAAAATATTTGAATTTTGGTTTTAAGCATGTTAAAATGCCCTAATATGATGTTTTTTTAAATAAAAAGAGATAAAATATGGATGTAAATATATGCACATTTGCGTGCACATCAGTGTGCTTGCTAATCAACTCTGCCCCTAGCCCTTCTAGCGAGATGTCGACTGCCAACAGTCCAATTGATAATTAGAGTTCTTTATTGATGGATATTCGAAGTTCCTGGCCCGCTCTATTACTAGGCATATACGTACTATTGAAGCTTTCAAAGAGCATATGAGTCGAATTCAGAGGTCTTGTTTTGTCTACTAGAATCAAAGTCCTTAGCCAATGGGCCTGCATTGTTATTTTTCCTAGTCTTCTCCACTCCTCCTCACTTTGGTTCTGATTCATTTTGTAATAGAAATAATCCATGGTCATAGGAGGCACTCCAGCTAACTAGCTACAAAAATATATCTGGATGTCGACTCTCCTCAAACGCGATCAGTATGATATCCTTGTTAGCATTTAGAATAAATTGCTTAGAGCCAAACATCGGTCTGCTTGGAGTCACTAAATTCAAATTGCTGGGTCAGTGAAGTATGGTACTTGGAGTCATCTTGACGTTTCCCTAGAGTCATATCATCTATGTTATCCAACCTTTGAGAGTATCGTAGAGTAGCGGTTGCTTGTTCGTTCCCTTGTTTCCATTCAGAAGCTGCCGCTTGATCCTCTATGCCCTAGTCGGTCATAAGATCTAAGGGAAGTGGATAGAATGTTCCTTTACTAAGTTGAGTTTCGAATTCAAAATGTGGGGGCACTGCGCTGAGGCACTGTACTGCGCTGCATTCCAAAAAAGTTTGGATTTGAAAATAGAGATCGTATAAGAGATCGGTGTAACTTAAGTTTGGATTAGCCTATGCACATGGTTCGGTATATTTGATACTGGGTCGGCATGCTTGTAAAGCACAAGAATAGAAGGTAGCTCGGTGTTGGAGTGTAGGCATGGTGGATTGGCCAAGAGTGGCTTAACCAAGGCAGCTCAGTATTGGAGTGTAGGCCTGGTGGATCAACCAAGAGTGGCTCGTTCAAGGAGGTTCGGTGTTGGAGTGTAGACATGGTGGATCAACCAAGAGTGGCTCGGCTAAGGCGGTTCGGTATTGGAGTGTAGACATGGTGGATCGGCCAAGAGTGGCTTGGCCAATGCGGTTCGGTATTGGAGTGTAGCACGGTTGATCGGCCAAGAGTGGATCGGCCAAGACTGTTCGGTGTTGGAGTGTAAACAAGGCGGTTCGGCCAAGGTGGATCGGCTTGAATGGTTCGACGCATACAGTTCGGCAGCTTGAGTCTAATCTCCTTGGCCAGGTCCGGAGTGCTTCTTGCATATCGCTCGGTCATGGAGAGAATTCTAAGGTGGGTTGGCCATTCATCATTCGTTCGAGAACGTTAGCAGATTACAAATAGAGCAACATGGTTGGCTTTCCTTCACTTCGGGTTATATCCCTAGCTGCTTTGAGTTATAGGAGATTTCACTTCGAGTCATGCATGAGGGATTCATGGTTCAGACAGGCTGGTTCGGTCACAGGGGGACGATATACACGGGTCGGCATTTGCTCAAGATATATGCTAGAGCGATCGACTGTCAGCTTTTGAGTGGCGAATCGGCTATCTACATTGAGTGAGGGGTCGGCCTTTATATAACTCCACTGCAAACTTCAACATTCAATCCCAAAAACTTGCGTATATCAGTGAATCCAATCCCATAGCTAATAGCTTCCTTTAGATCTCTTTCAAATCTGAGTAGAATATGAAGTTTGCTGATAAACAACAAGATCTATCTCACGAATATGGAAATTCACTAGTAGACGATGAGATCCAAAAGGAACAATAAAAAACGAGAACACCAGATTTATAGTGGTTCGGTGTAATTGTCTACGACCACTTTGAATATGATCTTCATTATGTTTCCAATCACTTAAGTACATATACAATCCATAAGCAAACAACTTGAATACAGGTTTGAATAGAAAAGAAGCTAGTACAGAAAATGGCAGAGTCTCCCTGGAGTTCTGGAAAAAAGGTCCCTTCAATTGGAGTCCTGCCCTTTATTTATAGACGAAGGTAGCCTTCAGCCTCACTGACATCTTCAAACCTGGACCCCTTTGGCCAGTTGGGCCCACCATAAGAAAATCTCAGCTCTACACACTATGCTGACCCCACTCATACACTCTTCAACTTATCAAACATCTATGCCGACACCTATTCACCAAGCTAACCTTCATCATTCTGACATCCTGTATCACCTATCCATTGATCTTATTTACCCTGGGATAGATATAACTGTTCGGATATGATGCTTCGGTCATATTATTATCGTCACATGGCCATCTTTCTCATCAATAGTTAAGTGCGGTCCTCGTAATCACCTTTGTATAGCCGGGCCAAAAGGTCAGATAACAATAAGTGAAAATTATTTATTTACAGAGAAGGTAAGAACTAAACACCAGGTTTCTTTCCAAATAATTTTTTAAATAATACATGTGCTCATATTTTATATATATCAAATCATATTTAGAAATTTTAAATCAAAAATCTGTTGATTGAATCAAACGCGCAGCAAAGCTACTAAGTGGCCTCCCCTACTTTGAGACTCGAAAATGAACGTTGAGGATGCGGCTGTTATCACCGAAATTATTTTCCAGCGACAAAAGAGAGGAGTACAGGAGTTGCTTCCTTTTGAAATCCATTTTTGAAAACAACTTATATTCATAAATGTTTAAATAATACTAATATTATTTTCAAAATCATAGAAAACAATTTCAAAAGCACCGAGATTCAAGTTCTATAATTTTCAGTTTAAATTATTTTTTTAAACTTAAACTAAAATTAGTTCATAATTCATTACTTTAAGTTTATAAACATCCATAAACACAAATTAGTTAAGTTAATATTTTCAAATTTGGTTTTACTTTACTGTTCAAATTCATAAGTATAAACTTATTTCTTATCTATACTATTTTCAATTTATAAGTTCAAAAACTATTTTCATATATTTATCAAATCATACTTGGAATATTTTTTTCATAATCAAACTTGTTTTAACAGAAAATAAATTTCTTTGGGTAGCAGTTTTCACTCAAAACTCGAAAATGAATACTGACAATGCTGTAGTAATCCTCGAAATTATTTCCAGGCAACTAACGTGAGTGCAATGCTTTTATTTCTTAAAAATTCTTTTTTTTAAAAAATATATTTCTTGTCAAAAATACTTCCAAAATAATATTATTATTTCTGAAACTTTGAAAACAATTTTGAAAACATTGGGATTTAAATTCTAAAATTCTCAACTTTTTAATCTTTTTTATTTACAAGACAAGTTATAAATATACTTATACAATTCCGTTACCTTATTATGAAATCATTTCGTTAATTTACATCTTTGTTATTGTAAACAATTCTTATTTTAAATTAAAATTCAAATCAATCTAATTATTGAATGCTTCGTGAAATAGAGTTCACATAGTATTCATTTTTTTAATTCAAACAATAATCGAAGACAACTAAATATTATCATCTTCTAACAAACAACATTCATTAATAATCATACAGATTTATGAAACTTATCAGTTTATATATAAAATATAATTTAGGTAAAATTATTTCATTTACCCGATTTTGAAACAATATTATGTCGACTTGCCTTGTTTAAGTGTTTAGAAGCCCCTATCAATAACATGACGCCTCATTTTCCGACCAGAATTCATAAATAACCCAACCTATAAATAAACACAATATAAAACATTTTAAACACTAACAAGCACGCGCTCTCATATATATACACACACACACTCAAAAAAATTATTCTAGGGTATTATTACTCTATTGCTAGACCAAAGCTCTGGCACCAACTGTGACGACCCACATTTCGGAAGGTTTAAGTTGATAATAAACCACACATGTTAAAACAATCTGAAATACGGATTATCAATGGGGTTAATTAAAAAGAATAAGAAAAGAAGAAACAAACATCTCGCAGCGAAATGATAAAGTATAACAATCAAATAAACAGTTCACGTAGCTATTTTTACTCGTCAATCCAAGATAGTGGCCAAAATGGCTATTTTTACTCGTCAATCAAAACGAGTAATTTCAAAAATAATAAATCAATTTGACTCTTAAATTCAATTTTAAAAGTTTACTATCATCATTCTAGTGTAAATAAAACTTAAATCAACTTTAAAAATCATTTTCATTCATATTAAATCCCAGATTCAATTATTTAAATGATTCCAATATAAATTTAAACAATTTTAATTATCCAATGAATTATATTAATAAATCATAAAATTTCAAATGAATATTAATTATCAATAATTATTTTATAATCTTCTAAATAATTCACGTTTATTATTCAATCCCAACTATTGATTATAAAAACATTCAATATATAGAATTCATTTCAATATTTGTTATTGCCAAAATCTTCAAAATTGGTTATTTAAATGTTTTATTCAAGTTCATGTTAAATAAATTATATAAATAAACATTAATTTTTTATTTCTAACCATTTTTATTCAATAATCATATTAAATTCAATAGTTTAAAATAGTTAAAAATATGGGTGGTTACAATAGTAAAGTATAATATAACATATAATCATTGACCAAGATTTGACACTTCTAATGCCTTATGTCATTGTTAGTGCCGAGCATGGATAAGGAACTTGACTTTTCATCGTTTCCGCCTTATACCAGTACTTGTCCATCTAAGCTATCCTATGGGTTGTAATGAGGAGGGGTTAGAACAATGATCTAGTGATTGGTAAGTTGTACATTTTGTACATAACACCAGTATATGTCAATTATCATATACATATATATATATATATATATATATATATATATATATATATATATATATATATATTGTATCGTGTTGTTAAATTCAGATTCAGCATTTATTACCTTATATCATGGCCTGTACATATGAAAAGTTCATTGACTACTGTTTTAAGGATATATTATAATTATTCTTTTCTAGTTAAACTCTTTTTAAATCCACTACAAAGACTATAGCTTCAATATCATTCCAAAATAACAATTTTTTTCTGTTAGACATTTATTATTTCAAAGATATTTCTAGCTACAAGACAGTTATATTAGTTGATTTTTTTTCTATAAGACATTTATTATTTCAATGATATTTCTAGTTACAAGACAGTTATATTAGTAGACTTCAAACCACAATCTATTCATTTGCATGAAAATTTCTAATTTCAAGTTGTTATATTAGTTTAAAGATTTATATCAACATCTATCGCTTTGTAACTTAAAATGTACCGTCACTTAACTATATACTTTTCATAACTTTGTTTAAAACTCCTATAATGTTTTGCAATTTTTTTTCCATCAATTCCAATTTATTTCTCTATCATTACCATTTTGAATTCAATAATATTCTTATTCAAACAAGTTCTAAATACAAATTGAAAAATTTATATATAAAATTCTCACCTTCACATAAATGCTTTTCCTTATATACAAAATTATCCTAGCTCATTTATTAATTATCATTTAATCTCATTCAATTCTCTAACAAACCTTCTATAAATTTAAATAATGGAAAATGCAGTAGACAAGGGTAACATTTAATATGCTACCATATTCTATATTTATTACTGGATTAAAATTCTTAATGAAATTACCATTTAAACTTCGGTTGTTATTCATTGTATTTCCTTATACAAAAATGTTCCTCCTACCATCCTTATTGGGCGCTTTTACCCTTATATTCTCCTTCCTATTTCATCTAAATGCCATTTCCATTTATCCACACTTTTAAAAAAGAATTAAAAAAGGACTTCCAAATTTATAAAATAGAAAAACTCACTGAGTCCAACCTATGCTCCAATTTACGTTTATTTCAAAAAAACGAATAATCCAAAAATTGAAAACTATTTAATTTTAAACTCAAAATTTCAAAAATGAAAAACCCTTTTTGCTAGAAACCATTTAATCCAAAAATTTTGATTCAATAATTTTTTATGAATTTCCTTGCTTTTTTTTTCAAAACAACAATGTCCAAAATAAATCCTTTGGAGAAACCCCTTTTAAAATCATTCAAAAACCTTATATCAAATTCTTTTTCATAGGGTTAGATTTAGAAATCGATTTCAATCTTTTAAAAATACGGTTGTGATTAGTGTACACCTTCTTACGAAATCTAGTTCATCTTACTTCCGACTGTTATCAAATATATTTCCTTCTAATATTTAATTACTACCTAACATATTGTTTGTCATTTCTGTAAATATCGGTTGTCCATAATAAATGGTTATAATTCAAACGAACAATTCTTAAAAACATTTATTTATTCATTCTAATTTTACCTATTATGCCTTCCCTATCTCTCCATGATTTCTTTAATAATCTCTTTAATTAGTCCATTTATATCCCTATTAAATTCTTGCAACTCCCTATTTTACACATTTATTGCCCAATTAATTTTAGGGTTACAATCTTTTCAAACCACATTTTCTATCCCTATTATTTATAATGCTCATAAAGTTAGTATTATAAGGAAGTCTAGGTGAAGAAAAGGATTCAAGTATCATTTAGCTTTTGATGTGCTTCTGTACATCGCACTCATGCTCTTTTAAATCCACTCTTACGATACAACCTTCGCCCTATTCATAATGCGAGAACTGCCTATCATAATGCATCTATATGCAATTGGGTCCGGTGAATAGAAATCTCGAGCCTTTTACATTAGTATTTGCACAGTATAATTTAAATAAGGTATGTCTTTTGCATTTAAAATTTATTCAAAATCATTTAATATTTTGTATAAGGAAAAGAGGCGGGCCCTTAAAAAACCACTTAATACCCTTAATCCTCAAAGCAGGTCCGTTGTATTATCTAATTCCATAATCATCGTTATTAATGTCTACCAAAACAAGAGATAGTACCAAACCACCTAATACCTTTTAATGGAAAATAGACAGACTCTGACTAATTAAAACCTCAATAAAGGCAGGCCTCTATCATTTAATACCTATTCTTAAGGCGGACTCCTTACAGATACCTAGCTAGTTGACATTGCGTGTAAATCTCTTCGTACACTTACTACTTCCATTGAAGCGGACCGTTTCACGATATCCTCAACCGTGCCTAAACCTAATCCTGACCATTTAATACTGTATTAAAGGAAAGAGGCAGGCCCTTAAACAACCACTTAATACATTCATTCCTCGAAGTAGGTCCTTCGTATTATGACTCGTACCCCATGAAAACATCTCACAGTAGCCGACTATTCGTAGGAATGGATATAAAGATTAGTTTGGTAGATTTAGCTTACAGGATTAGGACTAACCTCGCATCATCTTTATATACTTATTATAGGTATTATATCATATCAACCCCAAAGTCACACTACTGGTAGCCTAATTAGCTGGGCAAACTTGTATGAGCTTTTGACTGACTTCGCATCCCTATAACCTAGTCATTTTTATAACAGTTTTTAAGTATAATTTCACACATCTCACGCATTCATTATTTGGACCTGATAAGAAGTCCTTATTTCGCCTCTACAATTAATTACTTTCCTAAAGGGGATTTAAATGATAATTATTAACCAAATTAACTACACTATTAATAAGTTATATTAATGGTACGATATTTATGCTGGTTTATACACACACATACACATTTATTAATTTCTATGTGTGCGAAGATTACATCCTAAACTAATGTTTTAAATGTCAAATCTTCCAAAATTATACAAGTCTCATTTTCACAATAACATTTATACCATGAACCTAATATTCTACAATAAAATCAATAGACTTGTATATAGAATCCAAATCTAACTCATTTCATATTAAAACAACAGAGCAAATTAATAGTAGAAACTTACAATTTAAGTAACTTTATTCTCCGTTCAACTCCTTTTACATGAAATTCGACAAGGGAATTTCTATTTAGTTTGCAGAAATAGACGGTGTAGACTACGATTTAGAATTTGTATCTTAAGCACCATTTCTTAATCAAGTCGATTAATCAGTTCCAAAGAAAAAGAATAAGAAGTGGAATAGAAAGCAAAACACAAAAATTGAAAAATTCACAAAACTCCATTATTTTAATATAAAACAATTAAGATTCCAACATAAGAATTGATAACTTGCTTTAGGGAAATTTTTGGAATTTTTAATGTTGATGTTTCTATAATCCAGAACTCCCTAAGGCATATATCGAATCTAAACTGCAGTAATCAATTACTAAAATAGAAAAAATAAGATTCTCACTCACAACTGGTCCTTAGCTCTGCTCCTCTTTTAATTTGACACACCTACAATGAATTCTTTCAGATCTCTTCTTTTTTATATATGTAGCAAGGGATTTGTATGTAAATTAGATTTAGAAAATTAGAGGTTTGGAGGAGAATAGGCTGAGAAGTTAAACAATAAACAAAGATAGATATATATGTTTTCTTACCTTAAACCTTAAAGAAATTTTTTGAATATTAGAAGAGATGAACTGACAGAGCTTTGCTAGGTTTTCAAAATAATTTGTGAATAAAAGTGAGAGGACTAGACTCCTATCTACAAGTGGTTGAAACAGACTAGAATCGTTGGATTTTAGTCGGTTAAAAATGTTAAAAACCTAGGCGTTAACTATTACACAAACCCTAGCCGCTACTATCCTTCATCGGCCGACCGACGCTACCCATTGATCGAAGGCTAGGGGTCGACCGATCCTTTATTTTAGGAATGTTTAGCTGTTTTGCCATCGTAAATTTATTTACATCCTTATTTATAATTTAAAGTTAACATTAGTTTTAATGTTTACTAAACCTCCAAGTCGAATTACTATTAACTTTCAAATTTCAAATTTAAAAATTATTTAATTATTTGAATTCAAATTCTACATAAATAATTTTAAATCCGAAGACTTCAAATATCCATACTTATCTATTTAAGCTCCGTTTATTGTGTATGGAAACTTTAATCAACAAGGCTGCTTTCCCTTTTAACCCTTCTCGCCAAGGAAAGAAGTCCAAAAGCAACTGACCTTAAATCAATAGAATAAGCAAAAGGTTCGAGCGACTCTCTCATTTCTCCATTAAAACAATTCTTGTATCATCACGTAGGTTTTTATATTATCACATAAGATCACTTTTGTTGGAGCTTTATGCCAGTACTTTAGAAAAAAACCAAAAATCAAATGAAGATAAACTGAATGCAAATGAAACCATCAAACAAAATCCTAATTTGGCAATCCTTTTTTATATGCCAAATTTCTAATTTTAAGTTGTTATATTATCCCCGAAATATGTATCAACATCTATTGCTTATCACTAAATATGTAGTGTAGCTTAACTAAATAATTTTTATAACTTTTTTTAAGTCTTATTCAAACTATTATAATCTTTCGCAATCCTTTTTTATTAATCCCAATCTATTTCTCTTTCATTGCCATTTTAAATCTAATAGTATTTTACTCTAATTTAAACAACTTTTAAAATAGAAAAATGCATATATAAAATTCTCGTCCTCACATAAATGCTTTTCCTTAAAAATTCAAAAAATTATCCCAAGTCATTTAATTATCATCATTTAATTCCATCTTTTTATAACTTTTTTCCAAAAACATCTTTTATAACTTTAAACAATGAAAAGTTGAGTAGACAAGAATAACTTTTGTCCCATTAATTTCTAACTAGATTACTAATCATACTGTAACATCCCGTTCTAAAGCTAAAAGAAAACAAATATTTTAAAATGAATTTTGGGAATTTAATTGAATAGTTTATTTAATTTAATTTAACAAATTGAATTATTGGATTTATTTGATAATAAAAAGAAAATACTGATTCAAAGTTCAAAATTTTAAATTAAATTATGTTTTAATCTCCAAAAGTTGTTTAAAAAAATTATTTCAAAAAAATAAATAATATTTGTGAAATTTTGAAATTTATTTTGAAAATAAAACAATTATTTTATAATTGTTGAAAATTGAAGAGCGATATTTTTCAAAAAGAAAATGCTTTATAAAAATAAAATAAAATTGAGTAATATGCCTCGAATAGATTTTTGATCGAGTAAAAAATATATTATTTTATAGATGGTTTGAGGAATATGCAATTAAGGGTTCGATAATAATTCAAATAAAACTAATTCTTACTTTGTCTTTATTGGACTATAAACCTTTACCCATCCATTCCCCATCCACTCCATCCTTATCCAAACCATTTACCCCTCTTATATTTCCTCAGCCCTAAACTACTTCAAGCAATAATAAAATAAAATTGGAAAACGAAAAAAACCATCGCATTATGCATCGGTGGTAGGAGAGAGCACATGTGCTTTAGCTTACGCGTGCATGTCAAAGGGAAGAACGATGTGAAGGAGGCGTTGATGACCTAAAATTGCATGATGAGCTGCAATGTGCACACCAATGGCATTCAGGTGCGACCTTGACAACGATGAAGGATAGGGAAGGGATGGTGTACACAATCTGACCGTGGACAAGTGCAATGGAAGCACGGCCGATGGAGTTAGCTCTAGCTGCTCAATGGAGATGCAACCGTGTCGATGAGCACGGATTTGGAAAGACATGGACGTTGGGCTTACTGTGAGGCTACGGTAGATATGACAATGGAAATTCGACGGTGAGTGTAACTCAACTCATTTTCATCGATTTATTCACATTACACTCGGTGATTTATAGTGAGTTAACCTTATTTTCTAATTTCAGCGAATATAATTTATTCCTTAATTTTTATATAAGTTGATATAATTATTGCTTGATGTGTTTCATCAAATACTTCTGCAAATGAATATTGATATCGGTTGGTTTTGGGATGATGATGGCTTGGTAGGCTTTTGTGATTGAATTGCATTTAGAAAATATTTGGAATGGTTGATTGTTTGAAATGGATGAATATTGGTTGAATTGAATTATAATTTGTTGAATGATGTGCTATATAATATGACATTGATTGTTTTGGATAGTAGAAAAATTAAATTAAAATTAGTGGTTTGAATTATTTATATGAAATTATGGTATGAATATTTAAAATCTAGTATGGTGCTTTAAAAGAATTTTATTTTAAAATGTATTCCAATTTATCTTCGGAAATCGATTTATTTGAATTTATACAAAGAAGGAAAATTTTATATTGAAATTCTTTGGAAAGAATTTTTGATAGATTATATTGCTAGAAAGAATTTCGTATAAAAGATTTTGAATTATCTTGACATAAATAAAATTTGATTTCGAGTAAGAAATAATGAGATTTCAATTAAAATTGAATTTAAGTTGCTATACGGATATTTTTATTTTGAAGTAGAAAGCTTTTTATAAAATAAGGACCGATTTATTTTAGAATTAGTAAATTTGAACCATAAAGGTTAAATGATTTATATATACAAGCTATTCTATTAAATAAAATTTGGAGAATTATTCTAAGATTTATTTTAGTGGTTTTTGTATAAGATAGCTAAAGGTATTTTTATAATATTTTTACAAATGGAAATCCCAATTTAAAGAAATAAATATTAATTTTGTGTATTTCCCCATTTGAAAATGGTTTTAATAATTCTACCTTTTTAAAATGGATTGCTAATTGTTTAATAATTTATTTAGATATCATTGCTTTTGATATTGCTCAAAAGTAATGCCCGAGCCTAGATTGTAAAGGTTGGATTAAAAGATTCCCTCCCTAGATGTTGGTTGCAAATGATTAATGTTATGATTTATTTTGATGAGCATTCACCGAATGAGGATATTGAGTTAAAATAGATTTTGTGAAAGCATATTCTATTTTGAAAGTTTTGATGAAATTATTGAATATTTTGGAACTTATTTTCAAAGATAGAAAGTGGCATTTTTAAATAAAGAAAGGGGAAATGCTATTTTGGACAATGCTTTGGAAAGATATTTTGGGATAAACCAAATTAGCAAAGTGATTTGAGAAATATATTATAAAGATTGATTTTATATAAATTAGGAAATATAATGGTAAATTATTTGCAACGATTGGCTTTATAACGGATTTTCGAAAACTGGTTTTGATAAATTATTTGAATATAAAACTAATATTTTAGCCGCATTTGCAAAATAGACCTCTGGTGTATGATTTTGAATATTTGGATTTTCCATAAATATACTGATTTTATAAAGGTGATCTTGAAATCCATTTTGAAATGGTTTCGGGAAAATGATTTGGATGAAAAGGAATTTGAAATCTATTTTCATTGGTTTTTAAGTACAGAGTTTAATGGAAATTATCTATAGGTGTTGAATATATTGATAAACTTGAGTGATTGAATTTAGAGTTATATTAAAACCCACCGTACTCTTTATGTTATTATTTGAGCATGGTTACACGCACAGCTAGATTTTTAACCTGGCTCGGTGTTTTTTGTTTGTTTGACAACCTCGGCCTGTTTGTGGTAGTTTTACGGGTTAATATTATGAATGTGCTTTGTGGGTTATATATGAAATTAAAGCATATGATGATGGTTAATATTTGTATCATCTGTATTGTGATTCCATTATATTGGTCGATTGATGTATTCATGTTGTGAGTTGTATATATATGGGATGATGTATTAATTTTTATTTATGGTATAAATTCATCATTTTTGTTGATTCTGATTCTGTTAGTCAGGAAATTTTTGTCTATCTCTAATACTATATTGTTCAAGTCTATAACCCGTGTACATTGCCTTCTATCAAAACGAGATACGTATGATTTCATATGAATTCAGACATTGAAACATATCTGTGTTCACCCAAAGTAGTGTATATGAGAGATCACTCCTTCCATGGCCATTGATCTGACCCATTGGATGATACTCCCTTTGATATTTTGGTCACTGGAGTTGGTGCGTCACAGTTTGGTATCAGAACTTAGATTAGAATAATTCGGAGATAGAGATATATTTTAACCTTAGAGGAGTCAGACATAGGTTGTTTTACCTATTTTTTAATACGACTCTCACATGTGAGGCGCGAGTTGTGAATGAACGAGAGGGTCGTTATATATATATATATATATATATATATATATCTGTGTGTGTGTGTGATTTTGATGTGTTAAAATAAATGTTAGTTAGATAAGACAGGTGATTGTTTGTTGTGATATATGGTTTATTTGGTTTTTTGATTGATACTATTATATATGATTTTACAAAAATAAATAGAAGTTATTAAAGCAAGCATTGATTTGAAATTGGAAATAAAATTTATGTATAAAAATATCTCGAAGAGAAACATGAGTTAGAAATTTGTAAACTGAATTTTAGTGAATGCAGTTGTCACTAAAATAGATATTTTGTGTAAAAATTGCGATTGTCCTTATTTTCTAGGAAAATGTACATTCTATGTCATTCACATGGAGAGTCTCCATTTAAGATACAAAATTAGATCACTTGGACCTCAGGATAAACTTTGAATTATGCAAAAGCATAGTACTCATTCCATGTTTATTGGAAAAAAGAAACTTTAGTAATCCAAATATGGTCATTACGCACATCAGTTCTTCTTCATCTTTGCCTTGGTTTCTTTGGTTAGATTGTCTTAATTTCTCATTATTCTTATATTTTTTATATGTGGCGGCTCTTATATTTGTGTCTAAATATGCCACAATAAGACTTTCTATTGAATTCGGTCTTTAAACAGCTAACAACTATTCATGAACTTTGTTATGAACTCTACTTTTGCATCTTTCTCTTTCCCTAATGCATCCATGATTGATGTCAAGAAGCGTATATTTTCTTCTAATTTCTTCATTTTCATATGATGTCTAAATTATATATAATTTTCCATTGAAAACATCAGATGTAAGTAAAATAATAATAATAACAAACTAAAGGGCAAAGAAAAAATATGTAACAAAGTGCTTGTACCAAAATTGGACGCAACACTCTTCGGGTATATTTGAAGAGATTAAAATGAAGAATATAAATGAAAACAAAGGTTAATCTAACAACCACGCTAAAAACAAATAAACAGAAATGCAAGAACCCAGGATTTAGAGTGGTTCGGTGTTGGAGCCTACATCCACTATGGAAAGTTTGTTGTTTTACTGAAGTTTATAATCTGATTACAACAGTACACACTCAAGCACTCGAGTTACAACGAGTCTCCGAAAGACTATTGGCGCAATGGAGTCAGAAGTCCCTTTTCTGGAGGCATATGATTGTTATTTATAGGCATAGACTGAAAATATCTGGATCAGATCACGGAATACTCCTCTCATGTGGGTGTGCCCAAATTGATCCATGGTCATTTGGGATCGATCCATAATTGATACATGTACCATTCATATCGATCAAGATGAGGTCTTTTTGGGCTGAGATCGATCATGGACATTCTTGAGATGGTACGCAAGCTCTTATGAAAATTTGGTGGTATTTGGACTTGTAGATTTTGAGTAATGATCGATCCAAGTTTGGATTTGCAATAGGCTGGCGTGTTCGTATCGATCCATGACGGATTGATCAATTCGTAACGATCAAATGATGGTCATTTGGAGCGATAAGCTAGGGCAGATCCATCATTTATGCCGCATGACTGCTTCCTCCTATTCTTCATGTTTTCTTTGTATCGTTCCTAGGAATTACTCTTTGTATCGGTCCGTGCAACTCTTTTTGTATTGATGCTTTATGCTCCACTTCGTATATATGATTTAGAGATTGTTTCGTATCGATTATACATAGCCGCTCTATATCGATTGTCCTTGGTTTTTTTGTATCAATAGAAGATGGTAACTTTGTATCGATCTACGGCTGATCGATACGAAACATTCTAGGCTATGGATCAATACGAACTTGATTTATATGTAACTGTGGTCGATATGAAGAGTGTCATCTTGAATAGATGAATATGATGGATATGAACGAAGTTGATTCTGTTAATTGTAATCGATCCATATCTTGAGCATATGAACTTCGATTGACCTGAAATTTGGAAGGTTAGCTTTAATAGGTTTGATTGTCGTGCCATATCAATTGTAGCTCAATCAGAACTCGGACCAAATTTTCCAGTATCCATAGTAGACTTGTGTATAACCGATCTTCGGGATGGACTATCTTTGGTTTCCAGTCAAATCCTTAGTGTCATGGCCTTGCAAAAGCAGGATAAATTTGCCCCCAAAGTACGTCTTGTGTGAACATGAAAATCTTTGAAAAAATATATGCAATATTCATTCTGAAAAGTCCTATCCGATTAGTTGAATAGTTGTTGTCTTTCTATCAAAAGAGGTAATCTTTGATTGATTTCCAGTAGTATAAATTATAATTGTTGACTGCCAATGATTATGTAATGCATTGTTGTATCTGAACATTGAGTGTTAGCAATTTGTTGTTCACCGTTTTAATCGTGACCAGATGAGCATTAAAATCCTATGAATTTTGAAAATCAAATATAAGTTCGTCACATATACACATATGTTTACCTGACTCCCGTTAACGTTTTCATGTTCACGAGTCAATGTCAGGTTGTTGTTTTTTTAAATCGAATTTTGTATCGATCCTCTCTTGGATCGATGTGAAATTCGAGTTGTAATAATGCTTGATGGTCTTCAGAATATCCCTTCGTATTGACCCTCTCTTAGATTGATTTGAGAAGTTAGGATAAGCATTTTGTATCGATGGTTATTGATATGAAATAGTTTGTTCTTTGAAATTTTATCGCATCGATGGATACGAACACCTATGGTCTCCAGAATGATGGATAGGAAATTGTTGTTTCATTTTGATGAATCATTGAGGGATCTGAATAGTTCAAACAATCCTCTATGTATCTTTCGTATCGATGGGTCATTGATGGACACCAATGGCCGTGCTCTAGATCATTTCGAGTTGATGGTTACGAACAGTTGCTGCTTTAGTTCGATGGTGGATGGACATGAAGTATGATTCGTATCGATGATATGGGATACTGTTTTTACCGGTTAACATAACTGGGAGGCGAATTGTTTCACTTCCTTGGTTTCGTATCCATATAAATACTTTAGGAGTTAGAATTTTTTTACTTGTCTTCACTTTTCTCTTACTTTCGTATCAATTAAAAAACCAAGAAATAGGAATTTCCTTTGTCCCCATATTAACACAACTCTTTTATCACCCGATCCAAATCTCTTAATTAGGTAATTGATCAAAAATTTCAAATTAAAAACGATGAGACTCGAGTTTGACTACCGATCCATCCATGGCCCCGACCAGTTCTGGTGATGAGGAGGCCGTAAATGGATCGGAACAAGGTCGTGGAAGGTTGGAATGCATTTGTGCCATTTGGAGAAGAAGAAGTGTTGAGGGATACGAAGGCTGCGTTTGTGTCGATTGAGGAAAAGTGATTTGTATCGGTCTGAGTGTAACTAGAGTTCGTATCGAGTGTAGATAGCAGAACTTCATAATGTATAAGGGAGCGGTTTCATATCGATATGAGGTGGTGGAAGTTCGTATCGACCCGGAGCAATCGATACGAAAGACTATCTGTCTAATCGATACGAAGTATCGGTTATGTTAAGTGATACGAAGATGTTGCCTCTGATCGATATGAGAGGAAAGGCTTAGGATTGGTATGAACTGGCCTAATGGTGATCGATATGAAATTCTTTCCCCCATGATCGATATGAATGGAGCTTCTGGTGATCGATCCAACTCTTGACCTTTATGGATATGAAATTTTTGCACACTCTGACTCCAATGTGCTTTTGCCTTGCATAATTGGACTTAACCGTTTCACTGCATATTTGACTGCCCTTCGAAGCTTGTCGACAAAACTGTGACTTGACAAATCTGCTAAACCTTAACTTGGGTCATTCGCCGAAACCTGAAAGGTACGGTTGTGACAGTCAGCGATGACGGTCATTCCGGTTGAATCTCGAAGTCTTGTCGTTTGAACATCTCTAGAATTCTATAGAATTAATTCTTATGTGTTATGTAGCACTGCACTATACAGCACATTCACGCACTTCA
The DNA here is from genome assembly GCA_030765085.1 of Allium cepa. Taxonomy (NCBI): domain Eukaryota; kingdom Viridiplantae; phylum Streptophyta; class Magnoliopsida; order Asparagales; family Amaryllidaceae; genus Allium; species Allium cepa. The sequence goes on along the minus strand of CM060934.1, from coordinate 949,814,839 downwards.
CACTAGGGAAACACGGGTTTATTGTCATCTAACGATGGTTTTTACTGAGTTCAATAGCTATGGAATCCTAAAGTTCACAGTCGAAGGATTTTTAGAGTCCATCTCTCTCCATAATCGCAATGCCGGCTATTGCAGCCGAAGAAATTAGCCTTGCTTCGGATGAATTGCCAAAAGAAGTCTTTATTATGAACCCACAAGATTCTCTCCGCTCTAATATCTCCGAAGATGTGTTAGATAGGATTTGCCTAAGACATGGGTTGCCACTACGTGATGTCTTACTGTCGAGGCCAGAAGATAGAGCCCATAACTCCCTGGAAGGGTACACAACTTGCAACAGATTTGTGTTTGTAGTTGGGATACTTCCTCCCTTAAAAAAGTTCATCCGGGAGGTTTTGCTTTTCTTAAGGATTGCTCCATCTCAGTTGCACCTGAATGGGTATGCCTTGCTCAATGGTTTATTTATCATCTTCATGAAGTACCTCTTCCGATCCCTGACGATAGAGGAGATCAGATACTTATCCAATATAAATAGTCACGAGAACAACCTTTCCTTCACTTTCCTAAAAGCAGTTAGGAACCGTCAAATCGTGGCCGGAGCTTGGAGCAAGTTGAGTTACTTCAAAACCGAATGGTTTTGTCCGATGTCCACGGGATTTTCCAAGAGCTGCCTGGTTAGATGTAAGTGCTTCAATTCTTTGTTGATTAATAGGACGATATTAATTGATGTGGAGTCTAACACTTTGCTTCTTATACAGCTTCAATTCCATGACCTGAAGGAGCTTGGTTTAAAGAAATAGTAAGGGTTCTTCAAGAATTGCCCGTCGCGCAAAGTGAAATCAACGAAGTCCTCACAGACGAAAATCTGATTGTCGTGGGGTTGATTTATAGAGACTAGAGCATCAGACTTGACGGAGTCCTCAGGTTGGCTTTGGTGAGGCAGGTTAGAAGGAGTACTTCAGGAATTATGATTGCCGAATAGCGCGATGATGAAAATGCACCCACTGGAGACGAACTTGTAGATATGCTTCTGTAGAACCCTCAAGCATCGAGAAAAAGAAAAGGCAAGACTTTTGTCCGCAAATCTCTAAGTCTCAAAACCGCCATAGTGGCTTTGCCTGCTACTAGTCAAGATATTCCTCTTCCACAATGGAGAGCTAGTTGGAAGGATTGGCAGGTATCCCAATCCTAGACGATTCGACTTCATTTCAAGAGTTTGGGTTGGAAACCGAGGCAGGCTGGAGTGCTTTAGATGTAGGGGAGCAGACTCCTGAAAGTGGAGCTGCCACAATCGATCAGTTGGGGAGTTTGCACATACATGCACACACTTCACGGCACCACACAATCTTTAATCACAAGCTATTAATCTCTGGAGATTACCAACTCTGTTTCTTTTTTCATTTTACAGATACGATGTCGAGGCAAGGATCTATGCTCGGTAGTCTCCGTTCTGGTGCACCATTCATATAGCTCATATTCCGAGTCTCGCGGGCATGAGGTCAAAAGAGTACATGATTGCGACTACTCCAATCAAGAGAGAAAGCATTATGAGAGGGAAAAAGATAGGGAGAGGGTGAGGAAGTATAGGCACCGTTCCCGGTTGTTCTCTCCATCACCTAAAGGCCCAATGCAACCCTTCAACCCTGAAAAATAAACTATTGAAACCTTACGCCTACCAATGCCTCCACAAACTTCAAGATCTGGTGAGCAGCATCGTAAAGTTGGGACAGATGTTCCTGTCGTCACTACATTAGCGGGTTGGAGCCCATGGGAGAGGAAGCCATCCAAATAGATCGGTTGAAAATGGATTTCCCTAATATTTGCTTTGATGGCTTACACTTTCCCTCGAACTTGAAGCGAATTCCCAGTGAGGCCAAACAAACTATGGATGATTATGTATATGTTGTCTACAACCAAGATCGAGAGTGGATGAAGGCTGTAGAGAAAGTTTCAACGGTGGCTTTTGATCGGGCGAAGACAATTGAAAATCTGGAGAAAGATCTCGCCCAAAAAGATCGCATTGTGCAAGTGCTTTCTGTTCGTCGACGAAATTCTATCGGTTTAGAAAACCGTCGAACGAATTTAAATTAAAAATAACCGCAAGCACACGGTGTACGAATGTAGCACGTGGCGAATACGGGTCGATCCGCAGTGAATTGATGATTTAAATTTCCTACTCGATCAAATTATACCAAAGTCGAGAGTGTATTTAAGCTAGAAAATGAGAAAATGAACTAACTAACAAAAAGAAAAGAAATGCAAATATGAGAGTTAAATGTCAATTTAGATAATAAATCCACTCTCTAGATCATGTAGTTCAACACATGAAATCATGATCTCTCTTTTATGGTCATTAGTGTTTTAATTGATGTGTTTATCATAAGTATGACATATTTGAGCTATTAATTAGCCAACATAAGTCATCAAACTATAACACACCCCTTAAAACACTTACTAACTTTCATGAAACTTGACAAAGAAAAAGAAATCTATTTTAAGTATGGCCTATTAACTATTAATTAGAAACATAGACCATCAAATTTTAATTTCAAATCCCTTTCTTATGCCATAATCATATATTCATGAAGTGGCATTTGTGTTAGTGATTGTTTAAGCATAGCCTATTTGGTGTCAATAATATAGGCTATCAAATTCAACACAAAAACAACAAATAAAACACTTCATTGATCATCATTAAGCACAAAAAGAGAGCATGAATTAACAAATAGTTGGAGCTACATAATTAGAGAGCTTCATTACCCCTAAATTGAAAGGGTTTAGCTTCTCATATTTGTCATTTTATTAACAAATGTAGCTAACAACATGAAAGCAAAATGAAGAGGAAAAAAAAGAGCAAAATGAAAAGATAAGCTAATTAACTTGCATAAAAGAAAAGAGATCTACACTACAACATAAAAAAGAGGCATGTAAAAGGAAAGAGCATGTATTAATAACATAAAAAAAGAAGGAAAATTACATGAAAATAAAAATGGCTAAGTAGCCATGAAAAGAGAAAGAGAGCTTTCTTTTATTTGATCTAAACTAATGAAGAGAAGGAGGCCTAAGAGAGACTAAGAGAAGAGATGCTAAGAGAAGAGAGAGTGTTACATGAAACATAAGGGGTTATTTATACATGCATGAAACCCTAATCCATAATTTGGGGAGTACCCAAAATGCCCTTGGAGGAAGTGTGGTGGCCAAGTTATCATTAGCTTTAATAATCCCCCACTTAAATGTACATGAAGCTTTAAATGTCTTTTAGCATGTGCATTAGCCTTTAATTTGTACATTAAGGTAGATGGGTAGGTGGGGTCCTCCATGATCTTCACTTTGAATTATTTCCATCTTCATTCCTTTATATCCATTTTGTGCATGCATGTTTCTTCATGAACCCACTAATATGAGAAGATAAATTCCTACAAAATATTATAGAAATTTCCAATTAAATTCTCTCAAATTAATATACGCGCACAAATGGACATTTTGCCCTTATATGAAGATGAATAGTGAAAATTTGGAATTAATATGAATTTTGGTTAAAACAAGTTAAAATACCCAATATGATCATTTATTTAATTTAAATAGAACAAATATGGTGGTAAAAATATGCACATTTACGTGCACATCAAATACCCCCACACTTATCTTTTTATTCGTCCTCGAATAAACTAAAACTAAGATAAATCCGTTTTCGTAGGAAGCACGATTGCATTGAGCATATGCAACAAGCCGTTAAACCTCTAGGTGTCCCCAGTAGGACGAGTGTTGTCTCGTGAGGGTTTTCAGCGGATACTACCCACAAAAGCCAAATGCAAGATGAAATTATTTACACAATGTAAGATTTATTTACAAAGGGAAAAATGCAAGTTTTTGAAATATTTACAAATGAAGTATTTATTTTTAAATTGACACAACTAAGTTAAATATAGGTTTTGGTTATTATCTTGAAAATTTATGTCATTTACTCATCAATACTTCCAATAAAAATGAAGTTATCATAACAAATAAACTATAGTCTTAACTCGTTGTTTTGGTTAGTAACACAGTGTAACTATGAAATGGATCTTTAGTTGATTATCAAAGTTTATCAAAGTGGTATTTTCATTTCTTTTCAATAACAAATCAAATCAAATAAGTAAAAATAGTGCTAGGATTTCAATTGCTTTCTCTCATATTATTTGCAAGAAAAATTACACACCTAGCTTAGGTAAACTGAGGCCATATATACCACCCATGCACTGCCTTTCAGACTTATGTGAGGGGAGTATAGAGCATGGCGAGTGCACACACTTTCGTGCATACACCTATCGACCGTAGGTGGTTTTTATCAAGTCTATTTTTTTTACAAGTGTTCCATACATCCATAACCGTGAGGACTTTTAAATGAGTATGAAAGCACGCAATCAAAGATTCCAAGTAATTCACCCATGCATAACCGTGAGGACTTTTAAATGAGAGTGAATACTTTGGATGTTATTAGTATTATTATTATTATTTTTAAGAGAGAGAGAGTTTTGCAAAATCATCTTAGCACCATTTAACTTAGAAGACAAAAAAATGTTATATCCTTTACCTTAAATTCACCACTTTTAAAACAAAGATTTTCAATTAGGATGTATTTCATAATTAACACATATGAATCTTCCAATATACTAGTTAAACCATTGTTATTTATAATACAACTTCATTTTTATTTTTGTTAAGATAAATAAATTTTCAATAATTTCAATTTAATAAACCAAAACCATATATTTATCTTATAGTGTTTCTTTAAAAAAAAAATCAAAACGCGAAAAATAGAAAAATTCTTCTTTTGTTTTTGGATTTTTTTTTTTGAGTTTTTGGAAGAAAAATGAAAAATTAATCCTGAAAAATCAAGAAGAAGATGAGTCTCCCCCATACTTGATTTTGACTGTGTCCCCACAGTCAACCCAAGTGAAAGGAACGTTTATTATTATTTACATGAAAATGAAATGTACTTACACGAGATCACAAAGTAAATCGTCAAAAAAATAAATGAAACGGTCTTCCAAAGACCAATTCATCTGTCTCGTCAAGTATGCGAGACACGGCTTAAGCTCGAAAAACCAAACCATAAAAGATTTCGAAGTTGGATGTTGATTTGGAAAAACGAATGGGTCGCTTTGTTTTCGATGATTTTTGGGGTTGATAAAACAATTGATTGAAATTCAAGTTTATTTTCACCAAGTTGAAGTTCAAACTTATCATTGAAAACTTCTTCAAAATTATCGATTTCAAAATCAAAATGGCGATCGAAATTTTCCCCTTCAGAATTCAACAACTCGTTTTCAAAAAGTCTATAAAACTCATGTTCGTTAAATTCGACTTCCTTTGTTGGATTATCAACAAATTCATCGTGTAAATCGAGTTTAAAATTCAAAGTTGTCGTATTCAAATTTTTAGAAAAAGGAAGATCGAAGTTTAAATCGAATTTCGCACCCTCAAAAGAATTGAAATCCAACTCAATTACTGTGTTTTCAACAACTTCATTAAGATCATCATTTTCAGTTTCAAAATTTGTTGTTTGAAAATCGTCGATTGTGGTAAAAGATGGATTATCGTTTGACTCGTCACACGTTGGAATTTGATTTTGTTTTTCATGTTGTTTCATATATGTTTCAAACAACGAATTCGTGCGATCATCGTAAATTTCGTTCATTTGCTCAACAAAATCCAATTTACAGTTATTAACTTGAGAATTTTTGATTTGGATTCATTGAGAATAAAAAAAATTCACTCATATCGTAATCAAGATTATTCCCATTGCCAAAATTATTTGAAAAGTGGATCACATTTTCCTTTTGATTTTGAAATTCATTTGGGAGTTCAAAATTGAATTGGCATGGGTTATCATCGAAATCGTTTGAATTTTAAATTGAATTCAAATTTTGAAATCCTTGAAAACTTTGACTCGAGTTATTGCACAAATATGAATTACACAAATCATTTATCATTTTATTTTGTTGTGTAGAGATTTCAAGTAGAGATGAAATGATATTTTCAAGATTCGAGGGTTGGCCATCGTCTTGAAAACTTTGTTCAAAATTTGAATTGTTCAAATAATAGTTGTTGTTAAAATATCCATACGAATTCGAAGTGAAATCATATGCATTATATTGATTTTCTCAACTATATTCAAGTGAGTAAGAAAAAGGAAACTCGAACATTTTCAAGATTTTTTTTGGTTTTTTATAAAGAAAAATATTTACAAGTAGAATTTATTTTTCAAAAGGGAAATTGATTTTTGTTTTGTTTTTTTTTCAAATTTTTTCTTTGTTTTTTTGAAAATGTTTTATAATAATTTTTTTTGGATTTTGGTTTTTACTTTTTTTTTTGGATTTTTGAAATTTCAAAGGAAAATTGATTTGAAAACTTCAAAGGAGAAGGAATATTTACAACTTTTTTAGCTTTGGATTTTGAATTTTTTTAAAAAATATATGCATGAATTAATGCAACTAAATGAATGCAGTGGTTAATTACAAATAATTTATTCTAAGTTAACCCAAAATTGTATAATCACAAATTGTCTTAAATCAACAAGATAGTTCTCGGCCAGGTAACGGGCAGGGGTTATCGGTGCACCACGAATCACCGTAGCAATGCAGCCGAAGGTTTAAGTACCTTCAGAGGAACAACCACTATAATATTTACGAATCACCGTAATATTTACAAATGGTTATTACTCTGCCGTAGTCTAGACACCAAGAAATTAAATTGTTCAAAGAAGACAAATTGTCAATATACAATTAAGTGTTATTAATTTCTAACCGTTATTATTAATCAAAATCTAAGATGAAATGCAAAGCAGAAAATAAACGTGTATTAAAAATGCAATTACGAATGTAATTTTTTTTTTGATTTTTTTTAAAAATATATATATATGCAAATGCAAGCAATCAACAATGCAACTATAATAAAAACAAGAGATATTTACAATGCAAGGCAAATAAAAATAATAGATATATCAAGCAAGCAGTTTTTTTTCTTTTTATAAAGCATAGCGAAGCATTGGCAGCAGTTCCTCTCCTTTGAATTTCTGCTTTTGCAACCTGAAATTAAAAACAAAACATATACAATTGTTTTTTTTGAAAGGAAACTTAAAACTTGTTACCCATTTTGAAACGTAATCGACAACGAGAAGGATATACAAGTTTCCAAAAGAATTTGGAAAAGGTCCCATAAAGTCGATACCCCAAACATCAAAGATTTCGATCGTAAGAATGGGGTTTAGAGGCATCATATCTCGTCGAGAAATTCGTCCAAGCATTTGACATCGATCACAAGTTTTACAAAATTCGAATGAGTCTTTGAAAAGAGAAGGCCAATAGAAACCACACTGAAGCACCTTTTCTGCAATTTTTCGAGGACCGAAATGTCCACCACACGCTTGATCGTGGCAAAATGAAAGAACACTCCGTATCTCATTATCCGGAATGCAACGTCGGATGATTTGGTCGGGACAATATTTGAACAAGTATGGATCATCGTGCTCGAAATTGCCAAAATTTGGAAGTGTCACAATATGGTTCGAGTGAATTTTAAAAACGTTACCCGTAGGGCTGGGTAACGTGATGCAAGATGGAATAGAAACTCTATCGGGAAAGATTCTATCCATAAGAGTTCGAGGGGCATTCTCGTTCGCCATTTCGGGAGGATTGTCTGTTCGAGTTAAACGGTTTGTAGAAGGGTCGCGAGTCCAACGATTCGTTGTTGTGTCACGAGTCCAAGTACTCATGCACAAGTGAAAGTCGAGAAGAGGAAGGAGTTAGAATTGAGTTTAGGGAATGAAAGAAGATTTGAAAACGTGTTTTTATTTTTGTTTTTTTGAATTTTTTTATAAGGGAGAAAACTATTTAACAAGTGAGATTTTTTTGTTCCCCGGCAACGGCGCCAAAAACTTGTTCGTCGACGAAATTCTATCGGTTTAGAAAACCGTTGAACGAATTTAAATTAAAAATAACCGCAAGCACACAGTGTACAAATGTAGCACGTGGCGAATACGGGTCGATCCGCAGGGAATTGATGATTGAAATTTTCTACTCAATCAAATTATACCAAAGTCGAGAGTGTATTTAAGCTAGAAAATGAGAAAATGAACTAACTAACAAAAAGAAAAGAAATGCAAATATGAGAGTTTAATGTGAATTTAGAGAATAAATCCACTCTCTAGATCATGTAGTTCAACACATGAAATCATGATCTCTCTTTTATGGTCATTAGTGTTTTAATTGATGTGTTTATCATAAGTATGACATATTTGAGCTATTAATTAGCCAACATAAGTCATCAAACTATAACACACCCCTTAAAACACTTACTAACTTTCATGAAACTTGAAAAAGAAAATGAAAATGAAATCTATTCTACGTATGGCCTATTAACTATTAATTAGAAACATAGACCATCAAATTTTAATTTCAAATCACTTTCTTATGCCATAATCATATATTCATGAAGAGGCATTTGTGTTAGTGATTGTTTAAGCATAGCCTATTTGGTGTCAACAATATAGGCTATCAAATTCAACACAAAAACAACAAATAAAACACTTCATTGATCATCATTAAGCACAAAAAGAGAGCATGAATTAACAAATAGTTGGAGCTACATAATTAGAGAGCTTCATTACCCCTAAATTGATGGGGTTTAGCTTCTCATATTTGTCATTTTATTAACAAATGTAGCTAACAACATGAAAGCAAAATGAAGAGGAAAAAAAAGAGCAAATGAAAAGATAAGCTAATTAACTTGCATAAAAGAAAAGATATCTATACTACAACATAAAAAAGAGGCATGTAAAAGGAAAGAGCATGTACTAATAACATAAAAAAAAAGGAAAATTACATGAAAATAAAAATGGCTAAGTAGCCATGAAAAGAAAACGAGAGCTTTCTTTTATTTGATCTAAACTAATGAAGAGAAGGAGGCCTAAGAGAGACTAAGAGAAGAGATGCTAAGAGAAGAGAGAGTGTTACAGGAAATATAAGAGGTTATTTATACATGCATGAAACCCTAATCCATAATTTGGGGAGTACCCAAAATGCCCTTGGGGGAAGTGTGGTGGCCAAGTTATCATTAGCTTTAATAATCCCCCACTTAAATGTACATGAAGCTTTAAATGTCTTTTAGCATGTGCATTAGCCTTTAATTTGTACATTAAGGTAGACGGGTAGGTGGGGTCCTCCATGATCTTCACTTTGAATTATTTCCATCTTCATTCCTTTATATCCATTTTGTGCATGCATGTTTCTTCATGAACCCACTAATATGAGAAGATAAATTCCTACAAAATATTATAGAAATTTCCAATTAAATTCTCTCAAATTAATATACGCGTACAAATGGCCATTTTGCCTTTATATGAAGATGAATATGTGAAAATTTGGAATTAATATGAATTTTGGTTAAAACAAGTTAAAATACCCAATATGATCATTTATTTAATTTAAATAGAATAAATATGGTGGTAAAAATATGCACATTTACGTGCACATCACTTTCCGTCGAGAATGACACTTTAATCGCCACCGTTACGATAGAAAGAGATGCCTCACTCGAAGAGCTTGAGGAGCTTAATGATAAATTTTCTGAAGTCGTCAAAGAAAAAGATGATGCCAACAAAGCTTCCTAAGAGGCGTGTGAGCAGGCCGTGGTACTCAGGGGTGAGCGGGATGCGACCAAGTTAAAGGTCCAAGAAACTAAGGCCAAAATTGAAACCAATGTTAGAGCAGCAGAGGCCAGGTTGGAAGGTGACAACGGGGACCTCCTAATCACTTATACTGTTAATGTCCTGAAACACCACAACCTAAACTGGCTCGATGACTACCCGCTTCATCTATACAACGCCTGGTGCCGCTTGATAGGGGATGAAAAGGCGGACCACCACACTACATCTATCAACGACTTTGAGCTGGAGAACCAGATATTAACTGAAGATGTGAGAAAAGTTCTTCATGCTTCCATTGTCACTTTTGAAAAGGAAAAACTTTCCGGCCAATATCCAAATGTTTGAGAGAGTTCGGGAGTTGAACACCATGAAGCAAACTCTAAAATTCCTATAGCAACTCAACTCGACCTTAATTCTACAATTGACCCTGCAAATGTTCCGGCGTATGATCCTGATTAACCACATTTGTCTCAGTATGCGAGCTTTGCCCCGAAGGCACATCGGCCCCGCACGTGAGCCAATTTAAGGATGGTACTCTGAACACTTCTTGCATCTATTCAAAGTCGGGAGTGCCATCAGAAGATGTCGCTAATGTTTTTTCTTATCTTTATTCAGTTATAGAATCTGCACTGACCGAGCCTCCTGTAACCCAAGAGCTGCATCATGAGCAGGAGGCCTTTATGAAGGAGGCAACCACGACAACGGCCGCTGCATCAACTGAAGGGGTGCACAAAAGCATTTTCATTCTTGACGAACAAATGATGGAAGAACTCTATGGTCATCAAAGTGATCCACTTACCGACTTACCGTTCGTCATGAGTGAAGGTGTGTACGGCTAGCTCTTCGGGACCAACCAGCAGCATTCCCATGGAAGCCTAAGCAGTTCGGGAGGAAGAGATAATGGCAGAGATCAATGTTGAAATGGAAAGAGCCACGCAGCCTAGTGGTATTGGAGGTGGCATGGCGGGTCATGGTCCGGTCCTCATGTGTATGATTTCTCGTGGCTGTACAATCATTGAAACTGGCGTGGCTCCCTCGTCCTCTAACATTGTGAGCACCACGGTTCCTCCGGCTTCACATTCAAAAAGTATCTCGATCCCCGTGAGTTCGGAGGAAGAGACCTCGGTAATCCCCCGACCGAAGATCAACCAACAAAAGGTAAAAGCTTGAAGAGGCACCTGAGCGGCAGCTCTAGTGGGTCGACATTTAGGAAGAAGAAGAAGCCGAAGGAGTAGGCATGTGCTTCTATTCCCTCTTTTTGGTAGACAGTAGGATAGGATTTCATTTTTCTTTTTGTAGGCCATGTATAGATGCGGGTTCGGCCCCTGCTTATAGGAATCCTAGGAATAAATATTTGTACTTGTCTTTTTCTTTCAATGAATAGTTGAAATCAAACTCCATTTTGTTTTTAGCATAACTCTATGTTTATTTGCTTAAGTATTTTAGCACCCGAATTTCCATTCAATGTACTTGTGCGGTTTTAGGCTTTCAATTGGACTTGAGTTTGGTTGTTAAGTGCCTAAATCATAGCTTTGTGTCATAACCAAACATTAAGCCAAGTCCCAAAGTTGTACTGTCTTGATTAGGAGCTGGTACATGAGTTTTCCCTCAGTTTTGGGGTTGAATTGAAGTGGTCGATCGACGACCGCATTCCAATTTAACTTAGTCGAAACAAAGTTGAAGTGAGATGAGTTTGAGTGGTTGGATCACACTCGCTCATCTATCGGTACTTTCATCCACACTCTGGGGATTAAGCTTGAGTGCTGGTAGTCAGTTACGCCTATTCGTCATTTAGGATCACGTCCATGATCCGAGAACAAGGGATAATTCATGGGTTATAAGTCACGCCTGTTTAGTACTTAGGGTCATATTCGTGCTCTGAGGATAAGAGTTGTTTTATGGACGGTCATTCATGCATGCTTTAGGTGTTATACTCCTGTTCGCGCTCCAAAAATCTGAAGTTGGTTAATGGGTGGTCAGTCACACCAATTTAGTGTTAGAATTAGGTCCGCGCCTCAAGGACTTAAGTTTTTTTATAGGCGGTCAGTCACACCCATTTAATATTCAGAATTACGTCCGCACTCTAGGGACTTAGGTTGATTTATGGATGGTCAGTCACACACAATTTATATTTGTACTTCAATCCGCACTCTGGGGACTTGGAGTCGCCTCACGGGCAGTCGGTTCACACTCAGTTTGCATTTATACTCTAGCCCATGCTCTAGGGACTTAGAGTTAGTCGGTGGGTGGTCAGTCACATCCATTTTGATGTTTATACTTGAGTTCACACTTCAGGAATCTGGAGTTGATTGGTAGACGGTCAGTCACATCAACCTAACTATTGGAATCTCATTTGCACTCCGAGAACGAGAAGCTGATCGGAAACATGGATGGTCAGATCACATCCACCCTAAGTAGGAAAGCAAAGTCATAGATGGACGGATCCATCCTCCTCAAGCTTGTAAAAATGGAGACGAGCTCGTGGATGGATGGGTCCATCCTCCTCAAGCCCACGTTTTGGATTTGAATTTTACACTCCAGCTTGCACTCTAGGAACCGGAGTTCGTTGGAGGGTTTCCATGTATCAATCCTTTTTGGCTTCAGTATAGTTGCTTGCCCTCGGGATTGGGGTTTCACTTAGCGAGTGACTGGTCATTTCAGGTCAATCCCTATTCGAATAAGTCTCACCGTAGGATGGAACTTAGCTCTTCTTGCATTATAATGGTCATAAGACGCATTTCAAGAATCGCAGCTCTGACTCGACAAGTTTGCATTTTAATGCTGTAATGAGAAAGTAAGGCAAAGTCAATTGCCTTATTATAGGTTCAAATTTTGAAATGAATAAACAAATTTCAAAGGAAAAAAGCAGACAAAATGAAGAAAATCTTGTTATTTGTAAAGTGATGGAGACTCTCTATTCTAAGCTCTTGACAAAGTGAGACCATCAACAGTTGATAATTTGAATGTGCCATCCCCAAGTCTCCGCTCGATAACATATAGTTCTTCCCATGTTGGTTTCATATGTGAAGGGATCAGATAAACTCTCTTAAGCATGAGATCATCAAATCTGAAGGTTCTGGGATCAAGGTCCTTAAGGAACTTGTTTTGGCGCTAGGGCCTAATCTCAGGCGTTAGTTGTGAATTCTCTAAAAAACAGATGCAAAGAGATTCATCCACGCCCATGCCTTTCTCCTTATGTTGTGCATCCCACAGCTCAGCAACATAACAGGCGCGTCCAGCCACCTAATCACCTTGAACAACTCTGACCCCGTTCTCAGTGGGGAACTTCAGAGTTAAACACCATGAGGTGATAGCTGCCCTGAATTTAGGAAGGGCTGGTCAGCCCAAGAAAGCGTTATACGGAGAATTACTATCTAACACAACAAATTGTAGCATCCGCACTCTTAGGCGATCTTCGATTCCCAACTTAATTGGCAACTCCACCATCCAAGCGGGTATCGTTGTACTTCTATTAAAGCGTGTATGCGAGATTGACATGGCTTCAAGTCCTCTATCTCCATTTTTATGTGATCATAGGCATGTTTAAAAAGAATATTCACAGAGTTCCACAATCTACCAAGATTCTCTTCATCCAAGTAGGATCTATTTGAGCTGATATGACTAGTGGATCAATAGTGGGGGATTCGACTCTACCAGTCTCTATTTTAGAAATCGATATCATCTGTTATTGTCTTCTGTTGTTTCGCCGGAGCCCCATCACCAACATTACTGCAACATTCGAAGTCTGCATGCCTAATCGAACTGGCGTATGACTCCATTTCCTTCCAGCTCCGATTGGTAGGATGAGGACCATCACCGACTGTGTTTACAAACAACCTCCCACGGGTACAAGCGATTTTCTCTAGTCTAGCCTGGTTCTGACCTTGATTCGGGTTTGACGGGCCCGCACCTTCAACCTGCGGCTCCCGAACGAACTGTTCCAACTTCCTTTCTTTGATTAACTTCTCAATGATGACTTACAAATGATGACACACATTGGTATTGTGGCCTTAGCAATCATGGAATCTACAGAACTTTCCAGATTGAATCTGCCTCTAAGATGACCATTTTGGAGCAAGCTTCTTGCACCGTCCAATATTATAGGTTTGTAGATAAACGTTTTCTAGGGATTTATTCAGGGGAGTGTATTGGTCAAACATGGAAGCTCTGCATCTCGGTCCATGATTTTGATTTTACTCCTTACCCCGACCTCCATTGTCTTTCTGCTGGCTCTACTTGTTCAGTACATTCAATTGTCACCGAAACTCTCACCGCTTACATTAACATCACTTTAGATGCCTTTGGTACTAGGCCCCACATCATCCTATTTTCTAGATTGTCTAGCGTCTTCTCTTCTCAAGAATTGGGCCACCTTGGCATAGAAACGATCTAATGACACGGGGGGTTTTCCAGGAAACCAATTGCCAAACTCGGAGTCGGGATCGATTTCTTTAGTTGGAGCCATCAATATAGAGTTGTCATTAGGGTTGTTGACCTCCGCAGAAGTGCCATGGAACCTTTCCAAATAACGTCTGAGTGTTTCCCCTGGAGCTTGCGTGATGCTGGATAAGGTGTTAACATCCTTCGGCCTCATGAGATGCATACGAAACTGTTCAACGAGGTTGGTGGCCAACCGATCAAAGCATGAAATGGATCAAGGTTTTAAATGAGTGAACCATATGGTTGCGATGCCCCCTAGGGAGATAGGGAAGCTTCTACACTTGACCGCATCATTAGCTCGTACGACGTTTATAAGCCAATCATACTTTAGGATGTGTTGGTTAGGATCCGAACTCCCTTCATAAATAGGTAAAGTTGGCATCCTGAATCCACAAGGTGGTTCAGCATAAAGGATGTCATCAGTGAATGACATATGACTCTAGGAGATTCCCTAATCGTCATTGGTGAGGCCTGTACTTTCACGGATCATTTGACGGGTCATGAGTGGAACGTCTGGCATTTGGATATTCTCGGCCAAGCCATGGTAGGGTTCCACATTGCAAGGACGGTACGAGCGCAGTCGACGGTCCATGCCTTGTCTCCTTAGCTCTAGATCTTCGGGCACATAGGGTTCAGGAGCATGATTGTGTTAATGAAAGGCTAGGTTTGGTTGATTCTAAAGTTGAGCTTCCATAATTGCCACGGTAGTAGCTACATGGCTATCAGTAGTGTGATAAGGAAGTGCCCTTCCTCAGGAGGAAGGCTCAACCTGGTGCCCCATAGGGGGACCAGCTCCAGCTTGCTCGAGACTCAGAATACGCTAATGCTCGGAGGCTTGCGTATAGCTTCCATCCAGCCATGAACGTGTAGATCTACGGTTGAAATCAGAAGAAGCTGAGCTTTCGGTGGATGAATAGGAAGCACGATCCGTTTTGGATCTCCTTCATCTCCCCTTGTTCAGTTGTGGTCCAGCTTCGTGTTGGCACGGATCTGTTACGTGAGCCCCTGATGGCTCTGAGTTAGTTCTTGCATATGATCTAAAATCCCTCCCTAGTGATAGGGCCTTGTTCATCTAAGGGCTTAGCCGAATTCTGACCTAAAGTCAGGCGGCTATGTGGGATTCTGTCCATTCCATCCTTTTATATTAGCGACAGCTGAAGCAGTCCTTGTGTTAACAATGGTTGATGCAATTCCTTCGTAGATCTGATGCAATCTGAATAGTATGGAATGAACTCCTAGATTGTAGATCTGGATCTTCTCCTTAGATCCATGCAATCCAACAATGGTAGTAGATCCAATGGAGCGGAGGAAAACTGGGTTCTCTCAATAAAATCACAAAAGTGTTTGTACCAAACTTGGGTACAACACTCTTTGGGCACATTTGAAGAGATTAAAATGAAGAATATAAATGAAAAAGGAGGTTAATCTAACAAACACGCCAAAAACTGACAAACGAAAATGCAAGAACATAGGATTTAGGGTGGTTCGACATTGTAACCTACATCCACTATGGAAAGTTTGTTGTTTTATTGAAGTTTATAATCTAATTACAAAGTACGCACTCAAGCACTCGAGTTACAATGAGTCTTTGATAGAGTATCGGCAAAATGGAGTCAGAAGTCCCTTTACTGGAGGCATATAGATGCTATTTATAGGCATAGGATGAAAATATCTAGCTCAGATCTCGAAATACTCCATCACATGGATGGGCCCACCAGATCGATCCATGGTCATTTGGGATCGATCCATGATTAATACATGTACCATTCGTATCACTCAAGATGAGGTCATTTTGAGCTGAGATCGATCATGGACATTCTTGAGATGGTACACAAGCTCCTATGAAAATTTGGTGGTATTTGGACTTGTAGATTTTGAGTTATTATTGGTCCAAGTTTGGATTTGCTATTGGTTGGCATGTTCGTATCAATCCTTGACCAGATCGATCAAATGATAATGGCTTGGAGCGATAAGCTAGGGCAGATCCATCTTTTATGCCGCATGACCGCTTCCTCCTCTTCTTTATGCTTTCTTCGTATTGTTCCCAGGAATTACTCTTCGTATCAGTCTTGGCAATTCCTTTCGTATCGATGCCTTGTGCTCCACTTCGTATCGATGATTTAGAAATTGTTTCATATCGATTTTATGTAGCTGCTCCGTCTTGATTGTCCCTGGTTTGTTTTATATCAATAGGAGATGATAACTTCGTATCGATCTTTGGCTGATCAATACGAAACATTTTAGGCTATGGATCGATACGTACTATATTCATGTGTTACTGCCGATGGATATGAAGAGTGTCATCTAGGATACAAATATGATGGATATGAACGAATTGATTCTTTTAATTGTATCGATCCATATCTTGAGCATACGAACTCCGATTGACCTGAAATTTGAATAATTGGCTTTAATAACTTTGATTGTCATGCCATATCAATTGTACCTTGATTCGAACTAGGACCAAATTTGCTAGTATCCATAGTAGACCCGAGTATAACCGATCTTCGGGATGTACTGTCTTTGGTTTCCAGTCGATCCCTTGGTATCACGTTCATAAAACAAGCACCTACACAGTTTATATAGAAGATTTTTGGAGTACCAGATTAAAAAAACTATTATGGAAAAAAGTCATATTGTAGTAATTTTGCTTCCTAACATATGACCATATCCTAAGTTCTCCTATCTTGCTTATACGGAAAAAATGTCTGACTACTTTTATTTATGAACTATCATTGGTGGATTTCAAATTGCCTACTGATGTTCTACATTCAACCATAAATGCAATATTATTTTTACATGACTAAGAAAGTACAACTGAATTCTTTTGAGTTGATATGATATGGAATTCGTTGATTTGACTGATTAAAACATTTATCCTTCACCATTGAATCAACCAAAATAAGATGATTAAATTTTCGTCCTTGTAAATTATAACTATGATCTTCACGGCTTCATAATTAGTTGACGATCTTAATTGCTTTTGTTCTGTTTGGTTAAGTAAATTTCTATCCTTTGGTGGTCTTATAGTTCTTAAATTCGATTAATCTACACTTGAGGTGCTAGCCATATTCTTATCATGTTCATCCTTTGCAAAGTAAAAGATTAACATCTAGTTTTGCCTTTAAATAATTTATTTTATAATATGTATATAGTGGAAAAACACATAAATTTTTCGACTTGAATGAAACCATTACATGTTTTTCTATTATTGAGCACTAAAATTTTGTCAAAAAGTTGCTTATATGAAAAAAAAGAAAAAAAAGTTGAATGAATGCCATGTTACTAAACATTATATATATGAGACTTATCCTTTGGTTTGAGCTGAGCATAGGTATGTGAAGACTATTTGGATTAGTTTGGCACATAATTGCAAATAAATTAAGTGAAATTGCTTAACATGCTAAAAACAAGGTATATCTTCACTTAAAAAAGATATATATTGTGAATTATGTGCCGCGTGGAAAATTTTGAAATATAAATTGTTTTCGACCATATTTTGGTTAATAAATATCTATTTTATCATATTGAAATGTTTTGAAAGGCTCTCCATACAAGGAGACTCTGTCGAAATTTTTCTAAATTTTCAACATTAAGTATTTTGGAAATTTTATACATTTTGAAATTTATGAAATTTTTCAAAGAATTATAGAAAGCTATACGTATATTGATTGTAACAACCTAAAATTTAACCCGTAATAATTAATTCGTTAATTAATTAGATAATAAAATAACTTTGTGAAATTATTAGAATTAAGCCACGAAAGTTGCACCATTGTGTCCGCGGTAATTTTTTGGTCAATTTCCATGTATAAAACGTCAGAAACCGAGCTAGTATGACCAAGTTATAAAATAAACCAAATAAGAGAAATATATATATATAAGCAGGTCAACCGGCCGGTCGACCAGGGCACCAAGGCGGTCAACTGCCCAGTCTATCCACCTCTTTTATGTATGAACGAACGAACGTTCGTTTGTTCAAACGTTCCAAAACCTATTGTGACGTGTTTCACATTCTTAATTTTAATTCGGTCCCTCCATTTTTACATCTGATTGCTCCTATTCAGCCTACGACGTGGTTGCATCCTATTCAATCCGCAAATCCAACGGTCCAATATCCACTTCTACTCCTATAAATAGAACCCTAGACCTAACACTTTTTCTAATTCTAGGCTTTCTCCGATTGGGTTCACCTTTCTAGGAGGACCCTAAACGGAATAATTTTTTCAACGGAGAAAATCATTATAAATTAAAGCATTTTACAACACCAAGTGGATTTGGGAAGACAATAGGAAGAGATTAGGACTGGAGATGAGTGATTGTAATTTTTTTAAAGATTTCTTTAATTGATTTAAATTAATAGGGTCTTCAATAGTTGTAGTTTTACTACAATTTTTGGAATAGCCTATTTAGTAGTTCATTTACAGTTTTTAGAACTATTTCAGTCTATTTTCTTCCAACTATTCTTTTTAGTAATTTTGAGTTTACTTCTGTTAATTATAGCTTTTCCGTTTATTTATAGTTTATTTACAGTATTTTAGTTTATTTACTGTTATTTATAAGTTATTTACATCTTCTTTCTACGCTTTGGATTTTCTTCTATTTTCAGTTTTCTTTTACTTCTCCTTCTTCTTTGCGTATGGATTAGAATATGATTAACGCAAATATAGATTAAATTGTAAGAACACTGAAATAATGGAATATAAGATGTAAGTTTCAAAGACTGTAATATAAATGGAATTGGGCTGAAATTACGCCTAATTATGACGTTAATTGGACTGAATTAAAAAGATTGACCTAGTTATAAATTAAAATTATAACTAAAAGGAGTAAAAGATGAAAGAGGATTATTTTCACACTTAGACCTTGGGTTAAGTAATAAGCATGATTATAATGTAGGTTATAATAAGAAAAAGAACGGAATAAGGCTTATTTTAAGACCTAAGCGAAATTAATAAGCATAGATAGTAGAGAAAAATGTAAAGGATTATTTAAATAATTTACCTAAGTTAATAAGCAAAAATAAAAGTAAGACCTATACCAAATAACATTCCTATTAGACAAAACGGTGGTCTCACATTAGCCTGAAGTGATATGAGGGCACACTTATGCTAAAAATGGTAGTAATTGGTCAACTAGAATTCCAAATCACGAGGGATTTGGATAAGGGACGCAATTAGATATTGTTTGGATGACGGGCCATTACCAACAACATACCCCTATTTTCTATGGACACATGGTGATCTCACATTAGCCTGAAGTGGGATTAGTGGCACACTTATGCTGGAGTTTGAAGTAATAAGAAGATCCAATAGGTGGAGCAAAAGGTAGCATGGGCATGGTGATAGTTACTCGTGCAACTTCCATTCGGGTGCTCAGTAATAGCTATGAGTTCCAAGCGCTTAGCATGGGTGTCTTTTGTAGACACCCATGACTTCATTTGTAGGGAGCTGTATATGACATCTGATCTACAGTAACATTCTATGTAGGGAGTTATATATAGTATTTGGTCCATAGTAAATAAATGTCTTCTGTTTAGGGAGCTATATATGTCATCTGGTCCACAGTAACATTCTGTGTAGGGAGTCATATAGTAGTTTGTCCGTAGAAAGGGACTATAGAGTAGCAGGTCGATCAAAAAGGGTACGATTAGGGTTACATCCTAATTACAGGATTAGGAATTCGGCCTAATCAAAGCAGAAATCAAGGATAAGTGCAAACAATCAAAATTAACCTATCTTATAAATTGAGCAATATTTAATCGTACTTATTTTCAGTTTATTTCTTTCCTGCTTCCTTGGTATTTATGCTAGAACTATTATAGAGTCTGTTACTTTTATCTTGCTTAAAGACTCTAGTAATTACTATCATTCATCGGACTTTTAGTCTGACCCACTTCTCTATTCCACCCATTGGCAACTAAGAGAGAAGTCAGTAGATTGCTGATGCTTGGAGTTTTCTTGGAGGAGACTTCTACTATGAACTTCTTTTATTATCAGCTTCTGATCTTTCTACGCACTGGCTTATTATGAGGGATATTATGACTCTGATTTTGAGGCCATGAGTTTTTGTTTCATGATACATATTGGATTTTCAGACATGTATGTTTTATTTTATATTTGACTTATTTATGAAGCAATTATGAAGTTAATTTATTATTTTATGTTTCCGCTGTTTTTATCTATATTTGTCTTATGAATCTTAGTCTCTGTTAGATTTAGTAATCCTATAATGCACCATGCCTTTTAATGTGTCCATTTGGGTATATAAAGGGGTGTGGGGTATTACATTTGGTATCACTGCCTAAGGTTATAGGATTCCAAAAAAAATATTATTTTTCTAAATAATTGTTTAAAAATATTTTTCAGAAAAAAACTTTTAGAAATGATTTTTAAGTACAAAAGAATTTTTATAAAAGTCCCCTCATAAGTCCAGTTCAATATCCCTTTGGGTCTTTTCTAGACTATCCTTTTCTTTTCGTAGAATGTCCGATGCCCTTAACCTTCCCGGGGGCATTCCAGTCCCAGCCTGGTTTCGTAAGTACTTATAAGCCACGACTCCAGGGGTGCACGAGCCTGCGCCCAATCCTACACCGCGAGTGGGAATTCATCAACCCACCTGTCGCCATCAATTTCCATAAGCTGTGTAAAGATTTTACAAGTATGGGCGGGAAGACTTTTTTTGGCAAGGAGGCTTTTGTAGAGGCTAGAGCTTGGCTTAGGGATATAGAGAGGATTTCTGGTCTTTTGGGATTGGATGGTCGGCAGCGAGTTCAGTTAGCTTCTTGGAAGCTAAATGAGGGTGCATATTATTGGTGGGAGGTGATCGAGTTGGAGGGTAGAAATGTTATTTAGGAAGGATTCCAGGAGTGATTTGATAGGAAGTTTCTGTCTTGGGTGGAAGAGAGTGTTCAGCTGGAGAGGTTTATCAATTTGAAACAAGGGAGTTTCTTTGTTAAGGAATACATTAATCAATTCAATGAGTTGTCGTGGTTTGGTATGGATTTGGTGAACATGCCGCACAAGTAAGCTATGAAGTTCGCGGAGGGATTGAATCAACCCCTTCAGGGATTATTGCTGATTTATGTACAGATGGGAGCTACTTATGAGTCTTTGGTCGAGATGTCACTTATGTCGGAGATAGTTAAGGAGAGAGAGTCTAAAGTGGAGGTTAAATCAGAAGGTTTAAAGAAAAAGTGGTGGGAAAAGAATAAGAAGAAGAAGAAAGGCGATGGATAGCTACTAGGTTTGTAGGGGTTTGAAAAAGTGGTGGGAAAGTCTAAAGGCACTTATCTATGGTTTGTAGGGGTTTGAAAATCTTTATCCTAGGTGTGGAATTTGACTGCGACGCTTATGTTTTGGAATTCTCGGGGTACAGGATGATCTTAGGGATGGATTGGCTGTCCACATACGGATCTATATTAGACTGTGAGAAGAGAGTTGTTAGACTTGAGACTTGCAGCGGAAGGACTTTGGAGGTATTTTGCAACCTGTAAGGGTCAGTCATGTTGAGTTTTCTCCATTCCCTCGATTCATCTCCATCAGAGTCGCATTCGGTTCTTACCATCAGAGATTCTACAGATGTCTTTGAGGAGGTTAGGGGACTGCCTCCTACGGGAGAGATTGACTTCAGGATTTATTTGGCCGAGAATGCCAAGCCATTAGCATTACCTATGAGGCACATGACACCTAGGGAGAGGAAAGAATTGAGCAAGCAGGTTCATGAGCTTTTGGAGAAGGGATTCATTAGAAGGAGCATATTGTAGTGGAGAGCGCCAGTCATCTTCGCCACTAACGCAGATGGTTCTCTTCGATTTGGCATAGACTATAGAGAATTAAATAAGCTCACCAAGAAGAGCCGATATCCACTCCCTAGTATTGATGATCTTTTTGACCAGTTCGTAGGTTCTTCGGTTTTCTCTCAGCTTGATTAAGCCACGAGATTCCATCAGCTTAGAGTCGCTGATGACAGTATAGATAAGACAGCCTTTACGACACCGGACGGATTCTTTGAGTGGTTGGTTATGCCTTTTGGGATAACCAATGCTCTATCCACTTTCGTTAATTTGATGAGCCTCATCTTTAGGGATGTCCTAAATAAGTTTGTGGTAGTATTCGTGGATGATATCTTGATATTTTCCAAGAATACAGAGGAACATGCTGTTCATTTAGAAGAAGTTCTTTGCACACTTCATAGTCATCATTTGAGAGCTAAGTTTTCGAAGTGTAATTTTTGGAGAGAGGAAGTTTGTTTCTTGGGGCATGTATTCTCGAAGGAAGGTTTGGCTGTTGACCCTGCTAATTTTATTGTAGTGCAAGATTGGAATACCACCAAGAACGTTACTGAGGTATGGAGCTTCCTAGGTTTGGCTAGCTACTATAGAAAGTTCATTAAGGACTTTGCCAAGATTTTGGCCCTACTCACACGCCTTACTAAGTAGAAAAAAGCTTTCATGTGGGACATGTATTGTGAGGATTCCTTCGCAAAGTTTAAGAGAGCCCTTAACAGTTCCCAATGTTAGTTTTACCCAACGAAGCTAAGCCTTTCACTGTATACATTGATGCATGTGGAATGGGTCTAGGGGCGGTGTTGATGCAAGATGGGAGGGTAGTGTGTTATGGTAGTAGGTAGTTGAGGATGCATGAGAAGAACTATTCTACTCACGATTTGGAGAGAGGTTTAAGCTTTTTACCGATCGCAAGTCATTAAAGCAACTATTCTCGCAGAAGGACTTGAACTTGAGACAACTAAGGTGGATAAAGTTTTTAGCCTCGTACGATTTTGAGATAGCGTATACCTCTGGCAAGGTAATGTGGTTGCGAATGCATTAAGTAGAAAGAAAGCAACCCTTAGTCCTTTTTTCGTAGAGTGGAGGAGCATGGAGTTTGTTTCTACTTTTGATTTTAAGCTCTTTACAGACATTACTCCGGAATTATTGGTGACATTAAAGTGAGGCCTACCCTTACGGATCAGATTGGCTCGAGGCAGTAGGAGGATTCAGAGCTCATGGACAGTATGGATAGGATTAGTCGAGGAGAGGTCTCGAGACATCTCCAACGCTACTCCATAGATAGTAGAGGGTGGCTTAGGAGAGATGGGAGGCTTTATGTTCTACGCGCCAGTGACTTGTTGAGAGCAGCTTTGGAGGAGACACACCATTCCCATATGACTATTCATGTATTGGGATATGAAGAGGATGTTCTATTGAGGTGGCATGAAGAAGGACGTGGTGGAATTCGTAGCTAAGTGTCTAATATGCCAAATGGTAAAAGTAGAGCAATAGAAGCCCGATGGGTTGCTTCAGCCCTTAGATGTGCCGGAGTTGAAGTGGGACAGTATTTCTATGAATTTCATTGATGGTTTACCCCATTCTAGGATGGGGAACACTAGAATTTGGGTGATTGCTGATAGATTGACCAAGAGTGTTCACTTCATTCCAGTTAAGAGTAAGCATACGACTTCATATTTAGCATCTTTGTATATTAGAAAGATAGTCGGTCTACATGGAGTTCCTTCTAGCATTATTAGTGATAGAGATCCCATTTTCACTAGTGAGTTTTGGAGAAGCTTACAGGAGGTGCTAGGGACGCCACTTAGGTTGATTATGGCTTATCACCCCAGACAGATGACTAAATGGAGAGGGTAAATACGGTGCTTGAGGATTTGCTACGGATGTGCATTTTGGACTTTGGAGGAATTTAGGAGGAGCATCTTCTGTTGGTTGAGTTTGTGTATAATAATAGTTACCAAACAAGTATAGGAATGGCACCATTTAAGGCTTTATATGGGAGACCTTGTAAGTCCCGATCATGTTGGGTAGAGTCTACGGAGAAGTTATTACTTGGACCCGATATGGTTTGGGAGACCTTTGAGAGGGTGGATTTGATTCGACGAAGGATGTAGACGGCTCAAGAAAGACAGAAGTCATATGCGGACAAGCAGAGGAGTGACTTAGAGTTTGAGGTTGGATGCTTATTTTTTATCAAAGTATCCCCGCTTAGAAAGATGATAAGCTTCGGATCAAATGGAAAGTAAGCCCCTAGATTTGTTGGGCCATTTCCTATCACAGAGAGAGTTGGGAAGATGGATTACCGAGTTAGGCTACCTGATTGGCTCGTAGGAATGCACGATGTTTTCCATGTTTCGCACTTGCGAAAGTGCATAAATGACTCGGCGGACGTTGTAGAGCCTAGTCAATTGAAGGAGGTGGAGGTAGAAAGGGAAGCTTCTGTTTGGCATATCCCCACAAAGATTGTTGGGAGAGACGCTAAGCGACGAAGGAATAAGGAAGTTCCACTGGTGAAGGTGCAATGGGTAGGTGATGTTGCAGACACTACTTGGGAAGCAGAAGTGAAGATTCATACTTCATATCCTTATCTTCTTGATAGTAAGTTTTAAAATTTCTTTTTCCATTTTCAGATTTGAATTGGTTCTTTCCTTTATTATTCTTTGGGAGGGTAGAACTTAGGAATTAATTTATGGATGATAGGATTTGATGTAAACATGTTAATAAAACATATTATGAATGATGTATACTAGTGGTTGCAAGAGTTTGCTAGTAGATGCTAATGGATGCATATAGGTACACTAGGCACTATTATTCTTTAGGGATCGGCCTAATTAGGACACTAAAGCATATGCATATGGATGTGTACGCATTTTTATTTTATTTCCATGATTGCTATAAATGGATTTTATTACATGAATGTTGCATTAGGCTGATGTTTGTAGCACGCATATAGAATTATCAGCATCATTAGAAAAATTTTGCACTCATTTGGACACATGGCACGGATATGATTGCATAAAAGGAGGTCAACTGAATCAGTGGACCGCCTAATCTTCTGCATTAGTTAGGGACATTTCCACTACACTAATTGCATAAGTATCATTAAATTACATTAGAAAAACTTAAGGATGATGGATGAATTTTTGATGATTGAGTAGTTGGTTGTAGAATTGGATGAAAACGTTTAGTATATCCTTTTATCCTTAGAGATTTTAGGGACGAAATCCCTTAAGGAGGGGAGAATGTGACAACCTGAAATTTAATCCATAATAATTAGTTCGTTAAATAATTAGATAGTTAAATAACTTGGTGAAATTATCAAAATTAAGCCATGGAAATTGTACTATTGTGTTTATGGAAATTTTTCGGTCAATTTCCATGTACAGAACGTCAGAAAACGAGCTAATATGACCAAGTAATAAAATAAACAAAATAAGCGAATATATATAGGTAGGTCAACCTAGGCACCAAGGCGCTCGATCGCCTGGTCGACCCACCTTTGTTATTTATGAACGAATGTTCCAGAGCCTATTGTGATGTGTTTTGCATTCTTTATTTTAATCCGATCCCTCCATTTTTGCATTCGATGGCTCATATTCAGCCTATGACGTGGTTGCATCGTATTCAATCTCCAAATCCAACGGTTCGAGATCCATTTCTATGCCAATAAATAGACCCCTAGACCTAATACTTTATCTCATTTTAGGTTTTCTCCAATTGGGTTCACCCTTCTAGAAAGGACCTTAAATGGAATAATTTTTCCAAAGGATAAAATTGTTATAAATTAAATTATTTTATAACACCAAGTGGATCCGGAAAGACCACAGGAAGAGCTTAGGACGGGAGGTGAGTGATTGTAATTATTTTAAAGATTTCTTCAAGTGATTTAAAATAATAGGGTTTCCAATAGTTGTAGTTTTACTACGATTATTGAAATAGCCTTTATTAGTTTATTTACAGTTTTTAGAACTATTTTCAATGTATTTCCTTTCAGCTATTCCTTTTAGTAATTTTAAGTTTAATTCTATTAATTATAGCTTTTCCATTTATTTATAGTTTATTTACAGTATTTTAGTTAATTTAATGTTATTTACATCTTCTTTCTACGCTTTGGATTTTCTTCTATTTTCAATTTTCTTTTATTCCTCCTCCTTCTTCGCCTATGGATTAGAATAGGATTAACACGAACATGGATTAAATTGTAAGAAAACTGAAATAATGGAATATAAGATGTAAATTTCAAAGACTATAATACAAATGAAATTGGACTGAATTACGTCTAATTATGACGTTAATTGAGCTGAATTAAAAAGATTGACATAGTTATAACTTAGAATTATAACTAAAAAGAGTTAAATTTGAAAGAAGCTTATTTTCACACTTAGACCTGGGTTAAATAATAAGTGTGATATCCCGGAAATTTGGCAATATAAATTTAATAAGTGGAAATTAGGTTAAAGGGCTTCTACTTGCAGGGTAATAAGTTTTAAGGACAGCACTTTTGAATAATTAGTTTTAAGGACAATTTACGACATAATGATAAATTCATTTATCGTTTTAAGTCATACAGAAAAATGATAAATCCTGTTATCATTATTTCTGTATAACTGAAAATGATAAAATCTTTTATCTTTTTCTTGTAAAATGTCCTTAAAACTAATTTTTCAGAAGTAGTGTCCTTAAAACTTATTACCCTGCACAAATAAGCCCTTGAAGTGAAAATCCCCAATTTAATAATCTGTGTTAAAAATTTAATTGATTTGATAAAATTTTGATAATAAATTTTGAATTGATCTAATAATCATCTTTTAATAAAAATTTGAATGGGTAGATTTTATCTTTTTAGAGCTAATAAATTGTTTTCTGTTTATAATATATATAATTGTATATATTGTAAACTGATAAATTTTGACTTTGAATTTAGTAAATGAATTAATTTTCTAATTCTAATTTATATTTGGTAAATTGAAATTTGATTTAAATTTCACATTTAAATTTTCAAAGCAATTTAATAAATAATTTTATGGTTTATACTTAAGGTAAATCTTATTTGTTTTAAAATTTTATTTAGTTAACTTAAGTATGAATTTAGATCAGGTTAAAATCAAAGCTTTTTTTGTTTTATTTTTAAATATTACTTGAAATTTATATATAAGAATTTAAAATACAAACTACAAATGATCTTATTTGTTTATAATCTCTTTTATAAATTATTTAATATTGTTTAATTTGTTATTTTTAAATAATAATGATAATACTTAGTTTTTCATAAACATAAATAAATTTTTAGAAATAGATTGTTATTTTTAAATTTAATAAGAATTATATATGCACACATATATAACTTGATTTTTTTTTAAAATTGGATTTGGTAAATTAATTTAAATTTGAATTTAATGTTTTGAAATTTAAAGGAATAAATACTTAAAATATTTGAATAAGCTTATATTTATAATTTGTTTGTTTCATTTGTCTTTAATAAATTTAAAAGAGAAGAAATTCATTTATATATACACAAGAATAATAAATTTAGATTTAAAAGCTTTTGGAAACTATTTAAATAACAATAATAATACTTAATTTACAAGTGTAAGTTTCTTTTAACACCCTTGTTGACATGTGTTAGTCTTAAAATAAATCATAGTGACAAATGTTGGAAATTAAAACAAGTGTCCTAATTTATTTTTCTTTTTCTTTTATTTTTATTAAAATAAAAAACTACTTACATAAACACATCTCCTTATTTTATCTTCTTTTCTATTTTTTTTCAAAATCTTAAGAGAATCTTCAGTTAAGAAATCTGAATCAAAAATTTGTTCAAACAAAAATCTGCAATTTTTTTCAAAACAGAAACTCTGTTCAACGTAAATCCTGAAAATAATCTCCACAAAAACCAAATCAACATTCAAACCAATCTTCTTCAAGCTATCTGAAATTTCATTTTGCAAATCAAAGTTTAAACCTGTAGCTCTTCAATTCATTAACCTGAATAATCAATACTGCAATCTCAATTCAAATTCCTGTAAAAATCTATTCAAACAAATTCCTGCAAAATCTATTTTCCCCTCAAAATAAATCTAAACCAATGTTCCTATAAACCAAAACCTGAAGTGCAAATCATCCTTTAAACATGTAGTCCTTCAAAGTATCAACCTGAAATCATTTGCAACTGCAACTTCATCAAGCCTGCATGCATTTTCTCTTCTGGAAGCCTGCATTTTTATGGAAACATGCAAATGGGATCAGGAAGCTAGCATTTGCAGTAAATCAGGATGAATGTTTTAAAAAAACAAAACAAAGATGCAACTCAAAGTTTTGGAATTAAAGTACATTCAGGTTCCAGCTTTGCTAAAACATGTGCTCTGCTCATATAAAAATTCTGGTGAGTAACTTCATTTTGTTTAAAAATTTTAAGTATAAATTTAATTGTTTATTATACTCTAGAGATAATTGTGGTTGTGTGCTACTTACAAGTTATTACTAGTATATACATGATTGTATGAAATTATGCATGCTTATTGTTGATTTTATTTTGCCTGTTCTAGAATTCAGGTTTAAATCCTGACCAAATTCATGATCTCATACTCAATACTTTGTTAAAGTTTAGGATTTAAACAAAGTACGTATGTAATATAAGTTAAAATTTTAATTTTAATTTTAAAAAAATAATAATAAAAGGAAATCTGTAATGTATCTGGAAAATGTAAAGTACAACAGAACAAATTCTTATATAAGTAGAATTTAATCATCTAGATTCTTAATTTAAGAATATAAACAAGTTACATGATCGAAGACATGAATTTTAAAACTAAAATTAGAATTTTTAGTTTGAATTTGATTTGTTATTTCTGGTTTAACCAGAAATCCTATTTTGGGTTTGAACTGTTGATGTGAGAGGTCGGGGTGGCCAGCGGTTTCTCTGGTGATAGAGTAATGATCGAGGAATCAAGGAAAAATACTGGATGAAGGATTAAAGCAGTGAGGTGATGGGGATTTTGAATGGAAGATTATAACCCTAGTTTTGTTCACTGGAAAAAAATTATCATCGCAACCCCTATGAGTTACCGAGTTTTTCCATATTCATGTTGGGGATTGATGGAGTGTGGTGGAGTTCGTAGCCGGAGGCGTAACTTCTCAAATGATCGGATTTTGGAATTTGAAGTGGATTACGGTATCGACATTTACTAGTTTTTGAGCTCAAATGTTCGTTTTCCATTTTGGGATTCTGCATGCAATTCGAGGGTCGGAATCGAGATAGAAGATGACCGTCGACTTGCGCATGAGGTCGCGAGGGGTCGGAGGTGATGGCGGCATTGGTGCAGGTGCACGGTGAACTTGGAGTATCAGCTGTTTTGGGGAAGAAGGGGAACTCGTGTTTGTATCGGGTGGAATCGTATTTTGCTCGAAGCAGTATGTCATTGGACTCGAAGTATTTTATTTGTGGGCTGGGTGTTGTTGAAACAGGGTTGTGTATAACCTGATAGTATTTGATTTGAATGAATTCAAATGAAATTGTTAAGTCGAGCTTACTCATGTTATTTTTGGGTTTTGCTCGAGCTAGATTTAGGTTAGGCTCGAGTGAATCATTTGGGGTTCGAGTTAGTTTCAGGTTAGAAAACTTATCTTGTTTTCAAATTTAAATTGAATTTTAAAGTACTAAGTAAAGATTTAAAATGAGTTTAAATCTAATTTTTAAATTATGAATTCAAGTTTTAATTTGAATCATAGTGGAAAATGAATAAGTTTTTAAATTCAAATTTGATTAAAATACGTTAAAGGGGTTTATTGTTCAAAAATGGTTTTAAAGAAATTTGAATTTAACTTGGAAATTGAAATGTAAAAGAAATGTTTTAAACAAAGTTTAAATTTGATTCAAATCTGAATTTGAATCTTTGGTTTAAAATAAATTTAATTTTTTTTTATTTAAGTGTTAACAATTTTGAATGATAAAAATTTAAATGTCTGAATTTAAAAAGGATTTGTTTAAAACTCTTGTAAAATTTATTTTATAAGAAAAGTATTATTTATCATATAAATTTAAAGGTTTTAAATTGATTTTTAAAACTTATTGAAGTTAAATTATAATTTAATGATTCGTTATGCATTTAGTTATTAGGATAATTAAATGAACAATTAATTTTATAAATTAATCAAATGAATAATTACTCAAAGTAATTAAGGGTTAATCTTAAAGGTTTAAGATTAATTATTCTTAGAATAATTAACTTGTAATTTAAAGAATCATTTGTTAAATAAGATTTGATTTTTAATTAATGTTTAATAATTAATTAATCAAGTAATAAAGGATTAATTAGATTATAGTTAACACTTAATTAATTGAATAATTAGGGGTTAATTAAATGGGTTATTAATGATTAATTGATTAATAATGATTAAAATAAGTTAATTATTTAGAAAATAATTAATGAATTGTTAATAGTTAATAAAGGTTATTAACTAAGGATTATTTAATAATTAATTAATTGATTAATTTTTTTTATAATTAATTAGATTAATTAATTTTAAGAATAATTATTTGTAATTACTTATGGAAGTAATTAAGGAATTAATTACTAAATGTAATTAACCGAGTTTAATTTGATTAGATTAAGTTAATTAATTCTGTTTAATTAATTTAAATAATCATTTGATGATTTTTGAAGTATAATTACTTAAATGTAATTTAATGAAGAGAAATTACTTAGGAAAGTAATTAATGGATAATTATTGTATGTGATTAATTGAAAGTGATTTGATGATAAAAGTAATTTGAGTATAATTACTTTGTGAATTAATCAAGGGATTAATTTGACATAATTGATTAATGAGTAATTAATTTATTTGGTAAAGTAATTAAGGTTAGTTAATTACTGAATGTGAATCAAAGGTGATTAACAATTATGGTTTAATTGAGATTAATTACTTAAATATAATTAAAGATCATTAATTAATATAATTAATGATGTAATTAAGATTGATTAATTTAGATTAATAAATCAATAATAAGTAATCAAGGGTAATTAATTAATGTAATTAATTAAGGTTTAATATAATTAATTATAGTTAATTAATTAATGAAGTAATTAAAGGTAAATTACTGTACTTGGTTTAGAGTAATTAATTTTATGAAATTAATTAAAGTATAATTAATCAAGGGTGATTAATTAAGTTGATTAACTAGAGGATAATTAATTAATTTGTAATTAATTAATGGTGATGTAAGCAAGGTTTATATTGATATTGGTAATTAATCTAATTCAATTTAAATTAATTAGAGATGGAAGTAATTAATTTAATTCATTTTAAATTAATTATAGATGGTGTGATTATAGATCACTGCTTATGAATGGATGATATTGGTTGCCTTGAATGGTTTGGAATCTCAACTATGAGATTAGGAATGTTGAGTGATCTGGATGCATTGATTACATTGTGATGATGATATGAATTATCTTTGATAGTGATAATATGGATTATTTGTTGTGATGATAATGTGATTATCTATTGTGATATGTGAATTATCTATCTGTGTGTATATAGATAATTGCATTGAATTGTTTTAAACTCTAAAACAACTTGGACCTAAACGACACGCTTTGGATTTCGATGAGACCGGGATTGGGTTTCCATATTTGGTTATCCGAAAACCACATCGATTCGAATTAACGATAGGTCGTGAATCTTATGTGAAGAGTGAAGACTCGAGGTGTAAGGACTGTTCGTCAATATAACTCTGAGGGTGATTCCGAGATGAGTTTGACGGAGTAGTACTTTCAGATTCGAGATAGAGATTCAGAGTGCAAGGGTTATCGTCGTTAACTATGAGGGTGATTCTAAAACGAGTGTAACGAGATAATGCCTTCGGTTTCGTTCGAACCCGGAACGAACTTGTATGGATTGAATGCTTTCAGAACATCGTCAGGTGGACGATGAGCATTCTAAGTGATGTGTCCTAAAGGTAATCGTAGCCTCAAGCCTAATCAACCGGGAATGGCTAAAAAAGGGGAGGTGCAGCAAGGCTAAGTGGGTCATGCACAAGTAGGACGAGATTTTCCCCGTCTAGAGGTCCCTTTTTATTCGACTTAGTGGGCGGTTGGATATGCGCACCAACTATGGGGTTGTCTTGTTCGAAACTGTTCAGTAAGGAATGGTTCCGGCCTTGTGTTGCAAGGGAGCGGGCGTACTCCTCGGTACGGTGATCTAGGCCACGTACTGTGACGGGTGGTACCCCAGTAGCCCGGCCATTGTATGCAATCCAAAATCCAATAAGTGCCAACGGTTTTGATTGTATTACCCACTTTTGTGGCTAGTAGCTGGAATTTAATAGATGTAACAATTTCGGCTATTTCATATTTACTTGAAAACCCTAGATCTATTATAATATCACTGGATTTCCTATCAAATGTTTTGGTTAGCGGAAGGTAAAAACTTTTCCATGTTTATGTGTGGGAAGTCTTACGTGATACCTTTCTTTTCAAAAGTTTTTTTTTAAAATTAAGCAACTTTAACCTGTTACTCACACCAGACCCATGTCTGACCCGGAGTTTATCTTCTGTTTCTTAAACTCTTGGATACTCAAATTTTTACGAGTAGCCAATGGATTCAGGTTAGCTTTGACGAATTATGGAGGAGCAATGGAGCAGGAGGCTTCTGTGTTAGATATATAGTATTCCACTGTGTTTGGAATCTCTGTGTTGTCTCTGAGTTGTAATAACTAGACAGGTGTTTATAACAGTCTAGTATGTGTTGTATTATCTGTGTACTCTGATAATTGTGTTGTGCCATGTAATAATTTATGTTATTAATATAATTTATTCGTTCTGCTGTTTAGATTCCGGCGTGTTGTTTCTTCTTTCTTCTCTTTCTTTCTCTTTCTATCCCTTCTTTCTTATTAACGATGCGACTTTCTTGTGTTAGACAGTTGGGTCATTACAGTGGTATCAGAGCATTAGGTTGAGTGAATACCTAGGCTCTAGAGTGGTGTCTATCTTGAGAGAGCTTATTTGTAATTTTAAATATATATATATATATATATATATATATATATATATATATTTCTACCTATCTGTTGGGTTACCTGTTCTGGTTTTTCAATATAGGTTATAAAGGTAGATAAGATAGTGGTGTGTGTGTGTGTGTGTAACACGACAACTACCATTGGTGGGAGTCTGATGTTTAAGGTTGGAAGTGTATCTGTCGGGACTGTAGACCTAATATCGTCTCGAGCAAGCTTTACAGCTGGATGTAAGTATTTCATAGATATCTGAAGGAAACCTGTTAAGGTTCGGAGACATCTTTGAAGTGTAGAGTTTGGTGAGTTGAATATTGGATCTGTTGATTGGGCAGAAGCAAGTGATGGCATCTTGATACCTCAGGAAGTGTATCTGCGTGATGAGATGCAATGATTATGGATGTGTCCGAAGGTATTTCTTTGGAACAAGTTTTAAGAAGTGTGTCTGCTTCGGTGTTATGGCTGGATTCTGAAGGATGCTGTGGTGTTTCTGTTTGCTTTGAAGTCCGAGTTTATCGAAGAAATTTGATTAGAAAGTTTGGCATCGATGTCAGCATTGCAGCTCGGAATGTTCTATGTGCCGACAGGGAGGTCTTAGCTGAGTAGTTTTTCTGGAGATGGAGTTCAGAAGCAGAAGAGTGGATCCATTTCTTCAATGGATTGGGTAGACCAGCGTAAGCTGTTCTGTTTGGTAAAGAAAGGACAGTTTTTCTTTGGAAATTGATCTGGGTTGATCGCAAAAGTGACTTGCGATAGTTGAGTATTCTCCCGGACTGTTGAAGATTTTCTAGATGTCTTCTGGGAAGACATAGATTTGTCCGCATCTGGAGATTGAATTTTCTTATCGACTAGTATTCCAGGAGTGGAACCGGTGGTTCTGTTTAGTTGAAGGATGATTCCTAGAGATAGAGTTTGATGAAGTAACTCAGGTTTTGGAGGAATTTCTGAGTTTTCTTTATGGATCTATTGAACTATATTTCTGGGAAGTGATGTCCGGTTTGTGCTCGTGTTCTTCATCAGCATTCTTATCTTCTTCGAATAAGAGTTGTGCAGCGGAAGCAGTTTGGAAGTGCTTCTGACTCTCTTTTCCGGATTAGGAGAAGTTTGTTGTCTTGTACTGATTATGGAGTAGAGTTGTGTTTTGATTTTGGTTGATCTTGAGGAGATCATTGTGTTGGGTTGTTTTTAGTTCCGTTTATTCTAGGGGCATCAGCAAAGGTTGAGCTGATTAGGAAGGATGAAGGCAGCCCAGGATCGTTCGAAGACTTTTGTGGATAAGGGACGGAGGAATTTGGAATTCGAAGTTGGAGACTTCGTTGTTGTTGGAGTTTTCTTCGATCCAAGGAGCTATAAGACTGGGTAAGTCAGCTCCGAGGTGTTTTGGATTTTTTCTGTGTTCTTGTGAGGATTGGTGTTTGATTTTCAAGGTTGAATTGCCAGTTTGGATAATTGGGATTCAATGTGTTTCACGTATCTCTGAGGGAGTACGTGTATGATTTATCTCTGGTTGTGGAACCTATAGTTCTGAAGCATGTGATTGTTGAATCAGACTTGACTGTAGTTTGATATCCTGTTTAGTTTTGTAGATCAAGTTGGATAAGGGCTCTCTAGCTTAATAGTACTGATTGTTTGGATTCTGTAGAGCGAGTATCCCGGTGTATATATACACCTGGGAAACTCGGAGAAATTCGAATTTAGTCCGGATAGTTAGGTTTGTTTGTTTGTATTAATTGGTTGCTATGGTTGTTAGCATATGTTTGATAATATATGCTTGTGTTTTAAAATAAAATCTTAAGATAGATTATTAAATTACCATTGCTTTTAAATTTCGGGGACGAAATTCTTTTAAGGGGATAGGAATGTGATATCCCAAAAATTTGGCAATATAATTTTAATAATCTGTGTTAAAAATTTAATTGATTTGATAAAATTTTGATAATAAATTTTGAATTGATCTAATAATCATCTTTTAATAAAAATTTAAATAGGTAGATTTTATCTTTTTAAAGCTAATAAATTGTTTTCTGTTTATAATATATATAATTATATGTATTGTAAATTAATAAATTTTGAATTTGAATTTAGTAAATGAATTAATTTTCCAACTCTAATTTATATTTGGTAAATTGAAATTTGATTTAAATTTAACATTTAGCTTTTCAAAGCAATTTAATAAATAATTTTATGGTTTATACTTAAGGTAAATCTTATTTGTTTTAAAATTTTATTTAATTAACTTAAATATGAATTTAGATCAGGTTAACATCAAAGCTTTATTTTATTTTAATTTTAAATATTACTTGAAATTTATATATAAGAATTTAAAATACAAACTACAAATGATCTTAATTTGTTTATAATCTCTTTTATAAATTATTTAATATTGTTTAATTGGTTATTTTTAAATAATAATGATAATACTTAGTTTTTCATAAACATGAATAAATTTTTAGAAATAGATTGTTATTTTTAAATTTAATAAGAATTATATATGCACACATATATAACTTGATTTTTTTTAAAATTGGATTTGGTAAATTAATTTAAATTTGAATTTAACGTTTTGAAATTTAAAGGAGTACACACCTAAAAATATTTGAATAAGCTTATATTTATAATTTGTTTGTTTCATTTGTCTTTAATAAATTTAAAAAGGAAGAAATTCGTTTATATATACATAAGAATAATAAATTTAGATTTAAAAGCTTTTGTAAACTATTTAAATAACAATAATAACACTTAATTTACATGTGTAAGTTTCTTTTAGCACCCTTGTTGACATGTGTTAGTCTTAAAATAAATCATAGTGACAAATGTTGGAAATTAAAACAAGTGTCCTAATTTATTTTTCTTTTATTTTTATTAAAATCAAAAACTACTTACATAAACACATCTCCTTATTTTATCTTCTTTTCTATTTTTTTTCAAAATCTTAAGAGAATCTTCAGTTAAGAAATCTGAATCAAAAATTTGTTCAAACAAAAATCTGCAATTTTTTTCAAAACAGAAACTCTGTTCAACATAAATCCTGTAAATAATCTCCACAAAAACCAAATCAACATTCAAACCAATCTTCTTCAAGATATCTGAAATTTCATTTTGCAAATCAAAGTTTAAACCTGTAGCTCTTCAATTCATTAACCTGAATAATCAATACTGCAATCTCAATTCAAATTCCTGCAAAAATCTATTCAAACAAATTCCTGCAAAATCTGTTTTCCCATCAAAATAAATCTGAACCAATGTTCCTCTAAACCAAAACCTGAAGTGCAAATCATGCTTTAAACATGTAGTCCGTCAAAGTATCAACCCGAAATCATTTGCAACTGCAACTTCATCAAGCCTGCATGCATTTTCTCTTCTGGAAGCCTGCATTTTTCTGGAAACATGCAAATGGGATCAGGAAGCTAGCATTTGCAGTAAATCAAGATGAATGTTTTTAAAAAAAACAAAACAAAGATGCACCTCAAAGTTTTGGAATTAAAGTACATTTAGGTTCCAGCTTTGCTAAAACATGTGCTCTGCTCATATAAAAATTCTGGTGAGTAACTTCATTTTGTTTAAAAAATTTAAGTATAAATTTAGTTGTTTATTACACTCTGGAGATAATTGTGGTTGTGTGCTACTTACAAGTTATTACTAGTATATACATGATTGTATGAAATTATGCATGCTTACTGTTGATTTTATTTTGCCTGTTCTAGAATTCAGGTTTAAATCCGGACCAAATTCATGATCTCATACTCAATACTTTGTTAAAGTTTAGGATTTAAACAAAGTATGTATGTAATATAAGTTAAAATTTTAATTTTAATTTAAAAAAATAATAATAAAAGGAAACCTGCAATGTCTCTGGAAAGTGTAACGTACAACAGAACAAATTCTTATATAAGTAGAATTTAATCATCTAGATTCTTAATTTAAGAATATAAACAAGTTACATGATCAAAGACATGAATTTTAAAACTAAAATTAGAATTTTTAGTTTGAATTTGATTTGGTATTTCTGGTTTAACCAGAAATCCTATTTTGGGTTTGAACTGTTGATGTGAGAGGTCGGGGTGGCCAGCGGTTTCTCTGGTGATAGAGTAATGATCGAGGAATCAAGGAAAAACACTGGATGAAGGATTAAAGCAGTGAGGTGATGGGGATGTTGAATGGAAGATTATAACCCTAGTTTTGTTCACTGGAAAAAAATTATCATCGCAACCCCTATGAGTTACCGAGTTTTTCCATATTCATGTTGGGGATTGATGGACTGTGGGGGAGTTCGTGGCCGGAGGCAAAACTTTTCAAATGATCGGATTTTGGAATTTGAAGTGGATTACGGTATCGACATTTGCCAGTTTTTGAGCTCGAATGCTCGTTTTCGATTTTTGGATTCTGCATTCAATTTGAGGTTCGGAATCGAGATAGAAGATGATCGTCGACTTGCGCATGAGGTCGCGAGGGGTCGGAGGTGATGGCAGCGTTGGTGCAGGTGCACGGTGAACTTGGAGTATCAGCTGTTTTGGGGAAGAAGGGGAATTCGTGTTTGTATCGTGTTGAATCGTGTTTTGCTCGAAGAAGTAGGTCATTGAACTCGAAGTATTTTATTTGTGGGCTCAGGTGTTATTGAAACTGGGTTATGTATAACCTGATAGTATTTGATTTGAATGAATTCAAATGAAATTGTTAACTCGAGTTTACTCGTGTTATTTTCTGGGTTTTGCTCGAGCTAGATTTAGGTTAGGCTCGAGTGAATCATTTGGGGTTCGAGTTAGTTTGAGGTTAGTAAACTTATCTTGTTTTCAAAATTTAAATTAAATTTTAAAGTACTAAGTAAAGATTTAAAACGAGTTTAAATCTAATTTTTAAATTATGAATTCAAGTTTTAATTTGAATCATAGTGGAAAATGAATAAGTTTTTAAATTCAAATTTGATTAAAATACTTTAAAGGGGTTTATTGTTTAAAAATGTTTTTAAAGAAATTTGAATTTCAATTGGAAATTGAAATGTAAAAGAAATGTTTTAAACAAAGTTTAAA
Source organism: Allium cepa (assembly GCA_030765085.1). Lineage (NCBI taxonomy): Eukaryota > Viridiplantae > Streptophyta > Magnoliopsida > Asparagales > Amaryllidaceae > Allium > Allium cepa. Next base: position 949,776,887 of record CM060934.1, on the reverse strand, counting down.
TTTGATTCAAATCTGAATTTGAATCTTTGGTTTAAAATAAATTTAAGTTTTTTTATTTAAGTGTTAACAATTTTGAATGATAAAAATTTAAATGTTTGAATTTAAAAAGGATTTGTTTAAAACTCTTGTAAAATTTATTTTATAAGAAAAGTATTATTTATCATATAAATTTAAAGGTTTTAAATTGATTTTTAAAACTTGTTGAAGTTAAATTATAATTTAATGATTTGTTATGCATTTAATTATTAGGATAATTAAGTGAATAATTAATTTTATAAATTAATAAAATGAATAATTACTCAAAGTAATTAAGGGTTAATCTTAAAGGTTTAAGATTAATTATTCTTAGAATAACTAACTTGTAATTTAAAGAATCATTTATTAAATAAGATTTAATTTTTAATTAATGATTAATAATTAATTAATCAAGTAATAAAGATTAATTAGATTATAGTTAACACTTAATTAATTGAATAATTAGGGGTTAATTAAATGGGTAATTAATGATTAATTAATTAATAATGATTAAAATAAGTTAATTATTTTAGAAAATAATTAATGAATTGTTAATAGTTAATAAAGGTTATTAACTAAGGATTATTTAATAATTAATTAATGTGATTATTATTTTTATAATTAATTAGATTAATTAATTTTAAGGATAGTCATTTGTAATTACTTATGGAAGTAATTAAGGAATTAGTTACTAAACAAATTAACTGAGTTTAGTTTGATTAGATTAAGTTAATTAATTCTGTTTAATTGATTTAAATAATCATTTGATGATTTGTGAAGTATAATTACATAATGTAATTTAATGAAGAGAAATTACTTAGGAAAGTGATTAATGAATAATTGCTGTATGTGATTAATTGAAAGTGATTTGATGATAAAAGTAATTTGAGTATAATTACTTTGTGAATTAATCAAGGGATTAATTTGAGATAATTGATTAATGAGTAATTTATTTATTTGGTAAAGTAATTAAGGATAGTTAATTATTGAATGTGATTAATCAAAGGTGATTAACAATTATGGTTTAATTGAAATTAATTATTTAATGTAATTAGGTTAATTAAGATAATTAATTAAATATAATTAGAGATCATTAATTAATATAATTAATGATGTAATTAAGATTGATTAATTTAGATTAATAAATCAATAATAAGTAATTAAGGGTAATTAATTAATGTAATTAATTAAGGTTTAATATAATTAATTATAGTTAATTAATTAATGAAGTAATTAAAGGTAAATAACTATATTTGGTTTAGAGAAATTAATTTTGTGAAATTAACTAAAGTATAATTAGTTAAGGGTGATTAATTAAGTTGATTAACTAGAGGATAATTAATTAATTTGTAATTAATTAATGGTGATGTAAGCAAGATTTATATTGATATAGGTAATTAATTTAATTCATTTTAAATTAATTAGAGATGGAAGTAATTAATTTAATTCATTTTAAATTAATTATAGATGGTGTGATTATAGATCACTTCTTATGAATGGATGATATTGGTTGCCTTGAATGGTTTGGAATCTCAACTACGAGATTAGGAATGTTGAGTGATATGGATGCATTGGTTGCATTGTGATGATGATATGAATTATCTTTGATAGTGATAATGTGGATTATCTGTTGTGATGATAATGTGATCATCTATTGTGATATGTGAATTATTTATCTGTGTGTATATAGATAATTGTATTGAATTGTTTTAAACTCTAAAACAACTTGGACCTAAAAGACACGCTTTGGATTTCGATGAGACCGTGATCGGGTTTCCATATTTGGTTATCCGCAAATCACATCGATCCAAATTAACGATAGGTCGTGAATCTTATGTGAAGAGTGAAGACTCGAGGTGTAAGGACTGTTCGTCAATATAACTCTGAGGGTGATTTCGAGATGAGTTTGACGGAGTAGTACTTTCAGATTTGAGATAAAGATTCAGAGTGCAAGGGTTATCATCGTTGACTCTGAGTGTGATTCCAAAACGAGTGTAACGAGATAATGCCTTCGGTTTCGTTCGAACCTAGAATGAACTTGTATGGATTGAATGCTTTCAGAACATCGTCAGGTGAACGATGAGAATTCTAAGTGATGTTTCCTAAAGGTAATCGTAGCCTTAAGCCTCATCAACCGAGAATGGCTAAAACAGGGGAGGTGCAGCAAGGCTAAGTAGGTCATGCCCAAGTAGGACGAGATTTTCCACTGTATAGAGGTCCCTTTTTATTCGGCTTAGCGGGCAGTTGGGTATGCGCACCAACTGCGGGGTTGTCTTGTTTGGAACTGTTCAGTAAGGAATGGTTCCGGCCTTGTGTTGCAGGGGAGCGGGCGTACTCCTCGGTACGGTAATCTAGGCCACGTATTGTGACGGGCGGTACCCCAGTAGCCCAGCCATTGTATGGAATCCAAAATCCAATAAGTGCCAACGGTTTTGATTGTATTACCCACTTTTGTGGCTAGTAGTTGGAATTTAATAGATGTAACAATTTCGGCTATTTCATATTTACTTGAAAACCCTAGACCTATTATAATATCACTAGATTTCCTATCAAATGTTTTGGTTAGCGTAAGATAAAAACTTTTCCATGTTTATGTGTGGGAAGTCTTACGTGATACCTTTCTTTTCAAAAGTTTTTTTTTAAATTAAGCAACTTTAACCTGTTGCTCACACCAGACCCATGTCTAACCAGGAGTTTATCTTCTGTTTCTTAAACTCTTGGGTACTCAAATTTTTTCGAGTAACCAAGGGATTTAGATTACTTTGACGAATTATGGAGGAGCAATGGAGCAGAAGGCTTCTGCGTTAGATATATAGTATTCCGTTGTGTTTGGAATCTCTGTGTTGTCTCTGAGTTGTATTAAGTTGTAATAACTAGACAGGTGTTTATAACTGTCTAGTATGTGTTGTATTATCTGTGTACTCTGATAATTGTGTTGTGCTATATAATAATTTATGTTATTAATATAATTTATTCGTTCCGCTATTTAGATTCTGACGTGTTGTTTCTTCTTTCTTCTCTTTCTTTTTCTTTCTATCCCTTCTTTCTTATTAACGATGCGACTTTCTAGTGTTAGACAGTTGGGTCCTTACAGTGGTATCAGAGCATTAGGTTGAGTGAATACCTAGGCTCCGGAGTGGTGTCTATCTTGAGAGAGCGTATTTGTAATTTTAAATATATATATATATATATATATATATATATATATATATATATATATTTCTACATATCTGTTGGGTTACCTGTTCGGGTTTTTCAATATAGGTTATAAAGGTAGATAAGGTAGTGGTGTGTGTGTAACACGACAACTACCATTGGTGGGAGTCTGATGTTTAAGGTTGGAAGTGTATCTGTCGGGACTGTAGACCTAATATCGTCTTGAGCAAGCTTTACAGCTGGATGTAAATATTTCATAAATATGTGAAGGAAACCTGTTAAGGTTCGGAGACATCTTTGAAGTGCAGAGTTTGGTGAGTTGAATATTGGAACTGTCGATTGGGCAGAAGCAAGTGATGGCATCTTGATACCTCAGGAAGTGTAGCTGCGTGATGAGATGCAATGACTATGGATGTGTCCGAAGGTATTTCTTTGGAACAAGTTTTAAGAAGTGTGTCTGCTTCGGTGTTGTGGTGTTTCTGTTTGCTTTGAAGTCCGAGTTTCTCAAAGAAATTTGATTAGAAAGTTTGGCATCGGTGTCAGCAATGCAGCTCGGAATGTTCTGTGTGCCGACAGGGAGGTCTTAGCTGAGTAGTTTTTATGGAGATGGAGTTCAGAAGCAGCAGAGTGGATCCATTTCTTCAATGGATTGGGTGGACCAGCGTAAGCTGTTCTGTTTGGTAAAGAAAGGACAGTTTTTCTTTGGAAATTGATCTGGGTTGATCGCAAAAGTGACTTGCGATAGTTAAGCATTCTCTCGGATTGTTGAAGATTTTCCGGATGTCCTCTGGGAAGACAGATATTTGTCCGCATCTAGAGATTGAGTTTTCTTATCGACTAGTATTCTAGGAGTGGAACTGGTGGTTCTGTTTAGTTGAAGGATGATTCCTAGAGATAGAGTTTGATGAAGTAACTCAGGTTTTGGAGGAATTTCTGAGTTTTCTTTATGGATCTATTGAACTATATTTCTGGGAAGTGATGTCCGGTTTGTGCTTCATCAGCATTCTTATCTACTTCGAATCAGAGTTGTGCAGCGAAAGCAGTTTGGAAGTGCTTCTGACTGTCTTTTACGGATTAGGAGAAGTTTGTTGTCTTCTGCTGGTTATAGAGTAGAGTTGTGTTTTGATTTTGGTTGATCTTGAGGAGATCATTGTGTTGGGTTGTTTTTAGTTCTGTTTATTCTGGGGGCATCAGCAAGGGTTGAGCTGATTAGCAAGGATGAAGGCAACCTAGGATCGTCCGAAGACTTTTGTGGATAAAGGACGGAGGAATTTGGAATTCGAAGTTGGAGACATCGTTGTCGTTGGAGTTTTCTTCGATCCAATGAGCTATAAGACTGGGTAAGTCAGCTCTGAGGTGTTTTTTGGATCTTTTCTGTGTTCTTGTGAGTATTGGTGTTTGATTTTCAAGGTTGAATTGCCAGTTTGGATAATTGGGATTCAGTGTGTTTCATGTATCTCTGAGGGAGTACGTGTATGATTTATCTCTGGTTGTGGAACCAGCAGTTCTGAAGGATGTGATTGTTGAATCAGACTTGACTGTTGTTTGATATCCTGTTTAGTTTTGTAGATCTAGTTGGATAGGAGCTCTGTAGCTTAATAGTATTGGTTGTTTCGATTCTGTAGTGCGAGTATCCCGGTATATATATACCTGGGAAACTCGGAGAAATTCTATCTATAATTTTGTCTGGATAGTTAGGTTTGTTTGTTTGAATGAATTGGTTGCTATGATTGTTAGCATATGTTTGATAATATATGCTTGTGTTTTAAAATAAAATCTTCATATAGATTATTAAATTACCTTTGCTTTTAAATTTCGGGGACGAAATTCTTTTAAGGGGAGAGGAATGTGATATCCCGGAAATTTGGCAAAATAAATTTAATAATTTGTGTTAAAAATTTAATTGATTTGATAAAATTTTGATAATAAATTTTAAATTAATCTAATATTCATCTTTTAATAAAAATTTAAATGGGTAGATTTTATCTTTTTAAAGCTAATTAATTGTTTTCTGTTTATAATATTTATAATTGTATATATTGTAAATTGATAAATTTTGATTTTGAATTTAGTAAATGAATTAATTTTCTAACTCTAATTTATATTTGGTAAATTGAAATTTGATTTAAATTTAACATTTAACTTTTCAAAGCAATTTAATAAATAATTTTATGGTTTATACTTAAGGTAAATCTTATTTGTTTTAAAAATTTATTTAATTAACTTAAATATGAGTTTAGATCAGGTTAACATCAAAGCTTTATTTTATTTTATTTTTAAATATTACTTGAAATTTATATATAAGAATTTAAAATACAAACTACAAATGATCTTAATTTGTTTATAATCTCTTTTATAAATTATTTAATATTGTTTAATTTGTTATTTTTAAATAATAATGATAATACTTAGTTTTTCATAAACATAAATAAATTTTTAGAAATAGATTATTATTTTTAAATTTAATAAGAATTATATATGCACACATATATAACTTGATTTTTTTAAAATTGAATTTGGTAAATCAATTTTGATTTGAATTTAATGTTTTGAAATTTAAAGGAATAAAAACTCAAAAATATTTGAATAAGCTTATATTTATAATTTGTTTGTTTCATTGGTCTTTCATAAATTTAAAAGAGAAGAAATTCATTTATATATACATAAGAATAATAAATTTAGATGTAAAAGCTTTTGTAAACTATTTAAATAACAATAATAATACTTAATTTACATGTGTAAGTTTCTTTTAACACCCTTGTTGACATGTGTTAGTCTTAAAATAAATCATAGTGACAAATGTTGGAAATTAAAACAAGTGTCCTAATTTATTTTTCTTTTTCTTTTATTTTTATTAAAATCAAAAAATACTTACATAAACACATCTCCTCATTTTATCTTCTTTTCTATTTTTTTTTCAAAATCTTAAGAGAATCTTCAGTTAAGAAATCTGAATCAAAAATTTGTTCAAATAAAAATCTACAAATTTTTTCAAAATAGAAACTCTGTTCAACATAAATCCTGTAAATAATCCCCACAAAAACCAAATCAACATTCAAACCAATCTTCTTCAAGCTATCTGAAATTTCATTTTGCAAATCAAAGTTTAAACCTGTAGCTCTTCAATTCTTTAACCTGAAAAATCAATACTGCAATCTCAATTCAAATTCCTGCAAAAATCTATTCAAACAAATTCCTGCAAAATCTGTTTTCCCATCAAAATAAATCTGAACCAATGTTCCTCTAAACCAAAACCTGAAGTGCAAATCATGCTTTAAACATGTAGTCCGTCAAAGTATCAACCTGAAATCATTTGCAACTGCAACTTCATCAAGCCTACATGCATTTTCTCTTCTGGAAGCCTGCATTTTTCTAGAATTTTAAAACTAAAATTAGAATTTTTAGTTTGAATTTGATTTGGTATTTCCGGTTTAACCAGAAATCCTGTTTTGGGTTTGAACTGTTGATCTGAGAGGTCGGGCTGGCCAGCGGTTTCTCTGGTGATGGAGTGATGATCGAGGAATCAAGGAAAAATACTGGATGAAGGATTAAAGCAGTGAGGTGATGGGGATTTTGAATGGAAGATTATAACCCTAGATTTGTTCATGTGGAAAAAAATTATCACCGCAACCCCTATGAGTTACCGAGTTGTTCCAGATTCATGTTGGGGATTGATGGAGTGTGGGGGAGTTCGTGGCCGGAGGCGTAAGTTCTCAGATGATCGGATTTTTTAATTTGAAGTGGATTACGGTATCGACATTTACCAGTTTTTGAGCTCGAATGCTCGTTTTCGATTTTGGGATTCTACATTCAATTTGAGGGTCGGAATCGAGATAGAAGATGACCGTCGACTTACGCATGAGGTCGCGAGGGGTCGAAGGTAATGGCGGCGTTGGTGCAGGTGCACGGTGAACTTGGAGTATCAGCTGTTTTGGGGAAGAAGGGGAACTCGTGTTTGTATCGGGTTGAATCGTGTTTTGCTCGAAGTAGTAGGTCATTGGACTCGAAGTATTTTATTTGCGGGCTCGGGTGTTGTTGAAACAGGGTTATGTATAACCTGATAGTATTTGATTTGAATGAATTCAAATGAAATTGTTAACTCGAGTTTACTCGTGTTATTTTTGGGTTTTGCTCGAGCTAGATTTAGGTTAGGCTCGAGTGAATCATTTGGGGTTCGAGTTAGTTTCAGGTTAGAAAACTTATCTTGTTTTCAAAATTTAAATTGAATTTTAAAGTACTAAGCAAAGATTTAAAATGAGTTTAAATCTAATTTTTAAATTATGAATTCAAGTTTTAATTTGAATCATAGTAGAAAATGAATAAATTTTTAAATTCAAATTTGATTAAAATACTTTAAAGGGGTTTATTGTTTAAAAATGTTTTTAAAGAAATTTGAATTTCAATTGGAAATTGAAATGTAAAAGAAATGTTTTAAACAAAGTTTAAATATGATTCAAATCTGAATTTGAATCTTTGGTTTAAAATAAATTTAAAAGTTTTTTTTTATTTAAGTGTTAACAATTTTGAATGATAAAAATTTAAATGTTTGAATTTAAAAAGGATTTGTTTAAAACTCTTGTAAAATTTATTTTATAAGAAAAGTATTATTTATCATATAAATTTAAAGGTTTGTAATTGATTTTTAAAACTTGTTGAAGTTAAATTATAATTTAATGATTTGTTATGCATTTAATTATTAGGATAATTAAGTGAATAATTAATTTTATAAATTAATAAAATGAATAATTACTCAAAGTAATTAAGGGTTAATCTTAAAGGTTTAAGATTAATTATTCTTAGAATAATTAACTTGTAATTTAAAGAATCATTTATTAAATAAGATTTGATTTTTAACTAATGATTAATAATTAATTAATCAAGTAATAAAGGATTAATTAGATTATAATTAACAATTAATTAGTTGAATAATTAGTGGTTAATTAAATGGGTTATTAATGATTAATTAATTAATAATGATTAAAATAAGTTAATTATTTTAGAAAATAATTAATGAATTGTTAATAGTCAATAAAGGTTATTAACTAAGGATTATTTAATAAATAATTAATGTGATTAATTTTTTATAATTAATTAGATTAATTAATTTTAAGGATAATCATTTGTAATTACTTATGGAAGTAACTAAGGAATTAATTACTAAATGTAATTAACTGATTTTAATTTGATTAGATTAAGTTAATTAATTCTATTTAATTAATTTAAATAATCATTTGATGATTTGTGAAGTATAATTACTTAATGTAATTTAATGAAGAGAAATTACTTAGGAAGGTAATTAATGGATAATTACTGTATGTTATTAACTGAAAGTGATTTGATGATAAAAGTAATTTGAGTATAATTACTTTGTGAATTAATCAAGGGATTAATTTGAGATAATTGATTAATGAGTAATTAATTTATTTGGTAGAGTAATTAAGGATAGTTAATTACTGAATGTGATTAATCAAAGGTGATTAACAATTATGGTTTAATTGAGACTAATTATTTAATGTAATTAATTTAAATAAGATAATTAATTAAATATAATTAAAGATCATTAATTAATATAATTGATGATGTAATTAAGATATATTAGTTTAGATTAATAAATCAATAATAAGTAATTAAGGGTAATTAATTAATGTAATTAATTAAGGTTTAATGTAATTAATTATAGTTAATTAATTAATGAAGTAATTAAAGGTAAATTACAGTATTTGGTTTAGAGTAATTAATTTTGTGAAATTAATTAAAGTATAATTAATCAAGGGTGATTAATTAAGTTGATTAACTAGAGGATAAATTAATTTGTAATTAATCAATGGTTATGTAAGCAAGATTTATATTGATATAGGTAATTAATTTAATTCATTTTAAATTAATTAGAGATGGAAGTAATTAATTTAATTCATTTTAAATTAATTATAGATGGTGTGATTGTAGATCATTGCTTATGAATGGATGATATTGGTTGCCTTGAATGGTTTGGAATCTCAACTATGAGATTAGGGATGTTGAGTGATATGGATGCATTGGTTGCATTGTGATGATGATATGAATTATCTTTCATAGTGATAATGTGGATTATCTGTTGTGATGATAATGTGATTATCTATTGTGATATGTGAATTATCTATCTGTGTGTATATAGATAATTGTATTGAATTGTTTTAAACTCTAAAACAACTTGGACCTAAACGACACGCTTTGGATTTCGATGAGGCCGGGATCGGGTTTCCATATTTGGTTATCCGAAAACCACATCGATTCAGATTAACGATAGGTCGTGAATCTTATGTCAAGAGTGAAGACTCGAGGTGTAAGTACTGTTCGTCAATATAACTCTTAGGGTGATTCCGAGATGAGTTTGACGGAGTAGTACTTTCAGATTCGAGATAAAGATTTAGAGTGCAAGGGTTATCATCGTTAACTCCGAGGTTTATTCCAAAACGAGTGTAACGAGATAATGCCTTCGGTTTCATTCGAACCCGGAACGAACTTGTATGGATTGAATGCTTTCAGAACATCGTCAGGTGGACGATGAGCATTCTAAGTGATGTGTCCTAAAGGTAATCGTAGCCTCAAGCCTCATCAACCGGGAATGGCTAAAACAGGGAAGGTGCAGCAAGGCTAAGTGGGTCATGCCCAAGTAGGATGAGATTTTCCCCTACCTAGAGGTCCCTTTTTATTCGGCTTAATGGGCGGTTGGATATGCGCACCAACTGCGGGGTTGTCTTGTTCGAAACTGTTCAGTAAGGAATGGTTTCAGTCTTGTGTTGCAGGGGAGCGGACGTACTCCTCGGTACGGTGATCTAGGCCACGTACTGTGACGGACGATACCCCAGTAGCCCAGCTATTGTATGGAATCCAAAATCCAATAAGTGCCAACGGTTTTGATTATATTACCCACTTTTGTGGCTAGTAGTTGGAATTTAATAGATGTAACAATTTCGGCTATTTCATATTTACTTGAAAACCCTGGACCTATTATAATATCACTGGATTTCCTATCAAATGTTTTGGTTAGCGTAAGGTAAAAACTTTTCCATGTTTATGTGTGGGAAGTCTTACGTGATACCTTTCTTTTCAAAAGTTTTTTTTTAAATTAAGCAACTTTAACCTGTTACTCACACCAGACCCATGTCTGACCCGAAGTTTATCTTCTGTTTCTTAAACTCTTGGATACTCAAATTTTTACGAGTAGCCAATGGATTCAGGTTAGCTTTGACGAATTATGGAGGAGCAATGGAGCAGGAGGCTTCTGTGTTAGATATATAGTATTCCGCCGTGTTTGGAATCTCTGTGTTGCCTCTGAGTTGTAATAACTAGACAGGTGTTTATAACTGTCTAGTATGTGTTGTATTATTTGTGTACGCTGATAATTGTGTTGTCCTATGTAATACTTTATGTTATTAATATAATTTATTCGTTCCGCTGTTTAGATTCTGATGTGTTGTTTCTTCTTTCTTCTCTTTCTTTCTCTTTCTATCCCTTCTTTCTTATTAACGATGCGACTTTCTAGTGTTAGATAGTTGGGTCATTACAATAAGCATGATTATAACGTAGGTTATAATAAGGAAAAGAATAGAATAAAGCTTATTTTAAGACTTAAGCGAAATTAATAAGCACATAAAGTAGAGAAAAATGTAAAGACTTATTTAAATAATTTACCTAAGTTAATAAGCAAAAATGAAAGTAAGACCTATACCAAATACCATTCCCTATTGGACAAAACGGTGGTCTCACATTCGCCTGAAGCGATATGAGGGCACACTTATGATAAATATTGTAATAGTTGGTCAACTAGAATTCCAAAACATAGGGGATTTGGATAAGGGATGCAACTAGATAGTGTTTGGATGACGGGCCAGTACCAACAATGTTTCCCCTATTTTCTGTGGACACATGGTGATCTCATGTTAGCCTGAAGTGGGATGAGGGGCACGCTTATGCTGGAGTTTGAGGTAATAAGAAGACCCAATAGGTGGAGCAAAATGTAGCATTGGCACGATGGCAGTTATACGTGCGACTTCCATTCGGGTGCTTAGTAATAGCTATGAGTTCCAAGTGCTTAGTATGGGTATCTTTCGTAGATGCCATTTCCTTCTGTGTAGGGAGCCATATATGTCGTCTGGTCCACAATAATTTTCTGTCTAGGGAGTTGTATATAGTATCCAATCTACAGTAAATAAATGCCTTCTGCGTAGGGAGCTATATATGTCGCCTGGTCCATAGTAACGTTATGTGTAGGGAGTTATTTAGTAAATGGTCCACAGAAAGGTACTATAGAGTAGCAAGTCGATCAAAAAGGGTAGGAATGGGGTTACATCCTAATTACAAGATTAGGAATTCAGCCAAATCAAAGAAGAAATCAAGGACAAGTGCAAACAATCAAAATTAACCTATCTTATAAATTGAGCAATATTTAACCGTTCTTATTTCCAGTTTATTTCTTTCCAACTTCGTTTGTTATCCCTATTTATGCTAGAACTATTGTAGAGTCTATTACTTTTATCTTGCTTAATGATTCTTGTAATTACTATCATTCACCAGACTTTTAGTCTGACCCACGCCTCTATTTTCCCCTTTCCCCCTCCCTATAAGCAATTAAGGGAGAAGTCAGTAGATTGTTGTTGCTTGGAGTTTTCTTAGAGCAGACTTCTACTATGTAATTCTTTTATTTTTAGCTTCTGCTATTTCTATATACTGGCTATTATGAGGGATATTATTTACTTTGATTTTGAGACTATGAGTTTTGGTTTCATGAGAAATATTGGATTTTCAGACATATATGTGGTATTTGGTATTTGACTTATTTATGAAGCAATTATGAAGTTAAGTTATTTTTTTAAGTTTTCACTATTTTTATCTATATTGGTCTTGTGAATCATAGCCTCTATTAGCTTTAGTTATACCTACAATGAAAAATGCCTTTCAATGCGTTCTCTTTTGTATATTAAGGGATGCGGGGTGTTACATTGATCACAATGGCTATAATATTATGTGATATATTTGAATGAAATAGAACATATACTCTTTTTCAGCAAGGCTAGCCGACGTTTTAACCGTGCCATCCATTTTTACTCAATCAGTTAAAGTCCACATACTTCACTTGTGTGTGGTTTTTTCTTTATGAAATAAATTCGAATAAGTAATATTATATGAGATTTTATCACAGTGGCGCAACGAAAGCATAGTAAAATGATATATATATATATATATATATATTATATATGTATGTACGTATGTAAAATATTTTGTGGCTAGTACAATGCTCTCCAATAAATTGCGAGGATGCAATTTCTTTAAGGAGGGAAGTCTGTAACGTCCCATTCCGAGGTTAAAAGAAAAGAAATATTTTAAAATGAATTTTAAGAATTTAATTGAAACGTTTATTGAATTTAATTTAACAAATTGAATTTTTGAATTTATTTGGTAATAGAAAGAAAGTATTGATTCAAAATTCAAAATTTTAAATTGAGTTAAGTTTTAAAATCCAAAACTTGTTTAAAAATATATTTTGGAAAAATAAATAACATTTGTGGAATTCTGAAATTTATTTTGAAATAAAACAATTATTTTATAATTATTGAAAATTGAAGAGCAATATATTTTAGAACAAATAAGTGTTACAAAAATAAAATAAAATTTGTGTAACATGCCTCGAATGGATTTTTGATTGGGTAAAAATATATTATTTAATAGATGGTTTGAGTAATAAGCGGTAAAGGGCTCGAAAATAATTTAAATAAAACTAATTCTTTATCTTCATTGGACGACCTTTACCCGTCCACTCCCCATACGCTCCATCCTTATCCAAACCGTTTACCCCTTTTATATTTCCTTAGTCCTAAATTTCTTTAGGAAAAAACGAAATAAAATTGGAAAATGAAAAAACATAATGGTGCGCATCTGCGGTAAGGGAGAGGCAAAGATGCTTTAGCATGCATGCACGTCAAAAGGGATAACGATGTGAAGGAGGTGTCGATGACCTGGAATCGCGTAAAAAGGCACAATGTGCACAGCGGTGCCATTCAGGTGTAGCCTCAACAATGATGAAATATAAGGAAGCACCTATATGCCCGATCTGACCGTCGACGAGAGCAATGGAAGCATGGCTAGTGCAGTGAGTTCTAGCAACTCAATGGAGATGCATCCATGCCGATAGGCATGAATTTAGGAAGACGTGGACGTTGGGATGAGCGTGAGGCTACGATAGATATGCCAAAGGATATTGGATGATGAGTGTAAATCAAGGTTTAAGAGAAGAATTTGATAAGTTTCCTAAAATTAAAGATAGAGATCAAGAAATTGATATTTCAATTATTTATGGAAAGGTATCAATTGGTGGAGCATCTGATAAAGGAAAGATATGTTGCGTATGAATGATTCACATATTCTTCTAAATTTAACTCATTTTCTTTGGTTTATATACATTACAATCAATGAGTTTTAGTGAGTTAACCTTATTTTCTAATTTTAGTGAGCATAATTTTACTTAATTTTTGTATAAGTTGAGACGATTATTGCTTGATGTGTTTTATCAAACACTTCTGCAAATGCATATTGATGTTAGCTTAGCATATTGATGATAATGATAGCTTGGTAGCCTATCGTGATTGAATTTCATTTAGACAATATGTGGAATGGTTGATTGTTTGAACTGGATGTATTTTGGTTGAATTGAATTATGATTTGTTGAATGGTATGCTTTATAATTTGATATTGATTATTTTGGATGGTAGAAAAATTAAATTAAAATTAGTTTTTGAATTATTTGTATGAAAATTATGGTATAAATATTTAAAAGCTAGTATGGTATTTTAAAATAATTTTATTTCGAAATATGTTCCAATTTATCTTTGAATGTCGATTTATTTGAATTTATACAAAGAAGGAATATTTTGTGTTGGAATTCTATGGAAAGAATTTTTGGTAGATTATATAACTAGAAAGAATTTTGTATAAAATGATTTTGAATTATCTTGGCGTTAACAGAATTGATTTCAAGTAGGAAATAATGAGATTTCAATTAAAACTGAATTTATTTTCCTATGGGAAAGTAGAAAAGCTTTTTATGAAATAATGATTGATTTATTTTAGAGGTTTTGTTTAAGATAAACCAGAGGTATTTTGATAGTATTTCTACTAATGAAAATTCACAATTTGAAAGAAATAAAATATTAATTTTATGTATTTCCCTATTTGAAAATGGTTTTAATAATTTTATCTTTTTAAAAGGGATTTCTACTTATTTTATAGTTCGTTTATTATATTATTGCTTTTGATATCGCTCAAAGATAATGCCCGAGCGTATATCGCAGGGGTTGGATTAAAAGGTTCTTTCCCTGGGCGTCGATTGTAGATGAGTATTGTTATGATCAATTTTGAAGAGTATTCACCTTATTAGGATATCTAGTTAAAACAGATTTGGTGAAAGCATATTCTATTTTAGAACTAGTTTTGATAGATAGGAAGTAGCAATTTTAAATGAAGTAAGGAGAAATGCTATTTTTCATAATGCTTTGGAAAGATATTTCGGGATAAATCAGATTTGCAAAGTGAATTGAGAAATATATTTAAAGATTGATTTTATACAAATTGGGAAATATATTGGTAAATTATTTGCAGAGATCGATTTATCGGATTTGAGAAAACTGGTTTTGAAAAATTGTTTAAATATAAAGCCAATATTTATGTTAATAAAGTGATTTTATAAAGGTGGTTTGGAAATCCATTTTGAAGTGATTACGGGAAAATGATTTGGAAAAAGGAATTTGAAATCTATTTTCATTGGTTTTTAAGAATCGAGTTTATTGAAAGTTGTCTATGGGTGTTGACTATATTGATAAACTTAAGTGATTGAATTTAGAGTTGTATTTAAACCTGTCGTACTCATTATGTTATTATTTGAACATGGTTACACTTACAACTAGATTTCTAGCCTCACTCGGGGTTTGTTATTTGTTTTACAACCTCAGGTCAGTCTGAGGTCGTTTTACTAGTCTATATTACGACTGTGTGCATTGTGGGCTACGATATGGAGTTGGAGCAGATGACGATAGCGAATATTTGTTTCGTCTGTATTGAGATTCCATTATATTGGTCGATTAATGTTTTCATATTTTGAGTTGTATATATATGGGATGGTGTATTAAACTTTCAGATATGATATAAAATTCATCATTTTTTTCATTCTGATTCTGTTGGTTGGGGAATTTTTATCTGTCTCTAATACTGTATTATTCAAATCTATAACTCATGTACATTGCCTTTATGTCAAGAGAAGATATGTATTATTTCAAATGTATTCAGGTTTTGAAATGTATTCGTGTTGACCCAAAGTAGTGTGTACGAGAGATTATTCCTTCCGTGCATATTGATCTGAGCCGTCGAATGGTAAACTCCCTTTGACATTTCGGTCACTAGAGTTGGGACGACACTTCTATTTTATATGAATTATTAATATTATTACTGTCCAAATCTCCCAATATTGCGTCCATTTATATTTCTTTTTACTAGTTGACTTCTACTTCAGCTGTTATTCTCTATATTTCCTAATACGAAAAAGTTCTTTTTATCCTAGTTATCTTATTTTTTATTCTTTATTCCTTAATTTAATTTAATTACATTTTGACTCATTCCCATTTTTATAAAGAATTTTTAGAAAAGGAACTTCTAAATTTATGAAATAGAAGAAAAATCATTGAGTCCAGCATATGCTTTATTTTACATTTGTTTCAAAAACGAAGAGTCTCTTTATCCAAAAACTGAAAACTTTTTTGACTCAACCAAATTTAAACTAGTATTTCAAAATTGAAAATATTTTTTTACCAAAAACCTTTTTAATCGGAAAGTTTTGACTCAATTTTTTTTAAACATTATATTTCCTTGCTTTTTCAAAATCAACAACTTTCCAACAAATCCTTTAAAAACTTATTAAAAATATTTCAAGCCAAATTCTTTTTCATATGGTTGGATTTAGGAATTGACTTTAATTGTCCTTTCTTTTGGACATTCTTTCTTTCATACCCAATCTTTATAATAACCCAATTATCTATTTGTACACTTTCTTGCGGAAACTTACTCCACTACATCTTGCTTTACTCCTATCATTCGTTACTTTTCACATAGCTAGGTTCTTACCTCCCATCTATTTTTATGTATTGGGCTAAGACCACTAATCTTTATTTGTATAACTAAAGCTATAAAATTACCATAATGATGATTATAATGCCTTGTAATAATTAGTTAATACCTAACATGTTTATCTGTTATTTCTGTAAATATCCAATGTCGCTAATAAATGATTATTATTCTAACAGACAATTTTTAAAGGTATTTATTTGTTCATTCAAATTTTACCTATTATGCCTTCTTTATCTCTCCATAATTATCCTAATAATCCTTTAATTGGTTCATTTATATCCTTTTTAAATTCTTGCAACTGCCTATATATTGCACATTTATTGCCTTATTAACTATGGAGTTGCAATCTTTTCCTTCTAAATTTCCTAAGAGAGTATTATATGTGGAAGTAAAGATTTGATTAATGATTTTACATACATTTAAAATAAGTATACATACAGACATACATATATACATATATGTATACAGTAGGATTTTGAAAAACATTTTCAAAAATAACAAGTATGCCTCTCGTACGTATACCTACCCCTGTTGATCGGATAACTTAAGCTCTGATACCAAATGTAACAACCCACCTTGAAACAGACCTAAATTCTGACCTAGAGAAAAACCCATCGAAACTTAGACCCATTTCTAAGCTGGATATTGGTTGGCATAACGAACAATATAGAGTTATTTATCTACAATTTCAGAACTCATAGTGGAAGGATAAAATATGATAACAGAAGCAGTATCCAATTAGTTTAAAATCCAAATTTCATAAATTCCATAACACAATACCAATACAACCATCACATATATGTAGTACTACAATTACAAAATACATCATTATTGTTTAATGGGCACATCAGAAAATAACATAAGTGGATAAATAGATAGCTGCCACAAATTTCGTAACCGTGTTGTAATAAGGAGGGAGTCAAAACAATATATGTCTGGTGAATATAAATCTCAAGTTTTACTACTATATTACTTGGGCAACATAAATTAAATAGAAATATATCTTTCGTATATCAGCATCAATCTAAGTCTTTCTAACTCTAAGCCCTAAGGCTTTCCCAATTCCAGTTTCGTAGCCATTACACTTACAACCTAATAACCCATTTCTATCATTAGTAATGTCCCATTAATGTAAGAGATAATACCCAAGCCACTTCATTCTTTTTCAATGGGAGTTAGGAAGACTCTTACCATTTAATACTTATTTAAAGTAGGTCCTCCATCACTTAATGCCTATCCTAAGGAAGACTCCTCACTGGTACTTATCTAGCTGACATTGCACGGAATCTTTTTCGGTCACTTAATACTTCATATTGAAGTGGACCCTTTTCAAGATATCCACTACTGTGCCTAACCCTTAACTTTAACCTCGTCCATTTGTTACTTCCTACATAGGGAAGAGGCAGACCTTCACACTTGATGCCTTCGTATTATGACCCGTACCCTCATAGTGACGTCTCACATTAGTCCGACTATTCATAAGTATTAGTAGCTAGATTAGCTGGGCAGATTTACACTACAAAGTTTGGGACTAATCTCGCGTCGTCTATAGTCACTTATTATAGGTGGCGCTCACATCAGTTCCAAATTCACACAGGTGGTAGCCAGATTAACTGGGTAGACTTCTGTGTGCTTTAGACTGACCTCGCATCCCTATAACTTAGTCATAATTTATAATAATATCTTAAAATATTATCACACATCTCACCGTATCCATAATTAATGCCTTATAAGAAAACTTCTTATTTGGCCTCTACAATTACGCACTTTCGTAAGGGGGATTTCGGTAATAATTATTAACCTATTAACTACGCCGTTGATATGTTTCAATCTTATGTTATTTACACTATTATAATACGTACGTGCATACATACATACACACACGAGCACGCGCGCACACATAGTAAATTTCTAAGCCTGCGGAGTTTATGCCCTAGATTAACGTTTATATGTCAAATCTTTAAAAATTATACAACTCCCATTTCCATATTAACAGAAGTACCATAAACCCAATATCCATAGTTCAATCAATTGACTTGTATAATAACAGAATCCATACCCACTTATTTTACATTAAAACGAAGGAATAAATCAACAATAGAAACTTATAATTTACATACTTTTATGCTCGATTCAACTTCTTTCTACATGAATTAGAGAAAGAGAATTCCAATTCAAATTGTGGAAATAGGTGGAGCAAATTACAAATAAGAATTGTAACAACTCGATATTTTCAGCCATTCGCATCCACACATGTCGGACTTAAATTGGTCAAAATACCGCATTGTAAATAAATTTGGAGCAAATGAAATACAACTACTGTGACGAGAGGGATTTTTCGCGCTCGGAAATCGACATCCATACTTTACATCGTACTCGAATGCCGTAGATTCGACCGTTCAAATCCGAGTCGCCGGAGCTTATAACAACATTAAGTAAACAACACGGCAGAAGAAAAAGAATAATATATTGATATACAGCATTGATACAATATCTGATACAACAGATGATACAATAGATATCAATATACATCAGAGATACAATAGAATAGCAGCGGAAAAGAAAATAGATAACATTAGCAACGGAACAAATAACTCCAGATAGTCTTCAAGGAAGAACTCCGGCAGCAGCTCGAACCAACATCACGATTCACCAAGACGAGCAAGTCTCGTCCACATCTAAAGACTGAACTAGCTCCAGATAACCTACTAATCTGACTATCTGAAAAACCCAACTCTAGACTGCTCGTGCAGAAAAATTTTGAGCACCCAGAGTTTAGGAAAGAACAATAAACTCTGGATCAGTCATGGGACTGGTGTGAGTAACAAAAACAGTTTATCTTTTAAAAACAAACAGCAAGAGAATTTTAAATTAGATTCGCAATGCTTTTAGAAAATGAGACTACCATAAGGCCTCCCGCACACACACACAATGCAAACGCAGAATCGGAGGAGATTTCTCCTTATGATAGTCAAATATGCTTGATACGCGAATTTCTTTGATATTATTACTATAAGTGCAAAGTGGAGAAAACATTTCGAAAGTAGAATATAAATCTTAGCAAACATAGACATTTCGAACTATGCCTACTATAGCTACCATTCAACAGTGGGGCGCCACCATAAGTGAATGGCAGGTTATACAACTAAAACCGTACAAGGTACGTATTTGAAGAATGGATTTCCAACAAATGGTCGGGCAAAGGAACTTCCCATACCAAAATGGAACACCTCTGGAAGGACGTCCCCGAGCATCCCAACTGGATCTCTGCCAACACAAAGCCGGTGTACTCCCTGCGCGGGAGTATCAACCTTAGGTATTCCATCCCCGGTCGTAACCAACCTTTATCTGGGATCCCGATAACCAACAACACCACACAGTAATAGATATAGTGTATCCACATGAGTAAGTATCTGGGCTCCATTCCATGATACTACCCCTATCCAGAAGAAATGGACATACCCTAGGGACGCGATCCCTAAAAACCTTGCTGCATCTTTCCTGTTTCGACGATTTTCCGGGTTGTGAGGTTCGACGAAGTCTCGTCTACAAAGCTACGCTTTTTACAAATGCCACGCTTTGATCAACAAATGATCAGCAGCACTCAGCATGCCACTTTACCAAGTTGGGAATATATTGCTGATAACCTTCAACTACATAACCTCTAAGGGTGTTAAGCTAAGAGAATAAATTCTCCGCCACCAACAGAAATGTATTTGAAAGAAATCTGCTTTATATCTCAAAATGTAATGTCAGAGATACAATCTATACAAGTCTGTTCTGGATTTAGAACAGAACCGAAGGCACTTTCGAAAATGTCCTTGCAATACGGGTATTCACAATCCCGATCGGACTTCCATCACTTAGGGAATCTCTATACCGGAGCAACTCAGTGCAGAGACAATCGATAGGTCATCCTATCGTTCTTGCAAATACCCGGTCTTCATCACCGGTCTTCAAATGCTATCTATAACGACGTATCACATATTCGGAATGGGTTATACGACACAAAGTTTCTTTCCCGGCTAACCCGAATAGTGAGTGCAACATTTAAAACATATGGATATGGGATTTCAATTAAGTCACAACTTATTACCCAAAACTTTTCTTCAAATGGTTTTAACAAATTACCATTTCCAATCTTTTAAACAAAAAGATTAATTTCACAAAATTCCATTTACGGATTTCAAAACAATTTCCATTTCATTTGGATTAACTCGTTTAAAATCTTTAATTTAAAGATTTAACTTATAGCTTTCAAACGATTTCCATAACTAGGAAAATCATTTTCATTTTTAACTTGAAAACCTTTTTAACGAAATTTGGAAGTTCACTATTCATATGAAAGCTTTCATTATTTGAAAACGAATTTATTTTAAAAAGATCCAATTTTATTTACACGGGTTAAAGCCTTTGAATTTAAATTCAAATTCCCAAATCAATACCTTTAAAATAGTTTAATCCATATAAACTCATTTAAAGTTGAATAGCCCTTTTAAAACCCTAGTTTCTAAATCATAGAATTCAATTTCAAATATTGAATTCAAATTTAAATCAAAATATTTAAATTTCAAAACTCAATTGAGTTATTCAAATAAATTTCATCTTTGAAATTCCATTTCAAAAGCTTTTCACTTTAAACACAATCAATTTCCAAAACATTTGAGTTTAAATATTCAGCCTTTAAAGTCATTTCAAAATATGTGACTTAATCGATTTCCTCGTGAGATCCATATTGGTGTGTGTATAAGTGTGGTCCAGGGTTTAACACAATAGTGCAACATCATCAATCATGATAGATCAAATACAACAATATATCTGAAAAGCGATATAAACTATAGCGCTTGTCTTCATTCACAGATCACAGATATATATATATATATATATATCACAGGTAATGAACTACATCACAGATAATTAATTACATTACAGATCACAATACGAATAAGGATATAACACAAAGCATCACATGTCAGGGATATCAAACAATTCATCATCCAATATAATCCAAACATCCATAAATAGGGTCAATTTAATTATCTGATTAATTTAAATCAGATTAATTTCTATGAGTAAATTCGCTAGTCATAGTAAATTAATAATCAATTAATTTCAAAACATTTAATAAATTATATTTTAATGAAATCATTAATTAACTCTTCATTAATAATTAATCCTTAATTTATTATCTTTAAATAAATTTGCAATAACTAAGTAATTACTCCTTAATTAATAAATCTTTAAACCTTAAGTAAGTAATTAAATCTTTAATTAACCCAAATCATTAATTAATTTAAATAATAAATTATCCATTTTAATTAACTTAATTTACAAATTAATTCTTATTCCTTTTCAAATTATTAAATTAATAAATTATTTTGAAATCAATTATTAGGTCTTAACTACTTTCCTTAATCATTAATTAATAACTTTAATTATTAATTAATAACACTCAATTATTAATTAATGACACTTGATTATCCATCATTAATTATTAATTTCTTAGTTAATCGTTTATTAATTCCTAATTCAATTACTTAATAAATTAACTTATAAATCATTCATTAATTAACTTAAGTAGTTAATTTCAATTTATTTATCACTTTAAACATTAATTTATTCAAACTCTAATTATAACTATAATGTAATTATTCTTAATTACTTCTAAAAATAAAATCAATAAATATTAATTATTCAACTTAATTAACATTTAAAAAGGGATCTTCTTAAACTTCTGGAAATTATTGTTTACTAATTTCTAACTTATGTATAAATGAGTTTTATACTTGTCTTATTTTGAATTCCTTAATTAGAATAATAAATAAGGCTTAAAACATTTTTTTAGAAGTATTAACTAAGATAATTTAAAACGGTAGCTTATCTGTACTTAAAAAAAAACTTCAGTTGGAAAAAAAAACAAAAACCCGAGCCTTTCCTATAAAAACTCGAGTAACGCTTCGAGAAATTTACCCAAATTACTCGAGTCATTTCTACCACTCCCATTTCTTCTCTACTGATAATCTTCCTCTTCTTTCCTTTTTACTGTTAAGTAACGAAAACCACAGCACGAGAAACTCACGCAAAATACCCGAGACAAAAACCATCATACTCGGGTGCTAACTCGAGTCGAACCCATCCCTGAAGATGCTAACACAGCCATGCCACCGTGCACGTGCACGGTGGCTCGCCGTACCTCCGGTGGCTCACGCTACCTCCAGCAAACCACGATTCTCCCTCCAACTCAATATCGCAACCCAGATTTTCGAACAAAAGTCGAAATCGAAAAAATCGCCTGCAGCTTGAACCAGCAGCTCGAGCAACCACACGAAACCGCTTCGCCCCACCAATACTGACCATCGAAGAACCACCCCCACCGGCCACGGCTTCGCCTACCATCCCTCTACGAATTCCCAAAAGCCCATAACACTCGATCGTCTCTGGTCATCGAACGAGACCAAAACACAACAACGGCAAAAACTAGGTTTAGAAACTTCAATCGTTTGCCGCTGTCGCCACCGTGGTCGTGACCACCTCCGTCCATTTTTCCCACCACCTCAGTGAGCTCCTCCACCTCCTCGCACAACCTCATCGCAAACTTCGATGCCGATCTCCGGCAATCGACAAGAATGTTGATTTCGATCAACATAGAACATCACAACCATTACTAGACTAAAAATCGTGATTTAAGTTTTAAAATTCATATTTTGTTGCAGAGATTTAAGGTATGTTCCTGAAATCATAAATTAACACATTCGAATTTTTCACAAATTCAAACTTTACTAATAAATTTTGATTTCCAGAGGCATATTTATATTATTTTGACTTGAATAAACCTCTAGACCAAATCTTGTAGTAAAAAAACAATTTTTATTTGATTCTTGAGTTTAAACAGAGAGTGAATAAAAAGATTTTGAATTCCTTTTGCAAAACAAAACCTGGAAGCTAAATACAGAGAGTACTCTGTTAATTCACCTGCATTACATATCATACATTCATATGTACTAAATAGAATTGAATTTATATTTACACATTTCATGCTTACTTAAGATGAATATTCAACAGATATATATGCTTAATCATTTAAGAGTGAGGTTACTCACCTGGAATATAGTTGAAACAGAGACACTACTTTGAACCAGGACTTGAAAACTGCAAAGTGGAAACCTTTTTCTTCTTTAATCTATGGTTTGAATGCAGTTGTATTTTGTTGAAGTTTTGTTTTAGTTTTTATTTTGTTTACTTCAGTTTTACTTGGCTTGATGAATGAACTGAGAGGGAGAATTGATAAATAAGGAGAAGGTGTATAGGTATATACATATAAAAGGATAGTTGTACAGGTGATGTTATTCTGTACAGTGTGATATCTTTGTTTATTCAATAAGCATGTTCGAAATGTATTGGAGGCATGTTGCATTAATTGTTTCTTACTTGCCTGCATATCTATTACAGGATACATCCTTTATTTTATCTTTTGTTTTATTTTATAAGCTTGTACTTCTCTTATTTGTTTGTACTGAGATATTGGTACTAATTGCTTAAGTACATATTACTTTGTTTATTTTATTTTATTTTTTATCTCGGCTGAGATGATAGGAGTAGGTACTTTTGTTTCTTATTTTATTTACATTTTTGTTCATAGATGTTTCTTTTTAATCTACACTTGTCTTTTATTTTATTGTTGAGTATCTATGTATATCTCTTACTTTATTTGTTGACCAGGCTGATATAAATCTGGTTTTGGTGGGCTAAAGGATATGGCAGTAATTAAGCTTTGTCTTGATTTGCAAGCCTTCACACTTGAATATATTTGTTTCTTCACTTCCTGTTGTAAGTACTTTCATACTTACCATGTTTTTATTCAAATGTTCACATTCAATTTGATTTTTCTACACACTCACATCTTATATTTAACTTATACTTTGCAATATAAATAAATTTCTATTGTTAATATGTTGTTAGATTTTATCTATGTGTTTACTTATATTTTTATAAATATACTTTGTTTGTATTTTATTTTACTTGTATATTTAATTCTTTCTTTAACTTAAAATTTTAAATTCAAATCTAATATATGCACATATACATATATATTCACATGTATATATATATATATATAAAGTTCAAATTCAAATTTATTTTCTAAGACATTTAAATTTTAGTCCCAATTCATATTCAATGTAAATACATTTCTCAAAAATTTCATAATTTAACTAACATATTATATTAATTACCAATTATTTTCACAAATTTTTTTATTCAAAAATTAAATTGATTATCAATTACACTCAATTAAAATCCGGAATCGTTACAACTACAGAATCACTGACACAGAAATATCAGAATAACTCACAGCGAAAATTAAAATACCATAGTAGTTCATGAAGCTACTATAACAAACTATCAAAACATAATACATAATATCAGTCTGAAAACATATACAATAGAGATCTCAAATACATAGAAGTTTATAAATACCAGAGCGGAAGTAGAACAACTGAAACTGAAAGGGAACAGATAACTAGACAAGCAGAATCTCCCGCGATTCCTAGCTCCAGAAAATGAATCCAAAGCTAAGTTGTAAATACTCAGGCTGACCCGAGCGTAAAGTAAAACACAAAATACTCGAGTTAGGACATATATACTTACATAATGTAAACCAACTCAAGTGAACTGTAGTAGTAATGTACAATAACTTAAAGGATGCTTGGGATCGCTCATCCTTTAAAGATCAGTTAAACTATAAATTAAATACATCCCGTGGTTAAAATTTCAAAATGGTATTTTATACTTCGAAATCAAATATCATTTCAAAAATTCAATATCATTCAAAAAATCCATTTCAAAATATCGTATCTTCCAAACTACATTCATTTATTTAAAATACCATTTCAACACACATTTCACATAGTTTATATTCCAAAACAAATTACTTCATTTTAAATCATAAAAATGAAGTTATTATGTTTAATAATTAAATTATTAAATTTCCAAAATTTAAATCTTTCAAAATTCATTTATTCACTTAAATTTATTAAAACAATGAAAATTCAACTTTCTCAGTATTTAGAAAAATGCTACGAAAAGTTACTTTTAAAACAATTCAATTTAACAAAACACAGCATTCAAAATGCTGTAATATGGTTACACTAATTCAAATAAAACCTTGGTTAAATTCAAAAATTATAGCACTACAAAGTGCTATGATAGCCTTTAATTCAATTTGGCCCTTTAGTTCATTTGTAATTAACTACAGCATTTACAAATGCTGTAATATCCTTTACTTTAGAAAATAATAGCATTTCAAAATGCTGCTAATTAAATTCCAACTATTCACTACGCTTTCACAAACCATTAAATTTTTATTTAAACCATTTCAAACTTATAAAATCATATATTTTTCACTTTTATAACCATCATTTAATTTTCCTCAAATTCATGATTTTATAAAGTTAAATTTCCATTCAAAAATCAATATTTAATCATAATTTACTTATTAAACTCCAACATTCAATTTCAATTCATATAATTAAAATTTTAACTTAACACTTAAGTTTAAATTTCAAAGTATAACTTGTTTTACATTTTATTTACTTAACTTCAAAAGTCACTTTTAAACAAAATTCACAATTTTCCAATTTAAGTTATATCTCAAAATTCAACTCAATACTCATTTATTTCACATTTAACTTATTCAAAATCCATTAATATATTATAAAAATCATTTTAAATTCATTTAATTCAAAACATCATAAATTTATCATATTTAATTTAAATTCCAATTATAATTAAATCAAAATTTCCAAAACTGATGGTAAAACTGATGCGAACAGACTTTTCTTGTTCGTCACTAAGAGATTTTGTTAATGTGATTTGGCAAGAAAGAAATAGGCGCATCTTTCAGCCTGATAAAGGGCTGTCAGACGATCAAATCGAGAGGCATATGAAGCAGGAAATAAAGCGTGACTTGTGTCTGGTTTCGTTTGCTTTTGACCCGGGCATCCTCAGCTAAATTGGTTCTCTTATTTTTCTTTTTTTTTCTGCTGTTGTGTTTTCTTTATTTTCCCTGTTTTTGTTGCACTTTGTTTCTCTGTATTTCTTGCAAGCCGTTGGCTTGTTTCTCCTTTCTCCTCTTGGTGCAGCAATAAAATGGTAGGGGTCCATTTCACCCTGTGGGCTTTGCCAAAAAAATAATTCCAAAATAACTTTTATTTCAAATTTCCACTTTATCATTAACTTATTTCACTTATAAATTCTCAGAAAAATCAAAATACTTTACAAGAAAATCATTTTTAATTAAGTTTAAATCAAATATTATAATATTTACATTCTAAAATATTTTAAAATTTTAGAAAATATATTTTAACCACTGGTCTGTATATCATTTTCTACACTAGATAAAGTGATACGGATAATATATCATTTCAACCCGTAATTTACAAGGAAAACCCAGGTTTTTATCATTTCAAAGCCGCAGTCCCAAGTAAAATGAAATAACTGAAAATCGTTCAGGCCTATCATTTCATCCCATAACGATTTTCCCCTAAATTAAAGTCTGTTCGGGTATGTATCATTTCAACCCATAATGATTCTAATTTAAAGGGAACTTGCAGTGATAAACTGATATAAATAAAAGAACAACATAAATAACAGTAATATATGATATAACATGTAAATAAGCATGGGTGAACATCATATGATCATAATATAACATATATAACATGGTGATGCATTTTACAGATTCAGATGTGATCGATTTACTAGTTATATAAGTATAAAACTGTCTGGTGAGAATAACTCACTGGTATAAGATGGAGACGACAACTGAAACACACAAACTGAGAACTTCGAAGGCATAAAAGCACGAATAAGATTTGAGATTGGGAGAGCCAAAGATTAATCACCTTGAATACATTCAAACAAACAAAACAATTTACATAAGTTTTCAACCCAAATTCCATTAGACAAAGCTAGAAATGAATGCACGAAACAAAGCTAAAATCTTTTGCAACTTGCTTTCAACACTTGTGCTTCAGTCTTGGGTTAGAAACACATGGCTAAGCATAGGTTAGGATATGGTCTTTGGTTCATAAGAGGTCGGCTTATCATGGGAAAAATGGTGCAAAAGTATGGTGCGTGTGAAACAACACAAAACAAGGCCACGACCAAGGCACATGTGGGCATGGCCATCTCTGGTGGGGTCAGGGGATGATGGCAAAGGTGTAAGGTTAGGTTGGAGGTGATGGTGGTGTAGGTGGCGACCAAGGGGAAGTTGAAGGTGATGGAAGCATTGTGGTGCTCGGCTAGGTGCTGTAGGTGAGATTTTGGAGTATTTGGTGATGGATCTTCACAATAATGGTGCACGGCCGGGGTAGGGGTTGGAGAGGAGGTGGTGGAGGCTGGCTCAGGTAGTGGTGGAGGCAGCAAGGCTAAAGGAGAAGACAGGGCCGAACTTAGAAGAGGAAGAAACAAGTGCAAATCAAATCAAAACAAGCATAAAATGAAAAAGAAGATTTACCAAAGTTTTTGAACAAGGAGAGGCCGAATTTTTTTTCTCAGGTTGGAGGTGAGAATTCACATGAAAAATGAAATGAGATAGTGGTCGGCTAAAGAGGGAGTGATATGGCAACAAAAATTGAATAGGTGTTGGTTGGAGTTGAAAAGGTGAGAATACAAAGAGGCTTAAGCAAATAAAGAGTCACAAAACCTTTCAAATTACCATATTTCTTTTTGTAATTTTAAATAAATGAAGTATATATATAAATTCAGATAAAAATACGAAAATTTAGTCAATAAAAAAATATATTAATTATATAAGATTAAATTAAGAAAATAACACAGAAAATGAAAATTAGTCTAGAAAATTTGAAAATAAATGGAATAAACTTTGGGAAAATTTTACGTACTTGAAAAATATTTATAAAGAAAGATAAGAACACAAAATGAAAATGCATTCACAAAAATAAATAAATAAATTTTAATTAAATATAATTTAAATAAAGAAAATAGTAGAAAAAATAGAAACCAGCCTTTAAAAATAGGAAATAAATGCAATAAATTTTGGAAAAATTCAATTATCACTTTAAAAATATTTACAAATGAAATCTTACAAATAAAACAAATTTAAAATAATTTCAAACTAAAATAAATTCAAATTTAAATTATATTCAAAAATCTAGGGTTGTTACAAGAATTCAAACGTTGCATACCATTTCCTAATCGATATCCTTAATCCAATCCAGAGAAGAAGATAAGAAGTGGAATAGACGGCAAACCATTGAAATTGAAAAACATACATAATTTCCATTATTTTAATACAAAGCAATTAAGATTCCAACCTAAGAATTGACATTTTTCTTTGGGGGAATTTTGGGGATTTTAATGTGATGTTTTCATAAACCATAATTCCTCAAGGCATATACCAAATCCAAACTACATTATGCAATTTCCAAAATAGAAAGACTAAGGTTTCCATTCAAATAGGTCCTTAGATCTTCCTCTTTTTGGATTTGTCATGCCTTTAATCTCTTTCTGATCTCCCTTTTTATATATTCAACAAGGGATTTGTATATATAAATTAGATTCAGAAATTGAGGGATTAGAGGAGAGTAGAATTAGAAAATAAAATATTAAACATCTAGGATATGTTACTTGAAACCGTAAAGAACTTTTCTGAATCTTTGAAAAGAGAGACTAACAGAGCTTTGATTGGGTTTCCAAAATAATTTATGAATAAAAGTGTAAGGGGGCTAGACTCTTATTTATAGTGGTTGGAATGCACCAGGACCATCAGAGTTAATATGTTTTAAAAATAATAAAATCTGGACCGTTCATAGTGCAAGCAAACCTTAGTCGCCACACGACCATAGGTCGACTGGTCCATCCTAGGCGGTCGACCAGTGGGCCTATTTCGGGACCAGTAAATTTTTGCCATTTATATTTTAGTAATTACCTTAATTAATTTTAATATTTATGTAGTGTGCTCTCTTCTTTTATTAGAGGATCACACATTTTTCTCAATTTTTTTCAATATTTATGTAACTCCCAAGTTTAATTTCTTTTAAATTTTTAAATTTCAAATTTGAAAATTATTTACTTATTTGAATTAGAATTATGTATAAATTATTTTAAATCTCGAAACTTTTATCATCCTAACATTTCCGTTTGAGCTCCATTTTTAACATATTATATATGGAAATTGATCGGAAAATCACCACAAACGCAACGACATAACTTCTATGGGAAAATTAGACTTTTGCAGAATTTTCATTTTAGCCTTATCTTATTTATTTAATTAATTTATCTTATTTTACTTATTAATTATTAATTATTATGAAGTATCACATTAGTGGTATTCAAACAAATTAAATAGTATCGAATATGTAGTATTTCATAAATATTAACTAATTTAATAAATTCTAAGAATTAAATATTAAATAAAAAATGTGGTTCATTCGTAATATTCATCATTTCAGTTGTGTGACTCAAATGTGTAAATTCAGTCAGCGATTAATATCGAATAACTAAAACATTAATGTTCAGACATCACCTTAGCTAGTGGTGTGATATTTTTGGTTGAATTTATTGCTTACATATCGTTTGGTAGAACCCAATTTTAATTGTTATAAGCTATACCATATAGCAACGACTATTTACACTAATCCTCTTCATCAAAACTACATCACCTTCAAACTTATGGAATTTTGTTTTGGTTAGAACTCAAAAATCATCCACATTTTACTTTGTAATTCCAAATACAAAATCCTAGATTTAATAATAACAATTATTATTAACCGTATTGCTGTAACAGCCCGAAGTTTTAACAAGTATTTTTCACTTTTAATTATAAAACTTTGGGGGTTTATTACATAAAAATCTAAATTTTGAATTGATTAAAAGAATTGCCCAAATTTTTAAATAAATAATGAGATCTCTGAAATTTTGACATGGTTAAGAATTAGC
The DNA here is from genome assembly GCA_030765085.1 of Allium cepa. Classification (NCBI taxonomy): domain Eukaryota; kingdom Viridiplantae; phylum Streptophyta; class Magnoliopsida; order Asparagales; family Amaryllidaceae; genus Allium; species Allium cepa. Next base: position 949,746,605 of record CM060934.1, on the reverse strand, counting down.
TTTAATTGGAAATTTGGGTTTTTTGTTGAAGATGGTAAATAACTTAATTTCTAGCAAAATCATGTTTTAATTAAGAAATAAGATTTGAAAAAAAATTAGTGTATAAATAAACTGTTTAATTACGCGTTTAAAAGGCGCGTTATTGATGGAACATTTTTAACGTATATTTACTACATAAGAGAATGCGTAAATTTAAAAGCGTTACTTTTATTATGAAACTGGGCGTGTGTTTGATTTAATTATTGCGTCGGTTTTTCATGCGTCTAAATTTCTTACCTTGGATATAAATAATCAAATAAAATAAATCAGTAGACATGCATTTTTAAGTGGGAAAGGAATAAATTTTCTTTTCGTTGACTCCACATATTTAATAAATAAAACCCATTGATTTTTCAATAATGTTCAAATCAAATATTCTTTTCTGTTTCTTTATTCTAAGAGTCAACACTTTTTCTTTGTTCAATTTTATAAAACGTTCGCCAATTTTTCATTTTTATGTACCATTAAAACAACACATATTTTTACCTTAGCTATAAAAGGATTATATACTTTTTAAAAATAAATAATTTATGCTGTTACTTATATACATTTTAGTAATAGATTTCTTGGTAAATGGTAAATGAATGAGAAAAAAACCCCAATGTAAACAAATTCTATTTTTAGTTAAGTAATAACTTTCACAAATTACAGTGTATTAATAAACTGTTGAATTACGCGTTTAAAGGGCGTGTTAATTGATGGGATAAATAACGTATAAGAAAACGTATGAAATTTAAATCCGTTATTTTCGTTATATTTGGGCATAAAGTATTGCGTCTGCTGTACGCATTTTAAGTATATTTACTTTCCTTCTGATTTAATAGAAGTGTTACCCACAAATTTGTAACCATTCACATTCTAATTTTAGTCTTTGTTCCTAAATCAATTGTCGTGCACGTTTAAAGGAGGAAATTCACCGTGCCTTGCCATTACTTCCATTTATTTAAAAATGTGTGTGTGTGTGTATATATATATTTTGACTCTTCCAAAGAGCTGTTAATTTCTTTTAAAACTGGATTGAAATCACCGGGGGGTTTCCACTTTCCTTTGCGTGGATAATTAACAATTATTAATTCATAGACGTTTCAAATTAATAAATATATTTATATTTTGTAAAAGAATTTAACCTTATTCATTTACCATTTTGTTTCTTAGTTAGTAAGAAATAAATAAAATGTTAGATTGGATAGTAGATAGTGGATAAATAAGCTTTATAAAAGGCACGTTTTAAATTTACGTTTATACATATTTTGTTTCATTGGGGGTGTAAATAGTACGTATGTAATAAAATACTCTTTAGCGTATACGAGTAGCAAATGAATAAAAACGTGTAAATTTAAATGCGGGAGTACGTTTGATTTAAATCTTGCGTCTAGAGTGCGCGTTCTTAAATAATAAATTAATTAATTATAGCCGTTCAATGTATAGTACCCTGAATACACGTGCAAACGTTACACTTTCCATTTTCTTCATTTGTTTTAAATTTGGTTTAAAACTTTGAATAAAATAACGTTCAAATCTTCATTTATTGCTTACCTATCTTTCATCCCTGTGACGCCCCACCCCGAGACCCACCTTAGCAAAGAGAATTAACAAGTAATTCCGCCTACTAAAGCGGAGAATAGGGCTGTTTAAGGGCGACCATCTACAATTTTGTCTTAAACATTCATTGAATACGTCGATAAATGCATTATATTTTTTTTCAACTCAAGTGGATCGACATACCCAGTAAATGCTTAATCCAAAAATATAGGTGGCTAACGGATCTATCAGAACAAAATTCAATAACTGAATGTAAATCACATCACAGAACAGTAACCAACATCATATATATACATATACACTGATATGTGTTTAGTACAATACAATATGAATACAATAAAGGTGGTACTCGACCACACCATAAATATCGAATCAAATATAACTACATCAGAGTATGCGAAAGAATAGTAACTACTCAAGAGAAAGAAGAGCTGATATCCAACATCAACTTCAAGCTAAGCCCAATAGATGATACCTGAAACAACTCGGTCTGACCCGAGTGAAAACACACGGGTCAGGCTAGCTAGAACTTATCATTAGTAAGGGTGATGATAAGAGATAAGGGGAAAACCATTCCATCATTACCAATGGAATGATATAGGTCATCAAGTTATCTCTAGAGTGATACATCAATGGTTCATCATAATTGCATAGAGGAATACAATATGTATATTAGATAGACATGGTTTATCTAATTATATATATAACCGAATGAAATGGGTGAGGATATGGACCATAAAGTAAATCTTCATAAGATAATTAAACTTTAAGAATCCATCACAAATAAAACCCATCTAAGAGAAACTTCTTAAATATATTATCAACACTCATCATAAAAGCATTACCATAATTTATACCTCATCTCATTGGTATAAATATATAAAATGTCTCAAATCCATCTTGATAGAGCCCAGAAAGAATCCAAAACATCATATTCGAAATCACCATAAAACCATGTATATAAATTAGCCCTTTTCTTACATAAGGCTATAATAAAGCATCATCATCAAAACAGTGAAAACGAAACATCTAAACTTCATGGAAAACAGCACGTGCTTTACATCTTGACTAGTACTAGTAATTTGGTACCATACATCGTGATGACTTGGGGTCTCATAAACATCATAACATCGTGATTGACTAGTCGGAACATCTTAATGACACCCAGTCACAAATCCGAGTAAAAACTTCATGGTGATTGGAGTTGAGTAATAACATCGTGAACATCGTGGTGACTCCAATCATACTCGGTCTAGTACTAGTAACATCTTGAATGTGTCTCAACTATTCGAATAGGAACCCAAAAGGCGAGAACGTATATCCCATACTATACGTTCTCCCCAAATGGTTTACTAATCGTTAGTTGGTTCCACATTAGAAAACATCATAAAACATCAGAACCATCATAAAACTCACTCTGCCTCATCTCATCGGCGAGTTAATATAATACCACACTCATCTCTACTCATCGACGAGTAATGGTTCCATCGTGACTTGTCTCATTTCATCAACAAGTAAAAATCATCATAACCATCTCAACTTCATAAATCATCATAAACATCTTAACTTCATGAATACTTCATAAATATTCTTACCTCATATCATCGGCAAATGCAATTAAATCTCATAATGGTTTCTCATAAACCATCATCCCCGAAAAGGGAAATCTCATCTCAAGACTCACCTCATCTCATCGGCAAGTAAAACAACATCTTAAAACGGTCCTTCATCGAATATACTTCTAAATTGGAGTTCTAGGACCATACAACTACCCAAAATTCAATAGCATCTTAAATCATCTCTAACAGTTCATCGAAAGATTTTTGATCGTACAAGTCCGAAATTAACCGATAAAGTAAATTCACGAGTCCCATACCTCGTAATTTTACTAAACCGTTTAATTTACTTCCTCATACGTCCGAAAAAGCATCAAAATAATTAAAAGGAATAAAATTAATTTTAAAAGATTTTACTTGAGAAAACGGGGTTATAAAACAAATTTTAGAAACTTATCTAAAAGATTTTGAGAGAAAACACATCATTAAAAAGGATTTTAATAATTTTTAAAAACCTTAAAAATAAAGAATAATTGTTTAAAAACCTCTAAAAATACATAAAAACATTTATTCTCCAACCATGATGTTAGAAGATATTCTGGAATTTATTCAGAATCTCTTTTTTTTTTTTTAACTCATAAAAACATCAGTTTGCAATTTAATCGGCCTAAACCGATATTCAAATTTAAATCGAATTTGAATTAATTTAAATTCAAATCTCATCCTAACTGGATTAGTCCATTGCTAGATAAAATGATCAAATATTAGCATCAAATTTCATAAAAAAAAAATTCGCAAAGAATGCAAATGGAATCGTCGAAATCAGACAAATATAAATATTATGGCTGTCAATGACAGGCCCGCAGTGAAAACGTCAATTTTTCACCAGGTAAACTTCGAAATCCTACAAAACTCAAAACATAAAAGTTGTAGCCCACATCATAGGGTTTCCATAACATCAAAAATTTCGCTATTCCGATCAGTAACGAATAAGTTATGCGTGAAATACTACTTAGAAAAATTTATGTGCACTGGCTATCAACAACGGCCAGCGATAAAAATGTCAGTTATTCACTATATAGACCTCAAAGTCATTCAAAACTAAAAACAGAAAAGTTGTGGCATATTTTACATGGATTTCAGAACATCTAAAATTTCTAAATTTCGATTTGAAACAAGAAAGTTACGATCAAATTACTAAAAACAAACATCAACTCAACCTGAACTTATGCATTTGCAGGACAGCGACAAACAATTGTAATTTTAGACTAGATAACTTTGAAATCTGGCAAAACGTATAAAATAAAAGTTTTAGCTTAGTTTCTAATCTTTCTGGAATGACTAAGATCATCAAAATTGGTTAAGAAACGAAGTAGTTATGGCGAATTTAGTTTTAGCCTTTCACAGAGCAAATATTGATTTTGCTCTCGGGATTACAGTAGAAAATTACGATTTTGACATAGCTAACTTCATAATTTCAGAAAATACAAAACATGAAAGTTGTAGTACATGAAATAAGCTTTCCGGAACATAAAATATTATCAAAATCCGATCAAAAATGAGAAAGTTATGTCTAATTTAGTTTTAGGTTTCAATTCTGAAAATCAACAGAGCGGAGCATGTATCTCAGATTAAAACCCAATTTCGACCCTTTAAATAATAGAATCTGCAGAAACTTACAACATGAAAGTTGTATCGCAAAGTTTAAGCTTTCCAGAACTTTAAATTTTGTCAAAATACGATAATAAACGAGAAAGTTATGCTTTATTTACTAGCCAATATCTATCATAGAAATTTGACAGGGCAGAGACTATTACTCTGTTAAAAAAACCGGATTTTGACCAAGAAATCTTCAAAATATGAGAAAGTAATTAAAACAAAAGTTCTTCCTTAGAAAATTATCTTTCTACTGCAAAAAGGTTCAACATAATTGGATTAATCAATCAAAAGTTATGTCCATTTTACTTTCAGGTATTAACTCAGAAAATTGTTATATGGCTGTGCTATAACATTAGTTTCAAACTCAATTTTGACCAATTTAACAGCAAAATTTCGAAATATGATTAAAATGAAACTTGTAGCTAATTGAAATATCTTTCAACCATAAAAAGATTGAGTCAATTTGGATTAATCTACCATATATTATCGTTGTTTTACTGCAGCTACTTTGTTTTATCAAATTTCCAGCAAACAATAACACAAAAATCACATAAGTTCTCAACCAAATTGCATACAATTAAATCAAAAATCATTCAAACAATAATGTGCAGCAAACAAAGATTTAGAAATAAGCATGTGAGTGATTAACTCACCTCTATTCTTTAATTCAACAATCCATATTATCACTTCAGCCCAAATTTCCAAACTAGTAAACCCTAAACAAAAATCAATCCAAAATATACCCAAAAGCCCTAATTTAGTTTACTGTAAATTGAGAAATAAAATCACAATTGAGATGTATTTAAGCTAGAGATGATTACCTGCACAAATAAGCTCCCAAAGATGTTTAATTTACCATGAATTGAAGAAGAGATTTGATTTTTTTCTTCTTCTAGGTTTTGAAAGAGGAATTGAATTCTCTGGTTTTCTAAGCTTTTAGAAAAGAACGTACTCTTTTCATCAAATGAGAAGGAAGCTTCTCTTAAATGGGCTAAGTGGTTTGAGGTATGGACCCAATTGCCAAGTGTTACAAAAATCCTAAGTGTTAATAATTTATAAAACACTATTTTACATTTTAACTAAGATTTTAGTTAACATTGTCTTAACCATTCATAATTTATCAAACCCATTCAAAAAGAGAAAGTTATTCTTATCATTTTTAATTAAAATAAAATAAATTATAATCATAATTTATCATTTTAAAATAATAAATCACAATATTAACACTTAACAACATTTACAACATTTTCCAAAGTTATCTTAAAATTAATTAAGATAAACAATTCAATTATTCATAAAACTAGATTTAATTTCATAGTTAAATTTCACAAATCCCAGTTTAGAATTAATTATCCCTAACTAGGTCTAATTAATCAGGTAACCAACAACAGGGTTGTTACAGACTCCCTCCCTTACAAAAATTGCGTCCCTGCAATTTTCTAGAAAAAGAGCCGTAAGCAACACAAAAATTCAATCGACCAAGGATATGGGACATGCTCGAAACTCAACCATTCATATCAACATAGAATCGTAGAGGTAAACAAGGAAAAACTCACTTGGTTAATCCAATGGCCTATCAAATGCTAATATAGTGATTAGCAAGCCATCGAATTTTCCAAGTAACTCGAAAGAATTTCGAAGATATCCCGTCTTCGAATCAATACTCAATAAAAAGCTCAACAAATTATCTATCAAATAAGATAGATTTCTCAAAACTCTACGAATAGAGTCGGGATCAAACTCATTCAAACCTGAACTTTTAAACAATAGAGAAGATCATCAACAAGATTTTCCGCATAATAATACGGAAAGAACATCCTCACAACAAGATAAACTCAATAGACAAGATAGATAAATCACACAAAATGGCTTCTCACGAGGCCACCAAACTCGAACGACCGCGAAAATGCACGCCGCCATCAATAGCACAAGAATAGAGTGAACTCAAGAACAAGAATATAAGCTCAAATTACTTTTCAATCCAAGATATTTAGATTTTATTTTTTTTCTCAACGTCTTTTAAATTTTAAATCTCAATTTTCAATATTTGAAAATTTTCAAACTCTTTACTATATTACTTAGTAAGTAGTTTAAAACTCAAATTAAAAGTCCAAATTTCTTCTCTTACTTCAAAATTAATTTTCAAAGAATTTTGTAAATCCATAATAATTTTCCTCAAAATAAATTAAGGGTTTAAATTCTCTTTACTCTTGTTATTAACCACTTAAATCGTTTAAAAACAATCTCCAAATCCTCTTATAACTCTTTTCTTAAAACATTTAATGTATATAATATAGATTCCAAAATATCAAAATATACTTTCAATAAAGTATAGTTCAAAGTAAATAAATAAGTGGCATTGCCTCGCCATTGAACCTCTAATAAATAGATATATTTGTTGGTTGCAGAGTCGATCGAAGGATCAAAATTGCCTCGCCACTCTGTTACTCGACTTTAAAATCAATGGCTGCAATTACCATTCAAAAAATAAATTTAATATGTAATCTCAAAATATATTTTCAAAATCTCAATTTTTAAAACATAAAACATTTTTTCTGATTGCCTCATCATAGCATTTAGGAGATTCCTATCGATAACGTTGATCAGGCGCATCGACCAGAACTCTTAACTACTCGATGGACAACCCAACACTCTTAAATTATTTTTATAAAAGAAATACTACTCATGTAAATATATTCCCAAAATATTCTTTGATATTTTTTTTTAATCTCAAAGCTCAAATTTCTCTTTAAAACTCTTATTTATATAGCTTCAAAACTCAAACCAAAGAACATTAAGAGAGTGCATCGAGATATTCCCAGAATACTCGATTCTCAAAATCAATAGAAGGAGATAGAGTGTTCGTCAATCTTACGATGTCACGAGCCACTCCCAAAAATCATCAAGATACAGGATAAGAAAGATATTATTCTCGAAGGAGAAGAAGAAACAATCCACGAATCACTACTTTAGTCGGAGTAATGCTAAAGGATAACATTGATTGAGTATATGAAAAGAACACACAAACGAAGCTGAATGATAAACTCAATCAAACTCGAATAATCTAGAAACTCACCTCATTCCTTAGTGAATATCCTCGTGGAAGGATAACCGAAGAGCCAAGAATAAGGTTACCTCAACAATCGATTGCCCGATTGGATGTCAAATCCAAACGGACTCACAAAACTCAACAAAGTCACCTTGACTGGAATTCGAGATATATCATCAACGTCTCGATACTCAAGAGTGAACACAGAAACTTTGGAATCATCACTAACATTTCAAAATGATAGAAATAATAACCTAATCAAATTAGGATGCCTAAATAATATAGGATCCTATAACAACAAAAGGATCGGACTTAACATCAAGTAAGTCAATCTATCTCAAATCAGATACATCTCAAGATAGTGAGTAATAAACAAATACTCACTAAAGCAGCAACAAATAGAGAACTCAGAATGTTCACAACAAGCCAATCATTGTGGATCCCTTTAATATGATCACAACTCTCAAAGGAATGCAACGAGAATGCTCAAAGAAATCGATCAGCTCCATCGATACGAATTTACTTGTATCGATAAAAATAAGAATAGAACAATCCCAAATAAGATTTTATATAAGACAAGATGGCATCAAACTCTATTATGGAATACTACGGAATACAATATATCTATATTCCTAGACATATTCCACTTCAACAATCCTAAAACTCGAAAAAGAATCAAGGCTCGATTCTAAAACAAGCTCGAATAAAGGACAATGATTCATTCGTATTGTACTTCGATGTATCATGATATACATACTGTTCTGTGTTTATTCTACTTTGTTCTGACCACAGCTCTGATACCATGCTGTGACGCCCCACCCCGAGACCCACCTTAGCAAAGAGAATTAACAAGTAATTTCGCCTACTAAAGCGGAGAATAGGGCTGGTTAAGGGCGACCATCTACAATTTTGTCTTAAACATTCATTGAATACGTCGATAAATGCATTATATTTTTTTTCAACTCAAGTGGATCGACATACCCAGTAAATGCTTAATCCAAAAATATAGGTGGCTAACGGATCTATCAGAACAAAATTCAATAACTGAATGTAAATCACATCACAGAACAGTAACCAACATCATATATATACATATACACTGATATGTGTTTAGTACAATACAATATGAATACAATAAAGGTGGTACTCGACCACACCATAAATATCGAACCAAATATAACTACATCAGAGTATGCGAAAGAATAGTAACTACTCAAGAGAAAGAAGAGCTGATATCCAACATCAACTTCAAGCTAAGCCCAATAGATGATACCTGAAACAACTCGGTCTGACCCGAGTGAAAACACACGGGTCAGGCTAGCTAGAACTTATCATTAGTAAGGGTGATGATAAGAGATAAGGGGAAAACCATTCCATCATTACCAATGGAATGATATAGGTCATCAAGTTATCTCTAGAGTGATACATCAATGGTTCATCATAATTGCATAGAGGAATACAATATGTATATTAGATAAACATGGTTTATCTAATTATATATATAACCGAATGAAATGGGTGAGGATATGGACCATAAAGTAAATCTTCATAAGATAATTAAACTTCAAGAATCCATCACAAATAAAACCCATCTAAGAGAAACTTCTTAAATATATTATCAACACTCATCATAAAAGCATTACCATAATTTATACCTCATCTCGTTGGTATAAATATATAAAATGTCTCAAATCCATCTTGATAGAGCCCAGAAAGAATCCAAAACATCATATTCGAAATCACCATAAAACCATGTATATAAATTAGCCCTTTTCTTACATAAGGCTATAATAAAGCATCATCATCAAAACAGTGAAAACGAAACATCTAAACTTCATGGAAAACAGCACGTGCTTTACATCTTGACTAGTACTAGTAATTTGGTACCATACATCGTGATGACTTGGGGTCTCATAAACATCATAACATCGTGATTGACTAGTCGGAACATCTTAATGACACCCAGTCACAAATCCGAGTAAAAACTTCATGGTGATTGGAGTTGAGTAATAACATCGTGAACATCGTGGTGACTCCAATCATACTCGGTCTAGTACTAGTAACATCTTGAATGTGTCTCAACTATTCGAATAGGAACCCAAAAGGCGAGAACGTATATCCCATACTATACGTTCTCCCCAAATGGTTTACTAATCGTTAGTTGGTTCCACATTAGAAAACATCATAAAACATCAGAACCATCATAAAACTCACTCTGCATCATCTCATCGGCGAGTTAATATAATACCACACTCATCTCTACTCATCGACGAGTAATGGTTCCATCGTGACTTGTCTCATTTCATCAACAAGTAAAAATCATCATAACCATCTCAACTTCATAAATCATCATAAACATCTTAACTTCATGAATACTTCATAAATATTCTTACCTCATATCATCGGCAAATGCAATTAAATCTCATAATGGTTTCTCATAAACCATCATCCCCGAAAAGGGAAATCTCATCTCAAGACTCACCTCATCTCATCGGCAAGTAAAACAACATCTTAAAACGGTCCTTCATCGAATATACTTCTAAATTGGAGTTCTAGGACCATACAACTACCCAAAATTCAATAGCATCTTAAATCATCTCTAACAGTTCATCGAAAGATTTTTGATCGTACAAGTCCGAAATTAACCGATAAAGTAAATTCACGAGTCCCATACCTCGTAATTTTACTAAACCGTTTAATTTACTTCCTCATACGTCCGAAAAAGCATCAAAATAATTAAAATGAATAAAATTAATTTTAAAAGATTTCACTTGAGAAAACGGGGTTATAAAACAAATTTTAGAAACTTATCTAAAAGATTTTGAGAGAAAACACATCATTAAAAAGGATTTTAATAATTTTTAAAAGCCTTAAAAATAAAGAATAATTGTTTAAAAACCTCTAAAAATACATAAAAACATTTATTCTCCAACCATGATGTTAGAAGATATTATGGAATTTATTCAGAATCTTTTTTTTTTAAAACTCATAAAAACATCAGTTTGCAATTTAATCGGCCTAAACCGATATTCAAATTTAAATCGAATTTGAATTAATTTAAATTCAAATCTCATCCTAACTGGATTAGTCCATTGCTAGATAAAATGATCAAATATTAGCATCAAATTTCATAAAAAAAAATCGCAAAGAATGCAAATGGAATCGTCGAAATCAGACAAATATAAATATTATGGCTGTCAATGACAGGCCCGTAGTGAAAACGTCAATTTTTCACCAGGTAAACTTCGAAATCCTACAAAACTCAAAACATAAAAGTTGTAGCCCACATCATAAGGTTTCCATAACATCAAAAATTTTGCTATTCCGATCAGTAACGAATAAGTTATACGTGAAATACTATTTAGAAAAATTTATGTGCACTGGCTATCAACAACGGCCAGCGATAAAAATGTCAGTTATTCACTATATAGACCTCAAAGTCATTCAAAACTGAAAACAGAAAAGTTGTGTCATATTTTACATGGATTTCAGAACATCTAAAATTTCTAAATTTCGATTTGAAACAGGAAAGTTACGATCAAATTACTAAAAACAAACATCAACTCAGCCTGAACTTATGCATTTGCAGGACAGCGACAAACAATTGTAATTTTAGACTAGATAACTTTGAAATCTGGCAAAACGTATAAAATGAAAGTTTTAGCTTAGTTTCTAATCTTTCTGGAATGACTAAGATCATTAAAATTGGTTAAGAAACGAAGTAGTTATGGCGAATTTAGTTTTAGCCTTTCACAGAGCAAATATTGATTTTGCTCTCGGGATTACAGTAGAAAATTACGATTTTAACATAGCTAACTTCATAATTTCAGAAAATACAAAACATGAAAGTTGTAGTACATGAGATTTCCGGAACATAAAATATTATCAAAATCCGATCAAAAATTAGAAAGTTATGTCTAATTTAGTTTTAGGTTTCAATTCTGAAAATCAACAGAGCGGAGCATGTATCTCAGATTAAAACCCAATTTCGACCCTTTAAATAATAGAATCTGCAGAAACTTACAACATGAAAGTTGTATCGCAAAGTTTAAGCTTTCCAGAACTTTAAATTTTGTCAAAATACGATAATAAACGAGAAAGTTATGCTTTATTTACTAGCCAATATCTATCATAGAAATTTGACAGGGCAGAGACTATTACTCTATTAAAAAAACCAGATTTTGACCAATAAATCTTCAAAATATGAGAAAGTAATTAAAACAAAAGTTCTTCCTTAGAAAATTATCTTTCTACTGCAAAAAGGTTCAACACAATTGGATTAATCAATCAAAAGTTATGTCCATTTTACTTTCAGGTATTAACTCAGGAAATTGTTATATGGCTGTGCTATAACATTAGTTTCAAACTCAATTTTGACCAATTTAACAGCAAAATTTCGAAATATGATTAAAATGAAACTTGTAGCTAATTGAAATATCTTTCAACCGTAAAAAGATTGAGTCAATTTGGTTTAATCTACCGTATATTATCGTTGTTTTACTGCAGCTACTTTGTTTTATCAAATTTCCAGCAAACAATAACACAAAAATCACATAAGTTCTCAACCAAATTGCATACAATTAAATCAAAAATCATTCAAACAATAATGTGCAGCAAACAAAGATTTAGAAATAAGCATGTGAGTGATTAACTCACCTCTATTCTTTAATTCAACAATCCATATTATCACTTCAGCCCAAATTTCCAAACTAGTAAACCCTAAACAAAAATCAATCCAAAATATACCCAAAAGCCCTAATTTAGTTTACTGTAAATTGAGAAATAAAATCACAATTGAGATGTATTTAAGCTAGATATGATTACCTGCACAAATAAGCTCCCAAAGATGTTTAATTTACCATGAATTGAAGAAGAGATTTGATTTTTTTCTTCTTCTAGGTTTTGAAAGAGGAATTGAATTCTCTGGTTTTCTAAGCTTTTAGAAAAGAACGTACTCTTTTCATCAAATGAGAAGGAAGCTTCTCTTAAATGGGCTAAGTGGTTTGAGGTATGGACCCAATTGCCAAGTGTTACAAAAATCCTAAGTGTTAATAATTTATAAAACACTATTTTACATTTTAACTTAGGTTTTAGTTAACATTGTCTTAACCATTCATAATTTATCAAACCCATTCACAAAGAGAAAGTTAGTCTTATCATTTTTAATTAAAATAAAATAAATTATAATCACAATTTATCATTTTAAAATAATAAATCACAATATTAACACTTAACAACATTTACAACATTTTCCAAAGTTATCTTAAAATTAATTAAGATAAACAATTCAATTATTCATAAAACTAGATTTAATTTCATAGTTAAATTTCACAAATCCCAGTTTAGAATTAATTATCCCTAACTAGGTCTAATTAATCAGGTAACCAACAACAGGGTTGTTACAATCCCAATCAACGCAAGTTTTAAATCGCGTATATTTTTCCAATTCCATTTCTGGTAAAAGCCGTTTCTTTCCTGATAGATTCCTTTCCCACTACACCATTTTTCAACACATCTTCTCTGGATAATTAATCACTTTCAAAAATTTTCTTTTACCGTCCCTAAAGCAATTTATTTGTTGCCGTAACTTTTGCGTAATCCACGCAAATCTCCACTGAAATCAATACTCACTGAAATATGAGTTTCCAAATCTTTCTTGCTTAAATCAACGCATAGCTCATTGATAAATACCAATCACAAACACTTTTTCTTTACCTCATCTTTTGGATTTCGTCTCCTAGCTTGTGTGGAGCTTCAGGTAATGGCAGTTATTTTCTTTCTTCTTCCTTTTATTTTATTTTTATTTTTCTTTGTTTTCTTTTACTTCTCTCGGCTGCTCCACCTGAAGCTTTGAAATTCCACTTTTCATTCTCCACCTTTTGCAAACTTTATGTCTAACAGTATCTTACTGTGTGAACTCGTGTGCATATAAAAAAAATTAAAAAAAGTAAATCAATTTACATAACCACGGTGAAAATGTAGGTGGGTTATAGGCTGGATTTCGTAAATTTTCAACGTGAATACGTTGCATGTGAATAGGATATAGGCATGAACCACCTAAGTTTAGCTTATTGTTCCTTTTTTTATCTAGCACGTTATAATATTTGGTTTTAATTTAAGAAACAAAAATAATAATAACGTGTATAAATGGCCTTGACGATATTTATTTATTCATTTATTTATTTAGTTTATTTTAATTCTTGGGATTGCGGGTTCGAAATGATAGAACACAGATTTATTTTGTAAATTACGGATTGAAATGATATACTATCCGTATCACTTGACCTAGGTTAGAAAATATTATACAGACCCGTGGTTATATATATATATATATTCTGGAAATATTTAAATATTAAAAAAAACTAAGATGTTATTACACCTTGTTAAAGTGGATTTAAATCATGATTATAAGTATAGTGATATTTTTCAAGTTAAATATGTAAATAAATAAATGTTAAAAATTTCAAGTATAAATTCATTTTGTAAAAAAATTGTTTGTAAAATAAAGGGAATTTAAGTTAAGAAATAAAATATGGAATTTGTCATAACTTGAATATAAAGCGAGGTTAAGTTTTCTATGAGGTGAATAGTTAAATTGGTGGAAAATATGGAAGTTAAAATATAACTGAATGATAGGCTGGTTTTGAAATAAAGGTAAGATAAGAAATTAATTGGAAATAGTTATTTTGGATTGGTATTTTACTTAATGGTTAAGAAAATTTCATAGAAAAATCTTGTACTTGATTGGCATAAGTAAAAGAAGTTAGATATATATTTGTATAAAATACTTTATAAAGGCCATAGATTTTTGAGTAATTTAAATGACTATTTAAACGGTGGAAATTTTGAATCTATAAGTTAAATTGGTCTAATTATTGTTGAAACTAAATTTAAGTAAAATTTTAAATTACTCAAACGAACTAAGATATAACCTTTGGGATGTATATTGGATTTTTATAAAATTTATAACTTCACTTTTAAATAATAAAATGAAGTATTTGATTTTAATATCACTATTTTGGATTCTTTATAACCACGGGTAATAATAACGTTGGTTGTTAAAGAGACCGGGATCGGATATGGGCATACTCTCTGTCGATACGGAAAACCACTTTGACAACCGTGTACGCGGAGGAGATTCGATAATGAAGTAGGATGGTAGTGACGTTTCCTTTGAGGTAAATACGTGGACCCGACTCCGGTGAGTTGGCATAAGGTGGCTAAAACATGAGCGATCGATGGATTAATGAGGTAGCACCTCTGATCGAACGCACTTCTTCGTATGCCATTCTATTACTTTTGTGATTGTTTTGGTGTGCATCTTTGATTTGGGAGTGTTGTTCGAGGTGGGCGGTAGTAGCAGCTACGCGTTACCACCGGTCCGGAAGCGTAATTGGTATATCTACCCTGGCATTTCCTAGTTGTTCCATGTCACCTACCATAGCGAGCCTTGTACGAGTTTGTTTTTCTCCTATAGCCCGTGTGGTATCCTCTGGTGACTTCCCGATTAGGAGGGACTATGATATTGGATGGACTACTGGGACTATTATTGTGTTAAGGGGGAGATTGGGTAACTCCTTAACGCTATTTAAAAGTAAGTTTATTTTAATATAGACACTATTATAATAGCGAAATTATTACTACATAGTAAATAGTTTAACGGATCCTTAGAGGATGGGCGGTCCCAAGCATCCTTTAAGTTACTTGCTCTATATTACAGTACACTTGAATTAGCTTACACTGTATAAGTATGTATGTCCTGACTCGAGTGTTGTGCTTATTTCTTACACTTGGGTCAGCCTGAGTTGCAGTTCAGTCTTCATCCCGGAGCTAGGACTTCTGTAGATCACTTTCAAGCTGCTGGCAAATTTTCCTTTCAGTTCCTTATCTAAATTTATGTAATAAAGACTATTGAATATTGAGATTTACTATTGTTGTTTCAAACTATATTTGGGTTTAAAGTCTATGTAAATTTTATTGTTTGGAAACTTTTAATAGTGGATTCATGAACCACTAAATTATTTTAAATTCCGCTGCGAGTATTCTGAATTTCTGGGTCTGTGATTATTTATTTACTGTATATTCTAAGATTTACCAAATTTTATTTACAACACGGTACTTTGAACAATTCAATTCCGACATGTGCGGATGCGAATTGTTGAAAATATCGGGTCGTTACAGTTTGGTATCAGAGCTTTGGCTCTAGGCAAAACTTAGAATGTATGGTAAATTTGATTTACAGAATCACTTTCATTCAGTCTCTTCCTTTTGATTCGATTTCCTTTGAATTTTGGGACGTTCCCTGTGGTTCCCAAGTTCATTCGTGTCCCTTACTATTCATCTTCTTTTGATTCTGGAGTATTCCATAACTCCACTTCGGATGATCTTTATAGTGAATTGGCGGTCTCGCCAATATTCTAATAAAGGGGTGAAACTCCTTTACAATTAGCATTGATTCACCGAAGATTTATATTTATCCTCAGTTTAGATGCTAGTATCTTTGGTTATTCCGAACTCTATCTCTTCAGATCGAATGTAGATTTAACCCAGGAAATCCACATCGATCTTACTCTTTAAGTCACGGTTGACCAGGTTAAGGTTGCCCGCGATTTATATAAACTTGTCCAGTTCCTTATTCTGTTATTTAATCATCGGATCTTCTGTTCCAACTTATCTTTAAATCAAAATTCTCTTTGATTTGAGTCCATCAAATTTGAATCTCTATCCTTGTTTTGAAAAATTTACTTGAAAAAAATAAAATCTAATATTGTATATAAGTATAAATTTTCAGAATTTTTGTAATTAATTTAACTAGTTGTCAAGAGATAATAGTCTCTGATTTTATTTATGGTTTTGTAAACCAAGGGTTTTGTCTCATATAAATAATTGAACTATAAACAATAGTTTTAAATTAATTTGGAAACAGAAATGAATTTAAAACAAGAACTTGAGAATTCAATTTCCGATGGTTTCAAACCTTGTGTTTAAAGTTTTAAAAGGATATATTATTTAAACTACTTTCGAATAGAAATTTGTTTCCAAAATATTTTAAAGGTTTAAAAATCAGTGCTATTCTCTTTGTTGCTGGGAAATAATTTCGGTGATGACTGCAACATCATCGACATTCATTTTCGAGTTTCGAAGTGAAGAGACCATTCTGTAGTCTCGCTACAGTGTTACCTTGAGAATTTAATTGATTTGAATCTCTAAAATATGACTTGATTTATAATATATAGATATATGATTTAAATTTGATTTGACATATTACGTACATATATTTATTTATCTCTAAATGATTTGAAGGGAATCAGAAAGTTAATTCTTAAATTTTTCTTGAGGAATAATTTCAATTATAAAAAAAGAAAATCAATTTTTTGAATAAATGATTCCAACTTGAGATAATTGAATTTGAAAGTTTTATTTGTATAATACTAAATTGCATTTCAATATAACTTACCTTGATTTTCAGAAGTTAACAATGTAATTAGATAAAATACAATGTAAAAAGATTTATAAATAAAATTTGAGTGGTTATAATAAATGTTATACAGTTAAATTCTAGTTATAAAAAAAGATTAACAAAGGGTAATGGAATAATTTACAATATAAAATGATGTTAAAGGAACTAAGAATAAATTTAAACAGTTGTAATAAGTGTGAACATATTTAACATAGATGAGAAAAATATATTGAGAGAAATAAATTTAGTTATAGTTAGGAATAAAAAAAGATATTAATTTATTGAACACATTTTTGAGTATAACAAACGATTTTCAAACTTATGATTTTAGAAATTTTTATTGATAATTAGAAGATGAAGTAATGAAATTTGAAATGGTAAAATTTAACTTGAGTGAAATTAAATAGATGAAATCAATTATTAATTTAAAATTGAATTTGTACGGTTTAGATTAACGATTCTAATTTAAGTTTCAATTTAGTTTTCTTTCAGGTTGTTTCTATTCCCCTACCTTCTTTCTTTTTGAGGACGAAAAGTTCTGAGTGGGGGAGAGTGTAACAGCCCGAAGTTTTAACAAGTATTTTTCACTTTTAATTATAAAACTTTAGGGGTTTATTATATAAAAATCTAAATTTTGAATTGATTAAAAGAATTGCCCAAATTTTTAAATAAATAATGAGATCTCTGAAATTTTGACGTGGTTAAGAATTAACTTTAATTGGAAATTTGGGTTTTTTGTTGAAGATGGTAAATAACTTAATTTCAAGCAAAATCATGTTTTAATTAAGAAATAAGATTTGAAAACAAAAATTTAGTGTATAAATAAACTGCTTAATTACGCGTTTAAAAGGCGCGTTATTGATGGAACATTTTTAATGTATATTTACTACATAAGAGAACGCGTAAATTTAAAAGCGTTACTTTTATTATGAAACTGGACGTGTGTTTGATTTAATTATTGCGTAGGTTTTTCATGCGTCTAAATTTCTTACCTTGGATATAAATAATCAAATAAAATAAATCAGTAGACATGCATTTTTAAGTGGGAAAGGAATAAATTTTCTTTCCGTTGACTCCACATATATAATAAATAAAACCCATTGATTTTTCAATAATGTTCAAATCAAATATTCTTTTCCGTTTCTTTACTCTAAGAATCAACACTTTTTCTTTGTTCAATTTTATAAAACGTTCGCCAATTTTCCATTTTTCTGTACCGTTAAAACAACACAATAATTTTACCTTAGCTATAAATGGATTATATACTTTTTAAAAATAAATAATTTATATTGTTACTTGTATACATTTTAGTAATAGATTTCTTGGTAAATGGTAAATAAACGAAAAAAAACCCCAATGTAAACAAATTCTATTTTTAGTTAAGTAATTCACAAATTACAGTGTATTAAAAAACTGTTGAATTACGCATTTAAAGGGCATGTTAATTGATGGGATAAATAACGTATAAGAAAACGTATGAAATTTAAATCCGTTATTTTCGTTATATTTGGGCACAAAGTATTGCGTCTGTTGTACGCATTTTAAGTATATTTATTTCCTTCTGATTTAATAGAAGCGTTACACACAAATTTATAACCGTTCACATTCTAGTTTTAGTCTTTGTTCCTAAATCAATTGTCGTGCACGTTTAAAGGAGAAAATTCACCGTGCCTTGCCATTACTTCCATTTATTTAAAAATGTATATATATTTTTTTTTGACTCTTCCAAAGAGCTGTTAATTTCTTTTAAAACTGGATTGAAATCACCAAGGGGTTTCCACTTTCCTTTGCGTGAATAATTGACAATTATTAATTCATAGACGTTTCAAATTAATAAATATATTTATATTTTGTAAAAGAATTTAACCTTATTCATTTACCATTTTGTTTCTTAGTTAGTAAGAAATAAATAAAATGTTAGATTGGATAGTAGATAGTGGATAAATAAGCTTTATAAAAGGCACGTTTTAAATTTACGTTTATACATGTTTTGTTTCATTAGGGGTGTAAATAGTACGTATGTAATAAAATACTCTTTAGCATATACGAACAACAAATGAATAAAACGTGTAAATTTAAATGCGGGAGTACGTTTGATTTAAATCTTGCGTCTAGAGTGCGCGTTCTTAAATAATAAATTAATTAATTATAGTCGTTCAATGTATAGTACCCTGAATACACGTGCAAACGTTACACTTCCCATTTTCGTCATTTATTTTAAATTTGGTATAAAACTTTGAATAAAATAACTTTCAAATCTTCATTTATTTCTTACCTATCTTTCATCCCTATCAACGCAAGTTTTAAATCGCGTATATTTTTCCAATTCCATTTCTGGTAAAAGCCGTTTCTTTTCTGATAGATTCCTTTCCCACTATACTATTTTTCAACACATCTTCTCTGGATAATAAATCACGCTCAAAAAATTTCTTTTAGCGTCCCTAAAGCAATTTATATCTTGCCGTTACTTTTGCGTAATCCACGCAAATCTTCACTGAAATCAATACTCATTGAAATATGAGTTTCCAAATATTTCTTGCCTAAATCAACGCATAGCTCATTGATAAATACCAATCACAAACACTTTTTCTTTACCTCATCTTTTGGACTTCGTCTCCTAGCTTGTGTGGAGCTTCAGGTAATGGCGGTTATTTTCTTTCTTCTTCCTTTTATTTTATTTTTACTTTTTTTTCTTTTACTTCACTCGGCTGCTCCACCTGAAGCTTTGAAATTCCATTTTTCATTCTCCACCTTTTGCAAACTTTATGCCCAACAGTATCTTACTGTGTGAACTCGCGTGCATATAAAAAAAGGAAATCAATTTACATAACCACGGTGAAAATGTAGGTAGGTTATAGGCTGGATTTTGTAAATTTTCAACGTGAATACGTTGCATGTGAATAGGATATAGGCATGAGCCACCTAAGTTTAGCTTATTGTTCCTTTTTTTTCAGCACATTATAATATTTGGTTTTAATTTAAGAAAGAAAAATAATAATAACGTGTATAAATGGCCGAGAATAGTAGTTGCGTGTTCAAAATTTTAAACCAAAGTTTCATCACCTTTTGCATTGTTGGAAAAATTAAGTGTGCGTGCACCACTTTTTGATCACAGACTTTATAACTAAATTTCACACTGTTCACTCTTTAGCATTCATATAATCAAATAGAAATTTGGGCCGAGCTTTGAGAATGGGGTCAAGTCATGGGCGGAGTGGTCGAGAAATTGTGGCAATCATCCTTTTATTTTAATCTCGTTCCAGTTTTTATTTAAAATTTTGATCGTTTTGAATTTCGCGTAATTAGTTATTCGTTTATCTTGTTCAAGATCTAAGTCAGACTGGCTCATCTTCCAATCATTGATCGTGCCTTCTGTACGTTGTTCTGTTATGGTTACCGTAGTTTCGAATCAAAATCTTCAGCTTCGTAAAGGTGAGTTTTCTCACCTGACAAACGTACTTATATATCTGTAAATTGATAACAAGTGTGATTGTAGAATAATTATTATTTTTATTTGACTGTGTTATAAATTGATGATGTTAAAAATCCCGTTATTAAACCTATACATCATCAGTTATATTATATACTATTTATTTATGCTGTTACACTATTTATTTATTATTTACAGTTAATCACACTAAAAGTTCCCTGTAGAATAGAAATCGTCATAGGCTGAAATGATAGGCCTTGACGATATTTATTTATTCATTTATTTATTTAGTTTATTTTAATTCTTAGGATTGCGGGTTCGAAATGATAGAACCTGGATTTATTTTGTAAATTACGGATTGAAATGATATATTATCCGTATCACTTGACCTAGGTTAGAAAATATTATACAGACCCGTGGTTATATATATATATATATTTTCTGGAAATATTTAAATATTAAAAAAAATCTAAAATGTTATTACACCTTGTTAAAGTGGATAAATGATGATTATAAGTATAGCGATATTTTTCAAGTTAAATATGTAAATAAATAAATGTTAAAAATTTAAAGTATAAATTCATTTTCTAAAAAAAAATTGTTTGTAAAATAAAGGGAATTTAAGTTAAGAAATAAAATATGGAATTTGTCATAACTTGAATATAAAGCGAGGTTAATTTTTCGATGAAGTGAATAGTTAAATTGGTGGAAAATATGGAAGTTAAAATATAACTGAATGATAGGCTGGTTTTGAAATAAAGGTAAGATAAGAAACTAATTGGAAATATAGTTATTTTGGATTGGTATTTTACTTAATGGTTAAGAAAATTTCATAGAAAAATCTTGTACTTGATTGGCATAAGTAAAAGAAGTTAGATACATATTTGTATAAAATACTTTATAAAGGCCATAGATTTTTGAGTAATTTAAATGACTATTTAAAGGGTGTAAATTTTGAATCTATAAGTTAAATTGGTCTAATTATTGTTGAAACTACATTTAAGTAAAACTTTAAATTACTCAAACGAACTAAGCTATAACCTTTGGGATGTATATTGGATTTTTATAAAATTTATAACTTCACTTTTAAATAATAAAATGAAGTATTTGATTTTAATATAACTATTTTGGATTCTTTATAACCACGGGTAATAATAACGTTGGTTGTTAAAGAGACCGGGATCGGATATGGGCATACTCTCTGTCGATACCGAAAACCACTTTAACAACCGTGTACGCAGAGGAGATTCCAGAATGAAGTAGGATGGTGGCGACGTTTCCTTTGAGGTAAATACGTGGACCCGACTCCCGTGAGTTGGCATAAGGTGGCTAAAACAGGAGCGATCGACGGATTAATGAGGTAGCACCTCTGATCGGACGCACTTCTTCGTATGCCATTCTATTACTTTTGTGATTGTTTTGGTGCGCACCTTTGATTTGGGAGTGTGGTTTGAGGTGGGCGGTAGTAGCAGCTATGCGTTACCATCGATCCGGAAGCGTAATTGGTATATCTACCCTGGCATTGCCTAGTTGTGCTGTGTCACCTACCATAGCGAGCCTTGTACGAGTTTGTTTTTCCCCCGTAGCCCGTGTGGTATCCTCTGGTGGCTTATCGATCAGGAGGAACTATGATATTGGATAGACTACTGGTGTAACGACCCGAAATTTTCGAACCCGAAAATTCCAGATAGTTATGGAAAAGAAGAAAGAGATAGAAGAAGAAGAAGAACAGAACACCAAAATCTCACATTTGCAGCGGATAAAATATAATAATAAATAATAACAGTTTACAAAAGAATATTTTATCCGTTGATTACACTTTAATACATCAGAGTTTCACATATATACAGTCACTGATCATATACAAATCATGTCTCGGATATATAATAATATATTGCAGCGGAAATACTCTATACGTACTTGCCATCCAGCTCGTCTCCTGAGCTCCAGAACGTACCTACCTGAAAATCTGTAATACTCTGTTTGACCCGAGCATTACACCAAAGTAACACCCGGGTCAGGCTGGAAACCAGTGTGAGTAAACCCAACTAACATGGAATACGAAAGCAATCAACTTATACAAACCCGGGTAACATATATCAATTTAACAAATTAACAATTTGCTATAGACGACACTTAATCCACACATCAATTTTCTAAGTACCAACTTAGATAAAATAATCCAATTTACTTAAATCACTTCATTTCAGCCTTTTGATTTCACAAATCAATTTAAAAATTCGAAGTGGTTTCGGGTATTTCCTAATACCCGACCCCGGTCTCTTCGAAACTCATGTTATCCTAACCCAAGTTATTCAAATGAAATACACAACATTTCATCTCAGAGATATCAACTCATTCTAGAAACATCCAATACCATTCCATCATCCATAAGCAAAGCTTAATCACATACAAGTCAATTCAATTGAATCTAATTGAATTCCAAACCTCAATCGCTTAAATTTCTTCTTTCAATGTTAATTAATTCCCAATCAATTGATTAATCAATCCTTCATTATTCATCTTAATTAATCACACTGGATTAATTAACTTCAGTTACATTCAAGACATAATCTTTTTCGCAATTTAATTATCCTTAACCCAAATCAGTAGTTAATCTTTAACTACTTCACAAATTAATTAACTATTTAAATTACATAAATCTTTAATTACCTGTATAATAAATTTCTCATAAAGCACCTAGTATTGATTAATTTATCTTAGTTAATCAATTTTTAATTACGCCATGAATTATATAAATTAATGGCTTCCCATTTATATTTCAATTTATCCTAATCTAAATTATTTACTTTAATTCAACCACAATATTAATCATTCTCGATTAATCTCAACCTGTAGTTAATTATCCCTTTTTTTAACTTCTTTAAATCAATAAATTTCTCCTTAATCAATTATCTTAATTAACTCTTGAATAATCTCACAAAGTAATTATATTTTATTAATTACAATAAGTAGGTACTTATTTAATCATCCAATGTTCATTCCGATTTAGTTGAACTTAATTAATTCGCCCAAATCATTAATTAATTAAATTAATTAATTATCCATTTAAATTACCCTACCTATTTATGTTATCTTTAACACCTGAAACATAAGCAATTATACCTGAGGAAAACCAAGCATTACACAACAATACCCGAGTGTCCTCAGCTCTTCTGACTGACTATCAAGATTTGAATTATATCTAACAAGTAAGGAATTTTCCTAGAAACAAACATGTTCATTTCGGGCAGAAATTTAACCCGAGCTTGCACCTCAAATTCATATATATAGATGGCTGAATTTTAAAAAGTGATACAAATGAAAGTTAAAGGCCTTTCCGTTAGCTTTCAATAATGACCAAGATCATCGAATTTGGATCAACGTTTCAAAAGTTATGACCATTTTACTAAAAACATTAAGCTTAGCCTGAACTTATGCATTTGCAGGATAGCGACCAACAATTGCAATTTTAGCATAGAAAACTTCGAAATCACGCCAAATTAAAAAAGCAAAAGTCGTTGCTTAGTTTCTAAGCTTTCCGGAACATTAAAAATTACCGAATTCCGATAAGAAATGTAAAAGTTATGGATAAAATAATTCTGAGATTTGAATTTCATAACTTCTGTCATTTTGTCTCGCGACAGCGATAAACAATTATAATTTTGGCCAAGATGACATCGAAATTTTGGAAAACTCAAAAAATAAAAGTTTTAGAACAAAGTCTAAGATCTCTAGAACATCTAAATTTATCGAAATCGGTTGAGGAACGAAGAAGTTATGGCCAATTTAGTTTCAGCCTTAAGCACAGAGCTAATATTGGTTTTCCTCTCGGGATTACAGCAGAAAAATTCAATTTTGACATAGCTAACATCCAAATTACAGAAAACACAAAACATAAAAGTTGTAACACATGAAATAAGCTTTCCATAACATCCAAGAAATCGAAATTTCATTAAGAACTGAGAAAGTTATGGTCAAATTACTAAGCTGCATTTTTGATAGAACCGAGCTACTTACTAGAAATTTAAATAGGTTTTCTCACCTTAAACTTGTGTATTTGACTTGACTCTTTTTCCTTAGATTTCTCCAAGCTTTTTCACTTTATCCTACTTTTGTTTTTGCTTTGTGAAAAAAAGAAAAATAAGTGAACATTTCCACCCTTTATATAGTAATTTTCAAGGCTAGTTTGGTAATTTTAGTTTTGGACACTTGTCTACTTCTCTTTACACAAGCTTTAGAATGTTGACACATGTCTAATTAGGTGTCTTAAGATGTTTCTACACATGGACACCTAATGGGGTTATGTGTCATAATTCTATTTCATCTTAAGATAGGTGTATGGTCCATATTATGCCACTTGTCTTCACCATGTCATGCCACTTATCCTATACTTAAAAATGTATACATACTTATACCCTCTGTATTATTTAAAAGCATACATATATATAAATAAAATAGAGATGATGTAGATAGTATATTTTCAAAACCAAACAAATCACCTTTAAATTAAATTTCAACCATTCTATTATCTTCAGTATCATCATTATAAATTTTATAAGCCATCAAATTATTTTAAACAGGCTTAGAAATTTCAGATTCAACAATTTACCCAATTTCAATTATTAAATACAATATTTAAACTATATAATTCAATGATTTAATTCTCAAGTAAATACTTATATCTCAAATTCACGTTAAAATTAACTTTTAAATGTTTAAAATCAATCCAATTATCCCATTCTACATTGTTAAAAATTCTGGGTCGTCACAACTGGGACTATTATTGTGTTAAGGGGGAGATTGGGTAACTCCTTAACGCTATTTAAAAGTAAGTTTATTTTAATATAGACACTATTATAATAGCGAAATTATTACTACATAGTAAATAGTTTAACAGATCCTTAGAGGATGGGCGGTCCCAAGCATCCTTTAAGTTACTTGCTCTATATTACAGTACACTTGAATTAGCTTACACTGTATAAGCATGTATTTCCTAACTCGAGTGTTGTGTTTATTTCTTACGTTCGGGTCAGCCTGAGTTGCAGTTCAGTCTTCATCCCGGAGCTAGGACTTCTGTAGATCACTTTCAAGTTGCTGGAAAATTTTCCTTTCAGTTCCTTATCTAAATTTATGTAATCAAGGCTATTGAATATTGAGATTTACTATTGTTGTTTCAAACTATATTTGGGTTTAATGACTATGTAAATTTTATTGTTTTGAGACTTTTAATAGTGGCTTCATGAACCACTAAGTTATTTTAAATTCCGCTGTGAGTATTCTGAATTTCTGTGTCTGTGATTCTGTGATTATTTATTTACTGTATATTCTGAGATTTGCCAAATTTTATTTACAACGCAATATTTTGAACAATTCAAGTCCGACATGTGCGGATGCGAATGGTTGAAAATATCGGGTCGTTACAATTGCCCTGGCCAAAGACTTTGATTTTAAGCTGACAATATTCGATCGTGATACAAACTCGAAATAACCGAGGAGGCAAATTCTCTATTGAATAGTGTTTTACTTCTAAAGCTTCAACTCAGACCCTAGTATAATTGCTTAATGGATTTTATGCCATAATATAACTGTAATCAAAATGGTGTGTCCACATTGAAGTTTCACAGTATTCTTAAATCGAGGGAACTGTGCAACAACTTCACTTTGAGATTCTTTATTTGACCTTAGTTATGTTAACCAACAGAAAATTCTCAAGTGAGTCATTTCATAGTTATCTAATAACTATCAGTATGTAACTCCTTGTTTCCTCCACCAACCATGAGAAATATACTATCCCACACTTGGAGACCACTACGTACTCTAGTCTTAATGGATGAATCGATATCCTTTCTCAAAATATATTGACAAGAAATATTTAAAACATATTATTTTCAATGTGATAAAAATCTCAGGATTAGAAAAATTTATAATTGCCATTACATAACATATCATTTAGGAATTTTCCATCTATATATTTCAAATTAATTACTTAATTATTTATATCAATATATAACAAGAACGTAGTAGAAAGATAAACACCTTTTATTTTGAATAAGATAGTCCCAAAACTAGATATATGTAACAAATTACATAACTACCCCTAGAGTATTTCCCTAACTCTATCAATCTCCTACTTGCACTTGGGGTCAATTAAGGAATCATATTCCAACTTTATCAATCAGTTTTATAAGAAACTAATTTGATCAGTAAACCCTGTCAATCTATTCTATTTTGATTTAATTATCTACTATGTCAACCAACCCTCTCCAATACCAATAAACTATCTTTATTATGTAAAACTTTTCGAGCATGTCTCTCAATTATTGGTGATCTCTATGTTCTTTTACGAACTGTATTGTGACATTATTATCATATAACAATCTTGGGATTCTCAACATTTAGAAGCCCTCAGTTCAGTTATAAAATTGTGCATTTATGTATACTTCTTATATTGCAATAGCCTTTGGTTGAATCAGCTGCTACTTCTTGTTTGGAACAATTCCAACTTAAAGTTCTTAAGTTTGAACATGAATTGTGATGAACTGCCTTTCTTACATGCAAAGACAATACTTAACACATCCTCAATATTTATGTGTTGATTATCAAAGTGACCGAAAGACAAGTTGTGGAGTAAACAAAAGACGAGGAAACAAACATAGATTTTTTCTAACAACGTCGTAGTTACATAAATATCATCACACATTAGTACATATGGTTACTCCAAAATGTTGCATCAAAATTATAACAAGTACTATTCCAAACAAGGAAAGCTATATTAGCCTGCACAAACTGCTAATGCATAATATACAGTCACAGCGGAAATATAGACAACTACAAGATGATGAATGCTCCTACTCCATCCTACTTCCCAAAATGCTCCAAAGAAACCCGACTACTTAGCTACTCATAAAAATTTGAGTACCTAAGAGTTTAAGGGAAAGAAATAAAACTTTGGGTCAGGCATGGGTTTGGTATGCGTGAAGCATAAGTATAATTTTATAGAAACCTTCCAACAAAAAGTATCTTGTAAGACCATGCCGTACATAAATATATGAGTTTTTACCTAACGATAACCAAACCTTTTCTATATAAAATCCGCTGACGTTATCATAATATCTAGGTTTGAAGTAAATATGGAATCATGGCCAAATTTGTTACGTTAATTAAATTCCAGCATAATAGGTATCCAATCAAGTCCGAAGGCTCATATGGGAAAATAGATTCCAACTATAAAAAGTAGCGGTCCACCTTTCAAATTAGTACACCTCTAAATGAAATATACTGGAGGCTACAACATGTTGCACCTTTGCTAATCAGGGCTGGCCCTACCCCTTACTAGGTAGCACGGAATATGATCACCCATTGGTTGCGATCAACATCCATAAATGGGATCCCAAAGTGTACTTAAATCGTAGATATCACTCTAGATTAGGCAAAGATCATACCCTAATGGGAGAAACCCAAATAGCCATGCCGCGTGTCCTTACTTTAGTCATTTACCGATTGTGAGGCTTGAGGCTACGCATTTACCTTTCCTCCTAGCAGACCATCTTGGAATGCTAGCATTGCCCTCCATACATCCAATGCAATGGTAGCATTCATCATAGAAGTTGTTCTAGGGTCGAACAAACATTCAAAATTTACTATCTTCCATTTTAGAATCACCTTCGGAAAGAATAGAGTTCTATTTGAATTAGAACGGAGTTTGTAAACTTTTAGAATTTTGATCTAAAAGTTAATAAACAAAAATTGGAATTTTAATATTTAACTAACATGTAAAATTAGCCATTTGGGATACTGTCTCAGAATTAGACGAAACAAGTTTCATTGGATCCGTAATAGTATATTGTTATAGGATTTAAAATTTCGTGTCAATTAGACTTACCGTTTGACCATGCAAACTTGAAACGCATAGGAATTAATTAAAGGATTTTATTCAAAATAATTCGATTTCAAAAACCTATCTTCTATATATGATGGAATTGGCTTCCGATATATATTCCATTGTGTTTGGAATATGAATAAAACATTATGATCACTAGGCGACACGCTTCATTTGGAGTCCAGAATTATTTCGAATGAATACTAACTTTTAGCGGCCCATAAATGGAGGACCCTAACCCTTCTTTCTTTGCAAACCCTAGGGCAAAGAAAATGCAGTCGCCACTTTTAATTCGATGGCTAGACTTACACGATTTTCCTGCTCCAATCTCTCTCGATCCATAAACAATTATAAAAAACTTCCAATTGCAAAAATGAAGAGCTCGTCGAGCTTTATAATCTCAACAGTGATGATTGGATTTGGTGGAGTGGATCGGCGGCAATTTCCCTCCATTCGTAGCCACTATTTGGGGTTTATCTAGTTGAGGGAAGTGTCGGGGGGTTCGACGATGTTTGGATGGATTTGGAGCTAGCAGCAATTTTATGTTAAATAAAGCACTCGTTTAATTTTAATCCAAACGAATCGCTATTGCGACGAATGCAACCAAAGTGAGTGAAACTCGCTCTTTTTGACTCGCTTATAATTTTTATAAGTGAGAATGTTTTTATTTTGCTTTTTAATGACTTTTGGATGTTATATGTATACACACACACACACACGATGTTTGGAGGTTATGTTATAGTAGATAATAGTTGGACATATTCCTACCGATTGGAGCAGATCAGACCCTATACATTTCCGTATATAAGCGCATGACCATTTGTACGCGCATCTGCCTTGAAGCAGATGTTGTACATATTATGCTCATATGTATATTTGTTGCAGGTGACAGGTTGGAGGGATCCAACAGGATTCCTCACTATCATTGATTTTATTGACAGATATTGTTATATATGATGTTATCATGTGATATATGATGTTTGGATGCCACGATTGATAAGCTTGATGTGAGTCCCCATATTTAGTACTTTTGCAGCATTGGGCCATATTTTGGATTTTAAAATATAGAAATGATAAATTCAATTTAAAAAGGATTTCAGAGCGATATTGAAAATATATATGTTTTAATAATTTTTGAATGGTTAAAGAAATTGATTAATTTTAAACAAATAAAAAGTTATAATTTTTATGTTATAAAAATTATGATTTTGTGAAGTATAGTTGAATATGAATGTTGAAAAATGAAGTTAAGTATTTTGTAAAATAAGTTAAATTTAGAATTTTGAACTTATTATAAATGTTTATATATAAGATTTAAAAAATTGATATTTTATAAATAAAAATAATGGAATTATAACCGAGTTTTATAAGTGTTAAAATGAAAGTTTATAAGTGTTAAAATGAAAGTTTATAAGAGAATGTTATTAATAAAGAGATTTAGTGAAATAAATTTTATAAATGGTGTTTTATAAATATTAGAGATGGAAGTGTAATCAAATTGTATGTGGATTTATAATTAAAATTTAGAAATGAATTTATAATGGACTTTATAAATAATGAGATTACAAAAGAAAGAATTTGTAAATAAAGAGACTTATAAGCCAATGAACTTATAATGGGATCTTGACATATAAATGAGATAAACAGGAAACTGGTTAATAATAGAATTTTATAAATGGAAGTTTTTATAAAATAGAAATGTCATAAACACTGTTTTATAAATGGGAAATCAATTCAATTTGATAGGCTAAATATGGATTTTTATAAAAGAAAATATATTCACCCCGGGTAAAAGAAGAAAAGAAACAACAATACATAATATCATAACTGCAGTGGAATAATATATAATATATAATAACAGATCTTTATAATAAAAAACAATAACTGTTTTATACTTACAGTCTTCAGAGTATAATAATCAATACATCACTCTAGATAACTATAATAACTTGTCCTCACCAGTGCTGACTGTACAGTCTACACACGCAGTGGAATATAATCAAGTACGTGGTAAACGTCTCTATCATCTAGCTTGCCTCCTGAGATCCATGGCATCCTAACCTGAATATGTAATACTCGGTCTGACTTGAGCATTATAATAAAATAATACCCGAGTCAGTCTGAAAAACCATCGTGAGTAAAAACGCTCAATTTGAATTATTAAAGTTATCAAAATCCTTTGAAAAATAAAGGTATCTTGTAAGACCGCGTCACATATAAACACGACGGATTTTTCCCTTACGATGACCAAAATATTTTATAGAAAATCAAGTGATACTATAATAGTGTCTAAGTACAAATACTTGTTAAAATAGCAGAAATTGTTACATTAATTAAGTTTCAGCATACTAGGCTCTACAATCAAAACTGTAAAGGCTCATATTGGTTTTTGGATTCCATACAATGACAGGACTATTGGGGCACCATCCGTCATAGTACACCTCTAGAAAAATGTATTAAGGATCTCGCCGGGATCCCTACCAGCATAAGATCGGCCTACCCCTAAGCTGGATAGTACCGGATTTGTTATCACCCGAGGTGTTCCCACCCTTAATCGAGCGCTCACTTTTCCATGCATAACCATATCCGTAATTTATAATATATTTCCAAGGGAATCTAGAAAGGTGATAACATACTCTAATTAGGTGCGACCCATTTAGCCTTGATGCATCTTCCATATTTTAATCATTCCTGGTTGATGAGGCTCAAGGCTATGTTTACCTTTCAAGAACAATTCCACTTAGAATGCTCATCGTCCTCCAAGGACGATGTTCTGATAGCATACGTCCATACAAGTTGTCATGGGTCTGGACAAACCAAGTCATTGTCTTTACCATCTTCATGATATCATCATTCATAATTGTAACGACCCAGATTTTCAGTCATTTGAAATTTGTGTATTTAATTGATTTTAAATATTCAAGAGTTAATTTTATATGATGAATATGTTATAATTCGAATATCTTGATTTCATTGGATAATTAAAATTTTAATATAGTATTTGAAATTGCAGAAATAATTTGATTTTGAATTTAATGTGAATGAAAAATGATTTATAAAGATGAAATAAATTGTATTTGAATTAGAATGATGTTAGAGAAATTTTGAAATTAAATTAAAAGTTAATTTATAGAAATTGAATATTTAATTAACATGTAAAAATAGCCATATTTGAAACAGTCTCGGATTTCGATGAAACTAGATTCATTGGATCCGTAATGTTATATTATTGTAGGATTTCAAATTTTGTGTTAATTTGATTTACAGTTTAGTCGTGGCAAGCTAAAACGCGTAGAAATTTGTTTAAGTAAATTTTAAATTTAAATAGTCGATTCGAAAACCTATCTTCCAAATACAATCGAATTGGCACCCGATATATTTCCATTGTGTTTGGAATAGGGGTTAAAACATTATAACCGCCTGGTGGCATGCTTCGTTTGGAGTTTGAAAATTTTCCGGATGAATAGTGCGTGAAAATTTTCTATAAAAGGCTACATATTTTTCATTTTTCACAAACCTCCTTTTCTATAGGGCTAGCTGCCACCTTCATATTTAATGGTTAAAAATGTTCCAATCTTATTCCCTTAATCTCTCTCAATCTATAAACAATTAGCCAAAACGTTCAGCAACAAAGTTGAAGAGCATCGTGAGATCTTTTAATCCATATGGTGATGATCATCATTAGAGCGTCGTGGTGGCCAAATTTCTGTCTCGAAGTCATGCCTTTCGTACGCAATTTTCGAGATGGATGGGGGGCCAAGCTCGATGGGATCCATGGCATTGGTGGAGCTTGCTTCGCTTATTTGATTGGCACTCTCCGATCATGTTCTCTTGATCGAATGAAGGAGCGATAATTCGATGAAGACGGCGGCCTATGGGTTCTTTGATCTGGTTTCAAACGAGAAGAAGAAAGAAAAGAATCGTGGCCACGATGTCATCAAGTTGAAACAAATGGTGCTGATGAAAGCAAGGTTTTAAAATTAAAAAGAAAATCTAAATTAATTAATTATATATATATATATATATATATATATATATAATTCGTATGAACTTCTAAATTGCATAACTTCTTCATACGAGGTCCGTTTTTGACGAAACAATTTGCATTGGGTCTGTATTGACGATCACTACATTTTATAGCGTTTAATTTTATTCGAAATAAAGCAATGCAACTGCTATTGGAACAAAATTGAGTACAACTTAACTTTTCTGACCCATTGGTATTTTTATATAAGTGAGAATAAATGTATTTTATGCTGGTTGATAATTGTTTGGATGATATATGATATACTTTATATATATTGATTGGTATTTGGATATATTCCTGCCTATTGGAGCAGATGAGACTCTATACATTTCCGTGCAAGAGAATATGATCCTTTATTCGTGTGTCTGCCTCGAAGCGGACATTGTACACATATTCTAATACGTATATTTATTGCACGTGACAGGTTGGAGGGATCCAATTAGATTCCTCACCAGTATTGGTTTTATTTACCGATGTTGGTATATATGTTGTTACCATGTAATATATGATGTTTTGGATGCCGTGATTGATGCATTTGGTGCTGCTGTAGCATTGGGCCTATTTTGGAATTTTAAGAATTTCGTAGTGACGATTTCAAATTAAAAAGGATTTTCATAGTAATTTTGAAAATAAATGTTTTATTAAATTTTTGGATTGTAAAAGGAATGGATATATTTTAAATAAATAAAAGTTATAATTTTTATATTATAAAAATTACGATTCCTGTGAAATATAATTGAACATGATTTTTGAAATATGGAGATAACTATTTTGTAAATAGTTTAAATTGAGATTTTTGAATTTATTATAAATGGTTTATATATAAAATTTATAAAATTGAATTTTTATAAATCAAAAGTGATAAAATTATAAAGGAGTTTTGTAAATGACAGAACAAAGTTATAAATCTTAATTTATGAAATTATAAAATGAATGAATTTGTAAATAAAGAAATTTATAAGCAATTAACTTATAATTTGGATTTTGGCATATAAATGAGATAAATGGAATTTGTTAATAAAGGGGTTTTATATATGAAAGTTTTATAAAATAGAAATGTGAATTTATAAACATTGTTTTATAAATGTAAAATCAATTTAAATTGATAAACTAGATATAGAAGTTTATCAAAGGAATTTCATCCATGATTTTGGAAAGTGGATAACCCTTTAATAAATAAGTAGAAGTAATGAATTTGGTTAGAAATTAAATCCGCGATTTTGGACAGTGGATTATCCTTTAATAAATGTGTAGAAATATTGGATTTGGTAAATGAACTATATTCATGATTTTTGACAGTAAATAATATATTAAATAAAATGGATATTTATGGGAAATGATATTTTTAAATGGAGTTAAATGGTTTGAAGATGTTTTAAAATATGTTAAGTATCAAATACATAGATTTCAACATTCATTATTGAAGTAGACGTTTCCAGAAGTAAGGAAATGATGGACTGTAACACTGTGTTATAGTAAATAATTTTCCAAAGGAGATGTTTTGTATAGTATATGGGATTTATATATCTATCTAATTATCGAATCCCTATTCTAGTGATTTTGGGTTGTTATAACAATGTTTTATGCAACATTAGTTTTGACCCAAATAAGTATGTTAAGAGAATTTTTTCCTTAAAGAATAAAATATATACTTAATCCCGATTTAAGTATATGTGATATTTTCTAAGTGTTGAAAATAAAGAGAATTATGAATTACTTATTATTAAATAAGTATTTGGAAATGTTTTCCAATAGTGAAATGCGAAATAGTTTGAGAATATATCTTTTTAAAGATAATTTGAAGTAAATATTTGTCAAGTTATTTAAGTAATAAAAGATTAATTAAAGGGCTTAGTGATTACTTATGGTACTAGATATTTGTTTATTTGCTTTGATAGTTAAAT
Organism: Allium cepa; assembly: GCA_030765085.1. Taxonomy (NCBI): domain Eukaryota; kingdom Viridiplantae; phylum Streptophyta; class Magnoliopsida; order Asparagales; family Amaryllidaceae; genus Allium; species Allium cepa. Next base: position 949,712,057 of record CM060934.1, on the reverse strand, counting down.
AACCGACTATCAAATTTGGCCATTTTAGTTCCTCGACTTGATGTAGGAACTATTTAGTCGTACATTTAGTAAGTAGTCTTCTGTGTAGGCTTAGTTATCGTTTGTGTTAAGGATGTTGATTCGTGTAGTGCGGAGTAATACTTCAATCTATCGAGCTTCCTTCTTGGCTGAAAGATAGCAAGTTGAAAGTTGGAGATGTGATACGTCTATGAGACTTAGTTTCTATGTGAGGTTGAGAAACGCTTTTGCGTTGTTGATGCGAAGAGACCGAGATCGGTTTATCCGAATACCACTTCGAACAACATTTATGCGACGATTGTGCAGGTTGGTTGTGATGATATTGATTTTTTGGATTTTCATAGTGGAGGATTGCTTGTTGATCGTTTGAGATTAAAATCCTAATATACATCCAGTAGCATAGTCTATTTATTATGAAATATCCAATGCAAGGACTATTCGCTACCAATTCTAGGGATTTCCTGACAAGATGTGGTAGGAAAGTACCTTTGGTTTGTCCTGTTCCTGAACAACTTGTATGGATGTTTGTCGAACATTGCATTTCTAAAGATTACGTACGTTGGTTTTTATAAATGTACATCAGTGGCGGCGGAGAAGGCAACTTCTCTTAGTTTAACACCCTCCTTGAGACATATGAGTTTAAGGGTTGTATTTTTGTGGAACGTAATTAGTAGTAAATGGAAATGGTCGTATGGCATCCAAAGTAATGTGATATGTGATATGTGAAGGGTAATCGTTACCTCAGGCCTCATCAACCGAAAATGACTGAAACATGGTTAGATGCATAAGGCTAAGTGGGTCGCTCCCAAGTAGGATATGACCATCCTTTTCTAGATATATCTTTACATGCTATGAAGTCGTGTATCTTATTATTATGGTTTGTATGCTTTGAGGGCCCTAGAAAATGGCCGATAATGACCGAAGGATGACATATTCGGTACTGTCTAGTTATAGGGGGCCGTCTTGTGTCGGTAGAGGGCAAATGTTATATGCCTTGGGACATCCATTTAGAGGTATATCCATCGGAAGGTAGTCCATTCACCTGGTCATTTGTATAGAAATCCAAACTCCACTTCGTACCAGCCATTTTAATTGTATTACCCATTTTGGGCTATATGATGGAATTTAATCAGTGTAACAATTTCGGTTATGATTAATATTATTTGTATGCTAGAAACTAGTATAATATAAGATGATTTGATATGAAAGGTTTTGGTTATCGTAAGGTAAAAACATGTCCGTGTTTATCTGTGAGCGTGTCTTTCGAGATACTTTTGTTTCAAAAGGAAAAGTTTGATAATTTAATAAATTCAGTTGAGTGTGTTTCTCACGCTCGTCTACCAGACTGATCTGGACGTTATTTCCTTTCAATCTCGGGTCAGACCGAGTATACTGCAGGTTCAGATTTGGTGCTTTTGGTGCTTTAGCGGGAGAGCTGGAGATCTTCATTTCGTATACACGTATCTGTTTTTATTATCCGCTTTGCGCGCTGTTGTTGTATATTATAGGAAATTGTGAGGATGGGTTATTATAACTGCTCAAGTTGATAAATATTATTTGATTGTTGAAATCTGATTCATGTATATTTAAACAGTTTCTGTTTTGTAAAGATCATTGATATGATATTATGCGTTTTCCGCTGCAATGTGAGATTCTGTATTGTTCTGTTTGGTTTTCTCTTCTCTCTTTCTTCTCTTCTTCTCTCTTCTTTTCTTTCTCTTGACTTTTCGACAATTTGTGCTTTTTGGGTCGGACATGTGTGATTTGTTATCGATTCAAAGGGTACGGATTTACGGATCGTCACACTAATGCTCAAACAGGATCGAAGTGGTTTTCGATAATTAAATCTGATCCCAGTCTCTTCGAAACGATCAACGAATTTGGCCAAATTTGATAATCAGTTATTTAACTATCAAATAACATCCATATGCAGTCACTAGGCCTTATTTTACAAATCTTTAAACATCTATTTCAAAATATCTTTACAAAGATATATTCAAATTTCTTCCAATATTTCAATATTTGGAAACAAATTCAAATACTTAAATCCAAAGAAGGATATTTTCAAACAAACTCAACTCTTAGAAATATTTTCATATTTCCATTTTAGTACTTAGGAAAATATTATAAGTCTTATTTTCCAAAATCATTTCAAATAACAACACTTAAGTGAATATTTCATAACTTATCTCATAAGTCTCTAAAATCATTAATAAATTCATTCTTATAATTTCTAAAATCGATTTATACTCTTTTATAAATCCAACCAACAATTTATAACTTCTTTCATGAATTCAGATTTCATTATCGAAGTTCCCATATTCAATATTTCTTTGAAATTCCATTTTTCGAAAGTCCCTTGTATAATTCCTCTTATTAAAATCATATCCCTTTTATAAACCCCCTTTACAAATCTTGAGAGAATTTATAAATAAATTTCAATCGCTTCAAAACTCTATATATATATAATAATGAGTATTTTTAAAGAATAATAATTTATTTTTAAGAACAAGTTTAAGTAATTATTTAAAATATCAAAACTCTTTTTATAAACATCAATATCTCATTTTTAGATAAATAAAACAATTTTCAAAGCTATTTTTAAAAAAAGGATTTATTAGAATAAATAATAAGTATTTGAAAAGTTCACTTTTCGATGTATTTCAATTCTACTAGTTCAAAATTACATAGTTTGATAAATAAAAATTCCCTTTTACAAATAAGTTAATTTCTTAGTAATAAAATATATTTTTTAAATCTCAATAACCAATTAATTTATTGATTCCTCTCGATTCACAACTCATCGATTTCATTCTGATTCTCCTAACCATTTCCACAATCCAAAAATAGAATCTATTGTTTTTCTCAAAACCAGTTCCCACATCCCAATATAAATTCACACCAGGAATTTATATTCCAATTTATCAACTAATGTCATTTCCTTATCCATAAATATATTTTTATAAATTTATAAACATTTTTGAGTTTCATTTGTATATAAAAACTAGTATCATTGACAAAATTTCATTTTATAAATCCCTTTCTTTATACATTCTATTTATTTTTCAAAGTTATTTTAAATTTCGATTTTAACTTCATTTCATATTTTTAAGAATCCTTTATATAAATATTTTTCAAAAATCTCTATTTGACAATTTACGACTAGTTAGGCACAACCAAAAATCAAATTATTATTTTATCCAATCAATTTCTTTTTAACATAATCCAAATTCCGAATATAAATTGTAACGACCCACTATTTTACGATTATATATTTAAATATAGTGTTGTTAGTTAATTTTAAAGTCCGAAATGTGACTTTTTGTAAACAGAAGAACCCGGACTCGAGACCACATCCATTGAGTTCAAGAAGACGTTTACAACTTGTTTGAGTATAAACATCGATGTATTTGAAGTTGATTAGAATTTTGGTATTTTCATTTGGGCTTTGAGTTGTGTTCTAGCCCATAATCCAACAAGTTAATCCAAACTCCTCTACCAAATATCCTAACCCCTCTACTCTTCATCCACTCCACTCCTCATTTCCTAACACTCAAGCTAAAGAGAAAAATGGGGGAAAAGAGGGGAAATCCAAATTCCTAAGCCCTAGATTCTTAGGAAATTCAAATTCAAGTTCCAAAATCAAAGAGAAGCTTAGGTAAGCATCCTCTTCATCTTCTCCATCTTCTCCATCTCAATCTCTCTTCGATTTTAAGAAAATTCCAATAACCTACGTAAGGCCATGCCGATCTATAGAAGACCATGCCGATCTCCTTCGTGTTGTCTTGAAGTCGGTGAGAAGCTGGTTTTAGGTCCAGATTTTATTCGTGATGCCACATAAAAGATTGACCTTATTCATCATAGGATAAAAGAAGCTCAAAGTAGACAAATATTCTATGCTGATAACCAAAGAAGAAAATTGGAATTTTCTGTGAGAGACTTGGTATTCATTTGTGTTTCACCTATGAATGGTGTTATGCGTTTCAGTCGATCGGGAAAATTAGCACCTCGTTGTAGTGGCCCGTTTCCCATCACTGAATGTATTGGTTCCGTCGCTTATCGCCTTTTATTACCGACTCTACTTTCTGCTATACATGACATATTTCACGTCTCTGACTCTATTCTTGAGCCCGGTGTTATCGAAGAAATTGAAGTTTCACCTAATTTGGCTTATAAGCAACATCCTATTCGTATCATTGCTAAGAAGGTTAAACGCTTTCGTAACAAAGATGTTCCGCTTGTGAAAGTTCAATGGTCCACAAATTCTAAGGATTGTTCTTGGGAATCCAGAGAATTCATCAAGTGTACACATCCGGATTTACTCTCTCATGCTCCTTAAGGTGAACTTCTCACCTTAAAATTTTCTTTTGTGATGTCATGCCTTAGAGTGGTTTTTATTCATTTCTTCGTCTTAAGTTTTGCGAGGACGCAATTTTTTTAAGGAGGAGAGTCTGTAACAACCCGCATATTTTACGATTATATATTTAAATATTTTATTTAAATATAGTGTCGTTGGTTGAATTTAAAGTCCGAAATATGACTTTTTGTAAACAGTCGAACCCCGACACAAGACCACTTCCATTGAGTTCAAAACGACATTTACAACTTGTTTGAGTATAAACATTGATGTGTTTAGAGTTGATTAGAATTTTGGTATTTCATTTGGGCTTTGGTTTGTGTTCTAGCCTACTAACCCAACAAGTTAAACCAAACTCCTCTACCAAATATCTGAACTTCTCTACTCTTCATTCATTCTACTCCTCATTTCCTAACACTCAAGCTAAAGAGAAAAATGGAGGAAAAGAGAAGAAATCAAAATTCCTAAGCCCTAAATTCTTAAAATCAAGATCCAGAGTCAAAGAGAAGCTTAGGTAAGCAACCTCTTCATCTTCTCCATCTCAGTCTCTCTTCAATTATCAAAAATTCCCATAAACTTAGGAAATCTTTGCATTTGATAATAGATTGAAGATTCTAGAGGTGTGGTGAAGAGGAATTGGTCTTGCTTTGTTTTAGAGCTTCTCATTCCTTGTTTTTGAGTTAAAGGTGAGTTCTTGAACTCACAACTATGTCTATACCTTTGATGGTTGTTAGGTATGAATTCCTAATATCTATTTCATGTTCATTTGTTTTTGAATTGAAATGGTTTGGTGAATTTTCCAATTCTTGGTATTTTTTGAAGTCAAAATCTATGAAAATCCTACTAAGGTTGTTTGGACATGTTGTTTGGAGCGTATTGAAGAGCTTATAGGGCTGGGTTGTCGTTTGGCATAAATCCCTAGCCTCCGTTGGTCGTCCGATCGCTTTTGAACTGATTTGACCATTAATGGCCTAGGCTGATTTTTGCCCTGTGCTTCAGCTCAGACGTTTGGGAAAGAACTCAATCGTCCGAGTCATCGGAATAAAAATTCCAGACTTGCATCGCAAACATCTTAGGTTATTCCCAAACGTCTGGCGATGTGGAATAAAATTTCCAGATTCTCAACTCAGACGTCTGGGAAAACCACCGGATGTCTAGCGCTGTTTAATTTAACCAATTTGCCTATTTTTTAGTGGATTTCCATTTCAATCGATTTTTTGTTAATCCGGTTGGTTATTGTCATTTAATATCGATTTGAAGACTTCTTTTCTGGATTTTTGAGAATATCCATTTGATGGATTTGATATCGACTCTTATGGCTTTAATTCACGTCGTCGGATGTGAATTTTTGGTGATAGATTGTTTTTACAATCGTTTCTATGATTTGTCACTTTAAAATACAAAGGTTTCTATACTAGTAGTAAATACTCAAACTCATTCACAAAAATGATTTCAACATTTCTTTTAATACAAAGCTCGTTTTTAAAACCGTTTTCCAATCTGTTAGTATATACAAACATTTACCTCATTTGTATGAGAAATCCAATTAAATGACTTAGCAAAACAAGTGGTATGAAACACTTGCATTTACTTTTTCTTTTAATTCTTAGACTTGATCGACTAAAATCTTGTGACAATTTTCGAGTGGAAATCTACAATTTGTTCGTAAATAATTAAGTTAAGCCAGTGGTTATGGGACAAGAAGTTAACTCATATATTTACCGGCTTAGTGTAATTTACACTTCTTAATGACCAATGATGAACATTTTATGGTTTAGACTAGCAATATGCGACGTCTCTTTGTCCGCGTGAGGGACTATACCAAGGTGTTTCAGGTGGTTTAGACTAGCAATACTTGGGTCAGACTGAGGTGTTTTAGATGCTTCTACTTGTCTTCTTATCAGGGACCGTCATTTGACTTTTGGCTAACTACTTTAGCATAGTAGTTTTTGTTTTTGTACATTCGAGACAGAGACTCTGTGACGACCGCCCATGACTCCTGCACTAAATAAGGAGATAGTGCGCTGTAAAGTGTGCCAGGCCGCCATGGACGATCATCAGGGTAGGGTAAAAACAATAAACTCTATCGTATTACTCACAGCGCATGGATAAAATACAATAGAAAAGTATACATAGTGAAGCTCCATAGAACAGAATCTCATCATATAAACTCATAATAGTTTTATACAAACATCTGAATTGTCAATACATCAAGCCTCACTACATAACACTCAGAGTATCAAACAAACAGCGGAACATCCAGTACATATAGTAAGAAAACAATATGCAAAAAGCCTCCTGCTCGTCTTCGTCATCACTACGTTAGCCACTATGAACAGCACCTGTCACCTGCTACCTAGTCTGCCCATCCCAAAACGGATGAACAGCCCAAGGTAATAAGAGTTGAACATAAAACCTTGAGTCAGACAAAAGTCCTAGTGAGCAGTAAATCAACTATCAAACATACCAAAAGAGCATAAAGGGTAAAAAGGAATAGGAACCCAACCATCCCACTCCACCTCTTTCTACAGTGATAGCCCCCAGACACACTAAGCAGAAACAAACATAGCAAAGCAGACAATTAAAGTAAAGCAATTATCACTCGAGTCAAGGCCGATGTTTTCCAAGTACAAACCCCCAAGGCCTAAACCAAGATCAGATAAGCACTCTGAAAACATCGCTCTTGGTCCAAGCGACAATACAGCCAAACATCCATGACTCTGGCTATCACTGTTATCATTGCCTTGATTTCATCGTTAATTGAATGACCGTCACATTATCTTATCCATCCGCCAAGGGCTAATGGTAACCCCGGTTCTAGACATAACTCCGCACGTCGTCGCAGCCCGTGTCTAGGACTATCGAATCTGCTCAGAGTACTAGCACGTCGTCGCAGCCCGTCCCAACGTACTCTTACTTTGAGCATGCTAGAACCTTCAATAACGATGAGATCTCAGCCTTCTAGTCATCCTCCTTGACGACTATTTTCATACTAGCTCAAGCGCCTCTCAAGCCAACCATTATCCACAAACTCGAACCACATCATCGAGTATCATCATGCTTGGGATGATCCCGTCTGGATTAAACCAAGACTTTCTCACATCTTACTTTGCTTCTTCGCATCATAGCAAAGTTCCATCTCAACATCATGGTTTGCCTCATTGCATCATGGCAAAGTCTCATCTCAACTTCATCATCAAGTCTATCCATATGAGCTTCAACATCCGCTTCATATGCCACAAGCAGCTTTCCTTATTCAAGAGCCTTTCTACTTAGCTTTTGAATCATCTTCGACCAACTTGTCCAAATCAAGTTATCAATCAACTAATCAATCAAATCAGACATTAATCCAAATAATCAATCAAACAAGATCTAAATAAACAATTACAGTAATAATGGCAATTTCGTAAATAAAGAGTCCAAATCTAATAAGTATGAGTTCTAAGCAACATCCCTACAACTTAATGAATGAACTTGCATAGGTGAACATATAGTAAAATAGGTGTTGAATCATCATGAACCATAGATCTACATGCAGACTTAAGGAAAATGCATGAAATCTCTATCTTTAACACACAAACAAGCCACCGATCCAATATACTCCTTTGGGTCCGTGTGAGAGATAACTACCACTCACCAAACACCTAAACACCTCAAAAGATATCAACTTCAGATCTGGACAGCGAAGAACTAAGCTTGATCCACCAAGATTCCGATTTAAACAATGAAATCTCTCTTCAATGGATGGAGATCTTCAACTTTGGCTCTTGAATCTTCGATTTGATCTTCGATTTGGATGGAAGGAATCACTAGATTAGAGAGGAGAAAAGAAGTGAAGAAGTGTTGTAGACGAGTTCTCAAAATGGCAGCACTTCGTTGCTTCAAAATCCGGTACCAAAAAGTGAAGAAAGACCGGGTATTTATAGGCTGGAAACTCCTTAAGTCGGCGCCCTCATAAGTCGTCCCCGACCTAAGACTTCCCACGACCTAACGCACTCACGATCCAACGGCTTAAGTCCTTACGCGACCTAACTGGTATACGATCTAACGACTCAACACACACGCGACCTAACGACCTATCCTTAACTCGTCCTACCGACCTAAGCCACTGTTCTATAGGTCGCTCACTATCTTAGGTCGTAACATCCTATAAATCGCCACTTGCTAACTGCTAGGTCGCTATCCCGTTAAGTCGGTCACTACCTATGAGTCTCTCAAATCTATAGGTCGGTAAATCCTTAACCCGGTAACTCTTAGGTCGGTCAAACCTTAACTCGTTAACTCGCTTACCACCTTAAGTCGTTAGCTCCACTAACTCACTCACTCCTTAACTCTTTTAGGTCGTCTAACGACCTAACTACAACTTAGGTCGGTTATGACCTAACTACCTTAGGTCGCTCCGCCTGCTAACTCCTATAGGTCGTTAACTCACCTAGGTCGGCCCAATCCTATAGGTCGTTACTTCTGTAGGTCGCTCCACTCGACCTAACTCTCACACGACCTAAGCTCCACACGAGCTAATTCTTCACGGGCTAACTTACACATGACTTAGGCTCTAGACGACACTTAATACTAACAACTTAGTTATAATTATTCTACGATTTATTGACACGTACAGTATGGGTCGTTACATTCTCTCCCCCTTAGGAATTTCGCCCCCGAAATTCCAAACAAACAAGAGCATCCAAAACTATTCTGCATGCCTAATATCCATAGCAACCAACAAACCATGCATCCAATTTCTAGCCTAGCATGTAGAATTCTAAGACTAGAACAAGTTACAAATTCATGAGATGTCACGACATCTTAGGGCCATACCTCGAAGAGTTCAGGATGAGCTGCCTTCATCCTCTCTTCCTCCTCCCACGTACAGTCGTTAACATCATCACTCCATTGTATCTTGAGCAACGTAATCGTCTTCCTCCTAAGCTGTTTCGTGTCGGTTTCAACAACACGAACCGGCTTACGAGGTCTCGTATCAACTGGATCAACTTCTAAATCTTCACAGTTATCAGCAGAAACCACTGTATTCGAGTCGTGCAGGTACTTCCGTAGATATGATACATGAAAAATATTGTGCACACTCGTCATCTTTTCCGGTAGCTCCAACTTATAAGCGAGCTTTCCAATTCACTCGATGATCGGGAATGGTCCAACAAATCTCGGAGTCAACTTTCCTTTCTTCCCGAATCGAATAACATTCTTCAGTGGAGAAACCTTCACGAAAACCATATCACCTACGTCGAATTCCAAATCCTTACGACGCTTATCAGCATAACTTTTCTGACGGTCTTGGGCTGCCTTCATTCGTCGCCGAATGACCTCTATACAATCCGAAGTCTATCGAATCATTTCTGGCCCAAGTATCAACTTTTCTCCAGTTTCCAACCAGCATGTCGGAGAGTTACACGGTCTTCCATACAATGCTTCATACGGTGCCATACCAATACTTGACTGGTAACTATTATTATATGCAAATTCCACCAAATGAAGATGATCTTCCCATGATCCTCCGAAATCTAAAACACAAGCTCTAAGGAGATCTTCCAAAACTCGGTTGACTCTCTCGGTCTGACCATCAGTTTGGGGATGATAAGCTGTACTCAAACACAACTCGGTCCCCAAAACTTCTTGGAAGCTCTTCCAAAATCCACTAGTGAACAATGGGTCTCGATCGCTCACTATACTCTTCGGAATACCATGGAATCGAACTATCCACTTAACATACAACTCAGCCAATTTCGATGCAGTCCTAATTGATCGAACAGGAATGAATCTTGCACTCTTAGTCAAACGATCTACGATGACCCAAATCCCTTCATTTCCCGCTCTGATTCTAGGTAGTCCATCAATAAAATCCATCGATATTTGCTCCCACTTCCATGTAGGAACTTCTAACGGCTGAAGCAATCCACCTGGTTTCTTCTGCTCGGCTTTTACCAACTGGCACTTCATGCACTTGGAAATAAAATTTCCAACATCCTTCTTCATTCCTTCCCAGTAATAGGTTCTCTTCATATCCCGATACATCTTATTCCCACCTGGATGAATTGTCAACTTCGAGTGATGACTTTCCCTAAGAACTTCATCTCTCAATCCCTCTATATCAGGAACTACTAATCGTCCTTGCTTCTGAAGCCAACCCTCTCGATCGACCTCGAATCCTTTATCCTTTTCTGGATCCAATCCAGATTCCAAATCACAGATAATCTTGACAAGCTTATCGTCTCGCTTTTGGCTCTCGCCAATCCTTTTCACGAGAGAAGGTCTTATCGATAAGTTTGCCAACATTTCAGGTTCCAATTCACACCTAGGCCTGAAGTCAAATTCAGCCAAATACTCAAGACTCTTCCATTCCGAAAACATGGCTCCCAATCCTGCATGTCTTCGACTTAGCGCATCTGCCACTGCGTTACCTTTTCCCGGAGTATAGGCTATACCAAAATCATATGATGCTAAAAACTCTAGCCATCGTTGCTGTCGAAGATTCAAATCCTTTTGGGAGAACAGATACTTCAACGACTTATGATCTGTAAACAACTCAAATCGAACTCCCAATAGGTAATGTCTCCACATCTTCAGAGCAAATACAATCGCCGCTAACTCCAAATCATGAGTCGGATAATTCCTTTCATGCGGCTTTAGTTGTCGACTTGCATATGCAACAACTTTATCCTTCTGCATTAGCACTGCTCCAAGTCCAGTACCACATGCATCGGTGTAAACCACCATCTCATCGTTCCCACTTGGAATAGTCAAAACAGGAGCACTTGTCAGTCGCTCTTTCAGGATTCCAAAAGCTTTCTCACACTTAGCATCCCATCTGAACACTTGGTTCTTTTTCGTCAATCCTGTTAACGGTGCAGCTATCTTGGAAAAGTCTTTGATAAACCGACGATAGTATCCTGCTAATCCAAGAAAACTTCTCACATCAGATGCATTCTTAGGTCTACCCCAATCCTGGATTGCTAGTATCTTGGCGGGGTCAACCACTATTCCATTTCCAGAGATAACATGGCCTAAGAACCTCACTTCGCTCTTCCAGAAGTGACACTTCAAAAACTTAGCCTTCAGCTGATGTTTCCGCAAGATTTCTAAAACAATACGCAAGTGCGTCTTGTGCTCTTCTTTGGTTCTGGAATAAATCAAAATATCATCCACGAACACAAGTACGAACTTGTTCAACTGATCCCTGAACACTCTATTCATAAGATCCACAAAATATGCTGGTGCATTAGTCAATCCAAACGGCATTACCAGCCACTCATAGAAACCAGATGGTGTCCTAAAAGCAGTCTTCGGCACACTATCCTTAGCCACTCTCAACTGGTGAAATCCCGTTGCCAAATCCATTTGAGAAAACACCTTAGCTTCGTGAAGCTGATCAAACAAGTCATCTATTCTCGGCAATGGATACTTATTCTTCTTAGTCACTTTATTCAGCTCACGATAATCCACACACAACCTCAACGATCCATCCGCTTTGGTTGCAAACACAACTGGTGCACCCCATTCAGACACACTACGCCGAATGAATCCTTTCTGTAAAAGGTCATCAACTTGCACCTTCAACTCTTGCTGTTCCCTAGGCGCCATCCGCCTAAGAGGCATCACAACGGGTCTGGCTTCCTCAACTAGATCGATACGAAACTCGATCTCTCTATGCGGCGGTAACCCTTTGACCTCGTCAAAGACATCCTCAAATCCATTCACAATAGGCATCGATGACAGTCCATCCCGTGGAACAACCAGCGAATACATGAAGCTCATGAAGACGCCTTCCTCGTGCTTACATCGTATCACAACCTTTCGCCTCTCCACATTCTCGACTGTCACCTCAAGCCTCTCACAATCAACCTTTGCCGCATACTTCCTAAGCCAGTCCATACCCAAAATAATTCTGAACCCCGCAAAGTTCAGAACAAAACAATCACAAACAAAAGAGCAATCATGACTCGATACAATTGGACCACGGCATACCATACACAAACAAGACGAACCCCCAACTGGATTAGTCACAACCAATGGTCTATCAACAATATCCGGTTCCAAACCCAACCGGTCTACCAACTCATTACAAACAAAGGAATGCGACGCTCCAGTATCAAACAACACCCTAACTGGAACACCACAAATGGAAAGAATACCTTGAACCACCACACTCTTTCCTTTCTCTCCCACAGTAGGAGCTTTCAAAGATGATGCAACAGCCCCCAAAGCATAGGCTTGCACAATCTGCTTGTCCTTCCTCGGTTCCGGACAATCCTTCCTAAAATGCCCCGGTTTTTCACAGTTGTGGCACTTCGCCGGCACTTTCGGTTTCTTGCAATCCCTGGAGAGATGACCCTTCTGCTGACAGTTGTAGCAGGTCACTTCACCCTTCGGCTTCTTCTGGCCATCCTTACCCTTCTACTGCTGCTGCTTCCTCTTCTTGTTTCCATTTTGCTCCTTGGTCACAGCAACAACAAATCCTTCTTTAGGAAACAAATTCTCATGCCTGAGAGCTTTCTCCACAAGCTTCTCAAATGGATCGTCCAGATGATCCACTAACTGCCTCCCAAGATAAATGTCCAAGCCTGTCACAAACTTCTCATTCTTCTGATAAGGAGATTCAATATATGACCGAGCATACTTGGACAAAGCTTCAAACTCAGAAACATACTCAAGAACTGGTCTTCCACTTTGCTTGAGTTCCACAAACTTCTTAAACAAAACAGATTTCTGAGCTGTAGAAATGAACTTAGCTTCAAATCTAGCTTGGAATTGCTCCCAAGTGATCTCTTCCTCTGGAGTATCTATGGTGATAGAGTTCCACCAATCCGAAGCTCTCCCTTGAAGCTGTCTTGATGCAAGCTTCCTCTTAGTTGCATCCTCAATTCCCAAATCACCAAAAATCCTTTTACAAGCACCTATCCATCTCTGAACTTCAATGGTTGATTCTGTTCCCAAGAAAACCTTTCCTCCAAGAGAAGTATAGTCTTTACACAACTTAGCAAAATCCACTGGCTTTGGAGCTTGAACTTGAACTCCCACATCTACTGATGGCCCCGGAGATGGCATCCTCCTCATGATCGAAGTCATTATAGCCTCGAACATAGAAGCATAATCAGCAGCCCCCTCAACAGCACGGCCTTCCCTAGCAGCTGGTCTCCCTCTTCGACTCATTCCTAATATCTATAAGAGAATGATTAATATACCCTGAAAAACAACTGCATACAGAATTCAAATCCTTCTAAGCTACTATATTATATATAGTAATTATCCATCAAAATACAATTACGTCTCTCATACGTAGTTACGTCAGCGAGCGTTGGCTAAAATCGATTAACCAAAGCTCTGATACCAAATGTGACGACCGCCCATGACTCCTGCACTAAATAAGGAGATAGTGCGCTGTAAAGTATGCCAGGCCGCCATGGACGATCATCAGGGTAGGGTAAAAACAATAAACTCTATCGTATTACTCACAGCGCATGGATAAAATACAATAGAAAAGTATACATAGTGAAGCTCCATAGAACAGAATCTCATCATATAAACTCATAATAGTTTTATACAAACATCTGAATTGTCAATACATCAAGCCTCACTACATAACACTCAGAGTATCAAACAAACAGCGGAACATCCAGTACATATAGTAAGAAAACAATATGCAAAAAGCCTCCTGCTCATCTTCGTCATCACTACGTTAGCCACTATGAACAGCACCTGTCACCTGCTACCTAGTCTGCCCATCCCAAAACGGATGAACAGCCCAAGGTAATAAGAGTTGAACATAAAACCTTGAGTCAGACAAAAGTCCTAGTGAGCAGTAAATCAACTATCAAACATAACAAAAGAGCATAAAGGGTAAAAAGGAATAGGAACCCAACCATCCCACTCCACCTCTTTCTACAGTGATAGCCCCCAGACACACTAAGCAGAAACAAACATAGCAAAGCAGACAATTAAAGTAAAGTAATTATCACTCAAGTCAAGGTCGATGTTTTCCAAGTACAAACCCCCAAGGCCTAAACCAAGATCAGATAAGCACTCTGAAAACATCGCTCTTGGTCCAGGCGACGATACAGCCAAACATCCAAACATCCATGACTCTGGCTATCACTGTTATCATTGCCTTGATTTCATCGTTAATTGAATGACCGTCACATTATCTTATCCATCTGCCAAGGGCTAATGGTAACCCCGGTTCTAGACATAACTCCGCACGTCGTCGCAGCCCGTGCCTAGGACTATAGAATCTGCCCAGAGTACTAGCACGTCGTCGCAGCCCGTGCTTGGGACGTCGTCACAGCCCGTCCCAACGTACTCTTGCTTTGAGCATGCTAGAACCTTCAATAACGATGAGATCTCAGCCTTCTAGTCATCCTCCTTGATGACTATTTTCATACTAGCTCAAGCGCCTCTCAAGCCAACCATTATCCACAAACTCGAACCACATCATCGAGTATCATCATGCTTGGGATGATCCCGTCTGGATTAAACCAAGACTTTCTCACATCTTACTTTGCTTCTTCGCATCATAGCAAAGTTCCATCTCAACATCATGGTTTGCCTCATCGCATCATGGCAAAGTCTCATCTCAACTTCATCATCAAGTCTATCCATATGAGCTTCAACATCCGCTTCATATGCCACAAGCAGCTTTCCTTATTCAAGAGCCTTTCTACTTAGCTTTTGAATCATCTTCGACCAACTTGTCCAAATCAAGTTATCAATCAACTAATCAATCAAATCAGACATTAATCCAAATAATCAATCAAACAAGATCTAAATAAACAATTACAGCAATAATGGCAATTTCGTAAATAAAGAGTCCAAATCTAATAAGTATGAGTTCTAAGCAACATCCCTACAACTTAATGAATGAACTTGCATAGGTGAACATATAGTAAAATAGGTGTTGAATCATCATGAACCATAGATCTACATGCAGACTTAAGGAAAATGCATGAAATCGCTATCTTTAACACACAAACAAGCCACCGATCCAATATACTCCTTTGGGTCCGTGTGAGAGATAACTACCACTCACCAAATCACCTAAACACCTCAAAAGATATCAACTTCAGATCTGGACAGCGAAGAACTAAGCTTGATCCACCAAGATTCCGATTTAAACAATGAAATCTCTCTTCAATGGATGGAGATCTTCAACTTTGGCTCTTGAATCTTCGATTTGATCTTCGATTTGGATGGAAGGAATCACTAGATTAGAGAGGAGAAAAGAAGTGAAGAAGTGCTGTAGACGAGTTCTCAAAATGGCAGCACTTCGTTGCTTCAAAATCCGGTACCAAAAAGTGAAGAAAGACCGGGTATTTATAGGCTGGAAACTCCTTAAGTCGGCGCCCCCATAAGTCGTCCCCGACCTAAGACTTCCCACGACCTACTGCGTATGCGCATCCACGAACTAACGCACTCACGATCCAGCGGCTTAAGTCCTTACGCGACCTAACTGGTATACGATCTAATGACTCAACACACACGCGACCTAACGACCTATCCTTAACTCGTCCTACCGACCTAAGCCACTGTTCTATAGGTCGCTCACTATCTTAGGTCGTAACATCCTATAAGTCGCCACTTGCTAACTACTAGGTCGCTATCCCGTTAAGTCGGTCACTACTTATGAGTCGCTCAAATCTATAGGTCGGTAAATCCTTAACCCGGTAACTCTTAGGTCGGTCAAACCTTAACTCGTTAACTCGCTTACCACCTTAAGTCGTTAGCTCCACTAACTCACTCACTCCTTAACTCTTTTAGGTCGTCTAACGACCTAACTACAACTTAGGTCGTTTATGACCTAACTACCTTAGGTCGCTCCGCCTGCTAACTCCTATAGGTCGTTAACTCGCCTAGGTCGGCCCAATCCTATAGGTCGTTACTTCTATAGGTTGCTCCACTCGACCTAACTCTCACACGACCTAAGCTCCACACGAGCTAATTCTTCATGGTCTAACTTACACATGACTTAGGCTCTAGACGACACTTAATACTAACAACTTAGTTATAATTATTCTACGATTTATTGACACGTACAGTACGGGTCGTTACAGACTCCTTGATGTATACATATTCTTTTGTATAGCACTTATACCTATTCTTTTGGGATGTAGTGGATCTTGTATGACCAATACTTTGATGTACACTTCTATGTGTTATATTCATATCCATTTCCGCCTTAGCGATGTGAATATCTGTGACTGATTTTGTGTTGTGCTTATTTTACATTTGTTTTCGAAAGCCACATAGCCACTATGTAGTAGCTTTGAGTTTGTAATTGATATTTTGGATTTCCTCTTGAATGAAATGCATGATATACTATCTGATATATCGGTTCTTGCACAAAGCAATTACATAGATGGTTGCTCCTCAATAGCCTTATTCTTCGTACCAACCGATGAAATTACCCAGTAGTGTCCTTGGTTAGTGTGAGTATAGAGGGGGTGCATCATAGTTTGGTATCAGAGTCAAACTTCGGAACAATGTAGAATAATCTAGCAAGGATCATTGTCCTATCTCTTTTAGGAATCGTGCCTTGGGATTTAATTCGAGTCTTAGGACCCGTCCTATCCTAATTTGTTTTATGATGCCATGTTTTATCAATCAAGTTTGTTTGATATTCATTCTGAGAATAACCTTTTTCCTCTTCTTTCTTTCTTTCTTAAAGATGAGAAATGGTTAGACCTGGCCGTCTCAACGCCGGTTAATCCAGTGCTACTCCTCAAGATGGCGTATTCATGTTTGCTTAATAGCTTTTGGATCTTGTAAAGAATGTCTAAGCTGACGGACCCATTCCAGAGTCTACTCGCCCTAAACCCGGGTTTGCACGCTTGTGCAGTGATTATACAATTTGTGTGGAAGGTCATTCAAGGGTTCTGAAAGCATTATAGAAGTCCAAGCTTGGCTAAGAACATGCGATCGTATCTTTTCTCGCATGAATCTTGTGGATCTATATCGAGTCCAGGTGGCTTCTAGCATGCTCCAGGAGAGAGCACTAGATTGGTATGAGCTTTTGATTTATGAAATTATTGAAGCGGATCTTACTTGGGAGCAATTCCGGGAAAGGTTCAAGTTGAAGTTTGTGCCGGAAACTGAAAAAGTAACTTTAGCCCGACGCTTTATTGACCTTATTCCAAGTGAATCTTCTGCGATAGACTATGTTGCATCTTTTGAGTTCCTCCCTAAATATGGGGTCGAGTATATTAATACCCCATTAAAGAAAAATCATAGATTTGTCTATGGGTTGAATAAGAACTTCAAAAAGGCTTTACTTCTGAAACTAGAAGTTTCTTTTGATCATCTTGTAGGCATTGCTCTTTGACTCGAAGAGGCGGATAATGTTGAAGTTTTGGGTACCAAATAGAACTTCAACAACAACAAGAAGAGGCATAGTAAGTTCAAAGGCCCTAGTTCCAATAAGAAAGGGAAGCAAGAAACTTCGGTAGTAAAGACTCCTACCCATAATCGTGGAGAATGCTACAATTGTGCTTCTAAGGACCATTATGCAAATAGGTGTTCGAAACCCTTTATTGTCGCTATTGCAAAAGTTCGGGTCATCTTAAATCTTCGTGTCCGAAACTTCAAAACAAGAAAGAGGGAAAGCTAAATGTTGTGCAAGCCCCTAGTAACACTTCTCTTGGTTAAGGTATTTCTCATTCTATCCTTGACGGCACTATTATGTTTTATGATAATCCTATTCAAGTTCTTTTTGATACGGGTGCATCTCACTCTTTTATATCAAAAGTACTTGTTAATACTTTGTCTTTAAATGTTATGTGCTTGATGACTTCACCAAAAATTACAAATCTGGTTGGTGGATCCGCATTACTCAATTTATTTTGTAAAGATGCCGAGATTATCTTATGTGATTATGCTTTCCGAGCTAATTTGCATGTCATGCGCTACTTAGGTTTCAGAATAATTTTGGGAATGGATTGGCTTAATCGTTATGAAGCCCACATCCTATGTCCCGAGAGGACTATCCATTTTCGAAATCCTCGGTCTGTTAAGCAGATTTCTATTGTTCTTAAAGAATGAGATTCCAATTCTGTAGCATCCTTATATTCTCTAAATCTGCATGATGACGATAATGATGATGAGGAAGATGTTGTTTCCCTCATTCACGTTGGTTGTGAATTTCTCGATATATTTGAGCCCGTTTTAGGATTACCACCTAAGCGAGCAATTGAGATTAGAATTAATCTAATCCCTGGAGCTTTATCTATCACCCGTCCTCCTTATCGTATGTCCAATAAGGAAAATGTGGAAATGCATAAACAATTATCCAAATTGGAAGCAAAATAGTTTATTCGTTCTAGTTCCTCTCCTTAGGGAGCTTCAGCTATCTTTGTGAAGAAATCTGATAGTACACTTAGGCTTTGCATTGACAATTGCAAGATTAATGATCTTACCATTAAGAACAAATATCCCTTTCTCAAATTGATGATTTATTCGATCAACTTAGCGGTACTAGAGTTTTTTCACATTTAGACTTAGCTACCGGTTTTCATCAGCTTCATATTGCAGAGGATAACATTCCTTTGACGTCATTCATGTTCATTATGGATCTTATGAACGGCTTGTTATGCCATTTGGTTTGACGAATGCTCCAGCTTATTTTGTTGACCTTATGAATCGAGTCTTCAAAGACTTCCTCGATCGATTTGTTCTCATCTTTATAGATGATATTCTTGTTTATTCTAAAATCGAGGAAGAGTATGAAAAATATCTTCGGATTGTGTTAGAAACTCTTAGGAGCAATCAATTGAAAGCAAAATTTTCTAAGTGCCACTTTTGGCAATCTCGTATGAAATTTTTAGGACATATTATTTCTGAATCCGGAATTTTCGTGGATCCTTCAAAGATTGAAGCAATTAAAAATTGAAAGAAACCTATGATAACTAGGATTTTGGAGCATCTGATAATTGGATAATTAACTGGTTTATTCAGTTGAACAAATAAAAATTCTAAAAATAACAGATATCTGGATGTAAATGAATTTGAAAATATAATAAAAGTTGAACTCTATATTTTTAGCACTTAGGATAGTATCTATTTTTATTTATTATTAAAGTATTATAGCTTAAGGTTTAAAATAGGGTTTACATATAGGTTTATTATGCTTTCTTTTAAAATTGCTTGAACTAAAAATGGTTGTATATGTGTGTGTGTGTGTGTGTGTAAACATAGATTAATAGAATAAATATAAAAACACATAACACCTAAATTAAACATACAAACATAATACATAAATAAATATAAAGACATAACTTCATGCATTAAAACATTGTAAGCTTTGTAATATATACAATTAACATTGTAGCTAAGGTAACATGCATAATAATAAGTGGCATGGTTTCTTATAACTTGAAATATTAATAAGGGAAAAGTATAAAGATAAATTAATAATACATGTATATAAACATAAACCTAATACAAAGTAATTTTTTTAAGAAAATATTTTTCTTAACATGCATTCCACAAGTGCAAGAAGATTTCATATACCAATAACTAGTGTAAACAAACTTTAACACACAATTAACAAGTGTCAAGACGAAATATTTTCTTTCTTTTTAATGACCTTTGTATGTATAGCAAAAAAAAGTCTGTCCTCTCTACCTGTTGAAAAATCAAAGCAAAATAAATACCTAAAAAAAACCAGAGGAGATAGAAATCAAAACAACTCAAGACTAGAAATGGATCTGAGGAAGTTTAATTAAAACTGGAATCAAGTTAAGAAAAGATTCAACTCTTGTACATCATGCAAGATCAACTCGGCAGGGATGCAAATTCAACTTAACAACTCAAGAAATCAACTCAACAGCAAAAAAAGTGAGTAAACATTTTATTTTAAAAAGCCTAAGTAAGTTAAATTCTGATCATATGATTCTTTGAATGACTTATATTTGGCATGTGTATATATAAGTGTAGAATCATGTATGTTGTTTGGTTTAACAGTGCATGTTGTGCTTCTCTGATTCAGATTACAGAGTCTAAGATAAATCAAAATTCAAATCTCCTTATCAAATCTCTGCGAAGCTTTTGTCTTCAACAGTATAAGATTGTTTAAACATAATTTAGTTTTAAAAATATGATTAAGTAATTTAGGTTTAAAATCTGTTGGAATCAAGAAAAATACAGTGAAAATTTTAATAACATGTAAAAATCAAATGTTGCAATTTGTTGATTCAATTATATACTTTGAATAGACTAAAAAAAATGAATTTTAAAATGGAATTCATGACTTTTAGTGTTGTAACAAGTGAGTAACCTTGGCTTAACCAGAAAGTGGTTTCTGGGTTTTTTTTGGCGATCGGTGGTCTCGAGGTGGACGGGAACTTCGCTGAAGGTAGGTGGAAGTCTAGTGGACTCGAAATAAATGCAAAGTGAATTTATCATTCATGGTGGTGGTGGGAGATCGTCGCGTAGGGTTTGGCTGAGTTTTTAGGACGAGATTGGATTATAGGTTGTGGCACCATCGACGTGGCTTCAGAGGAGGCCGGTCGTGGGGGATAAGAGAGAGAGAGATTGGGTTAAGCTCCAGGTGGGATATCATGAACTCAGATGATCGGAATTGGGTGGTGTCAGGTAGGATAGGCGGTGGGGGTTTTTCTATCTGGTGGTTTGAGTAGTTCGTTTTCGATCTCGTGATCAATCGAAGGATTTGGGTGATCGAGAAGGAAGTGGATGGTGATTTCGACTTGGTGGCGTTCGCGTCGATGATCAGAGCGTCATAGGCCGGTCGTGCATGTGCACGGATCTGGTTGCATATCTGGGTAATTTGGGATTTGGGAATGAAAGTGGTAGCTCGGGTCTTGTCTCGGGTATTTTGCAAATCGACTCGAAGCAGAAGAAGGGGGGAGGTAACTCGGTGCAAGGCTCGGGAGAAATTCATTTTAGCGTGGGTTTGAAAATTTGGAATCATATTTTCAGTTTTTTTAAAGGAGAACATGTTTTAAATTTTAGATTTTAAAAAATAAAATTGTGTACCGATTTTGAATTAAAAGAAGGCAAGTTTAAAATCAAGAATAAATCAAGTTTTAGGACTACTTCCTTATATAATATAAATGTTTATTTAACATTTGTTTTTTTAAGAAGGAATATGACTTGATTAACTTAAATTTGTAAGTTGTTCTGAACTTAATGTAGAAATGAAATCAAGTGTTAATTAAAGGGATAAAATGTTAAAATTTTATATATGATTAATGATTAAGTATTAACAAGATAAATGGTTTATCTAAAACGATAATTAAGGTTTTGATGTTTAAGACAAATCAAGTTAATAAGAGATTTAGAGTGTAATTAATTAATTTCATTTATTAAGAGTAATCAATTAATTTCATTTACTAATAGTTAAGGATAAATAAATTAATTAATTAGAGATAAGTTAATTAGTAGTTAACAATTAATTAATTGGTCATTAGAGATTATCAATATGAGTAATTGGAGAATAATTACTTGAATGATAATTTCTCGATGTAAGTAATTAAAAGATAAATTTGTTAAGGATAAATTAATTTAATTACTATTTAAAGGTTAAAATAATTAAGGATAATTAACCAATGGGTTAATTACTTAATGGGAGAAATTAAAGGTAATTATTTAAGGAAAGTAATTAAGTGTTAATTACTCAGTGTAATTAGTTAAAGGATTAATTAATTAATTAATTAAGAGGTTAATTAATTAATGTAAGTAAATAAGAATAAGTAATTATTGAATGTGATTAATCAAGGTTTATTCATGAATGTGGTAAATTAATTAAAGGCTAATTACTGAATGTAATTAGAGAGGATAATTAAGGGATGATTAATTAATGGTTTGTAATTAATTATTGTTAAGTAAGCAAGATTAAGAGTGATTAAAGTAATTAATTTGATTTAATTAGGAATGGGTTACTAATTAATCTTGCTTATGAATGACTGGTTGATATTTCTGATATGAAATGTTTGTGATATGATATGTTTGTCTTGAACAGTGATTATGTGGTTACCTATCGATGATGAATTGTTGTGTAAAAAGTGACATCTTGTATTTAAAGGCTGAATTGTGTTTCACTTGAATAACGTCGGTTAAGATGGTATTGAATTCGAAGAGACCGGAGTCGGGAATTAGTATATACCCGAAACCACTTCGTTTTGTAATCTATAATAATTCTGTACATATTTGATATGTGAAATCAATAGGTTGGAATGGAATGATTTAAGTGAATTGGAATGTTTAATCTAAGTTTTGGTACTTAAGATGTGTGTATTAAGCATTGTCTATGCCAAATTTGCGAATTTGTAAAATTGATACGAGTTACCTCGGGTTTTATGTAAGTTTTATGATGTTGTATTTCTTCTTAGATGGGTTTACTCATGCTGGTTTCTAGCATGTCCCGGGTGTTACTTTGATGTAATGCTCAAGTCAGATCGAGTATTATAGATTTTTAGGCAAGGATGTTCTGGAGCTCAAGAGGCCAGCTGGATGGCAGGAACGTATGGAGAATTTCCACTGTGATATATTGTAGTATCTGAGACATGATTGTATCTGTCCAGTTTTTGTGTTTATGTGTAACTCTGATGTATTAAAGTGTAATTTGATAAGTACATTTTCCTTTGTAAACTGGTATTATTGATATTGTATTTTATCTGCTACGAATGTGAGATTGAGCTTTAGTGTTTCTGTTCTTCTTCTTCTATCTCTTTTCTTCTTTTCTCTAACTATATGGAATTTTCGGGATCGAAAATTCCGGGTCGTTACATTTGGCATCAGAGCAGAAGGTTAAGCGAGAACCTTGGCTCTGGTGGGTACTCATTAAGGATAGGGTCAATAGTACCCTAGAATGAGTTGAGTGTAATATATATATGAGAGAGCGTACATGTTATTTTCTTATATAATGGTTTTAAAAGTTAATGACTTTTATATAAGTTTATATAAAGCAAAGATTCTTCTAACCATTATATATTAAGGTAGTTGGTTGTTGTATTATTTGAAAAAATTAATAATGAGAATTAAGTGGTAATAGTAATACAACCAAATTGAAATTAAATGAAGATAAGTTTGAAATAGATCTAAACTAGAACTAAAATCCTAAATTTGTAGAAGTAAGAATAAGATAAAAATGAATTTGCTATCCAGATATGATAATCTTGGGTATTATCATAAATAGTTATTGTTTTTAATAATGATATATTTGTTAATAAGTAAGCCAAATGAAGTAGGTTTTAAATTGTGAAGTTTTAAAACCTATGTTTAGGAACATTTGAATTGTTTCAAACTGTTAAAGGAAATAATAAATAATATAATTCAGACTATTTTGAATATAGTCTTATCTTAAAAGAAGAAGTTGTTTGAAAATTTTAAAGGAATTTATTTTGAATTAAAACCAAGGGTGGTTGAAATTTTAAAATTTGGCTTGGTGGGCCAAGAAGTAAATATGTATATATATGTGTGGATATACATAATATCAAAGATGATTTGAAAGTGATGAGTTTTGATTTTCCTTTAAGTGTGATGTAAAAACCCAAAGTAAAATAAGTTTTCGAACTTTTAAGTGATAGAAATTTGAAATTTGGATTGGAGAATTCAAATTTTTAGTGTGATTATTGGGATTAAATTGAATTTAACTTAGAAAAAGTTAAATAAGTTTGAATGAACAACCTTATTTGGAAATTTCAAGATGAAAATAGAGATTTAACTGGGAAAGTTAAATGGTTGATTTGAATTGAGGGTTTGTGTGATCTCAAATTGGGTTTGAGATCTAGAAATTGAAAATGGATGGATGTTTTAAATAGTTTGGATGGTATCATTATGTTGTTATTAATAATCAATAAACTGTGAATTGGATTTGTTTAAATGAATGAAGAAATGGATTGTTGTAATATATCCATTATAGAGATAAATAAAATTTAACTTAAATTTGAAATTGAGGGTATGGAATTCCTTTGAACTTAAGATTTGAATGTTAAGAATTGAATTTGTAAATTAAAATTGTTTTGAACTCTTACTTAAACCTTGTAATGAGTTAAGTAAAGATAATTTAAAATGGAATTTTGAAATTTGGGCTCAGAATTAAATTTTTTAAAGACTTTAAATAAAGGTGAATTTGGTTTAAGAGGTTAAACCAACATTTGAAATTTAACTCGAATTTATATAATTCGAGATGATTTAAAGTGAGATTGAATTTGAAATTAGTTCAAATTGAATTTTGTTTTAAATAATTTGGACTTGTGATTAAAATTGAATGGTTTTAAATTCAAATGGAATTTGATTTGGATTTGGAAAGAATCAAGGATAATTCAACTTGAATTAGGATTAAATTCAAGCTGGAGTTGAAATGAATCGAAAATTGAAATTAGTTCAATTCGAAATTTATTTGAATTAATTGGAATTATGATGGAAGATGGATAAGTTTAAAAATTCAAATGGAAATTTGAATTGGATAGTTCGAAATGAAATTGAAGTTGAATGAGTTCAAATTCAAATAGGAAGTTGATTTGAATTTGGGATGAGAACGGAAGTTAACTTAATTTGAATTGAAATTGAAAGTTAATTGAAAATTGGCAATTGATCGGAATTGGGATCAATTCGAATTGGAATTGAATCAATTTAAATAGAAATGGAAATTTAAATTGAATTGATGGGAATAGAGATTGGGAATTGAACAGTTTCGCTCTGGACTACTTTCAAATAAATTATTTTAATTTAAACTGTTTTAAATCTATTTTCCTAACTATTTACTATACTTATTTTACAATTACTTTTGGAACTATTTAACATTTTACAACTGTTTTATAAACTAGTTACTACTTTAACTATTTTGCAATCATCTAACTATTTTATAACCATTTGACTATTTTATAACAATTCTACAACTACTTAACTATTTTACAGCTATTTTATAAACTAATAATTATTTTTCAACAACTTATCTATTTTAAACTTTTCAACCTATTTTCTAAAATTCAACTGGACAGAGTTCAAACTGTTTGTGACTAACTACCAATTGAGATAAGGATTAAAGTGATAATCCAAATGTAATTGAAACAATTGTGAATAAGGGGATAGAAATTAAAGTGAATGTGATAGAAAAGGAGATTGATTTGGCTAATAATCAATAAGATAAATATGTAGGATGTACGTATATTATTCTATCCGCATAGTGTGATAATCCAGATTTCTTTGGCATCAGATAATTGTATAATTATCTGATTTAAACTATTGGAAAATAATAATTGACAGATTTAACAAATAAATTCTGGTAATTAATAATATCTAAATGTATAATTGGATTTGAGTTATAATAAATACTGGATTATAGATATGAGAAAATTTATAACTATTGTAGTAAATAGAAAAATATATATATATATAATATAGTTATATGCAAACTTTATGATATTAAAATTGTAAGTGTTTACTTATACAAGTATTAATGTGTATACATCTATATGTGATTGTTAAGTCAGACTAGATCTACAAATCCCGATATTAAATATTGTTTAATTTGTTATTTTCAAAATAACAATGATAATATCTTGTTTTTACAAACATAAATAGACTTTATTAGAAAAAGGATTTGTTATTTTAATTTTAATAAGAGTTATATATGCATCCATGTATAATTTTACTTTTAAATTGGAGTTTTATAATTTAATTTAAATTTGAATTCAATGGTTTGAAATTTAAAAGAATAAATACCTAAAAATATTTGAATAAGCTTATATTTATAATTTGATTTCATTTCTTTTTAATTTAAAAAGAGATAAATTCATTTATATATACATAGGAATAACAAATTGAGGTTTTAAAGTATTTATAAACAATTTAAATTAAAACTAAAATATTCTTAATACATGTGTAAATTTATTAACACTTAAAAGACATGTGTTGAATCTTTGAGTTATCATTGTGACAAATGTGTAAACTTAAAATAAGTGTCCTAATTAAATCTTTTTCATTTTCTTTTATTAAATAAATTTTTTTCTTATATGAACCTATTACTTCTCATTTCATCTTCCTTTCTGTTTTTTTCAAAACTTAAGAAAGTTTTCAGATCTAAAAATCTGCAATCTCATCTTTGATCAAAACAGAAACTTTTGGTCAAAAAAATTAACCTGAATAATCAAATCTGCAACTCAATAGAACTGCATGCAACTACATAGCTCAATTCACAAGCCTGCAAATTTTTATCTTGAAGCATGCGTCAGGGTGCAAGCATTTTAGTGAGTCAGGATTTAAAGTTTTACAAAAATCCAGAAGCAAATTGAAGTTTAAATTCATAAGCAAAAGCAAACTGCAGTTTAAAAGTACTGAAGCAACATAAAGCATTCAGGTTCAAGATTGTCAAACATTGGATGCTCTGGCCCTAAAATCAGTGAGTAACCTTCATCTTTAAATCAAAATCTTATCTGAATCAGTGAGTAAGTAAAATTTATTGAACAATAAAGATTAGGTAGTATTTATACATGTTCAAGTGAAGTACTCTGTCCTCTGCCAAAAACATATATTTTTCCAATAAGTAAACTACAACTTTTGAAAAGTAAAATCTGATGCATACAATATGATCTTGTAGTGATGGTGAATAAGTGATTGCATGAATGTATTTCATTTTGGGAAATAGCTAAATTATTGAATATGTGTAAGTCCATGTCTGTATATTGAGATCTAGCCTCTGTCATTGTTTTAAACAGACAAAATAAGTTCAAAAATCAACATCATCTAATTCTAGTTAGTTTTAGGTGTCGATGTTTAAAAAGAATCTGTTCATTACCAAGTTTAAATTATTTTAAAATGGTTTCATGGAAAATCATTAAGTGTACACAGTGAAGAATGGAATTTATAGTTGATAGCAAAATAAAGGAGGAAGATCGGATATCATGATTTGTGACTTCGCTTATATGGATGTGTTCGTCTTCCTATATAATGTTTTTGAGAGTAGTTCCATATTTTTCCATTGGGTATGGTGGAGTAATTTTGGAGTTGATCTGAGTCGGGAGTTTTGGCGATTGCCGACAGTGGAGGCAATTTCAGGACAAGAGACTTGGCTGGAAGGAGCATCGGTCAAAGGGGAACTCGAGAAAATTGGCATTGGAATTTGTACTGTAACAGGGCGGTCGAACGGAGGCGATGTAGGGTTACAGAGATCAAATTGGATGTGGTCGGACTTAGGTAAACTGCGGCGTCGTGTGAAGAAATGGAAGGTGCGGTCGTGGTTGAAAAGTAGGAGCGGGTGCCGACGGAGCTTCAGGTGAAGCTTGGAGTTGATCAGTGGAACATGGTGGATGGTCGAGGCGGCCATGGTGGGATGCCATTTTTCGATTGTTTGCTGTGATGTTCGATTTTTCGAACAAGTTTGGAATTTCACGATTCAAGTGGAATAGCACGAGAGGAAGGATGGTAGTGTTTCGCGTGGGTAGTTGGTGATCAGAATCGATAGTCGTCGTTGCCGTACACGTGCACACAAGCATGCACGTTCCGGTTCGGGTATTAATTTGGGTAGAGATAGGGATTTGGAACTGTTAGAAGGAGATAGGAGGGGAAATAGGTTTTGGGCCGGGTTGGGTTAAAGGTCAGGAGAGGTGGATTAAAAGAAATAGAGGAAGTTTGGGCCGAAGAATATGATTGTGGGCCATGTAATATCAGGTATAGAAATGGAATGATAGTTAAAATTTAAAGTAAGGAATATGAGGAATTAAAGGTTTTAAAATACTTAAAACTTGTTTAAGTTTGATTCATTTTAAAACTTAATTAAAAATGAAATTTTGATGGAATTTAAAAACAAGTTGCTTTTAAAATACTTTGCTAATGATGATTTAATCATTAATGAGAATTATGTTTATGTTAAGTTAATTAGAACTTAATAATTTATAATTCATTAAATGATTTAGGTAATTAAGTTTTATAATTAATTAATTAATTTAATTAATAATTTGGGTTAATTAATTAAATAATTAAGGGTTTTATTTAATTAATTCAAGGAGTAAGTAAGTTAATTAAGATTGATGAACTTGTAATTAAGAAATCATTATTTAGATAGGATTTTATATTTAATTAATGATTTGAATTTATTAATCAAGTAATTAAAAATTAATTAAATTTTTGAGTATCACTTGATTAATTAAATAATAGAGATTAATAAATGGGTTTTATAGATAAATTAAATGGTAATTAATATTGATTGATCTAAGTTAATTACTTTAGAGAAGTAATTAAAGATTTGTTATTGGTTAATGAAGGTCATTAACCCAGGATTATTTAATAATTTAATTAATGTGATTAATTTTAATGATCAATTGAATTAATTAATTTAAAGATAATCATTTGAGAATTTGTTTAAGTGTAATTACTTAATGAAAGTAATTAAGAAAATTAATTATTAATGGTAATTAATTGAGTGCATTTTGATTAGTTAAGTTAATTAATTAAGTTTAATTAATTACTTAGTGAAGTAAGTAATCATTAATTTTTGTGGGGTTAAGGATTGATAAATTAATTGAGTTAATCAAGGATGTGGTTAATTAATTAAGGTTAGTAATTAATTAATGATTGTATAAGCAAGATTAAGTGATTAATCCTTAAGGAGTAAACATAATTTAAGTGATTAAATTAATTATGATATGAATTGATAATGCTTGTTTATGGATGATTGGTTATTGAATGTCTGGATTAGATGATATCTATTGAATTGACATCTATTAATGAATAATCAAGATTAATTAATATTAATGAATAATCAAGATTAACTAGTGAAGGTAATTAGAGGAATCATTAATTAATATAATTAATGGAAGAGATCAATCTTATTAATGATTAAATGATGTTGGGTGCTTTGAATTGGTTGATATCTTTGATATGAGTTGCTTTATGTTATGATATGTTGGATGGACGATGATAATGTAGTTATCAATCAATTATGAATTGCTGTGTAAAAGTGTTATTCGACAATTAAAGTTGAATTGTATTTTAATTGGATAACTTGGGTTTAGATGACATTGGATTCGAAGAGACCGGAGTCGGGTATTAATAAATACCCGGAACCACTTCGATTCTTTATAAATTGATTTGTGAAATCAATAGGCTGGAATGAAATGATTGAAGAAAATTGGACCATTTAATTCAAGTTTATGGCACTTAGAAATTAATGTGTGAAATAGTAATGTCTATAACAGCTTGTGTAGTTGTAGATTTTATATAAGTTACCTCGGGTTTATATAAGTGTTATGTTTTTGTATTCCTTGTTAGATGGGTTTACTCACGCTGGTTTCCAGCCTGACCCGGGTGTTACTTTGATGTAATGCTCGGGTCAGACTGAGTATTACAGACTTGTAGGTAAGGACGTTCTGGAGCTCAGGAGGAGAGCTGAAGGTCAGGAACGTATAGAGTGTTTATCCGCTGTGATATATATTGTTATTTATATGGGACAAGTTATTTTAAACCGTCCAGTGTTGTGAAATTATTGTGACTTTGATTTAAAGTGTAAATATACTGATACAGTTCTGCTTTGTAAACTGTTATTTATTTACTATTATATTTTATCCGCTGTGAATGTGAGATTGTGTGTTTCTTTTCTGTTCTTCTGCTTCTTTCTCTTTCTTCTTTTCTCTGACTATCCGGAATTTTCGGGATCGAAAATTTTGGGTCGTTACATTTGGTATTAGAGCGGAAGGTTAAGCGAGAACCTTGGCTCTGGTGGGATTACTCATTAAGGATAGGGTAAGTGGTACCATAGGATGAGTTGAGTATATATATATGAGAGAGCGTACTTGTTATTTTCCTATATAAAGGTTTTTAAGTGATTTCAAAAGTAAATGAATCTTATATAAGAAATAAATTATCTATTATATTAAGGAAATTGGTTGTAGTATTAATTAAATCAAAAGTAAGAGTAAGAATTAAGTGGTAATAGAATTACAACCAAATTGAAATTAAATTAAAGACAAGTTTGAAAATGGATTCAACTGAAATTAAATCTTGAAATCAGGAAAGGTTTCAGGATAAGGATAATCAATTAATTTATGTAATTAATTGAACTTTATTTAATGAGATAAATTAATGGATAATGATTGGAATAAATAAATAAGAGGGAGTTACTTAATGAAGTAACTATAGGTAAGTAATTTAAGGGACAATTATTCAATGAAGGTAATTAAGAAATAAGTTAAGTACCAAATGTGATTAATTGGAATTAACTAATGACGTAATTAATTTAAAGAAACAATAAATAATATTATTTAATGCAATTGAATGGAATTGGGTCCTATTTTAAGCAAGAGTTGTTTGAAAATGTAAAAGAAATTAATATGTATATATGTGAAAATACATAATATCAAAGGTGGTTTGAAATAAACTCTAAATATTGAGTTTTGAGTTTGGAATAAGATGTGATACCTAAGGTGATAAGTTTTTGAACTTAATAAGTGGAAAGTTTATTTATGAGAAGTTTAAACTTTGAAATGGAAGTTCAAATTGGGTAAGGTTGATTGGATTAAGTAAATTGAGTTTAACTGAGGAAAAAATTAAATAAGTTGGAATGATCAACCTGATTTGTAAATTTAAAAATGAAATTAAGATTTAACATGGAAAGTTAAATGGTTGATTTGGATTAGGAAGTTTGAGTGATCTCAAAATGGGTTTGGGATCCGAAAAATGGAAATGGAGGTATGATTTAAAATAATTTGAATAATATCATTCCGTTGTTACAAATCTTTAAGTTGTGAATTGGATTTGTTTTAAATGAATGAGAAATGTGGTGTGGTAATATATCCATTATTAAAGTAAATTGGAATTGGGATTCAGGATTTAGCGGTTTAAAGGCATAAGTTGATTGATTTAAAGGATTAAATCAATATTTAAAAATTTAACTCGAATTTATATAATTCGGAAATGGATTAAATTTGAAATTTGAATTGAAATTAGTTTAAATTGAATTTGATTTGAAGTAATTGAAATTGTGATTGAGGATGTATGAGTATAAGATCCAAATGGAATTTGAATTGACTTTGGGAGGAAATCAAGAATAATTCAACTTGATTTGGAAATGGAGTTTGAAAATTGGGATTAATTCAAATTAGAGTTGAAATGAATTGAAATAGGAACTAGTTCAATTGAAAATTTATCTGAATTAGTAGGATTTGAGATCAAGGTAGAATAAAGTTAAATTTGGGAAGAAGTGAGGTTAATACAACTTGAAGTGGGATTGAATAAATTTCAATGGGAATTAAAGTTGTTTAAATTGGAATTGGGACAATTTAAATGATAGAGGAAATTTAAATTTAATTGATGAGAATGGAGATTGGGGAGAATACAGTTTGATTCTAGACTATTTTTAATATAAATTGTTTTTAATATAAACCTATTTTTCCAAACTATTCATTATATATACAACCTTTCTTCCTTGTACTTATTTTACAATTATTTTTGAAACTGTTTAACAATTTTCTAACTATTTTATAAACTAATTACTATTTTCAACTACTAATTACTATTTTATAGCTATTTTGCAATTATTTAAAATTTCTATGACTATTTAACTATTTTCCAATTATTTACAATTACTAAACTATTTTACACCTATTTTACAAACTAGTAATTATTTTCCAACTACTTATCTATTTTTAAAATTTTCAAGCTATTTTCTAAATAAACTGGTCGGAGTTCAAACTGTTATTGGTTAATTACCCAATCGAGATAAGAATAGAGGTGATAATCCAAATAGATTGAAGCAATTGTGAGTAAGTGAACGAAAATTTAAGTGGATGTGAATAGAAATGGAATTGATTTGGTTAATAACCAATTAGGATAAATACGTAGGGTGTACGTATGTTATTCTATTCGCATAGTGATTTGATCCAGATTCGAGCACAGAATTTTGAGATAGTATGTCGATCCGAGTTGGGATTTTTCACTCGATTTTTGAAGGCGAACCTGGATATGGATTGTTGATTGGTTCTGCATGTTCTCTATCATAGTTAGGCTATGCAAGGAAAATGACGGTTTCTGATCAAGAAACCAAATCTGCGTCCGCACTAGGAAGTCGGGTGGACGATACTAGTTCGGAAGTGAAATTGTGTGATCGAGTGAGCGATCAGATTGGTATGGCGTACGAATGATATGTGTACATCGTACGGATTTGAATGAAATTGATATTGAAAAGAGTAATCAAATTTGAATATTTGATTTTGAGTAAACAAAGTTAAGTATCTTTGTTTAATAAACTGAAACTCCCCTTGATGAATCTTTTGCCAGAAGAAAAGTGTTTTTGGAAATGTTTGAAGTATAAAGGAGTTTATACAAGTTTGAAATGATCCAAAGTTTTAAAAGATTTTATATATCTGAATATATTTATAAAGGATCATATGAGGATTTTGGAAAAGGTTTTGGGAACCTTTGGATTTGGAAAGGCTTTTGATTTTTGGGTAAAATCAATATTGAATTTGGAAAGCCTAGTTTGAGAATTATCGATTTTGGGAATAATCGATTTTGAGTAAAGGAGCTTTGTATGAAATCATACTATGTGTATGATTTGAAGATACTATATGTATATAGTATAAAATGTTTTGATGATGACTCTGGGAAAAAGGCGCTCCTTTGAAATGAACTTCTCAGGAGTACCACCGGGTGGTGCTGCCTTGAGCCCCAAGGGGGGTTCTAAAGTTGATCCTGTGAGGAGTCCGGACAAAACTAGTTCCTGGGGATTATGAGTAGAGTATACCATAGCGAAAGTCGTGTGTGTGTCGCTGAGAGCCAAGGTCTACGTTTGATTTTATATCGATAGACTGCGACCTATGGTATAACATAGCGAAAGTCGTGTGTGCCGCTGATAGCCAACAGTCTGCGTTTGATTTTATATCGGTAGACTGCGGCCTATGTAGGAGTGGAGAGGTTTCATTTCGACAGCGGAAATCAGAGGCCGCAGAGAGCCTGCAGTTACATCGACTTTTGCTGTGACGGCAACGTAACCCTGGGTGTAACTGTGATCTGTTGTTTGGGTTCCATGGCGTAATCGAGAGGCCGCAGAGAGCCTGTAGTTACATGGACTTTTGCTGCGACGGCAACGTAACCCTGGAATGTAACTGTGACCATGGATGGGGGTGATGATTTCCAGAGCATTCTCACCAAAGATATATCCTCTATTTTCAAAAACTATTTTCTATATTTTCAATAAAATTATTTTCAAAGTAATTTCATTGGGTGTTGAAAACGGGTCTGCTAAGTACTTATAGATTTTCAGTCCTACGCCTGATCAACGATGACCGAATTTCTGTGAGAACGAGGATGGATGTGTTGAAACATCGAGTTATAAAAATATATTTTTTTAAAAACTATTTTATAATATTATATAAATTTTAAAAGTGTTTTAAAAAGAGTTACAAAGAATAATTTCCTTTTTGAGGACGAAAAGATTCAAAGGGGGGAGGAATGTGATAATCCGGATTTCTTTGGCATCAGATAATTGTATAATTACCTGATTTAAACTATTGGAAAATAATAATTGATAGATTTAACAAATAAATTCTGGTAATTAATAATATCTAAATGTATATAATTGGATTTGGGTTATAATAAATACTGGATTATAGATATGAGAAAATTTATAACTATTGTAGTAAATAGAAAAATATATATATAATATAGTTATATGCAAACTTTATGATATTAAAATTGTAAGTGTTTACTTATACAAGTATTAATGTGTATACATCTATATGTGATTGTTAAGTCAGACTAGATCTACAAATCCCGATATTAAATATTGTTTAATTTGTTATTTTCAAAATAACAATGATAATATCTAGTTTTTACAAACATAAATAAACTTTATTAGAAAAAGGATTTGTTATTTTAATTTTAATAAGAGTTATATATGCATCCATGTATAATTTTATTTTTAAATTGGAGTTTTATAATTTAATTTAAATTTGAATTCAATGATTTGAAATTTAAAAGAATAAATACCTAAGAATATTTGAATAAGCTTATATTTATAATTTGATCTCATTTCTTTTTAATTTAAAAAGAGATAAATTCATTTATATATACATAAGAATAATAAATTGAGGTTTTAAAGTATTTATAAACAATTTAAATTAAAACTAAAATATTCTTAATACATGTGTAAATTTATTAACACTTAAAAGACATGTGTTGAATCTTTGAGTTATCATTGTGACAAATGTGTAAACTTAAAACAAGTGTCCTAATTAAATCTTTTTCATTTTCTTTTATTAAATCAAAATTTTTCTTATATAAACCTATTACTTCTCATTTCATCTTCTTTTCTGTTTTTTTCAAAACTTAAGAAAGTTTTCAGATCTAAAAATCTGCAATCTCGTCTTTGATCAAAACAGAAATTTTTGGTCAAAAAAAATAACCTGAATAATCAAATCTGCAACTCAATAGAACTGCATGCAACTACATAGCTCAATTCACAAGCCTGCAAATTTTTATCTTGAAGCATGCATCAGGGTGCAAGCATTTTAGTGAGTCAGGATTTAAAGTTTTACAAAAATCCAGAAGCAAATTGAAGTTTAAATTCATAAGCAAAAGCAAACTGCAGTTTAAAAGTACTGAAGCAACATAAAGCATTCAGGTTCAAGATTGTCAAACATTGGATGCTCTGGCCCTAAAATCAGTGAGTAAACTTCATCTTTAAATCAAAATCTTATCTGAATCAGTGAGTAAGTAAAATTTATTGAACAGTAAAGATTAGGTAGTATTTATACATGTTCAAGTGAAGTGCTCTGTCCTCTGCCAAAAACATATATTTTTCCAGTAAGTAAACTACAACTTCTGAAAAGTAAAATCTGATGCATGCAATATGATCTTGTAGTGATGGTGAATAAGTGATTGCATGATTGTATTTCATTTTGGGAAATAGCTAAATTATTGAATATGTGTAAGTCCATGTCTGTATATTGAGATCTAGCCTCTGTCATTGTTTTAAACAGACAAAATAAGTTCAAAAATCAACATCATCTAATTCTAGTTAGTTTTAGGTGTCGATGTTTAAAAAGAATCTGTTCATTACCAAGTTTAAATTATTTTAAAATGGTTTCATGGAAAATCATTAAGTGTACACAGTGAAGAATGGAATTTATAGTTGATAGCAAAATAACTGAGGAAGATCGGATATCATGATTTGTGACTTCGCTTATATGGATGTGTTCGTCTTCCTATATAATGTTTTTGAGGTTAGTTCCATATTTTTCCATTGGGTATGATGGAGTAATTTTGGAGTTGATCGGAGTCGGGAGTTTTGGCGATTGCCGACAGTGGAGGCAATTTCAGGACAAGAGACTTGGCTGGAAGGAGCATCGGTTAAAGGGGAACTCGAGAAAATTGGCATTGGAATT
This sequence comes from Allium cepa, assembly GCA_030765085.1. Lineage (NCBI taxonomy): Eukaryota > Viridiplantae > Streptophyta > Magnoliopsida > Asparagales > Amaryllidaceae > Allium > Allium cepa. The sequence goes on along the minus strand of CM060934.1, from coordinate 949,676,342 downwards.
TGTACTGTAACAGGGCGGTCGAACGGAGGCGATGTAGGGTTACAGAGATCAAATTGGATGTGGTCGGACTTAGGTAAACTGCGGCGTCGTGTGAAGTAATGGAAGGTGTGTCGTGGGGGAAAAGTAGGAGCGGGTGCCGACGGAGCTTCAGGTGAAGCTTGGAGTTGATCAGTGGAACAGGGTGGATGGTCGAGGCGGCCATGGTGGGATGCCATTTTTCGATTGTTTGCTGTGATGTTCAATTTTTCGAACAAGATCGGAATTTCACGATTCATGTGGAATAGCACGAGAGGAAGGATGGTAGTGTTTCGCGTGGGTAGTTGGTGATCGGAATCGATAGTCGCCGTTGCCGTACACGTGCACACGAGCATGCACGTTCCGGTTCGGGTATTAATTTGGGTAGAGATAGGGATTTGGAACTGTTAGAAGGAGATAGGAGGGGAAATAGGTTATGGGCCGGGTTGGGTTAAAGGTCAGGAGAGGTGGATTAAAAGAAATAGAGGAAGTTTGGGCCGAAGAATATGATTGTGGGCCATGTAATATCAGGTATAGAAATGGAATGATAGTTAAAATTTAAAGTAAGGAATATGAGGAATTAAAGGTTTTAAAATACTTAAAACTTGTTTAAGTTTGATTCATTTTAAAACTTAATTAAAAATGAAATTTTGATGGAATTTAAAAACAAGTTGCTTTTAAAATACTTTGCTAATGATGATTTAATCATTAATGAGAATTATGTTTATGTTAAGTTAATTAGAACTTAATAATTTATAATTCATTAAATGATTTAGGTAATTAAGTTTTATAATTAATTAATTAATTTAATTAATAATTTGGGTTAATTAATTAAATAATTAAGGGTTTTATTTAATTAATTCAAGGAGTAAGTAAGTTAATTAAGATTGATGAACTTGTAATTAAGAAATCATTATTTAGATAGGATTTTATATTTGATTAATGATTTGAATTTATTAATCAAGTAATTAAAAATTAATTAATTTTTTGAGTATCACTTGATTAATTAAATAATAGAGATTAATAAATGGGTTTTATAGATACTTAAATGGTAATTGATATTGATTGATCTAAGCTAATTACTTTAGAGAAGTAATTAAAGATTTGTTATTGGTTAATGAAGGTCATTAACCCAGGATTATTTAATAATTTAATTAATGTGATTAATTTTAATGATTAATTGAATTAATTAATTTAAAGATAATCATTTGGGAATTTGTTTAAGTGTAATTACTTAATGAAAGTAATTAAGAAAATTAATTATTAATGGTAATTAATTGAGTGAATTTTGATTAGTTAAGTTAATTAATTAAGTTTAATTAATTACTTAGTGAAGAAAGTAATCATTAATTTTTGTGGGGTTAAGGATTGATAAATTGAGTGATTGAGTTAATCAAGGATGTGATTAATTAATTAAGGTTAGTAATTAATTAATGATTGTATAAGAAAGATTAAGTGATTAATCCTTAAGGAGTTAACTTAATTTAAGTGATTAAATTAATTATGATATGAATTGATAATGCTTGTTTATGGATGATTGGTTATTGAATGTCTGGATTAGATGATATCTATTGAATTGATATCTATTAATGAATAATCAAGATTAATTAATGAATGTAATTAAGATAAAGGTTGATTATTATATGAAATTTAAGAATAATTAACCAGTGAAGGTAATTAGAGGAATCATTAATTAATATTATTAATGGAAGAGATCAATCTTATTAATGATTAAATGATGTTGGGTGCTTTGAATTGGTTGATATCTTTGATATGAGTTGCTTTATGTTATGATATGTTGGATGGACGATGATAATGTAGTTATCAATCAATTATGAATTGCTGTGTAAAAGTGTTATTCGACAATTAAAGTTGAATTGTATTTTAATTGGATAACTTGGGTTTAGATGACATTGGATTCGAAGAGACCGGAGTCCGGTATTAATAAATACCCGGAACCACTTCGATTCTTTATAAATTGATTTGTGAAATCAATAGGCTGGAATGAAATGATTGAAGAAAATTGGACCATTTAATCCAAGTTTATGGCACTTAGAAATTAATGTGTGAAATAGTAATGTCTATAACAGCTTGTGTGGTTGTAGATTTTATATAAGTTACCCCGGGTTTATATAAGTGTTATGTTTTTGTATTCCTTGTTAGATGGGTTTACTCACGCTGGTTTCTAGCCTGACCCGGGTGTTACTTTGATGTAATGCTCGGGTCAGACCGAGTATTACAGACTTGCAGGTAAGGACGTTCTGGAGCTCAGGAGGAGAGCTGAAGGTCAGGAACGTATAGAGTGTTTATCCGCTGTGATATATATTGTTATTTATATGGGACAAGTTATTTTAAACTGTCCAGTGTTGTGAAATTATTGTGACTCTGATGTAAAGTGTAAATATACTGATACAGTTCTGCTTTGTAACTGTTATTTATTTACTATTATATTTTATCCGTTGCGAATGTGAGATTGTGTGTTTCTTTTCTGTTCTTCTGCTTCTTTCTCTTTCTTCTTTTCTCTAACTATCCAGAATTTTCGGGATCGAAAATTTCGGGTCGTTACACATAGTGATTTGATCCAGATTTGAACACAGAATTGCGAGAATAGTATGCCAATCCGAGTTGGGGATTTTCACTCGATTTTCGACGGAAAACCTGGATATGGATTGTTGATTGGGCTTGGATATTCTCTATCATAGTTATGACTATGCAAGGAGAATAACGGTTTCTGATCAAGAAACCAGATCTGAGTCCGTACTAGGAAGTCGAGTGGACGATACTAGTTCGAAAATGAAATTGTGTGATCGAGTGAGCGATCAGATTGATATAGCGTACGTATGATATGTGTACATCGTATGAGTTTGAATGAAATTGATATTGGAAATTTGTAGATAATAACTGTAAATGATTTTTGAAATGAAGAGTATATTTTGTGAAATATATGATGAAATATAGTAGAAATTGAATATTTCTTTGGTAGAAATTTACTTTATGAAAGTAAGTAATATGATAAGTGGCTTTATAGAATAATCAAGCTTGAATATTGTTTTGGCATAAACAAAGTTATGTATATATAACTGATAAACTCCCCTTGATGAATCTAGCCAGAAATAAAAGGGTTTTTCAAAGTATATGAAGTATAAAAAGGGAATTTATATAAGTTTGAAATGATCCAAAGATTTTAAAGTTATATATATATATATATATATATACATATATATATATATATATGTAAATGATCTTATGAGAACGATTTTAAGAAAAGATTTTTGGAACCTATGGATTATGGAAAGGCTTTTGATTTTTGGATAAAATCAATATTAGAATTTGGAAAGCCTAGTTTGAGAATTATCGATTTTGGAAATCGATTTTGTATGAAAATCATAAAGGGTATGATTTGAAAGATACTATAAGAATATAGTATAAAGTGTTTTGAGATTGGCTCTGGGGAAAAAGGCGCTCCCTTGAAATGAACTTCTCAGGAGTGGCATAGGATGGCACTGCCTTGAACCCTAGGGGGGGTTCTAAAATTAATCATGTAAGGAGTCCGGACAAACTAGTTCCTGAGGATTATGAGTAGTGTGTAGCGAAAGTCGAGGGCACTGATGCCTATAGAGGCATTTGAGTTATGTTGTGACGACAGTTTAACTCGATGTCACTGCGATCTACTCGATCCACTTGAAATAAATTCCTTCACTTACTTCATCTATTTCAAAATCCATTAACTTTAAGATTTTATTTCCTTATTATGAGTTAAAACCCTTTAAAAATACCAATTTCAGATTTCCAAAATTCCTTCTTATCCTTTAATTAAATTTCATCCTTAATTTAAAAATAATTTATTTAATCTTTAAACTAATATCGCTTTAGTTTAAAATTTATTATTCCCCGGTTAATTCAAAATTCCCTCTTTTCCATATTTATTAGAATTTTGAAATCGCTTTTATTTTATTTTATTTTCAATCCATTATTAAATTTATTCAAATTCCCGAGAATTATTTTACTTAAAATTTTATTCTTTTATTTCTTTTCTCAAATCCAATTCTATAGATTTTGATAACTCATTATACTGAGATATTCAACCAACCATACCATCCAATATTTCAATCATCAATAAAATCATCACAGGATATCAAATATTCATAACACAGAATATTAAATAACCTAAATATATTTGAGGAATCCAGTTGGATCCCTCCAACCTGTTTTCCTGCATCCACAGACGTTAGCACAATATAAAATGCCAATTCCACTTCAAGGTGTAATATCGCGGTATATGGGATTAATACAACATTATCCGCTATTATGCGGCGCATAGGATCTCATCCGCTATATAATGCGGGAAATCAAACATTCCAAGATATATTATATACATGATATAGCACATCAATCAATTCAACCATTCAACCAATTATTTAAATTTAACCATTTAAATTTAAATAGAAATCCAAAAGAGTGAGATTAACTCACCTTAAATTTTGTTTGTAATCCATTACCATCACGCCTTGATTTCTTCACGATTTTACCTGGAATAAATATTGGATTATTTTATTAATATTCGAACAACTTGAACAATTAATTAAATTCAAACTAACAAATTTTCTTCTACGCAAATAATGTAAATTTAACCCAATTCTTTTTATAATTACTTTAAGTAACTAAAAATTTAAATGAGCAAATTAAACAAGCAAACCACTTTAATACATTAATTTAAATTCAACTGGTAAGTTTAAAATGTGCATGTGCATACTTATGGTTATTATTATTATTTTTCCAAAGTCCTATGTAATTTCTTTTCTGTACAAATAAAACAGCAATTAAGTTTACTATTAAATCCTTAACTCGGCTTTCCCCTTTAAAACCTTACTATAACCTATATTTTTGTTTTTTAACAAATATATAAATATATGTATTACCAATTAAACTTAAATAAAACAACATGTTAATACCTTACTGCCTTCAGCAAATAAGAACACAGCGACCCCCTCATGTTGCAGCACTGGACCATTCCTCGCCACACCAGATTCCACGACCTCGATAGCTTCATCGAACTCGAACACATGCCTCGCCTTGCTTCGGTCGAGTATCGCCGCGCCTGGGAACACCCATTGCGACAAAGTCGTGAATTTTGCTTCGACTTCCTTTCCCGGCCTTCGATTTTGAACGAGAAATCAATTTCTCCGATCGCGAGCCCTTCCTCCTATTTCGAGCATCCCCCACACGACGCCGACCTCACCCCTCACAGTCTAGTCACCATCACTCTCTCGCGTCCACGCCCTGGCCACGCGATCAAACTCTGGCACAATACAAACTTGACCTAACCCCTTTTACTCGAGCTTGAACAGAGGAGTCGCGGAAGAAATCGCGAATGCTAATGGTTAGGGATTTGAGAAGGAACGAATAGATTTGTACAAGGGAGGCGTTCTTCTTTTTTATTATTATTATAGGAACGATTTTGAAAATGAAGGCCAAGAATGGTTCAAATCGAATAACTGAAGGGAGGAGGAGAGATTTGTTCGGCCATGATTTATATTATTACTTTTTTCTTTCTGATTTGAAAAGATGGGTTCGGCTGTAGATATTAAAGAGGAAGAGAGACACGATGATGATGGCATGTACGAGAGGAGACAGCGATTTGAAGGAAAGGCAGCCGATGGTGATCAGCACGTGAATATATAAATAGAATTTTAAATAGAATTTTCGATGTAAATTTTCAACGCGTTTATATATCGTACGCTCACATAACAACTCCAATCAATACGAAATTTGTAATCTGATGATAATTCAATATTACGGACCCAATGGAACTGGTTTCGTCGAATTCCGAGACTGAGCCTCGGAAGGCTATTTTTAAATTCAATTTAAACGATATTTTTTTTTCAAAACTGAACAAATCACTGTTAAACACAATTTTACAACTTCTATTATCTTCAGTGTTATCAATATAAATTGTACAAGCCTTCAAATTATTTTTAATAGGCTTAAAACCCCAGATTTTCTATTTTACCCAATTTTAAATTATTTAATTCAATAATTAAATTATCAAATAAATGGTGATATTTGAATTCAAGTTAAAATTAACTTTTAAATATTTAAAATCAATTAAATGTTCTGATTTCAAATGCTTAAAAATTTCGGGTTGTCGCATTCCTTCCCCCTTAAAAGAATTTCGTGCCCGAAATTACTGATTAGGAAGAATGATCCAATACCCATTACTATTTCCCAAAACCAAACTGTTTAACATCAACCCAAACAACCTTGTCATTTAAAGACACTACACTCTTATTAATTTCCTAAACTCTCACATAGTTTGCAACGAATATTATTTGCTCAATCATTCTGGTTTCAATTTAGAACCGAATTTTGAATTATCAAAATTTCCTCAAAAATTTTCTAACTCCCTAAATTTCCGAAAAATTTCGCCAGCGTCTCCTTTGCGCGGCTAGCTCGGTACAACTACAAAATGGCTCTACGGCCCCCAAATCTCAAAAGTAAAAAAAAAAGCCAAGTGGCTGGATCCAAAAACCCAATCAAATTTCACAGAAATTAAAACACTTACCTTTTTGTCGAGCAATTCAAATTTATCTTCTGAAACCAAAACCAATTTCCATTTTCCCTTAAAATACATGTATATCCTACATAGAATAGTATCCAATCGCAACATTCATAAACATTTTATCGACTTCTTTTACACATTTTCAATATTTGTTTTACTTAAGCTCGTACGATGCACATACATCATCCGTACGCAATACTGAATCCAATCGCTTACTCGATCGCACAATTTCACTTCCAAACTAGTATCGTCCACCCGACTTCCTAGTGCAGACTCAGATCTGGTTTCTTGATTAGAAACTGTCATTCTCTTTGCATGGTTATAATTATGATAGAGAATTTCCAGAATCAACCAAAATTCCATATCCAGGCTCGTCATCGAAAATCGAGTGAAAAATGCTAACTCGGATCGATAAAATTTATCTCGAAATTCTGTGCCCGAATCTGGATCAAATAGCCATGTGAAAAATAATATACGTACACCCTATGTAACAGCCCAAATTTTTAACAAGTATTTTTCACTTGTATTTTAAAAACTTTGGGGTTTATTATATAAAAATCTAAATTTTAAAGTGATTAAAAATAAAAATAAAAAAAACAATTGACCAAAATTTTAATTAAATAATAAGATCTCTGAAATTTTGACATGGTTAAGAATTAACTTTAATTCGGAAATTTGGGATTTTGTCGAGGATGGTAAATAACTTAATTTCTAGCAAAATCAAGTTTTAATTAAGAAAACATTAATAGCTTAGGTGGTTATGACATCTGGGCTATTCACGACAGGTCACGAGTTCGAGTCTCAGCATGGTCAGAATTTTGAAATTTTTTTTTAGTGTATAAATGAACTGGGTAATTACGCGTAAAAAGGGCGCGTAAATTAGGGAATAAATACCGTATATATTAAGAAAACGTATAGAATTTTAATCCGTTATTTCGGTATATTTTGGGCATAAAATATTATGGCTATGGTACACATTCTTAAAAATATGACCTTAGTGTAAATGAGTAAATTTATCAGCGGCATGTGTTTTAGAGGGAAGGAATATTCTAGCATTCAAATCAAATATGTTGCCTCTAAATTCAACGCATTACTTTAAAAATTTGATTTCATAGATTTTTTTTCCATTCAACAAAATTTATTTCTTGCATTTTTCAAAACACAATTTTTCTCCTAAATCTCAGTCATGCGCAGTATCCATTCTCCTATCTGCTTGCCTATTTCATATGCGTTTTTCTCTTTACTCATATCTCTTACGTTATTTTCTCTTTCCAGTAAAATTTACTTCCTAATTTATATATATATATTAATTAAATCATTTTCCAAAGGTCTAAAAATATAAATTTAAGTTTTGATTTGTTTAACTTTGTTAAAGGACTACTCCATTTGGAATTTTTAAATAAAAATTTGAATTTTGTATATATATAATATGGAGAATGTAAACCAATAAAAAAATTTGTTAAGAAATAACTGTGTATTGGTATAAAACTTTAAATTCTACAATCTTTGCCCAAATTCTTGCCGTTCATTTAATTCAATCTAATTAACAATCAAAATTTGTGTATAGTGGGAAATAAATCAAGTTCGTCCTTCCTTTTATTTAGCACAAAATTGGAAGAAAACTTATCCTTGCCGTTTCTTCAATCTACAATCAAATCTTTTGCCTAAAAATTTACTCATGCATTCGAATTTACCTTGCCTATCTTTTAAATTTCTACATACCATATATCTTCTCTAAATCACGCGAATATCATCTGAAAGAGAATCAGATTTGCTTTTATGATCACGCTCCTCTATTTCATTAAGCACGAAAACCTTATCTCTTGCTTATTGTTTCCACTGCCTTTATTTTGCAATAAATAAATTTTCGTATAACTGTTCCCATAAATCACGCAAGAGCTCAGATTTTGCTTCCTCAATCAAAATATTTTCATTTGCAGTAACGCATGCTTTAAATTTAGATTATAACTGGTATAAATTACGCAGCCTTTAATTTGAGAAAAGGTGGAGCAATCTTTTATCTCTTGCCCAATCCAAATCTAAATCTCTTCTTATCAACGCATGCATTTAATCTAAATTTTCGTATAACGTTCAAACATGAAGAAACTGGAAATAAATCTCTCTGCCTTCCTTTGTTTTAATACGAAATTTATTGCTTCTCAATCAAGATATGTTGCCACTTTATAAATTTTCCCTGCTGTGACCACTTTAAAATCTGAAGCTCATTTATATATACCAGCTATTCCAAATACCTTTGCATCTCCTATAGCTTGTATTATCTCCTTCTTGCGTACAGAGCTTCAAATCAGGTAATGGTTTTTCTTTGTCTTTTTCTTTTCTTCTTTCAGTTTTTCCCTTTCTTCTTCTTGTTGTTCTCTGTTTCCCTTTTGCCTTGCTCGACTACTTCTCCACCACGTCACGTCCCTCTAAGTTTTCATAACCAAGCTTATATCCCGAACAAGCCCATGGTTAATATATTATAATATTTTTCTAAAAACTTTTAAGTATTTTTGAAATAAAATTTATGTGATTCAACTAAAAATTTGACTTAAGGCTTTAAAATTTTAAAGGTGTTTTGTTTTTTTAGTTAAATTTTTGTAAGTTAATAATTGGTTTTAAAGTGAATTTAAAGATTTTATTTACGATAAATGACATAATAATTAAATTTGATTTAATATGGAGTTGAAATCTAACCTAGAAATTTTAATAAAAGTTATTTTCGAAAATGGATATGTTTGGTATAATAAATAATGTACTTTAAATTGATAAAATGAAAGACGATTGAAATGGAACATTTTGGAATAACTTTTATTTAACTTGAATCATAGTTGAATTGATGTCTAAATGAATAAAGTTGTGTAGAAAATTTAGTGTATATTAACTATAAAAGGAAAAAAAAGTTTACGGAACAGATGTGTTTTGTAAGTAAATAATTGAAAATGTTGTTTTCAAATGGAAAGGTGAAATTTCAATTTATGACTTAACTTGAAAATTTGAAATTGGGTTTTAAATAAAATTGTTAAGTTAAGTAAATAAATGAGAATTTAGTTTTATTTTAGGAAGTGGGTATTTTTAGATTAAGTGTAAAGTTATTTGGAAAAATATATATACAAGTTAAGTAAAATTGGGAAATTCTGACTTACAAATGATTCATAGTAAATTTGGATATTTTATTTATAATTTTTTTTTAATCATAAGATAAATGGTATCCAAATGAACATTTTTCTGAAGAAGGAATATGATTTTTAAAGTTAAGAATGGTTAAAAATTTAAATTTTAATGTTTCTGAATTCGACAATGTTTTGAAATTGAAGTGGCAGAGACGTGTTGTAATTAAGAAACAGAGAGAGTTTGCATTGAAGAATAGTTTAGGCAGAGACGCAAGTTTGTGTAAATACATATTTTTCAAAACTAAATAAGTTAGGGTATGCCGGTGGAAATAATAATAATAAAAAAAAAAAATGTATAATAATAATAAATAGTATTGCCAAGCCTATGAAGTTGGGGTCGGGATGTGGGGTGAGGCAGTCGAGCAAAAGCTGAACTAAAATTTCTTTTATTCTATTCGTTCCAGTTGTTTCGAAAATTTTGCTTTGACCGTAATTTTAAAAGTCGCGTATTTAGTACTTGGATCTTATTTTAGATTTGAATCAAGGCGTGGCATCCGCGGAAACCTAATCGTGCCATTTGTACGATCCTTTATCAAGTGGTAAAATCGTTTAAATCTGATTATCTGCAGTTTAAGGTGAGTATTTCTCACCAGACAAACATACCTATATTTATGTGAATTATCGCAAGTGTATTTGTAAATTATTTATTAAATGTCATCTGTCTGTAATATAACGTATGATGTTAAACCCCATTTTAAATTGACACCTCATCAGTTGTTTATCTGTTGTAATATTATTGCCGTTATATTATTTAATGTTTATATACTGATTTAAATCATCACTGCAAGTTCCCTGTAAATTTAAATCGTTTAGGCTGAAATGATAGGCCTAAACGATGGTTATTATTCATTTATTCAGTTAACTGTTTAATTTTAACTTGGGATTGCGGGTTTGAAATGATAGAACCCAGGGTTTTGTAAATCGCGGATTGAAATGATATAAATCCGTATCACTTGACCTAGGCTAGAAAACTATATACAGACCCGTGGTTTATATAATATTTTTCTGAAATATTTTAATTTATTTTTAAAAATGGAAGTTTATAATATTCTGGTTTAAATGATTTAAAGGATTTTTATAAAGATTTATAATGATTTGAATGAGTTAAAAATGTTAAATAAATAAATAAATGTTTTAATAAAATTTTGGAATATAACTTATTTTGGGAAATTCTGGATTTTTGTTAAAGGTAAGATTTCAGTTAAGAAAATAATTAATAATAAGTTATATTTGGAATTTAAAACTAAAATTTTTAAGAACATAACCTATTACAGCATTTAAGTGCTGTCTTTTAGAATTGAACTGTTTTAACCTATAGACGTTAGGTAGCATTTCAGAAGTGTTACGGAAACTGAAATTGATTGTTTTAAAACAAATTTATGGAAAAATCTTTGGGAAAGGGTTTTAAATTTGGAAGTTAATATGTAAGTAATAAAAATAAGGAATTGATTTTGAATGGTTTTAAATGGAAGAATTTAATTTATTCCTAAATAAATTGAATAGATTTTAATGGTACATTATAAAATGACCAATGTTTAAAACAATATTTTGAAATTGAAGGTATTTGAAATTTATTTTGATTTCAAAGTATAAATACCATTTTTAAAAGTTGTAACCACGGGTTATAATAACGTTTGGTTGTTAAAGAGACCGGGATCGGATATCTGGCATACTCTCTGTCGATACCGAAAACCACTTTACCAACCGTGTACGCGGTGGAGATTCCAGAATGAAGTAGGATGGTGGTGACGGTTCCTTTAAGGTAAATACGTGGACCCGACTCCCGTGAGTTGGCATAAGGTGGCTAAAACAGGAGCGATTCTCGGATTAATGAGGTAGCACCTCTGATCGAACGCACTTCTTCGTATGCCATTCTATTACTCTTGTGATTGTTTTGGTGCGCACCTTTGATTTGGGAGTGTTGTTCGAGGTGGGCGGTAACTGCGGCTACGCGTTTCCATCGGTCCGAGTAGCAATTGGTATATCTACCCTGGCATTGCCTAGTTGTGCCGTGTCACCTACCATAGCGAGCCTTGTACGAGTTTGGTTTTCTCCCGTAGCCCGTGTGGTATCCTCTGGTGGCTTCCCGATCAGGAGGGACTATAATATTGGATGGACTACTGGGACTATTACGTGTTAAGGGGAATATTGGGTCACTCCTTAACGCTATTTAAAAGTAAGTTTATTTTGTAAATAGACACTATTATAATAGCGCAATATACTACATAGTAAATAGTTTAACGGATCCTTAGAGGATGGGCGGTCCCAAGCATCCTTTAAGTTACTTGCTCTATATTACAGTACACTTGAATTAGCTTACACTATATAAGTATGTATGTCCTGACTCGAGTGTTTATGTTTTATTTTACGCTCGGGTCAGCCTGAGTTGCAGTTCAGTCATCATCCCGGAGCTAGGACTTCTGTAGATCCTTTCAAGTTGCTGGCTTCTTTCTGTCCGTTATCTTATTTATGAAATCAAGACTTTGGGATTTTTGGATTTTCTATTTGATGATTTAAACTATATTTGGGATGGAAGACTTTGTAAATTGTATTTGTTGAGACTATTTATAGTGGCTTCATGAACCACTAAGTATTTTTAAATTCCGCTGCGAGTATTCTGATTCTGTGTCTGTGATTCTATGATTAATTATTTACTGTATATTTTGAGATTTGCCAAATTTTATTTACAACGCGGTATTTTGAACAATTCAAGTCTGACATGTGCGGATGCGAATGGTTGAAAATACTGGGTCGTTACATTTGGTATCAGAGCTTTGGCTCTAGGCAAAACTTAGAATGTATGGTAAATTTGATTTACAGAATCACTTTCATTTGAGCTTGAATCTCTTCCTTTTGATTCGATTTCCTTTTAATTTTGGAACGTTCCCTACGGTTCCGAAGTTCATTCGTGTCCCTCACTATTCATTGTCCTTCGATTCTGGAGTATCCCATAACTCCATTTCGGATGATCTTTATAGTGAATTGGCGGTCTCGCCAATATTCTAATAATGGGGTGAAACTCCTTTACAATTAGCATTGATTCACCAGAGATTTATATTTAACCTCGGTTTAGATGCTAGTATCTTTGGTTATTCTGAACTCTATCTCTTCGGATCGAATGGTAAATCTATATTCGATCTGATTCTTTAAGTCACGGTTGACCAGGTTAAGGTTGCCCGCGATTTATATAAACTTATCTAATTCCTTGTTCTGTTATGTAATCATCGGATCTTCTGATTCCAATTTATCTTTAAATCAAAATTCTCTTTGATTTGAATCCATCAAATTTGAATCTCTATCCTTGTTTTGAAAAATTTATTCCTATATTTGGAAAAAACTAATATTATTTATATAAGTATAATTTTCAGAATTTAACTAGTTGTTTAGAGATAAAAGTGTTTGATTTTATTTATGGTTCTGTAAACCATTGGTTTTGTCTTTTATAAATAATTGAACTATAAAATATGGTTATAAATTTATTTGGAAACAGAAATGGATTAAAAACAAGAATTAAAGAATTTAATTTCTGATAGTTTCAAACCTTGTGTTTAAAGTCTTAAAAGGATATATTATTATTTAAATTAATTTCGAATATAAATTTGTTTCCAAAAAAATTTAAAAGTTTTAAAAATTAGTGCTCTTCTCTTTGTCGCTGGAAAATAATTTCGGTGATGACTACAACATCATCAACATTCATTTTCGAGTATCGAAGTAAAGAGACCACGCTGTAGTTTTGCTTCAAAAATTTAATTGATTTGAATTTCTAAATATGACTTAATTTATAATATATATAGATATATGATTTAAATTTGATTTGACATATACTATATGTATGTATTTATTTATCTCTAAAGGGTTTGAAGTTAATTGGAAATTTAATTCATAAATTTATGTTAAAAGGTGATTCTAATGATAAAATAAAGTCAAATTTGGAATGAATATTTAAACTTGAATAATATAGTTGGAAAATTTTACTTGTATAATTGCATGCCAATATAACTTACCTAAATCATTCATAAATTAACTATGTAATTGGATAATGTATAATATAAAAGGATTTTATAAATAAAAATTTGAGTGTTTATAATAAATGTTATACACTTAAAGTTTCAGTTACAACAAGACAAATAGAGGTAAATAGAAATAAAATAATAATTGAATAATATACAATATCAAATGGTGTTAAAGGAAATTTAGAAATATATTGGAATAGTTATATTAAATATAATCTATTTAATATGTGCGATAAGATATATTAAGTAGAATATATTTAATAATAATCTGGAATAAAGAAAAATTAAATTTGTTGAATAAAAGATGATTATTATAAATGACTATACAAATTTCTGATTTTAGAAAATAATTGGATAATAAGATAATTAATTTGGAAATACTTAAGATTGATTTAACTTCTGTAAAAATCAAATGAATTAAATCAATTATTGAATATTAATTAATTTAAATTGAATTTATATGGTTTAGATATTGAGAAAAATATTTGACATAGATGAGAAAAATATTGAGAAAAATAAATTTAATTATAGTTTGGAATAAATAAGAAATTAAATGGGGAATTTAGTTTATTTTGGGAAATGGGGAAATGGTAAATTTACTTTAAAAATTAAGTTAAATTACCATTTCAAATTTGGACTAAAATTAAACATTTTAAATTAGAATGTTATAATACCTTGTGAAAAATTTGGATTAAAAAAATGAATGATTTTTTTTAAGTGTAGGGATATTATACAAGTAAATATGTAAATAAATAAATGTTAAAATTTTAAATATAAATAGATGAAATCAATGATTAATTTAAAATTGAATTTTTTATTGTTTAGATTAATGATTCTAATTTAAGTTTCTATTTAGTTTTCTTTCAGGTTGTTTCTATTCCCCTACCTTCTTCCTTTTCGAGGACGAAAAGTTCTGAGTGGGGGAGAGTGTAACAGTCCAAATTTTTAACAAGTATTTTTCACTTGTATTTTAAAAACTTTAGGGTTTATTATATAAAAATCTAAATTTTAAAGTGATTAAAAATAAAAAAAAATAAAAGTTGACCAAAATTTTAATTAAAAATAAGATCTCTGAAATTTTGACATGGTTAAGAATTAACTTTAATTTGGAAATTTGGGATTTTGTCGAGGATGGTAAATAACTTAATTTCTAGCAAAATCAAGTTTTAATTAAGAAAACATTAATAGCTTAGGTGGTTATGACATCTGGGCTATTCACGACAGGTCACGAGTTCGAGTTTCAGCATGGTCAGAATTTCGAAAAAAAATTTAGTGTATAAATGAACTGGGTAATTACGCGTAAAAAGGGCGCCTAAATTAGGGAATAAATACCGTATATATATATATATATATATATATATATATATATATATATATATAAGAAAACGTATAGAATTTTAATCCGTTATTTCGGTATATTTTGGGCATAAAATATTTTGGGCGTAAATTAGTAAATTTATCAGCGGCATGTGTTTTAGAGGGAAGGAATATTCTAGCATTCAAATCAAATATGTTGCCTCTAAATTCAACGCATTACTTTAAAAATTTGATTTCATAGATTTTTTTCCATTCAACAAAATTTATTTCTTGCATTTTTCAAAACATAATTTTTCTCCTAAATCTCAGTCATGCGCAGTATCCATTCTCCTATCTGCTTGCCTATTTCATATGCGTTTTTCTCTTTACTCATATCTCTTACGTTATTTTCTCTTTCCAGTAAAATTTACTTCCCAATTTATATATATATTAATTAAATCATTTTCCAAAGGTCTAAAAATATAAATTTAAGTTTTGATTTGTTTAACTTTGTTAAAAGACTACTCCATTTGGAATTTTTAAATAAAAATTTGAATTTTGTATATATATAATATGGAGAATGTAAACCAATAAAAATTTTGTTAAGAAATAACTGTGTATTGGTATAAAACTTTAAATTCTACAATCTTTGCCCAAATTCTTGCCGTTCATTTAATTCAATCTAATTAACAATCAAAATTTGTGTATAGTGGGAAATAAATCAAGTTCGTCCTTCCTTTTATTTAGCACAAAATTGGAAGAAAACTTATCCTTGCCGTTTCTTCAATCTACAATCAAATCTTTTGCCTAAAAATTTACTCATGCATTCAAATTTACCTTGCCTATCTTTTAAATTTCTACATACCATATATCTTCTCTAAATCACGCGAATATCATCTGAAAGAGAATCAGATTTGCTTTTATGATCACGCTCCTCTATTTCATTAAGCACGAAAACCTTATCTCTTGCTTATTGTTTCCACTGCCTTTATTTTGCAATAAATAAATTTTCGTATAACTGTTCCCATAAATCACGCAAGAGCTCAGATTTTGCTTCCTCAATCAAAATATCTTCATTTGCAGTAACGCATGCTTTAAATTTAGATTATAACTGGTATAAATCACGCAGCCTTTAATTTGAGAAAAGGTGGAGCAATCTTTTATCTCTTGCCCAATCCAAATCTAAATCTCTTCTTATCAACGCATGCATTTAATCTAAATTTTCGTATAACGTTCAAACATGAAGAAACTGGAAATAAATCTCTCTGCCTTCCTTTGTTTTAATACGAAATTTATTGCTTCTCAATCAAGATATGTTGCCACTTTATAAATTTTCCCTGCTGTGACCACTTTAAAACCTGAAGCTCATTTATATATACCAGCTATTCCAAATACCTTTGCATCTCCTATAGCTTGTATTATCTCCTTCTTGCGTATAGAGCTTCAAATCAGGTAATGGTTTTTCTTTGTCTTTTTCTTTTCTTCTTTCAGTTTTTCCCTTTCTTCTTCTTGTTGTTCTCTGTTTCCCTTTTGCCTTGCTCGACTACTTCTCCACCACGTCACGTCCCTCTAAGTTTTCATAACCAAGCTTATATCCCGAACAAGCCCATGGTTAATATATTATAATATTTTTCTAAAAACTTTTAAGTATTTTTGAAATAAAATTTATGTGATTCAACTAAAAATTTGACTTAAGGCTTTAAAATTTTAAAGGTGTTTTGTTTTTTTTAGTTAAATTTTTGTAAGTTAATAATTGGTTTTAAAGTGAATTTAAAGATTTTATTTACGATAAATGACATAATAATTAAATTTGATTTAATATGGAGTTGAAATCTAACCTAGAAATTTTAATAAAAGTTATTTTCGAAAATGGATATGTTTGGTATAATAAATAATGTACTTTAAATTGATAAAATGAAAGACGATTGAAATGGAACATTTTGGAATAACTTTTATTTAACTTGAATCATAGTTGAATTGATGTCTAAATGAATAAAGTTGTGAAGAAAATTTAGTGTATATTAACTATAAAAGGAAAAAAAAAAGTTTATGGAACATATGTGTTTTGTAAGTAAATAATTGAAAATGTTGTTTTCAAATGGAAAGGTGAAATTTCAATTTATGACTTAACTTGAAATTTTGAAATTGGGTTTTAAATAAAATTGTTAAGTTAAGTAAATAAATGAGAATTTAGTTTTATTTTAGGAAGTGGGTATTTTTATATTAAGTGTAAAGTTATTTGGAAAAATATATATACAAGTTAAGTAAAATTGAGAAATTCTGACTTACAAATGATTCATAGTAAATTTGGATATTTTATTTATAAATTATTTTTTTTAATCATAAGATAAATGGTATCCAAATGAACATTTTTCTGAAGAAGGAATATGATTTTAAAGTTAAGAATGGTTAAAAATTTAAATTTTAATGTTTCTGAGTTCGACAATGTTTTGAAATTGAAGTGGCAGAGACGTGTTGTAATTAAGAAACAGAGAGAGTTTGCATTGAAGAATAGTTTAGGCAGAGACGCAAGTTTGTGTAAATACATATTTTTCAAAACTAAATAAGTTAGGGTATGCCGGTGGAAATAATAATAATAATAATAATAATAATAAAATGTATAATAATAATAAATAGTATTGCCAAGCCTATGAAGTTGGGGTCGGGATGTGGGGTGAGGCAGTCGAGAAAAAGCTGAACTAAAATTTCTTTTATTCTATTCATTCCAGTTGTTTCGAAAATTTTGCTTTGACCGTAATTTTAAAAGTCGCGTATTTAGTATTTGGATCTTATTTTAGATTTGAATCAAGGCGTGGCATCCGCGGAAACCTAATCGTGCCATTTGTACGATCCTTTATCAAGTGGTAAAATCGTTTAAATCTGATTATCTGCAGTTTAAGGTGAGTATTTCTCACCTGACAAACATACCTATATTTATGTGAATTATCGCAAGTGTATTTGTAAATTATTTATTAAATGTCATCTGTCTGTAATATAACGTATGATGTTAAACCCCATTTTAAATTGACACCTCATCAGTTGTTTATCTGTTGTAATATTATTGCCGTTATATTATTTAATGTTTATATACTGATTTAAATCATCACTGCAAGTTCCCTGTAAATTTAAATCGTTTAGGCTGAAATGATAGGCCTAAACGATGGTTATTATTCATTTATTCAGTTAACTGTTTAATTTTAACTTAAGATTGCGGGTTTGAAATGATAGAACCCGGGGTTTTGTAAATCGCGGATTGAAATGATATAAATCCGTATCACTTGACCTAGGCTAGAAAACTATATACAGACCCGTGGTTTATATAATATTTTTCTAAAATATTTTAATTTATTTTTAAAAATGGAAGTTTATAATATTCTGGTTTAAATGATTTAAAGGATTTTTATAAAGATTTATAATGATTAGAATGAGTTAAAAATGTTAAATAAATAAATAAATGTTTTAATAAAATTTTGGAATATAACTTATTTTGGGAAATTCTGGATTTTTGTTAAAGGTAAGATTTCAGTTAAGAAAATAATTAATAATAAGTTATATTTGGAATTTAAAACTAAAATTTTTAAGAACATAACCTATTACAGCATTTAAGTGCTGTCTTTTAGAATTGAACTGTTTTAACCTATAGACGTTAGGTAGCATTTCAGAAGTGTTACGGAAACTGAAATTGATTGTTTTAAAACAAATTTATGGAAAAATCTTTGGGAAAGGGTTTTAAATTTGGAAGTTAATATGTAAGTAATAAAAATAAGGAATTGATTTTGAATGGTTTTAAATGGAAGAATTTAATTTATTCCTAAATAAATTGAATAGATTTTAATGGTACATTATAAAATGACCAATGTTTAAAACAATATTTTGAAATTGAAGGTATTTGAAATTTATTTTGATTTCAAAGTATAAATACCATTTTTAAAAGTTGTAACCACGGGTTATAATAACGTTTGGTTGTTAAAGAGACCGGGATCGGATATCTGGCATACTCTCTGTCGATACCGAAAACCACTTTACCAACCGTGTACGCGGTGGAGATTCCAGAATGAAGTAGGATGGTGGTGACGGTTCCTTTAAGGTAAATACGTGGACCCGACTCCCGTGAGTTGGCATAAGGTGGCTAAAACAGGAGCGATTCTCGGATTAATGAGGTAGCACCTCTGATCGAACGCACTTCTTCGTATGCCATTCTATTACTCTTGTGATTGTTTTGGTGCGCACCTTTGATTTGGGAGTGTTGTTCGAGGTGGGCGGTAACTGCGGCTACGCGTTTCCATCGGTCCGAGTAGCAATTGGTATATCTACCCTGGCATTGCCTAGTTGTGCCGTGTCACCTACCATAGCGAGCCTTGTACGAGTTTGGTTTTCTCCCGTAGCCCGTGTGGTATCCTCTGGTGGCTTCCCGATCAGGAGGGACTATAATATTGGATGGACTACTGGGACTATTACGTGTTAAGGGGAATATTGGGTCACTCCTTAACGCTATTTAAAAGTAAGTTTATTTTGTAAATAGACACTATTATAATAGCGCAATATACTACATAGTAAATAGTTTAACGGATCCTTAGAGGATGGGCGGTCCCAAGCATCCTTTAAGTTACTTGCTCTATATTACAGTACACTTGAATTAGCTTACACTATATAAGTATGTATGTCCTGACTCGAGTGTTTATGTTTTATTTTACGCTCGGGTCAGCCTGAGTTGCAGTTCAGTCATCATCCCGGAGCTAGGACTTCTGTAGATCCTTTCAAGTTGCTGGCTTCTTTCTGTCCGTTATCTTATTTATGAAATCAAGACTTTGGGATTTTTGGATTTTCTATTTGATGATTTAAACTATATTTGGGATGGAAGACTTTGTAAATTGTATTTGTTGAGACTATTTATAGTGGCTTCATGAACCACTAAGTATTTTTAAATTCCGCTGCGAGTATTCTGATTCTGTGTCTGTGATTCTATGATTAATTATTTACTGTATATTTTGAGATTTGCCAAATTTTATTTACAACGCGGTATTTTGAACAATTCAAGTCTGACATGTGCGGATGCGAATGGTTGAAAATACTGGGTCGTTACACCCTACGTATTTGGCCCAATTGATTATCAACTATATCAATTTCCTTTTTATTCTCATTTATTTTGATTGTTATTCACTTATTCACACTTTCTCTTGCCACAACTTCCAGTTTTAATCTTTTTGTATTCCAATTCCAAATAAATTCAATTTGCTTGAATTTGTGAATTAATTTCAAACCTCAACACATTTATTCTCATCTTTTATCCAAAATTCATTTTCAATTTTACTTGAGTTTAATTCACCTTCCAATTCAAAATATTGAGTTCAATTCATCTTAATGATTAGAATGAGTTAAAAATGTTAAATAAATAAATAAATGTTTTAATAAAATTTTGGAATATAACTTATTTTGGGAAATTCTGGATTTTTGTTAAAGGTAAGATTTCAGTTAAGAAAATAATTAATAATAAGTTATATTTGGAATTTAAAACTAAAATTTTTAAGAACATAACCTATTACAGCATTTAAGTGCTGTCTTTTAGAATTGAACTGTTTTAACCTATAGACGTTAGGTAGCATTTCAGAAGTGTTACGGAAACTGAAATTGATTGTTTTAAAACAAATTTATGGAAAAATCTTTGGGAAAGGGTTTTAAATTTGGAAGTTAATATGTAAGTAATAAAAATAAGGAATTGATTTTGAATGGTTTTAAATGGAAGAATTTAATTTATTCCTAAATAAATTGAATAGATTTTAATGGTACATTATAAAATGACCAATGTTTAAAACAATATTTTGAAATTGAAGGTATTTGAAATTTATTTTGATTTCAAAGTATAAATACCATTTTTAAAAGTTGTAACCACGGGTTATAATAACGTTTGGTTGTTAAAGAGACCGGGATCGGATATCTGGCATACTCTCTGTCGATACCGAAAACCACTTTACCAACCGTGTACGCGGTGGAGATTCCAGAATGAAGTAGGATGGTGGTGACGGTTCCTTTAAGGTAAATACGTGGACCCGACTCCCGTGAGTTGGCATAAGGTGGCTAAAACAGGAGCGATTCTCGGATTAATGAGGTAGCACCTCTGATCGAACGCACTTCTTCGTATGCCATTCTATTACTCTTGTGATTGTTTTGGTGCGCACCTTTGATTTGGGAGTGTTGTTCGAGGTGGGCGGTAACTGCGGCTACGCGTTTCCATCGGTCCGAGTAGCAATTGGTATATCTACCCTGGCATTGCCTAGTTGTGCCGTGTCACCTACCATAGCGAGCCTTGTACGAGTTTGGTTTTCTCCCGTAGCCCGTGTGGTATCCTCTGGTGGCTTCCCGATCAGGAGGGACTATGATATTGGATGGACTACTGGGACTATTACGTGTTAAGGGGAATATTGGGTCACTCCTTAACGCTATTTAAAAGTAAGTTTATTTTATAAATAGACACTATTATAATAGCGCAATATACTACATAGTAAATAGTTTAACGGATCCTTAGAGGATGGGCGGTCCCAAGCATCCTTTAAGTTACTTGCTCTATATTACAGTACACTTGAATTAGCTTACACTATATAAGTATGTATGTCCTGACTCGAGTGTTTATGTTTTATTTTACGCTCGGGTCAGCCTGAGTTGCAGTTCAGTCATCATCCCGGAGCTAGGACTTCTGTAGATCCTTTCAAGTTGCTGGCTTCTTTCTGTCCGTTATCTTATTTATGAAATCAAGACTTTGGGATTTTTGGATTTTCTATTTGATGATTTAAACTATATTTGGGATGGAAGACTTTGTAAGTTGTATTTGTTGAGACTATTTATAGTGGCTTCATGAACCACTAAGTATTTTTAAATTCCGCTGCGAGTATTCTGATTCTGTGTCTGTGATTCTATGATTAATTATTTACTGTATATTTTGAGATTTGCCAAATTTTATTTACAACGCGGTATTTTGAACAATTCAAGTCTGACATGTGCGGATGCGAATGGTTGAAAATACTGGGTCGTTACACCCTACGTATTTGGCCCAATTGATTATCAACTATATCAATTTCCTTTTTATTCTCATTTATTTTGATTGTTATTCACTTATTCACACTTTCTCTTGCCACAACTTCCAGTTTTAATCTTTTTGTATTCCAATTCCAAATAAATTCAATTTGCTTGAATTTGTGAATTAATTTCAAACCTCAACACATTTATTCTCATCTTTTATCCAAAATTCATTTTCAATTTTACTTGAGTTTAATTCACCTTCCAATTCAAAATATTGAGTTCAATTCATCTTATTTCAAATAATATTCGATTAATCATTCCTTTAATTAATTCCACTTACTACTTTGTTTTTATATTTCAAATAAAAGTTTGTTTTCAAACTTTTCTATCTTTAATTTCTTCAAAGAATATCTTCAGTTCATCTTACTTTACATATACAATTTAAATTAGATTTCAACATTTAGTTATAATTCTATTTGCTTAACAAATTTAAATCATTTGTCGTTTGCGAAAATTTTCAAAAGATTCAAAAAAATTCTAACTCCCAAAATTTTCGAAAATTTTTGTCGGAGTCTCCTTTATACGGAGGAGCTTTAGCAATTTGACAAGAGATATAAATATATATACATCGACCCACACGGTCGGAAAACAGAAAAACAGTTCATATTTCCTATTCGTATGGCGTAGGCGTACCTTATTTAGCATTTTTAAGCAAGCGGCTATTTATTTTAGTTGTTAGCGCGGTCAAACCAGTCAAACGGCTTCCAAAAACCTGTACTTACTTAATTTAAACATACAAGTGAAAAATATACAAAATTTATTAACATTTCACTTAATTTCAAAAGCTAAACACATGCATAACATAAGAAATATGCACTAAACGCATAGTTTTCATAAGCAATATACCCAAAATAATTTTCATAAGCAATTTATATGGTTTCGTTACAAATTTAGTTGTTTACAACTAAACCATTCATCATTTTCATTCAATTTCAGTGATTTACAGCTCACTTTCTTATATTCTATTTCATTCCCAGTTGATTCTGTTCAATTTCATTTTTCATTCCATATTGATTACATCAAATACTCATTCCACAATTTATTTACAACCCAAACATTTGTCACATCAAATTTGTATTCAACTTGCATTTCATTTCATAAAACTCGACACAATCATTTCTCAATTTTTCCTAACTCAAGCCCTTTATCCAAATATTACTTCAGTTATTTATTTCCTTCAAGATATTACAACTTCAAAACGCAAGTTATATTTTGTTTTTATAAGCACTTCCCAATTTAAATCCTTAATTTGATTTTCAATTATCAAACCAATCTCATTTACTAATTTAATTAAATTAGTTTATATCTATTTCTTTCAAATTGATTCTTTCATTTCCATATGAATTCAATTTATCTGTAACTCTGAATATTTAAATTTTATTTTTAAGCAAATCGAACTCATATTTAATTCAGTTGCTCTCAAAATCAATTCATTTTACTCCTATCAATTCATAGAATTTTAATTACTTCCATTTACATCAAATGACAATTTCTTCCATGCAATTTGACGAGATCTATGTGAATAAATAAGTATTTATGTTTTATAACCAATTTAAATTGATTCAACTCAATTTATACTTAATTCTATTCCATTTTAAATTTATTCACAGTCCATATATTCTCATTTTCATTGCATTTCAAATTTGAATCCATTCACTTCATTTCATTTTCCAAAATACAAAACAAATTTATTTTGGCTTATTTATTCCACTTCTAAATTTTACGAGTCACAAACTTATTTATATCCATTCTTTTATCCATTTATAATCAATTCCATTCACATTTTACCTTTAACGCGGAATTATACATTTTTTTTGGCAAGGCCGACGAGGTTAAATGGACCTCGACCATATATTGCTACACCAATAAGAACGACAAACAAACACAAGGAAGATGGAAAAACGGGGGACACTTGGCGCAGCAAGCACAGGGGTAAAACAAACAACAACAAACAAAAACAAAAGAAGACATTGATTACAAGCTATAGAGAAGAGAATCACGTATTCCAGGATCAATTGCATAAGTCAGTTGGCCCACACAAACCCTAATTTCACTCAAAACCCAACTTTTGAAGCTGCTGTCATTTTTTGCGTTTGCATTATCAAATAACCGAGCATTTCTCTCCCTCCAAACCGATGTTAAAAAGCATTTTAGCACTGCATTTAGGGTTCTTCCTCTGTCATTATTTCTATTGATGCTTTCGTAAATTCTTCTCCACTCTCTCAGGTTATCTATAGATACATTCCTCCTGTGAAACTTCGCCATAACTCTTTTCCAGATTTGATGAATATAGTGGCACTCAAAGTACAAGTGATCCACAGTCTCAGGCATAATATTGCAAAACTTACAGCGATTATCAATACTCATACCTAAACTAGCAAGTCTCGCAGATGTTAGCATCGCACCATTCAACACTTTCCAGAGCATTAGGTCATGTCTCAAGCTACTGTCTCTTCCCCACGTTCGTTTGCACCATCTCCACTTAGGGCGATCACCATTCTTCATCAGATATTCATATGTGTCTCCAATTCTGTAGGCAGACTTCTTATTGCCCCAAACCATACGCTTGGTAACATCAGTGATTGCATTATGACAACGTATCATGTTCCATATTTGTTGTATCCTAGGATTAGACGTTGAATAGCGCGTGTTTTGGAGGTTGTAAAGAGTAACACGAACTTTAGCTTCCTGATGTATTCCAGACTGTTGCATTTCACTGTGAGTAAGTTGACGTTTAAGAATAAGACCCGGTTTCAACCAGGGGTCTTCCCAAAAATTCACACTATATATGGGATTCGTGTTCAATAGCATTAAAGGAAGAACTTTTTCTTTGAGTTTGAAAATGCATTGCCACGTCCAACTCAAATTTTGAGGCTTAGTCATACTCCATATGCTTCTCCCCTTAATCACGTTCTTATCAGACCAAATAGCCCATAAGCTGTCAGTACTATTAAAAAAAGTGTCTATGTGTTTTGCAAAAGCAGCAATGTTCCAATTCTTTAAGCTGAGAATGCCCAGCCCCCCCTTGTCCATGGGCCTTTCCACTGAACAAAATTTGATCGGAGCTATGTATCTGCCTGTAACCCTGCCTTTCCATAGGAATCTCATCATAGCTCCTCTAATCAGTTTAATCAGTTTGAAGGGGAGAATATACGTTCTAGCCCAGTAGACTTGCATTGAGAATATCACTGATTTTATTTAGACAATATATTTTTATTATTCCATAAACATTTAAAATAAAATTTCAGAGTTTAAACAATTTCCCAAAATTTCAAAATCACTTTTGAAATCAACTACATCCAAAATCCTTTGGCAAATTCAATTATCCCTTTGAATTTCAAAACCAAACCAAGTTCGCAAACAATTCCAATTTTAAATATTCAGGTAGCAATTCTTCTCTTGGAAACTCGAAAATGAACACCGATGATGTCGCGACCATCATCGGAATTATTTTCCAGCGACCGAAAGATTTTAGGGCTTTTGTCTCTTTAACAACATTTCAAATATTTTTAATTTCCAAATCTCACAAGATTTCAAATTCAACACAAAAATATTTCCAAAATATTACTATTATTCCTCCAACCCTTTTGAAAACCGTTTTCAAACCCAAAGGAATTTAATTTTTTCTCAAAAATTCCAAATTTCAATTCCTTTAAATCTATATTCAAACATTCTCTGGAATTTTATCTCATTTCAATTTCAAATGGTTCTCTGGAATTCTATTTCAAAATTATAATCACCTTTACAGTTTACATTAACAAATCTCATTTGTATATGAAGTTTATTTCAATTTATAAATTACTTTTATAATCTACATCTCAAATTCCATTTTGTTATATAAATTTATTCTTCAACTTTGGTTATAAGTTTTCAATTTCTTATTCAATTTCTACACATTAGTGTTAATAATTTAATATTATCATTCCTTAACAATCAAGCATCCAAATACTATAAAACTTTACAAAAATTATATCTTTTATATACAATAATAATTTGGGTAAAATTATTTCATTTACCCTACATTAAAACAATACTGTGTCGAATTGTTCTATTCAAGTGTTTAGAGATCCCTATCAATAACATTAATTACTCGTATCGACCAGAATCCATAAACTACTCAATAAACCAATCAACACAATATAAAATCATTTTATATTCACTAAAAAATACGCGCTCATATCTATTAATACGCTCAAACTCAGTCTAGAGTACTATTGACTCTATTTCAATGAGTAATTTCCACCAGAGCCAAGGTTATCGCTAACCTAAGCTCCGATACCAACTGTAACGACCCGCAAATCCGTACCCCTTGAGTCAACACTATTCTACCAAAAACCAACCCATGTTGTACAATAATACGAACCATTTGGGTTAAAGAAGAAAATAGAAAAAAAAACATCAGAATCTAACCATCGCAGCGGAATAAAATATTATAGATATTAATGATCTTTACTCAAAAATCAAATATATTTGTTTATATATCACATCATCAAAGTACATCAATCACAGCTCAACATCAATATCATACAACTGGATACACAGCTACTCAACACAGCGGAATATAAATAAACAAGTACGAAAGTACGTATCGTTATCCAGCTCGTCTCCTGAGCTCCACAGCATCATATCCTGTATCCTATAATACTCGGTCTGACCCGAGCATTACAGTTAAATAACGCCCAAGTCAGTCTGGAATACCAGCGTGAGAAAATCACACTCAGTTGATTATTAAAGTTTCAAAAATCCTTTTGAAAACAAAAGCATCTCGTAAGACCACGCCACAAATAAACATGTCGAGTTTTTACCTTACGATAGCTAAAACGATTTTTATAGAAATCCTCTGATATTATAATAGGGTCTATATACAAATACTTATAAAATAGCCGAAATTGTTACATCTATTAAATTACAGCTACTAGCCAGAGAGTGGGTAATACAAACAAAACTCGTATAAGGCTCGTAGGGAGAATGGATTTCCAACTAATGACTAGGCACTGGGGTACCACCTATCACAATACGTGGCCTAGATCACAGTACCGAGGAGTATGCCCGCTCCCCTGCAACACAAGACCGGGACTACCCCTTACTGGATAATCCCGAGTGAGATCACCCCGCGGTTGGGATCAACAACCGCCCACTAAGCCGAAATAAAAAGGGACATCTAGACAGAGATGACTTCACCCTGCTTGGGTGCTACCCACCTAGCCTTGCTGCATAACCCCTGATTTTCAGTCATTCCCAGTTGATGAGTCTTGAGGTTAAGCGTTACCTTTTTAGAACATATCCTTTAGAATGCCCATCGCCCACCTGACGATGTTCCGAGAGCATTCATCCATACAAGTCCGTCCCGGGTTCGAACGGAACCGAAGGCACTATTGCTACTACATCCATTTTGGAAATATCCTCAGGATCAGTAGCGACTAGCCCTTGCACTTCACTGCTCCTTCTTCGAATCCAAACTCGTTTCCCACGAAACGAAAAAAACCGAATCAAAGTGGTTTTCGGGAAATAAATCTCGATCCCGGTCTCTTCGAAACGATCGGCGCATTTGGCCAATATTGATAGTTGGTTATTTAACTATCAATTAATATTCACAAACAACCATCAACTATTATTCCCAAAAATCTCTTCACAAGATAAATTTCCACTTTTCAAACCCTTTTGAAAACAGTTTCAAACTACCTTCCTTTCTTAGAATAAATTCCTAGTATTTTCTATTTCCACTGAAATCACCAAGCGTAAAACTTTAGATTTTTTTTAAATAATTTGAAACCACTATATTATAAAATATACCTTAACGTTTAAATTTGAAAACTACTTCAATGCTTTATTAAAAATATATTTATACTATAGGAATATTTGAAAATGAGGTTACTTTATATAATATTAAACTAGATTCTCTTTTAAACAAATATCAAGTCACTTTTACATAATTACTACTATAATAGATTAAAAGAAAATACTTACTTTAGAATTTAAATATTTTAGAAATAATAAATTTTCCAAACATGCCTTTTATAACTTCTTTAAAACTTTTAGCTTATGTTTAAAAATTTCAATGGAAACCATACTTGGCTATCCAGGGAAATACACTTCTCTTTCGCATCCCTTAAAAATAAATCACCATTTATTTTTAATCATATTTACCATTCCATAAATAAATTCTCACCTTGAATTTATTTCCCAAATCCACTTCGTTCTTATAAACTCAGTCTATAAATTTCAAAATTTCACTTTCCTTTAAATTTTAATTCTAAACACTTAAATAAATTTACAATCGATTTCTAATTTTACTCCACTTGAAATAAATTCCTTCACTTACTTCATCTATTTCAAAATCCATTAACTTTAAGATTTTATTTCCTTATTATGAGTTAAAACCCTTTAAAAATACCAATTTCAGATATCCAAAATTCCTTCTTATCCTTTAATTAAATTTAATCCTTAATTTAAAAATAATTTCTTTAATCTTTAAACTAATATCGCTTTAGTTTAAAATTTATTATTCCCCTGTTAATTCAAAATTCCCTCTTTTCCATATTTATTAGAATTTTGAAATCGCTTTTATTTTATTTTATTTTCAATCCATTATTAAATTTATTACAATTCCCGAGAATTATTTTACTTAAAATTTTATTCTTTTATTTCTTTTCACGAATCCAATTCTATAGATTTTGATAACTCATTATACTGAGATATTCAATCCAACAATACCATCCAATATTTCAATCATCAATAAAATCATCACAGGATATCAAATATTCATAACACAGAATATTAAATAATCTAAATATATTTGAGGAATCCAGTTGGATCCCTCCAACCTGTTTCCCTGCATCCACAGACGTTAGCACAATATAAAATACCAATTCCACTTCAAGGTGGAATATCGCAGTATATGGGATTAATAAAACATTATCCGCTATTATGCGGGGCATAGGGTCTCATCCGCTATATAATGCGGGAAATCAAACATTCCAAGATATATTATATACTATGATATAGCACATCAATCAATTCAACCATTCAACCAATTATTTAAATTTAACCATTTAAATTTAAATAGAAATCCAGAAGAGTGAGATTAACTCACATTAAATTTTGTTTGTAATCCATTACCATCGTGCCTTGTTTTCTTCATTATTTTACCTTGAATAAATATTGGATGATTTTATTAATATTCGAACAACTTGAACAATTAATTAAATTCGAACTAACAAATTTTCTTCTACGCAAATAATGTATATTTAACCCAATTCTTTTTATAATTACTTTAAGTAACTAAAAATTTAAATGAGCAAATTAAACAAGCAAACCACTTTAATACATTAATTTAAATTCAACTGCTAAGTTTAAAATGTGCATGTGCATACTTATGGTTATTATTATTATTATTTTTCCAAAGTACTATGTAACTTCTTTTCTGTACAAATAAAACAGTAAGTAAGTTTACTATTAATTACTTAACTCGGCTTTCCCCTTTTAAACCTTGCTGTAACTTATATTTTTTTTAACAAATATATACATATATGTATTACCGGTTAAGATTAAATAAAACAACATGTTAATACCTTACTGCCTCCAGCAAGTAAGAACACAACGACCCCCTCCTTTTGCAGCACTCGACGATGCCTCGCCACACCAGATTCCACGACCTCGATAGCTTCATCGAACTCGAACACAAGCCTCGCCTTGCTTCGGTCTAGTAATGTCGCGCCAGGGAACACCCATCGCGACAAAGTCACAAATTTTGCTTCGACTTCCTTTCCCGGCCTTCGATTTTGAACGAGAAATCAATATCTCCGTCGCGAGCCCTTCCTCCAATTTCGAGCATCCCCCACACGACGCCGACCACAACCCTCAAAGTCCAGTCACCATCACTATCTCGCGTCCGCGCCCTGGCCACGCGATCAAACTCTGGCATAATACAAACTTGACCTAACCCCTTTTACTCGAGCTTGAACAGAGGAGTCACGGAAGAAATCGCGAATGCTAATGGTTAGGGATTTGAGAAGGAACGAATAGATTTGTATAAGGGAGGCTTTCTTCTTTTATTATTATTATTATAGGAACGATTTTGAAAATGAAGGCCAAGAATGGTTCAATATCGAATAACTGAAGGGAGGAGGAGAGATTTGTTCGGCCATGATTTATATTATTACTTTTTTCTTTCTGATTTGAAAAGAAGGGTTCGGTTGTAGATATTAAAGAGGAAGAGAGGCCCGATGATGATGGCATGTACGAGAGGAGACAGCGATTTGAAGGAAAGGCAGCCGATGGTGATTAGCACGTGAATATATAAATAGAATTTTAAATAGAATTTTCGATGTAAATTTTCAACGCGTTTATATATCGTACACTCACATAACAACTCCAATCAATACGAAATTTGTAATCTGATGATAATTCAATATCAATGGAATTGGTTTCGTCGAATTCCGAGACTGTGCCTCGAAAGGCTATTTTTAAATTCAATTTAAACGATTTTTTTTTGAAAACTGAACAAATCACTGTTAAATTCAATTTTACAACTTCTATTATCTTCAGTGGTATCAATATAAATTGTACAAGCCTTCAAATTATTTTTAATAGGCTTAAAACCCCAAATTTCCTATTTTACCCAATTTTAAATTATTTAATTCAATAATTAAATTATCAAATAAATGGTGATATTTGAATTCAAGTTAAAATTTACTTTTAAATATTTAAAATCAATTAAATATTCTGATTTCAAATGCTTAAAAATTTTGGGTCGTCACAGTGTGTGCCGCTGAGAGCCAACAGTCTACGTTTGATTTTATATCGATAGACTGCAAGCTATAAAGACATAGCAAAAGTCGAGAGGCCGTGGGAGCCTAAGGCTACATTGGGACTTGACTGATGTAGTCTGCGACCTATGTAAAAGTGGAGAAGTTTCATTCTTTTGGCAGCGAAATTCGAGGGCGCGGATGCCTACAGTTACATGGACTTTTGCTGCGATGGCAACGTAACCCTGGATGTAACTGCGATTTGTAGCAGGTTCAATGGCGTAATCGAGGGGCGCGGAGGCCTACAGTTATCTATGGATTTTTACCGGTATGGCAACGTAACCATTGGTTTAACTGCGACCATAGATGGGGGTGATGATTTCCAGAGCATTCCCACCAAAGAAATTTCCTCTATTTTAAAAATGTTTTCTATATCTTTATAAAGTTTTCAAAAAAAAATTCCAAGTATTTTCACTTGGTGTTTGAATTGGGTCTGCTAAGTACTTAGAGATTTTTAGTCCTACGCCAGATCAACGTATGACCGAATTTTTGTGAGAACAAGGATGGACTGGTTGAGACATCGAGTTATAAAAAACAATTTTATAATATTATATGGATTTTAAAAGTATTTTAAAAGTAATCAAAGGATAAATTATCTGATTTAAATTATTAAATATAAAAAATTCTGGCTTCGTTCCTTTTTTAGGACGAAAAGATTCAAATCGGGGAGGAATGTGATAACCCAGATTTTAGAACATCTGATAATTGGATAATTAACCGGTTTATTTAGTTGAACAAAAAAAATTCTGATAACAACAGATATCTGGATGTAAATGAATTTGAAAATATAACAAAAGTTGAATTCTATATTTTTAACACTTAGGATAGTATCAATATTTATTTATTATTAAAGTATTATAGCTTAAGGTTTAAAATAGCGTATAAATATAAGGTTTAATATGCTTTCTTTTAAAATTTCTTGAACAAAAAATGGTTGTATATATGCGTGTGTGTGTATATATATATAAACATAGATTAATAGAATAAATATAAAAACACATAACACCTAAATTAAACATACAAACATAATACTTAAATAAATATAAAGACATAACTTCATTCATTAAAACATTGTAAGCTTTGTAATATATACAATTAACATTATAGCTAAGGTAACATGCACAATAATAAGTGGCATGGTTTCTTATAACTTGAAATATTAATAAGGGTAAAGTATAAAGATAAATTAATAATACATATATATAAACATAAACCTAATACAAAGTAATTTAAAAAAAAATAACATGCATTCCACAAGTGTAAGAAGATTACATATAACAATAACAACTGTAAACAAACTTTAACACACAATTAACAAGTGTGAAGATGAAATATTTTCTTTCTTTTTAATGACCTTTGTATGTATAGCAAAAAAAAGTCTTTCCTCTCTTCTTCTTGAAAAATCAAAGCAAAATAAATACCTAAAAAGCAAAACCAGAGGAGATAGAAATCAAAAAAAATCAAGACTGGAAATGGATCTAAGGAAGTTTAACCAAAACTGGAATCAAGTGAAGAAAAGATTCAACTCTTATACATCATGCAAGATCAACTCGGTAGGGATGCAAATTCAACTTAACAATTCAAGGAATCAACTCAACAGCAAAAAAAAAGTGAGTATACATTTTATTTTAAAAATCCTAAGTAAATTAAATTCTGATCATATGATTCTTTGAATGACTTGTATTTGGCATGTATATATATAAGTGTAGGATCATGTATGTTGTTTGGTTTAACAGTGCAAGTTGTGCTTCCGTGATTCAAATTACAGAGTCTAAGATAAATCAAAATTCAAATCTCCTTATCAAATCTCTGAGGAGCTTTTGTCTTCAACAGGATAAGATTGTTTAAGCATAATTGAGTTTTAAAAATATGATTAAGTACTTTAGGTTTGAAATCTGTTGGAATCAAGAAAAATACAGTGAAAATTTTAATAACATGTAAAAATCAAATGTTGCAAGTTGTTGATTCAATTATATAGTTTAAATCGACTCGGAAAAATATGAATTTTAAAAAGGAAATCATGATTTTTAGTGTTGTAACAAGTGAGTAATCTTGGGTTGACCAGAAAGTGGTTTCTGGGTTTTTTCTGGCGATCGGTGGTCTCGAGGTGCACGGGAACTTCGCTGAAGGTAGGTGGAAGTCTGGTGGACTCGGCAAAAATGCAAAGTGAATTTATCATTTATGGTTGCAGTGGGAGATCGTCGCGTAGGGTTTGGATGAGTTTTCAGGACGAGATTGGATTATGGGTCGTTGCACCATCGTCGTGGCTTCGGAGGAGGCCAATCATGGGGGATAAGAGAGAGAAAGGGCTTGGGTTAAGCTCCAGGCGGGATATCATGAACTTAGATGATCGGAATTGGGTGGTGTCAGGTAGGATAGGCGGTGGGGGTTTTTCTGTCTGGTGGGTTGAGTAGTTCGTTTTCGATCTCATGATCAATCGAAGGATTTGGGTGATCGAGAGGGAAGTGGGTGACAAATTCAACTTGGTGGCGTTCGTGTCGATGATTGGAGCGTCGTAGGCCAGTCGCGCACGTGCATGGATCTGGCTGCATATCTGGGTAATTTGGGATTTGGGAATGAAAGTGGTAACTCGGGTCTTGTCTCGAGTATTTTGCAAATCGGCTTGAAGCAGAAGAAGGGGGGAGGTAAATTGGTGCAAGGCTCAGGAGAAATTCATTTTGCCTCGGGTTTGAAAATTTGGAATCAGATTTTCAGTTTCTTTTTTAAAGGAGAACATTTTTAAGGTTTAGATTTAAAAAAATAAAATTATGTACCAATTTTGAATTAAAAGAAGGCAAGTTTAAAATCAAGAATAAATCAAGTTTTAGGACTACTTCCATATATAATATAAATGTTTATTTAACATTTGTTTTTTTAAGAAGGAATATGACTTGATTAGCTTAAATTTGTAAGTTATTCTGAACTTAATGTAGAAATGGAATCAAGTGTTAATTAAAGGGATAAAATGTTAAAATTTTATATATGATTAATGATTAAGTATTAACAAGATAAATGGTTTATCTAAAAGGATAATTAAGGTTTTGATGTTTAAGATAAATCAAATTAGAGATAAATTAATTAGTAGTTAACAATTAATTAATTGGTCATTAGAGATTATCAATATGAGTAATTAGAGAATAATTACTTGAATGATAATTTCTCGATGTAAGTAATTAAAAGATAAATTTGTTAAGGATAAATTAATTTAATTAATATTTAAAGGTTAAATTAATTTAGGATAATTAACCAATGAGTTAATTACTTGATGGGAGAAATTAAAGGTAAATTACTTAAGGAAAGTAGTTAAGTATTTAATTACTCAGTATTATTAATTAAAGGATTCATTAATTAATTAAGAGTTTAATTAATTAATGTAAGTAAATAAGAATAAGTAATTACTGAATACATTCAAGGTTGATTCATGAATGTGGTAAATTAATTAAAGGCCAATTACTGAATGTAATTAGAGAGGATAATTAAGGGATGATTAATTAATGGTTTGCAATTAATTATTGTTAATTAAGCAAGACTAAGAGTGATTAAAGTAATTAATTTGATTTAATTACGAATGGGTGACTAATTAATCTTGCTTATGAATGACTGGTTGATATTTCTGATATGAAATGTTTGTGATATGATATGTTTGTCTTGAACAGTGACTATATGGTTATCTATCGATGATGAATTGCTGTGTAAAAAGTGACATCTTTTATTTAAAGATTGAATTGTTCTTCACTTGAATAACGTGGGTTAAGATGGCATTGAATTCGAAGAGACTAGAGTCGGGTATTAGTATATACCCGAAACCACTTCGATTTGTAATCTATAATAATTCTGTACATATTTGATATGTGAAATCAATAGGCTGGAATGGAATGATTTAAGTGAATTGGAACATTTAATCTATGTTTTGGTAATTAAAAATTGATGTGTGTATTAAGCATTATCTATACCAAATTTGTGAATTTGTAAAATTGATACGAGTTACCCTGGGTTTTATGTAAGTTTTATGTTGTTGTATTTCTTGTTAGATGGGTTTACTCACGCCGGTTTCCAGCTGATCTAGGTATTACTTTGATGCAATGGTTAGGTCAGACCGAGTATTACAGATTTTCAAGTAAGGACGTTCTGAAGCTCAGGAGGCAAGATGGATGGCAGGAACGTATGGAGAGTTTCCGCTGTGATATGTTGTAGTATCTGAGGCATGATCGTATCTGTCCAATGTTTGTGTTTATGTGTAACTCTAATATATTAAAGTGTAATTTGATAAGTACAATTTTCCTTTGTAAACTGGTATTATCGATATTATATTTTATCCGCTGCGAATGTGAGATTGTGCTCTGGTGTTTCTGTTCTTCTTCTTCTATCTCTTTTCTTCTTTTCTCTAACTATCTGGAATTTTCGGGATTGAAAATTCCGAGTCGTTACAAAACCGAAGAGTGTGATGGAAATTCGTAGCTTTTCTGGACTGGCGGGCTATTACTGTCGGTTCATAAAAGAATTTTTCTAAAATTTCCGTACCTCTTACTAGTTTGACAAAGAAGGGAGTTAAGTACATTTGGTTAGACAAATGTGAAGCTGCTTTCCAGAAATTAAAAGAACTCCTTTTCGATGCTCCTATTCTTGTGATTCCTTGTGGGAACCAAGACTTAATTGTTTATACCGATGGAAGTCATGTTGGTTTGGGACTTGTACTCATGCAAAGCGATCGTCTTATCGCTTATGCTTCTAGGTAATTAATGCATGCCGAGACCAGATATGCTGCTCACAATTTAGAGTCGCGGCCATTGTTTTCGCCCTTAGAATTTTGCGTCATTATCTTTTGGGAGAGAAAATTGTTCTCTACATCGAACATAAATCTTTGAAGTATTTATTTTCTCAAAAGGAACTTAATTGCTTCAACAATGTTGTCTTGAATTTCTTGCATCTTATGATTTTTATAATCTTTATACTCCCGGAAAGGGAAATCATGCTGTCGATGCCTTTGGTATTAAACAACAAGCGGTGGTTTCCATGATGATATCCAAATGGAATGAACTCGAGACTTTATCCACTTGTGAGATTCGAGATTGTGAATCCGATTCATGTTTATCTCTTGTTTTATGTAGCCTTGAGGCTCATCCTTCTCTTTTAGACCGCATCCTTGAAGCTCAAAAGCAAGATCCTGAATTGGCTCTTCTTAGCCAAAGTTGTAGGGATAAAAATGATATTGATGGTCTGAAAGACTTTAAAATCAATGCTCGTGGAGGCGTTCGAAAATTTGGCAGACTTATTGTGCCAAATATTAGTGATATTCGTAAAGACATTTTAGAAGATTCTCATCGTTCTAAATTTACCAATCATCCTGGTAGTAGTAAAATGTACGTAGACATGAAACGACTTTGTTATTGGGATGGAATAAAATCTGATATTGCTAACTTTAATTAATATTGCATGACTTGCCAACTCGTTAAGGCCAAGCATCAAAGGCCCGGTGGGTTATTGCAACCTTCGGACATTCCAGTTTGGAAGTGGGATCAAGTCTCCATGGACTTTATTGACAATCTTTCCTATTCTCGTTCGGGTCATGACAGTTTATGGGTTCCTTTTATTCCCGTTTGGTCTAATCGAACCGTATCTCTTTTGGCCAAACTTTATGTTAAAGAAATTGTTAAATTATATGGAGTTCCTAATTCTATTGTTAGTGATCATGATCCATTATTTACTAGTGGATTTTGGAAAGGTCTTCAAAATACTTTGGGAACAAACCTTAATTTTAGGACCGTTTATCATCCTCAGTTCGATGGACAATCAGAGCATGTAAATCAAACTCTTGAAGATCTTCTTCGTGCATGTGTTCTTGATTTTGGTGGAAGTTGGGAAGATCGCATTTCTCTTATTGAGTTTTCTTACAATAATAGCTTCCAATCTAGTATTGGTATGGCAACTTTCGAGACACTCTACGGAAGGCCATGCCGATCTCCTTCATGTTGGTTTGAAGCCGGTGAGAAGCCGGTTTTAGGTCCAGATTTTATTCGTGGTGCCACAAAAAAGATTGACCTTATTCATCATAGGATGAAAGAAGCTCAAAGTAGACAAATATCATATGCCGATAACTGAAGAAGAAAATTGGAATTTTCTGTGGGAGACTTGGTATTCATTTGTGTTTCACTTATGAAGGGTGTTGTGCATTTCAGTCGATCGGGAAAATTAGCACCTCGTTATAGTGGCCCATTTCCCATCACTAAACGTATTGTTTCTGTGGCTTATCGCCTTTTATTACCGGCTCCGTTTTTCGCTATACATGACGGATTTCACGTCTCTCAACTATCGAAATGCCTTAGATATTTCGACTTAATTCTTGAGCCCGGTATTATTGAAGAAATTAAAGTTTCACCTAATTTGACTCATGATCAACATCCTATTCGTATCGTTGCTATGGAGGTTAAACGCCTTCGTAATAAAGATGTTCAGCTTATGAAAGTTCAATGGTCCATACATCCTGAAGATTTTTCTTGGGAATCCAGAGAATTCATCGAGCAAACACTCTGGATTTACTCTCTTGTGATCCTTAAGGTGAACTTCTCACTTCAAAATTTTCTTTTATGATGTTATGCATTATAGTGGGTTTTATTCATTTCTTCTTCTAAAGTATTACGAGGATGCAATTTTTTTAAGGAGGGGAGTATGTAACAACCCGCATATTTTACGATTATACATTTAAATATTTCATTTAAATATAGTGTCGTTGGTTGAATTTAAAGTCCGAAATGTGAATTTTTGTAAATAGTTGAACCTGGAAATAAGACCATTTCCATTTAGTTCAAAACGACATTTACAACTTGTTTGAGTATAAACATCGATGTGTCTGGAGTTGATTAGAATTTTGGTATTTTCATTTGGGTTTTGGTTTGTGTTCTAGCTCACTTACCCAACAAGTTAACTCAAACTCCTCTACCAAATATCTGAAATTCTCTACTCTTCATTCATTCTACTCCTCATTTCCTAACACTCAAGCTAAAGACAAAAATGGGGAAAAGAGGAGAAATCAAAATTCCTAAGCACTAGATTCTTAGGAAATTAATATCAAGATCCAGAATTAATGAGAAGCTTAGATAAGCCTCCTCTTCATCTTCTCCATCTCAGTCTCTCTTCAATTTTCAAAAATTCCTATAACCTAACTTAGGAAATCTTTGCATTTGATAAAAGATTGAAGATTCTAGAGTTGTAGTGAAGTGGAATTGGTCTTGCTTTGTTTTAGAGCTTCTCATTCCTTGTTTTTGAGTTAAAGGTGAGTTCTTGAACTCACATCTATGTCTATACCTTTGATGGTTGTTAGATATGAATTTCTAACATCTATTTCATGTTCGTTTTCTTTTGAATTGAAATGGTTTGGTGAATTTTTCAATTTTTGGTATTTTGAAGTCAAAATCTATGAAAAATTCTACTAAGGATGTTTGGATATGTTGTTTTGAGTGTATTGAAGAGCCTATAGGGTTGGGCTGTCGTTTGGCATAGATCCCTATCCTCCGTTGCTCGTTCGATCGCTTCCGAACCTATTTGACCATTAATGGCCTAGGTTGATTTTTGCCCTGAGCTTCAGCTCAGACGTCTGGGAAAGAACTCAATCGTCCGAGTCATCGGAATAAAAATTCCAGACTTATAGCTTAGACGTCTGAAGTTATTCCTAAACGTCTGGGCGATCTGGAAGAAAATTTCCAGATTCTCATCTCAGACATCTGGGGAAACCACCGGATGTCTGGCACTGTTTAATTCAGCCAATTTGCCTATTTTTCAGTGGATTTCCGTTTCAATCGATTTTTTGCTAATCTGGTTGGTTGTTGTCATTTATTATCGACTTTGATGACTTCTTTTCTGGATTTTTGAAAATATCCATTTGATGGATTTGATATCGACTTTTTTAGCTTTGATTCACGTCGTCGGATGTGAATTTTTGGTGATAGATTGTTTTTATAATTGTTTCTATGATTTGTCACTTTAAAATACAAAGGTTTCTATACTAGTAGTAAATACTCAAGCTCTTTCATAAAAATGATTTCAACATTTCTTTTAATACAAAGCTCGTTTTCAAAATCGTTTTCCAATCTGTTGGTATATACAAACCTTTACCTCATTCGTATGAGAAATCCAATTAAACGACTTAGCAAAACAAGTGTTATGAAACGCTTGCGTTTACTTTGTCGGTTAATTCTTAGACTTGTTCGATTGAAATCTTGTGACAATTTTCGAGTGGAAATATATAATTTGTCCGTAAATATTTAAGTTAAGCCTGTGGTTATAGGACATGAAGCTAAACTCTTTTATTTACTAGCTTAGTGTAATTTACACTTCTTATTGATCAATGCCGATCAATTTATGGTTTAAACTAGCGATATGAGATGTCTCTTTGTCAGCGTAGGGGACTATACCCCGTTCTATGGAGCTTCGTCTTATTTTTGTGGGCTAGCAACCCATGCTCTTTTTTTGGAATTCGATTCATTGGACGTACCATTGTACTACGTCGTTGTTCCGGCTTATTTGAGTTTCAGGTTCCTCGGGTGTACTGTTGTACTACATCGTTGCACCGGCTCTATGGGTTAGCGACTCATGGGATAGCATCCCGTTTGTGATACACGTGGTTGTGAGTTTTCATGCTTCCGTCTGTGACAGGCCTCCCCCTTTGTGTTTTCTAGATTTCTAATTATTGATTTCTAGAATTTGTGTTTCACCAACTTTGAAGATATGCATTGATAAGCTCTATCAACTATCTATGGTTTGGTGAATAAAAATAAAGAATATGACGTTCTTTTTTGGATATGAGAAAATTTGAGATATTGTATGATTTTTTTTGTTATCATATATATTTGTCATATTCTTATCCTATCTCATCTTATATGATATTTATAGCCAAACTGATCCGTTTATTATTTTTCTTCTTAAATAATACTCAGGTCAGACCCGAGGTATTTCAGGTGATTCTACCTGACTTCTTATTAGGGACCGACATCTGACTTTTAGCTAACTACTTTAGCTTAGTAATTTTTGTTTTTATACATTCGAGATAGAGACTTCTTGATGTATACATATTATTTTGTCTAACACTTATACCTATTCTTTTGGGATGCAGTGGATCTTATATGACCACTACTTTGATGTACACTTCTATGTGTTATATTCATATCTATGTCCGCCTTAGAGATGTGAATATCTGTGGCTGATTTTGTGTTATGCTTATTTTATATTTGTTTCCGAAGGCCACATAGCCACTGTGTAGTAGCTTTGAGATTGTAATTGATATGTCGGATTTCCTCTTGAATGAAATGCATGATATACTATCTGAAATATCGGTACTCTCACAAAGCAATTCCACAGATGGTCGCTCCTCAATAGCCTTTTTCTTCATACTAACTGACGGCATTACCCAGTAGTGTCCTTGGTTAATGTGAGTATAGAGGTGGGGTGTCGCATAAGTATTTTTATATTCAAAATTTCATTTAATACCTTCAAATTTAAAATAATGTTTATGGTATTTGAAATACCAAAATTAAGGCCAGTGCTACTATAACATCCAACGGTTCAAATCATCACACAATCTATATTAGATTATTCACACCAATCGTATATCACTGTATATGAAAAACAATCAATATATATTTGAGGAATCCAGTTGGATCCTCCAACCCGTTTCCCTGCATCCAAAGATATTAGATAACTTAAATACCAATCCCACTTTGAAGGGGATATCGCGGTAATGTAGCGTCATCCGTTATTATGCGGGACGCATAGGGTCTCATCTGATCCAATAGGCGGGGAATATATCCAACTACTAATATATATATATATATATATATATAATACTATATATACAACAACTTCCAACTAAATGAATACATATAAATTCAAACAATCACATAATAATAAATTTTAACTATTTAAAATTTAACTAGTAATCCAAAGATGAGTGAGATTTACTCACCTTGATTTTTATTTTTTTGACGAACATCCAGATTTTAAATTATCTAATTATCAGTTGACTCCAAAAAATTCCAAATTATTTCCTGCTTGTATTTTTCTCATCTACAAATCCAAACTCGTCCTATTTTCTGGATTTTTGGCTTCGTATGAAATTTTATTAAATTAATTAGCTACCACAATTTCAAATATTAATTTAAATAACTAACAAAAATTAAATAAATTTCAAAACTTTCCTCCCTAGCTTGAACAACAGACCAGACTTCCTTCACACACCGTTCAAAACCAGACCCTCTGAGCTTCCATCACCAAGCACAACCATCCTCCAAGCGCTTACCTCCTTGCTATGACCAATCGCGATTCTCCTCCTACGCATGTGAACATGCAAGTCGCGATATCGACCAAACCTAAACGCATGACTACTTGCATCGCTTCCCCTCCGTCCATCACCTTTCCCTATGCATCGCCGCCTCGCGATTCGACTTTGATCGGTTAACTATTTTTTCAAGTCGATTTCGAATGAATTTGATTTCAAAGCTTGCACGAATACGAACTAATGAGGGATAGGAAGAGGATGTCATGTTTAAATCAATAGGTGGGAAGAAGAGGTCTGCATATAGGAGTTATAGGTCGGCCTAGGGTAGAACAGGGTGGCTTTGAAATGACAAAAGACGACTACAAGGTTAAATCAATATAAATATATTCTATTTAATTTCAAAATATCTGGATATTTATTTCTAATCCTTATCGAGGCATGCCGTCCGGCATTTCTAATGTTATACCCCTATTCTGAATGCAATGGAACAAGTCTCGAGTTCTAATTCGATCGTATGCAAAAGATAGCTTTTTAAATTTACTATTTAAATTAAATTAAATTATTTCCAGGCGTTTTCAGATCATGTGACCACATGGTGATTCCAAATTCTATGAAATTTGAAATACGATAATAATACAATATAATGTATCCAATGGAACTGGTTTTATCGAATTCCTAGGCTGTGCCCGGATCACTATTTTAATGCGTCGATTAAATCGACGATTTCAAAGCTTGATGAAATCTCTTGAAATTCCAGTTTTTAAAACCTTACTAACTAAAATCAAATCTAAATAGAACTTTTGTCAACATTAGAAATCATTACGATAACATTCAGCCCAATTTTCAATTATTCACTATTTCCATATTACGATATATCGTTATATTCTAAAATCTAAATGTTATTTCTCGAAATCAACCAGTAACTCCATATTCAAAATGAATTTATATTTCAAACTCAACATTTAAAACCATTTAAATATTCAAATTTAAACGTCAAAAAATCCGGGTTGTTACATCCTTCTCCTTAAAAGAATTTCGTCCGCGAAATTGCTAAGGCAGGAAAAATGTTCCAAACCCATTACTTTTTCAAAACCCACTTAGTTAAAACTCGACATTCAGTTTTCCAAACCCTTTAGTTTCATTCCAAACATTTACTTTCCATTTCTGATCCAAAACCCTTTCTTTCAATTTCAATTCAAAATTCACTTTTTCAGTTAACAAATTTTTTTCTAACACCCTAAATTTTCAAAATTTTTTGAAAGAGTCTCCTTTGTACGGATGGGCCTTTTGCAATATGAAAAGAGAGAAAAAATATATATACATCGACCCATACGGTCGAAAAACATGCAATTTGAGTGACCAAAATCTAGCCAAATGGTCTTCTTGTACTTGTACTTACTCAATTTAAATGCGTAAGTACCAAATCATGAAATTTAATAACATTTCATTTATTTGAATAGTTAAACACATGAATTCCATAAGCAATGCATGCTAAACATATATTTATAAGCAATTATAAGGTTCCGAAACTCATTTAATTACTTTCAATCGATCCATATACCATTTCATTCAATTTCTAAATGATTTACAACCAAATTTACTTGCATTCAATTCACATTTATATCTAACATATTCATATCCATTTCAAATTGACTAAAAACCAATTTAATCACTTTCTATTGACTCAAAAAAAATTATTTACTTTCGTTTACGTCATACAACAATTTTTATGTAAATTTGGAGATATTCATTTAAATTGAATAACTGTTTTAGTTTTTAGCGATCCTAAATCGATTTCAAATCAATTTATATTCAATTCCATTCCGTTTCAAATTTATTCACAATCGATTTGGTTGCATTCTATTCATATCCATGGTTCTTATATTCAAATTCGTTTTATTAAGCTCGGAATCATTCCATGCTATTTTATTAAATGACAATTTCACAATTTTATTTGAGCCAAGCTTCCATCTAAAAATATTAACTTAAGTTAACACGTTTATTTTCAATTAATTCAACTATATAACTTAAGTTTATTACCCTTGCACCCAAATTCCATTTCAAATTTTGATTGATTCTTATTCAATCAAATTCCATTCCATTTACTAATCAATTTAATTACTTCATTCACTTAATCCACTTCAAATTTTCGTTCCATACTCGAATTCATTCTCGAATTCATTTAAATAATAATT
Organism: Allium cepa; assembly: GCA_030765085.1. Taxonomy (NCBI): domain Eukaryota; kingdom Viridiplantae; phylum Streptophyta; class Magnoliopsida; order Asparagales; family Amaryllidaceae; genus Allium; species Allium cepa. The sequence goes on along the minus strand of CM060934.1, from coordinate 949,632,946 downwards.
AAGGCCATATTCAATTTATTTACACTTAAATTGAATTTATTTATAACTTAAGCCATCATTATTTCAATTCATTACTATTTTATTAGACAACGTCTCAAAATTCACTTATAATTAATTCGAATATTATTTATAGCTCAAGTTTTATATTCATTTTCAATTTCCATTCACAATCCACTTAACTTAAACAAGTCAATTTTCGTTCCTATATTCAATTAACTAATTGGTTTATCTAATTAGTTCACTTCTATTTTATAATTCAATATATAATTTTATTGAAAAAACCACTTCAATTGGTTTGACTTGAGTTCAAACTCATTTTATAATTCAAGTTTGGATTTTTATTTCTTCACTAGAATTTCAAACCATTTTTATTTTGGTATTTCTATTCCACTTTCCAATTTTATAAGTTATACAACTTATTTTGTATTTATTATTAACTCAATATTATACATCACCTTATAGCTTAAATATATATTTATTCCATTAAATCCAATTTTTGTAAGCTATTCAACTTATTTATTCACAATTCCATTATTTTCTTTTCCACTTAAATTTTTATTCCATTCACTAATCTATAACTCATAGTTATATAACCCCTTCACAATTCTTATTTATATCCGCTTCAATTCTAATCCAATTCAATTTTATTCAACTTAGCTCAAGTTAAATTCCATTCAAACTACTTGCTCAAGTTAAAATTAAATTATACAACTCAAATTCTAGAATTTAAACACCCAGTTTTATTTCAAATCATTTTGAAACAATATATATATATATATATATATATATATATATATATATATATAACTCTTGTTTTAATGAACCATCTCCTTGGAATTTCCAAAATCAACTTGATTTCATTCGAAACAAATTTCCTTCGGATTTTCTAAAACAACACTTGTCTTTCAACAAAAGTCTACATATAAAATTATTTCGGTGGTAATCCGTCACTTAGAAACTCGAAAAAAAACACTGATGATGCGACCGTCATCACCAGAATTATTTTCCAGCGACTGTAGTGAGTTCGGTGCTTCATCGCTTCCAAAATTCCATTTAAAACCAATTTTCTATTCAAAAACAATTCACAATAATATTAACATTATTTAATTCAAAAATATTTCCAAAATAACACCAATTTCATTCCCATAACACTTCTGAAAATATTTTCCAAACCTTCCGGTTTGAATAGATTTTTACTTTTGACACATTTGTATAAGTCATTCTTATACAATTTAATTTTGGTTTTTTATAAACCGTTCTAACTTTTACAACTTTGTTTGATTATATAATAACAACCAAACGCACAAATATACTATAATAATTTCAAAAAATTATTTTTTTCGTATCAAAATGCAATTTGGGTAAAATTATTTCATTCGCCCGCTTTAAAACCATTCTATGATAGTTTGCCATGTTCAAGTGTTTAGAAACTCATATCGATTTAGTGGTGTCCCGCTACTCGACCAGAATTTATATGCCACTCAACAGATAAATCAACAAAATATAAAACATTTTGTATTCACTAATAAATACGCTCTCATATCTATTAATACACTCAAACTCATTATAGGGTACTACTTACCCTATCTCTAATGAGTAGTCTCAACAAAGTCAAGTTTCTCACTTAACCTTCAGCTTTGATACCAAGTGTAGCAAACCGAGATTTCGATCCTTGAAAATTAACATAAATACTTTCACCGTATAACATGCCAAATATCCAAGTGATGGATATTCCGATTGTTAGGGGTAAAGAAGAAAGAGATAGAAGAAGAAAAGAAACATCAACACAGAATCTCACAATCGTAGAGGAACATTATATAATATATAATAACAGATCTTTATAAAAAAACGATAACTATTTTATATTTACAATCATCGGAGTATAATAATCAATACATCAGTTTGGACAGTTATAATAACTTGTCCTAACCAGTGTTGACTGTACAGTCTACACACACAGCGGAATATAATTAAGTACGTGGTATACATCTCTGTCATCCAGCTCATCTCCTGAGCTCCATAGCATCCTAACCTGAATCTGTAATACTCGGTCTGACCCAAGCATTGTAATAAAATAACACCTAAGTCAGTCTGGAAAACCAACGTGACTAAACACTCAATTTGAATTGTTAATATCAAAATCCTTTAAAAAAAAAAGTTATCTCGTAAGACTGCGTCGTGCATAAACATGATGGTTTTTTCGCTTACGATAACAAAAACATTTATAGAAAATCCAGTGATATTATAATAGTGTCTAAGTACATATACTTATTAAAATAGCCAAAATTGTTACATTAATTAAAATCCAGCATACTAGGCTCTACAATTAAAATCGTAAAGGCTTATGTGGTTTTTGGATTCCATACAATGACTAGGGTACCATCCGTCACAGTACACCTCTAGAAAATGTAACAGGGACCTCGCCGGGATCCCCTACCAACACAAGACTGGCCTACCCTAACCTAGATAGTACCTGTTACTCGGCACTTTGGCCCGGCTGCATGGAGACGGTCGTAGAGCCTATGGATTAACCTAGACAAGATTCAAGCTAAGAAGGGATTGCAAGTATAAGAGACCAGTTTAACTAAAATTTGGATCGGCCTATACACATGGATCGGCATGTTCGGCACTGGCCCGGTCGAAGTTGACCGACGTTAAAGTGTAGGCTTGGTGGGTCGGCCAGAATGGGTAAGGCAAAGTGGTTCGGTCGAGAAGGTTTCAGACCTAATGGATCGAGGTGGATTTGGTTCGACCCTGGTCGCTCGGCTAATTGTGGCCTGGCCTTAAAGGCACTAAGTCATGCATTACTCGGTCAGGGAAGGCCATATATCGTTCAGGCTGGATAGGTCAGCACCTGTCGTTCAGTCCAGATGTTTCAGCAGTTGTCGCTCGGTCAAGGAAGGAAACCCGTGCATGGGTCGGCTAAAGTGTTTTGTTCGGTCTTGTTTCGGCGTTCATGGTTCGGTCATAATAGTTAAGCATCCCTGGTTCAGTGCATAGCAGGGGAGTTGGTAGTTATCATTTTCACACCAAAGAGAGGCGATCACCATGTCATTGCTTTGAGTCACATCACTACTCGCTTGAAGTCCCTTGAGAAGTTGCTCGAGTCATTTATCAAGACGCCCCAGTTCGGCATTTGTCGCTCGGCCAAAGTCTTTCAGCATACCTAGTTCGGCTGAATAAAAATTATCATATGTGGGAAAAACTACCTCGGCCTCGAGCCTACATAGGGGATCAGCTTACCTTTATCTATAAATAAAGGGGCAAGGGTACAGTTAAAGGGATCTTTTTTGGGGAACTCTAAGGGGACACTGCCATTTTTTGTATTCATCTCTTTTCTATTCAAACTTGCGTTCAAGTTGTTTGTTTATGGATTTTATCTATGCTCAACTGATCAGTAAAGTAATAAAGATCATATTCGAAGTGGACGTTGGCAATTATGTCAAACCACTATAAATTTGGTGTTTCGTTTCTTGTTGTTATTTTTACATTCAATTACGTTATTCCTTAGTTTTAATTTACCTTCTTCATTACTCTCCCTACATAACTCTATTCAAGGGTGTCAATGACCAATTTTGATGCCAACATTTTGGTGCTTTCACCGAGAACGAGCATTCTCAGACTGTTAGGATCTACTTTGTCGCTAATGGATTGAAAGAATCCCTCAAAGGAGATCCAAGGTTATTCTCAAGAGTTTATAGATTCTATTCAGAGTTTAGACAGAAAACTCTAAGATGGGAAGACCACGTACCAGATCAGCCTCCCGCAATGCGGATGTCAATGAGACTGCCAGCATCCAACAAGTGGGACCCAACAATCAACAAGCTAATCCAAGTGTAGGAACCGCCACTGTCCTAAACTAATCAGAAGTTGCACCAGGGCAAAGTTCAAAGAGCTGATGAGAGAACTTGTGGAAAGCAGGAGACGGTTTAATAAGAAAATTCAAGCTAACGCCAATCTCATGATCCAGATTGCTCGACAATAGCATCAGAATGCTGGAGGAAGCCCTTCTTCCTACTTATCATCTGGTAGCTCCGCTTCATCTGATGAACATCACAGGAATAGAAGCCGTAGGGTTGAAACAGCACGAACAAGTGCGGCAGAACAGTCCAACAGAAATGGTTCGGGTTCCCTATCAAGAACCATGGCCCGTCATCTGCACTTGGGAAATGACATGCAAATTGGAGTGGGAAACTTAAGACTGGAGCACAGGTGGAGGCCGGTCCATCAAATCATTGGGGAAGTAGCGAAGCAGGTCCCAGAATGTGCATTCGAAAGATCACTTAACAAGGAAGCACCAGCCGAAGCGACCATGCAGGATGGATTCCAACTTGCCACCTCTCATTCAGACCCTGGATTTATCAGCTATGCTCAGACAATTGATGCAGGGTTTATCCAACAATGACTGGGGCATATCTAGGAGTTATACTCCATTATGGATGATATCCTACAGGCTGAATGCCCCCGGATGTTCAGTACGCCGACTATTCCAGCCTATGAAGGGAAGACGGATCCCCGGCAGCATGTAATTTGATTTGAGTGGATGATGGACTCGGTTAGGGAAAATGATGCGACTAAATGTAGATGTTTACCAGTAATCTTATCCGTAATATCTACCATGTAGTTCACCAGACTTCCTCCACGATCGATCTCCAGTTTTGACGAGTTAGCGATGAAATTTATGGAGTAGTTTAAGTTCCGTACCACTCGCCCAAAGGATGTGATGTCTTTATCTAGTGTAATCCAGACTCCAGGGGAGTTGTTAAAGGAATATTTGTAAAGATTTCACGTTGCTTCTACTAAAGTTAGAGACTCAAATGACCATGTTATTCTTATGGCAGTGACGCGAGGGGTAGAACCGGACTCAGAGTTTGGTGATTAGCTGGCAGGAAAACCCCCGACTACCCTAGAACGTTTTTATTCAAAGGCGAACCAATTCATGAGAAAGGAAGAGGCCAGGTAGACAAGGCGAAGTAGTGCACCAGGGCCTAGCAAGGGGACGGCGCAAAGCAACATTACGGTAAAGCAATCTGACGACAACTCTAGTAAGGTCCATGTCAACGTTGAAAATAAGCCAGAACAGCCTAAGGGATCCGGGGGAGGAAATTCCGGAAGGAAGAGGGAAGCAGGAAAGTGGAAACCAAAGGATCCAAACCTACAATGAATACACTCCTCTGAACACATCTTTGGAGAATATTTATTTATCAACTTGTAATACATTCCAATACTGAAAGTCGTGCCCAAAAGAATCCACTAAGGAAAAAAGTAGACTGGGAAGTATTGTCGCTTCCCTAAGACTTACGGGCATAATACCGAAGAATGTAGACACCTCCATGATACTATAGAAAAGCTGATTCAGTAGAGGAAGTTACAACAGTTTGTTAGGAATCCATAGGAAGGCGGATAGGGGACATCCGACCCCAATCGTGGGCAGGCTTTACATCGACCTGAAGAACCCGCCCAGACTGGAGGTAGACTGGCCATAAACACGAGAGTCGGTGAGCCTCACTTGGCAGACAAAAGTTGGAAAAAAGTGGAACTCTATGCTAGTTCCCTAAAGAATGTGGATTTCGAATGCTGCTCGAATGCAAAAGACAGGACCCCAGCGAAATAGCAGCGATTGATGACAGATGATATAGTATTTAGGAGCAAGGATGCCGATCAAGTAGAGGCACCTACCATTAACTCGATGGTCATCTCTGCCACGATTAGGCTGGCACTTGTGAGAAGGATACTGATTGATTGTGGGAGTTCTGTGAATATTATATTCAAAAAGACGTATGACCAAATGAAGATGGAGGCAAAGGATCTGAAACAATCTAAAGCCCGATCACAGCTTTAATGGTGCAGCCACTGATGTGATAGGTTTTGTCAAATTGCTAGTTGAGTTAGGAGAAGGTGAACGTAGCAGGGTATGGATCCTACTGTTCATTATTTTGGACGTTGAGTCCCCGTATAATGTATTTCTAGGCCGACCGGCCCTGGCAGAGTTTAGGACTTGTTTGGCCCCGTGGTGTTTAACCTTCAAATTTTCGACGGATAGAGGAGTTGGTGTTGTGCATGGCGATCATGCGACTGGTCATGCGTGAAATGTGGCTGAGCTGAGAGAGGGCCATCAAAGAGAGAAGGGAAAGGTTGTGGACAACTCCGTCCGCATCCATATTGCTGAAAATTGACAAGTAATGCCTGAGCCTTAGCTCGAGCAGTAGTGTCGGATCTATAGAGACATAGATCTGAGAGATGATGACAAAGAACCTAAGGAGGCTAAGGCAGCATCAGCTGAACTGATGATTTAAATTCCAGTAGACCATGATGACCCATCATAGGTTCTTAAGATTGGATCACAACTCAACCCCTCGATGGTTGAGGATCTTACAGATTTCCTTCGAGCGAATCTGGATGTTTGCGCTTGGACCCACTTTGATATGTGCGGGATTTCTCCCACCATTGCAAAGTCATATGTTGAACATTGACGCAAAGTATGTGCCAGTGAAGCAAAAAATTAGAGTTATGGACTCGGAGTAGTCTGCTGCTCTCAGGGAGGAAGTGGACGAACTCAAAGCTAATGGGTTCATCCGCGATTCCCTCTACCCTGAATGGGTATCTAACCCTGTGTTAATGAGAAAGGCGAATGGGAAATGGAGAACCTGTGTTGACTATTCAGACCTGAAGAAGGTATTCCCTAAGGATAGTTTCCATTTACCCAGAATTGATCAGCTGGTCGACTCAACAGCAAGACACGAATTACTGTCATTCATGGATGCGTATTCGGGATACAATCAAATCTCGATGCACATTCCAGATCAAGAACGCGCTAGTTTTATCATGGACGTTGGAATGTACTATTATGTAGTGATGCCTTTTGGGTTGTAGAACGCAGGAGCGACTTACCAATGTTTGGTGAATTGGATGTTTAAAGACCAAATTGGTATAACAATGAAAGTCTATATGGATGACATGCTCGTGAGGTCACGGCAGTCATACGACCACATTCGAGACTTAGCGGAGATGTTTGATGTACTCATGCACTATGGAACAAAAATCAATCCACTAAAATGTTCCTTTGGCATTGTGTCGGGAAAGTTTTTGGGTTTTATTTTCAATGCGCGGGGAATCGAAGCTAACCCGAAAAAGATTCAGGCTATCCGAGACATACAAGCACCCAGAACTATAAAGCAAGTACCAAGCCTGAATGGAAAAGTCGCTGCGTTGAGTCGATTCATATCAAGGGCGACCGGCAAGTGTATCCCTTTCTTCATGTGATAAGGAAAGGGAAGTGAAATTTTGAATGGACACCGGACTGTGAGGATGCGTTCCGAGGTCTGGTGAGATACTTGAAGAGTCCCCTTGTTCTGTCAATGCCCGTAAACCATGAGGGATTACATGTTTACTTGGTCGTGTCTCAATATGCCATCAATGCAGCCTTGGTTCAGAGGAGGATCGAATCCAAAAATCGGTATACTACGTCAGTAAACGTTTAACGAGGGTAGAGAAAAATTATCCTAAGATTGCGAAGCTAGCCTACTACTTAGTAATTGCATCACGCAAGCTCCATCCGTATTTTCAGGCACATCCGATCAGTGTTTATACCAATCAACCTCGGCGACAGGTGCTCCAACGATAAGAAACCTCTGGAAGATTGCTTAAGTGGAACATTGAGTTAAGTCAATTCGATATCACCTACTTGCCGTAGAGGACCATTCAAGGGCAAGCGCTACCAGATTTCATTGCAGAATTCACCATATAAGATGAGCCAAGTGGTGATGTGTAGTTCTACCCATTTGATGGAAACTATACAACAATGGGGCATCCAACAACCGTTGTTCTGGCGCTATAGTTTCCTTACTTCGGTGCATCGCCAACGACGAGATAAAGCAGGTCTTCAAAGAATTTCCTGAAGGAGAATGTAGCGATCATAATGGGAGTAGACATTAGTCAAAAAGATCCTCCGCTATGGATACTATTGGCTAACTGTGAATCAAGACGCCGCGGACTGTGTAAGAAGATGCGACAAATGTTAGAAGTATGCAAAGATCCCAGAGCTCCGCCGACGAAACTCACGCAAATGGTTAGTCCCTGGCTATTTGCAATATGGAGGATCGATATAACTAGCTCCTTTCCAATCTCCAAAGGTGGTGCGAAATATGCAATTGTTGTGGTCGATTATTTCACCAAGTAGCCAGAAGCAGAGCCCTTGGCTATGATCACCACCAAAAAGATCATTAATTTCATTACGCGAAACATCATATTCGTTTTGGCCTCCCACGAACTATCATCCCGGACAACGAAACTCAATTTAAGAGTAGGGAGTTCAAGGAATTCTGCCAAAAATATTGCATTGAGAAAAAGTTTTTGGCAGTCGCTCACCCTAAGGCCAATGGAAAAGTCGAAGCCGTAGATAAAATGATCAAGTCCATATTGGAAAAATGTTTGGAGAAGGGTAGAGGCAAGTGGGTATATGAGCTTCCAACAGCACTCTGGGCTTAAAGAATCACCCATAAGTCCACGACTGGCCATACTCCATTCACCTTGGCATACGGCACAAGCTGTTATACTCGTGGAACTTGAAGTTCCCTCTCACCGGGCGACTCATTATAATCCTAGGACGAATCGGGATCTCTTACTAGCATCGCTGGACTTTATCGGCGAAAAACATGAAGAAGCTGATTTAAGGGCGGCTGCGTATCGGCACCGAGTCGCTCGATATTATAATAAAATAATTCGACCGAGAATCTTTAATGTGGGCGATCTTGTTTTGAAGCGAGTTTTTCCAATCCCATCACATAAGAATCCCACATAGGAAGGTTTGTACGTCATCGAGAATCTTGGAGAAGGAATCCTCAAGATAGCGAATGTTGATGGCATGCCACTCCTTGGAGCATGGACCAGTGAGCATTTGCGTCATTATTACACTTAGATCATCTCTGCATTTTAGTAGTGATTGTTTCAATAAATGTTTCTTTTGTTGTTCTCGGTTTCCATAGTGTAATAAGACAATTTAGTTGTCATTATTTTCTACAATCAATAAATGCTTCCAGCTATTTTCCTATGAGTTATTAGTGTTTTGTATTTTGTAATTTTGTGTCAAAATAGAATTGCATTAATCTGTTTGGTGTATGAACACACACATGAACGATTCAAAAAATCTCTAAGTCTCCGGAGCGCAAATTAGAGTACTTTATGTCCTCGGAGTGCGGACTAGAGTATAAATGGTTCAAAAAATCTCTAACTCTTCAAAGTGCAGACTAGAGTACTTTGAGTCCCCGGAGTGCGGATTAGAGTATAAACGATTCAAAAAATCTCTAAGTCCCCAGAGCACGGACTAGAGCACTCTTAGTCCCCGGAGTGCGGACTAGAGAATGAACAATTCAAAAAATCTCTAAGTCCCCGGAGCGTGGGCTAGAGCACTCTGAGTTCCCAGAGTGTGGATTAGAGTATAAACGACTCAAAAAATCTATAAGCCCCTAGAGCGCGGACTAGAGTACTTTGAGTCCCCAGAGAGCGGATTACTGTATAAACCATTCAAAAAATCTCTAAGTCTCCGAAGCCCAGACTAGAGTACTCTAAATCCCCAGAGTGTGGATTAGAGTATAAACGATTCATGAAATCTCTAGTCCCCGGAGTGTGGACTAGAGTACTCTGAGTCCCTGGAGTGCGGAATAGAGTATAAACGATTCAAAAAATCTCTAAGTCCCCGGAGCATGGACTAGAGTACTCTGAGTCCGTGGAGTGCAGACTAACATATAATCGATTCAAAAAATCTCTAAGTCTCCAAAGTGTGGACTAGAGTACTTTGAGTCCCCGGAGTGTAGACTAGAGTATAAATGATTCAAAAAATATATAAATCCCCAGAACACGGACTAGAGTACTCTAAGTCCCAGGGGTGCGGACTAGAGTATAAACAATTATAAAAATCTCTTCGTCCTCGGAGTGCGGAATAGATACTCTGTCTCCCCGAAGTGCGGACTAGAGTATAAACGATTCGAAAAATCTCTAAGTCCCGGAGCACTGACTAGAGTACTTTGAGTCCTCGAAGTGCAGACTAAAGTATAAACGATTCAAAAAATTTCTAAGTCCCTAGAGCATGGATTAAAGTACTCTAAGTCCATGGAGTGCGGACTAAAGTATAAACGATTTGAAAAATCTCTAAGTCCTCAAAATGCGGACTAGAGTACTCTATGTCTCTGAAGTGCAGACCAGAGTATAAATTGTTCCAAAAATCTCTAAGTCCTCGGAGTGCAGAATAGAGTACTCCGAGTCCCCGGAGTGTGGATTAGAGTATAAATGATTTACAAAATCTCTAAGACCCCGGAGCACGAACTAGAGCACTCTGAGTCCTTGGAATGCGAATTAAAGTATAAATAATTCAAGAATCTCCAAGTCATGTGGAAGCAAACTGGCTCTTATGTGATCGACAAAACTTTGGATTTCAATAACAAGTTGGATCATAAGCTAGGCAATGAAAATCATCGGAAAAAAACAAAATTTTATTTACTAATCGAAGATTAAGTTCCATTACAACGTCTCTGAAGTTCAGAGCAAAAGTCTATCTACAACGATTATAAAAAAAAACTACTACATGACATAGGTTTATTCAGGCTGAGCGAGGCGTAACAAGATGATAGCTACCTCTTTGACCTTTTCTCCTTCTTCGGTTTTTTGAAGGCGCCTCAGCCGAACGTTTCCTCCTTAACTCCTTGCTTCCCAGTAAAGTGGTATCCGGGGAGGGAAGAGGGACATCCAGAGGTGTGGTTCCACCAGGGAGAATTACCTTCACGGGCCTCTTTAGAGGATCATCAAGTTCCACCACCTAAGGTTCAATCTTAATCTCGGCTTTCTTTTTCTCCTCTTCCACGATTTTCTTCCTCATGCTAAGTTTCTAAGTAGGTCCGGAGGCGCCACTGATTTCAACCTCGTCGTGTTTATCTACAGGTGAGGGATTCTCTAGTTTGTCCTCATCAAGCACCCCGATCACTTAGGCATAGGGTCTAGGAGTATCCCCAGTGTGAAGTTCTTCCACCATTTTCTCTTCCTTCTCCGTGGTGACACCGCTCCTTGGAGTTAGTTTGGGATCAGAATGGCCTACACGAAGTCATAAAAGATGAATTTTAGAATACATCTATTACCCGCCAAAAGCGATGGTTCTTTAAACTCTAAAAGGAAAAATTACATACCAGCTTCCGCTTGACTCTCGGCTATTTTGGGAGTCTCACCCTCTGGAATAAGGGATAGACGTGAACATCAAGTCCAGGATTCTTTGGGTCATAGCCAACATGCTGCTCGGAAGGATCGAGTGATAGGCAACCCAACGGCTGAGTTAAAGAAGGAAATGGATACTCAGTTCGGGATGGGCCAATGATGTCGTCCTTCCCCTTCAATGAAGAGGAATCTTTTTCGAAGAGGGCTTTCGTCGTAGATAAGTCAGAAGGCATGTTTCCTCGAAGCATTTCCCTCACAAAGCTTCTTCATTAACATCTCCGATGCCTAGCTCAACTCTTTTAATTTTTATTAAAGTATCACACTCTTCGGCCAATGATTCGAGGTAACCCTCGCCTAGAAAAGATAGATCCCGATGCATGAGAATTCGAGCATTATACTTGGCAATGAGCGGATCAAATAACCACTTAATTTCTTCTCTTCTAGCTTCAGCAGCTACCTCGAGGCGAGAGTCGACTTCTGTCAGCGCCATTCTCTTACCCTCCCCGCGAGCTGCCTCCTTTAGCGCTTCAGCCTTAGAAAGTTCCTGATTAAGCTTCATCTTTAGGAGTCGTGTTGCGGCAATTTCATCGCAATATTGTTGTGACTCTTCCTAAGCAACAGTTTTCTCTTCTTTCTCTTTAAGGAGCAGCTCCTCCAGCTCTTTAAAACGTCAAGCGAGAATATATATTTCCTTCTGGATGAAATCTTTCTCTAAGGCTAGAGCACCACTACGTTGGATTGCCTCATCAATTTCCTTTTTGTGAGTGGCCTCCAAACGACTAACTGCCTCAGCTGTGTCTTTGGCATTTCTCTGGGCAGCCTCGAGTTGAGGTTGTATAAGGATAGTTTGTCATCCTGGGCTTTAATGATACCTTTGTCGTGAATGGCTTCAAGTTTCAGGCAACCGATTTCATGTTTACATTCCATAGAAATGAAACATTCTCCGCCAAATGAACAAATGCGTCATGTTGAATATAGGCATCATTATTGTAGGCGATGGCATTTTATTTGACGTGTCATAGAATAGGACGAATCGCAGAAAGAAATTTCAATCCATCGAAGCATATCTTCGGGAATGTGGCCTTAAGCTCGGCTAATTTTTTGGCTATCGATGGATCGTGTGCAGAGACTAGAGGAGTCTGCCTAGCTAGAGTCATAGGCTTCTTATGGGGCTCACGAGATTGCTTAGTGCTCAATGAGCTAGAATTTTGGTCGCGGGGAGCATCGAATGGAGATCCCTTTTGAACAGATTTTTCACTAGCGTGCACTGACTGAGGAGGAGGAGGATCATTTGGATATGAGGAATGACTATAAGTTCTTATTATGGAAGACGGCGACTCTCTGTGACGATAACCTCTGTCTCCATTGTCATTCCTATTTCGTCGTCTACCTAATCCTGAATCCCGACTAGAATAGTAGAATATAGAGGACCCGCGAAGGTGGTCAAAGCCGTGTGTATGCCCCATGTCACATGCATAGAAAATCAAGTGAGGACAAGTTAGTGGAAATCATATAATGACTAAAATTTAAGTGCAGGGTGAAGTGTAAGTGTTTATGTGTGTTCTAGTGCTTCCTCCCCCGACGGACCAGTGTTTTTTGCTTTACTTATTGGAGTTTTCTCTCCTTGGTGACGTGCCTGATCGCCTTCATCGCTTCTCACGAGCGATTTAAGTCCCATAGCCTCTGGACCGTTGAAGCCGTAATTTAGTAAGTCATTAGGGATGGTCAGGTCGGATTGACCTTTTAACGGACCCTCTAAATTTTGAGCAGACAACTCTTTCTCAACTAGAGTGATTGTAACTTTGAAGTTCCGCCTATTGTTTTCTTTTTCAGCTTGTAGGCAAGGCTCTTTTCCTCTTTGAAGGGGGAGGCAGTTCATTGATGCCGGGTGCGTCAGTTATTGGTGCTAAGTCAGAACTTATATTCTCAACGGTTGATCCTGGCACCTTACTTTCTTTGATTTCACCTTCTTCAGTTGTATCGAGGGACCCTCCAATAGGGGCACCGAAAGACCGGCCTGCTCTTTATCTTTTTCCGTAGTGGATTTGGTTGAAGTGGCGCCAATTGGAAGGCAAGTTCGACGTCCCTCCATTAGTAATTGAAATTTCGAAAGTAATTCATTGGAAATAACGGATTTAATGTCCCAGTCTCTCACGGGAATAGCTCGAATGGCCTCGACGGCCTCAGAATACATAGCGCCTTCAGGTCGTTGGATGATACCTATAAAAGTCAAAGGAAGTTTAGAAAGGATGCACTTCAAGCCTTAGACAAATATTAGTTTAGCAATGAAGCTTACTCCCTTCCAGCCATCTTTTCGCAAAACCAGGGTGTAGCGTACGTAAAACCACTCTTGCTTGTACTGGAAAAATTTACTCCATGACCCCGTTAGGATTTGACATTTGGAATATGGCTCGAGAAATATGAAGGATGGACTGTCGGACCGTCTTTTGAAGCGATGGATGTAACGGATACCCTCAGGAGTAGGGAGTCTGAATAAGATGCTCATGAAGAGGACACAGGTGCCATGAATAAATGCGTGACTATTAGGGTGTAGTTGTGCTGGAGCAATCTCGATATATCGCAGCACTTCACAGAGAAATGAATTAAAAGGTGGCATGCTTCTGACCTAGCACATAAATTTGTTGCACGTTGTATACCCGGTTGGAGGGAGGTGAGGTTGATCTTGTCCTAATGGAACTAAAACATCATCGAAGGGGATTCCATGGACTGAGCGTAACCAACGAAGCGGTTTCGTCAATTTTCAAGGCTTGTGAATCAATGGGGTTATCTAGAACAACGGCTCCATCTATGTCCTCAGGAGCCGGGCCTATAACGACAACAGATATATCCAGAATACTATGTGTAAAGGTTGTCGGTGGATTCGAAGTTCCTATTACCTCTTGCCGAGAACTCGGCTCAGGCTTGTCAGAAACTGTAGCAGAGCGCAATTTTTTGGACATCTTCAACAAGCGCTTAATGTGAATAGATTCATGTTTAAACTTTGCTAGAAGGTCAATCGATATCATATATAACAACAATAATATATCCCCGGTGTTGTGTGTGAGCTAGTGCGACAACTCAAACGTGAGTGCGGAAAAAACTATAGTTTTAAGCACAAGTGTGGTGTGATAGAACTTTAAGTTATTTTCCTCGAAGACCGTCATCGCGGGTCGTCTCCTACTGTTTGTCGTATGATTGGCAATAGCAGTCTTGGAATCGAACATTAGCATCATAGAGTGTGAAGGCTTTTATTTGCATTTCTTGAGTTAAATTTGCATTTAAAATTGTTCAAGCTATGGGGGGTTAGTTCAAACTGAGTCCTTGGGCTTATATGCTTTATTGCTTGTCATTGTCCGATATGCTGGGTTGGTTGTCGAGGTAAGTTACCAAAATGTGTATTGTGTTCGAGTTAAAATTGTCCTGATTGCCAATATCGACCTCAGCACTCAATACCGACCCAAATGATAAAGTATCTATACCGATCGACCCTCTAAACATAGACAACTGAACCACTCTTCTGTGGACTACCAACTACTAACCGCTTCTCTAGACAAAAATAACCGACCCACACTCACTCCCAAGTCACCAGACGGCCTTACCATCACATGAACCGACCCACTCCTTCTCAGAATACCGATTCACCCTATTACCCAACTCTAACCGATCCAGCTATGCACTAATAAACTACCGACCCACACTGTCTCTCAAATTACTGATCCACTTTATTGCCAGAGTTCTATCGATCCGCTTGTAGGATCGATTTCACCGTAGAGGGGGGTGAATAGGGTGATACTATCAATTATAAAAATTTATTGTGGAAGTTTGTATAAAATAATTTCAACAAAGATCACAGTAGAATAATAGCAACAGAATATCAAAAGCAGAAAACATAACACACAGATTTACCTAGCTTCGGCAAAACCCTACCTACGTGCTACCCCAAGGTTTATACTAGAAATTAAGCAGTCAGACGCTTACATAAGTAAACTTGCGACCCCCGCTACCGAATAACCTTAACTCTATGCTCAAAACCCTACCATAACTCAGCCATTGAGTTGCGAATTCTCGAACTACACCACCATAGTTCGTCCCCTAGTCACATGACTAGAAATTACAGAATATTAAAGGAAAAATACAAATTTAAAAACAATTAAAAATAACAGTAAGCCCCTAATAAATTTTAAAGCCCAATGAGGAATATAACTGGCCAACAGAAACAACAGTTTAAAAATATTTCCCTTTTTAATCGTTTATTTCTTCGGCCTATTTTTGCTATGTGAAAATAATGTCTTCCTCATTGCTCTGTGCGAAAACTAGGGCATTGCAGGAATTGAGTCGCCGCTTGAATTGGTTGCTGATGCTTTGATTTCTTTTCTTCGATCAATTAGACCGTTCATGGCTTCTTCAATTTAGTCGAGTACGATTGTTAAAACTGGTATGTGCTTTTACTTTTCAATTTGCCTATGCTCGACTTGATTCGAGTTGAATGATAATTCTTTGTTGCTTTAACTCGAATGGATTATTGCCAATGATTTTTAACATTTATATAGGATTCAATCCCCTATATTTTCAATCACTTGATAATTTGCTCGGCCACTTGATTATGTTTGAATGGCTGTGATTTTTCTGACTTCTATATATTCGTATACTTGATTGCTTGCTTGTCACAGCTTTGATTTCTGACTTGGTTGATTTCCTTGGCTATCACGATTTTGATTTCTGGCATTTTTGGTTCCGTGAATTTTGATGACTTCGGCCTTGACTTGAAACTTCATTGACCCGTACACTAGTTGTTGCTTGATCTTGTGTTGTTGAGATTTTTTCGAACTTGTACCTTGATTATCTTGATTCTCTAACATTTTGAATTTGATTCTAGTTTGAAATCACCTACGACCTTATTTTTGGTTCGAAACTTCGGCTTCTCTGTTTACTGCCTCTGATAATGCATATGGCTTTGAGTTGACTTTGGTTTGTGTTCATTGTATATCCACATGTATGTGATGCATATGTATTGGGTTGTAGCCTCAGCTCGGTCCATTGTTCATTCGCGTCGCTGTTTCATTAACGACTTCATCTGGTCTGGTTCACCTGGTTATAGTACTAATTCTGTTTTCATATGTACTACCTATATATGTGTACATGTGTTTGTATTAATGTTGGTCCGGTCTCTCTAAAACTCCTCTTGTGCTTTTGAACTTGTCTGGTTTATAATCCAAATTGCTTTGGTTCATTTCTAATCTATCCCATGGCTGATGTGCATCTTTGCACATATGGTTGTATTTTGATTCTGCCTGGTCAGTTTCATTTATTGACTCAATTAAGCTTTTGGCCATGTGAGACTTGACTGTTGGTTAGCCTGTTTTCATTTTCTTATCCACTGGTGCATTATGTTGTACTTGTTTTTGCTGGTTTGACTTTTACTGCCTTCATATACATGGCGAGTCTTGTTGACATCATATGATATGCGTTTGTTTGAGTTGAGGCAGTTTGCATACCATTGCATATGGGTGTCAGTGTTTGTTTGTATTTTTGAACTGTGTTTGCAACTATTGTTTTCACTTGAGTCTAAGCTTCATGTACATTTGGGTTTGCTATGATATTGAACTTGATCATTTCATGTTGTACATTTTGATTTGCACCTGAGTTGAATTGTAACGACCCGATATTTCCAACCATTCGCATCCGCACATGTCGGATTTAAATTGCTCAAAATGTCGCATTGTAAATAAAATTTGGCAAATCTCATCATATACAGTGAATAAATAATAATAGATCACAGACACAGAGTATATAATAATGCGGCGGAAGTAAAAGAGATAGTAGTTCATGAAGCTGCTATATATATAAGATACATCAGAGTTAAACAAGATACAACAGAAGAGTAACAAGATACATCATGTACAAATCAGAATACATCACTGGAATCACTGGATACTGAAAGCAAAATAGATGGTTGGATCTTCAAGCAAAGCTCCAACTCAAAAAGTGAGTCTAGAATGTTGAATCACTCAGTCTGACCCAAGCGTAAAGCAAAACACAAAACACTCGAATCAGGACATACATACTTATGAACTGTAAATCAACTCAAGTGAACAATAACAAAATGCATCAGTAACTTAAAGGGTGCTTGGGATCGCCCATCCTTTAAGGATCAGTTAAACTATTAACTATGCAGTAATATTTCGCTATTATGATAATGTCTAATAGTAAAATAAACATACTTTAAAATAGCATCAAGGAGTTACCCATATAGCCCTTAACACGTAATAGTGCCAATAGACTACACAGTACCTGCGTACCTCCAGATCGAGAGGCTACGAAAGGATACTCCATAGATACGACACAAATCAAACTCGTAGAAAAGCTCGCTATGGTAGGTGACATGACACACAAGGAAATAACAGGGTAGATATACCAATTACGCACACAGGCTGTAGCAGCCACTACGCCCAACTCAGAACACACTTCCAATCAAAATGGAGAATCGACATAAAATCAATCACAAGTAAGAGTATAGTATCGAATAAATGTGTCGGATAGGAGAAATGAACTCACTTGGCCCGAGATCACTCATGTTTTAACCGCCATATGCCAACTCAAGGGAGTCGGGTCCACGTTCATACCCCAGTAGGATCGTCGCCAACATCGTACTTCATTCTGGAAAATCCACAACGCACACAGTCGTTAAAGTGGTTTTCGGAGTTGGCAGAGAGTATGACAACTTCCGATCTCGGTCTCTTTAACAACCAATCGTTAGTATAATGCCATGGTCATTTCAAAATAGTTCATACTTCAAAATCAAATCATTTCATTTCCAACCTATATTCCTTTCAAAATAGTTTATACTTCAGTACCTAAACCATTTTTATTTCAAAACTATATTCAAATTAAAATAGTTTATACTTCGAAACCAAAACCATTTTTACTTCAAAACTATATTCAAATCAAAATAGTTTATCATTTCCATTTCAAACATATATTTACCTTTCAAAAATCATAATACTTTCAAAGTTATAGCTTTTTCGGAACCAAAATACTTGACACTTTGAAAATCATAATACTTCAAAATCATACATTTGAAATCATGGTACCTTCCTTTAATTCTTTACATTTTATAAATTAATTCAATTAAACCTAAATTTTCAAATTTTTTTGATTTAATTCAATTCAAACCATCAGTTTCAATTCAATTTTGTTTCCCAACAAACAATTTCAAATCTTATCAATTTCAAATATAGATTTGATCCACAAAATAAACTGTTCAATCTTTAGTATATTTCGAAGCTTTAATATCCCACAATTCAAAATTAATTTTTATAGTTTCATATATCTCTGATTTAACTTCATTATTACTTAGTTTTGAAATATTCATTTCATAAATCGAATATCATTTAAATAAACCAGAATTACAAGTAAATTAAATATCCTTCATACTAATGTAAACTTCAAATGTTTATTTATCGAATACATCAAATCAAATATCATTCCAAATTCATATTCTTTATCAAAATAAAGATCATGTCATTCAAAAACCATTTCAATCACTAAAATATCATATCCTTTCAAAACCTCATTATCAAATCATTATTTGAATTCAAAATCAAATATTCAAATTTAAATACCTTTTAAAAATCAATTATGTCATTCATTTATTATTTCAAATATCATTACAAAACACATTTCAAAATTCCATTAAAAAATTCATTTATCTCATTACATTTCATTCCATTTAACACATAACCAAGTAAACCTTATTTAAATTCAAATTCAAATTAAATTCCTTAAAAATTCAAATTAATATATTAAAATATATATTCAAAACTCCTTAAATTTCACAAATAATCAATTCCAAAAGTTAAATCATTTAACACTTCAAAATATAACTCAAATAGTGCTAAAACCTAAAATATTTCAAAACATTGTCAAATTACAGCAACGACAACATTTATAAAGTGCTATCATAGCTTATAGTTTCCAAAATAGTTTAGTTCAGGAACAACAACATTTATAAAATTCCATAATACATATTTCGTTATTTCAAATATAGTTAAATTCAAAAACAACAGCACTTAAAAATGTTGTCATCAAACCACATCATTTTTGGAAATGCTATTAATAAAATTCTAGATTTTATTATAACTTCAGAAACATTAACACTCCAAATTTTTGATATTTTAAACTTATAAATCATATTTCTAGATTTCAAAATTTCGCATTTAAATAATTTTAACATATGATTTATCACAACAAAATTTTATAATTAAATATCCAATTTAAAACTCAATTCATTTGTTAAGTCAAAATTCACTGTTTTCTTAACTTGTAAATTTAACAAATCTTAAAATTTTACTTCAATTATCATTTCAAAACTTTAAATTTAATTTCCATTATTTACTTACATTTTTATAAGTATAATTTAAAGTCAAAATCACACTTACTTCAAATTTACATACTTAAATTCACAAATTTAAAGCTTCATATTTAGCTTTCTTAAAACCATAAAATATATATTTTAAATCAAAATTTCAGACTTTTAAAAATACATATCTATATAAAAATCATTTAAAATATACCATGGGTTCTGTATATAATTTTCAATCCTAGGTCAAGTGATACGCATATGTATCATTTCAATCCGCAGTTTAAAAAGAAAACCCGGGTTCTATCATTTCAAACCCGCGATCCCAAGTCAAATAAAATACAATAAAAATCACTTGAGCCTATCATTTTAGCTCATAATGATTTTTCCCTATTCTACTATCCATTCGGGTATGTATCGTTTCAACCCATAGTGATTCTATTCTAACAAGGAACATGCAGTGTGAACATATGCATAAACAATATAAACAATTATACTAACTTGTCAATGTCACAATATACTGTCATATATCATATGTCAGGTGATAACTAACAAAGTTAACATGGTAATAACATGAAATAACATATCATATAATCATCATTAACTTGCATAAACATTTTAATTACAAATCACTTGTCATCCATTTACCATTTCATAAGTAATAATGTCAGAGTGAGAAGAACTCACCTTTTTTCCAAAGCTAGAGACCAAAACAACACACAAGAACGATTCTAAAGGCATGACAAGCAAGATTAGATTTGAATGGATGGAGACCCTTGATAATGATCTTGTATCAAAAAATAAACAAGACAATATAAACATATATATACAATACAAAGATAAATTGAAATAAAATGGAAATTTGAATCACCAAAGAACATCACTAGCCTTTACATCAAAATTGCTTGACCATGACTCAACCAGGGCTTAGCCATCTTCAATATGTTGCTTGGCCATGGTGTTAATTGATGGTAAGGCTCGGGTTTGGCATCATATAGGCATGGCTACATAGGGATGTGAAGGGTTTTGGGGTTACAAGATGAAGAATACAATGGGACAAGTGCACATAGGTGGAATATGGTGCATATAGGCTCGGCCTATGCTATATTTGGGCTCGACCATGCATGGTTCAGGTCAGGTCAGAGGTCATGATGGTGGTGGAGCTAGGGATGGTGGCTGAGGCAAAATATGGAGGGGATGGTGCAATATAGGTCGGCTAGGTATTGTTTTGTGATATGTTTTGCAAAGTTTGTGGTGTTTGCTTCATATGGAGGTCACGACCAGATCTGGACAGGGGAAGAGGAGATGGTTGCTACTATGGATGATACAGGGAAGGTGATGGCTGTGGTCAGTGGAGATGATGGTGGTAGTGGCCGAGCAAACAAAAGAGAGATCAAAGCAAAAAATCAATGGAAAAGAAGAGGAAAAATGAGAAAAAAAAGAAGCCATGACTTACAATTTTTTTTCAAAAATTGGAATGGCCGTGAGAATGAAGAGAGTGAAAAGGTTTTCACATGAATAACAATAAGAAATGCATGGATAAAACTAGAAAATGAAAAATCAAGCACATGAAAAGACAAAGAAAGGAAAGGTCACAAGTTAATGTGAAAAGCTTTGTCTCTTTGAATTTCCACTTTTAATAATCCACTTTAAATAAACAAAAAAAATCAAGTAAATGATGTAAAAACTGAACAAAATAAAGTTGAAATGAAAATAAAATAATATCTTAGGAAAAATAAAAATAAATAAGAAAATAGTTTATTTAACAGAAACTAGAATTTAAAATTGTAAACAAAATACAACTAACATTGGAAAATTTCAACTACACTTTTAAAATGTTTTAAAATAAAAATATATATAACTAACATGTCATGCTACACATGTAAACATAAATTAGAACATGACATGACAAACAAAATATTATTTATATAAATTAAAATAAACAATTTTGTTAAGTAAAACAATTTACATACAATGGTTTAAAAAGCATAACTTTCACAATATTAATCGAATTTCAACGAAACGAAAAGCAGTATACTTAAAATTTTATTTACTTTCATAAAAGAAAAATAAATTCCAAAATTTTAAATTTTGAAATTTTAAATTAAAAGTCAAATTTTGACCATATTGACCTAAATTCACATTTCTGGGAAATATTCTATTTAGCCATGTTTGGAATTCTAATTTACATCAAATTCAAAATTTATATTTAAAATAACAAAATTTATTCATTTTAATAAATAAAATTAAAATTTTAAATTAGGAAATTCAATCAAAATAATTAAAACATACAATTAAAATAATCACAAAATACAGGGTTGTTATACTCTCCCCCACTCAAAACTTTTCATCCCCGAAAAGGAATAAGGTACGGCAAAACAAAGAAAAAAATAGAATGAAATAGGATTAAGACAAGATGACAAGAAGATTGAAATTATACCTGATAAATGTTTTTATAAATAAGTTTAACAAGGTGGAGATGATCTTCGCAAGATCCTCCAGAATCAAGAACATAAGTACGAAAAAGATCCTTTAGAATCTGATTCACCCTTTCCGCTTGGCCGACGGTCTGTGGATGACAAGCAGTGCTCAAATTCAAAAATGAGTACCAAAGATTATTAAAGATTATAGAAAGAATTCTAAAAAGACTAGTATAAGCAATAGCCTCCTCATTCTGTAGCAAGATAAGGGAAAGAAGGACAACTAAAAGATAGTTTGAAAAGCAAAATAAGATAATCATTCCGAACTCATGAGAATTTGTACTTAAATTGATAACTAATCTTACATAAGTTAAATAAATCTTAACTACCTCTAATTTCATTATCTTATCATCCGATTATCTTAAATTAACAATCTCTAAAATCATGGGTTTGAAAAAAAATCATTTAATGTACTTATAATGTACTCAATAAAATTATTTCTTCTTTATTCCCAATTATAATTAAGTTTATTCCTCTCAATATATTTTCTCACCTATGTTAAATATATTTACACTTATTATAGCTGCTTTAAATTTATTCTTAGTTCCTTTAACATCATTTTATATTGTAAATTATTCCATTACCCTTTTCTCTATTTACCTCTGTTAATCTTTTTATAACTAAAATTTAAGTGTATAACATTTATTATAACCACCCAAATTTTATTTATAAAATCCTTTTTATATTGTATATTATCCAACTACATATTCAACATTTGTATAATTTAGGTAAGTTATATTGGAATGAAATTGTGTATTATACAAATAAAACCTTCTAATTTAATCATTTCAAGCTTAAATATTTATCCAAATCTTGAAATTATACATGAAATTATCCTTCAAGATAAA
The DNA here is from genome assembly GCA_030765085.1 of Allium cepa. Taxonomy (NCBI): domain Eukaryota; kingdom Viridiplantae; phylum Streptophyta; class Magnoliopsida; order Asparagales; family Amaryllidaceae; genus Allium; species Allium cepa. The sequence continues at coordinate 949,610,060 of CM060934.1, read as the reverse complement.
ATTTAGGAATTAAATTTTCGATAAATTCCAAACTATTTAGAGATAAATAAATTCATATATACTATATATATCGATTCAAATTTAAATCATATATCATCATATGTTATAAATCCGGTCTTATTTTAGAAATTCAAATCAATTAAATTCCCCAAAACAAAACTGTAGCAAGACTACAGAACGGTCTCTGCATTTCGAAACTCGAAAATGGATGTCGATGATGCTGCAGTCATCACCGAAGTTATTTTCCAGCGACAAAGAGAAGAGCACTAATTTTAAACTTTAAAATTCTTTGGAAACAAATTTCTATTCGAAAATACTTTAAATAGTATATCCTTAAAAACTTTAAACACAAGTTTTGAAACCATTGGAAATTAAATTCTCAAATTCTTATTTTAAATTCATTTTAAATTTCCAAATAAATTTATAACCATGTTTATAGTTCAATTATTTATATATGAAATAAGAGATAATGATATATAAAATCAAATATTATTTCTTAACAGCCAATACAATAAAATCCAGAAAAAGATTTATAATATAGTTACAAATTTTTTTTTCATTACTAAATTTGAAAAACCATATTGTGTCAGTTTGCTCTGTTCAAGTGTTTTGGAAATCATATCGATAGCGTTGATCAGACGAATCGACCAAAAACCCAAATCATCATCAACAACTCAAACAACATAATATATAAAACATTTTAAATATTGGTTTACAAATACACTTCAAGAATGATTTGAAGATAAGTTGGAAACAAAGATGAGATGATTAAATAACAGAATAGGAAGATGGATAAGCTTATATAAATCGCGGGCAACCTTAACTGGGTTAACCGTGACTTAAAGAATAAAATCGATGTAGATTTCTGATAGAGTTCGGAATTATAAGAGATATTAGCATCTAAACCGAGGATATAAAATCTTTGGTGAATCAATGCTATTGTAAAGGAGTTTTACCCCTTTACAAATCAATTTGGGATTGGCGAGACTGCCGACTCATTATAAAGATCATTCAAAGTGGAGTTATGGGATACTCCAGAATCAAAAGAAAATGAATAGTGAGGGACACGAATGGATTTTGGAATCGCAAGGAACATTCCAAAATTCAAAGGAATCGAGTTAAAAGGGAAGAGATTCAAACTCGAATGAAAGTGATTCTGTTAATACATTTACCACATATACCAAGTTTTGCCAAAAACCAAAGCTCTGATACCACATGTAACGACCCGATATTTCCAACCTTTCGCATCCGCACGTGTCAGATTTGAATTGCTCAAAATACCGCGTTGTAAATAAAATTTGGCAAATCTCATCATGTACAGTAAATAAATAATCACAGACACAGAGTAAATAATAATGTAGCGGAAGTAAAAGACATAGTAGTTCATGAAGCAACTATATATATATATATATAAGATACATCAAAGTTAAACAGGATACAATAGAAGAGTAACAAGATATATCAGGTACAAATCAAATACATCACTGGAATCACTGGACACTGAAAGCAAAATAGATGGTCGATAGAAATATGATACCTGATTAAATGAATGATTTCTCGTTTAAAAATACCACATATTGACATACTATATTGAATTTTGATAAGTGATGGTCGATAGAAATATGATAGAATTAGAGATGGTCATGGAATTTTTACCAACAAAAAGTTTTATAACTCTTCTTTAAATTTCTAAAGAAATTTACTAATTATACCATCTCAAGTTATAATACATGATTAATATCAACACTCATCACTTTTTCAATCACTATTTATCTTTTCGATAATCAGTAGGGAGTCAGATTAGTCAATGTAGTCATTTAAAATCAAATCCAAAAATAATTTTAAAATCAAAATTTTCAAAATGACTAATCTGAAACAAGGTCAACAAAAAATGATTTTCTAGAAGGGTTTCTAGAAAAATATCTGCTATTTGAAAATTGTTTAAAGTGAAAAATATGCGGATATTTTCTTTGAAAAACGATGCAGTTACTGAATGTCTCAACATAAATCACGTTCCACTAGTAATTTTTCTACTAACTAGATTGCCAGTGTAATCTGCATCTAAATTTTTTTTTCACTCAAGATTACCATTAGTTTGATATCATAGACCAGACTGTGATGTTGCATCAAATACATTGAAATCATTTTTACATCTTACAAATTTGAATTGAAACCATGTAAACAAAACCGTGAATACAAATTCAGCCAAATGTATTATTATCAGTTAAATCTATATGAAGTAGTTCAAAGACTCTAGAGATTTTTAAAGTTTCTCGGCATAAAAGAATAATTTGGCCAACAATTTTGAAAAAATTCAGAATCAAAACTATCATTCATAACTTTATCACATAACTGGCTGAATTAATTCAAATTATGGTGCAGATTCTCACATTTAATATATCATTTAAAATGAATATATCGTTACCTATTTTACCTTTACGATAATTTTTCGTGGTTGCTCATTGTGGTTCTACCACCTTTGTACTGGGCTAAGGAATCTTTTCTTTATCGCCTGTTGTGTCCCTAGAACAGCCAGAATCCAGATAGCACCGTCGTTGTTCCTTAGCCTGCCACCATACCTACATGAGAGAATATTTTTGTGACCGATCTGTTTTTATAGGTCCATGATTGTTAGTGGCAACAGATTTTGAAAAATAATTTTGTGGAGACCCAAAGCTATTTATATATGTACCTTTTGTCACCCAGATTTGTTTGACTTTAAGTAATTTTATATTCGTGCCTTTTGGAACCCAAATTGGAATTGTTTTCACGTGTTTAGGTCCATGCCAACAATTGTTTTGATTGTGTCCAATTTTTCTACCAATTGTGCACTCAGATTTGACTTGATTAATTTTGCTTTTAACATGTTCAGAGTGAGTATATCCAAGTCCTTATCTATCAATATTGACTGCTTGTATTCCTATTAGCATATTCAACGATCTTTCACTGTTGGAAAATTTTCTTGAAGTTATAGAAAATTGTTGGACTTGTGTTTTTAGAGATTCATTTTCATTTAATAATCATGTGCACCTTTTAATAGAATTTTCTCTTCCAGTATTTTCACTCTCTTTCAAAATCGGAATTTCGTTTTCTAGTGATTTAATTTTAATTTCTGATTTTTTAATTTCATCTTCAAATGTTGGACACTTTTCACACTTAGGGCTCCTACTTTGATAGTTTTTAACTAATTTATTAAGTTGTTTATTTGGCTCTTTCAAACTATCTCTTTGTGATTCAATTTTGGTATGTTTCTCCCTAAGTCGTTCAAAACAGCCATTTACTTCGTGGAAATATATATATGTAATTTAGAGCGAGTAAATTTTGATACCTTGCTTCGCTCATCATCATCGCTATCAGTTACATCACTTCAAAGGCACAGATCTCCTTTCTCACTCTCATTTCTAGTACTTTTATAATGATCATCACTTTTATTCCACGTGGCTGCAAAACTTCTTCCTTTTGATTTCTTTTCTTGGTCTAGATGAATTCGGGGACAATTTAGCTTGATGTGACCGAGTTTATTGCATTTGTGACAGATGATCTCCCGTTCTTCTGGGTTGTCTAGTGCTTTGACTATTCTGCTTTCAATTTTTGATTTAGAGCTGGATTTCTATATTTGCAATTCCACCTTTTGAATTTCTTCATTAGTAATGCCAGCTCAGCTGCTTCATCATCATTATCATCACTACTTCCTTATACCAATCCTTATAAGCACATTTCTGAGTCGATTATGAGGAATTTCTCATTGCTGTTGACTTTTGCACCATATATTGCATCAAAAGTATTCCAGATTTCCTGTGCACTTTCACAATGAGAGATAAGTTAAAAATATCTTGATTAATATGAGAATATATTAGCATAACAAGAGCATTAATCGAAGTATTTTTCTCATTTATTATATCACACCCATTTTCAATGATATCCCAGCAATTTAAATTAATAGATTTTAAATAAAATTCCATTTTTTAATTCCAATTCAAAAAATCTGTTCCCTCAAAAACAGAAGGGATAATACTGGATCAACCCTTAGCAAAAGCATTATTAAAAGAAGCTATTTTAAAAATTCAAATTTAAAAAAAAAATTGGTCTTTGAAAAAACAAACTTTTTAAAACAAAAATGGCTTTTGCACCTAGCTCTAATACCACCTGTAGGATCGATTTCACCCTAGAGGGGGGTGAATAGGGTGATGCTATCAATTATAAAAATTTATTGCGAAAGTTTATATAAAATAATTTCAACACAAATCAAAGTAGAATAATAGCAGCAGAATATAAAAAGCAGAAAATAGAACACACCGATTTACCCAGCTTTGGCAAAACCCTGCCTACGTGCTAACCTTAAGGTTTCTACTAGAAATTAAGCAGTCGGACGCTTACACACGTAAACTCACAACACCCGCTATCGACTAACCTTAACTCTACACTCAAAACTCTGGCACAACTCAGCCACTGAGTTGCAAATTCTCGAACTACACCACCGTAGTTCGTCCCCTAGTCACACGACTAGAAATTACAAAAGATTAAAGGAAAAATACAAATTTAAAAACAATTAAAAATAACACTAAGCGCTTATTAAATTTTAAAGCCCAATGAGGAATATAACCGGCCTAACAAAAACAACAGCGTAAAAATATTTCCCTTTTTGATCGTTTATTTCATCGGCAAGTTTTTACTCTATGAAAATAATGTCTTCCTCGCTCCTTTGTGCGAAAACTAGGGCTTTGTGGGAATTGAGTTGCTGCTTCAATTGGTTGTTGATGTTTTTATTTCTTTTCGTCGATCAATTAGATTGTTCGCGGCTTCTTTAATTTAGTTGAGTACGATTGTTAAAACTGGTATGTGCTTTTACTTTTCAATTTACCTATGCTCGACTTGATTTGAGTTGAATGATTATTCTTTGTTGCTTGAACCCGAATGGATTATTGCCGATGATGTTTAACATTTGTATAGGATTCGATCCCTTATATTTTCGTTCATCTGATAATTTGCTCTGTCGTTTGATTATGTTTGAATGACTGTGATTTTTCCGACTTGTGCATATTCATATACTTGATTACTTGCTTGTCACGGCTTTGATTTCTGACTTGGTTGATTTCCTTGGCTATCATTGTTTTGATTTCTGGGATTTTTGGTTTCGTGAATTTCTGATGACTGCGGTCTTGACTTGAAACTTTACTGACCTATACACTTGTTGTTGCTTAATCATGTGCTGTTAAGCTTTGTCTGAACTTGTACCTTGGTTATTTTGATTCTTCGACATTTTGAGTTTGATTTTGGTTTGAAATCACCTGCGACCTTATTTTTGGTTCAAAACTTCGGTTTCTCTATTTACTGCCTCTGGTCATTGCATATGGCTTTTAGTTGACTTTGGTTTGTGGTCATTGTATATCCACATGTATGTGATGCATATGTATTGGGTTGTAGCCTCGGCTCTGTCCACTGTTCATTCGCGTCGTTGTTTCATTAACGGCTTCATCTGGTCTGGTTCACCTTGTTACAGTACTAATTCTGTTTTCATATGTACTGCCTAAATATGTGTACATGTGTTTGTATTAATGTTGGTCTGGTCTCTCTAAAACTCCTCTTGTGCTTTTGAACTTGTCTGGTTTATAATCCAAATTGCTTTTGGTTCATTTCTGATCTGTCCCACGGCTGGTGTGCATCTTCGTACACATGGTTGTATTTTGATTCTGCCTGGTCAGTTTCATTTATTGACTCATTTGAGCCATTGGCCATGTGATACTTGACTGTTGGTTAGCCTGTTTACATTTTCTTGTCCACTGGTGCATTATGTTGTACCTATTTTTTCTGGTTTGAGTTTTGCTGCCTTCATATACATGCCGAGTTTTGTTGACATCCTCTGATATGCATTTGGTTGAGTTAAGGCAGTTTGCATACAGTTGCATATATGTGTCGGTGTTTATTTGTATTTTTGAACTGTGTTTGCAACTGTTGTTTTCACTTGAGTTTGAACTTATGTTCATGTACATTTGGGTTTGATTTGATATTGAACTTGATCATTTCTTGTTGTACATTTTGATTTGCACCTGAGTTGAATCCAACAAAAAGCTTGGGTTTGACCTTCTGCTAATATCGTGACTTAATATTTATTTCACTAGAGTTGAATTCGGCTTTTGATTAGAGTTTGACCTTGTGCTCACCTATCCCTGTAACATTATCAAGTGCATATCGGTGTGCATGGCCTTGTGGCGTGTACAGTGATACACTGTGCATGTCACAAGTTGTTCATGTATGATGAATTCAAAATTGAATGATGACGAACAACCCAAATAACTAAGGCAAATAATATTTTCAAAAATATATTTTATTTTACACTGCAAAAGTATTTTCTTTTCAATTTTACTGCCTCGGTATTTATTTTCATAGATTGCTCAGATGCTGGATTCAATCTGGAATAAAGTTGAAGATAAATACGAGTGAATGACCGATATGTAGTGAGGTGCATATGTAAATGATAATTGTGACGTGATGAAATTGTATATATATAGTGAGAGCTCAAATTTGTACCATTCAAAATTGTAATAAATGTTTGTTTGAATAAAATATCCATTTGAATTTAAATTATGTGTTCTTTATTTTATTCAGTAAATATTTATTTAATTATGTGAAAAATAAAATAGTACATTAACAAATACATTTAAATGAATATATATTTGTTTATTATCATCAAACAAAAAATCATATGCTTGCATATTCAACACTGCAACCATTCACAGTATCGAACTCCTCCTCCTCCTCACAAAAACAAATAACTCTCTTTCCTCCCCAAGCTCTCCGCTCTCTTCACACATACAGTCACTACAACTATCACTCTCATCTCGTTCCCATCAGGAATGGGCGAATACACATTTGGCTCATATTCGAGACAAGTTTGGAGGGACGTGGGTGAGGAAATTATGCTAAAATCTAGGTCCGTACCTATGAAGTTAATTGGAGTTGAGGTGCGTGTACTCTAAGGCTCGAAGCCAAGAGGATGTTGGAAGGTATTTGGGAAGACAGTGGAAAGGGGAGAGAAAAAGAGTGATGGCAATTTTGTGGAGGGGAGTTTCTTTGTTTTAAGTAGAGCCGAAGGAAGAGAATAATAAAGTAAAAGTGGAAAGAAGAAACTAAGGGCATGGGCTTTTATATGGAGAGGGGAAGGTGAATAAGTGTTTTCTTAAAAACCCAGTTGTCATGTTTCACAAGGTCGGCAAGTCGACATGCGGACCAAGCCAGGTAAGCCGACCGAGTGGGTCGGCCTTCATATGTCGAACCCTTGTTAAATATATATATATATATATAACAAAATAATAATAAATGAAAGAAAATAATATTAAAATGAAATGTGCGTATATACATATATGCCTGTAATGTTAATCGAAGATGACAGTGCAATGGAGCGAGGGATTTCGCCTAATAGGAAGAGTAGCATGGGTTGGGAAAACCCAATGTGTTTCAACCTCCAAGAGGTCGTGTACATTCAGCTTTTGGAAAGTTAAGAATAAGATCTAAATGGTAGATGCTTATCGTTCTGAATGAAATAGCTCCGAAATGCAAGGACGGATTGTTGATTTCAAAGCACATCATGTTGATTCACATGATGCACTTTGGGGGGAGGGGGCAAATGTTACTCGGCACTTTGGCCCGGCTACATGGCGATAGTCGTAGAGCCTATGGAATAACCTGGACGTGACTCAAATTTAAAAGGGATTGTAAGTATAAGAGACCGGTTTAACTAAAATTTGGACCGGCTTATACACATGGATCGACATGTTCGGCACTGGCTCGGCCGAAGTTGATCGATGTTAGAGTATAGGCTTGGTGGGTCAGCCAGAATGCGTATGGAAAAGTGGTTCGGTCGAGAAGGTTTCGGACCTAGTGGATCGTTGTGGATTTGGTTGGGCCCTGGTCGTTCGGCTGATTGTGGCTCGGCCTTAAAGGCACTAGGTCATGCATTGCTCGGTTAGGGAAGGCTATGTATCGTTCGGGCTGGATGGGTCGGCTTGTACCGTTCGGTCCAGTGTTTCAGCAACTGTCGCTCGGTCAAGGAAGAAAAGCCATGCATGGGTCGGCTAAAGTGATTTGTTCGGTCTTGTTTCGGCATTCGTGGTTCAGTCATAATACTTCAGTATACCTGGTTCGGTGCATACCAGGGGATTTGGTAGTTATCAGTTCCATACAAAAGCGAGGCGATGAGCATGTCATCGCTTCAAGTCATACCTCTATTCGCTTTGAGTCCCTTGAGAAGTTGCTTCGAGTCATTTATCAAGATAACCCGGTTCGACATTTGTTGCTCGACCAAAGTCGTTCAACATACCTAGTTCGGGCGACTCAAAATTATCATATGTGGGCTAAATTATCTCGGCCTCAGGCCTGCATAGGGGGTCAGCTTACCTTCATCTATAAATAGAGAGGCAGGTGTACAGTTAAAGGGACCTTTTTTTGGAGAAATCCAGGGAAACTTTGCCATTTTGTATTAGTCTCTTTTCTATTCAAACTTGCATTCAAGTTATTTGTTTACAGATTGTATCTGTGCCCAACTGATTAGTAAAGTAATAAAGATCATATTCGAAATGGACGTAGGAAATTACGCCGAGCCACTATAAAGCTGGTGTTTCGTTTCATGTTGTTCTTTTTACATTCAATTGCATTATTCCTCAGTTTTAATTTACCTTCTTCATTAATCTCTCTACATAACTCTATTCATGTGTGTTAATAATCAATTTTGGTGCTAACCATACCGAATATGTTATCACTCCGGGTGTTCCTACCCTTAATCAAGTGCTCACTTTTCCATGCACAACCATATCCATAATTTATGATATATTTTCGAGGGTATCAAGAAAGGTGATAGCATACCCTAATTGGGTGTGAACCACTTAGCCTTGCTACATCTTCCCTGTTTTAGTCACTCCCGGTTGATGAGGCTTGAGGCTACATTTACCTTTCAAGAACAATTCCTTTTAGAATGCTCATCATCCTCCAATGACGACGTTCTAATAGCATTCGTCCGTACAAGTTATCTTGGGTCTAGACAAACCAAGTCACCAACTTCACCATCTTCACGATATCACCATTCGTAACACTCAAACCAGATCAAAGCGATTTTCAGATAATTAAATCCTATCCCTTTCTCTTCGAAACGATCAGCGAATTTGGCCAAATTTTATCGATGGTTATTTAACTATAGAATAACATCCATATGCAGTCCCTAAACCTTATTTTATAAACCTTCAAACATTTATGTCAAAATATCTTTACAAAGATATACATTCAAATTTCTTTCAAAATTTCAATATTTGAAACAAATTCAAATACTTAAATCCATAACAGGATATTTTTGAAAACCATCTAAACACTTAGAAATATTTCCTAATTTCCATTTTAATATGTAGGAAAATATTAAAAAAGTCTTATTTTCCAAAATCATTTCAAATCAAAAATTAAGAGAATATTTCTAACTTATCTCATAAGTCTCTAGTATCATTAATAAATTCCTTCTTACAATTTCTAAAACCGATTTGTACTCTTTTATAAATCCAACCAACAATTTATAACTTCGTTTATGAATTCAGATTTCATTTTCAAAATTCCCATATTCAGCATTTTTTTGAAATTCCATTTTCTCCAAGTCGCTTATAAAATTCCTTTTAATGAAAACATACCCATTTTATAAACTCTCTTTACAAATCTTGAAAGAATTTATAAATAAATTCAATCCGTTTAAAACTCTATATATATGTAGATATATGATAAGTATTTTTAAAGAATACTAATTTATTTTTAGGAACAAGTTTAAGTAATTATTTAAAACATCAAAACTCTTTTTATAAACATCAATAACTCATTTTTAGCTAAACAAATCAATTTTCAAAGCTGATTTTAAAAATTAGAATTTATAAAAATAAATATTAAGTATTTGAAAAATCCATTTTTCGATGTATTTCAATTCTACTAATTCAAAATTATATAGTTTGATAAATAAAATTTCCTTCTAAAAAAATCTTAATTTCTTAGTAATTTTTTTTTTAAATCTCAATAACCAATTGATTTATAGATTCCTCTCGATTCACATCTCATCGGTTTCATTCTGATTCTCCTAACCATTTCCACACTCCAAAAATAGAATCCACTATTTTCTCAAAACCAATTCCCATATCCCAATATAAATTCACAGTGAGAATTTTATTCCAATTTATCAACTAATATCATTTCCTTATTAATGAACATTGTTTATAAATTTATAAACTTTTTTGAGTTTCACTTGTATATAAAAACTAATCTCGTTTACAAAATTTCATTTTATAAATCCCTTTCTTTATACATTCTATTTATTCTTCAAATCTATTTTAATTTCGATCTTAACTCCTTTTCATATTTTCAAGATATCATTTTAAGAATCCTTTATATAAATATTTTAAAAAAATCTCTATTTGACAATTTACGATTAGTTAGGCACAACCAAAAATCAAATTATTGATTTATCCAATCAATTTCTTTTTAAAATAATCCAAATTCCGATATAAATATTTTTATATTCAAAACTCCTTTTAATCCCTTCAAATTTAAAAATAATATTTATGGTATTTAAAATACCAAATTAAGGCCTGTGCTACTACAGTATTCAATAATTCAAATCATCACACAATCTATATTAGATTATTCACACCAATCATATATCACTATATATGAAAAAAATCAATATACATTTGAGAAATCCATTTGGATCCTTTCAACCTACTTCGCTGCATCTACAGATGTTAGATAACATAAAATACCAATCCTACTTCATCGGGAATATTGCGGTAATACAGGGTCATCCACTATTATGCGGGGCGCATAGGGTCTCGTCTGCTCCAATAGGCGGGGAATATATCCAACTACTAATATATATACTACTATATATATAATAACATCCAGCTAAATGAAAATTTATAGATTCAATCAATCACCCAATAATAAATTTTAAAATTTAACCAGTAATCCAAAAATGAGTGAGATTTACTCGCCTTGATTTTTATTTTTTGCCAAATATCCAGATTTTAAATTATCTAATTATCAACTGACTCCAAAAAATTCCAAATTAGTTCCAGCTCGTATATTTCTCATTTACGAATCCAAACTCGTCTTATTTTCGGGATTTGTGGACCTCGCATGAAATTTTATTAAATTTAATTAGCTATCACAATTTCAATTTAAATAATTAACTAAAAATAAATAAATTAGTTACAGCCTATACCTCCCATATCTCTGCCGACCGTACAGACCCAATCTCGCACTCAAAAGTTTTTCTCCCCAGCTCGAACAATATAGCAGCCTTTCTTTACACGCCATTCAAAGCCAGACCCTTCGAGCTTCCAACACCAAGCGCGACCATCCTCCAGGCACTCGTTTCCTTGTTATGACCAATCGCAACCCTTTCCGATTGTGATTCCCCTCCTACGTGTACGAACACGTAAGTCGCGACATTGACCTAACCTAAACGCGCGACTACTCGCATTGCTTCACCTCCGTCCATCACCTCGCCCTATGCAGTTGCCGCCTCGCGATTCGATTTTGATCGATTAACTTTTTTTTCAAGTCGATTTTGAATGAATTTGATTATAAAGCTTGCGTGAATACGAACTATTGAGGGATAGGGAGAAGATGCCCCATTTAAATCAAAGGATGGAAAGAAGAGGTCTAAGTACAGAGTTGTAGGTATGTCTTGGATAGAATAGAGTGGCTTTGAAATGATAGAAGACGGCTGCAGGTTTAAATCGATATAAATATATTCTATTTAATTTAAAATATCTGGATATTTATTTTGAATCCCTATCGAGGCATGCCGCTCGGTATTTCTAATGTTAGAACCCTATTCCTAACACAATGGAACAAGTCTTGAGTCCTATTCAATCGTATGCAGAAGATAGCTTTTTAAATCGATTATTTAAATTAAATTAAATTATTTCTAGGCGTTTTCAGATCATGCGACCACACGGTAAATCCAAATGCTACGAAATTTGAAATCCAATAATAAAACACTATTACGAATCCAATATAACTAGTTTCATCAAATTTCGATATTGTGCCGCTGATCGCTATTTTAATGCGTCGATTAAATCGACTATTTCAAAACTTGACGAAATCTCTTGAAGTTCTAGTTTTAAAGCATTATTAACTAAATTCAATTTTAAATGGAATGTTTATCAATGTTAGAAATCGTTTTGATTCATATTCAGCCCAATTTTCAATTATTCACTACTTCCATATTACGATAAATCGTTATATTTTGAAATCTAAACGCTATTTCTCGAATTCAACCAATAACTCCATATTCAAAATGACTTTATATTTCAAACTCAACATTTAAAGCCATTAAAATTTTCAAATTTAAACGTTGAAAAATCCTGGTCGTTACACAATAAGTGAAATGGTTTTGAATATTATCCTTTAAAGATATTTTGAAGTGAATAATTGGATAGTAATTTGATTTATAAAGGATTAATAAAATCAGGCACAATGACTAATAATGTACTAGATTTTGTTTGTTGCTTTGATAGTTAAATAACCAACTATCAAATTTGGTCGTTTTAGTTACTCAACTTGATGTAGAAACTAACTAGTCGCACACTTAATACGTAACTGACTGTATAGGCTTGATTATTAGTTGTGTTGAGAATGTCGATTCATGTAGTGTGGAGTGATTACTCCAATCTATCAAGCTCCTTCTCGTCCAAAGGATAGCAAGTTGAAAGTTGGAAACATGATAAATTTACGAGACTTGTTTCTGTATGAAATGACGCTTATTCATTGTTGTTGCGAAGTGATCGGGATTCAATTTATCTGAAAAACACTTCGGACCAACATATACGCGATGATTGTGCAGGTTGGTCGATGATATTGATATTCAGGATTTTCACATTGAAGGACCGCTTGTTGATCATTTGGGGTTAAAATCCCAATATACATATAGTAGCAGCGGTCTCTTCTTTATGAAATATCCATTGTAAGGGTTGTTGCTACTAATCCTATAAGATGTGATAGGAGAGTACCTTCGTTTTGTCCCGTTCCTAGACAACTTGTATGGATGAGTGTCTGACATTGCATTTCTAAGATTACGTACATCGGTTTTTACAAACGTACATCTATGGTGGCGGAGAAGGCAACTTCTTTTAGCTTAACACCCTCCTTGAGACATACGAGCTTAAGGATTGTATTTTTGTGGAAGGCAACTAGTGGTAAACGGGAATGGCAATGTGGCATTCAAAGACGATGATGATGATGTGATATGTGAAAGGTAATCGATACCACTTTTGGTTTCACTCCCTGAAAAATGACTGAAACAGGGATAGAAGCAGCAAGGCTAAGTTGGCCACCTCCATTAGAAGTCGTCATCACTCTTCTAGATTTATCTTTACATACTATGACATCGTGTATCTGATTATTGCTGATGTATTCTTGTGGCCATGGATTTCGGTCGGTAACGACCGGAGTGATGACATATTCGGTACTACCCATGAAGCGGTAGGCCGGTCTTGTGTTGGTTGAGGAATTGAGTATCTTGACCCTAGGTACATCCCTCTAGAGGTGTACCGAGATTTGCTTCGGAAAGGTAGTCCCTTCGCATGGTCATTTGTCTAGAAATCATAAATCCACTACTTGCCTGCCATTTTGTTTGTAGAGCCTAGAATTGCTGGAATTTAATAATGGTAACAATTTCAGCTATATTGATTGTTATTTGTATAATAGAAACTATTATAATATAACATGATTTGATATGAAAATTTGGTTATCTTAAGGGACAAACCCGTCTATGTGAGATATCTTTTGTTTTGATAAGGAAAAGTTTTGGTAACTTTATAAATTCAGTTGAGGTGTGTTTTTCTCACGCTGATTTACCAGACTGATCCGGACATTCTCCCCTTTCAATGCTCTGGTCAGACTGAGTATATTTATAAGTTTAGATTTGGTGCTTTTGGAGCTTCAATAGGCGAGCTAGAGATCTTCATATCCTATACACGTATTTTTTTATTTTTCCGCTGCATTGCATTGTTGTTGTTGTAATTTATCAGCGTTTGTGAGGATGGGTTGTTATAACTGTCTAAGATGATGATTACTTATTATGTATTCTGATATCGATTTATGTATATTATAGTTTCTCTTTGTAGAGATTATTGATCTATATTATATGTTATTCCGCTGCCATATGAGATTCGATATTGTTTTGGTTCTTTTTCTCTCTCTTCTTCTTCTCTTCTCTTCTCCTTTCTTCTCCTTTTTTCTCACCCTCTCTTTCTTTCTCATGATCATTTGCAATTCTATTCGCTCTGGGTCGACTGACGTGGTTTGTTGTTGGTTCAGAGGGTACAGATTTGTAGGTCGTCACAACTGGTATCAGAGCTTAGAATTTTGCTAATACCTAGGCTTTGATGGATACTCAGTATAGATAAGGTCGGTAGCACCCTAGATTGAGTTTGAGTGTATTATATATAAGCGCCTATTTGTTAGTGATTAAAAGATGTTTTATATTGTGTTTACTTATCCCTTGAGTTGTTTATGAATTCTGGTCGGTGCGTGGGATGCCATGTGATCGATAAGGTTTCTAAACACTTAAATGAGGCAAAGCTGGCATAATATTATTTAAAATGAGGTAAATGAAATATTTTTATCTAAATTATATTTTATATATGAAGGAATATTTTTTTAGGAAATAGTATAATTATATATGGATGTTTGGTTGCTAGTGGATGGTAATGCTTAATTATTATGATTTGTTATTTGTAGTTATGTTTAAATAAAAGCTATTATTATAAATCTAAACAACAAGGTAAAAAAATTTAGAATGAATCTTATATAAGAAAATTGAATAAGTGAAATTATATAAGTATAAATTTGTGAACGTGATTTATAATAAACAAAATTTAAAAGAAATAATAAAAAGCAATGAATTCACTATAGTTGCTGGAAAATAATAACGGTAATGACGGCCACATCATCAGTATTCATTTTTGAGTTTCTAAGTGATGGATTTTCTACCAATAGTGATTTTGTTATTGAAGTTTTGATTTGATAAACAAGTTTGATTTTAAAATGTAAAGTATTATTTGATTTAAGATATATGGAAAATGAGTTTTGAACTTGTAAATTGAAAATAGTATACATGTAAGTAAAAGGGAAATTGAAATTGGAACATGAAATAAAATTTAACTGAAGTAAAGTTAAATAAATTGAATTCGTAAAATGAATTATATGAATTGAAGTTTAACTAAACTAGGTTAAATAAATCGAAATGAATTTGCAATGTATCAATTAAAAATGAATCAAATAAAAACAAGTCTAAACTTGAATGATAAAGTGATTATATAACCATGAATTGAAATTTTAGAATGTGAATAGACTTAAATATTTATGAAATCTTGAATAAATAAGTTTTATAATTTATAAATTTGAAATAAACGAGTGTTTGAATTCTGAAATTGTTATTTAAATGTTTTGTGAAATAAATGAAGTCAAGTTTTAAAACTTATAATTTAGAAAATGGAATAGGTAAGTAAAGGAAACTTGAAATTAAGCTACGCAATTAAAATTAACTTAAGGAAAGAGGTTAGTTGGAATAGGCTAATAAACTAAGTAAATAAAATGTGTATAAACGTAATTCGTAAGTGATTATATAACAAATTAGAATTATAAAATGTGAATAAACTTAAGGTAAGTTTAATTAAATTATTTTTGAAATTTAAAATTTAACTCGAAGATTAATGAAATGAGCAAATTAAATAAGTTAAATGAAGTAAATAAATAAAGATTACTTAAGTTAAATAAAATGAATTAAATGTGTAAGTGAAATGAATATGAACTTGAGTTAATAAACAAAGTTCAACTTAAGTATATAAATGAATTCGATATAAGTTGAAATGTTGTTTGATAAGAAAGTGAAAATTAACATAAGTGTTGTATAAAATGTATAAGCAAACTTAAGCAAATTTAGTAAAGAAATAAAATATTGTTATGTGTTATTAGTATTAAAAAAATTATACTAAGTGAATAATGGGATGTTGTTGAACATGAATTTGAAGTAAAGTTAACAAAAGTAAAGTGAATATAAATAAGTGAATGTTAATGAATTGAAAGTAAATGTATGTTAACAAATGAATGTTAATAACTGAATTGGAATGAATGTAAATTGGTAGAATGTAAACTAATCGAATATGAAGGAAAGAATGCAAACAAAATTAATGAGAATCAAATGAATGTAAATTGAGAATGAATTGTTAATTAAATTGAATGCAAATTAGTTAGATGAAAACTAAATAGTAAATGAATGAATTTATTTTGGCAAGGCCGACGGTTTTATAGTGGACCGACCACTTTTATTACGAACGTAATAAAGATTGAAGTACAGGAGTAAGGTAGAGGCACCTTAGCTACTAAGTAAGAAAGCAGTAAAATATAGCGCAGGAGTATGACAGACAAGTCACAGCTACTAGTTATAAATTACAAGGCTAGTTCTCCTCAGAAGAGGAAGAAACACAATCGCTCTCAACCACACGGGTAGGAATCAGAGATCCACCTCCAAGAAGACCAAAATAGGGGCGAAAAAGAACAGCAAGAGAAGGATCATAACTATCAACGCCAGAAGTGTAAATAAAGGATCGATCCCAGGTAGAATCAGCTAGAAGAACAGAATTAGATTGCGCGTGCATTCCATCCATGTCAAGAACCAAGGAATCACCAGAAATTTTATAGAAGAGGCAGCGAAGATCAAGAAGGTCATCAGATACATATCTGAAATAGGAGTCCTCCACAGGATTGAATCTCATATCTGAACGTAAATCAACCCAACTATGTTCAGTGACAGCCCAACCAACACGATTCTGCACAGCAGACGAAACATCAGGAACAGGGGAAGATGGTCGTGCTAAGGAGAGGGAAGGAACAGGGTCAGATGATTGAGAAGCAACCAGATTGACCTTGGGTACCCATTTCTTAAGCGGTGGCCTAGGCAGAGGGATCTTTGGAGCAGAAGCAGAAATAACTGAGTGCAAGCATGCAGAAGCTATATGACCAAAAGAGTGACAGTAGGTACAAATGTCAGGGACCCATCCATACCGAACTCGCACATCCACCACATGTCCAACAGCAAGCTGGACAGGAATAGAGGTAGGAAGAGGCATATGGGGAGTAATCTCAATCAGAGCCTTGGCATAAACAAGCTTATCACGCTCCACTGTGTTGGAGTCAAAACACTTCAATTTACCAACATTGCAAGCAAGCCAA
Organism: Allium cepa; assembly: GCA_030765085.1. NCBI lineage: Eukaryota > Viridiplantae > Streptophyta > Magnoliopsida > Asparagales > Amaryllidaceae > Allium > Allium cepa. The sequence continues at coordinate 949,592,801 of CM060934.1, read as the reverse complement.
TTCAAACCAAGAAGCGGTTGAAGAGCAGAAGGAATTTGAGAGAAATAAACCCATACAGGGACAGAAAGAACCTGTTCACGTACTCTAGCAACCGTGGGAGACCAAGGGGTGATAATAAAGGGCTGACCATCAAAGAAGGTAGGCTCAGACCCAAGAACACGGCTACGTTCCTCAGGGGAGGAGAACAAAATGTAGTATAAGGAATCAACCAACTTGATTTTAAGACCACCAAGAAGACGCCAGGCCCTACGACAGACAGCTGCCACATCAAGAAGACGATGCTTTGGGTCTAAAAAGAAACCAACAACGTAATCGGACCAAAAGTCCACACCGGCTTGAATAACACTGGGGGGAGGGATCTTAACTCCATTTTCTTCAAGTATTTCGAACTCAACTGGTTCATAAACACCCGCATTACGGGGCATGGATTTAAAGAGAGAAGACCAAGATTTGGGGACCGTTGGGCAAGTAACAACTGGGCGACACCCCACCACACCAGTAGAGGCCACAGGATTGGTGCAATTTGCGTCAGAGGGAGATTGCAATTTATCACCAACAGCAACAATGATTGGAGAGCCACAGTCATTGACTGGAGAGCCACACGGAATCTCCTGGCAATCAGTCGATGACGAAGGAGGCTCAATACAAACTACTGCAGAAGGCTCTGTCGGAGTAGCAACACACAAAGTGCTAAACAATCTAGTATCACTGAATGATGGTCCAGAACCCACTTTGTCATAAATACAAGCACTATTCGTGCTACAATCAATCTCAACAGACTTACCCAATCCAGTATCATCTCCAGACAGTCCACCATGATCACGCGCTAAAGCCACTATTCCCTTGACTTGCTCCCCAATAACACCACAGGGAGAACCAACGGTACCAACAATGGAACCAGAGTTAGAGATAGGTAGTTTACCTGACTGAAACAGATCAGTAGACACAGCAGAGATACCGGCAGAAGTATCAACATTGCGGCTAGAGCGAGCAGAAAATTCAAGGGGTGGAAATTCACGGGGAGAAAGGAGATCTGGACGGGCGACATAATCAATAACCATGGCACCAAAACGGCGTCCAGAACGAGTAGACGAAGGGGAGAGCAGACGCGAAGGCTTGTGAAAGGAATGAGGAGTGGACATGAAAGGGGGGGAACAAACAGAGAGGGGCAAAAATCACGGTGGGGAAAACAATCGCCTGGAACCAGAAGACATTAGTTTAAACTTTGGGGACAGGGAGACTATGTCGCCCTGACCTTTGGTTAGACTGAGATTTATAGTGCCCAGACACTCATGTCTCATACTTGTGGCCGCTGGGAATCGAACCTGTGCCACCACAACAAGATGCAGCAACTCACCTCATGTCGTAAACCACTGGACCACAAGTACTTGACAAAGTTGGATGTTAGTTGTTTGACGATTGCTTATATTGCATGTGTTTCATTTGCATTAGATTATTGTATTAGCTATGATATATATTTATATTATTTGCTATATACATGTTTCTCACAGATTTTTGAGTGTTTAGTAGGTGGGGATGGCGTATGCTTTGCATTTGGAGCTCGCTATCGCGCCATCTTAGCCGTGTATGCTTGTTAATTATATATAAGGTACACATGTCGAAATACATATCATACTTTTATATTTTTTTCCCCATGGGATGCCTCATTCTTGAAGATGAGATATATGTTTGTGATATATATATAGTGATCCTGCTATAATCGAGCCACGTAAAGGAGACACTAGCGAATTTTTTTGTAATTTAAGGCGTTAGAAATTTTTTGAGAAAATTTGATTTTTGAGTTATAACTTGAAATGGGAATTGTTGGTTTGTGAATGATGTTAGTTGATTTAAAGAATGGCATTAGTTAATCACAATAAATGAATTTTGAAACTTAGAAATTTTTTTGTAAAATATTGCAACCAAGTGTTTTTGGAAAAGTTAAACACTTAAAAGAATTTGGTAATCTATTTCAATTAATTATTTTGAAAGTTAATGGATTTGTAGCATCTTCCTACTTAGTAATTTTAGGGATGAAATTCTTTTAAGGGAGAAAGTATGTAATGACCAGTTTTTCAGTCGCCTGAATTTAGAATATTTAGTTGAATTTGAATATTGAAAAATGAATATTGTAAATTAAATCAGTTAATTCATTGAATTTGGAATCTAATGTGAATAAAAATGATTTCTAATGTTGTTTTAAATTCAATTTGAATTAAAATGGAGTTAGTCAACTTATACAATTTTGATTTAAAAGTTAATAAACAGAAATTGGAAATTTTAGTATTTAGCCAACGTGTAAGAATAGTCATTTGGGACACTATCTCAGAATTGGACGAAACTAGTTTCATTGGATCCGTAATAGTATATTATTATAGGATTTAAAATTTCATTTTGATTGGACTTACCATTTTACCGTGCAAGTTTGAAACACACAGAGATTAATTAAAGGATTTCAATTAAAATAATTCGATTTTGAAAACCTATCTTCTGTATATGATGGAATTGGTCTCTAATATATATTCCACTGCGTTCGAGGAATAGGGGTAAAATATTATGAACGCTAGGCGGCACGCTTCATTTGGAGTCCGGAATTATTTCGGATGAATAGGAACTTTTAGTGGCCTATAAATGGAGGACCCTAACCCTTCATTCTTTGCAAACCCTCGGGCAAACAAACCGCCGCTTTTAATTTGATGGCATGGATTACGTGATTATTCTTCTCCAATCTCTCTCAGCCTATAAAAAAATTATCAAAAACTTTCAACTGCAAAAATGTAGAGCTCGTCGTGCTCTATAATCTCAACGGTGATGATTGGATTTAGTGGAGTAGATCAATGGCAATTTCCCTCCGTTCGTAGCCATTGGGTTTTTCTGGTCGAGGGGAGGCATTGGGGGGTTCAACGAGGTTAGCATGGGTGCAATAGAGCGACGGCTATCATTTATGGTGGATGGTGGGATTCCAGTCCTCGGCGGTGACAAGAAGGCCCTGATGAAGTCCGATTTCATGGGTTGCTAGGTTTAATTGCGTTGGAGAAGAAGCTTAAGGGTGCGGCCATGATTTCTCTAAGCAAATTTGAATGGTCCAGTGTGACGACCCGGAATTTTTAACGAATTAAATTGGAGTAATTAATTGATTTTAAAATATTTAAAAGTTAATTGTAACTTGAATTCAAGATATCAATATTTTTTGAATAATTAAATCATCGAATTATGTAGTTTAAATGTTGAATTTAATAATTGAAATTGGGTAAATTGTTGAATCTGGAATTTCTAAGCCTGTTTAAAATAATTGGAAGGCTTATAAAATCTATAATGATGATGCTGAAGATAATAGAATGGTTGAAATTTAATTTAAAGATGATTTGTTCAGTTTTAATAATATAGCGTTTAAATTGGAATTTAAAAATAGCCTTCCGAGGCACAGTCTCGGAATTCGACGAAACCAGTTCCATTGGATCCGTAATTGTTAATTATTATTGGATTTCAATTTTCGTAGCAATCGGACTTGTCATTTGACCCTGGCAGCTCGAAACACTTAGATTTATTTTAATCGATTTAATTTAATATCGATCGTTTAATTCCGTAACTCGCACATACGTTTAAATTGGCTTCCAAACACGTCCCATTGTGTTCGGAACGCGGGTAAAACCTTATAAGGGTCGTTGACATGTCTGATTCGGGGTTTGGAGTTTCGCTTATACAACTCGAGATTTTTTTTAATATTTAATTATTTAATAAAAGGCGTACTTAGGAAGCTTCTTCTAACCTATATCATGATCTCGTCCCTCCCTCTATTTCCCAAAAGCTGATTATAAAATCGAAATCAAAAATAAAATAATAAAAAAAAATTAGTGAGATCAAAAATGGCCGAAGCCGATTTGAACAAGCTCTTTTGTTTTTCGAATCGAAATCCTTCAGTTCGAAATCGAACCGAAAAAAAAAGGGAGAGGCGGTTTCACAATGTTGATGGCGCGAGGCTTGGGCGAAGACGCGAGCTCGAGCACGATCACATAGGGAAGGTCGCATCGATCGAAGGAGGGGCGATGCGTTCTTGAGTTCGCTCGTAATTTGGAGCTCGACGACGGCTATTATGACGACCGAAGGGGCATCGTTCTGAGCCTATTCAAGAACATCGCGATGCTCGGCGATTGATGCTCGATTCGAGCGAGCGCGACAGGCGATAGGGCGCGATTTCTGGAGGACATCAGGACTTCGTGCGACATGATTTTGTGAGTAATTTTTCCCTTTATTTACTTATTTTATCCCTATTTGTTTTTAAACTTAGGAAATATATATATATATATATATGGAATTGGTTAAAATTATTTATGAACCCTGTAAATTAACCGCTCGTCAAAAGTTAATTAAGACAGTTTGATTTATTGTCAAATTAGGTATGTTAAATACGTAAAAGATAAAAAAGAAAAAAAACTTAATTATTTTACAATTAAGTTAAATGTTATTGTGATTATTATTTAACAAAGAACATGTTTATCTTAAGTATATATAAGATTTGGTCACTTATGAAATAAGTTAAAGGTTAATTAAGTAATTGATCTGAAATTTTTGATTGAGTAATTTGTAATTAGTGATTTACAATGGGAATTAGGTTTTAGGAATTAACAATGAAGGTTAATAATTAATAGTTAGGGAATAATGAATTAAAAATCTCTTGGGAAGTAATGAATAAATAATCCTTAGGTTTAATTAATTGAATGAAGTGGATTGCCAAGTGTGAGGCAAATGTGTGTAAATCTCACTCGATGGATTTCTATTTAAATTTAAGTGGCTAAATTTAAATAATTGGTTTGATGAAAAAATTGATTGGATGTGCTATTGAAGATTATGTGTCTTTGTTTGAGTTGATCTCGAGTCAATTTTGGGTGACTCGAAGTATTCGGGTTTTTTTAAATTGTTTTAGATTTAATGTTATCAACTAGAGAATATTCTCATTCTAATGTTGTTGAAGGCTTAATGAATTCTGGTTCAAAAAATTTGAAGTGTAGTTAAAATAATTAATTAGTTCAATTAATAAATAATTTGGGTTAATTAATTTAGTAATTAAATGTTTGGAATTAATTAATTATGGTTTAAGTTAATTAATGAAGTTTAATTAATTCAGAATAGTCATTAGATGGTTTGATGAATAATTACTTAATTAAATTAAAATAAAATAAAATTACTTTGAGTAATTAATCAAGAGAGTAATTAAGACGATTAATTAAGAGGAAATTGATTTATTAAAGGAGTAAATAATAGATAGTTAATTTAAAGATTGAGATAAATCAAGGATGATTTATATTTGTGGTTTAATTAATGATTAATTGTTAGGATAAATTAAATTATAAGTGGAAATCGTTAACTTATATAATCAACGATGTAATTAAAGATTGAGTAAATTAAGATTGATTAATTATTAATGAGTGGCTTGTGAATGTAACTAAAATAGTTAATTTGTTTATGAAGTAACTGAGATTACTTATCGTTTGGTTAAGGATAAGTAATAGGATGGAGTTAATCAAAGACAATTACTTGAATGAAATTGAAAGATAATTAATCCAAGGTGATTAATTAAGATGAATGAGTAGGGAAGGATTGGTTAATTAATTGGTCGGAGTTGATTAAGGAAGAAATCTAAGTAATCGAGGTTAGGAATTCAATTAGAATTAATTGAATTAATTTGGAAATGATCAAATTTGTTATGGATGATTGGATAGTATTGGATGACTTGAATGAATTGATATTCCTGTTATGGAATGTTGGATAACGCGAGTTAGGATGACTTGAGTTTCGAAGAGGCCGGGGTCGTGTATTGGGAAATACCCGAAACCACTTCAAATTTATATAATTGATTTGTGAAATCACTACGATAAAATGAAACGATTTAAGTAAATTGGATTTTTTTTTATCTAAGTTGGGTACTTAGAAATTTATATGTGAAGTGTTGGCTACAACAAATTGTGAATTGGTTAAATTGATATAAGTTACCCGGGTTTATTCAAGTTGTTTGCTTTGGTATTTCATGCTAGTTAGGTTTACTCAAGCTGGTTTCCAGCCTGACCCGGGTGTTACTTTGGTGTAATGCTCGGGTCAGACCGAGTATTACAGATCTTCAGGTAGGTACGTTCTGGAGCTCAGGAGGCGAGCTGGATGTTAGGAGTATATAGAGTATTCCACTGTATTTATATTATTGTATATCTGAGACATGCTGATTTTGTATATTCAGTGTCTGTATATAATGTGAAACTCTGGTGTATATTAAATATAATCGGCAGATATAGTATCCTTTTGTAAACTATTATTATTTATTATTATATTTTATCCGCTGCGAATGTGAGTTGTTGATGTTTCTCTTCTTCTTCTATCTCTTTCTTCTTTTTCATAACTATCAGGAATTTTTCGGCTTGAAAATTCTAGGTCGTTACATTTGGTATCAGAGCTGAAAGGTTAAGCGGGAACCTTGGCTCTGGTGGGGATTACTCATTTAATAGAGTCTGTAGTACTCGAGAATGAGTTGAGAATATATATATATATATATATATATATATATATATATATGAGAGCGTACTTGTTATTTTCTTATATAAAGGTTTTAAATGATTTTATATAAAATATATTTTTGATATATAAAGCAATATTTACTTCTAATAAATATTAAGGTGATTGGTTGTTAATTATTGAAATTAAAATTAAGAAGTAATATAATACAACCAAACTAAAGTCTAGAATTGGAATTAAGTAGAAACAAAAATACAACCAAATTAAAATTTAATTGATTGAAAATGAAATTCTAAATCTAATCCCAGAATTTGAAATTTTGGTTTCAAAATAATGAAAAATAATAAGTGAGTATTATTTGGATAACTGGGACTTGTTGCAAACAATGGGTTGTTTGAAAATTTATTTGAATTTGAAACCAAGGGTGGTTTAAAATTTTAAAATATGGCTGGGAGGGTCAAGAAATAAATATGCATGGATGTACATGATGTCAAAGATAATTTGAAATAAACTCTAAGAGGGTGAGTTTTGATTTTTCCCTGAAGCGTGATGTAAAACCCTGAGTGATATAAGTTGTGAACTTATAAGAGGGAAAGAATTTTGAAGTTTGAAGCGGGAATTCAAATTGAGTAAGGATGATTGGATTAAATAAATTGGAATTTAACTTTGGGGAAGTTAAATAAGTAGAGAAAAAGTAGCCTGAATTGGAAATTTCAAGATGGAATTGGGAACTTGTGCGATCCCAAAATGGGTTTGAGATTTAAAAATTTAAAAAGGATGGACGTTTTAAAATAAATTGGATGATATCATCCTATTGTTAATAAAAATTTTTGAATTGAGAATGATAGTGTATAAAAAAAATTTGAATAATTAAGTTTGTAAAATATACTTGTTTAAGAACTGGCTTCAAACTGGAAGATAAAAAAAATTGTATAATAGATTAAAAATTTTAAAATAAAATTGTATTGAATTCTTATTGAACCTTGAAATACATAAGTAAAGATAATTTAAAATGGAATTTTGAGAATTGAACTCAGAAATTAAATTGATTAAAAACTTTTAATAAAAGTTAATTTGGTTTAAAAGAGTTAAACCAACCATTGAGAATTTAACTCGAATTTACATAATTCGAGATAGTTTAAATTCAAGATTGAAATTGAATTAGTTCAAAATTGAATTTGATTTAAATTGGGGAAGGAATCAAGATTGATTCAGCTTGAATTGGGGATTAATCAAGTCCAATGGAATTTGGAGTTATTTGAATTAGAATTGGGTCAATTTAAATTGAATCGTTGGGGAGGTGAACAGTTGGCTCTTGACTATTTTCAATATAAATTGTTTTGATATAAACTTATTTTTCTAAGCTATTAAATATATACAACCTTTCTTTCTTTAAGCCAAATTATTTTATATTTGTTTTACCATTATTTTGGAGCTATTTAATCATTTTCAACTGTTTTCTAAACTAATGGCTATTTTTCAGCTATTTCACAAACTAATTACTATTTTACAACTATTTTGCAATTATTTAAAAATCTCTGAAAACTATTCAACTATTTTCTGACTATTTTACAATTAGTTAACTATTTTACAGTTATTTTGCAAACTAATAATTATTTTTCAACTACTTATCTATTTTTAAAAAATTTCAAGCTATTTTCTAAATTGGTCGGAGTTCAAATTGTTATTGATTTAATACCCAACTTAATTAAAGATTGAGTAAATTAATATTGATTAATTATTAATGAGTGGCTTGTGAATGTAACTAAAATAGTTAATTTGTTTATGAAGTAACTGAGATTACTTATCGTTTGGTTAAGGATAAGTAATAGGATGGAGTTAATCAAAGACAATTACTTGAATGAAATTGAAAGATAATTAATCCAAGGTGATTAATTAAGATGAATGAGTAGGGAAGGATTGGTTAATTAATTGGTCGGAGTTGATTAAGGAAGAAATCTAAGTAATCGAGGTTAGGAATTCAATTAGAATTAATTGAATTAATTTGGAAATGATCAAATTTGTTGTGGATGATTGGATAGTATTGGATGACTTGAATGAATTGATATTCTTGTTATGGAATGTTGGATAACTCGAGTTGGGATGACTTGAGTTTCGAAGAGGCCGGGGTCGGGTATTGGGAAATACCCGAAACCACTTCAAATTTATATAATTGATTTGTGAAATAACTACGATAAAATGAAACGATTTAAGTAAATAGGATTTTTTATCTTAGTTGGGTACTTAGAAATTTATATGTGAAGTGTTGGCTACAACAAATTGTGAATTGGATAAATTGATATAAGTTACCCGGGTTTATTCAAGTTGTTTGCTTTGGTATTTCATGCTAGTTGGGTTTACTCACGCTGGTTTCCAGCCTGACCCGGGTATTACTTTGGTGTAATGCTCGGGTCAGACCGAGTATTACAGATCTTCAGGTAGGTATGTTCTAGAGCTCAGGAGGCGAGCTGGATGGCAGGAGTATATAGAGTATTCCGCTATATTTAGATTATTGTATATCTGAGACATGTGATTTTGTATATTCAGTGTTTGTATATAATGTGAAACTCTGGTGTATATTAAATATAATCGACAGATATAGTATCCTTTTGTAAACTGCTATTATTTATTATTATATTTTATCCGCTGCGAATGTGAGTTGTTGATGTTTCTCTTTTTCTTCTTCAATCTCTTTCTTCTTTTTCATAACTATCTGGAATTTTTCGACTTGAAAATTCTGGGTCGTTACATCCAGATTGCTTTAGGTTTAAAAAAAAAAGAATTGTACATTAATTTTATTTTAAATCGTGTAAACTTCTAAATGTTATAACTCTTACATATGGGGCTCATTTCAAGCGAAACAAGCGGCGTTGGGTTCGTATTGATGAGCACTGCATTTTAGATCTGGTTTGGATGGATTTGGAGCTAGTAGCAATTTTGGATTAAATAAAACGCTCGTTTAATTTTAATCCAAATGAATCTCTATTGCGACGACTATAACCAAAGTGAGTAAAACTCACTCTTTCTAACCTGCTTATATTTTTATATAAGTGGAAATATTTTTATTATGCTGTTTTGATGACTATTGGATGTTATATATATATATATATATATATATATATATATATATATTGGATGTTTGAAGGTTATGCTATAGTAGTTAGTTGTTGGATATATTCCTGCCGATTAGAGCAGATAAGACCCTATACGTTTCCGTGTATGAGCGGATGACCCTATGTACGTACATTTAACTCGAAGTAGACATTCTGCATATTATGCTTATATGTATATTTGTTGCAGCTGACAGGTTGGAGGGATCTAACATGATTCGTTACCATTGTTGATATTCATTTACAGATATTGTTATATATGCTATTATCATGTGATACATGATGTTTGGATCCCATGACTGATAGGATTGAAGTGAATTCCCTTATTTAGTACTTTTCTAATATTGGGCCATATTTTTGGAATTTAAAATATAGAAATGATGATTTCAATTTAAAAAGGATTTCAGTGTGATTTGAAAATATATATGTTTTAAGAATTTTTGAATGGTTAGAGAAATGGATTTATTTTAAATAAATAAAAATGTAATTTTTGTGTTATAAAAATTATGGTTTTGTGAGATATAGTTAAATATGATTGTTGAAACATGAAGTTGACTATTTTGTAAAATAAGTTAAACTGAGAATTTTGAACTTATTATAAATGGTTTATATATAAGATTAAAAAATTGATACATTATAAATAAAAGTAATGGAATTATAAACGAGTTTTATAAGTGTTAAAATGAAAGTTTATAAAGGAATGTTATTAATAAAGAGATTTAATGAAATAAATTTTATAAACAACATTTTATAAATATTAGAGATGGAAGTGTAATTAAATTTGTTTATGGATTTGTAATTAAAATTTAGAAATGAATTTATAATGGACTTTAAAATAATGAGATTACAAAAAGATGAATTTGTAAATAAAGAGATTTATAAGTCAATAAACGTATAATGGGATTTTGACAAATAAAGGAGATAAACGGGAAATTGGATAATAATGGAATTTTATAAATAGAAGGTTTTATAAAATAGAAATGTTAATTATAAACATTGTTCTATAAATGTGAAATCAATTTAATTTGATAAGCTAAATATGATTTTTATAAAAGGAAATATCTTCATGTTTTTAAAGAGAATAATTCATCAAATGAATGTTTTGGAAAGTGCTATTATAAAATGGAGTTTAAATGGTCTTAAAATAAAATAAATTGTAAATTATTTATTATTAAAATAAGTAATGATTTTTTTCTTCTCCAAATATCCAATAAGTGAAATGATTTTAAATGTATCTTTTTTAACATATTTGAAATGCATATTGGAAAGTGATTTTATTTATAAACGATTAATAAAATCATGCCCAGTGACTACTTATGTGCTAGCTTTTGTTTATTGCTTTGATAGTTAAATAACCAACTATCAAATTTGGCCATTTTAGTTTCTCGACATGATGTAGAAACTGATTAGTCGTACACTTAGTACGTAACTGATTGCGTAGGCTAAATTATCGTTTGTGTTGAGAATGTTGATTCATGTAGTGCAGAGTGATTACTCCAATCTATCAAGCTTCCTTCTTGGCCGTAGAAAGTTGAAAGTTGGAAATGTGATAAGTATACGAGACTTGGTTTCTGTATGAGATTGAGTAATGCTTTTGCGTTGGTGGTGCGAAGAGAGCGAGATCAAATTTATCTAAAAACCACTTCGGACCGACATATATGCGATGATTGTGTAGGTTGGTCGATGATATTGATGTTTAGGATTCTCATAGTGAAGGATTGGTTGTTGATCATTTGGGGTTAAAATCCCAATATATATATATATACACACACACACACACACACATAATAGCAGTAGTCTCTTCATTATGAAATATCCATTGCAAGAGTTGTCGCTACTAATCTTGTAGGATGTGGTAGGAGAGTACTTTCGGTTTTTCCTATTCCTGAACAACTTGTATGGATGAGTGTCTGACATTGCATTTCTAAGATTGCGTACATCAGTTTTTACATCTGTGGTGGCGGAGAAGGCAACTTATTTTAGCTTAACACCCTTCTAGAGACATACAAACTCAAGGGTTGTATTTTTGTGGGAGGCAATTAGTTGTGAACGGGAATGGCAATGTGGCATTTAAAGATAATGTGATATGTGAAAGGTAATCGATACCTCTTTTGGTCTCAGTCCCTAGAAAATGACCGAAACAGGGACAAAAACAGCAAGGCTAAGTGGGTCGCTCCCATTAGGAGATTTCATCACTCTTCTAGATGTATCTTTACATGCCATGACATCGTATATATGATTATTGTTGATATATGCTTGTGGCCACAGTTTAGGTCGGTTACGACCGGTGTGATGGCATATTCAGTATTATCCAGGAAGTTGTAAGCCGATCTTGTGTTGGTTTATGTGTCGAGTATCTAGACCCTAGGTACATCCCTTTAGAGGTGTACCGAGATTTAGTTCGGAAAGTTAGTCACTTCACCTAGCCATTTGTATGGAAATCCAAAATCCAGTACGTGCCTACCATTTTGTTTGTAGGGCCTAGTATTTCTAGAATTTAATAATGGTGACAATTTCTACCATGTTGATTATTATTTGTATAATAGACACTATTATAATATGACATGATTTGATATGAAAAGGTTTTGGTTATCATAAAGGAAAAACCCGTTTGTGCTTATGTATGGACGTGGTCTTACGAGATATCTTTTGTATTGATAAAGGAAAAGTTTTGGTAACTTTATAAATTCAGTTGAGGTGTGTTTTTATCACGTTGTCTTACCAGACTGATTCGAGCGTTCTTCCCTTTTAATGCTTGGTTCAGACCAAGTATATTTACAGGTTCAGATTTACAGGCGAGCTTGAGATCTTCATGTCGTATACATGTATCTGTTTATTTTTTGCTGTGTTGTATTGTTGTTTTTGTAATTTATCAACATTGTGAGGACAGGTTATTATAACTGTCCATGCTGATGATTACTTATTGTGTACTCTGATATTGATTTATGTATGTTATAGTTTCTCTTTGTAAAGATTATTGATCTATATTATATGTTATTCTGCTGCGATGTGAGATTCTGTATTATTTTGGTTCTGCTTCTCTCTCTTCTTCTCGTCTCTTCTTCTTTCTTCTCTTTTTCTTCTCACCCGCTCTTTTCGTTCTCATGATCATCTACAATTCTTTTTGCTCTGGGTCGACAGACGTGGTTTGTTGTCGGTTCAAAGGGCATGGATTTGTCGGTCGTCACATGGTTTAGAGACACCAAGTTCAGATTTGGAAAATTGCTATCCGAAAACCACTTCAGACTAATAACATGTTTAAAAGTTAAGACATGTTGAAGACAGCGACTTTAAAGATGGAGATCTTTATAATGTAGGGTTGCTTGCCACTAACCTCGTGGTTCCCATATTATATGCATGTGGTGGAAGTAGTATCCCCATTTCGAAATCTTCAATCCAAAGACTACTTGCTACTAACCATTGGGGTGATTTCCAAATAGGATGTAGTAGGAGTACCTTCAGTTTGTCTTGTTTCCTAGACAATTTGTATGGACGAATGTCTGACATTGTATTTCTAAGACCACATACATTGGTTTTTACAAACGTATTGATGGTCTAGGAGATAACCCCTTTTATATTTAACACCCTTCCCCGAGGCTTATCAATTCGAACATTATACTTTTGTGAAAACTAATTTTTGTATCATTGGAAATGGCAATGTGGCATTCAAAGTTGGATAATCTACATTGAGAAAGGTAAAACGTTACCTCAAACCCACATATCCTTAATGGAAAAAACATGATAGATGCGGTAGGGCTATGTCGATCGCACCCATTAGAAGATTATCATCGCCTTTCTAGATTTTCCTCTATATGTCGAGTTTGTTGTGTATGTTGTGGCTATGGATAGGTCGAGAACGACAGAGATAATGACATATTTGGTACTATCTATGGTAGAGGTATTCCAGTTTTGTGTTTGTAGATAGCAGCGGGGCAGTGCCTTGGTACATTCCTCTAGAGATGTACTGTACGGAAGGTGGTCCCTTACCTTATCATTGTTCGAATCCAATCTCTAATATGTGCCTTTAACGGACTTGATTGTTTACTTAAATATGCTTTCGAATTTAACGAATGTAACAATTCCGGCTAATTTAATATGTTATTTAAAAGGATTTTTGTAACGATCCACCTTTCATTCCATAGAAAGACGCATCATCAAGAAGAAAGAAAGGGATAGAAAAGAGAAAAGATAGGAAAGAAAGAAACAAACAACATCAGAATCTCACAGCGGAACGAATGAATTATATTATATCACATAAAACATTACATAGTATCATATACATCATAGTTATACAGCTATTACAACACAAACTAGACAGTTATAAACACCTATCCAGTTATTACAATCTAAATACATCATAGAAAAACAGATATTACTCAATCACAGTGGAACCACTATATATATATACACACACGCCGAAGCCTCCTGCTCCATTTCTCCTCCAGAACTCGTCAAATAAATCCTGAATCCCTTCACTACTCATACATAATATGAGTACCCAAGAGTTTAATTAAACAGAAAATAAACACTCGAGTCAGACATGGGTCTGGTGTGAGTAAACGGGTTTAAAGTTGCTTAACTTTAGAAAATCCTTTGAAAATAAAGGTATCACGTAAGACTTACCACAAATAAACATGGAAAAGCTTTTTCCTTACGCTAACCAAAACGTTTAATAGGAAATCCAGTGATATTATAATAGGGTCTAGGGTTTTCAAAATAAAATACAAAAATAGCTGGAATGCATGGTTTTAAATCTCCTATATATCGCCCGAGAACTCGCCCGAGATCTCATTTTCACACTTAAACGAGACGAGACATCAAATCTCCTCCTTATCTCCCTCGACACTCATCTCGTCCGAGATATTCAAATCTCACCTGATATATGGATCAAAATCTCAATCCGAGATCTCACCCGAAGTTATACATTTTTCTTATTTTCCCATAATAATTTTTATTTTCATATTGATTTAAAAGAAACTACTCAATCCAATTATAATTACCAACTTCTTGAACATATTCTTTACTTTTTATCTTAATGAGTCATAGAAAAAGGTTTCACTTCTTTATTACGTTCAAATAAAAGGATATTATTTAATCATTACCAAAACAATTAAGCTAATCAAGCTACTACTCTTATAAAAATATTTCTTTTTCCACGTAAATCAAGTATATTACCATTTTTATTTTTACTAAGAAAGTTATAATCGTAAAATAAATTTTTGACACATTAATTTTAAACACATAAGTACATCCGAGATATTCCCGAGATGCATTATTAGACCCGAGATGTCAATCCGAGATGTACACCCGATACGTACTCATCTCGTCCGAGATCTCTCCCGATACGAGATAACTTGTGTAAAAATTCCGAGACGAAACGTGATCGAAATCCGATATTTAAAACCTTGCTAGAATGCTTACATCTCACGTTCCAACAAAGTTGGGCACAATCAAAACCGTACAGGCACTTATTGGAGTTTGGATTCCAACGAATGGCAGGGCTACTGGGGTACCGCCCGTCACAGTACGTGGCCTAGATCACCTACCGAGGATCACTCCCAGTCCCCTGCAACACAAAGCCGGAACCATCCCTTACTGGACAGTCTCGAACAAGACAACCCCGCAGATGGCCGTCGCCAACTGCCCATACAGCCGAAATAAAAAGGGATCTCTAGATAGGGGTAAATCTCGTCCTACTTGGGCATGACCCACTTAGCCTTGCTGCACCTCCCCTATTTTAGCCATTCCCGGTTGATAAGGCTTGAGGCTACGATTACCTCTATAGGATACATCAATCTTAGAATGCTCATCGTCCACCTGACGATATTTTGAAAGCATTCAATCCATATAAGTTCGTTCCGGGTTCGAACAAAACCGAAGGCACTACCTCGTTACACTCATTTTGGAATCACCCTCAGAGTTAACGACAATAGCCCTTGCACTCTGAATCTTTATCTCGAACCTGAAAGTACCACTCCCGTTAAACTCGTATTGGAATCACCCTCAAAGAATTAACACGAATAGTCCTTACATCTCGAGTCTTCACTCTTCACTTGGAATTCACGCCCTAATGTTTAATTTGGATCGATGTGGTTTTTGGAATTCCAAATTTGGAAACCCGATCCCGGTTTCATCGAAATTCAAATGCCATCTTAATGTCCAAGGGATTTTAGTTTGAACAATTAATTCAATTCATCATTATCCATATACACACAGATAGATAATTCAAATATCACAATAGATAATCACATTTTCCTCATAAACAGATAATCTGTATTATCATCACAAACAGATAATCCATATTATCATACTTTAACTAAGCACCCATATCATATAGATATTACTCATCTCATTACTGAGATCACAACCATTCAATGAAATATCAATATCATCCATAAGCAATGATTTATTAACCACCATCTATAACTAATTTAAAATGAATTAAACTAATTACTTCAATCTCTAATTAATTTAAAGTAAATTAATTACTACATCTATAAATCCCGCTTATGTATCCATTTATTAATTAATCATGTTATGAGTATTCATCTTGATTAAATACCTTTGATTAATCATTCTCTAATTACAATAAGTAATTAGTCTTTAATTAATTTCACAAATTAATTAACCTAATTATTTAGTAATTAACATTTAATTACTTCACTTATTAATTAACTATAATTAATTACATTTATTCAATAGAAAGACGCATCATTAAGAAGAAAGAACGGGATAGAAAAGAGAAAAGATAGGAAAGAAAGAAACAAACAACATCAGAATCTCACAGCGGAACGAATAAATTATATTATATCACATAAAACATTACATAGTATCATATACATCAGAGTTATACAGCTAATACAACACAAACTAGACAGTTATAAACACATGTCTAGTTATTACA
This sequence comes from Allium cepa, assembly GCA_030765085.1. Taxonomy (NCBI): domain Eukaryota; kingdom Viridiplantae; phylum Streptophyta; class Magnoliopsida; order Asparagales; family Amaryllidaceae; genus Allium; species Allium cepa. The sequence goes on along the minus strand of CM060934.1, from coordinate 949,576,286 downwards.
ATTCAAGTACATCATGGAAAAACAGATATAACTCAATCACAGCGGAAGCACTGTATATATATCTACACGCCGAAGCCTCCTGCTCCATTTCTCCTCCAGAACTCGTCAAAGAAATCCTGAATCCCTTGATTACTCATATGTAATATGATTACCCAGGAGTTTAATAAAACTAAAAATAAACATTCGGGTCAGACATAGGTCTGGTGTGAGTAAACGGTTTTAAAGTTGCTTAACTTTAGAAAATCCTTTGAAAACAAAATGTATCACGTAAGACTTCCCACAAATAAACATGGAAAAGTTTTTACCTTACGCTAACCAAAACATTTGATAGGAAATCCAGTGATATTATAATAGGGTCTAGGGTTTTCAAAATAAAATACAGAAATAGCTGAAATGCTTACATCTCACGTTCCAACATAGTAGGGCACAATCAAAACCGTACATGCACTTATTGGAGTATGGATTCCATAAAATGGCAGGGCTACTGGGGTACCTCCCGTCACAGTACGTGGCCTAGATCACCTACCGAGAATCACTCCCAATCCCCTTTAACATAAAGCTGAAACCATCCCTTACTGGACAGTCCCGAACAAGACAACCCCGCAGATGGCCGTCGCCAACTTCCCACATAGCCGAAATAAAAAGGGACCTCTAGACAGGGGTAAATATCGTCCTACTTGCGCATGACCCACTTAGCCTTGCTGCACCTCCCTTGTTTTAGCCATTCTCGGTTGATGAGGCTTGAGGCTACGATTACCTTTATAGGACACATCAATCTTAGAATGCTCATCGTCCACCTGATGATGTTCTGAAAGCATTCAATCCATACAAGTTCGTTCCAGGTTCGAATGAAACCGAAGGCACTATCTCGTTACACTCATTTTGGAATCACCCTTAGAGTTAACGACAATAGCCCTTGCACTCTGAATCTTTACCTCGAACCTGAAAGTACCACTCCCATTAAACTCGTATCGGAATCACCCTCAGAGTATTAACACGAATAGTCCTTACATCTCGAGTCTTTACCCTTCACTTGAGATTCACGACCTAACGTTTAATTTGGATCGACGTGGTTTTCGGAATTCCAAATTTGGAAACCCTATCCCGGTCTCATCGAAATCCAAACGCCATCTTAATGTCCAAGTGATTTTATTTTGAACAATTAATTCAATTCATCATTATCCATATACACACAGATAGATAATTCACATATCACAATAGATAATCACATTTTCATTATAAACAGATAATCCGTATTATCATCACAAACAGATAATCATCACAAACAGATAATCCATATTATCATACTTTAACTAAGCATCCATATCATATAGATATTACTCATCTCATTACTGAGATCACAACCATTCAATGAAGTATCAATATCATCCATAAGCAATGATTTATTAACCACCATCTATAATTAATTTAAAATGAATTAAACTAATTACTTCAATCTCTAATTAATTTAAAGAAAATTAAATTAATTACTACATCTATAAATCCTGCTTATATATCCATTTATTAATTAACCTAGTTAATTAACCATGTTCTGAGTATTCATCTTGATTAAACACCTTTGATTAATCATTCTCTAATTACAATAAGTAACTAGTCTTTAATTAATTTCACAAACTAATTAACCTAATTATTTAGTAATTAACATTTAATTACTTCATTTATTAATTAACTATAATTAATTACATTTATTCTTAATTAATTACATCAATTAATCACTTTATTATTAATTATTCCTTAATTAAACAATTCTTAATTACATCATTATATCAATTAATGATCTCTAATTTATATTTAAATTAGTTACTTTGTTTAAATTAATTACATTTAGTAATTAATCTAAAATTTAAAATACAATTATTAATCATCCTTGATTAACATCAATTCTGTAATTAACTACCATTAATTACTCATTAACAAATTAATTATTTCATAATTAATTATCTTCATTAATTAATCCCTTGATTAATTACAAAAGTAATTACCCAAACTATTTCATTATACATCATCCTTCACTAATTACATTCCAGCAATTTATTATTTATTACCTCCCTAAGTAATTATGCTCCATTAATTACATTAAGTAGTTACTCTTATTAAATCATCAAATGACTTTCTTAAATTAATTAAACTAAATTAGTTAACCTAAACTAATCACATTTTCATAATTAATTACAATAAGTAATTAATCCCTTAATTACTTTTATCAAGTAACTATGCTTAACAATTTACAATTGATTATCTTCAATTAATTAATCCAATTAATTATCCAAATTTATCACATTAATTAATTACTTAATAATCCTTAGATAATTATCTTTATTAACTAATAACATTTTCTTTAATTACTTCCTTAAGAAATTTATCTTAGATTAATCATTATTAATCTACTCTAATTATAAATTAATCTATAATTTAAAATCAAATAAATAAGTTATTCCTTAATTCTCTTATACATTTAAATTCTTTTATTATCTTAATTATTTCTAAGATAATTCATTTACTATATTAATGACTTTATTAACATTCAAGTGTATTTAAAACATTACACTTCTAAATTTAAATTCAAATTCCATTTTAAATTTAAGATTCAAAATGTTTAACCATTTAAACATTTAACTAAATTTTAAATAAATTTATAAACCTTAAAATAAATGTAAAGAACATTCATCACTTATATAAGATACTTATATATGAAAAGTTTATACTAAATTTCTTAATTTTATTTTTAAAAATAATCAAGCTTTAAAATAAATTGATTATTTAACTTCCAAATTTAAGTTAAACACTTCATAACTTTTATTCAAATATTAAAGAAAAAGAACTTTGTCAAGTTTAAACATTTATTTGAAAACAAATTCACTTTTTAAAAATCTACTTTAAAACATTTAATCTTGTTCAATACATAGAACTGATTTAAATTCAAGATTTGAATCCATAGTAAATATGAAACTATATATTAGCCTTGATTTAAAACTTAATTTAAATCTTGCTTTAAATTTAAAATTTTCATTTTAAAACTTAGGATTCAAAAGTTCATCTCAATTCAAACTTAAACTTTGAATTTAAAATCCCCGTTTTAAAATTTGCTTTAAAATTTAAATTTCATTAAATTAAAAAAAACTAAAACTTTCAGGTTATAAAACCTGAAACTAAACATACCCCAGACCATCTACTGATGCTTCGAGTTAAAACCCTAAATGCTTCGAGACAAATACTCGATCTACCCGAGTAAATCTCGAGTCACATCTCTCTGCACAAACCCAAAGTTCATCAGGACTTAAAAATGCACGGTGCACATGCACCATGGCTCTAGCAACCTCCAGCCATCAACACCAACTTCATCACGTCACCGGCCATCTCCACACCTGATCACGACCATCAAATTTCACACAGTATCTCGAAATAAAAATCGAGATAGCCAAACCAACCTGGAAACTCGACACTGCAACAAAAGCCCAAAACCTGTCAACACCTCATCAACTCACCTTCGACCATCAGAGTACCTACAACTCCGACAATCCCTTCGCCTACATCCCCTCTTCCAATCCCCAAAACCCTACAACACTCGGTGCACCAGAGAAATCGAGAAGCATGAAAATACCGACCACCCAAAAACTAGGTTTAGAAACTGGAAAGAGCAACCACTGTCGCCACCTATCTCTGACCATCCACCTGACATTTTTCCTTCACTCACCAATATTTCCTCCACCTCCAGGAAGAACTACAACATTCCAAACCCACTAGATCACCAGATAAACCCCAAAACCCATTATCTGTTCAACCCAATGATACTCATTCCATAGTTAACTAAAAAAAATGTGATTTTAGTTTTAAAAATCATGATTTCATATAAGCATTCAAGTTATAAACCCATTTTAATATTTTAAGATGCTTGAGATTTTCTTATTTTAAAATAATGACTGTTCTTATTGTTTCAGAGTCTACCAGATTCATAATATATCTTAATTATAATTTATAAACTTAATTTCATACTAAACAAACAATTTTTGTTTACATATCAAATCCTAACAGAGATCAAATCAAGAGGTAATAGATTTCTATTAAAAACTTAGTTTAAAAACCAAAAGAGGTATACAGATACCTGGCAACAACACACACACACACATATATATATACACAGAATATTCATCACCATGCAATCATACAAAGCATACTTATTCCTATTTATCCACACGCAACAGATAAATTTAAGCTTTTTAAATTGTGAAGTTACCCATTTTAAAAATAAAGACAGAGCAGTTTTATTCATAGCAGTTTTTAATTTTTGAAAAAAATAGTTTGAATTAGAAACTTGAGTTCTGGAAATCTACTTTAGTTTCGATTTTAAACAAGAAAGGACTGTTTTTAAAATCAGAAGTTTACTCACAAATTTATTGAAGAAGCAGAGGACAAACTCTGATGCATTTCCAATTTCCTGAAACTGATAAATTTGATTTTCCTGTTGAACTTGTTGATTGATAGTTGAATCTGGTGTTTTGCATTTGCTTGCTGTTGAAGTTGATTTTAAAACTGCATGATGACCCCCATTTCCTTTTGCTAGAGTTGTAGTTGATCTTTACTATGCAGTTGAAACTTAGGAAAAAAATGATTGCAGATTTGCTATTGAATTTGTTTGCAGATTTGAACAGATTTAGATTTTGAATTTTTTCCTCATAATCTGATTTCGGTTTCTTTTTGTAGAATGTGTTGAACTCAAATAAATTGCTAAGTTTTTCTACTTAATAAATTTTTAATAAAAATGTTTTCAAAAATAAATAAAACAATGCCACTTGTTACTTAATGTTGTAGAGTGATTTACAAGTGTCTTTCTTAAGTATAATAATCTTGCGCATGTTCATTTTAATATTATAATAGAATTTCTTAATTTTATAAATGTTTTTAAATTCATTTCTAATTTATGTTATCATATTTTTAAATGTTTACTTCCACTTAACCTTTAAATGTTTACATGTAAATTTCCTTTACACAATTACATATTTCAATGTTTATTTGTGTCTTTTAAAAATAATATTTTCAAAGCTAAATTTTCAAGAAAGAAAATTTTTAAAAATAAAAGAATATTGAATTAAATTTTATTTCAAACTAAAATAATGCACTTTATTGTATATGAACTAAGTCTATTTCAAAACAAACAATTTTTAAAAGAAAACAAAATAAACTTTTATTATAATATACAATTTAAACTATTACATTTTTAAACAAAATAAATATTTACTTTAATTTCTTTTGAAAATATCAGATTTTTTTTTTAAATTAACTTTTGAAAAGTTTCTATACTAATTTCAAACGAATTTTGCAATTCACAATTTATACACATATATATATTATAAATTTCGAAAATATTTTTATTAAATTTAAATCAAACTCCCTATTTACAATGTATACACATATATATATTATAAAAAGATTATCTTTTAAATTAGCTTAGAAAGATAATTTTATCATTTAAATATATTTTTAACTTTAAAAAGAATATGATTCCCAAATATTAAATTATCATTATCATTATTATAAATTTTTGAAAAGATAACATTTATCAAACTAAATAATTATTAGTTTTCAAAAGATAATCTCTATTTGAATTCAATTATTAAATCAATATTTCTCATTTTAAAATAATTATTAATGGAAATTATTAAGTAAATATTGCCCAATTTCCGGGACATCACAATTTTCAAAGCAATGTCATTAGAAATAATATCAAACGATTTGATAAAAATATTTAAGTTATCATAAGATAAAAACCCATTGGAGTTTATATGTGGTGTGGTCTAATGAGATACTCTTCTTTTCAAAGGTTTTGTTTGGTATCAAAGTCGATCTATGACACTGTCATCTTTATATTTTCGTTTTTCACGCTAGTTTGCTAGACCAACCTAGTTATTTTTAATACTCAGGTCAGAGTTGAGTAAGTTTCACTTTTAGCTTAAGACGCTTAGCGTTTGCAGAGGAGAGTATGAGATCTTAATCAACCTATGATCGTAGATTATATTCCTGCTATATTTTTTATTGTTAGGTATTCTGCATTTTTAAGGATATAGGTTTATAACTAATCAAGCTGGATAGGCTCCGATGTATGTATTTAAAATTTTCAACTATAAAGATTATTGAAATAATCTAAGTTATTCCATTCGTATGAGATTCTATTCTATGTCTTTATTTTCTTTTTACCCTTAACGGTCTAACTTTTCATTCAATTTGAGTTGGACATATTGGTTTATTGTCGATTTAAAATGTACGAGAAATCCGATCATTACCATTGGTATTAGAACTTAGGTTGAGGGAATACTTGAGCCTGGTAGGCGTAAAATCCCATCAGAGATTTGATTAGTAATACCCTAGGATGAGTAAGTCATTAGAGATAGGGTAAGGGGCACCCTAAAATGAGTTAAGAGTATGATATGTGAGTGTGTGTTTGTTAATGCTACATAAAAATGATTTTTTTTTGAAAAATTGGAAAAAGGAATAATTTTACGTAGGATTATATTTTGAATATAAACTAATATCTTTCAAATGATATAATTATTTGTGTAAGGTTTGGTGATTAAGGATATGATAATATTCAGTTATTGATTGGTTGTTTGATTTAAAAGTTTAAATTCGAACACCTCATGAATGTAGTTTCACAATTTGATTATATGGTGATCGATAAATAATAATGTTGGTTTAAGATTAAAGGAATTTACTTAAGATAAAGAAATTTTATGGATGTGCTTTATATGTGATTTTATAAATTGGATTTATAAAAGGTTTTTATAAAGGGGTTTTTGAGAATTTAAATCTCGGTATTTTTGCAAAATCTTATGAATAACTAGTTCAAATGATAAACACTTCTCTTAAGTATTCCCCTTTATGTTAAGGGAATAGGCGACATTATTAGTAGTACCTAGTTTCTTGGTATAATTTTTGAGTTACTCGATCTACATAATTTTCTAAAGTTAAAGATAATGTGAATCATTAATTGAGATTGATTAATGATTATTAATTTTTATCAAGGTGTTTGCGTTTAATATTGGTTAAAGGGAGTATAATATAATATTAGGAGCTTATTATAATTTTAGAAATAAAAGATAATTTATCTTTTAAATTGGAATGGTTTCTTTGGAAAGAAGATAGAAACTTTTGGATGAATAAATATTTTAAAGTGATAAAGGAACATCTTTATAAAAATATTTAAATAAAAGATAAAAGTTCTATGAAATGTTTTCATAAAAATTTAAGGAAAATTAAAAAGTTACATATGAGGTACGTAGATCATTTCGTTGCATGATTCTGTTCTAAGATTCGAGTACGGAACTTTGAGGTGTTCACACTAGTCCGAATAAGGATTTATCACTCGATTCTTGACGACGAACATTGATGAGAGCTTGTGGTTGGGTACTTTCATTTTCTATCATAATTGAGAGGTATTTAAGGAAAATGAAGATTTTTGATCGAGAAGCCTAATCAGAGTCCACATTATAGGATCGAGGGATTAATACTAGTTCGAATGTAAAGTTACAGATACGAATTGAAGATCAAATCAGATATTGCTGATGATCTGTGTTTATCATATGTAATTGAGTTTAAATATAATATTTGAGGTAAGCTCTTTTGGATTTTGGGCTGTGGTGATATTTTGGTGATGAAATTCTTTTTACGGAGGAAGAATGTGACGACCCATAATTTTATCAATTTGAATTGGAATATTTAATTTATTTTAATATTGAAATAATTGTTTTTAAATAATAATTAATTTGTTTTAATTATTATATAATGATAAGTATTTATAATGGTCTTATAAATATATAAACTTGGTTTATGAAGGTATACAAACTTTGTCGTAATTTGCGGATCGACGTCGTATTTTTATAAATGAATTTTAACATTATTTAAAATGGTTTTATAACTTAAATAATCTTTTTTTAATTATTTAAATAAGATAAGAAAATTATTTTAATTTTTTTACCTAGATAATAGGTTGATTAAAAACTGAAAATATGACCAAAAATCGAATTTTGGATTATTAAGGATTTACAAATAAAATTCGTAATTGAACGTTGTAACATTGTTAATTGAAATATTACATATATACATGTATGTACATGCTTACATATCCACACATACAAATATACATTTACATTTAGCATATAAAAAACAAAAATGGTTTACTTTTGAAAAAGCAAACTTACACGTCACCTTATAAGGCACATGGATGGCACATGGAGGGGAGCCGGCTAAGCACATGTGGTGTAAGAGATATTTATGCAAATTTCCTATAAATAGCCAAGCACCCTTTTCATAATTTCACACATTTCTTCTTCTCTACTTCTTCACTTCTTCTTTCTTTTAATGGCCTTAGACTGTGAGATTTGGAGGGTGAGGAGGTCTTAAGCCTTCGCTTTTTAGAGGAAAGAGGAGGGGTAGGCACAAGTTATCGTGATGAGGGAGAAGGAGGTCGTGAGCTTAAGGAGGGGTGGATACCATGGTCGTGTGGTTTAGAAGAGAGAATGGATTGTTTAGATGAAGTAGAGGATGCTAAAGAAGTGTTATTACAATTGAATGTTCGTAGGAAGAGGTTTGGTATGAAAATTGTGTGTCAATCTCACATTGAATCACCTGTTTATATTACTTATTAATCACTTGATATTGTCTGCTATTATTGATAAGAGGAGACATTAACTACTTCACCCTTGATCATATGATAAAATGATTGCTTATATTGTTGTTTAATATGTTTGGATGATGATTGGTAGATTATATAAAAGTTTGGTTATGATAGTTATGATTGTAATGATTTATAAGTTGAAAATCATATATGATGAGAAATGATAGCTATCTGAATTAACAATACATAGCTTGTGAAAAATTATTCACATTATACCAAAAAATAATATGTACACAACATATTTTAGGTTTATTTTTTTTAAAAACCAAAATCAATTTCATTTTATAATATTGAAATTTACTTCGAAAAAGTAAAGAAATAAGAAAATGGAGTTTTGAAATAGATTTGGAATTTGTTTTAAAAGAAAGGAATTGGCAAAGTGGAGTTTCGAAATTATTTGGAAAATAAAATCTATGGTTTCATTTATGAAACAAAAAAGTTTTAAAAGGTGAAAAATGATATAGAAGTGACATATGGTTTAAAATGAAGGATTTTGAATTAAAAAGGTTGGAAAAATGAATATTACAATAATATAGTATTATAGTTGGTGAAAAGACGTAAAATAGATTTTGAATATGCAAAATGGTAAAATCTTGTTTTAGATTTTTAATAATAGTTTATTATATCATTAATATGATTTAAAAGTGTTTCAGACAAGTTTTACAAAATTTGACAAAAAGGGGAAAAATAAGCCGTCGTGTTTTAGCAGTTCGCGATTTCGCAACCTAAAAAATTAAACGGTTGTGTAGGACAAAATATACGTCAGAATTCTTTGAAATAAGAATTTTATAGACCCTCGTAGGTATGGTTTTCAAATGAAATAGAAAAATCAATATTTTGTTTAGTAAAATTTTAGATATGTCCAAATCAAGTTTTCAAAATCATCGCGTTTTGGCAGCTTGTAAAATATATTTTCAACACTTTAAAAATGGGACACTTTTAATCATTAAAAATATAAAGTAAGTTCCATAAATATGTTAAAATGTTTTAAAAGGAATTTGAGTTATAAAAATGAACATATATATAATGGAGTAAGTGTTCTGATCTATAAAGCTTTAAAACCACTATTCACCAACAATTTAACAACTGAATTTGGCATTTTTTGAATAAACGATTAAACTTGGATTTCTCTTCCCGAATCTTCTAGAAATGTTTTCCAAATAATTATACAAGTATTTTAAAGGCTTTAGAGGTGACCAAATAACTTGACCACCTTATGGGTGACAGAGAGGTAGTCTCTTGGCTGGAGTTTGGAAAACCAGTTGCATGATCCCCCTAGTTATCCGGACTGGCGACAAAGGGGATAGTTAATTTGATTTACTCGTACCATATTTTTCCTAATATAAAATGAAAGAGATTAGTAGTTTTTTCCAAAAGTTAAACAAGATATGAATAGAATTTTGATGGTAAAGAGAACATTCTTATTATACTCTGTATTAAATTCCGTGGAGGGAACCATACTATTTGTGTGAATTAAAAGGGTGATTTCACCGTTATTCGACAAATAGTACAGGTTGAATATGGAAATTAGTATTGAATATAATTAATCTAAAACCTATGAATCCTATTTATTCGATACTAATTAGCTTGGGTATACAGTAAATGATGTCTTAAATAACATTGTTTTTAACCCATTAAAAGATATGTTTTTGAAATAAGTACTCACCATTAAGATTGAAATTTTACCGATAATAGAAGATGGATATATATATTTCCTCTGCAATTTAAAGAAAATGATTTGTTATTTCCAAATTTAAGAAAAAGCGGTTTAATAAATATGTATATACCAAGAAGAAATGGTTTAAAATATATCTTTAAAAATATTTTATTGGATATAAAGATATTAATTGGTTGAATGATGATCACCAGCATACTTTAACATTTTTCTATCGATAATTGGTTCGGAGGGGATCGCATTTGGATGATTTTTATCAGAAACCACTTCACACTAATATACGCGTTCGAAAGTGAAGACATGTGGAAGACAATGATTACAAAGACGGAGATCTTCATAATGTAGGGTTGCTTGCCATTAACCTCGTGATTTCCATATTATATACATATGGTGGAAGTAGTACCTTCATTTTGAAATCTTCTAGGCAAGGACCGCTTGCTACTAATATTACAGGTGGTTCCTAAACAGGATGTAGTAGGAGTATCTTCTGTTTCTCCTGTTGCTAGACAACTTGTATGGACGAATGTCTTACATTGCATTTCTAAGACCACATACATCAATTTTTACAAATGTACATCTGTTTGGTGGTATAGGAGGTTACACCTCTTATACTTAACACCCTTCACTCAAGTGTTTGAACTGCGGGGTTGTACGTTTGAGGAAACCAATTAGCGTGTCATTGGAAATGGCAATGTAGCATTCAAAGTGGGATTGTTGTTTGGGAAAAAGTAAAATGTTATCTCAAGCCTCACACATTGGTAATGGCAAAAATAGGGTAAATGCGGCAGGGCTATGTAGGTCGCACCCATTAGGAGATAATTATTGCCTTCCTAGATTTCCCTCTATACATCGGGTTCATTGTGTATGTTGTGGCCACGCATAGGTCGGGAACGACCAGGATGATGACATATTTGGTACTATCTATGGTAGAGATAGGGCAATTATATGTTGGTAGAGGGCAGTGGGGCCGTGCCTCGGTACACTACTCTAGAGATGTACGTACGGAATGTAGTCTTTTACCTTGTCATTGTTGGAATCCAATCTCCAATACGTGCCTTTAACGGACTTGATTGTATACCTAAATATGCTACCGAGTTTAACAAATGTAACAATTCTGGTTATTTTAATATGTTATTTGAAAGGATTATCAAAGTAATGTCATTAGAAATAATATCAAATGATTTGATAAAATATTTTAGTTATCATAAACAAAAAACTCGTCCATGTTTATGTGCGGTGTTCAAAGGTTTTGTTTGGCATCAAAGTCGATCTATGACACTGTGTGACAGCCCTGGTTAATCAAGTATGTAGAAATTTAGGTCATTTGAATTTTTATTTTAAAAATAAATAAATAAATAAATAAATAAACTAATATATAAAAACAGTTTTCTGAAATATATATTTATACTGTGAAGATGTATGTAGTGGTGCATGTGCACATTGTTGCAGTGTACAAATTAGAGCAAGCAATTCAGCAAGAATCTTGCAAGGAAAAAAAATATACAATAATATAAATGAATACATAAATAAATCAGTGCATGACCATCAGGTATGTATGCATCATAGCTGAATGAAATGCATGAATATCCTGAGAAAATTTTAGCTCTAACTTTCATAGCATGAGTGCAAACACAGTAGTTTGTGTGGGTAGAGAAAATATACACACATAGGGATACACATGCATATACCCAGTAGTTAGCAGAAACACACACCTAGCTGGCCGTTCAAATAAAAATTATATGCATAACTAACACCCAGAAAAGACAAGGAATGCCTGAGCCAAAGAATTCATGCATGAAATGTGTGAAGGAACTTTGCCAAAAAGGGTTAAGACAGGGAAAAAGGAGAACTGCAGGGAGAGGGTAAACTGTTGGGTGAAATTAGGGAATAATGATGGAATTTCTGATGAAAATAAATTACCTAACTAACCTTAAAACCCTAACAACTCCACTATATACCATACTATCTCCTACGGGTGCACATTGGAAGGCCAGAAATCAAAACACAGAAAAGGGAAGTAAGCAACAGATTAAGGAGAAACAATGGCAAACTTGAATCAAGACCTAGGAAGAAGAAACATGGTGAGTAAATCCTCACTTGGCAAGGCATTAAGACCTATGAAAGGCAGCCATAAAACCTTTAGCTTATCTTGATTTTCCTGTGATGTTTATATGCATTTTAGTTGACAATTTCCTGTTGTTTCTGGACTTTGTGTTTTGCAGTGCTTTGTTACTATTTAAATTATGACTTGATTGTACATGTTAATTTAATGATAGTATGATAATAACTGACTTACTGGTGGTATTCTAAGTTTGAGAAAATATTTTTGGTTTAAGTATATACTAGCAAGAAAAGTAGGGGCAAGGCAGTAAGGGGAAGGGAATCCTCTGGCTTATGTCTTGCATTTGAAAAGATGATTGAGATACAGTGGAAGTTCCACATGTTAAATCTTGATGCATCATAGGGTACCCTCTGGAAATAAGGTTATTGAGAAAATACATTATAAAGCATGGGATGGCTACAAGGACCTTATTGCTAGAGAACCCTAGTAGCATTCCATTTGGAAATGCTCTGAGTTATGCTTCAACCAAAAATATGTTTCTGCAGGAAATTAACTTGAAATGACTTTCAAATATGAGTGATGGTTGAATACATGGGTTACTGAATGGTTGATGGATGTATAAAACTGCTTGTATGCATTGATTAGGGGTACAACAGGGTGGGGCATGACACTGCATAGGTAATAGGGGGTCATGGGAAAGAATTTAGTAATTAAACTCAAGGCATGGGTCACCTCTATCAGGTTGGATATGAGGGAAGGGGGTATGACATGGTAGTTGGCTTGCATCAAGGTTGGGGTGTAAGTTTGCACATGACATGTTTATGTCCAAAAGCTAGTAGTGCACTAGAAAATCAAATAGTAGCTTCAAGGCAGTGTGCACCAGTGCAACTACAAAATGTGATACTGGACTCTTAAAAAAAAAAAATTGTTATGGATTGATAAGCAAAGATGTATATGCTAAGAGTATGGTGAGTACTGGTATGCAGACCAGTTTTGATGCTTTAGCTAAATGGTAGGAGTTTTGCTTGTTCAATGGTTATGAAATGCCTGCGTGATTTGTATGATGGCTGCTATGAATTCTTGAAATAAGAATTTTTGCTAAGGAATAGGTTTAAGCACTTATACATGCATTTAACAATTCATTCATTTCACTGTAAAGACACAACAAAAATGTGTACCTGATGAAAGGGGTTAACAATTTGGGTAAAACAGTTAGTATCTGAACTTAAGGTGATATGGAATCAGTTTCATAAATCTTATGTACTTGTCAATTGAACTTATTCATACCAGATTTCAATCTGACCTGTTTGTTGCTTGCATCAAATGGGTGTTTCACTTGCATTGTGAAGCAGACCCTGAGATGGTTGCAGGAAGAAAGGATGCTAAATAGTAAGATGCAGACATATGATGCTTGAAGGAATTGCAAACTAACTAAGCTAGGATTTTGTAGGAGAGTAGTTCTTCTGTTTTGTTTTCAGTAAAAGCTTTATGTAATGATGTTTCAAATTATGCAAGAAAAACTTTATTACTATGTAAAGGATGATTGGGAAAAGTATGTTGTAATGAACATTATTTTCAGTAAAAGATGATAAGGCCTTTTGCTTCATGTTAGAAACTGTGAACATACCTATTTCTTGAAAATTAGATAAGGAAATTGGTAGTGGGTCTGAAGCATAAGTAAACTAGTATGCTTATGTATTAATTTGTTTAGGAACAACTAGAACCTGTTCATCTAGTCACTACTAACATCATGAGATGAGAAATACCATGGACAGAAAGGAAAAGAATAACATAGAAGGGGTAACTCAGAAGTAAAATTGCATTTGGTGATTATTGGTATAAGTGAAATTTGTAGATTCAGCTAATTCATTTCAGAATCATACCTAAACGAAATTAGTCCACTTAAGGACCAAAGAGGAAGTAAACTGCAGTTGTGCATGATTATGTGCAAACAGTTGCACAGAAACATGCACAGTCTCAAATTGGTCATTGAAAGGGAAAGTTTTGGTAAGTTGAAATGCTATGAGTTAGTTCCCATATTTCACTTAATACACCAATGATAAACACAAGGAAACAAGTAGGAATTAGTTGAATGAATGGCGCAGAGATTCAAATGGAAGGGATCTTCTTGGTTGTTTTTGTTGTGAATGATTCAGTTTGATTTTGTAAAAAAAAAAATGGGCTGAGTTACTCAGAAAAAAAATATAAAAAAAAACATACTCTGGTATAAAAACTATGTGAATAATCAAATAGTTTTTACAATGAAGTGTATCAATATTTTTATATTGATTGGAGTGGATCTTGGGAAATAAAAAAAAAAAAAAGGAAAAAAAAACAGTAAGAAAATAGTTGGTCAGAAAAGAAGGCAACCCTAATTAGCCCAAACTAAATTGTGTCAAAAAAAAAATGACAAGTAGGAAGGGGTTGTCTCACACTGTCATCTATATTTATGATTTGTGTTTCTAATGCTAGTTTGCTTGACTGACCTGGGTATTTTTAATACTCGAGTCAGATCCATGTAAGTTTCAGGTTTAGCTTAAGATGATTGGAGTTTCCAAAAGAGAGCAGGAGATCTTCATCAACCTATGGTCATAGATTATATTCTTGATGCATTTGTTTACTGTCATGGATTCAACATTATTAAAGATAGAGGTTTATAACTATCTAAGCTGAATAGGCTCTGATTTATGTATTAAAACAATTCTCTATAAATATTATAGAATTAATATATGTTATTCCATTCGTGTAAGATTCTATTCTATGTCTTTATTTTCTTTTTTTCCTTAACTGTCCGCATTTTCATTCAATTTGAGTTGGACATGTGTGGTTTATTATCAACTTAAAATGTACAGAAAGGTGAGTCGTTATAGCCACCTCACGTCCTTCTCTCCACCTTCCATCAAAACTCATGTGATTAGGTCCCCTTCCATTCCAATGAGCCAATATCCCTTTATACTTATGTATGCAATGTCTGTTAAGAAATGACATGTTATGACAACTTCCATTTTAATTTTTAAACGAAATTAAACTTCATAACATGTCTTTTCATATTTTAATAATCTTAAATATAAACGTGTACATATACATAGTTTACATTGATAACTTGCTTATAAATGAATTTTGAACATTTATACCATATAATTTACAACGTTTCAGACAACTTTTGAACACCGAAAAGTCAAAATTTTGGAAAACGGTTTTCGGTCACATTTTCTATTTTTATTTGAACTAATTATTTTTGTAAACTATTTTGAAAACTATTTCACCATCATTAGTTACTATTTAATCTAAGTTTATTTGAGTTATAAAATCCATAAATTAACTGTTAAAAATATATTTTAAATATCCAAATTTAAAGTGGTTAATTTCCAGGTCGTTACACTCTCCACCCATAAAAGAATTTCGTCCTGAAATAAGCAAACAAGTAGATAACTCAAGATAACACAAAATGACATATATCATATCATAAAACCCATATAACAGATATACACTGAGCATCCATAGCAAAACAATGCATGCACTATACATACAACAAACAATGACTATCCTAACATCAATTTTGGATAGGCTACCCTCATATGATCCACCGTCTCCCAATTACAATCTCTGGGATCCTCGGTCCACTGAATCTTCACTAATTTCAGCATCGTATTTCATAGCCTCTTCTCATCTTGATCCACAACATGAACTGGATGTCCGATCACCTCAAGTTTGGTTCCATCTCTTAGTCCTCTTGAATAGATGACCCCACTATCAATGATGGATAATGCATATACTTTCTCAAATAAGACACGTGGAAAACATTACAGACCACCGATAACCTTTGGAGAAATTCTACTATATAGGCAAGCAGCCCAATCCTCTCAATAACTTTAAAAGGCCCAATATACCTTGCTGCTAACTTCCTAGTTCTTCCAAATCGAACAACTCCTCTGAATAGGGCAATCATCACAAATATGGAGTTTTCAACTTCAAATTCCAAATATCTTTTCCTTTTATCGGCATAACTATTTTGTCGATCCTGCGCTTCTTTCATCCATCTCTTAACTATCATAGCCTTTTTGGTTGCTTCCTAAATCATACCCGATCCAAGAACTAGCCGATCTCTAGTCTCAACCCAACATACCGATGACTTATATAGACGTCCATAGAGAGCTTCGTAGGGTGTCATGCCAATGTTTGCTTGATAACTACTGTTGTAGGAGAATTTCACAAAGTGAAGGTAATCTTCCCACGGTCCTCCAAAATCCAGAATACATGCCCTCAAAAGATCTTCTAAGATCCGGTTCACCCTTTTTGTTTTTCCATCCGTTTGGGGGTGGTATGTTGTGCTCAAGATTAGCTTTGACTCTAAAGCTACTTGCAACACCTCCTAAAATTAACTAGTAAAGATGGAACCTCGATCACTTACAATGCTTAACAGGACCTTATGCAATCGAACAATCTCTCTTATATAAATTTTTGCGAAAGAAACTATAGTTCTTTTTAGCTTGACCGAAATAAAATAAGCACACTTCGTTATCCTATCTACTATGACCCATATAACTTCATTCCCTTTTCTAGTTCTAGGTAAACCATCAATAAAATCCACTGATATCATCTTTCATTTCTAATTTGGGATTAGTAAGGGTTGAAGTAAGCCATCTTTTGGTGGTCGCCCTTTATTTGCTAAAAGATCAAGCATCTGCTAACATATATTGAGACATCTCTCTTCATTCCTTTCCACCAAAACACCCGCTTCATATTTCGATGCATCTTAGAAATACCTGGATAGATATTCAATTGATCGATGACATTCTGATAAAACTTCTTGTTTAAGGCCATCGACATTAGGGATGAAGATCCTCACATTAATATGCAAAATGCCTCGGTTATCCATCTTAAAACTTGCATGCTACCTCTCCTTAACATCTTCGATGATTTTCATTAAGCGCTTATTTTTCTTTTGCATACTAGCAATCCTTTCCAATACTGTCGGTATAATTTCCAATGGGGCCAAAACAACATTCCTACTTAGAGCATCTACCACCACATTTTCTTTCCCTAGTGTATAGAGAATATCGAAGTCATAAGCCGCAAAAAACTCCAACCATCGTTGCTACCTTAAGATCAAATCCTTGTGAGTGAAAAGATATTTCAAGGACTTATGATCCAGGAAGCGCTCGAGCTTTTCACCTATTTAAAGAAGGAAATTACTTACTAAGATCCTTAAAGATTAGAAAATAAACTAAAGAGGAATAGAAGGATTCGTACCCAGCAAATAATGGCTCCACATCTTTATCGCAAATACTACAGCTAATAGCTCCAAGTCATGCATTGCATAATTCTTCTTGTTAGGCTTTAACTACCTATTTTCATAGGCTATAACCTTCCCATGTTGCATCAAAACGCATCCAAACCAACTCTACATGCGTCCGTATAAACAGTTAACCCTTCACCTCCATCAACAATAGCCGAAACAATGGTACCGGTCAATGTTTCCTTCAACTCAAAGAATGCACCCTCATACATTAGGGTCCTCTCAAACTTAACATCCTTCTTCGTCAGCTTGGTTGGATAAGCGACGATCTTGGAGTAATCTCTGACAAACTTCCTAAAGTAACTAGCCATCCCAAAAAAGGTTCTGACTTATGTAGGAGTTTGGGGTCTCTTGAAATCTTGAACAGTAGCTACCTTGGCCGAATCAACTAAAATGCCATCTCCCGACACAATATATCCTAGGTATCTCACTTCTGATTGCTAAAAATGACACTTAGAAAACTTTTCCTTAAAAACGTTTTTTCTTAAAGTTTCCAACACTACTTCTAATTGGTGTTCGTGCTTCTCCTCCGTCTTTGAGTAGATAAGAATGTTGTCGATGAAAACCAACACAAACTTATTCAACACATCCTAAAAAACGTGATTTATAACATCAATGAAAAATGCAGGTGCATTGGTTAAGCCAAAAGGAAAAACCAACCACTCTCGCCCCTTAATACGGAAACACAAAATAAGGTCATTCGGGAAAATACTCTTGCCCCTTGAAGTTTGTCGAACATATCATCTATTTGGGGTAACAGATACTTATTTCGAATGGTTTTCTTGTTCAACTCCCTTTAATCCATGCATAGTCTTAAAGAATCATCGGACTTAGCTATAAAACCTACTACCGATCCCCAAATAAAACAGCTTGGTCTAATCAATGCTCTTTTTAACAAACCATCAATTTGACTTACTAGCTCCTACTTCTCTCTTAGGGCCATTTTATGCAGAGGTTGAATGACGGATCTCATACTGGGAACTAAATCAATACAAAATTCAATTTCTTGATGGGAAGGCAAACTGCTGGCTGGCATAAAAATATAAGAAAAACTTTTAACAACTTTTATCAATTCTAATTATTCCTAGGACGATTCTAAGGTATATAAGAAACTACTCATATGTTTGTTAGGTTTCCTACAAACTATACTTTCTAATATATTTCCAGAACTAGATTTTAATACTATCCTCCTTTTAACGTAGTCCAGAATAGCTCTATATCTCGACAATAATTCCACCCCTATAACATCAAACCCCTTAAAATCCAAGATAAATAGGTCACAAAAAATAAAGTTTTTGGAAAAAAAATTGTATTCTTTCAAAAATCAAGCATAATTTAGTTATACCACCTATGGGGTTAGTTAATTTGCTGACCCTTCTTCAATAGTGGATAGTCTTTAACCATATGTGCAAGCTGATGGCAATTATAGTACAGCATCTTATGTACCATTGGAGAGATAGCCTTCGCCTATTGACAGTGTGTTCAAAGATGCCATTTTTTTCATACAATTGTAACAAACAACAACTTTATACTTGTTTCCCTAATTCCTCAAGCCGGTTTTCCCTTACCCTGCTTTTTTTCAATACGGGTTAAACTTCCTATTATTTGGGTTAATGGTACCGCCATTGGAAGTTGTTGCTGCTAGTTTCTTCTTCAAAAGCACTTCATACCTTAAGGCCATGTCTACCAAATCTACAAATGATTCCTTCACTTAAGCGGTCATCTTTTCATGGAACTCTTCTCTCATACCCAATATGAACATCTTTTTTCTCTTTAGCGGCCTGTTAATAAGTCCGAGGCCAAAATAAGATAACCTATTAAATATTGTCTCATATTTAGCTACCGACATATCCTTTTATTTGTGATCCATAATATATAGTCGAGTTTTGCCTACAGCTGGCATGTATTGATCTTCGAATACTTCTTTGAAGCTAGCCCATGAGAGCTTAACTTTCAAAATATTTACGGTGACAGAATCCCACCATGCCGCTGCAACCCATCTTGCAATTGCCATGATGCGAAGAAGCATTTCTGATCATCAAAAATTCCCAAACCTTTGAAAATCTTCTCACATGGCTATAGCCAAGCTTGAACTTCAATTAATTATTTTGTACCCTTAAAAGGTTTTCCATCTAGATTTGTGAAGTCCTTGCATATAGCAACGAAGTTTGCTCGAGGTTGCACTAGGGTTGCTTCTTCTATTATCCCAACCCTATTAACATTCAGGGTATGACCATTTGTGATTGTTGTGGTACTATTTCCCCTTCTTGTATTTATTCATACTACCCAAATAAAGTAAGATATCTTTAGAATACATAAAAGAGATTATCTTAGGGAAAAAGAGCATAAACCAAACATATAAATGTTGATCAGAATAACACATAAACGCATTCTCAAAGACTGAACTCATTCTAGGGTACTACTAACCTTATCTCAAATGAGTTGACGTCAACCAAGGCCTAGGAGTTCGTTCAACCTAAGCTCTGATACCAATTGTGACAATTTGCCTTTCTTACATCCAAAGACGAAACTTAATACTTTCTCGGTATTTATGTGTCAATCATCTAAGTGTCCGAAAGATAGATCGTGGGGTAAAGAAAATAAAAGACGAGAAAAATACATAGATTTTTTCTCACAAAGTCACAGTTACATAAATATCATCATAGAATGGTACAAATGGTTACTCCAAAATGTTACGTCGATGTTACAACAAGTACTATTCCCAATAAGGATAGCTATATCAGCCTGTCCAAACTACTAATACATAATATACATTCACCGTGGAAATATAGACAACTACAAGATGGTAATGAAAGCTCCTACTCCATCCCGCTCTCAAAATGCTCAAAAGAAACCTAACTACTTGGTTACTTATAAAAACTTGAGTACCCAAGTGTTTAAGGGAAAGAAATAAAACTCCAGGCCAGACATGAGTCTGGTGTCATGTCTGGCGAGAGTAAAGCATAAGCTTAAATTTATAAAAACCTTCAAACCAAAGTTATCTCGTAATACCACCCCGCACATAAATACAGACGGGTTTTACCTTACGGCAACCAAAACATTTCTATAGAAATCCTCTAATATTATTGTAATATATAGGTTTAAAATGCATATTGAATCATAGCCGAAATTGTTACATTAATTAAATTCCGGCATAATAGATATACAATCAAGTTCGAAGGCTCATATTGGAAAATGGATTCCAACAATGAAACGGTTAGGGTCTACCTTCCGAATCAGTAAACCTTTAAATAAAATATACTAGAGGTTATAGCACGTTGCATCTCTACTACCCAGGAATGGCCCTACCCATTAATGGGTAGCGTCAAATATAATCACCCTTTATTTGCAATCAACAACCATAAAAGAGATCCCGAAGCATTTTTGAACCATAGATTTCGCTCTAGATTAGGCGAAGATCATACCCTATTGGGAGCGGCCCGTATAACCCTACCGCATGTCCTTGCTTTAGTCAATTCCTGATTATGACGCTTGGGGCTATGCATTTACCTTTCCTCCTAGTAGACCATCTTGGAATGCTAACATTGCTCTCGAGGCTTCTAATTCAATGATAACATTCATCCCTACAAGTTATTCCATGATCGAACAAACATTCAATGTTTACTATCTTCCATTTTGAAGTCACCCTCAGGAAGAATAGTACAGCTCTATAGCATATTTCATAACAATCCATCATGAACGTTATTAGTTTGGAGTGGTTTGGATAAATCATACTTATCGAAACCGATGTCTCCAAACTAAGCGATAATTCCTATCTAACTCAGTTTTGATTCTTTTGCAAGTATCAACCAGTATTCGAGCCCTCATCGGGTAACTCGAATATACACAACATACTTCCTGGGTTGAAAGATGTCAAGTTATAAATAGCGGACAATCCACTACTTAGGGTAATTATATAGAGTTTTGCACCGTATACTTAATTTAAACCTGACCCATTTACAGGAATTAACCCTCCCATATCTATCACGTTTTCGATATTTCAACCTTACTCTGTCCGTTAGAAATAAATTCTCTATCTCACAAATAAAGGATGAGCCTACTCATCGGCTTTTAGTGCTAACTATGGGATGACTTACTTTACATAAGTGTGTCACCACATTAGCATCGGTTTCGTATTTGTTTGAGGTTACTTTAGGGTAATCGACATTGAACTCCCTTGAATTAAAACACCTTTGCAAAATAAAAAAAGTTTCAAATAAAACCGATATTTAGAAATAAAGCAATTTTAAAATTCAAACCCTTATTAATTTATTAAATAAATTAAATTAAACCATGATTAAATAATAATTAAATCTAAATTAACTCCTAATTAAAAACTTGATAAAATTTGACTTAATCGGTAATTAATCAATAATTAAACCCTCTTTTAAATAAATAAATAATTATTAATTAATTTTAAATAAATAATTAAATAATAATTAATCCGTAATTAATAATTAAATAATAACTAATGCTTAATTAGTTAACTAGTTATATTAACTTGCTTAATTAACACTTAAGTACTAATTACCTTTGTTAATTAATGATTAAGTACTAATTACCTAACATACTTAATTAATTAAAAAATAATTGAATAAATAAATAAATAAGTAAATAATCACTTTTTAACACTTAAATTATCTTTGAAAACATTTTCCAAAAAGATTGCTAAGTTAAAACACTCTTTTAGATTTCGAAAAGAGTTCGTTTATATGAACTGCACTTATAGCTACTGTCACTATACTATCCTTAATTTCCAAAAATGAAACAAAAAATTCGAAGTCTTTTCTTTGACTTTAACACTTGGAAAACCTTACTATGTTTTTGACAACTAAACCAGTTTTCAAAATTGAAAACATTTGAAATTTTAGAAGCAACAATCAAAAATTTACATAAGGGATTCTAAATTGCTTCAACAAGTAAATGTGCTAACTTCTTAGCATCCAATCACGTATTCATATTCACAACATACATAATCTGTAACAACCCAAAACTTAACTTATAATAATTAATTCGTTAATTAATTAAATTATAAAATAACTTTGTGAAGTTATCAGAATTGAGCCACGGGAGTTGCACCATTGTGTCTGTGGTAATTTTCTGATCAATTTCCATATATAGAACATCAGAAACCATCTAATATGAACGAGATATGAAATAAACAAAGAAACAAAATATATATACATACACACATATATAAGGGGCTAGATCGACCAGAAGACCAACCTAACCATCATCTAGGTCGACCGGCCGGTCGACCTAGGGGACGGAGCGGTCGACCCACTTCCCTTTGAGGCGGCGAACAAATTTTTGAGGTGGTGAAGTTTTATTACGTCGTTTGCATTATTTAGACCAATTTAGTCCTTCCCTTCATGCATCCGATGGCTCCTATTCATCCTATGACGTGGTTACATCCTATTCAATCCCAAAATTCAATGGTTTGAGATCCACTTCTACCCTTATAAATAGAACCCTAGGCTTAACACTTTTCTCGGTCTAAGATTTTCTTCAATTGGGTTCACCTACTCAAGAAGGACCCAAAGCGGAATAATTTTCCAAGGAGGAAATCATTTTAAGTAAAAATGTTTAACAACCCCATGTGGTTCTGGGAAGACCAAAGGAAGAGCTTAGGATCGGAGGTGAGTGATTGTAATTATTTTAGATTTCTTTAAATAAAAATAGGGTAGGTTTTACTACGATTTTGAAATATCCTTTTTCGCAGTATATTTACAGTTTTTAGAATTATTTTCAGTCTACTTCTTTTTAGCTATTCTAGTATTTTAGTTCATTTATTGTTATTTGTGCATTATTTACATCTTTTTCCTACGCTTTGGATTTCTTCTATTTCCATTTAATTTTATTCCTCCTTCTTCTTCATGTATGGATTAGAATAGAATTAACGTGAATATGTATTAGATTGTAAAAAAACTGAAATAGTGGAATATAAGATGTAAATTACAAAGACTGTAATGTAAATGGAATTAGGTAGAAATTATGCCTAACTATGATATTAATTAGACTAAAATAAAGAAATTGGCCTAGTTATAACTTAGGATTATAATTAAAAAGAGTAAAAGACGAAAGAAGCTTATTTTCACACTTAGACCTTGGGTTAAGTAATAAGCGTGATTATAACATAGGTTATTATAAGAAGACGAACAGAATGAGGCTAATTTCAAGACATAGGATAAATTAATAAGCAAAAATAGCAAGAATAATAGTAAAGGCTTATTCAAATAATTTATCTAAGTTAATAAGCAAAGATAGAAGTTGGTTCTGTACCGGCAGCATTTCCCTTATGCAGTTTAGGGTAGATAGGCGAACAAAAGTAAAAGAGGAAGATTCATACCTACAGCATTTCCCTTATGTTGTTTAGGGTATATAGGCGATTAAAAGTTAAAGAGGAAGATTCGTATCGGCAACATTTCCCTTATGCTGTTTAGGGTAGATAGACGATCAAATGTTGCAGAGGAAGATCTGTACCGACAGCTTTTCCTTTATGTTGTTTAGGGAAGATAGGCGATCAATAATTAGAAGCCAGAATCATGGGGATTTGGATAAGGGGCGCAACTAGATTTTGTTTAACAAGGAATGGTGCTAACACCATCCCCTATCAATTCAATTGACACGATAGTCTCACATTAGCTTGAAGTGAGATGAGGGCACACTTATGCTGTCTAGGGTGAATAAAAGGTTAAAAGAGGGAGCAACAGATAGTGCGAACCGATGGTGACAGAGCATATGGCATCGTTTAGGGAAAATAAGTCACTATTGAGTTCCACAGCGCTTAAAAGGTGTCTTCCATAAACACCGGTGCCTTCGGTTTAGGGACCATAGGGTCCGATCTGTAGTAGACACATTAGTAGAAGGCCAATCAAAGGGTAAAATTAGGGTTATAGCCTAATTACAGGATTAGGAATTCAGCCTAATCAGAGCAGCTATCAATGACAAGTGCAAACAATCAAAGTTAACTTATCTTATTTGTGCAATAGTTTAAACCGTATTTATTTCCAGTTTTATCTATTTCCTATTTCCTTTATTTCCTTTTCATATACTAGAACTGTTGTAGAGTCTATTACTTTTATCTTTCTTAAAGACTATAGTAGTTACTATCATTCACCAGACTTTTAGTCTGACCTACTCCATTATTTTCTCCTTTTCCTCCCATAGGCAATCAAGGGAGAGGGCAGTAGGTTGCGGTTGCTCGAAGGCTTCTTGGAGGAGATTTCTACCATGTATTCCTTATATTCTAGCTTTAGCTCTTTTTGTACTGGTTTATTATGAGGTATATTATGTGCTTTGATTGAGACTATGAGTTTTTATTTCATGAGACATCTTAGGTTTTGAGACATCTATGTTTTATTTGGTATTTGGCTTATTTGGTTTATGAAACAATTATGAAGTCTTGTATTTAAATAAGTTATTATCTTAGTTTCCGCTATTTTTACCTATTTTTGTCTAGTGAATCTTAGTCTTTGTTAGTTTCAGTTGTACCTACAATGCATCATGCCTTCTATTGTGTCCTTTTAGGTATATTAAGGGGTATGGGGTGTTTCATTTGTATCAGAGCCTAAGGTTCCAGGATCCCTGAAAATTTATTTTTAAAAATAAAGTATTTTCCAAAATAACTTGTTTTAAAAGTATTTTTTAGAAAAGAACTCTTAGAAATGTTGTTAAGTATAAAAGAGTTTTTATAAAAATGCCCTCATAAGTCCAGTTCAATCTCCCTTTGAACCCCTTTGACCCTTTCCTAAACTATCATTTTCTTTTCGTAGAATGGCTGATGCCTCGAACATTCCCGAGGCATTCTAGTTCCAGCTTGGTCTCATTGTTATTTGCAAGCCACGACTCCATGGGTACATGGGCCAGTGCCCAATCCTACACCAGCATGTGCGAACCCCATCAATCCACTTGTCGCCATCAATTTCTCTAAGCTTGTAAGGTTTTGGGAGAGTGGATGGAAATATATTTTTTGGTAAGGAGACTTTTGTGGTGGTGAGAGCACAGAGAGGATATTCGGATTATTGGGATTGGATGATCAGCAGCGAGTTCAGCTAGCATCTTGGCAGCTGAAAAAAAAGGAATCTTGTTGGTGGGAGGTGATCGAGTTGGAGGGTAGAAATGTTGCTTGGAATCTATTCCGGGAGTGATTTGATAGGAAGTTCTTGTCTCAAGCAGAGGAGAGTATTTAGCTAGAATGGTTTACCAATTTGAAGCAAGAAAGGTCATCGGTGAAGGAGTACATCAATCAATTAAATGAATGGTCATAGTTCAGAATGGAGTTGGTGAATATGCCGCACAAGAAAGATGTGAAGTTTGCAAAGGGATTGAATCAGCCCCTTCAGGGATTATTGCTGACTCATGTACCATTGGGAGCTACTTTTGAATCTTTAGTCGAGATGATGCTTATGTCGGATGCAGTCAAGGAAGCGAGTCTAAAGAAGTCGTTAAGTCCGAAGGTTCTAAGAAGTGAGGAGAAGGACCTCAAAAAAAGATCAAGAAAAAAGAGAAATGCAAGAGTTGTGGGATGATGGGTCATTACGCAAAAGACTGTAGAAAGGCAGCAATGAAGGGGAAGTGTGTAAATTGTGGACAACCTGGTCACTTTAGTAAAGCTTGTCCCTATAAGATGAGGGAGGGAGCAGGTGCACCAGCGGCACAAATTCAGGCTTTGGAGGCAGCACCTTTTAGTAGTAGACCAAATTGAGGTAGGAAAATTTGATTCTTATTTCTGATTTTCCCCTTTCGAACTATTTTAAATCTGTGAGCATCACACTCTTTTAGTTCTAGTTCTCGGTGGATTGTTTGCACTTAGATATTTCTTTAATGGTAGACCCCATTGTTGTTTCAAACCCCATAGGAGGATCAGCATACTTGTCTATGGTTTGTAGGGGTTTGAATTTTTATTTATTATCCTAGGCGTAGAATTTGACTATGACGCTTATTTTTTGGGATTTTCGGGGTATGGGATGATCTTGGGGTTGGATTGGCTATCCACATATGGAGCTATATTAGATTGCAGGAGGAGAGTTGTTAGATTATAAATATGCAGCGGTAGGTCTCTCGAGGTTTCTTGCGACCAACAGGGGTCAGTCATGTTGAGCTTCCTTTATTCCTTTGATTCATCACTAAGAAAGCTACATTTGTCCCAGTCATGAACTATTTTTTAGACATTCCGAGATTATTTTAAATATAAAAACCTAGAATGTATTAATTATCGAAAACATAGATTACAACATTTGTTGTTATAATAGACGTTTTCATGGAAAACGGAAGCATAGACTAAAACACTATTGTTATAATAGGCGACTCCCTAGAGAAATGCTTTTACGTAATTATATGAGATTTATTAGTATTTATTTTATTGAATCCATACACTAGTATTTTTGGACTATGGTAATGGCGTTTTACGCAACATCTGTTTTGACCCAAATAAAAATGTAGTATAAAAATGAAATGGTTTGTAAAGTACACTTATTATTTTAAGTACAAGGAAATGTTTTTGCAGTTATGGGTATATTAAGCAGCTTTGAGAATGATTTTTTCTGAAAGGAAAAGAGTAAGTTAGATATTACAAAATATCAATCATAAAGAATATAAATTAAACATACTTTAAACTATTGGAAAGAATAATGGTACAATTTTCTATGAAACCAATAAAAATGTTTTGTGTAAGTTATAAGGAATGCATGAAAGAGATGTATAAGGTATGGGAAGCACCATATTTTGTATAGCCTGTTTCGAAAAATATAGAATAAGTTCCTTGTAATTTCACATGAATATGAAATCCATTTTTAGAAAGTTCATGGAAGATTTTAGAATTAATAATTTCTCATTTGAGAAAGTTCCAATATATTAAGGTGTGAGATCATGAGGTATAATAAGTAGATGTTTTGGAAACTCATATAAACAATTTAAAAATATTTTTAAAAAAATTGTTTGGTGAAAAAATAAGTAAGTTTTTGGAAATGAAAAACTTAATAAAAGTATAATTTGTAAATTCAAATTTTTTTAGAACACTAAAAAGGTCTTTAAAAGAAAATGAGGAATAAGTTTTGGACTTAGAATTTGAAAGTTTTCCCCTCTAGGCTGGGAAATAATGTTAAGTAACCAAGTATTTTTTGAATTTAATCGAAACTCAAAATTAACACTTTTTAAAACAAAGATTTTGGGATTTTATGTTTTAAAAATTCAGAAACCTTAATTTTTAAAATGGAACTATAAACACTGAACCAAAATCCTAAATGTGAAATTGATAGGAATCATTTCCTAGGTGTAACAAAAAAGCTGTAAGGCTACAAAGGAGACAGTAGTAATTACTTTTGGAATTAATAATAGAGTTTCCGTAGAGTGTATAAGACCCTAGTAAGAACCTAGGAATGTTGATTCATATGAGCAGACCAAAGAAGAACAGCAAAATGGAGTTAGTAAAATTGTAAGTCACGCATGGTTGAGAATGGATATTCCTGATTTTGGAAGAACTTGGGTGAAGTACCTTCCTCTAGTGGAATTCGCATAAGATAGTAGTTCTGATGCTAGCAATGGAACAGCACCTTCCTAAGCTCTTTATGGAAGACTGTGAAAGTCACTTTCATGTTGGATAGGGTCTATAGAGGGATTGCATTGGTTCCGACATAGTTAAGAAGACTTCGGAGAGGATTGGCTTGATTGGAAGAAAAATTAATATTTCGTATCCATATTCCTTTGATAATAATTTTTCGAATTTCCTATTTTCCATCTCTAGTTTTGAATAGATTCTTTCCTTTATTATCCTTTGGGAGGGTAGAACTTAGGATTTAACCTATGGATGGTAGGATTTGATGTAAACGTGTTAATGGAACATGTTATGAGTGATGTATGCTAGTGATTGCAAGTGTTTGTTAGTGGATGCTAATGGACGCATATAGGTACATTAGGCACTATTTATCTTTAGAGATCGACCTAACTAGGACACTAGAGCATATGCATATGAATGTGTGCGCATTTTATTTTATTTGCCGTGGTTGCTATAAATGGATGATTTTCACATGGTTATTACATTTGGATGATGTTTGTAGCACGCATATAGAATTATCAGTTATCATTAGGAAATTTTCGCATTCATTTGGATACATGGCACGGACATGATTGCATAAAAAGAGGTCAACTGAATCAGTAGGCCAACTAACCTTTCGCATTAATTAGGGATATTTACACTGCACTAATTGCACAAGTACCATAAATTGCATTAGAAAAACTTAAGGACAATGGATGAATGGTTGATGATTGAGTAGTTAGTTTTAGAACTCGATGAAAACATTTTGTACATTATTTTATCCTTAGAGATTTCGAGGACGAAATCCTTTAAGGAGGGAGAATGTAACAACCCAAAATTTAACCCATAATAATTAATTCATTAATTATTTAAATGATAAAATAACCTTGTGAAATTATCAAAATTGAGCCATGAGAGTTGCACGATTGTGTCGTGGTAATTTTCTGGTCAATTTTCATATACAGAACGTCAGAAACCGAGCTAATATGAATGAGATATGAAATAAACAAAGAAACGAAATATATATAAGGGGATAGGTCGACCTAACCATCACCTAGGTCGACTAGCCGGTCGACCTAGGGGAAGGAGCGGTAGACCTGGCGGTCGACCCGCGTCCCTTTTGTGGCGGCAAACAAATTTTTGAGGTAGTGAAGTTTTATTATGTCGTTTGCATTATATAAACCATCGGTCCTTCCATTCATGCATCTGATGGCTCCTCTTCAGCCTATGAGAGGTTGCATCCTATTCAATCCCCAAATTTAATGGTCTGAGATCCACTTCTACCCCTACAAATAGAACCCTAGGCCTAACACTGTTTCTCATTCTAAGATTTTATCGAATTAGGTTCACCTATTCAGGAAAGACCTAAAGTGGAATAATTTTCCAACAAGGAAATCATTTTAAGTAAAAATATTTAACAACCCCAAGTGGATCTGGAAAGAACAAATTAAGAGCTAAGGATTGAAGGTGAGTGATTGTAATTATTTTAGATTTCTTTAAGTAATTTAAAATAATAGGGTTTTCAATAGTTGTGGTTTTTACTACGATTTTGGAATAACCTTTTTCGCAGTATATCTACAATTTTTAGAATTATTTTCAGTCTATTTCTTCTTAGCTATTCTTTTCAGTAATTTTCGTTTATTTCTATTAATTTTAGTTTTTCTGTTTATTTATAGTTTATTTACAGTATTTTAGTTTATTTACTGTTATTTATGCGTTATTTACATCTTTTTCCTACGCTTTGGATTTCTTTTATTTTCAGTTTCTTTTACTCCTTCTTCTTCATGTATGCATTAGAATAGAATTAATGCGAATATGGATTAAATTTTAAGAAAACTGGAATAATGGAATATAAGATGTAAATTACAAAGAATGTATTATAAATGAAATTGGGATGAAATTATACCTAATTATGATATTAATCGGACTGAATTAAAGAAATTGGCCTAATTATAACTTAGGATTATAATTAAAAAGAGTAAAAGATGAAAGAAGCTTATTTTCATATTTAGACCTTGAGTTAATTAATAAGCATGATTATAACGTAGGTTATAATAAGAAAAAGAACAGAATGAGGCTTATTTCAAGACTTAGGATAAATTAATAAAAAAATAGCAAGAATAATAGTAAAGGCTTATTAAAATAATTTATCTAAGTTAATAAGCAAAGATAGAAGTGGGATGCATACTGGTAGCATTTCCCTTATGCTGTTTAGGGTAGATAGGTGATCAAAAGTTAAAGAGGAAGATCCGTACTGACAACACTTTCCTTATGCTATTTAGGGTAGATAGGCAATCAATAATTAGAAGTCTGAATCATGGGGATTTGGACAAGGGGCGTAACTAGATTTCTTTTTAACAAGGACCAGTACCAACTGTTGAGACTTGGTCTTGATTCATGACACAGAGCTTACATCTACAACACATAGTTTTGACGACTGCTACAAAAAGAGAATATAGACTACAAGGAGACAAGACTTCAAAACTGGTGCATCAATTTTATATTTTGTATGTTTGAGTCTTAGATTAATATTGTTAAAATCTATCCTCGGTTAAAAGTATATATATTAGTTTATATAAGCATATAATTAATTTATAAAAGTTTAAAAATAATATATATACAAAACTGTGCATATTGCACAAAATACACCAGGTCAGTCGTCTGACCCTGTAGACCAGTCGACTAACACTGGGTAAAATGTGCAACATGCACAGTGCTCGTACATTTAAATTTGAATATTTAAATTCATTTGCATATTCAGCCGACTGACCTTGTAGTCCAGTCGACTAAATTTCTACAACAGCAATATTTTTGAAAAGACACAACTTTTGTGAAGGGTTGCGAACATTCAACGAAAGGATTCAGGTGTAACACTTCGATCGAAACTCTTCACCAAAAGTTGTAGCTTTCTATCACTTATAAATACAAACTCCAAACTCATTTCAAATCATCGAATCACAATCGATTTCTCTTATTCTTGATCTAACTTTCTGAAATCTATTTGCTATCATACTCTCAATTATTCTGCATTAAAGCAATATTATACCTTTCTATTCTTCATATACTTCAAACAAAAATATTTATACTTGAGGAGAAGATTATAGGAAGGGTGTACTACAAGTGACAAATCCGTATTATCAGAATACAAAAGTCAAAACTATTTTCTGTAACTATTGAAGTCATGTTCTACTGCTCAGGCAAGTGAAGTCCTCTTCGGTTGTTGAGGCGAAATCCTGTTCTGCTGCTTAGGTCCCTGTTCAGCTGCTTAGGGGTGTATAGACATATTCCTCCGGGTTAATTGAGGGTTATTGTTTTAGTGAAATTCCAGAAGGAGTCTGGGACTGGACGTAGGACGGTGCTCCAAACCAGTATAAAAATCTTTGGTGTCATTTTACTATGCTGCTTTTTATTCCGCTTCATTTACAGTATTATTATCATCAGTATACTCTGCATTATCATATATCCATATTATACGATCCACATTGCACTTTCATTTGGTATCAGAGTGAGGCATCTTATAACCGTTACACAGTTATCTGATATCTTGTTAATACAAAAACAACACTAATACTATCACTAACATTAGTTTTATTGAAGGTCAATCCACTGCACGACCTCCATTTTTTAATGGTTTAAACTATAATTATTGATCTACCCATATGAGAATCTATATGCAATCAAATAGTTTTGAATCATGGAATATCACACAGAATGAATACACTCTTCCTACAGGAGAATATTCCACTTGGTCAAACACACAAAAATTATATGCTACTGCCACTGCTAAAGCTATGAACATGTTATTTTGGGCACTAGTAGAAATGAATTTAATCGTGTTAGGATGTGTCAAACTGCTTATGAAATATGGAGAACACTTAAAATCACTCATGAAGGAACTAACAAAGTCAAACAAAGCAAAATTTCCATGCTCAAATATAAATTCCAAAACTTTAGAATGAAATAAGATGAATCCATCAATGATATATACTCGAGATTTCAAGATATATATCATTCACTATCAGGATTACGAGAAAAGTACACTGATTTTGATATTGTATCAAAAATCCTAAACTCTTTAACGGATGAATGGGAAAGAAAAGTTTTGGCTATTGAAGAAGCTAATGACCTCACTACCTTAAAACCTGAAGAGTTAATCGAAAATCTTATGTCGTATGAAGTGAATTTGCAGGCTAAAAGAGTTCAGGCTCAAGATAAAAAGAATATAGCATTTCACGCAGAACAAGAAGAATCAGATGCGGGCAAAGATGATCTAGCCTTTATTGCCAAGAACTTAAAGAAATTTTTGAAATACAGAAGAAGAAAAACAATGGGAAGAGAAGTTTAAACAACAATAAACCAACGTCTTTATCAATTATGGAATGTTATAACTGTCACAAAAAGGAGTACATGCAGAAAGATTGTCCAGATCAAAAGAAAGAACATCGAAATAAAACGAAGGACAAATTCAAAAGAAAAGCCTTTTCAGTCACTTGGGATGATTCAGATTCCTCATCATCTTCTTTAGGAAGTGAAAGTGAAAGCGATAATGAACAAGCTAACGTATGTTTTATGGCTAAACTAATGAGGTTAGTGATTTTATTTTTGATGATATGATAGAAATAAACTCTGAATTATTAGGCACCTTAAAAAGTCTTAAAAGAAATATAAAGAAGCTGTAGAAAATTAGAAAAAGGCTGAATTCGAAAGAGATATGCTCAAGGATGAAAAGAAAATATTGGAAGAAGAACTTGAGAAAACTCAAGAATCTCTCTCTAATGTTAATTCTCAACTTCTATTATTGAGTCAAGAAATTGAAACTCAAAAAGAAAAGAATGATAGTCTTGTTTCTGAAAATCATGCTTTAAAAACTAGTATTAAAATGGTAGAACTCGAACATTCAAGTTTAAAGACTAAACTAAATGGAATTACTAAAAATGTTTCAAATTTTAATCAAGGCAGAGAAAATTTATCTAGAATTATTGAGAATTCACAATCTGTTAATAATAAAAATGGTTTAGGATATAAGAAGGAAGTTAAAAAGTCTCAAGCTAGTAATTTGGACAAAGTTAAATCTAATAAAGCATCCATGTCTTAAATAGACCAATTTCTAAAACCATAAGTATATGGATACCAAAAACCAATAACAAACTAATAAGAAAGAAATATATTGGTTCATTCATAGAAGATGTACATTATAACAAAAATTATATTTATAAAAGGGATACTAAACCCTCCTGGGTTTGGTTTCCTAAGATCTAACTCTTAGGACCCTATTAAAAAGTGGGTACCAACGATAATCTCATATTTTTTGCAGGTCTCACTCAAGAAAAGAGGAAAATAGATACTCGACAGTGGCTGCTCA
This sequence comes from Allium cepa, assembly GCA_030765085.1. NCBI lineage: Eukaryota > Viridiplantae > Streptophyta > Magnoliopsida > Asparagales > Amaryllidaceae > Allium > Allium cepa. The sequence continues at coordinate 949,542,665 of CM060934.1, read as the reverse complement.
AAACATATGACAGGAGATAAGGACATGTTGACAAATATTACATACTCAAATGGAGGATATGTTACTTTAGGATGTGTGAAATGCGGATTACGGATCTTAAGGCTAGGATTAACACTAGAGGGGGGTGAATAGTGTTTATAAAGAATTACTAAATCTTTTTGAGTTTATGTTAATTTAAACACAGATGTGTGCAATATACAGACACAGATATGATCACAGAAACAAACACAGGTGTAGAAATAAAATAAAAGGCAGCAAAGGAAAGAACACGCCGGATTTTATACTGGTTCGGAGTTACCCTACATCCAGTCCCGCAACACAAGTACGGATTTCCTTTCGAAAGCAATCTTTACAATTACACCCTCAATTTCAAGGCTATGCGGTACACCCTCCAGAATCACAATCCTCTGGGTAGAGATACTTGATTTTCCGGGTTACAAGTTCACCCACTTGATTTTAAATTCACCCAATTGATTTCCCTAGGCTATAATCACACATTATCATGCTTGATTGATTTTCAAGACTGCAATCACACCTTTTCTCGCTAAATTGATTACAAAAGTCGTATAACTCTGAATAGCATCGAGGATCTTGTTGAGATAGTGATAGAGAATCAAACTACGAATGATCGAGTTCAATTCAATGTAGATTTTGGCAGAGTAATGATAAGAATTTTTATTAAGAAAAGTGGAAGAAGAAGAAGAGTGAAATTTTAGAAAATCTGATTTAAATTCGTTGAAACTGACCCCTATTTATAGTAGAACAATGGTCATGTACATTAGTGAAGAGTTATGGCAAATAGACACTTCTTTTGAAATTCAAATTTTGAACTCAACTGACACCATGTCGACATGGTCACCATAAGTATGTCGACATCCCAAAGCATATTTTGATGATTTGATTTTCCTTGAAAATAACCTTTATCTTATATTAAAACTATTTTATACTTTATAAATATACTTGACTATAGTTAAAATTCATAAGTAAATATAGATAATAATATATATAGAATTTAACTATAATTTTATATTTAAATCTATGTATAAATATTTTAAAAGTTAAATATATTATATTAAAAGATAGTTTAAAAGTAGGAGTAATTTGACTTTGAAATTAAAGATGATTTTGAGGCTAAAATTATTTAAAATCAGGATAGATGTTTTTGATGCTTTTTAAAAGGAAGGTTTTGAAATCATTTTGAAAACAAGATATAATTTTGAAAAATCATTTTGAATAAAAGGTTAGCGGATACAAAACAATATTCCACTAGATTTTTCGTAGGTTCCGTCCTACTTAGGGTTCCATCCCTTTAACCGGCTCAAAGTGGATTCCATTCCACGAATAAATTGGATTTTAAGATGCCGGTACTTTTCTAGGAGTTTTAACAAAATTTTCTAATTAAAGAATAAATTACTTGAATTCTTGAATTCTTGATAATCTTGATACTCATGAGTCTTCAGTCTTGATATCTTGAATCTCTATACTGTGCAGTCTTTATTCTTGGTACCTGCAGGGTTAAATCCTACATATACATATATATATATATATATAAACTTATAATGTTAGTATTTATATTTTATAATATTTTCTAAGGTTGTTGTCATCAAAACCATCATCTCACGGACAATCTCCCCCTTTTTGATGATGACAACCTTTGTTTATAAAATACTCCCCCTAAAACTAATAACTCCCCCTTAATCTATGCCCTAATTACCCTATTTTATACTTCTCCCCCTTTGTCATCAACAAAAAGTAACTCCCCCTCATTCTTGGACTAAAGTACCTGCATTGATAAACTATACAAAGAAATATATAATAGATAGATTACGAAATAATTATACTTATGAACATGATAATTTGATCAAAGACTATATACATTTCAATGTATATTTACACGTTTTATACATCAAACAACGAACTAAATTAAGAAATCAATCCACACCAAGTATCAATCTAAACCAAATCAAATCAATTTAAACAAACAATTCAAACAAAGTAATAAAATTTAAACGTTATGAGGAACTTCCACCCATTCTTCTTCTCCAAAGATAGGGTCTGCTTTAATAGCATCCCAATTCTCATTGTCATTGGTGAGAGAGATAGGAGGATGTGCTTCGTTATCATCCTTGTGTAGGGAGGAAATCATCCATCGTATTGCTTTGAAATGCCTTTCTTGCTCCTTGATCATCTGCATTTGACTCAATTCTAAGTGTCGCTAGTTACAGAGAATGAATGAGAGAATATTCTTGAATGAGTTAAGAGTTTCTTCAAGATTTTCGGATAAATTGTGAACTGGATTAGCCATAGTTGAATTTGTGAAAGAAATGAAGGATTAGAAGATAAGAAATAATTTTCAGTGAAGAATTCTGGGAGAAATAGGTATATATATAGGTGTAGAAATTCGTTTGAAATGAATAGACATATGGTAGTTATTCAAATTTCAAATTCAAATGAATTGTCATTTCTGACTAGTACATGTCGACATGGGCATAGAGGCTATGTCGACATGGGTTAGTGAAAAAATATGACTAATTAGATTTGTGAATAATTGTGTATATATAAAATATACTAACATTTATTCTGGAGATAAGATAAGCTAGATAACAGAAAGGAAATTTCATTTCATTGCATACTAAGATGATACAATGATTAAACATATGAAACTACATGAACTTTCGAATTAAAACAAGCTAAAACACATACAATAAAATACGAAAAGATAACACTAGTTAGAGGATGATGATGAAGAAAGTCCAAGTTTCATGCTAACTTTGAAAATGAACTTGTTCATCTTGGATGAAATACTAACGGATCGTTTAAGAATCCGTTGATTCTCAACAATAGTCATTTGGTTCTTGAGAAGGGTTTTGGTGGATGGATTAAGAGGATAGTTGATGCTTTCCAAAGAGGTTTCACCTTCTTCTTCTTCAATCATCCCCTTCTTCTTCCTCCTCCTCTTCTTCTTCTTCCATTTCCTCATGAGTCAAACGCTCTTCCTTTTTGGCAAGGGTCTCATAAGGTTGAAAAAGAAATGGAATTTTCATAAGCGAAATGTTGGAATGATTGAAAACTTTTCTAGAAACAAATTCTTCGCCTTTGAAATCCACTCCAAAATAGTTGAAAATTCGAGTGAAATAAATTCCATGATACAAAGTATTCTCACCCATTTCAAGATTTTTAGGACGAAGTTCATCCAAAATAACTTGCGCCCAATTTATGCCATTATTTCCAAAAATAGTAAAAAGTGCTTTGCAAACTTTTGAAGTAGGATTTTAAAATTCCCCGATCTTGGGGGCAAAGTATGTTGCAAAAGAAGATTGACAATTCTTGCCTTTGGTCGAAAATTTCGATTTTTGAATTCAAAATTATCATTCCCTTCGAAAATATGATGAAATGTCTCACAATCAGTTTCATTGATTTTAAAATTAGAAAGATCCATTCCCGTACACTTGCAATTGAGAATGGTACCCCAAGATCACAATTCAAAACAATTCTAGTGCCTTTGACACTACTCCAAATTTCATCCTCATTTCCATTATAAAATCCACGGTTTAAATTAGCATAGAAAATTTTGACAAGATTTGGATAGCAAACAAAACCATTTTGAGAAGCATCAATAAGACTAAGAACTCCATTGTTTGCAAAAAGAGAATCAAGTTCATAAGAAGGAAAATCTTGAAAAATAGCAAACATTCTGGGATGGACTTTGGCATAATTAGCATAATTAATGTATGCTTTTATTTCCTCCAGATCATTGAAGAGTTGCTCTTTTATTTTTCTAGAAATTCTCATGGTGGAGGGGTTGCTTGAAGAAGCCATTAAAGTAGAGAGTGGAGAGCTTGAAGTTTTGAAGAGAGAGTTTGAATTTGAAAATGAGAGTGAAAAGATATGATAAAAGATAGTGAATAAATAGATTTTCAGAGGACATATTCTTTGGTCAAAAGGTAGCTTTACAAAGAATTGAATGAAGTGAAAAGATGGAGGGAAATTCAAACATTTGAATTCAAATTTTGAAATTCAAATTCTGGTACCCATGTCGACATCATGGTAGGGACCATGTCGACATGTGCCGGTGAATTTTTGGGAATTATTTTTCCTAAGTTCTCTAATAAATTTGTTACTTTATTATATATTTCTGAAATATTATTGGACTAATAATATATTTCAGAAAGTATTATTATACTATTAAAAATAATAATATAAAATAAATAATAATAATAATAATAAAATAAATAAAAAATAGAAAATAAATTTTTAAAATTCAAACAACATGCCAATTCAAAATTGATTCATCAAGAAATCAAACGTCAAATTCTAAGCAAGCAATTTCAACCAATTATATTGTAAATGTGTACGTTTTTCTGAGTCCCTTTCTCTGAATTCGTCGAAGTCGTGAACTGCCGTGAAACACAAATTTGAATTATCTATTTTTTGATCATCACCACTTGAGGACAAATCTGAGTCATCTAGAGTAGCAGTAAATGCACATTTCCGTTTCTTTGCTGAATCATTATTCATAGGAGGATTTTGCCTTTTTGGATACAGACAGTCTCTTTTGATATGGCCTGGTTCATCACAGTTTTAACATTTGACATTATTTGGCACTACACTCTGATTTCCAGAGTTCTTATAGTTGTTTCTCTTGAGATTATTCATCTTTCTGTATTTCAGGAGTTTCCTAAAATTTCTGGTCATTAAGGTTATTTCTTCATCATTATCGCTGTTTGAATCTGATCCATCAATCATGTATTGAATGCCATTGATTTCTTTTTAGATGCTTTGCTTTCTCTTCTCCCAATCATTTGAACTTCATACGACATTAGATTTCCAATTAATTCTTCTATCTTTAAAGTACTGATGTCATTTGCCTCTTCGATAGCAGGTGTCTTTTGATCCCATTCCGGAGTAAGAGAATTTAAAATCTTTCTGACTTGATCTTCTTCAGAAAATTCCTTTCCCAAAAATATTAGAGAGTACACAATATCTTGAAATCTACTATACATATCTGAAATAGACTCATTGGAATTCATTTTAAATAATTGACACTGATTTGTGAGCATGGAAGTTTTGGTCTGTTTAACTTTGCCTATTCCTTCGTGAGTAACTTGCAAAGTTTTCCAGATTTCATATGCAGACTTACAAACTGACACTCTATTGAATTCATTTCTATCTAGCGAGCAGAACAAAATATTCATTGCCTTAGAATTATTTTGTGCAACAGTCTTCTGCTCAGCAGTCCACTGTGCAAAATCAGTCGTGAGTTCAGAATATTTAGTTTGTGTAATATTCCAAGTGTCTAATCCTATACATTGTAAATATATTTTCATCCTACATGCCCAATATGCGTAGTTACTGCTATTAAAAAGTGGTAGTCTAACAGTAGACTGACCTTCTATAAACTAGTGACAGGGATACTAGTGTTAGTAACAGTACCAGTGTTGGTAGCCATTTTGAAAAATTTTCAAAAATCAGATTATGAAACTTTGAAAACCTTGCTCTGATACCAATTGTTAGAAATGCGGATTACGGATCTTAAGGCTAGGATTAACACTAGAGGGGGTGGATAGTGTTTATGAAGAATTACTAAATCTTTTTAAGTTTATGTTAATTTAAACACAGATGTTTGCAATATACAAACACAGATATGATCACAAAAACAAACATAGATGCAGAAATAAAATAAAACGCAGTAAAGGAAAGAACACACCGATTTTATAATGGTTTGGAGTTACTCTACATCCAGTCTCGCATGACAAATACGGATTTCCTTTCAAAAGCAATCTATACAATTACACCCTCGATTTCAAGGCTATGAGGTACACCCTCCAGAATCACAATCCTTTGGGTAGAGATACTTGATTTTCTGGGCTACAAGTTCACCCACTTGATTTTACGGGCAACAAGTTCACCCAATTGATTTTCCAAGGCTACAATCACACCTTATCATGCTTGATTGATTTTCAAGGCTGCAATCACACCTTTACTCGCTAAGTTGATTATAAAAGCCCTATAACTCTGAATAGCACTGAGGATCTTGTTGAGATAGTAATAGAGAATCAAACGACGAATGATCGAATTCAATTCAATGTAGATTTCGGCAGAGTAATTATAAGAATTTTTATTAAGAAAAGTGGAAGAAGAAGAAGAGGAGTAAAAAAACCAGAAAATCTAATGTATAATTCGTTGAAACTGACCCTTATTTATAGTAGAACAACAGTCATGTCCATTCGTGAAGAGTTATGGCAAATAGACACTCCTTTTGAAATTGAAATTTTAAACTCAACTGACACCATGTCGACATGGTCACCATGAGTATGTCGACATCCCAAAGCATTTTTTGATGATTTGATTTTCTTTGAAAATAACCTTTATTTTATATTAAAACTATTTTAAACTTTATAAATATACTTGACTATAGTTAAAATTCATAAGTAAATATAGATAATAATACATATAGAATTTAACTATAATTTTATATTTAAATCTAAGTATAAATATTTTAAAAGTTAAATATATTATATTAAAAGATAGTTTAAAAACAAGAGTAATTTGACTTTGAAATTAAAGATGATTTTGAGGCTAAAATTATTTAAAATCAGGATAGATGTTTTTGATGCTATTTAATAAGGAAGGTTTTGAAATCATTTTGAAAACAAGATATAATTTTGAGAAATCATTTTGAATAAAAGGTTAGCGGATACACAACAATGTTCCACTAGATTTTTCGTAGGTTCCGTCCTACTTAGGGTTCCATCCTTTTAATTGGCTCGAAGTGAATTCCATTCCACGAATAAATTGGATTTTAAGATGTCAGTGCTTTTCTAGGAGTTTTAACAAAATTTTCTAATTAAAGAATAAATTACTTGAATTCTTGAACTCTTGATAATCTTGATACTCATGAGTCTTCAGTCTTGATATCTTGAACTTCTATACTGTAAAGTCTTTATTCTTGGTACCTGCATGGTTAAATCCTGCATATACATATATATCTAAACCAATAATGTTAGCATTTATATTCTATAATCTATTCTAAGGTTGTTGTCATCAAAACCATCATCTCACCGACTAACATAGGAGACAACTCTAAGAGATATGTCATTGGCAAAGGCGATGCGAGCAATTATGGTACATCTAACTTACCTCTTATAACAAATGTTTTATTAGTTAAGAACTTAAAACATAACTTATTAAGTATATGTCAACTATGCGATAAAGGTTTTAAAATTTCATTTTCTGAAAATAAATGTAGTATTCTTGATCAGAATCAAAATCTTATTTTCGAAGGAAATAAAGATAAAAATATTTATATTTTAAATATGAAAGTTAATCATAACTCAGATTTATGCTTAATAGCTAAAGAAAATGATCTATGGATATGGCATATTGTCATATCAATTTCAAAAATATAAACCAAATTTCTAAAAATAATCTTGTAAAAGGATTATCTAATATGAATTTTAAAGTCGATAATATATGTGACTCAAGTCAATTAGGTAAACTAACCAAATCCTCGTTTAAATCTAAGAAAGTTATCTCGACATTACAACCGCTCAATTACTTCATATGGATTTATTTGGCCCTACCCAAATTCAATCCATAAATCATAATAGATACGTATTTGTAATAGTTGATGATTTTTCTAGATATACGTGGAATATTTTTATGAAAAATAAAAGAGATACTTTTAAAAATTTCAAAATTTTTGTTAAACAAATTCAACCACAACAAGGCGAGTCCTCAGACCGACCATCTCGTCAAACTTCCACTCGATATCAGCAAGAAGAAATTACAATTCTGGATGAAGGACTTCAACCTCATGCCGCCATTAATATCATGTGCCATAATCAACAAATTATTCAATCAAACATTCAAAAAGTGGATAAAAAGCTCGATAAAGTGAAAGGATTTTTTATAAAATTATGGCAAGCAATATCGTGCTCTTCCGGTACTTCTACATCTACTTTAGGCGATCCGGGAAAGCAACCCGTATTCACTTGGTCTTCTACTTCTTCTGGAGACGATCAAGCTGCTACAGATGAAGGAGATGAAGGAAATGAAGGAAATGGTGGTAGGGGTAAGGGTCCGATGGTATAAGAAGTTTATTTATTTCTTTCTTTTGTAACTCAAGACAATTGTTTAAATTCGTATGGCTTGTACTTATGTAGCCATTCTACTTTGTTTTTCTTTTAAACATTATTGTCTATGGATAATAGAATGTGCGAGTCTTTGTTTCATTTCATATTATCTTTCACATTACAATATCATATTGCTTATTCCTTTTTGTCGATGACAAAAGGGGAGAAATATTATTGCTACTAATAAAAATACAGGATAAAAAAAGCGTCGGAGATTCAGGAGGGGAAACTATTTATAATGTTTTATATATACAGTCAAAATCTACATCTATTTACAGGTTGTCATCAATCCAAAAGGGGGAGAATGTTGAGACTTGGTTTTGATTCATGACACAGAGCTTTCATCTACAACACATAGATTTGACGAATGTTACAAAAAGAGAATATATACTACAAGGAGACAAGACTTCAAAACTAGTGCATCAATTTTATATTTTGTATGTTTGAGTTTTAGATTAATATTGTTAAAATCTCTCCTCATTTTAAAAGTGTGTGCATATATATATATATATATATATATATATATATTAGTTTATATAAGCATATAATTAATTTATAAGAGTTTAAAAAATAATATATATATATACACAAAACTGTGCATATTTCACAAAATATACCAGGTCAGTCGACTGGCCCTGTAGTCCAGCCGACTGACACAAGGTAAAATATGCAACATGCACAGTGCTCGTATATTTAAATTTGAATATTTAAATTCATTTGAATATTCGGTCGACTGACCTTGTAGTTCAGTCAACTGAATTTCTACAACAGCAATATTTTTGAAAAGATACAACTTTTGTGAAGGGTTGCGAACATTCAACGAAAGGATTCGGGTGCAACACTTCGATCGAAACTCTTCACTAACAGTTGTAACTTTCTATCACTTATAAATACAACCTCCAAACTCATTTCAAATCACCGAATCACAATCGATTTCTCTTATTCTTTGATCTAACTTTCTGAAATCTATTTGCTATCATACTCTCAATTATTCTGCATTAAAGCAATAGTATACCTTTCTATTCTTCATATACTTCAAATATAAACATTTATACTCGAGGAGAAGATTATAGGAAGGGTGTACTACAAGTGACAAAACCATGTAATCAGAACACATAAGTCAAAATTGTTTTCTGTAATTATTGAAGTCCTGTTCTACTGCTCAGGCAAGTGAAGTCCTCTTCGGCTGTTGAAGCGAAATCCTGTCCTGCTGCTCAGGTCCCTGTTCGGCTGTTTAGGGGTGTATATACCTATTCCTCCGAGTTAAGTGAGGGTTATTGTTTTAATGAAATTTCAGAATGTGTCTGGGACTGGACGTAGGACGGTGCTCCGAACCAGTATAAAAATCTCTGGTGTCATTTTACTATACTGCTTTTTATTCCGCATCATTTACAGTATTATTATCATCAGTATACTCCGCATTATCGTATATCCATATTATACGATCCACACTGCACTTTCACCAACAGCATCCCCTATTACTTCTATGGACACGGTGGTCCCACATTAGCCTGAAGTGAGATGAGGGTATGCTTGTGTTGTCTAGGCTAAATAAAAGATCAAAAGAGGGTGTAATAGATAGTGCGAACCGGCGATGACCGAGCGTGCAACATCGTTTAGGGAAAATAAGTCGCTATTGAGTTCCATAGCGCTCAGTAGGTGCCTTCCGTAGACACGGGTATCTTCTGTTTAGAGACCATAGGGTCCAATTTGTAGTAACACATTAGTAGAAGGCCGATCAAAAGGTAGAAATAGGGTTATAGCCTAATTACAGGATTAGGAATTCAGCCTAATCAGAGCAGCTACCAAGGACAAGTGCAAACAATTAAAGTTAACTTATCTTATTTGTGTACTAGTTTATATCGTATTTATTTCCGGTTTTATCTCTATTTTCCCACTCCTCTATTTTCCCCTTTGCCCCCCATAGGCAATCAAGGAAGAGGATATTAGGTTGTAGTTGCTTGAAGGCTTCTTGGAGGAGATTTCTACCATGTATTTCTTTTATTCTTGCTTTAGCTCTTTCTGCGTACTAGTTTATTATGGAAGATATTATGTACTCTAATTTTTGAAATTATGAGTTTGTATTTCACGAGACATCTTGGGTTTTGAGACATGTATGTTTTATTTGGTATTTGGCTTATTTGATTTATGAAACAATTATGAAGTCTTGTATTTAAATAAGTTATTATCTTAGTTTCCGTTGTTTTTACCTCCTTTTGTCCTATGAATTTTAGTCTCTGTTAATTTCAGTTATATCTATAATGCACCACGCCTTTTAATGTGTCTTTTTGGGTATATTAAGGGGTGTGGGGTGTTTCATAATCACAACACAATCACATATAAGCATTCTATAACCAACATACACAATAAGCATTATAACTTGCAAACTCACTTAGCTATATAACTTCAATATTCAACCATATGTCATATCATCACAACAGGTACACATATATTCAAGTCAACTCAATTTACATTGGAACAAGCATCATATATAGCAACAAATCAAGCAATATTTTAAGTTTAAATTTTTTAGTTAAGGTTTAAAACTTACTGACTAAAAGTAGACGAAACTAAACCAGCTTTCATTATAATTTGAACACAACTTAGAACTTCGCTTCTTGCTTGGAAAATGATATTTTATGGACTTAAAGGGGAGGCATGGCTCGGCTATGGGAAGGGGGTGCTCGGTCAAGGTGGTATGGGGGTTTGCATGGGCTTGTTTTGTGAAGAAGAAGTGTAGAAGTTGAAGGGAAGGTTTTAACAAGGATTTAAAGCTTAAAAGTGAATGAAAATTAGATTTTTAAACTTAAGAATTTATTTTGGAGGCCATTTAAGTGTTCATGAAGATATGAAGGAAGATATAGAAATTAGAAATGAAAATAGAGAACGGAAAATATGTTTGGAAGTTTGCATATATACAAAGTGCATAATTTAAGTTACGAAAATAACCCTAGGTACATAACTTCCATTTTTTGATTGCCACCTCACACCCTTGTCTCCTCCTTCCCTCAAAACTCATGTGAATAGGTCCTCACTCCATTTCAATGAGCCAACATCCATTCATACTTATGTAGTTAATGTTTGTTAAGAAATGACATGTTATGACCGGTTTAATTTTTAAACTAAATTAAACATAAAATTTCTTTTCATATTTTAATAATCTTAAATATAAACATAAAAATATGTATGTATGTGGTTTATATCACTAACTTGCTTTTAAACGAATTTTGAGCATTTATACCATATAGTTTACAATGTTTCGGACCACTTTTGAACCCCAAAAAGTCAAAAATTCAAAAAACGATTTCGGTCAAATTCTCTATTTACCTTCGAAATAATTATTTTTATGGACAAATTTTCAAACCTTTTTCATCGTCGATAGTTATTATTTAAAAGGAGTTTATTAATACAAAATCTATAAATTAATTATTAAAAATATATTTTAAATATCCAAATTTAAAATGGTTAATTTTTAGGTCGTCGCATGAATTTAGAGTTGTGTACTATAATCAATATCATTGATGAAGTTCGAGTATGTACACTCCTTCATAAGAAGTTCGTTTTTTTATAAACAATTTTTTGAAATTTCTTAAATACTCAAGAACACTCTAAACTATCATTAAGTGATCTTAATTCGGATTTGCTACTCGCTCTATATATAAATACATGAGTGAAGTATGATATTGTAGACAATATAACATGCATGACAATTTATATTGCCAATGCATAAGGAACTCATCTAACATTCCCCATTTTAGAAAATAATATCGTTTTTGCATATATCATATGGGATAATCCCATTATCCTTTTATACTGATTATAAAATGTTGAGTATTAAGCACCCAAACTAAAATTATTTTAACATGAATATAGTGTTAACAATTTCAAGTTTTTTGTTTACTGATAATTTTAAAAATATATTTTTTGTACCAGTTAATATTCTTTCTTATAGGCACATGCTTCCTCTACATTCATATGAAACTCAAATTATTTAATTTCTTTGTTAAAATACTTCAAAATATTTTTTGTATCATTTCTTAGATCATATCCAATACTCACAAACTCTGTTATCGTTCCTACCAATTTTGAGACATTTTAGTTGTTATATGCAAGTAGTGTATTTTATATCATTATTTAGATTTTTTTCCTAGTTTAAACATATATGTACCAAATGTCAAAAGTCATATTGAGTGATAAATTTTGTAAGTAAAATTTGAATTAACTAAAGCATATTGAATAAAGAATCACATTCTTTTGTTTCAATAACTGAAATTTATGATGTTATTTTTATCATCGTGGCTTATATTTTATGTAACGATCTTCCTTTATTACTACTAAAGAAGACACTAAATACATCATAGGTATTTGTGTGTCGATCACTTAGTTGTCCAAAAGACAGGCCATTAGAGGTAAAAGAAGAAGAATGACAAGAAGAAACTAAAACAACACAGAATTTCATAATGCAAAGAAATAATATATCAAGATAAATTGTACATAGTCATTTCAAAATGATATATATGAGTCAAATTAATACAACTTCTACCCTAGGACAGTTATGATTGCCTGTCCTGACTTAATTGATACAAAATACATATGACACGGTGGAAACAAGATAAATAGTTAGCTATTGATTAAATCGCCTGCTTCAATCTCCTCTAAAATGCATCCATAGGAAACCTAAACTTCTTGGCTGCTCACACAAATTTGAGCACCTAAGAATTTTAGGGAACAAAAATAAAACTCTGGGTTGGACATGGATCTGGTGTGAATAAACACAAACAGTTGGGCTATTACTTTAAATACACTTTTTAAAATGAAGGGTATATTACCTTACGGTAATCGAAAGATTTTTATATGAAAAAAGTGATATTATCATAATGTCTAAGGTTTAAACCATTTAATGGCCAGGTAGCAGTATTGTGCATGACAGCAATAATAGGTATATAATCAAAAACCGAAGACGCTTATTAGAGAATAGATTTCCATCAAATGGCAAGGTAAGGGACTACCTTCCGAAAAACTCTACACCTCTAGATAAAATGTATAGTAAAATCAAAAACCTTTCGGCCTCTGCCACCACAAAATCAGCCTACCCTGACTGGATAGTACCGAAAATGTTCACCCTTCAATTATGATCAACAACCATAATGGGTCTCAAAGGTTACATAGAAATATCGACAATATATCTTGCGATGATCATACCTTAATGGAGCGACCCATTTAGCCCTACTTCATCTACCTTATTTTTGCCAATCCCATGGTGTGAGGTTTGAGAGGCCACGATTATCTTTTCCCTCACAGTAGAACATATTGGAATGCTAACACTACCCTCCATGCAAAAATGCAATGCCAGCATTCATTCATACAAGTCTTACAAGATCGAACAAAAATTCTTAAATTACTATCTTCCATTTTGGAATCACACTCAGAAAGAATAGTATAGCTCCATAGCATACTTCATAACGATCTATCATGAACGTTATTAGTTTGGAGTGGTTCGACAAATCGTCCTTATTCAAAACCAGTGTCGCCAAAACTAAGCGGTAATTTCTAGCTAACTCAATTTCAGTTCTTTTGAAAGTATGCATTAAGTACTCAAGTCGTCACTGGGGAACTCGAAAATGCACGACATACTTCCTAAGTTAAATCAGGTTCAGGATTGACAGTCGGTTATTTAACCATCAAATACATAAACAACAACAATTTAGAAGTTTAACTACCTATAGCATCCACTAAGCTTCATTTAAATAAATCTTTCGTTTATTAAATCTCTTTTCAGAAATATTTGTTAAATATTCATATACTTATCCCACTTGGATAAGCATACTTGCAAAACATTGTGAAAGATTTCTCATTTCAAAATCATATTAACAGGATCAAACAAATGTTATCTAAATTTGAGATAAGAATAACCCTAAACACCATTCCTTCGGTGTTAAGCATGGAATGGAAGTTCTACACCACTATAATTAATAAGGTCGGTTAAAGGAAAGCCTATCTCAAATTCCTTTCATAAATTCCTTCAATAAATCATTTTCATTTATAAAATCTCTTTTGCTTAAATTCTAAATCATTTATAAACTCTTTTATAATCTCTGAAATCATTTATAAAACTCTTTCCGAATATACAAAATCATTTATAAAACTCTTTATAAATCTTCGAAAATATTTAAAACACTTCACCTTAAATTGATATAGAATTGAAGTCACTTTAACCATACTGTTACAAATTTGAAATGAGGCATGTTGACCATAATGGTACTAACTCAACTTACTATTTATTTAAATTTTTGTCTTCCAAATCGCACAATAATCACTTACATAAGTCATCATATATGTAGATATAATCCATAAAACATATCAGGGAATAACATGATAGTATAAAACAATTGGCAAATACATGTCCAAATAAAATAATAGCAGGATTCTGCTAAATAGAGGTCCAAACATTCTACTATGTTTAGTTATAGCAAAACGGTGATTTATTCTGCTGAAAGGTGTCCAAACAATTAATTCAATTAAATTATAGCAAAACACGGTTTCATTATGCTAACAGATGTTCAAACAATCTATTCAATTTAACCTATATAACTTATTCGTGGTTGTTTGATGGTTTAATCATACAGACGAAATATCCCTTGATTTAAAATTAGTTTAATTATAAAAGAGAGTTTAAAAATAATTGCATTATTTTAAAATTAAACCTTTGTTAAATAATAATCAATTCTTATTTTAGTAACCTATTGAATCAATATTTAATTACCAATCTTAATTAACTCTAATTAAAATATTAATTAAACTTAATTAATTCCTAATTATATCTTAATTAAATCCAATTAGATTGATTAATTAATTAAACCCTACCTATTAGTATTTAATTATCAATTAACCCAAATTAGATAATAATCAATTAAGCTTAATTACACTTAGTTAAATAAAATTGATTATTAATTAACTTTTAACTTAATTAATCATTAATTTAACTTCCTTGATTAATTAGTTAAGGTTAATTAATTTTAATCCATAATTAAGACCTAATTAATCAAATTAATTACAACTAATTAACAATACTCTTAATTAAAAAATTAACTAATTATCAAAGTATTATTTAATTACCAAAGTAATTAACTTTTGTACTTAATTAATATTTTGAAAAATATTTTCAAAACATTTCAAAAAGAATCATCTTAAAATCTAAACACTAACTTTTCCCAAACTGCAATCATAGTGACAATCGCTATGAATGCAACTCGTTAAAAGTCGATTTAGTTTAGATATAACTCTAAACTTCACTTCTAATTTCACTCTTAACTTAACTTCTCTTGAAAACATATGTATAATTTTTTATTTTGAAAACTAATTAAAGTTTTAATCTTTTAGTGACTTGAAAACAAATAAACAACTTTCGATCTTTTTCAAGTGATCTCTAATCTCATTAGCATATAAAGACACTAACATTCTAACATATAACCAACAGCCAAACTTACATATCCAAATATATATATATATATATATATATATATCATGCAACGAGAGCCTTTCTTACACTGAAAGACAAGTCATTAAGGGTAGAAAAAAAGGAAAGATAAGAAGAAACTAAACAATCATAGAATCTCACCACGAATCAGAACAAAATATAATAAATAACATAGGATATTACATATTAGGGTCATTACAATACAATTTCAACTGGACAGTTATACTGCCGGCCCATCACAAAATACATAGATCATACATAAACACAGCGGAAATAAATATAATAAGCTTGGGTGAAGCCACCTACTCTAGCTCCTTTAAAATGCTTCCGTAAGAAACCTGGATCACTTGGCTACAAATACAAATTTGAGTATCAAAGAGTTCTAAAAAAAGAAAATAAAACTCCGGGTCAGACATTGGTCTGGTGTGAGTAAAATCAAACAACTTAATTCTTATTTTATAAAACACTTTGAAATTAATGGTAACTCGTAAGACTATGTCGCACATAAACAAGAACGGGTTTTTACCATACGATAACCAAAACATATTTTATACAAACACGGTGATATTATTATATTGCCTAGGGTTTTCAAATAATTAGTTCACACAGTCGAAATTGTAACATTATTAAAATTCCAGCATAATGGGTATACAACTAAGACCGAAGGCACTTATTAGAAAATGGATTCCTTACAATGGCTGGGCTACTTGGGTACCGCCCATCACGGTGCATCTCCGGATAAAATAACACCGAGGACCTTGCTTGGATCCCCTACCAACACAAGATGGGCATACCCCTTGCTGAATGTACCAAATAAGATCGCCCCTCGGTTAGGATCAGCAACCGTACTGAAGCATACAAATGTTGATAGTAGGGACTCTAGATAGGGATAATCTTACCTCAATGGGAGCGATCCACTTAGCCTTGTCGCATCTCTCATATTTTAGTCATTCCGGTTGATGAGGCCTAAGGCTATGTTTAGCTTTCTTATAGTATTGCCATTTGGAATGCTAAAATTGCCTTCCAAATGTTGACACAATGTCAGAAATCATCCATACATGTCGTTTAGGAGATGAATGAACCGAATGCACTATATCTACTACACCTGTTTTGGAATCACCCTCAGGGTAGTAGCAAATAGCCCATGCACTTCAAAATCTTCAAATTGGACCTTTCCTTCACTATTTCCAATTCGAACATTTACGTTGGTTCGAAGTGGTTTCCGGATGACAACTAATATCCGAACCCGGTCTCCTTAAACCAACCTTCGATAATTTTAAAGGGTCAAGTTATTTATAGTGGACTATCCTACTATTAAGGTGTAAACATTTACATATGGAAATATGTTCCATATGCTTAGATTATCATGACCCACTTATCAAAACTAAACCCTTGTATTCATCATGTTTTCGAAGCGCGGTATTTGTGACAAGTACAAGTCGACTTGCTTTCAAATAAACATGTCAATGTTTTATTACAACCACTTTAATTTATTTGGCTACTTAATAGCATGAATAGGAGATCCTTTTTTTTCAAAACAATTTTCTTATACAAGGAAGTCTGTTAAAAATAAATAACCGATAAAATTTAAAAGAAAACTTTAAAACAAATAAATTCCCATTATAATATAAGTTAAAACCCTCAATTAAACCTTAATTAATCTTAATTAAATCAAAATTAAATCATAAAAAACCCTAATTTTATTACATTTAAACCTTAATTACACTTTAATTAAGTAACATTTATTTAAGAGATTAAACCCTCATTAAGTGGATAATTAACCTTGATTAATAAAAATTAATTAAATAAATAAATCTAATTAAATAGTTAATAAAATAAAATAAACTTTATCAAATGAAATTAATTAACTTTATATTAATTAATCATTATTTAAAACTTACTTAATTAAAAATAATTAACTTAATTAATGAATTTTGAAACTCTAATTATTTAACCTAATTACTTAATTAATTAAATAAATAATAACCACCATAATTAATAAATTAATTAAATAAAATATTAAATACTTAATAACTTAAAATTTTGACCTACATAATTATTTTGAAATGAGTTTTTAAAAAAATCCAAAAGAAATCACTTTAAAACTAGAAATCGTGAAATTTCCTGAGCTGCGTCCATAGCGACTATCGCTACAAACGCAGCTTGCTAGAATTGATTACTAGGTGAAATCTTCACCTTAACTCTAGCTAATACATCTTTGAAAAAACAAATGAGGAAGTTTTGAAAACTTAAAACAAAGGTAAAAATTTGGAAAAACATTTTCAAAAATCCAAAGCTAGAAAATAGCTTTCATTTTCAATTCGGATCTCAAGTCCTTTGCGACTTTTCACAATGCAAACTTCACAACATTTACATCATATACACATTGTTTTGTTTTCATATATATGCTACCCTAATATCATACCCAATATCACATATTAATATCCATATACATATCCAAACATATCGACATATCAACCAATCACCAAATCCAAGTTTAAAACATAAACATATCATCATATGTCATCAATAGGACATGATAAGTCAATATAACAATCACCATATTTTCACAACATATAGTCCATAAAAATTAAGTTTATTTCTTTTCAAAAAATCAAAGTTTTACTCATTGATTTTTTTTCTAAATCAAGGTAACTTTTTCCAGAACTCAAAAATACTTTAGAAACTTTACGAAAATTGAACTTTTGGTAGCTCGAACACCTAGATAGGCTCGGCAAAGGGGACTTAGGGCTCAGCCTAAGCTAATTAGGCACGCCCATGGGGTGTTTAGGCTCAGCCATCATGGTTTTGGGGTAGTTGAGCTTAATTTTTAGAAAAAGGAGACGTTGAATGGTTTGTAGAAATGATTTTGTGAATTAAGGAAGGGTTTTTATCAAAAAGAATTTTTTTTCTCACTTTGGAAATTATAAGAGGAAGCCATATCTAGTTTTCTCAAGCTCCTAGGATTTAAAAATGAAGAAGGAGGTTTGTAAAATGAAAACGATGAAGAATAAGGGGTATATGTAGGCTTAGGATTTTATTATGAAAATATATACGTGTTTATATTAAAATATATGTACGCATGCACATCATGCTCCCACTTTTCCCTCCTAAACTGTTCATACTACCCCCTCCCTATGCTTTCCACTACTCAGGTCATGTTCTAGTGTACTTGTGTTGAAAAAGTGTATTTTTATATGTTATGTATATATATTTTTATGAAATATAATTTCATTTTAACTTATATGTTTATATGCATAAGAGAGCTAATGTATACATGCATATGTACATGTAGACAACATGTTAAAGTAGTTTGTAACGTATGCATGTGTGTTTAACATAGCGTTACCACTTTTAAAACAAATTTTAACCAATGAAAAATCGATATTTCAAAAAATAACTTTCGGTCACATTTTCTATTTCTATATATATATATATATATATATATATATATATATTGGTAAACAAATTTTGAAAATGATTTTATCTTCGTTAATTATTATCTAAAATAGTTTTATTTATTAATAAAAATACATTTATTACTTATTTAAAATATAATTAAATATTCATTTAAATAAAGATTAAATTCTAGGTCGTTGCACCCTTTCCCTTAAAAGAATTTTTTCCCGAAATTAGCAATCAAGGAGATAATTCAAACTACGCGAAAAGCCATACTCATATCATAAAAAAATACAAATACATACACTAGCATCCATAGAAAACAAACATATACTATACATACAACCTACGACTAGCTATCCTAACATCAGCTCGGGATAGGCTTCTTTCATACAATCCACCATCTCCCAAGTGCAGTCTCTAGGATCCTTGCTCCACTGAATCTGAAGTAGCTGCACCACCTCGTTACGCTACCTCTATCCATCTTGATCCACAACATACGCCGGATGCCTAACCATTATCAGGTTTGATTCTATTTCCAATTCCTTTTGAACCGATTGCTCTACAATTAAAGATGGGTCATGAACATATTTCCTCAAACGAGACACGTGGAACACATAATGAACACCTTCCAATCTTTCTAGCAACTCGACCCTACAAGCAAGCAATCCGATCCTCTCAAGAATACGGAAGGATCCAACATACCTTGGAGCTAACTTCTCAGCCTTTCCAAATCTAACAGCTCCTTTTATTGGTGAAATCTTTACAAATACCAAGTCTCCAACCATGAAATCCAAATCCCTTCACCTCTTATCTGCCTAACTTTTTTGACGATTTTGGGCCCCTTCATTCTTTTCTTAATCACTGCAACTTTCTTTCTAGCCTCTTGGATCATGTCTGGTTCAAGAACTAATCTATCTCCCGTCTAAATCCAACATGCTGGTAACTTGCATGGTCTTCCATATAAGGCTTCATACGGTGTCATTCCGGATTCTTTCTTGGAAGCTATTATTATAGGAGAACTCAACCAAATGCAAATGATCCTCCCATGATCCACCAAAATCCAGAATACACGCCTTTAAGAGATCTTTTAGAATCTGATTCTCCCGCTCCATATGTCGTCTGTTTGGGGGTAATATGATGTGCATAAGCTTAACCTTGTTCCAAGGGTTGTTTGCAATGCTTCCCAAAATTGACTAAAAAAATTGTTTCTCGATCATTTACAACACTCATAGGAACTCCATGTAACATGACCATCTCCCTCATGAAATTTCAGCTAAGGAAGCAGCGGTCCTTGTTGGTTTTATCGGAATAAATGCATGCTCTTCGTTAGCCAATCCACGATAACACATACTGCTTCATTTCCTTTTTTGGTTCTGGGTAACCCATCAATAAAATTCATTGATATCATTTCCCATTTACGTTTGGGAATTTCAAAAGGTTATAATAATTCGGCTTCCTTCTGATGATCACCTTTGATTTGTTGATAACACCAACACATGCTAACAAAGATAGAGATATCTCTCTTCATTCCCTTCTACCAAAACATCAACTTCATATTCCTATGCATTTTTGAGACACCTGGATGGATACTCAACTTTGAACGATGGCATTCTGACAAAACTTCCAGCCTAAGACTGTTAAATTTTGGTACAAAGATCTATCCATTCTTCCTCAAAACTCCTCGGTTATCAATCTAAAAACTTTTTAACTACCCCTTCTCAACCTTCCCGATGATTATCATTAAGATTCTAACCATCCTTTGCGTGCTTGCTGTCCTTTCTAGGAGAGTCGGGGTAACCTCCAAAAGAGTCAAAACAACATTCCTGCTCAAGGCATCCGCCATCATATTTTCCTTTCCTGGCATATATAGAATATCCAAGTCATAAGTTGCTAGAAACTCCAACCACCTCTGTGCCTCAGATTCAAATCCTTCTAAGTAAAAAGATACTTCAAGAATTTATGTTCCATTAAGAGCTCGACTTTTTCATCTAATTAAAGAAAGAAAACTTACTCCTGAAATCTCTAAAGATTAGATAGAAACTAAGAGGGATAGAAGGATTCTTATCCAGCAAGTAGTGTCTCCACATTTTCAATGCAAAGACAACAACCAAAAACTCCAAGTCATGCGTAGCATAGTTCTTCTCATGAGGCTTCAATTGCATGCTTGAATACGCATTCACTCTACCATGCTGTATCAGAACAGCACCAGGCCCCACTCCACACACATTTTTGTAAACTATGAACCCACTATTTCCATCAGGAACGGCCAAAACTGGTGCACTGCTCAATCTCTTCTTCAATTCCAGAGATGCCAATTCAAACTTAGGGGTCCACGCAAACATCACCTCCTTCTTAGTCAGCTTAGTCATATGGGAGGAAATCTTGTGATAATCTTGAATAAACCTCCTATAATATCCAGCCAATCCTAAGAAACTATGAACCTTGGTAGGAGTTCGCGGTTGCTTCCATTCCTGAACAGCCTCCACCTTTACTGGATCCAGTGAAATACCTTCTCCTGTCACAATATGTCCAAAGAATCTTACTTCTGCTTTCCAAAAATGGCACTTAGAAAATTTTTTCTTCAAGACATGTCTCCTAAATGTCTCCAATACCACCTCTAAATGATGTTTATGCCCCTCCTCAGATTTGGAGTAGATAATGATGTCGTTGATGAAAATTAAAACAAACTTATTAGAAACATCTCGAAAAACACGGTTCATGAGATCTATAAAATATGAAGATGCATTGATTATCCCGAAAGGCCTAACAAACCATTTAAAGAAACAATTAAGGCTTCTAAAAGAAGTTAAGGTATAATATCTTCAGCAACACACAATTGATGGAACCCATTAGCTATATCCATTTTAGAAATACCATAGCTCCATGAAGTTGATCAAAAAAATCATCGATACAGGGTAAAGGATACTTGTTCCTAATGGTCAGCTTATTCAACTCCATATAGTCCATGCATAACCCTTAAAGATCTGTCAAACTTTGCCTCAAACACCACAACAAATCCCCAACTCAAACAACTAGGCTAATCAATCCTCTCCTCAACATGTCCTAGGTTTGACTTACCAACTCTTCTCTCTCCCTTGGGGACATACTTCGCTTAGGTTGAACCATAGGCCTTGCACTAGGGACCAAATCAATGTGAAACTCCATCTCACGATGTAGGGGTAAACTATTAACTTCTTCGAAAACATTGGAAAAACTCTTAACAACTTCAACAGACCCTAAATTTTCTTGGGATGCCATTAGGGCATACAAGAAACTACATATATAAATATTGGGTTCCTTGCATGATACTTTAGCCATTCTTCCCAAATTGTTTACTAATAATACAGTTCCTTCATTACAATCTAAGACAGCTCCATATTTCGATAACCAATCCATACTAAGAATAATGTCAAATCCTTTGAAGTATAAAACATACGGGTCATGAGAAATGTGATAAAAAAGGCAGGAATTTGGCACATCTTCACAAATCATATTTAAATGGGTTACGCTACCTATGGTGTAACGACCCGTAATTTCGCTACTTCAAAAATGAGAGATTTCGTTTATTTCAAATTTAAAAAGGTCTAAATCTTAAATAAACAAGTTATATATAATAGATAATAATAGAGAAACTATTTATTCTTATAGTTGATAATTTAAAAAGTATAAATTTGGATTTTAGAACAAATCAACAAAAAGTAAGTTTTGTTAAAAATAAATAAATGCTTAAATAAATAGGTTTAAATGTTTATTTAAAAAGATAAATCTTATTGAAAACATATAATAAAGATAATAAAAGTATATTAAAATACTTATAAGTATGTTAATAATCGTTTTATAAAAATAACCAAATTTTTTCGCATTTTGTCAGTTTTAAATACACTGTAAAATTGGAGATTTTGATATTATTTAAATATGATTTTAAAATATAAAGAGACATGTTTTAATTTATTTAAAGAATTAAAAAGTTCATTTTTAAATTTGTCATACATAAATAAATAGTTTAACTAAAACGTCAAAATGTGACCGTAAAACATTTTGTCGAAAAACGACGTTTTGTCGATTAAAAGTTGTCGCAACGTTGTCGAACCTTTATTTTCTTACATAGAAACACATATCAATAGTATAAGTATTAATTAATTCACAAATTAAGTTTACTTTTACTAAACAAGGTTGGAAACTTCTAAAAAACAATTAAGAAAAAGTAAGCACAAAAAGACAAAAATGTCATTTCAAAGCAAAAGTAAAACATCAAATCAAAGAAACATAATTATTACTTACTTTACTTAATATCTAAGTGAAAATGACATAAAGTAATGATTTGAAATGTGATGTTAAGTGTTGAAAAAAAAAATTAATTTAGAAGTAAGTAAAGTTATTTTGGTTATTTGGTAAAGAGATATTTTGGTAATTTACCACTTCATTTCATTTTCTATAAACACCAATCACTTTCTCACTTTTTCACACTTTTCATTCTTCTTCCTTCTCCAAGCTTTTCTCTACCTCTTTAATGGCTTCTTCTTCTCTTCCGAATGCTTACTAACTTTTTCAAAACCATATCAAATCAACTCCAAACACCACCAAACTTTACCAAAGGCCTTAGAATACCATTTAACATGGTTTACCATCTAAGAAGTGAAGAAACGATGGAGGAAGGGGAAGAATAGGGCATGGACAAACCTATGGAGGAAGATGAGCAAGTCGTGAAGCTTCGGAGCAAGAAAAAGATAAGGAAGTGTCGCCGATTTCATTCCAAGGAGCTAGGAGCAAATTCAAGGTGCTGCGGAAGCTCCGCCGAATTTTCGAGAGTTTATAAGAGGAGGTCGATAGCATAAAGCAAAAGAAATGGAGTAGAAGTTGATTAGTTGAAGTTTAAGTGAAGTGTAGTTGCAAATAAATATTGGTAGGAAGAATTGGTTAAGTTAAAAGTGAGTACTCATATTTACAAATAATCCATAACTTATTTCCAAGTATAATGATTTGAAAGTTTAGATATGTTGAATGGTAAAATGTTTGATAAATTGGTTGCAAATAGGTTGATTATATGTCTGTGATACGGATGATAACTTGGTTTGATAAATGATAAGTGAAATGATTAGTAATTAACCATAGTTAATTAAATGAGAATTAAATTCATACAAATATGCGTGTGGAAGTTATTTAGTCTCTTAATGATTTTAAATAAGTTTAAATGTGGTTTAAGACAGATTTGAAGTGTCTCAGATAAGTTTCGAAGCAATTCACAAAATTGGTCAAAATCGAGCTTGTCGCGTAGCGGTAGTTCGTAAATTTCGACCTGCAACTTCAAATCGACGAGAGAATGATTTAT
This sequence comes from Allium cepa, assembly GCA_030765085.1. Lineage (NCBI taxonomy): Eukaryota > Viridiplantae > Streptophyta > Magnoliopsida > Asparagales > Amaryllidaceae > Allium > Allium cepa. The sequence goes on along the minus strand of CM060934.1, from coordinate 949,518,322 downwards.
AAGTCGGATTTCTTCGAAATAAAAATTCTTTGGTCCACAATGATAATAGTTTTCCAATGAAGAAAGAAAATCAAGATTTCATTAAGCAGATTTTGAAATATGTCCAAAACAATTTTCTAAAAACATCGCGGTTTTGCAGTTCGGAATCCAAAATGAGATTTCTTTATAAATGATATTTTTAAACGATTAAAAATATGAAATAAATTTGATAAATCTATTAAAATGGTTTAAAAGAGATTTGGAATGGAAAATATGAATTTTCAAATATTAAAAAGTTGTTTATATCAAATAAGCTTATATAGCACTTTCCGCGGCACTTTTATGCTGCGCATTCTATAACCATTTGCATATGAGTTTAAACTTAACAATTATTTCCTAAATCTTTTGTGAATGACTTTAAAGGAATAGTTAAATAATGTAAAGATGATTTGGAAATTTTAATAAGAGTTTGAATAAATTGTTAAGATGAATTGTTTATACCACTTAAATAAAAAGTGAAGAAGATTGAATATAATAACAAACTGAGTATGCAGACATTCGTCCCGCCTGTGAGATCTTAAAAGATAAAACAAGGTATTTAACTAAGGCTAGGGATGGAGCAACCAGTGCCCTAAACTTACCTGACCTATGTTTTCCTTTTTAGGCGAGGGGTGGAATAGGTCGAAAGGAAAGATCGAATGCTCTAAAAGATCATTTTTAAGTTTTTCGAAGATAAAAGAAAAGAAACTAATTTTTGAAATAAAACATATTGAAGACAAAGATCGTTATAAGACAAAGATATTCATAATGTAGAATTACTCACCATTAGTCCCTGGAGGTGAAACTTGCCATTAGTCTCTAGAGGTGAAACATGCCATTAGTCCCTGGAGGCGAAATTTACCATATTTAAAGTGGCAGTAGTGCTCTGTTATGAAAATCTTCGATTTGCAGGAATATGATTTGAAGTTAAGAAAAGAATCTTTGATTAAGATTTAATGAATGATTGGGGAATATTTTCCCTAAGTTTAGAAGTTATAACTTAAATAAGATATCTTTGATTAAGATTTTAGAGAATAATTTGGAAAGGTTTTCCTAAGTAAAAGAGAAAATGATTTGGAATTATTTCTAGGATTTAAGAAAGGTTTAAATACACTAAATGGTTTGATAAATGAGGCTTAATGATTCCATATACAATTGAAAAGAAAATGGAATAACTTGAAAAGATTATACCTAAGAAAGATATTTGATTTAAAAGATGAAGTAATTGATTTATGATTGATATCCACGTATGAACTTAACATCTTTATAAAGCGATGATTGGCTTCGAAGGAACCAGAGTCGGATTTGGATGATTCCTATCCGAAAACAACTTCGAACCAATGTATACGTTCGAAACTGAAGACACGTTGAAGATGATGATTATTGAAGACCGTGGATCTTTATAGCGTGAAGACTGATTGTTGAACATGCTATGGTTGGCCCCCATTATAAAGTTATTTATAGCAGTGGTCTTCTCGTGATCGAAATTTTTCGGATTGCAAGGGCTTCTCGCCTAGTAATGGCCGAGGAAAGTGCCCTCGGTTTCGTTCAGTCCTAGAACGAACTTGTATGGATGTTTGTCTGACATTGTATTATGAATCACATTTGAGTGGTTTCTATAAACATATATCAGTTGTTGGCGGAGAAGGAAACTTCTCTTAGCTTAACACCCTTTCCCGAGACATATGAGCTCAGGAAGTTATACTTTTCTAGAAATCAGCCGTGTGACGTGGAATGGCAATGTGGCATTCAAAGTGGAACCTGTTATGATCAAAGCGTGGTTTTGTATGAAAATCATGGCTTTGAAGAAATTGAGTGTAGCCTCACGAGCCTAACACCCCGGTTATGATGGGATTCTATGTGGTCAGATGTATGCTCGCATTTCAGATAGCAGTGATTTGGGTTACCAGATGTTCTGAGCCCTAGGTACCAAATACGTCTGGGCCTCAAGGCATTTATTGCCCCATGTGGATAAAGTGGTTAGCTTGAGAAAAGCAGGGAACTACCGGTTATCAGTTGTAGTGTAGCAAGTATATTTCCAAGTGACTGGTTTGAGAAAAGCGATTAAGGCACCGTGGGAACTATGTTTGTTATGCGTTGATCAGAGAAAAGGTCACTAGTTTCCTATCATGTTGGAAATCCAATCCCGATACGAGTTTTGCGGTTTTGATTGTATTCCCAAAATAGCTGTAGTGACTTGCAAACATTTCAGCTACCCCTTTTTGGTATTATATATTCCGTTCGGTATATTCCGTTGACCCAGTCCGGATATATTTCGTTAGACTTAGTCCATATTGATACCTTATTTGAATAAGTATATTTGAAAAGTGTTTCCAGAAGAATGTCATTAGAAATAATACCAACCGTTTTGATATATAAATGTATTTTGGTTATCATAAGGTAAAAACCCGACCGTGTTTATATGTGGGCATGGTCTTGTGAGATACCCTTAGTTTAAAAGGTTTTGATAATATTGTCATTTAAATTTCGAGTATCTCACGCTGATTTATCAAGCCTAAGCTGGGTATTTTTAATATTCGGGTCAGATCCGAGTAGTTTCAGGTTGAGTTGAAGACGGTTGGAGTTTCCAGAGGAGAGCTGGAGATCTTCATCATCGTATGGATGTATTCTATTATCCACTGTACTTAGTGTAATTTGTTTGATGTCTTTCAGCAATTGTAAGGACAGGTGTTTATAACTGTCCAAGCTGAATTTAGCTTAGACGCTGATATTGTATTTAAAATTTTCCGCTATAAGGATTATTATTGAAATAATATATGTTATTCCATTCGTGTGAGATTCTATTATGTCTTTATTTTCTTTCTACCCTTAATGATCCGTTTATTCGTGCAATTTGAGTTGGACATGTGTGGTTTATTATCGAATCAAAGGGTACGGAAAAACGAGCCATTACATATGGAGTTAGACACATACATAGGGTTTTCTACAATACTAGGAATAAGATGATATTTACCTACTGAGTCACAAGAGATAAAAATATGGGAGACGCCAGTACCAAATAATGCTCAAACAAAAATACCATTAATTAGTAAGGCACTTTCAAGGATGCCCTTTCCCTTCACATCTGTAGAAGTAGACTATTCATCCTTGATAGCGTACATCTTGGGTTGTCGCACCTTCTTCATGAGTGGATAGTCCTTTACCATATGCCTGGGCTGATGGTAATTAAAACAAAGAGTCTTCTAGACCATCGGAGAGATAGGTACACCTTGCGTTTACTGCTTTGGAACTTCATGATTCAGACAATATCTGGCATATGTCCTTTTAGCTTGCAAATATAACACCCATTATCCTTAGACTTGCCTCCTTGACCTTCTCCCTGCTTCCCCTTTCCTTGCTTCTTCCTATTTGGATTGAACTTCCTCTTGTTAGAACCGTTTCTACTTATATTTCCACTAGGCGCTATGGGAGCAGGCTTCTTCTTTTTCAAGGTCTCGTACCTTAGAGACATCAACTAGGTCCACAAAAGTACCTTTAACATGAGCAGTTATTTTCTCATGGTACTCTTCCCTCATGCACAAGACAAACATCTCATTCTTCTTTAATGGGGTGTCAATCAATTCTGGACCAAAATAAGATAGCTCATTCAACTTCATCTCATACTCTGCAACCGATAGATCCCCCTGCTTCAAATCCATAAAGTTGCGGTACATCCGGGTCCTTCCTGCTGTGAGCAAGAATCGGTCCTTGAAAACTTCTTTAAATTGGGCCCATGAGAATTCTTCCTCAGGAATACTTACAGCAATGGAGTCCCATCACGCAGCCACTCCTTCTTGCAGTTGCCATATTGCTAAAAATCTCTTCTTCTCGTAGAATAAACCAAGACCTTTGAAAATCTTTTCACAAGATCGCAACCTATTAGCTTGCACTTTCATGATAGACTCAGTCCCCTTAAATGGTTTCCCTCCTAAGTTAGTGTAATCCTTGCATAAGGTTGCAAAATTCACTCTCGACTACTCTTGCGCTGCCTCTTCCGTAATCTAAACTCCTCCAAGATTTGGGGTTCGACCATTTGTAGTTGTAGTGCTACCTGCTTCCCTACCTCATCTGCCTCTGTTACTCATGTCTTACTACCTAGCATAGTAAGATAGTTCTTAGAATACTTGGAAGAGATAAATCTTGACAGAATGGTACTAATCAAACCTATCAAGTTGATCTATCAATTGAGGATATATTATATATATATATATATATATATATAGGTATACAAATAAAAATTACAAATACGCGCTCTCAAAGTTGACCTTAACCTAAAGCCTAAGTGTTCTCTCAACCTAGGCTCTAATATCACAATGTAATGACCACCTTTCTTACACTGAAAGATGAGCCATTAGTGGTAGAAGAAAACGAATGATAAGAATAAACTAAATAATCACATAATCTCACCACGAACATAACAATATATAATAGATAACGTAAGATATTACATAGTCATTCCCATAATAATACATCAGATTCATTACAATACAATTTCAACTGGATGGTTATACTGCCTTCCTATCACAAAAACATAGATCATACATAAACATAGTGCAAATAAAAATAATAAGCTACGGTGAAGCCACCTGCTCCAACTCCTTCAAAATGCTTCCATAAGAAACCTAGATCACTTGGCTATTCAAATTGGCTACTCAGACAAATTTGAGTACCCAAGAGTTTTAGGAAAAGAAAATAAAACTCCGGGTCAAACATGGGCCTAGTGAGAGTAAACTCAAATAACCTAAATCTTATTTATAAAGCACTTTGAAATGAAAGGTATCTCGTAAGACCATGCCACACAAACACGGACAAGTTTTTACCCTACGATAACCAAAACACTTTATGTAGAAATCCAGTTATATTATCATAATGCCTAGGATTTTCAAATAAATAGTTCACATAGATGAAATTGTTACATTAATAAAATTCCAGCATAATAGGTATACATCTAAGATCGAAGGCACCTACTGGAAAATGGATTCCATATAATGGCTGGGCTACTGGAGTACCACCCATTACGGTGCATCTCTAGATAAAATAACACCAAGGATCTCGCTTGGATCCACTGCCAACACAAAACCAGCCTAACCCTTGCCGGATAGTACTAAAAAAGATCACATCGGTTGGGATCATCAATCGTACCAAAGCATACATAAGTTGATAGTAGGGACACTAGATAGGGATAACCTAACCCTAATACAAGTGACCCACTTAGCCTTGCTGCATCTTCTATGTTTTAGTCACTCCCGATTGATGAGTCCTGAGGCTACGTTTACCTTTATTATAGCATTGCCACTTCGAATGCTAATATTGCCTTCCATATGTTGACATAATGTCAGCACTCATCCATACAAGTCGTTCAGGAGATGAACGAACCAAAGGCATTATCTTCACTAAACCCATTTTAGAATCACCCTCAAGGTTAGTTTCAAATATCCCTTACACTTCTAAGCCTTCGTCTTGAATCTTGCCTTCACTATTTCCAATTCGAACATTAACGTTGGTTTGAAGTGGTTTTCGGATAATAACTATTATCTAATCCCGGTCTTCCCAAATCAATCTTCGATAATTTTAAAGGGTCAAGTTATTTATAGCGGACTATCCCACTATCAAGGTGTGAATATTAACATATAGAAATATGTTCCATATGCTTAGATCATCAGGATCCGCTTATTGAAATTAACCCCCTTGTCTTCATCGCCTTTCCGAAGTGTGGTATTTGTGATAAGTACAAGTCGACTTGCTTTCAAATAAACATGTCAACATTTTATTAAATTACTTTAATTCGTTTGGCTACTTAATAGCATGGATAAGAGATATTTTTTTCCAAAATATTTTTCTCATAAAAGGAAGTTTGCTAAAAATAAATAACCGATAGAATTTAAAAGAAAACTTTAAAACAAACAAATTCCCATCTTAATATAAGTTTAAACCCTCAATTAAACTTAATTAATATTAATTAAATCATAAATAACCCTAATTTTATTTACATATAAACCTTAATTATACTTTAATTAAATAACATTTATTTATGAGATTAAACCCTTATTAAATGGATAATTAATTTTGCTTAATAAAAATTAATTAAATAACTAACTTGAATCAAATAATTAATTAATAAAATAAAATTCATCAAATAAAATTAATTCCCTTTCATATTAATTAATCATTATTTAAAACTTAATTATTAAAAGTAATTAACTTAGTTAAAAATTTCTTAAACTCTAATTATTTAACATAATTACTTAATTAAATATTAATTACCCAAATTAATAAATAAATTAAATAAATTATTAAATAATTAAAAAATTAAAATGTTGTCCTATTAAATTATTTTGAAATGAGTTTATAAAAAATTCCAAAAGAAATCACTTTATAACTAGAAATCGTGAAATTTCCCAAACTCCATCCATAGCGACTATCGCTATATATGAAGTTCGCTAGAATTGATTTCTATGTGAAATCTTCACTTTAACTCTAGCTACTACATCTTTGAAAACACAAATGGGAAATTTTTGAAAAATTAAAACAAAGGTAAAAACTTGGAAAAACATTTTCAAAATTCCGAAGCTAGAAAATAGCTTTCATTTTCAAATCAGATCTCAAGTCCTTTGCGACTTTTCAAGGTGCAAACTTCACAATATTTACATCATATACACATGGTTTTTCTTTCATAAATATACTACCATAATATCATACCCAATATCACATATCCATATCCATATATGTATCCAAAAATATCAACCAATCACCAAATCCAAATTTAAAACATAAACATATCATCGTATGTCATCAATACGACATGATAATTCAACATAACAATTGCCGTATATTCACAACATATAGTCCAGAAAAATAAAGTTTACTTCTTCTCCAAAAACCAAAGTTTTACTTATTGAATTTTTTTCTAAACCAAGGCAACTTTTGCCAAAACTCGAACACACTTTAGAAACTTTATGAAAATGATACTTTTGGTTGCCCGAACACCGAGATAAGCTTGGCCAAGGGGACTTTGAGCTCGGCCTAGGCTAATTGAGCATGTCCATGGGGTATTTAGGCTCGACCATCATGGTTTTGAGGTGGATGAGCTTAAGTTTTTGAAAGAGGAGGTGTTGAATGGTTTGTAGAAATGATTTTTTGAGTTAAGGAAGGGGTTTTAGCAAAAAGAAGTCGATTTTTTTCTCGCTTAGGAAATTATAAAGAGGAAGTCATGGCTAGTTTTCTCAAGTTCTTAGGATTTAGAAATGAAGAAGGAGGTCTGTAAAATGAAAAATATGAAGAATAAGGGGTATATATAAGCTTAGGATTTTATTATAAAATATATAAGTGTTTATATTAAAATATATGTATGCATGCACACCATATGTGACGTTTGCGATTTTTCAACGCTCGAAAACCGACATCAATATGTCAACTGTGTCAATTGCCGAGCAATCGAATGTCGGAAAACCGTACCGTTAGGGTTAAAGAAGAGGTAGAAGATAGAAGAAGAAAGAAAAAGATAGAACAGAACAGAAAGAAACAACAGAACAATATCAGAATCTCACAATCGCAGTGGAACAACATATAATAGATAAATGAATAATCTTCAAACAAAGAACTATATCAGTTATTACATTACATCATATTTCATTACATTACATCATCAGAGTGTACAACAACAAACAACAACAAACAGCGGAAAAGAAATACTATATATTAGTAATACGCCATGCCAACCAGCTTGCCTCCAGCAACTTCTGAATTCCAGAATATCCTGATAAACCTGACTCTAGACTGCCCGTGTGGAAATTGGTGGGCACCCAGAGTTTAGGAAGGAAACAATAAACTCCGAGTCAGTCATGTGACTGGTGTGAGAACTTAAAACAGTTTATCTTTAAAACAAAGAACAGGATAAATTTTAAAATAGATTCGCAATGCTTTTTAGAAAATGAGACTACCATAAGGCCTCCCGCACACACACACAATGCAAACGCAGAATCGAAGGAGATTTCTCCTTATGATTGTCAAAGATGCTTGATACGCATTAAAAAGAAACATTAGAAATTATTACTAGTGCATAGTGTAGGAAAAATCATTTCGAAAGTAAAGATATAAATCTTAGCCAGCATAGACATTTCGCACTTATGCCTACTATAGCTACCATGTTCAATAGCAGGTTACCGCCACATTCCATGGGAGGTTATACAACTAAAACCGTACAGGGTTCGTATTGTTTCTTTGGATTTCCAACAAAGCCAAGGAACTTCCCATTGCCACATGGGTACGCCTCTGGAAAGACGACCCGAGAACCTAGCCGGATCTCCGCCAACACAAGGCCGGGTTACCCTTAACTGGGTAACTACTGACACGAATATGTCATTCTCCGATCATAACCGATCTATATCCGAGGATCCTCGATTTCCAACAACCACAAAGCAATAAATTTGCAGCAACAACATAGGTTAAGTATCTGGGATCCATACCATGATACCACCTCTATCCAGAAGGAATGACATACACTAAAGGCGCACTACCCCCTAATAACCATGCCGCATCCTTCCTGTTTTGACCATTTCCGGGGTGTGAGGTCCGACGAAGTCTCGCCCACAAAGCCACGCTTTATACAAAAGTTGTGCTTTGATCATCAATGCTCAACAGCACTTCGTATGCCACATTACCAATTTGGGAATATATCACTGGTAACCATCAACTACATAACCTCTAAGGGTGTTAAGCTAAGAGAATAAATTCTCCGCCACCAACGGAAATATATTTGATAGAAACCAGCTTTACATCTCAAATTGTAACGTCAGACACACAATCCGTACAAGTCCGTTCCGGGATCGAACGGAACCGAAGGCACTTACAAAGAAGTCCTTGCAATTCGGATATTCACTAATCACGACCGGACTTCCCATCACAAAGGGTAATAAATTTCTATATCGAAGATCAGCCGATGCAGAAACATTCGACGGTAATCCTTCCGTTTTCACAAATATCCGGTCTTCAACACCGGTCATCAAATGCAATCCATAACGAACTATCACATATTCGGAATGGGTTATACGACCCCAAGGTCCTTTCCCGGCTAACCCGAATTGTGACGCCCCACCTCTATACCCACGCTAGCCAAGAACACTACGGAGTAGTGCTGTCAACTAGCACGGAGAATAAGGCTGTTGAGGAGCGACCATCCATGTAATTGCTTGTCACACGGTGGCTATAAATAATCTTCGGGAACAAACATAGAAATAAGCATAACACAAATCAGTCACAGACATCCATATCACAAAGGCGGAAGAAGATATGAATATATAACTAACACATGAAAGTGTACATCAGAGTAGTGGTCAAAAAGATCCACAATAATACAAAAGAATAGCAACACGTGCTATACAAAAGAATACAACAAAGAGTCTATATCTCATGTGTATACAACAGAAACTGCTAATCTAAATAGTTAGCCAAAAGTCAGAGTAGCAAATCCCGGGAAGAAGTCAAGCAGAAGCACATGTAACATCTCGGTCTGACCCGAGTATTATTTAAAAAAAATAAAACGGATCAGTGTAGCTATAAATATCAGATGACATGACATAAAATAAAAGATATGGTATAAACATAAAATATCCATACTGACATACTACTATAAGTATGCAAATGATGATCAACAGAAGATCAATCAATAAGAGGTAAATCAATGTCATAAGAATCTTCTCAAAGATCCAAAGAGGGCATCATACCCTAAACTTGTACTCATAACAAGTCAATGACATAAATTCCAGAAATCAACACGAGAAATCCAGAAATCATAAAAAGGGAAAGAGGCCTATCACATGACGGTCCGAAGACCATGGGGAGATACCCCATATGTGTGAGTCGAAATCACACAGATTGAGGTCTAGACTAACCAAGAAGGCAAAAAGGTATGTGTGAGTGGAATCATGCAAGTGGTGTCTAGTCTAACCTCGCAAACAAAAAATATGTGTGAGTGGAATCACACAAGTGGTGTCTAGACTAACCAAGCAACCAAAAAGGTATGTGTGAGTGGAATCACACAAGTGGTGTCTAGTCTAACCAAGCAAACAAGAGACATCGCACAATTGCTAGTCTAAATCATAAGAATGATCGTCATGATCAACGAGAAGTGTCAATTACACTAAGCTAGTAAATATAAAAGTTTAGCTTCATGTCCAATAACCACTTGCTTAACTTAAATATTAACGAACAAACTGTAAATCTTCACTAGAAAATTATCACAAGAGGTTCAATCGAACAAGTCTAAGAATTAACGGACGAAGCAAACGCAAGCGTTTCATACCACTTGTTTTACTATGCCGTTTAATTAGATTTCTCATCCGAGTGAGGTAAAGATTTGTATATACTAATAGATTGGAAAACGGGTTAAGAAAAGAGCTTTGTTATTAAAAATAGAGTTGAAATCCTTTTATTGAAAGAGTTTTGATATTTACTACTAGTTTTGAAACCTTTATATTTTAAAGTGACCAATCACAGAAGCGATTGTAGAAACAATCAATCACAAAAATCACATTCGGAGATGTGATAAAAATCCAAGGAAATCAGCTCAGCAAGTTCTGTTGAATGTTTTTCATATAAGATCCCCTACGGAGGAGGGGTGGCAACCCCCCAAGGTGGGGGTGCGGGGGCAACGCCACCGCTACGGGGTTTGACCTGCCCGGTCAGGTCGCGGGGGTCCAGGGGGCAGCGCCCCCGGCGGGGTGCGGGGCAGCGCCCCCGGCGGGGTGCGGGGCAGCGCCCCGTCCAAAACGGTACGACCTAGTGAAGACAAAATGAGGTCTAACGACCTAAGGGTCTAAGGGGTCAAGCGAACTATCGGGATAAGGTCCAACGACCTACGAGTTAAATGTGCAACGACCTATAGGGTTATAAGGTCATACGACCTAACGAGCTATGGCCAAACGACCTAGTAATGGTAGTCGGGTTGAGCGACCTAAAGGTTTAACCGGTCAAGCGACCTAAGGAAGGTAAGGTCTAACGACCTAACGCTCGCGACCTAATGGTCTAAAGGCTAAATGACCTAACGACTCAAGGGTCTAACGACCTAACGACTCAAGGGTCTAACGACCTAAAAGTATAAAGGTCATGCGACCTATCGGTTTAAGAGGCGAGCGACCTAAGTGTTACGACCTAACGACTCAAGGGTCTAACGACCTAACGACTCAAGGGTCTAACGACCTAAAAGTATAAAGGTCATGCGACCTATCGGTTTAAGAGGCGAGCGACCTAAGTGTTACGACCTAAGAGTCGAACGACTTAAGGGTGATGCGACCTACGACCTAAGCTCAAATGCGAGCTACGAGCTAGCGACCTAGCGAAGTGAGTGAGGCCGAGCGACCTACGACCTATCCCCACACGACCTAACTCCGAACACACCAAAAATGGCCAGAACGAGCTAGTGTTGACTCGCGAGCGACCCAACTGAAGCGACCTAACTCCGAACGTGCCAAAAACGGCCAGAACGACCTAATAGCAGTTTCTCACCAAAAATGCTAAAATTTGGAGTTTTTCGCCAATCCAATCCAAACCAAATGCAAATGTGCATGCTAAAGTGATAGGGAATCATTCCCAACAGTCCAATATAGTTATAGACTAGAATTGTGAGATAAAAATCTCACCTTTGCACTAAAATTTATGAAGATGAAGCTTGAAAACAAGGAGAAGCAATCCAAAGCTTGAATCCAATATCTTCTACTTGAATTTGGAGTTGAATGTTGGAGTTGCAATTGAATTTGAGCCTGGAGTTTTAATTTCCCATTCTCTTCACCATTAATGCCAAAGCTTGGGTTAGTTAGGAAATTTATGAAGAGTGAGGAGAAGAGGGTTGGAACTTGGGCTTAATAGGCTAAACTAACCCAAAGTCCAAAGCGGGAAAAGTTAGTAAATTTCACTAACTCCAAACCTATCGATGTTTATACTTAAAAAAGTTGTAAACGGCATTTCGAACTCAATGGAAGTGGTCTCGAGTCCTAATTTGACCGTTTGCAAAAAGTAGCTTTGCGGACCAAAATCCGATTAACGATTTAATATTTAAATAAAATATTTAAATATAAACTCGATAAATATGCGGGTTGTTACACGAATAGTGAGCGCTTATTCAAAAATAAGTGTAGCATTCAAATTCATGCAATCACAACAAATACCTATTCAAAGGTAAATATTGATAGTCGGATTATTTAACTATCAATAGGTATGCTCAACATCACCAGATTCCAAATAAGTTCCCAAATTATTTACTTTCCAAAAATATCTTTACTAGATATATATTTTCCACACTTCAACCATTTGAAAACAATTTTCAAATCACTTTTCACCTTTACCACTTTTGAAAACAAATTTCAAACATTTTCCTTACGCGGAAATACTCTCATTTCAACATGGTTCATTTAAACCAATTAAATAAATCCTTACCGATTTACTTTATATTTACGTTCCAAATCCGTAAATTCATTCCCACACTTCAAAATTAAATCAACGTTTATTTTTAAACAAATTTCCCTTTCTTTTATAAATTTCATAGTGAATTTACAATTCCCAAAATATCTATGAATATATGATTTCCAAATTGATTTCTAATATTCATTTTCAATTTATCTTTAAAAGATAAAATCTCAAAATATTCGCTTCATATTATAAAACATTTCCATACTTATTTAATAATAAGTAATTCACAAATCCATTTATTTTCAACACTTGGAAAATATTCAATATACTTAAATCGAAATTAAGTATATATTTCATTCTTTAAAGAAAACGTGTGCTTAAACACATTTATTTGAGTCAAAACGAATGTTGTGTAAAACATCGTTACGACGATCCAAAATCACTAGTATAGGGATTCAAAATTAAGATAGATATATAAATCCCAATACTATATAGAACATTTCCTTTCAGAAATCATTTACTATAACAACAGTGTTATAGTCCACCATTTCCCTCTATTTCTCGAAAACGTCTATTTCAACAATGAATGTTGAAATCTATGGTTTCGATGTTTAATACATTTTAAAAGATCTTCGAATCGTTTAGATTCATTTTATAATATCATTTCCCAAAAATATCCATTTTATTTAATAATATATTCACTGTCCAAAATCGCGAATATACTTCACTAACCCAATTTCAATATTTACTGCACGTTTTATTTGAAGAATTTAATCGCTATCCAAAATCGCGAATATATTTCCTTTTATAAACTTCTATATTCAATTTATCAAATTCAATTGATTTCGAATTTATAAACATTGTCTATAAATTCCATTTCTATTTATAAACTTCGATTTATAAATCTCCTTTATTAATCCAATTCAATTTATATAACTCAATTATATACCAAAAGTCAATATTATAAGTTAGATACTTATAATTCATTTATTTACAAATCGTTCTTTTAAAACTTCACAAATTATAAATCTTATTACTTATAAGATTTCATTTATAGCCTTATTTTCAACATTAACAGAACTCCTTTTAAAATTCCATTATTTTCGATTTATAAAATATATATCTTATAAATCTCATCTATAAACCATTTATGATTCATCAAAGATTTCAATTTAAACGCAAAAATCCGATTTATAAGTTAATTACTTAAAATCTTTTATTTTACGAAATCTGTTTATTTTAAAATTTCACAATTTATAAATCTATAAAAAAAATTGAAATCCATTTTATACTTTATTTTAACACTTAATAAACTCGTTTTATAATTCCAATATTATATATATATATATATTATAAATATCAATGTTAAAAATCTTTTATATACATCCTTTATAATAATTCAAAAATCCAAATTTAAACTATTTTATAAATCTATTTATTTTAAAAATCACCTTTTGGTTTTATTTCACAAAAATCTTAATTTTTATAACATAAAATTTTATGACGTTTTAATTATTTAAAATGAATCAATTCAAAAATTTAATAAAACGTATACCTTGAAAAATCATTTTAAAAACCCTTTTAAAATTAAAATCGTTATTTTTAAACTTTAAAAATGGATCCGATGATGCAACAACACCCAATAGTCAATCACGACAATAAACGTCATATATCATCATATGATGATCAACAAACATCAAAATATCTGTAATCAAATAAATACTTGTGAGGAATCCAGTTGGATCCCTCCAACCTGCTTCCCTGCATCCACAAACATTAGCACAATAACAATTCCGTTCAAAGTGGAATATCGCGGTATACAGGATTTATAAAATATTATCCGCTTAATAGACGGCGCAATAGGGTCTCATCCGCTATATAATGCGGGAAATCAATTCTAAGTACATAATAATACCAATTTCACTTTTCAGTGAAATTATCGCGGTATATGTTTTTAATAAATAACCTCCGTTTACTAACGGCGCATAATGTCTATTTCAATCATCAACAGATAATAATCAACATTCAAATATACAATCAAGAAATTTTAAATCTAACTATTTAAAATTTAAATCGAAACTGATTCGATTGAGTTAGAAGTTCTCACCTTGTTTCCAATTTCGGTTTCAGCGTTTTATTTCGAATAAAAATTAAACAAGCGTTTAATTTTACCCGAAATTTTCACTAGCTCCAAACGACTCCAATCCAGTTCCATAGCGTAGTGCTCGACAAAACGATTGCAATGCAATTCGTTTTGTGCGTTTTCGACCTCGTATGAAAAAGATACAGTGTTACAAAGTTTAACGAATTATTATACAATTCATTTTCAATTTAAATTAAAATTTTCAAACCCTAACTAAATCTGGATCATTCATCTCCTATTGCAAAATCGCGGCCCCTGCTTCCATCTCCCCCCATCGCGTTCAACTCCCAGATAAACGAACCCAAAGCCGCCTCTTCCTTTGATTTTCGCACCCCACCCCGGTGACTTCTAGCTCGATCAGGATACTCCACCTCAAAGCACTACTCGAGAGCTACCAACAGCCAGAAAATGTCAGAGCTCGGTCCACCTATGGCCGTGAAAAACACGTGCGAATAGCAGCACATTGCTCTCGATTTGCTGTCGATCTAAGCCACTACAACAAAATTCGACCGTTGGATCGATAGATCACACATAGCTCTTCATTTTGTTAGTTGACGATTTCTTGTAAATGTAAACGAATTTGAAGAAAATGAAGGGGAAAGAGAAGAACATTTTCGGCCATTGGTGTAGAGAATGGCGGCTGGCTTTGTTTCTAGGGTTAGGTTTTTAGTTTGGATGCAAATGAAAATAGTTAGGTCCTTTTATAGAAAAATAGCCAAAACACTATTCATCGAAAAAATTTCGAACTCCAAACGAAGTGTGCCGGTTGGCGTTTCTAAGGTTTACCCCGCGTTTCGAACGCAATGGAACATGTTTCGGAGGCTAATTCGATCATATGTGCATGTTATGGCAATAAACGATCAATTTTAAATTAAACCGATTAAGCTAATTTTCCAGGCGTTTTGGCTTGCCCCGGACAAACGGTATATCCGATTGACACGAAATTTGAAATCTTACAATTATATCACATTACGGATCCGATGAAACTAGTTTCGTCGAAATTCGAGACTGTTTGAAAAATGGCTATTTTAACTCGTCAATTTAAATATTAAAATATTCAGTTTTCACAAATTAACTTTTAATTCGATTTTAAAAGTTCTAAACTATCGTTCTAACTCCAATATGATAAAATAAAATTTTACAAATCATTTTCAATCATATTTAACCCAATTTTCAATTATTTCTGTAATTTCAACTATTAAATTATTGATTTAATTATCCAATTAAATCCAATTATTCGAAATGAAATTTATTCGACTTATAAATTTTACTTATTAATATTTAAAACCAATTAAATATACAATTTTTAATTAACAGAAATTCTGGGTCGTTACACCATACTCCCTTCTTTCCCTCCAAAACCGTTCATGCTAGCCCCACACCATGCTTTCCACTATTCATGTCATGTTCTTGTTTACTTGGGTTGAAAAGGTGTATTTTTATATGTTATGTATATATATCTTTATGAAACAACTTTTAACATAGTGTACATGCATATGTACATGTACACAACTTGTTAAAGTAGTTTGTAATATGCACATATGTGATTAACTTAGTTTTATCACTTTTAACCAATGAAAAATCGATATTTTGAAAAATAACTTCCCGTCACATTTTCTATTTCTCTATGAACTATATATTGGTAAACAAATTTTGAAAACGATTTTACCTTCATTAATTAATGTTTAAAATAGTTTTATGTATTAATAAAAATCCATTAATTAATTGTTTAAAATATAATTAAATATTCATTTAAATAGCGATTAAATTCTGATTTGTTACATATCTCATATATATATATATATATATATATAAGCAAGGTGATAACTTTAACACCAAACCAAACTTTTAAGCTGCATTTGAAAATCCTAATTCAAACCATTACCAATAAAACACATATAAAATCAAACATCATGGATCTACCACAAAACAAACATCATATTAAACACCAGAAAACATAAAGGTAAAGTCTTTCCAAAAAATAAAAATGTTTACTACCCAAATTTTTGTAAATCCTTTCTAAACTTTGAAAATAGCCTAGTCCTTGAAAATTCCTTGGCAAAAAAGTGATTTTATTTTCCACCTTAAGAAAGCCAAAGGGCTCGACCTAAGCTTCTTTGGGCTCAACCATCATAGTGATGGGCTCGGCCAACATGGCAAAGGGTGCGTATGGACTTGAAATTGAAAAGGAAGATGAACTAGGAGGAAATAAGTAATTTAAAGAGGAAATAAGTAATTTAAACAAGATTTAAAAGGGCTTAAACTAAAGCGATTTGATTTTTAACTTGAGAATGAAAAATGGAAGCCATTAAAATATTTTATAAGCTTTTAAAAAGAAAATAAAATTTTGAAAAGTTTTGTAAAGTGAGAATGGATGGAGAGAGAGAGAAAGAGAGATTTGTATTTATAAAAATGAATGAAGTAAAATTACATTTCTACCCCCAAATACACTTGCCCTCCACTCAAATGATGCCACCTCTCCACCTTATCCTCTCCATCATGTTTTACATGTGTAAAACAAGATTCCCCATTTAACCAACATGTATTAACCACTTTGTACTTAGGATAAGAATGAAGTGATGTTTCATGTTTTATTTCATTTAAATTTGATTTTTTTAACTTTAAAGTAGCCACATCATCTTACATAAGTACACTTATGATATTGACGCTTATTGTAACTTCTAATCCATATTTAGGTTAATTTAAACTATGTAAGTACATGAACTAAAGCATTTACAACATTTTAAACAACCTTTAAATGGTAAAAATTTGAAAATTTTGAAAAAGCTTTTTGATCACATTTTCTAATTTTCTTTCAACTAAACATTTTTTAAAGAAAATTCAAAAAAGAAATTTCTACCATTAGTAATGGATTAAAAAGGGCTATTTTAATATTTGGATATTTAAAATTAATTAAATATTAACAAACCAAAGCGGCAAAATTTCGGGTTGTTACATTTTAATTTCATTAATCTTTTTCTTAAAGATGCTATTAGAGTCGTTGGATTATACACTTTTGGGTACCAGTATCAAAATCATATTTCGATAACGTACATTATCCATTTCAGATTTGCACGTCGTGCCACATGATAGAGTCAATAATTTTAATGGCTTACTTATGATTGAGGAAATTCTTTTCTCAACGTTAATAAAATTCATAATTTCTCTTTAATGTGCGTGATTTATCATTAGACATTCTAATCTATCATGTATATTTAGTTCAGTTAAGTCTATCTCATCCTTAATTATCCGTTATATTTTAGGATCATATCCAAGTCCATTTTACAACCAATAATTTCTAAAGAAAATTCCTTCATTATGAAAATAGCATTTCTTGAAACAACAATAGTTTCTCAGTGCAATGGAATTGGTATTCATAAACATTTTTTGAACTACATAAATACATGTATGTAACTATTTCAGTTTATGATACTTATGTTCATAACATAAACTGGTCAGTCAATACTGATCGGTCCCAAACTCCTTTGAGCACTCCATAGAAGGTCCTTACAAGAAAGTATTATGCGTAGCCTTGGATGAAATTAATTTTACCCTTATGTACTTACACTTAAGTGCATGATTAGAGAAAGAGGTTAACTCAACTTCACTCATTATCAGTCGTACTTTATCTAACAAAGTCTTATCATTCCTTATTGATACATCATTATGTATCACAGAAAGGAGTGACTTTTGAGATCAAATCTTATTCATTTTTAGGTAATCTTGGACTCATTTTCCTATATACTCAAATATTCAATCAAATCAAATCTTCTTATTTCTTTTATACGTGACGTTTTCTACTTCCATTGTACATTTAATGAACTTATCATAGACATATGACATGTGTATCAAATAAACATTTTTATTTTTATGATAATTCATCCATGAATTGAGTGACATACGTGGAACCATTTTTGATATCATTGAACTTTAGACTACTTACATCATTATGTACCAATCTGAAGAGTTCACCGGAACTTAAGTTGCTCCCACTAAATGAGTGTTTGGTCCTTAATTCCAAAATAATTGTAAATATTATATGTAGTGCTATTTTATTTAGCTAATTCAATGATTACTGTCGTTCTAATAGATTTATTTCATAATGAATATTCAAAACAATAGTAAAAAATAAAACTATATTCACTTTTAGTCAACACAAAAATTAATTATTATTTTGTAAATAATATTTGGTACATTTACAATAACTTTTCATACCCTGGTACATCCACCGATAAGTATTATATGGCATGCTCATGCTATTTTCTCCATTAGTATAATAGCATATGAAATAAAAACTCCATTCAACTACTTATTATAAGCTATTCATTCTTTTACTATAACTAGTTTATAGTCGATGGTTTTTGGTCAAATATGTTAAGTTATAAAAATGACTTTCACAAAAAAGTTCAATATGATAACACAGTATAGAATTAGAATAACATTTCTCATTCCATATTAAGTACCTTTTAGTATTTTATATGATTCTAGTTTTTGATGTCCTTTATGAAGCAGTGGCACTCTCTTCGTCCCAACCGTTCCTAACTTGCATCCACCCTTGAATATTCACTTCATTTCCAAAATAGCTAAACCATTCAAAGGAAATCTTATTGCAATCAATTGTATTGAATACACAATTATGCATAACGGTTTACTTGCTTATTTCTAATGAACAAATTTCACTGAAGTTTTGTACAATACAAACTGTGACTGTTCACCATATAACATTATATGTGATTAAGTATGGATAACATATCCTTATTATTGCATTTCCTAAGAGTTCAAAACTCGTAAATGACAATACACAATCTCAAACAAATAAATACTTAAGCAATTGAGGCATGAATGTTTTTTTGACGCCCCATCCCGAGACCCACATTAACAAAGAGCATTACGGAGCAATACTGTCTGTTAATGCAGAGAATAAGGCAAGTTAGGAGCGACCATCCTTAAGACTTGTCTTAAATAAGTATTGAATACGTCGATTGGGTGCTCTAATTTTTTTCTACATTTCTCAAGTGGATCGACATACTTAGTAAATGCTTGACACAAATCTATGGTAGCTAATGGATCTATCAGAACAAAATATGACAGCAACAATTATAACAGATCAGAGTGCAGCAGTCACATATATATACATATAAACAGATACATCATAGTACACTACATAAGATACAACAGCGGTGGTAAATAAACCACAATATATACATCTATTCAAAATGAATTGATACATATCAGAGTTTACAAAATAATACAAACCTAAACAAAAGATAACTAGTAGAAAGTCCATAGAGGAAGCAGCAAAGCAGAAAATCTACAGCGGGTGACTAACTTGAAACAACTCGGTCTGACCCGAGTACGTAAAATACACGGGTCAGTCTAGCTTAAATAAACTGATTAGTATAAGATAAGTGGAATATAGGGATAAAGGATAATATATGTTCTTGAAAGAGAAGAAGTAACACAAAGATATGTCAACTACTAAATATGAGATAATGTCGCTAAAATATCATAAGAGGATCGAAAAGGGCAAGTTCGATGCCAATATCATTTAAACACAAATAATCGCTTCATATCATCGGCATGTACAAAAGCCAATATAATGGCTTCCATCAACCATAACTCCTAAATAGGAATTTAAAAGTATCAAAATCCGCTAAAGAATGGCAATCTCAAATAACTCCTAAAATAGGAAATCACAAATCTTAATGTGCAGAACTTAATTAAGAGTTTAAAACTCCAAAACTGTAATCACCATATAATAATTTCTCAAAAGGCTCAATAATCTCAAAATGGCGAAACCATTTGGAAATCACAAATAAATAATGAAATATCACAAAAAATTGCACCAGCTAAATAAAATGGTCGAAGCCCGCCAAGTACTGTATCTCAAATAAGGCGCCAAATACGTCCCGAAGGACAAACATCCCAAAGGCCGAAGGAAAAACATCCCGAAGGACAAACAGCTATAAAAGCCCAAATGACTCGAAGGTCCAGCACTGGTAATCAACCCGAAGGTGGTGCGTCCCATACATCACATTATCACTTAACCGTTTACTATAAGGTAATTAATTTCACTCTTGTGTATGACCTCAATTGAACAAGTCCGGAATTAACTGAAAAAGTAAACGCATGTGTCCCATACCACATGTTTTACTAAATCATTTAGATCACTTCCACATTCCCTTGAAGAGTGCAAAAACATGTAATTTCATATGGAAAATACTTTATTCGAGAAAACTAGTTTTAAAAACAATTTTTGAAATCGTCTGGAAAACATATCTTTGAAATTCTCTTTTTATAGAGAATATATAATTTTAATAGCTTTAAAAATAATTATAAATATTTTAAAATATTTATTTCGAAAGCTATTTTATTATAAAAACTATTCCAAAATCGTTTAGAAAACCCGTGCTCGAAAATAACAATAATCATCGAAAACGCCATAAAATCGGTATAAGAAATCATCTCGAAATTTTGTCAGTCGGACGTATGAATCAACTAAAATGTTGGCTTACCTATTGATAGGTTTTATGTCCTTCAAAAAATTTCAAAATATCACAAAAACAGATTGCAAAATTCACTGGAACAAGTAAATTAAACAAATCAATGCACAAGAGGAAAAAGAAATCGAACTAGGTAATTGCACATGCCTAGGTCGACATATAGGTCAACCTTCATGTTGCATAGTTCGACCCTAAGGTCGACCCTTATAGATGCTTCGTCGACCTTCAGATTGCGACTTTTACATGCAGTTTTCTGCCTGCTTCGATTCAATTTTGAGTAAATGTTTCCAGTAGTCACACGATGAATTAGAATATGAAATTTGACATGTACAATCTACTACACATGGACAACAATACGAAAAAATTACGGCATGGATTCATGACAAGAATAAATATATATAAGCATAAGGAGGACTATGACATCAGTTTTACTCTAATCACTCAAGCAAGTAACTTTTGTTTACAGTAAGCAAACGTTCAGCAGTTTTCAGCATTTCAACCTGTTTTAAGCTATATTTGTGAGTTGTAGCTCACCTTAGCACAATCTTGAGTGATTTTAAGTTGCAAGATGATGTCTTTCTGGTCCAAAGAAGCTTCGCTGGCCTATAGAAGCTGAAAGAAAAACATGTAGACAGCAAAATTGAAGTTACAGACAACAACTTCTCAAAACAGAAAATTGATAAGCTGATTTTGGTGATTTTGGTTTTGATTACCTTTTAGAGTCTTGATTTACTAAATTTTCCCTTTGATTTCCCTTTTATTTTGCTTAATTTTGAAGCTAATTTTGAAAACCAAAAGGAGGCAGCCATTTTTTTTCTTTTACTGGTTGTTTTAAAAAGATTGTAAAATGAGGAGAGGAAAGTGTAAGTAAAGTGTAGCTCCTCCCTCTCTGTTTTCTCTTAGAGAAAGGGTTTGGGATTGAACACATTACCCAATATGCATATGTGATAATACTTAGTTAAAATTAACTAAGTTATTCTCTGTTCTCACTTTATTTACACATATTCTCTTTATTTAACCAAATAAATTTTATACGACATATTTCTATGCTTACAAAAATGTTCCGCAACATACAAAAATTAATTTTACCCTTTAAAACCTACTTCCATTATTAGAACTCCATTTTAAATTCAATGCTTAAATTTACACTATTAATTACATAAAACAACATTTCAAATAAATAAAGCATCATTTTAACAACCAAAATTACATAAAACCATTTCTCTTGTTCAATTAAATGTAACAGACCTTATTAACATTATTTTACATCCAAATCTTATTTTAAAACAAAATTCCACCTTTTTATAAACAATATATCCATTTTAAATTTTAGTACTTCATTAAAATTAACAAAAATCAATATTTGGCACTAATTTCCAAAATTACTGCATTTTATCAAATTACAACAATACAATGCTCATTTTTACTCCAAACCAATATAATAAAAAAATTAAAACTTTAAATTCAACATTTTATATTTATTTCAACAAATTAATATTGAGTTAAATTATTTTATCCTTATTTAATTCAATAATCTCCAAATCAACATATTACCATTATTTAAATTTAATTTCCAACCCAATCAAGTTAATCCTATTTTATTTTACGAAAACTCATTGTTTATTTAAAATAAACAATTTTAACAAATTTTATATCTCCAAATTATTTTATTTTTCCATTATTAAATTATAACCATCGTTATAATTTAATATTGTAGGTAATCACCAAAAGCAGGGTTGTTACAGACTCCTCCTTTATAAAAATTATGTCCTCGCAATTTCTAGAGAAGAGATGTATTCAACATGATTCATTTCATCTAGAAAAAGGAAAAGACAGCTTGAATTTAAAATTCTCACCCTCGATACAAGAAGATAGAAAACTAGGATAAGATCGCTCGATAAATTCTCTGGTTTCCCAGGTGCAGTCATTGGGAATAGCGGACCATTGAATCTTCACGAATGGCACATCCTTATTTCAAAGGCGTTTCACCTCCGAAGCAAGAACATGGACAGGATGTTGCACAATGGATAAATCAGGTAAGATATCAAGCTCTTACAGACAAGGAGAATCAATAACATAATTCGAACCACGAAGGCACTTCCGAAGTTGAGAGACATGAAATACGTCATGAATACCAGATAAGTGAGCCGAAGGTGAAACTCTATTAGCAACTGGGCCACTACGCTCAATGTAGGAAATGGCCGTATGAATCAAGGAGCCAATTTCCCTAACCTACTGAAACGCATTACCCCTTTCAAGGGAGATACCTGAATATAAACAAGATCACTAATAGAGAATTCAAGAGGCCTTCTACGATTATCCATGTAGGAATTCTGACGACTTTGTGCCTCTTTCATTCTTGATGAATAAGATCGATGTTCTATGAAGCTTCATGAACAGAATCGGGGCCTAAAATCAAATTCTCCTCAGACTCCAACCAACAAGAAGGTGATCGACATGACCTTCTGTATAGGGCTTTGAAAGTAGCTATACCGATACTGGACTGAAAATGGTTGTTATAAGAGAATTCAACAAGCGGTAGGTAGCCCTACCAACTACCACCAAAATCAAGAATGCATGCACGGAAAATATCCTCAAGAATAGGATTCACCGGTTCAGTCTTCCCATCAAATTGTGGATGATAAGCCATGCTGAAGTTAAGCTTTGTACCCAAAGCTCTCTGAAGACTCTGCCAGAAATTACTAGTGAAAAGTGGATCTTTATCACAAACGATCGAAATAGGAACACCATGAAGTCTCACGATTCCTTGATATATAGCTTAGATAGATGAGAAGCTATCCTATTACATTTAATAGGAATAATATAAGTGGATTTAGTCAAGCGATCCATAATAACCCAAAAACTATTGTGGCCCGATCTTGAACGGGGTAGGTCATCAATAAAGTCCGTAAAGATTTGATCCCATTTCCACAACGGAACCTCAAGAGGCTGAAGAAGACCACTGGGACGCTGATGTTTGGCTTTAATGAGTTGATAAATCACGCAATTACTCACATAACTTGCAACATCACGCTTTATATCTTCCCAATAATACAAGTGTCTCATATCGGCATACATCTTGCTACTGTCGGGATGAATAGTATTCTTAGAACGATGACAATCATCAAGAATGTCCAGCCTATGATCAGAAACACAAGGCATGATCAATCGATTCTTCCTATGAAGACAACCATGAATATTAATGCTGAAATCCAACGACTCATCGTCACAGGATTCAAACTTACATAGTTGAATAAGGCGCACAAGATTGGATCTTGCCACTGAGCAACGAAAATACGATCCAATAAGCTAGTATGAGCTCCCAAATTTAACAACAAGATAGGAGAATCTAAAGCTAGAGCACGAGCATGAATATCACAAAGAGACAGAGTCTCCAACATATCCCACTCAACTATCATCGTAGAAACAACAGCCGAGTGCTTGTGACTTAGCGCATCTGAAACTCGGTTCCCCTTTCCAGAAGTGTACTAGATATCAAAATCATAAGAGGGTAGGAACTCAAGCCTATAATGTTGTCGCATATTAAGCTCATTCTGGGTGAACAGATATTTCAATTATTTATGGTCGGTACAAAGAATGAAGTGCTCGCCTAAAAGATAATAACGTCAAATCTTCAAGGCAAAGAATATGGCGGCCAACTCAAAGTCATGGGTGGCATAGCGAACCTCATTCGAACGCAATTGCCTAGAAGCATAGACAACTACACGATCTTCCTACATAAGAATGGCACCGAAACCACATCTACTAGCATCAGTGTACAAAACGGGATCTTGATTCCCTTCGGGAACTTTAAGGATAAGAGCATTAGTGAGAAGTTCTTTCAATTTCTAAAAAGAAGCTTCACACTTATCAGACCAAATAAATTGAATGCCTTTTCTAGTAAGGCTAGTTAGAGGACGCATGAAGCAGGAAAAGTCCTTGATGAACCGACGGTAGTAACCCACCAATCCAAGAAAATTACGAATCTCAGAAATGTTCTCTGGCCTTTTCCAATTCTGAATGGCTTCTCTTTTTGATGCATCGACAGAAATACCATCAGAAGATATAGCATGGCCAAGGAACTTTACCTTATTCTCCAAAAAGTGACACTTGGAGAATTTGGCTTTAAATTAATGCTGATGAAGAGTATTCAAAACAATATTCAAATGATGAGCATGATCGGCTTCAGATTTAGAATAGAGAAGGATGCCATCAATGAATATAAGGATGAACTTATCGAGATATTCCCGGAATACTCGATTCATAAGATCGACAAAATAAGCTGGAGCATTCTTCAAATCGAATGGCATAATGAGCCACTTATAAGAACCATAACGAGAGCGGAATGCGGTAAGAGGAATGATGTTCTTCACAACTCGTAGCTGATGAAAACAGGTGGCAAGGTTAAGCTGAGAAAAAGCCTTAGCACCACTCAACTGATCGAACATGTCATCGATCCTGGGCAATGGATACTTATTCTTAACGGTTAACTCGTTAAGCTTGCCGTAATCGGTGCAAAGCCTAAAAGTACCATCAAATTTCTTAAAAAGATGACCGCAACATCCCACAGTGAAGAGTTAGACTAAATGAATTGCTTGGCTTCAAGCTCGAACAATTTCTTTTTGAGTTCCTCGTTTTCGTTAGTGTACATCATCGTGGGAGACGACTAACAGGCTGAGCACCAAGAATGAGATCAATACGGAAATCAACTTCCCGCTTAGGTAGCAATCCTGAAACAGGCTCAAATACATCGGCAAAATCACAAATGATTGGAATTCGTGATACATCATCATCATCTCGAGACTTAAGAGCAAATAAAGGTGGTTTGGAATCACCATCAACATTCTAAAGAACAAGGGACAACTGATCTGCCGAATCAGGATGCCTAAGATATAGGATCCTTTCAGAACATAGGATTCGGGCTTGATAACAAGCAAGCCAATCCATCCCCAAAATCATATCAAATCCAAGATAGTAAATAACGTGCAGATTCGCACGGAAAGAAAAACCACATAGAATAATCTCAGCACTCTCACACAACATATTAAGGGTTGCAGATCCCCCAATAGGATTCGCAATCCTCAAAGAAGTAAGAAGGTAAGAAACATCCAATGGAATAACATCAACAAGTTCCTTCGATAATACGACGCACCTGTATCAAAGAGAACTCGAATACAACGATCATGAAATAATTTAGAACCTTCAAGAATAGAAGGTAAAGTACCTCTGGGTTGAGAAAAACCAACAGAAACATCCACCATATTAATCTTGCCCGACTTAGCATTACTAGGAGCAATGGGACAAGATGAAACCCCATGTCCCTCTTTCTTGCAATAACGACATAAAAGGGGCTTGGAACAATCTCGAATCAAATGATCAGAGGAGCCACAATTGAAACACCCTTTATAACGACGAGGTGCTCTACTGGGATGGCAGCTAGAACCAACAGACTTCTTCTTGTTATGAGGAAAAGACTTGGACTTCTTGATGAACGTATTTTTCTACATTTTAAACCGTTTGTTTCATATATTTTTATTTTAATAAAGCGGTATTATACGGGTATTTTGTTGTGGTTTTGCAGATTATAGATTCTGAAGTGCAACGTTGAAATAATCGGTCGTGCCGTCCAATGGTTCAAATGGCACGCAAAAAAAAAGAGTCTAACATTTTGAGTACCGAATAATTCGAAGAGAAAGTACATATCGTTCATGAAGAAATGCATCTCACGTCACCAACATGTGTACTATTCATGTAAGAAGGCAAATGCAAATATTGAAAATACACTTTCAAAGATTAGCATGAAAATCTCTCAAAGCAAGGCCACTTGTTAATCAAATAACAAAGCAAGGACCAATTCAAAGTGAGGTGGCCTTATTTTTCTCCAAATATCAAGCACATGGACCTAAATAGTAGGGTTATTTGTTGAGGTCGAAGTCTTTAAACAGAGAGAGCAATGTAGATGGAAAATCATCTCTTACCCCATCATTCTTCTTCAAGTTTAATTTTAAATTCAGCAGTGTTTTTATTTTCAAACAGAATACGTAGGATTGTTGATTAGATTTGGCAATTTATTTATTCTTGTTCTTAGTTATTGCACTCTTTTCAATTAGTTAATAAATATTTCAATTGTTTGCTCTGTTATTTTCTTTTCTACAATTTCAATTTATGTTCTGAATTTTACAATTTTATATTTTGGTTGCAATTTCGATTAGTTTCGAAATCGATTCGGAGTATATTATTGTTTTTATTTTCTGTTCAAGATCCACCATCGAATTTGTTTAACACGCCTAAGATTTAAATAGGGATTTCAAATATTTTATAACACAATTCCCTGTGTTCGATCTGCATACTACACGCCTGTGCGCTTGCAGAATTTATTAAAATTTGTGCTTTTCTAATCAATAGAAAAGTCGCAATAAGTTTTTGGCGCCGTTGTAGGGGAATTGCTATTTTGAAATTTTTCGATTTTTCTATTTTTTTAGTCTATTCGTGTTAATTTATTTTTTTCTGTTATTTGAAAAAAAATCGTTTTTTTCTTTCGCTGCATGTTTTCAAGTTTCACATTGGTTTAGTTTCTGTTTCAATTGCTTTTCACGCTGCATTCATCTACAGCATTTTCGTTTTTTTTCTAGTGATTACAGGTAGCTCAACTAAGTAATCTCAGCCATTCAACAACAAGGATCTAGGGATCAAGCTATTACAAATAATGGAGTTTGAATCGCTAGCACTACTCAGTTGCATTGGACAGACTGCCATGCCCCTCTGTAAGTAATTTTCTACTCTACAGGTGCCCAACTGAAAGCTGTTTAAATTTACTTTTTCCTATTACACCTTGATTTGTTTATGCGCGTTTGGGCAAGAAATAATTTTAATCGTTTAGAAAGCCAAAATATCTCATTAATCAAATCAATGGAAATTTCAAATCAAACAAATATGAGCAATCACGGTTCACAACATAGTTCACATCACTGTTCACCAAAGTCGTCACCTAAATCACATGTTGGAAACAATGAATTTCATGAGAACCGACCATTATCCCTTAGAGACCGATGCTGTCCAACTAGGACCGTTCAACCTTCGGTTATTTCATTTCCACATGTTGAAGGAAATAATTTTGAGCTAAAACATTCTTTTATCCAAGGGGTACCAAAATTCACTGGGTTTGAAAATGCATATGAATTTCTTAGTGAATTTGAATTATACGCTTCTACAACTAAAATGCAACAAATTTCTAATGAATCAATCAAGTTAAGGCTAATTCCATTCGTGCTTCTAGAAAGTGCGAAAAGATGGCTTAATTCTCTTCCTAAAAATTCAATTAAAAGTTGGGACAATTTCGTTACTATATTTTTGAAAAAGTTTTTTCCCTTCCACAAAACCCTTAAAATTCGAACTGAAATCAACTAATTCTCTCAGAATGAAGGACAAACTTTTTCAAAATATCTTGAAAGGTTCAATCAATTGTTATATAGTTGCCCACATCATGCAATCCCTAAACACGTTTTGTGCCAAATCCTTTATGAAGGGCGTAACTATCAAACAAGATCCCAACTCGAATTAATGTGCGGAGGAGAATTCATGGCAAAAATAGATGAGGAAGCTTGGGAATTTTTAGAAGAGCATTCGAAAAAGGATATGCAATGGGAAATAATTCATGTTCCAATTCGTACTCCAAACAGAGGAGTACATGCCATTGACCCATTACATCTTCCTGTAGAGGCCCAAATTCCTCAAGAAGGAGAAGGACTACCTCATTACTACACACAAGACCAAATCAATGCTATAGCTCAAAACAGTCCTTATTCATCCACATACAACCCTAACTGGAAACATCATCCAAATTTTTTGTGGTCAAATCCGAACAGTGTGGCTAATCCATCGCATATGTATCCGATGATACCAAATCCGAATTATCGAACCCCAAAATCTAATGCTCAAAATTCACAACCAAATCCTCAAACAAAACCTTCGAATCAACCATACAGGCATCCTAATTTCAATCCATCAACCCAACCTTCTCAGCCTTCACAAGAAATTGCTCGATTGGAAAAACAACTCTCTAAACAAAATGAACAAATCACTAACCATGATGCAAGAATTGAGAAAATCACCAAACAAAATGAACAAATGTTGATAATGATGAAGGATCTCATGAAAATCAATGAGAAAGGTAAATTGCCTAGTCAAACTGAAGTGAATCCAAAGTATAACTCCCGAGGAGTAAATCTTTGTGAGAACGAAGATGTAAATCCGATTAATGCTGTCACCACATTAAGGTCTGGAAAGAAGGTAGACAACCATGTCGGCAGCCCCGACATCCTTCTTAAATCTTCCCATGTTCAAAATTCTGAAACTCTGTCGACAACCACGGTTGTCAATCCAAACGACTCTAATTCTTCATCTAAGGTTGGCAATCCCGACCACTTTTCACCTTCTTATGTTGGCAACCCCAACATTCCAGCTCCCTTATCTTCACCCTCTAATATAACACCTTCTTCTTCGAATGAAAAAACTTCCGAACGAGTCTATAAACCCATTGCTCCATTTCCCCATAGACTCAACAAAAAGAAGAAGCCCGCTAATTTTGACCAAATTCTTGAAATCTTTAAATAAGTCGAATCAATATTCCACTTCTTGATACCATCGAGCAAATTCCTCAATATGCCAAATGTCTGAAAGAGCTATGCACTACAAAACGTGCCACTAACGTTCCTAAGACTGCATTTCTAACTGCAAACACGAGCTCTGTTCTTTCAAATCCCTCCCCAATCAAGTATAAGGACCCCGGTTGTCCTACAATTGGTTGTAAAATTGGTAACACTCACATTAGTCATGCCTTACTCGATCTTGGAGCGAGTGTGAATCTTTTGCCTTCTACTGTGTACTGTCAACTTGGACTAGGGGAATTAAAACCTACAAACATCACAATTCAACCAGCTGATCGATCTGTCAAAAAACCATTGGGCACGGTTGAACATGTTTTGATACAAATCGAGCAATTCTATTTCCCAGTCGATTTCATAGTCCTAGAGACCGCACCTGTCTCAAATCCTAATTGTCAGATTCCCTTGATATTAGGTCGTCCATTTTTAGCAACATCAAATGCCATCATAAATTGTAGGAAGGGTCAACTCCGACTTTCCTTTGGGCACTTAACCATTGAACTAAATATATTCAATCTTAACAAACAACCAAGGGATCTTGAAATAGAAGAAGTTGACATGATCCAAACAATTATAGAAAATGATTTTAGTGATATTACGGAGTCCCTTGACATGTGCCTAGATCATTTTAATTCTAATTTAAATGAAGATGAATACATTTATGAATTATATGATATGCTCTGCTTTTCTCATAATTCACTAGAATTAAATCAGTTGATGTCTACTGAAGCCTCAAAAGAAGAACACCCTAAATTAGATCTCAAACCTCTTCCAAACAATCTTAAGTACGCATACTTAGATTCTTCTGAAAATTTCCCTGTAATATTGGCATCCGATTTCCTTAAGGACCAAGAAGAACAACTTTTGAAAATTTTAAGGGAAAATAAAGAGGCATTAGGATGGGTAATCGCTGACATTAAGGGAATTAGTCCATTAATCATCGAACATCGAATGCATTTAGTCGACGAGGCTAAACCCACCCGCGAAGCTCAAAGGCGATTAAACCCTAAAATGAGAGAAGTGGTAAAGGAAGAAATTATCAAATGTTTAGACAATAACATTATCTACCCTATCTCTGACAGTACTTGGGTAAGTACGGTACAAGTTGTACCAAAGAAGTCTGGAATCACTGTGACCACAAATGAGAATAACGAACTTGTGCCGACAAAGGTCAAAACAAAATGGCACGTTTGCATCGACTATCGAAAACTCAATTCAGCAACAAGAAAATATCATTTTCCCCTCCCTTTCATTGATCAAATGCTCGAACGCTTAGCCGGCCATGAATATTATTGTTTTCTTGATGGTTACTCCGGCTGTAACCAAATCCCCATTGCACTAGAGGACTAACACAAAACGACGTTCACATGTCCCTTCGGAACTTTCGCTTATCGTCGCATGCCCTTCGGTCTTTGTAATGCTTCCGCTACCTTTTAGAGATGTACGATGAGTATATTTTCTGATAGGGTCGAAGATTTCTTAGAAATATTCATGGATGATTTTTCGATATATGGTCATCTTTTGATCGATGCCTCCTTCGTTTAGAACGTGTCTTAAAGCGATGTAAGGAGAAATCTCTTGTTCTTAATTGGGAAAAATGTCATTTTATGGTTAAGCGAGGAATAGTCTTAGGTCATGTTGTCTCTAAACATGGCCTAGAAGTTGACAAATCTAAAGTTGATCTTATTGTTGGCCTTCCTCCTCCAAGGTCCGTAAAGGACATTCGCTCATTTCTCGGCCATGCAGGATTTTATAGGAGGTTCATTAAAGATTTTTCAAAAATTTCAAAACCTCTTTCAAATCTTCTGGCTAAAGACGTTAAATTTGAATTTTCCAATGAATGTAAAACGTCTTTTGAAACCCTCAAATCAATCTTGACCACTATACCTATCATCCAACCTCCAAATTGGACTTTGCCTTTCGAATTAATGTGTGACGCTTCTGATTATGCCATTAGAGCCATCTTAGGTCAACGAATCGATAAACTTCCTCGAGACAACTATTATGCTAGCAAAACTCCTAACGAATCTCAATTGAATTACTCAACCACTGAAAAAGAGTTTTTAGCGGTTACCTTTGCCCTCGATAAGTTTAGATCATATCTCGTAGTTTCTAAGGTCATAGTTTACACCTATCACGCCGCTTTGCGGTATTTACTCATGAAAAAGGATGCCAAACCCCGCTTAATCCGTTGGAATTCCTTCTTCAAGAGTTTGACCTAAAATACGGGATAAAAAGGGTTTTGAAAATGTCGTAGTCGATCATCTTTCTCGTATTTTTCATGAAAACTACGATAACTCTCAAATCAATGATCATTTTCCCGATGAACAAATTCTTTCCCTCTCCAGTGCACCATGGTACGCAGACATCGTAAATTATCTTATCACAAATGAAACACCTTCCCATTAGTTAAAAAAAGATAAACAAAAATTTCTCTCTAATGTTCGAAACTTTTACTAGAACAATCCTTATCTCTTCAAATATTACAGCAATCAAATCATACGTAGATGTGTCCTCGAACATGAATTCCATAACATCCTCTCTTTTTCACATAATCAAGCATATGGTGGACATTTTAGAG
This sequence comes from Allium cepa, assembly GCA_030765085.1. Lineage (NCBI taxonomy): Eukaryota > Viridiplantae > Streptophyta > Magnoliopsida > Asparagales > Amaryllidaceae > Allium > Allium cepa. The sequence continues at coordinate 949,486,012 of CM060934.1, read as the reverse complement.
CAAAGAAAACTGCTGCCAGGTGTTACAGTGCGGTTTTTATTAGCCTTCTCTTTTTCGTGATGCCCACGAATTTTGCTCCAATGCGCTAGTGTCAACAAACAGGTCGTATTTCCAAACGTAACATGATGCCCCTAAACCCAATCCTTGACATCGAAATTTTTGATGTTTGGGGCATTGATTTCATGGGTCCTTTTCCTAATTCTTTTAGAAATCTCTACATCTTACTCGTATTAGATTATGTGTCTAAATGGGCTGAGGCCATTCCCACCAGAACGAATGACAATAAAGTTGTTGTCAAATTTTTCAAAGAAAACATATTTTTCCATTTTGGAACACCTCAAGCCATTATAAGTGATAACGGTTCTCATTTTTGTAATCGTGCTTTTTAATCTCTTCTTAAGAAATACTCTATCACTCATAAACTATCTACTCCATATCATTCATAGACCAACGGTCAAGTCAAGATTTCCAATAGAAAAATTAAACAAATTCTTGAAAATACGGTTTACTCAAACAGAAAAGATTGGTCATCTAAATTGATAGACGCCCTTTGGGCATTTCGCACAGCTTATAAAACCAATCTAGGAATGTCACCATACCGATTAGCCTTTGCAAAAGCATGCCATTTACCTGTTGAGCTCGAGCACCGTGCACTTTGGGCAATCAAATACCTTAATTTTGACATAGAAAAAGCCAGATCACATCGTAAATTACAATTGTCAGAATTAGAAGAACTAAGAAATGAAGCGTATGAAAATGCAAAGATTTATAAAGAGAAAACTAAATCCTATCATGATAAATCCATACTTCGTAAGGCATTCGAAGTAGGTTAGAAAGTTCTCTTATATAATTCCAGACTTCATTTATTTCCGGGCAAATTGAGATCTCGATGGACAGGTCCATATATTGTGAAAACAGTATACCCTTATGGTGCTGTTGAAATTGAAAATCCTAGGGACAGTTCCATTTCAAAGGTTAATGGACAGCGCTTGAAGCCATTTTTAGAGTTTGAACAACACGAGCACGACGAGTTCGTGATATCCATGAACCCAGCTACTCGGCAAAAGCCACTCACTATCTTGTACATATCAGGTTGTATATTTTTTATTTATTTTTCTGTTTTGCATTTGCATTCCATTTGACAGTTGGGACACTGTCTCGTTCTAGTGTGGGGGGACGCATATCTCATTCTATTTGTTCATATTTCATAGTGTGGCATCATTTAAAAAAAAATCATCTCATTATTTGTTTTCAAATTTCCTTTCAATTTTTTTCTCATTTCCCATTATTTTCAGGACTGCGATTTATTTGTAATTAGTTAAGACAAAGTAAGTAAGCAGTTGAAGTCAATAGATGAAATTTTTTGTGAATCACTAATTTCAAATATAAAATATAAAGAAAAGTTGAATTACAAGCGATAATAGTGAGGTTAGTATATAGGGGGATTCGTAGGTGATGGTTATGAAATCATTTCTATACTGTAGTCTTTGTTTAAAATAAAGTGGCAGATTTAAAGTACGTGCGTTGACATTTCAAATCATTGAAGTTAAGTGATGCTAAGTTGATTTGCATAACTCTCTTTAATTAATTCAAAAATAATAATAAACACCTAGAGTCGATAGGTGTGCACACTTATGAAAGTGTGTGCACTCGCCACGCTCTGTACTCTTCTCACGTAAGCCCGCAAGGCAGTGCATGGATGATATATCTGGCCTCAGCATGCTGAGTTAGGTGTATAAATAATTAAATAAATAATCACCTAAGGATTATCGACCTTTTCTGACATAGTCAACGTCGGTTTGCACAATCCGCCAAGCTCTGTCCCAACTCTCACGTAAGCCCGCGAGGCAGTGCATGGGTGGTATACCTTGGTCCAAAAGTTAGGTGTAAAAAAATATTAGCAAAGAGAGACTAAGCTTTGAAACTGAAACACTTCTTGACTTTTTTGATTTGGCTTGTTATACAAATGGAAATGAAAAATATCATTTTAAAAAAAACTGTGATTAACAGTGAAGAATTTATTTCATGATTGCACTATGTTATTGACCGAAACAACTGGCCAAACTAGAATCTAATGTATGAAAATTTGAGTTATATTGAAATTTGTGTTTAGTGAGGAATGAAAAATTTCTAGAAGTTGACTAAAACCGATATACATTATTTTGTTGCAATTATTCTGAAGTAAATCGAGTCTCCATTTGTTAAAATTTTGCATTCATGTAGTACATTAGAATCATCACATACTGCATTTGGATTTTTCGGGTAGTATCCGCTGAAAACCCTCACGAGACACCACACGTCCTACTAGGGACACCTAGAGGTTTAACGGCTTGTTGCATACGCTCAATGCAATCATGTTTTCGACGAAAAAGGATTTAGTTAGTTTTATTTTCTTGCTTATTCGAGGACGAATAAAGTTCTAGTGTGGGGATGTTTGATGAAGTATTTTTTTGCATTTTAAACCATTTGTTTCATATATTTTTATTTTAACAAAGCGGTATTATACGGGTATTTTGTTGTGGTTTTGCAGATTATAGATTCTGAAGTGCAACGTTGAAATTAATCGGTTGTGCCGTCCAATGGTTCAAATGACACGCAAAAAAAAAGTGTGCAACATTTTGAGTACCGAATAATTCAAAGAGAAAGTACATATCTTTCATGAAGAAATGTATCTCACGTCACCAACATGTGTACTATTCATATAAGAAGGCAAATGCAAATATTGAAAATACACTTTCAAAGATTAGCCTGAAAATCTCTCAAAGCAAGGCCACTTGTTAATCAAATAACAAAGCAAAGACCAATTCAAAGTGAGGTGGCCTTATTTTTCTCCAAATATCAAGCACATGGACCTAAATAGTAGGGTTATGGAGGCTGAAGTCTTTAAATAGAGAGAGAAATGCAGATGGAAAATCATCTCTTACCACATCACTCTTCTTCAAGTTTAATTTTAAAATTCAGCATTGTTTTTATTTTTGAACAGAATACGTAGGATTGTTGATTAGATTTGGCAATTTATTTATTCTTGTTCCTAGTTATTGCACTTTTTCAGTTAGTTAATAAATATTTCAATTATTTGCTCTGTTATTTTCTTTTCCGCAATTTCAATTTCTGTTCTGAATTTTACAATTTTATATTTTGGTTACAAATTCGATTAGTTTCGGAATCGATTCGGAGTATATTATTGTTTTTATTTTCTGTTCAAGATCCACCATCAAATTTTATTAACGGGCCTAAGATTTAAATATGCATTTCAAATATTTTAAAACACAATTCCCTGTGTTCGACATGCATACTACACGCCTGTGCGCTTGCAGAATTTATTAAAATTCATGCTTTTCTAATCAATAGAAAATTCGCAACACTTCTGAAAAGGAAACTTCTTCTTATTGGGGTTCTTACGAACCTCGGTCTCATCACTACTATCTCTCTCCTTCTCGACTGCTTTAGGAAGAAGCGCCGAGTCAACTAACTCCTCAAATGAAAGCTTAAGCTGAAGAATCGAAGACTTCTTCAAATATTTCTTGAGGCCAAAAAAAAATTTGATATTCTTCTAATAAAAAGTGCTAATATACTCGAGCCATACTTGGACAAGGCCTAAAATGAAGAAACATAATCAAAAATTGAAGACTTCCCTTGCTTCACCTCAAGGAAGCGACGGGCTAAGAGGGATTTCTCAGACTTGGGAACGAACTTAAGTTCGAATCGCTCCCTAAACTGAAACCAAGTAGAAGTAGACTCATCAAGATCAGTAATAAGAAGCTCATACCAATCAAGAGCATGTTCTTGCAACATACTCGATACTACAAGACTCGGTGATGGCTGGAAAAATCCATGCGAGTAAAGATACGATCGCATGTACGAAGCCATGCTTGGACCTCAAGAATAGACTTTGAGCCTTAAAAAGGCTTGCCTCCAAGATAAGAGAAATCATTACACATATGCGCAAAAGCAAACTTGCACAGAGGAGATGAATGAGTAGGAGCTAGAGGTTTAGTGCTCCTGAATAACTCCATGAACTGATCGATAGACATATAAACTCTGTTTGGATGTGAGCCACTGGATGGCCCAGTAAAAGAACGGTGACCTCTGCCTCTTCCAGCCATAAGTTGAAAGTTTAAGATAAGATATGGATTATTCATAGAGTAGATATCATTAATTCAATTATGGAATACTACAAAATGAAAATGCATTCCTAGACATATTCCCAAGTTATATCTACCCTAAGGACACGAAAAGGTTAAGGACGCGATGATTAAGGAATATGAAACGCAATTGTACTTGGATATACCATAATATATGTTTTGTCATGTGTTTATCATATTTTGTTCTCAACTCTGCTCCGATATCAAGCTGTGATGTCCCGCCCCGACACCCACACTAACAAAGAGCATTACGGAGTAATACTGTCTGTTGATGCAAAGAATAGGGCTAGTTAGGAGCGACCATTTATAAGACTTATCTTAAACAAGTATTGAATATGTCGATTGGGTGCTTTAATTTTTTTTACATTTCTCAAGTGGATCGACATAATCAATAAACGTTTAACACAAATCAACATTGGCTAATGGATTTACCAGAATAAAATATAACAACGACAATTATAATAGATCAGTGAACAGCAGTCACACACACACACACACACACACATATATAAACAGATACATCATAGTACACTACATAGTGATACAACAACGGTGGTACATAAACCACAATATATACATCGAGTCAAAACGAATAGGTATATATTAGAGTTTACAAAACACTACAAAGATAAACAAAAGATAACTAGCATAAAGTATATAGCGGAAGCAGCAAAGCAAAAATCTACAGCGGGTAACTAACCTGAGACAACTCGGTCTGTCTCAAGTACGTAAAATACATGGATCAGTCTAGCTTAAGTAAACTGATTATTATAAGATAAGTAAAATAGAGGGATAAAGGGTAATATTTCTTCTTGAAAGAGAAGAAGTAACACAAAGATATGTCAACTACTAAATATGAGATAATGTCACTAAAATATCATAAGAGGATATCTCGAAAAGGGCAAGTTTGATGCCAATATCATTTAAACACAAATAATCGCCTCATATCATTGGCATGTACAAAAGCCAATATAATGGCTTCCATCAACCATAACACCTAAATTGGAAATTAGAAGTCTCAATCCACTAAAGAATGGCAATCTCAAATAACCCCTAAAATAGGAAATCACAAATCTCACTGTGTAGAACTCAATTAAGAGTTTAAAACTCCAAAAATGTAATCACCATATAATAATTTCTCAAACGGCTCAAAAGGTCCAATAATCTCAAAATGGCAAAAACATTTGGAAATCACAAATATATCATGATGTATCACAAAAGATTGCACGTACTTAATAAAATGGTCGAAGCTCGCCAAGTACTGTATCCCAAATAAGGCACTAAATACATCTCAAAAGACAAACATCCCAAAGGACAACATCCCGAAGGACAAACATCTCGAAGGACAAACAGCTATAAAAGCCTAAATGACTAGAAGATCCAATATTGGAAATCAATCCAAAGGTCCAAAATAAAGTGTCACCAACTTCCTGATGGTATCCAAATTAATGACAACAGTGCGTTCCATACCACATGTTCTCACTTAACCGTTTACTATAAGGTAATTAATTTCAATCTTGTGTATGACCTCAGTCGAACAAGTCCGATCAAAAAAGTAAACACATGTGTCTCATACCACATGTTTTACTAGATCATTTAAATTACTTCCTCATTCGCTTGAAGAGCGCAAAAACAAGTAATTTCATATAGAAAATACTTTGTTCGAGAAAACTAGTTTTAAAAACTATTTCGAGATTGTTTGGAAAAAACCCTTGAAATTTTCTTTATTATAGAGAATACATAATTTTAATAGCTTTAAAAATAACTATAAATATAATAAAATATTTATTTCGAAAGCTATTTTATTATAAAAACCATTCCAAAATTGTTTAGAAAAATCCATACTCGGAAATAACAGAAATCATCGAAAATGCCATAAAATCGATATAAGAGATCATCTCAAAAAATTCAATCCGATGTACGAATCAACTAAAATATTGGCTTACCAATTGATAGGTTATATGCCCTTCAAAACATTTCAAAATATCACAAAAACAGACAACAAAAGTCACTGGAACAAGTAAATTAAACAAAGCAATGCACAGGAAGGAAAAGAAATCGAACTAGGCAATTGCACATGCAAAGCTTGACATGTATGTCAACCTTCAAGTTGCATAGGTCGACCCTAAGGTCGACCCTTATAGATGCTTGGTCGACCTTAAGGTAGCGACTTCTACAGGCAGTTTTCTACCTGCTTCGATTCATTTTTGAGCAAATGTTTCCAACACTTACATAATGAATTAGAACATGAAATTTGACATGTACAATCTACTACACATGGAAAATAATCTAAAAAAATTTCGACAAGGATTCATGACAAGAATAGATAGATATAAGCACAAGAAGAAGGAATATAACACATATTTTACTATAACTACTCAAGCAAGAAACTTTAGTTTACAATAAGTAAACATTTAGCAGTTTTCAGCATTTCAACCTATTTTAAGCTAAATTTATGGTTTGTAACTCACCTTAGCATGATCTTGAGTGATTTTGAGTTGCAATATGACGTCTTTCTGGTCCAAAGCAGCTTCACTGACCTGTAGAAGTTGAAAGAAGAACATGCAGACAACAAAATAGAAGTTACAGACAACAACTTCTCAAAACAGAAAACTGATAAGATGATTTTGGTGATTTTGATTTTGATTATCTGTTAGAGTCTTGATTTACTAAATTTTCCGTTTGATTTCTTTTGATTTTGCTTAATTTTGAAGCTAATTTTGAAAACTAAAAGGAGGCAGCCATTTTTTTTACTGGTTGTGTTAAGAAGATGATAGAATGAGGAGAGGAAAGTGTATGTACAGTACAGCTCCTTCCTCTTTGATTTCTCTTAGAGAATGAATTTAGGCTTGAACCCATTACCCAATATGCATATGTGATAATAATTTGTTAAAACTAACTAATTTATTCTATGTTTTCGCTTTATTTACACATATTCTCTTTATTTAATCAAATAAATTTTGTACGATATATTTCTATGCTTATAAAAATGTTCCACAACTACAAAAATTATTTTAGCCTTTTAAAAACTTTATATGTCATTAAAACTCTGTTTTAATTAAATGCTTCGGTTTACACTATTAATTACATAAAACAACATTTCAAATAAATAAATCATCATTTTAACAACCAAAATTACATAAAACCATTTCTCTTGTTCAATTAAATGTAATAAAACTTATTAACATTATTTTTTAATCCAAATATTATTTTAAAGCAAAATTCCACCTTTTTATTTGCAATAGCATCCATATTAAATTTTAATACTTCTTTAGAATTAACAAAAATCAATATTTGGCAATAATTTCCAAAATTATTGCATATTATCAAATTAAAACCATACAATGCTCATTTTTACTCCAAACCAGTATAATAAAGTTTTTAAAAAAATTCAACATTTTATATTTATTTCAACAAATTAATATTGAATTAAATTCTTTTATCCTTATTTAATTCAATCAATCTCCAAACCAACATACTACCATTATTCAAATTTAATTTCCAACCCAATCGACTTAATCCTATTTTATTTTACCAAAACTCATTGTTTATTTTAAATAACCAATTTTAACAAAATTTTTATCTCCAAATTATTTTACTTTTCCATTATTAAATTATAATCACCATTATAATTTAATATTACAGGTAATCACCCAAACCAGGGTTGTTATAGTTTTAGTGGTTTTGTAAATTGGCACTTGCATGGGTTTTGAAGTGAAAACATGAAAAAGGATTTAAAGGCGAGTATATTTTATATTTCTTGTCGATCTTAATTCAGTTTAATTGTATATTTTGGCTTATATACATTTTATCAATTATACTATTTGCATAAATTTATCTATGTACATTATTTTTACTTTATATAGCGAATATTCTTACAGTATTAGGAAGATCAAATGTTACCATTTCATTTTTCTAATAATGCTTCCACTAGATTTTATGTTTTTCAAAATCCTAAAAAAAAATTAGAAATCTTTTGGTTTCTCTAGTGGAAGTTAGGACTCGCTTGCACTACAAGAAAAAGCATTTTTAGTTGCATTTATTAGCAGCGTTTATTATCAAGTGCAATCAAAAACTTATTTAAGTGCAACCAATATTTTATGGAACAGTGTTTATCTAAAAAACGTAACTAATGGAGGGAACAAAAATTTAAGGCGGGACTTAATTTTTTCATGTCCAATGAAAAGCGCTTCCTTCCTCGTTTATTTTCATTCGCCGCTTAAAACTTTTTTTCTTTCTCCCTAAAATAACCAACCCTAAATAACTTAACATTCTCAATTCCAAATTCATTGGCCGTTCCAATTCCTCTCGCTCGAACCAACACTGCACTTCGTCATCAGCTCCATGTCATTAGCTCCCATCCACTTCGTCGATAGGGATCTCCTCCACTTCGTCGAATCTGCTCCCCTCCGCTTTGTTCACAAGGCCCGAATCTACAAATCGAGGTAATCAATGTAAAGAGGATTATTGCTTTGTATATTTAGCAGTTTTTTCGCATACTTCGATTCTTAACATGTACAACTTCACACATATATATAAATTTTAATATTTATCAGTTTGTTCACATATATATAAATCGTGGTAAATTCAGGTTTGAGGAAGACGTCGCGATCAGCTGTAGGGGGATGCTGCTGTTAACCGAAGTTGCTGTGGAGGGTGGTTTAGAGAAAGGAGATGAGGCGCGTGGCTTAGCTCGAGGTTGCAGGTTAGTTCGGTTGTGGTGGTCGTTCGATTGTGGTTGCGATTTGTAAGAATGTTATAGGGTGGAGGTAGCAATGGACAGTGGATGATCAAGCAGATGGTTGTTCTGTGTGAGGCAGTAAGTGGCGATGATGGTGCTACTATGTGCAAAGATTGGGTATGGAAGAAGACAATGATAAGGTATATGTACTGGTTGTAATTGCAGTTTTGTTTTCTTGTGAAGTGGTAGCAATGTTGTGATATTTCGTTGCTAGTGGAGAGCCGTAATTTTGTATAGATTGGCAAAAGAAAGTGACAGTCAGAGGATGGTGGAAAAGGATGTTGTGAGGCATTTGGATGGTGTCGTGGTAGGATATATGGATGGGGGTGTGTGTGTTATGTCACTGCAGTGGTGATGCAGTCTACAGGCAATGGGCAATTGCAGAGGAATGATGAGAATGTCAATGGGAATGTAATAGTGATGGGAAGACAATGAAGTATGGTTTAAGTATTGTAACAGCAGTTCAGTTGTGGATGGTTGAATTAGTTGTTTGATATGCACAGAGAAGTGCAACTGTTGGTTGTATATATGCAGTAAACTGTTGGTGCTGAAGGCAGGGTTGTGTGGTGATTTTAGAGGGAAGTTCTGTGTTGGAATTTCTATGATCAGTGATGTAAGAAATGGTAGGGAGCATGGTGAAAATTTAGGAAGTTTCTGCTGTGTACTTGCTGGTGGTATGGTGATTACTGGAGTGACGGAGAATGGTGATAACAAAGGAGGTTGTCAATTGTTGTGAGTTGCTTTGAAAGTGGGGGATGTTTTGAAACTTGTTGAACAGTTAACAAGTTTTAACAGTGGCTAAATGATTGTTGTATGATGGAGTGTACGTTGGTCAGAGAGAATTGTGGTCAGAAGTGTGTTGTTTTATGGCTGTGATATGAAGTAACGTGAGAATGGAAAAGAGTGGCAATGGGGATGGTTACAGGCAGATATGAAGTGTTGATTAGTTGAAGTGAGCTTAGAGTAGCGGTTTGTGATGATGTTATTGGGCAGTGGAAAGGATTACTGATGGTTTGCAAGAGTAGGAGATGATCACTGCAGTCTGGAGTGAGTGGTTGAAGGGGTGTGCAGAAGTCAGTGCACGCAAGTAGTGATTATTACCATGAAGGAATGGTATCTTAATTTTTAAAAGAAAACGTGCTTGAAATTTTGATGCATCCTGTTGCTTTTCAAATTGTAGCTTGTTGTCTCCAGAATCTCGGCTACGATCACAACAAGGTAAGATTGGCATTGTTATATCTTAACAAACTGTAATCAACCATAGACAGTTGATTTCCATAATTCGACTCATAATATATCATCTTTTTTGTTTCAGTTTCTATTTAAAGCAGCGTTGAAGCACTGTGTGAAACTAGCTAAGAACAGGATTGGAAATGAATCTCTCAAACAAGTCATCTTGGGTTCAGCCATTTATGAAAGGGCCGATATTTTACTGAAAATTGCTGATAATTCAGTTTATCTTGCAAAACATCCCAAAGGGTATATATTTTGAAGCTTTATTAACTGTTAACTGTTATATCACTATTTTCTATATGTCTACTTTATTTTAAAATGCAGAAAGCATGTGATACAATTTGCTTTGGAAGTTTTGGACAACTTGTTATTCAATGAATATTTATGTCGCTGCTTGGAAGAGTGCTTGTTGGAGTTAGCCGTAGATCAATATGGAAGTTACGTGATTCAAAAGTGCATGCAATCATTTGGAGGAGAATTGCTAATTAAAAGTCTAGTGCGGAAATTTGATTTGAGTAAATTTGAAAGACTTACTACTGATACATATGGAAACTACGTTTTTCAAACTGCTATTGAAGAGAGTAAGGTATAACCTTTTGTTTTCCTTTTATTTTTTTATTAATTTGCTTGGTTTAGTTTTGTTGCATGTACTCATTCTGCATGCACATTACACGTTATTGTCAGTCCTACTACTACTACAGTGCCTGAAAGTTCCTCTCTTTTTTCTAACTTCAGGGAACTTGGCTACAGTATAAGTTGGTTGAGGCCTTGAGACTAAAGAACTTTAAGGGATTGGAACTTGGAAAAATGGATGAGGTATAATGCTTAATTTTTTTTATTTCAAAAAGTTTATTTATTTGTTCCCAAAATTTCGGATTATTCAGGCAAATGATTCAGATTTGGCATCTTATGTGGCTGGATAGATTGATCATACTCTTAGTTGGAAGGTCCTGTTGATGGTCAAAATTTTCTTTATATGCATCAATTGTTTTGTTTATTAGTTACGTTTATTTATAAACATAAATATAACCACCAAAAAATAATTTTTTATTTTTTATTTGGATTTTTTTACACTTTTTTGTATATTCTTAGATTAGTTTGATCAGGCGAATGGTTACATACTTAGTTTTACCTGCTTGTTGATTTCGTTGAATGGCATCTCATCCAAAGACCTTACTTTGATAGCCTGTCCATGACTTGGAAATGCAGACATAATATTAAATGTACAATTTGTCGAGGACAGCTCTAAACTCTCTAGTTAATTTTTATTATTTAAAAGTACTGGTGGCAATTTATAATGGCAAACCCTTCTATCTATCTCACTCAAGCACACCTTGCTAATTCTGAAAACTTGTACAGTATTATATAGTGTTAGTGTGTCATCTTTTCCATTGTTAAAGTATTAAAGGATTGTTCTGATATTTGGAAATTTGATAGCTGTTCCATATTTTTCTTTAAATTAATGGTCTTGGCGTTTAATTATTGAATGGGATAATCGTAAAAAGATGTTTTTAAATGGTACATGCATACGTGCACACTTGATTAAAGATGTTCTTCCACTTTGCTCGAGTTCTACTCGCTAAATGAGTTAAGTGAATAAATATCATTCAAAGTTCAAATCAAGAAAAATTATACGGTATTTGTGAGTGATGGGTTTCGAGCAAAATATTTTGAACTATAAACATGTACTAGGCATCAGTAATGTTTATGGATCAAGTAAATAGCTTAGAAATCTGCGAGCGTATGGCCACCTGCAAGTGCCACTGTACTGCCTTGAGTATTACTAAAATAGTAAAGCCGCTGAGTAAGAGCCTTTATAGAAATATTACTAGAATTGATATGCACGTACTAAGAAATACCACTAGTTAAGTTTAATGTGTATTTAGCAGCAGCAGCAACACTATATTTATGGATAATAATTACACACAAATCTAGTCAATATGGTTTCAAAATTTTTAGAAAATCTGAAGATCCAATGTATGATAAGTCAACTTTTGAATACACTGATTTTGAAAGAAGAACAACTATCATTGTATATTCATTTATGGTTCATTAGCAGCAAGATACATCTAGTGCACTTCAGTACTAGCATTAGGGATGAAATGTTTAGACAGACTTGGTGTATTAGTCTAACATATTTAGCAGCGCATAGACAACATGGTTGCATAGATGGTGTGTCATACGCTGTTCAGAGTGACCTTATCACTTATTGGACCCGCGTAGGTCTATGTGCATTTATTGTCGGATTATGTTTGTATGACTAACACATGTCATATCGGTCCCCACATTGTTCCAGTTTCAAGATCTTCTTTCGACCCTTTTACTTTATCATCTCAGTACACACAGATAGCAGCTCGTCAGTGTCCTTTTGTGTTTAGAGTCATTGATCATAATGGTACAATGACTAGATTATAAGTTTGTCCTTGGTGTTCTATCTGCTAGTAGCCTAGTTTATGTCCAGAGAATGAGATATATTTTATCATTTGTAAATTTTGTAAATTAGCACGGTAGTTTATGTGCATGAATGTTTATTATATGTTTATAAAGTATTCTCAATATGTGGATTATAGGAGACTTGTCGTGTTTGCTTTTGAAACCATGACCCATCAGTATACTTAGAGTTTGCACAACACTTATCAACAATAATTATTGCTATTGCGATTTCAAGTGATGGGTGATTTCTTGTTGTAGTGTATGCTGAATTGAGTGGAAGTGAGAAGATGTTACTGGAGGTCGCAATTAACTTTGATGGTTGTGACGATGGTTTTTCTGCAAGAAGGTGATGGAAACAGGGTTATTGGATTGCGTTGACTTTGCTATAAGGTGGTGAGGAATTGTAGGGGAATGGTTGAGCATAGAAGTTAGTTGTTGTGGGTCTGTGGAGTGTTATGATGATATGTTGATATGAAGTGCACAGTTGCAACTGTTGGTGGTAGGGATTGTTGTAATGTGTTGGAGTGTAGCAGATGGGATGTATGGGCAGGGTATGTATCTATGTATTTGCTGCGATTGCCAGGAAGGTGGTAGGAGGATGTTAATGGAGTGGCAGCAACAGTTTGGCATAGGAAAATGGATATGCAAATGCAAAAGAAAATGAAGCACAGAAAGTTTTGCACACGATGTTGCTCCGATATGCACAGAGGAAAATGTATGCATAGTGGGGTTCAAGATGAGGTGGTAAATGTATGCAGGCTGGTACACATATATGTGCATAGAAGTGAGGGTTTGTGAGTTGTGGAGCATGCTTAAAAAATCGAAATGTGCACTGTTTTATATTTGAAGATGGTGGCAAGTTGTATATATGAGAAGAAGTGATGGTTATAAGAATGTGCAATATTCAGCAGAGGAGGTTGGTGGTTTTGGGTATGTAAGTTTGGGTGTTTTGTTGTATGATGTTCTGTTGGGTGTAAAGGGAAGTGTTTAAATTGGAGAAGGGATTATGTGGTACTGCTGTAGGAGCAAATGAAGTGGTAAGTGAATGTTGGACACTGATTTGCAGTAGTTTTGTTTTATAGAGTGTACTAGTATGGTGATGGTTCAAGGGGGTAAGGCTGGTGGAAAGGTATGGATGTTATGCGTAGTGGAGTTGAACTTATATGCAGTGGTTTGAAAGAGAATGGCAGAAGTGAGTGTGGCAGAAGTAAACAGAGGGCGGTGACAGTTGAGTTACAGTGTTGTGGTGGAGCACTGAAATAAACTGGAATTTTGATAAAAGTGGCAAGTGGTGGTCAGAAGGGAGGGAATAAAATGTTTGACCAAGCTTTTACATTACTCGATTCTAAGTATCACTGAGTTTGAATTTATAGACTCGCTAGTATTTGAACTAAAATGTTTTTACATTGACTACTGTTTGGTTAAAAATGTGTTTGAACATTTGTTTTAGATCTGCATAATAGAATTTTGATTCAACTGAATTCGGGTTTCTGAATGTTTTAATTGGAATCACTTTTTGATTCACTTTAGCAGTTAAGATCTATTTAATGTTGTAGAAAGAGAAAGGAGCATGCACAATAATCAACAATGCAACACTACCTAATGTAAATACTTGTTTTATTTTGAGTATAAAGAAACAGGTCATCCTAATGTGCATGATTTTATAATATTCCATTGTGGTTCTCAATTGCATGGTGATTAGAATTACTTTAATGTTTGGAAAAATTCAATTACATACTTGATGCACAGTTGAATTTTTTTAAAGCCAGTCTTCTTTTTTACACTGGAACTAAAGATTTTATAACTTTGTTCATCGACTAACATTGATTCTGCTAGGTCCTCATCACATTACCGGTAATGGCGTGGGATTTAAGCCTGATATCCTCGACATGGATGCGATGGAAAAAGTGCTTGAGGTATTATTACCTTTCTAAAATTTCATTTTGATATACTAAAAATGGTGCCCTTATGTCTCAGGAAACTTTCTATGTCATGCTCTCTAAGAGAATCCCAACTTTGATCCTCTACCAGAGTAGACGATATCAGTCCAGTAATATGAATCATAGCCAGTGTTGTTTTTGCAAGCTTATACAGCTACATATAAATCACTGCTAGTGTTCTTATTATAATAAACTATCAGGTTCCCAGTGATGATTAAGTGAAGATGGCAGGAGAGTTGGCACTGAAGGAAGGACTTTTGGTAAGTAATCACTACCAGTGTTTTTAATTTTAATAATTTTTGAATTCTATTTATTTAGCTCTTAGTTTTTGATATGCATGGTTTTGGTCACAACTATATTTTAACAAAGTTTAAGTTAAACTAGATTTTATAAATATTTAACTAAAATTAACTAAGTTTAATTGTAGTTTAACAGTATTATTAAAACTGTATTATTAAAATAGTTAACTAAAATTAACTAAGTTTAATTGTATTTTAACTTTATTATTAAAATAGTTAACTAAAATTAACTAAGTTTAATTGTATTTTAACTTTATTATTAAAATTAAACAAGTTTTATAAAATTAATTATGTTTAAGTTAACTAAATTTTATAAATAGTAATAATATAACTAGTTTAACAAAGTTTTATAAATAAAGACGGTGATAACGAATTAACTAAGTTTATAATAATAATAATAATAATAATAATAATAATAATAATAATAATAATAAATTAACTAAGTTAACCAAGTTAATAAAAATTAACTAAATTTTGTTAAAATTAAATAAGTTTTATAAAATTAACTAAGTTTAAGATAACTAAATTTTATAAAAACTAATTTTAAAAAAATTTGAGTAATAATAATTATGATGATGAAGAATTAACTAAGTTTGATGATTACAACATATTTGATTACTAGTTAGCTATGATTGCAATGATAACATGTTAATCCTTTTTTCAAACAGTTAATCCTTTTGCTTATTTATTTGATGATTACGACATATTTGATGATTATTTATTTATTTGCTTATCCAAAAGGGTGTAAATCTGGTACCAAATAGTAGCTGTAAGCTGATTGATGTGGGTGAAACGGGACAAGTAGTGGCTGAAGGAACTATCGCTTCAACTGATCCAACAACGATGGTTCGTTGTGTTCCGCTGGGAAAAGATGCGGTAAAAGTTTGGGTAAACTTTGTGAGAGTTAATGACGCATTGCTATGGCGATCTACATCTGAGTGTACGTACATGGAAGATGCCTTTGGTACTACGATAGCTTGGCCATCAGCATATGTCATTGGAGAATCAAGTTTCAGTAAGTATTATTTTTCAGTACATCATATCTCAACATTAAGTTTTAGTTCTGTTTATTCGGGTATTAAAAAAAAGATCTGTATCACAACATTTAAGTTTTTATCTGCAAAGCCACAACATTTCAGTACATATCCTCTATGGTAAACGTGTTTATCTACAGAGCCACAACAATTGATACACTTGAAACTAAAACTTAAATAAACCATTTTCCTAAAACTGTCTACTCAGATTAATCGTTATGCCATTGCACATGTATTACACAAATGTAGTTATACAAGAGGGCTAACACAAATAAATGGAAGTAACTGACACTACAATTGTTGCCTAATACAGTTACAGCAATGTGAATTTAGGGAATATTTTTGTTTTAGAGAACCCAATTGATAGAAAAACGACAAGGGTAAAGAAAATTGTACATTTCAATTAGTGGATGGATGCATCATCGATGGATTACGGACGTTCCAGATACTTTTTCATATTTTATAAGATTTAACTTGACCATAGTACTGAATACACAATCTGCCCATAGTACTGAATATACAATCTGCACATAGAATGAAATCCAGTCAGACTTCTAACCTAGTTTTGATCTAAATATCTTTATAAATTGAAAATTTTCTATTCGTTGGGGAACTATATAGGATGCATATAAAAATAGAACAATTTTTGTTAATATGTGTTAATATAGAATATCGAGTTATAGATTACATGATTTTCACACACACACACACACACACACACACACACACACACACACACACACACACATATATATATATATATATTGTTGATTGTTAAACTCGTTTGCAGGTAATTAGCTATTTCGAAGCGAAGACTGTCGACAACAAAGAACTATTGGTAATCAAGCAACGAACATGAATTTAATTGTTATATATGTTGTCGTATTTTGTTAGTACCATTTGTGGAAACTTGTCTGTGAATGCTTGTAGCATGTGACTTATTTTGTTGACAAACTACTATCGAATTGATTATGGATATTATATTTGATTGTGAGATTAGCATGTTTTTGCAATTATTTGAATATGATGATCATATGATTGATTGTTTGTATATGTTAATTATGTGATTTAATTGTTTGTTTGAATATATGAAAATTATGCAATTGATCGTTCGTTTTAATATGAATAGTATATAAGCGATTGCTGGAAATGGTATAAACCATCAACCGTAAATAGTAGCATTTAAAATATGCTACCAAACAATCAATAACTTTTAGTAGCGTTTCAGAAATGCTACAGAAACAAATGTAAACTAATATAAAAATTATACAGTTGCATTTTAAAAACGCTACTGAAAATCAAAAAAGGTATATAAACAAAAAATGCAACCAACAAAAAATGAGCACTTATGGTAGCATTTATTTAACCCTACAGAAAAAACCTATAACTGCATTTAAAAGTGACTTTTGGTAGCGTTTTTTAAATCCTACAGAAAATACCTATAGTTGCATTTAAAAGTGACTTTTGTTAGCGTTTACTACAACGCAACAAAGAGTTTTAGACTTTTAGTTGCATGTCGTATAGCAGCGTTCTATAAAACGCTACCATAAGTTATGATAGCGTTTTTTCAACGCTACCAAAAGTCATTTCTGGTGTAGTGTTGCCAATCATAAACCCACAAGTGATGGATAGCACTTTATTGGTTGTATCATATACAACTCATTACCCATGGCTTTGGCCTGACCTTAATCTCGACTTTAGTTGGCTCTATAAACCAAAAGATATTATTCACTTATATCCACCATTTCGCGAATGGCGTAGGTATAAATGTACGTACCTTTAGTTTGCAGAACAAATATGTATGTGTACCTTATCTTGTCTAATAATATATTAATAATACTACGCAAAACACTCTAGCTTGAGTTTGCTCAACAACTAAAGAGTATGCAAGTAATTTATTAATATATAAATGGTAGAGGACAACTATTATATTATAGATTCATAATCATTATATATTTGATCAAGTGGTATTGATTTAAGGAATAATGTATTTCTTTTGAAATACCTGCGTGATTCAATTATTGGACACAACTGTAATCACAATATACGTACTATACGCATGTGTTTATTCCTTAAATCTAATTGGGATTTCCTTTCGGTTCCGCATATATTGTACATTAATACTATACAAGTTCAATTTATTTATAACTATTTATATTTTAAATAACATATATAATATTCTTATATGTATTATTAATTAAATCGTGTATAATAAATTTTATTTTTTTAATTTAATTAATTAATTAAATATTCTTAAAATTCAAATTTTTGTTTTATTCGTCAGAAACGATTTAAGATAAATATTAAATACAACACTTATTGTTTTGCATATATTATTATACATGTACATCTTATTTTATTAATTAAAATTTATTTTATTTATTAATCAAATAAATAATTTATTTAATTTTAATTAAATATTTTGATAATTTGAAATTTATTTATTTTTCTTAAATAATTTAAGTTAAATACACATACATGTTATACAATAATATTTATAGTTATATATATATATATATATATTGACATACATATGTTTTAATTTAATTAATTAACTTTTAATTAAATATTTATTTAGTTAATCTAACTAATTAAATTTCGAATAATTTTTAAAATTCTAATTTATTTTCATAACAATTTTGAAAAAGCATTTTATAACTTTTATAAATTTTATTTCATATTCTAAATTAAACTTTTGAATTCGAAATATCTTTTAAATTTTCAAATATATTTTAAAAAGAAGCCAAGGCACAAATTCAAATTAAGCCTTTTTTATTAGGGATAACCTTTATGCTTACGTCACCATTCGGGCAAGGATGTAGCCAGGTGAGGTAAAGTGCTTGCTTAGCCAAACCCAGCTATACACCCTACTAAATGAGTAAGCTTAATTAGTTGACCCTAACATGACTAATTTAAACCACATAGACTATTTAGCTTTGATAACATTGAAGGACCAGGCCAGTCGGAAGCGAGTTAATAAGCAAATTTAAAAAAATTCCTATTTTGGCTATATTGGGCCTATGTAGTCTAAAATATTATTTGATTTAATCTAATGAAGTTGAATAAAACCATATTTTATTTAATTTGTTTAAAAGGTGGTTTAAACTTAATTTAAATTTGTATGTATTATAATGAATGTAACAGATACATTCATATGTGTGATGTGTGAGTACAACATATAAGCAATGTATATACCTACAAGTAAAAATAAAAATATTTAGAGAAGGAAACCATTTTTTCTCTTAACATATATAACTAATTAAGGGAAGAAAATGCTATATATGTAGAGAGAGAAAACTTTCATTTATCTCTCTTAAATTAGATCAGTTGACATATTAAATGGCATTTATAACTACATTTACACATGTCTTTATTGACCAAGTTTTTGATTGATAATATATATGTATGTATGCGTATATGTATGTGTATGTAGATCTATAATAAATAAACATATATATTTATACACATATATTAAGACTTACTATTTTATACACTATAAGAACTTATCAGTATAGCTTAAACAAGAGAAGAATTTTTATCATTTATCCTTATACCTTACTTATATCATACTAATCATTTTTTAAGTTAAATCAAGATCAAATTTAATAAGGGCTTGAAATTAAATTAAAGTATTCACACAAGGATCTATTTTATAAACTCAAGTTAAATGACATACTATCATATATGTGTGTGTGTGTATGTATATGTATATATGTATATATATATAATTAAGGTTAATAAAATAAAATTCTACCTTAGCTTAAAGGGATCAAAAAGTCATATGGATTTTCATAAAAGTTCGCTTATAATTTTTTAGCTTTCAAATAAAAATATACAATGATGAAAAGAATTATATTAAAAACGACAATGATACAAAAGTTTGTTATTCAATAGAATATTTTACACTTTCATTACGCAAGCTTCAAGAAAATGGTGCTTTCTCATCTTGACTGTTTCTCATTTTTTTAATAATTCAACTGAATTTTATAATTCATACTACAATAATGAAATTTTCAAAGCGTCTTATAGGGATATTCTTTTAAAAAATATTTCAATTACCTAGAGAAATGATGGCAGGGCAATTCATTTCCAAAATCATTTTAGAGATTACGCAAAAAGCTTGCGGAAAATCAAATCAGAGAGAAAATGTTTTTGTTGTGGATTGGCTGATCATTTGGATAAAATTGCATAGACCCTTTTTTTGCTTTAAGTGTGGAAAAGTTAGGCATAAAGGCTTCATGTGCAACAAAAATTAGGACAAATTCCTGTCTTCTTGTAATTCTAAATCTTTCAAAATTATTCCAGTGGAACATACGAACGATGAAATCTTTATTTTAAAGTGGTGATCTTAGCAATGAATTAAAGAATTACGATGCATGGGTGGTCATTTCAATTGTTTGCAGTTCTTTTACAGTTATTTAGATCAAATAATAGCTAAAGGAAAGATTTAGTCATTTGGGTCCGTAGTTCCGGAATGTCAAGAAATTCAACTAGGACTATATTTTTAAATTTCTCAGAAGAATTATGGGCAATGACAACATTGGGGCTATCATCACACAAGGTGGCATCTTGCATCATAGAAAATGGAGCTTGGAAGAAGGAAGCAAAGTGGCCAAATTGAAGGAGAGTTTGGATTTCACTAAAAGGTATGCCTTTTGCATGTAGGGATTTAGGAGTTTTGAGATGTATCTTGTTGAAGATTGGCTCGGTTGTTAGATTGCTGAAGAATTATGAGTCTTTCGCGGATTACTTGTTCATTAGATTTTTCATTGGTGTGAATCCATCTTGCAATTTTCCTTCCATGCTCAAAGTGTATATAGAAGATGTTATTATGAAATTGGTATCAGTAGATTTGTTGGCAATCTAGACGAGGTGTTGGAAATAGCAGCTTTCAAAAATTCTCTTTTTGTTCAATGCATGGATGGTAGGTTGAAAGTTTTGGTATTTAAAAAAGTAACATCAGAACAGAGTAAAGCTATGACCATTTCATCCAACTCTGGCAGTGATGATGGAAAGGTAGACTCTGGTGGTAGAGAAGAGGTTAGTAGTAAGAGAATATTGTATAATTCTGATGCAGTAGAGAAGGAGATTAATTTTGCTGCTGATGCGGCTTAGAGGGGGCAGAATTTTCTAATGAGACTTGTGAGGATGTGGAAGCTAGTAGGAGCAGAGCTATCAAGGAAGGCAAGATGGTGGATGGTTCCATTTGATTGAGTTATGTTAGGAACTGAGTTGATGATGTTTTGATGACAACAACCTTATATAGTTATTATACTTTACTTTATAAAATATATACTAACATTTCCATATAGATATATATATATATATATATATATATGTATATATGCATATAGGAAGTATATGCAGGTATCATCGAAGACTGATCGGTATAAAGACTCAAGCATCAAGATGAAGATTAGAGATTCAAGATTCAAGACTCTAGAGAATCAAGATTTCAAGATCTCAAGATCTCAAGATACGTGTCTAGTATTTTGTTAAAATTTCATAATAGCACTCTCATCTTTCTTCCAATTTTCTTTTGGTATGGAACCCAATTTCTATTGAAACCAGTGGCTTACAAACCCACGACAAGTAGCTTACAAACCTACGACAAGTGGCTTACAAACCCAAGAAAATCAAAATCATTTAAACTACTTTGTACAAGTTCTCGAGTCCTATGGAGGAGCTCTGTAGGAAGGTTCTTGCAATTTTTGAATAGATTTTTCAAAATGTTTTTAAATCTGTTTTCAAAATGTTTTAGCTTTCAAAATCATGTTTTCAAAATAGTTTCAAACTTTGTTTTAGCCTTGAAATATTCCTCTATTCTGATTTTAAAAACTTCTATTTGTAAAACATCAAAACTTATTCTGATTTTAAATATTACTTATGTAATTGACGGTCTATATCAATTATATATATATTCAAAATAATGTTTTATATTCATTCCCTATCTCAAAATATTGTTTAAACACTTTACTTCGCTTCCGAGAAGTTTCAACTTGTTTTAAATTCAATTGTCTTTACAAAACAACATCTCTATAATTTTGAACTAAGGGATGTCGACATAAGGGGATACCCCATGTCGACATGGTGACATTTGGATTCAACATTCAATTTTCAAAAGAAGTGTCCATTCGTTCGAAAACCTTTCGCCAATGGTTATGACTGTTGTGCATCTATATAAAGGCTTCCAAAACGAATTTCTTTAATAACTACTTTCTTATTTTCTTCACTCTTACTTCTCCACCATTCCATATCCATAAAACATCATATTTTCAAGATCGCGCCATCATTCTGCCAAATTCTCAATAGGAAATCATTTAGATACTCTCTCTATTTGATTCTCCATCATTCTACTAAAGATCAAAGTGCTATTCAGAGTTATAGGATCAATTTGTATTCAAAAATTCCATAGAGTCTATCCATTCAAAAGGATTGTTATTAGAAAGTATTAGGGTGATCTTGTGTCCTGTAAATCAAGAGAGTTTACCCCAGACTCGGAGATAGGAGGGTTCCTCAAGGCCTTAGAAATTGAGGGTTGTAATTTGGATATTGGCTTATAAAAATCTGTACAAGGATATTGCCTTGGTGCAGGACTGGATGTAGGAGGATTCCGAACCAGTATAAAATCCGGTGTGTTCTTTCTTTTTACTTGCTTTACTTTACTATTTGCATTTGTTATATGTTCTGTGATCATTCTATGTTAGAATTCTTTTTAGATTTGTGTTGAAATTTTTAATTTAGTCATATAGTTCATATATTCTTTAAAACACTATTCAACCCCCCTCCCCCTCTAGTGTTATTTCTGCCTTAAGATCCTTAATCCGCATCCCTAACAATTGGTATCAGAGCATTAGTTTTCATTATTTTCATAATCTGAAATTTTGAAAAGTTTTAATGGCACAACACACTAATAATGTCACTCGTGTCACCACTACTTCTGTTAACACAAGCACTAACACTAGTTCATTTGTAGAAGGTCAGTCTACTGTCAGACCACCACTTTTTAATGGCAGTAATTATGCATATTGGGCATGTAGGATGAAAATTTATTTACAATCCATAAGTTTAGATACTTGGAATATGACACAAATTGAATATGTTGAACCAACTACTAATTTTGCCCAGTGGACTACTGAGCAAAAGACGGTTGCACAAAACAATTCTAAGGCTGTGAATATACTATTTTGTTCACTAGATAGGAATGAGTTTAATAGAGTCTCTGTTTGTAAGTCTGCATTTGAAATCTGGAAAACTTTGCAAGTAACTCATGAAGGAACAAGCAAAGTTAAACAGACTAAAATTTCCATATTAACTAACCAGTTTCAATTGTTTAAAATGAATGAAAATGAGTCCATTTCCAACATGTATTGTCGATTTCAAGATATTGTACATTCATTGATTGCTTTAGGAAAGGGTTTCTTAGAAGAAGATCAAGTCAGAAAGATACTCAATTCACTCACTCCAGAATGGGATCAAAAGACACTTACTATTGAAGAGGCAAATGATGTTAGTCAAATGAAGATCGAAGAGTTAATCGGTAATCTAATGTCTTATGAAGTTCAACTACAAGGGAGAAAAGAATCTAAGGCAACGGAAAAGAAATCGATTGCATTCAAAGCAACTACTGGAGATTCATAACAAGATAGTGATGAAGAAATTGCTTTCATGACCAGAAATTTCAGAAAGTTTCTGAAGTATAGAAAGATGAATAACTTTAAAAGGAATGATCAAAGGAATTCCAGAAATACTTCGGAGAACAACAACAATCACAACAACAACAACAACAACAACAACAACAACAATGGTGATAGATGCTACAACTGCAACAAAACATGGCACAACAAGATAGATTGTCCATATCCAGACAAACAGACATTTCAACCAAACAACGAGCAACTAAGGAAAAGAAAGAAGGCATATGCAGCAACTCTTGACGATTCAGTTTCATCCAGTGATGACGACAAGAAAACTGATAATTCAAATCTGTGATTCACTGCTATTCTCGAATCGGAAGACGATCGGAGTTTGGATCTAAAAATAGGTAAATCTTTTATTCCTTTTTGCTGATGTCAAAGGGGGAGAAAGTTATAAAAATGTATGTGCTTGGTGTAAGAGGGAGTCATGGAATAAAGGGGAGTTGTAGTTTTAAGAAGAAGTCACGGAGTAAGGGGGAGTTATGGTATGGTAAGAATATTTTATAAATAAAGGTTGTCATCATCAAAAAGGGGGAGATTGTTAGGAACTGAGTTGATGATGTTTTGATGACAACAACCTTATATAGTTATTATACTTTACTTTATAAAATATATACTAACATTTCCATATAGATATATATGTATGTATGTATGTATGTACATAGGAAGTATATGCAGGTATCATCGAAGACTGATCAGTATAAAGACTCAAGCATCAAGATGAAGATTAGAGATTCAAGATTCAAGACTCTAGAGAATCAAGATTTCAAGATCTCAAGATAAGTGTCTAGTATTTTGTTAAAACTTCATAATAGCACTCTCATCTTTCTTCCAATTTTCTTTTGGATAGAACCCAATTTCTATCGAAACCAGTGGCTTACAAACCCACGACAAGTAGCTTACAAACCTACGACAAGTGGCTTACGAACCCAAGAAGATCAAAATCATTTAAACTACTTTGTACAAGTTCTCGAGTCCTATGGAGGAGCTCTGTAGGAAGGTTCTTGCAATTTCAGTTTGAATTGATTTTTCAAAATATTTTTAAATTTGTTTTCAAAATGTTTTAGCTTTCAAAATCATGTTTTCAAAAATATTTTCAAACTTTGTTTTAGCCTTGAAATATTCCTCTATTCTGATTTTAAAATCTTCTATATTTAAAACATCAAAACTTATTCTGATTTTAAATATTACTTATATAATTGACGGTCTATATCAATTATATATATCAATATTTAAAATAGTGTTTTATATTCATTCCTTATCTCAAAATATTGTTTAAACACTTTACATTGCTTCAGAGAAGTTTCAACTTGTTTTAAATTCAATTGTCTTTACAAAACAACATCTCTATAATTTTGAACTAAGGGATGTCGACATAAGGGGATACCCCATGTCGACATGGTGATATTTGGATTCAAAATTCAATTTTCAAAAGAAGTGTCCATTCGTTCGAAAACCTTTCGCCAATGTTTATGATTGTTGTGCATCTATATAAAGGCTTCCAAAACGAATTTTTTTAATAACTATTTTCTTATTTTCTTCACTCTTTCTTCTCCACCATTTCATATCCATAAAACATCATATTTTCAAGATCGCGCCATCATTCTGCCAAATTCTCAATAGGAAATCATTTAGATACTCTCACTATTTGATTCTCCATCATTCTACTAAAGATCAAAGTGCTATTCAGAGTTATAGGATCAATTTGTATTCAAAAAGTCCATAGAGTCTATCCATTCAAAAGGATTGTTATTAGAAAGTGTTAGGGTGATCTTGTGTCCCGTAAATCAAGAGAGTTTACCCCAGACTCGGAGATAGGAGGGTTCCTCAAGGCCTTAGAAATTGAGGGTTGTAATTTGGATATTGGCTTATAAAAATCTGTACAAGGATATTGCCTTGGTGCAGGACTGGATGTAGGAGGATTCCGAACCAGTATAAAATCCGGTATGTTCTTTCTTTTTACTTGCTTTACTTTACTATTTGCATTTGTTATATGTTCTGTGATCATTCTGTGTTAGAATTCTGTTTAGATTTGTGTTGAAAGTTTTAATTTAGTCATATAGTTCATATATTCTTTAAAACACTATTCACCCCCCCCCCCCCTCTAGTGTTATTTCTGCCTTAAGATCCTTAATCCGCATCCCCAACAATTGGTATCAGAGCATTGGTTTTCATTATTTTCATAATCTGAAATTTTGAAAAGTTTTAATGGCACAACACACTAATAATGTCACTCTTGTCACCACTACTTCTGTCAACACAAGCACTAACACTAGTTCATTTGTAGAAGGTCAGTCTACTGTCAGACCACCACTTTTTAATGGCAGTAATTATGCATATTGGGCATGTAGGATGAAAATTTATTTACAATCCATAAGTTTAGATACTTAGAATATGACACAAATTGAATACGTTGAACCAACTACTAATTTCGCCCAGTGGACTACTGAGCAAAAGACGGTTGCACAAAACAATTCTAAGGCTATGAATATACTATTTTGTTCACTAGATAGGAATGAGTTTAATAGAGTCTCTATTTGTAGGTCTGGATTTGAAATCTGGAAAACTTTGCAAGTAACTCATGAAGGAACAAGCAAAGTTAAACAGACTAAAATTTCCATATTAACTAACCAGTTTCAATTGTTTAAAATGCATGAAAATGTGTCCATTTCCGACATGTATTGTCGATTTCAAGATATTGTACATTCATTGATTGCTTTAGAAAAGGGTTTCTCAGAAGAAGATCAAGTCAGAAAGATACTCAATTCACTCACTCCAGAATGGGATCAAAAGACACTTACTATTGAAGAGGCAAATGATGTTAGTCAAATGAAAATCGAAGAGTTAATCGGTAATATAATGTCTTATGAAGTTCAACTACAAGGGAGAAAAGAATCTAAGGCAACGGAAAAGAAATCGATTGCATTCAAAGCAACAACTGGAGATTCATAACAAGATAGTGATGAAGAAATTGCTTTCATGACCAGAAATTTCAGAAAGTTTCTGAAGTATAGAAAGATGAATAACTTTAAAAGGAATGATCAAAGGAATTCCAGAAATACTTCGGAGAACAACTACAATCACAACAACAACAACAACAATGGTGATAGATGCTACAACTGCAACAAAACATGGCACAACAAGATAGATTGTCCATATCCAGACAAACAGACATTTCAACCAAACAACGAGCAACTAAGGAAAAGAAAGAAGGCATATGCAGCAACTCTTGACGATTCAGTTTCATCCAGTGATGATGAGAAGAAAACTGATAATTCAAATCTGTGCTTCACTGCTATACTCGAATCGGAAGACGATCGGAGTTTGGATCTAAAAATAGGTAAATCTTTTATTCCTTTTATGCTGATGTCAAAGGGGGAGAAAGTTATAAAAATATATGTGCTTGGTGTAAGAGGGAGTCATGGAATAAAGGGGAGTTGTAGTTTTAAGAAGAAGTCACGGAGTAAGGGGGAGTTATGGAGAGTTATGGTATGGTAAGAATATTTTATAAATAAAGGTTGTCATCATCAAAAAGGGGGAGATTGTTAGGAACTGAGTTGATGATGTTTTGATGACAACAACCTTATATAGTTATTATACTTTACTTTATAAAATATATACTAACATTTCCATATATATATATATATGTATATAGGAAGTATATGCAGGTATCATCGAAGACTGATCAGTATAAAGACTCAAGCATCAAGATGAAGATTTGAGATTCAAGATTCAAGTCTCTAGAGAATCAAGATTTCAAGATCTCAAGATAATTGTATAGTATTTTGTTAAAACTTCATAATTGCACTCTCATCTTTCTTCCAATTTTCTTTTGGGATGGAACCCAATTTCTATCGAAACCAGTGGCTTACAAACCCACGACAAGTAGCTTACAAACCTACGACAAGTGGCTTACAAACCCAAGAAAATCAAAATCATTTAAACTACTTTGTACAAGTTCTCAAGTCCTATGGAGGATCACTGTAGGAAGGTTCTTGCAATTTCAGTTTGAATTGATTTTTCAAAATATTTTTAAATTTGTTTTCAAAATGTTTTAGCTTTCAAAATCATGTTTTAAAAAATATTTTCAAACTTTGTTTTAGCCTTGAAATATTCCTCTATTCTGATTTTAAAAACTTCTATTTTTAAAACATCAAAACTTATTCTTATTTTAAATATTACTTATATAATTGACGGTCTATATCAACTATATATATATATATATATATATATATATTTAAAATAATGTTGTATATTCATTCTCTATCTCAAAATATTGTTTAAACATTTTACTTTGCTTCAGAGAAGTTTCAACTTGTTTTAAATTCAATTGTCTTTACAAAACAACATCTCTATAATTTTGAACTAAGGGATGTAGACATAAGGGGATAGCCCATGTCGACATGGTGACATTTGGATTCAAAATTCAATTTTCAAAATAAGTGTCCATTCGTTCGAAAACCTTTCGCCAATGGTTATGACTGTTGTGCATCTATATAAAGGCTTCCAAAATGAATTTTTTTAATAACTACTTTCTTATTTTCTTCACTCATTCTTCTCCACCATTCCATATCCATAAAACTTCATATTTTCAAGATCGCGCCATCATTCTGCCAAATTCTCAATAGGAAATCATTTAGATACTCTCTCTATTTGACTCTCCATCATTCTACTAAAGATCAAAGTGCTATTCAGAGTTATAGGATCAATTTGTATTCAAAAAGTCCATAGAGTCTATCCATTCAAAAGGATTGTTATTAAAAAGTATTAGGGTGATCTTGTGTCCCGTAAATCAAGAGAGTTTACCCCAGACTCGGAGATAGGAGGGTTCCTCAAGGCCTTAGAAATTGAGGGTTGTAATTTGGATATTGGCTTATAAAAATCTGTACAAGGATATTGCCTTGGTGCAGGACTGGATGTAGAAGGATTCCGAACCGGTATAAAATCCGGTGTGTTCTTTCTTTTTACTTGCTTTACTTTACTATTTACATTTGTTATATGTTATGTGATCATTCTGTGTTAGAATTCTGTTTAGATTTGTGTTGAAAGTTTTAATTTAGTCATATAGTTCATATATTCTTTAAAACACTATTAACCCCCCCCCCCTCTACTGTTATTTCTGCCTTAAGATCCTTAACCCGCATCCCTAACAATTGGTATCAGAGCATTGGTTTTCATTATTTTCATAATCTGAAATTTTGAAACGTTTTAATGGCACAACACACTAATAATGTCACTCCTGTCACCACTACTTCTGTCAACACAAGCACTAACACTAGTTCATTTGTAGAAGGTCAGTCTATTGTCAGACCACCACTTTTTAATGGCAGTAATTATGCATATTGGGCATGTAGGATGAAAATTTATTTACAATCCATAAGTTTAGATACTTGGAATATGACACAAATTGAATATGTTGAACCAACTACTAATTTTGCCCAGTGGACTACTGAGCAAAAGACGGTTGCACAAAACAATTCTAAGGCTGTAAATATACTATTTTGTTCACTAGATAGGAATGAGTTTAATAGAGTCTCTATTTGTAGGTCTGCATTTGAAATCTGGAAAACTTTGCAAGTAACTCATGAAGGAACAAGCAAAGTTAAACAGACTAAAATTTCCATATTAACTAACCAGTTTCAATTGTTTAAAATGCATGAAAATGAGTCCATTTCCGCAATGTATTGTCGATTTCAAGATATTGTACATTTATTGATTGCTTTTGGAAAAGGGTTTCTCAGAAGAAGATCAAGTCAGAAAGATACTCAATTCACTCACTCCAGAATGGGATCAAAAGACACTTACTATTGAAGAGGCAAATGATGTTAGTCAAATGAAGATCGAAGAGTTAATCGGTAACCTAATGTCTTATGAAGTTCAACTACAAGGGAGAAAAGAATCTAAGGCAACGGAAAAGAAATCGATCGCATTCAAAGCAACAACTGGAGATTCAGAACAAGATAGTGATGAAGAAATTGCTTTCATGACCAGAAATTTCAGAAAGTTTCTGAAGTATAGAAAGATGAATAACTTTAAAAGAAATGATCAAAGGAATTCCAGAAATACTTCGGAGAACAACAACAATCACAACAACAACAACAACAACAACAACAATGGTGATAGATGCTACAACTGCAACAAAACATGGCACAACAAGATAGATTGTCCATATCCAGACAAACAGACATTTCAACCAAACAACGAGCAACTAAGGAAAAGAAAGAAGGCATATGCAGCAACTCTTGACGATTTAGTTTCATCCAGTGATGACGAGAAGAAAACTGATAATTCAAATCTGTGCTTCACTGCTATTCTCGAATCGGAAGACGATCGGAGTTTGGATCTAAAAATAGGTAAATCTTTTATTCCTTTTTGCTGATGTCAAAGGGGGAGAAAGTTATAAAAATGTATGTGCTTGGTGTAAGAGGGAGTCATGGAATAAAGGGGAGTTGTAGTTTTAAGAAGAAGTCACGGAGTAAGGGGGAGTTATGGAGAGTTATGGTATGGTAAGAATATTTTATAAATAAAGGTTGTCATCATCAAAAAGGGGGAGATTGTTAGGAACTGAGTTGATGATGTTTTGATGACAATAACCTTATACAGTTATTATACTTTACTTTATAAAATATATTTTAACATTTCCATATAGATATATATATATGTATATAGGAAGTATATGCAGGTATCGCCGAAGACTGATCAGTATAAAGACTCAAGCAACAAGATAAGATTAGAGATTCAAGATTCAAGACTCTAGAGGATCAAGATTTCAAGATCTCAAGATAAGTGTCTAGTATTTTGTTAAAACTTCATAATAGCACTCTCATCTTTCTTCCAATTTTCTTTTGGGATGGAACCCAATTTCTATCGAAACCAGTGGCTTAAAAACCCACGACAAGTAGCTTAAAAACCTACGACAAATGGCTTACAAACCCACGAAAATCAAAATCATTTAAACTACTTTGTACTAGTTCTCGAGTCCTATGGAGGAGCTCTGTAAGAAGGTTCTTGCAATTTCAGTTTGAATAGATTTTTCAAAATGTTTTTAAATCTGTTTTCAAAATGTTTTAGCTTTCAAAATCACGTTTTCAAAAATATTTTCAAACTTTGTTTTAGCCTTGAAATATTCCTCTATTCTGATTTTAAAAACTTCTATTTTTAAAACATCAAAACTTACTCTGATTTTAAATATTACTTATATAATTGACGGTCTATATCAATTATATATATATATATAAAATAATGTTTTATATTCATTCTCTATCTCAAAATATTGTTTAAACACTTTACTTTGCTTCAGAGAAGTTTCAACTTGTTTTAAATTCAATTGTCTTTACAAAACAACATCTCTATAATTTTGAACTAAGGGATGTCGACATAAGGGGATACCCCATGTCGACATGGTGACAGTTGGATTCAAAATTCAATTTTCAAAAGAAGTGTCCATTCGTTCGAAAACCTTTCGCCAATGGTTATGACTGTTGTGCATCTATATAAAGGCTTCCAAAACGAATTTTTTTAATAACTACTTTCTTATTTTCTTCACTCTTTCTTCTCCACCATTCCATATCCATAAAACTTCATATTTTCAAGATCGTGCCATCATTCTGCCAAATTCTCAATAGGAAATTATTTACATACTCTCTCTATTTGGTTCTCCATCATTCTACTAAAGATCAAAGTGCTATTCAAAGTTATAGGATCAATTTGTGTTCAAAAAGTCCATAGAGTCTATCCATTCAAAAGGAATGTTATTAGAAAGTATTAGGGTGATCTTGTGTCCCGAAAATCAAGAGAGTTTAACCCAGACTCGGAGATAGGAGGGTTCCTCAAGGCCTTAGAAATTGAGGGTTGTAATTTGGATATTGGCTTATAAAAATCTGTACAAGGATATTGCCTTGGTGCAGGACTGGATGTAGGAGGATTCCGAACCAGTATAAAATCCGGTGTGTTCTTTCCTTTTACTTGCTTTACTTTACTATTTGCATTTGTTATATGTTCTGTGATCATTCTGTGTTAGAATTCTGTTTAGATTTGCGTTGAAAGTTTTAATTTAGTCATATAGTTCATATATTCTTTAAAACACTATTCATCCCCCCCTCTAGTGTTATTTCTGCCTTAAGATCCTTAATCCGCATCCCTAACAAGTTAGGGGTATGCTAGGCAATTATGTAATTTGTTACATATATCTAATTCGTCGACCAATCTTGTTCAAAATAAAGGTGTTTTCTTTCTATTATATACTTGATATAAGTGGTTATATTAATTAATTAATTAATTAATTAAAATTATATTTAATAGAAAATCCATAAATGGTATGTTTTGTGATAGTACTTACAAAGTGACATAACTGTGAGTAACTTATCACAATAAAATTGAATATACCATTTTAGTTATTCCTAGTAAAGATGCATCAAGACTATATATCAATGTATCCACTGAGACTAGAGCACGTAACACTCTTTAAATATTGGGCGGTTTATTACTTATGACTGCTGGAGAAACCTAGGGGTTACATACTAACGGTTATTAGATAACTATGGAACGACTCATTTGATAGTTTTCTGTTGGTTAATATAACTAAGTTCAAATAGAATATATCGATGTGGATAATTAACAAAATTCTTCGACTTGAGAATACCGTGAATCATCGGTATAAAAGCTTCGCTTTGATTATAGTTAAATCAGGGCACAATGTCCATCGAGTGACTATAGTTGGGTCGAGTGGAAGTATCGAAAGTGAAGCACTATTCAAGAAAGGATTCGTCTCTTTCATTATATTGTGTTAGTATCATGGTCAACTCAAATCAAACCAAAGTCAAAATCTCTAACCAAAGTAGTACGATTAATAATTATTGTTATTATTAAACCAAGGACTTCGTGTTTGGACTATAGAGTTGAATATGAATGATGTTGGAATTTTGACCATTACCAAATTCAATAAGTCTAAAGTGATATAGTTTTGACGAAAAGAATTGGTGTAAATAATTGCCATGACTGGGTAACGCTTATTAAATTAAAATGATAACTTTTGAAAATGAGTAAACAATAAATTTAGCCATATTATCACATCACCTGCTAAGTGAAGTGTGAATGTTAACTTTCAGATGGTTTGACGTTAATCACTGACCAAATTTACATCCTAGAGTCACATAACTGAAACATTGAATTCTCTTTAAACCAAATGATTTAATTAGTTTTTAGTTGTTATAAATTAATTAAATAAATCAATATTTATGAAATATTAATTATTTAAATGTGATTTTAGAAATAAATTGTTGCATATATTCATAAAAGTTATGAATATATTGATCGATATGAAATACCAATAACAAAATAGGTTAAATATGATTGTACATATATAATTTCGATTAAATAGGCTCACAACCCATGAGATTTGGAGAGGATGGGCATTGGTTTGAGATAGATTGGAGGCAGCTACAACATAGGATTAGGACTTAGAGATGTGTGGCTAAGATATAGTGAGAAACCTACATAGTTTGCTCTCTTATCCTACGCATACAAATACTAATCTCAAAACCCTAATCTAATAATCAAATCATTTTTTAAGCTACCACTTTCTTCTTCCTCCTCATTTTAATGGCAGCAACTATCCTCTAAAACCAATCCTAAAATTCTCAAATCCAATTCAAATTAAAAAATGCTAATTTGTAGCAGAAGGTCTTCAATCCTAGAATAACAACCTGACGGATTGGGAATTGTTCTAAGAAGAGAGATAATTGTTCAATGTGGACTCAAAGGCTTCGTTAAGAGGTTAACTTTCATTTATCATTACCGTTTTGATATCAAAATTATCATTAGAATTGATTTACATCAAAATCATTTATTTGTATTCAGAACTATTTATTGTTTAGAGTAGGTGAGATTTTTGTGGGTACATGTGTTTGTTACAATTAGATTACTTATGTGCTTGTTGCAATATTTTATTTATTGATTTATTATTGAATTAACTTTCTAAATAAAGGAGAAGAGGAAAATTTTAATTTATATATATATATATAGAGTAAGTGTATAGAGATCTACAAATTGCCAATATATATAATTGTGTATATGATTACGTACCACATATATTTGATCTTAAACTTTTCTTATGATGATTTTTGCTTATTATGGATCATAAAATATAAAAATATTATATTAAATATGTACATACATATTTTATTATTATTTAATGATTTTTTGAGTTGTTTATTATGTATAAAATAATCGACGGTTCAAATTTTTAATTTTACATTTTTAAATTTGGTGCACCATATAAGAAGCTTGCTGTAAAATTTTCATTTAATAATTTTTAAAATTAACTTACTTTTAGCCTTTATTTAATTAAAAATATAATTTCAAATGATGAAATTCTATAAATTTTTATAAGCCCTAAATGTGTCTCAGGTGCCTCTATAGAAAATTCTAGATTTTTATAACTTAATTTAATAATTTTTATAATTAATCTGTTTTTGGCATTCAACTAATTATTTAATTAAAAATATAATTTCAATTGAGAAAATTTCAGAAATTTTCTCTAAGCCTAAATTGTCTCGGGTACCTTCAAGAAAAGGTTATAGAATTTTTCAACTTGATTTCATATTTTAAGAATTAATTTGATTTTTTGATGTTATCAACTATTCATTGATAAATATTATTTTAATTGAAAAAATTCCGATTTTTAAGCCTTAAATTTGTTTCTAAATTTTCTAAAATTATAAAACTTATAATTTGTCATATAATTAGTTTACATTATTTATTATGGCAGAAACTGTTCTATTCAACAAAATATTTATATATTATGTGTATATGCGTGTGTGTGTGTATGTATATTCATTTACATACATTAATATCTTATTTTTCCATGTTGTACAAGTACATATTTGAAGAAATTACAGTACACACAACATATGCTAATGTGTCTGTTGCAATATAAATCCC
This sequence comes from Allium cepa, assembly GCA_030765085.1. Lineage (NCBI taxonomy): Eukaryota > Viridiplantae > Streptophyta > Magnoliopsida > Asparagales > Amaryllidaceae > Allium > Allium cepa. Next base: position 949,451,549 of record CM060934.1, on the reverse strand, counting down.
AACATCTAAACAAGGGCACGTTGTACCCTTTATGGATTATAATATTACACATGCACATACACACAAAGACACACACACACACAAATATATATATATATATATATATATATATATATATATATATATTTGATGCATATATATGTAAATTAAATCTAATCAATCAATTCAAATTAAAAGGAGAAATGAAAGGTTCAACCCTCCATTCAATGCAATTCATGTTCTCAATTAACTATTTGCTTTGGGGAAAGAAATTAAATGTTTCCTTCCTTATATACATTAAATCTTATTAATGCTCTCAATTAATTAAATTTTTTTAGGAAATAATTGAAAGGTTCCATTCCTTATATATATCAACTCTTATTAATAAATGTTAAGTGTATTTGGTATGTTATACACTTAAAATTAAATTTATTTAAACTTCCCTCTAACTAATTTAAAAAAAATACATGATTTTATTCAAAATAAATTTAGAAATATTCTAATTAAATTAGGATTCATAAGCTCAATTAAGATCCAACAGGGTAAAAAATTAAAATTCACTAATTTCTTCCGTTGCAGGCTGGCCAGTTCCTTCACGGGTGGTGGGATCGCATCGCTTAGGAGAAATGCTAGAGGGCTAAGGGATGAGGAAGCTGGGAATCCACTTTAAGGTAGTGTCATTATTATTGGTTTTATTAATACATTTACTTCAGAGCAAATTTAAAATATTGTCAATGTGCAAGCATTATTTTAAGCAATAGGGAGAAAGACGTTGATGATTTTAAGTCTAAGGAAGTAGAGAGGGTTAATGTAATAAAACGATAATAGTGTCGTGGAATGTAAGGGGTTGGTTTTGGTATTCCTAAAAAATGTTGCAGGATTAAAAACTATTTGAACATGGTTAAACCAGATGTTTTCTTTTTACAAGAGATACAAATCGAATGTCTAAATAGTTTTATGTTTAATGCTTTGGGGAGCACTTTTTTGGATTGTTAGAGTTTTCTGGAAGAATGTGGTAATGATGAGGGAATATGTATAGGTTGGAATAGTAGGTTATGGAATTTGATGCAAGAGATTAAACAAAAGCATATTTTGCATGTGGCTTTGGTTTGTATGTCAACTAAAGTTTTGTACTTTGTCTCTAATGTCTATGGTCCACATACTGGAGTTAGTAGAAAAATCTAGTGTAGGGAAGGTGTGTCTTTTAAGGAAATAATCCTAGACCTTGAATTGTTAGTGGTTATTTTTATACTGCTAGATTTGTTGGTGAAACGAGTAATGTGGAAATTGACCATTTAGGTCATATAGATGACTTTAGTGATTTTATTAAAGAGTGTAATCTATTTGATCTACCTCTTTGAAACAACCCAGAATTTTGGTTATTGAATTTTAAATGTTCACTTAGTTTTATGTATTTAAATAATTAGATTTTGAATCTAGTAACTCGAAAAGTCAAATATAGTGATTTTTTTAAATATTTGAATGGTGAATTAAATATTAATTAAATGGATTTGATGGTCTTATTTAATTCCTTTTAATTAACGAATAATATTGGTGAATTCATTTTACAAATTTATTTGAAGTAATAAATGGTTGGAACAAATAATCAGGACATTTATTTTTATTTTCACGACTCTATTTTTATTGATGTATTTTTAATTTAATTTATCTTATTTTTCTATAATTTTTTATTTCAAATTTATCATAATTATCCGTTTAACTATTTATCAACAAATGACAATGATTTTATGATTTTACAGATCTAATAACCAATGTGTTTTCTATTGATTTGAGATCGTGTCACATTTTTTAGCACGACCGTATCTTTGTTTTAGCATTAGTAGTTCGTGCGAGAATGGAACTTTATGGAGCATTGCATTGGAAATTTCAATTTAGAAGAAAAATATAATATGCGCATACAAACATTTTTCCTCATTCTCTACCTTGTCTTCTCTGCTTATGTTCTTCATTTCCATAGATAAACAAAATGGCCGTGTATATACAAAAAACAAAAACAAAAGTTTTAATGAATGAAAAATCATAAAACCAAGTGTGTTGAGCTTGTCAGAGGAAGGAGCCCATATGGATGGAGCATGGTTAAGTTCGATGGTTGGTTTATGGGAGCGACATTTTAGGTCTATATTGCTAGCTTAAGTCTCATTCGATTTAGATAGGGTAGAGGTCCAATGGAGGGTGTGGTTGAACTTGGGTTACGAAGGGAAGACATTTAGCGGTGGTTTCGCATTATCGGGCGATGCACAGAAAATTACAACCTAGGAGCGCATTGGAGGCGAAGTCGTGGTGGCCAGAAGATTGAGCTCGAGGGGACAAATGCATTGTCCAAGTCGGGTTAGAGAATCGTCGAGTGTATCTCCATGCCATAGCTCGAGCGTGCATGATGAAGGGGGAATATCATGTTTAGAAGGGAGGTAATTATCACTTGGGGGAGATGAAGGTAATTGGTTATTTAAGAATAATTAGTTCATTTGTTAATTTAGTTATTTAATTAATTTGAAAACTAATAAATGTAATATCTTCCACATAAGTGGTTGGATTTTAACGCGTACGGTCATTTTGGACTCGTAGAAACGCTAGTTACGCGATGGAATTGGTTTGGTAGAGTTTGGAGCTTGTAATATTTGTACTAAAATCGAACGCTCGTTTGGTTTTAGTTCAAACAAAAATGCTTCGGCGATAATTGGAATTTCAGTGAGTTCACCCACCTTTAAAACAAACTATATAATATCCGCGATGCTATAAACTTATCGTCCAATGCTTGGTTGATAGTTTAGATGTTGATGTTGTTTAATTGATTGTTTAGTTGAATCCTGTTTTGGAAAATGAATGACATATTTACTTAATTACTGGGAACATTTGCAGAGAGACCCTAAGGAGTTTCTCGTCAAAAATAACTATTATTTTTCTACTTATTGAAATTTGTCGTGATATGTTGTTTAAATTTTTTGAGTATTATTATAGTTATTTTCGCTATACCGTCATTTATTGAATATCATCTCCTACACCCTTTGTGTGTGTTGAACTTAAGCTTGTATTTTTTACAAAAGTAGATGTTTAAAATTCATTGGTCATTTTAATTAATATATTTTAATTTAATTTGTCATTTTAATTAATGATTATTTGAATTTAATAAAAAAATTAATTAATAATGTTTAAATTAATTAATCATTTTAATTAATGAGATTTTAATTTAATTAATCATTTTAATTAATGATATTTTAATTTGGTTAATCATTTTAATTAATGATATTTGGATTTAACTAATTATTCTAATTAATGGTGTTTGAATTTTATTAAATCTTTAATTAAATATAATTGAATTTAATGAGTCATTTTAAATTGATGATATTTGAAATTAAATGGTCATTCTAATTAATGATATTTGAATGTGATTAATCATTTTAACTAATAATATTTAAAATTAACTATTTAATTTAGCAAAAATGTTAAATTAATTAATTGATTTAATAATAGTGATTAAATTAAATTTACCAATTTAATGAAAGTGTTTTAAGTGAGTTAACCGATTTAATGATTTAAAGTTAAATAATTGATATAATAAAGGTGTTTAAAGTTAATTAATGAATTTAGCAAAGGTGTTTTAAAGATAATTGATTTATTCATTGAAAGAGATTAAATATGATTAATTATCTTTCAAGATAATTAATGTCATTTTAAATTTATAAAAGATTTTAAATGTGATTAATTATCTTTTAGAACAATTAATGTTGGTTTAAATTTATAAACAGATTCTGAATTTGATTTATTCTCTTTTAGGGAAAATAAATGTGGTTTTAAAGTTATAGAAAAGCAATAAAAATAATCCAATGGGATAAATTAACATTGTTTTAAATTTTAACAGGTATATAAATTGACTTATTGTCTTTTGGGATAATAATTGTTGTTTTAAATTTATAAATAATAGTTTATAAATAAGACCTTTTAAAAGAATTATTTTAAATAAAGCTGTGTAAATTATTTTGGGTTTATAATATACAACGTTTTGACATTTGTTTTGACCTTGGTTTTAATACCCTAAGAAAATATAATTTGCTCTTTTAAAAGAATATTTTAAAAGAGTGCTTTTAAGGTGTCTGTAAAAGTATTGTGATGTGAAAATCAAGCGCAAGTGTGAACAACCATCTTATCATTCCTAATAGTTAATTTATCAACTATCAACCTTGATTCTGCTTTCTTCTTTGTGTTTTGTCTATTCAAGACGATGTGTTGCTCATTTGAGCTCTGTTATCCTTTATCAGAAATAACTAAATCCAAAGAGTGAGTGAAAGCCAAGCTATATGTGGCTGCTCTCATTAGAGGTATTTTCACATCCACTCTAGGCTAAATTCAGTTTTACATATAGAGATGTGAAATATTCGAATACTCAATAACCGTTGGTAGGGTTCGGCTTAGACATGTCCGAGAGACATCGAAGTTCTCAAGTATGTTCCTAGAGATATACCTCGGTAAGGGGGAACATTCTCATAATCATTGTTGGAAAAACTTCTCTTTCCCTTATTGTTAATTTAAATCTTTAACTTGTTTCTTTAATTGCATGGAGGACTGCCTTTTGCTCTTCTCTATGTTTAATTATTTATGTCCATTCTTTCAAGTCTGAAATTTGATATTACTCATGCACATTTAATAGTGTGGTATTTGTTCTTACTAGTACCCATTCTATTTATTTGGATTGTTTTTTGTTGTTTGTTTCAATTCTTCCTCGATTGGACTGTTGTTCTAATTTGTTTCCCATTCCTTCATCTATGGATGTTGTTTTGTGAGGTATAAACCCGTTCCACGTCAGCGTCGTAGTATCGCAGAAGTTGTATATGTTCATCGTATTACTTGAGTTTTCTCACGTTGGTTTTCCAGACTGACCCAGGTATTATTTTGTTACTATACTTGAGTTGAACTGAGTTTTTCCTAAGTTGGCTTTGGTGATATGGATTGTTGGAGAAGAGCTGGATGTTCCCCTATCGTATTGTTTTATTTTCCGATGTATTATATGGTATACCTATCAGTAATTATAAGGTCGGGATTTTATAACTGTCAAGCTAATAAGGTTCGTTTTTAACTCTGATGTACTCTGCATTTTGGAATGGCACTTTATATCGTATTTGTTGTATTATACGTTGTCGTTTCTACTATAAGATTCTATTTTCTCTATTCTTTGTTCATTTCCTTTTATTTTGCCCTAATAAACTGCCTTCTTGGGATTAGATGTTCGGCATTTGAACACCGTGGATGTATTCGGTGTTAACTTTCGATGATCGAAAAGGTGGGTCGTTATAATTTGGTATCAGTGCTGAAGGTTATGGGAGAACCTTTGCTTTGGTTGGTTATGGCTTATTAGAGATAGGGTAAGTGACAACCTTAAATGAGTTCGAGAGTAACTTTTATACACACACACACACACACACACACACATATAAGCACAAGAGCGTATTTGGTTTTTTATAAAAACATATTGTGTTAATTGGTCTAATGTGTTGTTCATGAATTCTAGTCTAGACATGGGATGCCAGGTGTCGATGGTAATTTCTAAACACTTGAACAGGACAAAAAGACGCGATATTGAATTTTGAAAATTTGGCAAATAATAAATTTTGCCTAGGATTGTATATTTTATGTATACAAAGAAATAATTTTCATATTTATATAATTATGGTGAGTTTGTTTGAAAATGATAATATTCATTTGTTATCAATATTGTTTGATTTGTCATGCTTGAATAATTTAAGAGTATTGACTATTGTTTGATAATTGTACGAACATTAGAACAAACCCTTACGAATTAAGTTTCATGATTTGACAATAAGGTGTTCGGAGAAAAAGTTAAGTTGACATTCACCTTTTTATAATGTTGAGTAAAAGTAAATTTTTAATAGAAGTTGTTTAATATAATCTAAATGGTAGGATAAGACTCTTAGGGAATAATTAATTAAGAAACATTTAATATATAAAGAAAAACCGTTATAATATAGATAGATGATTTTATATAAATTTGATTTATATAATGTGTTTGAAAAAAGATTTTTGAATTTAAATCCCGGAGTCGTTTGAAATAATTTTGAAAGGTTGAGAAAATATATATATATATATAGTAGTTACACTTGGAAGTAATTCTAAATATAAATATTTATGAAAGGGAAATTTAAAGTTGAATGCATTTTCTTTAGAGTAATTCGGAGGAAACCATCTCAATTATTTTTGTGCTAATCTGAGTTATCTTATAAGTGACGATCGAATCTTGCTTAGGAAAATGTTGTAGAGTACTTAGTAAATTATTCTCTTTATCATTGTGCGATCGAAATGAGTTAAAATCCGAAAGAACACATAATGAGTTTTAATAAATAAATCGTTGAAGTTATTTCACATAGAAATATTTATGGAATTTTTTCAAAAATGAGTTTTGAAATAAAAACAGGGTAATTAGTCTTAAATTTCTTTAAAGGAAACTGGTTTAGAATAAAAGTTATTTTGAATAATGATTTGATAAATGAAAATTTAAACTCCGGGATAAAAAAGAAATATTTTGACTCAAATTTTAAAATGGGTTAAATTAAATATGGAAGTTTTAATAGATATTATATTAAAACCATAGCCATAGATTTTGTTAAAACATCTAAGTAGTGTAAACTATCTGATGTTATTAGGCCAACCCATAAACATCTTTCATTATAACACCTGAAGGTAGAGATGTTGACTCAATTTTTAAAACCTATATTTTGATTTGGTCTCCATCTAGAATTTGAAAAGTAAAATAAAATTAGTTTTTTGTATGCACTCTTAGGATATAAAAGAGTATTATACAATTAGATAGTGGAGTAAGATTTTAGTTGTTGTTTTATAAAGAAATATCTTTATAAAATATTTGTGAACTTGGGTGAAAATTTGTGAAATAATTCATAGATTATGTTAGTATTGAATAAAATACTAAATGAAAAGGATAATTGATTTAGAAAATTTGGTGTAGTTAAGAAATCAATAATTTTAGAGAGTGAGTTTCAATTCCGTCTGAAGGAGCATAGATAAACCTCTAAGCAATAACAAAAGCCGATGAACAAAATGGTACGCCTAGTGAATCATCTATTTTCTTGGACAATCAATAAAGTTTTGAACTAAGCTAAGATTTGTTTATTTTTCATTTTACATTTTAAATAATGTTAAGTGTTAATTTAATCTTGTATGGAATTTTATTTGATTGGTTGTGCGATTGATATACCATAGTTTATAAAGTTTAAATTTATAAAAAAAAGTTTTTAAATTATTATTTATTAGGACTTAAACGTGGTGCTTTAGGAAGAGTGATTTAGGTAGAATTTATGAAAAAGAAATAATAAAAAATTATTTTGAATAATAATGATGAAGCGGTTTTGTTTCAAACGTTTGAACAGAATATTTTTGAAGTGATTTCTCAAATGTTTTTGTTATGATTAAATTTGGGTAATTAGGGGTCTTCCATTTCAGGAGACTCACCGGGTATATGTATTCACTCTAGTTGTTGGTTTAGGAGGAACTACAATACCACTGGATGCTCCATATTGTTTTAATTCTAGAGTTATACCATACTTGGTAGGAGTAGCCTCTCCTTATCATAATTAATTTTGGATTTGATTTAAAATTCTCTTTAAAGGAAATATGAAAAAAAATTGAATATAAATCTCAGGCAATAAGTTATACATTTATCTTTTGAAATATTTGGATGCATATTATTTTATTATAGGATATCCTCTATAATTTCGTTGCATATGCTTGTTATGTTGCATAGGTTACATGTGACTTTACACCACATTTGAGTTGCATGTAGAGTTGCATCATTATTAGTAGTTGCATAATATTGTCTTATTTCATATGATTGATACATTTTTTATGCTATTAGAACTTATGATAGAGATAGCTAGTGTATTTCTTTTTGTCATCCTAACTCTCTTTTGGATTATGTAAGTACAGATAAGCAAGAGATTGCTATTTGATTCTTGTGCATCTGCATTTGCATCAAGATGATAAGTTGCTTGCAAAAAATTTAAAAAATATACGCAAAATAGTACATAATAGATTTAGAAATTGGAATATGTTAATGATTTTATGCCCTAGATATGGGAGACCATTTTTTTCGTTTTTTGGTTGGTTTGGGGCCCATAGTGATGACTTGTAGTTTTTTCGATCTAGCTACGCAAAAGAAGTGATGCCGACATTTTTCATAATTTAAGAAACTTTAAGAATTTAGTAACTCGTTTTAATTATTAGTTTTAAACTTAGGGTTTGGAGCCATTTCCTTTCCTGAGAATTTTGGGGATGAAATTCTATTAAGGGGGGAGAATGTAACAACCCAGAATTTCGGTCATTGAATTTTAAATGTTTAATTAATTTTAAATATTTAAATAATTGGATTTTGGAATCTAATAACTTGAAAATTCAAATATAATGAATATCTAAATATTTGAATCGTGAATTAAGTATTAATTAAATGGATTTGATAGCCTTATATAACTCTTTTTAATTAATGAATAATATTGGTGAATTTATTTTATAAATTTATTTGCAGTAATAAATGGTTGGAATAAATAATCAGGTAATTTATTTTTAGTTTCATGACTCGATTTTTATTGACAAATTTTTAATTTAATTTATCTGATTTTTCCATAACTTTTTATTTGGAATTTAACGAAATTATTTGTTTCACGATTTATCGGCAAACACAGTGTTTTTATGATTTTACAGAATCCAATAATCAGTGTATTTTATTATCGATTTAAGATCGTGTCACATTTCTAAACACGAACATAATTTTTTTCTTGGCATTAGAAGTTCGTGTGAGAATTGAACTCTACGCAACGTCGTGCTAGAAATTTCAGTTTAAAAAGAAAACATAAGTACAAATGTGCATACAAACAATTTTCCTTATTCTCTATTTTGTCTCCTCTGCTTTTGTTCTTCATTTCTAGAGATGAATAAAATGGTCGTGTGTGTGTGTGTATATATATAAAAATCAAAATTTTTAATGAATGAAAATTCGTAAAACCAAGTGCATTGAGCTTGTTGGAGGATGAAGCCCCTCTGGGCGGAGTATGGTGAAGTTCAATGTTTTCTTGATGGGAGTGACATTTTGGATCATTGTTGCTTGCTCCAGGTCGCATTCGATTTTGGTAGGCTATGGGTCGATTGGAGGGTGTAGTTGAACTCGGTTGTGAAGGGATGACATTTGGCGATGGTCTGGCGTTCTCAGGTAATGCATGAAAAATTATAACCTAGGAGCTCGTTTGGGGGATGGACTATCGCAATTTACTAGGGATGGCTGGAGGTGAAGTCATGGTGACCAGAATGTCAAGCTCGAGGGGAGAAACGCGTTGGCGAAATCGGATAAGAGAATCATTGAATGTAGCTCCATGTCATAGCTCGAGCATGCACGGTGAAAGGAGAGATATCATGTTCAAGGGGGAAATAATTATTATTTGGGGAAAATGAAGTTAATTGGGTGATTAAGGATAATTATTTGATTTATTAATTAATTTGAAAATTTATAAATCCAATGTCTTCCCCATACGAGGCTTGAATTGGACGCAATCAGTCATGTTGGACTCATAGAAACATTAGCAACATGATGGAAATCGTTTGGTCGAGTTTGAAGCTTGTAGAATTTTGTACTATAATCGAATGCTCGTTCGGTTTTAGCTCAAACCTGAACGCTTCAGCCATAACTGGAATTTCAGTGAGTTCACTCACCTTTAAAATAAACTATATAATGTATGTGATGCTATAAATTTATAATTGAATGCGTGGTTGATAGTTTAGGTATTTTCTTTGTTTTTTCATTGGTTGTTTAGTTGAAATTCCGTTTTGGAAAATGAATGACATATTAAATTTATTGCTGTGAACCCGTATGATTATATATATTGCCCCTAACCATTATTTTACAGGGAACATTTATAGAGAGACCCTAAGGGGTTTATCACTAATAATTATTATTTATTTCCTTATGCTGCTTATATTGATGTTTAGTTGAAATTTATGGTGATATTCTATTTAAATTGTTTAAGTATTATTATAGCAATTTTCGCTATACCACCATTTATTGAGTATCATCTCCTAAGCTCTTTGTGTGTGTTGAAATTGAGCTTGTATTTTCACAAAAATATATTTTGAAAATTCATTAATCATTTTAGTTAATGGTATTTTAATATAATTAACCATTTTAATTAATGATTATTTGAATTTAATAAATTGTTTTAATTAATGATGTTTAAAATTAATTAGTCATTTTAATTAATGAGATTTGAATTAAATTGATCATTTGACTAATGATATTTTAATTTAGTTACTTATTTTAATTATTGATATTTGGATTTAATTAATTGTTTTAATGAATGATGTTTGAATTTAAATTAATATTTTTAATTAAAGATAATTGAATTTAATTAATCATTTTAAATTAATGATATTTGAAATTTAAGTAGTCATTCTAATTAATGATATTTGAATGTAATTAATCATTTTAACTAATGATATTTAAAGTTAATTATTTAATTTAACAAAGGTGTTAAGTTAATTAATTGATTTAATAAAAGTGATTAAATTGCATTAACTAATTTAATAAAAGTGTTTTAAAGTGATTTAACTGATTTTATGATTAAAAGTTGAATACTGATTTAATAAAGGTGTTTAAAGTTAATTAATGAATTTAACAAAGGTTTTCTTAAAGATAATTGATTTATTCATTGAAAGAGATTAAATGTGATTAATTATCTTTTGGGATACTTAATACCGTTTTAAATTTATAAAATATTATAAATGTGGTTAATTATCTTTCGAGATAACTAATGTTGGTTTAAATTTATAAAAAAAAATTGAATTTTATTTATTTTCTTTTGGGAAAAATAAATGTGGTTTTAAAGTTGTAGAAAGGTAATATAAATTATCCTTCAGGATAAATTAACATTGTTTTAAATTTAAAAATGTATTTAGATCGGCTTATTATCTTTTGGGATAATAAGTGTTGTTTTAAATTTATAAACAAGATCTTTAAAAAGAATTATTTTGAAATAAAGCTAAGTGTAAATTATTTTGGGTTTATAATAAATAATGTTTTGACATTTGTTTGGACCTTGGTTTCAATACCCTTAGAAAATATAATTTGCACTTTTAAAATAATATTTTAAAAGAGTGTTTTAAAGTGTCTTTAAAAGTATTGTGATGTGAAAATCAAGCGCAAGTGTGAACAACCATCTTATCGTTCACTATAGTTGATTTATCGACTATCGACTTTGATTCTGCTTTCTTCTTTGTGCTTCATCTATTCAAGATGACGTGTTGCTCATTTAAGCATTGTTATCCAAAGAGCGAGTGAATGCTATGTGAGGTTGCTCTCATTAGGATATTTTCATATCCACTCTAGATTGGATTCGGTTTTGCGCATAGAGATGTGAAATACTCGGTTACTCCGTAACTGTTGGCGGGGTCCGGCTTGAATGTGTCCGAGAGACATTGGAGCTCTCAAATATATTTCTAGAGGTATACTTTTGATAGAGGGCGTACTATCCTAGCCATTATTGGAAAACTTCTTTTTCTTTTATTGTTAATTCAAATCTTTGAATTGTTTTCTTAATTGCATTGAGAACTGCTTTATGCTCTTCTCTATGTTTAATTATTTGTATCTATTCTTTCAAATCTGGAATTTGGTATTATTTATGCCCATTCAATAAGTACGGAATTTGTTTTTACTAATACTCACCCTTTTTATTTGAATTGTTTCTTTTGTTTATTTCAGTTCTTTCTCGATAAGATTGTTGTTCTGACTTGTTTCCCATTTTTTCATCTACGGATGTTGTTCTTGTAAGGTATAAACTCGTTCCACATTAGTGGTGTGGTCTCACAGAATTTGTATATGTTCATCGTATTACTTTAGTTTTCTCACATTGGTTTTTCAGACTAACTGAGTGTTATTTTATTATAATGCTTGGGTTAGACCGTGTTTTTCCTAGGTTTTCTTTGGTGATATGGAGTTATTAGAGAAGAACTAGATGTTCCCCTATCGTAATGTTTTATTCTCCGCTGTATCATATGATATATCTATCAGCAATTGTACGGTCGGGATTTGATGACTATCCAGCTGATATGGTTTGTTTTTAACTCTGATGCACACCGTATTTTGAAGTGGTAATTTATATTATCTTTGTTGTATTATATGCTGTCGTTTCCGCTGTGAGAATATATTTTCATTGCTCTTTTTTTTTTACCCTAATAATTTGCCCTTTAGGCAATTGAATGTTCGACATATGAATATCGTAAATGTATTTGGTGTTGACTTTCGATGGTCGAAAAGGCAGATCGTGACACTCTAACTAATAGAAGTTGTACATGTAGTAGTAGAAGAGAAAAGCCGTCCTTAGTGAGAATAGATGGATTTTTTATAAACCCAAAATTTGAAGATTTACATCCATTTTCATATAAAATGGGTTGGCTAATATAATTTCAAGCCATTATCCTATTGTTTTTAACTCAAGTGATAGTATAAAAAGTAAGCACTTGTTTAAGTTTGAGAAAATATGGTGTTTGGAAGAGGAATTTGAAGAGATGTTAAAGTTTAAGTGGTAGTCTTTCTATAGTAATAAGGATGCAGGTAGTACTATATTTAGTAAACTGAAATGTCTTAGGAAATTTTTGGAAAAATGGAATAAAGAAGTATTTGGTAATATAAAACATAAAAAGAAGAAGCTTGAAAATGAAATTCTGGAATTGAATATTTTAGAAGAAAGTCGATGTTTAAATGATGGTGAAAGAATGACTCTTCTATCAAAAGGGAAAGAATTGCTGAAGCTAATTGATCAAGAGGAAATTTTCTGGAGACAAAGAGCTCGTACTCAGTGGCTAAAAGAAGGTGAAAGAAATACAAGCTATTTTCGTAGGGTTGCAAATGGTAGAAGAGATCTAATAGAATTTGTAGTGTATTTTGCAATGATGAAGAAATTTCTGACCAAGAGGAATTGAAACATGTGTTTATAGATTATTATAAATCTATTCTAGGCTATTGTAAGGAGGAGAGAGTTCAAGTTAATTGGAGAGTATTATATCCTAAAGCTATGGACTTATCATGATTAGATTTACCTTTTACTGTGGAGGAAGTAGAGGGGGAGCTAAATGAAATACCTGCACATAAAGCTCCAGGTCCGGATGGTTTTCCTAATTTCTATTTAAAAAAATACCGATGTCGGCTAAAAGATGATATTATGAAGATATTTGAGGAGTTTTATTAAGGTAAGCTGAACTCAAAAAAACTGAAATGTGCTAATATTGTTCTTTTACCTAAATAAGAAGGTTCACTGGGTTTGCCTGACTATAGACCAATTAGTCTTTTAAATAGTACTTATAAGCTAATCACTAAGGTCGTAGCAAACATGCTTAAATTGAAGATGGATTTGCTAATTGATAAGGCTCGGTCTGCTTTTATACATGGGAGATTTATCCTTGATGGGGCTGCTATGGTACAAGAAGTGTTATGTTTCTTACAGTAATAAAAATAAGGTGCCATGAAGTATGAACAATATTGAAGTTAGCTTTTGCAAAAGCATTTGATACCGTTGATTGAAATTTCTTGATGGGTCAGGTGGGTTAGAGAATTTTCATGGTCTGGTAGTTCCTGTGTATGTGTTAATATCGTTCCTGGTAAAATGATAGCATCTACGAGGGGTTTAAGGCTGGGAGGTCCCTTATCTCCATTATTATTTGATATTGTGAATGATGTTTTCAATCAGATTTTGAAAGTGGCTGCTCAAAATGGAATTATCAATAGTTTTTGTATTGAGATTATTTCTGGTGGCTTAACATTATGCTGATGACACTGTACTTTTCAGTTCTCTCGATTGTAAATATTTAGCAGGCTTAAAGATTTTGCTCTATTCTTTTGAAAAGTTGTCTGGCTTGAAAATAAACTTTTACAAAAGTTTGATGCTGATATTAGGTAGTTCGGGCTATGATGTGATGATTGCTAATATGTTAAAGAATAATGTCGGTAGATTTATCTTTCATATTTGGGCTTAGTTATTAAGCCAGGTAAATTGCATAAGGAAGATTAGCGGTCTCTAATTGAGAAGTTTGATGTTAAATTTGCCTGATGGGAAAGTTCATCTTTGTCAAAAGTAGGCAGATCGGTATCCATTAATACAGTTCTTTCAGCGTTACCTTTATGTGGGCTCTCTTTTCATAGATGTTCCAAGTGGGTGTTAAATATAATAGATTGTATTAGAAGTTGTTTCTTTTGGCACGGTGGAAAAGATGGTAGATCTTTAAGTTGTTTGACATCTTAGGATCAAGTATGTAGGTTAATTGATCAAGGAGGGTTTGGTGTGCCATATATTGCTAAAATGAAAAATGCTTGTCTATGTAAATGTATATAGATCTAATTAGATATAAAGATGTAATATGGAGAAGATAGATAATGAAATTGTATTTTAAGGATTTTTTTTTTCACTGGACTGAGAATATTACAGGCTGCTTAGTTTTTTGGAAGAACATATGGATGTTAGCCCCTTTATTCAATTATGTTTGAGATGTGAATTGAAGAATGGAAGAAATATATTATTTTGGCGTGATAGATGGATCTTGTCTATTCGTTTAGCTATGGAATTTTCTAAACTTTATGAGTTGTCTTTAAATAAATTTATTATTATCTATGATGTTTTAGAGGAATAGGATTTGATTTCAAATGGGATTCGACCTTTTCAAGAATTTTATAAGGGAGGGCGTTATATCAGTTTACTCAACTTGTGAATATATTAGAACATGTGATGATTAATGATGCCGAGAATGATAAGTTCTTATAAGTACTTATACAAGCAGCTTAACTTTTCTAGTAGGAAGTTAATGGGATTCAAGTCTCTTTGTCCTGTTAATGTGCCTATGAAGTTGAAAATTTGTATGTAGATTTTGATGCATGAAAAACTCAATACTGTTTCTATGTTAAAGAGAAAGCATATGATGATTCAAAGCAAATGTTACTTTGTGGTATGGAAGAGGAAGATTGAAACATCTTTTTATTAGCTGCAACTATAGTTTCTATGTTTGGACAAAGTGCATGATTCAGCTGGACTTAGATGTTGAATGAGGAGAGTGCTTATCTGATTAGACTGAGTATTGGAATCATAGAAGATTCTTGCTGAGAGATCATAGGAAGAGAATCATATTTGAAGTATTAAATTTTGACTATTGGTGGGTTACGTGGAAGGAGAGAAACACGAGTTGCTTTATGAACCAATGCAAAAGCTCTATTTTTATTCTTTTTATTGTTTTGTGACATGTATATATGTGGGAAAGTGTAGAGAGATAGAGGCAAGTTGATATGTTGACAACGTTGTAGCTAAGTTTCTTTTTGGCTCATGTTTATGTAGCATGGTGGTATTTCCCTCTGGGTATCTTTTTGGCGCTAGGAGATAGTAGGATGCTCATATTTTGTATGTGATGTTTCATATTGTTTAGGATGCTCATATCTTGATATTGCAGAAGCCTGGGGATGTTTTGTATTGCTAGCATATATTTGAATGTGGCCATTGCTTGTAATGTTGTGTGTTTATGGCTGTTAAGTTTGTGTTGAGTCTATGATGTTTTGTATGTGTATATGTGTGTTGTGTTATGTTATGTTTTGTGTTGTTGGATGTTAAGCTTGCGGTTTGACAAGTTATCTTTATAATTTTTATATACGCACTTAATTAAATACTAATGGTATTTAAATAAATTAAGTAGTATTCAATAATTGATATATCATAAATACTAATTATTTTAATTAATTTTCAATAATTAAAATTTAAATAAATTGTGTGGTTCAATCGAAACATCCATCATCCCGGTTATGTGACTCAAAGGTGTAAATTTCATTTGGCGATTAATATTGAGCAATTCAAATATTAATTTTTACACGTCACTTTAGCTAGTAATGTGACATTTGGTAGAATTTATTGCTTACACATCTTTTGATAAAATCCAATTTCACTTATTATAAGCAATACCCGGTATTAGCGATTATTTACGCCAATTCTCTTCATCAAAACTACATCATATTAAGACTTATGGAATTTGGTGTTGGTAAAAATCCAATACCGTCCACATTCGACGTTGTAAGTCTAAACATAAAATCATTGGTTCAATAATAATTAATTTTTATTAACTGTGTTGCTCTGAAAAGAGACTTTGACTTTGAGTTCACTACAGTTGACCATGAAACTAACCCATATAACAGAGGAGACGAATTCTCTATTGAATAGTGATTCACTTCCAGTGCTTTAACTTAGACTCACCTATAGTCATTCAATGGATGGCATTGCCGTAATTTAACTACAATCACAATGGAGTGTCCATACTAATGTTCCACAGTATTCTCAGGTCAACGGAATTGTGTAACATCATCATCTCGAGATTCTCCGTTTTTCCTTAGTTATATTAACCAACAGAAACTCTTAAATGATCCATTCCATGGTTATCTAATAATTATCTTCATGTAACCCCTTGGTGCCCCCAACAGCAACGTGAAATACACAGCCCAACATTTGGAGAACATTATGTACTCTAATCTCAATGGATGAATCGATATCCTTTCTCGAAACATCTTGACTAGAAATATTTTAAACAATATGTTATTTTCAACGCGAAAAAATTCTCATGATTACAATATTTTTATTTACTATCATATAACATATCATTTTATGGATTTTTCATCTATAAACTTTAAATTAGTTGCTTAACTATTTATATCGCCATATAAAAGTATATAATATAAAGAAAAAATACCTTTTATTTTTAACAAGATTGGTCAAATAATTAGATATATGTAACAAATTATACATTTTCCCCTTGGGCATAATCCTAACCATACCATCCCTATCCTAACCTCCTCTTTCATTAACAATGAGAAAAATTCCATAATAATAGTAAACAAAAAAGGTGACAAAAGGTCACCTTAGCGTAAACTCGATGATCTTTGGTAAAACCCATGCGAGAAGCCTTGGGATATGATAGAGAAATTTGGAATTTTAATCATCTCATCAATAATATTTGTCCACTTCGTAGTGAAATGCATTTCTTTCATCATATGGATAATAAAAAAAATCTACTACTAGAGATATATGCTTTGCATAAATCAATTTTAATATACGTTCCTCTGCTGGTACTCCTTCTAAAACTTCTTATAATGTCACGAGCAAGAAAAATTCCAGCTTTAGTAGGTCTATTCTAAACAAAAGAAAATTGAATGTTAGGGATTATGTCCTTAATGAAGACTTTCACTCTATTGCATAGGATTTTGGTGGTATTAAATACATCATGTTGCAGCATGTCATCGGTCAGAACTATGACATCTCCGATGGATTCTAAGTTTTGGGAATTAGATGGATAAAGGTATGATTACATGTAATACACCATATTTTTATAAACTTATTTAAGATATTTAATTAGTTAAATTAAATCAAATAATGTGAAGATGATAGTTTGAGATTATATTAGTTAAAGGTAGTCGTGCCATGTTTAGTGGGTTAACTAAAAAGAAATAACGCTAGGTAATGTGTTAGGAAATGAGAAGGGCATTACGGAAAATAATAAAACCTTATACCCTAAACCCTTATGAGATGGTAACTCGCGTTCATTCATTCTCTTTTAACTAAAAAACTAAATTGCTAAGGCAGACCATCATTTCCATTCTCAAGAGGAAAGAATAAATCAAATAATTCAACACTCAATCTCATCTATAATCTCAAAAGCTAAGGTGAGTAATTACTACATCCCTATTTCTTTTAGTTATCGACTTTGTGATTAGATCCGAAATGTTTTTTCTATATTATTGTCATGTTTTATGTGTGTGTGTGTGTATATATATATATATATACAGTTGGAGAAATTATAAATGTTTATTCGTGTTTTGTGATATGTTTAACATGAAAACTACATTTAATAACATCTGAATACCTTAGAAATTTAAATATAGGTCAGGAATAATATTTGAGAGATGGGTTTTGATTTTCATAATTTTCAATTTATTATGGATTTTATATGAATTTTCGAATGAAGAAAATTGTTTATTGGATTATAAATTATTTTCGGCTAAAACATTAATTATTTGGGTTTGAGATTTTAATATGTTATATAATATATTAAAATAGATTTTCTGGCTTTTTCCCAAATTTTCCTAAGTCACTTGAGGGATGTATAAAATTATTTAAGATATGAGACTTAAATGCTTTATATATTTATAAAGGAAAAGTGGAATTTTGCAAAATAAAATGATTTATAAATTTTGGTAATTGTTGTAGCATATTTCTGAAAAGTTTTTTATTGACCAATGAAAATTTGACAAACAAAGGCAGGTTAGTTGAAAAGTTCCCTTTTAAGTTTAAAAACAAAAACCATACTTTTTCCATGTTTCAGCCTATACAGCAGTATACCTTTCACCCCAGACCTTTCATCTCAGTCGAAAGTTAGTTTTCGATAAAGTCAAAGTTCAATGAATAAGGTATTAAGTAATTGGTATGTAATGAATTGAATATAGTCGAAAGGTTCTAAGCTGAAAGGTTGATGGCCTAAGGGGTTGGAGTATAATTGTTTTGTAAGAGAAAAGCTTTTGCCTGCTTCGCTTTCGAATTTAAGCTTTCGACTTTGTCACTTCAGACAAGGAAAATTATTTAAAAGAAAAGACTTTAAACCTTTCGATATAGTCGATAGGTTGTCGTCGCTTCTGCCATTACTTTGTTATGAAACCTTCCGACATCGCCGAGGGGTTTCTACCTCTTTTTATAAAGGTTTTACTTTGAACCTTCCAACCCAGTCGAAAGGTTTATCTATTTCAAAAACTAGCCATTTCTCTAATGCTTTCGGAAGGAAGCTTTCGACTTAGGTGGTTACCCTTGTTTTGTAAAGTATAACCCAAGGTTTTTGAAAGGTTATTTAATAAAGATGAAAGGTTTTTAAAAAAAGGTTTCCTGATTATTTTAAGTCGAACACAGTATATCTTCGAAAGGTTTATGTTTTAAAAGATTTTAAGCATTCGAAGGGTTTATTTCCTGATCTATTTCGAAAGGTTTACTAGATATTTTCAAAAGGTTTTTCTAAGGCAATGACTTAAAGTGATTTTAAAGAAGGATGCCTAAAGTTTATAGCTTCCGAAAGGTTTGCTTTGAATGAATTCGTAAGGTTTGAGAAATGATTTCGAAAGGTTTAAACATTGATTTTGAAGAGGTAATTTCTAAGTATGAAAAGAGGTTCTTTCAAATGGTAGAATGTTTACATCAACTAAAATTTGAGTAAAGGATATATATCTAACATGGTAATATATTTTGAGTAAAGTATAAAGATTTTATTCTTTTCCTTGTTTCAAGTTTGGTTTAAAGTTTTAAATCGTCTTGAAAGTATTTTCAAGGAAAATTATTGGAGGGGATCCTTAACTATAAAAGACTTAGATAACAGAAAACCAGATGGAAGTAGTATGGAGTCGTCCCCTATACATTAGCTAGTAGCCCCAGCTAATTATTGTCCAAAATTCGAGTGGTAGGGCTTGGTCACGGGTAGGCTAAAATTATAAGTACACGCCGAAAGGAATATATGTTGTATAAAGATAGGTTATTAGTGAGCCTGAAAACCATTAGAGTTGGAAAGACCCGGGAGATGATTAAGTTAGGAACAGACCGTCCAAAAGTGAGATATTTAACAGATAGCTTAGAAAAAACCGTCCTGATGAGAATTGTTAAACATATAGATAAGGATAGGTAATTCTGAATATAAATATCTAATAGGTGTTAGGTTAATTTTGATTATATTGTCTGGTAGGCCCAAGTCAGCCAAAGGTTAAAAGTTATCCAAACAACACTTTTGTGTTTGAACAGATAGTTCATTAGTACCTGACATTTATGTTTGTTTGCGTAATGTTTATTTTGTTGAGTTCAATCATTGTGGATGCAGGAGCATAGTATATGGTTATATGAAAGGATTTATAAAGATATGTTTTAAAAAGGATGTTACTGAGAGGAAACCCGTTCCGCTAAGCGGTGTGGTCTCACTCAACATAATTAAATCGGGATGTATTGTATTATTAATACGAGGCTTTATGTCTGAATCAAAGTTTATTTTTTCCCTTAAACTCTTGGTTGCTCAAAATTGATTTGAGTAGGTTGAGAGGTTAAGAATCTTTTCAGGTTTTAGAAAGTTGACGAATAAGGTACCGAAGGATGCAAAAGGCAACAGATAGTTACTTAGGATTTGTTGCTTTTATTAATGTTTTGATGGACTTTCCACTATGTTATGACGTATTAGGTCTAATATGACCATTTGACTCTGATCAATCGAGGGGGTATCTTCACATACCTCTCTTGGCATAATTTGGAATAACTATATTTAATTTGTGCCTGGGACAATGATTTGGGTTATGTGGCCTGAATGTGGAACAAATTTTATTTGGAAATGTAATGAAGTAATTTGTGGTTTTGAAATCTGTATTTTGTTTCATATTCAAGTGCTTCTGATATTATTGATACCACTAACATAACCGTATTTAGTCAACGGAAGCTAATACTATAGATAACAGCAACATCTGTAGCGCTTAATTTGGGCCTCTAGATAGGGGATGTTATAGCTTGGTATCAGAGCATGGTTTATGAAATACTTTAACTAAAAAATGATTTTTGAAAACATAATCCTTAGGAATTAGAGTTAAGATCGTGGTATGGGATAACATTATAATAACATACTTGTATTTTATATATATAAGTATAAACTATATCTTTAGACTCCTATCTTAATTAGGTTATTCATCTGTATCTCACGAGATTTGAATACAAATATGGAGGGTAGAAGGAGCAGAGTAAATATCGAAGGAGATAGCAGCACCACTAACGGAAATGCCTGACCAAATGCAAGGAGAGGTCCTGGTCAGGCACAAGCTGAAAATGCTGGTGCATGAGTTCCCCAAGTGGATATGGGGGAAGTGTATCAGTTCTTTGTGAATATGGTGCAAGCTGGAGTAGCAGTAGGTGTTGTTGGACGTAACACTACGGGAGGAGGAGCTCATGAAGTTCCAGCAGTCAATCAGTATGCCAACTTGAGAAGAGATTACATCTGGCTTGGAGGGAAGTCATTCATTGGTACCAAGAATATGATTGAAGCAGAAAACTGGCTACTGCATTATGAAAGAATTTTTTCCAATTTAGGGCTAAATGATGCGTAGAAAAGAAGGTTGGCCTCAAGGTAGTTGTAGGGAGCTGCACTATTTTGGTGGAACATCGTCACTGTTGGAGTTGATGAAGAGACCGTTACTTGGGAGGAATTCAAGAAAAGGTTTTTGGAGATATTTATGTCCGCAATGGCGCAGGCCGCGTTGATAAGGAGGTTTTTAGAACTCGAGCAGGGAGATATGAGTGTGTTGGAGTACACAAGGAAGTTTGAGGAACTAGCCCGATACGGGTATGCCTTGGTGATACGTTTATTAGTAGGAATGAAAAGTATACTAGTGGATTAGGGCTAGAACTGATAAGTGCTAATTTGCTGCACTTGAGAGACCCCAGTAATGTAGTTGTTGAGATGGCAGTGAGGCAAGAAGAGGCATTGGTTGCTTAAGGAAGAAAGTGAAAGAGGCTCAGACGGGGCATGCCCAGAAGTGGAATTTTTTCCAGAGAAAGATTGCTCATAAAAAAGGAGCACAAAAGAAAAGTAAGGCTGAAGTAGTTTGTTATAACTGTAACAGGAAAGGACACAACGCCAGCGAGTGTCGGGCAAAGAAGGATAAAGGAAAAGAGGCTGGTGAAAAGAAGAATGTAATATATTTTAACTGCGACCAGGTGGGTCATTACAACAACAAGTGCCCAGAGCTAGCAAAGGAAGGAAATGGGCGAGTTTATGCTTTAATGCCCACAATCGCAAAACCAGTTGCTTAGGAAAAGGGAAAAGCTATTTTAGGAGGCTCATCGCAGATGCAGAGTATGTCTGATAGCGTATTATTTGATATTGGGGCATCCCATTCTTTTATTTCTCTACGTCTGTAGATAGACTTAACCTAGATACTTCTTACTTAGTTACTTCCTTAAGGGTTTCTAATCCAATAGGAGTTATGCAACACTTGGGATAAGGTGTGACCATCTAAAATTTGATTTGTTAGGCCATACCTTTGATTGTTGTTTGCACGTGTTTGACTTTGTGGGATTAGGATTACCATGGGGATGGATTGGTTGAGTAGATATGAGGCTAGGATATTTTTCCAAGATATAAAAATATCACTTAGTCATCCGAATTGTAGTGGTCGGATAATTTATGTCGTATAGAACCCTAGTTGTGAGGTGAATGCTTTACTGAGTGTTATGTAGTTGGAGGATGAGTTGCATCGGGTCTTCGTAGTTAGAGAATTTGCTGATGTGTTTGATCTAGTCGTTAGGTTGCCACTGAAACAAACTATTGAATTTCGAATTGATTTGGTTCCGGGAGCTGAACCGGTAAGTAGGACGCCGAGTAGGATAACACCTATAGAGATGAAAGAGTTAAAGTTGTAGTTAGTAGATCTGGAAGGCATAAGTTTCATTATGCCGAGTAGTTCGCCATAGGGAGCTTCTGAAGTGTTTGCTAGGAGGCTGGACAGATCATTAAAGCTATGCATTGATTATCGGAAGTTGAATGAGAAGATGATAAAAACCAGATATCCATTGCCGAGAATTGACAATTTATTATTCAGTTGAGTGGAGCAAAGGTATTCTCTCAGCTAGATTTGGTGATGGGATTTCATCAGTTAAGAGTTGTGACGACCCGACAATCCATACCCTTTGAATCGACAATAATCCACACATATCCGACCTAAAAAGCACAGACTGATGGAAAGTCAAGAGAAAGAAAAGAAGAGAGAAGAAGAGAAGAGAAGAAAGAGAGAAGATAGAACCAAACAGAACAATACAGAATCTCACATCGCAGCGGAAAATATATAATATCATATCAATGAACTTTACAAAATAGAAACTGTATATATATACAAATCAATTAGAGTTCAACAATCAATCAATAGTTATCAGCCTGAACAGTTATAATAACCCGTCCTTACAATTGCTGATAATATAAAACAACAGCTAAGCAATGCAGCGGATAATCAAAAAAATACGAATGTACGAAAATGAAGATCTCCAGCTATCCTGTTGAAGCTCTAAAGGCACCAAATCTGAACCTGTAAATATACTCGGTCTGACCTGAGCATTGAAAGAGAAGAATGCCAAGATCAGTCTGGTAAACCAGCAACAGAAACACATTCAACTGAATTTATTAAATTACCAAACTTATCCTTTATCAAAACAAAAGTATCTCGTAAGACAAGTCCACCCATAAACATGGACATGTTTTACCTTACGATAGCTAAAACATTTTTATATATCAAAACGTTTGATATTATTTCTAATGACATTCTTTTAAAATCACTTTTCAAATAAACTTATTCAAATAAGGTATCAATACCTGGACTAAGTCTAACGGAATATATCCGGACTGGGTCAACGGAATATACCGAACGGAATATATGATACCAAAAAGGGGTAGCTGAAATGTTTGCAAGTCATTACAAATATTTTGGCAATACAATCAAAACCGTAAATCTCGTATTGGGATTGGATTTCCAACATGATAGGAAACTAGTGGAAAGATCAATCTATATCCACGGCTTACGTCCATGACTCAGACGCCATTATACAACAATACAAATGGCTAAAAGTGGATACAATCTGCGAATAACATCCAAGGACTCGGATTCGGACTTCGTGCATCTCTTCCATGAGGCCTAGATGTATCTGGTACCTTAGGCTCAGAATATCTGATAATCAAAATCACAACTATCCGAAATGCGAACATACATATGACCGCATAGAATCCCATCATAACCGGGATGTGAGGCTCGCGAGGCTATGATTACCTTTCACATATCACATATCGCATCACTTTGAATACTACATGGCCATTTCCGTTGACTACTAATTGCTTTCCACAAAAATACGACCCTTAAGCTCATACGTCTCAAGGAGGGTGTTAAGCTAAGAGAAGTTGCATTCTCCTCCACCACTGATGTACGTTTGTGAAAACCAATATACGTAATCTATAGAAATGCAATGTCTGACAAACATCCATACAAGTTGTCCAGAAATAGGACAAACTGAAGGTACTTTCCTACCACATCCTGTCGGGAAATCCATAGGATTAGTAGCGAATAGTCCTCGCATTGGATATCATAATGAAGAGACCACTACTGCTATATATGTATATTGGGATTTTAACTCCAAACGATCAACTAGCAGTCCCCCATTATGAAAATCCAGAATATCAATATCATCATAAGCAACCTGCACAATCGTCGCATATACATTGGTCCGAAGTGGTTTTCAAATAAATTTGATCCCGGTCCCTTCCTACCAACAACGCAAAAGCGTTTCTCAACCTCACGTAGAAACTAAATCTCATAGACTTATCACGTTTCCAACTTTTAACTTGCTATTCCTTCAGGCCAAGAAGGAAGCTCGATAGATAGGAGTAATACTCCGCACTATACGAACCAACATCCTCAACACAAACAATAATCAAGCCTACACAAAAGGCTAGTACTAAGTGTGCGACTATATAGTTCCTACACCAAGTCGAGAAACTAAAATTTGGCCAAGTTCGGTAGTCGGTTATTTAACTATCAAAGCAAACAAACAAGTCTTTAGCACCATAAGAATCACTAGGCCCTTTCAATTAATATTTTGTTAATTAAATTACTTGACAAATATCCACTTCAAATTATCTTTAAAAAAGATATAATTCCCAAAACCATTTCAACATTGGAAAACATTTTTATATACTTATTAGATAATAAGTAATTCACAAATCAATTTATTTTCAACACTTAAAAAATATTACATATACTTAAAATCATGATTAAGCGTATATTTTATTCTTTAAGAAAAACGTTCTCTTTAACATCTATTATTTGGGTCAAAACGAATGTTCCGTAAAACATCGTTACGACAACCCAAAATCACTAGTATAGGGATTCGAAAGTTATATAGATATATAAACGCCAATACTATATAAAAACATTTTCTTTCGAAAATCATTTACTACAACAACAATGTTATAGTCCATCATTTCCTTATTTCTCGAAAACGTCCATTTCAACAATGAATGTTGAAATCTATGGTTTCGATATTCAACACATTTTAAAACAACTTCAAATCGTTTAACTCCATTTAAAAGATCACTTTCAAAACATTTACTTCATTTCAAAAGATTATTCACTGTCCAAAATCGTGAATATAGTTTGTTCACCAAATCCAATACTTCTACACATTTTATTTTAAAGTGAAATCCACTATCCAAAATCATGGATTTAATACCTAATCAAATTTATTACTATTGCACTTATATTAAAGGATTATCCACTGTCCAAAGTCGTGGATATAATTCCTTTAGTACCTATTTTAATTAACTTATCAAATTCAATTGATTTCGGATTTATAAAACAATGTTTATAAATTCCGTCTCTATTTATAAAAACTTCAATTTATAAAATCCCTTTATTCACCAATTCTATATATATCTTACTTATATTCCAAAGTCCAATTTATAAGTTAATTACTTATAATCCATTTATTTACAAACCCATTCATTTTATAAATTCACAATTATAAATCTTATTTACTTATAAAAATCCATTTATAACTTCATTTTAAACACTTTCAAAACTCCTTTATAATTTCATCACTTTGATTTATAAAAATTCAATTTCGTAAATCTTATATACATATATACCGTTTATTATAACTTCAAAAATCTCCATTTAAACTATTTTACAAAATAGTTCATTTCATATTCCAAAAATCATATTTTACTATTTTTTCAAGAACTCGTAACTTTTATACATAAAAGTTATAATATCTATTTATTCAAAATAAATTCAATTCCTTTAACACTTCAAAATTCAACAAAACGTATATTTTCAAAATCACTTGAAAATCCTTTTAAATTCGAAAATCATCACTTTAACATTTTTAAAATTCTAAAAATAGGCCCAATGCTGCAACACCACTAAATATAACAATCACGCCATCCAAAACATCATATATCATATGATAACAGAATATATAACAATATCTGCAAATAAATCAATACTGGTGAGGAATCCAATTGGATCCCTCCAACATGTCACCTGCAACAAATATATATATTAGAATATGTGTACAATGTCCGCTTCAACGCAGACGTGCGTACAAAGGGTCATCCGCTCATACATGGGAATGTATAGGGTCATTTGCTCCACTAGGCAGGTATATATCCAAATACCAATCAATATATCATATATCATCCAAAATATCATCAATCATTATATAATAAATTATTTCTCACTTATATAAAGATATCAGTGAGTCAGAAAGAGTGAGTTGTACTCACATTGATTCCAATAGCAGTTGCAGTATTTTATTCCGAATAAAATTAAACAACCATTTAATTTTACCCAAAATTTATACTAGCTCAAATAAATCCCAATCCAGCTCCATAATGTAGTGCTCGTCAATATGATTCCAATGCAATTCGTTTCGCTAGAAATGGATCTCGTATAAAAAAGTTATAGTGTTTAGAAGTTTATTCGATTTTTAATATAATTAGTTTCACAAATTTTAATTATTTTTAAGCCCTAACCAAATCAAGGCCATTCATTCTTGGATTAGAAAATCTGGTTGTTCCATTGTTTCTTCCCCTTTGTTCGAATTCGAACGTGATAACCATAGCCGCCACATTTTATTGAATTTTCGCAACCTCCACACGACCCTAGGGGTCGATCAACCACCACCAAGGTGATCGCCTACTCGAGCTTCACCCACGGCTACAACATCAGGGAGCTCGATCACCATCTCGTCGTGATAAACGACCCCAAACACACGGCACTTCCCTCGAGATCCAGGCCAATCCGTAGATCTAATACTCATCATCGCCGTATGGATTTGTCGATCTCGCTTAGCTCTCCAATTCACATGTTAAAGGTTTCTTGAATCGATTTATGGATTGGAAGAAATTAAAGGAAGAATTTGGGAAGATTTCAGCCATTAATATTTTGATGGTGGCTGTAACCTAGAAGACTCGGGTTTTGATGCAAATGAAGAAAAATAGGTCTTCATATAGAAAATTGCAAAACACTATGCAACTTGAAAATTTTCGAACTCGAAACAAAACATGCCGCCCGGCGTTTATAAGGTTTTACCCCTATTCCAAACGCAATGCAATATATATCAAGAGCCAATTCGATCGTATTTGGAAGATAGGTTTTCGAATCGACTATTTAAATTTAAAATTCACTTTAATGAATTTCTACGCGTTTTAGCTTGCCACGGACAAACCGTAAATCCGATTGACACGAAATTTAAAATTTACAATAATTTAACATTACGGATCCAATGAAACTAGTTTCGTAGAAATCTGAGACTGTTTGAAAAATGGCTATATTTACTCGTCGATTAAATATTAAAATATTCAATTTCTACAATTTAACTTTTAATTCAATTTCAAAAGTTCTCTAATATCATTCTAATTCAAATAGAATTTAAAAACAACTTTATAAATCATTTTTATTCATTTTAAATTCAATTTCCAATTATTTACGCAATTTCAAATATTAAAAAATCAATTTAATTATCCAATTAAATCTAGATATTCGAAATATAACTATTCAGCTTATTAAAATACTTGTGAATATTTAAAATAAATTAAATATATGAATTTCAAATGATAGAAATTCTAGGTCGTTACAAGAGTGGCGGAGGATAGCATTCTTTTGGCGGCGTTTAGAACGAGATATGGATCGTACGAATGGTTAGTTATGTCATTTGGACTAACTAATGCGCCGACATTCTTTGCGGATCTGATGAGTAGGATTTTTCAAGAGCATCTGGAGTTTTGTGTTGGTTTTCATTAGTGACATTTTCATATACTCTAAGGATAAGGAGGAGCATGAAGTTCATCTCAGAGTCGTGCTTGAGACGTTGAGGGAGCATTAATTGAAGGCTAAGTTTACGAAGTGTCATTTTTGGAAGAAGAAAGTGAAGTTCCTTAGTCATGTCATCTTTGAGAAAGGGTTTTCTGTAGGTCCGACTAAGATTGAAATGGTGAACAATTGAAAAAGACCCGAGACGGTGATCGAGATAAAGAGTTTCCTTGAATTGGCTAGATATTATCGAAGATTTATAAAAGATTTTTAGCGAATAGCAGCATTGATGACTAAGCTTACGCGAAAGGATGTGAAGTTCATGTGGGATGATAAGTGTGAAGAAAGATTCCAGAGCTTGAAATATTTATTGACCCTTGCACCGGTGTTAGTGGTTCCGGAGGGGAATCAAGATTTAGTTTTTTATATAGATGCGTGTGGAATTGGATTGGGAGCTATGTAGATGCAAAGGGGTAAAGTAATTGCTTATGCTTCTAGACAGCTCAGACCACATGAAGGTAGGTATCCAATACATGACTTGGAGTTAGTTGTCGTTATATTTGCGTTAAAGGTGTGGAGGAATTATCTTTTTAGAGAGCAATTTGCGCTATATACTAATCATAAGTCGTTAAAGTATTTGTTCTCTCAAAATGAGTTGAATATGAGACAGCAGAGATGGTTGGAGTTTATTGCTGCCTGTGATTTTGGAATCGAGTATACATCAGAAAAAAGAAACAACGTAGTCGATGCAGTCTATCGAAAACATTAGAATGTAGTATTAGCTATGATCACTGAGTGGAAAGACTTGGAGGCATTATCGTCTTGTAGTGTATGATTTAAGTCTGGGGTAGGATCGAGTGCAGGAAATATTGTATTTTCTTATTTAGAAGTCTGACCAGTAATGATTGAGAAGATAGCTTCTAAGTAAGGGGAGGACCCAATATTGGCTAAGCGAATCAGGATGTTGAAGGAAGGAATGGAGAGAGATGACCTAAAGGATTTCAATCTTGACCACAATGGGTAGTTGAGAAAGAAAGGAAGGTTATGTGTTCCGAATGTAGGAAACATTAGGATTGAGGTTTTGGATGAGTGCCATCGTTCGAAGTATCCATCCAGGATGAACAAAAATGTATCAGGACATGAAGAGAAATTTCTAGGAAGGTATGAAACAGGATATTGGATTGTGTGTTGAGCAATGCTTGAATTGCCAACGTGCAAAAGCTGAACAGTAGAAGCCAAGTGGATTTCTTCAACAGTTAGAGGTTCTGTTATGGAAATTGTATTCAATGTCCATGGATTTTATTAATAGGTTGACGAAATCTAGTAGGGGAAACGAAATCTTACTAGTCATAGTGGATAGACTGACTAAGAGTGCTCATTTTATTCTGGCAAAGTCAACTAGAACGGCACCGGATTTGGCAAAGTTATTCATGAAGAATGTAATTAGGCTGCACGGGATTCCTATTAGAATTGTCAGTGATAGTGATTCTTTATTTACTAGCAAGTTCTGGAAAAGTCTATAGGAAGCATTAGGAACCAAGATTAACATAAGTACCGCTTACCATCCACAGACAGATGGGCAAACGAAAAGAGTTAACAAAATCTGGAAAGATTTGTTAAGAGCTTGCATATTAGATTTTAGGGGATCATGGGAAGGCCATCTTCATCTAGTCGAGTTCTCATATAACAGTAGTTATTATACTAGTATTGGGATGACGCTGTAACGACCCAGGATTTTGACAATATTATCTTATCATTTTAAAAGTGAATAAGACTCTTAGCCATTTACCAGTTATTTATATATATGTGTGTATTGTGTAGGAAACTATGATTTAAAAATTTAAAATAAAGTCGTTCAGAAATATTTAAAATAAAATCTATCTTATTTAATTAAATTAAAATGCTCTACCATATTAACATTTAATCTAGATATATGCATATGGATGTAATATAGATAATAATGTTTAAAATAAAATCAATCTTGCCAATGCTAAATATAAGTATAAAATATATGAATATAAATTAAATGTTTGATAGTTAAACTTTAAATAGAAATATAAACTAAGGATTTATGTTAGTAATAAATTATATTGTTATATGGAAACATAAGATAATTCTAGAAATATATAACCTATGAAATACATGTGTATGCAAGGCAAGAAAAAAAAGAAACAAAAATATGTACATACAAAAATCAAATGGGATAAGGCTGTAAACTTGTAAGGAAGCATTGTATTTAATACTATCATCTCAGCACAAAACAAGGTCATTCGAAATGTTGAAAAAATCATTTCAATTTCAGAAAATCTTGCTTGTCAAAGACACAAAAATCTGACCAAAGAAATAAGCTTGTACCAGAAGACACCTACCCTATAAAAACCAGTTTTATTTATATATACATCTAGGCTAGTTCCTGCTCGTTCAAAAACAAATCAAACCAGAAAAAGAAAAAAAAAGCATCATCATTTTACAAAACTCAAATATAATTCAGTTAAACAAAGTAAGCAAGAAGATTTTCCAGGAAATCAAGTTAGCATTTGCTTTTCAACACAGTATTGCTCTCTGTTCAAAAATTTTACGGGTGAGTAAACATATCATTTTTAAACTTAAACCTGTGCATCTATTTCATAAATAATGTTGTGCTTTGCTGTATATTTTTAAGCAAGAAATCATGTACATATATGATTGTACTGTGAATTCTTGTGTGGTCTGTTCTTCCTTGTCCTTAGTTACAGAGTTGAATATGTAATCAAAATCCAAAATATTATCATCCAACCTTTGTTAGGCTTAAGGTATCAAACAAAACAAGTTTGTTTAAACTTAAATCATGGCCTAGAATTTGTTTTAAGCTTGATAGTGAAATATTGACTCTGTACATTCAATTTTACGGTGAAAAGACAATCATACGATAATTTCAAATATTTTAAAATATTAATTTGATTATATAACTTGAATCAACATTCAAAGATAGAATTTTTAAACTAAAATGGTAATTTTTAGTTGAGTAGGTAAAGAGCAGTGCATAGTTGAACTGGGAATGGGTTTTACCAATTTTCTGGTGATCGGAGTTATACTGGGTGACGAGACTTTGCACGAAGCAAGCTTGGCCATCGATGAAGTTAGGAAAATTGTTAAATAAATTTTCTATTGCAAGAAATGATGGGGCGAGACCAGACTAGGGTTTAACAGTCAAGTTTCGGAGGTGGTCGAAAACGAGGTGATTTCATCACCTCTGATTGATCGAGTTGCATA
The DNA here is from genome assembly GCA_030765085.1 of Allium cepa. Classification (NCBI taxonomy): domain Eukaryota; kingdom Viridiplantae; phylum Streptophyta; class Magnoliopsida; order Asparagales; family Amaryllidaceae; genus Allium; species Allium cepa. The sequence goes on along the minus strand of CM060934.1, from coordinate 949,420,360 downwards.
AAATTCATGGGGATGGTAGAATGGAGAATCGGTGAGGTGAGGCCAGAATTGTATCGCCTCCGGTGGTCGGCGTGAGTGAGGCGAAGCGTTTTTATAGGGTGAGTTCAAGTTCCAGGTTTCGAATGGAATACTTAATTTCGATCTGGAAATTTTGGCATCAGATGATCTTTGTTTTCGATTGTAGCGCTAGTTTGCGACTCGTTGGAGGATTCGTGGTTCGCCAGAGCGCCGGCGAGGCATCGTGCACGTGCACGGCCTTGAGATGGTGTCAGCAAGTTTTCGGCCATGGGCAACTCGAGTTGTTCCTCGAGTAAATGAAGAGCATGCTTTGGGTTGGAACCCGAGTACATGAGCATGCTTACCTATTATAGTTTAAACTTTAACTTAACTGAAGAAAAAAAGGAGAATAAGAAGAAAAGTATGTGAAGTCGAAGGAAGAGAACTCGGGAAAATGGGTGAAAAAATCGGGTTGTAACTGAGTAACTTGAGATTTTTCTCGGGTTTTGTTTCAAAAAGGTTAAGCCTAATAAATTTAAAGTTAACGTTGTTAAACAAATTTTAGTATTAATGAAGTAATTAATGTTTGACAATTTTAATTTAAGAACTTATTTTAAGCTTAATGATTTAAGTAAATACTTAAGAACTTTTGAAATCTTAATTAATATTTTAATTAAGTAGTTAACTTAAGATAAGTGTTAAAGTTAATTACCATTAAAGTTTTCAAATTAATAATAACTTGATTTCAAAATTATTAAGGAAGATTGTAAAATGTTAAATAGGAAGATAATGAAGATAAATTATTATCATTAATTAATTATTTTAAAAAGGGAATGATTAATTAATTTATGCTTGTAATTAATTATGTGATTAGCGATTAAATCAATTTGTAATTAAAGATTGGTTAATTAATAATTAAGTGTTTAAATAATTTATAATTAAGAATTGTAAGTTAGCTAATTAAAGTTAACTAATAAATAATCAATTAGTAGTTAATTTATTAAAAAATTAATTATGGATTAATGATCAATTAATTAGTAATTAATGATTAATTAATTAATAATTAAGAAGTAATGAATTAAGTCATTAAGGTTTAATAAATTGAGTAAGAAGTAATTAATAAATTAAATGGTATGAAATGAAACAATTAATTAATTAATGATTTATCGAGCAGAATTAAAGATGCTTGCTTATGGATGATTATAAGTAGAATATCTGGATTTGTGATATCTATTTGGTGATATTCTGTGATACTTTGTGATATTCTTTGATATATCTGTGATGTTTGAGTATGATTTATCAGTGATAAATGCTATGTGAATTCAAAGTATTGAATTAAATTGTTTTGTAACAACCCGCATATTTATCGATTTTATATTTAAATATTTTATCGTTAATCGGATATCGGTCCGAAAAGCTACTTTTTGCAAACGGTCAAATTAGGACTCGAGACCACTTCCATTGTGTTCGAAATGCCGTTTACAACTTTTTTAAGTATAAACATTGATAGGTTTGGAGTTAGTGGAATTTCACTAACTTTTTCCGCTTTGGACTTTGGGTTAGTTTAGCCTATTAAGCCCAAGTTCCAACCCACTTCTCCTCACTCTTCATAAATTCCTAACTAACTTGAAATTTTCATCAATGGTGAAGAGAATGGGAAATTAAAACTCCAAGCTCAAATTTAATTGCTAATCCAACATTTAACTCCAAATTCAAGTAGAAGATATTGGATTCAAGCTTTAGATTACTTCTCCATTGGCTTCAAGCTTCATCTTCATCCATTTTAGTGAAAAGGTGAGATTTTTATCTCACACTCTTGCTTATAACTATCTTGGACTGTTGGGAATGGTTTCCTATCACTTTAACATGCACATTTGCATTTGGTTTGGATTGGATTGGCCAAAAACTCCACTTTTTAGTGTTTTTGGTGAATTTCCAGCCTTAGGTCGTTCTGGACCCTTAGGTCGCTCGGGTTCGTGGCTTGCGCGCGTGGAAAAGTCGCCTGGACGTTAGGTCGTAGGTCGCTCGCGAGTTAGGCCTTAAGCCGAAGGTCGTTCGCGAGTTAAGCCTTAGGTCGTTTGGCCTTTATAACGTTAGGTCGCTCGCGTGTTAAAACTTTAGGTCGCGCTGGCCTTAAGTCGTAGGTCGTCTCCGACCTAATATTGCCTCTGCTATTTCACTAGGTCGCGCAGGCCTTAGGTCGTAGGTCGTAGGTCGTGAGTCTCCTAGGTCGTAGGTCGCTCGGTCCTACTTCTGTCCCTAAGTCGCGTAACCCTATCACCTTTAGGTCGTTAGGCCTTTATGTCGTTAGGTCGTTACACCTATAACCCGTTAAGTCGCGAATACCTTTAGGTCGTGAACCTCATTAGGTCGCAAACCTCTTTAGGTCATCTGTCCCTTAAGCAGTTAGGTCGTTCGACCTGTGATGCCTTAGGACGTTTGACCCGTGTTACGTTAGGTCGCGTAACCCCTTAGGTCGCTTGACCTTGTTTCCTGTTAGGTCGCGTGACCTTATTTTTCTTAGTTCGTGAACCTTATTAGGTCTCTCATCCTTAGCTCGCGTACCTTCTTAGGTCGCACACCCCTTTGGGTCGTTAGACCTCATTTTTGTTTTAGGTCGTAGGCCGCTTGTCTTCACTAGGTCGTACCGTTTTGGACGGGGCGCTACCCCGCACCCCGCCGGGGGCGCTGCCCCCTGGACCCGTGCGACCTGACCGGGCAGGTCGAACCCCGTAGCAGGGGCGTTGCCCCCGCACCCCCACCTTGGGGGGTTGCCACCCCCCTGGACCCCCCCCTCCGTAGGGGATCTTATCTGAAAAACATTCAACGGAACTTGTTGAGCTGATTTCCTTGGATTTTTATCACATCTTCGAATGTGATCTTTGTGATTGATTGTTTCTACAATCGCTTCTTTGATTTGTCACTTTAAAATATAAAGGTTTCAATACTAGTAGTAAATATCAAAACTCTTTCAACAAAATGATTTCAACTCTATTTTTAATAACAAAGCTCTTTTCTTAACCCGTTTTCCAATCTATTAGTATATACGAACCTTTACCTCACTCGGATGAGAAATCTAATTAAACGGCATAGTAAAACAAGTGGTATGAAACGCTTGCGTTTGCTTCGTCGGTTAATTCTTGGACTTGTTCGATTGAACCTCTAGTGACAATTTTATTAGTGAAGATTTACAGTATGTTCGTAAGTATTTAAGTTAAGCTAGTGGTTATGGGACATGAAACTAAACTTTTATATTTACTAACTTAGTGTAATTGACACTTCTCGTTGATCATGATGATCATTTTATGATTTAGACTAGCAATTGTGCGATGTCTCTTTGTTTGCAAGGTTAGACTAGACCTCATTGGTGTGATTCCGACTCACACATATCTCTTTGTCCGCAAGGTTAGTCTAGACACCATTTGTGTGATTCCACTCACACATACCTTTTTGTTGCGAGGTTAGGCTAGACACCATTTGTGTGATTCCACTCACACATACCTTTACGCTTTTTGGTTAGCCTAGACCTCATCTGGGTGATTCCGACTCACCCATATGGGGTAGCTCCCCATGGTCTTCGGACCGTCATGTGATAGGCCTCTTTCCCTTTTTCTGTGATTTCTGGATTTCTTGTGTTGATTTCTGGAATTTATGTCATTGACTTGTTATGAGTACAAGTTTAGGGTATGATGCCCTCTTTGGATCTTTGAGAAGATTCTTGTGATATCGATTTATCTCTTATTGATTGATCTTCTGTTGATCATCATTTGCATACTTATAGTAGTATGTCAGTATGGATATTTTATGTTTATGCCATATCTTTTATTTTATACCATGTCATCTGATATTTATAGCTCGACTGATCCATTTATTATTTTCTTAAATAATACTCGGGTCAGACCGAGATGTTACAGGTGCTTCTGCTTGACTTCTTCCCGGGATTTGCTACTCTGACTTTTGGCTAACTATTTAGATTAGCAGTTTTTGTTGTATACACTTGAGACATAGACTCATAGTTGTATTCTTTTGTACAGCACGTTTGCTATTCTTTTGTATTATTGTGGATCTTTTTGACCACTACTATGATGTACACTTTCATGTGCTAGTTATATATTCATATCTTCTTCCGCCTCTGTGATATGGATGTCTGTGACTGATTTGTGTTATGGTTATTTCTATGTTTGTTTCCGAAGATTATTTATAGCCACCGTGTGATAAGCAATCACATGGACGGTCGCTCCTCAACAGCCTTATTTTCCGTGCTAGTTGACAGCACTATACCGTAGTGTTCTTGGCTAGCGTGGGTATAGAGGTGGGGCGTCACATGTTTAAACTATTAAACAAGTTGACTTTAAAATGGCGTTTGGATTTCGATGAGACCAGGATCGGGTTTGCCACATTACAGCATGATAGGGGGTTCTCGCTTTGCGTTAGGTGGCGAACGGGAGACTGTTACCCCTACATGTCCCCGGGGTTAGTATAAGGCCTTGTGGGGTTGGTTGCGAGTCGAGAGGCTGGCCATAAAAGCAATCTCGAGGTATCACTGTGAGCCACGGCGGAGCTGGGATGGTTGAAAATCCTACCGGTCGAGTGAGCCGCTACCGATGGTTGAAAAGCCTAGGTCGTCACAGTTGGTATCAGAGCGTAAGTTGAGATAATACCTAGGCTCTGAAGTAGTATTTACCTTGAGAGTGCGTATTTGTATTTTTATATAACTATATACCTATCTAAATTTGTTGAGTTACCTGTTCAGATGGCCAACATGAGTTCTAAAAGGAGATGCAGAGGTAGGGGCAGTACCTCGACTGATAATGGACGAACTCAAACTGCTAGTGAGGCTGTAGATCCAGTATCGCCTCAAGTTAGTTTTGATGCTTTATGTAAAGACTTTACCAACCTTGGAGGTAAACCATTTAATGGGTCAGAATCAATAATTGAGGTTCAAGCTTCGCTACGCTCATGTAAGCGCATCTTTAAGAGTATGAAATTGTCTGATGAACGGAAAAGGGAAATGGCTTCATGGCATATTCAAGAAGGTGCTGCAGCCTGGTGGGATGCAGCGGTAGAAAATATCTCTGAGGACAATATTTCATGGGAAAGATTTAAAGAGTTGTTTTAGGAGAAATTCATGCAAACAGCAGGGAAAACTCGTCTGTACCGGGATTTTCTGAATATGAAGAAAGGTAGCATGACTATAGCAGAGTATGAGACCAAATTCAATGCACTTTCTTGTTATAGACCAGGGCTCATTGATACTCCCCTCAAAAAGAATGAAATGTTTGTGCAAGCATTGAGGCCGGAATTTCATGAAAGATGACGGCGCACTTGAAAGGATCTTTTATTGAGTTAATTGATATGGCTCTGAGATATGAGGATTTGATGAACAAGAAACCAGTGGCACCAATAGCAGAATCGTGAGGGAATTTTGCTAATCCAAATAAGAGGAAGTTCAATCCCAACTGGAGGAAGCAGATAAAGAAGAAGATTGGAAGCAATAACTGACCTCGCAAATGCCATATATGTCAACAAGAAGGTCACTTGGCGAATAAGTATCCCAGGAAAGGATTTCAGCAGCAGCAACAGTCGCATCAAAGTGGACCGGGTTCGGCTTTGGTTCAGAGATCTCTATGCTTTAATTGCTACCAACCAGGTCATATGATAAAGGATTGCCCGCTATTTCATAAAGCTCAGTAGAATAAGGTATTTGCTTTGGAGGGTGCACCATCTACTTCATCTAAAGGCAAGGGAGTATTGGAAGGTACATTACTTTTAGATGGAAAATATATTAAAGTTTTATTTGATTCGGGTGCTTCTTTGAGTTTTATTTCTCTGGAATCTGTAGAGAAGTTCTTTCTTACCCCTAGTGTTGTTGAACATCCCATCTTCGTATCTTATCCTATATGAGGGGTAACCAAATTAGATATGATCTGTAAGGATTTGAGGATTTCCTATCTGTCCCATAGTTTTTCTTGTGACCCTTCTGTGTTGGATTTTAAGGGGTTTGACCTTATATTGGGGATGGATTGGCTCGACAAGTATAAGGCTGCCCTGAATTGTGATGAGAGAACAGTTTCATTGGAAACCGATCTGGGTAAGATTGCTAAAGTGGTGTGTGATAATTCTGAAATTCACTTGAGTAGTCTTTTACATGGAGTTGAGACTTGTCAAGAGAGGATTGAAGATATCAATGTGGTCCAAGATTTTTCAGATGTATTCGAGGAAGTCAAGCGTTTGCCTCCGCATCGAGAGATAGAGTTTCGCATTGATTTGGTTCCAGGAGCAGTACCAGTGATTCAACCTAGTAGAAGGATGGCTCCTAGAGAGAGGGTGGAGTTAGTTAAGCAAACTTAGGATCTTTCGGAGAAGGGATTGATTAGGCCCATTTTTTCTTGTTGGGGTTCTACTGCGATGTTTGTCACCAAGTTGGATGGATCGCTAAGGTTCTGTGTTGACTGTAGAGAACTGAACAAAGTGACCATTCGAATAAAACATCATCTTCCTCATATTGTTGATTTGTCTGACCAGTTGCATGGAGCTTCTGCCTTTTCTCAACTGGATTTAGCATCAGGTTTCCATCAGTTAAGGGTAGCTGAGGGCAGTATCCCCTTGACTGCATTTAGGGGACCAAATTGTTTCTATGAGTGGTTGGTTATTCCTTTCGAGTTAACCAACGCTCCTGCTTACCTTGTCGATCCGATGAACCGAGTCTTTCGAGATCTATTGAATAAGTTTGTTTTGGTGTTCATCGATGATATTCTGGTCTATTCTAAGTCTGAAGAAGAGCACAAGCAGCATTTGAGAATAGTGTTGGAGACACTGAAGAGGCATGTTTTGAAGGCGAAATTCTCTAAGTGCCATTTTTGGAAATCGGAAGTCAAATTTTTGGGGCACATTGTTTCTGGAGAAGGTATTTCTGTAGATCCAGCGAAGGTTGAGACTATTCTGCAGTGTAAGCAACTGCAGACCCCGACTGAAGTTCGTAGTTTTCTAGGATTAGTTGGCTACTACAGGAAGTTTATCAAAGACTATTCCAAGATTTCTTCGCGTCTAACTCAGTTGACAAGGAAAGGAGCTAAGTTCAAATGGACACCCCAGTGTGAAGAGGCTTTCCAGGAGGTGAAGACGAGGCTAACCAGTGCACCTGTGCTAGCTATTTCGGATGGGAAAAGAAAATTTGAGGTTGACACAGATGCCTGTATAGTTGGACTGGGAGCAGTTTTGATGTAGAATGGAAGAGTAATTGTGTATGCGAGTCGGCAATTAAAGCCACATGAAAGATACTACGCTACGCACGACCTTGAGTTGTTAGCCATTGTTTTTGCTTTGAAGATATGGAGGCACTATCTTTTGGGAGAGAAGTTCGAGTTATTCACGGACCACAAACCGTTGAAATATCTTTTCTCTCAAAAGGATCTTAATCTAAGGCAGTATCGATGGGTCGAGTTTCGCGCATCATATGATTTGGATATTCTGTATACACCGGGAAAGACGAATATTGTGGCCGATGCTCTTAGCAGTAATGCAGTTTTGTCTCTTTTGGAAGTTGTTCCGTCTCTCAAGGAAAGAATCATAAGCAAGGAAATGGAGGATAGATCCTTTGAGGAACTGATTCTTGGAACCAAGGATGGTCAATATTCGGATTTCAAGGTGGACGATCAAGGTGCTTTGAGGATTAATGGTTGTTTGTGTGTACCTAATATAGATGGATTGAGGCAAGAAGTCTTAACTGAGTGTCATCGCTCCAGGCTGAATATCCACCCGGGAATCTCAAAGATGTATAAGGATATGAGAAGGGTTTTCTGATGACTGAGCATGAAGAGAGATGTAGCTGCTTTGTCAATAATTGTTTTATCTATCAGCAGGTTAAAGGAGATCAGCAGATGTCAGCCGGATTGTTGCAGCCTTTGGAAGTTCCAGAGTGGAAATGGGAGATGATTTCGATGGGTTTCATCGACGATTTGCCTAGAACCAAGAAAGGAAACGAAGGAATATGGGTTACAGTGGACCGGTTAACTAAAAGCGCCCATTTTATACCCGTTAAGGCAACTCGTATACAGCTTCTCTAGCAGAGATTTTCTTGAGAGAGATAGTCAGATTGCATGGTGTTCCTGTTAGCATAGTAAGTGATCGTGATCCTATCTTCACCAGCAAATTCTGGAAGGCGCTGCAATCAGCTATGGGAATGGGTTTGAGACTGAGTACAGCCTATCATCCTCAGACAGATGGGCAGACAGAGAGGCTGAATCGTATTCTTGAGGATATGCTGCGAGCTTGTGTTTTGGATTTTTGTGGATCGTGGGAAGACCATCTTCATCTAGTAGAATTCTTATATAATAACAATTACCAGGCGAGTATTAAGATGGCTCCCTATGAAGCTTTATATGGAAGACCGTGTAGACCCCCATCCTATTGGATAGAGTCGAGAGAACGCCTTGTGCTTGGACCAGATTTGATTCGTGAAGCTTCTGCAAAAGTTGAGCTTATCAAGAAACGGATGAAAGCTGCTCAGGACCGTCAGAAGAGGTATGCAAATAAAAGGCGAAGACAACTGGAATTTGAGATCGGAGATTTAGTCTTTGTCAAAGTTTCCCCGATCAAAGGAGCTATTAGATTCGGAAAGACGGGAAAACTTTCCCTCGAGATATATTAGTCCATTCCGGGTGCTGGAAAGGATTGGTGCTATGGCTTACCGAATTGAGATGCCAGAAAGGATGTTTGAAATTCATAATGTATTTCATGTATCCCATCTAAGGAAGTTTGTCCATGACCCATCATTGGTTGTAGAACCAGTAGTCCAGGAAGATTTGGAGGTCGAGCCAAATTTGACTGTGGGCAGGAATCCTGTTCAGATTGTTAATCAAGACGAGAGGCAACTCAGGAGCAAAGTAGTGAAGCTCGTCAAAGTACAGTGGAGCGAGGATTCCAGAAATTGTACCTGGGAAACACTAGATAGCCTTAGAAAAGCCTATCCGGATTTGTGTCTGGATAGCTAATGATGTTTGTTAGGATAGATTGTTTGGTTGTTTGCCGATGTATGGATGATATGTATGTTTGGGTTGTTGATATAAAAGATTTTAGATTATCTTTTGTTTTAAACTTCAGGGACAAAATTATTTTAAGGGGAGAGGAATGTAACGACTCGGGATTTTGGCAATATTATCTTATCATTTTAAAAATGAATAAGACTTTTAGCCATTTACCAGTTATTTATATATATGTGTGATTGTGTAGGAAACTATGATTTGAAAATTTGAAATAAAGTCGTTCAAAAATATTTAAAATAAAATCTATCTTATTTAATTAAATTAAAACGCTCTACTTTATTAACATTTAATCTAGATATATGCATATGGATTTAATATAGATGATAATGTTTAAAATAAAATTAATCTTGCCAATGCTAAATATAAGTATAAAATATATAAATATAAATTAAATGTTTGATAGTTAAACTTTAAATAGAAATAAAAACTAAGGGTTTATGTTAGTAATAAATTATATGGTTATATGGAAACATAAGATAATTCTAGAAATATATAACCTATGAAATACATGTGTATGCAAGGCAAGAAAAAAAAGAAACAAAAATATCTACATACAAAAATCAAATGGGATAAGGCTGTAAACTTGTAAGGAAGCATTGCATTTAATACTATCATCTCAGCATAAAACAAGGTGATTCGAAATGTTAAAAAAATCATTTCAATTTCAGAAAATCTTGCTGGTCAAAGAGACAAAAATCTGACCAAAGAAATAAGCTTGTACCAGAAGACACATACCCTGTAAAACATGTTTTCTTTATATATACATCTAGGCTAGTTCTGCTAGTTCAAAAACATAGCAAACCAAAAAAAGAAAAAGAAAGCATCATAATTTTACAAAACTCAAATATAATTCAGTTAAACAAAGTAAGCAAGAAGATTTTCCAGGAAATCAAGTTAGCATTTGCTTTTCAACACAGTATTGCTCTCTGTTCAAAAATTTCATAGGTGAGTAAACATATCATTTTTAAACTTAAACCTGTGCATCTGTTTCATAAATAATGTTGTGATTTGCTATATATTTTTAAGTAAGAAATCCTGTACATATATGATTGTACTATGAATTCTTGTATGGTCGGTTCTTCCTTGTCCTTAGTTACAGAGTTGAATATGTAATCAAAATCCAAAATATTATCATCCAACCTTTGTTAGGCTTAAGGTATCAAACAAAACAAGTTTGTTTAAACTTAAATCATGGCCTAGAATTTGTTTTAAGCTTGATAGTGAAATATTGACTCTGTACATTCAATTTTACAGTGAAAAGACAATCATATGATAAATTCGAATATTTTAAAATATTAATTCGATTATATAACTTGAATCAAAATTCAAAGATATGATTTTTAAAACTAAAATGGTAATTTTTAGTTGAGTAGGTAAAGAGCAGTGCATAGTTGAACTGGGAATGGGTTTTACCAATTTTCTGGCGACCAGAGTTATACTGGGTGACGAGACTTTGCACGAAGCAAGCTTGGCCATCGATGAAGTTAGGAAATTGTTAAATAAATTTTCTATTGCAAGAAATGATGGGACGTGGCCAGATTAGGGTTTAACACTCAAGTTTGGGAGGTGCTCGAAAACGAGGTGATTTCGTTATCTCTGATTGATCGAGTTGCATAAAATTCAAGGGGATGGTAGAATGGAGAATCGGTGAGGTGAGGCCGGAGTTGTATCACCTCCGGTGGTCGGCGCGAGTGAGGCAAAGCGTTTTTATAAGGTGAGTTAGAGTTCCAGGTTTCGAATGGAATACTTAATCTCGATCTGGAAATTTTGGCATCGAGATGATCTTTGTTTTCGATTGTAGCACTAGTTTGCGACTCGTTGGAGGATTCGTGGTTCGCCAGAGCGTCGGTGAGGTGTCGTACAGGTGCACGGCCTTGAGATGGCGTCAGGAAGTTTTCAGCTGTGGGCAACTCGAATTGTTACTCGAGTAAATGAAGAGCTTGCTTCGGGTTGGAACCCGAGTACGTAAGCATGCTTACCAGTTATTATAGTTTAAACTTTAACTTAAACTTTAACTGAAGAAAAAAAAGGAGAAGGAGAAGAAAAGTATGTGAAGTAGAAGGAAGAGAACTCGGGGAAATGGGTGAAAAACTCGGGTTGTAACTCGAGTAACATGAGATTTTACTTGGGTTTTGTTTCAAAAAGGTTAAGCCTAATAAATTTAATGTTGTTAAACAAATTTTAGTATTAATGAAGTAATTAATGTTTGACAATTTTAAGTTAAGAATTTATTTTAAGTTTAATGATTTAAGTAAATACTTAAGAACGTTATAAATCTTAATTAATATTTTAATTAAGTAGTTAACTTAAGATAAGTGTTAAAGTTAATTACCATTAAAGTTTTCAAGTTAATAATAACTTGATTTCAAAATTGTTAAGGAAGATTGTAAAATGTTAAATAGGAAGATAATTAAGATAAATGATTATCATTAATTAATTGTTTTATAAAGGGAATGATTAATTAATTTATGGTTGTAATTAATTATGTGATTAGTGATTAAATCAATTTGTAATTAAAGATTGGTTAATTAACAAATAAGTGTTTAATTAATTTGTAATTAAGAATTGTAAATAATTAAAGTTAATTAATAAATAATTAATTAGTAGTTAATTAATTAAAAAATTAACTAAAGATTAATGATAAATTAATTAGTAATTAATGATTAATTAATTAATAATTAAGAAGTAATGAATTAAGTCATTAAGGTTTAATAAATTAATTAAGAAGTAATTAATAAATTGATTAAGAAGTAATTAATAAATTAAATGGTATGAAATGGAATAATTAATTAATTAATGATTTATCGAGCAGAATTAAAGATGCTTGCTTATGGATGAATATAAGTAGAATATCTGGATTTGTGATATCTATTTGGTGATATTCTGTGATACTCTGTGATATGCTTTGATATATCTGTGATGTTTGAGTATGATTTATCTGTGATAAATGCTATGTGAATTCAAAGTGTTGAATTAAATTGTTTAAATTATTAAACAACTTGACCTTTAAAATAGCGTTTGGATTTCGATGATACCGGGATCGGGTGTCAGTTATGATTATCCGAAAACCACATCAATCCAAATTAAACGTTAGGTCGTGGCATCTCAAGTGAAGATTGAGATGGTGTTTCAGAGTGCAAGGGTTATCGTTGTTAACTCTGAGGGTGATTCCAAAATGAGTGTAACAAGATAATGCCTTCGGTTTCGTTCGAACCTGGAACGAACTTGTATGGATTGAATGCTTTCAGTACATCGTCAGGTGGACGATGAAAATTCTAAGAGATGTGTTCTATAAAGGTAATCGCAGCCTCAAGCCTCATCAACTGAGAATGGCTAAAACAGGGAAGGTGCAGCAAGGTTAGGTGGGTAGCACCCAAGTAGGAAGAGATATACCCCTATCTAGATGTCCTTTTTTATTCGGCTGTGTGGGCGGTTACTAGCTACAACAGCGGGGTTATCTTGTTCGGAACTGTTCAGTAAGGAATGGTTCTGGCCTTGTGTTGTAGGGGGTCGGGAGTGATCCTCGGTATGGTGATCTAGGCCCCGTACTGTGACGGAAGGTACCCCAATAGCCCTGACATTGTTTGGAATCCAATCTCCAATAAGTGCCGTACGTTTTGATTGTGCCCAACTATGTTGGAATGTGAGATGTAAGCATTTCAGCTATTTCTGTATTTTACTTGAAAACCCTAGACACTATTATAATATCACTGGATTTCCTATAAAATGTTTTGGCTAGCGTAAGGCAAAAAACTTACCCGTGTTTATGTGTGGGAAGTCTTACGTGATACCTTTCTTTTCAAATGTTTACAAAGTTAAACAACTTTAACCCGTTTACTCACACCAGACCCATGTCTGATCCGGAGTTTATTTTTGTTTTTCATAAACTCTTGGGTACTCAAATTTTTATGAGTAGCCAAGTGATAGGTTTTGGATTGTTGAGTTCTGGAGGAGCTTGGAGCAGGAGTCCAGACGTATCTATCTATCTAGTTCCGCTGTGTTAGTTAATGTATGTAATGGCAGATATATATATATATATATATATATATATATATATATATATATATGACTGTCTTGTTGTATGATGTTGTGTAACTCTGATGTATGTAAAACTATGTAATAGTTATGTGATGTATTATATTTTTTTCCATTTTCGCTGTGAGATTCTGATGTTGTTATTCTTTCTTTCTATCTTTTCTATTTCTATATCTTTCTTTTCTTATTGATGATACGTCTTTCTGTGGTTTGAAAGGCGGGTCGTCACAGGCGCTATTTGAAGCATTGTATGGAAGACCTTGTGAGTCTCCCATATGTTGGTTAGAGATCGAGCATAGATTAGTTTTCTGGCCTGAATTTAGTGAAGGAAGCAGCGGAGAATATGTAGTTAATTCGAGCTAGGATGAAGGAGACTAAATCTGGGAAGAAAAGTTATATAGATAAAAGAAGGAAGGATTCAGAATTTTCTGTTGGAGATTATACGTTTGTTACGGTTTTACCGATGAATGGTGTAATTAGATTTGGGAAGTCAGGGAAGTTGGCACCTAGGTTCATTGGTCCATTTTGTATTATTGAGAGGATTGTGACAGTCCGCAAATCCGTACCCTTTGAATTGACAATAAACCACACATGTTTGATCCAAAAAGCACAGACTGACGAAAAGTCAGTGTAACGATCCGATTTTTTTCGATGTCCGAAAGTCGGCATCAATACGTCCATTGTATCAAATGCCGAACAATCGAATGCGGGAGAACTGAATCATTAGGGTTTAGGAAGAAGGCAATAGAAGAAGATCATAAACAATAAGCAGAATCTCACATATCGCAACGGAACAAATATAATAGATAAATGATTATCTTTAAAACAAAGAACTATATCAGTTGTTGCATTACATCACATTACATTATCAGAGTGTTACAATAACAACCAGCGGAAAAGAATATAACATATACTAGTGATATTCTTCGCCATCTAGCTTGCTCCTGATCTCCACAGCATTACCTTTTCGACTTTGCTCCAGAATAATGTTAACCTGACTCTAGGCTGCCCGTGTGGAAATTTGTGAGCACCTAGAGTTTAGAAAGGGAACAATAAACTCTAGGCCAGTCATGGGAGTGGTGTGAGATCTTAAAAATAGTTATTTCCACAAAGAAAATAAAAAGAAATCCGCGATGCTTTTGGAAAATGAAACTACCTTAAGGCCTCCCGCCACACACACAATGCAAACGCAAAATTGGAGGAGATTTCTCCTTATGATAGTCAAACATGCTTAATACGCAAAATTCTTTCGATATTATTATTAGTGCATAGTGCAGAAAATATTTCAAAAGTATAATATTAATCTTAGCCAGCATAGACATTCCGAACTATGCCTACTATAGCTACCATCTAAACAGTGGTGGCCACCATAAGTAAATGGCAGGTTATACAACTAAAATCGTACAGGGCGCGTAGTGTTTCTTTGGATTTCCAACAAATGCTCAGGTTAAGGAACTTCCTACTGCCACATGGGTACGCCTCTGGCGGGACGTCCCGAGAACCTACCCGGATCTTTACCAACACAAGGCCGGTTACCCCTTTCTCGGGGAGTAAAACCTAGGATATGCCACCCCCGGTCGTTTGCAACCTTTATATGAGGATCCTCTACACCAACAACCACAAAGAACAGTATTTGCAGTAACCATAAAGGTTAAATATCAGGGCTCCATAGCAGACATGACCCTTTTCCAGAAGGAATGGACATACCCTAGGGGAGCTACCCCTGAAACCTTGCCGCATCTTTCCTGTTTCGACCATTTCCGGGGTGTGAGGCTCAATGAGGTCTCGTCCACAAAGCTACATTTTTCACAAAGTCATGCTCTAATCCACAAATGATCAGCAACACTTTGCATGCCATGTTACCAATTTGGGAATGTATCACTAATAACCATCAACTACACAACCTATGGGCCCGTACGTCTCAGAGAATGGTGTTAAGCTAAGAGAATAAATTCTCGACCACCAACAGAAATGTATTTGATAGAAACCATCTTTATCTCAAAGTGTAACGTCAGACACACATCCATACAAGTCCGTTCCGGGATCGAACGGAACCGAAGGTACTTCAAAGAAGCCCTTGCAAATCCGGATATTCACAAATCACATCCGGAATCCCTATCACAAAGGTGATAAAATCTCTATACCGGAGCAATTTGGTGTAGAGACATTCGACAGGTAATCCTTTCGTTTTCGAGAATACCCGGTCTTCAACACCGTCTTCAAATGCAGTCCCATTTCGTCGTATCGTTATTCGGAATGGGTTTTACGACACAAAGTCCTCTCCCGACTAATCCGAATAACGAGCACTTATTTTTTTAAAATAAGTGTCCAATCAGATTTCAACAAACAACAATCTCACTTTGATCTTTTAAATAAAAGATCCATCACAATCATAAATGTTCGATGTGGTTTTCGGATATCCACTTGGAATCCGACCCTCGGTCGCATCGAAATTCAAATATCGTTTAAAGGCAAATATTGATAGTCGGTTATTTAACTATCAATCAACATTCAAAACAATTATTGGATTTCTAATAATTTTCCCAAATCATTTATTTCCAAAATACACTATATACTATCATATATATAAGATCATCAAGTGAATAATTATTATAAATCAATCATCCAAGCACACGGTCAATCAATTTCAAATCCAACTATTTAAAATTAACTGGAGATTTTAATTGAGTGAGAAGATCTCACCTTTGCTTTGCATGCAATCCAATTTTCCGTTCTGACTTGTTTTCATTCAAATTTTTGACCTTATATGAATAATTTATACAATTCATTAATATTTTGAATTATCGAACAGCCTATTTCCATTTATAAATTTAATTCGACCAATAATTTATTTTAAGCTAATAATTTTCCATTTTAAATAACATTCTTTAGTAACAGAAATTAAATAAGTTACCTGAATAAATTAACCACTAAAATTTATTATTTCGTTTAAAACTACATGTATATATTTTTAAAAGATCTACATAGATTCAAAAATCAGATTTTGTATAAATCCTTCAATATTTACAATTTCTTTAAATAATCTGCTAGTGACTAAAATAATTCAATTTTAAATCAATCTCTTGTGATAAATAAATTCCTAATAACTAAAATAATTAAACTAATTACTTGAATTTGTTAATCACCTTTACTCATGTATAAAAATGTGTGTATATAAAAATTTTTGTTTACATATGGATCTGCATGTATATATTATAAGTTTTTTATATATTTAAATTGAAAAATAAATTTTTAAGAGAAATAAAAAAAGATCTATACCTTACTGCCTATAAAAAATCCAAGCTACCCAACGATCTGCACCTCCTTCAACCCACCTCTGATGCTCGCGACCAAGCCCCATACTCCCAGCTTCGAGGAACTCGAGTTCACCGACCCCTGCGCCACCTCTACCTCAACTCGTATCTCCACGTCGACATACCCAAATACAAGCCCTATCTCGCGATTGGAATTGAACGCCAAAAATCCTCGCCTTTGTCAAGACTAACCCATCGACTGCCGCGAACGCACCCAAAATTGTCACGCCTGCTAATTAACCCGTCGCTTACATTGCCGACCTCGTCGCCAAATTCCTGAACTCACGAATGCCTACCTCGCGCCGCCACGCTCGAATCCGATGCAATCGCCACCTCGCGATGCCGCACCCCACACAATATCCTACCAAAGAACTGACGTTCCAACTCGCGATGTATGGCTCGACTTCGGTTTTGATTTGATACATATATCGAATAGATTCGATTTTTTTTCATCGAGGAAATTCGATTTGAAATAGATAAGGGAGCGGCCACCACCATATATATATATATATATATATATATATATAAGAGGAGAAAAGAGGCTTCGGCCATTTTGAACGAGCTTTCAATTCTTTTTTTTCGTATGTTCTCGCGCATTGTAAAAGAGAAGGGAGGGGACAAGATTCGATTGTAGCATGCCGGGGAAGACAAAGGAAACGTGTATAATTTGTCTTGTGAAACTTTATTATATTTAAATTTTAAATTTAAATTCAAATCATCACAACTACACAACTCAAAATTTCGACCTTCTATTGAGGCGTGCCGCTAGGCATTTATAATGTTAAACCCCTATTCCGAACACAATGGAAAATATTTCGAGTCCTAATTCGATCGCATGGAGAAGATAGTTTTTTTGAACCAGTTATTAAATTAAACTTCGATATAATTTTCAGCGCGTTAAAATATCGTACGCTCACACAACAACTCCAAACACTACGGAAATTGAAATCCACTAATAATCTAATATTACGGATCCAATGGAACTGCTTTCATCGAATTTCGAGACTGTGCCTCGGAATGCTATTTTTAAATATCGATTTAAACAATATGATTTCAAAACTGAATAAAGTATTTCCAAATCAAATTCTGAAGCTTCCATTAACCTCAGTATTATCAATATAAATTTCTAAGCCATCAAATTATTTCTAACAAGCTAAAAATTGAAAATTCAAATTTATACCCATCATTAATAAATCAAATTCAATAATTTAATTGCCAAATTCATATTTGTATTCGAAATTCAAGTTAATCTAACCTCTAAATATTTAAAATCAATAAAATATTCCATTTCAAATGTTAAAAATTTCCGGGTCGTCACATCCTTCCCCCTTAAAAGAATTTCGTCCCGAAATTAATAGTCAAGAAGAATGATCCTTAACCCGTTTAATATTTTCCTAACCCAAATAGTTTTATTAACTTGCCCAAAACAAATCTTTTTATTTACGACCCATCATTTCTTCAACTAACTCCCCAAATTCAATCATAGATTCCAAACAACATTGTTTTCTTAATAATTCAAATTTAAATTCAAATTCAAATTTTAAACCTTCAAAATTTTCTCAAAATTTTTCTAACTCCCTAAATTTCCGAAAAATTTCGCCAACGTCTCCTTTGCGCGGCTAGCTTGGTACGATACAAAATGGCACCACAGGCCCCCAAATTCAAAAAAAACGAAAAGCCAAGTGGCTAGACAAGAAAGTCACCAAATTTCATACTGAAATTGAAATACATACCTTTTTGTCGAATAATTCAACTTTTATCTTCAGAATCAAAATCCAATTCCATTTCCTTTAATACACCCGTATATCCTGCTAGCCATAATATCCAATTACAACATTCAAATATCATTTTGCACATTTCATTACAAAATTTTCAATACTCACTTCTTATACCATTTTTTACTTCACTATTGAATTTATATATCCATTTTCATTCAATCTTACATTATCAATTTTATTTGAATTCAATTCACAATTTCGATTCTATTTGAATTCAAACTATCTTCTGAATATTGAATTTTATCATTCATCATTCATTCCCAACTGATTCATATCTCTATTTTTAAATTAGTTTCATTACAAATTCTAATTCAATTTATCTCAACCATTTTTTCCCACCTTTATTATCTTTAGTTCACTTCGAACTAATCATACAACTACATTTTATTTCACACAATTCAAATTGGTTTCCAATATTCAGTTTCAATTCTAGTTTTATTCTTTTGTTCATTCCCTTATTCACAATTACCATTTCACGATTTTCAATTCAACCTTCACGTAATTATTAACCTGGTATATTCCCAATGCAAAATTTACTTAAGAATTTCGCACTTCATTTCTTAAGTTCAATGCAAATATTCTATATACTTCTTATATTTATTTTTAATTCATAACTTTGGTTCATATTTACTTATATTAATCTGGATTTTCCATTTCTATATGAATTCAATTTACTTTCATTTAAAAATATTGGATTCAATTCATTTTAAACCTTATCCATTTAGTCATTCATCAGTTAATTTCACTTACTAATTTTAGTTTAATACTTCGCTTTGTTTATCACAAATCAATTTCAATTCCAACTCCAGTTCTATTTACTTACAAATTCGAAATGAATTTCAACATTCAATTTCACATTCATTTAATTGCAACTGTAAATTTATTCATTCATTCACAATTTTATTTTCCACCTTTATAGATTTTATTCCAAACGTTTAGTTTATAAGACTTCTCAAATTCACATTTATACAAATTAACTCAAGTTAATTTTTAGTTTAAATATGAAATTCCTAAGTTTTCAAACTTATTATTCCATAACTTTTTTTAATAAAATTCGAGGGTCTTTACAACATTGCAGAAATCAATTTTGAAATCAATTCAAATTATCCCTTTAAATTTCTAAAATCAAACCCAGTTTGCAGAAAACTTCCATTTAAAACAATTTGGCAACAATACCTCTTTTGGAAACCCGAAAATGAACATCAATGATGTTGCAGTCATCACCGAAGTTATTTTCTAGTGACCTAAAAGAGTTTAGAGCTTTCATCCCTTCAAAACACTTTTCCAAAACCTTTGAAAACCATTTTCAAACTCAAAAGGAATTTAATCTTTTCCAAATTTCAAACCCTTTCAATTTTTTTTCTCAAATATTACTCTGGAATCCCAATTCAAATTATAAATCACTTTTACAGTTTATATTTACAAATCTCATTTGTATATGGATTTTTTTTCTTATCTTTGGATTATAATTTCAATTTCTTATTCGATAATCAATGATAATAATTTAATAATATCACTTCCTAACAACCGAGCAACCATATACTAGAATAATTTATGGAAATGATTTCTTTTCTATAAAAAATAATTTCGGTAAAGTTATTCCATTTACCCTATTTTAAAACAATACTATGTCGGTTTATCTTGTTTAAGAGTTTAGAAACTCCTGTCGACACAGTTATGTAAACTGCACCGACCGAAATCTATAAACAATCAACCGATAAGTCAACACAATATAAAACAATCTTATATTCACTAACAAATACGCGCTCATATCTATTATTACACTCAAACTCATTCTAGAGTACTGCTGAGTAACACCCAACAGATCCAAGGTTGTCACTTAACCAATTGCTCTAATACCAAATGTGATAGTCCGCAAATCCGTACCCCTTGAATTGACAATAAACCACACGTGTCTGATCCAAAAGGCCCAGACTGACGGAAAGTCAGTGTAACGATCCGATTTTTTTTCGACGCCGAAAGTCGACATCGATACGTCCACTGTATCAAATGCCGAACAATCGAATGCCGAAGAACTGAACCGTTAGGGTTTAAGAAGAAGGAAATAGAAGAAGAACAGAAACAATAAACAGAATCTCACATATTGCAACGGAACAAATATAATAGATAAATGATTATCTTTAAAACAAAGAACTATATCAGTTGTTGCATTACATAACATTACATTATCAGAGTGTCACAACAACAAACAGCGGAAAAGAATATAACATATACTAGTGATACGCTGCGCCATCCAGCTTGCTTCTGATCTCCACAGCATCTCCTTTTCGACTTTGCTCCAGAATAATGATAACCTGACCCTAGGCTGTCCGTGAGGAAATTTGTGGGCACCCAGAGTTTAGAGAGGGAACAATAAACTCTAGGTCAGTCGTGGGACTGGCGTGAGATCTTAAAAATAGTTATTTTCACAAAGAAAATAAAAAGAAATCCGCGATGCTTTTGGAAAATGAAACTACCATAAGGCCTCCCGCCACACACACAATGCAAACGCAGAATTGGAGGAGATTTCTCCTTATGATAGTCAGACATGCTTAATATGCAAAATTCTTTCGATATTATTGTTAGTGTATAGTGCAGAAAACATTTCGAAAATATAATATTAGTCTTAGCCAGCATAGACATTCCGAACTATGCCTACTATAGCTACCATCTAAACAGTGGTGATCACCATAAGTAAATGGCAGGTTATACAACTAAAAGCGTACAGGGCGCGTAGTGTTTTTTTGGATTTCCAACAAATGGTCAGGCTAAGGAACTTCCTACTGCCACATGGGTACGCCTCTGGAGGGACGTCCCGAGAACCTACCCGGATCTCTGCCAACACAAGGCCGGTTACCCCCTTCCCGGGGAGTAAAACCTAAGATATGCCACCTCCAGTCGTTTGCGACCTTTATACGAGGATCCTCTATACCAACAACCACAAAGAAAAGTATTTGCAGTAACCACAAAGCTTAAATATCAGGACTCCATACCTGACACCACCTTTTTTCAGAAAGCATGGACATACCCTAGGGGAGCTACCCTTAAAACCTTGTCGCATCTTTCCTGTTTCGACCATTTCCGAGGTGTGAGGCTCGATGAGGTCTCGTCCACAAAGCTACACTTTTCACAAAGTCATGCCTTGATCAACATACGATCAGCAACACTTCATATGCCACGTTACCAATTTGGGAATGTATCACTCATAACCATCAACTACATAACCTCTGAGCTCGTACGTCTCAGAGAAGGGTGTTAAGCTAAGAGAATAAATTCTCCGCCACCAACAGAAATGTATTTGACAGAAACCAGATTTACATCTCAAAGTGTAACGTCAGACACATATCCATACAAGTCTGTTCCAGGATCGAACGGAACCGAAGGCACTTCAAAGAAGCCCTTGCAAATTCGGATATTCACAAATCACGTCCGGAATCCCCATCACAAAGGTGATAAAATCTCTATACTAGAGCAACACGGTGCAGAGGCATTCGACAGGAAATCCTTTCGTTTTCGAGAATACCCGGTCTTCAACACCGTCTTCAAATGCAGTCCCATTTCGTCGTATCGTTATTCGAAACGGGTTTTATGACACAAAGCCCTCTCCCGGCTAATCCGAATAACGAACGCTTATTTTTTTAAAATAAATGTTCAATCAGATTTCAACAAATCACAACAATCTCACTTTGATCTTTTAAATAAAAGATCCATCACAATCACAAAGGTTCGATGTGGTTTTCGGATATCCACTTGGAATCCGACCCCCGGTCGCATTGAAATTCAAATGTCGTTTAAAGGAAAATATTGATAGTCGGTTATTTAACTATCAATCAATATTCACAACAATTATTGGATTTCGAATAATTTTCCCAAATCATTTATTTCCAAAATATCTTTGCAAGATATACTTTTACCCCTTTAATATTTTGAAAACACATTTCGAATCACTATTCGCATTTCAATCCTTTGAAAAAAAAAATTCAAAGTATTTCCCTTATATGGAATATATTTCCAAATATCTATTCATTTCCAATGGAAATCTGTCGAGTCAAAATAATTCAAATCACTTATCCAAATGTACTTGAGAATATTTAAAATAAAACCATTTTAAATACTTACATAAAATATTGGTTATGAAAACATTATATTAATTATCACATATAAGATTTTAAGTTCCAACTAATTTTAAAATAAAATTAGTTAACTATTTAAAAACATTGTTTCCTAAAACAAATATCAATTTTACTCTTTAAAATAACCTCTTCTATAAGTAATTAAATAAATACATACTTTAAAGATTTCAAATCAGTTAAGAAAATAATTTATTCAAAGTATCCTTTCTAAAATCATCCTTAAAAAATTTCAGTTTATTATTATAGGCTACTTCGAAATCATACTCAGCTTTCTAGGGAAAATACATTTTCCATTTCAAAATGGTTCATTCAAATCAATTAATAAATCTTTCTTGATTTATCTTAAATTTACGTTCCAAATCCATAATTCTTTTTCATGCTTCTAAAAATAAAACGACATTTATTTTTAAAACAAATTTCTCTTTCTTTTATAAAATTCCCATTATGAATTTTAAATTTTCAAATATCCACAGATATACGATTTTCAAATCGATTTCCAAATAGTTATTATTTTTCCCAAATCAATATCAAATTGATTTTTCTAATTTATTTTCAAAACACCAAATCAAATTTCAAATTGATTCTCAAATTTACTTCAACGCCAAATTTATTATCTTTTTGAAACAAATTCCTTCTTTTGAATTTATTTAATTTTCTAAAATTAATTTACCATAAATTTTATATTAAATTTCAAAAATCAAATTTTATTTATTTATGGTATCCTACGATACCAAAAATATATTTGGCTAAATTATAGCCTTCAACAGTTTCAATCACAAATAGTCACGCACAGATTATAAATAATCAACATACAATATTGAAAAAAATTCAATTATTTGAGGAATCCAGTTGGATCCCTCCAACCTGTTCCCTGCATCTACAGATGTTAGCACAACAATTAAATACCAATTCCACTTTGAGGTGGAATATCGCAGTATATGGGATTTATAAAATATCATCCGCTATTATGCGGCGCAATAGAGTCTCATCCGCTATATAATGTGGGAAATCAACGACTCCAATATATACTATTACGACTATATATATATAATATCATCCAGTGAATAATTATTATAAATCAATCATCCAAGCACACAGTCAATCAATTTCAAATCCAACTATTTAAAATTAACTGGAGATTTTAATTGAATGAGAAGATCTCACCTTTGCTTTGCATGAAATCCAATTTTCCGTTCTGACTTGTTTTCTTTCAAATTTTTGACCTTGTATGAATAATTTATACAATTCATTAATATTTTGAATTATCGAACAACCTATTTCCATTTATAAATTTAATTCGACCAATAATTTATTTTAAGCAAATAATTTTCCTTTTTAAATAACATTCTTTAGTAACAGAAATTAAATAAGTTACCTGAATAAATTAACCACTAAAATTTATTATTTCGTTTAAAATTACATATATACATTTTTAAAATATCTACATAGATTCAAAAATCAAATTTTGTATAAATCCTTCAATATTTACAATTTCTTTAAATAATATGCTAGTGACTAAAATAATTCAATTTTAAATCAATCTCTTGTGATAAATAAATTCCTAATAACTAAAATAATTAAACTAATTACTTGAATTTGTTAATCACCCTTACTCATGTATAAAAATGTGTGTATATAAAATTTTATGTTTACATATAGATCTGCATGTATATATTATAAGTTTTTTATATATTTAAATTGAAAAATAAATTTTTAAGAGAAATAAAAAAAGATCTATACCTTACTGCCTATAAAAAATCCAGGCTACCCAACGATCCGCACCTCCTTCAACCCACCTCTGATGCTCGCGACCAAGCCCCATACTCCCATCTTCGAGGAACTCGAGTTCACCGACCCCTGCGCCACCTCTACTTCAACTCGTATCTCCACGTCGACATACCCAAATACAAGCCCTAGCTCGCGATTGGAATTGAACGCCAAAAATCCTCGCCTTTGTCAAGACTAACCCATCGACTGCCGCGAACGCACCCAAAATTGTCACGCCTGCTAAATAACCCGCCGCTTACATTGCCGACCTCGTCGCCAAATTCTTGAACTCACGAACGCCTACCTCGCGCCGCCTTGCTCGAATCCGATGCAATCGCCACCTCGCGATGCCGCACCCCACACAATATCCTACCGAAGAACTCGCGTTCCAACTCGCGATGTATGGCTCGACTTCGGTTTCGATTTGATACATATATATCGAATAGATTCGATTTTTTTCATCGAGGAAATTCGATTTGAAATAGATAAGGGAGCGGCCACCATATATATATATATATATATATATATATATTATCATAGAAGAAAAGGGGCTTCGGCCATTTTGAACGAGATTTCAGTTCTTTTTTTTGTTTTGATCTATTCTCGCGCATTGTAAAAGAGAAGGGAGGGGACAAGATTCGATAGTAGCGTGCAAGGGAAGACAAATAAACATGTATAATTTGTCTTGTGAAACTTTATTATATTTAAATTTAAATTCAAATCGTCACAATTACGCAACTCAAAATCTCGACCTCCTATCGAGGCATGACGCTAGGCATTTATAATGTTAAACCCCTATTCCGAACACAATGGAAAAGGTCCCGAGTCCTAATTCGATCGTATGGAGAAGATAGCTTTTTTTGAACCAGTTATTAAATTAAATTTCGATATAATTTTCAGCGCGTTAAATATCATACTCTCACACAACAACTCCAAACACTACGAAAATTGAAATCCGCTAATAATATAATATTGCGGATCCAATGGAACTGGTATCATCGAATTCCGAGACTGTGCCTCGGAATGCTTATTTTAATATCGATTTAAACAATATGATTTCAAAACTGAATAAAGTATTTCCAAATCAATTTCTGAAGGTTCCATTAACCTCAGTATTATCAATATATATTTTCTAAGCCATCAAATTATTTTTAACAAGCTAAAAATTGGAAATTCAAATTTTTACCCATCATTAATAAATCAAATTCAATAATTTAATTTCCAAATTCATAATTATATTCGAAATTCAAGTTAAACTAACCTCCAAATATTTAAAATCAATAAAATATTCCATTTCAAATGTTAAAAATTTTCGGGTCGTCACAAGGATCGTGAAACTCGCTTATAAATTGGAGTTACCGAGTCGTTTGGTTGGAGTCCATAATGTTTTTCATGTTTCTCATCTGAGGAAATGTGTTAGAGACCCGTAGTCTACTATAGCACCCACAATATTAGAAGGCTTAGCCGTAGAGATGGATTTGACTATAGTTAGGAAGCAGATTCAGATTGTGGCTAGAGATGAGAAGAAATTGAGGAACAAGACAGTCAAGTTAGTAAAGGTTCAATGGAGTAATGATGCTTGGACTGTACTTGGGAAGTGGAGAGCAGGATTAGAGACTCTTACCCAGATTTATTTTGATGGTATGTTTACCTTTGATTGTTTTGTTGTGTACCTTATCGTAATTTCGAGGATGAAATTCTTTAAGGTGGGGATTCTGTAACACCCCATATTTTTGTAATCTTATTTAAGATATTTAATTTGTTAAATTAAATTAAATAATATAAAGATTAATAGGTTAAGATTAGATTAGATTAATTAAAGGTAGTCATGCCATGTTTAATAGGTTAACTAAAAAGAAATAACACTAGGCAATGTGTTAGGAAATGAGAAGAGCATTATGGGAAATAGTAAAACCTTATACCCTAAACCCTTATGAGATGGTAACTCACGTTCATTCATTATCATTCCACTAAGAAACTAAATTGCTAAGGATGGCCACCATTTCCATTCTCAAGTGGAAAGAAGAAATTAACTAATTCAACACTTAAAAATCTCATCTGTAATCTCAAAAGTTAAGATGAAATCCCTAATTCTTTTAGTTTTTGGTTTTATGATTAGATCCGAAATGTTTTTGCTATATTATTGCTATGTTTGATGTTTAAATATATATATATATATATATATATATATATATAGTTGGTGAAATTATAAATGTTTATTCATGTTTTATGATATGTTTAACATGAAAACCCCACTTAATGACATTTGATTACCTTGGAAATTTAAATATAGGTCTGAAATAATATTTTAGTGATGGGCTTTGATTTTCATAATTTTTCGATTTATTATGGTTTTATAAGAATTTTCGAATGAAGAAAATTGTTTATTGGGTTATAAATCATTTGTGGTTAAAATATTAATTGTTTGGGTTTGATATTTTAATATGTTAGGTAATATATTAAAATAGATTTCCATGGATTTTTCCAGATTTTTCTAAGTCATTTGAGGGATATTTAAAATTATTTAAGGTATGGGACTTAAAATATTTTATATATTTATAAAGGAGAAGGGGCATTTTGCAAAATCAAATGACTTATAAATTCTGGTAATTGCGGCAGCATATTTCTAAAATTATTTTATTGACCAACGAAAATTTCACAAACAAAGGTAGTTAGTTTAACAGTTTCCATTTTAAGTTAAAAGCAAAAATCATACCTTTTCCATGTTCCAGCCCATAGGGTTGTATACCTTCCGCCCCAGACCTTTCGTCTCAGTAGAAAGATTAGCTTTCGATAAGGTCAAAGTTCAATGCATAAGGTATCAAATAATTGGACGTGATGAATTGAATATAGCCGAAAGGTTCTAAGCCGAAAGGTTGATGGCCTAAGAGGTTGGAATATAATTGTTTTGTAAGAGAAAAGCTTTCGCCTTCTTCGCTTTCGAATTTGAGCTTTTGACTTTGGTACTTCTGACTATGTCAAATTATTTAAAAGAAAAGACTCTAAACCTTCTGATATAGTCGATAAGTTGTTGCTGCTTCTGCCATTACTTTGTTATGAAACCTTCCAACATCGCCGAAGGGTTTCTACTGCTTTTTATAAAGGTTTTATTTTGAACCTTCCAACCCATTCGAAAGATTTATCAGCTTTTAAAACTAGTTGTTTCTCCAATGCTTTCGAAAGGAAGCTTTCGACTTAGGTGGTAACCCTTGTTTTGTAAAGTATAATCCAAGGCTTTCAAAAGGTTGTTTAATAAAGACGAAAGGTTTTAAAAAGAAGGTTTCCTGATTATTTTATGTTGAACCCAGTATACCTTCAAAAGGTTTATATTTTAAAAGATTTTAAGCATCTGAACGGTTTGTTTCCCAATATGTTTCAAAAGGTTTATTAGATGCTTTCGAAAGGTTTTTAAGGGAAGGTTTTCCAAAGGTTTTTCTAAGGCGGTGACATGAAGTGATTTTAAAGAAGGATGTCTAAAGTTTATAGCTTCTGAAAGGTTTGCTTTGAATGAATTCGAAAGGTTTGAGGAATGATTTCGAAAGGTTTAAACACTGATTTTGAAGGAGGTAATTTCTAAGTATGAAAAGTAATTTTTTCAAATGGTAAAGTGTTTACATCAACTAAAATTTGAGTAAAGGATATATATCTAACATGACAATATGATTTGAGTAAAGTATAAAGATTTTATTCATTTCCTTATTTTAAGTTTGGTTTAAAGGTTTAAATCATTTTTGAACTGTTTTCAAGGAAAATTATGAAGGGGGTCCTTAGGTATAAATGACTCGGATATTAGAAAACCAGATGAGACTATTTGGGGTCGCGCCTTATATATTAGCTTGTAGACCCAGCTAATTATTGTCCAAAATTCAAGTGTGAAGGGCTTGGTCATGGGTAGACTAAAATTACAAGTACATACCGAAAGGAATATATGTTGTATACAGATAGGTTATTGGTGAGCCCGAAAAACCATTAAGGGTGGGGAAGACCTAAGAGACGATTAAGTTAGGGACTGACCATCTAGAATTAATATATCTAACATATAGTTTAGGACAGACCGTCATTATGAGAATTGTTAAACAGGTAGATAAGGATAGATAATCCTGAATATGAATATCTAACGGATGTTAGGTTAATTTTGATTATATTATTTGGTAGGATTGAGTCAGCCAAAGGTTAAAAGTCATCCAAACAAAACTTTTGTGTTTGAACAGATAGTTCATTATTACTTGATAATTATGTTTGTTTACATAATGCTTATTTTATTGAGTTTAACCATTGTGGATGCAGGAGCATAATATATGGTTATTTGAAAGGATTTGCAAAGATATGTTTTAAAAAGGATGCTAGTGAGAGGAAACCCGTTGCGCTAAGCGGCTTGGTCTCACTTAACATAATTAAACAGGAATGTATAGTATTATTCATACTGGGCTTTAAGTCTGACTTGAAGTTTATATTTTTCCCTTAAACTCTCGGGTGCTCAAAATTGATTTGAGTACATTGAGAAGTTAAGAATCTTTTCAGGTTTCAGAAAGTTGATGAATAAGCTACCGTAGGATGAAGGAGGCAACAGATAGCTACTTAGGATTTGCTGCTTTTATTAACGTTTTGATGGATTTTATGTTGTGTTATGATGTATTAGGTCTAATATAACCGTATGACTCTGTTCAATCGAAGTGGTATCTTCATATATCTCTCTCGACATAATTTTTAATAACTATATTAAATCTATGCCTGGGAAAACGATCTGGGTTACGTGACGTGAATGTGGAACAAATTTTATGTGGAAATGTAATGAAGTAATTTGAGGTTTTGAAATCTGTGTTTTGTTTCATATTCAAGTACTTCTAATATTATTGATACCATTAACATAGCCAGAATTAGTCATCGAATGCTAATACTATAGATGACTGTAGCATCTGTAGCGCTTAGTTTTGAGCCTCTAAATAGGTGATGTTACATTACACTCCTTTATAATCATGCCTTTGTCAACGGATTCATTGATTACGTCTAAACTATCACTTTTCACTTTATTCCAGTCAATTTGTAGAATTTAGCATTCGGCCCATCTAATCCTGGAGAAGTATCATCCCTAACACTGAAAAATGCTTCCTTCACCTCGTCCACGTGAAATATGATCATTAAGGAAGTTCTAACCATACTCGGATATGATCTTTTTGCATACAATCTTCGGGAAACCACTTATATATCCCTGATTATATAGGTTCTTAAAGTAATTAACAACTCTTTGTGTGATTTTTCTTGATCCATTTTCGGTTCTCCATCTTCTAATATCAGCCCTTAATATTGTTGGCATTTCTTATTTATGGCGTAAAAGATAGAGGTTGCATCATCTCCCAAAAGCAGCCAGTCACATTTAGATTTTTTTCTTCGTCTCTAAATACTCTTGTATTGCCTTCTCCTGCTTTTCTTTTATACGTTGCAGCTCCTTCCTCATGTCTACATCTATGTTAGCTTCAAATAAATCTTGAAGTTCTCCACTAGTACTCAATGTCCTTTTTTGTTCTATTCTTGTTTTTGCTCCACAACCTAAGCTATTCTTTTACCCTCCTTTGCTTTTGTGACAATTGGAACAATGGCTTGCCCTCAACAATGGATTCCCACCCCCTCCTTAACAATATTATAATAGTAATCAAATAGGCTCCAAAGATTCATATATATTAATGGTCTTCCCGAACCTTGCTTACTCTTCTTTAGTTAGATCTAAATCGAAATATGGTTGCAAACCCTAAAGGGGAGGTAGTTTCCATTATGTTGCTAAAGGTCATTGATCATCAATCTCTAGTGTGAACAAAAGTCGTAACTTGTTAAACCACAAGCGCATAGCATCAATTGTAACAATATGCAAATACGGGTCAAATCCACAATGATTTTATTAATTGGTAATGTTTAATTAAACTTTAGAAGAGAAGGACAAAATTTGGAGATATTGGATCTTATTAAGTTAAACTGTGAAATTATAAATTAGAACAAAATGAAAGTGCGGTGAAATAACCAAAAGAAATGAAATTACAAAGAAACAAAAAAAAAATCAAAATTTGAGCAATAGAAATTGATCAATTATTATGACAAAAGAGATCGATTTGTCTCTTGGCAAACCAATAGATACCAAACAAAACTAAATTGCAAAATTGAAATAAAATAAAAGGCAGTCTAATTAATAATTCAAATAAAATAAACTAAAATATTTTGTTACTAAATTGATGCCCATTGGCATCCTAAAGTAAACCTAAATAGATGCTAACTGCCAAGATGATCACGATTGTGGCTAGGTCGAGGCATTTATAGAGAGCTTTTGCATCAAGATCTAGATTTGGTCTAAAATAAGAATTTCTAGAATTATTAAACTTGGTCTTTCTTTAGACTCTTCCTTCATATGCTATGTTCAAGTGAAATTGAAGTATAGAATGGTCTTCCTCTAGTATATTCTAGAATCTTCTTGAGTGCTCTAGAAAGTTCTTTCATAATATCTTCTAGAAGCTTCTTGAGTTCTTTGGAAAGTTCTCTCTCCAATATATTTTATATACTTTATTTAAAAATATGCGCCAAGCGGGGTTTTAACCAGGGACCTTGTAGTGAATGTACATCTTCAAAACTTGTTGAGCTACAGCTACTTTTGTGCATAAATGAGCAATTGTCATCTTGTTAGCAGAGCTTTGTAGTTGAACTATGTTCTAAAACCAATTTTTCATTTTCTAAAAATCAACAATCTGCAATACACAACAAAATGACTAAATCATAATTCCGTATGAATATTAAAATGTAAAATAAGCACTATAAAATATATACAATTTGATATTCATCGATTTTCAGTCATTCCATATTTGCAAACATTCTATCTGTTATTGGCAGTATATTTTGCTTTGGGCCTGACCACCAAGAGAATTTATACCCCTTGATTTCCACCTCAACTACACTGGTCTTGTACATAAGGTTGTTAAGAACATTAATTTTGTTGAATGGCACATGTTTCCCTCCTCTCTTATCTTCTTGTTTTCTCATACAGTTAAAATCTTCCATCATAATCCTGGTCTAAAAAGCTGATAAGCATTTTCCTCCAGGTTATACCTAATTTTGTCCCTTATCACTTTAGAATTATGCACATATATGAAAGAAACATTACATTTAGCTCTTCCAAAATCAATAATTTTTAAATTTATGTGCTAGTCACTCATACTTAAAAAATAATATCTCTAAACTTCATTATCTATTAATCTAATTATTCTATATTTATAATAGCAACTGACATTGCTAATTATTTCCCAACTAGCATCGAAATAATTTCTCAAAGAAACAATTTCATAAGCACTTAATTTATTCTTCACTACTCCAAAACAATTTACACTATACTTGATTATTAGTTTTATTATCTTCATTATTCTATGTGAAACACCTTTATGTTCCAAACAATGATAGTCAATTATTATTATTATTATTGTTTACTTCTAAGTTCTCGACCCTATTATATGGTATCTTTATTCTCTTCTTTCTTCTCCTTGTCTTCTTCATTCCACTTAGGATTTTTCTTTACTAGTAATTGTTTTTTAACTAATTCTAACTCTTTAGATGCATTAGTGGGGCTCTTGGGAGAAACTTCACTTTACTTGAGTCACGAACCTTCATTTGATCATGATCTCTACCATACATATTGACATCTTCCCAAAGCATTCCTTCCCTTTTCCATCAAAATACAGAAACAATAAAATCTATGCACTCAACATTTACAATTGAAATGTTATAAGAACTACTAAATCTAGGTCTTTCAGTTGTTGGAATTTTGGGGGTTTCCGATGATGAGTTATGCCTCGAAGGTGAAGGAGTCGCTGGCGATGCAAGGGTAGCCTGGATGTCTTCGGTGGCACCTTATGTCTATGGCACAGGGGTTACGGTGACCTAGATTTGTTCAGCTATCCTTTGTGTTAGTCCTTCCTTACTACTAGCTGAGAACTCTTCCCCCCCCCCCCCCCCCGCCCCTCCCCCCTCCCCCAACAATGTTCGTTATCCTTTGTGCTGCCCCATCCTTACTTCTAGCTGAGAACTCTTTCTCTCCCCCTAATGTTCTTACTCATGATTTCTAAATTATCATCTTTTCCTCGTCCGACTTTACCATCTTCCAGGGATACTTCCACTCCCTTCTTTGACAAAAACCTCCTGCATCTGAACCAATTATGCAGTAGCTTCCTCCACCGCCTTCAACGATTTAGACATCCCCTTTCCATTCTACCTTGGACATTGATTTGTTCGCCCTTCCTCATCTTCATCAGAATATTTCTTAGTACTGACTTTCTTGTCCTGCTTATCAGCTACCAAATTTTGATGCCATGCCTCCGAGGTTGTTTCCATGCTTATTGTGTCTACGTCTCCCTCGTTAGTTATTTCTTTCTTCACCGTATCTACTAATGCTTCCTTATCTACCTTATTGTCAACTATTTCTCTAAGGATCCATGTCTCACTCATTGGGCATAAGATCCTATAATGCCCAAAGTTTTCACATCTTACATACAAGGTTTTTGTATATGACCTCTCGTTGAAAAACTTATCCATCCTCTCTTATCCCTTCCCGGTAGCTCAGAAAGCCATATATCTCCTTAATATCCACTAGAACTCTTATAAAAGGAATTCTTGTTCTATTAAGAGTTGCTTCATCCATCTTTATTGGAGTTCCTAAATAACTGACTAAAGCACTAGTTGCATGAGGACTCCATAGTCTAGAACTCAATCCAAGAAGTTATACCTACACCTACATGCTAATAAGAAGATTTCTATGTTTTCATATCTAGATTAAGCTTTATAATAGCGATTAAGTTCTTGTCATAGAGCCAAGACCCTTCCTCCAAAATCTTGTTGCAATCCTCTATGTTACTGAATCTGATAACAAAGAAAACATTTTCCCTAGAGTGAATAGTAAAGTTATACTTTGTTTTCCAGTTTCATTTTGCATATGCCTCTAATGCTTTGAAATAGGGTCTAGGACCTATAACATACATCATAACACAATTCCCATATCCATTCTCCACCTCCCTAATGGCCTCTTTTGAAATGTTGCTTTTCACTTACCCTCCACCATTAATAGCTCCATAAACTTGATGTTAGGTTCTCCACTTCCTCCTACTGAGTCACCCATCATGACATCACAATAATAAATTTTCCTTACATCGTTCTCTATATTAAATTTGATACTTATCCTTATGGCCTTGCAACGACTCGGATTTTTCATTATTTGATTTTGAATATTTAAATGGTTTTAAATGTTGGATTTGAAATATAAGTTGATTTTGAATATAAAGATTTTGGTTGAAATTTTAGAATGAATTTAAAGTTCAAATATAGCGATTTATCTAATACAGAAATGGTGAATAATTGAAATTTGAGTTGAATATGAATCGAAATAATTTCTAATGTTGATATAAATTCTATTTGAATAGGAATTTAGTTAATAAGTTTTTAAAACTAAAATTTGAAGTGATTTCATCAATTTTTGAAATCGTCAATTTTATCAACGCGTTAAAATAGCAATCCGGGGCCCAATCTCGAAATTCAATGAAACTAGTTCCATTGGATCCGTAATAGTGTATTGTTATCGGATTTCAAATTTTGTAGCATTTAGAGTTACCGTTTGGTCGTATGGAATAGAAATGCGTTGAACGTATTATTGAAAATTTAACATTATAATTGGATTCAAAATGCTATCTTCTCCAAGCGATCGAACTGGGGCTCGAGACTGGTTCCTTTGTGTTCGGAATAGGGGTATAACATTAAAAATGCCAGGTGGCTTACTTCGATAGGAGTTTGAGATTTTAAGTCATACTAAACGAGATATGTTGAAAATTTAATAATATTATATAATTTTAAGGTCAAACCCTACATCCTAACCCATACTATATACCATCCTACACTTCTGAATTGAGCTGCCTTTCTAGTTTTAAAACCCACGCATGGTTTTTCCCTTCCTCTTTCTTTCTTATGGAGTTCGAAATCATGAAAACAAATTTAAAAAATCGAACCAGTTCGATACGAAAAAAAATAGTCTGGCGATCGAATCTCGATGGAGAAGAGGCATGCAAGCGAGTGGAAGGAGCACAAGGCCGATGCATAGTCACGCCTTGGTGGATCTCATGCTCGAGCTATAGGCAACGAGGATGGATGGGGTCGGTGACATTGAGGAGATTGAGGCGAGGGTTGTCGGTGCCAAGAAGAAGGCGAGTCACGATGGGCTTTGGAAGGTCGTAATTTTTCTGCCTAGACGAGTGCATGTAGGGTTTCGGCTCTGGTGAAGTAGGATGACCTCCTGTATAGTGAGGGTAGAGGAATTTGATGGGAAGGGTTCGTAGTCCTATGTGATGTTGTGAAGCTCGATGTTTGGAGCACGTGAGCGTGATGAAAGAAGAAGGTAACGACCTTGATTGCTCAGCTCGATTATGCTAATGATGGTAATTAACTGTTTAAATTATAATTAAAGGAAAAAATTATTTATTTTAAATTATATGATTTTAAATGCAATATTTAATTCATATGAGGTCAAAAAAATCATGGAGTCAGTCACGATGGATTTGTAGCTGCGACATATACAATCTGGAATTAGTTTGGAATTTTTCGGAGAAAACTGGGATTTTAGATTATTTAAAATCTGGATGTTTGATAAATTTAAAAATCAAGGTGAGTAAATATCACTCATTTGGATTGCTGGTTTTAATTTATAATAATTAAAATTAATTATTGGATGATTGGTTGAATTGATCTATTATTATCAGTTGAATGTTATATTTTATATATAGGTATATATTAGTAGTTGGATATATTTCCCACCGATTGGAGCGGATAAGACACTATGCATCCCGCGTAATAGCGGATGATCCTATATTACCGCGATATCCCGCCTCGAAGCAGGATTGATGTTTTATGTTATATGACATCTGTGGATGCAGGGAAACAGGTTGGAGGGATCCAACTGGATTCCTCAAATATACTGATTATTTTTCGTATATAGTGATATATGATGAAATTGAATAATATGTTATGGATTGTTATGTGATTTGATTGTTTGGATGCTATAGTACCACTGGCCTTAATTTTGGTATTTTAAATACCATAAATATTATTTTTGAATTTGGAAAGAAATTAAAAGGGGTTTTGAAAATGAAAATATTTATATTGAATTTTGGATTCTTAGAAATGAATTGTTTTGGATAAAAAAAGGATTTAATTTTTAGAATTTGTACTCAATTATTCGTAAAATGTTTCAGATAGAGATTTTAAATATTTCATATCAGGAAATTTAAAAATGGATTTTTAAGTGATATTTTTGAAAAATGGAAAAGGAATTGAAATCGATATTTAAATAGATTTGGAAAATAAATGGGATTTATCAAGGGTTAGATTTATAAATGAATTTTATAGATGAGAATATTTTATAATCCAGTGAAATAGGAAATGAGCTAATAAATTTAATGACAATGTTTATAAATAAAATGAAATGTTTATCATTTGATAGATTGGAGACATAAATTCACAGAGTGAATTTATAATGAAATGTGAAATGTGAGAATGATTATAAAATTAGAAATGTAAATGGGTGTGTTATGAATCAAAAGAGATTTATAAATGTTGAAATGGTTATGTTGACTTTTAAAATATAGATTTTTATTGAGAAGTTAACTTTTGTTGTAAAAAGGAATTTTTACTTGTTAAACCATGTAGTTAAAAACTACCATTTGGATTAAATATTTCAGAGGTTAGTTATTCAAATTTTTAAATTTGTTGAAACGAATTCTAAGTTTTATAAACAAGCTTTGCAAATCGATTAGCATTTTTATAAATAATTGGAAATTAGTTACTGTAGTTTATTATGAGGTAATTTGACATTTAAAATAATTACTTAAACATGTTTTGAAAATAAATCATTATTCTTTAAAAACACTTATTATTATTATTATTATTATTTTATATATATATAATTTAAAAGTAAGTGATTAGATTTTTATTTATAAATTACCTTGAGATTTGTGACCCAATTTTATATAACAGATATGATTTTATAAGAGAAATCTTATAACGGAACTTTGGAAACTTAAGGAAATCTCTGAAATGTTAGAAACAAGAGCTTCGAGAATGAATCTAACATAAAGAACTTATAAATGGTTAGACGAGATTATAAGCAAGTATAATCGATTTTGGAATTGTAGAAAGGGAACTAATATAAATGCTGGAGATTTATGAGATAAGGTAAGAAATATTTCCTAAGTTTGATATTAAAATGATCTTGGAAAATATGCTATAAATATTTTCCTACGTATTGAAAGGAGGATTTTGAAAATATTTAAGAGTGAAATGTTGGTATAGAAACATTTTTCTAAGTGTTATAAATTGAATTCGAAAATATTTCTAAGTGTTGAAATGGTTTAAAAATATCCTGTTATGGATAAGTATTTGAAATCGTTTTCTAATATTGAGATATTGGAAGATATTTGAATATATATCTATAAAGATATTTTAAAATAAATATTTTTGGAAAATTTACAATATGGGCCTTAGTGATTGCTTATGTATGTAATTTGATAGTTAAATAAACGACAATCAAATCCGGCCAAATTCGATAATCGTTTTGAGGAGACCGGAATCGGATTTAATTATCCGAAAAACACTTCGATCTGATTTGTGCATTACGAATTGTGATATCTTGAAGATATTGGAGGTGGTAATCTTGAAGGAGATTTGGTTTGTTCGGACCTAGAACAACTTGTATAGATGAATGATATCATTGCATTATTGACAGAAAGGTAGTGTTAGCGTTCTAAGTATGAATTCTACTCTTAAGGTAAACGTAGCCTCAAGCCTCATCAACCGAGAAATGACAAAATAGGGCATGCAGCAAGGCCAAGTGGGTCTCTCCCATTAGGGTATGATCATCATTCATCTAGAGTGGACACTTATCATCATTACTATCTATCATTTGTCACATTTTGGGACACATTAGTGGTGATCATAATCGGGACTAGTAGTCAAGTGCAAGGCCAGTCATGTGTGGCAGGGGTACAAGATGTTGTTGTCAGGCCCCGGTGCATTTTATCTAGAGATGCACCATCTAAAGGTAGTTCCTTACCTTGTCATAATATAGAGTCCATTCTCCAATAAGCATCGTACGGTGCTGATTGTGCCCGACTATGCTAAAACGTGAGATGTGAGTATTTCAGCTATTTTATAATTTATTTTTTATAGACACTATTATAATATCAGATGATTTTGATATAAAATGTTTTGGTTATCGCCAGGTAAAAACCCATCGTATTTATGTGTGATGTGGTCTTACGAGATCTCTTTGTTTCAAAGGATTTTGATAGCAGTAATAAATTCAAATTTAGTGTGTTTTCTCACGCTGGTTTTCCAGACTGACTTGGGTGTTATTTTATTATAATGCTCGGGTTAGGCCGAGTATTACAGATTTAGGTTAGGATGCTAGGGAGCTTAGGAGATGAGTTGGAAGATTCTCAGGCGTATAATACATACTTGGTTATTTTCGTAGTGTGAGTCATGCTGTATATTTAGTATTTGTGAAGATAAGTTATTATAACCGTGTAGATTGATTGTTGATTGTTGTACTCTGATGATTATGTGTATGTTAACAGCTACAGATTCTTTTATATAAAAATCTTCCATTATCTGTTTTATATTGTTCTGCTACGATTTATGAGATTTTATGTATTGTTTCTGTGTTCTTCTGTCTCTTTCTTCTTCACCTATAATGATCCGGTATTTTTGACACTCGAATTCTCAGCATGCTATACAGTGAACATATTGATATCGATTTTTTAGTGTCGAAAATCTCTAGTTCATTACAAGCCTGCTCTTCCACCCTGTTTTTGCATCTTGATTTGGTTACTAATTAATCTCTGGTTCAAAACTACACCCCTTCTACTCTCATCCTTTGAGGTTTCACCCTTTTGTAGATTCCTCCTTCTCCTTGTCACCATCTAACATCCCCCCCCTTCTTCATTATTGCTCTCTCCCTCCTCTAGTGTTACTGCCATCCCATGTCTTGCTTTGGTTATGTGATTAAGAAGAAATGAAAAGATTAATAGAAAAAGAAAAAGAATCATGCACTCCACGTGAGCTGATCCATGGAAAATAAATGAGAATGTGATTAGATTTGTTTATAAGATGTGGAAGATACAAAACTGGATAGAAAGATAGAATTCGAGAAGATTTTTTTAGTCAGACCAAGGGTTTTTGATTAATGTAATAACCCGCCATATACGATGTCACAATCCATATTTAGAAGTGGTGCAATAACCGCCTTTCTTTAGCCAAAAGATGAGCCATTAAAGGGTAAAAGAAAAGGAAAGATAAGAAGAAACTACATAAACACAAAATCTCACCACGAATCAGAACAACATATAATAGATCATATAGGATATTACATAGTCATTTGCATAATATTAATACACCAGAGTCATTACATTACAATTTCTACTGGACAGTTATAGCTACTTGCCTATACAAAATACATTAATCATACATACATACACAACAGAAATAGAATATGATTAGCAACGGTAAAACCATCTACTCCAGCTCCTCCAAAATGCAGTCGTAAGAAATTGGGATTACTTGGCTACTAATACAAATTTGAGTACCCAACAGTTTTAGGAAAAGAAAATAAAACTTTGGATCACACATGGGTATATTATGAACAAACTCAAACAACTTAATTTTTTACTTTTATAAAGCGATCTGAAAATACAAGGTATCTTGTAAGACCACGCGCCACATAAACACGGATGAGATTTTAGCTTACGATAACTAAAACACTTTATATAAAAATCTAGTGGTATTATGATAATATATAAGATTTTCAAGTAAAATAGAACATAGATGAAATGCTTGCATCTCACATTTCAACATATTTGGATACAACTAAATTAGTATGGTACTTATCGGAGAATGGATTCCATACACAACCTGGTAAGGAACTACCTTCTGAAAGTGCCCTCTAGATAAAATACACCTGGGGTCTGACAAGTACATCTTATGCCCCTGATACACAGAACCAACCTAGACTAGTAGTACCGAATAAGTCACCACAACAGTTGGGATCAGAAACTGTACCAGAGCATACAAAATGGGTCAAATATCGATTCTAGATATGGTGATGACATACCCTGATCGGAGCAACCCACATAGCCCTACTACACACCCTGTATTATCATTTCCAGTTGATGAGGCCTGAGGCTAGTTTACCTTTACAAAAGTATTGCCACTTAGAATGCTACATCATCTTCCAGATATTGACACAATGTCACCATTCATCCATACAAGTCATTCAGGAGATTAATGAACAGAATGCAATACTTCCACTACACCCATTTTAGAATCATCCTCGGGATTAGTAGCAAATAGCCCTTGTACTTCAATGTCTTCCTCTTGGACCCTACTTTCATTATTTCTAATTTGAACGCGTACGTTGGTTCAAAGTGGTTTCCAGATAAGAACTACTATCCGATTTTGATCTCCCGAATCCAACGTTCGATGAATTTAAGGGTCAAGTTGTTTATAGTGGGCCATCCCACCATCAGGGTGTAAATATTTACATATGAACATACCTTCCTTATGCTTATATTATCATGACCCACTTATCGAAATGAACCTCCTTGTATCCATTACGTTCCCGAAATGCGGTATTTATGATAGGTACAAGTCGACTTACTTTCAACAATATGTGTCAACGTTTTATTACAACTACTTTAATTAATTTGGCTACTTAATAGCATGGACAAGAGATCCTTTTGTTTAAAACAAAACTTACTTAAATAACCGATAGAGTTTTAAAAGAAACTTTAAAATAAATAAGCTTTATTAAATCATAAGTTTATAACTCAACTAAACTTTAATTAATCTTAAGTAAATCAAAAATTATACTTTAAACCGTAATTAATTAAACATTTATTTAGAATTAAACTTTAATTAAATGACATTATTTAAGAATTAAACCTAAAGTAAGTGGATGGTAACCTTTAATTAAATAGTAATTAATTAAATAACCAACTCTAGTTAAATAATTAATTAAAGTAAATGAACTTTATTAAATAAAAATTAATTTCCTTTTTATCTTAATTAATCATTATTTAAAACTTAATTAAAATATTTAACTTAGTTAAAAATTTATTTAAACTCTAATTACTTAACATAATTAATTAATTATTACCCTAATTAATAAATTAATTAAGTAAACTATTAAATAACTAAAATTTAAAATTTTGAATAATTTATTTGAAATGAGTTTTCAAAAACAATCCAAAAGAAAAACACTTTAAAACTTGAAATAGTGAAATTTTCTGAACTATATCCATGGCGATTATCGCTATGAGTGCAATTCGCTAGAATTGATTTCTAGGTAAAAATCTCACTTTAATTCTAGCTACTACAAGTCTAAAACACAAAAGGAAATTTTTTGAAAACATAAATAAAAGGTTAAAACTTGGAAAACATTTACTAAATTTAAAACTTGAAAACAAGCTTTTGTTTTCAATTTGGATCTCAATCCTTTGTGACTTTTCAAGGTGCTAGCTTCACAACAATTACATTACATACACTTGGCTTTATTTCATAAACACATTACCATCATATCATAACCAATCATTCACATAACCATATCCAAACATACCATTTAACATCCAAATCACAAATCCATGCTCAAACACAAACTTATAATCATACGTCATCAAAACAACATGATAATTTAACACAACAACCACTATATTTTCACAATATATAGTTCATCAAAATCAAATTATTTTCCTTTCCAAAAACGATAGTTTCTCACCAAAAATTTATTAACTCAAGGCAAACTTTTGCTAAAACTTGAAAATAACTTTAGTATCTTGCAAAAATTGAAACTTTGGATGCTCGAACACCTTAAATGGGCTCCGCCATGCGGCCTTGGGGCTTGGCCTAGGGCATGTTGGGTATAGCTATAGGGATTTAGGGTGGATGGACTTGCAGCTTTGGAAGAGGAGGTGTTATAGAAGATGTAGAAGTGTTTTTGTGAACTGAGGAGGAGATTTTTAGCAAAAGAGGTGTTTTTTTTTCTTATTTTAGAATTTATGAAAGGAAGCCATGGATGTGTTTATTCAAGCACTTAGGAATTTTGAAATGATGAGCGGGATTGTAAAAATGAGAACATGAAAGAGTAGTGGTATATAGAGGCTTAGGAAAATAATTAAAAATATGTAAGTGCTTATAATGAAATATGTATACATGCATGCCTCCACTCCTCCCTCCCCTTCATTTCCATCCTCATGTACTCCCTCCCCCCTTATCTTGCACTATTCATGCCATGCACTAAGTACTTTGTGTTGAAAAAAAGATAGTTTTATGTATAAATATATACTTTTCTTTATAAATTATTTTCTCTTATTCTTATATGTATACACTTTTAAATAGAAGTATATACATGCATATACACATGTATTCATCATGTTTAAAATAGCTTCTAGTGTATATATAAGTTTTTACAAAAGTGTTTTGATATTTTAAATACTTTTACTCGATGAAAAATCAATATTTTCCGGTCACATTTTCTATTTCTCTATGAACTATATATTGGTAAACAAATTTTAAAATGATTTTATCATCATTAATATTCATTTAAAATAGTTTTTTGTTAGGAAAAAATTATTTATTAATTATTTAAAAATATAATTAAATATCCAATTAAATAGCGATTAAATTTTAGGTCGTTACACTCTCCCCCTTACAAGAATTTCATCTCGAAATTAGCAAACATG
Organism: Allium cepa; assembly: GCA_030765085.1. Classification (NCBI taxonomy): domain Eukaryota; kingdom Viridiplantae; phylum Streptophyta; class Magnoliopsida; order Asparagales; family Amaryllidaceae; genus Allium; species Allium cepa. The sequence continues at coordinate 949,378,494 of CM060934.1, read as the reverse complement.
GAGATAATTCAAACTATGCAAAAAGCTATATATTTATATCATAAAACACATACAAATACATGCACTAAGCATTCATAGCAAAGAAACATATATTGTACATACAATAGACAAACAACTAACTATCCTAACATCAACTCGGGATAGACTTCTTTCATACGGTCCATGGTCTCCCAAGTGCAGTCCTTTGGATCCTCACTTAACTGAATCTTAACTAGTGGCATCATCTTGTTACGCAATCTCTTTTTATCCCAATCCACAACATAAACTGGATGTCTAATCACTGTCACGTTCGGTTCTATTCCAATTCCTCTTGAACTGATGGCTCCACAATCAAGGATGGGTCATGAACATATTTTCTCAAATGAGACACATGGAACACATTATGAACACATACCAATATCTCTGGAAATTCAACCCTATAAGCAAGCAATCTGATCCTTACAAGAATACGGAAAGGTCCATCATACATAGGAGCTAGCTTTCCAAAATTTTCAAATCTAACAGCTCCTCTTATTAGCGAAATCTTTACGAACGCCATTTCTCCAACCACAAATTCCTAATAACTTTTCCTCTTATCATCATAACTCTTTTGGCGATCTTGGGCTTCCTTCATTCTTTTCTTAATCATTGCAACTTTCTCGATAACTTCTCGGATCAAATTCGGTCCAAGCACTAGTCTATCACCTGTCACAACCCAACATGATGGTGACTTGTAGGGTTTTCCGTATAGCGCATCATAGGTGTCATACCGATGCTTTCTTAGAAGCTATTGTTATAGGAAAACTCAACTAAATTTCAACTAAGGAAGCAGCGATCCTTGTTGCTTTTACAGAATAAAATACATGCTCTTCGTTAGTCGATCCACGATAACCCATACCCTTTTATTTCATTTTCCAGTTTTGGGTAAACCACCGATAAAATCCATTGATACCACTTCCCATTTCCAATTAGGTATCTTCAAAAGTTGTAATAATCTGGCTTCTTCTGATATCACCTTTGATTTGTTGACAGCATAAACACCTGTGAACATAGACTGAAATATCCTTCTTCATTCCTGGCCACACAAACACTCTTTTCATGTCTTTATACATCTTATGGACTCCTGGATGAATACATAATTTAGACTTGTGACATTTTGACAAAACTTCCTACCTCGGCCATCCATATCTGGAACACACAATCTTCCGTTTATCCTTAAAGTACCTCGACTATCCATCTCAAAATCAGAATATCTACCCTCTACAACACCTTGCATTAACCCTTCCAGTATTTCATCCTTCCTATGATTTCTCATAATCCTTTCCTGAAGTGTCGGTGTAATTTCCAAAAGAGTCAAAATAGCACTCCTGCTTAAGGCATCTTCCACCACATTAGCCTTTCCTGGCGTATAAAGAATATCCAAGTCATAAGCCGCTAGAAACTCCAACCACCTTTATTACCTCAGGTTCAAATCCTATTGAGTAAGAAGATACTTTAGGGTTTATGATCCGTGAGGATCTCAAATTTTTCACTTAATTAAAGAAAGAAATTTACTCCTAAAATCTTTAAAAATTAGAAAGAAACTAAGAGGAATATAAGGATCCTTATCCAGCCAGTAGTGTCTCCACAATCACTCTACCATGCTGCATCAAAACAGCACCTAGTCCCACTACATAAGCATCTGTGTAAACTGTGAATCCACTATTTCCATCTGGAGCAGCCAAAACTGGTGTACTGGTCAATCTCTTCTTCAATTCCAAAAATGCTACTTCATACTTTGGAGTCCATACAAAATTCTTCCCCTTCTTAGTCAGCATAGTCAAAAGGGAGAGAAATCTTAGAATAATCTTGAATAAACCTCCTATAATATCCAGCCAAACCTAAGAAACTACAAACCTCGATAGAATTCTGTAGTCGCTTCCATTCTCGAACAGCTTCAACTTTCACTAGGTCTAGTGAAATACCTTCTCTTGTCAAAATATGTTCTAAGATCTTACTTCTGATTTTCAAAAATGGCACTTAGAAATTTCGCCTTGAGGACATATCTCCTTAATATTTCCAACACCACTTCCAGATGATGTTATGCTCCTCCTTAGATTTGAAGTAGATAAGGATGTCATCGATGAAGACTAACACAAACTTATTAAAAACATCTAGGAAAACATGGTTCATGAGATCTACAAAATATGAGGGTGCATTAGTTAGCCGAAAAGGCATAACCAACCACTCAAAGAAACAATCAGGGACCCTAAATGCAATTAGGGGTATACTATCTTCAACAACCCTCAACTGATGGAATCTAGTAGCTAGATCCATCTAAGAAAATACCATGGCCCTATGAAGTTGATCAAAAAGATCATCGATGCGGGGTAAGGGATACTTTTTTTTAATGGTCGGCCTATTCAACTCCTTATAGTCCACATACAACCCTAAAGATCCATCAGACTTAGCTGCAAAAACAATATCAGATCCCCAACTCAAACGACTGGGTCTGATCAATCCCCTTCTTAACAGGTCATTGGCTTGACTTACCAAATCCTCTCTCTCCCTCGGAGCCATTCTTCGCTTAGGTTAAACCACAAGCTTTGCATCAAGGACCAAATCAATGCGGAACTCTATATCTCAGTGCGGGGTAAACCTTCAATCTCTACGAATACATAAGGAAAATTCTTAACAACTTTAATAGAAATTAAACTTTCTTGGTAGGCTTCCAAGGGATACAAGAAACTACACATATGAATATTAGGTTCCTTACATGATATTTTAGCTTTTCTTCCTATGTCGGTCACAAAAGATATAGTTCTATTATTACATTTTAAGACAGCCTCTTATTTTGATAACTAATCCACACCAAGAATAATGTCAAATTCCTTAAAGCCTAAGACATACGGTCCGCAAGAAAAGTGATGAGAAAGGTAGGAAACTGTCACATTTTTATAGATCATACTCAAATGTTTTACCCCACCTATAGGGTTAGACACACACATAAGGTTTTCTACGATACTTGGAATAAGATGAAATTTATCTACTGATTCTAATGAGATAAAACTATAAGAGGCACAGGTATCAAATAATGCTCGAACAAAAATACCATTTATTAGTGAGGTAGCTTCAAGGACACCTTTTCCCTTCACATCCATTGAAGTAGACGGTTCATTCTTAATGGCGTACACCTTGGGTTGTTGCACCTTCTTCATGAGTAGGCAATCCTTTACCATATGCTTGGGCTAATGGCTATAAAAATAGAGAGTCTTCTGGACCATTGGAGAATAGGTCCACTTTGTTGTTGTCGTTGCCGCTGAATTCCAAAAATTTTTGCAAAACTTTGTGATTTGGCCCTTCTGCTCTTGTGGCAAAAACATACTTAAAACGGGTCCCTTGAGACCCTTCGCCAGGCTTTCCCTTTCCTTGATTCTTCCAATTAGGATTAAATTTTAATCTTGTTAGAACCACCTTCACAGTATTTCCACTAGGTGTTACTAGAGCAGGCCATTTTTTTTCAAGGCCTCATGCCTCAAAGCCATATCAAATAAATCCACAAAATTTACCTTAAATGCGAGCTATCATTTTATCATGGTACTCTTCTCTCATACCAAAAAAAACATCACATTTTTCTTTAATGGGGTGTTGATCAATTCCGGTCCAAAACAAGGTAGCTCATTGAACTTCGTCTCATATTCTGCTATAATTTGATCCCCTTGCTCCAAGTCCATAAAGTTCCTGTACTCCAGGTCCTTCCTGCTATTGGCAAGAACTGGTCCTCAAAAACTTCTTTAAATTGGGCCTATGCAAACACTTTTTTTGAAGTATTTGCGGTAAGGGAGTCCCACCAAGCTACTGCTCCCTCTTGTAGTTGCTATGCTGCTAAGAACTTTTTCTATTCATCGGATAAACCAAGGCCTTTAAAAAAATTCCCATGATTGTAAGCCAAGCTTGCACTTCCATGATAGACTTGGTTTCTTTAAATGGTTTCCCTCCTAGGTTGGTGTAATCCTTGCAAAAGGTTGTGAAATTCACTCTTGGCTGCTCTGGCGCTGCCTCTTCGGCAATCTGAACTCTAAGATTTAGGGTTCGACCATTTATAGTTGTAGTGTTACCTGCTCCCCTACCTTTTCTGCCTCTGTTACTCATGTCTTACTACCTGGACATAGTAAGATAATCTTAGAATACTTGGACGAGATAGATCTTTAAAGAAGGATACTAATCAAAACCTATCAAGCTAATCTATCTATTAGTTATATTATATATATATATATGTATGTATGTATGTATGTATGTATGTATACAAATAAAAATTACAAATACGCACTCTCGAAGTTGACCTCAACCCAAAACCTAGGTGGTCACTTAACCTAAGCTATGATACCAAAATGTAATGACCTTCTTTCTTTAGTCGAAATACGAGCCATTAAAGGGTAGAAGAAAAAGAAAGATAAGAAGAAACTACGCAAACACAGAATCTCACCACGAATCAGAATAACATATAATAGATGATGCAGGATATTACATAGTCATTTGCATAATATTAATACACCAGAGTCATTGCATTACAACTTCAACTGGACAGTTATAACTACCTGCCCATACAAAATACATAGATCATGCATATATACATAGTTTAAATTGAATATGATTAGCTAACAGTGAAGCCACCTGCTTCAGCTCCTCCAAAATGCAGTCATAAGAAACCTGGATCACTTGGCAACTCATAAAAATTTGAGCACATAAGAGTTTTAGGAAAAGAAAATAAAACTCTGAGTCATACGTGGTCCTGGTATGAGTAAACTCAAACAACTTAATTTTTTACTTTTATAAAATGATTTGAAAATCAAAGGTAACTCGTAAGACCACGATGCATATAAACACGGATGGATTTTTACCTCATAATAACCAAAACACTTTATATACAAATCCTGTGGTATTATGATAATGTCTAGGGTTTTCAAGTAATATAAAACATGGCTGAAATGTTTGCATCTCACGTTTCAACATATTTGAGTACAACTAATCTGTATGGCACTTATTTGAGAATGGATTCTGTACATGACCAGGTAAGAAACTACCTTCCGAAAATGCACCTCTAAATAAAATACACCTGAGGTCTGACAAGAACATCTTGTACCCTTGCTAACAGAACCGGCCTACCACTTGACTAGTAGTACTGAATATATCGCCAGCACGGTGGGGATCAGCAATCGTACCAGAGCATACAAAAAGGGGTTAAATATCGATTCTAGATATGGTTATGACATACCTTGATGGAAGCGACCCAAATGGCCCGGCTACATAGCCTGTTTTGGACATTTTCAGTTGATAAGGCCTAGGGCTACGTTTACCTTTACTAAAGCGCTCTCACTTAGAATGCTACATCACCTTCCAGATGTTGACACAATGTCAGCATTCATCCATACAAGTCTTTCAGGAGATGAATGAACCGAAATCACTACCTCCACTACACCCATTTTGGATCACCCTCAATATTAGTAACAAATAGCCCTTGCACATTAAAGTCTTTATTTTGGACCTTGCCTTCACTATTTCCAATTTGAACGCTTACATTATTTTGAAGTGATTTTTGGATAACAACTACTATCCGATCCCTATCTCCTCTTACAACGTTCGATAATTATAAGGGTCAAGTTGTTTATAATGGACCATCTCACTATTAGGGTGTAAAGATTTTCATATGAACATACGTTCTATATGCTCAGATTATCATGACCCACTTATTGAAATTAACCTCCTTGTATTCATCATGTTCCCGAAGTGCGGTATTTGTGATAGGCACAAGACGACTTACTTTCAATAAAACGTGCCAACGTTTTATTGCAACTACTTTAATTCATTAGCTACTTACTAGCATGGATAAGAGATCCTTTGGTTTAAGATAAAACTAACTTAAACAAGAAAGTTGGTTAAAAATAAATAACCCATAGAGTTTTGAATGAAACTTTAAAATAAATAAGCTTTAATTAAATCATAAGTTTATAACTCAACTAAATTTTAGTTAATCTTAACTAAATCAAAAATCATACTTAAATCTTAATTAATTAAAAATTTATTTATAATTGAACTTTAATTAAATAACATTCATTTAAGAATTAAACCCAACTTAAGTAAATAATTAACCTTTAATTAAATAATAATTAAATAAATAACTAACTATAATTAAATAATTAATGAAAGTAAATAAAATTTATTAATTAATAATTAATTTCATTTTTATCTTAATTAATCACTATTTGAAACTTATTTAATTAAAATATTTAACTTAAATTATAGTTTTCTTAAACTCTAATTATTTAACCTAATTACATAATTAATTAATTAATAATTACCCGAATTAATAAATTAAAGTAAATTATTAAATAACCAAAACTTAAACTTTTGACTTAATTTATTTGAAATGAGTTTTCAAAAATAATCCAAAGGAAAAACACTTTAAAACTTGAAATTGTGAAATTTTCCGAACTGCATCCATAGCGACTATCGCTTCGCTAGAATTAATTTCTAAGCAAAAACCTCACTTTAACTCTATCTGCTACATGTTTGAAGCACAAAAGGAAGAGTTTCGAAAACTTAAACGAAAGGTAAAGACTTGGAAAACATTTACTAAATTCAAAAATTAGAAAACAAGCTTTTGTTTTCAAATTGAATCTCAAGTCCTTTGCAGCTTTTCAAGGTGCTAGCTTCATAACAATTACATCACATATACTTGGTTTTGTTTCACAAACTCACTACTATCATATCATAATGAACCATTCACATATCTATATCCAAACATATCATTTAACATCCAAATTATAAATCCAAGCTCAAATACAAACTTATAATCATATACCATCAAAACAATATGATATTTCAATACAACAACCATTGTTCAACAAAATCAAGTTATTTTCCTTCCCAGAAACATGAGTTTTACTCACCAGAACTTTATTAACTCAAGGTGAACTTTTTCTAAAACTTGAAAACAGCTTTAGGATCTTGGAAAAATTAAAACTTTAGATGCTTGAACACCCTAAATAGGCTCATCCATGTGGTCTTTGGGCTCGTCCTAGGGCATGTTGGGTATGGCCATGGGGTTCTAGGGTGGATAGGCTTGCAACATAGGAAGTAAAGGCGTTGTAGAAGATGTAGAAGTGTTTTTGTGAACTAAAGAGGAGAATTTTAGCAACATAAGTGATTTTTTCTTATTTTAGAATTTATGAAAGAAGCCATCGATGTGTTTATTCAAGCTCTTAGGATTTTAAAATGAAGAGGAGGATTGTAAAAATGAGAACATGAAAGAGTAGTGGTATATGTAGGCTTACAAAATTAATTAAAAATGTGTAAAAATATGTATACATGCATGCACTCCACTCCTCCCTCCCCTTCGCTTCCATCCTCGTGTACTACTCCCCTTATCTTGCACTATTCATGCCATGCACTAAATACTTTGTGTTGAAAAAAGATAGTTTTATATGTGTGTGTGTATACATACACACACTTTTCTTCATAAATTATTTTCTCCTATTCTTATATATATCGGTTTTAAAGAGAAGTATAAACATGCATATACACATGTATTCATCATGTTTAAAATAGTTTCTATTGTGTGTACAAGTGTTTATAGTAGTGTTATGACATTTTAAATAACTTTAACTGATGAAAAATTAATATTTCAAAAAATAATTTACGGTCGCATTTTCTATTTCACTAGGACTATATATATTGGTAAACAAATTTTAAAAACGATTTTATCATCATTAGTATTCATTTAAGATAGTTTTATTTATTAATAAAAATCTGTTTCTTAATTATTTAAAAATATAATTAAATATCCAATTAAATAGCGATTAAATTCTGGGTTGTTCCAAGTGGCACTGGCATCGAGGATGCTGTTGACGACAGATTATTTTGAGGTTAAAAATATATATATAAATAATTACACCATAGAACTATCTATAAGATTCTACACTTTCTGATACTCACACAGGAATGATATAAATATAGTAGTAATCAGTAATACAATCTCAAACAAACAAAACAATACATTATCAAATAAACTCCAATTCAACATCTCTTTATACCGGTAATGCATCTCCATCGTACCATCATGCCTACTAGTCACCATCAGTTCTCTCTATCAACCTATCATAGTATATCAAAAGGAGAAAAATGGTAGAGTGGGTTAAACAAGCATTTGGTGAGTGAAACACATCATATAAGTGTATAATACTACTAACATGCTAGTACAACAACACTTAGGTTCAAAAATCACATCTTAACTTGTACTACCTGCACCAACAAGTTAGCTACACATAATATAATACTATAGTGATATCATATCTAAGGTTTCACTAAAGTCTATGCCAAGCCTAATGATATGCCCACAATTGATCCTAAAGTCTCAACCCACTTATAACAATCTGTATCTTAATAGGATCGAATTTTTGCTAAATCGAAAACCCAAGTCTACTAAGGTACAGACCGTTGGTGTTGGTGTCATGTGATAAACAAAAATATATCAGAGAGCTATCTATAAGAATTCACGGCGGAATAATAAAATACGATAAAACATATACATATTGACTATGGCTAATACCCCTAAACCAATAACATTCAATGCTCTTATCAGTGTAGAGCATAAATAAGGGAATCTGCCTTCTCTCTGTTCCCACCTAGTACCAGTACATGTTCTTCTAATTCCATCCTATGGATTTTAATGAGCATGGGGTCAAAATAACGTTATGGTGATTGTTAAATTACATACTTTATCCATTACACTAGTTTGTACCAATTGGTTTCCATTACATGTTATGTCTATTTATTCGTAAATTAGTCATGTTGACTTCACATATGCGTACGGTACGTCTAACCTACCACAAGGTATGAAATAGATATATACATATATTTATAAGCATAATTGTCCCTATGGACAAGCACACATTCCCCGCTAGTATCCGCAATTATGCACTACGTCGGGAATCCATAATAGTGTTTAGCATGAATTCCCCACGTACACCGTTGAACCTCCTATTAGTGCTGAACAATGGCATTACAACTAACTGGCCATATTACTAACTTGTCCTGAAAACTTATTTTACTGTACTTACACATTAAGAAGAGCCCGCCATGCTGACTCGCACCGAAAACGTCTTAGGGCTCGCTACATCCATGTCTGTGCTCAATGGTAACACCACTTATTGCACCACGTCGGAGATCCAACAACAATGTCACAACCTAATTGTCGTATGCACCAAGGAACCTCCCGTTAATGCTAGGATACACGCCTCTCCAGACATCCACCAACCTTGTTGCGCATCATTAATATTTATGTAAAAATACATTATTACCCTTATTAATATTTTATTTGTTATTAAATTTTCCGAGGTGTTGCATTCTTCCTCTTAAAAGAATTTCGTTCTCAAAGTATATCAAGGACCGTGTCGTGTAACATAATGTGCAACCATTCCAAACTATCTATCCAATTAGTGTACAACCAATTTTACAACCAATCGTGTACGAGTCCATAGTGTACCACAAAATATATCATATGTATGAAAAATAATACCAAATTAACGCCTCCTATATGAATGCATTCTTTAAAACAATTTTGAAAATATGGTGCAAACATCCTAAAAATAATGCCAGTTCTATTTGTAAGCAAGTTTTTCAAAATCAAAATCTTTGTTTTCACACAGCAATTTTTCCACACTCCTACAAATAGAAGTGTGGTATAACCAATTTTGCATCCTATCCTTATCATCCATACTTAACACATAATGTCTAACATTAGAAATTTTAAAAAAAATTGTTTTTCCCTAAATGTACTCTTATGCTTGAAGAGGGACTTAGATGGAAATTTCATATTTTCATCCTTCCATAATGTATCTTGGAATGTTCCCTTTTGCCCTCAAATATTGTCCAACTTTTCCAAGTACACTTCGCATAAGGAAATTTATTTTTAAATTTTTAAACAGAAATATTCTATAAAAAAGTTTTGTTTTACTATGAACAAGGTATGGAAAATGAAACTCCAAGCCAGAGAAGCATTTCCCTTGTTACCCTCTTTATTTTACATACTGTCGCACATGTTGCGTAGTAGAATTTATATTTGTTAACTCGTTATTTTTCCTATGCTAAAAATGTGGCATTTCTAAAATTAGATTTTTTCCCCCTTTTCCCATACATATTTTTTTCAATTAAATTTGTGAAATAGTTGTAAAGTTTTAAATAAAACTTACTTGTCAAAACTTTTTTGAATGTATTTTATATTTTAAAATACAGAGGTTTTTGAATAAAAAATTTCAAACATATTTGGTTTTAAATTTTCAAAAAAAATCAAGCCATATCCCAATGAAATCGGGATTCAGTTGATGGATTAGCATAAAAGTACATTCATAAATTTTACCTTTTAAGGCATAGGGATAGTGATCCGTGGTTCTACAACAACCCTTCCATGTCCTTCGCTTGATTGAATTTATTTTGTGCCCAACTACTGGCATCCAGTTTTTTTCTTACATCCACCATTATAATTTTATTGGACATTAATGTTTTTTATGTACTTCCTGCCATCATATTCTATTCTTTTATTCAGCCTTACACAACCATACATCTCATCTCTTCTCAACAAATGTTACATATTTTTTAAAAACTCCAAAACTTAGAGCGAAAAAATCTCTTTTTGCCTAATAGATGATGGAAGGTGGAGATTTAGTGGATAGACCCAATTTTGACGATCATAAAGGTATTGGCTTCCTTTTCATGCGTTAAAATCTATTTTTTTCATCGACTCGGTCATAGATGCGTTGCTTAGAGTTTTTCGATTTTTCAACAAATCAATCAACTACGACCGATTCAACCGTAATTTGAAAATCTAGGTTTGGCAAAAAAAATGAAGAAGGAATGGTTACTCAAATGACTACATAGGTTGTTGAGAGGTGACGAGCTTCTAAATTTCTATCAAATGGTGTGACTTCTTTATTTTTCCTTCTGACGGTGGTATTTTTTCTGAAAGGAAGAGAGAAATAAGCGTCTTGAATTTTGAGTGTCTGTTCATGTGAAGAAAATAGTAATTATGTTAGGAAGAACGAAATGGAATTTTCAAGATGACCTTTAGTTTTTGTGGCCAGAAGAAAAACCCTAAATGCCAATAGTAGCACAATTTATTTTTCAAATTTTTTAATGCTTTTGGGACTTAATATTATTTATATTTAGTTGATAATCTAATGAGTTTAATTTATTTTATAAACTTCTGGCTTCATCTTTGGGCTTTCATGCGAGTATGCTCTAGGACTCGCAAAAGTGTACTTTTAATATCATTTCTCATTCCTTTGTAGTTTCTTCTTTATAGTTTTCACACATGTTTAATGAAACATTCATACGCTCGTGCCAATATTCTTTATATACTACGGGGATTTATTATTACTATTCTACGAGCATTTTTCATTATTGTACTCATAGATTTAACTTTTACTCCATCTTACCTAAGCAGTCATCCCTATCTACTCCATATCAAAGTTGGTTTAGTTTTCATTATTCTATATAAAATCATATAGCTTCGCTGTCAGGAAATACTTAGCCCCAAATATTTATCTTTAAAAATATAAACTTAGAAATTTTTATTGAACTCGATAATTGTTCGGTTTCAAAAGGAGCAGTGATAAACCCTTATTTAAACAAACCATAATTGTAGGCGTCTTACTTTTAAAGCTATAATTTAAGATTTATGAAGTAAATTATTAAGTTCAAATGTCAATGTTAGCAAATTTATTTAAGAAAACGATCTTTTCCTTTAAACAACACATTTCTTTTGTTTTTCAAATTGGTAAAAGTCAATTTTTATTGCATAAATAGTCATCAAATCAAATTTTCATTTGAAGCCTTTTTCACTGTAAAGATTTTAATTTCTAAAAAGTAGGGTTTTTAACTCAAACCATTTATTAAGTTTTGCATTTTAAAAACTCAATTGTTATAACGAACCGTTCTTTTTCACTATAATAGTGTTTCTAAAACACCTTTGGCAGTTTTAAATAATAAGAACTGAAGTAGACAAGGACAATTTTAATTTTACTATTTTCAAATTAGTCGTGTTTTTTCCAATTCCAACTTTAGTGGAGACTCTAATAGTAAGTGATATGGACCTTTTAAAGATAAGTGCAATTACTGCACATGTTTATGGAACTATATTTTTCTCCTTTTTATCGCTATTTTGATTGTTTTTCTCTGTATTTTCCTTATATGAGATTCTTACCCTACCATTCTCTTTACCTAAATTAAAACAAGTACCATTTCCTATTGGCCACCACTTTAAAAGAAGTTGTAAAACTTCGAATTTTCAAGACTAGAAAAATTTCCGAGCTATACATACGCTTTATTTTCTATTTATTTCAAAGGAAACGTGTCATTATTAAAACCCTTTCAAATGAAATTTTTGGTCTAAACAGTTTTAATTTAAGTAGATATTATATTTAAATAGAAGATATTTTATTTTGAAATATTAAGTTACTTTTCAAAAATAGAGTTTTCTAGTTTTAAATAAATCCCTTTACAATTATTTCAAATATATTTTTAACGAAATTTAAAAACTTCTACTAAATTCTTTCATATGGTGTCGGACTCAGAGTAGGTTTTATTTGCCACTTTCTTTGACTTTTCTTTTCCACTTATTTTCAAACTTATCTTCATTTCGAATTTATTAAAAATATGACTATCATCTTGAAGTGATTATTACACACCTTTCTTCAGGAACTTGCTCGATTCTTACTTTCGGATATTGTAACATATAAATCCTCTGCTTTCCATATATTTGGACCTAAGGAACATTACAATCAACAATCAATAGGGATCTACAACTGTAGGACAAGGCCCAATAAGTTAGTCAAGTACCATCCAACTTCAAGTGGTTTTCTATACGTCGCACTCATGCTCCTCTTAAGTCAACGACTTTCGATATGACCTATTTTCCGTTGGGTGATCTGGATAGGCGTATATATTTAATTCTACTTATTGTCCCAACCCATAGTTATCTTATCCATCTTCTTAGAATATGATTGCAACTACTTATATAGTCAAAATTTATAGGGTTTGGTGTATAATATACATAATCATAAGTAAAAATATAAATATGCTCACTTAACATATCCTAATTCTTATGATCGATTAACTATGCCAAATATAACACTCGGCATCTCAATAGGCTCGAATTTTCGCTAAATTGAAAATCCAAGTCCATTAGGGTATGATCGTTAGTGTTGGTATCCTGAAATAAACAAAAATATATTGAAGAGCTATTTGTATGAACTCACAACAATAATAAAACTTATAAGTACGAACCAAGGCTAAAACCTCGGAACTAATAACATTCCTTGGATATTTAGTGCTTTTGTCAGTACAAAGCATGAATGGGGGAATTTGCCTTCTCTCCCTTCCAACCTAGTACGAGTACATGTTCTTCTAGTTCTATCATGTGGATTATATGAGGAGGGGGTCAGAATAACGTTATGGTGAACGGTAAATTACATACTTTATCCATAACACTAGTTTATATCAATTGGTTTCCACTACATGTTATGTCTATTTATTCATAAATTAGTCATGGTGGCTACACATACGCCTATGGTACTTCTAACCTACCTCAATGTCTGAAATAAATATATACATATATATAAGCATCACCGTCCCCCATAAATAAGGATACATTCCCCGCTAACATCCACAACTATGCACTGTGTTGGGCATCAACAACAGTGTGTAGGCCGAATTGCCAGCGTACACTATAGAACCTCCCATTAGCACCTAATAATGGCATTACAACTAATTAACCGTATTTCTAATTCATCTCGAAAACTTACCTTACCATATTTGCGCATTGCGAGGAGCATGCAATGCCGACTTACGTTAACGACGTCTTAGGGTCTGCTTCATCCATATCCAAGTTCAATGGTAACGCCACTTGTTGCACCGCGTTGGGCATCCAACAACAATGTCACAAACTAATTGTCGTATGCACCAAAGAACCTCTCGTTAGTGCTGGCTATGCACCTCTCTTGGCATCCAGCAATAGTGTTGCGCATCCACCGAGGAACCTCTTTTGAGTGCCTTTTGTGATCGAACCGCTTTATGTCAATGACAACACCTCTTGTTGCACTGGAGTGGGCATCTAACAACAATGTCTAGGATAAATTTCCAGCATACACCAAGAAAACCTCCCTTTCGTGCCGAGCTGCTTGTGATTAAAATGCCTTATATTCCTACGGATCCAACAGTTAGAGATGTCCCGCATTAGTAAATTGTGTACACCCCTTGTGGACAGCAGACCTTTATTATGTAACATTACTGGCCTTTAATCCTAATCCATACTAAAAACCGCATCATTTACAATTAACCAAATTATTGGGCTAGATCCACTAATCCACACCCATCATAAACATATTCTTCAGGACATATAATTTCAACTGAATAATTATTGCACCTCCTAAGTTCAATTATTAATATTTATTTACTTGCCATGAACTTACTTCTATATTTGATTAATGTCAATTAAGTAGCCTTTAATATCTCCTTTTCAATTAATAAAATTAAGTGCTATTTTTCGATTAATACAATTAAAATAGGGGTTTCGAACCAAAGGTCCCTATTCTCGAAGCTCATGCACAAAAAGACCCTACTCATAAACCCATGTAAATTAGGTCCCTATTTTGTTATTTTTTTTTAACCAAATTTTCTTTTTCTAGAAAATCGGTCCAGCATTGAAATCAGGGGCAAAAGTAGCATAAGTTTGTCAAAAACTAGAAATAGGGACCAAATTTTTATAACTTTTTCGGAAGGGACTTTTCTTCCATCATGTTTCAATTCTAGAGACTTGGCAGCCGTTTCTTAATTAAAAATATACTTCTTTCCAATTAATACCATTAAGTATTTTTGCTACCTCTTTTTAATTAATACCATTAAGTATATTTACTGTTTGTTTTCAATTAATGCCCATTTTAATGAGTTACTATAACTTCTCTAATTCCTCAATTCATTATCTTATTCATGTTTAACACTTATTTTTATTTTCTAACTTATATTTAATCACATATATTTAAGTAGAAATTAGGCTCAAGGGCATCTATTTGCAGGGTAATAAGTTTTAAGGACATCACTTCTAAATAATTAGTTTTAAGGACAATTTACAGCATAATGATAAACTCATTTATCTTTTTAAGTTATACAGAAAATGATAAATCCTTTTATCTTTATTTTTGTATAACTGAAAATGATAAATTCTTTTATCTTTTTCCTGTAAAATGTTCTTAAAACTAATTTTTCAGAAGTGGTGTCCTTAAAACTTATTACCCTGCACAAATAAGCCCTTGAAGTGAAAATCCCCTGTATTTAATCGATAACAGATTATTATTAGTTTTATTTATAACACTTTTAGTTTTACGTTTAAGGATTTTTATATATTGATGCACTGAAACTAAATTTCTTAAAAGAGGAATTGTGCTGTGTTCGAAATTACAAGGGATTGCCCTTTCTGCTTTTAATGAAATAGACAGTACAAAATATAGTAAACATTCATATTTTGCACATCTCTTTTCTTTAGGCATATTTCTTATATTTCAAACTCACTTACTTTTCATATATAGTAGTAAAATTGAATAATTTATAAAAATTCACAAATGAACATTCTTTTCTCTAATGAACTAAAATACAAACATAAATCCCAAATTAGAATAGAAAATGTTCAATTCAAGTCAGGGACTTATAACGAAATCTAAAATGTATACACAACCTTTTTTGGATAATTTATTACATAAATTTTAGGAACTACTTCCACACCTACATTCCATATTTAGGTGTATACAACATTTAATTAAAATTAGCAATATATCTAATATGTAGGCAAGAATCTCAAGTTCATTTTAAACATATATATATATATATATAAGCCTACAGTTCCATCATTCATATTTAGTCATAAAAGAAACAGATTCACAAATGAAATAAATCTAATATTGTGTAAAATATGTACTTTGACATTCAATATGAAGAACTTTTAAGTAATGGAGGCTAGGGTTTTCAGGGAAGATAGAAGCTTATACCTATACTTATAGTTGAAAACTAGGTCCAGAAAAATTACATGTTAATCCACATTTATTATTTATTTACTTTATATACATGAAAATTTCATTTCCTTTTATTTTCATTTAAAGAAGGTGAAACCTTTATCCTCCTCATTAATGTTACTAATTGCTATTTGCTATAATTCAAATTATAATTTAAACCAATGTCAGCTACTATAATTTCAACATCGTTAGTTTGTTAATACACATACACATATATACACACGCATGCATACATACATACATATATATATATATATATATATATATATATTAGACCCTTGTTTAATTATTTAGTTTACACTTCCCTAATCGTTAAGTTTTATTTATTTAAAATTTTCTTTAAGGTTAAGTAGTCTATAAACAATCTTTTTACCGTTTAACGTTAATTAATATTATTTCTTTTAACTCCTTTCCTTTTACTAACATTTTCGTTATCCTAATTATTTGCACAACCAACTCCTAATTGATTGATATTTATGTTTCCAATTCAAGATTCACCTTTTTATTCTTCACTAAGGAGAAAGCATAATGTAACTTCCATTTAAAATAGTGATTTACTTCTATATTTTATTATCTTTAAGTTTATAACATTATATTCTTTTCTCATTAAATATACTGTTGTATCTCTTTTCTAACATAAGCAACATATATATAGTAATAAGTTTCATCATTAAATTGGTAATTAATGTCTTTACTGGTGTGCATGTAAATACATTTCTTTTAAAACAGACATTTACACCCCCTACATGTTGACATTTCAAATACAAGGAATGGCTGTCAAGTCCCTGGAATTCCATTAATTATATCAGTAAATATAATATGTGTCATGTCCCTAACACGTATTAATTTCAAATATATAACATTAGATATATTCTTTGCTTTTAAAATATATTGTCACATTCTCTTCCTAATACATGTTGTATATACTTCCATTAATTATATCAATAAATTCATAACATGTTAATTAATGCTTCCTCTCTTTACAATAAATAACTTCCTCCTTTTGTTATAATGTTCATTAAAAAAATTGTGCTCTTTTTAAAAAAATCCATACATATTTAATTTATTACTTAATAGCTAAGTTTTAATTTATTCTCGTGATTGATTCTTATAATTAATTTCAAGCATAGACATAAAACGTGAAATACATGTTACAGTAAACAGTCTGTATTTTCACTATACGGTATCCGTTTTTAACAATTTATATAAGAATTTGGGCTAGAAAACTCTACTTGATACAATGGAAAAGATAGATTTTTCAAATTCATTCATTTGTAGAAATTTACTATTTTATCCTTTTATGTAAAATTACATTTTTACCTTTATTAAAGTTTTAATTTGTTATTAAAATTTATGGGGTGTTATACCACTTTTGTCAAATCATATACTAAGGTCTTGGCCCTTCTAAACATGTCGTAACACTAAACCCAATACCGAGGACTCGGCTCCTTAATCTATTGTATATTGAGGACTCGGCTCCTCAGACCATGATATGTTGAAGACTTAGACTATATTGAGGATTTAACTCCTCGGACTATGGCATATTTAGGTTAAGTCCAAACTAGCCATTCGTCTAAGGGTCTAAGACGCTATTGGAAGCAAGCCCAACACTCATCATTGCCCTATCGTTTACGAGGTTACTAGATTAAGCCCTAACGCGTAAGAATAAAAACATAAAAAAAATTAACACAATAAGGGACTTTTCTAAAACATCTCAAAATACAACAAACAACATATCAAAATGTTCCTCGTCCCACCATGATCATGAAATCGTGAATTGCGTGTGAAACGGAGTTCGTATGCAAGAGTTATAAGCGTTTGAAGATAAGTTATTTATTATAATTATATTATATAATAATAATAATAACTACTATTAGTATAATTTTAACTTCCACATTTGCTACAAAAAAAACAAGTTAATCTTTATTCCATTTCCAAATACTAATTAATAAGAAAATTAAGTTGGAATAAGAACATTATATTTGAAGTAAAATAATACTCAAATAATAAATTTCATATTGCATTTTGGGGAAAAGTATAGATATATAAGAAACACTTTTGTTCTTCTTTGGTAAATAATTTGAAATTTTGGGAAATAATTTTATTTAAACACATGTTTTAAAAACATTTTTGTTTCCAAATGCTTTATGAATTCTTGGCCAGTACGAACTTTTATTTGTAAATTCTATCATTGGACTTCTTGATCGGTCTAGGCTTCTTATATTTTTCTATTACGTTACTTAATAGAATATAAAATTTCTATAAGCAGCACACATTCATGGTTACAATTAAAATCTTGGTGATCTAATGCAATAATGATGTAATTATTTAAGATCTTTTACAAAATTTGGTTTTTATTATATTATTTTGTCCTTTTGCAGTTTGAATATGTTTATAGGTAACTGTATATTAAAGGCACTCACTGTAATGACCATCCTTTTCGATCCTTAGAAGTCGACACTAATACGTTCACGGTATTCATGTGTCGAATATCCAAGTGCTGGAAAGATAGATTTTTATGGAAAAAAAGAAGAAAGAAGACAAAAGGAAAACTAAACAACACAGAATCTCACAACCTAATGATTAAATGTATATGAAATGGATATTTACACAAGAAGAAAATAAATGTAATATACATACATCCATCAAAGTTCACTAACTAACAATCAGCTTGGACAGTTATAACAACCAGTCCTCATAGGTGCTAATAAATAACAACTAATTGTAGCGGAAAAATAATCATGTACGTGAATACGCCTCTGGACCTCCAGCTCATCTCCTGAAGCTCCAAATCAACCAAACTAAATTTGTAACATGCTCGGTCTGACCAAACTTACAATATAATAACACCTAGCCAGTCTAGAATACCAACGTGAGAAAAACATGTCCAATCGGATTGTTAAGTTATAAAAAAATTGAAATCAAAAGTATCTCGTAAGACCACGCCGCACATAAACACGGATGCATTTTACCTTACAATAACCAAATCATTTCATATGAAATTTTTTGATATTATAATAGTGTCTAAGGATGAAAATAAAATATTAGAATAGTTGAAATACTTGCATCTCACTTTCTAGCATTGGGCACGTCTAAGACTGTTAGGCTCTATTGGAGATTGGATTACATACTATGAAAAGGTAAGGAACTATCTTTCGATAGTACATCTCTAGATAAAGTGCATCGGGGTCTGACAAGAAAATCTCGTACCCTTGCCACACAAGACTGGCCTACCAAGTATTACTGAATATGATCGCCCCTTTTGTTAATGGCATTGAAGCATACATGAGTAGATGGTAATCTATCTGGATTATGAAATGACCATATCCTGATGAGAGCTATCCACAATGGTCCAGCTGCATGCTTGATTTTTTTTCATTTCCTGGTTGATGAGGCTTGAAGCTACGTTAACTTTTATACAACATTTCCCACTTGGAATGCTACACTACCATCTGGTATCAATGCAATGCTAGCATTCATTCATACAAGTTCATTATAGAACTGAACAAAACTGAAGGCACTATTTCTATTACATCCTTTCGGGAATACCTCTAGGATTAATAGCAAATAGCACTTGCAATTTAAAGTTCTATCTTCGATTCCATATTCTTCAGATGTCTTCAAGTCAACATGCTTGAGTTAGATCGAAGCGGTTTTCAGATAACATATTTGATCCTGGTCTCTTCGAAACAACTTCCGATTGTTTTGGTATATTCAATCCCAGTTCTTAAGGAAATAAACAAATAATAAATAAGAGCGTAGATCACCTCGTAACCGATGAATGAACGGGTTTCCTTATTAAGTGATCTAGAAGAACGAAACGAGTTTATACGTGTTGTATAGCACCACCGATGGTAACTGTACCATATAATTCTCATGTTTCTCCTAGATATATCTAAAGGTTTTGGTCTAGATTTGATAGTCAGTTAATTAACTATCAAATAAACAATTGATTTGACCAGAGCTTTAATTCCGTAAGAAAAAAACAATACTAGTTAAGCACAAACAACAACTAGCCTCTTTAATTAATCCCTTTCATTAATTAAAACCACTTTGTAAAATCCTTGTATCAAAACTACGTTTACAAAGATATATTTCCAAATCCTTTATGCTCTTTCAATGCTTGAAAATATCGATATACTTGTCTCAGCTGTATATGTATACTCACAAAGGCATTTCACTTCACTTAGAAGACATTTCTGTATACTTATATTAACAGCATAAGTATGTTCACAAAACACTATATTTCAATATTTAGAAATTTGCTCATATACTTATCTCACCAGTATAAATATATTTTACAAATCTTAAGAAAAGATTTCATTTTCAAATTACACTTAAATAGTTATAAACAAATGTTAATTTAAAACATTTATACTAATAAACCCATTCCTTTATTTTTGTAAAACTATTTCATATTCACAACCCCATTCGTAAATTCCTTTACAAAAATTTTACTTAAAAATCTCTTTGTGCATAAATCATTTATAAGTACCCACTATACAATACCATTTATAAAATCCTCTTATAAATTCAAAGTATAATTATAAAACTCCTGATTCGTTTATAAAATTCTCTTATAAAACACATCTTCATTTATAACTCTTTTATAAACTCCAAATCCATTTATAAAATTCTCTTTATAAATTTTCTAAATAAAATTACCAACTTTATTTGTTCTTGTTTTTAAATTACAATTCCAAGTATAACCCCTGAACTCCCATATGGCCGAAATTCAAATGTCATTTAGAACTGAATTATTCCTGATAATATGATCATTTCATATATTTCAATAAATTCCCAAATGGAATTTATTTCTCCAATTTAGCAAAATGATATTGATTTCCTTTTTATAAGATATACGTATAAAACCATTTCTTTTATTTTGGTAACACGCTTTTTTATAAAATATATTCTTCACTTATAAAATAACACTTATATATCTTAACATTTTATACAAATAATTTACAGATATTTTCAAATATCTCAATCTCCTTTAAACCCCCAAAATACCTTTTTTACCACATAGATAATCCATTTTACATTTCTTTTAAAATAATTTATTATTAAAAAAATTTCTATAAAAGAATATTTTTTTATATAATAATTTAAAAACATTTACTTCGGAATACATTCTAGATTATAAAGAATAAGTAAGTAAATTTTGAAATAGAATAGAAAAGTTTCGAAAACTCTTTTAAATTAAAATATTGTAGAAATTCTAAAACAGTCAAATTTAAAATCATTTCCAAATGGAAATCATTACCAAACCACATTCACACTTAATAGTAACTCAAAAATACTATATTAAGGCCAATGGTTATTATAGAAATTAACAAATGCTATTAGTAACCTTTTACTCCAAAAGGTTCAATTTTTACATATGAAGGCATCACATCCAATGTAGCCAAACAGTCTAATTTCAACATTTAACCAATAATATCACAGATATATAACTGAAACCAAACAATGGGTAAATAACTAGAATTTCAAAATAACAATATCGGGAAATTTGGATTTCTCAACAATTTTTCCGGTATTTTAAATTTAAGTCTCTATCGTTTTTAAAAGCAGATATTTAACTAGATCGACCGATATTATCAACCAAACACAAACAGTAAATTTTAACTACTATATAACATCTTGGTACCAAAAGGGCGAGTTTAACTCATTAGGGTTCCAGTTGTCGCTTTCGTATTCTGGTTCCAGCTAAAATTGAATCGTGTTCGATTTTAGCATAAAATTCCATGAGCTCCAAATTCAACCAAATCAATTCTGTAGCGTAGCTATCGTTGGTACGAACCCACGCATCTGACCACGTTTGATTTGAACCTTCTACAAGAAAGTTATTAAATATATAGTTTTTCGATTTAATTAATTATATAATTAACACTAACTACATTATTAACAACACTAGTTACCATGTTTAAACTAACTTCCCCACCCAACTCTTCTTCCCGCTCCAGGCTATGTACAGAAACGCAATCTCCATGGTCGCAACTTTCCGGATCAATAACTCATTCAATACTCAACGAAAAGTTCCACCGCCTTCACCGATCAACTCCCATTTGCGTGCTCCATCAGCACGACACCACCATGATCGGCCTGATGCCCTCCCCTAAATCGCAATAACCCAACCTATACGCGATAATGTGTATGTCGCGATTCACCAACGTGTGTCTATCACCACTAAACTCCAGCCACCTAGCCTTTTCCTCCCCGCAAACTCAAATCCGACTTTGAATTCGACAATCGATTACTACGCAATCCAAAGATCCAAGCCCTAGCCTACTGCGAAAATGTAACATTCCCAAAACAAGATCGCATACTACAAAAACCATGCCATCTCGAAGATCTCCTTAAACCAAGCTCAAGGACATTAGCTTTTGAATTTTTAAACTTCTGTATGATTTGGTTTGAATTTTTGAAAATCAAAAAGTTTGCTTTCTTTTTTCTTTTTTTTCTTCTGTATGATTTGGTTTGAATTTTTGAAAATCAAAAAGTTTGCTTTCTTTTTTCTTTTTTTTCTTTCCTTCTTGAACTTGAATAAAAAGAAGAGTACGGGAGAGGAGACAATGGAAAAAGAAATCATAAAAATGTTGGGTGAGGCATGTTTGACTTATATTGTAATATGAGATTTCCGACGCGACGTCGCATAGGATTTTCGTTCGGGTATGAACTCCAAACGATAAAATGAAAATATGGTCGCGCTAAAAACAGCGACGCGATCTCAAGACAATAATAATATATACTAGTTATTGAATTCTGTATCACAAACACTGCTACTTGATGATAAATCGTCAAACGAGAATTTGAATATTTTTACAAATAATGGAAAAATCAAATAAAATAAAATAAAAATACATCAATAGAATCACGTTGAAATATTAACAATAAATTTTCTGATTATTTAATCGAACTGTTAACAGTGCAATTGAATTTACCGTTACTATTTATTATATTAAATTGAGTTAAATAAGCCTATTAAATTAATTGAATTAATGTTCAATTATAAATCCATTTATTAGAAACATTATTCAGATATAAATTTACGAATTAAAATATTTTAAACAATATCTATATTTGAATTCTAGATATTAACTTTAATTTAAATTCCTATGTTTGGAAATTTTGAGTTATTTTACTCTTTAATCTAGCATTTTAATATTTAAATCAATTATATATTTCAAAATCAAATGATCAAAATTCCGGATCGTTACACTAACAATGGTTCTAAGTTAAATATTTTTAAATAAGAAGAATTACATCATATATAATTATCATACAATAAAGAAAAGAAATTAACTGCTTTTAGTTTTGATTAATTTGAACTCAAACTATAAACAATAATTCAATTTAATGGAAGAACTGCGTTAGTTCTCTTTAATGCTAATCCATTATAGAATTAACATATAATCAATTGATTCATTTTACTTATTTCTCTTTATCAGCACCATTTCGGATGCATAACTCTATAAGGAAACATGTAAAATGAAGTGTCAACAAAATTAACAAATATTTCGACAATGTAGTAAATATGTGTATCAAAGAGAAATGACAATGTTGCAATTCATTGCATATTCACAATAAATAGTTTCCTTTTTCTTTAACAATGTCAGTAAAATAAACTAAAATGATTGAGAATAAATATATTTATAGATAATTTTATTCAACAAACTTACCAGACTAATATTAGGGTAATACTTCCTTTTGCTTTTAAGACGACATGATATTTTGACATGTTTGTTGCTTGAAAGAAAACATTATATATTCAGTATTGAATATATTTTAAAATTTAATTATAATTTTTTCTTACACGTACAAAAATTATAATAGTTATAAATATTACACCATGCCGGTGTTGGATGTAGAAATAATTGTTTTACAAGCATTCATAATGGGATATAATTGCATGACATTTTAATAGTTCGCAACATTGACAGAGTTTTGATCTTATAGTAATCTTAAATGTAATGTCATCTATATATTTTATGTGTATCCACGGGTAATTTCTCTCATGATGATATATTATTTTTCTTCGAGTTATGCTAAATTTTATATTATTCAATTATTATGATGGTATGATCATTTGAAGTAAAGGCAAAATTTATGTGGTTGTTCCAGAAATCAGGCAATGATGTCCTTGACTGGTAGGTTGGATAGATATAATGAAGAGGCGTAAGGATCGATTCTCAACGACAACAATAAATCAATTTGTTAATTACCTAGAATGTGAGGATTTTATGGCATACTCTTTCAAATGCTAATAAAACTGTCAGTTTAACTAGGTATTATAAAAAGATTGCCTACACAATGTTTATTATTTACGTATATTTTTTATGTTATATATATGCCATGTGCATTAAAGAAATATAACTTTTCAAACTACTGAAACATTTTTCTTAGTCAATTCTATGTTATAAAAAGCGCGCTTAACATTGTTAAGTGCTAACTCCACGTGCAACGCCTAACTTTTTGAAAAGACAATAGAATTAAGTGATGAACGCTTATGCACGCTTAATTGGTGTTTATTTGCGCTTTGCTTAAATTTAAGCGATGATTAAGCTCTACTAAGAAAAAATATATTATTTTTAAAATAAGAAAAAAAAATGAGGTTATAGCATAAAAGCGACACCCGCAAACAAAATTTCATCATTTCCTATCATATGAACCGACGGATGGTAAGTAGTATTTTACATTAGAATACGACTATTTATTATTAAAAAAATGTGCACTGTATGTATTCAACTCGAGTTTGCTTAGTTTTAATGAATAACTAAATTCAAATCCAACTTTTGTAACCTATGATTTATAATTTAACTTCAAAGTAAACTTTACTTCTTTATGATTAATTCGTGCATACACAGACAATGATGCATTTAATATAATCTCTTTGCACAAATTTATATTGATACGAATAATACACGTTCAAAAATTAAGTAGCGCCCAAGTGATGCTTAAGCGGCGCTTAAGCGACATTAAGCAAAGCGAGACTTCTATCGTCTCGCCTTGTCTAGCGCTTAATATAACATAGATTCAATTAGTATTAGATGGTGTGAAATAGTTTACTAATGCAAATGTTAAAATTCTGTTTATTTCAACACTATTTGAAATAGTATTTATCTCTTAGCATGATTGCTTTATGTAATATATTTGGAACGTTATTTATCTTTTAGCATGATTTCTTAATGCCATCAAATGTGGACATATTTGAATTTATATTCTATAAAAGATAAGATATATTACATATAAGATAAACTCTTGTTGAACATATGTTTTGCATATTTATATTCTCTAAAAAGGGTTGCTATGATTTGCTTGCTTTGCAATTTGTCCATTATTTTCTAAAAGAGTTCGCACTAGTTACGTAAAATAAATTTCTCGAGGATAAATTTTAGGATGGTTTAGCTTACATCCCTGCCAAGTTTCAAAATAGAAAAAATATATTTCCCAAACTAAATTTACATTTCCAGTCCTTATTTTCAAATCCGCATGCGCAAAAAAACCCAAATACCCTTTACGTTTTTTATATTTCAAACGTTTACAACTTTATGTAGGAATGTCGGATCAACATACTGTTTTCGCCAAAAAATCTAAAAAATTATGATCTTTAAAATGAGATCTATTGTTCATACCAAAAACTCATATTTACAGTAATGTTGCAATTATTCCATGCATCTGCAGAGAATTATACAATTTTTGAACATCATCGATTTTCTTCAAATGTAGCAATTATTCCATATAATTGCAAACTTTTATGCAATTATATGGAATAATTGCTTTGCAATTATATGGAATAATTGCAGACTTTTATGCAGTTATTCCATATAAGTGCATACTTTTATGCAATTATGTCGAGTAATTGCAGAAAACTCTACAATTATTCCAAGTAATCGCACAATTGTCTGCAATCATACCGTATAATTGTAGACGTTTCTGCAATTATTGCATATACTTGTAGACATTTCTGCAATAATTGTAGACATTTCTGCAAATATTGCATATAATTGCAGACATTTCTGCAATTATTGCAGATATTTCTGCAAATATTGTATATAATTGCATACATTTCTGCAATTATTGCATATCATTGTTGAATGTCTGCAACTATACATATAGTTGCAGACATTTCTGCAATTATTGCATATAATTGCAGATTTTTTTGCAATTATTGCAGATATTTCTACAATCATTGTAGACATTTTTGCAAATATTGCATATAATTACTAACATTTCTACAATTATTACAGACATTTCTGTAATTATATTATAATTGCAGAAATTTCTGTAATTATTGCATATCATTGCTGAATGACTGCAACTATACCATATAATTGCAGACATTTCTGCAATTATTGCGTATAATGACAGACTTTTCTGTAATTATTGCATATAATTGCAGAATTGTCTACAATCATATCATATATTGTTTTTACATATGCACAATGCCACTCATTAAAAAGATAATAAAATTTATGATTTAATGGTGAAAACGATTTGTTAATCCGTTGTTTCTATAAAAAAATATTGTGACTAAATATTGTTAATTAAATGAGGTGCAAAATTTAATTATGCACGTGAGAATAACATGCACGTATGAAGAATGCAATGGAACAAAGGGGTATTTTAGAAAAGAAATTTGAAGTATTTGAAAACAAGTGTGTA
This sequence comes from Allium cepa, assembly GCA_030765085.1. Classification (NCBI taxonomy): domain Eukaryota; kingdom Viridiplantae; phylum Streptophyta; class Magnoliopsida; order Asparagales; family Amaryllidaceae; genus Allium; species Allium cepa. The sequence continues at coordinate 949,351,753 of CM060934.1, read as the reverse complement.
ATTTATATCTTATTTTTTGAGAGGTTGTATTCTAGGGACGTGTCCCTTATTTTCACTAAATTTTATTTGCAGCCCCGGAAGAAAAAACTTAATCCAATTATAAGTTTCGTTCAAAATTTATTGCGAAAATAGACCTAGTTTGCATTAGGCTGGACTTTGTAGTTGTGCAATTTGAAATCACGCAAGCATAAAATACAAATTTGCATTTTGCAATTTAAAATTGCGCAAGTATAATTTTTATTTGAAAGCAATTTTTTTATGTTTGTACAAGATTATATTATAGGAAAAAATATGGTAAGTAGACACAAGAACAAACTTTAAATAAAATTTAGACTATAGGACAATAAGTTTTATTTTTGGACCGAATGACATACTTATAAAAAAAAAAAATAGACTGAATGACGATGCTAATTATAACTAGCATTGTCCTTCAGTCTAATTTTTTCAAAGTTGTCATACAGTCTAAATATGAAACTTGATGTACTTTCGTTTATTATTATTTTTTCAAAATTTACCCTTTTCCCTAATTCCTCGAAAAGATATATTTCTCCAATGAGTTTTGAACAGAACTATAGTTGAAATATGTGTATTTAATAGACCTATAAGTAAAAGCTGTCCAATTTCCAAAGTAGTGGTTCTTTGCTGTTTGGGGGGGAGTAATACAGCTAAACTTTCTTCCGAAAATAACGAAGACATTAGCCACTACGAATACCTCAGTTAATCAATGAGGTGAACCAAAAGAATCGATAAATTAAAAGTAGAGTATTTAAGAAATAATAAACAAATAAACACTAAATTTAAAGTTATTTATTGATAATACTCGAGACCAAACAGTACACCAGCATGCCTCAGCCCTCCATCTTTCTTGAAGTAAAGTTCTCTCATTCTCATAAAGCTATGGCAGGTCAGCAGACTGTCGGAACCAGCCTGATGACTCTTCCCAACAACCCGGCCCACTTTCAACATACCCGAAACCCGGTCCAGTCCACCAAAAAGTCCTTCGCAGTACCTCATCATATGCTTCATGTCAAATACCTCCTTGAAATAAACCCCCACAATTTCCATAAACCCCCTCAAATTACTCGGCAACTTTTTGCCAGTCAAAATTTTGATCAAGTACGCGAAATCATAAGCGCTGTGAAAAGTAACCCATTTGACGTTTTCATTCATAATCAAACCCGAAGTCATCAATAACTTCGTGAAATCTCTGGAATCGATCCCTTCCTGTTTAATTTTCTGAAAATCGATTCCTTTGCTTTTCAAAAGATCAATGGAATCAGCAGCACATGCATCTCTATCGATGTCGAAATCCTTGAAATTGAACTCCCAGATATACTTCTCAGTTTCGGATCCAGGGAGATTCCCTTCCGAATCGGATAAAGTCAGTCCAATCTGGATCAAATTGAGAGAGTCGACGTTCAATTTCAGAATGGAATAGCGCTCCGACGGCGTCAGTATCTGGTGATGCTTGAGTGGGCGGAAGATAACGCCGGGGAATTCAGTGTCCATGGCAACGTATTGGAAGCGACCGACGTAGCTGCTGAGCAAGCCAATTTCCGATTCGAGATTGTGGGCGAGCACACATCGGACTTTGATCTGGTAATTCTGAGTCTCGGCAGGCATTTTTGACTGAATCCAGATTTTTTGAGTTTTTTTATTTTGGTCTTCTAGGGTTTAGTTTTTATAGGTGGTAGTGGAGGCAGAGGAGGATGTTGTGTCTTGGAAGGAAAGAAGACGTTTCGGATTATTTAGGGGGCCGCGAGTGGGGCCCACGCGATTAGTAGTTGACGAGTTTATACGGGCCGTCGGATGTAATTTCTTTTCAAATATTCACGTGAAACCCGTGTGTTTGCTGTAAACAGAGCGTGCCAGGACTTATCAAAGCTCTGTGTAAATTTATTAAATTTGGCACTATTACTCCTGTACTCCCATGCGTTCAGATATATTCCAGTTACATGAACCTGGGTATCCTGATTTTTTTTTTATTCCACCTCAAATGAACATGGCCATATCTGCGCAATTAATGTTGATGTTGGTGTACATCTAAAGTCAATTCTCAATACTAAGAACTTTTGATACTAGTCTATGACATTGGAAATCAGTTGATATGTTATTTTGTTTACTATATTAAAAACATTAAAAAATAAATAAGTAAATAACACATAAATGTTTATTTTTGTCCACTGTTGAGTTTAATTTGAGTAGGAATAATCCTTAATTTTTTTCACAGAAATAATTAGAAAAATATTGGTTTCTATGCACCTTTCGATAAAAGTAGATCCTTTTTACAATTGTCAATTCCATAATTGTGTATGAATTTCATGAACAAATTTGATTTGCTTTAAAATTTCTAAATCTTCCATAACATTTTCTGGTTTGTTTTCACACATTTTTGAATATTATTTGCTTCTACTAAATGAACTTTTAGCATAATTTGAAAATTTATAGAAAAAATAAATTTCGAAATTATTTTACTAATTTTAAAAATGAATTTTTTCCTGAAAAATCGAACATTTTTGGAAAAATGTTTTGTTTATGAAAAATAATCTGCAGAAATAATATAATAATTTCATTATTATTAAATATCAAAATAAAGGAACGTCCAATATCAAATGTAAATTGCATTTTTTTTCATTAATATTAAATGAACATACAACAATAATAAAATGTGTAATAAAAAATTATTTCCGTCGGAAACAAAAGAATAAAAGATTTAAATAATGCACTAAAATTTGAGCATCTTTTCAGCTTCTAATACCATCATTATATTTAACAAATTTGGACAAGTCAAAAATCTTTGCTAAAAGCTTATCATCTTATTTTTGAATCTTTAAATTTATTACAAAATGATGTAAAATGAATTTGTAAATCTTAAATCTCAAAAAATTCGCCTTTTTGAACTACATTATTGAAATAAGTCAACTAAAATTAGCATTGCTAAAAGGAAAAATCTAAGCCTTATAGTTTGACACTTTTGATATTTCCTCGAAAGGGAACCTTGATTCAAATGAATACTCAATGGTTGAATGAGACATAACCATGTTCTTTTGCCTTTTTCATTCATGTATTTCAGTATTAGCAACACTAAACTTGAAAGTACAAAAACATTAAGACCTCCTTTAGCTTTTGTTGGTATATAACAATATCTTCCTTGTTCTTACAAGTTCATCAGTAGTGCATCCTGTGATATGTTTTGCTTGTTCATTGAAAGCAGCAAATCAGGCTTCATCGGTTGGATCAAAAACAATCCTTACCATGACATATCTGCATTGTACAAATAAATTATCACAATATCTAATAATATAAATACTTAACATGACCCGGTAAGAAGCTAAAACTTAAATTTTCAACTAAATATACTTTAATGAATGATTTGCGAATAATTAAGATAAATTATTGATTTTTGAATTTAAGCGAGATAATGAGAAAAATATTTATTTTAAATAAATTAAATGTTTTATATTGGAGCGAAAGTGAAATTTTTTATAAATAAAATTAGAACGATATTTAGAATTTTACCGAGATTAAAATTTTGTAAAACACAATCATTTGAATATTTTATTTATAAATGAATGAATAATGAGTTAATTGTCAGGGATTGTTTTAAATTCTTACTATGAGATGAAATGTGGCTTAATGATTTAAAAATGGATATGTGAAATAAAAATGTAAAAAAGAACATAAATATTTTGAATTGATATATTATGAAATAAAAATATTTTTTCTCGTTCAAAAATAGAAAATGAGTTTAGGAAATTTGTTTAAGGCAAATATGGTATGAATAAATTTTGGATGAGTTTAAAAATTCATAAATGAGTTCAAGTTGAATTGAAACTTTTTAAAATAGTGTTAGTAACTTTTATATATGAAAGAAGATATATTTTCTATAATCATATAGGCTTAAAGATTAAAAAAATCAACCCAAACCGATTTTCTTTATTCCAGCCAGCTGAGAGACTATCTCCTTTTCATTATTCATTTTCTAAAAGACACATAAAACTTAATAAAACTCAATAATGACAACCATGTTATCCTCTTTCTATTAAAAATCAAAATGTTGAATCAATGATTGAAGAAGAAAGTGTGGTAAGAGCTCCTAACCTATCCCAACGCCATATTATCTTGTTATTGTTGTAAAGTTGGTGTTTTAATCATGATATAGCTTCAGGTTAGTAAAGGCATGAGATGAAATCAAGGCTTTGGAGCAAGGGTGGCAAGAAATCAAGCTTTAACTTGATTATTATGAATGTAACTTCATGATCATGGCTTACATGTTGTATGATGTTATGATATGTTTAAAATGTTGTTTGCTGGTAATGATTAAATGAAATTGAAATTGGTTGCAAACTGAAGTGTATCTGATGATTTGTGCTTTGATTTGATAGAAACTCAAAATTCCTTAAATTGTAACTTTCATAAATTCACTCGTATCATGATCTATATGCTTTAAAATACTGCATGCCTCTTGTGTATTGAAGTTGTAACAAATAGTTTAGAAGCATAATATAATAACTATAAGTAAACATCACTTTATGCGAATATTGAAAAATTAAAATAAAGGTATTGGATTTTTGGAATAAAATGAGATTTTTGAGAATAATAGTCACTTTGAATTCAGAAAAATGCTTTAAATGAAATTAAAAGGTGGAAATTTTGATAAATAAAATTAAACATATTATTTTGGAATTTCTTTGAAATAACTTTGATTAAATATCAATTTAAAAAATTTTAGGAAAAAAAATTTAGGAAAGTTAACCGGCTTTAAAGTGGATCGTTCATTTTTATAAATGAATATATGAGGTGTTTGACACATGCGCCGAAAAAACTTGTAACGACCCGGAATTTTGGTTATTTGAAATCGTAATATTTAATTGATTTTAAGTATTTAAAGATTATTTTTAAACCTGAATTTCAAATAAAAATGATTTATTGGATAAATTATTTATTAATTTAATAATTGAATAGTGGCTAAAATATTGAATTTGGAGTTTTGAGTTTGTTAAAAAATAATTTAAAGGCTTATAAAATTTATATCAATAATACTGAAGATAATAAAAGTTTTAAATTTGAATTTAAAAGTGATCTGTTCGGTCTTAAAAATATGTCGTTTAAATTGATATTTAGAAATAGTCTTCTCGGGTACAGTCTCGAATTTATACGAAACAAGTTCCATTGGATCCGTAACAGCGTATTATTATCGGATTTCAAATTTCGTAGCTTTTAGAGTTATCGTTTGATTGTACGAAATAAAAACGCACTAAATTTTGTTATCGAAAACTAAATATAATAATTGGGTCCAAAAAAGCTATACTCTCCATACAATCGAATTAGGACTCGAAACCTTTTCGATTGCATTCGATATAGAGGTCTAACATTATGAACGCCTAGCGGCACGCCTCGATAAGATGTCAAAATTTTAAGCTATGGATTCGAGACGATTAAAATTTAAATAATATATATGTATGTATGTATGTATGTATGTATATTGATTTGATAACTAATAGCACATCAGTGCATTTTCCTTTCACTTCATAATCAATGTAGCATGCATTCAACATGTTTCCCTTTTTTCAAATATCACTTCCCCTCCCTCTTCTTTTCACAGTCGATATTCAAAAAAAAAAAAAAAAAAAAATAAGATAGCCGAGCATTTCAAAACAAATCAAAATTTTCCTTCACCTTTCCAGTTCATAACGATTCAAGCAAATATAAAATGGCCGAAATCGATCCTAAAAAATAGAGAGAAAGAGATCTTTCGTTCGTGTATATTCTCCTGCTATTTTCATTCCCAAATCGAATTCTAATTCGACGAGCAAGCTCTGGGATGGCCGACTGTAGTTCGTGAGTTTCTATAGGCTAGGGTTCGTGTGCATTGAGGCGTGCACGATGTTTGGGTGGGTTTAACGTGAGCTGCTTGCAATGGTGGAGGGACGCGCCGCGAGATTATGGCTAGTTAGGGATGGCGAGCGGATTCGAAAGGCAATGGCATTGAGCTGGTGGTTGGGGTAAATTTCCTATAGTTGCGGCAATCTGGGTAGGTCGTTGGTGTCGGGTGTAGTACATGTACGCACGTGCGTGCACATGGACTTGAATGAGGCGGGTGCTCGACTGTAGGTTGTGGAAGGTTGGTCGACAGTGCAAGTAGGTCGAGGCTGCGGTGAGTGTTGGCTGGTAGTTCTCGAGGGAGGAAGGTTCAGTTTTCATTTAAGCTAAGTTTTAATTTAATTATATTTATATTAATCGGATTTTTATTATATCGTATGTTAATAAAACCTTATATTTATCATACGAGGTTTATAATGATTAAGACGAGTCGAGTTGGAGCGGAGTGCAAAGTTAAAATCAAAGATGAGTAAAATCTCACTCGGTTGGAATGTTGGAAAAATTTAAAAATGTCGGATTTAAATTATTGGTTGTTTGGTTGATCTATTAAAATTACTATCTGTTGAATGTTATATATATATTGGAGTGATTGATATTCCCGCATTATATAGCAGATGAGATCTTATGTGTCCCGTATAAAAGCGGATGAGCCTATATACCGCGATACCCCCCTCGAAGTGGGATTGGTATTTTTATACCGTGTTAACATTTGTAGATGCAGGGAAAATCGGTTGGAGAGATCCAACGGGATTCCTTAAAAATGTTAGGATTTTCTTCATATGCAGTGATATGATTCATTTGAATGGTCTGTGATAGAATATATTTGAAATTGATTTATTTCATGCTATGGTATTGCTGGATTTATTTTCGGCATTTTAAAAGTAAAAAAATATATTGAATTTTTAAAGGAAATAAAAGGGGATTTTAAAGTAAGAGATTTATAGTCAGATGGATAAATTTGAAATTAATGAAATTGGGAAAATAAATAGTTGATTTTAATATTGTACTTGATAATTTCTAAATAATGGAAAGATAAAGATTTGAAATATTTGAATAAAAGTATTTATTAATAGGACTTAAGTGGTTTGTTAAGTATAAAAGTATTTATTTTTAAATCCGATATTTAAAATATATTTGAGGAAAATAAAGAGGAAATTTGGGAAAAAAACAATACGTGAAATTAATGTTTCAGATTTAAATAAGATTTTAAATCATAAAAAGGAAGTGAAGATGAAATTAGTGGATTTTGGAATAAGTTTGGATTAACTAAGGATAAATTTTAAAATGGAACTTAACTCAGAAAAATGATTTCAAATCGACTTAAGTATTTAAAATGGTTAAGAAAGGAAATGAGACTATGGGATTTAAAAACTAGGTTTATAAATAAAGTGAAGTATTTATCAGTGGATAGTTTGTAATTATGAATTCATGATGGGGAATTATAAGGAGATGGGTAAATAGTTTTAAAAGTAAATGGTTATTTATTTTTATAAAGGTGAAAAAAGAAATTTACGGAATTGGAATGTAAATTTAGTTGGAAATCGGAAGGAATTTATGAATTAATTGGACTGGCTATTTTTGGATTAGAAATATATTTTTTGAAAAAGTTAAGTATATTTTTAAAGAAAGATTTTTTTTAAAAGTATTAATTAGAAAATGTAAAGTGTTTAAAAGGTCGTTTTAGAAAAATGTATTATTTAGTGGTTTAAAATTTGTTAAAGTAAATATTAATTAAGTTAGCTATAATATATTAAAGTTAAATAAGTATTTTTATTTTAAAAGGGATAATTATTCAAGATTTGTATTTTTTATAATAGCTTTTATTTAAAAGTAGTTTTTGTCTAAGTAACATGGATTTTTTTTAATAAAAATTTCGTAAGTATTATTTGAAAATTATTAAATAAAGTTTTGGGAAAAGTATTGGTATACTCGCGTTGCGTAATTGGAGGCAGTGAGTGTCTGCAGCAAAGTCTTAAATTTCTCTGTAATAGAGACGTAACCATTGAGCTGCGATCTATGGTTTAATACCACAACAGTACTTTTCCACATTAGTTTTAGAAGGGTTTTCGAATATTTTTGAGAAGGATAATTTTTGGATATGCCAAATTCGATAAAATAAGTGTATATTTTTAGATAAAGAGATTTAAGTTATTTAAAATTTAATTTATATAAGTCTTGGTGCGTTTCAATGGAAATGAAGTGTTTGTTTGAATTGATTTTGATAGTTAAATCACCGACTATCAAAACTGGACCCAAATATAACTTTAGAAATATCTAGAAGAAGTATGGGAATTATATGGTACATTTACCGTTCGAGGTGCTGTAACGTACTAGTAAACTTGCTCTTTCTTCTAGGACGTTGATAAGGAAATCCGTACACTAACGGTTAGGAGGTGATCTTCGATCTTATTTCCATCTATTTATTTCTTAAAGAACCGGGGTTGAGTTTACCAGGAAATATCGAACATTGTTTCGAAGAGATTGGGATCGGATTTGTGATCCGAAAACCACTTCGATCCAACGAGTACGTTTTCGTAATAAAGACAAGAGCGTGGAGTTGAAGATGGAGCAGCGAAAATGTAAGGGCTAATCGCTACTAAGCCTGAGGGTGATTCCAAAATGGATGTAGTAGGTATAGTGCCTTCGGTTCCATTCGGACTGAGAACAGACTTGTATGGATGAATGCTATCAGTGCATTGTCATTGGAGGACAAGAGCATTCTAAATGAATCTTTCTAAAAAGGTAATCGTAGCATCTAGCCTCATCAATCGAGAATGATTAAAAATCAGCAGAGATGCAGCAAGGCTAAGTGGGTAGCGTGCAAGTAGGGTATGTCTATCACCTTTCTAGATAACCTCAGATATTATCATTGCGTGTGAAAGGAGCTCGGAATGGGTGGGAACACCTGGGGTGATAGCATATTCGGTCTATTCAGGTTAGGAATAGTCCGGTCTTGTGTAGCAGGGGATCCTGGAGTGATCCGTTGTATGGTGTTTTTAGACATGTATCGTAACAGGGGGTATCCAGTGCCTAGTCATCCAGTTGGAATCTATTTCTTCAATAAGCGCCGTATAGTTGTGATTGTGCCCAACTATGCTAGAACGTGAGATGCAAACATTTCAGCTATTTGAATAAGTATTTACACTTTGACACTATTATAATATCAGAAGATTTTGATATAAAATGTTTTGGTTATCATAAGGTAAAAATCCGACATGTTTATTTGTGGCGTGGTCTTATGATATACCTTTGATTTTCAAAGGATTTTGAAACTTTAATAATTCAATTTGAGTGCGATTTCTCACACTGGTTTTCCAGTCTGACTTGGGTGTTATTTTATTATAATGCTCGGATCAGACCGAGTATTACAGACACAGGATAAAATGCTATGGAGCTCAGGAGATGAGATGGGTAGCGAAGGCGTATTACACGTACTTGACTTTTATTCCGCTCTATATGGTATGTTGTATATTCAGCTTTTATGAAGACAAGTTATTATAACTGTCATATACTGTGCAATTGATTTGTGTTGTACTCTGATGATGTAATGTATAGCAAACGGTTAAATTTCTTTTGTATAAAGATCAGTTGCTATCTATTATATATTATGCCGCTGTGATTATGAGATTCTGTGTTTTGTTTCTATCTTCTTCATCTACCTCTTTCTTATTTTCCCTTATAATCTGGTATTTCCGGCATTCGATTTCTCAACATGTAATTCAGTGGACGTATTAATGTCGATTTTCGAGCGTCGAAAATTCTGGACCGTGACACTTGGTATCAAAGTAGAAGGTTAAGCAAGAAACTTGGCTTTGGTGGGAATTTCTCATTTGAGATAGGGTCAGTAGCGCCCTAGAATGAGTTGAATGTATTAATAGATATGAGCGCGTATTTGACAACAAATATAAAATTGTTTTATATTCTGTTGATTGATTTGTTGAGTGGCTTATGGATTCTGGTCAATACGAGTAATTAACGTTATTGATAGGGATCTCTAGACACTTAAATAGAACAATTCAACATAATATTGTTTTAAAATGGGGTGAATGAAATAATTTTACCCGAATTATTTTTATATACAAAAGAAATAATTTTCGTAAATTATTATAATTAGATATGATTTGTTTGGTTGTTAGGAAATGATAATATTAAACTATTATCGTTGGCATATTGTGGTAGTTGAATAAAAGTTGATATCGTAAACAAAAGTTAAGAAATAAATTCATATAATGAAATGAATTTGTAATTACGAGTTTATAAATGTGATTTATAATTTGAAATGAAGTTCCAGAGAAATATGTAGAATGTAGATTTAAAAGTCGAAAATTTGGGAATTTAAATCCCGTTGGTTTGAAAATGTGTTTTTCAAAGTTGGGAAGTAATAGTGATATTATTTAGAGGATATTTTTGAATTAAAATGTTAAAGAAATGTTTTCTAAAAGGAATAAAAGCACTAAACTCATTTCGGTCACTGGAAAATAATTTTGGTGATGACTGCGGCATCATCGATGTTCATTTTCGAGTCTCCAATGAAGGAATTGCTACATGATTATTGTGAATTGAAGCTTTGGTTGGGTAAAATTGATTTGATTTTGAAATTCAAAGGAATAATTTGATAAACCATGGATTTTGGATATATATGATTTAAAAAAAAAATGATTTTCACTGTTTAACAAATAGTTTAAACTCTGAGAGTTTATTTAAAAATGTTTATGGAATATGGATAAGTTTGAAACTTATAAAATTTGAAATATAATTTGGAATGGAAATTAACAGGAATTAAGTTAGATATAGTAATTTTGAGAAATTAAGCCTAAGTAGGCTAACTGTGAATAATTATTGAAATAGAAATTTATTAAGTTGGAAAATAAATTAGTGAACGAACTAATTGATTTGATTTGTAAGTAAATAAAATTTAAAATTTAATATGGGAATGATGTTTAATTTGAATTGTGTTAAATAAAGTGAAATTGAAAAATTAGTCGAGTGGACTAAATAAAATAAAAGTTTAATAATAAAATTTGATTGAAGTATGAAATAAATTAGTGAATCAAATATGGTTGAGATATGGTCGATAAAATTCAATAATAAGTTAAATTGGAAGATAAATTGAGTTAAAATGGAGTTGAAAATTTAATTTGAATGGAAATAGATATAAGAATGCTTAAGTGGCTTACAAATAAATATAAGAAGCTGTATAAAATATTTATAATAAACTTAAGTAAATAAATGGGGAAGCTCTTAAGTAAAATTGGTATTGAAAGTTTACTAAGTAGTATATGAATGAAGATTAAATAAAAGTTGTGTAATATGGTAATTGTGGATAAGTGAATGGAAATAAAAATAAAATGTGTATAAAAATAAAATTGATATAGGTACTAATCAATTGAGATAAATAAGTAGGATGTACATATGTTATTTTATTCGCATGATGATTTGATCCAAATTCAAGCAGGAATTTTGAGATAGTCATATCGATCGGAGTTGGGATTTTTCACTCGATTTTCGACGGCGAACCCTGAATATGGATTTTTGATTGATCCTGAAATTCTCTATCATAGTGTATGGCTATACAAGGAGAATGATGGTTTTAATCAAGGAACCAGATCTGAGTCTTCACTAGGGAGTCGTGTGAACGATACTAGTTCGAAAGTGAAATTGTGTGACCGAGTGAGCGATCAGATTGGATATCGCGTACGGATGGCATATGTACATCGTACGGCTAAAGTAAATATTGAAAATTTTGAAAAGGAATAAATATAATATTTTTTTGAAATTGAATGCTTGGATATTATTAGTAAGTAGAGTGCAGGTAATTAAAAGAAAACGATAAATTGATGGCTTCGATTTTAGAAGTAAAATTAGGTTGCCCGACAAAAAGGTACGTGTTTAAATTGTGTACGAAATTGATGATTTTATGATTGAGTCACTTGGCTTTTGTTTTCTTTTGGTTTTGGGGCCGCAGAGGCAACTTTATAGTTTTTCGGATCTAGCCGTGCAAAGGTGACGTTGGCGAATTTTTCAAAAATATAGGGAGTTAGGAAAGTTTTGAAGAAAATTTGATAATTTAAAATTTAAATTTGGAATTATAATTTAAGTGATTGAGGGAACAATAGTAGTTGTAATCTATAGATGAATTTGGAAAATAGAAAAAGGTAATGATGTAGTTTCAATAAAAGAATTATTTCAGGGTGTTATTTGAAACTGTTGGGTTTTAGGGATTAGTTATCGGAATTTGGACCATTCTTCTTACCTAGAAATTTCGAGAATGAATTCTTATAAGGGGGACGATTGTAATGATCCGAAATTATGGGTATTTGAAATTAGAATATTTAACTGATTTTAAATATTTAAAGGTTAATTTTAAACTTGAATTTCAAATAATAATGATTTATTGGATAAATTAGTTATTAATTTAATAATTGAATAGTGGCTAAAATATTGAATCTGGAGTTTTAAGCTTGTTAAAAATAATTTAAAGGCATATAAATTTATATCAATAATACTGGAGATAATAAAAAAATTAATTTGAATTTAAAAGCGATTTATTCGGTCTTAAAAATATATCGTTTAAATTGATATTTAGATTTAGCCTTCCGAGGCACAGTCTTGAATTTCAACGAAACTAGTTCACTAGATCCGTAACAGTGTATTAATATCGGATTTCAAATTTTGTAGCTTTTGGAGTTATCGTTTGATCATATGAAATATAAATGCACTAAAAAATTTATCGAAAATTCAATATAGTAATTGGGTCCAAAAAAGCTATCTTCTCCATACGATCGAATTAGGACTCGAAACCTTTTCCATTGCATTTCGAATAGGGGTATAACATTATGAACGCCTAGCGGTACGCCTCTATAGGATGTCAAAATTTTAAGCTATGGATTCGAGACTACTAAAATTTAAATAACATATATATATATATATATATAGATTTGATAAATAATAGCACATTAGTACGATTCCCTTTCATTTCATAATCAATGTAGCAAGCATTCAACATGTTTCCCTCTTTTCAAATATCATTTCCCCTCCCTCTTCTTTTCACTGCTGAGATTCAAAAAAAAAAGTAAAAACAAGATGGCCGAGCATTTTAAAACAAATCGAAATTTTCCTCCTCCTTCGCCTTTCCAGTTCGTAACTATTCGAGCAAACACAAAATTGTCGAAATCGATACTAAAAAAAATAGAGAGAGATAAATCGTTCGTTCGTGTATATTCTCCTCCTATTTTCATTCCCAAATCTAATTCTAGTTCGACGAGCAAGCTCTGGGATGGTCGGATGTGATTTGTCAGTTTCTATAGGCCAGGGTTCGTGTGCTTTAAGGCGCACGCGATGTTTGGGTAGGTTTAAGTGTGAGCTGCGTGCAATGGTGGAGGGAGTAGTCGCGATCGGCCATGGCGTTGCGTGAACTCGAGGGAGGCGTCGCAAGTTTGTAGCCAGTTAGGGATGGCGAGCGGATTCGAAAGGCAGTGGCATTGAGCTAGTGGTAGGGGAAATTTCTTGTTTCTACGGCGATCAGGGCACGTCGTTGGTGTCGGGTGGAGTTCGTGTATGTGCGTGCGTGTGCGTGGACTTGACTGAGGTGGGTGCACGACTGTAGGTTGTGGAAGGTAGGTCCATGGTACAAGCAAGTCGAGGCAGCGGTGAGTGTTGATTGGCAGTTCACGAAGGAGGAAGGCTCAGTTTTCATTTAAGTTAAGCTTTAATTTAATTATATTTATATCCGTCAGAATTTTATTATATCGTATGTTAATAAAAACCATATATTTATCATACGATGTTTATAGTGATTAAAATGAGTCGGGTTGAAGCGGAGTGCAAAGTTAAAATCTCACTCAATTGGATTGCTGGAAAAATTTAAAAATGTTAAATTTAAATTATTGGTTGTTTAGTTGAATTTATAAAATTACTATCTATTGAATGTTTTATATATATATAGTCGTATATGTGTGTGTGTGTATGTATATTAGAGTGATTGATATTCCCGCATTATATTGCGGATGAGACCCTATGCACCCCACATAATAGCGGATACCCTATATACCGCGATATCCCCCTCGAAGTAGGATTGGTATTTTTATACTGTGCTAACATCTGTTGATGCAGGGAAAATAAGTTGGAGGGATCCAACGGGATTCCTCAATAATGTTGGGATTTTCTTCATATGTGGCGATATGATTCATTTGAATGGTCTGTGATAGAATATATTTGAAATTGATTTATTTGATGTTATAGCATTGCAGGACATATTTTTTGCATTTTAAAATATTAAAAATATAAATATTGAATTTTTAAAGGAAATGAAAAGGGTTTTTAAAGTAAGAGATTTATAGTAAAGATGGATAAATTTAAAAGTAGTGAAACTGGGAAAAATAAATAGTTGATTTTAAAATTGTACTTGATAATTTCTAAATGATGTAAAGATAGAGATTTGAAATATTTGAATAAAAGTATTTAATAATAGGACTTAAGCTATTTGTTAAGCAAAAAAGTATTTATTTTTAAATTCGAGATTTATAATAGATTTGAGGAAAATAAAGAGGAAATTTGGGGGGAAAATTAAATATGAAATTAAAGTTTCAGATTTAAATAAGATTTTAAATCATAAAAAGGAAGTGAATCTGAAATTAATGGATTTCGTAATAAGTTTGGGTTAACTAAGAAATAAATTTTAAAATGGAATTTAACTCTGGAGAACGATGTGAAACCGACTTAAGTATTTAAAACGGTTAAAAAACAAATGAGACTACGGGATTTATAAACTAGATTTATAAATAAAGTGAAGCATTTATCAGTGGATTATGAATTCACGATGGGAAATTATAAGGAGATGGGTAAATAGTTTTAAAAATAAATGGACGTTTATTTTTAGAAAAGTGGTAAAGGAAATTTACAGAATTGGAACGTAATTTTAGCTGGAAATAAATTAGGAGGGATTTATAATTAATTGGACTGGCTATTTTTGGATTGGAAATATATTTTTCGAAAAAGTTAAGTATTTTTAAAGAAAGATTTCTTTTAAAGTATTAATTAGAAAATGTAAAAGTGCTTAAAAGGACATTTTAGAAAAATGTATTATTTAATGGTTTACAAATTTGTTAAAGTAGATATTAATTAAGTTAGCTATAGTAGTTAATTATTACTAAAGGTTAATCAATATTTTTATTTTAAAAGGGATAATTATTCAATATTTATATTTTATATAATAGCCTTTATTTAAAAGTAGTTTTTGTCTAAGTAACTTAGAAAATTATTATAGAAATTTCGTAAGTATTATTTTGAAAGTTATTAAATAAAGTTTTGGAAAAAGTATTGGTATACTCGCGTGGCATAATCCCTTTATGAGGAGAAATAAAATTTAGGAACAGGAGGCAAGTGGCCGCAGCTAAGTCTTGAATTTCTCTCTGATAGAGACGTAATCATTGAGCTATGATCCATGATTCGATACTGAAATGGTACTTTCCACATTATTTTTAGAAGGGTTTTCAAATATTTTTGAAAAGGATAATTTGTGAATATACCAAATTCGATAAGGTAAGTGTATATTTTTAGATAAATGGATTTAAATTATTTAAAATTTAATTTAGATAAGTCTTGGTGTATTTCAGTGGACATGAAGTGTTTGTTTGAATTGATTGTTTTATTTGATAGTTAAATAACTGACTATCGAAACTGGACACAAATATAACTTTGGAAATATCTAGAAAAAGTACGAGAATTATAGGGTACAGTTATCATTCAAGTTGCTATACTGTACGTGTAAACTCATTCGTTCTTCTAGGAAGCTGACAAGGAAATCCGTCCACTCTCCGATCTTATTTCTGTCTATTTATTTCCTAAAGAATCGGGGTTGAGTTTACCGGAAAATATCGAATATTGTTTCGAAAAGATGGGATCGGATTTGTGATCCGAAAACCACTTCGATCCAACGAGTACGTTTTCGTAATGAAGACAATAGCATGGAGTCGAAGATGGAGCAGTGAAGTCCTGGGGCTAATTGCTTCTAATCCTGTTGGTGGTTCCAAAATGGATGTCATAGGAATGGTGCCTTCGGTTCTGTTTAGACCAGGAATGAACTTATATGGATGAATGCTATCGGTACATTGTCATTGGAGGACAACGAGCATTCTAAGTGAATCTTTCCAAAAAGGTTATCGTAGCCTCTAATCTCATCAACTGGGAATGACTGAAAATCAGGGGAGATGCAGCAAGGCTAAGTGGGTAGCGCTTAAGTAGGGTATGTCTATCACCTTTCTATATAACCTTGGATATTATCATTATGTGTGAAAGGAGCTTGGAAAGGGTGGGAATACCCAGGGTGATAGCATTTTCGGTCTATTCAGGTTAGGAATTGTCCGATCTTGTGTAATAGGGGATCTCGGATTGTCCTCCGTACGGTGTTTCTAGACATGCACTGTGACAAGTAGTACCCCAGTACATAGTCATTCAGTTGGAATCCATTCTCTAATAAGCGCCATATAGTTTTGATTGTGCCCAACTATGATAGAATGTGAGACGTAAGCATTTCATCTATTTGAATAAGTATTTGCACTTAGACACTATTATAATAACAGAGGATTTTGATATAAAATGTTTTGGTTATCGTAAGGTAAAAACCCGACATGTTCATTTGTGGCGTGGTTTTACGAGATACTTTTGATTTTCAAAGGATTTTGAAACTTTAATAATTCAATTTGAGTGTGATTTCTCACGCTGGTTTTTCAGACTGACTCGAGTGTTATCTTATTATAATGCTCGGATCAGACCAAGTATTATAGAAATAGGATAGAATTTTATGGAGCTCATGAGACGTGCTGGGCGGTAAAGGCGTATCACACGTACGTGAATTTTATTCCACTGTGTATGGTGTGCTGTATATTCAGCTTTTATGACGACAATTTATTATAACTGTCCAGTACTATGCAATTGATTTGTGTTGTACTCTGATGATGTAATGTATAGTAAATAGTTAAAATTTCCGCTGCGTTTATGAGATTCTATGTTGTGTTTTTATTTTCTTCTTCTACCTTTTTCTTCTTTTCCCTAATGACCTGAAATTTCTGGCATTCGATTGCTCGGCAAGTAATTCAGTGGACGTATTGATGTCGATTTTCGGATGTCGAAATTTCCGGACCGTGACACAACTAAAATAAATAAAAATACAAGCCCAAGAGATAGGCAGAATACCTACACTGCTATATAGACTACGCTAGTCCCCCTCAGAAGAGGAGCCATCACTCCCAACCTCAGAAGAGGCTTGACCAATAACATATAAGTATCTAGAAAAAGGAGAAACTAAGGAAGGAACAAAGTCCACCGAATCAGATCCGTACAAATACTTCCTATCCCAAACGACATCTATGAACAGGAACTTGTTACTAACACCAATATCGCCCAAAACACATAGAGAAAGCACATCACCATCCGTCTGAAGGAATGGATGTCTCTCCTCACCTTTAAATCCTACGTACTTGAAAAAAATTCCCGCTAGCGGGCTCGTATCGCGTTTCCGAAGACACATGGACCCAAGCTTGCTCAGAATGAATTTAGCAACACTAAAGGATGGAACCACCACCGGTTGCACTTGGAAATGATCATCAACACTACTAAAATGCGGTACAAAAATAGTGGCGAGGCCACAGGAACCACATGATCTACAACCTCATCACGTTTCACGGGAGTCCACACAAGGGCCAAATCATCATGAACTACAACTGGCGACGAAGTGGGCCTATACTTAGGAACTCATTTCCTGGGAATAGGTCGTGGTAATGAAACCTTAGCTAGAATAGAAGGAGACAAAGTAGCACCTTAAATTTACAAACCTCAAAAGTGTCACCAAAATATTGACAAGTTGTACATGTATTTTGTTCCAACTATACCTATTATCAACCTTGGCATCATGACCCTCAGCAATTTCGACCTTAAGCTTTTATGGCAACGGCTTTTTTGGAGTGGTTTCAATAGAAGATTTGACATATAATAATCTTTTCCTAGCTACAGTACTAGAATCAAAACAAATCACCTTGCCAATAATTCCAGCAAGGTAGTTATGCTTTATCATGGATTGCAAAATAGAAGGGATATGTGAAAAGTGCACCCAAACAGGAATAGATTATTCTTATTCCTTAAATTTGTCCACAAAGGAACTCCAAGTAGTGATAATGAAAGGCTTCCCTCCAATAAGGATTGGGTCAGCTTCTAGTACACGTTGTCTTTCATCATTTCTCAAGAATTTGAAAAAGAACACAGTGTTATCAAAATGCACACTGAGACCACCTCTAAGATTCTAGTCTTGACGACATGCTCTTTACCAGATGATAGGAAGGGTTAGATTCTTAGAAAAACCAAATAATCAGACCAATAATCAACTCCCGCTTGCAAAACTTCGATAGGAGGAACCGTCGTATTATCGATCTCAAAATTTTAAAAGTAATTGGGAGAATAAATCCCAGCATTTCTCAGTAATGTAGTAAATAATGACGTCCACTTAGAAAACTCGACCGAACTAGAAGAATGAAGATCAGGTTTGATAGGAATAAACTGAACTTTTTTATTCGGGAGGTAGTATGTTGGTGTTGGCAATATCACAAACTTCATGTAGGCATTCATCATCTCCACCCATTATACTGCTACCAGCATTTCCATTTACAAGATCAATTCCATCAACCGAAGCACCACCATCACAAGCCAATTCAGAATTCCTAGCAACAAAATCGGGTGAATCCTTTTCAGAGCATTGACCTACATCGGTAGAAGAAGCCGCCTGAAATGAAGCTGAAAATGGGGATGACATAACCTGAAATTGGTAGTTAGCTATGCCAAAGATTGGTGAAGCATTTGTACTAGACATGGACTTTGAATTATCTAACACCGATACCAGAGATTCCAAATGAGCAGTAGGAGCAGAGCAAGACACTAGAGGAATTAGACTCGACGACAGAGAACCTAACGACGAAAACTTGATCACAGTTGAAGTTGGCTGAAAACCAGAGGTGGAAAAAAAGGGGCAGTGAAAGTATGCTCGGATCTGGTCAGTGATGCCACAACGTCGGGTGGCATAAGAACTTCGCAAGGGCGTGACATGGAAGGAAATGCAAGCAAAGGTTATGAAGTCGACGGAATCAAACAGAAGAGAGTAGGAGAGTGGATACGGAGGAGAATGCCACAATAGTCGCGGAACTGGAAGCCATCAAAATTATATTTATAAACATAACTTTATAGAAAAATTAATTAAATATTACCTTAGTTTTGGGTTATTGATTTAAATTTCAAACTGAAAGTAAAAATAATGTATTTAAGGATTTAATTTAATTTAAAATATATTGGAGGAATAAAAATGTAAGAGTGATTATAAATTATTTTGATGAATAAATAAGAATATGAAAATATTATCAAGGGATAAAAATTGAAATTGGCTTTCGAAAAAGCTAATCTATATTAAAAAAAACTGAGAAAAATATCTTTATGGGTTGAAATGTTTAAAATGGTTAAAATAATCTTAAAACATATTAAACTGAGTTAGTTGATAGAGTTTAAAGTATTCACTAGGGCAATTATGTAATTTGTTATATATATCTAACTCGTTGACTAATCTTGTTCGAAATAGAGGTATTTCATTTCTATTATATACTTGATATAATGTAGTCGTATTAATTAATTAACTAAAAGTATATTTAATAGGAAATCGATAAATCGAGTGGTGGGATCGTAGTCTCTTACCATAAAAATGGCTGCATGTGCAACAACACCAATTATAAAAAAACCACCAGTCCACATGGTATGTTTTGTGATAGTAGTTACAAAATGCTGTAACGGTGAGTAATTTATCACAATAAAAATAATTATACTATTTTTAATGTTCATAGTCAACATGCATCGAGACTAATATCGATGTATCCGTTGAGACTAGAGTATGTAGCGCTATCCAAATGTTGGGTAGTGTATTACTCATAACTACAGGGGGAACCTAGGGGTTACGTACTAACAGCTATTGGATAATTATGGAACAACTCATTCAATAGTTTTTTGTAGCTTAATATAACTAAGGTCAAACAGAAAATATCGATGTGAATAATTTACACAGTTCTTTCAACTTGAGAATACTGTGCATCTTCAATATAAAAGCTCTGATTTGATTATAGTCAAATCATGGCACGCTGTCCATCGGGTGACTATAGTTGGGTTGAGTAGAAGTATTGAAAGTGAAGCACTATTCAAGAGAGAATTCATCTCCTCGATTATATAGAGTTAATGTCACGGTCAACTCAAGTCAACTCAAAATCAAAATCTTTGGCCAAAATAGTTCGGTTAATAATAATTGTTATTACTGGACTAAGGAATTTAAGTTTGGACTATAGAGTTGAATGTGGATAGTGTTGGAATTTTTGACCGTTAGCAAATTCAATAAGTCGAAAGTGATATAGTATTGACGAAGAGAATTGGCGTAAATAATTGTCACAACTTGGCAACGATTATTAAATTAAGATACGATTTTTCCAAAAATGAATAAGCGATAAATTTGGCCATAATCTCACACCACTGCTAAATGAAGTGTGGACGTTAACATTCGAATAGTTTAACATCAATCGCCGATTGAATTTACATCCAAGAGTCACATGACCAGATCGATGAATTCTGTTAAGACCAAATGATTTAATTAGTTTGCAGTTGTTATAAATTGATTAAATTAACTAATATTTATGAAATATTAATTATAACATTTGGATATGATTTGGGAAATAAATTTGTTGCATGTATTTATAAAAAGTTATAAACATGTTGATCGACATGATATATCAACAACGAATGTAGTTAAATATAATTTTGTATCTTTAAATTATGTTAAATGGGCTCACCACCCATGAATTTTGGAGGTGAAATTCGTTGATTTTGATAGAGGAAGGGGGCAGCTACTATGCATGAGATTAGGGTTTTGAGATGTATGGTTGAGATCATTATTTGCACTTTTATCCTACATATAAAAGCTAATCTCAAAACCCTAGTCATAAGCTAATTCATTTTTGAGTCACCACTTTTTTCTTCTTCTTCCTCATTTTAGTGGCAGCAATTCTCCTCTAAATTCATTCCAAAAATTCTCGAATTCAATTTAAATTAAAAATTACTAATTTGCAGTAGAAGGTCTCCAATCCCGGATTAGCAACCTGATGGATTGGAAATTGATCTTTGGAGAGATTCATTGCTCAACGCGGACTCAAGGGCTTCATTAGAAGGTGAAATTTTATTTATTATTATTATTATTATTATTATTATTATTATCATTGTCATTATTTTGATTTCAAGTTTATCATATGAATGTTGATTTACATCTAAATCACTTGTTTGTATTCAGATCTGTTAATTGTTTAAATTAGGTGAGATTTTTGTTAGTACATATGTTTATTACAATTGGATTTGTTATGTGCTTGCTGTAGTATCTTACTATTGATTTATAGTTGAATATTTTTTCTAAATTTTTTTAATTTTGATTTATATTAATATATAAATAGATCTAGATTAAACGTGCACGGATTTCTATATGTATAATTGTATATATGTTTACATCTTGTATATATTTAATCTAAAAAAATTCTTAAAATGTTTTATACCTATTGTGAATCATAAAATAGAAAATTATTTTATTAATTATGTGTATACATATTTAATTATTATTTAATGATTTTGTGAATTGTTTATTATGTATAAAATAATTAGTGGTTCAAAATTTCAATTTTTTATACTTACTACACCATGTAAAATGCTTGCAATAAAATTTTGTTTTTTAACTTAATTTATTACTTTTTAAAATTAATTTACTTTTGGTCTGCTATTAATTATTTAGTTAAAAATATAAATTCAATTGGTAAACTTCTGGAAATTTTCATAAGCATTAGACTTTTCACAAGTACCTTCAGAAAATATTTCAGATTTTCAAAACTTAATTAATTATTTTTTGTAATTAATTTATTTTCAAACTGCACTTAATCATTTAATTAAATATATAATTTCAGTTGGGAAAATTCTAGAAAATTTTCTAAGTCCAAAATATATCTCATCTACCTCAGAAAGTTTTAGAATTTTTCAACTTGATATCATATTTTTAAGAATTAATTTGATTAAGGGATTTTTCAATCAGTTAATAATAAATATTATTTTAATTAAATAAATTTCATAAATTTACCTTAAGCCCAAAGTATGTTTTCGTATTTTTCTAAACTTATAAAACAGGTATTTTTATGAAGTGATTATTTTAAATTAATTCATTATGGCGGAAACTATTTTATTCAGTAACATATATATCTATATATATATATATATATATATATATCATGTTGTGACGTATTATACAAGCATATATTTGAACAAATTACGGTATATACAAAATGTGTCCATTGAAGTGTAAATCCCAGCACCTATATATGGGTACATTATACCCATCATGGATTATGATATTACACATGCATATGTATGTATGTATGTGTGTGTGTGTATATGCATGCATGTACATATACGTATGTACATGTGTGTGTGTATATATATATATACACTTACATAAATAAATAAAACAAAATTGAATAAATCTCAAACTACAATTTGTACAATTAGAATACATAGAACACGGTAATAAATCTTGTCACGCATAAATTATTAATTAATGACGTTTAATGTATCAATCAATTTAAATTAAAGAGAGAAAATGAAAATTTTCTCTCCCCATTTTATTCAATTAATACTCTTAATTAATTCTTCTTTTAGGGAAAGAAATAAAAGGTTTCATTTCTTATACATTAACTAAATGTTAGGTGTTTTGATACACTTTACATTTGAAATTAAAAACTTCCCTTTAACTAATTTAAATAAAATAAATGATTTTATTCAAAAAAAAATTAGAAATATTATAAATAAATTAGGCTTCATAGGCCTAACTAAGATCCAACAGGGTAAAAAAAATTAAAATTCACTCATTTCTTCCACTGTGGGCTGGCCTGGTTCCTTCATTAGTAACTTGGTATAAAGGTAAAATTGCATTTTATTTAGTTTAAATAGGATTTTGGAGTGGAAATAGGAGCCTAATCCCTTGTTCTTTTGTTGAACTAGCAAAGAGAGGTATTTCCCTTTTATCTTCATTATTTTAGCTGAGTCCTAAAAGCTCAAAAATCTCTCTAATGGCAGCCAAATGTAAACCTTAGTGAAAAAAAAATCCATTTTCCAAGCTAATTCAAGTCTAAACCCACTAAATAAGTTCTCTTATACTTCACTATCCTCCTAATATCTCATTACTATTGTAAAATGTGTATTTTACGTCAGGTTGTAAGGATTGGATCATTAGAAGCATGGAGAAGGAAATCAAGCTTTTATGAGCCTACGGTGAGTGTAACTACATTTCTATTCTTTGCATGCCTGCTTTGATGTTATGGTATGCTTTAACTGATGATTTTAGCTTTTCTTGAACTAGAATTATGAATCTTATGGACCGATTTGTATAACTATAACCTGTTTCTTTTCTTTGTTACAAATATGTAAACCTTGCATAGAAAACCTTCCATTCATATGATCATTATATGTTGCACGCCTATTCCATGTTAAAGAACACTCAAAAGTAGATCACCTAATGTCGGAAGTTCGTCAGAACGATGGCCGAACTGTTGGCGATTTCCTAGTGCAAAAGCTCTAAGACAATCATCAACCAGTCATAAGTCACCGATCGAATAATATTTAGTATATTATGTGTTTTTATATGCTTATGTTGCCTCATTATTTTGTACTTGCAAAGATATGATGTTAAGTATGATATGTTAGTCATCTCATTATGTCTATTTATATGTTAAACGATATGGAGATGCACCTGTGATATGTTATGTGAGATGAGTGATAACACCTCGTAGAGACATTGGGATGTAGACAACATTTTGGGGGTAAAGTTGTTAATGAGACCGATGTGAATAAATGTAATAATGATGATCAATATGAGGTGGCTACCAGTTAAGCTAGTATCCATCCTAGCTGGACTGATTCGGGGTCGCTCCTTGAATCATGGTGGACTAGTCCATCGCCACTATAGTCCAAACGATATGTTGCACGGACATATCACGAGAGAGATGCTGGGAGTGCGATGACGATGATGAGATGGAAATGAGGAAAGATGTACATATATTTGTCACAACAAGGAGAGCACCAATGAGGATAAGATGAGATGGCACAGCTAGTCGATCGTGTGGGGGCACCCACAACTACTGGTCAAGGGGTATATAGATGAAACAGACCATTATATCTCAGTTTCTATGTGGCATCTAGTAAAGGCCAATCAATGGGTGTGCGGATGAAATAGGTCGTATGCCTTGGGGTTGAGTTGGTATTAATAAAATGAGTAGGATTCACTTATAAACATAAACCTCAAACACTTGCATACTTATAACAGTATGTGATAGTAAATATAATGATTGCAACTCACACACACACACACACACATATATATATTGAAGTCCTATATGTTGGATGATATATGAGATGCGTATTAGACTAGCGACTACATGACATATTTGAGAGTAAAAGCATATCACTCTTACCCGACACATACATTATTTATGTATTATGCAGAATGACACTCGTAGTTAGTTTCTAGCCTGGCTAGGGATTTTTTTATGTATTTAACAATCTCGGGTCAGTGTGAGGTTGTTTTACAGGTTATGATGTGTGATTTTATGTACTATGTTGGCTACGACAAGGAGATAGAGAAGATGGGGGATATTTATTGCTCTTGTAGTATATATTTCACGTGATGTGATGATTCGTAGCTATTTTGTGACTTGGTTGTTTTTGAAGATATGATGTATTTATTCTATTCAGTCATGTATTTTGACTTGAGATGTATAATATGAGATACCGTATTCAATTTTTAGATATATATATATATATTTGTTATCTTTTATTTTCTTTTAACTTCGTTTAGGTTTATTCTCATATGCGTCTCTAATACCGTGTTATTCAATTTTAGGAACTTGTGTGCATTTTTTTGTTACAAGATGGAATACAAACTATTTTAGATATTTTATGGTATTGAAGCATATCCATAATGGCCCAAGGGAATGTATATAAGTGATCGCTTCTAGCATGTCCTTTCTCCATGCTCTCAAATGTTTATTACTCTTTGGTAGCATAGGCACTGGATTGGGGCATCATAGATGCATGTAAAATTTTGTCCATAGTCGCCGAAATCCAACCAAAATTCAGTCAGGACGGTTGACGATTGGCTTAAGAAATTGCTCGAGGAAATTCATCAGCCAATCAACCAGAACAGATGACCTGGGGCAATTTTCTCTAGGAAGAAAGGTTTATTGTTTTAATATTTTAATTTTTGTATATTTTTTTATACAAAATTGTTTCTAAAATACATATTTGAACCGTACAGATTTTATAAATCATATTTTATTCGCACACACACACATATATATGTAAGTATGTATGTATGTATGCAAAGTGTTATATATATATATATTGATAAAAGTAACACAAAATGAATTTATATAAGTATCTATAATTTATAAATATGAAAAATATTTTATGAATCATTTTGTTACAATAACCAAGATCATAAAAATTATTTATAAAGGTGTTTTCAAAAATTAATATATATTTTTTCAAATAATTCAACTTTTATATCAGAAGAGACTTCTTTTATTTATTGAGTTCTACGTCGATAAATACACTAACCATCACCTCCATATCGAAATAAAGTGTTGAACCATGACACAATATGTTACCTTACTTATACTTCTCACTTATGGTTTATGCATCATCATTTGCTCATTTGATATAATGTGTTCGCCTCACTTATGTTGCTTTTGTTACAACTTGAAGAGTTATGTTATAGTTATTCCTTATTATTGTGTTATGCATTTCATATTGGTGCTATGATTATTATAAAGTGATATAAGACATTTATCATGTTGTATTATTCTGTGTAATGTGAAATAAACATGCTTATGTGATATGTTATATAATGTATAAAACCCCTTAGTGACAACGGGATATAAAGGACGTTTAGGGGATATTATCGTTAGGGGGGTCATGTTTAAATACGTGGAAGATAATAATATTAATTGATATGAGGAAAGTTAATAAATAAACTAGTTATCCATCCTAGCTAGACTGATTTGGGGTTGCGCTTTGAATCATGGAGATATAGTCCCACCACCACTATAGTCCAAATGATCTGTTGCACCAACACAACAACGAGGCAAGGCGCTAGAGCCTCCATTTAATACTCACAATTTTTTTCTTTTCTCAATTGATAAAATATGTTTTAAAGGCGGACTTTACAACTTCATCGTTGAGTTAGAAAAATGATCACTTAAGGTAATGTCGATGGTTTAAGGTGTAATCAACCAATAAGACTCTCGCATAATTCTTATTTCATTATCGTTTCCAAAAACATATTTATAATTATAATTTCAGAAGAAATGTATTTCTTGAATCATTTGAATTAAATTCTTTTAATATATTAAAATGATTATAGATTTTATATAAAAAAATCAAAAATCCATTGTTCACTCTTTATGCATGCGCGTCCTCATATCACCACGTGCATCATTTCATTTTCACCATGATCACTAATCTCCACCGTATCATGTACCAACGATGGTGAAAATATCAAGTTGGAAAGATGGAGAAATTGCCACAGTATTAATGGCCCCGGTAATGCATTGTGACGATGAATACATCATAGGTTTTACATCTTTTGAAAGTTAGGTGTGGATTTAGGCGAATGGGATGATCGTCGTGATGAAAGGATTTTAGCGATGGTTTTTGATCCTCCTTAGGTAACCTTGGCTAGCTAAAGGAACGCTGAGAAGTTTTGGATCTAGTTGGCTAAGACTCGAGGAAGAAGGAAGGTAATTTTTTTCAATCCTTGATAAATAATAAATAGCGTTTTGGCCATTTTATGTTTAAATGAGTATATCCTTCAGATATGAACTCGTTTTATGTGCAATTTGCATAGTTGTGTTCGTATTCAAATTCCGAGTACATTGATAATGTTCGACAATAAATATTTTACGTAGATTAAAAATAGGAAATTAATCATATATATTATATAATGAACATATATAAATATTTTTATATATGCTTACATACATTTTAGCTATCATATATACACATTCTCTTCATATGTTAGACACTAATGTAATAAATAATTGCATATCATGTTTATCTATAAAAATACATACACAATACAATATTATAAAATTAGGACAAAAATTCACTTCAAATTAAATAAACATCTTGAATAAAATAATAATTTGAAATTACTATTTAAAAAATAAATTTTCAATTTCAAAATTTGAATCTGATCAAGTTAACACCAATAGATATTATTCAATGTAAATGACTACATTAATCATAATAAAGCACTATAAAAGATCCAGTGCGTAATCATAAAAACAAGTTTTTCACAAATTTGCCCTTTTACCCTACTACCCAATGCACCTAATTAAACATCAATAATTCAACCAAAGTACAAATTTTATTACTTGATAAATATTATTTTTGGCCTATAAAATAACTAAATAAATATATAACAATTTATATATTTTTAGTTAGTTTTTCAATCCTCTAATAATATTATAAAGTATAATTAAAATCAATATATCAATTATATTAATTTTCCTACAAAAATTATAACATTAATAAATCATTTTATTTATGTTAATTTTAGAAACACCTCGAAAGTATGGTTGTGAGACTCCAATTGTAAACTCATCCAAAAGTAATATTTAAACAATAAAGTATTAATGCATGTATGACTTTGCTTAAGCATGGAAGTGGATATGAGTTTAGATACTTAAAGACCATCAGGGTAAAGACTTACTTTTACTAATTAAGCCATACCCTTTAGCAATTATTGTGCACATTTTCACTTTGTAGTCACTGTATCATGCAGATATCTAGAGCTCGCTCAATGGTCAAAAGTGATTTGTATTGGACAAAAATATAGAATATAAGTTGACTAACAATTATTGTTGCACTAACCTTATTCGAAGGAAATAGACACTCTTCTGAATAGTGTTTCACTTACCATGGTGCAAATTATACTATTTTTGGCCTTAAAATGATCATCATTATCATGTAATTGACCAAAGTGAAAGTAGTTATGCACATAAAATTTATAGTATTCTCAAATCAAAAGACTGTTACATATTATCACATCATGTCCTCTATTCCACTTTATAATTAACCTTTAGAAGACTCGTGGCGTTTCATTTTATGGTTGTTCCAAAGAACTATATGTATATAACCATTTGTTTCCTCCTACGGTCATGATTAGTCCATCATCCATTGTATTAAGAGAATTATGTACACTAGTCTGAATGGATGTATCGATATTCAATTCTTGGCACATCTTTCTAAGGAAAATTTAAGGACAAGTACTTATTGAAACCATTCAATGCTTGTGGTTATTACAATATTTAATGTATTAATTACCTTTCCTAAGTATTTTCTATTTATAGATATTTAATGGAATTAAAACATTACCTATGTACCAGTATAACAATATATATAATAGAAAATACAACCACAATCTTATATTATTCAAGTAAGATTCTCTATAAGAGTTAAGTTATATTACCTAATTACATAATTATCCTTAGGTTACACTATTAACTTTATCAAAAATTGAGTTAGGATTGATCACAAATGTTTTGTTCTTGCTTAGGAGTGATGGTGGTGTTTATGGTGGAATTTTGGATGCCGTTTGAGAGTTACAATGCTCTGGGGATGAAGAAGAGTGCTAGAACAACAAGGAGAAGTGACGAAGGACAAAATAATGATTTAAGCTGCTACCTTTAAAGGCCACAATAGGTCGTAAATGATCAACCTATTAAGAACAACCAATCGACCGATCATCCCTACCACTGCATGTTTAGGCAAAAACACGGTGCCTGCATTCGACCTCAAAAACTCGTAATAAAACCTTAAAAAATTCAAAAATAAGGGATGGAGTTTCAAGTGTTGTGTCAGAATTTTCAAGAATTGTAGGTCCTTTGTGGGTTTTTAACAAATCTTTTCTAGATGACTCAATTTAGACTCAATAAAACACATACTTGACTTTTGTGATCTTTTGTCCATCTTTGAGCGTGCCTTTGACATAGTTATGCTTTAATAGATTTTTAAACTTGTTTATTAACTTTTAATGTTTACGTACTCCTTAATAATCTTGTTTGCTCTATATTTTTATATTCATGCATGTAAACATATGCATTATATCTCTAAAATTTATCTCTTCATGTTATGGCTATTGAACTGTAAAATTTGATAAACTCGTTAGTGCTATTGTCATGCGGTGGTTATCGTCAAAACACCCAAATCTATTTTCTAGTAGGTTTGAAGCATTATATCACAAAGAATATAGCTAAGTGTCGAACTTATCAGTCACTAAAAGATGAGAAAAAGAAGCCTAGTGTTTATTACTCCCTTTAGAGATTACTAAGTGAAAGTGGGAGAAAACATCAATGAGTTTCATCGATATGGGTATTTTGGCGTCAAAGGGGAAACAAATATATCAGGGTTATAATTGGTTAATTATTTGATTTTGATCCACACTTTCATTCTATCGAGATCGACGAGGATAACAAAAGGTCTAGAAAAGTTGTATGTAAAGGAGATAATAAAACTTCATGATTGTAACGACCCGTAAATTTTGATGGTTTTAATAATATATTTAAGTGGAAATTTTGTAAATTTTTTAATAATTGAATTTGAAGTAGAAATTTAATATTTGGAATACGTCAACTTTAACATAGAAAATGGTAAATTTTCATCAGATAATATGGAAGTTTATTTTCTTGTATAATTTTATTTAAATTCAAATCAGTTAAATTTGATGATGATGATAAAATGATTTCCAAACCTGAATAATTTTATTTAATAGATTTGTAAATCATTTTCTGAGTGAGACACCATATTTCGTTTCTTCAAATTTTGACTGCTATTGCTTCGTCTATCTTATTTTCCACAAACTAGCAGCATTTTTGGTACTGAATATCGACTTTTGATACGATGATCCTATCATTGATATATGTATACTGTTTTGATTGTCTCGTCGTGTTGATCTCTATGGTATATTCAATTCTGTGTTTTGAAGTCTGGCACGTGGCGGAAACGACGAAATGGTTAATTGCGTCGGTACCCGTTTTTGAGTCCTTTCATTTATGAGTCCTTTTGGTTCCTTTGTCTATTCATTTTCCGTCGTGCAAGCTGTTAACCACTTGTTCAATATAAAATGCACATTCATTTTTTTATGGTCATTCATCTTTTGGGCATTTAATTCTTTTGCTTTACTTTTGGTTTCATTCGCGTGCATATTTCTATGTACTAACTTCACTTTTCCCATTTCTTATTTGTCATTACTTCCTACTCCTCACGTTCTTCTTCTTCTTCCGATGAAATATATTTACAGTAGTTTTAAAAAAATTCTTCTTCCTTTGTGCAATCTTTTCTCCTTTCTTTCTTATGCTCGGCCACCATTCTCCTTGCCCGAACAACCTCCTCACCAAAACCATGGCCGAAACCTTGCCTGAGCATCACCACTCCTCCTCAATCAATCAGGACGAACCTCATCATCACCTTGCCTTGCTCAAACTCCAATGGCCGAACCTTGCAAATGCCTTGTCGAGCCACTCCACCATTTCAGGCCGTGACCACCTCATACCTCCACGTCTACCTTGTTGCCAAAGCAACTCATCAACTCCAGCCTCCTCATCGTAGCAGCCTCGCTTGAAACCGATCCTTGCAGCCGAAACACTTGCCACTTCATCAACCATTCTCCTCCTCTCCTTTCTAAGTAAATTTTCGTCAAACATTATATATTATATATAATGTTATGTTAGTTTATATATAATGTTATAGTATATAAAGTATAAAGGTTATATTAGCAATACTATTGGATTTATGCATATATTTTGTCAATAAACGTGTATATCTAACTAAGTTATTATATATATTAGTTAATGTTTTGTTTTGCTGTGTACAGTAAGCATAATACACTATAATATTTAAACTTATGACAATACTTTATTATAGATTGAAATAACTGATATATATACATATATGCACTTGTAAGAGTATAAGTTAAAAGTTGGTGCTCTGTATATAAAGATTTGTAGTCGAATACAATTTCAATTTAAGTTCTGCTTCATATATATTTTATATAAGTGGTTATTTGATGTAGTATATATGCAGTGATTTTTTTTTTAGTTTAAATATAATATATAAAGATTTTGATCCTTATTTTATCTGTTTATAAAGGTTATAAGGTTTATATAAATTTTAAGATCTATCTTTTTATATATAAAGCTTACATATAAAGTACTAATATATATATATATATATATATATATCTTATTTTAATATTTGTCGTATTGAATTTTATAAAATAATAATAATATTAGTATATACATTTCGTTCTGTGACAATGAACTGATTTTTGGTAGCTTATTATTATATAGTGATATTTAATGTCTGACTTTGAATAAATGATATATTAAATCTATGATTTTAGTGAATTGTGTTCTAAAATATCTATATTAAAGGCCAGTATGCATACAAAGTGATATTAAGATCTACATATAAGTTATATAGATATGTTTATAAATTATATTTGATATATATGTTAGTTTATTATCTGTTTAGACTATACAGTAGATCATATATTGATGTTTATTTTTGTATGTATTGGGTTTGCTGAAAGTGAAAAAAAATTAGTATAATATGTATGTATGTTTAAAACATACATATGCTGATATATATTAGTTTATATATAAGTGTACATGAGTTGGTTTCAAGTATATATGAAGGTTTTATTTTATATATGTGCTTTAAATGTAAACAATGATTTTTAATTTTATATATATATATATATATTAATTTAATATTTGTCTCAAATTTAATATTGATTTCATGGAAAAATAATAATAATATATATATATATTCTATCTCTATCTGGATGATTCTGATTCGTTCTCATCAATTTAAACTATCAGCTTTGTTCGTCGAATCTTGTCCATGTAGCTTTGCTTTGGAAGTCATGCTTGCATTTCGTAACTCAATTTCATTGTCTATCCTCTCTAGCCTCGAAAGGTGAGGAATCACTCACGATTAACGTTCTTATATTTATTTAATTTAGTTTCAATTGAAACGAAAATTGAAATATGTTGTTGTTAGTTATTTACATTGCTATGTATATATATGTTATTATCTGTATTTGTTCACCTCTAACATCTGACAACATTATCTATTATTTATATTGATGATATATGCTTGTTATATTATTATCATATCTGTTATCACTTTGTAAGTTCCCTATTAGTATAGAATTCCATATGGGTTGAAATGATACATATTTGAAAGATCTGTAGAATAGGAGAAAATCGTAATGGTTGAAATTATAAACCCAAGCGATTTTCATTGAATTGAATTTGGGATTGCGGGTAGAAATGATACACGCCCGTATATATTTAAACTGCGGATTGAAATGATAAATATCCATATCACTTGACCATAGGACAAAAAATTATATACAGACACCGTTGGTCAATATATATATTTTGAAATGATTTCCAAGGTTTTGAAAATGAATATTTTGGTTTTAATAAATATTGATTTTAAGATATATATATGTGTGTGTGTGTGTGTGTGTGTGTGTGTGTTATTTTTATAAAGGTTTTAAATTTTGATTTTTTTTAAAATTATATGTTTTGAAAATTTTAAAATTACAAGTAAGTTTTGGAATTATAAATTTTAAGATTTTACTTACAATTAAATATATATAATAAGTTTAATAATAAGATTAATTTATTAAAGTTGATTTAATTAATATATAATATGTTTAGGTATTTATTTAAAATTTATATTTTCAAATAGAGTTTATAATGATATTAATAAAATTCAGGTTGGAAAGAGAAAGAGAAATTTGTTTGAAATTGAATTTATTTAAGAATTATACTCAAATAAGTTTGATTTGAAATTTATTAAATTTTGGATTTTAAAGATATGATTTTATAACTTGATTTTGATTAAAGATGATTTAAATGAATATTTCAAATTTACATAAATTGACATAGTATATTTAGTTTTATTTAAATTTGAAATTTGAAGTTTTATTTAAATGTTATTTGAACGATTAAGTAAATATTTCAAAAATGAATAATAGAAAGCGAATTTGATTTATATATGAAATTGTCAAATTTATTTTTGAAATGTTGAATATTTAAAGCTTTGAAATATATTGAAATTGAAATGGTTTATTTTGTGGTTCAAATCTGTATTTTAAATTGATATAATTTGAAATGGTTTATTGAAGAACTGATTGATTTGAACTGAAATTGATGATTTGAGATTGGATTAAAGTTGAAATTTGAAATTCGTGTTGATTTGGAACCGATTTGTGAAATTTGAGGAAGCTATTTTATTATATAAAGTATATTTGAATTATATTTATAACTATTTATATATTTTACTTTATAAATTATTTTCATATAAACTATTTTAATATAAATCATTTTAATATAAACTATTTTTTATAAACTATTTTAATATACTAACTATTTTATTATAAACTATTTTGACTTATAACTATTTTATATAAACTAATTTATTTTACAACCTATTTTATTATATATACTATCATTAATATCTAAACGGTTTAAAGGAAAGTGTTATGATTTCAAAGTCATGATTTCAAAGTCATGATTTCCAAATTATTATGATTTCTAAGTTATGATTTCCAAAGTGTTATGATTTTAGAAGCTTTATAATTTCGAAGTGTTATAACTTTGAAGTGCTATGATTTTTGTAAACGAATATTTAAAGTGAAATAATATCGTATTGATATGGTTTTGAAATGGAAATGATATAATATTTGGTTTTGAAATGGAAATGGCATCGAATTTGGTTTTGAAATGGAAATGATATCGTATTGATATGGTTTTGAAATGGAAATGATATAGTATTTGGTTTTGGAATTGAAATGATATCGTATTTAGTTTTGAAATGGAAATGATGTCGTATTGATATGGTTTTGAAATGGAAATAATATTTTTTTTGAAGTATAAACTATTTGGAAATGACCACGGTGTTATAATAACGATTGGTTATTAAAGAGACCGGGATCGGATATTGTCATAATCTCTGCCAATACCGAAAACCACTTTAACTACCGTGTACGCGGTGGAGATTCCAGAATGATGTAGGATGGTGGTGACGTCCTATTTAAGGTATATACATGGACCCGACTCCCATGAGTTGGTATAAGGTGGCTAAAACAGGAGCAATCGACGGGCCAAGTGAGGTAGCTCCTTGGATCGGACACACTTCTTCGTATGCCATTCTATTACTTTGTGATTGATTTGGTGCGCATCTTTAATTTGGAAGTGTGGCTGAGGTGGGAGGTAGCTGCAACTATGCGTTACCACCAGGCCAGAAGTGTAAATGGTATATCTACCCTAGCATTACCTAATTGTGCTGTGTCACCTACCCTATCGAGACCACTACAAGTTTGTTTTGTGTCTTACCTATGGAGTATCCTATAGTAGCCTCCCAATCAGGAGGTATTACGGTATCGTATAGACTATTGGCACTATAAAATGTGTTAAAGGGGAACTGGGCAACGCCTTAACGCTATTTTAATAGTTTACTTTAGACATTATTATAATAGCATACATTACTACATAGTAGATAGTTCCACGGATCCTTGGAGGATGGTTATCCGAAACATCTTTTAAGTTACTTGTATTTCAGTTGATATTTCACTTGAGTTAGATTTAGTGATATAAGAATGTTAATCCTGACTCGAGTGTTTTGTGTTTTGCTTTACGCTTGGTCAGACTGAGTGTTACAGTAATTGAGACTCACCTTTGGAGTTTAGAGCTTCGCTTGGAGATCCAACCATCTATACAGTTTTCAGTTATTCAGTTGACTCCAGAGATATATTCAGATTTTGTTATTGATTATTGTATTGAGGTTTCTGTGTATTCGAGACTTCTGTTTATCTTATTTAACTCTGATATATATAGTAGCTTCATGAACTACTATTCTCTTGTTTCCGCTGCTTATTGTTATATTACTCTGTATTTGTGATTCTGTGATTATTTATTCACTGTATATGCTGAGTTTTTCCAAATATAAATTAACAATCTGATATTTTGAGCAATTCAAATCTGACATGTGTGGATGCGAATGGTTGAAAATACCAGGATGTTACAATGGTATTTACTATGAACATCGTGGATGATAAGTATCCATTAATCATGAGTGAGTTTGGGCAAAGTTTTCCAAATGGTCGGGCGTAGAAATAAAATTGAGTACATTATACCATCCAAATACCGATGGTATGACAAAGAGAGTAAATAATGTACTTGAGGACTTGTTACAAACATGTATGTACAACTTTGGTTGCTCAAGGCATGATCACTACATTTGGTAAAATCCACATACAATAATAGCTATCAAGCAAGTATAGGTATGACATATCTCGAAGATTTATATGGACGACAGTGCCGATCATAATCCCATTAGTGACGAATCAACTAATCAGTTAACTCTAGGGTTTGATATGATTAAAGAGGCTATGGAAAAGATAAACTGAATCGAATAGGAATGTCGTCGTAAGAGTTATGATAATAAGGGATGTAGAGATTTGGAGTCTCCAGTCAAATATGTAGTACTTGTTAAGGTCCCTCCTCTTAAAAACATGGTTAGATTTGTTAAGTCAAGATATTTGGCATCCAAATTCGTTTGACCCTTTTTAATAGCCGAAGCAATTGGAAAGCTTACTAGTAGAGTCAATTTACTTGAGGAGATGGTTGGAGTGCATAACGTCTTCCATGCATCCCATTAGATAAAATGGGTACATGGTTCTAATGTTATTATCGAACCGAATCTGCTAGAGAATGCAGAGGTTAAAGTGAAAGTAGCTCGATGAGGAAAGCCTATTCATATAGTTTATATAGCGTGAAGAATCTTAGTGGAAAAATTTCAAACTAGTATGAATTTAATGGGGTGATAGTGAGGGTGAAAGTACCCGGGAAAGAAAATATTGCATGAGAGCTTCCTTTCTAGAATTTTTCACTAGTATGTTTAATATTCGATTGGTTGATTGCTTATTCATATGGTATAGTATAGTTTATTTGCTTGTTTACTTTGGTGCTAGTATATGGTTACTTGATTAGCATGATTGATAGGCTAATTTTAGTTATATTGTGATGACCCGACTTTCTACACCCAGAAAATCGCATCATCTTGAAGAAAGAAAGGGATAGAAAAGAGAAAGAAAGAGAAAGAAGAACACAAACAACATCAGAGAACTCACAGCGGAATCACATAAAATATAATATATCACATAAAATATTACATAGTATCTCATTATATCAGAGTACACAACTTATTCAACACATATTAGACAGTTATAAACATCTGTCTATTCATACAACTCAAGTATACAAGAGAAACAGATATAACATACATAGCGGAATCAATATATATCTACACGTCGAAGCCTCCTGCTCCATAACTCCTCCAGAATTCGTCAAGCTAACCTGATTCACTTGACTACTCAAACATAATATGAGTACCCAAGAGTTTAATAAAACAGAAAATAAACACTCGGGTAAGAAAGGGGTCTGGTGTGAGTAAACGGGTTAAAATTTCTTAACTTTAGAAAACCTTTGAAAAGAAAAGGTATCACGTAAGACTTCCCACACATAAACATGGAAAAGTTTTTACCTTCGTTAACCAAAACATTTGATAGGAAATCCAGTGATATTATAATAGTGTCTAGGGTTTTCAAGTAAATATGAAATAGCCGAAATTGTTACATCTATTAAATTCCAGCTACTAGCCACAAAAGTGGGTAATACAATCAAAACCGTAGGGTCTCGTAGGGAAAATTGGTTTTCCATCAATGGTAGGGCTACTGGGGTACCGCCCGTCACAGTACGTGGCCTAGATCAACGTACCGAGGAGTACTCCCACTCCCCTGCAACACAAGGCCGGAACCATCCCTTACTGGATAGTCCCGAACAAGACAACCCCGTAGTTGGCGCGACCAACCACACACTAAGCCGAAAAAAGGGACCTCTAGACAGGGATCAATCTTGCTCTCCAGTGGGAGCTACCCACGAAGCCTTGCTGCACCTCCCCTGTTTTAGCCATTCCCGGTTGATGAGGCTTGAGGTTATGATTACCTTTATAGGACATCAAATCTTAGAATGCTCATCGTCCACCTGACGATGTGCTGAAAGCATTCAATCCATACAAGTTCGTTCCGGGATCGAACGAAACCGAAGGCACTATCTCGTTGCACTCATTATTGGAATCACCCTCAGAGTCAACGACCATAGCCCTTGCACTCTGATTCGCCATCTCGAATCTATAAGCACTATTCCGTCAAACTCATTACGGAATCACCCACAGAGTTATACTGACGTATAGCCCTTACACCTCGAGTCTTCACTTGCTCCACTTGGATTAACGACCTAACGTTTAATTGGAATCAGTGTGGTTTTCGGATATCCAAATATGGAAACCCGATCCCGGTCTCACCGAAACCAAACGCCATTTTAATGTCCAAGTTATACTTAAGGGTTTAAACAGTTTAAAACTTATATACAGTATGAAATAAACAGATAGATGAATCATTTATCACAATAGATAATTCATAACAAACATTCATCTCACACAGCAGCATCTCACATGTCATTGACATTCAAATCATCCAATCACATCCAATATCAACCAATCACTCAATATCATCCAACATCCAATATCAACCATCCAATATTGATCATCTAAAATCAATTTATCAACAAATATTAATCAATTATCCAAAGCAAAATTGATTAATTCTTTAACCAATTCGATTACCTAAATCCGTCTTTATTTATTAATTCCAAATAAATTAACCATCTCCAATGATCTTCTTTAATTAGTCTCCTTTGATTAATCCTCATTTAATTACATTCAGGTAATTATACTTAACCATATTCAGTAATTATCCCTTAATTACTATCATTAATTACAATAATTAATGATCATACATTAATTAATTAACTGTAATTAATTACATTAATCCTTAATTAATTACAATTAATTAATCACACTTAAATTAATTACTTTATTAATTAACCTTGATTAATATCCTTAATCACATTAATTAAGGATCCTTATTGATTAATAATTATTTTAATTGATTAACTAATTAACTTATAATTAATTATCTCATTAATCATAATTAGTAATTAACAATTTATAATCACTTATCTTAATTAATTAAATTCTAATTTAATTATTTCAATCCTTGATAAATTAATTCAATTAATTAATCCTTAATTACTTCATTAAGTAATTATTAAATAATTAAATTAATAAATAAATCCTTAATTAATTACTTTATTAATTAATTACAATTTAATTAATTACTCTTGGTAATTAATCTCAAATTAATCTCATTTATTAATTAATTATCGCATTGATTAATTAACTAAATAATTAAGTAATTAACTCTTAATAAGTAATTATCTTTAATTACTTCATTAATAAACCTTAATTAATCTCTTAATTAATTATTTAACAAATAATTAATCACATCATTAAATAATTCTTAATTCTTTAATTAATTAGTTACTCCATAATTAATTAATTTCAAAACAATTATATAAGTCAATTTTTTTAATTGATATCATTAAGTGATTAAACAATAATCACTTCTACTAATTACTCCATGAGTAATTATCATTGACTACTTCCATAAGTA
The DNA here is from genome assembly GCA_030765085.1 of Allium cepa. Taxonomy (NCBI): domain Eukaryota; kingdom Viridiplantae; phylum Streptophyta; class Magnoliopsida; order Asparagales; family Amaryllidaceae; genus Allium; species Allium cepa. Next base: position 949,313,061 of record CM060934.1, on the reverse strand, counting down.
ATTAACTCCCTTAATTACATTCAAATTTAATCATTAATTACTTTATCAAGCAATTACACTTAATTAATCCATAATTAAGTTATTATTTAAAAATAAATTAACTAATTATTTAAAATTAATTAAATAATTAATTAATTAACTTTCTAGATAAAAAAAAATCCTTAATCAGTTAAGAAAACATTAATAAATCATATTTATTAAGTATTCTTAAATCCATATCAAAATAATTTAACATCATTTATCTTTATACATAAGTCATTTGAAATTAATCAAATCTAATAACTTAATCAACTTATCCTATTTGGATTTCAAAATCATAACAATAATCTTATTTGAAAATAAGGCATTTTGAAATCCAATTTGAGATTTAAAACATTTTTATTATCTAATATAAAATTACCTTTTCAATATAATTTGTAATCTTGTTTTTTTTTAAACATATTTTTTAAAACATTACTTTTTTTTTAAATTTACTTTAAAACCTTTGATTTAATAATTAAATTTAAAATACTCTTTTAAATTTAAAACCCAAACGTAATTAAATTACTTTCAAAAAGAAATTATTTAAATAAATTTAGATTTAAAATAAATTCAATTCATATCTTATTAAAACTTAATTTACTTATTTAAACAACAAGTTTAAATTGGTTTTTTTTCAAATCTAGTTTATAATTCAAAATTTAAATTTTATTCACCTCAACATCAAGTTAAACTTCCAACTTCACTATTTAATTTTTTATAGATCTAACATAAGTATTAATAAATCACAACAGCTAATACTCGAGCCAATCACTAAAGCTATCCCGAGCCACCTCCCCTGCTTCGAGTCATACTCGAAGAAACACGAGCGCCTTCCCGGGTTTCTTCCCCCTCAAATCTTCCAACCCAAACTGCTTCGAGACATCACCCAGCCACCTATACTTCGAGTTATACACCGATGCAAACGCGAGCTGACCTTCGAGTTCAACTCGTCTTCTCCCATCTCCACTTCCAGTGCACACCATAAACGTGCACCGTGCACGTACCCATCGCCCTCAGGCCATACTTGGTCACCGCGACCATCGCCTACGGTCATATAATCACACGCAAGCACATCAGTAAACCCAGATCCACTGAAAAACAATTAAATCGAAAATTGACCCATAAGCTCGAAAATGCAGAAGCAATACGAACCCAAACATCAAATCACCGCCGCCGTTCCTGACGACGCTAGACCGTGAGCATCTTCCCCCTCGAATGCGTTCAAACTCGAACTCCGGTCCACAACGCAAATGCCTCGGCAATCCAAACAATCAGAACAACCTTCTAAACCCTAGTGTGAACGATTACAACCTCCTCGGCCACCTGAAAAATCCAAAGGTATTTTTCCCATGACCGTCAACACTTCAGCTACCTTCCACCCAAAAATTATCAGATAAAACCACACCGATCGCCAGAATTCGATCGAAACCCATTTCCAGTTTATCCTAGAATATCTCACCATTTACAAATCTAAAAATTGAGATTTTAATTCCTAAATTCAACATTTTCTATTACTAATCTAGATGTATAATCCAAACTTCAAATTGCCATGATTGATTCATAACCCAAATTTGATTTTTTTACTGTTAATTTTAATTTAAACATGATTTGTTGTATTTAAAAATCCTGAAACTATTTTATAACCTTCATCATACAATCACAAACAATTTTCATTAAAATACTTAAGCCTGATATGGGTTAGCTTCATAGATATTGAAATTTTTAAGCAGAACGTTCATAGTATATCAACAGAGAACATTGGTATGTGAATAAACAGGCAAGCTCTTAACATATCCACACCAATTTATTTAGATTTAAGTCAAAGAACTTTGACACAAGAAATATCATCTCAGGCATGGCAATGAAAGCATAACAAACTGTTTTTAATAAAAATATTTACTCACCTCCTTAAAATATGCAGAGCAGTTTTGTGAATCTTCCAGGTTCTTGAATACTTTAAATTGAAAAGCTTTTGATTTCTTGTTGTTGAATCACTCTGCATGCTTCAATTAGTTGTTTTAACTTGTTGAAGGATTTCATTTTGACATGCAGGTTGATTGCAGATTTTAGAAATGCAGACTTCCCTTTGAATTTGCAGTTGAACTTCCTTTTAGTTGCAGGTTGTTCTTGCATATGCAGGTTACAGATTTGCATATTTAATTTGTTGCTTAAACTTGCAGGTTGAACTCGATTTTCATATACAAGTTGAAATTTGCAAATTTTGCTTTTAGTTTTTATTTTCAGAATTTTGGAACTTGGTTTCTGATTTTGCCATTAATGTTTGAAAGAAGAAAGCAAAAGAAAATGAGAAAGAAAACTAAATTTCTCCTTAAAAATGTTTAGTGAATAAATTGCCACTTTTCATAAATTGAACAAATGTCATTTGCATGCTTTTCTAAATTTCCAAGTGTTTTAAGAGGTGTTAATGTGTTTTCATTTGTCTTTAAGTGTTTTTAATAAATTTCTATTTAATTTAAATGTAAACATAAACTTACATTTTAATTTGCTTTATAAATAAATACAAGTTTAGCCTTAAAAGAAATATTCTAATATAAATAAAAATGCAAATAATCCTTATACATACATTTAAAAATCTAAAACATTTATAACCATTTAAATTAAACACTTTAAAGAAAACATAAATAAGACTTTGATTTAAATCCTTTCTAAACTATCATATTTTTGAAACAACAATTATCTTATAGTTTGAAAACAAATTTGAATATATCTTAGATTAACTTTTGAAAAATATTAATTTTAAAACAAAATTTTTAAATTAAAATTCATTTATATATCAATTATTAATAGATTGAATTAAATTTCAAACAACTCAAATTATAACATATACATACATATATATTACAATTTAAAAATTCATCTTTAAATTTGAAACAAAAGATCTCCTATTCACAATATATCAAATGTATATATTATAAGTAGAATAGAATTTTATTCGCCTTGAAAAAAAATTCTTATCAAATTTAAATTGTCAGAAAGATATTGATTACTATTAACAGATTAAATATTTATTAAGCTTTAAAAGATTAAATTCACAAATTTTAAATTAAAATTATAAAGAAAATTATCAAACCAGTTAAATTATTAACACAGATTATTAAATTTATATTGCCCAAAATTCCGGGTCGTTACAATCCTCTCCCCTTAAAAGAATTTCGTCCCCGAAATTTAAAAGCAAAGGTAATTTAATAATCCAGTACAGATTTTAATTCAAACAGCAAAGCACACCTAACAACCAGTAGCTAACAACCATAGCAATCAATCAAACAAACAAACTTAACTAATTTCCTGACACAAATCAGAATAAATCTTTAACACTATTTCGAGTTTCCCCAAGTTTAAATCACCGGGAGACTCGCTCAACAAAAGCCAACAAACTAACTACACCACCAAAATCCAGAGCTCCTCTCATCTCTAGATCCTTCAATCAGAACAGAACATCAGATTAGTCTCAAATCCAGCTCAACATCCAACTCCAACTGAACTACAGATTCAACAACCAATCGATGAGTCATACACGCATTCCCTCAGAGATACGTGATATACAATGAATTCCAGCTATCCAAACTGGCAATTCAATCTTATCCTATCACAAACACAGATAAGAAATCCTCAAATGCCTCAGCAATAACCAACCAATCTTATCCAATATCTGTTCTCTTATCCAGAGAATTCTTAACAACACTGAAGTCTCCAACTTCAAATTCCAAACTCCTCATCTCATATCTAAAACTCAACAGACATTCCTGGACTGCCAAACTCTTCCTGATCAGCTCAATCTATGCTGATAATTCCAGAAACAACTAGACCAAAGCAAAGAAGTCTATGGATCCTATTCAACAGAACAGTCTTCCAAAATCCGTCGAAATCCAGAACTTAAGCTCTACTACTCAAGCAATGGAAAACAGAACTTGCTTCCTTCCTTGCACAGTTGCTACCTCGCTTCTGCTGCGCAACTCTGATTCTAAAATAGATAGGAATATCTGTTGATGAACACGAATACCAACTTATCCACTAAATTCGAAAACCTTGTTCATCAAATCCATAAGAATCTGAGTGACTCATCAGACTCAGTCATACATCCTTAAAACAGAATCCTATTCAAAAGCTAGATCAGTCCAATTCCAATTCCAAAAATAATTCTGAGCTGCTATACCAAGTCTCCTTTCTCCAAGAACCACCCAACTACCAGGCTAACCACCAATATCGCTTCTGGAACCAAAACAAATATGGAACTCAACTCCAGATGCTGAAAAACTTTTGATTACTCCAACAGCTCCTATCCACATGAGAATCCTCAGTCTCAACTCAGATCACCCAAGATAGCCTAAGAAAATTCCCAACTAATCGCAAGTCACTTTTGCGATCTTACCTAGTTCGGATTCCAAATAAAACTGTCCCCTCTTTACCCATTTAGAACGGCTTAAAGCTTTTCCAAACCAGATTAACCCTTCAAGAAAACATCACCACCTTCAGCCCGTACTGCTGAAAGAGAACCACAAAGATTTCTGAACCACCAGAGAAACGACCAACATTGTTGCTTCCAAACTCTAACTCGATGATACTGCGAAGCTAAAAGATCTCCTCGTCAGCACACCGAAAACTTCGAGCTGAAACTGCTACCACAGCTAACCAAAGAGTTCAAATCCAAATGCTTCTCCAAAACCCAAAACCTTCAACAAACCACACAACGGACCTCCGAGATGGCAGACAACCTCTCATGAAACTCGGACTCTAAATTCAGCATCCACAACTTTCTTACCTTATGGAATAACAATGAGACCATGCCTAAGCAAAACAACTCATAGACCTTAGTCTCATATTCCAAAACAGCCAACCTCCATGCTAAAGATCCAAACAACTTATACACAGATAAATCATCTCTACGGCAGATAAAGACTGCTTCTCAACTACTCCTAAAACTGCTTCCAGAGAAAACATCTTTAGAAAAATCCAAGGATACTGCATCTCATCACGCAGTTATCAAGATATCATTACTTACTCCTGCACTTCCAACAAATCCAAACACTAGAATAATTCGCTTACCCGAGCGAAATCCAAATTTACACCTCAAAGATACACTCCGAATCTTTAAAAGATTTCCTTCGGATATCAGAGAAATCCTTACTCCAAACTACAAATCTTACTCAAGACGGTATTAGGTCTACAGTCTCGACAAATACTTCCAACCTCAACATATGGACCTCTTCCATTAGTGGTAGTCGTGTTACACACACACACCCCACTACTCCATCTACCTCTAAAACTTATGTTGGAAAATCCGAACAGATAACCCAACCTATTAGGTAGATACAGATATATATACATATAGTTATATATTAAAAATTACAAGTACGCTCTCTCAAGAAAGACACCACTCCAGAGCCTAGGTATTCACTCAACCTAATGCTCCCTAAAGAAAAACATACTTCAGATCCTAGGTATTCACTCATCCTAATGCTCTGATACCAAGTGTGATGACCCGACTTTCTACACCCAGAAAATCGCATCATCTTGAAGAAAGAAAGGGATAGAATAGAGAAAGAAAGAGAAAGAAGAACACAAACAACATCAGAGAACTCACAGCGGAATCACATAAAATATAATATATCACATAAAATATTACATAGTATCTCATTATATCAGAGTACACAACTTATTCAACACATATTAGACAGTTATAAACATCTGTCTAATTCATACAACTCAAGTATACAAGAGAAACAGATATAACATACACAGCGGAATCAATATATATCTACACGTCGAAGCCTCCTGCTCCATAACTCCTCCAGAATTCGTCAAGCTAACCTGATTCACTTGACTACTCATACATAATATGAGTACCCAAGAGTTTAATAAAACAGAAAATAAACATTCGGGTGAGACAGGGGTCTGGTGTGAGTAAACGGGTTAAAATTTCTTAACTTTAGAACACCTTTGAAAAGAAAAGGTACCACGTAAGACTTCCCACACATAAACATGGAAAAGTTTTTACCTTACGTTAACCAAAACATTTGATAGGAAATCCAGTGATATTATAATAGTGTCTAGGGTTTTCAAGTAAATATGAAATAGCCGAAATTGTTACATCTATTAAATTCCAGCTAATAGCCACAAAAGTGGGTAATACAATCAAAACCGTAGGGTCTCGTAGGGAAAATTGGTTTTCCATCAATGGCAGGGCTACTGGGGTACCGCCCGTCACAGTACGTGGCCTAGATCAACGTACCGAGGAGTACTCCCACTCCTCTGCAACACAAGGCCGGAACCATCCCTTACTGGACAGTCCCGAACAAGACAACCCCGTAGTTGGCGCGACCAACCACACACTAAGCCGAAAAAAGGGACCTCTAGACAGGGATCAATCTTGCTCTCCAATGGGAGCTACCCACGAAGCCTTGCTGCACCTCCACTGTTTTAGCCATTCCCGGTTGATGAGGCTTGAGGTTATGATTACCTTTATAGGACATCAAATCTTAGAATGCTCATCGTCCACCTGACGATGTGCTGAAAGCATTCAATCCATACAAGTTCGTTCCGGGATCGAACGAAACCGAAGGCACTATCTCGTTGCACTCATTATTGGAATCACCCTCAGAGTCAACGACCATAGCCCTTGCACTCTGATTCGCCATATCGAATCTATAAGCACTATTCCGTCAAACTCATTACGGAATCACCCACAGAGTTATACTAACGTATAGCCCTTACACCTCGAGTGTTCACTTGCTCCACTTGGATTAACGACCTAATGTTTAATTGGAATCAGTGTGGTTTCCGGATGTCCAAATATGGAAACCCGATCCCGGTCTCACCGAAACCAAACGCCATTTTAATGTCCAAGTTATACTTAAGGGTTTAAACAGTTTAAAACTTATATACAGTATGAAATAAACAGATAGATGAATCATTTATCACAATAGATAATTCATAACAAACATTCATCTCACACAGCAGCATCTCACATGTCATTGACATTCAAATCATCCAATCACATCAAATATCAACCAATCACTCAATATCATCCAACATCCAATATCAACCATCCAATATTGATCATCTAAAATCAATTTATCAACAAATATTAATCAATTATCCAAAGCAAAATTGATTAATTCTTTAACCAATTGGATTACCTAGATCCTTCTTTATTTATTAATTCCAAATAAATTAATCATCTCCAATGATCTTCTTTAATTAGTCTCCTTTGATTAATCCTCATTTAATTACATTCAGGTAATTATACTTAACCATATTCAGTAATTATCCCTTAATTACTATCATTAATTACAATAATTAATGATCATACATTAATTAATTAACTGTAATTAATTACATTAATCCTTAATTAATTACAATTAATTAATCACACTTAAATTAATTACTTTATTAATTAACCTTGATTAATATCCTTAATCACATTAATTAAGGATCCTTATTGATTAATAATTATTTTAATCGATTAACTAATTAACTTATAATTAATCATAATTAGTAATTAACAATTTATAATCACTTATCTTAATTAATTAAATTCTAATTTAATTATTTCAATCCTTGATAAACTAATTCAGTTAATTAATCCTTAATTACTTCATTAAGTAATTATTAAATAATTAAATTAATAAATAAATCCTTAATTAATTACTTTATTAATTAATTACAATTTAATTAATTACTCTTGGTAATTAATCTCAAATTAATCTCATTTATTAATTAATTATCACATTGATTAATTAACTAAATAATTAAGCAATTAACTCTTAATAAGTAATTATCTTTAATTACTTCATTAATAAACCTTAATTAATCTCTTAATTAATTATTTAACAAATAATTAATCACATCATTAAATAATTCTTAATTCTTTAATTAATTAGTTACTCCATAATTAATTAATTTCAAAACAATTATATAAGCCAATTTTTTTAATTGATATCATTAAGTGATTAAACAATAATCACTTCTACTAATTACTCCATGATTAATTATCATTGACTACTTCCATAAGTAATTAACTCCCTTAATTACATTCAAATTTAATCATTAATTACTTTATGAAGTAATTACACTTAGTTAATCCATAATTAAGTGATTATTTAAAAATAAATTAACTAATTATTTAAAATTAATTAAATAATTAATTAATTAACTTTCTATATAAAAAAATATCCTTAATCAGTTAAGAAAACATTAATAAATCATATTTATTAAGTATTCTTAAATCCATATCAAAATAATTTAACATCATATATCTTTATACATAAGTCATTTGAAATTAATCAAATCTAATAACTTAATCAACTTATCCTATTTGGATTTCAAAATCATAACAATAATCTTATTTGAAAATAAGGCATTTAGAAATCCAATTTGAGATTTAAAACATTTTTATTATCTAATATAAAATTACCTTTTTAATATAATTTGTAATCTTGTTTTTTTTTTAAACATATTTTTTAAAACATTACTTTTTTTTAAATTTACTTTAAAACCTTTGATTTAATAATTAAATTAAAAATACTCTTTTAAATTTAAAACCCAAACGTAATTAAATTACTTTCAAAAAGAAATTATTTAAATAAATTTAGATTTAAAATAAATTCAATTCATATCTTATTAAAACTTAATTTACTTATTTAAACAAAAAGTTTAAGTTTTTTTTTTCCAAATCTAGTTTATAATTCAAAATTTAAATTTTATTCACCTCAACATCAAGTTAAACTTCCAACTTCACTATTTAATTTTTTACAGATCTAACATAAGTATTAATAAATCACAACAGCTAATACTCGAGCCAATCACTAAAGCTATCCCGAGCCACCTCCCCTGCTTCGAGTCATACTCGAAGAAACACGAGCGCCTTCCCGGGTTTCTTCCCCCTCAAATCTTCCAACCCAAACTGCTTCGAGACATCACCCAGCCACCTATACTTCGAGTTATACACGATGCAAACGCGAGCTGACCTTCGAGTTCAACTCGTCTTCTCCCATCTCCACTTCCAGTGCACACCATGAACGTGCACCGTGCACGTACCCATTGCCCTCAGGCCATACTTGGTCACCACGACCATCGCCTATGGTCATATAATCACACGCAAGCACATCAGTAAACCCAGATCCACTGAAAAACAATCAAATCGAAAATTGACCCGTAAGCTCGAAAATGCAGAAGCAATACGAACCCAAACATCAAATCACCGCCGTCGTTCCTGACGACGCTAGACCGTGCCAACCCACCATCAAAGCCCTTCGTCCCCGAGCATCTTCCCCCTCGAATGCGTTCGAACTCGAACTCCTGTCCACAACGCAAATGCCTCGGCAATCCAAACAATCAGAACAACCTTCTAAACCCTAGTGTGAACGATTACAACCTCCTCGGCCACCTGAAAAATCCAAAGGTATTTTTCCCTTGACCGTCAACACTTCAGCTACCTTCCACCCAAAAATTATCAGATAAAACCACACCGATCGCCAGAATTCGATCGAAACCCATTTCCAGTTTATCCTAGAATATCTCACCATTTACAAATCTAAAAATTGAGATTTTAATTCCTAAATTCAACATTTTCTATTACTAATCTAGATGTATAATCCAAACTTCAAATTGCCATGATCGATTCATAACCCAAATTTGATTTTTTTTACTGTTAATTTTAATTTAAACATGATTTGTTGTATTTAAAAATCCTGAAACTATTTTATAACCTTCATCATACAATCACAAACAATTTTCATTAAAATACTTAAGCCTGATATGGGTTAGCTTCATAGATATTGAAATTTTTAAGCAGAACGTTCATAGTATATCAACAGAGAACATTTGTATGTGAATAAACAGGCAAGCTCTTAACATATCCACACCAATTTATTTAGATTTAAGTCAAAGAACTTTGACACAAGAAATATCATCTCAGGCATGGCAATGAAAGCATAACAAACTGTTTTTGAAAAACATATTTACTCACCTCCTTGAAATATGCAGAGCAGTTTTGTGAATCTTCCAGGTTCTTGAATACTTTAAATTGAAAAGCTTTTGATTTCTTGTTGTTGAATCACTCTGCATGCTTCAATTAGTTGTTTTAACTTGTTGAAGGATTTCATTTTGACATGCAGGTTGATTGCAGATTTTAGAAATGCAGACTTCCCTTTGAATTTGCAGTTGAACTTCCTTTTAGTTGCAGGTTGTTCTTGCATATGCAGGTTACAGATTTGCATATTTAATTTGTTGCTTAAACTTGCAGGTTGAACTCGATTTTCATATACAAGTTGAAATTTGCAAATTTTGCTTTTAGTTTTTATTTTCAGATTTTTGGAACTTGGTTTCTGATTTTGCCATTAATGTTTGAAAGAAGAAAGCAAAAGAAAATGAGAAAGAAAACTAAATTTCTCCTTAAAAATGTTTAGTGAATAAATTGCCACTTGTTCATAAATTGAACAAATGTCATTTGCATGCTTTTCTAAATTTCCAAGTGTTTTAAGAGGTGTTAATGTGTTTTCATTTGTCTTTAAGTGTTTTTAATAAATTTCTATTTAATTTAAATGTAAACATAAACTTACATTTTAATTTGCTTTATAAATAAATACAAGTTTAGCCTTAAAAGAAATATTCTAATATAAATAAAAATGCAAATAATCCTTATACATATATTTAAAAATCTAAAACATTTATAACCATTTAAATTAAACACTTTAAAGAAAACATAAATAAGACTTTGATTTAAATCCTTTCTAAACTATCATATTTTTGAAACAAAAATTATCTTATAGTTTGAAAACAAATTTGAATATATCTTAGATTAACTTTTGAAAAATATTAATTTTAAAACAAAACTTTTAAATTACAATTCATTTATATATCAATTATTAATAGATTGAATTAAATTTCAAACAACTCAAATTATAACATATACATACATATATATTACAATTTAAAAATTCATCTTTAAATTTGAAACAAAAGATCTCTTATTCACAATATATCAAATGTATATATTATAAATAGAATAGAATTTTATTAGCCTTGAAAAATAATTCTTATCAAATTTAAATTGTCAGAAAGATATTGATTACTATTAACAGATTAAATATTTATTAAGCTTTAAAAGATTAAATTCACAAATTTTAAATTAAAATTATAAAGAAAATTATCAAACCAGTTAAATTATTAACACAGATTATTAAATTTATATTGCCCAAAATTCCGGGTCGTTACATGTATAATTTTATGTGGAATTTCGAGGACAAATTTCTTTTAAAAAAGGAGAATGTAAAATCATAATTTTACATTTAGTGGTTTTGATAATTAATTGGTTAATTAATATGTTAATTAAAACAAAGGGTAAAAAGGGAACATTTGCAAATGATTGAATTCAGGCATGCAAGTTATATCATTGCGCGAAGTGGATTTTCCTGATGAAAATAGACTGTAAAATTAATATGTTTGGAGTTACCATGGGAGCAAAAAATGAGTGAGTCAAGTTTATAATAAAATGGGAAAGATTCTGAATTTTTTTATCCAAAAGCCTAACAACCCAAACCAGCCTTTACCCATGAGCATATGTCACTCCTCCCTCATTTTTAGATCATGTAACTTCCATTCCTCATCTCCTCCATCACCCCTAAACAAAGATGCAATCCCCTAGGCTAAAACACACTCCCTAAAATCAAATAAAAATCACCTTAACTCTAATCAAGAGAAGATCTAAAAGCACGTATCAATAAAACTTGAATTCATGATAATAGATTTCAATTCAGAGAAAAAGGTAGAGATTCGAATACTTCTTTCAATATCGTTGGGTGAGAGGATGTTCTATGTGAGTGGAATCTTACTCGGTATTTGTTTGAAAATATGTATGCCTATATGAAATTGGCTAAGGGAAATGGTGGTTTTATACCTTTAATTGATTTTATGTTGCATTATATGTTAGAATATGATTCACTAACATCCTAAATGCTTGGATATACATTTAAAAATCCTTAAACAAATATTAACGTATAGTAAGTATGCTTAAGGTTCAAAATGTTTATTTGGTTGCATATATAATTGCATTAGATTTTATATGCTTATTTTCATGTATGTTTGATGTGGTTAGATCATTATTTTGTTTGATTGATTTCACTACAGAAAATAAGTGTTTCGAAAGATGGTTTAAAGGCATTGATTGAAATTCATAAGTGTATTGAAGCAATGCATTTGCTATGTTAAACTACACAAAATGGTCACATTAAGGAGTTGGAGTGGAGATGAAATGGATAAGGAAAGACGTGCAAAAACATCGTGGCACTAATGGATTGAAAATAGCCAAAACTGGCCAAGTGTAAGGATTCATCCATATGAATCAGAATCAATGCATATGGATGGATTGATACCGATCCAACTTTGAACTAGGTTCACAAAGATACTTAGTACAAAGATGCGAAAAAGGGTTCTAGCCAAATTAATTTTTGCCATATCCATCGGCTAGTACCAGTTGATGTTAGTACCATGCTAAACTTATGGAAAGGCAAGGGAGAACAAAGGAAATACCATAGGAAGGCTCCATGAGGAAGCAGGGGAAAGAAACCATGAAGGTGCTCGAGAAAATGGCTAAGTATATCGACCGCTACCAATTGATATCGATGGGTATCGATTGATAGCCCTACTAAATTCTCCCAAGGGTTTTAAGGGGAAAACTCTAGTGCTCTTTGATTTGTTTGGCCAGCGCATTGTTGATCCTCAATGGACATATTTTTTTTATTTAATGTCTTATTTCAATGAAACTTCGAGCAATGTTCTCAAATAATATGAGCTATACTGCATGAAGTTTCAGGGTAATTTAGAGGAAAGATCCTGTTAGGATACGCTATCAACGACTTCAACATGTTACTTTGTAATTATCGAAGAGAAGAAGAGCGGAAAAAAATATAGGTTTTTGATGCATATTACTAGTTAATCCAGTATTTGGATTAGTCCAGTGTGTAAACGTAGGGAGATTGTGGATTCTCAGAATTTATTAGGGTAGGACACACCTTGATCTTATGTATATGCAGCTAGAATGACTCTAGCCACCATTGAAATTCTTCGGTTAAATGGAGATGGAGAATTCTTAGAATTAAGTCAGGGTTGAGAAGAACCTAACGATACATATTCAACTAAAATGGCCCGAGACATCCTTATCCTGGAGTGTAATATCTTTTTATGCTTGTTTATGATAGTCCATGCTTATTATTCCACACAAAATGCAAATGGTCCTAGTGACCTTTGGTTGGTATTGGATTCATACCTGACACATGACATTCTAGTACTGGTATAAAGTGTAGTTTTCATACACTAGTAATTAGACGATGGTAGCATACCAAAAGATACCCAATGACATAGTAGGAATACATGCCATATGCTTTACTATGTAGTATGGTCAGAGTATATTTTTGTGCTAAATTGTTAACTGTAAGTGAGACAGTTTAAGGTATGGTACTTACATCCATAGTCTCTCATCTTGTATTTTCATATAGTTGGTGTTTGTGGGTACTTGATATTCTAGGCTATTTTCATTCTCACATCAGGCTTTATATTTTATCCGCATTTTTTTGGCTTTGTTTCATTAGAAACTCTTAGGTACCCTCATGAGAAGGTGAGGGTCTAGTTGTGTGGAGCATTTTCTAGCAGGTAGGACCAGTTTGTAGAACTTAGAGATGTTGTTAGATATTATCTAGTTTTTGTTTACTTTCATGCAGCATTGGACAGTGTGTGTGTGTGTGTGTGTGTATATATATATATATATATATATATTTCTGTGTGTTGTGTGTGATGCACTATCTGTTTTACTTTCAATACTTTGATGTATGACATATGTAGATTCAGATATTAGGTTTATCTCATATTAGTCTTACATATTATATTTTTCATGGGATATTGTACCATGTTTATACTATATGTTATCATTCCACTATGAGATACTCTTGTATATATATGGAGTGTTATTTATGGATAGCACGTGTGCTGCAATTAATATTTTGTAAATTGTCTAATGAGTATCAAGTATATAAAGAAAATTGTGGAAAATGTCTATATATTTTATAGCTCAAAGAGAGGCTAGAGATAAGACCTCATTCTACCATTGAAAGTGCGCCAAAACCTAAAAGCCAGCCACCATTAGAGTAAATTGAAGCCAATATCAAAGCCTTGTGAGCAAAGTTACAAGAAGGCAAAGAAGTTCTCTGAGGACGAAATAGATCCTATTACGATGCGAAATCGACTGGTTAGAAACATCAAAGATGAATTACAAATATAAGTTATATTCGTTTGTAATAATAATAATTGAATCTTTTGTATTATTTACAAATTTTAAATAATCATTTATAATTTTCATATAAATCAAATAACTTATATGAATTTGGAATTTTAACTATATAATATAAACAAATTAATTTTTTGTTAATGCAAGATATTCATATTTTTTTGAAATTCTCATATATACTTACACACACATATGGAAGTGGCTATTAAGACATAAAATTAAACATGAAATTTGGCACAATAAATGCTGACCATTTGATGGTTTTGTCTTTACATGAGAGGTGGAATTCATGGAGAGATCTAGTTGTTGAGATCTCTTGTGTCATATTTTGTGTCCAAATCAATTTTCCATATATATTTATATACATACATACATACATATATATACATTTCCATATATCAATATTTTATTTTATTATTAATTTATAAATATTTTTACATATATATATGCGTATAATAAATAATTAAAATAAAATAAATTCTCTTTAAATTTAACTAAAAATAACATTATTTTTTCTTTTAAATCTGAGCTTTATATATAATATTATATATCTATATATAAGGAATTTTACTAATTAATTTGAGCCAGTATAAGTTAACTTATCAAAAATTGATATTTTAATATTAAGTATATATGTACACATACTAATAAAATACAAACTTTACACTGGGACTAAGCCAAAACATATTTATATATATTACAATGATTCGAAGCATTAATTGATAGAGTAATATTGAATTAATATATTTTTAATATGTTATATATGGTTATAAATAAATACTATTGTATAGATAAATATATGTCGATAAGATATTTATATTATTTATTGGTTATATTTAATTAATTATTTAAATACTTTTTATATGAAATACCACACATATAAAATTTATTGCATACGCTATGACACACACAAGTATAGACAAAAGAAATATATATATAAATCCTAGTAATCACATATATATGTGGTTATATAAATAATAGCAATATTATATTATATATAGAAGTGTTATGTATATGTGTGTGTGTGTGTGTGTGTATCCACCCTAGGTATTATATATATACGCATCTGTGTGTATGTGTATGTGTGTATACATATATATGTATATACATACAGACACATATAACACACACACACACACACACACATATATATTTGTACTTGTGTGTGTGATGTCCATCATAAGGCGAGCAATTAGAATCGAAATCTGCAAATCTGAATCGTACATGAGAATACCCAAATCCTAGTCAAACCTAATTGGTCTCAGGTCTAGTCCGAGTGACGATAAATACCATTTAGACCATATCAAACCTAATTAAACTCGAAACTCTCGAACAGTAAACATAAAACTATGTGCATTTTAAGTGATATTACTTAATGGATCCGAACCAACCTATGCCGAACTTTGGATTAG
Organism: Allium cepa; assembly: GCA_030765085.1. Taxonomy (NCBI): domain Eukaryota; kingdom Viridiplantae; phylum Streptophyta; class Magnoliopsida; order Asparagales; family Amaryllidaceae; genus Allium; species Allium cepa. The sequence goes on along the minus strand of CM060934.1, from coordinate 949,297,329 downwards.
ATCAGATCTAGGTTTTAAAATATATAGTTTAAACTCAACAAAACCCATCCTATATAGAATCGAAACTCAACGGGTAACATCCTGGCTTGACCCCAGAGGTCTAATTGCCATACTTAGTTCATCATTAAATATAACATAATATTGATTAGAGTTAATCTAAATAAAATTAATCTCAATTCACAAAATCTCTCATCATACCAAATTAACATTACATGCGATTTAGTGTAATCAATTTATTCATGACGATGGAAGTTAAACTAGTGTAGTAACGTTGAAAGGGTTTCTTTTTGAAATTTAGCCCAAATTGTTTGTTGTTTAATGCATTGGATCAAATGCTCTTGCCTTAGGAAGATTAAAAAACAGATCGAGTTAGAGGTTTAATCATGAAAAGAATTAATTAGTGTAGAAATGAACCAGGTTAAGGATAATTTCCCAAATAAGTCAAGCACCCACACGCCACTACACGCCCTCCCCTCTCACCCCCCCCCCCCCAATGAATAAATTTATGTCAAATTATTTTCATTTTATAAGAATATAATTAAATTAAAATCATTTCTCTACATAACTTTCTCGACTGTGCGACCATTATACAACTCAGTTGATCGTCGTTAAATAATTTATAGTATTTCGGTTATTTAATAATATATTATCATCTTGAAATTAAGTCTTGGTTGTTTCACTTTGCTTTAATTGGTCACAAATGAAATTGCTCGAAGAGAACCTTGATGTCAATTTCAAATAATAATAATGATGATGATGATGATGGTGGAGAACCTTGATTTACTTAAAAGAACGATCTTAATGGTATCCTCTTATAAATTAGGTTGAGTTTAATTGGATAGAAAATACTGGTTTATAGTTGATTAAGTGAAGTTATGAAGAAATATCTCTCTATCATATTAGGGCGAGCACTTTGACTCGTTTGAATGTATTAGCTTGCTACTAATTAACTAAAGCAAGCTTCTGTGCATTTGGTTCCTTGAGCTTGTTCAATTGAGTTAATAAAGAAGCTTCGTTATGAATGCCTTTCATAGATGAACTTTATAGCTTCATGCATATGTATGGCTTCCTAGTGGTTTATCGTATAGGGAGAATTGTCATCCATTGAAGAAACGTTCAAGATCAAAAATCATATGGCAACTGGTTAGATGTCAATTTTATAAAAGACTTGATGTGAGTTTGTTAGTTACCAGGAGCCCAAACAAAAAAAAACCAAAGAACAAGAATACGTATGAATAATCAGTCCATGAATCAGAACTTAGCTTGATTTATCATTTTCCTACGTTAATATTATGTATGTCATTGATAATATGTATTTTACCTACCATAACAATAAAATAAAATAAAAACAAAGATAAAGAAAAAAAAAAGAGATTGCATGCAAAATAAAATGCAAACTGTAGTTTTACTCCGTAGTAATAATGTTCATGGTAATTTATGCATTGTTTGTGTCCCTTTTATCTTGTTTGAAAACAGGCTTGCAAAGTTTTATTTCCAACCATCTTGACCCGCGATCACGAATTTCTGCTCGCTTGAGTTGGCAACTGCATATATATTAATTAAATAATGATGAAGCAATCCTCCAGGAAGTCAGGTAAATTTCAGTCAACACAAAAACAAAAAAAGTAGGCAGAGTATAAGAGTAGACCAAATATCAATAATTAAGTTTGACTGCTGTTTTCGAAAAGGCGTTGAATTATAAGTCGTTGAGTCAGCACAACAATTATGGTTCAAATTCCACGTGCTTATTCAATGCTTCGTCTATGCACACCTAGAAACTTCTTAAATGAATGTTAATGCGTGTTCGTACTAATTATTTGAAACAACTAATCAAAGGCGACTCAGCAAATGTATCCCTTTCTATTCCAGGCCGAACCAAACAAGTGTTGGATACTATAGTCAACTTCTTACAACTGGTGTGTTATGCCCTTAATTAATAAAATTTTAATAAATCCCAAAGAATTGAGTTTAAAACTGTCTTGCAAAATGAATACATGACTAATCTCTTAATACAACTGTTCTTTAAGGTAATAACAAAATTTTAATGTAAAACACATCTCCTCCAGCTTACCCTCTATTCAATAAATAAATAAATAACCAAGAAAAAAAAAGAAAAGATTATTATATTTTGATTGTCCCAAATGTTTCTGTCTACGTCCTTGAAAACAAGCATTAGTAGAAGGCGTTAGAAGTTTTATAGTCGATATAGAGAATTACACCAATGCCAAATGATCAAATGTTGTTTATTGAGATTTAACATATGGTATAGTTAGTTTACAACTTGTATCAAATGTAAAATAAACTACCATGATATTTGTATGAGTTGTCATTTTTATTATAACCAACTCATAAATTATGCATCATTTTGCCATCTTAAACTATCATTAATTTGTCATAACCGTGAGAGTTTGATTGTGAAACTCGATACCACTAATGGCTACAAAACGAAAGTAAAATAAAGACATAAAATTTTATTTGCTTTTAAAATTTTATTAGTTTGTAATAACTATTGTATGAATTTATTTTGTTTGACATGTTAATCTTTAAGAATGCACAAGTGTACTAGTTCGCATGCGCATATTATACGTGCATAATATATGCAAGTGTGGATTAATTTGTTCAAGAAATTGGAAATTTTGAATTTGCTCTCTTGCGAATCCAATTAGAAAAGCAAAATCAAGATAAATTAACATCATTTTGATCGATATATACAAAATCAACTTATATTTTTTCATAAAGGAAACAAAAACAATTCAAAAATGAAAAAACACACAACAATGAGATATAAAACGATCTTCTCATCTCTCAACAAACAATCAGATTCAAAAATAAACCAATCAGAAGATATTTTGAATTGCATAAAAAATTACATGATGATAAAGTAACTACAATCTTGTTGAAGAGCAAACTAGAAAACATTAAATGGATTAAAAAATTGAAAAATAAAAGGCTAAGTCAAGAAAATCCGCTTTGGCGGTCAAAGAATAGTATAAATAGACAAGCTCTATAGGTTAGGTATCCGCCAATGAATAAGGAAGCGTTTAGAGAAACGCGAAAGAAGTTCAAGTGGTGAAATGAAAGGGGTTGGAAAAGACGTTAGGAAATGAAAAGAGTTCAAAAGATTTATGTTTTTGTTTTGAAATGGTATGATAAATTAAGTATGCTTAAAATTAGTTAGTAACGTAGAAAAAATACATGATCAGCTCAGTATTAATGATACATATACTCAAATTTCAAACTGCAAACACAGTGTACATGTACAATAATTTATTCTGTAAGTAAGTTGACGTGATAATTTAAAACCATCGATACAATGTTGTGTATACAACATTTAACCTCATCATGTTGTAACCAATTCATTTCTCATGATACCATGAACTTCATACATTTCTTTTTTATGTTTCTTTATATTAGTTTATTTTCTCTATTGGTAAAGGTCTAAGACTATAGTATTCTCAAATGTACATTTGGAACAAGATCAAAATCATCATCATATGAAGTAAAATCCTTATCTTCATCATTGTATTTTTATTTAAAATTTTGAATTGCCATTGTAGAACGATCACCTTCATTTGAGTTTGAATTATATGTTGACATATTTTTTATAATGATATTTTCTTTCATATCTAAAAGTTCTTTCAATCACTATATGTACACTTCATTACTGCCTTTTGGCTGGAACCAGACTTCAAAGCTGCCTATTTGGTGAAAAACAATGATATTGATACCATTGTTTCTGTACTTTTTAATTGAAGAAGATCCAAAAACATATGAAAAGTCAATTAACACGAGGGATGATAATTCCTAAAATAAGCTATTAAAAGCGAAATTGGTGCGATAACATCCAACCACATATGGGACTCAGTTGATTTGCCTAAGGGTTGCAAACGAATTAGAATTGATTGGATCTTTTGAAAGAAATCAAGAACCGATGGTACTGTAGATAAATTCAAAGCTAGATTAGTAGTCGTTAACTTTACACAAAAGAAAGACATTGACTATTTTAACTCTTATTCGCTTGTAACTAAAGTGGTACTATTAGAACTTTAGTTTTGTTGGGTGCTACTCGTAATCAAATAGTCCACCGAATGGATGTAAAAGTGGATTTTCATAATGGTGACTTCGAAAACCTAAGACAATAATCGATACTCTTAAAACCTCTCATATCGGGTACTACAAAACTTCCAAGCAGAGCCTAAGGTAATAACAAAATTTTTAAGGTAAAAGACATTTGCTATATCTTACCCCAATAGTCAATAAATAAATAAAGATCAAAGAAAGAAAGAAATAGGTTGTTAGACTTTGATTGTTCCTTCAGTATAACGAAAATGTTTCTGGCCGCACCCTTGAAAACAAGCACTAATAGAAGACGCTGAAAGTTCTAAAAGTCGACATGGAGGAATCGTGTTCAAATCAGCCGGTCCAATTTTTAATGGTCTTATGGTCAAATAAATTTACACCATTCATATCTTTATTTTTTTATTTATAAAAAAGTTAAAAAAAAATAAGAATATGAATGTGACATTGTCCATTTTTTATTGTTGAGTCTTACTGTTATAGGTATATACACATGATTTTTTAAAATATATATATGTATATACAAAACCTCCGCCTGTGTAGTTTTCTATGCAGCATGTCCCAAGCCAGGATAAAGGATGAGGGTTATGATAAGCTTGCCTAGCCAACATAAAAACCATAGTCTTTCTTATGGAAATGAAACCATATTATATTTCATTGGAGGCGTAACCCTCTTAACAATGCGCCATATTTGGACTCCGGTATGGTGATAAGTGAGCAAGGGCCGAGTCGCCACTTCCTTAGTGGTACACCATATTGAGGCTTGGGTATTGTGATAAATATGCAATGGCTGGGTTGTCATTCCCTTAGCGGCGCGCTACATCGACGCACCGATATAGTTATAAATGAGCAAGGGTCTTCATACTTTACTCGGCGGCTGTGAGGGGCAAGGAAGCTAGTCGATGAAAGTATGATTCGGTTAGGTAGTTGGAATGTAGTATCCTTAACAAGAAAGTTAAGAGAGATGGTTGATGCTATGACTAGAAGACATGTAAATCTCTTATGCGTTCCGGAGACCAAATGAACGGGCCAGAAGGCGAAGAAAGTGGAGAACACGGGCTTCAAGTTATGGTACATAGAAAAAGAACGTAACAAGAATGGGATGGGCATCTTAATTGACAAGAACCTAAAAAATAGAGTGGTCGACGTTAAGAGACAAGGGGACAGGATCATCCTAGTCAAGCTGGTAGTTGGCGATATGGTTTTGAACGTCATTAGTGCCTATGCTCTAAAAGTAGGCCTATGTGAAGCCGTTAGGAGAAATTTCTAGAAAGAGTTAGATGTCATGATTAGAGATGTGCCTAGTAGCGAAAAGCATTTCATAGGAGGAAATTTTAACAACCATGTTGTTACAACTAGTAGGGGTTCGAGAGAGTGCATGGTGGTTTTGGATATGGTAATAGGAACCAAGGAGGAGAAGAAATATTGAATTTCGTTATTGCTTATGATCTCATGATAGCTAATACCTTCTATAGAAAGAGACAATCGCACTTAATTACTTTCAGTAGTGGCCAACACTCTAGCCAGATTGACTTCATTCTTACTAGTAGATATGACAAACAAGATTGTGTAAATTACAAATTCATACCTGGAAATGTGTCATCTCACAACATCAGCTTTTGATATCCGAATTTCGTCTTTGAATACGTATTTGAGAGGATAAAGGAGCCAAAATTATTCGGAAAAAATGATAGAAACTCAAAAGAGATGCCTTACGGGTTTTTAAAGATAGAGTGATGGGAGAAGGAGCATGAAATATACAAAGAGAAGCAAATAACATATGGAATGGAATGGCAATGCGCACTCGAAAAGTGGCTACTGAGGTGTTTGGGATAACGAAAGGAAATAAACACGAACCTAAAGATTCGTGATGGTGGAACAGTAATGTGAAAATGGCTATCAAAGTGAAGAAGGAATGCTATAAGTGTTTACATCATCACTGAGCGAGGACAACATGCAAAAGTACAAAGTGAAAAGGAAGAACGCAAAGAGAGGGTAATTGATGCAAGGGGCCGGGTGTATGAAGATCTATATCAAAAGCTAAGTACTTAAGAATGTGAAAAAAGCATCTATAGGATATCTAAGCTCCGCAAGAGGAAGATGAAAGATTTCAACCAAGTTAAATGCATTAAGGATGAGAATAATAAACTTTTGGTGAAGGACGATGAGATAAAAAATAGATAGAGAGATTACTTCGACAAGCTATTCAATGAAGAAGGTGATAGCACTATGATCGAGCTAGACAACTCTTTTGATGATACTACAAGACATTTTGTTAGGAGAATTCAAGAGTTCGAGGTAAAGGAGGCACAAAAATGGATGAGAGCAGGTGAGGCATTGAGGGGTGATGACATCCCTATTGAGGTATGGAGATGCAGGGATACCTTGGCTAACTATGTTGTTAATAATATTTTCAATTCGAAAATAATGCCATATGAATGGAGGAAAAACATATTAGTTCCAATTCTTAAGAATAAAGGAGATATTCAAAGTTACATAGACTATAGAAGAATTAAGTTTATACGTCATATAATGAAGCTTTGAGAGAGAGTCACTAAATATCGATTAAGAAGGATGACAAGCGTTTCATAAAACCAATTTAGTTTCATACCTGGAAGGTCAATCACAAAGGCAATTTTCTTGATAAGACAACTTATAAAAAGATTTAGGGAGCAAAAGAAGGATCTACACATAGTATTTATTGATTTGGAGAAAGTTTACGACAAAGTGCCGAGAAAGGTTATGTGGTGGGCTATGGAAAAGAGGAGAGACTCAACAAAGTATATTACTCTTATCAAGGATATGTAAGATGATGTTGTGACTTTCTCATTAACATAGAATTACATCAAGGGTCCGCTTTGAGCCCTTATATTTTTGTCCTAGTGATGGATGAGGTTATGAAGGGTATACAAGGTGAGATTTCTTGATGTGTGCTCTTTGTTGATGATGTGGTGCTAATTGACGAAAGTATGATTGGGGTTTATAGACAACTGGAGCTGTGAGACAGACCTTAGAATCAAAGTGTTTTGGACTTAGCAGAACTAAAACAAAATATATAAAGTGCGAGTTCAGCGGTCTCAAGTAATGGAATGGAGATATCACTCTGGCCGGACAAAGTTAGTGCCCAAGAATGAACCCTTTCGATATTTAGGATCAATGTTGCAGTATGATGGTGAGATTAATGAAGATGTTAGTTTTAGAATTCGAATGGGAAGAGTGAAATAGCGATAAGCGTCTGACATTCTTTATGACAGAAAGTTCCACATAAGCTTAAAGAAAAGTTCTACAAAATGACAATCATGTCCGCAATGTTATATGATGCAAATTATTAGCCTACTAAAAGCCAACACGTCCAGAAGATAAGTGTAGCAGAGACGTGTATGCTGCGATGGAGCTGCAGTCATACAAGAAGAGGTCGAATTAGGAATGATGATATACGTGATAAACTTGTAGTAGCACCAATTGAGGAGAAGTTAGTCCAACACCGCTTAAGATGGTTTGGAAATCTCCAACGGAGGCCTCCTTAGGTACATGTGCACGTTGGAATTATAGGCCGTGTCGAATGCTAAAAGAGATGTAGAGGTCAACAAAGGTTGACATGAAAGGAAGTAATATAAAGAGACTTGAAGATTTATAATATATTCGAAGAGCTAGTATCGGAAATGGCACGTGGAAATTAGCGATCCACGTACTAGAATCATGACCTAGAAGTTTTTTGTTTAGGGTTGGTTTAAAGGTAGTATTATAGGTTTCAAATTATAGGACTAGTAAATAAGTGCCTAAGATGTATTGTTTAGTCTTCGATCAATTTTACTATCAATAGTATTAGTATTACTATTATCATCATGGTTATATATATATATATATATATATATTATTTTTATTTTTATTTTACTGAGTTATTATTATTATTTGTTTACTTATTTGACTTTATTTTATTATTACTATCATAGTAGTTGTTGTTGTTGTTATTACTTTTAAATTGATTTTATCATTTAGTTTTGTTCCATTTCTAGCTGACCTCAACTTGTTTGGGAATAATGGCTTAGTTGTTGTTGCATATATGTATATGAAAACGTACAACCAATCTGATTGTGACTATATATTCGTATATCGATATCGATATCGTCACCTAACTAACAATACAGTATATATAAATATAAACATTATATTTGAACATTAATATTCATATATTGGTTAGAAATGCACCTTACACCCAATGATTGAAAGTACACCTTAAAATGATGAGAATTGCTCTTTGAACTAATTTCTGTTATAGTAGTTTTCTAGTCTCTGAATTGATGACCACCGACTATCGAATAGTTTTAATTTACTTCGATTTGACTTTAGAAAATAGAGAGATGTGGGGAAAGTTTGGTAAAAAATGATAAGAGTTTGGAGGCTTGCCAAAAGTCTAAAAACAAGTGTGGGTAGAGATGGTTATAATATAGAGGAGAGTTCAGAGATAATTTAGAATCTAGATCCTTCTATATCTCTTACCAATTCTCTTCTATCTTAGCCATCCATCCTAAACTCCGTAGCCCATCACACGGCCGCCTATCATGTCCCATTAGAGATGAATTAACTAACCCCCACATGGGCTTTAAACCTATTTGTGCCCGAACACAATATTTTATATTTAAATCCAGTTTAAACGCATATCGATTTATATATTTATAACTATTATAAATATATTTAATAATATTTGTTCATAAAATCAAAATAAATCTTATAATTAATATTTCATAAACATTAATTAATTTATAACAATTGCAAATTAATTAAATCGTTTGGTCAAATGAGTATCCATCGTTTCGGTTGTATGACTCATTATGTATAAATTTGATCAGCGATTAATATGGAACTATTCGAGTATTAACATTCACACATCACTAAGCAAGTGGTATGACACTTTGACCAAATTTATTGCTTACTTGGTTTTGGTAAAATCCAATTTTGCTTTATTAATCGTTACCCAGTTATGACTTTTATTTACATCAATTCTCTTTGTCAAAACTATATCACTTTGGACTTATAGAATTTGGTAATGGTCAAAATTCCAATATTGTCCATATTCCACTCTATAGTTCAAACATAAAATTCTTTGTTCAACAATAACAATTATTATTAACCGAACTACTTTGGCCAGAGATTTAACTGTCAGTTAACTAAAGTTGACTGTGATACTAACCCCTTATACCTAAGGAGACGAATTCTGTTTTGAACAATGATTCACTTCTAATACTTCCACTCGACCCAACTATAGTCACTCAATAGGCATTGTGCCATGATTTGAATATAATCAAAGTGGAGCCTTCATATTGAAGATCTACGGTCTTCTCAAGTCGAGAGAACTGTGTAAGTTAGTCACATCGATATTTTCTGTTTGACCTTGATTATATTAACCAACAGAAAACTTTCAAGTAAGTCGTTCCATAGTCATCCAATAACTATCAGTACGTAACCTTTTGGTACCCCCCAACAATCATGAGTAGTGTAGTGACCAATATTTGGAGAGCGTTACGTGATCTAATCTCAACGGATACATCAATATCCAATCTCGATGCATTTGGCTAGGATTGTAGGCATCAGGCCACATATATCACTATGTACTAACCCTAAGAGTTCATCAACTCTTTCATTAATTCCACTGAATGGGTGCTTGGTCATTTTACCTTTGAGCCATGATCACAAGTGTCAAATGGTTTTGAATCAAGTAATGGTAGAAAACCTTCAATTTCAATTTGTGTAGTTGTTTCTCACTAATATGACTAGCCTACAATGCCAAAGATAACTATCATTTATGTTATTAGAAGAATTATTCATAGAACACGCATGATTAGTATTAGTCACATAAATACAATTTTCAAGAATACCATTACAGACTTTGTATCCATCCAAACCAATGTCCATAAAATTATTTGCATAATGAAATATTACCAGTCTCAGACAATCTATAAATAGAAATAATCCCGTGAGTAAAGTATTTTACAAAACAACAATTATTTAATACTAAAACTAATCCACTGAGAAAATTCAAAAGATAATCTTCTATTGCCATTGCATCTACCATACATCCATCAGCAACTTGGGGCTTCATTTCTCCTATTGCCACATGGTGCCAATTCCTAAGCCCCTGTAACAAAATACATATATGAGTATGAGATTTAGTATTTAAGACCCAAGACATTCTATTGATTATAAAATAATTTTGAATCATAAATATACCCGATGGAGCAGCGAAACCATTATGCTTCTTTTTAAGTAGTCAGCATAATTTTTTTTCAAGTGATCTTCCTTATAACAGTGGTGATATTCACCCTTGTCATCAATCTTATTGCTTTTCTTTTTCTTACCTTCTTTTTTTGCTTCTTTAAACTCTACAAATATGATGCACTACCCATAACAGTAAGTACAACCAATTGATCCTTAGACTGTGACTCGGCCCACCATAACATATTAAGGAGCTCCATAAGATTCACACTCAATTGGTTCATGTTATAATTTAGTATGAATAGTTCATACCGAGGAGTAATTGAACCAAGGATCAAATCTACGTATAGCTCGTTGTTTATCTATACGTCTAACTATGACAGCCTATCAATATAGCCCTTCATCCTTAGCATGTAACCGTCCACTTTCCATCATTTAATCATTTTGACATTGAATAGCCATTTTGTAAGCTCGCATTTTGCAAAACATGAATGTTCACCAAAAAAGCCTTGAGACTATCAAATATCTCATGAACAGTCATATTCATGTGCAGCCATTGCAACGGTGTAACATCCTCCATTTTGAGGCCTGCAACTAAGCGCTACGAATGCTGCAGTCATCCATAATATTCATTTTCGGTAACAAAATACGGCTATATTAATCATATCAATAATCAAAAGCATATAAACATGAAAATTTAAACACAATTTTATTAACAAATTTTCGTATTTCATTTCACAAATGATATTTCATATTCATTACAAAATCTCATTCACAAACCCACGTTTAAAGAAATTATAATCATTAGAAAATACTTCAAGAACGACATATGAAGATGCCCTCTTGGTTGATCAAAGTCTAACAATTAGCAATTATATAACTTGCCATTAATCATACTGACAAAACCAAAAAACACAACGGATTAGATAGGTACTCCTAAATAGCTACCTTTCCTTCTACACGTAAAAGCTTATTCGTTTAATTGAAAACCTGAAAACCCTTACTGCGGACCTATTCAAATGAGTACTCGAAAGTTTAAAAGAAAAACAAAACTTCAGATCAGACAACAGTCTAGTGTGAATAATAACATGCCATCTCGAACCAATAGATTGTAGTGAGACCACACCGCTGAGGGGAATGAGATTTCCCCTCACTAAACTAAATATCTCAACCATGTACTGTGCACCTGCATCCACAATGGCTATAACATAATAATATTCTGATATGCAAACATGCATATGCACTGGGTTACCCATACCAAGTATTAGACTACCAATCTGAATTTTCATTGACTATTCGTCTTATACTTATGTGGATTACCCATCTCATATATGATTTACTTCTTTGGATTACCCGTCCTCTACCATCTTGACTACCCAATACCCATGGTTTCATTATCAAAATTATATGGACTATCCATCTCCCATCTTTCATTATTCAAAATGATGTGGACTACCCATCACATGTCTCATAGTTTTCCTAAGATGACTATGAAACCTTCAATAACCATATGAAGACTATCCATCCCTAACATGATGTGAACTATCCATCTCACATCTCATTGTTTTCCTAGGATAACTATGAATCCATCACCCATAATTTAATTCATGTTAACTACATGTTTAGCCTATGCCTGTTGGTATCCCCAACTAGGTTATCTCCCTTTAAAGTTATAACATCTCACAATGACATACGTTGGTATCCCCAATGATCTATGTCAAATTTATTAAAACATACATTGGTATCCCCAATGGTTAGTGTTGAGTGTATTCTATCTTGGTACCCCTAATAAATAATGTCAACTTCATATACCTTTAACACGTATCAATATAAACATTGGTATCTTCAATTAAGTTTTAAAGTCGAAGTCAAAAAATATAAGGCTCGCTGCCTTTAAATAGGTCATTATAAATCAATGTCAACATCAGTAACAGTGTCGACAAAGAGGCATAAGGCTCTCCGCCTTTAATAGGATAACATATAACACATATGGTGTTAAGACATTGTCGACCTCTATCCAAGGTCGAAGGCAAAACTTAAAACTCTTTTAAGTATAAAAATCTCATGTCAAAATGATGTTTTCTACTTTCATTGAATATAAGTTATCCACCTTTCAAAACTAATCTTTCAGATTTTATAAAACAAATGGCTAACCATCGAAAACATAGACTTATGGACCCTCTTGAACCTAGGCTATATCGCCTCTTTAAAACATTTTTAATTTACATAGAAATGAGCCTCACCAGCGTTAAAAGGAAGAAATGTGACGTTAATGCAGGCAACATCATTGCCAACCCCATATAATATGAAGCCTTGGTATATAAGGTTACCGACATTGATGCATCATGGCTTCAATGTTATTGTGTCACTATAAAACTTTTATACTTAAGTTACTTTGGCTATTGTGTTGCCAAAGGTATAAGTGCAAAGTTAAAACACGGTGAAGAGACGTGGCTTCTACATAGATGAATCATGATATCGTGATGCTAACAAGTATATATTGTCGACGAGATCAGTATTGACACAGATGGAATCATTCATAGCTACCGAAGTAGATATGCTAAGCTCCCTCCATATCGATGTCAACATTCATAGGTGCGACACTTCTATAGGAGCGGGGACGATGTATGTAACAACCCGATATTTTGAGCCATTCGCATCCACACATGTCGGACTTAAATTTCTCAAAATACCGCATTGTAAATAAATTTGGAGCAAATGAAAACAATCACAGAATCATGGACATTGAATTATCAGAATAACTCGCAGCGGAAATTAAAAAACCATAGTAGTTCATGAAGCTACTATAACAAAATCTCAAAACAAAATACATAATATCAGTCTGAAAAACATATACAATAGAAATCCCAAATACATAGAAGTTTATAAATACAAAAGCTGAAAGAGACAATTGAAACTGAAAGGGAATAGATAACTAGATAAGCAAAATCCCCAGCGATTCCTAGCTTCAGAAAAGAAATCCAAGGCTAAGCTATAAATACTCAGGCCGACCCGAGCGTAAAGTAAAACACAAAACACTCGAGTCGGGACATACATACTTATATAATGTAAGCCAACTCAAGTGAACTGTAGTAGTAATACACAATACCTTAAAGGATGCTTAGGATCACCCATCCTCTAAGGATCAATTAAATCATAAATTAAATACATCCCGTGGTTAAAATTCCAAAATGGTATTTTATACTTCTAAATCAAATATCATTTCAAAAATTCAATATCATTTTAAATCCATTTCAAAATATCAAAATATCATACTCTTCCAAACCACATTCATTTTATTTAATTTAAATATCATTCCAAGTCACATTTCAAAATGCTTTATATTTCAATCAAATTACTTCATTTAAACCATTTAAAAATGAAGTCATTACATTTAAAATCAAATATTTAATTCTCAAAATTTTAGCCTTTTCAAAGTTCATTTATTCACTTAAATTTTATCAAAAAGGTGAAATTTCAACTTTCGCAGCATTTAGAAAATGCTACGGTAAGTTACATTTCAAAACAATTCAATTTAGCAAAAACAACATTTACAGAAATGCTGTAATAGTTTAGGATTTCAAATAAAAGCTTTAGTTCAATTCTGCAACTACAACACTTACAAAGTACTGTAATAACCCTTGGTTCATTTTGCCTTTTAGTTCATTTATATCAACTACAACACTTAGAAATGTTGTAATATCATTTACTTCAGAAATGATATCATTTCTGAAATGCTGTTAAATTAAATTTCAAATTTTCAATACAATTTCATAATCCATTAAACTTTAATTTAAATCATTATAACTTATAAAATTTAATATATATTTTTTCACTTTAAAAACAATCATTTAAATACCCTTTAATTTATGATTTTATAAAGTGAAATTTTCACAAATAATTATCAAATCTTTTGTTATAATTCACTCATAAAAATAAATGTATAATTTTATAACATTTCATTTATTTCTTTACATTTTAATTAAGTTTCCCCTTTCATAAATTAAATTTAAATTCTATTTATTTTTCTTAACTTAACTTTTATTTTTAAACCTATTTCACATTTTCCAAGTTAAGTTATATTTTATATTTCAATTTTAAACATTTATTTATTTAACTATTTTTAATTTATAGAAAAATCAATAAAACTTTATAAAATCATGTTAAATTCAAATTTAAATCAAATTATTATATTTCTTACTTAACTTAAATTCCATTTATAAACAAAATCATAAATTCTAAAATTTACTTATATCTCAAATTCTACTTTACCATTTATTTATTTCACTTATTTAACTTGTATAAAATCACTAATACTTTATAAAATCATTTTTAAATTAAATTTAAATCAAAATATCATAATATTTACATTTTTATAGTATTTTAAAAAATTTAGAAAAATATATATTAACCACATGTCTGAATAAAATTTGCTAACCTAAGTCAAATGTCACAGATAATATATCACTTCAATCCGTAATTTACAAAAGAAATATCCGGGTTCTATCATTTCAAACCCGCAATCCCAAGTCAACTAAAATAATTAAAAATCGCTCAGGCCTATCATTTCAGCCCATACAACTTTTTTCCCATTCTAAAGTCCGTTCGGGTATGTATCATTTCAAACCATAGTGATTCTAATCTACAGGGAACTTGCAGTGTGATAAACTGATATAAATAAACAGAATAGCATTATATAACGGTGATGATATAACAGGTGTATAAATAGGGTGAACATCATATGATCATAGCATAGGAAGTTATAACATGATAATATAATTTACAGATTCAAGTGATGTCAGTTTACTAATTATATAAGTATATAATGTCTGGTGAGAAATACTCACCTCTACAAGCTGGAGATAGCACAACCAACACACGAACAAAGATCCAAAAGACACGAAAGCACGACTACAATTCAAGTGAGGGGAGAGCCAAAGCTATTATCTTGTTCATATCAAACAAAAACAAGATTGCAACATGAATATACAACCCAAAATATGACGTTAAACAACCTAGAAATAATACACAACAAATAACTAAACAACTTGCACTTGCTTTCACAAATCCTATGCTTGGCCTAGGGTTTGAAATGCATGGACATAGTGGTGAATGAGTCAAGTATGGATCCATATAGGGTCGGCCTAGCTTGGGTACGAAGGAGAGGAAGTTGCTTATTTATTTAATGGCATGAACAAACAGAAGTCAAGACAAAAGTGAATTTTTGTGTGCATCACAAGTTCGGCCATGGCTCCAAGTGGCACGACCATGACTAATGGAGGTTAGGGGATGGTATGGCAGTGACTTAGGATCAGGTATAGGCTGGTGGAGGTGGTGTAAGTGGTGGCCGAGAGGGGTGGTGAAGTGGTGATGCATTGTTGGGTTCGGCTATGGTAGTTTCAAGGGGATGATGCAATAATTTGCGGAGTTTTGCAACATAATGGGTGCATGGCTTGACATGGACAAGGAGTTGGAGGAGATGGCAACCGAGTGTTGTGGTAGGGAAGGTGGTGGTGAAGGAGGAGCAAGTGGCCAAGCATCATAGGTGAAACAAGGCAAACCAAAAATTTTAGGATGAGAAACTTATTTTTTGCGTGAAAAATAAAGGGTGATCGGCAGAAGAAAGGGTATGGTCAGCCAAATTGAATGCAAGTGTTGATTTACAAATGAAATGGTAGAAGGAGATGAAAAGGTTAGGGTAAATGAAAGGTTACAAACTCTTCATATTTCTTATACTTTATTCATTTTAAACACATGAAAAATGTAAATAAATATAAAAAAAGTGTGAAATAAAATAAATAAATAAATTTTAGATAAATATAAATTAATTAACTAAATAGCTAAATAATAGAAAACAAGGTTTAAAAATTGAAAATAAAAACAATAAGCTTTGGAAAATTATAACATCACTTTAAAAATGTTTTAAAATAAAAATATATATCTAGCATGTCATATAACACATATTAGAACATGATATGAAAAATAAAGATATTATTTATATAAATTAAAATAAACAATTTTATTAAATAAATCAATTTACATATAATACTGTAAAAAACATAACTTTCACAATATAAATCGGATTTCAACGAAACAAAAAGCAGTATTCTTGAAATTTAATTTATTTTCATAATAAAGGATAAAATTCAAAAATTCAAAAATGTAAATTTTAAATTTAAAAGTCAAAGTTTGACCAGATTGACCAAAAATCCACTTTTCTAGAAAATATTCTATTTATTCATTTTTGGAATTATAAATCATAGAAAAATCAAAATTTATAATTAAAATAACAAAATTTATCCATTTTAATAAATATAATAAAGTTTTAAAATCATAAATTCAAATAAAATAATCAAAATAAACAATTAAAATAAATCACAAAATTCAGGGTTATTACAATATAATAGCATGACGTTATCGTAATTATCACGAAACTGATTTATTTCTATTAGAACTTAATACTTTTAACCAAATCAATTACGATAATTACGTGTCATTACATCTTCATTGCGTGCCTATAGAAGCACCGGACCTATGAATATCGACGTCAACATTCATAGGTGCGGCGCTTCTATAGGCGCAATGATGATGTAATGGCACGACATTATCGTAATTATCACGCAATCTGAACTATTTCTATTAAAGGAAAATATTTTTAACCAAATCTTGCTCTTTGTCATTCCTATTGGAGAATAAAATTTCTTTATTTGAATATTTTTCTGAAATCTGCTGCATTTGGTTTTCAAAGTCCCAAAACATTGATCAAACTAATTAATAATACCCTTAATTAATTATTAATGCTTATCTAGCATAATAAATTCATAGGAATTCGAAATCACTTGGAAAAATTCCTAAAAATTCTAGAAATTCGAATACCATATTCTTTACCATATAAAAATTTCAAGGCCAAAAACTATGTTTCATTATCTTTAACAATTAAAACTCGAAATTAACCCAATTTCCACCTTAGGAAATTCATAAAATATTTATTTTAAATTGAAAAATTATGAAATTAAAAATCCATCTCCAAAATAATGTCTTACACAACATACCAGAAAATTAAAGCTATTGGAGATTAAAAACTTAGGTTTACCGTAATAACCCATTAAAATAATTTCATAAAAATCTCATAAATCATTATTCTATCTAACGATTATTAAACCACCATATCTTGGGAAAACTATCAGGATAACTCGGATATTACCCATAGCCAAAATTAAAAACGAAAAAAAGATGGTTTTTCTTATTATTCACTTAGATTTAACATTGGAGTTTGAGATTTGATATTGCTTTAGTTTTTCCTAAACTCCATATCTTTGAATTCCCTTGATCTCGTTCTTCCTAGCATGATTAATGGCCGACCTCTCTTCTCTTTTCGATTGTTTTGATGTTATAAAAAAAATGAGAATAAATATGATGGGGAGAGGGTTCTAAGGGATAGAAGATGGTTCATATATTCTATTATACCTTAAGCTTTAAAAATAATCTCATTACTTAATTTATTACAACACGATTCTATTTAATTTATCCAATTAAATATCATTAATAATGTTAAAATAAAATTATGGGTGTTACAGGTTCTCCCTTTAAAGAATTTAGTCCTCGAAATTCAATAAGCACTATTTAACAAGGACGTCAAACATGCAAGCGATGCTAGTATATCCTACCAGCCATAAATCTATACAAAAAATATAGAACACACCATTATAATAGCTCGTGATAAGTATCCATAAACATGTCCTTTGCCTCCAAAGTACAGTCTCGTTGTCACTTCACTGGACTTTCACTAACTTGACTGTCTTGTTTGTTAATCTCTTCTCACTCTCGCTATAACTTGAACTGGTTGTCTCACAAAATTCAGATCTGGTTCTACTACTAAATCTTCCAATGCAATCAGAGTAATAGTAAACTTTAGACCATGCACATACTTCCTAAGATAAGAAACATGAAACACATTATAGACACATATCAAACTACTTGGTAACTCTACTTGGTACGCGAACTTCCTGATCCTCTCTATGATAGGGAATTATCCAACATATCTCAGTGCCAATTTCTTTGACTTTTCAAATCATACCACACCCTTTACCGGCGGTATTTTAATGAAAAACACGATATCCAACTAAGAACTCTAAATTATTTAGCCTTTCATCTACGTAACTTTTGTTCCTATACTGAGCATCTCTCAACCTATCTCGGATTAACTCAATCTTCTCTGTCGCTTCTCTAACAATATCTGGACCAAGGACCAATATGCCCCCAGTCTCAAACCAACATGCTAGTGATTTGCATGGTCTTTCATATAAAGCTTCAAAAGACCTCATTTCTATAATAGTCTGATAACTATTGTTATAGGAAAACTCAACCAAGTGCAAATGGTCTTCCCATGACCCACCAAAATCTAGTACACCGGCTCTCAACAAATCTTTATATACCTTACTGACTCTCTCTATAACACCCCAGACTTTTGATAACATTATTCAGAAGATTTAGTTAGATAGACTAAATAAAATAATGTGTTGATTAGGAGATTGAGATTTGATTTTAATTAAGGTAGTCGTGCCTTTTAACTAATAAATTACAAGAAGAGTTTGAATCGACTTAGAGGAGGGGTGTTATGGGAAAGACGCCATTCCTATATCACCTTCCTCAGGCCATGTGTTATACGCACATTCATTTCAATTCAAAACTTTCAAAATTAAAGCTGGCCACTATTAACAAAGAAAGAAGAAGAGAAACTAAGGAAAAGTTAAAGAAAAGCAAATTCAAATCAAACTCATTCAAATCTCAAGCTCTTTAATCTCTAAAGCAAAGGTGAATAATGTTTACATCTCTAAATTTTTGTGGTTTAGTTTTTCAGATTTTGGCGAATATAGCATCCGAAGACGAGCAAGTGGCTGACGGATAGCTAAATTTAGGAATTTTGTTTTTATTTATTTTCGCTGTGTACTAAGACAATTATGTCTATATTGCTTTGATCATCCAAGGAGGCAGTTTCATATGTCGCTCTTAGCGTATTGTTGTAATTATATTTGATCATTGCCTGGGAATACGTTTGAGATTTTTGTAACTTGGATATTAAAAATCATTGTTTATGGAAATATGTGATTTTGTTCATATTCAAGTGCTTTTGATATCATGGATATCATTAACATTACCGTATTTCGTCGCCAGAAGTTAATGTTGTGGATGAATGCAACATCCATAGCGCTTAGCTTTTGGCCTCCAGATACGAGATGTTATACTCTCTGTCTGCCCATCCACATGTGGGTGATAAGCGGTACTCATCTTGCGCTTGGTACCTAATACCTCCTGTAGACTCTTCCAGAATTCACTAGTGAACAGAACGTTTCTATCACTGACTATACTACCAGAAATCCCATGCAGTCTACAATGTTCTTCATAAACTACTTAGCTAGTACAGATGCCATTCTGGTTGAGTTAACTGAAATGAAGTGTGCAATCTTGGTCAGTCTATCCACTATGAGCCATATACTCTCATTTCTCCTATTTGACCTTGGCAACTCGTCGGTAAGGTCTTTGGATATTGAATCCTATTTCCAAATTGATATTTCTAAAGGCTGAAGCAAACCACTCATCTTTTGATGCTCGACTTTAACTTATTGGCATTCACACATTGCTTCACCCACAAGCCTACATCCATTTTCATACCTTCTAAAAGTAAACTTCTCTTCATATCACAATACATCATAGCTCCTTCAGAATGTATAGTAAATTTTGATCGATGACACTCCCTAAGAAATTTCTTTCTTAGGTCACAAACATCTGGAACACATAACCATCCCTTCTTCCTTAACCATCCCCTCTAGTCAAGACTAAAATAATTTAGATCATCGATCTCGGTTCCAGCTTCCAAACCTCTAATCTTTTTTGCTAACAACAGATCATTTCTCTGTTAAGAAGCAATCCTCTCAATCAATACTGATTGAACTTCTAAGCAAGACAACGGGATAGTACTTTGACTGGAACTAGCAGTCGACCTCAACTACACGCTTCAAGTAGTCAACGCCTCTAAATCCTCACATTCAACCAACATAGCTAACACCACATTCTGATGTTTTCAGCTAAGTTGCATCTGTAACTTTATTTCCTTTCCCTGATGTATACTCAATACGAAAATCATAAGCTGCTAAAAACTCCAGCCAACATTTCTATCTCATATTCAACTCTTTCTGAGAGAATAAATACCTCAAAGACTTGTGATCTATATACAACTCAAATCATTTTCATCGGAGGTAGTGTCTCCATACTTTCAATTCGAGAATCACCATTGCCAACTTCAAATCATGAGTCATATATCTAACTTCGTATGGTCTAAGATGTTGAGTAGCGTAGGAAATCACTTTATCCCTCTACATCAATACAACTCCCAATCATGTTTCACATGCATCTGTATTGAATATCAAACCCTGATTCCCATTTGGAACAACTAACTCGAGCATAATGATCTATGAATGTTTTAACTCTGGGAATGCTTCCTCGCATTTATCTGACTAAGTAAACTTTACATCCTTCCTGGGTAGTTTAGTCAAGGGTGCAGCTATCCGTAAGAAATCTTTAATAAATCACTGATAATAGCCAGTCAATCCAAGAAAACTCCTTCTCTCGGTCACCGTCTGAGGTTTCTTTCAATTATTTACAACTTTAACCCTAGATGGATTCATTGACTAACCTTTCTCTAAAATTACATGAACAAGAAACTTCACCTCTCTTTTCCATAAATGATACTTTAAAAACATCGATTTTAGTTGATGTTGTCTCAATGTCTCGAATCCACAATTCAGATTTCCAAATCCACAATTTTAAAAGTGAAATTTTAGAGCTTTACCATATATTCTCGAATATGCCCCGTTTTGCGTGAAAATCATATATTTCTGGTATTTGGTGGTTGGTTTATCTTCTTTGAATCTCATATATTGTTCCTATAAGTTTCAACATGTTTTAAATTCATTTTTAAAGTCAAAAATATGTTTTGTTGTTGTTTTAAAGTTTAAACTTAAGTAAAATAAATTTAAAATAATTTGAACATGTTGCTTTGATGTGTAATTCCTCATAAGATGTTAAGCTATGCTATAGATGTGAATTTTCCATGTATTAATGTATGGTTTCATGTTTCCACTATAAGAAAATTCATTTTTGATAATATTGAGTCGCTTCATTTAGATACAAAATCGTGTTTATTATATTTTGAAACATAATTAAATATAACTAAAATGTTATCTCTGCCACCAAAATCCGACGTGCGTGTTTTTTTCTTCAAAACCTAATATAATTAAACATAATTATTTTTCCCAAATCAGTGGCTGTCAATGAGCATCCAAAAAATCCAAAATCCATCTATATCTGTATCCGATATATAAAAAATTATTTGATATCCAAAAAATTAATGTGGACGCGGATATGGCTATATCCGCATGCGAAATTATCCATCCGTTTTTTATTAAGATTATAGTTACTTTATTGTGCATTTTAGTACATAAAATTCTTATCATTTATTGTTTATCTAAGTAAAAAATTTAATATGCTTATAAAAATCAACATTTGCTGCTTAAATTTGTTTTTCCTAGCATTTTTTTAAAATATTTTTGGTACTAAAATGAATTTATAATGAACCAAAAACTTTTATTTGCTTGTTTAGATTTATTAGTTGTGAACTAGTCAAATAATATCAAATATCCATCTACATCTGCGGATACAGATATTCGATATCCAAAAATAATTTGAGACATGGATGCGAATATGGCACTATCTGAATCAATATCTAACATTTGCTGGTCTACCCAATACTTGCAATGACACTTCTTTTTTCTTTAATCAAAACTACTCCTCTTTTCCTCCTTCTACAAACACTACTTCCTTCTCCTCTTCTTTGACTTGAGTAGGGAGTCTAGTTCATCCTTTTCACTAGTCCGATCCTTCTCTGATTTGAGTCTTGCTGTAGTCTTATTGAAGCAAAAGGAAGTTGATGTAAATGGATCTTTAAAAACTTCACCTATCAATGAGGAAATCTCGCTTTTGCTTGAAGAAGGTGGAAACCTTATGACACTTCTTCTGCCGATGCACCACCTCCTCCTCCATTGATAGTAAAGCTGGCAGTAAGAAGAACAGTTGAATAAGCATTACACTGTGTAGTCATTTTATTGAATAACTAGTCTCCGTTGAATTATATTGGGTATGTTGATGTAAATTGGCCGGTTAAGCCCAGTGTTAGTTGATATATAAACAATGTAATTTCCTATACAAAACGTTGATAAAAAGTTAATACAAAAGTTTCCCTCCTAAAGTTCTTCTTCTCTCTAATTTGAACTCTTCTTGCTCTTCTTCCTCCCTCCTTTTCAGTCATGCCTCCAAAACTTGACAAGCTTCGCTATCACAAGTGGTATCAGAATCAGGTTTCGAGCATAGTGATGATGAAACTCCTATTCGATCTACCTTAGAGAAGCTCAAAATCTGACTGCAGAAACAAGAAGCATTGAATACTCAATTCCAAAATCAGATCCAGTCTACCAATGAACGTTTTAACTCATATATGCAAGAATTTTAGTCTTCCTTGCAATTGATCTTCTAAGAGCTTAAAGATCTAAAGCAATTTAGGGATACTTCATTTCAACCACCGCTACAACGAGTCACTCAGCCAGAATTTCAGGCTCCAATCCAGTTGAAGGTGATATATCTCATTCTTCAAGTAAATCTCCACTTCATGAGGCTACGGTACCTGATCAATTGAAAACAACTTACCATACATATACTTGTTGGAATTCCTAGTGTAAATGAAATACACTTGTCCCACATCGCCAAATTTGCAAAGACATTCCAATATATATATGGCTTTGCAATGAAGGTGTTGGGGCCTAGGGGCACCCAAATGTATGCTTCGTTGTGAGGAGGAAGATCATGCATCTCCACCACACACGCGCGCGCGCCGCGCCGTCCGACCGAACCGCGCCGGGCTCGGGTTTGGGTTTGGGTCTAATATGATCCTAAAACTGGGCTGGGTTTTTTATCAGTTGTAGTCTAATGAACAGACACGACTGTTCATAAGCGGACGCGGGTTAATGAAGCGAGCGGGTGCGACCGGACTGAAGAAGCGCGGGCGAACAGAAGCGGGTGCGGCCCGACTGAGGAGGCGCGGCCGAATGGATACAAGCAGCAGGCGGGTGCGACCCGTTAACGAACAACAATGTTCAAAAGGCAGTGGGCGCGACCCGTCGAGCGGACGCGACTGTTTGAAGGGATGTAGACAAAATTATAAATATGACAGAATGCTGATCACATTCTCTATCAAATTCAGTTCTGTTTTTCCTCTGCTTCTTTTCTCTACCGCTCTATATATATCACAGAGTTGACATACTCATTACTGTCTCGTGCAGATTTCGTCTGTTGTATCTTGGGAGAATTTTTGAAATAAAATTCTTAAGGAAATCGTTACGACGAGCCTCAGACATAATCCGGTTAGAATTCTAGTCTGTTTGTATATTTATATATATTATTCTATATTTTATCCGTTATTCTGGCTATACTATTTATTCAAAATAGTATAACGCTGTTGTTGTAGCTTATTTACAACATTCATATTGTTATAATAATTAATACAGAATTCCAGTGTAGTGGAAATCTGAGTTATAAACTTGTGCGATGAGTTTATAATTGATTATTCTCTGTTTTGGTATACTAGACATATAACATCTTAAGAATTTTACTGTTTTCTTACTAAAACAGAGATGACAACAGTAGAATTTTCAAAGAATACTACTCACAACAGACTTGAACCGTTCAAGGGAGATGGTGATGATTTCTTGACATGGCAGAATCAGATGTTGTTTTATCTCACCACACTCGGTCTGCAAAAGTACCTCGACGAGGAGGAACCGATTCCTGCACCAGGCAAGGAAGCAAAGATGAATACGTGGAAGCATTCCGATTTTTTATGCAGAAACTATATTCTGAATTGTCTCGACAAGGTGCTATACAAAGTATATCAGCCTTCAAAGACATCAAAAGCATTCTGGAATGCACTTACCACAAAGTACAAGACGCAAAATATCAGTCTTAAGAAATTCATTGTAGACAACTTCATGGACTACAAGATGGTTGACTCCAAACCGGTGACTGCTCAACTGCATGAACTGCAAATCATCATTCATGAACTCGAGGCGGAAGGTCATAAGGTTGGAGAATCATTTTTGGTTGAATCCATCACGGGAAAACTGCCGCCGTCATGGAGAGATTACTGCAATTATCTAAAGCATAAAAAGAAGGAAATCTCTTTACAGGATCTCATAGTCCGATTGAAAATTGAGGCAGATAACCGTGGAATAACGAAACAAAGCGAGGAGGCATTTGTGGCTGAAGGGTCAAAGACCAAAAACAAAAAGAAGAATTTCCAAAAGAAAAAGAAAGCTCAAGACAACAAACCAAAAGACAACAAACGAACCAAGAAGTTTAATGACGAATGTTGGGTTTGTGGAAAAGTTGGACATGCCGCTAAAGATTGCAGACACAAGAAGGAACGCAATAAAGAGGCAAATATAGTGGATAACATGGAAGTAGACGAGTCCAACTTCTCGGCGGTGGTATCTGAATGTAATCTGGTTAAGAATCCTAACCAATGGTGGGTAGATACAGGCGCTACTCGTCATGTTTGTTCTGACAAATCCATGTTTTCTACATATCAGAAATTCGATCACGAAGAAAAACTCTACATGGGTAATTCTGCAGTTTCCATGATTGAAGGCAATGGCACAGTAATCCTCAAGTTTACTTTGAAAAAACTGTCAAGTTGAATGACGTGCTCCACGTTCCAGACATACGCAAGAATCTCATCTCTGGTGCAGTATTATCAAAGAAAGGATTCAGAATGGTGTTCGAGTCAGACAAGATGGTTCTGTCCAAATCTGGAATGTATATCAGAAGGGGTTATTTATGTGATGGCCTATTTAAGGCAAATGTAGCCGTTGTCGGCAACAAAAATATGTATTCTGATTGTGATATTAATAAAATTAAAGTTTCTTACTTGCTTGAGCACGAAATTTTACTATGGCATGATAGATTAGGACACATAAATTTCCGAAAAATGAAAAAATTATCAAACTTGGGATTAATTCCGAAATTCCAAGTAGATAAGAACTACAAATGTGAGAGATGTGTAGAAGCAAAAATGGTTAAAAAACCATTTCAATCTGTTGATAGAAGCACCGAACCACTAGGTTTGGTTCATACAGATTTATGTGATTTTAAATCATTACCTACAAGAGGTGGGAAAAAGTACTTTATCACTTTTATTGATGACTGTACGCGATATTGCTATGTATATCTTTTGAATAGTAAAGATGAAGCAATTACATCATTTATAAAGTACAAAGCTGAGGTAGAAAATCAGTTAAATAAAAAGATCAAGATATTGAGATCTGATCGAGGTGGAGAATATGAATCACCATTTGAACAGTTCTGTGCCGAAAATGGTATAATTCATCAAACAACAGCTCCATATTCACCACAACAAAATGGTGTAGCCGAGAGGAAGAACGGAACGTTAAAAGACATGATTACTGCCATGCTTTTAACTTCTGGTCTACCGACGAACTTGTGGGGGGAAGCATTAAATATGTCTAATCACATATTAAACAAAGCCCCTCACAATAAAACAGGAACATTCCATATGAGATATAGAAAGGACACGAACCAAGCTTCAAATACCTCAAAGTATGGGGGTGCTTAGCAAAAGTTCCAGTTCCGCCTCCCAAGAGAGTCAAACTTGGACCAAAAATAGTAGATTGTTATTATCTTGAGCCAGCCCAAAATAGTAGTGCCTACAGATTTTTGGTATTCAGGTCTGATATAACGGATATTCATGTAAATACAATCATGGAATCAAGAGATGCCTCATTCTTTGAAGATGTGTTTCCGCACAAAAGGAATGAAGGAAATAATGTCCCAAAAAGGACGAAGGAAATAATGTCCCAAAAAGGACAAGGGAAGAGTCAAACGATTCACATGAAGATGAAACTCATCATGAAATTGAGGATGCTGAATTAAGAAGAAGCGTAAATTCTAGAACTTCCAAAACATTTGGTTCGGACTTTTTAACATATGTATCAGAGCACGAACCTCAAACGTACAAGGAAGCAATGTCATCTTCTGAATCTTCATGTTGGAAAGAAGCAATCCAAAGTGAGATTGATTCAATTCTAAGTAATAAAACTTGGGAAATTGTTGATATTCCATCAGGAATAAAACCAATTGGCTGCAAATGGATTTTCAAGAAGAAAATGAAAGCAGATGGCTCTATCGACAAGTATAAAGCCAGATTAGCAGCCAAAAGATATCGTCAAAAAGAAGGAGTATACTTTTTTGATACATATTCGCCGGTAACACGAATAACCTCTATAAGAATGTTAATAGCAATTGCATCCATCTATAATCTAGAGATTCATCAAATGGATGTAAAAACAGCATTCTTAAACGGAAATCTCGATGAGAAAATTTACATGGAGCAACCTGAGGGATTTATTTCCAAAGGAAATGAAAACAAAGTCTGTAGATTAGTCAAATCATTATACGGACTAAAACAAGCTCCAAAGCAATGGCACGCAAAATTTGATAGTGTCATGATGAGAAATGGTTTTCGTATAAATGAATGTGACAAATATGTTTATTATAAACAACTTGGACAATCATATGTGATGATCTGTCTATATGTGGACGATATGCTAATATTCGGTCCAAATACTCAGGTAATTGAGACCATAAAGAAAATGTTGATCAACAATTTCGACTGAAAGACTTGGGTGTTGCAGATGTTATTTTGGGAATAAAAATAATAAGAACACCTAATGAAATTGAGTTATCTCAATCACATTATGTAGAAAAAGTGATTGAAAGATTTCAAAATTTTGGAATTAAAGGAGTAAATACACATTTTAATCCATCAGAAGTACTACATAAAAACACTAATGAGAGTGTAATGCAACTGGAAAATTCTCGTGTAATAGGATGTCTCATGTATCTCATGAATTGCACAAGACCAGATATAGCTTATGCAGTAAGTCGACTGAGCAGGTATACAAGCAATACAGGAGAGGAACACTGGAAAGCACTAATGAGAGTGTTGGGATATTTAAAGAATACCACTAATTTTTCCTTACATTATGGAAAATATCCTACCGTCTTAGAAGGATATAGTGATGCAAACTGGATTGCAGATTCAGAGGAATCAAAATCAACAAGTGGTTATGTCTTTACCTTAGCAGGGGCAGCAGTGTCATGGAAATCTACTAAACAAACATGCATAGCTCGATCCACTATGGAATCAGAGTTTATCGCATTAGATAAAGCAGGCGAAGATGCAGAATGACTTCGTCATTTTTTAGAAGATATTGCATTTTGGCCTAAACCTGTACCGGCCATATGCATATACTGTGATAACCAAGCTGCGCTAAGCAGAGCGCACAACTTTATGTATAATGGAAAGTCACGACATATTCGTCGACGCCACAACACAGTTAGGCAGTTACTCTCAAATGGAACTATTTCCATAGATTATGTGAGAACAAATGATAACCTAGCGGATCCATTTACAGGTTTATCAAGAGAGAAAATTAACTGCGCATCGAGGGGAATGAGTTTAAAAGCCTAAACCACAAAGAGTTATCTTATACGGAAACCTATCCTAGCGACTGGAGATCCCACGGACTAGGATCAATAGGCAAACCAGTTCTGAATAACTCAAGACGTAATGCATTTGCATGGACATAGTCCAACTCCATTCCTATGGTGCACAACATAATGCATGCCTACAGAAGTATTTAAATGTTAAAACTATGTTTTTTAATGATGACTATATCTTGGAAATAACAAGTGGGGTATATGTAGGATACTCATAATGGTTGCGATCACCTATGTTAGTGTGAGCTGGGTCGGCTCTATGAGAATATTAAAAGGCTTTTATTCTCTAAAACACTCGCAGAACCAAAAATTATTCATCACCAAAATGAACACAGCGCAGAGATTGGATGAGAAGAGAATCAATGTTTTGTAAAGCTTATTGTCTGGATATGCAATAAAGGCCGACGGTTCAAGATGAAATAATTCACCGATTAGCCAAGTAGATCCGATAAGTTTTAACTAGGGAAAGTTCAAAGTGAAATATCTACTTATCCACGATAAAACATTATTCTATATGTACTCTGTGATATTTCTCTTTGTGTAGGGGAAAAATATATTATCATTTATGTGGGGGATTGTTGGAATTCCTAGTGTAAATGAAATATACTTGTCGCACATCGCCAAATTTGCAAAGCCATTCCAATATATATGGCTTTGCAATGAAGGTGTTGGAGCCTAGGGGCACCCAAATGTATGCTTCGTTGTGAGGAGGGAGATCATGCATCTTCACCACACACACGCGCGCGCGCACCGCGCCGTCTGTCCGTCCGAACCGAACCGAACCGGGCCGGGCTCGGGTTTGGGTTTGGGTCTAATATGATCCTAAAACCGGGCCGGGTTTTTTTATCAGTTACAGGCTAATGAACAGACACGACTGTCCATAAGCGGACGCGGGTTAATGAAGCGAGCGGGTGCGATCGGACTGAAGAAGCGCGGGCGAACAGAAGCGGGTGCGGCCCGACTGAGGTGGCGCGGCCGAATGGATACGAGCAGCAGGCGGGTGCGACCCGTTAACGAACAGCAGCGTTCAAAAGGCAGCGGGTGCGATCCGTCGAGCAGACGCGACTGTTTGAAGGGATGCGGAAAAAACTATAAATACGACAGAATGCTGATCACATTCTCTATCAAATTCAGTTCTGTTTTTCCTCTGCTTCTTTTCTCTACCGCTCTATATATATCACAGAGTTGACATACTCATTACTATCTCGTGCAGATTTCGTCTGTTATATCTTGGGAAAATTTTTGAAATAAAATTCTTAAAGAAATCGTTACGACGAGCCTCAGACATAATCCGGTTAGAATTCTAGTCTGTTTGTATATTTATATACATTATTCTATATTCTATCCGTTATTCTGGCTATACTATTTATTAAAAATAGTATAACGCTGTTGTTGTAGCTTATTTACAACATTCATATTGTTATAATAATTAATACAGAATTCCAGTGTAGTGGAAATTTGAGTTATAAACTTGTGCGAACGAGTTTATATTGATTATTCTCTGTTTTGGTATACTAGACGTATAACAATACTTCCTCTCCACTTTTCCATCAAAAATCCATGAAGCTTAATTTTACTGTATACAATGGATCTGGTGATGTTTTAGCATGGTTAAAACAAATTGAATTAGTATTCAAATATTACAGGTTTCATGATTCTGAAAAAGTGCAGATATGCTCACTTCACCTTAGAGACGAAGCTTTACCTGGTCATGGTATCAATTATTTTCAGTCAATACTGATGAGTACTTTGAATGGGAAATATTTAAAGATGAAATTCTTCTTAGATTCAGTACTTTTAATTTACAAAGACCATTTGAAGCTTATCTAATCAAACAGACAACCACAGTGAGAGATATTATATCAGCAAATTTGAACAGGTTTATTGGAAAAATTGCCATCGCATTATGTGTTAGAGAGATTTATTGGTGGTCTGAAACATGATATTAAATATGAAGTGCTTGCTATTTAATCAAAATCAGTAAAAGATGCAATTTCCCTAGCAAAAATCAAGGAAGGGAAGTATTTGCAAAATAAAAAACCATTTAGAAGTTAATCATTTACTCCTAAAAATAACCAACAATCTTCTTATACATTATCTAAGCCTCAATACCCTAAATTATCTATTGAAAATCAACCAAAAACTATCCATATTCCTCTACCGAAAAATTTATTTAAAATGATATTATTCAGAGAAGAAGTCAAGATTTATGTTACACTTGTGATAACAAGTGGTTTCCTGGTCATAAGTGCAAAGGAAAATAAATTTTCATCCTAGAAGGATTTTTGCAATGCAGATTCATTAATTCCTCCTGATACAAAAAAAGAAGACGAATCTGAAAAGGTAGTAAATCCTGAACTCTCTTTAAGCGTTACGAGTGGTATTGATGCAAATAATACAATTAGAGTACTAGGCTATAAGGACATCTAATTTATATTTTAGTTGATTCAGGATCAAATCATTATTTCCTTAATGAAAAGTTGGTGAGGAAGCTGGGTTTAAATATTGATTATGGAATAACTTTTGAAGTTCATATTGCAAGTGTAGGAAAGATACAGGGTCAAGGCAGTTGCTCAAATATTCTCATAACTTGTCGAGTATCAAAAATAAGTGTTATTTTCTATTATTACCAATGGGTGGCTGTTAAATGGTTTTAGTAGTACAATAGATGAAACAAACTTGAAGAAATTACATCTGACTTCAAGAAACTGGAAGTCAAGTTTATATTGCATGGCAAACTTATTCAGTGGAAAGGCATTCAAAGTAAAGATATAACAGCGGTCTCTGTAAGTACTGTATCTAAAGACATGACTGATCACTATTTGAATTTTATGATTCATATTTCTTCAATTACAACTGAAGACAACGCAGTCAAACCAGTACATAAATAAACCAACCACATCCCAAATACCTGATGATTTACAAGCTATTTTAGACACCTTCCCTACTGCTTTTTCACACAAATCCAGCCTTCCTCCTCAAAGCCTATGCGACCAAAAAAATTCCTCTACAACCACAAACAAAACCAGTATGCTTGAGACTATATAAATATTCATATCATTTCAAGATGAATTTGGGAGAATGATTCAGGAGATGCTTGAAGCAGGAATAATCAGACCTAGCTCCAGTTCTTATGCAGCCCTAGTAGTGATGGTTAAACAATCTGGTGGCTTATAGAGGATGTGCATTGATTATAGGGAACTCAACAAACACACAATTAAAGGTAATTTCCTATCCCTATTATTGATGAACTGTTAGATGGACTTAATGGTTCCAATTTTTTTCAAAGCGTGATTTAAAGTTAGGATATCATCAAAGCAGAATGTTTGAACCTGATATTCACAAAACTATTTTTAGAACTTATGAAGGTTACCATGAGTTCTGGGTGATGCCATTTAGTCTTACTAATGCTCCTTCTACCTTTCAAGTACTTATGTACATAATTTTCAAGCCTTATTTAAGGAAATTTATTCTTATGTTCTTTGATGACATTTTAATTTACAGTAAGACTTGGTGTAATGACCCATAATTTTTGAGTCTTTGAATTTGAATATCTGATTATTTAAATATTTGAATCTAGGATTTAATATGGATAAATATGATTTTATAATCTTGAACAATTTTCAATTAATAACTAAGATTAGAAAAATTATTTTGTGAAATGTGTTTATAAAAATATATACTTTGTAGACATACTGAAAATGTGACTGGAAAATGTTTTGTTAAAAGTCAACTTTTTGTTTAATACAAATTGTATAAATATATTTATAATTACATGGAAACATAAGAACACCTTAACAAGTATTAATTCACCTTAGTTCCTATGCAAATTAGTTAAGTTAAGAGGATTTAATTAAGAGAACAAAAGGACCCTTAAATCAAAGAGTGATTTAAGAAACGTGAGGTGTGTGTAAGAGTATGGTTGCATGTACTAAGGCATAGAAGGGAAAGGGAAGACTTTCTTTGGCTTTCAGCATCCTTGGTCATTTGTCATAAATTCCGCAGTCTATAAATAAGTGGGCAAGGCTTTCTTCATTTCTGACTAATTCACAAAGGCAAAATCCAGTATCGCCATCTTCTTCTTACTCATCTCTAACTTTCTTAATCTCATATTAAATCTTTTCAAATCTCCTCCAAACTTTCACAAAGGCCTTAAATCATCATTAGAACATGCTTTAGCTTCTAAAAAGTCAGAGAATGATGGTGTGAAGGCGGAGTCATGCTCTTGGCCATGAGCTAAAAGAGAGGAGGAAGGCATGGCCATGAGCAATGTTGGGAAGGAGGAGCATGGACATGGCTTTGGTTGCATGGTAGGAAGTGTTTTGGTGCTTACTTGAATGTTGGTAGGAAGATGATAGTGTTTGGTTTAAATAAATATAAGTTATCTCACTCACTAAAATAAAACCATAAACTTGTCATATGTGTAATCAAAAGCTTGATGACATAACTTGCTAAAAACTATGATAATATACCATAACTACTTAAAGTTATAACCTTTAAATATGTGCTCTACAAAGCATGCGATTTGTCTAAATAACTCGCCTAAAAAAGCTTTGAATTGTGTTGTTTAAGTACATTTGGACATTTATTTATTATACCGGTTAATTCTGATTTATGTATATTATTTAATTTTTAAATTTTTTGATAATAATGTGTTGTTATTATTGTTTGTTTGATTGTTTGGATTATGTTCAGCTAGTTAATTTCTATATATATGGGTTGGGTAGATACTAACACCCTGTGATTAGAATTTCACAGTTTGACTATAAGATGTTTGATGAAAATATTTGATTAAGTAATTGTTATAATAAAACTTTATAATTCTAAAGATGTATATCTTGTAAATGAAATGGTTTCTTTGAAAAGAAATAGAAATATTTGAAATTGAATATTTTTGAAGTAATTTTATATTAAATAGATTTATGTAGAGATGGTTTATAAAATGTGTTTTATAAATGAAGAGAATTTCGAGAATTTAAATCCCGGTGGTTTTGAAATTGATTTTAAAAAGATTTTGGGAGAATAATGATAGTATGATTGAAAGTATCTGTGAGATATTATTATCATGAAATATGATTTTGTTAGTGAAAGTATATTCATACATAGTGATTTGGATTTTTAGGTAATGTCCATTCAATGGGATCTACCGTCAGTTGGTATTTGCGATTTTTCTGCTTTCATACAGTGATTGACAATTGATATGATTATATACCCTAGACGGGTATAGTCCCAAGGGACGTACATTATTTTAGTGAGCATTTGTCTTTGGCAGCATTTACCTTGAGTGGTATTTTCTAATCAATTTTGATGCACTTTTATATATGTATTTTGATCGAAGAATATTTTGAAAATTAGTTTATACAAATTATAGGTTTTGATTTAAACTCGAAACTAGGATTTGTTACAAACGATATATGTTACTATTTAGAAAAAAAGATTTGAAATGAAATCGTAAATTTGGTTCAAAGAAATTATTTTTGAAAAGGATTATATTTTGAAAATAATAAAGTTAATTAGATTTTAGAAAATCTAAATGTTAATATTAAGCCTAAGTGTATAATTTGGGGAACTGCATTAATGTTTGTGCATCGTATGCTCCTTGAGTCCTATTTGTGAATAGGAGAACTATGTTGGTTTGATCCCGTATCAAAATAAATATCCAATTAGATATGAGTATATAGGTTGTCACAAGCGGTAGTGACGCAGCCCCGATAATAATATATCTTTTTTCTATTTACTATTTATTGTTTGCTATTTATCATGTGATGTTATTTTTTTTCTTGCTTACCATTTTATTCCGCATTGACATGTTTACTGAGTTTGCAGGAACATATATTGTTGTCTCTCTCATTAGAGTTGTGCAGAGGTGAATTTATAATATTTGAGTATGCTATATATTAAAGCACACCCTGTAAAATAAATAATTAGAACCCTAATAAGTTGTATTATTGAATTTGTATCATATACATTTAGCAGTATTATATATTTATCAAATGATATTGTGTATTAAATTGATAATTTTCATTAGTAGTTTAAAAATGGACAGGTTTTGACGATTTTGACTGGTTCGAAAATCCTGACCGTTACACTTGGCCTGGGCATTTATCACATATCACTACAAAATTAAATGCAATTAAAAGACAGAAAACTTAAGACTGAAAATTTTCAGTTTCTAAACAAAGACAGATTAATGACCAACAAATTCAGCATTTAATGTTTAGTATTAGAGACCGAAAAACAGTCTTTGATGGGTTTATACAATTTAAGACTGCAGCTACAGTCCTTAATCAGTATTTAAAAAAGGTAAACTTTTAATGGCTGAGATTTTTTCAACTTCGTTTAGATCCATTGGCCACGATTACTGATCCGTGTCATTTTTCACTATAATAAATTTTACACGAAAACAAAATTTTATCATTTCCTTAATTTGAGGTCCTCACGCGCATTAAATTTTTCCACTATCTTCATCTAGAAACCAAAACGTCTTTTTTTAATGTGATAAAAATAATCCATTTATTGTGTCTTCTCACCGGCCTTTTCCATTTCATGCACATAAGTCTTCTTCACAAAACAACTTTTGCTCCATTCGTTGAAAGTAAAGTCTTCTCCAAAAATATATCTGCTTAAAAATCATGCTTTTGCATGAAATTGGTTATCTTGGTACGTATTCTTCTACATAGCTTTTGCTTGAAATAGTCCTCAATAATTTGTTGGTTTTGTATGGTGATTACAATTGTGGTTTCAAACATTGATGAATGGATAAATTTAAAAGAGACTAGTAGATTTAGATTGTTAGATGATATCAATCGGTTGTACTCTAATGTGATTGCTGCATTTCTGATGCTGTACATGGTTATGTTTTGGTAGTTGTGGGTACTCTCATAAGCGGTTCAGAATCTTAGCTTTCTTTTTATCTACTACAGAAGTGATTTCTTGTTTTTGATGAAAAAGATGAAGTAAAATGAACATTGATAAAGTACATTGGAACAAATCAGATACTATAGTGAATTCAGAAATGCTACTCAAAATAACACAACTAATGAGGTTGTAGTAATTTATTTTGGGCTGAACGTCAGTGCATCAAATTGGTGCCAACTAACTTGCTCTATCGAACTTATCTTCGATTATGTGGCGGACATATGGTTAATCCAAGCTGTATTATTATCACAGGGCTATAAATCTAACATCTTCAACAGAGCCTTCAAGGAGGTAGTTTGAACATTCTCTGAATGATCATGGTTGGGAAAATATGATTAGCTGAAGGCTGGACCTACGTTGTTCTTAAACTGAAATTTTGAAGTCTCAAATAAAGAAGCTAATGTGAATTCTTTGTTTTACTGACATATCTACTGTTGTGACACTTTAATAATTTTTGAATTTATGTTCTAAATTTCATTGTAAAAAAAAGGTTATCTGGGTGCATAGTTTGATGGCTAAAGAGCAAAATGAGTACAGTAAATTTGTAATCCAATTGCAAAGTGTAGTGACAATGTAAGAAATATATATGAGTTGTGATAATTGATATAAATGGTTTATTCTGATTCATTTGAAATTTCCAAAATTTTGTGAGAATGAGTACTTTATTATGTGTTCAGAAGTTAAGCTTGATATGAATGAAAAGTGGTTTGGCTTCTTTGTTTGATGGTTTATTCCTGACAAGAAAAAGTTTGCATCATATTTGTAAATATGATCTCAATATTATGTATATAATATAAAACCGATCAGATACAATATTTCGATCTTTAAAACACAGTCTTTAAAAATACATTTAGACTGACTTTCAGTCTTTAAATTTTAAGACTGATATTTCAGTTACAAATTCTGTTTGGGACTAAGGAATCAAAGACTGAAACCTTCAGTGTCTAATCGGTCTTTGAACTTCAACTAAAGACCAAATTGCTTAACTAAATACTGAATTCGTCAGTCTTTATATTGATATTTGTTTGTAGTGTATTTCTCAAACTTTGGAAATATTGCAGGAGATTCACTTGGTGGTTAAGAAATCTAAGTGTCATTTTGCTCAAACAAGCATTGCATATCTAGCCATATTGTGTCACAACAAGGCATTGCAATAGACAGTGAGAAGATAATAACAGTTAAACAATGGCCAATGCTTAAAAATATTAAAGAACTTAGAGGACTTTGGGGATTATCGGGTTATTATAGAAAATTCATCAGAAATTATGGAATAATAGCTAAACCACTTACCAATCACCTAAAAAAGAATGCTTTCCAATTGTCTAAGGAAGCTCAAAATGCCTTTGATTCTCAAAAGACTTGTTTGACTTCTCCTCCTATTTTAGCAATGCCGATTTTAATCAAGAATTTGTTATAGAATATGACGCCTCGGGTGAAGGAATAGGAGCCGTATTACTTCAACAGAATAAGCCTATTGCTTTCATTAGGCAAGCATCAAGAGGAAAGAGTTTGCATTTGTCAGTATAGGAAAAGAGCTCTTAGCCATTACGTTAGCAACAAAGAAATGAAGTATTTGTTGGGGGAAAAGTTTGTGATTAAAATAGAACATAAGAGCTTGAAACATTTGTTAGAACAGAAAGTACAATCTGGAATACATAGTAGATGGCTAGTAAAATTACATGGCTTTGATTATAAAGTTGAATATAAAGCAGGTAAAGATAATGTTATGGCAGATTGTTTATCAAGAAGAATTGCAAGTGTTGATTCCGCAGCTCATGGTGACATTTTTTACTCAATGCTACTTCTGTACTTGAATTACATGGTTAGATGACTTTAAATCAAAAGTCAAGGATTTTTTTTTTTTTTTTTTTTTTTTTTTTTATAGATTTGGAGAGAAAAATTAACAGTGGCTCCGTTAATACTTCAAAATATAAAAAAGTGGATGGTTTATTCTTTTATAAAGAAAAAATCATTGTTAACCCTTCTGACAAAGCACTTATACAAGTCTTTCTACAAGAATATCATGCAACACCGTTGGAAGGTCACTCTGGTATTGACAGAACATTGAAAAAATTAAAGCAGATTTTTATTGGCATGGCCAAAAATCAAATGTTCAGAAATATGCCCAAGCATGTGACATATGTTAGAGAGCAAAATCTGAAAATGTCAAATATTCAGCATTGTTACCACCATTGCCTACTCCAGAAAAAATTTGGAAAGATATAAACATGGATTTCGTTATTGGGCAGCCAAAATGTAATAAATCCTTAGCAGTTTAGGTACCTCTGCCTAGCTCTGTACTTTGTTTTTTGTAAGCAGCTCTACCGCATGTGCCGAGCACCTATTCTAAATGAGTTTTAATAAAAAGTGGACATTCCACTCAAAAGCCGGCTAGCTTTGCTAAAAATTATAATGGATTCTCTGTTATATATGTTGTAGTAGATAGACTAAGCAAGTATGCCCATTTCGTTCCACTGGTCCATCCCTACGTAGCCATTCAAGTAGCAAAGTATTATTTGCAGGTGTGTACAAATTGCATCGTCTACCTAGATCTATTTTAAGTGACAGGGATGCTATCTTTACAAGCAAATTTTGGAATGAGTTATTCAAAATACAAGGATCTACTTTAGCAATGAGTTTTTCTTACCATCCTCAATCAGATGGTTAGTCTGAAATTACAAACAAAGCACTTAAGTGCTATTTGAGATTTTTTTTAAGCAGCTATAAACCACATGAATGGGTTAAGTGGCTTAGCTTGGCTGAATTTTGATACGATACCGCCTGGAAATTACCTACAAACTGCATATCATTAAGGCAGTTTATGGTAGAACTCCACCTACTTTACTTTCTTATATTCTAAATCTGCCAAAGTGTAT
Source organism: Allium cepa (assembly GCA_030765085.1). Lineage (NCBI taxonomy): Eukaryota > Viridiplantae > Streptophyta > Magnoliopsida > Asparagales > Amaryllidaceae > Allium > Allium cepa. The sequence goes on along the minus strand of CM060934.1, from coordinate 949,259,560 downwards.
CAAGTTGATGCAGAATTATATTCAAGAGATATTGCCTTATAATACCTGAAAGATAGCATTAACAAAGCTAAAGAAAGAATAATCAAAAATGCAAATGCACATGATCAGAGAGAGAATTTCAGATTGGTGACTGGGTGTACTTAAGATTTGCAACCGTATAAATCGATTTATGTAGGAAGTTAGAAAAACAACAAAACTTTCACCAAAATTCTTTCGTCCTTAAGAAATTGAACAAAGGATTGGAACTGTTGCATATAAATTGAAGTTGTCTTCTTCTTTTAAACTGCACCCGGTATTTCATGTTTCTCAACTCAAGAAGAAGTTAGGGCGAATATCATTATCCAGAGAGAAGTACCTGACGCAACAATTGAATTGATTTTTGAACCTGAATCAATTTGAGCTAGAATACCAGCTAAAACTGCTCAAGGTACAATTACAGAAATATTGGTGAAGTGGGAACAATGCCCGATCGAAGATGCTAGTTGGGAAGATTATTAGAAGCTGGTTGATCGTTTTCCTGCCTTTGACCTAGAGACAAGGTCAAAATTTGATGGGAGGGACATTTGTGACACTTCTTCTGCCGATGCACCACCTTCTCCTCCGTTGATAGTAAAGCTGCCACTAAGAAAAACAATTGAATAAGCATTACACCATGTAGTCATTTTGTCAAATAACTAGTGCTAATTGAATTGTATTGGGTATGTTGATGTAAATGGGCCGGTTAAGACCAGTGTGAGTTGATAAATTACCAATGTCATGACCTGTATGAAATGTCGAACAAAAAGTTAATACAGAAGTTTCTCTCCTAAAATTCTTCTTTCTGATTTGAACTCTTCCAGCTCTTCTTCCTCCCTCCTCTTCAATCACGCCTCCAAAAACTCCTCGACAAGTTCCGCTGTCACAAAAACTTGAGTATTTTTTTTGTTCTCTTTGCATTTGCAATACAATACAAACTTGTTTTGTTACAGTTTTTTTTCACTTGAGTTAGTACCCAAGGAGATGATATATGGATCTTTCTGTAGATGTGGCGCATTAAGTTTTAAAAGTTTAGATAGTGTTTGGTTTGTTGTTTTTAGTTTTGGATTTTCGACCATACAAAAATACACATGACGTATGTACAGTGTCGAAAACGACCAACGTAAAAAACGAAGTTGACATGCAAAATAGAAAACAACTTTCTTTTATTTTGCGCGTTTTGTGAAATAACACAAGCACGTGAAATAATACATTTTTTCGTCGTCCCTCTATCCTCTTTGTCTTTCCATCCGTCTTTCTTTCGTCTTCTTCGTCGTCTCTTCGTCCTTTTCATATTTGACATGCATACTGAAAACCGAAAGGACAAAATTCGTTTTTAAACCAAATACTACCTTAGTTTCTCAAGTAGATATTGGTGAATTCTATGGCGAACTGTTACATTGTACCTTATACATATCATTTGGGAGAAAAGGAGGAGGATTGCTTCTTATCATGCTGGTTTGGGGAGATAGTATCCAGGTATATCATATGGTTGCTTGCATTATAAATCCATGCATTGCATTATATTAAATTGACATAGCAGAAGAAGTCTTTTGCAATACTAGTCATCCTCAAATATCTTCTTGTTTTGTCATTTCAGCTATTAAACTAAAACTTGTCAAGTGATCAATATTTAAACTGAATATCGAGCCTTCAATTAAATCTCTTAACTACACTTTTGAAACTCATATCTCTGTGTGCGTTTATTGCCCTTATCCCTCATGTGTCCTCTCTTAGTACATATTTTCTGTTTAGGCTACCACTGTCACCACATTACTTGGTTGGCACCTTATACATGTGTTACTCTTGATGCCCATCGTTAAAAGTTTGATATACCAAATTTGAATCAGTCTTGCAACAATGTGACATGTTTCATTTCAAATAATCCATCGTACTTTCCTTTTTCTTGTAAGAGTTGCTCCACCAAATTCTTCCTTTGTGGGTAATTATCTAATCTGCAGGTGTTTCTAGAGGAATTCCTTTCTGTTCAAATTATCTGATGTATCCTAAATATTATCCAATTCACTTTTCCTTTGACCAAAAACCTGGATTGAAAAAATGAACTCGTTTTAATAATGTTGCATTTTATAAGCAGGCCGTTTGTTTAAGTATCAAGTTATTTTCTAGAAGGATCAAATAACGGCTACTCGAATAGCAAATACAAATGTGCAATTCTCTGAAAGGGGGGCCTGTTCTGGTATATACTCACATTTAATTTATTTGTTCATATTCATCAGTATTTCATAAGACTAAATTTCACAATACACCTACTGCAGGGTCGCATTTACCAAGGCAAAGAGACCCCCTCAAGTTGTAGCACTTTTCCAACCCATGGTTGTTTTGAAGGTATTTCCTAACTGTTTAATTTTTTACATGACCTAACAAATGTGCAAATATTAGATAAGATGTAAACCTATCTGGTTTCCATTTAATCATGCTAACAAAAGTCTTTTTGATTCACTTATCTACAGGACCGCCTTAACTCAGGTTATAAGTAGTTCCTTGTAGCAAAAAAATTAAATGAGGACACATATAGCTTTGACGTCGCCTCTGGTGTATCAGCCCACAATAATAAAGTACTTCAAATTGATACGGTGAGATTATGATTAACAGCTTTTCTTCTTATCACTGTATTTCAGTGCCACTGTTCATCTATCTTTATTGGTGGCTCTATTAGAATTTGGTTCAACTTTGTTTAGATACTGCTATTCGGAAAATAGGACAGCAATTTTCTTACTGGGAAACACACCGCTAGCCTTAGGCAGGCTTTGGTTGGGTATCCTCGCAAAGCCGGCATTGTTGTCATTTTCTTGTATCAATACATAACTGATACAACATGATATCACTACATAACTAATATAAGTGACACAACTAATACAACATGAGTCAATACATATCCTATATGTATCTTGATATTGCAAGCCTCATCTTATCACCAATGTTACTCACTCCCTCACGTGAAGCAAGCATAATTGGCAGAAGCGTATCTGGAGGAGCATTGAAGAAGAGAACAGTTGCAAGGTTTCATGTCAAGAGTAGTTTAGATAGTTTGTTTTGTTAACCGTTGGAGTTGAAGGTCTCTTAATTACTAGTACTAGGATAGATAGTATTTTTATCGGTGCATGCTTTAGCATGGTCCAGATGTAGTGGATAAAAGTCAAAAGGGAACGCTTACATAGTTATTAGTCACTAGTTGTTATGCTAGTTAGTAAAGCAAAACTGAACATGTCTTCTTCTTTATTTATTTTTCTTTTCATTCTTTTCTCTGTCTTGTCATATTACAGTCTTAAGAAATACACAAGTTACATATTCGAAATCTATTTAAAACATTATATGGTATGGAATCAAAGCTAATTCCTAGTCCTCTTCCTCTATTCAGGTTGCTACTTCTTTATTCTCACCTGACTGTTTCCTGCTACAATCTGGCAATACTTTATTTAATTTAACTGGCATGGAAGCTCTAGCACATTTGAGCAGGAACAGTGGGTTGTTAAACTTGCTATAGCTAAATGTGCAATTTGTCAACTAACTGATTTCAATGGTCAAATCTCTTTTTTGTACACTGGCCTCCTAGTACATTTTGTGTATTTTTTCTGAACTTCTTGTTATAATATGATTTTGTATATACATGAAGTGTAATAGAAAGCAAATGAGCCTGCATGCATCAGGAAGGCTATATTTCATACAAGTAGTTTTAGTTTAAGCAGAGAGGTTTGGAAATAACCAAAACGTTAGTTGATCTTTTATTCTCTTTCACATTCTTAATATTTAGTTAATTTTTGATTAGCCTAGGACCACATTGAAGCATGCCAAAGAAGGAACAGAAAGCTCTGCATTTTGGATTGCTCTTGGAGGTAGACAGAGCTTTAAAAAGTTATACAAGATACTGTTCGAAAGCGTCATTTGTAGACATATTCGTTTACCAAAGAATTGTGGATAGTACCTTTCCAAAATGCAGAAAACGAAAAAAAAAACTATTTCCTATTTTGTATGTTAACTTCGTTTTTTAAATTGGTCGTTTTCGAGAATATAAATGTGCCGTTTTCATTTTTGGTTGTGTTTGTACCAAAATTAGACACAATACTTTTTGGGCATGTTTAAAGAGATCAAAGTGAAGAATATAAATAAAAAATGAGGTTAATCTGACAAAAACACCAAAACAAACAAACAGAAGTATAAGAACATAGAGATTTAAAGTGGTTCGGCGTTGTAGCCTACGTCCACTATAGAAAGTTTGATGTGTTATTGATGATTCTCGCTGGATACAACTGATTACAACATTACACTCAAGATACGATGGAGATTTCGGCAGAGTATCGGTCTAGAAGAGCCAAAAATCCATTTTTTGAAGGCCAAGGGCTGCTATTTATAGATGTAGGTTGAAAATATTTGGCTCAAATCTCGAAAGACTCCTTCTCTCACGTGGGAGGGCCCACTAGATCGATCCGAGGTGGATTGGGATCGATCCCCGATCGATACGTATGAATTTTGTATCGATCCAAAACAGCTCCATTTGGGTCGATATTGATCATGGACATTCTTGAGGTGGTATGCAAGCTCCTGTGAAAATTTGGTGGCATTTGGATTTGTAGATTTTGATTTATGATCGATCCAAATTTGCATTTGCAAGACATTGTTGAGTTCGTATCGCTCTGGTTCGTATCCATGTTGGCATGTATCGATCAGATGACGGGGTGCTATATTCTAGGATCGATCCAGTTTTCATGCCGAGTGACCGAATCTTTCATTTTTGTAGGATTTGTTCGCAACGACCTAGAATTATCCCTTACGTATCGATAGTTGTCGCTCTATTTTGTATCGATATTTAAGATCATTTCGTATCAATAGCCTCTACCCTAATTTGTATCGATATAGACTTAAACTCTTCGAATTGATTGAAGATCGACTTCATATCGATACCTTTTAGGGGTTGCCTGTATCGCTTGTGGGTGGTATGCTTCGTATCGATCGTTGACCGATCGGTACGAACTATGTAAATGATGATCGATACGAGCTGTGCACTAGTGGAAGCAATACGAAATGTCACTAGGTGATGGATACGAACTGGAGTAGGTGTGATGGATACGAAGTGGTGCCTCTTCCATGGATACAAAGTGGCGCTCTCTTGATGGATACGAACCAGATGCGTTTCATTTTAGACTTGATGGATACAAATTTGCATGGATACAAATAGTGTTGATTTTTTTGACCTTGATCGATCAATATCTTGTGCATACAAACTCCGATTGACTTTAGATTTGAAACCTTGACTCTCATAGTTTTACTTGTACCACATTGATTATAGTTCGATCCGGATTCGGACAAATTTACCATTATCCATAGTAGACCTATTTGTAACCGATCTTCAAGGATGATCTGTCTTTGGTTTTCAGATCATTTCTTGGTGTCACGGCCTTACCAAAAGGCTGAATAACATTTGCTCCCCAATGTACATCGTGTGTAAACATGATGTGCTTTGAAAAGCTGCGACCTCTGGTCCGAAAAGTTTTGCCCGATTCATTGAACAGTCCTTGTATTTTCGTCAAAAGATGTAACCTTTCTTTGATTCTCGATAATATAAATATGAATTGTTGCCAATGATTGTACAGTGCAATGTTGTAACTGAGTGTCGAATGTTAGCAATCTGTTGTTCGTCGTTGTAATTGTCACCAGGTGAGCATTTAACTCCTGTGAATTTTTAAAATTTAATGTTAGTTCACCTGACTCCCATTAATGTTTGCATATTCATGAGTCGTTGTCAAGATTTTTTATAGAGTTCCATATCTATCCTCTTTTGTATCGATATGAAATTCGAGTTGTAACAACGCTTGATGGTCGTTTTAGTGTATCCCTTTGTATTGATCCTCTTCTGGATCGATGTGAGAAGTTGAAATTTATCTTCGTATCAATAGTGATCAACACGAATTAGTTGGCCCTTCAAAATAATTCGTATCGATGCATCTCTGATGGGTTCGAACGGTTCAGATAAGTCATTGCTTTGTGTTTTGTATCGATAGCCTGATGGATACGAAAAGCTTTATCTCAAATCAGTCATGGATGGATACGAAGGAGGTTCCTGAATCGATGGCCAATGGATACGAACAGGTCATTTCGTGTCAATTATGGTGTAGACCTCTTCAACCGATCAGTTTGTACTGGGATACGAATCGACACTTGTCTTGGGCCAAACCATATATAAATGCTTTTCGTACTTAGAAAATTCTTTCACTTGTTCATTTTGCTTCCAGCTCTTCGTATCGATTACACAGCCAAGAAAAAGAAATTGTTTTCGTTCCCAAATTACTCAACTCCATAATTCTTCGAATTAGCTGCCTAAATTAGGTAACTAACCAACAATCTCTCATTATAAATGACAAGACTCGAGCTTTAATGCATTCCATTCATATTTGTGGCCAAGTTTGGTAAAGAGGAGGCTGGAGATGGTCAGAGTAAGGTCAAGGAAGGAGGAGATGGTTCATGTGTTGCTTAAGTCGAGCGGAGAAGATGAAGTGTAGATAGATACGTAGAAGCCTCTCGTATCGATCTTGGATGAAGGGATACAATTTGGACCGATCTAGACGCAGTAGAACTTCGTATCGATTGATAGAAGCGTTTCGTATCGGTAGATGGTGAACTTTCGTATCAATCAACTAATGATGTCCTTCGTATCGATCCAGAGCGATCGATATGAAATCTAGGGTTCAGTGATCGATACAAAGCAGAGGGAATTTTGCATCAATATGAAACGACTTTCGTGTGATCGATTCACAGCATTGTTCCATGATCGATATGAATCATAGATTCCTCCGATAGATAGAAGCTATGCTATTGGTGAGCGATACGAACTGACTTTATGGGTGATCGGTATGAATTGCTTCCTCTTGATCGATACAAATTATCCATTTATGGATCGATCCAAGCTTGAACTTGATGGAGATTAAACCCTTTGCATGCTTGAACATTTAACTCCGATGAACTTCTGCCTTACATAATTGGACTTAACTGTTTCACTGTATATTTAACTACCTTTTGAAGCTCATCGATGGAACTGTAACTTGACAAATTTGACGAATTTAACTTGGATCGATCTTTAAAGTCCGGATGGCACGTGTGTGACGGTCAGCGATGATGGTCACTCCGTTTGAATTTCGAAGTCTTATCGTTTAAACATCTTTCAAATCTTGTATAATCTCTTAAGTAATATGTGGCACTGCACTGCATAACACATTCACGCACTTCACATTGGGGAAATACGGGTTTATTGTCGTCCAACGATGATTTTTGCTGAGTTGAATAGTTATGGAACCTGGAAGTTCACAATCGTAGGAAGTTTAGAGTCGACCCCTTCCTGTAATTGAAATGTCGGTTATTGCAGCCGACGTTATTAGCCCTGCTCCGAATGAATTCCAGGAGTAGTCTTTATCACACACCCATAAGATTTCACTCCTTCCAATATTTCTGAAGATATGTTAGGCAGGATTTGCCTAAGGCATGAGTTATCGTTAAATGAAGTCTTATTACCAGGACCACAGGATGGAGCTCACACTCCTTTAGAAGGGTAAACAACTTGTAATAGATTTATGTGTGTAGCTGTGACACCCCCATGTAATCAATTCATCCGAGAAGTTCTACTTTTCTTGAGGATCGCTCCATCCCAATTGCATCCAAATGGGTATGCCCTGTTGAATAGTTTATTCATCGTCTTCATGGAGCACCTTTTTCGACCCTCAACTCCAGAGGAAGTCAGATATTTGTTTAACATAAAGAGTCGAGGAGATAATCCGTCACTTCACTTTCTCAGAGGCGGTTAGGAACTGTCAGATCGTTTTTGGGGCTTGGAGGAAGCTGAGCTATTTCAAGACCAAATGGTTCTACGTTCGGTGTCCAACTGGGTTTGCCAAACGGTAGCTTGCAAGAGGTAAGTTCCCCAGCCTCTTTGTTGATTAACTGGATAATAGCAATCGGTGTCGAGTCTAACATTTTCTTTCTTTTGTAGCTTCAATTTCACGACCTGAAGGTGCCCAGTTTAAGGAGATAGTAAAAGTTCTTCAAGAGGTGCCCGTCGAATACAGAGAGATCGATGAAGTCCTTATGGACAAGAATCTGGTTGTTTTTGGGCTAATTGACAGAGATCAAAGCATTGGACTCGTGGGGGTTCTTAGGACGGCTCCGGTGAGGCAAGCTCGAAGGAGAGCTCCCGGGATAGTAATTATTGAACAAGACGGTAATAAGAATATGTCTGCTGGAGATGAACCCACGGTTGAGCCTTCGCAAAGTCCTCAATCTTTAGATCGGAAGAGAAGAGGCAAGTCTACCGCTTGAAAATCTATAAGGTGAAAATCCATCATAGTCTCGCTATCTGCTACTAGTTAAGAGATTCCTCCTTTGGATGGAGAGCTTTTATGCGGGACTGACGGATATCCTTGTTCCGGATGGCCTTTGTACCAAGATACCAGGTTAGATGGGCTCCAAAGCGCCTTAGAACATAGGACAGCGAACTCCTCCAAGTACGACTATTACAACCGGTTGGTTAGGGGGTCTGTACGTGCATACACACACTTCATAGAACCACACAATTTCTAATCACAAGCTATTCATCTTTGAAGATTACCAAATTTGTTTCTCTTTTTATTTTACAGATACGATGTCGAGGTGGGGATCTATGCTTGGTAGTCTCCTTGCTGCGCGCCATTCATCTAGATCATACTCTAAGCCTCGCAGACGTGAGGCCGATAGAGAACGCGATCGCGACTACTCCAGTCAAGAGACGGAGCGCTACGAGAGGAAAAGGGATAGGGAGAGGCAGTATAGGCGTCGTTCCCAGTCCTGCTCTCCGCCACCTAGAGGTTCAACACAACCTTCTGGCTCTGACAAACAACCCTTAGAATCTTCACATCAATTACCACCTTCTCAAACTTCAAGGCCCGATGAACAACATTTGAGGACCGAAACTGAGACCCCCATCATCACTGAACAAGCCGTTATAGAACCCACCGGGAAGGAGCGATTAGAATCGCTAAGTTGAAAAGAGATTTCTCGAATGTCTACTTTGACGGCTTCATATTTCCTCCACATTTAAAGAGAATTCCCAATGAGACAGAACAAACGATGCATGACTACATATACGATGTTTATGGCCTATATCGAGAATGGATGAAAATCGCAGAGAAAGTATCAGCGGTGGCCTTTGAGCGGGCGACGACAATCGAGAAACTAGAAACCGATCTCGCTCAGAGGGACTGTATAGTGCAAGTGCTCACTGCTAAGAACAACACTCCGAGGAACTTGGAAACAGAGGCCTTGAAGAAAGTCGATGACACGAACAAGAAGATGGAGCAAATGATGCAAGAGCACCTAACTTTGGTCGATGATATGGGCCACAGAAATGCCACCATCACAACCGAAAGAGATAATGCGCTCAAGGAGCTCAATGAGCTTAAGGCGAGGTATGATGAGATAGTCAAAGAAAAGGAAGACGCTAATAAGGCTGCCCAAGAGGCATGCGATCAAGCCGTGGAACTAAGGAATGAGTGGGATGCGGCTATACTAAAGATGCAAGAAGCCGAGGCTAAGGTTGAGACTAAGGCCGGAGCGGTAGAGGCCAGGCTAGAGGGTGACATTGAGCATCTCCTCATTACATATAATGTCAATGTTCTGAAGCATCGAAATCTGAGCTGGCTCGAAGATTACCCATCACATCTGTATAATGCTTGGTGCCGCTTGGTTGAAGATGAAAAGACGGATCACCACACATCATTATTGATGAGTTTGAACTAGAGAACCGAATATTGACCGAGGATGAAAGAAATGTTCTCTATGATGCCATTGTCATAATTGAAAAGGAAAAGCTCGCTGCTCCGCTTCTGGAAGTTGGATAAGGGTCTGGAGATGAACATAACGAAACGAGTTCTGAACTGCTTGCAGCAACCCAACCCGAACCTAATTCTACAGTAGATCCTCCAGTTATGCCTTCTTATGATCCCGATCAACCGAGTTTGGCTTTGGTTCGCAAGCATATTCCTGAAGGTGCTCCGGCTCCACCTGCGAGCCAATATGAGGAAGGTATTCTTGACACTTCGTGTATGTTTTAAAAGTCGGGAGTGTTATCAAAAGAAGTCACTAATATTTTTATTAACTCCATTCAGCTGTAGGGGATGCACCGACCATGCCCCTTGCAACCTAAGAGCAGCATCAAGAGAAGGAGGCCATTATGACAGAGGCGACGACCACTACAGTTGCCACTTCGACTGGGGAAATTCATGAGTGTGCTTTTATCTTTAAAGAACAAGTGGTGGAAGAACTCCTCGGTCCTCAGAGTGATCCACTTACTGACTTGCCTTTTGTCATGGGCGAAAGTGTGTTCACAGCTAGCTCTTCGGCCCCAACTGGCGGCATCCTAGCAGATACCCAAGCAGCTCATGATGAGGTGATAATGGCGGAGATTAGTGCCAAAATGGAAAGTGACACGCTGGATAGCATTATTGGAGGTGGTATGGCAGGTCCTATCCCGACCGCTTTACGTATGATCTCTCCAGGCGGTATAATCATCGTCACTGGTGTACCCCATGTGTCTTCTCATATAGAAAGTGCCCCCGTTCCTCCGACCATGCATTCTAAAAGTATTCCCGTGAGTTTGGAGAGGAGACCACCATATGTACCCCGGCTGGGGACCAACCGGGTAAAGGCAAGAGTTCAAAAAGGCACCACAGCGGTAGCTTCAGTGGATCGATGCCGAAGGGGAAGAAGAAGAAGAAGAGACATGAGGAGAAGGCATGTCTCTTTGTGTCCCTTTTTGGTAGATAGGTAGGAATTCTTTTTTGCTTTCTGTAGGCTGTGTATAGGTGCAGTTTCGGCCCCTACTAATAGGAATTTTTGGAATAAGCTTTTTTCGTACTTATTTTGTTTCCAAGGATTAGATGAAATAAAATCTCCTTTTGTTTTTAGCATAACTCCGAGTTTATTTGCTTAAGTGTTTCGGCACCTGAATTTTTATTCAATACACTTGTGAAGCTTTAATCTCTGGATAGAACTTGTGTTCGGCTGTTAAGTTCCAGAGTCATGGCTTCGAGTCGTAACCAATCGTTAAGTCGAGTCCTAATGTTGTACTATCTCAATCAGTAGTTGGTGCTCGATTTATGCCCCCAGTCTTGGGGATGAATTGAAGTGGCTGGACGACAGTTGCTTTCCGCCTTTGACGCTTTTGATTTAACTCAGTCGAAACCAAGTTATAGTAATGAGCCCGAGTGGTCGGATCACATTAACTCATTTATTAATAATCACATCCACACTCTGGGGATCAAACTTGTGTGCTAGTGATCGGTTGTGCCTGCTTGATGTTTAAAGTTACGTCCACGCTTCGGGGATTGATGTTATTTTATGGGCGGTCAGCCACACTCGCTTTAATAGTCAGAATTGCGTCCATACTCTAGGGACTTAGGTTGATTTGTGGGTTGTCAGTCACACCAAATTTGTGGTTTATACTCCGGTCTGTGCTTTGGGGACTTAGAGTTAGTTAATGGGTGGTTGGTTCATGCCTGATTAACGTTTATACCCCAGTCCATGCTTCGGGGACTCAGACTTTGTTGTGGGTGGTCAGTCACACCCAATTAATGTTTATACTCCAATTCGCACTCTGGAAATCTGGAATTAGTTAACAGACGATCGACCATATCTTTTTTGAGCTTTGGGATCTCGTTTGCACTTTAGGAACGATAAATTGGTTAGGATCGCGGATGGTCGGGTCATGTCCACCCTTAGCGAACAAGCAAAGTCGTAGATGGACGGATCCATCCTTCTCGAGTTTAGATCGCACATGGGTGAGTTCGTGGGTGGACGGATCCACCCTCCTCAATCCCAGGATTTTAAGTTTATACTTCGGCTCGCACTTTGGGAATCGGAGTTAGTTAGAGGATTGTCGTGTATCAATCCCTTTTGGCTTTGTGTGGTAGCTTGCCCCCGAGCTTGGGGTTTCACTTAGCGAGTGACCGGTTGTACTCCCTATTTGAATAAGTCTCACCATGTGTAGTTAATGCCCCGCTATTACCCCGCTATAACCCAGCTATATCTCATAGCGGATTTCTACCACTACGATTTTTCATATAGCCCCAAAATATAGCATTTCCGCTTTAATCCCCGCTATTTCCGCTATATCTCGTTATTCCTGCTATATTTTGCTATTTCCGCTATATCCTCTTTAATAAAATGAATTAAAAAATTGGATTTATACACTATAAAAACTATGAAACTAATTTATTTGATTTAATTTTTAATATATTTTCAGAAATGAAAATACTCTAATATTCTACTAAATTCAATTACGTTATATAACAGTTTTACGTTTATTTAAAATATATTCGCACATGTTTTTTGTTTAAAATTATTTATGTATTAATTATAATTCAATTGAATGATAATTTTTCACTAAATTACCATTTATATTTTTGTAAAAGCATTAAGTACGAGTTTTATATGCTATTTTAGAGTCATCCGCTATATCCCGTTATATCCTTGTTGTATCCCCGCTATGCCTTTTTGCACCTCTACCGCTTTGAATCTGCCGAGCGCTTTAACTGCACAGGTCTCACCGTAGGATGGAACTTAGCTCTTCGTGCATTGTGATGGTCGCATGACGCATTTCAAGAATCACTACTCTAGCTCGAAGAAATAGCATTTTATTGCTAAAATAAGAAAGTATGGCAAAGTTAGTTGCCTTATTACAAGTTCAAATTTCAAAATGCATAAACAAGTTGTAAATGAAAAGTAGGCTAAATGAATAAACAAAGCCTGTTATGTGTAGTAGCGATGGAGACTCTCGCTGTTCCAAGCGCTCGGCAAAGTGAGACCATCAACAGTCGATAATTTGAATGTGCCAACTCCAAGTCTCCATTCAACAACATGCGGCCATTTCCATGTTGGCTTCATGTGCGAAGGAACTGGATAGATTCCCTTGAGTACGAGATCACCAAGTTTAAAGGTTCTAGGTCGAACCTTAGCATTGTATAATCGGATGACCCGACTCTGGTGCGCGGCTGCCCTCAAATTAGCCTCTTCACGCTTCTCATCTAATAAGTCCAGAGGTTCGGCAAGCAATATGGCATTTGTCTTTGGATCATAGTAAGTCACACAATGAGATGGTACTTCTAACTCGACCAGAATGACGGCTTCTGAGGTAGGAAATTGAAAATGGAGTGTGGTTGGTCGTGGACTTGTGCGTATTTCGATATGCCCATAGGGCCATGGGAAACTCATCGACCCAATTTCCTTCGGCCTTCTCCAGTCGCTTCTTCAGAATGGATTTGATAACTTTATTAACAGCTTCGACCTATCCATTCCCTTGAGGGTAGGCAACTGTTGAGAACTTCTTCTGAATATGGAGACGTTGATAGAAGTTCTTGAACTCGGCACTATCGAATCGGGTTCCGTTGTCGGTGATAATGGTATGTGGGAGGCCAAATCGAAAAATAATGTTGCATACTAAAAAGTTGATTGCTTTCCATCGTGATGGCGATAAGGGGCTCAACTTCTGCCCATTTGGTAAAGTAGTCAACTGCAACGATGGCGTACTTCGCGCCATCTTTAGCCAGAGGTAGGGACCAAATTGTATATATGCTCATATAGAAAACGACCATGGACTGACCATTTGAGTGATTTTTGTAGGCGGAGCTCTTGGAATTCAAGCATGCTTTTGGCATCTATCGCATTTCTTGGCGTAATCTGATGCATCTCGTTTCACCGTCTGCCAACAGTACCCATATCGAATTATTTTCTTAGCAAGGGCTTGCCCTACTATGTGATCGTCGCATTCTCCCTCATGCACATCATGTAACACTTGTTTGATTTCTTCATGGGCGATACATCAGAGTAAAGGAATATAGTATCCTCTCTTGTACATGACTCCATTCTGGATAATGAATTGTGAAGCTTCTTGGAGAACTTGTCGTTTCTCACTTCTCCGTTCAGGAAAAGCTCCGTGTTCTAGATAGTTTCTGAATGGGGTCATTCATGACTACTTTTCGGGCGTTGCCTCACGCACCCAGTCTATCTCCATATGGTCGATACTCGGAGAGGTAAGTGCCTCAATGGGGACAAGTTCCATTTGCTGTGCTTCACCGGTGCTGACTATTTTTGCCAAAGAATCCGTCTTCTGATTGTGCTCTCGGGGTACGCAATGAATATCATAGTAGTCGAACCAATTCAATATTTCTTGAGCCCGAGCAAGGTAAGCAACCAATCTTTGATCCCTAGCTTGGTATTCGCCTCGAACCCACCATACTACCAGTTGCGAGTCGCGGTAGATCTCTACAGCAATATTCTCAAGTCTCTGGAAAGTCTGAATACAGTGGGTAAAGCTTCATATTCGGCCTCGTTATTAGTTGCATGGAAATTGAACTTCAAGGCATAGCATATGGATTGACCTTCAGGTGTTTCAACGGTCGTTTGATGCACCATTGGTATAAAAATTCCATATGTATTTAGGAGATTCACTAGTTTCGGGCAAGTACTCTGGAAAGCTGAATTCAGTAATGAAGTCTGCCAAAACTTGTCCTTGGATCGCTCGTCTCGGTATATAAGCAATATCAAATTGACTCAACTCGATGTTCCACTTGAGCAACCTACCAGACGTCTCAGGTAACGTAAGGACTAGTCGTAATGGCTGGCCGGTGTAGACTGTGATCAGATGGGCTTGGAAATATGGACGAAGCTTTCTCGAGGCAACGACAAGGCAATAAGCTAGTTTTTCTAACTTTGGGTAATTCCTTTCTTCCCCAGTCAATCGTTTGCTGACATAATAGACTGGTCGTTGGACCTGATCCTCCTCGTGAACTAATGCGGCACTAACGGCGTTTGTTGAAACCACCAGATAGATGTACAGTCTTTCATGATCAACTAGCTTTGACAGAATAGTGGCGTCTTCCGGTGTTGAATCAATGCTCGGAATGCGCCTTCACACTCCTCAGTCCATTCAAAGTTTGTTTTCCTTTCCTGATTAGATCGAAGAAAGGAATGCATTTATCAGTGGATTTGGAAATGAATCTTCTCAAAGCTGCCACCTTCCTGTTGAGGCTTTGTACTTGCTTTATAGTTCTGGGAGTCTCGAGATTCTAAATCGCCCAGATCTTTTCAGGATTAGCTTTAATGCCTTGAACGATGACAATGAATCCAAGGAACTTTCCGGACGTGACTTCGAAGTGACACTTCAACGGGTTGAGCTTCATTCGGTACTTTAGGAGGATGTTGAGAATTGTTTCCAGATCTTTAACGTGATCGACGGAGAGCCCTGACTTTACAAGCATATCGTCCACATACACCTCCATAGTTTTCCCGATTTGATTAGCAGACATTTGATTGACAAGTCTTTGATAGGTCGCCCCAGCATTCTTAAGTCCGAACGACATCGCTTTATAGCAATGGAGT
This sequence comes from Allium cepa, assembly GCA_030765085.1. NCBI lineage: Eukaryota > Viridiplantae > Streptophyta > Magnoliopsida > Asparagales > Amaryllidaceae > Allium > Allium cepa. The sequence goes on along the minus strand of CM060934.1, from coordinate 949,244,131 downwards.
CCAAGGTTGGTGACAAAGCTAGTATGCTTTTGATTGGGTAGGTGCATCGATATCTGATTGTAGCCGGAATATGCATCCATAAATGACAAGAGGTCGTGCCCGACCATTGAATTTAAAAGCTGATCAATTCTGGAAAGCGGAAAGCTGTCTTTAGGGCATGCTTTATTTAGATCTAAGTAGTCCACACAAGTTCTCCATTTCCCATTTGGTTTCCCAATAAGCACTGGGTTGGATATCCATTCTGGATATAATGCATCTTGGATAAACCCGTTCGTCTTGCGTTTACCCACCTCTTCTTTCAGGGTGGCAGATCTTTGAATCCACACCGTGCCTTTTCTGTTTGACTGGGACATACCGCGGGTCAATATTTAATGTGTGGCTCGCGATGTCTAGTGAGATCCCACTCATATATGAGTGTGTCCCAGAAAATGCGTCGAGGTTTGCTAGGAGAAATTCGGCCAATTCCTTTCTTACCTGTTGGCTTAGTTGAGATCCGACCTTTATCGTTTTGGAGTTGTCATCAACATTGATTGGAACATTGATCGTCAACTCTGCCGGGGAAGCTTGACCATCTTTGACTTCCTCTTCAGTATCATCATCCCTTGTATCAAGATCATTTGGGAATTGGTTAAGGCGCCCGGGCCAAGGCTCAGGCGTTAGCTGTCAATTATTAGTAAAAAGGACGTAGAGAGATTCCTCTACGTCCTTATCCTTCTCCTTCCACTACGTCTACCGCAACTCAGCAACATAGCAGGCGCATGCAGCCGCCTGATCTCCGTGAACAACTCCAGCCCCATTATCGGTGAGGAACTTAAGAGTTAAGCACCATGGGTAAATGGCTGCCCTGAATTCAACTAGGGTCGGTCGGCCCAAGAAAGCATTATCAGAGAATTAATATCCAACACAACAAATTGTTGCATCCAGACTCTCCAGCGATCTCCTATTCCTAACTCCATTAGTAATTCCACCATCCCAGTGGGTATCGTTGCACTTCCATTAAATCCATGTATGCGAGATTGGCACGACATTAAGTCCTTCGCTTCCATTTTCATATAGTCACATGCTCGTTTGAAAATAATATTTACGGAGCTTCCACTATCTACCAAGATTCTCTTCATCCAAGCAGGACCTACTTGAGCTGATATGACTAATGGATTAATGGTGGGGGCTTCGACTTTATCGGCATCTCTGTCTCGAAAACGAATGTCGTCTGTCATCGTCTTTTTTTGTTTCACTGGAACCCCATCATCAAGATTACTGCAACAATCGAAATCAACATGCCTAATCGAACTGGCATACGACTCTGTTTCCCTCCAGATCCGATCTGCTAGATGAGGACCACCACTAACTGTGATAATAACCAACCTCCCACCAGTACGCATGGGTTCCTCCTGTGTAGCATGATTCTGAACTTGATTCTAGTTTAATGGGCCTGCACCTCCAGCCTGCGGTGCTCGAACAAATTGTTCCAACTTCCTCTCTTATATTTACTTCTCAATAATGTCATATAAATGGCGACACTCATTGGTATTGTGGCTATGACAATTATGGAATCTATAGAATTTTCCATTTTGAATTTTCTTTTCAGATGCTTGCTTCGGAGCAGGCTTATTATATTAGCCAGTATTACAGGTCCGCAGATAAACATTCTCCAGTGATGTATTCAATGGGGTACACTAGTCAAACATCGGAGCTCTGCATCGTGGTCCATGATTTTGATCTCGCTTCTTACCATGACCCACATTGCCTTCTTGCTGATTCTGCTTATTATGTATATTCAACTGCACTTTACCGAAACTATCACCGGTTTGTTCCACAACAACGTTACTTTGGATGCCTTCGACACTAGGACCCACATCGTTCTGCTTCCTAGATCGTATGGTGTCTTCCCTTCTCAAGTTCTGGGCCGCCTTAGCATAGAAACGATCCGACAATGTGGGTGGCTTCCCAACCAACCAATTGCCAAATTCGAAATCGGGGTCGATTCCCTTAGTCAATGCCATCAAGATTGAATTATCATTTGGATTGCTGACCTCGGCACAGGTAGCATGTAACCTTTCCATATAATTTAGGTAGCATGAAACCTTTCCGTATAATTTTTGAATATCTCTCCTGGAGCTTGAGTGACGCTAGATAAGGTGTTAACATCCTTCGGCCTCATGACGTGCATACAAAATTGTTCAATGCACTTGGTTGCCGACTGATCAAAGCATGAAATGGATCGAGGTGGAAAACGAGTAAACCACATAATTGTGATGTCCCTTAGGGAAATAGGAAAGCTTCCATATTTAACCACATCGTCAGCTCGAGCGGCCTTCATGATCCATTCATACTTTAGGATGTGCTGATTAGGGTCTGTGCTTCCTTCAAAAACAAGCAAAGTTAGCATCCTGAATTGGCGAAGTGGTTCAGTATAGAGGATGTCATCAGTGAACGGAGTATGATTTCGGGAGATTCCCGAACTCATTGGTAAGGCCATGACTTTCACGGATTATTTGACGGATCATGGTTGGAATATTTGGCATTTGGATATTCCAAGCCAAGGTTGGTTGGGTTCCACAATGCGAGGACGGTCCAAGCGCGGTCGACGGTCCATGCCTCGTCTCCTTGGTTCCAGGTCTTCGGGCATATAGGCTTCAGGAGAACGATTGTATTGATGAAGGTTTGGATTTGTTCGGCTTTGATTGTCAGCTTCCAAATATATAGCAGCGACGGTGGCATGGCCATCAGTAGTGTGATAAGGAATTGCCCCTCCTTGGGAGGAGGGTCCAGCCTAGTGACTTATAGATGGACCAGCTCCTGCTTCTCCCAGATTCAGAGTGCACTGGTGCCCGGAAGCTTGCGCATAACTTCCATCCAGTCGTAGGTGTGACATCCCAGAAATTTGGGGCAATATCAATTTAATAATCTACATTAAAAATTAAATTAATTTGATTATAATTGTTAATAAGATTTAAATGGATTTAATAATCTCCTTTTAAATAAATATTTAACTGATAATTTATCTTTTAAAAAGCTAATTTAAATTGTTCTATTTATAATGTATATGTATATATTTGTATATATTATAAATAGATAAGCTCTGTTTTAAATTTAATAAATAAAGACATGTTTTCTAATTTTAATATTTCTGATAATTTGGAAATTTGATTTAATTTAGTATTAAGCTATTAAATAAATAACTATATGGTTTTATATACTTAAGATAAATGTTTAATAGTTAAAATTTATTCTAGCTTAAGTTAAATTTAAAATTTATTAACAAAAAGATTGTTTGTTTATTTTTTTAATATAGTTTGATTAAGTAAGTAGTTTATTAAATAAGAGACAATTTCTTTAAAAAAAAAGAGTTTTGTTAATAATGTAATATTTTTATAAATATATTTTTTATATAGATAGGAACTATTATATATATACATATATTTGGGAGAAACTATGGTTTGAAGTTAAAATCAAATCTTTCAAAATTTGTTTATAATAAAATAAATCTTATTTATATTTAACATAAGTAAATGACATAATAAAATATCTTTGAACTTAAAAGAGAAAATAAATAAATAAAATATCTAAACATTAATATGCAGGAAATCAAAGTGAAGTAAGTATAAACAAAGCAAGCAAATTAACAAAGTAAAGCAAAAATAAAATAACGAGCAGGTGGCTTGTAAATAAGATTCAGACAAGTATGAACATGAAGTAATACAAAGTCAAACTAGGCATTGTAAATATGAAGGTAGCCTGTAAATAAGACTCAAGCAAGAAAAGAAAATAAAATGCAAAGCTAAGTAAAATATCTATGGATAAAAATGAGTAATAAGAGACATTAAGTACATTAAAATTAAATGTTTCAAATTCTCAGCAAAAAATTCAGTCAATTCGAACTGTTTTAAAGATCATTTCAACCACCTAATTAAAAGATCTTGCCTGATACAAACAAGAACATAATTGTACCTGCATGTGCTCAACCCAGATTCCACCTTCCTCTATATACTTCTTTATATACATGCCATCTTCTTTAGCTTGTTCAAATCATAGTGAACCCAAAAATATAAAAGTTTTTCTGTTTTGTTTACAACTGAAGCATCAACAACAAAGGTAAGATTAAGTTTCATGTTTTCTGGAATCAAACAAACAGTTTCTAGTTTCAAATTGTTCTCTGTTATTGTCATGTGAGTAACTTCAAATTTTAAATAACTTAAGTAGTAATCTGGTTGCATAGAAATTCTGGAAATATTATGTTTGAATGCCAGTATATATTGGTGCTTTTCTCTGTATTTATATAGGAATGTATGATATCAATGTTCTGTTTAATTCTGGGTACTCTCTGTTCATATTTCCAGGTTCTCATTTGATTTTAGTTCGATATCTCTTGATGTAATCCTTATTTAAGCTTAAGTTTCAAGTGAAACTTGTGTATTTCATCACCAAATTTAGTTTTAAAATTCTTATTTTAGTTAAAGAAATATGGTTTGTCTCTGGTAATCAAAATAACGGACCAAAATTTAAATTAGTGAAAATCCCAACATTATGATTCAATGTTTCAAGCATGCAATCTGAAACTCCATCCAAACTTATGATTTTTAAGATTAAAACTATAATTTTCAGTTGAGTATTGAAGGTGTAGTTTGGGTTTGAACGAAAGTGGGTTATTGTCGATTTGTGGGTGATCAAGTGGACCGGAGTGTTCGGGGTTCTCTGTGGTGAGGGACAGGTGATTGGAGAGTCGAGGAAAAATGGTGGTAGGTGGTGCAGTTAGGCACGGTGGCGACGGCGACGAAATTCTTTTTCTAAACCTAGTTTTGCTATGGTTCAGTTTTGGGTCTCGTTCGCCTTTAATCAGTGATCGAGCTCGACGTGCTCATGGGGACTCGAAGAGGGGATGTGGACGAGGTTGTAGCCGGAGACGCTGGCGTTCCGATGATCGGCAGTGGGAGGACGGTGCGTTGACAGGTTCGAGGTGGTGTTGCTTGAGTTGTTTCCAGGTGTAAATTTAACTCGATTTCGATTTGTGATGCCGTGATAGTTTTGAGCGGTCGCGGTCATGTCTGGAGGTGGTCAGCGACGTGTTGAAGTTCAGGAGGGTGGCCGGAGGTGGCTGGGGCCACGGTGCACGTGCACCGTGCCCACTGTTGTTCTGTAAAGTTTTGTGGGTGCAGAGGGTTTTTGGCTGGGGAAGTACTCGAGTCACTCGAGTAGGTGACTCGAAGCAAGGGGTATGAAGACTCGGTGCAGTTTTTGGTTCGCGCGAGTAAATGGTTGTTCAGGCTTTTGCAGAAACCTGGAAACAAAATTTGATATTTCAACAAATTCCGATGTAACCTATTCAAAAATAAACAATGGATTTAAACTAAGTCTAAATTCAGTTTGCAGTATAAATTCAAACCTATATTTTGAAATTTAAAATAAAGTTTAAATATTTAAATGAGTTTTCAGGTTTACAAACCTGGTAATTTCCAGATTTAAAAAAAATTATTTAAATCTGAAATAAAAGCACTAATAATAGTTTAAATTTGAATTTTAAAAGTATTGATTCAAATGAATATTGAATTAAGGTTTTAAAATAGATTTGGCTTTGAAATTCAAGATTTTAATTCAAGTTGTTAAAGGGAAGTTTAAATCAAAGTTTTTAAAACAAAGATAAATTGATGAATTCGAGTTTACTTCGAATTCAAATCTGAAAAATTAAATCAGTTTTTGTTTTAAAAAAATAAGTTCAAATAAAATAGTTTTGAAAGTAAATTTGTTGAGAAAAGTTTTTAAATGGAAAGTAAATAAATTGTTTAACTTGAACTTGCAAGTTAAATATTAATGTATTTTGGAAATTTAAAGTAGAAATTAATGTTATTTACAAGATTATAAATTGAATTTAAAATTTGATTAATGTTTAAATAAATAATCCTTTTGAATCTTCAATTCAGAATGGAATTTGAATTTAAATTCAAAAATGTAAGGTTCTAATACTCTTTTATATTAATTAAGCCATTAAATAAGAAATAAATTGTCTTAAGAATAATTAAGACATTAAATGATTTAATTAATAAGATAATAAGGGAATGGTGTATTTAATAAATTTATAAATTAATAATTTAGATTAATTTATAAATAAAGATAAATTAAGAAGTAAATTAAGAGATGGTATTAGTTAATAAAGATAATTAACTAAGGATTATTACTTAATTAATTAATTTTAATAATTAATCAGATTAATTAGATAATTATTTGTAAAGTGGTTAAGTGTAATTACTTGATAAAAGTAATTAAGAGATTAATTACTTATTGTAATTAATTTGGATAAAATGATTAATTTAAGTTAATTAATTAAGTTTAATTAATTTAAGAAAATCATTTGGTATATTGATAAGTGTAATTACTTAGTGTATTCAATGAAGCATAATTACTTAGGGAAGTAACTAATGTTAATTACTGAATGTAATCAGTGAAAAATGATGTGATAATGAAGTAATTTAGATAATTACTTTTGAAATTAATCAAAGGATTAATTAATTAATGTATTAATATGAGTAATTAAAGGTAGTTAATTACTGGAACGTTATTAATCGAGGATGATTAATAATTATGTTTAATTAAAGATTAATTACTTAATTGAAGTAGTTTAATTTAAATCTAAATTAGAGATCGTAAATTAATTTAATTAATGATGTAATTAAGAATTGTTTAATTAAGAAATAATTAATAATGTGGTAATTTATTTATGTAATTAATTAAGAATGAATGTAATTAATTATATTTAATTAATAAATAAAGTAATTAAATGTTAATTACTATAAATGATTTAGGATAATTAATCTGTGAAATTAAATAAAGAACTAATTACTTATTGTAATTAGAAGATGATTAATCAATGGTATTTTAATCAAGATAAATACCTAGAGAATAATTAATTAATTTGATTTGTAATTAATTAATGATTGTATAAGCAGGATTTATAGGTAAGTAATTAATTTAATTTACTTTAAATTAATTAGAGATAGGGTAGTTAATTTAATTCATTTTAAATCAATTACAAATGGTATGATTATAAATCATTGCTTATGAATGATATTGATATTTCATTTGATGATTGTGATCTCAGATATGGGATGAGAAATATCTATGTGCTATGGATGTTTGGTTTAAGTATGATGATATTTAATTATCTGTTTAGATGATAATATTGATTATCTGTTTATGATATGATGTGATTATCTACTGTAATTTTGTGAATTATCCATCTGTGTGTATTGATAATATTGAATTGAACTGTTATGACTAAATAGACAACTTGGCTTTAAAAGACACGTTTTGGATTTCGATGAGACCGGGATCGTTTTTCCACATTTGGAACATCCGAAAACCACATCGATTCCAAATTAACGATAGGTCGTGAATCTGAAGTAAAAGATGAAGATTCAGAATGCAAGGGTTATCGTCGTTAACTCTGAGGGTGATTCCAAAATGAGTGTAACGAGATAATGTCTTCTGTTTCGTTCGAACCCGGAACGAACTTGTATGGATTGAATGCTTTCAACACATCGTCAGGTGGGCGATGAGCATTCTAAGAAATATGTTCTGTAAAGGTAATCGTAGCCTCAAGCCTCATCAACCGGGAATGGCTAAAACAGGGGAGGTGCAGCAAGGTTAGGTGGGTCATGCCCAAGCAAGACAAGGATATTCCCCTGTCTAGATGTCCCTTTATTTTCGGCTGTGTGGGCGGTTGATTGCAACAACTGCCGGGGTTATCTTGTTCGACACTGTTCAGTAAGGAATGGTTCGAGCCTTGTGTTGCAGGGGGTCGGGAGTGATCCTCGGTACGTTGATCTGGGCCACGTACTGTGACGGGCGGTACCCCAGTAGTCCTGCCATTGTATGGAATCCACAATCCAATAAGTGCCAACGGTTTTGATTGTATTACCCACTTTGGTGGCTAGTAGCTGGAATTTAATGAATTTAACAATTTCGGCTATTTTCTATTTACTTGAAAACCCTAGACCTATTATAATATCACAGAATTTCTTATCAAATGTTTTGGTTAGCGTAAGGTAAAAACTTACCCATGTTTATTTGTGGGGAGTCTTACGTGATACCTTTTGCTTTCAAAAGGATTTTCAAAATTAAGCAACTTTAACCTGTTACTCACACTAGACCCATGTCTGGCCCGGAGTTTATTTTTGTTTTCATAAACTCTCGGGTACCCAAATTTTTACGGGTAGTCAAGGGATTCAGGTTAGCTTTGACGAATTCTGGAGGAGCAATGGAGCAGGAGGCTTCAGCGTTGTAGATATACATATAGTTCCGCTGTGTTGGTGTCTCTGTGTTGTTTTGTGTATTGAGTTGTATAACTAGATAGATATTTATAACTGTCTAGTATGTGATGTATTATCTGTATAACTCTGATTGATGTTGTATATTATGTAAATACTTATGTGATAATTATAATTTATTCGTTCCGCTGTGAGATTCTGATGTTGTTGTTCTTTCTTCTCTATCTTTTCTATTTTCTCATCCCTTTCTTTCTTCAAGACGATACGGTTTTCTGGGCGTAGGAAGTCGGGTCGTCACAGTTGGTATCAGAGCACTAGGTTGAGTGAATACCTAGGCTCTTGATTGATTTCTTTCCTGAGAGATCGTATTTGTAATTTTGATATATAATATATATTTATTTATTTCTACCTATCTGTTGGGTTACCTGTTCGGGTTTTCCAATATAAGTTATAAAGGTAGATAGGGTGTGGTGTGTGTAACACGACTACCAATGGTTGGAGTTTGAATGTTTGAGGTTGGAAGTGTAATTGTCGAGACTGTAGACCTAATACCGTCTCGAGTGAACTTTGAGTGGTGTAAGGATTTCATCGATCTCTGAAGGAAACCTGTTAAGGTTCGGAGTTCATTTTTGAAGTATAAGTCTGGATGAGCTAGTGTTTGGATCTGTCGGTTGGACAGAAGTAAGTCATGATATCTTGATACATCAAGGTGTAGCAGTTGTGTGATGAGACACAGTGACTATGGATATCTCTGAAGATGTTTCTTTGGAACAAGTTAAGGAAGAGTGTCTGTTTCGGTTGTGGCTGTGTTAAGCTGGATGTTTCTATTTGCTTTGAGGTCCGAGTTTCTCGAAGAGCTTTGGATTAGGAAGTCTTCTGGCTTAGCAGTTATTCTTGGGGTAACTTCAGAAGCAGCAGAGTAGATCCATTTCTTCGATGGATTGGCCACATAAGCGTAAGCTGTTCTGATTTGTAAAGAGAGAGCAGTATCTTTGGAATTAGGCTGGATTGATCGCAAAAGTGACTTGCGATAGTTTGAATCTTCTCTTATGTTTCAGAGATTTTTCTGGATGTCTTCAAGAAGTCAGAGATTTGCTAACAATTGGAGATTGAGTTTGGTATCGACTGGATTCCAAGAGTGGTATCGATGGATCAGCTTAGTAATAGGATGATTTTTGAGTTTGGTGAAGTAGCTCAGATTTTGGAGGAACTTCAGAGTTTCTTTTTGATCTGCGGAACCCTAATGATGGAATGTGTTGTCCAGTCTGTGTTTGACTTCAGCATTTTCATCTGTTCAATCAGAGTTGCGCAGCGAAAGCATGGTGGCAGCTGTTTTAGTTTGGAAGCAAATGATGTTTCAATGTTTGGATTGGAGAGTTCTACATGAAATTTTTCAGGATCTGAGGCCAGTTTGGAATGCACCTGTCTATCTTTTCCGGACAAGAGAAGTGAGTTCTGTTTTTCGATAGTGGAATAGAGTTGTGTTTTGAGTTTTTGGTCGATCTTGGAAAGGTCATTTTGTTGGATTGTTTGGTCCAGTTTGTTTCTAAGGCATCAACAAGATTGAGCTAATCAGTAAGGATGTAGGCAGCACAGGATCGTCCGAAGAGTTCTGTGGATAAGAGACGGAAGAGTTTGGATTCCGAAGTCGGAGATTTGATTTCGGATAAGTGTTTGATCTTCAGGATTGAATTGTCAGTTTGGATAACTGGAATTCGTTGTGTTTCACGTATCTCTGAGGGAGTACGTGTAAGATCTATCCCTGGTTATAGAACCAGCAAGAGTTTTGGTTGTTGATTCAGACTTGTCTATAGTCTGATATCCTGTCTTATTTTGTAGATCTAGATGAGTGGAAGCTCCGTAGCTTAGTAGTATTGTTTGTTTGGATTCTATAGAGTGAGTAACCCAGTATTTATACTTGGGAAAACTCGAGAAAATTTTATCCGGAATCTTGTCTGAATAGTTAGATTTGTTTGTTTGGCCGAATTGGTTGCTATGATTGTTAGCTTATGGTTGATATGTGCTTGTGTTTTAAAATAAATATTTAATTAGATTATTAAATTACCTTTGTTTTAAACTTCGGGGACAAAATTCTTTTAAGGGGGGAGGAATGCGACATCCCGGAAATTTGGGGCAATATGAATTTAATAATCTACATTAAAAATTAAATTAATTTGATAATAATTGTTAATAAGATTTAAATGGATTTAATAATCTCCTTTTAAATAAATATTTAACTGATAATTTATCTTTTAAAAAGCTAATTTAAATTGTTCTATTTATAATGTATATATGTATATATTTGTATATATTATAAATAGATAAGCTCTGTTTTAAATTTAATAAATAAAGACATGTTTTCTAATTTTAATATTTCTGATAATTTGGAAATTTGATTTAGTTTAGTATTAAGCTATTAAATAAATTACTATATGGTTTTAAATACTTAAGATAAATGTTTATAGTTAGAATTTATTCTAGCTTAAGTTAAATTTAAAATTTATTAACAAAAAGATTGTTTTTCTTAATATAGTTTGATTAAGTAAGTAGTTTATTAAATAAGAGACAATTTCTTAAAAAAAAGTTTTGTTAATAATGTAATATTTTTACAAATAGATTTTTTATATAGATATGAACTATTATATATATACATATATTTGGGAGAAACTATGGTTTGAAGTTAAAATCAAATCTTTCAAAATTTGTTTATAATAAAATAAATCTTATTTATATTTAACATAAGTAAATGACATAATAAAATATCTTTGAACTTAAAAGAGAAAATAAATAAATAAAATATCTAAACATTAATATGCAGGAAATCAAAGTGAAGTAAGTATAAACAAAGCAAGCAAATTAACAAAGTAAAGCAAAAATAAAATAATGAGTAGGTGGCTTGTAAATAAGATTCAGATAAGTATGAACATGAAGTAATACAAAGTCAAACTAGGCATTATAAATATGAAGGCAGCCTATAAATAAGACTCAGGCAAGAAAAGAAAATAAAATGCAAAGCTAAGTAAAATATCTATGGATAAAAATGAGTAATAGGAGACATTAAGTACATTAACATTAAATGTTTCAAATTCTCAGCAAACAATTCAGTCAATTCGAACTGTTTTAAAGATCATTTCAGCCACCTAATTAAAAGATCTTGCCTGATACAAACAAGAACATAATTGTACCTGCATGTGCTTAACCCAGATGCCACCTTCCTCTATATACTTCTTTATATACATGCCATCTTCTTTAGCTTATTCAAATCATAGTGAACCCAAAAATATACAAGTATTTCTGTTTTGTTTACAACTGAAGCATCAACAACAAAGGCAAGATTAAGTTTCATGTTTTCTGGAATCAAACAAACAGTTTCTAGTTTCAAATCGTTCTCTGTTATTGTCAGGTGAGCAACTTCAAATTTTAAATAACTTAAGTAGTAATCTGGTTGCATAGAAATTCTGGAAATATTATGTTTGAATGCCAGTATATATTGGTGCTTTTCTCTGTATTTATATAGAAATGTATGATATCAATGTTCTGTTTAATTCTGGGTACTCCCTGTTCATATTTCCAGGTTCTCATTTGATTTTAATTCGATATCTCTTGATGTAATCCTTATTTAAGCTTAAGTTTCAAGTGAAACTTGTGTATTTCATCACCAAATTTAGTTTTAAATTTTTTATTTTAGTTAAAGAAATATTGTTTGTCTCTGGTAATCAAAATAACAGACCAAACTTTAAATTAGTGAAAATCCCAACATTATGATTCAATGTTTCAGGCATGCAATCTGAAACTCCATCCAAACTTATGATTTTTAAGATTAAAACTATAATTTTCAGTTGAGTATTGAAGGTGTAGTTTGGGTTTGAACGAAAGTGGGTTATTGTCGATTTGTGGGTGATCAAGTGGACCGGAGTGTTCGGGGTTCTCTGTGGTGAGGGACAAGTGATTGGAGAGTCGAGGAAAAATGGTGGTAGGTGGTGCAGTTAGGCGTGGTGGTGACGGCGACGAAATTCTTTTTCTAAACCTAGTTTTGCTATGGTTCAGTTTTGGGTCTCGTTCGCCTTTAATCAGTGATCGAGCTCGACGCGCTCATGGGGACTCGAAGAGGGGATGTGGACGAGGTTGTAGCCGGCGACGCTGGCGTTCCGATGATCGGCAGTGGGAGGACAGTGCGTTGACAGGTTCGAGGTGGTGTTGCTTGAGTTGTTTCCAGGTGTAAATTTAACTCGATTTCGATTTGAGATGCCGTGATAGTTTTGAGCGGTCGCGGTCATGTCTGGAGGTGGTCAGCGACGTGTTGAAGTTCAGGAGGGTGACCGGAGGTGGCTGGGGCCACGATGCATGTGCACCGTGCCCACTGTTGTTCTGTAAAGTTTTGTGGGTGCAGAGGGTTTTTGGCTGGGGAAGTACTCGAGTCACTCGAGTAGGTGACTCGAAGCAAGGGGTGTGAAGACTCGGTGCAGTTTGTGGTTCGCGTGAGTAAATGGTTGTTCAGGCTTTTGCAGAAACCTGGAAACAAAATTTGATATTTTAACAAATTCCGATGTAATCTATTCAAAAATAAACAATGGATTTAAACTAAGTCTAAATTCAGTTTGCAGTATAAATTCAAACCTATATTTTGAAATTTAAATAAAGTTTAACTACTTAAATGAGTTTTCAGGTTTACAAACCTGGTAATCTCCAGATTTTAAAAAAATATTTAAATCTGAAATAAAAGCACTAATAATAGTTTAAACTTGAATTTTAAAAGTATTGATTCAAATGAATATTGAATCTTAAGGTTTTAAAATAGATTTGGCTTTGAAAATCAAGATTTTAATTCAAGTTGTTAAAGGGAAGTTTAAATCAAAGTTTTTAAAACAAAGATAAATTGATGAATTCGAGTTTACTTCGAATTCAAATCTGAAAAATTAAATCAGTTTTTGTTTTAAAAAAATAAGTTCAAATAAAATAGTTTTGAAAGTAAATTTGTTGAGAAAAGTTTTTAAATGGAAAGTAAATAAATTGTTTAACTTGAACTTGCAAGTTAAATATTAATGTATTTTGGAAATTTAAAGTAGAAATTAATGTTATTTACAAGATTATAAATTGAATTTAAAATTTGATTAATGTTTAAATAAATAATCCTTTTGAATCTTCAATTCAGAATGGAATTTGAATTTAAATTCAAAAATGTAAGGTTCTAATACTCTTTTATATTAATTAAGCCATTAAATAAGAAATAAATTGTCTTAAGAATAATTAAGACATTAAATGATTTAATTAATAAGATAATAAGGGAATGGTGTATTTAATAAATTTATAAATTAATAATTTAGATTAATTTATAAATAAAGATAAATTAAGAAGTAAATTAAGAGATGGTATTAGTTAATAAAGATAATTAACTAAGGATTATTACTTAATTAATTAATTTTAATAATTAATCATATTAATTAGATAATTATTTGTAAAGTGGTTAAGTGTAATTACTTGATAAAAGTAATTAAGAGATTAATTACTTATTGTAATTAATTTGGATAAAATGATTAATTTAAGTTAATTAATTTAGTTTAATTAATTTAAGAAAATCATTTGGTATATTGATAAGTGTAATTACTTAGTGTATTCAATGAAGCATAATTACTTAGGGAAGTAACTAATGTTAATTACTGAATGTAATCAGTGAAAAATGATGTGATAATGAAGTAATTTAGATAATTACTTTTGAAATTAATCAAAGGATTAATTAATTAATGTATTAATATGAGTAATTAAAGGTAGTTAATTACTGGAACGTTATTAATCAAGGATGATTAATAATTATGTTTAATTAAAGATTAATTACTTAATTGAAGTAGTTTAATTTAAATCCAAATTAGAGATCGTAAATTAATTTAATTAATGATGTAATTAAGAATTGTTTAATTAAGAAACAATTAATAATGTGGTAATTTATTTATGTAATTAATTAAGAATGAATGTAATTAATTATATTTAATTAATAAATAAAGTAATTAAATGTTAATTACTATAAATGATTTAGGATAATTAATCTGTGAAATTAAATAAAGAACTAATTACTTATTGTAATTAGAAGATGATTAATCAAAGGTATTTTAATCAAGATAAATACCTAGAGAATAATTAATTAATTTGATTTATAATTAATTAATGATTGTATAAGCAGGATTTATAGGTAAGTAATTAATTTAATTTACTTTAAATTAATTAGAGATAGAGGTAGTTAATTTAATTCGTTTTAAATTAATTACAAATGGTATGATTATAAATCATTGCTTATGAATGATATTGATATTTCTTTTGATGATTGTGATCTCAGATATGAGATGAGAAATATCTATGTGCTATGGATGTTTGGTTTAAGTATGATGATATTTAATTATCTGTTTAGATGATAATATTGATTATCTGTTTATGATGATGATGTGATTATCTACTGTGATTTTGTGAGTTATCTATCTGTGTGTATTGATAATATTGAATTGTACTGTTAAGACTAAATAGACAACTTGGCCTTAAAAGACACGTTTTGGATTTCGATGAGACCGAGATCGGTTTTCCACATTTGGAACATCCGAAAACCACATCGATTCCAAATTAACGATAGGTCGTGAATCTGAAGTAAAAGATGAAGATTCAGAATGCAAGGGTCATCGTCGTTAACTCTGAGGGTGATTCCAAAATGAGTGTAACGAGATAATGCCTTCGGTTTCGTTCGAACCCGGAACGAACTTGTATGGATTGAATGCTTTCAACACATCGTCAGGTGGGCGATGAACATTCTAAGAAATATGTTCTGTAAAGGTAATCGTAGCCTCAAGCCTCATCAACTGGGAATGGCTAAAACAGGGGAGGTGCAGCAAGGTTAGGTGGGTCATGCACAAGCAGGACAAGGATATTCCCCTGTCTAGATGTCCCTTTATTTTCGGCTGTGTGGGCGGTTGATTGCAACAACTGCCGGGGTTATCTTGTTCGGCACTGTTCAGTAAGGAATGGTTCCAGCCTTGTGTTGCAGGGGGTCGGGAGTGATCCTCGGTACGTTGATCTGGGCCACGTACTGTGACGGGCGGTACCCCAGTAGCCCTGCCATTGTATGGAATCCACAATCCAATAAGTGCCAACGGTTTTGATTGTATTACCCACTTTGGTGGCTAGTAGCTGGAATTTAATGAATGTAACAATTTCGGCTATTTTCTATTTACTTGAAAACCCTAGACCTATTATAATATCATAGAATTTCCTATCAATGTTTTGGTTAGCATAAGGTAAAATCTTACCCATGTTTATTTGTGGGGAGTCTTACGTGATACCTTTTGTTTTCAAAAGGATTTTCAAAATTAAGCAACTTTAACCTGCTACTCACACCAGACCCATGTCTGACCCGGAGTTTATTTTTGTTTTCATAAACTCTCGGGTACCCAAACTTTTACGGGTAGTCAAGGGGTTCAGGTTAGCTTTGACGAATTCTGGAGGAGCAATGGAGCAGGAGGCTTCAACGTTGTAGATATACATATAGTTTCGCTATGTTGGTGTCTCTGTGTTGTTTTGTGTATTGAATTGTATAACTAGACAGATGTTTATAACTGTCTAGTATGTGATGTATTATCTGTATAACTCTGATTGATGTTGTATATTATGTAAATACTTATGTGATTATTATAATTTATTCGTACCGCTGTGAGATTCTGATGTTGTTGTTCTTTCTTCTCTATCTTTTCTATTTTCTCATCCCTTTCGTTCTTCAAGACGATACGGTTTTCTGGGCATAGGAAGCCGGGCCGTCACAGTAGGCATATGGATCTGTGATTGTAATCGAAGGAATCTGAGCTCTTAGTGGATGAGTGGGAGGCTTGATCCCTTCTGGATCTCCTTTGTCTTTCTTGATTCAGTCGGATGGTTAACTCCATGTTGGCACGGATCTGCTGGGTAAGATGCTAGCTACTTTGAATCAATTCTTGCATTAACATCTGGCACTTCTCCTTGGTGACAGGGCGTTGTGGATCTAAAGGTCCAACTGAATTCTGACCTATAGCGTGCAGCTGTGCAGGGTTCTGTCTATCTCATCCCTCCTAATCTGTAATGGTTGAGGTGGTTCTATTAGTAACCATGGTGAAAGATGTAGCTCCTTCCTAGATTTGATGCAATCTGAATAGGATGGAAGAACTACTGGATGCGAGATCTGAATCTTCACCTTAGTTTCTTGCAATCCAACGACGGTGGTAGATCCAAAGAGAAGGAGAAAAGCTGGGTTTTCTCAATGAAAGCACCAAAGTGTTTGTACCAAAATTGGACACAACACTCTTCGGGCGTGTTTGAAGAGATCAAAGTGAAGAATATAAATGAAAAATAAGGTTAATCTAATAAATACACCAAAAATAGACAAACAGAAGTATAAGAACACAGAGATTTAGAGTCGTACGGCATTGTAGCCTACGTCCACTATAGAAAGTTTGTTGTTTTATTGATGATTCTCACTGGTTATAACTGATTACAACAGTACACTTAAGATACAATGGTGATTTCGATAGAGTAACGGTTTTGTAGAGCCTAAAGTCCATTTTTTGAAGGCCTGGGACTAATACTTATAGGTGTAGGCTAAAAATATTTGGCTCAAATCTTGAAAAACTCCTTCTCTCAAGTGGGAGGGCCCATCAAATCAACCCGAGGTGGATTGGAATCGATCCCCGATCGATACATACGAATTTCGTATCGATCCAAAACAGCTCCATTTGGGTCGAGATCGATCATGGATATTCTTGAGGTGGTACGCAAGTTCCTGTGAAAATTTGATGGCATTTAGACTTGTAGATTTTCAGTTATGATCGATCCAAAGTTTGCATGTGCAAGACATTGTTGAGTTCGTATCCATGTTGGCACGTGTCAATCAGATGATGTGACGCTATATTCCAGGATCGATCAACTTTTCATGCCGAGTGACCGAGTCTTCTATTTTTTTGGGATTTGTTCGTATCGACCCAGAATTATCCCTTTCGTATCAATAGTTATTGCCCTATTTCGTATCGATATTTGAGATCATTTCGTATCGATAGCCTCTACCACAATTCGTATCGATATAGACTTAAACTCTTCGAATTGATTGACGATCGATTTCATATTGATACCTTTTAGGTGTTGCCTCGTATCGCTTGTGGTTGGTATGCTTTGTATCGAACGTTGACCGATCGATATGAATTATGTAAATGATGATCGATACAAGTTTTGCATTAGTGGAAGCGATACGAAATGTCACTAGGTGATGGATACGAACTGGAGTAGATGTGATGGACATGAAGTGTTGTCTCTTCCATGGATACGAATTAGGACTCTCTTAATAGATACGAACCGGATATGTTCCACTTGAGACTTGATGGATACGAATTTGCACGGATACGAATAATGTTGATTTTCTTGACCTTGATCGATCAATATCTTATGCATACAAACTCCGATTGACTTGAAATTTGAAAAGTTGACTCTCATAGCTTTACTTGTTGTACTACATTGATATAGCTCGATCCAAACTCGAAAAAATTTACCTGTATCCATAGTATACCTGTGTGTAACCGATCTTCAGGAACGATCTATCTTTGGTTTTCAGTTAATTTCTTGGTGTCACGGCCTTGCCAAAAGGCGGGATAACATTTACCTCCCAAAGTATAGCTTATGTAAACATGACGCGCTTTGAAAAGCAACGACCTCTGGCCTAAAAAGTTCTACCCGATTCGTTCAATAGTCATTGTCTTTTCGTCAAAAGATGTAACCTTTGTTTGATTCTCAGTACTATAAATACTGAATTGTTGCCAATGATTGTACAGTGCAATGCTGGAACTGAGTGTCGAGTGTTAGCAATCGGATGCGGATGCGAATATGGCACTATCTGCATCCAAAAGCATCCGTTGACAGACCTATGCTAATACTAGACGCCCATCAAGATTTTTTGTTTGGTCGGTCATTCCATGGGTTACAAGGAAATCAAAAGGTTTTTAGTATTAGCTAGGTTTGTCAATTTTAATTGTATATAAATATTCAAGTTTGCGCAAGTGAATGTCGTTAATCTAATTAGGAACCTTCAATTTTTTAAGCGAATGTGGGCATCTGTTCTAAAAGCATATATGATTAGGCGTTTGTTAAAAAAGCACTTTGATAATAGCACTTTTTTTGGGAAAGCATGCATTGTGCACACATGTACTGACTGGAAGTGCCACACCAATTGAAGGCGTCGTGCGTGTTCTTCTCTAACAACCAGCTATTGTTGGGTACTTTTTAACACACACATGCTGTCGGTGCCTGTTTTAGTTATAGTAAAAAGTAACATAAGCAGTAGACGCCAACAGTAATATTATATTAGGCTAGTTATATTCCCATCCCTCTTTCCTCCGTTCACATCTCACTGAGTTAGATATAATCGTCACACCCATTTTTTCTCTTTCGTCCCCCAATTCATTCCAAAAATATTCTAACATTTTTTAAACCACATTCAACTTTGATGTTGTTTATTCGTGAACCATGCTCGGTCCGAACTAGGTTGTTATACAAATCTCACATGATCCGAACTAGGTTGTTACAGAAACCTCGCTTGGTCAGAACTAGGTTGTTACATGAAACTTGCTTGGAATGAGCGAGGTTTTTATATAAACATCACTCTTTTAGAGCTTTTGTACATAATTTTTCTTTTAAACGTAATCTAGTATGGTTCAAAGATAATGGCAATTTTGGAAAACCTGAAAATTGATGAAATAGCGGGTTGTGGAAGATGGAAAATGTGGTGCGAATAGAATGAGGTTATGTAGCACAAACTAATAAAAAACTAACAAACATTTTCACTCCGTTAGCCAAGTCATTAAATCGTTACTAATTATTATTTGTTGTTTCTTCCATGTTAGCTTCTTCCTATTTCCTCAATCCACTGTTATTGCTTTCCAAAACAAATGATTCTACCTGCTTTCCTAAAACAGAAATGGAAATAAAATATTATAATTTCAAGATATATATGTTAAGAAAGCAAATCGCTGAACTTGTTATTGCATCCACTTTTTGTTGAGTTATATGTCATCATATGCTTGAAATCTTTTTCATGAGAAGCAATTCATATTTAGTCATTGTCGCAATCACTTCCAATAAAATCATCATACAACCGTGAGCTTTACAGAACTCATTTTGCAACATTTTTAGGACCGGCAAGGTGTTGCTACATGCTATAAAATTTTAACCGGAAAGGACAATGAAGGGATACTATGATTTACTTTAAAATCAGCCTTTGATTCTTCATAACGGCGATTGCCTAACCTTTGAAAATGGTCAAACAATCATAATAAATCATACTTGACATACTTTTTCACTGCGTTGTTCATGATTTCAAAATGGTGGGTGGTTGTAATATCGGTGTAGAATGTTTCACGTCCATAAACTAATGCCCATCTCTGTCTTATATCAAATAATTGAATTAGCCAATCGTTCTTTTAAAGATTATATTTTTCAAGCATCATGTTCCAAGCATTTAAAAATTTGACTTCGTCCTCATAATCATATATACAACTATTAATGTCTTTAGCAAAACTAAAGAATTTATCAAAAAAATGACTACGATGCTTAGCTGCATTTTGATATATATGCCAAATGCATAAGCTATGGCATGTCTCGGGCCATTGAGAAGTAATTGCCTTAACCATGGCAACATCCCGGCTTGTACGTATACTCATAGGTCTTTTTCAAACATCGCCTTCTCATATGTATGAAACAACTATGCGAAAGTTTCAGTGGTCTCATCGTATAAATGCACTCCAAATACTGTTTGTTGCTTATGATCATTCACACCGACAAACATTGCAAAGTGTCTTCCTTCTTTATTTTTTTCGTAAGTAGTGTCAAAGTGTATCGTGTCACCAAAATAATCATAGTCTGCCATTATCATTGCATCAACCCAAAAAATATTATTTATCAAATCATTTTCATACCCTTATATAGCATTAAAAAAGTTAGGACCTTTCAACTGCATTTGTTGTAAATACTCCAATACTCCACATGTATTTCCTATTTTCGTTTTTCTTGTTCATTTCGTGCGTAAATAATTTCTATAATCTTTTAAAATAAAACCAAGAGTTTCCTGACCTCCAGCTTGTTTACTAAAAAAACATGTTAACCCACTTTTTAACAAAATAGATTTCAATTGGAAGTTAGAACTATCGAGACAAAGGCGAAACAACTTGAAACTTGGCAGACACACTCAGATGAACTAAGAAAATGGCTCAGGAAAAATTAGGTTAGAAATAAGCAAAGTACATAACTCAGCACCGACTTATCCCTATAATCAATAATGAGTTATGATTCACCGCTACAATCTCAAACTTCATACAAGTTATCCTCTAGCTCTTCCCAGCATGCCCATGTGATTTTATAGAATTCAAGATGACATATCTCAAGAATTAAAGAGTTAGCTGCTGTGAAATGCTGAACAAGTCAAGTTATGAAGGAAAGATCATCAAAACAAGTCATCGATCTATGAAAGCACAAGGGGCACATATAATGAAGCAAGAAACATGATGCAAGAGAGTTGGACAGGTTAACCCCTCAAGGGATAACTTCGCACCGATTTATCACCTTAACTCATATGACCCTCAAATCTCTCACACTACTCTGGGCTGATGTATGGACCTCACTACAAGCGAACTTCTGGTCCAATATGACTGCTAACATATAAATACAAAGCATAGAGAAACCAAAATAGAATCTGCATTCTCTGACCTCGGACACTCCACCGTTTCTCTTTTCCATTAAAATTACCTAGGAAGCAACTATTTAATATTCTAGGACTTGGATCGGTAAATTCTTAGTACTAGTGACTCACAAAGAATATAGAAATTATATTGTAAATCTGAGATCCACCAAATTGTGGTCAGATCTAAATTAATTAGTTGTAATCCAGAGAGAGAATAACTAATAAAATAGATTGAAGTGGACGTGGGCAGGAGATTATGCCGAATCACTATAAATTTTTTATCTTCTTTTATTGCTTTTTCTTTTATTTAATTTGAATTGGTGCTTTCATCTGATTTTTGGGTGTTGATCCATTAAGAAAACTCTAAAGCTTATTTGGCACGATACCCAGTTGTCCGCCATATCAGCTTGTTTGTGCATCGGTCATTTTTCCATATGATCTAATGAAATGGGTCTTAGAAGGACTTGACATCATATGTGTGTGCCGTGGAACAAATTCGACAATGTCATATTTTTTTACTATCTTGACAATACACAGTTTCCATCTTTGCTAGACAGTTAATCTTGTCTTGGTTCGATGGGAATTAACATAAATATTACGTTTGTCTTTTTCACGCCAATTTTCAGTGGAACAAACAAAGCCTCTATCTTCCGCCTTGCTATGATTCGGTAGCATATGGGCTCTATTTTTTCTTTTGCTAAAACCAAAACAGTATGCGTATTCATTGTAAAGTCTAAGTGCATCGAATTTGATTTCAAAGGTCATACTTATCATTGGAATTAGCTCATTTTTAATTTTTGGATGAATAGAATCCATAATGGACATCGACTCGGTTGAATTTTTTGTTTCACCATTGGCATCATGTATTGAGTTATTTTGCTCATTATCACTTTGAAAATTTAACTTGTGT
Organism: Allium cepa; assembly: GCA_030765085.1. Lineage (NCBI taxonomy): Eukaryota > Viridiplantae > Streptophyta > Magnoliopsida > Asparagales > Amaryllidaceae > Allium > Allium cepa. The sequence continues at coordinate 949,222,236 of CM060934.1, read as the reverse complement.
CATGCTTTACTGTCACCTTCCATGGAGACATGATTAACATTCAAACTTAATTCCAAATTTAATGAGGAAGAAGTGAATATAATATCAAAGTTAAGTTAAAATAGAGAACAACTATTTAGATTTTGAATGGGAAATTAAAATTTTCTTTTATGAAGATATTGCTGTAGAAGAGGAAGGGACGTGAGCTTTCAGACGAAGGAAAGATTAGCTGAAAATTAGTAAGCCTTAATTATTCAACTAACCAGATGAAAATCTCTGTTAATTTCCTTATCAATTACTTGACATATGGCAGAAAAAATGGGCACTTGATATTTGCTTTCATCAAAACAACCCCAAATAAAATTCCAAAGTCTATAGAACTATGCCATAGAAAAATCATGCCAAACCATCAATGAAGCATACCATAAAATTACCACTAAGTAATCATGCACAAAATTTGTCCCTCAAACATCAACCTTCATAAACAACTGAGCCCCACCCAAAGTAAAGACAATCATGTTGTCCCTTCACATGCAAAATTCTTCTTCTTCTAAAAATGTCAAAACCTGCTGTTCAACTAAGCTACTCTCTCGTACAGAATACACACACACACACATATATACATACATATATCATCCATTTCAGCGGTTTAAAAAATGAATCAATTGAACTTGTCGACCTTGATAACTAGAAAGAAAGCCATCATGTTTGCATTAGTGATCCTGAGCCAAAATCTCCCTATTAGTAAATGAAATACATGCGCCAGACATTAAAATAACTCAATTATGCACACCACAACATGCAACCTTATCTCATTCCTAACCAATCCATATCTTTTAACATAATCAATTCATTCTCAAAGTCTGGAGCAAACTATGAATCTTTTTAGCCAAATGATTTATGTAGAGCCCGATAGGAATATGCAATTTGTATTGAAAGAATATTAGCTGAAGTAATTTTTCATACATTTTGTGATACATAGCACTCGGTATATACACAGTTTTAGTTACTACAAAAAACTACCGAAAATACCCCTGTAACCCTAGTACATCTTGTATAAAACATTTTGCTATTGGACTCATGCTTTATTTCCCCCCATCAAATGTAACTAAGGTTTCCTCATTTCTTCTGAAACTTCGGTTGCTTCTTCAATTTTCAGATCTGACTTCAACCTCACAAAATTATTCTTCGAGAGTGGTTTTATGAGAATATCTACTCTTTAATGGCTTGCTGGTAGATGATCTAAATCTACTTTTCCCTTAGTAACTTGTTCATGAACGAAGAACAAATCTATTTCTATATGCTTCGTTCGTGAATGAAGGATAGCGTTAGCGGAGAGAGATATTGTGCTTAGGTTTTCGCACCAGATTATTGACTTCCTTGTAAGATGAACTCCAATGTCACAGATAAGCAAGTCAAGACATGATTTCTGCGGTTGCGCTTGCAATGCTTCAGTAGTTGAGCGAGATATCGTTGATTGCTTCTTGGAGCACCAGGATATTTGATTGTCACCTAAATAAGTATAGTATCCTATTGTGGATCTTCGGCCATCAGAATCTGATGCAAAATCTGCATCAGTGTATCCTTGAATACTTAATGTTTTACATGTTTTTAAGCATATTCTTTTATTTATTGTACCTTTCAATGATCGAAGGATTCGTTGTACAATGATCTTCTGATGGCTTTTGCATATATTGACATACTTTATTGATGCTGAATGACATTTCTGGTTTTGTAATAGTAACATATTGTAATGCACCCATGATACTTCTATAATGCTTTTCATTTTCGACAACTACTCCTCTGTATTTGGATAGATGTAAGTTACTTACCATTGGTGTTGGCATAGGTGTAGCTTCACACATTTTTGCCTTTTTTAGAATATCCGGTATGTATTTTCTTTGGCATAACACAAATCCAGTTACTGACTTTCTAATGGCTTCAATTCCTAAGAAAAAGCTCTTAGGTCTCCTAAGTCTTTGATTGAAAATGCCTTATTTTGATAACTTATGACCCTCTTGATTCCCTCATTATTGTTTCCAGTATTTGTAAGGTCATCCACATAGACCAATATATAGGTTATGAACTTGCTACTTATTTTAACATGGAGGGAGTTGTCAGATCTGGTTGGTTTGTAGTCTACATCGATTATAGTAGATTTAAGTTTCTCATACCAGACCCTAGATGTTTGTTTGAGCCCATAGATTGCCTTATGTAGTTTGCAAACCAATTCTTTGTTGTCACTCTAAATCTAGCCTTGGGGTTGATACATATATACCTCTTTTTGAAGTTCACCATTTAGAAAAGCATTGTTGACACCTAATTGTTTGATTTTCCACCTATTATGCAGTGCCACAGTAAGTATTACTCTGATTGTTGTTGGTTTTACTATAGGAGAAAAGGTTTCACTGAAATCAAATCCATATTGTTGAGAATATTCTTTTACAACCGGTCTTGCTTTGTATTTTGCTATTCTGCCATCTAGATTTATTTTAAGCTTGTAAAACCATTTAATACCTATGATGTTTATGTTCCTTAGTACCATAACAATACTCCATGTTTTTGTTTCTTATCAATGCATTGTAATTTCCATCCATAGCTAATTTCCATCCTTTATCCTTTGCCGCCTCTTCATAACTGATTGGCTCCTCATGATTTAACATTGCAGTATAGACTTAAGCATAAAGGTTCCATGTTTGGATCTTGTTATCATATAATGTCCTTCTCTTGTAGGTATTTGAGCTTGATTGGTACTTGATTCATTGACTTGATGTGAACAAGATAATGATTATTTAGGATGATCTAAGCTTTCATTTTCTTGATTGTTGAGCTTATAGTTGTCTAAGTTTTCAGTTGTATTCTAACCTGTTCCACCATTGGACATAGTGTGTTGGAATCCTAAATTTTCCTGTGTGTCAGCTTAAGTTTTTTCATGTTGCTCATCTAAGTAGATTGGGATATAAGGTAGAGATGCTTTAGCATTGTACAGTTTTGAGTGGTTTTTATTTCGGTTTTGGAAAATGGAAAGACATGCTCATTGAATGCAGCATGTCTTGACATAATCACCTTTCCCTCATGGGTTAAACACTTGTATCCTTTTTGATTTGTTCCATAGCCAATGAAAGTGCATGGTAAGGATCTAAAAATTAATTTGTGTGAATTGTATGGTCTCATGTATGGAAAGCATAGACATCCAAATATTTTAAGTCTGGTATAATCTGGTGATATATTGGATAATATTTCTATTGGTGCCTTTTTTGCAGTACTTTGGTTGGCATCCTGTTGATAAGAAACATTATCATGTTAAAAGAGTCTAGTCAGAATTTCAGTGGCATTGATGCTTGTGCTTGTAGAGTAAGCCCAGTATCAAGAATGTGTCTTGGTTTCTTCCAACTAAGCCATTTTGTTCAGAAGTATGTGGATAGGCGATTCTATGTATTATTACCTTCTTTAAAAAATATTCCTTCAAAGGTTTGAATTCAGCTCCTTCATCTGTTTGAAATATCTTTAATTGATGATTTGTTTGCTTTTCTGCTTGAGTGACAAATTGAACCACTCTTTGTGTTTCTGCTTTTGACTTAAGAAAATATATTCAAGTATATCTAGAAAAAGAATCTAGAAATGATACATAATAATTAAAACCATAATCAGTGTTAACTGGGGCAGGACCCCATAAGTCAGCTGCTACCATTTCTAAAGGTTTATTGTATTTAGTTGTTGTTCAAGAAATGGTAGTTTATGGCCTTTCTCTATTTGACATGAAGTACATATATATGGCAATGATATGTTTTCAATCTTAACATTGTTATTCTTCAATACATGTTTTACAACATCTACACTGCGATGACCTAGTTTACAATGCCACAAATCAAATATCTTCTTATTGTCAATGCTAGTATTACATTTAGAGTAATTACACAATTTTCATTCAATTGTTGGCTTACAGTTCTGCACTAGATTGAAAATGTATAGTCCATTTTGCACATTACCCTGTAGTAAAATTTCTCTATTTAGCAAATCCCTAACCGTGCAGTATTCTAAGTAGAATTCTAAGTAAACTTGATTATCATTGGCAAAATGAGAAACGTTGATTAATTTTTTCTTAATTTGCGGTACTCTAAGTAGATTATTGAGGTGCAATTCTCTTTTGCCATTGATTCTGGTATTACCAATATTAGTGATTTTTATTGACTTACCATTACCCATGAAAACTGCGTGCCTTTGTATTCCTTATTTCCACAGTTGAGATTATCCAGATTATTAGTGATATGATTTGTTGCCCTTGGATCTGGGTAGAAGTCTTCATATTGCATGTTATCTAATTTTTTTGCTACTCCATTACACCTTGACTTCTTAAGTCTAAATTTTAGTGTGCCAGATTGACATTTGGATTGAAGGCTCTTTGACTGTTAGTTTTTGTTGACTCGCTACAAAGTTCCGATCAAACCGAAGTGGCATTTGGCTACAGTATGTCCATGTTTTTCATAAATTTGGCATCTTAGCCTATTTGAGTTATTGAACCTTCCTCTACCTCCGCCTCTATAATTCTGTCCACCCCTTTGACTGTTTTGTTGACATTTGTAATTTGTTGGTCTTTCTTGATTCTTTTTTTAACATTTGATGCGTAATTCACTGAAAGATCCGAATTCAGTGGCTTCTTTTGTTCTATTCTTCTCTCACGTGCTAGAAGGGTTGAGTGAACATACTGTATATTTGGTAGAATCTCTTCTGGTGATATGTTAGCCACAACTGGTTCATATTTGTCATCCAGACCACTCAAAATTTTCAAGATCTGCTCTGTTTCTGAAACTTTGTGACAATTCGTATCAAGTAAATCACAATAAGTCTTGACTTTAGCTAAGTACTCTCTCATTGACATGTTCTCTTTCCTTAAGCCTGAAGTTGTCTTTTATAATGCATGATTCTTGCTGCTGATTGTGAATTAAAAATTTGTTCAACTGTTGGCCATAGTTCTTGAGATGTTTTGCAGCTAACAATTTGAGATAGAAGTTTTACACTGATTGATGACATGAGCCAAGAAGCTAATAAACTATCTCGCCTCTGATAGTTCATGTATTATTTATTAGTTTTCAACTTGCCCTCACCATCTGCTATCATCTTTGGTGGAATAACAAGAGTACCATTAATGTAGTATTCAAGGCCGTAGCCTCTTATTACGGTTTCTGTTTGATACTTCCAAAGTAGATAGTTGTTCTCATTAAGTTGAACTACTAACTGACTTTTGGGTAGTATGATTAACAGTGTGGAAGATTCACTTCTTGAGGTTATGGTATTTCTTCTAGTAGGTATTGTAGTGGATAAGTCGTCATCTTCATCTCTTACCATGATGGAAAGTTTGAATTAGAATAGTAGATTAAAAAATGAAGTCCTTAGCAAGGCAAACTAATATGTATGCAGTGATAGAGTAAGGTATGCCCTAGGGGCAATTATGTAATTTATTACATATATCTAACTCATGACCAATCTTGTTCGAAATAAAAGTATTTTCTTTCTATTATATTATTGATATAATATGGTTATATTAATTAATAAATTTAATTAAAAGTATATTTAATAGAAAATCCATTAATTGAATATTTTATGATAGTAGTTAAAACGTGTTGTAACCGTGAGTAATCTATCATAATGAAACAAATATACCATTTTAAATGTTCCTAGTCAAGATGCATCAACACTGGATATCGATGTATCCGTTGAGACTAGAGTACATAACACTTTTCAAATGTTGGGCAGTGTATTACTCATAACTATTGGAGGCACCAAGAGGTTACATACTGATAGTTATTGGATAACTGTGGAATGACTCACTAGATAGTTTTTTGTTGGTTAATATAACTAAGGTCAAGCAGAGCATATCGATGTGACTAATTTACACAGTTCTTTCAACTTGAGAATACGGTTGATCTTCATCATGGAAACTTCGCTTTGATTATAGTTAAATTGTGGCACGACGTCCATCTAATGACTATAGTTGGTTCGAGAGGAAGCATTGGATGTGAAAGACTATTCAAGAGAGAATTGGTCTCCTCAGTTATATGATGTTAGTTTTACGGTCAACTAAAGTCAACTCAAAGTCAAAGTCTCTAGCTAGAGTTTTTCGGTTAATAATAGTCGTTATTATTGAACCAAAGACTTTATGTTTGGACTATAAAGTTGAATGTGGATGATATTGGAATTTTGACCATATTATCAAATTCTATACATCCAGTGGTATAGTTTTGACGAAGAGAATTGATGTAAATAAATGTCACTATTAGGTACCACTTATAATAAGTAAAATTGGATTTTACCAAAAGATGTGTAAGTAACAAATTCGGCCGAAATGTCACACCACCTGCTAAGTGATGTGTGAACGTTGATATTCAAATAGGTCGATATTAATCGCTGATTGAATTTACACCTATGAGTCGCACAGTCATAATAATGAATTCTCCAAAAAATCACATGATTTAATTAATTTAAAAAATGTCGTAATTGGATCAAATTAACTGATATTTGAGAAATATTTATTATCAATTATTTGAGGTTTGGAATTTTTTTGTAATTATTTTAATGCATTTCTAAAAGTTATATTTGCATTCATTGATATATGATATCGATGTAATTTAAAGATAATTGCATGAAATGATTTTGAGAATTTTATGTCATTTGATGACATGATATATGAAAATTTATGTCATTTGATGACATGCAAAAATTTTGTGTCATTTGATGACATACGTGTAAAGAGAGAATTAGAGAGAGAAACAACCAAGAAAATTAATTAGGGAAGTTTTAATTAAAGAATGGAAAATTTTCCTTCAAATAAAACGTATTCTTTAATTCATTCTCTATGGGCAATTCACTCTTTATTATTCATTATTTTCTCTCTCTCTCTCTCTCCTAACTTTTCATGGCGGAAACAAAAAAGAAAAGGAAAAAGAATTTCCAAAATCTCTCAACTCCAAATAAAAAGATCAAATAAAATAAAAAAAGTGGTTCATCCATCTCTTGCGAGGATAAGATGTGGATCTTGAAGATCTAAGGAAATATCATCATTCAAGATGTGATTTTTAAGCAATATCCTAAGGTGATTCAATCGGATCTAGAAGCATTCTTCATTCAAGGTGCAAATCAAAGGCAAAATCAACAATGTGTGTTTTAAGGATTGCATAGCAAGGTATGTCACAATAGTGATTATGCAATGTTTGATGGAAATTAAATTTGACTTTCATAATTTGTATGATATCTTACTATCTTGCTTAATTAAAAAATTATTTATGATGATTGAATTGTTTGTTAAATGATATGACTGATTTTTCATTTGATAGATAAAAATTATTATTTTTTTTACATTTTAAAACTATAATTAAGTGTAGGTCTATGTTTTAAACATACTAATTAGAATGTAATTTTTTAGTTCTAAATATTTACATGTTCGAATTGTTTAGCTGCTTTTCTTTACTTTGTCAAATTGAAACTAAATCCATATATTTTAAAATATAATGCTTTATTTTAATTCTATGTTCTAACATTTGATTTAAATTCCATTTCTTTAAATATGGAAATTTACAATTTCATGTTGATGGATTGAATTATATTTAAAGTTAGAAAATGAAATTTATATGGAATCAATACAATGTTTCAATTATAGATCTATGTTCTAATCTTTCATAAAAAAGTGTATTTTTAGTTTTGAATGTTAATATATGTATGCATGCATGCATTACTTTCACTTTTTATCCCATTAGATATTTACATATGAATAAAAGGAATTTTAACAGCAAATCAAAGTTTTGAAATTGACTGTAATAACCATCTAATTTATATTCTTAGAAAGATTTGATTGAATTCCATGTATACATATTTAGATCTACTTGTATGTGTTCATATAAAATTTATTTTCTTTACATATATTGTCATAGTATGAATCATTTCTCTTTTTTAATAATGATAATAATGTATACATATAATTCATTGTTTACCTTCTATATTCTTACAATTTTGTACCTATTGGTTGTCATTAATATGTTTCTTAATTAAATTTACTAAAAGGGAAACTATATCAATCACCTTTGTCATCCCTTATTTATTTCCATTTCAATTGCTATGTAATAACCATTCAAATTGTTCTTGTTTATTTTATGTATTATATCAATTACTACTGACTATGCATGCTCCCTATATGTTGCACTTGCACAATATTTACTGTGAATATATTTACAATTAGTCAATAATGTTATTTTATTAATCAATTATTTAATTTAATTAAAAGAATAAAATGAAAAGTTTTCTTCTCTAACTAAATTTAGGATCTCTCATTAATTAAATGATTTAAGAGAAAGAAAATGACAAGTTTCATTCTCTAAATAAATTTATGTCCCCTCATTGATTGAATAAGTTAAGAGAAAGAAAATGAAATATTTCCTTCTTTGAATAAATTTTAAAAGTAAACGTTACACATAAATTTGTATATAAGTGTATATTCAATATACTCTAACTTACATGCACATTAAATTAAACTGAAACTGTATTTATGAAGTTAAATAAAATATTGATTTTTTAAATGAAATTTAGAAAAGTTCTAAATGAATTCAGACTTCATGTGCCCATTAAAGATCCAAAATAGTTAAAAAAAAAAAATTAAAATTCACTCATTTCTTCCATTATGTACTGGCCCGGTTTCTTCAATAGTATCAGAGCTCAATAACCTATGAAGTTTAAATTAGTAATGTTAGGGCTAACTAATTAAGCTTATGCACTTAATACGGTGTCTAGAAATGTGATGTTTAGGATTGGAATTGGGTAATCAGCTACTCTATCCAACTCGATTACCTGCCTATCCTGAAAGATGATGTAAGGCCAAAGGTTTGCCCCTTATAGAAAAGGCTCAATATGACTTGGGTATTAGGATAATTTTCAAAATAGTTTTGAAAATTAAAACATGATACACTTTAGGTTTGGAAACAACGATGATAGACTAATAGCTCTTGAGGCTAGCCCTTTCACTATTAAAGGGAAACCACTTATTGTTGCTCCTTAGAGCGTTGGAATTGACAGAGCAAGAGAGCAGATTCTCTTAATTCCCGTTTATGCCACTTTCACTTCTATTCCATTCGTCCTGCAACCACTGATTTATCTGAATTGGCTTGTGAGCCTTATTGTTGAGTTTAAATGTTTTGATGCTAATACCATCGCTCGCAAGAATTTATTATATGTGAGAGCATTGATTGAAATAACCCCAACTAATCTCCTGCCGACGAACTTGAAAGTTAGACTCATGGAAGGACACGATGTGGAAATTAATGTTAATTACAACTGGAAGCATGATATATATACAATCTGCTAGTCTTTTGGAGATTCTGTGGAGAAGTGTTCCAATAGTGCTCCTCTTCCACCTGCAGTCAAATTCACCCTCCCTAGGACCAAAATGACATGGTTCCCCAACGTAGGGATTTTGCCTGTCCCTGATCCTATTGTTTCTGATTCTCCCCTTGTGGAGTCAACAATGGAATCTCTAGCTGACAGTGTTTCCGATGATGAGGTTATTATCCGGGAATCGGTAGAGAGTTCTTGGGTTCACTTGGATACTGAAATGAGGTATGACCCGCAGATGCATAGTTATCACATATTTTTAGGTATTCCTGATGAGTCTTGGAGGCTAGTGTATCATGTTGAGGGTGAGGGTCTATCTCTGACGACTTTCGGTATTGATGGTGCAAGCAATTGGTGGCAATTCTTAGACCCTACTTAGGAGAGGATATATCTTTACTCTTCTCTTTTGAGTTGATATGATTCGAATCTAGCTACATACTTTTCTACTATTCAGAAAGTTATTAGCCTGGGTATTGATGTTGATATCAGTAATGACTGGGGGGACTTGTGCCCTGCCGAGTGGTCTAGATTCATTGTCTAGCTCCTATTTTTCTTTTTTTGCTTATGTACTAAGTGGTATAGCCACTATAAAATCAGTTTATAGCTCCTATGTGCATGTACAGAACACATGTTCCTTATTTATATTCATAGTGGCACAACCCACTTTAAACCCGGCTAGCTTTACTAAAAAAAATATAATGTTGTCCTTTACCACATACATATATATATATTAATAAATTACTTGCATACTCCTTAGTTGTTGAGCAAACTAAAGCTATGGATGTTATATGTAGTATTATTAATATATTGAACAGATGAGGTAAGATAATTATATGTATTTGTTACATATACTATACTTAGGTCATCATGATATGGTAGGTACGAGTGAATAATATCTTTCGATTTGTTGAGAAAAATCAAGGTCGAAATGAGATTAAGACAAGGAAAAATGGGCCAGGAGTTGTATGTGATATAACCGATAAGGATTTATCCATCGTTTGTGGGGCTATGATTTGTTGAGCAAACTCAAGGTCATAATATCAAGATAGACGAGTCCTAATACCCGCTAGTAATGTCGAAAGGCTTCTATGTTTCATCTTAGAATTTAGAGAAACATAAAAGACTAATAGGAGCCTTATTAGAAAAATGAAATGGTAGCATTTAACCTTTCTAATATTGTAAGAACATATGCTAAATAATATTATAAATATCTACAATGATAAATTTGTGCATTTAATATAATTGATAAAATGTTTATCAATTAACATATACAAATAGACTGAATTGAAAGTTGACAAAGGGAAATATAATTCCTACTATTGAATTCATATTGCATGTTAACGTTTCAACACCCATGCAAGTGCCTGATTTTACAACTACCGAATACACTCGTGGTTTGGTTACTTATGCATTTATTTAGTCAAGACCATGTATTGCATTTTATTAGTTTCGAATTCTAAAAGCAATACAAGACTATGGATGTTTGACCCATATACAATTGCATTAAATTTTATGTGATGAAAGGTCAAAGTTTGTAATGTATAATATTTCGATGAAATTAGTTCATCCAAAAAACCAAATAAGCCTTAGTGCAAGATCGAGTATTCAATCTGATTGATTACAAAGGGGATCATGTTGTGTTAATGTAACACAAGACCAAAAATTACAAGATAAATTTAAGAACTCGATCGCTGAAATGTCATCTTGATTGGTTTACTTAAATTGCAACATATTTGATGTTCTTAAATTTTAAGGATAGTCGAATGCGCTTTTGCAAAGAGTATGCTATGATATTGTAGTAAGGTTTTCTTTTAAATAGTTTGACCATTTGAAAGGAAACGAGCGTGTAGGAATATATGTAATCTAAGGTACAGTTGGGATGAAAAGAATGAATAGTCACTTCAACTTCATGAAGAAACATTGGAAATAATAGAGTTATGGGTGTCCTGGGGACAATTATGTAATTTGTTATATATATCTAACTCGTTGACCAATCTTGTTCGAAATAAAAGGTATTTTCTTCCTATTATATACTTGATATAATATGATTATATTAATTAATCAACTTATCTAAAAGTATATTTAAAAGAAAAATCCATAAATGGTATATGTTGTGATAGTAGTTATAAAGTGTTGTAACCATGAGTAATTTATCGCAACGAAGCAAATATACCATTTTAAATGTTTCTAGTCAAGTTGCATTGAGACTGGATATCGATGCATCCATTGAGACTGGAGTACGTAGCGCTTTCCAAATGTTGGATAGTGTATTACTCATGGCTGATGGGGGCACCTAAGGGTTACATACTAATAGATATTGTATAACTATGGAACGACCCACTCGATAGTTTTATGTTGGTTAATACAACTAAGGTTAAACAGAAAATACCGATGTGATTGATTTACACAGTTCTCTCGATTTGAGAAAACTGTAGATCTTCAATATGAAAGCTCCACTTTTATTGTATCTAAATCATGGCATGGCATCCATCAAGTGACTATAGTTGGGTCAAGTAGAAGTATTGGAAGTGAAGCACTATTTAGGAGAGGATTCGTCTCCTCGGTTATATGCGATTAATATCACAGTCAACTCAAAGTCAAAGTCTGTAGCCAGAGCATCTCGGTTGATAATAATAGTTATTATTGAAACAATGACTTTGTATTTAGACTATAAAGTTGAATGTGGATGAGGTTGGAATTTTGACCATTACCAAATTCCATAAGTCCAAAGTGATAGTTTTGACGAAGAGAATTGGTGTAAACAAATGTCACAACCGAGTAACACTTATTAAAAAAATTTAGATTTTATCGAAAATGAGTAAGTGATAAATTTGGCCATAATGTCGCACCACTTGCTAAGTGATGTGCGAATGTTAACATTCGATTAGTTCGGTGTTAGCTGCTGACCAAATTTACACCCAAGAGTTACACAACTGAAACGATGAATTCCCTTAAGACTAAATGATTTAATTAGTTTATAATTGTTATAGATAAATTAAATTAATTAATAATTATGAAATATTAATTATAAAAATTTGAATATGGTTTGAGAAATAAAAACCTCATATATTTATAGTAGTGATAAATGTACCAATCTATATACGATATCAATAAGCGATTTAATTAAATTTAATTACCTAGCATTTTGGCTTGAGCTTAAATGAGTTTAAAGCCCATCATTAGTGCCGCAAATTTCAATTTTGATAAGTTATTAAAGGCGGCTAAAACTTAGGATTAGAGCTAGAAATGGATGGCTAAGATTAAGAGATAATAGGTAATGAGATTGTCCTAATATCTCTCTTGTACAAGTCTATATATATGGATCTCTAAACCCTTAATCAAACACAACTTTTGGTTGCCATAATTATCAATTTTTGTGGCCAAAATTAATCCCCATATCAGTTTTAAGAATCTCAAATCAAATCGAGTTAAGTAAAAGCAATATTTGATAGAAAAGGTCGACGATTCCAGACTTGCATTCTGACGGATCGAGCATAACTAGAGAAGGGAATTCATTGATTCAAGTGGACTTAAAGAGATCATCAACTAGTATTTTATTTATATATTACAGCAATCATATCATATTTTATGATTTAATATCGATTAATCACAAATCTTTATATATATTAATGTTGTATATCTAGTTAGGTGAGACTTTTGTAGGTATATGCAGCTACCACAAATTAGTTTGGTTATGTGCATGATTATATTATTATTTGTTATAATTTATGTATAAAAAAAATGTAATTTGCTATAAAAAATTAAAATTTGTCATTATTAATTATTTTTTGTATATTTATATATTAATTTAAATATATACTAATGTATATTTTAAACATATAATTACGTATATGTATATTTATAATGTATAAATAGCTTAGAATTTTTCCTTACACCTACTTATACATAATATCGATTATCAAATTCGAAAATAATTTATATATATATATAAATAATTTTAAATTACCTTTATTGATTATTTGAATTATTTATTATACTCAAAATAATTATCATACTGAAAATTCGATTTTATATTTTTTAAAATTACTATATCTATGCAATAACCCATAAAAAAATTTATAATTTTTTGTTAAATATTTAGTATTTCTAATAATTAAATAACTGCAGTTGAACATTTCTTTTATTTATTAATATTAATATTTTATTTTAAAAAATGATGAAAAAAAATTAAACCTGTATATTATGATCCTAAATTTTTATAAATTTTAAAATTTGATATTTTAATATTTATTACTAATATTTTTAATTATTAATATTAAAACTATTTATTATATATACAATAATGATAAAATTATTATTTTATGTTTATTATGCTAATTTCGATCTAGAAATAATATATATATATATATATATATATATATATATATATATATATATTTTAAGTATTTCAATGTAGTTAATTATTCATATATACGTATTTTATTTAACCTTACATATAATTTTAATTATTATATATGTGTATGCATAATTTTATATGTTTGATTATGTATATATATTTATACAAATGTTTTAAATTATACATATTTATTTATTTAATTTTGAGACTTTTAGTGTTATAAAATATATTTTAAATATATGTATGCGTATTCATATGAATATACTTTGCATTATAGATTTATGCACATATTTAGATAACATACAATACACACGAAATAAGCTAATGTATCCATTGCGATGTAAATCCCAACATCTATATACGGGCATATTATACCCTTCACGAATTATTATATAACACATCCACACACATATGCATATTTATATGATACATGTATCTACATAAATCAAATCATTCAAATTAACTTTACATTATAAAATACTTAAATTTAAATAAAATATATGATTTTATTTAAAAAAAGTTTAAAATTTTCTAAATGAATTAGATTTCATAGGCTTAATAAAGATCCAATTGGGTAAAATTTTTGAAATACACCAACCATTACCGCTGCGGGCTGGCCCAGTTCCAACAGGAAATGAGAATTTCAATAATAATTTATATTTAATATTAGAATAAGAAATATGATTTCTATTCCGTAATCTATTTTCATATATATAATATTATTTATAGTTGTTTTGGAATTATAGATTAAGTCATAGTTTTGAGAAACAATTTTAATGTATGATTTTGAATCATGTGATACTTGTTAATTATATCTCAAACGATAAAGGGCTATGCACCCATTTAGTGGGAGTATCATAAAAGTCGATGAACTCTTCGAATTGATACATATATATATATACAATCATAATTCTATAAATACAAAAACGGTTCTACGTACTTTGTCATATTTATCGATGAGTTAACGTCGACATGGACATGTGTATTTGATACACATGTAGTATGTCTAGATAAACTTATAAAATGTAAAATAGAAGTAAATAAAATAGCATGCAATAGAAATTATTTGGTTTGATCAAATGAGTGAGTATATTGAAAAATGTTCCTAGCATACCTAAAATGAATAAAGATTCGATCTCAAAATTACTCCTCCATATGAGACATAATGATGCATCGATATGGAGTAATCGAACTTTGTCAGACAATGTACGATTACTTATGAGTGAAGTTGAGTTAGTTTCTTTCTATAAGGTAATGTGCTTAAGGGTAGTATACAAGGTTTATATTATTTCATCTGAATAACAGTTTACAAAATTTTACAAGATAAGATTTTATAGAAAACTTCAACATATCCTAGCCAAAGAGTTGGAAGGTTGTGCGAGTCGAAAGATTGCACATAATAATGGTTCGTAAGGGATCTTGTATGAATCTCCCTAAAAGAGTTTTTTGAAGACAATAATTAGATGACATATTTACGTTTTGAACATAAATTTTGTAAACTAAAACCAAATCAGTTTTATAAATAAAGAAATTCATAAAACATTTATAAATACCTATTCTATTGCACTAAGAAACAATTGTTGTTTGAAGAAATACCAACATCATTGTTAAGAAATTGCTTTGAGGAATTACTGGTGGTAAGATGGAATTGGATATAATCCATAGATAATACTGATTAGATGAGATGAATGAAACTAACCTAAACAAACACAATGCATTAGAGTGTCTAATAAGTATTCTCGCACAATGAAAAGAAACTATGAGTTTCTTATTAATGTTGAAAATATATAATCCTAGATTGTTTAATTAAACCATTGAGAACGTTGACTCTGAAAGTATACGTGTAGTACTAAGGATCGTGTAATATGGTATATAAATGCGGAAACTGATAATAGCAGTAAAATAAAAATTAAAGTAAGCACACCAGGAATTTTTATACTGGTTCGAACTTCCCGTTCTACGTCCAGTCCCAGAATACCCTCTGGATTTAAACTAAACCCCTCACTTCACCCGGAGGAATAGGTATACGACACCTGAGCAGCCGAACAAGAATTTTTCCGCCTCAACAGCCGAAGAGGACTTTAACTTCAATACAAATAGTTTGTTGACGAATGTGTTCTGAATAACACTGATTGTCTTTTGATAGTACAACTTTCCTATAATCAAATCCTCAAGAGTATATATGTGTGTGAAGATTTAGAAGGAAGATAATCACGTAGAATCGAAGTTTATGATTTAAATCAAGGATTCTAGTGATATTAAATAAGAATGAATGCTTTTATTTGCAGAAATAAATAGAGAATAGATTTCAGAATTTTATACAAGAATCGGTGATTGTAGAAGTGATTTGAACATGTTTATATAGTTGTAGAATAGTTACAATCTTTCATGAAGAGTTTCAATCAAAAGTTGTGTCTGTATCTCTTGGATTGAGGGACATTCCTTTTCATAAAACAATCGCAACTCTTCAGAAAACTAGCCGTTATATGCAGGTTGGTCGACCGAAAAAACTGGTCGGTCAGCTGAGTTTGAAATCGTGTATAAAACAGAGAGTTTCTGTGCACTGACTACAGGGTCGGTCGACCGAAGATACTGGTCGGTCAGCCGACCTGTTGTTAAACAAAAACAGTAGTAGCTCATTTGGTTAGAGTACTTGCCTTCCAAACTAGTGACCCGGGTTCAATCCCTGCTCCATGCATTTTTTGTAAACTTGATTTTGATTAAAATATGCAAGCAAGTTTATTTGAATGTGAATGATGATTCTTGAGGAATGATTTTAACAATATTCTAAGACTCAATATAATAAAATATTAATACTAATCTCTGGATTGTAGTCTTGTCTCCTTTGTAGTGCACAATTTACTTTTATTCTCTTTTTGTCGCCTTTGTATAGTATTCTCTGTAGTTTGTCTTATGATCTCTGAGGCTTGTGTCATGAATCAAAACCCATGAATCAACATTCTCCCCCTTTTTGATTGATGACAATACTTATGTGACGAAGTAGTATACATTGTAATTCTCCCCCTGAATATATGGCGACTTTTCTGCAAAAACTTGTTAGCTTTTATATATTTCTCCCCCTTTGTCATCGACAAAAAGGAGAGTTTAACTGATGATATAAATTATTTTCACATAAGTGTTAACATAGAACAATATAAAACAAAATAACTACTACTTATAATGTAAGGTATCAGGAAAATTAACATTTAAAGCATGCGATACCCAAGCTTCTTATAATTTCCTAAATTTTAGGAAACCATACCCATTTGGGTGTGGTTGAACCTTTATAAATATAATTTTCATTATTAACTACCATATCAAAATAATCATCAATGTATTTTTCTCTATTTTTCCAATTAACAGGAACCCATATACTTGGATAATTTTTATTCATATTTCCTGTTAATGATTTTGTACTTCTAAAGAAATTATCAACATTATACGTCATAGTAGTATTTGAATTTCTATAAAAATTGGATTTAGGCTTTACTCGAAATTTAGTACTAGCACTATCATTTTTACTATACATGAAAGCATATCTAGTGCTATTTCTACGATCGGTTTTATTATATCCTAAACCACTTTTATCATTGTGAGTTTTTGAATTCTTAACATAACCTAATCCCTTCTTATTTGAAGCAGGTTGAGAATTTTCAATGATCCTGGATAAATTTTCTCTCTCTTTATTAAAATTAGATATATTTTTAGATATATCATCAAATTTTATTTTAAGACTAGATTTTTCTAACTCTAAATCCTTAATCTTAGAGTTTAAACTATTATTTTTGAAAAGTAAATCATCATTTTTATACTTTTGAATTTCTAGTTCTTCAGACATTGACGAAATTTGAGAGGATAAGTTAGAATTTGATTGTTGAGAACTTTCAAGTTCTTCTTCTAATATTTTCTTCTCATCTTTCAGCATATCTACTTCTAAGACTGTTCTATCTAATTTTCTTTGCAACTCCTTATTTTTCTTTTTAAGTTGCTTTGTTACATTTATTAATTCAGAATTTATTTCAATTAAATCTTCAAAAGTAAAATTACTTACATCGTCTGATGAAGCCATGATGCACACATTTGCTTGTTCATTATCACTTTCACTCTCTGAAGAGGATGATGAGTCAGTGTCGTCCCAAGTGACAGAAAAAACTCTTCGTTTGGTTTTGTCCTTCTTAAAATTGCTCTTTTTGCGCTTTTGACAATCCTTCTTCATGTGACCTTTCTTGTGACATTCATAACATTCCATTGCTGAAGATGATGGTTTGCTGTTATTAGAAATGTTGTTGGAATTATTTTTGTTTCCCTTGAATTTATTTCTGTTGAATTTCAAAAAAAAATTGAAATTTTTAGCGATCATTGCTATATCTTCATTATCCGAGTCGGAATCATCTTTTTCTGCTTGAAAAGCCACATTTTTCTTTTCTTGTGCTCCATTTCTTGTTGCCTGCAAATTTACTTCGTAGGACATTAGATTACCTATCAATTCTTCTGGTTTTAATGTTGACAAATCACTTGCTTCTTCAATGGCTAAGACTTTTCTTTCCCATTCGTCCGTTAAAGAATTCAAGATTTTTGTAACAACATCAAAATCAGTAAACTTTTGTTCTAGTGATAATAAAGCATGATAAATATCCTGAAATCTAGAGTACATGTCATTTATAGATTCATTTGGCCTCATTTTGAAATTTTCAAATTGATTTTTCAACATAGAGATTTTGCTTAATTTAACTTTGTTTGTACCTTCGTGTGTTATCTTAAGTGTTCTCCAAATTTCATAACCTGAAGTGCACATGCCAACTCTATTGAATTCATTTCTATCTAATGCACAAAATAAAATATTCATAGCCTTTGCATTTCATGTAGCATCTAGTTTTTGTGTGTTACTCCAAGTTGAGTATTCTCCAGTAGGAGTTATGTATTCTCTTTGTATAATATTCCAGATATCAAATCCACTAGATTGTATATAGATTCTCATTCTGGTTGACCAATAATTATAATTTATACCATTAAAAAATGGAGGTCGTGAAGTTGATTGACCCTCTGTGAAATTAGTATTAGTGTTAGTGCCAAAATCGTTAGTTTGTGTCGTTGCCATATTACTAGAAATAAATATCAAATAACTTTGTGACGGTTATAGGATGACCTTGCTCTGATACCAAATCAAAGTGTACGTGTAGTACTAAGGATCGTGTAATATGGTATATAAATGCGGAAACTGATAATAGCAGTAAAATAAAAATTAAAGTAAGCACACCAGGAATTTTTATACTGGTTCGAACTTCCCGTTCTACGTCCAGTCCCAGAATACCCTCTGGATTTAAACTAAACCCCTCACTTCACCCGAAGGAATAGGTATACGACACCTGAGCAGCCGAACAGGAATTTTTCCGCCTCAACAGCCGAAGAGGACTTTAACTTCAATACAAATAGTTTGTTGACGAATGTGTTCTGAATAACACTGATTGTCTTTTGATAGTACAACTTTCCTATAATCAAATCCTCAAGAGTATATATGTGTGTGAAGATTTAGAAGGAAGATAATCACGTAGAATCGAAGTTTATGATTTAAATCAAGGATTCTAGTGATATTAAATAAGAATGAATGCTTTTATTTGCAGAAATAAATAGAGAATAGATTTCAGAATTTTATACAAGAATCGGTGATTGTAGAAGTGATTTGAACATGTTTATATAGTTGTAGAATAGTTACAATCTTTCATGAAGAGTTTCAATCAAAAGTTGTGTCCGTATCTCTTGGATTGAGGGACATTCCTTTTCATAAAACAATCGCAACTCTTCAGAAAACTAGCCGTTATATGCAGGTCGGTCGACCGAAAAAACTGGTCGGTCAGCTGAGTTTGAAATCGTGTATAAAACAGAGAGTATTTGTGCACTGACTACAGGGTCGGTCGACCGAAGATACTGGTCGGTCAGCCGACCTGTTGTTAAACAAAAACAGTAGTAGCTCATTTGGTTAGAGTACCTGCCTTCCAAACTAGTGACCCGGGTTCGATCCCCGCTCCATGCATTTTTTGTAAACTTGATTTTGATTAAAATATGCAAGCAAGTTTATTTGAATGTGAATGATGATTCTTGAGGAATGATTTTAACAATATTCTAAGACTCAATATAATAAAATATTAATACTAATCTCTGGATTGTAGTCTTGTCTCCTTTGTAGTGCACAATTTACTTTTATTCTCTTTTTGTCGCCTTTGTATAGTATTCTCTTTGTAGTTCGTCTTATGATCTCTGAAGCTTGTGTCATGAATAAAAACCCATGAATCAACAGACTCTATATGGTATGGTGTGTAAATCCGAAAGAATTCCAAGTACGCTATGAAAATATAGATTTTGGTGGTCATAACTGAAGGGATATAACCCATCGACCACGACCGTGTCTTTATGAGTAAAACTAATGCGGTTGGAATTAAATGAACAATGTTGGTAAGAATAATATCGCAAATTTCAATTGTTGAAATTAGCATAATAGATTCGACATTCAATATGTTCAAGTCAATTCGGATTTACTCACAAAATTATCGCTTGATAAATCCTAGTGTTTTGGTACATATGTAACGAAATAGAAAATTCTAAATAACGATTTAAAGTAAATTGTTTACACATATTAACCAAAAATGCTCCAAAGTTAGTGGGAGTGATATTGAGTTTGTGAGTCTTTGGATATGATCCAGGAAATGATAGGAAAGTATCATTTTATAAGTATCAAGACTGAATAAGTACTTTGATAGAAGTATCAAATAGTTTGATTTTCAATCAAAGAGCGAAGGAAATGTGTGTTCATAAGAAATGACATTAAAAGGTACATTGATATTTCTAAACCATAAGAAAATAACACGTTGTTGATTTTAACGATGTACTTTTTTCAAAATCAGCCTTAGTTGTCTTAATACTCAACATTGGATTAATAAACGACGTCTATTATAGCAAGTATAAAACGTGTCGGAAATATCCCAAATGATATGCAAGGTCGCCTTATTAAAATATTTAATATGGAACATGTAAGATCAACTTCTTTGCATTGGCAATAGGAATTATCATGCATGTTATGTTGTCTACGATATCATTTGTTTATGTATTCAATACATGAAGCAAATATCAAATCCAACTTGATATCACTAAATGGTTGTTTGAAATGTTCTTATGTATTTATGAAATACTAGAGACTGTTTACATAAACAATAAATTCCTTATGAAGGAATGTTCAGACTCAAACTTTCACAAGTAATATTGAGAATGTAACAAATCTTTAAGTTAGAAATGTTCCAATCGAAAGACCGTGGCTGATTCATTGAAAAAAGCTAGGTACATCACCTTGAACAACACTGCTATAAAACAATGTATATAAAAATATACGTGCACAAATTTAGAATTGAGATGATTCCAAATGTTGAGAATCTCATGACATAGTTATATGATAATAATGTCGTAATATAGTTCATAACAGAACATAGAGCTCACTTGAAGCCGAGAGACATATTTCGAATTATTCCACATGATAAAACAGTTTATCACTGTCAGAGAGAGTTGATTGACAGAGTAGATAATTAAACATAATGGCATACATATTTATAAAGGGACTGACCTAATTGGTTTTGAGAAAACCGATTGGATAAGTTGGAATGAGATTCCATAATTGGCCCCAAGTGCAAGTAAGAGATTGATAGAGTTAGGGGTATGCCCTAGGGGCAATTATGTAACTTGTTACATATATCTAATTCGTTGACCAATCTTATTCTAAATAAAGATATTTTCTTTCAGTTATATGCTTGATATAATTTAGTATATTAATTAATCAATTTAATTAAAAGCATACATGATAGAAAATCCACAAATGGTATGTTTTGTGATAGTGGTTACAAAGTGTTATAATCATGAGTAATTCATCATAATAAATAAATATACCATTTTAAATGTTCCTGGTCAAGATGCATCGAGACAGGATATCGATGCATCCGTTGAGACTGGAATACGTAACGCTTTCCAAATGTTGGGCATTGTATTACTCATGACTGTTGGGGGAACCAACGGGTTACGTACTGATAGTTATTGGATAACTATGGAGTGATTCACCAGATAGTTTTTTGTTGGTTAATATAACTAAGGTCAACCAAAGAATATCGATGTGAATAATTTACACAGTTCTTTTGACTTAAGAATATTATTGATCTTCAATGTGGAAGCCCCACTTTGATTATAGTTAAATCATGGCACGACGTCCATCGAACGACTATAGTCATGTCAAGTGCAAGAATTGGAAGTGAAATACAATTCAAGAGAACATTATTCTACTCGGTTATATGAGGTTAGTATCTCGGTCAACTAAAGTCAACTCAAAGTCAAAATTTCTGGCCAGAGCATTTCAGTTAATAATAACTATTATTATTGAACCAAAGACTTTATGTTCAAACTATAAAGTCAAATGTGGATGATGTTGTAACTTTGACCATAACCAAATTCTATAAATCCAGAGTGATATAGTTTTGACAAAGAGAATTGGTGTAAATAATTGTCACTATTGGGCACCACTTATAATAAGTAAAATTGGATTTTACCAAAAGATGTGTAAGCGATATATTCGACAAAAATGTCACACGTCCGGCTAAGTGACGTGAGAATGTTAATATTCGAATAGTTTGATATAATCGGTGACTAAATTTACATCTATGAGTCGTAGAACTGTAATGATGAATTCTTTGAAAAACCACATGACTTAATTAATTTATAAAATGTTGTGAATTGATTAAATTAATTGATATTTGAGAAGTATTAATTAATAATTATTCTATGTTTGGAATTTTTTTGCAATTATTGTAATATATTTATAAAAATAATATTTGCATGCATTGATAGACGACATCGATGTAATTTAAAGATAATTGCATGAAATGAGTTGTGAAAATTTTATGTCATTTGATGACATGATTTATGAAAATTTTATGTCATTTGATGACATGTGGAAATTTTATGTTATTTGATGACATACGTGTAAAGAATGAATTGGAGAGAGAGAAAAAATCAAGGAAATTAATTAGGGAAGTTTTAATTAAAGAACGAAAAATGTTTCACTCTTTCAAATAAAACATATTTATTTTCTAATTCATTCTATATGGACAATCCATTCTTTCTTATTCATTCTCTCTCTCTCTCTCTCTCCCTTCTAACGTTTCGTGGCAGAAACAAAAAAGAAAAGGAATTCCCAAAATCTTTCAACTTCAAATAAAAAGATCAAATAAAATAAAACAAAAGTGGTTCATCCATCTCTTATAGGGATAAGATGTAAATCCTGAAGATCTGAGGAGATATCATCATTCAAGGTATGATTTCTAGGCAACCTCCTAAGATGATTCAATCGGATCTAGCATTCTTCATTCAAGATGCAAATCAATGGTAACATCAGTAAGGTGCATTTTAAGGATTGGGTAGCAAGGAATGTCATTTTCTATATATATAGATAGTGATTTTGCAATATTTGATGGAATTTAATTTGACTTTCATAATTTGTGTGATGTCTCATTGTCTTGCTTAATTAAAAAATTATTTTTAAAGATTGAATTATTTGTTGAATGATATGATTGAGTTTTCATTTGGTATATCAAAATTAAATTTGTTTACATTTTAAAACAAAATTTAAGTTAGATATATGTTTTTAAACATTCTAAATAAAGTGTAATTTTTCAGATCTGAATGTTTACATGTTTGAATTGTTTAGCTGCTTTTGTTTATTTTGTTAAATTGAAACGAAATCTATATTATTAACCCGCCTTTTGGCAAGGACATACTAAGACAGATTTAACCCAATAGACTTCATGGTTGTCAAGGCTGGGATATCACAAATAGACGATGCATGATGCTTGGAATATGAATGTAAGATTGGATGGGCAAAAGGATCACCATGGTCAACTAAAAGGAGGTATCGGCCTAGTTGATGATAAAGGGATCGATATACTTCGATATAAAGGGTTCGACGTGACTCATTGGAAGGCAAGGGATCGTCATAGATCAGACCGGTAGGGTTTGGAGGAAGACATAGCTTGGGACAGCATGTGAGAAGGAATAACGATCGGCATGGAGGGTTCAACATAGTCTAGGATCGGGATGATTGAGCTCGGCATAGGAAGGGGTCCACATGGAAGGGATCGGCAAAGACACAGAGCAACATAATAGGGTTCGGCATGGGAAGGGTTGGCATACCTTCAGGAAGGTTCGCCATACCTTCCAGGCTAAACAAGGAGGTGCCGATATACACAGGAGGAAGGGATGGATCGGCATGCCTTAGGGGGATAGGCATACTTTTATGGATCAAGAGGGTTCGACATATCTTCATGGAGGAAATGGATCGGCACGCTTCATGGAGAATGGATCGGTATTGTAACAACCCAGAATTTAACCCATAATAATTAATTTGTTAATTAATTAAATAATAAAATAACTTTGTGAGATTATTAGAATCAAGCCATGGAAGTTGCACCATTGTGTCTGTGGTAATATACCGGTCTATTTCCATATATAGAATGTCAGAATTCGAGTCAATTTAAGCAAAGAATGAAATAATCAAAGAAATGAAATATATATATATATATATATATATATATGCAGGTCGACCGCTCGGTCGACCTGGGCACCAAGGTGGTCGAATGCCCGGTGACCCGCCTCTACTAATTTTGAACAAACGAACCTTCATTCGTTTGAACATTCCAGAGCTCTCAGTCGACGTATTTTGCATCGTTTAAAATGATCTGGTCCCTCCGTTTCTGCATCAGATGGCCCCTATTCAGCCTTGATGTGGTTGCATCCAATTCAATTTCCAAATCCAATGGTCCGAGATCCACTTCCAAACCTATAAATAGACCCCTAGATCTAAAACTTTTTATCATTCTAGGTTTTCTCCAATTGGGTTCACCTTTCTAGGAAGGACCCTAAACGGAATAATTTTTCCAAAGAAGAAAATCATTGTAATTTAAATTATTTTACAACTCCAAGTGGATTCGGAAAGACCAAAGGAAAAGCTTAGGACTGAAGGTGAGTGATTGTAATTATTTTAAGATTTCTTTAAGTAATTTTGAAATAATAGAGTTTCCAATAGTTGTAGTTTTACTATGATTTCTGGAATAGCCTTTTAAGTAGTTTATTTACATTTTTTAGAATTATTAACAGTCTATTTTCTTTTAGCTATTCTTTTCAATAATTTTGGTTTATTTATGTTAAGCATGGCTTTTTATTGATTTACCGTTTACCGTATTTAAGTTTATTTACTGTTATTCGCATCTTTTTGACGTTTTGGATTTTATGCAAGCGTCTATTCTCTTCATCCCCCTTTTCTTCGCATACAAAGCAGAATAAATTAAACGCGAATATGTATTATATAAGTAAGAATACTGAATGAAGAAAATAAGATGTAAATTATAAAGATTGCAATAAATAATGGAATTGGACTGTAATAAATAATGGAATTGGACTGAAATTACGCCTAATTATAATTAGAATTGGACAAATTAAAGGTAATTGGCATATTATAACTTAGAATTATGACTAAACAGAGTAAAAGATGAAAGAAGCCTATTTTCACACTTAGACCTTGGGTTAAGTAATAAGCCTGATTATAACGTAGGTTATAATGAGAAAAGGAACAAAGTGATGCTTATTTTAAGACTTATGGTAAATTAATAAGCAAAGATAGTAGGGATAAATTGTAAAGGCTTATTTTCAAATAATTTATCTAGGTTAATAAGCAGAGATGAAAGTAGGACCTATACCAAATAGCATTCCCTATTAGACAAAAAGGTGAGCCTAGGGCACGCATATGCTAAGAATAGTAGTAATTGGTCAAATAGAAGTCCAAATTACGGAGGATTTGGATAAGGGGCGCAACTAGATGTTGTTTGGATGAAGGGCAAGTACTAACAGCATTTCCCCTATAGATTCTACGGACACATGGTGATCTCACGTCAGCCTGAAGTTAGATGAGTGGCACGCTTGTGCTGGACGTCGAGGTAATAAGAAGACCCAATAGGTGGAGAAAAAGGTAGCATGGGCATGGTGGAAGTTACGTGTACGACTTCCATTCGAGTGCTCAGTAATAGATACCAGTCCCAAGCGCTTATTATGAATGTCTTTCGTAGACATCATTGCCTTCTATGTAGGGAGCTATATATGTCGTCTGGATCCACAGTAGTTGCTCTTTGCATCTTTCGTAGATACCATTGGCTGTTGTGTAGGGAGTTATACGGCTGGCCCGCAGTAAGGTTTATGGAGTAGTAGACCGATCAAAAAGGGTAGAATTTGGGTCACATCCTAATTATAGGATTACGAATTCGGCCTAATTAAAGCAGAAATCAAGGGCAAGTGTAAGTAATCAAAGTTAACCTATCTTATAAATTGAGCAATATTTAATCATACTTATTTCTAATTTATCCCTTCCCTATTTCCTTTATTATCCTTATTTATGCTAGAACTGTTGTAGAGTCGATTATTTTATCTTGCTTAAAGACTCTAGTAATTACTATCATTCACCAAACTTTTAGTCTGGCCCACTCCCCTATTTTCCTCTTCCCCCCCAGGCAATTAGGGGAGAAGTCACTAGATTGCTGCAGCTTGGAGTTTTCTTGGAGGATATTTCTTCTATGTATTTCTTTTATTTCAGCTTTTGTTCTTTCTATGTATAGGCTTATTTTGTAGGATATTATGTATGCCGATTTTGAGACTATGAGTTTTTGTTTCATGAGACATATTTAGACATGTATGTGGTTTTTGACTTATTTATAAAGCAATTATGAAGCTTTGTTTTAATTAAGTTATTACTTTAAGTTTACGCTGTTTTTATCTGTATTTTTCTTGTGAATCTTAATCTTTGTTAATTTCAGTTATACCTACAACACACCATGCCTTTTAATGTGTCCTTTTAGGTATATTAAGGGGTGTAGGGCGTTTCAGGTATGGAATATTGAGAGGAGTTGGGTTGGTGTAACGGCGTGGAAAGGAAGAAGGGTCGGCATAAAAGGACTCCTCGATAGCGATCGGAATTTTCTTGGAGGAAGAGGGGTCGACATTAACTCGGATGAAGGGAATACGTTCGGCATGACTATGTCGATCATTAGGGAAGGCCCATATAGGTGAAGAGACCCTGTAGTTGAAGTTTCACCTATGAATACAGCAGGCTTGGCTTCAGAAAAGGACCTTCATTTTTGCTTCTCCTCATCTTCTACCAAGAGTTTACTCTACCATTTTCATTATGGGATCTTGGATTATAATTGTAATCAAATTTTAGTATAATAAAAAAGGATTGTTCTAGAGTGGATGTAGGCCGGAGTTAGTCGAACCACTATAAATCTTGTATCTTTCACTTGCTTTCATTTTAGGTCGATTATTCTTCATATTATATTCTCTATATCATATGCTATTTAAGATCTGTGACTGGATATTGGTACTTTCACATATAATTGGGTGTTGATGGCCAATTTTGATGCCAACATTTTGGTGATTTCACTGAGAAAGCTTGCACTCAAGGATTTGGAAGTTAGGATCTTGGACTTGAAAGCTCGGGAACTTGGATTTAGGAAGCAATGGCTAGGAATCAACAAAGAGGCAGAGAACAGAAAGGATCCATTAGGAAGGAAGTCGGAAGGCTTCCTCAGGAGCTAATCAGGCTTCAATCTTCATTACCAGAGATAAGATGGAAGCACTGATGGACGATATACAGGAAAGAATGCTTAAGAGACAGGAGGAAATGATGCAGAACCTACTCTGACAGATTGGACAAGCTGGAGTGCAAAACCAGGGAAATGGAGTAGCAGGAAACACTAGAAATGTGGATCACAGAGCTGGAGTAGTAGGTGCCAAGGAAGTCCAAAATCAGAACCAAGGAAACGGAATAACCAAGATATGAGATAGAGTGGAGCTACCAGAAGTAGCCATTGACCAACTGGGAACGATCAGCCAAAGCAACGCCGATCATTATAGAACGATCGATGATGATCATTCCACACTTAGGGCCATGCCTCCTGGTCATATTGGCTCCACTCCAGGTAGGATACCGGGTGGTTTTTTATAGTTTGGCGTTGATCGAGATATGGGTGTTCATCCATAAGAGCTGATTTCAGGATTCCCTCACGGACTCGAGGGGCAGGTTGGAGATAGTGGACAAAGACTATCGCTTGATGATAACGATAGGTTGGTAGAAATGGCTAGATGGGCCATGAGAGGAGGATTGGTAAATAGAGATTTGAAAGATGTGAATAGAAGCCCCTTCGCTCCTATGATTAGGCAACCTAGGAATCCGTCGGAATTCAAACTATCAACACAGATGACATATGATGGAAGAATGGAACTCGCTGTTCATGTGACAAGGTATATGAGGCCTATGGAAGTACTGGAGCAATAAAGCAATAGAGGAGGTTATGTCATCGTGCTTCCTTTTGTATTTGACAGATATGCAACACTATGGTCAGACAATTTGAAAGCGGCTCCATTAGCATATGTACAGAATTGACCGAAAGGTTTATGAGGCAGTTTAGAGTTCACATCTCAAGACTCAAAAATCTAACGAGTTTGGAAACACTGAAACAGAGGGCCAGAGAGTCCTTGAGGAGTTTTCTAACATGGTTTAACGCTGCGCGGCATCGGTGGATCATCCAGATCCATCCATGGTTTTGGTGGCAGTTGTATCTGGCATTGCTGATGGCATGGAGTTCAAGGATTCACTAGCACGGGATCCACCTATGGATTTTGGGGAGTTTTACCATGAAGCAGAAATGCTCCCGTGACAGGAAGATGCACGAGCAAACAAACCAGAGGTGAATCCCATGCAAAGTGGAGGATCATCAGGAGATGTAAACAGGAACGATAAGGACAAAAGGAGAACGAATGACAGTGGTAATATCTCAGAAAGGCAATGGAGAGAACTAAAATCCACTTCTTACACGGAATTGACTGAAACTATGGAAAGCATTTATTTGAATACTCGAGGGTGCCTCTAATATCGAAGACTAGCAAAAAGGGAACCCTTCATATACGAGCGGGCATCAGGAAAGCATCGCCTATTTCATGAGCTGGATAGGCATAATACGAATGACTACAGGAATTTGAAGGATATCATTGAGGAAAATGTGAGGAATGGTCATTTGCAACAATATATAAGGAATCAAGCTGTGATAGTAGAACAGAAGTAGCACCGCCCACCTCGAACGAAGATGGCACTGGATCAAGGCATCAGTCGTCAGCTTCTCATCAATTGATTGGATTTATGACATGGAATAAAAAATAAACCCTGTAGTAAAATGGCTATGTCACTTACACATGTACGGGATCGAGGACGGTCCCTAGACATGCACTGAGATGACGAATCATGGTGCTCAGGTTTATGAAATTTTGTTTTTTTGTTTACTGCAAACTCTTATTTTCTAGATACTATGGCTACTTAGTTCTTTTTGGTTTTATAGGCTTTTATTTTATATTTTCCAACCGTACTCTGGAATGATTAAATGATTAAATCTGGATTAATGTAATGAATAACACAGGCCACGGTTATGGCCCTAACTGGAGAGACGGGCAATAACCGCGAGTTACGAGTCCCTTCACCGGAGAGCAATAGGACGGACTCAACCACGGATCAAGTCCTTGACTTGGGATCGAGGCCGAAGAAGGATACCTCACGAATCAAGTCCTCGACCGGGGATCAAGGTCGGAGTTGGATATCCTAGGGATTAAGCCCTCGACCGGAGAGTTGAGGTCGGAGAATGTGACAAATGGATCGCCAAGTATGGACTATACCTGGTAAGGGGTAGACCACTTCACCAAAGAGAGACAGGATCAACCTACTTAAATCATCAAGTACGGATTATGCTCGAAAATAACTCGGAGAGGTCTAAGGTTTAGATATGGACCTGGAGAGGTCCTGGATTTGGATTAAACGACCCGAAGGGGTCTAAGGATATGTACCCGGAGAGATCCCGCATTTAGATTAAACAACCCAAAGAGGTCTAAGGATTTGGATATGGACCCGGAGAGGTCCCAAATTTTGATTAAATGACCTAGAGAGGTCCAAGGATTTGGATATGGATACGGAGTGGTCCTCGATTTGGATAAAGCGATTCGGAGAGATCATAGATTTGGTTAATGGATTTGGGATGGACCCGAAATTGGATATTGAATCGGAACAGTCATGGGTTTCGCTAATGATCCAAAGAGATCGAGAAAAAGGATTGGATTCTAGGTTGGATAATATAACAATAAATGGATTATAGACTTTAGATTTTGGACTTATGGCAATTCAAAACACGCCTTCCTATCGCAAGGCATGTTTTGGGGGACAAAGTGGTAACCCACCATTTGGCAAGGTCGTAACATGCGGATTTAACCTAATAGACTTTGCAGTTGTCAAGGCTAGGATATCATGGATAGACGATGTGGGATACTTGGAATATGAATGTATGCTTGGATGGGCAAAAGGATCGGCATGGTCAATTGAAGGAGGGATCAACCTTGTTGATGACAAAGGGATTGGTATACTTCAATATAAAGGGATCGACGTGACTCGATGAAAGGCTAGGGATTTACATAGTTCAGATCGGTAGGGTTTGGAGGAAGCATAGCTTGGGTCGGCATATGAGAAGGAACAGCGATCGACATAGAGGGTTCAGCGTAGTCTGGGATCGGCATGATTGGGCTCAACATAGGAAGGGGTCAGCATCGAAGGGATCAGCAAGATATGGAGCAGAATAAAAGGGATCGGTATGGGAAGGGTTGGCATATCTCTAGGAAGGGTCCGCATACCTTCCATGCTACATAAGGAGGGGTCAGTATACTCATGAGGAGGGAATGGATCGACATGCCTTAGAGGGATCGACATACTTTCATGGATTAAGAGGTTTTGGCATGTCTTCATGGAGGAAATGGATCGACATGCTTTGTAGAGAATGGATTGTTATGGAACATTGAGAGGAGTTGGGTCGGCGTAGCGGCATGGAAAGGAAGAATGGTTGGCATGAAGGACTCCTCGATAGCGATCGACGTTTTCTTGGAGAAAGAGGGGTCGACGTTAACTCGGATGAAGAGATAACGTTCGACATGGCTGTGCCGTTCGTTATTTTTGGACGATTTGTGCTTGCCGATCATTATGGTGGACCCATGTAGGTGAAGAGACCCTGTAGCCGAAGTTTCACCTATAAACACGACAGGTTTGGCTTTAGAAAAATGGACCTTCAAGTTTGCTTCTCTTCACTTCCACCTAAAGGTTACTCTGCCATTTTCATTCTAGAATCTTGGATTGTATCTGTATTAAAATTTCAATATAATAAAAAAGGATTGTTATGGAGTGGATGTAGGCCGGAGTTAGCCAAACCACTATAAA
Organism: Allium cepa; assembly: GCA_030765085.1. Lineage (NCBI taxonomy): Eukaryota > Viridiplantae > Streptophyta > Magnoliopsida > Asparagales > Amaryllidaceae > Allium > Allium cepa. The sequence continues at coordinate 949,191,154 of CM060934.1, read as the reverse complement.
TCTTATATCTTTTATTTACTTTCATTTTAGTTTGATTATTCTTTATATTATATTCTCTACATCATATATATATTATATTCTCTACATCATATACTATCTATGATCCGTGACTGAATATTGATGCTTTCATGCATAATTGGGTGTTGGTGGCCAATTTTACGCATATATATATATATATATATATATATATATATATATATATATATATTAAAATACAATGTTTTATTTTAATTCTATGTTTTAAAATTTAATTTAAATTCCATTTCTTGAAATCTGGAAACTTTCAATTTCATGTAAATGGATTGAATTATATTTAAAGTTAGAAAATGAAATTTATATGGAATCAATATAATGTTTCAATTGTAGATCTATGTTTTAATCTTTAATAACAAAGTGTAATTTTAGTTTTGAACGTTAATATATGTATGTATGCATGTATTACTTGTACTTTTTATTGCGCTAAATATTTACATATGAATAAAAAAAATAACAACAAATCAAAGTTTTGAAATTAATTGCAATAACTATCTAATTTATATTATTAGAAAGCTTTGATTGAATTCCATGTATATATATCTAGATCTACTTGTATGTGTTCGTATAGAATTTATTCTTGTTTACATATATTGTCATAGTACGAAATCATTTCTTTTTTTTAATTACGACAATAATGTATACATACAATTCATTGTTTACCTTCTATATTCTTACCTATTAGTTATCATTAATATGTTGCAGTAATTAAGTTTAATAAAAATGGAAACTGTATCAATCACCCATGTCATCCCTTATTTATTTCCATTTCAATTCCTTTGTAATAACTATTTAAATTGTTCTTGTTTATTTATTGTATACATATCAATTACCACCGACTATGCACACTCCCTATATGTTGCACTTGCATAATATTTACTGTAAATATATTTACAATTCATGTCATATTTAGATTAGTCATTAATGTTTTTTCATTAATTAGTTATTTAATTTAATTAAGAGAAGGAAATGTAAAGTTTCCTTCTCTAACTAAATTTATGATCTCTCATTAATTGAATGATTTAAGAGAAAGGAAATGAAACGTTTTATTCCCTAAATAAATTTATGCCCCCTCATTAATTAAATAAGTTAAGAAAAAGGAAATAAAATATTTCCCTCTTTGAACAAATTTGCAAATAAACATTACGCATAAATTTATATATACGAGTATATTTGATATACTCTAACTTACATACACATTAAATTAAAGTGAAACTTTATTTATGAAGTTAAATAAAATATTGATTTATCTTAAAGAAACTTAGAAAAGTTCTAAATGAATTTAGACTTCGTAGGCCTATTAAAGATTTAAAATGGTTAAATTTTTTGTTCGCTCATTTCTTCCGCTGCATGCTGGCTTGGTCCTTCATGTAGCCAATAAATAAAGTATAGAAAGAAATCTTGAATTTGCCTAGTTACAATCAAGAATATGGTTCTTGATTGTGATTTAAGGGTAAGACTAGTCAACCTGCCTTCGCTAATGAAGGTGATATTCTAAGGAGAGGTCAAGTGTAACTTATCTCAAATAATGAGGCTTCTCTGATGAGATATAGGCAAGGAACGGTGATCAGAATCAATATATGTTGTTAAGTAGTGATTCTGATGATGTATCAACAGATACTCGTCGGATTTTGGTCAAGAAATGGGCTCTGAAGATGGGACTAACTCTTAGGAGAATGAAACATAACTTCCTTTAGATGATGAGAATGATCTGATGAAGTGGTTGTGATGATCTTCTGATACCATTTGGCCAATTGCAGCTCTGATACCATAAAGGAATGTGCAGTTTATATTGAAAGAATATTAACTGGCGTTATTTTTCATACATTCTGTGATACATAGTACTCGGTGTGCATACAATTTTGGTTACTACAAAACAAACAACCGAAAATACACCTGTAACCCTATTACATCATGTATAAAACATTTTTCTATTAGACTCATTCTTTACTTAGCTTAATAGCAAGAAGTAACCACGAAGAGGTAAAAATGTGAAATAAAATGGGATGAGCAGAAGTAAACACTTCATTTTACTATAAGGCCATCAAGATCAGATCAACCAATTCCAAAATTCAAGCAATCCAAGATCTCGTAAGCAGAACTCATGAATGTCAAGCTTCTATAAGTGCAGCCGTTACAATTTTTTTCCAAAATACCATAAAGAGCCAACTTTAATTTCTTCTCCTTTGTCCTTTATGTACATTTGCATGCATTCGCCTTCTCCATAATGTTTTAAATTAGTGCATAATAGTTTTAACTGTATGCGAAATAATATAAGCATGTACATAGTGGCCAAGTTTAGTATGCAACACCAGGAGATGTTGTTTATCATGCTACTAGTAAAAATTAGTGTTGTTTTTAATAATGGATCACATCCATCTAACTTTTAATAATATTTTTCCATCAAAAGAAAATAAGGGTAACGTTGATTTTCCATTTTTAGTTTTGTGTTTACGTCCAATAAAGGTATGAAAAAACATGTATTTTAAAAAAACAACCAATTTGAAAAATAAAGCTAACATATAAAATAGAAAACAAATTTATTTTGTTTTTCATGTTTTTAGAAATAATAAAAGAATGGAAAACGACCAATCCTCTTTACTGTTTTTCTATCACCTCTGTCGTCCATCCATCGTCGTTGTAATGAACTAAATTATAAAATTTTCTTCTGTTATCCTTATGTTTTATTACGAAAGTTGAAAATGCAAAACAAAAAACACAAAATGTAACCAAATAGACCATAATCTTTTAAACACTTTTTCTTTACCACGTTTTTTTATAAATCTTGCTCCCTTATGGAATTTTTTTTTCTCACTACTTCAAAGTTTTTGGTCTTATTCATCGTTAACATATAAAAAGTAGCACTAGATAATTTTTTTAAAAAAACCTACTTTCGTAGACTTGGGATATAGGAAGGCCCGCTCCAGTGCCACCCTCCTTTCAGCCGAACCCTCACTAAGGAGCTGAGAACCCCTGCCATAGCTCGACTGTAGCTGCCAGTAGCATTAAATATTTTATATTAAGAACGTAGTAATTTTTTAACACAAGTTTGAGAATCGTATGCACCACAACAAAAGGACCCTATTACAACGGTCACAAAATGCCAATTGTAATAAAGGTTTTTTTATAAATTTTTTCTTTAAGAAAGTTGTAATAAACTTATTTTAAACAACTCTTTTATTTTTCTCCTTGTAATAGACGCCTATTCTATCCTTTCTATTTTGCCAGCTGTAATAACTGTCTATTTTTAATAACTTTTTTTTCGTCGGTTGCAATAAATATCTGTTACAACCTTTTCCGTTTGTCCGTTGTAATGATTAATTAATAATTATAACTAAATTTAATAATTAATAACTAATAATTAAATAATTAATAATAAATTAATAATAAATAGAAATTATTTATAATTAATTTGAAATACTAAATAATTACTATTAGTAATTACTATTCAATAATTAATAATAACTATAATAATTAATAATTATTATTAAATAATTAATAATTAATAAATATGAATTAATTTTGATAATTAATGTTAATATTAATAATTAAGTAGCAATAATTAATATTAATAATTAAGAAGTAATATTTAAAATTTAGTAATTAATTTTTGATAATTAATAGTTAATAATTAATACTTACAACGTTTTTGTTCAAAAAATTGTATAAATTTATTTTCAACGGCTATTTTTTTAGAAGTTGTAATATAGGCCATTATTTATAATTTATCACGATTAATTGTTATTAATAACTTATTTATAATTACTAATTATTATCTATAATCACTAGTTATTTTGTATATTTAATAATTTATTATAATTAATTATTAATAATTAGTAAATTATAGTTATATTTATCGATTACGTTTAATAATTAAAAAAAGTTAATAATTAATTTTAAATAATTACTATTAAATAATCAACAATTAACTAATAATAATTAATATATAATAATCAATATTGGTTATTTACAATTAATAATTAATAAATGCTATTAATAATTAGAAAGTAATCATTAATAATTAAGACTAATATTTACTATTTAATAATTAATGATTAATAAGTAATCTTTAATAATTAAGATAATATTTAGTAATTAAGAAGTAATAATTATTGTTGGTACTTAATATTTAATGGTTATAGTCGACAATTATATTAAATATTTCAAAAAGTTCAAAATTTTGAAATTTTCTAAAATAAATTTTATAATACTTATATAATTTGAAAACAAAATTTTGAAATATTCATGAATAAAAAAATCCAAACTTTTAAATTTTTTAAAACTTTATAAAATATTCAAAATTTCAGAAAGCATGTTAGCTCCTTTTTTTGAAAAAAATTAGCATTAAACTTTCCCTCTATTTCTTATAATAAATGAACTTCAAAGTCAAAGCAAATATTTAACGACTATTTCTTATAATTACCAGGAATATTTAATCGATCACTTCAAGAAATAATGTTATGTATAGTATTAAATACATTAAAATATTGCATTTTAACTCTAATTACATTCATCAATTTTAATCAAATAAAAGTAACGGCACTTTGAAGTTTGGAAAAAAATGCGGTAGCTGAATTTTTTGGCGAGCTCATCGATATATTTCATTGTGCCCGCTTTCTCTTTAATTAAAAATTTTCCTCACCGCTTTCCCCATTCTCCTAATCCTAAGTCATTTTTCTTCCTCATCTTAGCCTTGTCGCTCAACATCGTCTAAAACCATTGCTACTCACTTTCACTCATCTATGATTTCTTTTTTACTCGCTCTTCTCTTTCTCTTTTTCCCTTTTTTATGTTTTAAGTTGGTGATTCGATGGTTGTCTTAAAACGTGTTTCCTTTAAAGATCTTTCGTTAAGATTGAGACCAAGGCGAGGCAATTGTTGCCACATTTTCCAATTTTCGACTAGCAACACCACTCATCTCTCTGAACATGTCCTTGTTCCTCCATGTCATAATTTTCAGTTCAGTTGGAAATGCGTTTGTGGAACTTTGTCTCTTGATCTGAAGTTGTATATAGCTTCGGTAATGTGGTGTCAAGTGATCAAACTGATCTTGTGTTTAGCTTGCGGCCTACTATTAAAATCTGGGTTTTTTGGGTCTGCTATTTGGTTGGTACCGTCTATTTTTAAATTCTGGTAACAACCCACCCCAAAATACATCTAAATTCTAAACTAGAAAAGGTCTACCGAAAGTTAGACCCATTTCAAAGCTATCTATTTATTGGTAAATGTGATAGCAACACAGAGCTATAACTATTTTTTAGAACTCACAGAACAAAGTATAATAGCAAATTTTACCCATCTATTTCAAAATAGATTCAAATGTCATAATACAGAACAAAACATAGTTTCCATAATAACCATTACATTATTTGTTCAAAAGTATTCTTTCATGGGTACAATAAAAAGTATTATAAATAAATAACCATAATTATAACAAGCTTTGCTCGTGCCGTCTTCAAGCATCATCATCATCAGTTCTTCCTTAATCTATGTTGTAGTGAGGAGAGAAATAGAACAATAAGTGTCTGGTGAATAAAAACCTCGAGCTTATTATTCTAGTACTTGGGAAATATATGTCAAAATAGGAATATGTTTGTGTTCTAAAACCATTTAATGCTTCATATAAGGAAAGATGGTGGACCCTTAAACAACCACTTAATACCTTTCATTTTCGAAGCAGGTTTCCCAATCCCATTATCTATAACCAACATCATAATGTCTAATAATGTGAGAGATAGATCCCAAGCCACTTAATACATTTTATGGAAAATAGGCAGACTTTGACCATTTAAGTGTTAATACCTCAGTCGTTGATTTTGGTGATAACAACCTTGATAACAAAATACATTTATATTAATGTTTTGCCAAATTATATAGTATATAATGCAGGATATTATACATGTATTGATCGAAGACTATATAGTATAAAGACTCAAAGAATGGACGTGAAGACTAATGAGCATAAATATCAAGATATGAAGATCTCAAGAGTATAGTATAGTATAGTATATAGAGTCACAGAATATTGTTAAAGTCCCTGCTAGCAATCATTGATCTCTATTTCCTATTTTCTTATCCTTTATTTTGAAAACAGTACATTTTTAAAAATATATTTAAAAATGTTTTACAAAAGTTTTCCTATGTTTAAAATGTTTATAAACTATGTTTAAATTATTTTACAAAGTATTAAAATATTTAGGAAGCATAAGATTTTTAAAAATATTTAAAGCAAAAGGGTTTTCAATTTTCAAAGAGATATGTCGATATATACCATATAAGTATGTCGACATACGTGCTGAAAATTTGAAATTCAAATTTTAAAATGAAGCATCTATTTGTCGTAACTCTTCATAGATGGGCGTATCTGTTTATTCTCTATAAATAAAGAATTACAAATGAATTTTTAACAACTAATTTCTTGTTTCTTCTCTCCTTTTACCCTTCAAATATTTCTAATGAAAAATTTATTCAAATCTCTTAAATTTTGACCAGAATCAATCCAATCTTCATTGTATTGATTCTCTACTATTAACTACCTGATTGCAATCATCTCTTTCTCCTAATTCAAGATCAAAGTGATACTCAAGAGGCTATAGGATCTATTGTAACCAAAGATCAAGAAATTGCCTTTGGAAAACAACCGAACTCTAGTTGTATTTAATTGGGTGTGATGGTAGCCCATTCAAATTAATTGGGAGTGGTTGCAGCTAGGAAATCTGAGTAGGTGTGCTTATAGCCTTTCCAAATCAAGTGGATGTACCCTAAGTCCAAAAAATTGTGATATCCCGGAATTTTTGGCAATATCAATTTAATAATCTATATTAAAAATTAAATTGATTTGATAATTTTTGTTAATAATAATTCAAATTGATGTAATAATTTTCCTTTAATAAATATTTAATTGATAATTTTATGTTTTAAAGCTAATAAATTGGTTTCTATTTATAATATAAATATATGGTTTATATTGTAAATAGATTAGCTTTGTATTAAATTTAATAAATAAAGCATATTTTCTAATTCTAATATTTTTAGTAATTTGAAAATTTGTTTTTATTTAATATAAAGCTTTTCAAAGCTATTAAATAAATAAATATATGATTTTAAATTGTTAAAATAGATGTTTAAATGTTTAAAATGATTTTGGCTTAAGTTTTAAATTTAAATTAATTAACAAAAAGGTTTGTTTTGTTTTCTTTTTAAAATATAGCTTAATAAAATAAGTAATTTATTAATAAAGAAATAATTTCTTCTATAATTATTTTAATTTGATAATGAGTTATTCTAAAAACAATATTAATAATGTATTGTTTTTACAAATAGATTTTGAATAAAAATAGAATTGTTATTTCAAATTGAATTTCAGAATTTGATTTGAATTTGAATATAAAGTTTTGAAATCTAAAGTATAGATTTTTAATTATTTTGGATTTCTAAATATATGCATAAACTTTTATTTATAAGTGTAATTGGTTTTTAATTCTTTTCAATATTTGTTCTATACATATTAAATACTAATTAACTAATTAATTAGGCATAACTTATATATTAACATTTAAATTAAATACAAATTACTTTAAAAAGACATGTGTTGTTTTCCTAAGCTTCCTATAACAAGTGTTAAGAGATAAACATTCTAATTTGACAAATGTTAAGATAATTTACAAGTGTCCTTATTTATTTTCATTTTCTTTTATTATATTATATCACAAAATTCACTTATATAAATACATTTGCCTCTCACCTTTCTTCCATTTTCTATCTTCATATTTCAAAGTTAGAAACAAAAATGATAATAACTTATAACCATCTCCAAAATTAGTTTACAAACTCAAATCAAACTCCTCATATCAAATATGAAGCAACCCTGTAAACAACTCTTCAAACCAGAAATCCAGAAATCATGTTCAAAATAAAATCAGTATTTCTCTTCAAACGAAATGCAAACCAGATCATTTCCCCTGTAACACCTTTTCAAATCTGTAGCCTGCCCATTTTCAAACAAAAGGCAAAAGCATTTTCTTTTCAATCTGGAATTTGTCTCTGCATGCAAATCTTTCCATCAACTTAAGATCTTAAAGTTCAAAGTCAAAGCTTTTTCAAGTTCAAAAACTGTTTTCAAAAATCAGGAGCATTTCAGTTTAAAAGAGTTCAAAAGCTTTTTCAAAATCTGGAAGCTCTGTTCTTCCTTCACAAATTAGGTAAGTAACTTTTAAAATTTAAAATATAGTTTCATTGCATGCTAGTATGGCTGAAATGAATAAGTATTGCTTGTGTATTTAAGTGAAAATCTGATATGGATATTTAATTGTGTGCATGTTGTGTTTATGTATTATGCTCTGTATTGTTTTCATCGCGATAGGATGCAGAGATGATTTCCGAGGTGTGAAGATCATCGGAGGTGACTGGAGTTAACCGGCGGCATAGTACACGTGCACGGTGCACTTCCTTCAATTCTGGTGATGTTGGGTTGGCCGGAGATTTTGTACTCGAGAAATTCTCGAGTAATTCAAGTGTTTGGCTCGGAGCATTTTGATTTTGGACTCGAAGCATTTTGGGCATGTCTCGGGATTATACTTTGTTTACAGGTTTTGAGAAAACCTGAAGTGTTTGCTTTAAAATTTTAAAAACTGAAGTTTATAAATGTAAAGTAAAGTTTTAAACTAAGTTTTAAATCCAAGTTTAAAATCTGGGATTCAAGTTTAAGTTTAAATCTTAGTTTTAAAATAAAAAAATAAATAAGTTTTAAACTTGAATTATTAAAATATTTAAAAAATGGTTAAGTAGTTTGAATTTTTTAAAAATGAAGTTTTAAAAATGTGAGTAAGTTTTAAAGTTAAGTTTAAATCTGGAAATTAAAGATTTAAATATATATTTCTGTAACGTCACGAGATTTTCGTTCTTCGATAATCCGACATCGACACTCACTTTATCGACTGCCGAGAAATCAAAGGCCGAAAACCGAGATGTTATGGGTTTTAAAAAGATTTTAGGAAAAGAAAAGAGAAGAAGAGAGAAAAAGAAGAAAGAAAAAGAAAAATAGAGGGAAAAGAAGATAGACAATTTTTTTTAGAAAATAGAGAATTAGAAAAAACAGACAGAAGATAGAAAATTTGAAAAATAGAAATAGACAGAAAGGAAACAACAGAACAACAACAGAATCTCACAATTCGCAGCGGAACAACATATAATAGATAAATGAATAATCTTTAAACAAAGAACTATATCAGTTATTACATCACATTTTATTACATTACATCAAATCATCAGAGTGTACAACAACAAACAATTTTAAACAGTGCAGCGGAAAAAGAAATACTATATAAGTAATATGCCATGCCATCCAGCTTGCCTCCAGCAACTCCAGAATATCCAGAATATCCTGATAAACCTAACTCTTGACTGCCCGTGTGGAAATTGGTGGGCACCCAGAGTTTAGGAAGGAAAACAATAAACTCCGAGTCAGTCATGTGACTGGTGTGAGAACTCAAAACAGTTTATTTAACTTTAAAAATCGAAAAGAGGAATATTTTTAATTCAATTCGCAATGCTTTTAAAAATGAGACTACCATAAGACCTCCTGCCACACACACAATGCAAACGCAGACTTGGAGGAGATTTCTTCTTATGTTAGTCAAAGATGCTTGATACGCATTAAAAGAACATTTGATATTATTACTAGTGCATAGTGTAGAAAATTCATTTCGAAAGTAGAATATAAATCTTAGCCAGCATAGGTACCATTATATTATGCCTACTAATAGCTACCATATTAGATGGCAGGTTCTACAACTAAAACCGTACAAGATCGTATTGTTTCTTTGGATTTCCAACAAATGGTCAGGCCAAGGAACTTCCCATTGCCACTGAGAATGCCTCTGGAAAGACATCCCCGAGAACCAAACCGGAACTCTGCCAACACAAGGCCGGGTTACCCCTAACTGGGTAACTACTGACACGAGCACGCCATTCCCCGGTCCTTTAGGACCTTTTCAACCGAGCGCTCGATATCCAACATCACACCATAATAAATAGAGTGTTTTCAACATGAGTAAGTATCTGGGCTCCATACCATGATACCACCCTTTTCCAGAAGGAAATGCACATACCCTAAGGGGAGCTACAGCAACCCCTAATAACCTTGCCGCATCTTTCCTGTTTTGACCATTTCCGGGATGTGAGGCTCGACGAATTCACGTCCACAAAAACACACTTTGTACAAAAAGCCGTGCTTTGGGTCAACAAATGATCAACACAATGATCACTAAGATAGACGATCAAATAAATGATCCTATCACAATAATCAACACAATGATCATTTCAGCATCACTCAGCATGTCACATTACCAAAATGGGATATATCGCTGATAACTTCAACTATATAACCTTTGAGCTCGTACGTCTCAAAGAAGGGTGTTAAGCAAAGAATAAATTCTCCGCCACCAACAGAAATATATTTGAAAGAAATCGGCTTTATATCTCAAATTGTAATGTCAGGCATACAATCCATACAAGTCTGTTCCGGGCTCGAACAAAACCGAAGGCACTTCTTACGAAGCCCTTGCAATACGGGTATTCACAATCCCGATCGAATTTCCCATCACTTAGGAGATCTCAATACCAGGAGCTACCCAGTGCAGAGACAATCGATAGGTCATCCTATCGCTTTCACAAATACTCGGTCTTCAACACCGATCTTCAAATGCAATTCATAACGACGTATCACATATTCGGAATGGGTTATACGACCCCATGGTCCTTTCCCGGTTAACCCGAATAGTGAGCGCTTATTCAAAAATAAGTGTGACATTCAAATTCAATCAAATCACATCAAATACCCATTCAAAGGGAAATACTGATAGTCGGCTATTGAACTATCAATTGATATGCATACATCACCAGATTCCAAATAATTTTCCAAATTATTTATTTTCCAAAATATCTTTATAAGATATATAATTTCAACACTTCAAAAATAAATCAATATTTATTTTCAAACAAATTCCACTTTTCACATATAAATTCCATAATGAATTTATATTTCAAAATATCCATGCATATTCGATTTCAATAATTCATTTCAATTTATCTTCAAAAAGATAAATTCTAATATTCACTTCTTATTGGAAAACATTTCCATACTTATCAAAAATAAGTAATCAACAAATCTTTTTATTTTCAACCTTTGAAAATATTCAATATACTTAAATCGAATTAAGTATATTATTCATTCTTTAAGGGAAATCATTCTCTTAAACATTTTTATTTGGGCCAAAACGAATGTTGCGTAAAACATCGTTACGACAACCCAAAATCACTAGTATAGGGATTCGAAATTAAAATAGATATATAAATCCCAATACTATTCAAACATTTCCACTCGGAAATCATTTACTATAACAACAGTGTTATAGTCCACATTTCCTTTTATTTCTCGAAAACGTCTATTTCAACAATAAATGTTGAAATCTATGGTTTCGAATCTCAACACCTTTTAAAACATCGTTAAATCGTTTTAATTCTATTTAAAACATTCACATTCAATACATTTTCTTTAACATGTTATTCACTATTCAAAACGTGAATATACCATGTTCACAAATTCCATTATTTCTATTCACCTTAACTTAAAGGATTATTCACTGTCTAAAACGTGAATATAACTCTATCTCTAAGTTATAACAATTAACTTATCAAAATAAGTCATTTGCGGATTTATAAAACAACGTTTATAAATTCCGTTTCTATTTATTTATAAAAACTTCTTTTTTATAAATTCCTTTATTAACCTATTCCAGTTTATAACTCAATTATAAACTACAAGTTCATATTATAAGTTAATTACTTATAAAATGATTATTTTACAAAATCGTTCATTTAACTTCCCAAATTATTAATCTTAACTTATAAGATTGTTTATTTATCCAAAATTCATTCTTTCGATAACTTTATAAATTTTATAAACCTATTGCTTATAAAATTTTCATTTATAACTTCACAGTTTATAATTTCATAAATTTCATTCATTTAGGAAATTCATTTTCACTACATTCAAATACTTATAAAAACTCGTTTTATAATGTCCATAATTCAATTTATAAATATCCATTTATAAATCTCTTAATATAAATCAGTTTATATTATTATTCTAAAACGTCTTTAAATTCCTTTATAATTTCATCATTTCGATTTATAAAATAATCAAATTTTATAAATCTTAAATTTAAACTTTTAATAATAAACTCAAAAATCCAGTTTAAACTATTTTATAAAATCATTGATCCATATTTCTCGAAAACCAGCTTTTAACTATATTTCACAAAACCATAATTTTATAACTTTAAAAATTATAACGTTTATTTATTTATAATGGATCAATTCCAAAAATAAAGTATATTTTCAAAATCACTTTTAAAATCATTTTAAAATCCCAAATCTGGGTCCAATGATGCTACACACCAAATAGTCAATCACGACTAACAACGATATCATATATCGATATGATAATCCATCAAATATCAAAATATCTGAAATAAAATAAATACTGTTGAGGAATCCAGTTGGATCCCTCCAACCTGTTTCCTGCATCCAAAAACATTAGCACAATACCAATTTCGCTCCAGTACGAAATTATCGCGGTACATGTTCTTATTAAATATTATCCGCTTAATAACGGCGTAATAGGGTCTCATCCGCTAAACAAAAAAATGCGGGAAATCAATCAACTGCAATATATACATATGCCAATATATATATATTGATATTATATATAATACCAATTTCACTGTTTATGAAATATTCGCGGTATATGTTTATATTAAATAACATCCGCTTACTAACGGCGCATAATGTCTATTTTAACAATCAATAATTCACAGTCATCATTCAAACATGCATTCAAATATTTTAAATCTAACTATTTAAAATAAAATCGAAATCTATTCGATTGAGTGAGAAATTCTCACCTTGGTTTTAATTTCCGTTTAAGCTTTTATTTCGAATAAAATTAAACGCGCGTTTAATTTTACCCGAAATTCTCACTAACTCCAACCGACTCCAAACCAACTCCATCGCGTAGTGCTCGTCCATACGATTCCAACGCAACTGAGTTTGCATTTTTTCGACCTCGTATGAAAAAGATATGAATTTTACAAGTTTTACACGTATTTTATATAAAATTTACAACATAAATTATAATTTCTTATACCCTACAACTTCTAGACCGTTGGATCAAGCTTGAGTGCATCAGGGCCACTCACTGCCTTCTTCTCCAAACACGTTCTACAGGCCGCACCATGTAACCCATCATCTTCATCTAGGGTTTCAAATTACGGCCATCACGATGCATGAAAACACGATCAGGGACTTCCATATCGAAGCCCATCTCCTCCTCTTCACTCGGCCACCATGGGGTGGAGCTCGGCCCTGTCCTTGCACTGATTTGCGTGCATGACCTGCAGCAAAACGCGAGCATGTAGCCTCCACTCCGTCACTCCAAATCCGATCATCACCGTATAGATTCGAAGCTCTCTTCATGCTCTACAAGTTTCATGTTGAACACTTTCTCTAATTGTTGATGGATTGAGAGTAATTGAGGAAAGAAGAATACAAATTTCTGGCCATTGAATGATAAGGGGTGGCGGCTGCAGAAATTTGCCCTAGGGTTTGATAATTTGTGAAAAAATGAATAAATGAGGGGCTTTTATAGAAAATTCGCGCGACACTATTCATCGAAATTTTTCGAACTCCAAACGAAGCGTGCCGGTTGGCGTTTCTAAGGTTTATCCCGCGTTCCGAACACAATGGAACGTGTTTCGGAAGCTAATTCGGAAGTATGTGCGAGTTATGGCTATAAACGCTCAATTTAAATTAAACCGATTTAAACCGATTTCTAGGCGTTTTAATTTGTACCGGACAAACGGTAAATCCAATTGACTTGAAATTTGAAATCTTACAATAATATCACATTACGGATCCGATGAAACTGGTTTCGTCGAATTCCGAGACTTTTTGAAAAATGGCTATTTTGACTCGCCAAATTTAAATTAAAAATAATTCGATGCGTTTCGAGCTGCCACGATCAAACGATAGCTCCGATTGACACGAAATTTGAAATCCGGTAATAACTAACTATTACGGATCCAATGAAACTAGTTTCGTTCAATTCTGAGACTGTTCAAAAATTGACTATTTTACAGTCGATTATAAAATATTAAAATATTCAATTTTCACAAATTAACTTTTAATTCGATTTTAAAAGTTCTAAAATATTTCTATAACTCCAGTATGATTAAATAAAATTTTCCAAATTATTTCTAATCATATTTAACTCGATTTTCAATTATTTCCATAATTTAACATATTAAATTATCGATTTAATTATCCAATTAAATCCAATAATTCAAATAAAAATTTATTTGACTTAAAAATTCACTTATAAATATTTAAAATTAATTAAATATTCAAATTTTAATTAAATAAAATTCTGGGTCGTTACAATCTTTCCCCCTTAAAAGAATTTCGTCCCCGAAATTACAAGTAAGAAAGGTTACAGAATTTATTAACTTTCCAAAATTTATAATTAAATTCCTTACAATACTTTACTAAGTTTTCAAATCATACTTGGTTATGTTTTCAAAAACAATCTATATCATTTAACTTTCAACTTTAAAACAAAGTTTAAAGTTTTCAAAAATTTTCCCCTTTTTCTCAAATTTTTCTAACGCCTTAAATTTCCGGAAAAATTTGCCATGTCTCCTTTGCGCGGCTCGATCCGAAAAAAAAAATGACAGTATATATATCACAAATATACATCTCATCAAGTAATGAGGCATCCCGAAGGGAAAAAAGTGTAAAAGTACGATATTTAATCCGAGATATGTACCTTATATTTTATTAGCGAGCATATACGGCTAATATAACGCAAAAGCGAACTCCAAATGCGAAGCAAACGCGATCCGCACCTACTAAACTCAACAAACAACATGAGAATCATGTATATAAAGCATAGTATCGATATACAACATATAGCAACATAACTATACATGTCACATAGAAAATGCAACTAAAGCAATATATATTCAACCATCAACCAATTACATCCATAACCAATCAATATTCATTTATATTCTCATTTATATTCAATGAATTGGTTTTTCACTTTAAATCATATTTGATTCATTAACATTGGATTTTGTCAACATTCTTTCTTATTCAATTTTAATTAGTTTGCATCCACTAATTAAATCCAATTCACATTCAATTCTATTCAAATTTATTTACTTTCAATTTGAATTCAATTACATTAGCTTTCAATTTCATTAACACTTAATGAATTATATACAATCAACTAACAATCAAGTAACAACCAATGTACATTAATTTCAACCAAATTTCTTCACTTATATTTATTCTCATTCAATTTATTCAACTTCCAATAACATTAGATTTCAATGAATTTACACTTACATTCATTATTTCATATCAATTCTATTTTCCATTCAATTGATTCACAATTCAATTCAATTACAAAGTTGAATTCTATTACATAACTTAAGTTCATATTTATTACTTAACTTCATTAATTTAGTTTGATATCAATATCAACTTTATTCAACAACACTTAACTTATATTCCATTTATACATCCTTTATTTACAACTCATATTTTATATAGTTTCACTTCTTATATATATAAGTTTATTTCACAATTGTAATTCACTTTAATTATAACTCAATTCTTATAATTCTTTTGCTTATGCAATTACTCTTTATTTAGATTATTCAAACAACCTAACAATCAACTTATATACACTTTAATAATTTTGAAAAATTATTCCTTTACATATAAAAATATAATCAAGGCAAAATTATTCCATTTACCCAATTTAAAATCAATATTGTGTCGAATTGTTCTATTCAAGTGTTTAGAAACCCCTTCGGCTCAGTTTCGAGGCTGTGCTGACGAAAGTTCATATGCCACTCAATAAACCAATCATCACAATATAAAACAAATTTTATATTCACTAACAAATACGCACTCATAGCTATTATTACACTCAAATTCATTCTAGAGTACTGCTGACTCCATCTCTAATGAATAATACCCTACAGAACCATGGTTGTCGCTTAACCATAAGCTCTGATACCAAATGTAACGTCAGCGGATTTTCGTTCTTCGATAATCCGACATCGACACTCACTTTATCGACTGCCGAGAAATCAAAGGCCGAAAACCGAGATGTTATGGGTTTTAAAAAGATTTTAGGAAAAGAAAAGAGAAGAAGAGAGAAAAAGAAGAAAGAAAAAGAAAAATAGAGGGAAAAGAAGATAGACAATTTTTTTTAGAAAATAGAGAATTAGAAAAAACAGACAGAAGATAGAAAATTTGAAAAATAGAAATAGACAGAAAGGAAACAACAGAACAACAACAGAATCTCACAATTCGCAGCGGAACAACATATAATAGATAAATGAATAATCTTTAAACAAAGAACTATATCAGTTATTACATCACATTTTATTACATTACATCAAATCATCAGAGTGTACAACAACAAACAATTTTAAACAGTGCAGCGGAAAAAGAAATACTATATAAGTAATATGCCATGCCATCCAGCTTGCCTCCAGCAACTCCAGAATATCCAGAATATCCTGATAAACCTAACTCTTGACTGCCCGTGTGGAAATTGGTGGGCACCCAGAGTTTAGGAAGGAAAACAATAAACTCCGAGTCAGTCATGTGACTGGTGTGAGAACTCAAAACAGTTTATTTAACTTTAAAAATCGAAAAGAGGAATATTTTTAATTCAATTCGCAATGCTTTTAAAAATGAGACTACCATAAGACCTCCTGCCACACACACAATGCAAACGCAGACTTGGAGGAGATTTCTTCTTATGTTAGTCAAAGATGCTTGATACGCATTAAAAGAACATTTGATATTATTACTAGTGCATAGTGTAGAAAATTCATTTCGAAAGTAGAATATAAATCTTAGCCAGCATAGGTACCATTATATTATGCCTACTAATAGCTACCATATTAGATGGCAGGTTCTACAACTAAAACCGTACAAGATCGTATTGTTTCTTTGGATTTCCAACAAATGGTCAGGCCAAGGAACTTCCCATTGCCACTGAGAATGCCTCTGGAAAGACATCCCCGAGAACCAAACCGGAACTCTGCCAACACAAGGCCGGGTTACCCCTAACTGGGTAACTACTGACACGAGCACGCCATTCCCCGGTCCTTTAGGACCTTTTCAACCGAGCGCTCGATATCCAACATCACACCATAATAAATAGAGTGTTTTCAACATGAGTAAGTATCTGGGCTCCATACCATGATACCACCCTTTTCCAGAAGGAAATGCACATACCCTAAGGGGAGCTACAGCAACCCCTAATAACCTTGCCGCATCTTTCCTGTTTTGACCATTTCCGGGATGTGAGGCTCGACGAATTCACGTCCACAAAAACACACTTTGTACAAAAAGCCGTGCTTTGGGTCAACAAATGATCAACACAATGATCACTAAGATAGACGATCAAATAAATGATCCTATCACAATAATCAACACAATGATCATTTCAGCATCACTCAGCATGTCACATTACCAAAATGGGATATATCGCTGATAACTTCAACTATATAACCTTTGAGCTCGTACGTCTCAAAGAAGGGTGTTAAGCAAAGAATAAATTCTCCGCCACCAACAGAAATATATTTGAAAGAAATCGGCTTTATATCTCAAATTGTAATGTCAGGCATACAATCCATACAAGTCTGTTCCGGGCTCGAACAAAACCGAAGGCACTTCTTACGAAGCCCTTGCAATACGGGTATTCACAATCCCGATCGAATTTCCCATCACTTAGGAGATCTCAATACCAGGAGCTACCCAGTGCAGAGACAATCGATAGGTCATCCTATCGCTTTCACAAATACTCGGTCTTCAACACCGATCTTCAAATGCAATTCATAACGACGTATCACATATTCGGAATGGGTTATACGACCCCATGGTCCTTTCCCGGTTAACCCGAATAGTGAGCGCTTATTCAAAAATAAGTGTGACATTCAAATTCAATCAAATCACATCAAATACCCATTCAAAGGGAAATACTGATAGTCGGCTATTGAACTATCAATTGATATGCATACATCACCAGATTCCAAAAAATTTTCCAAATTATTTATTTTCCAAAATATCTTTATAAGATATATAATTTCAACACTTCAAAAATAAATCAATATTTATTTTCAAACAAATTCCACTTTTCACATATAAATTCCATAATGAATTTATATTTCAAAATATCCATGCATATTCGATTTCAATAATTCATTTCAATTTATCTTCAAAAAGATAAATTCTAATATTCACTTCTTATTGGAAAACATTTCCATACTTATCAAAAATAAGTAATCAACAAATCTTTTTATTTTCAACCTTTGAAAATATTCAATATACTTAAATCGAATTAAGTATATTATTCATTCTTTAAGGGAAATCATTCTCTTAAACATTTTTATTTGGGCCAAAACGAATGTTGCGTAAAACATCGTTACGACAACCCAAAATCACTAGTATAGGGATTCGAAATTAAAATAGATATATAAATCCCAATACTATTCAAACATTTCCACTCGGAAATCATTTACTATAACAACAGTGTTATAGTCCACATTTCCTTTTATTTCTCGAAAACGTCTATTTCAACAATAAATGTTGAAATCTATGGTTTCGAATCTCAACACCTTTTAAAACATCGTTAAATCGTTTTAATTCTATTTAAAACATTCACATTCAATACATTTTCTTTAACATGTTATTCACTATTCAAAACGTGAATATACCATGTTCACAAATTCCATTATTTCTATTCACCTTAACTTAAAGGATTATTCACTGTCTAAAACGTGAATATAACTCTATCTCTAAGTTATAACAATTAACTTATCAAAATAAGTCATTTGCGGATTTATAAAACAATGTTTATAAATTCCGTTTCTATTTATTTATAAAAACTTCTTTTTTATAAATTCCTTTATTAACCTATTCCAGTTTATAACTCAATTATAAACTACAAGTTCATATTATAAGTTAATTACTTATAAAACGATTATTTTACAAAATCGTTCATTTAACTTCCCAAATTATTAATCTTAACTTATAAGATTGTTTATTTATCCAAAATTCATTCTTTCGATAACTTTATAAATTTTATAAACCTATTGCTTATAAAATTTTCATTTATAACTTCACAGTTTATAATTTCATAAATTTCATTCATTTAGGAAATTCATTTTCACTACATTCAAATACTTATAAAAACTCGTTTTATAATGTCCATAATTCAATTTATAAATATCCATTTATAAATCTCTTAATATAAATCAGTTTATATTATTATTCTAAAACGTCTTTAAATTCCTTTATAATTTCATCATTTCGATTTATAAAATAATCAAATTTTATAAATCTTAAATTTAAACTTTTAATAATAAACTCAAAAATCCAGTTTAAACTATTTTATAAAATCATTGATCCATATTTCTCGAAAACCAGCTTTTAACTATATTTCACAAAACCATAATTTTATAACTTTAAAAATTATAACGTTTATTTATTTATAATGGATCAATTCCAAAAATAAAGTATATTTTCAAAATCACTTTTAAAATCATTTTAAAATCCCAAATCTGGGTCCAATGATGCTACACACCAAATAGTCAATCACGACTAACAACGATATCATATATCGATATGATAATCCATCAAATATCAAAATATCTGAAATAAAATAAATACTGTTGAGGAATCCAGTTGGATCCCTCCAACCTGTTTCCTGCATCCAAAAACATTAGCACAATACCAATTTCGCTCCAGTACGAAATTATCGCGGTACATGTTCTTATTAAATATTATCCGCTTAATAACGGCGTAATAGGGTCTCATCCGCTAAACAAAAAAATGCGGGAAATCAATCAACTGCAATATATACATATGCCAATATATATATATTGATATTATATATAATACCAATTTCACTGTTTATGAAATATTCGCGGTATATGTTTATATTAAATAACATCCGCTTACTAACGGCGCATAATGTCTATTTTAACAATCAATAATTCACAGTCATCATTCAAACATGCATTCAAATATTTTAAATCTAACTATTTAAAATAAAATCGAAATCTATTCGATTGAGTGAGAAATTCTCACCTTGGTTTTAATTTCCGTTTAAGCTTTTATTTCGAATAAAATTAAACGCGCGTTTAATTTTACCCGAAATTCTCACTAACTCCAACCGACTCCAAACCAACTCCATCGCGTAGTGCTCGTCCATACGATTCCAACGCAACTGAGTTTGCATTTTTTCGACCTCGTATGAAAAAGATATGAATTTTACAAGTTTTACACGTATTTTATATAAAATTTACAACATAAATTATAGTTTCTTATACCCTACAACTTCTAGACCGTTGGATCAAGCTTGAGTGCATCAGGGCCACTCACTGCCTTCTTCTCCAAACACGTTCTACAGGCCGCACCATGTAACCCATCATCTTCATCTAGGGTTTCAAATTACGGCCATCACGATGCATGAAAACACGATCAGGGACTTCCATATCGAAGCCCATCTCCTCCTCTTCACTCGGCCACCATGGGGTGGAGCTCGGCCCTGTCCTTGCACTGATTTGCGTGCATGACCTGCAGCAAAACGCGAGCATGTAGCCTCCACTCCGTCACTCCAAATCCGATCATCACCGTATAGATTCGAAGCTCTCTTCATGCTCTACAAGTTTCATGTTGAACACTTTCTCTAATTGTTGATGGATTGAGAGTAATTGAGGAAAGAAGAATACAAATTTCTGGCCATTGAATGATAAGGGGTGGCGGCTGCAGAAATTTGCCCTAGGGTTTGATAATTTGTGAAAAAATGAATAAATGAGGGGCTTTTATAGAAAATTCGCGCGACACTATTCATCGAAATTTTTCGAACTCCAAAGGAAGCGTGCCGGTTGGCGTTTCTAAGGTTTATCCCGCGTTCCGAACACAATGGAACGTGTTTCGGAAGCTAATTCGGAAGTATGTGCGAGTTATGGCTATAAACGCTCAATTTAAATTAAACCGATTTAAACCGATTTCTAGGCGTTTTAATTTGTACCGGACAAACGGTAAATCCAATTGACTTGAAATTTGAAATATTACAATAATATCACATTACGGATCCGATGAAACTGGTTTCGTCGAATTCCGAGACTTTTTGAAAAATGGCTATTTTGACTCGCCAAATTTAAATTAAAAATAATTCGATGCGTTTCGAGCTGCCACGATCAAACGATAGCTCCGATTGACACGAAATTTGAAATCCGGTAATAACTAACTATTACGGATCCAATGAAACTGGTTTCGTTCAATTCTGAGACTGTTCAAAAATTGACTATTTTACAGTCGATTATAAAATATTAAAATATTCAATTTTCACAAATTAACTTTTAATTCGATTTTAAAAGTTCTAAAATATTTCTATAACTCCAGTATGATTAAATAAAATTTTCCAAATTATTTCTAATCATATTTAACTCGATTTTCAATTATTTCCATAATTTAACATATTAAATTATCGATTTAATTATCCAATTAAATCCAATAATTCAAATAAAAATTTATTTGACTTAAAAATTCACTTATAAATATTTAAAATTAATTAAATATTCAAATTTTAATTAAATAAAATTCTGGGTCGTTACAATTTCAGTTTGAAATAAAAGAATTTTAAATTTGAAGATTTAAACAACTTTGTATGTTAAAGTGTATATTTAAATTATTAATTTAAAAATGAATTTGGTTTACACTCTTATAAATTTCTTTTATAAGATAAGCATTTCTTTACTATGTAATTTAAAAAGGTTTTTAAATTGTTTAAACTTTGTTTAAGTTAAATTATATTCATTTTATATCTCATATTTGAAATGAAATTTTAAAGTAAATTCAAAAGTAAATTTTTTCCAATGTTTTTGTTAATGACAATTTAGTCATAATTAAGAATGTTTTTATCTTAAAGTTAAATTAAGATTTAATGATTTGAAATTAATTAAATTAATGAGGTAATTAAGGAATAATTAGTTAATTTGATTAATTAATGATTAGGGATTAATAACTAATTGATTAAGGGTTAATCAATTTGTAATTAAAGATCATTAATTGGATAATTAATGATTATTAATTAATGATTAAAGATTTGTTAATTAAGCAATTAAGTTATAATAAAGGTTAATTAATCAAGTACTTAAGGATTAATTAAGTTACAGTTAACACTTAATTAATTAAATAATTTGAAATTAATTAATGGATAATTAAAGATAAATTAATTTGTGATTAACAATGGTTAACCTAAATTAATTACTTAATGAAAGTAATTAAAGAATGGTTAATGAAGGTCATTAACTAGGATTATTTAATAATTAATTAATGTGATTAATTTTAATAATTAATTAGATTAATTAATTTAATGATAATCATTTGTGAATTGTTTAAGAATAATTACTTCATGGAAGTAATTAAGGAATTCATTACTTAATGTAATTAATTTTTTTTTGGCATGGCCAGCCGGTTTTATAGTGGACCGTCCACTTTTTATTACAAACGTAATAAAAATTTGAAGTACAGGAGTTAGGCAGAGAAGCCTAAACTACTAAAAAAAGAAAGAAGAAAATACAGCACAGGAGTGCGACAGCAAGTCACAGCTATTAAATGACTAACAAGACTAGGTCTCCTTCGAAGAGGTAGAGCCACCAGCAACAACATCCACCTGGGAAGAAACATTCCCAAATAGACCAAAGAACGGGCGGAACACTAGATGATCTGATTAATCTAGTTTAATGTGATTGTTTAAGCATTAAACTAATCGATTAAGCATTAATTTAGTTTAATGTGATTGTTTAAATTGATTAATTAAGTTTAATTAATTTAAACACTAGATGATCTGATAATAATTACTTATTGTAATTTATGGAATGTAATTACTTAGTGAAATAATTAATGGTAACTACTGAATGTAATTAATGGAAGATGTTTTAAGAATGGAAGTAATTTGAGTATAATTACTTTGTAATTAATCAAGGGATTAATTAAGATAATCAATTAGGAATAATTAATTTATTTAATGAAGTAATTAAGGGTAGTTAATTACTGGGTGTGATTAATCAAGAGGGATTAATAATTATGGTTTGATTAAGAATAATTACTTAAGGTAATTAATTTAAATAAAGTAATTAATTTAAATAAAGTAATTAATTAAAATGTAATTAGGGATCATTAATTAATACAATTAATGGTGTAATCAAGGGTTGATTAATTAAGATTAATTAATCAATGATAAGTGATTAAAGGTAATTAATTAATGTAATTAATTAAGGATTAATGTAATTAATTATAGTTAATTAATTAATGAAGTAATTAAAGGTTAATTGCTGTAAGGGGTTAAGAATAATTAATTTGTAAAGTTAATTAAGGACAATTACTTGAATATAATTAAGGACAATTAATCAAGGGTGATTAATTAAGGTGATTAATTTGAATGATTAATTAATTAATGTGTAATTGATTAAATGGTTATGTAAGCAAGATTTTTAAAGATAAAGTAATTAATTTAATTCACTTTAAAATAATTAGAGATGGAGGTAATTAATTTAATTCATTTTAAATTAATTATAGATGATGTGATTAAGTAAATCATTGCTTATGTACGGATGGATAATATTGGTTGCCTTGAACGGTTTGAGATCTCAGAAATGAGATAAGTAATGCGGTGTGATATGAATGTTTTGGTTGCATTGTGATGATAATATGGATTATCTATTTTGATGATAGTATGGATTATCTTTTTATAATGATAATGTGGATCATCTGTTTATTATGATAATGTTGATTATCTATTGTGATTTGTGAATTATCTATCTATGTGTATATAGATAATTGAATTGAATTGTTTTAAACTTAAAACAACTTGGCCTTAAAAGACACGTTTTGGATTTCGATGAGACCGGGATCGGGTTTCCAGATTTGGATATCCGAAAACCACATCGATCCAAATTAACTATAGGTCGTGAATCTCAAGTGAAGATGAAGATTCAGTATGCAAGGGTTATCGTCGTTAACTCTAAGGGTGATTCCAAAATGAGTGTAACGAGATAATGCTTCTGTTTCGTTCGAACCCGAAATGAACTTGTATGGATGGAATGCTTTCAGAACATCGTCAGGTGGACGATGAGCATTCTCAGAGATGTGTTCTACAAAGGTAATCCTAGCCTCAAGCCTCATCAACCGGGAATGGCTAAAGCAGGGGAGGTGCAGCAAGGCTAAGTGGGTCATGCCCAAGTAGGACGAGATTTTCCCCTGTCTAGAGGTCCCTTTTTATACGGCTGTGTGAGCAGTTGTGAGCTCCAACTGTTGGGGTTGTCTTGTTCGGGACTGTCCAGTAAGGGATGGTTCCGGCCTTGTGTTGCAGGAGATTGGGAGTAATCCTCGATACGTTGATCTAGGACACGTACTGTGACGGGCGGTGCCCCAGTAGCCCTGCCATTGTATGGAATCCAAAATCCAATAAGTGCCATCGGATTTGATTGTATTACCTACTTTTATGGCTAGTAGCTGGATTTTAATCATGTAACAATTTCGGCTATTTTCTATTTACTTGAAAACCCTAGACCTATTATAATATCACTGGATTTCCTATCGAATGTTTTGGTTAGCGTAAGGTAAAAACTTACCCATGTTTATGTGTAGGGAGTCTTACGTGATTCCTTTTGTTTTCAAAGGTTTTGAAAGTTAAGCAACCTTAACATGTTACTCACACAGACCCATGTCTGACCCGGATTTTATCTTCTGTTTTCTTAAACTCTTGGGTACGCAAATTTTTATGAGTAGCCAAGGGATTCAGGTTAGCTTTGACAAATTCTAGAGGAGCAATGGAGCAGGAGGCTTCTGCGTTATGGTTATATATAGTGTTCCGCTGTTTTGGTTTCTCTGAGTAGTTTCCTTGTATTGTATTGAGTTGTATAACTAGACAGGTGTTTATAACTGTCTAGTTTGCGGTGTATAATATGTGTAACTCTGATAATGGTTGTAAACTATGTAATGTTTATGTTATTAATATAATTTATTCGTTCCGCGGTTGAGATTCTGATGTTGTTTCTTCTTTCTCTTCTTTCTCTTCTCTTTTCTATCCCTTTCTTTCTTCAAGATGATGCGATTTTCTGTAGTGAGAAAGTCGGGTCGTCTCACTTTGTATCAGAGCGCTAGGTTGAGTGAATACCTAGGCTCAGGAATGATTTCTTCTTGAGAGAGCGTATTTGTATTTTTAATATATATATATATATATATATATATATTCTATTTCCACGTATCTGTTGGGTTACCTGTTCAGGTTTTCCAATATAAGTTGTGAAGGTAGATAGGGTAGTGGTATGTGTAACACGACTACCATTGGTTGGAGTTTGAATGTTTGAGGTTGGAAGTGTATCTGTCAAGACTGTAGACCTAATACTGTCTCGAGTGAGTTTTGCAGTGGTGTACGGCTTTCATCAATCTCTGAAGGAAACATGTTAAGGTTCGGAGTCTATTTTAGAAGTTGGATGAGTAGAGTTTGGATATGTCGGTTAGGCAGAAGCGAGTGATGGTATCTTGATACCTCAGGAAGTAGTAGCTGCGTGATGAGATGCAGTGATCATGAATGTGTCCGAAGATATTTCTTTGAAACAAATTTAAGGAAGTAGGTCAGCATCGGTGATGTGGCTGTGTTCAACATGGTGTTTCTGTTTGGTTTGAGGTCCGAATTTCTCGAAGAGCTTTAGATTAGGAAATCTTTGGCATCTATGGCAGCAGTGCAGCTCGGAGTGTTCTGTGTTGGTAGAAAGTTTTCTGGCTGAGTAGTTTTCCTGAAGGAGGAGTTCTGAAGCAGCAAAGTGGACCTGTTTCTTCGATGGATTGGCTAAGCTGTTCTATTTGGTAAAGGGAGAATAGTTTTCTTTCGATATTAGGTTGGGCTGATCGCAAAAGTGACTTGCGATAGTTTGAATGTTCTCTTGGGTTATCAAAGTTTTTCCGGATATCTTTAGGGAAGTCAGAGGTTTGTCCGCATCTGGAAATTGAGTTTTCTTATCGGCTAGGATCCCAAGAGTGGAACCGGTGGTTCAGTTTAGTAGAAGGATGGTTCTTAGAGATAGAGTGGGTGAAGAAGCTCAGGATTTGATGGAGTTTCTGAGTTTTCTAATGGATCTGACGAACCATATTTCTGGATGTGTTGTCTAGTTTGTGCTCGTGTTCCTCATCGCATTCTTATCTACTTCGGATCAAAGTTGTGCAGCGGAAGCAGTTTGGAGGTGCATTTGCTTCTCTTTTCCAGACAGGAGAAGTGAGTTTAGTCTTCTGATATTTTAGGAATAGAGTTTGTGTTCCTGGATATTGGTTGATCTTGAGGAGATCACTTTGTTGAGTTGATTGGTTTTGTTTGTTTCTAGAGGCATCAGCGAAGGTTGAGCTGATCAGTAAGGATATAGGCAGCCCAGGATCGTCCGAAGACTTTTGTGGATAAGAGACGGAGGAATTTGGGTTCCGGAGTCGAAAATTTGATTTTGGATAAGTTTTCTCCGATCAAAAAGGGAGCTATAAGATTAGGTAAGGCTGGGAAGCTAACTCTGAAGTGTTTTGGATCTTTTCTGTGTTCTTGGAGGTTAAGTGTTTGGTCTTCAGGATTGAATTTCCAGTTTGGATAACTGGGATTCGATGAGTTTCACGTATCTCTGAGGGAATACGTGTATGATCTATCTATGGTTTTGGAACCAGTAGTTCAGGAGTTTTGGTTGTTGAGTCAGACTTGTCTGTAGGTCTGATATCCTGTTTAGTGTTGTAGATATAGATGAAATGGGAGCTCTATAGCTTAGTAATTTTGATTGTTTGGATTCTATAGAGCGAGTATCCCGGTATTTATACTTGGGAAACGCGAGGAAATTCTATCCATAATTTTGTCTGGATAGTTAGATTTATTTGATTGGATGAATTGATTGCTATGATTGTTAGCATATGATTGTGTTTTAAAATCAAATCTTTAATGAGATTATTAAATTACCTTTGTTTTAAATTTCGGGGACGAAATCCTTTTAGGGGGGAGGAATGTGATATCCCGGAATTTTCGGCAATATCAATTTAATAATCTGTATTAAAAATTAAATTGATTTGATAATTTTTGTTAATAATATTTCAAATTGATTTAATAATTTTCCTTTAATAAATATTTAATTGGTAGATTTTATCTTTTAAAGCTAATAAATTGGTTTCTACTTATAATATAAATATATGGTTTAAATTGTAAATATATTAGCTTTGTTTTAAATTTCATAAATAAAGCATATTTTCCAATTCTAATATTTTTAGTAATTTGAAAATTTGTTTTTATTTAATATAAAGCATTTCAAAGTTATTAAATAAATAAATATATGATTTTAAATTGTTAAGATAGATGTTTAAATGTTTAAAATGATTTTGGCTTAAGTTTTAAATTTAAATTAATTAACAAAAAGGTTTGTTTTGTTTTCTTTTTAAAATATAGCTTACTAAAATAAGTAATTTATTAATAAAGAAATAATTTCTTTTATAATTATTTTAATTTGATAATGAGTTATTTCTAAAAACAATATTAATAATCTATTGTTTTTACAAATAGATTTTGAATAAAAATAGAATTGTTATTTCAAATTGAATTTTAGAATTTGATTTGAATTTGAATATAAAGTTTTGAAATCCAAAGTATAGATTTTTAATTGTTTTGGATTTCTAAATATATGCATAAACTTTTATTTCTAAGTGTAATTGGTTTTTATTTCTTTAAATTTTTTTTCCTATACATATTAAATACTAATTAACAAATTAATTAGGCATAACTTATATATTAACATTTAAATTAAATACAAATTACTTTAAAAAAGACATGTGTTGTTTACCTAAGCTTCGTATAACAAGTGTTAAGAGATAAACATTCCAATTTGACAAATATTAAAATAATTTACAAGTGTCCTTATTTATTTTCATTTTCTTTTATTATATTAAATCACAAAATTCACTTATATAAATATATTTGCCTCTCACCTTTCTTCCTTTTTCTATCTTCATAATTCAAAGTTAGAAACAAAAATGAGAATAACTTATAACCATCTCCAAAATCACTTTACAAACTCAAATCAAACTCCTCATATCAAATCTGAAGCAACCCTGTAAACAACTCTTCAAACCAAAAATCCAGAAATCATGTTCAAAATAAAATCAGTAATTCTCTTCAATCGAAATGCAAACTAGATCATTTCCGCTGTAACACCTTTTCAAATCTGTAGCCTGCCCATTTTCAAACAAAAAGCAAAAGTATTTTCTTTTCAATCTGGAATTTGTCTCTGCATGCAAATCTTTCCAGCAACTCAAGATCTTAAAGTTCAAAGATCAAAGCTCTTTCAAGTTCAAAAACTATTTTAAAAAATTAGGAGCATTTCAGTTTAAAAGAGTTCAAAAGATTTTTCAAAATCTGGAAGCTCTGTTCTTCCTTCACAAATCAGGTGAGTAACTTTTAAAATTTAAAATATAGTTTGGTTGCATGCTAGTATGGCTGAAATGAATAAGTATTGCTTGTGTATTTAAGTGAAAATCTGATATGGATATTTAATTGTGTACATGCTGTGTTTATGTATTATGCTCTGTATTGTTTTCCACGCTAAATTTTTATTTAAAAATCCTTACCACATGATCCAGTGCTTGATAGGATCTGATTATCAAACAAATGTTGTTTGATTTAACCTAGATTATTGTTTAGAAATTTAATCAAGCCAAATTAAAACTTGATGGTCTCTAGAAGTATTAAAATATCAGTACATGTTGATATAAATCAAAATTCAAATTGTGTAAATTATAAATTCAGTATTATAAATCGAAAACATCAACTAAATCATGATTTTTAACACTAAAATTAGGATTTTTAGAAATAAAATGAAGGAGCAGTTTAGGTTTGAACTAAAATGGGAATATTGGGTTTTTCTGTTGATCTATGTATCTGGAGGGGTCGGGGTTCTTCCAGATGATGGAGGGGTGTTAGTGGATGATGGAAAAAAATATTGGATGGTTCATGGTGGAAGTTGAGGCAGTGAAATTTCTTCTGGAATCCTAGTTTTAGTTAGGCTTAGGCAATCGATCACCACGTCTTCTACAGTGGATCGAGTGCAGTGGGATTTTGAGAGGTGGTAGCTTAGTCGTAGGCGAAGTCGAGGCCGGAGTAGAAGATTTTCTGGTGGCCGGAGGGTCGTGGTTGAAGCGTTGTCAGGTTTGGGTCTTTATAGTGGTTTTAGTTTCCAGGTTTGGAGTTAGCAGCTCGAATTCGATTTCGAGAATGGGATGATGCTTTGATGATCGCGATAGGATGCAGAGATGATTTCCAAGGTGCGAAGATCATCGGAGGTGACTGGAGTTGATCGACGGCACAGTACACGTGCACTGTGCACTTTCCTCAATTCTGATGATGTTGGGTTGGCCAGAGATTTTGTACTCGAGAAATTCTCGAGTAATTCAAGTGTTTGGCTCGAAGCATTTTGATTTTGGACTCGAAGCATTTTGGGGGTGTCTCGGGATTATACTTTGTTTACAGGTTTTGAGAAAACCTGAAGTGTTTGCTTTAAAATTTTAAAAACTGAAGTTTATAAATGTAAAGTAAAGTTTTAAACTAAGTTTTAAATCCAAGTTTAAAATCTGGGATTCAAGTTTAAGTTTAAATCTCAGTTTTAAAATATAAAAAAATAAATTTTAAACTTGAATTATTAAACTACTTAAAAGAAAATGGTTAAGTAGTTTGAATTTTTAAAAAATGTAGTTTTAAAAATGTGAGTAAGTTTTAAAGTTAAGTTTAAATATGGAAATCAAAGATTTAAATATGTTTTTCAGTTTGAAATAAAAGAAGTCTTAAATTTGAAGATTTAAACAACTTTGTATGTTAAAGTGTATATTTAAATTATTGAATTTAAAAATGAATTTGGTTTAAGCTCTTATAAATTTCTTTTATAAGACAAGCATTTCTTTACCATGTAATTTAAAAAGGTTTTTAAGTTGTTTAAACTTTGTTTAATTAAATTATATTCATTTTAAATCTCATATTTGAAGTGAAAATTTAAAGTAAATTCAAAAGTAATTTGTTTTCCAATATTGTTGTTAATGACAATGTAGTCATAATTAAGAATGTTTTTATCTTAAAGTTAAATTAAGATTCAATGATTTGAAATTAATTAAATCAATGGGGTAATTAAGGAATAATTAGTTAATTTAATTAATTAATGATTAGGGATTAATAAATAATTGATTAAGGGTTAATCAATTTGTAATTAAAGATTATTAATTAGATAATTAAAGATTATTAATTAATGATTAAAGATTTCTTAATTAGGCAATTAAGTTTTTGACATAGCCAGCGGGGTTAACTGGCCCCCTACCAGTTTATTGCAACCACAATAAAAAGATTCCAAACATGCTTTGAATCAAAAGAAAACAGGGAAAACAAGGAAGAAAAAGAAAAAAAACAAAGAACAAAAGGTCAATGAGTCTAATTACTAATCATTATATCATGGAAATGACATGCTCTCCTTCTCATTTGCAAGAATATTCTTTCCCTAACTTCAGACCATAGAGAGTCAAAGCTCTTTCTCTTATTATCAAACACAATTGTATTTCTCTCTTTCCATATCACATCCATATAAATTTTAATGCAAATTACCAATTCTCTGGATTTGATGGTCTTCCACCTAGTTGCCTTATAAATAATATTCCAATTAATTATTGAATTTGCAGAGGCAACAGAACTATGTATTTTACATCCAATTCTTTCAACCAGTTCATAAAGTTTAGGGCATTCAAAAAATAGATGCTCCATTGATTCCACATGCTGCTCACAAAACACACATTCAGGGCAACAACAAATCCCATAATTATTTAAAACACTTCTGGTCAGGAGAGCACTGCTAACAACCTTCCACGACATAAGGTTCTCTCTCGGGGATGAGTCAGAAGACCATATAACAAAGACACTTAATTAATTAAGCAATTAAGTTATAATCAAGGTTAATTAATTAAGTAATCAAGGATTAATTAAGTTACAGTTAACACTTAATTAATTAAATAATTTGAAATTAATTAATGGATAATTAAAGGTAAATTAATTTATGATTAAAGATGGTTAATCTAAGTTAATTACTTAATGGAAGTAATTAAAGAATGGTTAATGAAGGTCATTAACTAGGATTATTTAATAATTAATTGATGTGATTAATTTTAATAATTAATTAGATTAATTAATTTAATGATAATCATTTGTGAATTGTTTAAGAATAATTACTTCATGGAAGTAATTAAGGAATTAATTACTTAATGTAATTAATTTAGTTTAATGTGATTGTTTAAATTGATTAATTAAGTTTAATTAATTTAAACACTAAATGATCTGATAATAATTACTTAATGTAATTTATGGAATGTAATTACTTAGTGAAATAATTAATGGTAATTACTGAATGAAATTAATGGAAGATGTTTTAAGAATGGAAGTAATTTGAGTATAATTACTTTGTAATTAATCAAGGGATTAATTAAGATAAATAATTAGGAATAATTAATTTATTTAATGAAGTAATTAAGGGTAGTTAATTACTGGATGTGATTAATCAAGAGGGATTAATAATTATGGTTTGATTAAGATTAATTACTTAAGGTAATCAATTTAAATAAAGTAATTAATTAAAATGTAATTAGGGATCATTAATTAATACAATTAATGATGTAATTAAGGGTTGATTAATTCAGATTAATTAATCAATGATAAGTGATTAAAGGTAATTAATTAATGTAATTAATTAAGGATTAATGTAATTGATTATAGTTAATTAATTAATGAAGTAACTAAAGGTTAATTGCTATAAGGGGTTAAGAATAATTAATTTGTGAAATTAATTAAAGGACAATTACTTGAATATAATTAAGAATAATTAATCAAGGGTGATTAATTAAGGTGATTAATTTGAATGATTATTAATTGATGTGTAATTGATTAAATGGTTATGTAAGCAAGATTTTTAAAGATAAAGTAATTAATTTAATTCACTTTAAATTAATTAGAGATGGAGGTAATTAATTTAATTCGTTTTAAATTAATTATAGATGATGTGATTAAGTAAATTATTGCTTATGTACGGATGGATAATGTTGGTTGCCTTGAAAGGTTTGAGATCTCAGAAATGAGATAAGTAATGCGGTGTGATATGAATGCTTTGGTTACATTGTGATGATAATATGGATTATCTATTTTGATAATAGTATCGATCATCTGTTTATAATGATAATGTTAATTATCTATTGTGATTTACGAATTATCTATCTGTGTGTATATAGATAATTGAATTTAATTGTTTTAAACTTTAAAACAATTTGGCCTTAAAAGACACGTTTTGGATTTCGATGAGACCGGGATCGGGTTTCCAGATTTGGATATCCAAAAACCACATCGATCCAAATTAACGATAAGCCTTGAAACTCAAGTGAAGATGAAGATTCAAATTACAAGGGTTATCGTCGTTAACTCTAAGGGTGATTCCAAAATGAGTGTAACGAGATAATGTCTTTGGTTTCGTTCGAATCCGGGATGAACTTGTATGGATTGAATGCTTTCAGAACATCGTCAGGTGGACGATGAGCATTCTAAGATATGTGTTCTATAAAGGTAATCGTAGCATCAAGCCTCATCAACCGGGAATGGCTAAAACATGGGAGGTGCAGCAAGGCTAAGTGGGTCATGCCCAAGTAGGACGAGATTTTCCCCTGTCTAGAGGTTCCTTTTTATTCGGCTGTGTGGGCAGTTGTGAGCTCCAACTGCCGGGGTTGTCTTGTTCGGGACTGTCCAGTAAGGGATGGTTCCGGCCTTGTATTGCAGGGGATTGGGAGTAATCCTCGGTATGTTGATCTAGGCCATGTACTGTGACGGGCGGTATCCCAATATCCCTGCCATTGTATGGAACCCAAAATCCAATAAGTGCCATCGGATTTGATTGTATTACCCACTTTTGTGGCTAGTAGCTGGAATTTAATCATGTAACAATTTCAGCTATTTTCTATTTACTTGAAAACCCTAGACCTATTATAATATCATTAGATTTCCTATCAAATGTTTTGGTTAGCGCAAGGTAAAAACTTACCCATGTTTATGTGTGGGGAGTCTTACGTGATACCTTTTGTTTTCAAAGGTTTTTGAAAGTTAAGCAACCTTAACCTGTTACTCACACCGGACCCATGTCTGTGCCAGAGTTTATCTTCTGTTTTCTTAAACTCTTGGGTACTCAAATTTTTATGAGTAGCCAAGGGATTCAGGTTAGCTTTGACAAATTCTAGAGGAGCAATGGAGCAGGAGGCTTCTACGTTATAGTTATATATAGTGTTCCGTTGTGTTGGTTTCTCTAAGTAGTTTCCTTGTATTGTATTGAGTTGTATAACTAGACATGTGTTTATAACTGTCTAGTATGTGGTGTATAATATGTGTAACTCTGATAATAGTTGTAAACTATGTAATATTTATGTTATTAATATAATTTATTCGTTCCGTTGTTGAGATTCTGATGTTGTTTCTTCTTTCTCTTCTTTCTTTTCTCTTTTCTATCCATTTCTTTCTTCAATATGATGCGATTTTTTGTGGTGAGAAAGTCGGGTCGTCTCAAAAATAAGGAGGGTGTGTCTCATAGCCCTGGAATTGAGATTGAAATTGGGTTTTTCTTTTAGTCATTTAAAAATTGGTATTTGAAAATAAATCTCGACCAAAAATTGTATAGGATTAGATCTAGGAGAAATCCAAACCAGTATAAAATCCCAGGTGTCATCTCTCCAACTCTCTTCATTACTTTACTGCATTCATTTTATCTGTGTTCGCAAATGTGATTTATTGTTGATACAATTCTGTGTTGAAAATATATGATTTAACATTCAATTTGAAAGAAACTTAAAACGGTTTACAAATGTTGGAAAACACTCTTCACCTCCCCTTTAGTGTTACTTAGCCTTAAGATCCATAATTCTGCAACACACACTCGGTATTAGAGCACTAGGTATTCAAAAACTCATAATTTGATTTTTTTTTTAAATGGCTAACAACATTATTAGTAACACCATTTGTTCATATTTTAACACTTTTGTCAAAGAACAGTCTACGGTTAGCCCTCACTTTTTAATGCCTGTAATTACACTTATTGGTCATGTAGGATTTTGATTTATTACAGTCAAATGGTCAAGATATTTCGAATATTACACAGAATGAGTAAACTAAACCCTAGACTAATTTTTCAATTTGGATTGCTGACCAAAAGGAACATGCATAAAATAATTCTAAAGCCATAAATATTTTACTTATTTACTAAATAAAAAATAAATTTAATAGATTCTCTATTTGTAAATCTACATACGAAATTTGGAGAACGGTGCAACTTACACATGAGAGCTAAAGTGAAACAGACTAAAATTTTCATTTTAATAATCAATTTCACTTGTTCAATGAATCCAAATGAGTCTATTTCTGATATATACTACAGATTTCAAGATATAGTGCATTCATTAATAGCACTAAATAAAAAAACTCTGAAGAGGACCAACTTAGAAAAATCCACAATTCACTCTCTCCGGAGTGGTATCAAAAGACACTAGCAAATGAAGTGGCAAATGATATTAGTACTCTAAAAACTAAATAATCAATAGGCAATTTAATCCTATAAAGCATAATTGTATGGTAGAAGAGAAAGCAAGGCAACAGAAAGAAATTCACCGCTTTTAATCCAACAACCAAAGTTTAGGATTCTAACGATGACAATGACGAGGATATTTCTTTCATGACCAGAAAATTCCTGAAGTATAGGAAGATGAACAATTTTCAAAAATTTAAAAACATAATGTCTAGAAATGGAACTGCAGCTGGATGTTTAAATTGTGGTGAACCCGACCATTTTTAGAGAGACTGCATGCATCCTAATAAATCAAAGATCTCATCAGCAAATGATTCACCTAAAAAAAGAAAAAGGGATTATATGGCAATTTGGATGATTCAAACACTTCCTCTAGCGAAAATGAGCTAGACACTGAAAATGTGAATATGTTTTTACAGCAACAACAGACTAGTCAAAACCGATCAACAAAAAGCCATAAAAAGGTACATTTTCCAATAATTTTTATTCCATTTTTTGGTTGATTTTGACTTTTAGGAATAACATATAAATTAATAATAATATTGGATGGATATAAGTATATTAGCATTTATGTGCGTCTATATATAGGAATATATTAGCCTGGTTTTATTTTTGAAATTTCGGGTTCTATATCGACATATCCATATGACATATGTCAACATACATGCTAGAAAACTAAAATTTGAAATTTCAATTCAAAATTCAAATTTTCCTCTCTTTTGCACTTACTCCTATCACCTTTTTTTTACTAAAGAACATGACTCTTCACTTCTATTAATTAAATCTATCTTTATCCATTCATTCACTCACTTTCATACTTCAAATATCTCGTCATCCTCTTATATCCTCAAAAAATCAAAAATGGCTTCCTCTAGTCAAAATCCCAAAACCATAAGGCTCTTTTAGAAAAATAAAAGCTTTCTCTTTAATGAGAAAGATACCATTGAAGCCTATAGGGAGTATACTACTTCTGGAAAAGTATTGACTGGAAGATTTGCTAAATTCATATATTTTTTCACTTATGATTTACATGATCTTTGTCTTGAAAATGAAACTCTTGGTTTAATTGAATCTTCTCAAAATGATTTTATTTGTTACTCAGATTTGATCAAAATGTTTTATGCGAATTTAAATGGAAAATTTAATCAAGGAAGAAGGTCAAGTTTGAAGTAGTGTTATTGATACTCAAATTATTTTAAATTGTGAACTTTTGGATAATCTTCCGGTTTTAAATCTAGTGGAATTGACCTCTCTACTTTTCAAATTGATGAACAAAATCTTGAAGGTTTTCACAATGTTTTGGAAAGTGATGAAGAATTTGAATTTAAACGCAAGAATCTTCGACCAAAATCGAGACTAATGAGTCTCATTTTACAACAAAGTATCACTGTGAGGATGAGTAATTACAATAACCCTACTCAAAAAGGATTTTACAGCTCTTTTCTCATTTATGATCATTACAACATCAATTGGGCACAAGTTATTTTAGATGACTTTGTTCAAAAAAATATTTCTGGACATGAGAACACACTCTTCCATGATGTGTACTTACTAGAATTTTTACATATTTTGGCATTGATTTAAGAGGAGAAAAAATCTATTCCTCAAAAAATTTCAACAAAGCCAATATCTTTCTTATGCACATTCCTTTATTTGTCGAACCATATGAGACACTTGACAAAAATGAGCAAAGTTTGGCATAGGAAGAAGAACAAAAAATTCAACAAAAACAAGAAGAAGAAGAAGAAGAAGAAGAAGACGATGAAACAGTGGTAGGAGAAGAAGAGGAGGAGGAGGAAGTGGACATTACCCTAGAAATCCCACCCCTCCAAAAAGAAATACTAAAGAACCAAGAGAAGCTTCTCCAAAATCAAAAGAGGCTTAAGCATTCATTTATTAAAAAGTTAAACTCTCTTTCTAACAAAGTGGACAAATACTTTGGAAAGACCATTCGCAAACTTAGCGGCTCTTCATCGTCGTCGTCATCTACATCTTTTTAAGCCTATCATGTTGTTTCCTTATGATATTTAGCTTTGTATTGTGTGATTTTATTTTAAGTTCATATCATTTTTATGTATTTCCTTTTATTAATCGTTGAAATCTATGTACCCTTCAATTCTAAGTAATGATATATATATATTTCTTAATGTCTTATACTGTTTGTTAGTCTCTAGAACTTATAAATGTACAACGGTACAAGATAATATAACAATTACATTAATAATTTAGGTATGTATTTTGACATACATGTTACCTGTAAGTCAACATACAACGGTCAGATAGCAAATTGTTTTTTAAAATTTTAAAATATAAATAACTACCATCCATCAATTCATTCCAAACGATGTTCGACTCCTATATAAGCCTATTTCTTTCAAAAAACCCACTCATCATTTTATTCTATACTCTCCTTTTATTCTCAACTATTTTTTTACAAATATGTCTTCTCCGTATCAAAAATTATACAAAAATCTTAACCAAACTTTCAGTCTTTCAAAGATATTCTCTCTTTTATCTTAAAAAATCAAATGCATTTACAGTTAAGTAAAATATAGATAATCAAGGAGCAAGAAAAGTATTTCGATGCTCTCCGATGGATTATTTCTTTCTTAATCAAATGCAAACCAACCAACAGCCTGCTTTGCACTATTAAAAAGGACAATAAATATTGGGATGCCATCAAAGCAGATCCAATCTTTAGGTCTAACGGTTGGGTTGAAGTTCCTCGAAACATTTATTTATTTGGTTTTGATTTGATATGTAAATACACACACATACTCATATTATTAGGATTTGGTTTGATTGATTTGGTTTGAATATTTGAATTGAATTTGATTAGTTTGGATTGTTTGAATTCGATGTGTTTGATTTGGTTTCATTGGCTTATACATAATTTGATTTATTTATGTATAGTTTGATTTGCATAAATGAAATCTACTTTATAATTTTTTGTTACCATACATAATCCTGCTTAATATAGAACAATGCATTGTTTATCATATGTTCATCATATATCATCATATACATCATTTTGACTTAGATTGTTGATTTTGAATCTAGAGCTTCGAAGTATTTCATTTAGGGGGAGTTTTCACCTTTTCAATCATTTTTGTTGGTGACGAAGGGGGAGAAAAATATAAAATACACATATGCATATATTCAAGGGGAGTTATCTAACTCAAGAGAGTTATATCATATTTTATATATAGGATATTAGTGGTTATCATCATCAAAATGGGGGAGATTTTTAATACCTTGGTTTTTTATTTTGATGACAACAACCTTGATAACAAAATACATATATATAAAATATGGATACTAATGTTTTGCAAAGTTATATAGTATATGGTGCAGGATACTACACATGTATTGAATCGAAGACCATACAGTATAAAGACTCAAAGAATGGACATGATGACTTATGAGTATAAAGATTAAGATATGAAGATCTCAAGACTATAGTGTAGTGTATAGAGCCATAGAATATTGTTGAAGTCCCTGTTAACAATCTTTGATCTCTATTTCTCGTTTTCTTATCCTTTATTTTTGAAACAAAATATATTTTTAAAATATATTTAAAAAAAATTTATAAAAAAATTTCTATATTTAAAATGTTTATAAACTATGTTTTTATAAAGTATTAAAATATTTTTAAAAGCATAAGATTTTCAAAATATTTAAAACAAAAGAGTTTTCAATTTTCAAAGGGATATGTCGATATATACCTTATAAGTATGTCAGCACACACGTCGAAAATTTGAAATTCAAATTTTGAAATGAGGTGTCTATTCATTGTAACTCTTTTCGAATGGGCATGACTATTTATTCTCTATAAATAGGGGATTACAAACAAATTTTCTAATAACTATTTTATTGTTTCTTCTCTCCTCTTACTCTGCTAAAATTTCTAATGAAAAATTTATTCAAATCTCTTCAAATTCAACTGGAATCAATTCAATCTTCATTGTATTGGTTCTCTACTATTTACTATCTGATTTCAATCATCTCTCTCTTAATTAAAGATCAAAATTCTACTCAAGAGGCTATATGATCCATTGTAATAAAAGATAAAGAAATTATCTTTGGAAAACTAGCAAACTCTAGTTGTATTTGCTTGGTTGTGATTGTAGACCATTCAGATCAATTGGGAGTGCTAGGTAGCCCAGAAATCTGAGTGGGTGTGCTTGTATTCTGTCCAAATTAAGTGGGTGTACCCTAAGCTCGAAAAATCAGTAGGGTTGTCTCATAGCCTCGGAATCGAGCTTGTAATTAGGTTTGTCATTTGCCTATTTAAAAATCGGCATTTGAAAAGAAATCTGTACAGGAAATTATATGGGATTGGATGTAAGAGAAATCTGAACCAATATAAATTCCCGTGTATCATCTATCTAACTCACTACTTTAATTTACTACATTCATGTTGTTTATGTTTGCATTTGTGATTGATTGTTGGTACAATTCTATGTCGAACATATGCGATTTAATATTCAACTTGAAAGAAATTTAAAAAGTTTACAAAAGTTAGAAAACACTATTCACATACTCTTTATTGTGTATTTAGCCTTAAGATTCATAATTCCACAACTCATACATGGTACCAGAACACTGATTTTCAAAAACTAATAATTTGATTTTTGAAAAGTTTAAATGGCTAAAAACATTAATAGTGACACTGTTATATCATTTGTTAACACTTTCATAAAAGGTTAATCTGCTGCTAGACCCTACTTTTTAATGGCAATAATTACATTTGTTGTCATGTAGAATGAAGATTTATTTACAGAAAAATGGTTTAGATATTTGGAATATTACACGGAATCAGTACACTGAACCCGGGACTAATTTTTCAACTTGGACACTGACCAATAGGCTCTTGCACAAAACAATTCTAAAGCCATTAATATTTTATTTTGTTCCCTAGATGAAAATGAATTTAATAGTATCTCTATTTGTAAGTCGGCGTATGAAATTTAGAGAACGTAGCAAGTTACACATGAGGGCACGAGTAAAGTGAAACAGACCAAAATTTCCATTTTAACTAATCAATTCCAGTTGTTTAAAATGAATCCAAATGAGTCGATTTCTAGCATGTACTATAGACATCAAAATATAGTGCATTCATTAATAGCATTCGGTAAAAAAATTCTGAAGAGGACCAAGTTAGAAAATTTATCAATTCACTCTCTTCAGAGTCGAATCAAAAGATGCTAGTAACTGAAGAGGCTAATGATATTAGTACTCTGAAAATTGAAGAATTAATAGGCAATTTAATATCCGATGAAGCACAGTTGTATGGCAGAAGAGAAAGCAAGGGAACAGAAAAGAAATCCGTCGCTTTCAATGCAATAACTGAAGTCAGGATTCAGATGATGAAAATGACAAGGAAATTGCTTTCATAAACAAAAAATTCAGAAAATTCCTGAGTATAGAAAGATGAACAATTTCTGAAAATTTAAAAACAAAACGTCTAGAACTGGAACCGCAACTAGATGTTTCAACTGTGATGAGATCGGTCATTTTCAGAGAGATTGCCCACATCCGAATAAATCAAAGATCTCACCAGTAAATGATTCATCTAGAAAAAAGAAAGGCTTATACAGCAACTTTAGATGATTAAGATACTTCCTCTAGCAACAATGAACCAGATACTGAAAATGTGAATATGTGTTTCGTAGCAACACCTGATTAGTCAGAACTGATCAACAAAAAGCAGTAAAAACGATACTTATTCTAATAATTTCTATTTCACTTTTTTTATTGATTTGGATTTTAGGAATAACAAATAGATTAATTATAATATTGGATGAATATAAGTATATAAAAAAGTGTGTGAGTGTGTAGGTATATATTAGATTGGTTTTATTTTTGAAAATTTCTAGCAATTTGTCTACATATCCATAAGACATACAACATAATTGCTAGAAAACTGAAATTTGAAATTTCAATTCAAAATTCAAACTCTCTTTTGCACTTACTCCCATATTCTTAGAAGGCACCTTTTTTACTAGAGAACATGAC
This sequence comes from Allium cepa, assembly GCA_030765085.1. NCBI lineage: Eukaryota > Viridiplantae > Streptophyta > Magnoliopsida > Asparagales > Amaryllidaceae > Allium > Allium cepa. The sequence goes on along the minus strand of CM060934.1, from coordinate 949,150,292 downwards.
TATTCACTCTCTATTAATTGAATCTATCTTTATCCATTCATTTACTCACTTTCAAATTTCAAATATCTCTTCATTATCTTGTCTCCTCAAAAAATTATAAATGGCTTCCTCTAGTCAAACCCTAAAACCATAAGCCTCTTTAAGAAAACTAAAAGCTTTCTCTTCAATCAGAAAGATGCCATTGAAGCCTATATGGAGTATACTACTTGTAAAAGTTTCTCCCGAAAAGTTTGCTAAATTTGAAGATTTTTCCTCTTATGGTTTACATGATCTTTATTTTGAAAATGAAATTCTTAATTTAATTGAATCATCTCATGGTGATTTGTCTGCTATCTAGATTTGGTCAAAAAGTTTTATGCAAATTTAAATAGAAAATTTTATCAAGAAGAAGAAGGTCAAGTTTGGAGTAGTATTAATGGTACTCGAATTGTTTTGAATTGTACAATTTTGGGTAATATTCTTGGTTGTAAATTTAGTGGGATTGACTTCTCCACTTTTCAAATTGATGAATAAAATCATGAAGACATGATATTTTTGAAAGTGATGAAGAATTTGAATCTAATTACAAGAATTTTCAACCAAAATCAAGAGTTATGGGTCTCATTTTACAACAAAGTATCAGTCTGAAGACGGTTAACTACAATAACCATAATTTAAAAAGTTTTTAAAGCACATTTAGCTATTTATGGTCATTACAATATCAATTGGCACTAGTCATTTTAGATGACTTTGTTTAAAAGAATATTTCAATATATGAGAACACACTCTTCTATGGTGTGTATGTTACTAAATTTTCACATATTTTGGTGTTGATTTAAGTGAAGAAAAATCTATTTCTCGAAAAAAATTCGACAAAGCCAATATCTTTCTTATGCAAATTCAACCATTTTTCAAACCATATGAGAAACTTCTTGAAAATGAACAAAGATTGACATGGGAAGAAGAACAAGAAATTCAATAACAACAAGAAGAAGGTGATGAAACAGACGTGGAAGAAGAAGAGGAGGAGGAGGAAGAAGTGGATACTTCCTTAGAAAGTTTTAACAAACTATCCCACCCCTCCAACAAAGAGATACTAAAGAACAAGAGAAGCTTCTCAAAAATCAAAAAAAGCTTAAGCATTCATTTATTCAAGGTACCATAAGCACGAAAAATCAGGAGAGTGTGTCTCGTAGCCTTGCAATCGAGATTGTAATTGGGTTTGTCTTATGCCCATTTAAAGATTGTCATTTGAAAAGGAATTTGTACAAGAAATTATATGAGACTGAATGTAGGAGAAATCCGATCAGCATAAAATCTCTAGTGCCATCTCTAACTCTCTTCTTTACTTTACTACATTCCTTTTATTTGTTTTGCATTTGTGGTTGATTGTTGATACAATTCTGTACTAAAAATCTATGATTTAACATTCAAGTTTAAAGAGATGTAAAAAGGTTTACAAAGGTTAGAAAACACTATTCATCCACCTCTAATTTTTATATAGCCTTAAGATCCATAATTCTGCAACATACATTAGGACCTCGACTGAGGTATGCCCCTATCATTTAATCCTTGTTCCTAAAGCGGTGTACTACTCCTACTTTTTATGCCATAGCAATAGTTTGATTTAATTAAAATAAAACATTTGAATTCCATTTTACCAACTATTATATGTCAAAGTCAATTTTACTTAATTAAAGTCAACTTAATATAAGATTTTGATTTGATAAATTGAAATAAACTAATAAATTCTTTTTGTATAATTTATTGAAATTAAATAAAAAAATTAATCGGTATAAGAATGTATATTATGAGGTGTAAATAATTTGTATATGACTGAAAAGTTGGAAATAAACTTATTTCGTAATAAAAAATGAATAACTAAATAAATATAACCAAGTATTGAATTGAATAAGGTTATGCAATTTCGGATTATATTCCATAAAAAAAGTGTAAATCAAATTAATTAGATTGGAATTTGTTTATAAATAAATAAGAATTATTTAAAAGAAAGAAAAAAATGAAAGAAAATTAATAATATAAGCGAGGCCCAATACCATTAAGCCCATTTAAAACATTTTCTTCCTTTCTCAAGAAGCCGCTATCCCTTTTACTTCGTATGCAAGCCTAACCCATCCTTCCTAATAACCCTAACTTCATAAAATCACAACTTCGTCAGGATCTAAGAAAATAATTTGCACGCAACCTAAGAGGCAAACATCATCGATGACGCCGTGGATGAGAGGCCACACGTGATGTAGTAAGCAAGGTCATCATGACTTGGTACGATGCGACTTAGAAACATTATGAATGAAAGGAGACGCGAACCTAATGGCGACTTGGTCGACATCGTGGTGATGATGGGTGAATGGGGGTGCCGACGAACGTGGCAAGGGGAAGCGACGACAATTGGATGTAGTAACGTAGGAGAGTGGACGGTAGTATTAGCAGATGAAGGTAAAGCAATATTGTCACAGATAAAAGGCAGACTTAGGCATGTAGGTAATCGTTGGTTATCGTATCCTTTTCCCAGTGGTAGGTTATGTGATGGGCTTGGAGAAATTCAGCGTTTCATTCATCATTTCAGTGAGTTGAACCTTACAACCATGTCTTATAAACACATACACATACATAGAACATCGATTGAATTGCTTGTTGAATAATTTGGTTTGGACATTGGATTGATTGATTGCTAGGTGCTAATTTTGAACTCAATCGATATTGAGATGGAAGTGTCAATTTACAAATAAAATCTTGTTTGTTTGCGAGTTGAAATAAATATTTATTTATACATCGATGTGTGTTAATTTTATGTTTGATCGGAGTTTGATGGAACTCGACTTGGTTATGTGATATGTATATCGTTGTTTGTTGATATATTTCTGGAATAATTTACTCCATTATTATATTTATATAGATGTTTATTTATTACTTCTTTTAATGAATGTTTGGAAAGCATAGAAAAATTATTTAAGAGTTCTAAAATCTAATTAAAAGTATTTTATAAAGATTTTATTAAATTATAACAATCTAGATACATTTAAATATGAAAATATTTTTAATTAAAAATATAAATATAGATTTCTTTTGGTTATAAAACTCTTTGTAAATCAATATTATATAATATATGTTATAAAATTGAATTTGTTATAAAGGAAATCGTAATATATAGTATTTTATAATATGTATTATGGAAATAATAATATAGTTTCAAGTGTACAAAGGATATTTGATTTATAAATTGAATTGAATATTTTGTTTAAATATTTGAATATTTGATCAAATTGTTTACTAAAATATTTTTTTAAACTTTATTATTATTTCATGTTTGAATTAAGATTAGGATCTATGTATGATTTCTTTATCTTTCAATTTCTAATTTTTACATTGATCTTAATATTATGAATGATTCATCGTTGATATAAATTTGATTGGCGATTTAATATGATATGGTGATGACATCTCTTTATTTGATTTATGAAATTTTATTCTGTGTAACGAGAAATCTGAATAAACGGATTAGTGATACCGTTTGGTATGAGACTTTTGGTAACACTTTTCTATTATTCTTTGGACTTGTTATATAGAATAAAGAAGGGTGAATGTGATGTATAAGCACTAAATTAATGGACTAGTAACACACGATGGAACATGATGCCATTGTGTTATTTATTCAGTTAGTCTTTTGCTCATGAATGATACTCAATATCGGGTATATTGTATATGATATTCCTGCATTGAGTATTTGATAGTCACATGGTGACTTAAATATAGAGACGCGTAGCGGCCATTGTGTGTGTGTATTCTATATGTTCGTCTACTCTTTTGTCCGGCTCATTTTATGGTTTGGGAGTAAATAAGATTGGCCAATATCGACCCGGATGGCCTGATCGTGGGGTTGCACCCCAGATTTACAACATCGTTGTTATATATTATATCGGATGAGCATCATGAGGTTTGGGTTAGGTGACCCGCAGGGTAGTTACCTTACAGTAACATGTGTCACTTAGGCTAGTAGTCTATTACCTATAGGGGCAAAGCAGGGTCGTAACCGATGCTACATGTTAACAAGCCATAGACGGATATGTGTCGCAATGTCCTTTGAGGTAACTAAGGCCGTAGGAACTAATCCAACTACATAGCATATGGCATAGTAGACCCTGGGTTCCTGGAGTGGGCATACACTCATCAATCTCCCATCTGGTTTCGATTTGCATGTAGTAGACATGCATATATGTGATGAGATTGTACCTAAGATTGTGTCTAGAGTATGGTCAACCATGTATCCTTCTTTAACATGCATTTTCATCTATCTATTAGGATAATGGCTTATTTTATTATTTTGATTTACGGCACACTTGGGAATGTCCATTATGCACACACACATATATACACACACATACATACATACATACATACATACATATATTCATCTTAGGGCAATGTTATGTGCTAGCCCAATTTACTTCATTTTATTTTCTACGATGATGTTTATAATGTGAGATTGAGAGATATATTTGGGCAATAATTATTCTTGCCTAGCTATACTTAAGGATATCTCATCATTGATGATTTTTGGATATGAATGATTCACTCGCTGGATATAATTTCATATTTTTTTGATTTATATGGGTGATAATGCTTTTCGGTATGAGTTTCCTTGTGGATGTTATTTGAAAATCTTTTGAAACTGTTATGCTATCTCTATTATGCTTTTTATATATATTATTATCATATACTATATTACACTTAAAGTTGTTGAAGTAGTTTGACCCGTGTGTTATTTATAAAACTTGGGTTAGTTCAAGAAGTTTTAGCATTATGGACGATGAGACCATCTTTTGTTTTCTAGATATAGAGGAGACTATATATTCAACAACGTAGATTATCATCCTGTATTGTATATTCACTTATGTTTATCTCATTGTGATGTGCATTGAACATATATTATACATTGGATTTTATATGTTACCGCTACAGTTGACTCTGTGATCTCCAATATATCTTTATATTGTGTATTGTTTTATCCTTGATGCAACGTGTTTATTGCTTTGCATCGATACAATGTACGTCTTATGGTTGAGTTATATTCGATGTCTTAATACATATTAGTGTTAACCCAAATGAATATTCATATGTGTACCCCATATCGCCTCATTCTCTACATTACTCAATAAAATTACTTTGTAATACTCTTGTGCAGTATAAGTATAGAGATGGGAGTGTTATAGGCATCTATCTAGCTGACATTGTGTGGAAGTTTCCTTGGGCACATAATCCTTCCTATTGAAGCAGATATTTTTGAGATATCTTTAACCGTGCCTAAACCCAATCCTGACATTTAATGCTTCATTTGGGGAGAAGTCGGACCCTCAAATAACCACTTAATACCTTCTAAAACCACGAAGCATGTTCTTCGTCTTATGACCCGTACCCACAGTGACGTCACACATTAGCCTGGCTATTCGTAGGTACTGCTAGCCAGATTAACTAAGCAAATTTATCCCACTGAATTAGGGCTAACCTCATGTCATCGCAGTTATTTGTCATAGGTGATGTCTCACATCAGCCCCAAAGTCACAGTGCTGATAGCCGGGTCAGCTGGGCGAACTTCCATGTGTTTTTTGACAGACTTTGCACCACTTATGACTTAGTTATATTTTAAAACACTCTTAATATATTATTGTATACCTCACCATTTCCATTAATTATGCTATATAAGAGTTCCTTCTTATTTTGCCTTAACAAATCAGTTATCTCTGTATGGAAACATATCAGAATTTTATCAAGAAACAGTACAACTTTCATGGACAAATTCCAGATTTTACAGAATTTCCATTTTTACCCCTACTTAATTTAATCAATTTATATATTTCTTGTTAATTTTATGAGGAGTTACAATTCCAGTCTCCATTTGGAGAGTTCTTATAATAAAATACATGCAAAAAATCAATGTTGAAAGTATTTGCTTCAACCTGCTTGATAATTGCTGAGTGTCTGGCATAACCTGTAGGCGAATACAAGGTCCTTGGGCTACCCTCTTTAGAGGTGTGATATCATACCCAAAGATGCAGACATTAGAGATGACGGATTGGCCCGTAGTGGAGATGACCGGAACACACTGTAAGATGAACTTAATCGCCTTCCTATTATGCTTGTTTTCTTTAGATTTTGTACCTCAGCTTATATATAAATTTTGTAACTTTAATCATCGTTAATTTTTCGTTTTCAATTTATTTCTTAGTTCACTTTCATCATAATATTCAGTTAATTATTAACTTGATCATCCCCAAAATTTATTGGCAAGTCGTAAAAATAACAGATGATGCTTGATACTATACCCGATACGTTCATTTTAGCCATATTGATTCTTTTATAAGCTAGTTGTTTATCAATTCACCTAAAAGTGATTAAGAAAAAAATCAAACTGAGGTTGCTCATAAATAGTTTGGTACAAATCCCAAGAGAAGCTTTGTTGTTTTGATTCCTTGGAAATGTGAAATGTGAATACAAAATCATTTAACATACATAATATTGCATTGTGTTTACTTGAACTAACTCCAGTCGTGAATTATGATGATGGATTTATTTTGTATTTTCTATTGGGTTTCCTTTTGGTGTCCCTTGGGATTGATGTTTGGTATTAGCATTGCTGTGTAACTAGAGATGAAAACAATGAGAAGAGTGTGTTTCTATTGATATTACTTTTAGGGTGGTTTTAAAAATAGATATATTGCAAGTTGATGTACTATTTACTAATGAATTTGTTTTTCTCTGTCTATATTGCAAATATGGTATGTCTCTATGTATAAGTGCTGAAAACAAATTGATTTATATGAATCTATTTACCAATTGATATATTGCAAACTGATACATATGAATGCTGACAACAAAGATTGTGTGTTTCTATTGCTGACAACAAAGGTTATACAGTATTCATGGAAGGCTTTATCTTATGTGTTTCCATTTCTTTTCCATGAATATAGTGCATAGACATAGAAAAGATTTTACATCATGATTTCCTGAATACTAATTATTCAAATCCTTGACCCGATTAGAGCAAACAACCTCTGACAATGCCAATGTCTGTTATTCTGGTAATCAGTGCATGGACTTGTTTGGGCATCACGGTTTAAAATAAAATTGTATCTACTTTGTTGTGTCAAAATATGTTGGCCCATACAAGTAAATATAACCTAGTCATTGGTGTTTCTTTTATTGGTATTGAAAATCAGTATTTGTGATAGATTGAAAAATTAATGCATTGTTTTGATTTGCTTTGATTTTGGTTATTTGATATATATTACTTCTCTATACAATAATAATGTAATGTTTGAATGGTTTATAGTGTACTATTATTTTTATACCTTGCTTACTCTAGTTGCAAAATGTGTTCATAAATTTTACTTATTTATTTTGCATCCTATTTACCAGACCTGCTAATAGCAGTTGCAAAAATCTTTTGCAATGGTAAATAGCAGTTGTAAAAAGAACCTGTACAACTGCTAAAAGCAGTTATAAAAATTTCTTTTACAACGCCACTAGCAGCTGTAAAAATTCTTTTGCAACTACTTCCTCAACTATAGGCGATCGTTATGAAAAAATCTCTCTATTTACAACTGACGAGCACCCATTGTAATAGACCTATTATAACTATTTTTGACAGTTGCGAAAGGGGATTTTTGTTGTAGTAAAACCATAATTTCTAATGTCTTATAGACGGCTGTTTGCTTTGATCTTGAACTTAGAAATCCAGTTACTTCTCAAAGATCTTGTATTTGCAAATTCCATACAAAAGTTAATAAGTATTCATCCAATATAATGTATTGAATTCAAAAATGTCAACCAGACTAATTTAAATGAAATCACCACTAATTATATTTAATTTGAAAGAAACACATAACTGTATGTCTATTTCCTAAATTAATATGTACCAATTTAAAAGCTTTGTAGATATTCTTACTTTGCTTGTGAAAACTCGCCCGATTGAAAGTAAAGATATTTCTATAAAATCAATTAATGAAACTTCCAATACCTTGTTTGTAGTCATGAGATAGATCATTAAAAGATTCAAATTCTTTAGTCATTAGAACTCCAAGAATGTGAAACATTTTAACACCTACAAAATAAATAATAGTTAGTAAATAATAAATAAGGCACAAAAATGGAATTTGAGAAAATATTGGAATTTGGCCATGAAACTTGACTATTATGTTTGTTGCTATTTTCTAAGCAACTTTCGTATTTGAAGTTTTGCGATCGGAGCTCAAATGAAGAAATTATCAACATTTCAGACTATCAAAACGAAAATAATAAAATAGGAGAAAAGAAAATAAATAATAATAAATGCGGGACACCATCGGTTGACCCCTTTACTTTGGTCTGTTAACTACTAGCGGTTGACCTTTATTAGGGCGGTCGACCAGTCGAGGAGGTGGTGGCCAAGGTTGAACCTTAGTCTTACGGTCCAGATTTATTTATTTTAATCTAACAGATACGATCGATGTGAGCGCCTATAAATACAACCTAGCCCCTCACTTCTCTTCTCATACTTTCTGATCCGGGCAGCAACATCTTGCCATTTTCCCTTCCCCACTATTTCAATTAATTATCATAAAATATTATATTATATATATAAATCAGAGAAGGACAAAAAATAAAATAGAAGAAGAGAAGAAGCGAATCGATGTTACAGAAAAAGGTAAATTTCATAATTAAAAATCTATATTCCCCTTAACACTAAATCTCTTCCTAGATTTGTAATCATAGTAGTATACATATATATATATATACACACATATATATATAATTTTATACATAATCTTTTAGATTAGAATGGAAACGGAGTTAAGTAAAGGCATGAATCAGATTTAGGAGATTAGAAAAGCTTGAAAGGTTAGTGGGAAATTATATGATTTATTTATAACATTAAAACTTAAGTTTTATTTTATTATTATGCTTATGCAAGATCTGTGGAGTTATAGGATTATGAAGATAAAATCTTGCCTAAATATTCTGTAAATTAGGTAATTAACATAGGAATGGTATTTTTACCCTAATCTGAAAATTTGGAAATCATACCCCTAATTTGTTAAAATTGAATATTGATAAAGTTGTAAAGTTTACTTTAGATTTATAGTTGGGTTGTAAAATATTAGTATTAATTTAGTGTAACGTCCCCCTACTTGGAGACCTAAAACTAACGGCTGCGGATGCTATAGTCATCCATTATTATTAATCCTCGACGACCAAATACAGCAGTAGTAGATACATTGATACATAGAAAAACAAGAATATGGAAAATTTAAACAACCAACAAATTCCAAATTCCATTTCAGATATTTCAAATTAATTACATAATCCCAATTCGCAGACCACGTTCAAATAACATATAATTATTACGAAATACACCAAGAGCGACATATGAAGATGTCCCCTTGGTTGATCAGAGTATATAATAAGGCACTAAACAATATGCCTTTACAATCAAACACACAGTGGAAATAAAAGAACTATAATAACAACCTTGCCTCCTGCGCGTCTTCGGACGCTTTATTCGTCTAAATGAACATCTGGAAACCTTAACTCTCAACCTATTCAAAATCAATTGAGTACCTGAGAGTTTGAGGGGAAAACAAAAACTTCGAGTAAGATATGAAGCTTGGTATGAATAATAATTTACCACCTCAAACAATTAAGATATTTAGTGAGACCATGCCGCTTAATTGAATGGGTTTCCCTCACCGTCCTAAAACATTTATAAAACCATATATATTGTGCTCCTGCATCTACAATGGTTAATAATATAGTATTTCAAAATATTATGATGATATGCAAAACAAGTAAATCAAATTTGGATTACTCATCCCCGTTCGTTCTGATTATCTGTCTCAATAACAGTTTTAAGTGTCACTATTAACCTACCAAATGTTTATGGATTATCTGTCTGATTCCATAGTTTTCATGGAATCATTAAGAACCTATTGGTAACTTCAATATCATTTTTCATATCCTAGTTTTCATGGGCTAAGTAGGAACCTATTGACTATCTGTCAAAATCTTATTCCAAATATAGTTTTCATGGGCTAACTGTAAAACTATTGGCCACTGCCAATGTTAATCATAGTTTTCATAGGCTGACTATGAAACCTATTGGCCTTTATCAATATCATTCGTTATATACAGTTTCCATGGGCATACTGTGAATCTATTGGCTCCTACCAATATCTTTAACTAAGATTTTTACATTACTTAGGTTATATTCACTACTGGGTCAACCTAACTGGTTATTCTACCCTTCCCCAAAATACAGTTATGGGTTAATAATAATGTGAATAAGTATATGAAGAAGTAAACATAGCAACAGAATAATACCAGCACTTGTGGTTAATTATCCTTGAAATCGTGTGTGTGTGTGTGTATCCTGGTTAAACCCTTTAACCTTTTTAATTAAGAAAACTGCTTCATTTCAAAACCCTTAGTTTATTTATGCCATTGTTATTCCTTTAAATTTAGATGGAGTTTATATTTTGAAATCTTAAAACATCTCTTTCGAAACCTCTGGATAACTTACTTCGAAAGCAAAGAAAATCTCTTTTAAAAACACAACAAAAATGCCTTTCAAAGCCCTTAATAAATAATTTCCTTCGAAACCAAATAAACCTTTCGATGGTATCAAAACGTCCTTTAAAACATAGCTTCAAAACAAATGAAAGTACCATTTCGAAAGCATTGGGTTTGCTCTTTAAAACATCATTTGGGTCAAAATGGTTTTATATGAAAGCATCTCTTTCGAAACCCTTATGAAAAATCTTTTAGGGAAAAATTGATGGTGTCGGAACCATCTATTCGAAAGCATCAACTAATTTAAAACTTCAAAGGATAAGGTCGAAACCCCTTTTCGACACCATTGCCTTTGGAACCCTCATCCGCCTTTGAAAGCGTATTGGAAGTGGCTTAGTCTAAGTAAAACAGAAATAACCTTTCGAAAGCATTGACAACTACAATACTGTCAAAAGAAAAATTAGCGGTTGGTTTCGACTAGGTCGAAACCATTAATTTCGAAAGCACTTGTTTAAAGAAAAAGGCACCCTTTCGAAAGCTAACACCTTTACATAGTATGACAACCTTTTTCGAAAGCTTTTTATAAAATCTCTTCCGAGATCATATGCTTCGGCTATGTCGAAAGCTTTATTAAAACAAAGCGATTACTTAACTTTTGAAAAATAAACAGGGTTTCGACCCCTTCAGAAGCATTCCTTTCGACACCATAGCTTACGCCTTTCTTCCAACCTACTACGTACTATCTAAGTGATACCTTGTATATTTGTTCGACTATGTGGGTTCCGACTGAGATGGTTTCGACTGAGATTGGTCAATGAAGTCAAAAGGTGCTACTATTTGAGGCGAAACCTACTTTTCTGAGTTAAAGGCTGAAATTTAGCTTCTTTTAGTGGTATATTTACTACAAATTGCCTATTTGCAAACCTTTGATTGGTTGCCACAATTTTTTTTTCAAATACTGTACATTTATAACTACCGCATTTTCATCATAACTAGATCATAGAGTAATAACGTTTTTAAGCCCTTCCTTATAACAAAATCAAAACTTCAGAAAAGTCCTTCTTTTAAAATAATTTAATTTGCTTAGGAAATCGACTGGGAAAAATCCCTTAAAAATCATAGAAAATCTCTTTCATCATGCAATAAAACATATTACAATTTCAGACCCAATTTCTTCTGAATACACAAAATAAATTTAAACCCAATTATATCATATTTTCCTTTCGAAATTCATAATAAATTTTCCATAGCTTGGACAATTCTGAAAATTCAAATCCATCTCCAAAATCATATTTTACTTAACATAAAAAATTTCCATGGCATTCTAAAATCATAAACTTTTGATTTTACACCAAAACCATGTAAATTCATATGTAAATGAATTAAAATAAATCAACATAATATAGTTCAAGCATATCGTCATCCATGTCATCATAAAAACGAATTTAATCACAAATCTGAAAGCATATAATCACAGAATAAAATAGAGATGGTAGGAAATTATTATTCACCTTAGATATGATAAGGAATTTGAGATTTGTTGTTGATTAATCCTTCCTAGCTTTAGATAAATTTTCCTTCTTTCTTCCTTGGTAACGGCCTGCTGTTAGGTTTTAGGTTTGCATTTCTGAAAATGAAAAATGGAACGTGAATGGACAAGGGTGAGATGTGTATAGTCGTGTATGATAAAGAGGCTATTTTACTAATATACCCATGTGTGATTTAATTAACCTTTAAACCAATTTAAAGCCCATTTATTTTTATTGTTAAGCATGATTCTTTATATGATTTATTCAAATCTCAATACCTTTATTATCATTATTTTATTTTATTTATCCAATTAAATTTCCTAAATAAGGTCATCGAAAATTATGGATGTTACAAACTTCCCCCTTTAAAGAATTTCGTCCTTGAAATTCAGTAAGGACTAAATATATCAATCATCTGTAACAACTTCTAACAACCATACTGCCTATCTGACTAGCAACTATCTATGTAAATCTAATATAGATATACTCTCAAAGCAGTTCAGGATAAGTATCTCTAATCCTATCTTCTGTCTTCCCAGTACAGTGCTTCTCATTGTCGCTCCACTGAAATTTCACCAACTTGACTGTCTTGTTCCTTAATCTTTTCTCATCTCTAGCTACAACCTGAACTGGTTGTCTAAATAAAGTCAAATTAAGCTCTACTACTAAGTCTTCCAACCCTGTCAGAGGGATGGTAGTCTCTGGATCATGCACATACTTGCAAAGATGAGACATGTGAAATACATTATGGACACCTACCATACTGCTCGGCAACTCTACTCTATATGCGAGCTTTCCAGTCATCTCTAAAATCCGGAATGGACCAACATATCTTGGCGCTAACTTCCCTGACTTTCCAAATCGCACCATACCCTTCATAGGCGATATCTTAATGAAAACCATTTCCCCAATTGAGAGTTCTAGGTTTTACGTCTCTTAACTGCGTAACTCTTCTTTCTAGACCGAGTTTCCTTCATCCTTCCTTGGATTAACTCAATCTTCTCTGACACCTCTCTAACCAAATCTGGACCTGTAACACCCCACCTCTATAACCATATTACCCAAGAGTATTACTATGGAATACTATCGATTAACGCGAAGAATGAAGCGATGTGGGTGTTTCCAAGATAGAATAATGCAAAAATAACATCATCGCATATAATAAAATCCCATCGTACTCCAACGCACGCAAATATTGTATATTACTCATTTTAACATCTCATACAAAATCAATATTTATTTTATACATTTCAAACCATTTATTTTAAATATACAACTATATCAATTTCTAATACAAAAGAATACATAAATCCATTGACTCTGTCCATCCATCACCTCGTACTAAAAACTATATCCGCTAAACCTGCAATTAATCCTCGATCTGACCCTTAGATTGTCGATAAAAACAAACCCCAAGTCAGGCTATTTCTAGTTATGAGTTCATAAATCACTGTAAAATTTTATAACCAGTTGTAATTAGATATAAATATTCAAACTTCATTTGTTTAATAAAATATCAAAACTCGTCATTTAATAAACAATTTTAATTCACAAAATCTTCAAAATTATTATATTTATATATTTTCCCAAAATCATCCATTTTTCAAATTTTAACACATAGGTATTGAAGTAAATCAAAACTCATTTCAGAGATTATAGACTTTGTCATGGAAAGAGAGTAGAATCATTCAACATGGAAACTAATTAATGTCATTAAACTTTTGTAAATAATTTGCAACAATAAAGCATAATTTCCACCCCTGTAAATCAACTGTTTAGGGCAACAAATCATAGTATTTTAAATAAATTTTCTATCGGTAGCTAGAAATTGAGTTGGAAACAACATAACTAAATTTTGGATTTATAGATTTTTCTAGAATTTAATATGAACTAAAACCAACAAGTGTTTTCTGCCAAATTTTACAAGTAAATCTTGCGGAAATCACAATATTTAACACATCAAAACTAAATGAAAATTCTGTAAATTTTGAACATAGTTGTTGGAATATGTCAGTAAAAACATATCAAAATTTAGGAATTTTTACAATTCGTACGAATTAAATATGAATTTTATATTGAAGAGGGTTTAAATTCATAGAATTCATCAAAACTCAACCATAACAACAAATATCATCATCAATTATTTTTGCAACCATGTAAACAAAAGATATTCACAATGAAAAAAGATAAGAGTCTATGGAACTCATCAAAAAAATTTAAAGCCAAAATAAAATGATTTGATACCCAAAATCACTCTTTGAATAAACATCTTTTCCATTGTTTATAGAACGAAAAATAAAATTAAATCTAACAATTCCTTGGTCATCCAAACTTGATGAAAATTGAACTTTGATAACTTGTAGTGGCGTAAAAAGTGTTGAGAAGCTTTATTTAAAGTTTCATAATTTTTGGATATTTATTTGATTCTATTTTGATTTTAGAATAGATGATGGTTGGTTTGCCTTTTCATGTTGTAAAAAGAAAATGATAAGACAAAAAGGAGAATGAAATGTGAATTGTGTTCATGAAGCAAAATGAACTTTCTAGACATAGAATCATCAAGATTTAGGTTTCATGAAGTAAATTTGGGCTTGGGCCTCTCAAAAGTTCTAGCCCATTTTATTTCAGTTCATTTCCTTTCTTACTTAATCATTTTACTAATGATGTTTTCTTTAATTTAACCACTTTCAAAAATTGTTATACTTCATTGATTTATTTTTGATTCCTTTCCTTTTATTTCCAATAGCTAGGGGAAAAATCGGATAACTTCCGCCAATTTTGATTAATGTAAAATTAATTGATATCCAAGAAATTTGTTTCCCATAATGTTTATTTAGTAAATAAATATATTTTCAAATTTCAAATTTTGAACAAAATTTTATAACTAAGATATAGAAAATATAAACATATTTCTTTTTTACACTAAATATGTATATACATATTAGGCCCACAAGTGAAAAACCTTAAATATAGAATTTGATGCCTATAACGATGTTTGCTAGTTTTCCATGACACATGAAATCAATGCTTAATCATTTTATATACATAAATTCAAAAATTAGGATACATGTCAATTAATTCTCAACTATTGTATGTCCATTCAATTAATTTCCCACGGTATAGGAATCAATATACAACCAATCATATACATATTCCAAAAATCAAGATATATGTCAATTAATACACAATCGATTACTAGTTTATGTAATTATTTCCCTACAATACAAGAAATCAATACACAACCAATTACATATATATTCAACAAGAAAGATGTATGGAGTAAATTCATTGCATTTATAATATATTATTTTCATTTATGTAATTAAATCTCAATTATAAACTAAAACTAAGTGTTTCTCAAAATCCAGGGTTGTTACAAGACCTAAGACTAATCTGTCTCCAGTCTCCAACTAACATGCGGGTGATTTGCATGGCCTTCCATACAAAGCTTCAAACGACGTCATTCATATACTAGTCTGATAAATATTATTATATAGAGAACCAAACAAATGTAGGTAATCCTCCCAAGATCCACCAAATTCCAGTACACAAGCTCTCAATAAATTCTCGAGTACCTTATTAACCCTCTTTGTCTGTCCATATATCTTCGGATGATATGCAGTACTCATATTAAGCTTAGTACCCATCACTTCCTCTAGACTCTTCCAGAATTGACTAGTGAATAAAGCATCTCTGTCACTAACTATACTAGAAGGAACTTTGTGCATTCTAACTATGTTTTTCATAAACAACTTAGCTAAAACAGGTGTTGCCCTGGTTGATTAACTGGAATGAAACGGACACACTTGGTCAATCTGTCCACTATAACCTATATACTTTCATTGCCCCCGTCTATCCTTAGCAACCTGTTTATAAAATCCATGGATATCAAATCCAATTTCTAAACCGGAATCTCTAAAGGCTTAAGCAACCCACTCGGCTTTTTGATGTTTAGCTTTCACTTGTTGGCAATTTGCACATCGCTTAATCCACAAGCCAACATCCTTCTTCATGCCTTCCCAATAGAAGTTCCTCTTCATATCTCGTAAACTTGGATCGATGACATTCTCCAAGAACTTCTTTCCTCAAGTCCTCCACATTCGGAACATACAACCATCCCTTCTTTGTCAACCATCCTCTCTGGTCAAGGTTAAAATCCTTTAAATCATCAATCTCAGTTCAACCCTCAAGTCTTCTAATCCTCTCAACCATCACTGGATCCTCCTTCTACTTAGAAGCAATTCTCTCAATTAATACTGGTCAAACTTCTAAACCAGACAACCTGGCAGAAATTTGACTAGAACCAGCAGTCGATCTTAACTACATATCGCAACTGAATAAAGCTTCTAAATCCTTCCATTCCGCCAACATAGCCAACATCATATTCTGATATTTTCTACTGAGAGCAGCTGCTACCTTATTACCTTTCCCTGATGTATCCTCTATACTAAAATCATTAGCAGCCAAAAACTTCAGCCATCTCTGTTGTATCATATTCAACTCCTTTTGAGAGAATAAATACCATAAAGACTTATGATCGGTATAAAGCTCAAACCTCTCTCCTAGGAGATAATGTCTCCAAATCTTCAATGCGAAGATTACAGCTGCCAACTTCAAACCATGAGTAGGATATCTTACTTCATGCGGTCTAAGCTGCCTGGATGCGTAGGCAATAACCTTAACATGCTGCATTAACACTGCTCCTAATCCAGTTCTGCATGCATCAGTATATACCACTAATCCTTGTTTTTCATCTAGGACTACTAACATGGGTGCATTAGTCAACAAACGCTTTAACTTAAAGAATGCTTTCTCACATTTGTCATACCTAATAAACTTCACCTCCTTTCTGGTTTGCTTAGTCAAAGGTGTTGTTATCCGCGAGAAATCCTTAATGAATCTCCGGTAGTAGCCAACAAGTCCAAGAAAACTTCTAATTTTAGTCACCATCTCTAGTCTCATCCAATTTTTTACAGCTTCGATCTTATCCGGATCGACTGACATTCCTTTCTCTAGAACCATGTGACCAAAAAATTTAACTTATTTCTTCAAAAAATGACACTTGGTAAACTTTACCTTTAGTTGATTTTGCCTCAACATCTCAAGCACGACTCTAAGATGAACTTCATGCTCTCTCTCATCCTTAGAATATACTAGGATGTCATCTATAAACAACAACACAAACCTATCCAAGTGCTCTCAGAAAACTCGATTCATCAAATCCATGAAGAAAGCAGGTGCATTTGTCAATCCAAATGACATTACCAACCACTCATATGAACCATATCTAGTTTGAAATGCTTTTAAAGGAATACTGTCCTCCACTACTCTTCACTGATGGAAACCGGTCGTTAAGTCCAAATGTAAACACTTTGGCTCCATTTAACTGATCAAACAGATCATCTATTCTCGACAAATGATACTTTTTATTGTCCTTTCGTTCAAATTACGATATTCGATACACTCCTTAACGACCTATATGGTTTTTTCACAAACACCACAGCGGCTCCCTAAAAACTTCTTAGTCTAATAAAATTCCTTCCTTCTAGATCCACTAGCTGCACCTTCAATTCCTTCATCTCAGTAGGTGTCATCCTGCTAGGTGGTCTACCCACAGCTTTGGCTCCAAACATAAGATCTATACTAAAATCAACAGATCTTTTAGGTGGTAATCCAGTGACTGTCTTGAAGACATCTGCAAACTCTTTTGCTACCCAAACCTGACTTAACTCATCTCCTACTTCCATAGCATTAAGCAAAGTACTAACATTTCGGTCAGTATTCTTTGCTGAGAATATCACTTGCTTATAACTATTAAGGCGTCTCGGTGATATTTCCCTATCTTGGAAAAATATTCTAGCCTCATACCCACTCAACCAATCCATACCCAAAATGATTCGAAATCTGCGAAATCGATGAGATACAGACTGCATGCAAATTTATGACCTAACAACTCAAGTTCTAACTGGTCACATTTTATCTTTGAAGTTGCATACCCTCCTAATGGGTTCACAACCCTTAAGGAAGTAACAAGGTAGGTTGGTTCTAAATGGAACCTATCAACTAAATACTGAGATATAAATTAATGTAATGCACCGATACTAAAAATTACTCTAACGGGAATACTCTGAATCAAAAGTGTAACTTCCATCACAATCTTTCCCTTATCTGTTGCAGTTGGCCTAGTTGATCTGATAGCAAAGACCTTTCCTTTATCCGCCTTGATTGGCTCTGCATATTGATTCTTGTCATATCCAACTTTATTATAGTTGAAGCACTTCACATTCTTCTTAGTTGCAGCTTTCTTCCCATTTCCCGATCAGCACACATTCGCAAAGTGACCCTTCTTGTTACACTTATAACAAACTACCTCAGCCTTCGACTTCTTAGTTGTATCTTCCTTCTTGGCTCCCTTCTTTTAAAGAACTTTCTCTTCTTCCCTTGAAAATCCTTAGTTCACACTAGCTTCTCCTTAGCAAATTTAGCAAGTAACTCCTCATAGCGAATGACCATCTCCACCGCTACATTACAGGGATCCTAGACATGTGTCATATTCATTCTAGGAAGCTCAGGCCTCAATCCCCAAATGAACATCTCGTTCCTTCTGATCTCAGTATCTATAATAGCATAAGCATATCGAGACAGCACTTCAAACTTAGTAGCAAATTCGACTACTGACATCTCTCCCAAAATAATTTCATAAACTTCCTCATCAGCTCAGACTCAGCAAATTCGGATACACAATTCTGCTCAAATCTCATTTCCCACAGTAACACTATTCCATCAGTGTAGTGCTGACCCTTGTAACTGTCTAGACGTCGACCTTCTCTTTTCTCATCATATAGACCCAAATCGGTAAATATACGCTCACAATGCAACAGCCAATTCTAAACCTCTATGGCACTTTCCATTCCTAAGAATGACATCCTACCTAAACTGGTGTAATCTCTATTCTACAAAGCATAATTATTCCTAACTAGAGCCACAAGATTAGCCCTGCTACATTTCCAGCAACTACTGCTTGCATCAAACCAACAAAGAAATGATACATCACCCCATATCTATTGGTCGATTTCCAGCACCTACATTGGCATCAGCATTTTGATTACTTGCATTAGCCGATCGACCCGGGTTTCTCCTGGTAGTGGGTCAAGCATTTCCATTAGATATGGTGCTTTCTCCACCCTACCACTTCCTTTCCTACTTCCATATCTCATTTCTCGTAAATCTTCATTCGAGCCTTAGTAAGATATAGAAGAACAGCCTAAGAGTATAGAGAGTACGTACTTACGTATATATAACTATATATCAATTACAAGTACGTTATTATAGCATTAACCCAAACCCCAATCTTATTATCTAATTCATTGGATTATGTTTGAAAAATATTTTAGATTTAAGTTTCTTTTAAAGTTTCATAAACCTATGCTTTGATACCAACTTATAACATCCCCTACTTGGAGGTCCAAAACTAACGACAGTGGATGCTACAGTCATCCATAGTTATTAATCATTAGCGATTAAATATGGTGATATTAGATACATTGATAAATGGAACCACAATAATATGAAGAAGAAAAATTAAACAGCAAACAAATTCCATATTCCATTTTAAAACATTCCAAATTGATTACATAATCCCAGTTCTCAGACCACATTCAGATACTATATGATTATTACAAAATACGCCAAGTGCGACATATGAAGATGCCCCTTGGTTGATCAGAATATATAATAAGGCATTAAACAATCCGCTTTTACAATCAAACACACAGGGAAATAAAAGACTCTAAAACAAGCTTGCATCATGCACGTCTTTGGATGTTTTATTCGTTTAAAAAAACACCTGGAAACCTTAACTCTCAACCTGCTCAAAATCAATTGAGTTTCTGAGAGTTAAAAGGGAAAATTAAAAAATTGAGTCAAATAAGCCTGTTATGAATAATAATCTATTACCTCAAGCCATTTGGATATCAAATGAGACCACGCCGCTTAAAAGAATGGATTTTCCCCTCACTAATGTCCTAAAACATTTACAAACCATATATTATGCTCCTGCATCCACAATGGTTAAAAACATAGTATTTCAAAATATTATGATGATATGCAAAACAAGTAAATCAAAACTGGATTATCCATCTCCATTTATTATGACTATCTGTCTCAATACAGTTTTAAGTGTCACTATTCAGCTATTAAATGTTTATGGACTATCTATCTGATTCTATAGTTTTCATGGGATCACTAAAAACCTATTGGTAACTCCAATATCATTTTTCATATCCTACTTTTCATAGGCTAACTATAAACCTATTGGCCCCTGCCAATATCAGTCATTGTTTTCATGGGCTGACTATGAACTTATTAGACCCTGCCATTATCATTTGTTATACAAAATTTTCATCGGATTACTACGAACCTATTGGACCTAATAAAATCTTTAATTAAGATTTAACAATTCTTAAGTTATATTCACTACTAGGTCAACCTAACTGGTTATTCCGCCCTTCCTCAAAGTACAATTATGAATTAATAACAATGTGAATAAAATATGAATAAGTAAACATAATAAGAGAATAATACCAACACCTGTGGCTTATTATCCTCAAAATCACCTTTATATATATATATATATATATATATATATATATATATATATCCTTGTTAAACCCTTTAACCTTTTTAATCAAGGAAAATTTCTTCATTTCAAAACCCTTAGTTTATATATGCCTTGGTTATTCCTTTAAATTGAGATGGGGGTTATGTTTTGAATCTTAAAACACTCTTTCAAAACCTCTGGATAACCTCCTTCAAAAGCAAAGAAAATATCTTTTCAAAACACAAAAAATGCTTTTCGAAGCCCTTAATAAATAAGTTCCTTCGAAACCAAATATAACTTTCGATGGTATCAGAACATCCTTTAAAATATAGCTTCGAAATAAATGAAATTACCCTTTCAAAAGCATTAGGTTTGCTCTTTAAAAACATCGTTTGGGTCAAAATGGTTTTATATGAAAGCATCTTTTTCGAAAACCTTATAAAGTTGTTTCAGGGAAAAATTGATGGTGTCGGAACCATCTATTCAAAAGCACCAACCGTTTTATTTAAAACTTCAAAGGATAGTGTCGAAACCCCCTTTCGACACCATTACTTTGGGAACCCTTAACTCCCTTCGAAAGCGTATAGGAAGTGGCTTATTCTATGTAAAACAGAGATAACTTTTCGAAAGCCTTGATGGCTTTAATACCTTGGAAAGAAAAATTAGCGACTGGTTTCGACTAGGTCATAACCATTACTTCAAAGTCACTTATTTAAAGAAAAAGGTACCCCTTCAAAAGCTAACACCTTTACGTATTACGTTAACCTTTTTCGAAAGCTTTTTATAAAAACCCTTTTGAAAGCATTTGCTTCGATTATATCGAAAGCTTCAAGTAAAACAAAGCAATTACCTTAGATTTGAAAATTAAAAGGGGTTTCGACCCCTTCAGAAGCATTCCTTTGGACACCAAAGCTTCCGTCTTTCTTCCAATCCACTACGTATATTAGTTTCGACTATGTGGGTTTCGACTGGGTTGGTTTCGACTGAGATGGAGCATAGTCAACAGAGTCGAAAGGTGCTACTATTTGAGGTAGAATCTACTTTTCTGAGTTAATGAAATTTAGCTTCTTTTAGTAATTGCTTTGTAACAACTTGCCTATTTGTCAACCTTTGATGGGTTGCCATAAAAACTTTTCAAATACTTTACATTTATAACTGCCGCGTTTTCATCAGATCTGAATCATAGAAAGATAACGTTTAAGCCTTTATAACAAAACCAATAATTTCAGAAAAGTCCTTTTAAAATAATTAATTTTCCCTAGTAAATCGAATGGGAAAAATCCTTGAAAATCGCAGAAAATCTCTTTCATCCTGTAATTAAACATATTAAAATTTCGGCCCCAATTTCTTCCTGAATACACGAAGTAAATTTTGAAACCAATTATATTGTATTTTTCTTCAGAAATTCATAATAAATTTTCCACGGCTTGGAAAATTCTAAAAATTAAAACTCATCTTCAAAATCATACTTAACGCAAAAAATTTCCACATCAGCCTAAAATCACAAACTTTTGGTTATACATCAAAACGATGTAAATTCATATGTAAATGAACTAAAACAATTCAAACATAATATAGTTCAAGCGTATCGTCATCCATGTCATCATAAAAATGAATTTAATCATAAATTCGAAAATATTAAATCATAGAATAAAATAGAGATGGTAGGAAATTACTATTCACCTTAGATATGATAAGGAATTTAAGTTTTTTGTTGATTAATCATCCCTAGTTTTAGAGAAGTTTCCTCCTGTCTTCCTTGGTAACGACCGACTCTTAGGTTTTAGATTTATGTTTTTGAAAAATGAAAATGGAACGTAAATGGACAAGGGTGAGATGCGTATAGCCGTGTATGATAAAGTGGCTATTTTACTAATATGCCCATATGTAATCCAATTTAAATCCCAATTATTTTTATTATTAAGCATGGCCCTTTATATGATTTATTCAAATCTCAATCCCCTTATCATCATTATTCTATTTAATTTATCTAATTAAGTTTCCTAAATAATATCATCAAAAATTAGGGATGTTACATTTAGATTGCCCTAACTTGACTTGGAATGTGAATTTTTATCTTTTAATTTCTTTGGATCAGGGTACAATTTAGTCGTACCTATTTCCATGTAATTTCCATAAATTATCTAACTCCACTAATTTATAAAAAGTGCATCGTTAGAAATAATAAGGAATTTACCAAAGAGGAAAGAGACTGGTAAATATAGATGTTCTCCTCTGTAATTTACACTCTTCATTTCAACAAAAAAAGTCATTATAATTTCAAATGGAGCAAATTATCACTTTTGGGAAATTTATTGAATATTATAACGGTAATCCTTTTTTAGGAAGGATAATTCTAATAAATTAAAATTTGGAAATTAATGTTCTAGAATTCCTAACCATAGGAATTAATATGTTAGGAATAGATACACAATCACATGTATAACCGCGCCCACTAAATATATATATACATATACAACATAATATACGTCAATATTCGTATTAGTTATCATTAAGACACCTAATTAAAATAAAGTAGTACATTATAAGATTAGAAGGTTTAGATGGAAAAGAGATAGTAACTCCAAAATTAATATGGCAATAAATGTGCAGTGAATTGGGAGTACATGAATTAAATGGGGACATAAATGTGTGTAATGGGACTGGGTAAAGCATTTAATATAGCATTTATGGGGAAACAAAATAGACATAATAGGTTGAATTAGAATGAATAAATAATGTTATTAGCCATTGTCCAAATAGAATAATAATGACCATCTATTACAGAAAATTGAGATTTATAGTATATAATAAGTAAGCATGCATAATAGGAAATAAATGTTGGAAGGCAGTTAATTTTCATAGTGGAAAATTATACGACCTAAATTGTACGTTTTGAACAAGCATGAATATTGGGCCTAGCCTAACATTTAGGCTTAGGATGATTGGTTTGGTTTAGTGGGTTAGGATGCGAGGACAGTATAGTTACACAACAGAAATTTACCATTCATCCAAAGGCTACCAGCAGTTGTATGTACTTACTATTAATGTGGAACATCTCTAACCATAGGGTTAGTGGGAAAGGGATAGGCGATTGCGTATAGGTAAGAGATAATATACACAGGTTTTGCCTCGGATTTAAAAGTATTAAATAGCCTGGTACTTTTAAGGAAATGAGGTCCACTTTATTTATAATAAAAGGTATTAACTAACCAAAATGGGTATTTTCCTTGACTTACATTAGGTTAGTCTAAATGGAATTTCGGTTGTGGAGGTCATCTGGCTACGTCAAAATTATTGTTGGACTAGTATTTAGTAGTAGGGCTAGTATGAGCACCAACGACCCTGAGTGGTCGATAGCAAAGAGTTGAGTTATGCCCTGATAGATTTGGCTTTCTACTAGTGAAGAATCTGTATGAGATGCGCACAAACCTCAAAGTTTAATTAATTAGTTGTTTATTTGTCAGAGATGAGCTAGTTAACCCTTAGATGAGTTTTGGAGATGCGTTAGTAATACGATAATTAAATTATTAAGCCGTATCTAAAGTTCATCGGTCTCTATAGCTAGAACTGATTGACTAGCGATTAGCTTATGGAGGGCCCGCTCTGGGATTGAGGTATTAAATGGTCATTGGGTCATCTCCTCCCTGTTTAAGAAATAATAAGTAACCGGGATTTCTGTATTACAACATATATATATATGCACACACATATAAATATATAGTTGTATCTCGTAGTAGTTTTAAGCATATACATGCATATATATATATGATTAAACAGATTAGCCGTAAATAATAGACATAACACTTAAATAAGAATTGATTGACATAAATTAACATGAGAATGTTGTTCTAGCCCTCTCTTCAATACAACCCACATGATAGATTTAGAAGGACATGCTACTGGTGTAAGACAGAAACTGCACACGATGAAGTCTTCTCTTTCATACTCGACGCTGAGAAGGCAATTAGATATATAAAAAATAATTTTGATTCTAAGATAGTAGCCTTAGTCAATATATGCATTCTATTATATTTCAATTCTGCCGTGAATTTTGGTAGATAGCTCTTTGATACCTGTTTTTATTATAGGTTATCAAAACCAACGATCCGTACCCTAATGGACTTGGGTTTATATTTAGTCAAAATTCGGGCCAATTAAGGTGTGAGTTGTTACGTTTGGTATCAAAGCTTAGGTTGGTCGATCATAGTAATTAGGATACACGGAGAGAACGTATTTGTATTTTTAGCTATATATATATATATATTATGACAAACTCTATAAATTATGGCTATAGAAATAGTTGCAACAATATTCCGAAAGGATGGGTGAGGCAACTATGAGTTGAGAAAATAAACAGAATTAAGTTTTACACATATCTCGATCACCCCATGTAGTGTAGGTCATACCAAAGCATGGACCGAAGAGGGCATGAGCACAACATATAGAAGGACTCCGAAAGTTGGATGATACTTGACTCCTTTGTTGGGCCTAGGCTACCTCATGATTGTGGATTTCGATGGACTGCCAATTGATGATATACATTTCATCCAGACAAAAATAAGAAATTATATGCTGCAAAGTAAAGTATAATAAGAGTATAGCAAGTTCTCATAAGAAGGTGTACATTAATCATCACAGGAAGATAGCTTGATTTTTTACGAAGATGAGTTAAGAATGAGTGGGGAAGAAGAAAATCCTAAAAGAGGGATGATTAAAGTCCATTTTTGAGTCCAACCCCATGTGAAATTTTTTGACAAAATGGTTTTTTTTTGAAAATTTCTTGAAATGTTATGAATGGATTTTTCAAAGGATTTATTGGGAAGTTGTTGCTCTGAAAAAATAAGGGAATTTTCAAATTCTAAGTTTAAAACTGGCCGAGTCAAAAAGTTTGGTTTAAAATTTTTTGATAAAGGGATTTTTCATTTTTGAAATGAATGGGAAAGAGATTTTATGTTTGGCTCGATGATTTTTTCTTTTTTTATAAATTTAGAGTTTCCTTTATAAAATTATTTTTAAGGGATGGATAAACAGAAGTTGTATTTAATTAAAATGTGGTAAAGAGAATAAAAGAGTAAGAATGCCCGATAATGAAGACATGAGGAATATTCCCGTATAAGGAAAATAAGGAGAATAATAGCTGAAATAGATTTATACATATCACTTTTTATTTTAACGAAGAAAAGCCCAATAAATAAAGCAGTGGGCGAACATACTACATTAAATCAATGTGGAAAGTAGTAAAACAAGAAAACTATGCAACTAGAAGCCTTTTGAGTGAGGGAAAGTTTAATAGTAGCAGCATTAGGAAGTTTGAATAGAAATAGCATTAGAAATTTATATTGAAATAGGATAAGTAATCCAATTTGAAATAGCATAAAAGGAAAATAATAGGACAGGTTATTCTAAATGTGCATAGTTCATATTCCTTACCCACTGTTGTAACGACCAGCAGTTTTACCACTTAGAAAATGAGATGTTTTATTTATTTTAAATATTCAAATATAGAATATTCAAACTTAATAATCATGTTTTATATGATAAATAAGAATGATAAACTTATTTTTTTACAACTAAAGAGAGATTTTGAAGTTTTGTCGACAATTTGACAAACGTCGGTTTCGATAAAACTTATTATACATTCAAATAATTGTTTGATAATGGTAAATAACTCTTTTAATGGTTATATAACGATATGATAAAGATATAAATTTTATTTATAATTGTTTTATAAATTATAAACTTGCTTTATAAAGACTGACAAAAAATTTCGCATTTCGGCAGATCATTGTCATATTTTTATAATTGGATTTTAATATTATTTAACATGGTTTTATAAATAAAATAAACTTATTTTAATAGATTAGAAACTTATTTTCTTATATACGTAAATAAATAGTTTAAAAAAAACGTCAAAATGAGACCATAGAACGTTCTGTCAAAAATCAATATTTTCTTCAAAATAAGTTGTCACAACGTTATTGAATCTTTGTTAGCATGTTTTAACATATATCTTATACATTTTATAGCTAAAATTTTTTATACTAATTATGATTAGAAAACTTCTAGAATATAAGTAACAAAAAGTAAGTAAGGAAAAACGTTAAAAAAGTAAACATCAAATCAAATCACATCAAAAATCTAAACAAATCTTATCTTTAATCCACTTTTCCATCCAAATACATTACTTATGCCTTAAATGACAAAGACATAAAGTAAAACGTGAAAGGTGATGGTAAAATTTGAAAAAGTAAGTTTACTTTGAGTTGAAGTAAGGGTATTTTTGTCATTTCACATAACAATATTTTATTTCAAACTTTTCCTATAAATACCTACCACTTCCTTCACAAATTACACACACTTTCCAATCTTCTTCTTCTTTCTTTTCTAAGCGTTTCCTTCTTCTTCCTTAGAGCTTTAATGGATTCCATGCCTCTCTAAAATAAAATTCCAAAAGCGTAATTAAGTCATGGCAAAAATATTGGACAAAAAAATACACCACTTAAGTCAAATTCAAACTAGTAAGTTCCATCCATCCACCTAAGGCTATGCCCACCTTAAAGCCATCTTCACCATTTTCATCTCAACTTCTTGGATAGCGAAGCTATAGCAAGATTTCAAGAAGTTTCGGGAAATTGTAGCGAAGCGATATTTAAATCTGTAGTGACAAAGTTAGCAAAACTGGCAGGAAGTATGGTTTAGATTTGGAGTTCCTTACCTTAAAGTTTGATGGAGTGGAATCCAAAGTGAGTTATTTCTTCCTTTAAATTCATTAAAACCATTACTAAGCTGAAGAAACTTTAAGTGTTAAGTGTTGTTTGAAAACCCATGTTGAATGCTTGTTTACTTTGTTTGCTAAAACAGTGGTTTTATTTTCTTGTTTGACTATTTGTATGGTTAATTAAGTATTTTAAAATTTATAAGTTAAATACTTAATTGGGTATGTAGAAACGACTACTATGCGTGTTTCGTTTGTGAGTTCCAAGAAGACTTAAGAGAAAGATGGAACATATTGAAGGGAAAGCGAGATGCTCTAAAATAAATATCAAACCTTTTAACCAAGATAAAATAAAGTGTTATAAATATTTGATAGAATAAAGCATTTATTATCATTTATTGTTGTGTTTATTTCATTGATTGATTGGTTGAATTAGGCTCGAGCAGTTTATGAGCATTGATTATTATTTATTTATTGTTGACTTTGCTCGACCATTTTATGAGCAATTAATTATCCATATATGTGGGCTGAGTATAAAATAATTGTAGGCTAATAGATTTATTTCACGATTTGACTATAAGGTGTTTAGCGATAATATTTAGTTCAGTCCAATTTAATGAATTGTTTTGAAAATTGGTTTTCAAGTTGAATATTAGGAAATGTTTTCCCTTAAAAGAGAAAAAAAGAGATATTTGAGAATAAATATTTTGAAGTGATTTTATAAAAAAGTGGTTTGTGTAAAGAATGGTTTTGTAAAAATGGTTTATAAAATAGAAAGAATTTTGAGGACTAAACCCGATGGTTTTAAGATGATTTTTGAAAGGATTTGGAAACAGAAATTATTATAGATTAGAAGTATTTGTAATTATTAATGTTAATGATTTTGCCACTTCGGGATTTAAAATGATTTGTTATGTTATCAAAGATTCAGGTAACCCATAATCTATGAAATGCATGGGCAAAGGAGGTTCATATGTTCTGTAGCCTCGGTGTAGTCCACTCTTGGAATAGAGGGATGCACCAATCTATTATTTATTCGGAAGGCTAGACCCAGGGGCCTGGTTATGGCTAGAAACCTCCCGAGATTTGGTAACATATAGTTTTGTATGCTTGTATATTGGTATCGTTTTAAATCCCGAAGTAAATGGCTAATCTGAATATAAAGGATATTTATATATATATTTCAAAAGTTTTGATTTGAAATAAGAATTTGAGAATAAAGTCTAAAGAAATTAATTATGTAAAGACAATTAGATTTGAAAATCTAAATTTGAAGATTAAGCCTAAGTGGATAGTTTTGAGAATTGCATATTATTTATTGCATTATAGGCTCCATAAGTCCTATTTGCGGAGGGAGAACTACATTGGCTTGATCCTGTGTCCAATTAAGTACCCAATTAGATAGGGGTATATAGGCAGTCAGAAGTGGTAGTGATGCAGCCTCAATAATAACATATCATTTTTCTGTTTATTCTTTGCTATATATTGCGTATTGATGTACTTTTCCTACTTACTATTTTATTCTGCATTTGACAGGTTTGTTGAGTTAGTAGGAATGACTATTGTTGTCTATCTCATCAGAGTTATGCAACGGTAGATTTATTTATATTAGTATTTGGTATGTATTAAAGCACACCTAGTAGATTAAATTGATTACTCTGATAACTTGTAAAATTGAAATTGTATCCTATGCATTAAACAGTGTTGAATTTTTATCAAGTATCGTATGTTAAAATGGTAGTTTTCATTCATAAAATTAGAATGAACGGGTTTTTCGACGATTTTGACTGGTCTGAAAATCTATTCGTTGCAACTGCAGTATGGGAATGCATAATTTATCTTATAATTGGGTATAATAACTGAAGTTATGGATAGATCATATTTATTAGAAGCCAAGAAGGTGAGTTGACACATATGGGTTACAGTAGAATAGCATACTAGAGGTTAGTTCTTAACGAATGAAAATGGGGAATCTGAGCGAGGTATTTGAGCAGGGAAGTTGAGTGAATATGGGATGCATTTGGCACTATGAACGGGGTATTTGATTGGGGTATTTAAGTTGTGATTTTTAATTTAATTTATTTGTAGTTTATTAATTATTTATTTTGTTGTGCAATATGCTTTTAGTTAAAATGAAATAATATTACAAAAATCAAAATGCATGAAAATTAATTAAAATACCCTAAAAATTCAATGGCAAAATACGTAGATAATACAACAAAAATACAATTATAGTAAAAATCTTATTTGTTGCCACCATCATTATTTATCAAATAAGTTTGGCACTCTTTTGCGTGCCGTTTTTCCACAACTACTAGCGACAACCAATTTTTTGCTAGGTCATCGTTATGAAGATTGAGTAAATCTCTATTATCAGGCTGCATAACAATTATCATCACTTCACAACATCTCCTCCTTCTCCAAGATGTTGACGCGAGTAGTCATATTTGCATAGTTTATAGAATTTTCTGTTGAATCTACGCTATTCGTGTTCGAACTAGATGAATTCATACGAGATTTTTTCATATGCTTCTCATGCAACGTGTTAATGATGTCATACATCTTCTCATTAGTTTCTCCATGACATCTTCTCAAACTAGTGTGTGTACCAGAAGATGAACCAATGATTGAAGCTTATTGTTGTGGAGCTTGTTGCCATGGGTTTGTTCTATTGGAGGATTGGTTGGTGAATTCAAATTTGGAATTTATCCACCTTGAGTTTCATCAAGATGATTTCAAAATCCCACATTCTATCAAACTAGGTGTGTATAGAAGGAGGAATATTTTTTGTGGTAATTCTTGGTTAGCAGCAGGCATATACAATGTATGTCAGCTGCATTCATCTTTTGAAACAATTGTTGCATCAACACCAAATTATATTGATGGTCCTTTTCTATATTTCAAAACAATCATTCCAAATTCCTACAAGTCAAAAAAATTAATAAAAGGTTACAAACACAAAAATGCATATATGAAAAATACCTTTGCATGATCACTCTACCATTATTTGATGCCTGTAACAGTTTGTCTACGATTATCCCAACCAAGCACCAATTTTGTTGCAAAAACTTTCCCATTTAACCTAATCTTTTATAAGACTATCATATTTATATTAGATTTTGGCTTCGTCTATAGGTTCTGTATACAGAATGTTTTCTGCAGCTCGGTTGAATTCCACTATAGCTTTGTGCATTCCTTTTTTATTACTACCATAGAAAAAATATGCTTCTACAGCACATTTCAGCATATCTAAATAGCGTTGGATGTCCAATGATGTGGAGCTTTTCGGTTTGACATTCTGATTGTAAAAAATTATAAAATATATATATAATGTAAAGAGGAAAAAATAAAGACTGAGCTGCTAAAATATACCTAAATAGCCTTGTAGACCGACGGAAACAATTTATTATTTAGTGGTTTGGAGTTGTGAAGATTGAGATGGTGAAGGGGAAATATATAAAAGGGGGAGGAAGGAGGAAGAGGATTCATTGGGGGTAAAATGGCTTGTCGCCAACGTTACCCTGCCCTCCAACTTCTTGAACTGGCTTGGTTGAGAGAAAGGAATGTTGGGGCGTTCGATGCGTCACCAACAGAAAAGGGGAATTTTTTGGTTGCAAATGGCACCTAAAAATGTACACTTAATTGAGTAAGACGTGATAGGGCCACCACATCAATGAAATTAGTTGATGATGAAGAGCAGCTTCCAATGATCGTTTTCTTTTAGATTATTTAGATTGTAATCACTAGCTGGCTACTTTCGTTCATTAGCACTACGTGTGATATGAGATATATTTCTATTATATTATTGTATTTATGTTTTGAATGAGCTTTAACCGCTATATATATATATATTAAAAAGCTATATAAATAAGGAAATTTCATAAGGACACTTACCTAGCGATAAATGTTATTAAAGCTGGAACTTAATTAGGAAATTAGATTAATGACTAAATAAATAATGCTCGGAGCTCAAAAACTTTAGAATTTTGGGAAAAATAAATTTTAGCAAGCGGAGGACAGGGAAATGGTGCCACGAAATCATGGTTCACTATCCCTACGCCTTGAAAGCTAAAATTTATAAATATTCTTGGAGGTCATTTGTTGTTTTATAATAAAAGGAATGGTTCCTTAAATCTATGATTAACCGCACAACGTTAGGGACAATCATACATATTAATTCATCGACTGAGTCTGGTTACCTTAAGATGTGGCTTGATTTGCTTTAAGGATAGAGAGGCAAATGTTTTGAAAAATTGCTTTCAAATGCTTTTGGAAAGTTGTGTTTAAATGCTTTTGAAAAGTTGTGTGTGAATGCTTTTGTATAATTATGTTTGAATGATTTTGAAATCTTAATTTTTTAAACTATTTTGCAAGCTAGATTGAAAAGGGAAGAGGATTTTTATGGGAAATAAGAAGAATTTTGATTTTCAAATGCTACATGCTGAGCATAGGGAAGATTGATGTGTTAGTGAATATGAATTTTACTGTCCGACAAGGGTGAAAAGTATATTACAGATAAGGAATAACAAGGGAAAAACTTGTTTTAGCATTGGAATTTCTTTTTCCATATCTTGTTGATAGTGAACAAAACTTGCATTTAGAATAATGTCGTTTTAACATTCACCTTATGCGTAGTACTTGGAAAAATTGAATAAGAATTGAGGGAAAAAGAGAAGATTCCAAGGTACAACGAAATAGGTATCCAATAAAAGACTAGAGATGTAAAATAATTCATCTAAATTCTTTTTTCGACATAAGAGTATAGATCTAGAAAAATTGGATTTTCATAATTTTGGATGATAGAAATTGTATGCTGGGTTTTGAATTCTAGGGATTAGATGCAAAACTGGTTGAACCATGCTTCTACTAGTATGAGTGTGGAAATTGTTATGTGAAAAAGGATTTTTTTTCGAAAATTTGCATACATATAGAACTGCTAGTATATATAGGTCATTTGCATCATATTTTAAAATCTTTTTAAAAGAATGCATTCATATTGGAGACGTCGATTTAGAATTATACAACATGCATCTCAAATATGTTGTGATACTCCTTGTACACATTTGACTGAAAAATTGGTTGTATATTGATTGGTTGGATAGTTTAAATGTTTGCACGCTATGTTACATGATTCACCCCTTGAGGGATTTCAGAAACGAAATCCATTTAAATGGGTAGAATGTAATACTCTGTAAAATAAATAGTAATCAATAAATATTAATAAGACTCAAAAATGGGATTTGAGCAAACGTTGGAATTTGGTCGTGAAACTTGCACCGTTGTGTTTGTGCAATTTTCCAAACAACTTTCATTTTGGAGTTTCGCAATTGGAACTCAAATGAAGAACATATCAGCGTTTTAAATTTTCGAAATGAAAATAATTAAATAGAAACAAATAAAATAAATAATAATAAATGCAAGACCCTACCAGTCGACCCTTTTACTTGGGCCGGTCAACGGAAGTGGTTGATCGCTTATAGGGGTCGTCGATCGGTCTACGAGGTGGTGGTTAGGATTGAACCTTAGTCGAACTACCTAGATTTAATTATTTTAATATAACAGATATGATCGTTTTATACGTCTATAAATACAAGCATAGCCCTTATTTTTCTTCTCATATTTTTTGATCAAAGCGGTAAAGCTCTATCATTTTCTCTTCTCCACTATTTCTATTAATTATAAAATATTATATTATATATATAAATTGGAGAAGGCAAAAAATAAAAGAGAAGAAGAGATGTAGCAATTGATACTATAGAAAAGGGTAAATGTGATAATTATAAATATATATTCCCTTTAACACCAAATCTCTTCTCAGATCTGTAATTCTAATAGTACATATATATATATATATATATATCATGTTATGCATTTTTTGGATTAGAATAGTAAAGGAGTGAAGCAAAGAGATGAATTCGAATTTCAGAGATCTGGAAAGCTTGAAAGGTGAGTGAGAAATTATATGATTTATTTATAACATTGAAATTTATGTCATTAAGTTTTATTTAATGATTATGCCTATGCATAATCTTTGGTGTTTTAGACTTAAGAAGATGAAATCTCGCTTACATTTTTGTATGTTTGATAACTAGAATATGAATGGTATTTTCAATCTAGTCTGGAAATTTGAAAATCAGTCCCTAAGTTTGTTAAAATTGAATGTTGGTAAGGTTATAAAGTTTATTGCAGATTTATAGTTGGGTTGTAAAATGTTAGTATTGGGTTAGATTGCCCTAATTTAACTTGGAACTAGGTTTAATTTACTAGTAGCAGGATATAATTTATTGTATCTATTTTCATGTAATTTCCATAGATTATATAATTCCACAAATGTATAGAAAGTGCATCGCCTAAAATAATAAGTATACCAAAGAGAAAAGAGGCGTGTAAAGTACGGATGTTCTCCTTCATAGTTTCCACTATCTATATGAATAAGAGAAAAGAAATAATTCCTTGTAATTTCAAATGGAGTAAAAGTCTAGCCTTTGGTAATTTATGGAAAATTATAACAGTAATCTTTTTTCTTGGGAAAAGTAACTTTAATAAATTAAAATGTGGAAATTAATATTCTAGAATTCCCAAGAATAGAATTTAATGAGTTAGGAATAGGAATACACACACGTATAACCATGCCTACCAATTGAATGTATAACGTAATATATGTTGATATTTGTATTAGTTATCATTAGGATATCTAGTTGTCAATAGCTATAGAAAATTATAGGATTAGGAGGTGTAGATGGAAAAAAGATGGTAACCCCAAAATAATAGGGCAATGAATGTGCAGTTAACAGGGAGTTATAAGAATTAAATAAGGACATAAATATGTTTAATGGGACTAGTTAAAGAATTTAATATGACATTTACGAGGAAATAAAATAAGCATAATTGGTTGAATTAGAATGAATAAATAAATGTTATTAGCGGTTGTTCAAATAGAATAATAATGACCATTTATTACATACCTTTATGGTACATAATAAATAAGCATATAAGATAGGAATTAAATGCTAGAATGTAGTATAATTTTAATAGTGGGAAAATATACAGCCTTAATTATATGCTTTGAACGAGCATGAATTAGTGGGCCTAGCCTAAAATTTAGTCTTAGGGTAATTGGTTTGGTTTAGTAGATTCGAATGTGAGATTAGTAAAGTTATACAACAAAAGTCTGCCCTTCATCTAGAGGCTACCAACAGTTGTGTATACTTACTACTGATGTGCAACATCTCCAACCATAAGACATATAGGAAAGGGATATGCAGTTGCATATAGGTAGGGAAAATATACCTAGTGCATGCCTTAGATTGAGGTATTAAATAGCCTAGTACACTTAAGATAATGAGGTCTGCTTCATTTCTAATTAAAGGTGTTAAGTAATAAACATGCATTTTCCATGACTTACATTAGGTTAGCTTAAAAGGAATTTTGGCTGTGGGAGGTCGAAGGGTTGTGTTAGTATTGTTGTTCGACCAGTATTTAGTAGTAGGCCTGGCATATGGGTTATGACGGCTAGTAGTCCCGAGCGATCAATAGCAAAGACTCAGGTTATGCCTAGGAGAAATTAGCTTCCTACTAATGTAGAATCTGTAAGGGATATACACAAATCTAAAAGATTAATTAGTCAATTATTTGTTTGTCGAAGGTGAGCTGGTTAACCCTTAGATGTGTTTTTAAGATGCGTTTGTAATATGGTATTTAAATTATTAAGCTATATCTTGGGGGTCATTAATCTCTATAGCTAGAATCGATTGACTAGTGATTACATTTTGGAGGACCAACTTCGAGGTTGAGGTAATAAATAGCTATAGACATAACACTCAAATAGGAGTCAATCACATAAATTAATGTTATCGGTATATAATGCAATTTTTCAGTCATCAAAATGTTGTTTGTCCCCTTTCTCATTCCAACCCACATGATATATTTAAAGGGACAAGCTACCGGGGGGAATTGCAAATGGTAGAGTCTTGTCATTCATGCATGGCGCTGATAAGGCGACTAGATATCCTAACAAAGATATTGATTCTAAGATAGCAGTCTTAGTTAATAAATCTGTTATATTATATTTTCAATTCTGCTGTGAATTTTTGTAGATTGCTCTATGATATACATATATTTACTATAGATTACCAAAATTGACGATCCATACCATAATGGACTTGATTTTCGATTTATATCAAATTCAAGTCCATTAAGGTGCGAGTTGTTACAAATTAGTAGCTGGAACTCTAATACCATCACTATTCTTTTGCACATCCATTGCAATTCTCATATGGAAAGTTATAAATATTTTTTTTCCAGAAGATGTCAATAGTATGATTTTGGAGTTAGCAACTTATATAATGGATCACGTCAAAGTGAGCTATGATAAAAAAATATATAAGAAAAGCAAAAGAAATTCAAATTAAATGGATGAATGATTCTTCATTGATCGTTAACTTATTAGTAAAAGAAAGAAAAACTTCCTTCTGGTGTAAGCCAAGTAATTTTTGAGTATACATCTTATTAATTTTCTAGTATATAGTTTACATACAGTATTTGATTGAGTGCCCTGTGTTTCCTAGAGGATGGGACCCAAAAGAAAAGTCTCAAAGCTACATATGAGTGTTGTGTCAACTTTTGGCTTAACAATTGGTAAAAAAATCACTATAATAGATATTATGATGGTTTTATAGGTTTAGTTTGTCAGCAGCTCAAAATTACTGTGTTGTATATATATATATATATATCATATAAAATATTAGAACTTGATTCAATTTTCATTTAAGTGGTGCACAAACTGTTATGTCATTTATTGATCAAGCTATAAGATTTGATATTTTTATATATGTAATGGAGCTAAGTAGTAATTTAAAGGAAATTCTTTTTCACATTACAAATTAGTTTTATTTACTTAGTAAAATGCACATATAATGGAAATTCATTTGACTTCATAAAAGCTATAGAAATATGTTTTAACTATAGGAAGGATCAAAGCTATAAATCCTGTTATATCCAGATCCTAGGGTGAAATCAAGAAAGCTTTATTCTCAAGATAAATGCTTGATTACCTACGGTGAGATCCTTGAGTTGATTTGTAAACATCGTTTGTGTAAATTTGTCTTTAAGTGGTAATTATTATGGATTTTCGGCAAAATAAATTAAAACCAAAACTCCCATACATTGGAATAAATTGCAATGACTATGATGAACCTTATTTCCTCATGAATTAACGTATACTTGAAAATGGCATTTGCTAAAAGATTAGGTTTCTACAACACATTTCACATTGTAGTTGCGTGCATGGATTAGTATTGTTCATCCAGGGATTGAGAATCTTTCAATGTATAATTTAGAATTCCTTTCTTCCATCATGTATGCTCGTTTAAAGATGGCATATACAACCTAAGTGGATATACCTTAGAGGCAATTATGTAATGTATTACGCATTCTAATTTTGAAGCCAACCTTGTCTGAAATTAAACATTAATTTAGAATGTAGACTGGAACTGAATTCTAACTAGTTTTTTGTATAGGCCCACTAAATTCCATTAAAGGAATTTTTTTGAAATTTATCATGTTTCATCCTATGCCAAACAAAAATGGTATCATAGACCATTGGTTCATATATAAATAGTTAGCATTTATGTAATAACCCGCCTTCCATTCCACAGAAAGATGCATCATTATTAAGAAAG
This sequence comes from Allium cepa, assembly GCA_030765085.1. Taxonomy (NCBI): domain Eukaryota; kingdom Viridiplantae; phylum Streptophyta; class Magnoliopsida; order Asparagales; family Amaryllidaceae; genus Allium; species Allium cepa. The sequence continues at coordinate 949,113,224 of CM060934.1, read as the reverse complement.
AAAGGGATAGAAAAGAGAAAAGATAGAAAAGAAAGAAGGAAACAACATCATAATCTCACAGCGGAACGAATAAATTATATTAATCACATAAGTATTACATAATATACAACATCTATCAGAGTTATATAGCTTTACATTACAACACATTAGATAGTTATAACCACATGTCTATCATCATTTCACAATACAACACAGAGATACCACCACAGTAGAAACACCCATATATCTACAAACGTTGAAGCCTCCTGCTCCAATTCTCCTCCATAATTTGTCAAAGCTAACCCGAATCCTTTAGCTACTCGTAAAAATTAAAGTACCCAAGAGTTTAATAAAACAAAAAATAAACTCTGGGTCAGACATGGGTTTGGTGTGAGTAAACGGGTTAAAGTTGCTTGACTTTGAAAACCTTTGAAAACAAAAGGTATCTCGTAAGACTTCCCGTACATAAACACGGAGAAGTTTTTGCCTTACGATAACCAAAACAGTTGATAGGAAATCAAGTGATATTATAATAGGGTCTAGGGTTTTCAAGTAAATAAGAAATAGCTGAAATTGTTACATGATTGAATTCCAGCACACTAGCCACAAAGTGGGTTATACAATCAAAACCGTAAAGGGCACATAGGAAGAATGGGTTTACATCAATAGCAGGGCTACTGGGGTACCGCCCGTCACAGTACGTGGCCTAGATCACCGTATCGAGAATCTACCCTAAATCCCCTGCAACACAAGGCTGGAACCATCCCTTACTAGACAGTCCCGAATAAGACAACCCCGTAGTTGTTTGCAACCAACTGCCCACGCAGCCGAATAAAAAAGGGACCTCTAGACAGGGGAAATCTTATCATACTTGAGCGCGACTCACTTAGCCTTGCTGCACCTCCCCTGTTTTAGCCATTCCCGGTCGATGAGGCTTGAGGCTACGATTACCTTATCAGAACACATCACTAAGAATGCTCATCATTCTCCAATGACGATGTTCTGAAAGCATTCAATCCATACAAGTTTGTTTCGGGTTCGAACGAAACTGAAGGCACTATCTCATTACACTCATTTTGGAATCACCCTCAGAGTTAACGACAATAGTCCTTGCACTCTGAATCTTCATCTTGATCATCACTTGAGATTCACAACCTATCATTTAATTTGGATCGATGTGTTTTTCAGATATCCAAATTTGGAAATCCGATCCCGGTCTCACCGAAATCCAAAACACTGTCTTTTAAGGTCAAGTTGTTTTAAAGTTAAAACAATTCAATTTTATTATCTATGTTCACACAGATAGATAATTCACATTATCACAAAAAGATAATCCATATCATCACAATTCAACCAAACCATCCAATATCACAGATCAGCACGTATCCCATATCAGATATCAAACAATCCAAGGCATTCAATGTCATTCAGCCATCCATAAGCAAAGATTAATTAATCACACCATCTCTAATTAATTTAAAATAAATTAAATTAATTACCTCCATCGCTATAAATCCTGCTTACTTAACTATTAATTAATTTCAAACCAATTAATTAATCATTCTCTAATTATCCATCCTAATTAATCATCCTTGATTAATTATTCTTCAATTACATTAAGTAATTAGTCTTTAATTAATTACACAAATTAATTATCCTTAACCATTTACAGTAATTAACCTTTAATTACTTCCATTAATTAATTAACTATAATTAATTATATTAACCCTTAATTAATTACGTTAATTAATTATTCTATAATCACTTATATTGAATTAATTATCCTTTAATTAATCACATTAATCAACCTTTGATGACTTCATTAATTATATTAATTAATGATCCTCTAATTACTTCTTTAATTAATTATTCTTCAAATTAATCACATTTAATAATTAATCTTTAATTAATCACATTCATTAATCAATCTTGATTAATTACATTCAGTAATTAACTACCCTTAATTAATTACATTACTTAATTAACTTTTATATGAATTTTATTAATTAATTCTTCAATTAATTACAATAGGTAATTTATCCTTAATTACTTCCACCAAGTAATTATCCTTCTTATTAATTACACAAAGTAATTAAACCCAAATTACTTTCATTAATTAATTATCCTTCAATTAATTATATCCAGTAATTACCCATTAATTACTTCATTAAGTAATTACACTTTATAAATTACATTAAGTAATTATACTTAACCAATTCCACAAATGATTATCCTTAATTAATTAATCTAATTAATTATCTTAAATTAATCTTTTCATAATCCCTAAATAATGATCTTACATTAATTATAAACAATTCTTTAATTACTTTCCTTAAGTAAATAAACTTAACCATTATTAATTACAAATTAATTAATCCCTAATTACTAATTAATAAATCTCTAATTATCAATTAATAAATCTTTAATTACTTAATTAGTTAACCTCTAATTATAAATTAATTATTCCTTAATTTTCAATAAATTGATCTTAAATTGATCATAACCCTAATTATAAATTTATTTATTTTTTAATCATTAATTTATTAATTCATTAATTACTCATTAATTACCTTACTAATAAGTTAATCTTAAATCATTAAATCTTCATTAACTTTAGGATAAAACATTATCCTTATTAGTGACTTAATTATCATAAATCATATTTAATTTTAAAATTAACTTACCAATTAAATCATTTGATTTAAATTTAAAATAACAAAATCAAGTTAAACAAATTTTAAACTTTTACTTTAACATTTAAATCTTTCAAAACTTGTTTAAAACATTTTACTTGGAAACAAATTTATTTTCCAATATACCTAAATCTTTAAACTTGTTTACCTTTTAACTAGTTATTTTAATAACTTTAAAACCTTTTAAAAACTTGAGTTCTTAGCTTTTAAAACCTAGTTCACAATTTCCTTTTAAACTTTTAACTTGTTTAAATTTTTACTATAAACTTGCATTAGTTTATAACTTTTCAAACCTGGTTATCTTTATTATATTATTTTATTAACTCAAAGCTTGCTCAAGCTTCCCCTAAAAACTGGTTTCAAAAATCTTCCTTTACATTTTAAAAATCTGGTCACCATTTTTATTAAATTTAAAACTTAAACATGTGTACTTCCTAAATGTAAAACCTGGAACACTAAACAACCCAGACCCAAGACAAAAGATCAAAAACCCTAAAGTTTACACGAGCCACTCGCCAAACCAAAAACCCCGAGACAAAATCAAGATTACTCGAGGCCGACTTCGAGTGACAGGCTTCTTCCCCAAACCACTACAATTCTTCTGATACTCCATGCACCTGTGCACGTATACCCATCGCTTGACCTCCTCCGATCCTTGCCGAGGTCACCGGCAAGTCGACGATTACCCAAAGGAACACTCCAACCCTTCAGCGCAGACGAACTTGCGCTAAAACAAAATCGAGCAACCCAAAAAACCCACTGGAACAGAACCCGATCCACAAACTCTCCTTGCACCACCGATCACGGTCATTAGAAACACATACACCTCGACCATAGCTGCGCCTCGCCATCCTGCTTCTAACCCCCCCCCCCCCCCCCCCGGGCCGCGTGCGACCACCTCCGATGATCCACTGACGCCGCACGAAGCTCAGCAACAACATAACCAAAATAATATGCCGAACCTGAGTTCGCCACATTCCGACCACCACGGTCCTCAATAAATCCTCCCACTATATTTCTCGTGACCACCAGATCACCCACCACCTCCAGCCTTGGTCACGGCTACCATCATCACTCCGTTCGTCATCAATCGACGAATATTCGAATTCCGATCAACTCAAAATATCACTTCATTCCTACACTTAAAAATCCTAAAACTTATCTCAAAAATCATCATTTCACATCACTAATCTGTTTATGGAATCAAATCACAGAATTAAAAATATTAGTTTTTGATTTATTTTTTGATTTCTTCTATTATTTCTTATTCTGGAGTTAATTACCGGATAAAAATATTTGAAACTATTTTTAGAATTTGTATAACATTGTAATGAACAAATTCCATTTATAAATCATAGCCTGAAATTATTTATATGGGGAGATAAAAAAAATTAAAAAGAAAATCTAGAGCCTGTAAAAACAACATAGTCCTATATATATGAATATATACATATATATATAATCCTTATCATAACACAACATATACATACATCTACATTCATATCACACGTGCAAATTTCATTCGCTACCTTTCTACAAAGAATCATTCATCAGATATAACATAGATAAAATTGTTTTTAAAGAAGGGTTTACGCACCTAAAAATAAAGGACGGAGGACATGCTTTATATTTCTGGAACTAGTTTTGATGCATTTGATTTTGAAACTGAGAATCTTTCTTATTGGTTGAATTAAACCTTGTTTGTTGAAACCGAAGTTTGAATTTGCTGTTTGAATTTGAATTTATGTTGAGTTGAATTCCTTGCTTGATCTCAGGTATGAAAAAAAGTACAGGATTTTGGTTTATTGAGTTTGAAAATAATAGGCTTTTGAATATGATTAGCCTATGGTTTGAAAAATATTGGATTATCAGATTTGTTTATGAGAATTTGGTTTGAGTTTTTTCTCTCTTAGTTTTGAATTGAAGAGGAAAAGAATGAGAAGAGAGGAGATAAATGATTTATAGAGTTAAATTTGATTTATTAAAAATTAAAGAAATTTGAAATTAAAAGCTGACACTTGTTTAAAACTTAACATTTACCATTACATTTGTTTATTAGTTTACACATGTTACTAATATAAGTTAATGTATTAACACTTGCCATTAAGTAATTTTTTTACTTATTTTAAATGTTAATATAAAGCTTTTATACTTAATCTACTAATTAATAAATACTTATCTAAATGTATATATAAACTCCTTTAGTTAAAATATTAGAAAACAAATTATATACAAATAAAATCTTATACATATATTTTTATAATCCAAAATATTTCAAAATATCTATCTTTTGAATTTCAAAATTAAATCCAAATTCAAATTAAATTTAAAATTCAAAAATCAACTCAAATACATATATATATTTAAACAAACACAAATTCATTTTGAAAATAATTATTAGAATTTATTTATATTTAAAAACAGCACATTATTATTATTGTTTAAAAATAATAATTTTGTCAATTTTAAATAATTTATAAAAGAGATTATCTCATTATTTATAAATTACTTCTACTACTAAATGTATTAATGTATTATATGTTTTATATGTTTGTAAATTGTATTTTAAACTTTTATATATTTTTTCAAATCATATTTATCAAGCAATATTTAAAAAGAAAATAAAACAAACCTTTTTGTTAATCTTATTTAAATTTAAACTTAAGCTAAAATATATTTTAAACAATTAACATTTAACTTAAATATTTTGAAACTATATGGTTATTTATTTAGATAACCTTTGAAAAAATTTATATTAAATTTAGTCATAACTACCAATATATATATATATATATATGTGTATATATATATATAATAATTTGAAAACATGTTTTATTTGTTAAATTTAAACCAATGCTTTTCTATTTACAATATATACATATATATATATATACATTATAAATAGAAAACATTTTATTAGCTTTTAAAAGGTAAAATTTACTAATTAAATATTTATTTGCTTTTAAAAGAATAAACTTGCCAATTTAAATTAAAATTATAAAAGAAAATTATCAAATAATTTAATTATTAATACAGATTATTAAATTGATATTGCTCAAAATTTCGGATCATTACATTCTTCCCCCCTTACAAGAATTTCGCCCCCGAATTTTAAAAGCAAAGATAATTTAATAACCCATCAAAGATTTTAATTTAAACCACAAGCATATATTATCAACCATATGCTAACAACCATAGCAACCAATTCACTCAAACAAACAAATCTAATGATCCTGAAACAAATCAGGATAGATCTACCTAACACTATCTAGAGTTTCGCTGGTATAAACACTGGAATACTCGCACTATTGAATCCAAACAATCTACACTACTAGGCTACTGAACTCCTACTCATCTCGATCTATAATCTGAACAAGATATCAGACCACACTCAAATCCAGCTCAACTTCCAAATCCTTCTAAACTGTAGATTCCACAAACAGTGATGGATCATACACATACTCCCTTAGAGGTATGTGAAATAGACCGAATCCCAGTCTTCCAAACTGGTCATTCGATCCTGTAGACCAAAACACTTATCCTTACAAGGACATAAAAAGATCCAATACCTCGGAGCTAGCTTCCTGGTCTTTCCAAATCTGATAGCTCCTATAAACGGAGTTATCCAAAACCAAATATTCGACTTCGAAATCCATATTCCTACATCTCTTATCCACAAAACTCTTCTGACGATCCTGGGCTGCCTTCATCCTTCCTGATCAGCTCAACCTTTGCTGATGCTTCTTGAAACAACTAGACCAAAAACAACCCAACAAAATGATCCTCTTAAGATCTACCGAAATCAAGAACACAAACTCTACTCCACAATCATCAGTAGACTAAAGTTACTTCTCTTATCCGGAAAAGACAAAATAGGTGCACTCGCCAATCTCGCCTTCAGATCCTGAAAAACTACCTGTAGAAACCCTCTAATCCAAGAAAACTGCAAACTTCCAAGGAATCTAGGGTTGCTTCTACTCTAAAACAGCTGCTATCTTGCTTCCGTTGCGTAACTCTGATCTGAAGTAGATGAGAATGACGATGAAAAACTTGTCCGACACATCCTCGAAGACACGGTTCAATAGATCCATAAAGGAGAAAACTCAGAAGTTCCATGATATCCCGAGGTGCTTCACCAAACTCTCACTCTAGGAGCCATCCTTCTACTAGCTGAACTACCGGTATCACTCCTGGAATCCTAGTCGATACAAAAACTAAATATCCAGATGCTATGGCAAACCTTGGCTTCTTCGAAGACATCGAAAAAATCTCCGACAACTTCTATAACTCTAACTTCTTATTGAGACGCCTCGATCTCATGCAAAAGATTACCTAAGAGAACACTCAACTATCGCAAGTCACTTTTTGCGATCAACCCAGCCTAATTTCCAAAGATACTATTCTCTCTTTACCAATCAGAACAGCTTATGCTTATCTAGCCAATCCATCGAAGAAATGGATCCACTTTGCTGCTTCTGAACTCCACCTCTAGAACACTTCTTAGCCAGATGACCTTCTTGCTGGCACTCAAAACACTCCGAGTTGCACTGTTGCCACAGAAGCCAAAGACTTCCTATCAAAGCTTTTCGAACCTCAAAGCCATATCGTTCAATCCTACATAGAACCTTGAGATGAGCAGACATCTCCTCAAGAAACTCGGGCCTCAACCCAAACACAAATAACCTGCTGAACTTAGTCTCATCACCGATGCAGACACACTTCCATAAACTTGCTACAAAAGAATCATCTTTGGAAACATCCATAGTCACTATGTCCCACCATGCAACTGCTCCTTCCTGAAGTTGCCAAGATATCATCACTCGCTTCGGCTTAACCAACAGATTCAAACTCTACTCATCAAACTTGCACTTCAAAGATGGACCCCGAACCTTAAAAAGGCTTCCTTCCGAGATTGGTGAAATCCTTACACCACTGCAAAGCTTACTAGAGACGGTATTGGGTCTACAACCTCGGCATATACACTCAACACTCAGACTTCTTCCATTGGTAGTCGTGCTACACACACCACTACCCTTCCTACCTCTACAACTCATATTGGAAAATCCGAACAGGTAACCCAACAAACAGGTAGAAATACACACACACACACACACACACACACACACACATACACATACATACATACATACATATATATATATATATATATATTTCTACCTGTTTGTTGGGTTATATATATATATATATAATTACAAGTACGCTCTCTCAAGAAAGAAATCACTCCAAAGTCTAGGTATTCACTCAACCTAGCGCTCCGATACCAACTGTAACGACCCGCCTTCCATTCCACAGAAAGATGCATCATTATTAAGAGAGAAAGGGATAGAAAAGAGAAAAGATAGAAAAGAAAGAATGAAACAACATCATAATCTCACAGTGGAATGAATAAATTATATTAATCACATAAATATTACATAATATACAACATCTATCAGAGTTATACAGCTTTACATTACAACACATTAGACTGTTATAAACACCTGTCTATCATACATTTCACAATACAACACAGAGATACCACCACAGCGGACACACCTATATATCTACAAACGCTAAAGCCTCATGCTCCAATTCTCCTCCAAAATTCATCAAAGCTAACCCGAATCCCTTGGCTACTCGTAAAAATTTGAGTATCCAAGAGTTTAATAAAAAAGAATATAACTCTGGGTCAGACATAGGTCTGGTGTGAATAAACGGGTTAAAGTTGCTTAACTTTGAAAACCTTTGAAAACAAAAGGTATCTCGTAAGACTTCTCGCACATAAACACGGAAAAGCTTTAACCTTACGTTAACCAAAACAATTGATAGGAAATCAAGTTATATTATAATATGGTCTAGGGTTTTCAAATAAATAAGAAATAGCTGAAATTGTTACATGCTTAAATTCCAGCATACTAGCCAGAAAGTGGGTTATACAATCAAAACCGTAAAGGACACGTAGGAAGAATATGTTTCATCAATGGCAGGGCTACTGGGGTACCACCCGTCACAGTACATGGTCTAGATCACCATACCGAGGATCCATCCTAAATCCCCTGCAACACAAGGCCAGAACCATCTCTTACTGGATAGTCCTAAACAAGACAACCCCGCAGTTGTTTGCAACCAACTGCCCACACAGCCGAATAAAAAAGGGACCTCTAGACAGGGGAAACCTTGTCCTACTTGAGCGCGACTCACTTAGCCTTGCTGCACCTCCCTTGTTTTAGCCATTCCCGATTGATGAGGCTTGAGGCTACGATTACCTTATCATAAAACATCACTTAGAATGCTTATCGTCCTCCAATGACGATGTTTTGAAATTATTCAATCCATACAATTTCATTCCGGGTTCGAACGAAACCGAAGGTACTATCTCGTTACACTCATTTTGGAATCACCCTTAGAGTTAACGATAATAGCCCTTGCACTCTGAATCTTCATCTCAATCATTACTTGAGATTCACGACCTATTGTTTAATTTGGATCGGTGTGGTTTTCGGATATCCAAATTTGAAAATCCGATCCTGGTCTCACCGAAATCCAAAACGCCGTCTTTTAAGGTCAAGTTGTTTTAAAGTTAAAACAAATCAATTCTATTATCTATATTCACACAAATAGATAATTCACATTATTACAAACAGATATCCATATCATCACAATTCAACCAAAGCATCCAATATCACAGATCAGCACATATCCCATACCAGAGATATCAAACAATCCAAGGCATTCAATATCATTCAGTCATCCATAAGCAAAGATTAATTAATCACACCATCTGTAATTAATTCAAAATAAATTAAATTAATTACCTCCATCACTATAAATCATGCTTACTTAACTATTAATTAATTTGAAACCAATTAATTAATCATTATCTAATTATCCTGGTTAATTATTCTTCAATTACATTAAGTAATTAGCCTTTAATTAATTACATAAATTAATTATCCTTAACCATTTGCATTAATTAACTTTAATTACTTCCCTTAATTAATTAAATATAATTAATTACATTAACCCTTAATTAATTACATTAATTAACTATTCTATGATCACTTATATTGATTAATTATCCTTTAATTAATCACATTAGTCAACCTTTGATTACTTCATTAATTATATTAATTAATTATTCTTCTAATTAATCACATTTAATAATTAATCTTTATTTAATCACATTCGTTAATCAATCTTGATTAATTACACTCAGTAATTAACTACCCTTAATTAATTGCATTACTTAATTAACTTTTAAAAAAAAATTATTAATTAATTCTTAAATTAATTACACTAGGTAATTTATCCTTAATTACTTCCACTAAGTAATTATCCTTCTTATTAATTACACAAAGTAATTAAACCCAAATTACTTTCATTAATTAATTATCCTTAAATTAATTATATCCAGTAATTATCATTAATTACTTCACTAAGTAATTACACTTTATAAATTATATTAAGTAATTATACTTAACCAATTCCACAAATGATTATCCTTAATTAGTTAAGCTAACCAATTATCTTAAATTAATCGCATTAATTAATCATTTCATAATCCCTAATTAATGATCTTACATTAATTATAAACAATTCTTTAATTACTTTCCTTAAGTAATTAAACTTAAATTAACCATTATTAATTACAAATTAATTAATCCCTAATTACTAGTTAATAAATATCTAATTACCAATTAATAAATCTCTAATTACTTAATTAGTTAACCTCTAATTATAAATTAATTATTCCTTAATTATCATTCAGTTAATCTTAAATTAATCATAACCCTAATTATAAATTAATTATTTTTTAATCATTACTTTATTAACTCATTAATTACCTTATTAATAAATTAATCTTAATTAACTTTAAGATAAAACATTATCCTTATTAATGACTTAATTATCATAAATCATATTTAATTTTAAAATTAACTTACCAATTAAATCATTTAATTTAGATTTAAAATAACAAAATCAAGTTAAACAAATTTAAATTTTTACTTTAACATTTAAATCTTTCAAAACTTGTTTAAATCATTTTACTTGGAAACAAATTTGTTTTCCAATATATTTAAATCTTTAAACTTTTAAAACCTTTTTTCTTTTGAAAACTAGTTATTTCAATAACTTTAAAACCTTTTAAAAACTTGAGTTCTTAGCTTTTAAAACATAGTTCACAATTTCCTTTTAACTTTTAACTTGGTAAAACTTTTACTATAAACTTGCATTAGTTTATAACTTTTCAAACCTGGTTATCTTTATTATATTATTTTATTAACTCAAAAGCTTGTTCAAGCTTCCCCTAAAAACTGGTTTCAAAAATCTTCCTTTACATTTTAAAAATCTGGTCACCATTTTTATCCAATTTAAAACTTAAACATGTGTACTTACTAAATTTAAAACCTGGAACATTAAACAACCCAGACCCAAGACAAAAGATCAAAAACCCTAAAGCCTACCCGAGCCACTCGCCAAACCAAAAACCCCGAGACAAAATCAAGATTACTCGAGACCGACTTCGAGTGACAGGCTTCTTCCCTACTACAATTCTTCTGATACGTCGTGCACCTGTGCACATACACCCATCGCCTTACCTCCTTCGATCCTTGCCGAGGTCACCAGCAAGTCGACGATCGCCCTTAGGAACACTCCGACCCTTCAGCGCCGACGAACTCGCGCTAAACAAAATTAAGCAACCCAAAAACCCACTGGAACTAAACCCGATCCACAAACTCCCTCGCCCCACCGATCACGGTCATCAGAAACCCAGACAACTCGACCATAGCTGCGCCTTGCCATCCTGCTTCTAACCCCCCATGCAATTACTTCCGGTGATCCACCGACGCTGCACGAAGTTTAGCAACCAACACGAACAAAACGATACGTCGAACCCTAGTTTGCCACATTCCGGCCACCACGGTCCTCACTAAATCCTCCCACTATTTTTCTCATGACCACCAGATCACCCACCACCTCCAGCCTTGGTCACAGCTGCCATCATCACTCTGTTCGTCATCAATCGACGAATATTCGAATTCCGATCAACTCAAAATATCACTTCATTCCCACACTTAAAAATCCTAAAACTTATCTAAAAAATCATCATTTCACATCACTAATCTGTTTAAGGAATCAAATCACAGAATTAAAAATATTGGTTTTTGATTTATTTTTGATTTCTTCTGTTATTTCATATTTTGGAGTTAAATACTGGATAAAAATATTTGAAACTATTTTTAGAATTTGTATAACATTGTTATGAACAAATTTCGTTAATAAATCATAGCTTGAAATCATTTATATGGGGAGATAAAAAAAATTTAAAAAGAAAATTGGAGCCTGTGAAAACAACAGAGTCCTATATATATATATATATATATATATATATATATATATATATATATATATACAGATAATCCTTATCATAACACAATATATACATACATCTGCATTCATATCACACATGCAAACTTCATTCACTACCTATCTGCAAAGAATCATTTCATTCATCAGATATAATGTATATAAAACTTTTTTTAAAGAATGGTTTACTCACCTAAAAACAAAGGACATAGGACATGCTTTATATTTCTGGAACTTGTTTTGATGCATTTGATTTTGAAACTTAGAATCTTGCTTGTTGGTTGAATTGAATCTTGTTTGTTGAAACGGAAGTTTGAATTTGCTGTTTGAATTTGAATTTATGTTGAGTTGAATTCCTTGCTTGATCTCAGGTTTGAAGAAAAGTACAGGTTTTGGTTTATTGAGTTTGAAAATAATTTACAGGCTTTTGAATTTGATTAGCCTCTGGTTTGAAAATATTGGATTATCGGATTTGTTTATGAGTATTTGGTTTGAGTATTTTTCCTTAGTTTTGAATTGAAGAGGAAAAGAATGAGAAGAGAGGAGACAAATGATTTATAGAGTTAAATTTGATTTATTAAAAATGAAAGAAAATTGAAATTAAAAGATGACACTTGTTTAAAAACTTAACATTTGTCATTACATTTTTTTATTAGTTTACACATGCTACTAATATAACTTAATGTATTAACACTCGTCATTAAGTAATTTTTTTACTTATTTTAAATGTTTATATAAAGCTTTTATACTGAATCTACTAATTAATAAATACTTATCTAAATACATATATATAAACTCCTTTAAAGAAAATATTATAAAACAAATATATACAAATAAAATCTTATACATATATTTTTAAAATCCAAAATATTTCAAAACATCTATCTTTTGAATTTCAAAATTAAATCCAAATTCAAATTCAAATTAAATTTAAAATTCAAAAATCAACTAAAATAAATATATATAAACAAACACAAATTCATTTTGAAAATAATTATTAGAATTTTTTTATATTTAAAAATAACACATTATTATTATTGTATAAAAATAACAATTTTATTAATTTTAAATAACAGGTAAATAGGCACAAGGAAGAAGTTGCAAAAAAATTTAGTCTAAGGGACAACAAGTTTGCTTTTTAGCCTGAAGGACACTTTTTAGTGTAAACAAAAAATGATAGTTACAACTATCATTCTGTGATTTACACTAAAAAGTGTCTTTCAGCCTAAAAAACAAACTTCTTGTCCCTGAAACTAATTTTTTTTATAACTTTTTCCTTTAGCCTAAAAACCCCTTTAAATAATTTATAAAAGAGATTATCTCATTATTTATAAATTGCTTTTATTACTAAATGTATTAATGTATCATATGTTTTATATGTTTATAAATTGTATTTTAAACTTTTATATATATTTTTAAATCATATTTATCAAGCAATATTTAAAAAAAAATAAAACAAACATTTTTGTTAATCTTATTTAAATTTAAACTTAAGCTAAAATATATTTTAAATAATTAAACATTTACCTTAAATATTTTAAACGTATATGGTTATTTATTTAAATAACCTTTGAAAATTTTATATTAAATTTAGTCATAATTTCCATATTACCAATATATATACATATTATAATTTGAAAACATGTTTTATTTGTTAAATTTAAACCAAAGCTTTTCTATTTACAATATATACAAATATATATATACATTATAAATAGAAAACATTTTATTAGCTCTTAAAAGATAAAATTTACCAATTAAATATTTATTTGCTTTTAAAAGAATAAACTTTCCAATTCAAATTAAAATTATAAAAGAAAATTATCAAATCAATTTAATATACAGATTATTAAATTAATATTGCTCAAAATTCCGTGTCATCAATATTTATGCCAACACCGATTCTTATTGTCTAATAGGTGTCTAGGATGGAGTGTCTAAGGCTTGGGGTTGAAACAACTAGTGCCTCTCCAGCTTGGCTACCAACCTAGCCTAATGGATAGTGGAAGTTTCAAGGTTCCCAAGTGTAAGACCTAAAATAGTTTTTGGGCCTTTGGCTGATTCAAATAAGCGTATTTGAATATTATAAAATATTTTAAATTTAAAAATTAAAATTATAACATAAAATTTCCTTAATTTAAAAGGGTTTTAAATTTTAAATTTTAAACATATATGTGGTAATGGTTATAGTATACATGCACTGTGACGACCCGCCTTTCTAACCCCAGAAAGACATATCATCATTAAGAAAGAAAGGGATAGAAATAGCAAAGAATAGAAAGAAAGAATAACAACATCAGAATCTCACAGCCGAATGGAACAAAATATAATACATCACATAACTATTACATAGTCATACATACATCAGAGTCATACAATATCATACAACAGGGCTGTCATATACATATATGTCCCTACATACATCCAAAATACAGCATACACTAAATACACAGCGGGACTACATATATAGATACATACGTCTGGTCTTCTTCCCAAAAGTCCCTCCAGCAAATCAATACTCCAAATACCTATCACTTGGCTACTCATAAAAATTTGAGTACCCAAGAGTTTATGAAAAACAAAATATAAACTCCGGGTCAGACATGGGTCTGGTGTGAGTAAACAGGTTAAAATTGCTTAACTTTGAAAATCATTTGAAATAAAGGTATCACGTAAGACTTCCCACAAATAAATACGGGTAAGTTTTTGCCTTACGCTAACCAAAACATTTTATAGGAAATTCAGTGATATTATAATAGTGTCTAGGGTTTTCAAGTAAATAGAAAATAGCCGAAATTGTTACATTCATCAAATTCCAGCTACTAGCCACAAAAGTGGGTAATACAAATCAAAACCGTAGGGTCTCGTAGGGAAAATGGGTTTCCAACAATGGCAGGGCTACTGGGGTACCGCCCGTCACAGTACGGGGCCTAGATCACCGTATCGAGGATCACTCCCGACCCCCTACAACACAAGGCCGGAACCATTCCTTACTGAACAGTTCCGAACAAGATAACCCCGCAGTTGTGGCCAACAACTGCCCACACAGCCGAAATAAAGGGACATCTAAACAGGGGTATACCTCGTCCTGCTTGGGCATGACCCACCTAACCTTGCTGCATCTCTCCTGTTTTAGCTATTCCCGGTTGATGAGCCTTGAGGCTACGATTACCTTTATAGAACATTATTCTTAGAATGCACATCGTCCGCCTGACGATGTGCTGAAAGCATTCACTCCATACAAGTTCATTCCGGGTTCGAACGAAACCGTAGGCATTACCTCGTTACACTCATTTTGGAATCACCCTTAGAGTTAACAACGATAACCCTTGCATTCTGAAACACCATCTCGATCACCATTTGATAAGTCACGACCTATCGTTTAATTTGGATCGATGTGGTTTTCGGAGAATCAAAATTGATTCTTCCGATCCCGGTCTCATCGAAATCCAAACGCTATTTTAAAGGCCAAGTTGTCTATTTAGTCTTAACAGTTCAATTAAATATTAAGAATTCACATAACAGATATCACAGATAAATCATATACAGTTATCACAGATATATCCAGAATATTTCACAACATATCACAAAATATTATCAAACAGATATCAAAGTCAATCAAACAGAATTACCAATTCATACCAACACAGTTTGGTTAACTTAATTAATTGCTTAAGAATAAACTACTTTATTCTACTTAATTAATTACCGATTAATTAACTTATTAATGATCAGTTAATCACTTAGTTAATCATTAATTAACAATTTATTAATCATCTAATCTTTAATTAATTATTTAATTACTCAATTTCTATTCATCAATTATTACTTAATTACCCATTTAATTAATTTATTCTTAATTGTTAATTAATAACTTACTTATTAAAAATTAATTACTTATTTAATTGTCACAAATTATTTAAATTAATCATTTATTATCAATTTTATTAACTATATAATCCTTAATTAATCACTTAAGTTAATTACCATTTATTTATTTATTTAACCTTAAGTAATTAGTTAAGTTTCTTAAGTTAACAGTTAAAACCCAAGATTAATTTCTAATTACAAATTTAATTAAAAGTTATTAATTTAATTTCATGTATAAATTAATTTACATTCATAATTACCTTATATTAATTAACTATCTTTACAGACTTTCTTTAATAAACTTTTAAATCAAGTATTAATCTAAAACTAACTAATTTCTTTTATTAACTTAGTTATCCAAAATACTTAAAGTAATTAGGCACGCCCAAAGACCCGAGGCAAACCCCATGTTCCCTCATGACAAACCCGAGTCCTTCTCTGTTTTCCCCCGAGCTCTCTCTCTCTACTCTACCCTCTTATTCTTTTTTTTCTGTTTCTTTTCTTCCTCCTCCTTTTTTTTTATTTTAGCTTAAGTTATAAGTGAAACTGCAGTGCCACTCTCACGCATGCGACCCGGTGTTGAACTCGTGGCAAACACCCAAAGCCTCGAGCACAAGCACGCGACAAACCCAAACTGACCATCGGACATCCCCACGCCACCGTGCACGTGCACGGTGGTTCGCCTCGCCTCCGCGACTCGCGCTACCTCCAGCAAACTCCAATTCGACCATACACTCGAATTCAAAAGCTAACTCGATGCGAAAAGCTCGAAATCGAAAAACACTCCTGTGGACGAACTGTAACTCGAACAGCCTAAGAGAAAATGCCTCTTCCTCCTTGCGCCGACCACCAGTAGTGTCACGATTTCTGCCACGCGTCGCCGACATCATCCCCCTTCATCCCTCAAAAGCCGTCCCAGTTCGATCGTACCATGTTGATGAAATCATCGAGCAAACAGATCCATAAGAAAACTCGAACTAAACCCTACCTTTGATTCAAACCCAAAATTCTTTCATTGAATAATTTTTTTAGCATTTTTCTTGTGACAATACGACTTCAATCTTGCTTCATACTAAATTTCAATAATCAAATTTAATCCAATCAACAGATATTGACAAAAATCAATTTCGGCTTCTTTTTAAATCTGCTCTTATTATCTTTGCTTAAAAATCATAATTTTATGTTAAAAATCCTAACTTTGAGTATGAAATCAAAATATGTTATTGAATTCACAAATTGAAACATTCGAAATTTGACTTTTAATTTCCTTTACCTGTAACTTGAATAAACAGTATTTATAAAATACTGTAAAACTCCAAACAAGGTTGCAGGCCTTTGATTTAAGATAAACAACTTAAATTAGCAACAATACCTAAGTTTAGAACATTTATATGAAGAAGTGTTTACAATTTTCTCTGCTTTACTTTGTTCAGATACTCGAAATTTTGAAGAACAGCTACATATACTACCAGAGCAACAGGAAGTACTCAGGACTACTTGTTTAAAGCAAACATCAAAGCACATACCATTTGTATGTTAAAAATACAAGTTTAAAATTGAAAATAGTAAGTTTGCTCAAAAAAAATGATTCAACAGAGGGTAGTTTTCAGTTTCCAGATGAACACAGTTTCCCAGCCTTCAAGCTTTGAATTTCAAACTCCGACCTTTGATGTTGTTGATGTTAAACAAATTTGTTTCTATTAAATTCAAGTTGCAGTTTTTTTTTTCACAGTTCCCTTTTTAATGAACGAACTGAAAATATAAGATGATATATATAGGGAGAATATATAGGCCGAAAACATGTTGTATGAGATTTTTTGTGTACTTGAAATATAATTTTTTTGTACCAGAGATTTTATTTTCAGATTGAAGGCTGATAAGATTAGTTTGTGTGCTCCATTAATTAGTTTTGTCTTGTTTATATTAGCACACTTATCTTTTTATAAAAAATTTCCAGGTTTGTTCAACTTGATTTTCAAAAGCATATTTAGCTTTATATTACCTTGTCTTATGGTTGAAGCTTATTCATTTATATATATATATTTTAAAAGAGTGCAGCCTGACTTGATTTTGGGTGAGCATAACTATACATATAATTTTGTCTTGTTTCACAAGTCTTATGCTAGTACACTACTTACCCTGTTTTTAAGCAGAGATGTTTTACTACAAACCTAAAATGATATTTGAATTTCGGCTGAAAGATCTCTTCTTGATAAATAGTTGTGCTAATAAATGCATGTGTTCAAATTAGTTTACATCTATTAAATGTTTGCTGATTCTTGTATTTCGAATCAAAGATATTTGTATATGAATTTGAAGTGGATACTTTGTTTCCTTCTGCATACTTAATTTACATGGCATCTTTGTTATAAATTTTGTGTTGTACAGAATATATTACAAGTTGTTCCTTTCAACTTATGCATTTAACATGTTCACATGTTATTCAGTAATGTAAATGGCTTTTTTTTTAAAAATATTTATTTTATGTGGTACAAATGAATTCTACAGGTTATTGTTTAGGCTTTATTAATTTTATTCTATTTGTACTTCAGCTTTTCAAGCCTTTGATTCATAACATTGTGTTTGTATTTTTATATTTCAAGTTATAATTTATATTTGTATATTTATATCTTTAGTTACATCTTATAATTTATAATTATGTTTTATACTTGTTTTGTATGTTTATGTTTATAACCATTTATATTGTTTTATACTTTATGTTTTAGATTTCCATGTTTAATATTCATATGATTGTTTATTTTTAAGCATTATCATTTAAAAACTACAGTTGTATTCATATGTATATTATCAAATAATAAAAATAAAGAATCTTTGATTTTTTTATTGTATAAGAGAGATTTTGTTATAAACAATTTTAAAGATTTTCTTCTGAATTTTCAAATCAAAATTTTCTTTATAGTCACATATATAAATGGTAAATGATTAAGATCTCATCAGTTTATAACTTGAGAAGCTTGTATTTAATTTGAATTAGATTAAATATTTATTTAAATTGCTGTCAAAAATTCCGGGTTGTTACATTCCTCTCCCCTTAAAAGAATTTTGTCCCTGAAATTTAAAACAACAGTTAATTCAAAAGCTTTTATATTAACAATCCAAACATACATATCATTCATATAATAGCAAACAATCAAACAGACTACTTTAACAAACATCACTAGTTATCCGGACATAAATCTGGATAAGCTTTCCTAAAACTATCGAGAGTTTCCAGGTACAATCTCTGGGATCCTCACTCCACTGCACCTTGACGAGTTTCACCACTTTGCTCCTGAGTTGCTTCTCGTCTCGATCCACAATCCGAACTGGATTTCTGCCCACAGTTAAATTGGGTTCTACTTCCAAATCTTCTTGAATTACAGGTTCTACAACGAGTGATGGATCATGAACAAATTTCCTCAAATGCGATACATGAAATACATTATGAATCCCAGGCATCCGTTCCGGTAATTCAATCCTATATGCAACAACCCCAATTCTCTCCAACACTCGAAAGGGTCCAATATATCTCGGAGCAAGTTTTCTCGTCTTTCTGAATCTTATAGCACCTTTAATTGTTCCCCTTTGACAAAAACCAAGTCTCCGATCTCAAATTCCAATGGTCTTCGTCTTCTATCAGCATATTTCTTCTGACGATCTTGAGCAGCTTTCATCCTTTTCTTGATAAGCTCAACCTTCGCAGAAGCTTCACGAATAAGGTCGGGTCCGAGCATAAGACGATCCTTCGATTCAATCCAACAAGATAGGGATCTACACGGTTTTTCGTATAAAGCTTCATAAGGAGCCATCTTAATACTTGCTTGATAACTGTTATTATAAGAGAATTCTACTAAATGAAGATGGTCTTCCCACAATCCTCCAAAATCTAAAACACAAGTCCGTAGCATATCCTCAAGAATACAATTAAGCCTCTCCGTCTGTCCGTACGTTTGAGGATGATAGGCTGTACTCAATCTCAAATTTGTTCCCATTGCTGATTGCAGAGATTCCCAGAATTTTCTAGTGAAAATAGGATCACGGTCACTTACTATACTGACTGGAACACCATGCAATCTAACTATCTCCTTTAAGAAAATTTCTGCCAAGGAAACTGCAGTATGGGTTGCCTTTATCGGTATAAAATGGGCACTCTTAATTAAACGATCCACAATAACCCATATACCATCATTTCCTTTCCTGGTTCTAGGCAAACCATCGATAAAATCCATCGAGATCATCTCCCATTTCCAATTCGGAATTTCCAAAGGCTGCAATAATCCGGCAGATTTCTGTTGATCACCTTTAACTTGTTGGCAGATGGCACAACTATTCACAAAAGCAGCTACATCTTCCTTCATGCCCTTCCACCAAAAGACTCTCTTCATATCTTTGTACATCTTCAAAATTCCTGGATGAATATTCAATTTGGAGCGGTGACTCTCTGACAACACTTCCTTCCTTAAATCCTTGAAATTTGGAACACAGATTCTCCCATTAATCCTTAATGTTCCTTGGCCATCAATTTCAAAACTGGGACACTGACCTTTTCTGACTCTTTTAACGATCCTCCTCAACATCTTATCAGATTCTTGCTTGCTTGAGATCCTTTCAATAAGAGATGGAACCACTTCCAGAAGAGATAGAACCGCGTTCCTGCTGAGAGCATCAACTATGACATTCGCTTTTCCTGGAGTGTACAAAATATCCAAATCATAGGATGCTAGAAATTCGACCCACCGCTGCTGTCTCAGATTAAGATCTTTTTGAGAGAATAGATATTTCAACGGTTTGTGATCCGTGAACAATTCGAATTTCTCTCCCAAAAGATAATGTCTCCAAATTTTCAAAGCAAAAACAATGGCTAGCAATTCAAGATCGTGCGTAGCGTAGTTCTTCTCGTGAGGCTTCAACTGCCGACTAGCATATGCAATCACCCTTCCATTTTGCATCAGAACTGCTCCCAAACCCACCATACAAGCATCAGTGTAAACCTCGAATTTGCTCTTCCCATCCGGAATAGCAAGTACTGGTGCACTAGTTAGCCTTGTCTTCAATTCCTGAAAAGCTTCTTCACACTGGGGTGTCCCCTTGAATTTCGCTCCTTTCCTAGTCAGCTTAGTCAGATGCGAAGAAATCTTAGAATAATCCCTGATAAATTTCCTGTAGTACCCAGCCAATCCCAGAAAACTACAAATTTCCATCGGTGTCTCTGGCTGTTTCCATTCCAGAATAGTTTCAACTTTCGCTGAGTCTACAGAAATGCCTTCACCAGAAACAATGTGCCCTAAAAATTTAACTTTCGATTTCCAGAAATGGCACTTCGAAAACTTTGCCTTCAACACATGCTTTCTCAGAGTTTCCAATACAATCCTCAAATGCTCCCTATGCTCTTCTTCGGATTTGGAGTAGACCAAGATATCATCAATGAATACCAGCACGAACTTATTCAATACATCCCTAAAGACTCGGTTCATGAGGTCAACAAAGTAGGCAGGAGCGTTGGTTAACCCGAAACGCATAACCAACCACTCATAGAAACAATTCGGTCCCCTAAATGCAGTCAAGGGAATACTGTCTTCAGCTACCCTCAACTGATGGAAACCTGAAGCTAGATCTAGTTGAGAAAAGATAGAAGCACCATGCAACTGGTCAAAAAGATCATCGATGCGAGGAAGAGGATATTTGTTACGGATAGTCACTTTGTTCAACTCTCTATAATCCACACAGAACCTCAGTGATCCATCCGATTTAGTTACAAACACTACCGCAGAGCCCCAACAAGAAAAACTAGGTCTAATCAACCCTTTCTCTAAAAGATCTTGAGTCTGCTTAATCAACTCTTCTCTCTCCCTAGGAGCCATTCTCCTACTGGGCTGAATCACCGGCACTGCTTCAGGAATCAAATCAATACGGAATTCTATTTCTCGATATGGCGGCAGACACTTAACTTCCTCAAATACATCAGGAAATCCTTGTACCACATCGATGTCTTCAATCCTCTCTTTAGAAGTCTCAATTCCATGCAAAAGACTGTTCAAGTGAATTCCAGAATTATCACACGACACTCTGGCAATTCTACCCAGATCAGTTTCCAACGAAACTGTTCTTTCATCACAATTCAAAACTGCTCTATACTTATCCAGCCAATCCATTCCCAAAATAAGATCAAATCCCTTAAAAGTCAACACATACGGTCCACAAGAAAAACCGTTGGGTAGATAAGAGATCTTCAAGTCCTTACAGATAGTGTCTAATTTGGTCCCCCTCCTATAGGATTAGATACCAAGATAGGATTGTCTACAGAACTAGGGGTAAGAGAGAACTTCTCAACAGAGTCCCCAGAAATAAAACTCAAGGAAGCACCCGAATCAAACAAAACTTTAATATATTTTCCATCTAAAAGTAAAGTACCTTCTAAAACTCCTTTGCCCTTCGAAGAATAAGAAGAAGATGGACCGGCTTCCAAAGCAAAAACTTTATTCTGAGGCGCCCTCTGCAGAAGTGGACAATTCTTGATCATGTGTCCTGGCTGATGATAATTAAAGCACAACGATTTCTGAACTATAGCTGATCCTGGACCACTATGATGCGGTTGCTGTTGCTGCTGCTGGAATCCTTTTCTAGGACATTTATTTGCCAAATGTCCCTCCTGTTGACAAATGTAGCACTTGCGAGGTCCGTTGTTATTCCCAGGTTTCTTCTTGTTCGGCTTTCTCCATTTAGGATTGAACTTTCGCTTATTCGAATTAGTGAAATTCCCACATGAAGCTGCAACTGGAGCCACAGATTTCTTACCCATCAAACTTTCATATCTCAATGCCATATCAATCAACATCAACAAAAGATCCTTTCAGAAGCACCGTCAATTTTCCATGGAATTCAAGCCTCAATCCTTGCACAAATTTCTCATTCTTTTTAAGGGGAATATCGATGAGTCCTGGACCATAACAAGAGAGTTCGTTGAATCTGGTTTCATACTCCAAAATAGACATGCTATCCTGCTTCAAATACAGAAAATCCTGATACTTCCAGCCGTTGGCATAAACTTCTCTTCAAACAACTCCTTAAATCTGTCCCATGAAATGTCATCCTCAGAAATATTTGTAATTGTTGCATCCCACCATGCTGCTGCACCACCCTGCAATTGCCACGATGCCATTTGCCTCTTACGCTCATCAGACAATTACATGCTCTTGAAAATACGCTCACAAGAGCGTCGCCAGGCTTGAACTTCAATTATTGATTCTGAACCTTTGAATGGTTGGCCTCCGAGATTTTTGAAATCTTTGCATAAAGCTGCAAAACTAACTTAAGGCGGTACTGGATTTATAGCCTCACTAGCATTTTGACTCCGTCCATCATCTGTTGAAGTACTGGCTCTAACTCTGCCTCTTCTTCCGGAACTCATGTCGGTCACCTGAACAGGTAACTCAACAAATTTAGATAGATATATATAATTATATGAAAACACAAATGCGCACTCTCAAGATAAATATAACACAAGAGCCTTAATTATATAATCATTTATTATCAATTTTATTAACTATATAATCCTTAATTAATCACTTAAGTTAATTACCATTTATTAATTTATTTAACCTTAAGTAATTAAATAAATTTCTTAAGTTAAACTGTTAAAACCCAAGATTAATTTCTAATTACAAATTTAATTAAAATTTATTAATTTAATTTCATGTATAAATTAATTTACATTCATAATTACCTTATATTAATTAACTATCTTTACAGACTTTCTTTAATAAACTTTTAAATCAAATATTAATCTAAAACTAACTAATTTCTTTTATTAACTTAGTTATCCAAAATACTTAACGTAATTAGGCGTGACCAAAGACCCGAGGCAAACCCCATGTTCCCTCGTGACAAACCCGAGTCCTTCTCTGTTTTCCCCCGATCTCTCTCTCTTTACTCTACCCTCTTCTTCTTTTTTTCTGTTTCTTTTCTTCCTCCTCCTCCTTTTTTTTAATTTTAGCTTAAGTTATGAGTGAAACTGCAGTGTCACTCTCACGCATGCGACCCGGTGTTGAACTCGTGGCAAACACCCAAAGCCTCGAGCACATGCACGCGACAAACCCAAACTGACCATCGGACATCCCCACGCCACCGTGCACGTGCACGGTGGTTCGCCTCGCCTCCGACGAGTCACGCTACCTCCAGCAAACTCCAATTCGACCATGCACTCGAATTCAAAAGCTAACTCGATGCGAAAAGCTCGAAGTCAAAAAACACTCCTTTGGACGAACTGTAACTCGAACAGCCTAAGAGAAAATGCCTCTTCCTCCTTGCGTCGACCACCAGTAGTGTCGCGATTTTTGCCACGTGTCGCCGACATCATCCCCCTTCATCCCTCAAAAGCCCTCCCAGCTCGATCGTACCATGTTGATGAAATCATTGAGCAAACAGACCCATAAGAAAACTCGAACTAAACCCTAACTTTGATTCAAACCCAAAATTCTTTCATTGAATATTTTTTTTAGCATTTTTCTTGTGACCATACGACTTCAATCTTACTTCATACTAAATTTCAACAATCAAATTTAATCCAATCAACAGATATTGACAAAAATCAATTTCGGCTTTTTTTAAAACTGCTCTTATTATCTTTGCTTAAAAAATCATAATTTTTATGTTAAAAATCCTAACTTTGAGTATGAAATCAAAATATGTTATTGAATTCACAAATTGAAACATTCGAATTTTGACTTTTAATTTCCTTTACGTGTAACTTGAATAAACAGTACTTATAAAATACTGTAAAACTCCAAACAAGGCTGCAGGCCTTTGATTTAAGATAAACAACTTAAATTAGCAACAATACCTAAGTTTAAAACATTTATATGAAGAAGTGTTTACAATTTTCTTTGCTTTACTTTGTTCAGATACTCGAAATTTTGAAGAACAGCTACATATACTACCAGAGCAACAGGAAGTACTCAGGACTACTTGTTTAAAGCAGACATCAAAGCACATACCATTTGTAAGTTAAAAATACAAGTTTAAATTTGAAAATAGTAAGTTTGCTCACAAAAAATGATTTAACAGAGGGTAGTTTTCAGTTTCCAGATGAACACAGTTTCCCAGACTTCAAGTTTTGAATTTCAAACTCCGACCTTTGATGTTGTTGATGCTGAACAAATTTGTTTATATTAAATTCAAGTTGCAGTTTTGTTTTCTTCTCTTTTTTTTTCACAGTTCCCTTTTTAATGAACGAACTGAAAATATAAGATGATATATATAAGTAGAATATACAGGCCGAAAACATGTTGTATGAGATTTTTTTATGTACTTGAAATATATATTTTTTGTACCAGAGATTTTATTTTCAGATTGAAGGCTGATAAGATTAGTTTGTGTGCTCCATTAATTAGTTTTGTCTTATTTATATTATCACACTTATCTTTTTATAAAAAATTTCCAGGTTTGTTCAACTTGATTTTCAAAAGCATATTTAGCTTTATATTACCTTGTCTTATGGTTGAAGCTTATTCATTTATATATATATATATATATATATATATATTAAAAGAGTGCAGCCTGACTTGATTTTGGGTGAGCATAACTATACATATAATTTTGTCTTGTTTCACAAGTCTTATACTAGTACACTACTTACCCTGTTTTTAAGCAGAGATGTTTTACTACAAACCTGAAATGATATTTGAATTTCGGCTGAAAGATCTCTTCTTGATATATAGTTGTGCTAATAAATGCATGTGTTCAGATTAGTTTACATCTATTAAATGTTTTTTTATTCTTGTATTTCGAATCAAAGATATTTGTATGTGAATTTGAAGTGGATACTTTATTTCCTTCTGCATACTTAATTTACATGGCATCTTTGTTATAAATTTTGTGTTGTACAGAATATATTACAAGTTGTTCCTTTCAACTTATGCATTTAACATGTTCACATGTTATTCAGCAATGTAAATGGCTTTCTTTTAAAAAAAATATATTTTATGTGGTACAAATGAATTCTACAGGTTACTGTTTAGGCTTTATTAATTTTATTCTATTTGTACTTCAGCTTTTCAAGCCTTTGATTCATAACATTGTGTTTGTATTTTTATATTTCAAGTTATAATTTATATTATTATATTTATATCTTTAGTTACATCTTATAATTTATAATTATGTTTTATACTTGTTTTGTATGTTTATGTTTATAACCATTTATATTGTTTTATACTTTATGTTTTAGATTTCCATGTTTAATATTCATATGATTGTTTATTTTTAAGCATTATCATTTAAAAACTACAATTGTATTCATATGTGTATTATCAAATAATAAAAATAAAGAAGCTTTGATTTTTTTTATTGAATAAGAGAGATTTTGTTATAAACAATTTTAAAGATTTTCTTCTGAATTGTCAAATCAAAATTTTCTTTATAGTCACATATATAACTGGTAAATGATTAAGATCTCATCAGTTTATAAGTTAAGAAGCTTGTATTTAATTTAAATTAGATTAAATATTTATTAAAATATGCTGTCAAAAATTCCGGGTTGTTACATGCACAACATATTATATGTTAAAATTTAAAGTGTTCAAATTTTAGATGTTTGTTGTAATTACTATAACATAAAATTTTGCAAAATTGTTTTGGAAATTTTGGATTTGAATTTAAAATTTTGAAATTTAAAAACAAATTTTGATTAAATTTATTAATTAAGAGAAATAATTAACGAAATTGTTAATTGATTAAAAGTGCGTTATATATGTATGTATGTATGTATGTATGTATATATATATATATATATATATATTTGAAAATAGGTTCTTTGTTAATGACGTATAAGAACAATAAATATCTTGCCTCCTTAAATAACCTTACGAACAGTATGGAAAAAGAGCACAGCTCACTTCAATAAGTTAGCTCTTTGTTTACACACACACATACATACATATATATGTTTGAAAATGGGTTCTTTATTAATGATGTAGAAGAACATTAATAATCGCAGATCCTTAAAAAACCTTGCCAGAGTAGCAAGGAGAAAAAAGCACAGCCCACTTCAATAGCTTTAGCTCTTTGTTCTTTGCTATGATATTTTCATTGAATGATCCAATAATTTCTCTCAGTCCAAATATAATGAAATCCGTGGCAATGGCTACTGTTAACTCAAGATCCCCGTTCCTTCTTTATGATGAAAGTAGTGATCGATGAACTGTAGCTCCTCATGCATGTTTGAATTGAATATTGGCTCTAGGAGTAATCTTTGACCTGCTTCTTTCCAAAGATAAGCAATATTATTACATGTAAGGAATACATGTTGATGATTTTTTGAATCTTGATTACAAAACACGCATTCTATGTTGTCCATAGGTCCTCATGCTTGTAATCGATTTTTTGCTAGTAGTAGGAAAAGACAACCTTGTATGCAGTACATCTAAATTCTTAGTCATGTGCCACATAATTTGGCCTCAATTTACTTTTGTTGTGTGTTGTCTGGTTTCATTCCAAATATTTAAGAATTTAAACATATTAGAATTAAAGATAGTCCGATAGTCTAGAGCACTATCTGATGAAATATTTATCTATCGAATTATAAGTTGAATTTCCCTTGTCGACGAAAAAATCATTAGATATAGCTCATTGCGGTAAATAATGTTGTTTATAATAGAATCCTTATTTATGAATAAACTAACTACATTCCAACCCAGTATATCTATTATCGATTTATGGTTGATCCAAGGATCAAACCATAAATAAGTTGTCTCACCATTGGCAATAATTCTTTGCATTGATCTAGAAACAATTTCTCTTTCTCTCGGTATATATTTTATTATGAACGAAAAGTTATTATTTATTGACATCACCTAGAGTATTTGATTTTGTAGATATTTATTCTTCATCCAGTTACACCACAAGTAGTCTTTGGTGAGAAGATTCCAAATTAATTTAGTAATGCTATCTTCCTGAGATCTAAACAATCTCAATCCATTTGCACCTTCGGTCTTTGGTCTGCACGAGCATTCCCATGCTATTTTGTGTGTATTACCACCCCTAAAAAAATTTGCACACATTGACTCAATCTTATTAAGCACAGAACTTGGTAACTAATATATTAATAATCAGTATAAGGTAGTTGGTATGATCGTGGTTTGTATTAACTCGGCCCTGCCTGTAGTTGATATTAGGCTATTATCCCAACCTTTAAAATTTTGAATAATCTTGTTGATTAAGGTTATGCATGATATGCATGAATATAGTCACTTGATAAAGGCACCCCTAGATATTTATTTGGTAATGTTTCTTCATTTATCCCAAATATGGATAATATTTCTTCTTTGTTCAATGCACATCTACTAAAAAACCTTTGACTTCACTTGATTTATGTGTAATCACACTGTTACAGCAAGCTCTTTAAATATATTGTTCATGACAGTAGCATTTGAAGTGGTTGCACTTAGAAAAATCGAAATAGCATTCATTTATAAAAGATGTGTAATAACAGGTGCGTAACAATAAGATTAACTTTTGAAACTGGCTCAAATTCTAGTATAATATAACATCTTCCATTCACAGTGAAAATTTTTCATTACAATACAAAATAATAAGGTGATGGTGGATCTTCTTATCATAGACCCATTGATGTGATAACCATTAGGAATTTTATCCACCATTACAGAGAAAGTAGGCGTGTCTATACATTCACACACCAGATCAATAATTGATGTAGGAAACCCTTTATAGTATAGGATGTAGCATGCAAATTCTCTATTCACCATATTACATGCTTTTTGAAGATCGATCTTTGTGCACATTGTGGCCTTCCCTTGTTTCTTAAAATCCCTCACCAATTCATGACCTTTTCCCCAATATTTCTATTAGGTACAAATGCTGACTGGTTTTCTTTTTTAGGAATCAAATTGATGAAGTTATGATTTAGTCCGTTTGCAAGCTTTTCCAATTGGAAAATACTAGTTATAGCATCAAACAAAGCCTTTTATGGAAAATCCTAATGCAATTTGAAATTTTTGGCTGAAAATCCTTCAGATCTCGGGCTCTTAGAGTCATCGACTGAAAATAGAGCAGTTTTAATCTCTAAAAGTGTTATAGCAGCATATAAGTATTTCCTTCGACATTTATGACCATCCTTTGTTAAACTAGAGAAAAATAAGCTTCTTTTGGGGCATTGAATAAATTAGAACAATAAGAAATAGCATTTTTTAAGAACAGGTACTTTATTTACACGATAAAAAGATTATAGAGTTGGTAGTCAGGGAACAAACTGTGCCAGGAGTTATACTAATCCGGAACTACTCAAAAACCATAGTAGGTTACCCTAATAACTATTAGAATTTGACGATGGTTATGGTGGGTTATCTGATCTCTGATTTTTATTGATGTTGAGTATAGAGAGAATGAAATAAAATGATGATTTTTATTGATCAATACTTGAATAAAAATACAGATGTCTGTAGTATCATTTATATACAAAAGACATTATACCAATGGGCTGCTATACACGGCCCAGACCTACTTTCTTTGAGTTTTAATAAACTTATCAGAGATATCTCCTTTCTTTACTCTCTCCCTTAAACCGACATTAGGGTTTCCATGGCGACTCTCTCTTCTTACGCCGCCTAAAAAATTTGGTGAATTTACTCAGATTTAGAGCAAAACTTACTCAGATCTGGATGAGTTCATCGTCATATCAGGCTCCTTCAAGTAAATCTGAGTGATTTCTTTGGCATGCGAAGCTCTGTTCTATACTGTTATCTTTCTCGATATTAGTTTTATTGATAGATCTGTTGATCTTTGTGTCAAAGTTCTTGACTTTTGTTCATTGAGGCTCTAAAGCTTCTTCTGGTTCACTCGAATTGGTGAGAATTGCAACCACTTTTAATTGACTCCTGAATCTGGTGAAGTTTTGCTTTGATAATGCTTTGGTAAGTGTATCGGCTCTCTGGTAAGCGGATGGTAAGTGATTTACATGTAAATTTTCCATTTTTATTTGTTCTCTGACAAAATAGAGATCTATCTCGATATGCTTTATTCTAGAATGTAGTATCGAGTTAGCTGACATATACACCGTGCTTTGGTTTTCACACCATAATGTTGGTTTGGCTTGTAATTTAATGTTTAATTCATGTAGTAAAGACTGTATCCATATAATCTCTGCAGTTTCACTTGCGACGCTCCTGTATTCAGCATCTGTGCTGGATCTGAGATGACAGATTGTTTCTTTGAACACCATGACACTGGATTGTCTCCTATATATATACATTACCCTATAGTTGATCTTCGATCATCTGGCTCTGTTCCCCAATCTGCATCAGTGTATCCAGTTATATTCAGATGATTGCTTTTCTTCATTAACAGTCCATAATTTGTTATTCCCTTTATGTATCTCAAAATTCTCTTTACTGCTTTTCAGTGGTCATCTCTTAGTTCCTGCATGAATTGACAAACTTTATTAACACTAAAAGAGATGTCTGGCCTTGTGATTGTTATATATTGTAAAGCACCAACAACACTTCCGTATTGTTTAGTGTTTGTTATGTATTCTCCCCTGTTTTGAGATGAGTATTGATGGCTTATCATTGGGGTAGGTTGAGGCTTGGCACTGTCCATTTTAGTTTTGGCCAGTAGCTCCAGAATGTACGTTCTCTGATTGAGAATAATTTTTGATTTTCTCTTGACTTCTATGCCAAAAACTAGTTCAGTGAGCCTAAGTCTTTGATAGAGAATTCCTTGTCTGGATATTGAGCAAGACATTTGATTTCATCCTCATTATTTCCTGTAATGACAAGATCATCAACATATATTAGAATATAGACACTGGTCTTATTGTTAATTTTAATGAATAGGGAGTTGTTTGATTTGGTAGATTGGTAGCCAAGTTGAATCAGTGTAGCTTTCAGTTTATCAAACCAGACTCTTGGAGCATGTTTAAGGCCATATATCGCCTTTTTTAGTTTGCACACATTACGTGAATTCTGCCTGTACCCTTGTAGCTGCTCCATATATATTTCTTCTTGTAATGTCCCATTCAAGAAGGCATTGTTGGCATCATATTGTCTAATATTCCACTGATTGTATAGAGCATTGCTTAAAATAATTCTTATGGTAGTTGGTTTAACTACAAGAGAAAAAGTTTCATTAAAGTCAAACCCGTATTGCTGTGTGTAGCCTTTTGCTACCAGTCTTGCTTTGTATCTAGACACTGTTCCATCAGGGTTCTTTTTTAGTCTGTATGTCCACTTGCGCCCTATGATGTTCTTATTATCTGGTGGGTATACGAGGTCTCATGTATTGTTCTTTATTAAAGCATTATATTCTTCATCCATTGCTGCCTTCCAGTGTTTGTCCCTTGCAGCTTGCTTAAAGGTTTCGGGTTCCTCTAAGTTTTATGTAGCTGTATATAGTTTTGGTTTAAAGATTCCACTTTTTGATCTTGTAATCATTGGATGACCTATGCTAGCCGGTGGTGATATTTCTGTACTTTTTTTATCATTGTCATTTTCTGATTGTACTTGTGAGTTTGCCGACTCTCTTTCGTTAGCTGACTGTGTTGAATGCTTTGAATGTGCAGGAGTTTGATTGAGATAGCTGGGTGAGTTCAGTGATTCAGGACCTGGTTGATCAAACATTTGAGTTGTGGATCATGGGCCTCAGCAGTCCTTTCAATCACCTCAAGATGAAGGTCATCACTGTAAACAGGTATACTAGGTATAAAACCTTTTGGATTATATATGTTTTGAGTTGTTTTAATACCTGTATTGCTAAAGGGAAAAATGTGTTCATTGAACACAACATATCTGCTAATTATAACTTTTCCACTATCATCAAGACATTTGTACCCTTTTTGATTTGATCCACATCCTATAAAAGTACATGGTTTTGCCTTGAAACACAACTTATTGTTACTATATGGTCTTGTGTAGGGAAAGCACAGACATCCAAACATTTTTAGACTTTGATAGTCTGGCTTAACACCTAGTAGTTTCTCTACTGGGATGATTCCTTTATGAACTTTTGTGGGGAGTCTATTAATTAAATAAATAGCAGTAATAAAGGAATCATACCATAATTTTAGTAGTAATGATGAGCCCAGTCTCAACAATGCGTCTGTGCTTTCTCTCTATTAGATCACTTTGTTCAGATGTGTAAGGATACGTAATTCTGTGTACAATTCCCTTCTTAGCAAAGTAATTGCTAAGGGTTTTACTTAGTGCCACCATCATACTGAATGATCTTAACTTGATTGCCAGTTTTCTTTTCAACTAATAATATAAAGTGTACTACTGCATTGTAAGTTTCAGATTTAGCTTTTAGAAAGTATATCCATGTATATCTAGAATATGCATCAATGAAAGATACGTAATACCTACAATCATAGTTTGAGTAAATTGGGGGCAGGTCCCTATAAATCAGTTGCAACCAATTCTAAAGGTTTTTGAATACTTGGTTAAAGAATCATTAAAAGGTAATTTGTGACTTTTACCCATTTGACAATATGTACACACATATGGTAAAGAAATATCATCAAATACAATTTTATTTTTTCAAGCATTTGTTTCACAATATTTGTGTTTGGATGATCAAGTTTATAGTGCCACAAATCAAACACATTTCTATTCTTTTCTGACCGACCAATTTCACTTATATTACAACACTTTTATTTCCCTTAAATTTGCTACTGTTTTTAAGATTGAATCTTTATAATCCCTGGACTGCTTCACCCTGCAATTGATTTTCATTAGTCAGTATGTCTTTCACTAAGCAGCAATCTGGATAAAATTCAAAGTATACATTATTATCTTTTGCAAACTGTGACACACTCATGAGGTTTTTCTTTATTTTTGGTACTCTCAATAAGTTATTTAAATATAATTGTCTTTTGCCATCAATACTGTCTTTGCCAGTGTGAGTAATATTAACTGACTCGCCATTTCCCATGCATATGTACTGTTTACCTCTATATTCCTTGTTGCCAAGATTGTCAAGATTATTTGTTATGTGATTGGTCGCTCCTGAATCTGGATACCAGCTTTCATCATGTATGTGTTCTGATGTTGTAATTGTGCTTGAATGACTTCACCACTGCTGTTAGTATCTGACTGTATTTGAGCCATGTTAGCACTGGCTTTTCCATTTCCTTGATTGCTTTGGTTCTGATTTGGTACATAATTAGCATTGAACCTAAAATAACATTTCATAGTAGTGTGACCAATTTTCTCGCAAATTTGACACTTAGGTCTGTTATTATTGTTATTCCATCTGCCTGTGCCTCTAAATCTGCTTGAACTGCCTACTCTTTGATATGTTTGACCTTGCTTGCTTTGATTCTGTCCTTTGTTCCTTGAGTTGAAAGTATAATTGATGGACAGATCTGTATCTTGAGATTTCTTATGATCTATTCTTGCCTCATGTGCAAGAAGTGTGGCATGAACATACTGTACAGGTGGCAAACTTGGTTGAGATGACACAACTGCAACAACTGTGCCATGCATTCCTTATTCCCTAAAGATAAGTTTTGGGGCATTGATTGGAAATTGAACGGTGTTGTGCCATGCATTCCTTATTCCCTAAAGATAAGTTTTTTTATTCACTTCTACCTTTCTTAAGCTTGCATGTTGTAGAAGCTGTTTGTTATATGTAATAACTTGCACTATGCGAAAATTGGCTGGAGTTTCAATATTTTGAAATGTTCTCGAGTTTCGTTCCACCCAAATATCCCAGATTAGTGTAGTAATAACTACGTCCATTAGCTTATTATACGATCAGTTATGCTATAGTTATTGAAAACTGTGTTGAATATAATATCTACGTCAGTACTATTTGTGGTTGAGATTGTAGGTTGTTCCTGATTTGCTGCCAAAGAATGCTTGAGTAGTTGCATTAGCAGAATAGGTGGCTGTGTGTATCATTTTCTTCTTTGCACAGCACACAGGTTGTACCTATGTTAGTATGCAATCTTGATATCCTCTCTTTGGTGAGAAGAAGAACTGTTTTAGCATATAGAGTACAAAGTGACATTTTTGGTGAGCAGGCTGTGTTCCCTATGTGGCTACACCATGCGAGTTCATTGTTTTTTTTTCTAGACGTGGTTCCAAGCCGACTTAAATGAAAATATTCCATTCCTTTAAATTGTTGGGATATGTTTCCACTTCCAGTAATCTTCTTTTTGGTTATGTTCAAGTGGGATTTTGATATATTATTGGGATATGTGAGGAGGCAAATAGGAGTTATCTTCTCTCCATCTTCCATTGGAAATGAGCGAAGAGACTTTCATGTTCTGGTCTCCAATAGTCGACACATATTCCCTCCCTAGCAACCTAGAAACTGATTTCCCATTAATCCATGGATCAAACCAAAGATCTGTGTTGTCCCCATTATCTATTTTCCTGTCCAGTATGATCTTAGCCTGATATCTTATGTTGAGCAATAATTTCCAAGTATACGACGTGTTGCTGTCTACATTGATTGTGTAGAAGTTTTTGTTTTACAGTATTTGTTTTCATCCATTAGGCCCAAACACTATCACCTTGCTTGAATCTCCACATGAGTTTTAATGTAGTTGCATTCATGATATCCCATAGCTTTCATAAACCAACCCTTCCTTCAAGTTTGGGTCGACATAAGCCTTCCCAACACATATTGTGACTTTTATTCCTCCAAACAATGTTTGAGCAAATTAAGTTGATTTTATTCATAATTGAAGCTAGTAGTTAACAGAATTAAGTCCAAAATGTGATTAGTGGTTATATCACAGTTTTAATCAACTTGATTCTGCCAACTACATTCAGCATTCTATTTCTCCAGTTGTTGGTTTTCTTGTGAATTTTATCCATTGGCACTTTGAAAGTTTCAGCTTGCTGTAAGATAGAGGAATTCCTAAGTATGTAACTGGTAAATTCCCAATTTGGACATTTAATTTGTCAGTAATTTGGTTTCTGAATTTTTAACCCTTTGTTAAATTAAAATGTGGTTTCTGTTCATTCATGTCTGTGCCCATAGACTCTCTAATGATTTTCAAGATTTTTGCAATACTTTTTGCATTATCAATGGTGGGTTTTGTAAATATAAGAATGTCATCAGCATATAAAAGCTGAGTGAGAATTGGTTCAATAGGAAAAACCGAAGTGATGTTTCCCTTATAGTATCCATGTCTATTAGAATTAAAAATTATTCTAATGCAGTGGCAAAGAGGAAAGGAGATAGAGGTTCTCCTTGCCTTATGCCTCAAAGAATCCTGGAGGGCTTCCATCCAAGAGAATGGAAAAGGTGATAGTGGACGTACATTCATATATTAGATTAGTAAACTTATCAGAGAAGCCTGTATAGCAACATCTGGTATATGGATTCTCTGTTGATTTTGTCATAAGCTTTATGTATGCCTACTTTCATACACATGTTGTTAGCCGATTTCCTCTTGAACCCTTTCACCATTTCATATGCTAAAAGTGAGTTTTCAGTAATAAATTTATCTGGGATAAAAGCGTTCTTGTTTAGAGAAATTAAATTATTAAGATTGTGGTTCATCCTATTGCAAAGCAGATTTGCCAATATTTTATAGATTACGTTGCATAGGGAATTTGGCATATAGTCTGATAGAGTATGTGGGCTCACATTTTTAGGGATCAAGCAAATAAAGGTATGATTAATTTTCTTGATAATCTTACCTGATTGTTGAATGCCCAACATTGCTTGGAGAACATCGTTTTTGATCAAATCCCAATGTATATTATAAAATTTTGAGTTGAAAACATATGGGCTTGGAGAGCTATTGTCATCAATTTGGAACATAGCTTCTTTTACTTCCTCCATTTCGAAAGTTCTACCCATTATGTTCCTGGAATATCCTATAAGTGATACATGTGAAATTATTATTTAAGGAGGAGGACTTAAATAAATTGATAATGTAATGTAATGCTTCCAAGTTCAAATTTTCATCCAGTTTCCTCGCTCGTCCACCATCAAGTTACTCGATGTTCTTGCTTTTGTGTTAGAAAATTGAGCATGGAAAAATTGGGATATTTTATCTCCTTGAGTTAGCCATTTTATTCTCGAGCGTTGCAAATTTTCTATGGCTTGCTTATGTAAAGTCGCAAATATCTGGTCAACGTTTTGTTTATAGAGATGTTGAATTCGGACATCATTAGGCTGCTTTATTAAATTTGAGTAAATGCCATCCAATTTCGTCCTAAGAGCTTCAGCAGATTTTTCCTTATTATTAAGTTCTCTGCTCTAATGACAAAGTCTCTCTTTTACTTTCTTTAGCTTTGTCATTAATTGAAAAAGAGGATTCCCTTGGCACACACTTTCCTATTATAGACGGACTAGGTCAAGATATTCTGTCATGTAATGCCACGAGTTGTTGTATCTAAAAGGTGTACCTTTCCTGTTGTGTATCGGATCAGCCAAATTGAAAATGATAGAGGTGTGGTCGCTAGTTGAGTAATTAGCAAAAATTGACTGGAAAGTTGGGGAACTTCTGTAGACACTCCTTATTAACGAAAAGCCTATCAATTTTGCTATGAACTATCATGTTCGATCCCCCTCCAAGTATAGTAATTTCCTATGGTGGTTCAAAAAGATTAGCCACCTCAATACATTGAACAAAATCATAATCCGGATTGGAATTTAAATTGCCACTGTTAATTCTGCCTTTACAATAAAGAATAGTATTGAAGTCACCTGCTAGAATTCAAGGTAAATTGAATGAATTAGAATATTGCTTGATATGGTTCCATAGTTATGCTCTCTTTTCCTGTTTATTTTGAGTTAAGCACGCGACGTATTATTTGTTATTGTGAATTGTCAAAACAGTCCAAACATTGTCATCCCAAAGGATCAGAATTATGCTTTTACCCTGATGATACTCGTTGAAATTGAAGTTCCAATCTTTGCTAATTCATTAACTACATCACTAATATTATTCTCACTGAGTTTACTTTCTAATGGCCCTACAAGAAAACCTTTTTTTTTATTAATCACGCTTGCCACATCTAACTAATTGGATGGGGAATTTAACCCCCTAACATTCCAAACTATGCAATTCATTAGATGGATTCATCTAATTTTAGGTGAGAGGGAGTACTCACATTAACTTTATTGCATTTCAATTTTTTCTCCTTTGTTTCCAAAGGTGTAACAACGTTTAACCATACAGGATTGTTAATCACCTTTTCATTTTGTGTGGAAGTGAACTCAAAAGGAGCATACTTATATGTCTTTGTTTCCTAGGCTATTTGAATCTCGTTCAGTTCCTTGTGTTTTTGCTCGGCCGTGTTTTCTCCACCGTGTTAGCTTGGTTATTTACTCTTTCATTCTAAGCATGCAATGCTGATTCAAGGGCAGTTTGGGGTTCATCTACTTCACGTGTTTTGTTTATGTCAATCTTATGCGATAACCTAGTGTCAGTACCGTTTGTATCCTGCTATACCAAATTAAGGCCACTTGAAGCTGACACTAAACACCTTGCATTTGGTATTATTGGACTAAAGTTAGTAGGAATTTGACTGTCACTTGTTGTGATTTGATTGATGTTATTCTGGATAATTTGTGGATCAATATATGGTTATGGGCTTCAGTCTATATCTAACATTTTTTTTTGGGTATTCTAACTCCATCTCATTCTCGTTTCGTAATGTTATGTCATCGTTCATACTTTTTATGGTCTGAGGTGGGTTATTTTAAGGGCTTGTATTTAAGATTTGTTGTGAACATGTGATGTTTACTGCTATAGCAATGTGGAGAAATATTTTTGATTGAGGTTATATATGATTGTGAAGAATTATATGCTCTTGTTTTCGAATTGATATTGCCATGACTTTGATCTATCGTTTCTTTGGGCGCCCATACTTTTGAAAAGAACAAAACATTGATGGGTGACCAAAGCAACAGCAGTTTGGGCAGACTGCAGGTCACTATTCATTTTTAACTAGTTGTGTGAACACTTCGTTATTTTCAGTCACTGTTAGAACTTAAAATCATTGTTAGTTTCTATTAAAACTCGAATGTACGATATTTTAATCATGCATTTGGTGTAGTGGTCCATTTTAAGTGGGCTCCCCAACATCGAGGAAATTCTACTGATGCCCTCCTTAAAACAAAAGTTCTAGTTTAAGACCGAGAAAGCAAACTCAAACTAAAATCGATTATAGCACCTTGTTCATCTTTTCATCATCGTCAGCTTCCTACCATAAAAATAGGTCCGTCTATTAAGTATTTACTCACAACCTTCCTTAATATTAAATTCCGTTCTCCCTAAGGTGAGTGAAGAATTCTCCTGTAGGTTGCACATTTTCAACATAGGATTTGAAATAATGGTAGTACGGACGCTAGCCAACCACACAAATGATGATCGAGTTATCCCAATATCTCATGGTTGCTTCCACCACCACATTCATCATCTTAACACGGCTCCTTTAATTGAAAATAATTTGGTTATAAAACTGTAAGGGAGTAGACAAGGGAATCTCTTTTTTGTTACGATTTAATATAGAGAAAGAGGAGAGAGATATAACGGTAAAACACAAAACAACTACATTGTTATTTTTTACTGTGCTTAGAACAAAGAAAATACAGATAAATAAATAGACAAAGAAGCACTACTTGTTTCTTGCCCTACAAACAAGGAAATGCCAACTATTAGTACTAATAACAGGAACACATGTAAAACAATGTGTTGACTGCATCAAACCAATATAACTTCTAACACCCTCTGATGCAAACCAGAGACACGAAGTCATAGGTCGGCTCCGACCTAACTTGTTTTTAAGACGAGCACGACCTAAGAAATCACAAGGTGAAGAGTTCCGACCTAATGAGCCTCGATCTAATGAGCTCCGACCTAAGGGGTTACAGGAGGAAGACACACGAGTTAGTAAAGAAAGATTGAGTCGTTTCCGACCTAACTGGAATCCAGGATGTGAAGGCCTAGGTCGGTTCCGATCTAAGGAACCATGTGGGGAAAAGATGCGAGTTAATGTAGAGGAGTTAAGTCGTTTCCGACCTAACGAAGAGGCAACACGAGTTAACGAAGTTTCGGTTTTTGGTCGTTCTGATGTTTTAGGTCGGCAACGACCTAAGGAAGAAGACTTAGGTCGACCACGACCTAATGATAATGTTGAAGAACGCTCACGACCTATGGAAGGAATGTTAGGTGGTCTACGACCTAAAGAAACATGTGGAAAGAAGCTACGAGCTAACAGACCCTTAGGTCGTATGGAGGAAGCCGCGTTTTTAGGTCGCGTACGACCTAACTCTTTTAGGTCACGGAATGATTTCTGAAGCCGCTCCTTTAGGTCGCGAACGACCTAAATCATAAGCCGTTGATGTGCTAGGTCGCAGACAAGTGTGAGCCGTTGGTCTTTAGGTCGTTATGTGTGAAGCGCCTACTGTTTTGTAATCTGTTAGGTCGGCAACGACCTAATAAAGTCGTAGGTCGTAGGAGGGTTGAGTTACCGTTGTTTTAGGTCGCTGGAAGGGTGCTGTGTGTCTGTTAAGTCGGCAACGACCTAATATAGGTCGTGTGATGGGTTGTTTGTAAGTGTGTGTTGTAATAAGTCGTGCGCGACCTAAGTGTTGTCCAATGTTGAGTTGTGTGTGTGTTGTAAACTCTATAAATAGCAGGGTTGAGTCATTTGTAAAGTGGTTGATATTTGAATAAAATTCTCTTTTGTTAGCTTTGTGCTTTCATACAAATTGGTAGTTGAGTGTGATCTCCTATCTCCTCTTTCGGTTAATCGAGTGCGCTCGATTCAACGATCGTAGAAGCCGATTCACGGTATCTAGTGCGCTAGATCAACGTGCGAAGAATCGTAGATCTTCTTTCTCGGCATCGTACGCGATCAACGAGACGAAGATAGCTAGAATCCGGTATCTTTGGATCAACGGATTTGGGCCTTGCAGTATTCTCAACTCACCGATTGCTACATTCCATCAATTGAAGTTTGTTTCGATTTATCCGCTGCGTCAGTTTTTTGGTATCAGAGCGAGTTTAGCCAATCATAGCTAAGTTGATTCTTGGAGCCAAGTATTTGGAGTTTATCGTGTTCATCTTGAAGTTGCAACGAGTTTGAAGATTCCGATCCATTCCATTTTGGATCTAGAGTGGAGATTTGTTTGAATTTGATTTGTGTTGAAGTACTTGAGCTTGAGCCGAGCTAGTTGTGTAGTGGTATAGGCCGAGTCAAGAGAAGTTTAAGGCCGAGCCTTGTGAAGTTGTGTGGAAGCTTGTGAAGCCGTGACTTGAAGATTTTGTTGTTCAATCATGCTGCCTAGAAGAGCTAACCGACATCAAAACGTTGAAGCTTTGTATCGACGAGAAGAAGCCGATCAAATGGAACAACGTATGCATGAGAAGATTAATGAAGGCATTGGTAGGTTGGAGAAGTTGATGATCGATATGAATCAAAGTCGAAGAAGAAATTCACCTGAATCCATCCGTGGAGGAAGTAGAGTTTCACAACATTCAGATCGGAAGAGGAGAGAGAGCCAAGATCATCGAAGTGTTGACAATCGAAGTAGGAGGAATGTTGATGATCATGATAGAAGGGATGTTGGAAGTAGAAGTGGTGGTGGTAGAGATGTTGGAGGGCGTGAAAGACAACGATGTGCATCAGACTTTGATGAGGAGTTTGATGGTGATAGAGTGAGTGTTCATTTCCGAGATCAAGATCAAGGACAACGTCAGTATCGGGTTATTGATGATGATCGACGTTGGGAATCGGGAATGAAGATGGAAATTCCGGAGTTTAAAGGAGGGATGGTAGCTGAAGAATTCTTGGATTGGTTATCTAACGTGGAGGAAATTTTTGACTTTAAGGAAGTTCCGGAGAATCGACGGGTGAAGTTAGTTGCTACTAGGTTGAGGGGAAGAGCATTGGCATGGTGGCAGCAAACTAAACTTACCAGAGAACGGATGGGGAAGTCAAAGGTTGAGTCTTGGGATAAGATGAAGAAGATGATGAGAGCAACATTTTTACCATACAACTATCAATCACTTATGTACCAGAGATTGCAGAATCTACGGCAGGGGACAAAATCAGTAAATGACTATACAGATGAATTTTACCAACTCATTGCCAGGAACGATATAATGGAGACAGAAGAACAGCTGACTGCTAGGTTTGTTGGAGGGTTGAGAATGCAGATCCAGGATATGGTTAATATGTTCGATCCCAGATCTGTAGCGGAGGCACATCAAAAGGCGTTAGCTTGGGAAAAGCAAGGAAGGCGTGGAGGTGGTGTGTTTACTAATTCTAACAATCAAGCAAAGGGTGTCGGTGGAAGTTCTAATGTTACTAAAGCTGTTGCCAAACCAGTTGTGAAGGAGGGTGAGAAGGCGAAGGTTGGCAGTGGATTCAAATGTTACAACTGCCAGGAGATGGGTCATAAAAGCAATGAATGTCCAAAGCCGAAGAAGAGAACTATGATAGTTGAAGCTGAGGATGAGGAGGAAGAAGCTGAATGTTCTAATTCACCGTATGTTGAGGAGGAAGAAGAAGTGTCGGGAGACGAAGGTTGTAATCTGATGATGAGGAGGTCTTGTTTGACGCCAAAACAAGAGGAGGAAGATAGTTGGTTGAGGAATAACATATTTCAATCTACTTGCACTATTCTTGGGAAAGTTTGTAAATTTGTCATTGATGCTGGGAGTTGCGATAATATTATCTCTACAGAGGCAGTGAGGAAATTGGAGTTGAAAACCGAGAAGCATCCTAAACCATACAAGTTAGCTTGGTTAAGGAAGGGTGGTGAAGTGAAAGTTGGGAGAAGAGCTTGCGTGAAATTTTCTATTGGGAAGAAATACAAAGATGAAATCTGGTGCGATGTAGTGGACATGGATGTGTGTCATCTGTTGTTGGGCAGGCCATGGCAGTTTGATCGAGCAGTACAACACGATGGTCGGGCCAATAGCTATAGTTTCATGTTCGAAGGTACTAAAATCACTTTGGTTCCCAAGAAGCAACAACAGAAGGAGAGCAAGCTGGAGGAGATTGAGGAATTGAAAACTCTGTTGACTATGAAGGAGTTTGTTAAGGAGGTTGAAGAGGAGCCTGAAGTATACTTGTTGATTGGGCGTGAGAGCAATGAAGAGGTTGAAATTGTCGAAGAAGCAAAGCCAGTTTTGAAAGAGTTTGAAGATGTATTTCCAGAAGAGTTGCCAAAGGAGTTACCGCCACTGAGAGACATTCAACATCAAATCGATCTTGTTCCGGGAGCAGTATTACCGCATAGACCACATTATCGAATGAGTCCGAAGGAACATGAAGAGTTGAGAAGGCAGGTGGAAGAGTTGCTTGAACAGGGACGTGTGCAGGAGAGTCTGAGTCCATGTGCTGTGCCAGCTTTATTGGTACCCAAAAAGGACGGGACGTGGAGGATGTGCACTGACAGTCGAGCATTGAACAAGATTACCGTGAGATATAGATTTCCAATGCCGAGGTTGGATGACTTGCTGGATCAGTTGAGTGGGGCAACTATCTTTTCGAAGATTGATTTGAAGAGTGGTTACCACCAGATTCGGATTAGACCTGGAGACGAATGGAAGACATCGTTCAAGACGAGAGAGGGGTTATACGAATGGTTGGTTATGCCATTTGGTTTATCAAATGCACCTAGTACATTCATGCGGGTGATGAATCAAATCTTTAGACCATTCATTGGGAAGTTCGTGGTAGTTTATTTCGATGATATTCTGATATATAGCAGGAGTATGGAGGAGCATGTTCTACATTTGAGGGAAGTGTTGATTATTCTTCGCGAGGAACAATTTTATGCTGCTACGAAGAAATGTGTGTTCATGGCAAGAAGTGTTTTATTTTCTGGGGTATATTGTTTCGGAAGCAGGAATTCAAGTTGACCAGAATAAAGTGGAAGCAGTCAGGAATTGGCCACAGCCGAGGACGATTACAGAGGTGAGAAGTTTTCATGGGCTAGCATCATTCTACCGAAGATTCATTCCGCACTTCAGTAGCGTGATGGCTCCAGTTACTGATTGCATGAAGGGGAAACAGTTTGTATGGTCAGAGGAAGCGGGGGTTGCTTTTGAGAAGATCAAGGAATTGTTGACGTCTGCACCAATTCTTGTTTTACCGAATTTTCAGTTATTGTTTGAATTGCATACTGATGCATCGAAGGTCGGTATTGGAGGAGTTCTGAGTCAGAATGGGAAGCCAGTTGCTTATTTCAGTGAAAAGTTATCAGGAGCAAAGATGAGATACAGTACATATGACGTTGAATTCTATGCTGTGGTACAAGCTGTTAAGCACTGGAGGCACTATCTATTTCAGAAAGAATTTGTTCTGTACACTGATCATGAGGCATTGAAGCATTTACAGGGGCAAGACAAGATTTCAGCGAGACATGCATCATGGATTGCTTATTTACAACAGTTTACTTTTGTCGTGAAACATAAGTCAGGGGTGACGAATCGTGTAGCAGATGCATTAAGCAGGAGGAGTCATTTATTAACGACATTGAAGGTTGAGGTGACAGGGTTTGAAATGTTGCCAGAGCTGATTGAAGAAGATCCTTACTTTGTGAAATGTGTAAAGAAAGTCAAGGAAGGAAATACCGATGAATTTGTGATGGTTGATGGATTCTTGTTCAAGGGGAATCAATTATGTATTCCAGATTGTAGTTTGAGATTGAAAATTATCAAGGAGTTACACGAGGAAGGGCATGTGGGCCGTGATCGTACTTTGCAATTGATTTCACAGTCTTACTTTTGGCCGTCGATGAGGAAAGAAGTGGGAAGGTTTGTGGAGCGATGTCATATTTGCCAAGTTTCGAAAGGAACCGCGACCAATGTTGGGTTGTATATGCCGTTGCCTGTACCGGCTAAACCATGGGTTGATGTGAGTATGGACTTTGTATTGGGATTGCCGAGAACGCAGCGTGGTAATGATTCTATATATGTAGTGGTTGACAGATTTTCTAAAATGGCACATTTTATTGCTTGCAAGAAGACGGCGGATGCTGTTCGTGTTGCTCAGTTATTTTTCAAGGAGATCTATCGACTTCATGGATTGCCAGAGTCTATTGTGTCGGATAGAGATACTCGTTTTCTGAGTCACTTTTGGTTAAGTTTGTGGAAGATGGTGGGAACGAAGTTGAATTTTAGCAGTGCTTATCATCCACAAACAGACGGACAGACCGAAGTTGTTAACAGATCGTTGGAAAATTTATTGCGATGTCTTGTGAAGGACAATCTGAAGAGTTGGGACATGAAGTTATGCCAAGCTGAGTTTGCACATAATCATGCAGTGAATCGTAGCACGGGATTCAGTCCATTTCAGATTGTATATTCAAATTTACCCAGGGGACCGTTGGACTTAGCGGTGGTACCACAACCGAAGGGGACGGTTAAACGAGCTGCTGATTTTGCTGAAGGATTGACGGAATGTCATAGAATCGTTCAAGAACGATTGGAAAAGTCAAATGAGAAGTATAAGCGGGCTGCTGATTTGAAACGACGGAGTGTTGAATTTAAGGAAGGTGATTTGGTTTACGCTGTATTGACGAAGGATCGTTTTCCGGTGGGTGCTTATAACAAGTTAAAAGCTAGAAAAATTGGTCCCGTGGAAGTTGTGAAACGGATTAATGAAAACGCTTATAAGTTGAAGCTGCCGGAGA
The DNA here is from genome assembly GCA_030765085.1 of Allium cepa. Taxonomy (NCBI): domain Eukaryota; kingdom Viridiplantae; phylum Streptophyta; class Magnoliopsida; order Asparagales; family Amaryllidaceae; genus Allium; species Allium cepa. The sequence continues at coordinate 949,068,687 of CM060934.1, read as the reverse complement.
ATGTGTACACTTCTGACGTGTTCAATGTTAAACATCTTGTGCCATATTATGAAGATGAACAATCAGATGTAGGAAAATTTACAAATTCGAGGACGAATTTTTCTCAACACGGGAAGGATGATGCAAACCAGAGAGACGAAGTCATAGGTCGGCTCCGACCTAACTTGTTTTTAAGACGAGCACGACCTAAGAAATCACAAGGTGAAGAGTTCCGACCTAACGAGCCTCGATCTAATGAGCTCCGACCTAAGGGGTTACAGGAGGAAGACACACGAGTTAGTAAAGAAAGATTGAGTCGTTTCCGACCTAACTGGAATCCAGGATGTGAAGGCCTAGGTCGGCTCCGATCTAAGGAACCATGTGGGGAAAAGATGCGAGTTAATGTAGAGGAGTTAAGTCGTTTCCGACCTAACGAAGAGGCAACACGAGTTAACGAAGTTTCGGTTTTTGGTCGTTCTGATGTTTTAGGTCGGCAACGACCTAAGGAAGAAGACTTAGATCGACCACGACCTAATGATAATGTTGAAGAACGCTCACGACCTATGGAAGGAATGTTAGGTGGTCTACGACCTAAAGAAACATGTGGAAAGAAGCTACGAGCTAACAGACCCTTAGGTCGTATGGAGGAAGCCGCGTTTTTAGGTCGCGTACGACCTAACTCCTTTAGGTCACGGAATGATTTCTGAAGCCGCTCCTTTAGGTCGCGAACGACCTAAATCATAAGCCGTTGATGTGCTAGGTCGCAGACAAGTGTGAGCCGTTGGTCTTTAGGTCGTTATGTGTGAAGCGCCTACTGTTTTGTAATCTGTTAGGTCGGCAACGACCTAGTAAAGTCGTAGGTCGTAGGAGGGTTGAGTTACCGTTGTTTTAGGTCGCTGGAAGGGTGTTGTGTGTCTGTTAAGTCGGCAACGACCTAATATAGGTCGTGTGATGGGTTGTTTGTAAGTGTGTGTTGTAATAAGTCGTGCGCGACCTAAGTGTTGTCCAATGTTGAGTTGTGTGTGTGTTGTAAACTCTATAAATAGCAGGGTTGAGTCATTTGTAAAGTGGTTGATATTTGAATAAAATTCTCTTTTGTTAGCTTTGTGCTTTCATACAAATTGGTAGTTGAGTGTGATCTCCTATCTCCTCTTTCGGTTAATCGAGTGCGCTCGATTCAACGATCGTAGAAGCCGATTCACGGTATCTAGTGCGCTAGATCAACGTGCGAAGAATCTTAGATCTTCTTTCTCGGCATCGTGCGCGATCAACGAGACGAAGATAGCTAGAATCCGGTATCTTTGGATCAACGGATTTGGGCCTTGCAGTATTCTCAACTCACCGATTGCTACATTCCATCAATTGAAGTTTGTTTCGATTTATCCGCTGCGTCACCCTCCCTTAAACTAGATGTGCTAGCATCTAGTTTACAAAGCAATGAACTGCGCTACTCAAGTTCTTCATCGTCATGCATAGACGAACTCGATCACAACTTTCATCTCTAGCTGGTTGGACATGCTCAACTATTTCACGTTGATTGGTACGTTAACCATCAACGAATACTCTTGATTTCCTCTTAGAGATCCACTGATCTCTCCATTCGAGTCGTCCCTTGTATCTGTAATCCCCAACAAGTGAGAACCGCGGCTCTTCTTCCTTGCTTGTTGGATGACACAAAACCAAATCTTCCTCACTCCGAAGTGTTACAGTGGATGATAGGTGGAGGAAGTAGCAGTCTGAAATGTGGTGGTTGCGGTGATAAGCCGAGGAGGTTCTCTGGTGGGTTTGTTTGTGTGTTGTATATCAGTGATTGGTAATGTTGATGGATGTTGGAGAGAAGAACTGATGAAGTGTTGATAGGCAGGACAGTGGAAGTGAAGCAAGGTTAGAGAGTGAAGTGCTAGGAGATGAACATGTCGTTGTCTGAATCAACACTGCCGCTGCCCGAATCAACATTGCTGCCGTCATCTATTGAAATGCTTGGATGTTAGAGAAGCTGCCACCGAGGTCTGGATCTGGAGTTGGAATTGGCATTGCCTGGATTTACTTCCACCATCGCCTAAAATTGCATGCTTCAGAGATTGGTATGACGTTGATGAATCTATTGCTATTTGGAGATGATGTCGCTTCTTGAGTTGTACTGTCACTGAGGAGATGAGCGTTGATAGGAGAATGAAGAACTATGGTGTTGTGCCTGAAGATCTTGATGCTGGTATTGGACTTTGCTCTGACGATGCCTGAAATTTTGCACCTTTGCTCGTAGTTTGCTTGAGAAGTCAATAACGTGCTATACTTTCTATCGAGCTACCTTGGAAATGCTGACACGATGCTCTGTGTTAGTGATAGATTAGTCTGCTATAATGGAAGGCTGGAATTTAACTGTGGATGCTCGACTTTGTTAAGGTGAGAATCTTTGCATCAACTTTCACTGTGATTGGAGCATGCTTGATGTGTTGTTCATCGCTGGACGATGTCAAGCTCTTGTGATATCTTGTTGTCTGGAAATGTGTGCGTCACTTAGTGATGCCAAGATGATGGTATGTGAACTAATGCTTTGGTTGATGCCTGTGTTTATATGGAGATTGCGAGGAGATGTTTGTGGTGACTGGAGAAATTGCAGTGAGGTTGCGGTGAATAGGGAGATGGAGGCAGTAGGTGTTTGAATTGGTGGAGTGTTAAGGAGGTGGAAGGAAATGGTTATAAGTGGTTTAAATTGTTGATGATGTTGTTTGGTCTTGTGATTGGCAGCAGCTGTGAATGATGTGAGCAGTAAGAAAAGTTTGTATGTTGAGGATGAAGGGTTGTTTATTAGCAGTTGCAATGGGTAGTGTTGTTTGTATGAAATGTTGTGGCAATAGAGACGTGCACATGGTAGATGAAATGTTAGGACTGTGCACCAGTGCAGGGTAGATGAAATGTTGGAAATTTTGACGAGTGACTGCAAGAATTAGTTGTATGAGTAGATGGCCGTTGTATGACTGTAACAATATGCAGTTTGCAGCGACCGGTTGGCAGGTTGAGGAAGATGACAGTTTGTAGTGGTTGTTGATCTAATGGGGGATGTGCAGTGTGTTTGGTGATGTGAACTGTGGTTCAGTGTTGTGATTGAGTTGATGAAGACTGAGTTTGTTTTTTAGATGTTTGTCGCAACGGTGATGTTGATGTTAGCATGAAGAAGACGTTCTGCAAAACGTTGGCTGTAGATATTGATAGTGAAGAAAACGATGTCGGTTATGAGGTTGGACAATTCGAAGAATGCTCGAAAACTGTTTGATGATATACCTAAGAGAAGATAGACATGCCTACATGTGAAGTAGGCAGAGTGAGGAATATTTGATTTTGTGTCATCCAACAAGTAAGGAAGAAGAGCCGCGGTTCTCACTCGTTGGAGATGACAGATACAAGAGACGACCCGAATGGAGAGGTTAGTGGATCCCTAAGAGGAAACCAAGAGTATTCGTTGATGGTTAAAGTACCAATCAACGTGAAACAGCTGATCATGTCCAACCAGCTAGAGATGAAAGTTGTGATCGAGTTCGTATATGCACGACGATGAAGAAATTGAGTAGCGCAGTTCAACTTCCTTTTACTATCATCCACTGTAACAACTTCTGCTCCCCTTACAACCCAAACTGCCAATCAATCTACAGCCGAAACCCAATTCACGAAACAACCTCGCAAGCAAATCACTGCGACAATCCCTCAATCCAACTTCGAACTCAATTCGCCCTACCACGCTTGTAATTGACGCGTTGATGTAACGACCATGACAGCTGAAATTCCAATTGACCAAGCTTTGAATTCGCGATTCCTTTTTTTTTGGTTTAGGGATTTTCTTCTTCTTTAAACTCTCGCTCGGTTGTTTTCTAGGCCATTTGGATCTCTCTGCCCTCTCTTTAACCTTGCTCTGATACCATATTAGGATTTAATCAAACCGACCGTAGGGAGGTTTGCCTACTTCTACTAGCCAAAATCAATTTTCCTGAAGCCAAAAAAACGTGGATCTTGTCTCATCGCGGTTTCTCTAAAAACGTGCATATTGTCTCATCGCGGTTTCCCTAAACTTTCTCCTTTTATTTTGCGCATCAAAGATTTCAAATTCAAATCTATTATGATTTTAAAATTTTAAAATTTTCAATTTCAAATCGACAGTTTTGAATGTTTTGATTAATATTTAAATTTGAAATTCATATTTTCAGATTCAGATCTCAATTTATTCTTTTCCAACATATTATCACTTAATGTTTAAGTAATATTAACAAATTTTTTTAAATGTATATTTCTTATCAAAGTTATACAATCGAACGGTCGGTTTCTCCACCGTTGTGCGGTTATACTAGTATAGAGAAAGTGGAGAGATATAACGGCAAAACACAAAACTACATTGTTATTTCTTACTGAGCTTAAAACAAAGAAAATACAGACAAATAAGGAAAGACCAACTACTAGCACCAATAATAGGAACACATGTAAAACAATGTGTTGACTGCTTCAAACCAATATAACTTCTAACATTTTTTGATCATTACTGTTTAACAAGTTTTTGATAGATTACATGCTGGGTTTATGGGCACGTTTAACTAAGGGGGACCTGACACCAGAAACAAGGTAGGATTAGGCCAAGGCTGGCGCTGGGAGGTTGCAGGGGTGCTTGGCATATGGAAAGGGTAGGAGACGATGTACGTGGAGTGGAAGCAGGCTTTCTGTATGCGTTAAAGTTCATGTGCTTATTTTGAGAGGCACGGTGAAAAACCCTAGAAAATTTTGCGTGCATTTGAAACCACAAGAACGCAGCCCTCGTTTTTCTTGACCATTGACAAGCGAAGGCATTGCCAGATCTGGTGGCGTAAAGGGAATAAAGGATGGTGGCTGAAAAGGAGGAGAGGGGCTAGGGTTTTTGTTGGCCTTGCATTTAGAAATTCAGATTTTGCTTACCACACGATAAGAAATAGTTTATACAGTAATTTTTTTATTATCCAATAGGTATTCACCATCAGAATCTAGCAAAGCTTGGATTCTATTTCTATACTTTGTAATTTCCATATTTGCATAAAAAGAAATTGAATTTGTATCTCCGCTTTGCAGCCATGTAATTTTGCTTTGTTGTCTATTAAAATCATGATGCAATTTAAGATGCGCTTTAATTTGAAGTTCAAATTCAAGACACTTTCATAAAGTTCATCGCCTACTGGGTTAGCATCCGATTGCATAAATGCTTTGTTATACTCTTCTTCTAAATTCCGAATTGGATTGCCTTTATGTCTGACATTTTTCCACTGCTTCAGATTCCTTTTTGTAGTTTGCAATTTATTGTTTAGCTTATTGACAGCACTGCCCCGTGTGGAAGTTTCAAGTAAAATCTCTCATTAGTATCCACGGCAGTCCTATTGATGAAACACTGGGACATAAATAACCCCAAATTTTTTCTCTCCCTGTAAAAATTACTTGCATGCACAAAAGTGAACACACATTGCATTCTCCCTTTATTTGTCATTTGTGAGGTAATGTGTTGTTCGCTTTTATCCAAAAGTTCAAATGCCCACACACTTGTGTCAACAATAATTAAAATCCTACTTTGCAACCCAAGTCATTATTATGCATTGTTACCCATTTGATTGGTAACTGTGCCAAAAATCTTACAATATTATCGGTATCTAATTTATTCTCCAACAAACCCAATGAAGTAAGTTTGTGGATGTTAAGGAGTTTGAATGTATGATGTATCTTTAGATCTTCATTAATACCCCTAATGTTCCAAGACATGAAATTCATTTAACCTGTTCAAAGCTTATTGTTCTTCTTTAACAGGGGATCTGTATTTTTTTGGGGGTATTTTTCTCATGCTTTTGACATATATAGGATTTGCATTGATATGTAGGAAGCATTCATAATTTCTTCTTCTTTTGTAATTTCTTGAATATTTGCTATTCCTTGAATTGCTGATTTACATCATCCAAATAGTTTTCTGCTGGATAGAAAATTTTCGAGGTAGAATTCTATTGATTTCCTCTACTATCACTTGACCATATTTGAATCCGATTCAGACTTCTGCTGCAGTTGAAGCGGATGGAACATCATCAGTTTTCAAGCACTCAAAAGCATTGTTCAATGGAAAGCTTGTTGTAATATTTGAAAGAACCACATATGGTGTTTTGATGATAACAAGCATACAACAATGCTACTAATATGTTTATTGGGTTATTTCAGGTCAAAACAATGATGGAAAAGATGAAAAATAAATTGGCTAAAAGTATGCAAATCTGGAACTCAAACCCGGGTAGGCTAAGAAATGAGCATATGCTTTTACAACTGAACTAAGCAAGCTTTTGGAAATTATGCTTATTCGGTCGACTGAAACCCTTGCTCAGTCGACTAAACCAGCCTAAGTTGACCAACTTATCAAAAACAACTTACTGAATCAAGCTCGAAGTTGTGGACCAAAATTGGCCACTTTTAGTCGACTAAATACATTTTCCAATCAACTGAAATGCACAATATCTTGAAGCGGTATCTTCGCATCTCTTCGTCTACAGTTGCGCCTCTTTGCTTCTATAGCTACTTCTCTTCATCAGTGGCGAATTTAAAAGGTTGCAACCCTACATTGACATCCCTATAATGACTATATAATCTCCTAACCATTCCTGAATCAATATATATTGAAACACAACCCTATGCTTTGATTTCCACTCCTAAACTCTCAATTCCTAAAGCAATTATCTGAGTTTCAAGAAATTCATGTGATTAAGACATTTCGACTGGTGTGCTTCATCTCCACATCCTATATTCTAGTCATAAACACTCGTTAGCCTCTATATCTCCAATCAATATAGTTTGGTCAGGTTATAGGAGTTATTGTACATCAAAGTGACATTTTATATATCAAGATACGCTGTGTCAGAAAGTAACATTTGTCGCACTGCTTGTATTTGTTGTTGAAGTCATGTTCGGTTATTTAGACGGAGTTTGTAAACCTGTTCCTCTGGGTGAAATAAGGGTGTTGATAGTGAAATATCGAAGGGGAGCTTCGAGACTAAACGTAGGACGGAAGATCTGAACTAGTATAAAATTGACCGTGTGATCTACTGTTATACTATTCTGCTGCATTTACATTGTTTAGTACTGTTGTACATCCTTGATCCTGTTCATAGCGACTAACAATATTTGCATTGTTATAATGCTTCGTTGGCTTTTTCCTTTTTGATCATCATTAATGTAAATATTGGCTACATGTTTAAAAGGGGATATGAACTCCTTAGCAGACTGTTCAAATTCATTTATGTTTTGGTCATTTGAACTTTCTCCCTTATCTTGCATTGACAATTTGGGTTTCAAATATTTTATATTAAAAACCTTGCAATGTTCCATGTAATGTCCGTATAACGTGCAGAACAATTTTTGGTTTATATTCATACCCGCAGTTTACCTTTTAAGAATAACAATTTTAGAGTTAAATGTATATGGACATCCTTTAACAATTCTATTGAAATCTTCTAAGGAATACAACTCTGATAACTAAATTTTTAACCTTCCACAATTTATTAGTATCAAATACCTTATAGTCAAATCGCGAAACTGAATTCACAAGGTATTTGTAATTCAAGTTTCATATCAAATAAATCCAATCAATCAATGATAATAAATAAACATTATCATTCCTTGATAAATATTTATAAATAGGCATTTAATTATCTTACCTAAATTTAATATCGGGTTTCAGCTAATTTCTTACTTATCAATTATTTTTAAGAAACATCTTATAGTCAAACTGTTCAAATCTAATCACAAGATGTTCATATATTCAAATTTTATTAATCTATATTTCCCACATATTTATAAAACTATATTTACAAATACCAATTACTTGATTTATAAAAAATGTTACTTATATACATCCTTTATATAAAATCAACTTAAAAATCTAATTTACAAATATTTCATAAAAATTGTAAATTTAAAACAAATAAAAAACTACACATTCCATTTTAATTTAAATAAACTCCTTTTCATAATTCACAAATAATTATAAGCATGAATACTTCAAAATCATCAAAATCCACTTTTAAACCAAAATCGCTTTTATAGCCTTTTCAAAGTTCTGAAAATTAGCCCAATACTGCTAAAGCACTAAATGAGGGGATAAACATCCAATTCAACAAATATGGCATCTAACACATCAAACATCATATGATACATACATACATACATATATATACATACATACATATATATACACACACACATATATATATATAACGATATGTGTATAACAAAATCAAACAATAGTGAGGAATCTTGTTGGATTCCCACAACCTATCCTCCCCCCACATTATATATCACACGTTACAACATATGTATGTATGTATGTAAAATAAACAACAGTGGTGAGGAATCCAGTTGGATCCCTCCAATCTGTAACCTGCATCAAACATGCATATGAGAATATGTACAATGTTTGCTTCGAGGCAGACGCGCATACAAAGGGTCATCCACTCATACACGGAAACGTATATGGTCTCATCTCCTCCAATACGCAAGAATATATATCCAACTACTAACTACTATAGCATAACATCCAAACAATCATCAAACAGCACAAAATAAATTTATTCTCACTTATATTAAAATATAAGCGAGTCAGAAAGAGTGAGTTTTTATTCACTTTGGTTGCAATCGTCGCTGTAGTGATTTATTTCGATTAAAATTAAACGAGCGTTTAATTTTAATCGAAATTTTCACTAACTCCAAATCAATTCAAACTAGTTCTAAAATGTAATACTCGACAATACAAACCCAACGCAATTCGTTTCGTACGAAACGGACCTCATATGACAAAGTTATGGATTTATAAACATTTGATAATTAAAAATATAATTAACTTAAAATAATTACGTAATTAGTAAAATAATTACCCTAACCTTTTGAAAGGGAGTGCAGATTAAGGATCTTAAGGCTAATTTAACACTAGAGGGGGTGAATAGTGTTTAATGGATTCTAAGACTTATATGGACTAATTTAAAAATTATGATATAAACAAGGGCAGAACTTAATCACAGAACAATCACAGAATCAAACACAGATGCAGAAAGTAAATAAAAAGCAGTAAAAGGAAAGAACACACTGGATTTTATACTGGTTCGGAGTTACCCTACGTCTAGTCCTGCACCAAGGCAAACACCTCGTACAGATTTTTATTATACCATTGTCGAGATTACAATCCTCAATTTCTAAAGGCCTTGAGGTACCCTCATGTCTTCGAGTCCGGGGCAAACTCTCTTGATTTACGGGACATAAGATCATCCAATTGATTTCCAAGCACAATCAACCTTATAGGGAGACTCGATAAACTTTTGATTACAAATTTATCCTATAACTCTGAATAGCACTTTGATCTTCGAGAGAGGGCAGAGAATCAAACAAGAATGAGATTCTAATTTGATTCACTTGAGAATTTGACAAAATTTCGGTACGATCTTAAAAATATGAAAATTTTAGAATATGGATTTGTGGAGGAGTGAACAAAATAAGAAATTAGTTGGTTAAAAAATTCGTTTGCGAAGGCTATTTATAGACCAGTAACGGTCATAACCATTCGTGAAGAGATTTAAACGAATAGACACTTCTTTTGAAAATTGAAACTTTTGAATTTAACGGCCACCATTTCGACATGGGGTATCCCATGATGTCGACATCCCTTAGTTAAAAAACAATGTAAAATTTGTTTTGAAAATGGTATTGAAAGGAAAACAAGATGAAATGATTCTGGAGTAAAATAAACTAATTTTCCTATGTTTTAAAATAAAGAAGAGTGGAAAAATATTTTTAGAATGTATATATAAATTTGATTTTAAATCTCAAGTACATATATTATAAAGAATATTTAAAAATCAGAAGATAATTTTAAAAACAAACGAAGTTTAAAACAAGAGTTTATCTAAAAACAAAAAAAAAGAATATTTTAAGGCTAAAAACATCTTTTTTTAAATCATTTGAAAAGATAATTTTTAAGGCTAAAACATTTTGAAAAGCAGTTTTGAAATAATTTTGAAAAACCATTTTGAAGTAGTTTTGCAAGCTTCTTCCTGCAGAATATCTCATCACATCATGACTCGAGAACTTGTAGAAAAGCAGGATGTTCGTGGGTTTGTAAGCCACTTGTCGTAGGTTTGTATGCTACTTGTCATGGGTTTGTAAGTCAATAAGAAAATAGAAATGGGTTCCATCCCAAATGAAATTTGAAACGAAGATTTCCGTGCTATTATGAAGTTTTAACAAAAACCAGACACTTACCTTGAAATCTTGATCTTGATACTCTAGAGTCTTCAATCTTGATATCTCCATTCTGAATCCTGAGTCTTGAGTCTTTATACTGATCAGTCTTCAGTAATCAATACCTGTATATATATATATATCCTACATAATTCCTGCATATACATATCTATCTAGACAATAGTGTAAGTATATACTTTTAAAAGGTTGTTGTCATCAAAACCAACATCTCAGTTCCTAACAATCTACCCATTTTTTATGATGACAACTTGTATTTATAAATTATACTTACCATACCATAACTCCTATCATAACTCCCTCTTACTCCATGACTCCCCCTTACTCCAAGTCAACTACTATTTTATAACTTCTTCCCTTTTGCCATCAACAAAAACTTCTTACTAATAAATTCCTTGAACTTGATATAAGATACTCAACCATAATACAATAGAGTAATCCATATATAAGTGTAATAAGTGCTAAGTGTGTTCATAAGTATGAAATGTGATCATAAATGTGATCAGGAGTGTGATCATAAGTGTAATCCAAAAGTAAATCAATCATCAATCATATTTACAGTAATTATTCATTCCAATCATATATACAAACCACACCAAATGTTTTAAATACATTAAGTCAATCAAGTTTAAAACATACCAATCAAATCAAACAAATAACATACAGAATGACTAGACATTCCTTGGTACTTCCATCCATTTTCTCCAAAGATAGGGTCTGCTTTGATGGCATCTCATTCTTCTTTATCTTTGTCGAGAGTGGCTGATGGATTTCCTTCGAGATCGTCTTTGTTAAGGGCTGAGATCATTCAACGAATGGCATAGAAATGTCTCTCTTTCTCCTTGATCATCTGCATTTGACTCAATTCTAAGCGGCACTGATTACGAAATATGAATGTAAGGATATTCTTGAATGAAGTGAGAGTTTCCTTAAGATTATCACTTAGATTCTTAATCGGAGAAGGCATAATTCATGAAATAGGAAGAAATATGAAAGGGAGTGATTAGAAATGAAGTTTGATAATTTATTCTGAAAGAAACAGGTAAAAATAGGGGTAGAAAGTCGTTTAAAATGAATAGACACAAGTTAATTACATGAAATTAAAATTTGAAAGTGCAACTACTTTCTGCCCATTGCATGTCGACATGGGGTGATGGGGAATGTCGACCTGCCTCTGCCTAAAGAGAAAATTTGCTTTGTTTTGAATATTATATAAATAAATCTATGCAACTAAAATTTGTATAATATAAAAACAAGCAATTAAAGGGACAAGTGAAGTTGAATAACAGAAAATAAAAGATTCATTAATGATTCTAGTCAAGATTACATAAAATAATATAATATTAACTAAAATAAAGGAAAATAGATGGATAGAACGTGAAGCAAACAAGATAACATGAACTAAAAGTAATTAGATGAAGATGAAGAAGATGATAGTCCAAGCTTTCTATAAACTTTCCCGAAGAACTTGTTGGTTTTAGTGGAAATCTTATCGATTTTCTTACTCATTGATCTTTTGAGTGTCTTTTGATTTTCCACTATAATTCTTTGATTATTGAGAATGGTCTTATTCGATGGACTAACAAGATTAGTAGGATATTCAATACTCTCTAAGGAAGTTTCTTGATCTTCCTCTTCCTCCTCTTCAATTTCCATTCCTTCCTCTTCCTCTTCCTCTTCCTCTTCTTCTTCTTCTTCCTTCGTTTCCTTCATCTCTTCGTGAGCAAGCCTTTCTGTAATGATCCGTAATTTTATACATTTTAAGCAGACACACATACCAACTCAAACCATAAAAAAGAACGGATTGTTATTGGGGTAAATCAGAAAAAGAGAAAGAAATAAAAACAAATAAAGAATCTCGCAGCGGAATGAAAAAAATATAATAATTAAATAACAGTTCATGAAGCTATTTTACAAAACATTAGATTATACTTATACAACATAGAATCAGAGTTACATACAACAGAGATAAATAACAATGCAGCGGAATAGTATGATGCAGTGGAATAATATAGTAAATAATAATACAATATTCATCTTCGTCCTTTAGAAATAAGGTCTTCAAATCCTGAAATGTTTAGGCTAACTCGAGCAAACTGAAAAGACAAAACACTCTAGTCGGAACTAAAAAAATCTTATGTAAGTTAAATCAACGGAAATAAATATGAGTGCGTTAGAGATTTTTACGAGGTTTTACATCTCCTATCCAGTGTCTAACATGAGTGCAGTAACTTAAGAGATGCTCGGGATTCACATCTCCTAAAGATCCGTTAAACTATCTACTATGTAGTACAATACGCTATTATAATATGTCTACAGTAAAGCAAAAGTATTAAAATAGCGTTAAGGCTTTACATTTTCCCTCTTAACACATTTTATATATTCCTATTGTCTATATAGTAACGTAATCTCCCCCGTACTGGGCGTCGTCAGTGGGACTTCATAGGTATGGTACAAAACAAACTTGTAGAAGGCGTGTTAGGGTAGGTGACACGGAACAACTAGGCAATGTCAAGGTAGATATACCAATTACACTTCCGGACTAGTGGTAACGCATAGCAGCTACTACCGCCCACCTCGGAACACACTCCCAAGTAAAATCGAAGGGTGGCCACCAAATAAATCAAAAGTTAGAATATAGCATCGATGGAGTGTGTCCGATCGGAGGAATGACCTCACTTGGCCGGTCGATTGCTCCTATTTTAGCCACCTTAAGCCAACTCATGGGAGTCGGGTCCACGTATATACCTCAAATAGGATCGTCGCTACCATCCTACTTCATTCTGGAATCTCCACCACGTACACAGTTGTCAAAGTGGCTTTTGATTTTGGCAGAGAGTATGACAACATCTGATCCCGGTCTCTTTGACAACCAATCGCTTATTACACACCGGATGGTTCTTTTACATTTCCAAAATCATTTCATTATTGATATCAAAATATCATATTCGATTCAAACCATATCACTTTCGAAAACATTACTTACTTTCAAAATCATATTCGCCTTTGAAATCATAGTTCGATAATTATATTTCCTTTCAAAGTCAAATTCAAAATTTATATCAAAATATCGTGTTCTTAAAAACTATACCACTTTCATATCATATTTCTTCTGAAAATCATATTTCCAAAACAGGTCAAGTTCTTGCTTCAAAATCATCATTTCGATTTATTATAACATTTAAAAATTCCAACTTAGGTTATAACATCATTTAACCTTATTCTCTTTTTAAACCAATTGAATTGAATTTAAACACTTCCAATTTACTAAATCTAGAAATTTAAAAATAGTTTAAATAATTATAAACGGTTAAAATACTCCAAAATAGTTTAATTACAGGTAAAGTACTTTTAATTTGATTTAAGATGGTTAAATAGATTAAATTTAGATTAAATATAATTAAATAGATTAATTATATTTAAAATAAATTAAAATGGTTTAATTAGTTTAAAAATAAATCAAATTTGTTTTTAAAATAGATCAAAATAATTTATGTAGTCAATATTAGTTTAATAGTTTAATAAATTTGAAAATCTTAATAATTAGAAAATTTAAAATAATATATTTTAAAACAGTTTACTTAAAAATATGAGTTTGAAATTAATACCAAATTAAACTATTCATTTCATTTCAACATATTTGGACCATTTCAAATTTCCAAACCGGCAAACAAAATTTCAATAAATTATCGAATTTCATATCATTTCAGTTCATGTTCAAATATCATATTTTGAATTATTCAAATTTCAAAATATTTCAAGGTTATTTTCAAACAAATTTAATAAAAAAATTTCGATAGAATTTCTTTTATACTTAAAGGTTTAACTTCAAACTTCCAATTTAATTTCTTAAAGAAATTCCTTTTTAAACTAATTCACATTTCAACGCAAAACTTGATTTTACCAAATACTTCAATTTATATAAATCAGATTTCATTTCAAAACATCAATTGATTAAATCCAAAAAAATTAAGGATTTTAAAATCATTTAATTTAACCAATCCGGTGTCCGTATATAATTTTCTACCCTAGGGTCAAGTATACGGATATTTATCATTTCAATCCGTAATTTAAAAATTTACGGTTATATATCATTTCAAACAGCAATCCCGAATTTAACAATAAAATCCATAACGAACTTGCAGCTTATAACGATATAAAATAAAACATCCATTCAACCAATATCAACAATCAACATCCATCACAATCATCATCCAAATCAATCAATAAATATCAATATTGAAATAATAATCAATAATAGGTATTTAACTGGAAATTTATATGCAATAACAAATTAAATAACAATTTAATTCAAATAAATTCAAATTAACTGAGACAAAGATTAAAATTATACCAAACAGTCATAAATAAATTCCTAATCACATCATAAATTAAATTTAACAAACATAAGAAATTTTAGAAGTTGTGAGTGGGTTAAAACACTTACCTTTTGAATTTAAATTAAATTTAAATCCAATTTATACCTAAAATCCAAACAGTCTCAGAATTCGTCCAAACCAGTGTCAACATGTTTGGAATTTCAATGCGATCCTAGCGGAGAAAACCTCGCGTGAAACGGACCTCGTATGAGACAGATACGTACGTTAGAACATTTGAGAATTAAATTTAATTAAAATAAACAAGACAAATAATATTACACGTTTTAAAATTTTACATGCCATCAGAAGCAAAACGCTTCTCTCCACTTGGGTACGCATGCTCGGACCCAAATCAACACGACCGTCATGAAACCCTAGGTCAGACACGCCACAACGCGCGGTCACGCCAAACCCTAGCCATCTACCTGCGCCTCAAGCCTATGATCTTCAGTCCTTACCCCTTATCGATCGATGCCTAAAACCTGCCGCCATCGCCAATTCCTTTTTGACCTAATCAAATTATTACTCACAATCAAGCCGTTGAAACACCCAAAAAATCACGTCGATGGACCACGCTCGCTACTCTCCACACTGCAACACCATTGAATCGAGGTGTTATCGCTGACGATCAACCATCCAAATAAACGATCGAGGATTGATCATCGAATTCTGGGCACACAGAAACGCGGATCGAAAAACAAATCACATTTCTAACTTGCGCTCGTCGAGAGCTTCAAATCGATACATAATTCAATATGTATTAAGGAGTTTGAATTTTTGATTTGGAATTTGATTTGAAATTGAATTGGAATTTGTTTGTCTGCCGTTGGAGTGGGGAGTTGAGAAGAAATGAACGTACAGACAAATGAGAACAAGAACAATTAGGGTTTATAACCGCATACATATAGGCAGAACAAAATGAAAAGGAATCAGCTTATTTCATATCGATTTCAATTGATTTCAATTAAATTGATTTCTAGGCGTTTCGAGTCCGTACGATCAAACGACAAATCCGATCGTTACGAAACTTGAAATCCTACAATAATGCACTGTTACAGATCCAATGAAACTGGTTTCGTCGAAATCCGAGACAGTTGCCAAAATGGCTATATTTCAGTTAACTAAATAAATTAATATTTAAATTAATTAAATCACTTTTCAATTCACATCTAAAATTTTACATTTTCTATCCTTTTGGATTACTTAGAAATTTAAAATCCTTTAAAACAATTTCTATATCAATTCAAAGTTAATTAATTCACCAATTACATTATTTAACTTCAATTTCGGTAAATTCATTAATTATCAATTGAAATTCTAATAAATCCATTTATTTGATTTTAAATCTTGTTGTTAAATCAAGTGTCATCCTATGGGTATAATTTAACATTGGTTTATATCTTAGTATGTTAATATTCTCCATTTTTTTATCTTAATTTCAAATAACATAATATTTAATTTCATTTTATTACAATTGATTTCCAAATCCAATTCAACTAACTAAATAAACATGTAACTTATAATAATTGTCATTATTTACTTTTAAATTACCTTTATAGGTTTATTACTTACAACAAATGTCACCATTAGTTTCATAACACAAATTTCGTTCGATTGCTATTAACCAATGTATTATTTCATTGATTAATTCAATATTTACTTTTATTTTCTTATATTAAATTTATAACCAGGCTTAGCATTTAAATTACAATGGATTGGAATTTCATTAAGACTGTTAACAAGTAGCTTGAATTAACATTGTTTCATCTTAATTTAGTTATTATTTCATTATTAAATTACGAATTTTCGTTTCTTTCAATATTAAATTACCAAAATCTTATTAAATTAACAAGTTTAATCATCGAAAATTTACGGGTCGTTACACTTTCTTCCTTTATCGTAAGTGTTTCATATGGTTGAAACACTAATGGAATTTGCATAAGGGAAATGTTTCCATGGTTGAACACTTTTCTAGTTATAAATTCTTTCCTTTGAAATCAACTCCAAAGTAATTAAAAATTCGAGTGAGATAAACTCCATGATCTAATGTGTTTTCACCCATAGTAAAATTCTTGGGCCTTAGCTCATCCAAAATAACTTGAGCCCAACTGATATCATAATTTCTAAAAATTGCAAAAAGAGCTTTGCTAACTTTCAAAGTTGGGTTGTTGTAGTTTCCCGATCTTGATATAAGGGTGTGTTGAATAAGAAGGTTAACAATTCTTGCTTTTGGACGAAAATAACGATTTTTGAATTCAAAATTGCCATCCCCTTCAAAGATGTGATGAAATGCCTCTTGATCATTTTCATTTATTTGAAATTCCAAGAGATTCATTCTGCTATACTTGCATCCCAAAATATTTCCTAAAATTTCACAATCCAAAACTATTTGTGTTCCTTTAACACTACTCCAAATTTGTCCATCTTGCCCATAATAAAAACCACGATTCAAATTCGCATAAAACATCTTAACAAGATTTGGATAACATACAAAATCATTTTGTTTGTTATCTACTTCACCAAGAATAGTACATTGTTGAAAAAGATTTTCAATTTCATAAGAAGGAAAATCTTCAAAAATAGAAAATTTCCCCGTATGAATTTTACCGAAGTTTACATAGTTTATGTAAGCTTTGATAGCTCCAAGTCATTGAAAAGAAAGTTTTTGATAGCTTTTGGAAGCTTAATGGTGTTAGGAGTGCTTGAAGTGGCCATTGACGAAGTTTGAGAGGAGTTGAAGGTAAATTTGAAATTTAAAATAATAGTGAAAAGTGATGATAAGCAGAGTGAATTAAATAGAGATTCTATAGACGTGTTCTCTTGTCAAGAGGCATCTTTCCAGAGCATTGAATTTGGTGAAAAGGTGGAGGAAAATTCAAAAGTTTGAATTCAAATTTTGAAATCAAATTTCTGAGGGGCATGTCGACATGGGGTATCCAGGTACGTCGACATGTGTCTATTGAACCAAAGGACAAGTGTCTATTCTTAATTTCTAATAAATGTATATATTATCTCCTATATCCTACTTATATAATTCCTGTGATAACATTAAATATAATAATACTTAAATATTAATAATTTAATATTTAAAATATTATTAAAATAATATTATTTTTGAGTTTAAAATTCAAATTTCGAGGGATAAATTTGAATTTGAAATTCAAGGAATTTTTTTAAGAAAATCAAGCAAACAAACAAGCATCCATTCAAACAAGAAAAAAATTAAAAATAATATAAATGCGTGCCTATTTTTAGATCCATACTTTCATCGTCGTCCGATTCATGAATAACGGTGAAACACAGATTTGAATTATTCGTCTTCTTTTCATCGTCACTGGATGATGACTCTGAGTCATCAAGAGTTATTGTGTATGCTTTCTTTCTTTTCCTTGACGAATCATTGTTTGGAGGGAACAACTGTTTATCTGGATACAGACAATCTTTCCTAAGGTGCCCGACTTTATTGCAATTGTAGTATCTATCATTGTTAACGTTCTCCGTATTATTTCTGGAATTCCTTTGATCATTTCTTTTGTAATTATTCATTTTTCAATATTTAAGGAATTTTCGAAAGTTTCTTATCATGAGAGCAATCTCCTCATCACTGTCTGGTTTCGAATCTTCAGTTGTTGCATTGAATGCTAATGACTTCTTTTCTGTAGCCTTGTTTTCTCTTCTTCCTTGCAGTTGGACTTCATAAGACATCAGATTCACAATCAATTCTTCTATTTTCATTAGATTGATATCATTTGCTTCTTCGATGGCAAGTGGCTTTTGATCTCATTCTGGAGTGAATGAATTTAGAATTTTTCTGACTTGGTCTTCCTCCGAAAAGCTTTTTCCCGGTGCAATTAGTGAATGAACAATATCTTAAAATCGACAATACATGTCGAAAATGGACTCATTTGCATGCATTTTAAATAATTGAAATTGATTAGCTAATATGGATATTTTAGTCTGTTTAACTTTGCTTGTTCCTTCATGAGTAACTTGCAAAGTTTTTCAGATTTCAAATGCAGACTTACAAACAGACACTCTATTAAACTCATTTCTACCTAGTGAACAAAATAATATATTCATGGCATTTGAGTTATTTTGTGCAACACCCTTTTGCTCAGCAGTCCACTGGGCAAATTGGTAGTTGGTTCCACATACTCAGTTTGTATAATATTTCAAGTGTCTAATCCTACTGATTGTAACTAAATTTTCATTCTACAAGCCCAATATGCATAATTACTGCCATTGAAAAATGGCGGTCTGACAGTAAACTGACCTTCTACAAATGAACTAGTGTTAGTGTTAACAGAACTAGTTCCAGAGTTGACATTACCAGTGTTGATAGCCATTAAAACAATTTTCAAGTTGTAGATTATGAAACTATGAAAACCAATGCTCTGATACCAATTGAAAGTGATTGTGGATTAAGGATCTTAAGGCTAATTTAACACTAGAGGGGGGTGAACAGTGTTTAATGGATTCTAAGACTTATATGGACTAATTTAAAAATTATGATATAAACGAATGCAGAACTTGATCACAGAACAATCACAGAATCAAACACAGATGCAGAAAGTAAATAAAAAGTAGTAAAAGGAAAGAACACACTGGATTTTATACTGGTTCGGAGTTGCCCTACGTCCAGTCCTACCCCAAGGAAAACACCTCGTATAGATTTTTATTATACCAATGTCGAGATTACAATCCTCAATTTCTAAAGGCCTTGAGGTACCCTCTATCTTCGAGTCCGGGGCAAACTCTCTTGATTTACAGGACACAAGATCACCCAATTGATTACAGGCACAACCACACCTTATAGAGAGACTCGATAAACTTTTGATTACAAATTGATCCTATAACTTTGAATAGCACTTTGATCTTCGAGAGAGGGCAGAGAATCAAACAAGAATGAGATTCTAATTTGATTTACTTGAGAATTTGGCAGAATTTCGGCACGATCCTAAAAATATGAAAATTTTAGAATATGGATTTGTGGAGAAGAAAGAGTGAAGAAAATAAAAAATTAGTTAGTTAAAAAATTCGTTTGTGAAGGCTATTTATAGACCAGTAACGGTCATAACCATTCGTGAAGAGATTTAAACGAATAGACACTTCTTTTGAAAATTGAAATTTTTGAATTTAACGGCCACCATGTCGACAAGAGGTACTCCCATGATGTCGACATCCCTTAGCTAAAAAACAATGTAAATTTTGTTTTGAAAATGGTATTGAAAGGAAAATAAGATGAAATGATTCTGGAGTAAAATAAACTAATTTTCCTATGTTTTAAAATAAAGAAGAGTATAAAAATATATTTTTAGAATGTATATATAAATTTGATTTTAAATCTCAAGTATATATATTATAAAGAATATTTAAAAATTAGAAGATAATTTTAAAAACAAACGAAGTTTAAAACAAGAGTTTATTTAAAAACAAAAACAAAGAATATTTTAAGGCTAAAACATCTTTTTGAAAATCATTTAAAAAGATAATTTTTAAGGCTAAAACATTTTGAAAAGCAATTTTGAAAATAATTTTGAAAACCCATTTTAAGGTAGTTTTGCAAGCTTCTTCCTGCAGAATATCTCATCACATCAGGACTCGAGAACTTGTACAAAACCAGGATGTTTTGTAAGCCACTTGTCGTAGGTTTGTAGGCTACTTGTCATTGGTTTGTAAGCCGCTAAGAAGATAGAAATGGGTTCCATCCCAAATGAAGATTGGAATGAAGATTTTCGTGCTATTATGAAGTTTTAACAAAAACTAGACACTTACCTTGAAATCTTGATCTTGATACTCTAGAGTCTTCAGTAATCAACATATGCACACACACACACACACACACACATATATATATATATATATATCCTGCATAGTTCCTGCATATACATATCTATCTAGAAAATAGTGTTAGTATATATTTTTAAAAGGTTGTTGTCATCAAAACCAACATCTCAGTTCCTAACACCTTTCTCTTCTTCGTTCGCGTATACCAGGCCTTCACCGCAACCCATCACGCTTGCATTAGTCCACCGATGCCGCTCCTCCCTAGCTTGACCAGAGGTTGATCGAAGGATGCCAAACGAAGTGCCTCACTCAACCTCACCTTCGGGCTAAGTGCGACCTCCCCGCGCGCTGCCATCGATGAGAAAATCACCTTCAAACGCGCGACCTTTGCATCGAGATCCACGTTGTTCCTCTGCTCCAAATTCGATCATGCCCATTGGATTTATAGATCTCGATGTGCTTTACAATATTGTAGTTGGAAGTTTTTCGTAACTGTTTACGGATTGGAAGATAATCGAGGAAGAAGATTGGTGACTTTTGGCCATAGAAATTAAAGGTGGCGGCTACGGTTATGGGAACCTAGGGTTTTCAAATGAAGGTCCTTTTATAGTCATTTACTAAACACTATTCACCCAAGAAAATTTCGAACTCCAAACGAAGCATGATGTCTGACGTTTATAATGTTTTACCCCTATTCTGAACAATATGGAATATGTATCGAGAGCAAATTCCATCGTATTCGAAAGTTAGGTTTTCAAAATGAATTATTTTAATTAAAATTACTTAAATAAATTTATACGCGTTCCAGCTTCGTGCAACCAACCCGTATGTCTGATTGACACGAAATTTGAAATCCTATAATAATTCATATTATGGATCCAATAAAACTGGTTTCGTCGAAATTTGAGACAGTGTCAAAAATGACTATTTTTACACGTTAACTAAATATCATAATTTCCAACTTCTATTTATTCATTTTTAAATCAATTTTAAAAGTTTATTAACATCATTCAAATTCAAATATAATTTAAATTAGCTTTATAAATCATTTCCATTTATATTAAATTCAAATCCTAATTATATCTACAATTTCAAATATTAAATTAACAATTTAATTATACAAATAAATCATTAAATTTGAAATATAGGTTATTCAACTCATAAAATTAACTTGTGAATATTTAAAATCAATTAAATATTCCAATTTCAAATGATTGATATTTTGGGCTGTTACATTCTCCCGTACGTAAAAGAATTTCATCCTCGAAATTACCAAGTAAGACAAAACCACAAAATCTATCAACTTTTCAAAATAATTAGTCAATTTGGATTTCCAAATCTCCTAAGTGTTTAACTTTCCCAAAACCATTTACTAAACTTCTTATAAAAACTTTTCTAAGTTTTTCAAATTCATTTATAGTCATTAGCTAATACAATTCCATAAATCAACTAATATCATTTCAAATTATAACTCAAAATCAAAATTTTTTAACTAGATTTTTTTTCCAATTTTCCAAAAAAAAATTCTAACGCCTTAAATTTTCAAAAAAAAATCGACAGAGCCTTCTTTGCGCGGATCGATCCGGATATATATATATATATATATCACAAAAATACATCTCATCTTCGAGGATGAGGCATCCCATAGAAAAAAATATATAAAAGCGCGATATATGATCCGAGATATGTACCTTATATATTATATAGCAAACATATACGGCTAATATAGCGCGAAAACGAGCTCCAAACATGAAACAAACGCCATTTGCACCTACTAAACACTCAACAAATAATAAGTGCATGTATATAGCACATAATATCAATATATAACATATACTAATACAACAACTAACATCCAACAAATCAATTCGTTCATTTACTATTTAGTTTTCATCCAACTAATTCACATTAAAGTTAACTAACAATCATTTATTACATTCATTCTCGTTTTAATTCAAATGACTTACCTTCAATTATTATCATTCAATTTACAAATTTCAATTTCATTAACTTTTACTAGATTTATACTAATTTTATTTCCATTAACCAACGTTCCTATTTAACCTTCAATTTCATTCATATTCAATTAGTTTACATTCAAGTTACTAACATTCAATTCATTAACTTCCGATTTTATAGTATTCAATTAATTTACCTTGCATCAATTTACATTCATTCTTTACTTTAGTATATTTCCTTAAATGCTATTAACTCTTAACAACCATTACATTCAATTCTTCACTTATGTTCATTTTAACATTTTTATGTAACACTTCTTATGTTTGCTATCACTTCTTAACTTAAGTTATATTCCATTTTAACAAACAACATTCAAAATCATATTCCATTCACTAATTACTTCATTAATTCAATTCAATTTATTTTGCAACTTAAGTTGAATTTCATTTTACAACTCAAGTTCATATTCATTTCATTAGCTCTTTTATTGATTCACTTTATTAATTCATTTTGAATATCAAATTCATCTTCATTCAACAATCTTAAGTTAGATTTCTTTCCAAACTTCATTTTATACTACTTAAGTTTAATCTCGACTTATAATTCAAATTCAAATTTCATTTCTTGACTTTCATATTTAGCAAATTCAAAATTTTCTTCTAACTCATCATTTCTAAATTTTCAAGTTATACAGCTGTTTTACTTAAGGTTTCATGAATATTCTTTAAGTCTACTTCCATTTACACTTTATAATTTCAAATCATGGTTGTATAATCACTTACTACTTGAGTTTATATTTAATTTTATCCGATTCATTTAAAATATCAATCTTATTCATTCCAAATGTGACGACCCTGACTCGACCTTCGAAAATCGGTACCAAATACATCACCCGTATTCGAATGCCGCAGATTCAAACGTCGAATCTGGTTCGCCGGAGCTTATAGTACATTAAGTACAACAACACAATGGAAAACAATGTCTTCAATGCCAAACTCCAAAGACTCCAAAGATGCCAAACCACAAAGCTCAAACCACCATAACGTTGGATTAAGAAAGCTCGGTCCGAATGTTGAAGTTAAACAAATGCGATCGCCAAACCACAGATTTCAAAGATTGCCAAAAATGATGTTCACTAGCTGATTATCTGAAAACATGACTCTAGGCTACCCGTGTGGAAAATTGTGGGTACCCAGAGTTTAGAAAGGGAACAATAAACTCCAGGCCAGTCATGGGACTGATGTGAGCAAACAAAAACAGTTTTATTTGAACAAAAACAAACAAAAGGAAATAGAAAGAAATCTGCAATGTTTTTTGAAAAATGAAACTACGATAAGGCCTCCCCGCACACACACAATGCAAGCGCACAATTGGAGGAGATTTATCCTTATGATAGTCAAACATGCTTGACACACAAAATCCTTTCGATGTTATTATTAGTGCATAGTGCAGAAAACCTTTGCAAGTATAATATTAATCTTAGCCAGCATACGTACCATTATAGCATGCCTACTATAACTGTAACGACCCAGAATTTGTATCATTTGAAATTCGTATATTTAATCGATTTTAAATATTAACAAGTAAAATTTGTAAGTCGAATAAATTTTATTTAGAATATCTAGATTTAATTGGATAATTAAATCGATAATTTAATATTTGAAATTACAGAAATAATTGGAAATTGGGTTTAATGTGATTAAAATTGATTTGTAAAGTTGTATTAAATCATATTGGAGCTAGAATGATTTTTATAGAACTTTTAAAATTGAACTAAAAGTTAATTTGTGGAAATTGAATATTTCAATATTTAATTGATGAGTGAAAATAGTCATTTTTAAAACAGTCTCGGATTTCGACGAAACCAGTTTCATCGGATCCGTAATGTTATATTATTGCAAGATTTCAAATTTCGTGTCAATCGTATTTACGATTTGTCTGGGGTAAGCTAAAACGCACTGAAATCGGTTTAAGTGAATTTTAAATTTATATAGTCGATTTGAAATCGTATCTTTCAAATATGATCGAATTAGCTCCCGATATATATTCCATTTCGTTCGGAATAGGGGTTAAACATTATAAACACCAGGCGGCACGCTTCGTTTGGAGTTCGAAAAAAATTCGGATGAATAGTGTTTTGAGAATTTTCGATAAAAGGACTTCATAATTCATTATTTTCAACCAAACCCTAGTTCTAAGCCCTAGCCACCACAAACAGCCAATGGCCGAAATCTAATGTTGATCATTCTTCAAATCCTTCTAATCCAAGCAGAATTAGACGAAGGCCTCAACTAGAAAGTTGTAGAGGGCGTCATGATCGACAAATCCAACGGTCGTGATCGTTTATAGACGCGTGGATCATCGGCAATTCATGCTCGAAGTCACCACGGTCGCGCATGATTTCCTAGGTGCGGGATCGACCGAGTTTGCTGCTGTTGTAGCCGAAGGTCGAGCTCGAGACGAGCTTTCGTTTGGCATAGATTGATCGTGTTCTCGATCAATGGAGGGGGGTGCGACAATTCGAAGATGGGGGCGGCCGAGATGGGTTCTTCGAACGTGAAGTAACCTGGGGTAAGAAGATGATGGCAACGGCCGAGGTTTCATCAAGTTAGAACGTGAGGCAGAGATTGAATATAGGTTAAAAATAGAAATAAAATTGAAAATAAATTGTATATTAATTCGTGTAAACTTTAAAACATTGTAACTTTTTCATACGATGCCTGTTTAGGACGAAATGACTTGCGTTGGAATCGTATTCGTAAGCACTACGCAATGGAGCTGGATTGGGATTTATTTGAGCTAGTGTGAATTTTGGGTAAAATTAAACGCGCGTTTAATTTTGTTCGGAATAAAACGCTGCAACTGTTATTGGACGCAAGGTGAGAACTTCTCACTCAATCGAATTTGTTTCGATTTAAATTTTAATAATTAAATTTAAAATTGCTTGATTGTATGCTTGGATGATAAATTGCTATCTGTTGTATTGAAATAGGCCCTATACGCCGCATATTAAGCAGATGTTATTATATTAAACACATATATCGCGATATTCCACCGTGAAGTGGAATTGGTATTATATATGTACTTGGAGTTGATTTTCCCACATTATATAGCGAATGAGACCCTATTGCGCCGCATAATAGCGGATAATATTTTATATAAACCCATGTACCGCGATATCCCGTCTTGAAACGGGATTGATATTGTGCTAACATCTATGGATGTAGGGAAACAGGTTGAAGGGATCCAACTGGATTCCTCAAACAATTAAATTTGCTTCAAAGTTGTGTGTTGATTATTTATAATCTCTGTGTGATTTTCTTTGTGATTGAAATCGTTGAAGGCTAACATTTAGCCGGATATAATTTTGGTATCGTTAGATACCGGAAATAAATAACAATTTGATTTTTGAAAATTCAGGTTGAAAGTTTATATTAAAAATTTTGATGTTTTGAGAAATATAGTTGAAAGGTGATTTTTGGAAATATGAAGTTGATTTTTTTTATAAAATAATTTAAATGATGATTTTTGAATTTATTATAAAAGCTTTATATATAAGATTTAAAAAAAAATGGATTTTTATAAATCAAAGTGATGGAATTATAAAGGAGTTTTAAAGACGTTTTAAAATGATGTTATAAATAGATTTTGTAAAAGAATAGAGTCTACGATTTGTGAAGTTATAAAACGAATGAATTTGTAAATAGAGAATTATAAGTAATTTGCTTATAATTTGGATTTTGGCGTGTAAATGGGATATGGATAGAATTTGTTAATAAAGTGATTTTATAAGTTGAAGTTGTTATAAAATATAAATGGAATTTATAAACATTGTTTTATAAATCCGAAATCAATTTATTTTGATAAGTTAATTATTATAGCTTATTAAAGGAGATATATTCACGATTTTGGACAGTGGATAATCCTTTAAAATAAAATGTGTAGAAATGTTGATTTGGTTAACGAAGTATATTCACGATTTTGGACAATGAATAATATATTAAAGAAATGTTTTGGGAAGTGATATTTTAAATAGAATTAAAACGATTTAAAGGTGTTTTAAAATGTATTAACTATCGAAACCATAGATTTCAACATTCATTGTTGAAATAGACGTTTTCGAGAAATAAAAGGGAATGGTGGACTATAACACTGTTGTTATAGTAAATGATTTTCTAAAGGAATGTTTTATATAGTATTGGGATTTATATATCTATCTAAATTTCGAATCCCTATACTGGTGATTTTGGGTTGTCGTAACGATATTTTACGCAACATTCATTTTGACTCAAATGAATGTTTTTAAGAGAATATTTTCCTTAAAGAATAAAATGTATACTTAATTGTGATTTAAGTATATTGAATATTTTCCAATGTTGAAAATAAATAGATTTGCGAATTACTTATTATTAAATAAGTATGGAAATGTTTTCCAATATGAAGTGAAATGTTTTGAGATTATATCTTTTAAAGATAAATTGAAAGTGAATATTTGAAATCGATTTTAAAATCGTATATCAGTGGATATTTGGAAATTTAAATTCACCATGGAATTTATAAACGAAAGGGAAATTTGTTTAAAAATAAACATTGATTTTTTTAAAGTGTCGAAATAAATTTACGGATTTGGAACGTAAATTTAAAGTAAATCGGTAAGGATTTATTTAATTGGTTTAAATGAAGCATTTTGAAATGAAAGTGTATTCTCCCTGGAAAGCCGAATAAAATTTCTGAATAGCTTTGAAAATGTGTGTGTGTGTGTGTGTATATATATATATATATATATATATATGTATAATTCTAGAATTGGTTTTGTAAATGATACTTTGGAGAAATTAACTTTTTAAGTTGTTTTAAATCCTTTAGGTAAAGATTTATTAAGTTGATATAGAAATGGTTATTTCTAAGATTTAATCAATAATTGTTTTAGGAAATAGTTATTTAAATAGTTATACTCTATCTACTAATTTTATTTTGAAAATTAGTTTGGACTTAAGTTATATGTAATATTGGTATAATATTTTTATAACTAATATTTTAAGTAAAGTGGTTAAAGAAAAATAGTTTTATTTCAAAGTATTTTCCTTTTATATTTTGGATAAGTGTTATAAATCATTTTAAAGTATTTGAACTTGCAGATTTCCAGTGAAAATGAATAAATATTTGGAAGTGTTTCCGCGTAAGGAAAATGAATTGAAATTTGTTTTCAAAAGTTGTAAAAGTGAAAAATGATTTGAAAATTGTTTTCAAATGGTTGAAGTGTGGAAAAATATACCTTGTGAAGATATTTTTGGAAAATATATAATTTGGGAAATTATTTGGAATCTGGTGATGTTGTGCATATCTATTGATAGTTAAATAACCGACTATCAATATTTACCTTTAAATGGGTATTTGTTGTGATTTGCTTGAATTTGAATGCTACACTTATTTTAAAATAAGCGCTCGTTATTCGGTTTAGCCAGGAGAGGACCTTTGGGTCATGAATCCCATTCTGAATAGTGATACATCGTAATGGATAGCATTTGAAGACCGGTGTTGAAGATCGGATATTTTCGGAAATGGAAGGATTACCATCGAATGTCTCTGCATCGGCTGATCTTCGATATAGAGATTTTATCACCCTTTGTGATGGAAGTCCGGACGTGATTAGTGAATATCCGGATTGCAAAGGCTTCTTTGGAAGTGCCTTCCGTTCCGTTCGATCCTGGAACGGACTTGTATGGAGGTGTGTTTGACGTTACAATTTGAGATGTAAAGCTGGTTTCTATCAAATACATTTCTGTTGGTGGCGGAGAATTTATTCTCTTAGCTTAACATCCTTCTCTGAGACGTACGAGCTCAGAGGTTATGTAGTTGATGGTTACTAGTGATACATTCCCAATTTGGTAATGTGGCATACGAAGTGCTGCTGATCATTTGTTGATCAAAGCATAGCTTTTGTGAAAAGCATAGCTTTGTGGATGAGACTTCGTCGGACCTCACAGCCCGGTAGTGGTCAAAACAGGAAACATGCAGCAAGGTTATAGGGAGTAGCGCCCCTTAGCGTATGCGCATTTCCTTCTGGATAGAAGTGGTATCATGGTATGGAGCCCAGATACTTAACTTATGCGGATATCGCAAATATATATGACTCTGTGATTGTTGTTGGTTGAGGATCCTCGGATAAAGGTTGTTTACAACCGGGGGATGGCATACTCGTGTCAGTAGTTACTTACTTTTGTAGAGGTAACCTGGCCTTGTGTTGGCAGAGATCCGGTTAGGTTCTCGGGGCGTCCCGCCAGAGGCGTTCCCATGTGGCAATAGGAAGTTCCTTAGCCTGACCATTTGTTGGAAAATCCAAAGAAACAATACGAGCCATGTACGGTTTTAGTTGTATAACCTGCCATGGAATGTGGCGGTAACCTGCTATTGAACATGGTAGCTATAGTAGGCATACGAGAATGGTCATATGTTGGCCAAGACTTATATTTTACTTTCGAAATGTTTTCCTGCACTTTGCACTTATAGTAATAATATCAAAGAATTTTTCTGCGTATCAAGCATGTTTGACTATCATAAAGAGAAATCTCCTCCGATTCTGCGTTTGCATTGTATGTGTGTGCGGGAGGCCTTATGGTAGTTTCATTTTCCAAAAGCATTGCGGATCTATCTTAAAATATTTCTTTGTTTGTTTTAAGATAAATTGTTTTAAGTTCTCACACCAGTCACATGACTGACCTGGAGTTTATTGTTTCCTTTCTAAACTCTGGGTCCCACCAATTACCATACGGGCAGTCTAGAGTCAGGTTATCAGGTCATTCTAAAATTCAGGAGGTGCTGTGGAGCTCAGGAGGCGAGCTGGTTGGCGAAACGTATCACTTGTATATGATATTATCTTTTCTGATGTGTATTCAGTTGTAAGGACAGGTTTATATAACTGTCTATTATTGTGTTGTGTTGTATATTGACTCTGATGATGTAATGTATAAAATGTACAGTTCTTTTGATTTAAAAGATTATTCATTTATCTATTATATGTTATTCCGCTGCGATTGTGAGATTCTGATATTGTTTCTGTTGCTTTTTCTTTCTTTCTTCTTCTACCTCTTCTTCTTTAACCCTAACAATTCGGGTTTCCGGCCTTCGATTACTCGGCAGTTGATACAGTAGACATATTAATGTCGATTTTTGGAAGTTGAAAATCTCAAAACGTATTAATGTCAATTTACAATTGCGAGTAAATAAAATTGGAAACTAAATGTTGAAATTCATCTTGAAATTGCAAGTAAATTGAAAATTTGTCAAGTTGGATCAATTGAAGCTAAGTATTAAAATAAAATTAGTAAGTAAAACTAATTGAAGAAATGACAAAATTAATATTTGTTGAAATAAATTGAATTCAACATTTATAAATAAAGGGTAAATTAAATTCATATGGAATTTGAAATCCAGTTTAAATATAAGTGGTTATAAACCGAAATAGTGAATTTAATTCTGTTTGGGAACGAACAAAAGAATAAAAAACTAAAATTGAAAACTGAATATCGATAACCAATTTGAATTGTGCGAGATGAAATGAGTTAGAACTTGTAATGAATTAGCAAAAGAAAGTAATTTAAAATAGCAAGATGAATTAGTTGTGAATGAAAAATAATTGATAAAATTCAATATTCAGAAGGTAAATTGAATCCAAATAGAATTTAAATTGTAAATTGTATTCAAATGAAATTGATAATGTGAGATTGAATGAAAATGGATATTATGGTTAGCAGGATATACAGGTGGATCAAAGGAAATTGGGATTTTGATTTCGAAGAGAAAAAAAATTTGAATTGCTCGATAAAAGGTATGTATTTGAATTTCAGTATGAAATTTGATGATTATCTTGTTTAGCCACTTGGCTTTTTCGTTTCTTTTTGAAATCTTGGGCTGTGGTGCCATTTTTGTAGTCGTACCGAGCTAGCCGCGCGAAGGAGACGTTGGCGAAATTTTCCGAAAATTTAAGCTGTTAGAATATTTTTGAGAAAATTGGAAATTTAATTTGAACAAATAGTTTTAAAAAGTTAATGGATTTTAAGACTTTTTCTTACTTGGCAATTTCGATGACGAAATTCTTTTAAGGGGGAAGTTTGCAACGACCTCGAATTTCTGTCATTTGAAATTCGTATATTTAATTGATTTTAAATATTAACAAGTAAAATTTGTAAGTCGAATAAATTTTATTTCGAATATCTAGATTTAATTGGATAACTAAATCGATAATTTAATATTTGAAATTACAGAAATAATTGGTAATTGGGTTTAATGTGATTAAAATTAATTTGTCAAGTTGTATTAAATCATATTGGAGTTAGAGTGATTTTTATAGAACTTTTAAAATTGAATTAAAAGTTAATTTGTGGAAATTGAATATTTCAATATTTAATTGACGAGTGAAAATAGTCATTTTTCAAACAATCTCGGATTTCGACGAAACCAGTTTCATCGGATCCGTAATGTTATATTATTGTAAGATTCCAAATTTTGTGTCAATCGGATTTACGGTTTGTTCGAAGCAAGCTAAAACGCATTGAAATCGGTTTAAGTGAATTTTAAATTTAAATAGTCGATTTGAATTCGTATCTTTCAAATATGATCGAATTAGCTCTCGATATATATTCCATTGCGTTCGGAATAGGGGTAAAACATTATAAACACCAGGGGGCACACTTCGTTTGGAGTTCGGAAAAATTTCGGATGAATAGTGTTTTGAGAATTCTCTATAAAAGGACTTCATAATTCATTATTTTCAGCCAAACCCTAGTTCTAAGCCCTAGCCGCCACAAACAGCCAATGGCCGAAATCTACTGTTGATCATTCTTCAAATCCTTCTAATCCAAGCAGAATTAGACGAAGGCCTCAACTAGAAAGTTGTAGAGGGCGTCGTGATCGACAAATCCAACGGTCGTGATCGTTTATAGACGCGTGGATCATCGGCAATTCATGCTCGAAGTCACCACGGTCGCGTACGATTTCCTAGGCGCAGGGACGATCGAGTTTGCTGTTGTTGTAGCCGAAGGTCGAGCTCGAGACGAGCTTTCGTTTGGCATGGGTTGATCGTGTTCTCGATCAATGGAGGGGGGTGCGACAATTCGAAGATGGGGACGGCTGAGATGGGTTCTTCGAACGCGAAGTAACCTGGGGGAAGAAGATGATGGCAACGGTCGAGATTTCATCAAGTTAGAACGTGCGACAGAGATTGAATATAGATTAAAAATAGAAATAAAATTGAAAATAAATTGTATATTAATTCGTGTAAAATTTAAAACATTGTAACTTTTTCATACGAGGTCGGTTTAGGACGAAACGACTTGCGTTGGAATCGTATTCGCGAGCACTACGCAATGGAGCTGGATTGGGATTTATTTGAGCTAGTGTGAATTTTGGATAAAATTAAACGTGCGTTTAATTTTATTCGGAATAAACGCTGCAATTGTTATTGGACGCAAGGTGAGAACTTCTCACTCAATCGAATTTGTTTCGATTTAAATTTTAATAGTTAAATTTAAAATTGCTTGATTGTATGCTTGGATGATAAATTGCTATCTGTTGTATTGAAATAGACCCTATACGCCGCATATTAAGCAGATGTTATTATATTAAACATATATACCGCAATATTCCACCGTGAAGTGGAATTGGTATTATATATGTACTTGGAGTTGATTTTCCCGCATTATATAGCAGATGAGACCCTATTGCGCCACATAATAGCGGATAATATTTTATATAAACCCATGTACTGTGATATCCCGTCTTGAAACGGGATTGGTATTGTGCTAACATCTGTGGATGTAGGGAAACAGGTTGGAGGGATCCAGCTGGATTCATCAAACAATTAAATTTATTTCAAAGTTGTGTGTTGATTATATATAATCTCTGTATGATTTTCTTTGTGATTGAAATCATTGAAGGCTAAAATTTAGCCGGATATAATTTTGGTACCATTAGATACCGGAAATAAATAAAAATTTGATTTTTGAAAATTCAGGTTGAAAGTTTATATTAAAATTTTTGATGTTTTGAGAAATATAGTTGAAAGGTGATTTTTGGAAATATGAAGTTGATTTTTTTTATAAAATAATTTAAATGGTGATTTTTGAATTTATTATAAAAGCTTTATATATAAGATTTTAAAAAAAAATGGATTTTTATAAATCAAAGTGATGGAATTATAAAGGAGTTTTAAAGACGTTTTAAAATGATGTTATAAATAGATTTTGTAAAAGAATAGAATATACGATTTGTGAAGTTATAAAACGAATGAATTTGTAAATAGAGAATTATAAGTAATTTGCTTATAATTTGGATTTTGGTGTGTAAATGGGATATGGATAGAATTTGTTAATAAAGTGATTTTATAAGTTGAAGTTGTTATAAAATATAAATGGAATTTATAAACATTGTTTTATAAATCCGAAATCAATTTATTTTGATAAGTTAATTATTATAGCTTATTAAAGGAGATATATTCACGATTTTGGACAGTGGATAATCCTTTAAAATAAAATGTGTAGAAATGTTGATTTGGTTAACGAAGTATATTCACGATTTTGGACAATGAATAATATATTAAAGAAATGTTTTGGGGAAGTGATATTTTAAATTGAATTAAAACGATTTAAAGGTGTTTTAAAATGTATTAACTATCGAAACCATAGATTTCAACATTCATTGTTGAAATAGACGTTTTCGAGAAATAAAAGGGAATGGTGGACTATAACACTGTTGTTATAGTAAATGATTTTCTAAAGGAATGTTTTATATAGTATTGGGATTTATATATCTATCTAAATTTCGAATCCCTATACTGGTGATTTTGGGTTGTCGTAACGGTATTTTACGCAACATTCGTTTTGACTCAAATGAATGTTTTTAAGAGAATGTTTTCCTTAAAGAATAAAATGTATACTTAATTGTGATTTAAGTATATTGAATATTTTCCAATGTTGAAAATAAATAGATTTGCGAATTACTTATTATTAAATAAGTATGGAAATGTTTTCCAATATGAAGTGAAATGTTTTGAGATTATATCTTTTAAAGATAAATTGAAAGTGAATATTTGAAATCGATTTTAAAATCGTATATAAGTGGATATTTGGAAATTTAAATTCACCATGAAATTTATAAAGGAAAGGGAAATTTGTTTAAAAATAAACATTGATTTATTTTAAAGTGTGGAAATAAATTTACGGATTTGGAACGTAAATTTAAAGTAAATCGGTAAGGATTTATTTAATTGGTTTAAATGAAGCATTTTGAAATGAAAGTATATTCTCCCTGGAAAGCCGAATAAAATTTCTTAATAGCTTTGAAAATATATATATATATATATATATATATATAATTCTAGAATTGGTTTTGAAAATGATACTTTGGAGAAATTAACTTTTTATGTTGTTTTAAATCCTTTAAGTAAAGATTTATTAAGTTGATATAGAAATGGTTATTTCTAAGATTTAATCAATAATTGTTTTAGGAAATAGTTATTTAAATAGTTATACTCTATCTACTAATTTTATTTTGAAAATTAGTTTGGACTTAAGTTATATGTAATATTGGTATAATATTTTTATAACTAATATTTTAAGTAAAGTGGTTAAAGAAAAATAGTTTTATTTCAAAGTGTTTTCCTTTTATATTTTGGATAATTGTTATAAATTATTTTAAAGTATTTGAACTCGCAGATTTCCAGTGAAAATGACTAAATATTTGGAAGTGTTTCCGCGTAAGGAAAATGAATTGAAATTTGTTTTCAAAAGTTGTAAAGGTGAAAAATGATTTGAAAATTGTTTTCAAATGGTTGAAGTGTGGAAAAATATATCTTGTGAAGATATTTTTGGAAAATATATAATTTGGGAAATTATTTGGAATCTGGTGATGTTGTGCACATCTGTTGATAGTTAAATAACCGACTATCAATATTTACCTTTAAATGGGTATTTGTTGTGATTTGCTTGAATTTGAATGCTACACTTATTTTAAAATAAGCGCTCGTTATTCGGTTTAGCCAAGAGAGGACCTTTGGGTCATGAATCCCATTCTAAATAGTGATACGTCGTAATGGATAGCATTTGAAGACCGGTGTTGAAGACCAGATATTTTCGGAAACGGAAGGATTACCATCGAATGTCTCTGCATCGGTTGATCACCGATATAGAGATTTTATCACCCTTTGTGATGGAAGTCCGGACGTGATTAGTGAATATCTGGATTGCATGGGCTTCTTTGAAAGTTCCTTCGGTTCCGTTCGATCCCGGAACGGACTTGTATGGAGGTGTGTCCGACGTTACAATTTGAGATGTAAAGCTGGTTTCTATCAAATACATTTCTGTTGGTGGCGGAGAATTTATTCTCTTAGCTTAACGCCCTTCTCTGAGACGTACGAGCTCAGAGGTTATGTAGTTGATGGTTACTAGTGATACATTCCCAATTTGGTAATGTGGCATACGAAGTGCTGCTGATCATTTGTTGATCAAAGCATAGCTTTTGTGAAAAGCGTAGCTTTGTGGACGAGACTTCGTCGGACCTCACAACTCGGTAATGGTCAAAACAGGAAAGATGCAGCAACGTTATAGAGAGTAGCGCCCCTTAGGGTATGTGCATTTCCTTCTGGATAGAAGTGTTATCATGGTATGGAGCCCAGATACTTAACTTATGTGGATATCGCAAATATATATGACTTTGTGATTGTTGTTGGTTGAGGATCCTCGGATAAAGGTTGTTTACAACCGGGGGATGACATACTCATGTCAGTAGTTACCTACTTTTGTAGAGGTAACCCGGCCTTGTGTTGGCAGAGATCCGATTAGGTTCTCGGGGCGTCCCGCCAGAGGCGTTCCCATGTGGCAATAGGAAGTTCCTTAGCCTTACCATTTGTTGGAAAATCCAAAGAAACAATACCAGCCCTGTACGGTTTTAGTTGTATAACCTGCCATGCAATGTGGCGATAACCTGCTATTGAACATGGTAGCTATAGTAGGCATATGATAATGGTCGTATGTTGGCTAAGATTTATATTATACTTTCGAAATGTTTTCCTGCACTTTGCACTTATAGTAATAATATCAAAGAAATTTTTTTGCATATCAAGCATGTTTGACTATCATAAGGAGAAATCTCCTCCGATTCTGCGTTTGCATTGTATGTGTGTGCGGGAGGCCTTATGGTAGTTTCATTTTCCAAAAGCATTGCGGATCTATCTTAAAATATTTCTTTGTTTGTTTTAAGATAAATTGTTTTAAGTTCTCACACCAGTCACATGACTGACCTGGAGTTTATTGTTCCCTTCCTTAACTCTGGGTGCCCACCAATTTCCACAGGGGCAGTCTAGGGTCAGGTTATCAGATCATTCTGGAATTCAGGAGGTGCTGTGGAGCTCAGGACGTGAGCTGGTTGGCAAAACGTATCACTTGTATATGATATTATATTTTCCGCTGTGTATTCAGTTGTGAGGACAGGTTTATATAACTGTCCATTATTGTGTTGTGTTGTATATTGGCTCTGATGGTGTAATGTATAAAATGTACAGTTCTTTTGATTTAAAATATTATTCATTTATCTATTATATGTTGTTCCGCTGCGATTATGAGATTCTGATATTGTTTCTGTTGCTTCTTCTTTCTTTCTTCTTCTACTCTTCTTCTTTAACCCTAACAATTCGGGTTTCCGACCTTCGATTGCTCGGCAGTTGATACAGTGAATGTATTAATGTCGATTTTTGAAAGTCGAAAATCTCGAAACATTACAATAACTACCATGTTAAATGGCAGGTTCTACAACTAAAACCGTACAGGACGCATATTGGGTGATTGGATTTCCAACAATGGTCAGGCTAAGGAACTTCCTATGCTACATGGGTACACCTCTGGAGGGACGTCTCAAGAACTTAACCATCTCTCTGCCAACACAAGGCCGGATTACCTCTGTAACTAGGTAAATACTACACGTGTATGTTATCCCCCAGTCGTAACCGACCTTTATCCGAGGGCCCTCAACACCAACAACCACAAAGAAATAGATTTGCAGCAACCACATAAGTTAAGTATTTGTGCTCCATACCATGATACCACTTTTTATCCAGAAGGAAATGACATACCGTAAAGGGCGCGACCCTCATAACCTTGCGGCATCATTCCTGTTTCGACCATTTATGGGTTGTGAGGTCCTGATGAAGTCTCGTCCCACAAAGCTACGCTTTTCACAAAAGTCATGCTTTGATCAACAAATGATCATCAGCACTCAGCATGCCACATTATCAAATTGGGAATGTATCACTAGTAAATATCAACTTCATAACCTCTGAGCTCGTACGTCTCAGAGAAGGGTGTTAAGCTAAGAGAATAAATTCTCCGCCACCTAACAGAAATGTATTTGATAGAAACCAGCTTTCCATCTCAAAGTGTAATGTCAGACATACATCCATACAAGTCTATTCCGGGTTCGAACAGAACGAAGGCATTTCAAAAGAACCCTTGCAATCCGGGCATTCACAATCCCGATCGGACTCCTCATCACATATGGAGATCACTATACTGGCACGACTCAGTGCAGAGACATTCGATGGGTAACCCTTTCGTTCTCGAAAATACCCGGTCTTCACCACTGGTCTTCAAAGGCTATCCATTTCGTCGTATCATTATTAGGAATGGGTTTTATGACATAAAGTCCTCTCCCGGCTAAACCGAATAATGAGTGCAAATTTTAAAACCATATGGATATAGTGGGATCTTAGTTAAGTCACAACTTTTAATCCCTAAAACCTTTCCTTTATATGGTTTAAACAAATTTCCACTTTAATCTTTTAAACAAAAGATTCACCTTTTAATCTTTTTAAACAAAAGATTTACCTTTAAAATCCACTTCAATTTAAAACAAGGTTCTTCAATCTTTCACAAAGATTCATTCATAGCTTGCAAAACAATTCTATTGCAAACTTGAAACCTTTTTAACAAAAACTGAAAATTCTTTCTTTATATGAAAACTATTATCATTTGAAAACAAAAGTCTTTCGTTTCGGAAAAATCCGATCAAATATGCACAAGTTGTAGCCTTTAAAATATAAACTTGGGTTAAATTTAAATTCCCAAAATAATACTTAAAATGGTTTAAAATTCATATATATTATTATATAACTTGTATACCCTTTCAAACCATAGTTTTCAAAATAATTTCAAAAATTAAACAAGATATATTCTATTCAAACTAAATTCAATTTCAAATTTCCTTTTCAAAAGCTTTTCATATTCAACCCAACAAAATTCAATCTTTAAAACCATTTCATAATATTAAGTTCAAATATCTGTGACTTAATCAATTTCCTCATGCAATCCATATTTGTGTGTGTGGTGTAGTCCAGGAGTTTTACACACAATAATACAATATCATCAATCATCATAAATCCAAGCACATCAATATCGATAAGCGGTATAATCCTATAATGCTTATCTTCATTCACAGATTTCCAGATAAATAATATAAATTCATCACAGACAAATAAATTACATTCGCCACGGCTCAAATCAAATAATTCATATCACAAAGCATCACACATCAGGGATATCAAACAATTCAAAGCATTTCATACAATCCAAACATCCATAAGTAAGATCAGTTAGTCATCTAATTAATTTAAACCAAATTAATTACTTATGTACAAATTACTAATCCTGGTTAATAAACATTAATTAATTACAAATCATTTTGATTAATTATCCTTTAAATCATTTATTAATTAACCTTTAATAGTAAATTTATTAACCTTTAATAATTAATTAATCAACCTTAATTAATACATCAATCAATCTTTAATCATTAAATAATTAACCTTTAATTATTTAATTATCTTTTAATTAATTTTCCTTAATTACGTTATTTAATTAGCCCTAATTAATTACTATTTAATTAATTAATAAGTGATTATCATAATCACTTATGTTAATTAATTACAAATTAATTACATTCAGTAATTATCCTTTAATCACTTGGTTAATCAACTTCAATCATTAATTAATTGTTTTTAATTAAGTAATTATCTTTAAGTAATTAATTACCCTTAATTACTTACATTAATCTATCTTAATTAATTAATTAATTTTCCTTTATTGTAATTACACAAAGTAATTATACCTTAATCACATTAAGTAATAATCTTTTATTAATTACATTAAGTAATTAAACTTAATTAATCTCATTAAGTAATTATACTTTAATTACTCATCATTAATCACTTAATTACGATTGATTAATCCTTAATTAATACTTAATTTACCTTTAATTAAGTAATTATCATTGAATTTCAAATTAAAATAACCCATTTATCTCAATTTCATCATTTAAATCTTGTTTAATAACCATTGAAATAGATTCATTATTAACTTAAAACCCTTAAGTTAAATTAATGTTTTATATAGCAAAAACATTTCATCTTTAATTAATCACAATATTAAATTTATTTAAAATAAACTTTAAAATAAAGGATATATATCTATATATTAAAAATACTGTAACTTTAATAAATTTAAAGTAATTTGTTCAAAACCTTTACTAATCCCAAAAACTAAATTAGGACATTTATTATTTAAAAATAATAGGTTAAGAAAATTGTTTAAATTAAAATTTTGATGTAATTTAAAATTTAAAAACCTGTTGTGCTCAAAACAACCAGAGCTAACAATCCGAAGTCAATTTCGTGTTTTACCCGAGCATCCCCTGAGAAACTCGCGTCCTCACTTTCCTTCGAGCCACTCATGCAACAAACTCGAGATCGTCCCGAGTTCCTCTGCTTCTTCCCCAAACCTATCAGACAACATCAGATACAACCGTGCACACGTGCACAAATGTTGCAGCCACCATCGTTCAATGTCGACCATCCTCACGTCGACGTTCATCTTGCCGACTCACCCGACCTCCCAGTCCATCGAATACGACAGCAAATCGAAATCGAACAGTTTGATCACCCAGGCATTCCAACCCAATCAACTAAAATACCTCGCCAAAATCGATACCGACCACTAGGAGCCACATAACCTCGACCACATCATCGTCGTAGACCCAAGCGTCGTTTCCCCCATACCGGTCAATTCCAATGCACCAATGACGATGCAATAGTCTCGACTATCTCCACTATCATAACCATACTTCAAACCCTAGTTCGTCTTTGCCAAGCAACTCCGATCATCAGAAAAATATCATACTATTTTTCCTGTGATCATTTACCTACAAGCTTCCTTCGACAACGATCATGGCGACTAACACCATGCCCATCGTCTGAATTCGACGATAACTAAAATCTGATCATCTCGAATTAACTCAACAATTACAAAACCAAAAATCACGATTTCTATACCTAAATTCATCATTTGCCAATATGAATCTCATTATGAAATCGAATCATGAAATTAAAATTATTGATTTTCGACATAAATTAGTTTATTACTGTAATTTCCGATTTTTTTGTAATAATTTCTTAATATAAACTCCCGATACTATTTTTAAAAATGATGTTGCATAATTTCAATCATCTTTTATTTATAGATCAAAACCTAACATTGATTGTGTAAAGAGGCATTGAATTTTCTTTAGTGGTCAAAGCTTGTAACACAACAGAGATGTATATCTACATATATACAAACATGCATCAATTATTCCATATACATACAACACATAAATTCATCCATGAAAACAATGTTACTTTGATCATTTATCCAAAGCAAAATCATATAAATGAATTTAGTTTTTGGAAGTTTGCTCACCTGGAATGTTAAAACAGAGGACATGCTTCATTGCTTAAGCCTGGAACTTGATTGAACAGAGAAGAAAATAAGCCTGGATTTGAACTTTGATTTTAAAACTGGAAACTTAGTTGATCTGAGCTTGATTGTGTTGAGTTGAACCTTGAACTATAGCTTGCTTTCTGATTTGCTTTTGAGCTTGAAACTTTGAAGCTGGAATATGTTTTGATGTCGATCTAAACTTGTTTGATTTATCTGAGTTAAATTTGATTTGTTTGAATCAGTTGTTTCAAGTTGAGATGCTTCAGGTTTGCAAACTGAAGTTGTTTTTATTTTCTTTTTCTCAGATTTTATTTTCCTTTAGCTTGTAGTTTTGAACATTTATCAAAGAAAATGAGAAAGGAAGGAGATGAAGTATATATATTTGAATTTTTATTTATTTATTAATTTCAAAAATAAAAAGAAAATAGATCAAACATGCCACTTGTAAATGCAAGCTATACTAAGTTAACACTTGTTATTCTCATGATGTAATTATTTTACAAGTGTTATAAGTATATATTATAATGTTTAAACCTTTATTTTAAAATTTACTTATGTTTTTAGATTTAAACTATTTATACAAATTTTCATTTATCTCTAGTTAAATTACAAAAGGAAATGTATTAAACCTTCTTATCAAATCTAATAAATATTTATTTGTATACATTTTCCTTTATCTATCTATTTATATATATATAAGTCTTTAAAATATAAAAATTAACTTTCAAATAGCTTTTGAAAATTTATTATATTAAATTCAAATATAACTTCCAAATCATTATATATACATATATATTAAAATTAGAAAACAAATTTCTATTAGTTTTAAAAATATAGATTATTTTTAAATCCAATTTATTTATAAGATATTTATATATGAATTTCAAATTCAAATTCTATTTACAAACTATTTACATACATATAAACAAACACAATCTTATTTAATTTGAAAAATTCAAATTTATTCACAATTTAATTCAAAATTTATATTTAAATTATCAATTTAAATTTAACTCAAAACCGGGATCGTTACACCAAATCCAATTCAATTTCATTTATTTAAGTTTTCTTTAGTTAAACTTCAATTCATATAA
The DNA here is from genome assembly GCA_030765085.1 of Allium cepa. Lineage (NCBI taxonomy): Eukaryota > Viridiplantae > Streptophyta > Magnoliopsida > Asparagales > Amaryllidaceae > Allium > Allium cepa. Next base: position 949,027,407 of record CM060934.1, on the reverse strand, counting down.
TTCATTTTACTAACTCAATTTATTTAACTTTACTTAAGCTAAAATTTTAATTTCATGTCTCAATTTAAAATTTCTTTTTCTTATGCATACCATTTTCAATTTATAAATTCGTAAAGTTATCTTTTATATATTTGTCAAATCATACTTTGGATTTTATATTCAACTCTAATTTTATCAAAACAAAACTTAAATTTTCAATTTACTAACGGTAGCGAATCCATCACCCAGAAACACGAAAATGATATTGATGATGCGGCCGTTATCATTCTTATTATTTCCCAACAACTATAGTGAATTCAGCACTTTTTATTTCTTTTATAATTCCTTTTCATATTTATAAATCACATTTATAAATTTATATAATTTCACTTATTCACTTTACTTATATAAGATTCGTTCCAAATTTATTTATCTTATAATAATATAATCTCTTTAAACTTTTAAACACAACTGTCAAAATCAATGGGATTTCTCAAATTCTTAGTTTAAATCCATTTTTATTTATAACTCATATTTATAAATATACTCATGTAGTTTCATTTCTTATATATAAGATTATTTCACAATTGTAAACCTTATTAATTATAATTCCATACTTTATAATTCAATTGCTTATATAATTTATTCTTTTACAATGGTTGCTTTTATTTAGATTATTCAAACAGCTTTTATTAACTTATATATATTTACATTTTCAAACAACGAAATAATCAATTTTTATACACTATAGTAATTTGTGAAAAATTGTTTCTTTATATATAAAATATAATCGAGATAAAATTATTTCATTTACCCAATTTAAAAATAATACTATGTCGACTTGCCTCGTTTAAGTGTTTAGAAATCCCTATCGATCATATGGCATCCCACGCACCGACCAAAATTCATAAACAACTCAACGAATAAGTAAGCACAATATAAAACATTTTATAATCACTAACAAATACGCGCTCATATATATATATATATATATATATATATATATATATATATATATAATACGCTCAAACTCAATCTAGGGTGCTACTGACCCTATCTATTCTGAGTACACATCAATGCTAGGAATATACTAAACCTAAGCTCTGATACCAAATGTGATGACCTGCAAATGCGTACTCCTTGAATCGATAATAAACCACACATGTCCGACCCAAAAAGCACAGAATGATGGAAAGTCAAGAGAAAGAAAGAAGAGAGAAGAAGAGAAGAGAGAAGAAGAAAACCGAACAGAACAATACATAATCTCACATTGCAACGGAATAACATATAATATAGATGAATAATCTTTACAAAAAGTAATATCATATACATACATCCATCAATTAGAGTTCAACAATCAATCACTAATCGTTAGCCTGGACAGTTATAATAACATGTCCTTACAATTGTTGATAATTTAAATAACAAAGCAGCGAAAAAATAAACATATATGTGTATACGACGTGAAGATCTCTAGCTCGCATGTTGAAGCTCCAAAAGCATCAAATCTGAACTTGTAAATATACTCGGTCTGACCCGAGCATTGAAAGGGAAGAATGCTCGGATCAGTCTGGTAAACCAGCGTGAGAAAACACACTCAACTGAATTTATTAAATTACCAAAACTTTTCTTTTCAAAACAAAAGTATCTCGTAAGACACGCCACACATAAACACAGACATGTTTTGCCTTACGTTAACCAAAACACTTTATGCCAAATCATTCTATATTATAATAGTGTCTGTTTCACAAATAATAAAAAATATCCAAAGTTATTACTATTATTAAATTCTAGGCCTAATCATTTAAGGCTATACAAAACAAAATGCCAGGTACGTATTGGAGTTGGATTTCCAACATGACAGGAAACTAGTGGAAAGATCAATCAGTATCCATGGCTTACATCCAAGACTCAGATGCCGCTGTACATCAACATGGCTAAAAAGGGGGTACAATCTGCGAATAACATCCAAGGACTCGGGCATCGCGCATCCGCGCCATAAGACCCAGACTTATCTGGTACCTAGGGCTCAAAACATCTGATAACCCAAATCATTACTATCCGAAATGCGAGCAAACATCTGACCACATATTATCCCATCATAACCGGGATATGAGGCTTGCAAGGCTATGCTTACCTTTCACATATCACATATCACATCTCTGAACGCCACATTGTCATTCCATGTCACACGACTGATTTCTAGAGAAGTATAACTTCCTAAGCTCGTATGTCTCGAGAAAGGGTATTAAGCTAAGAGAAGTTGCCTTCTTCGCCAACGACTGATATACGTTTATAAAAATCACTCAAATGTGATTTAGAATACAATGTCAGACAAATTTCCATACAAGTTCGTTCTGGGACTGAACGAAACCGAAGGCACTCTCCTACTACCACTAGTAGCGAGTAGTCCTTGCAATCCGAAAAATATCCACAACGAGGAAACCACTACTATAAATAACTCTATAATAGGAGCGACCAGAGCATGTCAATAAGCAATCCTTATGTTATGAAGATCCTAGGTCTTTATAAACCACCATCAATAATCTGCATTCCCGAACGCACACATTGGTCAAGAGTGGTTTTCGAATAAATCCGATCCAAGTCTCTCTGCACCAATATCGAAAAGTGGCTCTTAACCTCATATAGAAACCATGTCTCGTAGACGTATCATGGTCCCAACTTTCAACTTGCTATCCTTTGGCCAAGAAGGAAGCTCGATAGATAGGAGTAATACTCCGCACTACACGAATCAACATCCTCAACATAAATGATAATCAAGCCTACATAATTAGGTACATGCTAAGTGCACGACTAATCAGTCAAGGAACCAAAACTTTATCAATAGGCATAATCTAGTACTAAAGCAATTATTAAGCCCTTTTATAATTCTTATAAACCTAATTCACTTTTCAAATATATATATATATATATATATATATATATATCAAAATATCTACAAAAAGATACATACTCACAAGCTTCACAAATATTCAATAATTGAAAAACATTTCCATATACTTACCTCAATGGAATAAGCATATTCAAAATCATTTTAAACTCCATTTAAATATATTGCTACCACACATTTATTTTAAAGGATTATTCACCATCCAAAATCATGAATGTAATCTCTTTATAAATATTCAATTGAAAGGATTATTCACCGTCCAAAATCGTGAATTGTAAATCATGCTCATAACCAAATTCTTAACCTTACACAATTTATTAGTATCAAATACTTTATAGTCAAATCGCAAAATTGAATTCACAAGGTATTTTTACTTCAAGATTCATATCAAATTAATCCAATCAATCAATGATAATAAATAAACATTATCATTCCTTGATAAATATTTATAAATAAGCATTTAATTATCTTACCTAAATTTAATATCAGGTTTCAGCTAATTTCTCGCTTATCAATTATTTTTTATGAAACATCTTACAGTCAAACTGTGCAATTCTAATCACATAATGTTCATATATTCAAATTTTATTAAACTAGATTTCCTAAATATTTATAAAACTATATTTACAAATATCAATTGCTTGATTTATAAAAAATGTTACTTCCATGCATCCTTTATATAAAATCAACTTAAAAAACTAATTTACAAATATTACATAAAAATTGTAAATTTAAAACAAATAAAAATCATATATTCCATTTTAATTTAAATAACCTAATTTTCATAATTCACTAATAATTATAAGCACAAATACTTCGAAATCATTAAAAATCATTTTTAAACCAAAATCACTTTTATAGCCTTTTCAAAATACTAAAAGTATGGCCCAATGCTGCTAAAGCACGAAATGAGGAGATAAACATCCAATTCAACAAATATGGCATCCAACACATCAAACATCGTATGACACACACACACACACACACACACGTATATATAATGATATGTGTATAACAAAATCAAACAATAGTGGGGAATCCTGTCGGCTTCCCTCAATCTGTCCCCCTTACATCAAATATCACACGTTACGACATATATATACACACCAATAAATAAAATAAACAACAGTGGTGAGGAATCCAGTTGGATCCCTCTAATATGTAACCTGCATCAAATATGCATATAAGAATATGTCCAATGTTTGCTTCGAGGCAGACGCGCATACAAAAGGTCATTCGCTCATACACGGGAACATATGTGGTCTCATCTGCTCTAATGGGCAGGAATATATCCAACTACTAACGACTATAGCATAACATCCAAAAAATCATCAAACGGCACAAAATAAATTTATTCTCACTTATATAAAATTTAAGCGAGTCAGAAAGAGTGAGTTTTACTCACTTTGGTTGCAGTTGTCGTTGCAGCGATTTATTTCGATTAAAATTAAACGTGCGTTTAATTTTAACCAAAATTTTCACTAGCTCCAAATCCATCCAAACTAGCTCTAAAATGTAGAGCTCGACAATACAAACCCAATGCAATTCGTTTTTGTGTGAAACAGACCTCGTATGACAAAGTTATGGATTTATAAACATCTGATAATTAAAAATATAATTAACTTAAACTAATTAAGTAATTAGTAAAATAATTACCCTAACCTTTCTCTTCTTCGTTTGCGTATACCATGCCTTCACCGCAACCCATCATGCTTGCATTTGTCCTTTGATGCCCTCCTCCCAAGCTCGACAAAAGGTTGATCAGAGGATGCCAAACGAAGCGCCTCACTCCACCTCACCTTCATGCCAAGTGCGGCCTCCCCTCACGCTGCCATCGACGAGAAAATCACCTTCAAACGCGTGACCTTTTCATCGAGATCCATGCCGATCCTTTGCTCCAAATTCAAAAATACTCGTTGGATTTATAGATCTCGGTGTGCTCTATAATATTGTAGTTGGAAGTTTTTCATACTTGTTTACGGATTGGAAGATAATCGAGGAAGAAGATTGGTGATTTTTGGCCATAGAAATTAAAGGTGGTGGCTAGGGTTATGGGAAGCTAAGGTTTGCAAATGAAGGCCCTTTTATAGCCATTTACAAAGTGTTATTTACCTAAAAAACTTTCGAACTCTAAATGAAGCGTGTCGTGTCTGGCATTTATAACATTTTAGCTTTATTCCAAACACAATGGAATATACATCGAGAGCCAATTCCATCGTATGTGAAAGATAGCTTTTCGAAACGAATTATTTTAATTAAAATGACTTAAATAAATTTCTACGCGTTTCAGCTTCGTACGACCGAAACGTAAGTTCGATTGACACCAAATTTGAAACCTATAATAATTCACTATTACAGTTACAATAAAATTGGTTTCGTCGAAATATGAGACAGTGTCAAAAATGACTATTTTTACATGTTAATTAAGTATTAAAATTTTCAATTTCTATTTATTCACTTTTAAATCAATTTTAAAAGGTTATTAACATCATTCTAATTTAAATAGAATTTAAATCTGCTTAATAAAAAACTTTCATTTATACTAAATTCAAATCTTAATTATTTCCACAATTTCAAATATTAAATAATAATTTAATTGTCCAAATAAATCATTATATTTGAAATATAAGTTCTTCAACTAATAAAATTAACTTGTGAATATTTAAATCAGTTAAATATTCTAATTTCGAATGAATGAAATTCAGGGTCATTACAACCATCCTATCTAATCCTATCCCTTAATGTTTAAATAAAGCATCTTTTGACTTTTGTTTATAAATATCATGATATTTTCTACTTTTTACTTTAAGTAAATTTGTAAATGCACATGGTAACTTCTTGTATGTATGCACATGTTATGTGCATGTATATGTGTACATATATGTCTCATTTGATAAATCATGGTGCAACATTTGATTACAACTTCTATTTGATAAACCATTAAAAATCCAAAATTCGAATTCGGTTATATTTTTACTTCTTTTTTAAACTATTTATTATGTAATAAAACTTGAAAATAAATTTATTACCATCTTTATATAATTTGAACAAGATTATTTAAGCTATAAAACCATATTAAATAAAATTAAAATCCATTATAAAAATACGACGTCGATCTACCAAAATGCGAAGAAGTATATATACTTTTATAAGACAAGTTTACATATTTATAAAACTATTATAAATCACTTATTATCATTATATAGCAATTAAAATGGAAAACAATTATTGGAATATATAAAATTAATTAAATATTCCAAATCAAAGTAATAAATTACGGGTCGTTACATTCTTCCCCCTTAAAAGTATTTCATCCTAGAATTAAACCACAAACTCAAACCCAGAATAGTTTACCCAAAATATTATCTTTAAGCTTAATTTCGTATGATATACATAGATCATCTGTAATATCTGATTCAATCTTCTCCTCAAATGCACGACTTTATTTCTGAACTAGTTTTGATCCCTCGATCCTCTAGTCTAGACTCTGATTAGGCTTCTAATCATAAACTCTCACTTTCCTTACATAGTTATCAACTATGATAGAAAATGCAAGTACCCAACCGATGACTCTCATCAATGTTCACTATCAAGAATCGAATGATAAATCTTTTTCAGACCGGTGTAAACACCATAAAGTCCTGTACTCGAATCTTAGATCAAAATCATGCAACGAAATCGTCTACGTACCTCATACATACTTAGTTATATCAAATTCCTTTTCCAAATTTATTTATGACAATATTTCATAAAACTTTTATCTTTTATTCAAACATTTTTATAAAGATGTTTCTCTATATATAACCAAAAATTTCTATCTTTTTTCCAAAAAAAACCATTTCAATCTAAAAGATAAATTATCCTTTATAGTAAACTCCTTATATTATAACATACTCCTTTAACCAATATTAAATGCAAACACCTTGATAAAAATTAGCAATCACTAATTAATCTATCAATTAATGATTCACGTTATCTTTTTAAACTTAGAAAATTATATAGATCAAGTAACTTAAAAATGATACCAAGGAACTGGATACTACCAATAGTATCATATATTCCCTTAATAAGAAGGGGAAAATTTAAGAGAAGTATTTACCACCCTAACACATCTCTTGCTCATTTTTAGTTACTTCCGAGCCACTCAAACTAGTTAATCATTAGATTCTTTTTAAAAGTACCAGGATTTAATTTCTCAAAAATCTCTATATAAAACACGTTCTATCAATCCAATTTATAAAATCACTTATTTGTTAAAACGCTCATTTTTCAAAATAACTTTTATTTTGAATCGACTTTCTTAAGAATTCAAATACAAATTTTATTATTTCAAAATACAACTATATATCTTTTATTCAATCACTTCTATAAAGATACAACTTTACTTCATAAAGGATATTTATCAAAGGAGTAAAATGCATATAAATTTTTTCCTACGTCATTTAAATACGAGATAAGAGAAGCTATAATAAGGATCATGCATAAATAAATATCATAATTCGAACTATTACGTTTTCCAATAAACCTTACTTAAACCATAATTAATTGTTTTACATACCCACGATAATTATGTCAACGTATTCTTAAAATACTTAGGGTATCCAAAACATTATTACCACCTGGCAACTTCCAACCCTACCAAAATGCATATCAAATCAATCAAACTTGGAGGTTGACGGACCATCTGAATCTGAGAACACTACCACTTCAACTTCTTCTTCCTCCTACTCATAATCTTCTTCATTTCCATCATCTTCTTCGTTCTCAAGGTTCCACCCTTTAAGAAGCTAGGGTTGTCCCTGGGAAACCCTAGGTTAGGCAACATGATTTTTTGAAAGGATGTCCAGAGCCTCTTCTTCTTCCTCATTCTCTGTCATTCATTCCTAATCAATATCGGAAATATGAGAATCTCCCTTAGATATGGGCCCATTTCCCAGATAACGTGATCGTCATTGCTGTCTTCTGATTCGTCGGGGTTGTCATCCATCCATGCATTATATGCTGCTGAATCTAGGCTATTCCTTTCTACCATCATACTGGGGTTCTCTTTTAGAACTTCTTCAGGTTCTAATTCTTCTGGATCTTCTACCCACATCATTTTATCTTGTGATCCCTGACTTACTTCTACATTATTTGTTATTTGGATCACTTCTTTATCACTGGATAATAATACTAGTTTTGGAGTCTTGGGTTCTACTAGCATTATAGCCATGGGATACTCATACTCATCATAACGGGTATGTTCATCAAACTCTTCCTTTACCCATGGCATATGGTTTTCAAGTGATCCTTTTTCTATTTCCTCATCATCGCTGGAAAGAATTATTAAGTGATCAATTTCTCCCAAATTTGCTCTTGAGGATTCTCCTTTGGAACAATTCCTACCGTAATTGGAAGGCTTCTACAATAGACAACAAAATACTTAGAAACATATACTAAGAATTTTTTCTTTATTAAACCTAAATCAAGTATCATATTTTAACGAGTTTCCTACCATCTTAATTTCTTAAACTACCATCTTTATGAAACATCCATGGTCAAACTCAATTCTAATCACAATATGTTCCTATACTAATTTATGTCTTTTAACCAACCCATGGTAATAATTGAATATTATTGTCTCCTTAACTACCAAACACTACACAAATGACTACATCATTTGAAAGATATTACTTTGTATTCAAAATATAATCCTAGTTAAAATTATTTCATTTACCAATTTTCCAAAATGAAAATCATTTTCATATAGCATTAACAAATACATGCTCATATATAATATGCTTAAACTCATTCTAGGGTGTCACTTACCCTATCTCTAATGAGTTACACGTCCTAGGGTGTTACTAACCCTATCTCTAATGAGACTTTACCCCTACCAGGCTTAGGTGTTCGCCCAACCTAAGCTCTAATATCAAATGTGACGATCGGAATTTTCAACCCTCGAAAATCGATACTAATACATCCACTATGTTGCATGTCGAGTATTCAAGTGCTGGAAAACCAATTGTTAAGGGTAAAAGAAAAGGACGACAAAACAGAATCTCACACGAGTGGAATAAAATATATTATTTCAATAATTTTTATAGTGAAAAAACTTTTAACTACATATATCAGAGTCTATTCTAAGCTCAGCCGGGACAGCTATTAATACATGTCCATACAAATACTAAAAAACAACAAACATAAAGGCAAAGCAAACTACGACCATATGTTGATGGAGATCTCTGGTTCTCCTATGGAAACTCCAAGTGTCTTCAGTAATCCTGAAACTACTTGGATCATACCCGAGTATTAAAAATATCCGGATCAATCTGACAAACCAGCAAGAGAAACGCAAATCATAAACATATATGATGGTGTCATGGATCAACTTTGATGTCAAATAAAACTTTCGAAAAGAACAATATCTCATAATATTATGCCGCACATAAACACGAACGATTTTTTACCTTATGATAACTAAAGCATTTTTATCAAATCATTTGATATTATTTCTAATGACATTCTTTGAAAGCCCTTTCGAATAACATATTAGTTATAATTAAGATCGTTGTATTAATTAAATTCCAGCATACTAGGTTCTACAATCAAAATCATAAAGACACGTATTGGAAAATGGATTTCCAACAATGACACGGTAAGGAACTACCTTCTAACAATACATTTCTAGAGAAATGTACTGAGGCATGGCCTTGCTGCCCTCTACCAACACAGAACTAACATATCTCTACCAAATATAGCACCAAATATCCCGTCACCCTAGTCGTTCCCGACCTATCTGTGGCTACAGCTTACACATCAAACATGAAATATATAGGGTAACCTAGAAAAGCAATGAACATATCCTAATGTGAGCGGCTCACTTAGTCATGCCGCATCTACCCTTTTTTCCATTATCAATGCGTGAGGCTTGAGGTAACATTTTACCTTTCTCAAAATAGTAAATCCCAACTTGAATGTCACATTGCCATTTCCAAAGAAACACTAATTGTTTCCATAAAAGTATAACCCCTGAGTTCATATGCCAAAGGGAAGGGTGTTAAGTGGAAGAAGGGTTACCTCCTGCACCATCAAATAGTTGTAAGTTTATTAAAACCAATGTACGTTGTCTTAGAAATGCAATGTCAGACATTCGTCCATACAAGTTGTCCAAGTGAAGGACAAACCGAAGGCACCCTCCTACTACATCTTGTTTTGGAATCACCCCTAAGATTAGTAGCCAGCAGCCCTTGCATTGAAGATTTCAAAATGAAGGTACTATTGCCACCATATGTATATGATATGGGAATCATGAGGCTAGGGGAAAACATCCCTACATTATGAAGATCTCCGTATTTGAAATTATTGTCTTCAACATATCTTCACTTTTGAACGCGAATATTGGTTTGAAGTGGTTTTCGAACAGGAATTACCCAAATCCTATCCCGGTCTCTCCGAACCAAGTATCGATAAAAAGATGTGTATATGTGAATACAGAAAAGTTAAGCCATTTTCATTAAGTACCCTTTTCTTCTTTTACTCAAAATATTATTTAATTTTGAAGATATCTTTTTATCCAATAAAATATTTTTAAGAGAGATATATCTTTAAATCATTTTTTTTGGGATACATAGAATTATTAAACCTCTTTTTAACTTTGGAAATACCAAATCATTTCCTTTTAATTACCTAGGAAAACATTTCCGTATTATATTAGTAGCATAATTCCAATTTTAATAGAGGCTACTTATTTCCAAAACATATCTTTTAATGGGTTAAAACGATGTTATTTAAGACATCGTTTACTGTATGCTCAAACCAATTAGTGGTGGATAAAAAAGATTTGTAGATTTTAGATTAATTATACTCAATACTAATTTCCGTATACAATCTGTACTATTCGTCGAATATGGTGAAATCCCCTTTTAAGTTTATATGGATAGTACAAGTTCCCTCTTCGGAATTTAAAATAGAGTTTAACTAGAATGCTCTCTTTACCATTAAAATCCTATTTTAAATCTTGTTTAACCTTTTTGGAAAACTCCAGATCTCCTTTCTTTTATTTTAAGAAAATGCGATCCAAGTAAATCAAATTGACTATCCCCTCCATCGGGCCAGTCCAGATAGTAAGAGGGTGCAGGTAACTGGTTTTTCAAATTCCAGTCTAGAGACTACCTCTTTGTCATCCATAAGGCAGTCAAGTAATTTGATCGACTCTAAACCTTTTAAAATACTTGTGCAATTATTTAAAACACATCTCCAAAAGATTTCGAAAAGAAAACCCAAGTTCAAATCATTTATTCAATGGTTACCAAATTCCATTGCTAAATTGTCGGTGAATAATGATTGTAAAGCTTTATAGATTAAAACACCAACATCATTACGTATATGCAAATTTTTATAGTTCAAATTTATTTTAAAATATTTAAACATATTTAGGGAACTTATTTCATATTTTTAAGGATTTAAAACATTTATTCCAAAGAGTTGAAAATAGTATTTTATGAACTGTTGAAACGCGACGATTTTGAGAAATTGATTTGGATATATCTTAAACTTTATTAAATGGAATTTGATTTTTCTTTTTTGTTTAAAAACTATGACCATAAGGATTTGAAAACTTCTTATTTTAAAGAATTTCATCTTATATTTTGTCTTAAACATTCGTTTAACTTTTCAGGTCGCGAAATCGCGAACTGCCGAATTCAAAATTTACAGTTTATAGTCCAAGAAAAGCTTTTGGTGTAACATAGAAGAAACCGTTGAAAATAAATTTTGTCATGCAATTTAACAAGTGGGAAAAAGGTACAAGGACAAACTTTGAAAAATATCTAGCCAGAAGGAGAACCAGTTTCATTTTTAGGCAGAAGGACAAACTTTGAAAAAAAAATTAGACTGAAGGACAAACTTTGAAAAAAATTAGGCTGAAAGAAAATGTTAAATATAGCTAGCATTTTGTACGGTGTAAAACTGAATACAATGATAGTTATAACTAGAATTGTCCTTTAACCTAATTTTCTTTCAAAGATTATCCTTCGGCTCAAAAATGAAACTCGATATGCTTCAATCTAATTTTTTTCAAAGTTTGTCTTGTGCTTAATTCCCTCTTTTATCAAATATAATATTTCAACATCTAAACAAATATTTTGGATATTTTTCTATATGGAGAAATCTAGATTAACAAGCTAAAAAACACAATTGTAAATTATAATTATTTTGAAGGTGATATTCTTTTTGAACTTCAACTTTATTTAAATTAAAAAATAAAAATAAAAATAAAGATATTAGATTATGCATAATTAGGAAGTTTTAAAAGTATTTCAACATTTCACAAAAATATCACATTTAAAAATATGAATTTAAATTTTATTTTTGTCTATTGACGAAGTTTAAAAAACCATGATTTAAAAATAAAAATGAATCTACAATCACTTTTCTATGAATCAAAAAAAGAATCAGTTTCCTAACGTATAAAATGCATTAATGGGTGTGCATATTTCCATATTAATTAGGTGTTGTGGAGACTCGCTTTATGATTAATTAGAATGATAAGGACTTATTGAATGTAAATATTGACATGGGCTTTCAATGCATTCAAAATATTATTAGGAACATATTGTTCAATCTCAGTCTCTAATATCTTCTAATTCTAATGCATTTACACAAGCCAGGTGTAACAACCCTATATTTTTGTATATTATTTAAATTAGACTTTCTTTTATTTTTAAATTATTTTAAGTTTTTTTTATTTCAAACATTTCATTTTTAAATATAAATGATGATTATTAAGTGATTTATAGTTCAAACTAGTATAATTTGAATATTTTACTGTAGTGGATTTCTGGTCAAGCTGTTCAAACCGTGACTTTTAAACTTCAAATTTAAATTATTTTAAATCTTAAATTTTATATTTTATTATGAAAATAGATGTAATAACTTGAACACTGCTTTTCGTTTCGTTGAAAACGGATTTAAATTGTGAAAGTTATATTGTTTTCAATATTGTGTGTATATTAAGTTATTTAACAATATTCTTTGTTTTAATGTACATAAATGATATTTTACTTGATATATCTTATCCTAATTTGTATATTTATGTTATTTTATGTATATTTTTGTATTATAATAATTTTAAAATGAAGTAAACAATTTTCCAAAGTTTACTGTGTTGATTTCTTTTCTTTTTTAAGGCTGTTTTCTTATTTTCTGCTACTTTCTTCATTAAAATTATATTTAATTTAATTTTTTATATTTATTTGTGAATTTAGTTTTATTTTATATTATTATTTATGTTTAAAAATATATTACAAGCTCATATGAATTTTCTAAAATTTATTTCATTTAATTTCAAATTTTCTAGACTAGTTTACTATTTTTAGCTATTTTCCTTAATTTAACTTTATATAATTAATAAATATTACATATATTTTTATATTTTGATAAATTTTCGAAATTTTATCTGGGATTATTATTATTTCCAGAAATATCAAGTTATATAAACAAAATTAAGGAAATTTGAAAGGTTTTAAAAGCTTTGAAACGTAAAGTCGTTTCACCTCCTAAGTCGTTTCTTTTACCGTTTCCTCATTTACTCTTTGACCGTTTTTTTTTCTTTTTCCATTGAATATCCATGTATTTTCCTTCCTATTCACGTGAGAAACTTCTCACTTTCCATCATCAAACTCACGGCTAGAAGTATTGAAGGTAATGGCTTCCATTTCATCTTCTTCTTCCTTTGTTTTTCTACTTTTCTATTTGAATTTTGTACTTGTTCTCACCTTCATAGCTTGGCTCCTCCTCAACCAGATCTGACCTGACCTCCACCACCCACTTCCTCTGACCATCTCCCATCCTACTACCTCTCCATTTCAGGCCGAGCCAATCCAAGGTGAAGACCACCATAAAATCCACCAAAAACCATCACAAACTATCACTTATGGCCTAGAATTGTCATCTCCTCCTTCTACCACCATTTGCCGCCACTACCACCACCACCACCTCTGACCTGACCTCCACCCTCTGTCACATCACCCACCACCATCTGCACCACTAGTTGGGCCCACCTAGCCTCTGGCCGAGCACAATAGAAGCATAGAGATGAAGTTGTTGCCTGGTAGCTGCCTTGAAATTGTATAGTTTTGCACCTATACCATCTCATCACATTTACACCATGTTGGCCGACTACTTTGGACCCCAAACCTGACCCAATCCTCTGCCTTATCTGAGCTTATTCCATGTCTAACTGAAGCATATGAGGTTGATAACAAATGCAATTCGTTTAATGTTGTTTTGGGGTTTTGTTTCTAATGCTATTTGGTGAAAACTTGCGTTGAAACTTACATATATTTGCATTGTTTGGTGTAAATATTTGAACAAGTCTAATTGCTTTGGCTCTCCACTCTCTTGTCATATCCGTGTTGTCGTGCCTTCGTAGTGTGGTATGTGTGCTTTGGCAACAATCTCCAACTTTGAACATGTGAGTTATTCTCACCAGACAATATGTACATATATAACTAGTAAATTGACCCCTTTTGAATCTGTAAAATGCATTATCATGTTACACCTACTATATTATGATTTTATGATGTTCACCCATGCTTAAACACCTGTTATAACATCTGTTACTGTTTTATTATGTTGTTCTGCTATTTTTATCAGTTTATCATACTGCAAGTTCCCTTTAGATTAGAATCACTATGGGTTGAAATGATACATACCCGAATGGACTTTAAAATAGGGGAAAATCGTTATGGGCTGAAATGATAGGCCTAACGATTTTCAACTTATTTTATTTACTTGGGACTGTGGGTTTGAAATGATAAAACCCGGATTTTTCTTTGTAAATTACGGGTTGAAATGATACATTACCCGTATCACTTTACCTAGCGTAGAAAATTATATACAGACCCGTAGTTAAAATATGTTTTTCTAAAAAATTTAAAAAAAATTAGAAATTTAATTATTATAGTATTTTGATTTAAAATTAAATAAAAATATAATGTTTGTAAAGTATTATTGATTTCTGGAAATCAATAAGTAAAATAAATTATGGAAAAATTAGAAAATCTAATTGTAAGTTATTTTGAAAATTTTGATTTAATTTTTAATGGAATTTAAATTAACTTTGAAAATATGATAAATTTATGATATTTTGAATTTTAAATTAATTTAAAATGATTTGTATAACATACTAATGATTTTTGAATAAAGTTAAAATGTTAATGAGTGAATATTGAGTTGAATTTGGAAACAAAACTTAAATTAGAATTTATGAATTTGGTTTAAAAGTGAAATTTTAAGTTGAGTTAAATAAAATGGAATTAAGTTATATTTGAAATTTAAACTTAAGTGTTAAGTTGAAATTTAATGTAATGAATTTAAATTTGAATGTTGAAATTTAATAAGTGAATTATTAAAAAATATTGATTTTTGGAAGGAAACTTAACTTTATAAAATCATGAATTTAAGGAAAATTAAATGATGCTTATAAGTGTGAAAATGTACGATTTTATAAGTTAAAAATGATTTAAATAAAAATATAAGTGTTTGTGAAATTACATTGAATATTTGAAGTTAATTAGCACCATTTTTAATACTGTCTTTTGTTAAATTGAATTGTTTTGAATGTAACTTTCTGTAGCATTTTCCAAATGCTGCGAAACTTGAATTTTCATTGTTTTAATAAATTTAAGTGCATAAATGAACATTGAAAAGTTTAAACTTTTGGCATTTAATAATTTAATTATTAAATGTAATAACTTCTTTTTTATGATTTAATAATGAAGTAATTTGTTTTGAAATATAACTATTTGATATATTAAAATGACTGAAAAATGGAGTTTCGAAAGATATGATATTTTGATATATTAAAATGATTGAAATGTGGTTTCGAAAAAATATGACATTTTGATATATTAAAATGATTTGAAACGAAGTTTTGAAAGATATGATATTTTGATATTAAATGATTTGAAAAATGGAGTTTTGAAAGATATGATATTTTGATATTAAAATGATTTGAAAAATAGAGTTTTAAGATATGATATTTTGATATTAAAATCATTTGAAAAGAAGTTTTGAAAGATATGATATTTTGGAAATGAAGCTTTGAAAGGTTATGATATTTTGATATATTAAAATGATTTGAAACGAAGTTTTGAAAGATATGATATTTTTATATATTAAATGATTTGAAAAATGGAGTTTTGAAGGATATGATATTTTGATATTAAATGATTTGAAAAATGGAGTTTTGAAAGATATGATATTTTGATATTAAAATGATTTGAAAAGAAGTTCTGAAAGATATGATGTTTTGAAAATGAAGCTCTGAAAGGTTATGATATTTTGATATATTAAAATGATTTGAAAGGAAGTTTTGAAAGGATATGATAATTTAATATATTGAAATGGTTAGAAATGACTTGATATTTATTTTGATAAATATTTGAATTGAAATATATGGCATGATGATACATTGAAATGGTTTGGAAATGATTTAATCTTTATTTTGATAAAGATTTGGGTTGAAATGACATTTTATTTTGGAGAATAAAATATTGTTTTAAAGTTATAACTACGGGTTATAATAACGATTGGTTGTTAAAGAGACCGGGATCGGATATTGTCTTATAGCCAGCCAATACCGAAAACCACTTTAACAACTGTGTACGCGGTGGAGATTCCAGAATGAAGTAGGATGGTGGCGACGTTCTCGAGGTATATTACGTGGACCCAACTCCCGTGAGTTGGCATAAATGACTAAAACAAGAGCTATACCGGGCTACACAAAGGGTCGCACCCTTTCATCGAGCATGCTCCATCGGAAACCATTCTATTACTTTTGTGATTCGATACGAGGCGCCACTTTGATTCGGGGGTATTGTTCGAGGTGGGCGGAAGCTGCTGGCTTGCCGTCACCACCGGTCCGGGAGTGCAAACGGTGTATCCACCCTTGCATTGCCTCGCGTGCCGTGTCATCTCCTTATAGCGAGCCCAGTACGATTTTGGTTTTAAAGATCCGACCGCGTTAAGGTTCACCATCCCCTTAATGTTATTTTCTATATAATTATACTTTACTGATTAGACACTGCTGTATATAGCGTATATTACTACATAGTAAATAGTTTAACGGATCCTTAGAGGATGAGCGGTCCCAAGCATCTTCTAAGTTACTTGTATCTTTGCTACAGTTCACTTGAGTTGGTTTACATTGTATAAGTATGTATGTCCTGACTCGAGTGTTTGTATTTTTTATTTACGCTCGGGTCAGCCTGAGTATTCACAGATTTGGATTTCCACTTTCTGGAGATTGAAATCGCTGGAGATTATCTGCTTGTCTAGTTTTATCTTTTCAGTCTGTTGGTCCTTTCAGCTCTTGTATTAGTAGATTTCTTTGTAGTGGGACTTCTTTTGTACTTTATTTCTCCTGTTGTATTTTATGTAACTCTGATATGTTTATATAGTAGCTTTATGAACTACTATCTCTTTTACTTCCGCTGCATTATTATTACTCTGTGTCTGTGATCTGTGATTATTATTTACTGTATATTCTGAGATTTGCCAAATTTTTATTTACAACGCAGTATTTTGAGCAATTCAATTCCGGCATGAGTGTCTACCTATACACTTATAATGGATGCGAATGGTTGAAAATATCGGGTCGTTACACCAGGACTATACTTCAAACCCATCTTTAACTGCACATTTGTAGAGACGGACAGTTTCATACAGCTCCAATTGTTATGCATAATTGCGCACAAATGGGCCAGGTTTGGCATGGGTATTTTAAAGCCAGGACCCTGGCCCGGTTACCATAATCAAAACCTGAAACCAACCCAAGTTTGCTGGATATTTCAGATCCAATACCTAAGCAAGGCCCATTACGGGCTTTCAAACCCGTTGGGTAATGCCCGGTAATGCCTGTATACCTAAAACATAATATTTATATTAAAATCATACTTTAAACTCTCAATCTTTGTAAGAAATTATAAACAAACAATTTTAAGATACAAATTGGCAATTTTAAGATACAAATTGGCTAAAGGCGAAGTCAATATCACAATATAAGTATATGAAACATCTAGATACAAACAAACAAAATGGTAATAAATAACAAAAGAACTCTTATTTTGATACTATGGAGAATTAATAATCAGGTTGTACCGGAACCGGATCGTGTTGTGATGAAACTGTACCGGACCGTAATAATAATCGGATAGGGCATAGATCGGACCTAAGTAGTTAAAACTAAAGGAAATTTTTGATATACATCCTTATAATTACACAAAATTAGCATTAGGTCCCTTTTAATTTTCTTTTATAAATTAAATTTTTTTTAATAAAAAGGTGAAATTCATGGGGTTATTTGAGTACTTTTACTAACCTTAACACACACTTTTAGGTTATACGTCCATAACCCATAATCTTCATAGTACAAGTCGAAGCGGCAGTTCTAAATTTGGAAACGAAAGAAGTAAAAAAGATGGAAATTAAAAAATAAATGTAGAAAAAAGGACGTGTCCCAAATTTCTACTAAAACCATACATGTACCTGCATTAACAAGATGGTTACGGGTCAAAACCTGTAACACTAACATGCATATATACAACCTCAAACACAAAAATAAAATAAAATTTGGTTTACCCTAATTGAAGTTACATAAAATTTATACTTTACCTCTACAAAAAGCAAAACATACAAAATAATTAATATGCTCGTATAAACCGAGTGACTACAAGTAAGAAACCATCTGTGTACTTAGTACAGTCTGCTCTATACAATAATTTTCAGCAATCAAAAGCAACATGCAACTATGATTTCACACTCACTTCATATAAAAAAAACAATGTGCCTAAGCACAATATTCTTCACAGATGCTTCCTTCTCCCCTTCCACCTTATATATATATATATATATATATATATATATATTCAATAATTTTAGTTCCATCTTTTTAATTCAAAATCCTTTCATACAAAGCCATATGATATTTCTATATTATTTTCCACTTTTTAAACTATTAGTTTCAAAATGAAAATAATTGATTTACTTTTTCCTAAATAAATTAAATAATCCTGTTCACTTTTCCAAAACCATTTCTATTTTCCAAAAATGATATCCTTTTGATTTGCAATTCAAAAGAGGCTTGACACTTCTTATGCACACATTATTTCAGAATATAATAGAGATTATTTTCCATGAATTTACTATGTCTATTTAAAGCAATCATTTTAAATCTGATGAATATGATTTTCACATAATTATAAAAATAACTCTACTTAACTCAACCAAGTCAATATATGATTAACATAAGCACCAATCATCCAATAATCAATCATTTTAGCATCCAAACTATGCTAACCAACCAAGTATACTTGCATAGCACCAAACATAGATAATTTTAAGATAAACTGAAATAAGATAGAAGTAGCATTCTTACTTTTATATGACACATTCAACTATATATCACTATTTACTTCTTAAGCAACCATCAAGCATCATTAATTAACCAACCAAATATCATAGCCAATTTTAATAGTCATGCTATCTTATTTGAAACCATTTCATAATTAATTTATGATTATTAGAAGTATATTTTTAATCAAGTACTCATAATTATAGCATTTCCTTCATAACTTCTCCGAATTACTCCGATAGCATTCCGACGACACTTCTCTCCACTTTCTTCACTTCGAAGCTTTTGGATCACTCTCCTTCGCCACATGAGAGCTTGGCCATGCATGGGATGGAGGTGGATGTCATCTGTGGTGGAATGGTGGTGGCGGCCGTGGTTTTCATATAGATAGAGGAGTCTTTTGGCATTTGTTTGGACTTGAAATGATATTGTGTATGTGTGTCTTCTTCTTGCTATATTCTTTTGCATTATTTTTATTAAGAAGAGAGGCCTTTATGGAGGCCATTAGAGAGCTCATGTAATGACCCTAACTTGGAATAACATTATTTAGAATATTTAATTAGATAAATTAAATGAAATAATGCAAATAGTTAAGGAATTGAGATTTGTTAATTTAGAGGGAGTTGTGCCTTAATGAATGTATAAGCAAAGAAAATTTAAAATAAGTAGGTAGGAAGAATATGGTAAGGGTAAAATGGAAACATCCGTCATTTTGATACCCTAAACCCTTCTGTTTTTCATTCCTTATTCATTTTAACATTCACAGTGTAACAACTCTATTTTCGAACTCGTAATATCATACGAATTGAACTAGAATAAGAGTGTTTGAATTCAAATTTGAAATTTTTTACTTTTGGAATCCAATTATTATACCATTAATGTCTAACTAATAAAAGATTTTGTTATAAAAATAATAATTTAAATACTTAATAAATTCATTTTAGATAATATATTAAAATTTTAAATGAAAGATTTAATAATGTAAAATAGTTTAAAGTGTAAACAATTTTATATACTTAGAATAGAAGAAAAGAAGTTCTATTCGATATTCAATAAATCAATAAGTTTACGAAGATGAATAAATCTATTTTATATCAATACAGTGAATAATTGAACAGAATAAGACAATATCGAATCAAAAGAAATTAAACAATTTAAAATTATATCTTGTCGAATGAACTGTAAACCTATTCAAATTAAACCGATATATATATATATATATATATATATATATATATATGATAGGGATAAATAGTTAAATTTAAGTACAAAAGGGAAATAAATAAAAGCTAAACCAACCCATTTCTTTTCATAGTCATTCTCCCAAACCCAAGCCACTATTTACCAATATTTACAAAACACGTTTCCTCTATCCAAAAAAAATCAACCCGACCATTTTTTCCCTAATTTCACAAAATCAAATTGAAGAAAAAGAATAGCATTAGCGATCTAACCACACTATGATGGCGACCAGAGGCAAGCACGTCGATGGCTGGAGCGAAGACATTGCAAGTGGAGGTGCATGTGGTTGGTAATGACAGCAGTGGGCGAGCGCGACCTGGTGGCGTCTCGTGACGGTGACTTCAATGATCGATGGGAAGTTGACGATGAACTGCGGTGACTACGGCAAGGTCGTTACAACCTAGAACAACGTTCGCAACTCATGAATTAGGGAAAACGATGATGTCTGACTGCGCAGTGGAGGTTGTTCAGGTAGACAAACAGTGATTTGTGCTGAGCTGGGTAAAATCGTTGAAGTGAGAATTCAAGTATCGTTTAAGGTGAGTTATCCTCAAATCACATTGCTATGTCTAAATAACTATATTATATCCCTCTTGTATGCTTCG
This sequence comes from Allium cepa, assembly GCA_030765085.1. NCBI lineage: Eukaryota > Viridiplantae > Streptophyta > Magnoliopsida > Asparagales > Amaryllidaceae > Allium > Allium cepa. The sequence goes on along the minus strand of CM060934.1, from coordinate 949,006,274 downwards.
CTTGGCTTAGAAATCACGTATGAATTGGTTGAATTATGAGTTCGAAATATTTGGTTGAAGCGATAATTAAAAATGAATTAAATGATCAAAATGAATTATCATGTCAAGACTGTATAGTTCACTGCAAGTTTGAGTCGATGGCTGAAATTGCAAAGATTGTTGTATAATCGAAGTTTGTTCGAAAGCAACTCGGATTGATAAACAATTCCGTATCACGGAATTATATTTTATATAGAGCGATGTTGGCTCAATATATTGAATTTTCATTGGATTTATTTTTTGAATTATTTATATGTTTTTAAATGAATTTCAAAAATAAGATTTATCTATTTTGATCCTTATTGGAATTTAGTTTATAAAATATATAGTTAGATTATATTATCCTCTTAACTATTTGTTTATTTAAAATGTCCAATTAAATTTTTCTAAAGACAAGTAATATTTATTTACAAAAGTCTTTTCGAAAATTATTATTTGTAAGTATATAATTTTGGAAATGCTTTAGAGGCGAAAGATAAGATATGGTATTTATTTGGGAAAAAATGTTATGAAAGTAATAAATTCAATTTCAAATATTTAGCTATAAAAGCGGGTTAAATGATTTTAGGAAGAGTATGAAAGCCTTTGGGAAATTATATCTTTAGTTGTATATATATGTATTTAAATAGATTTTTTTAAATTAAAATAAGTTATCAATTATGAAAAGAAAAACTTTGTTTTAAAATAAATTTAACTAGGATTTTTAAGTTTATAAATAGTTTATGGTTTTAAAGTGTTTATAAAGTAACATTATATATATATATATATATATATATATATTTGAAATAAAGTGAACTATCAGTTATTAAAATATTGTTTTAATGCAAAGACCTAATAAAGGAATTTTATTTTAAGACTTAAAACTTTGTAACTCTTTTCTTTATATATATATATATATATATGAGTTATTGGATTTTAAAAATGATTTTGAAATTTTTTTATATCTTGGTACATATGAAAACTAATCTAAAACTCTTTTAGTTTATTTATTATGGATTAACAAAGGTGAGAAGTTTAAAAGTAAATTATATACAAACTATTTTAGAAATCATTTTTTATATGATAAAAATTATATTAATTACTTCCAACATTTAAACTATTGTTGGCTTTTATTGTATTTAGCTTTTGGCTATTTTTATGCAAGTTTGAATTGGATTTCTGATGAATTTCGTGATTTTCTATGAAACAAAGAATTTTAATAAATAATTGAATTATCGAGTGGTATGGGATACTTTGTACAATTCTTTCAGTAATTATTATAATTTGTTAAATAGAGTTTGAGTGGAAATTACTAGCTTTTAGTAAATACTTGAATTTACTTTTTGGTATGGGACAATTAACTAAATTCTTGTGATTATTGAAGTGACAGGAATTAATACTTAGAGCGGTGTTATCATAGGGTGTTAGGATTTCACTTGAGACCGATAGATCCTCGAGATACTTTGACTCATTTTTCATCGATCTGAGAGTCGATTCATTTTTAGATTTGGGTAGGAAACCTATTTGTTGGGGTTAGGTCTGTTCTGGTATAACATAGTTGTCCTTTTTGTTGTTTAGACAGATGTTATATTGCAGCGCTATCAGTTTATTTCACAAATGGACAATGTTTATTTATTTATATTCATGAGGTAAATTCACATAGTTTTGTCATAAACACGACTACCTAGTCCCTATCGTTAGGAGTCGGGTTTTTTTACCTGATAGTCTATTTCTTTTTGTCAGACGATTATGCTATGTGGCGGGATTTATTTATTTTAGTTAGTCCCCCTATCACACTGTATCAAACTGATAGTTGACTACCGTTATCATTTCATTACTGATAATTATTTCTTCAGAGATTTTAATATGGATATTTTGATTCCTTTATGGCTCTGAGGAATTTTGAATTGGTTATCACCATATTTTGAGATGATAGTCTATTATGACTTGATATGTAGTTATAAAATGGTGATTTGTTAGATATGCCTTATTGAGTATTTGTTTTGAGCATATTTTATTTATGACTTATTCGGGTATTGTTGAGTCAAAATTGTGAGATCTATATTTATTAGTTTGATATGCCTTTTATGGATTTTAGGTATATTTTAAGATGACTTACTTTGGAATTAAGTCATCTATGGATCTATAAAGTAGTGAATTTAATTAATATGCCTTATTATGATTGTTTGTTCGACATATTTTATATGGCTTATTATTTTAAGTCATAAAGTTATGATATTAGTATATCACCTTTTACTAGATATAGTCTGACCCGTTTATTATTTTAATACCCGAGTCAGGCCGAGACTTTACATTTACATGGACCCGTTGATCTTTGGATTTTGGGCTAGCATTGAAGTAGATTGTTTTGATAGCTTTAGTTTACTACATACTTGTATGTATATTGACAGTTAGGGGTTCATGTCATCCATATTATATAGTAGTGACTTTGTACCTAATACAAGATTTTGGATATGATGTATATATTTATGTGGGTCTAGTATTGATTTTTTTTATAGACTCGCATTCTATTATGTATAGGATGATGTGACGACCTACCTTTTTGGACGGTTTTAAATCGACGATAGACCACACACGTCAGACTCAAACCATTCAAAGGGGTAGATTGTTATTTGGTAAACAAGAAAAAGGAGAAAGAAATATAAAAAAAATACATAATCTCACAGCGGAATGACAAAATATAATAATCAAATAACAGTTCATAAAGTTGTTTTATAAATACATTTGATCATTCTTTTACAACACAAAATCAGAGTTACATAAAACAGGAATAAATAAACAAATGCAGCGAAACAACGTGACGCAATGGGATACATATAGTAAGTAATAATAGTACAAAATCTTCGTCTTCATCCTCCATAAAGAAATCTTCGATATACTGAAAAGCTCAGATTGACCCGAGCGAATTGAAAAGACAAAACACTCGAATTGACCGGAGATATTTACGCGGTTTAACATCTCTTATCCAGTGGCTAACGTGAGCGCAATAACTTAAGAGAAGTTCAGGATTACCACCTCTTAAGGATCCGTTAAACTATCTACTATGTAGTACAATACGCTATAATAATATGTCTACAGTAAAGTAAAGTATCAAAATAGCGTTAAGGCGTTACCCGTATCCCCCTTAACACATTTTATATATATTCTCATAGTCTATACAGTATCGTACGCTCCTCCGTGAGGTTTACCCAAGGGGCACTCCATAGGTATGGTACAAAACAAACTCGTAGAAAGCACGATAGGGCATATGAACATGGCACTCGAGGCAATGCCAGAGTAGATATACCAATTGCACTCTCGGACTGGTGGTAACGCATAGCAGCTACTACTGCCCATCTCGAACACACTTGCATAATCAAAATCGAGGGGTGGCTACCAAATCAATCACAAAGTCAAAATATAGTATCGAAGAAATGTGCCCGATGGGAGGTATGACCTCACTTGGCTCGGTATAGCTCATATTTTAGTCACATCTAAGCTGACTCACGGGAGTCAGGGTCACGTAAATACCTCAAACAGAATCGTTTTCCAAACCATCCTACTTCATTTCTGGAATCTCCACCACGTACAGGACAAATCATCTTATTTCAAATTGATTTCAATTGAATTTAATTAAATTGATTTCCATGCGTTTTGAGTCCGTACGATCAAACGACAAGTCTGATCTCTACAAAACTTGAAACCTTACAATAATTCACCGTTACTGATCCAATGGAACTGATTTCACCGAAATCGGAGACAGTGGCCAAAATGGCTATTTTTACATTAATTAAATAAATATTAAATCAATTAAATCACTTTTTAAATTTCAAATATAATGACCAACAATTTTCATTATTTTTGAGTGCTTGGATATTTACAATAATTTAAATCAATGTTACATGTCAATTCATTGTTAAATATTACACCAGTTACAGTGTTCAATTTCAACTGTAATTAAATCCAATTAATTAAAATTTAATTCCAATAAATGGATTTAGTTTGATTTCAATCTTTTTATTCAATCAATTATTGTTTTATGGACAAAATTATATTGGTTTATATCTTGTTACATTAATATACTTCCATTTCCATCTTTTACCATATTAATTGCAATATTTCAATTACATTGGATTTTTTTCTTTCAATTTTATTATAATTTAAAATCCCAATAAATTTATTTATCTTTGGTTTCATTTTTATTATTAAATTAATTTATTATCTCATGTGTGTAATTGACATTTCTGTACATTTTATTACATCCCCAATTTGCAGTTATTGTATTAACTCACATTAATGTAACATTTATTTACGTTTATTTGTAATTGATTAATTAACTTGGTAACAAATAACAATTGTCACCATTTCTTCATTTAATAACATTTATAAGTTTATTATTTAGGAACAAATGTTATAACAACTTACAATATACTAATTCTATCCAATTTCAATTTATTGCACATTATTATAATTAATTTACAATTTATCATCAATTATAACTCTTTAATCATTTCAATTAATTGTATTACATTTAAAGCAGTTATCAATTACCTTAATTAATACTATTACATTTCATTCTAGTTACATTTTTATTATTAAACTGCAAATTTTTATTTCTTCCAACATGAAATCACAAAACCTTATTAAATTAACCATTTTTTAATTATCGAAATTTACAGGTCGTTACACTCTTCCCTACTCAAAACATTTCGTCCCCGAAAAGGAAAAGAAGGAATTAAGTAATCAATATCCTGTTCAAATATTAAATTTATAAATAATTAATTTACGTAATTAAATAATTTAAAATAAATATATCAATTTATAAATAATTAAATCCTTTTATATTCAAGTTATCAAAAGTTTGGAAAACATTTCATAAAATTTCTAAGTCCAAAATTTACGGAAAATTTCGGCAGAGTCTCTTTTGTACGGAGAGGTCTGGGAGAAATAATAATATTAATAATAACAATATATATATATATGTACATATCATATTTTAAAATAATATATCCCAAACCATGGGAAAAATAATATAATACAGCTAGAAAACCGTAATCCGAGAACGTACCTACTTGTCGGACAAACAACACTTATTTTATGAAACCAAAAGCAGTAGCAATTGCTTCCATAGCATGTATTTCACTTATGTAATCCTAAAGAGGTTAATAATTAAGTAAAAGAGAATATTAAGTTGTTTCAACTAATAATAGCAAAACAATCACAACATAACAAAAGTCACTTTGAAATCAAACATACTATCATCACATGCAATAAAAGCAATCAGCCATCCATCTATAGCAATCAAGACAAATGGTTTGTTCAGGTTCAGAACTTCTAATCATATAAAATGATAAATAAACTATAAAGTAAACCATACACTCAATGGTCGTAGATAAAACTTATAGATTATTTATACATCTTTATATAAAATAGATGTATCCTTTCCCAACCAATCCATAAGCCAATACAAACAAAGAATCCAACACATTTTTAAGTTTACTTTATTTATCCTTTTCACATCATTTATTGTTCATTTTTTTCATACAATGATTTTCTTTAATTCACGTTCATTACTTACAAAATTTAAATTTTCATTCATTCATGTAAGGCTTATTTCATTAATTTACATCCTTTACTTACATAAGTTATATCCATTTCAATTATTTGGATCATAAATGAATTCATTATTGACGTATTGTATACATTTTATTTTAGTTTACTTCACAATTTAGTTTGATTTTCTCCCTTTTTTCCATTCGCTTTTCTCTTCTCATTCATATAATGTTTATTTTCATTAATTTACATTCGTTATTGCTTACAAAAGTTCATTTCTCCTTTATTCGTACAGCGCTTGTTAAATTTCTTTACATTTGTCACTTTCAAAATTCCATTCATTTATGCAATACCATTTTTCTTTTCATTACTTTACATTCATTACTTACATAAGTTACTTCCATTTCAATTATTAGATTATTTATTATTATGTAAACCTCTTTATAGTTATCGTTAATAGATATTTCCAATTCACACTTATTCTTCCATATATAGTATTATTGAATATTAACTCCATTTTTAATTCATTTCCAATGTTCACCAAAGTTATAATCATTTTAATCTACATAGTATTCATTTTAATTATAAATGGCTTCAATATTAATTCAAGTTTATAATTATTTACTTACAATATTCACCTTTACCATTGAATCTGATTATAAATAGATTAAATTGTCAACCTAAGTTTATAATCATTTTTTGTACGTTATTCACTTTTATTACAATAAATTAGTAGCATTTCAAACTATTAACTTCAGTTTATAACAATTTGTAATATTTGAATTCTTATTTATTGAAGTAATTCCATTGAACACTTTTTATTTTTCCTAGTTTACTTGTATAATTATCCTATTTAACATTACAACTTTTTACATTTTGGTAAGTTATATATATATATATATATATATATATATATATATATATATTTAGAATGCAATAGAAAGTTACACAAGTTATCATATTTATTTTTTTATTAACAAAATGTTCAATAAGTTCCATTCCTTATTTTCATTTCCTTTTTATTTACAGTTTCCAAAATTTTAGTTTCTTATCTATTTCATTAATCATTTTAACATCAAATTTCTTATTTCATTTTAGAGGTTTCCAAATATTAATATAGTTAAGATTCCATTCATTATAATAATTGAAACTACTAATTATCAGAAAATCTAAGAACTAAACTCTGGGTTCATTTTAGTCACTTAGAAAATAATATATATATTTCTCCTTTATAGATCAAACCATATTTAGAAATTAAAAATAAGATTCGCTTATCAAAATAAGGTATAGTAAACCACTACAACTGTCTATCCACTTTGAAACTCGAAAATAAACGTCGATGATGGGTGCACTCATCACGGAAATTATTTCCAACTACAGAGAGGGGGGTACAGAACTTATTTCCTTCAAAATTTCTTTTTAAAACATTTCTTTCAAATCATCTTGAAATATTTATATCACAAAATACTTCTAAATACTACTAATATTATATTCCAAAATCTTTCGAAAACCATTTTCAAAATCCCGGAACTTAAGTCCTCAAATTTCAATTTATATTCATTTTAATTATAATATAAATTTGTAACCAATATTTATAAATTTCACTTCTTAACAAACAAATATATCACAACCAGCTATATCATTTATAAGATTATTCTTTTATATACAAAATATGTGAGGTAAAATTATTTCGTTTACCTGTATTTCAAAACCAATATTGTGTCGGTTTGCCCTATTAAGTGTTTAGAAATCCATATCGATGTCATAGCGTCCTATGTATCGACCAGAATTTATAAATACAAAATGGAACAAATTAACACAATACAAAACCCTTTTATAACATTAACAAATATATTCTCTCATATATACACTCAACGACTCATTCTAGGGTATTACTGCCCTATTTTATATGAGTCAAACCCCACAAAGCTAAGGTTATCGCTAAACCAAAGCTCTGATACCAACTGTAATGACCTACCTTTTTAGACGGTTTTAGATCGACGATAAACCACACATGTCAGATTTAAACCATTCAAAGGGGCAGATTGTGATGGGGTAAATAAGAAAAAGGAGAAAAAATAAAACAAATACATAATCTCATAGCGGAATGACAAAATATAATAATCAAATAACAATTCATGAAGCTGTTTTATAAATACATTTGATTATTCTTTTACAACACAAAATCAGAGTTACATAAAACAGGAATAAATAAATGCAGCGGAACAACATGATGCAGTGGGATACATATAATAAGTAATAATAGTACAAAATCTTCGTCTTCATCCTCCAAAGAGCAGTCTTCGATATATTGAAAAGCTCAGACTGACCCGAGCGAATTGAAAAGACAAAACACTAGAGTCGGAACTAAAAGATCTTATGTAAGATAAATCAACAGTAAATAAATACGAGATTAACGGCATTGGAGATATTTATGGGATTTGACATCTCCTATTAAGTGGCTAACGTGAATGCAATAACTTAGGAGATGTTCGAGATTACCACCTCCTAAGGATCCGTTAAACTATCTACTATGTAGTACAATGCGCTTTATAATATGTCTACAGTAAAGTAAAGTATCAAAATAGCGTTAAGGCGTTACCCATTTCCCCCTTAACACATTTTATATATATTCCCATATTCTATACAGTACCGTATACTCCTTCGTGGGGTTTACCCAGAGGGAACTCCATAGGTATGTAAAAAACAAACTCGTAGAAGGCGCGATAGGGCATGTGAACACGGCACTCGAGGCAATGCCAGGGTAGATATACCAATTGCACACTCGGACTGATGGTAATGCACAGCAGCTACTACCGCCCACCTCGGACACACTCCCATAATCAAAATCGAGGGATGGCCACCAAATCAATCACAAAGTCAAAATATAGAATCGAAGAAATGTTCCCGATAGGAGGAATGACCTCACTTGGCCCGGTATAGCTCCTGTTTTAGTCACATCTAAGCTGACTCACAGGAGTCAGGGTCACGTAAATACCTCAGGTGGAATCATTCACCAAACTATCCTACTTCATTTCTAAAATCCCCACCATGTACATAGTTGTTAAAGTTGTTTCTGGTACTGGCAGAGAGTATGACAATATCTGATCCTGGTCTCTTTAATAACCCAACGCTTATTCCACACAGGATGGTTCTTTTACATTTCAAAAGTCAATTCACAATTGATATCAAAATATCGTATTCTCAAAACCATATTATTTTCAAATCATATTTACTTTTAAAATCACATTCACTTCCAAAAATCATATTTACTCAAATATGTCACTTCATAAAGGTATCAATTTCAAATTCCAACTTAGGTTGTATCATCATCAAGGATTTAAATATAAATACTTCAACTTTACACGGTCTGAAATTTTAGAAAAAAGTTTAGGAAGTCATAAATAGTTTTAATAGTTTTAAAAATAGTTTAAAATAGATTGAAATAGTTTAAGTAGTAAAAATAGTTTAAACAGATTTAAATTTGACTTAATTGGATTTAAAATGATTTAAATAGATTTAAAATAGATTAAATGGATTTAAATTATCTTAAATAGATTTTTAAATATATTAAATAAATTTAAAATAGATTAAATAGATTTTAATTATATTAAATAGATTTAAAATAGATTAAATAAATTTAATTAGTTTAAAATTGGTAAAAATTGGATTAAGTAGGTTATAATAGATTAATATAAATTAAAAATGATTTTACATTGATTAACAACAACTAATTTAATTAAAATAGTTAAAATTAGTTTAAAATAGATTCCAAAGTTATATCCAAACATTTCAATAACTCAATTTCGATAAATTCATTTATATTTGGCATTTCAACTTTGAAATTTCAATTTAAATCCTTTGAACACTTCATTAAATCAAAATCCAATTTCAGCATTAACACTTGGATTATTGAAAATAATTCAGTTTATATAAATAAATTTCTATTTCAAAATACCCATAACTGAATTCAAAATTTAAAGAATTAAAATCATTTGATTTAACAAATCTAGGGTCCGTATATAATTTTCTATCTTATGGTCAAGTGATACAGATATTTAATATATCAATCCGCAATTTAAAATTTTACGGTTGTATATCATTTCAAATCGCAATCCCGAATTGAATAAAAATCACTCGGGTCTATCATTTCAACCCATAATGATTTTTCGCTAATCTATAGATCATTCGGGTATGTATAATTTAAACCCATAGGGAACTTGCACTGTTATAACAATATAAAAATACAACATTCAGTCATCCAATATCAACAATCAAACATCCATCACAATCATCATCTAAATCAACCAATAAACATCAATAGATAACTGATTATCATTAACAAGTATTAAGTTGACAATTAAATTCAATATTAAATTAAATGATGACTGAATGCGATAAAAGTCAAATTTAACTAGAATGACAATTTAAACATACCAAACATCAATCAATTAATTTCTAATCACATCATAAATTTAATTTAACTAATATAACATAATTTAGTAATTGTGAGTGGGTTAAAACACTCGCCTTCAATTTTAAATCAAATTAAAATCCAATTTAGGCCCAAAATTTAATTAGTCTCAAACTTCGTCCAAACTAGTTCCATGTCCGAAATTTGGATACGATCCTAATGGAAGAAACCGTGTCCAAATCTGAGCTCGTATGTAAAGTTATTGATGTTAGAACATTTGAATTTCAAAATTTGAATAATAAGAAAAAAAAGAAAAAAAGAAAAAAAAACAGGACAAATAGGAGAGAGCCACCTACCCTTCTCCTTTGTGAAAATGCATGCGACCCAGGCTCACGCCTCCACCCATGTTTGACCGCCCACGGCCATCGCTAGAGATCACCATCGACCGAGGCAACCACCTCTGCTAGATCGCCATCCAAGCCTCCATCTTCCAGAGTCGTCACTCCCCCTCTCCCGAGATCCACGCCGCCGCCAGCATACCAGGGTTTTGAAACCCTAAGCCGTGTGATTCCAATGCCTCCAGCCGAGTTAGCTCTCACGACCACCACTGCCGAGCTCCTGGGGTCAAGCGTGACAAAACCCATATCTCAATTTTGCTAATCGATGCCAAAATTGAAAACCCCCAATTCGACGTTTAGGGTTCATGAATTTTGAGCCTTAACCGAGCTTTCGGATAGATTCGAGCATCATTTCCTAAAACGAACACTTAACGACGATTCGTATTGTCGAGAACTTCAAAACGGTATATAATTTGATATGGTTTGGAGGAGTTTGAAATTTCGATTTGATTTTAGGATTTGGAATTGGTTTTGGTTTGTCTACCATTGAAAAGAAGAAGATAGACACGAAATGTACATACTGAATAAAGGAATAAGAAATAGCTAGGTTTTATAACGAGCTATATATAGGTAGATCAGAAATAGAAACAAATGGACTAAATCGATTTGAAAGTTGAACGATAAATGACCCGAAAGGCCCGTTTCGTTCCCGGAACGAAAATGTGTCAACCAATATATGAAAATAGATGTATTCGATATTTTTCAACTCAATGGAACAAGTTTCAACTCCTAATTCCATCGTATGAAGAAGTTAGCTTAAAATCAGCTTATTTCAAATTAATTTCAATTGAATTTAATTAAATTGATTTCTACGTGTTTCGAGTCTGTACGATCAAACGACAAGTCAGGTCGTTATGAATCTTGAAACTTTACAATAATTCACCGTTACGGATCCGATGAAACTGGTTTTATCAAAATCCGAGATATTGGCCAAAATGGCTATTTTTACATTAATTAAATAAATAGATATTAAATCAATTAAATCACTTTTTAAATTTCAAATTTAGTGACCAATAATTTTCATCATTTTTGATTACTTGGACATTTACAATAATTTAGATCAATTTTACATGTCAATTCATTGTTAAATATTACACCAGTTACAGTGTTCAATTTCAACTGTAATTAAATCCAATTAATTAAAATTTAATTCTAATAAATGGATTTAGTTTGATTTCAATCTTTTTATTCAACCAATCATTATTTTATGGATAAAGTTACATTGGTTTATATCTTATTACATTAATATGCTACCATTTCCATCTTTTACCATATTAGTTGCAATATTTCAATTACATCGGATTTTTTTTCAATTTTATTATAATTTAAAATCCCAATAAATTTATTTATCTTTGATTTGATTTTTGTTATTAAATAAATTTATTGTCACATGAGTGTAATTGACATTTCTGTACATTTTATTACATTCCCAATTTGCAGTTATTCTATTAACTCACATTAATGTAACATTTATTTGTAATTGATTAATTAAATTGGTAACAAATAACAATTGTCGCCATTTCTTTTTTAATAACATTTGTAAGTTTATTATTTACAAACAAATGTTATAACAACTTACATTATGCTAATTCTATCCAGTTTCAATTTATTGCACATTATTATAATTAATTTACAATCTATCACCAATTATAACTCTTTAATCATTTCAACTAATTGGAATTACATTTAAAGCAGTTATCAATTACCTTAATTAATACTATTACATTTCATTCCAGTTACATTTTTATTATTAAACCGCAAATTTTTATTCCTTCCAACATTAAATCACAAAATCTTATTAAAATAACTATTTTTTTAATTATCGAAATTTACGGGTCGTTACAGATGATGTATATTGTTCCACTGTAATCTGTGACTCTGATTCTAATTTATCTATATTACATACTCTTTTGAATATTTTTAATCGACGTGTTTATTACTTTGTATTAATTCTCACACGCCAAATTGTTAGTTTTGATCCTCAAAAAGGTAAATAAGACATGTCAGTGTTAGTATAAAGATATATTCACATTCGATCGCCCTTAACCAGCTGTATTCTTCAAATTAGCAGACGACATTACTTGTAATGTTCTTTGCTAAACTAGGCATTGTGGTGGGGTCATTACAGCTTGGTATCACAGCTGGTTCAGAACATTATGGAATATAAATTGCATAGAGTCGTGATGTAGACCTAAATGACATAGAGTCTCGTCCCTTGGATGTGTAGTTGTTAATAATTTAATTAACTATTTAGGAATAGGAATATAAATGATTATTGGGAATAATCATTGGGATGTATTTCAAAATCTTTTGGTAATACTATATAACTTATTGTTATGAAAATATTGGAACCCACTTCTATAAAGAGCGAGTTTTAAGGGATATTATAAATAAGTAGATGACTTGGAATTAAATTGTTGCGTCCTGATTTGTTAACGATCGGATTGCGCAATGGAAGCTTGAAAATAGATGTCCGCTGAAGGCGATCGTTTGTTTGTTTGATTGAAATGTATGTTGTTTGCATCAATGGATGTTTGACTGTTTTGAAAATTCTAAATAATTGTTGAATTAGTAGTTAGTAGGAATTTTCATCTGAAAATTTAAAACCTGCTCGATATTAATTATTAAACATTACGGTATCTTCATTAGTGTAGCTACCGCAAAGAAATTGATAGCTTTGCTTTGATGTATTATAAGACTTTGATGGATGAAATATAATTTGTAGGTATACCAACTAAATACTTACATAATCATTATTTATTTAAGAATTATTTTTATGAAAATCGTGAGATGGATTAAAAGAATTTTAATAAAATCAAGTATCCATTTGAATTAAATTATCTGTGATAAAGAATATGCATATGAGTGAAATTATGTTTATTATAAGTAAGAAAATTTGAATAGGTATAAGAATATATGTATATCTTATAGAAAATTAATATTGTATTAAATTCCGTTGAGTGCTTTAAGAATTCTGGTCGATGCGCCCGATCAACATTATCGATAGGAATTCCTAAACACTAGGACGAGACATTCACACACAGTGTTTTGGACAATATAATTTCAAAAATAATATTTAGTAAGTATATATTGTTTTGAAAGGAAGATAGAAAATTGAAACATGTTAACTGTTATACAGAATAAAGAGAATAATTTGGGAAAATGTTTTTAAGATCAAATAATATTTTATGGAAGTATATAAGCTATATTTCGAAAGGAGGCCTATCATAAGATATTTTGAAATAAATATATATAAGACTGTGCATTATTGGAAGGAACTTATTTTGGTTTTATATATATATATACATGTATATATATATATGAACAACTTTGCTTGAAAAAAATATTCATAAGTGAGTATAAATAAATCATATGAATTTCTGAAAATTATCTGACTAATTTAAATTATTTTTATGCATACTAAAGTGACTATAACCTCTCTTTAAAATTATAGTGAAACTAATATAAACATTATAAATTGCAGTGAGTATAATACATCTTGTCTTCGTTTTTAATATATCTTCTTTCAATAATATTAGTGCTCCATATACTATACTTGTTTGCAGGGATTCAGTCTCAGGTAGTAAATTTAGTTTCACCTTTCTCAGTCGATATATAGCTTCGGTAATTTGATCATTGCTTAGTATATCAATCTATTTTTGATTGTACAACTTATATATACACATATATGACTTGAATTTTACTTAAATTTAATTGTTTATCTAAAATTTAATCCCTAAAAGAATAGGATATAAATCGAATTTAAATCTAAAATCCAAGATATTGATGATAAGTATATATGTATTTTGGAATTTGATTGTTGTTTTATTCTTACATACCTGAACTTGAACACTGATGAACCTAAGGCAAAGCTCTTGTTGTGTCATTTTGAAACTTCTTATGTTATATTATTAGTAACATTGAAGGACATTTAAGCATAAATTAGTTGTGTTGGTTTATTTCAGAATTCAATTGTTTACTTTATAATCTGAATATTGAGGACCTTAAGATACGACCTTCACTGTGTTTACTTTGCAGTTTGTTTGTACTATATTGGAAGCAACCTTGATGAACTTGACACTGACCCCTACTATGTGTTTATTTTGAATTCAAAAATCTTGTTGCATATCTTTAATTGATTCAGGTCCTTGACCCTGTATTACTGTATACATGTGATGCCTTATATGTTCATGTCAATTGCCTATGCCCCTGTGTCTCTGCACTGTAGTTACATGTTGTTTCAGTTGCTGTGTGATTTGTTTTGGGAATTCATTTGTTGGCTTGTTCACTTGTTTTGAACGATATGTTGAGTTGCTTGGTCATAACACGATGTATGAGAACAAGATATTCTGCTAATCAAAATAGAACTAGATAGAAATGGTTAGTTCAATTCAGTAGCAAGTAGAAGAAATAGAAAGCCTGAACTTAGTTATAACATGTTTCTGGTTTTGTGTACTGTGGCATGTATTTACGTTTAAAAGGTAAATAGCAGCAAGTATTATAGTTTTTAATCCATGCACTTGCAAACACTTATGTTTAAAGGCATATAGCAACAAGCATATAACTTGGTTATTGTGACATGTTCTGAACTTAAAGACCCCGAACACCTAAATTTTGTGACTGAGATCATTTGGTAGCCTGTATTCATGATACAGTTGATGGGATTAACATTAGATTGCAAAGTTAGTTGCTGTAATATATATATATATATATATATATATATATTAGTTACCTCTACTCATGTTATTGCATTTACTTACAATTGTTTGAACTTAGGGTATTTTGTTTCTTAGTTATGAAACCTGAAATAATGAAAGAGTAATATGATTGACCATGAAACATGAAAATTGTTGCCATGTTGATTACTATCATTTAGAACCTGAAATATGAAACATGAATTTATTTAAGCTAATTATCATAGTTACGATGGTTGACAAAATATTTGGTTCTTTAAAAGTTTCATACAAAAATCATTTTGAAAAAAGAGATGAATTATATTATGCGAGAGAAATAAAATGATTTGGATTCGGATATTTGGATAATAATAACAATTGTTGTGAAACCAATGTTAAAGTTTAATTTTCTTTTACATTCATTTACTTAACTGAAATTATGTGGTTTCTGATTATATCATCCCCCTCTTGAACTTAATTTCAGAACCTGCTACTGCTCATAGGTTAAGTAATAAAAGCTAGTATATTATTTTTTTTCTATGAAATGTGTTTCTAATTTCTATGTTACTTAAAAAGTAGAAACCTTAAGAGCCATTCGCAATTGAATGTTTGAATGAACTTTGGACTATGAATCAATTTCAAACTCCCCGTTGTTTGAAAGAAATAGTGACATAAAGTTAAAAAAATTATATCGTGACTTAGAGAATGATATGGTATTCTCTAGAATATGAAAGACGTATTAGAAGCTTATGGGTTCATTTTGAATTGAGAATAGATACACGAAGGCTGTGGGGATTGGTATGTGGCGCAAACTCGCTCTAGCTCGCATAAGAATTTAATAAATTGATTTAAAATGCTAAATAAAAAGTACACTTTTGGATTAAATACAGAAATGATAGAAATATTGTTATATATTGTGTTTCCGACCGTGTGGTAGATGTACATTATTTATATTATATTTTTGAAATTGCAAATGACTCTCCGTACAAAGGAGACGCTGGTGAATTTTTCAAAAATTTCGACATTAAGAAATATTTTCGATATTTCTTCTTATTCGTATTCAAAGTTAATCAATAAATGGTTCAAGTAAATTTATAACATATGATAAGGTCTAATTATAATATGAACATAAGGGAATTGCTTGTTTCAACTCGGTTATAGAATTCAAAAGAGAATTAACAGTTGAGTGTATGTGACATCTCTCTATAAGAAATTGCAAGGATACAATTTTCATACGAGGGAAGATCTGTAACAACCTGGTTTCGAACTCATAATATCATATGAATTGAACTAGAATAGGAGTGTTTAAATTCAAATTTGAAAATTTTATTTTTGGAATCCAATTATTATACATTAACGTCTACTTAATAAAAGATTTTGCTATAAAAAAGAATAGTAATTTAAATACCTAATAAATTCATTTTAGATAATATATTAAAATTTTAAATGAAAGATTTAATAAATATAAAATAGTTTAAAGTGTAAATAATTTTATATACTTGGAATTGAAGAAAAGAAGTTCTATTCGATATTCAATAAATCAATAAGTTGACGAAGATGAATAAATCTATTTTATATCAATACAGTGAATAATTGAATAGAATGAGACAATATCGAATCGAAAAATTATACAATTTAAAATTATATCTTGTCAAATGAATTGTAAACCAATTTAAATTAAACCTATATATATATGTGTGTGTGCGTGTGTGTGTGTGTGCGGTGGGGATAAATAGTTAAATTTAAGTACAAAAGGGAAATAAATAAAAGTTAAACCAGCCCATTTATACTCATTCTCCCCCAAACCCAAGCCACTATGTACCCATATTTACAAAACACGTTTCCTTTATCCAAAAAATCAAACTGACCATTTTTCCCCTAATTTCACAAAATCAAATTGAAGAAAAAAAATAGCATATGCGATCTAACCACACTACGATGGCAACCAGAGACAAGCACGTTGATGGCTGGAGCGACGATGTTGCAAATGGAGGTGCACGTGGTTGGTGATGACAGCAGTGGCGAGCATGATCTGGTGGCGTCTCGTACTGCGACTTCGACGGGAAGGTGATGATGAACAGCGGTGACTGAGGCAAGGTCATTACAACCTGGAACGACGTTTGCGACTCATGAATTAAGGGAAACGATGATGTCTGATTATGCAGTGGAGGTGGTTCAAGTAGACGAATGATGATTTGTGCTGAGTTGGGTAAAATCGTTGAAGTGAGAATTCAAGTATCGTTTAAGGTGAGTTGTCCTCAACTCACATTGCCATGTCCAAATAACTATATTATATCCCTCTTGTATGCTTCGCTTGGCTTAGGAATCACGTACGAATTGCCTAGAATTTTAGTAGTGATTGGATGAAATAATTAAAATAAATTGCATGCTATGAGTGTAAATCGGTCGATGGATGAAATAGTTGAATTACAAGTTCCAAATATTTGGTTGAAGCGATAATTAAAAATGGATTAAATGATTGAGTTTCATGTTAAGACTGTATTGTTCACTGCAAGTTTGAGTCAATGGCTGAAATTGCATACAATGTTATATAATCGGAGTTTGCTGGAAAGCAACTCGGATTGATAAACAATTCAGTATTATGGAATTATATTTTATATAGAGCATGTTGGATTTATTGTTTGAATTATTTAAATGTTTTCAAATGAATTTCAAAATTGAGATTTTTTCTATTTTGATCCTTATTGGAATTTAGTTTATAAAATATATAGTTACATGATATTATCCTCTTAACTATTTGTTTACTTAAAATGTCCAATTAATTTTTTAAAAGGTAAGTAATATTTATTCACAAAAGTCTTTTTAAAAAATTATTATTTATAAGTATATAATTTTGAAAATGCTTTAGAGGCGAAAATAAGATATGGTATTAATTTGGAAAAAAATGGTTATGAAAGTAATAAATTCGATTTCAAATAATTTTAGCTATAAAAGCTGTTTAAATGATTTTAGAAAGAGTTTGAAAGCCTTTGGGAAATTATATCTTTATTTGTATGTATATGTATTTAAATAGATTTTTTTTAAAATAAAATAAGTTGTCAATTATGAAAAGAAAAACTTTGTTTTAAAATAAATTTAAGTAGGATTTTTAAGTTTATAAATGGTATAAGGTTTTAAAGTGTTAATGAAGTAATATTATATATATCTATATAAATTTGAAATAAAGTGAACTATCAATTATTAAAATATTTTTTTGATGCAAAGACCCAATAAAGGAATTTTATTTTAAGACTTAAACTTTGTTACTCTTTTCTTTATATATATATATGTGTGTGTGTGAGAGAGAGAGAGAGAGTTATTGGATTTTAAAAATGATTTTGGAAATTTTTTATATCTTGGTATGTATGAAAATTAATTTAAAACTCTTTAAATTTATTTATTATGGATTAATAAAGGTGCGAAGTTTAAAAGTAAATTATATATAAACTATTTTAGAAATCATTTTCTATATGATAAAAATTATATTAATTACTTTCAACCTATAAACTACAGTTAGCTTTTATTTTATTTAGATTTTGGCTATTTTTATGCAAGTTTGAATTAGATTTCTAATGAATTTCGTGATTTTCTATGAAGTAAAGAATTTCAATAAATAATTGAATCATTGGGTGGTGTGGGACACTTTGTACAATTCTTTCGATTATTACTATAATTTATTAAATATAATTTGAGTGAAAATTACTAGCTTTTAGTAAATACTTGAATTTACTTTTTTGTATGAGACAATTAGTTAAATTCTTGTGATTACTAGAGTGACAGTTATTAATACTTAGAGTGGTTTTATCCTAGGGTGTTTGGATTTTATTTGAGACCGATAAATCCTCGAGTGACCATGACTCATTTTTCATCGACCTAAGAGTCGATTCATTTTTGATTTGGGTAGGCAGACCTATTTCTTATGGTTATGTCTGTTCCGGTATAACATGGCTGTCCTTTTTGTTGTTTAGATAGACGTTATATTACAGCCCTATCTGTTTATTTCACAGTTGGACAATGTTTACCTATTATATTCATTAGCTAAATTCATATAGTTTTGTCATAAACACGACTACTTATTCCTTATAGTTAGGAGTCGGGTTTTTACCTAATAAACTATTTCTTTTTATTAGACTATTGCGCTATGTGGCATGGTTTATTTATTTTAGCTAGTCCCCGTATCACATTGTATCATACTTATAGTTGACTACCATTATTATTTCATTACCGATGATTATTTATTCAGAAATTTTAATATGGATATTTTGTATCCTTTATGGCTCTGAGGAATTTTGAATTGGTTATCACCATATTTTGAGATGATAGTCTATTGAAACTTGATATGTAATTATGAAATGGTGATTTGTTAGATATGCCTTATTGAGTATTTGTTTTAGGCATATTTTATTTATGACTTATTCGGTTATTATTATAT
This sequence comes from Allium cepa, assembly GCA_030765085.1. Taxonomy (NCBI): domain Eukaryota; kingdom Viridiplantae; phylum Streptophyta; class Magnoliopsida; order Asparagales; family Amaryllidaceae; genus Allium; species Allium cepa. The sequence continues at coordinate 948,986,786 of CM060934.1, read as the reverse complement.
TAAAATTGTGAAATCTGTATTTATTGGTTTGATATGCCTTTTATGGATTTTTAGGTTTTAGGCATATTTTGAGATGACTTATTTTGGGGTTAAGTCATTTGGATCTATAAAGTAGTGAATTTAATTAATATGCTTTATTATGTTTATTTTTTCGGCATATTTTATATGGCTTACTATTTTAGGTCATAAAGTTATGATATTATTATCTCACCTTTCATTAGATATAGTCTGGCCCGTTTATTATTTTAATACTCGAGTCGGGCCAAGACTTTATAGGTACAGGGACTTATTAACCTTTGGATTTTGGGCTAGCATTGAAATAGACTATTTTGATAGTTTTAGTTTACTTCACACTTGTATATATATTGATGGTTAAGGTTTTATGTCACCTATATTATATAGTAGTGACTTTGTACCTCATACAAGGTTTTGGATATGATGTATATATTTATGTGGATTTAGTATCGATGTTTTATAGACTCACATTCTATTATGTATAGGATGATGTATATTATTCCTGTTGTAATCTATAACTCTGATTCTAATTTATCAATATTATATACTGATCTACATATTTTCAATCGGTGTGTTTATTATTCGTATTAATACCGCACACGTCAATTTTTTAGTTTTGATCCTCAAAAAGGTAAATAAGATGTGTCAGTGTTAATATAAAGACATTCACATTTGATCGTCCTTAACCAACCGTATTCTTCGTATTAGCGAACGACATTACTTGTAATATTCTTTGCTAAACTGGGCATAGCGGTGGGGTCATTATTCACAAACAAAACTAAAAACCCTATCGAGCTTGGCCGACCAACATTAAGGAGATTCAAGATTAAGAAAAGCTAGGATTTAAGTAGAAAGCTTAAGCAAATTTGTAAATGCACGTGTAACTTCTTATATGTATGCACATGTTATGTGCATGTATATATGCACATATATGTCTCATTTGACAAACCATGGTGCAACGTCGATTACACCTTCCATTTGATAAACCGCTAAACATCCGAAATCCAAATTCCGGTCATATTTTTACTTCTTTGTCCAACTATTTATTTATGTAAAAAAAAACTTGAAAATAAATTTCTTATCATCTTTAAATAATTAAAATAATATTATTTAAGCTATAAAATCATATTAAATAATATTAAAATCCATTTATAAAAATAGTCGATTTACCAAAAATGTGACGAAGTTTATATATTTTTATAAAACAAGTTTATATATTTATAAAACCATTATAAATCACTTATTATAATTGTATAATAATTAAATGGATTATTCATCATTTAAAACAATTATCGGAATATGTAAAATTAAGTAAATATTCCAATTCAAAGTGATTAAATTATGGATCGTTACAAAATCGATTTTCGAACACATAAAGAATCACTTCTAAAACATCAAATAATGAACTCAGGAAGAGGTTCGATGAGGTAAAGGCAGACTTAGGAAGCTAGGTGGCTCATCGGGCGAAGCAGTTGAGGAAATGACGCACGAGCCGGTGGTTTTAGTGATTGGGTGGCACCTGCCTCAGGCTTTGTTGCTTGGGATATGCTATCATCGGTGCACCAGTGGTGCATTGGCCTAGGCAATAAAGCCTAGGCAGAGTGTCGCTTTAAAGGGTTTTTCCAGAAAATCCCGGTGAACATGATGTGAGACTTCGACGTGACTTTGGAGATGCTTTGGGCTACTCGAGAAGGTGGAATTCAAGGCGAGGCTTGGGATTTGGATGCAAGTATAAATGGTGCACAAGTGGTCTACAATGATCAATAAAGCATTCAAGCAAACGGTCGAGGACAGGGGATGCAAGGCACGAGCTATTCCCATACAGGAGTAGTAGGATATTAAGATAGCAATCAAGAGCCAATCAGATATGAGATCGAGACGTGATCGGTTTCACGATTGAGCGTATGATTGGAGGGAGCACATAATCGCAAGGATTCAGTTCTATACTCAAGCGGATGTACGAGCTCACGATGGCAATGACCGATACTAGATAGGGCAAATGTGCAGACAGACAGTTAGCATGGATTCCATGGTTCAAAGCACTGTTGTGCTTGGGTGATCTATTAAGGTTAAAGTAAGTACATAGTGAGGGTATCATGGAGTAGGCGACTAGCTTCGGGTCGTGGTGCGGTTCTAATGCTCTGCATATGTTTAGACTTTTTTTTATATTTTTGGACCAAGATTTCGGGAGGGACCATAGTAGTGCTTTAGGGGTACTTGTACCCAGTAGCGATAGCATAGATAAAGACACTAGGGAGCACTGTAGTGGCAGGGTTTTCATTATTATCAAGAGAGTGGCTTAAGTCTATATCGGGGCACTTGTATATAAAAGATATCATATGAGGATGCTTAGTTCCATTCGTAAACTCTCAAGGGTAAGAATGTATATAAATCCAAAAGTTATATAAGGTGTAATTGCACCATTTAGTATGGGATGATAGTAGATATTCTCTATTTGGCACATTACTATGTTGTGCTTGTGCTATACTTGTTGATTGACACTATTATTTTGTGTAGCATGATAGTCTTATATCCTGACACTTGTATATGGGTACCTTCATCCTAGTATATTATTATTATGCAGCAAAAGAGTATGTTATGGTATGATTACAGAAAAAGAGCATGTTATGATATGATTCCTTATTTTTAAGATGGGTTTACTATACTTGTTCATGGGCAGTCCGGATTATCCCTAAGCCATGCTTGTGGAGAGGGTTGGCTGTGATTTAGTAGTTTCCTATTTATTTTTATATAGTTTTGATGTATAATCTTTTGAGATAGTTCCCCTCATATCATTTTAAGTTAGATCTATGTTTTGGTTTTGTTTATTTATGTCATAACAACTCTTGGGTACTCAATTGAGTAGTTTAGAAGTCAAATGCTTAGGTATACAGTATCAGAGTGTGTAGTTGGAGCATTTTAGAGGCATGGCATCGATATTTGGATATGTATACTTGATATTTTTGCAGTTCATGGTAGATCTGTTATTATTTTATCAGATATTTATTTAAATCTCTATTTTATTGGGAGGTAATGTATTTTGACTTTCTGTATTGATATTTATTTACCAATTGCTTCCACTAGTATGTCTCTTATATATCGTTTATCCTATTCTGTTCATGTATATTCAGTATATTATACCTTATCATTCCATTGTGAGATCTTATCTATGTGTTGGTATGGTATTATATTTTAATTTTACCCCAACAATCTATCTTGTATAGTATTCGAAATTCGGGCATTGTTGTGACGTGTTGATTTTGGGTATTTTGAAGGATTGGCTATTATATGCTACATGAAAAAAATGAGTGAATAAATGTTCTGAGATCAAACTGGGAAGAACATAGAAGTACATGTGGATGATATACTAGTAAAGTCTAAAAAAGAGGACGACCATATTGAAGACTTGAGCGAAATGTTTGGAATAATGAGGAATATAAGATGAAGATGAATCTGCAAAAGCGCTATTTCAGAATCCAATCTAGGAAGTTCTTTAGGGTACATCATAAGTGCACGAGAAATAGAAGCTAATTCTGACCAAGTCAAGGTATTCAGGGATATGGCACAACCAAAAACAAGTAAAGAGACGAAGGGAATAACTGGACGAGTTGTAGCACTCAATCAGTTTATATCTACAGCCATTAATAAGTGTATTTCTTTCTTTGATGTGACCATGAAACGAAAAACCTTTGAATGGATGGAAGATTGCAAAAAACTTTCCAATAGTTAAAAGACCAATTGGAAAAACCACCGATAATCTCTAGCCCAATGGAAGGAGAAGACTTGTTGTTATATATGGCAATATAAGAACATTCGATTAGTTTGGTCTTGATCAGAGAAGAAGGCAAAATTCAATCCCAATATGTTATACAAATAAGAGGCTAAAGGTCGTCGAAACTAGGTATACAGTCATGAAGAAACAGGTTTATTGCTTACTATTATTGTCATGAAAATTAAGTCATATTTTCAAGCGTGCCCAATCAACGTTTTGACTAATTATCTACTAAGACAAGACCTTAGGAAACCCAAAACATCTAGAAGATAAATAAATTAGGCTATGGTGTTGAGTCAATACGATATTGATTATCTATGCCGAGTGTTAGTTAAAGGACAACCCTAGGCCATTTTGTAGCGAAATACACATGATTTATTAAGGAGCACCTAAAGAAAGAAAAGAAGGTTGAATCAAAGTGGTAGTTATCCGTACATGGAGAATCAAATGAGCAAGGAGCATGGGCAGGTTACATAGCGGTTACGCCTGATGGGCATAGGCTACATTACATAATGAAGTTGAGACTTTCTACAACTAATAATGTGGTCGAGTATGAATCTATGATATAGTTTAACCGTAGCCCAACAGCCAAAGATCCTAATAATTGAGATATTTAATGATTCACAATTAGTTGTTAACCAATTGGAGAAGATATTCCAAACCAAGGATGCCCAGTTAGCTTGGTATGTAAAGAAAATCCATGAAATGCACATTTAGTTTGAAGACTTTTCTATACACCAAATATCAAGGGAAAAGAATGCACATGCGAATTCTTTGGAAAATTTAGCAAGTTCACGAGGGCGTCCGAAGTCAGAATTGTTCCATTGGATTTCAACAAAACCCTAGTATTAAGTCAGAAAAGGGAGAGTTGAATAATTAAGGTACCAAGCCCTCTCATATACCACAATTGACGGAATATTATATAGAAAAGAGTGCTTGTAACAACCCATATTTTACGCATCGGATGATCGTAAAATATATTTTTAAGGTCTTATGACTCTAAAATTTTAGGAAATGACTACTCGGGACATGCCTTTAGAATTTTTGTCAGAGTTTAGACCTAGAAATTATTGTAAGTCCTATAACTTTTGATAGAATCGAACTAGGGCCTGAAATTACTCCCATTAGATCAGGATGATGGCTTCTCTTTCCGCACTTTATGGTCAAATAGGAATATGGATTTATCATTTAGAAGATATAGCCATTTTAAGTTATGTTTGCTGTTGGATAGATTAGTAGGCAATTAAACTAAGCCCATACTTACGTCCATTAACTCATCGGATGTAATTGAAGAGATTAGAATGCAAAAATTATAGGGAAAATAAGGCTAATCTAACAATCACACCAATAAAAGCATGCACAAATAGAAGAAGACAAGAATTTATTGTGGTTCAGCATTATAGCCTGCGCCCACTTTGAAGAGATTGTTGTTTATTCATGATTCTCAACTGAATTACAATGATATAATAGCTAGTACTCGAGTTATAATGGAGTTTCAGCAGAGTGACAACATATAGGCTTTCCAAAAGTCCCTTTTCTAGATGCGTATGGCTGCTATTTATAGGCATAGGCTGAAAATATCTCACCTAGATCTCGGAGGACTTCTTTCACGTATGTGGGCCTACAGGATCGAGTTTAGGTGGTTTAGACTCGATCTGGGAGCGATACGAATGGAATTCGTATCGATCCAGAATTGAACCTTTTTGGCTGAAATTTATCTAGGACATTCTTGATGTTGTAAACAGGCTCCTGTGAAAATTTGGTGGCATTTGGACTTGTAGATTTTGAGTTATGATCGCTGCAAGTTTGGATTTGCATGACATTGACGTCTTCATATCGATACTATTCGCATCGGTCTTGTGTGGCTCTGTTCGTATCGATGCTTGCATGCTACTTTGTATCGATGGTTGGAGGCCGCCTTCGTATCGATGCTTCATGTTGCCTTCTTCATATCGATCGATGGTTCTTGATGTTCGTATCGATGGTGGGAGATCAATACGAGATGGATGGAGGGAGACCGATATAAAATGGACATTGGTTGATGGATACGAAGTGTTGTTAACATGATGGATACGAAGTAGCTTCATTTTGATGGATACGAAGGAAGTTAGTAGGTGATGGATACGAACTAAATCTCTATTGGGGAATGGATATGAAATTGGATGGATACGAATAGAGTTGGATTTCTCAACCTTGATCGATCAATATCTTGAACATACGAACTCCGATTGACTTGAAATTTTGAATCTTGGCTTTCATAGCTTTGTTGGTCCTGTCATATCAATTGTAGCTCGATCTGGACTCAGGAAAAATTTATCAGTATCCATAGTGAACCTATGTATAACTGATCTCCGGATGAACTGTCATTTGGTTTTTAGTTAAGTTCTTGGTGTCACGGCCTTGTCAAAAGGCGTGATAACATTTTCCCTCCAAAGTACATCTTGAGTGAACATGATGTGCTTTGAAAAGCTGCATCCTTCATTCTGAAAAAGTTCTATCCGATACAGTGAGTAGTTGCTATATTTTTGTCAAAAATGTAACCTTTGATTGACCTTCGGTGATGTAGATGTCAAAGTGTTGATTATCAATGATCATGCAGTGTTTTGTTGTAGCTGAGTGTTGAGCACTAACAATTTTTTGTTCATCGTTTTGATCATCACCAGGTAAGCATTCAATTCCTTTTAACTTCGAAAATTAAATGTTAGTTTAGCATACATGCACATATGTTAACTTGACTCCTATTCATGTTTGCACATTTTTAGATCGTTATCAAGTTCTTCAGTTTTTGTTTGGATTGAGTTTCGTATCGATCCTCTTCTGGGTCAATGTGAAATTTGAGTTGTTACAACGTTCTATGGTTGTTTTAAGTTCTTCCTTTGTATCAATCCTCTCCTGGATCGATCTGAGATGTTGGAATATATGCTTCGTATCGATGGATACGTAATATTGGGTATCGGATTGATGGATACAAGAGTAATGCTTTATATCGATGGAGTTGAATGATCTAGACATAATCATGCAGTGATGCTTCACAGAGGATATGCCATTTCTCATTCCTTTATTCAAGAAGAATCCTCGATTGTGGATAGTCTTTGGTAGGAGTCATTCATGATTCCTTTCTAGATCCATCTCTAAGATCTAGTTGATTTTCATATGTCAATGCTTGGCATAATAAGTATTTCAACTGGGACAGAGTCTTTTTGCCGCACATTTCCAGAACTGACTAGCTTGGCCGGTGGCTTGGTTTTTCATTTTGTTCTCTAAGGATGTCTATAATGGTGTAATTCTCGAAGTCAGCTAGTAGCTTTTGGATGCAGCTAAGGTGAGGAACAAGACGTTGCCCCTAGTCTGATAATCCTCCCTGCCTTAGCATACCACTAATCCGAAATCACCTAAGATATGTAAAGTTTCCACTCCTAGTTTTCTTGTAAGTTTGAGCGTGGTGATCAAGGCTTCATAGTTAGCTTCGTTATTTGTTGTTGTGAAGTTGAGTTTCAGGGTGTAGCATATCAATCGTCCCTTGGGAGTCATTAACGCAACTTCAAGCTAGAAAACTGATTATTGAAGGTTCCATCTATGTATATTCTCCATCGGTTGGACAGTTCTCCACTGCTCTTCGCATAGTCGTCTAAAGTAGTGAATTCAGATATGAAGTATGCTAATTATTTGGCCAAGGATAGCTCTTCGAAGGAGATAAGTGATATCAAATTGGCTTAGCTCGATACTCCATTTGAGTAACTTTTTAGACATATAAGGTTGCTATTAGACCTATCGTAACGGCTAGTCGATATAGACATTAACGGGGTGAGCTTGTCAATAGCTAGCCTTCATTATATACTAGTTTTTGGATTATTTTCTGTTCACATAGCATTGCGATGCTTATGGCGTGTTGACAAGGCCCAATTGAGGTATAGATCTTCGCGATCCAACATCTTGGGTAAAATGGGAGGTCTCTCTGAGCGATCTATTAGAGCTGCATTGTTTCCTCAGAACATGGATGACTCTAATCGTCAAAATTTTTCGACATTAGCCTCAATCCCATGAGAATTGATGATGAAACCCGAGAATTCTTCTTATACAATGTTGAAAGAGCATTTCAAAGGGTCAAGTTTCATTCTGCAGTTGTTGGAGAGCACTGAATATCTTTGCCAAGTCATTGATGTGGTCGTTTGATGGTCGTGATCTCACGAGCATATAACCACATATACTTTCATCGATCGATCGATCTGATTTTTGAATAATCTGTTAATCGTCTTTTGGTAAGTAGCATAAGCGTTCTCAAGTTTGAATCCAAGAATTGTAGCATAGCACTATAGGCCCGGGTCAGTAATGAAACAGTTGTATTCCTGGTCTGGGACATGCTTCAGTATCTAATTGTATCTGGAGTTTGCGTCCATGGATGAGAGTAATTCATGTATGATGGTCGAGCCCATTAGTTGGTTGATTATTGGAAGTGGAAAGCTATTCTTTGCCATGCCTCATGCAAATCTGAGTAGTCAACGTACGTCCACCACTCTCCGTTTGTTTCTCTCATAAGGATTGGATACTCATTTTGGGTAGAGGACATCGTGGATAAACCTATTGGTTTTGAGTAGATTCGCCTCCTCTTTAAGTGCAGCAAATCTTTCTAGATCCATGTCGCTTTGTTTTTATTCACCAAGACATTTAATGCAGGGTTCTCAATGGTTGATGAGAGTCCATATATATATATATATATATATATATATATATATATATATATATATATATGAGACCGAGTCCAAGAGAACACATCAAGATTCACCTAAAGTAAAACAGTTAACTCTTTTATCATTATTGCGCTGAGTTGTGATCTGATCTTTAGTACTCGTGATGGATTGTAGGTACTTAATATGCTTATTTGGAATGGTTAATGATTAGCCTTATAGGCATGTTGAATCAAAGGCTTAGTAGAGTTTAGCCCTGTATTGCGTGCTGCTACATAACTGGCTCCAACTATGATTTGAATATACTTGTGTTTTCAAGCAATGCATTTTCCATTCAATGTACTCATGATCCATTGCTCATCGGAAGGGTCAGAATGATAATCAGTTGCCCATAAGTCCGGGCGTCGATCTAATGATTCTATCCCCAAGCATCCTTTCGGTCGTAACTTGAAGTTGTTATAAATACTAGGTACGAGCTATAGGATTGAGTAGTCATATCCAGCTCTTGGATGATCAAACTCGTGCCCCTATTCTTGGGTTGATGGATGTATTGTGCGAATGATCGAGCCTAGCTTCTGTTGTGTTCATACTGTAGTCCAAGCTGTAAGAGTCAAAGTTATTTGATAAACAATCAAATTACATTCATCTTATTTCTCACGCGTGCCCCCAAGTCTAGGGAATATCTCGATAAGTGGCAAGGTAGATAATTTCCGCTTTAATTTCTCATCTTATCCCGTTAAACCATGGGATCGAGTTAACCGATGGAAGGCTGAGTCATGCCTTATCCCGCATTGTGTCCTAGTTCTTTCCTCTAGGCAGAATACTTCGTTGCCTCGCCGACATTCAAACTTGAGCTAAGTTCTGGATGGTAATGACATTCACTTGCTGCTTATGTCGCCATACTCTAGGCAGAAACTGAAGAGTGAATCATCCAGTCAGATCCAATGCAGGATTGATGCTTCCCTTATCGAATTTTGGGCAAGAATCGGTATGCGAACGTTTAGGTTGCACTAGTTTTAAATTGCACTTTTATTCGGATCATAGTAAGAGTCAATGAATGAATGAATGGTCACGTTGCATTCATTTGGAGTTGGGCAATCAACCACGTCCATTTCGATTTACGTTCTCTCGTCGGATCTAGAGATAAAGACAGGTCAAATGCAGTCAGGTCATGCTCATCTGTTCTTATGCTCTTCCTGATGAATTGAAGGAAGGTGATGGAGGATGGATGGTCAAGTTACAGTCATTCGTGGTTCTATCCATGCTCCAGTGGTCGAAGGTATTCGATGGATGCTCAGGTCACATCGATTTGTATTCGTAGAGGATCGATATTGACCGTTGATTCAGCGACACGATGTAGAATGCTCAGACCTCATTGCCTATCGATCCATTGGTATGATATGAAAGGCGCAGATCGATATTGTCCGTCGATCCAGTGGTATGATATAATTGGTTTTCCGTAACTTCGGGCGTCACTCTAATTGGTTGGCATTAAGGCCTCCATGTAGTCGTTGCCTTAAGTTGTAAAGGATGCTAAGCTGGCGATGTAGCGAGTCACATTTCTCTTCTTTTGGTGATTTGTTCTTCTGCTCCTGCCTTAGGTTAGCAGAGTTAGTTTGTGGATGGTCTAATTGCATCTGTAGTGAGTTCATACTCCTTCCGTCGACTTTAGGTCGGAGTTGGTGAATGAATGGTTGAATTACATTCGTTCATTTGTCTATGCTCATAGTCGCACTCAAGGGATCAGAGTCAGCTGAAGGGCCATTCATCACATCTATTTAATGTTTATACCCCTATCCACACTTTAGGGACTAAGATTTTTTTTATAGAAGATGGTCGGACCGCATTTTCCTCGGTCAATTCCTCTGCCCCCAGGCAAGGGCAAAAGTCAAGGTGTGGTCGATCACATCATAACAACTTTAATTTGATGCTTCTCCCACTGAACTGTAGGAAGAAATTGATTTGCTGATGGTTGGGTCACATACGTCCATGTTGCATGCACAACCCGTTGGATCATAGGCGAGAGTTAGCGGATGAATGGTCATGTCACGTTCATTTGTGGTAGGATGGGCAGTCACATCCATTAGAATAGGACGTTCAACTAGGTCCGTTTTGTGAATATGCGTCTCCCTGTCGAATCAAGGATTATCTTGTAGGGTTAGAGTGGATCCCTATAAAATTATGTTATGGGTCCCTGCCAGGGACAAGAGTTAATACATGGACGGTCGTGTCGTTCCTGCTTAGTGCTAGATGGTCGGATCGCATCTGATTTTTTGTGACAAGTGTACCTCCATGTCAGGGGAAGAGTTGGAAAGCAGATAATCGAACCACATCCGCTTTTTGTACTACAGAACTTGCTGAGGAATCAGAGTTGATAAAAGGGGAGTCGAATCACATCTCTTCTAGTATTTATATTCCAAACCATGCTTTGAGGACTGGAGTTGGCTGATGGGTTGTTAATCACACCCATTTGGTGTTTATACTCCAGTCTGCGCTCTTGGGACCAAAGTTAGTTGATGGGTGGTCATTCGCATCCAGTTGGTGTTTATACTTCACTCCACACTCTGAGGACTTAGAGTTAGTTGATGTTTACACTCCATTCCACATTCTGGAGACTTAGAGTTAGTTGATGTTTATACTCCATTCCACATTCTGGGGACTCAGAGTTAGTTGATGTTTATACTCCAGTTCGCACTCTGGAAATATGGAGTTAGTTGATGTTTATACTCTAGTTTGCACTCTAGGAATCCAGAGTTAGTTGATGGGTGGTCAGTCATACCCATTTAGTGTTTATACTCCAATCCGTGCTTCCAGGACCAGAGTTAGTTGATGGGTATACACCAGTTCACACTCTGGTAATCTGGAGTTAGTTGATGGATGGTCAGTCACACCTATTTGGTATTTTAGGATTATGTCCGCACTACGGGGACTTAAGTTGTTTTACGGGTGGTCGGTCACACCCGTTTTGATGTTTATACTCCAGTTCGCACTCCAAGAATCTGGAGTTAGTTGATGAGCGGTCAGTCATACCCATTTGGTGTTTCACTCCACCACACGCTCTCGGGACCAGAGTTAGTTGATAGGCGGTCAGTCACATCCATTTATGTTTACGTTTATACTCCAGTTCGCACTCCAGGAATCAGGATTGGCCGACAGATGGTCAGTCACATCTGTTTAGGCTTTAGGATTTCATTCACACTCTAGGAATAAGAAGTCAATCAGGTATATGGACGGTTGTATCATATCCACCCTGAGTACGCAAGCGAAGTCGTTAGATGGATGGATCCACCCTCCTCGAGCTTGTAAATATGAAAGACGAGGTCGTTAGATGGACTGATCCATCCTCCTCGGGTTTAGGTTGAACACAGGCGAAGTCTTTAGGTGGACGGATCCACCCTCCTCTAGCCCATGTCCGTAAGTTTATACTCTAGCTCGCACTTAGGGAGCCGAAGTTAGTTAGAGGATTGTTGTGTATCATTCCCTTTGGCTGCAGTGTGATGGCTTGTCCCTGAGCTTGGGGTTTCACTTAGCGAGTGATTGGTGGGATCCCGATTACTTTCCACTTATCTGACCTCAACGAAGGATGAGATTTAGTTTATGGATAGTTGGATCGCATCCATATTCATTTGGATTTCGCTTTTGCCAAGCCTAAGGAGTAAGTTAGTATTCTGGCAAGCTTTAAGCTCGAGCAGAGGAGGGGATGGTCAAACTACATCCACTTTGAGTTGTGCATTTTCCGTTAAGTCGGGTGCAAGAATTGGAGAGCAGACGGTCAAGTTACGTCCACTTTATACTTTGCGTTCTTCCAGTCGAGCTGAGGAAGAGAGTTGAAATGATGGATCATGATGGTTAGTGAGTAGGCAGTCAGTCCTTGATGACTATAAGTTGAGGGTTGGCCCTTGATGAAGTCGGTTTAAGGCATGATTGTTTTGTCGAATCACAGACGCAAATTGGAGGGTGAATGGTCAAATCACATCCACCTTAAACTTCTGTTCTCAGTAACCCCAAGTGTCTAATGTAGATTTGATATATAAATGGTCACATCATGTCCACCCCCCGGTGTGGTTCCGATCTTACTAGGCATCAGATAAAGCATAAGTATTTTGGCAAGCTTCAAGTATGAGATAGAGAGTGCATTATTGGGACATATAGCTCCAAGTCTTTCTCATATCTCCTAATTAAATGGCATAAGCAGATGAGTGGATGGTCGGTTGCATCAACTTTGTACTAGAGTCCTGACCATGTCAGTCTCTCCCACTTTGATGCCTCGCCCCCAAGTCAGGGGCATATAGTAGCTGATGAGTGGTTGAATCATGCTCGTCATAATGATACCTCAATGACTTGATCACAGTCCACGGAGGTTGTTTGGCACCAAACCTTGAGTACTCAGTTACCTGCACCATTTGCAAGTAGTTTAATTCAAGTCAGTCATACTTCGTAATGGAAATGAAATTGAAGTAGAAATAATTCAAAAGAGATCAGATCAAATCTCATTGATAAGTGAAGCATCGTTGTATGCTCGCTATTGCACTTCAGTCCGGCCCTTCTCAGTTGGAAATCTAATGCAAATGGTTCAGTTTGATCAAATTTCTTGATCGATAGGGGTCGGGGGTTCCCCGCCCTTTGCTTTATGGGGCTTGCACATATTGTCAGAGCTATCCTTTCCGAAGCAGCCTTATGGCACTGGTGTCCACGGTAGCCATCTAAAGAAGAGGATTTTTTCGATCTAGGGTATGGAGTAGGTTTCCTCCTTATCTTGCCACAATTATCCTTCATCTATTTCATCAACTCAATATTGGATATGATATGTTGGTGTAGTTGTTGCCAGTTATCCACCAGTTCTCCTATCAAATTCTGGAAATAAGCTTTTGTGATAAATCCATTTATGTATGATGGCAACAATTGGCTATGGATTTTGATCAATTCGTTGGCGGTCATCTTCTTTATTCCCTTCAGCAATACGAGAAATAGAACTGGTATTTCTAACCATGATTGATGATCTTCTTTAAGGAATGAGGGAAGACATCTGCATTTGATGGCATTCATCACTCTTGGCGGAATCTATGTTCCATTCTCACTTCATGAGGTAGTATCAGGGGTTGTATTTCCACAGTAAACTGACATAGTCAACATGTTGAATTTTCATTGGAAAATCTGCATTTAGGATGGTTTCAATGAATAGGTCTCAACTAGGGGAAGATTCTCCAATCATCATTATGATCAGGTTCATTTTATGGGTACGGGGTCTTGTAATACCGGTGAATGATGCATGCATGATTGTCCAACGTTTGAGTGGTTGGAAATTCCGATTGGATGATGAGTTGGTTAAGATGGGCTCATAGATTAGTGATTATTTCTAATTTTCACCCAGGTAGGAGACCTACATAGGGTATTAAGGAAGTCCTCTTGAGGTTGTATGCCATGCTTTTAGTCATATGGACATGGTATGATTAATATGCATGCATTTGAAGATGGTTCAGTGGTGACCAACTATGCTTTGAGTTAGTAGAGTTGACATTGTAGAGCAGTCGTCATATTAGCCATCGTACCATAATTGTCAATTCAGGAGTTTAAAAGCTGGTTAATCGGGGAAAGTTGCAGTCCACCTTAGAAGCATGATATATTAACCAACTCTAGTTCTTGGCATATTAGCTAGGTTCTCCAGCCTTTGGAAGCACCGGTTGAGTAGTATTTCTTTACCCATTCCTTGATTGCAATTCAGCAATTGTTGCTGTAATCCCCTATGTCCCATCCAGTCATAGAACGATCAGGATGTTCCTCTAGTTTTGAATTCAATATGCAGGTGCTCCGTGCTGCGTCTAGGGTTCGGGGGAGTTTTCCCCTCGAATTTTTTTAGCCTCTTTTTGGAAAATTTGGGTCGTACCCGAATTTTTTTTTCTTCGAAATTTCTTATCGTTCTTAGTAATATTTGAACGATACAAATGTGGCGAAATTGAACGATCCGAAAAGTGGGTACTTGGATCAATACGAAAGGCGCACAGTTGGATCGATACGAAATGCACGCAACTGGATTAATACGAAAGTTGATCGATACAAATGTTGATCGATATGAAAACTGATCGATATGAAAAGTGACCGATACGAATGTGGATTGATACGAATGTTGATCGATATGAAAACTTATCGATATAAAAAGTGATCGATACGAATGTGGATCGATCGAATGCTGATCGATACGAAAACTGATCGATATGAAAAGTGATCAATACGAAAGTCTTTCGATACGAATTTTGATCGATACACAAACTGATCGATACGAAAAGTGATTGATATGAATGTTGATCGATATGAATGTTGATCGATACGAAACCGATAGATACGAAAAGTGATCGATATGAATGTTGATTGATAAGAAAGTCAATCGATATGAATGTTGATTGATACGAAAACTGATCGATACGAATATTGATCGATACGAATGCTGCTCGATACGAAAAGTGATCGATATGAAAAGTGATCGATACGAATGTTAATCGATACGAAAATCACCATATTTTATGGATACGAAAATATGGATACAAAAATCACGTTGAATGTTGTTCCTCTTAAATCTGGAGCAATCTCAATATAATAGAAGGAACCACTAAACGATAGATCTGGATCTTCCCCTTAGATTTTTGCAATCCAACGACGGTTGTAGATCCATAGAGCAGGAGAAAAGCAGGGTTTCTCTCAGTGAAAGCACCAAAGTGTTTGCACAAAAATTGGGCATAACACTCATCGGATGTAATTGAAGAGCTTAGAATGTAGAAATTATAGGGAAAATAAGGCTAATCTAACAATCACACCAATAACAACACGCACAAATAGAAGAAGACAAGCGTTTATAGTGGTTCGGCATTATAACCTACGTCCAATTTGAAGAGATTGTTGTTTATTCATGATTCTCAACTGAATTACAATGATATAATAGCTAGTACTTGAGTTACAATGGATTTTCAGCAGAGTGACGGCATAGAGGCTTCCCAAAAGTCCATTTTCTAGATGCATATGGCTGCTATTTATAGGCATAGGCTAAAAATATCTCACCCAGATCTCAAAGGACTTCTTTCACATGGGTAGGCCCACGGGATTGAGTTCAGGTAGTTTCGACTCGATCTGGGAACGATACGAATGGAATTCATATCGATCCAGAATTGATCCTTTTTGGATGAAATTTATCTGGTACATTCTTGACGTTGTAGGCAAGCTCCTACGAAAATTTAGCGGCGTTTGGACTTGTAGATCTCGAGTTATGATCGATGCAAGTTTGGATTTGTATGACATTCTCGTCTTCGTATCGATACTCTTTCATATCGTTCCTGCGTGGCTCTGTTCGTATCGATGCTTGCATGCTAATTCGTATCTATGGTTGGAGGCCGCCTTCGTATCGATGCTTCATGTTGCCTTCTTCGTATCGATCGGTGGTTGTTGCTATTTGTATTGATGGTGGGTGATCGATACGAGATGGATAGAGGGACACCGATACGAAATGGACACTGGTTGATGGATACGAAGTGTTGTTAACATGATGGATATGAAGTAGCTTCATTTTGATGGATAAGAAGGTAGTTAGTGGACGATGGATACGAACTGAATCTCTCTTGGGGAATGGATACAAATAGAGTTGGATTTCTCAACCTTGATCGATCAATATCTTGAGCATACAAACTCCAATTGACTTGAAATTTGGAATGTTGGCTTTTATAGCTTTGCTGGTCCTGTCATATCAATTGTAGCTCGATCGGGCAAAATTTATCAATATCCATAGTGAATATATGTATAAATAATCTCCAAGATGAACTGTCATTGGTTTCTAGTCAAGTTCTTAGTGTCATGGCCTTGTCAAAAGGCGGGATAACAGATGGATCGATGGTGAACGGAGTCGTGAGGATGGTTATCCATAAGGGTGGGTTCTAGGAAGGGTGGCCCATGATAGAATGTTGAACGGTTCTACCGTAAAAGGAAAGGAATAAGGAATGTTCCATGAGGTTGAATGAAAATTTGATGGAGCAAGTAAAGTGCTCGGATACACATGCTAAGGGATCATTGATACATGTAGTGTTCTCTATTATACTCGTAGGCAGGGGTATTGTGAAGACGCTAATTAGGTACTTAAAATTGCTATTGGTGGAATGGATACGTATAACCTAGATTGGTAGAATGGATCTAGTGTCAACTTTGGGCTATGGGGGAGTACATTGAAAACCATAATTTTTCCATTAATCCCGGGCAAACGAATGATCACACGGGTTATCATATATAAGACATACTAAGTGATAGTGAGGATTGTTTGATGGAAGCTAGTCAGTCGCTCTAGGGATGTCACATACTGTAGGCACTGTGGATGTGGATACCTAGGCACCCAACTTTGTACTTAGGATGTAGTACACTTCTATGATGTTTGTAGAGTATTATATTATTGATGTTATGTGCTAACTCTTTGATTGCAGGGATATGTCAGGTATGGTTCGTATACCCTTGTTTCTTACTGTATCGACTTGTATAGTATTTTGAGATTTCTTTTCGCTCGTACCAGACTGTTGTCCGTCTTGAGGTTTTATGCTTTGCTTATTATTGTCTCGGGTACACTTAAATGGGTAGATTATATAGCAGGTCTAGTTGGTACACTATGGATGTGTAGAGGATGAGCAGGATGCGGCTTTCTCATATTATATATGGATTTACATATGCTTATTCAACAGTGCTACACTATGGAGCCTAAATAGTGCTCATTATTATATTTAGAGACAATTTTGAGTTTATTTTACTTGTATAAACTCTATTATTACCTCGTATAACTTTTTGAACCTATGGTCTCTGATATCATGGTTCATTTTAGTTATTACTATCTTGCATATTTTATACATGTGATGTTTTTTAGTGTATTTTATTTAGTGCGTTCTGAGATATACGACATGTTCTGTAATTTTTTCTTTTCTTTTCACTCTTGGCTATCGTCCTGCATCGGTCGGGCACTACAACAACGTACTGCTTGGTTATATTGGGTGTAGGGTGGTCATCACAGTACTCAACACCTTACTTGAGATGTATCACCCCGAAAATAGTGTTAAGAGGGCCCATGAAGGGTTTTGCAAGGATTATTCCAATGGGATAAAATTAGCGAAATTAGGGAATAAGGTAAGGATTTTATTGGCCTTATATAATAGAGGACGCCTTAACCTATATTAAAAGATGTGACATATGTCAAAAGATTTCTAGAATTCCGCAGTTGCCCTTGAGTGAATTTACTATTGTTACTAGTTCACGACCTATTGAAGCGTGGGGATTTGACTTGATTGGGCCTCTTCCAATCTCAAAAGGAGGAGCGAAGTTTGCTGTAGTGGCCATTGATTACTTTACCAAGTGGGTAAAGACTGAACCACTACCAAACATTACCGTTGGAAAGTTTTGAAGTTGTCATCAAAAAGGTAGTCACTAGATTCAGACTTCTAAATAAAATTGTCTCTTACAATGGGATTCAATTTGAAAAACGAAGAATTCATTCATTTATGTGAGGAGAACGAAATTATAGAAAGATTTTCGTTAATAGTTCATCCAAACGCTAATGGAGCAGTAGAGGTAGCGAATAAGACCATTAAGAATGTCTTAAAGAAGCGACTATGCAAAGCCAAAGGAAATTGAGTAGATGAACTTTCCTTCATTTTATGGTCATACAGAACTTTTACAAGAGTGGCTACTAGACATACTCCATATTCTTTGATGTATGAATTTAAAGCCATGCTACTAGTTGAGATTGAGGTCTCTCATGCCAAAGAATTACTTATACCTACGAAATAAATCAAGAGATGAAGAGAGAGTCACTCGATTTACTTAACAAATTAAAAGATCAAGCCATCATACGAACGGTTGAGTATCAATGAAGAATCTTCAAATATTATAATTCAAAAGCGAAAGGAAGATCATTCAGGAAGGGAGATCTACTATTGAGGAGAGTAATTGCAAATACTAAGGATCCTACAAATAACACAATGGGGGGTGATTGGGAAATAGTTATTTGTGAAGTTATTCCTTTGGGAACTTATCGATTGAGCATACCAGATGGAAATGTGATATCAAGGACATGGAATGTTGAGCATTTGAGATAGTATTTCATAACATTAGATGAATAAAATGGATTGTAAAAAGGCCTTTCCCTGAACAATAATCCCTGGACTGAAATACGATATATTTAACTTGACTCCTATCCTAACGAGGTGAGCAAAATTCGTTAAGTAGGAGAACATCTCATATCGGAAAAAGGATAACTAAGCCTTGATCAGATTGTTTGGCCTGGTCAAAGCACCCATCCAAGGGAGATGGATGAAAATCATCTGGCCCTGCCGCAAGGACTGACCAAAGCAACCATTCAAAGAGCGATGGTCAATTAAGCCTTTAAACCTACTACTATGCCTGGTCGAAGCACTCATCCAACAGAGATAGACGAAAAGCCTTTGGTCCTACCGCAAGGCCTGGCCAAAGCAACCATCCAAAGAGTTATGGTCAATAAGCTTTTGATCCCACCATCCGGCCTGGTCGAAGCACTCACCCAAGGGAGACGGATGAAAATCCTTTAGTCCTACCACAAGGCTTGGCTAAAGCAACTATCCAAAGAGTGATGATCAATTAAGCCTTTGATCTTACCTTCAAGCCTAATCAAAGCACACATCTAAGGAAGATGGAAGAAAAACCTTTGGTCTCGGTGCAAAGCCTAGCGAAAGCAACCACCCAAAGAGTAATGGTCTTGAAAACCTTTGATCCAATCGTCGGGACTGATCAAAGCATCCATCCAAGGTAGGTGCATAGAAAAACCCTAACGGGGGATAAAGCCTTCAAAGTTGACCATTTAAACTTATAACATGTTGGAAAAGGGAATCCACTCAAAATTATGAAGAATTCCTATCTTCCACCTATATTTGTTAGTTCTAACAAAACCATTTTCAAAGGGTTTCAAAAAAGGCTTTCCTGTTTTCAAAAGAAATGCTTTAGAAGTTTCCAATAATGCTGTCAGAAATATGAATATTTTCAAAGGATTGCAAAATATCACAATTGATATGTTTTTGGAAATATTTTCAATAAAATGGTTTGTGGGAAGATCATAACTTTTAAGGAAGAAAGTTAACATGATTTAAGAAGAATAGATGATCAGCGATGGGAAATATAACAACAAAGAATGTCAACTTGAGAAAGGAAGAAGCAAGCTTAGAACAAAAGTCTACTTAAGCTAAAGCTTAAGAAAAATTCTTATGGGGGGGGGGGGATTTTACATCCAAAATTCTCGATGATGGATAAGCTATGAAATTATCAAAAGTTGGTACTATAGGACTATCGCACTCTGGAGCTACCATAATTTAAGGGTATCACACTTCGAAGATTTTGCATATTAAGGAATGAATGGTACCAAATATTGAAAGCAAGACACCGCATATAAGGAAATATAGTTATTGTAAGTTAATGTTATAAGCCATCGAAGGGTGATCTCGTGAGGAATTGCAAGTTAATATTATAAGCCATCGAAAGTTGATATTATAAGCTACTGAAGGTTGAAGTAATGAGCTGTCACAAGATGATAGTCATGAACCATCAAGGGTTGGAGCAATAGGATGTCATGAGTTAACATGGTAGAGCTATCATAAGTTGACACCATGAAGCCATCGAAAATTGATAAGAGCTATCGCGTAGTGAACTATCGAAAGTTGAGGGCTTGCAAGTTGAGAACCAAGCAAGATATCATAGATTGATAATAAACGGGGTTGTTACAAGTTAGAAGGAAAACGAAGCTATCAAATATTGATAGATATAAGCAATAACATGGTGATTTAATGAACCATCACAGATTGAGGCATCCGAGTTATCACATGTTCAGTTTACAAGGCTATCACACAATGAAGATAGGAAGCTATCGCATAATGAGATTATAAAGTTATCGCGTGGTGAGTTTATAAGGCTGTCACATGATGGGTTTATAAAGTTATCTTATGGTGAAGATATACAATCATCGCATGTTGAGTCATTAAGCCATCACATATTGAACTTATAAGTCTATCACATGTCGACATTAAATAACTATCGATGATTGATTAATCTATCAAAGGTCAATATTTTTCCAGAGTTGCCATATGTTGACTAATCAAGCTATCTATAATCAAAATTCCAAGACTACTGCATGATTAGTATACTTAAAAGCTCTCTAAGGCAAGATCTCCTTAGCTATCATGTATTGATAATTAATTAAGTTATCAAAGGGTGATTCTCAAAGACTATCGAGTGTTGAGCTATCATATATTAAGGGACAAGGGAACTATCGCATGTTGACAATCAAAGTTGTCAAATGTTGGAAATACATCTTAAATTGATACTCCTATATGCCATGTGGAATCCTTACTATCACATGTTGACCACCAAAACTTTTGCCACGTTAACAAATCCCAATCATCCATTTTCTCCGGATGACAGATATCGTGAATTCAGGGGCTAAATTTTTCTATAAATAAACTTGTACCCCTTACTAGAAAGGGGCGAATTCCAAATTGATCTTCTTCCTTATTTTCATTTTAATTCTTACGTAATAAAGAGAACTTGATTTGTAGCATCAATGGCTGATTTGACCTTAAGGACTTTGTTACTTTCCAACCGAGGACTTTAATAAAGAAAAAATTGCATAATGACTTTGTACGGACTCAAATTAGCATATTTGACTAAGTGTCTTCTCTTACTCAAGTATCCTCAACTCCCTGAAGCCAAGGAATATTAGGTTAGTCTAAGTTCCGACCTAACATTTTATGCTAAAGAATTAAAGTTCTTTTGGATAAATTCTAATGAGGATAATGAGAAGTAGGATTTGGAGGCAATAAGGTAGAATGGGTTTAAGTGAGGTAGAGGAAGAACAAGGGAATGAAATATTATTATGCTCTAAACTATATTATTATATATACATAAAGAAAAATAAAACCTTAAGGTGCACTTTTTATGTGAGAATTTAAGTTGTGTTATCAGTTGGATACATAACTGATCATTATGCACGACTTAATATTTTGTTATGCCACGTGCTTTTGATTTGTACAACCCATGATTGTGTCACATTTGAGGCAATTACAATATGCTGATCTGGATGTTGACTTGACTCAGGGTCGTCCCATTGGGTTTCCCTAGGACAACTAGAAGCCTAATAAGAGAAATGCAAAAGGCTGAGCAAAAATAATATCAATTTTGATGCTAGCAGGAATTGAATTTGCGCCACACTATAACAATTACAACTAAAAAGCCACTCAACCGAAACTTCTTCATTAAACATATGTAGTAGTAATTCATTTAGAATTTAAATAAAAAATTACTGTTCTTCACTACAACAAAACAGGCTTTTTACAACGGGCAAAGCCCATTGTAATATGTGTCCAACAACGGGCAACCGACCGTTGTAATAGGCGATGTTGTAATAGGTCACCCATATTTTACAACGGGCACAGACCGTTGTAGTAAACTTTTTTACAACGGTCATCGGCCGTTGTAATAGACTTTAATACAAGCTTCTTTGACCGTTGCAATATACTATCATACAAGATGGATATCATGTTTCACAACATCCCTAACTGTTGTAAAAAACCTTTTGACAACGGTTCACCCATATTTTACAACGGGCATAGACCGTTGTAGCAAACTTTTTACAACAGTCCTCAGCCGTTGTAATAGACTTTAATACAAGCGTCTTTGCCCATTGCAAAATACTATCATATAAGATGGATAGCATGTTTCACAACATTCCCTGACCGTTGTAAAAAAGCTTTTGACAACGGCTGTCGACCGTTGTTGTAGACTGATTTTTACAACGTTCATTGACCGTTGTAATAGAGTGTAATACAACGCGCTTTGACCGTTGCAGAAAAAATGCAAATTAAAAAAAATTTACAGCAGCGTATAGGTAGCACATACATACAAATAATGAATAATTTAACAGTAATAAATATTACGCACAAACAACCAAAATCACATGCGAAAAGACTAAAAGATAGTCATAAAATTCCAACACTCCAAAAAGTCAGATAAGTTTACCTCCCAAATTCATAAAGCATTAATACATAACAGTCGGCTACAAATATCAAGTTCTAAGTACAATCATACTAGACTAAGGATATAAAGTCTTTGTGCCACGCGACGGTTGATCCAACGGCCTCTTTAATAGTGGACATCTCTGAATTTGGCCTAAATAAAAAAGCTTCTGGTTCCACCGCTACATCCACCCATACTTTCCAAGCTTCTGCTCCAAGCTTTACAAAATGTACCGACGCATCAGGATCAGTGCTTGCTATTGTCCCCTCTGCAACTACGTTCTTCTCCCAAATTAATAGCCTGCACTTTTTTTCATCAAACCATCCACAATAACTCGTTCTTGCTGATCTTGAACCTGCTGCGTATTGTTGCTATCGCGGTGTGACTGCAAGAAGAAAAAAAATTGACTTTAGTGAATATGATAATCATGATCATACGTTTATCACATTAATCCCAAGAGTTATAAGCTATCAAATACTTTAGATTATAAACTAATAACATGCTGCAACATGTTATATAAAATAATATCAAAAGTTATTTGCAACAAACTAAAGGGTTTTTTTTACTTTATTATTGAATCACAATGTGTTTTTGTTCCATAGAGAAATATAGCAGAAAATATCTTATTAGCACATGAATCGATAAGAAACTTCAGCAAACAAGGCATTAATTTTTTTTGCATCAAATTTGAGCTACAAAAGGGTTCATATGCCATATGATGATGAAAACGGGATTCACCCCAATAATTAGTCAACTTATTTACAAGACATGAGGATGATCATTTCCAAGAGACACGGTATGTCAAATTTGCAATTCCAGTGGAAACTGACATATTACTTTTAATTGCTTGCCAAAATAAATTGACTAAACCAAAATTACACAGAGACGCAGGTTGGTAATTTTATATGCATGTGCCTAGGATATATTGTTTTATCAGAAACACTACTACTACAGTTTTGTTAACTCTTTCAACAAACCCAATAGCAAATTATTATTTTTCAGGAAAAAATAACTTTACTATTATTAAAGCGTATTTTCATATAATTTATACAAACAGAGTCAGCAAACAAAGCCAAACAAACACAAATTTGTGTGTATAACTGCAAGGTTAGCTTTTTTTAAGAGCTAGGAACCTCCTAAAAAATCTATTTAAATATATCACGTATAGTCAGGATAATCTAACAATCTAACTTGCTCCCCATTAAAAAATATCTATACTCTGAGGTCAATATGAAGGAAAACAAAAAAACAGATTTTTCTTGTTGTGGTAGTTGTTGTTGTGTGTGTGGAGGGAAGTGAGTGACACTACGGAGGAGCAGAGCACTCATGAGGGGAAAAAATACAGTTCACGGAAAAAAAGAAGTTGATAATGTTTAGAATTTCATACAAATTGTATGATATCACACCTTATAATTATTTACTTCAGTCGATTAATAAAATATATTTCTTCGGTTCTATTTTATGTAAACATTGCCAACAATCAGGACAAAAACAGATAGAGATCTTGAAATGAGCTTATCTAAAATCTACTTGCTCGTGGTCATCTAAAGTCGACATATGTAGCTGAATATGCGATAACACGAGACTTATTTTCATAGCTATATAGCCACTACAGTAGGTTATTTGGGGTTAGGTTTATCCATTTATGGATACTGAAGGCATAGACACCGGCAGTGAAAGTCTTACATATAGTCACTTATAAGATAACATAAGAAGAATGTTTTGATCCTACCAAAATTTGTAGTGTAACAAATATTTTTGTTAAGAGACATATAATTTTCCAGAATAATGGTTAATAACTGTATAGTCTCTAAAGGGGTATGTTCTAATTAATTATGTTGTTTCTATTGATATATGTACTAATACCTTTTATCAATAATAAGTTTTCTACTTTATTCCGTCCACATGTGAGTACAAGAAAACATTCTTACTTACGGAAAAAACTTGGTATGAAATACATGCACACAAGTAAGCCTCAAAGTGGATGTCTATATATTTTGGTGCCAGTCTCTATAGAACTCTAGAAGTGGTTTCGATGGTATAAATTAAGCCTCCTGAAATAACATAGTTCTATGATATATACCTCACTAGAGTGAAAATAAGGGAAGTATACTAAGTATTGTGCTTGATGCTGGTGAAATGATGAAAATAGAATGTTAATTGAAGCAAGATTTAGTTTTCAATGGACTTACCCAGCTTGATTCAATCTCAGCGAGAAATGTACAAACAAAACCAGCATGCAATTCTGACATGTGTTGTTCTTCAAATTTCATAATTGCAAGACAAAACTAGCACATTGGTGGTGCTACAGCATGTTCTATCATTCTAAATTGACTGGATATGTTACCAAATAACTTCAATAAAACAGCATAAAATATGTGTGGACATTTTCTAGGCTGGCAAAACTCATAAAACAGCATGGAGTAAATTGTTTTAGTGAAATCATAACAAGAAAAAATACACATTGTTCAAATTCAGAAATTGACTTCATAATAATTAAAGATACGTTTTAAAGTTGCAGTTATAGATTTTACTTTAATAATTACACACACATTATCAAGTACGTAAAACTTGCAAGCAATCATGTTCTGGTAATTCAGTTTCAAGGAAACGACAAGCATGTCAAGCAAGCAATCATGATTATTTATATATTCTTACCTGAGGTGTATGAGTCTAAGGCATCTCCATATCTGCCACATTATCATTTCTTCTCTGTAAAAGTACAAGAGAATACTTAGTAATTCATAAGCACATATCACATATTTATTAACAATAGCTAATTAACTATAAACTTACTGTCATGATCAAATTAGTCAAATAGTCTACTCTTGCCTCCAAATTAGTTAACATATCCCTTTGAACTATTACTTGATTTTCCAATGCAGCCACCTTTTTTGAATTATGTGCATAAACACCTATTTGAGATGGTGCTACACCAAAACCCAATCCTCTCACCCTTTCCCTATGTTCATTTCCAAAAACATGTGACACTCCATCTCCACTTACTGATGTTGTTCCATGAAAATTCTGAGCACCACTCTGCTCTTTTATCTTAGCCTACAAATTAAAATAGACCATTTCAAGAAAAAAGAAATATGAATAAACTATTGAATAAATATCTCTAGTCCTATCTCAAAAGAATAAAAAAACTTACGATGCAATCGGCAACAACAGAATTTGGTGGGTCTCCATTTTTCTTTGTATGGGCTTTGCACCATAGCTCATCTCTGCTAATGTTTGATATTCCAGTTTCTTTTTTCTGCAAATAATAATAGTAAGAAGATGAACCAAAGAAAAAATTTTATTGATGTAAACGTACATGCATTTCTTACCATATCTTCCGCTAATCTCGCATATCCCTTTCTACTCATTGTATGTGGAATTTTATTTTTATCTCTCATTGCTTTGAATTTTTTGCTAGTTTCCTACGTAGGAGAAATTCATTAATAAACTATGCATGTTCAGCCTAGAGGAACAAAATATGCAGGGATAACATATTTATATTTAAATCTGTATAGTTAAAAAAATTATAATGAATAAAATATAACTTGTTACCCCAAATTTCTCCGACAATTTTTCTTTAACGAAGTCGTTCCACTCTTGAACATTTTCTATAGTATCCGGTTTTAGCATCGCTAGCCTAGAGGAAGCGTCGGGACAAGTAGAAGCTACTTTAATAGCGGAAACTAACCTCGACTTTGCCTCTCTCTCCATCGTAATCCCAACATCTTAAACATTAAACCCTTGTATGCTTCATCCACCATGAATCTTGACTGCACAACAAAAATAAGGTAACAAATAAGGTACGTGTTTATGTTAATGTTCAAATTTCATACAATTTTGTAATTAGCATTGATATTCATTAGTCATGCATTTGTTGGATATGGATGTCTACAATGTCAATGCACAAATTTCTACTTGTACTGCTCCATACACATTAAACCCAAAAACAGAGAGTCTAACAGAGAGTGTAGAAAATTGATGGACCAGATAAACATATATTGTTACATTTCATAGTTATTACTGACTCGTGTGTCAACATACTACTCGTATGTTGTATATATATTCTGTAGATCTATAAATAGTTTGAGGACTGCATTTTAACAATGTAAAGGTGATAAGTCTTGCTTTGATTTTCGACTAGATCAAATAATATAATTTGAAATCTTATTAGCTGAGCATTTGTTTGGAACAGATTGCTAACAATATAAGCAAAACCTATATACGTCATGCAAGCAATCTAAGGAAGCTGTTGACAGGGTGTGTCAAGTTTAAAAGAAACTAATGTTAATGTCATGTATTTTGTACTTGGTAAAATTATTGGTATGCACTGAAATTTCTTAATGCTTGACTAAATTACATGAGATATTTCAAGGATATAAGTAAAAAATAGAACACACTATTGTGGACAAAAGCATTGTATTCACACACTTCTTAGTCTATAAGTCGCAATTGCACTGTATATTCATACACACTTTAAAATCAGAGTAGTTTTTTGAAGCTACTGAATCTGTTTTAGTGGACAGTGGACAAACTGAGAAGTTTCAGCCAACAGATGATCCTATTGGTAGGAGTTTTGGTTTGTATGTGTGACAGGTTGACAGGGAAGGGTGATGGGGATGGTTGTATTTAAAGTTTGTGGCACTGTTTTGTATTGACAAAGGAGTTGTTCAGTTTGTTGTGGATGATGCTGGTGGTGGCAGTGTACATGCTTCGACGTAAATAGGTAATGAGATGAGACAGTAGTGTATGTATGCTGTGGGATGAGACAGTAGTGTATGTGGTGGCAGTGTATATGGTATAGACAGTGTATGCTGTTAAATGAATGGTAGGGGTAATGAGATGTATGTATGCTGTGGGATGGTGATTGCGGGTGAAGGATGGAGTGTAACCGTTTATTTGCAGAAGTATGGGAGAAGAGACAGTGAAGTATTTGTAGAGGTTGAGGGTGGTTGAGGGTGTAAGGTAACAGTTGGTCAGAGGAATGGTGACTGTTTGAGATGGAATGTGAGGATTTGTGGTAGCAGTAGAAAGTTTTGGGTAGTGATGGAAGAGTTGTAGGGGAAGTTGATGAGTGAAGTTTGGGGTCAGTGAATGTGTTCAGTTGGCACTGTGCACTGGAGTATGGGGTGGATATGAATGGCAGAGCAGTTTGGAGATGAATGTGGTGATGCATGAATGAATTAAAGGCAGTAATATGTGGTGATATAGGCAGAAGTGGGCAAGAAAATGCGATGATGGTTGTTTGTAAGCATTGGAAGTAGTTTATGGAGGTAATATTTTTCTGAAAGACAAGAATTCAACTCCAGTGAATTCCATCTAGCCAGTTGTTCATAAAAAAGTTCTCAGCACATTTTTCATACCTGAATACAAGTCCATAAATCTTTCTTTAAGTTTGCGTCGACTTTTTTCCACTCTGAAATCGTCAAAGGTATCATCTCTCTTGCTAAGGTACCAATATAGGATGATAAGTGCTTGGAGTTGGAGTCTATTGGCTGACCTCGCTCGTTGAATTCAATTTCAGCCTTTTCATTCCGCATACAAGTCATCATCGTCTTCCCTCTTTTTTTCCTTGCCGTCTTTTGTTGAATATCATCATTAGAATCTAGGTTGTTCGAGGCATCCATGGCGTTGGGAGTGATATTTGGAGATCCAGTTGAATTAGGGCCAGGATTGAGATTTGAAGGCTGGATTTTATCGGGTGGAGGCTGCATTGCTGTACGGACAGGATTGAGCTTTGGAGACTTGATTTTATCGGGTGGAGGCTGCATTTCAGTACGCTTCCGAGGGGATCTTCTAATATTGCTGTTTAAACTTTGAAGAGAATGAGTTGCATCAACATGTCTTGTTTCATTGATTTTCACACCAGCAGGCTTATCTTTTGCATTTAAAGTTGCAACTGCAGCTAAGGATTGCCTCTTTGCATATCTCGCTGCTACCTTTGATATCTGAAATTAGCATACATGCAAAGTTTGATAAAGAAGGTTATGCTTCTGTTATAAAAAAAAGGCAGAACATTATGTACTTTTAGAAAAAACGAGAATAAAGTTTCAGGAAATTGCTCTGATGTACATTTCCAAATTGATGATCCAGTTTTTGTTTTATCACAGTTTCTGGAAATTGCTCTGTTTCATGCTCATACGGAGTATTAAACAATTGCATTCATGTGTATGTTTATTGTGGGTGCATATATTCTCGCGTGTGTGCATGCCGCGAAGTCATATGTGCAAGCATGTAGGAGATTGGGAGTCATATTTGATGCTATTGTTCATAAGAAATAAGGGAGGCATGCATGAAAGAAGACACGCGCATGTAAACAAAAATAAAAAACAAAAACAAAACATTTACTTTTCTTTTTTAATTCTGTGCACATTGAAATGAACAGAGAGTTCATTTATTTTCTTTTCTCTCACTCCAAGCTAGACATGCACACATTTATATTTCAAAATTCATCTTCCTTTTGGAAGAGGACACACATTCACGTCTGAAACAAAAAAAGAAGAAGAAGAGGGGAGATGCATGAAAACACCGGAATACTCATGCATGAAGGGGCACATTCACATTTCCATTTTTTACTTACTACATGCAAATAAACACACTTTCTTTTCTTATACCTCTTTCTTTTCCTCTATACATATGATGTTTTAGGGGCACGAATAAAAGAGTGGGTGTGAGATAGTGTAAGTATGTACATTCACTTGGCAATTTTTCAGTCAAATATAATTTGCTGATTCTGTTTTGTGCATTCACTTGTTCAAAATATCTTTGTCCTGCCCTTATGAATGTATGGTAGTGGTTACATTTTACATTTTGTCGCTTGATCTGGATAGAAAGATCCGCAATAAATTGCGATAAAAGTACAAAAAACGTAAAGTATTTATGTATAATTTTGATATATTATAAAAATATAATTAAAAGTAGTTGTCTTTTTCTGTACATAAATTCTTACCAGGCATTATTATTTTTAAAATTATAAGGAGACGATTCAATACGATGTATATCCATCCCTTGAGTGAAATTATCTTTATTATTTCTATTCGTGAAGGTTAAAATGCATTATTCTATTGCTTGCCTGTTTAGAATCCAATTTTGTTCATACTTTCTATAAAATTGTAAACAAAGCTCTTTACTTATAAACTCTGAGTTTCTATGCTACGTGTACAGTAAAATGATGAAGCGTATCCACCCTCCTCACATATCACCAACTCAACATTCCTCGCCTCTGCCACAACAAAACTGCATTTCATACTCCTCACCAACCACTATCAAGCCATCTGCCACTTTGCTACAACACTGTATGCATATATACTCTGACCTATGCATTTCCCTTTTATTATTTTATATCTAAATACCATTCAAATAGACTAGTATACCCCAGCGGTCCCATGAAGCCTCCAAAACTAAAAGATCGACAAAGAATGTTGGTCTTGGACTAAGGTCTGAACTGACTGGGGTTAAAACACTCAAGAATATGGCATAACTCTTCGAGTTGCAAAAACTAATTTGTTTCATGATCTTTAAAAAAATATAGGGGAACTAAAGAAGCTGATCGAGGAAATTCAAGAAAAAAACTGTCAAAACAGAAGAGTGAAAGCTATGCATTTCAAAAATCAGAGATGAATAAAACCTCAAAAGAAGGGCAAGTGAAGACAAATACAATGGTAGAACGCAACAGAATAAAGAGAAGGCAGCTAGTATTATCGGATATGTGGACTGAAATTTGTCTGCTAACGGATATGAATAAAACCCAGCAAAATAAATGTTCCTTTTTATTTGATGTTTCTCGATATGTACATAAGTAAATCCATTGATTCTAAGAGAGCCTGGAAGCAAAATGCAGTGTATTTGTAACAAGAGATGAAATGTAAACTATGTGGCATACAAACGTAAACACAAAATGTTTTTTTTTTTGAGTTTCTCTGTCTTTTTTTTTACTGTGAAGAAGAAGACAAAATTTTAATATTTTACCTCTCTTTGATGTTGCTCCATTTTAATTGAAGTGTCAGTTTAAAAAAATTGAAGAAATGTCAGTTTAAAAAAATTGAAGTGCATATTAAAATTTTAATATTTTACCTCTCTTTGATGTTGCTCCATTTTACTCTTGATGCTTCAAGTTCAAATATCTTCTGTTAAGGGAGGAACCTAGAGAAAAAAACATAACATATATAATTCATGATTAACAATTCATGGTTAATAATTCATGAATAATTAATATAGCTATGCATAAAACTGTATAATTACACTCTTTACGAATATAACTACATGTAACACAAATATCAATAAAGGATTTATATCATACCAAAATACCATCACAATCCTTCCTTATATAACTTTCATCACCATCATCGACATCTCTATCATCAAGTAGTGACTCATCTACCGGTTTGCTACTTGACTCATCCTCCTCATCATAGCTTTCCAACTCATGAAAACCTCTAGGGGGTGCTCTTAGCACAACATACCAATTTGAAAAACTACTTTCTCTACAAAAAAACACTTGTACGGCTTGCGTTGCCAAGATGAAAGGGTCGCTTGCGAATTAATTTTGGAATTGATGTAAATTGACTAACGTAAATCCATCTTCGACCTTAACTCCACGATCAATATTTGCCCAATCACACTTAAACAAGGCAATTTGAAACTGCCGATAGTCGAGCAACAAAATCTCACGCAAAACACCATAATATATTACTTTCTCAATGGATCCATCCATACGAACAGTATTTGCCTCAATGGAAACACCACTATTTTGTGTAGATTTATCATTGTCTTTAGTATGAAAACGGCGACCATTAATTATATAGCCGGTATAAGAAATTACTTGATGGCGAGGTCCATATGAAAGCCAATTTATTAGTTCACTAACATCAGATGTGTTTCTATCATCTTGAACCTGAAAATGCATAATGTTATATATAAAGACTAATCACAATAACATATACTTCTATGTCGAACTTATCCATCTTAAAATATATAACAATGTCAACCTTTTTTTTAAACCAATGACTAAAAGTCTCTGAATGCAGCTTTGAAAGTTTCAAATCATCTCGTGAAAGCCGAGGATGCAAAAGTTTTAGTTCCTCATTGTGCATCCTATATACGTAGACATTCATGTCAAAATCTAATTTATTTCACACATTAATTGAATTGAACTTATGCTTACTTTATATAACGCTCCACTTCCTCGGTATTAAACAACACATACCGATGAGCAGCATCAATCACCTCCTTAGTGACTACCATAGATTTTACTTTGGAAATAGGACGCCCCTCGAGTATGGAATCACTTTGTTCCACTCCATTTCTATTTTTCCTTTGTCCAATTTCTAATGCACCATTAATATATCCAGCACAATACTTCACACATTCATCAGCAGAATAACGCTCAACTATGCATCCTTCAGGCCGTGCTTGATTTTTAACATACCCCTTCAGTGTTCTCATGTATCTATAATCAAGATGCATAAGTAAAATATCTTCATAAGCACATATATTATTAACTACTAAAGGTACTAATGCCAAATTTTACCTCTCAAATGGATACATCCACCGATATTGTACTGGTCCTCAAATTCTTGCTTCCTTCGCTAAATGTATTGTCAAATGAATCATGATGTCAAAAAAAGAAGGAGGAAAAAATCTCTCAAGGTCGCATAGTGTTAATGCGACCTGATACTCGATGGATTCTAATTTATCTTTATCAAGCACTCTTTGGCAAATGTCGTTGTAAAAAGAACATAGTCGTAGTAATGCATTCCTTGTCCCTTTAGGTAGAAGTCCTCTCGGTGATACAGATAATAGTTGTTGCATCAAAACATGATAATCATGGGACTTTAGACTTGAAATTTTGTTTTCTTTTGCAAAACATTTTCCAATATTTGAGCTATAGCCATCGGGTACTTTCAAATTCCTCATTCTATTGTAAAAGATCTCTTTTTCTGAATCAGTTAAGGTGCATGGGGCGGCTGGAAGTAATGCTTTGCTTCCCATGTCTATAGGATGTAACTTTTTCCTAATACCAAGTACTTCTAGATCTTTACGTGAATTAATGCCATCTTTTGATTTTCCTTTAATATCAAGTAACGTACCAAGAATACTTTCACCAATATTTTTTTCAACATGCATTACATCTAGATTGTGACGCAAAGGAAGTACCTACGAAAACAAAAAATAGACTATAACTAATTAATAATAAAGTATTGATTACATAGATAGAAAAGAAGAAGCAATTTTGTTTCTGATTAAACTTTACCTGCCAATAAGGCAAATCAAAGAAAATAGACTTCTTTTTCCACATTTGACTTCCTTTTTTCTTCTTATCTCCCCTTTTTCTTTTCCTTTTTTCTTTCTCTTTCTCTTCCTCCTTTGGTTTTTTCCCCCAATCATTGCAAATATCTTTAACAATATCAAAGACTTGAGCACCGGTTTGTATTGGAGGGCTTTGCCTAGTCTCTATAGTTCCATCAAACAAGTTTTTTCGTTGGAGATATTCATGATTAGGATCAAGGAATCGCCTATGGCCTAAATATGCACACATCTTACTAAATGGTAACCATATTGAGTATGTATTAACACCACAAACAGGACATGCCCTTTTACCCTTTACGGTGCAACTTGTTAAATTTCCATAAGCTGGAAAATCATTTATCATCCACATTAAAATTGCATTTAATCTAAATTCGTTGCGAGTGTATGCATCATACGCCTTCACCCCTTTATCCCATATTTTTTTCAAATCTTCAATAAGTGGTTGTAGATACACATCAATATCATTCCCTGGTTGTCGTGGTCCAGGAATTAATAATGATAACATCATATTATCTTTGTGCATACAAAGCCACAGAGCGAAGTTGTACGCAATAAGAAATACTGGCCAACAACTATACGCACAGTTCCAATCCCCAAAGGGATTAAAGCCATCACTTGCAAGACCAAGCCTTAAATTTCGTGGATCTGATGCAAAGGAAGGGTACATCCTATCAATTGTAGCCCACTGAGAAGAATCTACTGGATGACGTAATTTACCATCTTCACTCTTATGATTGTTATGCCACCTTAATTGCTCTGATGTTTCTGCGGACATAAACATTCTTTTCAGTCTTGGTATTATTGGAAAGTATCTCAAAACCTTTGCAGGTACTTTAGTTTGCTTTCCATCTTCATTTGTCTTGTTCCTTTTCCAACGAGAATTTCCACATTTTGGACAAATATCACTATGTGCAAGCTCTTTCCTAAAAAGACAACAATCATTTACACATGCATGTATTTGTCTATAGCCTAAACCAAATGATTTAAGTAGCTTCTTTGTTGCATACGTCGAATCAGGAAGCGTGTTCTCCATAGGCAGCATATCTTTAAGAAGTTTAAGAAGTTCCGTAAATGCAGTGTCAGATACACCATTTTGAGCCTTGTGCTTGTAAAGAAGTATTGTAGCTGATAACTTTGTGTGGCTTGTACAACCAGGATACAAAGGAATTTCAGAATTTTCTATCATCTCCTTATTCCCTACCCCTTGTCTTACATTAGAATGATCTTCCATCTCGTCATTACATATTTGTGTGTCTAAGTACATTCTATATGAATTTGTCACTTCATCGCCTTCATTTTATAAAGGGCGTGCTTCCCCATGAAAAATCCATACATCATATGTTGGGTCAATTCCAAAACAAACCAAGTGTGATACAACTTCCCTTGACGGATGGCGGATAAGATTCCTACATTTTTAACAAGGGCAAATAATCTTTTCTGGATTTCCCTTCCTTTCTGCATGCCCATACACAAATTTTCGAACAGTTTGCCTGTATTCTTCGGTCATTCTATATCACAAAGGGATCAACAATCAACCATAATAATTGCAAGTATAAAACTGATAAAATAAAATTGACAAAACCTTGGTAGATGAATCCATGCTTCGTCCATCTTGATAATCCTTTGATGTTAGAATCCAATGAAAAGATGTATATTCGTTGTAAAAATTGCATTGTAATATGGTATTTTTGTTGTAGTGAACATGGCCATAAGAGAATAAAGTCATATGTTTACAAGAGGGACGGTGATAAAACAAATAGGATGTAGAGTCACCCTTTATTTAGTTGCATAAGAAAAAGTGATAATGTACAAGTATTTTTGCATAGGAAGAACCCAAACCATATAGACAGTGGTGAAGCTAAAAGTTTAGCTAAGAGATGTCGAAAAAATTACAATTAAACCTATAAGTGATTAGGATAACTTGGTGCACAAACAATATGTTATGGGTTATATTCTTATAACTAAACTTGTTGCATGAACAAATATGTTTATCTAAACTGAGCATATGCTCAATTATATAAACCAAGCACAGCTTAGTTCTTTGCAAATTGGGCACATCGCAGTTTAGGAAACTGGGCACATCGCAGTTTAGGAAACTGGGCACACGACTCAGTTTAAGGAACCGGGCACGACTCAGTTTAGGAAACCGGGCACAGCTCAGTTATGCAAACTGGGCACAGCCCAGTTTTATGCATACTGGGCACATGCTCAGTTTAGAAAACTGGGCGCATGCTCTGTTTAGCAAATAGGCACAGGCACAGACATAGCTCACTTGTGTAAACTGGGTACATGCACAGCTCAGTTTATGTAAACTGAGCTATGCTCGGTTATTGTAAGTTGAGCACATGCTCAATTATGCAAACTTAGCACCTATCTTAAAAGTCATGAAATATGCAAATGGTGCAAGATATATGTTTTTTGGTGCAAGAAAAATCAATTAGTTCAAATTAAATTTTTGTACCTTTAATTTGTGAAGATGAAGTAGGATCTTTCATTTTTAGAACAAATAACAAATTAATTGAAGTCAATTCAGATTTGAGATTAATTTGAATATGGAATTGAGGAAGAGAAAGTTGAAAATGAAGGTAAAATGGGTTGAAAATGGAGGTAAAATGGGTTGAAAATTGGGAAAGATGAAATGAAAGAGAAGACAAAAGAATATGGGAGAAGTTAATATACAGTTGTTTTTCTTATCTTTGAAAATGTATTTGAGCAATTCAAATTGCCCAAGTACATATAAAACATTTTATAACTTGCGCAATTTCAAAAAGCGTAAGTACAATTTTTTTTATTTTTAAAAATAAATTGTAGCATGCACGATTCTAAATTTTGCAAACTATAATACCAGTTTAAAGTTTGTCTAATTTAAAATTGTGCAACTTATGCAAAAGTAGGTATATATTTGCAATTGGTTTTAAGTGATGCCTAAAGCTAGAATACGTTTTATTGAATGCCTATATCGAAATTGTCCTTTTTAAATTTAATAGCATGCCCAAAAGCATTGTTAGTGATTGAGATGCATTATGTTCTAGTACCTTCTGGTCAAGAATATTTCAAGTCGTAGGTTGTTCATTCAAAGTCAGCTAAGCATATATCACTCTCGAAACAGATGGGCAAATGAGGCTATTAACAAAATTCTAGAATGTTATTTTCGAGAATGCTTTATGTAACACAAACCACAAGAATGGTTAAGATGGCTCACAGTGGTTGAATATTGGCACAAGAATGGTCAAGATGGCTCACAGTGGTTGAATATTGGTATAACACAAACTGGAAGATAGAATGCTTTGTGTACCACAAAACACAAGAATGGTCAAGATGGCTCACAGTGGTTGAATATTGGTATAACCCAAACTGGAAGGTTCCATTCACACAACACTTTAAACCTGCAGTTTATGGAATACCACCGCCCAACTCACTCTCTTATCTTCCTAACACAGCTAAGTTCCTTAAGTCGGAAATGAATTATGTTCAAGAGATACGGTGTTGCAATTAGTGAAAGTCAATCTTCAACTCTTTCAGGAAAGAATGAAAAAAATGCCGATACAAGAAGACAGAAAGACAGTTAGAATTGAGTATTTCGATGTATAACCTTAAATTACATTCTTGGAGAAAAATAACGACAAAAAATCCTAAGACAACAAAACTATGACCTGCTTTTTTTGGCCATGAAAAGTTGTTCAAAAAAATTGGTGAAGTTGCATATAAGTTGGAGCAGCCTTCTAATGCAAGAATCCACCCAGTATTTCATGTTTTTCATTTCAAGAAATGGGTTGGTACTGGGGTGGTTATTTAGCAATATGTCCCATCATTCACTAAAGAACCAGTAGAGATGAACCTGAAACTCTGAAAGTATTCTGGAGAGAAGAATTTCCCCTAAGAACAACAAGGTAGTAATTCAAGCTTTTGTCAAATGGAAACAGATACCAGTTGACGAAACTATATGGGAAGACTACTGTGGCTTAGCGAAGAGATTTCTAATCTCTGACCTTGAGACAAGATGAAGGTGTGGGGAATGTTAACCTTGGCAGCATTTACAGAAACAGATTGTCGCCATTAGTTATTGCAAATAGTTGCACCACTAGGTCCGATGGATCAAAGGCTGTGAGAGCAAACCAAAGACACAGGATTGATGAAGCAGACAAAGTTAGTTCAGCTTAGTTGGCGTGAGTTTTCTTATACATATGCACCACAGTTGTGCACATGTGCATGTGCATACCATTTCAGAAAATAAAAGCCAAATTTTGATTTTCAATTCTGATCCACCGAAGCATTCGTTTTGATGGGCTTTTGATCTGATTATGCAGTCGTTAATCAGTATCTATTACTTATATCTTAAAGCAGGATCTACTTCTTGCTTACGTGTCCACGTTGGTGCTCCATATTTCAAAATACTCGATTTCTGCATCTCTCTCTGTTTCTTTTTTAACATACCAGCAAAGCACACGATCCCTTTTTGCAACTGCTGTTGATAAAACGCCAACATCCAGTCCATCAACAAATTCAATTTTAGCACTCCATCAAAACCCCTTGCGAATTTCAGAGCACCAAATAATTAACCCTACATTTACCCCCAACTCCACAGTCGTCTGCAATATGCTATATAAAATCATCTCAAAAGTCATCTGCAACAGCTATAGGGATTAAGAAATTCTACATTATGTGTCAAAGTAGATCTTCATAATGCTTTTGACATAATTACTAGAAGATTTGGCACGGTATACATTTTCAATTAATAACATAACATAACATCCATTAATTTAATACATTTTATGCTTAATATCTTCATCGCATGCATTTTCAATTGTTTGAATTAATAAATTAAGCCCTGAAGAAATGCAAGACCAGAAACCCATGTATGTATGTGTGCATCATTTAATATGCAGACTTACAAAACAAGAATAACCATAATAAAATTCTTTGGTACTCACCGCAAATCTTAAAAGAAGACAAGATTTACTAACACCAGAGTCCCCAATAAGCAAAAGCTTGAACAAATAATCACCGTAACAAAGAGAGCTTGTAAGGATCTTCCATGATTAAAATGTCAAATATAGTATTATAATGCTAAGGATGGGGATGGGTTCATCTGAGCCTGACAATTTCATAAGAGTAAATATCAATCATTCCATAAATTCACCTTGAATATCATAGCAAAATATCAAAATGTTTCTACCCAAAAAGAAATAAAATAATTATAATAATCAAGTATTGATATTTTTGACTCCTTTTTCACCAATCTAAATTAAACAAGACATATAACTTGAAATAAAATAACATTAACACAACAATTATATAATTATCTTTGGGATAGCCTAAAATGCCCCTTGGTCAGTTTTTATCCGAACATAATTTTCTAATTACAGATTAGAAAGAAAAGCATACAGAACTCATGAATAATAATTTAGTATCAGTTAACAATTAGTACGTCACTTAATGACCAAATTATACTCAAGCATTTATACCTTTCAATCCATTTACTCTTAATATCAAACTTTAAAAATGTCATGATCACAGAAATAAAGTAATTGCATCTCATTTTACACACGTGTCCACTGCATACTAGATTTTTGCAGCAAATACACATCAATATGCATATTAGCTCTTTTGCACTTGGATTTTTAGTATTTATTATGGATGATATAATTATAGTATATTGATATTTTTATAGCTGCAAAGAAATTACATATTTCCAACTCCATAGTTGATTACAAAAAAGTAGGATATGAAATTTAAATTCTGCTCATATCATAACAGAATGTATAATACACTTGCAATTTATACATAGGCATTGGCACGCTACATTTTGGTAATTATCATGTCAAGTCCAAGATGCGATACTACTATTATATATCTAATGTTAACTACTTGGATTCAAGTGGTTCCCATAAATAATATTAGCATACAACTCTGATATCCAATAAAAAAAGAACGATAATTATGGTTTGATTTTTTATTTTATTTATAGCACTTACCAGCTGCCAAAGCTTCAAGTTTAGGATCTAGTAGTGGTGGATATGTCAATCCTATGGAATGATAGAGCTTGAATAGAACAAAACTTAGATGTGCCTGCATAAATGGAAATAATATAGATTAAAAAACAAAAAATATATATCATGCTGCACCCCCAAAACAGGCACTGAATACGTAACCTCACTAATTTTACAAATAATTAATAAAATTAAGCATTGCACCACTAGAAAAAGGAATCATCAAAATTACATAACATGCTGAATTTCATCAAGCAAACACATTTTATTGACAAGCAAGAAATTAGAATACTTCACAAACATCAACGGTTCAAACAACATGTAAAAAACTACCAAACAAATGCTCTAGAATCAAAAAATGGGAAGAGATCAAAATGATTAAAAATCAGCCCTTTTTTACTCCGAAACATGCGATTGCCAGTTGTTTGGACCGTTGATGTTTGCCAGATTACTATGATTCCTTAAAGCTAAACCATTGAATCATATACTGCAATATTAACTCAGTTACAATTTCTCGTAACTCTCTAGTGTCAAATATAAATAACTAAAACCCTTGATTTCAACTACTCTACGCTACTGCTTCTCGCATTATTATGCTATGATTGATGAAACTTTATAATAAAAATCCAAAGAGAATCCGAAGCGAATCTAATACCTCAACATCAAAGCGAACGATTGCAGAGAAGCGATTGATAGTCTTCGATTTTTGGAATGTCCAGACCTTTCGAATTTGGATAGTCTTCGATTTTGAGAACAAGCGAAGTGAATGATTGCAGGGATAGGGTTAGTCGATTTGGGGTTTGGCGTTCAAATTTGGGGAAAGGCGGACAGTGAAAGGGAAAGGCTGAAGGATGTTTACGTGTTTAGATGAGAAGGTGTTGAAAAACCCTTTGACATTATACAATGGGCAATTTAGGCCCGTTGTGAAAATGAAACCTTTTACAAGGGGCAAAGAAAGGCCGTTGTAAAATATACACCTATTACAACGGTCAGCAGGGGGACCGTTGTAAAAGACCTAATATAAAACAACTACTACAACGTTCGAAAATGGACCGTTGTAATAAATATCTATTACAAGGGGCAAAATTGGACCGTTGTAAAAATAACGCTGTAATAGAGTATTTTTGTTGTAGTGCTTCTTCTTTTTTATGTTTCCCATCAAGGGGAGTTTCTTGATTCAAATGCCTAATGGGCCTTTCCCTTGGGGTAGGCTTGACATAACTAAACTAGAATATTTCGATAATAGGTTTAAATCAACTTATCTTGCTGAACTATTTTTTCAAATAACTTATATTAAATTTGACTTAGGGTTGCTCGATCAAACCATTAACCACTCAATCACATCCAATCATTCATATGATTACCATCTACAACGATTATGATTGAATATATTAGTAACCGTGGTAGATCGTATTGTCCATGTATGATCTTTTTATATCATATTTCACAATATAGCATGCAATTCACTAATATAAATTATAGAAGTAACTTATACGCTAATAATATATAGCCATTATGCTCTAATAACATGTACGTGCATGGTATATTTTATAAATGAACAAACAAACTAGTTGGTGAAAAAAGTTAGAATTATCGTTATTTATCAACAATAATGTACATAACTGATTAATATATATAAAAAGTTTCAAATTTAAAAATGTGAGTGGTAACTATAATGAACAGTTATCAGTAACGATTACAGAATTAAACGATGATTGCAATTACAGCCATTTTCAATCATAACACACTACTCCCCCCATGTCTCGTCACCAAAGGGTGCTACTATTTGCAGCACTCAAACACCTCCTCTCATGTACCTCTTCTCTCACTCATTCAAACACCTAACTCACCCGCTAATGCCCACTTTTCTTTTTATGCGCCAAACAAAGTGCCATTCTCTTCCCAATAAAGAACACTCCAAACAAATTTATCTCTTCAAATCTTTAAACTACTCTGTTTTCTTTTAAAATCATTGTTATTCCACTTCAAAAAATATGCGAGAACTTATGTTGAATAGTTAAGCTAAAAACTTCAACAAAAATCTAAAAACAAAAAAATATCAGCAAACACAAAACAAATAGTTTTACAAAGTACATCGACGAAATGAAATTTCAATTTTATGAAATTGTTATGTTCTAACCGCACAATAATTGCATTGTTTGGAATAGAAATTCCAAACAATAATTCTGTTGTTGTTCCACCCAAAATATTTATAAAATTAAAGACTATCCATCAAGCCAAATATTATTAATCATTACTATAAGTTTTTCCTTAAAATTAACGAGATTACCAGAACAATAATTTAAATGCATAATCTGAATATTAATAAAAATCTCTCAAGTCATAAAACATTATTCTCAAAACATTAAAATATGTTATACTTATGTCGTTCTTCTTTCGTCTAACATTAGTGGATGATATGATAAGAGGTAATTATGTGTGACAACTAGAGTTTTCTTTATTTATTCAGCTTCATTTGATTATGCCTAACCAAGTGGCTATTTTTCCGCTTAGTCTTCCAAAATTATTCAAGGTAGTTTTTGTAGTAGCTTTGATAAACTAATTTTAAAAGTTTTTTAAGTGAGGCACCGATGGTTTTGGTGTATGTATATAGAATCATCCTAAGTAAGAACATTACGATTCACCCCGTAATTTACTCGAAATATTACCAGTTAAAATTTTGAAACATGACACAATGAACCCACTTAAATAGCCCTATTGATATCATACTTTGCAACCTTTTATTTCATTATTCAAAATTCTAATTTCCATCATTATTCTAATAAAAACCTAATCACAATGTTGCTCAATGTTAGAGTGAAGGAATTTGATTCATTTCAAATAAAGTTTACACATATTCTTTTCTTTAGTAAATCGATATGAAAAAATGTAATTGCCGGTGTTGAATTTTTTTAAATTGATATGATTACCATATATGGAGTTAAGCAAAAATATTTTTTCTCATTTGGGGAAAGTTGCTTAAAATTGGTTCGGCTTCGTAATGGAAGAAATTTGAGTTGTAATTTTGATTAACATCGTAATGGCATATGGTTTCATTATATTAAGTGTCGATTTGCCATTCTCCTAGTAAACCATTCTCCTAGTAAATCTTGCTTACTTTCTTATCCAGATTAAGAAGGAAAAAACTTTTTCTATTGTTTAAATGAGAACGCATAATGTTTTGATGTTTGAATGAGATAAGAAATTGCATTTATTTTTAGTGTTTTATTAAATAGACATTCAAATATCGTTCTATTGTTTATCACTGCACGATAGTGAATGACTATTGAAAATCAAAGTCAGACAGCTGTTAATCACCGTGTGGCAGTGAACGACCATTGGAAATCAAAGACACATGATTGTTTAGAGTTGAACGAAAAAATTGAATTTGGTGTCAAGCAACATATAAAAAATCAATATCTATTAAAATTTTCGTGGTAGGTAGGAGTATTTTTGTGGACGACAATAATAACACACTATTTTTATTTGGATTTTGAGTAGTGAACAAAGAGCAAATCTCGCTGAGTATGGGTAGTACTGGGGTAATATTAAGGCATGGTAACGCTCCTAATTACGGATGACAATGTGGCGGGTAGACCCATGATCCGTTATTGAGACCTTCGGGTCTAGGATCGGGTCGGGGCTCGGCTGACCAGTCCCAGCTCGACTTGTATTACTGAGATTTCATGAAATTGCTTTATTACTGTAATGATGATTTGTTAATCATTTTAGAATAAACGATCATAACATGGAGATTAAATATTCCATTCAGTAAACTATAAAAGTTTTCTAGTTTTAAGTTACATTAGTGATTATTATAAAATTACATAGGCATATTTTTAAATTGATATAGTACACCTTATTATCTTTCATTATCATTGTAAACATATTGTTATTTGTATTTAATTTACATTAATAATACATCTTACAAATATAAATAAATAAATAATACACAACTTTGGATCAATACAGAAAGCATCATCGGCTCTTGAAGTGGGACGAGGTGCAGTACGAGTTTCGGGTTTGGGAAAAACTCCGAACTCGCACCGGATTAAGGATTAAGTCTGGAGCAGGATTTAAAAAACCCGAAACGGGTCTAAAAAACCCGAAACGGGTCTACGGTATGAAAATTTTGCTCCAATCTGACTCATTGTCATCCTTACTCCTAATTAAAGGTCACCTTGTATTACAAGGACATAATTGTAAATTTGCATACAAAAGTTCCACCGTCCCCAGACTGAACTGATATCTTCCCCCAAATGGTAAAATGCATTTTCAGTGCCGATCAATAACAATTCCTTGCTACTTTTCGCGTCCTTCAGTTCAACTTGCTAATCTGTCACTTAGTCGCGCGTACTTTTCTAACCGTGCTTGTTCAATGGCATCTCCACCAGAAGGCTACAGAAAGAACGTCGGAATTTGTCTCATCAATCCTTCGTCTAAAAAGGTTTGTTTTTTGTTTTTGTTTTTGTTTGTTTGTTTTTTGCCCCCCTTTTTGGTTCCGAAATTACGGTTTGATCGATGAATCTTAGTATGATATTATTTTCTTGTGCATATGTTGTAGATATTCTCGGCATCAAGAATTGATATACCAGGCGCATGGCAAATGCCCCAGGTTATTCTGTTTTATTAAATCTAACAAATTAAATGTTTAGTTTAAAAGTAAAGGGCTTAGTTTTAAATTTCCAATTTATAATTTTTCTAGGGATTTTAAAGTTCTGGTTTATAAACAGGGTGGTGTTGATGAAGGAGAAGATCCTAGAAACGCAGCAATCAGAGAATTGAAAGAAGAGACTGGAGTCACTTCAGCTGAGATTCTAGCCGAGGTACTATATTAGAGCATTATTATTCACCCCAAAAATGCACTTAAATTACCCAAATAATAATAATAAGTATTTCAATTTCACATGAACCTTAAAATTACCCAGCTAACTGGAAAAGGAATGCCGATTAACAAAGGAAAGATCCAAACTATATTACTGTTTGCATGATAAATACATGCGTAACAAATTGGTTAATTAAGTATGTGTGACATGATCGCTAGTTGATTGAAAATTTTAAAACGCCAAAAAGTCGCTGATTAGTGAAATAAGTGGGTGATAAATTGTGCAACTTCAATCCAATTTGGTACATTTTAGTGTATTTTGTGTTGGGAACAGTAATGCTCTTCTATTACTTTGGCATAGTATGAATTGGCCATTTTAGGGTGCATGAACCAACACCAATTGCAATTCGGTTGCCACATAAGTCCATAAGAGCAAACCCAACACCAAGGATGGATGAGGGTATTTTATTTATATTTGCTTTATCATTTTATATCACCCACTCGCACTACTTATTCCAACAACAAAATAAGGTAACAACTATAACACAAGTAGTCAATGAAGACATGTATATAACTGGTATTATTCACGTCAACTATATATGACAATCCATGTGCTCGGTTCCACTGAATTTAAGCCATAAGCATTCATGATATTTGCTCGTGTTTGTAAATAGCCGAAATTTCTGTGGGCTATTTCACTTCTCTCCTGTGCTTTTTCATTCTTAAAATGGTTTAATATGGGTTCTAATGTCATTATTGTTTTT
This sequence comes from Allium cepa, assembly GCA_030765085.1. Lineage (NCBI taxonomy): Eukaryota > Viridiplantae > Streptophyta > Magnoliopsida > Asparagales > Amaryllidaceae > Allium > Allium cepa. Next base: position 948,942,381 of record CM060934.1, on the reverse strand, counting down.
AGCTATTTTGTTATATGGTTTGTAGAATTGTCGAGTTCTTTAGGTAATTTGGTCGGTAAAAATAATTTTACTCAAACACTGATAGATAAAAAGTGCAAACACCAATATCCTATAGATGGGAAAAATGTTCAATATTAACCATGTTACGATTGTTGTAAAATACATCAATTTTAAATTCAACAAATTCTTATTCCGAAGCACTTCGACCTTCTGGAATGTACTGTGCTTCTAAAGTGTACTATGCTCGTAAAGTGTATTTCTTTGGATAGGTCCTTAGAGGTTTGAATCCTCTCTAAAAGTCGAACGTGAAGGTCTCCTCTCATCTGGATCAAGTCATTACACCTCTTTTTCTTGTGTTGTTTGTTCCTGTGCAACATGTTCTATTTCGTTATGCTAACCATGTTACAGATACATGTACAACGATAAATTAATGCATGTGAATAAAGATGAAGATCTAAAGGTGCATTAAACAATTTGTCTTCATATATGTTCAAATTATTCTTCATACGTGTTGAAATTAAAATGAAAAATAGGCATTTTGAAGAATGATTTTACTTCATATTTTGATGATGATGGTGTGAAGAGGAAAAAAATATTGCTCGTATGTTACATGTATGTAGCATTTTTCTAGATTCGATGTTATATTGTTCAATTTCCAAGTGATTGAAATTCATTATCGATCATAAATTGACATTACACTCGGCATTTGTATTTTCTAAGAGATTTTAGCACCGTTATTTAAATTTAAAATTCACTTTCGACAATGAATTGACACAATATTATACTTCTAATATTTTCCAACTGTTTTGACACCATTATTGAATGTTCACTTTCAACAACGAACTAACGTGCACAACATCGTAAACCTATAGTTTGTTTCTAAATGATTCCATGTACCATTGTTGAAATTTGCAAATTGAAATTCACTTTTAACAATGAATAAACACAACAATGTACACTTGTAGTATTTTTCTAGGTGAATCGATGTATCACCACCAAAATTTAAAATTCATAGCATCATAATATTGTCCATTTTCAACTTCATTAACACATTATCAACATAATGTTTAACATATTAATATTTATTAGATTATTTCATCTTTCTTCATACTTATCATCTTCTTCTAGTGAAGATTTTAACTTGATAGTTGAAGAACATAACTTGAATATTAGGCCACTAATAGACCTTATAAGAGAAAATCAATCACAATGTTCTAGTAACTATGCATTATAGGTCTTGTCGATCTTAGGCGTACTCAAAATATGCAAATGGACACAGTCGAATAATCCAATATTATTTTGCACCCAACCTAGTATGATTCATGAATACTTCATTGTTTTCATATGTCGCTAACTGAAAAATTACTCGAAAATGTAAGCTCGACGTGTTTACTTGCATCTAAAGTGCACTTAATCGTATGCGGTCATCTCTTCATTAGAAGGTAACGTGCACTACGTATGTGTTACCATGAAACAATTGTAAAAGCTCAAGTTGTCAAGAATCACTAGCTCAACTGGTTATGGTACGACACTCTGAACATAGGTTCTTGAAGTTATGGGTTTGATCTTCCAAGTTATCAAAATGAGCGATCTATATCAAAAAAAATATACAAGCTCAAGTTGGATATATGTTTGGATAAAGGATTCAACATCAATCAAGTGGATCAAAGATTTTGCAAAAATATACTACGAAGTTCAACGATGTGTATCATACTCTGAATCCCCATAACATTTGTCACCTACTAATTATGGGAAAATAACGCTTGTTTCGGATAGGTTTGGAAACTTATACATGCTTGTATTGAAAATGGAAGAATTTTTCTTATGTTTGGTGATGAAAACTTGAAGGCCACGACAAACCATATTCTTTGATTATCGTAGAAGTTTCATTAGATTTATGGATCCGACATTCTTTATAATTGTGTAGGTTCGTTTAGTGACGTTAAAGTTTTACGACTGTCTTATCCATTTTTGAATTTGATTAATAAATGATAGAAATGATACCACCTTGTGATTTTGTGATAAGAAATGGACTAAATATATGTTATTTATCTTTTGAATATTGATACAACCTATCCTATTAGAAACTTTTTGTTTAAGAAACCAAACAATTTTGACAAACAATATTCTGCCCCTAAGCAAGAAAGCTTAATAAATGATATAAAGCATGTGTATGATGTTCTTTTTTTCCTTTTCGAAATGATACTTAGATACATGTCACTGGGACCTCTCGCACCAAAGTCGAATCACTTAACCACTAGGACAATGGTGCTTGTCGTATATGATGTTCTTCATGACAAGTTTCACATTCTTAAGAATGATGTTCTATTTTATGAGCTTAAAATTCTTATCGATATTATGTATATGATGATTGTAATATTATATGTAATATAATTGTTGATGAAGCGCATGGTAAATGCAATATTGAAATGAAATATTATTCTCTATTGATAAATAGTTTCGAAAGAACATTTATACATTTCAACCGTACCTCAAGAAGGTATGAAAAATTAGAGATTGAAATGCTCGTTTGGATCTACGTGGTCGATTACTTGATAATAGGCATATAAGCCATCTACTTCATAGTTTTGTTACGAATATTCGTACTTCATATTATGTAAGTTTAAATTGAGATGTTTTTATACCATGTTCTTTTCTAATGTTGTTTTTATCTCATGTGATGCAAGTTGATATTTTCTACTAATGTTCATGATTTATTTACATCTTAAAACAAGTTATGGTAAAGTTTAAAATTTTAGGCAATAATAATACAATAACAAAATATTGATAAACTTCAAATTAAAATAATACGAGCATATAATTCAATTTGAAAAGACACAAAACAAACCATATGAAATAAATAAAAGATGAAAATACTTAATTAATACAACATTCAAATTAAAATCCCATAGTCCTTAGTCTAATCACTAGGATATAGACGTATAATTATTCAAAGACGTCGCTAAGTTGGATTCAACTTTGTAGAGTTGCAACTCTACTAGTTCATATTGCGGACATTTACGCAATTTTTTCAAAAAAAATATTGCAATCATTCACTAAAGTTGCAACTCTACTAGTTCATATTTCATTCCTGCAATTATTCACTAAAATTTTGCGGACATTTATGCAATTTTTTCAAAAAATTGCGGAAATTTCCGCAATTATTCAGTAACTTAATTACAGGGACCTATTTCAATCTTTTTTGGGAGAAGAGTTTTCGTGTATTAAGTTTGATTTTAAGGACCTAAAATTCAAAAGATCGAGATCGAAGTCATAAACCTTGGTTTAGACTGGCAATCGCAGGATGTGCGAAAAACATAAAGCGCTTTGTCAAAAACTGGAATATACCAATCATCTTCATTATGTTTTTATACATGTAAAAGTAATGGAATGTGAAATCTTCTAAAATACGTTCTTCCACTTTTTACAAGATAATTCCAACAAAATTTCTCTAATATGACATTTTTCTATTAGTAATTTTTTTAACATTATGTTAAGCTTTTATCATCTTCCTCAATTATAAATATTTAAAAATACAAAATTAGCAGTTTTAACTTTTATCAAATGAATTTCTACACGTCAAAACTTATAATGAATTGCCATCTTGATTCCCTAGTTATTTGTTATATGTTCTTTCGAAATTTCCTTATTTATATTATTTCACCAACATCAATAACATTCCCACCGGTTTGTTTTTTTAACATTTTCTATAGCTAGTTTATTCAAACTGTTTCATTTTGATTATCTTTTCTCAAAGTTGTGTCGCTAGCTGCAATGTCATTTTATCTAAGAGCAATTCTACTATTCTGGTGGGAATTACTGTAGCTTATATAGTCTTACATAAGTCCAAACGACTCTTGGATCTTTTGCACTGCTGCCTGATTACTGGGTGGATGTTATCAAAAGGCTAAACTGATATTATAAGGACTCGGTAGAGATTTTGAAAACTTGATATTTTATTACTACTAAAATATTTACGACGGAGATTACAAAATGGCTATCGCCATTAAACAATCAAAGTTTATATTACAAAGTTGATATTATTGTACCTCCCGTTATAGTAGTACATAAAAGCGGATAAGCTTTGGTGAAGTGTTTGGATTCAAACTGTCTCAATGCTTTCAAACTTTACGGCTGCTTTAAAACTTGAGCCGGTGGATAAGCATTGAGTTGGCATTATCGGTTTCTTCTTTATATGTGAGTAGATTAGCAGTTCCTTTTCAATTGACTTTACAGCTGTCTTCAATTACTGTAGTAGAAGATAATTATCTATCTGAAAGGTGAGGGAACCCTGGTGGAGGAGTTATAACAAAATCTGGTAATGAAGGTATATTGTTTGATACAGTGCTGATTACTAATCCTTTTCTATGAGGAAGCTGTAGAATTACCATAAAATAAGGTCGACGAGATTTAATTTTTACTTTACATATAACATTTGCACGCTGAATTTTAGCGTACTTTCTTCTCTCCTTTTATCTCTCTTCATAACTTTTATCTGTATTGACACTCATAAGATCATCATCGGATTCTGATTCGAGAATTGCTTAAAGCTGAGTTTTTAATTCGTTTTTAGAAGAACATGTCATTAATTCTTTTAGAATTTCTAAAATATTTTTTTAGAAAGTCGAGTCACATGAGTTTGAGGTTCACGATTGATTAAACCACTAATTGAGAAGATAGAGTCCTTAAAAAATTTGTACTTATCCCACCATTAATTAAAATTCTTCTCCTAAATAAGGAATTTCAAAAGATAATCCTAATTTTTGGAGTGTTCTTGGGACAATTATAACATTCCATTGTTAGAACCTCGATTTCGATGACAATTATACAAGCACTTACATTCAGAATACATAGGTATATTTATCATCCATATGCAGGTAGACTTTCGCGACCAAGACTTGAAGACCGACAGAAGGATTATTATATCGAGAAATATCAGTACATTCTGTTAATGTCGTAAATAGATTATATGTACAATCTCTCTGAGTAATCTTTACAACATTTGCACATACAAATTACTAAGGAAGATAATAGAATATACATGTGTCAGACGTCTGGCAACATGTTTTGGTTTTAAATTTTTAGCAAACCAGACGTCTGGCACAAATGGCCAGACGTCGGACCTGACTAACGGACATTTTTCTCCATAAGTCATATTCCTCAATCGAAGAGTTGCATCCTCCTATTTTGATCATAACTCTTTCTTCTCAAACAAACTCTTCACCGTCTATAAATAAACATGAAATTGAAAGTTACAATTAACTTGTCATTCTGAACTTTCTTGCTTTATTTTCTCATATTTCTGTGATTTCCAAAAGCACTCAAAAACACTTTTATCTCTTCCTTATATCAAAATGTTAAATCACATACTACTCAAGGAGATTATAGAAAGAAGCTGTACTTATAGTCAAAATCAATATTGCATAGAGCACACATTTGTCAAAGAAATACTCTTGTATAAAAGCCTATTCCTCCGGGCAAAGCGAGGGTAATTCGTTATTGTATTTGCGAAGGGGAGCTTGAGGCTGGATGTAGGACGAAAGGTCTGAACCAGTATAAAAACTCTGGTGTGATTACTTTTAATTTTATCTGCATTATTACTATGTATAATTTATATTGTCATACATGTACTTGTCATATACTACATGCATATACGATCCACATAGACTTTCATCCATTTCATTATCAAGGGTACTTGATAAAGTATTGTGAACATTAAACTATGATTTTTTATAGATGGGTTGATTTCAACAGATCTTTCGTAAATTGTTTTAATTTTTTGTGCTAAAATTATTGAATATAATACAAAGTTTGAAAACCAAAATAGAGACCAATTTGAATAATTTAAAAAACTCTGCTCTTTAAATTGTATAAATCAACTGTGTTTTTTTTGTCTATTTTCATAGTAAAAGTCAAATTTCCAAGCCTTAATATAATCAAAGTAATTTAAACTTATTTTGTAAGGATTTTTTGATCCTATTGATATATCTTTGGACTTGTAAAAGTCTCCGTCCCATTGTTCTGGGGTTATTACTTTAATAATAGTGGCTTTAGAATAAGCCCATTGATCTTAAGATGGATTCAAATTGTATGGATCTAGTATAAGTTAATATAGCCTGATAGAATTGCAAATCCTTTGGATAGAAATAAGGATCCGTAAATTTTTTTAAGTAGAAGGTCATAACTTCTTCAGCTGTTAGATGATCATATTTTTTTCTCTATGGGGCATACCCAAATAATAGTAGCCGGAACATATAGATATACATATTCCTTGGCATATGAGGATTTTATTGCAAGCTCATAAGCTTCAGGTCTTAGTTGTTCTTCTGGAATGGTTTTTATAACTTCATCTCAGATAGTTTTCTCATTTTTCAAGAATATCGACTTATAAGTCGATTGTGGTTGAGCGGTTTTACTGCTTCTTTTCTTTTCCTTTATTCATATTTTCTCTGTAAAAATTTCTGATTTAAATAGTCAGAAAGTGAACCATTAGTCCCTTTTATAAACCCAATATCAAAATCAAAGACTGATAAATTTTCCTGTCATCGGACAAATATTTGTTTAGAGGCTATATTTTTTAACGTCTTTTTGCTGGATTTAGCAGATTTACAATCTACTCTTAATTAAAAGAATCGATTTAATAAATCACTTTCAAATTTCTGTATACCCAATTGATAATACTTTTTTTTACTGTAGAATAATTTGCTCTTCATCGTTGCCATAGCTTAGATGTAAATCTTACAAAGGATTCTTTAGTATTGATTTTTTTTTGTTTAAGAATACCTCCATAGTCTATATCTGATGCATCAGTTTCAACTATTTTAAATGCATCAAAGTGAGGAGTAGCTAGACATGGAATTTCTTTAACTCTGGCTTTTATCCTTTTTATTGCATTAGTATGTTTTTCTGACCATGCATGTGGATTCTTTTTTAATCTTTCAAAAAGTGGTTTAGTATCATAAACTAACTTTTTATAGAAATCAGATACATATTTTAAGCTTCCTAGAAATCTTTGTAATTGATTTTTATCTTTAATTTCATTTGGAAATTTATTAGCAAATATAATTGCTCTATCTATTGGAAGTATTGTTCCATCTTTATAATATGTCATATAAATCTTATTTCTGTTTGGAAAAGTTTAATTTTCTTACCTGACACAGCTAGCCATCTTTTTTAGCAGCATTTATAAAAAATATCTAAATGTTTAAAATGTTGTTCAACTGAACTTGAAAATATTAAAACATCATCAATGTAAACTATTGTAAAGGTTGTATAAGCGTTAAAAATATCATTCATAATCTTTCGAATTTCTGAAGGGGTATTTTTAAGTCCGAGTGATGTTACATCCATTCGTAGTGTCGGAATGGTACTGTAAATGCTGTTTTATATCTATCTTTTTCAACAATTTGAATTTGCCAAAATCCAGATTTTATATTGAATTTTGACTTTATTTTGACTGAATATAGCCTTGCTAGTAAGTCTTTTTTATTTGAAATTGGATATCTAATTCATCTTAAAGTCTTATTTAAAGCTGTGCAGTTAAAGCGCTCGGCAAATTTAATGCGGCGAAGGTGCAAAAAGTCATAGCGGGGATACAGCGAGGATATAGCGGATGACTCTAAAATAGCATATAAAACTCTTACTTAATGTTTTTACAAATATATAAATGGTAATTAAATGAAAAATTAACATTCAATTGAATTATAATTAATACATAAATAATTTTAAACAAAAACATGTGCGAATATACTGTAAAAAAAAGTAAAACTGTTATATAACATAATTGAATTTAGTAGAATATTAGAGTATTTTCATTTCTAAAAAGATATTAAAATTTAGTTAAAAAAATTAATTTCATAATTTTTACGATGTATAAATGTCATTTTTCAATTCATTTCTTTTAAAGAATATATAGCGGGAATAATAGGATATAGCGGGGCTTAAAGCGGAAATGCTATATTTGGGGCTATATGGAAAAATCAGAGCGGTAGAAATCCTCTATAAGATATAGCAGGGTTATAGCTGGGCATTAACTGTACAGATTTAAAGGTTCATAATGTATAACTAATCCAAGGACTTGACATTCTAATTCTGCTGCATTTCTAACATAAAATGCCGGACAGCTCCATGGGTTTTTAGAGGGCTTGATAAGCCCCCTTTTCAGTAACTCGTTATTTTTTTTTTTTTTACATATTTCAAGATGTCTTGGGCTCATACCAATTGGACGTGCCTTAGTTGGAATTTGACTTTCTTTAAAGTCGGGCTCATAAGGTAAATTTACCATATGTTTTTTCTTTCCCAAAAGGCATTAGAAGTATCTGAACATACTGTATTTTTTATATAACTTTGCGGATCTTTTATTTTCTTTTGAAAATGAGTTAAAGATAAATTTTCTATGACCTTTTTATGATTTATTTCCTGAAATAAGGAATTCAGAAAATTTTCTTTTCTTTTTATAGTTCTCTATATAGTATCAATTTCATGATATTTTGGTTGTGAAACAAAATTAAATGTTATTTTTTGATTATTTACAGTACTTGTTACACCCCTTCGTTTTTGGGTATAACATGGATAAAAATGGGTTTCATAATATGACATCATGTGATAAATATTTTACCATTATAAATGGCATTTCGAGGCAAATTCCTTTGTTACAAACTGCTGAATTTTTAATTTGTAATTTACTAATATTTTTTCTGCCATCTGCAGCATTTAGAATTTCCGTTGTTTTAGTAAAATATTTAAAGATATTAACCCTTCATTGATGCAATTTAAATCTGCATCTAAATCTATCATTGCAATAGCTTGAAAATTTATATACTACTATTGTGATCTTTATGTCATTTATATGTAAACACGATCTAACATATTTACAAATGTTAAATTATTTAATTCTTTCTTTTGTAATGCGTTTTCGTTATCATTATCGCTATCATCTTGATAGTTTTCTTTAAGTAAAATTATTTTAGTCCTTAGCTCTTTAATTTCTTGTTTAAGTATTTTTATTTCATGTTCTAATTCTAAAATTGTTGTTTCGGTATCCGAATTAACTGAATTTGCTTTAGACCTAGAATTTCTTACTCTATCGAAAATTTCTTTTATATTATAAGTTTCTGGTTGTTTTAATTTCAAATTTTTCAAATGCTCTTCCGTGATAATAAATAATTTTAAATTCTCACTTTTCGAGTCGGCTTTCAAAAAGCGATTTCTTAAGTGAATTCTTTAATTCTTTGTCTATATCAACATTATTTATTTTCTTCTTCATTTTACATCTATTTGCTTAGTATCCTGCCTTTTTGCATTTTCAACATATTGGAATTTTCTTATTATTTTCTTTATCTTTATTCCTTTTATTTCTGTTTTTGTGATATTTTCTGTTTGTAGTTTTACTACGTTCACAACTTTCTTTTTAGAAATCCTTATTTTATAAGGTTTTTTTCTGAATGGTTTTTTTGGTTTTCTATAATCATTTTCGGGTCTGATAGATTTAACTCCTACTTGGTCACAGAAGTCACCTAAGACTTGTTTACAGTACAATTTTCCTTTTGTGTTATTGTAGTTTTTTTTAATTACATAAATTAATTCCTTCAGCTACTATTTCTGATGCTAATTCAACATACGAATATTCATCGTAAGAAATTACTCCATCATTTTGAATTTTTATTCTTTCTTTTAACTCTTGCTACAAAGAAAAGTGGTAATCCTGATGAAAAATTTCCTTTTCAAAAGTCTTGATTGCAATCATGCGTCATAAATACTTTAAAGAAATAAACATGTTTATACTATTTAAACTGTGATAAATGATCACATCTTAGTTTAATTAATTGTTCTCTTGTTTTATCGTTTAATAATGATGTTGTTCCAACAAAATGGTTGGCTATTGTATAAAGAAGCGCATTAACTACATCAATTATTTCTTTATCATTTACTACTTTTACTGCTCGGATTACACGATTGATGAGCCATCGTATGATGCTTGCATGTAAGGATCTAGTTCTTCTATCAGGAGATCGACTGGAGTCGGTTTATCATAATAAGGTTTTTTATGTGGAAATTTATTTTCATTTATTTTATTGATTTCAAAAGAATTTTCTTGTTTATGTTCTGACAAAAATATTTCTTGAAGTTGAATAACTTCGTTTGAATTTTGATTAAAATCTTGATCAGAGGTTAATTTTAGATTATAATTTTTTCCTGTAATGGGTGTTACTTCTTTTTCTTTTCATTTTTGGTTTTTTTTAAACTTTTTTATGATTTCTTCTAACATTCCCGTATTTTCTTCAGGGCGGTTAAGGTTAAGATCTAATTTTTCGAAAGGTAAAGGTTTAAATAAGGCCTTATCTACGCTAGAGCGTTCTTTATGAATTTTATTTCCTTCTTGTTTTATATTTTTACTAACTTCTTGTTCTATTCTAATAAGTTTACCCATTGATTGTAAAGTTAAGTTCATAAAATTATTTTGTTCAATTATAGTTTCGATATTACTATTTTTTCTATAAGGAGTTGTAGTTAATTCTTCATTATCAATTTTAAATAATAAATTGGATTCTGGAGGATAAATACTCTTTATTACTTTTTCCTTTTTTGTTGTAAACTCTTGATATGCTCTATTTATATTGGCGATTGTTAAAAAATCATCAAAACTAGAAAAAATATCTTTATGTTTTTCTATTTTGTAGTATCCCTCTATCATTTTGAAGAAATCATAATTTTCTGGTAATTAAATCATATTTTTTGGAGATATGATTTATATCCTTTGAAACATTTTTCTTGAATTTCGAGGTTTTCATAAAAAATCATTTTTTAGTTTTATTTTCATCTAAATAAAAATTTTGTTGTTCAATTTCTGAAAAAGGAAATTCTATCCCTTCATTAAGAGTTAAGGTATTTAATAAGGTTCGAGAACTCAGATTTCGTCTCGGATTCGGTCATTTTAAATTTTGTTGGTTTCGGTCGGTTTCGGAAATTTCGCTTGTTTCGGTTTCGGTTCAAATTTTGGTTTTCAATTGTTTGTTAATAAACTTGCAATAACGATCTTTGTAAATAAAATTGAATTTAACTTAACAGCATACAAGCTTAACATTATAAGCCAAATTAACACTAAATTATACTTAAGAACAATAAAGTAATAATATGAAGTATAGCCCAAAACAAGTTCTTGCTGCCTTGACAAAATAAGCTACCATAAATGTTAATATGAAGTACACTAATATTTATAAAGCCCAAAGTAAAGTACAGCCCAAAACTAAAAGCCTAACTTTAAGCCAACTAGCAAATCTCAGCAGTTCAGTTCTTGCCGCATAATCACAAAACTAGGGCACAAAAAAAAAAGCCGAAGATGGAAGAAAAAAAACTTAAGCGTTGTCGATTTCGACTTTCGAATTTTTTTTATAGAAGGCAATACTTTCCTAGTGTCGACTTCGACTTTCGACTTCACTGCTGTCGATTTCAACTTTGAATCCCTCACCGTTGCACAAGGTCGAGGTTGCAGTAACGCTGACGACGAAGGTACTGCTGATTTTGCTTTCGATTCCTTTAATTTAGGGTTCGGTGACTTTGCGTTTTTTTTTTACTTTAAGCGGAACCGGTTTTTGAAGCCAATTTCGGCTCGCTCTAGGTCGGCACCGGTACGGTACTCCCGAAATCTCGGAGTGCCGACCGATACCTGATACCATGGTATTTAAACCAAATACACTCTTGTCTTCATCATAACCCATATCAGAAGTAGTTGGAGACGAAGACTTATCAATTCTATATTCAGGTTGACTTACTTCGTCTGGTGTATTTCTAATAATTACGTTTTCTTCTCTTAATTTTAAAGGAGTTGGGCCCTTATTAAGGACCGTTCTTCTAATTTAGAGGCAGTACCCGTTGTAAGGTGTGTGACTCTATTTTTTGAAAATTTTATTTCCATATCATATTTTGGATATTCAATAATTTCTTGCAGAGTTTTATTTTCTATCTTAACTGGATTATTAGCTTCTTCTAAAAGACATTTTTCTGGTAAATTTATTTCATTTCATTTAATGGATTTAGGGATTACAACGTTACTTTTCCTTATATCAGTTATAAACATTGTAGTTGTACCCTTAGTTTTAGTTGGTATGTTTATAATGTCTGTTATAACAGTATTCGTAGCTTTATAACATATTTTATAAATAAGTATAACATTATGTGTTTCATGTTTCATATTAAAACCTTCTGTTTTTATATCTAAACAAACTGATTGGCTTACATTTAGGTCTGTTATAGAAACAGTGAAATTAGGAAAACACGAGAAATATATTGGTCCATCACATAAAGTTGATTCGATGATTCCTATTAAAGAATCACGAAATTTGTTATGTCTCTTATCACGCACTGCAATAATAGGTGATGTATTTAATTCTAGACGAGTTGCAGGTTTTAACACAACTTGAACCATACCTATGTGAATAAATTTATATTTTTCTTTATGTTGATTTAAAAGATTTTTTGGGAATAAGCTACAAGTATTATATCTTCTGTAAGGGGAATAGCATGTTCAACGGTTTTGATTATATAATCTGAGTTCATAATAAAACTACCCGTCTTCTTATAAATTTTTGATGGCGAATAAGCCGATATTTTCCAATTAGTTAGATTTTATTCTAAATCTTCATTGATAACAATTTCTTTGTTTTTATTGTTAATTTCTATTTCTAGATTATCTAGACTACTTTCGCTATTGTCTCTATATAACAAAGCTCCGGTTAATCGATTTATTATCTTTCCTTATCACTGTCAACGATTTACACCTAAAACCGCCTTAACACTCAAACGACTAACATAGGTTAATAACGGCTACGCGACTTAAGGACGAATCACAATTTCAATGGTAAGATAAAAGATAGATTTTTCAGATAATTATCCATGGTTACAATACCAAAATAGTAGATAACTAGATGCAGTAATGAACTTAAAAACAAAAAATTATATTAATTTTAATTTTCGGTGAATGGTGTTATTTTGGAGTGCTAAAGTAAACTTGCTACAGTAAAATAAGAGTAGAAATTTGTACCCGAACTGATATTACTTGAGCAACTTTGCCGTCAAGCTGATCATCTGGACAACTTCTCCTAACTCCCTCCGCGGGTCTGAAATCTGGTAGCACCTCTTTGCTCTGCCCTGGCTTCGATACCAAACGGCTTTCAGATCTTCTACTGCTTGTTTACTGGATGGATGTTCCAGGTTTGTGTAGTAATAAAATATCAAGTTTTCAAAATCTCCGCTGAGTCCTTATAATATCAGTTTAGTCTTTTACTGTAACAAACTTAATGTAGCACCGAAATAACACTATTCATCGAAAATTAAAATCAATAAATTTTTGTTTTTAAGTTCATTACTACATCTAACTATATGCTATTTTGGTATTGTAACTATTAACAATTATCTGGAAAACCGATCTTTTATCTTACCTTTGAAACCGAGATTCGTCCTTAAATAGCGTAGCCGTTATTAATGTCTATTAGCCTTTGAGTGTTAAGGCGTTTTGAGGTTTTAGGTCTAAGTCGTTGACAGTGATAAGGAAATATAATGAATCGATTAACTAGAGCATTGTCATATAGAGACGATAGCGAAAGTAGTCTAGATAATCTAGCAATATAAATTAATAATAAAAACAAAGAAATTATTATCAATGAAGATTTAGAACAATCATTAGGAGAGGAATATCCGGTGGTCTCAAAAGTAAGCATGATAGAAAGCTAGCCCTAACTTGGAAAATACTGGCTTATTCGCCATCAAAAATTTATAAGAAAACGGGTAGTTTAATTATGAAATCAGATTATATATTCAAAATCGTTGAACAAGCTATTCCCCTTACAGAAGGATATAATACTTTTAGCTTATTTCAAAAAAGCTTTTAAATCTACATAAAGAAAAATATAAAATTATTCACATAGGTATGGTTCAAGTCGCGTTAAAACCTGCAACTCGTCTAGGATTAAATACATCAGCTATTATTGCAGTGCGTAATAAGAGACATAACAAATTTCGTGACTTTAATAGGAATTGTCGAATCAACTTTATGTGATGGATCAATATATTTTTCATTTTTTCCCCTAATTTCACAGTTTCTATAACAGACCCAGAAGAAAAAAATATACTAAAATTTTATTTAGAATCTTATCAAGATAAAATCAATGAGAAAATTGAAATTAAAATAACCAGAAACTTATAATATAAAAAGAAATTTTCATAGAGTAAGAAATTCAAGGTCCAAAGCAAATTCAGTTAATTCGAGTACTGAAACAACAATTTCAGAATTAAAACATGAAATAAAAATACTTAAACAAGAAATTAAAGAGCCCAGGGCTAAAATAATTTTACTTAAAGAAAAATATCAAAATGATAGCGATGATGATAACGAAAACGCATTACAAAAGAAGAATTAAAAAATTTAACATTTGTAAATATGTTAAATCGTGTTATTATACATAAATGACATACAAAAGTCACTACAGTAGTAGATAAAGAATATCGTTTTCAAACTATTATAATGATAGACTCTGGTGCCGATTTAAATTGCATCAGTGAAAGGTTAGTGCCTTCAAAATACTTTACTAAAACAAAAAAATTCTAAATGCTGCATATGACAGAAAATTGTTAGTAAATTAAAATTTAGTCGTTTATAACAAAGGAATTTGCCTCGAAATGTCCTTTATAATGGTAAAAAATTTATCACATGATGTCATATTAGAAAACCTATTTTTACATATGTTACACTCAATAACAAAAATATTTGAAAATGGTATAACAAGTGCTGAAAGTGATTAAAAATTAACATTCAATTCTGTTTCACAACCAAAATATCATGAAATTGATATTATACAGAAAACTATAAAACGAAAAGAAAATTTTCTGAATTCCTTATCTCAGGAAATAAATCATAAAAGAATTATAAATAATTTATCTTTACCTTATTTTCAAAGAAAATAAAAGATTTGCAAAGTTATATAGAAAATACAATATGTTCAAATACTCTTAATACCTTTTAGAAAAGGAAAAATATACGGTAAATTTACCTTATGAGTCTGACTTTAAAGAAACTTAAATTCCAAGTAAGGTCCGTCGAATTGCTATGAGCCCAAGACATTGAAATATGTAAAAAAGAAATTGATGAGTCACTAAAAAATGGGCTTATCAGACCCTCTAAAAGCCTATGGAGCGACCCAGCTTTTATGTTCAAAATGCAGCAGAATTAGAACGTAGCGTTCTTAGATTAGTTATAAATTATAAATCTTCAATAAAGCTTTAAGATGGATTAGATATCCAATTTCAAATAAAATATACTTACCAGCAAGGTTTATTCAGCCAAAGTAATGTCAAAATTCAATATGAAATCTGGATTTTGGTAAATTCAAATTGCTGAAAAAGATGTATAAAATAGAATTTACAGTACCATTCGGACACTACGAATGGAATGTAATGTCATTCGGACTTAAAAATACCCCTTAAGAATTTCAAAAGATTATGAATGATATTTTTAGCGCTTATACAGCCTTTACAATGGTTTACATTGATTATGTTCTAATATTTTCAAATTCAGTTGAACAACATTTTAAACAATTAAATATTTTCAAAAATGTCACCAAAAAAATTGGCATAGCTGTGTCAGCCAAGAAAATTAAACTTTTCCAAACAGAAACAAGATTTTTAGTACATTATAAAAGATGAAACAATACTTCCAATAGACAGTGCAATTATATTTGCTGACAAATTCCCAAATAGAATTAAAGATACAAATCAATTATAAAGATTTGTAGAAAGCTTAAACTATGTATCTGATTTCTATAAAAATCTGGCTTATGATGATAATCACTTTTTGAAAGATTAAAAAAGAATCCACCAGCACGGTCATAAAAACATACTAGTGCAGTAAAAGAGATAAAAGCCGGAGTTAGAAATTCTATGTTTAGCTATTCCTCACCCCCAATGCATTTCAAATAGTTGAAACTGATGATCAGACATAAGCTATTGCATCAGACATAGGCTATGGAGGTATTCTTAAACAAAAAATCAATAATAAAGAATCCTTAATAAGATTTATATCTGGACTATGGCAAGGACTAAGAGCAAACTACTTTACAGTAGAAAATGAAATGTTATCAATTGTATTATTATACAGAAATTTGAAAGTGATTTGTTAAATCATTTTTTATTAAGAGTAGGTTGTAAATCAGCTAAATAATCTTGCAAAAACGCGTTAAAAATATAGTCTCTAAACAAATATTTGCCAGACGGTAGAAATTTTTATCGGTCTTTGATTTTGATATTGAGTTTATAAAAGAGACTAATAATTCACTTTTCGAGTTTTTAACTTGGGAATTTTTACAGGGAAAAAATGAATAAGGGAAAAGAAAAGATAGAAAGCAATAAAACTGCTCAATCACAATTGACTTATAAGTCGATAGTCTTGAAAAATGAGAAATCTATTAGAGATGAAGTTCTAAAAACCATTCCAGAAGAACAACTAAGAACTGAATCTTATGAGGTTGCAATAAAATTCCTCATATGCCAAGGAATGTATATCCATATGTTCCAACGACTACTATTTGGTTATGCCACATAGAAAAAAATATGGTCATCTAACAGCTGAAGAAGTTATAACCTTTTACTTAAAAAAATTTACGGATCCTTATTTATATCCTAAGGATTTTCAATTCTCTCAGGGAATATTAACCTATCCTGGATTCATACAATTTGAATTCACTTTAAGATCAAGAGGAGACTGTGTTTATTCTAAAACCACTATTATTAAAGTAATAACCGTAGAACAGTGGGATGGAGACTTATACAAGTCCAAAGATATACCAACATGATCAAAAAATCCTTACAAAATCAAAATAAGTTTTAATTACTTTGATTATATTAAGTTTCGAGAAATTAGCTTTCGCTATGAACATAGACAAAAAAGACACAGTTAGTTTATACAGTTTAAAGAGCAGAGTTCTTTAAATTATTCAAATTGGTATCTATTTTGGTTTTCAAACTTTGGATTATATTCAATAATTTACCACAAAAAATTGGTAAAGTTGACGAAAAATTTGTTGATATCAACTCATCTATGAAAATGTATTGTTTAATGTTCACAATACTTTATCAAGTACCCTGGATAATGAAATAGAATGTTATAATTGCTCCAAGAACACTCCAAAAATTAGGATTGTCTTTTAAAAAAATTTATTTAAAAAGAAGAATTTTAACTAAATGGTGGAATACGTACGAATTCTTTAAGGACTCAATCTTCTCAATTAGTGGTTTAATCAATCATGAACCTCAAACTCCTGTAACTCAACCTCCTAAAAGATATGTTTTAGAAATTCTAAAAGAATTAATGACAAGTTCTTCAAAAAAAGAATTAAAAAATCAGCTTAAAGCAATTCATGAATCAAAGTCTGATGACGATGACCAAAGTGTCAATATAGATAAAAGTTATGAAGAGAGATAAAATGAGAGGAAGAAAATACGCTAAAATTCGGCATACAAATGTTATCTGTAATGCAAAAATTAAATCTCTCGACTTTATTCTACGGTAATTCTAGAGCTTTCTGATCGAAGAGGATTAATAATCGGCACAATATCATGCAATACACCTTTATTACCAGATTTTGTAATAACTCCTCCACCAAACTTCCCTCCACTTCCAGATAGATAATTATCTACAACAGTAATTGACGACAGCTGTAAAGTCAATTGAAAAGGAGATACTTATCTACTCACCTATAAAGAAGAAACCGACAATGCTAGCTCGATACTTATCTACTCACCTATAAAAAAGAAACCGACAATGCCAGCTCAATGCTTATCCACCAGCTTAAAATTTAAAGTAGCTGCAAAGTTTGAAAGCATCGAGACAATTCGAATATAGACGCTTCACTAAAGCTTATCTTCTTCTATGTACTATTATAAATAAGGGTTGTGTGTTCAGCTATGGGGATGTACAATAATATAAGATCTGTAATATAAACTGAGTATTTAATGGCAATAGCCATCTTGTAATCTCCATTTTAAATATTTTAGTAGTAATAAAATATCAAGTTTTTAAAATCTCTACCGAGTCTTTATAATATCAGTTTAGCCTTTTGATAACATCCATACAGTAATCAAGCAGTAGAAGATCCGAAAGCCGTTTGGTATCAGAGACAAGGCAAAGCAGTGAGGTGCTGCCAGATTTCAAGTCCCCGGGAGGGAGTTAGGAGAAGTTGTCCGGCATATCAACTTCTGAATCATCATGTAGTGGTTCTTCTTCTGATTCTGTTTCCAAATGTTCTTCTGTGATAATAGATAATTTTAAATTCTCACTTTCTGAATCAGAGCTTTCTAAATGCAATTTCTTAAGTGAATTCTTTAATTCTTCGTCTATATCAAGATTATTTATTTTCTTCTTGATTTTACATTTATTAGCATAGTGTAATCTCTTTTTGCGTTTCCAACATATTAGAATTTTCGTATTATTTTCTTTATTTTTATTCCTTTTATTTCTGCTTTTGTGACATTTTCTGTTTGTAGTTTTACTACATTCACAACTTTCTTTTTGGAAATCCTTATTTCTATCAGGTTTTCCTTTAAATGGTTTTTTTGGTTTTCTATAATCATTTTCAGGTCTGATTGGTTTAACTCCTACTTGGTCAGAGAAGTCACCTAGGACTTGTTTACCGTACAATTTTCCCTTTTGTATTTGTTTATGTAACTTTTCCTTCATCTACTATTCTGATGCTAATTCACCATACGAATATTCGTCATAATGAATTACTTCATCATTTTAATTTTTTATTCTATCTTTAACTCTTGTTGCAAAGAAGGGTAGTAATCTTGATAGAATTTTTCTTTCCAAAAGTCTTGATTGTAATCATGTATTATAAATATTTTAGAGAAGTAAACATCTTTATACCATTTAAAATGTGATAAATTATCACATCTTAATTCAATTAATTGTTCTCTTGTTTTATCGTTTAATAATGATGTTGTTCCAACAAAATGATTGGCTATTATTAACTACATCAACTATTTCTTTATTATTTACTACTTTTACTGCTCTGATTACACAACTTCTGGCCTCACTAGTCATATAATTTTTTCACCAATGTATTAATTGGCTTGTAAATCCTTGAATTATTGCATTTGCTATATCTTCATCTTTATTGCATTTAGCTCTACTGGCTACAGCATACATAGCCATATAATGCAGTTTAAGTCGAATTTGATATTCTGAACAACCATCAATATCCCATTCGACGATTGATGGGCCATCATATGACGCTTGAATGTAAGGATCTAGTTCTTCTATTAGGAGATCGACTAGAGTCAGTTTATCATAATAAGGTTTTTTATGTGGAAATTTTTTATAATTTATTTTATTAATTTCAAAAGAAATTTCTTGTTTTTGTTCTAAATTTTTTTCTTGAAGTTGATTAACTTCTTCGTCTGAATTTTGATTAGAATCTTGATCAGAGGTAAATTTTGTATTATAATTTTTTTCTTCTGTAATTCCTTCTCTTTCATTCCTAGGTTTTTTTAACCTTTTTATGATTTCTTCCAACATTTCAGTATTTTCTCCAGGCATGTTAAGGTTAAGATTTAATATTTCGGAAGTTAAAGGTTTAAATAAGGCCTTATCTACATTAGTGCGTTCTTTATGAATTTTATTTCTTTTTGTTTTGGATTTTTACTAACTTCTTGTTCGATTCTAATGAGTTGTTTACCCATTGATTGTAACGTTAAGTTCATAAAATTATTTTGTTCAAAATGCACAAGGAGTACTGGACTTATGTAGGAGTCGTTTGTTTCTTCTCCTCATTTCTTTCCCTCTCACCAATTTCAACGGAACCAACTATAAATCCTATACACCCAAGGTACAATTTTTATGATTTACTTTCACCAATTTTTTTTTGATGTTTTAGTTTATTTGTGTTCTAGTAAACCGTTAACATTATTTGTAATGCATTTACTAATTTATAGATAATGTTAACGATTTCGATTATACATTACAATGATAAGGAATTAGTGGTTGATTGATGATAGCCCTAAGTATGTTGGTAGGAAAATGAAATGATCAAAAATTAAAAAATATTGTAAGTTTGAAAAGTTGAAGAAAACATTTATGAAGTGACAAAAATCAATTCTTTTGGGTTTGACATAAAGCTGGTAACAAAATGGGTTAGTGATGATGGTTCGTGGCTATTGATGTAGAGGATGATAGAACTTTATGTTTTTTGTTTGAATTAAAGTGATATAACTTCATGTAAAGAAATCAAAAGTTACAAATGTCGAAGAGCCACAATATTCAATGGTAGACTTGGTACCTATAACAAATTTTCAAGAGACAAAATATTCGATACATCTTTCTTACACGGGTAGTTGTGTTGGAGAGTTTACTAATGTACTGAATAAATGCTGCACATTTGTTGGAGGATCGCTTAGTCAACCACAAAGCGTGGATCCTAGTTTGATTTATCTGGATGGTAGTATTTCAACTCATTCAACTCGTTCTCATATGACCACTAGGTTAGTAGTTAGTACTAACTATAATTACATGTATTATTTTTGATTTACATTGTATTCTATACTCTCCTTTATCTTCTTTATTGTTGTTTTACAACGTATGAAGTTAGAGAAGCATCAAATTATCATACGAAAGTTGTTGTTGGCAATGCAAGCATTAATGAAGTGCAATTGAATAGTACGCAAGTCGCATGCACAATTGAAGAAGATAAGATGTGGGTTGACAATATGGAGACGAACCATCCATATCTGATAATAATCAACCTCTTGAAGAGCTAAATGACAATTAAATTATAATAATGAAAGATCCTTAAGCTGATGATTTATGTACTACAACAATGATGGCTAGATCGATTATGACGAGAGCTCAGTTAGATGATGACCATTGTTTTTCATGCATGGAGTGAGTTCCACATGACCGATATTGCCACTTGTGAAATACCATCTTCAACATGAGACGATGATTGAATTTGCACTTGAGCGGTATCAGCATGGTGTGTAGAAGCTTGATGTAATTCGTTTCTATCTATAATTGTGTTGAGTAAATGATTAAGTCCAGTGCATTTCATTTTCACCTTATCAGGCTTAAAACGATTGAGTTCAATATTATCACAATCTCTATAGCACTATAAATTCCATTTACCTTAAAAACGAAAATTATGAATGTTTTTTTGTATGATGAAGACAAACATTAATAAATTCTAAATCACCAAACATGTTACATTCTAATGGTGCTTGACTGTAAGCAAATAGACGTTTTGAAGATTGTTTAGTATAAAGTAGCGAGTCATTTGTCAATACCAATACTCATATTTATCCAAGGAAATTGGAGGATTGCACTCAATAACCATGTAGGCATGCCTCGTATTCCATAAGTTCAAAGCTTCATTTATCAACTCTCCCCACCGTCCAAATTTTTTGTTTATTGGAACAACGGGATCAAGAGTATGTTGAGAAAGATATCCAAATTGACTTATCACACGATTCGGAGAATAATTTTCAAAACACCAAAAACAAATCAATTGAATTTTATAAAGCCAAATCCTATATTGATCAACAAGTATCATGTTCTTCGAAGAGTTAAGCCATATGGACGGTTACGCTTTCAAATTATAGCATGTCTAGTTCATACTAATAAAATTGGACGTACGTTTGTAGGAGTGACGCCGTTTTTTAGTGGTATTTCATCTACAAGAAATATTTCATATTTAATTAATATTAGTCATATCAGTGTACTTCTTTTCAAACAATGAATTATACTCATCGACAACCATAAGGAAGGTTGCGGTCCAAATCAAGGTATTAGGTTTCGACCGTTACCCTGAAGTTTCGGTGGTATCAGACTGCACGGTCCGGAATCGGCAAAGAAAGCCGAATCTAGACTGGGGCAGTGGAAAAATTTTTTATGGAAAAACCAAACGTAAAAGAAGCACGTGGAGAAACAATTAAATCAAACACAAAAATTAACAAAGCACTAAGAAAAGTCTGAAAATTACCTACATCAACGAAATCAATCTTACTCTTTTTACTTCAACTCAAGCAACTCGATCTCTGCTCTCTTACTTTGAATCACGCTCGAAGTGGACTCGATTTTTTTTTTCTGTTACATCGAAGGTTGCGATATATTTGGTTGGCCAGAGCTACGTTCAAATTCGATTTTGGTTTGGAGGAAGGGGTGCGGTAGGGTTGAACGAAAAGGAATGTTGGGTGGGGTGGCTGGATTTAGTTTAGGTGGATTTAATCCGGATGGGATGGATTTAGTTTGGGTGGGCAGGAGTTTTGGTTTTTCTTATAGTTTAATTTAGGTTTTGTTATTAGACTGGCTTTAGATTTGCGGGGGTTGAGATTTGAGTTAGTTTTGGGTTTTGCAATAGAATAAATGTTGAGTTTTTGTTTAATCTGGTTTAGCGTAATTGAGTTTACTGTAATAAAGTTTATTTACAAGGATTATTATTACATTTTCATTAACAAACCATTCAAAACCAAAACCAGGGCCAAATCAGAACCTTTGAAATTGCTCGAAACTAAAAAATTTCAAATGACCGAAACCGACACTAGAATCGAGTTCTCTAATCTTACTCCAAATTACTTGATATTGATACATTTGGACATCCGATCGCCAAGTATGTCCAAGAGCACAGCTACAAAAGTTGATTGAACATTTTAATACAATATCAAACAATCGAAGATCGTAAACAACCTAAGAATATGACATACTTGTTATAAAGACATACAACCACCTAATGATTTGGACTTCTACAGCGCAACATTTGACAATCTACTATACAAATAGAAAAGCACCGCACTACCCAAGAATAATGACCACGGTTCCATAAATCTTTTAAAAATTGTAAATATTTCAAACTAAATCGTTCTTTCGAAAGATCTGCAAAATGTCCAGATTTTATATAGTACAAGATTACAACACACTCTATCACAATATCTGTTGCTTCTTCGAGAAGAGAATCTTTGAATTCGTGTCTAAACCAATCCATGCTAACAGTGTATTTGAATTTTATTTTCTCCCAAGGAGGAATTGTACCTAATAAATCATGACATAACTGACTATAATTGGTTTCAGAGTCATCGAAATATAACGGAAAACCATCAACACTAAGACATATTAGTTTCTCGCCTAAAGTTATAGTCGTCTATCCAGCTCTAAAATGAAATGTATTTGTCTCTGGTCTCCACCTATCACACAGTGCGGCAATAAGATAATGGTCTAATATAAGGTACTCGATTTGAAATATTTTCCAAAAGCGAACTATTCTTAAGTTATCTTCAAGTCTGAGATCTTTACAATCTATTAGTCTAGTCTTGCTTGAATGATCAATATGAAAAATTGTGGAAATTGTCTATTACATAAAATTCAATATAGAACAAAATTATATAAATTTGATTTACAGTATTTAGTTGATAGTCAACCAACATTGTGTGATACTATACCTCTATAGGTGATAAAAAATGCTCTTATCAATTGGTCTGGGTTCCAACTCTAGTCATAAAATTGATTCCAATCGATACAAACTTCTCATCAATAGATACTCTAATTTAAATTGTAATATCAAATCTACAATGATACATAACAAACCACATAAATAAAATTGCAAACCAATGTTAAAATTTTAGGTTCTTAACTCTAATTTGAGAAGATAAAAATGAACCTTTCATCTGCCTATGATTTTAAGATTAAAATAGACAGAAATTTTAATTTTTGAATGGTATTGTGCTTGAAGTTAAGTGTGCATTTTTGTGTGTGTGTTTTGGGTTGAGGGGGGGGGGGGGGGGGGGTAGGGCGCTGCGTCCATAATTAAATGCACGTGTTATTTTTTACCTTAATATCAGTTTTTGTTAATTTATGATTTATAATAAAATTCTTATCGATGCATGTTATTTCACATCTTCCAAATCTTTGCAAGGATTTTGTGGGTTTGTGCACAGTGCATTGTAATTCGTAAGCAACAGTGTTTGCAAGACAACAGTAATCTCTCTGTTCAGTTCACTTCTCAATAATGTCATTAATCAATCATAGAAGCTGAAAATGATAAATAATGTATAAAAAAATTCAAATATTGTCAATTCAATTTTTTTGGTGTCATTTTCATGTCAAAGGCATAATACGTATGCATGTATATGTGTGTCTTGCTGTGTGTTAGGTGGATATGATTAAAATTTGATGCAACTTTCATGTCCAACTCAAGGCTTAAATCAAACAGTGAGTTTAGTAAAAGTAACTATTAAATGTTATAGAAGATAATATTTTTAATAATCATGAAATCTGAAGAAAGGAAATTTATATCGACATAATATTTTAACAAAAGTAAACTTTTTTCAATCATTTAGAATAGTGTTTTTTTATTATTAAAAACATTTTCTTTTCATACCAATGGAAAAAAAATCACATATTTGCTATTTTGAATTATAATTATCATAACAAATTAGATAATAAAAGTCTGATAAATCAATTAATAAACTAACTTCCATCATTTCTCAGGTAAAGAATGTCTACAAACGTGAACACCAACCTCTACGAACTGACTATTAACCAAATCTCTGTTCACCTCAATCGTTGATGAACCATCATCGGAGCAAATGTTCTCAAACACACCCTTAGTGAGTTTTATATGTTTATTAAGTTCATACTTGCATTATATTGTGCATGTCTAATTCATACATCATTATGTATTAAAGAAATGTCATGAAGATTCTTCTATATGTATTCCAGTATGCATTTATTAGTATCATCATTCTATCAATAGTTTACGTAGTATAGATTCTGTTCTGCTGAAATACTTGCTGAAGCTTTTTCGAATAAGCCAATTTATTTGGGACCCTGCAGATCCATTCTTTTTTCTATCCAAAGATCAGCCTTTTGTCTCTGTGTTTTCATGTCGAGAATTCTTTGCGGATGAAGAGATATTAGCTTGTTCTGCCATAAGTACCTCCATATTCCGCTGAGTAGGATTTGACTATGGAGTTGAGTCGGTAATTCGAAACCTCCCTTTCCTCGATCTTGATTTACATAGAAATTAAGAAATTCTTATAATACCGATGAAATTGGATTGAGTCCTGGGAAATGATCAGGGGCAGCGAGCAAAAAACAAGTAACCAGAGTTAGATGAAGCAACACAAAGAAAACGTTAGTTATAGAATATAATGTCACAGGTTTTAGCGCGCACACACACGCGCGCGCACGCACGCGCGCGCACACACACACACACACACACAAATAACGTTATATATGTGTTGTATGATCATGTGTACGATAATGTTCCATGCACATACACAACCTTATATGTTGTATCACATGTGTCCTTTTGTTATTCTCTTTTTGAGAGATTTGTTTGAGGCAACTATTAGATAGAATCATATTTCCTTTAATATTGGTAGTTCATCCGATCGTGTTTATTTGTTCTAATATAAAATTTGTGTCTTATTACATGTTAATTGTCTTCTTTCCTTGTGTTTTTCAGTTGATTTAATGGTTCAAAAAGTGATGCTTATTTCTGTGTTTTATCAGTAGGTATTGGGTTTGATACCCAACAATATTCCAAATCCGATGATCCAGTCTAGATCTAGAGGTCTTGTTTCAGATCTTTTGAACATCAATTATCAACTTCATTGGAAAAAAACTTCGAACCATATATACAGATTCAAGTGAAGTATGTTTTTATCGACGGTATGAATATATCGTGTTCACAAAAATGTAAGATCAAATTTGAATATCTAGTTCCTTCAAGATTGTAAGAAAAGCAGTAACCGTTAAAACGTTTATCTATTTCAATAATTAATTTGAAATATCAGTTTAATTGTGTTAGGATTATGCAAATGAGCCAAAATTTTGTGTTGATATTTTTATGTGTTATGAGAACATATCATAATTATTTTCAGAGTATTTTTGGTTGTCTGGCATACAAATCTTTGGTTTGCTCCAGATTTCTCCTCTAATATCATATATCACATTCTAAATGTAAAGAGACGTAAAAAATAGTTTAAAAATATGCAGAGAGCTGTGTGGTAACTGTAGTTCGTCGTACCTGCAGCTATCCAAACGTTGTACCCAACATAACATCTTCATCATATGAATTAAAGTTTATTGTGAGTTCTTGGTCCTCAAGCAATCTTTGTACTTCATTGAGATGATGAATTGGTATGTAGATGATGGTTGATTAGCTAATGTGAGACTATATTATTCATATGGGTATTACAAATGCAACGACCTTGGTCAACTTGAGATGCTTAGTTTGTTTAATGAAGCAATAGCATCCCTTAAATGTGAAATGTCAAGATTTCATCTCGTATTCTCATACCCGAAATCATCCACTGATACAACCAAATCACTGATTGGCAGTAACAATATTTATCCAGGCATGTAAAACAATAAATTGTATAACATATATACGAATGTTTGTGTATGTTGCCATTTTGATTGAGCAAAGTACTACATTCACTCCTCAGCAATGATGTAGCCCTGCATAATATATAATTGCATCAATTGGATTGGCCCAAACCATATTAAAAGTTGTTGGTATCCTTATCTTCAAGATACCTGGTAACGATACCAAGTGGTGCACATTTGTATCACAAAGTACCATGTGCTTTTGAATGTTCATTTTTTTTAAGTACATTTAAAGATTAATTATGATCGTTTATGGATTATTTTTAAGTACATTTAAAGATTTTGTGAGAGTTTGCAACTTTGCATGCATCTTTCAGCGTGAGGTGTTTAAAAAAAGTTAAAGGACAGCCATGTGCATTCAAATGTTTGCTTTCTGTATATTTGATGTATTCATGGTCTTTTTTCTTTCTCAAAAAAAAAAAAAAAGCAAAAGAAAAAATAAAACCAAACCAAACCAAAAAAAAAAAAAAATGCAACTTCAGTAAGAAATTGCAAAGCATATATGCTCGGTGTATCATTTCAACTTTTTAACCGTTACATATTAGTAATTTGAGTCCTTGTTTTAATGTTGAGTATTTTGCTAATTTATTCTTATACAAAAGTTATTCAGTTAACTTAGCATCCATTTTCTCTCGAGTTCCATTTTTCATATTTTATTTGACATTTAGTGCAGGTTCCTCACTGGCTAACTTATGATTTCCCCCCAGAAGTAAAAATAAAGCTAAATAATCAATGGGGAACAAATTGGAAAGGGCAAGCACAGAAGTGGTAAGTGCGCAAGGTCATTTGTTTTGTCATGCCAATTAAAATGGTAAGTGTTAACTGAATACTATGTGTTGTTGGAAAGCTTTTGCTTCCAATACAAGTTGACCTAGAAGCTGTTTCATTTCATGCTGTTGATTGAAAGCTAGTTAAGCCCTACTATCCTTAAATATGTGTAGAGTTTTTTAAATTTGTATCATGAAATAGAATTGATCCGAATCACCTAACCTCACTTAGAATTCAAGGAACTGAGGATTAATATAGTCCATTTGTATATGTTTGCACCTTGTACTTTCTGCGTGATGACGCTAATTCATTACCATTGCCGTACTTATAGTTATTACTAATGATACAATTCCTGGTATATTTGTTAGGCCGATAAACACGGTTATGATGGTGTTTGTTTTTGGTCAAATGAGCATATATGGAGCTTCTAAAGTCCAAATACGGTTAGAAATCTTGAAATAATAAACAAGCAAATAAATAAACCATCAGGAATCCTAGCTTGCTAAAACACTACCAACTACACTCATATTACTTTATTGAAATTACAATACAAAT
The DNA here is from genome assembly GCA_030765085.1 of Allium cepa. Classification (NCBI taxonomy): domain Eukaryota; kingdom Viridiplantae; phylum Streptophyta; class Magnoliopsida; order Asparagales; family Amaryllidaceae; genus Allium; species Allium cepa. Next base: position 948,914,633 of record CM060934.1, on the reverse strand, counting down.
TGTTAAATGGACCCAAATTGTACTCTTGCATTTCATTTCTTTAATTAATTCATGAAAGGAGGTAGAGTGATAAACAGCAAAAGTGTTTTTTGGAGTGTTTTTAACATCTTTTAATACCAAATACAAGCACTTAGACAAACTCCATCTATTCACAAAAACTTGAATACTGCAGAAAAATACCTGGAAAGCTTACTGTTAGCATATTGTTATAGGAACTAAACAAGAAAACCTGTATCACATTTCGCTTCCTCTGCTTATATACCACTACACAAAATTCTTTTATCATGTCTTACAATAACATACTAAAAGCGTTACATACATACATCAAAACCTTGAGATTGACTGAATTATATTCAATGAATCCTTGGAATGATATTAACAGGTTTCTGTTTAGATTTACTGGGAATGATGAAGAAGTTAATCTGTTTGGTGATGGGAGCGAAAAGCCCGAATTTGCAGAATGGGCATGGATGACTCCACAAGAAGTGATTGATCATGTAAGTGATCAAGTTATCAACTATATTTCTCAATCTTCTGTTTTCTTTTATTGTTGATATCTGTACATATGGTGCAACTACTGTTCTTTTCGATTATAATTTGTTAGAGAAGTATAAGCAGAAGAAATTAAATCTTAAATAAATAGATAGAAGAAGATAAATTGAAATATTCTGATACTTTTGTTTCTCTTGTGGACAGGCTGCAGACTTCAAGAAGCCAGTATATGAAGAAGTTCTGAAGACATTTGCTCCTCATCTTCAATAAGATTCAAGTGGACCAATGTGTGAAATATGATATAGCAAAGTTATACTTTGTATGGCACTTATGGTGGTAGAAGGAAATAATACCATATTAAATGATCTTTTTTCTCTTTCTTTTGTGCATTTTCTTTCAGGGAAAAGATGTTTTCAGATGTTATTATTATGTCTCGATCTTCATTTGAATATGAATACTTTTGGATGTCGACAAAAAAAAGTTGAAAATATTAGTTGCTTGCTATGCATCTTTATTAATAGTTGAAATAGAAACAATCTTTTGGGCCGACCGTTTAGTTCTAAATGAAAGGAAATTTGACCGTTTTGTAAGGAAATTAATGCGAAAACATTAATGGACCGTTTCTTTCTTCATTATGTGGTACATTAATGGACTGTTTCCTTCCTCAAACGTTTCCTTCCTCATTATATGGTTAATAGAATCTAAAGGGTTTTCCTATTAATATGCTAATAAATAAAACGTTTATAATCCAGAACATTAATTTCTCTCATCTTGATCTTGATGAACGATCAAGATTAAGTCTACAAATCTGGAAAGTTGGTTCTCTCTCTACCTATAAATATTAACCTTTGTCCATCACAAATGATATAGAAAACACATAAAGAAAGATATAGGAAAAGAGAGAGAAACCATTTTCTTTCTCCATTGAAACAGCTTTCGACAACAACCATTGCTGATTCGTATACAAGATGTCTGGAGGTATGTTTTATTAATTCATTACATATGTGATAATCATGTAATTCTAGATCTTAGGGTTTATGTTATTCGCAAGATATTGATTACATGTGGTATCAGAGCAAGGTTTTAGAATTCATGATTATCCATCAATATATAAAACAAAACTAGCATAGATATATGATATAATGTTTGTAATTTTACTATGATGATGATAATGATTATTAGTGTTAATATGATTCAAGTTTAATATTCATATTATTTAAGTTGCTATAGTAATCATGATTATCAATATTGTTCTATTTACTGTATGCTTAGATCTGGATCTGGAAAATTTATATTTCCGCAAAAGTTGATTTTTTCTACTTTAATGTTTGACCTACTGTATAATATGGAACAACTTATTGTATGCAAATACTTTTCAGAAAGTATACATATTGAAAACAATTGTTTCCTAGTTTGACATTAAATTCATGACCTGGAACTTGCAAGATAATTATATATACATGATTTGCAAAATAACTATTTATATGTTAAATTCATGTATGGAATTTACTTGGAGTTACTAAACATTTATTATCCTTATTGTGGATTACTTGAAAGAATGACAAATGTTTATGCAAAAAAAACATTAATGTTTATCTCTTTTCTCTCTTGTTTTATTTTTCGCTTCCGCACTTAATTTCCTTGTTTCCTCCAGTCTGATGCATGCAGTCCCGTCCACAGACGGCTGCTGCTTGCACAATAACGCATGAAACATTAATGTTTATCATTCTTTCATGAGTATGGTTCTACTGTCTACCCACAGGAGGCGCTAAACCTAACCTCTTATTATGATATGTGTTTTATTCTAATAAAGAAGCCTACATTTCTTTTATATCTGCAGTTGCAATGCCCTCAAACCTTAATTCGTACGCTACGTCTATCGTCAGACTCAATGGAACCAACTACTCAGAATGGAAAGAGCAAGTTGAGTTTTCTTTAGGCGTACTTGAACTGGACATGGCTCTCCTCAAGGAAAAGTCAGCCCCACTTATTGACACAAGTACGCCTGAGGAAAACAAACTTCATGATGATTAGGAACGATCTAATAGGCTCAGCATGATGTTTATGCGAATGGTGATTGATACCAACATCAAAACCTCCCTACCCAAAACTGAAAGCGCAAAAGAATATTTGCAATCCATTGAAAATCGGTTCAAGGCTGCAGACAAATCCCTTGTTGGGAAACTTATGGCAGATCTTGTAACCATGAAGTTTGATGGTTCTCGCTCAATGAGCGCTCATGTCATTGAAATGATTAACCTTGCTGCCAAACTTAAGAACTTGAGATTGGTTATGGACGATGCTTTTCTCGTCCAATTCATTCTCACTAGTTTACCTCCTCAGTATGAACCATTCAAAATTCATTACAACACTATTACGGAAAAGTTGAGTCTAAATGAATTGACTAACAAACTGGTTCAAGAGGAGTCTAGGCAAGGCTCGCAAGGCATTAAAGTTGCTTATTTCACTCAAGGGGTTGGAAAACAAGCTGGCAAAAAGAATAACTCACAGCATAAAAGAGCACCACCCAAATCTGATGACGCCACTCAACCATCCAAGAAGAAAAAGAAGGATGATGTCTGCAAATTCTACAAGAAACCTGGACACTTCCAGGAAGATTGCATTAAACGCAAAGCATGGTTCGAAAAGAAAGGTAACCCAATGGGCTTCGTAAGTCATTTCGAATCAAATCTTACTAATGTACCTTCTTCTACTTGGTGGATTGATACTGCTGCTAACGTTCATATTTCGAATTCTATGCAGGGATTCATTACGATTCAAACCACAAACCCAAGTGAGAATTTCATTTTCATGGGGAATAAAGATAAAGCTCCAGTTGAAGCTATTGGAACTTTTCGTCTTATTTTAGATAGCGGTTTTCAGTTAGATTTATGTCAAACTCTTTATGTTCCGTCTATTTTCCGTAATTTGATTTCTATAAGTGTACTTGATAAATTTGGATATTCTTTTGAAGTTGGAAATGAAAATTTTAGTTTATTTAAAAATTCTAGTCTTATTGGTTCTAGAATATTAATTGATGGACTTTATAAACTTCATCTTAAACAAAATGCTGAAATCCAACTCACCCTGCATGGAAAAGAAACTAAAAGAAAGTCATCCAAGAATGATTCTTACTTCTTGTGGCATAAAAAACTGGGTCATATATTTAGTGAAAGAATCAAGAGGTTAGTGAAAAATGGGGTCCTACCGGACCTAGACTTCGCTAACATTACAACATGTGTTGATTGTATTAAAGGAAAAACAACAAAAAACACAAAGAAAAGAGTCACAAGAAGTGCACAACTTCTTGAAATAATACATACAGATATTTGTGGACCTTTTGACGTTCCAACTTTTGGAGGAGAGAAATATTTCATCATTTTTATCGATGATTTTTCACGTTATTGCTATCTTTATATGTTGCATGAAAAATCTCAGTCAGTGGATGCTGTACAAGTGTTCATTACCGAAGTCGAAAGGCAATTAGAAAGAAAAGTGAAAATCATTAGGTCAGATAGGGGTGGTGAATTCTGTGGAAGGTATAATGAAACGGGACAACATCTTGGACCTTTTGCTAGACTTCTTCAAAAATTTAGAATTGTTGCATAATACACAACGCCTGGATCTCCATGGCAGAATGGTGTAGCTGAAAGACGAAATCTTACATACATGAAAATGGTTAGATCCATGATGAGTCATGCAAATTTACCTATATCATTATGGATGGATGCATTACGAACAGCTGTCTACATCTAAATAGAGTTCCAAGTAAGGCCGTTCCAAAGACTCCTTTTGAACTTTGGAAAGGATGGAAACCTAGTTTAAGACATCTCCAAATTTGGGGTTGCCCAGCTGAAGCTAGACTGTACAGTCCAAATGAAAAGAAATTGGATTTTAAGACAGTCAGTGGTTACTTTATAGGTTACCCAGAAAAATCTAAAGGATATAGATTTTATTGTCCTAACCATAGTATAAGAATTGAAACCGGCAATGCCAAATTCTATGAGAATGGTGAAATCAGTGGAAGTACAAAACAACAAGAAGTGGTCATTCATGAAATAAGGGTACCCATTATCTTACCCTCTATTTCGAAAGATATTGGGAATCATCCCATTGTTGAACCTGTTCACAATGAGGAAAACCCAATAAATGATCAACAACTCCATAATGAAATTATCACCAATCATAATGTTGATGAAGTACCACAGGAACTAACATTAAGAAGATCTCAAAGACAAAGAAGATCAACTATTCCTGATGATTATATGCTTTATCTAATAGAATCTGAAGGAACTACGGACCCAATTTATTATTCACAAGCCATTAAGGATGTTAATTCTATTAAATGGATTGATGCCATGAAAGATGAACTGAAATCTATGGATAAAAATCAAGTTTGGGAAATTGTTCAATTGTCGCAAGGACATGAAGCAGTCGGTTGTAAGTGGGTCTTCAAGACCAAACGCGACTGCAATGGTAAAATTGAACGGTATAAAACTAGACTTGTTTTCAAAGGTTTTAATAAGAAAGAAGGCATTGACTATAATGAAACTTTTGCTCCTGTTTCCAGGAAAGATTCTTTTAGAATTATCATGGCATTGGTAGCTCATTATGATCTCGAGTTACATCAAATGGATGTGAAAACAGCCTTTCTAAATGGAGACTTGGAAGAAGAAGTCTACATGCGTCAACCTGAAGGCTTCATAATAGAAGGACGGGAAGACATGGTCTGCAAACTTAAGAAATTAATATATGGACTGAAACAAGCTTCTAGACAATGGTATCTAAAGTTTCATGAAATCATTACCGCTTTCGATTTCACAGAAAACATAGTTGACCCTTGTATATACCTCAAGTTCAGTGGGAGCAAATTTATATTTTTGATTCTGTATGTTGATGACATATTATTAGCTAGCAGCGACCTTGGTTTATTACGTGAAACTAAGGATTATCTCCCAACGAACTTTGAAATGAAAGATTTGGGTGAGGCTTCCTATGTGATAGGAATAGAAATATTCCGTGATAGATCACAATGAATTCTAGGATTGTCTCAAAAAGCATATATTGACAAAATTCTTGAGAGATTTGGCATGACGAATTGTTTCTCTAGTCCTGTCCCACTGTAGAAAGGAGACAAACTTGTTCTTGAGCAGTGTCCAAAGACTCCTATAGAACGAGAAGAAATGACCAAATATCCTTATGCATCTCTTGTAGGGAGTTTGATGTATTCACAAGTCTGTACAAGACCTGATATCAGTCATGCAATTGGTATGCTGGGTAGATTTCAAAGTAACCCAGGAATCGCTCATTGGAAAGCTGCAAAGAAGGTACTGAGATACCTAAAGGGAACAAAGAATTACATGCTCACCTATAGAAAATCAAGTTACCTACGGGTAACTGGTTATTCTGATTCAGACCTTGCTGGATGTCCTGACAGTAGGATCTGCACTCTTGATTATGTGTACCTCTTATGTGGAGGTGCAATATCATGGAGAAGCCAGAAATCTGAGATGCTTTTCGGATTTACCATGATGGCTGAATACGTAGCATGTTATGAGGCTTCAATTCAGGGAACATGGCTGTGTAATTTTGTCTCACAATTTGGCACTTTAAGTTTTATCTCTAAGTCACTGACTGTCTACTGCGACAATGAAGTTGTAACTTTTTTCTCCAAGTATGATATGATAGCCAAATGTTCCAAACACATGGACCTTAAATACCTACTAATGAAGCAAGATGTTAAACTAAAGAAAATTATTGTTGAATCGATAAGTACAGACTTATAAGTGGCAGACATATTCACGAAAGGACTACCTCCAAAGACCTTTCAGAGACATGCTGATAGCATGGGTCTTGCAGATAGTTTCTAATTATCTTCTTATTATGTCATTTATTTTGTACTTATCTAGACATGACAATTATTGAGCTCTTAATAATTTGGACATCTTTTATTTCTGTTTTATAATGTGTATACATTTATATTTAGATAAATGATAACAGAAACAGTCTTTTGCTTCAAGACATTATGTGACCATTATGCTCATCTACGGTCTAGTTATGAAAGTTGTCAATGTCATAGTACATGGAAGTAAGCATGTTGTAAAATAACGTGTACTCGTCATGACTTCCATTGACCACTAGATTAGCCAAGACACTTATGATAACCGACTAAAGAAAAGTTTAGCATATCGTGCGCACCTTATGACCTTAATACGAAAACATTAATGGATTTTACTATTGACCAAGTGGGAGACTGTAAGGAAATTTGACCGTTTTGTAAGGAAATTAATGCGAAAACATTAATGGACCGTTTCCTTCCTCATTATGTGGTACATTAATGGACTGTTTTCTTCCTCAAACGTTTTCTTCCTCATTATGTGGTCAATAGAATTTAAGGGTTTTTCTATTAATATGCTAATAAATAAAACGGTTATAATCTAGAGCATTAATTTCTCTCATCTTCGTCTCGATGGACAATCAAGATTAAGTCTACAAATCTGCAAAGTTGGTCCTCTCTCTACCTATAAATATTAATTTTTGCCCATCACAAAGGATATAGAAAACACATAAAGAAAGATATAGGAAAAGAGAGAGAAACCATTTCCTTTCTCCATTGAAACAGCTTTCAACAACAACCATTGCTGATTTGTATACAAGATGTCTGGAGTTATGTTTTATTAATTCATTACATATGTGATAATCATGTAATTCTAGATCTTAGGGTTTATGTTATTCGCAAGATATAGATTACACTAAACATACTTTTATATGTAAACAGGAGGTCCGGAGTTTGAATTTTACTATGAATAAAAATTAACATCTATCTTTAAAAGGAGATTTTGAAACATAAACAAGATTGCAAGTTCAAAATCCTGCTCTAACAAAAAAAATTACATTATTTCTTTATATTTTACCATTTGCTTTTATCAAACCACATAAAATTTTAAATTTCATAATTTTACAAAGGATGTTATATTCACTCATGGGTCAAAAATTCTCGTACAGATAAATTTGGTTCTCCATCAATATTATATGTTTGCTGTCCCCTTGTTTCTATACATATTAAAGTCGTGCATTTGAAATTCAGCTATTTCATTAATTTATACAGTTGATTGCATGCTATCTTATCTTGTTCATTGCATGCTTAATATCCTATACTGCACCAAAAAAATGATAACATCAATGATCAGTGTGTGTGTATATTGCACGATGAATTTCCTAACACAACCAAGAATATAAGACATTAGAAAATACAGACAAGCTTAAATGCAGAAAGCATAATGAATTTTCGAACGCAGCAGTTGAGCTTTATAACCAATTGTCCAATGATATAATGTTGAGCAAAAGTAACAAAGCAGCAATGACATTATTATTTTTGACGACAATCAATTATCTCTACAATATTAAATCAAATCAAACTTTTTGTGTTTTATAAAAAAGAAAAGAATGGCTGCCACAATAACTTAGAGCAAAAGCTTTGCCTGCAGAAGTTGGAGCAGAGAATGCACATTCAGATACTCTCAATTCATGGCTTGAACAAAAATTTTCCCTGACAGAAGCCAAGTAGAAAAGAAAGCAATTGAGCAACAAAACATATCAATGTCCAAATTTTAATCTGAATGTGATAATTCTTTTACAGTTAACTTTTAAGTACCTTGCTGTATCAAGTAATTTTGAAGCAACCTGATTCCTTCTACGACTAGGAGCAACCCAAATGGCTCTAATCCCACAAATAGCATTTACAGCTCCTTCTTCGCATAAAATTGCTCCATTAGCTGACTCATTCAGTCTCAATCTATTTGCAGAGTTTTCTTTTCTAACAATTTCTCTTCGGAATGTTATATTTCCAAACTGAAGTGAAGGAGGTCTTTTCACTTCACTGCTATGCTTACAGTCAGTGGAGTCTGATATGACTTTATGAGCTTCTTTTATCGGTTCGCATATGAGGCAACCAACTATTCTATGATTTGAGATATACAGATAAACCTGCACAATTCTCAACTTTAACAAGTTTCCTTTTACATAAGATTGAATAAAACAATGAGGAATTTACCTGACATGGATTGTGAAGAAGCTTTCCATCACAAAAACCAACAAGTTCCTTTTCCATTATTTCAACCACTTGCCTCACCTATGCATAAAGTGATCGAGCTTTTTAAGGACATTAAGTTTTGAACAAATATATATAATTAATATATAGAAATGAGTTAAGTAAATAGAGTTCCAAATTAAACCTTATCCTTGTGAGCAGGAGAATCATCATCAAGCACCAGCACAATACGATCGTCATTGCTCTTACGTGTGAACACAACCCTTTCATTGCGCCAACCCTAAATTCATATATGCACTGGTTAAAATTATGTATATATCAATCACATAATAAGTACAGATTGCACCTTAAATTGAACTCCTTGATAATAATCTTTATGATAAGACTTGTGCATTTCCTCATCTCCTGGGTCGCCTTTTGCATACATCAATCCACAGACAGAGCAAGTGTGGAAAAGAAAATTAGATTGTCCAAATTGTAGATGAAACTGACTATAGCTTCTCTTCTTGTTTGATGTCTTTATTGCAGAGCTTGAGCCCGATGAAGTATTTGACGCACCTACGATGTCTGTCTCCGTGTTTATGTTTTCGGATTCAGATTTGTCATCATCACTGAATGAGTTACAAGATAGGATGTCAAAAAGAAAAAAAACACACACACACACACACACAATAAAAGTATAGAAGCAGAAAGGTTTTGATTTAGCATTGGTAAAACACAACATTAGGGAGAAAGGCAGATTGGAAAAACCTTGTTACAAATGCATCTTTTGCTAAACTTAAAAATAAAAGTAGTTTCAAACTCCAAATCTTATTTACTTCTTTGCACTGACCCTGACTGACAATAACTTTAGTGTGTTGCTAAGGGCGCCGCCGCGGTTGGCATTTGATCGCCACCTCCCCTAGCTACGGCAGCGTTCAACTGCAGCACAAGCTATAGACGGCGGTTGAACGCCACCGTAGCTAGGGGCGGCCAAGATCAACTGTAAACCATGGTGCCCTTAGCCAAAATGGCGGCAGCCTTAGCAGTACACATATTTTATAATGTTGATTCAAAAAACATTAGGCAACCTGAATATTGCCATCTAAAAATAAAAGAACCCAGAATTTGTGGACTTAAAATAAAACTGCAATATGTATGCCAATTATTTATTAAATAACCTGGATATGATCGCCTGACGCTATGCAAGAAGCTTCAAGATAGTATTTTCTCAGAATAAATGTCCAAGAAACCATCAGAGAATTGAAGTCATCTTTGATGGAATCATACATTTGTCTTGTCATGACGTCACTTGTTTAGGCATAAGAGCATTTAGTTAACTGAATTTATGCGAGCCTTTCAAATTTGACTATTGAAGTAGTCTCTTAATTTAGTGAAAAACGAAAAAAACAAACAGTTGATTTTGGGTCAAGTCTCAAAATTTGTATATAAGGTACTCTAACGTATCCCCAATTAAGCAGATTTACTTGTAAAAAAAAACATTACAATTCACAAATAAACGGCACAAAGCCATGAAATGAAGCAAACCAATTAAAAACCTGAACGTTTCTGTTAATGCCCACTTATACATGAAAAATCCAGCTGAACAAATGAAATTATTGGATACAGAACCTCCTATATTCTGGTTAATTCTTTGGCGATTTGGATTTTTCAGTTCAAATTGCAATCTTTCAGTTTTATCGCCTATGTTTTATTCTTATTGGTTCCTAATCTAAATATAACTGAGTTAAGGAGGAAGAACAAGTACAACCCATTCTTAAACAGAAAAATGGATACAATTCCATGGAATAAGAAATAAGTCAGAAACAATTACCTGTCATGATCGACTTTTGGTTCCCGACGCTTATATGTAATCAAGATTTCGCCAGTATTTTTGGGGATTTCAAATGGGATTTGAGGCGATTCATTTTGGATTTTAAAAAAGGAGCTGATCTTTGCTTGCACCATTTTTGTTTGCTAAAGTTTAAAAAAGGGAGCGGATCTTAGGTTGCACAAAGCTAAGAGAGCAAGAGGAGATAGATAAGGCGGCACAGCGGACTGGTGGAGTGGCAGAGGCAGCAGGTGCACGTGCGCCGCGGCAGCAAGAATTCACGTCGGGAGAATTGAGAGAAATGGTGGATAATTGACAATGATTATACGGAACCGAAATTAGTGAATATGGACAATATATTAAAATCGAAACGAGTAAGCTTTGGGCTGGGATTTGGTCGGGAGAGAAATACCCAACCTTTTCTTTGTTACGCGCTTTTATATTTGTATCTCCCGCCTGCTTTTTGCCTGCGAGCAACTCTTACGGTGCAAAGGTGAGAACTAACAACATATGGTATTTTTTTTTCAGGTTGTGTAAAAATAATGAACTTAGAGTAATGTTTGAAGAAGAAAGTAAATAATATCAAAAATAGTGCCAGCCTAACTTGGTATCGCTTGATTCATGTCTGCTTTCTTAAATATTATCAAGTTAACCGAAATAACAAACCTTTTAATGGAATTCCTACAAAATCATTTAGAAGAAGATTTTCTCACAAAATTATTCTTTGTTCTAAAAAATATGGATTTGAGTCAAAAAGACCAATATACTATTGCAAACATATTCAAAGACAAATATGCAAATGAACTTATAGACTTAACTGATTCCTCACTAAACCTATATCAAGTAATAAATGAAATATACATATTTCATTATCTTACACGGACAAAAAATAAGAACATAACCTTGAGTTAAAGGTTTCTAAAACAGTTTCATAAAAAATGGATGGATATGTTAGTATAATATGAAGAAAGAAACAAATCCACAGAATATGATTTTGATATGGATCTTTACCATGACTGGTAAAAATCTACTATTAAGACAGAGAAACTACAGAATGTTAAGTAAAAAGTTAGAAGACTCTGAAATAATGGATAAGGAAAAGGTAATTAGGTTCCTAATTCTTTATTTAAACATTCATTTAGTGCAACCTTGGGGTAAAATCATCCAAGTTGCCGCTAAAGTAGTACAAAACGGAATACGCCGTGGCGTTTACTGTAGCAATTACTGTAGCAAAAAACAAAAAATTAAAATATTTCCGACCTCTCTGCCTGTTTGGTATCAGAGCTACTGATCAAAATATGAATAAACTAAAACCATTTGAAATAACAGACTACAAGAAATTTGAATACTTAAATTTGGAAATAATAAATTCTCCAAAAAGAATTGTTTCTATAGATAAACAAAAGCATATATGCTATATGAATAATAGTTATAAGCATATGTTACACTCAGACTCACACCATTTAAATTCAATAACAGATTTGGTTATTGAACTAGGAGACTCTTTACATTGGTATAATGAAAAATTCTATCGATTGGTAGAACTTATTTCAGAAAGCATGGTTTCAAGAAATAAAAAACTTCAACAAATATAAGATAATCAAAATTATCTAAAGACAGGGCTACAAAAAATAGATAACTTTGATAATACTCTACAAAAACTAACTAGAAAGTTTAAAGCTCTGCAACTCAAGAATTTTCCAAACAAACAAGACATAATTTCTTTAAAACAAATGATTGAAGAAAATAAACCTAAAGATATTGAGATACAATCTAAAGACTTAATATTGCAAATCAAAAGTCAAGCTGAAATAAATAAAAATTATTTTGAATCCCAAATAAACAAGATAGAACAAATGCTACAAGAAATTAAATACATACAACTAAATTAAGATGGGATATGATAATAAATATTATTTAGAGGCCACTAATCATGTTAATATGATGTATAGACAAAATGACACATTATTAGCAGGATATAATAAAGACGTTTGCCAAAGTAAGGGAGACAATGTATTGTATTTAATGACTGACACAATAATAGCAATGCTAACACAAATACATGATAGGCTAGACCTGATGGATAAGCAAATTACAAGTCTAGATAGAAAATTAAATAACTTGGATAAAACTACACAAGTAAAAGATTATGACATAAATCAACTAACAGAAAAAATATCAACCCTAAATTTAGGTCCTACTGATCTAGATAAGGGAAGAAAAACAAAAATCAGCCTTTTAACCTTCAAAAAATTAGACACCATATGATGAATAGGAGATCCTTTACAGGTCCATCCAGGACTTTAATGGATAGACCTATAGAAAGTAATAACTTAGCTATAAACACCTGGGTAGACAACATATTAAGAAGATCAGTAAATACACAATCCCAATTAGAAGAAATAATAAATATAGATAATGACTTAGAAGTATTCTCAAATAACCAACTAAATACCCTAAACCCAAGAGAACTATATAGAACAGGTATATTTACCATAAATACAGGATTATATAGACATCACAGGGAGGAAATTCTTTCCTTAAGTGATGGAAATCAACAGATTATAAACTTAATGTCCAATGAAGCTATTAAACAACTAAAAATACAAAACTGTAAATTAATCCATCTAGGACTTATTGTTATAGGAATTAGAGGATTAATCAGACAAAAAATAGGAGCCAAATTACTAATAGTGCTAATTGATGATAGACACCAAGACTTAGACAAAGCTATATTCGGAACAATAGAAGTAGATATGAACAATAACATCGGTATTGTTTACATCTCACCAAATTTTACAATGACATTACAAGATTTTTACAAACACATAAAAGTAGTTATTCAAACTAAAGGGTTTGAAAATTTTAATGGTAAGAATATACTACTTGATATAACATTTTTGGGAAAATGTATGACAAAATATACTCCAAAAATAAAAATAAAACTTGATGAAGTAATAAAAACACTAACATCTACTGGTATAAGATTTTTAAAACCAATGGAAATAGACTCGTCTATACTGGCAGGACATGAATGGACTATCCAAAATCCTAATGAAAATAGAGATACACTTAAACCAAATGATGTAGTAACTTATACAAACCCCAACGGTTCTATAGCCTTAAGATTCAAAGACTATGGACCCTCTAACCAAAAAGATATAGATACAGATGATGAATCAAATTCCGAACTTCAAAGGAATTTGTAATGGACAAAATAATATATCCTAAAGAATTAGGAATGATTCTCGAACCATTCGAACTATACGAATTAGAACAACAACTAAAAAAAAACAACCAAATAGACAACAACACATTTGTCTATATAGATAATGAAAGTAATATTAGGATAAAAACAATAACCATGTTAGAAACCTTCTTGGAAGATTCAATCAAACAAAGTACAGAAGAACTTAATAATGAATTAATCAGTGAATATACCTATCACATAGAACTAATGGAAGGACAAGATGAAAGTTCTGCAGTAACTTATCCTAAAGAATCCCCTCACAAAATGGATTATCCACTTGGACACCCTCCTAGAATAAATGTCAATCCCTATACTAACGAAAATAAAAATTTAAGAACTATAGGAAAAAGAATACCTACTGAAAAAACATTTTTTGGAAAAAATTCTGTAATACTTAATGTTACAGAATGTCATCCACAACTACTAGATACATATCTAGAGCAATGGACTGCTGCAATAGCTAGAGACTATTCAGCCAAGCATACAAATATAACAACTGGTGAAGAAATGGTTAGGATAGCAGAAAACTATTTAGGAGATATAGCTAAAGGAATGTGGGACGCATACAAAAGTAATTTCCCAGATGAAGTAGCCTCCCTAGTAGCACAAGGAGGAAATATATACAACTTTGCCTACCTAATACATAGGATAATAACAGGAAGAGAAGTAAATACTGGACTCACTCTTAGACAACAAGAAGTTATGAGAGACTTGGAACAAATACAATTGTTAGACTGGAAACACATAATAAAATTCTTAAATGAATTCTTGTATTATGCTACAACCTCTGGTAATTATTATTCTAAAGAAATAGGAGATAGATTATTTTCTAAATTACCTGGTGATTTAGGAAAGGAAATACATAAATCTTGGAATGAAACATACGCTAATATTCCTAAAACATATGATAACATAGGAATTAGAATAACTCACATCATTTCTGAATTAAAAAAGAAATGTACATATATACAAATCCAAAGAGAATTAAAACAAAAGAATTATGGATTCTGCTCACAAATATATACCCCTCAACAATATGGATCTAAAAACCCTATTGTTAAAAGGCATAAGCCTAAGAAACAATATACTAAGAAATATTATCTTAGAAAATCAAGTGCAAGAAAACCATACTTAAATAAAGAAAAACATGTTAGGAAATATAATCCAAAGAAAACATATGCAAGTACTATTACATGTTTCGCATGTAATGAAAAAGGGCATTTATCTTCAACATGTCCTAAGAAACATAACTTATATACTAGGGAATCAAACTTAGTTGACTCATTCAAAGAAGATTTACTTGAAGTAGCCTCAGACGTATCTGAAACTTCTACAATATACTCAATAGTATCATTGGAAGGATTAGAAGAACAAGAAAATACTTCTAATTCAAACTACTCTTTAATAGAAGAACTAACAAATGAACAAACAAGACCGACGGACTTCCCATTTGAACAATTTCTGGATTTAATGAATTATGAAGAATGTATACATGATTTCAAATATAAGATGGGAACTGATACTACAAAATGCTACTTTTGTCCTTGGTATCCTGCCTTTGACAAAAGATTTAAATGCATAAAATGTACCACAGAAATATGTTATAAATGCGCCAAAGATCATTTTAACTTAGAAATTCCTAATCAACATAAATTACAATACATTGATAAAAACAAAATTAATGAAGATAGAATAAAAACCTTAGAAGAGAGAATGAACAATTTTGAAATAGAAATAGAAGAACTAAGAAAAATATTAGAAGAGACAGACAAACATAATAAAGGGAAAAACATTATAACAAACTCACAAGAAAATAGCCTCTCCAATACAGATGAAACAATACAAATTCCCTTAATATGCAATCCTGAATGTTTAAGAGAACTCCGAACATTAACTCTAATAAACATCAAAGGATTAGAAATTCAATTATTAGCATTTATAGATACGGGAGCAACAAGCTCAACAATAAATTCAGAACTAATACCCCAATACTTAATTACAAAAGCTAATAAACCAAAACAAAGTACCCAGTTTGATGGTACGACCAACATTATAACAGATATGATTACTAATGTACAACTACGATTTCATACTACCTGTAACAATTGGTCACCACATTATTATCTAAAACAACTATGGGTTACTAAATTAAATCTAGGAAATATAAATCTAATACTTGGATTAGATTTTCTTTTAAGTGACAATGGAAGTTTTTCCTTTAATAAAGATTATTTGCAAATAGCTAAAAAGACAACATTAACCCCGCTTATATCAGAGTTTCTACCTGAGAAGCATGGTGGAGAGAATCATACTCCAGCCCAATGTACTTGTGACATTCCGGGCCAATGCCAACAAAAAGAAACTAATAAAATAACAGCAGAACAATTATACTGTCATGAAGATATACAAGATATAGAAATAGATTTAATCCAACCAAATAAAATAAGCAGTATTCTTTTAACAACTGATGACATAAACCAAATTATAAGTAAACTAGAAAAAATAGAAATAATAGGAGAAAACCAACAAAGCACTGGGAAAAAGATTCTATTTATTGTAAACTAGACATAATTAACCCAGATATTACGATCAAAACCAGATCACCCAAATATGATAATTGGATGATTGATGAATTTAAAATGCATATAGATATTCTAAACAAACTAGGAATCATAAGAAAGTCAGATTCTAGACACAGAACCTCAGCTTTCATAGTACAAAAAGAATCTGAAAGAAAAGAAAGACAAAGTAGAATGGTCATGGATTATACCAGACTCAATGGTAATACAAATGAAGATGGATATTGTATTCCTGACAAAGATGTATTAATTAATAAAATACAAAATAATTACTGGTATTCTAAATTTGATTTAAAATCTGGATTTTGGCAAGTCAAAATGCACCCGGATTCTATACCATGGACAGCTTTCACCTGTTCAGAAGGACATTATGAATGGCTGGTAATGCCATTTGGACTAAAAAATGCACCAAAAATATTCCAAAGAAAAATGGATGACATATTTAAACATTGTAGTAAATTCACATGTGTATATATAGATGACATATTAGTTTTTTCAAAAACAAAAAGGAACATATAGCACACCTATATACAATATTTAAGCTCTTTGAAGCACATGGGCTAATTATCTCCAAAAGGAAAATTGAATTATTCAAAAATTCCATAGATTTCCTAGGAGTAAAAATAGGAAAAGGACAAATAGAACTCCAGCCCCATATATCCAGAAAAATATTAGAATTTCCAGATAAAATAGAAAATTTAAAACAATTACAATCATTTCTTGGACTTATAAATTATGCAAGACCTTTTATACAAAATTTATCCAAATATACTGGACTCTTATATAACAAAGCAAGTCCCAAAGGAAAAAGAGAATTTAACAGTGAAGACATAAAGCAAATCCAAAAAATCAAAGAACTAGCAAAAAATCTAAAACCACTAACATTACCGTTGGCTACAGATTATTTAATTATAGAAACAGACGGTTCCTCATTATGATGGGGAGGAATACTATTGAGTAAAAAACACAAAAATGATCCTAAATCTACTGAAAAAATATGTAGATATACTTCGGGAACGTATAAAGAAAAAGGCTACATGACTTCTTTAGATTATGAAATTTTAGCCATAATATATGTCTTAGAATCGTTTTGACTTTTTATAATCTCACAAAAAGAAATAACAATAAGGACAGACTATGAATCCATAGTAAAATATGCCAATAACAAAAAAGAAAAAGGTATAATAAATAATAGATGGCTAAAATTCAAAAATGCTGTTTTAAATTGTGGAACTAGAATAATGTGGGAACATATTAAAGGTATTTCGAACATACTACCAGACAAATTATCAAGGCTACTCAACTCCTCCGAGACTTGTGATCTTACTAACTCATTTGAAGATTGTAATTTTGTTAACAGAGAAGAAGAAATAGAGATGGCTACTACAAATCAGTTAACAAAAGATTTCTGAAGACATACACACAAAACAGATTTGTCACAAATGTCCAACTGTCTGAAGAACAACAAATGATTTTAGACAACATATGGAACCTGTCAACCACTTCTCAAGAAAATAAACAGAAGTTAAGTATATTATACACTTTGGTTGAATTATTCACAGAAACAAAAAACACAAAGAAGTTCACACACTATTGTTTGTTCAACGGGCCAAGTGCCGGCATATATCTTGATTGAGAAGAAATGGTTCCTAGACTTAAGGAACTTGAACAAACCCCAAAATATGGGAGACCATATTATAAAGGCTATTACACTTATGAGACAGCCAAGATTGGCATTGAAAAAATTCTTGGAACAGGTTACATAGTCTCCGACACACTCAAACAAATACACAACATAGCCTCGGGAGTACAGATAAAAGAAGAGATCACAACCCCTACAAAAATATGCTTAAAGCCCAGAACAACATTTGCAGCTATTACAAAGGAGGCCAATAAAGGAAAAATGGTACAGCTTGGACATATCCCACAAGCTTCTCCGATATAAACAAAAAACCAGGAAATTTCTTTTCCTGAAACACTTGACAAGGAAATACAATTTCTACAAAATACAAAGAAGCAAAATGCTCCAACATACAAAGAGATTTATTCTCTAATCACAAAAATTTCTTCATAAAAAATCCCTGGATTCAAAATAAACTGGGAAATTTTGAGAAACCAAAATATTCCTTGCACTAATCAATTTGCAGACTGCAAAGAATTATCATCAGACTGCAGGTGTACGATTGTGGCATCCATGCCACTTGTCAGTCTTAAACTGTCACAATACAAATATCTTGTCCATAACAAATTCACTTTAGATCCAACTACTCTCTTAAACTATGGTTTTGTTAAAGACATCTACAAAATGGTTGGCATCTTACGGAACTACCAGAGCCTCTACATTCGATAACAGACTATTTTACAGAAGTCCTTGATACAGAATTACATTTGGATATATCTACAGTTTCTCCACATTACGGCAACAACATACTTGATCCCGCAAGACATATAGTAAAAATTAAAGCACACGGTTTTGATCATGACTACCCAACTTGGGAAGAGCCTACAGATTTCCTTGACAACTCAACACCCAAGATGTATGATCAACAGCACTATGAAAAATACAGAGCCTACATTATTGGACAAAACCTAAATTGGACAAGCACAGGCAATAAATTTTTCAAACTACATGCTGAATCCCCAGTAACAAAAATATACATCTCCAGGAACATAGAAGAATTTGAATCAGAATACAGGCCTTTTAAAATCTTCCATCCCAGGCCCAATACTATAAAGATCTATAGAAAATTACATATGTCATTAACAGGAGAAGATAAAGAAGGTTCTACCAGCAGCAAGACAAAAGAAGAAGAAGACCTAATGGACTGATGTGACAAAAACCTACCGCACAAATAAAGTATCCACTAAAAGTACATACGTGGCGAATACAAAGTCTAGTGGATTCTTTCTTTTATTTTAATATCTTTTCTTTTTCTAGTGCGCCATTATGTATTAATAAAGTGGGTATGAAACCCACAGCTGTAAGTTATTAAGTTGTGTTTCGAGAGTGTTCTGAGCATGGCTATATAAAGACATGTAAGACCCTCAGAACATATATCGCTCTCTCTCTTTTGCATTGTAATCTCAATCCTCTGCTGTAAAAATCTTTAATATTATCTTTTTTAATGTTTAGCATTTCTGTCTTCATGAACTAAATATCTAAGACGTGAATCAAGGAAGAAAAGCGGCTACGGTATGGTTCTTATTTATGTTTCTTCTTAGTTTAATGTTATGATGTTCATATTTCTATAATCTCTGGAATTATCTGAAATGTTGTTTAAAT
The DNA here is from genome assembly GCA_030765085.1 of Allium cepa. Lineage (NCBI taxonomy): Eukaryota > Viridiplantae > Streptophyta > Magnoliopsida > Asparagales > Amaryllidaceae > Allium > Allium cepa. The sequence continues at coordinate 948,895,169 of CM060934.1, read as the reverse complement.
TCAAAAGACGTAAACTCGTTTGAAAGAGAAATATATATATATATATATATATATATATATATATATATATCGATCGGATTCAGACCAACTAATACCAGAAATAAAGAGGAATATATGGGGGTAAATAAAAATTATGTTATTTTTTAAAAAATAACTAAAATATTCTGTACAATGTCTTGGATATAAATGCTAAAAGCAAATCCAGAGATGAACTTTATCGTGTATATCAAGATTTCAATTACTAAAATAATCTGGTTTTTGTCCATTTTTGTTACCTTACTGGCAACTTGAAAGTATAAAAACCCAAGGGTGCAGTAAGTAGATTAGTAAAAGAGGAATAGGAACCCTTTCCATTTTGTTTCGTTTAGAGTCTTCTAATTTTTGTTATACTATCTTGTAACTGTCCTCTTTAATAAAACTCACTGTACATGTTACACTCATCTGTACATAACAGATCTAGTTGGCTGTTTAGCCATTTATTATTTTCATCAAGAACAAATTGTCTGATGATCTTATAATTTTCTTCACAAACTAGATCTAGCATTTTGTTTGTGACCTTTGTTGCCATTTTTGCTGTTCTATAAAATAATAGGTATTCATTATGTTTTTCACAATTTTAGTTTTGTCCAGTTTGGGTTCATCTGAAAGATCTATAAATTTTTCAGCATAGTTATATTTAAAATTTTTAGCTATGTTATATTGTCTATCTATGTTCATGTCAGTTTGTTTTAGGATAAAAATTACTTTTGTCATAAATTGTTGTTCTAAGAAATTCTGTAAGGATTCTATGTTCTTGATTATTGGAAAATTGACCATTTTAGTTTTCCCAACTGTTCTTCTGAAATTTTATAATTATTTTTTAAAATTTTCCATTTGTTCCATTCTATGTAGAAATCTCTGCAGAATCTTTCTGTTATTATTATGTTTCCTGGTTCTCTTAGATAATTAAAATTGTTAAATATTTGTATGAGATCTGCTTCACAGTCATCTATATTTATTAGTTCATGTATATATCTTTGCTTAAATATTGTTATGATTTCAGTTTTTTGATTTTCTGTTGTACTAGTGTTATGTTTTAGAATGTTTATCTTATTTAACATGAATTTATCTTCTAGATTTTTTTTGTAATTTTTCCATAATGGTTTTATCAAGAATTTGTAAAGCAATTTGTTTGTAGTAAACTTTTTCTTTTTTAAGAGAGTAGTCAAAGCTTTTTGGAAGTACTTGGATTATTTCCATAAGTATTAGTAAGGCAACCTTATTTTTCTTGTTTTTATCAAAAATTTTAAACTAATCAGCAAAATTGTTCAAATTATTTTACCAAAACACTCCTCATTTAGTATTTAAAGATTTTAACAAATCATATTATTATTATTTTAATTCCTCACCTTGTTATCCTAAAGAACTTCTTCCCCTGAACGCCTAACGACTTCTTGTCTAAACGGCTTTAAATGGGTACTTAGTTCTCTCAAACGGATGTACGTCTGTTGGAAAAAATAATTCTAATATTTCTTTATAAAAACCCTTAACAAATTAAGATTAAAAGTCTCATGGTACCAAGTAAATTTGAAGCTTTATGATTAGCAAAAAAATTCTAAATATAAACAGCAGAAATTAAGAGAACTTACATTGCTTATGAAAAGTAACATGTTCCTTCCTTGGGCTTTGACTTGGGGGTTTAGTTACAAATCATCTGTGCTGAAGCCATTAAAATTTTTAAAGAAAATTTTAATTTATGAAAGGAGATTACAATGGAAGCTTGCGATGCAATAGGGACTTATATTATTTTTTACATACTTTTACAGACCAAACTACTTCTCCTTATATAGATGGAGAAGGGATACAAACACAAGCCAGATGTCTGTCAAATTTTAGTGGAGATACATCAATTCTCCACTATCTAAATAATTACATTTGTTTTATATAAAAAGAAAGCCAACACACTACATCTTTTTCTAAAGTAGATGCTCTCTTTTTTTGTAAAGGAATCTATCCTTTTTGTCTTTTATCTTCCTCCAAGAGAATGGAAAATGAGCTGTCAGTTTTAATCATCCGTAGACATGGTAGTGGACTCCACGTCATCTTTGTCTTCATTGTTTTTTTTATTTGTCTTTCTTTTTTGTAGCTTTGTATTAGGGATGGTTTAGGATGGAAAATGTCAAAATTTCTGTGGTGGATTCCTTGATTTCTTAATTCTTTTGTGACAAATATTTTTGTAGTGGGAGTTTCTGTATAAAGGAATTTGTTTTTTGTATCCTACTCATCTTCTTCAGCAATTTTTGTAGCTCTATATCTCTCATAGGCTTGTTCTTTGATTTCTTTGTACTGGATAGCTTCTGGTTTGTAGTCTTCCTTCCAGTCTGTATAATATGGGTCAAGAAACTTTGCCTTAACCTGGACAGCATGTTTTGTTGGTTCAAATATATGTTTGCCAAAATATGGAGGAATTGATTTGAACTCCATGTATATATCTGTAGCCAAAATGTTTGTAAGTTGTTCTATGGTGGTTCCAAATGGTTCTGGGATATCATCTTGAATCTATTCTTCAGCATAAAGTCTTTTAATAAATCCGAAATTTATTAGCACCATGGGGTCTAGTACTATATTTTTGTGGATTAGGTATTTGTATTTGCTGAGGTTTAAGGTAATTTGTGGAATTGCACATGTAATTTTACAAGGACAGTTTATGTTTGTTTGTAGACACTGGGAAAACTTTTTTGTACATGGTACGTTGGAGTTCCTCAATATTTCCCAATGGATTTGTAATCCCTCTTTAGGAATCTGGGATATTTGTGAGAAGAATTCACAAATAGTGTTGAACATACTTGGGGATTGTTCTTGAATATGGAAAATGAATTGTAATTCTCTAGTCATTTGTCCAGGGAAGTTTGGTAAGACAATTTTTTGTAGAGATTTGTTCTGAGGAGAAAGAGGCTGAAGATTTGTTTTGGGTTGTCCCAAATTTGTCATCTTTGTATTAGTATTTTTTGTTGCAACTGCATAAGAGGTTTGTGGCCTAAGATTTATTGAAGAAGAAGAAGAAGTTTCAGGAACTTCTTCTTTTACAAATTTCCCCATAGATATTTTTTGTAAACTTTGTATGTCATCGGAAATAATAAAATCATCTCCAAAGTTTTTCTGTAATTTTGTAATTGCTTCATCATAAGGTTGAAGCCTTTGTAAAGTGGGTTCCCATATCTGGGATTTTGTTTTAGAAAATTTATTTTTATTATGATCTGTTCCCATGAGGCATATATGTCAGCATTAAGACCTGTAAAAAGACCATAATAAAGGTATTTTTTGTCTTGTGATTTTGAAAAATCTGTAAGAGTGTGTAAAGAACACTCAGCTTTTTTTTTGTTAGACTCCTGAGGAGTCTTCATGTTCCAAATATTATCTAGAACCATTTGTTGTTCCTCTGTGACTTTTGTCTTTTTCTGGAACTTATTTTGTTTTGAATATGTTTTGAGATGCATAGAAGGATCTTGTTCTCCCATGTTCATTTTTTGCCTTTCTGTAATCTGCATGTAGAATGTTAGTGGAAAACAACAGGTAGAGTTATCTTAACAACCTAGAAAGTTTATCTGGTAAAAAATTGTCCTTACCTTTTATATGTTCCCACAGTATACTTGTTCCACAATTTGTTATAGCATTTTTAAATTTAAGCCACATATTATTTATTATTCCTTTGTCTTTTTTATTTTCTGTATAGTTGACTATGGATTCACAGTCAGTTCTAATTGTTATTTCTTTTTGTGAGATTACGAAAAGTTTGAAGGATTCTAGGACATTTATTATTGCCAAGATTTCATAATCTAAGGATGTCATATATCCTTTTTCTTTATATATACCAGAGGTGTATCTGCATATTTTTTTCTTTTGTTTTGTTTTCGTATTTGTTCTTTTTACTTAATAAAAACCACCCCATCCTAAGGATGATCCATCTATTACTATTATCAAATATTCCGTTTGTAGGGGTAAACTTAAAGGTTGTAAATTGCTTGCTATTTCTTTTATCCTTTGTATTTTTTTTATGTCTTCGAAATTAAAGTCTCTGTTTCCTTTTGGGCTAGCTTTGTTATATAAAGGCACAGTATATTTTGAAAGATTTTGGATAGATGGTCTTGCATAATTAACAAGTCCAAGAAAAGCCTGTAGTTGTTTTAGATTTTCTATTTTGTTTGGGAATTCTAATATTTTCTTTGTTATATGGGGTTGTAATTCTATAGTTCCTTTACCAATTCTGGCTCCAAGAAATTCTATAGAATTTTTTAGTAGTTTCATTTTCTTTTTTGATATGATTAATCCATATGCTTCGACTAGTTTTAAAACTGTATATAAGTGTGATATATGTTCTTGCTTTGTTTTAGAGAAAATAAGAATATCATCAATGTAAACACAAGTGTATTTGTTACAATGTTGAAAAACATTATCCATTTTTCTTTGGAAAATTTGTGGTGCATTTTTTAACCCGAATGACATGACAAGCCATTCATAATGACCTTCACTACATGTAAATGCAGTCCAAGATATGAAATCTGGGTGCATTTTTACTTGCCAGAATCCTGATTTAAGATCTAACTTGGAGAACCAGTTTGAACCTTGTATTTTGTTGATGAGAACATCTTTGTTTGGCATACAATATCCATCTTCATGGGTATTGTCATTAAACCTTGTATAATTCATGACCATTCTAGACTGGCCGCGTTTTCTTTCAGATTCTTTTTGTACAATAAACGCTGCCGTTCTATGTCTCGAATCTGTATTTCTTATGATATGTAAATCAGTAAGTATTTTAATGTGCATTTTAAATTCATCCATGATCCAATTATCATATTTAGGTGAACCAGTTTTTATTGTTAAGTCTGGGTTTATTATGTCTAACTTACATTGTATTTTATCTTTGTCCCAAAATTTTAGAGGTTTTTCACCTATGATTTCTATTTTTTATAATTTAGAAATCATTTGATCAATATCATCTTTTGTCAGTAATAGTTTACTAACATCTTGAGGATTTATCATCTGTAAGTCTTTTGTTAAGTCTTTTCTTTTATAAATATAATTTTTTGTTGGAGGAAAATCATAATTATTTTGCTCTAGATCAATAGTTGTTTCATTTGTATGATTTAGGTTTCTGCATTGGCCAGGAATTGGGCAAATGCAATTTTCTAATTTATCTGGGTTTGGAGATGTTGATAGTTTAGTCCCACCACGCTTCTCAAGCGCCAATTTTGATGGGTGTAAGTGTTGTTTTCTTAGAAATTTGTATATAATCTTTATTAAATGAAAAACTACCATTATCATTTAATAAAAAGTCTAATCCGAGGATTAGTTTGATATCTTGTAGGTTTAATTCTAAGACCCAAAGTTGTTTTATATTATAATAAGGAGACCAATTTTCGCATGTATTTGTAAAACATATATTTATATTTTTGACAATATCTGTTATTATGGTTGTTGTGCCATCAAACTGGATGCTTTGTTTAGGTTTATCTGCTTTTGTAATGTATTTATATGGAATAAAGCTAGAGCAAATAGTAGAGCTAGTTGCACCAGTATCAATAAAAGCTAAAACCTGTATATCAATTCCTTTTATAATTAGTTTTGTTGGAATACGAAGTTCTTTTAAACTTTCGGTATTACAAATTAGTGGAATTTGTATTGGGTTATCAATACTATTTAAATGAGCATGTTTTTCATGATCATTGCTTGGGTCTGTATGGTGGTAGTTTTTTAGTTGTTCTGGATTATAGACTTGTTTGTTTAGTTCATCCATGTCATGGGTGATTATGCTTTTTCCTTTGTCAAGAGATAAAAGTTTATCTTTTAAATCTTCTATTTCTATTTCTATGTTGTTTGTTCTTTCTTCAAGAGTTTTTATTCTATCTTCATTTATTTTATTTTATCAGTGTAAATGTACTTAACTTCTTTAGGGACTTGTATAGAGAATTTGTTTGTAGCACAAATTTGGCAAATTTCAATTGTACAAGTTGTACATTTATATCGTTTGTCAAAGGCAGGATACCAAGGACAAAAATCACATTTTTTTGTGTCAGTTCCCATTTTATACTTAAAGTTATGGGTACAAATTTCTTTATTCATTATGTTAAAAAAGGATTCATTTGTTTAATTTTCTTCAAATGTTGTTAGTTCATTGATTAGACCATAATCAGATGAACTTTCTTGTTTATGGTCTTCTAATCCTTCAAGGGAGATAATGGAATAGATTGTTGATGTTTTTGAGACATCAGAAGCAATTTCAATTAGATCTTCTTTGACAGAATCAACAAGGTTTGATTCTCTTGTATATAAGTTTTGTTTTTTCGGACATGAGGATGACAAATGTCCTTTTTCATTACAAGCAAAACATGTAATTGTATTTGCGTATGTTTTTTTTGGATTATATTTTCTAACATGTTTATCTTTATTTAAGTATGGTTTTCTAGCATTTGATCTTCTTAAGTAATATTTTTTTGTATAATTCTTTTTGAATTTTGGTTTGTTTTCAATCCTACTAGAACCATATTGCTGTGGTGTATATATTTGTCCATAAAACCCGTAATTCTTTTGTTTTAGTTCTTTTTGGATTTTTATGTAAGTACACATCTTTTTCAATTCTGAGATGATATGTGTAATTCTTATCCCAATATTATTATAACTCGGGGGTAAGTTTTCAGGTTTGTCTTGATAATCTGTTATCCAAGATCTATGTATTTCTTTTCCTAAATCACCTGGTAATTTAGAAAAAAGTCTGTTGCCTACTTCAGTATTATAATAATTTCCTGAAATTGTAGCATAATGAAGATATTCTTTTAGAAATTTTATTATGTATCTCCAATCTAGGAGTTGTATCTGTTCAAGATCACGCATTGCTTCTTGTTGCCTTATTGTTATTCCGGTGTTCACATCTCTTCTAGTTAAGATAGTGTGTATGGAATAAGCAAAGTTATAGATATTATTTCCCTGGGCGATAAGGTTTGCAATATCTCCTGGGAAATCTTTTTTATATGATTCCCAAATTGCTTTGGCGTTATCGCCGAAGTAGTTTTCAGCAATTCCGATCATTTCTTCACCGGAATTGATGTTTTGATGTCTTGCCGAATAGTCTCTAGCTATTGCGGCAGTCCATTGTTTTAGATATGTATCTAGCAACTGGGGATGACATTCAGTTATGTTTAAAATGACTGAGTTGTTTTGGAAATAAGATTTCTCATCAGGTAATCTTTTTCCTATTGTTCTTAAATTTGGATTATTATCTGTATATGTATTGTACCCCATTCTAGGAGGTTGTCCTATTTCATATGGCATTGTTTGGTCTTTGTTTCGATCTGGATATTTGTGGCTAATTCCTGACTCAGTACTTGTTTCAGGATCAGCTAAATCCATATGTTCTGTAAATTCTGAAATGATATCTTCAAGAATATCATTTTTATGAATTTCTGTAGATAGTAACGAATCGTTTAGGTAATTATCAATATTTTATATTTCCTTCATTCTTACATTGTTTTCATCATCAATATAAATAAAAGTGCCTTGGTTTATTTGTCTTGATGATTTTAAACTTTGTTCAAGATTAAAAATGTCCGATGGCCCAAGAACCATTTCAAGCTCCTTTGGATAAATGATCTTATCCATTTATTCTTTTGCTTAATTCTTATGTTTCATCATCTGTTTCAACTTCTTGTTGGTTTGATGGACCATAATCTTTAAATCTTATGGACATAGATTTGTTCAGGTTATTATATGTTACAACATTGTTTGGTTTTATTGTTGCAGCTGTTTCATTTGGATTTGTTATATTCCATTCATGACCAGCAAGAACAGAGGAATCAATTTCCATAGATTTTATGAAATTTATTCCAGTGGAGTTTAATGTTTCAATGATCTTGTCTAATTTTATTTTTATTTTAGGTGCATGTCTGGACATACATTTTCCCAAAAATGTTATATCAAGTAATATGTTTTTTCCTTGGAAATTTTCATATCCTTTAGTTTGTATGATTAGTTTTACATGTTTATAGAAATCATTTATATCCATTGTAAAATTTGGGGCGATGTAAACAATACCAATATTGTTGTTCATATCAACTTTCATAGTTCCAAATATGGCTCTATCTAAGTCTTGATGTCTGTCATTTATTAGGATTAATAGAAGTTTTGCTCCTATTTTTTGTCTTGTTAGACCTCTTACTCCTATGAAAATAAGTCCTAGGTGGATCATTTTATATTTTTGTATTTTAAGTTGGTTTATGGCTTCTGGAGTCATAAGGCTTATTATCTGTTGGTTCCCATCTGGAACAGCAAACATCTGTTCTCTATGGTGTCTGTATAATCCTGTTATTACCATAAATATACCAGTCCTGTATATTTCTCTAGGATTTAATGTATTTAGTTGGTTGTTTGAAAATATTTCAATATCTCTGTTAAGATCAATTATTTCTTCTAATTGAGTTTGTGTATTTGTACTTCTTCTTAGTACATTATTTATCCATCCTAATGATGATATAGAGTTTGTTTCATTAGTCCTGTTAGATCTGTCATCTGTTAAGGTTCGAGAGGGGTCACTAAATGATAGTCTTCTATTATTCATATTTTATCAAGTTGTTTGTACATAAGAAAGTTCATTTTTGATTTTTTACTTACTATAGTTGTTGTAGGATTATTTGGTCCTAAGTTCATTTTTTGTAAACTTTCGGTTAATTTATTTATTTCAAATTCTTGGCCTTTACTTGTGTGATCTATTTCAAACATCTTATTTTGGATATTATCAATTGTGTTTTGTATCTGTGTTAACATAGCTATTATTGTATTATTTTATAGTATTTGTATTCTATCACTTTTTCCTGGAAAGTCGTCTTTATTATACCCGACATTTATATTGGGATCACTAAATCTGTAGTTTGATTCTACGTATTTAGTTGCTTCTTGGAAATATTTATTTCAAAACTCATTAACTTAAAATTAAAAGTTTGATTTCTTTCAACATTTCTTCAATTTGTTGTATTTGTTTGTCAAATTGGTTTTTATCTTTTTCTGTTTGTTCTTTTAGTTTTATTATTAACTCTTTAGAGTGTATTTCTATGTCTTTTGGTTTATTTTCTTCAATTAAATTTTTTAATTGGATTATGTCTTTTTTGTTAGGGAATTCTTTTAATTTTATTACTTTGAATTTTTTCGATAATTTTTTTAAGGTTACTTCAAAATTATCTATTTTATAGAGATTTGTTTTCAAGTATTCTTGGTTATTTGTAATTTGTTTTAATAATTTATTTTTCTCACTTATTCCATCAAGGACTAATTGCATTAAGTTATAATGTTTTTCATTGTAAAGGTTTAAGTTTTCACCTAATTCTATGACCAAATCTGTCAATGAATTCATGTGTTCAATTTCTGAATGAATTTTATGTTTAAATTCAGAATTATTAATGTAGCATATGTGTTTCTGTTTGTCTAGAGTAATAATCTTTTTTTTTGGATTGTTAATTTCTAAATTTAAGTAATTGAATTTTTTATAACTCATTTAAATTGGGCAATTAGTCCTTGATGGAATAATTGAGAAAAATAAATTATTAAAACAAATTTCAAATAACCAAGAATACTTGAAAACAAATCTCTATAAAATAGATAATTTTGAAGTAACCTTAAAAAAATTATCGGGAAAATTCAAAGTAATAAAATTGAAAGAATTCCCTAACAAAAAAGACATAATCCAATTAAAAAATTTAATTGAAGAAAATAAACCAAAAGACATAGAAATACACTCTAAAGAGTTAATAATAAAACTAAAAGAACAAACAGAAAAAGATAAAAACCAATTTGACAAACAAATACAACAAATTGAAGAAATGTTGAAAGAAATCAAACTTTTAATTTTAAGTTAATGAGTTTTGAAAATAAATATTTCCAAGAAGCAACTAAATACGTAGAATCAATCTACAGAATTAGTGATCCCAATATAAATGTCGGGTATAATAAAGACGACTTTCCAGGAAAAAGTGATAGAATACAAATACTACAAAATATTACAATAATAGCTATGTTAACACAGATACAAAACACAATTGATAATATCCAAAATAAGATGTTTGACATAGATCACACAAGTAAAGGCCTAGAATTTGAAATAAATAAATTAATCGAAAGTTTACAAAAAATGAACTTAGGACCAAATAATCCTACAACAACTATAGTAAGTAAAAAATCAAAAATGAACTTTCTTATGTACAAACAACTTGATAAAATATGAATAATAGAAGACTATCATTCAGTGGCCCCTCTCGAACCTTAACAGATGACAGATCTAACAGGACTAATGAAAAAAACTCTATATCATCATTAGGATGGATAGATAATGTACTAAGAAGAAGTACAAATACACAAACTCAATTAGAAGAAATAATTGATCTTAACAGAGATATTGAAATATTTTCAAACAACCAACTAAATACATTAAATCCTAGAGAAATATACAGGACTGGTATATTTACGGTAATAATAGGATTATACAGACACCACAGAGAACAGATGTTTGCTGTTCCAGATGGGAACCAACAGATAATAAGCCTTATGACTCCAGAAGCCATAAACCAACTTAAAATACAAAAATATAAAATGATCCACCTAGGACTTATTGTCATAGGAGTAAGAGGTCCAACAAGACAAAAAATAGGAGCAAAACTTCTATTAATCCTAATAGATGACAGACATCAAGACTTAGATAGAGCCATATTTGGAACTATGGAAGTTGATATGAACAACAATATTGGTATTGTTTACATCGCCCCAAATTTTACAATGGATATAAATGATTTCTATAAACATGTAAAACTAATCATACAAACTAAAGGATATGAAAATTTCCAAGAAAAAACATATTACTTGATATAACATTTTTGGGAAAATGTATGTCCAGACATGCACCTAAAATAAAAATAAAATTAGACAAGATCATTGAAACATTAAACTCCACTGGAATAAATTTCATAAAACCTATGGAAATTGATTCCTCTGTTCTTGCTGGTCATGAATGGAATATAACAAATCCAAATGAAACAGCTGCAACAATAAAACCAAACAATGTTGTAACATATAATAACCTGAACAAATCTATGTCCATAAGATTTAAAGATTATGGTCCATCAAACCAACAAGTAGTTGAAACAGATGATGAAACAGAAGAATTAAGCAATAAAATAAATGGATAAGATCATTTATCCAATGGAGCTTGAAATGGTTCTTGGGCCATTGGACATTTTTAATCTTGAACAAAGTTTAAAATCATCAAGACAAATAAACCAAGACACTTTTATTTATATTGATGATGAAAACAATGTAAGAATGAAGGAAATACAAAATATTGATAATTACCTAAACGATTCGTTACTATCTACAGAAATTCATAAAAATGATATTCTTGAAGATATCATTTCAGAATTTACAGAACATATGGATTTAGCTGATCTTGAAACAAGTACTGAGTCAGGAATTAGCCACAAATATCCAGATCGAAACAAAGACCAAACAATGCCATATGAAATAGGACAACCTCCTAGAAGGGCGTACAATACATATACAAATAATAATCCAAATTTAAGAACGATAGGAAAAAGATTACCTGATGAGAAATCTTATTTCCAAAACAACTCAGTCATTTTAAACATAACTGAATGTCAACCCTGTTGCTAGATACATATCTAGAACAATGGACTGCCGCAATAGCTAGAGACTATTCGGCAAGACATCTAAACATCAATTCTGGTGAAGAAATGATCAGAATTGCTGAAAACTACTTAGGCGATAACGCCAAAGCAATTTGGGAATTGTAACGACCTGGAATTTTCGATCCCGAAAATTCCAGATAGCTAGAGAAAAGAAGAAAGAGATAGAAGAAGAATAGAAAAGGAACACACAATCTCACATTCGCAGCGGATAAAATATAATATCAATAATAGTAGTTATACCAAAGAAAACTGTATCTATCAATTTACATCGATATATCAGAGTTACAACAATTTTATACAACATTGGACAGATACAATTTAACATATCTCAAATATATATAATATCATAGTGGAATCTCTCCATACGTCCCTGCCATCCAGCTCGCCTCCTGAGCTCCAGAACGTCCTTACCTGAAAATCTGTAATACTCGAAGCCTAAAAGTTACTAGATTGAGGAATGAAGGATTGTGTTTGAATCCTTATCCTATGAAACTAAGCACAGTCACCCAGTTACAACAACTTTGCCCAAATTGACTCATTCCTATTCCTGGGTAGAAATTTCAACAAATTCAAAAAAATCAGACCACTACATACATACCAGATTTTAGCATGCAACTAGAATTAATTAAAGGTTTTTTTTTTAAAAAAAAATGTTACTCACCTGCTCACTCTGGTTTGACAGAGAACCCCATTTTGAACTATAAACTTGCAAATGCCAGAATCTATTGAAAGCTTGAAATGGTCTTGCTTGATGAGTTTTCTATAGGTTGTATAAATTTTGAAAATTTGATTTCTGTAGGAAAACCGAGTTGATTGCTTATTGGAAAAATGCAGTTGCCTTGAATTTGAGGATGCAGGCTTTGCATGCAGAAGATAATTCCAAATTTTTGCTAATTTGATCAGATTTGCTAATGGATTTGGAAGATGTGTAAACATGCTTGCATTTTGAAAATCTGAAGTTACAGGCTTGGCCAGATTTGAACAATGACTACAGGGTTTAATTTTTGGGTTTTGGGAGGTGATTATTTGAACAGGGTTTTAGATTTGATTCTAAAGAACTTCTGATTTGAAGATAGTTTAAAAAAAAAATGTTGAGTATCTTCAAAAATGAAATCAGAAAAAAAAATGGGAAAAAAGAGAGATAGGTTTATAAAATATGATTTAGAACTTATTTGGAATTAAAGAAAAATAAAGGTAAATCTTGCCACTTGTTCAATTACTAACACTTGTCATTATTCATAAATACTTATCTTACATGTATTCTTAAAAGCCTCATAAATCAACACTTGTAATTATTCATTTTGTATTATTTTTAACAGACATTAAAAGCTCCTTAAATTAATTTTTTCCTATTTATAAATACATTTATAAACTAATGAACGCTTTCTAAATTTATATATATAAATAAAATCTTTAAAAGAAAATAAATAAATAAATTATAAACCAATTATAACTTGAGTAAAATAAAATAAAATATTTTTTTTATACCCAACTAATTTTAAAATAATTAACTTTAAAGATTCAAATTTTGAATTGAAATATTAGATTCAAATTCAAAATTTGAAATCCAATTTAAAATTAACTTAAACACATATATAAATTAATTCAAATTAACACATTATTATTATTGTGTGGAAATATCAATTTTGCCAATTTAATTAATTATACTAGAAAGATTATCAAACCAATACTTATTAGATATATACTGTCATTATCAGAATTATTTATTTAACTTATAAATCTGTATTTCCATTACTTAAATTCAGTTAATCTATAAATTACAGATATTCTAAAGTCTAGGTTATCACATTCCTCCCCCCTTAGAATCTTTTCGTCCTCGAAAAGGAACGAAGCCAGAATTTATTAAATATTTTAAACTCAGATAAATTTTTCCTTGATCATTTTAAAACACTTTAAAATTTATATATTATTATCAAAGTAGTTTTATAAAAATATCATTCTACAACTCGATGTTTCAACAAGTCCATCTTCGTTCTCATAGAAATTCGGTCATACGTTGATCAGGCGTAGGACTAAAAATCTATAAGTACTTAGCAGACCCATTTTCAACACCTAGTGAAAATACTTTAGAAAATAATTTTATTGAAAATATAGAAAACATTTTTGAAAATAGAGGATATATCTTTGGTGAGAATACTCTATAAATCATCACCCCCATCCATGGTCACAGTTACATTCCAGGGTTACGTTGCCGTCGCAGCAAAAGTCCATGTAACTGCAGGCTCTCAGCGGCTTCTCGATTACGCCATGGAACCCACACAACAGATCACAGTTACACCCAGGGTTACATTGCCATCGCAGCAAAAGTCCATGTAACTGCAGGCTCTCAGCGGCCTTTGATTTCGCTGTCAAAATGAAACTTCTCCACTCCTACATAGGTCGCAGTCTACCGATATAAAATCAAACGCAGACTGTTGGCTCTCAGCGGCACACACGACTTTCGCTATGTTATACCATAGATCGCAGTTATATCCTGGGTTATGTTGCCTTCGCAGCAAAAGTCCATGTAACTGTTGGCTCTCAGCGGCACACACGACTTTCGCTATGGTATACTCTACTCATAATCCTCAGGAACTAGTTTTGTCCGGACCCCTCACAGGATCAACTTTAGAACCCCCTTGGGGCTCAAGGCAGTACCACCCTGTGGTACTCCTGAGAAGTTCATTTCAAGGGAGCGCCTTTTTCCCCAGAGCCATCATCAAAACATTTTATATTATACATATATAGTATCTTTAAATCATACACCTAGTATGATTTCATACAAATCTTCTTTACACAAAATCGATTATTCCAAAATCGATAATACTCAAACTAGGCTTTCCAAATTCAATATTGATTTTACCCAAAAATCAAAAGCTTTTCCACATCCAAAGGTTCCCAAAACCCTTTTTCCAAAATCCTCATAAGATCCTTTATATATATATATATATATATATATATATATAATTTTTAAAACTTTGGATCATTTCAAACTTGTATAAAACTCCTTTTATACTTCAAACATATCCAAAAACTCTTTTCTCTTGGCAAAAGATTCAACAAGGGAAGTTTCATCTTATAAAACAAAGATATTTAACTTTGTTTACTCAAAATCAAATATTCAAATTCAATTACTCTCTTCAATATCATTTTCATTCAAATCCGTACGATGTACACATATCATCCGTACGCTATACCAATCTGATCGCTCACTCGATCACACAATTTCACTTCCGAACTAGTATCGTCTACCCGACTTTCTAGTGCGGACACAGATCTGGTTTCTTGATCAGAAACCGTCATTCTCCTTGCATAGTCATAACTATGATAGAGAATATCCAGAACCAATCAACAACCCATATCCAGGTTCGCCATCGAAAATCGAGTGAAAAATCCCAACTCGGATCGACATATTATCTCGAAATTCTATGCTCGAATCTGGATCAAATCACTATGCGAATAGAATAACATACGTACACCCTACGTATTTATCTTTATTGGTTATTAGCCAAATCAATTTCATTTCTATTCACATTTATTTTGATTTTTATTCACTTACTCACAATTGCTTCAATCCATTTGGATTATCACCTCTATTCTTATCTCGATTGGGTATTTAACCAATAACAGTTTGAACTCCGACCAGTTTATTTAGAAAATAGCTTGAAAATTTTAAAAATAGATAAGTAGTTGGAAAATAATTACTAGTTTGTAAATAGGTGTAAAATAGTTCAGTAATTGTAAAATAATTGGAAAATAATTAAATAGTCATAGAAATTTTAAATAATTGCAAAATAACTATAAAATAGAAATTGGTAGTTGAAAATAGTAATTAGTTTATAAAATAGTTAGAAAATTATCAAACAGTTTCAAAAATAATTGTAAAACAAGTATAAGATAGTTTGACTTTTAAAAGAAATGTTGCATATATATTGAATAGCTTGGAAAAATAGGTTTATATTAAAATAATTTATATTAAAAATAGTCCAGAGTCAAAACTGATCCTTCCCAATCTCCATTCTCACCAATTCAATTTAAATCTCCTCGACCATTTAAATTGACCCAATTCCAATTTAAATAACTTCCATTTCCATTGAAATTGATTCAACCCCAATTCAAGTTGAATTAATCTAAGTTTCTTTCCAAATTTAACTTTATTCAACCTTGATCTCAAATTCTACAAATTCAAATAAATTTCAATTGAACTAGTTTCAATTTCAACTCATTTCAACTCCAGTTTGAATTAATCCCAATTTCAAACACCATTTCCAAATCAAGTTGATTTATTCTTGATTTCTTCCCAAATTCAATTCAAATTCCATTTGAATTTAAAACTATTCAACTTTAGTTACAATTCCAAATTATTTACATCAAATTCCAATTCAAATTTTCCATTGAATCTTATACTTATACATCTTCAATCACAATTGTAATTTATTCAAATCAATTTCAATTTGAACTAATTTCAATTCAAATTCCAAATTTAAACCATCTCGAATTATATAAATTCGAGTAAAATTCACTAAAGTTGGTTTAACCCTTTAAACCAAGTCAACCTTTATTAAAAGCTTTTAAACAATTTAATTCTGAGTCCAAATTTCAAAATTCCATTTTAAATTTTCTTTACTTAACTCATTACAGGGTTCAAGTAAGAGTTTCAAACAATTTTAATTTACAAATTCAATTACTCAATTTTTTAGTTCAAGGTAATTCCATACGTTAATTTCAAATTAAAGTTTAATTTCCCTATTATCTCAACAATGGATTACCATATTCCATCTCTCATTCATTTAAACAATTCCAATTCACAACTTAAATATTTTTAACAACAATAGAATGCTATCATCTAATTTATTTTAAAACATCCATTCATTTTTAATTTCTAGATCTCAAACCCATTTTGAGATCACTCAAACTTCCTAATTCCAATCAACCATTTAACTCTTCAAGTTAAATTTTAATTCACTTAGTCCAGTCAACCTTACCCAAATTTGAACTTCCATTTCAAAATTTGAACTTACCATAAATAATCTTCCCACTTATCAAGTTCAAAACTTATCACTTTGGGTATCATATCTTATTCCAAAATTAAAACTCAACATTTAGAGTTTATCTCAAATCATCTTTAATATTTAAGTATATCCATACATATACATATTTACTTCTTGGCTCGCCAAGCCAAATTTTTAAAATTTAAACCACCTTTGGTTTCAATTTAAATAAATTTTCCTTAAAATTTTCGAATATTTCTTATTTTTTTTAAAATAAGATCATATTCAAAATAGTTTGAATAATATTATTTCCTTTAATATTTTGAAACCAATTCAAATTTTTAAACTTAGATTTCAGGACTTCACAATTTGAAACCCACTTTTATTCATATCCTTTCATATTAACAAATTATTTTCTTTTTAAATGGTTGCTTTTCTTAAAACATTCTATTATTTATTGGAAAACAATCATTCCATTATTAAACTCAATAACCATTCTATTTCTCCGATTTGTAACCAATTCTAATTCATCTTATTTAGGAATTCTTTCCCAATTTCAAGATTAAATTTCAGTTTGAATCCATTTCAAACTTATCTTTATTTAATTCCAATCTGGTTGTAATTCTATTACCACTTAATTTAATTCCAATATTTAACATCCAATTACCTTAATATTTATTAGAAAGATTTATTGCTTTATATATATCAAAATATATTCTTATATAAAATCATTTAAAATCTTTATCTAAGAAAATAACAAGTACGCTCTCTCACATATATACACTCAACTCATTCTAGGGTACCACTTACCCTATCCTTAATGAGTAATCCCACCAGAGCCAAGGTTCTCGCTTAACCTTCTGCTCTCCAAATGTAACGACCCGGAATTTTCGATCCCGAAAATTCCATATAGCTAGAGAAAAGAAGAAAGAGATAGAAGAAGAATAGAAAAGGAACACACAATCTCACATTCGCAGCGGATAAAATATAATATCAATAATAGTAGTTATACCAAAGAAAACTGTATCTATCAATTTACATCGATATATCAGAGTTACAACAATTTTATACAACATTGGACAGATACAATTTAACATATCTCAGATATATATAATATCATAGTGGAATCTCTCCATACGTCCCTGCCATCCAGCTCGCCTCCTGAGCTCCAGAACGTCCTTACCTGAAAATCTGTAATACTCAGAGCCTAAAAGTTACTAGATTGAGGAATGAAGGATTGTGTTTGAATCCTTATCCTATGAAACTAAGCACAGTCACCCAATTACAACAACTTTGCCCAAATTGACTCATTCCTATTCCTGGGTAGAAATTTCAACAAATTCAAAAAAAATCAGACCACTACATACATACCAGATTTTAGCATGCAACTAGAATTAATTAAAGGTTTTTTTAAAAAAAAATGTTACTCACCTGCTCACTCTGGTTTGACAGAGAAACCCTTTTTGAACTGTAAACTTGCAAATGCCAGAATCTATTGAAAGCTTGAAATGGTCTTGCTTGATGAGTTTTCTACAGGTTGTATAAATTTTGAAAATTTGATTTCTGTAGGAAAACCGAGTTGATTGCTTATTGGAAAAATGCAGTTGCCTTGAATTTGAAGACGCAGGCTTTGCATGCAGAAGATAATTCCAAATTTTTGCTAATTTGATCAGATTTGCTAATGGATTTGGAAGATGTGTAAACATGCTTGCATTTTGAAAATCTGAAGTTACAGGCTTGGCCAGATTTGAACAATGACTACAGGGTTTAATTTTTGGGTTTGGGGAGGTGATTATTTGAACAGGGTTTTAGATTTGATTCTAAAGAACTTCTGATTTGAAGATAGTTTTAAAAAATAATGTTGAGTATCTTTAAAAATGAAACCAGAAAAAAAAAAGGGAAAAAGGAGAGATAGGTTTATAAAATATGATTTAGAACTTATTTGGAATTAAAGAAAAATAAAGGTAAATCTTGCCACTTGTTCAATTACTAACACTTGTCATTATTCATAAATACTTATCTTACATGTATTCTTAAAAGCCTCATAAATCAACACTTGTAATTATTCATTTTGTATTATTTTTAAAAGACATTAAAAGCTCCTTAAATTAATTTTTTCCTATTTATAAATACATTTATAAACTAATGAATGCTTTCTAAATTTATATATATAAATAAAATCTTTAAAAGAAAAAAATAAATAAAGTATAAACCAATTATAATTTGAGTAAAATAAAATAATTTTTTTTTATACCCAACTAATTTTAAAATAATTAACTTTAAAGATTCAAATTTTGAATTGAAATATTAGATTCAAATTCAAAATTTAAAATCCAATTTAAAATTAACTTAAACATATATATAAATTAATTCAAACTAACACATTATTATTATTGTGTGGAAATATCAATTTTGCCAATTTAATTAATTATACTAGAAAGATTATCAAACCAATACTTATTCAGATATATACTGTCATTATCAGAATTATTTATTTAACTTATAAATTAGTATTTCCATTACTTAAATTCAGTTAATCTATAAATTACAGATATTCTAAAGTCTAGGTTATCACAGGAATCATATAAAAAAGATTTCCCAGGAGATATTGCAAAACTTATCGCCCAGGGAAACAATATATATAACTTTACTTATTCCATACACACTATCTTAACTGGAAGAGATGTGAACACCGGAATAACAATATGGCAACAAGAAGCAATGCGTGATCTTGAACAGATACAACTCCTAGATTGGAGGTACATAATAAAATTTCTAAAAGAATATCTTCATTATGCTACAATTTCAGGAAATTATTATAATACTGAAGTAGGCAACAGACTTTTTTCTAAATTACCAGGTGATTTAGGAAAAGAAATACATAGATCTTGGATAACTGATTATCAAGACAAACCTGAAAACTTACCCTCAAGTTATAATAATATTGGGATAAGAATTACACATATCATCTCAGAATTGAAAAAGAGGTGTACTTACATAAAAATCCAAAAAGAACTAAAACAAAAGAATTATGGATTTTGTGGACAAATATATACACCACAGCAATATGGTTCTAGTAGGATTGAAAACAAACCAAAATTCAAAAAGAAACATACAAAAAAATATTACTTAAGAAGATTAAATGCTAGAAAACCATACTTAAATAAAGATAAACATGTTAGAAAATATAATCCCAAAAAACATACGCAAATACAATTACATGTTTTGCTTGTAATGAAAAAGGACATTTATCATCCTCATGTCCGAAAAAACAAAACTTATATACAAGAGAATCAAACCTTTTTGATTCTGTCAAAGAAGATCTAATCGAAATTGCTTCTGATGTCTCAGAAACATCAACAATCTATTCCATAATCTCTCTTGAAGGATTAGAAGACCATAAACAAGAAAGTTCATCTGATTATGGTCTAATCAATGAACTAACACCATTTGAAGAAAATACAACAAATGAATTCTTTTTTAACATAATGAATAAAGAAATTTGTACCCATAACTTTAAGTATAAAATGGGAACTAACACAAAAAAATGTGAGTTTTGTCCATGGTATCCTGCCTTTGACAAACGATATAAATGTACAACTTGTACAATTGAAATTTGCCAAATTTATGCTACAAACAAATTCTCTATACAAGTCCCTAAAGAAGTTAAGTACATTTACAATGATAAAAATAAAATAAATGAAGATAGAATAAAAACTCTTGAAGAAAGAACAAACAACATAGAAATAGAAACAGAAATAGAAGATTTAAAAGATAAACTTTTATCTCTTGACAAAGGAAAAAGCATAATCACCCATGACATGGATGAACTAAATAAACAAGTCTATAATCCAGAACAACTAAAAAACTACCACCATACAGACCCAAGCAATGATCATGAAAAACATGCTCATTTAAATAGTATTGATAGCCCAATACAAATTCCACTAATTTGTAATACCAGAAGTTTAAAAGAACTTCGTATTCCAACAAAACTAAATATAAAAGGAATTGATATATAGGTTTTAGCTTTTATTGATACTGGTGCAACTATCTCTACTATTTGCTCTAGCCTTATTCCATACAAATACATTACAAAAGCAGATAAACCTAAACAAAGCATCCAGTTTGATGGCACAATAACCATAATAACAGATATTGTCAAAAATATAAATATATGTTTTACAAATACATGCGGAAATTGGTCTCTTTATTATAATATAAAACAACTTTGGGTCTTAGAATTAAACCTACAAGATATCAAACTAATCCTCGGATTAGACTTTTTATTAAATGATAATGGTAGTTTTTCATTTAATAAAGATTATATACAAATTTCTAAGAAAACAACACTTACACCCATATTATCAGAATTGGCGCTTGAGAAGCGTGGTGGGACTAAACCATCAACATCTCCAAACCCAGATAAATTAGAAAATTGCAATTGCCCAATTCCTGGCCAATGCAGAAACCTAAATCATACAAATGAAACAACTATTGATCTAGAGCAAAATAATTATGATTTTTCTCCAACAAAAAATTATATTTATAAAAGAAAAGACTTAACAAAAGACTTACAGATGATAAATACTCAAGATGTTAGTAAACTATTACTGACAAAAGATGATATTAATCAAATGATTTCTAAATTAGAAAAAATAGAAATCATAGGTGAAAAACCTCTAAAATTTGGGACAAAGATAAAATACAATGTAAGTTAGACATAATAAACCCAGACTTAACAATAAAAACTGGTTCACCTAAATATGATAATTGGATCATGGACGAATTTAAAATGCACATTAAAATACTTACTGATTTACATATCATAAGAAAAACAGATTCGAGACATAGAACGGCAGCGTTTATTGTACAAAAAGAATCTGAAAGAAAACGTGGCCAGTCTAGAATGGTCATGAATTATACAAGGCTTAATGACAATACCCATGAAGATGGATATTGTATACCAAACAAAGTTGTTCTCATCAACAAAATACAAGGTTCAAACTGGTTCTCCAAGTTTGATCTTAAATCAGGATTCTGGCAAGTAAAAATGCACCCAGATTCCATACCTTGGACTGCATTTACATGTAGTGAAGGTCATTATGAATGGCTTGTCATGCCATTCGGGTTAAAAAATGCACCACAAATTTTCCAAAGAAAAATGGATAATGTTTTTCAACATTGTAACAAATACACTTGTGTTTACATTGATGATATTCTTGTTTTCTCTAAAACAAAGCAAGAACATATATCACACTTATATACAGTTTTAAAACTAATCGAAGCACATGGATTAATCATATCAAAAAAAAAATGGAACTACTAATAAATTCTATAGAATTTCTTGGAGCCAGAATTGGTAAAGGAACTATAGAATTACAACCCCATATAACAAAGAAAATATTAGAATTCCCAGACAAAATAGAAAATCTAAAACAACTACAGGCTTTTCTTGGACTTGTTAATTATGCAAGACCATATATCCAAAATCTTTCAAAATATACTGGGCCTTTATATAACAAAGCTAGCCCAAAAGGAAACAGAGACTTTAATTTCGAAGACATAAAGCAAATACAAAGGATAAAAGAAATAGCAAGCAATTTACAACCTTTAACTTTACCCCTACAAACGGAATATTTGATAATAGAAACAGATGGATCATCCTTAGGATGGGGTGGTATTTTATTAAGTAAAAAGAACAAATACGAAAACAAAACAACAGAAAAAATATGCAGATAAACCTCTGGTATATATAAAGAAAACGGATATATGACATCCTTAGATTATAAAATCTTGGCAATAATAAATGTCCTAGAATCCTTCAAACTTTTCATAATCTCACAAAAATAAATAACAATTAGAACTGACTGTGAATCCATAGTCAAATATACAGAAAATAAAAAAGAAAAGGGAATAATAAATAATAGGTGGCTTAAATTTAAAAATGCTATAACAAATTGTGGAACAAGTATACTGTGGGAACAAATAAAAGGTAAGGACAATTTTTTATCAGATAAACTTTCTAGGTTGTTAAGATAACTCTAGCTGTTGTTTTCCACTAACATTCTACATGCAGATTACAGAAAGGCAAAAAATGAACATGGGAGAACAAGATCCTTCTATGCATCTCAAAACATATTTAAAACAAAATAAGTTCCAGACAAAGACAAAAGTCATAGAGGAACAACAAATGGTTCTAGATAATATTTGGAACATGAAGACTCCTCAGGAGTCTAACAAACAAAAGCTGAGTGTTCTTTACACACTCTTACATATTTTTTCAAAATCACAAGACAAAAAATACCTTTATTATGGTCTTTTTCCAGGTCCTGATGCTGGCATATATGCCTCATGGGAACAGATCATAATAAAAATAAATTTTCTAAAACAAGATCCCAGATATGGGAACCCACTTTACAAAGGCTTCAACACTTATGATGAAGCAATTACAGAATTACAGAAAAACTTTGGAGATGATTTTATTATTTCCGATGACATACAAAGTTTACAAAAAATATCTATGGGGAAATTAGAAAAAGAAGAAGTTCCTGAAACTTCTTCTTCTTCTTCAATAAATCTTAGGCCACGAACCTCTTATGCAGTTGCAACAAAAAATACTAATACAAAGATGACAAATTTGGGACAACCCAAAACAAATCTTCAGCCTCTTTCTCCTCAAAACAAATCTCTACAAAAAATTGTCTTTCCAAACTTCCCTGAACAAATGACTAGAGAATTACAATTCATTTTCCATATTCAAGAACAATCCCCAAGTATGTTCAACACTATTTGTGAATTCTTCTCACAAATATCCCAGATTCCTAAAGAGGGATTACAAATCCATTGGGAAATATTAAGGAACTCCAACGTACCATGTACAAAAAAGTTTTCCCAGTGTCTACAAACAAACATAAACTGTCCTTGTACAATTACATGTGCAATTCCACAAATCACCTTAAACCTCAGCAAATACAAATACCTAATCCACAAAAATATAGTACCAGACCCTATGGTGCTAATAAATTTCGGATTTATTAAAAGACTTTATGCTGAAGAATGGATTCAAGATGATATCCGAGAACCATTTGGAACCACCATAGAACAACTTACAAACATTTTGGCTACAGATATATACATGGAGTTCAAATCAATTCCTCCACATTTTGGCAAACATATATTTGAACCAACAAAACATGCTGTCCAGGTTAAGGCAAAGTTTCTTGACCCAGATTATACAGACTAGAAGGAAGACTACAAACCAGAAGCTATCCAGTACAAAGAAATCAAAGAACAAGCCTATGAGAGATATAGAGCTACAAAAATTGCTGAAGAAGATGAGTGGGATACAAAAATAAATTCCTTTATACAGAAACTCCCACTACAAAAATATTTGTCACAAAAGAATTAAGAAATCAAGGAATCCACCACAGAAATTTTGACATTTTCCATCCTAAACCATCCCTAATACAAAGCTACAAAAAAGAAAGACAAAGAAAGAAAAACAATGAAGACAAAGATGACGTGGAGTCCACTACCATGTCTACGGATGATTAAAACTGACAGCTCATTTTCCATTCTCTTGGAGGAAGATAAAAGACAAAGAGGATAGATTCCTTTACATAAAAAGAGAGCATCTACTTTAGAAAAAGATGTAGTGTGATGGCTTTCTTTTTATATAAAACAAATGTAATTATTTAGATAGTGGAGAATTGATGTATCTCCACTAAAATTTGACAGACATCTGTCTTGTGTTTGTATCCCTTCTCCATCTATATAAGGAGAAGTAGTTTGGTCTGTAAAAGTATGTAAGAAATAATATAAGTCTCTATTGCATCGCAAGATTCCATTGTAATCTCCTTTCATAAATAAAATTTTTCTTTAAAAATTTTAATGGCTTCAACACAGATGATTTGTAACTAAACCCCCAAGTCAAAGCCCAAGGAAGGAACAGGTTACTTTTCATAAGCAATGTAAGTTCTCTTAATTTCTGCTGTTTATATTTAGAATTTTTTTGCTAATCATAAAGCTTCAAATTTACTTGGTACCATGAGACTTTTAATATTAGTTTGTTAAGGGTTTTTATAAAGAAATATTAGAATTATTTTTTCCAACAGACGTACATCCGTTTGAGAGAACTAAGTACCCATTTAAAGCCGTTTAGACAAGATGTCGTTAGGCGTTCAGGGGAAGAAGTTCTTTAGGATAACAAGGTGAGGAATTAAAATAATAATAATATGATTTGTTAAAAACTTTAAATACTAAATGAGGAGTGTTTTGGAAAAATAATTTGAACAATTTTGCTGATTAGTTTAAAATTTTTAATAAAAACAAGAAAAATAAGGTTGCCTTACTAATACTTATGGAAATAATCCAAGTACTTCCAAAAAGCTTTGACTACTCTCTTAAAAAAGAAAAAGTTTACTACAAACAAATTGCTTTACAAATTCTTGATAAAACCATTATGGAAAAATTACAAAAAAAATCTAGAAGATAAATTCATGTTAAATATGATAAACATTCTAAAACATAACACAAGTACAACAGAAAATCAAAAAACTGAAATCATAACAATATTTAAGCAAAGATATATACATGAACTAATAAATATAGATGACTGTGAAGCAGATTTCATACAAATATTTAACAATTTTAATTATCTCAGAGAACCAGGAAACATAATAATAACAGAAAGATTCTGCAGTGATTTCTACATAGAATGGAACAAATGGAAAATTTTAAAAAATATTTATAAAATTTCAGAAGAACGGTTGGGAAAACTAAAATGGTCAATTTGACAATAATCAAGGACATAGAACCCTTACTGAATTTCTTAGAACAACAATTTATGACAAAAGTAATTTTTATCCTAAAACAAACTGGCATGAACATAGATAGACAATATAACATAGCTAATTTTTTTAAATATAACTGTGCTGAAAAATTTATAGATCTTTCAGATGAACCCAAACTGGACAAAACTAAAATTGTGAAAAACATAATGAATACCTATTATTTTATAGAACAACAAGAAATGGCAACAAAGGTCACAAACAAAATGCTAGATCTAGTTTGTGAAGAAAATTATAAGATCATCAGACAATCTGTTTTTGATGAAAATAATAAATGGCTAAACAGCCAACTAGATCTGTCCTGGACAGATGAGTGTAACATGTACAATGAGTTTTACTAAAGAGGACAGTTACCCGATAGTAAAACAAAAATTAGAAGACTCTAAACGAAACAAAATGGAAAGGGTTCCTAATTCCTCTTTACTAATCTACTTTCTGCACCCTTGGGTTTTTATACTTTCAAGTTGCCAGTAAGGTAACAAAAATGAACAAAAAACAGATTATTTTATTCATAATTGAAATCTTGATATACACGATAAAGTTCATCTCTGGATTTGCTTTTAGCATTTATATCCAAGACATTGTACATAATATTTTAGTTATTTTCCAAAAACTAACATAATTTTTATTTACCCCCATATATTCCTCTTAAAAATTAATTTATTTTAAAATAACAAAATTACTACTGATAATGCGATTATTTATAGTATTTTCATAATAATATTATTTTACTTTCAATTCATATTAATATTTTTTAAAAATGAGTTTGTTATTCAAAATGTTTACCTCATATGAACTCAATTAATTGTTTTACTCTTGTATAATATCAACAACTAGAAGATCTAATTCATTTTAAGATAAACCAAATAAAACAACCAAACCGAAACAAATATTATTATTTTTATTTTATTTTGAAATGGTGATTTATATATAACAAATCACTGTGATAACATATCACATGTCAATAAACGTTCGAATCATGCTACACAAGTTTCAAACTTATGACCTCTCGAAACAAATATTATTGGTTTGGTTGATTTTGGTTTGAAAAAATATCAATTTAGTTTAATTCAGCTTATGTTTCTTGGATACTTATTATGGTTTCAAATTTTTTGACCAGTTTCAAATCGAACCAACCATTTACTCACATCTAAGTAGCCTTCACCTTATACAAGCTTTCAAATATAATCTTTTTTGACATAGGACTTGGTGCTATACCAAATTCAAATTTGACGACGTATCTATCAAATAGCTATAAGATCTAGACTTTTGCCTATATGCTCACTGTTTGCGTCAAAAATACCAACACCTAAAACAACGATCTAGAGCTCATAGGATCCTAAGTGTGATCCTAGAGCTAATTTTTAGGGTGTGAGAACTTCGATTGTCAAATATATTAAGTTTTTACTCTAATTCAAATTACAAAACACAGACAGATACGTCTATCAATGGATATTCAAAAACTTCAAAGTTCATCGCATCTCTTTCTGAAAAGCTAATAGATAACCAATATCCCAAAAACGAATACACATGCAGATATGGAAGAATCTGCATTTGAAAATCACTGTCCAGTTTTGTCAAGTTTATAGTTTATATTATGTGTATTTTAGTATAATGAATTTTTTTTATTTAGTTAAGAATTTATATTATATGCATTTAATGAATATTAACTGCTCAAAACTATTTGTTGATTTTTCATAATATTATAATTAGTGAAATTAAAAAAATGTTAAATAAAGATTTTATATTTCTTGATTTATTGATCACTATCAGATAGTACAACGATCCAAATTCGTTTATATCCGTGGATGAGAATATTCGATATTAGAAAATAATTTCGGATACGAATGCAAATACAGTAGTATCCCTATCTGAAAATCCATTGAAGGCCTACGGACAAATATACTAAAAAGTAAGAAGTACAATGCAGAAGAAGTAAAGACACACAATATTTTAATTAGTAGTTCAATAATCTCTAACATACGCTCATTTTATATCTTTCACTATGATTCTCAGATTCACAAATATTATGAACGCTTGTTAGATCTCTCTAGATCGGTTACAACAACCGTGGTTGCTAATCGGTGATTGAAAAAACTTCGATGTCATAGATCTTAAGGTTAATCTGCCTCAACTCAATGTTAGATGGTGGATTGGGTGATTAAAGGTGATTGGATATGGTTTAGATGATTTCTTAATCTCCAAAAGTGCTCCAATAATTCGATTCGGCTAATCTGGGTCGATAGTTTCTAGTGCTCCAAACTTTTCCTACATTGTTGTTCATCCATAGGACATTTATAGGTGTAAGGATGTGTGAAGGAGTATATAGGGCATTGTCGGTTCAACGTGGTAGGGGTTGGTTCATCCAGTAGGAGTTAGTTCAGTTCGGCAAGAGACTAGTAGACTGTTTTTCTTTTTCGATATGGATATTTGATCCATATTTGATCACATATAACTGTTATACGATGAACCGTCATGATTTGGAATGTACAAAATCCTAATGAAAATTAAATCATTCGACATGAGCAAGTAAACCATAGTGCAAGATGATTTGTTCAATTCGATTATATACAATTAGAATCTTGTTTTGTTAGAAGCAACATGGACCAAGAACTACTAAATAGACCTAGGAATTCATCACTCAACTGTCAGTTTGCTCAGTTTACATAAAATGCAACTTATTTGATATCCTTAAATGTTTAGGATGACCAAATGCACTTTTTCAAATAGTTCACTGCGATCCTATATTAAGGATTTTCTTTAAATGGTTCGACCATTTGGAAAGAAAAACAGATGTACGAGAGTGGATGTAACTTAGGCACGGTTGGGATGATGAGAGTAATTGGTCATCTCTGCTTTATAAAGAGACATCAGAAACAAGAGTTGTATAAAATACTAGTAGATACTTAATATAGAATAAGAAACGTGATTTTATTCCAAATGTAATCTTATACTGAAAATTGTTTTCTATGAGAAATATTTTTACGAGTTCATGATACTTGATCTAAAACTCTCGACTGTAAACTAGTTACAGTAAATGAAATAAACAGCTCATAATAAGTGGTTAAATGGAGCTTCGTATTATTTCATGTGATGTTATTATAATGGCAGAAATGGTGGGAGCATACCATATGATATTTATAAGTAGGCACATCAAATTATGAAAAATTATTTTCGTATATATATCAAATATTTTTTACAAATAATAATTTCTATTCAATATTGATTGAAAATAAATATAGTTTTATTTTTTATGAATTTCATGAATGTTCATTATGAAATAAATCTATATTGGTATTTGTTTTCATAACATTTATGATGCATGAATGATAGAAATACAGAAGTATTTAAAATTTTAACAATCATTTTGGAATTATAGAC
This sequence comes from Allium cepa, assembly GCA_030765085.1. Classification (NCBI taxonomy): domain Eukaryota; kingdom Viridiplantae; phylum Streptophyta; class Magnoliopsida; order Asparagales; family Amaryllidaceae; genus Allium; species Allium cepa. The sequence continues at coordinate 948,866,225 of CM060934.1, read as the reverse complement.
TAGGCCACATCTTTGAGAAATAATTCTTTGATTGTATGATTAAGAATCAAATGACATTGGTGAATTGTATCTTAAGTGATAAAAGGCAATGCACCCATTCAATGGGAGTGATAAAAGAGTTGATGAATATATAGATGTATTCAATCCAAGGTCTGTTGATACCAAAACAAATCCACTTACTTTGTTAAATTCCAATGAATTATCACAGGCATGAGCATGTGTATTTGATACACGAGTAGTGTATCTTTGATAAGCTAATAGAATTTAAGACGAAAATAAAAAACATAACGTGTAAAGAAGAAGAAAAAAAAAATTAATTTGAGTATTTGACCGAATGTGTGAGTATATTGGAAAGAGTTTCAAAAGTACCTAATAACAAATAAGATTCAGTCTCAAAAGTCACTTTACCCTATGATATATAATGATGTGTCTTTAAGGAGTAATCAGATTTTATTAGATAGAATACGATTAATGATGGGTAAAGTTGAGCTAACTTCTTTATGTAAGGATGAGTAAGTAATAGGTTAAATTTAATTTCATCTAAAGCAAAATTTACGAGATCATATTCATATAAGATATGAATTGATAAGAAACTCTAATTCTAAATAGTTTAGGATGCGTGGTTATCTAATTTATGTTATGATCATGAGTTTTGTAAATTTAAAATAAAATTAATTTTATACACATATAAAAGGCAAATCAGAAAATATCTCTGAATGTTTATTCCATCATACTGAGAAACAATTTGTTTCAAGAAACAGCGCCTTCATAATCGTAGGAATTTATTTTAGAAATTAATGGTAGTACAATGGACTTGAATATGATCTAGGGACTCGAACATAGAAACTGATTACATAAGATGAAACAAAATTAACTAAGTCTAAAATGGACACACATCACATTAGAATGTCTAATAATAATTCTCATACGTTGAAGAGAAACTATGAGTTTCTCATTAATGTCGAGCAAAAGAATTGTTAGTAGCAACAACTTCCTCATTAGTCAATAAGCCATAAAGAGTATAGACTCTGTCATATGGCACGATGCTTAAAATCCAAAATGAATTCTATATTGTCAAACTAGGATTTTGATAGTTATCCCTAAAAGATATAATTTATCGACTATAGGTGTATCTTCTAGAAGATCAATGCAATAGAAATTATATAAAGCAATGTTAATAAAAAATAAATTCATTGATTTCAAATGTTGAAATTTATGATGTACTTTTGCTCTCAACATGCTCAAATCCGTTTCGATTCTACACACAATTATAGCACAATCTAGTACTGTGTTTTGGCACTTTAATGTTGAAATGAGCTTCTAAATAATGATTCAGAAGAGATTTTTTTCACATGACAACAAAAATGTCTCGAAGCCAATGGGAGTGATAATATGATTGTATATTTTAGATATGGTCCAAAAGTGGATACAACGATGGCGTGTGATAACCATCAGAGTTGAGCAAGTGTTTTGATACAAATAGTCCGGTTTTCAGTCAACATATAGGAAAGCGTGTGTCTATAAATAAGAACAGTAAAGATATTGAAATATTTCTTAAACTATAAGTAAACAATAAAATTATAATTGTTAACAATGTACCCATTTCAAAATCGTATTATTTTGGTTGTGTAATCATCGATAATGGATTTGAAAATGACATCTTTTATAATTAGTATAAAAGGACATTGGGACAATCCCATATGATACACATAGATACCACATTAAAATGTTTAATATGGAGCATATGAGATGGATTCCTTATGTATTAGCAATAAGAATTATCACATATGCTATGTGGTCTCCTATGTCACATTTTGCTTATGTACCTCGTATACTGAGCCAATATCAAATACGAATTAAGATCACTAAACATTACTTAAGAGTACTCTCGAGTATTTGAGAAATATAAAAGAATTATTTACTCGAGTATTTGAGAAATATAAGAGAATTATTTATGGAAACAACACATTGCTTATGAAGAAGTATTCAAACTCGAATTTCATGAGTGATGTCGAGTATAATATGTCAATCCTAAATTCATATACAATCTTAGTTAAGGAGTTTCAAGTTATAATTGTTCCAAATGAAAGGTTATGGTTGATTCAACAAAAAGATCAAAAGTACACTGCCTTAAATAACGTCGTAATAAAAATTGCAGGTATACAATATATAATGCACAAATTTATAACTAGGCTAGGGGTGGTTCCAAATGTTCAGAATCTTACAAATTTGTTTTATGAAAACAATGCCATAATAATAACAACCGTGAAAGAAGCTTGAGCACACTAGAAGTTGAGAAACACTCTGATAATGTTTCACATGATAATGGCAGTTTATCAATGTCGGAGAGAGTTGATTGCCATAATAGATAATTAAGACAATATAGCATATCCATTCACTAAGGGATTAGCTTGATCATCCTGAGAAAACTGATCGAAAGAATGGGACTGAGACCATAACTGACCAAAAGTGTAAGTGGAAGATTAAGATAGTTAGAGATTTCCCCATGGAAATTATGTGATTTATTACATATATCTAACTCTATAAGCAATGTTGTTCGTAACAATGGTATTTAATTTTCTATTATATACTGTTATATCGTGATATATTAATTAAGTAATTGATTTAAATATATTAATGTAGAAAATCCTTAAATGATAAGTTGTGCAGTAACAACCATAAGGAGTTATAATCATGACAAACTTATCATAGTATAAAATAACATATTATTTTAAATAGTCTCGGTCAAGATGTTTCAAGAAAGGATATCGATACATCCATTGAGATTAGTGATGTAATGCTCCTAAAATGTTGGTCAATGTATTACTCATGGCTGTTGGGAGCACCAAGGAGTTGCGTACTAATAGTTATTTGATAACCATGGAATGACTCACCCTGGAGTTTCTAGTTGGTTAATAACAACTAGGTCAAATAGGAAATCTCAAATTGACAATATTACACAATTCCCTCTACTTGAGAATATTATTGAGTTTTAACGTGGAAACTCCACTTTGATTATGGTTAAATCATGGCACGACATCCATCGAGTGACTATAGCTGGGTCTGAGTTGAAGCATTGGAAGTAAAACTCTATTCAAGAAAGAATTTTTTCCTTAATTATATGTAATCTGTACCACGATCAATTATAGTAGACTCAAAGTCAAAATCTCCAGCCAGAGTAGTATGATTAATAATAAATATTAGTGTTGAACCAAAGACTTTGTTTATGGACTAACCGAGTTGAATAATGATGATACTGGAATTTTGACCAATACCAAATTTCATTAATCCTAAAGTGATATAGCATTGGCAGAGGGAATGTGTGTTTATCTTTACTAAAAGGTACCACCTGTAAAAATGTGAAACTAGATTTTACCGAAAGGTCTATAAGCGATGAATCATCCAAACTATCACAGCACTAGTTAACGTGATGTGTGAAAGTTAATATTTGAATTGTTTAATATAAAGTGTTGACTGAATTCACACCTTCGAATCTCATAACCACATTTGTATATTCTCCAAAAAACACGTTTTAATTATGTCATAAATTAATTAAATTAACTAATATTAAGAATTATTAATTATTGTTGATTTTTTTTATGTTTTAGGTGTAGGCAGAATTATTTGGATGTATATATAAAATTTATATATGCATGTATCAATATATGATATTAGTATGTCTTTTAAACGGGCTTTATATAATACAATTAATTACTTAACAGGCTTTTTTAAAAATTACTCTATTAAGTATACATGCTTGGCTGACAATGCAAAGGACACGAAGTGATTTTGCTTAATTTAAAATTGGTTATGAATTAAAAACGAAGGTTTTAAATAAATTATAAGAAAGGTTTCTATTCTTCCATTGAAAACAAAATTCCTCTCATTTAAAAACATTGGATCGTTCCACATCACTTATTCTATAGGATCTTACAGAGCCTGTTCATACATGACATAATTCAAACATGATCATAGAAAAAATTCGCCTCAAGCGAATCGGTTTTCCTTGTTCAATTACTTTTCTCTCTTCCTCCCTTAATGTAATAACCCACAACTACAAACACTCTAATCCAAAGCCAAAAATGGCATTTAAACTCGCGTCATGCCGAGAAGTACCAATTGTAGGTTTTTAAGTTTTGCATGGTACAGGGATAGATAAAATTTATAGCATCCTACACTTTTAGATCTCAAAGAGGAAGGAAATAAAATATAAATATTGAATACAACCTAGAGTAATACAGTCTCAAAATAACTATGGTACATACAATGTCTGACATAAATAAAATATCCAAATAACACCATAATAAAAATCTGTCTCATATATATATATATATATATATATATATATATAATATGACAGATGGGAGGATGGCTATAAATCGATGAGTCTCCAAGCATCTTGTCACCATCTCCATGCATCTTCCTTAATCAACCTACCTGATACTCTATCCTTCTATAATAGGTATAAAGGGGAAGAAAAAGAGGGGTCGGGCAAATTTTGATGAACGAATTGTATTACTAGTGTATCGTCTTCACAAGTAATTAACTATAATCTACAAGACCTAGTGTGTTCATTTGTGTTCGTGGACTATATATATATGTAAAGAACTGGTTGTCTGCACACTAAAGTGCAACAACCTGATACCAAGAATAACACTTGCCTTAAGTGTACCTAACATCGAATAAACATCCTCCATGATGAGCCATCAAACGAATATACTTAATAGGCAGTCTCTAATACAAACCTCAGGTATATGATCCCAATGGTCAATGTATCCTTCCAAGTATACCTCATAATACCCAGGCTTATTGCCCCACAAGCATTGAGTAAGCTTCTCGTTATTGTTCGTTATCCTATGCACAATACCGGGAAAACACATAATGTATAGTCCCAATTACCCTAAAAAACATCGAGTAACCTCCCATTAGTGCTTGCCATATTATTCCCCATGCATTGCACCGGGCCTACACATAATGCCTAGGTCCACTTGCCCCAAAAGCGTTGAGTAATCTCCCATTGGTGCCCGTAACCATGCACAACATCGGGCACACACACAATGCAAAGGCCCAATTGGCCCAAATACATCGAGTAACCTTTCGTTAGTGCCCATATGCTCCAAAGCATTTAATCGTAGTATAACACATGCCATGTTAAGTGTCACGCCATATAACTTCATGAAGTGCGAACCTAGGATGTTACTGCTCCTTCTTGTTGCATAACCCCATTCAATTATGTGGACTTCCCAAAGTCGAAGTAGTGTGAACAAATCCCTGACTCTCCCTATTTAGCCTGCACTAGGTCCAAGTTTGACCTAGGCATGATCTCAATCATTCAGAGTCTGATTTTTAGTTTAAACATCTGACCCTTATGTAAAAAATTGGCTGCAAGTATTCAAACGCCTGACCATATATTCAAATGTCTTTCTTTGATTACGGATGTTTGAAAATAGATTTAGACATCTAAATTAGGTTAAATCTTAATTGATTCCTTTCTGTTTCGTGTTTTCTAAAATCTAGACTTTTGAAAATAAATTCAGATGTTTGAATTAAGGTTTCCAAGTCTATTTTCTTTTTTTATTCGTCTTCTTCATAGATTCGAGTATAGACACAAGAGTTTATTTTTAACAATATTTTTGGTAAAGTTTTCTATTTTTGTTATGTACTAGTGAAGTGGTCTGTGGAACTCGGATGACATCACATCACCTTCCTCCCTACATTTCTATCAAAGGCCAAGTTTGGTCGATTTCATTGTGGAATGCTCAAGCCTGGATAGAGGAAAAGTGTAAACAATCACTAACCACCAAGCTTAGTAGTTATATGTTGACGGCACACCAACAAGAAATTGGATGGAGTTGGCATGGTTCTAATCACACTGATATGAGGGAACGGTGTTTCGCTGTCTACCTTATCTTCAAAACCACAAATAACGAAGTCAATTATGAAGCCATCTCGGTTGGTCTCAGGATGGCTAGAGAGATGTAGATAGAATCTTTGCATGTGTTCAGTGACTCTTCGCTGGTTCTCAGAATGGCCAAAGAAAATTCCCTACAAGAAGAATGCTAAGATCGACCAGCTGGCCAAGTGGAAACCAATTCAGAAGAAAGCATCCCTTAGGTCCCAATGGAGGTGCGGGTCATTCCCTGCTTTGTTTCAAGGGAGATCATCATGGAAAACTATGAGATCTAAACCGATGCCTGGATGGCTTAACTGTTGAAGTACCTCATAGGCGAGGAATTATCCGTGGATATAAATGAAGCACAGAAAATCCTATAACGGGCGCCCCGGTACACAATCGTGGGCGGAAAGCTCTAAAGTGGTATTAAACTCGCGTTATGTAACAATCCTAATTTTTACGCCGTAATTATATGTAAATTTAATAATTATAAAATTATTTGAATTCGATATTTAATAATTATTATATTTTAAAGTAAACATTTAATTCAAGGCTATTAATAAAAGAATTTGTTTAAATAATTAAATTAAACTACATTGAAATTCGTTTGCAAAAGAAATAAAAAAATTAATTAAAATAAAAGTAAAGTATAGAAAGTTTGTTAAATTAGATGAGCCCAAAATTGTAAAGCCCATTTAAGCTTAATATTCTCTATCCTATTCTAGCATATTCTCAAACCTTCAAACTCAAGCACATATCAAAACCCAAACTCCTCCACTTTCATATTATCGTTGGAACCTAATCCCACTCTAGGCGAAAAAAATATGTCGTAAATCGCGATTGAAAAAAATACACGATGAACGAACAAAGCGCGCTCGTCATCAGCTATACTAGGAGGTCCGGCGCTTGATCTCGAGGTGCTAGTGCCTATGATTAGGGATGGAGGTGTCGAGGTAGTGACGCGTGATCTGGGGGTATTCAAAGATGCGTGTGTTTGTGTGGATCAAGGTTTTGACACGGTGGCTATTTGAGTAAAGAGGGACGAAGGTACTGCAACGTTGAATGGTTGAAGATAGTATATGGGTGCGTTAGAGTTCTAGCGATACAATGGAGGTGCGATTGTTTTGGAGATATGGTAGCAACATGTGAATCCTAGGCTGTGTTGGAGGTTGTGGTCTGGGAGAATGATGGTATTGCTTTTTTGGGAACTCAAGCGTCAATAAGGTGAGTTATTTTTTGACTCACAACCATATCTTACTATTTATACAAATTATGAATATACCCCTTTAGTTTTCTGAATTGGCTGGTTGAATCTACTAGTTGAATTATTTGTTTGGGATTATTGTTATTTAGATGTTGGTTGATTGTATTGTTTGGATGTGTCAATTTGCAAATGGAACTCTGTACATTTGTAGATTGAACTATATATGTGTATATGTTAGTACGTCGATGAGTGATGTTTGGTTGATATGTTCGTAGAGTAATTTTACTCCATAATTTATATACATTTAGATATCTAATTATTTTCTTGTTTTAATAAGATGTCTGAAATGTTTTGGAAAATAACTTAAGGGTTTTGAAATCTTATTAGAAGCATATTAAAATTATTTTATTAAATTTTATTCAATTTAGTTATTTTCATATTTAAAAACATATATTTTATTTAAATTTTGATATAGTTCTCTATTGGTTATAAAAACTCTTTTTTTTAAAATCATTATTATAGTACATAATAACTATAGAATTGTTTAAAAGGCAAATTAAAATGTATTGCTATTGTAACATTCCTCATTCTGAGGCCGAAAACTAACTACTATGGATGCTGCTGTCATCCATACGTATTAATTCTCGACGATAAAATACGGCCATGTTAATCATATCAATAGTCCGAAGCACATGAATATTAAAAAAATTCAACACTGTTTAATAACAAATTTTCACAATTGATATTTCATATTCATTACATAATCTCATTCGTAATACCACGCTCAGATAAAATATAATTATTACAAAATACTCTAAGAGAGGCATATGAAGATACCTCCTTGGTAATTATACAACTTTGTCATTACATCCAAATAGACACAACCAAACTATACAATGGAAATAGATAAAGCTCCTAATAGCTAGGTTGCCTCTTGAACGTCTTCGGAAGCTTATTTGTCTAACTGGAACCTAAGTGCCCTTACTCCTGACCTACTCAAATGAGTACCCGAGAGTTTAAGAGGGAAAACAAAAACTTTGGGTCAGACAACAGTCTGGTGTGAATAATAACCTACCATCTCGAACTAAAATGATATCTAGTGAGACTACGCCGTTGAGCGAAACGTGTTTTTCCCTCACTAGTATCTTAACTAAAACATAACAATCGTATACTATGCTCCTACAGCCACAATGGTTAGAATCATGAAAGTAGCATTTATAATCATACAACATATATTGGATTATCCATCAATTCATTAGATTATCTATATTAATTTCAAATGACTACCCATCACAATTTAAACTGACTACTCATCTTATTTTAATCTGACTATCCTTTTTATAATTATGGACTACCCATCTTATATTTAAGCATATTCAAAATTACGTGGGCCATCCATCTCACATGTAATTATTACTTGGATTACCCATCCCCTACCACATTGACTACCCATCACGTATGGTTCGATTATTCAAAATCATATAGACTATCCATCACACATATTCCATTTAACTTAAAATGATATGGACTATCCTTCACACATCCCATAGTTTTCCTAGGATGGCTGTGAACCTTACATTATCCACATAAAGACTATCCATCTCTAGCATGATGTGGATTATCCATCTCAATCCAATAATTTTCATGTGGCGACTATGAACCCATCGTTTGTAATTTAATTCATGTTTCAGCCTTAATCCATGTTACCCACACAATTCAATTTTTTGATATTCATTTTACTCACACAATTAACTTATCTCTATTGGTGTCTCAAATTAGGTTATCTCCCATTAAAGTTATAACGTTCCAAAGTAACATACATTGGTATCCCCAAGTTATCTTTATTGAACTCATTAGATTATACTTTGTTATCCCTATGGTTTTAAAAACCAAAATCATAAGTCATATGATCACTGCCATTAAATAGTTGGTGTTGAAGCTCACAATTTAAATGGCATTGGTATCCCCAATGACTATGTCAAAGTAGAAGCATAAGACTCTTCGCCTTTAATAAAGTAAAACATAACACATGCGTTATTAAATCAACATCGACCTCTATCCAAGGTTAAGGACAAAACTTAAATTCTTTTAAACTTAAGAAAAATCCATGTCAAAATTGATGTTGTCGACTTTTAATAGCTATAGGCTATCCACCTATTAAAACAAAACTTAAAACCATTATAAGGTATGTGGCTAACTGCCAAAGACTCAGGGTCATTGACCCTCTAAAACATAGGCCTCTTCGCCTAATATAAAAATAATTTTAATTAACATAAAAGCAAGCCTCTTGGGCATACAAAAGATGAAGTGCGACGTCATGGACATGAGGCATTGATTCTAAAACATAAGGCCACCGACCTTGATGCACATCGACCCCCAAGACCCTCGACGAAGTCATAAAACTTTTACACTTAAGTTACTTCGGCTACTATACCACTTTTTATATAGATTCAAAGATATAATACCGGTGTCATTGCCTTGATTTAGAAAACAAAAAAAGAAATGAGATGTGACACCATTTAACACAACGATGAAGACATGTGACGTCGTCAACGTCGACACTAAGCTTTTAAATGTTTAAATGCATTACGAGAATGCCTTGCCGCCCCCAATGGTTCACCGTCTTGATTGACGTCGATGAGGCTGAAAACACTCCATAACTAACTAAGTAATTAACCCGTGCTTCTTCTCACTGTTGTCGATACTCATTGAGGCGGCACTATATTAGGCGCAGCGACATTAAGGTGGCATGGCATTATCCTACTTCATACAAAAACTGTTTTATTACTACTAAAAGCATAAAATTTTCATCAAATCTTAGCACTTGTCCAACTCTATTAGATAAAACAATCTTTTTACAAATCTTTTTCAAAAATTACTGCTGCACTCACATTTTGAAGTCCCATATACACCTCAAATTAATTAATTAATAGCCTTAATTAATTAATCTTTTAAATGCATATCTAGCCTAATAATTTCATAGTAAATTGAAATCACTTGGGAAAAATCCTAAAAATTCACAAAAATCACAAAACATCCTTCCCTTTACCATATAGAAATTTCAAAGGCTAAATAATTAAATTCAAAATTATGTATTTCCTCTTTAGGAAATTCATAAATATTCAATTAAATTTGGAAAATTATGAAATAAAAATACATCTCTAAAATAATGTTTTAAACAACATATCAGAAAATCAAAGCATTTGGAGATTAAAATCTATGTTTTACCCTTAAAAACCATTTAAACAATTTCATAAAATTTCCAATAACCATTATTCTATCCAACAATGATTAAACAACCATACCTTGGCCATTCATACATCAATCATTCAGGTATTATCCATGACCGATTTCAAAAGCAAAAATAAGATAGTTTCATTATTATTCACCTTAGATTTAGATGTTGGAGTTGAGATTTGATATAGCTTTAATCTTCCTAAGCTTTTTTTTTCCTTTGAATCCCCTTGATTTCATTTCCCTTAGCTTGAGTTATGGCCGAACTCTTAGATTCCTTTCTTAAATTATTTTAATTTGTGAAAAGTGAGAATGATATGAGGGGAAAAAGGTTTGAAGGTTAAAGGATGGGTTTATTTCCTAAATTGCCGCTCTTATATATTCCCTTATATGTTAAATTTAAACAATCTTACTTGATTAATTAAGTAGGGCACGACATATTAAGTTTCGAATCTCATCTCACTCTCTTTATCCCTTTACATTATTCTATTTAATCTATCCAATTAAATGTCCTGATATTTTTTAACTAAAAATAGGGGTGTTATACCTATTTGATAAAATATATTATGAAATGATAATATTACTTTAAGAGATTATGTTATAAAGGGTTTTAATTCTTTTGAAAGGGTTGTAAAAAAAAGGCTTATTAGTTTATGATTTCAGAAAGAAATATTTATTTCCTTTAAAATGAGTGGAGAATTTGAATGACTTAAGTAAAATGATTTTTGGACAATATTAGGTGAATTCCTTTATATATTAAATATCAATAATTTTGAGTATAAAGTGATTTAATAAATTTATTCTAAAATATTATTTAATTACGGAAAATTATGAAATGAACCCGATAAATTATATTTGATTATTAAAGTGATTTTAAAGGTTTTGAATATATAATGGAAGTTTTGAATTATATTATATGGTGTGAAATAAATGTAATTTATTTTGTAACCTATAAATTTGTTTGAAATTATAGTTTATCACGGAAAATTATGAAATGAATTTAAAGCAATATTAGATGATTTTCAATATGGACTATTAGAGATTTTGAATATATAGTGAAAATTTTGAATTGCAAATTATAATTTGAAGTGGAAAGAATTATTTTGGAGATTTATAAATTTATTTTAAAGTATTATTTAGTAATAGACAATTTTGATATAGCTTCTATCATTATTTGGATGCGTAAAGTAATATAAGAAGTTTTGAAAAATATAAGTGTGTATGTATAAAGATTTGGAAATGGAATTTAGTAATTGAATCCTACATTGGGATTAAATAAACAAAGCGAATATGTTATTTAATTTATATTTTTTATCTAATTTTTAAGTATTTATTTTTTTACATAAGATTACATGCTGTGCTAATTTGTTGAATATTAATTGTTTGTTTCATACATATATGTAATTTTAGTTGAGTTATTTGTCTTGTTTATTTGATTTTACTTCTTCTTACATATTGAATTAGATTATGTGAGTGATTCACTATTGACATGGATTTGTTTAGTGATTTGATATGATACAGTGATGACGTCTTTATATTTTATTTAGGAGATTTCATTCTGTGTGATGAGAAATTTGAATAAATGGATTAGTGATACCGTCTAGTATGACACTTTCAATAACACTTTTTCGGTTATTTATTGGATTTTTCATATAGAGATATCTAGTATGGATTGAGTGTAGTTTATAAACATTTATTAATTATCCGAATGACATGCGACGTTATGGGACACTGTTGTGTTATTTGTTTAACTATTCATTGTAAGTGAATGCCACTCCAGCAGGGATTACACTCATGTGAATATGCGATTGGCATATCATGTTTTGGCATGTAGATAGAGCCACATGTCGACTAAGATTAGAGCCCTACTACTTTGTAGTCATGCGTTGACTTACATATATATAAAGCCATGTGTCGGCTCACGTCTAGAGGTATATGTTGATATAGGATATGAGTACTATATATGTCGTCCATTTATGTCCATCTCCCTTTATGGTTTGGGAGTGAACCAGATTGGCCAGTATCCACCCCGACGGCCTGTTCATAGGGTCACGCCCTAGATCCACTACACTTTTATTAGTTATTATATTCAATGCGCCTGGTGGGATTGGTAGGTAGCCCCTTGTGTTGCATAGGCTAGCAATTCATTACCATAAGGGCAAGTGTAGGGTCGTGACCAAGGCTACATGTAGGCAAACCATCGGTGGATGTGGATCACGATGTCCATTGAGGTAACTGAAGACTGTAGGAATAGATCTGACTATTGGTGGGAGTCTAATAGACCTTGGGTTCCTGTAGCGTGCTGTGTTCTATCAGTCTCTCTTTTTGGTTCGGGGTTATGCATATGTTGTGGATTGGTACATATTATTCACTATTCAATGAGTTGGCTATACTAGAGACTACATGTCTAAAGTATAGTCAGCCCCCGTATATCTATACTCTTCTGGTTTGATATTCTAGAGATAACCTTTGTTTATTAATTGAGATTTGGATTGTGATATATTATCTTTATTGTTTGCATAATATTGGATATCGTTTAGATGATTTGATGGGCTATCTCATATTTTCTACCGATTATACGATTTTATGCTATTATACTTGGGCATTGTTGTGTGTTAGCCTAATTCACTTGATGATTTCGTTTTCTATGATGATGTTTTATTGTATGGATGATTCACCCATTGGATATAGTATTCTTGTTTTCAAATGAATTATTTTATATAGATGATGGAATTTTATACTAGTTTTGTGATGTTTTATGTTATATGATATTTGGGTTTGTATGAGATAACATTATATGTTATTACTTAGTATATACCAAGTGCCATATTTTTATTGACCTTGGATCTAGATATAGCCTAACCTATGTGTTACTTATACAATACTCGGGTCAGTACAAGACATTTCAGGTATAGGGACAGTGAGACCGGCATATGTTTTGGGCTTAAAGGAGACTAGTATACAGTGTAGCGTTTATCATCTAGTATTGTATTATTTCTTGCATGAATATTGAACATACGTTGCATATTTTTGTATTATATATTATCACTATGATTGACTCTATGATCTCTGTTACTTGCTATATATTATGTATTGTTCTATCATAGAAGCGCATGTGTTTATTTCTTTGTGCTGATACTGAGTATGTTTTGTGGTAAGTTATAATTGATGTTTAAATGTGTACTAATCTCCGCCCAAGGGAATATTCACGCATGTGCCCCATATTACCTTATTCTCCATATTGCTCGATAATATCACTTAGTAATACTCTAGAGTAGTATGGGTATTGAGGTGGGCATGTTACATGTTATGTCACTAATAATGAAGCTGATTACATATTAGTATAGTTGCATGAAGGCTTTTGTAGAGATCATGTCAAGGGACAAAGCCTAGGAAAAAAAAGACTACCCGGCTGGTTACTATTGGCCCACTATGATTAGGGATGTAATGAACTATGTCAAGAAGTGTGACCGATGTTGGTGGTTCACCAAGATTCGAAGATCCTTTCCAAATCTCCTAACTTCCATGACATCCTCTTGGTTATTTGATACTGCGGGATTGACCTAATCAAAAATCTTTCCAATGCTAAAGGTGGATACAACCATGTTATAGTTGCTATCGACAATTTCACAAAATGTGTTGAGGCAGAGCCCATCACTGGGGTCACCGCATCCAAAATCCTAAACTTCGTGATTAAGAACATTGCCTACCGGTTTGACCTTCCAAAGAAAATCATCATGGACAACGACACATAGTTTGAGAGAATGTTGTTCCAAAGGTTTCATGCATATAATGGAATACATAAGTGTTTCTCCTCAGTCGTCCACTCATAAGCAAATGGGTAGGTTTAGGCTGTGAATAAAGCCATCAAATCCACGTTAAAGAAGCGCCTTACCAAGGGGAAAGGGAATTGCGTTGAAGACCTTCTGCTTGCACTCTGGTCATATCAAATTTTGAGCCACACATCAACCGTGGTCTCACCATTGTATTTAGCCTACGGGTACGAAGCCATGCTACCAGTCAAAGTCGACATACCATCTCCAAGGCGTCTCACTCACGACCCTGAGCAAAATGAAGAACTACTAAAACTCGGGCTCGACACTTAAGACAAAAGAAGAGCAGAGGTTGAGCTTAGCATTGAGGTGTACAAAAGAAAAATAATCAAGCACTATAACAGAATAGTGAAGCTCCAACAATAAAGAAGACTTGGTGATGTGCTATTGCGAACACCAAAAACCCAACCAAGGGAGTGTTAGGGCCAAATTGGGAAGGCCCATACGTGGTCAGTGCACCACTCACCAACAGCGCCTATCACCTCTCACACCTGGCCGACACCCACATGCCATGCACTTGGAATCCAGAACATCTTTGATCGTATTATGTGTAGATTGATGTAATCCCCAATTATAAGGCAAATAACCCTTTTTTGTAATGATTCAAGTTGAAATGAAAGCAAAGCATTTCTAAGCATTCATGATTCAAGCATTGGCAATAGGGCTATTGGAAGGGATGAGCTATACAACGCCTTATCATTTTCTAGGGTATGCCACAAAACATAATAGAGTTAGGGTTATGCCCTAGAGGGAATTATGCAATTTGTTACATATATCTAACTCGATAACTAATCTTGTTTATAATAAAGATGTTTGAGTTCTATAATATACTTTACGTTATCATGATAATTAATTAAGTAATTAATTTAAATACATTAAATATAAAATCCTTAAATGATATGCTATGTGGTAGTAATTACAATGTGATGTAATCATGAGAATTTACTACATTAAAATAACATATTATTTTAAATATTCCCAGTTAGGATGTTTTGAGATAGGATCTAGATACATCAACTGAGACTAGTGTACGTAATGCTATCCAAATGCTGGAAAATGTATTAATATGGTTGCTTGGGGCACCAATGAATTATGTGCTGTTAGTTATTGAATAATTAGAATGACTCTTTTGGAGTTTTCTTTATGTTTTATAAATAAGGTCAAACAGAGAATTACGTAGTGATGATACTAAATAGTTCCATCGACTTGAGAATACCATGGAACTTTAACGTGGATGCTCCATTTTACTATAGTTAAATCATGGCATGCCAATCCATCGAGAGACTATAGTTGGGTTCGAGTTGAAGCATGATAAGTGAATCACCATCCGATAGAGAATTCGTCTCCTCGGTTATAAGAGGTTAGTATTTTAGTGAAGGACTTGGAAATGTTTCAATTATTCCTTTAAAACAAAATTCATTTTATTAACTCTCCCGACAATTCATTTTCTGAAGCTCTCCTATCTCCCTTATGGCCAAAAGTTTCATGGCTTCATGGAAGAAAAATTCCCACAAAAAATAAAAAAAAGTGGTGCTTCAGGTCATTGTAATTTATGGAGGCTATTCAACTAGATCTAGGAGTTTCCATACATTCAAGATGCAAATCACATGTAATTTCTTTTGGTAAGCTTTCAATCTCAGTTTTTTCATCCACTGATTAGATTTCATCTGCTTTATAACGAATTTATATGTGCCTAGGTTGTTAGACCAAATATATACATATGTATTCGTGTTCAAATTGATTTTAAAGAAAACATTATAATTCTATTATATTATGCATATGATTCTTAGTCATTATAATTTATTCAAGTGAATAATAGTATTAATTTTAAAAAAATTGTTACAATATTCACAACATTTATTTATGTATGAACATATGTGTAACAAAACGCCCTTCATAAAACCTAAAAAATCAACGCTTGGTTTTTTGAATACCATAAAAGACAGCTTGTCAGGAAAAGACAAAAAGGAAAAGAAACAAAACAATATACCAAGGCATAACGATTTAATATCACTACAGAATGATAACATTTAATATACTGAATATACATGAACGAAATGGGATGAAAAATATATAAAAGACTACATTGGCGAAAATAACTGATAAATAAATATCAACATAGAAAGTCGGAATAGAATATCTAACACAACGAGTCTCATATACAAATAACATATATGTCAAGTATTGCTACAACATTAAGTGCATGTGTGTATGTAAACCAAAGTATCATCTTTACCTGCAAAGCTCCAACTACGCCATTCTGATAGCGTATTCCCAAAGCACCTAACTCTCAAACTACTCGGTCAATTACTCAAGGGTTGTCAAGACATAAATAGACAAAGATAAAATGTGGATCTGACATAAATCCTGGTGCAAAGGAACTATCTCAAAATACTGTATATAAAAACTATATACATATAAAACATGAAGATACTAAAGCACATCGGTCCTCTTCACAAACCTGGCTCAGGGATAATCCAGGTACCCATAAACAAGTAAAGTAAATCCATCACAAAAGATAGGAAATTATACCATAACCTACTCTTCTATAATCAACGAGTCATCACAACTAATATAATGGTATTGAAACATAATAGTATACTATGATAAAGGTAATCCAATATGCAAATGTAGGGTAACATAAATATCAGCCAATTGTTATACTATGCGTCATTTACAACCTAATGATATATGTCAAATAGCATGTATAAATTTATACTTGTAGAAATCCGCCCCGAAGCAGGCCCAAATCCCAACTCAGAAAAGGTCCAACGAAACTTATACGCATTCCAAAGCTAGTTTTTAGTTGGTAAAAATAATAATACAGAGCTATCTATCTATTCATTCAAAACTCACACTGGAAGGAACAAAATATAATAAACTCATAGCGGAAGGAATAAAATATAATAGCAATAATAGTACCCATTTATTTTAAATCATTTCAAATGTCACAAAACATAATATAATGTCAACCGTTGCAACATTTTGTCAAAAATACATTTTATGGGTACAATAGAAAATAACATGAAAAAATAGATAACAACCACAACAAGCTTCACTCTCGCCATCTTTAAGCATCATCAATCCTTCTCTAACCCGTGTTGTAATGAGGAGGAAGTCAGAATAATAAATGTCTAGTGAATAAAAACCTTGAGCCTTAATATTTTTGTATTTGGGCAGTATATTTCAAAATAAGAACACGTCTTACATATTTTGGAACCATTTAATACTTCGTATAAGGAAAGGAGGCGGGTCCTTAAGCAACCACTTAATACCATCCATTTCCAAAGCAGGTTTCCTAATCCTATAACTTATAACCAACGTCATAAACATCTAACAACGCAAGAGGTAGTACCTTATCACTTAATACCCTTTATTGAAAATATGCAGAATCTGACCATTAAAACCCTCAATTGAGGTAGATCACCATCATTTAATACCTATTTCCAAGGCGTCTCCTCACCGGTTCCTATCTAGCTGATATTGAATGGAATCTTTTCGAGTCACTTAATACTTATTACAAGATGATGGGCCTTAATACCTTATCTCGAAGTGGACCCTTTTTGAGATACCATCTACCGTGCCTAATAACTAATCCTGCTTAATAACTAATCCTTGACCGTTTAATACTTCATTGGGTGAAATGAGGCGGGCCCTCAAACAAACACTTAATACCTCCAAAACCCCAAAGAAGGTGCTCTGCCTTATGACCTATATCCCATGGTGACGTCTCGCATTAGTCCGATTATTCATAGGTTTCGATAGCTAGATTAGCTGGAAAGGTTTATCCTATAGAATTAGGACTAACTTCGTGTCATCGTAGTTACTTATCATAGGTATTGTCTCACATCAGCCCCAAAATCACACTGTTGGTAGCCAGATTAGCTGGGTAGACTTCTTTGTGTCTCTTGACTGACCTTGCATCACTATGATTTAGTCACATTTATAGCACTCTTAATATATTATCACACACCACATTGTATCCATTAACTAGGCTATATAAGAATTCCTTCTAATTTTACCTTAACGATCATTACTTTCTAAGGAGGATTAAATGATAATTATTACTTAATTAACTACACAATTAATACAATATAATTGTACGCTATTTACGGTAATTAATATATAAATATACACACATTTATTATTTTCTATGCGTGCAGCGTCCTAACTAACGTTAAATGTCAATTCCTTTTTAACAATAATAATACAAGCCCTTTTCCATATTATCAATGGTGCCAAATTTCCAATATCCGTAACAAAGAATTTCAATATCCTTAAAAAAGGATTCAACATTTTTATCCAAAAATTGCAATAAATAGACTTGTATGTAATAAAAATTTCAGCTCAATCTATCACATCAAATCAATGGAATAATCTCAAAAATAGAAACTGCAATTCTAGTTTTAACTTCTATTGAACACCTCTTTTACAAAGAACTAAACAATGGATTTTTTTCATATGGAATAAATGGTGTAAACTACGAATAAATCCTTACTTTACACCCTATTCCTTAGTAGAGATTTCATATCAAATTAGAATTAAAGAAGAGCGCAATATAATTTTAAATCATCAAAAAATGCAAGAATTATATGATTCCAATAATTCAATGTAAACAATTAAGAATTCCAACATGAATTGACCTTTTAGATCAAAGGAGTTTTAGGTGATTTAATAGTGTTTTGTTTTTGAAATCCCAGAACCCTTAAGGTATATCCAAATCAATCATATACTAATCAGTTACTAAAATTGAAAAATCAAGATTTCCATTCAAAGTTGGTCCTGAGCTTTACTTCTCTTTGGATTTGTAATGGAAGTTATAATCTCCTTTAGATCTCTTCTTTTTGATATATATATACCCAAGGGATTTTCGTGTGTGTGTATATGTGTATTAGATTCAGAAAGTTGACAGAGAAGAAATTAAATAATGAACAAAGATAGATATATAGGATTTCTTACTTGAAACCCTAATGGAATTTTCTAAATCTAAGAAGAGATGAACTGACAGAGCTTCACTGATGTTTTCAAAATATTTGTGAATAAAAGCAAAGGGTTTATGGTTTTACTTATAGGGATTGAAACGTACCAGAATAGTAGGATGAAGATATGTTAAAAAAGAATAAATCTAGAACGTTTGTTCCCTCAAAAACCCTAGCTGCCACCAAAAGCAGCGGTTGACCGTCCTTTACGCACCGGTTGACCGCTAAATGTCGACCAGTTATAGGTCGACTGCCCTGGTAGTTTTAGGATCATTTATTTATTTTCATTTCTTAATTTATTTTATTCCTTACTTATATTTAACGTTCATGTTAACTTTAATGTTTACTTAATCCCAAGTCTAATAAAAGATAATTTTTAAATTTCAAATGTGGGAATTAATTATTTATTTAAATTTGAATTCTATTTAAATTATTTTAAATCTAAAACCTCAAATTCTCATAACTTCTTCGTTCGAGCTCCATTTCAGCATATTATATATGGAAATTTGTCAAAATTCCACCAAGAATGCAATGGTAAAACTTTCATAGCCATATTCCAACTTTTCCAAAATTTCCATCACTACCTTATTTAATTTAATTTGTTTACCTATCGTTGATTTTACGGGGTGCTATATTCTCCCCCCTTAAAAATGATTTCATCCTCAAAATCTTTCTTAGGGGCGAACATCATAACACGCAATAACATCTATGTTATGCAACCAACTTATCTATACAACCATCTACTCAGCCAAAGTACAATGTGATTATGTACTGCAAACATGATATAAATGTGCTCAACCCTAGTATGAGTGTGTGATTGTGTCATGCAAGTATGTATACAAATACCCTAAACATGCATAAAATCTCTTCATGAGTGTAAAGTTATTATGAAAAAGTATAGAAACCATTTCCTACCATCCAATCTAGTAACCACGATGCAACCAAAATCCTAATCTTGGAGAGGAAAGCTTACCAGAGAAAAGCTTGGATGAGGAGTCCTCATGCCTTCCATCGGATTTTCTTCCCATAGTACTCGGACCAATCTAACTTCTTTATTGTGAAGCTCCCTAGTTTCATGCTCCATGATGCATGTAGTGGCACGAGACGCTATTGCCTCCATTTCAGTATCCCCTAATTGATTAGGCTCTTTCGATTTTTCCAACTTTCCAAACTTTACGACCTTCATACGCTGCCTAACCAACTCTAACTTTCTGAAGGCTCTTGATTCAAATTTTGTCTAAGGAGAATTTTGCCAGTAGTTTCCCTCCCACAATTTGGTGATTGCGTGGCCTCGCATAAAGTGCTTCATGGGTGCCATACCAATCTTCTATTGGTGACTACTATTATACATGAATTCTACTAAGGGTAAGTGCTAAAATCTAACAAAGTTCCTATAGCTGCTAGCAAACCCCTCTAAAATTTGCTAGCTAATAAGGGGTCCCTATTACTAATGATGCTAATCAAAATTCCATGAAGTCGAGCCACCTCCTTAATATGAATCTGCGCTGAAGACGCTAAGGTCCTATTGACCAAAATGATAATAAAAGGGTCTCATGTCCATTCCATGAAGTCAAACACCCAGGGACAAGTTTTGCTATCTTCCTTTTTATCCTAGTTTTATATAAATTCCCCTCTTATGTCTATACATTTTATTTCTTTGTTGAATGGTGACATACTATGAGAAAAAATTTATTTTTTCCAAAATTCCAAAATTTTGGGATTGAATCATTTATTTACTTTAGGTTGCTAACCTAATTTCCTCATTAACTTCCAGTTTTACTTATGGTTTATTGCTAGTTAAGTGTCCCCATAAGATTTCTTTACTTAAATTGGTTCTCAATATGTATATATTTATCAAGTGGTTTAATCCCATTCATAAAATCAACACAGGAATAAAACATGGATATATCTTATACCACATTACTTTTCCAATAACCAAGCGAGACAATAAGTGATTACAACTCAAAACTCTATAATAAAAGTTTGTTGGAAGCTGACAGTTATTATCAAGTCGTATAAATGGTGTTGAGGTCCTAGCAGTTCTTACTAAATTAATATGGGTATTCCTTATGGGTCATTCCATTGTTACCCAGTTTCTTTAATTTTCCATTTTTTCTCCTAATAGATTTGGTCCTTCCATTGCTTCAATTAATATATCTATAGCAGTTGATTATTATTGTCGAAATCAGTCCATTCCTAATTAATCCTTATTTAACCCTTTAACTTTTTTCAGGTTTCAAAATCTATCCATTACTTAGATTCAATTCTTTCATAAATGCCCCATCAAGTTTTGCTAATCAGTCCCCATTATATTCCTCTTTACCCTTATTAATTAGAAATTTACTGCCCATTAAATTTGTAATTAATGTCCATAAATCCTAATCCATTAATTACTAATTGATACATATATAGTCGTAAATTATGCAATTTATATATATTCTTACTTTTAGCTGTTAAGCGTGGTTATACGTATATACTAATTTCTAAACTAGAATGCTTATTTCCATATTTTTAATATATCAGAGCTATACTTAAGAAGGACTACCATGGTAATCTCCCATAATTAATGAAAAATGAAATTCTTGCTTTGTTTGAATTTACGAAGAATTATATCTTTTCATTTATTGAAAGAGATGGTGTAAATAATGGAAAGGATATCCACATCCTGCACTTATATTTTCCTTTTTGGTACATCCTTTGTTAATTAAAAGAATGCGCTTTTATACATATTTTGGTATATGGTAATTTATGAAAATTGCATAGAAACTGCTTGAAATAAATTGAAACATAGAAGTTTACTTCCTAAATTATCTAGGTCAACCTAATTTACATCCTAATTATAGATTTGAAATATCTTTATACTTTGCCAACTTCTTCAAATAGAGGTTTGGGACCGACTTCCAATTTCCAGATTAGATTGTACATTATATTCCTATTTTATTCATTCCTAAAAACTTTAGTTTGTTCTACCTAGGTTATGATCCCTATTTACTCCATGAAAACTTGGTTTTCATTTTTCTTTATCAAACCAGAATTTCAGCAACATATAAAATAATAAATGCAGCAGCTCATGAGAATATGTAAATAAACTATTTTCCATTAGATTCAAAATCAGCATTTATTACCCCATTCTTATGAAACTTAAAATTTCACAAACATGAAATACCAAGTTGAAAATGCAACGACCCATGAATTTATCACCTTGGAAAATAATATTTAATTTAAAAATATTCAAATATAAAGTTTTGTAGCAAAAAATAAATTGTTTTGAATAATAATTAATAATGGTAATCTTATTTTGAATAAGTAGTTACAAAAGTACTCTCTTTGAAAAAATATCGATAAAGTGACCGAAAATCATTGTATCCGTAGAGCTTTTTAACCATCAAAAATATCAGACGATTCTGGATACACACACTTATTTATTCTTATAAGTAAGAATATGTAATAAAATTATTTATTTTATTTTTTAAAATAATGTGTTTTTATGACATCATCAATAATATCATAATTTTCAAATAATTGATTTTAGTTTTAAATTGAATTTAAATGATTTAATAATTGTTTTAAAATGAAATGAGGCCCTTTTAATTATTAAATAATAGTAGAAGTATTATTTAAACTTTGCTTAACAATATATATATATATATATATATATAGTTTAACTAAGAAGTGAAAATATGACTGAAAATCAAAATCCGAATTCATGATGATTGGACTTAGAGAAGTTGCAACGTTATTGGTTATATGTAACATACATATACATATCCATGAACATATGAAAACATTTAAGAATTATCATTTACATTTCATATTTACTAATGGTAAAATAATATATATATCAGGATATTTATTTATAAATATCATGATATTTCCCAACCAAAACAAACAAAACTCCCATCACTTCTACACATGGGTAGCATATGGGTATGGCACATGGGGGAGGGGGGGGGGGTATGGTTTGGACATGTGGATGACAGAGGAGGGTGATGCAATGGTGATGTGTGGCAAAAGAAATATCATGATATTTTCTCACATTTTTGCCTAGAAATACAAGCCATCCATCCTCACTTTCATTCATACTCTCTTCTCTTCATTTCTTAAGCTTCTTCATCTTCTTCCTCCTCTACATTAATGGGTTGCAAGTCTCTTAGGAAAATTCAAAAAATAGCATCCAAGTTCTATCAAAATAAGTCGTAAAATGTATAGAGATATACCAAGTTCGAGATTGAGTTTAGTGATATTCTCCTTCTTATCCTGCCAAGGCCGTGCCTACCTAAGCATCCCACAACTCTTAAAAGCCCAAGGCCAAACCCCTAAGAGTCCGCGAACAAGATTCTAAGCTTCAGTTTCGGAATAGCGGAGCTATAGTCGATTGAAAGTTACATCAAAATGATATCAAGTGAGAAACTCTACCATTAAATTTATAAATTATATGATGATTTGATATGTTTGATATGGATGCTTTCTATGTTTAATCATCATGTTTTGGATGTTGATGATATGTTTGTTTGATGTATAAATGATTCACGGTATAATACAGGTCGAATTTACACCAAGGAATCACTTTCCTTTATAAAATGAAATGGTATATAAGGCATTGTTAAACATTTTAAATAGTTTAAAATGATTTATAAATGGTTTATAAACATTAAAACTCATTTCAGTAAAGTTTGAAAAAGTTTGGAAAATAGAATAAAAATAAGCCGTCGCGTTTTCACAGTTCGCAACCTGATAACTTAAAACGGATGTGTAGATTGGAATACAAGTCAAGATTCTTTGCAATAAGAATTTTCCAAACCATAATGAATATAGTTTTCAAAAAATAAATAAACAAGATTTCATTTAGTAAAGTTTGAGATATGTCCAAATCAAGTTTCCAAAAACGTCGCATTTTGGCCATTCAGAAACCAAAATGAGAAAATATTTAAGGTGGATATTTTTAATCTTTAAAAATATAAAATAAATTCTATAATATATTAAAAAGTTTTAAAAGGGATTTGAATTATAATGATAGACATATGTGGAATAAAGTTAATGTTTTGATCAAAGGAGTTTTTAAAAACAATTTTTGCAGCGCTTTTTTGTAACTTTTGAAATTAAGATTTAAACTTGGGATTTTCTTCCCAAATCTTTTGCAAATGTTTTTCAAATAATAAACCAAGAATTTTAAAGAGTTTAGAGTTGATCAAATAACTTGACCACCTTATGGATGATAAAGAGATAGTGTCTAGACTTGAGCTTGGAAAAGTAGAGTCCTACTTCTGCTCTAGCTATCCGGACTGGCCCGACGGAGGCGATAGTAAATTTGATTTACTCGGACCACATTTTCTTAAGATAAAAAGATATTTGGAGATTTCCAAAAGTTAAACAAAATTTTAAATAATAAGATTTTTGTGATATATGAAATATATTGATTAAACTTTATATTAAATTCTAGGGAGGGAACTTGTACTGTCCATATGAACTTAAAAGGTGATTCCACCATTATTCGACGAATAGCATAGGTTGAATATGCAAATTAATATTGAGTATAATTAATATAATTCCTATGGATTCTTTTTACTCAATACTAACTTGTTTTAAATTTACCATCTTAGATTACATGGTTTTAACCCATTTAAAGATATGTTTTGAAAAGAGGTTTAATGATTACGCATATATTGAAAAAGGAATGGTATAAAGATGTATATCTCTAAAAAATATTTTATCTAGACAAAGGATAGTGATAGAATAATAATCACCCACATATTTAACATCTTTTTATTGATAAAATGGCTTGGAGAAATCAGGGTCGAATTTAGGTGATTTCTATCCGAAAACTACTTTGAACCAATATACGTTTGAAAATGAAAATACGTTGAAAACAACAAATTTGAAGATGGAGATGTTCATAATATACAGTTGCTTGCCACTAACCTCTGGGTAACTCCTTTATCATACATATGGTGGCAGCAATCCCTTTAATTTTAAATCTTCGATGCAAAGAATACTCGCTACTAATCTTAGGGGTGATTTATAAATAGGATGTAGTAGGAGAAGTGCTTTCGGTTTCTCCTCTTCCTACACAATTTGTATGTATGAATGTCTGACATTGCGTTTCTAAGACCACGTACATTGATCTCTACAAATGTACATCTGTTGGTGGTATATGAGACAAGCCCTCTTATACTTAAGACCCTTCTCTTAGACTATGAGCTCGGTGGTTGTACTTCTATGGAAATCAATAGTGTGTAGTTAGAAATTGCAATGTGGCATTTAAAGTGGGATTTGTCATATGAAAGGTAAAATGCTACCCTAAGCCTCGCACATCGGGAATGACAAAAATAGAATAGATGCGGTGTGGCTAAGTGGGCCACTTCCATTAGGATGTGGTCATTACCATTCTAGACTACACTCTACATTTTAGGTATATTGTGTATGCTTTGGTATCCCACGGATAGATTGGTAATGATCGGGGTAATGGGATATTCAGTACTATCTCTGGTAAAGGTAGGTTGGTTCTGTGTTGTAGAGGTTGGAACCTCAGATGCATCCCTCTAGAGATGTATTATTGGAAGGTAGTCTCTTACCTTGTCATTGTATGGAATCCATTCTTCAATACGAGCCTTTATGGTTTTAGTTGTAAACCTATTATGCTAGAATTAATAAATGTAACAATTTCGGCTATGATTATGTACATTTATTGAAAGAGTTTTCAAAAAATGTCATTAAAAATAACATCTTTGATTTTCTGTAGCAAATAGTTTAGTTATCATAAGGTAAAAACCTATTTATGTTTATATGCGGCGTGATTTTATGAGATACCCTTTGTTTCCAGTCCTTTCTTTTGAGTCTTTTCACACCATTACCATGACTAATCCGAAGTTTATTTTCTTTTTCCCTTAAACTCTGGATGCCCTTTTTTTTGGGAAGCTAGTAGTTATGCAGCTTGGAGCATTTTGGGAGGAGCATATAGCATAATACTGCATGGTCCTATGTAGATATTTATCCATTTCTATTTCCGTTGTATTATGTATAAGTATCTACCAGCACTTGTAGGGAGTGTTCCTAGCTAGGTTAGTACTTGCTATGATTCCGATATCTCATTTTAAGAGTGATTGTATGTACTATCTATATGTATAATTGCAAGTTCTTAAATGTGATGTGAGAATCTCTTTTGTTCTTTCTTCCATCTTCATTTTCTTTTGCCTCTGATTTTTTGCCTTTCTGGCACTTGAATTTGCTGCACGTGACACCGAGGATGTATTAGTGTCAATTTTCGAGGGTCGAAAATGCAGGTCATCACACAAAATCTCCCTCTATGAAAATATAAACTTAGAAACCTTTATCAAGAATTTAAACTTGCTAGTTCCAAGAAGGAGAAAAATAATTTCTCTTTTTAAAACCGTCTTCATCAAAGAATTATTCCTTTGAAAGTTAGACTTTTAATTCATAGTATTCAAAAATTACTCGGTTTTCAAAAAGGAACTATGAAAAGCTTCCCTTTTCAATGACTTACTATAATGAAGACTTACTCCTTTTGAAAATAGGATCTTTAACATAAAACATTCAAAACTCAATTATCATTCTAGAATAATATATTATACATTAATTATTTCAAATATTTTTCTGGTTACAAGATAGTTATATCATTTTGAAATATAGATCAACATCTATTACTTTATTACTCAAAATATACTATCATTTAACCAAATAATTTTTACAACTTTGTTTAAAACTTCCACAATCTTTCACAATCCTTTTCTTTATCAGCTCCAATTTATTCGGTTGTCATTTAAATCCAATAATATTCTTATTCAAACGAGTCCCAAATTCAAAGAAAAATGTATATATAAATGCTTTACAAAAATATCCAATTCATTAGTTACCATCGTTTAATTCCATTCAATTGTTAAAACACCTTATATAACTTTAAATGATGGAAAAATAGAATAAATAAGATAACTTCTATCTTATTCCTATTATTCTTCTACTATATCATTTATCACAGGATTAAAATTCCTAATTTATTGCTACCTATATTTCAGCTATTATTCTCCATGTTTCCTTATATGGGAATGTTCCTCTTACCTACTTTATCAGATATTCTTATCCTTTTATTTTCTGTTTTCCTATTCTAGTTATATGTCATTTTCATTTGTACGCCCTTTTAAAAAGAATTTCAAAGAAAAGAACTTTCAAATTTATAAAATAGAAGAAATCATATAGAGAAATGAAGAATCCAAAAGTTGAAATATTTTTAATTCAACGAACTTTTAAACTGAGAAGTTAACAATTGAAAACCTTCTCTCCTAATTTTTTTCAACTTTTCAAGTCATTAAATTTCCAAAACTCATCCACCATTTTTTTAGAAATGTTTCACCATTTTAAATTTACATTCTTTTTTCAAACTTCTCACATAACAAATTGTAGTATATTTCCAAGTCCTCTAAAATCACTTTCTATCAGAAATTCAACTTATAATACATAAGATCTTCATTTTATAATCTTTTGAAAAAAACTTTCAAAACATTCAAGAAATTTTCAATAAAAACCTTTTTATCAAATTCTTTCTAATGGGGTAGGATTTAGAAATAGCTTTTGAATTTTATTTCCTTTGAACTTTCCTACTCCTTAAAAATCTGGTTTTCTTCTTGTGGTGATTAATATACACCTCCTCGTAGAAGCTTATTCATTCCTCCTTTACATCTTGCTTCTGGATGTATACAAATATTCTTCCTTTAATTAACACCTAACATTTTCTTTTATTATTTCCATAAATTTCACTTGGTTCATATTAAATGGTTATTATCCTAACGGACGTTCCCTAAAGACATTTATTTACTAGTTCAAACTTTACCCATTTATCTACTTCCTTATCTTCCCATAATTAACTTAACGGTCTCATTAATATATTTAATTTCTTGTAACTCCTTACTTATTGCACATTCATTATCTTTTATAATTTTAAAGTCATAACTTTTCCTTATGCGTTTTCTACCTATATTACTTAATATGCTTATAGGGTCCATAATTATAAGGAAATCCCGATCTAACAAAGGAGTCCAGTACTATTCAAGTACTATTCAGCTTCTGGGGTACTCTCATATGTTATATTCATGCTTTTTTAGTCCACTCCTTGCGATATGATAATCGCTCCATCGGTAATAAAAGTAGGAGTATAAATTTAACTTTATTTATTTTTTCAATTCATAGTTGCTTCGCCCACCCTTTCGGAATATAGTCGCAACTACTTCTATAGTCGGAATTTATAGAGCTAGGCATATATTTATAGTGAAACCTTATGAAAAACCTTTTTAAAAATAACAAGTACGCCACTCATACATATACTTTTTACGTTGATCGGGTAACTTTGGCTTTGATACCAAATGTAGCAACCTACCACGAAAAAAGCCTAAATTCGACCCAGAGAAGGTCCATCGAAACCTGGACCCATCCCAAAGCTTGCTATTGTTGGTAAAATTAACAATACTAAACTATCTATCCATTCATTCGGAACGCACAATGGAAGGAATAAAATATAATAGCAATTATAGTACCCAATTGATTCAAATCATTTCAAATGTCACAAAACATAACATAATATCAACTATCACAACATTTTGTTCAAAAATACATTTTATGCGTACAATAGAAAATAACATGAAAAGATAGATAACATCTGCCACGAGCTTTACTCTCACCATCTTTAAGTATCATCGATTCCTTCTCTAACCTATGTTGTAAGGAGGACGAAGTCAAAACAGTAAGTGTTTGGTGATTAAAAACCTCAAGCTTTACTATTTCAGTACTTGGGTGGTATATTTCAAAATAAGAATATGTCTTACATATTTTAAAACCATCTAATACTTCATATAAGGAAAGGAGGCGGGCCCTAAAGCAACCACTTAATACCTTCCATTTTCGAATCATGTTTCCCAATCCCATAACCCATAACCAACGTCATAAATGTCTAACAATGCAAGAGATAGTACCCAAGTCGCTTGATACCCTTTAATGAAAATAAGTAAACTTTGACCATTTAAGACCTCAACTGAGGTAAGCCCCCATCATTTAGTACCTACTACCAAGACGGACTTCTCACCGGTGCCTATTTAGTTGACATGCACAGAATCTCTCCTAGCCACTTAATACTTCTTTATAAGAAGACGGGCCCTCAAACAACCACTTAATACCTTATCCCAAAGCAGACCCTTTTCGAGATACCATCTACCATGCTGAAATAACTAACCTTTGACCATTTAATACTTCATTTGGAGAAAAGAGGCAGACCCTCAAACAACCACTTAATGCCTCCAAAACCCTAAATCAGGTCCTTCGTCTTATGACACGTACCCTATGGTGACGTCTCATATTAGGCTGACTATTTGTAGCACCTGGTAGCTAGATTAGCTAGGCAGATTGACCCTGCAGAATTGGGGCTAACCTCGCCTCATTAGAATCACTTATCATAGATAATGTCTCACATGAGCCATAAAGTCACATTGCTAGTAGCCAGATTATTTGGAGAGACTTTCACGTGTCTCTTGGCTGACCTAGAACGTCGCATCACTATGACTTAGTCATATTTATAACACTCTTAATATATTATCACACACCTCACTGTGTCCATTAATTAGGCTGTATAAGAATTCCTTCTTATTTTGCCTTAACAATCAATTACTTTCCTAAGGAGGATTCAATGAAAATTATTATCCAATTAACTACGCAATCAATAATATATAATTGTATGCAATTTATGATAATTAATATAAAAATAAATACGCACTTATTATTTTCTACGCATACAGAGATTACGCCCTAACTAACACTAAATGTCAGTTCATTTTTAACAACAATAATACAAGTCCTTTTCCATATTATCAATGATGCCAAATTTCCAATATCCATAACAAGATATTTCAATATCCATAAAGGATACAACACTTCAAAAATTAAAATAAATAGACTTTTACAGAATAAAAATTTCAACTCAATCTCTCGTATCAAATCAATGGAATAATCTCAAAAACAGAAATTACAATTCTAGTTTCAACTTCTAATCAACCCCTCTTTTACAAAGAATTAAACAATGAAATTTTTACTTTATTTTCATATGGAATAAATGGTGTAAACTATGTAAAATCCTTACTTTACACCATATTGCTTAATAGAGATTTCATAATCAAATTGGAATTACTGAGGAGCGGAATATATTTTGGGATCATAAAAAACCGCAAGAACTATATAATTCCAACAATTCAATGTAAACAATTGAGAATTCCAATAAGAATTGGCATTTCAGATTAAAGGAGTTTTGGGGGATTTAATAGTGTTTTATTTTAAAATCCCAAAACCCCTACGGCATATTCAAATCCATCATATGCTAATTAATTTCTAAAATAGAAAAACCAAGATTTCCACTCAAAATTGGTCCTTAACTTTGCTTTTCTTTGGATTTGAAATGCCCATTATAATCTCCTTCAGATCTCTACATTTTGATATATACAACAAGGGAATTATGTGTGTGTATATTAGATTCAGAAAGGTTGGAGGAGAAGAAATTAAATAAAAAACAAAGATAGGTATATAGGATTTCTTATCTGAAACCCTAATGATTTTTTTTTTGAATCTAAGTAAAGATGAATTGATAGAGCTTCGCTGATGTTCCCAAAATATTTATGAATAAAAATGAAAGGTCTAAAGTTTTATTTATAGGGATTGAAACATACCGAAATCCTAGGACGAAGATAGGTTAAATACGGATAAATATGGAATGTTTATTCCCTCATAACCCTAGCTGCCACCAAGAGTAGTGGTCAACCGCCTATATGCACCGATTGACCGCTAAGGGTTGACTGGTTGGGTCTGTTGATCGACCACCCTGATAGTTTTGGAAGTGTTTATTTATTTCCGTTGCTTAATTTATTTTGTTCCCTAATTATATTTAACGTTCACATTAAGTTTAACGTTTTCTTAACCCCCAATTATAGTCATGGCTAATTTTTAAATTTCAAATTTAGGAATTACTTATTATTGAATTTGAAATATATTTATTCCTTTTTTTTAAACCTAGAAAACTCTGCTCATAACTTCTTTGTTTCGAACACAATTTTCAGCATATTACATATAATAATTGATCAGAATTTGTCCACAAATGCAACAGTAAAACTTTCATGGCCTAGTTCCAACTTTTACAAAATTTCCATCTTTACTCTTATCTTATTTAATTTAATTTATTTACCTATGGTTGATTTTACAGAGTGTTACAATATTCATCATTGTTGATGAGTGAAGTCCGAAATGGGCATTAATCATGATTCAATTATCCCTATGTATGGTCAAAATAAATAGAGCCAGTACCTAATTGTACCATTGACCTCGAATTGCTTCTGGGGTGATCGAACTCATGTAGATCTCACTGAACCCATATCGAGCATAAGTGATATATGATCTACTCTAAATATTTGAAACCTATATAGATCTCACTATAATCCAATGATTCCATTGAGGGTCCAAAGTAAATAGAGTCATTACCCAATCGTACCAAAAACCCCGAGCCGCATCTAGATTGATCGAACTCGTGTAGATCTCACCGTACCCTACATCGAGCATAAGTGATATATGACCTACTTTAGATATTTGAAACCTATGTGGACCTCACAATATCCCATATCAAGCATAAGTGATAGATGATCCACCCATCTCCCTTTAGTCATTACAGACTTTTAACAAATTCACTTAACTCCTCTACAAAAGAGGACGGTGGTCATGCACCATTTAATACGTTATTAGGACCACAAAGGAACAACAATGCCAATATAGATATGCATATATATAAAATATAACATCACTTAACGAAATACACCCACCACAAATGAAGACCGATATCTCATCATTATACACGGATGGCCACAACTATAAGGCCAATATTATGTATGACCACCGATATAAGGCTATATAATGTATGGTCACTAATACAAGACCAATACTATGTACAGTCACTAATGTAAGGCCGATACAATTCATCAACTATACGTACCCCGAGATCAAAGCCTGAAGATACAGATTTATCCTATTCGATTGTACATGCTCGTAACCAATCACCATACCGATCCCATGCTCGATCATTGTAGATCTATGGGAATCACTTAACATTCTTATCCAGATCCCAAACTTCGCCTCGCATTTCATCTCCTAAAGTAGCCCATAGTCTTCCCCAAAGCTCCGCACGAACCTGTACTCGAAACAGGGAAAGAATCCTCATTAAAAATGCACACTACCTGGGCATTCCCAAGTTGGTGCACGACCACTACACTGGTGGTAATCCATCGATGAATCGGTGGTGGGCTGTGCTTGGTAGTAAAGCTTGGAGCAGGTACAAACCATACCATCAATCGTTGATTCGAGCTTCACCTTCTCCATTGCTTTGTCCAATGAGTCGCCTAGCTCCCCCGGCTTGCTTTGGCCACATCGGACCTCTTCTGGAGTCCATTGGTTGATATTTTGGAAATGGTTTTTTAAGTATTCAAAAATCAATTTCGATACAAATAACCACTCATTTACATAAAAGGTTCCGTGGAGCGATTCCAATGACCTAACCTCCTTTAACATGCCAAAATGGTCCCAACCGGCCTTCTCGCTTCACATGACACTCACCCATGTGTCGGTACACCTACTTATGCACACATGTGTATGCAAACATGTGAAAACTTCACAAATCACATTTTGGGCTTAATTGAAGCGATTATTCAACCAAATATTCTCTCACACAACATACCGCACTTGATAGTCGTTATGGCTACGTGAGACTGCTCGTAATTAATTGCACAAATAAACAATCATTATCAAACCATTCAACTATTCTAACTATAATACTTGAATTGTATTGATTATCATATAACTTTGAATACACGTATACATATAGTTACCCATACACATATACATACACATATATTTAAATAAGTATTTCAATTATTGCTTAAATCAAAACTTACTTTTATTTACTAAATCTTTTCAATGATTCAAATCTCATTTTCTACTATTTTATAAAATCATTCCATTATTTTATAAAATACCAAACTAGCTTATAAATCATATTAAGCCTTTGTAACACATAATTTCTTCATTATAAGTAAGTATTCATCTTATAATTATTTAATAAAACCTTACAACCTTTTTATAAAATAATTCCTTCTTGCTATTTTATAAAATCTAACACTTTTGTAATATCTCTTTTATATTATTTTATAAAATCTCTTTCTATTTTATAAAATATATCCTTATTACTATTTTATAAAATTCACTTTATTTTATAAAAAATACCTTTCACTTATAGAAAATTTCTTTACTTAAATAATATATTTAAGTACTACTTAAGCTTTGTTAAGCCTCTAATAACTTTAGTAATAAGTGTAGAGCTCGTAACTTGCTTAATTAGCTTTCTAACTTCATTTAATAAAATATTCTATTATTTTATAAAGTCATTCCTTCTTTTAAATAATATTTATAAATAATAATTAAGCTTTATTAGGCCTTTAACCGCTTTAATAATAAATGTAGAGCTCCTAACTCACTTAATTAGCTTACTACCATTTTAAAATCAATTTGATTGGTTTAACTAATACTTTCTAATGACATGTACATCATTATATCACTTAATTAATCACAAATCAAACCATAAAATCATACTTAATCATCTAATTAACCCCAAACCCATTTCATTGCTTTCTAACTTTCTAAAAATTAGCAATTAAAGTTTATAATTAATAACGAGATGATATAATCATGTTTATAACATAAATACAAGCATAAACCATAACATAAAATTCTCTAAATCATTTTATATCAATTCATAATCATAAATAAACAAATATATAAAGTATATAAGTAAATTAAGTAATAGAATCATATCACTCGTCTCTTCTTCTCCAAACCAAGCTCAAAAACAGCTCCCTTGAAATCTTGGATGAAGCTCCAAATACAACTTCAGGTCGATTCCTTGTTGAATTTTGTAAGGAATTGAATGAGAAGAATTATGGTGTTTTATTCATGAATTTAGGAATTCGTTTGGGAGGGGTTAGGGCTTGAAGATAAAGAGGTGACTAAGGAGTGATTATGAAAAGATTAGGAGAGGAAGAGGAGAAGTAACATGAAAAATAAGAGTAGAAATGAAAATATGAAGAGGTTAGCCACTTATAGCCTATCCATTGGGCCTTAGCCCAATTCATTTTTCTCTACAAATCACTATTTACTCCAAAAACTAACCGACTTCAAACATAATCAAGTTTATACTCATTTTTCTCATGATAGAATTATGGTCTCAATGGCGGGTGTCTCGAATCCCAATTCATCAGTCTTAATCGAGTGTAATGGGCGTTCTGTCAATTAGCGATTAAATATTTAAATTAATCCTTTAAATATCCAGTCATTGAAATTGTGAATTGTTACATTCTTCATTCCTTAAAAGAATTTCATCCTTAAAATTCCTATGAGTATGGGAAAGTAACAGGACTAACCAAAATTCCCTAGTGTAAACCTTAGAAAATTTCAACAGTACTTCCCTTATGCTGAAAATTTTACTGAAACTCCCAAATTTAAATACATATCACATCTAGAAAATACGAGATAACCTACATTATCCCACATTTTCCAAAAATACACACCTCTTTTTAAAAAGGCACTCACCATTTAAATGCAAATTTGAAAAACTAAGCATTTAAATAGATATATTTCAACTCCCCGGTACCTAGTTGTACTACGCAAAGAGGATTATGTACCAATTCTATAGCAACGCACAATCAAAGCAGGTATAATTTTGGCATGATAACCGATACTATCATAATCATGCATGACTATTTATTGGTGAGTAAGCTAAAATAAGTTGGTACTTTAGTATACCATAGACCTAGAGTCATAGAAAAATGCAATGGACTCATATAAATCTCATCTCGACCCATAAAATGGCCTTGGATGACATGCGATCTTTCTAATAGTTATTGTTATTCCCCTCTGAACATGTTAAAATAGGTAACTATAGCTAAAATACAATGAACCAGACACAGAAAATAGGCAAAATCAAGTAACAACAATCAATCAACAATTAATCAAAAGCAACACAAACACATAATCAGCAATTAATCAATCAACAACAAACAACAATCAATCATCAAGCATCAATAGGTAGCAACAAGAAATAACAAACTTCAACGAAAAATACAACCCAAAAATAACTGGCATACAAAAAGATCCTATACCGACATACTGATGACCAATAATAGTCGAAATATGCATGACAACTATAAACTCCAATAAGTTTGTGTGACGATCCGGAATTTTTGAGATTTAAAATCAGAATATTTAAATTTATTTTAAATATTTAAAAGTTAATTTTTAACTTGAATTCAAATATCCCTATTTATTTGATAATTAAATCATTGAATTAAATAATTTGAAGTTGGGTAAAATGTTGAATCTAGAGTTTTAAGCCTATTAAAAATAAATTGAAGGCTTGTAAAATTTATATTGAAAATACTAAAGATACTGTGTTAAAAGTGAATTTGAAAGTGTTTTGTTAAGTTTTGAAATTTTATCGTTTAAATCGACGTTTAAAAATAGCCTTCCGAGGCACAGTCTCGAATTTTGATGAAACCAGTTCCATTGGATCCGTAATATTATATTATTATCGGATTTCAATTTTCGTAATGTTTGGAGTTGTTGTGTGAGCATACGATATATAAACGCGCTGAAACTTTATATCGAAAATTCAATATAATAACTGATCTAAAAAGGTTATCTTCTCCATACGATCGAATTAGGACTCGAAATCTTTTCCATTTCGTTTGGAATAGGGACATAACATTAGGAACACCTAGCGGCATGCCTCAATGGGAATTCAAAATTGTAAGTTGCATTTTCAAGACAATTTGCATTTTAATTTAAAAATATAAAAATAAGTAAGTACTCTATTTGACAAGTCAAACTTTATTTCACATCAGAGTTTTCCCAATTTCACACTTCTCGTTCCTTCTAACATTTTCCTGTTCCTTCCTCGTTTATTCAATTCGATTCCAGTCATTATCGAAAAAAAATGGCCGAAGCCTCTTCGTCAAAAATAAATAAAAATAAATAAATAATATGTCACGATTCCTTATTCTCTTATGAATCATAAATCAATGGTCGAAGCCGTTTATTCAATAGGGGAGGTCGAATATAAAAAAGTGCAGCGTAATCGAATTCGATTTCGACTCGAATCGCGAACCGTACTCGAATGCACCAATACTGGGAAAGAGAGGGAAGAGTCGCGTCTTTGAGCTAAGGTCGCTCGTGCAATGGAGGCAGCGTCGTCGCGACGGAAAGGGGAGATCTGGGGAGGCTCGTATCCGCGCAGGGTCGCGTGGCGGTAGGTTGTGTGGGGCGTTTCGATTAGGGGTCGCTGTCGTTGGATGGACGTGCGAGCAGGAGGCGAACTCGCTATGGAATCGAGTCGACGGCTAGGGTTTGCTCGATTTGGTCAGTGAGGTATTTTCATTTTTCTTTATTTTACTTACTGACATTTGTATATGTAGATTAGAAAAAAATTAGGAATTTACAGGAAAGTTTAAATATATATATATATGCAAGTTTTTACTTACTGCAGGAAAAATATAATAATAAAATTATTATTTAGGCAAATTAGATTTAAAACAGTTGTTTAATTAAGTAGATATGATTTTGGGAAAAGGAAGAAAAAGAAATAGGAATTTTGAAATGATTGGGAATTTATATAAAATTAGATTTTTAAAATCTATATAGATTATTTTTATAACTATACATGAGTTTCAAAATGAAAAATAAAATAAATAAACTTATACACATTTTGATCTACTTGTTTGATTTTAAAATAAAATATATTATGGAGGTATATTTGTTTAATAAACTTATTTCATTATTTTAGTTCCTAAAAATATTTTACTAAAAAGGAAAATTAGTTTAAAATAAATTATTAGCTTAAAACCCAAATTCTTAGTTAATTAAATTAGTAGATGGAAATTTAATTGTTTAATTGATTAGAATATTAATAAAAATTATAAATGTTTATATAAGGTTATAACCCAGGAAACCAAGTTGAATTGAAGTGGGTTGCAAACGAAAATCAAAGGTGAGTTAATCTCACTCATATGGTTATAATTTTAATTTGAATGGTTAAATTTAAATAATTGGTTGATTGATTATTTTGATTGGATGTGCAATATTGTATATAGTAGTATATAATATATCTTGGAATGATTGATTTCCCGCATTTTATAGCGGATGAGACCCTATGCGCCGCATAATAGCGGATGATATTTTATATTAATCCCATATACCGCGATATTCCACCTTGAAGTGGAATTGATATTGTGCTAACGTCTGTGGATGCTGGAAAACAGGTTGGAGGATCCAACTGGATTCCTCAACATTTATTTAAATTATTTAATATTCTCTGTCATGATTATTTTATATTCTATGATGAATTATATTGGAATATTGAATGCTATGGTTTACTTGAATATATTCCGGTACACTGAGTTATCAAAATATATGGAATTGGATTTTTGAAAATAAAAGGAAGAGAATTTGTAAGTGGAATAATTATAGAGAATTTAAATAAATTAAAAATGAACTGGATAAGAATATTAGTGATTTTAAAATTCTAATAAATAAATTCCGTATATGAAAAGGGCATTTTAAATAAACAGGAATATAATGAATTTTAAAATTCAGTGTTATTATTTAAAAGAATACAACATTTATTTTAAATTTAAGATTTAAATTATTGAAAAGAAGAAAGAAGAAATTTGGAACATATGAAATTGGTATGTTTCAGTTAAAAGATTTACAATCAAAACGAAAAAAAATGAGTAAGGTCTACCAATTAATGGATTTTGAAATGAATTAAGTAAGTAAAGAAATTTATTTCGAATGAAGTAAATTGTAAATCAATTTGGAACATTGAATTAAGTGATTGAAATTGGAAATTCTCCCTGGATAACCAAGTACGTTTTCAAAGTAAAATTTTAAATATAAGTTGAAGGTTTTAAAGTTGTTTTAAAAAATCAAGTCTTGGAAAATTTATATTTCTAAAATATTTAAATTCTAAAGTAAGTATTTTCTTTTAATATATTATAGGAGTAATTATTTAAAAGTGACTTGGTATTTGTTTTAAAGAGAAAATCTAGTTTATATTTTTAAAGTAGCCTTATTTTAAATATTCCTGTAGTATATATTTTTAATAAAGTATTAAAGTAATTTTAATTTAAATGTTTTAAAGGATATTTTATAATAAAGAGTTTTAAATTATTTTTGAAAATCTTAAGTTTTGTGCTTGGTTGTTTCAGTGGAAATGAATATTTGAAAATTTATCTTATGAGAAAAGTATGGTTTGAAATTGTTTTTAAAAGGGTTGAAAATAGAAATATATCTTGCGAAGATATTTAGAGAATAATAAATAATTTGGGAGATTATTTATTGTTTGATGGATGTTGTGAATGTTAATTGATAATTAAATAACCGACTATCAATATTGGCCAAATGCGCTGATCGTTTCGAAGAGACTGGGATCAGGATTAATTTCTCGAAAAACACTTCGATCCGGTTTGTACGTTTTCGTGGCAAAACGAATTAGGAGTCGAAGATGGAGCAGTGAAGTGCAAGGGCTAGTCGTTACT
Organism: Allium cepa; assembly: GCA_030765085.1. NCBI lineage: Eukaryota > Viridiplantae > Streptophyta > Magnoliopsida > Asparagales > Amaryllidaceae > Allium > Allium cepa. The sequence continues at coordinate 948,827,412 of CM060934.1, read as the reverse complement.
AATCCTGAGGATATTTCCAAAATGGATGTAGTAGGAATAGTGCCTTCGGTTCCGTTCGAACCCAAGACGAACTTGTATGGATGAATGCTTTCAGAACATCGTTAGGTGGATGATGAGCATTCTAAGCGAAACGATCTTGAAGGTAATGCTTAGCCTCAAGCCTCATCAACCAGGAATGACTGAAAATCAAGGGTTATGCATCAAGGCTAGGTGGGTAGCACCCACTTCAGGGTAAGGTCATCCCTATCTAGATGTCCCTTTTTATTTTGGCTTAGTGGTGCGTTTGCTGATCACAACCGTGGGGTGATCTTACTCAGGATTATCCAGTAAGGGGTAGTCCCGGTCTTGTGTTGCAGGAGATCGGGAGTGATCCTTGGTATGCTGATCTAGACCAGGTACCGTGATAGGTGGTACCCCAGTGCATAGTCATTAGTTGGAAATCCATTCTCCCTACGCGCCTTCTACGAGTTTTGTTTGTATTACCCACTCTATGGCTAGTAGCTGGAATTTAATAGATGTAACAATTTCGGCTATTTTAATAAGTATTTGTAAATAGACCCTATTATAATATCAGAGGATTTTAATAAAAAGTGTTTTAACTATCATAAGGTAAAAACTCGACATGTTTATTTGTGGCGTGGTCTTATGAGACGCTTTTGATTTTCAAAAGATTATTGAAACTTTAATAATCAATTTGAGTGTGAGTTCTCACGCTGGTATTCCAAACTAACTCGGGTGTTATTTAACTGTAATGCTCGGGTCAGACCGAGTATTATAGAATACAGGATATGATGCTATGGAGCTCAGGAGACGAGCTGGATGACGATACGTACTTCCATACTTGTTTTATATATTCCGCTGTGTTGGTTGGCTGTGTACTCAGTTGTGTGAGGACATGTAATGATTACTACCTAGTTATGTGTTATGTGATTGATGTACTCTGATGATGTAATGTATAAACAGATATATTTGTTTTTGTGTAAAGATCATTTATTATCTATTATATTTTATTCCGCCGCGGTGGTAAGATTTTGTTGTTGTTTTCTGTTTTCTCTTCTTCTACCTCTTCTTCTTTAACCCAAATGGTTCATATTTCCGTTCATCTTGAGTTGATTGATGTAGAATAGTGTTGACTCAAGGGGTACAGAATTGCGGGTCATTACGGTTGGTATCAGAGCATAGGTTGGTGATAACCTTGGCTGTGGTGAGAATTACTCATTTAAATTAAAGTCCGTAGTACTTTCGAATGAGTTTGAGCGTATTAATAGATATGAGCGCGTATTTGTTAGCGGATATAAAAATGGTTCTATACTATGTTGATTGGTTTATTGAGCAGCATATGAACCTTCGTCGACACAGTCTGGACAACTGTATCGAAGGGGTTTCTAAACACTTGAATAGAACAGTTCGACACAGTATTGTTTTAAATGTGGGCGAATGAAATAGTTTTACCCAAAAATATATTTTGATATAAAGAAAAGTTTTTGTAAACTATTTTAGCTAACATATGGTTGCTTGGATGTTAGGAAGAATAATATTAAATTATTATCATTGTTGTGTGGAAATTTAACTAGAGATTGAAAATGTAACCAAAGGTTAAGGAAAAATAAATTCATTTTTAAAAAGAAATTTATAAATATAAATTATCAACGTGATTTATAAATTGAAATATGATCAAATGGGAATTTATACAAATGAATTATAGTTAAAATTAATTTAAGCAGGATTTGGAAATTTAAAATTTTGGAGATTTTGGAAGTGTTTGTCGAAGTGTTTTGAAGATAAATAATAGCATTATTGTTTTAGAGGTATTTCTGAAAGGAAATTTGTTTTAAATGGATTTTGAAAGTGATATAGAATTGAAATCGCTTGGATTATTGGAAATAATTCTGATGACGACGGCCGCATCATTAGTATTCATTTTCGAATTTCTAAGTGACGGATTGCTGCCAAATTGATTTGTTCAGAAAAGCCAGTTGTTTTGATATTTCAAAGGAAATTTATTGGGGAAAAAAACAGGATTGGTTTAAAATTTTTGAGAAGTGTGATTTTGAGATAATGATGACTTCAAATAATTTGAAACCAAAGGCCGGGTGTTTAAAAATCCTGATGAGATAGGTTATAAGCTTATAAATTGAGATGATTTTCAATTCAGGAAGGAAATTTGAGCTTTGAATGTTGGAATTAAAATTTAAAGTGAAAGTTTAAAAAAATTAACTTAGATTGAGGAAGAAAATTGAATCCAATTGAATTAAATAAATCTGAGTTAAAATAGAATTGAATTGAAATAAAAATCCAGTTGAGTTATTGAATGGAATTAGATTCTTACCTGAATAAATGGAAGTAAGTTGGATAAGAAATAAGTAGGAATAAATAAATTAGAATAACTTATAAAAGAATTAAAAATCCATAGAATAAAATATACTTGGGCTATAAATAAGCCTAAGGCTCGAGTTAAAAATAAAAGATGAATATATTCAAGCCTAAAATGAATGGAAATGTGTAAAATAATAAGTTGTGGCTTATAAAATTGAAAGTTGGAATAAAAACCCAAAATAAATATTGTTTGATGAATGGGAAAATAAAACAAAAATCCAAACTTGAATTATAAAATAAATTGCACTTAAGAAATTTAATGAAGAGATTTTGAGACTGAAATCAAGTATTGAATTATAAATAAGGGGGAGAACTAATTAGATAATAAATTAGTTATTGAAATATCTAAATGGAACCTAATGTAGTTAAATAGAAGCTGAATTGTAAGTTAATAATGAAGTTGAAATAAAACTCGAGTTATAAATCAAATTTGACTTGAATCGTTAGTGAAGTAAACATAATTGAAAATGTTGCCAAATAAAAAGAAATTGGATTATAGTAGGGATAGTTTTAGTTGTAAATAAAACCCAGATGAATTTGGGAATAAATTGAAAATGGCCTTGTAATCAATTGAATAAATTGAATCTGAAAATTTAAAATTTATAATAACTAATCAAATAAATTTGTAGATCGAAATGAGATTGGATTGAAATAGAATCAAGTTAAATTGAAGAAGAAAATTTATTTGTAAAATGAAAATGAGCTTAAGTATGAAATTTGAATAAGTTGAAATAAATTAATTTAAGTTTAATTTAGTGGAAGCTTGGCTTCGAGTAAGGGTAAAAGTCTATTAAATAAAAGCTCGAGTAAATTCAAATTGGGAAATGGTTATTAATATATAAGCATGGAATGGTCCAAGCTTAATAAAATGGTCTCAAATGAAATGAAGGCAAATATGGAATGAAACGTAAATGAATGGATCGTGAATAAAATTGGAAAGGGATAAAATTGAAATAGAATGTGTCAAGCTAAATAAAATGGTTGTGAATGAATTAAAATGGTAGGAAATTAAATAATAAATTGAGTGGAATCAATTTAAAATGATTATAAGCTTAAGTAATGGTTTATTGCATGAATAACATCAAATTTGCACAGGAAATTAGTCATTTTATCGTAAATGAAAGTAAAATGTTTTAATAGAGGTGGATATAATTGATTTTTAAATCAATTGGAATAATAGGTTTGTTTAAAATTAAAAATGAATTTAATAAGCAAGTGGGTTGTAAACTATGCAAATTCAATGAAAATGGTATATGAATTAATTGAAAACAGTTGAATCAGTATTAAAACTATATAATTGCTTGCGGAAAGTGTTTAGTGTGCATTTCTTTTAGAATTCATGTGTTTAACTATTGCAAATAAGTGAAATGTTGTTAAACTTAATATATATATGACAGTTACATGTTTAAGTTGAGTAAGTACAGGTTCAGGGAAGTCGTTGGGCTGGATTTGATTGCGCTAACTGCTAAGTAAATAAGCCGCTTGCTTATAAATGCTAAATAAGGTACGCTTACGCAATAAAAATAGGAAATGTGAACTGTTTTTGTTTTTCCGACCGGGTGGGTCGATGTAAATATGTTTATATCTCTTGTCAAATTGCAAAAGCTATTCCATACAAAGGAGACTCTGCCAAAAAAATTGAAAATTTTTGAAAATTTTTGAAAGAAAATTTGTTAGCGACAAAATGATTTCAAATTTGAAATTGAAATAAATTAGAGATGAAACTAATTTAAAATAATGATATGAATCGGTTATAAACGGAAGATAAAATTTAATATTTAGAGTTGAAGATAAATTGAACTCATATGGAAATGGGAAAACTAAATTGAATAGAAGTAGATATGAAAAATTCTGTAAGAAAATGTATAAAGTGAATTTAAAAACTATGATTGGATATTATTGCTAAGTAGGATATGTAGGTATTATAAAGGGAAAGGAAAATTGGTTTTGATTTCAGATGATAAATTTGAATTGCCCGACCAAAAGGGTGCGTGTTTAAATTTCTATATGAAATTTGATTGGGTTTTTGATCTAGCCACTTGGTTTTTGTTTTCTTTTGGAATTTGGGAGCCCGTAGAGGCCTTTTGTAGTTGTACCAAGCTAGCCGTGCAAAGGACACGCTGGCGAAATTTTTCGAAAATTTAGAGAGTTAGAATTTTTTTTGAGAAAATTGAGATAATTTAAATTTGAATTTGAATTTAAATTTGAATAAATGGAGTAAATAATGTTGTTGGAAACTATGTAAGGTTTTGGGAAGTTGGTTGAAGAAATAGTGGGTCTTTAATAAATGATATGTTATCACAAATTGATAAAACTGTTTGGTTTTGGAAAATAGTAATGGGCATTGGATCATTCTTCTTAACTAGTAATTATGAGGACGAAATTCTTTTAAGGGGGGAGGAATGTGACGACCTGGAATTTTTGAGAATCTAAAATCAGAATATTTAAATTGATTTTAAATATTTAAAAGTTAATTTTTAACTTGAATTCAAATATCACTATTTATTTGATAATTAAATTATTGAATTAAATAATTTGAAGTTGGATAAAATGTTGAATCTTGAGTTTTAAAGCTTGTTAAAAATAAATTGAAGGCTTGTAAAATTTATATTGAAAATATGAAGATAGTAGAAGTGTTAAAACTGAATTTGAAAGTGTTTTGTTAAGTTTTGAAATTTCATCGTTTAAATCGACGTTTAAAAATAGCCTTCCGAGGCACAGTCTCGGATTTTGACGAAACTAGTTCCATTGGATCTGTAATATTATATTATTATCGGATTTCAATTTTCGTAATGTTTGGAGTAGTTGTGTGAGCATACGATATATAAACGCGTTGAAACTTTATATCGAAAATTCAATATAATAACTGATCCAAAAAGGCTATCTTCTCCATACGATCGAATTAGAACTCGAAACCATTTCCATTGCGTCCGGAATAGGGATATAACATTAGGAACGCCTAGCGGCATACCTCGATGGGACTTCGAAATTGTAAGTTGCATTTTCAAGACAATTTGCATTTGAATTTAAAAATAAGTAAGTACTGTATTTGACAAGTCAAACTTTATTTCACATCAGAGTTTTCCCAATATCATACTTCTCGTTCCTTCTAAGATTTGCCTATTCCTTCCTCGTATATTCAATTCGATTCCAATCATTATCGAAAAAAATGGCCGAAGCCTCTTCGTCTAAATAAATAAATAAATAATATGCCACGATTCCTTCTTCTCTTCAGAATCATAAATCAATGGATGAAGCCGTTTATTCAATAGGGGAGGTCAAATAAAAAAAGTACAGCGAAATTGAACTCGATTTCGAATTCGATTTCGACTCGAATCACGAGCCGTACTCAAGTGCACCAATACTGGGAAAGAGAGGGAAGAGTCACGTCTTTGAGCTAAGGTCGCTCGTGCGATGGAGGCAGCGTCGTCGCGACAAACAGGGAAGATCTGGGGAGGCTTGTATTCGCGCAGGGTCGCTTGGAGGTTGGTTGTGTGGGGCGTTTCGATTAGGGGTCGCTGTCGTTGGATGGGCGCGCGAGCAGGAGGCGAACTCGCGATGGAATCAAGTCGACGACTAGGGTTTGTTCGATTTGGTCAGTGAGGTATTTCGTTTTTCTTTGTTTTACTTACTGATGTTTGTATATGTAGATTAGAAAAAAATTAGGAATTTACAGGAAAGTTTAAATATATATATATATATATATATATATATATATATATATATATATATATATACAAGTTTTTACTTACTGCAGGAAAAATATAATAATAAAATTATTATTTAGGCAAATTAGATTTAAAACAGTTGTTTATTTAAATAGATATGATTTTGGGAGAAGGAAGAAAAAGAAATAGGAATTTTGAAATGACTGAAAATTTATATAAAATTAGATTTTTAAAATCTATATAGATTATTTTTATAAGTATACATGAGTTTCAAAATGGAAAATAAAATAAATAAACTTATACACATTTTGATCTACTTGTTTGATTTTAAAATAAAATATATTATGGAGGTAGATTTGTTTAATAAACTTATTTAATTATTTTAGTTGCTAAAAATATTTTATCAAAAAGGAAAATTAGTCTAAAATCAAATTATTAGCTTAAAATCCAAATTCGTAGTTAATTAAATTAGTAGATGGAAATTTAATTTTTTAATTGATTCAAATATTGATAAAAATTGTAAATGTTTATACAAGATTATAACCCAGGAAACCAAGTTGAATTGAAGTGGGTTGTAAACGAAAATCAAAGGTGAGTTAATCTCACTCATCTGGTTATAATTTTAACTTGAATGGTTAAATTTAAATAATTGGTTGATTGATTGTTTTGATTGGATGTGCAATATTATATATAGTAGTACATAATATATCTTGGAATGATTGATTTCCCGTATTTTATAGTGGATGAGACCCTATGCGCCGCATAATAGAGGATGATATTTTATATTAATCCCATATACCACGATATTCCACCTCGAAGTGGAATTGGTATTGTGCCAACGTCTGTGGATGCAGGAAAACAAGTTGGAGGGATCCAAATGGATTCCTCAACATTTATTTAAATTATTTAATATTCTCTGTCATGATTATTTTATATTCTATGATGAATTATATTGGAATATTGAATGCTATGGTTTACTTGAATATATTCCGGTACACTGAGTGGAATTGGATTTTTGAAAATAAAAGGAAGAGAATTTGTAATTGGAATAATTATAGAGAATTTAAATAAATTAAAAATGAACTGGACAAGAATATTAGTGATTTTAAAATTCTAATTAATAAATTCCGTATATGAAAAGGAAATTTTAAATAAACATGAAGATAATGAATTTTAAACTTCAGTGTTATTATTTAAAAGAATAATGCATTTATTTTAAATTTAAGATTTAAATTATTGAAAAAAATAAAGAAGAAATTTGGAACATCTGAAATTGGCATGTTTTAGTTAAAAGATTTACAATCAAAACGAAAAATAAAAAATAAATGAATAAAGTCTACCAATTAATGGATTTTGAAATGAATTGAGTATGTAAAGAAATTTATTTTGAATGACGTAAATCAATTCGGAACATTGATTTAAGTGATTGCAACAGTGACGACCTGCCTTTCTAACCACCAAAAGACGTATTATCAATAAGAAAAGAAAGGGATAGAAATAGAAAAGGTAGAAAGAAAGAATAACAACATCAGAATCCCACATGGAATGAAACAAAAATAATGCATCACATAACTACTACATAGTTTTTACATATATCAGAGTTACACAACATCATACAACAGGACAATCATATACATATCTGTCACTACATACATCCAAAATACAACATACACCAACTACACAACGGAACTAGATAGATAGATGCATACGTCTGGGCTTCTGCTCCAAGCTCCTTCAGAACTCAACAATCCAAAACCTATCACTTGGCTACTCATAAAAATTTAAGTACCCAAGAGTCTATGAAAAACAAAATATAAACTCCGAGTCAGACATGGGTCTGGTGTGAGTAAACGGGTTAAAGTTGTTTAACTTTGAAAATCATTTGAAAATAAAGGTATCACGTAAGACTTCCCACACATAAACATGGGTAAGTTTTTACCTTACGCTAACCAAAACATTTTATAGGAAATCCAGTGATATTATAATAGTGTCTAGGGTTTTCAAGAAAATAGCTGAAATTGTTACATCTATTAAATTCCAGCTACTAGCCACGAAAGTGGGTAATACAAATAAAAACCATAAGGTCTCGTAGAGAAAATGAGTTTCCATCAATGGCAGGGCTAATGGGGGTACCGCCCGTCACAGTACGGGACCTAGATCACTGTATCGAGGATCACTCCCGACCCCCTATAACACAAGGCCGAAACCATTCCTTACTGAATAGTGCTGAACAAGATAATCCCACAGTTGTAGCCAACAACTACCCACACAGCCGAAAATAAAGGGACATCTAGACAGGGGTATATCTCGTCCTGCTTGGGTGCTACCCACCTAACCTTGCTGCACATCCCTTGTTTTAGCCATTCCCGGTTGATGAGGCTTGAGGCTGCGATTACCTTTAGAGAACATATCTCTTAGAATGCTCATCGTCCGCCTGACGATGTGCTGAAAGCATTCAATCCATACAAGTTCATTCCGGGTTCGAACGTAACCGAAGGCATTATGTCGTTACACTCATTTTGGAATCACCCTCAGAGTCAACGACAATAACCCTTGCATTCTGAAACATCATCTCGACCTTCACTTGAGAATTTACGACCTAACGTTTAATTTGGATCGATGTGGTTTTCGGAATATCAAATTGATACCCGATCCCCGTCTCATCGAAATCCAAATGCCATTTTAAAAGCCAAGTTGTTTAATAGTTTAAACAATTTAATTGAATACTTTGAATTCACATAACAGTTATCACAGATAAATCATACACAGTCATCACAGATATATCAAGGCATATCACAGAGTATCATAGAATATCACCAAACAGATATCATAATCAATCAAACAGAACCATTAATTCATATCAAATTTAGTTTAATTAACTTAACTTAATTAATTACTTAAGAATAAACCATTTTATCTTGCTCAGTTAATCACTAATTAATCAACTTATTAAATTTATTAATTATTACTTAATTACTCACTTAATTATGTCTTAATTATTAATTAATAACCTTAATTATTAATTAATAAAATTTAATTACCTATTTATTTATCACTAATTTATTTAATTAATCATTAGTTACCCATTAATTAATAATTAATTATTAATTAATTACTTAATTAGTTAACTACTATTTATTTATTAATTAATTTTAAGTAGTAAATTAAAATTCTTAAGTTCAAATTGATTAAACACAAAATTATTAATATCAATCTTTAATTACAAATTTATTTAATCTTAAATTATTTATTTAATCACAAGTATAAATTAATTTACATTCTTAATTAACTTTCCATATAAATTAATTATTAATCTTACATTTGCAAATCTCTCTTAATGATTTTAAATAAAATCTTAACTTACAATTTGCTAACACTATTAACTTTATTTGTAACGACCCAAAATTTCTGTCAATTAAAATTCATATATTTAATTAATTTTAAATATTAGTAAGTGAAATTTATAAGTCGAATAATTTTATTTCGAATAATTAGATTTAATTGGATAATTAAATCGATAATTTAATAGTTGAAATTACAGAAATAATTGAAAATTGGGTTAAATACGATTGAAATTGATTTGTAAAATTTTATTTTATCATATTGGAGTTATAATGAGGTTATAGAACTTTTAAAATCGAATTAAAAGTTTATTTGTGAAAATTGAATATTTTAATATTTAATCGACTAGTGAAATTAGCCATTTTTCAAACAGTCTCAGAATTGGACGAAACTAGTTCCATTGGATCCGTAATAATTTGTTATTATCGGATTTCAACTTTCATAGCAATCGGAGTTTTCGTTTGACTGTGGCAGCTCGAAACGCATCGAAATTGTTTTAATATTTAATTGACGAGTTAAAATAGCCATTTTTCAAATGGTCTCGGATTTCGACGAAACCAGTTTCATCGGATCCGTAATGTGATATTATTGTAAGATTTCAAATTTTGTGTCAATCGGATATACCGTTTGTCCGGAGCAAGCCAAAACGCCTAGAAATTTGATTAACCGATTTAATTTTAAATTGATCGTTTATTGCCATAACTCACACAGATGATCGAATTAGCTTCCGAAACCTATTCCGTTGTGGTCGGAACGCGGGGTAAACCTTAGGAACGTCAACCGACACGCTTCGTTTGGAGTTCGAAAAATCTGGAATGAACAGTGTTCGTCAGAATTTCTATATAAGCCCCTCTATATTTCATTTTGCAAAAAGAAAACCCTAGCTAGGGTTTAAACTTCGGCCGCCACCCTTCAATCAATGGCCGATACACTCCTTCCTTCCTCCTCATTTTTCCTTCAATCCATCAACAATTAGCGAAACCTTCCAACTAACAAAACGTAGAGCTCGAAGAGTACTTTAGATCCATACGGTGGGTCGACGTGAAGATCGTCGTAGTGGTCGCTGTGGGGCCACGTTCATCTTCGGTTTGCATGAAAAATTCACGGCCATGCCGAGGCCGAGCTCGCGCGCATTCTGGGGGATGGTGCGGCAAGGCGTGGGCTTCGAAACCATGGGTTCCGATCGTCGTCAAACGGAGTATGGTGGTTGCGTTGATTAGGTTAAAACGGCGGCTAGGGTGGGTTTCTCGGTCGCGTTTTCCTGGAGGGGGAGAAGAAAAGGCAGATGGACGAGATTGCATCAAGCTGGAACGAGCGGCCCTGATTGTTTAGGGTAAAAATAATAAAAAAAGTTGAAAAAAATCGAATTATATTAATTTGTACAAACTTGAAATGCAATAACATTTTGCTACGAGGTTGAAAAATTACGAAACAACTTGCGTTGGGTTCGTATGGACGAGCACTACGCTATGAAATTGGATTGGATTCGTTTGGAGCTAGTTTGAATTTCGGGTAAAATTAAACGCGCGTTTAATTTTATTTGAAATAAAAACGCGAAAACTGAATTGAAAGCGAGGTGAGAACTTCTCACTCAATCGAATTGTTTCGATTTAAATTTTAAATAGTTATATTTAAAATTTCTTAATTGTATGTTTGAATGATGATTGTTATCTATTGATTGTTAAAATAGGCATTATGCGCCGTTAGTAAGCGGAGGTTATTTATTAAAAACATATACCGCGATAATTTTACTGAAAAGTGAAATTGGTATTATATATGTACTTGGAGTTGATTTCCCGCATTATATAGCGGATGAGACCCTATTGCGCCGTCTATTAAGCGGATAATATTTTATAAATCCTATATACCGCGATAATTCCGTACTGGAACAGAATTGGTATTGTGCTAACATCTTTGGATGCAGGGAAACAGGTTGGAGGGATCCAACTGGATTCCTTACCAGTAATTATTTAATTACAGATATTTTGATATTTGTTGATTCTCATATGATGATATATGATGTCGTTGTTGTCGTGATTGACTATTTTGTGCTGTTGCATCATCGGATCCATTTTTGAAGTTTTAAAATAATGATTTTTATTTTTTAAAAGAATTTTAAAGTGATTTTTGAAAGTATACGTTTTATTAAATTTTCGAATTGATTCAGTTTAAATAATTAAAACGTTATAAATTTTTATGTGATAAAAATTTTGATTTTTGAAAAATATAACCAAATTGTGATTTTGAAATAAATAGTGATTAAATTATAAAATGGTTTGAATTTTGAATCATTATAAAGGATGTATATAAAAGATTTTTTTTTAAAATTGATATTTATAAATTAATAATATTGGAACTATAAAACGAGTTTGTTGTGTTAAAATGAAGTATAAAAATGGATTTTTATGGGAATGAAATTATACACTTATAAATTGAGAAGTTATAAAATGAATAGATGTTGTAAAATAAAAGATTTTAAGTAATTAAATTATAAATCAGATTTTTTGCATTTAAGTTGAAATCTTTGATGAAGCATAAATGGTTTATAGATGAGATTTATAAGATATATATTTTATAAATCGAAAATAATGGAATTTTAAAAGGAGTTCTGTTAATGTTGAAAATAAGGCTATAAATGAAATCTTATAAGTAATAAGATTTATAATTTGTGAAGTTTTAAAAGAAAAATTTGTAAATAAATGAATTATAAGTATTTAACTTATAATATGGACTTTTGGTATATATATGAGATATATAAATTGAATTGGGTTAATAAAGGAGATTTATAAATCGAAGTTTATAAATAGAAATGGAATTTATGGACATTGTTTATAAATTCGAAATCAATGGAATTTGATAAATTGAATATAGAAATTTATTAAAAGAAGTATATTCGTGATTTTGGATAGCGAACTATTCTTTATATAAAAAGTGTAGAAATAATGAATTGGGTAAATAGGGTATATTCACGATTTTGGACAGTGAATATATTATTAAAAAAGAAAATAGATATTTTTTTGGGAAAGTGATATTATGAAATGAAGTTAATCGTTTTAAAGTTGTCTAAAAATGTATTGACTATCGAAACCATAGATTTCAACATTCATTGTTGAAATAGACGTTTTCGAGAAATAGAAGGAAATGGTAGACTATAACACTGTTGTTATAGTAGATGATTTTCGGAAGGAAATGTTTTATATAGTATTGGGATTTATATATTTATCTTAATTCCGAATCCCTATACTAGTGATTTTTGGTCGTCGTAACGATGTTTTACGTAACATTCGTTTTGGCCCAAACAAATGTGTTTAAGCGCACGTTTTCCTTCAAGAATGAAATATATACTTAATTTCGATTTAAGTATATTGAATATTTTCCAAGTGTTGAAAATAAATGGATTTGTGAATTACTTATTATTAAATAAGTATGGAAATGTTTTCCAATATGAAGTGAATGTTTTGAGATTTTATCTTTTAAAGATAAATTGAAAATTAATATTAGAAATCGATTTGGAAATCGTATATTCATAGATATTTTGGAATTGTAAATTCACTATGGAATTTATAAAAGAAAGGGAAATTTGTTAAAAATAAACGTTGATTTATTTTTGAAGTGTGGGAATGAATTTACGGATTTGGAACGTAAATATAAAGTAAATCGGTACGGATTTATTTAATTGGTTTAAATGAACCATTTTGAAATGAAAGTATTTCCGCGTAAGGAAAATGATTGAAATTTGTTTTTAAGAGTGGTAAAGGTGAATCTATTTTCAAATTATCCTGTTCTTTGTTTTAAAGATAAACTGTTTTAAGTTCTCACACCAATCCCATGACTGACTCGGAGTTTATTGTTTTCCTTCCTAAACTCTGGGTGCTCACCAATTTCCACACGGGCAGTTAAGAGTTAGGTTTATCAGGATATTCTGGAATTCAGGAGTTGCTGGAGGCAAGCTGCATGGCGTATTCACTAGTATATAGTATTTCTTTTCCGCCGTTTGTTGTTGTACACTCTGATGATGAAATGTAATATGATGTAATGTAATAACGGATATAGTTCTTTATTTTAAGATTATTCATTTATTTATTATATGTTGTTCCGCTGCGATATGTGAGATTCTGTTTTTGTTTCTGTTGTTTTCTTTTTCTTTCTCTCTTCTTCTATCTTCTACCTCTTCTTTAACCCTAACGATATGGTTTTCCGGCCTTCGATTACTTGTCAGTTGATACAGTGGACGAATTGATGTCGACCTTCATGGTCGAAAAGTCACGATCGTCACATTTGGTATCAGAGCATATGGTTAAGCGACAACCATGGCTCTGTTGGGCATTGCTCATTAGAGATAGAGTCAGTAGTACTCTAGAATGAGTTTGAGTGTAATAATAGATACGAGTGCGTATTTGTTAGTGAATATAAAATGGTTTATATTGTGTTTGCTTATCTGTTGAGCTGTTTGTGAATTCTGGTCGGTAGATGGGACGCCATATTATCGATAGGGATTTCTAAACACTTAAATGAGGCATGTCGACATAATATTATATAAATTGGGTAAATGAAATAATTTTACCTCGATTATATTTTATATATAAAGGAATAATTTTTCAGAGTTATTAAAGTGTATATGAATTGATTGTTTGGTTGTTGAATAAGTTAAATAAAAACAACAGCTGTAAAAGAATGAATTGTATAAGCAAATGAATTATAAGTATGAAATTATAATTAAAATGATTTACACTTGTGAAATAATCTTATATATAGGAAGTGAGATTATATAAGTAAAAGTCTTATAAATGTGATTTATAATCTGAAAATAAAATTCCAGAGAAGTGTTTTGGAAGGATTTGATATTTTGGAAAATTGTTTTGGAGAAATTAAAGCTCTAAACTCTTTTCGGTCGCTGGAACATAATTCCGATGATGATCATGACATCATTGGCGTTCATTTTCGGGTTTCCAAAAGAGGGATTGCTGCCAAATTATTTTAAATGAAGTTGTTTGAAAAATTTTGAGTTTAGGTTTTGAAATTCAAAGGATAATTTGAATTGATTTCAAAAAAAGGTTTTGAAAGGTTGAAAATACTCTGGAATCCTATTTAAAATATTTATGGGAATGATAAATGAGTTGATAACTTATACAATTGGAATTTTGATAGAAAAAATTTAACTTAAAGGATGGAGTTAAATTAAAGTAAGTATAAATAAATCAATAAAATCCAAGTGGTAATTGTTGAATATAAGTTGTATAACTTATGAAATGAGAAGATGAAAGTGAAACCAATTATTAAAATGGTTAAACAATTTGTTAAGCAAAACAAAATCTGAATTTGATGGTGATATGAGATAATAAATTTGACTTGCTAAAGGTTAAATAAAATTTTCTTTAAAATTGAAAAGTGAATATTTGAAATTTGTTTCAAATGGTTAAGTGTGGAAAATTATATATATCTTGTAAAGATATTTATGGGAAATTTGAACAATTAGTTCAACTTGAATTTTTTCAAAAAGATTGAATCTTGAGTTAAATTGAGTTTAACTTCGACACCAAAAACAATATAAGTTGAGCTTTGAATTTCGGATAGTCGGTTTGGATTGTATGTCTAACGTGGTGAATTGATGACATAGTAATTGATCTCTATCAAATAAATATCTGTGGTGGCGGTGAATTTATTCTCTTAGCTATATACACCCTTCTCTGAGACGTACGAGCTCAGAGGTTATATATCGGTAGACATCAATTATGTGTTGAGAATTGACGATGTAACATGAAATCCAAATCGAATGTGAAGTCGATAATGAATTGGATTATGAATGTGAATTGGGTTTGAGATAACCTTAAATTTTCAAATCGATTTAGAGGAAAAATTTAAATTGGTAACGAGATGGGAAATTTTGGAATCCTCTATTTGATTATGGGTATGAGATATTGTGGTTTTCGGAACTTATATATGAGATATGCAGTAAATTCGAAAACCATCAGTTTGGAAAGTCATTATTATGGAAATCCTATGTAAGTTTACATAGGTATGATATGTACGAAATGTGAAATGAAGTACTATATATATGACATTATGTTTTCTAAACTGAGGATATGGAAAAGTGCATTCCATTTAAAATTTGTGAAGGTGTTGGAACTCGGTATGAGTGTCCATTTGAAATTCGTAGCTACGTAGAATTTCCATAAGTTGGAGTGTCCATTTGGATTAGAATCCCTCATGATGGATCATCGTGATGGTATCATGTGAATTGATGATGATGTATGCTAGCGTAATTTGAGGGGCGTGATGCCTATAGTTACAAGCGATTCCACTGGGATAGTGGTGCAACCGCCGCGTAAACTGCGATCTAGATGCCAAAGCGAAATTTGAGGGGCGAGATGCCTACGGTCACAAGCGATTCTACTGGGATAGTAGCGTAACCGCCGTGTGAACCGCGATCTATGGAAACAACCATGGCGAAATTCAAGAGATATGAAATCTACAGATTACAAGCGATTCTACCGGGATAGTAG
Organism: Allium cepa; assembly: GCA_030765085.1. NCBI lineage: Eukaryota > Viridiplantae > Streptophyta > Magnoliopsida > Asparagales > Amaryllidaceae > Allium > Allium cepa. The sequence continues at coordinate 948,811,523 of CM060934.1, read as the reverse complement.
CGTAACCGCCGGGTAAACTGTGATCCATGGGGGAACATGCTTTCCATATCCATTTTTAAAAGATTTTTAAGTATTTTCACTGGGAGTTTAAGCAAGTATATTTAGTATTTGGATATTTTTAGTCCTGCGCCTGGCCAGCGTATGCCTAATGTCTGTAGGAACGACAATTGACTTGTTAAACTTCGAGTTAGCAAGTATTTTCAAAACTTTAGATAGCAAATCAATAGTCTGAAATTAAAATTACATAATTCCAACCTAATGAATTAAGGAAGAAGATCTTTAAAATATCTTGAAGGTCCACAGCTTTGGAAAAGATATAATATGCAAATCTCTAACACGAAGAATTTCAAGTTTAAATCTGAGTTTTGTAAGTCGAAAATTTTGGTAAAAGACTTTTGCGTCTTGATTGTAGAAATCAATAAACAAAAGGAGATAATGAACAAAGCTTGTGAGGTAAAACAAATGGAATGATAATTAATTGGATGTAAATAAATTGAAATGAAACAATGAATATAAGTGTTAATTCATTAAAAGCCAATGTAATTGGAAGTTGAAAAATTGAATGAAAATCAATTTAATATAAACCAATTGAAAGTACAAAAAAGTGTTGAACCAAATTGAAAGTAAATTAAATAAATTTAGTTATGTTGAATATACATTGGTTGTTATTTGATTGTTAATTGATTGTATATAAAATTCATTAAGTGTTAATGAAGTTGAGTTGATAAATTTGAAGTTAAGTAATTGAATTCAAATTGGAAGTGAACTAATGTAAATATAAATTAGTGAATATAAACTAATTGGAAATGAATAAATGAATATTGATAAAACATCCAATGTTAATGAATCAAATGTGATTTAAATTGCAAACCAATTTAATGGATATTAATGAGAAGCGAATCTATATTGATTTGGTTATGTATTTGTTGGATGTTATTGGATAATAGTTGTTTTGATTGCATTTGTTGTTTTGTTGCAATTGCTATGTGGCACATGTAGTTGTTATATTACTATATGTTGTATATTGATATTATTTTCATATATATACATGTTTCTCATGGTTTGTTGAGTATTTAGTAGGTGCGAATCACGTTTGCTTCGTATTTGGAGCTCGCTTTCGCGCTATATTAGCCGTATATGCTCGCTAATAAAATATAAGGTACATATGTCGGATTAAATATCGTACTTTTACACTTTTTTCCCTGCGGGATGCCTCATCACATGATGAGATGTATATTTATGATATATATACCGTCATTTTTTTTTCGAATCGAGCCGAGCAAAGGAGACTCTGGCGAATTTTTTTGAAAATTTAAGGCGTTAGAAAATTTTTGAGAAAATTGAGAAATTTTTTGAAAACTAAGTTTGGATTTGGAAACTTAGTAAAGATCTTGTAAGAAGTTTAACTATGAATTTTGAGAAAGTTAAACACTTAAGAGATTTGAAAAATCCAATTTGAATGGTTTGTTTTGGAAAGTTAATGGATTCTGTAACTTTTTCTTACTTGGTAATTTCGAGGACGAAATTCTTTTAAGGGGGAAAGTATGTAACGACCCAGAATTTCTGTCAATTAAAATTCGTATATTTAATTAATTTTAAATATTAATAAGTGAAATTTATAAGTCGAATAATTTTATTTCGAATAATTAGATTTAATTGGATAATTAAATCGATAACTTAATAGTTGAAATTACAGAAATAATTGAAAATTCGGTTAAATTTGATTGAAATTGATTTGTAAAATTTTATTTTATCATATTGGAGTTATAATAAGGTTATAGAACTTTTAAAATCGAATTAAAAGTTTATTTGTGAAAATTGAATATTTTAATATTTAATCGACTAGTGAAATTAGCCATTTTTCAGACAGTCTCAGAATTGGACGAAACTAGTTCCATTGGATCCATAATAGTTTGTTATTATCGGATTTCAATTTTCGTAGCAATCGGAGTTTACGTTTGACCGTGGCAGCTTGAAACGCATCGAAATTGTTTTAATATTTAATTGACGAGTTAAAATAGCCATTTTTCAAACGGTCTCGGATTTCGACAAAACCTGTTTCATCGGAACCGTAATGTGATATTATTGTAAGATTTCAAATTTCATGTCAATCGGATATACAGTTTGTCCGAGGCAAGCCACGCATAGAAATTTGATTAACCGATTTAATTTTAAATTGATCGTTTATTGCCGTAACTCGCACATATGATCGAATTAGCTTCCGAAACCTATTCCATTGTGTTCGGAACGTGGGGTAAACCTTAGGAACGTCAATCAGCACGTTTCGTTTGGAGTTCGGAAAATCCGAAATGAATAGTGTTCGTCGGAATTTCTATATAAGCCCTTCTATATTTCATTTTGCAAAAAGAAAACCCTAGCTAGGGTTTAAACTTCGGCCGCCACCCTTCAATCAATGGCCGATACACTCCTTCCTTCCTCCTCATTTTTCATTCAATCCATCAACAATTAGCGAAACCTTCCAACTAACAGAACGTAGAGCTCGAAGAGTACTTTAGATCCATACAGTGGGTCGACGTGAAGATCGTTGTAGTGGCCGCTGTGGGGCCACATTCATCTTCGGTTTGCACGAAAAATTCACGGCCATGCCGAGGCCGAGCTCGCACGCGTTCTGAGGGATGGTGCGGCAAGGCGTGGGCTTTGAAACCATGGGTTCTGATCGTCGTCAAACGGAGTATGGTGGTTGCGTTGATTAGGTTAAAACGGCAGCTAGGGTGGGTTTCTTGGTCGCGTTTTCCTGGAGGGGGAGAAGAAAAGGCAGATGGCCGAGATTGCATCAAGCTGGAACCAACGGCCCTGATTGTTTAGGGTAAAAATAATAAAAAAAATTGTAAAAAATTGAATTATATTAATTTGTACAAACTTTGAAATGCAATAACTTTTTGCTACGAGGTCGAAAAATTACGAAACAACTTGCGTTGGGTTCGTATGGACGAGCACTACGCCATGAAATTGGGTTGGAGTCATTTGGAGCTAGTTTGAATTTCGGGTAAAATTAAACGCGCATTTAATTTTATTCGAAATAAAAACGCGGAAACTGAATTGAAAGCGAGGTGAGAACTTCTCACTCAATCGAATTGTTTCGATTTAAATTTTAAATAATTATATTTAAAATTTCTTGATTGTATGTTTGAATGATGATTGTTATCTATTGATTGTTAAAATAGACATTATGCGCCGTTAGTAAGCGGAGGTTATTTATTAAAAACATATACCGCGATAATTTCACTGAAAAGTGAAATTGGTATTATATATGTACTTGGAGTTGATTTCTCGCATTATATAGCGGATGAGACCCTATTGCGCCGTCTATTAAGCGGATAATATTTTACAAATCCTATATACAGCGATAATTCCATACTGGAACGGAATTGGTATTGTGCTAACATCTTTGGATGCAGGGAAACAGGTTGGAGGGATCCAACTGGATTCCTCACCGGTAATTATTTAATTACAGATATTTTGATATTTGTTGATTATCATATGATGATATATGATGTCGTTGTTGTCGTGATTGACTATTTTGTGCTGTTGTATCATCGGATCCATTTTTGAAGTTTTAAAATAATGATTTTGATTTTTTAAAAGAATTTTAAAGTGATTTTTGAAAGTATACATTTTATTAAATTTTCGAATTGATTCAGTTTAAATAATTAAAACGTTATAAATTTTTATGTTATAAATTTTATGATTTTTGAAAAATATAACCAAATTGAGATTTTGAAATAAATAGTGATTAAATTATAAAATGGTTTAATTTGGAATTTTGAATCATTATAAAGGATGTATATAAAAGATTATTTTTTTAAAAATGATATTTATAAATTAATAATATTGGAACTATAAAACGAGTTTGTTGTGTTAAAATGAAGTATAAAAATGGATTTTTATGGGAATGAAATTATAGACTTATAAATTGAGAAGTTATAAAATGAATAGATGTTGTAAAATAAAAGATTTTAAGTAATTAACTTATAAATCGAATTTTTTGCATTTAAATTGAAATCTTTGATGAAGCATAAATGGTTTATAGATGAAATTTATAAGATATATATTTTATAAATCGAAAATAATGGAATTTTAAAAGGAGTTCTGTTAATGTTGAAAATAAGGCTATAAATGAAATCTTATAAGTAATAAGATTTATAATTTGTGAAGTTTTAAAAGAACGATTTGTAAATAAATGAATTATAAGTATTTAACTTATAATATGGACTTTTGGTATATATTTGAGATATATAAATTGAATTGGATTAATAAAGGAGATTTATAAATCGAAGCTTATAAATAGAAATGGAATTTATGGACATTGTTTATAGATTCGAAATCAATGGAATTTGATAAATTGAATATAGAAATTTATTAAAAGAAGTATATTCGTGATTTTGGATAGCGAACTATTCTTTATATAAAAAGTGTAGAAATACTGAATTGGGTAAATAGGGTATATTCACGATTTTGGACAGTGAATATATTATTAAAAAAGGAAATAGATATGTTTTTGGGAAAGTGATATTATGAAATGAAGTTAATCGTTTTAAAGTTGTTTAAAAATGTATTGACTATCGAAACCATAGATTTCAACATTCATTGTTGAAATAGACGTTTTCGAGAAATAGAAGGAAATGGTAGACTATAACACTGTTGTTATAGTAGATGATTTTCGGAAGGAAATGTTTTATATAGTATTTGGATTTATATATTTATCTTAATTCCGAATCCCTATACTAGTGATTTTTGGTCGTCGTAACGATGTTTTACGTAACATTCGTTTTAGCCCAAACAAATGTGTTTAAGCGCACATTTTCCTTCAAGAATGAAATATATACTTAATTTCGATTTAAGTATATTGAATATTTTCCAAGTATTGAAAATAAATGGATTTGTGAATTACTTATTATTAAATAAGTATGGAAATGTTTTCCAATATGAAGTGAATGTTTTGAGATTTTATCTTTTAAAGATAAATTGAAAATGAATATTAGAAATCGATTTGGAAATCGTATATTCATAGATATTTTGGAATTGTAAATTCACTATGGAATTTATAAAAGAAAGGGAAATTTGTTTAAAAATAAACGGTGATTTATTTTTGAAGTGTCGGAATGAATTTACGGATTTGGAACGTAAATATAAAGTAAATCGGTAAGGATTTATTTAATTGGTTTAAATGAACCATGTTGAAATGAAAGTATTTCCGCGTAAGGAAAATGATTGAAATTTGTTTTCAAAAGTGGTAAAGGTGAATCTATTTTAAAATTATCCCGTTCTTTGTTTTAAAGATAAACTGTTTTAAGTTCTCACACCAGTCCCATGACTGACTCGGAGTTTATTGTTTTCCTTCCTAAACTCTGGGTGCCCACCAATTTCCACACGGGCAGTTAAGAGTTAGGTTTATCAGGATATTCTGGAATTCAGGAGTTGCTGGAGGCAAGCTGCATGGCGTATTCACTAGTATATAGTATTTCTTTTCCGCTGTTTGTTGTTGTACACTCTGATGATGAAATGTAATATGATGTAATGTAATAACGGATATAGTTCTTTGTTTTAGGATTATTCATTTATTTATTATATGTTGTTCCGCTGCGACATGTGAGATTCTGTTTTTGTTTCTATTGTTTTCTTTTTCTTTCTCTCTTCTTCTATCTTCTACCTCTTCTTTAACCCTAACGGTACGGTTTTCCGGCCTTCGATTACTTTTCAGTTGATACAGTGGACGTATTGATGTCGGCCTTTGTGGTCGAAAAGTCGCGATCGTCACATTTGGTATCAGAGCATATGGTTAAGCGACAACCATGGCTCTATTGGGCATTGCTCATTAGAGATAGAGTCGGTAGTACTCTAGAATGAGTTTGAGTGTAATAATAGATACGAGTGCGTATTTGTTAGTGAATATAAAATGGTTTATATTGTGTTTGCTTATCCGTTGAGCTGTTTGTGAATTCTGGTCGGTAGATGGGACGCCATATTATCGATAGGGATTTCTGAACACTTAAACGAGGCATGTCGACATAGTATTATTTAAATTGGGTAAATGAAATAATTTTACCTCGATTATATTTTATATATAAGGAAATAATTTTTCAGAATTATTAAAGTGTATATGAATTGATTGTTTGGTTGTTGAATAAGTTAAATAAAAACAACAGCTGTAAAAGAATGAATTGTATAAGCAAATGAATTATTAGTATGAAATTATAATTAAAATGATTTACACTTGTGAAATAATCTTATATATAAGAAGTGAAATTATATAAGTAAAAGACTTATAAATGTGATTTATAATCTGAAAATAAAATTCCAGAGAAGTGTTTTGGAAGGATTTGATATTTTGGAAAATTGTTTTGGAGAAATTAAAGCTCTAAACTCTTTTCGGTCGCTGGAAAATAATTCCGATAATGATCATGACATCATTGGTGTTCATTTTCGGGTTTCCAAAAGAGGGACTGCTGCCATATTATTTTAAATGAAGTTGTTTGGAAAATTTTGAGTTTAGGTTTGAAATTCAAAGGATAATTTGAATTGATTTCAAAAAATGGTTTTGAAAGTTTGAAAAGACTATGGAATCCTATTTAAAATATTTATGGGAATGATAAATGAGTTGATAACTTATACAATTGGAATTTTGATAGAAAAAATTTAACTTAAAGGATGAAGTTAAATTAAAGTAAGTATAAGTAAATCAATAAAACCCAAGTGGTAATTGTTGAATATAAGTTGTATAACTTATGAAATGAGAAGTTGAAAGTGAAACCAATTATTAAAAAGGTTATACAATTTGTTAAGCAAAACAAAATATGAATTTGATGGTGATATTAGATAATAAATTTGACTTGCTAAAGGTTAAATAAATTTTTCTTTAAAATTGAAAAGTGAATATTTGAAATTTGTTTCAAATTGAAAAGTGACTTAAGATTTTATTAGGCTAACCCCTAGAAAATGGAACCCAAGGTAAACACCCTGTTTACTCGAGTAGCAACCCGAATTTCCCTTACCTTTTCCCGAGTCCCTCTCTCTTCCTCATACCTTTCTTCTTCTTTTACGTATTCTTCCCTTTTTTTAGCTAAGTTAAAAACTGCAGTAACACTACACACTCACGCACCAGGGTTCGTCCCGAAGCAACCTCCCCATTTTCTCGAGTAATAACTCGAGACAATCATCACACGAAGACGCTGACACCCATCGCTGCCGTGCATGTGCACGACACTTCGCCGTCACTCTGGCGAACCACGTCGCCTCCGGCAAGTCACAAAACGACACCACAACCGAAAGCAAAACATGATTCATCGCGACAAACTCGAAATCGAAAAACACCCAGTCGTTTGAACTGCAACTTGAACACACCTAAAAGGAAAATGCCACGATCACCAACGCCGACCACCAGTGACGACGTAACTCCGCCTATATCTCGGCCATATCCTTCTCTACCAACTCCCAGAAGCGCGTGTAACTCGGTCGACCTGAGGTGGCAAAATCGGCAAGTTTACAGATCATTGCAAAACTCGATTCAAAGCCCTAAACTTGTCTCTACCCAACAATTTATGCAATAGATAAGTTTATGAACATTTTTGCTGGATTCGAAAATCATCAAGCTAGCTTCACAATAAATTTCAACATCTAAAATTGTTGAACAATCAGAATTTTACAAAAAAGCATTTTTGGTTCATTTATGAACTGCACTTTGTATACTTATCTAAAAATCATCATTCTTGTTTTAAAAATCCTACTTTTGAATGTTTATTCATGATATAAAATCAAATCAACGAATTAAAATATTCAAATAAATCATAAAATTCCTTTTTACTGTGAAATTGAATGTCCAAAGTCCATGACATACTGTAAAGCTTCAAAACAAAGTTCAAAACTATGACTGAAGATTAAACAACCTATTTTGTGTAAAAATCCTAAGTTTAAAATGTTTTATATGAAGAAGTATTAATCTTTCTCTACTTTTCTTATATGGAATAACAGACCACATACAAATTCACAGTGCAAACAGAAAATACACAGAGTTGTTTGTTTAAACTATACAGCAAGCACATATCATTCAAAAATCAAATACACAAGTTTAAATTTTGAAAACAGTATGTTTACTCACTTAAATTATTTGGAGCAGAGAATAGTTCTTGGAAAGCTAGAGTTTGATTGTCCCTGTAAATCTGTTTTGCCTTGTTGAATGAAGTTGAGTTTGTAAATATGATGCTTATTTTTTTATTTTCTCAGTTTTGCTTCTCAGGTTTGCTAAGTTATGGAACGAACTAAAATAAGATGATATATATTGAAATAGCTTTGAACAGCTTTGAACAGAGAGGTGTCTTCTGGTACAAGTCTTTACCTTATTTTGATCAGACAAGATTTTTATATGGAGGCCGAAAGGATTTTCTTGCAATTCGAATTGACAAAAGTTGTGCTATCATTAAATGCAAATGTCCCTATTTGTTTACATCTAATTATGATTTGCTGATATTTATATTTTTGTACAAAGATATTTTGTATATTATGTGAATAATTTGTCTCTTTGCATTGTACATATGTATTACACAGCAACATATGTGTTATTATTTGTCAAAGATTTTGTTTTTGCATATCATATGTATTTATACTAGAACTATCATATGTTTCTATTTAACCATATAAGTTATTAACATACTTCTTAGTTTTATTTTTATTTGTAATTTAACTTTCAAATATTTGATTTATAACATATATTTGTATTTATATATTTTATCTTTATATTTATATCTTATATTTATATTTAATATTGATAGGATTGTTTATTTTTAAACATTATTATTTAGATTACATTTTATATGTATTATATTAAATGTTAATAATATAGAACCTTTAATTTTAATTGAATAAGACATATTTTATTATAAATATTTTTGAAAGAATCTATTTTAAATTTTCAAATCAAAATTTCCTTCACAAACACATATATAACTGGAAAATGTCCAAAGATCTCATTTATTTATAAATGAAAAGCTTATATTTTATTTAAATTAGATTAATACTTATTATAATACTATTGTCAAAATTCAGGGTCGTTACATTCCTCCTCCCTTAAAAGAATTTCGTCCCCTAAATTTAAAACAAAAAATAGTTCAAAAGCTTTTGTATCAACAATCCAAACATACATATCACTCATACAATAACAAAAAATCAAACAGTTTATCCTAAGAACCATCACTAGTTATCTGGGTACAAATCCGGATAGGCTTTTCTAAAACTATCCAGAGTTTTCCAGGTTCAATCTCTGGATTTCTCAACATTTATTTAAATTATTTAATATTTTCTGTTGCGGTTATTTGATATTCTATGATGAATTATATTGGAATGTTGAATGCTATGGTTTGCTTGAATATATTTCGGTACACTGAGTTATCAAAATATATAAGTTGGATTTTTGGAAAGACAATAAAAGAGTGGAGTTTTAAGTAAAATAATTATAGCAAATAAATTAAGAATGAATTGAAATGGAATGAAAGTGATGTGAAAATACTAATAAATAATTTCGAATATGAAAAAAGAGAGGAATTTTGAATAAAACAGAAATTAATGAATTGTAAATTTAGGTGACATCATTTAAAGGAATAAAGAATTATTTTAAAATTCAAAGTTTAAATTTATTTAAAAAGTAAGAAGTAATTTGGGAAATCTAAAATTGGTATTTTCAGTTAAAAGTATTGTAAATCACAATTAAGGAATTTATTTCCAAATGAAGTAAATGGGATTAGCTGGTACTATAGAAAATTTATCAAGGACTATTCCAAGATTTCTTCGCATCTGACTAAGCTGACAAGGAAAGGAGTTAAATTCAAGTGGACACCCCAGTGTGAAGAAGCTTTCCAGGAGTTGAAGACGAGGCTAACCAGTGCACCAGTGCTTGCTATTCCGGATGGAAAGAGAAAATTTGAGGTTTATACTGATGCTCGTATAATTGGTCTGGGAGCAGTTCTGATGCAGAATGGAAGAGTTTTTGTGTATGCGAGTCGGCAATTAAAGCCACATGAAAGGAACTATGCTACGCACGATCAAGAACTGTTAGCCTTTGTTTTTGCTTTAAAGATCTGGAGGCATTATCTTTTGGGAGAGAAATTCGAATTATTCACGGATCACAAACCATTGAAATATCTCTTCTCTCAAAAGGATCTTAATCTGAGGCAACAACGGCGGGTCAAATTCCTGGCATCCTATGATTTGGATATTCTATATACCCGGAAAAGGCGAATGTTGTAGCTGATGCTCTTAGCAGGAATGCTGTCCTGTCTCTTTTGGAAGTTGTTCCATCTCTTATTGAAAGGATTTCAAGTAAGCAATAATCTGATAAAATGTTGAGAAGAATCATCAAAAGAGTTAGGAAGGGTCAGTGTCCCAGTTTTGAAATTGATGGCCAAAGAACATGGAGGATTAACGGGAGGATTTGTGTTCCGAATGATAGGGATCTGAGGCAGGAGGTGTTGTCAGAGAGTCATCGTTCTAAATTAATATTCACCCGAGAATCTCAAAGATGTATAAAGATATGAGAAGAGTTTTTTGGTGGCCGAATATGAAGAAAGATGTTGCTAGGTTCGTGAATAGTTGTGCCATCTGCCAACAAGTTAAAGGAGATCAGCAGAAGTCAGCCGGATTATTGCAGCCTTTGGAAATTTCGATGTGGAAGTGGGAGATGATTTCGATGGATTTCATTGACGGTTTTCCTAGAACTAAGAAAGGAAATAAAGGAATATGGGTTATTGTGGATCGTTTAACTAAGAGCGCCCATTTTATACCGGTTAAGGCAACTCATACTGCAGCTTCTTTGGCAGAGATTTTCTTGAAGGAGATAGTCAGATTGCATGGTGTTCCAGTCAGTATAGTAAGTGATCGTGATCCTATTTTCACCAGCAAATTCTGGGAGGCTCTGCAATCAGCTATGGGTACGAGTTTGAGATTGAATATAGCCTATCATGCTCCGACAGACGGACAGACGAAGAGGTTTAATCGTATTCTAGAGGACATGTGCGAGCTTGTGTTTTGGATTTTGGAGGATCGTGGGAAGACCATCTTCATATAGTGGAATTCTCTTATAATAATAGTTACCAAGCGAGTATTAAGATGGATCCTTATGAAGTTTTATATGGAAGACCATGTAGATCCCCATCTTGTTGGATAGAATCGAAAGATCGTCTTGTGCTCGGACCCGATCTAATTCGATAAGCTTCTATGAAAGTTGAGCTTATCAAGAAAAGAATGAAAGCTGCTCAGGATTGTCAGAAGAAGCATGCTGGTAAAAGGCGAAGACCATTGGAATTTGAGATCGGAGATTTAGTCTTTATCAAAGTTTCCCCAATCAAAGGTGCTGTTAGATTCGAAAAGACGAGAAAACTTGCTCCAAGATATATTGGACCAATCCGAGTGCTGAAATGAATTGGAGCGTAGCTTACAGAATTGAATTGCCAAAATGGATGTCTGGAATTCATAATGTATTTCATGTATCCCATCTAAGGAAATTTGTGCATGACCCATCACGGGTTGTAGAACTAATAGTCCAAGAAGATTTGGAGGTAGAACCAAACTTGACCGTGGTTAGAAATCCAGTTCGGATTGTGGATCAAGACGAGAAGCAACTCAGGAGCAAAGTAGTGAAGCTCGTCAAGGTGCAGTGGAGCGAGGATCCCATAGATTGTACCTAGGAAACTCTGGATAGTTTTAGGATAGCCTATCCGGATTTGTGTCCAGATAACTAGTGATGGTTGTTAGGATAAACTGTTTGATTGTTATTGTATGAGTGATATGTATGTTTGGATTGTTGATATAAAAGCTTTTGAACTATCTTTTGTTTTAAATTTTAGGGACGAAATTCTTTTAAGGGGGGAGGAATGTAACGACCCGGGATTTTGGCCATAGTATTATAATAAGTATTTAATCTAATTAAATAAAATACAAGCTTTTCATTCATAAATAAATATGATTTTTGGATATTTATCAGTTATATATGTATATATATGTTTTGTGAAGAAAATTTATTGAAAATTTAAAATAGATTCTTTCAAGAATATTTATGATAACATCTGTCTTATTCAATTAAAATTAAAGTTTCTATATTATTAACTTTAATATAATACATATAAAATGTAATCTAAATAATAATGTTTAAAAATAAATAATCCTATCAATATTAAATATAAATATAAATATAAATATATAAATACTAATATGTGTTATAAATCAATTATTTGAAAGTTAAATTACAAATAGAAATAAAACTAAGAAGTATGTTAACAATAAATTATATGGTTAAATAGTCACATATGATAGTTCTAGTATAAATGCATATGATATGCAAAAACAAAATCTTTGACAAATAATAACACATATGTTGCTGTGTAATACATATGTACAATGCATAGAGACAAATTATTCACATAATATACAAAATATCTTTGTACAAAAATATAAATATCAGCAAATCGTAATTAGATGTAAACAAATAGGGACATTTGCATTTAATGATAGCACAACTTTTGTCAATTCGAATTGCAATAAAATTCTTTCAGTCTCCATACAAAAATCTTGTCTGATCAAAATAAGGTAAAGTATTGTGCTAACATCTATGGATGCAGGAAAACAGGTTGGAGGGATCCAACTGGATTCCTCAAAATTTATTTAAATTATTTAATATTCTCTGTCATGATAATTTTATATTCTATGATGAATTATATTGGAATATTGAATGCTATGGTTTACTTGAATATATTCCGGTACACTGAGTTATCAAAATATATGGAATTGGATTTTTGAAAATAAAAGGAAGAGAATTTGTAAGTGGAATAATTATAGAGAATTTACATAAATTAAAATGAACTGGATAAGAATATTAGTGGTCTTAAAATTCTAATAATAAATTCCGTATATGAAAAGGGAATTTTAAATAAACAGGAAGATAATGAATTTTAAACTTCAGTGTTATTATTAAAAAGAATAAAGCATTTATTTTAAATTTAAGATTTAAATTATTCAAAAGAATAAAGAAGAAATTTGGAACATCTGAAATTGGTATGTTTCAGTTAAAAGATTTAAAAAAAAAAAAATGAATAACATCTACAAATTAATGGATTTTGAAATGAATAGAGTAAGTAAAGAAATTTATTTCGAATGAAGTAAATTGGAAATCAATTTGGAAAATTGATTTAAGTGATTGAAATTGGAAATTCTCCCTGGATAACTAAGTACGTTTTCAAAGTAAATTTTTAAATATAAATTAAAAGTTTTAAAGTTGTTTTAAAAAGCAAGTTTTGGAAAATTTATTATTTTTAACATATTTAAATTTTAAAGTCAGTATTTTCTTTTAATCTATCATAGGAGTAATTATTTAAAAGTGACTTGGTATTTGTTTTAAAGAGAAAATCTAGTTTATATTTTTAAAGTAGCCTCATTTTAAATATTCTTGTAGTATATATTTTTAATAAAGTACTAAAGTAATTTTAATTTAAATGTTTTAAAGGATAATTTACGTTTTCAAACCAAATTTTTAAATATAAGTTAAAGGTTTTAAAGTTGTTTTAAAAAAGAAAGTTTTGGAAAATTTATTATTTCTAAAATATTTAAATTCTAAAGTAAGTATTTTCTTTTCATCTACTAGGAGTAATTATTTAAAAGTGACTTGGTATTTGTTTTAAAGACAAAATCTAGTTTATATTTTTAAAGTAGCCTCATTTTAAATATTCCTGTAGTATATATTTTTAGTAAAGTATTAAAGTAATTTTAATTTAAATGTTTTATAATAAAGAGTTTTAAATTATTTTTAAAAATCTTAAGTTTTGTGCTTGGTTGTTTCAATGGAAATGAATATTTGAAAATTTATCTTGTGAGAAAAGTATGGTTTGAAACTGTTTTCAAAAGGGTTGAAAATAGAAATATATCTTGCGAAGATATTTAGAGAACGATAAATAATTTGGGAGATTATTTATTATTCGATGGATGCTGTGAATGTTAATTGATAGTTAAATAACCGACTATCAATATTGCCCAAATGCGCTGATCGTTTCGAAGAGACCGGGATCGCGATTAATTTCTCGAAAACCATTTTGATCCGGTTTGTACGGTTTCGTGGAAAAACGAATTAGGTGTCAAAGATGGAGCAGTGAAGTGCAAGGCCTAGTCGCTACTAATCCTGAGGATATTTCCAAAATGGATGTAGTAGGAATAGTGCCTTCGGTTCCGTTCGAACCCGGGACGGACTTGTATGGATGAATGCTTTCAGAACATCGTCAAGTGGACGATGAGCATTCTAAGTGAAACGATCTTGAAGGTAACGCTTAGCCTCAAGCCTCATCAACCGGGAATGACTGAAAATCAGGGGTTATGCAGCAAGGCTAGGTGGGTAGCACCCACTTTAGGGTGATGTCATCCATGTCTAGATGTCCCTTTTTATTTCGGCTTAGTGGTGCGGTTGCTGATCACAACCGTGAGGTGATCTTACTCGGGATTATCCAGTAAGGGGTAGTCCTGGTCTTGTGTTGCAGGGGGTCGGGAGTGATCCTTGGTATGCTGATCTAGACCAGGTACCATGATAGGTGGTACCCAGTGCCTAGTCATTAGTTGAAAATCCATTCTCCCTACGCGCCTTTTACGAGTTTTGTTTGTATTACCCAATCTGTGGCTAGTAGCTGGAATTTAATAGATGTAACAATTTCAGCTATTTTAATAAGTATTTGTAAATAGACCCTATTATAATATTAGAGGATTTTAATAAAAAGTGTTTTAGCTATCGTAAGGTAAAAACCCGACATGTTTATTTGTGGCATGGTCTTACGAGATGCTTTTGATTTTCAAAAGATTTTTGAAACTTTAATAATCAATTTGAGTGTGATTTCTCACGCTGGTATTCCAGACTGACTCGGGTGTTATTTAACTGTAATGCTCGGGTCAGACTGAGTATTAAAGAATACAGGATATGATGCTGTGGAGCTCAGAAGACGAGCTGGATGACGATACGTACTTCCGTACTTGTTTTATATATTCCGCTATGTTGGTTAGTTGTGTACTCAGTTGTGTGTGGACAGGTTATGATTACTGCCTAATTGTGTGTTATGTGATTGATGTACTCTGATGATGTAATGTATAAACAGATATATTTGTTTTTGTGTAAAGATCATTTATTATCTGTTATATTTTATTCCACTGCGGTGGTAAAATTTTGTTGTTGTTTTCTGTTTTCTCTTCTTCTACCTCTTCTTCTTTAGCCCAAATGGTTCGTATTCCCGTTCATCTTGAGTTGATTGATGTAGAATAGTGTTGACTCAAGGGGTATGGATTTGCGGGTCATTACAGTTTGTTTGACATCCAAGATGGACAAACTACTTAAGTGGTGTTACTCCTTTTGTGCATATAATACACAAAGACCATTACACCTCCTAAAGGAAAACTTATATGATATGTTGGATCACCGACCCTCAAAACTCTCAAATAACCAACAACCTAAGTCTAAATTTTCCTTTTCTTCAAATAGAACTCATTCTCCAAAGGATAAAACTTTACAAATTAAATCATTATTAAATGAAAACTTATAAATTCTTAGGCTCACTTGAGTTCAAACTCATCTCAATGGCCTAATGTTAATAAGGATAATGTATTAATTATACCATGAAGCTCGCTTAGGCAAGTATCATATCATCACTTAGAAGATTATCTGAATTTTCACAAAATCGGTCGAGACTTCCTTCCCAAAACTATCCTAAACTATCCTAATTGACAATACTATAAATATTATTACAATGAATAAAAATCATCAAGATAACATGCGATGCCCATTCTAATCCTTTGTTCGCTTGCATGATTTCTTTATTAAACTACGGTCGGTCACCCGAATCTTCTCATGCAAACTTCGATTTGATTCCTTAGTCATTCCGTCGAAATTCCCTCGCACGACTAGAGTCATGCTTCGGAAATCTCTTGATCACCTCAAGAATATGACTCAAGTGCTTGCCTTTAAGAATCAAGTGAAAAACCCTTGCGTATTTGATGTAATCACTAGGAACCCTACGCTCGAACTAGTGACGAGGAACGAGCAAGTGAATGGATAGACCCCTAGAGGATAGCTCTTCGGCATATGGGATTAACCCCACCACCGAAGTTTTACTAACACAAGAACAAAAAACTTATAACAAGAATGACTCTGCAAAAGTTGCATACAAGTTATTCGCTCTATTTTTCTCATTACTAGGCATCTACCGAATCCTACTTGGATGCAAATCCAATTCACACTTCATCGACCAACCCCACTCAACTTGAAAGCTCTTGCAACGGTTCGAGTGGCAGAGCTCTTGGGCGTTACACACCTCCAACACGTACCGCAACCACTAGAATGTCCATAGGAGATGGAACATCCCATGCAGCATCCAAATAGCCTATGAACCAACCAGGCATCCTAAATTGCCCATCTGTAGTCGCGCATGCACCCTGTGTGCTCATATCCATTACCTGACAAAAATACCTTAGCGACTAGCAACAAAAATAATTCAAAGTACAAAAGACAAGTGGTGTATGTAATATTATATTGTAGAAAATACAAGTACAATCTCTTTACATTTCTTCATCTACCAGGTTGTTTAAATTCAAACTGGTTTACTTAGTCCCGAGTGTTGAACCTAAGCTCTGATACCAAATGTAACAAATCACCCTTTCTAAAATTTAAAAAATCAACGATTCGATTTCCAAATACGTCAAAAGACAACTTGTCAAGAAAAAGAAAGGAAAAGAAACAAAACATTATAACAAGGCATAATGATATAATCTCACGGCGGAATGATAAGATATCATATATTGAATATACATGAACAAAATAGGATGAACATTATATAAGAGATACACTGACAGAAGTAACTAATAAATAAATATCAATACAGAAAGTCAGAATAGAATATCTGATGCAATAAGTTTCATATACAAATAACATATATGTCATGTACTATACAACATCAAATATGTGTGTGCATGTCTATCAAGTATTGTCTTTGCCTCTAGAGCTCCAGCTATGGTGTTCTAATAGCATATCCTCATAGCACCTGACTCTTAAACTATCCAGTCGAGTATCTGAGAGTTGTTATGACATAAACAGATAAAGACAATATGCAGGTCAAACATAAAGCCAGGTGTAAGGGGAACTATCTCAAAATATTGAATATCAAAACTATATACATATAAAACAAGAAGCTACTAAGGCACATCCGGTCCTCTATACAAACATGCCTTAGGAGTAATCCAAACATCCTATAAACAAGTAAAGTAAACCTATTACAAAAGATAGGAAAACATACCATAACCCGCTCTTCTCCTGTAATCAATCAGTCATCACAATTAATGTAATATGACCGAACATCACAGCCAATAATTTAATTATTGAAATAATTAAATAAACGATTGGTTGTAAGATAATTAATTAAAATAAACACACACACACACACATATATACATATATATATATATATATATATATATTGCATATATATTAAAATGTTTAAGGCATGTAAAATATTAATTTTCGAAATTTGTTAAGAAATAATTTAATATAAAATGTGTTAATTAAACTACTATTTATTTGATAATAGATATTAGTTAATAGTTAATGAATAAATCAATATATGCATATAATGATATACGTATGTAGAACTGTAAATTTCATAGTTAATATTCATTTTAAATTGTTTAAGATAAATAAAATAATTTGTTTAAACTTAAAATAATTTAAATTAATTTGCTAATTGAACTAATAAATTAAAAGTAATATATATACATATGAATATTATATAAGTTAACTAAACTATAAACCGTTATATATAAATTAAACTTATATATGTTACTGTATAAAAATAGAGTGGAAGAATAAGAAATCCAAATTAGGTTTAAGGAATTAATACATATGTATATTACATATACCGTGATTTCATTTGTGTCCGGCACTTGAATAATGAAAGTATTTAGTAAGATATACATTATTCCCTAAATTGATATCACTTATATATATATATGTGTGTGTGTGTGTGTGTGTGTGTGTGTGTGTGTGTGTGTGTGTGTATTAAAGATTGTGAATCTTTAATATAAGTTATCCTCTATCGTTTTTATATTAATAGATTATCTGCACACTCTTTAGCTGTTAAGATTTCCTCAAAGTAGAGATGTTATGTGTAGTACTATTTATACATTGACCGAATAGTATAAGATCCATGCATGTTTTTGTTAAGCTTTCCCCAAAGATGTGCAGTATACTCAGGCAATCACGAAATGGTTGGTACGAATGAATAATCTCTCTTGATTTGTTGAGCTTTCCTTAAAGTCAATATCAGAATAGGACTGATAGAGTTAGGGGTATGCCCTTGGGGTAGTTATGTAATTTATTATATATATCTAACTCGATAACCGATCTTGTTCAAAATAAAAGGTTTTCTCATTTTATTATACACTTGATATAATGTGTTATATTGATTAATTAATTTAATTAAAAGTATATTTAATAGAAAATCCATAAATGGTATGTTTTGTGATATTAGTCGCAAAGTGTTGTAACCATGAGTAATTTATCACAATGGAAATAAGCATACCGTTTAAAATATTCCTAGTCAATGCGTATCAAGACTGGATATCAGTACATCCGTTGAGACTGGATGTAATGCTCTCCAAATATTGGGCAGTGTATTACTCATGCCTGCTGGGGCACTTAGGATTTATGTATTAATAGTTATAGGATAACATGGAATGACTCACTCGATAGTTTCTTCATGGTTAATATAACCAAGGCCAAATAGAAAATATCAATGTAAATGATTTACATAGTTCTTTCAACTTGAAAATACCAATGATCATCAATATGAAAGCTCTGCTTTGATTATAGTCAAATTATGGCACGATGGCCATCAAGTGACTACAGTTGGATCGACTGGAAGTATGAGAAGTGAAACACTATTCAAGAGAGGATCGTCTCCTCGGTTATATAGGGTTGGTACCACGGTCAACTCAAGTCAACATAAAGTCAAAGTCTTTAGCCAGAACCGTTCAATTAATAATAAATTATTGAACCAATAACTTTTTGTTTGGACTACAAATTTGAATATAAACGATATTGGAATTTTGACCATTACCAAATTCCATAAGTTTAAAGTGATATAATTTTGACGAAAAGAGTTGGTGTAAATAATAGTCGCAACCGGGGTAACACTTAATAAAGTAAAATTGGATTTTACCAAAACCAAGTAAGCGATAAATTTGGCCAAAATGCACAACCTGCTAAGTGATATGTGAACGTTAATATTCGAATTGTTTGATAATTGCTGACCAAATTTACACCTGACGAGTCATACAACTAAAATAATGAATTCCCCTTTGACCAAACGATTTAATTAATTTGTAATTATTGTAGATTAATTAAATTGATTAACATTTATGAAATATTAATTATAAATTTTGACTATGATTTGAGGAACAAATTTTATTTAATATATTTGTAATAGTTGTAAATATATCAATCGATATACAATATCGATAAATGATTACTTTGGAATTAATTACATACTATTTTTTCTCGGGCTTAACGGGATTTAGGCCCATCATGGTAGGTGAAATTTTGGAAACAATATGGGTATAGGGCAGCTTAGAATATAGTTGGAAAGACTTGATTTTAGATGGCTCGAATTGAATGAGAATTAGTATAAGATGAGATCCACTATTTTCTCCTTTCTATCCACTATATAAGCTTCTCTAACCTAATTTGATTAGGTTCCTTTTGCCGCCTCCTCCTCCATTCCTTGCTGGCCGAAAATCATCTCTAGTCCCTCCATTTCATCAAGCTCAAATCAAGTCAAATTCGATTGCAATCCAATATCCGGCGACCAACGGTTTAAGGACTAGCTCTTTGTTGAATCGAAAGCAGTTTCAAGGGGCAGATATCATCTTTTTGAGGTGTACTTCAAGGCATTGGGATTAAGATATGTTTTTAATCAAAATATAGTTATTAATTCTAAATTATAATGTTTTATTATTATATATACAATTTGTTAGGCGACGATTTTGATATGCATGCAATGTTGTCATAAGTAGTTTGGTTATATGCATGTTTATTTAAATAAAAAATTCAAATAAACATCTAGTTAGTACGGCTCTTAATAAAAATATAATTTTAAATTTTATTATATTAATATATACAATTTAGTTATATATTTTGTTTATAATTAATTACTATAGCATACTTTAACCAAAAATAGTCATACAATTTTATATATGAAGAATTAATGAAATAAAAAATTTCGGTAGTGAAAAATCTTTTATTCTTATATAATATTACTTAATTAATTTATTACATTAATGAATTATATTAATTTAATTAAACAAATTACATACATTTAACAAAATATTTTCAGACTTTGGAGAAAAATGGCGACTTTTGTTCGAAATTTTCCTTCTTCCTCTCACTTGTTCGTGCATCCTCGCTCTTCAAATCCTTCGAATTCTTCTTCCCCTATCGGATTCAATCCTTTCCCATATCGCACTTATGCCCAAGTGGTCAAGAACTCATATTTTGGTCCATCACAAACTATTAAGCAGAAAGCAAAATTTAGGAATTGGATTGATTCTAAGAAGGGGAAAAGATTTTGCTATCGATGCGGTGATTATGAGTATTTAGAGAAAGATTGTAGGGATCCCATAAGATGCTTTGGTTGTGGTTTGTTTGGGCACAAAATGGTCGACTGTTCGACGAAATTGAAATCTATCTCAAGCGATCGCAGAAGTTCATCTATCACAGACCATAGTTTTCACTTTGTTTTAAAATATATGAAATTGAAGAGAATCCTGTTAAATCATCTATGGGATCAAAGAAAAGAAGGCATTGATTTCTTGGAAGATTTGTTTAGGCATTTTGACATTGTTAACTCTGTTAATATTGGTAGAAATTACTCCAAAAAATTTAGGGATCTCAAAGATTACTTCGATGATTGTGTTTCTTCATCGACCAATGATGAGTGGGTAAAAGATGAGATGTCTGCTTTGAATAATGGTATTGGGGATATAGATGGGCGTATCAATGTTTGCTCAGATTTTCCTGTTGATATATATAGAGAAAAATTGATCTCTTTTGACTCTTTGCTTCTGGATCCTATTGTTTTACAAAGCAGGATGGTTCCTCAACAATAAGAACAGGGATATATTGCTTGATAATGTATGCGTAGACGATGTCGTGGACTCTAATGCAAATGTGTTGAGTAAAAATCTTACTCATAATCATAATAAAAAAATTAGCCAGATTTAATTAATTAGAGGAATTCAATCTAGTCACCTCAAACAGTTTCCAATGTCTAAAATCCCTGGAAGAAGAAGAATCTGATATACCTCAAGTTGTTACTTCTTAGTTTGGTTTGTCTGATACTTGCTTGGTGATTAAGGGGTCTGAGTTTGATGGTTTTGCTGAAGAACATCCTTTAAGAGATGTAGACATGCATTTACAGGTTCCTAATGGTGCTACTATCTTTTCTTCTTCTTCCGAGTCTTTGGCTGCGGACTCGTTTTCAAGAAATCTTGTGTATGAGAATTCTTCTTCTTCTGGCAGTTGTTGTGAGTTGTTTGATGGCTCTGATGTTGGCAAGGAGATTGTAAGTTTTGGTTCATTTGATAGCTTGGTGGTGATAGATGTCAGATTGGGAATTTCTAATGTCTGTACGGTTGGTAAATTATATATTGATTGCTCATTATTAAGTTCTAGTGTACACATGAGTGAGTTATGGAAGGTTGCATTGATTAAATGGAGGGCTTACGAATTCAGTGAAAAGATCAAGTTGGAATTGGATGTTGATGAAGATTTCATCAACTCTATTGGCTTCAAGATGAGATCGCTGACTGATCCTCTAGTTATGGTTATCAACAATATCAGTACTAGCAATGTGGTTGGGCAAGACGAGGGTGTATCAATTTTTGATTCATTGTTAATTGAAGGAAGGGTGGATTCAGTTGATAACTTTGCTAGTAAATGGAATGAAACAGTGACTCCAGTGGTGCATCATTATAATATCAAGGTGTGCAAGTATGTTGACACTGTGTCAACTGATCGTCACATGAATAAGGAAATGGTGGATACTTCTACTAGTAAAACTGTGATTCTGAGGTACACCTTTCAGATATCAATGTGTGCACATTGTAAGCTGATTGATATGTGAATGATGATATCAAATCAAAAGAATCGAAATATTCAATGTCTGAATCACAATACTTGCTGATGATATTAATTTGATTGTGGATCCTTCTATGTTGGTTATTAACAGTTTAAATTCTTGTAATGGAGTAGGGGTAAATGTAGGAGAGTATTGTTCTATTGCTTTTGAAGGAATGGATGATTCAGTTGAAAGTACGGCTGGTATGGAGAATGGAGGGTACACTGAGATTCCAATTGGCAGTTCTCACAATTTGATTAATTGTGGTGATTGTGTTAGCGACATGGTTGGAGCAGTTGTAAATGGTGTTGCTCGCCGTAGTGCCAGGTTCTGCAACTACCAGTCTTCGTTTATGGATGAGTTACCCGTTTCGAGTGACATGAGTGGCACTACGAATTCAGGCTTAGGTGTGCATTTTGATTTAGGCAGTAATTCTTCTCCTTATGCTCGTAGTTTGTCATCCATAGAGTTTTGTCAGTTAGCTAGGGATACCGTTTTTGTTTTTTCCGACGTTGAGTTGGATACTGCTTATATTAGGAGTAGAGAAATTGAGAGGGCTAGATCTGTTGGTTTATGAGGATTATCAGCTGGAATATTAGAGGTTTGCCCGATTTAAATAAATGTGATAAAATCTAAGTTTTTTAAAGACAATTTTATAGACATTGCACTCTAACAGAAACTAAAATTGAATGTCCTAACATTTGTTTTTTATAGAAGCTCAGGTGGTTATCACTTTAGGAATTGGATTTGTTTACCTTCTGTTGGACTACTGGGGGATTACTTATAGGGTGGCAGTGTAATTCTTTTAAACTTCTTCAATGTATTTCTAAGCAGTACTCTTTGCATATTATTCTCATCAATTTTAGGATAATTCTATTTTAAATATTTCTAATGTTTATGGGCTAAATTCAAAAATTGATCGCCGGGTTCTTTGGAATGAATGTCTAGAATTTAGATCATTAGCTTTTGGTTCTTGGATTATGTAGGGTGATTTCAATGTTACACGTTTTCTAGGAGAGCGGTCACCATGGGAAGTTGATTTACTCTTCTATGAAAGAGTTTGACCAATTTATTATTAATTCTAACTTGATTGATATACCTCTTTCTAATAGAGAATATACATGGAGTAATACTAGAGAGTCCCCTTCAATAGCTCTTTTAGATAGATTCCTCGTCAGTAAGGAAATTGAGTATAAATTTCGTATTTGTAGGGTCTTCGGCTTGCCTTACACTTATTCTAATCATTGCCATATAATTTTTACGTGCGATTATCATAGAATTGTTAATAGAACTTTTAAATTTGAAAAAATGTGTTTATTAGAATCCAATTTCTCTAATTTAATTAGAAATAAATGGATTTCATTGAATTTTTACAATATCAGAAATACACTAATTGTGCAAAAAAATTTGTTTTAAAACTTAAGAGTCTTAGGAATCATCTCAGAATTCGGAGTAAAAATGTTTTTGGTAGTATTAAAAATAAAAAGAAAAATTTACTTTTCGAAATGCTTAAAATTAACAAGATAAATGAAACTAGACAATTGAATGTAGGTGAAAGTAACTTCTCGCAATTTGAAAGAAGGGCCAAATTCAAATTTAGAAAAAAAAGAGGTTATGTTGAAACAGAGATCTAGAATACAATGGATTAGTGAATGTGATAATAACACAATTTTTTTTCATTATATGGTTAATGGTAGAAAACGTAGTAACACGATATTCTATTTTTGTGAATAATATGGAAATAGTTGATCAAAGAGATCTTAATAAGACATTTACTGATTATTATAGAGATATTTTTGGTAATAAGAATAAACATAGAATTAGTGTTAGATGGAATGATCTTTATCCTTCTGATCTAGAATTGACCTTTTTGAGTTTGATAATCCTTTTTCTGAAGGGGAAATTTTGAAAGCTATTAATGACATGCCTAGTGATAAAGCCCCGGGTCTGTAACGACCTGCTATTTCGAACCATTCAAATCGATAATAATCCACACACGTCAGGCTTGAATTGCTCAAAACAACAGATTGTTAATTTATATTGACAAAACTTAGCATATACAGTAAATAAATCAATCACATAATCACAGAGACAGAGTAATACAACAGTAAGCAGCGGAATAGATAAATAGTAGTTCATGAAGCCACTACGTACACATCAGAGTCTAAAGCAAATACAACAGATATCTCAAATACATAGAAGTCTCGATATATAAGCAACATACAAGTCTAAACAAAAACAAATGGGAATAACTGAAATGACTGAAAGCTGAATAGATAACATATATATCTCCAAGCAAAACTCCAAGCTCCAAAGGCGAGTCTCAAACGCTGAGACACTCAGGCTGACCCAAGCATAAAGCAAAACACAAAACACTCGAGTCAGGATTAACATTCTTATGCAAATAAATCAACTCAAGTGAAATGTCCAAGTGAAATGCAAATAACTCAAAGGATGTTTGAGATTCCATCCTTTAAGGATCCATGGAACTATCTACATACACGATACAATATGTTGTATAGATATTGTCCACAGTAAATTAAAGTATTAAAATAGCGTTAAGGCGTTACCAATATACCCCTTAACATATTTTTATATAAATATCGTAGTTTATACAGATACTATAAGCTCCACTAAATCGGTGGGATATTCAGTGAGGTACGATACAAATCAAAGTCGTAGTGGGCTCGATAAGGCATGTGAAAAGGCACGAGAGGCAACGTCCAGGGTAGGATACTACCATTTGTGGAACTGGACTGGTGGTAATGCATAGCAGCTACTACCACCTACCTCGAGACACACTCCCATAATCAAAGGTGCACCCAATCAAATCACCAAGTAATAGATATGGTATTGAAGAAGCGTGCTCGATCGAAGGTGAGACCTCGCTTGGCCTGGCGTGGCTCATGTTTTAGTCATATCAAGCTGACCCGAGGGGTCAAGGCTGCGTTCATACCTCATACCGACGTTCGTCAAACCATCCTACTTCGTTCTGGATTCTCCACCACGTGCATAGTCGTTAAAGTGGTTTTCGGTATTGGCAGAGAGTATCACAATATCCGATCCCGGTCTCTTTAACAACCAAACGCTTATTTCACACCGTGGTCAATTTCATTTCAAACAGTTCATACTACATATCAAAATATCATATTCATTTCAAAATCATATCACTTTTGACATCATATTCACTTTCGAAATCATTATTCACTTTAAATCTTATTCATTTCCAAAATCATAACCACAAATAGGTTAAAACATCATATCAAAGTATTCACTTATAAATCCATTAAATCTAAATCATAACAGTTCTAACTTAAACAGTTTGAATATTGAAAGTAATTTATATATTAGAATAGTTATACATTAAAAATAGTTTATATTCAAAAATAGGTTATAGATTAAAATAGTTTATATATTGAAATAGTTTATATGTTTAAAAGTGTTATATCGAAAATAGTTTCAAATTAGAATTGTTTCTTCCAATTTTACTAATCAATTCAAATCAACTTTAGTTTCGAAATTCAATTCAAATTGATTCACAGTTCAACAATTTCAATTAAAAAGGTTAAAGGTTCAATTCAAATTCCAATTAAAAATCATTTTGAATTTATATCGTTTTCAAATCCAAGTTTGAACTACAAATTTAAACCACTTCCCATTTCAATTGGTTTCAAAGTTTAAATATTTAAACAATTTACAATAACTCAATTTGATAAGTTTAATTTATATTTCAAAATTAAACTTTAATTTTATTAAATTAAATCTAATTATTAAATATATTTTATTTTATTAAATCTTATTTTACATATTTATAAATAGTAAAACTATAAGTAAAATTTTAAAATTTACATTTGCAAAACTTAACTTATAACTTCAAATTTCCAAACATATGATTTAAAAATCTAAGTTTTACACATATTAAATTAAAACTACTATTTATCTATTCCGTTGTTTACTATTGTATTACTCCGTGTCCGTGATTCCGCGATTGATTTATTTACTATATATGATAAGTATATCCAAATATAAATTAACTATCTGTTGTTTGGGCAATTCAACTCTGATATGTGTGGATTATTGTCGATTTGAATGGTTTGAAATAGCAGGTCGTTACAGGTCCTGATGGATTTTCTATTTTCTTTTACATAACACTTTGGGATGTTTTAAAATTCAATTTAATTAGCATGTTTAATGAATTCTATAATGGGAAATTACAATTAGAGAGATTAATTTTGCAAACGTAATTTTATTGCGTAAAAAGCCAATGCTAATAGTTTAAAATATTTTGGACCTATTTCTTTAATTAACTACTCTGTTAAAATTATTTCAAAAGTTTTAGCCAATAGACTTAACACAAGAATAAATGATTTAATTGATTGATCACAACCTGCTTTCATAAAGGGTAGAAATATTAGTGATGGGGCGACTGTTGTTCAAGAACACATTAATCATTATTGTAAAAATAATATTACATGTGCTCTGCTAAAACTAGACTTAACTTTCGATTCGGTTGATTGGGCTTTTCTATTTGAAATGTTATTATCTAGAGGTTTTATCATAAATGGATTGGTTGGATTTTTTACTTTGCTTAAAACTGGTAACTCTAGTATTATGGTTAATGGTATTTTAGGGAATAAAATTCAATCTAAACGAGGTTTAAGGCAGGGTGATCCTTTATCGTCTCTTTTGTTTAACTTAGCCGCAGATGTTTTAGCTATGATAATTAAAAAAGCAGTAAGTAATGGTTCTTCAGGGTGTGTTGGTTGTGAAATCTCTTGCAGCGGTCTTTCTGTTCTTAAATTATGGATGATACCTTGCTATTTACCTCCTATTTGCCTAATCATGTCATTACTCTTGATTTATTTTATACAGCTTTGAACTTCTTTGAGGGCTAAGAATTAATTTTGATAAAAGTTCTATTTTAGTATTAAATGACGTTGATAAGGTTGAAGGTTTAGTTGCTAATACACTTAATTGTAAAACTATGACTCGATTATCCTAGGTTTTTGATCAGACAAATTAAACTTAAGCATGACGACTGATTAATTATAATAGATAAGATTAAAAATATAATTTCTAATTGAATGGGAGGTTTTTATCGAGAGCGGGTATATAAGTTCTTATCAACTCTGTTTTATCAGCTCTTCCAATCTATTGGATGTCTATGCATCTTTTTCCAGATTGGGTGATTTATAAAATTGATAAAATAAGAAGGGACTTCTTATGGAGTGATGATAATTCCAACAGTAGTCTTAAATGTTTAGTCAATTGGAAAACAGTTTGTGAATTGAAAAAGGAAGGTGGTATAGGAGATGTTAATTTACGTAACATGAATTTATCTTTATTAGGGAAGTGGTTATGGAAATTTAAGGATATAAATGATAATTCTATTTGAAAAGAAATTATTTCTAAGCATTACTATAATGGTAGTAATAATTTATACCAAATTATACATACCGTAATAAATAAGTTGTCTAATTTTTGGAAATCAGTTTTAAAATGTCATGAGATTTTAACCTTGGTACTAATACAAATGTTCATTCAGGAAATAATACTTCTTTTTGGCCGACCATTGGATTTATGTTATTCCTCTTAGGATAGCATTTAAAGAGCTTTACGAAATTTGTAACTTTAGAAATGCTTTAATTTTAGATGTTTTTTCTTCTGATAATGACCCCCCTTGGAATTTTAGTTTTAATAAAATTTTAGAAGGTACAACTCTTAGGCAACTTTCTCCGCTTTATGCTAGATTGAATTTATGTAATATTGATAATGAAAATGATAACATTAGCTGGCAATGAGATAAGAGTAAGAAATTTACTTCTAATTCTTTTTATAAATTTCTTAATTTCTCGGAAGTAGCTAATAATTCTTTTAAATTTATTTGGAAATCAAATGCTTCTCCTAAATCTAAAATTCATATGTGGTTAATCATGTATGGCAAACTTAATACTATAGAATTTTTAAAAAGAAAAAAAATGCAAATTAATAATAAATGTTCTTTTTGTAATCTATATCTTGAAGATATTAAACATGTCTTTTATGATTACGTGGATACATACTACATTCTGAATAATACTCTCAAAATCTTTAACTTTAATTTTACAACTAAACCCGATTACTATTGGAATAATTTAAGAATTAAGTTTAAAAAGGAAAATAGATTTTTACTTGATACTTTATTCATTATAATTTGTTAGTATATTTGGTTTAAGAGAAACCAGAGACTTTTTAATAATAATAATAGTCATTTTAATAAATTGGTTTTTATAATATCATCATTTTGTTTTAATTGGATCTCAAATCCTAAATATAGATTAGCTAAAAATAATCATTTCAAAGAATATCTAAATAAGGTTAGTAATAGTATTAAGATTTTTAAACATAATAATAATATTTTAAACATTAATAGTTATAACATTAACATTTTTTTTAATTTGAGTGATGCTTTTACTTATTATCGTAATGTCCTTTTGATTAAAGGAGCATAGGGATAATTTTTAAATTGTTTTAATTTATAGGAATTTAACATTTTATTTTGTTAATCTTTTGTGTATCTTTAGAGTTGGTTAAGATGATGCATTATGAGTTTGGATTCCTTTTAAGTATGCTTCTTTGCTTTCCGTCTTATAATTTTTGATATAGTATTAATACTTTTACTTTATTAATACATATATATATATATATATAAATTTCATTTATATACATATATATGTATTACTCTTATAACTTCATTCGGTTCCATTTATAGATATAGGTTTAGGCCAGAAATGGTACTAGAGTACTACTTATAGGTTCTCAGGATTGCTGCTGATAGGATTTTAGCGAGACGTTCATTCTGGACCTTCCGCTTTCATAGGGAGGAGTTCTTATACGTCTCCAGTGTGGCCCTCTTCATTTAGGATCATATGCATTTACAGTGAGGCATTCTTTCCGGTGCTTCCACATCGACAGAGTGGCGTACTTCATTTTGAATCATTCTTATTTGCAGCGAGGCGTTCATTCTAGATGTAACAACCCGGTATTTCGCATCAATTGATAATTGACATTAAACGATTAATATTTTCGCTAATTACCAATTGAAGTTTTTGTTTTTTAAACTGATTTAAAATTCTTTTATAAAAACTTTGGGGCCAAGGAAACTATGTTTGCCCTGGCCTTCGGTTAGCCGGTTTTATAAGTGGTCGTTATGGTGACGTTTCTTTGCGACGTTAATGGTGACGTTTCTGCTTTTGGCGATTTCTGCTTTTGGCGAACGTTCCCGCTAGCGTACT
The DNA here is from genome assembly GCA_030765085.1 of Allium cepa. Classification (NCBI taxonomy): domain Eukaryota; kingdom Viridiplantae; phylum Streptophyta; class Magnoliopsida; order Asparagales; family Amaryllidaceae; genus Allium; species Allium cepa. Next base: position 948,782,056 of record CM060934.1, on the reverse strand, counting down.
TTGCGAGCCCGTTTCTTCCATCCCTCGTTCCCTCTCTTCTCTCCATGCTTTCCTCTCATATTCCGCTGTCTCTCCCTGTAGCCCCCCTTTTTCAGCCCCTTCATCTACTCGTTCTGGAAGGTCATTTAGGAAGCCTGTGCCAATGTCGCTGTCGCTCTGTGAATCTGAATTTCCTCCGCTGCCGCCTGCGAAATCCTCTGTTCGATCTGCTATTGGTTGCGCTCGTGATAGTATGGCGCGTATTGGTTGTGAGGATAGTAATATTTGTCGACCAGTTGGTGGTACTTCGTCTAAGGATGTGTTAGATTTAGTTGCTTTTGGTGTGAATGGTGACGATAACGGTGGTTTTGGTAGTGCGTTGAATCCTGATGCTGATGAGAATTTCGGTTTTGCTCATTGCACATCAGGTGTTTGTCCAAATGATACTGAGAATAACTTTCCCAAGCCCTCTGTTTTGAATACTGCTGAACATTTGCATGCTGCCTCCTCGCCTGCTAGAGGCAATCCTCCCTTTGTGGAGGTGATTCCTCCAGCCGCCCTTTCCCCGGCTGCATCCAAAACTTGGTCATCGCTCTTTACATCTCTGTCCCGTAACGCGGGTGTTTATGAACCAGTGGAATTTGAAATCGTTGAGGAAAATGGCGTGATGATCCCTTCGCCGAATGTTTTGCAAGCTGGTATTGACTATTGGTCAGAATATTTGGTTGGTTTCTTCTTGGACCCAAAGCAACGTCTATGCGACGCGGCTTCTGTTTGTCGTAGGGCTTGGAAGCTTCGAGGGAATCTTCGTGTGAAGCTGGTTGACACTATGTATTTCCTGTTGTTCTCTTCCTCTGAGGATCACTGTCGTGTTCTTGAGGCTGAGCCATCTTTTTTTGATGGGAAACCGTTTATTATTACTCCTTGGTCTCCTACGGTCGCTAGTGCGCGTGAACAGATGCGGTCTATCCCTGTTTGGGTTTATTTTTCTCAAATTCCTTCTGCACTACAGCCGCTGCTTGGTTTGAATTGGCTAGCATGCAATGTTGGAAAATTGAAATGTTTTGATGCTAATACTGTTGCGCGTGATAAGCTGGTGTATGCTAAAACGCTGATTGAGATTTCCCCCCGTAAGCCTCTCCCTACCTCTATTCCTGTTCAGCTAGCTGTTGGCCATGTGGTGGATGTCCGTGTACGTTATGGTTGGGTGCTGGACATTTGTTCCTCTTGTCTCTCCTTTGGCCACTTGGTATCTGATTGCATGCATACTGCTGTTTCTGCTGCTGCGCCTAAGATTCCTCTCCCTCGGCCCCAGCTCAGGAAATGGGTTCCCAAAGTCCCTCCTGTTCCTCCGTTACTTGTTCCTGGATCTTCGTCCTCTCCTGCTCGGCCTTCATCCCCTCCTCCTCCCATTGCCCCTATTATTGTTTCTGCAGACTCCTCTCCTGCTCTGGATCTTGCTACGTCTATGTTGTCTATCGTTTGGGATGAAGCTGAGAGATGTTGGGTTGATCGTCTGTCCGCTTTGCGATTTGACCCCGTTGATGGTTCCTATTATAGATTTGTATCTGGAGATCCTTCGGATCATCGTCGCCTTTATTATCGCCCTACTGGTGATTCCCTGGTTCTTGATTTGGATGGATCTTATGCTGAGTTAAATTCTATTATGCTTGCTGATTTTACTTGGGATCGATCTTTTATTTACTCTTCTGATGCTGAGATTTATGATCCTTCTCTTGCTCTCCTGTTTCGCCCCTATTATGGTATTCTTGGGAACGCCTCTTTGGCTTCTTCCAAGGTGGTTGCTGATGTTTGTCTTTCTACCTCTTCGGAGGAGTCTTTAATTGATTGTTGTTAGCTGTAGTTGTGATATGTCTGTCACACTCCTGTGCTGTATTTCTTATTTCTTTGTAGTTAAGGTGCCTCTGCCTTACTCCTGTACTTCATATTTTTATTACGTTCGTAATAAAAAGTGGACGGTCCACTATAAAACCGGCTGGCCTTGCCAAAAAAAAAAATTCTTTTATAAAATTATTAAAAGGAATTGTGGGCTTTGAATTAAATAGTGGCCCATGTTTTAATTGTGGCCGTGAAAATTTGTAAAGCAAATAACCCCTCCCCTTTTCAATCCATTCGACCTGTTTCCCCCTCTTCCTTTTCATTTTTTTTTCAAACCCTAAGCATATCATACGAAAATAATGGCGGCCCCGTTCGTTCTCATTTCAAAATCAAATTAGGGTTTCGTTCGTTCTTAGCTTTGCTCGTCTCTGTGATGCTTCGATTTGGCGACCCAGGTGAGTGACCCTCACATCTAGTTCAGCTAAGTACTTTGCTTCGTGTTTGATTTGATTTCGTCGCTGATGTTTTTCTGACTTGATTTTTAACTGTTTTGATTTCCTGTTCACGTGGTTATCTCGGCACGGTTTTCATTTGGATGTTGATGATTTCATTGATTTTCCCATTTCGTATAAACTAATACTAGGATTTGGCCACTCGCGTATAATGCCTTTGGTCATTTGAATGGATTATATTAATTTTATGGGAATATTTTGGGTATGGTACTGTCTTGATATGAAACGGCTACCTACAAGCATTGTTCGACATTGATTTCTTTAAGCTTTGACTGTGCACTTGCTTTGAGAATTTGATTTCTGGTTACGTTCCAGTTTTCACCCTTGTTCAGGCTTTGGTCATACGGTGTTGCTTGAAATTGAACTTGAATTTTGTTGTCTGTTGTAGTTTTACTTTACATTCGTGTGCTTGCTGTCCCACTTACTTATACACAGTTGCATTCGTCATTTTTTGTGTACACTACTTTATTTGGTTCACCTGAACTTTGAACCGATCCAGTGAGTTGTTAAATACTTTTGCATCTGTTGTCATAATTGTTGGCACTGCTAGCATTACATATGTGCACTTATATGTGTCCTCATTTGTATACATGAATCTGGTATGACTCGAGCATTGCCTCTTCACTGCATATGTTTTGGGTCACTATTGCATTCAGTAGACTTTTCATTTGTTTGCATTTATATGCACTCTTGTAGACTTTGATTGTTCGATCATTGTCCTTACTCTCTGCATATTGAAGTCATCAGCATTGCCTCATTTGTGTAGTAAGTTGCTGTCTTGTATATGAATGGTTCTGCACTTCATGTTGTTAGTATATATGTACACAAGTGTGCATGCTTATTCTGCACCACTTGTATACTATCAGTGCCACTGCCTGTTTCAATACGCATATGGTTTTGAGCTGTAGCCTCGACTCTGTCCACTGTTTGGTTCAGGTAGTATTCACTTGCATACAAGTTCATCATGTTGTCGCTGCATATTACTTCGAGTCAGGTGATAATTTTGCACCGCTTCATTTGATTATGTAATGTTGCATCACTTGATATTGTCCTGTTCCCTGACTTTTGTTGCCTCTGCACATGTTACACTGAGTAGATGTCAACTGCATCACCATATATCTGTTGCAATTCTGTCCACTGCCATGTCATGTTGTACATGCTTATAATCAAATTGAGTATGATACTTGGTCGTGATATCACTGGTGTACTTGAGTGTGCACTGTGCATACTGCTTGACCATTTTTGCTGTGTTGATCATGTTTCTGGTGCCTGCATCATCCTTTGTTGTATAAACTGCTGTTGGTCTTGGATTTGTGGTAATTACATTTGTATCACTTGGTAGCATCAAACTTGAGTCATTTGTTGTTAGCTTTGAGCATGTTTGAATTGACTGTGTCATTTGCTTATGCTATTCATTGATCTGGACTGGCAGTTGAGTTGCTTACTTCATGTCGCCTTGACTTTGGTTGTTGCATTGTGTTGAGTCATGATTGCAGTGACTTGACCTTTGCATTCCGTTTATTTTCCGACACTTCACCTGAGTTGAACCCGTCCTTTTATTTTGGGTTTGACCTTGTGCCCGGTTGTGTACATCATCACTGTAGTGGCAAGGTAGTGCACGCAAGCGTGAACTGCAGCTACACGAAATTGAGTTTTGGGTACCTTATCGCTGTAGTGGCAAGGCAGTCCACGCAAGCGTGAACTGCAGCCACACGTTATTGTTTTTATTGATATCCTATTTTGTTTTGATTTATGGATCTTTTGCGTATTCCATATGCTGTAGTGGCGAGGCAGTGCACGCGTGCGTGTACTGCAGCCCTACCCTTATTGTTATTTTAATTGATATTTCAATTGTTTGAACTGTTTCGTTTATTCAATTCAATATGATTTGAATTGTATTTTGATTGGTTTAATTTGATGATTTTTGTTGTTAATTGCTGATTTGGCAATTTTGATGTTTTCTAAATTATCTTCATGGATATTCTTTTTACTTATCTTTGTTGATGATTTGAATCTGCTGATTGTTGTTTAACACTGTTACGTGTTATATTTATCGTTATCCGATTTCTTTATTTAAAGATCGGATAGACGAGACTTATTGTGACTGTCGTCTATTCATTATTTAATTATTATTGCTTCTGTGCACTAATAACTGAGTTTGAATTAGACTGACCCGTGTATTATTTTCTTTTGAATTTAATACTCCGGTCAGACCTGAGTTATTTTAGGTTGTAGATATCTTTCTTTGGGTTGCTGCTAGAGCTATAAAGTCTTTTCATAACTTTTGAAGTTGTCGTGTCACAGTATAGGTTGATATGTATTCATGTATATTAGTCGATAATGTACTTGTATATATATAACTTCCTGAGTCGACTTTTGTAGTTGTATCATATGTACTGTATCACGTGTATTGTAACCGACATCAGTTAAATATATATATATATATATATAAAAGACTTTTGTTATCTGTGTTCCGCATTTATTTATATTATCTGTGTTATTATTATATATTATGTCCTAAACTAATATAGCCACTGTGTTGTAGCTTTGAATTTGCATCGGTATGTCGGATTTCCTCCTGAAATAAAATGCATCTTTTACTATCTGACATATTGGCGCTCGCACAAAGCAATTACACGGATGGTCACTCCTCAACAGCCTTATTCTCCACGCTAGTTGACAACATTACACCGTAGTGTTCTTGGCAAGCGTGGGTATAGAGGTGGGGCGTCACACTAGATTTCCCGTGTTTACATCGAGACATTTTCTCTCTCAACTGGAGCTTTCTTTAGATGTCATCCTCACTGAGTTGCTTCATGGTTTTTGGGTACTTCTAACACCTCATTACGGGCGGTGGCCTTGCTGGAGCTCGATAATGAGTTGCTTCAGTGATAACCTTGCTAGAGCTCATTCTAGTTGTACTTGAGTCTTCTATATTGTTTTGTGTATTTTGATTAGCTAGCTACCTGCTACATGTTGGCAGCATTTTTATTTCAGTGTTATACACACACACACATGTGTGCTCTCCTCTACTTTACAGGATCACACATTTTTCTCAAAAATATAAATAAATTATACTAAATTCAAATATGTTATGAAAATTATATTTAATATTTTATAAAATTATAAAAGTTGTAAAGAAGCTCTTGGCCATAAATAAAAAATTAATTTTTTATTTTTAAATTAATTACCTAATTTTGACCAAAAATAGAAAAATTATTTTTTAATCAAAAAATTGTTAAATATTTTTTTAAGTATAAAATATCATTTAGGATTTACTGGTAATTTAAAATTAGAAATAAATTTTCAAAATTAATTTTTAATTAATATTTTATCAATTTTAGAATAGATATTTTGTTTTGATAGCAAAAAATTAAATTATTTGCTAAGCTATGCTCGAGGCCTAGTATTTCACATTTATCTAAAATATTTTTCGCGTTTTATTAATATATATGTAATTATATTTTGTTATGCATATATTAGTATGTGTATTTAAATTAACAATATATATATATATATATATATATATTAAAAAAATTCTAATATGTATATGTATTGCTTATAGCTTTATAGTAAAAAAAATTCTTAATACTTATAAATAATTTCTTTGTATTTAAATAAATCTATAAATATACTCATATAAAATTATTTAAACAAAACTTATATGGATACATACATATTTATTTATAATACTTATATATAAATAACAGTGTATAGATATATTTACATACATATATTTGGACAACATACACTTGCATATTGGATGAGCTAACGTGTCCATTGCGATATAAATCCCAACGTCTATACATGGGCATGTTATACTTTTAATGTATTATATGTTACATATGCACATACATGACACACCCATACATATCATAATGTAAATTGAATAAAACTATATAATTTATAAATTTAAATAAAATAGAGATTTTAAACAAAATTTAGAAATGTTCTAAATTATGTTAGACTTCATAGGCCCAATAAAGGTCTAATAGAGTGAAAAAATTTGAAATTCATCCATAACTTTCAATAGGTGCTGGCCTAGTTCGAATAATAATGTCAGAGCCTGAAACAACCCACACTTCAGTGGGCCTAGATTTTTTGCAAACTCGAAAACCTAGGTCCACTAAAATACAGATTGTTGGTTTGGTATCCTACAAAAGAGAAATTATATCAGAGCACTAATGGTAATAACTCACAGTGGAAATAAGTATATATAATAAATTATAATAATTACTAACCTATAATTGACATCTCAAATGTCAAGGGCCTCAGTCAGACAACAACTCCAAACAATACCAGTACCCACCCTTCTAAATCAAGTGGTTTATAATGAGGAGGGAGTCAGAACAACATTCTGGTGGCTGGTAAATTATACATCTTATACATAACACTAGCTTATGCTAATTGTTCATTATTATTTGTTATGTTAGATTTTATCACTAGTCGCTATGACTCCATCACTACATACGAACAGTTCCATCTACCTCCGGTAGATTTATATCTATATATAAATATATATCCCATCGTCCACAGATGGACCTAGATACTATCCCCACTAGTATCTACCGCTCGACATCTCGTAAGGATCCATCACATTGTTGCATCATAATCATCGAATCACTCAAGAAAATCCTATAGTGCTCGCCGATGACCTTTACTCCATTAGGTCCTTTATTCTTCGAGGATTTTCACCCTTGTCTGCTTCATATATCATGGATTTTCGGCCCCACGCACCTCTACCTCATCCTTCTTTTGAGGGAATCTCTATATGGGTTAACTATCCTTACCCTATCAAACAAACTAACAAACAACTGTGGCAGTGCTTTACCCAAATGAATCAGTCCTGATAGGTGGAAGAGATCAGTTAGGTGTGACCCTATCCTTTCCATTGAGTGTAAGGGACCGATGACAAGCTCGCTAAATATGCAATTCCTACCCTTTGTTTTGGTACCCATGCACGCTAGCCCTGCGCGCGCTATTTCATAAGTGTGATCTCGTCCATCGTCCATTTAGAATGCATAGTGCAATCAAGGCAATACCCTCCTCTAAAAATTTTTAAAGCAGATTACTCTACAGTGCATGTACAGTCTCGCCATCTGCAAAAGGCCTGCCTACAATTACGAAGGTTCCATTCTAAGCACTAACATATTCTAATGACTCTCTCCTTTCTATACTTTATATATTAAATTATAGTTTTCCACGCCTGTTATAAGTGCATATCCAAGGCTATATATATACATATTTCATGGTCATGTATATTCATTCTTCTTACACTTTCTTCATTGCCTCTATATCTTTTATGTTTGACCTTAGGTATTCATTTTACTCCGCGTTTAACTTTTTCTTTATCAAATTCATTTACCACTTCCTGTGTCTAATTATCAATATCGTTGCTACTACATCCATTAGTTTCAACTTTGATTTCTATTCCACTTTATCTGCTATTCCTTTTTATTCTTTCCTATAACTTCGCACTTTCTATTTCATTACTTCCCATTTTATTAACCTTCTTATTTCATTGTTATCTTAAAATTCCACTCTTGGGATTTACTGTATTTTAAAAGATTGGAATTAAACTTTATAAATTAATTGTTACACAATAAATTTTCGTATCTTATCTGTGACGATCGAGATTTTTCGACCGTGGAAAATTGACATTAATACATTCTCTATATAGAATGCTGGGTAATCAAGTGTCGGAAATTCCAGATCATTAAGGATTAAGAAGAAAAGTGATAGAAGAAGAAATATAAATAACGGCAACTAGAATCTCACAATCGATGTGGAACAAAATATGATAGATAATAACAGATTTTATATAAAAGAATCTGTAACTAACAATATACGTACAAATTATCATAGTACAGCCATCAACATAGAAATTTGGACATTTATATATCTTGTCCTTAAATTGCTGAATATATAGCCTATAATACACAACGGAATATAACCAAGTATGCGTAATACGTCTCTATCATCTAGCTCACCTATTGAGCTCCATAGCACCTAACCTGAATCTGTAATAGTTGGTCTGACCCGAGCATTACAACAAAGTAACCCCTGAGTCAGTCTGGAAAATCAGCGTGAGTAAATACACTTAATTTGAATTATTATTAATTTCAAAATCCCTTGAATACAAAGGTATCTTGTAAGACCACGTCACACATAAACATGATAGGTTTTTCCCTTACGATAACCAAAATATTTTGTACAAAATTCCATGATACTAAAATGGTGTCTAAGTATAAATACTTATTAAATAGTCGAAATTGTTAAATTAATCAAATTCCAGCATACTGGGTTCTACAATCAACATCGTAAAGGTTCGTGGTGGATATTGGTTCGATGTGGTTTCAGATAGTGCAGGTATCCGATCACTGTCTCATTGGATCCAAACGATAATTTTTAAAGTCCAAGTCATTTAAACAACAATTTTCACAATCAGGGTGTTAGTATTTACATATGGAAATTCATCACATATGTTTACTTTATCAAAACCAGTCCATTGAGATTTATTTGCTCGTACTCATTTCATTTTTCCTGAAACTGGAATAGTGTTTAATACAAGTCGATTTATTTCAAATAAAACATGTCAACATTTTATTCTATTTACTTTAAATTTGTTTGACTACTTAATAACATGGACAATAGATAATTGAAATCAGTACCCAAGGAAGATATCAGTCAACATATAGATCGTTAACTTCAACCGGCAATTAATAGTTGATATTAAATCAATTTATAATTCAGAATTGAATTAGTTATCAATTAACAGAGCCGAGTTATGTATCTTAATCCAGATTACTTGATAATTAAGGAGATCTAAATAATATATTTTTAGTTAATTAAAATCAAATAGTCCATTGAAAATTACTTGATCAGTAACCTATAATTAATAATCATGAAATTTCTTATATATTTTCTTTCCTTTGTTTAAAATCCTCTGCATTGCAGAAGTCTTGAAGATATTGGTTCATATAAGAATACTCTGCATTTAGGCCTCGATGTAAAAATCGGCTCATCGATTGCATTTGAGATGAAGTGGATATACTGCTTCAAAATTATGGGACCTTTGACAAATTAGTTAATTAATAACCCAACCTATATCAACTATCACGGCCTACCAAGCTAAACCCAACCCCAAGCCAAAGGTTATCAACCCGATCCAAACCTTCTTCTTTTCTTTCCAGTTCCCACACTCCTATCTTATTTGAACATCAAGGAACGTGAACGAAAGGGTGCACATGCACAGGACCTCCAATAACCCATCCTTGCCGCCGACCATCCACGTAAGTTCGCCCATGTCTCCACGTCACAGCTGGCCACCTAGGACCCACGACGATGCTTCAGTTCAAAATCGAACATCCAGACCCAAACCTAAACTACCCATGCCACTTAAACTCCTCGCTCCACCACCTACGACCACCATCACCCACCAGATTTCACCCTTATCTCCGCCATCATTACCTCTTCCCTTTTCCCCCTATGCGCACGCCCATACCTTCCTCTTCTCTTCGCTATTGCCCAGAACCCGAAACCCAAGAACAACCTTCCTAAAACCCTAAAACTACCTTGACCAACCCACACACCCACCTAGAAACCACCGCTTCATTTTTCCTTGATGCGCCTTCGACCAACGCTCCTCCATGCCAAACACCAGGCCACGACATCGCCTACGTCATCGGAATTCGACCAAATGCCCAATTCTGATTAACTCCACCTTTCTCTTCCCACAAGCCACTAAAAACCCTCAAATCACCTTTAAAAATCGAGTTTTCCAACCACTATCTCGACTGTATGATCCATTATTTAAATTATGATGGTCGAAACTCATCCTAATCGAACCACTTGCCGTTATCTGAGTTTTTCTCCCTCTCTACTTGATGAAATTTTTATTAAAACAATATATACCCAAAAACAAGAAACTTCCTTTTGGAATAAAGAGTTAAAACTAAGTGGTTGATGAGATAATGATGTTTGAATTGTGAAGTTTAACTATTTTATCTAAGTAACATGAACAGAGAAGAATAGAAGGAACACAGTGTTGAGTTGCAGGTGAACTACCATGTCAAACACACGTATATAAAAGCATGTGTACATATTAACTCATGTATTCTTGACATAAATAAGGATTCATTCAAGATCACAGATATATCATGACCAGTAAACAAAATTTAGATGTTTTACTCACTGTTTAAAGAAATGAATCCTGCTCTATTTATACTCCTGCTTCGAGCTTTAACGCTTAGCCTATCTTCTTTTAATTCAATGGTAGCACTATGCTATTATTGTATATACATGTATATGTGTAAACAACAACTAGCATAGCTTCATATTTATAGAAGAAGTGAGGGAGATCATGAGGCAGAATGGTGGCTGTAGTGTTTTCATGTATAGGTCATATTTTTTTCTTTTCACTTTATTGGTTGATGTGATTTTATATATTTGATTTGATTTTTATAAGTTGATTTGATCTGTCATGGTGATTTGAATTCATGTGTGGTTTGATTTGAAATTTTTGTAGGCTTGAATTTGAAATTGACATGATGATGTTTTCCTATGTATATATATATATATATATACATGCATATATATAGATATATATACGCTTACATGCACATATTCCCATCACTTATATATACATATACATATACATATACATGCATACATTCACATATACATATTTATCCTATCATACTTGCATATATATATATATATATGTATGTATATATGTATATGTATATGTATATGTATATGTATATTTCCATACATACTAGATTTTATAAACATACACCCATATATACGTATAATCATAAGTTTGAAATTTGTCATTATGAAGTTTATACATTTATGTATATATTTATTTGCATATACAATAATTTTTAAACATATAATCATACATATAAACTTATTTTTTATTTATTTTATGTTATGAATTCTTTTAAAAATTCTGTTTTTTTTAAAATATCATGAACAGTTCCCGTAGGTTGAGCACATATTTCAAGGAAATAACGAATAGCAGGAATGGTTAAATAAGTTTTATTTTTCATTGGATCATAAAAACATGTATATTTTTGTCATAAAAGTGGAGCTTGTGTATATTTGCATATAGATATATAAATATTTTATCACAAGTTTAAATGTTGAAGTGCGTGTGTGTATATATATAGTATAGTTTTTTTTTCAAATTTTACAGATTCAGACATTTTAAATATCAGAAAATTTATCTATTTGACTTATAAAAATTTATATTATAATAATTAAAATTAGTTAACTATCCCAACATTAGATGGCTAAAAATCCAGGTCCTTACATCATCCAAAAGAGGTGGTTTGTCGGTGTTTGTGATTATAGGGAATTCTTTAATTTATTGAAATAGGCTTTAATTTATTGAAATAGGCAGCATAAAATATGGTAATCATCCTTTTTTTGTACATCTCTTTCTTTTAGAAGCATGTATTTGTTCCTTGTCTTTTCAAACATCACATTTTTGTTAAATTTAGACGTGATAATGTAACAACCCGATATTTTCAGCCATTCGCATCCACGCATGTCGGACTTGAATTGCTCAAAATACCGCATTGTAAATAAATTGGAGCAAATGAAAACAATCACAGAATCACAGACACAGAAATACCAGAATAACTCGCAGCGGAAATTAAAATACCATAGTAGTTCATGAAGCTACTATAACAAAATCTCAAAACAAAATACATAATATCAGTCTGAAAAACATATACAATAGAAATCTCAAATACATATGGGTTTATAAATACCAGAGCTGAAATAGAACAACTGAACTGAAACAGAGAGATAACTAGATAAGCAAAAATCTCCAGCGATTCCTAGCTTCAGAAAAAGAAATCCAAAGCTAAGCTGTAAATACTCAGGCCGACCCGAGCATAAAGTAAAACACAAAACACTGGAGTCAGGACATACATACTTATATAATGTAAACCAACTCAAGTGAATTGTAGTAGCAATGCACAATTACTTGAAGGACGCTTGGGATCGCCCATCCTCTAAGGATCAGTTAAACCATAAATTAAATATATCCGTGGTTAAAATTCCAAATTGGTATTTTATACTTCAAAAATCAAATCATTTAAAATTCAATATCATTTCAAAATATCAAAATATCATATCTTTCCAAAACCACATTCATTTTTATTTAAATTAAATACCATTTCAAATCACATTTCAAAATGGTTTATATTTCAAATCAAAATATACCATTTAAATAATTTAAAAATGAAGTTATTATATTTAATATTCAAATATTCAATTCTCAAAATTGTACCATTTTCATAATTCATTTATTCACTTCAATTTATTAAAACAGTGAAATTTCAGTTTTCGCAGCATTTAGAAAATGCTACAAAAAATTTACATTTGAAAACAATTCATTTTAACAAAGATAGCATTTACAGAAATGCAGTAATAGGTTTTAGTTTAGTTTCTACAACTACAACACTTAAAAGTGCTATAATAGCCCTTAGTTCAATTTAGTCTTTTAGTTCATTTATATCAGTTACAAACATTTACAAAATGCTCTAATCTCTTTTACCTCAAAAGTGATAGCATTTCTGAAATGCTGTTAAATTAAATTTCAAATTTTCAATGCAATTTCATAAACAATTAAATTAAATTTAAATCATTTTAAACTTACAAAAATCATATATTTTACTTTTAAAAACAATCATTTAAATATCCTTTAATTTATGATTATATAAAGTGTGATTTTCATAAAAAAATCAATTTTTAATAATTTACTTATTAAATTAATGCACAATTTTATAAAATTTCATTTACTTTACATTTTAATTAAATTTACCATTTCATAAATTAAATTTAAATTCCATTTTATTTTTCTTAACTTAACTTTTATTTTTTAAACACATCTCACAGTTTCTAAGTTAAATTATATTTCAAATTTCAAATTTAAACATTTATTTATTTAACTAATTTTAATTTATAGAAAATCAATAACACTTTATAAAATCATTTTAAATTCAAATTTAAATCAAATTATCATATTTTATTACTTAATTTAAACTGCATTTATAAATAAAATCATAAATTCTAAAATTAACTTATATTTCAAATTCTACTTTTCCATTTATTTATTTCAGTTATTTAACTCGTAGACAATCTCTAATATTAAAAAAAAACATTTTAATTAAATTTAAATCAAAATATCATAATATTTACATTTTTAAAATATTTTAAAATTTTTAGAAAAATATATATTAACCACGGGTCTGTATGAAATTTTTAAGTCAGGGAATACGGATAATATATCATTTCAATCCGCAGTTTATAAAGAAATTCCGGGTTTGTCATTTCAAACCCAAAATCCCAAGTAAAATGAAATAAATAAAAATCATTCAGGCCTATCATTTCAGCCCATAATGATTTTTGCATATTCTAAAGTGCGCTCGGGCATGTATCATTTCAACCCATAGTGATTCTATTCTACAGGGAACTTACAGTTTGATAAACTGATATAAATAAACAATATAGCATTATATAACAGTAACAGATAATATGACAGGTGTATAAACATGATGATCATCGTATAAATCATATCACAGGCAGTTATAACATGATAATATAATTTACAGATTCAAGTGGTGTCAATTTACTAATTATATAAGTACAAAATGTTTGGTGAGAAATACTCACCTCTACAAGCTGGAGATAACAAATTCAGACACACAAACAAAGACCCGGAAAGCACGAAAGCACGACTACGATTCAAGTGAGGTGTGAGCAAAGTGATTATCTTGTACATATCAAACAAAACAAGATATTGAAACATGAATGACAACCCAAAATATGACATTAAACAATCTAGAAATAATGCACAACAAAGAATCAAACAACTTGCCTATGCTTTCGCAAATACTGTGCTCGGCCTAGGGTTTGAAATGCATGGCCATAGTGCTGTGGATGAGTCAAGTATGGGTCCATATAGCGTCGGCCTAGCTTGAGGTATGAAGAGTGGAAGTTGTTTATGTGATTAATGGCATGAACATACAAAGCCAAAGCAACAAAGGCAATTTGTCACAACTACAAGGTTCGGCCATGGCCTTATGTGGCACGGCCATGACTGGTGGAGGTCATGGGATGGTGTGGAAATGGCCTAGGGTTAGGTAGGGGCTGGAGAATGTGGTGCAAGTGGTGGCTGAGAGGGTGTATGGAGTGGTGAAGCAAGTTGAGTTCGGCTAGCATGCATTCAAGTGGAAAATGCAATCTTTTGTGGAACTTTGCAACATAGGGGTGCACGACCATGACTGGTCAGAGGTAGGGGGTTTTGCAGCCGAGCAAGGTGGTGGGGGAGGACCTATGGGGATGGAGTAGCTATAGGCCGAACAATATAGTGAAAGCAAGGCATGAAAAATGAATAAAACAAGAAGAAAATGTAAGAAAAAGGAGAAGAATCATTACCATAATTTGTTTCAGAGATGATAGCCGAAACTTTAGGATGAGAAACTTATGTTTTGCATGAAAAATGAAGGGTGATCGGCTAAAGAAAGTAGATGGTCAGCAAAATTGAATGCAAATGTTGATTTGTAAATGAAAAGGTAAAAGGAATACGAAAAGTCAAAAGTAAATGAAAGGTTCAAAACTCTTTGTATTTCCCATTTTCTTTTTACATTTTTAAACACATGAAAAATGTAAATAAATAAAATAAAAACAAATAAATAAAGTATGAAAGAAAACAAATTAATAAATTTTAGATAAATGTAAATTAATTAAGAAAATAGCTTAAAAATAGAAACTAGATTTTAAAAATTGAAAATAATATACAATAAGCTTTGGAAAATTATAACATCACTTTAAAAATGTTTTAAAATAAAAATATATACCTAACATGTCATATAACACATGTTAGAACATGATATGACAAATAAAAATATTATTTATTTAAATTAAAATAGATAATTTTATTAAATAAATCAATTTACATACAATATTGTAAAAAAACATAACTTTCACAATATAAATCGGATTTCAACGAAACGAAAAGCAGTATTATTGAAATTAAATTTATTTTCATAATGAAAGATAAAACTCAAGAATTAAAATATTTAAATTTTAAAGTCAAAGTTTGACCAGATTGACCAAAATCCATATTTTCTGGAAATATTCAATTTATTCAGGTTTGGAATTATAATTCACTCAAAAATCAAAATTTATAATTAAAATAATAAAATTTATCTATATAATAAAGTTTTTAAATCAGGGGTTTCAATTTAAATAATTAAAATAAACAAATAGAAATAATCACAAAATACTGGGTTGTTACACTCTCCCCACTCAAATCTTTTCGTCCTCGAAAAGGAATGAGCAAGGAAAATAAGGAAACAAGATAGAAAAAAATTAGTATCTAAAAAAACAGATTCGGATTCGAAGCACGAATGCTCTCCTCCGTTTCCCAAGTACAATCCCAATCATCAGTACTTACACAGTACTTTGACCAGACTAAAAGATTTCCTTCTTAGGTGCTTCGTATCTCTGTCGAACATATGAAATGGCTTCCTCTCGACAGTCAGATTAGGCTCAATATCCAAACCATCAAGAGCAGAAGGCCGAACAAAAATAGATGGGTCATGAAGATACTAGCGAAGATGTGAGACATGGAATACATCATGCACTCCAGAAAGCTCTCGGGCAAATCCAAATGATAAGCCAAAGAACCAACTCTTTCCACAATGCAAAAAGGACCCTCGAAGAGGAATAAGGTAGAAATAGTGAGAAGGGAAAATAGGTTGAAAGACAAGGATGAACCATATTCTTAAAACTATATAAATTTCAATTAAATTTTTTTATAACAATTTAAACATTTTATAATATGATGAATAGTCATTTGATTCAAATTTGTTAGTTTGAAGTAAACAATATTTAAAACATTTTTAAATTATTTAGACAAGTAAAATAAATGATCAAAATATCCTTTATATAATACTTTATCAAAATACTTTTATAACTCGATGTCTTAACAGGTTTACTTTCGTTCCTGCAGACTCTGGCCATGCGTTGATCAGGCGCAAAGCTAGAATTCTCCATTACTTAGTAGACTTGTTTCAACACCCAGTGAAAATACTGAAAAACCTTTTAAAAAAAAGATATGGAAAGTACAATCCAAACAAATCAACCAACCCAAACATTTGTCTAAACATGGATCGCAGATACACAATGGTTACGCCTGGATCCCCCTGGAAACATCCATACCTGTAAGCTATCTCAGCATGCGAATTACGCCACGATGACTAGTAGACCGTAGATACATAATGGTTATGCCTGGATCCTCCAGGAAACATCCGTACCCTTAAGCTATCTCAGCCAGCGGATTTCGCTACTAATACGACCTACATAGATCGCAGGATACACAATGGTTACGCCTGGATCCCCCAGGAAACATCCGTACCCCTAGGCCATCTCATCCAGGCAAATTATGCTATGTAGTCACGATGATAAGACCATGGAGATCGCCATGGAATTCGATGGACACTCGAGTATTATATTTGGAAAACCCAAATCAGAGAGAATAATATCGATAGAATGAATCCACAGTATGGCCACTGAGCGGATATCAAGCAGAAGGCACTTTCCATATATTTACTTTGAAAATATGTATCATATAGTACCTTTCAAAATCACTTTCAAATATCATACTTATATAAAGTCCATTATATATAAGATTCCATTTCAAATCGAATATTTTCCAAATCAATAGTATATCAAATCACACTTATATAGACTTAGATTTTATAAGATTTCACTTTCCAAATTGAGTACCTTTTCAAATCAACTTCATATTTATACAAATCCATTTTATATAAGTTCGATAACCCCCAAATCAAGTATTTAGTAAAACAAGGTTCTCAATTTCAATTCCTTTCAATAGCGTTTTAGTTTCAAAATCATATATGGTTTCACCAAATCATTCCTTCCAAATTACATATATTCAGTTTCAAAGTTTCCAAAACAATAGGTTTAGAAAGTAATTCTGGTTTCCAAATCAACAAAATTTCAGTCACACAAATTCATTTCCAAACCTTCATATAAATACTGGGTTTTACTATCCAATCTATTTTAAAAACCAAATATCTTTCTCAAAATCAATTATACCCAAAATGATTTCCAAGTTTATAACTATCTCTTTAAAACCCTTAAACTATTTATTTCCATATATGAAAAATCCAATTTACCTTTTGAAACTATTTAAAACTAAATTTTATTCAAAACATTTCAAAACTAAATTCCATATCAGTATAATTCAGAATAGGCTTATTCATTTACATAACAATACAGTTTCAAACCCATTTACTTAATCGAATGATTTATATTTTTCTGGGATTACTTAGCTTTGAAAATTAAACCTTGATTTGGAAATGCTCAAACTTTAAAAATAGTCGAAGAAATCATATTTAAAATCCAAAAGTTGGAAATCACCAACAAATCAGTAAATCAATTCCAATAGATAAGCTTATACCAAGACAATCTAAAGCTCGAGGACTGAACACCGGCTTACTTTAAATCATTTCAAATATATAAACATACATATATATTTTGAAAATCAAATCATACTTCAAAATATGAAATCAAAATTGGTTTCACAGAATCACTCTCATAGCAAAGCTACTAGAGTGGCCTCTCCCCCACTTAGAAACTCGAAATCAATGTCGATGGTGCATGCATTCATCGCCGATATTATTTTCCAACGATATAAGTGGGTTATGGACTTTTATTTTCTTGAAATTTTTTTGAAATCGTTGAAATTCATTCGAATACATTTTAAACATTTCTTATTCAGAAAATATCTTTAAATCATATTATTATTATGTAATTTCCAAAATCTTAAAACCGATTTCAAAACACTGGAGTTCGATTCCTCGAAATTAAAATTCGAAACCCTTTAGTTATAAATCATTTTTATATAAGTCAAGTTCTTATAAAATTTTCAAAATTTCAAATCCTTTCGAAATTTCAAAACATTTCACTTTATACTGGTCATACTTATAATAATTCCGATGTATGCACAATTTCAAAATACAACCAAACACAAATTTCCAAGGGGTGATTCAAGGATAGATTTCGAACAAACAGAGATTCAAATTAGAGGAACTCTAATCAAATAGAATTCTACTTCAAAGATAAACTTGAACGAAAATGAGATAATTTTATTTGCCAAAAAGAAGATGGATAAACATATATAAATCGCGGGCGACCTTAACCGGTCAACTGTGACTTCAAGAATATAATCAATTCGGAAATCTAAGGCAAATCGACATTCGATCACCAGGGATAGAATTCAGGTAGAGCAGGAGATAGATAGCATCGAAATCCGGGGATACAGAAATCTCCGCTGAATCAATGCCAATTGTAATGGAGTTTCACCTCTTTACAAATTATTCATAGATTTCCAGAATCACCGCTCTTTATAGAGGTCCTTCAAAGTGGAGTTATGGAATGCTCCAAAATCAAAGGAATACAAATAGGGGAGACAGGAATGGATTTCAGAACAAGCGGGAGCATTTTAAAGTTCAAAGGAATCCAAATCAATAAGAATCCTAACCAAAGGATTACTAACAAGGTGGATACAGAAGGGATGAAGTTTAGAAGATCTTGATTTCATAATAAAAGAATTTTATATACTAATATAATCTTTGAAAATCCTTTAAAATCATTTAGAAATCATTTTATACTTCAAAAATACATTCTCTTACAAAGAAATGATTCTGAGATTAATTTCACTCATTCTAGGGTATTTCTGCCCTATCTCTAATGATTTTTTTGCTCCGCAGGATATGGTTTGCCTAAAAACCAAAGCTCTGATGCCAACTGTAACAACCCAATATTTTCATCCATTGGCATCCACACATGTCGGACTTGAATTGCTCAAAATACCACACTGTAAATAAATTTGGAGCAAATGAAAACAATCACAGAATCCCAGACACAGAAATATCAGAATAATTCGTAGCGGAAATTAAAATACCATAGTAGTTCATGAAGCTACTATAACAAAATCTCAAAATAAAATACATAATATAAGTCTGAAAAACATATACAATAGAAATATCAAATACATAGAAGTTATAAATACCAGAGCTGAAATAGAAAAACTGAACTGAAATGGAGAGATAACTAGATAAGCAAAAATCTCGAGCGATTCCAAGCTCCAGAAAAAGAAATCCAAAGCTAAGCTATAAATACGCAGGCTGACCTTAACGTAAGTAATACACAAAACACTCGAGTCAGGACATACATACTTATATAATGTAAACCAACTCATGTGAACTGTAGTAGCAATGCACAATTACTTAAAGGTTGCTTGGGATCGCCCATCCTCTAAGGATCAGTTAAACCATAAATTAAATACATTCGTGTTTAAAATTCCAAACTGGTATTTTATACTTCAAAAATCAAATCATTTAAAATTCAATATCATTTCAAATTCATTTCAAAATATCATATCTTTCCAAAACCACATTCATTTTTATTTAAATTAAATACCATTTCAAATCACATTTCAAAATGGTTTATATTTCAAATCAAAATATACCATTTAAATCATTTAAAAATGATTTTATTATATTTAATAATCAAATATTCAATTCTCAAAATTTTACCATTTTCAGAATTCATTTATTCACTTCAATTCATTAAAATAGTGAAATTTCAGTTTTCGCAGCATTTAGAAAATGCTACGGAAAATTTACATTTGAAAACAATTCATTTTGACAAAGATAGCATTTACAGAAATGCTGTAATAGGTTTTAGTTTAGTTTCTACAACTACAACACTTAGTGCTATAATAGCCCTTAGTTCAATTTAGTCTTTTAGTTCATTTATATCAATTACAGCATTTACAAAATGTTGTAATCTCTTTTACTTCAGAAATGATAGCATTTTTGAAATGTTGTTAAATTAAATTCCAAATTTTCAATACAATTTCATAAACAATTAAATTAAATTTAAATCACTGTAGACTTACAAAATCCATATAATTTACTTTTAAAAAAAATCATTTAAATATCCTTTAATTTATGATTACATAAAGTGAGATTTTCATAAAAAATCAATTTTTAATAATTTACTTATTGAATGCGCAATTTTATAACATTTCATTTACTTTACATTTTAATTAAATTTTCCATTTCATAAATTAAATTTAATTCCATTTTATTTTTCTTAACTTAACTTTTATTTTCTAAACACATTTCACAGTTTCTAAGTTAAGTTATATTTCAAATTTCAATTTTAAACATTTATTTATTTAACTAATTTTAATTTATAGAAAATCAATAACACTTTATAAAATCATTTTAAATTCAAATTTAAATCAAATTATCATATTTTATTACTTAATTTAAACTACATTTATAAACAAAATCATAAATTCCAAAATTAACTTATATTTCAAATTCTACTTTATCATTTGTTTATTTCAGTTATTTAACTTGTAGAAAATCACTAATATTTAAAAAAACATTTTAATTAAATTTAAATTAAAATATCATAATATTTATATTTTTAAAATATTTTAAATATTTTAGAAAAACATATATTAACCACGAGTCTGTATGAAATTTTCTAACCTATGTCAGGGAATATGGATAATATATCATTTCAATCCGTAATTTATAAAGAAAATCCAGGTTTATCATTTCAAACCCGAAATTCCAAGTAAAATGAAATAAATAAAAATCGTTCAGGCCTATCATTTCAGCCCATAACAATTTTTTCCTATTCTAAATTCCGTTCGGGTATGTATCATTTCAACCCATAGTGATTCTATTCTACAGGAAACTTACTGTGTGATAAACTGATATAAATAAACAGTATAACATTATATAACAATAACAGATGATTTGACAGGTGTATAAACAGGATGATCATCATATATATCATATCACAGCCAGTTATAACATGATAATATAATTTATTGATTCAAGTGGTGTCAATTTACTAATTATATAAGTACAAAATGTCTGGTGAGAAATACTCACCTCTACAAGCTGGAGATAACAAATTCAGACACACAAACAAAGATTCGAAAAGCAGGAAAGCATGACTACGATTCAAGTGAGGTGAGAGCCAAAGTGATTATCTTGTACGTATCAAACAAAATAAGATATTGAAACATGAATTACAACCTAAAATATGACATTAAACAACCTAGAAATAATGCACAACAAAGAATCAAACAATTTGCCCATATTTTCACAAATACCATGCTTGGCCTAGGGTTTGAAATGCACGGCCATAGTGGTGTGGATGAGTCAAGTATGGGTCCATATAGGGTCGGCCTAGCTTGGGTATGAAGAGTGGAAGTTGTTTATGTGATTAACGGCATGAACATACAAAGCCAAGGCAACAAAGGCAATTTGTCACAACTACAAGGTTCGGCCATGGCCTTATGTGGCACGACCATGACTGGTGGAGGTCAGGGGATGGTGTGGCAATGGCCTAGTGTCAGGTAGGGGCTGGAGAAGGTGGTGCAAGTGGTGGCTGAGAGGGTGTATGGAGTGGTGAAGCAAGTTGAGTTCGGCTAGCATGCATTCAAGTGGAAAATGCAATCTTTCGTGGAACTTTGCAACATAGGGGTGCATGGCCATGACTGGTCAGAGGTGGTAGGGGTGTTTTGCAGCTGAGAAAGGTGGTGGTGGAGGAGCTATGGTGATGGAGGAGCTATAGGCTGAACAATATAGTGAAAGCAAGGCATGAAAAATGAATAAAACAAGAAGAAAATGTAAGAAAAAGGAGAAGAATCATTACCAAAATTTGTTTCAGAGATGATAGCCGAAACTTTAGGATGAGAAACTTATTTTTTTCCATGAAAAATAAAGGGTGATCGGTTGAAGAAAGGATATGGTCAACCAAATTGAATGCAAGTGTTGATTTGTAAATGAAAAGGTAAAAGAAATATGAAAAGTCTAAAGTAAATGAAAGGTTCAAAACTCTTTGTATTTCCCATTTTCTTTTTACATTTTTAAACACATGAAAATTAAAAAAAAATAAAGTATGAAAGAAAATAAGTAAATAAATTTTACATAAATATAAATTAATTAAGAAAATAGCTTAAAAATAGAAACTAGATTTTAAAAATTGAAAATATAATACAATAGGCTTTGAAAAATTACAACTTCACTTTAAAAATGTTTTAAAATAAAAATATATACCTAACTTGTCATATAACACATATTAGAACATGATATGACAAATAAAAATATTATTTATATAAATTAAAATAGACAATTTTATTAAATAAATCAATTTACATAAAATATTGTAAAAAACATAACTTTCACAATATAAATCGGTTTTCAACGAAAAGAAAAGATGTATTCTTGAAATTAAATTTATTTTCATAATTGAAAGATAAAATTCAAGAATTCAAATATTTAAATTTTAAATTTAAAAGTCAAAGTTTGACCAGGTTGACCAAAATCCACATTTTCTGGAAATGTTCAATTTTTTCAGGTTTGGAATTATAATTCACTCAAAAATCAAAATTTATCCATATAATAAAATTTTAAATCAGGAGTTTCAATTTAAATAATTTAAATAAACAAATAGAAATAATCATAAAATACTGGGTTGTTACAGATAATGTACGAAAATCTAATTACAACAATATAAATTCCAGTAAACTAAAATACCTCTAAAACCACAAAATAAAATAACTTCATTCTATAATTTTATTCAAGTCCATTGCGTAAAATAAATTTTTATCATTATGCTTTATTAAACTAATATCCGACGTAGAAACTAACAATTCTAAGAACCACATAACCTTAATCAATTACATATGCAATTTGCAAATTTGTTCACAATAGAGAAGTATTCACTTTCAAAATAAAGTTTCAAAGGCAATATTAAGTTTAACATTTCATATAACGGGGATTTACTTGCAATTTAATTTAAACTTATCAGGCATGTTAGAAGAGTTCTACAACGATATAATCTAGTATTAATATATAATATTCCTACCCACCTTTAATTAGCGCTTCCAAATCTCTAGATCTAATCCAGATCTAACTCTGTTATATATATTTTGTACTTTTTGACTCCTCATGTGGATGCAAATAATATGTATATAATCTTATTAGAAATTGGACTAGAAAAAAGAGATTTAGATTTATTAATTAGAACTAGATCCAGATAATACCTTCGACGTAGCAACTTGATTTGAACCTATTTCCATCCTCTATCCTTTTCTATTCTTCCCCACGTGTATCCAGGAAATCTGGATCTATTTCTGTGTATTTAGAAATTTTAGAGGAGAAAAGAAAGTGGTGAAGCTTCCTTGTTCATTAGAAAAATAAAGAGTTAAAAGTGGAACCCTAGACCTTAATTTTAAGAGGTTCAAATCAGCGCAAACCATTGGATGGAGCCGAATTAGATCTGGGCCACATAGTCTAAGTTTAGTGTCGCCTCTAACCTAATGCGGGTCGACCGCCCCAAGCCCAGGTCGACCTTTGCTAGGTCATGGTTGACCTACATAGGCTAATTCAGTGCATTTTGTGTTATTTGATTTCTTCGTTAATTTATTTCCATAATCATTTAATTAACGTTTAATTACCATTACCCTTACCGTAATTAAGGTTCTTAAACGTTAAGCTACCGTTAACATTAATAGCGTTAATCAATCATTAAATAATGCCAAATTATTTCCTAGATTACACATATAATTTTGTCGACTACGAAAGTCAAATGCTGATAACTTTTTCGTTTGAACTCCGATTGGAAAAGTTTATATATGAAAATTGTGATGACCTGCCTTTCTGTACATTTTAAGTTGATAATAACTATATATTCCAACTCAAATTGAACGAAAAGGCGGACCGTTATGGGTAAAAAGAAAATAAAGACAGAACATGATCTTACACGAATGGAGTAATATATATTATTCCAATATATAATCTTTACAGTGGAAATTTTAAATACATACATCAAAGTATATCCTAAACTAAGCTTGGACAGTTATAATTACATATCCTTACAAATGCTGAAAAGAACAAACATAGCAGAAAAGTAAACTACGTCCATACGTTGATGAAGATTTCCAGCTCTACTCTGAAAAATCCAAGCATCTTCAAGTGATCCTAAAACTACTTGGATCTGACCTAAGTATGAAAATTACTCGGATCAGTCTAGCAAACCAGCGTGAGAAACATAAATTTTAAATATATATGATAGTGTTGTAGATTAACTTTGATGCCAAATAAAACCTTTGAAATGAACAAAATCTCATAAGACTACATCGTACATAAACACAAAAGGGTTTTTACCTCATGATAACTAATTTTTTTATCAAATCATTTAATATTATTTCTAATGAGATTGGTTTGAAAAAACTATTCAAAATAATGTATTAATCTTAGCTGAAATTGTTACATTTATTAAATTCTAGCATAATAGGTTTACAATTAAAACCGTAAAGGCTCGTATTGGAGAATGGATTTCATACAATGACAAGGTCAGGGACTACCTTCCCACAGTACATTTCTAGAGGGATGCACCTGAGGCTCTAACCTCTACAAACATAGAACCAGCCTACCCCTACCATAGATAGTACTGAATATGACATCACCCCGGTCATTCCCGTCCTATCCAAAATGTCCCATAGTACATATAACAAATCCGACATATAGAGGGTAATATAGAAAGATGATGACCATATCCTAATAGGTGCGACCCACTTAGAAATGCTATATCTACCCTATTTTTGCCATTCCCAATGAGCGAAGCTTAAAGTAATGTTTTATCTTTCACAGAACAAATCCTACTTTAAATGCCACATTGCCATTTCCAACAACACTTATTGATTTCCCCCAAAGTACAACCTCTAAGCTCGTACGTCTCAGAGAAGGGTGTTAAGTATATGATGGGTTGTCTCCTACGCCACCAATAGATGTACATTTGTAGAGATCAATGTGTGTGGTCTTATAAGGCAATGTCAGACGTTCGTCAATACAAGTTGTTCAGGAATATGACAAACCGAAGGCACTTTTCCTACTACATCCTCTTCGGGAATCAACCTTAAGATTAGTAGGGAGTAATCCTTGCATCGAAGATTTCAAATTGAAGGAACCACTGCCACTATATATAGGATAAGGGAATTACCCCAGTGGTTAGTGGCAAGCAGCCATATACTTTTAAGATCCCCGTCTTAAAAATCACCTTCTTCAACTTATTTCCACTTTTGAATGTATATTGGTTCGAAGTGGTCAGATAGGAATCACCTAAATCTGATTTTGGTTTCTCCAAACCAATTATCGATAAAAGATTTCAAGTATATATGTGATTATTATTCAATTAATAAATATCTTTTATCCAAGTAAAATATCTCTTTAGAGATATACATCTTTAAATAATATTCTGTTTCAGTATATAAGAGATTATTAAACCTATTTTATCAAATCCTTTGGTTAATTAAAACCTTTTTTTAACTTTGGAAACACCAAAACATTTCATCTTTAAATACTTACGAAAAGTATAATTCAAAACTGAAAATTTCACATTTCCAAAACATATCTTAACGGGTAAAAAATAATGTTATTTAAGACATTGTTTACTATAAACCCATACCGGTTAGTATTGAACAAAAGGGATCCATAAATTATAGACTGATTATACCCAATACTAATTTCCGTATTTAACCTTTACTATTCGTTGAATAATGGTGAAATCGCCTTTTAAATTCATACGGATAGTATAAGTTCCCTCCTCAGAATTTAATACCGCGTTTAACCAATATAATTACCAAAATATTGTTATTCTAAAATATTGTTTAACTTTTGAAAATCTCCACATCTTTTTTATCTTAGGGAAATGTGGTCCGAGTAAATAAAAATTTATTATCCCCTTCGTTGGGCCAGTCCAGATAGCGAGAGAGGAACCAGATAATGGTTGTCCAAGCTCAGGTCTAAAGACTATCTCTCTAACACCCATAAGGTGGTCAAGTTATTTGATCAACTCTACCCTCTTTCATATGATCTTTTAGAGATGATTTTCATGTACTTAACACAATTCCAAATATCGTTTAAAACAATTTTCCTTTAACCGTCTATTTAAAGATCCTTTAATAAAATTATAAAACTTCCAAATAATATTTAAAATACTTTATTTTTCATTTGAATAGATTACTAAAAGATTTGGGAAGAAAATCCCAAGTTAAATCTTAATTTCAAAAGTTACAAAAAAGTGCTGCAAAAAGTGTTGCGAATCGTGTTTTAAAGCTTCTTTGTTCAAAACACTAATTCCATTTTGTATATGTCCATTTTTATAACTCAAATCCATTTTAAAATATTTTAACATATTTATAATATTATTTCATATTTTTAAAGATTTAAAAATATTAATTTAAAGCATTTACCACTTTGGTTCCTAAAACTGCCAAACCGCGATGTTATTAAAAACTTGATTTGGACATAACTCAAATTCTATTCAATGAAATCTTAATTTTTCTTCTTTGTTTGAAAACTATAGTTATAAGAGTTCGAAAAATTCTTCTTTCGAATAATCTAGAGCCATATTCCATTCTACACATTGATTTAACTTTTATGGCACGAAATCAGGAACTGCCGTTGCTCTACGCGCTTATTTTGATTTCATTTTCAAATCTTTTTCAAACTTTACAGAAATGAGTTTTAATATTTATAGAACATTTATAAACCATTTTATTCATGTTTAAAGAGATTTAACCATACCACAACACTTACAATTCTTATAGAAAAGTGATTTCCTTTGTGTAAATTCGACGTGTGTTTAACTTGAATTATTTCCATACCCAAGCAAACATATTATCATATCCAAACATGATAAACAACCAACATAAACAAGCATAGAAATATATCATATCATCATAGATTTTACAAAATAAATCAGCAGAGTTTCTCACTATCGGTTTCCACTCCACCAAACTTTTCCAAAGCTTCTTCAAATTAAACCGGCGGCACTCCGACAACGCTTCCTTCCGTTTTCTTTGCTTCGAAGCTTATTGAATCTCCTTCCTACCCTCTAAGAGGGCTCGACCATCATAACCACCTCACCTTGCTTGAACCTACACCTCCTCCTTTACTATGCATGCTCCTGGCCTGGAGCCTTCTCTCCTTTGCTCTTATCCTCCAACACCTTAGCACACACCATCATCTCCTCATCCTCCTTTTTGCTCTCGACCATAGGCCATTTCCCCTATGGATGCTCAAAGAAAGAAGGAGGGAAGAAGAGAAAGAAGTATGTGTATGATAAGTGAATTTTATGGGTGTATTTATATGTGAAATGTGTAATATATTTTCCAAAAATCGTCGTTACCCTTCACACATCACCCATGTTCCTGGTCACTACCTTCCATATGCTTGTGTAAGTGATGGTGAGTTTGATTTTAAGTTTGCTTTTGACTTTTGTAAAAACATTTTAGATATTTTCTTTATTAAGTACACATGTATATATATGTATGTGTATGTTATATATATGTATATGTATATGTTAGTGCATGTATGCGTATGTTATATATGTGAACAAGACATATAAACAATGTTGCAACGACTTTATACAATTTTCGTTCGTTAAACAGTTGAAAATCTGAAAACTGATTCCCTGTCACATTTTCACTTACTTATTAGATTATATATAAAGGTAAACAAAACTTGAAAACTAATTTCTTATCATTAGTAATAAATTAAAATGATCGCATTTGAATTATAAAATAATATAAATCAATATTAAACAAGTGTTTACAAAAAGTGTTATAGTATCGACAAAACGTTATGAATTTTCTTATATTTTTAAAACAAGTATATATCTTTATAAAACTATTATAAATGCTTTACCATTACTATATAAATTATTAAAATGAATTATTATTATTTTGAAACTATTATTTGATTATTTAAACTTAATTTAAAATTCCAAAAAATATATAAAAGTGATGTTATCCTTGATTATGTCAAAAACTTATTTTATTTACAAAAATAAAATAAATAATTTTTAATCTTGCTTAAACAGATAAATAAGTATATGTATCCAATTCATTTGCTTTAATACTGAGAAAATCTCAATTTTTCTGAAAACTGATTTTCGTCGTTTTTCAGGTGAAAACCCTCAAATATCCATATTTGTTAATATACCTTTAAACAATTTTACCATCATTATTTATGGTTCAAAACATTAAAATTTGTGTTATAAAATCTTGTATTTGAATATTTCAAATGTAAACAAAATTTATCAAAGTCATAATTTGAAGGTTGTTACAGAATTGATAAGAAAATCGCCACGAATCTAACGGTATAAGTTTCGTGGCTAAATTCCATTTTCATAGTTTATTATTAATTACGTAATTTCTATTTTAATTAACGTAAAAATGTAGGGTATTACATTCTCTCTCCTTAAAAGGAGTTTTGTCCTCGAAATTCTTCAAGGGTTCGACTATGTAAACCATCGCACATCCATTCTACACTAATAATCAATCAGTGTACAACGAATTTTGCAAGAATCCGTGTACATGTTAACAGTGCATCCCAATACATGATATGCCTGAACTATAATTTCTAATTAGCGCTTCCAGCATAAATGATTTCTTTTTAAATCATTTTTGAAAATATGATGCTATCATCCTAAATATACCGGTAGTTCAATATGAATGCAAAATTTTGAATATCAAAAAAGAATTTTCATCCAAATTATCCCATACCTCTATAAATAGAAGTGTAGCTCAACCGATTTTTCATCCAATCCTTACCATCCAAATAAATATCCATATTTAGAAAAGTTTAGTTTTCTAAACCTATTTTCTGATACTTGGAGAGGGTTTAGATGGAAAATTCCATATTTCCATCATCCTCTTATGCAACCGTTTTCCACTATACCAGGGGATTTATTCCTTTTCCTCCAATCTTTTTTCTTACTTTCCCAACTACCGTTTTCATAGGTAAATTTTTTATAAGTTCGAAAACATAGTTATTTCATAGATCATCTTTTTAAATTTCACTTATTGACAAGATATCTAGAAAAACCTTCCATAGATAAAACAACTTCCTTGTTGCTCACTGTATCTATTTTACTACAACCACTACTAGATAGTAAAATCTACACTAGCCAATTTACCAACTATTCCCTAATGCTAACATGTGGTAATTCAAAATTGTTAAAACTTAAAATCCTCGACTTTTACAATATTTCCAAAGATACGTATATTTTCCTTTCAAAGTTGTATTATTTATAATGAAAACTTTTCGTAAATAAATTTTTCATAAAATTTTTCTTTTTCAACATATATGCATAATTACATTTTATAAATATTTTTTTGCATTTCTAACATTAGGGTTTAGCCAGCCTTCCAACATCCATAGCGGACTTCACTCAATTATGCGGTAAAATTTTAAGTTCTTAAAAACTTTCCTTTTATAGTAACCGACAACCAAGTTTAATTTAAATTTCAGCCTTTGAGGTGTAGAGACATTGACCCGTGGCTACTCAACGTTCCATCCCTATCCTCCACTTGCCGAAAAAAAATTTTTGAAAAATTTCTGTTCTTTTTGGAACCTGCATTTTCAATTTACTTTTATTTAGTAGTTAGTTAAATAAATTATCTAAATTTATTATTTAACTTCCAGTTTCAACTATTTTCTTTTCCCTCACAATAGTTAAGTGGCTTTCTTTGAAATTTCCTTTTTATTGCTTTCTCAAGTCATTGCGGTCCACCTAAAAAACACATAAGAAGGAACATTTCCCAAATTGTATGCAGTTCATAGAACAACTAATGCTTATAACCCATGAAAAGAAAAACTATAACATCCCCTTACTTGAAGGCCTAAAAATAACGGCTACGGATGCTGTAGTCATTCAGGTTATTAATTCTCGACGATCAAATACGGCAATGTTAGATACATTGATACACAAAAACACAAGAATTTGAAAAAAAATTAGAACAGCAAACAAAATTCATTCCGTTTCAAAATATTTCAAATTCATTACATAATCCCAATACGTAGACCAAGTTCGGACAAAATATACTTATTACAAAATATGCCAAGAGCAACATATGAGATGTTTCCTTGGATGATTAGAGTATATAATAAGGCAATAAAACAAATTTGCCTCTACAACCAAACACAGCAGAAATAAAAGAACTCTAAGTAGCTAGCATGCCACTTGAACATCACTGGAAGCTTTATTCGTCTAAAAGAACACCAGAACACCCTAAACCTCAAACTACTCAAAATCAATTGAGTACCCGAGAGTTTAAGGGGAGAATAAAAACTTCGAGTCAGACATAAAGCCTGGTATGAATAATAATCTACCATCTCAAACCATTTAGTTATCTAGTGAGTCCACACCGCTTAACGAAACGGGTTTTCTCTTCACTAGTATCTTAAAACCATATACTGTGCTCCTGAATCCACAATGGTTAAAACAAATAAAAATAATATGATGATATGCAAAACATGTAAATTAATTCTGGATTACCCATCCCTATTCATTCTAACTATTTGTCTCGATTATAATTTTTAGGGTCACTATTAACCTATTTAATACTTATGGACTACTTATCCGATTTCATAGTTTTCATGGAATTACTAAGAACCTATTGGTAACTCCAATATCTTTATTTATTATCCTAGTTTTAATGGGCTGACTATGAACCTGTCGACCAACTGTCAATATCTTAATTTCTTGTCCTAGTTTTCATAGCCTGAATAATTGTTAATATCTTAATTTCTTATCATAGTTTTCATGGGCTGACTAGGAACCTATTAACTCACTGTTAATATCTTAATCTGGATATAGTTTTCATGAGCTAACTATAAACCTTTTTTCCCCTACCAATATCAAATCATAGTTTTCACGGGCTCACTATGAACCTATTGGCCCCTGCCAATATCTTTTGCTATACACAGATTTCATGGGCTTACTGTGAACTTATTGGCCCTGCCAATATCTTTAGTTAGGATTTTAACATTTCTTAAGTTATATTCAATACTAGGTCAATATAGCTGGTTATTCCACCCTTCCCCAAAGTACCGTTATGGTTTAATTACAATGTGAATAAACATATAAAGAAGCAATCATAATAATACATGCCCCTATGGTTTAATGTCCTTGGAATCATTTAATATAAATCTTGGTTAAACTCTTTAACCTATTAATCAAGGAAAACTTCTTCTATTTCAAAAACTCTTTAATTTATTTATGCCATGTTTTTTCCTTAAAAATGAGATTGGATTATTGTTTTGAAACCATAAAACATCACTTTTGAAACCCCTGGATAACTTCCCTTGAAAGCAAAGAAAACTCCTTTTCAAAACATTATGTATATACCTTTTACAGCCCATTTTAAAGCACCTCTTTCGAAACCCAAATATACCTTTCGATTGTGTCAAAACATTGCTTAATAATCTATAGAAACTTAGCTTAAAAACCAATGAAAGTACCACTTTTGAAAGCATTGGGTTTTACTTCTAAAAACATCTTTTAGGTCAAAGCGGTAATATAAAAGTATCTCTTTTGAAACCCTTAATGATATTGTTTAGGGAAAATTTGATGGTGTCAGAACCATCTATTCGAAAGATCAAAACCTTTGAGCAAAACTTTGAAGGATAGCATCGAAACACTTTCAACACCATTGACTTCGAAACCCCTGAACCCTTTCGAAAACATTTAGGAAGTGACTTATCTTATGTTTAAAACAAAGAGAACCCTTCCAAAGCATTGATGGCTGCAATACATTCGAAAGGTAAAAAGAATAGCGGCTGGGTATCGACCAGGTCAGAACCACTATTTAGAAAGCTTAAGAATAGCAACCTCCTTTAAAAGCTATTTAGAAAAACTCCTTTCAAAAATATATGCTACAACTACGTCGAAAGCTTTAAGTAAAACGAAGCAGGAACTTAATATTTGAAAGTAAAACTAAGGTTTCAACCCCATCCGGCATCATGGCTTCTGCCTTTCCTGCAATTCATTACGTACCATCTAAGTGATACCTCGTGTATTGGTTCCGATTAGGTGGGTTTCGGCTGGGTTGGTGAGTTGGAGTGGAAGCATTGGATTCGAAAGGCACTATTATAGGAGGCGGAACCAACTTTCTGAATAAAGGCTTAAATTATGCTATTTTTAGAAATTGCTTTATAATTATCCGCCTATTTGTAATCCTTTGATTGGTTGCCCTAAAACTTTACAAATATTTCACAAAATAACTGATACATTTATCAGATATAAATCAAGGGAAAATTAACGTTTAAGCCCTTCCATTAAGCAAAACGAATATTGCAGATAAGTCCTTCCTTTAAAATAATTTATTTTCCATAGCAAATCAATTAGGAAAAATCTCCAAAAATCATAGAAATTCACTTTGATCATGTTACCGAACATATACAAATTTCAGATCCAATTTCTTCTTGAAATAATCAAAATAAAATTTAAACCCAAATATATCATATTTTCCTTTAGAAATTCATAATATATTTTCCATAGTTTGGAAAATCATGAAAATTGAAATGCATCTCTGAAATCTTGTTTTACCTAAAATATTATTTTTCTGTGGCATTCTAAAATCAATAACAATCGGTTTTGGTCTAAAACCATGCAAATTCATATGTAAATGAATTGACTTAAATCAAACATATAATAATTCAAGCATATCATCATCCGAAACATCATAAAAATGAATTTAACCTTAAATCCGAAAACATATGATTATAAAAACAAAATAGAGATGGAATGAGTTATTATTCACATTCAATATGATAAGAGCTTTGAGATTTGATTTAAGATTAATCCCCTTGCTTTAATTTTTTAGCTTGATTTAATCTTCCCCTCTTTCCTTCCTTGTAATGGTTGGCTTTCTGTGCTTTACATTTGTTTTGTTTTTGAGAAATAAAATGAAAGTGAGAAAATGAAAGGATATGTGAATAGGTTGGTTATAGAAATGAAGGTGGTTATTCCCTAATAGGCCTTTACGTAAATTAATAACATATTAGTAAAATATATGCTTAAATTGGACAGGGTTGGAAGACTTGATATTATTCTATTTAATGAAAGGTATTATAATCTCTGAATCAAGCACACACTTACGAAGATGAGACATGATGAGGCACATGAAATACATTATGGACACCTACCATACTACTCGGCAACTCAACTCTATGTGCGAGCTTTACAATCCTCTTTATAATATGGAATAGTCCAACATATCTTCGTGCTAGTTTCCCTGACTTTACAAATAGCACCATACCTTTCATCGGGCACATTAATCAAAACTTTATATCAAATTGTGAACTCTAGGTCTCTACACCTCTTATCTGTGTAACTCTTCTATCTGAATTGAGCTTTCTTCATCCTTTCCCGGATCAATTCAATCTTCTTCGACGCCTTCTAACCAAATTTGGACTTAAGACTAGTCTGTCTCTAGTCTCCAACCAACATATTGGTGATTTGCATGGCCATCCATACAAAGCTTCAAAAGGCGCCATTCCTATACTAATCCGATAACTATTATTATACGAAAAATCAATCAAATGTAGGCGGTCTTTCCAAGATCCACCAAAGTCCAATACACAAGCTCTCAGTGAATCCTCGAGTACCTTGTTGACTCTCTTAGTCTGGCCATCCTTCTGAGGGTGATATGCAGTACTCATATTAAGCTTGGTACCCAATACTTCCTGTAGACTTTTCCAGAATTCACCAGTGAACAAGGCATCTCTGTCACTGACTATACTACTGGGAACTCCATGTAGTCTAACTATGTTCTTCATGAAGAACTTAGCTAAAATAGGTCCCATCATGGTTGACTTAACTGGAATGAAACGGGCACTCTTGGCCAACCTGTCCACTATAACCCATATACTTTCATTACCATACTATTTGACCTTGGCAACCTGTCTTTAAAATCCATGGATATCAAATCCCATTCCCAAATTGAAATCTCTAAAGGTTGAAGCAACCCACTCGGTTTTTGATTTTCAGCTTTCACTTGTTGACAGTTTTCACACTGCCTAATCCAAAAGCCAACATCCTTCTTCATACCTTCCCAATAGAAGCTCCTCTTCATATCCTGATACATCTTGGTCCCACCAGAATGAATCGTAAACTTGGACCGATGACCTTCTACAAGAACTTCTTTCCTCAAGTCCTCCATATTTGGAACACACAATCATCCTTTCTTTCTCAACCACCTTCTTTGGTCAAGACTAGATTCTAATTCATTGATCTATATTCCAACCTCAAGCCTTTTAAACCTCTTGGCTAATAATGGATCCTCCTTTTGCTTAGAAGCAATCCTTTCGTTTAATACTGGTCGAACTTCTAAACAGAACAACATTGCGGTATTTTGACTAGAACTAGTAGTCGATCTAAACTGCACACCACAACTGGCCAAAGCTTCTAAATCCTTCCACTCTGCCAACATAGCAAACACCACATTTTGATATCTTCTGCTAAGAACATTCGCAACCTTATCACCTTTCCCTGGTGTATACTCTATACCAAAATCATAAGAAGTCAAAAACTCCAGCCACCTCTGATGTCTCATATTCAACTCCTTCTGAGAGAATAAATACCTTAAAGAATTATGATCGGTATAAAACTCGAACCTCTCCCCTAAGAGATAATATCTCCAAATCATCAATGTAAAGATCACAGCAACCAACTCCAAATCATGAGTAGGACATCTCACTTTGTGCGGCCTAAGCTGTCTGGATGCATAGATATTAACTTTACCCTTCTACATCAACACTGCTCCTAATCCAGTTCCACATGCATCAGTATACACCACCAATCCTTGGTTTCCGTCTGAAACTACTAATAATGGTGCATTGGTCAACAAATGCTTTAACTTAAGGAATGCTTCCTCACATTTGTCGGACCAAAAAAACTTCACCACCTTCCTGGTTAACTTAGTCAAAGGTGTTGCTATCCGTGAGAAATCCTTGATGAATCTCCAGTAGTAGCCAGCAAGTCCAAGAAAACTTCTAATCTTAGTCACGTCTCTAGTCTCTTCCAATTATTAACAGCTTCGATCTTATCTAGATCAACTGACAAGCCTATCTCCGAAACAACGTGACCAAGAAACTTAACCTATTTCTTCAAAAAATGACACTTGGTAAACTTTGCCTTTAGATAATTCTGCCTCAGCGTCTCTAGTACCACTCTAAGATGAACTCCATGCTCTCTCTCATCCTTAAAGTTTACTAAAATGTCATCTATAAACACCAATAAAAACCTATCCAAGCACTATCGGAAAACTTGGTTCATTTAATCGACGTAGAAAGCAGGTGCATTCGCTAATCCAAATGGCATCACTAACCACTCATACAAACCATACCTAGTCCGAAATGCTGTCAAAGGAATACTGTCCTCTACCACTCTTAATTGATGAAAACCTATCGCCAAATCCAACTGGGAAAACACTATGGCTCCACTCAATTGATCGAACAGATCATCTATTCTCGGTAAAGGATACTTATTCTTAATCGTCCCCTCGTTCGACTTACGATAGTTGATACACATCCTCAATAATCCATCTGGTTTCTTTACAAACACTACGACCACTCCCTAAGGCGAATTGCTTGGCCTTATAAAATTCCTTCCTTCTAGATCCACCAGCTGCACCTTTGATTCCTTCATCTCTGTAGGTGTCATCTTGCTAGGTGGTCTACTAATAGGCTCAGCTCCAGGCACAGATCTGTACGAAACTCAACTGCTCGTTTCAGTGGTATTCCTGTGACCGGCTCAAAGACATATGCAAACTCTCTTGCTATTCAAACTTGACTTAACTCATCTTCTATCTCCATAGCACTAAGCAAAGTACTAACACTCTGGTCAGAATTCTCCATTGGAAATATTACTCGGTCAAGACTATTAAGGTGTCTATGTGATATCTTCCTATCCTGGCAAAATATTCTAGCCTTATACCTACCTAACCAATCCATACCTAAAATGATTCCGAAATTTATGAAATCGAAAACATATAGACTGCATGCGAAATTATGACCTAAGAAATCAAGTTTAAAATGGTTACCTCTCAACCCTAGATTCGTATACCCTCATATTGGATTCACAACCCTTAAGAAAGTAACAAGATAGGTATGTTCTAAGCATAATCCATCAACCAAACATTAAGATATAAATGAATGTGATGCACGGTATCAAAAAGCACCCTAACTGGTATATTCTGAATTGAAAGCATACCTTCTACCATAGTCTTCCCTTTATAAGCTGTAGTAGGCCTAGCTGACCCAATAGCAAAAATCTTTCCTTTGTCTGCCCTAACTGGCTCTGGACATTGATTCTTGTAATGCCTAACTTGATCACAGTTAAAGCGCTTCACATTCTTCTTATTCGCAGCCTTATTTCCATTACCTAACCGAAACTCATTCGCATAATGACCCGTCTTGTCACACTTATAACAAACTAATTTTGCCTTTGCCTTTTTGACAGCATCTTCCTTCTGGGCTCCTTTCTTCTTAAAGAAATTTCTCTTCTTCCTCTCAGAACCTTGAATTTCCATCGGTTTCTCTCTAGCACAATTAGCAAGCAGCTCCTAATGGCGAATGGCCATCTCCATAACTAAATTGCAAGGATTGCAAAGATGTAGCAGGGTTGCCCTAGCAATCTCGAGACTTAGTCCCATAATGAACTTCTTGTTCCTTCCGATGATGGTGTCTATAGTATTATGTCCATAATGAGATAACTCCTCAAACTTAATGGCATACTCAACAACCGACATCTCTCCCTGCTACAGATACATAAACTTCCTCCTTAGCTCAAACTTAGCAAACTTAGAAACAAAATTTTGCTCAAATATCCTTTTAAACTCAGCCCAAGTCAACTGTTCTAATGGAACTCCGATAGTAATACTGTTCCACCAGTGAAGCGCTGACCCTTGCAACTGCCTAGAGGCTAACTTCTCTTTTGCCCATCATCTAAACCCAAATCAACGAAGATACACTCACAATGCAACAGCCAATTCTCTACCTCAATAGCATTCTCCGTCCCCATAATTGGCTTCCTACCAAGGCTGGTGTAGTCCCTGCTCAGCTTAACATAATTATTCCTAAATGGAGCTACCAGATTAGCTCCTACATTACCAAAAACACCAGCAGCAACTCCTGCTTGCATCATATTGATGAAGAACTGATACATCATCCATATATCTACTGGTGGACTTCCAGCACCTACATTTGCATCAGCATTTTGGT
Source organism: Allium cepa (assembly GCA_030765085.1). Taxonomy (NCBI): domain Eukaryota; kingdom Viridiplantae; phylum Streptophyta; class Magnoliopsida; order Asparagales; family Amaryllidaceae; genus Allium; species Allium cepa. The sequence goes on along the minus strand of CM060934.1, from coordinate 948,744,510 downwards.
TATTAGCATTAACCAGTCGACCTCGGTTCCTTATGGTGGTGGGTTGACCATTTCCATTAGTTGTGGGGCTTCCTTCATTGAGATGTCCTCTTCCATTTCTTGCTTCCATATCTCCTTTCTCGTAAATCTACATACGAGCCATAGTAAGATACAGAAGAACAATCTAAGAGGTCGGGGAATATGTACTTATATATATAACTATATACCCAATACAAGTATGCTACAATAGCATTAACCCAAACCCCAATCTTGTTATCTGATTCATTGGATTATGTTTTGAAAAATCTTTTAGGTTTATATTTCTTTAAAAGTTTCATAAACCTAGGCTCTGATACCAACTTGTAACATCTCTTACTTGAAGGCCTAAAACTAACGACTACGGATACTGTGGTTATCCATAGTTATTAATCCTCGACGATCAAATACGGCAATGCTAGATACATTGATACACAAAAACACTAGAATACGGAAAAAAATTTAAAATAGAAAACAAAGTCCATATTTCTGTCACGACCCGACTTTCTACTCCCAGAAAATCGCATCATGAATTAAGAAAGAAAGGGATAGAAAAGAGGAAGAAAGAAGAGAAAGAAGAAACAACACAAGAATCTCAACAGCGGAACGAATAAATTATATTAGTAACATAAGTATAACATAGTATACATCAAATATCAGAGTTACACAGACATATACAACCCATACTAAACAGTTATAAACACCTGTCTAGTTATTACAACTCAATCACAATACAGTAACACTCAGAGATACCAACACAGCGGAACTAAATAACTATACGCAGAAGCCTCCTGCTCCATATGCTCCTCCACAATTCGTCAAAGCTAACCTGAATCCAAACCTGAATTCCCTTGACTACTCATAAAAATTTGAGTACCCAAGAGTTAAAGAAAAATAGAAATAACTCCGGGTCAGACGTGGGTCTGGTGTGAGTAACAGGTTAAAGTTGCTTAACTTTTAAAAATCTTAGAAAAGAAAGGTATCACGTAAGACTTCCCACACATAAACATGGAAAAGTTTTTACCTTACGCTAACCAAAACATTTGATAGGAAATCCGATGATATTATAATAGTGTCTAGGGTTTTTAAATAAATAAGAAATAGCCGAAATTGTTACATTATTAAATTGCAGCTGCTAGCCACAAAAGTGGGTAATACAATCAAAACCGTTGGCACTTATTGGATTTTGGATTCCATACAATGGCAGGGCTACTGGGATACCGCCCGTCACAGTATGTGGCCTAGATCACCATACCGAGGATTACTCCCAATCCCCTGCAACACAAACCCGGACCCGTTCCTTACTGAACAGTTCTAAATAAGACAACACCGACGATTGTCATGATCAACCGTCCACACAGCCGAAATATAAAGGGACCTCTAGATAGGGGTCAATCTTACTCTCCAGTGGGTGCGACCCATGAAGCTTTGCTGCACCTCCCCTGTTTTAGCCATTCCCGGTTGATGAGGCCTGAGGCTACGATTACCTTTATAGGACACATCACTTAGAATGCTCATCGTCCACCTGACGATGTTCTGAAAGAATTCAATCCATACAAGTTCGTTCCGGGTTCGAACGAAACCGAAGGCATTATCTCGTTACACTCATTTTGGAATCACCCTCAGAGTTAACGACAATAACCCTTGCACTCTGAATCACCATCTTGAATCTATAAGTACTATTCCGTCAAACTCATTACGGAATCACCCACAGAGTTATACTGACGTATAGCCCTTACACCTCGAGTCTTCACTCGCTCCACTTGGATTAACGACCTAACGTTAATTGGAATCGATGTGGTTTTCGGATGTCCAAATATGGAAACCCGATCCCGGTCTCATCGAAATCCAAAACGTGTCTTTTAGGTCCAAGTTGTTTTAAGTTTAAAACAATTCAATTCATTATCTAAATATACACAGATAGATAATTCACAACATAATAGATAATCAACCTTATCATTATCAATAGATAATTCATATCAAAATCAGATAATCCATATTATCATCCAAAAGCAATCAATGCATCCATATCTCATACGCTACTCATCTCATAACTGAGATTACAAACCATACCAGGCAACCAATACCAATCATCAACATAAGCAACTATTTAATGATCACACAATTTATAATTAATTTAAAATGAATTAAATTAATTACTTACTCTCCAATTAATTTAAAATGAATTAAATTAATTACATCATCATTGAAATTCTGCTTAACTTAACCATCCATTGATTTCAAATCAATTTATAAATCATCATCTCAACATTTCAATTAATATTGACTTACTATCTCTAATTACAATAAGTAATTAGCTTATAAATTAATCACACAAGTTAATTTCTTAAACCCTTGCAAATAATTAACTTGTAATTACTAAATTAATTGATTAACTAAAATTAATTACATTAATTATTTATTCATTATTAATTATACCTTAATTAATCAATTTCAAATTACATCATTAATTAATTAATGATTACATTTAATCAATTTCTAAAATAAATTAATTACATAAGCAATTAATCTTCAATTTAAACCATATATATTAATCACCCATGATTAATAACCATTCAGTAATTAACTACTTTAATTACTCATCCCATAAATTAATTACCCTTAATTAATTTCAAAGTAATTTAAATTTTAAATTACTTCTATAATAAATATCTTAATTACATTCAGTAATTATTATTTAATTACTTCCTTAAGTAATTATAAATTCATAAATTACATAAAGTAATTATCAAACAATCAACAAATGTTTAAATTAATTAACTAAATTAATCTAAACTAATCACATTAATTAGATTAATTACACCAAGTAATTAACTCATTAATTACTTTCATAAGTAATAAACAATTGATTATTATTAATTAATCAATCTAATTAATTATCAAAATTAATCACATTAATTAATTGTTAAATAATCTTAACTTAATGACCCTCATTAACATTTCTTAATTACTTAATTAAGAATCAACTTAAATTAATCATCATTAGTTATTAAGTAATTAATATTTAATTACTATTTAATTAATCTTTAATTATTAATTAACTAAGTGTTAATTAAAACCTTAATTATCATTAATCACTTGATTAATGAATTTTTATCATAAATTAGAGTTTAATTAATCATCCTTAATTATAGATTAATTAAACTTAATTAATTAATCTCAAATTAAATTAATTAACTTAAAAATTATTAATTACTTAATTAATCATCCACATTATCAATTAATTAAATAATTAATATTCATCTTAATTACCTTAATTATTAAATGATTCCAATCATTAAACTTTTATTTATCTTTTAAATAAACATTTCTATTTAATCAAGCATTTAAAAACAAAATGTTTTTAAAATTTACTTTAAATCCCATTTAAGTTTTCATTTTAAACTTAAGACACAAATTTATTTTAAAATAAGATTTTAAAACAATACAAAACTTAATCTTATATGTTTAAAAGTATCATCTACTTTATTAATAAGTTTTAAAAGGATTTAAATTTCAATTCAAATCAAATTCAAATCAATTTAAAAAAAATTACTTTAAAATTTCTAAATTGAAAGACAACTTCCAAACTCATTTTAGTTTTAACTCTTTAAAACTCCTCCTACAATCTACAACTTCAATTCAAATGCATATCATTTATTCATTTAAAAGCAATTTAAATTTAAACCTTTATTTTAAAACTGAAGTTTAAATTTTAATTCCAGATTAAAACTCAGATTTGAATTCATATTTAAAATTTCAAACTAAAAACTCAGTTTAAATCTCCACCTGCAAATTTAAATTTACCTTTACATATAAAAACAAAAAAAAACAGTTTTCTATTTTATTTTAAAATCAAACTTTGAATTTTCTGAATTTAAATTATTTCAAAGACCAGAATTGAAACTTATTTAAATTCATAGTTAAATTCAGTTTTAAAATCCTAAGTTAGCATTGTAGTTTGCAATTTATTTCAAATTTTATAAAACTTGAAACAGGTTTCCTGTTCTTCTTCTTTTATATTTTTTTTCAAACAAACTTGAATTTTTGCATTTAAATTATTCCAAAATAAGAATTCAAACTATTTGAATTCATCTTTAGATTCAAGTTTAATCCTAAGTTCAATTTAAGTTTCCATTTTAAATTTTAACTTTTAAAATTTAAAAACTGCAACGGTTTCCAGATGATGCTAAGACCAAATAAAATTTTCAAAAATTCAAAACCTAAGATTTAAACTAACTGAATTCATGTTTAAAACCAGTTTAAATCTTAAACTTGGTTCAGATTCAAGTTTACTTTTAAAACTTTTACTTCTATTTAAAAAATTGTAAACAGTTTTATGTTTTATCTATCTAAACCTGAAACATAAGTAACTCGGGGCAATCCCACAATTACTTCGAGTTTAAAGCCTCCCTGCTTCGAGTTTTCCTTCAAATAACCCGAGATCACCCCGAGACAAAAACTCTGCAACCAAAAAACATCATCCAAACCTGGAACAGGCCTAACCCCACTACCTAAAACCTGTCAACGCCAACCCTACACGCCTCCGGCCACCAACTCCACCCAAACTCCGGCAACATCTTCATCAACCCATTATCTATCAATACCTAAAATATCTTTGAACTCGATTCACTGTAGAAACCGCAGCACCCAAAATTTCTTAAACCCATTAAACTAGGGTTCATAACCAAAAATCCCAAATTTCAATCTCAAACTTGAATTGCAAACCCACTCAGTAATTTTCCTATGATCTATCATAGATAAACCACCTCCAGAAGCAAATTCAACTAATTCAATTGCAAAGATCAATTGAACTAGACCAAAATGTAAAATACAGAATTTCAAAACTGCATTTTATTTTTAACATTATAAATTTTAATTTTTGATCTAAAATTCTTGAATTCACTTGATGATTCTATTAGTAAACCTGAAACATTAATTCATGATACCTACATTTTTCCAATTCTACAGAATTTAGTTGTGTTTTTATGTTCCAGACAACACAGAATCTATATAACTTATAAAAGCCTTTAAAATTTATTTTATCATGTAATAAACAAATTCCATTCAAATGCTAATCCATAATAGCAACCAGATCAAGAAAGAAAAATTATTTATCAAATTTGAACTTAAACTATAATAATCAGAACCTTGGAAATCAGACATGCATTGCATTTCATATATACACAGGCAGTTAAAAAAAAAACAGATACAAAAATTTAACTCAACAGAAAAACAAGCATGCAATCCTACTTAATTTATTTTAAATTAGGTGTTACTCACCTGCAGTTGCAAGATGCAGAGCACAGATTGAACATGCAGAACACCCTCTGTAATATGCTTTTTAAACTTGCTTCCAACTTTGCTTCCAGATTTGAGAATTCATGTATGCGGACATCTTGCTTAATTTCCAGATTGAATGCATGTTTTAGATTGTAGCATGCAGTTTCTGTTTTGCATAAATTTCCAGATTGTTTTGAAAAAAAAATGCAGGCCTCATATTTGAAATTGCAGTAGATTTTGAAAGTGGATAGGAATTTGAGATATGCTGTGCATTTTGAAAGTTGATTACAGGGAGTGACATGCATGCTGTAGTTTACAAGAACATGCAGTTTTCTTGATTAAAATTGGAGATGCAGATTTGTTTATGGATGTGGAAAAAAAATGAATTTTGGTCTTACTTTTATTAAGGAATGAAAAAAATGAATATGAATGAAAAAACAAGATGACATAAAGGTAATTTTCAGATTTAATGAATTAAAAGAAAATTTTTAAATAAAATGACACTTGTCTTTTAAAATGGATGGTAAGTTTACATTTGTTAACCTAGGCTTTAATAAACTTACACATGTCTCTTTAAGCTTACCTATGTCTTTTAAATGTTTTTGTTATTTTAATTAAATGTTAATAAATGTTTAAACTTAGTAAATTATTTTTAAAGAACAAGACAAAGTATTATGAAAACAATATACAAATTACTATTTGAAAAAGAAACTTTTAATCAATTTAAAATAAATTTACACAAGAGTTTGTAACTTAATGAATACATGCTTCATATATTAGATTATATTTTAAACTTCATATTAATTTTACAAATCAAAATTACCAATTAATAATTTGAAAAGAATAACACAAATATTTTGTAACATATTTTAATATACAACTTAGGTTAAAATGAAATTTTAAACCAATAAAACATTTATCCTACATATTTAAAATCATATAGTATTTTATTAAATATTTTTGAAAAGCTTAAATTAAAAATAAATCACAATTTCTATTTTCAAAACATTAAAATTTTCTATACTAATTTAATTAAGAACAACTTATCTATTTACAATATATACATAAATACATATACATTATAAAATAGAAAATAGATTTATTAACTCATTAAAAATAAATTCACAAATTAAATATTTAAATAAAGAAGATTATAGAATCAAATCCAATTTATTAACAAAATTTATCAATTCAATTCAAATTTAAACACAGATTATCAAATTTATATTGTCCAAAATTTTGGGATATTACAATCCCTCCCCCTTAAAAGAATTTCGTCCTCGAAATTTAAAACAAAGGTAATTAATAATCTATTTACAGATTTTATTTAAAAACACGGCATATGCTAATCATATGCTAACAACCAAAGGAACCAATTCACACAATCAGAACAAATCTAATTATCCAAAAGAATTTTGGATAAAACTTTACGAGTTTCCCCGGTATATATATATATATATATATATGTATGTATGTATGTATATATATATATATATATATATATATATATATATATATATATATATATATATATATATATATATCGGGATACTCGCTCTATAAAATCCAATCAATCAATACTACTAAACTATAGAGCTCCTAACAACAATTCTATATAGAATATCAGACTACAAACGAGTCTGACTCAACAAACAAACCATCCTAAACTGCTGGTTCTACAACCAGAAATATCAAACACGTACTCCCTCAGAGATACGTCAAATACCCTGAATCCCAGTTATCCAAGCTGGCAATTCAACTCTAGAAAACCAAACACTCATCTTACCCAACACAGAAGAAACCAAAACACTACGGAGCTAGCTTCAGACCCTCCAAATCTTATAGCTCCCTGGATCAGAGAATAACTTGTCTCAAATCAAATCTCCGATTCCAGAATCCAAATTTCTCTGTCTCTTATCCATAAAAACTCTTCGGACGATCCTGGGCTACCAACATCACTCCTAATCAGCTCAACTCTTGCTGATTCCAAAAGAAACAGACTGAATCAAAAACAATCCCATGATCTCCTCAAGATCACTCAAAAACCAAGAACACAAACCCCGCTTCTCAACAACAGAAGACAGAACAAACTTCTTCTTATCCAGAAAAGACAAAACAGAAACATCCCAAACTGCTTCCGCTGCACAACTCTGATCCGAAACAGAAGAAAATTCTGACGAAGAGCACAAGCACAGACTAGACAACCCAGCACAGAAATATGGTTCCATATATCCATAAGAAAACTCAGATGTTCCTCCCAAACCAGAGTTACTTCACCAACTTCTATCTCAAGGAACCATCCATCTACTAATTGAACCACCAGTTCCAATCCTGGAAAGAAAACTCGATCTCCAGATGCAGACAAACTCTGACTTCCTGGAAGAAATCCAGACAATCTCCAACAAACACAAGAGAACATTCTATCGCAAGTCACTTTTGCGATCAACTCAGCCTAAATCCAAAGAAAACTGCTCTCTCTTTAGCAAACAGAACAGCTTATGCTGGCCTAGCCAACTTACCAGAGAAACGAATCTACTCTACTGCTTCTGAACTCCACTTCAGAAAAACTACTCAGCCAGAAGACTCCCTACCAATCCAGAATACTCAGCTAAACTCAGCCACCTCACCGAGCAGACTCACTTCTTACTCTTGTTCCAAAGAAATATCTTCGGAAATATCCATAGTCACTGCATCTCATCACGCAACTACTATTTCCAAAGATATCAAGATACCTTTACTTGCTTGCTTGTGCCCAACCGACAGATCCCAACTCAATTCTGCCCTTCAAAGATGGACTCCGAACCTTTACAGGTTACCTTCAGAGATCGATGAAGTCTTTCATCACAACAGAACTCACTCGAGACGGTATTAGGTCTACAGTCTCGATAAATACACTTCCAACCTCATCCATCAAACTACAACCAATGGTAGTCGTGTTACACACACTTCTACCTCATCTACCTTTATAACTTATATTGGAAAAACCTAAAGGGGTAATCCAACAAATAGGTAGAACCAATTATATATATATATATATATATATATATTAAAAATACAAATACGCTCTCTCAAGATAGACACCACTACAGAGCCTAGGTATTCACTCAACCTAGTGCTTTGATACCAACTGTCACGACCCGACTTTCTACTCCCAGAAAATCGCATCATGAATTAAGAAAGAAAGGGATAGAAAAGAGGAAGAAAGAAGAGAAAGAAGAAACAACACAAGAATCTCAACAGCGGAACGAATAAATTATATTAGTAACATAAGTATAACATAGTATACATCAAATATCAGAGTTACACAGACATATACAACCCATACTAGACAGTTATAAACACCTGTCTAGTTATTACAACTCAATCACAATACAGAAACACTCAGAGATACCAACACATCGGAACTAAATAACTATACGCAGAAGCCTCCTGCTCCATATGCTCCTCCACAATTCGTCAAAGCTAACCTGAATCCTAACCTGAATTCCATTGACTACTCATAAAAATTTGAGTATCCAAGAGTTAAAGAAAAACAGAAATAACTCTGGGTCAGACATGGGTCTGGTGTGAGTAACAGGTTAAAGTTACTTAACTTTTAAAAATCTTAGAAAAGAAAGGTATCACGTAAGACTTCCCACACATAAACATGGAAAAGTTTTTACCTTACGCTAACCAAAACATTTGATAGGAAATCCGATGATATTATAATAGTGTCTAGGGTTTTCAAATAAATAAGAAATAGCCGAAATTGTTACATTATTAAATTCCAGCTACTAGCCACAAAAGTGGGTAATACAATCAAAACCGTTGGCACTTATTGGATTTTGGATTCCATACAATGGCAGGGCTACTGGGGTACCGCCCATCACAGTACGTGGCCTAGATCACCGTACCGAGGATTACTCCCAATCCCCTGCAACACAAAGCCGGACCCATTCCTTACTGAACAGTTCCAAATAAGACAACCCCGACGATTGTGATGATCAACCGTCCACACAGCCGAAATATAAAGGGACCTCTAGATATGGGTCAATCTTACTCTCCAGTGGGTGCGACCCACGAAGCTTTGCTGCACCTCCCCTGTTTTAGCCATTCCCGGTTGATGAGGCTTAAGGCTACGATTACCTTTATAGGACACATCACTTAGAATGCTCATCGTCCACCTGACGATGTTCTGAAAGCATTCAATCCATACAAGTTCGTTCCGGGTTCGAACGAAACCGAAGGCATTATCTCGTTACACTCATTTTGGAATCACCCTCAGAGTTAACGACAATAACCCTTGCACTCTGAATCACCATCTCGAATCTATAAGTACTATTCCGTCAAACTCATTACGGAATCACCCACAGAGTTATACTGACGTATAGCCCTTACACCTCGAGTCTTCACTCGCTCCACTTGGATTAACGAACTAACGTTAATTGGAATCGATGTGGTTTTCGGATGTCCAAATATGGAAACCCGATCCCGGTCTCATCGAAATCCAAAGAGTGTCTTTTAGGTCCAAGTTGTTTTAAGTTTAAAACAATTCAATTCATTATCTAAATATACACAGATAGATAATTCACAACATAATAGATAATCAACCTTATCATTATCAATAGATAATTCATATCAAAATCAGATAATCCATATTATCATCCAAAAGCAATCAATGCATCCATGTCTCATACACTACTCATCTCATAACTGAGATTACAAACCATACCAGGCAACCAATACCAATCATCAACATAAGCAACTATTTAATGATCACACAATTTATAATTAATTTAAAATGAATTAAATTAATTACTTACTCTCCAATTAATTTAAAATGAATTAAATTAATTACTTCATCATTGAAATTCTGCTTAACTTAACCATCCATTGATTTCAAATCAATTTATAAATCATCATCTCAACATTTCAATTAATATTGACTTACTATCTCTAATTACAATAAGTAATTAGCTTATAAATTAATCACACAAGTTAATTACTTAAACCCTTGCAAATAATTAACTTGTAATTACTAAATTAATTGATTAACTAAAATTAATTACATTAATTATTTATTCATTATTAATTATACCTTAATTAATCAATTTCAAATTACATCATTAATTAATTAATGATTACATTTAATCAATTTCTAAAATAAATTATTTACATAAGTAATTAATCTTCAATTTAAACCATATATATTAATCACCCATGATTAATAACCATTCAGTAATTAACTACTTTAATTACTCATCCCATAAATTAATTACCCTTAATTAATTTCAAAGTAATTTAAATTTTAAATTACTTCTATAATAAATATCTTAATTACATTCAGTAATTATTATTTAATTACTTCCTTAAGTAATTATAAATTCATAAATTACATAAAGTAATTATCAAACAATCAACAAATGTTTAAATTAATTAACTAAATTAATCTAAACTAACCACATTAATTAAATTAATTACGCCAAGTAATTAACTCATTAATTACTTTCATAAGTAATAAACAATTGATCATTATTAATTAATCAATCTAATTAATTATCAAAATTAATCACATTAATTAATTGTTAAATAATCTTAACTTAATGACCCTCATTAACATTTCTTAATTACTTAATTAAGAATCAACTTAAATTAATCATCATTAGTTATTAAGTAATTAATATTTAATTACTATTTAATTAATCTTTAATTATTAATTAACTAAGTGTTAATTAAAACCTTAATTATCATTAATCACTTGATTAATGAATTTTTATCATAAATTAAAGTTTAATTAATCACCCTTAATTATAGATTAATTAAACTTAATTAATTAATCTCAAATTAAATTAATTAACTTAAAAATTATTAATTACTTAATTAATCATCCACATTATTAATTAATTAAATAATTAATATTCATCTTAATTACCTTAATTATTAAATGATTCCAATCATTAAACTTTTATTTATCTTTTAAATAAACATTTCTATTTAATCAAGCATTTATTAACAAAATGTTTTTAAAATTTACTTTAAATCCCATTTAACTTTTCATTTTAAACTTAAGACTCACATTTATTTTAAAATAAGATTTTAAAACAATACAAAACTTAATCTTATATGTTTAAAAGTATCATCTACTTTATTAATAAGTTTTAAAAGGATTTAAATTTCAATTCAAATCAAATTCAAATCAATTTAAAAAAAATTACTTTAAAATTTCTAAATTGAAAGACAACTTCCAAACTCATTTTAGTTTTAACTCTTTAAAACTCTTCTTACAATCTACAACTTCAATTCAAATGCATATCATTTATTCATTTAAAAGCAATTTAAATTTAAACCTTTATTTTCAAACTGAAGTTTAAATTTTAATTCCAGATTAAAACTCAGATTTGAATTCATATTTAAAATTTCAAACTAAAAACTCAGTTTAAATCTCCACCTGCAAATTTAAATTTACCTTTACATATAAAAACAAAAAAAACAGTTTTCTGTTTTATTTTAAAATCAAACTTTGAATTTTCTGAATTTAAATTATTTCAAGACCAGATGAAACTTATTTAAATTCATAGTTAAATTCAGTTTTAAAATCCTAAGTTAACATTGTAGTTTGCAATTTGTTTCAAATTTTATAAAACTTGAAACAGGTTTCCTGTTCTTCTTCTTTTATATTTTTTTTTTCAAACAAACTTGAATTTCTGCATTTAAATTATTCCAAAATAAGAATTCAAACTATTTGAATTCATCTTTAGAATCAAGTTTAATCCTAAGTTCAATTTAAGTTTCCATTTTAAATTTTAACTTTTAAAATTTAAAAACTGCAACAGTTTCCAGATGATGCTAAGACCAAATAAAATTTTCAAAAATTCAAAACCTAAGATTTAAACTAACTGAATTCATGTTTAAAACCAGTTTAAATCTTAAACTTGGTTCAGATTCAAGTTTACTTTTAAAACTTTTGCTTCTATTAAAAAACTGTAAGCAGTTTTATGTTTTATCTATCTAAACCTAAAACATAAGTAACTCGGGGCAATCCTACCATTACTTCGAGTTTAAAGCCTCCCTGCTTCGAGTTTTCCTTCAAATAACCCGAGATCACCCCGAGACAAAAACTCTACAACCAAAAAACATCACCCAAACATGGAACAGGCCTAACCCCACTACCTAAAACCTGTCAACGCCGACCCTACACGCCTCCGGCCACCAACTCCACCCAAACTCCGGCAACATCTTCATCAACCCATTATTTATCAATACCCAAAATATCTTTGAACTCGATTCACTGTAGAAACCGCAGCACCCAAAATTTCTTAAACCCAGTAAACTAGGGTTCATAACCAAAAATCCCAAATTTCAATCTCAAACTTGAATTGCAAACCCACTCAGTAATTTTCCTATGATCTATCATAGATAAACCACCTCCAGAAACAAATTCAACTAATTCAATTGCAAAGTTCAATTGAACTAGACCAAAATGTAAAATACAGAATTTCAAAACTGCATTTTATTTTTAACATTATAAATTTTAATTTTTGATCTAAAATTCTTGAATTCACTTGATGATTCTATTAGTAAACCTAAAACACTAATTCATGATACCTACATTTTTCCAATTCTACAGAATTTAGTTGTGTTTTTATGTTCCAGACAACACAGAATCTATACAACTTATAAAAGCCTTTAAAATTTATTTTATCATGTAATAAACAAATTCCATTCAAATGCTAATCCATAATAGCAACCAGATCAAGAAAGAAAAATCTATTTATCAAATTTGAACTTAAACTATAACAATCAGAACCTTGGAAATCAGACATGCATTGCATTTCATGTATACACAGGCAGTTAAAAAAAAAACAGATACAAAAATTTAACTCAACAGAAAAACAAGCATGCAATCCTACTTAATTTATTTTAAATTAGGTGTTACTCACCTGCAGTTGTAAGATGCAGAGCACAGATTGAACATGCAGAACACCCTCTGTAATATGCTTTTTAAACTTGCTTCCAACTTTGCTTCCAGATTTGAGAATTCATGTATGCGGACATCTTGCTTAATTTCCAGATTGAATGCATGTTTTAGATTGTAGCATGCAGTTTGTTGCATAAATTTCCAGATTGTTTTGAAAAAAAAATGCAGGCCTCATATTTGAAATTGCAGTAGATTTTGAAAGTGGATAGGAATTTGAGATATGCTGTGCATTTTGAAAGTTGATTACAGGGAGTGACATGCATGCTGTAGTTTACAAGAACATGCAGTTTTCTTGATTAAAATTGGAGATGCAGATTTGTTTATGGATGTGGAAAAAAATGAATTTTGGTCTTACTTTTATTAAGGAATGAAAAAAAATGAATATGAATGAAAAAGCAAGATGATATAAAGGTAATTTTCAGATTTAATGAATTAAAAGAAAAATTTAAAATAAAATTGACACTTGTCTTTTAAAATGGATGGTAAGTTTACATTTGTTAACCTAGGTTTTAATAAACTTACACATGTCTCTTTAAGCTTACCTATGTCTTTTAAATGTTTTTGTTATTTTAATTAAATGTTAATAAATGTTTAAACTTAGTAAATTATTTTTAAAGAACAAGACAAAGTATTATGAAAACAATATACAAATTACTATTTGAAAAAGAAACTTTTAATCAATTTAAAATAAATTTACACAAGAGTTTGTAACTTAATGAATACATGCTTCATATATTATATTATATTTTAAACTTCATATTAATTTTACAAATCAAAATTACCAATTAATAATTTGAAAAGAATAACACAAATATTTTGTAACATATTTAAATATACAACTTAGGTTAAAATGAAATTTTAAACCAATAAAACATTTATCCTACATATTTAAAATCATATAGTATTTTATTAAATATTTTTGAAAAGCTTAAATTAAAAATAAATCACAATTTCTATTTTCAAAACATTAAAATTTGCTATACTAATTTAATTAAGAACAACTTATCTATTTAAAATATATACATAAATACATATACATTATAAAATAGAAAATAGATTTATTAACTCATTAAAAATAAATTCTCAAATTAAATATTTAAATAAAGAAGATTATAGAATCAAATCCAATTTATTAACAAAATTTATCAATTCAATTCAAATTTAAACACAGATTATCAAATTTATATTGTCCAAAATTCCAGGATATTACAATTTCATTTCAATATATTTCAAATTCATTGCATAATTTCAATGCGCAAACCAAGTGTAGATAAAATATACTCATTACAAAATACGCCAACAGCGACTTATGAAGATGAGCCCTTGGATGATCAGAGTATATAACAAGGCAACAAAACAAGTTTGCCTTTACAACCAAACACAATGGAAAAAAAGAACTCTAAGTAGCTAGCATGCATCTTGCACATCACTGGAAGCTTTATTCGCCTAAAAGAACAATTGAAAAACCCTAAACCTCAAACTACTCAAAATCAATTGAATACCCAAGAGTTTAAGGGGAAAAAAAAAACTTCGAGTCAAACATAAAGCCTGATATGAATAATAATCTACCATCTCAAACCATTTAGATATTTAGTGAGACCATGCCGCTTAGCGGAACGGGTTTTCCCCTCACTAGTACCTTAAAACCTTTATAAAACTATATACTATGCTCCTGCATGCACAATGGTTAAAACAATTCAAAATAATATGATGACATGCAAAACACGTAAGTTAATTCTGGATTACCCATCCCCATTCATTTTGACTATCTGTCTCGATTATAGTTTTTAGGGTTACTATTAACCTGTTTAATACTTGTGGACCACCTATCCGATTTCATAGTTTTCATGGGATTACTAAGAACATATCGATAACTCTAATATCTTTATTTCTTGTCCTAGTTTTCATGGGCTGACTAGGAACATATTGACTAACTATTAATATCTTAATTTCTTATCCTAATTTTCATGGCTGGACTAGAAACCTATTGATTAACCATCAATATCTTAATTCAGATATAGTTTCATGGGATAACTATAAACCTATTGGCCCATGCCAGAATCAAATCGTAGTTTTCATAGGCTTACTGTGAACATATTGGCCCCTGCCAATATCTTTTGCTATACACATTTTTCATGGGCTTACTTTCAACCTAATGGCCCCTGCTAATATCTTTAATTAGGATTTTAACATTTCTTAAATTATATTCACTACCAGGTCAACTTAGCTGGTTATTCTGCCTTTCCCCAAAGAACCTTTTATGAGTTAATTACAATGTGAATAAATATATGAAGAAGCAATCATAATAATACCAACCCCTGTGGTTTAATGTCCTTGGAATCATTTTATGTAAATCTTGGTTAAACCCTTTAATATGTTAATCAAGGAACACTTCTTCTATTTCAAAACTCTTTAATTTCTTTATGTCATGGTTTTTCCTTAAAAATGAGAGTGGGTTATTTGTTTTGAAAACCATAAAACATCACTTCTGAAACCCCTGGATAACTTCCTACGAAGGCAAAAAAATTTCTTTTCAAAACACAATGTATGTATCTTTCGAAGCTCTTTTTAAAACATCTCTTTCGAAACTCAAATATACCTTTCGGTTGTGTCAAAACATTGCTTAATAATCATTAGAAACTTAGCTTCGAAACCAAGGATTAGGTTTTACTTCTACAAACATCTTTTGGGTCAAAGTGGTTATATACGAAAGTATTTTTTCAAAACCCTTAATAATATTGTTTGGGGGAAAATTTGATGGTGTCGAAACCATCTATTCAAAAGCTCAAAACCTTTGGGTAAAACTTTGAAGGATAACATCGAAACCCCCTTTCGACACCATTGCCTTCGAAACCCTTAAACTCTTTTGAAAGCATTCAGGAAGTGACTTAGCTTAAATTCAAAACAAAGAGAACCCTTCGAAAGCATTAATGGCTACAATACATTCTAAAGGTAAAAAGAATAACGGTTGGGTTTCGACCAGGCCAGAACCACTACTTTCAAAAGCATTCTTTTATAAACAAAGTAACCCCTTCGAAAGCCTGTGCCTTCAAAATATAAAACGGCAATATCCTTTAAAATTTATTTAGAAAAACCCCTTTTGAAAACATATGCTTCGATTACATTGAAAGCTTTAAGTAAAATGAAGCAGGCACTTAACATTTGAAAATAAAACTAAGGTTTCAACCCCATCAAAAGCATTGCTTTCGGCACCGTGGCTTCCGCCTTTCCTCCAATCCAATACGTACCATCTAAGTGATATCTTGTGTATTGGTTTCGACCAGGTGGGTTTTGGCTAGGTTGGTGAGTTGGAGCAGAAATATTGGAGTCGAAAGTCCCTACTATAGGAGGCGGAACCAACTTTTCTGAATAAAGGTTGAAATTATGCTACTTTTAGTAATTGCTTTATAGTTACCTTCCTATTTGTAATCCGTTGATTTGTTGCCTTAAAACTTTTTAAATACTTTACAAAATAACTACCGCATTCATCGGATCTAAATCAAGGGAAAATTAACGTCTAAGCCCTTCCATTGAGCAAAACCGATATTGCAAATAAGTCCTTCCTTTAAAATAATTTATTTTCTACAGTAAATCAACTAGGAAAAATCCCCAAAAATCATAGAAATTCACTTTCATCATGTTATCAAAAATATTAAAATTTCATACCTAATTTCTTCTTGAAATAATCAAAATAAATTTTAAACCCAAATATATCATATTTTCCTTTAGAAATTCATAATAAATTTTCCATAGCTTGGAAAATTATGAAAATTGAAATCCATTTCTAAAATCATGTTTATCTTATGAGATTAAGGGGACTAATCATTCCATCTCTAAAATCAGTAACAATCAGTTTTGCCCTAGAATCATGCAAATTCAAATGTAAATGAATTGGTTTAATTCAAACATATAATAATTCAAGCATATCATCATCCAAAACATCATAAAAATGAAATTTCATCTAAAATACGAAAACATATGATTATATTAATAAATAGAGATGGAATGAATTATTATTCATCTTGAATATGATAAGAGATTTGATTTAAGATTAGTCCCCTTGCTTTAACTCCTTAGCTTGGTTTAATCTTCCCCTCTTTTCTTCCTTGTAATGGCCAGCTATCTTTGGTTTACGTTTGTTTTGTTTTTGTGAAATAAAATGAAAGTGAGACACTGAAAGGATACATGAATATGTGGGTTATAGAAATGAAGATGGTTATTCCCTAATAGGCTTTTAGGTAATTTAATAACATTTTAGTCAATTTAAGACCATTTATAACTATTAAGCACGACCTTAAATTTATTTTCCAATATCAATCAACTTATTATTTTAATTCTTACATTATTCTATTCAAATTAAATATCCTGAATAATGTTATCAAAAAATAGGGATGTTACAAAAACAAACACTGGAAGGAAACACAACATAACTAACAACTACTACTTCTTCTTCTTCTTCTACTACTACTACTACTACTACTACTACTACTACTACTACTACTACTACTACTACTACTACTACTACTACTACTACTACTACTACTACTACTACTACTACTAGAGTAGACCTTTCTAATAGGTCATCCCTCTACAACAACCTTCATATCTTATTCTTCCTTTATTACTTACAGTGAATAAGGTTTATTTATATCTTTCATTTCATACCCAATTGACAAATAACTATACCACTTCTCACTACAGTGGATAAGAAATAAAACCTATGAAATCTTCATATTAAATGGCATCTAAGCTTGGGGAAATAAGCTTCCAATCCCTCTCTTGTTTTTCTAACTTAAGTATACCTATATCCTTTATGTGTGTTTACCATATCATTACCATATGTTACTATCTCCTCTTAATCTCATTCTTTTGATAGTTTCTCAATCCTATGTATTTTCTTTATCCATAAGCCTCCAACAAGCATATCCAAAACTTATACAGGTGTACTTTAATATCCTCTTTATGGTTTGCATACATATCAAAATAACATTCCTAGGCTCTTTCTAGTGTCCTTACAGTCTGTAGGGACTTCTTCTTACTATTGCAAAAGTAGTCATTGCTATCTCCTTAATAGTGTTATTTTTTTCTCTGTCTTTCCTAGGAACTAATTCCTATCCACTCCATATTTAAAATTCTGGTTTAGTCTTTATCAATTTTTTTTCAAAAATTAAAACTTCAAAAATTCTTGAAATATTTAATCCCAAAACTTTTGGCTTTAAAAGTGCTACTTTGAAACTACTATTAAATTCAAAAAAATTCCTAGTGTTCTAACTCTTTTCAAAACTTATATTTTAAGATTTTTGAATTTAACTTCAATAAACTTAAAAGGGAACGTTAACAATTCTAAGTTTAAAATCAAATCATCTTTCTCTTTTAAAGACCATTCTAACTCTTATTAAAAATTTGGAATTTTTAGTTTAACCATTTATTATGTTTTTCTTTCAAAATTTACTTATTTTCACCAAACCATTCCTTTCGAAAATAGAATTTGTAATGTTTTTAAAAGATCTTTTGTAACTTTTAAATTATAAAAACTGGAGTAGATAAGGACAACAATCATCCTATTATTTTACTTACATCTCTTACTCACCCAATCATCCAATATTGGGTAGAGTCTATACTATCAGCAAAGGGGGACTTTTAAAAGGTACTTAAATTAAATGCATGTAATAATGGAAAGGGTATTTTTTTTTCTTTGTTCTGCTTTTAATTTCTTATTCTCAATATGATTTACCGGCATTGTTTTTAATAAAATTTACCGACAATACTTCTAATCACTACATTTTTTTATCATACCTAAGGATCCTATATTTAATGCATTGGAACTACTTTCCCTCCAAAAGGAATCGTTAACGCTACAATTCTCCATGAATCACTTAAAATAGAGTTCGTATTTTGTGTGAAATTACAAGGAATTTTATTTTTATTTCTTCTTTGAAATAGACAGAGCAAAATACAAAATTTTCGATATTTTTTCCATCTCTTCCTTTGTACTTACATTCCTTATTATTTCTAACAAAATACCTTTATTTGTAACTTAATTGATTCACGGAAACTTACTTTCTTATATATTTTTATTCCAATGAATTAAAATACATCAAATCCCAACCTAGTTGCAACAAGTCAAACCTCTCTTTCATTTATACTTTCTAACTTCCTACTGCTCAATTTTTCAGTCCAAACTGCACTAATTCCAACTATTTTTCTCTTAATTTACCATTCCTTTTACTTAAAATATTATAGTGCAGCCACATATAACTTGATTTTTTTTAAGACCCCAAGTCTACCACTCATATTGTCCATCCATAAAAATATTTAATATCTTGAAAACTTTCATTACATAGAAAGATTCACGAGCAATATTACTTTACCACTTCTTTTCAAAAGAAATTTTCTTACAAAACTTTTATGATATATATTTTTTCAAAATCCAATATTTATTTATTTTTCCCTTAAATGTCCTTTTAAAGTATACAATTTATACCTTTTCTCATTTTTCAAAAACTACTCATTATCAGGTTGGACTCAAAGTGGACTTCTAATTATTCTCTCAAGACATCCTTCTATCCAAATCCAATCATTATTTAGGAGTTACCATTTACACCTTTCTTCAGAAAATTCTCCATCTTCCATTATCTATAACATATGGGTTCTTATTTTCCCTTTATCTGGACCTATTATACATCATTAATCGGCAATCAAAATGAGAAACAACAATAATTGGGCTATCAAGGCATGAGTAGAGAGTCATGTACCATCTAGTTTTAGGGATACTCCATGTGCAACTACTCTATAGAAGGAATTTTTAATATTTTAGCATATACTACATTTATATTTATAGACAAAATAAAAATACATTCACTCCACGTTCCCTAATCTTTGAAGAATCGACTAACCTATGCTCTGATACCAAATGTAACAAGACACGCTCCTGTGGGTCTATATTTTTTGCAAATCCAAAAAGCTAGGTCCACTAAAATACAGATTGTTGGTTTGGTATCCTGTAAAAGAGAAATTATATCAAAGCATTAATGGTAATAACTCATAGTGGAAATAAGTACATATAATAGATCATAATAATCACTAACCTAGAATTGACATCTCAAATGTCAAGTGCCTCAACAAGACAACTGATCCAAATAATATCAATACCCTTCCTTCTAAATCATATGGGTTGTAATGAGGAGAGAGTCAAAACAACGATCTGGTGACTGGTAAATTATACATCTTATACATAACACTAGCTTATGCTGATTGTTCATCATTTCTTGTTATGTTAGATTTTATCATTAGTCGATACGACTCCATCGCTGCGTGCCAACCGTTCTTATCTACCTCCCTTTGATTTATATCTATATATAAATACATATCCCATCGTCCACTAATGGACCTAGATACTATCAGCACTTGTATTTATCACTTAGCACCTCGTAAGGATCCATCCCCTTGCACAACATGATCATCGTATCATTCAAGGAAATCCTATAGTGCTTACTGACGACCTTTACTCCATTAGGTCCTGCATTCTTCGGAGATTTTCACCTTTGTCTGCTTTATGTATTGCGGATTTCCGACCCCACGCACCTCCACCTCGTCCGTATTATGAAGAAATCTCTATATGAGTTAACTAGCTTTGCCCTATCAAACAAACTAACAAACAATTGTGGAGGTGCATAACCTAACTGAATCAATCCTCGTAAATGGAAGAGATCAGTTACGTGTAACCCTATTCTTCTCGTTGATCACAAGGGACCGATGATGAGCCCACTAAACATGCAACTCCTACCCCTTGTTTTGGTACCTATGCACGCTAGCCCTGTGCATCCTTTACATAAGTTCAATCCCACCCATCGTCTAGTTAGATTGCCTAGTGCAATCAAGGCAATACCCTCCTCTAAACAAATTTTGAAGCAAACTACTCAACAGTGCTTTTACAGTCTCGTTATATGCAAAAGGTTCGCCCGGTGCCTACGATTACGGAGGTTCCACTCTAAGAACTAACATAACTTGAGGGTATCCCTTCATCTATACGTAAGCGTATGCTCTTCACGGGTCCTACGGTTGAATGCTTTCGCACTTCAACCTATTTAAACGACTCTCATTGTCATTTCCTTTCTATAATTTATATATTGAATTATAATCTTCCACATCCATCATAAACACATGTCTGAGGCTACATATATACATATTTCCTATTCATGTATATTTATTCTTCTTACATTTTCTTTATTGCCTCTATATCTTTGACCTTAGGTCTTCATTTAACTATGCATTTAACCTTTTCTTTATCAAATTCATTTACCGCTTCCCGTTTCCAGTTATCAATATTGTTGCTATTACATTCACTAGTTTCAACTTTTATTTCTATTCCACTTTATCGACTATTCCTTTTTATTCTTGGCTATATCTTCTCTCTTTCTATTTCACACTTTCCCATTTTATTAACCTTCTTATTTCATTATTATCTTATTATTCCGCACTTGGGATTTACTACATTTTATATATTGGAATTAAACTTTATAAATTAATTGTTACATAATAAATTTTCATGTCTCATCTAAAAGAGGTGGTTTGTATGGTGTTTGTAATTATGAGGAATTCTCTTTTTATTTATTGACATTGACTTTACAAAATATGATGATCATTCCTATTTTATACATCTCTTTCTTTTATAAACATGTATTTATTATGTTTCTTTTCAAACATCACACTTTTGTTAAATATAGACTTGATAATATATGAAAATCTACTTATAACAATATAAATTCCAATAAACTAAAATATCTCTAAAACATCAAAATCAAATAGCTTCATTCTCTAATTTTATTCAGGCCTTTTGTGTAAAATGAGATTCTAATCATTATGCTTTATTAAATTAATATCTGATGTAGAAACTAACAATTCTAATCATTACGCAACCTAATCAATTACATAAGAAATCTACAAACTTGTTTATAACAGAGAAGTAATCAATTTAAAATAAAGTTTCAAATAACGGGGATTAACTTGCAATTTAATTTAACTTATCATGCATGTTGGAATAGTTCAGCAATGCTATAATCTAGTGTTTATAAAAATATATAATATTCTCACCCACCTTTAATTAGCGCTTCCAAATTACTAGATCAAATCCAGATCTAACCTTGTTATCTATATTCTCCACTTTTTGACTCCCCATATGGATCCACAAATAATATTTATATAGATCCCATTAGAAATTAGATTAGAGAAAAGAGATTTAGATTTAGACTTATTAATTAGAACCAAATCTAGAGTTTACCTTCGACGTAGCAACTTGATTTGAACCTGTTTCCTATCCTTTATCCTTTTCTATTCTTCTCTAGGTGTATCCGTGCAATCTAAATCTATTTTCGTGTATTTAAAAAATTTATAGGAGAAAAGAAAGTGACAGAGATTTCGTGCTCTTTAGAAAATAATGAATTAGAAGTGGAACCCTAAGCCTTAATTTATAGAGGTTTAAATCAGCGCTAACCCTGGGATGTAATCGAATCGGATCTGAGCCACACAGTCTAAGTTTACAACTGCCTCTAACCTAAAGTGGGTTGACCGCTCTAAGCCTAGGTCGACCACCCAAGGTCGAACATGGCTAGGTCACGGTCGGCGCATATAGGCTAATTCAGGGCATTTTTTATCGTTTGATTTCTTCTCTAATTTATTTCCATTATCATTTAATTAACATTTAATCATTGTTATTGTAATAATCTGCCTTTCTTACACCTAAAGATGACACTTATTACATCCTTGGTATTCGTATGTCGATCATTTAAGTGTTCGAAAAATATGTCATTTGGGGTGAAGAAAGAAAAGACAAAATAGAATCTCACAACCGTGACTAGAAATATATAATATGAACATGTCCTTACAAAAGAAATCATCTTTATTAAACATAGCATCAGAGTACACTAACCTATTATCAGCTTGGATAGTTATAAAAGCCCGTCCTTACAATTGCTAATAAATACAGACAAAAACAAAACAAACAAACAGCAGAGGAAGATAGAAGATATGTGAATACATCTTGGAGAATCCAGCTCGCCTCCTAAAAGCTCCAAAGTGTCCAGATCCGAGCATCATAGGAAAACAACGCCCGGGTCATTCTGGTAAAACCAGCATGTGAAAAGCTCGAAACAAATCTTATGGATTACTATATATGGAAAACCTTTCAAAATAAAAGGTATCTCGTAAGACCACGCTGTACATAAACATGGACAGGTTCTTACCTTACAATAACTAAACATTTTAATATAAAAATATGTTAATACTATAATAATGTCTAGGTTTAAAATAAATATAGAACATAGTTAAAATTCTTGCATTTCACATTTTAACATAGTTGGGCGCATCTAAGTCCGTAAAGGTTTGTATTGGAGAAGGGGTTCCAACAATGGCTAGGTAAGGACTACCTTTCGATGATACACCTCTAGAAAATGTACCTGAAGGCTATAAACGCATCTGCCCCTCTACTACACAGAGCTGACCTGCCCCTTTAACATGACAAGTCAGATTACCTCACCCCTTTGACACCGAGGCTGCTTTACTTTGCCCCTTGATGCCTACATGAAAAATAATTCTAAGGGACAATCAAGAATGGGATGATGGCTCCTAATGGTAGCTAAACATATGGTTCTGTTGCATACCCTGTTTTAGCCATTCTTTTGGATTGTGAGGCTTGAGGCTATGCTTTTACCTCTTCTACTAACATATCATCTTAGAATGCTAACCCTGTCCTCCAAGCAGAGATACAATGCTAGAATTCAACCATACAAGTTGTTACGGGATCAAACTTGCATTCAACATTTTACTATCTTCCATTTTGGAATCACCCTCAGGAAGAATAGCTCCATATCATAAATCCGAAAAACCAGTGTCCCCAAACTAAGCGATAATTTCTTGCTAACCCAACTTCGGTTCTTTGAAAGTATGAAACAAGTATTTGTGTCCTCTCCAGGGAACCTGAATGTACCCAACATACTTCCTGAGTTAAAATAGGTCCAAATTTGATAGTCGGTTATTTAACCATCAAATAAAAAAACAACGAAAATTTAGAGATTTAATTACCTATAGCAGCCACTAAGCCTTAAAAAAATTCTTTCAATTATTTAAAATCTCTTTTCAAAAGTGTTTATCAAAACATCCATATACTTATCTCATTGACACAAGTACATTCACAAAATATTTATGGAAGGTTTCTCATTTACAATTCATATCAAAGGATCAAAACAAAACGTTATTTAAATTGGAGATAAAGATAACCTCAAACAATATTTCTTTGGTGTTAAGTATGGAACGAATGTCCATACCATCAGAATTAAGAAGGTCACTTAAAGGAAATACCATCTCAAATTCTTTTATAATTTACTTCTATAAATTCTTTTAACAAATCTCCTTCACTTAAATTTCAGATTCATTTATAAAACACTTTATAAATCTTAAAATTTATTTATAAAACTCATTTATAAAAAACTCTAAAACCATTTATAGAACTCGTTTTATTAATCTCTAAAACCCTTTATAAAACCCGACTTCTTTCTATTTTCAAGATTGCTTTCTAATTTATACCTCTTTAAATAAATCCTCTTTATGAATAAACCGTTATATAAATCTTTTCATTTAAAACAATTCCTTTTTAAATAAATAGTTTATTGTTTTTAAACATCTTTTACAAAATAATTTATTGTTTAAGACATTTAAATAAAACAATTATTTACCCTTAAACAACATTAGTAAAGAATAACTTCAGACAAGCATTAATAAAATACTAAACTTCAAACATTATAAATAAACTTTACTTTAAAATATTTACTAGAAATATATTTAAAATGATTGATTTCACAAAATCAAAAAGAGGCTTAATGACCACGATGGTTTATTTAATTTAATTTAACTTATCCAAGTTACTACGTGGGTATTTCACATAACAAGCAAATATGAAAAAAGGAATCTGCCAATGACAATCAATCAACATATGGGTAAATGTCCAATTTAATAAAATATTAGGTGGGGTTTTTTTCTGCTAGACACATGTAGAATGGATTTTATTTCTGCTTAATAGATGTCAATATAATCTACTTGGTAAATTATGCTAAAACTATGATTTATTCTGCCGAACATATTCAAATATAATTTAATTAGCAGAACGTTGTTTTATTCTATTAAGCAGAGTTATTGGGTTTCATATTCCATTGGGATTACTTAAGGGTGGTTGACAAGAAATCCCTTTGATTAAAATCTTCTTTTCAAAGAGAGTTACTTTAAACAAAACCGATCTTTAGAAATTAAGTGGTTTAAAATTTTAAAACTTTTATTTAAAAATTAAATACCATTTAAACCATTGGATAATAATAATTAAACTTCTAATTAATAATTAAACAATAACTAATTATTGAATAAATAATTAACTATTAAATAAATAATAGAATGGATCTTTGGGGAATGTAGGTAACGATATATCGCATAACGGTATATCTGTTCCTCAATTTGCAAGTGATACCTTGCTTTTTTCTTCCCATTTACCTAGACATATTATTACTCTTAAATTTATTTTATATAGTTTTGAACTACTATCAGGTTTAAAAATAAATGTTGATAAAAGTTCAGTTTTAATTTTAATGATTTTGAAAAGTTGAAAATTTAGTTACCAGTACGCTTAATTGTAAAACTATGAATTTTCCTTTTGATTATCTTGTTTTTTGATTAGACCTACTAAACTAAAACATGATGATTGGTTTATAATCATAGATAAAATTAAAAATAAGGTTTCTAATTGTAATGGGGGATTTTTAGTGAGAGCGGCTAAATTAGTTCTAATAAACTCGGTCTTATCAGCTCTCCCAATCTATTGGATGTCTATACATCTTTTTCAAGGTTGGATGATTGTTAGAATTGACAAAATTTGAAGGGACTTCTTATGGAGTGGGGAAAACTTAAACAACAGCATAAATGTTTAGTAAATTGAAAAACTGTTTGTAAGTCTAAAAAGAATGGTGGTTTAGGAGTCATTAATATGCGTAACATGAATTTGTCGTTGTTAGTAAATGGTTATGGAAGTTTAAAGACATTAATGAAAATCCTACTTGGAAGGAAATCATTTCTAAATATTTCTATAATGGTAGGTAGTAATTTATATCAAATTACTCCTACTGTTTTTTGTAAATTATCCAATTTTTGGAAATCTATTTTAAAATGCTACGAGATTTTTAACATAGGCACTAATATTATAGTTCATTCCGGTAATAATCCTTCTTTTGGCACGATCGTTGGATTTCCGTCATCCCTCTTAAGATAGAATTTAAAGACTTATATGATATCTGTAACTTTAAGGATACTTTAATTTTAGAAGTTTTTTCTCCCGAAATTGACCCTCCTTGGAATTTTAGCTTTAATAGTATTTTAATTGGTTCAACCCTTAGGGCAGGTTGCTTTGCTTTATGCTACATTAAACCTTTATAATATTGACAATCATAAAGATAATATTAGTTGGAAATGGGATAAGAGTACTAAATCTTTTTATAGATTTATTAACTTTTCGAGTGTAACCAATAACTCTTTTAAATTTATTTGAAAATCAAACACTCCACCTAAATCTAAAATTCACATGTGGTTATTATGCATGGAAAATTAAATACTACATAATTTTTAAAAAGAAAAAAAATATAAAAATCAATAACAATTGTTATTTTTGCAATCTACATTTTGAAGATATTAAACATATATACTATGATTGCATGGATACTTATTTCATTCTGAATAATATCCTTAAAATCATTAACTTTAATCTAAAAACTAAAATATATGATTGCTAACATTATTGGAATTATTTTAGATTTAAGTTCAAAAAGGAAAATATATCTTTACTTGATACTTTAGTCATTATAATTCGTTGGTATATTTGGTTTGAAAGAAATCAAAGAATTTATGAAAGTAATTATAGTTATTGTAATAAGTTGATTTTTATAATTTCTTTATTTTTTAATTAGATATCTAATCCTAAATATAAATTAGATAAAAATAATCTATTTAAATAATATCTTAATAAGGTTAATCATAATATTAATCTATTTAAATAGAAAAATAATATTTTTGAAAATAATAATTGTAGTGTTAATATTACAAACTTAAATGATGATTTCATTGTGTATTATAACATCCTTTCGATCAAAGGGCCATAAGGATTTATTTGTTTTGTTTAGATAATGTTTTAGTCTTTGTTTGTTTTTGTTTTTAGATCTTTAAGTTCGTTCGACCATGGATTCTTTTAAGTCATTTTCTTTTATTTATTTTATTCTTTCATATTAGCTTAGCTCTTGCATCATTATTTCTATTTCTTTTATACGTATATATGTATACAAATCATTTATTTAGATATATGTGCATTGTTCTAACTATTTTATTTAGTTCGGTTTCAGATACAGGTGTAGGGCTAGATATGCTGTTAATTCCTTATTATAGGTGCACAGGATTGTTGTGACGCCCCACCTCTATACTCACACAAGCCAAGGATGCTATGGGGTAATGCCATCGACTAGCATGAAGAATAAGGCTGTGAGGAGCGACCATTTGTGTAATTTATTTGTGCGAGTAGCCACATGTAAGATAGAAGGCCATGCATTTCATTGTAAGAGGAAATCTAACATATCAAATATCAAAGCTTCTATAGAATGGCTATGTGGTCTTCGAAAACAAATATAAAATAAGCATAACACAAAATCAGTCATAAATATTCATATCATTAAGGCGGAAACATGTATGAATATATCACATAGAAGTGTACATCAAAATTGTGGTCATACAAGATCCACTACATGCCAAAAGAATAGGTACAGGTGCTAGACAAAAGAATATGTATGCATCAAGGAGTCTCTATCTCGAATGTGTAAAAGCGAAAACTACTAAGCTAAAGTAGTTAGCCAAAAGTCAGGAGCTAGTCCATGCTAAGAAGTCAAGTGGAAGCACTCGAAACACGTCGGTCTAACCCGAGTATTATTTAAGAAGAAAAATAATAAACGGATCAATCTAGCTATAAATATCATATAAAATGAGATAGGATAAGAGATATGAAAAAAAATATGATAACAACAAACAACATACAATATCTCAAATTTTCTCAAAAACACCAAAAAGAATGTCACATTTTTTGCTTATTCACCATACCTCAAATATTGATAAAGCTTATTAATACAAATCACAAAAATAGGCGAATTCTAGAAATCAATAACTAGAAATCCAAAAAACATAAAGGGGGGAGGCCTATCACAAACGGAATCATGAAAACTCACCAACACGTGTATCACAAACGGAACGCTATTCCATGGTCGCTAACCATCAAATTTGAGCCGACGCTCCACAAATGGCCCGAAGACCATGGGTCGCTACCCCACCAATTAGAATCGAAGCTCCATAAACGATGTTTAATCCCCCATGCAAACAAAGAGACATCGCACATCGCTAGTTTAAATCACAAAATGATCATCATTAATTGTTAAGTGTAAATTAAACTAACCTAGCAAATAAATGAGTTTAGTTTCATGTCCCATAACCACTGGCTTAACTTAAATATTTGCGAACAGATTGTGGATTTCCACTCGAAAATTTTCACGAGATTTCAATCGAACAAGTCCAAGAATTAACCGACGAAGTAAACGCAAGCGTTTCATACCACTTGTTTTGCTAAGTTGTTTAATTAGATTTCTCATACGAATGAGGTAAAGGTTTGTATATACTAATAGATTGATAAAAGGTTTTAAAAATGAGCTTTGTATTAAAAGTAGTGTTGAAATCATTTTTGTGAAAGAGTTTTCAGTATATACTGCTAGTATAAAAACCTTTGTAATTTAAAGTGACAAATCACATAAATGATTGTAAAAACAATCTATCACCAAAATCCACATTCGTCGACGTGAATTAAGATCATAAAATCGATCTCAAATCCATCAAATGGATATTCCCAAAAATCCATAAATGAAGTCATCAAATTCGATAATAATTGACAACAACTATCCGAAACAACAAAAATCGATAAAAATTGGAAATCCACTCAAAAAAGGCCAAAATAGGCAAAATTGAACAGTACCAGACATCTGGTTGGGTTTAACTAGACGTCTGGATTTTGGCTCAGCCATTTTTTCTGCATTTGTTATTTTTTTCTTTTTCCAAGGACCCTTACCAAATGTCGGGATTTTTTCTACCAAACGTCCGGATTTTTCTGCTAAGCAAAAATTTGCCTGGCCCAAAGAGGGCAAATCCAAACCGAAAGCGATCGAACGAGCGATGAATGTTAGGTATTTATGTCAATCGACAACCAGCCTTATAGCCTCTTCGATACACCACCAATATTATGTCTAAACACCCAAGATAGGATCTTTAAAGATTTTGACTTCAAAATACCAAAATTGGAAAATTCACCTAACCAATTCAAATCAAAAGCAATTTAACATGAAATAGATGTTCGGAATTCATGCCTAACAATAATGAAAACTATAGACATAGATGTGAGTTCAAGAACTTACCTTTAAATCCAAATACAGAAATGAGAACCTCTTAAACAAGTTAAGATTGATTTCTCTTCAACAACACCTCTAAAATCTTTAATCTATTATCAAATGAAATGAATTTCATAATTTAGATTATAGGGAATTTTGAAAATTGATGAGGGATTCATATGGAGAAGATGAAGAAGATGCTTACCTAAGCTTCTCTTTGATTTTAGAACTATAACTTGAATTTCCAAAGAAAACTAGGGCTTAGGAATTTCTAATCTTCCCTCTTTCCCCCATTTTTCCTTTAGTTTGAGCGTTAGGAATTATTATGAGTAGAATGAATGAAAGGGAGAGGAGTTAGAGTATTTTGTAGAAGAGTTTGGGTTCTATTATTGGGTTAGCAAGCTAGAACCAAACCCAAAGCCCAAATGAAAATACCAAAATCCTAATCAACTCCAAACATATCGATGTTTATACTTAAACAAGTTGTAAACATCATTTTAAAATCAATGGAAGTGGTAATGATTCTTAAGAAGAAAATAAAGAATAACAACCACTCTAATGAATAACAACACAAAAGAAAATTTTGAAGTAAGAAGTTCACCTTAAGGAGCATGAGAGAGTAAATCCGTATGTGTTCGCTCGATGATTTCTCTGGATTCCCAAGAACAATCCTTAGGATTTGAGGACCATTGAACTTTCACAAGCAGGACATCTTTATTACGAAGACGTTTAACCTCCATAGCAATGATGTGAATAGGATGTTGATTATAAATCAAATTAGGTGAAACATCAATTTCTTCAATAACACTGGGCTCAAGAAAAGAATCGGAATCTCTAAGTCATTTTCGTAGTTGTGAGACATGGAATACGTCATGAATAGCAGAAAATTGAGCCAGTAATAAAAGGCGATAAGCCACAAAATCAATACGTTCAGTGAAGGGAAATGGCCAATATATCGAGGTGCTAATTTTTCCAATCGACTGAAACACACAACACCCTTCATAGGTGAAACACGAATGAATACCAAATCTCCCACATAAAATTCCAAATTCCTTCTTCGGTTATTGGCATAGGATTTTTGTCAACTTTGAGCTTCTTTCATCCTATGACGAATAAGGTCAATCTTTCCTGTGACATCACGAATAAAATCTGGACCTAAAACCAGCTTCTCACTGGCTTCAAGACAATACGAAGTAGATCGGCATGCCCTTCCGTAGAGTGCCTCGAAAGGTGCCATACCAATACTAGATTGGAAGCTATTATTATAAGAAAACTCAACAAGAGAAATATGATCATCCCAACTTCCACCAAAATCAAGAACACATGCATGAAGGAGATCTTTAAGAGTTTGATTCACACGCTTTGTTTGTCCATCGAACTGAGGATGATAAGCGGTGCTAAAATTAAGCTTCGTTCTTAAAGCTTTTTGAATACCCTTCCAAAATCGACTGGTAAACAATGGATCACGATCGCTAACAATAGAACCAGGAACTCCATGCAATTTAGTAATTTCTTAAACATAGAGTTTAGCCAAAAGAGGTACGGTCTGATTGGACCGAATGGGAATAAAATGGGTGGATTTTGTAAGTCTATCTACAATCATGCACAAACTATCATGACCCGTACGAGAACGGGGAAGACCATCAATAAAGTCCATGGAAATTTGATCCCACTTCCAAACGGGAATGTCTAAAGGTTGCGATAACCCACCGGGCCTTTGATGCTCGACCTTAATGAGTTGGCAAGTCATGCAATGCTTAATAAAGTTAGCAATACCAGATTTCATTCCATCCCAATAATAAAGTCATTTTATATCCACATACATTTGACTACTACCGGGATGAATGGTAAATTTAGAAAGATGAGAATCTTCTAAAATGTCTTTACAAAGATCACTAATATTTGTCACAATAAGTCTACCAATTTTTTGAATGCCTCCACAAGCATGAATATCAAAGTCTTTTAAACCATCAATCTTATATTTATCCCTACAGCTTTGGCGAAGAAGAGCCAATTCAGGATCTTGCTTTTGAGCCTCAAGCATGCGGTCTAAAAGAGAAGGATGAGCTTCAAGGCTACATAAAAAAGAGATGAACACGAATCAGATTCACGATCCTGAATCTCACAAGTAGACAAAGTCTCGAGATCATTCCATTCGGATATCATCATGGAAATAAACGCTTGTTGCTTTTTGCTAAGGGCATCGGCAACACGATTTCCCTTTCCAGGAGTATAGAGAATATCAAGAATATAAGATGCAAGGAATTCTAGCCAAAGTTGTTGACACAAATTAAGTTCCTTTTGAGAAAATAAATACTTCAAATATTTATGATCGATGTAGAGAACAAATTTCTCTCCCAAAAGATAATGACGCCAAATTCTAAGGGCGAAAACGATGGCCGCAAGCTCTAAATCATAAGTGGCATATCTAGTCTCGGAAGGTATTAATTGCCTAGAAGCATAAGCGATAACACGTTCCCATTACATGAGAACGGCTCCCAAACCAACACGACTAGCATCGGTATAAACAATAAAGTCTTGGTTTCCTTCGGGAATCACAAGAATAAGAGCATCGAAAAGGAGTTCATTTAATTTTTGAAAAGCAGCTTCATATTTGTCTGACCAAATATACTTAACTCCTATCTTTGTCAAATTAGTAAAAGGCACAAAATTTTTAGAAAAGTCTTTTATAAAATGACGGTAGCAGCCCGCCAATCCAATAAAACTATGCATTTCCATCACACTCTCCGGTCTCTTTCAATTTTGATTCGTCTCAATCTTTGAAGGATCCATGGAAATTCCATATTCAGAAATAATATATCCTAAAAATTTCACATGGGATTGCCAAAAGTGGCACTTAGAAAGTTTTTCTTTCAATTGATTGCTCCTAAGGGTTTCCAACATAATCCGAAGATGTTTTTCATGCTCTTCCTCGATTTTAGAATAAACAAGAATATCATCTATAAAGATGAGAATAAATCGGTCAAGGAATTCTTTGAAAACTCAATTCATAAGGTCATCAAAATAAGCCAGAGCATTCGTTAAACAAATGGCATAACAAGCCATTCATAAGATACATAACGAGTACGGAACGACGTCAAAGGAATACTATCCTCTGCAATTTGATGCTAATGAAAACCGGTTGCTAAGTCTAACCGTGAAAAGACTCTAGCACCTCTACATTGATCGAATAGATCATCAATCTGAGGTAAGGGATATTTATTCTTGATGGTGAGATCATTAAGTTTGCGGTAGTCAACACAAAGCCAAAGTGTACCATCAGATTTCTTCACAAAGATAGCTGAAGCTACCCAAGGAGGGGAACTAGAATGAATAAACTATTTTGCTCCCAATTCAGATAATTGTTTACGCATCTCCTCATTTTCCTTATTGGACATATGATAAGGAGGTCAGTGATAGGTAGAGCTCCAGGTATTAGATTAATTCTCAATTCGATTGCTCATTTAGGTGGTAATCCTAAAACAGGCTCAAATATATCAAAAAATTCACAAAAAATGTGAATGAGGGAAATGACGTCTTCCTCATCATAATTATAGTCATCACGTAGATTTAGAGAATATAAGGATGCTACCGAATTGGAATCTGAATCTTTAAGAACAATAGAAATCTTCTTAACAGATTGTGGATATCGAAGATGGATAGTCCTCTCGGGACATAGGATTTAGGCTTCATAACAGTTAAGCCAATCCATTCCCAAAATCATTTCAAAACCTAAGTAACGCATAACATGCCAATCGGCACGAGAAGCATAATCACATAAAATCATTTCAACATCCCTACAAAATAAACCGAGTGTTGCGGATCCACCAACCGGATTCGCCATTCTTAATGAAGTCATCAAGCCCATAGCGTTTAAAGACAAAGTATCAACAAGTTCCTTTGATATAAAAGAGTGAGATGCTCCCATATAAAAAAGAACTCGAAAAGGATGATCATGGAACATAATAATACTGTCAAGGACAGAATGAGAAATACCTTAACCAAGAGAAGTGTTACTAGGGGGTTGCACAACATTCAGCTTTCCCTCTTTCTTGCTTTGGAGTTTCGGACATGAAGATTAAAGATGACCCAAACTTTTGCAATAGCGACAAGTAAGGGGCTTCAGACACATTTGCATAATGGTCCTTAGAACCACAATTGTAGCATTATCCATGACTAGAGGTAGGAGTCATTGCTACTAAAGTTGCTTGCTTTCCTTTCTTATTGGGATTAGTACCTTTGAACTTACTATCGAGTTGCCTCTTTTTGTTGTTGTTGAAGTTCTTCTTGGCAACGACATCTTCAACATCACTTTCTTTATTGGCTTCTTCAAGTCGAAGAGCGATATCTACAAGCCGATCGAAAGAAACTTCTAGTTTCAAAAGTAAAGCTTTTTTGAGATTCATATTCAACCATAGATAAACCTCTGATTTTTCTTCAATGGGGTACTAATATACTCGACCCCATGTTTAGAGAGGGATTCAAACGATGCACATACTCTGTCACAGAAGATTCACCTTGAACAAGGTCAATAAAGCATCGGGCTAAAGTTACTTTTTCAGCTTTCAGCATAAACTTTAACTCGAACCTTTCCCAAAATTTCTCCAAAGTAAGATCTGCTTCACCAATTTCCGAAATTAAAAGCTCATACCAATCTAGTGCTCTCTCCTGGAGCATGCTAGAAGCCACCTGGACTCGATGTAGATCCACAAGATTCGTGCGAGAAAAGACACGATTGCATGTTCTAAGCCAAGATTGGACTTCTATAATGCTTTCGAAATCGTTGAATGGCCTTCCATCCAAATCGGTATAGTCACTGCACAAGCGTGCAAACCCGGATCTAGAATTAGTAGGCTCAGGATTGGTTCCGGAAGCTTGGGAATTCTTTACAAGATCAAAAAGCTGTTGGGGAGACATGAATACGTCATCCTAAGGAGTAGCACTGGATTGACCGGCTTTGAGACGGCCAAGTCTTACCATTTCTCTTCTTTAAGAAAGAAAGAAAGAAGAGGAAAAATGTTATTCTTAGAATGATTACCAAATAAACTTGATTGATAAAACAAAGCATCATAAAAAGAAATAGGATAAAACGAGTGCTATGACACGAATTAAATCCTAAGGCACAATTCCTAAGGGATACTTAGAACAATGATCGTTGCTACAATATTCTATATTGTTTCGAAGTTTGGCTCTGATACCAAGCTGTGACGCCCCACCTCTATACTCACACTTTCTAAGGACACTACGGTGAAATGCCGTCAATTAGCACATAGAATAAGGCTGTTGAGGAGCGACCATCTGTGTAATTGATTTGTGCGAGTAGCAATATGTCAGATAGAAGGTCATGCTTTTCATTTCAAGAGGAAATCTGACGTATCAAATACAAACTCAAAGCTACTACACAGTAGCTACGTGGTCTTCGAAAATAAATATAAAATAAGCATAACACAAAACCAGTCATAGATATTCATATCACTAAGGTGAAAATAGACATGAATATATCACATAGAAGTGTACATCAAAGTAGTGGTCATACAAGATCCACTACATCCCAAAAGAATAGGTACAAGTGCTAGACAAAAGAATATGTATACATCAAAGAGTCTCTTTCTCGAATGTATAAAAGCGAAAACTACTAGCTAAAGTAGTTAGCCAAAGTCAAAAGCTAGTCCCTACTAAGAAGTCAAGTGGAGGCACCTGAAACACCTCGGTCTGACCCGAGTATTATTTAAGAAGAAAAATAATAAATGGATTAGTCTAGCTATAAATATCATATAAAATGAGATAGGATAAGAGATATGACAAACAAAAAATATGATAACAATAAACATCATACAATATCTCAAATTTTCTCAAAAACACCAAAAATAATATCATATTCTTTTGCTTATTCACCATACCTCAAATATTGATAAAGCTTATCAATACAAATCACAAAAATAGGTGAAACAAAAAAATTCCAGAAATCAATAATTAGAAATCTAAAAAACAAAAAAGGGGATATCGCAAACGGGAGCATGAAAACTTACCAACACGTGTATCACAAAAGGAACACTATTCCATGGTCGTTTACCATCAAATTTGAGTCGAGGCTCCACAAACGGCCCAAAGACCATGCGTCGCTACCGCACCAATTTGAACCGAAGCTCCACAAATGGGGTTTATCAAACAAAGAGACATCGCATATCGCTAGTCTAAATCACAAAATGATCATTGGTCGATAAGTGTAAATTACACTAAGCTAGTAAATAAATGAGTTTAGCTTCATGTCCTATAACCACTGGCTTAACTTAAATATTTACAAACAAATTGTAGATTTCCACTCGAAAATTGTCATGAGATCCAATCGAACAAGTCCAAGAATTAACCGACGAACTAAATGCATGCGTTTCATACCACTTGTTTTACTCAGTCATTTAATTAGATTCCTCATACGAATGAGGTAAAGTTTTGTATATACTAATAAATTGGAAAATGGTTTTAAAAACGAGCTTTGTATTAAAAATAGTGTTGAAATCTTTTTTGTGAAAGAGTTTTTAGTATTTACTACTAGTATAAAAACCTTTGTATTTTATAGTGACAAATCACAGAAATGATTGTAAAAACAATCTATCACTAAAATCCACATTCAACGACGTGAATTAAGATCATAAAAGTCTATACCAAATCCATCAAATGGATATTCCCAAAAAACCATAAATGAAGTCATCAAAGTCGATAATAAATGACAACAATTGTCCAGAACAACAAAAATCGATAAAAATTGAAAATCCACTCAAAAACAGCCAAATAAGGAAAAATTGAACAGTATTAGATGTCTGGTTGGGTTTAACCAGACTGGATTTTGGCTCAGCCATTTTTTTTCTGCATTTGTTATATTTTTTTTCCAGGGACCCCTACCAGATGTCTGGATTTTTTCTACTAGACTTTTGGATTTTTCTGCTAGGAAAAAATATGCCTAGCCCAAAGAGGGCAAATCCAAACCGGAAGCGTTCAAACGAGCGATGGATGCTAGGGACTTATGCCAATCGATAACCCAGCCTTATAGGCTCTTCAGTACACCACCAATAATATGTCCAAACATTCAGGATAGTATCTTTAAAGATTTTACTTCAAAATACCAAAATTGAAAAATTCACCAAACCAATTCAGATCAAAAGCAATTGAACATGAAATAGATGTTAGGAATTCATACTTAACAACAATAAAAGCTATATAGATGTGAGTTTAAGAACTCATCTTTAAACCCAAATATAGAAATGAGAAGCACTAAAACAAGCTAAGATTAATTTCTCTTCAACAGCACCTCTAGAATCTTCAATCTATTATCAAATGAAATGAATTTCCTAAGTTAGGTTATAGGGAATTCTGAAAATTAAAGAGGGATTGAGATGAAGTAGATGAAGATGATGCTTACATAAGCTTCTCTTTTATTTTAGAACTAGTACTTGAATTTCCTAAGAAAACTAGGGCTTAG
This sequence comes from Allium cepa, assembly GCA_030765085.1. Taxonomy (NCBI): domain Eukaryota; kingdom Viridiplantae; phylum Streptophyta; class Magnoliopsida; order Asparagales; family Amaryllidaceae; genus Allium; species Allium cepa. Next base: position 948,707,279 of record CM060934.1, on the reverse strand, counting down.
GAATTTCTAATCTCCCCTCTTTCCCCCAATGTTCCTTTAGCTTGAGTGTTAGGAATTATTATGAGTAGAATGAATGAAAGAGAGAGGAGTTAGGGTATTTGGTAGAAGAATTTGGGTTCTATTATTGGGTTAGTAAGCTAGAACCAAACCCAAAGCCCAAATAAAAATACCAAAATCCTAATCAACTCCAAACATATCGATGTTTATACTCAAACAAGTTGTAAATGTCATTTTAAAATCAATGGAAGTGGTCTCGAGTCCAAATTCGACTGTTTGCAAAAATTCACATTTTGAAATTTAATCCAACCAACGATGCTATATTTAAATATATAATCGTAAGGTTGCGGGTTGTTACAATTGCGGTTGGCAGATTGCTGTATGCAGGAAGGGATTCTTCTCAGTACACCTTTATCTTTATCATGGAGTTCCATTTTCAGGAGGATTCACTATTCAGCTACGTACTCCTTCTAGTTTTACTAAGACTTTATAGTTGATTTTCTAGTCCAGATTGTTTGTTGTTCCGTTTTAGATCATTCGCTTTTCCATGTCTTCAAAGTCAGCAGCTGGAAGTTGTAGTTTTGTTGGATTTTTCATAGTTTTTCAGATACTCCTAACACCTTAATATCGGGCGATGGCCATGTCGGAACTCGATATGTGGGTGTAATGGGCGGTGGCCTTCCCGGAGATCATTTTAGGGGTATTTGATTTTTTTCCTTTCATGTTTGTATTAGATTAGCTACTTGCCAAGCATGTTGGCAGTACCTTGTCATGTGATATATATACTATCATGTGTGCTCTACTATATTTTAGAGGATCGCACATTTTTTTCAAAAAAATAAATGATTAAATAATTATTTAAACTATAATTAATCTTGTAATCAATTACTAAATAATAATTTAATTTTTTAACTAATAATTACATATTAATTAATATCAACCAATAAATTAATTAATAATTAAAACTTAAATTATAAATTAAAACTTTATTTAAAAATAATTAAATAGTAATTAAGTTTTAATTAAATCTTAACTTAAATTTAACTTGACTAATAATTAATTAATAATTAAACCCTTCTTAAATAAATAATTTGATTGATTCTAATTAAGTAATAATTAATCTCTAAATAATTAATTAAGTCACAATTAACTCTTTATTTGTTAACAAATTATTATTAACTCATTTAGAAATAATTAACTACTAATTACCCTAACTTAATAAATGATCAAAAATTAATTATCTTAATCAATTAATTATTAATTAAATAATTAAGTAGATAATTAAATAAATAATAATTGATTTTAAATATTTAACATATTCTTGAAAATACTTTCCAAAACGATATTTAAGTTAAAACATTTTAAATTCAAAAAGAACTCATTTTTCACAAACTGCATTTATAAGGACTATAACTATACGACTTGAAATTTTAAATCTTGTTTTATACTCTAAATAGCATTTGAAACTCAATCTTTAATTTTTAAACTTACCTTTATAAACCTAGAATAAAGTTTAGAAACAAAGGTAAGGTTTTTAAAACATTCATTAAACATCTCCGTAAAATAAAGTTAGAAAAAAAGCATTTGAATCAAAGGATCTCGATGTCGCAATTAATAACTCAACATACTAACTCTTCATGTTATATAAACTATATGAGCATGAACACAATATATATATATTTGTGTGTGTGTGTGTGTGTGTGTGTGTGCCCCATCATAGTGTCCAACAAAAAGATCCTAACTTGTAACCCTTACTAACCATTTTTACTTTAATTTCGATTTCAAATCTAGATCACAACATACATAAGTACATGTATATCCATACAAAGCAACACCATATCAACCAATCAAGCAATGAATTTACATCAAATATACATCATATTACCCAAACAACAATCATACTTTTCAACTAATTATGAGCAATAAATTTTCATAAATTTTAAAGTTTTAAACTTAAGGTAAAAGATTTTTCTCTCACAAAAAGTCGACTAAATCAAGGAAACTTCCTTTCAAACTTAAATATGACCTAGAACAATGCTTTGACTTTGGAAAATTATGATTTGGAGGCCTTTAAGTCCTATGGTGGTTCGGCCTAGCACTTAAATACTCTGCCTTGAGTGTTTTTGGAGGAGGCTAGGTTTGCTTTTTGAGAAAAGGAGTTGTAGTGGTGAAGGTGAATGATTTAAAAAAATGTTTTAATTATTTAGAAGTAAATAAAGTAAGCATTTTTTAACTTTGGAAACTAGAGAGAAGCCATGGAAATATATGAAGAAGATGGAGGAATTCTCATTAGAATGGAAATGAAAAAAAAATGAAAAAGAAATTAAGAAATTTGGTTTTATAGGAAATGAAATTACTAATTTACCAAAATACCCATGTACTTTGCCCTCCACTCCCTTTGCTCCACCTCATCTTGTCCTTCCTTTACCCTAACACATGCCTCCACCTTGTCCCCCCTCCTGGTACCCTACTTCAACATGTAATAAATGCACTCTTGTACTTGGTTTAGACATGTTTTTCACCTTAGGTCTTTTCATGTTTCCATAAGAAGCTTTAAATTATATACTCAAACATATATATACACAAATGTTATAAAATCTAATTTAAACATAAATGTATATTTATATTTATATCATAGTGTACACACTAATGTTACAACAATTTCGGCAACTATTAGTCGATGAAAATCAGAAATTCGAAAAACGAATTCCGACCACATTTTCGATTTTTCTTCAAACTAAATATTTTTGTAAACAAATTTTGAAAACTATTTCATCATAATTATTTACTGTTTAAAAGATTTTTATTTTAATTATAAAATTTATTATTTTAATATTTAAAGTTAATTAAATATCCCCAAATTAAAGCGGTGATATTCTGGATCGTTACACTCCTCCCTTAAAAAAAATTCGTCCTCAAAATTTTACCACAACCTTACCCAGAAACAACAATCCCAAGTGTAACTAACACTATACATCAGTCTACATGGCGTACATTGATCATTCCTATGCAAAAATATGATTTGGTCACTAACTCAAATACAAAGCTTTATTTTCGAACTAGTATCTCCCACCGGACATCCTAGTGCGGACTCTGATAAGGCTTCTTAATTAAAAACCTCCATTCTCTTTACACTACCATATACTATGATAGAAAACTTTGATTTCATTTTAAGAACCCTCATCATGTATTCGCCATCAAAAATCGAGTGATAAATCCTCATTCGGAATGGTCTGAGACATCTTAAGTCATATACTCGAATCTTGGAACGAGAATTATATGAAAAAGAGGAAGAATCTACGTACAACTTACATGCTTATCCAAGGGTCCCTACCACTCAATTACTTTTTATCCTCCCACACCATACTTCTAAAAACTTTTCATAAAAAATTCAACTTAGATTCAAACATTTTAAATGTTATAACTTATTGAAACTTTTCATTAAATCATTTTAAATTTATTAAGTTGTATCGTACTCTCTACATCCTAAGAGTACATACAAAGTGTTTGATTTTAAAATCCTATTCACTTTTAGTTATTTAGATGTAGGCCCAAAATAATTTGGGTCTCAAAATTAAGTCTACCAATATAACCTCTTTACCAAATCTGTTTGATAAGTAGCTAAGAAGAGTTGGATGCTGCTATCCGAACTCTGCCCTAGTGTCTACTTCTCTTTAGACACTTCTAAGGTAAGTTTGTTTATTAGCCGTCTTAATAACCTCAAATAAAAATTTACCTCCAAAGTTTTAAAATCAAAAAAGACACTGTTTAATAAAACCAAGCTTTTTAAATCTTCTCATTAAATTGATTCAATTTTGACTTTATTTATTAACCTACTCTCTAATCAAAATACCTTATGATGGGTCATAATATAAAGTCATGAACCATATTGATTCAAGTCCTAGTCTATCTACAAGGCTAAGAGAGATAAAGCTATGATAAGAACCAATATCAAACAAAGGACAAAAAAGGAACATTATATGTAGAACATCGTTCAAACTAAAAAAGAAAAATCCTAGATAGAAGCTGAGTGAGTCCATCACAAAATAGAAATGTGCTCCAAAAGATACGATACAATAGAAGATACTAAACAAGGAACAACTTAGGATATTACTTCCTTATACTAGCCATAAATCTTCCTACTACTAAACCAACCTTCTATAATCTCCTTTCCCTTTGTTGCTGCTGAAATGGATGGTGCTGAAGTGAAAACAAATGGCCTAACCTGCTCCCCTTTCCTGAGCATAGGACAATCTTTAATGAAATGAACTTTCTGGTGGCAATAATAACAATCCTTTGGTGCAGTCTGCGTCCGTAGCTTTGGTACCTTAGCGACCTTTTCTTTCACCACTTTTCTATTCTTACCCAACTTACATTCCTGAATAAAGTGACCATATTTCCTACACCCAAAGCAACCATGTTTGGACATATTAATCTTGAGCTTGCGCTTCTTATTCCTATGTGGTGCAGTAGTAGGCAGCTTTAGAGATAAATGTTCAAATCATAGAGCATTCCTTATTACCTTCTCGAATGATCCTTGAATACAATTCATCATATAACGACCCAGAATTTCTATCATTTGAAATTCATATATTTAATTAATTTTAAATAGTAACAAGTAAAATTTGTAAGTCGAATAAATTTTATTTTGAAAATCTAGATTTAATTGGATAATTAAATCGACAATTAATATTTGAAATTACAGAAATAATTGGAAATTGGGTTTAATGTGATTAAATTTGATTTGTAAAGTTGTATTAAATCATATTGGAGTTAAAATGATGTTATAGAACTTTTAAAATTGAATTAAAGTTAATTTGTGGAAATTGAATATTTTAATATTTAATTGACGAGTAAAAATAGCCATTTTTCAAACGCACTCGGATTTCGACAAAACTAGTTTCATCGGATCCGTAATGTTAAATTATTGTATGGTTTCAAATTTCGTGTCAATCGGATTTACGATTTATCCGGGGAAAGCTAAAACGCACTGAAATCGGTTTAAGTGATTTTTAAATTTAAAATAGTCGATTTGAAAACTTATCTTCCAAATATGATCGAATTGGCTCCCGATATATATTCCATTGCATTCGGAATGGGGGTAAAACATTATAAACGCCAGGCGGCACGCTTCGTTTGGAGTTCGAAAATTTTTGAGATGAATAGTGTTTGAGAATTTTCTATAAAAGCACCCCTATTGTCACAATTTTCAACCAAAACCCTGGCCAGGGTTACAGCCGCCACTTTCACGATTAATGGCCGAAAACTCATCGCGTTCTTCTTCATTTTCCTTCCAATCCACACTTTAGTTGTATAACCTGCCATGGAATGTGGCGGTAACCTACTATTGAACATGGTAGCTATAGTAGGCATATGATACTGGTCGTATGTTAGCTAAGATTTATATTATACTTTCGAAATGTTTTCCTACACTTTGCACTTATAGTAATAATATCAAAGAAATTTGCGTATCAAGCATGTTTGATATCATAAGGAGAAATCTCCTCCGATTCTACGTTTGCATTGTGTGTGTGTGCGGGAGGCTTTATGGTAGTTTTATTTTCCAAAAGCATTGCAGATCTATTTTAAAAATATTACTTTATTTGTTTTAAAGATATAACTGTTTTAAGTTCTCACACCAGTCCCATGACTGACCTAGAGTTTATTGTTTCCTTCTTAAACTCTGGGTGCCCATCAATTTCCATACGGGCAGTCTAGAGTAAGGTTATCAGGTCATTCTGGAATTCAGGAGATGCTGTGGAGCTCAAGGAACAAGCTGATGGCATGGCGTATCAACTAGTATATAGTATTTCTTTTTCGCTGTTTGTTGTTGTAAACTCTGATAATGTAACATAATGTGGTGTAATGTAATAACTGATATAGATTCTTTGTTTTAAAGATTATTCATTTATCTATTATATGTTGTTCCGCTGCGATTGTAAGATTCTAATATTGTTTCTGTTGCTTCTTCTTTCTTTCTTTCTTCTTCTATCCTTTTCTTCTTCTTAAACCCTAAGGGTTCAGTTTTTTGGCCTTCGATTGCTCGGCAGTTGATACAGTGGACGTATTGATGTCGACCTTCGTGAGTCGAAAAATCATGATCCTAACATTTGGTATCAGAGCTTTTGGTTAAGCGACAACCTTGGCTCTGTTGGGTGTTACTCATTAAAGATAGAGTCAGTAGTACTCTAGAATGAGTTTGAGTGTAATAATAGATATGAGTGCGTATTTGTTAGTGAATATAAAAACTATTTTATATTGTGATGATTGGTTTGTTGAGTGGTATATGGATTCTGGTCAATACGAGTAATTAACGTCATTGATAGGAATCTCTAAACACTTGTACAAAACAAATTCGACACGATATCGTTTTACAATAGGGTAAATGAAATAATTTTACCTAAATTATTTTCGTATATAAAGGAGAAATTTTCTGTGAATTATTATAATATGTGATTGCTTGGTTGCTAGAAAGTGATGATATTAAATTATTATCATTAATGTTGAAAAAGAAATTGAAATCGTAACTCCAAAGTTAAGATATAAATTCACACACAAATAGAATTGGACAAAAATAAATTGTAAATGTGATTTGTAATTTGAAGTAAAATTCCAAAGGAATATTTGGAAATGTTTTGAAAGGGTTTGCAATTTGGAAAAGATTAAATTCCTTTTTGAGTTTGAAAATGGTTTTCAAGGGTTTGGAAAAATGTTTTTGGAGGGATAAAAGCTCTAAACTCTTTTCGGTCGCTGGAAAATAACTTCGGTGATGACTGCAGCATCATCGGTGTTCATTTTCAGGTTTCCAAAAGAGGGATTGCTGCCAAGTTGTTTTAAATGGAAGTTGTTTGGAAAATTTGGGCTTGGGTTTTGAAATTCAAAGGATAATTAGAATTGGTTTCAAAAATGGTTTTGAAATGTTGGAAAAACTCTGGAATCTGATAAAAATAGTTATGGAATAAAATTTATTAAGTTGAAAATAAATTTTGGGTAGAAACAAATGAATTGAAATTGAGTTTGAATTATGGAAATAAATTTACGAATGAATTTACAATTGCGACTAAATGAAATTGGAAACTAAATGTTGAAATTCATCTTGAAATTGCAAGTAAAATTGAAAATTTGTCAAGTTGGATCAAATGAAGCTAAGTATTAAAATAAAATTAGTAAGTAAAACTAATTGAAGAAATGACAAATTTAATATGGGTTGAAATGAATTGAATCCAACATTTATAAATAAAGGGTAAATTAAATTCATATGGAATTTGAAATCCAGTTTAAATATAAGTGGTTATAAACCGAAATAGTGAATTGAATTGTGTTTGGGAACGAACAAAAGGAATAAAAAACTGAAATTGAAAACCGAATATCGAAAACCAATTTGAATTGTGCGAGATGAAATGAGTTAGAACTTGTAATGAATTAGTAAAAGAAACTAATTTAAAATAGCAAGATGAATCAGTTGTGAAGGAAAAATAATTGATAAAAATTCAATATTCAGAAGGTAATTGAATCCAAATAGAATTGAAATTGTAAATTGAATTCAAATGAAATTGATAATGTGAGATTGAATGAAAATGGATATTATGGCTAGCAGGATATACAGGTGAATTAAAGGAAATTGGGATTTTGATTTCGAAGATAAAAAAATTGAATTGCTCGACAAAAGCTATGTATTTGAATTTCAGTATGAAATTTGATGATTTTCTTGTCCAGCCACTTGCCCTTTTCTTTTCTTTTTGAAATCTGGGGGCCGTGGTGCCATTTTTATAGTCGTACCGAGCTGGCCGCGCAAAGGAGACGCTGGCGAAATTTTTTGAAAATTTAAGGCGTCAGGATATTTTTGAGAAAATTGGAAAGTTTTGAAAACTATAACTTTGATTTTGGAGTGAAAAGTTAAACGATATAGTTGGTTTTAAAAAGATAACTAAGTATGATTTGAAAACTTAGTGAAATTATTGTAAGAAGTTTAACTATGGATTTTGGAAAAGTTAAAATGTTTAAATGAATTTGAAATTTAATTTGAAAAGAATGATTTTGAAAAGTTAATGGATTCTGTAACTTTTTCTTACTTAGTAATTTCGAAGACGAAATTCTTTTAAGGGGGAAAGTTTGTAACGACCCAGAATTTCTATCATTTGAAATTCGTATATTTAATTGATTTTAAATAGTAACAAGTAAAATTTGTAAGTCAAATAAATTTTATTTCGAAAATCCAGATTTAATTGGATAATTAAATCGATAATTAATATTTGAAATTACAGAAACAATTGGAAATTGGGTTTAATGTGATTAAATTTGATTTGTAAAGTTATATTAAATCATATTGGAGTTAAAATGATGTTATAGAACTTTTAAAATTGAATTAAAAGTTAATTTGTGGAAATTGAATATTTTAATAATTAATTGACGAGTAAAAATAGCCATTTTTCAAACAGTCTCGGCTTTCGACGAAACCAGTTTCATCGGATCCGTAATGTTAAATTATTGTATGGTTTAAATTTCGTGTCAATCGGATTTACGGTTTGTCCGGGGCAAGCTAAAACGCACTGAAATCGATTTAAGTGATTTTTAAATTTAAAATAGTCGATTTGAAAAATTATCTTTCAAATATGATCGAATTGGCTCCCGATATATATTCAATTGTGTTCGAAATGGGGGTAAAACATTATAAATGCCAAGCGGCATGCTTCGTTTGGAGTTCGGAAAATTTCGGGATGAATAGTGTTTCAGAATTTTCTATAAAAGCACCCCTATTTTCACAGTTTTCAACCAAAACCCTGGCTAGGGTTACAGCCGCCACTTTCACGATTAATGGCCGAAAACTCATCGCGTTCTTCTTCATTTTCCTTCCAATCCACAAATCAATTCAAGAAATTTTCTTCTGCAATATTGTAGAGTGCGTTGAGATCTACATTCTCAACGGCTATGATCGTAAATGGCGCCACGAATCGACGTGAATCTCGATGCAAAGGTCCAACGTTTCGACATGATTTTCGAGGCCATCATAGGGCCGAGCTTGCCATGGTTCAAGCCGTGGGTGGAGCTCTCGAAGGCGGTCCTGGTGGTGGTCGTTGATCTCGTTCTAGGCGTCGTATGGTGGTCGCGTTGGTTAGGGTTTGATGGCGGCCGTGGGTTTCGGTTGCGTTTTACTGATGGAGGGAAGAAAGCATGAACCAGGACTCTGATCTAGGGGGAAGAAATGGACGGCCCAGATTGAATAAGGTTTAAAAATAAAAAGAATTTGTAAATTTATATATATTAAAATTCACGTAATCTTTGTAACATCATAACTTGTTCATACGAGGTCCGTTTTGCACGAAACGAATTGCGTCGGGTTCGTATTGACGAATACTACGCGATGGAGCTAGGTTGGAGTTGATTGGAGATAGTTTGAATTTTGAACAAAATTAAACGCGCGTTTAATTTTGTTCGAAATAGAACACTGCAACTGTATTGGAAACAAGGTGAGAACTTCTCACTCAATCAAAATTGTTTCGATTTAAATTTTAAATAGTTAAATTTGAAATTCCTTGATTGTATGTTTGGAAGATAAATTATTATCTATTGTTTTGAAATAGACCATATGCGCCGTATATTAAGCGGATGTTATTTATTAAAAATATATACCACGATATTCCATCTCGAAGTGGAATTGGTATTATATATGTACTTGGAGTTGATTTTCCCGCATTATATAGCGGATGAGACCCTATTACGTCGCATTATAGCGCATAATATTTTATAAATCCCATATACCACGATATTCCGTCTTGAAATGGGATTGATATTGTGCTAACATCTGTGGATGCGGGGAAACAAGTTGGAGGGATCCAACTGGATTCCTCAACAGTATTGATTTATTTACAGATATTTGCGATATATTCTGTTATCATATTGATATATGATGTTTGGATGCCGTGGTTGATGTATTGGTGCTGTTGCAGCATTGGACCTATTTTTGGAGTTTTAAAAATGTTAAAGTAACGATTTCGAATTTAAAAGGATTTTCTAGTGATTTTTGAAAGTATACATTTTATTGAATTTTGGAATTGATTCATTTTAAATAAATAAACGTTATAATTTTTATGTTATAAAAACTATGATTTTTGTGAAATATAAACCGAAATGTGATTTTTGAAATAAGTAGTTGATTAATTTGTAAAATGGTTTAAATTGGGATTTTTAAATGATTTTAAACGATTTATATAAAAGATCTATAAAATTGATATTTATAAATTAAAAATATTGGTATTATAAAACGAGTTTTTATAAGTGTTAAAATGAAATATAAATGGATTTCATAAGTGAATGTGATTTATAGATTTATAAATTGTGAAGTTATAAAATGAATAGATTTTGTAAAATAAAAGATTTATAAGTAATTAACTTATAAATTGGATTTTGGCATTTAAATGAGATATAAATAAAATTTGTTAATTAAGGGATTTTATAAGTTGAAGTTTTTATAAAATATATATATGTGTGAATTTATAAACATTGTTTTATAAATCTGAAATCGACTTATTTTGATAAGTTAATTATTATAGCTTATTAAAGGAGATATATTCATGATTTTGGATGGTGGATAATCCTTTAAATTAAAATGTGTAAAAATGTTGAATTTGGTTAACGAAGTATATTCACGATTTTGGACAGTGAATAATATATTAAAGAAATGTTTTGGGGAAGTGATATTTTAAATAGAATTAAAACGATTTGAAGTTGTTTTAAAATGTGTTAAGGATCAAAACCATAGATTTCAACATTCATTGTTGAAATAGACGCTTTCGAGAAATAAGGAAATGGTGGACTATAACACTGTTGTTATAGTAAATGATTTTCGAAAGGAAATGTTTTGTATAGTATTGCGATTTATATATCTATCTTAATTTCAAATCCCTATACTAGTGATTTTGGGTTTTCGTAACGATGTTTTACGCAACATTCGTTTTGACTCAAATGAATGTATTTAAGAGAATGTTTTCCTTAAAGAATAAAATATATACTTAATTGTGATTTAAGTATATTGAATATTTTCCAAATATTGAAAATAAATAGATTTGTGAATTACTTATTATTAAATGAGTATGGAAATGTTTTCCAATATGAAGTGAAATGTTTTGAGATTTTATCTTTTAAAGATAAATTGATAGTGAATATTTGAAATCGATTTGGAAATTGTATATCAGTGGATATTTGGAGATTTAAATTCACCGTGGAATTTATAAAGGAAAGGGAAATTTGTTTAAAAATAAACATCGATTTATTTTTGAAGTGTGGAATTTTTTTTACGGATTATCTTGTAAAGATATTTTTTTTGGAAAATAACTAATTTGGGATTTGGTGATGTTGTGCATATCTATTGATAGTAAATAACCGACTATCAATATTTAACTTTAAATGGGTATTTGTTGTGATTTGCTTGAATTTGAATGCTACACTTATTTTAAAATAAGCGCTCGTTATTCGGTTTTGTTGGAAGAGGACCTTTAGGTCATGAATCCCATTCCGAATAGTGATACGTTGCAATGGATATCATTTGAAGATCGGTGTTGAAGACCGGATATTTTCGAAAACGGAAGGATTACCGTCGAATGTCTCTACATCGGCTGATCTCCGATATAGAGATTTTATCACCCTTTGTGATGGGAATTCCGGTCGTGATTAGTGAATATCCGAATTGCAAGGGCTTCTTTGGAAGTGCCTTCGGTTCCGTTCGATCCCGGAATGGACTTGTATGGATGTGTGTCCGACGTTACCATTTGAGATGTAAAGCTGGTTTCTTTCAAATACATTTCTGTTGGTGGCGGAGAATTTATTCTCTTAGCTTAATACCCTTCTCTGAGATGTACGAGCTCAGAGGTTATGTAGTTGATGGTTACTAGTGATATATTCCCAATTTGGTAATGTGGCATACGAAGTGCTACTGAGCATTTTGTTGATCAAAGCATAGCTCTTGTATAAAGCGTAGCTTTGTGGACGAGACTTCGTCGGACCTCACACCACGTAATGGTCAAAACAGGAAAGATGCAGCAAGGTTTTAGGGAGTAGCGCCCCTTAGGGTATGTCATTTCCTTCTGGATAGAGGTGGTATCATGGTATGGATCCCAAATACTTAACCTATGGCGTGGCTGCAAATTTATTTCTTTGTGGTTGTTGGTATTGAGGATCCTCGGATAAAGGTTGTTTACAACCGGAGGATGGCATACTTGTTCCAGTTGTTACCGACTTTTGCAGAGGTAACCCGGCCTTGTGTTGGTAGAGATCCGGTTAGGTTCTCGGGGCGTCTCTCCAGAGGCGTTTCCATGTGGCAATGGAAAGTTCCTTGGCCTGACCATTTGTTGGAAAATCCAAAGAAATAATACGTACCTTGTATAGTTTTAGTTGTATAACCTGCCATGGAATGTGGCGGTAACCTGCTATTGAACATGGTAGCTATAGTAGGCATATGATACTGGTCGTATGTTGGCTAAGATTTATATTATACTTTCGAAATGTTTTCCTACACTTTGCACTTATAGTAATAATATCAAAGAAATTTGCGTATCAAGCATGTTTGACTATCATAAGGAGAAATCTCCTTCGATTCTACGTTTGCATTATGTGTGTGTGCAGGAGGCTTATGGTAGTTTCATTTTCCAAAAGCATTGCGGATCTATTTTAAAAATATTACTTTATTTGTTTTAAAGATATAACTGTTTTAAGTTCTCACACCAGTCCCATAACTGACCTGGAGTTTATTGTTTCCTTCCTAAACTCTGGGTGCCCACCAATTTCCACACCGGCAGTCTAAAGTCAGGTTATCAGGTCATTCTATTTCAATATCCAGTTTTCAATTTCGTTTACTTAGAAATGTAAATCCATTTGTTCATTTACAAATTTATTTCACACTTGGTAAATTCTATTTCAATAGCCATTCATTAAGCTCACTTACACTTTTTCCTCAAATTTACTTTTATCTTACTTGATTCAGTTACACTTCAATTTAATTCAAATTTTTAACTTTTATAAGTTTCCCAACTTATTTCCGTTCCATAAACATTTTAAATAAGATTCCAGAGTCTTTTAAATAATTTCTCAACATTTCAAAGTCATTTTTGAAATCAATTGTATACATAATTCATTTGCATATCAAATTATCCTTTGAATTTTAAAATCAAGCCTAGTCTTACAAACAACTCTAATTTAAAACATTTTGGTAGCAATTCCTCTTGGGAAACTCGAAAATGAACACCGATGATGTCGCGATCATCATCGGAGTTATTTTCCAGCGACTGAAAAGAGTTTAGTGCTTTTATCTCTTTAAAACCCTTTCAATTATTTTTAAATTCCAAATCTCACCAGATTTCAAATCCAATTCAAAAATATTTCCAAAATAATGTCACCATTATTCCTCCAAAACCTTTGAAAATCATTTCAAACTCAAAGGAATTTTTTCATATTTCAAATCCTTTCAATCTTTATTCAAATATTACTCTGGAATCTTATTTCAAATTGTAAACCACATTTATAATTCACATTTATGAATTCCATATGCATATGAATTTATTTCTTAGCTTTTAGTCATAATTTCATTTTCTTATTCAATTTCCCCACAACAACGATAATAATTTAATATTATCATTTCCTAGCAACTAAGCAACCATATATAACTAAATAATTTCTGAAAATTATTTCTTTCATATTTAAAATTATTTGGGAAAAATTATTTCATTCATCCACTTTTAAAAAAACAATACTATGTTGGTTTGCCTAGTTTAAGAGTTTAGAAATCCCCATCGATACAGTTGCCGAGACTGCACCGACCAGAATTTATAAGCACTTAACCGATAAGTTGACACAATATAAAACAACTTATATTCACTAACAAATACGTGCTAATATATATTAATACACTCAAACTCATTCTAGAGTACTATAGACTCTATTTCTAATGAGTAATCCCCCTGAGAGCTAAGGTTCTCGCTTAACCTTTGCTCTGATACCAAGTGTAACAGCCCGCAAATCCGTACCCCTGAGAGTCGACAATATTCTCCATCAGATCAACTCACAGTGGACGGAATTGCAAACCATTAGGGATTAAAGAAGAAGATGGGAGAAATAGAAAACAACATCAGAATCTCATAATCGCAACGAAACAATATATAATAGATAAATGATTGATCTTTATACAAAAAGAACTATATTTGTTTTATACATTACACCATCAGAGTACAACACAACCAATAGCAAAATACTGGATAGTTATATTAACTTGTCCACACAAAAGCTGACTACACAACATACGAAATAGAGCAGAAATAAGATAGATACGTGTGATACGTCTCGCCATCCAGCACATCCCCTGAGTTCTATAGCAGACCATCCAGAATCTGTACTCTATATTACTCGATCTGCCCGAACATTATAGTGAAATAACTCCCGAGCCAGTCTGGAAAACTAGTGTGAGAAAACACACTCAATTGGATTATTAAAGTTCCAAAATCCTTTAAAATCAAAGGTATCTTGTAAGATCACGCCACAAATAAACATGGCGGGGTGTTACCTTACGATAACCAAAGCATTTTTTATCAAATTCGTCTGATATTGTAATACTGTCTATAGAAATTAAAATAGAATCTAGCTGAAATACTTGCATCTCACGTTTCAGCAATATTTGGGCACAATCAAAACCGTATAGGCGCTTATTGGAGATTGAATTCCATACAATGGCAGGGCTACTGGGTACCGCCTGTCACAGTACCTGGTCTAAATCAGAGTATCGAGGATCCCCCGATCCTCTACAACACAAGACCCGAGCTTCCCCTTACTGGATAGTCCGAATAAGATTACCCCGTGGTTGGGATCAACAACCGCCCACACAGCCGTATCAAAGGGACATCTAGACAGGGATGACCTTATCCTAATTGGTCGCTAGCCACTTAGTCTTGCTGCACCTCCCCTGTTTTAGCCATTCTCGATTGATGATACTTGAGGCTATACGTTACCTTTTTAGCACACATACACTTAGAATTCTCATCACCCCCCTGACGATATTCTGAGAGCATTCGTCCATACAAGTCTGTTCCCTGTCCGAATGGAACATTAGGCACTACTCCTACTACATCCATTTTGGAATCACCCTCAGGATTAGTAGCGATTAGCCCTTGCACTTCACTGATCCATCTTTGACTCCAAGCTCTTTTCTTCCTCACGAAAACATTCAAACTAGATCGAAGTGGTTTTTGAAAAATTAATCCTGATCTCGGTCTCTTCGAAACGATCAGTGCATTGGCCAATATCGATAATCGATTATTTAACTATTATATAACATCCATAAACAACCATCGGGACTTAATAATTTTTCAAATTATTTATTTCAAAATATCTTCGAAAGATATTTTGATACACTTCAACCCTTTGAAAATAGTTTTCAAATCACTTTTTCTCTCGCGGAATAAATTTCCACCCAATAGTTTTATTTCTACTGAAAATCACCTAGTCTTAATAATTTAAATTTTAAATAATTTAAATCATTTTTTCCCAAAATATACACTTAAAACATTTAGAAATATGCCACGTAAAAACACTTTATTTAAAATACCAGTTATGAAATTTTATAATAATTTCACATATAAAATTTAAGCCAAAACTAAATTTAAAATAAAAGTTATTCTATAAGGTATAAGTATTAGATAATTATCTTTTAAATCATAATACTAGTTAAACCTTATAAAATAATTACTACCATAATTAATTTAAGAAATGTTTACTTTTAAAGATTTTAAAACAGTTTAAATAATAAATTCCTCTAAACATTCTTTTTTTAAACATTTTAAACCCTTTAACTTGTACTTAGAAATATTCCTTTGAAAATACACTTAGCTTTTTAGGAAATTACACTTTCCATTTCATTATAACCCGTATAATCATTTATAAATCCTTCTTGATTTATTCCGGTTTAATTTATGTCCCAATCCCGTGAATCTTCTTTTCCTGACTTTAAAAAAAACCACTATTTATTTTTAAAATAAATTTCCCTTTCCTTATAAATTCCCACCTTGAATTTATATTTTCAGATTTAACCATTGATAAATATTTCATTTTATTTATAAACCCTGTTTATAATTTCCATACCCTCATTTTCCTTTAAATCACAGTTTCCAAAACACTTGATCGATTTCCCAATCAATTCTCTGAATTAATTCCATTTTAAAACTTATTTTGATTTACCCAAATATATTCCAAAATCCATTAATTCCAGTTTTACTCTTTTATTTGATTTAAAATCTTGTTTAAATCCAAAATACCAATTTCGTACTTTATTTCAAAATTATCCTTTAATTTTTTTTCCAACTCATTTAAAGCTTAAATTAAAAACAAATCCTTTGCACTAAATATCAATATTATTTAAGTCCTAAATTTTAAAACCTTTTAATTTACATTTATTCAAAAACCCTTTTCTTTTTGCATATTCTGGAATTTATTAAGTATGATTTTCAAGATCAACTATTTGTTTTTTCCCAATTCACCCTTTTGAATTTATTCATCTTTACTATAAATTTTCTTCTTTAAATTTTTACCTTTTTATTTCCATTATTAAAATTCAATATTTATATTTTTAAAATTCCATAATATACCCTACAATATATTAATATCAGATAAACAAATTTTCCAACATAATATGTCAGAGAATTATTCAACATTTCAAATAACTAGATATGAAAATAAATTCAATAATTTTGATGAAAGTTGTCACCCACTATGCTAAGGCTTCTTCTTGAAGCTGCCAAGAAGCCATGAGTCGCATTTGATCGTCTTCTAGCTTTAGCCCTTTAAAGATTCTCTCACATGATCTGATCCAGGCTTGGGCCTCGACAATCGACTCCTTGTCAGTGAATGGCTTACCTCCAAGTCTTGCGAAGCTCTCATATAGATCAGCCAGATTCGGCTGATGTTGAGTAGGTATTGCTGCTTCTGCTATTGGGGGGACTTGATCGGTTGTGATAGCGTTTCCCCGACCCCTAGCTCTTCCTCTTCGCCCGCTCATTCTTACTTTCTATACTTAGTAAGAAAACTTGATTTAGATGTACGGACAAGATATCTTAAGGAATATCAGAAGTTAAAAAGAAATAGACCAAGAAAATTTAGGGTTTTGATCTCGGGTTATACTCATTCTAGGGTATAATTCACCCTATCTCTAATTAGCCATCTTTGGATCCCTCCAACCTATTTCCCTGCATCCACAGATGTTAGTCAACAATTAAAATACCAATCCTGCTTTACGACGGGATATCACGGTTTAAAGGGTCATCCGCTATTATGCGGCGCGCATAGGGTCTCATCCGCTATATAATGCGGGAATATCAATCACTCCAATATATATATATATATATATATATATATATATATATATATATATAATATCACATCCAAACTGATAATAGATCATCAATTCAAGCAATCAATTCAATACTTTAAATTTAAACTATTTAAATTAACAGTAATCCAAATGAGTGAGATTAACACATCTTTGATTATTGTTTGCAATTCACTCCAAATCGGCTTGCCTCGCCACTATTTTTGACCTTGTATAAATATTTATAATTTTTTTTAATATTCAATAAAACCGAACAATCAATTGTCATTTAATAAATTCAATTAACTTATAGTTTAGTTAACTAGTGATTTAGTTCTAAACTAATATTTTAATTTTAAACTAATTCCCTTTAATAAAATATTTTTAGCAATTAAAATAATTAAATAAGTTTATTAAACAAGATATCACTATATTACCTTATTTAAAAATAAGCAAGTAGATTTAAAATGGATATAAGTACATATATTTTATTTCTCATTTAGAAACTATATCAGTATATTCATTAAAATAATCCATATGGATTATAAAAATCAAACCTTTCTATAAATTCCTATTTTCCAAAACTTTATCTCTATATAATAATCCTTCTGTTTTTCTCTATAAATAACACAGCAATTTACTATACTAGATATGTATATATATAAATTCGAAAAGAAATAAAGAAAAGCCAAACCCAAGAATTGAGAGACGCCAATCTCATCGAACACGACTCGAGTTCGAAACCCTAGCCAACTGCAAAACGAACGCGGCCACCACGATCGAACCCATTGCCCTGTCGCCACCAAGCTCGAACACCTCGAACTGCCTCCGCGGCCACCATGACGTAGCTCGAACCTCACCACCACCCACAATCGATACACCATCGCCGCTCGCTTGGAGTTCGATTCGATTTGCACGGGTGAAGGAAGTTGCTAATTTGATTTCGATTTGAATGAAACAGACTGGGAAAGGAAAGACATATTTCGAGTCCAAGCAATCTTCTTTGCTCTGATTTGATTTGTTATGCTAGATTTGATTTTCATTCGAACGAAAATTTGAAGGAGGAAGCCATTTTTCTTCGTTCGTCGTTCCTTTTTTTAAAATCGAAGAACGTTTGGCATTTTTTTTCAAGCTTTTATTCTTTTCTCGGCTGAATAAAAAGAAGGAAAAGGGGAATCTGGTACATGATTAGAAGAGGTAGGAGGCTCGTGGAAGAAAAGGTTACAATGATGCTGAAGAGAAAAAGGTTTGAAGTGAATTTCACTGACCAATCCACATATATAATATTTCATTGAATTTAAATTTAAATCGACTTGAATTCCCAATTTAAAACCCTGACATCCTATCGAGGCATGCTGCTAGGCGTTTATAATGTTATATCCATATTCCAAATGCAATAGAAGAGGTTTCGAGTCCCGATTCGATCGTATGGAAAAGATAGTTTTTTGGACCAATAATTATATTTAATGTTCGATATAGATTTCAGCACTTTTATCTATCGTACGATCACACGACAACTCCAAATGCTATGAAAATTGAAATCCGATAATAATACACTATTACGGATCCAATGGAACTGGTTTCGTCGAATTCCGAGACTGTGCCTCTGAAGGTTATTTTTAAATATCAATTTAAATGATATATTTTTAAACTTGAACAAAACACTTTCAAACTCATATTTAAAATTTCTATTATCTTTAGTATTGTGAATATAAATTTTACAAGCCTTCCAATTATTTTTAACAAGCTCGAAACTCCAGATTTCATATTTTACCCAATTTCTAATTGTTTAATTCAATAATTAAATTACCAAATAAATAATGATATTTAAAATTCAAGTTAAAAATTAACTTCTAAATATTTAAATCAATTAAATATTCTAATTTTAAATATTGAAAATCCTGGGTCGTCACACCTATTATCAACCTGGATAGTTATAATAGCCCGCCTTACAGTTTCTGATAAATACAGACAGAAACAGAACAAACAATAAACAACGGAAGATGGAAGATATGTGAATACATCTTGGAGAATCTAGGTTGCCTCCTGAAAGCTCCAAAGTGTCTAACTTAAATCTAAAAAATATGCCCGAGCTTACCCAAGCATTATAGGAAAACAACGCCCTGCTCAGTCTAGTAAAACCAGCGTGAGAAAAGCTCAAAACAATTCATATGGATTACTATATTTGAAAAGCCTTTCAAAATAAAAAGTATCTCATAAGACCACATTGCATATGAACACGGATGGTTTTTTACTTTACAATAACTAAAACATTTTTTTATAATAACCTAGTGATATTATCGTAATGTCTAGGTTTGAAATAAACACGGAATGCAACTGAAATGCTTGCATCTCTCATTTCAACATAGTTAGGCACATCTAAGTTCGCAAAGCTTCGTATTGGAGAATGGGTTCCAATAATGGGTAGGGAAGGGACTATCTTTCAATGATACACCTCTAGATAAAGTACCTAAGGGCTACAGACATATTTGCCTCTCTGCTACATGGAGCTGGCCTTCCCCTTTAACACGACAAGCCAGATTACCTCACACCTTTGACACCGAGGCTGCTCTACTTTACCTTTCGATGCCTTCATGCAAAACAACTCTAAGGGACAATCTAGAATGGGATGACGACTCCTATTGGTAGCTAACCACGTAGCTCTGCTACATAGCCTCTTTTAGCCATCTTCCGGGTTGTGAGGCTTAATGCTACGCTTTTACCTCTTCTACTAACATGTCTTGGATTGCTAACACTGCCCTCCAAGTAGAGATGCAATGCTAGCATTCATCCATACAAGTTGTTCTAAAATCGAACATGCATTCAACGTTTTACTATCTTCCATTTTTGAATCACCCTTAGCAAGAATAGTATAGCTCCATATCGCACTTCATCACGAACGTTATTAGTTTGGAGTTGTTCAGATAAATTCGAAAAACCGATGTCTCCAAACTAAGTGATAATTTTCGGCTAACTTGGTTCTAGTTCTTTGGAAGTATGAACAATTATTCGGGTCCTCACCGAGGAACTCGAATATACCCAACATACTTCCTGAGTTAAAACATATCTAGATTTGATAGTTGGTCATTTAACTATTGAATAAACTAACAACAACAATTTAGATATTTTATTGCCCATAGCAACCATTAAGCCTAAAAGAATTCTTTCATTTATTTAAAATCTCTTTTCAACAGTGTTTATCAAAACATCCATATACTTATCTCATTGACGTAAGCATATTCATAAAACATTTATGAAAGGTTTCTCATATCAGTGGATCAAAACAAAATGTTATTTAAAATTAGAGATAAAGATAACCTCAAACAATATTCCTTCGGTGTTCAGCGTGGAACGAAAGTCCATGCCACCAGAATTAAGAAGGCCGGTTAAAGGAAATCTAACTCAAATTATTTTATAATTTACTTCTATAAATACTTTCAACAAATCTCCTTAACTTAAATTCTAAATTCATTTATAAAACACTTTATAAATCTTCAAATTTATTTATAAAACTCTTATATAATACTCTAAAACCATTTATAAAACTCATTTTGTAAATCTGTAAAACCTTTAGGAAACCAAACTTCTTTCTAATTCTAAGATCGCTTTCTAATTTATGCCTCTTTAAATAAATCCTCTTTATGAAATAAACCTTTATATAAATCTTTTCATTTAATTCATTTTTAAATAAACAGTTTATTATTTTTAAACACCTTTTACAAAACAATTTATTATTTAAGACATTTAAAATAAAAAAATAGTTATCCTTAAATAAAATTAGTAAATAATAACTTTAAACAATCATTAAGAAAGCACTAAACTTTAAATATTATAAATAAGTAATAACTTTACTCTAAAATCTTTATTAAAAATATATTTATAATGATCGATTTCACAAAATCAGAAAGAGGCTTAATGACCTCGATGGTTCATCTAATTTAACTTAACTTATCAAAGTTATTATATAGGTATTTACATAACAAGCAGATATGAAAAAGGGAATCGGCCAATAACAATTATTCAACATATGGGTAAATGTCCAAGTTAAGAACATAGTAAAATGTGGGTTTGTTATGCTAAACACATGTCCAAGTTAATATAATAGTAGAATGGATTTTATTTCCACTTAATAGATGTCAACATAATCTACTTGGTGAATTATGGCCGAACTATGATTTATTCTTGCAAACATATGTCAAATACAGTTTAATTAGCAGAACGTTGTTTTATTCTGCTAAACAGATATTATTGGGTTTCATATACCATTGGGATTACTTAAGCATGGTTGACAAGAAATCCCTTGGATTAAAATCTTTTTTTAAAAGAGAGTTACTTTAAAACAAAACAGATCTTTAGAAATCAAGTGGTTTAAAAATTTAATTTAAAAATTAAATACCATTTAAACCTATTTAATAATAATAATTAAACCTTTAATTAATAATTAAAAAATAATTAACTATTAAATATAATAATTAAAAATAACTAATCTCTAAATAATAATTATTTAAACTATAATTAATCTTGTAATTAATTACTAAATAATAATTTAAAATTTAAAATAATAATTACATATTAATTAAGGGGTCCTTCTTGACTTTGAAGCGGCCGTAGCTCGGTGGTAAGGGGTTCTCCCAGACTTCGAAGTGGTCGGGAGTTCGAGTCCCTTCCCCAGAACCTACAGCCCTTCCTTTGGGGATAACATTAAAATCAACCTAGCTATTGTGGACCAGTTGGGTTGGGCTCTAATCTTCGGATTAGGGTTTATTTATACATCCTAGACAATGTCCTCCTGACACGAATTGCTGAATGGATACTCTTCACCATATAAATCACCAATAGCCATGTTTAAGATTGATATCAAAAAAACTTTTGATACAGTCAACTGGTCTGCCATCATAACCATATTAAATAGGATGAACTTTCCAACTCTTTTGCAATTGGATATATCAGTGTACATCGACTATGAGATATACTCTTGTGTTTAATGCTCACACAGTTGGCTTTTTCAAAGGTAATAATGGGTTGAGGCAAGGAGGTCCCATTTTAGCTTATCTTTTCATCATTGTTATGGAAACTCTCTCGCTAGCTTTTGAAAAGCAAGTTTCTTTATATAATTTTGATCTTCATCCTAAATGTAGAACGTCCATGGTGACTACTCTTTCTTTTGTAGATGACTTACTAATATTCACCAAACCTAGTGCCAAGTCCTTACAATCTTTTATGAATACCCTAACCTCCTTTTATATGTTTTCTAGTCTTTGAACTAACTATGAAAAATCTCATATATTAATAGTTGGATAGCCAAGTCATATAGTTATTGAATGTTTGAATATCGCAAATATGCTGTCTCTGGAATTTGACATAGCCTATCTTGGTATACCTCTGGCTACAAAGAGAATTTCTCTATCTCAGTGTGTTCCTCTGTATGAAAAGATAACAGCGGTATTTAATAGATGGGAAAATAGGTTTATATCGCAACCTGGGAGGCTTGTTATAATAAGTGTTGTCATTCTTTCTATGGCATTCTATTGGGGCAGAACATTTTTATTGCCATCCAAGATAGTAGTTATGATATGATCTGCTATCATAAATTTCTTATGGTATGGATCAATATACTCAAATAAACTTTCTCCAATTGCTTTCAATAAACCTGAAATGCCCAAAAGAAGGAAGGATTGGGAATAAAAGACATGAATAAGTGGAACATAGTAGCTTTATCTAAGCATTTTCATGATCTTGTACAGATAATCTGTGGGTACAATAGAGCATAAGCAATAACTTAAAAGAAGAAGAAATATGGATTGCCTTCCCTAAACAAGCTCAGAGCTGGGTATGGAAGACAATGCTACACATAATAGATATTTTTCTTTTGCATACTAAACTTCTCCTTTCATCAGCGAGAAGATCCAAATTTTGGACTACTCCATGGATTGATCCTTCATAGAATGTTATCACATGACAATATTATACAAACTGGCATTTCATTACATGCTAGGGCTTTTTCCTATATCTCCAATGGAAGAATCTCTCTTCCACAAACAAGTAACTCCTTAATAAATGCAGTATGGATATTATATAATGATAAACCCTATATCCACAGCCTTAATGAAGAATATAAATGGTTCGACAACCATCAGGACCACTATACTCATTTTGTCTACTCTGCCATAATGGGAGAAAAAAACCAGCTTTTTTCCCAAGGTACAAAAGATTCTAGAACTTAAATGCAAACGAGAAGCTTAATTTTATGCTACGGAAGGTTCTTAGAAATGCCCTACATACTCTGGGTAATTTGGCGGTGAAAGGTATGGCTATTTCGACTACATGCATACTACCCCGATAGAGGATATTCATCACTTATACTTTAGATGTGCTTTCACTCGATTCTTATGGTCTAAGATAAAGATTAGGGGTGGTTATGGATCACCTCAGGTTGATAGCAAAGTTGAATGGATGAATCTATGTTGTGACGACCCGACTTTCACACCATAGAAAATCATATCATCTTGATGAAAAAAAGGAATAGAAAGAGAAAAGAAAGAAGAGAAAGAAGAAACAAGACAGAATCTTAACAGCGGAACGAATAAGTTATATTAATAACATAAATATTACTTAGTTTACAATCATTATCAGAGTTACACAGATTACACATCACATACTAGACAGTTATTAGCACCTGTCTAGTTATACAACTCAATAAAATACAAGGAACTACTCAGAGAAACCAACACAGCGGGAAGTATATATCTATCGCAGAAGCCTCCTGCTCTATTTCTCCTCCATAATTCGTCAAAGCTAACCTGAATCCCTTGGCTACTTGTAAAAAAAATTGAGTACCCAAGAGTTTAAGAAAACAGAAGATAAACTCCGGGTCAGACATGGGTTTGGTGTGAGTAACAGCTTAAGGTTGCTTAATTTTCAAAAACCTTTTGGAAACAAAGGTATCACGTAAGACTTCCCACACATAAACATGAAAAAGTTTTTACCTTACGCTAACCAAAACATTTGATAGGAAATTCAGTGATATTATAATAGGTCTAGGGTTTTGAAATAAATATGAAATAGCCGAATATGTTACATTTATTAAATTCCAGCTACTAGCCACAAAAGTGGGTAATACAATCAAATCCGATGGCACTTATTGGATTTTGGATTCCATACAATGGTAGGGCTACCAGGGTACCGCCTGTCACAGTACGTGGCCTAGATCAGCATACCGAGGATCACTCCCAATCCCCTGCAACACAAAGCTAGAAACATCCCTTACTGGACAGTCCCGAACAAGACAACCCCGACAGTTAGAGCTCACAACCGTCCACACAGCCGAAATAAAAAGGGATCTCTAGAGAGGGGAAAATCTCGTCCTACTTGGGCATGACCCACTTATCCTTGCTGCACCTCCCATGTTTTAGCCATTCCCGGTTGATGAGGCCTGAGGCTACGATTACCTTTAGTGAACACATCACTTAGAATGCTCATCGTCCACCTAATGATGTTCTGAAAGCATTCAATCCATACAACTTCGTTCCGGGTTCGAACGAAACCGAAGGCATTATCTCGTTACACTCATTTTGAAATCACCCTCAGAGTTAACGACGACAACCCTTACACTCTGAATCTTCATCTTCACTGGAGATTCACGACCTACCGTTACTTTGGATCGATGTGGTTTTCGGATATCCAAATATGGAAACCTGATCCCGGTCTCATCGAAATCCAAAACGTGTCTTTTAGGTCCAAGTTGTTTTAAAGTTTAAAACAATTCAATTATCTATATACACACAGATAGATAACTCACAAATCACAATTGATAATCAACATTATCATAATAAACGGATGATCCATATCATCATCAAAATAGGTAATCCATATCATCATCACAATAGATAATCTATATTATCATCACAATGCAACCAAAGCATTCATACCACACAACATTACTTATCTCATTTCTGAGATCACAACCATTCAAGGCAATCAATATCACTCATTCATACATTAGCAAAGATTTACCTAAACACATCATCTATAATTAATTTAAAATAAATTAAATTAACTACCTCCGTCTCTAAATAATTTAAAGTGAATTAAATTAATTACTTCATCTTTAATTAATTTAAAATAAATTAAATTAATTACTTCATCAATATAAATCTTGCTTACTTAACCATTTAATTGATTACAATCAATTAATTAATCATTCAAATTAATCACCTTAATTAATCACCCTTGATTAATTATCCTTTAATTACATTCATGTAATTATCCTTAATTAATTTCGCAAATAAATTTTTTTAAACTAAAAACAGTAATCAATCTTTAATTACTTCAATTAATTAATTAACTATAATTAATTACATTAATCCTTAATTAATTACATTAATTAATTACCTTTAATCACTTGTCATTGATTAATAAATCATAATTAATCAATTTTAATTACATCATTAGTTGTATTAATTAATGATTCTTAATTATATTTAATTAATTATCTTCCTAAATTAATTACCTTAAGTAATTAATCCATAATTATTAATCCCCTCCGATTAACCATATTTAGTAATTAACTAACTTAATTACTTCATTAAAACAAAATTAATTATTCCTTAATTAATTTCTTAATTAATCCCTTGATTAATTACTAAGTAATTATATTCCAAATTACTTCCATTCTTAAAACATCTTCCATTAATTACATCCTGTAATTACCAATCAATTACTTCACTAAGTAATTTCCAATCCATTAATTACATTAAGTAATTATCATTAAATCATTAGGTGTTTAAAACTAATTAAACTTAATTAATTTAAATTAATCCCAATAAACTCAATTAATTACATTAAGTAATTAATTCCTTAATTACTTCCATAAAGTAATTACACTTAAATAATTCACAAATGATTATTATTAAATTAATTAATCTAATTAATTATTAAAATTAACCACATTAATTAATTATTAAATAATCTTGGTTAATGACCTTCATTAACCATTCTCTAATTATTTTCAATAAGTAATTAACTTAGATTAATCACAAATTAAATTATCTTTAATTATCCATTAATTAAAGTCTAATTATTTAATTAATTAAGAGTTAATTGCAACTAAATTATTCCTCAATTATTTGATTAATTAACCCTCATTATAACTTAATTAATAATTCTTTAATCATTAATTAGAAATCTAATTAATGATCTTAATTATAAATTGATTAACCCTTAATCAAATATTTATAACTCCCTAATTAATTAATTAATTAAATTAACTAACTATTCCTTAATTACCTTATTAATTAAATTAATTTCAAAACATTAATCTTAACTTAAATTTAAGATAAAACATTTCTTAATTATGTTTAAAAACAAATTTATTTGAAACAAATTACTTTGAAATTTCATTTCAAATATGAAATTTAAAATGAATATAATTTAAACTTGAACAAGGTTTAAACAATTTAAAACTTTTTAAAATTACAAGACAAACAAGTGCTTGTCTTAGAAATGAAATTCATAAGAATTTTGAAACTAAATTCATTTCAAAATTTCAATAATTTCAATTTACATTTTGTTTTAAATCTTTTAAATTTAAATCTTCTTTTAATTTCGAAATTGAAATTCATATTTAATTTTAGATTTCCTGATTTAAATTTAATTTTAAATCTTGCTCATATTTTAAAAACTTCATTTTCTGAAAAGTTTAAACTACTAACCAAAATAAAGTAATTAAATAAGTTCAAGTTTTAAAACTTTATTTTTATTTAAAACTGAGATTTTAAATTTAAACTTGAATTCTAAAATTCAAACCTGAATTTAAATCTAGGTTTAAAATTTTCTTAACATTAAAAATATTCAGGTTTTAAAAGTTTTAAAAACTGAAATTCAGGTTCCTGTAAAACCTGAAACACTAACCAACCCGAGAACCCCACAAATTCACTTCGAGACAAAATCCATTTTTCCCGAGTAAATCACTCTACTGCTTCGAGCAACTCACAACATCTACTCGAGCAAACCAGGTTAACCAACATCAGTAAAATCCCATCACCGTGCATATGCACGGCGACTACGGCCACTATAGATCGTCGCCGATGAACACCACACTCCAACAACCAACCCAACAACCACCCACGACCATCGAATCGAACAACCATTCTCGAAAACACAAATCGAACACCCAAATTCAAACTGGAAACATAAGAAGGTTTTCCCTCAAAACTTGTCAACGACAAAATCTCACCGCTCCGACCACCTGAAGATCAGCCCCTCCGGCCTCAACTTCAACTACGGCCAATCTAACAAATCCCCAAAACACCATAACACTCGATCAACCCTACAACCCGAAATGATCGACTCTTCAAACCCCTTTTAAAACTAGGGTTTAAAAAGAATTTGCAAATCTGCACCTTCCACAATGATATCCATTACCCATTTTTCTTAGCATCTACTAACACTCCTCTATTACCAAGAAGAAACCCGAGCCTCCACAAATCATAGATCACCAGAAAATACTTAAAATTCATTATTAGTTCAATATCCAACTGCAACTTCAACTTATTCTTAAAAATCCTAATTCTTGATTAAAAAATCAAGCTTTAGTTAATTCTTTTTATTTATGAAACTGAATTACAAAATTAACATGTTTGGATTTTTGTTAAAATCAACATGCACTGATGTTTTTCTGTGTTTCCAGAGACAATAACCTATATCTTAACTTACTTAAAATTTTAAATATTAACTTAAGATAATCAACAACTTCATTTTATAAATTTCATTCTATCAGAAACTTAATTAAATGATAAGTATTTTAATGAAGTTTTGTGTCTGGAAAATCAAAACAGAACAAGCAATTAGAAAAGCAGCATGCACACATATAATACTTACATCAGATATTTACTTATAATAACATGCAATACTTATTCACCTCAACATAAAATCATGCAACCAAATCTAGATTTTAAAAGGTTACACACTGTTTTTAAAGGAAGCAGAGCCTCTGATTGAAAGGATTTTTGAATTTGCAGATTGTAAAACTGTTTGCATGGCTCCCATATAAAAATGCCTTTGAATTTGCTTTTGATCAGGCTTCATTTTGAAGAT
Source organism: Allium cepa (assembly GCA_030765085.1). Taxonomy (NCBI): domain Eukaryota; kingdom Viridiplantae; phylum Streptophyta; class Magnoliopsida; order Asparagales; family Amaryllidaceae; genus Allium; species Allium cepa. The sequence continues at coordinate 948,678,847 of CM060934.1, read as the reverse complement.
ATGCAGATTAACAATGCAAGTTTGCGTTTGCTTGATTTAACACTGCTGCATGCTCAGATTGCAGAGAAAAAGATGATGCAGATTTGCTTCATTTCTAGGTTGCATGGAGATTTGAAATTTTCAGAGAAAAAAGAATGATGCAGATTTTTTTGATAATGAGGGTTTGAATTTGAAGAGGAGTTTGATTTTCAGGTAAATGTTTGAAGGTGTGCATATGCTTTTACAAAATCTGTAGCCTTTGAAAATGTGCAGAAGCTTTTGATATGAGGAGATTTTGAAAATGGCAAATGAACATGATTCAGGATTTTTGGTATGAGGAATTTACTGATTTTGGAAAGAAGCTTTGAATTTGGGTTTTCAGTTTTGAAAAATAAACAAGTTAAAATTTTCTTTAATTAGGAAATGAAGAAAAATAGGTAGGAATGAAAGAATGTGTTCTTATATAGGTTATTTTCAGATTTTCTTAAATAAAAGAAAAAATTTAAAACAAAATGACACTTGTAAACTATTTTCAACATTTGTCAAGTGAAATGTTTTATCTTCTAACATTTGTTTATATGTCGCTTAGGAAATCAACACTTGTCCCTTTTTTAAAAGTAATTTGTACTTAACTTACATGTTAATATATATGTTAAGCCTAATTAATTTGTTAATTAGTATTTAATATGTATATAGATTTATAAAAGAAACAAAAACAAATTACGTTTATAAATAAAGCTTATGATATAAAAATTAAAACAATTAAAATTTATACATTGGATTTTAAATTCAAATCAAATTCAAAATCTAATATTTAGAAATCAAGTTATGAATACAAATTAAATTTTGAAATAACAATTGCTATTTTTATTCAAAACTTATTTGTAAAGTCAATACACTATTGATATTATTTTTAGAAATATCTCATTATTAAATTTAAAATAATTATAAAAGAAATTATTTCTTTATAAATAAATTACCTATTTTATTAAGCTATAAAACTTTTTGTTAATTCATTTTAGATTTAAAACTCAAGGCAAAATCATTTTAACCATTTAAACATCTATCTTATCAATTTTAAAATCATATATTTATTTATTACATTGCTTTAAAAACTTAATATTAAATTAAATCAAAATTTCCAAATTATTAAATATATATATTAGAATTTTAAAACAAGATTCATTTATTAAATTTAAACCAAGATTATTTATTAAACTTTGAAAAGCTTATATATTAAATAAAAACAAATTCTCAAATTATTAAGAATATTAGAATTAGAAAATATGTTTTATTTATTAAATTTAAAACAATGCTAATCTATTTACAATATGAACTATATATTTATATTATAAATAGAAACCAATTTATTATTTAAAAGATAAAATAACCAATTAAATATTTATTGAAGAAGATTATTAAATCAATTTGAATTATTATTAACAAAAATATCAATATCAATTTAATTTTTAATACAGATTATTAAATTGATATTGTCAAAAATTCCGGGATGTTACAATCCTTCCCCCTAAAAAGAATTTCGTCCCCGAAATTTAAAACAAAGGTAATTTAATAATCTCATTAAATATTTTAATTTTAAACACAAGCATATATCAAACATATGCTAACAACCATAGCAACCAATTCATCCAATCAAACAAATCTAATTATCTAGAAAAAATTCTGGATAAAATTTTCTCGAGTTTTCCCCAAGTGTAAATACCGGGATACTCGCTCTATAGAATCTAAACAATCAATATTACTAAGCTACAGAGCTCTTATTCATCTAGATCTACAACACAAGATAAGATATCAGACTACAGACGAGTCTGACTCAACAACCAAAACTCCCAAACTGCTGGTTCCACAACCAGAGATAGATCATACACATACTCCCTTAGAGATACGTGAAACTCATCGAATCCCAGTTATCCAAACCAGAAATTAAATCTTGTAGCTCAATCACTTAATCTCCAAGATCACATAAAAGATCCAAAACATTTCAGAGCTAGCTCCCCAGCCTTACTCAACCTTATAGCTCCTTTTTGATTGGAGAAAACTTATCCAAGATCAAATCTCCGACTCCGAAATCCAAATTCCTTCGTCTCTTATCCTCAAAAATCTCCAGACGATCCTGGGCTGCCTACTCCCTTCCTGATCAGTTCAACCTTCATTGATGACTCTAGAAACAAACAAAACCAATCAACTCAACAAAATGATCTCCTCAAGATCAACCAAGATCAAACCCTATTCCTTAAACATCAGAAGACAACAACTTCTCCTATCCGGAAAAGAAAAACAGATACACTTCCAAACTGCTTCCGCTGCACAACTCTGATCCGCAATAGAAGAGAATACTGAAGAAGAACACGAGCACAACTAGACAACATAATCCAGAAATATGGTTCATCAGATCCATAAAGAAAACTCAGAAGCTTCTCCAAAACCTGAGCTGCTTCACCAACTCAATCTCCTGGAACCATTCTTCCACTAAGCTGAGCCACCGGTGGCACTCCTGGAATCCTAGTCGATAAGGAAACTCAATCCCCAGATGCGGACAAACCTCTGTCTACCCTGAAGACATCCGGAAAAACTCTGATAACCCAAGAGAACACTCAAACAATCGCAAGTCACTTTTGCGATCAATCCAAACAGAACAGAACAGCTTATACTTAACTAGCCAACCTATCGAAGAAACGGGTCCACTCAACTACTTCTGAACTCCACTTCAGAACAACTGTTGGGCTAGAAGACTTCCTGCCGATACAGAACACTCCGAGCTGCACTGCTGTCGCAGATGCCAAAGATCTCCTAATCCAAAGCTCTTCGAGAAACTCGAACTTCAAATCAAACAGAAACACCAGCTGAACACAGCCACAACACTGAAGCAGGCTCACTTCCTTAAACTTGTTCCAAAGAAAACTTCTTCAGAAACATCCATAGTCACTGCATCTCATCACGCAGCTACTACTTCCCGAGGTATCAAGATACCATCACTCGCTTCTGCTCAACCGACAGATCCAAACTCTACTCATCCAACTTCAAAAATAGACTCCGAACCTTAACAGGTTTCCTTCAGAGATCGATGAAATCCTTCATCACAGCAAAGTTCACTCGAGACAGTATTAGGTCTATAGTCTCGACAGATACACTTCCAATCTCAAACATTAAAATTCCAACCAATGGTAGTCGTGTTACACACACTACTACCCTATCTACCTTTATATCTTATATTGGAAAATCTGAACAGGTAACCCAACAGATAGGTAGAATATATATATATATATATATATATATATATATATATATATATATATATATATATATGCGTGTGCATTTAAAATTACAAATACGCTCTCTCAAGATGACACCACTCCAGAGCCTAGGTATTCACTCAACCTAATGCTCTGATACCAAGTGTGACGACCCGACTTTCACACCATTGAAAATCGTATCATCTTGAAGAAAGAAAGGAATAGAAAAAGAAAAGAAAGAAGAGAAAGAAGAAACAACGTAGAATCTTAACAGCGGAACGAATAAATTATATTAATAACATAAGTATTACATAGTTTACAATCATTATCAGAGTTACACATCACATACTAGACAGTTATAAGCACATGTCTAGTTATACAACTCAATACAAGGAACTACTTAGAGAAACCAACACAGCGGAAATTATATATCTATCGCAGAAGCCTCCTGCTCCATTGCTCCTCCACAATTCGTCAAAGCTAACCTGAATCTCTTGGCTACTCGTAAAAAAATTTGAGTACCCAAGAGTTTAAGAAAACAGAAGATAAACTCCGGGTCAGACATGGGTTTGGTGTGAGTAACAGGTTAAGGTTGCTTAATTTTCAAAATCCTTTTGGAAAGAAAGGTATCACATAAGACTTCCTACACATAAACATGGAAAAGTTTTTACCTTATGCTAACCAAAACATTTGATAGGAAATTCAGTGATATTATAATAGGTCTAGGGTTTTGAAATAAATATGAAATAGCCGAATATGTTACATTTATTAGATTCCAGCTGCTAGCCACAAAAGTAGGTAATACGATCAAATCCGATGGCACTTATTGGATTTTGGATTCCATACAATGGCAGGGCTACCGGGGTACCGCCCGTCACAGTACGTGGCCTAGATCAGCGTACCGAGGATCACTCCCAATCCCCTGCAACACAAAGTCGGAACCATCCCTTACTGGACAGTCCCGAACAAGATAACCCCGACAGTTGGAGCTCACAACCGTCCACACAGCGGAAATAAAAAGGGACCTTTAGAGAGGGGAAAATCTCGTCCTACTTGGGCATGACCCACTTAGCCATGCTGCACCTCCCCTATTTTAGCCATTCCCGGTTGATGAGGCATGAGGCTACGATTACCTTTAGTGAACACATCACTTAGAATGCTCATCGTCCACCTAACGATGTTCTGAAAGCATTCAATCCATACAAGTTCGTTCCAGGTTCGAACGAAACCGAAGGCATTATCTCGTTACACTCATTTTGGAATCACCCTCAGAGTTAACGACGATAACCCTTGCCTCTGAATTTTCATCTTCACTGAAGATTCACGACCTACCGTTACTTTGGATCGATGTGGTTTTCGGATATCCAAATATGGAAACCTGATCCCGGTCTCATCGAAATCCAAAACGTGTCTTTTAGGTCCAAGTTGTTTTAAAGTTTAAAACAATTCAATTATCTATACACACACAAATAGATAACTCACAAATCACAATTGATAATCAACATTATCATAATAAATGGATGATCCATATCATCATCAAAATAGGTAATCCATATCATCATCACTATAGATAATCTATATTATCATCACAATGCAACCAAAGCATTCATACCACACAACATTACTTATCTTATTTCTGAGATCACAACCATTCAAGGCAATCAATATCACTCATTCATACATAAGCAAAGATTTACCTAAACACATCATCTATAATTAATTTAAAATGGATTAAATTAACTACCTCCATCTCTAATTAATTTAAAGTGGATTAAATTAATTACTTCATCTTTAATTAATTTAATTTAAAATAAAATAAATTAATTACTTCATCAATATAAATCTTGCTTACTTAACCATTTAATTGATTACAATCAATTAATTAATCATTCAAATTAATCACCTTAATTAATCACCCTTGATTAATTATCCTTTAATTACATTCATGTAATTATCCTTAATTAATTTCATAAATTAATTATTCTTAACCAAAAACAGTAATTAACCTTTAATTACTTCAATTAATTAATTAACTATAATTAATTACATTAATCCTTGATTAATTACACTAATTAATTACCTTTAATCACTTGTCATTGATTAATAAATCATAGTTAATCAATTTTAATTACATCATTAATTGTATTAAATAATGATTCTTAATTATATTTAATTAATTATCTTCCTAAATTAATTACCTTAAAGTAATTAATCCATAATTATTAATCCCCTCCGATTAACCATATTTAGTAATTAACTAACTTAATTACTTCATTAAAACAAAATTAATTATTCCTTAATTAATTTCTTAATTAATCCCTTGATTAATTACTAAGTAATTATATTCCAAATTACTTCCATTCTTAAAACATCTTCCATTAGTTACATCCTGTAATTACCAATCAATTACTTCACTAAGTAATTTCCAATCCATTAATTACATTAAGTAATTATCATTAAATCATTAGGTGTTTAAAACTAATTAAACTTAATTAATTTAAATTAATCCCAATAAACTCAATTAATTACATTAAGTAATTAATTCCTTAATTACTTCCATAAAGTAATTACACTTAAATAATTCACAAATGATTATTATTAAATTAATTAATCTAATTAATTATTAAAATTAACCAAATTAATTAATTATTAAATAATCCTGGTTAATGACCTTCATTAACCATTCTCTAATTATTTTCATTAAGTAATTAACTTATATTAATCACAAATTAAATTATCTTTAATTATCCATTAATTAAAGTCCAATTATTTAATTAATTAAGAGTTAATTGTAACTAAATTATTCCTTAATTAACCCTGATTACAACTTAATTACTTAATTAATAATTACTTAATTAATAATTCTTTAATCATTAATTAAAAATCTAATTAATGATCTTAATTATAAATTTATTAACCCTTAATCAAATATTTATTACTCCCTAATCAATTAATTAATTAAATTAACTAACTATTCCTTAATTACCTTATTAATTAAATTAATTTCAAAACATTAATCTTAACTTAAATTTAAGATAAAACATTTCTTAATTATGTTTAAAAACAAATTTATTTGAAACAAATTACTTTTGAAATTACTTTGAAATTTCATTTCAAATATGAAATTTAAAATGAATATAATTAAAACTTAAACAAAGTTCAAACAATTTAAAACTTTTTAAAATTACAAGACAAACAAGTGCTTGTCTTAGAAATGAAATTCATAAGAATTTTGGAACTAAATTCATTACAAAATTTCAATAATTTCAATTTACATTTTGTTTAAATCTTTTAAATTTAAATCTTCTTTTAATTTCAAAACTGAAATTCATATTTAATTTTAGATTTTCAGATTTAAATTTAATTTTAAATCTTGCTCATATTTTAAAAGCTTCATTTTCTAAAAAGTTCAAACTACTAACCAAAATAAAGTAATTAAATAAGTTCAAGTTTTAAAACTTTATTTTTATTTAAAACTGAGATTTTAAATTTAAACTTGAATTCTAAAATTCAAACCCGAATTTAAAACTAGGTTTAAAATTTTCTTAACATTAAAAAGCTTCAGGTTTTGAAAGTTTTAAAAACTGAATTCAGGTTTCTGTAAAACCTGAAACAATGACCAACCCGAGAACCCCACAAATTCACTTCGAGACAAAATCCATTTTTCCCGAGTAAACCATTCTACTGCTTCGGGCAACTCACAACATCTAGTCGAGCAAACCAGGTCAACCAACATCAGTAAAATCCCATCACCGTGCATATGCACGGCGACTCCGGCCACCGTAGATTGTCGCCGATGAACGCCACACTCCAGCAACCAACCCAGCAACCACCCACGACCATCGAATCGAACAACCATTCTCAAAAACACAAATCGAACACCCAAATTCAAACCTGGAAACATAAGCAGGTTTCCCCTCAAAACCTGTCAACGGCAAAATCTCGCCGCTCCGACCACCTGAAGATCAGCCCCTCCGACCTCAACTTCAACTACGGCGAATCTAACAAATACCCAAAACACCATAACACTCGATCAACCCTACAACCCGAAATGATCGACTCTTCAAACCCATTTTAAAACTACGGTTTAAAAAGAATTTGCAAATCTGCACCTTCCACAATGATATCCATCACCATTACCCATTTTCCTTAGCATCTACTAACACTCATCTATTACCAAGAAGAAACCCGAGCCTCCACAAATCATAGATCACCAAAAAATGCTTAAAATTCATTATCTGCTCAATATCCAACTGCAACTTCAACTTATTCCTAAAAATCCTAATTCTTGATTTAAAAATCAAGCTTTAGTTAATGCTTTTGATTTATGAAACTGAATTACAAAATTAACATGTTTGGATTTCGGTTAAAATCAACATGCACTGATGTTTTTCTGCATTTCCAGAGACAATAACCTATATCTTAACTTACTTAAAATTTTAAATATTAACTTAAGATAATCAACAACTTCATTTAATAAATTTCATTCTATCAGAAACGTAATTAAGTGATAAGTATTTTAATGAAGTTTTTTGTCTGGAAAATCAAAACAGAACAGGCAATTAAAAAAACAGCATGCACACATATAATACTTACATCATATATTTACTTATAATAACATGCAATACTTATTCATCTCAACATAAAATCATGCAATCAAAATTTAGATTTTAAATTTTTAAAAGGTTACTCTCTGTTTTTAAAGGAAGCAGAGCCTCTGATTGAAAGGCTTTTTGAATTTGCAGATTGTAAAACTGTTTGCATGGCTCCTATATAAAAATGCCTTTGAATTTGCTTTTGATCAGGCTTCATTTTGAAGATATGCAGATTAACAATGCAGGTTTGCTTTTGCTTGATTTAACACTGCTGCATGCTCAGATTGCAGAGAAAAAGATGATGCAGATTTGCTTCTTTTCCAGGTTGCATGCAGATTTGAAATTTTCAGAGAAAAAAAAACGATGCTATTTTTTTTTTTTGATAATGAGAGTTTGATTTTGAAGAGGAGTTTGATTTTCAGGTAAATGTTTGAAGGTGTACATATGCTTTTACAAAATCTGTAGCCTTTGAAAATGTGCAGAAGCTTTTGAAAATGGCAAATGAACATGATTCAGGATTTTTGGTATGAGGAATTTACTGATTTTGGAAAGAAGCTTTGAATTTGGGTTTTCAGTTTTGAAAAAGAAACAAGTTAAAATTTTCTTTGATTAGGAAATGAAGAAAAAGAAATAGGAATGAAAGAATGTGTTCTGATATAGGTTATTTTCAGATTTTCTTAAATAAAAGAAAAAATTTAAAAAAAAATGACAGTTATAAATTATTTTCAACATTTGTCAAGTGAAATTTTTTATCTTCTAACATTTGTTTATACGTCACTTAGGAAATCAACACTTGTCCCTTTTTTAAAAGTAATTTTTACTTAATTTACATGTTAATATATATGTTAAGCCTAATTAATTTGTTAATTAGTATTTAATATGTATATAGATTTATAAAAGAAATAAAAACAAATTATGTTTATAAATAAAGCTTATGATATAAAAATGAAAACAATTAAAATTTATACTTCGGATTTTGAATTCAAATCAAATTCAAAATGTAATATTTAGAAATCAAGTTATGAATACAAATTAAATTTTGAAATAACAATTGCTATTTTTATTCAAAACTTATTTGTAAAGACAATACACTATTGATATTATTTTTAGAAATATCTCATTATTAAATTTAAAATAATTATAAAAGAAATTATTTCTTTATATATAAATTACCTATTTTATTAAGCTATAAAACTTTTTGTTAATTCATTTTAGATTTAAAACTCAAGCCAAAATCATTTTAATCATTTAAACATCTATCTTATCAATTTTAAAATCATATATTTATTTATTACATAGCTTTGAAAACATAATATTAAATTAAATCAAAATTTCCATATTATTAAATATATATATTAGAATTTAAAAGCAAGATTCATTTATTAAATTTAAACCAAGATTATTTATTAAACTTTAAAAAGCTTATATATTAAATAAAAACAAATTCTCAAATTACGAAGAATATTAGAATTAGAAAATATGTTTTATTTATTAAATTTAAAACAATGCTAATCTGTTTACAATATGAACTATATGTTTATATTATAAATAGAAACCAATTTATTATTTTTAAAAGATAAAATAACCAATTAAATATTTATTGAAGAAGATTATTAAATCAATTTGAATTATTATTAACAAAAATATCAATATCAATTTAATTTTTAATACAGATTATTAAATTGATATTGTCAAAAATTCCGGGATGTTATATATGTAATGCTACAAGATGGAAGTAATCATCAACCTACAGAATATTAATTCTTTTGAAAGTCTTTGTTTCAGCTATTTGGCATGAAAGGAATCATCATATTTTCCTTCAAAAAAGCAAGAATCGAATCCAGCTATATTATCATATATGCGGCAATATTCACTTAATGGTAGCAATATCTACTTACCCCTTTGATGCTGCCACTATTGCTAAATGGTCCTAGCTTGGATGTTGTGTTTTCCTTTCATTTTTTCATTCCTTCCCTTCTATTTTCTGTTTCTCTGGCTTTTTTTGCATCTCATTTATATTGCAAGTACCTACTTATTGATATAAAAATATGGTAGGTGCCATTTAACCCCCTGGTTTTGCCAATAAATAAATAAATAAATAATTTAATTAATCCAACAATTAATCTCTAAATAATTAAATCTTTATTAATTAACAATTTATAATTAACTCGCTTAAAAATAATTAACTACTAATTACGCTAACTTAATAAATGATTAAATACTAATTACTTTCTTACTTAATTAATTAAATAATTTTTAAATAATTAATTAAATAAATAATAATTGCTTTTAAATATTTATAATATGTTTTAAAACACTTTTTATAGAGATATTTAAGTTAAAATGTTATAAATCCAAAAAGAGTTCATTTTTCACGAACTGCATTTGTAGTGACTATCGCTATACGACTTGAAATTTTAAATCTTGTTTTATACTCTAAATAGCTTTCAAAACTCTATCTTTAATCTTTGAACTTACCTTTATAAACATAGAATAAAGCTTAGAAACAAAGGTGAGGTTTCTAAAATTTTTGTAAAACATTTTCATAAAATAAAGTTAGAAAACAAGCTTTTGAATCAATGGAACTCGATGTTGCAATTAATCACTCAACATACTAACTTTTCATATTACACAAACTATATGAGTTTGCACATAATAAACATATACATACATACATACATACATATACATATGCCATCACAATGTCCAACAAAAAGATCCTAACTTTCAACTCTTACTAACCTTTTTAACTTTAAATTATTTCAAATCTAGATCACAACATACCTAAGCACATGTAATCCATACAAAGCAACTCCATATCAACCAATCAAGTAATGAATTTGCATCAAAGTATACATCATATTATCCAAGCAACAATCATACTTTTCAACCAATTATGAGCAATAAATTTTCATAAAATTTAAAGTTTTAAACTTAAGGTAAAAAGAGTTTTTTTAACAAAAAGTCGACTAAATCAAAGAAACTTCCTTTCGAACTTGAATATTACCTAGAGCTATGTTTTGACTATGGAAAATTATGAATTTGGGGCCTTTAGGGCTATGGTGGTTCGGCCTAGGGCTCAAATACTCGACCTTGAGTGTTTTTAGAGGAGGCTAGGCTTGCTTTTTGAGAAAAGGAGTTATAGTAGTGAAGGAGAATGATTTAATCAAATGTTTTAAGTATTTAGAAGTAAATTAAGTAAGGATTCTTAAATTTTCAGAACTAGAGAGAAGCCATGCAAATATATGACAAAGATGGAGGAGTTTTCATGAGAATGGAAATGAAAAAATGAATTTTTTTCAAGAAATTTGGTTTAATAGGAAACGAAATTACTAGTTTACCAAAATACCCATATACTTTGCACTTCACCCCCCTTGCTCCACCTCACCATGTCCTTCCTCCACCCTAACACACGCCTCCGCCTTATGCCCTCGTTGTACCATACTCCAACATGTAATAAATGCACTCTTGTACTTGGTTTAGACTTGTATTTCACCTTAGGTCTTTCATGTTTCCATAAGCATATTTATATTATATACTTAAACATATATATACACAAACGTTATAAAATTCTAACTAAAACATAAATGTATATGTATATTTATGTCGTAGTGTACACACTAATATTACAATAATTTCAATAACTTTTAGTAATGAAAAGCCGAAAATTCAAAAAACAAATTCCGGCCACATTATTGGTTTTTCTTCGAACTAAATATTTTTGTAAAAAAATTATGAAAAAAATTTCACCATCATTATTTATTATTTAAAAGAGTTTTATTTGAATTTGTAAAGTTAACTAAATATTCCTTAATTAAAGTGGTGAAATTCCAGGCTGTTACATTTACCTTTACCTTAATTAAGTTGCTTGCCACTGTTAAATCTAACAACATTAAATAATCATTAATTAATTTTAAATAACTTCCTTTATTGCATATATAATTATTTCCAACTACAGAAATTCAAATGCTGATAACTTTTCGAACTCTAATTTAGCAAAGTTTATATAAGAAATTGATCACCACAAATCTAACGGTATAAGTTTCATGGCCAAATTCCAACATTTATAAAAATTCCATTTTAAAAATTTAATATTAATTAATTCTATTTTAGTTAATATAAAAATGCGCCGTGTTACAGAGCCCAATAGCCTACGGTTTAAATTAGCCATGTTAGGGTTAACTATTAAGCTTACAACCCAAAGGTTGTTTCTAATAGGAATGGCTCAAATTTTAATTGGGTCATGGGGTAATTTTCAAAATTATTTAAAAATTAATCTTTAAGGTTCAAAATTTAAATTTAAAACAAGATATGCATATATTATAAAAGTTATAATATAATACAGGTTTAAAATGTTTGATAATATTAAGTATTAATTTCAAAATTTCAAATTTATTAATAAGATTAATAAATTAGTTAAATAAGTTAATTAATGAAAAAATTATATACATGTATTATATATGTTTGATATATGTTATGCTATTTTAAAATGTTTAAGATATCATAAGTGTACAGCTACGTATATAATATGATTTCTGAAATTAATAAAACTTAATTTAAATTATTTAATTAAATAAATTGACTAAAGGTTAATTAATTAAAGGTAATTACTTAAATAAATAAATTAAATATTGATTAATTAAATTAATTAAAGGTTAATTAATTAAAACACACATATATGAAATATATGTATTATATTATAAAGGTTGTAGTATATAATAATTATTAAATATAAATGTTATATTAAATTAATATAAAATAGTTAATATTTTAATTAACAAAATTAATTAAAGTAAGATTTAATTAACATAATATTATATATAAGACTATTATATAAGTAATATGAAATATAAAAGTTAAATAATAATAAAAACTGATATAGTGTAAATGTATAATAAAAGGTGGAATGGTAAGAAACTAAAAATAGACTTAAGGAATAAATACAAATATATAGTACGTATATCGTGATTTTAGATATGTTCAACACTTGAAATACAAGATATTTTATAAGAAATACATTACTCCGTAAGTTCATATCGCTATATATAATATACTGAAGATTATGCATCTTTAATATAAAGTTGTCCTCTATCATTTATATATTAATTGATTACATATATACTCTTTATATGTTAAGCTTTACTCAAGCCAGGGATGTTATGTGTAGTACTATTAATATACTGAATAGACGAGGTAAGATAACGGCATGCATTTGTTGAGCTCTCCTTAAGGTATATGTATTATACTTAGGCCGTTATGAAATAACAAGTCTGAATGAATAGTCTCGCTTTACTTATTGAGCTTTTCTCAAGGTAAAAGCGGGATTATGACAATCATATACGAGTTAGAAGTTGTATATGATGCAACCGATAAGAAGTTATCCATCATATATGGGCCTATGATTTGTTGAAATTTCCTTAAGGTCAGAATCCCAAGGCATACGAGTCCTAACACTCACTAGCGAAGTTGAAAAACTTCTATGTTCTGACTTAGGGTTTGGTGAAACATAAAAGACTAGTAGGAGCCTTACTAGAAAAATAAAATGATAATATTTGACTTACCAATATTATAAGAGCATATGCTATATAATGTTATAATAATCTACTTGATAAATTTATGCATTTAATATGATTGATAAAACATTTATCAATTAAGATATAAAAATGAACTAAATTGAAGATTGACAAACATAAATATAACATGTGCTTACTAATAAGTGCTTCTTGCATGTTAATGTTTTCTATACCTATGCAAGTGCCTAATCTTACAGCTACTTAGTTCGTTCATAATTTGGTTGCCAATGTGTGTATTTGGTTAGAACTGTGTATTGCATGCTTTTCGTTTTGAACTATAAAAGCAATACAAGACTAAGGTTACTGGGTCCGTATACCGTCGTATAAAAGTGTTATATGAGAGGGATCACAATTCATAATGTACAATACTTCAATGAAGTTAGTTTTTTTGAAATAAGCCAATAAACAATATTGTGAGACCAAGTATTTAGTTTGATTGATTACAATAAAAGGTCATATTGTCTTATATGTAACACAAGAAGAAATCTACAATACAGATCTAAGAACTTGATCACTGAAATTTCATCTTGATCAGTTTACGTAAGGTGCAACATATTTAATGTTCTTAAATGTTAAGGACAATCAAATGCATTTCTGTAAAGAGTCCGTTATAATATTATGGTAAGAGGTTTCTTTTGTGGTTCAATCATTTAGAAAGAAAAATGAATGTACAAGAGTAAATGCGATTTATTTCTTTGAGTTCAAGATATTTGATTATAAAACTCTCTAATATAAACTAGTTGTAGTATATGAAATAAATAATCTATATTAAGTGAATCATGGACCCCTGAATTCAGTATGCTATTATAGTAATAGCGAAAATAGTAGGAGAGTGTCATGTAACACTTATTGATTACATCAAGTTACAAAAATTATTTTCGTAAACCTACAACATATTATTTATGAAATAATAACTACCTTTCGATGTCGATTGAAAAATAGACATATTATATTTTAGTATGAATATTATGAATATTCATTATGAAATAAAACTATAATATGGTATTTGTTTTGACAACAAATGTGATGCGTTGGGAAATACTGAAGTCTCTAAAATTATTTACAATTACTTTGGAATTATAGACTAAGTTGTAATTTTGAAAAATAATTTATATTGGTTACGAATCATATGATACTAGTTAATTATATTTCAAACAATTAAGGACTATGCACCCACTTATGAGGAGCGTCATGAGAGTTGATGAGCTCTACAGATTGATAAATATAGATGTGTGTAATAATAAGTCTATTAATACTAAAACGATTCCATATACTTCATCATATTAACCGATGAGTTACCACAAAAATAGACATGTGTATTTGATTCACATGTATAAGTCTATGATATGCTTATAGAATATAAAACAGAAGTAAATAAAATAAAATGCAAATGAAATGCTTCGATTTAATCGAATGGGACCTAATATGAATAAAGATTCAGCCTCAAAGTTCACTCTTTCTTATAATACATATATATGTATTGATAAGGAGTAATCGAACTTTGTTGGACAAAGCTCAATTAATAGTGAGCGAAATTGAGTAAAACTCTTTCTATAAGGTGTGTACTTAAGAATAGTACACAAAGAATAATTTACAAAACATATGAGATAAGGGTTTACAAGAAACTCCTACATGTCCTAGGCTAAGGACTTGGCAGGTTGTGTGAGTCGAAAGACTATATGTAATAATTTTACGCAAGAGATCTTGTATGAATCCCCTAAAAGAAGTTTGGGTACGATGGTCATTTGATGACTATTGTGAACATAAATATATCGCGAACTAATGCATACAGTTTTATATAAGGCAATTCATAAAATGTTTATGAACGCATGCTCCATTGCACCGAAAAACAACCGTTCTTCAAGAAATACTAACTTAGTAGCAGGGGAATTTATTTAAGAAATTATTGGCATAAAATGAATTTGGATAAGATCCAATGATAAGACTGATTACAAGGGATAAAATGAAATTGAGTAAACCTAAATGAACACAAATACATTAGAATGTCTAATGCATATTCTTGTACATTGAAGAGAAACTGTGAGTTTGTTGTCAATGTCAAGAATGAATAATCCTTGGTTGTTTAGTTAAACCATTAAGAGCATTGATTCTATGATATGGTTCGATGCACTAATCCAAAATAGATTCCAAGTACAGTGGCAAAATATGATTTTGATCGTTGTTTCCAAAGGGTTTTGTTCCATCGGCCGCAAATGTGTCTTTAAGAGAAAGACAAATTCTATTGAAATATAATGAATCACATTAATAAGAATAATACCGTAAATTTCAATTGTTGAAATTAACGCAACAGATTCACCATTCGATGTGCTCAAGTTGATTTGGATTTTACTCACAAATTTATCGCACGGTATGACTTCATGTTTTGGTACGTATGTGTTGAAACCGAAATTTCTAAATAATGATTTAGAGTGAACTATTTAACATAATAACCAATGTGCTTCAAAGTCAGTGGGAGCGATATTTAGTTTGTAGGTTTATGGATATGATCCAAGAAATGACAGAAAGAATCATTTTAAAAACATTCAAATTGAATAAATGTTCTGATAGAAATGTCAAATAGTTTGACTGTCAATCAAAATGCAAAGGAAGCATTTGCTTATAAGAAAAGAAAGTTAAAAGGTACATAGATATCTCTAAACCATAATTAAATAACACATTACCGATTGTTAACAATGTACTTGTATTCAACATAAGCTTTAGTTGTTTTAACACTTAACTTTGTTGTAAACAATATCTTTTATAGTATGTATAAAAGATGTTGGGAATGTCCCAAATGATATTATAACTTCTCATTTTGACGCCTGAAATAAGCGCTATGGATGCTACCATCATCCATGGTATTAATTTTCAGTGACAAAATATGACTATGTTAATTGTAACGACCTACCATTTCGACCTTCAAATGTTGACGCTAATATATTCACTGTATTCATGTGCTAAGCAATGGAGCGCCGAAAAGACAGATTATTGGGAAGAAAGAAAAGATAAACATAATCTCACAACATAAAGAGTATATATAACGGACAACCGTTTTTTTACCAAAATAAAACTATAATATACATACATCAAATTAGAGTACACTAATCACTAATCATTAGCCTGGACATTTATAACAACCTATCCTTACAATTGCTGATAAAAATAAAGAACCAATGCAGCAAAACTAAAATGTACATCAGTATGTCTCGGAGCCTCTATCACATCTCCTGAAGCTCCAAAGCATCCAAACTATATCTAAAAATATGCTCGGTCTGACCCAAACATTATAATAAAATAGCACCCGGATCAGTTTGATAAACCAACTTGAGAAACACACCTTGTTTTAATTTTTATGTTATAATACCCTTCAAAATAAAGGTAACCCATAAGACCATGCCATACATAAACACGGACATGTTTTTCCCTTACGATGACCAAAACATTTCATACAAAATCTTTTGATATTATAATATTGTTTAGAGTTAAAAATAAATATTGAACCATAGTCGAAATTGTTACATTAATTTATAGGTATACAACTAGGTCCGAAAGGCGCTTGTTAGAGAATGGATTCTATACAATGAAAAGGTAAGGGATTACCTTCCGTACAGTACATCTCTAGATAAGAGCCTCACATGGACCCTTTGCAAATTAGTACCGACCCTATGCCTTGCTGAATAGTTTTGAATATTTCATAACTCCGGTTGCTTTTGCAACATTTTTTGAGAGCTCTCGTGCACAACAAAATCTATAAATGTATATATATCTATATAAGGTGATGACAATACCCTAATGGATGCAACCCACATAGCCCTGAAGCATTCCCTAGTTTAGCCATTCTTAGGTTGTGAGGCTTGAGGCTACAAATACCTTATATATAGCAATTCCACTTGGAATGCCAACACTGCCCTAAAGGACAAAATGCAACACTAGCATTCGTCCGTACAAGTTCATTCTAGGTCTGAACGAAACCGAAGGCATTACCTCTACTACATCCATTGTGGAATCACCCTCAAGATAACTAGTAAGTAGCCCTTGCACTTCAAGAAATCCATATTCAATCATCTTCAAGATGTTCCAATTCGAACGCTTATGGTAGTTTGAAGTTGTTTTCGGATAATATATCTAACCCAGTCTCTCCGAACCGACAACGATAGTTAAAACTGGCCAAGTTTGATAGTCGGTTATTGTAACAGCCTAAAAATTTTAATAAATATTTTCATTCATTTTTTTAAAAAAAACTTTGGTGTTTAATTATTTAAAAATTTGAAATTATAGAAATTTCTTGAATTGGTTATAAATCATTGCCCAATTTTACTTTATATAAACAATTTCTGTAATTTTAGATTTTGGGTTAAATTTTGGCTCTAATTGAAAATTTTAAATTTTAAATTCTAACTTCCAATCTTTTATTATAAATTGTATATATATGTACAACAATTGTTCCGCTTTTGTTTCATGTAAATTGGTTATATACTTTTTAAATTAAGTAATAAATAATGTGTAAATAGCTATTTAATTATACGTTTTATTTGGTACGTTTATATCGTATATATATGTACAATAATTGTTCTGCTTTTGTTTCATGTAAATTGGTTATATACTTTTTAAATTAAGTAATAAAAAATGTGTAAATAGCTATTTAATTATACATTTTATTTGATATGTTTTATATTGTATATATATGTACAACAATTGTTCCGCTTTTGTTTCATGTAAATTGGTTATATACTTTTTAAATTAAGTAATAAATAATGTGATACGTTTTATTTGGTATGTTTTATATTGTATATATATGTACAACAATTGTTCCACTTTTGTTTCATGTAAATTGGTTGAATAATTTTTAAATTAAGTAATAAATAATGTGTAAATAGCTATTTAATTATACGTTTTATTTGGTATGTTTTATATTGTATATATATGTACAACAATTGTTCCACTTTTGTTTCATGTAAATTGGTTATATACTTTTTAAATTAAGTAATAAATAATGTGTAAATAGCTGTTTAATTATACGTTTTATTTGGTATGTTTTATATCCATTCTTGTTTAATTATTTGGATTTATATAAATGGTACATTATTTTCTGAAATATACTTTAGCATATATTTTACTAAAGAAATAAGAAATGAATAAATTTAAAATACGTTACTTTTGTTATAAATTTTGGGCATACGTTTCAATTTAATTATTGCCTCTATAATAGCGCTCTTTTGATTTCTTACCTTAGCTGTTAAAATCATCTGCTATGCATTTCAAAGAGAGAAATAATTAATTCCTCTAGCCGTTAAAATTCATTATTTCTTTCCTTGTAATTCACGTGTCATATTTCACCTTTTTTTCCACTTTCCATTTGCCTATTTGTAATTAATAGGAATAAAATCCTACAATTCCTCTACCGTTTCAAAATTTTATTTCTTGCGTTTCTTCCCACTTAATCAACGCAAGTCTATATGTTAAATTCAAAAGCCCTGTACACAATATCCCTGCATATCAATTTTCCTTCATCTTCTTGCGTGAGCTTTCCCATCAGTAAGTAATGGCTACACATTTTTTTGTTTTTTTTATTTCTTTTCTTCTTTCTTGTTTTTCCTCTTGTTTCCAGTTTTGCTTTATTAAAACTTGATATATGCGTATGTGTGTTAGCATACTTAGATTTGCTTTATTTTGATTTCAAGATTTGAATCTGGTTGTCGCATCCTCTAAAATCTGATCGTGCTTTCTTTGCTCTTTTCGGTGTGGATATCGTTATTTTTGAATCAAATCTCCAGCGTTGTAGAGGTGAGTATTCACGCTTGACATCATACTTATAGAATTGTAAATTGATAGCAAGTGAAATTGTAGGATTGTTATATTATATTATACTTGCCTGTGATATGAATTTTATGATGTTAAAACTCTGTTTTAAAATTGTCACATCATCCGCTATGTTATACGCCGTTATATTATATGTTGTTAAAATGTTTATTTATTTCTGTCTATCACACTGCAAGTTCCCTACAGAGTAGAATCACTATGGATTGAAATGATACATACCCGAACGGACTCTAGAATAAGGAAAAATCGTTATGGGCTGAAATGATAGGCTTGATCGATTTTTATTTATTTATTTAACTTGGGATTGCGTGTTTGAAATGATAGAACCCGGATTTTTTTTGTAAATTACGGATTGAAATGATATATTATCCGTATCACTTGACCTATGTTAGAAAATATTATGCAGACCCGTGGTTATTTTATAAAATTTCTGGAAATTTTAAGTATTTTTAAAATTGTATATTATAATATTTTGATTTAAATTGAATTAAAAATGATTTTACAAAGGGTTAGTGATTTTCTACAAGTTAAATATGTAAATAAATGAATGGTTAAGTTGAAATTTGAAGTATAAATTTATTTTGGAATTTTTGATTTTGTTTAAAAATGGAATTAAAGTTAAGTAAATAAAAATATGATAATTTGATATAAATTTGAATTTAAAGTGAACTGATAAAGCGGCATTGAATTTTCTACGAATTAAATGGTTGAATAAATGAATACTTAAAAATGTAATTTGAAATATAACTTAATTTAGAAAGGTGAAGTTTGTTTTAGGAGAAAAGTTAAGTTAAGAAATAAATTGGAAATTAAGTTATATTTGAAATAGTAGTTAAACTTAATTGTTAAATCAATTTTTTTTTAAAATATGATGGATAGAAACTTGTGCACTTGACTTTAATAAGTGAAGCATTGAGAAATTGATATTTATTTGTGAAATTTACTTTATAAAAACCGTAAATTGTTGGGTATTTTGGATGACCATTTTTAAGGTGGGAAAATATGATTTTATAAATTAAATTTTAATTGTTGCTGAAATTGTATTGAAATCTGAAAATTTAATTTACTTAAAATCTGTTGTAAGGGATATTACCGCACTTTGTAAGTGCTAAAGTTGATGCAAATGAACTAAATGCTAAAATTAACTAAGGGCTATTGCAGTACTTGGTAAGTGCTGTGGCTGCAGAATTAGACTAAAACTTGAAATAAATAAAAGGGCTACAGTAGCACTTGTTAAGTGCTGCAATTGGCTGAAATGAGATTTTTTGAATATAATTGAACTACTACAGCAGCTATAAATGCTGTGAAAAGCTGAAATTTCAATGCTTGTAGTTTTTGACTAAATAAATGAACTCAGAAAAGGCTAAACTTTTAGGAATTGAATATTTGATTTGTAAGTATAATAACTTCACTTTTACATAGTTAAAATGAAGTATTTTGATTTGAAATATAAACTATTTATGAAATCTATAACCATGGGTTATAATAACGTTTGGTTGTTAAAGAGACCGAGATCGGATATGGGCATACTCTTTGTCGGTACCGAAATTCCAGAATGAAGTAGGATGGTGGCGACGTTCTATTGGGGTATGTATGTTGACCCGACTCCCGTGAGTTGGCTTAAGGTGGCTAAAACATGAGCGATTGACGGATTAAGAAGGTAGCACCTTTTATTAGACGCATTTCTTCGTATGCCATTCTATTACTTTGTGATTATTTGGTGCGAACCTTTGATTTTGGGAGTGTTGTTCGAGGTGGACGGTAATAGCAGCTACGCGTTACCACCAGTCTGGAAGCGTAATTGGTATGTCTACCCTGGCATTGCCTAGTTGTGCTGTGTCACTACCCTAGTGTGCCTTGTACGAGTTTGGTTTTCTCCCGTAGCCCATAGAGTATTTAGGGTAGTCTCCTGATCTGGAGATGCGCTGATACTGGATGGACTACTGGGACTATTACGTGTTAATGTGGAAAATGTAAAGCCTTAACCCTATTTAAAAGTAAGTTTATTTTACTATAGACACGATTATAATAGCGAAATGTTACTACATAGTAAATAGTTTAACGGATCCTTAGAGGATGGGCGGTCCCAAGCATCCTTTAAGTCACTCGTACTTTATATTACGGTTCACTTGAGTTAGTTTACACTGTATAAGTATGTATGTCCTGACTCAAGTGTTTGTGTTTATTTCTTACGCTCGGGTCAGCCTGAATATCAGTTCGGACTTTATTTCCTGGAGCTAGGACCGCTGAAGATCATCTTTATCGAGCTGCTATCTATTTTCTGTCTTTTATCTTAGCCTATGTAGTTGAGACAAATGAATTTGGGATTTGCTGTGGTTTTTTCAAACTGCATTGGTTTTAAAACTATGTAATTTGTACTTATTTTGAGACTATGTTGATAGTGGCTTCATGGACCACTATGGTATTTTATTTCCGCTGCGAGTATTCTGATTTCTGTGTCTGTGATTTGATTTCATTTGCTCCATTTTTTATTACAATCTATTGTTTTGAACTATTCAAGTTTGACATGTTTTAATTTATTGTCGAATTTGAATGGTGCAAAATAGTGGGTTATTACAGTTATTTAACTATCAAATAAACAACAAGCTTCAATAAAACTAGGGATTTATTTCCATAGGGAAATCAACATTGGTTAAGCATAAAAGCAACCATAACCTCTTTAATAAATCCTTTCATGAAGTAAAATCGCTTTGTAAACACTTGTATCAAAATACTTTTACAAAGATATATTCACAAACACTTCGTACTTCCTTTTTATATTTGGAAAAATATCCATATGCTTATCTCAGCCTAAAAGTATATTCAAAAAAATAATACACTTTCACTGTTTAGAAAATGTATTCATACAACTCTAAAATCATTTATAAACCCCTTTTATAAATCTATATACCATTTATAAAACTCTTTTATAAATCTCCAAAGAAATTTATAAAACTCTTTAATTAACTTCTAAACCATTGATAAAACCTTTTTTTATATATTTCTAAAACAATTTATAAACCTTTTTTATGAATCCATAAACTATTTATAAAACTTGTTTTGTAAATCTATAATGAAACCTATCCTTTTATAAAAGTCTTCTATAAAGAACCTTTATAAAATTCTTACTAAAACTTCTTTATAAAGGTCCTTTATGAAAATCCTTTATAAAACCTTTTTTTAAAATTCTTATAAACTCAAATCCATTTTCATTTATAAACTCTTTTATAAATCTCTTTTATTAAATGAGATTTCTTTTTATAAATCAATAAAATACAATTAATCAGATAAAGTTATTTACTTTAAACACCTTGAATAAATAATAAACAAACTTTCCAACATCATCAATAAAATAATTTATTAACTCCAAAATTTATTAATATAATAATTATAATTTCAAAGTAGTATAAATAAATAATTATTTACTTCAAACCATTAATATATAATATTATCATTAATAATAAAACATTTCTAATAAATAATAATTATTAACTTCAAAACATTATAAATGTAATAGTTAATGATTTCAAACCTTATTAATAATAGAATAATAATTAATCTTCAAACATTATTATATAAATAATAATTATCTTCTAAAACATTATTATAAATAATAGTTATAAATTATGAAGCATTATAAATAAATAACATTATAAATTCCAAAACATTATAAATAAATAATTATTAACCTCAAACAATATTAATTATTCCATAAACAACACTTCACAATACAAAATGATGACAAGTAACCTTTTTAAACACTATTAAATATAAATAAACAACTTTTAAAACATACCTGAATGATTTAGAAAAGATAAATAAAATTTTTGAGGTAAAATAGGAAAGTTCAAAATTTGCTTAAAATAATATTCCAAAAAACCCGAAGGTTAGATTTAAATTCATTATCCGGATTCAAACTCATTCCAAGTCCAACTAGCAGTTAATGGTATTTCAAAATACTAAATTGAAGCCAACAGCCCGCCACATCAGTTAACCAATGTTGATATTGATTTTTATCGTAATAGAGGTTAAGTTTTTAACATATAACAATATCATATCTCATAGGGCCAAACAATTTTAGGTTTGATATTTCAATTCAAAATTATAGTATTGATTTTTTCGTGCCAAAATTTTGGCTGCCACACTTCCCCATAAGACGATCCATTCATCCAAAGCCTTCAACATACCCTCGCGAACAAAACTCCAGTTGACACCTCCGCCTGAAAACGCCTTAAATGGCTTCGATCATTACTGGCTATAGGATGCTAGGGTCAGAGGAAAAAGAACAACGACTAGGGTTTTAGCATAACAATAAGGGTAGGGGTCATATATATAAGCAAATATCTAGTACTATTCACGTTCTTAAACATTCGACCTCCAATCAATGCGTGCTCACTAACGTTCTTAGCTAATTACCCCTATTTCGAACTCAATGGAACTATTTTCAAAACCTTATTCTATCATATACAGAAGTTAGCTTTTTAAATCAAATTATAATGTCCCTGATTTTCTAAAATAAATCGCTATGCGTTTTGAGCTCGCACTATCACAATACGTCCGATTGCCACGAAACTCGTCGGTGTATTATTCCGGATCTTAAGGCACTAGTTTCGTCAAAATCCGAGATAGTGCCCCTGGATGATAATCTCATACTTTAGTTAAGACGGGTTATTTTTAAAACAAATTCAATCATTTTTACTTCTAAATTTAAAATTTATTATTATCATTCTTATTTAAATTGAATTTAAATAAGTTTTCTAAAACTATTTATTCAAATTAAATTCAAGATTCAATTATTTAAACAACTCTGATATTTAAATCACTATTCAAATATTTATTGACAATTCAAAGTTTTAAAACAAATTTCAAATTTAATACAAGTTTTAAAGCTTTTAAACCACTATTTAGATAATTCTAATTAATTAGATATTCAAAATCAAATGACTAAAATTCCGAATTGTTACATTCTCCCCACCTTAAAAGAATTTCGTCCCCGAAATTACCAAGTAAAAAAAATACCTCCAAACCCATTAACTTTTCAAAATCAATTGGTTGGAATAGATTATTAAATTTCCAAGTCCTAAAATTATGGAAAATTTTGGCAGCGTCTCCTTGGCATGGCTCGATCGGAAATACTACAAATTGCCACTACGGTTCAATCCAACAAAAGAAAACTAAAGCCAAGTGGCCTTCCATATCTGGGGTATAAAATCATCAACCAAACTAAAAATATAAACATGTACCTATTTTTTGGTCAAGTAAACTTTACTTATGAAACCAAAAGCAGCAACCAGCCTTTGCTTCCATATACCTGCATCTCACTCGCATAACCCAAAAGAGAGTTAAACATGAAAATGAAACAATACTATAACTCAATCATCATGTATATGAATTTATGCATGCTAGAACATACATAGCAAACATCTCAAACAATCATGCCAAACAAATCATGAAACTTGCATTTTTAGTGACAAAAAAGTTCAATTACATTTAAGCCTACATGATGCATAAATGCCATTCGTACGTAATATCAAATTTAATCGCTCGCTCGATCACATAATTTCACTTTTAAACTGGTGTCGTTCACTCGACTTTCCTAGTGCAGAATCTGATCTGGTTCCTTGATCAGAAACCTCCATTTTCTTTACGTAGTCATCATTTATGATAGAAAACTTTGGAATCAAATCAAAAATCCGTATTCAGTGTTCCCCATCTAGAATTGAGTGAAAAATTCTTATCCGGACCGATGTTAATCATCTCAAAATCATGTGTCCGAATCTGATTAAAAAATTCTTATGTGAATAAAATGATATGCATATCTCCTATGTATTTATTCTAATTGGTTTCTTAGATTATACCAAATTCTTTTCATTCACACTTAATTTTAAATTACGCTTAATTTTCCAATAGTATTTTCTTTGGTACTAAAATTCATTTACAAACCATATCATAAATGATTTTATCTAACTTCACTTTTTTAGGAACTGAATTGATGATGTTTTGATGACAACAACCTTATATAGTTATTATACTTTACTTTATAAAATATATACTAACATTTCCATATATATATATATATATATATATATATATATATATATATATATATATTGGAAGTATATGCAGGTATGATCGAAGACTGATCAGTATAAAGACTCAAGCATCAAGATGAAGATTAGAGATTCAAGATTCAAGACTCTAGAGAATCAAGATTTCAAGATCTCAAGATAAGTGTCTAGTATTTTGTTAAAACTTCATAATAGCACTCTCATCTTTCTTCTAATTTTCTTTTGGGATGGAACCCAATTTCTATCGAAACCAGTGGCTTACAAACCCACGACAAGTAGCTTACAAATCTACGACAAGTGGCTTATAAACCTACGAAAATCAAAATCATTTAAACTACTTTGTACAAGTTCTCGAGTCCTATGGAGGAGCTCTGTAGGAAGGTTCTTGCAATTTCAGTTTGAATAGTTCAAAATGTTTTTAAATCTGTTTTCAAAATGTTTTAGCTTTCAAAATCATGTTTTCAAAAATATTTTCAAACTTTGTTTTAGCCTTGAAATATTCCTCTATTCTGATTTTAAAAACTTCTATTTTTAAAATATCAAAACTTATTCTGATTTTAAATATTACTTATATAATTGACGGTCTATATCAATTATATATATATTTAAAATAATGTTTTATATTCATTTTCTATCTCAAAATATTGTTTAAACACTTTACTTTGCTTCATAGAAGTTTCAACTTGTTTTAAATTCAATTGTCTTTACAAAACAACATCTCTATAATTTTGAACTAAGGGATGTCGACATAAGGGGATACCCCATGTCGACATGGTGACAGTTGGATTCAAAATTCAATTTTCAAAAGAAGTGTCCATTCGTTCGAAAACCTTTCGCCAATGGTTATGACTGTTGTGCATCTATATAAAGGCTTCCAAAACGAATTTTTTTTAACAACTACTTTCTTATTTTCTTCACTCTTTCTTCTCCACCATTCCATATCCATAAAACTTCATATTTTCAAGATCGTGTCATCATTCTGCCAAATTCTCAATAGGAAATCATCGAGATACTCTCTCTATTTGATTCTCCATCATTCTACTAAAGATCAAAGTGCTATTCAGAGTTATAGGATTAATTTGTATTCAAAAAGTCCATAGAGTCTATCCATTCAAAAGGATTGTTATTAAGAAGTATTAGGGTGATCTTGTGTCCCGTAAATCAAGAGAGTTTACCCCAGACTCGGAGATAGGAGGGTTCCTCAAGGCCTTAGAAATTGAGGGTTGTAATTTGGATATTGGCTTATAAAAATCTGTACAAGGATATTGCCTTGGTGCAGGACTGGATGTAGGAGGATTCCGAACCAGTATAAAATCCGGCGTGTTCTTTCCTTTTACTTGCTTTACTTTACTATTTGCATTTGTTATATGTTCTGTGATCATTATGTGTTAGAATTCTATTTAGATTTGTGTTGAAAGTTTTAATTTAGTCATATTGTTCATATATTCTTTAAAACACTATTCACCCCCCTCCCCTCTAGTGTTATTTCTGCCTTAAGATAGGAATGAATATACTATTTTGTTCACTAGATAGGAATGAGTTTAATAGAGTCTCTGTTTAAAATGAGTCCATTTCCGACATGTATAGTCGATTTCAAGATATTATACATTCATTGATTGCTTTAGGAAAGGGTTTCTCAGAAGAAGATCAAGTCAGAAAGATACTCAATTCACTCACTCCAGAATGGGATCAAAAGACACTTACTATTGAAGAGGCAAATGATGTTAGTCAAATGAAGATCGAAGAGTTAATCGGTAATCTAATGTCTTATGAAGTTCAACTACAAGGGAGAAAAGAATCTAAGGAAACGGAAAAGAAATCGATCGCATTCAAAGCAACAACTGGAGATTCAAAACAAGATAGCGATGAAGAAATTGCTTTCATGACCAGAAATTTCAGAAAGTTTCTGAAGTATAGAAAGATGAATAACTTTAAAAGAAATGATCAAAGGAATTCCAGAAATACTTCGGAGAACAACAACAATCACAACAACAACAACAATAATGGTGATAGATGCTACAACTGCAACAAAACAAGGCACTACAAGATAGATTGTCCATATCCAGACAAACAGACATTTCAACCAAACAACGAGCAACTAAGGAAAAGAAAGAAGGCATATGCAGCAACTCTTGACGATTCAGATTCATCCAGTGATGACGAGAAGAAAACTGATAATTCAGATCTGTGCTTCACTGCTATTCTCGAATCGGAAGACGATCGGAGTTTGGATCTAAAAATAGGTACACATTTATTTTGATTTTATTGGATACTTGCTTGTTTTGATTTTGTTTGAAATTTCTTGAATTTTTAAATTCAAAATCACCCTTTGAAATTTGAATTTTTAAATTCAAAATAATATTATTTTAATAATATTTTAAATATTAAAATATTTTAATATTATTGTATTTAATATTATTACTGGAATTATATATAGATATAGAATATAGATTAGTTTTCTTAAGATTTTAGGAATTTCTTAGATTTTAGAAAAAGACACCTCTTTTCAAATTCAACAGTCATATGTCGACATGCCAGGATACCCCATGTCGACATGTCTCTCAGAAATTTGATTTCAAAATTTGAATTCAAACTTTTGAATTTCCCTCTACCTTTTCACTTACTTCAAAATTCTGAAAAGATACCTCTTGACCAGAGAACATGACTTTAGAGAATCTATTTAATATACTTCTCTTATAATCTCTTTTCACTTTATTCTCATAATTCAAACTTTCTTCATTTTCTTCTACTTCTCTCAAACACTCATCAATGGCTTCCTCAAGTACCCCATCAACTATGAGGCTGACCAAATCCATCAAAAATGATCTTTTTAATGACCCGAAGGCTATCAAAGCTTACATAAGTTATGTAAACTATGGTAAAGTCAATACGGGAAAATTTGCTATTTTTGATGATTTTCCTTCTTATGAAATCAATCAACTTTTTGAAGAAAACTCAATTCTTAGCTTGATTGATAACAAGCAAAATGATTTCGTTTGTTATCCAAACCTTGTCAAAATGTTTTATGCAAACCTAAACCGTGAATTTTATAATGGAAATGAAGATCAAATTTGGAGTAGTGTTAAAGGAACACTTATTGTTTTGGATTCCGATATTTTGGGTACTATTTTGGGTTGCAAATCTACCGGTATGAATCTCTCGCAATTTCAAATCAATGAAACCGATCGAGAGACTTTTCATCACATTTTTAGCGATGACCACATGGATTTTAAGAATCGCTTTTTCCGCCCAAAAGCAAGAATTGTCAACCTTCTTATTCAACACACCATTATTCCTAGGTCGGGAAACTACACTAATCCCACCTCAAAAGTGTGTAAAGCTCTTTTTGCTATATTTGGAAAATATGATATTGATTGGGCACAAACTATTTTGGATGAGTTAAGACCCAAAAATTTTACTATGGGAGAAAACACTCTTTATCATGGAATTTATCTTACTCGGATTTTCAATTATTTTGGTGTGAATGTTAAAAAGGAAGAGTTTGTAAGTAGGAAAGTGTTCAATCATGGGAACATTTTCCTTATGAAAATCCCACTTATGTTTCAACCGTATGAAACACTTACCGAAAAGGAAGAGAGACTTGATCATGAAGAGATGGAAGAAGAGGGAGAAGAAGAGGAAGAAGAAGGGGAAGGAATGGAAATTGAAGAAGAAGAGGAAGATGAAGAAACCTCTTTGGAAAGTATAGAGTATCCACATACACCCGCCAATCCGTCCAACAAAACCATACTCAAGAACTAAAAGATACTTGCTCAAAACCAAAAGGTTCTTAAGAGATCTATTAGCAAGAAAATGGATAAATCTCTACCAAGATCGACAAGTTCTTTGGGAAGATAGGCAGGAAACTTGGCTTGTCCTCATCATCATCTTCATCAAACTAATCCTAGCCATTATCTCTCTAGCTATCGTTTATCTATCTTTGTATTTTCTATTTTTTTGGTTAATATTATGTAATGTTAACTAATATAAGTAATGCTATCTTATTCTCTGTTTTCCAGCTTTATATATCTCTGATAGTTATTTATTTTAAGTTTATATAGGTCCACTAGTATAAAAATAAACTTAGAAATAAAAAATAACTCAACTTGGTCATTCTGTCTAGACCATGTCGACATGCCCCATCCCCCCATGTCGACATATAACAGTCAGAAAGTAGTTACAATTTCTAACTTCAAATTCTTGTAACTACCAAGTGACAATTCATTTTGAACGGTCAATAACTCCTATAAATACCTATTTCTTCCAGAAAAACTTCTATACCTCCATTTCTATTCATCTCCTCTCATACTTCAACTTATTTCTTAAATTATGGCTTCTCCAATTAAGAATTTAAGAAAAAATCTTGAAGAAACTCTTACTTCTTTCAAGAATATTCTCTCTTTTATACTTAGAAATCAAAGGCACTTAGAATTAAGCCAAATGCAGATGATCAAAGAGCAAGAGAGACACTTCGACGCACTTCGTTGGATGATCTCAAGCCTTAGCAAAGATGAACCCGAAGAAAATCCGTAGGTCACTCTCGACAAAGATAATTGGGATGTTATCAAAACTGATCCTATCATTGGAGAAGATGGATGGGTGGAAGTCCCAAGGAATGTCTGATCATTATGTATGTTTGTTTGATTTGATTTGATTTAGATTTGATTAGGATTTGATTGAATTGTTTACTTAAGTTTGATTTGGATTTGGTTTGTATATAACTTCATATTACTATACATGATTGGTTTGCTATGCATGATATTGATTTGATTGTCAAGTTACACTTATATATATGCTCACGCACTTGATCACTTACACGTCCACTTTACACTTTTATTCTATATATACTTGATTATCTTAGAACAGGTAAATCTTTTATTCCTTTTTGCTGATGTCAAAGGGGGAGAAAGTTATAAAAATATATGTGCTTGGTGTAAGGGGGAGTCATGGAGTAAGGGGGAGTTGTAGTTTTAAGAAGAAATCACGGAGTAAGGGGGAGTTATGGTATGGTTAGAATATTTTATAAATAAAGGTTGTCATCATCAAAAAGGGGGAGATTGTTAGGAACTGAGTTGATGATGTTTTGATGACAACAACCTTATATAGTTATTATACTTTACTTTATAAAATATATACTAACATTTCCATATAGATATATATATATGTATATGTATATGTATATGTATATAGGAAGTATATGCAGGTATCATCGAAGACTGATCAGTATAAAGACTCAAGCATCAAGATGAAGATTAGAGATTCAAGATTCAAGACTCTAGAGAATCAAGATTTCAAGATCTCAAGATAAGTGTCTAGTATTTTGTTAAAACTTCATAATAGCACTCTCATCTTTCTTCTAATTTTCTTTTGGGATGGAACCCAATTTCTATCGAAACCAGTGGCTTACAAACCCACGACAAGTAGCTTACAAACATACGACAAGTGGCTTACAAACCCACGAAAATCAAAATCATTTAAACTACTTTATACAAGTTCTCGAGTCCTATGGAGGAGCTCTGTAGGAAGGTTCTTGCAATTTCAGTTTGAATAGATTTTTAAAAATGTTTTTAAATCTGTTTTCAAAATGTTTTAGCTTTCAAAATCATGTTTTCAAAAATATTTTCAAACTTTGTTTTAGCCTTGAAATATTCCTCTATTCTGATTTTAAAAACTTCTATTTTTAAAACATCAAAACTTATTCTGATTTTAAATATTACTTATATAATTGACGGTCTATATCAATTATATATATATTTAAAATAATGTTTTATATCCATTTTCTATCTCAAAATATTGTTTAAACACTTTACTTTGCTTTAGAGAAGTTTCAACTTGTTTTAAATTCAATTGTCTTTACAAAACAACATCTCTATAATTTCGAACTAAGGGATGTCGACATAAGGGGATACCCCATGTCGACATGGTGACAGTTGGATTTAAAATTCAATTTTCAAAAGAAGTGTCCATTCGTTCGAAAACCTTTCGCCAATGGTTATGACTGTTGTGCATCTATATAAAGGCTTCCAAAACGAATTTTTTTAACAACTACTTTCTTATTTTCTTCACTCTTTCTTCTCCACCATTCCATATCCATAAAACTTCATATTTTCAAGATCGTGCCATCATTCTGCCAAATTCTCAATAGGAAATCATTTAGATACTCTCTTTATTTGATTCTCCATCATTCTACTAAAGATCAAAGTGCTATTCAGAGTTATAGGATTAATTTGTATTCAAAAAGTCCATAGAGTCTATCCATTCAAAAGGATTGTT
Source organism: Allium cepa (assembly GCA_030765085.1). NCBI lineage: Eukaryota > Viridiplantae > Streptophyta > Magnoliopsida > Asparagales > Amaryllidaceae > Allium > Allium cepa. Next base: position 948,647,285 of record CM060934.1, on the reverse strand, counting down.
ATTAAGAAGTATTAGGGTGATCTTGTGTCCCGTAAATCAAGAGAGTTTACCCCAGACTCGGAGATAGGAGGGTTCCTCAAGGCCTTAGAAATTGAGGGTTGTAATTTGGATATTGGCTTATAAAAATCTGTACAAGGATATTGCCTTGGTGCAGGACTGGATGTAGGAGGATTCCGAACCAGTATAAAATCCGGCGTGTTCTTTCCTTTTACTTGCTTTACTTTACTATTTGCATTTGTTATATGTTCTGTGATCATTATGTGTTAGAATTCTATTTATATTTGTGTTGAAAGTTTTAATTTAGTCATATTGTTCATATATTCTTTAAAACACTATTCACCCCCCCCCCCCCCTCTAGTGTTATTTCTGCCTTAAGATCCTTAATCCGCATCCCTAACACACTTAAGTTAAATTTTATATCGTAGCTTCATTTTCAAATTTACTTTTTTTAGCTGCACCAATTAAATTAATTCACATTTTCAAAAGCCACAACTTCATTTTAACGCTCCTTCATACTTAAGTTTATTATCCACTTTAAAACTTAAGTTCATATTTTTAATTAACATTAGAATTCATTTACTAAGTCAGTTTATAACATATTACTCCAAGCCTACACACTTTATAAAGATTTATCTTCATTAATAAAACATTTCCCAAGATTGTAATTACCTTTTAAGGAATCATTATTTTACTTTAGAAACATTACTTGAGTCTACTAACATTCTATAACTCAAGTTTCAAATTACAAAATACTCTTCTCTTTCCTATGAGTATATATATTCAATATTCAGAATCTTTTTATTAAAATAGAATATTCAAAAAATTTAAAACCTATTTTAAAATTTCTATCTCTCCATAATTATATGTTACCAAAAATTATTTTTTGTGTTTTTACAAAAACTTAGCTTAATTTTTTTAACTCGGAAGTTTCTTCTGTTCAAATCACCGAAAATTCCATTTCATTTTACAAAATGAAATTTACCAAACAACATTACAAAACCAGGCGCACTAACTAGACTAAACAAATAATTAAAATGTATTAGTCTATAATATTACTTAAATGAATTTTTTAGAACCAAAACACCTGGTTTGATTTCAAATCCCATTTTGAAATATGAATAATAATATTCATATAATTCCTTTGTATATCGAATCATATTTTCACAAATTTTAAAGCAAAATTGTTTTACCCAAAACAATTTTGAAGCAAGACTACCATGGTAGCATTCCGTCACTTAGTACTCGAAAAAGAATGCTGATGTCATCACCGGAATTATTTTCCAACGAGTGAAGTGAGTTCAGTGCGTTTTAACCCTTCCATATCCATTTACAATATTTATATTAATCAATACTTTCAAAATAATACCATTATTATCTTTCCTAAAAATTGGAAAACAATTTCCAAACACCTGCTTTGAGTTCTCAAATTTTCAGTTTAAATCCATTTTTATTTATAAATTATATTTTAAGAAAATTTCTATTGCAAAAAACTCTTCAATAATGTTATTATTATTCTTGAAAACTTTTCAAAAAATAATTTCTAAAACACCAAGATTTACTTTCTCAAATTCAATGCTTAAATTCCTTATTATGTTTATAAATCCTACTTATACAATTTCACTTCTTATATAAGATCCTTTTCGCCATTGTTATCATTGCTTAAATTTTAATAAACAACTATTATTAAAATCAAACTCTAATTATAACTCAACATTATTCCCGAACACCTTATAATTGAACTATGAAATTGAATTCATAAGGTGTTCATATTCAATTTAACCAAACAAAATGCTCATAAACTACATGACACAACTAATCAGCAATAAATGATAAAAATTGAATGTTAGCATTCGAACAACCAATCACACCATATATATAAATATATTACTTTTCTAAAAATTATTTCTTTCATATATAAAATATAATTTAGGTAATTTATTTCATTTACCCAATTTCAAAATAGTACCATGTCCATTTGCCTTGTTCAAGTGTTTAGGAATTGCTATCAATATAGTTATTCCTTCTGTATCGACTAGAATTCATAACCACTTAACCGATAAATCAACACAATAAAAACAATTTAATATCACTAACAAATACGCACTTATATATATATACAAACTCAAACTTATCCTAGGGTCTCGCTTACCCTATCTCAAATGAGTTAACCCTACCAAAGCCTAGGTGTTCGCTCAACCCAAACTCTGATACCACGTGTAATGAACCGGCCTTTGGCCTTTCAATCAGTGGGTACAACCACCGTGGCTTACGTTAGTACATCGCCATTTTCTTTTACGGCCAACCTCTCCGCAGCACCAACTCGGAGGACATGTAGGACTAAGAGTGTCCTACTTGCCACCAACCACGAAGAAAGAAACCTCTATCATGCTGAACCAAGTGCCAAAGCAAATTCGATCCCGATCTCTCCAAACCGACAACGATATTTTAAAACTGGCGAAGTTTGATAGTCGGTTATTTAACTATTAAATAAATAATAAGAATCAATCAAATTGAGGATTTATTTCCATATGGAAACCAACATTGATTAATCATATAAGCAGCCACTAACCTCTTTAATAAATCCTACCATGAATTAAAATCGCCTTGTAAATACTTGTATCAAAATACTTTTACATAAATGTATTAACAAACCCTTCATACTCCCTTTTTACACTTGTAAAAATATCCAAATACTTATCTCAATACAAAAGTATATTCACAAAAACATCGCACTTTCAGTACTTAGAAATGTAATTATACAACTCTAAAATCGTTTATAAAACTCCTTTTATAATTCTCTAAACATTTATAAAACTCTTTTATAAATATCCTAAACAATTTGTAAAACACTTTTCATTAACTTCCAAACCATTGATAATTTTTTTCTGTATATTTCTAAAGCCATTTATAAACGCTTTCTATAGATCCATAAGTAAATCTATAAACCCATTTATGAAACTTAACCTTTTATAAAAGCCTTTCATAGAGAACCTTTATAAAAATTCTTATTAAAACCCCTTTATAATTGTCCTTTATAAAACCTTTTTTAAAATTATTATAAACTCAAACCCCATTTTCAGTAATAAACTCTTTAATAAATCTCTTTAATTAAATACGATTCCTTTTTATAAATCAATAAAATATAATTAATCAGATAAATTAATTTACTTTAAACACCTTAAATAAATAATAAATTAACTTTCTAATATTATTACTAAAATAATTTATTAACTCTAAAACATTATTCATATAATGATTCATAAATTCAAAACAGTATAAATAAATAATTATTTATATCAAAACATTACTATATAATAATAACTATTAACAACAAAACATTTCTAATAAATAATAGTTATTAACTTCAAAACATTATAAATGTAATAGTTAATAATTTCAAACCTTATTAACAATAGAATAATAATTAATCTTCAAACATTATTGTATAAATAATAGTTATCTTCCAAAATATTATTATAATTAATAATTATAAATTTTGAAACGTTATTAATAAATAACCATTATAAATTCCAATACATTATTAATAAATAATTATTAACCTCAAACAATATGCATTATTTAATAAATAACTTTTCACTATACAAAATTTGATAAATAATTATTTTAAAGACTATCAAATATAAATAAACATCTTTTAAAACATATCTGAATGATTTAGAAAAGAAAAATAAAAAGTTTGAAGTAAAATAGGGAAGTTCAGAATTTTCTTAAATAAAAATATTCTAGAAAACCCGATGTTTAGATTTGAAATCATTATCCGAATTCAAACCCTTTCTAAGTCAAACTGGCAATTAATAGTATTTCAAAATACTAAATTGAAGCCAACAGCCACCACATCACTTATCCAATGTTGATATTGATTTTTATCACTATAGAAGTTATGTTTTCAACATATAACAATATCGTATCTCACAGGGCCAAACAATCGGGTTTGATATTTCATAGTTCATATAACAGGGGTATTACTGAAATAAACCAACAAGGGTGGGGAATCCCATTGGATCCTTCTGCAAATTTCCTGTACATCGGATAAGTCCCTGCAATTACTTTCGTATACTGACCGCTTTAAAAGCGACTATTAATCAAAACCAAACAATCAATTAAATAAAACATCCAAGTAAGAACCAACCATTTGTATCTACTATAAAACGTTACCAATTAACCAAAAAGGTGAGTTAAACTCATTGAAATTCCATTTATCACCGAAGCGTTCTAGTTCCGTCTAAAATCGAACAACATTCGATTTTAGCTGAAATTTCTACATGCTCCAAATCCTGCCAGTCCCATTCCTAAGCATAGTATTCGACATTATAAGTGCAAAGCAACTGACCTCGTTCGACCTGGACCTAATATGATCAAGTTATTTATTTTACAAGATTACAAATTAAATCATATAATTATTCTCTAACTACATCATTAATTTAATCATCTAGCTTAACCTAATCCAGGTCACTAATCCCCTCCTTTGAACCAAAGCAACTCGCATAAAACGAAACTCGACGTCGCGACTTCAACCGCTCGACGCCTTCACCTCCAACCTTCTCCCACTGCCGCGATTTGCTAGAGGGTATCCCTGACTAAGCCAGGCCACTGGTCTCGTTGCCCCTATAACTCCCACTTCCAATATCCACCCCTATAACTGCATTGTTGTCATGCCAAAATTTTGGCTACCATGCTTCTCCATGTGACGATCCATCCATCCAAAGCTTTCAACACACCCGCACGAACAAAACTCCAGTTGACACCTCTGCTTGAACGTGCCTTCAGTGGCATCGATCATTGCTGGTCGTTGGATGCTAAGGTTAGAGGAAAAAGAACAGCGACTAGAGTTTTAGCAAACTAATAAGGGTAGGGGTCCTATGCAACATCCCCTATCTAGAGTCCAAAATCGAAGCGCTACAGATGTTGTAGTCATCTATAGTATTAGCTTCCGATGACTAAATGCGGCTATGTCAATGGTATCAATAATATCAAAAGCACTTGAATATAAAAAAACACAGATTTCAAGAATAATTTTTTCTTCATTACGTTTCAAAACCAATGTTTCGCATGTACAACACATAATCCCCAAATCATTCCCAGGCACAAATTAATTATAATTATTACAAATTACGCCTAAAGCGGTATAGAAGATACCCTCTTGTTTGATCAGAGCCATATGGTCATAATAGACCTAATACAAACAACACAGCGGAAAATCCATCAAAACATAACAAGAACTGCAAATCCTAAGTAGCTATCTGTTGCCTCCTGCATGCCTTTGCTAGCTTATTCATCAACATTCTAAAGCCTGAAAAAGAACCTTAACCCTTCAGCCTACTCAAATCAATTTTGAACACCCGAGAGTTTATGGGGATAATATAAACTTCGAGTCAGACATAAAGCCTGGTGTGAATAATATTATACATCCTCGAATAATTATGTTGAGTGAGATCACGCCGCTTAGCGGAATGGGTTTTCCCTCACTAACATTCTTTTAAAACATATCTTTGCAAAACCTTACATAAAACCATGTACTGTGCTCCTGCATCCACAATGATTAAATACCGTAAAGCAATCATTATGTAAACATATATAAATATCAGGTAATAATGAACTATTTGTTCAAACACACAAGTTTTGTTTGGATAACTTTTAACCTTTGGCTGACTTGGGCCTACTAGACAATATAATCAGAATTAACCTAACATCCGTTAGATATTCTTCTTCTGGATTGTCTATCTTTAACTATATATTAAAAATTTCCCATCTAGAAGGTCTGTCCTTATCTATCTGTTAAATACTTCACTTTTTGATGGTCTGTCCCTAACTTAATCATCTCTCAGGTCTTCTCGATCCTAATGGTCTTTTGGGCTCACCAATAACCTATCTGTATATAAGCATATATTTCTTTTTGTGTGTAACCATAATTTTAGTCTATCTGCGACAAAGCCCTACACATTAGAATTTTGGACAACAATTAGCTGGGGCTATTAGCTAATGGATAGGGCGCTACCCCATACTAGTCCCTGGTTTTCTAATATCTGAGTCATTTTCACTTAAGGATCCCCTTCCATAATTTTCCTTGAAAACATTTTCAAAATGATTTTAACATTTAAATCAAACTTAAACAAGGAAAAGTATATAATCTTTATACTTTACTCAAAATCATATCACCGTGTCATATATATTCTTTACTCAAAATTTAGTTGATGGAAACATTTAACCCTTTGAAAGAACCTCTTTCTAAACTTTTGAAATTCTCTCTTACAAAATCAAAAATATAACCTTTCGAAATGATTCCTAAACCTTTCGAAACTATTGAAAAACAAACCTTTCGAAAGCTATAAAACTTTGGACATCCTTCTTTAAAACCACTTTAAACATTGCCTTAGAAAACCTTTGGAAAATCATCCTTCATAAACCTTTGAAATCATTCAATAAACCTTTCGAAACCATTGAACTAAACCTTTCGAAGTCATTCAACCAAAACATTTCAAACCATTCAATAAACCTTTCAAAACTATTGAACTGAACTTTTCGAAACCATTCGATATAAACCTTTCGAAACCATCCAATCAACCTTTCGAAACCATTGAACTAAACCATTCAAAACTATTTAATATAAATCTTTTGAAACCATTCAATAAACCTTCCCAAACCATTGAACTAAACCTTTCGAAACCATCCAGTATAAACCTTTCGAAACCATTCAATAAACCTTTCGAAACCATTGGAAGCAACCTTTCAACTAAGTCGAAAGCTCTGCTGCGAAAGCTTTAAACATATCCTTTAAAACAACTCTTTTGAAAGCTTTGGGTTTTACTTCAATTTATAAAACAAGGGTAAATCACCCAAGTCAAAAGCTTCCTTCGAAAGCAAGGAGAAGTGGCTAGTCTTTAAAACAAAGTAAACCTTTCGTCTTTCTCGAATGGGTCAAAACAAAACGTTTATAAAGCGGCAGTAACCCTTCGACTGTGTCGAAAGGTTTCAAAATAGAATAGTGTTAAAATAGAAATAACCTTTCGATTATGTCGAAAGATTTAAGACCTTTACTTTAAACATTTGACTTAGCGAAAGCAACCAAGTCGAAAGCTCTTATTCGAAAGCAAAGCAGGTGAAAGCTTTTGGTTTGTAAAACAAACATACCCCAACCTCTTTGGCCATCAACCCTTCGACTTAGAACCCTTCAACCCTGTCCAATTCATTACGTACCAAGTAGCTGATACCATATGTATTAGTTTGACTTGTCTAAAGCTTTGAACCTCTTGACCTTGTTGGAAGGTCTGTGTCAGAAGGTTTATTGCCGTAAAGGTTGAAGCATGTTAAAAATGTGATTGCTTTGTTTTTAGTTTAAAAAGGAAATCTTTTCAACCAACCTGCCTTTAATTGTCAAATTCTCATTAGTTAACAGCTACTTTTCACAAATGTGCTGCCACTATTTTTGAAATTAAATAATCATTTTATTTTACAAAATGCCCTTCTTTTTAATTAAATATATAAATCATTTTAGTCCCATACCTTAAATAATTTTATATATTCATCAAAACACTTAGGAATTTTTTTGAAAAACCCCAAAAAATCTAAATATATTGCCCAACATATAAAAATTTCAATCCCAAATAATTATTAATTTAGCCGAAAATAATTTATAACCCAATAAAAAATTTCCTTCACTAGAAAATTAATATAAAATCCATATTAATTTAAAAAATTACGAAAATTGAAATTCATCTCTAAAATATCATTTTTGACCTATATTTGAATTTTCAAGGCATTTGGATGTCATTAAATAAGGTTTTAATGTTAACATACCATAAAACTAACATGAACATATATAATCCCTCAATTATATACACATACATACATACATACATATATACATACATACATATATATATATATATATATATATATATATATATATATAATTTTAATCATCAAAACATGGCATATACTTGCAAAATCATTTCGGGTCTAATCTTAAAATCAAAAACTAAAAGAAATTAGAATGTAATAATTATTCACCTTAGCTTTGAGATTATAGATGTGAGATTTGATGTTGATTTAGTTGACTGTTTTCTTATCCCTTGAATCCTAGCTTTAATCTTCTTCCTGAGAATGATAATGGTGGTCAACCTTTGTATTTTTATTTTGAGCAAAATGAAATGAACATGAGCAGTTTATTTCCTAAGGGTTTAAGGTAAAGCTCCACCTATATCTCATAGTGCCCTTCTCATATCCTAACACAATAGCTTAGGTTATTTCATTTTTGTTTGCACATTAACATGGCACGGCTACCCGTAGCTAATCAATTATCAATTGATTAATCTCTACATTATTTATTAGTTTACCCAATTAATTACTCTAAATAAAGTTATAAAAATATGGGATGTTACATCCTATATATAGGCTAATATCTTGCATTATTCATGTTCCTATACACACGAACTCCAATTGATGCGTGCTCACGGGTGTTTTTAGCTAATTACCCATATTTCAAACTCAATGGAACTATTTTCAAAATTTAATCCTATTATATATAGAAGTTATCTTTTTAAAATCAAATTATAGTATCTCCAATTCTCTAAAATAAATCGCTACGCGTTTCGAGCTCATACCATTACAGTATGTCTGATCACCATGAAACTCGTCCACGTACAACAATTTGTTATTCCAGATCTAATAGCACTAATTTCTTAGAATCCGAGACAATGCCCTGGGATGGCAGTCTTAAACATTAATTAAAACGAGTTATTTTTAAAATAAATTTAATCATATTTAATTCTAAATTAAAAGTTTACTATTATCATTCCTATTTACACTGAATTTAAATAAGCTTTCAAAATCTATTTATTCAAATTAAATTCAGATAACTCTAATATTTAAATCACTATTCAAATATTTATTCACAATTCAAAGGTTTTAAAAAATATCTAATTTAATTCAAATTTTAAAGCTTTTAAACCACTATTCCTGCAATGACCTGGAGTTTCAAACACTTCATATTTAAATACTTGAATTATTTAAATATTTGTGTTTAATATTTAATGTGATTAAATATGATTTTATAACCTTTGTTAAATACTTTTTAATTAATAGCTAATGATAGAAAACTTATTTTGAAATACGTTTAGAAAAACATACGCTTTGGATAAATACTGAAAATATGACCGAAAAACTTTTTATTAAAAATCAACTGTTTATTCAATACAAGTTGTGTAAATATTGCAACTTGAATAATTATCATGTGTAAACCTATGATAAGAATTAAACATATCATTTTCTAACTAAAGATTAATTAAATTAAAGAGTTAATTTGAAAAAATAATCATGGATAAGGCATACATAAGGATCGTTAAATCACTCCTTGATTTGAGGAAGCATGGTGTGTAAGAGGTATGAATGTGTAAGGGTTTGGTGTGCATGATCTTTATCTTAGAATAAGAGGGGATTTTGTAAAAAAATTCACGCACTTTCTAACACTATATAAACACGAGCATACACACTCATATTTTCACAAACTCATCTACTCTTCTCTTCTTAATTTCTCTTCGCCCCTCTTCTATTTTTGGCCATAAGCCTTAAAGAAATAAAATGGCTAAGGGCCGTGATTTCTGACGTAAAGAATATGGTGTTTAGGCCTTAAAGCCATGAGCTAGGGGTGATATGTAACAATCCAAAATTTTGGTTTTTAGATTTTAAATGCTTAATTAATTTCAAATATTTAAAATAATTGAATTTTGGAATCTAATAATTTGTAATTCAAATATGGGGAATAATTAAATATTTTAATTGTGAATTAAATGTCAATTAAATGTATTTAACAATTTTATTTAACTCCATTTAATCAATAAATAATATTGGTAAATTCAATTTGTAAATTTGTGTACAAATATAAACAGATCGAATAAATATTAATAATTAAATATTTAAATCCATGAAATTAGCCTTCTAAGGCACGGTCTCAGATTTCAACGAAACTAATTTCATTGGATCTGTAATACTGAATTATGATACATCGTTAAGTTTCATGACGATCGGATGAATCGTTTCGCCGTGGGAGATCGAAATGCGTTGAAATTAATATCCAAAATTTAATATAATAACTAGGTCCAAAAACCTATCTTCTGCATATGATCAAATTAGGTCTTAAAAGAGGTTCCATTGTATTTAAAACAAGGGTAAACCATTAGCAATGTTAGGCGGCACGTCTCGTTTGGAGTTCGACATTTTCGAGTATATTTTGCTAAATAATTAAAAAAATTAAAAATATTAATTTATACGCACATACCCATTTCATAGCCCACACATCCATCATTTCATAGCCTACACACACATCCTTTCATAAATATTGGTGGCTTGAGAAAAACATTGGCAGCTCGAGAAGAATTTTGCTATGAAAAAGGTAAACATAATCATTTTGTTTTATATATATATTTTAAAATTGTATAAATTCAATATATAAAAACTGGTAAACCACTTGTTCTCCCTACTCTCATTTTAAATTGGTTCATCCTTTTAGTGATTGGAAAAAAATAGAGCTTCTTCTTCTATTTCTAGGAGTTCAAAAAATTAAGTTATAGAGATTTACTAGTCTAAAATTCATGAAACCAGTTTTAAATCTTAACTCGATGAGATCTTCCCCTGGTATGCTTTTCGAGAGGTGCGGCTTGGATTCTTGGTGCTCGACTGTGTGATCGAGCAGGGGTTTAGGACTAGGGTTTGATTTTGTGGGAAGTGGCGATGGAGTTTGAGAAATTGGAGGTTGTTTGGATTGAGCATCAAAGTTAGTAGGTGCAGCTAATTTTTTGAGTGGTTTGGTAACAATATAGATTGCGCGTGCCTAGTGATTGGTTGTTGAGGGTGCATGTTGCGACTCGTATGGGGCATGGGGGACGATGGCTCGTGGTGTTAGGCGAGTCGTGTTCGCGCAGAGCAACGCGATGGCGAAATCGAATTGGAGAATGGTCGTGTATTGTGCCGTGTCAATGGGTTTTGTGCACGCCTGTAGTGGGCTGGGAACATTTACTGTGCAAGGTTTGTTTAATTAGGGAAGAAGGAGGATTTTGAGTGAGGAGCATTTTGGTAATTAATTTAAAGTTATTCTGATTTTAATTAAATTTATCGATAACTTCTAACATGTATATCTCAATCACACGAGGTCGAAATCGAATGCCATTTATTGCATCAGACTAGTGTCATTGAGAGCTTCATGATGAAGTTGGTTCGGTTGGATTTGGAGTAAGTGAAAATTTAGGCTAAAATCAGAAAACCGTTCGGTTTTAATCCGAAATCGGGCCGTTTCGACGAAAACGAAAATCAATGTGAGTTTAACTCACATAAAATTTTATTATATCATATTAATGATGTTATAAACGTTTAATGGTCATTTGGATGTTAGTTAAATTGTTTAATTGCTTGTTTGTTAAATTTTCATTTGGAAAATGGATAACATATTAAATTGATCGTTATAAACCCATATGATCATCTATTTATAGTCCATAACCATTGTTTTGCAGGGAAAATCTAAAGATAAACCCAAAAAGGATTTCTCTACCATAAATTATTTTATTTACGTCCATGTGCTATTATTGATGGTTTATTGAGATTAAATACTGATAGTACCTTCATAGTTTAAATGTCGTCATAGCGATTTTCGCTATATCGTCATTTATTAAATTTAACCGAGAACCCTATCGTATGAACTTGAGCTTGTATTTCCGCAAAAAAGTATACTGAAAATTTATTAATCTTTTTGGTTAATGATAGTTTAAATTAATTAATTTTTTTAAATTAATTAATCTTAGATTAATCAACCAATTTAATCAATGATGATTAAAAATTGGTTTATCTTTAGATTTTATTTATCATTTTTGCTAACGACGTTTTATACTTAATTAATAGTTTTAACTAATGATTATTTGAGTTTAATTAATTTTTTTAATTAAGCATAATTGAAATTAATAATCATTTTAATGATATTCAAAAGTAATTAATCGTTTTAAATAATGATAATTGAATTTATAAAACATTTTAATTGATGATATTTTATCATTAAATAAATCGTTTTAACAAATGATGTTTTAATTAATTGGTTTGTCTAATGAAGTTTGAAAGTAATTAATCCGATTAATTTATTGTTATTTTAAACTTCATTAATTATTTTAATTTATGCAATTTAAAATTACTTATCATTTTAATTAATGATGTTTGATATTAATTATTCATTTCATTAATGACCATTTGAATTTAATAAATCCTTTTAATTAATCGATTCGATAAAAGTAGTTAGCTTAAGTAATATAATAAAAAATTGCTTTAATAAACTGATTTAAAGTTAATAGACTGATTTAATAAAGATTTTAAAGTTAATTTACCAACGTTATAAAAGTGTTTGGAAACAATTATCTATTTTATTATAGACAACGAATTGTTTATTTTAAGGGATTTTAAATGTAATTAACCATCTTTCGGGATAATTAATACTGTTTTTTAAGTATGAAAAGGAATTGGAACTTGATTATTGGGATGATAAGTTAGATAATCTTCTGGGTGTTCGGTCTGATGTTGGCATAGGCCTTCGGGATCATGCACTTGGAAAAATTATTCTCTTAACGTCTTAACAATCTGGAACTAACTCAAAATGTGTTTTACCAATACGGAAATCAAGCTAAAAAGTTCAGTTCATTTTTGAAAAAGAAAAAGTTTGAATCGTTTATGGAAATGAATTATTTCTGTAAAGCGAATCACTTATACGGAAACAATTTATTTGTATTGTAACGAGCCGCCATCCATCTCCACAGAATGACACATCATTTAAAAGAAAGAAAGGGATAGAAAAGAGAAAAGAAAGAAGAGAAGAAGAAAACAATATCAGGATCTAAACAACGGAACAAATAAATTACATTAATAACATAAATATTGCATAGTTTACAACAACTATCAGAGTTACACAGATATACATCACATACTAGACAGTTATAAACATCTGTCTAGTTATACAACTCAATACAACACACAAGAACAACTCAGAGAAATCTACACAGCGGAATACTATATATCTACACGCAGAAGCCTCCTGCTCCATTGCTTCTCCACAATTCGTCAAAGCCAACCTGAATTCCTTGGCTACTCGTAAAAATTTGAGTACCCAAGAGTTTATGAAAACAGAAAATATACTCCGGGTCAGACATGGGTTTGGTGTGAGTAACAGGTTAAGGTTGCCTAACTTTTAAAAACCTTTTGAAAACAAAATTATCACGTAAGACTTCCCACACATAAACATGGAAAAGTTTTTACCTTACCCTAACCAAAACATTTGATAGGAAATCCGATGATATTATAATAAGTCTAGGGTTTTCAAGTAAATATGAAATAGCCGAAATTGTTACATTCATTAAATTCCAGCTACTAGCCACAAAAGTGGGTAATAAAATCAAAACCGTTGGCACTTATTGGTTTTTGGATTCCATACAATGGCATGGCTACTGGGGTACCTCCCGTCACAGTACGTGGCCTAGATCAACGTACTGAGTAGCCACCCTAACTCTCCTGCAACACAAGGCTGGAACCATTCCTTACTGAACAGTTTCGAACAAGACAACCCCGACAGTTGGAGCTCACGACCGTCCTCCCAGCCGAAATAAAAGGGACCTCTAGGCGGGGGTAAATCTCACTCTCAAGTGGGGGATACCCACGAAGCCTTGCTGCACCTCCCCTGTTTTAGCCATTTCCGGTTGATGAGGCTTGAGGCTAAGATTACCATTAGTGAACACATCACTTAGAATGCTCATCGTCCACCTGACGATGTTCTGAAAGCATTCAATCCATACAAGTTCGTTCCGGGTTCGAACGAAACCGAAGGCACTATCTCGTTGTACTCATTATTGGAATCGCCCTCAGAGTCAACGACCATAGCCCTTGAACTCTAAATCACCATCTTAAACCTGTAAGTACTATTTTCGTCAAACTCATCACGTAATCACCCCCAGAGTTGTACCGACGAATAGTTCTTACACCTCGAGTCTTCGCAAAGCTCCACTTAGATTAACAGCCTGACGTTTAATTGGAATCGATGTGCTTTTTGGATATCCAATTATGGAAACCCGATCCCGGTCTCATCGAAATCCAAAGCGTGTCTTTTAGGTCCAAGTTGTTTTAAAGTTTAAAACAATTCAATTATCTATATACACACAGATAGATAACTCACAAATCACAATTGATAATCAACATTATCAAACCAAACAGATGATCTATATCAAAATAGGTAATCCATATCATCATCACAATAGATAATCTATTTTATCATCACAATGCAACCAAGCATTCATACCACAACATTACTTATCTCATCTCTGAGATCACCAAGCATCCAAGACAATCAGTGTCATCCATCCATATATAAGAAATGATTTATCTCATCACAATATAATTAATTTAAAATGAATTAAATTAACTATCTCCATCTCTAATTAATTTAAAGTGAATTAAATTAATTACTTCATCTTTAATTAATTTAAAATGAATTAAATCAATTACTTCACCAATATAAATCTTGCTTACTGAATCATTTAATTGATTACAATCAATTAATTAATTATTCAAATTAATCACCTTAATTAATCACTCTTGATTAATTATCCTTAATTACATTCATGTAATTTTTCCTAATTAATTTCACAAATAATTTATTCTTAACCAAAACAGTAATTAACCCTTAATTACTTCAATTAATTAATTAACTATAATTAATTACCATAATCCTTAATTAATTCCGTTAATTAATTACCTTTAATTACTTATCATTGATTAATTAATCTTAATTAATCAACTTTAATTTTATAATAATTAATGATCCTTAATTATATTTGATAAATTATCTTCCTAAATTAATTACCTTAAGTAATTAACTCATAATTATTAATCCTCTCTGATTAACCATATCCAGTAGTTAACTAACTTAATTACTTTATTTAAAAAAAAATTATTATTCCTTAATTAATTTCTTAATTAATCCCTTGATTAATTACAAGTAATTATACTCCAAATTACTTCATTCTTAAACATCTTCCATTAATTACAACCTGTAATTATCAATCAATTACCTCACCAAGTAATTTCCCAATCCATTTGTTACATATAGTAATTATCTTTAAAAACTTAAGTGTTTAAAATTAATTAAACTTAATTAATTAAATTAAACAATCACATTAAACTAAATTAATTACATTAAGTAATTAATTTCTTAATTACTTCATTAAGTAATCATCAATTCACAAATGATTATTATTGAATTAATTAATCTAATTAATTATAAAAATTAATCACATTAATTAATTATTTAAATAATCCTGGTTAATGACCTTCATTAACCCTTCTCCAATTATCTTCATTAGGTTATTAACTGAGTTTAGTTACAAATTTAATTTTCTTTAATCATCCATTAATTAAGTCTAATTATTTAATTAATTAACCTTGATTTAAGCTTAATTACATAATTAATGACTCATTAATCATTAATTAATAATCTAATTAATGATCTTAATTTTAAATTGATTAACCCCTAATCATTATTCATTAAATCTTAATAAATTAATTAAATTAATTAATTATTCCTTAATTACCATTTTAATAAATTAATTTCAAACATTAATTCTTAACTTAATTTTAAGTTAAAACATTCCTTAATTATGTTTTAAAAATAATTTATTTAAACAAAGTACTTTTGAACTACTTTTAAATTTCATTTCAAATACAAGATTTAAAATGAATAATCTTATACTTAATCAAAGTGTACACAATTTTAAAACCTTTTTAAAATCACAAGACAAACAAGTGTTTATCAAATATAAGAAATTCATAAGGTTTGAAACAATTTCATTTTTAAACTTAATAATTTAAATTTAAACTTTACACACAAATTTGTTTAAACCCTTCAAATTTAAAACTTCCTTGATTTCAAAACTGAAATAATTATTTTGAATTTTTGAATTCCAATTTTTAACTTTAACTTAAAATCTTGCTCATATTTTCTTTTTTAAAAAAACTTCAGTTGTAAATTTCAACTACTTACCTTTATAAAGTAGTTTAACAAGTTTAATTTTAAAAACTTTATATTATTTTTTTAAAAAAACAGAGACTTAAAACTAGATGTGAACTCAGTATTTTAAACTTGAATTAGAAACTAAGTTTAAACTTCCTTTACATTTGAATGGTTCAAATTTTTAAAACAATACTCTAAACAAACAAGTACAGGTTTGTCAAAACTTGTAATAACTCTCTGACCCGAGTCACCCTCCAAAATACTTCGAGTAGAACCCTCATTTACTTCGAGTCAGAAACTCGAATAACTCGAGTCATTCCTAATTCTAAAAGAACTGCACACTCCAACACATCACCTGAACTTTAACTGCACGGTGCACGTGCACCGTGGATCTGGCCATCACCGGCCATCCACCAGCACCTCTACCCATCAACGATCATCCACTAACGACATCGCAACCCTCCAAAAACCACTACACTTTCTCAAATCAAAAACGAGCACTATTTCAAACCTAGAAACATCAGAGCCCCTCCATGACCCAAACCTGTCAACGGCGAAAACACGCCCCTCCAATCATCAGCAGGTCAGCGACTTCGACCATGGCTTCAACTACAATCATACTACCCATTCCCAAGATATCAAATCACTCGATCAACTACACTAGCTGTAGTGATCAAATTTTTAACTCACAGCAAAACTAGAGTTCCATAGAAACTTTTCCTACCGCAACTACTCTAATGACTTTCATCACTAATCAGCATTTTTCCTAGCTTCTCCTACCTCTCTTCCATCACCAGGAAGAACCCCATTCCCTTCAGATGCATGAATCACCAGAGAAACCCCAAAGTTCATATGCAGTTCATCCCTTAACTGCTCCTAAACCTCTTCACTAAAAACTATAGTATTTGTTTTAAAAATCACATTATGATTTTAGTATTCAATCCATATTCAAGAATCCAGAAAACATGATGTTTAAATTTCTAGTTATCTTTGAACTTGCTCACTTATTTGATTTTTCAGAGCCCATTCCAGTTTATTAATAACTTAATTAAATTTTAACTTAATAACTTAAACAAACAGTTATTTTCTATAATCTAAATTCTACAGAGATTGAATCAAAAGAATATGTATTTAAAACAAAAAAGGGTTACTGGAAAACATAACAGAGGATATTCAAATAACATGCATACAAATTCACTTCAGATCAACAATCACACATGCAAAACTTATCTGTTTCAGTATCCAAGCATGCAACCATTTTTTTTAACTTTTAAATTTGAAAAAGTTACTCACCTATTTGGAAGAAGGCAGAGCTTTATATTTGAGAAGCTTTGAATTGAGTTGCTGAAAACATCTGCAAGTGAACTTGATTCCAGATTCAACTTGTATTTGAATTTTAAAACTTGGGTTTGCAGACTTTTCTTTTGCAGATGCTAAATTTCCAGGTGCATGCAGAAATTCTATTTCTTTAGATTCTAGAAAAAATGCAGTTTTGCTTTTTATTTGGAAATAGATGGCTACAGATTTGATATGAGGGTTTACAGGGATTTACATTTGAACAGGTTTTTAGATTTGATATGAATTATAGGAGAATGAACTGCATTTTTAAACTAAGAACTTGTTTGCAGAAATTTGGTCTTTGATATGAGGAGTTTTGATCTGAAATTGTGAACTGATTTTGGTTTGAACATTTAATTTTTAAATCTGAAAATAGGTTTCAGGTTTGAGGAATAAGGAAGTTGAAGATTCTTTTGATTTAGGAAAAAAGAAAAAAGAACAAGAGTGAAAAATGTTCATTTATATAAGTAAATTTTCAGATTTTATTAATAAAAGAAAAATAAATTTGAAAGAGGACACTTGTAAAAATTTCAACATTTGTCAATTTGATATATTAATCTTTTAACATTTGGTTATAAGAGGCTTAATATTAATACACTTGCCTTTTTAAAGTAGTTTGTATTTAATTTACACGTTTAAGAAATGATTGTGCCTAATTAATTAGTTAATTAGGATTTAATATGTATAAAAATTTTATAAAAGAATTTAAAACAAATTATGCTTATAAATAAAGCTTATCCATACGAAAATTTAAAACAATTAAAATTTATACTTTGGAATTTAAATTCAAATTAAATTAAAAATCTAATATTTAAAAAAAAACAATTTACGAATACAAGTTAAATTTTGAAATAACAATTGGCATTTTATTCAAAACCTATTTATAAAACAATACACTATTAATATTATTTTTAAAATATCTCATTATTAAATTTAAAATCATTTTGAAAAGAAATTTATATTTTGGTTAATAAATTATCTATTTTATTGAGCCATAAAACTTTTTAGTCAATATATTTTGAATTTAAAACTTAAACCAAAATTATTTTAAACATTTAAATATTCTCCTTATCAATTTTAAAATCATATATTTATTTATTATATAGTTTTGAAAACTTAATATTAAATTAAATCAAAATTTCCAAATTATTAATGTATATGATTAAAATTTTAAATCATGATTCATTTATTTAGTTTAAACCAAGATTATTTATTCAATAACTTTAAAAAGCTAATATATTAAATAAAAATAAATTTCCAAATTACTAAAAATAATAAGAATAAGAAAATATGCTTTACTTATAAATTATAAAACAAAGTTAATCTATTTACAATATAATCTATATATTTATATTATAAATAGAAACCAATTTATTATTTTTAAAATATAAAATAACCAATTGAATATTTATTGAAGAAGATTATTAAATCAAATTGAATTATTATTAACAAAAATATCAATATCAATTTAATTTTAATACAGATTATTAAATTGATATTGTTAAAATTTCCGGGATATTACAATCCTTCCCCCTTAAAAGAATTTCATCCTCGAAATTTAAAACAAAGGTAATTTAATAATCTCATTAAAGATTTAATTTTAAAACATAAGCATATATCAAACATATGCTGACAACCATAACAGCCAATTCAACCAATCAAACAAATCTAATTATCCAGGCAAAATTCTGGATAAAATTTCTTCGAGTTTCCCAAGTGTGTGTGTGTGTGTGTCTATATATATATATATATATATATATATATATATATATATATATATATATATATACATACACACACCGGGACACTCGCTCTATAGAATCCAAACAATCAATACTATGAAGCTACGAAGTTTCTATTCCTCTATATCTAACACTAGACAAGATATCAGACTACAGACGAGTCTGACTCAACAACCAAAACTCCAGAACTGCTGGTTCCAAAACCAAAGATAGATCATACACGTATTCCCTCAGAAATACGTGAAACTCATCGAATCCCAGTTATCCAAACTGGCAATCCAATCCTGTAGATTAATCACTTAACCTCCAAGATCACAGAAAAGATCCAAAACACTTCAAAGCTAGCTTTCCAGCCTTACTCAATCTTATAGCTCCTTTACGATTGGAGAAAACTTATCCAAAATCAAATCTCCGACTCCGGCATCCAAATTCCTTCATCTCAAATTCACAAAACTCTCCAAACGATCCTGGGCTGCCTATAACCTTACTGATCAGCTCATCCCTCGCCGATACCTCTAGAAACAAACTAGACCAATCAACTTAGCAAAATGATCTCCTCAAGATCAACCAGAATCAAGAAACACAAACTCTACTCCTCAATATCAGAAGACTAAACTCACTTTTCCCGTTCGAAAAAGAAAAGCAGATACACTTCTCAACTGCTTTTGCTGCACAACTCTGATCCGAAGTAGAAGAGAATGCTGAAGAAGAACAAGAGCACAACTGGACAACCCATCCAGAAATATGGTTCAGCAGATCCATAAGAAACTCAGAAATTTCCCTAAAACTCTGAGCTGCTACACCAACTTAATATCTAGGAACCATTCTTCTATAAAGCTGAACCACCGGTACCACTCCTGGAATCCCAGATGATAAGGAACTCAATCTCCAGACGCGGACAAAATTCTGACTTCTCTGAAGACATCCCGAAAAAATTTGATAACCCAAGAGAACATTCAAACAATCGCAAGTCACTTTTGCGATCAACTTAGAATTACTAATTCCAATGAAAAACTGTTTTACCCTTACCAACAGAACAACTTATACTTAACCCGTCAATCCATCGAAGAAACGGGTCCACTCTGCTGCTTCTGAACACCCTTTCAGAAAACTGCTAAGCCAGAAGACTTCCTGCCAATACACAGAACACTCCGAGCTGCACTGCTGCCACAGATGCCAAAGAATTCCTAATCCAAAGCTCATTGAGAAACTTGGACTTCAAATCAACAGAAACACCGACTGAACACAACCATAACACTGAAGCAGACTCACTTCCTTAACTTGTTCCAAAGAAATCATCTTCGGGAACATCCATAGTCACTGCATCTCATCACGCAGCACTACTTCCTGAGGTATCCAAAATACCATCACTCGCTTCTGCCCAACCGACGGATCCAAACTCTACTCATTCAACTTCAAAGATAGACTCCGAACCTTAACAGGTTTCCTTCAGAGATAAATGAAATCCTTCATCACTACAAAGCTCACTCGAGACAGTATTAGGTCTACAGTCTCGACAAAACACTTCCAACCTCAAACATTCAAACTCTAACCAATGGTGGTCGTGTTACACACACTACTACCCCATCTACCTTTATAACTTATATTGGAAAACCTGAAAGGGTAACCCAACAGATAGGTAGAAATAAATATATTTATATATATATATAAATTACAAATGCGCTCTCTCAAGATAGACACCACTCCAGAGCCTAGGTGCTCTGATACCACGGTAATGACCCGCCATCCGTCTCCACAGAATGACGCATCATTTAAAAGAAAGAAAAGGATAGAAAAGAGAAAAGAAAGAAGAGAATAAGAAAAAAATATCAGAATCTAAACAGCGGAAAGAATAAATCACATTAATAACATAAATATTACATGGTTTACAACAACTATAAGAGTTACACAGATATACATCACATACTAGACAGTTATAAACATCTGTCTAGTTATACAACTCAATAAAACACACAAGAACAACTCAGAGAAATCTACACAGCAGAATACTATATATCTACACGCAGAAGCCTCTTGCTCCATTGCTCCTCCACAATTTGTCAAAGCCAACCTGAATCCCTTAGCTACTCGTAAAAATATGAGTACCCAAGAGTTTATGAAAACAAAAGATATAATCCGGGTCAGACATGGGTCTGGTGTGAGTAACAGGTTAAGGTTGCTTAATTTTAAAAACCTTTTGAAAAGAAAAGTATCACGTAAGACTTCCCACACATAAACATGGAAATGTTTTTACCTTACGCTAACCAAAACATTTGATAGGAAATCCGATGATATTATAATAGGTCTAGGGTTTTCAAGTAAATAGGAAATAGCCGAAATTGTTACATCCATTAAATTCCAGCTACTAGCCACAAAAGTGGGTAATAAAATCAAAACCGTTGGCACTTATTGGTTTTTGGATTCCATATAATGGCAGGGCTACTGGGGTACCGCTCGTCATAGTACGTGGCCTAGATCAACGTACCGAGGAGCCACCCAAACTCCCCTGCAACAAAAGGCCGGAACCATTCCTTACTGAACAGTTTCGAACAAGACAACCCCGACAGTTGGAGCTCACAACCATCCACACAGCCGAAATAGAAGGGACCTCTAGACGGGGTAAATCTCACTCTCAAGTGGGGGCTACCCATGAAGCCTTGCTGCACCTCCCCTGTTTTAGCCATTCCCTGTTGATGAGGCTTGAGACTACGATTACCTTTAGTGAACACATCACTTAGAATGCTCATCGTCCACCTGACGATATTCTGAAAGCATTCAATCCATATAAGTTCGTTCCGGGTTCGAACGAAACCAAAGGCACTATCTCGTTGTACTCATTATTGGAATCACCCTCAAAGTCAATGACCATAGCCCTTGCACTCTACATCACCATCTCGAACCTGTAAGTACTATTTTCGTCAAACTCATCACGAAATCACCCCCAGACTGACGAATAGTTCTTATACCTCGAGTCTTTACAAAGCTCCACTTGGATTAACGACCTAACGTTTAATTGGAATCGATGTGGTTTTCGGATATCCAATTATGGAAATCCGATCCCGGTCTCATCGAAATCCAAAGCGTGTCTTTTAGGTCCAAGTTGTTTTAAAGTTTAAAACAATTCAATTATCTATATACACACAGATAGATAACTCACAAATCACAATTGATAATCAACATTATCAAACCAAGCAGATGATCTATATCAAAATAGGTAATCCATATCATCATCACAATAGATAATCTATTTTATCATCACAATGCAACCAAGCATTCATACCACAACATTACTTATCTCATTTCTGAGATCACTAAGCATCTAAGACAATCAATGTCATCCATTCATATATAAGCAATTATTTATCTCACACAATATAATTAATTTAAAATGAATTAAATTAACTATCTCCATCTCTAATTAATTTAAAGTGAATTAAATTAATTACTTCATCTTTAATTAATCTAAAATGAGTTAAATTAATTACTTCACCAATATAAATCTTGCTTACTCAATCATTTAATTGATTACAATCAATTAATTAATTATTCAAATTAATCACCTTGATTAATCACTGTTGATTAATTATCCTTAATTACATTCATGTAATTATCCCTAATTAATTTAACAAATTAATTATTCTTAACCAAAACAGTAATTAACCCTTAATTACTTCAATCAATTAATTAACTATGATTAATTGCCATAATCCTTAATTAATTCCACTAATTAATTACCTTTAATTACTTATCATTGATTGGTTAGTCTTAATTAATCAACTTTAATTACATCATTAATTATAATAATTAATGATCCTTAATTATATTTGATAAATTATCTTCCTAAATTAATTACCTTGAGTAATTAACTCATAATTATTAATCCTCTCTGATTAACCATATCCAGTAGTTAACTAACTTAATTACTTTATTTAAAACAAATTTATTATTCCTTAATTAATTTCTTAATTAATCCCTTGATTAATTACAAGTAATTATACTCCAAATTACTTCATTCTTAAACATCTTCCATTAATTACAACTTGTAATTATCAATCAATTACCTCACCAAGTAATTTCCCAATCCATTTGTTACATACAGTAATTATCTTTAAAAACTTAAGTGTTTAAAATTAATTAAACTTAATTAATTAAATTAAACAATCACATTAAACTAAATTAATTACATTAAGTAACTAATTTTTTAATTACTTCATTAAGTAATTATACTCATCAATTCACAAATGATTATTATTAAATTAATTAATCTAATTAATTATAAAAATTAATCATATTAATTAATTATTTAAATAATCCTGGTTAATGACCTTCATTAACCCTTCTCTAATTATCTTCATTAGGTTATTAACTGAGATTAATTACAAATTTAATTTTCTTTAATCATCTATTAATTAAGTCTAATTATTTAATTAATTAACCTTGATTTAAGCTTAATTACATAATTAATAACTCATTAATCATTAATTAATAATCTAATTAATGATCTTAATTTTAAATTGATTAACCCCTAATCACTATTCATTAAATCTTAGTAAATTAATTAAATAAATTAATTAATTATTCCTTAATTATCTTTTTAATAAATTAATTTCAAACATTACTTCTTAACTTAATTTTAAGTTAAAGCATTCCTTAATTATGTTTTAAAAACAATTTATTTAAACAAAGTACTTTTGAACTACTTTTAAATTTCATTTCAAATACAAGATTTAAAATGAATAATCTTATACTTAATCAAAGTTTAAACAATTTTAAAACCTTTTTAAAATCACAAGACAAACAGGTGTTTATCAAATATAAGAAATTCATAAGGTTTGAAACAATTTCATTTTTAAACTTAATAATTTAAATTTAAACTTTACATACAAATTTGTTTAAACCCTTCAAATTTAAAACTTCCTTTATTTCAAAACTGAAATAATTATTTTAAAATTTTGAATT
This sequence comes from Allium cepa, assembly GCA_030765085.1. Taxonomy (NCBI): domain Eukaryota; kingdom Viridiplantae; phylum Streptophyta; class Magnoliopsida; order Asparagales; family Amaryllidaceae; genus Allium; species Allium cepa. The sequence goes on along the minus strand of CM060934.1, from coordinate 948,623,201 downwards.
CCAATTTTTAACTTTAGCTTAAAATCTTGCTCACATTTTCTTGTTTTTTTAAAAACTTCAGTTTTAAATTTCAACTACTTACCTTTATAAAGTAGTTTAACAAGTTTAATTTTAAAAACTTTATATTATTATTATTATTTTAAAAACAAAGACTTAAAACAAGATCTGAACTCTATATTTTAAACTTGAATTAGAAACTAAGTTTAAACTTCCTTTACATTTGAATGGTTCAGATTTTTAAAACAATACTCTAAACAAACAGGTACAGGTTTGTCAAAATCTGTAATAACTCTCTGACCCGAGTCACCCTCCAAAATACTTCGAGTAGAACCCTCATTTGCTTCGTGTCAGAAACTTGAATAACTCGAGTCATTCCAAATTCAAAAAGAACTGCACACCCCAACACATCACCTGAGCTTCAACTGCATGGTGCACGTGCACCGTGGCTCTGGCCATCACCGACCATCCACCAGCACCTCTACCCATCAACGATCATCCACTGATGACATCGCAACCCTCCAAAAACCACTACACTTTCTCAAATAAAAAACGAGCGCTATTTTAAACCTAGAAACATCAAAGCCCCTCCACGACCCAAACCTGTCAACGGCGAAAAGACACCCCTCCGATCATCAGCAGGTCAGCGACTTCGACCATGGCTTCAACTACAATCATACTACCCATTCCCAAGATATCAAATCACTCGATCAAATACACTAGCTGTAGTGATCAAATTTTTAACTCACAGCAAAACTAGGGTTCCAAAGAAACTTTTCCTACCGTAACTACTCTGATGACTTTCATCACCAATCAGCATTTTTCCTAGCTTCTCCTACCTCTCTTCCATCACCAGGAAGAACCCCATTCCCTTCAGATGCATGAATCACTAGAGCAACCCCAAACTTCATATGCAGTTCATCCCTTAACTGCTCCTAAACCTCTTCACTAAAAACTATAGTATTTTTTTAAAAATCACATTATGATTTTAGTATTCAATCAATATTCAGGAATCCAGAAAACATGATGTTTAAATTTCTAGTTATCTTTGAACTTGCTCACTTATTTGATTTTTCAGAGCCCATTCCAGTTTATTAATAACTTAATTAAATTTTAACTTACTTAATAACTTAAACAAACAGTTATTGTCGGTAATCTAAATTCTACAGAGATTGAATCAAAAGAATATGTATTTAAAACAAAACAGGGTTACTGGAAAACATAACAGAGGATATTCAAATAACATGCATACAAATTCACTTCATATTAACAATCACACATGCAAAACTTCTTTATTTCAGTATCCAAGCATGCAACCATTTTTTTAACTTTTAAATTTGAAAAAGTTACTCACCTATTTGGAAGAAGGCAGAGCTTTATATTTGAGAAGATTTGAATTGAGTTGCTGAAAACATCTGCAAGTGAACTTGATTCCAGATTCAACTTGTATTTGAATTTTAAAACTTGGGTTTGTAGACTTTTCTTTTGCATATGCTAAATTTCCAGGTGCATGCAGAAATTCTATTTCTTCAAATTGCAAAAGAAATGCTGTTTTGCTTTTTATTTGGAAATAGATGGCTACAGATTTGATATGAGGGGTTACAGGGATTTACATTTGAACGGGTTTTTAGATTTGATATGAATTATAGGAGAATGAACTGCATTTTTAAACTAAGAACTTGTTTGCAGAAATTTGGTCTTTGATATGAGGAGTTTTGATCTGAAATTGTGAACTGATTTTGGTTTGAACATTTAATTTTTTAATCTGAAAATGGGTTTTTGGTTTGAGGAATAAGCAAGTTGAAGATTCTTTTGATTTAGGAAATAAGAAAAAAGAACAAGAGTGAAAAATGTTCATTTATATAAGTAAATTTTCAGATTTTATTAAAAAAAGAAAAATAAATTTGAAAGAGGCCACTTGTAAAAATTTCAACATTTGTCAATTTGATATATTAATCTTTTAACATTTGGTTATAAGAGGCTTAATATTAATACACTTGTCTTTTTAAAGTAGTTTGTATTTAATTTACATGTTCAAGAAATGGTTATGCCTAATTAATTAGTTAATTAGGATTTAATATATATAGAAAATTTATAAAAGAATTTAAAACAAATTATTCTTATAAATAAAGCTTATCCATATGAAAATTTTAAACAATTAAAATTTATACTTTGGAATTTAAATTCAAATTAAACTAAAAATCTAATATTTAAAAAAAACAATTTATGAATACAAGTTAAATTTTGAAATAACAATTGCCATTTTATTCAAAACCTATTTATAAAAAAATACACTATTAATATTATTTTTAAAAATATCTCATTATTAAATTTAAAATCATTTTGAAAAGAAATTTATATTTTGATTAATAAATTATCTATTTTATTGAGCCATAAAACTTTTTAGTCAATATATTTTGAATTTAAAACTTAAACCAAAATTATTTTAAACATTTAAATATTCTCCTTATCAATTTTAAAATCATATATTTATTTATTATATAGTTTTGAAAACTTAATATTAAATTAAATCAAAATTTCCAAATTATTAATGTATATGATTAAAATTTTAAATCATGATTCATTTATTTAGTTTAAACCAAGATTATTTATTCAATAACTTTAAAAAGCTAATATATTAAATAAAAATAAATTTCCAAATTACTAAAAATAATAAGAATAAGAAAATATGCTTTACTTATAAATTATAAAACAAAGTTAATCTATTTACAATATAATCTATATATTTATATTATAAATAGAAACCAATTTATTATTTTTAAAATATAAAATAACCAATTGAATATTTATTGAAGAAGATTATTAAATCAAATTGAATTATTATTAACAAAAATATCAATATCAATTTAATTTTAATACAGATTATTAAATTGATTTTTAAAAAAAAATTGGGATATTACATGTATAATTAGCACTAAACATCAAAGAAGTAGACTTGTCGCTATTTCGAAAGTTAAGAATAATCGTGTGACATGACTTTGAGGTAACACTACCTTGACTTGTCCGGTATTATTGTTAACTTAGAAATAGTACAAGTTTGAGTTCGATGAGTGGTGGGTATACAAGACTTAATTTCCATATACAATCGTTTTATGTCCTCAATAGTTGGTATCTCAGCTATTGGTTACTTTAGCCACTTTATTTCGTCACTCTAAGACGATCTGTTGCTCACTTGAGCTTTATTATCCATTGTTGGAAATGACTAAACCCAAAGAGCAAGTGGAAGCCAAGCTATGTGGGGTTGCTCTCATTAGGGTATTTTCACATCCACTCTAGATTGGATTCAGTGTTACGCATTGAGATGTGAAATACTCGGATTCTTGGTAACCGTTGGCGGGGTCTAGTTTGGACGTGTTCGAAAGCCATTGGAGTTCTCAAGTTTATTTCTAGAGGCATATTTTCAGTGAGGGGAGCACCCTCCTAGTCATTTGTTGGAGAATTTCCTTTCCTTATTAGATTTGTATCCCTGAGTCTATTTTAGCTTTAAATTTCCATGAGTAGAGCCAAGTCCTCATCATGGCATTTTAGTGTTTATTTAGTCCATTCCGTCGAGTTTGGATGGTTACTTTATTTATCACATTCTATCGAGTTTGGACTGTCACTTTATTTAGCACATTCTATTGAGTTTGGACTGTCACTTTATTTAGCCAATTCTATCGAGTTTGGATTGTCAATTTATTTAGCCTATTCTATCGAGTTTGGACAGTTACCTTATTTAGTCCATTTTATCAAGTTGGACTGTTTTCCTTATTTTATCCATTCTTTCCAGTTTGGATTTTACTTGGTTTATTTCCGTTCTTTCAAGTCTGGTTGATATTTTTTATGCTCAATCATATTTGGTTTTGTTTCCAGATATGAATTTATGCTTTTGCCTGTATGGATGTCATTCTTGTTAGGTAAAATCCCGTTCCGCGTTAGCGGCGTGGTCTCATAGAATTTTTATGTTGTTTCCCCTTATTCGAGTTATCTCATGCTAGTATTTCCAGACTGATCCAGATGTTATTTATTTATAATTCTCGGGTTAGATCGAGTATTTTCCTAGGTTGCCTTTGATGTTATGGAAATCATGGAGGGGAGCTTAAGATTCACCTATTGTAGTACTTTAGTTTTCGCTGTATTATATAGTATACCTATTGGCATTTGTAAGGTCAGGATTCTATTGCAGTCCAGCTGATGAGGTTTGTTTTAACTCTGATATACTTGTATTTTCTTAAGAGATGGTTTGTACTGTCTTTTTTGTATTGTATGTTGTCGATTCCATTATGAGATTCTGTTCTTCTCTGTTCTCTGTTCTTTTCTTTTTATTTACCCTAACAATCTTCCCTTTTGCCGATTGGATGTGTGACATTGGAACACAGTGGTAGTGTTTGGTGTCGACTTTTGATAGTCAAAATGGCGGGTCATTACAAGTGGTATCAGAGCTCAAGGTTAAGTGAGAACCTTGGCTTTGGTAGGGTTTGGCTCATTAGAGATATGGTAAACGACACCCTAGAATGAGTATGAAAGTATTATATATATAAGAGCATATTTTTTAATGTTATAAAACATATTATGTTAATTGGTATATTGAGTTTTTATGAATTTTGGTCGAGATGTGGGATGCCATGATATCGGTAAGGGTTTCTAGACACTTGGCTAAGGCCAACGGACATGGTATTGAAAATTTTGAAATTTCGAAAAATTAAATATTTTGCCTAGGATTATATTTTATATATATATAAAGGAATAATTTTCAAAACTCTATATAATTATATTGTGTGTTGGTTTAAATGTGATAATATTTATTTATTATCGTTATTGTTTGTACGGTTATGCTTAACTTAAATGAAAAGCATAGACCGTTATGTGTTGATTACTAAATTGTGCTCGATTCTTATTTAAGATGAACCCTCTGTGATTTATTTTTACAAATTGACTATACAATATTCGAAGAATATGTTTAAAATAAGGATTAACACTTTAATAATGGTGAACTAAGAATTAAACTTTATAGAAAGTTGTTAACATAATATAAATAGCAGGATAAGATATTTAGAGAATAAATATTGAAGATAATTGAATAAATATTGAAGATAATTCTATTGTAAATAATATTAGTGATGATCAGATGTTTGCTTAGGCAAACTATTGGAATACTTAGTAGATTATTCTCTTTATCATTGTGCGATCGAAATGAGTTCAAATCCGAATAAACCCAAAGTGAGTTTTAATAAATAAATTTTTTAAAGTTATTATATAAAAGTATATATAAAGTATGATTTCAAAGATAATTTTTGAAAATTTGAAACTGGGTATCCAATTTTTAAATTCCCTAAGGGGAATCGATTTTAAAATAAAAAGTAATTCTAATAAAAGATTGTTTGGCTAAATAAGATTTTTCCCTTAGATAAGATAAGGGATAAATTAGAAACAAGTAAATTGGGTTAAATTAATAAAGAAGGTTTTGATAAACATTGTTTTTATTAAAACCATATAATGGTTTGAAATATCTAAGTAGTATGAGCTAGTTGTTAATTGGGTCAACTCATAAATATTATTTGTTTTAACACTATATGCTAAAAAAGTTAATGGGTTGACCCATTTTAAGAAATCATAAACTGATTTGATCTCAATCTGGATCTTTGAAAGAGTTAAAAATAAAGTTTATTTGCACTCTCAGGATATAAAAGAACATTATAAGTAAATAAAGTGAATAAGTTATTATTTGATATTTTATAAAGAAATAACTTTATAAGGTATTTTAAAACTTGGATGAGAAATTATGCGATAACACATAAATAATTTTAGTATCGAATAAAATACTAAGTGAAAATATAAGTGAATTAGAATTTTTTTAATGCAATTAAGAAAGTTTTGAACCTAAGTTAAAATTTGTTTGTTAGTCATTTGAAATTCAAAAACAATGTTAAGTGATAAGTTTTCCCTTGTGGAATTTGATTGAATGTCAGTGTTAATTTATTCCTTCATGGAATTTGATTGATTTGATTTGACTGAATTGAATTGATTGGCTATGGGATTTCACATATGATTATTTAGTAAGTTTAAGTTTATAAACAAAGGATTTTTAATTATTTTTATTAGGACCTAAATCCCAGTGATTTAGAAATAGGTGCTTTTTGAAGATTTTTGGAAAGGAAAAGATATTTACTTACTCTAGTTGAGCTTTTGGAGGAACCGGAATACCACTGGACACTCCATATTGTTTTGATTCTAGAGTTTTACTATCATTTATTTGGAGGAATCCCCCCCTTGTCATTTTGATTTTGAGCTTTGATTTTTCTCGTCTGAGAAATTTGAAAATTAAATTTTGAATTGAAAAACCTGGGTATTTAAATCTAAATTTATAATTAGAAAATTATTGATTGCATATCATACATAATAGGACATTCTTTGTATTTTGTTGCATATTGTGATGCCCTACCTCTATATTTATGCTAGCCAAGGACACTACAGAGTAATGTCGTCAACTAGCATGAAGAATAAGGCTGTTGAGGAGCGACCATCCGTGTAATTGCTTTCTGCGAGCACTGATATGTCAGATAGCTTAACATGCATTTCATTTCAAGAGGAAATCCGACATACCAATACAAACTCGAAGCTACTACATAGTGGCTATATATATAATCTTTGGAAACAAATATAGAAATAAGCATAACACAAATCAGTCATGGATGTCCATATCACAAAGGCGGAAATAGATATGAATATAACACATAGAAGTGTATATCAGAGTAGTGGCCAAACAAGATCCACAATATCACAAAAGAATAGACATAAGTGCCACACAAAAGAATATGTATACATCAAGGAGTCTCTATCTTAGATGTATAACAACAAAAACTACAAATTAATGTAGTTAGAAAAAAGTCAGATGATGATCCCTAATAAGGAGTCAAGATGGAGCACCTGGAACATCTTGGTCTGACCCGAGTATTATCTAATAGGAAAATAATAAACGGATCAGTCTAGCTATAAATATAAGATAAAATGAGATAGAATAAGAGATACGACAAAAACGTATGATAACGATAATGCTATACTGTGACAAGTATACATCTAACAACAACTAAAATCATACAATATCTCAAGAAATCTCAAAGCACCAAAAAGAATGTCATTTTCTTTATCTTTATTCACCAAACCACAAATATTGACAAATATATTAATGCCAATCGTAAAAGTTAGTGAAACACAAATTCACCAATGCACAAATATTGATAAAACTTATCAATGAAATCACGAAAATTGGTGAAACACATATTCTTGAAATCATCAATAGAAATCCAGAAATCACAAAAAAAGGGGGAGGCCTATCACAAAACGGGAGCATGAAAACTCACCAACACGTGTATCACAAAACCGAACGCTATTCCATGGTTGCTAACCATTAATTTTGAGTCGAGGCTCCACAAACGGCCCGAAGACCATGGATCGCTACCCCACCAATTTTGAGCCGAAGCTCCATAGAAACGGGGTTTAGTCTCCCTCGCAGACAAAGAGACATTGCACATTGCTAGTCTAAATCACAAAATGATCATCATCGTTCATAGAGAAGTGTCGATTACACTAAGCTAGTAAATAGATGAGTTTGGCTTCATGTCCTATTACCACTGGCTTAACTTAAATATTTACGGACAAACTGTAAATTTCCACTCGAAAGTCGTCACAAGAGTTTAAATCGAACGAGTCTAACAATTAACCGACGAAGTAAACGCAAGCGTTTTATACCACTTGTTTTGCTAAGTCGTTTAATTGGATTTCTCGAACGAATGAGGTAAAGGTTTGTGTATGCTAGTAGATTGGAAAACGGTTTAAGAAACGAGCTTTGTAATAAAATAGTGTTGAAATTATTTTGATGAAAGAGTTTTGATATTTACTACTAGTATAGAAAACCTTTATATTTCTAAAGTGACAAATCACAGAAATGATTGTAGAAACAATCAGTCACCGAAATTCACTTTCGAAGCCTTGAATCAAATCCAAAGAAATCAATACCGAATCCATCAAAGTGGATATTCCTAAAATTTCCAAAAAAAAGAAGTCATCAAAGTCGATAAATGATAACAATAAGTCGGATCAATACGAATCGATTAAAATTGAAAACCCACACTAATTAGGTAAATTGGGACGAGATAAGCAGATTCAGACGTCTGAAAATGAAGCTCTGGGTGATATTTTGCCTAGACCAAAGATGGCCAAATCAATCCATATCAAAATCAAATGAACATGTAAAGATGTTAGGAATTCATATCTAACAATCAGAGATAGTTATAGACTTAGATGTGAGATAAAAATCTTACCTTTAAACCCAAAAACAAGGAAGGAGAAGCTTGAAAACCAAGAAGGATCAACCACTCTTCAATCTCAATTCTAAAAACTCCAATCTAAGTCTGGAAGAAATATTTCCCGAATTAGGTTATTGGAAATTTATGAAATTGGAGGAAGATTGAGATGGAGAAGAAGGAGATGCTTACCTAAGCTTCTCTTTGATTTTGGAGCTAAAGCTTGGATTTGCTAAAGAAACTAGGGCTTAGAATTTTAATTTCCAATCTCCTCCACCATTTTTGCTAAAGCTTGGGTTGTAGGAAATATTATGAAGGAATGAAGAGGAGTGGAGTGGAGTGGAGTTGGGTTGATATGTTAGGTTAATAGGTGGAAACCCAAACCCAAAGACCTAAGTGAAAAGGTCGAAATTTTAGCTAGCTCCAAACATATCGATGTTTATACTCAAAAAGGTCGCAAACAACATTTTGGATTCAATGGAACAGGTATCGAGTCCCAATTGTTGAATCTCAGTTTCATTCTACATTCAGACGTCTGAAATTTTCAATTCAGACGTCTGAATCTGGAAAAATAAATTTTGTCTAGTACAATATTCAGACGTATGAAACATTCATTTCAGACGTCTGAAAATGGCGTATTTTAGCCTATTTCCTCTTTGGTTGAACAGGAGCAATTTCAGACGTCTGAATATCTATTTGACTGTATGCTCAAATAGATACTCCCATATAGCACTATCCACATTGTCTTTTCACTAATTCAACTGTTATTTTACGAAACAGTGACATTTTCGGACTTAAATCCGACTAACGATGCTATATTTAAATTAAACATTTTAAATATACGAATCATAAAATACGCGGGATGTTACAGACTCACCTCCTTAAAGAAATTGCGTCCTCGCAATATTTAAGAAGAAATAAAAAATAACAACCATAAAAGCATATCAACACAAAAGAAATTTGAAATAAGAAGTTCACCTCAAAGATCTCAAGAGAGTAAGTCTGGATGTGTTCGCTCGATGAATTCTCTAGATTCAAAAGAACAATCCTTAGGATTTGAGGACCACTGAACTTTCACAAGAGGAACATCTTTATTTCGAAGGCGTTTAACCTCCGAAACAATGATACGAATGGGATGTTGCTCATAAGTCAAATTAGGTGAAACTTCAATTTCTTCCACAATACCGGGCTCAAGAATAGAATTGAAATCTTGAAGGCATTTCCTAGTTGAGAGACGTGGAATACGTCATGAATAGCAAAAAATTGAGCCGGTAATAAAAGGCGATATGCCACGGAACCAATACGTTCGGTGATGGGAAATGGACCAATATATCGAGGTGCTAATTTTCCCGATCGACCGAAATGGACAACACCCTTCATAGGTAAAACACGAATAAACACAAAATCTCTCACAGAAAATTCTAATTTCCTTCTTCGGTTATCGGCGTAGCATTTTTGTCTGCTTAGAGCCTCTTTCGTCCTACGGCGAATAAGGTCAATCTTTTCTGTGGAATCACGAATAAAATCTGGACCAAAAACCAGCTTCTCACCAGCCTCAAGCCAACAAGAAGGAGATCGGCAGGGCCTTCCATAGAGTGCCTCAAAAGGTGCCATAACAATATAGATTGGAAGCTATTATTATAGGAAAACTCAACAAGAGAAATATGATCTTTCCAACTTTCACCAAAATCAAGAACACATGCACGAAGAAGATCTTCAAGAGTTTGATTCACACACTCGGTTTGTCCATTGGACTGAAAATGATAAGCGGTGCTAAAATTAAGCTTCGTTCCCAAAGCTTTTTGAAGACTCTTCCAAAATCCACTAGTAAACAATGGATCACGATCGCTAACTATAGAAGTAGGAATTCCATGCAATTTAACAATTTCTTTAATAAAGAGCTTGGCTAAAAGAGGTACAGTACAATTAGACCGAACGGGAATAAAAAAGGTGGATTTCGTAAGTCTATCAACTATCACCCGTAGGCTATCATGGCCCGAACGAGAACGAGGTAGGCCGTCGATAAAATCCATGGAAATTTGGTCCTTCCAAATTGGAATGTCCAAAGGTTGCAATAACCTACCAGGACTTTGATGCTCGGCCTTAACGAGTTGGCAAGTCATGCAACACTTAACAAAGTTAGCAATACCAGATTTCATTCCATCCCATTATAAAGTTGCTACATATCCGCGTACATTTTACTATTAGTGGGAAGAATGGTAAATTTAGAAGATGAGAATCTTCTAAAATATCTTTACGAAGATTACTAATATTTGGCACAATAAGTCTACCAAATTTTCGAATGCCGCCATGAGCATCAATATCAAAGTCTTTAAAACCTTCAATATCAATTTTATCCTTACAATTTCGGCTAAGAAGAGCCAACTCGGGATCTAGTTTTTGAGCTTTAAGCATGCCGTCTAAAAGAGAAGGATGAGCCTCAATGCTACACAAAACAAGAGATGAACATAAATCGAATTCACGATCTCGAATCTCACAAGTGGACAAAGTCTTGAGATCGTTCCATTCGGATATCATCGTAGAAACAACCGCTTGTTGCTTTCGACTAAGGGCATCGGCAACATGATTTCCCTTTCCGGGAGTGTAAAGAATATCAAGATCATAAGACGCAAGAAACTCAAGCCAACGTTGTTGATGCAAATTAAGTTCCTTTTGAGAAATAAATACTTTAAAGATTTATGATCGGTATAGAGAACAAATTTCTCTCCCAAGAGATAATGATGCCAAATTCGAAGAGCGAAAACAATAGCCGCAAGCTCTAAATCATGAGTGGCATATCTAGTCTCGGCAGGCTTTAATTGCCTAGAAGCATATGTGATTACACGTTCTCTTTTATGAGAACGGCTCCCAATCCAACACGACTAGCATCGGTATAAACAACAAAATCTTGGTTCCCTTCGGGAATTACAAGAATAGGAGCATCAGAAAGGAGTTCTTTTAATTTTTGAAAAGATGCTTCACATTTGTTTGACCAAATGTATTTAACTCCTTTCTTTGTCAAGCTAGTAAGAGGTACGGAAATTTTAGAAAAATCTTTTATGAACCGGCGGTAATAACCCGCCAATCCGAGAAAGCTACGAATTTCCGTCACACTCTCCGGTCTCTTCTAATTTTGAATCGCTTCAATCTTTGTAGGAACCACGGAAATTCCGGATTCAGAAATGATATGTCCAAGAAATTTCACACAAGATTGCCAAAAATGGCACTTAGAAAAATTTTCTTTCAATTGACTGCCTCTAGGAGTTTCCAACACTATTCGAAGATGCTTTTCATGCTCTTCCTCGGTTTTAGAATACACAAGAATATCATCTATAAAGATGAAAACGAATCGATTGAGGAAATCTTTGAAAACTCGATTCATAAGGTCAACGAAATAAGCTGGAGCATTCATTAAACCAAATGGCATAACAAGCCATTCATAAGATCCATAACAAGTACGGAACGTCGTCAAAGGAATGTTATCCTCTGCAATACGAAGCTGATGAAAACCGGTTGCTAAGTCTAATTGTGGAAGAACTCTAGCACCACTAAGCTGATCAAATAAATCATCAATCCAAGGTAAGGGATATTTATTCTTGATGGTAAGAACATTGAGCTTGCGATAGTCAATGCAAAGCCTAAGTGTACCATCGGATTTCTTCACAAAAATAGCAGAAGCTCCCCAAGGAGAGGAACTAGAACGAATAAACTGCTTCGTTTCCAATTTGGATAATTGTTTACACATCTCCTCATTTTCCTTATGGGACATACGATAAGGAGGATGAGTGATAGGTAGAGCTCCAGGGATTAGATTAATTCTGAACTCAATTGCTCGCTTTGGTTGTAATCCTAAAATGGGCTCAAATATGTCGGAAAATTCAAGAACAACGTGAATAAGAGAAATAACATCTTCCTTATCATCATTATCGTCATCATGAGGATTTAAAGAATATAAAGATGCTGCCAATTTGGAATCCAAATCTTTAAGAACAATAGAAATCTACTTAACAGATTGAGGATGTCGAAGATAAATAGTCCTCTCAGGACATAGGATATGGGCTTCATAACGGTTAAGCCAATCCATTCCCAAATCATTCCGAAGCCTAAGTAAGGCATAACATGCAAATCGGCTAGGAAAAAGAAATCACATAGAATAATCTCAACATCTTTACAATGTAAACTGAGTGTTGCAGATCCACCAACTGGATTCGCAATTCTCAAAGAAGTCATTAAAGCCATAACACTTAAAGAAAAAATATCAACAAGCTCTTTTGATATAAAAGAATGGGATGCACCCGTGTCAGAAAGAACTCGAATAGGTCGATCACGAAATATAATAATGCTATCAAGGACAGAATGAGAAATACCTTGACCACGAGAAGTGTTACTAGGAGCTTGTACAACATTTAGCTTTCCCTCCTTCTTGCTTTGAAGTTTGAGACATGTAGATATATATGACCCGAGCTTTTGCAATAGCGACAAGTAAGGGGCTTTGAACACTTATTAGCATAATGGTCCCTAGAACCACAATTGTAGCATTGCCCTCCACTAGAGGTAAGAGTCTTTGCTACCGGAGTTGATTGCTTCCCTTTCTTGTTGGGATAGGGACCTTTGAACTTATTAGACCTCTTCTTGTTGTTGTTGAAGTTCGGTTTGGCACCCACAACTTCAACATCGCTCTCTATATCTGCCTGTTCAAGTCGAAGAGCGATATCAACAAGTTGATCAAAGGAACTTCTTGCTTGGCTTTTTGAGATTCTTATTCAAGCCATAGACAAATCACTGATTTTTCTTCATTGGGGCATTTACATACTCAACCCCTATTTAGAGAGGGATTCAAAAGATGTGACATATTCTACCACAGAGGATTAGCCTTGAACAAGGTCGATAAAACGACGGGCCGAAGTCACCTTTTCAACTTCCGGCACAAACTTCGATTCGAATCTTTCCCGGAATTGCTCCCAAGTAAGATTCGCTTCAATAATTTCAGAAATAAGAAGCTCATACCAATCTAAAGCTCTTTCTTGGAGCATGCTAGAAGCCACTTGGACTCGATGAAGATCAATAAGGTTCATGCGAGAAAAGATGCGATCGCATGTTGTAAACCAAACCTGGTTTTCGATAACGCCCTCGGAACCCCTGAATGGCTTTCCACCCAAGTTGGTATAATCATTGCACAAGCATGCAAACCCAGATTTAGGGTGAATAGGCTCTGGAATGGGTTAAACAGCTTGCGCATTCTTTACAAAATCAGGAAGCTATTGAGCTGACATAAATAATCCATCCTGAGGAGTGGCACTGGATTGACCGGCGCTGGGACGGCCTGGTCTAACCATTTCTCTTCTTTAAGAAAGAAAGAAAGAAGAAGAAAAGGTTATTCTCAGAATGAATATAAAACAATAATGATTGATAAAACAAGGCATCATAAAGAAAATAGGATGGAACGGGTCTAATGACTCGAATAAAATCGTTAGGCACGACTCCTAAGATGGACTTAGGACAATGATCCTTGTTAAATTATTCTACATTGTTCCGAACTTTGGCTTTGATACCAAGCTGTGACGCCCCACCTCTATACTCACGCTAGCCAAGGACACTATGGAGTAATGTTGTCAACTAGCATGAAGAATAAGGCTGTTGAGGAGCGACCATTCGTGTAATTGCTTTGCGCGAGCATCGATATGTCAGATAGTTTAACATGCATTTCATTTCAAGAGGAAATCCGACATACCAATACAAACTCAAAGCTACTACACAGTGGCTATATATATATATATAATCTTCGGAAACAAATATAGAAATAAGCATAACGCAAATCAGTCACAAATATCCATATCACAAAGGAGGAAATAGATATGAATATGACACATAGAAGTGTATATCAGAGTAGTGGCCAAACAAGATCCACAATATTACAAAAGAATAGATATAAGTGCTACACAAAAGAATATGTATACATCAAGGAGTCTCTATCCCAAATGTATAACAACAAAAACTACAAATCTAATGTAGTTAGACAAAAGTCAGATGATGATCCCTGATAAGGAGTCAAGATGGAGCACCTGTAATATCTCGGCCTGAATCGAGTATTATTTAATAAGAAAATAATAAACGGATCAGTCTAGCTATAAATATAAGATAAAATGAGATAGAATAAGAGATATGACAAAAACATGCGATAACAATAATGCCATATTGTGACAAGTATACATATAACAACAACTAAAATCATACAATATCTTAAGAAATCTTAAAGCACCAAAAAGAATGTCATATTCTTTATCTTTATTCACCAAACCACAAATATTGACAAATATATCAATGCCAATCATAAAAGTTAGTGAAACACAAATTCACCAATGCACAAATATTAATAAAACTCATCAATGAAATCACGAAAATTGGTGAAACACAAATTCTAGAAATAATCAATAGAAATCCAGAAATCACAAAAAAGGGGGGAGGCCTATCACAAAATGGGAGCATGAAAGCTCACCAACACGTGTATTACAAAACGGAATGTTATTCGATGGTTGCTAACCATTAATTTTGAGTCGAGGCTCCACAAATGGCCCGAAGGCCATGGGTTGCTACCCCACCAATTTTGAGCCGAAGCTCCACAGAAATGGGGTTTAGTCTCCCTCGCAGACAAAGATACATCGCACATTGCTAGTCTAAATCACAAAATGATCATCATCGATCATAGAGAAGTGTCGATTACACTAAGCTAGTAAATAGATGAGTTTAGCTTCATGTCCCATAACCACTGGCTTAACTTAAATATTTAACGACAAACTGAAATTTCCACTCGAAAGTCGTCATAAGAGTTTAAATCGAACGAGTCTAAGAATTAACCAACGAAGTAAACGCAAGCGTTTCATACCACTTGTTTTGCTAAGTCATCTAATTGGATTTCTCGAACGAATGAGGTAGAGGTTTGTATATACTAGTAGATTGGAAAACGGTTTAAGAAACTAGCTTTGTAATAAAATAGTGTTGAAATCGTTTTGATGAAAGAGTTTTGATATTTACTACTAGTATAGAAAACCTTTATATTTTTAAAGTGACAAATCATAGAAATGATTGTAGAAACAATCAACACATTCAAGTATGTATCTTTTAAAAGAGAATTCAAATATATTTATATATACAAATATATAAAGAAGTTTCATTAATAAAGAAATATTAATTTATAAAAAAAGCCCCAATTTACAAAAGGAGTTTCATTTGATAAAGAGACGTGTTTTACTAAATAAATGGGTTTTAAATCAATAAAGGACAAATTAATAAGGGATTAGAAGTTCATTTATACGACTTGGTTACGCCTATCATGAAATGATAGTGCAGTAATTATTACTTGCTATGGAAAGTATATGGGAATTAGTTCCCTAATGTGATCATTCACTATATTATTGAATATGACAAAATTTATCGACCCGGTCTTAAGGAGACCGAGATCGGTAAGTGTTCTACTTATCGAAAACCACTTTAAGGCTGAGATACGGGTTCTATCTTTTGAAAATGGAATGATGGAATCCATGTGTGGTTCCAAAATTTGTTGAGATGATGGAATCCATGTGGGATTCATCATGTGATCGAGTTGTTGAAAACTCGTGTAAATATGTCGGATGTGACCTCGACATCGAAAATGACTAAAAAAATAGTAGGACCATAGCTAATGGGGTTTAGCTAACCTCAGAGGATACTGATCAACTCTATTTCCTAGAGTATACTTATCGATTATTGCTAGCAGGAGTTGATCATATTCGGGGCATATTCTCTACGTGAACCAGCTATGACTTCCTTATTTGGTATATTTTATCTACATAGTACAGTGCTCGAAAGGTACTTTCTGACCCTCGTAAGAGACTTGCCTTGAGGTACTGAGGACCCTCCAATGGAAAAATCCATTTATACGAACGTCCCTTAGTGGTTTTTGTTTGTATACCTAAATATGCTGTTAAATGTAATCAATGTAACCATTTCAGCTATGATCTATATTTATATTACACACCTTAGACATTATTTATAATATTACCAAAATTTCCTATAAAATGGTTCGGTTATTGTAAGGTAAAAAACCGTCCGTATTTTTTTATGGCATGGTCTTATGAGATACCATTATTCTTTAATGGGTTTTACAAATATAACAATTTAAATTGCCCGTCTTCCCACATTGTTTACCAGACTGATCCAGGTGTTATTTTTCTTGCTCAGGTCAGCCCCATGTATATTTCCAGATATCGTTGACGATTCATTAGAGCTCTAGGATAGGAGCTAGATGATTACCTACCATAGAATTTATTTCTGCTGCATTACTTTGTTTATTTTTATGCCAACAATTGCAAGGAAAGATTGTTGTAACTATCTAGGCTGATAATAGTTTAGTTTACTCTAATTAATGTATCTATACAGTTTTCCATTGTAAAAGTATCATTTTGACATTATATGTTATCATTCTATTATGAGATTCTAATATTGTATTCTCTTCTTTCTTGTTCTTTTTCACTTCTTCTTTTATTTTATCCTAACATTCCTCCTTACCGGCACTTGGATGCTTGGCACATGAATATCGAGGATGTATTAGTGTCAACATTTAGGGGTCAAAAAGGAGATCGTTACAATTCCAATAATTAAAATTAATTAGATACTCAAAATTAAACGGCTAATATTCTAGATTGTTACATTCTGCCCCTTAAAAAAATTCATCCCCGAAACTATCATGGTAAGAAAAATGCCTCCAAACCCATTAACTTTTCAAAATCAATTAGTTGGAATAGATTATTAAATTTTTAAGTTCTAAAATTACGAAAAATTTCAACAGCGTCTCCATTGCGTGGCTTGATAGGAAATTGCTACTATAGGCTCAATCCAACAAAAGAAATCTAAAGGCAAGTGGCCTTACATATCTTGAGCATAAAATCATCACCAAACCAAAAATATAAACATGTACTTATTTATTGGGCAACTAAATGCAATTATGAAACAAAAGCAGCAACCAGTCATTGCTTCCATATACCTGCATCTCACTTACATAACCCAAAAGAGAGTTAAACATGAAAATGAAACAATACTATAACTCAATCATCATATACATGAATTTATGCATGCTAAAAAATACATAGAAAACATCTCAAACAATCATGCCAAACAAATCATGAAACTTATATTTTTAGTGACAAGAATATACAATTACATTTAAGCCTATATGATGTACATATGCCATTCGTATGCGATATAAAATCTGATCACCCACTCGATTACACAATATCACTTCCGAACTGGTCTCGCTCACTCGACTTTCCCAGTGCGGACACTGATCCCGTTCTTTGATTATAAATTTCCATTCTCCTTACATGGTCATAAACTATGATAAACTTCAGAATCAAATCAAAAACCCATATTCAGTGTTTGTCGTCAAGACGCTAGTGAAAAATTCCTATCCGGACTGAAGAAAGTCATCTCGAAATCATGCGCCCGAATTTGGATTAAGAATCTATATTTGAATAAATGATATACGTACCTCCTACGTATTTTGTCTAATTCTTAGATTATACCGAATTCTTTTCATTCATATTCAGTTTTAAATTATGCTTAATTTTCCAATAGCATTTCCTTTAATAATAAAATTCATTTACAGACCATATCATAAATCATTTTATTTAAGTTAAGTTAAATTTCATCTTATAGCTCCATTTTCAAATTTATTTTTCTTAACTATACCAATTAAATTAATTCACATTTTCAAAATTCATAGCTTCATCTTAAAGCTCCTCCATAGTTAAGTTTATTATAAACATTTTATAAACATTGCTTATGTTTATTATCACCATTGAAATTTAAGTTCTTATTTTTAACTAATACAAGAATTCATTTTCTAAGTCATTTTATAATGTTTTCCTCCAAGCCTATAAACACTTCATAAAGATTTATCTTCATTAATAAAAAAATTCCTTAGATTATAATTACCTTTTAAAGAATCTTTATTTTACTTAAGAAACATTACTTAAGTCTACTATAAAGATCTTCCTTTCTTACACCTAGAGACGACACTTAATACATCCACGGTATTCATGTGCCGATCGTTTAAGTATTTGGAAGACATGTCATTTGGGGTGAAAGAAAGAAAAGACAAAATATAATCTCACAAAACGTGATGAGTAATTTATAATATACACAAAATCTTTACAAAAAAATTCATCTTTATTTATCCACAACATCAGAGTACACTATCCTATTATCAGCCTGAATTGTTATAACAATCTGGCCTTACAATTGCTGATAAATACAGACGACAAAAAATCAAACAGAACTGTGGGATAAAGTAAGGTACTTGAATACATCTTGGAGAATCCAGCTCATCACCTGATGGCTCCAAAATGTCCAGCTAAATCTAGAAAATATGCTCGGGCTGACCCCGATCATTAAAAGAAAAATAACGCGTGGATCAGTCTGATAAAACCAGCGTGAGAAACTAAAATCACAAGGAATTAATTTATTTAAGTTGTAAAACCCTTTAAATTTAAAGGTATTTCGTAAGACCATGCCGCATATAAACACGGATGGCTTTTTACCTTGCAATAACCAAACCATTTTTATATAAAATCCAATGAAATTATGATAATGTCTAGGATACAAATACATGTTAATCATAGTCAAAATTGTTGCATAATTAAATTTCAGCATAATAGGTATACAATCAAGTCCGAAGGCACTTATTGGAGAATGATTCCAACTATGAAAGGGTAAGGGTCTACCCACCAAATCCATACATCTCTAGATAAAATGTACGAGAGGCAGCAACATGCACCTCTGCTACTAACCACCGACCCTACCCCTTACTGGATAGTGTCGAATATGATCACCCCTTGGTTGCGATCAAACAACCACAATGGTCCCCGAAGCATACAGAGTAGAGATATCGACATTGCATCTTGGGATGATCATACCCTAATGGAAGCGACCCACATAGCCCTGCCACATGTCTATGCTTTAGTCATTTTCTCGGTTGATGAGGCTTGCGGCTACGATTACCTTTATATAGCAACAACCTTGGAATGCTAACACTGCCCTCCAAGCAGCAATGCAGTGCTAGCATTCATCCATACAAGTTCGTTCTAGTCTGAAGGAAACCGAAGGTGCTACCTCTACTACATCCATTTCGGAATCACCCTCAAGAGTAGTAGTAAATAGCTCTTGCACTTCAAAAGCTTCGTCTTTAATCATCTTCAAGATATCTTCAGTTCGAAATGCTTGAGTTGGATCGATGTATTTTTTGGATAATTTATACTTATTCGATCCCGGTCTCTTCGAAACAACTTCCAATAGTTCTAGTAAACTCAACCTCGGTTCTTTTGGACATAATCAGTCAGTACACAGAAGCGGGGATCACCCCCTAAACATTTAAGTGGACAGATCTCCCTATCATTTGTCTAGGAGAACAAAACAAGATTTATACATACAGTACATCATCATTAAAGATGACTATGCCATATAACTCATATGTTTCTCCTAGATATTTTCGGCGTTATATTTTGGTCCATAATTGATAGTTGGTTGTTTAACTTTCAAAGAAACAAATAGGAAACATTTCAGAAATTTAATTACCCATAGAAACTACTAAGCCTCAAACTAAATCTTTCATTTGCTAAAACTTTTTTCAAAAGTATTTATAAAAAACATTTATATACTTATCTTACTGAATATAAGTATATTCACAAAGCATTTGTGAAAAATTCTCATTTCCAAATCGTATCAAAGGGTGAAAACAAAATGTTATTTAAATTGGACATAAAAATAACCTTAAATAATATTCCTTCAGTGTTGAATATGGAACGAATGTCCATACCACCAGAATTAAGAAAGTCAGTCAAAGGAAATCCAATCTCAATTTCTTTTATAAATTTTCATCTATAAATCCACTTAATAAATCTCTTTTATTTATGAATCCCCTTTCTTAAATTCTAAGTCCATATACAAAACTCTTTATAAATCACCAAGTTAAATTTACAAAACCTTTTTATAAATATTAAAACCATTTATATATCTCTTTATAAAACACCAAAATTATTTATAAAACTTCCTTTATAAATATCCAAAATTATTTACAAAACTTTCTTATCTATATTCCTTATTTAAAACAAAACTCCTTTACTAAACTCATTTAATAAAGTCCTTTCAAAATTATCATTTAAAACACCTTTACTAAAATCATTACTTAACTTGAAACCATTATTAAAAGTATGATGGACCTTAAAACTCAAAAAGAAGCTTAATGACCACAATGTTTCTCATTTAACTAAGTTTACTTTTCAAGTTGCAACATGGGTATTTTCATAATAAGTAGACATGTATAAGGGAATCGACCAATAACAGTCAATCCTATAAGTAAATGTCTAAGTTACCAAAATAGCAGACAGGGATTTGTTCTGCTAAACACATGTCTAAGTTAATATAATGGAAAAATGAGTTTTTATTATGCATAATAAATGTCAACATAATCTATTTGGTGAACTATGGTAGAACGATGATTTATTCTACCAAACAAATGCCAAATACACATTAATAAGTAGAACGGGATTTATTCTACTAAACAGATGTCATTGGGTTTTATATTCAATTAGGTTTACTTAAGGATAGTCGGCGAATAAATCCCTTAGATAATAATCTTCCTTTAAAAGTAAGTTACTTTAGAATAGAACTGATCCTCAGACTTAAAGTGGTTTAACTTTATTTATTTAATAATTAAAATATATTTAAACTCTTTATAAATCACAATTAAACCTTTAATTAAAAATTAAACAATAATTCACTATTAATAAATAATTAAATAATAAGTATCTTTTAAATAAATAATTAAATAATAGTTAACCTTTACATAAATAATTAAACCATAATTATCTTTAATTAATTATTAAATAATAATTTAAACTTTTAAATAATAATTAAATATTAATTAATATCAATCAATCAATCAATCTTTAATTAAAACATAATAATAAATTAAACCTTCATTTAAATAATTAAATCATAATTAAGTTTTAATTAAATCTTTACTTAAATTTAACTTGATTAGAAATAAATTAATAATTAAACCATTTCTTAAATAAATAATTTAGTTAATCTTAATTAAACAATAATCACTTCTTATTAACAATTTACCTTTTATTAATTAACACATTATAATTTACTTACTTAAAATAATTAAGTTCTAATTACCCTAACTTAATTACCAATTAAGTACTAATTACCTTATTTAATTACTTAATTAAATAATCATTAAGTAAATGAATAAATAAATAATATTTATTTTTTAATGCTTAAAATATGTTTGAAAATACTTTTCAAAAAGATGCTTAAGTTGAAACATTTTAAGTTCAAAACGAGTTTGTAAATCTATTATTGTAAAAAATTTAGAAATATATTTCATCGTCATTATTTATTACTTAAAAGATTTTTAATTTTAAAATCTATTATTTGAATATATAAAATTAATTAAATATTCGCAAATCAAAGTGGTAAAATTCCTCATTGCACTCTCCCCCTTGAAAGAATTTCGTTCTCGAAATTTGATGACAACCTAACCCAAAAACACTTAACACTACTTATCAGTCGATATGATGTACATATGTCATTCTTTTGCAAAACCTGATTTGATCACTCACTTAAATACATAGCTCACTTCCAAACTAGCGTCACTTACCCAACTTTCTATTGCGAACTCTGATCAAACTTCTCAATTAGAAACCCATGTTCGCCTTACATAGCCATAAACAATGATAGAAAACTTTTGGTTCCACATTAAGAACCCTTACCAAATGTTCACGTTGGTTGATAAATCCTTCTTCAAAATGGTGTGAAACACCTCAAGTTATGTACTCAAATCTTGAATCAACAATTAGGCGAGAAAGGGAAATGGTCTACGCACAACCTACGTACATATCTTATTGGTTCTTCTACCCAACTACTTTCTACCCACCCTAAAATATTCATGAAACATTTCATAATAATTCCAACATAGATTCAAACATTTTTAAATTATACAACTTATTTATGGAACCTTTTTATAAATTTTTTTAATTTATTAACTTGTAAAATACTCTCTAACATACTAAGAGTATATACAAAACATCATATTTTTAAATCCTATTTACGTCATCCTATTTAGATGTAGGCACAAAATAATTTGGGTTTTAAAATCGATCATTCCAACCTCTTTAACCAATTAGTCTGGTAAGTTGCTAAGAAAAGTAGGATGTCGGTATCCAACCTCTATCCTAGAGTCTACTTTTCCTTGGACACCTCTAAGATAAAGATGTTTATTAGCCGATCAATAACATCAAATAAATTTTAACTTCCTAGTTGTTTTAAATCAAAAGACATGGTTTAATAAAAATAGTGTATTAAACCTCCTTAATAAATAAATTCAATTTTTGAAACTTCCTTTATTAACTCATTCTTAATCAAAATACCTCATTATTTTGAAACTTAGGAGTTAAATACCCAGGTTTCATTTCAAAAACATTTTGTAATGATACTTTATATTATTAACCCATATAACATATACATATAGTCCGAGTAACTCTAAAATAATATCAAGGAACTAGATGCCATCAAATAGTATCATATATCCCCTTTACCAAGAAGGGTAATACTCAAGAGAAGTGTTTACCATCCGAACACAACCCTTTTCAATTTTTAGTCACTTTCGAGTCACTCGAACTAATTAATTATAAAAACACTTTTCTTCTTAATTCCCTTTTTATTAAATAATATTATATATATTTCCAACTAAAAAGTTTTAACAAAATATTTATCATCCACTTCCTTTGGATTCATTCGGATTCGAACTTATTTCGATCATACAATGACAAAGAGAATAATTTATTAAGTGCATTATCACACTCGCCTAAGCAAACACCTAATTGTCACTTAGAAGTTATTCAGATCATCACAAAATAGATCGAGATCCACTTCCCGAACTGTCAAAAGAAAAATCTAACTCTTAAATTATTTTTCAAAATAATTATACCTTAAAGTATTTTTAAGTAAATTATTACTATTTTCTAATAATCGTTTGGGAACTTTATCAGAGTTACTGAGATTTAAATCCTATGAAAATCCATCTTATTTTCAATACATATTTTTATAATCCTGATTTATAAAATCAACCTTTTATAAAATCTCTAAAGTATTTCTTTTTAATAAATCCCTTATTTTAAAAGTCCACTTTTACTCTAACATATCATTGAATGCCTTATAGTTAACTGTGAAACTTAATTCACAAGGTATTCGTTTCAATGTTTGATTAATTTTTTGGTCTACCCAACTTAGGTTTCAAAAAGGAAGATCCTAAATGGATTTACAAATAGTAGCAAATGCTCTGCATTGGGTGAGCAGGAATAAGAGAACCATAAATAATAATAATTAAATATCATCAATTCCTAATAACAACACATCAACAATAACTATACTTCATTTTTGAAAATTATTTCTTTATATATAAAATATATTCCTAGGTAAAATTATTTCATTTATTAATTTAAAATGATATTATGTTGATTTGCCTAGTTTAAGTGTTTAGAAACCCGTATCAACACAGTGGTTCCCCACATCTTGACCAGAATTCATAAACCACTTATCCGATAAATCAACACAATATTAAACATTTTAATATAGCACTAACAAATATGCACTCAATATATACACTCAAACTCATTCTAGGGTCTCACTTACCCTATCTCAAATGAGTTTACCCCACTAAAGCCTAGGTGTTCATTCAGCCTAAGCTATGATACCATGTTGTAACAATCTGCCTTTCTTACACTTAAAGACGTCACTCAATACATCAATGGTATTCAAATGCTGATCGGTTAACTGTCCAAAAGATAGGTCAATTGGGGTGAAAGAAAGAAAAGACAGAAAAGAATCTCACAAAATGTGACGAGTAATATATAATATACAAAAAATCTTTACAAAACGAATTCATCTTTATTTATATGCGACATCAGAGTACATTATGTTATTATCAACTTGAATAGTTATAACAACATGTCATTACAATTGCCGATAAATACAAACAACAACAAAACAAATAGAACATCGGAAGAATTTGTGATACATGAATAAGTCTTGGAGAATCCGGCTCATCATCTGAAGGGTCCAAAATGTCCAGCTAAATTTGAAAAAATATGCTGGGCTGACTCGAGCATTATATGAAAAATAAAGCTCGGATTAGTCTGGTAAAACCAGCATGAGAAACTCAATTCACAAGGATTTAATTTATTTTAACTTGCAAAATCCTTTAAGATCAAAGGTATCTCGTATGACCATATCGCACATAAACACGAATAACTTTTTGCCTCACGATAACCAAACCATTTTTATATAAAACCCAATGATATTATGATAATGTCTAGAATACAAATACATATTAGTCACAGCCGATATTATGATAATGTCTAGAATACAAATACAAATACAACTACGATTGACACCTCCATCTGAAAATGCCTTAAGTGGCTCCGATCATTTCTGGCCGTAGGATGCTAGAAATAGAGGAAAAAGAATAGCGACTAGGGTTTTAGCAAAATATAAGGGTAGGGGTCCTATATATAGGCGAATATCTGGCACTATTCAGCTCTTAAACACACGAACTCCAATCGAAACGTGCTCATTGGCATTCTTAGCTAATTACTCATATTCCAAACTCAATGGAACTATCTTCAGAACCTAATTCTATCATATATATATATATAAGGTAGATTTGTAAAATCAAATTTTAATATCTCTAATTCTCTAAAATAAATCGCTATACGTTTCGAGCTCGCACTATCACAGTACGTTCGATTGCCACGAAACTCGTTGGCGTACAACAATTTGTTATTCCGGATCTAATGGCACTTGTTTCGTCAAAATCTTAGATAGTGCCCAGGGATGATAATCTTACACGTTAGTTAAAACGACTTATTTTCAAAAGAAATTCAATCACTTTTAATTCTAAATTAAAAGCTTACTATTATTATTCTTATTTAAACTGAATTCAAATAAGCTTTCGAAATCTATTTATTCAAATTAGATTCAAGATTCAATTATTTAAATAACTCCAATATTTAAATCACTATTTAAATATTTATTCACAATTCAAAGGTTTTAAAAAAAGTCCCTAATTTATTTCAAGTTTTAAAGCTTTTAAACCACTATTTCAATAATTAAAATTACTTCAGTATTCAGAATCAGACGACTAAAATTTTGAGTCGTTACATTAACCATATCAATATTATCTAAAGCACATGAATATGAAAATTTTCAAACACAATTCAATAATAAGCTTTCACATTTCATTTCATAAATAAGATTTCATACTCATTACATAATCTCATCCAATCCTTCATTGAAGGAAAATATAATTATTTTAAAATACTCCAAGAGTGACATATGAAGATGCCTCTTGGTTGATTAGAGCCTAATATTTGGCACATATACAATTTTCCATTACATCCATTAAGCAACACAGAACAACATAAAACAATAAATAAAGCTCCTAATACAGGTTTCTTGCCACCCCGGAAGCTTATTCGTCTGATTTGGAAAACATGGAAACCCTTACTTGGCTTACTCAAATGAGCATCCAAGAGTTTAAGAGATAAAACAAAAACTTTAGGTTAAACAAAAAGGCTTAGTGTGAATAATAACTTACCATCTCAAACCAAAATAGATATCTAGTGAGACCATGGCATGGGGCGAAACATATTTTCTCCTTACTGGTATCTTAACCAATTATGTCAATTAAAATTCGTGCACCTGTAACCACAATGGTTAGAGCATAGTAAAATAATCATTTGCAGGTATACAACATGGGGTAAGTCTGACTAATTTGTCTTCATTGCGTTATACACTCCCTTACCCCACCCAAAATCATATAATGGATTACCCATTCCAATTTAATTGACTATCTATCTATGTTTAGACGACTGTCCATATAAATTTAATCTGACAGTCAATCTTATATTTATATGGACTACCCTATAAACATTACTGGATTATATATCCCAGGCCATATGGGCTATCCATCACACATGGTTTATCTAATTAAAATTATGTGGACTATCCATCACACATGTATCATTTGTCTAAAATTATGTGGACTATCCATCACATATATCATGATTTTCCTAAGATGACTATAAACCCATTATGAACTATATAGAGATTATCCATCTTTGGCATTATGTGGACTATCCATGAACATCTCATAGTTATCCTAGGATGACTATGAACCTATCAATTATCAACTTAAAATTTGAATATAGCATTATTCACCCAAGTGCTCAACCCATATCTATCGGTATCCCCAATTAAGTCGTGGAATCTATGGCATATAGAAAATAATATACATTGGTTGCCCCAATGAAGTCGTCGAACTCATAAAACATATGGCTTGTCAAACCATCAATATAAGAATACAGAATAGAAAGCTTATGGCATCCATTCCATTAAAAATGATATCAAACCTCTATCCGAGATTCGAAAATAAAATTCTGATTTTATAAATTATAAAGCCAAGCTACCGAAATCATAAGGTTATCGACTTTCTTATAACATAGGCTATCTCGCCTTTAAACATACTTTTAGTTTACAAAAAAACAAAGCTTCTCGGCCAACAAAGCATTAGTTTTGAAATAAAAGAGCTACGGCATCAAAGCCGCATAGCATAGTTGCCGAAACAAAGAAAACCAAGAATGTCAAAATTGATGAATCGTGGCATCAATTACCAAAAAATAGATGTCGAAATAAAAAACTTACAACATCAATACTCCAAAAACTATGATGTTGAAAATATGTAACTTTGGCTATTATGCCACAAAATATTGGACATTGGCAATGGAAACTCACGACATCAATTGTAACGACCCAGAATTTTTATAAATTAAAATTTGAATATTTAATTAATTTTAAATATTTATAAGTGAATTTATAAGTCAAATAAATTTTTATTTGAATTATTGGATTCAATTGGATTATTAAATCGATAATTTAATATGTTAAATTATGGAAATAATTGAAAATTGAGTTAAATATGATTGTAAATGATTTGTAAAATTTTATTTTATCATGTTGAAGTTAGAACGATATTTTAGAACTTTTAAAATCGAATTAAGAGTTAATTTGTGAAGATTGAATATTTTAATATTTAATAATCGACTGTAAAATAGCCAATTTTTGAACAGTCTCAGAATTGAACGAAACCAGTTTCATTGGATCCGTAATAGTTAGTTATTACCGGATTTCAATTTTCGTATCAATCGGAGCTATCGTTTGATCGTGGCAGCTCGAAACGCATCAAATCATTTTTAATTTAAATTTGGCGAGTGAAAATAGCCATTTTTCAAAAAGTCTCGGATTTCGACGAAACCAGTTTCATCGGATCCGTAATGTGATATTATTGTAAGGTTTCAAATTTCGTGTCAATTGGATTTACCGTTTGTCCGGTACAAATTAAAACGCCTAGAAATCGATTTAAATCGGTTTAATTTAAATTGAGCGTTTGCAGCCATAACTCGCACATACTTCCGAATTAGCTTCCGAAACCTGTTCCATTGTGTCCGGAACGCGGGGTAAACCTTAGAAACGCTGGTTACGGCGTCTAAATCGGAGTTCGGAATTCCCGGGATGAATAGTGTTTACGCTTGCTTTTCTTATAAATAGCACCACACACAAATAAAAATAAAATAAAAACTAAACCCTAATTTATAATAGCCAGCCGCCACCTCCTAGTTGAATGGCCAGAAATGCTCCAACTTCATCCCTCTAGATCTTCCAATCCGTCAACAATTAGAGGAAGTTGTCAACATGAAAGTTGGAGAGGGGAGTGAGAGCTACGATGTGAACGGTGGTGATCGGAAACGGAGTCGTGTGGAGGGAGCTAGAGGGGGCCGTTCGTGGGCTGTTCTCATGCGTGCGCGCGCGTCATAGGGGGGCCGAGTTGGCCATGGTGGCAGGTGGAGGTAGCTTGCGACGAGAGCTTCGCGTTGGCGTTGGTTTGATCAAGTTTCATCGAGTATTGAGCGAGCAAAATCAAACCCTAGTTCTAATTTTTGGGTTCGGCCTCTACGTGTATTTCCTGGAGATGATAACGTGAAAGGGGGAAGATGAAGGAGAGGCATAGGATCTGGAATGGATGGTGGATGTTGAGATGTGGGTTTAAATTAGTTAAGTTTATGTTGAAATTATGTTATATAAATACGTGTAACTTCTAAAATGCATAACTTTTTCATACGAGGTCGAAACTGCGCGAAATCAGTTGCGTTGGAATCGTATGGACGAGCACTACGAGATGGAGTTGGTTTGGAGTCGTTTGGAGTTAGTGAGAATTTCGGGTAAAATTAAACGCGCGTTTAATTTTATTCGAAATAAAAGCTAAAACGGAAATTAAAATCAAGGTGAGAACTTCTCACTCAATCGAATCAGTTTCGATTTTATTTTAAATAGTTAGATTTAAAATATTTGAATGCATGTTTGAATGATGACTGTAAATTATTGATTGTTAAAATAGACATTATGCGCCGTTAGTAAGCGGATGTTATTTATTAAAAACATATACCGCGAATATTTCATAAACAGTGAAATTGGTATTATATATAATATCAATATATATATATTGGCATATGTATATATTGCAGTTGTTGATTTCCCGCATTTTTTTGTTTAGCGGATGAGACCCTATTACGCCGTTATTAAGCGGATAATATTTATTAAAAACATATACCGCGATAATTCCGTACTGGAGCGGAATTGGTATTGTGCTAATGTTTTTGGATGCAGGAAAACAGGTTGGAGGGATCCAACTGGATTCCTCAACAGTTTTTATTTGATTTCAGATATTTTGATATTTGATGGATTATCATATCGATATATGATATCGTTGTTAGTCGTGATTGACTATTTGGTGTGTAGCATCATTGGACCAAATTTCTGGTATTTTAAAAATGTTTTTAAAGTAATTTTTGAAAAGATAAAATATTTTGGAATTGATCCATTTTAAATAAATGAACGTTATAATTCTTAAAGTTATAAAAAATTATAATTTTTGAGAAATACGGTTAAAAGCTGATTTTTGAGAAATAGGAATTAATGACTTTATAAAATAGTTTAAACTGGATTTTTGAATTTATTATCAAAAGTTTAAATATAGGATTTATAAAATTTGATTATTTTATAAATCAAAATGGTGAAATTATAAAGGGAATTAAAGACGTTTCAGAATAATAATATAAACTGATTTATATTAAGAGATTTATAAATGGATATTTATAAATTGAAACATAGACATTATAAAACGAGTTTTTATAAGTGTTTGAATTAAGTGAAAATGAATTTCATTAAAGAATGAAATTTATAGAATTATAAACCGTGAAGTTATAAATGAAATTTATAAATAGTAAGATTTATAAATTTGGTGAAATTATTTGAAGAATAGATTGGATAAATCATTAAATCTTATAAGTTATAAGATTTATAAATTGGAAAGTCTTTAAAAGAACGATCTTATAAAATAATCGTTTTATAAGTATTTAACTTATAATATGAACGTTTAGTTTATAATTTAGTTATAAACTGGAATAGGTTAATAAAGGAATTTATTAAAGGAAGTTTTTATAAGTAAATAGAAGAGGAATTTATAAACGTTGTTTTATAAATTCGCAAACGACTTATTTTGATAAGTTAATTGTTATAACCTATTAATGGAGTTATATTCACATTTTTGAATAGTGAATAATCCTTTAAAATAAATTGAATAAAAGGATGGAATTTGTTAACGAAGTATGTTCACGATTTTTGAATAGTGAATAACACGTTAAAGAAAATGTTTTAGAATGTGATGTTTTAAATAGAATTAAAACGATCTAACGATGGTTTAAAATGTGTTGAGATTCGAAACCATAGATTTCAACATTTATTGTTGAAATAGACGTTTTCGAGAAATAAAAGGAAATGTGGACTATAACACTGTTGTTATAGTAAATGATTTCCGAAAGGAAATGTTTTGTATAGTATTGGGATTTATATATCTATTTTAATTTCGAATCCCTATACTAGTGATTTTGGGTTGTCGTAACGATGTTTTACGTAACATTCGTTTTGGCCCAAATAAATATGTTTAAGAGAATGATTTCCTTAAAGAATGAATTATATACTTAATTCGATTTAAGTATATTGAATATTTTCTAAGTGTTGAAAATAAAAGGAATTTGTGAATTACTTATGAATAAATAAGTATGGAAATGTTTTCCAATATGAAGTGAATAATTAGAATTTATCTTTTTCTGAAGATAAATTGAAATGAATTATTGAAATCGCATATGCATGGATATCTTGAAATATAAATTCATTATGGAATTTATATGTGAAAGTGAAACTTGTTAAAAATAAATATTGATTTATTTTTGAAGTGTTGAAATTATATATCTAGTAAAGATATTTTGGAAAATAAATAATTTGGAAAATTATTTGGAATCTGGTGATGTGTGCATATCCAGTGATAGTTCAATAACCGACTATCAGTATTTCCCTTTGAATGGGTATTTGATGTGAATTGATTGAATTTGAATGCACACTTATTTTTGAATAAGCGCTCACTATTCGGGTTAACCGGGAAAGGACCATGGGGTCGTATAACCCACTCCGAATATGTGATACGTCGTTGTGAATCGCATTTGAAGATCGGTGTTGAAGACCGGTATTTGCGAGAGTGATAGGATGAACTATCGATTGACTCTGCACCGAGTAGCTACGGTATTGAGTTCTCCATATGTGATGGTGAATCCGATCAGGATTGTGAATATCCGGATTGCAAGGACTTCTTTGTAAGTGCCTTCGGTTCTGTTCGAGCCCGGAACAGACTTGTATGGATTGTATGTCTGACATTACAATTTGAGATATAAAGCCGATTTCTTTCAAATATATTTCTGTTGGTGGCGGAGAATTTATTCTTTGCTTAACACCCTTCTTTGAGACGTATGTGCTCAAAGGTTATATAGTTGAAGTTATCAGCGATATATTCCCAATTTGGTAATGTGATATGCTGAGTGATGCTGAAATGATCATTGTGTTGATTATTTGTGATAGGATCGTTTATTTGATCGTCTATCTTAGTGATCATTGTGTTGATCATTTGTTGACCCAAAGCATGGCTTTTGTATAAAGTATGTTTTTGTGGACGTGAATTCGTCGAGCCTCACATCCCGGAAATGGTCAAAACAGGAAAGATGCAGCAAGGTTATGAGGGGTAGCGCCCTTTAGGATATGTGCATTTCCTTCTGGAAAAGGGTGGTGTCATGGTATGGAGCCCAGATACTTACTCATGTTGAAAACACTTTATGATTGTGTGAATTGATTACGAGCGCTCGGTTGATAAAGGTCCCAAAGGACCGGGGGATGGCATATTCGGTCAGTTGTTACTCAGTTAGGAGTAACCCGGCCTTGTGTTGGTAGAGATCCGGTTTGGTTCTCGGGGATGTCCATCCAGAGGCATTCTCATGTGGCAATGGGAAGTTCCTTGGCCTGACCATTTGTTGGAAATCCAATTCCCAATACGAAACTTGTACGGTATTAGTTGTAGAACCTGCTATTCACTTATGGTGGTCACCACTGTTTGGATAGTAGCTATAGTAGGCATACGATAATGGTCGTATGTTGGCTAAGATTTATATTCTACTTTCGAAATGAATTTGTTATACACTATGCACTAATAATAATATCAAATATTATTTTAAATGCGTATCAAGCATCTTTGACTATCATAAGGAGAAATCTCCTCCGATTCTGCGTTTGCATGTGTGTGTGTGCGGGAGGCCTTATGGTAGTCTCATTTTTAAAAGCATTGCGAATTGATTTAAAATATTCCTCTATTTTGATTTTAAAGTAAATAAACTGTTTTGAGTTCTCACACCAGTCACATGACTGACTCGGAGTTTATTGTTTTCCTTCCTAAACTCTGGGTGCCCACCAATTTCCACACGGGCAGTTAAGAGTTAGGTTTATCAGGATATTCTGGATATTCTGGAGTTGCTGGAGGCAAGCTGGATGGCATGGCGTATTACTAGTTTATATAGTATTTCTTTTTCCGCTGTATTGTTTGTTGTTGTATGTTGTTGTACACTCTGATGTGATGATATGATGTAATAAAATGTGATGTAATGTAATAACTGATATAGTTCTTTGTTTAAAGATTATTCATTTATTATAATATGTTGTTCCGCTGCGAATTGTGAGATTCTGTTGTTGTTCCGTTCTGTTTCTTCTGTCCCGTTCTATTTTAAAAAAATTCTTCTATCTTCTATTATCAAATTTTCTATTTTTCTATCTTCCTCTCTCTCTATTTTCTGTTATCTTCTTCTACTTCTCTCTTTTTCTTTTCTTAAAATTTTTGTTAAAACCCATAACATTCCGTGTTTCCGGCCTTCGATTTCTCGGCAGTCGATAAAGTGAGTATCGATGTTGAATTTTCGAAGAACGAAAATTTCCGGGGCGTTACATTTGGTATCAGAGCTGATGGTTAAGCGACAACCATGGTTCTGTTGGGTATTATTCATTAGAGATAGAGTCAGTAGTACTCTAGAATGAGTTTGAGTGTAATAATAGCTATGAGAGCGTATTTGTTAGTGAATATAAAATTGTTTTATATTGTGATGATTGGTTTATTGAGTGGTATATGAACTTTCGTCAGCACAGCCTCGAAACTGAGCCGAAGGGGTTTCTAAACACTTGAATAGAACAATTCGGCACGATATTGATTTTAAATTGGGTAAATGAAATGATTTTACCTTAAGTATATTTTATATATGAAGGAATAATTTTTCAGAATTATTAAAGTGTATATAAGTTGATTGTTTAGTTGTTTGAATAATCTAAATAAAAGAATAATTGTATAAGCAAATGAATTATAAGAATTGAAATTATAATTAAAGTGATTTACAATTGTGAAATAAACTTATATATATAAGAAGTGAAACTATATGAATATATTTATGAATATGAGTTGTAAATAAAAATGAATTTAAGGTTAATGATAGATATGAACTTAAGTTATGTGAATAGAAATTCAACTTTTGTAATTGAATGAATAAATTGAATGTTAATCAATTGAATGTGAATAAATTGGAATGGAATAATTAATGAAAGTGTTAATTCATTAAAATCCAATTTTATTGGAAGTTGAATAAAATTGAATGAAAATGAATATAAGCAAAGGAATTTGGTTATAATTAATATACTTTGGTTGCTATATGGATGTTGATTGATTGTATAAAGTTCATTAAGTGTTAATGAAATTGAAAGCTATGTAATTGAATTCAAATGGAAAGTAAATAAATTTGAATAGAATTGAATGTGAATTGGATTTAATTAGTGAATGTAAACTAATTGAATTGAGAATGAATGTTAGTAAATCCAATGTAAATGAATCAAATATGATTTAAAGTGAAAACCAATTCATTGAATATAATGAGAATATGAATGAATATTGATTGGTTATGGATGATATTGGTTGATGTTTGCATATGTTGCTTTTACTACATTTACTATGTGACATATATAGTGATATGTTGCTATATGTTGTATATTGATACTATTTTCATATATGCATGATTCTCATGTTGTTTGTTGAGTTTAGTAGGTGCGGATCGCGTTGCTTCGCATTTGGAGTTCGCTTTAGCGCTATATTAGCCGTATATGCTTGCTAATAAAATATAAGGTACATATCTCGGATTAAATATCGTACTTTTACACTTTTTTCCCTGCGGGATGCCTCATTACTTGATGAGATGTATATTTGTGATATATATACTGTCATTTTTTTTTCGGATCGAGCCGCGCAAAGGAGACTATGGCGAATTTTTCCGAAAATTTAAGGCGTTAGAAAAAATTTGAGAAAAATTGGAAAATTTTGAAAATTTTAAACTTTGATTTTGGAATTGAAAGTTAAACATAGTAGTTGTTTTTGAAAAGATAACTAAGTAGGATTCGAAAACTTAGTAAAGTTTTGTAAGAAGTTTAATTATGGATTTTGGGAAAATTAATAGATTTTGTAACCTTTCTTACTTGTAATTTCGAGGACGAAATTCTTTTAAGGGGGAAAGATTGTAACGACCCAGAATTTTTATAAATTAAAATTTGAATATTTAATTAATTTTAAATATTTATAAGTGAATTTATAAGTCAAATAAATTTTTATTTGAATTATTGGATTCAATTGGATTATTAAATCGATAATTTAATATGTTAAATTATGGAAATAATTGAAAATTGAGTTAAATATGATTGTAAATGATTTGTAAAATTTTATTTTATCATGTTGAAGTTAGAACGATATTTTAGAACTTTTAAAATCGAATTAAGAGTTAATTTGTGAAGATTGAATATTTTAATATTTAATAATCGACTGTAAAATAGCCAATTTTTGAACAGTCTCAGAATTGAACGAAACCAGTTTCATTGGATCCGTAATAGTTAGTTATTACCGGATTTCAATTTTCGTATCAATCGGAGCTATCGTTTGATCGTGGCAGCTCGAAACGCATCAAATCATTTTTAATTTAAATTTGGCGAGTGAAAATAGCCATTTTTCAAAAAGTCTCGGATTTCGACGAAAAGAGTTTCATCGGATCCGTAATGTGATATTATTGTAAGGTTTCAAATTTCGTGTCAATTGGATTTACCGTTTGTCCGGTACAAATTAAAACGCCTAGAAATCGATTTAAATCGGTTTAATTTAAATTGAGCGTTTGCAGCCATAACTCGCACATACTTCCGAATTAGCTTCCGAAACCTGTTCCATTGTGTCCGGAACGCGGGGTAAACCTTAGAAACGCTGGTTACGGCGTCTAAATCGGAGTTCGGAATTCCCGGGATGAATAATGTTTACGCTTGCTTTTCTTATAAATAGCACCACACACAAATAAAATAAAAATAAAAACTAAACCCTAATTTATAATAGCCAGCCGCCACCTCCTAGTTGAATGGCCAGAAATGCTCCAACTTCATCCCTCTAGATCTTCCAATCCGTCAACAATTAGAGGAAGTTGTCAACATGAAAGTTGGAGAGGGGAGTGAGAGCTACGATGTGAACGGTGGTGATCGGAAACGGAGTCGTGTGGAGGGAGCTAGAGGGGGCCGTTCGTGGGCTGTTCTCATGCGTGCGCGCGCGTCATAGGGGGGCCGAGTTGGCCATGGTGGCAGGTGGAGGTAGCTTGCGACGAGAGCTTCGCGTTGGCGTTGGTTTGATCAAGTTTCATCGAGTATTGAGCGAGCAAAATCAAACCCTAGTTCTAATTTTTGGGTTCGGCCTCTACGTGTATTTCCTGGAGATGATAACGTGAAAGGGGGAAGATGAAGGAGAGGCATAGGATCTGGAATGGATGGTGGATGTTGAGATGTGGGTTTAAATTAGTTAAGTTTATGTTGAAATTATGTTATATAAATACGTGTAACTTCTAAAATGCATAACTTTTTCATACGAGGTCGAAACTGCGCGAAATCAGTTGCGTTGGAATCGTATGGACGAGCACTACGCGATGGAGTTGGTTTGGAGTCGTTTGGAGTTAGTGAGAATTTCGGGTAAAATTAAACGCGCGTTTAATTTTATTCGAAATAAAAGCTAAAACGGAAATTAAAATCAAGGTGAGAACTTCTCACTCAATCGAATCAGTTTCGATTTTATTTTAAATAGTTAGATTTAAAATATTTGAATGCATGTTTGAATGATGACTGTAAATTATTGATTGTTAAAATAGACATTATGCGCCGTTAGTAAGCGGATGTTATTTATTAAAAACATATACCGCGAATATTTCATAAACAGTGAAATTGGTATTATATATAATATCAATATATATATATTGGCATATGTATATATTGCAGTTGTTGATTTCCCGCATTTTTTTGTTTAGCGGATGAGACCCTATTACGCCGTTATTAAGCGGATAATATTTATTAAAAACATATACCGCGATAATTCCGTACTGGAGCGGAATTGGTATTGTGCTAATGTTTTTGGATGCAGGAAAACAGGTTGGAGGGATCCAACTGGATTCCTCAACAGTTTTTATTTGATTTCAGATATTTTGATATTTGATGGATTATCATATCGATATATGATATCGTTGTTAGTCGTGATTGACTATTTGGTGTGTAGCATCATTGGACCAAATTTCTGGTATTTTAAAAATGTTTTTAAAGTAATTTTTGAAAAGATAAAATATTTTGGAATTGATCCATTTTAAATAAATGAACGTTATAATTCTTAAAGTTATAAAAAATTATAATTTTTGAGAAATACGGTTAAAAGCTGATTTTTGAGAAATAGGAATTAATGACTTTATAAAATAGTTTAAACTGGATTTTTGAATTTATTATCAAAAGTTTAAATATAGGATTTATAAAATTTGATTATTTTATAAATCAAAATGGTGAAATTATAAAGGGAATTAAAGACGTTTCAGAATAATAATATAAACTGATTTATATTAAGAGATTTATAAATGGATATTTATAAATTGAAATATAGACATTATAAAACGAGTTTTTATAAGTGTTTGAATTAAGTGAAAATGAATTTCATTAAAGAATGAAATTTATAGAATTATAAACCGTGAAGTTATAAATGAAATTTATAAATAGTAAGATTTATAAATTTGGTGAAATTATTTGAAGAATAGATTGGATAAATCATTAAATCTTATAAGTTATAAGATTTATAAATTGGAAAGTCTTTAAAAGAACGATCTTATAAAATAATCGTTTTATAAGTATTTAACTTATAATATGAACGTTTAGTTTATAATTTAGTTATAAACTGGAATAGGTTAATAAAGGAATTTATTAAAGGAAGTTTTTATAAGTAAATAGAAGAGGAATTTATAAACGTTGTTTTATAAATTCGCAAACGACTTATTTTGATAAGTTAATTGTTATAACCTATTAATGGAGTTATATTCACATTTTTGAATAGTGAATAATCCTTTAAAATAAATTGAATAAAAGGATGGAATTTGTTAACGAAGTATGTTCACGATTTTTGAATAGTGAATAACACGTTAAAGAAAATGTTTTAGAATGTGATGTTTTAAATAGAATTAAAACGATCTAACGATGGTTTAAAATGTGTTGAGATTCGAAACCATAGATTTCAACATTTATTGTTGAAATAGACGTTTTCGAGAAATAAAAGGAAATGTGGACTATAACACTGTTGTTATAGTAAATGATTTCCGAAAGGAAATGTTTTGTATAGTATTGGGATTTATATATCTATTTTAATTTCGAATCCCTATACTAGTGATTTTGGGTTGTCGTAACGATGTTTTACGTAACATTCGTTTTGGCCCAAATAAATATGTTTAAGAGAATGATTTCCTTAAAGAATGAATTATATACTTAATTCGATTTAAGTATATTGAATATTTTCTAAGTGTTGAAAATAAAAGGAATTTGTGAATTACTTATGAATAAATAAGTATGGAAATGTTTTCCAATATGAAGTGAATAATTAGAATTTATCTTTTTCTGAAGATAAATTGAAATGAATTATTGAAATTGCATATGCATGGATATCTTGAAATATAAATTCATTATGGAATTTATATGTGAAAGTGAAACTTGTTAAAAATAAATATTGATTTATTTTTGAAGTGTTGAAATTATATATCTAGTAAAGATATTTTGGAAAATAAATAATTTGGAAAATTATTTGGAATCTGGTGATGTGTGCATATCCAGTGATAGTTCAATAACCGACTATCAGTATTTCCCTTTGAATGGGTATTTGATGTGAATTGATTGAATTTGAATGCACACTTATTTTTGAATAAGCGCTCACTATTCGGGTTAACCGGGAAAGGACCATGGGGTCGTATAACCCACTCCGAATATGTGATACGTCGTTGTGAATCGCATTTGAAGATCGGTGTTGAAGACCGGTATTTGCGAGAGTGATAGGATGAACTATCGATTGACTCTGCACCGAGTAGCTACGGTATTGAGTTCTCCATATGTGATGGTGAATCCGATCAGGATTGTGAATATCCGGATTGCAAGGACTTCTTTGTAAGTGCCTTCGGTTCTGTTCGAGCCCGGAACAGACTTGTATGGATTGTATGTCTGACATTACAATTTGAGATATAAAGCCGATTTCTTTCAAATATATTTCTGTTGGTGGCGGAGAATTTATTCTTTGCTTAACACCCTTCTTTGAGACGTATGTGCTCAAAGGTTATATAGTTGAAGTTATCAGCGATATATTCCCAATTTGGTAATGTGATATGCTGAGTGATGCTGAAATGATCATTGTGTTGATTATTTGTGATAGGATCGTTTATTTGATCGTCTATCTTAGTGATCATTGTGTTGATCATTTGTTGACCCAAAGCATGGCTTTTGTATAAAGTATGTTTTTGTGGACGTGAATTCGTCGAGCCTCACATCCCGGAAATGGTCAAAACAGGAAAGATGCAGCAAGGTTATGAGGGGTAGCGCCCTTTAGGATATGTGCATTTCCTTCTGGAAAAGGGTGGTGTCATGGTATGGAGCCCAGATACTTACTCATGTTGAAAACACTTTATGATTGTGTGAATTGATTACGAGCGCTCGGTTGATAAAGGTCCCAAAGGACCGGGGGATGGCATATTCGGTCAGTTGTTACTCAGTTAGGAGTAACCCGGCCTTGTGTTGGTAGAGATCCGGTTTGGTTCTCGGGGATGTCCATCCAGAGGCATTCTCATGTGGCAATGGGAAGTTCCTTGGCCTGACCATTTGTTGGAAATCCAATTCCCAATACGAAACTTGTACGGTATTAGTTGTAGAACCTGCTATTCACTTATGGTGGTCACCACTGTTTGGATAGTAGCTATAGTAGGCATACGATAATGGTCGTATGTTGGCTAAGATTTATATTCTACTTTCGAAATGAATTTGTTATACACTATGCACTAATAATAATATCAAATATTATTTTAAATGCGTATCAAGCATCTTTGACTATCATAAGGAGAAATCTCCTCCGATTCTGCGTTTGCATGTGTGTGTGTGCGGGAGGCCTTATGGTAGTCTCATTTTTAAAAGCATTGCGAATTGATTTAAAATATTCCTCTATTTTGATTTTAAAGTAAATAAACTGTTTTGAGTTCTCACACCAGTCACATGACTGACTCGGAGTTTATTGTTTTCCTTCCTAAACTCTGGGTGCCCACCAATTTCCACACGGGCAGTTAAGAGTTAGGTTTATCAGGATATTCTGGATATTCTGGAGTTGCTGGAGGCAAGCTGGATGGCATGGCGTATTACTAGTTTATATAGTATTTCTTTTTCCGCTGTATTGTTTGTTGTTGTATGTTGTTGTACACTCTGATGTGATGATATGATGTAATAAAATGTGATGTAATGTAATAACTGATATAGTTCTTTGTTTAAAGATTATTCATTTATTATAATATGTTGTTCCGCTGCGAATTGTGAGATTCTGTTGTTGTTCCGTTCTGTTTCTTCTGTCCCGTTCTATTTTAAAAAAATTCTTCTATCTTCTATTATCAAATTTTCTATTTTTCTATCTTCCTCTCTCTCTATTTTCTGTTATCTTCTTCTACTTCTCTCTTTTTCTTTTCTTAAAATTTTTGTTAAAACCCATAACATTCCGTGTTTCCGGCCTTCGATTTCTCGGCATTCGATAAAGTGAGTATCGATGTTGAATTTTCGAAGAACGAAAATTTCCGGGGCGTTACATCAATACTTTAAATACTTCGATATCAAAATCAAGGGTTTTCGAAACTATAGGTGTTAAGAGATCTTATGTAAAACAGTGAGGGATGTTGTATTTTACAAAACATTGTAGAGCGTCGATATCAATATCGAATCTCTTTACCCACAAAATGCCGCATTTCGCCTATGATGTATGTCGAACGCCTATGTGACCCGATATATCAATATCTATTTATTAGTTATCGCATATACCGTTTCACATAGATGTCGCCTTCCATACCTTCAATATCGCCTTTAGCTATATAGTTATCACCGATATCGATGTATATTGATGTCGAATATTATGAGGGATGTCACGCGTTGTTGATGGCATTATTGTAATAAACACTAAAACTATTTTCTTTCCTTTTTGAACCAATTTCTTTTTTTACCTACTCCTATCTCTTGTCAAAATATGATTGGTTACCACCAAAACTTTTTATTTCTTTTTAGATTTTGCTGGAAATAAACTTTACCTTTTAAAAATTTTTTGCCAACTTGATAAATAATGGCCTTAATAATATTAATGTAAATGCATTTTAGCATATTAAACTCATAAAAATTAATAATCACATGGGAAAATTTTCAAAAATTCACTAAAAATCAGAATCAACATATTTCATATGTAAAATTTTTGGGTTTAAAATAGTTATTTAATTATTTGCAATAAATAAAACAAAAATAAACACTATTTTTTCCTTTGGAAATTCATAAAATATTCAATTTACTTTGCAAAATTATGAAATTAAAATCCCCATCTCCAAATTAACGTTTTACATAACATACTAGAAAAATAGATCAATTGGGGATCCAAAACTTAGGTTTTACCTTTGAAACCAATCTTAATAATTCCACAAAATTTCCATAAATCATTATTCTATCCAAACAATGATTAAACATCCATAGCATGACAAAAAAATCAAGATCAATTCAAAAATTAGCCATAAACCAAATTCGAACAAAAATACTAGAGATGGTTAATTATTATCCACCTTGGATTGGATGATGAGATTGAGATTTGATGGAGTTCAGCTTCCCTAAGCTTTGCCCTTTGAATCCCCTTTCATTTCCTTCTCACCTACCCTTTAAAAATGGCTAACCTCTAAGTGTTTGCTTTTGATTGTTTATGTAACGCCCCACCTCTATACCCACACTAGCCAAGAACACTACGGTGTAGAGTTGTCAACTAGCACGGAGAATAAGGCTGTTGAGGAGCGACCATCCTCGTGATTTCTTATCACGCGGTGGCTATAATAATCTTCGGAAACAAACATAGAAATATGCATAACACAAATCAGTCACAGACATCCATATCACAAAGGCGGAAGGAGATATGAATATATAACTAACACATAAAAGTGTACATCAGAGTAGTGGTCAAAAAGATCCACAATAATACAAAAGAATAGCAACACGTGCTATGCAAAAGAATACATCTATGAGTCTATATCTCAAGTGTAAACGACAAAAACTGCTAATCTAAAAGGTCAGCCAAAAGTCAGAGTAGTAAATCCCTGGGGGAGAAGTCAAGCAGAAGCACCTGTAACATCTCGGTCTGACCCGAGTATTATTTATAAGAAAATAATAAACGGATCAGTCTAGCTATAAATATCAGATAACATGATATAAACAATAGATATGGCAAGAACATATAGTAACCATAAAGACATACTATGATAAGCATGTAAATGAAGATCATCAAGAGATCAAACAATATTAAAAGAATCTTCTAAAAGATCCAAATTCACCTATACATAAAAGTTGGAAAATCATAACAATGAAAGTCATGAAAATAGGTGAAGCACAAATTCCAGAAGACTACACAAGAAATCCAGAAATTACAATATAGGAGCATGAAAACTCACAAAATGGGAGCATGAAAACTCACCTACACGTGTAACACAAAGCGAGAAGCTATCTCATGGTTGCAAGCCATTAATTTTGACACACGGATGGCCCGAAGACCGTGGGGCGCTACCCCACATATGTGATGGCGAAACATCACACAAATGAGATGGCGAAACATCACAAGAGCGGGGTCTGGTCTCCCTCGCAGACAAAGAGACATCGCACAGTTGCTAGTCTAAAACACAAAAATGATCATCATGATCATCAAGAAGTGTCAATTACACTAAGTTAGTAAATATAAAAGTTTAACTTCATGTCCCATAACCACTTTCTTAACTCAAATATTTACTAACAAACTGTAGATCTCCACTAGAAAATTGTCACAAGAGATTCAATCGAACAAGTCCAAGAATTAACCGACGAAGTAAACGCAAGTGTTTCATACCACTTGTTTTACTAAGTCGTTTAATTAGATTTCTCATACGAGTGAGGTAAAGGTTTGTATATACTAATAGATTGAAAAACGGTTTAAGGAAAAAGCTTTGTTATTAAAAATAGAGTTGAAATCGTTTTGCTGAAAGAGTTTTGATATTTACTACTAGTATTGAAACCTTTATTTTATTAAAGTGACAAATCACAAAAACTTCGCGTTCAAAGACGTGAATGAAATCCAAGGAAATCAACTCAAATGCATCTTTCATCAAAGAGCCCCTACGGAGGGGGGGTCCGGGGGGGTGGCAACCCCCCAAGGTGGGGGTGCGGGGGCAACGCCACCGCTTACGGGGTCCAGGGGCAGCGCCCCCGGCGGGGTGCAGGGCAGCGCCCTGTCCAAAACGGTACGACCTAGTGAAGACAAAATGAGGTCTAACGACCTAAGGGGAATTGGGTCGAGCAACCTAATGGTTGCGACCTAAGGGTCTTCGCGACCTAACGACCTAAACAAGGTCGAGCGAGTTAAGGTGATGCGCGACCTAATGTGTCACGCGACTTAACGAAGGCAAGGCCGAACGAGTTAGGGGGATGCACGACCTAACGGAGGCGAGCGACTTAAGGGACTCGCGACCTAACAGAGGTGAGCGACTTAAGGGACTCGCGACCTAACAGAGGTGAGCGACTTAAGCGACTCGCGACCTAACAGAGGTGAGCGACTTAAGGGTTATAAGGTGGAACGACCTAACTGATACGCGGCTTAAAACCCACGCGACCTAACGACCTAACAGGTCATACGATCTAGTGGTCGAGCGACCTATCGATTTTAACTCGCGAGCGACCTATCAGTTCTACGACTCAAGGGGTCAACGACCTACGGGATATAGATCACGCGACCTAACGTTATAAAGGCCAGACGACCTAAAGCTTAACTCGCGAACGAACTACGGCTTAAGACTCAACTCGCGAGCGATCTAACACTGCAGAGGGGGTTTAAGGCCAGAAACGACCTAAGTGTTAGCGACCTAACGACCTATGGGCCAAACGACCTACGACTTAAAGCCCAACGACCTAATTCCGAGATGACAATACGTGCAGTGCGACCTAGCGCGTTAACATGCGAGCGACCTAAGGGTTATGTCGCGAACGACCTAACTCCGAACACACGAAAATGGCCAGAACGACCTAAATGCAGAAAATTCACCAAAACGCTAAAAATTGGAGTTTTTCGCCAATCCAATCCAAACCAAATGCAAATGTGCATGCAAAAGTGATACGGAATCATTCCCAACGGTCCAATATAGTTATAGGCTAGAATTGTGAGATAAAAATCTCACCTTTGCACTAAAATTTATGAAGATGAAGCTTGAAAGCAAGGAGAAGCAATCCAAAGCTTGAATCCAATATCTTCTACTTGAATTTGGAGTTGAATGTTGGATTTGCAATTGAATTTGTGCTTGGAGTTTTAATTTCCTATTCTCCTCACCATTAATTCCAAAGCTTGAGTTAG
Source organism: Allium cepa (assembly GCA_030765085.1). Lineage (NCBI taxonomy): Eukaryota > Viridiplantae > Streptophyta > Magnoliopsida > Asparagales > Amaryllidaceae > Allium > Allium cepa. Next base: position 948,579,326 of record CM060934.1, on the reverse strand, counting down.
TTAGGAAATTTATGAAGAGTGAGGAGAAGGGGGTTGGAACTTGGGCTTAATAGGCTAAACTAACCCAAAGTCCAAGGCGGGAAAAGTTAGTGAAATTTCACTTACTCTAAACCTATCAATGTTTATACTTAAAAAAGTTGTAAACGGCATTTCGAACTCAATGGAAGTGGTCTCGACTCCTAATTTGACCGTTTGCAAAAAGTAGCTTTTCGGACCAATATCCGATTAACGACAAAATATTTAAATAAAATATTTAAATATAAAATCGATAAATATGCGGGTTGTTACAGTTTATGAATGTAAAATAAGAATTAATGAGAGAGGAAGTGCATAAGGGATGAAATAAGGTTCTATTCGTAATTTGTCCCTCTTATTTATTCCCCTCTTTTATATGTTTTGAAACAATCTTATTTATTGATTAATTAAGGCCTGGTCTTATTTAATTATCAAATCTCATCCTCTTTATCCCATTACATTATTCTATTTAATATATCCAATTAAATCTCCTAGATCATGTTAAACTAAAATTAGGGTGTTACAGACTCCCCTCTTAAAGAATTTCATCCTTGAAATTCAGTAAGGACCACACAATAAGCATATAAAACACGCAAACAACTGTAACAAACAATTCCAACATATCCTACTAGCTTGAAAGTATATATAACAAGTGAAGAACATACCCTCGTAACAAATCAGGATATGTATCCCTAATCTCATCCTCTGTTTCCCAAGTATAGTTTTTCTCATTGTCACTCCACTAGCATTTCACCAATCCGACTGTCTTATTTCCTAACTTCTTCTCTTTTCTCACTATAAAATAAACTATTTCCTAACAAAAGTCAGAACCGGTATTACTACTACGTCTTCCAATGCAGTCGAAGCAATAGTAGTCTTTGGATCATGCACATACTTCCTTAGATGAGAAACATGAAAAACATCATGGACTCCTGGCAAACTACTCAGTAACCCTATCCGGTGTATGAGCTTTCCAATCCACTCTATAATAGGGAATGGTCCATTTTAGAATCTTGAATTTTGGTGTTTTGATTGTGACAACTATATAAGTAAATATATCATTTAGATCTAACTAAACTTGTAGGAGAAGATATTGTTTCTACTCGAGAAATAGTTTGACATTTTGAAGACCAGATTCTGGATTGAAGCTTCAGCAAATTATTAAGTTTAAGGTCTGAGTTTAGTAGTAAAATATGTTAAAATCTCTCTGAAATGGTATATGCACACACACATAATATAAAGTTCATCAAAACAAATAGAAAAACACAAAAAACACTAACTCAGCCGGCTAAATGGCTTGAGTCAGCCGGTAACTACTGTGTATGTGCACAAATAAGTTTCAATATTCAAACGGCTGAATATGATAATTTAGTCGACCGAATTATGCCATTTTTGCATTATTTCTTTGTTGTTTCGGTTTTAAATCAATTCAGTTGGCTGAGTTACTCCATTAATATGACTGAATCTTCATAACGGCTACCATTTCAAGAGACGCTTCATTTTAATAAACAGAAACAACTATTGATTCAAGATTTTCTTCCAAATATTTTAGTGGCTACATTTCATGAACAAATTAGCCATAAATTCAATTGTTTTAATAATCAATTCTTATTCTTATTTCTAATCTATCCTGCTATTTGAACTCTAACTATACTATACTTAAAAACTTCATTATGTTCGCTTGTTCATTCAAAAATACTTCATTGTTGATTTAATAAACTTCCTGTCTTCACGAGCTACATGATATACCACAAAGGAGAAGATCATAGGAAGGATGTGCTCTAAAGACTTATCTATGCTATTAAAAGAGCACATTCAGTCAAATAATTTTCTGTATTACTAAAGTCCTGTTTGGTTGCTCAGGCGATTGAAGTCCTATTCTATTGCTTAGGCAGTTGAAGTCCTACTCGGGTGCTCAAGTGGTTTAATACCTGTTACTCCGGGTTAAATGAGGGTTGATAGTTAAATTCCAGAAGGATTCTGGGACTGGACGTAGAACGAGAAGTTCGAACTTGTATTAAAATCTCCAGTGTCATTTACATTATTACTTTATTTTACATTTACATTCAGCATAAGTAGATAGTTTATTTAATATTCCATATTGCACGATCCATAGTCACTATCATTTGGAATCGAAGTAGGTCAGCATAAAACTGTAACAAATTTTTTTGATAATCAAATAATATGTAAAATACTGTTGGATCGTAGGTTTTGATTGCTGACATGAAACAACAATTCACGAATCTACGACCATGACAACATCCAGGCTCAACGACTCAAAGTTTGGTTCATATAATTTTATATTTTAACAAGAGTCATCAAATATGTATATAGAGTCTAGTTTAGTGCTTTTTTAAAATCTTTCCTCAAGAATCATCATTCACATTCAAATAAACTGCATGCATATTTTAATCAAAATCAAGTTTTCAAAAAATGCATGGAGCGGGGCTCAAACCCGGGTCACTAGTTTAGAAGGCAAATGCTCTAATCAAATGAGTTGTGGTGATTTTTGATTATCAACAGAATTCAGCCAACTGAACAAAAACATCCAGTCGAATGAATATCTATAATCAGCCTATTGAACTTGTGCACATATGTATACATGTTTATATTTTCAAATTCAATCGACTGACCGAAAACGACCTGTCGACTGACCATGGTCAGTACATAAATATGCATTGTTTTTGACTGTTTTTGAAGTTTCAGTCAGCCAATCGTTTTTTCCCAGTCGACTGATCGACTCTAACAGTCATTTTTTATGAAGAGACAGTTCTATCTGTGAAGAGTTACGTTCAATTTGAAGGGATATGGCTGCATCTTTTGATTGAAACTCTTCGTGAATAGTTGTAACTATTTGTTTATAATATAAACATGTTAGAATCACTTCTCAAATCACCAATTTTTATTTTGATTTCTTGTTATATTCTCTATCTATCTATTTGTGCAATCTACAAGCAATCACATTCTATATTGCTTGAATCTCTGAATTAATTAACTTATTTCTCGATTCAAAGCAATATCTTCCTTTCTTATATTTACATACACAATATATACTTGAGGAAAAAGATTATAGAAAGGGTGTTGTATCAAAGACAAATCAGTGTTATCAAGAACAAAAAGTGTCATAACAACTTTATTGAAATTGTTGAATTCCTGTTAGTTTGTATCAGGCGGAAAAGTCCTCTTCAGTTGTTGAGGTGGAAAAATCCTTTTCAACTGCTCAGGTGTTGTTTACCTATTCCTCCGGATTAAATGAGGGGTTATTGAGTGAAATTCCAAAGGGATGTCTGGGACTGGACATAGAACGGGAAGTTCGAACCAGTGTAAAAGCTACTGGTGTGCTTATTATTATTTACTTTACTATTATTATCTGTTTCCACATTTAGATTATAATACATTCCATATTACACGATCCTAAGTGATAACTAGCCACATAGTAGTCACTTTCAATTGGTATCAGAGTCTAGGATTCTAGAGAACGTAACAACAACATAGAATACATGGCTACAAAGACACCTAGTCAAGGCAATAAGAAGAGGAAGAGCAATAAAGAAAAATCAAAGGAGAAAACAAACAAATGCTTCATGGCTAAACTCAGGTCACAATCAGTATGCTTAGATTCTTTATAAAAATATCTTCTGTTAGCACATGATGAATTATTAAAAGATTGTAAAATTTTGAATAAAGTTAATAGAATTGCTTTAGCTAAGTTAAAAGATTGTGAGCAAGAAATTTCCAATTTAAAAGAGGAAAATTAATTTTTGGTAAAACAAACAAAATGTTTTGAAAATACCGTAGAAGAATTGGTTTTACAAAAAGATTTCCAACAAAAAGAAAATGAGCAGTTAGAAGATAAAAACAATGATCGTTTGGAGGAAATCAATGTTTTGCAAAATAAAAATATTTTTTTGGAAAATTCTCTATATAATTCTAGTTCTTTAATTTTGTCTCTTGGAAAAGAGAATGAAGCTTTAATTAAAAAGAATTTAGAATTATCTAAGGAATGTGAGATTTTAAAAGTTAATGATAATATTTTTCAAAAAGAAGTTTGTGATTCCAAAGCAAATTTTGAAAGATTGAATAAAAAAATCATAAATTTTAACAAAGATAAAGATATCTTATCTTCCTTAGTTACAAATTCAAAAGCTTACAATGATAAAAGCGGTTTAGGCTATAAACAAGCTAAAAGTAAAAATAGTACTAGATATGCATTCTTGTATACTAATTTTAGTGCTAGTACTAGTACTAGTAACCAAGATAGTTTTAAAACCAGTTATAGTCATAATAGTACTTTGTTTAGAAATGATAGAAATTATTCTTCAAGTACTAAGCTAATGACTAATAGTATTAAGACATGGATTCCAGCTAATATGATTGATCATGGTAAATAACTTTATATTAGCAACTATTATAAGAATGTGATTTTAATGAAAACTATATCTATAAAGGTTCAACCATACCCAAATGGGTATGATGTCCTAAAAATTTGGAAATTATAAGAACCTTAGGTATCGCATGCTTTAAATGTTAATTTTTTTCTAATACCTTATATTATAAGTAGTAGTTATTTTATTATATATTGTTTAATGGCCAAACTTATGTGAAATATAATTTATGTCTTCATATAAACTCTCCTTTTTTTCGGTGACAAAGGGGAAGAAAGATATTTCTCTAATGCTATTTTCAGGAATAAATGATGCAAGCACAGACTAAGGGGGAGAAAAGATTAATTATTTACAGGAATATATAGCATAGATTCAGGGGGAGAAATCTATAGCACAATTACGGGAATATATTCTGGGGGAGAGATAAGTCAACAAAGCTTGTCGAAGATTCTTCTGTAGCAAATGGTGTTGTCGTCATCAAAAAGGGGGTGAATGTTGGATCATAAGTTTTGATTGCTGACATGAAACAACAATTCACGAATCTACGACTACGACAACATCCGGACTCAACGACTCAAAGTATGGTTCATATAGTTATATATTTTAACAAGAGTCATCAAATATGTATATAAAGTCTAGTTTAATGCTTTGTTAAAATCTTTCCTCAAGAATCATCATTTACATTCAAATAAACTTGCATGCATATTTCAATCGAAATCAAGTTTTCATAAAATGCATGGAGCGGGGCTCGAACCTCAATCACTAGTTTAGATGGCAAGTGCTCTAACCAAATGAGCTGTGGTGATTTTTGATTATCAACATAATTCAGTCGACTGAACAAAAACAGCCGGTCGACTGAATATCTATAAACAGCCTATTGAACTTGTGCACATATGTATACATGTTTATATTTTAAAATTCAATTGACCGACCAAAAATGACCAGTCCACTGACCGTGGTAAGTACACAGATATGCACTGTTTTTCACTGTTTTTGAAGTTTCAGTCAACTGATCGTTTTTCCCCAGTCAACTGACCAACTCTAACAGTCATTTTTTCTGAAGAGACACTTCTATCTGCGAAGAGTTATGGTTCAATTTGAAGGGATATGGATGCATCTTTTGATTGAAACTCTTTGTGAATAGTTTGACTATTTTTTTACTATATAAACATGTTAGAATCACTTTTCAAATCACCAATTTTTATTTTGATTTCTTGCTATATTCTCTATCTATCTATCTATCTGTGCAATCTACAAGCAATTATATTCTATATTGATTGAATCTCTAAATTAATTAACTTATTTTTCGATTCAAAGCAATATCTTCCTTTCTAATCTTTACACATACAATATAAACTTAAGGAAAAAGATTATAGGAAGGGTGTACTATCAAAGACAAATCAGTGTTATTAAGAACACAAAGTGTTAAAACAATTTATTGGAACTGTTGAAGTCCTGTTAGTTTGTATTAGGCGGAAAAGTCCTCTTCGGTTGTTGAGGTGGAAAAATCCTGTTTGGTTGCTCGGTGTTGTTTACCTATTCCTCTGGGTTAAGCGAGGGGTTACTGAGTGAAATTCCAGAGGGAAGTCTGGGACTGGATGTAGAACGGGAAGTTTGAACCAGTATAAAAACTCCTTGTGTGCTTATTCTCATTTACATTACTATTATTATCTGTTTCTGCATTTAGATTATAATACATTCCATATTACACGATCCTAAGTGATAACTAGCCACATAGTAGTCATTTTCAAATACAGCTTCATCTAGTTTCATTGAAGGTCAATCCACTACATGACCACCACTATTTAACGGTTTTAATTATAATTATTAGTCTACTTGCATATGAATTTATATGTAGGCAAACAGATATGACACTTGGAATATAACTCAAGAAGAATATATTATACCAACCACACCATATGCACAATGGTAAAACACACAAAAGTTTGATGCTAACTCAAATGCAAAAGCCATGAATATGCTATTTTATGCTTTAGATAAAAATATATTTAATAGAGTTAGCATGTTCAACAACTTATGAAATTTGGCGAACTCTTAAAGTTACACAAGAAGGAATAAACAAAGTTAAACAAAACAAGATTTCTATGCTTAAAAATCAATTTCAAAATTCTAGAATGAAACAGGGTGAGACTATGAATGAAATGTTTTCTAGATTTCAAGTCATATATCACTCACTATTGGCACTAAGAGAAAATACACTGTTTTCGATATTGTCTCGAAAATCCTAAACTCTTTAATGGGTGAATGCGAATGGAAAGTCTTAGCTATAGAAGAAGCTAACGATATTTCTACCATAAAACCTGAAGAGTTAATAGGAAATTTCATGTTGTACGAAGTAAACTTGTAGGCGAAAAGGGATCAAGCTCAATATAGAAAGACCATAGCATTCCAAGCTAAACAAGAAGATTCAGATTCGGATGAAGACGATATGGGATTTATAGCTAAGAATTTCAAAAAAAATTTGAAATTTGAAAGAATAATAAATTTGAAAATAACAAAAACACCAACAAACCATCAGCTTTAAATCTCGAATGCTATGAATGTCACAAAAAGGTCACATAGAAAAGGACTGTCATGATCGAAGAAAGACGGGTACAAGAATAAAAGGGACAAATATAAGAATCAAGCATTTTTTGTTACATGGGATGATTCAGATTCATCCTCGTCATCAGACACTGACAGTGACTCCGAACAAGCCAATGTGTGCTTTATGGCTTCAACTGATGAAGTAAGTGATCTAACCTTTAATGATTAAATTGACATAAACCTGAAGTTATTGGACAAACTAAGAGATATTAAAAGAAAATATAAAGATGCTTTAGAAAAACTAAACATGAATGGAATAGAAAATGATATGCTCAGAGATGAAAACAAAATCATAGAAGAAGAACTTGTCAAAATATAAGAATCTTTATCTAATGTATCTTCTCAACTCACTATGCTATCAAATGAGATTGAAGTTAAAAAAGAAAAGAATATGACAATAGCTGTAGAAAATCATGATTTAAAATCTAATGTCAAAATTCTTGAATTAGGCATACTAGTCTCACAACCAAGTTAGAAAATATTACTAAAAATGTTTCTAACTCTAATAAAGGTAGAGAAAATCTTCCTATAATTATAAATAACTCTCAAATCTCTTTTAATAAGAAAGGTTTAGCATATATGTAACATCCCCTTCTTGGAGGCCCAAAACTAACAGCTATGGATGCTGCAATGATCCATAAGTATTAATCATCGACGACCAAATATGACGGTGTTAGATTCATTGATACATAGAAACAAATGAATATAGAAAACTTTTAAAAACAAAGTCTATATTCCATTTCAAAATATTTCAAATTCATTACATGATCCCAGAGCGCAGACCATGTTCAGACGAAATATATTTATTACAAAATACGCCAAGAGCGACATATGAAGATGTCACCTTAGATGATCAGAGTATATAATAAGGCACTAAAACAAGTTTTCCTTTACAATCAAACACACAGTGGAAATAAAAGAACTCTAATAATAAGCTTGCCTCCTGCACGTCTATGGAAGCTTTATTCGTCTAAAAGAACACCTAGAAACCTTAAATGTCAACCTACTCAAAATCAATTGAGTACCCGAGAGGTTAAGGAGAAAACAAAAACTTCAAGTTAGAAATAAAGACTAGTATGAATAACAATCTAACATCTTAGACCATTTAGATATCTGGTGAGCCCATGTCGCTTAGTGGAAAGAGATTTCACCTTACCAGTATCTTACAACCTTTATAAAACCATATACTGTGCTCCTGCATCCACAATGGTCAAAAACATAGTTATTTCAAAATATTATGTTGAGATGCATACAAGTTAAAACATTCTGGATTCCCCATCCTCTGTTTAATTGACTCCCTGTCATATTTATAGTTTCTAAAGTCATTAATAATCTATTAGTTTTCATGGGCTTACAAATAACATGTATTTAATTTCTAGACTCCCTGTTCTATTAATAGTTTTCATGAGTGCACTATGAACCTATTGGTCCTTGACAATTAACTTAACACTACCACTCATGTGGGTTTAATTGATTCATGGGTTCCCCTGATCCTATTGGTGACTCTAACAACTTCACTCTTATCCTAGTTTTCATAGGTTGACCAGGAACCTATTGACAACTGTCAATAACTTAATCCGGATATAGTTTTCATGGATTCACTACAAACCAATTGGCCCCTGCCAACCACTTTTTATAACATAGTTTTCATGGGATCACTATGAACCTATTGGTAACTCCAATACTTCCTAATCATAGTTTACCTGGGTGCACTACGTACATGTCCCCCTGACAACCTCAATATTTGGGCATCCTGTATTCTGGTCTCCCAACCTCCTAGATGCAATTCTACTCATTCAAGAGTTCAATCAATTTATATTCACTATTGTGTCACCCTAGTCGGTTCTTCTGCCCTTTATCCCCAAAATGCAGTTATGGCTTATATTTGAAGAAGCAAACAACATAGTATAACAATACCACTCATGTGGGTTTAATATAAAACATGGTTAATCCCTTTAACCTTTTATTTATCAAGGAAAGCTTCTTCTTAAAACCATCACAAAAACTCCTTTAACTTGACCATGGGTTTTTTCTTTAAAAATTGAGTTTGGGTTATTCATTTTGAAAAAACAAAGCTTTTCTACTCCTTCGAAACCTTGCTTTCGATCTCACTGGATACCCTACTTTGAAAGCATAAAAAATCTATTTACAGGAAATTAGGCCCCTGCCTTTCGAACACTTTAAAACTCTCTTTTGAAATATTTTGAATGTATTAAAGCATTAGCATTTAACATTTAGAAGCATAACTTCGAGACCAATTGAAAGTACCCCTTTCGAAACCATTGAAAGTACCCCTTCCGAAAACGTTGGGTTTATACTTAAAATATTATTTGGGTCAAGTGAATATAAACAAAAGTATCCCTTTCAAAACCATTCTTTATCCTTGAAAAGTATTGGGGAAAAACTTGATGGCGTCGGCACCATCCTTTCAAAAGCATAAGTCACTTGGGTAAAATACTTGAAGGTTGGCTTCGAAACCCCTCTCAAAACCATTGCCATCGAAACCCCCAACCCCTTTCAAAAGCTATAGGAAGTGGCTTACATTTTTAAAACAAAGGTTACCTTCCAAAAGCAATAATATCTTCAATGCCTTCGAAAGGCAAAGCGGCAGAAGGCTTTTGGCTTGGTCGAAACTACCCCTTCCGAACACTTCAATTTTGATAACTAAGTAGCGCCTTCAGAAGCTACTAATTTTAAACTAAGGCGCAGCCCTCTTTAGAAACTAGTAAAAGTTACTTTTAAAAGCATCGGTCTCGACCCCGTTGAAAGCATATAAAGAAGCAGGCAAGCGATTTTCTTTAGAAAGAAAACCATGGTAATGACCCCATCGGAATCCTTGCTTTCGACACCCTACCTTCTACCTTTTTCTCCAATCCACTACGTACCGATTGAGAGATACCATGTGTACTGTTTTTGACTTCATTGATTTCGAATTAATTGGTGTCGACCTGGTTGATGGCGGAAGCTCTGGGTCGAAAGCTACATCTAAAGGAGGCGAAACTCACTTTTATGAGTAAAAGGCGTTTTATGAGTAAAAGGCGGTTTTTACCAAATAAAGTAATTTCTTTGTAACTAACTTGCCCACGTGTAAACACTTGATTAGTTGCCTTAAGCTTTTCAAATTATTTTAAAGATAATTGTCGCATTTTCTCAGATCTAAAACAAGGTTATCTTTTAACAAATGAGCCATTCCCATGTAACAACAATTAAATCATTTAGGTCCTCCTTTTAAAGTAATTTTATTTCCATAATAAGTAAAAATCCCCAAAAATAACATAAATTCACTTTTAATATGTCATCTAACATATATAAATTTTAGATCCAAATTCATCATATAATAACCGAAAATAAATTTCTAAACCCAATAATACATATTTTCCTTTGAAAATTCATATTAAATTCTGCACGGCTTGGAAAATTATAAAAATTGAAACCCAACTCCAAAATCATGTTTCCCATAGCATAAAGTTCTGTCATGGCATTCTGAAATCATTTGCTATCGGTATTTCCTTAAAACTGTGCATATACATATTTAGACAATTTGATATTAAATCAAACATGTTTAAAACCAAGCATATCATCATTCAAATCATCATAAAAGGGAATAATTCATCAATCCAAAAAATATGATTGAAAACGAAAAAGATATGATTAGGATTATTATTCACCTTAATTTGGATAAAAAATTGGAGATTGTCTATGATTTATTCCCCTAGCTTAAAATTTTGTGATAAAATGAATGTGAATGATAAGATAACTTGAGTACAGGGTGGTGAACTATGGGTGCGGAAATTATCCTAATGCCCTTATGTTAATTTAATTATCATTTATCCATTTATAAGCCCATTAGCTTTAACAAGCACGGTCTCTAAGTTTATTCATCAGTCTCAATCTCCTTACCACTCTATATTATTCTATTTAATTTATCTAATTAAATCTCCTGAATAATGTTATTAAAAATTAGGGGTGTTACATGCTCCTCTCCTTAAACAATTTCGTCCTCTCCTTAAAGAATTTCGTCCTCGGAATTCAGTAAGGACTAAATACTAAACATAACAATCATTTGTAACGACTCCTAACATCCATACTAGCCTACCTGACTAGCAACTCATCCATATAAATCTAATATAGACATACCATCATAGTAAAACAGGCTAAGAATATCGATTCCTGTCCTTTGTCTCACGAGAACATCTCCATTGGACTTTCACCGACTTGACTATCTTGTTCCTCAATATTTTCTCATCTCTCGTTATAACCCGAACTTGTTGTCTAATAAAAGTAAAATCTGGCTCTACTACTAAGTCTTCTAACCCTGTCGGAGGAATAGTAGTTTCTGGATCATGCACATACTTACGAAGATGAGACACATGAAATACATTATGTACACTTGACATACTTCTCAGCAACTCTACTCTGTACACGAGTGTACCAATCCTCTCTATAATATGGAATGGAACAACATATCTTGGTGCTAGTTTCCCTGACTTTTCAAATCGTATCACACCCTTCATTGGTGACGCCTTAATGAAAACCTTGTCTCCCACTGAGAACTCTAGGTCTTCGCATCTCTTATCTGCGTAACTCTTCTGTCTGGATTAAGCTTCCTTCATCTGTTCTCGGATCATCTCAATTTTATCTGATGCCCCTCTAACCATATCTAAACCTAGGACCAATTTGTCTCCGATCCCAACATGCTGGCAAATTGTATGGCCTCCATACAAAACTTCAAAAGGTGAAATTTCCGTGCTAGTTCGATAACTATTATTATAGGAAAACTCAAAAAAATATGGGTTATCTTCCTAAGATCCACTAAAATCCAATATACAAGCTCTTAATAAATCTTCGAGTACCTTATTGACTCTATCTGTCTGCCCATCCGTTTTTGGATGTTTGTTGTACTCATATTGAGCTTGGTACCTAATACTTCCTGTAGACTCTTCCAGAATTCGCCAGTGAACAATGCATCTTTATCATTGACTATGCTTCTAGGAATCCCATGAAGTCTAACTATATTCTTCATGAACAACTTCGTCAAAACTGGTGTCGTTCTGCTTGACTTGACTGGAATGAAATGGGCACTCTTGGTCAACCTGTCCACTATGACCATATGCTTTCATGTCCCCTATTCGACCTCGACAACCCATCTATAAAGTCCATTGATGTCGAATCCCATTTCCAAACTAGAATCTATAAAGGCTGAAGTAACCCACTCGACTTCTGATGTTTGGCTTTTACTTGTTGATAGTTTGCACATTGCTTAACCCACAGGCTAATGTCCCTCTTCATGCCTTCCTGATAGAATCTCCTCTTCATATCCGGATACATCGTGGTCCCTCCAGGATGAATTGTAAACGTGGATCGATGGCATTCCCCAAGAACTTATTTCCTCAAGTTCTCAACATCTGGAATACATAATCGTCCTCTATTTCTCAACCATCCTCTCTGGTCAAGGCAAAAGTCTTTCAAATCATCGATCTCGGTTCCAACCTCAAGCCTTCTGATCTTCTCGGCTAGTAATGGATCCTCCTTTTGCTTAGAAGCAATTCTCTTGATCAACACTTGTTGAACTTCTAAATGGTACAATATGAGTAGAACTAGCAGTTGACCATAACTGCACACCACAACTGGCCAAAGCTTCTAGATCCTTCCATTCTGCCAACATAGCCAACACCACATTCTGGAGTCTTCTACGAAGAGCATCCGCTACTTTATTACCTTTTCCTGGTATGTACTCTATACCAAAATCATAAGCAACCAAAAACTCCAGCCACATTTGATGTCTCATATTTAACTCCTTCTAATAGAATAAGTATCTTAAAGACTTATAATCCGTGTAAAGCTCAAATCTCTCTCCTAATAGATAATACCTCCAAATCTTCAATGTGAAGATCACCAACTCCAAATCATGAGTAGGATAGCTCACTTCATGTGGTCTAAGCTATCGTGAAGCATAGGAAACCACTTTACCCTTCTACATCAACACAGCTCCCAATCCAATCCCACATGCATCAGAAAACGCACTTACCCTTGGTTTTCGTCTGGAACTGCTAATAATTGTGCATTGGTCAACAAATCCTTTAACTTAAGGAATGTTTCCTCACATTTGTCGGACCACAGACAAACTTCACCTCCATCCTAGTAAGCTTAGTCAAAGGCGCTGCTATCCACGAGAAATCCTTGATGAATCTCCGATAGGAGCCAGCAAGTCCAAGAAACTTCTAATCTCGGTCACCATCTCTGGCCTCTTCTAATTATTAAAGCTTCCATCTCATCTGGATCGGGGGACAACTCTTTCTCTAAAACTACATGACCAAGAAACTTAACCTCTTTCTTCCAAATATGACACTTGAAAACCTTTGCATTTAGCTGATTCTGCCTAAGCATCTCAATCACAACTCTAAGGTGACCTTCATGCTCTCTTTCACCCTTAGAGTATACCGAAATGTCATCTATAAGCACCAACATGAATCTGTCCAAATACTCCTGGAAGACTCGGTTCATCAAATCCACAAAGAAAGCAGGTGCATTTTCCAACCCGAATGGCATCACTAACCACTCATATGAACCATATCTAGTCCGAAATACTGTCAAAGGAATATTGTCCTCTGCCACTCTTAACTTATGGAACCCCATCGCTAAATTCAACTGGGAAAACACTCTAGCTCCACTCAAGTGATCAAACAGATCATCTATTCTCAGAAAAGGATACTTATTCTATATCGTCCTCTCATATAACTTACGATAGTCGATGTACATCCTTAACGACCCATCTAGCTTCTTCACGAAAACCGCGCCACTCCCTAAGGTGAACTGCTTGGTCTAATAAAATTTCTTCCCTCTAGATCCACTAGCTACACCTTCAGTTCCTTCATCTTTGTCGGTATCATCCTGCTAGGTGGTCTACTAACTGGTTCAGCTCCTGGTACAGGATCTATCTAAAACTCAACAGCTCGTTTCGATGGTAGTCCTATGACCAACTCAAAGGTATCTACAAATTCTCTTTCTGCTCGAACCTGACTTTTATCTTCTCCTATTTCCATTGCTATTAATAAAGCACAACTACTACGATCTGAATCCTCTACTGAGAATATAATTCGATTATGGCTATCAGGGTGTCTCAATGTTATCTCCCCATCTTGGCAAAATATCCTTGCTTCATACCATCTCAACCAATCCATACCCAAAATGATTCTGAAATCTACGAAATAGAAAACATACAGGCTGCATGCAAACTTATGACTAACTAGTCACATCTCATCCCTAGAGTTGCATACCCTTCTATTAGATTCGCAATCCTTAAGCAAGTAACAAGGTATGTGTGTTATATACATAACCTATCAACCATATATTGTGATATAAATGAATGTGATGCACCGGTGTCGAATAGTACTCCAACAGGTGTACTCTGAATCAAAAGCGTACCTTCCATCACAGTTTTTCATTTATCTATGGTAGCTGGCCTAGAAGAAAATGAAGGTCCAATAGCAAAAACCTTCCCTCTATCCGCCCTGACTGGCTCTGGAAACTGGTTCTTATAATGCCCAACTTGGTCGCAGTTGGAGCATTTCACTTTCTTATTTCCCTTGACTGACCGTGAGCATAATGAACCTTATTGTCACACTTAAAGCACACTAAATTAGCCTTTTCCTTCTTGGCAGAATCTCCCTTCTGGGCTCCCTTCTTCTTAAAAAACTTCATCTTCTTTCCCTGAGGACCTAACTGGCTTCTCTCCAGCACAACCGCAAGCATCTCCTTGTGGCGAATGACCATCTCCACTACCACATTACAAGGATCACGAATATGGATCATGGTCATTCTAGCAAGCTCAGGCCTTAATCCCCAAAAACCTATATTCCTTCTGATGTAAGTGTCTATAGTGGCATATCCATATCGAGACAGCTTGTCAAACTTAGCAGCGCACAAACTTAGCAGCGCACTCGACCACTGACATCTCTCCCTGAACTAGATCCATAAACTTCCTCACCAACGCTGACTTAGAAACCTCTGATAAAACCGTATACTTAAATCTCCTTCTGAAATCAGCTCATGTCTGCTCTTCCTCCGAAACCCCAGCAGTCACACTATTCCACCAGTGAAGCACTGCCTCTTGCAACTGCCTAGAGGCCAGCCTTCTCTTTTGCCCATCATCCAAACCTAGATCAGTCAAGATTCTCTCATAGTGCAATAACCAATTCTCAACTTCAATAGCATCCTCCGTTCCAACAAACAGCTTTCCACCCAGACTAGTGTAGTCTCTGCTCAACTTAGTATAATTATTCCCAACTAGAGCCACAGGATTAGCTCCTCCTACATTTGCAGCAACACTAGCAGCAACTTCTACTTGCATCATATTGACGAAGAACAGGTACAACGCCTCCATATCTACTGGTGAATTTACTGCACCCACATTGGCATCAGCATTTTGGTTAGCATTAGCCTGTCGACCTTGGTTCCTCCTGGTATTAGGTTGAGCATTTTCATTGGTTGTAGTGCTTCCTCTACCGAGATTCCTCTTCTGTTTCTTGCTTCCATATATTCTTTCTCGTAAATCTGCATACGAGCCTTAGTAAGATACAGAAGAATAGTCTAAGAGAGAGGGGAATACGTATTTATATATATATATATATATATATATATATATATATATATATCAAATACAAGTACGTCACTATGGCGTTATCCTAAACGTCAATCATATTTCTGATTTATTGGATTATGTTTTAAGAAAATTTTATAGGTTTAACTTTCTTTTAAAGTATTATAAACCTATGCTCTGATACCAACTTGTAACAACCCCCTACTTGGAGGTCCAAAACTAACGGCTGCGGATGCTGCGGTCTTCCATAGTTATTAATCTTCAGCGAAAAAATACGGTCGTATTAGATTTATTGATGCATAGAAACACATGAAGATGGAAATTTTTTAAAAACAAAGTCCACATTCCATTTCAAAATATTTCAAATTCATTACATAATCTAGAGCGCAGACCACGTTCAAACAAAATATACTTATTACACAATACGCCAAGAGCGACATATGAAGATTCCCCTTTGGATTATAAGAGTAAAATATAAGGCACTAAAACAAGTTTTCCTTTACACTCAAACGCACAGGGGAAATAAAAGAACTCTAATAATAAGCTTGCCTCCTGCACGTCTTCAGAAGCTTTATTCGTCTAAAAGAACACCTAGAAACCTCTCAACCTACTCAAAATCAATTGAGTACCCTAGAGTTTAAGGGGAAAACAAAAACTTCGAGTTAGACATAAAGAATGGTATGAATAATAATCTAACATCTCAAACCATTTAGATATCTGGTTAGACCACATCGCTTAGCGAAACGGGTTTTCCATTCACTAGTATTTTAAACCTTTATAAAACTATATACTGTGCTCCTGCATCCACAATGGTAAAAAACGTAGTCATTTCATGTCAAAACCCATTTTTTCATACCGATTTAAACTGATTTTAAACAACCCTTATCAGCCAAATCGCACGGGAAGACGGATAGTGAAAGAAAGAAGGAAGGAAGAAACAGAAAGAAGATAGAAGGAAAGAGAACAATCAGAATCTCACAGCGGATCGAATAAACTATAATATAAATAAATCTTTACATGAAACCAAAACTGTTACTTTATATAACATATACAGACTTTAGGTCAGAGTTACAACCACATCACTCGGATAGTATATAACCATCCTGTCCTTACAACATATTGACAACACAACCAAATATAGACTGAAAATAAGCATCTACGTCAATACGTCTCCTGATTTCAGCTCCTCTTCTGAAGCTTCCACTCTTCTAGCTAAACCTTGGAATATGCTCGTTCTGACCTGAGCATATAGGAAAAACACCAAGCTTGGGTCAATCTGGTAAACCAGCGTGAGAAACACACTCAACTTGATTAATTAAAGTTTAAAAATCCTTTTGAAATCAAAGGTATCTCGTAAGACAATGCCACAAATAAACATGTCGGGTTTTTACCTTACGATAACCAAAA
The DNA here is from genome assembly GCA_030765085.1 of Allium cepa. NCBI lineage: Eukaryota > Viridiplantae > Streptophyta > Magnoliopsida > Asparagales > Amaryllidaceae > Allium > Allium cepa. Next base: position 948,562,313 of record CM060934.1, on the reverse strand, counting down.
CATTTCTTTTAAAAATCCTCTGATATTCTAATAGTGTACATATACAAATAATTATTCAAATAGCTGAAATTGCTACATTATTAAATTCTAGCATACTAGCCACAAAGTGGATTCTACAATCAAAACTGTAAAAGGCATGTAGGGAAAATGGATTTCCAACGAATGACTAGGCACAAGGGTACCACCTATCACAATACCTGGTCTAGATCAGCATGCCGAGGACCCCTCCATTCCTATGCAACACAAGACCGGACTACCCCTTACTGGATAGCCCGAGTAAGATCACCCCATGGTTGGGATCAGCAACCGCCTACACAACCGAGATAAAAAGGGACTTCTAGACAAGGATGACCACACCCTACTTGGGTGCTACCCACTTAGCCTTGCTGCATATCTCCTGATTTTTAGTCATTCCCGGTTGATGAGGCTCGAGGCTAAGCATTACCTTTTAAGAACATATCACTTAGAATGCTCACCATCCACCTGACGATCTTCTGAAAGCATTCATCCATATAAGTCCGTTTCATGTTCGAACGGAACCGAAGGCACTATTCCTACTACATCCATTTTGGAATCACCCTCAGGATTAGTAGCGAGTAGCCCTTGCACTTCTCTGCTCCATCTTCGACTCCAAGCACTTGTCCTCATCATGAAAACGTACTCGTTGGATCGAAATGGTTTTCGAATTGCAAATCCGAACCCGGTCTCTTTGAAACAACGTTCGCTATTTCCTGGTAAACTTAACCCTGGTTCTTTAGGAAATACACTGACAAAATACAAGATCGGAGTTCAGCTCCTAACCGTTAGTGAACGGGTTTCCTTACAATTCAACCTAGAGAACAAACTAGTTCATACGTATGGTATAGCACCTTGAACAGTAGCCGTACCATATAATTCTCGAGTCTCCTCTAGATTTCCGAAGTTAAGTTTTGTCCAGATTTGATAGTCGGTTATTTAACTATCATACAATCAATCAATAAAACCAAGTTATTTCCCTTTTCAACTATTAAGCCTTGTTCACATTAAAAATCCAAACGGATTAAAAATTTATTAAGAAAGCTTATTTCTTTTGATATATATATATATATAACCATTTCTTGTTATATCATACATATGAAATTTCCATATATTATTTTCAAGTCTATTAGATAAAATACTCTTTATAAAAGTTATTATAAAATATTATTTAAAACAACATTTATATTAAATAGATTTATATTAACAAAAATATACTTAAATACAAATTTAATAAAAATTAACCTTTAAGGATCATTACCAAAAAAGTTTAATACTCGGAATAGTTTAAATAATATCTACTTATAAAAATTATACCTTTAAAAAAAGATTTCCAAAAATAATAAATAAACTACTTTTGATAATTCCAAAATATTTATCAATTCTTTTAAAACAATTCTAAAAATAATATTTATTTTTAAAACAAAACTAGTTTCAAAAATCAATCCAAATAGAATAAGGCTTATCAGTCTCAACAGTACTTATCAATTCACAATTCACTGGTCCACACAGATATTCAAAATCAATCAGCTTCCACTGATCGATTCACATTATATTCTCAAATAAAATTAACAGACAAATAACATATATATGCATGAATAACAGATCAGAGATTATCATTGCTAGTAAACAATTACACAGAATATATCAAATTGATGGCTTAAACTACCTATAGAAGGTAAATTAACTATTTAGCGGAATGGTGTCTGTTTCCGCTAACCAGATGTCAACAGTTGAATAATTTGCAATCAACATAACCCTTAGTTTGGGAACATCCTAACAGTCAAGTCGTATCCAATTAACAACATCATTTATTCTCAATAGTAATTAAATTCAGGCTGAACAAGCTTATAAAACTTCTCTTATTAATTTCACAAAGGATCGTACGACGGCATAACATCCGTCGTTACGAACCATTTTCTTAATAGCTCTTTATTACATTATGAAATTAGATAATTATTTGCAATATCACTCAAGAGCTTGAGTAAATTCAAAAGTATAAACATTTTATTTTCCTTTAATTATACTTCAAACATTCAAATAAAACTCAAGTATAAATAAATAATAGAACTGATTCTAAAAGCTTAACTAATTCATGATAAAATAATTTACTTAAAAACCCTAATTTAAACAATATCAAGGTAAATCAAATTATTTATTTCCAAAAATTCGTTGTTTGTAAAACTTAAAATAAACATTAATATTAAAGAAATTGGTTTTAAATTATTACTTTAAATCAACATGCCTGATTATAACTTTGGTAAGAAAACAATTAATATACTTAAACAAACATTTAGCATTAAAGAAAAATTGGTTTTAAAAATGTAAATTTCAAATCATCATCCCTGTTGTAAATTTTGGAAAGTCGCTTTGTTTTGGATTTTATTTTACTTTTTAACCAAATCCTTTACTTCGCAAATTTTACTTCAAAATAAAACACTATATCATCGGCCCGAGGCCCACAAACAACCGAACTTATTTACTAACTTAGCATAAAGCAATGAGCCGAAGCCCAAACCCAATCAGCTAGGAAAAACCCAAAGACCCAACCAATAAAACTTCTTCTTCACAAATTTCTGCTTCCAGGCAATCACCCAATTCACCCGAACGAATGCCACGAGCCGGAGAGAACATCTTCGACCAACTCGACATCTCCCAATCGAACAACGATACCAGCGGAACGTCCCAGCCTAGAACAAAACCCACTCTTCCTGCCTACCCCTAATTCACTATGCCGAGACATCACGTGCACACGGTGCACGTGCACCACCTCATCGATGACTCTACCAACCTCGTGAACCTCCGAGTCGACGTCCCTTCTTCTACTGATCAACATCGCCACCATAACGATGACTTGAATCCACCTCAGACGAAAAGAAATACTAGCTCGAATCGTCAAAAAAACTCCGGCCCAAAACTCGGCAAACTTCTCTCACCTCCGACCACTATCATGCATGCCACCCATCGCAATCGAAAGCCCTCACATTGCTCTTCCTTCTTGCCCAAAATCAACGAAATCAGTTGCCACATCTTCTCCTAATTCTATCGCAAACACCGGTCTTCCATCTTCTACATAATACCCTAAATTTGACTCGATCAACCAAACCAAACCCAAAACCCCAAATGTGCCACGGTCGACACCTCCTTGATGTCCACCAGCACCCTCCAGTCAAGCCGCGTCGTCTCTCATTGACTAGATCGACGAAAAATAATTTTTGAATGGAGAATGTTCGTCTATCAATCTCACGAAATTTCAAACACTAAAAATCATGAATTTCCTACTAAAATTCATGTTTACCCACCAACATCCTGATTGCATGCATGAATTTATAATTTAAAAACACTGAAATTTCAATAAAATCTGATGTTTACTGTAAAACTTACAAATCATAAACTATACAGTAAAAATTCAATTCCTAACTATTTTTAACTTAAACTATACTAGAAATTAGAGATATTCCTAGTTTATAACATCATCAGATATGCACTAGATTAAGGGATGTAGCTTTTTGAAGTGGGAATGAATATTGTGTTCGCCGTCACAGGCATGCATTTCATTTTCAAATTTTAAACTAAACGTTTCTCACCTTAAACATTGATTCCAGATGCTTTTAAAACTTGAAGTTGAAGTCTTTAATTTGAAAAGTTAAAATCTTTAAAATTGAATCTAATTTGCTTTTGAATCCCCTAGGTTTGAATTGAGTAGAGAATGCTCCAATCTCCTTGGTTATACAGAGTACTGCTTCTTCTTCTTTTTCTTTTAAATTTTGATTTCTGATTTTATACAATTGAACAGAGGTTTTTTAAGTTACTTGTTTTCATTCTCAAACAACAATCAGATCTAAATATATACAGCGTGCAATATAGCTGAGGGACAGAGAATGACTACCTTGGTGGCTGGAAGATATTGTCTTGCCCAGAAATTTTTTGAAAAGAATATAAAAATGATTATGTTAGATTTTATCAGGAAGTTTATGCTAGATGTTTAACATTTTTTTACTGATTCGAAATATTTAATAACTTACCCCTAGTTTACTCTATTAAACTGTTTTGTTAACTTGTTTATGATTTTTTGGTTTTTGTTAACCTTTTTCTTACTTAACAGCAAATGATTTGCAACCTTTCTATCATTATATACATTATATAAACTATATAATGTTCAAAGTATATGTAACTATGAAATTAGAGAACCTATTTTTATCTTTGAAAAAACTAGTGTTGTATTTATACATTTTAAAGAAATATAATTGAGAAACTAGATACTACAATAATCCTTCTTGTTCAATTTGTTTTATATAAATACATATGTATTTTGGACAAAATGAAATAACATTCCCAATATACATATGTAATTTTAAAACAAGGATTAGAAAGTGATATTAAACATCTTTTAAGCCTTTGTGCATATATGTAACCATATATACGATTTTTTTTGATAATATAGAAACATATTATTTCTAAATAAATCAAGCCATTTTCTTCTTTATTAATTTACAATATAAAAATATATTACTTCAAAATTACTAAGTTCATTGATATTTATGTATATATAGTTTCCTATTTACTCAAGTGATTATTATACACATCTTTTCTTTATAACATTTTATCAATTTAAATATTATAAATTTCCTTTTTATCTTATCATAACATATATACAACTTTTCTAACTTAATGTGTGTGTGTATATATATATATCTCATTATTTTAGAAACTTAAAAATCCTTTATAATTAATATAAACAACATTGTTTATATACCCAAAATCAAAATATCCTTTTACTTTATTATGAATTCCTATCCAATTTTATTCCATATAAATTTATTATTCCCATATGTAAAATATATGCATTTGAATTTCAATAAATTTAAATCTTCTATTATATTTCACCTTTAGAATAAAATATACATATTTATCTTTAAACAAAATACATATATTTAATCTAAAACAGTATATACATATTTTACTTTAAAACAAAATACACATTTAAGAAATTCTATTTAAATCAATTTATATTTTAATATAGATTTGAAAATTCAAGTTACACTGGTTTTGAAAAATTGTATACAATTATTAATTATTGATTAGTGGGAATATTGTATACTATAATACAATATTACTGAATATTATAAATTAATATTCACAACTCGGGATTTCAAAAATCCCGGGTCGTTACATTTCAAAATATTATGATGATATGCATACAAGTTAAAACTTTTTGGATTTCCCATCCGCTGTTTAATTGACTCCCCGTCATATTTATAGTTTCTAGGTTCACTAATAACCTATTAGTTTTCATAGGCTAACTAATGACCTGTATTTAATTTCTGGACTCCCTGTCCCATTTATAGTTTTCATGGGTGCACTATGAACCTATTGGCCCCTGCCAATTAACTTAACACTACCACTCCTATGGGTTTAATTGATTTATGGGTTCACTGGAACCTATCGGTGACCTAAATAACTTCTCTCTTATCCTAGTTTTCATGGATTAACTAGGAACTTATTGACAACTGTCAATAACTTAATCCAGATATGGGTTTCATGGGTTCACTACAAACCAATTGGCTCCTGCCAACCACTTTTTATAACATATTTTTCATAGGATCACTATGAACATACTGGTAACTCCAATAACTTCCTAATCATAGTTTCCATGGGTGCACTGTGAATCTATCCCCCAGACAACCTCAATATTTGGGCATCCTATATTCTGGTCTCCCCGACCTCATAGATGCAATTCTACTCATTCAGGAGTTTAATCAATTTATATTCACTACTGGGTCAACCTAGCTGGTTCTTCTACCCTTTATCTACAAAAGGCAGTTATGGATCCATTATAATGTGAACATATTTATACTTGATGCAGCAAACAACATAGCATAACAATACCACTCTTATTGTTTTAATAAAAAACATGGTTAATCCCTTTAACCTATTATTTATCAAGGAAAGATTCTTATTAAAACCATTACAAAAAATCCTTTAATCTAGCCATTGGTTTTTCTATTAAAAGTTGAGTTTGCGTTATTCGTTTTGAAAAAAACAAAGCCTTTCGACTCCTTCGAAACCTTACTTTCGACCTCACTGGTTACCCTCCTTCGAAAGCATACAAATCTATTTACAAAACATTAGGCTCTTGCCTTTCGAACACTTCAAAACTCCCTTTTGAAACCTTTCAAAACCTTTCGAATATATTAAACCAGTAGCATTTAACATTTAGAACCATAGTTTTGAAACCATTGAAAGTACCCCTTTCGAAAACATTGGGTTTATACTTAAAATATTATTTGGGTCAAGTAAATATAAACGAAAGTATCTCTTTCGAAACCATTCTTGATCCTTTAAAATTATTTGGGAAAAACTTGATGGCGTCGGCACCATCCTTCGAAAGCATAAGTCATTTGGGTAAAATACTTGAAGGTTGGCTTCGAAACCCCTCTCAAAACCATTGCATTCGAAACCCCTAACCCCCTTCGAAAGCTATGGAAAGTGGCTTACATTTAAAAAAAGGTTACCTTCCGAAAGCAATGATATCTTTAGTTCCTTCGAAAGGCAAAGCGGCGGAAGGGTTTCAACATGTTCGAACTACCCCTTCCGAACACTTCAATTTTGAAAACTAAGTAGCCCTTTGAAAGCTACTAACTTTTAAAATATTGTGGCAGCTCTCTTTTGAAAGCTAGTTAAAAGTAACTTTCGAAAGCATTGGTCTCGACCCCTTCGAAAGCATATAAAGAAGCAGGCAAGCGCTTTTCTTTAGAAAACAAAACCATGGAAACGACCCCATCAAAAGCCTTGCTTTCGACACCCTACCTTCCGCTTTTTTCTCCAATCCACTACGTTGCAACTAAGCGATAACATGTGTATATATTTCAGCTTCATTGGTTTCGACTTAATAGGTGTCGACCTGGTTGATGGCGGAAGCACTAGGTCGATAGCTACTTCTAAAGGAGGTGGAACTCACTTTTGTGAGTAAAATGATGTTTTTACCAAATAAAGTAATTTTTGTAACTAACTTGCCCACGTGTAAACACTTGATTGTTTGCCTTAAACTTTTCAAATTATTTTACAAATAATAGCCGCATTTTCTCAAATCTAAAACAATGTTATCTTTTAACAAATAAGCCCTTCCCATTTAACTGCAATTAAGTCGTTCTCTTAAAATAATTTAATTTCCACAATAAACCTCTTAGTAAAAATCCTCAAAAGTCATATCATTCACTTTTAACATGTTATCTAACATATATAAATTTTAGACCTTAAATTCATCATATAATAACTGAAAATAAATTTCTAAAACCAATAACACGTATTTTTCTTTGAAAATTCATATTAAATTCTCCACGGCTTGGAAAATTATAAAAATTAAAACCCAACTCCAAAATCATATTTCCCATAACATATAATTTTCCCATGGCATTATAAAATCATTTGCTATCGGTTTTGCTTTAAAACCATGCATATACATATTCAAACAATTTGATATTAAATCAAACATGTTATAAAACCAAGCACATCATCATTCAATTCATCATAAAATGGATTAATTCATAAATCTGAAACATATCATTGAAAATAAAATAGAGATGATTATGACTATTATTCACCTTAGTTTGGATAAGGAAATTGGAGATTGTTTGAGATCGATTCCCCTTGCTTGAATCCTAAGCTTTAATCTTGAATTTTCTCTTCTCTTCTTACTCCTTAATGTTCGGTTCCCCTTTTCTTTTCTTACGTTTAAATTTTTGTGATAAAATAAACATGAATGATAAGGTAACGTGAGTATAAGGTTGTGAACTATGGGTACGGCAATTACTGCCCTTATGTTAATTTAATTATCATTTATCCGTTTATATGCCCATTAGAGTTAACAAGCACGACCTCTAAGTATATTCACCAGTCTTAATCTCCTTATTACTCTACATTATTCTGTTTAATTTATCTAATTAAATCTTTTGAATAATATTATTAAAAATTATGGGTGTTACAATATACAAATTCCTCAAAATATAGTTCAAAGAGGAACATTTCACTATATAAAAATTTCAAAATACATAAGAATTTTGTAAAAGAAAAACCAAAACCAAAACCAAAGGTTTTCACGCAAAAGAAGGATATTATAACACACAAAAAATAAAGATTTGGGTGCCAAAAACTAATAATAATTCAATTAGAAATAAGTGTATTGAGACTTTTATAAATATAGTTCACAAAAATGAAGGGAATTCTAAACCCTCTTGGTTTTGGTTTCTAAGATCTAACTCTTAGGACCTTAACAAAAAAAGTGGGTACCAATGACTTCTTTATATTTCTTGTAGGTACTAACTAAGAAAAGAGAAAAGTGGATACTTGATAGTGGTTGCTTAAAACACATGATAGAAAACAAAGACATGCTAACTAACATTATCTACTCAGATGGAAGATCTGTCACATTTGGAGATAATTCTAAAGGATATATTACCGGGAAAAGAAGATGTGAGCAATGATAGCACATCTAACTTTTATATAAACTCTTATATTCCAAAATATTGTGTATATATATATAATTTTTCAAAATCTTCCTGTATATATTTTTTGTTCTACCTACAATTAAAATAGGCATGTGCATATATATCTATAGTTATATTATACTTTTCTTTACTATAAATTTCTGATAATTTAAATAATAAGCACAAATCAAATTAAAGTTTTTACTTAACATTAAATTAAAACATTATATTAAAAGTTACACTGTTAATACCTTACTGCTTAAAATTTTAACAATTTCTCTCTCTTTCTCCTGTATATAACAAAAACCGTAATTACTTTACTGTAAAAACTTTCTCTTTTTTCCTGTGTATAGAAACATTTATCTATCTAGTTTTAAAAAAACAACGATACCTCACTGCCTCCACCTCAAACTAGCGGAGCCGCCTACCCTCCTCATGAACTCCACTCACCGACGAGCCTCCTCCAATCAACTCGCGATTCCCCAATATCGCCTCTGGCCCATGAACTCACGTGCATCCTAGCAACCACTCGCGACCACCATGCCCATGCCAGAAACACACTACACCCATCCTTCGCCATCACGAAACGCTTGACCCATATGCTTTGGATAGAAGTCAATTCGATTCTATGAGAATTTTTCTATGCTTTTGTTTGAGAAATGCCCTCGTTCGATTCATTCTTAGCTTGGTTGCCATTTTTTTCGTTTATTTCTGATAATCGAATAGAAATGGAAAATTTGAAGAGGGCAGAAGTAGGTAATTCAGTTTATAGCCTGATTGGGGAATACGAGATGATGATTTATATATATTTTCCTTTTATTTCTTTTCGTTTGAATTAAATTGAAGGGAAAGACGTGAAATTGAACAAGATGTTGGCGTGTCCAATTTTCTACAGTTACTTGGAAAAAGCTGATGGAAAGGAAATTGTTGATGGGAAGAATTTTGACAACCAAACCAATGCATATATATATATATAAACCGTCTCAAAGTCGCAACTAAAAATCTCGGCCTCCTATCGAGGCGTGCCGCTAGGCGTTTATAATGTTTTACCCCAATTTCGAACGCAATGTAAAAGGTTTTGTGTCCTAATTCGATTGTACGGAGAAGATAGCATTTTGAACCCAATTATTATATTGAATTTTCGATATAAATTTCAGCGTGTTTAGCTTCCGTACGATCACACGATAACTCCAAAAGCTACGAAATTTTAAATCCGATAATAATACACTAATATGGATCCAAACGAACTGATTTTCATCAAATCCCGAGACTGTGCCTCAAAAGGCTATTTTCAAATGTTGATTTAAACAACATATTTATAAAACTTAACAAAACACTTTTAAATTCAATTTTAGAACTTTTATTGTCTTCAGTATTATCGATACAATTTTTACAAACCTTCTAACTATTTTTGACAAGCCTAGAATCCTAGAATCAACATTTTATCCAATTTCCAATTATTAAATCCAATAATTAAATCATCCAATAAATAGTGATATCTGAAATTCATGTTAAAAAAATTAACTTTTGAATATTTAAAATCAATTAAATATTCCAATTTCAAATGTCCAAAATTCCGGGTCGTTACATCCCCCTTATAAGAATTTCGACTCCGAAATTGCTAGTTAAGAAGAATGGTCCATAGTCCGTTAACTATTTTCCCCAAGCCAAATAAGTTTTTAACAACTTCCCAAAAAAATATTTTTATTAAAGACACACTATCGCCCTTACTTCCCAAAATCACCCATAGGTTCCCAAATAATATTATTCCCTTAATAATTCAAATTACAGTTTAAAACCAAATTTTAAATTATCAAATTTTTCTCAAATTTTTTTTCTAACTCTCTAAATTTTTGAAAAATTTCGCCAGCGTTTCCTTTGCACGGCTAAATCGAAACAACTACAAAATGTATCTACGGGACCCAAATTTCAAAAGAAAACAAAAGCCAAGTGGTTAGATCAGAAATTCATCAAATTTCATATGCCAATTTTAATGCATACCTTTTGTCGGCAATTGAAGTTTATCTCCTGAATTCGAAAACACCAATTTTCCTTTGCTTTTATATACCTGTATCCTACTTAGTAATGATATCCATTCACAGAATTCAAAATCATTTTATTTACTTCCTTTCAAAATTTTCAGTATTAGCTTTACTTAAGCCCGTACGATGTACATATATCATCCATATGTAATATCAATCCGATCGCTCACTCGATCACACAATTTCACATCCAAACTAGTATCGTCCACCTGACTCCCTAATGCGAACTAAGATTTGGTTTCTCGATCAAAAACCGTCATTCTCCTTGCATAGCCATAACTATGGTAGAGAATTTATAGAATCAATCAAAAATCCATATCCAGGGTTCGCCGTCAAAAATCGAGTGAAAATCCCCACTCGAATCGATATAACTATCTCGAAATTTCATGCTCGAATCTGGATCAAATCGCTATGCGAATAAATAATATATGTACATCCTACGTATTTACCTTAATTGATTATTAGTTATATCAATTCTCTTTCTGTTCACATTTTTTGGTTTCCATCCATTTATTCACAATTTCCCATTTCACACTTTACTTAATTTTTATTCAAATATTAACTTAGAATATCTTCCCAATACCAATTTTACTTAAGAATTTTACCATTTCTTCTTAAGTTCAATATAAATATTTTACACACTTCAATATTTATTTTCACTTCACCACTTTGGTTTATATCTACTTTTATTGAAATTGGATCTCCAATTCCATATGAATTCAATGTACCTTTCATTTTTAAATGTTGAATTCTATTTATCCTATCTCAAACCATATTTAATTACCCATTTATTTAATTAGTTCCACTTATTAATTTATTTTAAATCTTAATGGATTTTATTTCCAAACATTTACTTCTTTTAGTTTCTTCAAACAAATTCTATAGTTTCACTTTATTTAACATAATTCAATTTAAATTTCAAATATTCGGTTTCAATTCCATTTACTTACTAATTAAATTAGTTTGTTCATTCACACATTTATTTTCCAACTTAATAAATTTTATTTCAGTGACCATTTTACTTAGTCTACTTACACTTTTTTTTTTAAATTCACTTTTACATAACTAGATTCAATTACACTCTGATTCAATTCAAATTTTAAACTTCTATAAGTTTTCCGACTTATTTACATTCCATTTACTAATCTCTTTAATTTATTTCGTTTAATTCGCTTACCTTCATTACTTATTTCATTTTCACACTTATTTTTATTTAACTCTTCTTAAGTTAAATTTGATTCTATACAAATTTCAAATTTTATAAGTTCCCAAACTTATATTCCACAATCATTTTAAATAAGATTCCAAAGTTTAAACAATTACTTAAGCATTTCAAAATCATTTTTGAAATCAATTACATCCAAAATCCCTTGATGTACCAATTATTCCTTTTAATTTCAAAACCAAACCCAACTTTTGCAACAAATTCCAACTTACAACATTCAGGTAGCAATTCCTCTCTTGGAAACTCAAAAATGAACACCGATGATGTCGCAATCATCATCAGAATTATTTTCCAATGACCACTGAGTTTAATGTTTTTACGCTTTAAAATGTTTTCAAATATTTTTAATTCCAAATCCCACCATATTTCATATCCAAAAATATTTCTGAATAATATCACTATTATTCCTCCGAAACTTTTGAAAAATCATTTTCAAACCCAAAGGGATTTATTTTCCCAAATTTTAGAATTTCAAATCCTTTTAAATATGTATTTAAATATTACTCTAGAATTTTATACCATTTCAATGATAAATCACATTTATAATTCATATTTACAAATTTCATTTTGTTATATGAACCTATTTCCTTAACTTTTTGGTTATACATTATTTCCTTATTTCAATTTCCACACAACAATGATAATAGTCTAATATTATCATTTCCAAACAACTAAGCAACCATATGTACTTATAATAATTTACGGAAATTATTCCTTTTATATATAAAAATAATTTGGGTAAAATTGTTTCATTTACCCACTTCTAAAAATAACACTGTGTCGGTTTTCCTAGTTTAAGAGTTTAGAAATCCCTATCGATATAGTTGTCCAGACCGTACCGACCAGAATTTATAATCACTCAACCGATAAGTCAACACAATACAAAATAATTTATATTCACTAGTCAATATGCGCTCATATCTATTATTACACTCAACTCATTCTAGAGTACTTCTAACTCTATCTCTAATGAGTAATCCTCACCAGAGCCAAGGTTCTCGCTTAACCTTCGGCTCTGATACCAATGTAATAGCCTGCAAAACCGTACCCCTTTGAGTCAACAATATTCTCCATCAGTTCAACTCAAATTGGATGGATATACGAACCATTAGGGAAAAGGAAGAAGGAGGTAGAAGAAAGAAAAAACAATATCAGAATCTCACAATCGCAAAGGAACAACATATAATAGATAACAACTGATCTTTATACAAAAGAACTATAATTGTTTAATACTTACAATCATCAGAGTACACAATCAATAGCATAATACTGGACAGTTATGATAACTTATTCCCACAAAACTGGATACACGGTACACCATACACAGCGGAATATATGTCAAGTACGTGTGATACTTCTCAGCATCCAGCTCATCTCCTGAACTCTACAACATCCTATCATGTATCTGTAATACTCGGTTTGACTCGAGCATTATAATAAAATAACATCCGAGTATGTCTAAAAAACCAGCATGAGAATACACACTCAATTGAATTATTAAATTTTTCAAAAATCCTTTGAAATCAAAGGTATCTCGTAAGACCACACCATAAATAAACATGTCGAGTTTTTACCTTACGATAACCAAAATATTTCATATCAAAATCCTCTGATATTATAATAGTGTCTAAATACAAATACTTATTCAAATAGCCGAAATTGTTACATTCATTGAACTCCTTCATACTAGGCTCTACAACCAAAACCGTAAAGGGCAGGTAGGGAGAATAGATTTCCAACAAATGACTAGGCATTGGGTTACCACCTATCACGGTACCTGGTCTAGATCAGCATACCGAGGACTACTCCCGATCCCTTGCGACACAAGACTGGAGCTACTCCTTACTGAATAGTCTGAATAAGATCATCCCACGGTTGGGATTAGCAACTTCCCACACAGCCAAATAAAAGGGACATCTAGACAGGGGAAATCTTACCCTAATTGGATGCTACCCACTTAGCCTTGCTGCATATCCCTTGATTTTCAGTCATTCCCGGTTGACGAGGCTAGAGGCTAAGTGTTACCTTTTTAGAAAAATTCACTTAGAACGATCATGGTCCTAAAGTGACAATACACTGATAGCATTCATCCATAAAAGTCCACTCTCGGTCCGAACGGAACCGAAGGCGCTACTCCTACTACATCCATTTTGGAATCATCCTCAGGATTAGTAGCGATTAGTCCTTATACTTCACTGCTCCATCTTCGACTCCAAGCTCTTGTCTTCCTTTCGAAAACATACTCGTTGGATCGAAGTAGTTTTCAGATCACATATCCGATCCCAGTCTGTTCGAAACAACGTTCGCTGTCTTCCGGTAAACTCAACCCCGGTTCTTTAGGAAATACACAGACGAAAATATGATCGGAGATCACTCCTAACAGTTAGTGGACGGATTTCCTTATAAACGTCCGAGAAGAACGAACGAGTTTATACATACAGTATAGCACCTCGAATGGTAATCGTACCATATAATTCTTATACCTCTTCTAGATATTCCAAAATATATATTTTGGGTCCAGATTTTTGATAGTTGCTTATTTAACTATCAAATAAACAATCAATTCAATCAAATATTTTATTTCCACTGAAAAACCCCTAGTCTTATAAAAATTCAGATTTTAAAATAAATTAAATCACTTTATCCAAAAATATACATTTAAAATAATTAAAATAAAGCTACTTAAATCACATGATTCAAAATATTAGTTATGAAATTCCTTAATAATTTCCCAAGTAAAACATTAGCCAAAACTACTTTTTAAAATAAAACTATTATATAAGGTATAAATATTTACTCGTTATCCTTTAAACCATAATACTAATTTAACCTTTAAAAATAATTACTACAATAATTAACTTAAATATATATTTACTTTAACAATTTTAAAACAACCAAATAATAATTTTTCTAAAACATTCTTTCAAAAACCACTTTTAAAACTTCTAATTTATACATAAAAATCTCCTTTGAAAATATGCAGGGCCTTTCAGGAAAATACACTTTTCATTCTAATATAGCACATCTAGTCAATTTTAGATCCTTCTCGATTTATCTCCAGTTTAATTCACATTCTGATTCCGTAAATTTTCTTTTCTACACTTTTAAAAATAAAACTATCTTTTTATTTTAAAACAAATTACCCTTTCCTTATAAATTCCCACCGTGAATTTATAAACCCAAATTATCCACTGATAAATATTCACTTGATTTAAACCTAGTTTATAAATTCCGTAGTCTCATTTTTCTTTAATAATCACTGTTCTCAAACACTTAACAGATTTCCAAATCGATTTTCTTGAATTAAATTCCATTTAAAAAATTTATTTCTTGATTTACCCAAATTTATTTCAAAATCCATTAATTCTAGTTTTACTCTTTTGTTATGATTTAAAACCTTATTTAAATCTGAAATACCAATTTCATACTCTTTTTCAAAATTCTCCTTTTATTTTTCCCAACTCTTTTAAATCTTGAATTTAAAAAATATATTCCTTTGTACTTATAAATAATATTTCCTAAGTCCTTATTTTAAAAATACAGTTTTTCACATTTATTCAAAATCTTTATTTTTCCCATATCCTGGAATTTATTATATAGGATTTAAAAATCAAATTATTTATTTTCCCAATTATTTTCTTTTTAAATTTACCCATCTTTACTATAAATTTCTTACTTTAAATTTTCCATTTTCAAATTCAATATTTATATATTTAAAATGCCACAATATATCCAACAATATATTAACATCAAAAATAATAATTTTCCAACATAATATATCATAGATTATTCAACATTTCATATAACTGAATATGAAAATAAATTCAAAATTTTGAGGAATCCAGATGGATCCTCCAACCTGTATCCCTGCATCCACACACGTTAGCACAATATAAAATACCAATCCCACTTCGAGGTTGAATATCGTGGTATATGGAGTCATCCGCTATTATGCGGTGCGCATAGGGTCTCATCCGCTATATAGTGCGGAAATATCAATCACTCCAATATATATAGTACTATATATATAATATCACATCCAGACCGATAATAAATTATCATTTCAAGCAATCAATCCAGTAATTTAAGTTTATCTAATTAAATTAACTAGCAATCCACTTTGAGTGAGACTAACTCACCTTTGACCTTTAATTTGCAATCCGATCCAAACCGGCTATTTCCTTCACGATTTTGGACCTTGTACAAACATTGTATGGTTAATTAATATTTGAAATAATCGAACAATTAATTTCTGTTTAATAAATTTAATTTAAACTAATCTTCCTTTAAAAATCTTTTAGTTACTAAAATAATTAAATAAGTTTATTAAACAATTAATCACTATAGTACATTATTTAAAATAAACTAGTGGATTTAAAAATGTATATATGTATTTTAATTTATTTCTCATTTCCAAGCTGCAAATAATAATCCATATAGGCTTAAAAATCTAACTTTTACATAAACTCTTATATTCCAAAATCTTCGTGTATATATTTTACCGTCTACCTACAATTAAAATAGGCATGTGTATATACATCTACATTTATATTATACTTTTCTTTACTATAAATTTATAATAATTTAAACAATAAACGAAAATCAAATTAAAGTTTTTACTTAACATTAAATTAAAACACTAAATTAAAAGCAGCACTGTTAATACCTTACAGTTTAAAGTTTAAATAATTTCTCTATCTTTCTCCTGTATATATAACAAAAACCGTAATTAGTTTACTGTAAAAACTTTCTCTTTTTTTGTATATAGAAACATTTATCTATTTAGTTTAGAAAAAAACAACGATACCTCACTGCTCCACCTCGAACTAGCAGAGCCGCCCACCCTTCTCGCGAACTCCACTCACCGACGAGCCTCCTCCAGTCAACTCACGATTCCCCAACATCGCCTCTGGCCCATGAACTAACGCGCGTCCTAGCAGCCACTCGTGACCCCCACGCCCATGCCATCGCGGCATGCTTGGCCCCTATGCTTTGGATCGAAATTTATTTTGATTCTATGAGAATTTCTCTATGCTTTTGTTTGAGAAATGCTCTCATTCGATTCATTCTTAGCTCGGTCGCCCTTTTTTTGTTTATTTCTGATAGTCGAATAGAAATGAAAAAACGAAGAGGGAAGAAGTAGGTAATTCAATTTATAGCAAGATTGGGGAATATGAGATGATGATTTATATATATATTTTTCCTTTTATTTCTTTTCATTTGAATTAAATTAAAGGGAATGGCATGAAATTGAACAAGACTTTGGCATGTCCAATGTTTTCTACAGTGACTTGGAAAAAGCTGATGGAAAAGAAATAGTTGATGGGAAGAATTTTGACCAGCCAACCAATGCATATATACATATACATACATATATATATATATATATATATATATAAAGTTAAACCGTCTCAAAGTCGCAACTAAAAATCTCGGCCTCTTATCGAGGGGTGTCACTAGGCATTTATAATGTTATACCCCTATTTCGAACGCAATGGAAAAGGTTTCGAGTCGAATTTCAATTGTATGGAGAAGATAGCTTTATGAACCCAATTATTATTTTGAATTTTCGATATGAATTTCAGCGCGTTTACCTACCGTACGATCACACGATAAATCCAAAAGCTACGGCATTTTAAATCCGATATTAATACACTACTATGGATCCAAAGGACCTAGTTTCGTCAAATTCCGACTGTGCCTCGAAAGGCTATTTTTAAACGTTGATTTAAATGATATATTTATAAAACCGAACAAATCGCTTTTAAATTCAATTTAAAACTTCTTTTATCTTTAGTATTATCTATACAAATTTTACGAGCCTTCTAATTATTTTTGACAAGCTTAGAATCCAAGATTCAACATTTTACCCAATTTTCAATTATTAAATCCAATAATTGAATCATCCAATAAATAGTGATAGCTGAAATTCACGTTAAAAAATTAACTTTTGAATATTTAAAATCAATTAAATATTCTAATTTCAAATTTCTAAAATTTCGGGTCGTTACACCTAACATGTGCTTCACTACATAATTCAGAACAAAATAGTGAAATGGATCAGAAAAACATATGCTTTTAATATACCAAATTTTTTAATTTCTTGAACAATTTTTTTTAGTGTTAGGAATATCCTATAGATTAATAATAATATTGGTTGAATATTGTGTGATTATATTTTAAATTTACATATTTTATATATTTTAATAATATCGAATATATTTAAAATTATTTTTCTATAACTAGAATAACTATAAACAGATGTATATAATAAAATAAGATATAGTTAAACAAAAATTATTTTTGAAAAATTTGACATGTATGTCGACATACACCCCTGGCATATGTCGACATACTTAAGAAGATGTTGAATTTCAAATTCAAATTCAAAATTTGAAGATTCCCTCCACCTTTTCGCCTAACCCTATTTTCTGAAAAGGTGTTACTTGATCAGAGAACATGTCGTTTGATTCTCTATTTATTATTTTTATCTCTATCCATTCATTTCACTTTTAAATTTCAAATTTTCATTAACTCTCTTAGCTCTTCAAACGTCATCATCAATGGCTTTCTCAAGCACTTCTTCATCCATGAGACTTTTAAGAATATTCTCTTCAATCATCAAAAGGCTATGAAAGCCTATATTGATTATATGAATTTTGGAAAGTTTTCTACGGGAAGATTTGCAATTTTGAATGATTTTTCTATTTATGAACTTGATCTCTTTGTTTACAAAATGGAATTCTCGGTTTAATTGATGCTTCTCAAAATGATTATTTTTACTATCCATGCTTGGTCCAAATGTTTTATGCAAACTTGAAAAGAAAATTTCACGAGGTTAATGAAGAAGATGTGTGGAAGAGTGTAAAAGGAACCGTAAAAGTTCTAAATTGTGGACTTTTGGGTATCGTTCTTGGATGTAAATCTACTGGAAAGGACCTTACATCTTTTAATATTGATGTGGTGACCCCTTTTATTTTTAACCCAAATTTTTTTTTTTCCAAGATCCTGAGTTACCAATATAGTTATATCAGTTCACAATTCACCTTATAATAGCTCTACATATTTGATGATATGTTTGCTTCTTTTATTTTTGAATGGGATGATCTAAGCATATAGGTTTGGTGGTGCAAGTACAGTGCACCTTTGCAATTTTTTTTTTAATTTCCTACTCTTTCTGCCTATACATGACTACTGACACATAATACAATATTTAAGTATTAAGAAATATAACTGAAAGGAGTATAATTGTTAATATGAACATACAAATTTGTTTTCACAATCACATTTTCATTTCAGGTTGCACAATTGTATTTGCTCTGCATTTTTCAGATTGGTTGAAAATGCATACTGGTTTGCTTCGAGTTTATGTTTCAAAAACTCGGAGTTTTTTAGTTACTTTCTCCGGGTTGGAAACACTTGCACAGCATAAATTGCAGAGAAGTGATTCCAGGCTATAAGGATCTGACACTTAACCATCTAGGTTGGTCATGATCCCATTCTTACAATATTCAGGACCATATTTCTATGTAAATCAATTCCACAAACATTCTTTCTTATCACCAGTTTGCTTTTATCTTATAAAAGTTTTTATGAGAACTTGTTTTCCCCAGGTTTTTAGTCACAAAACAAAAATGTTTCCAAATCCATTTCTTTAAAACTCTTTCTGTTTTAAAATCAATTGCATAAATATAAGTTATGCATTTTCTCAGAGATTATACACCACCCAATGTTCATTACAGTTCATGCATAATTTATCTTGTTCAAGATTCACAAGCTTATTTTGTTTTTCTGAAGAATCTGTTACACTTGCCAATCTTAATTGCCATTATTATAACACAAATCAGTTTCAAACAAAAGAACCAGGGACTGACATGCACACATGTTATATAGTTATGATATATATATTAGTTTTCACAGTCCCCAAAAGATAACCAAACATTTCATAAGAGCATCATCTAGTTACTTGCCATAAGAATTCATTCATCACAGTTTTAGTTAGATACATATCATAATCCAAGCACCCAGAAAAACATCCTCACTATTTAACTTTAATTACTAATAATAATCAGGTCTTTCACTACAAGCAATCTGCAAATACAAGCAATGTTTCTCTTATTTATACTAGCAGCTAATGCCTCCTTCATTCATCATGTCACTTTTACTTACCTGCATGCAAATCATTGAGCTGCCCCATTTATTTGAGACACCCAGATGTTTGCAAGGCAACCAAAAGGGTCAGTTTACACTGGTATGAACATTAATAAATCTATACAAATTTACAAATCTTATGAACTTTTATCACTTGCATAATCTAGCAGTTTATAAACTAGGCACATCAGCAAAGTTGCTAGATAACTTCAAGTATATAACCATTCATTCAACATATATGCAACAAGCCATGCATTATTCACAACATCATAAATAAATCCAGGTTATGTTCTCCCAGTTTCTCCCAGCAGTTCATTAAGGTCATCACATTAAACCTTATTTAATTTATACCTTTGTTCAGATATTATAACCCAGAGATTTTAAATCTCATACCCAATTTTAATTATGGTCTAAATCCCCCTGTCAAATGAACACAAGTATGCATTGTGAAGGAATCTCCCAGTTAGTCTTATTTATTCCAACACACAAAGGCCTCAGGGTGCACTTGCACCATGCATATACTTTCCCCCACCTGAAGAAAGTAGATCATTGACTAACCCCAAATGACCTATTTTATTTCCTTTTACTTAATCATAGAGTTTATTAATTTAATAAAACTCCCCCTCAGTTTCCTGCTTAACTTATTAAGCCCCTGCTTATAACTCATTCATAAAAATCTTCCCCCCATTCATGTTTCAGAAAAACATAAATACTTTCTGGTACAATCTTTTCTTACTGCAGAGATTTACAACATGTGTGAGATTTTTCCAAAAATTACTTAAGCATTATGATCCTATTATTTTATTGTAGAAATATGGAAAGAGGTGTTTGTTAATAAAATTCATCAAAAACTCAGAAAAGCCTCCTACCTTATTATTTAGAATATAAACATGAGCTAGATCTTCATCTTGCTGCCTATGTTCTAAATAATTTAAATCCATACTTAACAATAATAAAACAGAATTAAAAATGCTCAAACCATCTTGGCTTGGAAAAACTATCATACAAGACTCCAAACAGAAATACACAACAAACATCCATTTCATCCATATCAAACCATTTCAAAGATTTAAATACTTCTTATAATACTTTTCAGGCTGCCTACCAGAGGACTTAATGCCATTGCATAAAATGAATTAATGCTCACCTATTATTTTTCCTTTACTATCTTGCTTCTCTACCCAGCAAATTCCTTCAGAACTGCATACCTATTTTTCTTCTATTTTGTTTTATATGTATATATTTTTCTGAGAGGATGATGATGATCCTTATGGTGTGCAGGTTTTATAAAGTTGTTTTTAGGGTTTAAGGAAATGGGTAATTCCTTTGATACCCTTTTATTTTTCATGCACAGTTTACACTTATGCATGGTCCTCAATTGGAATTATACCCACTTGATTTCCTTTAGTAGTTATTTCGGGATTTCCAATACTTTAATTTCTGCATGCTATTTCCATGATCTCATCCTATTCATGCCATATGCATGTGACCTTTGTACATTTTTATTTTCTGCTCTATCCTTATAAAACTGTAACCTTCTTGCATTTTCTACCTAGCCACCTTTTCCATTAAATCATGTACACCATCATATATAATTATGTGATGTAAAAATTACTCATACTACATTGTTTTTATTCCACCCCTTAAAACAGCAACTCATATATATATATATATGTATGTATGTATGTATGTATGTATGTATGTATGTATGTATGTATGTATGTATGTATGTATGTATGTATGTGTGTGTGTGTGTTATAAAAATTATACACACACACACAAGATTATTTATTTTTCCCTTCTTTCAGCATGATTACATAAGTCATTTAAAACTTCATAAATTTCCATTGCATTTTGCTTCTTAAATTAAACAGGAAATTCCCTATATTTTAAATACATATATTCATATATTTCTTTAGTCATGAAACTATTTGTTTTAAGTCCAAATTTTTTTTTTATAACTTCTGAAATTCTTAAAATGAATATAACTTTCATTTTATTTTTGTTTAGGGTCATTACATACCCTCCCCCTTTAAAGGAATTATGTCCCCATAATTTCTTCTAATTTCTCCAAATAAAAATATTAATCCATAGCCTGTTTTAATTCCATAACCCCATACTCACATTTTCTGAAAGCAAGCAATGCATAAGAATATTCAGAGAATTATTATAAACTACTTAAACATACCTCTCCATCAGTAAACAAGTTGGGGTATTTAGCCCTCATTTTGTCCTCCACCTCCCATGTACAATCATTGGTGTCCAAGCTCCATTGAATTTTTACCAGTTTGATCACCTTGTTCCTCAACTTTTTCTCCTCCTTAGCAACTATCCCCACTGGTTCATTTGCATAGACCAAATTCTTTTGGACTTGAATTTGAGTAGGTGACTCCAGTATTACTCCTTCATCATGCACCCATTTTCTCAATTGAGAAACATGAAACACAGGATGTACACCACTCAACTCCTCAGGTAACTTAAGTTTATAGGCCATAGCACCAATTCTTTGCATAATTTCATATGGCCCTACAAATCTTGGTGATAACTTACCAGATTTCCCAAACCTGAACACCTTTCTCATTGGTGATACCTTTAGAAAAACATACTCTCCTACCTTAAACTCCATTGGCTTCCTCCTTTTATCTGCATAAGACTTCTGTCTTGATTGTGCTGTCTTCATTCTATGTCTAATTAACTCAATCATGTTGGAAGTTTCTTTAACATGATCTGGTCCTATTAGTATACCCTCTCCCATATCCAGCCAACAGGCAGGGGATATGCAGGGTCTCCCATACAAGGCTTCAAAGGGTGCCATTCCTATGGTTGACTGGTAGCTATTGTTATAGGTAAACTCTGCCAAATGAATGTGATCCTCCCAATTACCCCCAAAGTCAAGCACACATGCTCTTAATAGATCTTCCAACATTTTATTTACTATTTCTGTCTGCCCATCACTTTGAGGATGGTAGGCAATACTTAAACATAGCTGAGTTCCCATTGCTTCTTGGAAGCTTTCCCAAAATCTTGAGGTGAATAAAGTGTCTCTATCACTTACAATGGTCTTGGGTATGCCATGTAGCCTTACCACTTCCTTAACAAATAATTGTGCAAGCTTAGATGCATTTCTATCTGACCTGACACGGACAAAGTGAGCTGATTTGGTTAGTCTATCAACAATTACCCATATACTATCATTGCCTTTCTTAGTTCTAGGCAAACCATCCACAAAATCCATGGAAATACTTTCCCATTTCCACTGAGGTACCTCCAAAGGTTGCAACATGCCAGAGGGCTTTTGGTAGTCTGCTTTAATTTGTTGACGAGTGAAACACTTTGCCACATATCTTGCCACTGCTTGTTTCATTCCTTGCCACCAGTAGCTTCTTTTTAAATTATGATACATTTTAGTACCACCAGGGTGTATGGTGTACTTGGTTTTGTGATGCTCATTCATGATTTCTTCCTTCAACTCTGCAATGTCTGGTACACACAGCTTCTCATTCTTCCTCAAATACCCCTTGTGATCTATTTTAAAATTTTCCAACTCAATGTTGCTAAGTAACATTTCCTTCTTCTCCTTCAAATCCTTATCTTGGTCTTGCATGCTACCAATTTTCTCCACTAGATTGGATTTTACTGTAATCAATCCTAGTGCACCATATTCTACCATATCATTATGCTCACTAAAATTCTTTTCATTCTTGCTATATATATCTGCCTCCCCAAGCATTGCTAGGTTTTTAAATTCATCAATCATTAGACTTGCTAACCTAACTTGATGCCTACTCAAGGCATCTGCCACCCTATTGGCTTTTCCAGGGGTGTACAAAATATCTAAATCATATGCAGCTAGAAATTCCATCCACCTTGCTTGTCTCATATTCAAATCTTTTTGAGAAAATAAATATTTCAATGCTTGATGGTCGGTAAATAATTCAAATTTTGCTCCAAGCAAATAATGCCTCCAAAGTTTTAATGCAAACACTATTGCAGCTAATTCCAGATCATGAGTTGCGTATTTGGTTTCATTGGGTTTAAGTTGTCTTGATGCATATGCCACTACCTTGCCATGCTGCATAAGCACTGCACCTAACCCAGACCCACTAGCATCAGTATATACAACCATTCCTTCATTTTCTTCTGGGATTTGCAAAACAGGAGCTTCTACCGGTGCTTGCTTCAATCTCTCAAAAGCTTGTTCACACTGCTCAGTCCACACATATGGTTGGTTCTTTTTTGTCAACTTGGTCATTGGTGTGGCTATTCTTGAAAAATCCTTGATGAACCTTCTATAATACCCTGCCAATCCCAAGAATGATCTCACCTCAGTCACTGTTCTGGGTCTACTCCATGATTGAACTGCAATCACTTTGCTTGGATCCACACTTACCCCTTGCTGTGACACTATGTGTCCTAAGAATTTTACTTCATGTTGCCAAAATGTACATTTTGAATACTTGGCTTTTAATTCATGTTCTCTAAGTCTGGATAATACTAAGTGTAGATGCATAGCATGATCACCTTCTGTCTTGAAGTAAATTAATATATCATCTATAAATACTAGAACAAATATCCAAAAAGTCTCTGAAAATTCTATTCATTAAATTTACAAAATAGGAGGGAGCATTGGTCAAGCCAAATGGCATTACTAAAAATTCATATAGGCCATATCTTGTGTTAAAGGCTGTGTACTCAATGCTCTCCTCTGCAACTTTCATTTGGTGAAATCCAGAGGCTAAATCTAATCTTGAAAATATTCTAGCTCCATGCAATTGATCAAATAGATCATCTATTCTAGGCAGTGGGTACTTATTTTTAATAGTTACCTTGTTTAAATCCCTATAGTCTACACACAACCTCATTGTTCCATCATGTTTCTTGACAAAGAGCACTGGGGAACCCCAACTAGAACTACTTGATCTTATGAATCCTTTCTCTTCTAATTCTTCTAGTTGATGTTTTAATTCTACCAGCTCTTTTGGACCCATCCTATAAGGCTTTTTAATGATTGGATTTGTTCCTGGCATTAACTTTATTTTGAATTCAACTGGTCTATTCTGAGGAATTCCTCTCACTTCTCCAAACACATCTATGTATTCATTAACTACTGGAATTTCCTCTATTTTTAATTCCTTTTGAATTTCATTTATACTCCAAATTTTATTAAAACATGTGTTCTTTGCTATTTCACTTAGAACTGTAATTCTTTTACCTTCATTTGTCTCCAAAGAAATAGTAAGATTTTCTAAATTTAAAATTGCTTTATTTTTCATTAACCAATCTACCCCCAGTATAATCCCAATACCAGGATAATTTGAAGTATATAGATCTGAATCAAAACCATAACCCCCTATAATTAATTTCAGACCCATACACTTCATTCTTAATATACAATGACTCCCTATGGGACTGTGTATAGTTAAGGGTTGTTCAATAGAAACACAAGCAAGTGCTAACTTCTTTACAATTTCCAAAGATATCAGTGAATGTGAGGCACCAGTGTCATATACTACTGATATTGGTTGGGTATTGATTAGAATTATACCTTCAAGTTGTCCAACATTTTCAGTGGTGTTTGTTGCCAAAGCTCCTACCCTTGCTGTTTTCTTATGAGTCTCTGGGCAGTCCTTCTTTAAATGTCCCATCTTCCCACAGTTATAGCAGCTTCCTTTTGGTATTTTAGGGTCAGGGCATTGGTTACTGTAATGTCCAGCTTTTCCACAGTTAAAACAATGAGTAAATTTCTTGCTTTCAGGTGCTATTGCTCCTTCCCCTTTCTTAGCTCCTTTACTTGCATTTCTCTTATCATAAGGTTGCACTTTGTTCTGGCCTCCCTTCTTCTTATTGAGCTTCATGTTCCTGAATTTCTCTCTTGTGGTATCATGTTGTCAAAAGAGAGAGTTAGATCAATCACTTGATCAAAAGTTTTGTCTTTATATGGCAACATTGCCCTGGATAAATTGGGGTTCAAGCCTTGAATGTACCTTGCATTCTTTGCTTCTGCATTCCCTATCAACACCATTCCATACTTGGATAATGCTTCAAACTTCTGAGTGTACTCATTTACACTCATGCCTCCTTGCCTTAATCTAATAAAGTCTTCAAGCAGTGTGGCTTTGGCAGATGCTGGAATAAATCTGGCCTCAAGCATGACCTTGAAATCATTCCAAGTGATATCATTCTCTGGCCTTCCTACTATCACAACCTCCCACCAATCCAGTGCAACCCCCTTCAATTTCCTTGAAGCTATTTGTCTTTTCCTTTGGTCATTGATTTGCATATCTGTAAAGACCCTCTCCATAGTCCTTATCCACATTTGAACACCCATAGCTCCTTCAGTGCCTTCAAAATCCTTTCCTCCCAAATTGGTACAAGTCTTGAGCAGTTTGGAGAGCTCCTCATGAGGATTATCTTGCCTTGGTGCCATTCCATCCCTCAAAGCCCTCACAAAATCTTCCATGCTTATCACAGGTGGCTCACGTGATGGTCCTGCACCTGTGTGATGTCTGGGTCCTACCATAATGCTATAGATATAATTTTTAAATTAGTTTATTTACCCCCATTATTTTTAATATCTTTACTTTGTTTATTTATTTGATTTAGGTGTACTCTATACATGTATCTCAAACATACATTTCATTCAGTCATACAAAAACATTCAACCTTAAGAATTTAATCAATGCATTCAATCATCCATATACATACAATAATGTTTACTATGTTATTTAAAACATAGCTCTGATACCAACTGTGGTGACCCCTTTTATTTTTAACCCAAATTTTTTTTTTCAAAGATCCTGAGTTACCAATATAGTTATATCAGTTCACAATTCACCTTATAATAGCTCTACATATTTGATGATATGTTTGCTTCTTTTATTTTTGAATGGGATGATCTAAGCATATAGGTTTGGTGGTGCAAGTACAGTGCACCTTTGCAATTTTTTTTTAATTTCCTACTCTTTCTGCCTATACATGACTACTGACACATAATACAATATTTAAGTATTAAGAAATATAACTGAAAGGAGTATAATTGTTAATATGAACATACAAATTTGCTTTCACAATCACATTTTCATTTCAGGTTGCACAATTGTATTTGCTCTGCATTTTTCAGATTGGTTGAAAATGCATACTGGTTTGCTTCGAGTTTATGTTTCAAAAACTCGGAGTTTTTTAGTTACTTTCTCCGGGTTGGAAACACTTGCACAACATAAATTGCAGAGAAGTGATTCCAGGCTATAAGGATCTGACACTTAACCATCTAGGTTGGTCATGATCCCATTCTTACAATATTCAGGACCATATTTCTATGTAAATCAATTCCACAAACATTCTTTCTTATCACCGGTTTGCTTTTATCTTATAAAAGTTTTATGAGAACTTGTTTTCCCCGGGTTTTAAGTCACAAAACAAAAATGTTTCCAAATCCATTTCTTTAAAACTCTTTCTATTTTAAAATCAATTGCATAAATATAAGTCATGCATTTTCTCAGAGATTATACACCACCCAATGTTCATTACAGTTCATGCATAATTTATCTTGTTCAAGATTCACAAGCTTATTTTGTTTTTCTGAAGAATCTGTTACACTTGCCAATCTTAATTGCCATTATTATAACACAAATCAGTTTCAAACAAAAGAATCAGGGACTGACATGCACACATGTTATATAGTTATGATATATATATTAGTTTTCACAGTCCCCAAAAGATAACCAAACATTTCATAAGAGCATCATCTAGTTACTTGCCATAAGAATTCATTCATCATAGTTTTAGTTAGATACATATCATAATCCAAGCACCCAGAAAAACATCCTCACTATTTAACTTTAATTAGTAATAATAATCAGGTCTTTCACTACAAGCAATCTGCAAATACAAGCAATGTTTCTCTTATTTATACTAGCAGCTAATGCCTCCTTCATTCATCATGTCACTTTTACTTACCTGCATGCAAATCATTGAGCTGCCCCATTTATTTGAGACACCCAGATGTTTGCAAGGCAACCAAAAGGGTCAGTTTACGCTGGTATGAACATTAATAAATTCTATACAAATTTACAAATCTTATGAACTTTTATCACTTGCATAATCTAGCAGTTTATAAACTAGGCACATCAGCAAAGTTGCTAGATAACTTCAAGTATATAACCATTCATTCAACATATATGCAACAAGCCATGCATTATTCACAACATCATAAATAAATCCAGGTTATGTTCTCCCAGTTTCTCCCAGCAGTTCATTAAGGTCATCACATTAAACCTTATTTAATTTATACCTTTGTTCAGATATTATAACCCAGAGATTTTAAATCTCATACCCCATTTTAATTATGGTCTAAATCCCCCTGTCAAATGAACACAAGTATGCATTGTGAAGGAATCTCCCAGTTAGTCTTATTTATTCCAACACACAAAGGCCTCAGGGTGCGCTTGCACCATGCATATACTTTCCCCCACCTGAAGAAAGTAGATCATTGACTAACCCCAAATGACCTATTTTATTTCCTTTTACTTAATCATAGAGTTTATTAATTTAATAAAACCCCCCCTCAGTTTCCTGCTTAACTTATTAAGCCCCTGCTTATAACTCATTCATAAAAATCTTCACCCCATTCATGTTTCAGAAAAACATAAATACTTTCTGGTACAATCTTTTCTTACTGCAGAGATTTACAACATGTGTGAGATTTTTCCAAAAATTACTTAAGCATTATGATCCTATTATTTTATTGTAGAAATATGGAAAGAGGTGTTTGTTAATAAAATTCATCAAAAACTCAGAAAAGCCTCCTACCTTATTATTTAGAATATAAACATGAGCTAGATCTTCATCTTGCTGCCTATGTTCTAAATAATTTAAATCCATACTTAACAATAATAAAACAGAATTAAAAATTCTCAAACCATCTTGGCTTGGAAAAACTATCATACAAGACTCCAAACAGAAATACACAACAAACATCCATTTCATCCATATCAAACCATTTCAAAGATTTAAATACTTCTTATAATACTTTTCAGGCTGCCTACCAGAGGACTTAATTCCATTGCATAAAATGAACTAATGCTCACCTATTATTTTTCCTTTACTATCTTGCTCCTCTACCCAGCAAATTCCTTCAGAACTGCATACCTATTTTTCTTCTATTTTGTTTTATATGTATATATTTTTCTGAGAGGATGATGATGATCCTTATGGTGTGCAGGTTTTATAAAGTTGTTTTTAGGGTTTAAGGAAATGGGTAATTCCTTTGATACCCTTTTATTTTTCATGCACAGTTTACACTTATGCATGGTCCTCAATTGGAATTATACCCACTTGATTTCCTTTAGTAGTTATTTCGGGATTTCCAATACTTTAATTTCTACATGCTATTTCCATGATCTCATCCTATTCATGCCATATGCATGTGACCTTTGTACATTTTTATTTTCTGCTCTATCCTTATAAAAACTGTAACCTTCTTGCATTTTCTACCTAGCCACCTTTTCCATTAAATCATGTACACCATCATATATAATTATGTGATGTAAAAATTACTCATACTATATTGTTTTTATTCCACCCCTTAAAACAGCAAATCATATATATATATATATATATATATATATATATATATATATATATATATTTGTGTGTGTGTGTGTGTGTTATAAAAATTATACACACACACACAAGATTATTTATTTTTCCCTTCTTTCAGCATGATTACATAAGTCATTTAAAACTTCATAAATTTCCATTGCATTTTGCTTCTTAAATTAAACAGGAAATTCCCTATATTTTAAATACATATATTCATATAATTCTTTAGTCATGAAACTATTTGTTTTAAGTCCATTTTTTTTTTTTATTACTTCTGAAATTCTTAAAATGAATATAACTTTCATTTTATTTTTGTTTAGGGTCATTACAATTGATGATCAAAATCATGAAATATCTCACAACATTTTTGAAGGTAATGATTTCGAATCCAAAAACCGAAGCTTTCATCCAAAAGCAAAATTTTTAAGCCTTCTCTTAAAATAAAGTATCGCTCCTCAATCGGGAAATTTCAACTATCCAACTTAAAAAATGGGCAAAGCTCTTTTCTCCATTTATGGCTAATATGACATAAATTAGGCTTAAGTTATTTTAGATGAAAAACTTTCTAATCATGAAAACACAATATTTCTTGGTGTGTATCTTCCTCGAATCTTCAATTACTTCAGTGTTGACTTTAAAGGAGAGGAATCTGTCTCTCCTAAAGTCTTTAATCAAGCCAGCATCGCTCCTATGAAAATACCACCCTTTTTGAGCCATATGAAACTCTTGCGGAGAAAGAAGAAATGTTAGCTTATGTTGAGGAGAAAGAAATTAGGGAAGAGAAGGAAGAGGAAGAAGGAGAAGATATGGATATCGAAGAAGAAGATGACGAGGTGGAGGAGAAAACCTCCTTAGAAAGCATTGATTTTCCTCTTCGACCAGCCAACAAAGACCTCTCAACAATCAAAAGAAGATTGTTGAAAACAAAACGATTCTTAAATGTCCAATTAGTAAGAAATTAACCACTATTTCAAACAAAATGGACAAATTCTTTGAAAAAGTGAAACGCAAGCTTGGGATACCTTCATCATCTTCTTCATCTACATCTTTCTAGTTTACTATCTAGTTGCTTATGAATGTGTTGTATTTGGTCATCTTAGTTTGAATTTGGTTTGATCTTATGTATCTTTTCATAGTTTTAGTGTAAGAGCTCATAATTGCCATCTAATATTAATGAAAATTTATTTCCATGTTGTTATACAATGTTTATCATCTCTAGAATACATATAAGTATAAACTTATGAGCTAAATACATTAGAATATCAAAACAAAATTGTTTTGAAAATTTCTTTATATATCGACATAATTTGGGTATGTATGTCGACATACAACAGTAATTTTTCCAATTTTTTAATTTTAAAAGTTAAATAGACAGCAAGTGTCTATATAATTCCAACAAACTTTCACCCATTTAAATACCTCCTAAGACCAAAGAATCATTTGTTTCAAGTCTCTTTCTTCTTCCTTTTCATGCCTAAACTCTAATAAAAATTAATGGCTTCTCCCATGCAAAAACTAACCAAAAACCTCGAACAAACTCTTGAATCATTCAAGAACATTCTTTTTTTTCATCCTTAGTAACCATAGATACTTAGACTTGAGTCAAATGCAGATGATCAAGGAGCATGAAAGGCATTTTAACACGATTCGATTGATGATTCCTGCCTTGAACCAAGAAGAAACTACGATCAATCCAAAGTGTACCATCAACAAATATGACGAAGATTGGGATGCGACCAAAGCGGTGTAATAGCCCTAATTTTTGACAACATTGCTCATGAGATTTAATTAGATAAATAAAATATAATAATGATGATAAGGAGAGCAAGGTTTGAATAAATTTTATTGGGTCATGCTTAATAATAAGATAAACGGGCTTCAAGATGGTTTAATGGTTAATTAAAATACACATGGGCATATTAGTAAATTAACCAATTAATTATACATGGCTATAACTTCTTATTTTTTTCATTCACATTCATTTTATTTTCTCAAATCAAAATAAACTCAAAACCCTAATAGAGCCAGCCATTACCAAAGAGGAAAGGAAGATTTTTTATTTTAAAACTAAAGATCAAGCTAGGAAGGATTAATCAACAACAAATCTCAAGTTTCTTATCAAATCTAAGTTGAATAATAATTTATTCCATCTCCTTTTGGTTTCTATAATCCTATGACTTCGGATTTATGTTTTATTTCATTTCTATGAAATTTGGATGATGACATGCTTAAATTATGAATTGTTTGATTTAAACAATTATTTTATATATATAATTTGTATGGTTTTTTGGGTAAAACCGTGAGATATTGACTTTGAAATGCCATGAAAAATAATTTGTTAAGTAAAATATAATTTGGAGATAGGTTTTAACTTTTAAAATTTTCCAAGCCATGGAAATTTTATTATGAATTTTTGATGGAAAATATGATACGATTGGGTTAAATATTTATTTTGTGAATTTCATAAAGAAATTAGGTCTAAAATTTTAATATGTTTTATTACATGATTAATTTGAATTTATGTGACTTTGGGATTTTTCCCAATTGATTTACTAAGGGAAATAAATTATTTAAAAGAGGGGCTTTTCTACAAATGTTTGATATAGGTTATTTGAAAAGATTTTTAACGTTTAAATCCTTTAATTTAGGATCTGAATAAATGCAGTAGTTTCAGAAGTAAAGAAAATAAAAGGTTATATGGAAGCTAATCAGAGTTTTACAACTAGGCAAGTTGTTAAGAAAAGTAACTCAAAGTGGCAATAATTTAGCCTTAAATCAGAAAAAGCTTCTTCGCCTTTAATGGAAAATACCTTTCGAATCCCTTGGTTCCGCCCCATCATAGTCGAAACCATCACTGTTGAAATCATCATAAATGAAACCAATCCACATGGTATCTCTTGGAAGATATGTAGTGGATCGGAAGATGGGCGAAAGCGAAGGGTAAGCTTTCCATGGGGTCGAAACCTTGTTTTTTTTCATAAGTTAAATCCTTGCCTTGTTTTATTTAAAAGTATTTGACTTATTCGAAACGTTTGTTTTCGAAGGATAGCACTTGTTTTTACCTTACACCATACCTTTTTCCTAATTGTTTTTAAAAGGGGTTGGGGTTTCGAAGGAGAGAGAGTCGAAAGGGGGTTACGTCGCAGACCTTCGAAGTTTAAGTTTTAAAGTCTTTTGCTTTCGAACTAGATGGCTCTGACACCATTAGTTTTTGCCAATTCTAATTTTTGTTGATTTCGAAAGAGATACTTTCGCATATAAACAATTTATCCCAATGTTGATTTTAAAGAAGTAAACCCAATGCTATCGAAAGGGGTACTTTCATATGTTTTGAAACTTTATGTTTTAAAAGATGACTTAATACTTCCAAAAGGTACCAATGGTTTTGAAAGAGAATATTTTCCAAGTGTTTAGAAAGGTATGTATACTATGTTTTCAAAAGAAGTCTTTGCTTTCGAAGAGGCTATCCAGGGTTTCGAAAGAGGTGTTTTTATGATTTTAAAACACAACCCTGTCTCAATTTTAAAAGTAATAACCGTGGCATAAATAAAGATTTTGAAATGTTATTCACTTTGTTATTAACCCATAACTATGTTTTGAGGAATGGGTAGAATAACCAGTTAGGTTGACCCGGTGGTGAATATAACTTAACAGATGTTAAAAAATAATTAAAGATATTGGAAGGGGCCAATAGGTTTGTAGTAATCCCATGAAAACTGTTGACACTGGCAGGGGCCAGTAGATTTGTAGTCAGCCCATGAAAACTATGATTTTATACTGGCAGGGGCCAGTAGGTTTGTAGTTATCCCATGAAAACTATATTTGGATTAAGGTATTGGCAGTCGGCCAATAGGTACTTAGCCATCCCATGAAAACTAGGATAAGAACTATGATATTGGAGTTACAAATAGGTTCTTAGTAATCCCATGAAAACTAAGTAATTGGACAGATAGTCTATAAACATTTAACAGGTTAATAGTAACCCTAGAAACTATAATTGAGACAAATATTCAGAACGAATGGGGGATGGGTAATCCAGATTTGATTTACTCGTTTTGCATATCATCATAATACTTTGAAATACTATACTTATAACCATTGTGGATGCAGGAAGCACAATATATGGTTTTGTAAATGCTTTGGGGATACTAGTGAGGGAAAAACACATTCCGTTGAGCGGCATGGTCTCACTAGACATTAAAATGGTTTGAGATGGTAGAATATTATTCATACCTGGCTTTTTGTCTGACTCAAAGTTTTTGTTTTCCATTAGTCTCTTGGGATCTCGATTGATTTTTGAGTAGATTGAGAGTTAGAGGTTTTCAGGTTTTTCTCTTAGACGAATAAAGCTTCAGGAGGCGTGCATGAGGTAGATAGTTATTTAAAGTTATTTTATTTCCACTATGTGTTTGATTGTAAAGGCAAACTATTTTAATTCCTTAGTATGTACTCTGATCAACCAAAGGGCCATCTTCATATGTCGCTCTTGGCATATTTTGTTATTATATGTTATCTGAACGTGGTCTACGACTGGGATTACGTAATCAATTTGAAATGGAATGTGGAATTTATTTGTTGTTTAAAATTCTTCCATATCCTTATGTTTCTGTGCATCAATGTATCTAATATCACCGTATTTTACCATTCGCCAAGAATTAATAACTTTGGATGATTGCAACATCTGTAGCCATTAGTATTGGGCCTCCTAGTAGGGGGTTGTTATAAGTTGGTATCAGAGCATAGGTTTATGAAACTTAAAAAGAAACTTAAACCTAAAAGATTTATCAAACATAATCCAATGAATCAGATAATAAGATTGGTGTTTGAGATAATGCTATAGTAACATACTTGTATTTTCTATATATAGTTCTATATATAAGTATGTATCCCCTATTCTCTTAGACCATTCTTTGTATCTTACTAAGGCTCATACGTAGATTTACGAGAACGGAGATATGGAAGCAGGAAACGGAATAGGAGATCTCGGTGGAGGAAGCACCACAACTAATGGAAATTCTCGACCCACTACTAGGAGAAACTTGAGTCGACTGACTAATGCTAGTAACCAAATTGCTGAAGCCACTATGGGTACTGGAAATCTGACCGTAGATATAAGGGCGATGTCTCGGTTCTTAGCCGGCTTGATGCAAGATGGTGCTGCTTTGGAGTTGCTATAAATGGAGGAGGAGCAAATGTTGTGGCTCCAATTGGAAATATTGCTTTGTCGAATAGGATTACACCATTTTGGGTGGGAAGCCATTCTTGGGAACGAAGAGTGCCATAGAAGTTGAGAATTGGTCGTTGCATTGCGAGCAAATATTTACTGATTTGGCTTTGAATGATGGACAAAAGAGGAGGTTGGCCTTTAGGTAGTTGTAGGGGTCAACACTGCATTGGTGGAACAGAGTCCTACCGGAGTTTCGGAAGAACAGTTAACTTGGAATGATTTTAAGACGAGATTTGAGCAAAAGTTTGTATCTAAGTTTGCCAAGTCCGAGCTGATGAGGAAATTTATGGATTTAGTGCAAGGAGAACTGTTCATACTTGAGTATGTTACTAAGTTTGAAGAGCTGTCTACATATGGAAATGCCCTTATAGATACCGACATCAAAATGAATGATAACTTCATTCAAGGAATAAGGCTCGAACTTGCTAGAATGACCATGACACATGTCCGTGATCCTTGTAATATGGTGGTGGAGATGGCTATTTGCCATAAGGAGTTGCTTGCTGATTTAGCTAAAGAGAAGTCAGTGGAAACCTAGGGTTCTTAAGGGAAGAAGAGGAAATTCTTTA
Organism: Allium cepa; assembly: GCA_030765085.1. Classification (NCBI taxonomy): domain Eukaryota; kingdom Viridiplantae; phylum Streptophyta; class Magnoliopsida; order Asparagales; family Amaryllidaceae; genus Allium; species Allium cepa. Next base: position 948,526,998 of record CM060934.1, on the reverse strand, counting down.
AAAAGAAGGGGACCTAGAAGTGGGATACTGCCAAGAAGTCAAAAGCTAAAGTTGTTTGCTATAAGTGTGACAGGAAGGGTCATTTTTCTAAATAATGTCGACTAGGGAATGGGAGGAAAGCCACATTTAAGAAGAATGTGAAATGTTTCAATTGTGATCAAGTTGGGCATTACAAGAATTAGTGTCCAAATCCAATTAGGGATGACAAAGGAAAAGTTTTTGCAATAGGACCAACTAGGCCTACTACAGGAGATAAGGGAAAAACTGTGATGGAAAGTACGATTTTGATTCAAAGTATTTTAGTCAGAGCACTTTTTGATACCGATGCATCACATTTATTTATATCTCAGTGTTTGGTTGATAAATTATGCTTAGAACCCACCTACCTTATTACTTCCTTAAGGGTTGCAAATCCTATAGAAGGGTATGCAACTCTAGGGTTAAGATGTGACCGGTTAGAACATGATTTTTTATTTGCATGCAGTTTGTATGTTATTGATTACATACATTTCGAGATAATTTTGGGAATGGATTGGTTAGGTAGGTATGATGCTAGAATATGTTGTCATGATAGAGAGATATCACTGAGACACCCTGATAGTTATATTGGAGTGATATTCTATAGAGAATACTGACTGGAGTGTTAGTGCTATTCTTAATGCCATGGAGGTAGGAAATGTTGAGTTAAGTCAGGTTTTGGGTAGTAAGAGAATTTCAAGATGTCTTTGAGCCAGTCACTGGATTACCCCCTAGAAGAACTGTTGAGTTTAGAATAGATCTTGTGCTCGGAGCTGAATATGTGAGTAGACCACCTATTAGAATGACACCAACTGAGATGATGGAATTGAAGGTGCAACTAGTGGATCTAGAAGAAAGGGATTTTATGAAACCAAGCAGTTCGCCTTGGAGAGCGGCCGCGGTGTGCGTAAAGAAACCAGATGGGTCGTTGAGCATGTCTATTGACTAACGTAAGTTAAACGAAAGGACAATTAAGAATAAGTGTCCTTTGCCAAGAATAGATGATCCGTTCGATCAGTTGAGTGGAGTCAAAGTGTTTTCCCGGCTGGATTTGGGGATAGGTTTCCATCAGTTAAGAGTGGTGGACGACAGTATTGCTTTAACAGTTCGAACTAGATATGGTTCGTATGAGTTGTTGGTGATGCCATTTGGATTGACGAATGCTCCTATTTTCTTCGTAGATTTGATGAAATGGATTTCTGAGAGTACTTAGATAGGTTTGTACTAGTGTTCATAGATGACATTCTAGTGTGCTCTAAGGATGAGAGAGAGCATGAAGTTCATCTTAGAGTAGTACTTGAAACATTAGGCAAAATCACCTAAAGGCTAAGTTTACCGAGTATCATTTCTAGAAGAAAGAGGTAAAGTTTCTTAGTCACATGGTTTCAGAGAAATAATGTCACTCGATCCAGATAAGATCGAAGCTATGAGTAATTGAAAGTGGCCAGAGATAATGAATGAGGTCAAAAGTTTTCTTGGAATTGCTGACTACTACTGGAGATTCATTAAGGATTTCTCGCAGGTAGCAGCACCTTTAACTAAGCTGGTCAGGAAGGAAGTGAGATTTTTTTGGTCCAACAAATGTGAGGAGGCATTCCTTAAGTTAAAGCATTTGTTGGCTAATGCACCAGTGTTAATAGTTCCAGATGGAAACCAAGGATTGGTGGTGTATACTGATGCGTGTGGAACTAGATTAAGAGCGGGGTTAATGTAGAGTGATAAAGTCATTGCCTACGCTTCTAGGCAGCTTAGACTGCATGAGGTTAGATATCCTACTCATGATTTTGAATTTACAGCTGTAATCTTTGCATTGAAGATTTGGAGACATTATCTCTTAGGTGAGAGATTTGAGCTTTATACCGATCATAAGTCTTTACAGTATTTATTCTCTCAGCAGGAGTTGAATACGAGACAACGGAGGTAGCTGGAATTTTTATCCGCTTATGATTTCGGTATAGAATATACATCAGGAAAAGGTAGTAAGGTAGCAAATGCTCTTAGTAGAAAACATCAGAATGTAGTGTTAGCTATGTTGACAGAGTGGAAAGATTTGGAGGCATTGGCCAGTGGTGGTGTGCAGTTAAGATCAACTGCTGGTTCTAGTCAGAGTTCTGCCAGATTATCTTGTTTGGAAGTCCGACCCGTATTGACTAAGAGGGTTGCTTCTAAATAGAAGGAGGATCCAGTAATAGCTGAGAAGATCAGGAAACTTGAGGTTGGAATGGAGATCAATGATTTAAAATATTTCAGCCTTGACCAGAAATAATGGCTAAGAAAAAAAGGAAGGTTGTGTGTTTCGAATGTGGAGGACTTAAGGAAGGAAGTACTTGGAGAATGCCATCGATCCAAGTTTACGATTCATCCTGGAGGAACCAAATATATCATTTTTATGAAGAGGAGCTTCTATTAGGAAGGCATGAAGAGGGATGTTGGCTTGTGGGTTAGAGAGTGCGCAAACTGTCAACAAGTAAAAGCTAAACATCAAAAGCCCGGTGGTTTTGCTTCAACTTTTAGAGATTCCAGTTTGGAAATGGAATTCGATATCTATGGATTTTATAGATAGGTTTTCAATGTCAAATAGAGGTAATGAAAGTATATGAGTTATAGTGGACAGGTTGACTAAGAGTGCCCATTTCATTCTAGTTAAGTCAACCAGGACGACACCTGTTTTAGCAAAGCTGTTCCTAAAGAACATAGTTAGACTGCATGGAGTTCCTAGCAGTATAATCGGTGATAGAGATGCATTGTTCGGTAGTGAATTCTGGAAGAGTCTATAGGAAGTGTTGGGTACCAAGCTTAATATGAGTACTGCATATCACCCTCAGACAGATGGGTAGAAAGAGAGAGTCAACAAAGTACTCGAGGATTTATTGAGAGCTTATGTATTGGAATCTAGATTATCTTGGAAAGATCGCCTACATATGGTTGAGTTTTCCTATAATAATAGTTATCGGACTAGTATAAGAATGGGCCGTTTGCAGCTTTGTATGGAAGGCCATGCAAATCACAAGCATGTTGGTTGGAGACCAGAGACAGATTAGTCTTAGGTCCAGATTTGGTAAGAGAGGCGTCAGAGAAAATTGAGTTAATCCGAGGTAGGTTGAAGGAAGCTCACTCCAAATAGAAGAGTTACGTAGATAAGAGACGTAAAGACCTAGAATTCTCGGTTGGGGATAAGGTTTTCATAAAGTATCATCTATGAAGGGTGTGGTAGGATTTGGGAAGTCAAGGAAGTTAGCCCAAAGATATGTAGGTCTATTCCAGAGTATAAAGAGGACTGGAAAGCTCGCATACAGAATAGAGTTGCCAAGCAGTTTGGCAGGCGTCCATAATGTATATCATGTATCTCATCTTTACAAGTATGTGCATGATCCAGAGACTACTATCCCTCCGACAGGGTTGGATGACTTAGTAGTAGAGCTTAATATGACTTTTGTTAGGCAACCAGTTTAGTTGTAGCTAGAGTTGAGAAGAGATTAAGGAACAAGACAGTCAAGTTGGTAAAAGTTCGGTGGAGCGACAACGAGAAGGATTGTACTTCGAAGATATAGGACAGAATAGAGATACGTATCCTAATCTACTTTAAGGGTATGTCTGTATTAGATTTGTATAGATAATTGTTAGTCAGTTAGACTAGTATGGTTGTTAGGAGTTGTTATAGATTATTTCTACGTTTAGTAATTAGTCCTTAGTGAATTTCAAGGCGAAATTCTTTAAGTGGGGGGGCCTAATTTTTGACAATATTCTTCAGGAGATTTGATAAATCAAATAGAATAATGATGATAAGCAGATTGAGACTTGAATAAATTATATTGGGCCGTGCTTAATAATATGGTAAACAGATTTTAAATTGGTTTATTGGTTAATTAAACTACACATGGCATATTAATAAATTAACCAATAAATTATACACAGCTATAACTTCTCATTTTGTCCATTCACATTCATTTTATTTTCTCAAATCAAAATAAACTCAAAATCCGAATAGAGTTGGAAATTACTAAAGAGGAAAGGAAGAAATTTTTTATTTTTAGAATTTTCCAAGCTCTGGAAATTTTATTATGAATTTTTGATGGAAAATATGATACGATTGGATTAAATATTTATTTTGTGGATTTCGGGAAGAAATTTGGTCTAAAATTTTAATATGTTTAATTACATGATTAAATAGAATTTATAATAATTTTGGGATTTTTCCCAATTGACTTACTAAGGGAAATAATTTATTTTAAAAGAGGTGCTTTTCTGCAAATGTCGGATTTAGGTTATTTGGAAAGGTTTTTAACGTTTAAATACTATAATTTAGGATCTGAATAAATGCAGCAGTTTCAGAAGTAAAGAAACTAAAAAGTTTTATGGAAGCCAATCAAAGTTTTACAACTAGGCAAGTTGTTAAGAAAAGATTACTTAAGGTTGCTATAATTCAGCCTTTAATCAGAAAAAGGTGCTTCGCCTTTAATGGAAAATACTTTTTGACTCCCTTGGTTCCGCCCCAATCACTGTCGAAACCATCATAAATGGAACCAATCCACATGGTATCTCTAGGAAGATACGTAGTGGATTAGAAGATAGGCGGAAGCGAAGGGTAAGCTTCAGATGAGGTCGAAACCCTGTTTTGTTTTCATAAGTTAAATCCTTGCCTTGTTTTATTTAAAAGTATTTTACTTAGTCAAAATGTTTGTTTTCAACGGGGTGTTTTTTTAGTTTTCAAAGCTGGTTGCCATGTTAATACTAAAGTACTAGCTTTCGAAGGGGATTCCTTTTTCTTTAAACAAAATCTTTCAAAAGGGATTGGTTTCGACCTAGTCGAAGCCTAGCTGCTACTCTACATTTTGACCATGTTGACCAGTAATGCTTTCAAAGGGTGCACGTGTTTTTACCTTAAACTAGACCTTTTTACTAATTGTTTTTGAAAGGGGTTGCGGTTTCGAAGGAGAGAGAATTAAAAAGGGGTTTTGACTCAGACCTTCGAAGTTTTAATTTTAAAGTCTTTTGCTTTCGAACTAGATGGCTCTGACACCATCAGTTTTTCCCAATTCTAGTTTTTATTGGTTTCGAAAGAGACACTTTCTTATATAACCAATTTAGCCCAATGTTGATTTTAAAGAAGTAAACCTAATTCTTTCAGAAGGGGTACTCTTGTATGTTTTGAAGCTTTAAGTTTTAAAATATGACTTAATAGTTTCGAAACGTAACAACGGTTTCAAAAGAGGATATTTTCCAAGTGTTCAGAAAGGTATGTATACCATGTTTTGAAAAGAAGTCTTTGCTTTCTAAGAAGGCTATCCAGGGTTTCGAAAGAGGTATTTTTATGATTTCAAAACACAACCCAGTCTCAATTTTAAAAGTAATAATCATGATATAAATAAAGATTTTGAAATTTTATTCACTTTATTATTAACTCATAACTGTATTTTGGGGAAAGGGTAGAATAACCAATTAGGTTGACCCGGTAATGAATATAATTTAACACATGTTTAAAAAAAAAAATTAAAGATATTGGTAGGGGCTAGTAGGTTTGCAGTAAGTCCATGAAAACTGTATGATATTGGCAGGGGTCAATAGGTTCATAGTTAGCCCATGAAAACTATGATTTGATACAGGCAGGGGCCGGTAGGTTTGTAGTTAGCCCATGAGAACTATATCCGTATTAAGATATTGGTAGTCAGCCAATGGGTTCCTAGTCAACCCTATTGGAAATGCGGATTGTGGATCTTAAGATTGGAATAACACTAAAGGGGGAGAATAGTGTTAAATGGATTTTATGGAATTTTTTAAATCTTTTCAAATTAAACGCATACAGATGCAATTTCACAAACACAAAGACAATAATAGAATCAAAGACAGATGCAAATAGTAAACGAAAGCGGTAAAGGAAAGAACACACCAAAATTTTATACTGGTTCGGAGTTACCCTACATCCAGTCCTACATAATTTCTTGTGCAGATTTCTTTTCAAATATAATGTCGATGTTACAATATTGATTTCAAGGCCACGAGATACACCCTCATGTCTTAGATTCTAGGGAAGACTCTCTTGATTTAACCAGGCTACAAGATTCCTAATTGATTTATGGGCTATGATTACACCCAGTTGATTTACGGACCAAAATCACACTGAACAGCACTTAGATCCTTGGGAGAGAGTGGCAGAGAATCAAACTAGAGATGATCGAGTTTGATTCGCTTAGAATTTCGGTAGAGTTTTGTAAAGCATTTGAAAGATAAGAGAATATTTGAGTGGAGAAGAAGGTTTGGAGAAATGAAGCAAAACTAAATATTCGTTGAAAACAACTGATATTTATAGGAGAACAACGATCATGTCCATCCGTAAAAGGTTATGACGAATAGACACTTATTTTGAAAATTTAAATTTTGAATTCTACGGCTACCATGTCGACTTGGAGGGATGAGGGATGTCGACATGCCTATGTTATTTCTGAAAATAGATTTTTCTTTAAAATGATTTCTATTCTAAAACTTGTCAAAACAATTTCCTAACTTTGTAAACCATTTTGAATATAGTTTAAACTTATAAAAGAGTTTTAGAAAGTAATATTATAATATATAGTCTATAATATAAAAATAATATTAAAAACTAAGTTTAAATTTCTTTAAAATATATTAAAGCTAAAATATTAAAATCAAGAGATAGTTTAAAATATGAGATGCTTTTGATATTAATATGATTAAAAATAATTTTTGAATTAAGGCTAAAATATTTAAATTGATAGAGATGACTTTAAAAACATAGTTTTGGAAAAATAAATCATTTTGAAAATTTCGTGGATTCCATTCCACTAGAGAAGGTCGTGGGTTCCATCCCAGTAAAGAAATCGTGGGTTCCATCCCACTATTAAAGCGTAAAGGTGGATTTCATTCCACAATTAAAATCTGAATAAAGATTTAAGTGCTATTATGAAGTTTTAACATAAATCTAGACTCTGTTAGTTATCTTGATATCTTAAACTCTTGATACTCATGAGTCTCCAGTCTTGATTTCTTCAATCTTAAATTCATTAATCTTGAATCTCTATACTCAGTCTTGAATCTTTATACTGTACAGTCTTCATTCTTAGTACCTGCATATATATGTATATATATCCTGCATATACATATATATCTAGACAATAATATTAGTATTTATATTTTATAACAAGTCCTAAGGTTGTTGTCATTAAAACCTTCATCTTAGGAACTAACAATCTCCCCCTTTTTGATGATGACAACCTAATTTTATAAAATATACTCCACCAAACTCTGGTTCTACTCTGACTCCTCCTTATTCCAACAACTACTAGCTCCCCTTAATTCAATCCTAGCTAACCTATTTTATAGTTCTCCCCTTTTGTCATCAATAGAAACTCATCCTAAACTAATCTTATACTATAGCATTGTATAGGATAATAACACAGTATAGTAGAATATAAATGAGAAGATAATAATATGAATAAAATATAGTAAGGTAAATGTGAAAGATATGAAAATTTCAAACATAATCAATCAATATATACATCATGTTCTTATCAAACCACACCATGTCCAATCATTTATTACACACCATATTCAAATCAATCCAAGCCATACCAAATCAGATCAAACCTAACAATTCAAACCAAATCAAAGTAAATCAAACCACATACGTCAAATTAAACACTTCTTGGAACTTGAACCCATCCTTCTTCACTGAAGATAGGATCTGCTTTATAGCATCCCATTTTTCCTTATCTTTGTTCAGAGTTCCTTTTGGATTCGCTTCAAGTTCTTCTTTGTTAAGGGCTGAGATCATCCATCGAATGGGATCGAAATGCCTTTCTTGTTCTTTTATCATATGTATTTGGCTAAATTCTAAGTGACTTGATTACGAAGGATAAAAGTAAGTATGTTCTTGAAGGATTTGAGAGTTTCTTCAAGATTCTCACTTAGATTATGAACATGGGAGGCCATTTTTGATAAAATATGAAGAAATTCAATAGAAAATAAAGAGAATTGAAAGTTTGCATTTTTCTAGAAGTAACAAGTATTTGAGTAGTTAGAAAGTCGTTTAAAATGAAAACACACAAGATAGTTATGTCAATTTCAATTTCAAAATAAAAAACATTTTCTGGCCGTTAAATGTTGACATGGAGGGTGGGGGGATGTCGACATGCCCCTATTAATTTTGGCATTTGTTTCTTTATATTATATATAAGTATATATATGCGAACTTATATTATATAATAATAAGCATTCCAAAGATATTTTAGAGCTAATAAACAGAAATAAAATATTTTCATTGATAAGTTTTGTAAACATTACATAAACGATACATAACATTAACTAAACAGAGGTACAAACTAATACAACATGGCATGAAACTAGTATTGTTTAGAGGATGATGAAGATGATGATAATACAAGCTTGTGATGCACTTTCCCAAAGAACAAGTTCATTTTGGTGGAAATCTTGTCCAACTTTTTACTAATGGATCTTTTGAGAATCCGTTGATTTTCCCCGATAATCTTTTGGCTCTTGAGAAGCATTTTGTCAGATGGATTGTTAGGAGTGATCGGGTATTCAATGCTTTCCGATGAAGTCTCTTCCTCTTCCTCTCCTTCTTTTTCAATTTCCATCTTCTCCCCTTCTTTCTCCTCCTCTTCTTCTTTCGTCTCTTCATGAGTAAATCTCTGATCCTTTTCTATAAGTGTTTCATATGGATGAAACATCAATGGAATTTTCATGAGAGAGATGTTAGCATGGTTAAACACTTTTCTAGAAACGAACTCCTCCTTCTTATAATCAACATCAAAGTAGTTAAAAATCCGAATGAGATAAATCCCATGATATAAAGTGTTTTCACCTAAAGTAAAAAATTTGGGACGAAGTTCATCCAAAATCACTTGCATTCAACTAATGTCATAGTGCCAAAAAATAGCAAAACGAGCCTTACAAACTGTTAAAGTAGGGTGATTGAAAGTTCTCGATCTTGGAGTTATGGTATGTTGCAAAAGAAGGTTTACAATTCTAGCATTAGGACGGAAATTTCTATTGTAAACTCAAAGTTATGATCTCCTTCAAAAATGTGATGAAATGTCTCACAATCATGTTCATCAATTTGAAAATCCGAAAGATCCATTCCCATATATTTACAACTAAGAATGTTACCAAAAATCTCACTATTTAAAATAATACGCGTTCCTTTGACGCTACTTCACACTTCCCCTTCATTTTCTTCGTAAAAAACATGATTCAAATTTGCATAAAACATTTTGACAAGATTCGGATAACAAACAAAATCATTTTTAGAATCTTCAATTAAGCTAAGAATTTGATTCTCTTCAAGAAGAACATTGATTTCATAGGGAGAAAAATCATTAATTTTCTGTATAGACCTTTCCAAAGTTTACATGGCTTATGTTTGTAGAGGAACTCTTTGGTGGCCTTAGACAGTCTAATGGTGGATGGAGTGCTTGAGGAAGCCATTTTTGAAGAAAGTAGAGAGATTGAGAGTTTGAAAAAGAGTTTAAATTTTGAAATGAAAGTGAAAAGATAGGATATAGTTAAGAAGATAAATAGATATCTAAGAGTCGTGTTCTCTGGTCAAGAGACACCTTTTCAGAGCTTTAGAGTTGGAAAAAGGATGGAGGGAAATTCAAAGTTTTGAATTCAAATTTGAATTTCAAATTTTTAAAGGGATGTCAACATGGGGTAGGGTCATGTCGACATAGGTCCCTTAAATCATGTGACTTATTTAACATATATATATATATATATATCCTATAATCTAATTTATATTTTATCTGAAATAATATTAAATATAATAACATTTTAATATTACTATTTTAATGTTAAAATAGTATTATTTTGAAAATCAAAACTTTAAATTCAAATAACAAGCAATTTTAAAACATGAAAAAAAATCAAACATTCAAACAAGCAATTTTAATCAATATAATTTAAATGCATACCTATTTTTAGATCCATATTTTTGAGATCATCGGATTCTTGAATAGCTGTAAAGCACATGTTTGAATTTTTCGTCTCTGGATCTTTATCACTAGAGGATGAGTCTGAATCGTCCAGTGTTGCAATATATGCTCTCTTTCTTTTCTTTGATGAATCGTTACTTAGAGAAATTTTTTGTTTATACGGATGCAAGCGATCTCTTTTTAAGTGGTCTAGCTCATCACAATTGTAGCATCTACCGTTGTTTTGAGTTTCATTATTGTTTCGAGAATTCTTGTGATCGTTTCTCTTGTACTTGTTCATCTTTCTGTATTCAAGAAACTTTCTAAAATCCCTTGTCATCAAGGCTATTTCTCCATCGTCATTATTGTTTGAGTCTGAACCATCTGTTATTGCATTGAACGCTATTGAATTCATATTTTAGGCCTTGCTTTCTCTTCTCCCTTGCATTTGTACTTCAAACAACAACAAATTCCCAATTAATTTTTTACTTTTCAGAGTACTAATATCATTAGCCTCTTCAATTGCTAGAGTCTTCTGATCCCATTTCAGAGTGAGTGAATTCAGAATTTTTCTAACTTAATCTTCTTCGGAAAAGTTCTTTCCAAATGCAATTAGTGAGTGCACAATGTCTTGAAACCTACTGTACATGTCTGAAATGGACTCATTTGGATTCATCTTGAATAATTGAAACTGATTGGTCAAGATAGATATTTTGGTCTCTTTAACTTTGCTTGTTCCTTCATGAGTAACTTGAAAAGTTTTCCAGGTCTCATCTGCAGACTTATAGATAGAAACTATATTAAACTCGTTCTTATCAAGTGAACAAAATAGAATATTCATGGCTTTGGAATTGTTTTGTGCAACAGTCTTTTGCTCATCAGTCCACTATGCAAAAGCAGTTGTAGGTTCAACGTACTCAGTTTGTGTGATATAACAAGTGTCAATCCTATTGATTATAAATAGATTTTCATCCTACATGCCCAATATGCATAGTTATTGACATTAAAAATTGGTGGTATGGCAGTAGACTGACCCTCTACAAATGAACTAGTGATAATGTTGACATTACTAGTGTTGGCAGCCATTTGAAAAATTTTCAAAAATCAAAGTACGAAAAGTTTGAAAACCAATGCTCTGATACCAAATATTACAAAATGCAGATTATGGATCTTAAGGCTAGATTAAAACTAGAGGGGGTGTATAGTGTTTAATGGATTTTATGGAATTTTTGAAATCTTTTCAAATTAAACACATATAGATGCAATTTCACAAACACAGAGACAATTACAGAATCAGACATAGATGCAAATGGTAAATGAAAGCAGTAAAAGGAACATCGGAATTTTATACTAGTTCAGAGTTACCCTACATTGTGTCCTACATAATTTCTTATGCATATTTCTTTTCAAATATAATTTCGACATTACGACCTCGATTCAAGGCTACGAGATACACCCTCATGTCTCCGAGTCCAGGACAAACCCACTTGATTTAACCAGGCTACAAGATCACCTAATTGATTTATGGGCTATAATCACACCCAATTGATTTACGAGTCACAATCGCACCGTTTCCAATCACACTTTGATAAAGAGAGACTCGATACACTTCTTTGATTACAAATGATCCTATAAATCTGAATAGCACTGAGACCTTTGAGAAAGAGTGGCAGAGAATCAAATTAGAGATGATTGAGTTTGATTCACTTAGTATTTTGGCAGAGTTTTGTAAACCATTTGAAATCTAAGAGAATATTTGAGTAGAGAAGAAGGAGTGAAGAAATGAAGAAAAACTAACTTAAAATTCGTTGAAAACAACTGGTATTTATAGGAGAACAACATCTTGTCCATTCGCAAAAGGTTATGATGAATAGACACTTCTTTTGAAATTTTGAATTCTACGACTACCATGTCGACATGGAGGGATGAGGGATGTCGATAGGCCTATGTTATTTTTGAAAATAGATTTTTCTTTAAAATGATTTCTATTCTAAAACTTGTCAAAACAATTTCTAAACTTTGTAAAGCATTTTAAATATAGTTTAAACTTATAAAAGAGTTTCAAAAAGTAATCTTAAAATATATAATCTACAATATAAAAGTAATATTAAAAACTAAGTATAGATTTCTTTAAAATATTTTAAAGCTAAAATATTAAAATCAAGAGATATTTTAAAAAACAAGCGATGATTTTGAAATTCATATGATTAAAAATAGTTTTTGAATTAAGGATAAAATATTTAAATTGGTAGAGATAAATTTAAAAAGATAGTTTTGAAAAAATAAATCATTTTGAGAATTTCATGGATTCCATTCCACTAGAGTTGGTCGTGGGTTCCATCCCACTAAAGAGGTCATGGGTTCCATCCCACTATTAAAGCGAGAAGTTGGATTCTATTCCACAATTAAAATCCGAATAAAGATTTTAGTGCTATTATGAAGTTTTAACATAAATCTAGAATCTATTACTTACCTTGATATCTTGAACTCTTGATACTCATGAGTCTTCAGTCTTGATTTCTTCAATCTTGAATTCATCAGTCTTGAATCTCTATACCTGGTCTTAAATCTTTATACTGTACAGTCTACATACTTTATACCTAAATATATATATATATACCTTGCATATAATTATATATCTAGACAAGAATATTAGTATTTATATTTTATAACAAGTCCTAAAGTTATTGTCATTAAAACCATCATCTTGGGAACTAACAAGCCCATGAAAACTAGAAGAAGAAATATGATATTGGACTTACCAATAGGTTCTTAGTGATCCCATGAAAACTAAGTAATTGGACGGATAGCCCACAAACATTTAACAGATTAATAGTAATCCTAGAAACTATAATTGAGACAGATAGTCAGAATGAATGGGGGGATGTTAATTCAGATTTGATTTACTTATTTTGCATATCATCATAATACTTTCAAATATTATGTTTATAACCATTGTGGATGCAGGAAGCACAGTACATGGTTTTGTAAATGTTTAAGGGATACTAATGAGGGGGAAACCCGTTCCGCAAAGCGGTGTGGTCTCACTAGATATCAAAACAATTTGCGATGGTAGATTATTATTCATACCAGGTTTTTTGTTTGACTCGATGTTTTTGTTTTCCCCGTAATATCTCGGGTTCTCAATTGATTTTAAGTAGGTTGAGAGTTAAAGATTTTCAGGTTTTTCTCTTTGATGGATAAAGGTTCCGGTGGCATGTAGGGGGCAGATGGTTATTTAAAATATTTTCAATTTTTAAAAAGAGTATGTCGACATACTCTCTCTCTCTCTATATGTGTGTGTGTGTGTGTGTGTGTGTGTGTGTGTATGTCTGGTCAATTTTTTTAAAATTAAAATTTCAAAGGAGCCATCTTTTCATCATATCTCTTCTTAAATGGATATGACCGTTATACCTCTGTAAATACCAGACTTCCAAATGAATTTTTCATCATCGTTTTCTTATTCATCTCTCCTCCTTTCGCTTTCTCATTTTCTAAATTCAAATATATCCAAACTCTGCCCAAATTCAACCAGAATCAAAATCAATCATCACTAGTTTGATTCTCCTTCATCTACTCTCTGATTTCTCTCATATTTTTCACTCAAACCAAGATCAAAGTATTACTCAAGAGATATAGAATCAACTGTAATCAAGATCGAAGATCTGAGTCTATTAAACTCTCTCAAATCATATTGTTATACTTGTGGGTGTGATTGTAACCTGTAAAATCAATTGGGTTTGTTTATAGCCCAGAAATCAAGTGACTCCACCCAGAGGTCAGAATTCTAAAGGGTGTCTCTCATAGCCTTGAAATCGAGATTGTATTTGCATTTACTAGTTGAAAAGAAATATGTACAAGGAATTGTGCGAGATTGGATGTAAGGTAACTTTGAACCAGTATAAAATTCTGATGTGTTCTTTCCTTTTTACTTTTACCACATTTACTTTTATCTAAATTTTGATTTTGTGATTGTTAATTATATCATTCCAGGTAGAATCTTAAAGAATTTCAAAAACATTCATATAATACATTAAACACTGTTCACCTCCCTCATCACTCTAGTGTTAATTTAGTTTTAAGGTCCCTATTCCGCTGATTCACGGCCCCTTAGTACCCCCAACAGTCATAAGTAATACATTATCAAAATTTGGAGAGCGTTACGTACTTTAGTCTCAATGGACATATCGATATTCTATCTTAATACATCTTGAGTAGGAATAATTAAAACGGTATACTTATTTTCATTGTGATAAATTACTTATGGTTACAACACTTTGTAACTAAATTAATTGATATGTAACATGTCATATTAAGTATGTAATAGAAAGAAAACACCTTTGATTTCAAACAATATTGGTTATCGAGTTAGATATATGTAACAAATTACATAATTTCCCTTAGGTTACATCCCTAAATCTATTAACAAACACATATTTCCTCTGCATTTTGATTTAAATTCAAACTATTTGATTCTTCTATCAAAATATTTGCTTAATTCTGATGCTTGTCAAAAAATACTATTGTATTAGTTGTTGGATTATATCTAATACTCACAAAGTCAGTATCTCCCACTGAGCTCATGTGTTTGTTATGTGCAAATGGTATATTCTAAATCATTGTTTAGAATTTTTTTTCAACATATACCAAAATTAAAAATCATATTCGATGATAATTATGCGAGTAAATTTCAAATTAACTTTAGCCCATTGAATGATGAATCTATTACATTAATATCAATAGTTGAAATTAGATGTTTTTCTTATCAATGTTGCTAATATATGCATTATTCTTCTTCTTGAAGAGAATTTTGCGATTGATGGATCATATCCCTTCGGGTATAACTATAAAAGATCATATTTTGATAGTGTACTTTGAATCTGTTCTGGATTTACACTGCATCCTATATGGCGTAGTAAACACTCTTAATGGCTGGTTGACAATTAAGGAAATTATTTTTCTCAACATTGATTTGAAACTTATAGTTTCTCTTTAATGTGAATGGGTTCTTATTGGACATTTTAATGGGTTATGTTAATTTTGGCTTGGTTAATTCAATTTCATCTTACGTGATCAGTTTTATTTTTGGAGCGTATCAAAAACCATTTTACTACCAATAATTTCTAAAAGAAATTTCTTTGATACGAAGTTGTTACTTCTTGAAATAACAAGTGCTTCTCAATATAATGGAATCGACATTCAAAAACATTTTATGAACTTCCTTTATATATGTACAAAACCATTTTATTTTTGATTTAAAAAAAATCATGTTACTAACATAAATTAGTCAACCAATGTTGGTTGGTCCCAACTCCATTGGGGTAGCCCATACAATATCCCTTACGAACAAATATTACATGCAGCCTCTCAATTCACACAACCTATCAACTCCTTAACCTAGGATAAGTAGGGGTTTCTTATCAACTCTTATCTTGTATAATCTCATAAACTATGCCTAGGATGAAATTAAATTTAATCATATGTACTTACTATTAAGAACATGTCATTACAAAAGGAAGTTAACTCAAACTTAGTCATCATCAATCGTTCTTTGTTTAACAAGGCTGACTACTTCTTATCGATACATCATTATGCATTATAAGGAGGAATGACTTTTAAAATCGAATGTTATTCTAGGTACTTTTGGAAATCTTTTCAAATACACTCACTTATTCAATCAAACTGAATTCCTTTATGTCATTTGCATGTTAATTTTTCTATAATTTTTCTGCTTTCGTTTTGTATTATACTAACTTATCAAAGATATACTACTTGTATATCAAATACACATTTTTATCTCTATGATATTTTGTTTCATTGGTGAATTTTAACGAAATAAGTAGATTCATTTTGGTATTATTAGAATTTCGATTTCATATGTATATTTATGCATGTATGTATCAATTTAAAGAATTCATTAGCTCCTTTGTCACTCCCATTGGGTGAGTGCTTATCATTTAATCCTTGATTACAATTCATTGGTATTATATGATTTGTAATCATATGATTTAAAGAATTATTCCCCCAAGATATAGCTTAGACATAATCCCAAAAGTAATTGTTAAAATTTTACGTACTTCTGCATTGTGTAGCTAATGCAACAAATACCATTATTCTAGATTTATTTTATAATGAATATTCATAATATTCATAACAAAGTAAAACGATATATATATTCAGTCAATACCGAAAATATTATTATTTCATAAATTATATTTAGTGTGTGTGTGTATATATATATATATGAAAACAATATTTTATTTTTTGATGCATCCATTTATAAGTGTCATATGTATGCTCACACAATTTCCGCCCTTACTATAATAGAGCATGAAATACGAAGCTCCATTCAACTACATATTGTGGGCTATCTATTTCCTTTATACAACTAGTTTATAGTCAATAGTTTTAGATCTTGGAACCCAAAGAAAAAATCTCATAGGAAAAGTTCCTATAAGGTAAACACACTTGGAATAAAAACATCATTCCTCGTTCCATATTAATTATCTAATAGTATTTTATAAAATTCTCGTTTCTGATATCTCTTCATGTAGTAGAGGTGACAATCTACTTTCTTCATCCTAACCATACCTAATTTACGTCTACTCTCATTTTGTAATGGCGCGCCTTTTTGACCATCGAAAGTCGACACCGAATAAAACCACTCTATTCAAATGTCGAACATCCAGTCGACAAAAGGGAAAATTGTTAGGGTAGATAAAAAGAAAAGAATAAAGAACAAAGAAAATCAAAATCTCACGGCGGAATCGATAATATATAATATAACAAGGATAGTAAAAACTGTCACTCCAAAAATACATAGTATATCAAAGTTAAAAACAAACCTTATCAGCTGGACAGTTCTAAAATCATGACCTTACAATTGCTGATATGGATACTATATAATACAACAGAAAATAAAACACTACGATAATTGAACCTCTAGCTGCTCTCCAAGATCTCCATAATACCAAAGCCAACCTGGGAAAATAGTTGGTCTGACCCGAGCAATATAATAAAATAACACTTGGATCAGTCTGGAAATACCAGTGTGAGAAAACTCGAAGTATGGGGAACGTATAAAAGTTCTATGAGACCACACCACTAATGCGGAAGAGGTTTTTACCTCACAGGAATAACATCCATACAGGAAAGAGTAGAGATAAACAACAGGAAACAAATCCAAATAAGAATGGCATAAATTGTATTAAAAACCGGACTTAAAAGAATGAAATAAACCGAGCAAAATCCAAACTGGACATAATGGATAAAACAAGATAACAGTCCAAACTTGATAGAATGGACAAAACTTATAATTAAACATCATGAAGAGTGGTCGGCCCTTCCCGTTGCAATTATAGAAAAACAATTTGAAGGTTCAAATCAAATAAGGAAAGGAAAATTTCCAACAAATGACTAGGAAGGTGCACCCCTCCTTGAAGTACACCTCTAGTAATATACTTCTAAGAAGCTTATATACTCCATGACACTTCTCGGACAATACCAAGCCGGACTCTCCCCCTCAAACCTTACCGAGTATTCAAATATCTCCACATCTAAATGCACAACCGAATCCAACCTAGATGAGATGTGGAACTATCCTAATGGGTGCAACCCTACATAGCTTGGCTTCCTCCCACGCTTCGGATTTAGTCATTTCTGACAAAGGATAACGAAGCTTAAAAGAGCAGCTAATCATTTTTAAGGTGACGATATAGCATGAAAAAAGCTAAAGTCGATAACTAATAAATCAACTATCGGAGATAATTAAAATGATCATATATGGAAAGTAAATATCATATATTTAACACTACTCATCGATTCCAAACAAGTGTTATCTTTTGGTTGAAAATAAAGCCAGGCAAGTTCAGATAGGGTTACCTTTAAGTATCGCCTTGACTACATTTTTAACCTTCGAGATAGAAATGAGTCCAAGCCTCAGCGGTTAGCGTTAAAAGTATGACTAGATCCTTTCCATATAAGTGATATCATTTACAGAATTACTTTTCCATAATCGAAATCGAACTTTACACTTTAAAAACTGAAATTGTGCTTGATTTCCATATTACAATATTGGTAGAAACACTTTGGTAATACTCTTTAAAAATGTTCTTTTATAAGATAAAATGTATAATACCAAGTGTATTAAAACAAGGGTCAAAAACAAATGTCATTAGAACATTGTTTACTATAAACCTAAAACAATTTACACTTAGCTTTATTTATAAATAATTCCTTTTAAAGGATTTTCTCATTTAAAACCATCATTTTCAAATTTAAAACAATACTTGTTATCCCAAAAGATAATAAAACAATTTAAATACCTACATAAATTTAAACAATATTAATTATCCCGAAAGATAATTATTCAAATTTATAGTATCTTTTAAACAAACAAACCTGTTATCTTTGATAAAACAATTAATTATTTCAAAACACGTTTATATCATATGTAAATGAACTTTAAAATCTTTTTAAAATCATTTTATTAACTTATATAACACTTTCATCAAATTGGTTGATTTACTTTAACCACTTTTATTAAATTAATTTCCTTTAAATCTAATTAATTAAAAAGATTTATTAAATTCAAATAGTCATTGATTAAAAGTGAATAATTAATCTCAAACATTATTAATTAAAATGATTAATAAATTTTTAAATACCATTAATTAAAAATAACTAATTAAGCTCAAATAATCATAAATTAATTGGATTAATTAAGTTCAAACATCATTGATTAAAATGATAAATTAAAACATCATTTAATAAAAATTCGATTAATTAACTATAAAACATCATTAATTAAAATGATTAAATAAATTTCAAATATCATTAGTTAAACAATTAATTAAATTTAATATAATTATTAATTAAAGTTCAAAATAACTAACTAAAATGAATTGATTAAATTCAAATCTCATTAATCAAATAGATTAATAAAATTCAAACATCATTAATTAAAGTAATTAATAAATTTCAAAATCATTAGTTAACATGATTAGTTAACTTTAAATATCATTAGATAAACAGTTAATTAAATTTAAAAAAATAATTAATTAAAGTTCAATATCGTTAATTAAAATGATCTATTTTGAATTTAAATATCATTAATCAAAAAGCTTAATTAATTGCAAACATCATTAATGAAAATGATTAATTAAATTCAAATATCATTAATTAAAATGATTAATTACTTTAAAACTTCATTAATCGAACTTTTTAATTAATTTCAAAATCTTTAGCTAAATTGATTAATTAAATTAAATAACTGCTAATTAAAATAATTAATAAATTTATAATATCATTAATTAATCTATGATTAATGAATTTTAAAATTCTATTTTAGTGAAAACACAAGATCAAGTTCAAAACACGCACGGTAGGGTTTTGGGGATGAAAATCAAGAAATGACGGTATAGCAAAAATCGCTATAATGACACTTAAACAAATTAAATGGAAAGTAAAGATTTATTTCAATTAAATATCAATATAATAGCATAAGGATGTAATAAATAATTATTTACGAAAAATCACTTAGGGTCACTCTATAAATTCTCCCTACAAACAATGGTTGAGGACATTATATAATCATATAGGTTCATAATAATCAAGTTAATATGTCATCCGTTTTCCAAATGGAAATTCAACCAAACAATCAATCAAACAGTTTAACTAACATCCAAGCAATAAATAATAGTTATAACATCGTAGATATGATATAGTAAAATTGGATGTGAGTTAAACTCACATTGATTCCAATTTTCGTCAAAACGTTCCAGTTTTGAAATAAAACTAAACGAGCATTTGGTTTGTGCCAAAAATTCCACTAGCTCCAAATCCAACCAAACTAACTCTATTGCAAAGATCTCGATGACATGAGTCTAACACAAAAGAATACGACCTCGTATGCAAAAGTTATTCAAATTATAGGTTTTCATAGTTAAATAATTAAATTAAATCACTAATTACTTGATTAAAATAATCAAATCCCTACTTAACTCTAATTCCTCTTCTCCCTATTTTCTTACTTATATTCACGTACAGGATAACACAACCCACCATGGCCATGCACACAAATGCAAAGATACGGATCTCCAGACCTCCGTTTGACGAACCATTTTCACTATTGGCTCTCTCTCCTCGAACCACACTTGCTCATCATGATGATGCCACATCTGCACCTCCTCCTTAAAATCCACCCTCACACAGCCCCTATAGCCATCCAAATGATGCGTTCATCCTCCTTTGATCGCACTAGCCAAAAAACGACCCGGAGATGCTAATTTCTATGTTGAATACAAATCCAAGCTTCAATCCATCAATTGATGACTAATCCTTCCTAAATCACTAACCCAAGTTCATAGCTTCTCACATTGAACACTCCTCCGCACTGCCTCACTCAAAACAAATACCATGGAATTGAAGCTCTAGCCAATACGAATCCAAAGAATCAAGAATCGTGATTTTTAGTGGAGTATATAATTTTATTTCGAAGTTTGATTTGCAAAGAGGAAAATAATTTCTTATTTACAGGTAATGTTTTATAAGAGGAGGGTACAGGCTTGGACATGGGAAGGTATGGTAGGGGTATGCCTTTGCTACGAGGGGTATGGACTTTAAAAAATAGGGTATGTTATTATTTTATTTTAAAATATCTAGCATACCCAAAAATCTCGAACTCCAATCGAAGCATGCCAGCTGTCGGTCTGTACTAAATACCCCTATTCCGAACTTAGTAAAACCAGTTTTGAGATCTAATTCGAAAGTACACGAAAGTTAGCTTTTTAAATTGAATTATTTTTTAAATTAATTGTTAAGCGATTCGAGCTCGCACGACCACATAGAATGTCTGATCGTTACGAAACTTGATGGCCTACAATAATTTATTATTTCGGCTCTAAAAACACTGATTTCGTCAAAATCCAAGATAGTGCCTCGGGATGCAATTTTCACAGATTTAAATATCGTTTTATAGTTTCGATCAAATTATCGATATTTATCTAATCTATTTATTTTTGTAAATAAATTTACAAATTGAATTCACGAATATTATTTATTAATTAAAACTTATAATATGACATCTATGATGAAACCTTTAACATAAAATATGTATAAACTGCATAACTTCTATAACTATACATACACAACTTTATATACTTTATAAAAAGACAGAACTCATATGCTTATAAACTAATATATATAACTGGTGTATATATATACACATATATACAAACTCATATACATTCGCATATTTTAAAACTGTAAGATATGAACAAAAGAAACAAAGCAGCCTATATAGAATTATATATAAGCTTATATATTGAAAATTTATATAAACAATATACCTTATATATGTACATCATGAAATAACTAAACTTTATATACACAATATATATATAACTAAAAATATATATATAATAATAATATATACAGATCACTTATATAAGATATGTATATATTATAACATGTATAAAATATCATATACAGTGTCATATAAATCTATACCACTTACAAAACAGCTTCGGTTGGAAGCTATGGAGATGAAGGAAAGCAATAAGTTGGAAAGGCAGGTGATGAAGCAAGCAAGGTGGCATAGGTGACAAGGTGAAGTGCTGCTTGGTCAAATGGAGGATATTTGGGCGGAAGCCGGTCGGATCTGAGGGGTGTGAAGGCAATGGTTGGGTTGGTCGGGAACGGGCAAGTATTGGTGGCGACAAGATGGCCAATCATGGTGGAGGTGGAGGCCGCATGACTAGTGGGAAGGCTGGAGTTTGGTGAGTTCGGCATTTGCTGGGTGGTGATGCTGCGGAAGCTAAGGCGTGTGAAAGAACAACGCGCTACAGGCAGAAGCAAGGAGCAAAAGAAAGGAAGAATATGAGAATGAATGAACAAGTTACCAGATGAAAAGCAATTAAAAATTTGAACGGTAGGAATGGTAAGAGTCCGGCATTGGTTTCTGAAACATAAATGCCAGTGGCAGCTCAAATTTCTCACGTTGGAAAATCAGAAGGCACAGGAAAACAAAAGGTCTAGAATTGATACCGATATGGTAAATCGTTTTAGCGAGCTTCACCGCATACCAAACATCAAAATATACAAATGAATATACTGTAGAGATAAACACGATGAGACGATCAAAATGGTATGCAGATATTAGTGGTAGATCATCCTATTAAAAGTCGATAATCAGTACCGAAAATGCTGCTAAAATGTCAGAAATAAGATAAACGGAGCAATAGCAATCCAAATTTGATGAAATGGAAGATGACATCTTACTCAGAAGATGATTTACAAAATTACTGTATAAAAATATTCAGGTCTCGAAAACATTTTATTATCATCAAATTTAACTTATTTTAATTTAATAAAACTACACGATAAAATAAACTTTCATATTTTCTGATGAAAATTTACCATTTGCCATGTCAAAGTAGACGTATTCCAAATATAAAAATTTTGTTCCCAAATTCAAATACTTAAAATTTCACAAAAATTCAGTTAAATACGTTAATGAAAAAAATAAAAATATATGGGTCGTTACACTCTCCCCCACTCAAAACTTTCGTCCCTGAAAAGGAAGGAGGTAGGAGAATAGCAACACCTAGAAGAAAATAGATTGGAAAACAAAATAAAACAATTAATTTAAAACCATATAAATTTCAATTTAAATTAATTAATATCCAATAGTTGATTTTAAACCCAAGGTATTTTATTTCAGTTGCTTTAATTTCAATTTAAAAAATCCTTCAAAACAAAATTTACTTAATTTATCTCATTTATTCATTATCTTATTATTCAATTTTATCTCAATTAACATTTCTATAATGATAAATTAATTATAAAACATTTATTATAACCACTCAAATTTATCTACAAATTCCCTTAACATCATTTTACATTATAAATTATGCAATTACATATTCGACTTTTGAATGATTAAGGTAAGTTATATTGGAATGCAATTGAGTATTTTAAGAGTAAAAATTTCTAATTCAATTATTCAAGTTTAAATATTTTCACAAATTTTTTGGCTTCATTTATAATTGAAATCATCCTTCAATCATACAGTTTAAGAATTAAATTTTCGATTAACTTCAAACAATTTAGAGATATATGTATATATTCTATATATATATATATATATGTATGTATGTATGTATGTATATTAAATCAAATTTATAAACATATACCTATATATATATTATACATCAAGCCATACTTTAGAAATTCAAATCAATTCATTTTCCAAAACAAAAGTGTAGCAAAGTTGTAGAATGGTCTCTCCGCTTAGAAACTCGAAAATGAATGTCGATGATGCGGCTGTCATCACCGAAATTATTTTTCGACGACAAAGAAGAGAGTACTGACTTAAAACTTTAAAAATTCTTTGGAAACAATTTATATTCGAAAATACTTTAAAAAAATATACATTACAAAACTTTAAAACCAAAGTTTGGAAGCACCAGAAATTAAATTCTCAAATTCTTAAATTAAATTCATGTGAATTCCAAATCAATTTATAAACCAAGTTTTATAGTTCAATTATTTATATATGAGATAAAAGTCAATGGTTTACAAAACCATAAATAAAATCAAATATTATTATTTCTTAACAACCAATTTATTTAACTATTTAACTTCGGAAAATTATACTTATATATAGAATATAATCATACAAAATTATTTCATTTACCAAATTTAAAAACGACATTGTGTCGGTTTTCTCTGTTCAAGTATTTTGAAATTCCTATCGATAGCGTTTATAAGACGAATTGATCAAAACCCCAAATCAACTTAACAATTCAAACAACACATTATTAATTCTAATAAAAATACACTCCCTCACTCGATAATTGCAGAATGGATTTCAAAACAGGGATAAAGATTCAAATTAGAGGGACCTTAACCAAAAGAATTCAACTAGAAGATAGGCTCGATAGGGAGATAAATGGATTTCAATGAGAGAAAAGAATGGATAGACCTATATTAATCGCGGGTAACCTTAACTGGGTCAACCGAGAGATCAAGAATAAAATTGATGCAGGATTCCGAGGCAAATTGATACTCGACCGCAAGAGATAGAATTCGGGCTTAATAAGAGATTGCATCATCTAAACCGAGGATACAGAAATCTTCGGTGAATCGATGTCTGTTGTAAAGGAGTTTCACCCCTTTAAAAATTATATAGTGGAGCTAGGGGATACTCAAGAATCAAGAAAACATGAATAGGGAGAGACAAGAATGGATTTCAAAATGAAAGGAAAGTTCTAAACTCAAAGGAAATCCAAATCGACTAGGAAGGAACTCAAGCTCGAACGTAATTATGTAATTAAATCCACTATATATGCTGAGTTTTCCTAAAACCAGAGCATTGATACCACATGTAACATCTTGGTATTTTCAAACATTCACATCCACACATATCGGACTTGAATTACTCAAAATATCATATTGTTAATTTATATTTGGCAAAAATGCATGTACAGTAAGTAAATAAATCATAGAATCACAGACATAGAGTATAATAAAAATAAGCTGCGAAAACAAAAGAATAGTAGTTCATGAAGCTATTATATATATAACAGAGTTAATCAAGATACAACGGAAGTCTCGAATACCTAGACGTCTCAATACAATAGTCAAATAACAAAATCTGAATATATCACTGGAGTCAACTGAATAGCTGAAAGCTGAATAGATAGATGAATCTCCAAGCGAAGCTCCATCTCCAAAGGTGAGTCTCAAATGCTGTGACACTCAGTCTGACCCAAGCGTAAAGCAAAACACAAACACTCGAGTCAGGATTAACATTCTTATATCAATAAATCCAACTCAAGTGAAATATCAACTGAAATACAAGTAACTCAAATGATGTTTGGGATACCCATCCTCTAAGGATCTGTGGAACTATCTACTATGTAGTACAATACGCAATTATAATATGTCTATAGTAAAGTAAACTATTAAAATAGCGTTAAGGCATTACCCATATCCATCTTGACATATTTTATATATTCCCATAGTCTGTACAATGTCGTACGTTAAACTGGAGGTTTACCCAGAGGACATCACATAGGTACGGTTCAAAACGGACTCGTAGAAGGCGTCGAGGCAATGCTATGGTAGATATACCATTTGCACTCCAGAATTGGTGGTAACGCTTAGCAGCTACTACCGCCCACCTCGTGACACACTCCCAAATCAAAGGGTGCGCCCAATCACATTTCAAAAGCAATATAATGGTATCAAAGTAATGTGTCCGATACGGGGAATGACCCCACTTGGCCCGGTATAGCTCCTGTTTTAGCCACGTCAAGCTGATTCATGGGAGTCAGGGCTACGTAAATACCATATAGAACTGTCACCCAACCATCCTACTTCATTCTGGAATCTCCACCACATACACAGTTGTTAAAAAGGTTTTCGTTATTGGCAAAGAGTATGACAATATCCGATCCCGGTCTCTTTAACAACCAATCGTTATTATAACACCGCTGTCATTTCAAAATAATTTATACTTCAAAACCAAAATATCATATCCATTTCAAAACCATATCAATATGATATCATTTCGCACTTAAAATAATATTCATTTCCAAAATCATAACACTTTCTAAATTTATAACTTTTTCGAAATTATAACACTTTGAAGTTATACAGTTTGAAAACATAACTTTGAAATCATAACACATTGAAATCCATAACACTTTGCTCTTAAATAGTTTAGATATTAAAAATAATATATATCTTAAAATAGTTATAAATAAAATAGTTAATATTATAAAATAATTTGTATATAAAATAGTTATAAATTAAATAGTTTATATTAAAGTAATTAATAGATTAAAAATAGTTTTATTCAAAATAGTTTATATTGAAATAACTATATATTAAAATAATTTATAAAGTAAATTATTTATATATATTTAAAATACTTTATATAATAAAATAGTTTCCTCAAGGTTCAAAAAACGATTCAAATTCCAAAATTCAATTTAAATAAATCTCAATTCATAAATTTCAACTCAATTCAGTTTCTCAATAAACCATTTCAAATTATATCGATTTCAAATATAAACGTTAACCATAAAATAAAGCATTTCAATTTCAATATATTTCAAAGCTTTAAATATTCCAAAATTTTAAAACTAAACTTGATAATTTCATATATATTTAATTTAACTTCATTATTATATAGTTTTGAAATATTCACTTAATAAATCCAATATCATTTACATAAAACCCCAACTTACAAAGAAACTAAATATTTCCTTCAATATATTTAAACTTGAATTATTCATTTAATCACTTTAAATCAAAAATCAAGTTATAAAATCATATTCTTTACAAATCTCAAATTCAATGAGTTTCCAATCGATTCAATTAAATAAAATTCTTAATTAACACAATTTCGAATGAATCTAAATTTATCTTCCCAACCTTAGCTTATAAAAATCATTATAAAAACCTATGTTAAAACATAAATTTAAATAAATACTTAACATATTTTATATTAATTAAATCAACTTTATTTAAATTAAATCTTATTATTAAATTTTTTATATTAAAACTTATTTTCATATATATTTAAAATAGTAAAATTTATAAGTAAAATATAAAATTTATAATTCCAAAATTAACTTATAATTTTGAAAACATATAATTTTGAAGTCAAAATTTAACTATATATAAAAATCAATATTTATATAAAACCATATATATTTCCTTTTTAAAACTTTGGAAATCATTTCAAAATATATATATATAGACCAACGGTGCCTGTATATAATTTTCTATCCTAGGGTCAAGTGATACGGATATTTATCATTTCAATCCGCAATTTATAATATATATACGGGTATATATCATTTCAACCCGCAATCCCAAATTTAATTCAATTGAAAATCGCTTGGGTTTATCATTTCAACCCATAATAATTTTCTTCTATTCTACAGATCGTTCGGGTATGTATCATTTCATCCTATATGGAATTCTATACTAACAGAGAACTTGCAGAGTGAGAACATATATGATATTAATATAATAGGCATATATCATCAACAAGTTATAGATAATGGTGTCAGTTGTCACAGGCGAACATATACAAATAATAGCATATATAGAAATGTAAATAACTAACAACAGCATATTTCAATTGTCGTTTCAATTGAAATCAAATGTAATAAATATAAGAACATTAATCGTGAGTGATTGCTCAACTTTCGAAGCTATAGAATATAGAAGATGATATGGATACGCAAAGTGGTACGGACACAAGAAAATCAAAAGATGTTGTGACTAACTTGGACATTGGCGAGACAAGAGTAAGGCATGATGACTGGATTGATGAAGATAAATGGTATAAGTGAACTAATATAGATATAACATATAAAATTACATATATACACACAAAATCATATTCTAATTTCAAACACATATTAAATTATATATATATATATATATATGTATATATTTCTATGTTTAAACAAAACTCAAACATAAAAGTCATATATATATAAATAAATTTTGAATCAATACATTAAAACTTAACAGTTTAACATATATATATATATATATATATATATTGATATAAAAAAATTAGCTTAACTAATATATGCCGACACAAAAAAACTAACATATAAACTATAACTATATATATAATATACACATGCTTTTCCATTATACAAACAGTTCCAAAATGTATAACCATAAAATATATAAACAAAATAGCTTACAAAACAGACAAATATATATATAGTGCTATACTGAAACCATCTATACTGTAACTATATACATATATATAATAGGCTTATAGAAATAAAATATAACACATATATATAAGAATAGATCCAATCCAGCAAAGCTTATAATATGACATCTATGATGAAACCTTTAACATAAAATACGTATAAACTGCATAACTTCTATAACTATACATACATAACTTTATATACTTTATAAAAAAACAGAACACATACGCTTATAAACTAATATATATAACTGGTGTGTGTATATATATAAACTTATATATATTCGCATATTTTAAAACTGTAAGACATAAACAAAAGAAACAAAGCAGCCTGTATAGAATTAAATATATATATATATAAACTTATATATTGAAAATTTATATAAACAATATAGCTTATATATGTACCGCATGAAATAACCAAATTTTATATACATAAAACTTATATACACGGAATATATATATAACTAACAATATATTTATATATATATAATAATATATACCGATCACTTATATAAGATATATATTATAACATGCATAAAATATCATATACAGAGACATATAAATCTATACCACTTACAAAATAGCTTCGGCTGGAAGCTATGTAGGTGAAGGAAAGTAATAAGTCGGAAAGGCAGGTGATGAAGCAAGCAAGGTGGCATGGCCAACAAGGTGAAGTGCTGCTCGGTCGAATGGAGGGTATTTGGGTGGAAGGCGTTCAGATCTGAGGGGTGTGAAGGCAATGGTTGCATTGGTCGGGAACGGGCGTGTATTGGTGGCGATAAGGTGGCCAGTCATGGTGGAGGTGGAGGCCACATGAGTAGTGGGAAGTTTGGAGTTTGATGAGTTCGGAATTCGCTGGGTGGTTATGCTGCAGAACCTAAGGCATGGGAAAGAACAACATGCTACAAGCAGAAGCAAGGAGCAAAAGAAAGAAAGAATATGAGAATGAACGAACAAGTTACCAGATGAAAAGAAATTAAATTTTGAACGTTAGGATTGGTAAGAGTCCAGCATTGGTTTCTAAAAAATAAATGCTAGAGGCGGCTCAAATTTCTCACGTTGGAAAATCAAAAGGTACAAGGAAAACAAAAGGTCCAGAATTGATACTGATATGGTAAATCATCTTTGCGGGGTTCGCCGTGTACCGAACACCAAAATATACAAATGAATATACCGTAGAGATTGGCATGACGAGACGATCAAAACGGTATATAGATATCAGTGTACGATCATCCTATCAAAATTCGATAATCAGTATCGAAAATGCTGCTAAAATGTCAGAAATAAGATAAATGGAGCAATAGCAGTCCAAATTTGATGAAACGGAAGATGACATCTTACTCAGAAAATGATTTACAAATTTATTATATAAAAATATTCAGGTTTGGAAAACATTTTATTTTCATCAAATTTAACTGATTTGAATTTAAATAAAATTACACACTAAAATAAACTTTCATATTTTCTGATGAAAATTTACCATTTTCCATTTTAAAGTAGACATATTCCAAATATAAAAAAATTATTTCCAAATTCAAATATTTTAAAATTTCACAAAAATTCGGTTAAATACGTTAATTAAATAAATAAAAATTTACGGGTCCTTACATGACCATTGTAAGATAGCCTATTTAAATTTTCGATCTTGATAAGAAATGGTTAAGGACTATAGTTGTAGGCATGGTCAAAATACAGTGGAGCGAAGATCCTAGAGGTAGTATAAGGGAAGCTTACCCTGAGTTAGATGCTAAAATAGTTGTTTGCTTGTTGTATGTATTATGTATGCACTATTGTGATATAATGTCTTAGTGTATATTTATTGCATGGGTTTCCTAATATATATATATATATGTGTGTGTGTGTGTGTGTGTTTGTGTGTGTGTGTATACATATATTTATGTATGCCTTTTCTAAGTTATCTTCTTATGTAGTAATCTTGAGGACAAAATGCTTTTAAGGGGGGAGATTGTAACTACTCATAATTTAATCTCTTAAAAATATAGATATTTAATATATTTTTAAATAATTAATTAACGGATTTTATGACTAAAATAAAAATATTTTAAATAATAATTAATGATGGTGAAATGGTTGTCAAAATTTATTTACATAAATATTTAGCATGAAGAAAAATCAAAAATGTGGCTGGAAATCGTTTTCTGAATTTTCGACTTTTCGTCGTTTAAAAGTTGTCTGAAATATTGTGAACGCTTTAGTATACATATCAACAATTTAGGATTTGGAAATGATAATACATATTTATATATTTTAGTTTTAATTCAGGAATATAATAAGATATGATGTGATATATTATGAAAATTTAAAACAAAATAAAAATGTGAAAGATAAAATGACATAATATGTCATTTTTTAGAAACATTAAGTACATTAGCTATTAATGTATGTTTGCTCATCAAAATGGAAGGGGGACATTGAGCACATGAGCAATATGGGGACAAGGTGATGATGTGGAAAACTTTGAGTGGAGGCATGGTACTAAGGTTGGTTTGGTAATTTGGTAAATCCCCTTTGTATATAACCGAATTTCCTAGTTCTTTTTCTCATTACCCATTTCAATTTTCTTTTTTCAAAAATTTCATTCAAGTTTTACTTGATTTTTCATGGCATTCTAAGTTTCAAAGTTGAGAAATATCCACTCTTTTACGCTTCTTCCTTAAAAAAACCACTAAAATTCATTTCCTTTTCAACTACACCTCCTCCTTATCAAAACTAGACCAATATCCACCTAAGTCCTCCATGATCGAGCCCACTTCATGCCATGGTCGAACCAAATAGGCCCATTTAAGGCCTACAACTCCACATTTTACAAAAAGAGACTTTATCCGTCTGATGATTTCAAGTACGGTTCAAATTTGTACTTATTTCAATGAGTAAAGCTCACCTTTTTAAGCTAAAGTTTTGAATTTTATTTTCTTCATATCGTTGTCACTATTTTAGTTGTTGGGTTAGTAATGTTTGGATGTAATGTTGTTGAATTGATTAGTGTTTTAAAAAGATGACACTCTTAGTAGTTAGTAATAACTTAAAATTAACTATAAAGTTCAAAATAATATTGCATAAGTGATACCTTCTTTATGTTCATGAATATTGTTTACTTTGAGTATATGCCAATGATGCGATGCTTGGATGTAAATTAAATGACATGAAAGTAGTTATAGAAGTGTCCGCATATCGGCTATCACGATATCAACACTTTTGGAAAATACCATCACTTCGAAACATTTTGGTTAATTCTCGAGCTTAGGTTTTGTTTTACAAAGTTGGTTAAATTTTTGAATAATGATGGATTTAGAATTAACTAACTATTTAAACAAGAATTTTTAAATTTAATTAATCATTTCAATTAGTAAGGATTAAGGTTTATTAATTGATGTGTTTTAGAATTGATTAATTACTTTGTTAATGATATTTGAACTTAATTAATCATTTAATAATGGTAGATTAAAGTCAATTAATCATTTTAATTAATGGTGTTTAAAATTAATTAACCTTTTTTAATTTTTAGTTTTTAAATTTTATTAGTCTTTTTCTTTAATAACGTCCTAAATTAATGAATCGCAATGATGTTAAATTTTTATTAATTATTTTAATTATTGATGTTTAAAATTTATTAATTAATTTAATTATTGGTGTTTTCAAAAGTGATTAACATTTTTTAATTAAGGGTATTTAAAGTTAATTAATCAAATTAATTAATGAAGTTTAAAGATAATTAATCATTCTCATTAATTATAATTAAAGCTAAATTAATCAATTCAATAATATTGTTTTAAGTTATTAAATCCTTTTTATAATGATGTTTTAAAGTTAATGAACCACTTTAACAAAGTCCTTCAAAGTTAAAACTTGTAATTAGAAGCCCAGGCACGAATTCGGTTTTAAAAGTAAAAGTTTGATTCGTTTATGGAAATAAATAAATTTCTGCAAAGCGATATCACTTATACAGAAAGAATTTAGTTGTATACTTAACACCAAATGTTTAAGAGGGAGACTCGTCTCTATCTCGAAAGTTATGAATGTACGTTGAGACATGACTTTAAGAGAACACTACATTAACTTACATGGCATCATTGTTACCCATGGGATAGTACAAATTTGAAATCGACAAGTGGTGATGGGTATACAAGATTTAATTTTCAAATACGATCATTTTGTTATCTTCGATAGACAGTTTGTCGACTATCAATTACCTTAGCCTTCTTTATATTTCGTCATTCTAAAATGATGTGTTACTGATGTGAACTTTTTTTATCTTTTGTCGAAGATGAGTAAACCCAAAGAGCGAGCAGGGGCCAAGCCATGTGGGGTTGCTCCCATTAGTATGTTTTCATATCCACTCTAGATTGGATTTGGTTTTGCTCAATAAGATGTGAAATATCGGATTTTCGATAACAGTTGGAGAGGTCTGGCTTCGAGGTTTCCAAGAGCGGAGTTCTCGAGTATATTCCTATAGGTATATTTTCGGTAAGAGGGGTGTATCCTCCTAGTCGTTATTGGAAAATTCCCTTTTTCCTTATTGATTCAAACCTTCAAATTTGTTTTCCTTAATTTCATCGAGTAGAGTCCAACGCTCTGTGATGTTTAATTATTTGTATCAATTCTTTATGTTTGGATGTTGTTTTTGTGAGAGGAAACCCCTTCCACGTTAGGCAACATGGCCTCACACGTTGCTGTTTAATTACACCTATTGTTTTAGAGTTTTCTCTTACCAGACATATTATCTGACTTGAGTTATTTGTTTCCCTAAACTCTCGAGTACTCATTATTATTTGAGTAGTCCGAGAGTAGCAGGTCTTTTATGGGCTCTTTTGTAAACGGCGCCCGAGCAGGAGGCCTTTATCCATTTAGTTGTCTATTTCCACTGTTTATTTAAATCATGTAACTATATTTTGTTCCAACATGTGTAAAGGCAGGTTGTTATAACTGCCTAAGTTGACGGTAGTACTTTTGTGTAATTTTGATTACTCCATGTTAGGTAGTAACCTTATGTGATATTTTACTATTATGTTCTATTTAACAGTTTCTTTGTGAGATTTTCTATTATGTTGTTTATTTTACCCCACAACAATTCATTTTTCAAATGCTTGTGTAACAGCCCATGAATACCGTGGATGTATTAAGGATCATTCCTAAGGGTTAGAAAGGTGGGTCGTCACATATCTTTTATGATATTTTTATGCTGTGTCCATATATTTGAACAAATGAAGTATGGATCTTATGTGATAGTTTTTTGGCGTTTTGTATTATAACATTTCAAAATGGTTCTGAAATAAATGGATACAATATGATATTATATCATGTTACATATGTTGTGTGTTCTGAAAGAATAGTTATTGCTCTGTACTATTATTTCATTTTCCATCCAACGGCCAGCCTTAGAATGCATCTAATTTCGATGGGCCTTTTTTGGATCGAAATTTAGGCCTGTTCCTGGGTGGGTGGTTGCATGACTAATATAAGTTAGGGGCTAAAAGCTAAAGTATAGGACACGACCTTACACCAGTCCCATTCGGTCTTCTAATTTTCGAGTCAATTCATTCTATCAATATTTATCTAAAGGTGATAAGAGTAATCTATCTAGTAAAATTATGGGCAATAGATCCTTTCTATTTCCATAAAACCAATTTCTTTGTAAATGATTTAACCTTTGAAATCATACTTAAAACAAGGAAACTATAGCCTTTTACTTTATCCAAAATATTATGCCAACACACACACACACACATATGCTTTTATATAATTGCATTGACGAACTTCGAATCCATTTAGAGGTTATCGCATCTCAAAACCATATGCTATGAACCCATATATAACAAAACCATTAAACTGATAAAGTGTGGCATTGATATAGTTGCCATAGGAATATCAAACCTCTTTTACATCAAAACCATTTTGAAGCATCTAATTTATAAGCATAAGGACATAAGGCCAAAACTGTTTACATCGCATCTCATAAATACAGATAGATCGCCGAATGTAAGCGGCATAATTATGGGTTTGCATAGTATAAAACTTTTAAAACACGGTAATATGTGAATATCGAAATTAAGGCTAGGCGGCATCATTGCCGTATAAACTCAACGTAGAAAATAGCCTATAGAGGCATTATCTCAAAACACTGTGGCATAGAAACTAGCGGCATCGTTGCTATATAAAACCAACGTCGAAAGTAATAATAGCGGCATTGCAGCCATAGTATAGTCAATATTGAAAAGATAAACTAGCTGCATAGAAAACATGCAGCATCAAAATCATAAGGAGTTGATATTGAAAACCGACGGCATCATTAATGTTGACATTAAAAAGTGGTATTAATATGCAACATTGATATGTGGCACTGAAACATGCGGGATAGCCAATGTCGCAAGCATCAATGTCGACATCGAAGCAATATTTTCCACTTTAACTACCATTGATTCATTGCATACCAACCTGGGTCGATATCATATGCATCACCATTGGATGACATCAAAAAACATAAGTGCGAGATAGATGGGTTGCGGCATAAATGATAACAGCAATGACAATTCTCGTAGGCATTATAAAAACTGTAAATTTTCTATATAAAGTAATTTCTTTTTTACCAACTCCTATTCTTTCTCAAATTCTTATTGGATAATAATCGTCTTTGCCAAAACCTTTTTAAAAAATGCTACAGATCACATTTCACATTCTCAAAATAATTTGCAAACCATATACTTCATACTAATATTTTAATATAATTATTAAGATTTTCTAACCTAATAAATTCATAATAATTCATAAACACTTAGGAAGAATCCCCCAAAATCACAATAAATTGAATTAATCATATTCTTCAGGACCAAAACATTATTTAATTATTTTTAATCATTAAAACCCAAAATAAACCATTTTCCTCACTTAGGAAATTCATAAAATATTCATACTTGGTTGAAAAATTATGAAATTAAATATCCACTTCTAAACTAACGTTTCTAATATCATATCAAAATTTTAAGTCTTTTGGGTGTTATATGATAGGTTTTCACAATTAAACCTATTAATTAATTTCATAAATAGATTCCATCCACAAGCATATAATCATCAATCATTCACATTATGGTATAATAACATATATAAGATTTAGGTTTAATCATAATCAAACATAAATAAAAAAACTTTAGATGGGCTATCATTATTCACCTTGATTTGATAAAGAAAGATGATATTTGAGTTTAGATTTGATTTCCCCATAGCCTTTTCTTCTCTTGAATCTCTTAATGATGGTCGGCCTTGAATGTTTATGTTTGTATGAATGTAAATGAAGATGAAGAAGAGAAGAGTGAAAGGGGTTATATTAGGAAATGAGAGTGTGTTCTTATTTTGCCCTTCTCATAAATCCTTCTTTTTTAAGTTATAATCAATCATATTAACTCGTTAATTAAGGGAATGACCCACTTAATTATCAAATCTTAATCTTCTTATCCTCTTACATTATTTAATTTAATTTATTTAATTAAATATCCTAAATAATGTTATCAGAATAATGTCCTTAGAGAATTTTATCCTTGAAATTACGATGAGGTACATAATACCAAATATAATCGTAGACATAAAACATACCATCAAAACAAATCAAGATAAGTTTCTTTAATCATGTCCTCTATCTTTCAAGTACAACCTTTTTCGTTGTCACTCCAGTGGACCTTTACTAATCCGACTATCTTGTTCCTTAACTTCTTTTCATCCTTGGCCACAGAATGGACTGGTTTCCTAATAATAGTCATGTCCGTCTCCACCGCTAAATCTTCTAATGTAGTTAGAGTAATAGTAGTCTTTGGATCTCGAACACATTTTCTAAGATGGAAATATAAAAAACATTATGAACTCTTACCAAACTACTCGGTAACTCTACTCCATAAGTGAGTTTTTTGATCCTTTCTACAATAAGAAATGGTCCAACAACCCTAGGTGCCAATTTCACTGACTTCCCAAATCGTATAACACCCTTCACCAATGATACCTTGACAAAAACATAGTCTCCAACCGAGAACTCAAAATATTACGCCTCTTGTCTGTATAACTTTTCTACCTCAACTGAGCTTCCTTCATCCTTACTTGGATTTAACTCAATATTTTGTATGGCTTCTCTCACAAAACTTGGACCAAGAACTAGTCTATCTCTATTCTCTAGCCAACATACAGGTGATTTGCATGACCTTTCATACAAGGCTTCATAATGTGTTATCCCTATACTAGTTTGATAACTATTGTTATAAGAAAATTCGACTAAGTTGTAGATGATCTTCCCATGATCCTCCAAAATCTAACACATCAGCTCTTAACAAATCATCCAAGATTTTGTTGACTCTTTCCATTTACCCATCTGTCTATAGATGGTAAGCACTACTCATCTTGGGCTTAGTACCTAAAACCTCTTATAGACTCTTTCGGAATTCGCTAGTGAATAAGGTATCTCTGCCACTGACTATGCTATTAGGAATCTCATACAGTCTAACAATATTCTTCATAAATAACTTGATCAAAATAGGTGCCATCCTTGTTGACTTAATGGGAATGAAATGTGCACTCTTAGTTAATCCATCCACTATAACCCAAATACTTTCATTTCCCCTATTCGACCTTGGCAATCCGCCAATGAAATCTATGAATATAGAATCCTATTTTCAAACTGGTATATCTAAAGGTTGAAACAATCCACTTGGCTTCTGATGTTTGACTTTCACTAGTTGGAAATTTGAACATTACTTTACCCATAAGTCTACATCCCTTTTCATAATTTCTTAGAAGAAACTTCTCTTCATATCCTGATACATCTTAGTTCCTCTAGGATGAATAGAGAACTTTGATCGATGAAATTCCCTAAGAAACTCCTTCCTTAGGTCACCAATATCCCGAACACACAATTGTCCCTTTTTTCTAAGCCATCCATTCCAGTCAAGACAAAAATCCTTTAAATCATCAATCTTAATTCCACCTACCAATCTTCTAATCCATTCAGCTAACTACGGATCATCTCTCTGCTTAGAAGCTATTCTCTCAATCAATACTTGTTGAACTTCTAAACAAGATAACATTATGGTATTCTTACTAGAACTAGCCGTCGATCTTAACTACACACTACAAGTAGCCAATGCCTTTAAATCTTTTCATTCTGCCAACATAGCTAACACCACATTTCGATGTTTTCTTCTAAGTGCATCAGCTATCTTGTTTCTGTTCCCCAATGTATACTCAATACCAAAATAATAAGCTGTTGAAAACTCCATCCATCTCTGTTGTCTCATATTCAACTCATTCTAAGAGAATAAATACCGCAAGGACTTATGATCCGTATACAACTCGAACCTTTTCTTCCAAAAGATGGTGTCTCCACACCTTCAAAGAAAAAATTACCACTGGAAACTCCAAAAAATGAGTCGGATATCTAACTTCATGTGGTTTGAGCTATCGAGA
The DNA here is from genome assembly GCA_030765085.1 of Allium cepa. Taxonomy (NCBI): domain Eukaryota; kingdom Viridiplantae; phylum Streptophyta; class Magnoliopsida; order Asparagales; family Amaryllidaceae; genus Allium; species Allium cepa. Next base: position 948,489,819 of record CM060934.1, on the reverse strand, counting down.
AGCGTAGGAAATCACTTTACCTCTTTGCATCAACAACTCCTAATCTTGTTGCATACGCATCTGTATACACCACCAAATCCTGGTTACCCTCTAGTACGACTAACATGGGCGCATTGGTCAATAAATGCTTCAGTTTTAAGAATGCTTCCTCATATTTATCGGTCCAAACATACTTCATGTCCTTCCTTGGTAGTTTAGTCATCGGTGTTGCTATATGAGAGAAGTCCTTGATTAACCATCGACAATAGCTAGCTAATCCAAGAAAACTTCTTATCTTGGCCACTGTCTTGGGTCTCTTTCGATTATTAACAACCTCAATCTTAGCTGTATCTACTGACAACTTTTTTGTGAAACTACAAGACCAGAAACTTCACTTCTTTCTTCCAAAAATGACATTTTGAAAACTTTGCCTTTAGTTGATGTTGCCTCAACATCTCAAGCACTATTCTAAGATGCGTCTCATGATCTTACTCATTCCTGGAATATATCAGGATGTCATCTATAAATACTAATATGAACCTATCCAAATGCTCTTGGAAGATCTGGTTCATCAAATCTACAAAAAATTGAGCAGGCACATTAGTCAACCCGAATGACATTACTAACCACTCGTATGAACCAAACACCGTCAAAAAAATACTTTCCTCCACCACACTCAATTGATGGAACCCTATGGCCAAATCCAACTGAAAAAATACTTTGCTTCCACTCAATTGATCAAATAAATCATCAATTCTCGACAAAGGGTATCTATTCTTTATCGTCTTCTCACTCGACTTGCGATAATCGATGCACATTCTCAACGACCCATCCGTTTTCTTCATGAACACCACTGTCGCTCCCCAAGAGAACTACTTAGTCTAGTGAAACTCTTTCCTTCTAAGTTCACCATCTGCATTTTTAACTTCTTCATCTCAGTAAGTGGCATTCTACTAGGTGCTTTACTTATGGGTTTAGCTCTAGATACAAGATCTATTATAAACTCAATAGCTCGTTTCAGCGGTAGTCCCATAACCGACTCAAAAATATTTGCAAATTCTCTAATGATAAAAACTCAATTCAACTCGTCTTCCTCCTCCATTGCATCCAATAAAGCACAAACATCAAAATTCGAGTTCTTTACTAAGTATATAATTTGATCGCTACTATTAGGGTGTCTTAGTGATATTTTTCTATCTTGGAAAAATATCCTAGCATCATATTTGCTTAACCAATCCATACTCAGTATAATTCCAAACCCCATAAAATCAAACACATGCAAACTACAACAAATATATGACCTAACAGCTCAAACTCTAAATGGTCACATCTCATCCCAAGAGTTGCATACCCTTCTATTGGATTCGTAACCTTTAAGGAAGTAATAAGGTATGTTGGCTCTAAACAAATCTTATCTACCAAACAATGAGAGATAAAAGAATGCGATGGACCGATATCAAACAATACTCTAACATGCATGCCAAGAACCAAAAGCTTACCTCCCATCATAGACTTCCCTTTTTCCTCAGTTGTTGGTCTCAAGGCAGACAATTCCAAAGCAAAAACTTTTCCTTTCTCAATTTTAGCTGGTTCTTTGTGCCAATTCTTGCAATACCTAATCTGGTCACAGTTGAAACAAATGACATTCTTCCTTTCAATGACCTTCTTTCCATCACTAGAACGAAACTCATTGGAAGAGTTCCCTTTCTTGTCACACTTATGGCAAACAACATTATCTTTTCCTTTCTTGGCAGCTCCACCCTTCTGAGCTCCTTTTTCTAAAAGAACATTCTTTTCTGACCTTGGCCACCTCGAGCCTCGATCCACTGACTTGTTATTACTATATAGTGCAAGCATCTCTTCGTTCCTCAATGACATCTCCACTACTACATCACAAGGGTCTCTAAGATGTGGCACTTTTGCTTTTTCAAGCTTTGGTTTCAAGCCTCTAATGAACTTCTCGTTCCTTTTAATCACGGTATCCAATAGTTGCATACTCATATGAGGATAGCTCTTCAAATCTAGTCACATACTAAAGCACTGTCATATATCTTTGCTCTAACTTAGCAAACTTTCTAAGTAGAGTTGACTTGGTTATTTCAAACATGAATCTCTCTTCAAACCTTCTCCTAAATTAGCCCACTTCAAGTTCACTTCTGGTACTCCCATAGTTACACTATTCCACTAGTACAACGCAGCTCCTTACAATTGCCTAGATGCCAGTCTCCTCTTCTACTCATCATTTGGACCTAAATTAGCAAAAATCCTTTCACAATGAAGCAATCAATTCTCTACTTTGATAGCATCCTCAGTTCCAATGAATGACTTTCCTCCGGGATTCGCATAATCCCTACTCAAAACATCATAATTGTTGACCACTAGAACTTTAGGATTTGCTCCTACAGCATTACCACCAACTAATCCAACTGCAACTTCTGATTACATAATGTTGACAAAGAATTGATACATAGCTCCCATATCCACGAGTGGTGTTCCAGCACCCAAATTAGTACTTGTTTGTTGGCTTAGATCCTTCTAGTATTGGGCCTGACATTTCCATTGGTTGTAATGCTTTCTCCACTAAGATTCACTCTTCTATTTCCTACCTCTATATCTTACTTTCCTCAAATCTGCAATTGAACCTTAGTAAGATACGGAAGAACGGTCTAAGGGAGATGGAAGAATAGAGATAAGATATATACTTGTATGTAGAAAATACAAGTACGTTACTATAGCGTTATCTCCTAACCCAATCTCATTTTTTTAATTCATTAGGATTATGTTTGCAAAAAATCCTTTAAAGGTCAAAATTCTTTTAGTTTTACATAAACCTTTGCTTTGATACCAAGTTGTAACATCCTCCATTTTGAGGCTCGAAACTAAGCGCTATGATATGCTGTGGTCATTCGTAGTATTGATTTTTGGTGACAAAATAAAATCGCTTAATAGTATTATTAACATCAGAAGCCGAGGAATATAAAAATTTTCAAACATGGTTTAATGCTAAACTTTTCCATTACATTTATAAATTTCCATGTTCATTACATAATCCCAAACATTATCCAGGTTCGGATTAAATATAATTATTAAAAACTACTCCAAGAGGGATATATGAAGATGCGCCCTTGGTTGATCAGATTTAACTACTAGGCAGAAACAATTTCTTCCATTACATACATACAGATAAAAGTCATAACAACACAGAGGATAAATAAATAGATATACTCCTACAAAGCTAGCTCTGCCTCCTACATGTTTCCAAAAGCTTTATTCATCAAACCTAAAAGCCTAGAAACCTTACTCTTGAACTAATCAAATGAGTAGCCGAGAGTTAAAGGAGAAAATTAAAAATTTTGGGTCAAACAAAAAGTCTAGTATGAATAATAACATGTCGCCCCGTTTAACTAATATTTAGTGAGACTGTGCCACTAAGTAGAACGGGTTTTCCCCTCACTAGTATCTTTTAAAAATATGTCTTTTACAAACCAAGAACCTGCAACCACAATAGTTAAACTAAACAATATAAACAATCATATGCATGCATGCAACTTGGATAATCATGATCAGTCTGTCTAAATAAATGGACTATCTACCCAACATCATAGCTTTCCCAAGGTGACTACAAATCTGCATGGTTGACTCGGGCCAACTAGATATACCAAAATTCTCTAACTTACCATTAAAACGAAACTGGACGGTCTGTCCGAAACTTACTATTCCAAGGGCTATTCTGATCCTAATGGTTTGTAGGCTAACCAATAACCTATCTCAACTTTATGTATTCCTTTCTATGCATAAACCTACTTTTAGTTTTACCCCTGACGAAGCCCTAAGCAATGGAATTGTGGACTAATATCAATTAGGGGCTAACAGCTGACATATAGGGAGCGACCCTACACCAGTCCCATCTGGTTTTCTAATCTCCAAGTCAATTCATCCTATCAAAATTTATCTAAAGGTGATAAGAGTAATCTACCTAGTAAAATTATGGGCTAAAGACCCTTTCTATTTCCTTGAAACCAATTTCTTTATAAATGATTTAACCTTTGAAATCATACTCAAAACATGGAAACTATAGCAAACTTTACTTTATCCAAAATATTATGCCTATATATATATATATATATGTGTGTGTGTGTATGTATGTATGTATGTATGTATGTATGTATGTATATATGTATGTATGTATGTATGCATGTATGTATGCTTTAATAAAGTAGCATTAAGGAATTTCAAAGTCATTTAGAGGTTATCGTACCTCAAAACTGTAGGCTATGAGGCTATACATAATAAAACCAATAAATTGGTAAAGTGGGGAATTGATATAGTCGCTATGGGATTATCACACCTCTTCTATATCAAAACCATGTTAAAGCATTTGATTTATAAGCATAGGACAATAAGGCAAAAACCATTTACATTGAATCTTATAAATACATATAAATTGACAAACGTAACGGCAACAATGGGTTTGCATAGTACAAAACTTTTAAAACTTGATAATATGGAAATGTAGAAATTAAGGTTAGGTGGTATCATTGCCATATAAAATGAAAGTAGAAAATAGCCTATAGTGGCATTATGGTCAAAACACTGCGACATAGAAACTAGCAGTATCATTGCCGTATAAAACCAATGTCGAAAGTGATAATAGGGGCACTGGAACCATAGTATAGTCAACGTTGAAAAGATAAACTAGCGGCATAGAGAACATGCACCATCAATATCATAAGGAGTTGATATTAAAAATTGGCGACATCATCTATGTTAACATTGACAAGTGGCATTAATATGCAGCACTGATATGTGGCATTGAAACTTATGGGATAACCAATGTTGCAAGCATCAATGTCGACATCGAAGCTATATTTCCCACTTCAACTAATGTTGATTCATTGCATACCAAACCCTTGATATCATATGCATGGCCATTGGATGATGTCGAAAAACATAGGTGCGGCATGGATGCGTTTCGACATTAATGACAACAACAATAGAATTTCTCGTAATTATTAGAAAAACTGTAATTTTTTTATATAAAGTAATTTCATTTTTTACCAACTCCTATTCTTTTTCAAATTCTTATTGGATAATAACCTTCTTTACCTAAACATTTTCAAAAACTACTATAGATCACATCTCACATTCTCAAAATAATTTGAAAACCATATGCTTTGCATTAATATTTTAATATAATTTTTAAGCTTTTCTAGCCTAATAAATTAATAATAATTCATAAACACATGGGAAAAAATACCCAAAGATTACAATAATCAGATTTAACATATTCTTTAGCATATTAAAATTTCAGGACCAAAAGTATTATTTAATTATTTTTAATAATTAAAACCTGAAATAAACCATCTTTCTCACTTAGGAAATTCATAAAATATTCATACTTGATTGGAAAATTATGAAATTAAAAACTCACTTCTAAAATAATGTTTCTAGTATCATATCAAAACTTTAAGTCATTTTGATGTCATATGATATGTTTTCACACTTAAACCTTTAACTAATTTCATAAATAAATTCAATAAATCATCCATAAGCATATAATCATCAATCATTCACATCATGGAATAATAACACATACAAGATTTGGGTTTAATCATAAAATTGAACATAAATAACCAAGTTTGAGAGGGTTATCATTATTCACCATGATTTGATAAAGAAGGATGAGATTTGAGTTTAGATTTGATTTCACCTAGCAAAACTTTGATTTCCCAGCTTTTTTTTTGTTTTGAATCTCTTGATAATTGTCGGCCTTGAGTATGTTTATGTTTATATGAAAGTAAATGAAAATGAAGGAGAGAAGAGTGAAAGGGATTATGTTAAGAAATGAGAGTGTATTCCTATTTTGCCCTTCTCGTAAATCCTCCTTCTCGTTTAAGTTATGATCAATCCTATTAACTCATTATTTATAGCACGACCCACTTAATTATGAAATCTCAATCTTCTTATCCTCTTACGTTTTTTTAATTATCTAATTAAATGTCCTAAATAATGTTAATCAAAATTAGGGGTGTTACATCATGTAATGGTTTAACAATAATCAAAGTAGAGTATCTATATTGAAGTCAACAGTATTCTCAACACGAGAGAATTATGTAACATATCTCTCTGAGATTTCCTATTGGACCCAGTTGTTATTAACCTACATGAAACTTATGGATAAGTCATTCCGTAGTTATATAATAATTACGAGTAAGTAACCCCATGGTGATCCAACATGTAGGATCATTTTTACCCTAAAGAGGGGGGTGAATAGGATGATACTAAAATTAACGCGGAAATAATAAAAATAATAATAGAAAGTAATACAGACGAGATCACATACAAATTTACCCAGCTTCGGCAAAACCCTACCTACGTGTTTCCCCCAAGTTTTCTACTAGAAATTAAGTAGTCAGATGCTTACATAGGTAAACTTACGACACCCGCTAACTTAACTAACCAAGCTCTAAGTTCAAAACCCTACCACTGAGTTGCGAATTCTTGAACTACAAAACCGTAGTTAGTACCTAGTTACACAACTAGAAATTCACCAAATTTTAAAAGGAAATTAAAAATTAAATAAAACTAAAAACAACAAAAATAAAACCCTAATTTTATAATTGAGCCCAATATAAACATAAAGGTCGGCTCAATAGATAGTTAAAATATGGTCGCTCTTCCCCTTTTACTCTGAGAAATCTTTGGTCGTTCCACTGTTCCTCTTCAAAAATTAGGGCTTCTTTTAATTTGTAGTAGCCAATTCAAATCTGATCAATTGTAATGATGAATTCACTTGAATTTGCTTTGTCAATTGATTCTCTATCTTTGATAGGCTTGCGGCTACTCCAATTGTCGAGTTTGATTCATGCTTTGAATTGGTACGTGTTTTCCCTTTTTCAATTTATATTTATACTCGATTCGATTCGAGTTCTGGATTGGTTCGTTGTTTACATCGATGCTTGCTCTCTGATTTTGCTTGAACACGAATGAGTGTTTGCCGATGAAATTGGGTTAAATAGGGATTAAATCTTTATATTTTCGTTCATAAATTTTGGTTTGAATCTTCAAGTTTCTTTGCTCGGTGTTGATTTGTACTCGAATGTTGGTGATGATTTATGACTTGTTCTTAGTTGGCATATTCGAGTTGCTTTGTGTTCTTTTCTCCTATGACTTTGCCATTCGAATTTTTGAGATAATTCGAACTTGTTCATTGATTCCATTCTTTACTGGCATTTACTTTGGCATTTAAATTTGTGATAAACTTGACTTGTTTATTTTGAAATCCCCTTGACATTGTTCATGACCCATGACTTTAAATTTCTTCATTTTTATTGATCGATGTTCACACTGCTACTTGTTCATCATGTTATAACCTCTGTGACTTTTTCTACAATTATCTGAGTTTGTTGTATGTGTATCTGCACTTGATTTAGAGAACTATATTCATGAAGTCTTGTTTGTGTATTGCATTTGGTTGAACATTTTGCTTTGTTTCATGTAGCTTTGAGTCTGCACATCCATGTGAACTGACATTCGAACTTGGAATCATTTGTCTGGTTCACTTCAATTTTGAACTAGTATATGTGTATGTATATACTTGCATATATGCATACATGTGTTAGTTTCTTCGAGTTCATGTTGACTAGTTCCTCGTGTTGTATATGTTGAAAGTGAATGCTTGCATCTAAACTTGTTGTTGCATTTCGGAGTCTGGTCTTCATATGTATATGTCTGGTGCCTTTGTTGTTGTGAGCCTGGCCATTGCATTGAATTTTAAACAAATTTTGAGCTATTTCACATGTTGTTTGGTCTGTTATTTCATGTTGTTATCATCCTTATTCTTGTGCATTTTGAAGTTGAATCCAGTCTTGTTCATGGAGTCTGCATCGTGAATTTGTTCTAGTCAGTTGAGGTCCAGTTCTGGTTCCATGTTTTCATGTTGGTTTGTGTGCGTGTGGTCCACATTTTAGTGATGCATTATGGACTTGTTTATAGCCCTGGTCTGGTTGAGTATTATATGTTCACTTCTGGTGCTTGGTTATAATGGAGTTGAGCTTTCATATCCATTTTGCATATGTACGTTTTATGGTCTGATTTGTTCTAAAACCATTGAAGTCTTTTACAATTGAGTTTGAATGCAATGGATGTGTACATTACTGGCTTGTTGTTTTGAGCATTCATGTGTGTACATGTTGTTTTCATTTGCACGAGACCATGCCTGAAACTTTGTTGCATTCTGAACTGAAATTTATTTTGTATTTTGGATTTCACCTGTGTTGAATCCAGCCTCGGCTTGGGTTTGACATTGTGCTCACCTGTCCCTGCAATTTTAACAAGCAAGTGTATATCGGTGTGGACGACCTTGTGGCATGTACATGATACACTGTGCATGTCACAAGTTGTTTGTGTATGATGAATTAAAAGAAAAATGATGACGAACAACCCAAATAACTGAGGCAAACAATATATTCAAAACACACACTTTATTGTGCACTGAAAAATATTTTCTTTTCAATTTTATTGCGTCGGTGTTTAGATTGGAACAGAGTTGAAGATAAAATACGAGTGAGAGTGAATATACAGTAAGGTGAAAATTGTAAATTGAAAATTATGTTATAATTGGAAATGTGTAAATGTAGTGAGAGCTCAAATTTGTACTATTTGAATTTGTAAGAAAATATTTGTTTGAATAAAATATTTGTTTAAATATGAATTCTGAGTTATTTATTTTATCCAGCAAATTTTTATTTAATTATGTGAAAAATAAAATAGTACAACAATAAATACATTTAATCGAATATATATATATATATATATATATATATATGTTATCATCAAACAAAAATCATATACTAGCATATTCTACACAACAGTCGTGAGTAATACATTGTCCAACATTTAGAGAGTGTTACACAATCTAGTTTCAATGGATATATCGATATCCTTCCTCAAAACATCTTGACCAGGAATATTTAAAATAATATGTTATTCTATGTTGTGTTAATTTTCTCATGATTACAGAAATTTATAATTATTATCACATAGCATTTTATTCAAGGATTTTCTAATTAATATACTTTAAATATATTTCTTAATCAATTATATCACAATAAACAAAGTATATAATAGAAACTAAAAATCTGTATTACAAGATTGGTCATAGAGTTAGATATATGTAACAAATTACATAATTCTCTCTAGGGCATACCTTAACTCTCCCACTACTTAAGATTAACAGTACTCTCTAGTCTGAAGACTATTGCATATCATTACATGAAATCTTCTACTTAAAATTAATTATATTAATCTATAGAAGACACTTGTTAGATCGTCCTGTGATTGTTCTAAAAACCATAAGTACGTAATTTCTTGGTGTCCCTAGTGGTCATGAGTAATTCACCGTCCATCATATGGAGAGCACTACGTACACCAGTATCAGCGGATGTAGTGATATCATTTTCTCGATACATCTGAATTAGAAACTGTAACGACCCTTATTTTTTCGATAATTAAAATATTAATTTTAATAAGATTTTAGAATGTAATATTGTAAGTAATTTAAATTTATGATTTATTAATGGGAAATACAAATATGATTTAATAATGTTGTTTGAATATTAATAATAACTATTTTAATGTAATCTCAATCAATTGGAATAATTGTATAGTTAATTTGTTTAGAAACTATAAATAAGGGATAAATTGAATGTTGGATTTAAAGGTTGTAATTATATGTTATTAATCGAAATATGAAAATTAACTAGTATGTAAATTTAGTAGTTTTCGTTTGTAAACATTAAACTTGGAAATATGTTTGAATTATTAATGTATAACAATTGCTCCATTATCGCTTTGTTATCTAATCCGATAAATTAATTTGGAAATCGATAAAAATTTAATATAATTGAAATATTGCAATTAATATGGTAAAAGATGATAATTGTAGACTACTGATGTAATAAAACATAAACCAAGGTTAATTATATCCATAAGATGATAGTTGATTGAATAATAAAATGTAAATCAAAATAAATGAATTTATTGGAATTTAAATTTTAATTAATGAATTTATTGCAACTTAAACTGAACATTGTAATTAGTGCAATATTTAACATTGGATTTGACATGGAAATTTATTTTAAAGGATTATAAATTACTAGGTAATCAAAAATGATAAAAATTGGCTAACTTATGAATTTGAATTTAAAGGTGATTAAATTTATTTAATAATAATTTATTTAATTAACGTGAAAATAGCCATTTTGGCTACTGACTTGGATTTTAACGAAACTAGTTTCATCAGATCCGTAACAGTGAATTATTGTATGATTTCAAGTTTTGAAGTGATCGGACTAGTCGTTTGATCGTACGAGCTCGAAACGTCTAGAAATCAATTTAGTGAATTCAATTAAAATAAGATGATTTTAAAAGCTAATTTCTGCATGCTTTTGAATTAGGATGTGGAACTTGTTCCATTGAGTTTAAAAATATGTAGAACCTATATTTTGATATATTGGATGACCTACTTTCATTTCGAAAGTGGAACGGGTTTTTTAGGTCGTTATTGTTGTTTCAAACAAATTCGATATGTTCTTTCATTCTTATCAGGCCTTACCTATATAAATAGATTTTCCTAACCCTAGTAGTCTCTATTTTCTATGTGCATATTTGTCTATCCAATCTATCTGCTTCTTCCTCCTTCCCAATGGCTGAAAATTCAAAACCCTAAAACAATTTCAAATTCAAATTGAAATTTAGACTCCTCAAATTATGTCATATAATATATTATTGGAAAACTCTTGACGAGCGCAATCTAAATATGCTATTCGTTTTTGCAATCGGATTTTGGTTTATCCAGAAATGACCAAAACATTCTCGGTCGTTCATTGTGGTGGTTGATCATCGGCGATGATGCCTTGATTTGAGGGTGTTGCACTGTGGAGATGGACGAGGGGAGTGCATCGGAGTGGTTCATTCGGCGAAGTGATGGGTGGATCGGTGTGTAAAAATCGAGTAGGGTTTTGAACTTTGGCGGCGGTTGCTCTATTAGTGGTCGAACTGGGCGAGTTTATGTCGGGTCGCGCGTCTCTAGAAAGGGCGGTAGGTCGTGTGGAGAGGGAGCGGTGATGTGTGGTCTAGGCACGGAGTCCCTAGGCGGCAACGACAAGGCTTATCGATGGCGGCTGTAGCCTGTTGCTCAGGCGCATGCGTGACCTCTTGTTGAGGCTAGGGTTTCGTGAGGTTATTTTCCAAATTTCCTCATTATTTTAAATTTAATATAAATTTGATTTTTAAAACTTCTAACGTCTATAAGCTTTTCATACGAGCTCAGATTTACGCGCGGTTGTCTCCGTTGCGATTGATCAAAATTCCGGACAGTATGGAATTATTTGGCTGCATTCTGAGATTGTTAGAATTTTGGGTTTTATTTGAATTTTGAATCGATAAAAATCAAAGGTGAGTGTTTTAACCCACTCACGATTACTAATTTATCTTATGTTAGTTAAATTAGATTTATGATGTGGTTAGAAATTGATCGATTGCTGTTTGGTATATTCAATTTGTCATTCTAGTTAAATCTGAATTTTTTGAATTTAATTGCCATTTAATTTAATATTGAATTTAAATTGCCAGTTAAATACCTGTTAATAATGACCAGTTAATTGTTATTATTTATTAGTTGATTTGAATGGTGATTGTGATGGATGTTTAACTATTGATATTGGATGACTAGATGTTATGTTTATTTTATATATTGTTATCACACTACAAGTTCCCTTAGTATATCGTTAGAAATCACCATGGGTTGAAATGATACGTATCCGAACGATCTTACAGGTTAGGGAAAAATCGTTATGGGTTGAAATGATAGACTTGAGCGATTTTATGGATTTTGAATTTTAACTCGGGTTTATGGGTTGAAATGATATATACCTGTATATTTTAAATTATTGCGGGTTGAAATGATATATACCTGTATATTTTAAATTATTGCGGGTTGAAATGATATATATCTATATCACTTGACCATAGGGTAGAAAATTATATACGAACACCGGATTGGTTAAATTAAATGGTTTTTAAATCCTTGATTTTTGAATCCAGTTAAATGACATAATGAAATAAAACTTGATTTATATAACTGAATTATTTTCAAATTCAAGTTTTAAATGTTGAAATCGAAATTATTTTTAATGGATTATTTAAAGAATTTAAATTGAATATTTAAAGTTGAATTGTGAAATATAAATGAAATTATCAAAATCGAGTTATTATAAAACGTTAAATATTTAAATTTTGAAATACATTTGTAACGACCCAGAATTTGACCGCTTTAAAATACATTATTTAGAGTGATTTTAAATATAAAATATAAAAGGTTTTATGATTTAAAAATATTCGATAGGATTTGGAAGTAGAAACAAACATAAAAACAGTAACATTTGCCTATATCGACAAAAGTGACAAAATGCTGATTTTAGAAAAGTATGTTTCAATGGTTAAATAAATTATCTTAATTAATTTATGAGTATTTATATTTTTAAATAGCATTATACAAATTTATTTTTAAATTTGGTTTACATAAATAAATAGTTTAACTAACACGTCAAAATGTGATCGTAAAACATTTTGTCGAAAAACGACGTTTTATCGATTAAAAGTTGTCGCAACGTCGTCGCACTTTTACTTTTTTGTATAGGAACATATATTCAAATTGTGTAAGTATTGATTAATTTACTAAACATGTTTACTTTTACTAAATAAAATTAGAAAACTTCTAGAAGTCATTAGTAAAAGTATGTAAGAATTAACAAAAGTAAGAAAAAGTAAACATCAAATCACTTCAAATCAAAGCCAACATAATTATGATATTCTTTACTTAATTTTTAAGTGAGTAAGACATAAAGTAAGAAGTTAAAGGATGATGTTAAGTTTTGAAAAAGTGAAAAATGCTTTAGGTTGAAGTAAGGTTAGTTTGGTAATTTGGTAAGAGGTTATTTTGGTAAAATTACCACTTCTTTCTTTTCCTATAAATATCCACATCCTTCTCCACTTTCATTAACATTTTCTTCTTCTTTTCTCAAGCTTATTCATCTTCTTTATCTTTTCTTTAATGGCTTCCATGCCATATAAAAAATTAAAAAGAAATAATGTCGAAATATTTATAAAATATTCAAAAGAAATCAATGTTTATTCTCTTCAAATCAAATTCCTCTTTTCTCCACATTTTACCTCTTCTTCTCTCTACCATAACTTCTTCAAAACCTACTCAAATTGTAAATTACTTTTTTTAAAATCATGTTTTTTTCCAGTGGCTACAACTTTCATGTTAACCACTTTGTCTAATTATGAAGATAATCTTGTCAAAAATCCACTTCTTTCAAGTGCATTTTCTGGCCCAGTTTTTAATCCAGAGAATAAGCCATTTTATTTTGATCATAACTTAATCATAACAGGTCTATATTGAGAATTCTTTTCTTTAAACCGTATAAAATTTAAGTGGCTACAACTTTTATATTGATTACTTTTTCCAGTTTTGAGGTTTACTATACCTAAAACTCAATTCTTTGAAGTGCATTTTCGGGCTTTATTTTTGTGAATCCAAGAATAGCTCTTTTTCTTTTGACCATATCTTCCTCAAAATTAACCAAAATCAAGTGATTCTTTTTCTTAAATTCAAGAGAAAAGAATTTGCCACAAATTTTATGTTAACAAGTTTTTCAAATTTTGAGAGTAAAAGAGTTAAAAACAAAAGAGAATATGACCTATTTTTTGGGTCTAATTTTGAGAATTCAAGTTCAAAGCTCCACCACTTCTTCTTTATACTTTCGTCCAACTTCCATCTTAAGCCTTGGCCAAGCACTAGGAAGGAGGAATTCAAGCTTATATTCATTTGGTTCCGAAGCATGGTAGGAAATGTGCGTTAGATCTTAAGTTCCTTGCCTTAAAGTTTGGCGAAGCGGAATCCAAAGTAAGTTATTTCTTATTTTATGTTCATTAAAATCATTGCTATGTTGAAAGAACTTTAAGCGTTAAGTGGTTTGAAAACCCTTGTTAAATGCTTATTTACTTTGTTTTCTAGAACAATGGTTTGATTTCCTTGCTCAATATTATGTTTGGATGGTTAATTAAGAAATTTAAAATTTAGAAGTTAAATATTGAATGGGGTATGCGAAAACGACTAGTACATGTGTTTCGTCTATGAGATCCAAGGAGACTTGGGCGAGGGACGAAACATGTCGAAGGGAAAGTCCGGATGCTCCAAAATAAATATCAAACCGTTAAAGTGTTATAAATATTTGATAGAATGAAGCATTGTTTATCATTTTTATTGCGTTTATTTCATTGATTGATTGTTTGAATTAGGCTTGACCAGTTTATGAGCACTGATTATAAGTATTGATTGTTGACTTTGCTCGACCAGTTTATGAGCAATTTATTATCCATATGCATGGGTTGGGTAGAAAATAATTGTAGGCTAACACCTTGTGATTTATTTCACAATTTGACTATAAGGTGTTTAGCGGTAATATTTGGTTCACTTCAATTTAATAAATTGTTTTGAAAATTGGTTTTCAAATGGGATTGTTATGAAAAGTTTTCCCTTTAAAAGAAATAGAAATGTTTGGTAATGAATATTTTGAAGTTATATTATATAAAAGTGATTTATATAATGAACGGTTTTATAAAAGTGTTTTATAAAATGGAAAGAATTTCGAGGACTAAACCCGATGGTTTTAAGATGATTTTTTGAAAGAATTTGGGAAATGAAAATTATTATAGATTTGAAAGTACTTGTGAGTATTAGTGTGAAATGATTTATCACTTCGGGATATAAAATGATTTGTTATGTTACCAATGATTCGGGTAACCCGTAACTAAAAAGGTGGGCATGTGTTTTTGGTATAGTTGGCTCTTAAAATAGAGGGACATACTTATTTATTGACTGTATTAAGGCTGGGACCCAGTTGCCTTGTTATTGGGAGAAACCTCCCGATCTGGTTGCATATGGTTTGATATGTTTTATTACAGCATTTGGGATTTTCAAATAAACTTTTCAAAGGTGATTTGATTTAAGATCCCAAAGTAAAGTATAATTTGAATATAAAGGATACACACACACACACACACATATATGTTTCAAAAGTTTTGAAATAAGAATTCGAGAATAAAGTCCAAAGAGATAATTTCTATAAAGGTAATTAGATTTGAAAATCTAAATTTAAAGATTAGGCCTAAGTGAGTAGTTTTGGGAATTGCATATTTGTTTGTTACATCGTAGGCTCCATGAGTCCTATTTGCGGTAGGAGAACTACGTTGGCTTGATCCTGTAACTAATTGGGTACCCAATTAGATAGGGGTATGTAGGCAGTCACAAGTGGCAGTGATGCAGCCCCTAAAAGATATAACCTTTTCATGTTTATCTGTTAATGGTTGTTGTTTATCTCGTGTTATTGTATTTTTCCTGCTTACTATTTTATTCCGCATTTGACATGTTTATTGAGTTAGTAGGAATGGCTATTGTTGTCTCTCTTATTAGAGTTGTGCAGCGTTAGATTTATTTGTATTTGGTTTGTATATAAGCACACCTAGTAGATTAAATTGATTACTCTGATAAATTGTAAAAATTGAAATTTTATCCTACACATTTAATATTGTTGAATATTTATCAAATATGGTGTATTAAGTTGGTAGTTTTCATTAGTAGTCTTATAACGGACGGATTTTTTTGCAATTTTAACCGGTTCGAAAATCTGGGTCGTTACACGTGGTATCAAAGCTTAGGTTAGGTGCCTAAGTAAAATTCATCTAGGGTTAGTATATCAACCTAGGAACTTTAAAAATGAAACTACCTTAATTTGATAAATAAAATGGATAGGATAAGGCACCGTACCTCCAAACGGGGTTATGGGTGATATTACTATTTTTGGTGTGCATAACTTTCGTTAATTGTTGTTTTTTCCTTATATTTTTTTTCATCCTTGTAATTTCGAGGACGAAATTCTTTTAAGTATGGGAGAATGTAACGACCCAGAATTTGACCGCTTTAAAATATATTATTTAGGGTGATTTAAATATAAAATATAAAAGGTTTTATGATTTAAAAATATTCGATAGGATTTGGAAGTAGAAACAAACATAAAAACAGTAACATTTGCCTATATCGACAAAAGTGACAAAATGCTGATTTTAGAAAAGTATGTTTCAATGGTTAAATAAATTATCTTAATTAATTTATGAGTGTTTATATTTTTAAATAGCATTATACAAATTTATTTTTAAATTTGTTTTACATAAATAAATAGTTTAACTAAAACGTCAAAATGTGATCGTAAAACATTTTGTCGAAAAACGACGTTTTGTCGATTAAAAGTTGTCGCAACGTCGTCGCACTTTTACTTTTTTGTATAGGAACATATATTCAAATTGTGTACGTATTGATTAATTTACTAAACATGTTTACTTTTACTAAATAAAATTAGAAAACTTCTAGAAGTCATTAGTAAAAGTAAGTAAGAATTAACAAAAGTAAGAAAAAGTAAACATCAAATCACTTCAAATCAAAGCCAACATAATTATGATATTCTTTACTTAATTTTTAAGTGAGTAAGACATAAAGTAAGAAGTTAAAGGATGATGTTAAGTTTTGAAAAAGTGAAGAATACTTTAGGTTGAAGCAAGATTAGTTTGGTAATTTGGTAAGAGGTTATTTTGGTAAAATTACCACTTCTTTCTTTTCCTATAAATATCCACACCCTTCTCCACTTTCATTGACATTTTCTTCTTCTTTTCTCAAGCTTCTTCATCTTCTTTATCTTTTCTTTAATGGCTTCCATGCCATATAAAAAATTAAAAAGAAATAATGTCGAAATATTTATAAAATATTCAAAAGAAATCAATGTTTATTCTCTTCAAATCAAATTCCTCTTTTCTCCACATTTTACCTCTTCTTCTCTCTACCATAACTTCTTCAATACCTACTCAAATTATAAATTACTTTTTTTAAAATCATGTTTTTTTCCAGTGGCTACAACTTTCATGTTAACCACTTTGTCTAATTATGAAGATAATATTGTCAAAAATCCACTTCTTTCAAGTGCATTTTCTGACCCAGTTTTTAATCCAGAGAATAAGCCATTTTATTTTGATCATAACTTAATCATAACAGGTCTATATTGAGAATTCTTTTCTTTAAACCGTATAAAATTTAAGTGGCTGCAACTTTTATGTTGATTACTTTTTCCAGTTTTGAGGTTTGCTATACCTAAAACTCAATTCTTTGAAGTGCATTTTCGGGCTTTATTTTTGTGAATCCAAGAATAGCTCTTTTTCTTTTGATCATATCTTCCTCAAAATTAACCAAAATCAAGTGATTCTTTTTCTTAAATTCAAGAGAAAAGAATTTGCCACAAATTTTATGTCAACAAGTTTTTCAAATTTTGAGAGTAAAGGAGTTAAAAACAAAAGAGAATATGACCTATTTTTTGGGTCTAATTTTGAGAATTCAAGTTCAAAGCTCCACCACTTCTTCTTTATACTTTCGTCCAACTTCCATCTTAAGCCTTGGCCAAGCACTAGGAAGGAGGAATTCGAGCTTATATTCATTTGGTTCCGAAGCATGGTAGGAAATGTGCGTTAGATATTAAGTTCCTTGCCTTAAAGTTTGGCGAAGTGGAATCCAAAGTAAGTTATTTCTTATTTTATGTTCATTAAAACCATTGCTATGTTGAAAAAACTTTAAGCGTTAAGTGGTTTGAAAACCCTTGTTAAATGCTTATTTACTTTGTTTCCTAGAACAATGGTTTGATTTCCTTGCTCAATATTATGTTTGGATGGTTAATTAAGAAATTTAAAATTTAGAAGTTAAATATTGAATGGGATATGCGAAAATGACTAGTACATGTGTTTCGTCTATGAGATCCAAGGAGACTTGGGCGAGGGACGAAACATGTCGAAGGGAAAGCCCGGATGCTCCAAAATAAATATCAAACCGTTAAAGTGTTATAAATATTTGATAGAATGAAGCATTGTTTATCATTTTTATTGCGTTTATTTCATTGATTGATTGTTTGAATTACGCTTGACCAGTTTATGAGCACTGATTATAACTATTGATTGTTGACTTTGCTCGACCAGTTTATGAGCAATTTATTATCCATATGCATGGGTTGGGTAGAAAATAATTGTAGGCTAACACCTTGTGATTTATTTCACAATTTGACTATAAGGTGTTTAGCGGTAATATTTGGTTCACTTCAATTTAATAAATTGTTTTGAAAATTGGTTTTCAAATGGGATTGTTATGAAAAGTTTTCCCTTTAAAAGAAATAGAAATGTTTGGTAATGAATATTTTGAAGTCATATTATATAAAAGTGATTTATATAATGAACGGTTTTATAAAAGTGTTTTATAAATGGAAAGAATTTCGAGGACTAAACCCGATGGTTTTAAGATGATTTTTTGAAAGGATTTGGGAAATGAAATTATTATAGATTTGAAAGTACTTGTGAGTATTAGTGTGAAATGATTTATCACTTCGGGATATAAAATGATTTGTTATGTTACCAATGATTCGGGTAACCCGTAACTAAAAAGGTGGGCATGTGTTTTTGGTATAGTTGGCTCTTAAAATAGAGGGACATACTTATTTATTGACTGTATTAAGGCTGGGACCCAGTTGCCTTGTTATTGGGAGAAACCTCCCGATCTGGTTGCATATGGTTTGATATGTTTTATTACAGCATTTGGGATTTTCAAATAAACTTTTCAAAGGTGATTTGATTTAAGATCCCAAAGTAAAGTATAATTTGAATATAAAGGATACACACACACACACACACACACACACACACACACACATGTTTCAAAAGTTTTGAAATAAGAATTCGAGAATAAAGTCCAAAGAGATAATTTCTATAAAGGTAATTAGATTTGAAAATCTAAATTTAAAGATTAGGCCTAAGTGAGTAGTTTTGGGAATTGCATATTTGTTTGTTACATCGTAGGCTCCATGAGTCCTATTTGCGGTAGGAGAACTACGTTGGCTTGATCCTGTAACTAATTGGGTACCCAATTAGATAGGGGTATGTAGGCAGTCACAAGTGGCAGTGATGCAGCCCCTAAAAGATATAATCTTTTCATGTTTATCTGTTAATGGTTGTTGTTTATCTCGTGTTATTGTATTTTTCCTGCTTACTATTTTATTCCGCATTTGACATGTTTATTGAGTTAGTAGGAATGGCTATTGTTGTCTCTCTTATTAGAGTTGTGCAGCGTTAGATTTATTTGTATTTGGTTTGTATATAAGCACACCTAGTAGATTAAATTGATTACTCTGATAAATTGTAAAAATTGAAATTTTATCCTACACATTTAATATTGTTGAATATTTATCAAATATGGTGTATTAAGTTGGTAGTTTTCATTAGTAGTTTTATAACGGACGGATTTTTTTGCAATTTTAACCGGTTCGAAAATCTGGGTCGTTACACGTGGTATCAAAGCTTAGGTTAGGTGCCTAAGTAAAATTCATCTAGGATTAGTATATCAACCTAGGAACTTTAAAAATGAAACTACCTTAATTTGATAAATAAAATGGATAGGATAAGGCACCGTACCTCCAAACGGGGTTATGGGTGATATTACTATTTTTGGTGTGCATAACTTTCGTTAATTGTTGTTTTTTTCTTATATTTTTTTTCATCCTTGTAATTTCGAGGACGAAATTCTTTTAAGTATGAGAGAATGTAACGACCCAGAATTTGACCGCTTTAAAATATATTATTTAGAGTGATTTTAAATATAAAATATAGAAGGTTTTATGATTTAAAAATATTCGATAGGATTTGGAAGTAGAAACAAACATAAAAACAGTAACATTTGCCTATGTCGACAAAAGTGACAAAATGCTGATTTTAGAAAAGTATGTTTCAATGGTTAAATAAATTATCTTAATTAATTTATGAGTGTTTATATTTTTAAATAGCATTATACAAATTTATTTTTAAATTTGGTTTACATAAATAAATAGTTTAACTAAAACGTCAAAATGTAATCGTAAAACATTTTGTCGAAAAACGACGTTTTGTCGATTAAAAGTTGCCGCAACATCGTCGCACTTTTACTTTTTTGTATAGGAACATATATTCAAATTGTGTAAGTATTGATTAATTTACTAAACATGTTTACTTTTACTAAATAAAATTAGAAAACTTCTAGAAATCATTAGTAAAAGTAAGTAAGAATTAACAAAAGTAAGAAAAAGTAAACATCAAATCACTTCAAATCAAAGCCAACATAATTATGACATTCTTTACTTAATTTTTAAGTGACTAAGACATAAAGTAAGAAGTTAAAGGATGATGTTAAGTTTTGAAAAAGTGAAGAATGCTTTAGGTTGAAGTAAGGTTAGTTTGGTAATTTGGTAAGAGGTTATTTTGGTAAAATTACCACTTATTTTTTTCTATAAATATCCACATCCTTCTCCACTTTCATTCACATTTTCTTCTTTTTCTTTTCTTAAGATTCTTCATCTTCTTCCTCTTCTCTTTAATGGCTTCCATTCCACATAAAAAATTAAAAAGAAATAATGTCAAAATATTTATAACATATTCAAAAGATATCAATGTCTATTCTCTTCAAATCAAATTCCTCTTTTCTCCACATTTTACCTCTTCTTCTCTCCACCATAACTTCTTCAAAACCGACTCAAGTTGTAAGTTACTTTTTTTTTAAATCATGTGTTTTTCTAGTGGATACAACTTTCATGTTAACCACTTTGTCTAATTATGAAGATAATCATGTCAAAAATCCACTTCTTTTTAGTGCATTTTCTGGCCCAGTTTTTAATCCAAAGAATAAGCCATTTTATTTTGATCATAACTTAATCATAACAGATCTATATTGAGAAATTATTTTCTTTAAACCATATAAAATTTAAGTGGCTACAACTTTTATGTTGATTACTTTTTCTAGTTTTGAGATTTGCTGTACCTGAAACTCAATTCTTTGAAGTCCATTTTCGGGTTGTGAATCCAAGAATAGCTCTTTTTCTTTGACCATATCTTCCTCAAAATTAACCAAAATCAAGTGATTCTTTTTCTTAAATTCAAGAGAAAAGAATTTGCAACAAATTTTATGTTAACAAGTTTTTCAAATTTTGAGAGTAAAAGAGTCAAAAACAAGAGAGAATATGACCTATTATTCGGGTCTAATTTTGAGAATTCAAGTTCAAAGCTCCACCACTTCTTCTTTATACTTTCGACCAACTTCCATCTCAAGCCTTGGCCAAGCACTAGGAAGGAGGAATTCGAGCTTATATTCATTTGGTTCCGAAGCATGGTAGGAAGTGTGCGTTAAATCTTAAGTTCCTTGCCTTAAAGTTTGACGGAGTGGAATCCAAAGTAAGTTATTTCTTATTTTATGTTCATTGAAACCATTGCTATATTGAAAGAACTTTAAGCGTTAAGTTGTTCGAAAACCCTTGTTAAATGCTTATTTACTTTGTTTCCTAGAACAATGGTTTGATTTCCTCGCTCAATATTATGTTTGGGTGGTTAATTAAGAAATTTAAAATTTAGTAGTTAAATATTGAATGGGATATGCGGAAACGACTAGTACATGTGTTTCGTCTGTGAGATCAAAGGAGAGTTGGACGAGGGACAAAACAGGTCGAAAGGAATGCCCGGATGCTCCAAAATAAATATCAAACCGTTAAAGTGTTATAAATATTTGATAGAATGAAGCACGGTTTATCATTTTTATTGTGTTTATTTCATTGATTGATTGTTCGAATTAGGCTCGACCAGTTTATGAGCATTGGTTATAACTATTGATTGTTGACTTTGCTCGACCAGTTTATGAGCAGTTTATTATCCATATGCATGGGCTGGGTAGAAAATAATTGTAGGCTAACACCTTGTGATTTATTTCACAATTTGGCTATAAGGTGTTTAGCGGTAATATTTGGTTCACTTCAATTTAATGAATTATTTTGAAAATTTATTTTCAAATGGGACTGTTATGAAAA
This sequence comes from Allium cepa, assembly GCA_030765085.1. Taxonomy (NCBI): domain Eukaryota; kingdom Viridiplantae; phylum Streptophyta; class Magnoliopsida; order Asparagales; family Amaryllidaceae; genus Allium; species Allium cepa. The sequence continues at coordinate 948,467,809 of CM060934.1, read as the reverse complement.
GTTTTCCCTTTAAAAGAAATAGAAATGTTTGGTAATGAATATTTTGAAGTTATATTATATAATGAACGGTTTTATAAAAGTGTTTTATAAAATGGAAAGAATTTCGAGGACTAAACCCGATGGTTTTAAGATGATTTTTTGAAAGGATTTGGGAAATGAAAATTATTATAGAGTTGAAAGTACTTGTGAGTATTAGTGTGAAATGATTTACCGCTTCGAGATATAAAATGATTTGTTATGTTACCAATGATTCAGGTAACCCATAACTAAAAAGGTAGGCATGTGTTTTTGGTACAGTCCTCTCTTAAAATAGACGGATATACTTATTTATCGATTGTATTAAGGCTGGGACCCAGTTGCCTTGTTATTGGGAGAAACCTCCCGATTTGGTTACATATGGTTTGATATGTTATATTACAGCATTTGGGATTTTCAAATAAGCTTTTCAAAGGTGATTTGATTTAAGATCCCCAAGTAAAGTATAATTTGAATATAAAGGATATATATATATATATATATATATACACATATATGTTTCGAAAGTTTTGAAATAAGAATTCGAGAATAAAGTCCAAAGAGATAATTTCCATAAAAGTAATTAGATTTGAAAATCTAAATCTAAAGATTAGGCCTAAGTGAGTAGTTTTGGGAATTGCATATTTGTTTGTTGCATCGTAGGCTCCATGAGTCCTATTTACGGTAGGAAAACTACGTTGGCTTGATCTTGTATCTAATTGGGTACCCAATTAGATAGGGGTACGTAGGCAGTCACAAGTGGTAGTGATGCAGCCCCTAAAAGATATAACATTTTCATGTTTATCTGTTAATGGTTGTTGTTTATCTCGTGTTATTGTATTTTTCCTGCTTACTATTTTATTCCGCATTTGAGATGTTTATTGAGTTAGTAGGAATGGCTATTGTTGTCACTCTTATTGGAGTTGTGCAGCGTTAGATTTATTTGTATTTGGTTTGTATATAAGTACACCTAGTAGATTAAATTGATTACTCTGATAAATTGTAAAAATTGAAATTTTATCCTATACATTTAATATTGTTGAATATTTATCAAATATGGTGTATTAAGTTGGTAGTTTTCATTAGTAGTCTTATAACGGACAGATTTTTTTGCAATTTTAATTGGTTCGAAAATCCGGGTCGTTACAATATTGAATTTGAAGTGGTTTAAATTTATAGTTCAAACTTGGACTTGAAATCGATATAAATTAAAATGGTTTTAATGGGAATATGAATAGAAAGATTTAAATTGAGCTGGTTGATTTGAACTCTAGATATGGTATAGATTTTTTGAAATGGAAGAAACAGTTGATTTGATATTACTTCCAAATTAGTTATTTTAATATAAATTATTTAAAGACATATTATTTTAAATTCAGATTTTCAAAATATTTACTATGTCAACAATTTCAATAATCAAACCATTTTATATTAAACTATTAAACTATATTTAATCTATTTTTAAACTATTTTAAACCATTTTAATATATTTTAAACTATTTTAAACTATTTGAAACCATTTTAATGTATTTTAAACTATTTTAATCAATTTTAAACTATTTTAATCTATTTTAAACCATTTAATCTATTTTAATCTATTTAAACTATTTTAATTTTTTTAAACTATTTTAATCTAGTTTAAACTATTTAAACCATTTAAACTATTTTAAAGTATTTAAACTATTTTAAAACTATTTTAAACTATTTTAAAACTATTTATGAGTATCTAAACTATTTTCAAAAATTTCAAACTGTGCAAGGCTGAATTGTTTATATTTAATACCTAGATTTAAAAACGAATATGGTTAAATGATGTTATAACCTATGTTGGGATTTGAAATGATATTTTCTAGTGAAATGACATATTTGAGTAAATATGATGATTTTGAAACAAGGGTTTAACTATTTTGCGGATATGATTTCGAAAATGGATATGATTTCGAAAGTAATATGATTTTGAAGTAAATATGATATTTTGATATCAATTATGAATCGGTTTTGGAAATGTAAAAGAACCATTCGGTGTGAAATAAGCATTAGGTTGTTAAAGAGACCGGGATTGGAAATTGTCATACTCTCTGCCAATACCGAAAACCACTTTAACAACTATGTATATGGTGGAGATTTCAAAATGAAGTAGGATGGTTTGGCGAACAATTCTGTATGAGGTACTAATGTAGCCCTAACTCCCTCGAGTCAGCTTGATGTGACTAAAACAGGAGCTATACCCGGCCAAGTGAGGTCGCTCCTCCTATCAAACACATTTCTTCGATGCCATATTATGACTTTGTGATTGATTTGGTGGCCACCTCTCGATTTGATTATGAGAGTATGTTCCGAGGTTGGCGGTAGTAGCAGTTATGTGTTACAACCAGTCCAGGAGTGCAAACGGTAGAATCCTACCCTAGCGTTGCCTCGCGTACCTTGTCACATGCCTTATCACGCCCATTACGAGTTTGGTTTGTGCCTTACCTATGGAGTTCTCTCTGATATCCCACCAGTTTACGGTGGAGTTGTACAGACTATGACATTTATATAAAATGTGTTAAAGGGGATATGGGTAACGGCTTAACGCTATTTCAATACTTTACTTTACTCTAGACATAGTATAATAGCGTATTGTACTATGCATGTAGATAGTTAACGGATCCTTAGAAGATGGAATCCCGAACATCTCTTAAGTTATTGCACACACGTTAGACACTGGATAAAAGATGTCAAATCCCATTAACATCTCTGAAGCCGTCACACTCATACTTATTTACTATTGATTTAACTTACATAAGATCTTTTAGTTCTGATTCGAGTATTTTGTCCTTTTTATTACGCTCGGGTCAGTCTGAGCTTTTTAGTGTATTGAAGACCATTTTATTTGGAGGATTAAGATGGAGATTAGTCTACTATTTATTTTATATATATTCCGCTGCATCATGTTGTTCCGCTGCATTATTTATTTATTTTTGATGTATGTGTAACTCTAATCTGTATTGTAAAAGTATAATTAAATGTTATTTGTAGAACAACTTCACGAATTGTTTATTTGATTATTATGTTTTGTCATTTCGCTATGAGATTCCGTGTTCTGTTTTTTTTTCTTTTTCTTCTTTTTCTTATTTACCCCATAGCAATCCTCCCTTTTGAATAGTTTGAGTTTGGCATGTGTGCTTTATTGTCAATTTAAACCAGCCAAAAAAGTGGGTCGTTACAGAAACAATTTAAGATAAGTGTTTATATGTTCGATTCAAAACTTATGATTACGAACACATTCACAACTATAATCGATAAAATTCTTTTCCTAAGCATTTTCTATTTATTTATGTTTAATTTATTCATATCATTACTCATATCATGATATAATAACATATATAATATAATGCAAAACCAAAAATATATTTTATCTCGAACATGATTCTTTTACAAGAGTTAAGTTATATGATAAATTACAAAATTTCCTCTAGGACACACCCTTAACTCTATCAAGATCCAACCCGAGAAAGTCCATAGACCTATAAACACAACCATGTCATTTTTGTTTTAATTCACATGGGCTTGATCTTTTTCCCTAGGTTGCAATCAATGATCTTTGTACCTACCCTAGTGGGTGTAATGGACCACAAATTGAGAAAAGTTTTAGGCTTCCCACACTAAATACAGTCACCAGCCCAAAAGCTTTCACACATCTTACCGCTCCACGAACCTTCACGCACCTTATTAGTTCCACTCATAATACCCACACCCTCAGAGCTCTCTCTGACTACAACCAAGGAACTTAACATATGCTTACGCCTCCTCACATAACATGTTTTGACATAAAAACTCTAAGTCCTTTCATCATTCGATCCTACATAACGTCCAATATGATTCCCTATAATGGTCAAATTCCTCTATACTAGAAATCAAACAACTATTATATCCCAATGAACAATCAATAACCATTCCCATTGTAATCTCCTATACGACATTCATTATAAGCAAATATATATATATATATATATATGTATGTATGTATATGTATATGTATATTGCGCACATTATGTCATTTCATCAAGACCATGTCACAATTAGATGTATAGAGCTCAATCAATGGTGAAAAATCTAATAATGTTTGTTGTTTAATGTGAGGTTCTACCTTTAAGGTCAAATATATAATCATATTGCATAATTGCCTCTACACACCCTTAATTTTATTAAATACTATAGGTTGTCGTGTTTAAGTTGAATAGAAAATCTCACACGATGATGTGCAATAGTATTTGGATTTGAGGGTACTTTTAAGCATATGTGTATACTCCATACTTCAATAAAGACAATAGCATGATTCGGTCATGTTACGAACCTAGCTGGGTGTGTGTTGTAACACATAAAGTCAAACACTACTAAAGAAAGGATTCCTCAACACAAAAGTGTAAATAACTTGGCTATGACAATATAGTTGATTGATAATAGTTATTGTACCGAACCAAATGACTTCATGGATCGTATCATAGAATTAACAAGAAATGTTAGTCAAAGCATTGACCGATGACCGTGGCTTGATACTTAGTGATTTAACATCGATCGGGGGACATAACATGCACAACATATCATTGTAGAAGGATGTTGCTTCAAAGATCAAAGTTGGGTTTCTCCTAGATGCTCTATAAGAAAGCAATCATGTTTCACTTGTTGTTCTTCGGTTAAGCACACATAGACTTTGATGTTCAAATTGTTTATATACCAATGCAGACTAGTATCGTACTTAAGAGTTTCACAACCACAACTAGAATAAAATCAATCAATCCGTGTAAAATGAATCAAATATAAGATAATAGATGGATTCTTTAGTGTATATTAGTTATACATGTGAAATCGTCACATCAAAATGTTCAAAGTAATGGTAATAATGTATTAATTATTAACATGATCGAGCATTAGCAAAGTTAACGAGAGCATTGACCGAGATCAAACAAGCCAAATCATATAATGGTCGTATTATCTAGTGGCACTTAAGTTGAAGAGATCCAAAATGATGACAAGCTTGACTCAAAATGTTTACATAGTCAAATATTGATTCGATCAACGAGATAATTGACCAAGTCGATGGACAAGCCAAATCATAGAATAGGCGCGTTAACTGTAATTATCACAATAATCGAATGATAGTAAATTTATCTTTAAATGTGTGAATTATTGGTCATGCCAATTTAAGGGGTGAAACGTGAAAGATTAATTATTCATTATGAGTAAACTATTTAGGGATTCCAAGTCCACATGAGAATTGGTACGCCACTTGGCCGACCCTATTGGTAGGCCTAACAAATTTAAAGGCTTGCCCTAGCTACAAATCTGTCTTATTTATCCCTATGTTTATGTTTTAGGGCATCGCTTATATGCGAGTTCTTCTTGGTGCTGTAAACTGCAGAAAAAACAAGTTTAAATTGTACAAACCATCTTAGGATCCGTTCTTTGCGAAGTGAGCAAAGAATCTGAGCGAAACATTTGAGTGGGGCATTTGAGCAGATAACGTTGGATGAATGGAAAATATGTTTGTGAGCTGCGAGCGGAGAATCCGAGCGTATATTTTAAAATAAAATTAATTTATATTTAATTAATTTTTTTTAATGAACAATATGTATCAATAAATTAATTAAGTTTTAAAATTTTAAATTGTTTGGGTTCAGTTCAAATGAACTCTATAATGTAGAACACTTTGATACTCGCAAAAAAACCGGATTTCAAATGAATCTCATTTGCCCCATTTATTAATTTTAGAAATTTATAAAATTTAAATTTAAATTACTTAACATTATTAATTAATTAAACAGCTCTCTTCACGGCCCAATGCACCATTTTTCTTCGTTCTACAACGGACCAGCCGCGTTGGACAAGTGGGGAAAAAGAACTGGGAGTTTTGAGTGCCCAAAGATACAGGGCCCGAAAACTTTGAGGCGAAATGTACAAAATCTGAAATCAACGGTTGATTTCGGGGGCCATATATTATCCAATGGCCAAAATGAATTCGGGCCTAATGCCTGGCTTATTATTCGGTCCATTAAGATTTGCTGTACTGTTATTCACAAGTCTATGATTATCATAATCATAATAGATGCTAAATTTTGCTAAAGATGGGCCTTCTGGCCCACGTGACTAGTGTATGTCCATTCAGCGTCCAGAAAGAACTTGAATTCACTTTCTTTGTCGGTTTTCGAACAGAATGAGACCTCCTCCAACGATAATGAGAAAATACGAGATCAAGTCAGCAATAGCTAAAGGTACAGCTCCATCGTCCATCTACAGGGCCATCAACCTATCTACCGGCCAAGACGTCGTCATAAAGCAAATACCCCTTTCCGGGCTCACACCAAATTTGAAAGAATGTCTGGACTGCGAGCAAAATTTCCTCTCCAAAGTCCACCATCCTAACATTGTTCAGCTCCTAGACATAATTCAGGTTTGATTTCGGTATATGTACACAATTTCAGAAGAAAATCGTGAAAAGTCCCTGGTGATAGATTTGTGTATTTTTTTTAGGATGATGGGTCTATTTTTCTTGTGCTGGAGTTCTGTGAAGGCGGCGATCTGTCAAATTTTATTAGACAAAATGGCAGATTGCGGGAATCGGTTGTTAGAAGATTCATGAAGCAGATTGGTATTTGTGTATATTTTTAAGGCATTGTTAAAATGGCTTCATTTTTGGATAAGAGGGGGCTAATTGTAGGAGACTCCACCTTAATAATAATAAATAAATAAATAAATAAATAAATAAATAAACCTTATGGTGGGCATAAATGAAGCCAAATAAAATGATTTGCTTTTTTACTGTCGTGCAAAGCAAATTTCGTCAAAACTCCATCTACAAATGAAGAAAAAAGAGACAATGATTCAACGAAAACCATTTGTGACGGGGTCTGATTGGAAAAAGGTACCTTATTTTTTTTTTAACAAGGGGCAACAATTTTTGGTATATCCCATAGCAATTTTAGGAAAATTGAAAATGATATTATCCAAAAGTGGAGTCCATTTAACAATGACCATATTTTAATTTTAATGTTTGTTGTTGATATATATATTGATATTATGCTCCCATAGATTTTATTTGCATTTTGTTACAATTTCGATTGTAGATTTAATTCGCACATAATGATTCGGTTGCTGGCAAAAATTTCGCATATGCAATGTTATATTGTTGGTAATGGGATTATGATTCCATTGGCAAGAATATGCAATTTCTCATATGGAACTTGATGCAGTTCAGTTTTATTTTACTACCATGTATAGTGATTTGATGTCTAAATTATGGATATGCCTTTCCTGAATATGCAATTATGGCTTTCCTCACGCAATCCCCGAGCCTTCTCCCCATTTCCTGAAGTATCTTCTTCAAAACCCTGGAGTCTCATGCGAAGCTTCCACTACCGATCCATCGACCACCGACCCTTCCTTCTTCTTGTCATAGCTTCATCGAATCACATCCAATCCAAATGAGATCCATAGTGTAGCCCTGTACATCATCACCAGCCCCCATATTGATCGCCACTCCATTGGAGTAATTTTGGATCGATCGGTTCTTATGGATTGGTAGTGATGGGTCGGATCGGTTCTTATGGATATGCCATTATCGTTAACCAACCATTGATAGACCTGTTCAATTTTGATTAAATCAATCATGGTGGATGATAAAGGTGCAAGCTATGAAATGAATATGCAAAGCACTTTGCATATGAAGAATGTTCCAGAAAAAAAAAAGATCGATTCTACTTGAAAGTTAAGTTCATTAATGTGAGAAAATTAGAGGGGAAGTATGTGTGTCTAAACTCGTGGTCTCTCAACGTACTCGATATTGTGTTCGTTTTCTCCTATTATGAGAGAAGAATCAATGTTATTGCTCTCCTTATTATGGAGAGCAGGTGCATGTTTCTCCTATAATAAGAGATACCATGCTCTCCTTAAATAGAGAGAATGTGTTGTAATTCCGGTCACAATAAAATCTTTCTACCGTTTGTCTGTGGATTTTTACACTAGTTCGTCTGCAATATTTTTCATACTAATCACCATGTCATTTATTTTTTGACTTATCATTTCCACCGTTGTCAAAATTTGAAAATCTTACGATTAATATTCTGTTTCAGATAGGATCTTCCCTTTTATGATTCAGTTTGCATTCTGATTCAAACTTAGTTTAAATTGCAAATTTGAACAGATTTCTACTCATGCTAACATATTTAATATACTTATTTGGATCCACAGTTCCAATTATATTGTTTTCAAAACAAAATAAAAACGGGATAAAGAGAGAAAATTGAGTTTTAAATTCAGCTGTAAAAGTTCGAACGTCAGAACCAATTTGAAAGCGTGTACAAACATTAAAATATAGTTTTTTTGAATCTACGATTTACTATTTAAATTTTGTTTTGATTTAAAGTTTGTACTTTACGATTAATGATTTGAATCTCGTTTTGAGAATCTTGGTCATTTATACGTTAATTGTGTATTTTTGCTTGGGCTTTCACAGTTGGAATTTCTCTCTGTTTATAGTATCTTAAAATCTCTAGGAAACATGAATTTTAAGCAATCACATTACTACTTTCTATATTAGCAATGTTTTCAAACTTGTATGCGCTAAGGTACATATTATTGAATCTTCTTTTGTGCTGACTGCTAAGCAAGAAGGCTTGATGAAATAATAATTCACCTCTTGCTTGTATAGACGCATACTTTTTCTCTTTTGGTTGCAGTTGACCCCTGTAATGGATAATCTTTAAGGCATGTGTGGCCTTATCAGTAATCAATAGTTTGGATGGAGAAAAAAAATCCGACTATAATGTTTATTTCTACAGGAGAAGGTCTAGAGGTGCTCCACAACCACCATATCGTTCACCGGGATTTGAAACCTGAGGTATGAACCTTAGTCTACTAATCGTGGCCCTGCTATACATTATAATGCATGCATAACATGGATTGGTGACGGTATATGGGCTCCCATGGGCCATGAGGATCCACTGTACCTGCATCATTCTTGTGTGATGTAAGTCACTCATTGGGCGTGTGATGTTTATCATTTTGGATTAATCTTACGCTGGAAGTCTTGTTCTCTGTACTTACCTTCGACATGGGCATTTGGTGAATCAGAACATTCTCCTGTCTGCTTCTAGTTGTGATGCAATACTAAAGATAGCCGATTTTGGTTTATCAAGGTATTTTGTGTCTGGTAACTGTTTGCTATAGCAAAAACACTTACTTCTGAAAACCTATACATCTTTTGCTAGATTGTAATTGTTTGAGAAATTATACTTGTACAGGCTTCTATGTGCATGCAGTCAATTGTATTCTTGGACATAAGCTAGTATGGCACATGCACATATACCAGTACATATCACAGTTTATGCATAGTATGAATACTGGTTGATGTTGGATTTCTTCGGGAACCGAGTTCTAAAAGACTAATTCATTTTCTTAACGCAGAGTTGTTCATCCTGGCGAATACACTGACATGGTATGTGGATCACCACTGTACATGGCTCCTGAAGTCTTGCAATTTGAGAAGTATGACAGCAAGGTTGTCTAAACAAACCATTGGTTTTTCTCTTTTGAGTGTTATAATTTATAGAATATATGATGTATCTGCATGTATAGGTAGACATGTGGAGCCTTGGTGCCATTTGTTTTGAACTTCTGAATGGATATCCACCCTTTAGTGGAAGAAATAATGTGCAGGTATTATATATTTGGAAATATGTGTAAAATATCTTCATAATCAGATTGTTCATCTAACGCGTTTAAACCAAAATTTCCAGCTACTGCAAAATATAAAGAATAGTGCATCATTGCCATTTTCGCAACAAGTGTACCATGGCTTGCACTCGGACTCTATTGATATGTGCACTAGGCTTCTGTGTAAAAATCCTGGTGAGTAAAAATTTCAGACTAATCTCAGAAAATATGCAACTATATATGAATACCCCTAATAGAAGCATTTGTTCTATTTCTGGACTACATTACAGTTGAATTGTCTAGTTGCCCTGATAATGATTAATATGTATACATATGTACCTTGCAGTATCGCGAATGACTTTTGATGAGTTCTATTGTCATAAATTCTTCAGAAGGTAAAGATTGTGCTCATAAGCTACACTCCACGCAACCAAATTGTATAGCAAAGATGAAATGTACATAGAATGGCATTTTTCTGCGGAGAATTCAATATGGCCTTCGAATCTTAGTTTGGTTTGCATGTACAAGCATTTTACAGGAGATGCTCTCATTTGAAGGGCATACAGTCTTATTATAAGGTCTTCGAATCTTTATACACAAGTACTGGAATCAATTCACTTCATCGACCAAAGTGGCCTTGTTAAGTAGTTTCAACGTTATTGTTACTTACCACTCAATTGGTGCCCTTATACATATAAGGTATAAAAAAATTATGTCTAGTAACCTCTACATATATGTTGAGACCATTAATGTATGTATGTAAACCTTTATATTTGGATGATATGGACCCCAATATGTGTTACTGAACTTTTTGTTTAAGTGTTTGTTAGCACATGAAACATTTAAAAAGACTATAGGACTTTGACTTTAGAACAAAGCTAAAATAGAAAAAGATAAATGAACGAAACCTAGATCGGAGCTACGATTAAAGATTTGAAGTTTACTTTTGTTTCTGTACTTCAAATCCAGCATGTCAAGAAGCCATCACGCCGCCCTTCGAGTAAAATCGTATGTTTTTCAGTTTTTTCTTTGCAGAACTTTAAATACGGTTCTTTTAACTGGTCTACCACCATTGTATCATGGCCGACCAGTCACTGATGCACGCTACTGTATTTTTTTTTTTTTAATATGTTTGGTAAAAGCTTATTTAAAGGACGAAATTACTTGTGACTGTACATGCTTCGACTGGAAAAATATTATGGGTCAAAAGATGCATTTAACACTTTCAATAAATAAATTTAAAAAAAGGGGTGGTTGAAATTTTAAAAGGTATTCAGATCGACAGGTTGGGCTATTTCAAGCATATTTCTTGTACTATTGCAATCCGTTTGCTCGTTAAATAGGTACACGCTCTCAATCGATCAAAAAACGAAATTAAAATGAAATAAAAGGAGAAATAAAGAACACACAAAGCTTTTTAAGTAGTGGGCAAAACCAAGTGTTTATGTCCGTTATTCGATATTATTTTTGATTTAGTCTTGCTTACATAACCAAATTACAATGATTATTAGATTAAAATCGATGAGTTTCAAATTTGATGGAGTTTCTTTGTAAAAGAATTAAGTCATTTTCTTGTTGTTGTAGAATGTCTATTTCGAGAGTCGCTAGATCTGGTTTGAACAAGCAAATATCTCTTGATTTGACTTTTCAACCGAAGAACAGATCGAACGCGCAATCCCAAAAATTGAATCTTTTGGTTCCGACTCATATGGACCGATACTGATTGATATGTTGACTTTTCTCCATCTTCTCTGCAAATATCATACTTTGATCCTTCAAACAAAAATAGTCAAAGATCATTGGTCGGTACCAACCAATGTCACATCACCGCTACTTCTGTTTTTTTTTCATCCTTGGATACAAAGTCAGAAAAAAGCAGAATGGACACCACAACACACTTCATATCGTTTGGCATCATTCCACATGGATCAATATCGGTCGATATGGAATGCTTCATGCTTAGCCAAAAATCTGAGTTCTTTAATCTTGATGTACTCCAAGCCTCTTGATCCATTTCTTCATCATCTCATATTCTGAATTCGTCGAAATGTCTCTATGATAACAAAGCACACAAAATTTTGAGATCTTTTTATATGAAAAATATGCTTAACTTTTGTCAATTTTTTTTCTTCAAATGAAGCTTTATGTAGATAAAGGATAGCTTTATCAACAGACGCATCTTGGTCTAAGCTTGTTCAAAGTTACATTGACAACTTGCTAAATGTTTGTTTGGTTTTGAAGGAGCTAACTCGTCCCATAACATAATCATATTCTCAGTAACATAATATTTAAATATTCACAAATCAATAATAAGATCAATTTGAATAGATTTGAGTTATAGTTCTCAAAATGGATCATCAGTCCACACTTGAACAAATCGGTCCTTATAAGGATCCAACCAATTTTCACAAACCTACCTTAATAATAATGTAATCATATTTTTCATGCAATACTTGTAAATTTTCATTGTAAACAAAAATTTTTTCTAGCCGACAAACTCATTCCAATCACGTAAAAGAGATTTCTTTTTTTCAACCTCAATATTTTTCACTCTCCTCTTCAAAAACATAAGTCTGTAATTCTTAATATGCCACTTACATAACATACAGTTAAATGTGTAAAAACTAATCCAATAATATTTACCTATCTATAATAAAAACATTTGTCAGTTTCACTTCACAATCAGTCATAACAGATTTCAAATGTTTTAAAACCCAAATATGGTTTTCCTCAGTTTCTTCTACTAAGTAGGTAATGGCGATATAAAATGTAAAATCTGGACACATACAATCTCAAGTGATGGTATTTTGTGTCTATTTTTTATATGTACAATCCAAGATGGTCACTTTGGGAAAAGTTCATAAAAATTCAATACTGCTTGGATGTGTCCAAATCATATATCCTTAAGAATATCTATTCCATTTAATGTTTTACGTTGCAACTCAAAATAACCAAACCCTTTCATCTTATTAAGAAAATACTGAACTTGAGAGCGACATGCCCACTCAATGGAATTTTATGCATATTATACATTGTTTTAATGGTGGTGCAATTTGATGGACCATTTCTTTTCAATGCATGCAAAATTTCTTTTGCTTTAACCATTTTTCTATGCATCTCAACCACTAGCTTGGTTTCTTCTTTATTTAACCTACCGACATACGAATGACCTTCATTATTCTTTATTTCTGAATGATTATGGACACCATTTACAACCACCAACGTCAGTCGTCCAAATTAGAAAGCTTAATACCTTTAACTTTAAATGGATAATTGCATTTTTTGTACTGATTACTTTAGATTTGATTGGATTTCTCACCTGATGCTTCTGGTACACACCACTCGTCACATCCAAACTTATTCCTATTTTTTTGCTTGAAGCTCCGGTATCAGATTTCGGTACTATAATAACAAATTTAAGCGGCTTTCCATTATTATTGTAACGATCCGGAATTTCACTGCTTTGATTTGCGAATATTTGATTAATTTTAAATACTCAAATAATAAATTTTATAATGAAAATAAAACTCTTTTAAATGATAAATAATGATGGTGGAATAATTTTTAAAATTTGTTTATAATAAATATATAATTCGATGAAAACCAGAAAATGTGATCGAAATTTGTTTTCGATTTTTCGTCTACTAAAAGTTGTCGGAAATATCGTGGCACTTTGGTATATACACATACACACTTACAAATATTTTGACATGGAAATGCATTATGTACATGTATGTACACTTAAGTATGTATATACATATATAAGATAGGATTTTATTACAAAAAATTAATATATTATATAATATAAAGATGCTTGTTGCGACATAAGTACAATTAAGTACGAGATATGTTTTAACATGTTAGAACATGGAGTGTTAGGAGGGGGATAAGCTTGGTGAGGTGGCACAAGGTGGTGGAGGGTAAATGATAAGGGGTGTTTAGGTAAAAAAAATTCTTGCTTATAAATAGCATTTTCCTCCTTCCATTTTTCCTCCTCTTTCTCCTATCATATTTTCCTCATATCCAACCCAAATGGAGAAATTCTTTTTTCTAAACCATATAAAATTCCAGTGGCTAAAACTTTTTTGTCTACCACTTCTTCAAATTTTGAGCTTAGCTGTGTTAAAAATGCATTTTTTTCAGACCTATATTTTTAAGCCCGAAAATAGCACTCATTTTGATCATATCTCCTTCAAATTGAGTGATTCTGTTTTAGAAAATAATTTCCAAAAACTTTTCTTTTTACCACTATTTAAAATTCCGAGAGTAACATGGCCAAAAATCGAGGAGAAACTGATCCATTTTCGAGTTGATTTTTTGTTTTTCCAGGTTTTGCAAGTTCTAAAGTATTTTAAGTTTTCAATAGAGTTTTTGCAAAATTTGGTAAGTAAAGCTCTTTTGTTTTAAAAGTTTATAGCTTTATGATTGTTGTTGCTTGGTTAATAAATTAGTTGCTTGTTGGGTAAATATGATATTGATTTAAATATGCTTATGAATGTTTGCATGTGGTATGGTATTAGACTTGAATTTGAAGTCTAAAAATTATTGTAAATGGTTTAAAGTTAGATCATGCTTATGTTTAGGGTATGATATGATTTTGGATGTTGTGGTTAGGTATAGACTTGGATATTTGATGTCAATGCTAAGGAAGTTTGAACTTTTGAAAGTAATGACGTTTTATAACCTTTATGCGTAAACTATGTAAATATGTTCTGGATTAAAAAGTGTTTTCAAGTTTTATTTTAATTTAAAAAAACTCTTACTTTATGTTTTCAAAAAGTTAGAAAGTTTTCAAAGAAGATGAGTTCAAAGTAAAGTAAAAAATATTTCCAAGAAACGACATCCATAGCGATAGTCGCTATGAAGGCGGTTTTGATAAAAATCTGTATTTTCCAAATTTAAGTTTTCATATTTGAAATTGTTTGTAAATGTTTTATAAACCTAATAATAATGTTTTAAAAAGTTAATTAAGGATTTAATCATTAATTATTAATTAATTAGGTTTTTAATAATTCTATTATTAATGTTTTATATCTGATATGTAAGGACTGACAGTTATAACTGTCTTTGGGTAGGATTTGTATTATTATGACTTTGATGTATCATTTTTGAAATGACTTTGTAAAGTATTATGTGTTAAATTTTGGTGATACAAAATCACAAATAGAGGGAAAGAAATATGCAAAAGGGAAAGTAATCACGTTTGTTCATTATGGAAATGCATAAATAATTGGATTGCATTTGAATGAGATGGTAAGGAATATCTGCATGCGCATGTTGTGGAATAATATATATGCAAAATGATATGCATATTATTTCTTTCTTCGTAATCACATTGCTTTGGGATTATTTTCTTCCATCTTTGGAACGAGTGAATTACTTGCTATGTTTGCGCGATTTGTTACCATTGTAATTTGCCTCCATTATCTTCTTACCATATTTTGGTAATTTGATTGATGATTCACATGAATTTATGTTGAATATATATTGAGGGTAGACTTCATTGTAAACCCATCCTGGTATTCAGCCAGCGATCTCCAGATAGAGTGTCTCTTGTTGTTATCCCTAATTTGGGGCTTTGGTATGTAAACTCTTATTTTGTAATCTCTTGTAATTCTCTCAAGTGTAATAAAATCTCTCTCTTTTAGACTGGACGTACACTATCTAGATGATAGTGGAACCAGTATAAATATTGTGCATCTTCTTTTTTCTTTATAGTTAAGTACTATATATTTGGAGTATAGAATAATTGTTGCTGATTACGTGATGTTCAAATTGGCAAATCTAGATCCTATGTTTATTGTCTTTCCGCATATGTGCAATTTTTTGCACAACAGATTGGTATCAGAGCTAGGCGATTTGTTCAAATTTGTGCATTAATGGCTTCTAGAAAGAGCGGTAGATCCGGTGGTATTTATGCTATTACTCATTTGGACAGAAAAGGAGATTTTGTGCAATATGGAGTGGAGGAGATTATGTTAAAAGAGAAGAGTGTTCCAGTCTTGGAAATTTGGTGATAAAGAGTTTACTGTGTTGAAGGGACAACTGGATTTTGGAACTTGTATCTGCCTTATGGCTCGATGTTGATGTGAGAGTCTTATGTTGATTTCCATGGGAAATTTGTTGTTTGGCAGATAAGTGGATTTGAAAACTTGTATCTGCTTTATGGCTCGATGTTGATGTGAGAGTCTTATGTTGATTTTCATGGAAATTTGTTGTTTGGCAGATAAGGTATGTGGAAGGAGAGAGATCTGTCATGTATACAGAGATTTGGATTAGACTTGTTATGTCTATTGGCTTTTGTTTTTTGGCTCTGTATTTGGATTGGTGATTGAGAGAATTTTTTGGCCTTATGTGGCTTTGAGATTATTTTGGTATCTACCTTCTTTTGATTTTGGATATTTGCAACACATTGTTGGCGGGCGGGGACATAGTCTGAGCTCGTTAGCAAGGTGTAATGGGGGGTGGCCTTGCTGGAACCCATTGGGAAAATATTCATTTTTCTTTTGTATCTCGTTAAGAGATTTTGGTTGAAGGTGGAGTTTGATTTGAAGAGTTTTACGTTGAAAAGAGATTTTGACTCGAGGTGGAGTGTTGGAAATATATGATTTTGCATCAAGGTGGAGTGTTAAATTTTGGTGATACAAAATCACAAATAGAGGGAAACAAATATGCAAAAGGGAAAGTAATCACGTTTGTTCATTATGGAAATGCATAAATAATTGGATTGCATTTGAATGAGATGGTAAGGAATATCTGCATGCGCATGTTGTGGAATAATATATATGCAAAATGATATGCATATTATTTCTTTCTTCGTAATCACATTGCTTTGGGATTATTTTCTTCCATCTTTGGAACGAGTGAATTACTTGCTATGTTTGCGCGATTTGTTACCATTGTAATTTGCCTCCATTATCTTCTTACCATATTTTGGTAATTTGATTGATGATTCACATGAATTTATGTTGAATATATATTGAGGGTAGACTTCATTGTAAACCCATCCTGGTATTCAGCCAGCGATCTCCAGATAGAGTGTCTCTTCTTGTTATCCCTAATTTGGGGCTTTGGTATGTAAACTCTTATTTTGTAATCTCTTGTAATTCTCTCAAGTGTAATAAAATCTCTCTCTTTTAGACTGGACGTACACTATCTAGATGATAGTGGAACCAGTATAAATATTGTGCATCTTCTTTTTTCTTTATAGTTAAGTACTATATATTTGGAGTATAGAATAATTGTTGCTGATTACGTGATGTTCAAATTGGCAAATCTAGATCCTATGTTTATTGTCTTTCCGCATATGTGCAATTTTTTGCACAACATTATGTTGATTAATATATGCTATTCCGTTGTGTTGTGAGATTTTATGATTATTTTTGTTTCATTTATCTTCTATCTTCTTTCTTTCCCCTATCGGTCGATCTCTCCGGCACTTAAATACTCGGCATGCAATACAGTGGACGTATTAGTGTCGATTTTCGAGGGTCGAAAAAACCCGGTTCTTTAAAATTTGGTATTAAAGCATAAGGTTAAGCGAGAACCTTGGCTTCGGTGGGGTGACTCATTAAGAGATAAGGTAATGGAATGTCTTATTATGAGTCTGAGTGTATAAAAATGCGCATATTTGTTAGTTATATAAAAATGTTTTATATTGTGTCGATTGATCTGTTGAGTGGCTCATGGATTCTGGTCAATACGAGTAGTTAATGTTATTGATGGAGATCTCTATACACTTGAACAAGGCCATCCGATACAATATTATTTTGGAATTGGGTAAATGAAATAATTTCACCTAAAAGTATATTTTGTATCTAAAGAACGATCTTCAAAAATAGTATAGTACTTTGAGGTATTGTTGTTAAGAGGTAATAATATTCTATTATTATCAATTAGGATTTTGTTTAGTCATCCTTGTCTAGTTTGAGCATTGACTATCATTAGTGTGTATAGGTAGCTTCCCTTTTTAAGATTTAGGGTGGGTAAATAGGAATAGGAAAAACATTGAAGCGTACACTTTGTGAATTAAGTTTCATAATTTGACTATAAGGCGTTCGATTGATAATGTGGGGTTAAATTTGATGTAATGAAAGATGTTTACTTTTAAAGTCGGAATATTTTAAAACGAATAGTTGAAAAACGATTTTATAAAAGTTGATTTATAAAATGAATTTATAAGAAGGTGTCCTTTAATTAAAAGGAATTTAAACTGAAGACTTGAGAATTTACATCTGGGGGCTTTTGAAAAATGTTTCAAGCTTTTGAAAGATAATAATAATATTATTTGAAAGCAATTTTGGTTCAAGAATAAAATTTTAGGAATGAAAATGTTAAATGAGAAATGTTTTCTTTGGACTGGTCAGGGGAAATGAGTCTTGCTTGTTTTGTGATGATCTGAATAATCTTCAAAGTGACGATCGGATATTTGCCCAGGTGAACGTTGTGGTGCACTTAGTAAATTATTCTCTTTATCATTGTACAATCAAAACAAGTTCAATCCGAACCAACTCAAAGCAAGTTGGTGATAAATATTTTGTTGGAAATATGTAAAGTATTGTTTCAAAAATGGGATTTTGAAATAAAAGAAATATTTTTTAAGTTAACTAGTTCGAGTGGCTCGAAAATAACTTAAAAGTAGGGAAGAGATGTGTTTAGATGGTAAACACTTCTCTTGAGTATTATCCTTCTTGGTAAGGTAGTGTATGATACTGTTTGGTAGTACCCAGTTTCTTAGTATCATTTTGGAGTTACTCTGCCTATATGTAAATTTTATAAGAATTGAAATTATAGTATCATTTCAATTACTTTTTTGAAATAAGACCGGTATTTAGATGTTGAGTTTTTCTTAGGGAGATAAATGAAAAATGGAATAGTTGAAGCAACTCTAAGAATGTAATGGAATATTATATAAGTTGAACCTAAGTTTAGTTTTATGAAATGGTTTCATAAATAATTTAGTGGAAATAGAGTTGGTATTAGGGAGAACCAATTAAGTAAGTGCGTATGTTGGACGTAGATCATCTCTCATTTCCATATAATTTGATCTAAGATTCAAGTACATGGCTTTGAAGTGATTCACACCTCCAAATAAGGATCTATTACTCAACTTTTGACGATGAGAACTTGATGAGGGTTTTTGATATGAGATAAATATTTTCAATCATAGTTACAACTATATAAGAAGAGCAGAGGTTCCTAATTAGGGAGCCTGATCAGAGTTCGAACTAGAAAATCAGGTGAGCGGTACTAGTTCGGAAGTGAAGTTATGTATTCAAGTAGTGATCGAATCATATTTTTATATAAGAATAATCTATGTACATCATACAAACTGAGGATAGTGTTAAGTATTTCCTGGATTAGGTTGAGGTGTAATTTCATGGATGAAATTCTTTTAAGGGGGGAAGAATGTAACGACCCGAAATTTCACTGCTTTAATTTACGAATATTTAATTAATTAAATATACTCATATAATAAGTTTTATAATAAGCTTTTTTAAATGATAAATAACGATGGCGAAATATTTTTCAAAATTTGTTTACAAAAAAGTAGTTTGATGAAAAACTGAAAATATAACCGGAATTCATTTTTCGAATTTTTGATTTTTCGTCGGTTAAAAGCTGTCAGAAATGTCATGACACTTTGTTATACACACATACATACATTTACAAATATTTTGACATGGAAATGATTATGTGTATATGTATGTACACATAAGTATGTGTGTGTGTCTAAGATAAGATTTTATTATAAAAAGTTAATATATTATATAATATAAAGATGATTTTCTCGACATGAATACAATTTAGTGCAAAACATGTTTTAACATGTTGGAACATGAAGTGTTAGGAGGGAGGCAAGCTTGATGAGGTGGCATAAGGTGGTGGAGGGTAAATGACAAGGGGTGTTTAGGTAATTTATTTTTTTCTTGCTTATAAATAGCACTTTCCTCCTTCCATTTTTCCTCCCTTTCTCCTATCGTATTTTCCAAATGTCCGACCCAAATGAATAATTTTTTTTAAACCATATAAAATTCTAGTGCTACAACTTCTGTTTGTTCCACTTCTTTAAATTTTGAGATTAGCTATGTCAAAAATGCATTTCATTTAAACCTATTTTCGGACCTATATTTTCAAGCCCGAAATTAACACTCCTTCTTTTGACCATATCTCCCTTAAAACAAATCTAAATTGAGTGATTATTTTTTAGAAACAGATTTCCAAGAACATTTATTTTTATCACGTTTTAAAATTCTGAGACTAACATGGCCAAAAATCGAGTAGAAGATGACCCATTTTCGAGTTGATTTTGTATTTTTCCAAACTTACCAAGTTTTAAAGTATTTTAAGTTTTCGAAAGAGTTCTGCAAAATTTTGGTGAGCAAAGCTCTTTCGTTTTAAAATTTTGTAGCATTATGATTGTTGTTGCTTGGTTAATGAATTAGTTGTTTGTCAGATAAATATGATATTGATTTAGATATGCTTATGAATGTTTGCATGTGGTATGCTATTAGACTTGAATTTGAAGTCTAAAATTGTCGTAAATGGTTTAAAGTTAGATCATGCTTATGTTAGGGTATGGTATGATTTTGGACATTACGGTTAGATATAGACTTGGATAATTGATGCAAATGCTAAGGAAGTTTAGACTTTTGTTGGTAATGACAACTTAAAACCCTTACGTGTAGACTAGTAAATATAAATATGTTTTGAAATTAAAAAGTGTTTTCAAGTTTTCAAGTTTTGTTTTAGTTTACAAAACTTTACTTTATGTTTTCAAAAAGTTAGCAAGTTTTCAAAGATGATGAGTTCAAAGTAAAGTAGGAAGCATTTCCAAGAAATGACATCCATAGCGATAGTCGCTATGGAGGCGGTTTCGATAAAAATCCAAAATTTTCAAATTTAAGTTTTCATACTTGAAGTTATTTTGTAATTTTCTTATAAACCTAATAATAAAGTTTTACAAGGTTAATCAAGGATTTAATAATTAATTATCAACTAATTAGGTCTTTAATAACTAATAATTAATTAAGTATTAAACAAGGTTTATTTTCTTTTAATTAATGAAGTTTAGTTTCTAATTAATTATCTTTTAAAGATAAGATTAATTTAATAAATTATAGTTAATTAATTAATTATTTAATAAATCAAGTGTTTATTTATTTTTAATTGTAAATTAATTAAGGTTTTAATTTAAAATAAATTATTTATTTAAGGTTTAATTTATTATTTAAATTTTAATTTAAAGATTATTTAATTAATTAACTAAGATTAATTAATAGTTAATTATTAATAAAGGTTTTAAATTGTTATTTAAGAATTAATAAAGGATTAACGAATGGTTTAATTTATTAATAAATAAATTATTAAAGGTTTAATTATTTATTAACTTATAGTTAAATTAATTTCAAATTTATTAAAGATTAATTATGATTCGATAAGAGTTTAGGTTGTAATTAATCATTTTAAAATGGAGTTTTAAGTTTTTAATCCTTGTTTTTCGAGAATCAAATTGTTTTAAGGGTACTTCTTTTTCAAAGATGTTTTGAACACAAGGGATTCAAATGTCGATATTATTAAGTAGACAAACAATTGTGACTGAGTTATGTGAATGGTTTTATTGTATGGACATGCGTTAGCAAAATAAATCCCCATTCTGCTATAAGTTGTTTGTTGATTGTTTAAAGATCTGATAGCATAATAAATCGTCACGCTGCTATTATATTATTTGGACATGTAGATGCTAATTGAGTTGTATTGATATGTTATTCCCTGATTTGATAATGGATTTGATTTACATGTATGTTGACTTATATAAATAAATGGTTAAGTGACTTGAAAGTGAATGTAACGACCCGTAAATTTTCGATAATAAAAAAATAGTAATTTAATAAGATTTTTGTGATTTAATGTTGGGAGAAATAAAAATTTGTGATATACTAATGAAATAATAACTAAAATGAAATGTAATAATGTTAATTTAAGTTAGTTATTAACAATTTGAATGAAATTCCAATCAATTGAAATGATTTAAGGGTTACACTTGGTTATAAAGTGAATATAGGAAAATAAATGTAAATATTTAATTAATTAATGAAATAATATATAATTAATGGTGATTAAATAAAATCAGTGTTAGGTAGGTAATTATAACATTTGGTTGTAAATAATAAACTTATTAATGTGATTAAAATTTAATGGTTACAAACTATTATACGTTACCTATTTGTTTAGTCTATTAAATTAAATTGGAAATCAATCATAACTAAATGAAATTAAATGCTACATTAATATGAGTAAAGACAATAACTGCAAACTGTGAATGTAATAAAATGTTTAAAAACGTTAAACATATTCATAAGGAAATAATTTACTTAATAAAAGAATGAAACCAAGATAAATAAACTAACCGAGATTTTAAATTATAATTATTGTGTAAAATTGACAAAAATTCAATATAATTGAAATATAGCAGTTAATACAAATAAAAAATGAAAATTGTAGCATATTAGTGAAATAAGAGATGAACAAATGTTAAATATGTTATTAGAATAATAATGGATTTAATAAGAAGATTAAAATCGAATTAAATCAATTTATTGGAATTAATTATAATTAATTGGAAATTATTTACAAGTGGGAACTAAACACTGTAATTTGGAAAATGGCTAACAATAAATTTTTATGTAAACTTGTTTTAAATTATTACGAATGTCTAAGTAAATCAAAAAGGATGAAAATTTGTTAGTTTATAAATATTGAATAAAAAAGTGATTTAATTAATTCAGAATTAATTTATTTAATTAACGTGAAAATATCCATCTTGGCCACTATCTCGGATTTCAGCGTAACCAATTTCATCGGATCTGTAATAGTGAATTATCGTAAGGTTTCATGTTTCGTAACGATCGGACTTGTCATTGGATCGTACGGACTCGAAACGCTTAGAAATCAATTTAATTAAATTCTATTGAAATCAATTTGAAATAAGCTGATTTGAAAGCAACTTCTTCACACGATTGAACTTGGACCTGAAACCTATTCCAGTGAGTTTGAAATATTGAAAACATCTATTTTGATATATTAGATGACCCATTTCCGTTTCGGGAATAAAACGACCGTTTCGGGTCATTTATTGTTCAACTTTTAAATCAATCTAGTCCATTCATTTTTATTTCTGACCTATCTATATATTGCCTGCTATAAACCATAGCTATTTCTTATTCCATTTGTTTGTAGGTACAATTTCATCTGTCCACTTCTCCTTCTCAATAGTAGACAAACAAATTTCCGATTCAATTTCAAATCAAATTTCAATCAAAAATTTAAAACTCCTCAAACCCTATCAAACTATATATCGATTTGAAGCCGTCAACGAGCGCAAATCAAATCCACAAACTGTTTTTTGATTTGGGTTTCAGTGTGGCCGAAATTGCGTGACGATGTCTCAACTGTTCCTTGTGTCTTGTCGACTTCGTCCGATCGACGAATCAGGGGTACAATGTTGTGGAGGGGGCCGAGGGGAGTTCACCCGTGCTTGTGGTTCGTCGAATCATTGGTCCGATGGTCTCCTATAATTCAATTAGGGTTAGAACCCTATGTGGCGGCTGAGACTTCTTGGACGTGACATGGTGTCGCGTGGGTCGCGGGTTGACTGTAGAGGTCGGCCATGGAAGGGGAGGGATCGACGATGTCAGATGTGGGGGCCGTCGCTTCAGGCACGTGCGGCAAGGCAATTTGGGGCGGCGTCTCGTGTACGAGTCGTGACCGTGTAGGGTTTCTGGAGAGAGGTGGAATGCGTGGCTTACATGGTTTGGATATCGTGTAGTTTATTTTTATTTTTATTTAATTTAAATTTTAAAAATTTATATATTCTAATCGTCATAACTTTTACATACAAGGTCCGATTCATGCACGGTTTTCTTCGTTAGGATCATTACGAAAATTCAGATATTTTGGAGCTAGTTTGGACGAATTCTGAGATTGTTGAATTTTGAGCCTATTTTTGAATTTCAAATCGATTGAAATTCGAAGGTGAGTGTTTTAACCCACTCACAATTACTAAACTATCTTATGTTAGTTAAATTTAATTTATGATGTGATTAAAAATTTATTGATCGATGTTTGGTATATTTGATTTGTCATTCTAGTTAAATTTGACTTTTATTGCATTTAATCGTTGTTTAATTTAATATTGAATTTAAATTGTCAATTTAATACCTATTATTGACGATCAGTTCTCTATTGATATTTACTAATTGATTTGGATAATGATTGTGATGAATATTTGATTGCTGATATTGGCTGACTGGATGTTGTATTTTATATTGTTATAATATTGCAAGTTCCTTATGCGTTGAAATAATACATACCCGAACGATCTATAGATTAGAAAAAAAATCGTTATGGGTTGAAATGATAGACTCGAGCGATTTTATGGATGTCATATAATCTAGAGTTGAAGTTTGAAATGATATATAACATAAAATTTTAAATTGCGGATTGAAATGATAAATATTTGTATCACTTGACCCTAGGGTAGAAAATTATATACGGACACCGGATTGGTTAAATTAAATAATTTTTGAATCTTTAAAAATTTTGAATTCAGTTAACTGGTATTTTGAAATAGAAATTGATTTACATAAACTAAATTATTTTCGAAGTCCAAACGTAAATGTTGAAATTGGAATTGATTTAATGAATTGTTCAAAGGATTTAGATTTGAATTTTTCAAAGTTGAGGGTAAATTTAAGTGAATTTATCAGAATTGAGCTATTGAAATGTTGGATATAACTTTGAAAACCTATTTTAAACTAATTTATACTACTTTAATTAAATTAACCATTTTAATAAATTTAAAGCTATATAACTTATTTAATCTATTATAACCTATTTAATCCATCTTACCTATTTTAACTAATTAAATTTATTTAATCTATTTAAAAATCTACTTAACATAATTTAATTCTATTAAATCTATAATTAATCTATTTAAAACATTTTAAACCTAATTAAAACCGTTTAATCTATCTTAAATCTATATAAATCATTTTAAAATCTAATTAAGTCAAATTTAAATCTATTTAAAATATTTTTACTATTTAAACTATTTTAAATCTATTTAAACTATTTTAAAACTATAAAATTATAACTACTTAAACTATTTTCTAAAATTTTAGACTATGTAAAGTTGAAGTATTTATGTTTAAACCCTTGATGATGATACAACTTAAGTTGGAAATTGGAATTGATACCTTTTGTAAAATGACGTATTTGAGTGAATAAGATGATTTTGAAATGAAGAATTAATTAACATAACTTATCAATAATTTCAAAGTGAAGGAGATTTCAAGTGTGAATATGATTTCAAAAGTGAATATGGTTTGAAAGTGAATATGATTTCGAAAGAGATATAATTTGAAATTGAATAAGATATTTTGATATTAGTTATGAATTTGTTCTGAAATTGTAAAATCACCATCCGGTGTGAAATAAGCGTATGGTTGTTAAAGTGACCGAGATCAGATATTGTCATTCTCTCTGTCAATACCGAAAACCACTTTAACAACTATATACATTGTGGAGATTCCAGAAATGAAGTATGATGGTTTGGAGAAAAATTTCTATATGAGGCATTGACGTGACCCTGACTCCTGTGAGTCATCTTAGATGTAACTAAAACCGGAGCCACGCCGGGCCAAGTTAGGTCGCACCTCCGATCGGACACATTTCTTTGATACAATATTATGACTTTGTGATGATTTGGTGACCACCCTTTGATTTTGATTTGGGAGTGTGTTCCGAGGTGGGCGGTAGTAGCTACTATGCGTTACCACCAGTCTAGATCCACAATTGGTATATCTACCCTACCATTGCCTCGAGTGTCATGTTCATATGTCCTAGAGCGCCTTCTACAAGTTTGGTTTGTACCATACCTATGGAGTGACCTCTGATAGCCTCCAGTATACGGAGGAGTTACAGTACTGTATAGATTATGGGAATATATAAAAATGTGTTAAGGGGGATATGTGTAACGCCTTAATGCTATTTTAATACTTTTACCTTACTATAGACATTATAATAGCGTATTGTACTACACAGTAGATGATTTAATGGATCCTTAGGAGATGTAAATCTCGAACATCTCTTAAGTTACTGCACTCACGTTAGACACTGTATAGGAGATGTCAAACCTCGTAAACATCTCTGACGTCGTTCCACTCATATTTTTTTATCATTGATTTAACTTACATAAGATCTTTTAGTTCTGACTCAAGAGTTTTGTCTTTTCAATTCGCTCGGGTCAGCATGAGTATATTAGCGTTGAAGACCTTATTTCTGGAGGACGAAGACTTGTACTATCACAATTTATTATATTTATTCCACTGCATCATGTTGTTCCGCTGCGTTCATTTATTTATTATTCCTGTTTATGTAACTCTGATTCTTTATTGTATAAGTATAATCAAATTTATTTGTAAACAACTTCATGAACTATTATTTGATTATTATATTTTGTCATTCCGCTGTGAGATTCTGTATTTATTTTATTTCTTTCTCTTTTTCTTATTTTCCCCATAACAATCTTCCCTTTTGAATGGTTTGAGTTCGACATGTGTGTCTGCTTAAAACACCTAAAAAGGCAGGTCGTTACAGTTGGTATCATAGCTTTGGTTTAGCGCTAACCTTAGATTTGTGGGATCTGACTCATACTAAATAGGGTAGCAATACCCTAAAATGAGCCGCTGAGCGTATATATACGAAGAGCATATTTGTTAGTGTTATAAAAGGTTTTATATTGTGTTAATTTGTTCCATTTTTTATTTATAATTTTCGGTTGGTGCATAGGACGCTATGACACCGATAAGGATTTCTAAACACTTAATAGGACAGATCGACATAATATTATTTTAAAATATAGGTAAATGAAATAATTTTTCCTATAGTATATTTTGTATATAAAATAATAAATTATATAAATGATATAGTTGGATGTAATATGTTGTTTGTTAGGTAGTGAAATTTTATAAATACCCTTGGAAAAATAAGATTTATAAATAAATGGATATAAATTAGAATTTGAGAACTTTAAGTTCCGGATTTTGAAGATTTCTTTTAAAAGATTTTGGAATATAGTATTAATATTATTTAGAAGTTGTTTCTGACACGAATATTTCAAGATGATTTGAAAGGAAGTTTAAAAAGGGAAATTTTAAAGGAAAAAGTGTTGTACTCCCCTTTTTATCGGGTGAAAATAATTTCGGTGATGAGTGCATGCATCATCGACGTTCATTTTCGAGTTTCAAAGAGGGTAGACGGTTTGTAGTGGTTTTGCTCTACCTTGTTTTAATAAACGAATCTTAATTTTAATTTCTAAATATGATTTGATCTATAAAGGATATATATATATATATATATATATATATATATATATATATATATTATTTTCTAAGCGACTAAAATGAACCCGGAGTTAAGTTCTTAGATTTTTCTGATAATTAGTAATTTCAATTATTATAATGAATGGAATTTTGACTATATTAATAATCGAAAACTTCTAAAATAAAAATAAGAAATTTGATGTTAAAATGATTAGTGAAATAGATAAGAAATTGAACTTTTGGAACTGTAAATAAAAAGGAAATGAAAATAAGAAATGGTAACTATTGAACATTTTTTTAACTAAGTAAATAAGAGAGACTTGGGTAATATTCAATTGCATTCTTAATATATATATATATATATATATATATATATAACTTACCAAATTATTAAAAGTTGTAATGTTAATAAGAATATGTAATAATATATTTACAAGTAAAATTAGGAAATGAAGTGTTTAATGGAATTATGCTTATAAGTGAAGAATTTAGGTGTATAAAATTGTTATAAACTTAAATTAATAACTTAAAATGCTACTAATTAATGTAATAAAAGTGAATAATGTAAGAAAGACGATTATAAACTTAGGTTAACTTTTTAAGCTATTTATAATCAGATTTAATGGAAACGGTGAATACTGTAAGTAAATAATTATAAACTCGAATTAATTTTGAAACCGTTTATAATTAAAATGAGTACTATATTAAATGAATGATTATAACTTCAGAAACATTGAAATAACTTTAAAATGGATTTAATATTCAATAATACTAGATATGGAGAATGAATGTGAAAAAGGAAATAACCTATGAATGGTAAATTGAATTATAAAGAAACTTACCTAATAATGTATAATTCAATAATTAGAAAAATAACTTATTTAAGCAATAAATGTAAAAGAATAAAATGAAAGAAATGGCATTGTATGAATAAAGGAGGAATGAACTTTTGTAAGTAATAATAGATGTAAATTCATGAAAATAAACATTATATGAATGAGAAAAGAAAAGTAAATGATGGAAAATAGGGAAAATCAAACAAAATTGTAAATGTGAAGTAAACTGAAATATAATGTATACAATACTTCAATAATGAACCCATTTACAATTCAAATAAGTGACATGGATATGACTTATGTAAGTAAAGAATGTAAAGTAATGGAATAGGTTTTACATGAATGAATGAAATTTAAAATTTTGTAAGTAATGAACGCGAATGAAATAAAATCATTGTATGAGAAGAAAAAAGAACAATAAATGATGTGAAAGATAAATAGAGAAAATTAAAATGTGTTGAATTCTCTGTTTGCTAGACTTAGGGATTGGTTGGAAAAGGATACTTCTATTTTATGCAGAGATGTATAAATAATATATAAGTTTTATCTACGACCGTTGAGTGTATGATTTACTTTATAGTTTATTTATCATTTTATACGATTAGAAGTTCTGAACCCGAACAAACCATTTATTTTTGATTGCTATGAATAGATGATTGACTTCTTTGCTGAAAATGATGTTTGTACTGTTGTTTGCAAAATGATTGTTGTTATGTTGTATTGATTTGTTCGTTATTGATTGAAAACAACTTAAGTGCTCCTCTTTTATATAATTATTAATATCTTTGATTATGTAAGTGGAATGCAAGTTATGGAAGTAATTGTTATTGCTTTTGGTTTTATAAAATAAGCGCTGTTTGCCTGACAAATAGGTACGTTCTCAAATTATGGTTTTATAGAGATAGTATATTATTTTTCCCGTTGTTTGGGATATATTATTTTTAAAAATATGATATATATTGTATTATTGATATTATTATTTCTTCCAGACCTCTCCGTACAAATGAGGCTCTGTCGAAATTTTCCGTGAATTTTGAACTCAGAAAATTTTGTGAAATGATTTTCAAACTTGTATTAACTTGAGTATAAAGGATTGAATTGTTATAAATTGATTAATTAATTATTTATTTATGTAAATTAATTGTTTAAGAATTTAATATTTTGAATAAGATATATTGATTACTTGATTCCTTCTTTTACTTTTCGGGGACGAAAAGTTTTGAGTGAGGGAGAGAGTAATGACCCGTAAATTTTTGATAATAAAAAAAAGTTAATTTAATAAGATTTTTATGATTTAATATTGGAAGAAATAAAATTTGTGATATACTGATGAAATAATAACTAAAATGAAATGTAATAATTTTAATTTAAGTTAATTATTAACAATTTGAATGAAATTCCAATCAATTGAAATGATTTATAGGTTATACTTTGTTATAAAGTGGATATAGGAAAACAAATGTAAATATTGAATTAGTTAATGAAATAATATATAATTAATGGTGATTGAATAAAATTAGTGTTATGTAAGTAATTATAACATGTAGTTGTAAATAATAAACTTATTAATGTGACTAAAAGTTAATGGCGACAAACTATTATATGTTACCTATTTGTTTATTTTGTTAAATTAAATCGGAAATCAATTATATTAAATGAAATTAAATGTTACACTAATGTGAGTGAAGATAATAACTACAAATTGTGAATGTGATAAAATGTATAGAAATGTTAGTTATATTCATAAGGAAATAATTTACTTAATAAAAGAATGAAACCAAGACAAATAAATTAATTGAGATTTTAAATTATAACTAATGTGTAAAATTGACAAAAATTCAATATAATTGAAATATAGTAGTTAATACAAATAAAAGATGGAAATTGTAGCATATTAGTGAAATAGGAGATGAACATATATTAACTATGTTATTTGAGTAATAATGGATTTAGTAAAAAGATTGAAATCGAATTAAATCAATTTATTCGAATTAATTATAATTAATTGGAATTTATTTACAAGTGGGAACTGAACATTGTAATTTGGGAAATGACTGACACTGAAATTTTATGTATACTTGTTTTAAATTATTGCAAGGTCTAAGTAAATCAAAAAGGATGAAAATTTGTTAGTTCATAAATATTGAATAAAAAAGTGATTTAACTAATTTATTTAATTAACGTGAAAATAGCCATCTTGACCACAGTCTCGGATTTCGATGAAACCAGTTTCATCGGATCCGTAACAGTGAATTATTGTAAGGTTTCAAGTTTCGTAGCGATTGGACTTGTCGTTGGATCGTACGGACTCGAAACGCCTAGAAATTAATTTAATTAAATTCAGTTGAAATCAATTTGAAATAAGTTGATTTTAAAGCAACTTTTTCACACGATCGAATTTGGACCTGAAACCTATTCCATTGAGTTTAAAAATATCAAAAACATCCATTTTGATATATGGGATGACCCATTTTCATTTCGAGAACGAAACGGGTGTTTCGGGTCGTTTATCGTTCAACTTTTAAATCAATCTAGTCCATTCATTTCTATTTCCGATCTATCTATATATAGCCTACTATAAACCCTAGCATTTCTTATTCCATTTGTCTGTACGTACAATTTCATCTGTCCACCTTTCCTTCTCAATGGCAGACAAACAAATTCCCAATTCAATTTGAAATCAAATTTCAATCGAAAATTTAAAACTCCTCAAACCCTATCAAATTATATATCGATTTGAAGTTCTCGACGAGCGCAAGTCAAATCCATGGTCCGTTTTTCGATTTGGATTTCAGTATGGCTAGAGTTGGGTAATGAAGTCTCGGTCGTTCATTGTGTCTTGATCGACTTCGTCCAATCGACGAATCAGGGGTACAATGTTGTAGAGGGGCCGAGGGAAGTTCATCGGCGCTTGTGTTCGTCGAATCAATGGTCGGATGGTTGCATATAATTCAATTAGGGTTAGAACCCTATGTGGCGTTTGAGACTTCTTGGATGCGACTTGTTGTCGCGTGGGTCGCGAGTTGACTGGAGAGGTCGGCCATGGGAGTGGAGGTGATCTGCGATGTTAGATGTGGGAGTCGTGGCTTCAGGCACGTGCGGCAAGGCGATTTGGGGTGGTGTCTCGTGTATGGGTCGCGATCGTATAGGGTTTGTGGAGAGAGAACGAACGCGTGGCTGACGTGGTTTGGATATCGTGTATGTTTCTTTTTATTTTTATTTAATTTAAATTTTAAAAAATTATATATTCTAATCGTCATAACTTTTACGTACGAGGTCCGATTCATGCACGATTTTCTCTATAGGGATTGTGTCAAAATTCCAGACCTTTAGGCACTGCTTTGGACGAATTCTACGACTATTGAATTTTGAGCTTATTTTTGAATTTCAAATCGATTTAAATTCGAAGGTGAGTGTTTTAACCCATTCACAATTACTAAACTATCTTATGTTAGTTAAATTTAATTTACGTCGTGGTTAGAAATTTATTGATCGATGTTTGGTATATTTAATTTGTCATTCTAGTTAAATTTGACTTTTATTACATTTAATCATTGTTTAATTTAATATTGAATTTAAATTGTCAATTTAATACATTTTATTGATGATCAGTTCTCTATTGATGCTTATTGATTGATTCAGATAATGATTGTGATGGATGTTTGGTTGTTTATATTGGCTGACTGGATGTTATATTTTATGTTGTTATAATATAATATTGCAACTTCCCTATGGGTTGAAATAATACATACCCGAAGGATCTATAGATTAGGGAAAAATCGTTATGGGTTGAACTGATAGACTCGAGCGATTTTATGGATGTCATAAAATTCGGGATTGCGGTTTGAAATGATATATAATCGTAAAATTTTAAATTGCGGATTGAAATGATAAATATTTATATCACTTAACCCTAGGGTAGAAAATTATATACGGACACGGGATTGGTTAAATTAAGTTTTTTGAATCTTTAAATTTTTTGAATTCAGTTAACTGGTATTTTGAAATAGAAATTGATTTACATTAACTGAATTATTTTTGAAGTCCAAGCGTAAATGTTGAAATTGGAATTGATTTAATGAATTGTTCAAAGGATTTAAATTCGAATTTTTCAAAGTTAAGGCGTCAAATTTAAGTGAATTTATCGGAATTGAGTCATTGAAATGTTGGATATAACTTTGAAAACCTATTTTAAACCAATTTAAACTATTTTAATTAAATTAACCATTTTAATCAATTTGAAACTATTTTAACTTATAATCTATTATTGCCTATTTAATCCATTTTACTTATTTTAACTAATTAAATTTATTTAATCTATTTAAAAATCTACTTAACATAATTTAATTCTATTAAATCTATAATTAATCTATTTAAAACATTTTAAACCTAATTAAACCCATTTAATCTATCTTAAATCTATATAAATCATTTTTAAATCTAATTAAATCAAATTTAAATCTATTTAAACTATTTTAAATCTATTTAAACTATTTAAACTATTTTAAATCTATTTAAACTATTTTAAAACTATAAGAACTAGTCATAATTACTTAAACTATTTTCTAAAATTTCAGACTATGTAAAGTTGAAGTACTTATATTTAAACCCTTGATGATGATACAACTTAAGTTGGAAATTGGAATTGATACCTTTTGTGAAATGACGTATTTTTGAGTGAATAAGATGATTTTGAAATGAAGAATTAATTAACATAACTTATCAATAATTTCAAAGTGAAGGTGATTTCAAAAGTGAATATGATTTCAAAAGTGAATATGGTTTGAAAGTGAATATGATTTCGAAAGAGATATAATTTGAAATTGAATATGATATTTTCATATGAATTATGAATTTGTTATGAAATTGTAAAAGAACCATCCGGTGTGAAATAAGCGTTTGGTTTTTAAAGTAACAAGAATCGGATATTCTCATTCTCTCTGCCAATACCCAAAACCACTTTAACAACTGTGTACGTGGTGGAGATTCCAGAAATGAAGTATGATAGTTTGAAGAACGATTTATGTATGAGGTATTGATGTGACCCTAACTCCCGTGAGTCAGCTTAGATGTGACTAAAACAGGAGCCACGCCGGGACAAGCGAGGTCGCACCTTCGATCGGACACATTTCTTCGATATCATATTATGACTTTATGATGATTTGGTAGCCACCCTTTGATTTTGATTTGGGAGTGTGTTCCGAGATGGGCGGTAGCAGCTGCTATGCGTTACCACCAGTTCGGATCTGTAATTGGTATATCTACCCTGGCATTGCCTCGAATGCCGTGTTCACATGCCCTAGAGCGCCTTCTACGAGTTTGGTTTGTACCACACCTATGGAGTGCCCTCTGATAGCCTCCAGTTTACGAGAAGTTACGGTACTATATAGACTATGAGAACATATAAAAGTGTGTTAAGGGGGATATGGGTAACGCATTAACGCTATTTTAATACTTTTACCTTACTGTAGACATATTATAATAGCGTATGGTACTACATAGTAGATATTTGACGGATCCTTAGGAGATGTAAATCCCAAACATCTCTTAAGTTACTGCACTCACGTTAGACACTGGATATGAGACGTCAAACCCCGTAAACATCTTTGACGCCATTCCACACATATCTATTTACCCTTGATTTAAGTTACATAAGATCTTTCAGTTCTGACTAGAGTGTTTTGTTTTTTCACTTTGCTCGGGTCTGCATGAGCATTTCATGATTGAAGACCTTATTTTTGGAGGACGAAGAGTAAAATTTGTACCAAGTAAAAAAGTTTATTTAAAGTGATTTAAAAGTGAGTTGTAAAAGACATTTGGTAAAGGATTTTTCTTAAAGAAGATTTGCCAAGGGAGTTTTAAATGGGGAAATGTTTTATAAATGATTTTAGAGGTTTGTAAAGAGATTTTGTAAATTGACTTGTAGGCTTATAAAAGTGTTCTATAAATTGACTTTGGCAATTTATAAGTTATTTGAATTATGAAGTGAGCTTTTAAAAAAGGAAATTGTTATAAAGGATAAGAGGTTTGGTTTTATAGTAAGTAATGTTTGTAAAAAAGGGGGAATTCGGAAGGAGGAAAATTTTCAAATGTTCTGGTAATATACTTATACCGTTGAGATAAGTATATAAATGTTTTTCAAGTGTAAATGGGATGTTTGGGGTTTCAGGAATAGTTTTTGAAGATATCTTTTGATCAATTTTGCAAAGTATTTTAATTAATGGAAGATTAATTAATAAAGGCTTGGTACATCCCATACGAAATCAAATTATTGTTTATTTGATAACTAAATAACCGACTATCAAATCTGGACCAAAACATAACTTTGGAAATATCTAGACGAAATACATGAATTATATGGCACAGTACTCCTAATGATGATGTACTGTGAGTATAAATCACGTTTCGTTCTTCTAGGGCAAATGATAGGAAATCCGTCCACAGACAAGTAGGAGGTGAACTCCGCTCTTATCTTTTATCAACTTAAACTAGGGTTGATTTACCGAAAATTATCAAAAGTTGTTTCGAAGAGGCCGAGATTGGATATGTTATCCGAAAACCGCTTCGATCTAACTCAAGGATTTTGAACTGAAGACATCTTGAAGAACATGGAATCGAAGACGGAACACTGAAGTGCAAGGGCTGCTTGCTACTAATCTCGAGGGTGACTCCAAAACAGATGTAGTAGAAGTAGTGTCTTTGGTTTGTCCTTATCCTGGACGACTTGTATGGATGATTGTTAGCACTACACTACTGCTTGAAGGGCAGTATTAGCATTCCAAGTGGGATTTCTACTAAAAAAGGTAAAGCTTAGCCATAAGCCTCATCAACTAGGAACGACTAAAATCAGGGAAAATGAAGCAAGACTAAGTGAGTCGCTTCCATTCGCGTGTATCATCACCTTTTTAGATACACATACATATATTTATGGATTGGTTATGCATGAGATCTCAAAAAAGGATTACAAAGCAACCAGGGTGATGACATATTCAGTACTATCCAGTAAGAGGTATGTTGGTCTTGTGTTGGTAGGGTATCTTGGCGAGATCCTCAGTACATTTTCTAGACATGTACTATGATAGGTGGTACCCCGTGCATTCTCATAGTATGGAATCCATTCTCCAATAAGCATCATTTGGCTTTTAATTATGCCCAACTATACTGAAACGTGAGATGCAAGCATTTCAACTATTTTCATATTTAACTTTGACCTCTAGACACTATTATAGTATCACTGGATTTTCTATGAAAAATGTTTTGGTTATTATATGGTAAAAACTTGTTTGTATTTATGTGTGGCGTGGTCTTACGAGATACCTTTGATTTTAAAAGAGTTTTGTACACAATAATTAAGTTGTTTGAGTTTACTCACACCAGATCCATGTCTGACTTGGGTTTTTATTTTCTTTCCCTAAAATTCTTAGGTGCTCAAATTTTTATGAGCAGCCAAATAGTCAGGTTTTCCCACGAATGCATTTTGGAGGAGTTTGGAGCAGGAGGCTTCATTGATAGCTAGTTATTATCTTGTTTCCGATGTATTTTATGTATTCTATATCTGATATGTAGGAACAGACAGTCATAACTGTCACAGGGAAGAATTCGTACTATTACGACTCTGATGTATTATTTTCGAAATAACTTTGTAAAGTATTATGTTGATTAATATATATTATTCCGTTGCGTTATGAGATTCTGTGATTGTTTTTATTTATTCTATCTTCTTTCTTCCCCCTAACAACCGACCTTTTCAGTATTTGAATGCTCGACACGCAATACAGTGGACGTATTAGTGTCGATTTTCGAGGGTCGAAAAAACCCAGTTCATTACAATTCCGGACACAGTGTATCAATCTGGTGGGATACATCTGAACAAAACAAAAATCACATAAAATGGTAATTTATTTACTTAAAAAGATTGTAAATTCATTTGTATAATAAAACAAAAATTTCACTGCTTTCATCATCTTCGCTAGAATACCATACGATATGCAAACATAAATAATGGTGCATTTAGATGAAAATGGAGTCAACATGCTTTGAAAATACCAAGTAGATACAATGCGAGGTATCCATGTAGGATGAGGGGTTGCAAGGTTTTAACGAGCATATCATGGGTGTATATGTGTTTATTTTCCAGTATATAAAATACCTTTTTCCAAGAAAAATGCGAGGTAACAATACTAACCACATACAGGCACTGTGAAGCTATATTTTGAATCATGTGGTTAGAGTATGTGGTACTTGAAGCAATCCAGCGGTGCAACTATTTGATCATTGAAGCAATAGAAAGAACCGACGTGATTTTTTAAGCAATCACGCAATTCAATTTCTGCAAGTTAATAAAGATTCTAATCAAATAAAAACAAAATAAAAACAAGCTACCTCCTCAAGTTGCAGTAGCACTTCATTATTATATCACAACCCATTAATTTGAAAAGAAATTTAAATTTATTTAATTGAACTATAAAATTAGGGTTTGTGAACATTAGTAAACAAATTGTTTGTAAATATTTAAAAATAGAATGATAATATGAGATTTCAATCTAAATAATCTTTAAAATTTTAGAAAGGCCTTAAGGTTTGAATAGAATTCGACGACCAAAATAAAATCACAACAATATCAACACAAAAAAGAAAAACCCTATCTACACATCCTCGATCCCCACAATAAAGTTACCCCCATCTCTTCATCTTTTATCAATGGCGGCAACACTATTAACCCAATCCACTCCCATCTCTCAATCTTTTACAAAATTCCCAGCATACCCTTCCTCATCCTCCTACTCCACCCACCTTTTCATTCCTCTTCTCAGCAAAAAACTGCCGGCTCCTCTTTCTACCTCTAGGAACCCTCGCAGTGCAAGTTCTACCATCGTAAAAGCTTCTGGAGCTAAAGAACAGAAATTGGTACACGAAGGTCTGATTACCGAATCGCTTCCAAACGGAATGTTCCGTGTTAAATTGGAAAACGATGATGTGATTTTAGGTCACATTTCGGGGAGGATAAGGAAAAGTTACATCCGTATTCTGCCTGGAGATAAAGTCAAGATTGAAGTAAGTGTTTATGATTCTACCCGCGGCCGTATTATTTATAGAAATTAGGAATGTGTTAAAATATGCAAAATGAATTTTTTTTGTAATGGCCGATTATGTTATTGATTGTTTAGTTGTTGGCTTATGTAGCTGAGGTAAAAGCAAATCTCATATGTATTATGTACAGATAAGGTTGGAAGTTTACTTACACATTTGCGTGAACGAAATGCAATGCGAATCAATCTGTGATACCGATGTAGCCTGCAATTTTATGCAACACCTATTACTAACATTATAACTTGATGTCCATAGAAGCTGTACTGTTGTCTGATTAGCTCCAATTAAGCAAATGAATGTGGAGATCTTCACAGCTTAAACGTACAGGTGCAGTAGCTGTTTATTCCCAACTTTTCCCTTCATAAGTGAAGTGCCAATGTTTCTATTATCCTACCTTTTACATTGATGTTTAGTCAGGTAGATATCATAGTAAGGTTAAAGGTGTCCACAGGCAATTCGTGTCTCATTCACATTTTTGATGGGTTCGAACTCGTTCTCCATACGAGAGGGAAATGGACTGTTAGGGGATGACACATCTAGCGCGATAAAATTTTAAAATAATAATAATTCAAAAGAAATAAGAAAACTTAAAAAATTATAAATATTTATATTTTGTAAGAATATTTACTCTTAGTAAAAGTGATGATAAGACCAATAAATATATTTTGCTAAAACAATAAAATAGTATTGATACTATTGATATTTTTCATTAATTTTTTAAAAAAAAGTCGATTTTCATCAGGGACGTCGCCTCCACACCTTCACCTAAGGCTTGTCGCCATGTGGGCCTCCCTCCGCAACGGTAAACCTACATAGTAACAAATATTTTCTAAACAAAATTATTATTCACTTTCACATATCTAATAAGTAGAATAAAAATATATATAATATTACACATGAAATAATAAAATAATATTAAAAACATTAAGTTGATTGCTAATTAACATTGATTTTCATGATGTTATTATTGTTATTTATTAAATTAAATGCATTAATCTTAAAAAAACTTAAAACAAATTAATAACACCGATACCTTATTTTAATAAAAATGATACATTATTATAATAACAAAACAAATAATACAGTTCTATTTCAATTCCAATGTACCAATTTCCTATTTAATTTATCTATTTTTCTTCTTCAATTTTTCATTAATTTACAATTTTAATAGCAATTAATAACATTTATTCGAAAATACTTGAAAAAATTAAAGCCAATAAAATTACAAATAAATACAAAAAATCATTCATCTTTGGTTGTCTCTTTTGCAACATGAAAACACATTTCTCCTTCTTTGAACTTTCTTATTTCGTGCCCATTCCAAAATATCTCATTTTCCATAACTTTCTCACTTCGAAAAATCACGCCCTATGGGCTTTCTAGTTCAGAAATTGGCAAACAAGATTGTAGTAGTAGCACACTTGCATCAGATGAATGTTCATGACTAAAAAGCAAAGAAGGCATAAATCCATAATATGGATGGTTTTGCAAAGGGTAAGTTTATTATCATCCCTTGCCTTTCATACTCCCCTTAATTTTTGAAATAAAGTCACACCTCTTAATTTTGCCCCTCTAGTATGTTCAAATTTGCCCTAATGTTAAAAACTTGGGTTGCCCGCATTTTCAAAAAGAAAAAAGGGGGTTGGTTCTCATCAATGGCTACTGTGAGGCTTTTTATGCAAGACAAGAAGAACATTGCACTAAGGTTTAACTACTTTCCAGTGTGCTTCATACTGTGTTTGTTATAATTATACGCTAGATTATCATTTGTTGCATAACATCTTGATTTCATTCAAATCTTACTGAGTGTGGTAGCACATTTAAATTAAAATTAGGGTTGTTAATGAGTACTCAAAAAGTCCGAAATCCGTTTGCATTCGTATCCAAAAATAAAAAATATCCGAAAAACGGATACGGAAATGGTAGAACCACATTTGAGAATTATCCATCTGACTTTTATTAAATTAGCAGTTGATATTATGCATATTTTACTACATAAAATGGTTGATGTCTATTGTTTTGTCATGGTAATAATTCATATTATGCATGTAATTAATATTTGCTACTAAAATTGATGATTATCATCGTATTTGTTGTATTTATGTTAACGTTATTACTGAAAATGATTTATGTTAGATAAAAAGAAAATCATCAATTTTTTTGATTGTATCCGATATCTGATATTCGTTCGTATCGGTGGATATAAATATTCAATATCCGAAAATGATTTCAAATGCGGATTCATATATGGCACTATTCGCATTCGAATGTATCCGTTGATGGACCTAACCAAAACCTTGGCAACAGTGCACTTCATCGAAAAAAGAAGCACAAGTGACGGACCATCGGTGAGAAAAGAGATGGACTAGAGGTAGAGAAATCTTTACATATCACATACCTGAAAAACACTATAGATACCATCAGTTGTGAAATCATTATCATCTTATTTATAGTGTTGATTTTGCTTTATTTGATTGGTTTTCCAAATTAGGAGATGGAAAGTTAGTAAGAGTTACTTAATAATGGAAAAATTGTCGATGTTTCCTTTTTTATAGTGGGTGCGAGGCAATAGCTGGGACAGAAATAGAATTGCATTTTTATGAACCCTTCGTGATAATGCGATTGGTCGAAGCGAGATAATTACGCTAAAAAAAAGAGAGAATTGTGCTAAACAAGAGTTTTTTTTTGAAAGAAACGTGTAACTATTACTAAATAAAAAAATTGTTAAGGGGAGAACTTAAATGGATCAAGGAGGGACAATCGACAACAGGACAACCAGAAATTGGTAATAAAAAGGAAAACAACATGGGAAGAAATGATTACCATATTCTTGTTTAGATATGAATAATACGGTCATTTCCTAAAATCACCATCTCATTTACCTCTTCTCTTAATACAAAATATTTAGATTCTTTCTCCATTTCAACTGCCGCATTTCCACCACCACGACCAAATTACCAACATCAAGTGAAATCCAAACATCTTGTCACTCCCGACACATCGAGTTTCAACCTTTCTAGCACACTGTCCCAAACCCTAGTTCCTATTCATTTCTAAAATGCTAATTTATCAATTTTTTAGTTACTAATCCCATTTTTAATTCTATACTTGCATCCTTAGAATTTTAAATAGAAAGGAAGTTATCAATATTAATATCATATCGTATAAATGGAGATTTAGATCAAGATGTCCCCTATGTAATCTTCAAATTTTAACAATCTATTTTTTTTTTAAATTAATAGATAATTTATTGAATATTTTACTATTTATTACTTCTCTTTCATATGTACAAGATGACCCATTAATAGATAACAGACGGAAGTTATATATCAATGGAAGTAATTTCCAACTTGGATAGGGTGCAATGATGTCCGGGGGTAGGAAAAAAGAAGGGTATTGTGGTCCCACACATATGAAAGTAGTTGGAAAGTTGTAGCGACGGTTATAAAAGGTTTTCGAATACTAGTTATAACCATAATGAAAGTACTGATTTTCATATGAGGTGTATTTATAACCGGCCAATACATGTTATTAAGTTAATTATGCACTAGTCTTAAAGGTTTAATTACAAAACTAAAATTATTTAAGTATCGATAAAATTAGTACAAAATCAAAATGCATTAAAATACAGTCAAATGATGACCAATACCGAATAGTTGCATGTTTCTACATTGTCTATGTCTAGGTAACGAGATCGTATCCCATTGACATCAATTAAGTAATATAATGAAAAGGTGAAAAATATTGTGTTATTTTTTTGAAATACTTAATACATATTTTTTGTTTAAATGAGTTTAAGCCGCGAGAAAAAAACTAAATAAAAATTGATAATTATTGTTGATATTTCTTACGAAGAGAATAAGAAGACAATATTGCATATGTCAGGGGTAACAAATTGCATATTAATATAGCATTTGGAATTGTTACTGAAATATATTTTTAGGATATAAAATATGAGTTCGAGGAATAACATACTACTAAAAATACTACTAAAATAAGATATATTTATGGGTAGTTGAAATAAATCTAAAAATCCATAAAAAATTATCGATTTGGAGAATTAAGAAGTACAACCAAAATTATAATATATCAGTTTGGTTTCTTATATCCATTAAGAACTAGTGGTTAGAAAACTCAAATGTAGAGGTTTTCTCAATACCACAAGAAACCAAACCGGTTAAATACGGTTAAAATTGATGGAAGTATTTTTTAATAACAACGCCTTAAAAAATAATGTAATTAGTGCTATGTTATTAGTATGACTTTGATATGTGTTATATGTTTATTTTACACATAAAAAATAAATAATAAAAGAATTAGTAAGTAACAAACACGATTGATTTGTTAATTAATAATATCGGTAGCATAATTCTAAATTATAACTAAGTGGGACATGTAATAATTTCAAACTACAAATACTAAGTATGAAAATAATTAATTAAAGAATTAAGTACGAGGATAAAGATTTAAACGGTTAATTATGAAATTAAATAATGGAATAAGATAAATATTTGAGTGTGCATGTATTTACCAAAGTTTTATTTAGTGCGGCTTAACTAAAACAAAATTAAAATAGAAAGTGGGTGATGGGTCAAGACACCCAAACATTCATAGAAATGATGTTAGTTACCTCCCTCTTTTCATTTCATTCTATATTAATATTAAAAGTAAAAGCTTTGGAGGACTTTAATTGTGATTATGGCCTAAACAAGAGGAAGAAGAAAAAGATGAAGATCAAAGCTTGAAACGTCAATCAACTAAGAAATCTAGGTGAGTAATATATCATATAATCCCTTTTCCATTCATAAATTTCTTACGGCCGACTTAAGGATGAATGTTTATCATGCTTCTTATAGTTTAAATAACCTAAAAATTTAATATGATATAAATAATATATTTTTAAAGATGAGTTTTGATTTATAGAATTATTCTGTAAATATATTGACAT
Source organism: Allium cepa (assembly GCA_030765085.1). NCBI lineage: Eukaryota > Viridiplantae > Streptophyta > Magnoliopsida > Asparagales > Amaryllidaceae > Allium > Allium cepa. The sequence goes on along the minus strand of CM060934.1, from coordinate 948,425,846 downwards.
AAGTTATTTTAGAACCATTTATTATAGTATATGGTTAGAAATATGTAGTTTGAGAAAGTTTATGAAGGAAAATACATGTAAATATTTCTATGACTTTCCAAGAATAAATTAAGCCACTTCCCAAAGAAAATACATAAGGCCGAAGGGATATTATGGAGTACCCAAAGGCAAATATATAGAGGTCGGGAGGTAATTTAATTTAATAACGTGTTTAATAATTGGTTAATAGACCAGATACGTGATTTGTGTTGAACGTGTAAAGAAAGTACATAATAACGGTAAGAAAAGACCAAGTCAAACAAATCAGGAGTCAACACATGTAAAGTTAGTGTCAAACGTGCATATAATGGTTTCTAATATGTACCGAGAGGCAAGGTCGAAAGAAGTGGAGTCGAATCGGAAGTAAAATAAAACTAAAAATTTAATCATAAAGATTAAAGTAAGAAAAGTATGAGATGCTAAGTGTAAGACTTAGGCTAATAAATGGAAGGTACCAGCCTAAGGGGGATGAGGGTTAAGGAGGAGCAATAGGAGGTGATTTTCTAAACCTAAAGTTTAATCTTGAGTAGAATGTTATTTCAGAAAATTAAAAGATTTAAATATCATAAGCCACTAAAGTTAAACTAAGACAATCTTCCTGGGTTGAGACCGAAAGTAGTAATCGTCGAGAGTAGGTTAACTCTCGGTAAAGTTTGAAACCAGAATTAATTGACTTCCCGAAGAGAATTTATTTTAAGGCTTAAGATGGCCGAAACCAATACTTAGAACATTGAAGATAATGTTGCAATATAACTAATGAATAACTTAGTGTAAAGCTTAATAGATGAATGGTTAGGTAGAGGATTCAGTGAATGGTGTAAGGCCTGAGGTGGTAGTTAGGGAACGAAAAGCGAAGGAGTAAGGCACTAGTGGTAACCAAAAAATGAAAGCATGGGTGTAAGGTCTGGTGTCACAACCAAAACCAAAGGCGTTAGTGTGACGCCTGAAGTTGCAACCACAATCTAAAATGTTGGAATAAGGCTTAAAGTGACATTCAAACACAAAGTAATTGATATAAGGCCTAATTTGGCAACCTTGGGAACAATAAATGATGGAAAGTCTGATGTGACAATTAAGATCCGAAAGAACAGTAGGTGTAAGACATTAGTGCTAACCGAATCATGAAAGTGTGGATGTAAAGGTTGAAGTGAAAACCGAAAGCAAAGTAGGTGTTTTGTCCTATCGTGGAAGCAAAACACGGAATTAAATGTGTAAGGCCTAAGTGGTAATCGGAACCGATAATGTATTTAGTAGAATTAAAAAAGCGATGCAGGCATAAGATATTGACAGCCGAATGCTAGGACTATAACCATTTATCTCAAGTAGAAGGCATAAGCCCTTAATGGCAACCGAGAATAAAGTGTTTTAGTTTTTTGTGAAAAAAGAGAACGATCACTGAATGACATACCAAATGATTTGATGTCGTTATGGCCTTACGATGTGTGTAAGACACTTAAGATTGAACCATGTTTATGCTTAAATTTAAAGCTAATTAAATGAATGTTTTGTTATAGTGAGGGGAAACTCATTACGTGCTTTAGTGGCATGGTCTCATTATATTTTATGTCTTGGAAAATATATTGTTAATACCAGACTTTATATTTGACCAGTGTTTTATTATTGTTTCCCCCATAAACTCACGGGTACTCGATTGAGTAGGTTGAGATTATGGATTTAGGCGGTGACGAATAAGGAGTTCCGAAGACGGAACATGAGGCTTAGTTAATATTTGTTATTTTGATTCCGAGTGTTAAGTGTTCGTGTCAATATCTTCATATATTGGGCAAGATGCTATTGACTATGTGGTATTATATTTTTGACACTTGCATGGGCACTAATTTGAAAACTAAATTGTTAATTTTGAATTGTAATGCTGTGTTTGTTAATTTTAGTTAGTTTCTGCTCTATTTACTTCAGACTATTTAGTATAACTGCTCTCCTCTTTGTCACCGGAAGATAATTCTAAGGTGACTGCAACACATTGAAGTTTCAACTTTGTGTTTCAAAATGAGGATTGTTACAGTTGGTATCAGAGTTTATGTTAGGGTATAATTAAAACAGAGCTAAGTAAAAGTTTGAATATAATGAGATAGTGTAAAAAGAAGACACCTTGGAAGGGTATACACTATTATATTATGTACTTGTATCTATTGTATAGCTATATGGTAGATGTATCTATCCTTCTATTATTGTTTCATCTTTATATCTGATCCTAGTGAGGAATTTCTTAGCAGAAATGGAAATGAGGAGTTGTAGATTTACAGTAGGAGGAGAAAATGCTAGGAGGAAGAATGATAGCACACAAACTGTTGAAGGAAATAGAAGGGAGGTGCCTTCAGCAGTAGTGAATCAAGTTGTCCCACTTATCACAGACATGGATATAAATGTTTTGTCCCAGCAGTTCATTGCATAGATAATGAGCAAAAACATGCTGGAAGTAGCAGAGCCGAGGCCGGTTGTAAAATATTTTTTCAAGCTGAAGCAAGATTACAGGAACCTAAGGGAATGACATTTACTAGGAGAGAACCGATAGTGGAAGCGTTGAATTGGCTAAAGGTGAGTGAACACATCTTCATAAATTTAGGGTTGAATGATGCGTTGTAACAAAGACCAGCTTCAAGGTCGTTTCATGAGGAAGCTTTAGATTGGTGGGAGATGGTGATTGTTGAGAGTCCTGAAGAGGAGATCTCTTGGGAGTAGTTTGTCGGAAGGTTTGAGCTCAGTTTATTTCCAAGTCTCAAAGAAATGTGTTGATGAGGGAATTCATTGATAGCAGGCAAGAAGAACTTTCTATAGAAGAGTATATTCTGAAGTTTAATTCCTTGGTAAAGTATGACCGGGAGTTGATTAACAACCCACTGAAGAAAAACAAGAAGTTTATCAAGGGTTTGAAGCAAGGCTTAGATCATAAGGTAATGATGTACATAGCATCTCCTTTTGAATTTGTGGTAGGTATGCCAATAAGGTATTATAGTATGTACTAAGCATAAAGAATGGTGGAAGGGAAGCCCAAGCCAGAGCCGAAAAAGAGGTTTGCTTTCTACCAGAAGGGGTTACAGCTGAAAGGAAAGATTGAAGACGAAGGAGGGTGAAAGGATATTTATGATGTTACTTGTTACAATTGTAGACAAAATGGGCATCATGCATCGAAATGTCCGTAACCAACTGGGATGGCCAAGGTCAAGTGCATTTGTAGCGACCCGACTTCCTATCTCCAGGAAATCGCATCACTAGTGAAGAAAGAAAGGGATAGAAGAAGAAAAGAAAGAGAAAGAAGAAACAGAACAACATCAGAGAACTCACAGCGGAACGAATAAAATATAATATATCACATAAAATTTACAAAGTATCAGATTACATCAGAGTTACACAACTTTACAATACATATTAGACAGTTATAAACATCTGTCTAATTCACACAACTCAAGTATACTAGATACAGACACAACATACACAGCGGAAACATAATATATATCTACACGTCGAAGCCTCCTGCTCCATATCTCCTCCAAAATTCGTCAAGCAAACCTGAATCACTTGACTACTCATACATAATATGAGTACCCAAGAGTTTAATAAAACAGAAAATAAACACTCGGGTCAGACAGGGGTCTGGTGTGAGTAAACGGGTTAAAATTGCTTAACTTTAGAAAACCTTTGAAAAGAAAAGGTATCACGTAAGACTTCCCACACATAAACATGGAAAAGTTTTTACCTTACGCTAACCAAAACATTTGATAGGAAATCCAGTGATATTATAATACTGTCTAGGGTTTTCAAGTAAATATGAAATAACCGAAATTGTTACATCTATTAAATTCCAGCTACTAGCCACAAAAGTGGGTAATACAAACAAAACCGTAGGGTCTCGTAGGGAAAATGGGTTTCCATCAATAGCAGGGCTACTAGGGTACCGCCCGTCATAGTACGTGGCCTAGATCATCGTACCGAGGATTACTCCCTTCATCCCCTGCAACACAAGGCTGGAACCATTCCTTACTGAACAGTCCCAAACAAGACAACCCCGGCGGTTGTCCGGAATTCAACCGCCCCACACAGCCGAATAAAAAGGAACTTCTAGACAGGGGTAAATCTTGCTCTCTAGTGAGTGCGACCCACGAAGCCTTGCTGCACCTCCCCTGTTTTAGCCATTTTCGGTTGATGAGGCTTGAGGCTGCGATTACCTTTATAGAGCACTTTTATCTTAGAATGCTCATCGTCCGCCTGACGATGTGCTGAAAGCATTCAATCCATACAAGTTCATTCCGGGTTCGAACGAAACTGAAGGCACTATCTCGTTGCACTCATATTGGAATCACCCTCAGAGTCAACGACCATAGCCCTTGCACTTTAATTCACCCTCTCGAATCTATAAGTACTATTCCGTCAAACTCATTACGGAATCACCCACAGAGTTATACTGACGTATTGCCCTTACACCTTGAGTCTTCACTTGCTCCACTTGGATTAACGACCTAACGTTTAATTGGAATCGATGTGGTTTTCGGATATCCAAATATGGAAACCCGATCCCGGTCTCACCGAAACCAAACGCCATTTTAATGTCCAAGTTGTACTTAATGGTTTTAAACAGTTTAACTTATTCAGGATGATATAAACAGATAGATGAATAATATTATCACAATAAATAATTCATATCAACATTCATCTCACAAAGCAGCATATCACAAATATCATAGTCATCCAAATCATCCAAATCATCCAGTGACAACCAATCACCCAATATCAATCATCCATAATCATTCAACATCCAACATCAATCATTTAATATCAACCATTCAATATTGATCAATCACCCATAGCAGAATTGATTATCAATTTAATTAACCCTTTAATTAAATTAATTACTATCCTTCAATCACTTGGATTATCCTAACTCCTGCTTCATTAATTTATTACAAATCAGATTCATTTATCATTCCTTAATGATATTCTTTAATTAATCTTCCTTGATTAATTATCCTTTAATTACATTCAAGTAATTATCCTTAACCATATTCAGTAATTAACCTTTAATTACTATCATTAATTACAAAATTAATGATCCTTCATTAATTAATTAACTATAATTAATTACAATAATCCTTAATTAATTGCAATTAATTAATCACACTTAAATTAATTACTTTAATTAATTACTTACATTAATTATATTAATTAATAATCTTTATTAATTAATAACTCTTTAATTAATTAAATAATTAACTTGTAATTAATCATCTCATTAACCATAAATAGTAATTAACAATTTGTAATTACTTATCTTAATTAATTAACTTCTTAATTAATTATTTCCAAATTAGTTATATTAATCCTTGATTAATTAATCTTTAATTACTTCATTAATTAATTATTATTCAATTTAAATTAATTAACAAATCCTTAATTAATTACTCTAATAATTAATTGCAATTTTAATTAATTACACTTAGTAATTAATCTTGAATTTAATCTCATTCATTAATTAATTAATCACATTAATTAATTATCTAAAACAATTAAGTAATTAACTCTTAATTACTTACATAAGTAATTATCTCTAATTACTTTCATTATTAATTCCATCATTAAATAAATCTTAATTAACTAATTAATTACTCCATAACTAATTAACTTTAAAACAATTATATTAATCAATTTCCTAATTAATATCATTAAATGATTACCCAATAATCACTTAACTTAAATTACTCCATGAGTAACCTTTACTAATTACTTCCCTAAGTAATTAATATTCTAATTATATTCAAAAACTAATCATTGATTACTTCATTAAGTAATTTCACTTAATTAATCCATAATTAAGTTAAAATTTTAAAATTTAAATAAACAATTAACTAATTATTTATTATTAATTAAACAATTAATTAATTAATTACTTATATTTAAAAATCCTTAATTAAGAAAACATTATCCTTAACTAAACTTTTCTTTTACTTATAATCAATTTATATAACCAAGAATTCTTAAGTTCATATCAAAAGTAATTTAACCATGTTTACCTACATAAGTAAATTATTTGAATTTAATCAAATCTAAATAACTTGAAGACAAATTATTCATTTGGATTACAAAATTATAACTTATATTTTATTTGGAAATAAAGCATTTTGAAATCAAATTTTAAAATCTAAACACTTAAATTTACCCAATTCAAACTTCTTTATTTTGAACAAAAATTTTGAAACTTAAGTTTTAAACATTACTTTAGAATTTCCCTTAAAACTTGATTCAATTATTCAGTCAATGAGTAAATCTGTAACATATTCCTTTACAACATCATGCATACTTGCTCGTGAGGAAATCTCGGGTTAAACCCGAGTAAAACTCACCAAACCCCCAAGCAAATCTCGAAGCAACTCATGCTTGCCCCGAGTCAACCCCAACATCACCTACTTCGAGTCATCCCCGGTTACCACGCGAGAACCCCACGCTTCAACTCGTCTTCCCCAAAACTCCTATTCCCAGCCCAAAGTTTCCCCGTGCACACAACTGTGCTCGTGCACCTAGCACGCCATCTCCGGCCAACGACGGTCATCACGACCATCCACGATAAACAAACGAACCACCACTACCTCGATCGAACACCCAGATCCAAGAAACTCACTTCGAATCAAAATCTCACTCTCGAGCACAAGTTTGCAAAACACACGAGCCACACAACCCATCATCGCCAGCCACTTTCTCACCGTTGACCAACGCCGACCCACCACCAAGTCGCCACACCCAAGTACATCGTCCACCCCAAAAATGAGCGAACTCGGTTCAACATACCCGCGGCCATGTCTCATTGATCATGCCGAAAGCAACAACAAACAAAAACCCTACTTCCTCAAAATTCCCTTAATTCACTCAATATAAAAATTCCTTTGAATTTTTCCTAACATCTACATCCTACAAACAAGCATCAATCCAAGTTTCACACCAAATCACAGTATGGATAATTGGTAATTCACTAAAATCCAATTTACGAATAAACCCCAAATTCTCCCTATTTACACAACTAAAAATCATGAAACAAGTATTAAAAATCATGAATTTCCATTGCTATTCCAATCATACAATCAAAATTTAAGTTTAAATTCATAAATTTTTTAGCCCAATTTGATTTTCTACTGTAAATTTAAAATTCTGAGAAACTCCTCCATTTTTAAATCCTATGATTATTTTTAGATGATAAGTTATGTGATTTAAAACAGTTTTCATTTACAAATCAATATCAAATTTGCATCCAAAATCAAGTTACTGATTTTTGAAGTATCTTGAACTGTTTTAGTAAACACAGTATCTATTTTGAATTTATACAGGAAATTCAACAATTAAATTCAACATGCATTTAAATGTAAAACGAATTTCATATAACATAATACAGTTTAACACATGCATCAATCATTCAATCACAAGTTGAACCAAAACTGTTTTTAAAACATTTACTCACCTTAAAGATGCAGGCAGATTTTATAACAGAGCAGTTTCAATTTGCTTCCAGGATTTGAATAAATTCCAGGCACCTGAATCTTTAATTCGAAAAGACCTTAACTATGCTTTGCTGATGGAATTTGCTCCTTTACATGCTTATGAATTGAGGTTGTTCTTCGTGCAGGTTGAAGATTTTATGTTGCAGATTTAATTTTTGCTTTGAAGAATTTAAATTTCAGATTTTGGAAATAATTTCTGTTTTGAGTTAAGAAAGAAAACAAAGGGAAAATGTTTTTGAGAAAAATAATATTCTTCTTAAATTTTTTATTAAAATTTAAAATGAGAATTTTGCCACATGTTCTTAAAGATTACACTTGTCATTTATATCCTAATTTACTTACATTTGTCATTTAACCTACTTAATTACTTTACATGTGTTAAAGACCTTTGCAAAAATTGCTTTTAAAACCTTATAAAAATAATATTTATATCTTATATCTATGTAATATGAATATTTGTATTTTTAATGTTAATAAACTTTTGAATTTAGATAAATATACAAGTGTTAAAGATATTTTATAAACATTGGTTTAATACATAGCTTATGTTTTTTTTAACAAATAAATGTATGATATATGTATTTTTAAAATTTAAAACATTTATGTACATACTTGTAACCATTTTAAATTCAAACTTTTAATAGAAACAAAACAAAGCTTTAAATTATAATTTCATACATATTAAAATTATTAATAGATTTAAATTCAATTTCAAAACAAATATCAAATTATAACATATGCTTACATATATTACAAATTTGAAAATTCAACTTTATTTAAAACAAATTATATGTGCTATTCAATATATATCAAACATATATATTATAAATAGAATAAAATTTCATTAGCTTTTGAAAAACAATTCTTGTCAAATTTTGCCAGATTAAAAATTCAAAAAACCTTTAAAAGATTAAATTAACCAATTTAAATTAAAATTATAAAGAAAATCATTAAACCAATTAAATTATTTATACAGATTATTAAATCGATATTGCCTAAAATTCCGGGTCGTTACAATCCTTCCCCCTTAAAAGAATTTCGTCCCCGAAATTTAAAAGCAAAGGTAATTTAATAACCTAGCAAAGATTCCAATTTCACACAGCTAACATACTTATCAACCAATTACTAACAACCATAGCAATCAATTAACAAACAAACTTATCTAATTATCCTGACACAAATCAGAATAAAACTCTAATACTATCTCGAGTTTCCCAAATATAAATCACTGGGAGACTCGCTCTACAGAAGCTAACAATCCAACTACACTACCAAAAACCAGAGCTCCTCTCTTCTCTAGATTCACCAATCCTGAACAGAACACCAGACTATACTCAAATCCAGCTCAACATCCAACTCCAATTGAACTACAGATTCAACAACCAACAATAAATCATACACATACTCCCTCAGAGATACGTGAAATATAATGAACTCCAGTTATCCAAACTGGCAATTCAATCTTATAGTCAACAGATCTTATCTTATCAGAACACAGATAAGAAATCTCAAATGCCTCAGAACTACCCATCCAATCTTATCCACTATTAGTTCTCTTAACCAGAGAAATCTTAACAACAATGAAGTCCCCAACTTCAAATTCAAACTCCTTATCTCAAATCTGCATAACTCAATGGACAATCATGGGCTACCAACTCTCTTCCTGATCAGCTCAACCTATGCTGATACTTCCAGAAACAACTAGACCAAAGCAAACTAGCTTCTGGATCCTATTCAACAGAAAAGTCCTCCAAGATCCGTCGAAATCCAGAACACAAACTCTACTACTCAAGCAATAACAAACAGAACTTGCTTCCTTCCTTGCACAGCTGCTACCTCGCTTCCGCTGCACAACTCTGATTCGGAAATATATAAGAATACTGTTGATGAACATGAGTACAAACTTCTCCAATATATACTAGAAACTTTGTTCATCAAATCCATATAACCTTGGTGACACATCCAACTTGGTCACACAACCTTACTACAGAATCCAATTCAAGAGTTAGATCAGTCCAATTCCAATTCAAAAATATCTGAGTTGCTACATCAACTCTCCTTACTAAGCTGACTACCAAAATCTACTTCTGGAACCAAAACAAATATGTAACTCAATTCCAGATGCAGACAACCTTCTGATTATCTCAGTAGCTCCTACTTTCTCATGAGAATCCTCAGTCTCAAACAAAAGAATGCTCAAGAAAATTCCAAACCAATCGCAAGTCACTTTTGCGATCCAACCTAATCCGGATTCCAAAGAAATTGTCCTTTCTTTACCAATTAGAACAGCTCTAAACTTTTCCAAACAAGGTTAATTCTTCAAGAAAACATTCACCATCTGCCCGGCTGCTGATAGAAGAACCACCAAGATTTCTGAACCATCGGAGAAACAAACCACACTGCTGCTTCCAAACTCTATCTCGATGATACTGCCAAGCCAAAAGACCTTCTTGTCAGCACACCGATCACTTCGAGCTGAACTGCTACCACAGCTATCCAAGACTTCCAATCCAAAGGCTCCTCGATCCCCAAAACCATCAACAAACCATACAATGGACCTCCGAGATGGCAAATAATCCAAAAGAAACTCGGGCTCAAAACCAAGCATCAACCTCTCACTCTCCTGAAGGAATGACAAATGAGACCATGTCGAAGCAAAGCAACTCATAGACCTTAGTCTCATATTCCAGAACAGCCAACTTCCTTACTGAAGATCCAGATAACTTCTATACAGACGAGTCTTCCCTACAACAGGTAAAGACTGCACTTCAACTACTTCCAAACTGCTTCAAGAGAAAACATCTTCGGAAAATATTCCAAAAATACTGCATCTCATCACACAGTTACCAAGATATCATCACTTACTTCTACACTTCCGAAAAATCCAAACTCAAGAATAATTCGCTCACCCGAGCGAAACCCAAACTTATTCTTCAAAGATAAACTCCGAATCTCTTAAAAAGATTTCCTTCGGATATCAGAGAAATCCTTACTCCAAACAAAAAGACTTATTCGAGACGGTATTAGGTCTACGGTCTCGACAAATAATTTTAACCTCAACATATGGACCTCTTCCATCAGTGGTAGCCGTGTTACACATGCAAACCACTACTCCATCTACCTCTATAACTTATGTTGGAAAATCCGAACAGATAACCCAACATATCAGGTAGATATATATATATATATATATATATATATAGTTATATAAAAAATTACAAGTACGCTCTCTCAAGGAAGACACCACTACAGAGCCTAGGTATTCACTCAACCTAACGCTCCCTAAAGAAAAACACTCTTCAGAGCCTAGGTATTCACTTAGCCTAATGCTCTGATACCAACTGTAGCGACCCGACTTCCTATCTCCAGGAAATCGCATCACTAGTGAAGAAAGAAAGGGATAGAAGAAGAAAAGAAAGAGAAAGAAGAAACAGAACAACACCAGAGAACTCACAGCGGAACGAATAAAATATAATATATCACATAAAATTTACAAAGTATCAGATTACATCAGAGTTACACAACTTTACAATACATATTAGACAGTTATAAACATCTGTCTAATTCACACAACTCAAGTATACTAGATACAGACACAACATATATAGCGGAAACATAATATATATCTACACGTCGAAGCCTCCTGCTCCATATCTCCTCCAAAATTCGTCAAGCAAACCTGAATCACTTGACTACTCATACATAATATGAGTACCCAAGAGTTTAATAAAACAGAAAATAAACACTCGGGTCAGACAGGGGTCTGGTATGAGTAAACGGGTTAAAATTGCTTAACTTTAGAAAACATTTGAAAAGAAAAGGTATCACGTAAGACTTCCCACACATAAACATGGAAAAGTTTTTACCTTACGCTAACCAAAACATTTGATAGGAAATCCAGTGATATTATAATACTGTCTAGGGTTTTCAAGTAAATATGAAATAACCGAAATTATTACATCTATTAAATTCCAGCTACTAGCCACAAAAGTGGGTAATACAAACAAAACCGTAGGGTCTCGTAGGGAAAATGGGTTTCCATCAATAGCAGGGCTACTGGGGTACCACCCGTCACAGTACGTGGCCTAGATCATCGTACCGAGGATTACTCCCTTCATCCCCTGCAACACAAGGCTGGAACCATTCCTTACTGAACAGTCCCAAACAAGACAACCCCGACGGTTGTCCGGAATTCAACCGCCCCACACAGCCGAATAAAAAGGAACTTCTAGACAGGGGTAAATCTTCCTCTCCAGTGGGTGCGACTCACGAAGCCTTGTTGCACCTCCCCTGTTTTAGCCATTCCCGGTTGATGAGGCTTAAGGCTGCGATTACCTTTATAGAGCACTTTTATCTTAGAATGCTCATCATCCGCCCGACGATGTACTGAAAGCATTCAATCCATACAAGTTCGTTCCGGGTTCGAACGAAACCGAAGGCACTATCTCGTTGCACTCATATTGGAATCACCCTCAGAGTCAACGACCATAGCCCTTGCACTTTAATTCACCCTCTTGAATCTATAAGTACTATTCCGTCAAACTCATTACGGAATCACCCACAGAGTTATACTGACGTATAGCCCTTACACCTCGAGTCTTCACTTGCTCCACTTGGATTAACAACCTAACGTTTAATTGGAACCGATGTGGTTTTCGGATATCCAAATATGGAAACCCGATCCCGGTCTCACCGAAACCAAACGCCATTTTAATGTCCAAGTTGTACTTAAGGGTTTTAAACAGTTTAACTTATTCAAGATGATATAAACAGATAGATGAATAATATTATCACAATAAATAATTCATATCAACATTCATCTCACAAAGCAGCATATCACAAATATCATAGTCATCCAAATCATCCAGTGACAACCAATCACCCAATATCAATCATCCATAATCATTCAACATCCAACATCAATCATTTAATATCAACCATTCAATATTGATCAATCACCCATAGCAGAATTGATTATCAATTTAATTAACCCTTTAATTAAATTAATTACTATCCTTCAATCACTTGGATTATCCTAACTCCTGCTTCATTAATTTATTACAAATCAGATTCATTTATCATTCCTTAATGATCTTCTTTAATTAATCTTCCTTGATTAATTATCCTTTAATTACATTCAAGTAATTATCCTTAACCATATTCAGTAATTAACCTTTAATTACTATCATTAATTACAAAATTAATGATCCTTCATTAATTAATTAACTATAATTAATTACAATAATCCTTAATTAATTGCAATTAATTAATCACACTTAAATTAATTACTTTAATTAATTACTTACATTAATTATATTAAGTAATAATCTTTATTAATTAATAACTCTTTAATTAATTAAATAATTAACTTGTAATTAATCATCTCATTAACCATAAACAGTAATTAACAATTTGTAATTACTTATCTTAATTAATTAACTTCTTAATTAATTATTTCCAAATTAGTTATATTAATCCTTGATTAATTAATCCATTTAATTAATCTTTAATTACTTCATTAATTAATTATTATTCAATTTAAATTAATTAACAAATCCTTAATTAATTACTCTAATAATTAATTGCAATTTTAATTAATTACACTTAGTAATTAATCTTGAATTTAATCTCATTCATTAATTAATTAATCACATTAATTAATTATCTAAAACAATTAAGTAATTAACTCTTAATTACTTACATAAGTAATTATCTCTAATTACTTTCATTATTAATTCCATCATTAAATAAATCTTAATTAACTAATTAATTACTCCATAACTAATTAACTTTAAAACAATTATATTAATCAATTTCCTAATTAATATCATTAAATGATTACCCAATAATCACTTAACTTAAATTACTCCATGAGTAACCTTTACTAATTACTTCCCTAAGTAATTAATATTCTAATTATATTCAAAAACTAATCATTGATTACTTCATTAAGTAATTTCACTTAATTAATCCGTAATTAAGTTAAAATTTTAAAATTTAAATAATCAATTAACTAATTATTTATTTTTATTAACTAATTAATTAATTACTTATATTTAAAAATCCTTAATTAAGAAAACATTATGCTTAATTAAACTTTTCTTTTACTTATAATCAATTTATATAACCAAGAATTCTTAAGTTCATATCAAAAATAATTTAACCATGTTTACCTACATAAGTAAATTATTTGAATTTAATCAAATCTAAATAACTTGAAGACAAATTATTCATTTGGATTACAAAATTATAACTTATATTTTATTTGGAAATAAACATTTTGAAATCAAATTTTAAAATCTAAATACTTAAATTTACCCAATTCAAACTTCTTTATTTTGAATAAAAATTTTGAAACTTAAGTTTTAAAACATTACTTTAGAATTTCCCTTAAAACTTGATTCAATTATTCAGTCAATGAGTAAATCTGTAACATATTCCTTTATAACATCATGCATACTTGCTCGTGAGGAAATCTCGGGTTAAACCCGAGTAAAACTCACCAAACCTCCAAGCAAATCTCGAAGCAATTCATGCTTGCCCCGAGTCAACCCCAACATCACCTACTTCGAGTCATCCCCGGTTACCACGCGAGAACCCCACGCTTCAACTCGTCTTCCCCAAAACTCCCATTCCCAGCCCAAAGTTTCCCCGTGCACACAACTGTGCTCGTGCACCTAGCACGCCATCTCCGGCCAACGACGGTCATCATGACCATCCACGATAAACAAACGAACCACCACTACCTCGATCGAACACCCAGATCCAAGAAACTCACTTCGAATCAAAATCTCACTCTCGAGCACAAGTTTGCAAAACACACGAGCCACACAACCCATCATCGCCAGCCACTTTCTCACCGTTGACCAACGCCGACCCACCACCAAGTCGCCACACCCAAGTACATCGTCCACCCCAAAAATGAGCGAACTCGGTTCAACATACCCGCGGCCATGTCTCATTGATCATGCCGAAAGCAACAGCAAACAAAAACCCTACTTCCTCAAAATTCCCTTAATTCACTCAATATAAAAATTCCTTTGAATTTTTCCTAACATCTACATCCTACAAACAAGCATCAATCCAAGTTTCACACCAAATCACAGTATGGATAATCGGTAATTCACTAAAATCCAATTTACGAATAAACCCCAAATTCTCCCTATTTACACAACTAAAAATCATGAAACAAGTATTAAAAATCATGAATTTCCATTGCTATTCCAATCATACAATCAAAATTTAAGTTTAAATTCATAAATTTTTTAGCCCAATTTGATTTTCTACTGTAAATTTAAAATTCTGAGAAACTCCTCCACTTTTAAATCCTATGATTATTTTTAGATGATAAGTTATGTGATTTCAAACAGTTTTCATTTACAAATCAATATCAAATTTGCATCCAAAATCAAGTTACTGATTTTGAAGTATCTTGAACTGTTTTAGTAAACACAGTATCTATTTTGAATTTATACAGGAAATTCAACAATTAAATTCAACATGCATTTAAATGTAAAACGAATTTCATATAACATAATACAGATTAACACATGCATCAATCATTCAATCACAAGTTGAACCAAAACTGTTTTTAAAACATTTACTCACCTTAAAGATGCAGGCAGATTTTATAACAGAGCAGTTTCAATTTGCTTCCAGGATTTGAATAAATTCCAGGCACCTGAATCTTAATTCGAAAAGACCTTAACTATGCTTTGCTGATGGAATTTGCTCCTTTACATGCTTATGAATTGAGGTTGTTCTTCATGCAGGTTGAAGATTTTATGTTGCAGATTTAATTTTTGCTTTGAAGAATTTAAATTTCAGATTTTGGAAATAATTTCTGTTTTGAGTTAAGAAAGAAAACAAAGGGAAAATGTTTTTGAGAAAACTAATCTTCTTCTTAAATTTTTTATTAAAATTTAAAATGAGAATTTTGCCACATGTTCTTAAAGATTACACTTGTCATTTATATCCTAATTTACTTACATTTGTCATTTAACTTACTTAATTACTTTACATGTGTTAAAGACCTTTGCAGAAATTGCTTTTAAAACCTTATAAAAATAATATTTATATCTTATATCTATGTAATATGAATATTTGTATTTTTAATGTTAATAAACTTTTGAATTTAGATAAATATACGGGTGTTAAAGATATTTTATAAACATTGGTTTAATACATAGCTTATGTTTTTTTTAACAAATAAGTGTATGATATATGTATTTTTAAAATTTAAAACATTTATGTATATACTTATAACCATTTTAAATTCAAACTTTTAATAGAAACAAAACAAAGCTTTAAATTATAATTTCATACATATTCAAATTATTAATAGATTTAAATTCAATTTCAAAACAAATATCAAATTATAACATATGCTTACATATATTAAAAATTTGAAAATTCAACTTTATTTAAAACAAATGATATGTGCTATTCAATATATATCAAACATATATATTATAAATAGAATAAAATTTCATTAGCTTTTGAAAAACAATTCTTGCCAAATTTTGCCAGATTAAAAATTCAATAACCTTTAAAAGATTAAATTAACCAATTTAAATTAAAATTATAAAGAAAATCATTAAACCAATTAAATTATTTATACAGATTATTAAATCGATTTTGCCCAAAATTCCGGGTCATTACAGCATTAATTATGATAAGACGAGCCATAAGGAAAAGAATTGTTTGGAGTTAAAGCATAAAAGGCTGTTTGCCTTAGAGGGGCCGAAGGGAGGACAATCCGCCAAGGGGAAAGGCAAGAGTGTTGTGTTTGAAGGTATGATTTTAATTTCTAGGTTCTTAGTCAGAGTTCTATTTGATACAGGAGCTACTTCTATTTGATACTGGAGCTACACACTCTTTCGTTTTGAAAGATGTATTTGGTAGATTAGGGGTTATATGTCGCCCGTCTAATTACTTCTTTATGTGTGACTAATCCGATTAGTGGGTACGCTACTCTCCGGTTAAGGTGCATCAATCAAGAACATGTTCTGTATGACCATATGTTTTCTTGTGACCTATTTGTGTTTGACTTTGCAGGGTATGTGGTAATTTTGTGTATGGATTAGTTAGTGCTGGACGATGCTAGAATATATTTTGTCAAAAGAGTCGTTGCCTTACGTAACTAGAAGTGTGGAGAAAGGATCTTGGTATCTTTAGTCGAGATAAGAGGAAGGTATTGGGTTTTGTTGTGTGCAATGGAAAGTTTGGAAGAGGAGATGGATAGAATTTTTGTGGTTTGGAAATTCGTAGATGTCATTGAATTAGTAATTGGATTACCATTGAGAAGAGCAATATAGTTTCTCATAGATTTGATACCATGGGCACAATCTATTAGTGGACTGCCTAATAGAATGCTGCTTAAGGACATGGAACAATTGAAGAAGCACTTAGTGGAACTTGAGCATAGGAGTTTCATTAGATCGAGTGATTTGCATTGGGAGGTTCACGTGATATTTGTGAAGAAGTCGGATGGATCACTTTAGATATGCATTGACTATAAGAAATTGGATGAGATGATAGTAAATAATCATTATCCATTGTCGATGATAGATGATCTGTTTGATCAATTGAGGGGAGATAGAGTATTCTCGTAGTTAGACTTAGCTACATGATTCCATCAACTAAGAGTCACCGAGGAGAGTATTCATTTGACCATGTTTTGGACAAGTTATGGTTCATGTGAGTGGTTGGTCATATCTTTAAGCCAACCAATGCTTTGGCTTTCTTTGTAGATATTATGAAACGATTCTTTCGCAGTCAGTGGGATAAGTTTGTATTGGTATTTATAGATGATATCTAGTTTTATTCCAAGGATAAGCAAGATCATGAAGTTCATCTTAGACTAGTACTGAAGACCTTGAGATAACATAAGTTAAAAGCAAAGTTTTTCAAATGACACTTTTGGAAGCAGGAATTAAGTCCTAGCCCATATGGTTTTGAAGGAAGGATTGGCCATAAATCCTTCGAAGGTTGAAGCTATGAATAGTTGGAAAAGAATCAGTATTATTATCGAGATAAGGAGGGACTGATTATGTACAAATCAAAATTTGAAGTTTAATTACACATTTGCTTGAAGGAAATGCAATGTGAATCAATCTGAGATATCGGATGTAGCCTGCAATTTTATGCAACGCCTATTACTAACAATATGACATGATGTCTATACAAGTTGTACTGATGTTTGATTATGTAACATCCCCTATCTTGAGGCCCAAAGCTAAGCACTACAGATGCTGCAGTCATCTATATTACTAACTTCCGGCGACAAAATACGGTAATGCTAATGGTATCTATAATATCAGAAGCACATAAATATGAAACAAAATCACAGATTCAAAAACAATTTTTCTGATTAGATTTCACAAAACATGTTTCATATCTAATTACATAATCCCAATCGTTCCCAATCTCAGACCAAATAAAATTATTACATAAATACGCCAAGAGCAACATATGAAGATGCCCACTTGGATGATCAAAGTACTAAATATTCATAACAGTCTTAATAAAATACAGCGGAAATAAAAACATAACAACTCCTAAATAGCTAACATCAGCCTCCTACTCATCTCCGGAAGCTTTTTTCATCCATCTACTAAAACCTGTAAATCCTCAACTCTCAACCTACTCAAATCAATTTTGAGCACCAGAGAGTTTAAGGGGAAAAACACAAACTTCGAGTCAGACATAAAGTCTGGCGTGAATAATACTATACATCTTGGTTATCTGATATTAAGTGAGACCACACCGCTTAGCGGAATGGTTTTCCCTTACTAATATCCTTTTAAAACTTATCTTTTAGAAATCAAAATTTTGCAACCAAACTGGTTAGAACAACAATAGCGATATCATGTATGCATAAAAATCAGGTAATAAATGGACCATCTATCCGAACACTATAGTTTTGTGTGGTTAACTACTAACCTTTGGCTGACTTGGGCCTACCAGACAAAATAAATAAATAACCTAACTTTTGCTTGATGCTTTTCTAGACGATCTATCCTTAGCTTATTTCTTTCAAGGTCAACTGATCCTAATGGTATTGCGGACTCACCAATAACCTGTCTCTACTCTGTACATTCCTTTATGTGTGTAACATCATTTTAGTATTACCGTGACAAAGCCCTACACACTGAAATTTTGGACTTATATTAGATAGGGGCTACTAGCTAAAGTATAGGCTGCGACCCCATACCAGTCTTATCTGGTATTTTAATATCTGAGTCATTTTACTTAGGGTCATCTACCCTTTAAAATTTTCCTTGAAAACATTTCTTTCGAATTGACTTAACCCATTAAATCATACTTAAACAAGGAAAATATACTATATGGTTTACTCAAATCACTTTGTCGTGTTATATATACTTTACACAAACATTGTGGATGAAAACATTCAAACCCTATGAAAGTACTCCTTTCGAAACTACTGAAAGTACCCCTTTCGAAATCATTTACATTAAACCTTGTAAAAACATTGAAATCGTCTCCTTCGAAAGCTTTATAAAATTTTAGACATCCTCTTTTCAAAAAACTTTAAACATGCCTTTCGAAACCATTGGAAACTTCCGTTTAAAACCTTTCGAAAACATTAGAGAACTACCCTTTGAAACCATTATCTTAAACCTTTCGAATGCATTAAGTTCTTTACATAAATCAAACCTTTCGAAAGAATTTTGGTCCAAATAAAACATGTGGAAAAACATTTTGAAACCATTTAAAATCATTCCTTTCAAAACCTTTGGGTTCAACTTTCAATAGAACAAAGGGTCTTAAACAAATAAGTCGAATCTTTCGAAAGCAATTTCCTAAGTAAAAAAAGTGGATGGTGTCGAAACCAATCTATTCGAAAGCATTGAAGAAGCAGCTTAGATTTTAAAATGAAAGCATCCTTTCGAAGACATTACTTCGAAAACTTCTTTATAAAACAAAGGCGCAACCTCTTTTGAAACCATTCTTTAAAACCATTTGACCAACTCGAAAGCTATCTATGTTGAAAGCATTCTTTTCAAAAACAAAGCAGGTACATTTCCTTTTAAAAGCAAAGCAAGGTTTCGACCCCTTCAGAACAACTTGTTTCTACCCTATATCTTATTCCTCACTAGAAAATTTATAATAAATCCACATTAATTCATAAAATTATGAAATTTGAAAACCATCTCTAGAATATCATTTCTGATCTTGTATTAAAATCAGACGGCATTTGGATGTCATCTAATAGGGTTTTCACATTAAAGCTTATCATAAAATCCATATGAAATAACATTAATCATCAACAAGCATATATATCAATTTTAACAATAAAAAACATGACAATATACTTTACAAAAATATTTGGATCTGATCTAGAAACCAAAAACGTCAAAAATATGAGATCTAACATATTATTCACTTTTAGCTTGTGATTAAGGAGTTGAGATTTGATCTTGGACTAAGTTGCTTAAGCTTCTTTCTCTTATCTTCTTCTTGTTTTCCATTAATGATGACCAACCCCTTTTTGTTTTGTTTTTATTTTGAATGCATAAAATTAATGGGCATAAAGGGTTTAGGGTATTAGAACATATCTTATTCCTACTTTTCCCCTCATCTATTGGCCTGATCCATTTCATTTTAGTTTCCTTTTAATTCATTTGTTATTAGGCACGGTTACCCCTTATTTGCACAAATCTCAATCCCTTAACGATTTCATTTAATTTAACTAATTAAATGTCCTAACTAATGTTAATCAAAACTGGGGTCATTAGAGACTCCCCTCCTTAAAGAATTTTATCCTCGAATTTACGATAAGGTACGCAACAAATCAATCATAAAGGTAAAACATACCATGAAACAAATTAGGATAAGCATCTATAATCCTACTTCCAGTTTTCCAAGTGTAGTCTCTCTCATCATCGCTCCACTAGACCTTAGCTAATTTGAATGTCTTATTCCCTAGCTTCTTCTCATCTCTCACGAGTATACGAACTAGTTTCTTAACTACAGTCAAGTTCGGTTCTACTACTAAGTCCTCTAACACTATGAAAAACATTGTGGAATCCTGCCAAATTGTTCGGTAACTCAACTCAAGTGAGTTTCCTGATCCTCTCTACAATAGGAAATGGTACGACAAACCTCGACGCCAATTTCCTGATCTTCCAAATCGAATTACACCTTTCGTCGGTGATACCTTGTCGAAAATATGATCTCCAACCGTGAACTCTAAGTCTTTCCGTCTTCTATCAGCATAACTCTTCTGCATAGATTGAGCTTCCTTCATTCTAGCTCCAATTAACTCAATCTTCTCTGCAGCTTCTCTAACTAAATCCAGACCAATAACTAACCTATCCCAGTCTCTAACCAACAAATGGGTGATTTGCACGGCCTTCCATACAAAGATTCAGACGGTGCCATCCCTATACAAGCCTGATAACTGTTGTTATACGAAAACTCGACTAAGTGTAGATGGTCTTCCCATGATCCTCCAAAATCTAGTACACATGCTCGTAACAAATCTTCTAAGATTTTTTTAACTCTTTCTGTTTGCCTATTTGTTTGCGGATGGTAAGCCATACTCATCTTTAGCTTGGTACCTAAAGTATCCTGTAGACTCTTCCAGAACTCGTTAGTGAACAAGGAATCTCTATCACTTACTATACAACTAGAAATTCCATGCAGTTTAACTATATTCTTCATAAATAACTTAGCCAAGACAGGTGTCATTCGAGTTGACTTAACTAGAATGAAATGGGCACTCTTGGTTAACCTGTCCACTATGATCCATATTCTTTCATTTCCTCTATTAGAACTTGGCAACCCATCTATAAAATCCATTGAGATCGAATCTCACTTCCATACTATAATATCTAAATGCTGAAGTAACCCACTTGGTTTCTGATGTTCGGCTTTCACCTGTTGACAGTTCAGACACTGCTTTACTCGTACGCCTACATCCCTGTTCCTAACTTCCTAGAAGAAACTCCTCTTTATATCCTGATATATCTTAGTTCCTCCCGAATGAATGGTGAACTTTGAACTATGGCATTCTTCTAAAACTTCCTTCCTAATGCTTCCTACGTTCAGAACACACATCCTTCCTTTCTTCCTCAACTACCCATTCCGGTCAAGATAAAATCCTTCAAGTCATCAAACTCTGTTCCATCCCTTAACTTTCTGATACGTTCGACTAATAATGGATCCTCCAACTGTTTAGAAGCAATCTTTTCAATCATCACCAGTCGAACTTCTAAACATGACAACACAACCGTTTCCTTACTAGATCTAGCTTCAGATCTCCACTGTACTCTACATGTCGTCAACGCTTCCAAATCTTTCTATTCGGCTATCATCGCCACCACTGCATTCTGATGTTTTCTACTAAGTGCATCTGCAACCTTATTGTCTTTTCCTAGTGTGTACTCAATTCCAAAGTCGTAAGCGGCTGAAAACTCTAACCACCTCTGTTGTCTCATATTCAACTCCTTCTGCGAGAATAAATACTTCAATGACTTATGATCCGTATACAACTCATATCTCTCTCCTAAAAGGTAATGTCTCCACACTTTCAACGTAAAAATTACTACAGCCAATTCCAAATGTGAGTTAGGTACCTAACCTCATGTGGCCTAAGCTGTCGAGATGCATAGACAATCACTTTACCTCTTTGCATTAACATCGCTCCTAATCCTGTTCCACATGCATTTGTATACGCCACTAAATCCCGATTACCTTCTGGAACAACTAACACAGATGCATTAATCAATAAGTGTTTCAGCTTCTGGAATGCCTCCTCACACTTATTGGTCTATACAAACTTCACATCCTTTCGCATTAGCCTGATCATCAATGTTGCTTTGCGCGAAAATCCTTTATGAATCTCCGGAATACCCTACTAATCCAAGAAAACTCTTTATCTCAACCACTGTCTCGAGTCTCTTCCCCTTGTTCACCGCTTCGATCTTAGTCAGATCTATAGACAACCCTTTCTTTGAGACTACATGACCAAGAAACTTCACTTCCTTCTTTCAGAAATGACACTTCGAAAATTTTGCCTTCAACTGATGCTGCCTCAACGTCTCAAGTACCATTCTAAGATGAACTTCATGCTCTCTTTCATCCTTAGAATATATCAAAATATCATCTATAAAAAATAACACAAACTTATCCAAATGCTCTCGGAAAATTCGGTTCATCAAATCTACAAAGTATGCTGGCGCACTAGTTAGTCCGAATGGCATTACTAACCATTCGTATGGCCCATTTCTGGTTTTAAATGTCGTCAAAGGAATACTACCCTCTGCCACACTAAGCTGATGGAACCCTGTTGCTAAATCCAACTGAGGAAATACCTTGGCTTCACTCAATTGGTCGAACAAATCGTCAATTCTAGGCAATAGATATCGATTCTTTATCGTCTTCTCATTCAACTTACGATAATCAATATATAACCTTAACGATCCGTCCGCTTTCTTAGCAAACACTACGGCTACTCCTTAAGGCGAACTACTTGGCCTGTTAAAAATCTTTCCTCCCAAATCCACTAACCGCACCTTTAACTCCTTCATCTCGGTAGGTGTCATTCTGCTTGGCGGTCTACTCACCGGTTCAGCTCATGTTATCAAATCTATCCAAAAAATGGCTCGTTTTGGTGGCAATCCTACTACGGGTTCAAAGACATCGGTGAATTCTCTAACCACAAAAACTCGATTCTACGCGTCTTCTATCTCCACAACACCCAACAAAGCATTTACCTCAAAATTAGGGTTTTCTACGGTGTATACTATCCGATCACTACAGTCATGATGTCTAAGCAATATTTTCCTATCATAACAAAATATCTTAGCATCATATTTACCAAACCAATCCATATCCAAAATAATTCTGAACCCTAAAAAATCAAACACATGCAAACCGATAACAAAGGTATGACCTAACAATTCAAACTCTAGGTGGTCACACTTCATCCCAAGTGTCGCATACCCTCCTATCGGATTTGCAACCCTTAAGGAATTAACTAGGTATAAGGGTCTAGGTTGAGCTTGTGTAACGACCCAAAATTTCGATCATTCGAAATTCATATATTTAATTGATTTTAAATATTTACAAGTAAATTTTATAAGTTGAATAACTTATATTTGAAATATAGTAATTTAATTGGATAAATTAAATTATTAATTTAATATTTGAAATTGTATAAATAATTGGAAATTGAATTTAATGTGAATGAAAATGATTTATAAAGTTGAAATAAATTCAATTTGAATTTGAATGATGTTAGAGAATTTTAAAATTGAATTAAAAGTAAATTTATAGAAATTGAATATTTTAATATTTATTTCATGAGTGAAAATAATCATTTTTCAAACAGTCTCAAATTTCGATGAAACCAGTTTCATTGGATCTGTAATGGATTATTATTGTAGGATTTCAAATTTCATGCCAATCATATTTACGGTTTAGTCATGGCAAGCTAAAACGCATAGAAATTTGTTTAAGTGAATTTTAAATCTAAATAGTCGATTTGAAAATCTATCTTCCAAATACGATCTAATTGGCTCCTGATATATATTCCATTGTATTTGAAATAGGGGTAAAACATTATAAACGCCAGGTGGCACACTTCATTTGGAGTTTGAAATTTTTTTGGATGAATAGTGTAGCGAAATTTTCTATATAAGGCCACAACATTTCACAATTTTCAGTAAAATCCTAATTTCAAAGCCGTAGCCGCCATCTCCATTTCCATGGCCAGAATTTCGTTTCTTTCCTCCTCGATTATTTCTCGATCCACACACTTTTAGCCTTCGATTCCTAAATTAAAGTTGTAGAGCATCGCGTAATCTACAAATCTAACGGCTATGATCGTTTAAAACGAAGCCGATCGATGGCGAATCATATTCAAATGGCGCGCATATGGAGGCATTTTTATCATCGTGGCGATAAGGTGGAGGGCTGCACTTGGCACGAAAGTTGAGGGTGGGTAGGCGAACGTGTCGGCGTAGGTTGATTGACCTCAGGTCATTGACAGGGTAGCGCGACAATTAGGTTTAGAAGGCGGCTATGGGTTTACCCCAGATGTTCCTTGATCGAAATCGACGGCCTGGATTGAAGGTCGAATAAAAAAATGATTTGTAAATAATTATATATTTAATTCGTACAATCTTTAAAATTGCTTAACCTCTTCATACGAGGTCTGTTTTTGACGAAACAAGTTGCGTTGGGTCCGTATTGACGAGCACTACATTTTAGAGCTGGTTTGGAGTTGTTTGGAGCTAGTGTAAAATTTGGGTTATTAAACAGCTATTTAATTTTGTTCGGAATTAAACACTCCAACTGTTATTAGAACCAAAGTGAGTAAAACTCACTTTTTCTACTTCACTGATATTTTTATATAAGTGAGAATAAATTTATTTTATGCTGATTGATGATTGTCTGGATGATATATGATATTATGTGTATATATATATATATATATTGATTGGTATTTGGATATATTCCTGCCTATTAGAGCAGATGAGATCCAATACGTTCCCGTGTATGAGCGATGACCCTTTATACGCGCGTCTTCCTCGAAGCGAACATTGTACACATATTCTAATATGTATATTTGTTGTAGGTGATAGGTTGGGGGGATCTAACTGGATTACTCACCAGTATTGGTTTTATTTACAAATATTGTGGTATATGTTGTTATCATATGATATATGATGTTTGGATGCCGTGATTGATGTATTTATTGCTGTTGCAGCATTGGGTCTATTTTTGGAAAATTTAAAAATATTAAATGATGGTTTTCAAATTTTAAAGGATTTTCAAGTGATTTTGAAAATAGATGTTTTGTTTAATTTTGAATTGTTAGGTAAATGGATTTATTTTAAATAAATCAATGTTATGATTTTTATGTCATAAAAATTATTATTTTTATGAAATATATCAAAATGTGATTTTTGAAATATGGAGTTAACTATTTGGTAAAATAGTTTAAATTGAGATTTTTGAATTTACTATAAATGATATATATATATGATTCATAAAATTGATATTCTATAAGTCAAAATAATGGAATTGTAAAGGATTTTTATTAGTGTTAAAATGGAGTTATAAATGGATTTTATAAGTAAATAAGATTTATAGATTCATGAATTTGTGAAGTTATAAAAAGAATGGATTTGGAAATAAATAGATTTATAAGTAATTAACTTATAATTGGATTTCGGCATTTAAATGGGGTATAAATGGAATTGGTTAATAAAGGGATTTTATAAATTGAAGTTTTTATAAAATATAAATGAAATTTATAAACATTGTTTTACAAATGTGAAATCAATTTAAATTGATAAACTAGATATAGAAGTTTATTAAAGGAATTTCATCCGAAATTTTGGACAGTGGATTATCCTTTAATAAATATGTAGAAGTAATAAATTTGGTAAATGAACTATATTCATGATTTTGAACAGTGAATAATATAA
The DNA here is from genome assembly GCA_030765085.1 of Allium cepa. Classification (NCBI taxonomy): domain Eukaryota; kingdom Viridiplantae; phylum Streptophyta; class Magnoliopsida; order Asparagales; family Amaryllidaceae; genus Allium; species Allium cepa. Next base: position 948,399,844 of record CM060934.1, on the reverse strand, counting down.
TAAATAAAATGGATATGTTTTGGAAGTGATCTTCTAAATGGAGTTAAATGGTTTGAAGATGTTTTAAATATGTGACGTATCAAATACATAGATTTCAGCATTCATTGTTGAAATAGACGCTTTTAAGAAATAAGGTAATGATGGACTATAACATTGTTGTTATAGTAAATGATTTTCGAAAGGAAATGTTTTGTATAACATATGGGATTTATATATCTATCTAATTTTCGAATCCCTATACTAGTGATTTTGGGATGTTGTAATGAAGTTTTACGCAACATTCGTTTGACCCAAATAAATACGTTTAAGAGAATGTTTTCCTTAAAGAAGAAAATATATAATTAATCCTGATTTAAGTATATGTAATATTTTCTAAGTGTTGAAAATAAAGAGATTTGTGAATGTGCTCATACTGTTTAAATAAGTATATGGAAATATTTTCCAATATTGAAATATTGAAATGGTTTTGAGAATTTATCTTTTTAAAGATAATTTAAAGTGAATATTTGGCAAGTGATTTAATTAATAAAAGATTAATTAAAAGTGTCTAGTGATTGCATATGGTACTAAATATTTGTTTATTTGCTTTGATAGTTAAATAACGGACTATCAAATTTGGCCATTTAAGTTCCTCGACTTAATATGGAACTATTTAGTCGTACACTTAGTAAATAGCCTTCTGTGTAGGCTTGATTATCTTTGTGTTGAGGATGTTGATTTGTGTAGTGCGAAGTATTACTCCAATCTATCGAGCTTCCATCTCGGTCGAAGGATAGCCAGTCGAAAGTTGGAGACGTGATAAGTCTATGAGACTTAGTTTCTGTGTGAGGCTGAGAAACGCTTCTGTGTTGTTAGCGCGAAGAGACCGGGATCACTTTATCCGAAAAACACTTCGGACTAACATTTATGCGATGATTGTGCAGGTTGGTTGTGATGATATTGATATTTATCATTTTCATAGTGGAGGGCTACTTGTTGATTGTTTGGGGTTAAAATCCCAATATACATCCAGTAGCAGTAGTCTCTTTGTTATGAAATATCCAATGCAAGGGCAATTCGCTACTAATCCTAGGGATTTCCCGACAGGATGTGGCAGGAAAGTACATTTGGTTTGACCTGTTTCTGGACAATTTGTATGGATGTTTATCTGACGTTGCATTCTAAAGATTACGTACATTGGTTTTTACAAACGTACATGAGTGGTGGCGAAGAAGGCAACTTCACTTAGCTTAACACCCTCCTTGAGACGTATGAGCTTAAGGGTTTTATTTTTGTGGAAGGCAATTAGTAGTCAACGGAAATGGCCGTGTGGCATTCAAAGTGATATGATATGTGACATGTGAAAGGTAATCGTTACCTCATGCCTCATCAACCGAAAATGACCAAAACATGGTTAGATGCACCAAGGCTAAGTGGTTCACTCCTAAGTAGGATATGATCATCCTCTTCTAGATATATCTTTACACGCTATGATATCGTATATCGGATTATTGTGGTTTGTATGCTTTGAGGGCCTTTGGAAATGGTCGGTAACGACCGGAGGATGACATATTCGATACTGCCTAGTTATAGAGATAGGCCGGTCTTGTGTTGGTAGAGGGCAGATGTTCTGTGCTTTAGGACATCCATCTTGAGGTGTACTTATCGGAAGGTAGTCCTTCACCTAGTCATTTGGATGGAAATTCAAACTCCACTACGTACCTTCCATTTTAATTGTATTACCCATTTTGGGCTATATGCTGGAATTTAATCAATATAACAATTTCGGCTGTGATCAATATTATTTGTGCAATAGACACTAGTATAGTATAAGATGATTTGATATGAAATGTTTTGGTTATCGTAAGGTAAAAACATGTCCGTGTTTATGTGTGGGTGTCTCTTACGAGATACTTTTGTTTTAATGAAGGAAAATTTTGGTAATTTAATAAATTTAGTTGAGTGTGTTTCTCACGCTGGTTTATCAGACTGATCTAGGCGTTCTTCCCTTTCAATGCTCGGGTTAGACTGAGTATATTTACAGGGCAAGATTTGGTGCTTTTAGAGCTTCAGTAGGAGAACTGGAGATCTTTATTTCGTATACACGTATCTGTTTTGATTATCCGCTGCTTATTTGTTGTATATTATCGGCAATTTTGAGGACATGTTATTATAACTGTCCAGGCTGATAAATGGTGATTGATTGTTGAACTCTGATTGATGTATGTATATACAGTTTCTGTTTTGTAAAGATCATTGATATAATATTATATATTTTCCATCGCGATGTGTGATTTAATATTGTTCTGCTTGCTTCTATCTTCTCTCTTTCTTCTCTTCTCTTCTTCTCTCTTCTTTTCTTTCTCTTAATTTCCGTCAGTCGGTGCTTTTGGGTCGAACATGTGTGGTTTATTGTCGATTCAAAAGGTACAGATTTTCGGGTCGTCACAGCTTGTCTACCAAACAATAAGATATAAAAGAAAGCGATGCACCGGTATCAAATAGAATACTAACTGACACATCATGAATCATAAGTGTATCTTCCAACACAGCCTTTCCCTTTTCCTCTGCTGTTGGCTTTGAGGTAGCTGGCTCTAATGCAAACACTTTGCCCTTTCCATTCTTAGCTGCCTCTTTGCACTGGTTCTTGTAATGTCCAATTTGATCGCAGTTGATGCATCTAATATTCCTCTTCCTGATCACCTTCTTTCCATCTCTTGAATGACATTAATTTGCGAAATGTCCTTTCTTGTCACACTTATATCAGACAGCCTCTACCTTTCCTTTCTTGGCAGCTCCACCCTTCTGAGCTCCTTTCTTATGAAAAAACTTTCTTTTCTGACTCTGCCCCACTGGGATTTCCTATGCCTTATTCCTTTCCAGAAAAGCAAGCATCTTCTCATTCCTCAAGGCCATCTCAACAACATCACATGGATCCTTCATATGTGGTAATGTGACCTTTGCTAGCTCAGGCTTCAACCCCCTAATGAACTTCTCATTTCTATTAATCACAGTATCCACCGTAGCATAACCATATCTCGCTAGCCCTCAAACCTCGTTGCATACTCCAGCACAGTCATGTCTCCCTACTCTAACTCAGCAAACTTCCTAAGTAGAGTAGATTTAGCGATCTCCGACATAAATCTCTCCTAAAATATCCTTTTGAACTCAACCCATGTCATTATCTCCTCATTAACTCCAAGAGAAACACTGTTCCACCAATACAGTTCAGCTCCTTGTAGCTGTCTAGAAGAAAATCTTCTCTTCTGCTCATCAATGAGCCCAAGATCAGCGAAAATCCTTTTGCATTGAAGCAACTAATTCTTCACTTCGATTGCGTCTTCAGTACCAATAAATGGATTTCCTTCCAACCGGGAATAATCTCTACTCAAAATAGCATGGTCATTCACCATTGGAACTTCTTGATTTCCTTCTCCAACTACTCCAACTGCAACTTCCGCTTGCATCATGCTTACAATGAACTGATACATCGCTTCCATGTCTACTTGCAGGACTCCAGCACCCACATTTCTAGCTTATGCCTGACCGGGTTCCTCCTTGTATTTGGTTTGGCATTTTCATTTATTGTGGTGCTTCCCTCACCAAGTTTAACTTTTCCACTTCTAGCATCCATATATGCATTTGAGTCTTCGTAAGATATAGAATAATAGCCTAAGAGAGATGGGAGAATAGAGATAAAGCGTATACTTATATATAGCAAATACAAGTACGTTACTATATTGTTATCTCATACCCCAATCTTACTCTATTTCCATAGGATTATGTTTTCAAAAATCAATTTAGTTTAAATTTTTTATTAAACCTATGCTCTGGTACTAAGTTGTAACATCCTCTATCTTCAGGCCCAAAGCTAAGCGCTACAAATATTGCAGTCATCAGTAGTATTAACTTCGACAACAAAATATGGTAATGCTACTGGTATCCATAATATCAGATGCATATGAATATGAAACAAAATCACAGATTCAAAAACAATGTTTTTGATTACATTTCACAAAACATGTTTCATATCCAATTACATAATCCCAACCGTTTCCCAGGTTCAGATCAAATATAGTTATTACATAAATACGCCAAGAGTGACATATGAAGATGCCTCCTTGGATGATCAGAGTACTAAATAGTCATAATAGACTTAATACAAGACAGCAGAAATAAAAACATAACAACTCCTAAATAGCTAACATCAACCTTCTACTCATCTTCGGAAGCTTTATTCATCCACCTACTAAAACCTGTAAATCCTCAACTCTCAACGTACTCAAATCAATTTTGAGCACCTGCGGGTTTAAGAAGAAAAACATAAACTTTGAGTCAAACATAAAGCCTGGTGTGAATAATACTATACATCTCTGTTATCTGATATTAAGCGAGACCACACCGCTTAGCGGAACGGGTTTCCTTCACTAATATCCTTTTAAAACTTATCTTTTGCAAATCAAAATCCTACAAAAGAACCAGTTTAAACAACAATAACGATATCATGTATGCATAAAAATCAGGTAATAAATGGACTATCTGTCCGAACACTATAGTTTGTTTGGCTAACTACAAACCTTTAGCTGACTTGGGCTTACCAGACAGAATAAATAAATAATCTAACTTCAATTAGATACTTTTCTAAACGGTCTTTCCCTAACTTACTTCTCCCAGGGTTAACTGATCATAATGGTTTTGCGGGCTGACCTATAACTTGTCCCTACTCTGTATATTCCTTTCTGTGTGTAACATCATTTTAGTCTTACTTTTGACAAAACCTTACACACTAGAATTTTGGACTTATTAGCTAGGGGGTACTAGCTAAAGTATAAGGCATGACCCCGTACCAATACCATATGGTATTTTAATATCTAAGACATTTTACTAAGGGCCATCTACCTTTAAAATTTTCCTTAAAAATATTTCTTTCAAATTGATTTAACCCATTAAATCATACATAAACAAGGAAAATATACTCTATGCTTTACTCAAATCACTTCGCTATGTTATATATACTTTACAAAAAATATTGTTAATGAAAACATTCAAAACCTATAAAATTACTCTTTTCAAAACCATTGAAATTACTCCTTTCAAAACCATTTACGTTAAACCTTTCGAAAACATTGAAATCAACTCCTTCGAAATCTTTACAAAACCTTAGACATCCTCTTTTCAAAACACTTTAAACATGCCTTTCGAAACCATTGGAAACCTTCCATTTAAACCTTTCGAAAACATTAGGGAACCATCCTTTCGAAACCTTTATCTTAAACTTCCGAAAGCATTAAGTTCTTTACATACTCAAACCTTTTGAAAGCAGTAAGTTCTTTACATAAATCAAACCTTTCGAAAGCATTTGGGTCCAAGTAAAACATGTGGAAAAACCTTTCGAAACAATTTAAAACCATTCTTTTCGAAACCTTTGGGTTCAACTTTCAATAAAACAAAGGGTCTTAAAACAACTAAGTCGAAAACACTCTTTCGAAAGAAATTTCCTAAGTAAAAGAAGTGGATGGTGCCGAGATCAATCCCTTGGAGAAGCTGCTTAGATTTTAGAATGAAAGCACCCTTTCGAAGGCATTGCTTCGAAAGGTAAGATGAGGTAGCAAGGGGTTTCGACCCTTTCGAAAGCTTCTTTATAAAACAAAGGCATAACCTCTTTCGAAACCATTCTTTAGAATTATTTGGCCAAGTCGAAAGCCATCTAAGTCGAAAGCATTCTTTTCGAAAGCAAAGCAGACGCATTTAATTTTAAAAGCAAAGCAAGGTTTTGACCCCTTCGGAACCCCTTGTTTCGACTCTATACCTTTCGCCTATCTCCAATTCACTATATACCAAATCATTGATACCATGCGCATTAGTTTTGATGGAGATGGAGGCAGAAGTACCTAGTCGAAAGGTTAGTGCCGAAAGTAGGAAAACAAGAAAAGCATGGTAAAACTGATTTTAACTTTAAAAAGTAATTCCTTTTGAACTAACATGCTTTATTTGTCAATATATGATTGGTTGCTAATTCTTTTCTAAAAGTGCTATCGAAATTTCAGAAGTAAATAATTTAAAATGTTTACAAAATGTCAATTCTCCTTTTATACATATATAAAACATTTAAGCCCCATACCTTGTATACTTATTAAAATACTTAGGAAAATTCTACAAAAATTTCCATAAATCACTTTTAATATGTTTTCAAACATATAGTAATTTCTGACCCAAAATCAATATAAATTAGCCGTATTTAATTTTAAACCCCATTTAATCATTTTCTTCACTAGAAAATTAATAATAAATCCACATTAATTCAAAAAAAATATGAAATTTGAAACCCATCTCTAAAATATCATTTCTGACCTTATATTAAAACCGTAAGCATTTCGATGTCATCTAATAGGGTTTTCACATTAAAACTTGTCATAAAATTCGTATGAAATAGCATAAATCATTAACAAACATATATATATATATATATATATCCATTTTAACAATAAAAAACATGGCAATATACTTTGCAAAAATATTTGAATCTGATCTAGAAACTAAAAACATAAAAAAAATATGAGATGTAACCTTTTTTTCCACCTTTAGCTTGTGATTAAGGATTTGAGATTTGATCTTGGATTAAATTGATTAAGCTTCTTCCTCTTATCTTCTTCTTGTTTTCCCTTAATGGTGGCCAGCCTCTCTTTTGTTTTGTTCTTGTTTTGAACGTATAAAATGATTAGGCATAAAGGGTTTAGGGTATTAGAATATGTCTTATATTAGTCTTATCCATTTCATTTTAGTTTCTCTTTAATTCGTTTTTTATTAGGCATGGCCACCCCTTATTTACACAAATCTTAATCCCTTAACCATTTCGTTATTTCGTTTAATTTAACTAATTAAATATCCTAAATAATGTTAATCAAAATTAGGATCGTTACAGATTAGCACCAATTAAGCAAATGAATATGTGGATCTTCATAGCTTAAGTGTATAGGTGCATTAAGCTTATAGGAGCAGTATCTATTTATTCCTAACTTTTCCCTTCATAAGTAAAGTGCCAATGTTTCTAATACCACCTTTTACATTGATGTTAAGTCAGGTTGATATTATAGTAAGATTAAATAGGTGCATTCACAGATAATACATGTTTCGTTCACACACAATATGTGTCTTATCACATTTTCAACGCTTCAGATTCGTTCCCCATAATAGAGGGCGTCCAGTGCGTTAAAATAATAATAGATAATAAAAATTTAAAATAAATAAGTGGACTTAAAAAATTATAAATAGTTATAATTTTATAAATATTTACTCTTAGCAAGCTCTGATTTAAATAATAGTGGTAGTGGTAATAGAGAGAAGTAATTATTATTTAAATCGGAGCTTGTAATGGAAATAAAGGAGTATTTAGGGTGCTGCATTATTTGGGGTGTTGTTGAACACTCTTCATACATACATACATACATACATACATACATACATACATACATACATACATACATACATACATACATACATACATACATACATACATACATACATACATACATACATACATACATACATACATACATACATACATACATATATCACTTGAATCACACATTTTACATTTTGCATAATATACTTCGTCCACTATTCGGTAACCCCAAGTCGGGCATATCGAAATATACGTACGCTTAAATTATGTATTGATAAATTATTTCGAATTGCCATTAGTCACCAAAGAGACCTTTCTAGAGCCATAACTAGCTTGTCGACTCCCCTGAAAATCAAAACCTTAAAAGAAGTTGGTTTATAACTCCTTTTGTAACACCCATCCAAATAACGCAACAATACATGACCTACTTTAGATTGACATCCCAATCTCTCTCCACCTCTGCTTTGGAACCACGTATGCAGGTCCTACGCCTTAATAGTACAATGGATTCCTTAAATTAATCGGTAGCCCTAATTCGTATATACTGAAACTATATATAAGCACTTTAAATCACATATCAATATCAATATATATATATATATATATATATAATATTCTATGCATCTCCTAGTAGTCCCAAGTCGGACATACCAGAACTATATTTATACATGTAGACATACATAAATAACAGAAATTATATGCATGCATGCATGTGTGTATATGTGTGTGTATAGTAACTATATGGAACAATAAACACATACCATGCACATTTACATACACGAAGGCAATACACAACCAAAGTAACAAATTTATCATCTCAATATCAATAATAATTCATACATACAGTCATATAAACAATTAAACAAAAATGCATTTTACTTAAGTAACCAATCAGACAATTATATCTTCTTCGTATTATTTTATATAAGTTTCGAACTTATTTTATAAAATAATATTCTCCCTTATTCAATCCTATTATAGCTTAATATAACTCAATTTTTCTATTAAAATCAAGTTTAGCTATTAGTAATGTCTCAAAATATTATATAGCTCGTGTGTATAATACACACATCACGAGACTTTTGTAGAGTCTAAAGTTAATAAATCATTTTATAACCTTAATCAAACCCTATCAAATAATACAATAATTCTTTTGAAATTTCTAACTTTTCAAATCGCCTTTATAAGAATTCACCAGCCAATTAATTATTGTATTGCACCATAATAAACTAATACTGTAACGACTCATCTTCCATTCCACAGAATGATGCATCATTATTAAGAAAGAAAGGGATAGAGAAGAGAAAAGATAGAGAAGAAAGAACGAAACAACATCAGAATCACAACAGCGGAATGAATAAATTATATTAATCACATAAGATATTACATAGTATACAACATCTATCAGAGTTACACAACTTATACATCACATATTAGATAGTTATAAACACCTGTCTAGTTATTTCAACACAAGATACAATTTAAACAAACGACTCAGAGATCAACAAAGCGGAACCACCTATTTATCTACAAACGCTGAAGCCTCCTGCTCCATTGCTTCTCCAGAATTCGTCAAAGCTAACCCGAATCCCTCGACTACTCATACATAATATGAGTATCCAAGAGTTTAATAAAATAGAAAATAAACACTTGGGGTCAGACATGGGTCTGGTGTGAGTAAACAGTTTAAATTGCTTAACTTTGAAAACCTTTGAAAATAAAAGGTATCACGTAAGACTCCCCACACATAAACATGGGTAAGTTTTTACCTTACGCTAGCCAAAACATTTGATAGGAAATCCAGTGATATTATAATCGGATCTAGGGTTTTCAAGTAAATAGAAAATAGCCGAAATTGTAACATTCATTAAATTCCAGCTACTAGCCACAAAAGTGGGTAATACAATCAAAACCGTAAGGACACATAGGAAGAATGAGTTTCCATCAATGGCAGAGGTACTGGGGTACCGCTCGTCACAGTACGGGGCTAGATCACCGTACCAAGGATTACTCCCAATCCCCTGCAACACAAAGCCAGGACCATCCCTTACTGGATAGTCTCAAACAAGACAACCTCACAGTTGGCCGCGACCCAACTGCCCACACAGCCAAATAAAAGGGACTTCTAGATAGGGGAAAATCTTGTCCTACTTGGGCATGACCCACTTAGCCTTGCTGCACCTCCCCTATTTTAGCCATTCTCGGTTGACGAGGCTTGAGGCTACGATTACCTTTAGAGAACACATCTCTTAGAATGCTTACCGTCCACCTGACGATGTTCTGAAAGCATTCAATACATACAAGTTTGTTTCGGGTTCGAAAGAAACCGAAGGCATTATCTCGTTACACTCATTTTGGAATCACCCTCAAAGTTAACGACGATAATCCTTGCACTCTGAATCTTCATCTTCACTTGAGATTCACGACCTATCGTTAATTTGGATCAATGTGGTTTTCGGACATCCAAATTTGGAAACCCGATCCCGTTCTCATCGAAATTCAAAACGCAAACTTTTAGGTCCAAGTTGTATTAAAATTTAAAACAATCCAAATCTATTATCTATATTCACATAGATAGATAATTCACAATATCACAATAGATAATCTACATTATCATCATAAATAGATAATTCACATTATCATCACAAACAAATAACCCACATTATCATCATAAATATATAATTCATATTATCATCACACTTCAACCAAAGCAGCCATATCACACAACATTACTTATGTCATATCTGAGATCTCAAACCATTCAAGGCAATCAACATCATCCATCTGTACATAAGTAAGGATTAATTTATCACACTAGAATTAATTTAAAATGAATTAAATTAATTACTTCATCTCTAATTAATTTAAAGTAAATTAAATTAATTACTTTCATCATTATAAAACTTGCTTACACAACCATTAATTAATTACAAATCAATTAATTAATTATCCTCTAATTATCCGCCTTAATTAATCATCCCTGATTAATTATCCTTTAATTACATTCAAGTAATTATCCTTTAATTAATTTCACAAATTAATTATCCTTAACCATTTATAGTAATTAAACTTTAATTACTTCATTAATTAATTAACTACAATTAATTATATTAGTCCTTAATTAATTACATTAATTAATTACTATATAATTACTTATTATTGACTAATTAATCTAATTTAATCAACCCTTAATTACATCATTAATTATATTAATTAATCATCCCTAATTACATTTTTAATCAATTATTCTATTTAAATTAATTACATTTAGTAATTAATCTTTAAATAAACCACATTTATTAACCGCTCTTGATTAATCACATTTAGTAATTAACTACCCTTAATTACTTCATTAAATAAATTAATTACTCCTTAATTAATTACTTTTAATTAATCCTTTGATTAAATACACAAAGTAATTAAATCCAAAATTACTTTCAATCTTCAATTAATTACATCATGTAATTATCATTACTAATTACTTCACTAAGTAATTACATTGCATTAATTACATTTAAGTAAATATGCTTAACCAATCATCGAGTGATTATCTTAAATTAATTAAACTAATTAATTAACTTAAACTAATCACATTAATTTAATTAATTGCACTAAGTAATTAATCACTTTGTTTGCTTACATTAAGTAATTATACTTTAACAATCCCACTAATGATTATCCTTAATTAATTAATCTAATTAATTATTAAAATTAGAAACATTAATTAATTATTTAATAATCTCTAGTTAATGATCTTCATTAACTATTAACAGTACTTGATTACTTTCTTAGGTAATTATATTTTAATTAACCATTGTTAATTACGAATTAATTAATTATTAATCACAAATTGATTTATTTTTAATTACTTAATTAATAAAGTGCTTAACGGAAAATTAATTAATCTTTTAATTACTTGATTAATTAATTCCTAAACATTAATTGATAAACTTAACTTATCTAATTAAAGACCCTTAATTACACATTAATTCACCTCTAATTAATTTATTAATGATCCTTAATTACTTATTTATAAATCCTTAGATTTTTAAATTAACTAAATAGATTAGTTACTTTTTTTAACTAGCTTCTTAATTTAATTATTTAATTTCAAGACATTAAATCTTAATTAACTTTAAGATAAAGTATTCTTATTATATATGATTTAATTATCATTTACAAATTCTTTGAAATCTTATTATAAAATTTACACTTTAAATTTCATTTTAAGATTTAAGATTTAAAAATGATAACACAATTAACTTTAAGTAAATTTAAATGAATTTACAACACTTTTAACTCAAATGTTAAATAATACTTATTTTATACAAAAGAGATTGATGAAAGTTTTTAAACCAAAATTTATTTAAATTTAAAATCTTATTGTTTTGAAAACTTACTTATCAACTCCTTTTTAAAACTTATTAAGGTTTTAACCACCTTTAATCTTGTATAAAACATTCTCCTTTTTGGAAACAAATTATTTTAATAACTTAATATTTGTTTAAACACTTTGATAATAAATTATAAAATATTTATCTTGAAAACACTGATTTCATTTTGCTTTAAGCTTGAATCATATTTCTTTACAAAATCTGGAATCTGTAACTAACCAAAAATCAACCCCGAGCCAACAACTAAAACTCGAGCAAACCACACGAGCTTTACATCTCAACTTCAAGTCAACAGAACAAATCACGCGAGCATGACCCGAGTGATGCCCCAAAAACTTCCTTCAACACCTGATACTCAAACGTGCACGGTGCACGTGTACCGATGCACCACCCTCCTCCAGCAATTCTTCTGGTCTTCGACAAGTCGATAACGACCGCAACATCATCCACGGCCATCAAGATATCGCGATTTCTACTCTACTCGAAATTGAGCCTTCGAAAGACGACAGAACCCTACCACAATGGCAAAAACTAGATCGACGATCACGGCGACTGATCCCTCTAACTTTGACCTCGTCAACGACCCACGCAGCCATTCCAACACTCGCGGTCGAACTCAGAACCTTGATTTAAACGAAAACACCTCGCCATTACACTCAACAGAACCCGCCAAAAACCCTAGTTTACTTCTGACTGATTGATACGATCATCAGAAAAATCTCCTTCTATTTTTCCAGCGATCTTCATCCCCTAGGCCAACTTCGACAACAACCCCTACTTCTGAATCACCTTCGACCGCCGTGAGTTGACAAAATTCCCAAAATCGTCCAACTCGAAAATTAACCACATACACAAACTTAAAAATTCAGATTCATATACCAAAATTCATCATTTTGTTCAACATCTCAGTTTATATAATCAAAGTTTGAAATTAGCCTAATTGATTTAGAACAAATATGAAGATCATCACTGTTTATATTTTATTCTAGATAACTGCAAAATATAAATTTTTGGAGTTATTTTTAGAAAAGAAGTTACAATTTCAATCATTTTTCATTCATAAATCATGATCTAATAATGATTTAGTGATGAGATATTGAATTTATTTTGGTAATCAAGCTTGTAAAACACATAGAACATAAACACAGTAATATACATTCATGCAATCCTTATATACACACATGCATTCATCTTCATAAACACTTGCAAACTAAATTACTACACAAATCATCACAGAATTCCAGTTAAACTCACAGGTTTTAAATCCGTTTTCAAAGAAGAATTTACTCACCTTAAAAAGATGCTGAACAGAGGCTTTGATTTTGTAACAGTTTGAAAACTTTAAACTTGAGTTGCTGGAATTTGTAAAAAAAAAACTTGAAAACTTGAATGCAGGCAAGATGATTTAGGCTTTTGAAAACTGCATGCTAAAATTTCTTCTTTGATTGATGAACTGAAACTGCTTGAACTTGCTGAAGAATGCATGCAGGCTCATTGATCCCAGGATGAAGAAAAATGTATTTGCAGGCTTATTGAATTTTGATCTCAGATTTTGATTAAAAGCGTAGGCTAACGGTTTGGAAAAAATGCAGGCTTTAGATTTTGGTTTGAGGAGAATGTTGAAAATGATTTGCAGTCTTTGTTTTACATTTTGGTTTGAGTAAGTTTTCTGTTTGAGGCATGTTGATTACTGGTTTTATTTTGATAATTGTTTCAGATGAAATTTCTTAACTTTGAAATGAAGAGAATAGGAAAAAGAATGAAGAGGATAAAGTACGTGCTTATATAAGTATAAAATGTAATTTATTAAAAATAAAGATAAAAATCAAAAATTAAAAGGACACTTGTTAATCCTCTTAACACTTGTCACACACATTAATTATTTAAATTACACATGTTATGTTATGCTTAAATATGATAACATTTGTCCTTTAAGTATTTTGTTTTGATTTAAAATGTTAATAAATGCTTTCTACTTAATTATAAATTTTCAAATGCTTATCTATATATTTATAAATTACTTTTTTGGAGAAAATAAAATAAAACAAATTATATATATACAAATAAAAGCTTGTATATTTATGTTTTAAAATCCAAAATATTTTAAATATCTATCCTTTTTAATTTCAAAACTTTAAATTCAAATTCAAATTAAATTCTAAAATCCAAATCAAAAATCAAGTTATATATACATATATAACTACATATTCAGTTTAAAAATAACAATTCCATTGTCTTAAAAATCCATTTATATCTATAAAAATAATACATTACAATTATTATTTGGAAATAACACATTTATCAATTTGAAATAATTTATAAAAGAAATTATCTTATTATTAATAAATTACTTATATTTCTAAATAAATTAATGTTTCATATGCTATATGGTATTTTAAACTTATATATAAAGTTTCAAATCATATTTATCAAGCTATATTTAAGAAAGAAAATAAAACAAACCTTTTTGTTAATTTGATACTTAAACTTAAGCTATGATATAATTGAAATAATTAACATTTACTTTAAGTATATAAAACCCTATAGTTATTTATTAAATAGCTTTGAAAAGTCATATATTAAATTAAATCATAATTTCCAAATTATCATAATGTATATTAGAATTTAAAAACAAGATTTTATTTATTTATTAAATTTCAAACCAAAGCTTATCTATTTACAATATATATACATATATATACATATATATATATTATAAATAGAAATTACTTTATTAGCTTTTAAAAAGATAAAATTTACCAGTTAAATATTTATTTGTTTTTAAAAGAATAAATTTTCCAAATTAAATTTAAAATTATAAAAGACAATTATAGAATAAATTTAATATTTAATTCAGATTATTAAATTGATATTGCTCAAAATTCTGGGTCATCACATTCCTCCTCCTTTAAAAGAATTTCGTCCCTGAAGTTTAAAAGCAAAGGTAATTTAATAGTCTATCTAAGATTTTAATTTCAAATCACAAGCATCTTATCAATCATATGCTGACAACCATAGCAACCAAATCACTTAACCAGACAAATCTAACTCTCCGGACAAAATTCTGGATAGAGTTTTCTAGAGTTTCCCAGGTATAAATACCGAGACACACGCTCTACAGAATCCAAACAAACTATACTACTAAGCTACAGAGCTCATAATCATCGAGATCTCCAAAACTAAACAGGAAATCAGACCACACTCATGTCTGACTCAACAACCAAATCTTCCTGACCTGCTGGTTCTGCGACCATAGATAGATCAAACTCGTACTCCGTCAGAGATGCGTGAAACATATTGAATCCCAGTCTTCCAAACTGGCAATTCAACTCTAAAAACCAAAGCACTTATTCTCATAAGAATACAGAAAAGATCCATTACACCTCGGAGCTAGCTTCCCATTCTTAACAAATCTTATAGCTCCCTTGATCGGAGAAAACTTATCCAAAATCAAAACTCCGACTTTGAAATCCAAATTCCTCCGTCTCTTATCCTCAAAACTCTTCGGACGATCCTGGGCTGCCTATATCCTTCCTGTTTAGCTTAACCTTCGTTGATGCCTCTAGAAACAAACTAGACCAAAACAACCCTACAAAATGATCCTCTCACGATCAACCAAGATCAAGAACCCAAACTCTATTCCACAAACATCAAAAGACTGATCTTACTTCTCCTTATCCAGAAAAGGCAAACAGATGCATTCCCAAACTACTTCCGCTGCACAACTCTGATTTGGAGCAGATAAGAATATTGGTGATGAATACGAGCACAGACTAGGCCGACACGTCCCAGAAGACACGGTTCATCAAATCCATAAAAGAAAATGCAAAAGTTCCACCAAAACCTGAGTGCTTTACCCAAATCCTATCTCTAGGAACCATTCTTCTACTAAGCTAAACCACATGTATTACTTCTGTGATCCAGTCGATAAGAAAACTCAATCTCCAGATGTGGGCAAACCTCTGACCTGTCTGAAGACATCCATAAAAATCTCTGACAACTCAAGAGAACACTCAGCTATCACAGGTCACTTTTGCGATCAACCCAGCCTAATTCCAAAGAAAACCGCTCTCTCTTTACCAATCAGAACAGCTTATGCTTATCTAGCCAATCCATCGAAGGAAAGGATCTACTTTACTGCTTCTGAACTCCACCTCTAGAAAACTTCTCAGCCAGATAACCTCCTTGCCAGCACACAGAACACTCCGAGCTGCACTGCTGCCACAGATGCCAAAGACTTCCTATCCAGAAGCTCCTCGAGAAACTCGAACCTCAAACCAAACAGAAACACCCCTGTTGAACTCAGCCACAACACCGATGCAGACACACTTCCTTAGATTTGTTCCAAAGAAACATCTTCGGAAACAATCCATAGTCACTGCGTCTCATCACACAACTACTACTTCCTAAGGTATCAGGATACCATCACCCGCTTCTGCTCAGCCGACAAATCCAAACTCGACCAACTTTAAAGATGGACTCCGAACCTTAAAAAGATTTCCTCAGAGATTGGTAAAATCCTTACACCACTGCAAAGTTCACTCGAGACGGTATTGGGTCTACAATCTCGATAAATACTTTCAACCTCAAACACTCCTACCAATGGTAGTCGTGTTACACACACCATACCCTATCTACCTCTAGAACTTATATTGGAAAACCCAAACAGGTAATCCAACAAATAGGTAGAAATAAATATATAAATATATGTATTAAAATTACAAATACGCTCTCTTTAGAAAGAAATCACTCCAAAGCCTAGGTATGCAATCAACCTAGCGCTCTAATACCACTGTAACAACCCGTCCTTCATTCCACGAATGACGCATCATTATTAAGAAAGAAAGGGATAGAGAAAAGAAAAGATAGAGAAGAAAGAATGAAACAACATCAGAATCTCAACAGCGGAACGAATAAATTATATTAATCACATAAGATATTACATAGTATACAACATCTATCAGAGTTACAAAACTTATACATCACATACTAGACAGTTATAAACATCTGTCTAGTTATTTCAACACAAGATACAATTTAAAAAAACGACTCAGAGATCAACACAGCGGAACCACCTATTTATCTACAAACGCTGAAGCCTCCTGCTCCATTGCTCCTCCAGAATTTGTCAAAGCTAACCTGAATCCCTCGACTGCTCATACATAATATGAGTACCCAAGAGTTTAACAAAACAGAAAATAAACACTTGGGTCAGACATGGTCTGGTGTGAGTAAACGGTTTAAATTGCTTAACTTTGAAAACCTTTGAAAACAAAAGGTATCACGTAAGACTCCCCACACATAAACATGGGTAAGTTTTTACCTTACACTAACCAAAACATTTGATAGGAAATCCAGTGATATTATAACAGGGTCTAGGGTTTTCAAGTAAATAGAATATTGCCGAAATTGTTACATTCATTAAATTCCATCTATTAGCCACAAAAGTGGGTAATACAATCAAAAATGTAAGGGCATGTAGGAAGAATGGGTTTCCATCAATGGAAGGGTACTGGGGTACAGTCGGTCACAGTACGGGGCCTAGATCGCCGTACCGAGGATTACTCTCAATCCCCTGCAACATAAAGCCGGAACCATCCCTTATTGGATAGTCCCAAACAAGACAACCCCGCAGTTGGCCGCGACCCAACTGCCCACACAGCCGAATAAAATAGACTTCTAGACATGGGAAAATCTTGTCCTACTTGGGCATGACCCACTTAGCCTTGCTTCACCTCCCCTGTTTTAGCCATTCCCGGTTGATGAGGCTTGAGGCTACGATTACCTTTAGAGAACACATCTCTTAGAATGCTTATCGTCCACCTGACGATGTTTTGAAAGCATTCAATCCATACAAGTTCTTTCCGGGTTCGAACGAAACCGAAGGCATTATCTTATTACACTCATTTTGGGATCACCCTTAGAATTAACGATGATAACCCTTGCACTCTGAATCTTCATCTTCATTTGAGATTCACGACCTATCGTTAATTTGGATCGATGTGGTTTTCGGATATCCAAATTTGGAAACCCGATCCCGGTCTTATCAAAATCCAAAATGCCATCTTTTAGGTCCAAGTTGTTTTAAAGTTTAAAACAATTCAATTCTATTATCTATATTCACACAGGTAGATAATTCACAATATCACAATAGATAATCTACGTTATCATCACAAATCGATAATTCACATTATCATCACAAACAGATAATCCACATTATCATCATAAATAGATAATTCATATTATCATCACACTTCAACCAAAGCAGCCATATCACATAGCACTACTTATCTTATATCTGAGATCTCAAACCGTTTAAGACAATCAGTATCATCCATCCATACATAAGCAAGGAATAGATTACCACACTATAATCAATTTAAAATGAATTAAATTAATTACTTCATTTCTAATTAATTTAAAGCAAATTAAATTAATTACTTTCATCATTATAAAACTTGCTTACATAACCATTAATTAATTACAAATTAATTAATTAATTATCCTCTAATTGTCCACCTTAATTAATCATCCCTGATTAATTATCCTTTAATACATTCAAGTAATTATCCTTTAATTAATTTCACAAATTAATCATCCTTAACCACTTATAGTAATTAACCTTTAATTACTTCATTAATTAATCAACTATAATTAATTACATTAATCCTTAATTAATTACATTATAATTACTTATTATTGATTAATTAATCTTAATTAATCAACCCTTAATTACATCATTAATTATATTAATTAATGATCCTTAATTACTTTTTTAATTATTTATTCTATTTAAATTAATTACATTTAGTAATTAATCTTTAATTAAAACACATTTATTAATCACTCTTGATTAATCACATTTAGTAATTAACTACCCTTAATTACTTCATTAAATAAACTAATTACTCCTTAATTAGTAACTTTTAATTAATCCTTTGATTAATTACACAAAGTAATTAAATCCAAAATTACTTTCAATCTTCAATTAATTACATCCTGTAATTATCATTACTAATTACTTCACTAAGTAATTACACTGCATTAATTACATTTAAGTAAATTGCATAACCAATCGTCGAGTGATTATCTTAAATTAATTAAACTAATTAATTAACTTAAACTAATCACATTAATTTAATTAATTACACTAAGTAATTAATCACTTTGATTGCTTACATTAAGTATTATACTTAAACAATCCCACTAATGATTATCCTTATTTAACTAATCTAATTAATTATTAAAATTAATCACATTAATTAATTATTTAATAATCCCTAGTTAACATCATTAACTATTAACAATACTTAATTACTTTCTTAAGTAATTATATTTTATTTAACCATTGTTAATTACGAATTAATTAATTATTAATCACAAATTAATTTATTTTTAATTACTTAAATAATAAAGTGCTTAACCGAAACTCAATTAATCTTTTAATTACTTGATTAATTAATTCCAAAACATTAATTTATAATCTTAACTTATCTAATTAAAGACCCTTAATTACACATTAATTCACCCATAATTAATTTATTAATGATCCTAAATTACTTATTTACAAATCCTTAAACTTTTAATTAATTAAATATATTAATTACTTTTTTAAAATTAACTTCTTAATTTAATTAATTAATTTCAAGACATTAAATCTTAATTAACTTTAAGATAAAGTATTCTTCTTATATATGATTTAATTATCATTTACAAAGTCTTTGAAATCTTATTTTGAAATTTACATTTTAAATTTCATTTTAAAATTTAATATTTAAAAATGATAACACAATTAACTTTAACAAAATTTAAATCAATTTACAACCCTTTAAAATCAAATGTTAAAGAATACTTATTTTATACACAAGTGATTGATGAAAGTTTCTAAACCAAAATTTATTAAAATTTAAAATCTTATTCTTTTGAAAACTTACTTATCAACTCCTTTTTAAAACTTATTAAGATTTTAACCACCTTTAATCTTGTATAAAACATTCTCCTTTTTGGAAACAAATTATTTTAATACTTAATATTTGTTTAAACACTTTGATAATAAACTTATAAAATATTTATCTTGAAAAAACGGATTTCATTTTGCTTTAAGCTTGAATCATATTTCTTTACAAAATCTAGAACCTGAAACTAACCCAAAATCAACCTCGAGCCAACAACTAAAACTCGAGCAAACCACATGAGCTCTACATCCCAGCTTCGAGTCAACACAGCAAATAACGTGAGCACGACCCGAGTGATTCCCCAAAAACTTCCTTCAACACCTGATACTCAAATGTGCACGGTGCACGTGTATCGATGCACCACCATCCTTCGGCAATTCTTCTGGTCTTCGACAAGTCGATAACGACCTCGACATCATCCACAGCCATCAAGATATCACGATTTCAACTCGACCCGAAATCGAGCCTTCGAATGACGACAGAAACCAACCACAATGGCAAAAATTGGATCGCCACGATGATCACGGCGACTGGAATTCACATCCCTCTGACTTCGACCTCGTCAACGACCCACACAGCCATTCCAAAACTCGCGGTCGAACTAGGTACCTTGATTTAAATGAAAACACCACACCATTACACTCAATGGAACCCCACCAAAAACCCTAGTTTACTTCTGACTTATCGATACGATCATCTGAAAAATCTCCTTCTATTTTTCTAGTGGTCTTCATCCCCTAGGCCAACTTCGACTACAACCCCTACTTCTGAATCACCTTCGATCGTCGTGAGTTGACAAAATTCCCAAAATCTTCCAACTCGAAAATTAACCACGTATACAAGCTTAAAAATTCAGATTCATATACCAAAATTCATCATTTTGTTCAACGTATCAGTTTATATAATCAAAGTTTGAAATTAGCCTAATTGATTTAGAACGCATAAGAAGATCATTACTGTTTATATTTTTTTCTAGATAACTGCTAAATATTAATTTTTGGAGTTATTTTTAAAAAAGAAGCTACACAATTTCAATCACTTTTCATTCATAAATTTAGATCTAATAATGATTTAGTGATGAGATATTGAATTTATTTTGGTAATCGAGCCTATAAAACACAGAGCATAAACACAGTAATATACATTCATGAAATCCTTACATACAGACATGCATTCATCTTCACAAACATTTGCAAACTAAATTACTACACAAATCATCACAGAATTCTAGTTAAACTCACAGGTTTTAAATCTATTTTTAAAGAAGAAATTACTCACCTTAAAAAGATGCTGAATAGAGGCTTTGATTTTGTAACAGTTTGAAAACTTTAAATTTGAGTTGCTGGAATTTGTAAAAAAAATCACTTGAAAACTTGAATGCAGGCAAGATGATTTAGGCTTTTGAAAAATGCATGCTAAAATTTCTTCTTTGATTGATGAACTGAAACTGCTTGAACTTGCTGAAGAATGCATGCAGGCTCATTGATCCCAGGATGAAGAAAAATGTATTTGCAGGCTTATTGAATTTTGATCTCAGATTTTGATTAAAAGTGTAGGCTAATGGTTTGAAAAAATGCAGGCTTTAGATTCTGGTTTGAGGAGAATGTTGAAAATGATTTGCAGTCTTTGTTTAACATTTTGGTTTGAATAAGTTTTCTGTTTAAGGCATGTTGATTACTGATTTTATTTTGAAAATTGTTTCAGCTGAAATTTCTTAACTTTGAAATAAAGAGAATGGGAAAAAGAATGAAGAGGATGAAGTATGTGCTTATATAAGTATAAAATGTAATTTACTAAAAATAAAAATCTAAAATTTAAAGGACACTTGTTAATCCTCTTAACACTTGTCACACACATTAATTATTTAAATTACACATGTTATGTTAAGCTTAAATATGATAACATATGTCCTTTAAGTATATTGTTTTAATTTAAAATGTTAATAAAAGCTTTCTACTTAATTATAAATTTACAAATACTTATATATATTTATAAATTACTTTTTAGAGAAAATAAAATAAAACAAATTATATATATACAAATAAAAGCTTGTATATTTATGTTTTAAATCAAAAACATTTTAAATATCTATCCTTTTGAATTTCAAAAATTTAAATTCAAATTCAAATTAAATTCTAAAATCCAAATTAAAAATCAAGTTATATATATACATATATAAATACTTATTCAATTTAAAAATAACAATTCCATTGTCTTAAAAATCCATTTATCTCTAGTACTAATAAAGAAAATTGATTGAACTAATTTACTTGTTGTCTATTTGAAATTCCAAAAATGTCCTTGCTTTCTGTTTACATGTTTTGCACTCAAACAAAACATCAATGTATATAATAATACAAACAGCCCATTTGCGAAGCATGAGCCCATACTAGTATCTATAAAAATAATACATTACAATTATTATTTGGAAATAACACATTTGTCAATTTGAAATAATTTATAAAAGAAATTATCTTATTATTAATAAATTACTTATATTTCTAAATAAATTATTGTTTCATATGCTATATGGTATTTGAAAACTTATATATAAAATTTCAAATCATATTTATCAAGCTATATTTAAGAAAGAAAATAAAACAAACATTTTTGTTAATTTGATATTTAAACTTAAGCTAAGATATAATTTTAAATAATAAACATTTACTTTAAGTATTTAAAATCGTATAGTTATTTATTAAATAACTTTGAAAAGTCATATATTAAATTAAATCATAATTTCCAAATTATCAAAATGTATATTAGAATTTAAAAACAAGATTTTATTTATTTATTAAATTTCAAACCAAAGCTTATCTATTTACAATATATATATATATATATATATTATAAATAGAAATTATTTTATTAGCTTTTAAAAACATAAAATTTACCAGTTAAATATTTATCTGTTTTTAAAAGAATAAATTTGCCAAATTAAATTTAAAATTATAAAAGAAAATAATCAAATAAATTTAATATTTATTTCAGATTATTAAATTGATATTGCCCAAAATTCTGGGTCATCACATTCTTCCCCACTTAGAAGAATTTCGTCGTCGAAATTTAAAAGCAAAGGTAATTTAATAATCTATAATATTTTAATTTTAAATCACAAGCATTTTATCAATCATATGCTAACAACCATAGCAACCAAATCACTTAATTAAACAAATCTAACTCTCCGGACAAAATTCTGGATAGAATTTTCTAGAGTTTCCCAGGTATAAATACCAGGACATTCGCTCTACAGAATCCAAGCAAACTATACTGCTAAGTTACATAGCTCCTACTCATCTAGATCTCCAAAACTAAACAGGAAATCAGACCACACTCAAGTCTGACTCAACAACCAAATCTTCCTGAACTGCTGGTTCCACAACCAGAGATAGATCAAACTCGTACTCCCTCAGAGATGCGTGGAACACATTGAATCCCAGTCTTCCAAACTGGCAATTCAACTCTGAAAACCAAAGCACCTATTCTCACAAGAATACAGAAAAGATCCAATACACCTCGGAGCTTGCTTCCCATTCTTACCAAATCTTATAGCTCCCTTGATCGGAGAAAACTTATCCAAAATCAAATCTCCGACTTTGAAATCCAAATTCCTCCATCTCTTATCCTCAAAACTCTTCGGACGATCCTGGGCTGCCTATATCCTTCCTGTTTGGCTTAACCTTCGCCGATGCCTCTAGAAACTAACTAGACCAAAACAACCCTACAAAATGATCCTCTAACGATCAACCAAGATCAAGAACCCAAACTCTATTCCACAAACATCAGAAGATTGATCTTACTTCTCCTTATCCAGAAAAGACAAACAGATGCATTCCCAAACTACTTCCGCTGCACAACTTTGATTTGGAGCAGATAAGAATATTGGTGATGAACACGAGCACAGACTAGGCCGACACATCCCAGAAGACACGATTCATCAAATCCATAAAAGAAAACACAGATGTTCCACCAAAACCTGTGTGCTTTACCCAAATCCTATCTCTAGGAACTATCCTTCTACTAAGCTGAACCACCTGTATTACTTCTGGGATCCAGTCGATAAGAAAACTCAATCTCCAGATGTGGACAAACCCCTGACCTCTCTGAAGACATCCAGAAAAATCTCTAACAACTCAAGAGAACACTCAGCTATCGCAAGTCACTTTTGCGATCAACCCAGCCTAATTCCAAAGAAAACTACTCTCTCTTTACCAATCAGAACAGCTTATGCTTATCTAGCCAATCCATCGAAGGAAAGGATCTACTTTGCTGCTTCTGAACTCCACCTCTAGAAAACTGCTCAGCCAGATAACCTCCTTGCCAACACACAGAACACTCCGAGTTGCACTGCTGCCATGGATGCCAAAGACTTCCTATCCAGAAGCTCCTCGAGAAACTCGGACTTCAAACCAAACAGAAACACCCCTTTTGAACTCAGCCACAACACCGATGCAGACACACTTCCTTAGACTTGTTCCAAAGAAACATCTTCGGAAACAATCCATAGTCACTGCATCTCATCACACAGCAGAACAAATAAATTATATTAATCACATAAGATATTACATAGTATACAACGTCTATCAAAGTTACACAATTTATACATCAAGTACTGGATAGTCATAAACTCCTGTCTAGTTATTTCAACACAAGATACAATTTAAACAAACGACTCAGAGATCAACACAGCAGAACCACCGACTTATCTACAAACGCTGAAGCCTCATGCTCCATTGCTCCTCCAGAATTCGTCAAAGCTAACCTAAATCCCTCGACTACTCATACATAATATGAGTACCCAAGAGTTTAATAAAACAGAAAATAAACACTTGGGTCAGACATGGGTCTGGTGTGAGTAAACAGTTTAAATTGCTTAACTTTGAAAACCTTTGAAAACAAAAGGTATCACGTAAGACTCCCCACACATAACATGGGTAATTTTTTACCTTACGCTAACCAAAACATTTGATAGGAAATCCAGTGATATTATAATAGGGTCTAGGGTTTTCAAGCAAATATAAAATAGCCGAAAGTGTTACATTCATTAAATTCCAGCTACTAGCCACAAAAGTGGGTAATACAATCAAAACCGTAAGGGCACGTAGGAAGAATGGGTTTCCATCAATGGAAGGGCTATTGGGGTACCGTCCGTCATAGTACAGGGCCTAGATCACCGTACCGAGGATTACTCCCAATCCCTGCAACATAAAGCCGGAACCATCCCTTATTGGATAATCCTGAACAAGACAACCCGCAGTTGGCCGCGACCCAACTGCCCACACAGCCGAATAAAATGGACTTCTAGACAGGGGAAAATCTTGTCCTACTTGGGCATGACCCACTTAGCCTTGCTTCCTCTCCCCTGTTTTAGCCATTCCCGGTTGATGAGGCTTGAGGCTACGATTACCTTTAGAGAACACATCTCTTAGAATGCTCATCGTCCACCTGACGATGTTTCGAAAGCATTCAATCCATACAAGTTTGTTCCGGGTTTGAATGTCTCGTTACACTCATTTTGGAATCACCCTCAGAGTTAACGACGATAACCCTTGCACTCTGAATCTTCATCTTCACTTGAGATTCACAACCTATCGTTAATTTGGATTGGTGTGGTTTTCGGATATCCAAATTTGGAAACTCGATCCCAGTCTCATCGAAATCCCAAATGCAAACTTTTAGGTCCAAGTTGTTTTAAAGTTTAAAACAATTCAATTCTATTATCTGTATTCACATAGATATATAATTCACAATATCACAATAGATAATCTACATTATCATCATAAACAGATAATTCACATTATCATCGCAAACAGATAATCCACATTATCATCATAAATAGATAATTCATATTATCATCACACTTCAACCAAAGCAGCCATATCACACAACATTAATTATCTCATATCTGAGATCTTAAACCATTTAAGTCAATCAATATCATCCATCAATACATAAGCAAGGATTAATTTATCACACTATAATTAATTTAAAATGAATTAAATTAATTACTTCATCTCTAATTAATTTAAAGTAAATTAAATTAATTACTTTCATCATTATAAAACTTGCTGACATAACCATTAATTAATTACAAATCAATTAATTAATTATCCTCTAATTATCCACCTTAATTTATCATCCCTGATTAATTATCCTTTAATTACATTCAAGTAATTATCCTTTAATTAATTTCACAAATTAATTATCCTTAATTACTTATAGTAATTAACCTTCAATCACTTCACTAGTTAATTAACTATAATTAATTACATTAATGCTTAATTAATTACATTAATTAATTACTCTATAATTACTTGTTATTGATTAGCTAATCGTAATTAATCAACCCTTAATTACATCATTAATTATATTAATTAATGATCCCTAATTACATATTTAATTAATTATTCTATTTAAATTAATTACATTTAGTAATTAATCTTTAATTAAACCACATTTATTAATCACTCTTGATTAATCACGTTTAGTAATTAACTACTCTTAATTACTTCATTAAATAAATTAATTACTCCTTAATTAATTACTTTTAATTAATCCCTTGATTAATTACACATAATTAAATCCAAAATTACATTCAATCTTCAATTAATTACATCCTGTAATTATCATTACTAATTACTTCACTAAGTAATTACACTGCATTAATTACATTTAAGTAAATATGCTTAACCAATCATTGAGTGATTATCGTAAATTAATTAAACTAATTGATTAACTTAAACTAATCACATTAATTTAATTAATTACACTAAGTAATTAATCACTTTGGTTGCTTACATTAAGTTATTATACTTAAACAATCCCATTAATGATTATCCTTAATTAATTTATCTAATTGATTATTAAAATGAATCACATTAATTAATTATTTAATAATCCCTAGTTAATGATCTTCATTAACTATTAACAATACTTAATTACTTTCTTAAGTAATTATATTTTAATTAACCATTGTTAATTGCAAATTAATTAATTATTAATCACAAATGAATTTATTTTTAATTACTTAATTAATAAAGTTCTTAACCAAAATTTAATTAATCTTTTAATTACTTGATTAATTAATTCCTAAACATTAATTTATAAACTTAACTTATCTTATTAAAGACCCTTAATTACAATTAATTCACCTCTAATTAATTTATTAATGATCCTTAATTACTTATTTATAAATCCTTAAATTTTTAATTAATTAAATAGATTAATTAATTTTTTTAATTAATTTCTTAATTTAATTACTTAATTTCAAGACATTAAATCTTAATTAAATTTAAGATAAAGTATTCTTCTTATATATGATTTAATTATCATTTACAAAGTCTTTGAAATCTTATTTTAAAATTTACACTTTAAATTTCATTTTAAAATTTAATATTTAAAAATGGTGACACAATTAACTTTAACAAAATTTAAATCAATTTACAACCCTTTTAAATCAAATGTTAAAGAATACTTATTTTATACAGAAGAGATTGATGAGTGTTTTAAAACCTAAATTCATTTAAATTTAAAATCTTATTCTTTTGAAAACTTACTTATCAACTCCTTTTTAAAACATATTAAGATTTTAACCACCTTTAACCTTGTATAAAACATTCTCCTTTTTGGAAACAAATTAGTTTAATAACTTAATATTTGTTTAAGCACTTTGATAATAAACTTATAAAATATTTATCTTGAAAAAACTGATTTCATTTTGCTTTAAGCTTGAATCATATTTCTTTACAAAATCTGGAACCTGTAACTAACCAAAAATCAACCCCGAGCCAACAAATAAAACTCGAGCAAACTACACGAGCTATACATCTCAGCTTCGAGTCAACACAGCAAATCACGCGAGCATGACCCGAGTGATTCCCCAAAAACTTCCTTCAACACCTGATACTCAAACATGCACGATGCATGTGTACCGATGCACCACCCTCCTCCGGCAATTCTTCTGGTCTTTGACAAGTCGATAACGACCTCGACGTCATCCACAGCCATCAAGATATCGCGATTTCAACTCGACTCAAAATCGAGCCTTCGAACGACGAAAGAACTCAACAGCAATGGCAAAAACTGGATCGCCACGACGATCACGACGATTGGAATTCACATCCCTCTGACTTCGGCCTCATCAACGACCCACGCAGCCATTCCAACACTCGCGGTCGAACTCGCTACCTAGATTTAAACGAAAACACCTCGCCATTACACTCAGCAGAACCCAACCAAAAACCCTAGTTTACTTTGGATTGATCGATACGATCATCAGAAAATTCTCCTTCTATTTTTCCACTGATCTTCATCCCCTAGGCCAACTTTGACAACAACCCCTACTTCTGAATCACCTTCGATCGCCGTGAGTTGACAAAATTCCCAAAATCGTCCAATTCGAAAAATTAACCACATACACAAACTTAAAAATTCAGATTCATATACCAAAGTTCATCATTTTGTTCGACATCTTAGTTTATATAATCAAAGTGTGAAATTATCCTAATTGATTTAGAAGTTATTTTAAAAAAAGAAGTTACACAATTTCAATCACTTTTCATTCATAAATCAAGATCTAATAATGATTTAGTGATGAGATATTGAATTTATTTTGGTAATCAAGCCTGTAAAACACATAGAGCATAAACACAGTAATATACATTCATGCAATCCTTACATACACACATGCATTCATCTTCACAAACATTTGCAAACTTAATTACTACACAAATCATCACAGAATTTCAGTTAAACTCACAGGTTTTAAATCTGTTTTTAAAGAAGAATTTACTCACCTTAAAAAGATGCTGAACAGAGGCTTGCTTTTGTAACAGTTTGAAAACTTTATACTTGAGTTGCTGGGATTTGTAAAAAAAAACTTGAAAACTTGAATGCAGGCAAGATTATTTAGGCTTTTGAAAACTGCATGCTAAAAATTCCTCTTTGATTGATGAACTGAAACTGCTTGAATTTTGCTGAAGAATGCATGCAGGCTCATTGATCCCAGGGTGAAGAAAAATGTATTTGCAGGCTTATTGAATTTTGATCCTAGATTTTGATTAAAAGTGTAGGCTAATGGTTTGGAAAAAAATGCAGGCTTTAGATTTTGGTTTGAGGAGAATGTTGAAAATGATTTGCAGTCTATGTTTTACATTTTAGTTGGAATAAGTTTTCTATTTGAGGCATGTTGATTACTGATTTTATTTTGAAAATTGTTTCAGCTGAAATTTCTTAACTTTGAAATGAAGAGAATAGGAAAAAGAATGCAGAGGATGAAGTATGTACTTATGTAAGTATAAAATGCAATTTATTGAAAATGAAAAGAAAAATCAAAAATTAAAAGGACACTTGTTAATCCTCATAACACTTGTCACACACATTAATTATTTAAATTACACATGTTATGTTAAGCTTAAATATGATAACATTTGTCCTTTAAGTATTTTATTTTAATTTAAAATGTTAATAAAAGCTTTCTGCTTAATTATAAATTTACAGATACTTATCTATATATTTATAAATTACTTTTTAGAGAAAATAAAATAAAAAATTATATATATACAAATAAAAGCTTATATATTTATGTTTTAAAATCCAAAACATTTTAAATATATATCCTTTTGAATTTCAAAACTTTAAATTCAAATTCAAACTAAATTCTAAAATCCAAATTAAAAATCAAGTTATATATACATATATAACTACTTATTCAATTTAAAAATAACAATTCCATTGTCTTAAAAATCCATTTATATCTATAAAAATAATACATTACAATTATTATTTGGAAATAACGCATTTATCAATTTGAAATAATTTATAAAAGAAATTATCTTATTATTAGTAAATTACTTATATTTCTAAATAAATTAATGTTTCATATGCTATATGGTATTTAAACTTATATATAAAATTTCAAATCATATTTGTTAAGCTATATTTAAGAAAGAAAATAAAACAAACCTTTTTGTTAATTTAATATTTAAACTTAAGCTAAGATATAAATAATTAACATTTACTTTAAGTATCTAAAACCACATAGTTATTTATTAAATAACTTTGAAAAGTCATATATTAAATTAAATCATAATTTCCAAATTATCAAAATGTTAATTAGAATTTAAAAACAAGATTTTATTTATTTATTAAATTTCAAACCAAAGCTTATCTATTTTGCAATATATACATACATACATACACACACACACACATATATATATATATATTATAAATATAAATTATTTTATTAGCTTTTAAAAAGATAAAATTTACTAGTTAAATATTTATTTGTTTTTAAAAGAACAAATTTGCCAGATTAAATTTAAAATTATAAAAGAAAATTATTAAATTAATTTAATTTTTAATTCAGATTATTAAATTGATATTGCCCAAAATTCCGGGTCATCACAAATACCAATGCCAGATAAACTTCAAAGCCATTTTGATAGAAGTTTAACCTGTCTAAATAATTATTTTTAGCTTTACAACTTATTTTAATGTCATACTTTTAACTCTTGATTAGTAGTAAAATTATAACAATATTTCAATCACTAAAATAACAACAAATATGAGTTTAATTAATTTATAACTATGTTGTAAATTAATATCGACTACATCTAACTCTATTCAGTACAAATAAAACACAATGTTTATATGAGATCTTAGTCAATTATCCTAAATATTTTTAACAGAACATATAATAA
This sequence comes from Allium cepa, assembly GCA_030765085.1. Lineage (NCBI taxonomy): Eukaryota > Viridiplantae > Streptophyta > Magnoliopsida > Asparagales > Amaryllidaceae > Allium > Allium cepa. Next base: position 948,369,411 of record CM060934.1, on the reverse strand, counting down.
TTTTTCTTTCATTAATATAATTACAAATTAGAAGTTAATTAAATTTTAACTATGTTATAAACTAATGTCAACTCCATCTAACTGTATTCAATATGAATAGAACATAATGTATACACACGGGTAACCTTAATCAATTGTCCCAATTATCTACTCAAAACGATCCAATCAATTGAGAAAATAATTATTTATATATTCAATTCTAACTCTTCTAGGTAATATTTTTCAATATATATAATTAAAGGAATTTATAATGAAATATAAATTCAAAGTTATAATTCCGCTAACTCGACTGCAAATTCTCAAGTGTTTGAATCCAGCTTGAACCTTTACCGCGTCGTAGCCTATACGAGCATAATGACCAAAATTGCATCTCGATTGGATCTCATATGCAAAAGATATGAACAGAATACGAAATGAGATTAATTTTAAATAATTATTTAACTAATTACCTTAAAAAAATCTTCTTCCTTAATTCCCATGTGCACAACCGTGCATATCAACCGATATTCTCTCCTCGATTTCGCACCCAAATACTCCACGAAAAGAAAAATGGACTTCGCCAACGCACTTCTCTTTACTTTCTCATCGCCACAGACTCGAACACCTTAAGCTTAACGCCTCCTAAACAAATGCGACTTACTGCCTCCCTCCAACGGATGGCTAGGAAAATGCTCGTTGATGAGATCATTACAATGGCGGTTCTCGTTTTGCCTCACGCCTTCCCAAGCTGCACCAACATCCAACCCTAGACGTCTGCCTCAACATGATGATCACCCCTAGCCTTGCCACATCCAACCTCGAAACCATAGATGCGATCCCCTCCTCACCACAGGTCTGACGGATCAGTCCTCATTATCTATCCTAGCTTGGAGTTCTTCGAATCGGGGTAGACTAAAACGACCCGTAATTTCGCTACTTCGAAAAGGAGAGATTTCGTTTATTTTAAACTTAGAAAGGTTTAAACTTAAATAAATAAGTTATATATAATAGATAATGGTAGAGAAATTATTTATTCTTATAGTCGATAATTTAAATGGTATAAATTTGGATTTTAGAACAAATCAGCAAAAGTTAAGTTTTGTTAAAAATAAATACATGCTTAAATAAATAGGTTTAAATATTTATTTAAAAATAATAAATCTATTGAAAACATTTAATAAATATAATAAAAGTATATTAAAATATTTAAAACTATTTTACTAATCGTTTTACAAAAATAAGAAAATTTTGTCGCATTTTGTCAGTTTTACATACATTGTAAAATTAGAGATTTTAATATTATTTAAATACGATTTTAAAATATAAAGAAACATGTTTTAATTTATTTAAAAAACATAAAAAGTTCATTTTTAAATTTGGTTTACATAAATAACAATTTAACTAAAACGTCAAAATGTGACCCTAAAATATTTGTCAAAAATCAACGTTTTGTCGATTAAAAGTTGTCGGAACGTCGTCGCACCTTTATTTTCTTATATAGAAACATATATTCAAATAGTATAGTATTAATTAATTCACTAATCAGGTTTACTTTTACTAAGCATACTTAGAATTTCTAGAATATAATTAACAAAAAGTAAGCACAAAAAGACAAAAAAGTACAAAAGTCAAAAAGTAAAACATCAAATCAAAGAAACATAATTATTACTTTCTACTGGAATAATTTTAGATTTAGGTTCAATAAGAATATTAGATTCTTACTTGACAGTTTATTCATCATCATTTGTTGGTATATTTGGTTTGAAAGAAATCAGTTTTTTTAAATAATAATAATAGTCATTTTAACAAATTGATTTTTACTGTTTCTTCATTTTGTTTTAATTGGATTTCTAATCCAAAATATAAATTAGCTAAAAATAACCTATTTAAAGAGTATCTTAACAAGGTTAGTTATAATATTAACTTATTTAAACACAATAATAATATTTTTAACATTCACAATTGTAGTATTAATATTATTTCAAATATATATGACATTTTCTCTCTCAATCAAAACTTACTTACGATCAAAGGTTCATAAGAACTTTTAAGATTTTTTTTCATTTATTGTACTAGTCATTGTTAATATTAGTTTATAAGTAGTTTAATTCTTTAGTATTTGTCCAACTAGTCTTATTTAGGTTTTGTTTACTATCTCATTTATACATATATATGTATATAAATTATATATATATATACATATATATATATATATATATATATATATATATGTATCATTCTAACTTTTTTCTTAGTCATTCTTCAGACACAGGTATGAGTGATAGGGTGTCAGGTTCATTTACAGGTTTTCATGTCTTCTGATTGGAGTATTTCGGTTTGTAGAGAGGTCATCAGAGCAGAGTCTTCTCATTTGGATCACTAGCAGTTCCACCACAGATTCTGGACACTTTCATCTCCATTGTGGTATACTATTTTCAGGAGGATCTACTCTTTTGCTTGGCATTTCTTCTTATTGTGCAGAGTCTTCAGAGTGGATTTTTCATTCATCATCATATTCAGTTTTCCCTTCAGAGTAGCTGCTTTTCCATTCCTTCCGAACCAGATGCATGGAGCTTCCTTATTAGTTTAGTGACGACATCCAGTACAGTTGATTTTTCTTTAGTTCTTTAGGTACTTCTAACGCCATAATATCGGACGGTGGCCATGTCGGAGCTCGATATAGGGGTGTGATGGGTGGTGGTCTTGCCAGAACTCATCTTACGGGTACCTGAGCTTTTTTGATACTTGTATCTAATTTTGTTACCTGCCAGGCATGTTGGCAGTGCCTTATTTTTGTGATATATATAGTTGCATGTATGCTCTCCTCTATTTATAGAGGATCACACATTTTTCTCAAAAAAAATATATTACTTTCTTTACTTAATATCTAAATGAAAATGTCATAAAGTAATGATTTAAAATGTGATGTTAAGTGTTGAAAAAAAATTATGTAACTTTATAAGTAAGGGTATTTTGATCTTTTTAGAAAAATATTATTTTAATCCAAAAATTTTCTTTAAATAAGACCATCATTCTTCCACTTTCTTTTACACATTTTTACATCTCTTCTTCCTTTCTCAAGCTTTCTAAAAGCTTCTCTATTGACTTCTTCTCTTCCATTTCGTTACTAACCTTTTCAAAATCATATCAAATAATGTCAAAACACCACCAAATTTTTCCAAAGACCTTAGAATACTATTATAACATGGTTTAACATCTAAGAAGTGAAAAAAGGATGAAGGAAGAGGAATAATAGATGGGGGCCGAACCTATGTAAGAGGAGGAGCAAGTTCAAGGAGATTCGGAGTGAGAAAAAGTGAAGGAAGTGCTGCCGGGGTCAAAAGGAAAGTCTACGGAAAAGATTTGGTGAAGATAAAAAAATAGTGAAGTGTTGGATGATATGAATGTTGGTAGAAAGTGAACAATTTGGTTAAAGGTGAGTACTCATATTTACTAATTAATCCGTAACTTATTTCAAGTATAATGATTGAAAAGTTTAAATATGTTGAATGATTAAACATTTGATAACTTGGTTGCAAAATTGGTTGATTATACGATTGTTTATGTGGTTGATAACTGGTTTGATAAATGATAAGAGAAATGATTAATAATTAACCATAGTTAATTAAATGAGAATTAAATCCACACAAATATGTATATGGAAGTTATTTAACCTCTTAATGATTTTAAATGAGTTAAACTAGTTTAAATATGGTTTGAAACAAACTTGAAGTATTTGGGATAAGTTCTGAAGTAATTCATAAAACTGGTTAAAATCGAGCTCATCACATAGCGATAGTTCGTAAATTTTGACCCGTAACTTCAAATTGACGTAGAGAATGATTTATAAGTCGGATTTCTTTGAAGTAAAATTCTTTGGTTCATAATGATAATAGTTTTCCAACAAAGAAAGAAAATCAAGATTTCATTAAGTAGATTTTGAAATATATCCAAAAAAATTTTCTAAAAACATCGCGGTTTTGTCGTTCGGAATCCAGAAAAGGATTTCTTTTAAAAATGATATTTTTAAATGTTTTAAAATATGAAATAAATTTGGTAAATCTATTAAAATGGTTTAAAAGAGTTTTGGAATGGAAAATATGAATTTTCAAATATTAAAAAGATGTTTAAATCAAATAAGTTTATATAGCACCTTACGGAGCACTTTTATGCTGCGAATTTTATAACCTTTTGAATATGGGTTTAAACTTAACAATTCTTTCCTAAATCTTTTGTAAATGAATTTAAAAAGAATAATTAAGTAATTTAAAGATGATTTGAATGTTTTAATAAGAGTTTGAATAAATGATTAAGAGAAATTGTTTTTAACACTTAAACAAAAAGTGAAGAATATTAAATGTAATAACAAACTGAGTATGCAGAAACGACTAGTACGTTTGTCCCACCTATGAGATCTGGAAAGATAAAATAAGGTGTTTAACTAAGGTTAGGGATGGAGCAACAAGTGCCCTGAACTTACCTGACCTATGTTTTCTCTTTTTAGGCGAGGGGTGGAATAGATCAAAAGGATAGCCCGGATGCTTTTAAAGATCATATTTAAGTTTTTCCAAAATAAAAGAAACAAATTTTTTGAACGATAATTAACCACTGAACATCTTTTATTCGATGATTGGTACGAAGGAACCGAGATCTGATTTCGACGATTCCTATCCGAAGAACTGGGATCGGATTTGGGTATTCCTATCCTACCAATTTTCAAAACCCCATATGAAATTAACATTTTTTATTGATGATTAGCACGAAGGAACCGGGATCGGATTTGGGTGATTTCTATCCAAAGAACCAGGATCAGATTTGGGTGATTCCTATCCGAAAATCACTTCACACTAATCTTCGAAACCCCTTATGAAATTAACATCTTTTTTTATCGATGATTAGCATGAAGAAAACCGGGATCGGATCTGGGTGATTACTATTCCAAAACTCCTTCAAACTAATTTTCGAAATAAAACATATTGAAGACAAGGATCTTCATTATGTAGGATTACCTGCCATTAGTCCTAGAGGTGAAATTTACCATATTTAAAGTGGCAGTAATGCGCTGTTATGAAAATCTTCGGTTTGCAAGAATATGATTTGAAGTTAAGAAAGAAATCTTTGATTAAGATTTAATGAATGATTTGGAATTGTCCCAGGATTTAAGAAAGGTTTAATAAATCAAATGATTTGATAAATAAGGCTTATTGATTCCATATACTCTTGAAAAGAAAATTGAACAAATTGGAAATAATATATCTAAGAAAGATATATGATTTAAATAAAAGATGAAGTAATTGATTAATGATTGATATTCATATATAAACTTAACATCTTTTAAAGCGATGTTTGGCTTCGAAGGAACCAGGGTCGGATTTGGGTGATTCCTATCCGAAAACTACTTCGACCAATGTATACATTCGAATGTGAAGATTTGTTGAAGATGATGATTATTGAAGACCATGGATCTTCATAGCGTGAGGTCTTCTTATTGAACATGTCCAGTGTAGCTCCCATTATAGAGTTATTTATAGCAGCGGTCTCCTCGTTGCGGGGATTTTTTGGATTGCAAGGACTACTCGCTACTAGTGGTAGTAGGAGAGTGCCTTTGGTTTTGTTCAGTCCCAGAATGAACTTGTATGGAAGAATGTCTGACATTGCATTTCTGAGACACAACGTTTGACTTTTACAAATGTACATCTGCTTGGTGGCGGAGAAGGCAACTTCTCTTGGCTTAACACCCTTCTTTGAGACATACGAGCTCATAGGTGGTGCTTGTGGGAGTCAAATACTGATAAAAGGAATGGCATTGTGGCATTCAAAGTGGAAACTATTATGATCAACGCGTGGTTTTGTATGGAAAGCGTGGCTTTGAAGAAATTGAGCATAGCCTCACAATCCTCACACCCCGGTTATGATGGGATACTATGTGGTCTAGCCGGTTTCAATTCGAAATAAGTGAGTGTGTATGGTGGTGTCCAATACGTTGGGCCCTTTGGGGATACGTCCCTTATGGAATTTATTGCCCCATTTGGATATAGTGGTTGGCTTGAGAAAAGCAGGGAACTACGGGTTATCGGTGTAAAGTAGCAAGTATAGTTCCAAGTGACTAGTTTGAGAAAAGCGATTAAGGCACCATGGGAACTATGTTTGTTATATATGGATCGGAGAAAAGGCCACTAGTTCTCTATTATATTGGAAATTCAAACCCAATACGAGATTTACGAGTTTGATTGTATTCCCAAAATAGCTGTAATGACTTTCAAACATTTCAGCTACCCCTTTCGGTATCATATGTTCCGTTGACCTAGTCCGGATATATTACCTTAGACTTAGTCCAGATATTGCTACCTTATTTGAATAAGTTTATTTGAAAAGTATTTTCAAAGAATCATTAAAAATAATATCAAGTGTATTTTGGTATAAAAGTGTTTTGGTTACCATAAGGTAAAAAATACTCGTTCATGTTTATGCGTGGGCGTGGTCTTATGAAATACTCTTCTTTTCAAAGGTTTTGATAACATATTCATTTTATCTCATGCTGGTTTATCAAGCCTGATCCGGGTATTTTTAATACTTGAGTCAGATCCGAGTAGTTTCAGGTTTAGTTGAAGACGGTTGGAGTTTCCAAAGGAGAGTTGGAGATCTTCATCATCGTATAGACATATTTTATTATCCACTGTATCTATTGTATTTGTTTTGTTACTATCAACATTTGTACGGGCATGTGTGATAACTATCCAGGCTGAATCTAGGTTAGACTCTAATATTGTATTTTAAAATTTTCCACTGTAAAAATTATTATTGAAATAATATATGTTATTCTATTCATGTGAGATTCTATTCTGTCTTTATTTTCTTTCTACCCTTAATGATCTGTCTTTTCATGCAATTTGAGTTACACATGTGTGGTTTATTGTCGATTCAAAAGATACGGAAAAATAGGCCATTACATTTGGTATCAAAGCCGAAGGTTAAGTGAGAACCTTGGATTTGTTGGGGTAAAGACTGGTTAGAGATACGGTTAGTAATACCCTAGAATGAGTGGCTCATTAGAGATAGGGTTAGTAACACCCTAGAATAATTTTGAGTGTATTATATCTGAGTATGTATTTGTTTTTGATATGGAAAATGTATTGTGTTGATTTATCGATTGAGCAGTTTATAAATTATGGTCGATATGGGAAGTACAATTGTATCGATAGGTATTTCTAAACTCTTAACAAGGCATATCAACACACTGATTTTGAAAATTGGCAAGTGAAATAATTTTACCTAGGATTATATTTTTGTATATAAAGTATATATTTTGATAAGTTGTGTAGTTAGAATTCACTTGTGATTAGAATTTCACAGTTTGACCATAAGATGTTTTGTAAAGATAATCGATAAGCAAGAAATCTGATAAGGTAATTCAGATCTTTAATATTTATGCCAAAATAATAAATTAAGAAATGATAATGCTAAGTTATTATCAAAAATTGATCAATTGTTTGATTTAAAAGTTTAAATACAAATATCTTGTAAAATAAGTTTCACGATTAGACTATAGTTGTTTGACAAAAAGATTTGTTTAAGGAATAAACATATATGATGAAAATGTATTTAAATAATAGAAAATAATTTTGTAAAAAGAATAATATAAAAGGAATGAGAATTTAAATTTCGAATAAAATAATTGTGGAAATTTAAATGAAGTTAATTAATATAAGATTATATTGAGTGAAAGATTATATGGCGACTGCAAACCCTAATAACCCTATGATTCCCGATTCTTCTGCCCCCGCAATTGATCCCAGCGATAACGAAGACAGATGGGTGGAAGTGAAACGTAAGGGGAAGGAGATGGTTAAAGAGGGAAGAAGCTTGTCGTTCGTAGAGATTCTACAGAAACCCCATAAGGCTATTCAAAACCCTAAATCATTTGTTGAGGCAATCGGCAATCAGGTTGAAATCAAAGGATCGGTTAACTATGTCGACCCAATAATTGAAGGATAAGAAATTTATCAGATTATAGATGAAGAAGATTACACAGAAGCTCAAAAAATATGGAAAAACTATATCTATATCTATATGGTAGGCAAGAGGCCATATGCTTTTTATCCGAGTGCCTATATAAAACGCATATGGAATCCAAAAGGAGCGTGGGATGTCTTTCCCAGAGATAATGGTTTCTTTCTTATAAAGTTTGAACAAGAAAAAGACTTTGATAAAGTTCTAAAAGGTGGTCCCTGGTTCATGGACAGCAAGCTAATCATATTGAAAAAATGGGAAGCTGAATTCAATTTTGAACGGGAAATGCTGTCATCTTATCCAGTTTGGATCAAATGCACAATCTCAATTTGGCACTCTGGAATACAAGATGTATCAGTAAATTAGACACTATGATTGGGAGACCATTGGACATCGATGAAAATGCAAGAAAGGTTAAAAGGATTAACTATGCTAGAGTCTTAGTTGAAATAAAGGCAGATAATGTCCTTCCAAAAACAGCTAAGGCTAAAAACAAACAGGGACATATATACACGTAGGTAATTAAGTATGAATTCATTCCCCATAGATGTAGTGCTTGCAAGTGTTTTGGTCATTCTATTTTACAATGTAATAACATAAAGGAGAAACCAGAACAAGTCTAGGTGGAGAACAACAAAATTCACATTTCAACTCCTATACATAATGCTTTCCCTTTTAACAACCCAAAAAATTCAGCAGCCACAAAAAATTACACATAAGAAGCTGCAGTTGGTCTATTAGTCAAGATGCCTTTAGTATTGAGGGCTCTGGATCAGAGCAAGCAATTCTTCCAGTTCTTGATCAAGTGGATGAATTTCAGTCTGCAGCAGATTCCGTTCATCCAGAGTCCTCTGTAGATCAATCCTACTGTTTGGAGAATGAATAGTTGCTCGATTCTCTGGAGGAAATCCAAAGGATGAACATACAGGTGGAGTCATCTGATGAAGACAGTGTAGAAGATGAAGAAGATCTTAGTAAATACACAGAAGTTAATAAGCACTATGAAAATCTGTTTAACAAGATAGGAGATATTGAGGCTTCAAAGAAAGCAACCGTTGGGAATGATCTGGTCACAAGGAGCAAATCCAACAAAATAAAATGACAGTACTTTGTTGGAATGTGAGAGGTCTATACAATGACACTCGTCAATTAGAGCACCACAACTTAAGGGCCTCCTATAGGCCATCTATAGTAGCATTATTGGAAAATAAATTTACTGAAGAAAGATTTGAAATGTTTAAATACCAAAAAGGAAACCAATGGAGCTCGGAACACAACAGCACTTAGCAACTAAAAGGAAGAATTCTTGTTTTATGGGACAATAATATTTGGATTGGAACTCTAATTGACAAGAAATAACAACAAATGACTATCTGTTTTAAAAACTTAGGAGGATTGGAAATTTACATTACTTTTGTCTATGCTAAAAACTTGGCTTCGGAAAGAAATAAATTATGGCAACAAATAATTGGTCACTCTCGACAAATTAAAGTGCCATGGCTAGTTATGGAAGATTTTAATGCAGTATTGAAAACAAGAGAAAAGAGAGGAGGAGTTACCCTGAAGGTGCCCAAGTTATGGAGTTCAATGACTGTGTGCTTGCAAGTGGATTATTTGAAACATTCCATACCGGCCTGCATTTCACATGGAAAAGTGGTGAGGCTAGAAAAGTAACTTCTACAATAGACAGAGCTATATGCAACTCAGATCTAATTAATAAAATCCCTGGCTTGCAAACAACAGTCCGTCCTGATTCCACCAGTGATCATTGTCCTTTACTTATTCAATTCAATAAAGAAAATAGTAGTCTCAAAGGAAAGCCATTTAGATATGCTAATCACTGGAAACAGTTAGAAGGATATAATGAAGCCTTAAACTTGGAAAACATTCTTCTTCCTTCGGAAACTACATGTATAAATTCATTATGATGCTTGAAACCATGAAGTATAGATTAAAGGAGTGGAAAGGAAGAGACCCAAGAATAAAGACATAATTATTAATACTCAAAATCAACTAGGGAATATCGAAGAGTCACTTGATATGGATTCTTTGAATGAGAACCTCAATACCTTATATTACCAAGTATAGGGAAAATTAAAGGAAGATCTCCACAAAAAAACTTTGGAAATCAAACAAAAAGCTAAAGAAAATTAGTTAACACAAGGAGATGAATGTACTAAGTTCTTTTACACCAAAATGTCTCAACGAACCCATTACAATAATCTTTTGAACTGCATGAATGAGGAAGGGAAAGTTGTGAATAACTTGAAGGAAATAGAAGACAATGCTTTATCCTACTTCATGGAATTATATAGTGGAAACCCAACACAAGAATTACCTGCTGTCCAATATAGAAGGCAGATCTCTCACGAAGGAAGCTCCATGCTTATAGCTTGGATTACTGAAAGGAAATTGTGGAGATCTATTCAATCCATTCATGTTGACTCCTGTCTTGGTCGAGATGGAATGGGGGCAGCTGTCTTTAAAGTGCACTGAATACACCTGAAAAATCCCATGCTATAAGCATATCAGGAAACTTTAGACAAAGACTAGTTTTTACAAGAAATAAATCATACTTTTATATCCTTAATTCCTAAAGTCAAAAAGCCAGAGAGGATGGAGGATTATAGGCCTATATCTTATTGCAATATTTCTTATAAGATTCTTAGTAAAAACATTTTCTCAAGACTAAATAAAGTGCTTTTACACTTAATTTACCAAATTCAAAATGCCTCTATAAAAGGAAGATACATATCTAAAAATTCACTCCCAGCATATGAGCTTATCAGAGACTTTAATAAACCAAGGGTAGATTAAATGTGTCTCAAAGTAAACTTACACAAAGCATATGATAAAGTGAATAGACATTTTGTTATACATATGCCTAAAGCTATGGGGGTTTCGAATAAACTATTAAAGCTGATGGTTTATTGTATTTCCACCCCAACCTTCTCAGTTCTTGTCAATGGTGTTCCTAAAGGATACATATCAAGCAACAAGGGAATAAGACATGGGGATCCTCTATCCCCATATCTGTTTGCAATTGCAACGAAGTGGTTCTCCTCCCAATTGGAAATAGTATGTCATCAAAATAATATAATCCCTATGCACAAAATGACACCAAAAGTAACTAATCTAATATATGCTGATGATCTTATCATGGTCATGAAAGCATCCACACATGCAATTGATACTCTCAAAGAAATCTTTCATAATTTAGAATTGTATGGAGGTTTGAAACTTAATGAAGGGAAAACAAAATGCTACTTTAACAAGTATTGTAAAGTCAGACAAAGATTATTCAGAAGAATAGGAGTCTCAGAAGGGGAACTACCAGTCAAATATTTGGTGATTCCACTGTCCATGAATACTATTACAGTAGAGAATGTGCTAAACTCACAGAGAGTGTTAGAGAGACATTACAAGGTTGGAGATCTAAATTATTATCTTTTGCTGGTAGGGTAGAGCTAGTTCAAACAGTGATCACATCTAAAGTCAGATTTTTGGCTTTAAACTTTCCAAATTCCAAATTTTTCCCTGGGTAAGATTAATTCAATTTGCGCAGATTTTATATGGAGGGGAAAATTACACAAAATAAGTTACAAAGATTTGTGCAAACCAAAGAAAGAAGGGGGAGTTGGATTAAAAGATCTCTTCGAATTTAAAAAGTTTATGGTATCAAGATGGCTTGGAATATATTATCTTCTGATAACTTATGGCCCAAGTGGATGAGAGCAATGTATATCAAAAATAATTTTTGGACAGATCCCATTAACAATAATGCATCAGTAATTTGGAAAAATATATTGAAATTCAGAGAAGAACTTAAACCCCTCATTGAAAGGAAAATAGCAAATGGTTCAAAAACATATCTTTGGAAAGACCCATGGTTTAACAATAAAAACTTGATTGAAAGAGTGGGATGGGAAGGTTTCTCAAAGTATGGTAGCCCTAGTTGTGCTGTTTCTAGCATTATTGAAGGAGGTAGGTGGAAATGTGAAAATCGGCTTATAACAAGGAACTTTCCTGAAGAGATTCATAGGATACCAATATATAGTGATAGAACTGATGATGAATGGTACATGAAAAACTCAAATAAAAGACAGTTCCTATTTCACAAAACATGGGAAGAGACTAGGAATAGACATCATAAGGTTGACTGGTATCCTATTGTCTGGAGCAAATCGATTAATCCTAAAATGGCTTATACTACTTATAAAGCCATCTTAGGCAGACTTCCAACTTAAGACCGACTACAGAAATGGGGGATAATCAAAGATACAACATGCAGTCTTTGCAGTGAAAAAGCTGAGAATCACGACCATTTGTTTTTTGATTGTACTTATACCAAATCTATATGGAGCATACAAAAAATGAAATGCATCTGCTCAAACGATGTTAAATCGCTGAAAGAAGAAATCTTTTACCTGAACAATAGGAGCAACGGTTCGAACCTGTTGTAAGAAGTACTCAAAATTAGCCTCAAAACTTCCATATGGCATATTTGGAGGGAAAGGAACCACAGGGCTTTCAACAACAAGAGAAAGGATTTCCAATTAGTGAATTTCCAAATCAATAGAGACGTGAATTTGATAATCAATCGGATTAACAAAAAGCAACTTACCAGCCTAACGGCACCAGAAAAACAACTGCTGGAGAGGCTGAAGTTAAAGGTAGATTGCACAGGAAATCTAAGAGGCTCTCAAGAGCCGCCATGAAGTAGAAGACTCGAGTTTATGTGATGGAAAAGGAAAGAGTTGAGTTTGCTGTCTGTAGTGATAATGTCGATTATTTTGTAACTAGGGCTTCGACCCGTTTATATTTTTGAGGTAATAAAACTATTAACCTATTTTTTTTTTAAAAAGATAAAAAGAATTTATAAAATAAGTTTTATAAAGTAATCTCAAAAGTATTTTGAAAATGGTATTATTTCAAATAAAAAGAGGTATTTTATGATAACTAATTCGATTAGCTCGAAAATAAACTAAATATGGGCAAGTGATGTTTTCAGATGACAAACACTTCTCTTAAGTATTGCTCTTCTTGTTAGGAGGATATATGATACTATTGGTAATACCCAGTTCCTTGGATTGTTTTGGAGTTACTCACTCTATATAATTTTCTTAAGTTAAAGAAATAATGTAAATCATTGATTAGTAATCTTTATAAAAGTGTGTAAACTAAAGATAAATTGGGATCGCTAATTGATAAGATAAAACAAAATTCTCGACGATTTTGGAAAGTTGAAAATTTCCAAATCATGCATAACTCAAAGCTAAGAAATTTTTGAAAACTTTTCGTAAAAGATTGAAATACTTTGAGTAAATGAAATAAGATAAGGACAATTTATAAATCTGATTTATAAAGAAAATTTAAGAGTTTGAGGATTTAAATATGGGTGGTTTTAAATTTGTTTTTCAAAGTTAGAAAATTAATAATAGTATTAAATAAGAAACAAGTTTTATAACTTATAAATTTGAGATATAGTAAATTACAACAAAATCTAAATTTGTTAGGAAAACGGATTTAAGTAAAACCAATTTGGAATTTGGGACTAATATATGCCCTTAGGATGTAAAGGCATATCATACAAATATAGATTTAAGCCATGAACTATCTATACAATTAAGTAAAACAACGACTCCTCAAAAAGGTAATTATAACCTAGAAAATGTTTTATTAATGAATTCCAGCATTAATTAAGAATTTGGACTTAAGTCTTTAAAATGTGATTGATTTACAAAAGTTATAAGTTGAAATAAACTTAAAATAATAGTTTTATAAAAAAAGTTTATGAAAATTAGAAAATATATATATATATATATATATATATATATATTATATGTAGATCATTTCGTCACACACGTTTTGATCTATGATTTGAGTACAGAACTTTGAAGTGTTTACACCGATCAAAAAAAGGATTTATCACTTGATTCTTGATGACGAATATTGATGAGGGTTTATGGTTAGGTACTTGAGTTTTCTATCATATTTGAAAGCTATGCAAGGAAAGCAAAGGTTCTGATCTAGAAGCCTAATGAGAGTCCGCACCAGAGGATCGAGGGATCGATAATAGTTTCATACCGATGATCTGTGTATATTATATGGAATTAATTTTGAAGATAAATGTTTTGGAAAAACTTTTGTTTGGGTAATTTTGAGGACGAAATTCTTTTAAGTATGAGAGAATGTAACGACCCGTAATTTCGCTACTTCGAAAAGGAGAGATTTCATTTGTTTTAAATTTAGAAAGGTTTAAAACTTAAATAAATAAGTTATATATAATAGATAATAATAGAGAAATTATTTATTCTTACAGTTGATGATTTAAAAGGTATAAATTTGAATTTTAGAACAAATCAACAAAAGTTAAGTTTTGTTAAAAATAAATAAATGCTTAAATAAATAGGTTTAAATATTTATTTAAAAATGATAAATTTTAATGAAAACATTTAATAAAGATAATAAAAGTATATTAAAATATTTAAATGTATGTTAATTAATGTTTTACAAAAATAACTAAATTTTGTCGCATTTTGTTAGTTGTACATACACTGTAAAATTAAAGATTTTGATATTATTTAAATATGATTTTAAAATTTAAAGAGACATGTTTTAATTATTTAAAGAACTAAAAGTTTCATTTTTAAATTTGGTTTACATAAATAAATAGTTTAACTAAAACGTCAAAATGTAACTGTGAAACATTTTGCCGAAAATCAACGTTTTGTCGATTAAAAGTACAAGTATTAATTAATTCACTAATTAAATTTACTTTTACTAAACATACTTAAAATTCTAGAATATAACAAAAAAAAGCAAGCACAAAAAGTCAAAAAAAGTACAAAAGTCAAAAAGTAAAATATCAAATTAAAGAAACATAATTACTACTTTCTTTACTTAGTATCTAAGTGAAAATGACATAAAGCAATGATTTGAATTGTGATGTTAAGTATTAAAAAAATAAGATTACTTTATAAGTAAGTAAGGATATTTTGGACTTTTTACAAAAATATTATTTTAATCCAAAAATTTTCTATAAATAAGACCACCATTCTTCCACTTTCTTTTACATATTTTTACATCTTCTTCTTCTTCCTTTCTCAAGCTTTCTAAAAGCTTCTCTAATGGCTCCTTCTCTTCCATTTCCTTACCAACTTTTTCAAAACCATATTAAACAAATTCAAAGCACCATCAAACTTTGCCGAAGACCTTAGAATACCATTATAACATGGTTAAGCATCTAAGAAGTAAAGAAACGTTGGAGGAAGAGGAAGAATAGATGGGGGCCGAACCTATGTAAGAGGAGGATCAAGTTCAAGGAGCTTCGGAGCGAGAAAAAGAGAAGGAAATGCTGCCGGGATCAAAAGGAAAGTCTATGGAAAAGATTTGATGAAGATAAAAGGAAATAGTAAAGTGTTGGATGATATGAATGTTGGCAGGAAATGAACAATTTGATTAAAGGTGAGTACTCATGCTTACAAATTAATCCATAACTTATTTCAAGTATAATGATTGAAAAGTTTAAATATGTTGAATGATTAAATTTTTGATAACTTGGTTGCAAAATTGGTTGATTATATGATTGTTTATGTGGTTGATAACTGGTTTGGTAAATGATAAGAGAAATGATTAGTAATTAACCATGGTTTATTAAACGAGAGTTAGATCCAAAATAATATGTATATGGAAGTTATTTAGCCTTTTAATGATTTGTTAAAATAGTTTAAATGTGTTTTAAAACAAATTCAAAGTGTTTCGGACAAGTTTCGAAGCAATTCATAAAATTGGTCAAAATCGAGCTCGTCGCGTAGCGGCAATTCGTAAATTTCGACCCGTAACTTTAAATTGGTGTAGAGAATGATTTATAGGTCGAATTTCTTCGAAATAAAAATTATTTGGTTCACAATGATAATAGTTTACCAACGAAGAAAAAAAAATAAAATTTCATTAAATAGATTCTGAAATATATCCAAACCAATTTTCTAAAAGCATAGCTGTTTTGCAGTTCGGAATCTAGAAAAGGATTTCTTTTAAAAAAGATATTTTTAAATGTTCTAAAAATATGAAATAAATTTGATATATATATTAAAATGTTTTAAAATAGATTTGGAATGGAAAATATGAATTTTCAAATACTAAAAAGTTGTTTAAATCAAATAAGCTTATATAGCACTTTTATGCTGCGAATTCTATAACCTTTTGAGTATGAGTTTAAAATTAACAATTCTTTCTTAAATCTTTGGGGAATGATTTTAAAAAGAATAATTAAGTAATTTAAAGATGATTTGGAAGTCTTAATAAGAGTTTGAATAAATGGTTAAGAGAAATTATTTATAACAAAACAAAAAGTGAAGAATATTGAATGTAATAACAAACTGAGTATGCGGAAACGACTAGCACGTTTGTCCCACTCACGAGATCTGAAAAGATAAAACAAGGTGTTTAACTGAGGTTAGGGATGGAGCAACCAGTGCCCTGAACTTACCTGGCCTATGTTTTCTCTTTTTAGACGAGGGGTGGAATAGATCGAAAGGAAAGCGCGGATACTCTAAAAGATCATATTTAAGTTTTTCCAAAGTAAAAGAAAAGAAACAAATCTTTTGAATGTTAATTAACCACTTAACTTCTTTTATTCGATGATTGGTATGAAGGAACCAGGTTCGAATTTGCGTGATTCCTTTTCAAAGAACCGGGATCAGATTTGGGTGATTCTTATCCGAAAATCACTTCAAACTAATTTTTAATACCCTATATGAAATTAACGTCTTTTTATCGATGATTAGCACGAAGGAACCGGGATTGGATTTGGGTGATTCCTATCCAAAAATCACTTCAAACTAATTTACGAAACCCCATATGAAATTAACATCTTTTTATCGATAATTAGCACGACGAAAACCGAGATCGGATCTGGGTGATTTCTCTCCGAAAACGCCTTCAAACTAATTTTCGAAATAAAACATAATAAAGACAAAGATCTTCATGATGTAGGATTACTTTCCATTAATCCCTAGAGGTGAAATTTACCATACTTGAAGTGGCATTAGTGCTCTGTTATGAAAGTTTTCGATTTATAAGAATATGATTTGAAGTTAAGAAAGAAATCTTTGATTTAGATTTAGTGAATGATTTGGAAAGCTTTTCCCAAGTAAAAGAGAAAATGATGTGGAATTATTCCAGGATTTAAGAATGGTTTAATAAATCAAATGATTTGATAAATGTGGCTTATTGATTCCTTATACTCTTGAAAAGATAATAGAACAAATTGAAATAATATATCTAAGAAAGATATTTAATTTAAATAAAAGATGAAGTAATTGATTGATGATTGATATCCACATATGAACTTAACATCTTTTAACGCGATGTTTGGCTTCGAAGGAACCAGAGTTTGGCTTGGATGATTCCTATCCGGAAACCACTTCGACCAATGTATACGTTCGAATGTGCAGATTTGTTGAAGATGATTATTATTGAAGACCGTGGATCTTCATAGCATAAGGATAGTTTGTTCAACATGCTCTGTGTAGCTCACATTATAGAGTTATTTATACAGTGGTCTCTTCGTTGCGTAGATTTTTCGGATTGCAAGGACTACTTGCTACTAGTGGTAGTAGGAGAGTACCTTTGGTTTTGTTCAGTCCCAGAATGAACTTGTATGGAAGAATGTCTGACATTGCATTTTCGAGACACAACGTTTGATTTTTACAAATGCACATCTGCTTGGTGGTGGAGAAGGCAACTTCTCTTAGCTAAAAACCCTTCTCTGAGACATACGAGCTCAGAGGTTGTATGCTTGTTGGAGTCAAATAGTGATCAAAGGAATGGCAGTATGGCATTCAAAGTGGAACCTGTTATGATCAAAGCGTGGTTTTGTATGAAAAGCGTGGCTTTGAAGAAATTGAGCATAGCCTCACGAGTCTCACACACTGGTTATGATGGGATACTATGTAGTCTAGTGGAAGCATATTCGGAATAAATGAGTGTGCATGGTGGTGTCCAATACATTGGGCCCTTTGGGGATACGTCCCTCAAGGCATTTATTGCCCCATTGGGATAAAGTGGTTAGTTTGAGAAAAGCAGGGAATACCGGTTATCAGTTGTAGTGTAGCAAGTATAACTCCAAGTGACTAGTTTGAGAAAAGCGATTAAGGCACCGTGGGAACTATGTTTGTTATGCGTGGATCGGAGAAAAGGCCACTAGTTCCCTATCATATTGGAAATTCAAATCCAATATGAGATTTACGGTTTTGATTGTATTTCTAAAATAGTTGTAATGACTTGCAAACATTTTAGCTACCCCTTTTGTTATTATATATTTTGTTCAGTATATTCTGTTGACCTAGTACGAATATATTACCTTAGACTTAGTCCAGATATTGATACCTTATTTGAATAAGTTTATTTGAAAAGTGTTTTCAAAGAATGTCATTAAAAATAATATTAAGTGTATTTCAGTATAAAATTGTTTTGGCTATCATAAGGTAAAAAAACTCGTCCGTGTTTATGTGTAGGCGTGGTCTTATGCGATACCCTTCTTTTCAAAGGTTTTGATAGCATAATCATTTTAAATTTTGAGTATCTCAGCTGGTTTATCAAGCCTGATCCGGTTATTTTGAATACTCGGGTCAGATCCGAGTAGTTTTAGGTTTAGTTGAAGATGGTTGGAGTTTCCTGAGGAGAGATGGAGATCTTCATCATCGTATGGACGTATTCTATTATCCGCTGCACCTATTGTGTTTGTTTTGTTATTTGTCAGCACTTGTAAGGGAAGGTGTTATAACTGTCCAGGCTGAATCTAGGTTAGACTCTGATATTGTATTTTAAAATTTTCCGCTGCAAGATTATTATTGAAATAATACATGTTATTCCATTCGTGTGAGACTCTGTTCTGTCTTTATTTTCTTTCTATCCTTAATGATCTGTCTTTTCGTGCAATTTGAGTTAGACATGTGTGGTTTATTGTCGATTCAAAGGGTATGGGAAACGGGCCATTAGATAGACCTAAAGCCTGTTAATCCAAACCTGATTGGGATATTTATAAAGAGGGAGAGAAAAGTAGTGGGTACTGTGATGAGTGGATGGGTATATATACAATATAATATATTCTATTTATTTTCTCAAATAAATCACCATACATTTGGAGCTCGAACGATCACATCGCTCATCAGATCGCTATGAAACTTGTCGGCGCACATCACCACTTTTTCTAGTCCCGATGGTACAAATTTCATCGCCATCCAAGACGTTGCCCCTAGATGATATCTTCACGTATTTCAAGGTCATTTTAGCCATCAGACTACTTAATTCCAAAAATTCTTCAACCGGGTATCTTAAAATGAAGTCCTTATCCTAAATTCACATGTCATCAGTCGAGATCTCACTAGACCCGACTATGCACATATTTTATACAACACATATAACAATGCGTAAATCTTAAAAACACCATGACTCTAAATATTGCGGTATTTATACTCTTTTTGATTCAAAATGCTAATCTAGACTCATTAGAAATGGTCTCGAGTCCTAATTTGATTATATGTGAAAAAAAATCAGATTTTTGGACCTTCAATGAATGAATTTTCCTATATTTAAGTTAATTATTTAAATATCCAATCATTGAAAAAAATTGTGGGTTGTTACATTCTCCTTTTCTTAAAGGAATTTTGTACAAGTATGACAATGGAACCCGGGGACCCTAAATTTCCAAGCCTTTGCTTCAAAAAATTGCTATAGTTCTACCCTTATATGGCTAGTGTTACGGGAACTTCCAAAGCACATACAACCCCTAATCCATGGGATTCTAAAGCTCCTCCTGCTTCAGTAAAATTCGATAGCACCTCCTTTGTGCACCTAGTTCCCAAAAAAATCCCAAAACAACACACACACATATGCACACACACACACACACACAAGAAAACACATCTCATATCTATGACATCCCATATTTGAGGCATCTCATTTCAGAGGATATACAAGCATGCATATCCATACCATCTACACTACAGATCTTACATACCTCTTTCACAGCAAGAGCATGCAATTTAGATGTGAATCTGAGTGAATTAGCATCTTAGTAGCGCATAACTACTTCCATGTACCTAATCATATACTCGTTGTTGAGGATTAAACATAATTGCAATATTAAACCATGGCTTTACACATGCTAAATCATATATAGCAATTGTCTCAAATAGAAATGCTATATCAAACCATGAAACAAGCGTCTTAAATAAATATGTTACAACTAATTGCGCAATAACAAATCCAATGTAACAAGCATCTTTAAGTAACATGAATCTCTGGCAAACATGTTATCATTGAAAACTGTAAGCACACTTATAAAATACAAGCAACAACAAAGCAAGCTCTAAAGTATGCTTTCATACATTTTAACAAGAAAAAAAATAAAACAAAATTTTTCTTCAAGAATTGATGGTATACCAATATAAAACTCCATCGAACATGGACAAGCTTAACGTCATTGATCTTAAGCCATATGGCCATATTATCAAAAATGAATAGGCCTCGAGGTCCATAGCCACATTCAGTTCACTTTCACCTTCTCTAGTCGACTCATCACTACAACGTCAATAGAATTGTACTAAAACT
This sequence comes from Allium cepa, assembly GCA_030765085.1. NCBI lineage: Eukaryota > Viridiplantae > Streptophyta > Magnoliopsida > Asparagales > Amaryllidaceae > Allium > Allium cepa. The sequence goes on along the minus strand of CM060934.1, from coordinate 948,348,804 downwards.
TAATTCACAAAATACATCATGCACTCCTTTGGAATAGGAAAATTAATGTTAATATGCTAGAAATAACAATCAATCAACAAAAATAAAAAATCAATTAATAATCAAGCAACAAGCACTTAAGGATCAACAAAAATCAATCAACAAAAACAAACAATCAATCAATCAATAATCAAGCAACAACAAGCAATCAAGAAGCAACAAAAATAACTAATAATTACCATACAAATAACCAGTCATTCAAAAGGAGTCCGTAAACATAGGCACAATAATCAATAACAGTCATAGCATGTAAGTCAAGGTGTAAACTCTGATGAGTATGTTTGGCATTCAAGATGACCCGAATGCCTAAGTGGTGCAACTCCTTTCATGGATACAATATGTAATAACCCGTAATTTATCTCCTTTAAATTATGAATATTTAATGTAATTTTAAACAATCAATAAATGGATTTTATAACTCAAATAAAAATCTTTTAAATAATAACTAGTGATGATGGAATGGTTTTCAAAATTTATTTCAAAAAGTATTTAGTTCGAAGAAAAATCGAAAATGTGATTGGAAATCATTTTTTGAATTTTCTACTTCGTCGTTTAAAAGTTGTCCAAAATGTTGTGAACACTTTAGCCTACACATAAATAAACACTGATAAACAAATCATGATTAGAAATGGTATTACATGTTCATATATAACTTAAATATATTAAAATTTTGATGTGACTTTTTATGATAGTAGAATAAATATAAAAAGGTGTTTAAAAAAGAATAGACACCTTATGATATACAAAGTACACCAGATATAAATGCATGTTGTCTTAGAAAATGAGGGGAGGGGGACTAAGTCACGTGAGCAAGGAGGGAGGGGGACATGAGTGGTGATGTGGCACGAAGGTAGTGGAGGTTATATATTTAAGGTTGACTTGGTAATTTAATTAACCCTCCTTACATATATACAAATCTCTAAATTTTAGTTTCACTTTCTCATTTTATTTTCACTTTTAAGAACTTTCTCTAAGATCTTAAGGAAACTTCTCGGCTTCCATGAATTTCTAAAATCTAAAAACCTTAGTTTCATCCACTTTTAAAACTCTTAAATCTTGTTTAAAAGCTTTCCATTCACTTCTATAATAATTCTTTCACAAAACAAATCCACATACCCCTCATCCGCTCTTGGCTGAGCCACACACACCCTAGGACAAACCATATTGCCCTCTAGTCCATAAAAATTCAAGTCTTTTCAAAGCAAAATTAAGATCTAAGGTCGATCCAAGATTTAGCAAAAGTTCGGTTTGATTTGTGGACATTTCGGTGAGTAAGGCTCGTTTTATTTAAACTAAAGTTTGAACTCTATTTCCTTCACATTATTGTCACAATTTTAGTTACTTGATTATGTATGTGTGGTTGTAATGTTTGTGACTTGGTTTGTGGGTTAGAAACATGATTCCTTTAGTAGTTAGTAAGCACTTAAAATTAGTTGTGAAGTTCGAAGTAAAATTGTATAAGTGATGCCTTCTTTATGTCCATTAATATTTTTTACCTTGTTTTTATGCCATTCTTATGTTTTTCGATGTGATGCTTGGATGTAAATCAAATGACATGAAAGTAGTTATAGAAGTATTCGCATAGCGACTATTAATACACCATCTCTTCGAAACCTTTTGGTTTATTCTCGAGCTTGGGTTTTTTACTAAGTTAGTTAAGTTTTTGAATGATGATGGATTTAAAATTAACTAACTATTTTAAAAATGATTTTCAAATTTAATCAATTATTTTAATTAACGAGGATTAAGGCAAATTAATTAACTTAATAATGATGTGTTAGAATTTATAAATTGCTTTGTTAATGATACTTAACTTAATTAATCATTTTGCCTACTGATGTTTAAGGTTAATTATTCATTTAGTAATGATGGATTAAAGTTAATTAATCATTTTAGTTAATGGTATTTAAACTTAATTAACCCTTTGTAATTAATGACTTCTATATTTAATTGATTAATTCAAATTTATTTAATATTTTCCTTTAATAATGTTTTAAATTAATCATTTTTAATTAAGGTCATTTAAAATTTATTAATTAATTTAATTTATAATATTTAAAAAATTTATAATTAATTTAATGTTGTTTTTTAAAAAGCGTTAACCCCTTTAACTAGTGGAATTTAAAGTTAATTAATCAAATTGACTAACAAAGTTTTAAGATAAATAAACTACTCTTATTAATGATAGTTAAAGCCATTTAATCAATATAATAATGATGTTTTATATTATTAAATCCTTTTTATAATGGTGTTTTGAAGTTAATTAACCACTTTAACAAAGTTGTTTAAAGTTAATACTTTAATGTGAAGCTCAAGCATGAATTCGGCTTTAAAAGTAAAAGTTTGATTCATTATGGAAGTGAATTAATTTCCCTAAAGTGGTATAACTTATATGGAAAGCATTTAGCTATATGCTTATGACCAAATGTCGAACAGGGAGACTCATCTCTATCCCGAAGGTTAAGAATGTACACTGAGACATGACTTTGAGGTAACACTTCCTTAACTTTCTAGAATCATTATTACCCAAGGGATCATACAGTTTAAAATCGATGACCGATGATGGGGAAACAAGATTTAATTTCCATATATGATCATTTTTTATCTTCCATCGGTTTGTCGACTATTGATTACCTCGGCCTTCTTTATTTTCGTCACTCTAAGACGATGAGTTGCTCATTTGAGCTTTGTTATCCTTTGTCGAGAATGACTATAACCAAAGAACGAGTGGACGTCAAGCTATATGGGGTTGCTCCCATTAGAGTTTTTTTGCACCTACTCTAGATTAGATTCAGTTTAGCACATAGTGGTGTGAAATAATCGTATACTCGGTAAGGTTGGCAGGGTTCGGCTTGTACATTTCCAAGGGCTATCGTTTTCCCCAAGTATATTTCTAGATGTATACTTTCGATAAGGGGGCACACCCTCCTAGTCATTATTGGATAGTTCCTTTTTTCTTGTTGATTCGAACCTTCGAATTTGTTTTCCTTAATTGCATTGAGAAGAGTCTAGCACTCTTAGCGATGTTTAGTTCTTTATATCTATTCTTTATTTTTGGATGTTGTTCTTATAAGAGGAAAGCCATTCCATGTTTGGAAGCATATTCTTATGTTGTTTTTTAATTGCACCTATTGTTTTAGATTTTTACTCATACCAGATATATTCTTTGGCCCGAGTTGTTTGTTTCCCTAAACTCTCGGGTACTCATTTTTATTTGAGTAGTCCAAGAGTCTTTTATGGACTCTTTTGAAGACGATGTCTGAGTAGGAGACCTTTATCGATTTAATTGTCTATTTCCGCTGTTTGTTTAAATCATGTAAGTGTATTTTTGTTTTAGCATGTATAAAGGCAGGTTGTTATAACTGCCAAAGCTGATGGTAGTACTTTTGTGTAATTCTGATAACTCCATGTTAGGGAGTAACCTTATGTACTATTTTACTGTTATGTTCTATTTAACAGTTTCATTCTGAGATTTTCCATTTTGTTCTTTTATTTTCACCCCACGACAATCCATTTTTCAGATGCTTGGGCAATGGCACCGAATACAGTGGATGTATTAAGTATCTTTCCTAGAAGTCAGAAGGTGGGTCGTCATAGTTGATATCAGAGCTTCGGTTGAGCGAACACCTTAGCCTGATTAGCATAGAACTCATTAGAGATAGGGTGAGAAGATCCCTAAAATGAGTTAATCTTATAAGTGCATTTGTATCACCCATCCTAAAGTCTCATTTTAGATCCTTTAGTGTTGTTTCCTTTAAATCATTTTGGTCCAATCTTTGTATTCTAATAGTACCTATCATTGTTCAGTTAATTGAAAATGAGTAAAAGAAGAAGAGAAAGAGGATATGGAACCAACACGACTACAAATGGCAGAGCTACTAGAAATGAGCTAGCTATAGAGCCTGTAGAAGAAGCAGTAGTACAAGTTCAACTGCCTCATATATCTGCCACCCTATGCAAAAATTATAACACTTTAGGTGGTAAACAATTCTTTGGAACTGAAGATATTCTTAGAGTTCGGACATGGCTCCGCTCTTGTGAAAGGATATCTAGGAATCTTCAGTTAGAGGATGCAAGGAAGCGATTGTTGGCATCGCGACGGCTCCATAAGTTAACAATGGATTGGTGGGATTCAGTGATAGTTAGTATCCCATATGAAGATTTTTCTTGGGCTTGGTTTAGGTTTTCAAAGCTCAGTTTATTCCGAAAACAGGAAGGACATCGTTAAGGAGTTTCATGGATTTGAAGCAAGGTGATATGATAGGGCGCGGTATGAGCATATATTTAATGCTTTGTCTTGCTTCGGTCCAGGATTGATAGTCATAGCACTCAAAAAGAACGAGATGATTATAGAAGGACCGCGGGTAGAATCTCATCGTTAGATGACCAATCATGCTAATGACACCTTTACCAATCTTTTGAATATGGCTTTGAGCTCCGAAGCTCTAGATATTAAGCAAGGTTTCTAGAAAGGCGTAGTGCGAGTAGTTAGTGCCCAACCTTTATCAATTATCCGGTTACAAATAAACCAAATTTCAAGTGCAAGTTTAAGGGAAAGAAGCACCGGGTTGGAAAGAAACCCGGAGAGTAGCTCCAGCACATAAGAAGTAGCTCAACTTTGCATACATCCTTTTTTATAGTGCAACAAATGGGCTACTTTGCAAATCAGTGCACAGACATCCCTAGTGAACCAGTCTACTACAATTGTCACAAGAAAGGACATATGGGGATTAAGTGTACTTTTTCCCAAGAAGGAATCGCAAGGGCAAGCTTTTGCTATTGAGGAGATACCGGATACTTCTATGGATAAAAAGGGAAAGCGGCTATTGTAAGGTAGATTATTCAATTTTGATATTCCCACTAGAGTATTATTCAACACGGGTGCTTCCCATAGTTTTATTTTATATGACCCAATGAACTAATTAAACCTTAGGTACGCTATTCTAAATAACAACTACTCTTTGTGTGTCGAACTCAATTAGGGTCCAACGAATCCTAACACCATGTGTCTAAATGTGCCTATTTCTTGTCGAAATCGACACTTTTCTTCTGACTTATTCGTTATTAGTTCATGGGTTTTGGGGTATTTTTGGTTATGGACTGTGTTAAGAGAATAGTCATAGTAAAGGATGCAGTAGGAAGAAGAAGCATTGATATATCTTGTGAGAGGCCTAATGAGTTAATGAGTAGTATCCTCTGTTCACTCGAAGTACCCAAAGAGGAGATAAGAGATATATCGATTGTTCGGGATTTAAAGGATATTTTTGATGAAGTGCAAGGGTTGCCTCCTCACCGTGAAGTGGAGTTCTGTATTGATTTAATTCCAAGAACTATATTGTAATGACCCACTTCTCCGTATGGTTTAAGCTGATAATAAAACACATATGTCCAACCCAAATCGAATAGAAAGGCGGATTGTTAGGGTAAAGAAAGAAGAAATAATATAAGAAGAGAACTAAAACAACACAGTATCTCATAGCAGAGTGAATAATATATAATATACAACAAATTGTTGCACACAAAAAAGTGTGATATACATATATGTAGACATTGCGGTCCTCACAATTGCTGGCAACAATGAATGCAGCAGAAAAATACAACAACGAATGCAGCGGAAAAATACAACCTGTCCTCATAGTTGCTGATAAAAACAACAATGAATGCAGCGAAAACATAACCGTGTATGTGAATACGTCTCTGGCCCTCCAGCTCATCTCTTGAAGCTCCAAAGGATCCAAACTAAATTTGTAAATATACCTGGCCTGACCCGAGCATTATAATAAAATAACACCCGAGTCAATTTGGAAAACTAGCATGAGAAAACACATCCAACTAGATTTTAAAGCTATAAAAAAACCTTTAAAATCAAAAGTACATTGTAAGACCACACCTCACATAAACACAGACGAGTTTTTACCTGAAAAGCGGCTATCCAAATATGGGAACATAAATAGAACAATCCAAACCAGAAATATAAACACATACCTATTTGTCGGGCAACCAACTTTTTTTATGAAACCAAAAGCATCAACCAGCTTTTGTTTCCATACGTGCGCCTTAACAATAATATTCAACCAAATAATTTTCAATTCCTAACATCCATAGTGTAAAATTTATACGTTTGCCCATATGGTGTACATTTACCATCCATACACAATACCGAATTTGATTGCTTGCCCATTCACACAATTTCACTTCTGAACTAGGATTGCCCACTCGATTCCCTAGTGCAGACTCCGATCCGATTCCTTGCTTAGAAACCTTCATCCTCCTTACATAGCTATATATTATGATAGAGAACTTTAGGATCAAATTAAAAATCTATATCTATTGTTCGCCGTCAAAACTTCGAGTGAAAAATCCCAACTCGAACTAGTGTAATTCACCTCGAAATCATGTGCTCGAAACTGGATCAAACCATTATGCAAATAAATAATATACGTACAACTTATATATTTATTCCAATTGGTTTATTAACTATACCAATTTCCTTTTTATTCACATTCATTATCACTTACTATAATTCCTTTGATACTAATTTCACTTATGAACCATTTCATAAAATCCATTTTAGAAAACCCTTTTCATTAACTTCGCTTAAGTTAAATCTCATCTTATAGCTTAATTCAAAAAAATTATACTTATGTTATTTCAAAAAAATTAAAATTTAAGTTTATACCCATTTCAAAATCCATAACTTTCCCTTTTAAAGCACTTACATATTTAAGTTATTTATAAACATTTTATAAAGCACACTTATGTTTATTATCCACTTTAACTCAAGTTCATACTAATATGATACCCTTCTATACCCTAAACAATATATATATATATATACACACACACACACACATAATATATTTTACCTTACTAAACCAAAATATTTAAACATTTTAAAATTTGGTTTACCATTCCATTTTCTCAAATTTATAAGTTATAAAAACTTATTGTTTTATATTTCCATTGAACGCTTAGCTTAGGATTCACTATCATTTGGGAGTTTTCCAACTATCCAAAATCGTCAGAAATACATTTTATTTTTATAAATGAACAATTCCAAACAACACCTCAAAATGAGATGCACAACCCAAACTACCCTATTGAATATGATAAATGAGTCTGTAATATCACTTAACTGAAAATCCAAAATTTTAATCACCCGGTTTTATTTCAAATTATTTTGAAATAATAATAAAACACAAATCTTCTTTTGCATAAAAAATCATACTTCTGTAACTTTAAACAAAATTGTATTACCCACACAAAACCTTTCTAGTAAATTACTTATGGTAGCAATCTGTGACTTGGAAACTCGAAAATGAATTTCGGTGATGCTGCAGTCATCAACAGAAATTATTTCCCAGTGATTGAAGTGAGTACAGTGCTTTTTATCTCCTTTTAAATTCTTATAAACTATTTTTATCAAAAATACTTCCATCCAAAATAATACTATTATTATTTTCTCAACAATTTTGAAAAATAATTTTCAAAATCAGTGGGTTTTAAATTCTCAAATTCTCAACTTTTAAATCCCTTTTTGCTTATAAACAATACTTTATAAACCACATTTTATAAATTTTGTTTTTTATATAAGATCACTTCTCAATTGGTTATCTTTGTCCAAATTATAATAATAAACCTTTATTAAAGTACAGAAAAATGATAATAAATGAACAATATCATCTCCTAACAACCAAATACTCCATATTATCTATAATTTTTGAAAATGACTCTTTTGTATATAAACTATAATTTAGGTGAAATTATTTCATTTACCTAATTTCAAAACAATATTGTGTCAGTTTATCGTGTTCAAGTGTTTAGAAACCTCTATCGATATAATTATACACTCTGTATCAACCAGAGTTCATAGGCCACTTAACTGATAAATCAACACAATATATAACATTTTATAACCACTAACAAATATGTGTGCGCGCACACATACACACACACACACATATATATGTAACGCTCAGCACATTCTAGGGTGCCGCTGACCCTATCTCTAATGAGTTAATCCCAACAAAGCCAAGGTTCTCGCTTAACCTTGTGCTCTGATACAACGCGGTGACGACCCACTTTTCCATATGGTTTAAGCTGACAATAAACCATATATGTCCAACTCAAATCGAACAAAAAGGCAGATTGTTAGGGGAAAGAAAGAAGAAAGATGAAAAGAAGAGAACTAAAATAACAAAGAATCTCACAGCGGAACAAATAATCTATAATATACAACAAATCTTTGCACAAAGAAAAATGTAATACACACACACATACAAACATCAATCAGAATATACCAACCTATTTCAGCCTGGACAGTTATAACAACTTGTCCTCACAATTACTGATAAATACAACAATGAATGCCGAGGAAAAATAACCATGTACGTGAATACATCTCTGGGCCTCTAGCTTGTCTCCTAAAGCTCCAAGGCATCCAAACTAAATCTATAAATATACTTGGTCTGAGCTGAGCATTATATTAAAATAACACCCGGGTCGGTCTAAAAAACTAACGTGAGAAAACACACCCAACTGGATTTTAAAATTATAAAAAACCTTTAAAATCAAAAGTACCTCGTAAGACCATGCCGCACATAAACACGAATGGGTTTTTACCTTACGATAACCAAACCATTTCATATGAAATTCCCTGATATTATTATACTGTCTGAGATACAAATACTTATTGATCATAGCCAACATTGTTACATTAATTAAATTCCAGCATAATAGTTATACAACTAAAACTGTAAAGGCTCGTATTGGAGAATGAATTTCATACGGTGACAAGGTAAGGAACTACCTTTTGATGGTACATCCCTGGATAAAATGCATTAGGGTCTGACAAGAACATCTTGTACCCCTACCACACAGGACTGGCCTACCACTTGACTTGTGATCACCCCACTTTTGGGCGCCGAAGCATACATGAGTAGATAATAATTGATCAAGATTTGGGATGACCATACCCTGATGGGAGTGACCCATATAGCCTTGTTGCATTCTCGATTTTTTCCATTTCCCGGTTGATGAGGCTTGAGGATATGTTTTACCTCTTTTTGAATAGCAAAACCCACTTGGATTGCTAATACTAACCTCTAGCCAACAATGCAATGCCAACTTTCATCAATAAGAGTTCATTCTAGGACTAAACGAAACCAAATGCACTACTTCTACTACATTAATTTTGGAATTACCCTCAGGATCAGTAGTAATAGCCATTGCACTTCAAAACTCCATCTTTGATTCCATACTCTTCAAGATGTTTTCAGTTCGAAATGCTTGAGTTGGATCGAAGTGGTTTTCATATAACATATCTGATCCTGGTCTCTTTGAAACAACTTTATATAATCTCGGTAAACTCAACCTCAGTTCTTTAAGAAATAAACAGACATAAACAAGAGCGAAGTTCACCTCCTAACCGTTTGTGGATGGATTTTCTTATCAACTTTCCAGAAAGAATGAAACGAGTTTATATGTACAATATAGCACCGCTGATGGTAACTATACTATATATTCTCATTTTCCCTCGATATTTTCTAGTTATAATTTTGTCCAAATTTGATAGTCGGTTATTTAACTATCAAATAATCAAACAATTCATCCATAGATTTTATTTCTTAAGGGAAATACACTGTTTAAGCATAAAGCAACTCTGGCCTTTAAATTAACCTTTTCATTAATTTAAAAATACTTTGGAAAAATTTATATACTTATCTCAATGTTACAAGTATATCTACAATCTTAAGAAAAGATTCTTACTTCAAATTCCACTTCATCTTGGGTTATAACTAAGTCATTTATAACAGAGACGATAATTATTAAGTAGGGGAAAGAATATTCCCTACCATCATAATTAAGAAGGTCAATTCAAGAAACCAAATACCTGTTATAAATATATTTTTTATAAAAATTCCTTTTTGTGAATATGAACTGAAAATTCATTTATAAAGTTTCTTTCCAAAATCTTATTTATAAATATTAAAACACATTTCCTATGTCTTAATAAATTTCCAAATCTAATTTAACAACTTCATAAACTCATCAATTATTTCATTTCTGAAATCTATCTTATTTATAAACTTATTTTACTACAAAACCTTTCGTAAACTAATTCTATAAATTTTCATTTTATCTGTAATTCTTTTATAAACTCCTAATTTTTTTGTAAAGCCCCTTTGATAATTTTCCAAATAGAATTTACAAAACTCCTTTTTAAATCAAAGTCCCACAATATAATTATAAAACTGGTTAGTTTTCATAACATGACCATTTCCTCAATTTTCAATAAATTCCTAAGTGGAATTTATCTTTAACATTTACCAAATAACATTGATTTCCTTTTTAAAAGATATTACTTAAGGAAACATTTATTTTATTTATGTAAACACTTTCATAAATATATTCTTCACCTTTAAAACAAGATTTAGACATTGACAACATTTTATACAAATAGTTCGCAAATATTATTTCAATTTTCAATCTTATAAAACCCTCAAAATTCCCTTTAAAATATAGATAACCCCTTTAAATTTCCTTCTTAAAAATAAATATTTATTATAATAATATTTTTTATAAAAACAATACTTTTAAAATAATTATTTAAAAGCACTTACTTAAGAATATATATTAGATTAGAAATAATAAAGCTAAAAAACTCTGAAATAGAATAGAAAAGTTTTTGAAAAATCTTTTAATTTAAAGTATTATAGAAATTCTAAAAACAGTCAAATTTGAAATTATTTCCAATCGGGAATCATTAACAAACCACATTCATAATTTACAGTATTTCAAAAATACTATATTTAGGTCCATAGTCACTATAACACTTAAAAAATGCTATTACTATCTAATTTAACTAAAAAGGGTTCAATTTTCACATATGTCGATGTCACATCCAGAATGACCAACAATCAAATTCAACATCTAATAATTCGTTTACGGGGATATAACCGAACATAAACAACAGGAATATATGGCAGTTATAATTTACTATTGTAAGGAATCCGGATTTCCCAACACATTTTACTGTTATTTCAATTTTTAACTGTCAATTGCTTTTAACATATATTCTAACCAAACAGCCCATAATTTCACCCAAACACAAACAATAAAATTTTTATCTACTATATAGCACACTAATAAATCAGAAATGTGAGTTATAATCACAAAAATTCTAGTTATTGCCGAAGCATTCGGGTTTGGAACTAGTCCAAATTTCAACTTGCACCAAATTGGAGCAAACTAGCTCCATCGCGAAGCTTTCGACATTACAAACGCAACGCAAAAATCTGTATCTCGATTGGGCCTCGTATGGACAAGTTACTCAAATTTTTATTTATCGATTTCGATAATTTAATTAAATTACTAATAACATCATTAACAATTTAATTACCCATGTAAACGCTTAAATCCCTTCTCCCTCATCATCTCTTCCCTCCATAAACAAGACTCCTGTACACGCCAGACATGGTCGTGCATGCCTCGCCTATGATATGGAGCTCCGGACCTCCGAATGATGCTCCAACTTCACCATCACATTTCTCCTCTCGAGCCCGATCCATAGGCACTCGTGACAACGCCTCCTTCCCAGTCCGACCACGACCCCAAGCTCAAACCTGCGATACCCATCAAGTTGCTCTCCCACAACGTGAACCGCACCCTTCCAAATTAATGCAATTGACTCTCCTTAGCTCGAAAAATACGAATCCACACTCCACGTTGCCTATCTCTTCCCTGATCGGTCCCAATTCAGAGCCCTAGCTATGCCTTAAACTGTTAATCACTCATATCATCACTGCAACCCCTCAAAATAGCATAGAGATGGAGATCTCTATCTCACAAGCTTAAAAATACTTGCTTTCAATTTTTAAGAAATTTATACCAATTGATTTTGGATTTCTACGATCGACCGTTTTCTTTTTGGCTTTGACGATGCTTGGTTTGTCTTTGTTCAGCAAGAAAATTAAATAACAAAGTTACGAGGAAGACAAGTTTGTACGCTGAGTGGACATTATGCAGGGGGTTTGATTTATTTTTAAATTGTGATTTTCAGCACTTCGCTGCACCGCTTTTTGTTCACTTATGGATCCCGAATCGATAAAACAAAATTACGGTCGCCTTTAGAATAGCGGCGCGATCCTAAACCAATATTAGTATACACTGGTTATTAAATTCTATAAAATCATAAAAACACTGTCATTTGTCGATAAATCATCAATTCAAAATTTCCAATCTTTTCCAAGTTTAAAATTATGGAAAAATCAAATAAAATAAACTAAAAATATGTCAATAAAAATTGAGTCGTTAAAAATAATATTTTATTTTTTGATTATTTATTCGAACAGTTATTACGACAATTGAATTTTTAATTAAATTCACCATTATTATTTATTGATTTAAATAGGTTAAATAAATCCATTTAATTGATTGAATTATATTCAATTAAAAAATCAGTTATTTGGAACACTATTCAAATATAAGTTCCCCAATCCAATTTTTTTTAATCGATCTCTATAATTGAATTCAAATTATTAACTTTAATTAAAACACCATATTTGGAAATTTGAGTTATTTAACTCTTTAACCAAAATTTTAACAATTAAATATTCCAAAATAGAATATCTAAAATTTCGAATCATTACATATACTGATTGTACAACCTCGTCGAAGGTTGGCCTCAAAAGTGAGAAGGGAACTGGAGAAGCAAACATTTGACTTATTGCAGAAGGGTTTGATCCGACGTAGCATATCGAGATGGGGATCACCAGTAGTTTTCATTACAAAGATGGACGGTTCTCTTAAGTTGTTTCGACTACTGGGAGTTAAATAAAAGAACTATCAAAAATGTGATGACCCGAACTCGATGTCCGACAAACAACATCATATTCGTATCACCGGAGCTTGCAACAACATTAGATGATAAATAACACAGCGGAAAAAGAAGATGATATCACTGATACAACATGAATACAATATCCGATACATCAATTTGATACAATGATAATCATCAACATCAGAGAATATACAACACAAAATACCGCGGAACACGACAAAATACGAGATAAGTCTTCAACAGAATCCAATACCGCGACTCCAATCCAAAACTCCAAAGACAAAGCTTCAAAACTTTAAGCTTGATCCACCATCAAGGTTGCACAAAGATAAGCAAGGTCAGCCCATGCACTCCAAAGTCTCCAAAATGTATCAAACAGAAAGCTGAAGGCTACCAAAACGATATCTACTATCTGACTATTTGAAAAACCAAACTCTAGACTGCCTGTGTGGAATATTGTAGGCACCCAGAGTTTAGGAAGGGAACAATAAACTCCGGGTCAGTCATGGGACTGGTATGAGCAAAAAAAAACATTTGGTCTTTAAAACAAACACAAGGATTTAGATTCTGAAATCTGCAATGCTTTTTGAAAAATGAAACTACCACAAGGCCTCCCGGCACACACACAATGCAATTGCACACACGGGGAAGATTTCTCCTTATGATAGTCAAACATGCTTACTACGCAAAATTTCTTTTTGATATTATTACTAGTGCGTAGTGGAAAACCTTTCGAAAATATAATATAAATCCTAGCCAGCATAGGTACCATTATACTATGCCTACTATAGACGCCATGTTAAATAGAAGATTCTACAATGAAAACCGTACAAGGCACGTATTGGATGAATGCATTTCCAAAAAATGGTCAGGCTAAGGAACTTCCTATTGCCACATGGGAACGGGTCTGGCGGGACGCCCCGAGAACCTACCCGGTTCTCTACCAAATAAGGCTGGCTACCCCCTTTTCGGGAAGTAAAACCTAAGATATGCCACCCCCGGTCCTTTGGGACCTTTATCCGAGGAATTTCTACCCCAACAACATCACACAGTAATAAATATACTACAGTGCCCACATAAGTAAGTATCTGGGCTCCATACTGTGATACCACCCGTTTCCAGAAGGAATGGTCATACCCTAACGGAGCTACCCCTGAAACCTTGCCGCATCTTTCCTGTTTCGACCATTACCGGTTTGTGAGGCTCGATGAGGTCTCGTCCACAAAGCCATTCTCCGATCAACAAATGATCAGCAACACTTCATGCGCCACATTACCAAATTGGGAATGCATCACTAGTAACCATCAACTACATAACCTCTGAGCTCGTACGTCTCAGAAAAGGGTGTTAAGCTAAGAGAATAAATTTTCCGCCACCAAGCAGAAATGTATTTGATAGAAACTGGTTTTACATCTCAAAGTGTAATATCAGACACACATCCATACAAGTCTGTTCTGGGTTCGAACAGAACCGAAGGCACTTCCGAAGAAGCCCTTGCAATCCGGGTATCCACAATCCCGATCGGACTTCCCATCACTTAGGGAATCTCTATACCATAGCTACTCAGTGCAGAGACAATCGATAGGTCAGACTATCGCTCTCGCAAATACCTGGTCTTCACCACTGGTCTTCAAATGCTATCCATAACGACGTATCATTATTCGGAATGGGTTATATGACACAAAGGTCCTCTCATGGCTAAATCGAATAATGAGCGTAATATTTAAAAACATATGGATATGGATTTCAGTTAAGTCACAACTTTAAAATTCAAAAACCTCTTTCAAATGGTTTAAACCAATTACCATTTTAAATCTTTAAACAAAAAGATTTATTCCACAAAGTTCATCCAGTTTCACAAAGATCCATTCATAGATTTCAAAACAATTTCCATTTCGAGTGGATTAATTCGTTTAATCTTTAGATTAAAGATTTAACTCATAGCTTTCAAAACCCGTTTCCAAAGATTCATTCATAACTTGGAAAACCATTTTCAATTCAAACTTGAAATTCCTTTAATTCAAATTGGAAATTCATTTCTTATACGAAAGCTTTTATCATTTGAAAAAAAAACAGTTTTTATTTTTGGAAAAATCCGATTTCAGTTATACGAGTTAAAATATTTAGGTTAATTCAAATTCCCAAAACAACACTTTCAAAATAGTTTAAATTCATGTAAACTTGTATAACGTTCTTAAAATCATAAATTCCCAACATAGAATTCAATTTCAAATTTTTAATTCAAATTTAAATCGAATTTCAAAATTAGATTAAGTTATTCAAAAATAACTTTTATCTTTGAGATCCCTTTCCAAAAGCTTTTCACTTTAAATCCGATCCATTTCCAAAACCATTTAGATTCAAAAACTCAATTTCCATACTATTTTTAAAATATGTGACTTTACCAATTTCCATGTGTAATCCGTATTTGTGTGTGTATAGTGTAGTCCAAGGGGTTTTACACAATAGTGCACAACATCAATCATATCGATGTCGATAAGCGGTATAACCCATAACGCTTATCCTCGTTCACAGATTCATAGATAAAGTAAATTTATCAATCACAAAGATTCATCATTACGATTCGATGTGGGTTTCGGATAACCAACCGGAATCCGACTCCCTGTCGCATCGAAATCCAAATGTCGTTTTACGGGTCAAGAGATTTTCATATTCATACAACAGTATATTCATCACAAATATAGCAGCTCAGCACAAAGCATCACATAGCATCACATCACATATCAAATATATTAATCCATCACAAAGCATTCAATAACAATCAAACATATACAACTAAGATGAATAAATCGTGTGGTTTTAAATTTATTACCCACATAATTACTTTCATTAGTAATTTTTAATCAATGATTTATTATTATTAATTTCAATTGATTAAGTTTTAATCACCTTCATGAATTAATCATTTCTTAAGTAATTATCTAAATTAATTTATCCTTAATTGTTAATTAATTAACTCGTAATTACGTTTATTAATTATCTTTAATTAATTACATTAATTAAGTTGACCTTGGATTAATTATCCTCAAATTATTTACTTTAATTGATCAACCATATCAATTAATTATCCTTTAACTAATCATTCAATTAATCAACTTTAATCATTAAAACAAATTATCCTTAATCGCTTAAATCAATTAATTAATCTTTTAAACACTTAAGATTTTAATCAAATCAAAAGATAATTCCTTTACCTTAAATTTATTTCTTTAAATATCAAAGGTTATTTTAAATACATTAAACATTTTTTCTTTTCAGATAATAAATTTTAAAATAATCTATATTAAAAACCTTTTAATCAATACAAAAGTAACACATATTGTATAAAAGAAGTTGTTTGACAAAGTTTGTTTAAACTTGATTAAATTTTATAAAACTGGTTTAGAATTTAAAAGCCTTTAAAACTGTTTATTCCCAATCACCCATACCCGGACTAAACCCTGAAATACACGCGCCTTGCTTCGAGTTTTCTGCATCTCCTTTTTCTTCGAGTCGCACTTGAATTTTTCTCGAGCCATACCCGAGAATACTTCGTCTTCCCCAATCAATAGCATTCCCAGATATCTTACTACACACGTGTACATGCACACGAACCCCAACCTCCTTCGGCCACCGTCGCGATCCTCAGCAAGTCAACGACGTTGCCCTAAAGCCTCGCGACCATCCAGACCTGTGAAAAGTCCATCAAATCAAAATCGAATGTTTCGAAACAGACAAGTCGAAACCGATCGCTTGAAAACGCCACGCATCACCACCCCTGACTGATTTCAACGCACGCCACTACACCCACGTATTCGCCATCGACCAACGCGACTTTCCCCCCAGTCGCGATGACTCCCGATGCCACGTTGATAATGCAGTAACCAAGAAACCCCAGCTGGCCGAAACTTGCTTCGAAACCCTATAACCTCACCATTCCTCCACCATGATCATTGATAAATTCAAATAGTATTTTTCCCATCATCCTCGAACTATGAGCTTCCTTTGACATAAATATCAAGCCCCCATTTAACCTCGATCAACGGCATATGATAGAAAGACGTTTTTCGTTCATCTCGCGATTTCACTAAACCTACTTGCTTAAAAATCACGAGACTCATATCAAAAATCATCATTTTGTGAGACAGTCATGGTTGTATAATTAGATGTTAAAATTAAGATACTCAATTTTTTGATAAAAATAATTTAACTTATTTTACTTAACAATATTTTTCCTACTTAAGTCTTAGTTAAACAAGTGTATTTTGTTTAGATCCTTAGACCTAACAAGAATCAGAGAGACGGGAATTTATTTTTGTTATAGAGCCTGTAGGTTTTTTTTTCCAGAGGTATATACATACCTACTTACAGACATGCATCATCAACCTGTACACATATGAACACATATGTATACATTCAAACAAGTTACCCCATTGTGCATTTCATTCATCATCACTGAGCATAATAAAGATAGAAGGTTGGTTTTTTAAGAGAGTTGCTCACCTGACTTGGATGAAGCAGAGAACAGTGGTTGTTTTCTTATGCTTTTTTTTCTTTGCTTTCCTTATGATTTCTCCTAAATCTGCTTGATGCTTTGCCTTGAATTAGTTTTATGATTTGAGACTTGCTTCATATTTTAGTTTCCAGCTTCTTTGGTTTGATTTTGATTTCCCAGAATCTTCTTCCTTCTAGATTTTGGTTCTAGCGTTTGCTTTTAAATCTAAATATTGATTTTTCTCTGATTCAATACTTGATTTCTATTTCAGAAACAACTGAAGCTCTGATTTTTTTTCTTTTGGTTTTAAATTTTTGAAGAGAGGGATTTTGAATTGTTAGGCTGAAGATGAAGTTTCTTTTTTTTTCCTCAGGTTTTGAGAAGAATGAACACAACTGACTTTTACACTTTTTTTAATTTTTCCTGGTATCTTATTTTAGTCTTGAGAAGATCAATGGCCTGATTATTAATTTTTTTCAAAAGTTGAATGCCATTTGTCCATTTTCTTTTTTCATGTTGTACACTTGTCATATGTATGAAAAATTGTGTTTAAATCCTTTGACTCAAATTATTTTTTGTAAATTTTGGTTTAATCCTTCATGTAAATGTATTTCCATATAATAACATATTTCTTAAATTTTTAAAGTTGTTTATATTTCATTTTATATTTATATTTACACAAATAAAACTTTATCTCCATTCAAACTTTAATTCAGCTCACTATTTTTATGGACAACTAATTTTATACATTTTATATTCATGCATTTCTTTATTATTTATTTTTTTGTACAACTTTTGAAAAGAGAAGAATGATTTAAATATTTTGATCACATACTAACAATTAATCACTTTTTATTTATATATGTATATACACAAGAAATTTAATCTTAAAAATAATATTTTGAAAATTATTACATTAATTCTTAAATTACAGTTTTCAAATATCAATTTATTTAAAAATTAAAAACCAAACTTTTTGTTAATTTAAAGCTTTTAATTCTATTTTACTTTTAATACATTTTATTTTTAAATCTAATATTTGTTGACAAAATACTTCTTCTTAAACTTCAAATCAAATTGATATTTATCTTTAAATCAATATTTATTTTTAAATCCAATTTTATTTATAAAATTACTTATCCCTAAATTTTAAACCAAATTCTACTTTATAATCTAAAAATTTTCATTTATTCTAGAAATTTTCTAATTAATTCATGAATAAATTCACAATTTATTTTCAAAAAAAATTAATTAAATTGCCAAATTAATCTTGGTTGATTTTCAGGAATGTTACAAAAAATAAGTATCCTTTACCTAGGATCAACAATATGTTTGACTAGCTCCACAGTGCTCGGGTATTTTCTCAACTAAATCTTGCTACTAGTTTTCACCAATTATGGGTAGTAGAGGAGAGTGTACCCTTAATAGAATTTCATAACCCTGATAGTTTTAATGAGTGGTTAGTCATGCCATTCGAACTGACTAACGCACCTGCTTTTTCCGTGGACTTAATGAATCGAGTGTTCAGGGATTTTCTCAATAAGTTTTTTTCCCGATTTCATTGATGATATACTTTTTTATTCTATGATGGAGGAAGAGCATAACTATCATCTTCAAGTCAATCTAAATAATTGTCATGTATTGAAAGCAAAGTTTTCTAAGTGCCATTCTGGAAATTCGAAGTTAGGTTTTTAGGGCACGTAGTTTCAGGAGATGGCACATCAGTAGACCCAACTAAAGTACTTATGGTTCAAGACTGGAAGAAGCTCGAAAATGCGATAGAGGTTAGAAGTTTCTTGGGATTGGTAGGTTTTTATAGGAGGTTCATTAAAGATTTCCTTAAGATTGCTTCTCATCCAATGAAGTTGATGAAGAAGGATGCAAAGTTTGTATGGATACCTAAGTGTGATCAAGCATTCAATGAATTGAAGGAGAACTTGACCCGTGCTCCTATTTTAACTACTTCAAATAGAATGAAGGGTTGACTGTATACACGGATGCTTATGAAACTAGATTTGGAGCATTTCTGATGCAACATGGAAAAGTTATTCGTATGCAAGTCGATAGCTAAAACCACATGAGAAGAATTATGATACGCATGATTTAAAGCACATGGTAGTTGTCTTCGAATTAAAGATGCGGAGGTATTATCTTCTGCGTGAAAAGTTTGAGTTATTCACGGACCAAAAATCTTTAAAGTATCTTTTTCCCAAAACGATTTGAATTTAAGGTAGCAAAGATGGCTGGAGTTTCTTGCTTCTTATGATTTAGAAATTCTATACATCCCTGAGAAAGCAAAAACTATTGCATATGTATTGAATAGGAATGTTACAATGGTTGCCAGCTTAAAAATGAATCCAGTGTTGATGGTGAGGATTGTAGCTAGTCAAGAAGAAGATCCTATTTTGGCTTGCCTCAAGAAGGATGTCCAAAAAGGTATTGTTTCTAGTTTTGAGATTGATTCTCGAGGAGTATTGAGAATGAACGGGCGTATTATATTTCGAACGTTGATAGCCTTAGAAGAAAAATGTTTGCTGAATGTCACCGTTCAAAGTTATCTTTCCATCCATGATTGATCAAGATGTTCCAAGACATGAAGAGAGTTTTCTAATGGAAGCGGATGAAGCAAGATGTTTTGATCTTTGTGAGTCAGTGTGCGAACTGCCAGCAAGATAGGAGTGACCAATAGAAGTCAGCCGAGCTGCTTCAACCACTTGAAATTCCGAAGTGGAAATGGGAGTAGATCTCTATGGATTGTGTTGATGGACTTCCTACTTCAAGAAGAGGGAACGAAGGTATTTGGGTTATATTAGATCGACCGACCAAAGGTGCTCATTTCATTCCTGTTAAGCCGACTAGGACTGCTGAGAGTCTAGCTAGCTTGTATGTGAAGGAGATTGTGAGGCTTCATGGTATTCCTTGTAGTATTGTAAGTGACCGAGACCCAATATTCAAGGTTCTGGAAGGGACTGCAAACCGCCTTAGTAACCGAGTTGAGTCTGAGTACAACTTACAATCCCTAGACAAATGGACAGAAGGAGAGAATGAACTAGATCTTGGAGGATTTATTGCAAGAATGCATTCTTGACTTTGGAGGTTCTTGGGAAGATCATTTAACCTTGGTCGAATTCACTTACAACAACAGCTATCAGGCAAGTATCGACATGGCCACTTTTGAAGCTCTTTATGGTCATCTATGTCATTCTCTTTCATCTTCGGTTGAGTCTAGTGACATAATTATTCTTGAATCTGACATGATCTTACAAGCAAGTGAGAATGTAGACGATATCCGAAGGAAGATGAAGGAGGCGCAATATCAGCGAAGTGTTATGCAGACCAAAGGTACAGGGATCTTGAGTTCTTAGTGGGAGATTCTATGTTTATGAAGGTTTCTACGTTGAGAAGTGTTGTGAGGTTTGGGAAATAAGGAAAGCTAGCCCCTTGATATATTGGCCCTTTTCCCATACTGGACCAGGTTGGTAAACTTTTATATAGAGTGAAGTTACCAGATATGGACATTCATAACATATTTCACGTGTCTAATTTGTGTAAATACGTACACGACCTTTCAACAATAGCAGAACCGGCCTAATAGAAGGATTTGGAAGTTCAACCTAACTCGACCATTCTTAGGAGCCCTATTCGGATCATCGATCAAGATATAAAGTGAATAAGGATGATGGTGTAAATCTTGTTAAGGTTCAGTGGAGTGAGGATAATAGGGATTGCACTTAGAAGACTGAAGATATTATAAGGGAAGCTTACTCTGAGTTGATGTTAGGATAGTGTTTGTTTGTTTGTATGAATTATGTATGCACAGTTTGTGATATAGTTTCATAGTATGTATCTGTTGTATTGGTTTCATGAAATATACAGGTACATATTCCCTTTTGAGTTATTCTGAGTTATCTCCTTGTACGTGAATTTCGAGGATGAAATTCTTTTAAGGGAGGTGAGTGTAACGAACCGTAATTTAACCCTTTAAAATATAAATATTAAATATAATTTTAAATAATTAATAAATGAATTTTAGAACTTAAATAAAACTCTTTTAAATAATAACTAGTGACGGTTAAGTGGTTTTCAAAATTTATTTAAAAAAATATTTAGCTCGAAGAAAAATCAAAAATGTGACCAAAAATCTTTTTTTGAATTTTTGACTTTTCATCATCTAAAAGTTATCCGAAATGTTGTGAACAATTTAGTCTATATATAGAAAAATTAGGATTAAGAATGATATTATATATTTATATATAACTTAAATATGGTAAAAGTTTGATGCGACTTTTATGAACATAAAATTAAAGTAAAAAGGTGTTTGAAAAAGATAAGATACCTTATGAAACACAAAGTACAAAGATATAAATGCATGTTGGCTTAGAAAATGAAAGGGAGGGGGACCAAGTCATGTAAGCAAGGAAGAAGGGGAGACATGGTTGGTGATATTGCAACAATATAGTGGATGTTATATACTTAAAGTTGATTTGGTAATTTAATTAATCCACCTTACATATATACAAATCTCTAAATTTTATTCTTGCTTTCCCATTTCATTTTCACTTTTAAAATTTTTCTCTAAGCTCTTAAGGAAACTTTCATGGTTTCCATGAATTTCTAAAATCAAAAACCTTAGTTTCATCCACTTTTAAAACTCTTAAGTCTTTTTTAAAAGCCTTCCGTCTAATTCTATAACGACTCCTTCACAAAACAAGTCCACACCCCCCTCTTTCACTCTTGGCCGAGCCGCACTTACCCTAGGCCGAACCTATTGCCCTCTAGCCCATGAAAAATAAAGTGTTTTCAAAGCAAAACCAAGATCTAGGGTCAATCCAAGATATATTGAAAGTTCAGATCAATTTAGTACACATTTGGTTGAATAAAGATCGTTTTTTAAACTAAAGTTTGAAATATATTTCCTTCACATTATTGTCACTATTTTACTTACTTCATTTTGGTTGTTTGGTTGTAAGGTTTATGACTTGGTTTGCAGCTTAAAAGGGCGACTGCTTTAGTAGTTAGGAAGCACTTAAAATTAATTGTAAAGTCAAAGTAAAATTGTATAAGTGATGCCTTATTTATGTCATGAATACTGTTTACTTTGTTTATATGCCATGCTTATGTTATGTGATGTGATGCTTGGATGTAAATCAAATGACATGAAAGTAGTTATAGAAGTGTCCGTATAGCGACTATCACTATATCGACGCTTTTGAAAAATACCATCTCTTCGGAACCTTTTAGTTTATTCTCGAGCTTGGGTTTTTCTTACAAAGATACTTAAGTTTTTGATTTAAAATTAATCAACCTTTTTAATAATGATTTTTTAAATTTAATTAATCATTTAATTTAATGAGGATTAATGTTAATTAATTAACTTAATAGTGATGTGTGTAGAATTCATAAATTACTTTATTAATGATACTTAAAGTTAATTAATCATTTTATCTAATGATGTTTAAGGTTAATTAATCATTTAATAATGATGGATTAAAGTTGATTAATCATTTTAATTAATGGTGTTTAAGATTAATTAACCCTTTGTAATTAATGACTTTTAAAGTTAATTAATTAGTTTAAATTTAATTAATCTTTTACTTAAATAATGTTTTAAATTAATTAATCATGTTTAAATTTTATTAACTAATTTAAATAATGATATTTAAATTTAACTAATTAATTTAATGATGTTTTTAAAGCGATTAACCCTTTTGACTAATGGAATTTAAAGTTAATTAATCAAACTAATTAATGAAGTTCAAAGAATAAATCACCCTTATTAATGACAGTTAAGGCTTATTAATCAATTTAATAATGATTTTTTATGTTATTAAATCCTTTTTATAATAGTTTTTTAAAGTTAATGAATCACTTTAACAAAGTTGTTTAAAGTTAATACTTGCAATGTGAAGCCCAAGCATGAATTTAGTTTTAAAAGTAAAAGTTTGATTCGCTTATGGAAATGATTAATTTTCGTAAAGCTATATCACTTATATGGAAAGCATTTAGCTATACTCTTAACACCAAATGTCGAAGAGGGAGACTCATCTCTATCCCGAAGGTTAAGAATATATCTCGAGACATGACTTTGAGGTAACACTACCTTAACTTGTCTGGAATCATTGTTACCCAAAGGATATTACAAGTTTGAAATCGATGAGTGGTGATGGGTATACAAGATTTAATTTCCATATTTGATCATTTTTTATCTTCGATAGTCGGTTTGTCGACCATCGATTACCTCAGCCTTCGTTATTTTTCGTCACTCTAAGATGATGAGTTGCTCATTTGAGCTTTGTTATCTTTGTCGGGAATAACTAAAACCAAAGTGTGAGTGGACGTCAAGCTATGTGGGTTTCCTCCCATTAGGTTATTTTCACACCCACTCTAGATTGGATTCAGTTTTGTGCATAGTGGTGTGAAATACTCGGATACTCGACAAGGTTGGCAGTGTCTGACTTGTAAGTTTCCAAGGGCCATTGTTCGTCCTTAGGTATATTTCCAGGGGTATACTATCGATAAGGTGGGCGCACCCTCCTAGTCATTGTTAGAAGTTTCCCTTTTTCCTTGTTAATTTGAACCTTCGAATTTGTTTTCCTTAATTGTATCGGGAAGAGTCTAGCACTCTTCATGATGTTTAATTATTTGCATCCATTTTTTACGGTTGGACGTTGTTTTTGTGAGAGGAAACTCGTTCCGCATTTTGGCGGCATGGTCTCACTTGTTGTTGTTTAATTAACACCTATTGTTTTAGAGTTTTACTCTAACTAGACATATTGTCTGACCCGATTTGTTCATTTCCCCAAACTCTTGGGTACTCATTTTTATTTGAGTAGTCCAAGAGTAGCAGGTCTTTTATGGGCTCTTTTGAAGACGACGTCCAAGTAGGAGGCCTTTATCAATTTAGTTGTCTATTTCCGTTGTTTGTTTAAATCATGTAAGTGTATTTTGTTTCAGCATGTATAAATGTAAGTTGTTATAACTGACTAAGCTGATGGTAGTACTTTTGTGCAACTCTAATAACTCCATTTTAGGGAGTAATCTTCTGTACTATTTTACTTTTATGTTCCATTTAACAATTTCGTGGTGAGATTTTCTATTATGTTCTTTTATTTTCACCCCACGACAATCCATCTTTCAAATGCTTGGGCAACGTCATACGAATACCATGGTTTTACTAAGTGTCATTCCCAGGGGTCAGAAAGTTGGGTCATCAAACAATACATGAAATACTATGACACCTCTCATTTTGGAAAAACATTTTTGATAGGCTGGGTCACCTATCCTCCATACTCTCGAATAAATCCTGCAATCTAAGTGTCTAGATTTCCCTCCACTTTCAAATTGAACCCATTCTACAAAGGTAATTTTTTTGTAAGTTAAACCATTATTAAATGATTCTTTACTAATATTTGGGTTGCTTGGGTTTAAACTCGCCTCAACCACACAATGATATAACAATAATATACTAGGTGTATTGCGATGCTCGCCCATGCGAGTACCATATCATCACTTAAAAGATTATCCGAATTATCACAAAAGTAGTCGAGAAGTCCTCCCCCAAACTAACATAAGTTTACTTAACCTTACTATACTATATATAATTATATGACAAACATAGATCATCCAAAATAATATACGATTCTAGATCCGATCATTTGTTCGCTCGCAAGGTTTCTTTGTTAAACCAAGATCGGCCACCTGGTTCCTCTTATGCGAATTCCAACCCGGTTACGTTGTTTGATCATTGAAATTTCCTCCCACGACTAGAGTTGTGCTTTAAAAATCTCTAAGTCACATCAAGAATCCAACTCAGATGCTCGACTTTAAGAATCGAGTGAAAAATCCTGGCCTAACTGGTGCAAAGCACCTAGATACTCTATGCTCAAACTAGGGATTAAGAACTTGTACGTGAATGGACTAATCCTAAAAACATCAATGTAGTTCATGGGATTAATCTCATCACTTAAGACGTGCTAACACAACGTTAAACGCGTAAAACACAAATGAGTCAATGCAAATGTATAAGTCATTCGCTCAGTCCTTGCTCATTTCTACACAACCAATAGATCCAGCTTAGGTGTAGAATGCAAGTCACACTTCATCGAACAACCCAACTCTTCTCGAAAGCTCGTGCATCAAGTTTGAGGGGTAGTACTCTCAACCACTACACCTTAGGTAACATCCAAGGTCCATATACAGGATTAATCAGTACAAAAGAATTTACCTACAATACGAGGAGTCAAGATTGGGATATGATTAAGCAATAAATCTGAAATCCATGTATTAAGACACCAGGCAAGGTTCCTAGCCTACTTTAGAGGAGTAATAACTATCTCTAATCTACATTCAACCTAGCTAACATACCCTTTAACCAACAAGCTACCCTGCTTCAAATGGATAAAATGCTTGAGCTACACATCCCTTTCGATCTCATAAATAAACCGAGACTCAAAGCGACGTCTAAAATCAATCCAAGTCATGGCCTACTTGTGAATCTCTTCTACTGCTACACCCCAAGGGCTACACCTCCTCCAACACCTACCGTAGCTGCTAGAATGTTCGCAGATGGTGAAACATCCCTTGTAGTATTCTAATAGTCTTTATACCAATATGTCATCTCAAACTTCCTATCTGCAGTCGCTCGTGCACCCCGTTGGCTTATATGGATAGCCTTAAATGAAGATACCCTTGCGATTAGCGACTAAATAAATCAAAGCTCTAGATACAGGTGTGTATGCAATATTATATAGTAGAAAAATACGAGTATGCTCTCTCAATGTATTTCCATCACCAGGTTACTTAACCAGAACTGGTCTACTTGGTCATGAGTATTAAATTTGACTCTGATACAAACTTTGATGATTTGCCCTTTGTAATATCCTTAATCAACGTCGAATGGCAATCTTTTAATTCTTGGATACAACAAAAGATAGTCCATCGAGATAAAATTTAAAACCAACATCATACCAAGGCACATCAATACAATCTCACAGTGGAATGATAACATATAATATACTAAATATATATAAAATAAACATTATTAACAATATACAAGAGACTGCACTTGCGAAAACAACTGATAAATAAATATCAATATAGAAATTCATAATACATTAACTCCATTCAATAAAAGTCTCATATATAAAATAGTCAGTCTTCCATGTACTACGCACCAACAACTATACATATCCAATATATCGACTTCATGACTCTAGAATGCTCCAGCTGTCCTGTAAGCTTAACCCTAAAAGCACACGATTCCCAAACTACTCAATCGAGCAACCAAGAGTTATCGTGACATAAACAAACTAATAAAAATCATAGGTCGGATATAAAGCCCAGTATGAGAGGAACTATCTCTAAGTACTGTACATACATGCAACCTATATACCTCTATTAAACATGAGCAATGATTAATGAATAATACTAATCATATATCGCTCTACTTTATCCATACACCAATAAGTCAGGTTGATACACAATAGTGGATCCCTAATGAAAACAATACATACTATAACAAGCTATGCTACTAAATATGAAAAACGAGTATAGGGGTAATACTACTCTTTATAAGCAACAGTGCCATGGATCTCTTAATCTCCATCGAGGCATCTGAAATGCAAAACAAATACAATGATATATCTATGCTACTAACATAGTATCTTTATATCCAAAACCTAAATATGAATATCTGTAGCCGATACCTGTGCTGAATTGCCATCAGTAACCAAAGAGACCTATCAAGAGCCACAACTAACTTGTGAACTCCTATGAAAACTAACACCCTAAAGGAAGTTGGCATGTAGGTCCTGCCACAACATTTTTCTGTACAATGGTACAATATATGACCTATTCTGGATTGGCATCCCAATCTAGATCCGCACCTGCTATGGAACCATACTGCAAGTTGTGTATCTCAATGGTACAATTGATTCCTTTTACAAAATTGATATCATATGATCGTTTGTGGGTAGACAATCTAGATTCAAGCTACTCCACATACACCCTTCCCACACATATACACATCACTGAAGTATTTCATTTCTTTGTTGATCGTGATTCGTTCTTGAAGTGCCTTTCACTACCCTGTTGCCCAAGTTATGCATACAAAACCAATATTTATAAATCACCCAAACCGTGCTTCTATAATCGTGTGTGTATCAACTTAAATAACATGTTTGCACATCTGCATAATATACTTTATCCACTATTCGGTAATCCTATTTGGGCATACCAACCATAAATACACTTAAATTGTGTATCGATAAATCAATTTGAATCACCATTAGCACAGAGACCTATTGAGAGCCACAAATAACTTGTGGACTTCTCTGAAAACAAACACCTAGAAAAAAGTTGGCCTATAGCTCAGGCAGCAGCACTCGTCCGTACAATGCTATAATATATGACCTTCTTAATTGATGTCCCAATATCTCTCTGCCCCTACTCTGGAATCGCAGCTTCAAGCCGTGTGCCTTAATGGTATAATCGATTCCTTGGACCACTTGGTAGCCCTAAGTCAGATATACCAAAACTATTTATTAACGCTTTAAATCGCATATCACTATATATATATATATAATATTTTGTGCATCCCTTTGTAGCCCTAAGTAGGACATACTAGAACCATATTTATACATATAGACTGTAACGACCCATAATTTTCGATAATTGAAATCAGTTAATTTAATAAGGTTTTGTGATTTAATGTTGGAAGAAATAAAAATTTTTATGATTTAATAATAAGAATATAACTGAAATAAAATGAAATAGCATTAATTTAAGATAATTGATAACTGCTTTAAATGAAATTCCAATTAATTAAAACGATTAAAGAGTTATAATTGATATAGATTGTAAATAAATTATAGTAATGTATGTATTAGTGGATAATTGGATTAAAAGAGTAATTGATAATTTAAATGTTGATTAATTAAAGGAAATAATTGAAAGTGACTGTTGTGTGGTTAATTATCACTTAGGATTGTGTAATATGGAATGAATTATAATTTAAACGTGAAAACAGATAACAATATTAAAGTAAATAAAAATATGCATGCCAGGAGTTTTTATACTGGTTCGAACTTCCCGTTCTACGTACAGTCCCAGACTTCCCTCTAGAATTTCTCACAATAACCCCTCACTTAACCCAAAGGAATAGGTAAACAACACCTGAGTAACCGATCAGGAATTTTCTGCCTCTAATAACCGAAAGAGGACTTTTACCGCTTAAACAACCGAACATGACTTCAACAGTTTCAATAAAATTGTTTTGACACTTTATGCTCTTGATAACACTAATTTTCCTTTGATAGCGCACCCTTTCTATAATCTTTTTCTTAAGTATATATTTTGTGTGTGTAAAGATTTAGAAAGAAAAATATTTCTTTGAATCGAAGAATAAGTTAATTGATTCAGAGATTCAAGCAATATATATAAATTGTGATTGCTTGTAGAATGCAGAGATAGTAGAGAGTATGATCAAAAAAACAATATTAAAATTTGGTGATTTGAGAAGTGAATCTCATGTGTTTATATAGTAGATAAACGGCTACAACTATTCACGAAGAGTTTTGACCAAAAGGTGCAGCCACAACCCTTCAAATTGGATCATATCTCTTGACAAATGGAAGTGGATGTTCAGAGAAATAGCTATTGGAATCGTTCATTCGACAGACCCAAAATGACCAGTCAACTGAATATACAAAGTTGGTGTAGAAAAGAGCGTATCTATGCTACTAAACAGGTTCGGTCGACTGGCCATTTTTGGTCAGTCGACTGACCTAGTTGTCAGTGCACAATTTACACATTTTTTAAAGAATTTGAATTTTAAAATAACTTTAATTTTATGTAAACTACTTGAGAATAGATTTTAACAATTCTAAGACTAAAAGCTTCAACATATAAACATACTATACTCAGTTTTGAAGTCTTGCCTCCTTTGTAGTTTTAGTATCATATCTCTTTCTCTTTTTGTCGCTTGATCATATAGTCTCATCATTGAATTGTTTAAGCTCTTGGTCATGAATCAAAACTTATGATTCAACATTCTCCCCCTTTTTGATTGATGAAAAC
Organism: Allium cepa; assembly: GCA_030765085.1. Classification (NCBI taxonomy): domain Eukaryota; kingdom Viridiplantae; phylum Streptophyta; class Magnoliopsida; order Asparagales; family Amaryllidaceae; genus Allium; species Allium cepa. Next base: position 948,319,354 of record CM060934.1, on the reverse strand, counting down.
CTATTATAGATAATACTATATTTTAAGAATATATAACGGAAGTAATATATATCTCGCCTTGAATATGTGGAGACATATCTAGTCCCGCAAGAAATGGTTAGTCATACAAATTTCTCCCCCTTCGTCATCAACAAAAAGGAAATAAATAATAATTTCATCATTGAACATAACAATCACAAAAAAAATGACTCGAATTGTACTGAGCTACTTATACAAGCTCATAAAAACAAAACATTAGTAGAATGTTTGTGAAATAAATAAAAAAATAACTTATTACCACCAAGAAATATCAATATCACTCATCAGAGTTAGATTCTGTTTCTTCTTCCACTTGCATTGGTCCTTTGCCTCTTGAAGAACTTTCCACAAATTGTCTTCCACCCCCATTTTCGCTTGTGTCGGAACTTGTGTGTTCTCGAATGTAGACCAAGTAAATCGAGGAGTTAGATGTTTACCCAGATCACGATGTGAAGTGTCCGTAGTTGTGGAAGAGGAAAAAGAGATTGCATCCTATAAAATCCTGAAAAAGCTTTTAATTTTTTCAAATTTCTTGTCAATCTACTTATAAAGATTTTTGATGCGAGAATCCAAAATGACTTGATTTCGCACAATTAGATCAATTGATTCTTGGGAGCTTTGGGACCGAGTTGGTGTACGAATGACGTCTCTTTGCTGTCGGGGAGTAGTAGTTTGTTGACGAGGTCGTGATTGTCAGTCTTGGAAAAACATGACAGTGAGAGGTCTAGGAGGCAATTTCTTTAGATTAATTGTGCGGCTATTTAGAGTTTTAGGAATGGAAGTATCCGATTTCGAAATAGGAACTTGTAAATTCATAAGTAGCCGCATAATATACTCGCCATAATAGATGATGTTCATTCGACATTGGTTAAAAGACAAGTACTCATCAAGAATAAGCTTCGGCCAATTGATTTGGACATCTCCCCAGACAGCATACAACGCTTTATAAGTTTTTGGATATACAAGTTCATAAGAACCAGTATGAGGAAGAATTGAACACATTAAGGCTCGATGCATAATTCGAGCAGTAGGGCATAAAGCGATAGACTTTAGTTCAGTCATGTCATCTTCCAAAAACCTATGGCTTACTTCATCTCTTTCGCCTATAGGAACATTTAAATCTTCCAACGGAATACCATTAATTGGTGTGCGGAGAATGTGTCCAATTCTATCTAATGAAAAGAATATTTGTTGACCAAAAATTGAACTCCATACGCAATTGTCACAATTTCGTGGATTTTGATGACCCAAATTTAAATTTGCATAAAAGAGTTTTACCATAGTATGATTAATTTTGAGATTATTTTGATTATTTCAAGAAGAGGTCTTAGACGACTTCTCTTTGCAAGTTCTTGTATTCGATACGAAGAGAAGTCAGGAAATACGAAAAGAGATCCTTCGAGAAAGCATGCTTCCTTCATTTTGTTCCATCTTTGGACAGTAGTAGCATCATATAGCCATTGAGCAATTTGGGTGTCAATTGGCTCAGAGGAAGAGGTAGAAGCTTGTCTAGACTTTTAGGTTGTCTTGGAGCTATTTGAAATTATAATTGAGAAAAGGGATTTGAAATTTTTTTATAGCTAGGGTTTTGAAAATCTGAAGAGGGATAGTAAAAGTAAAGAGTGAAAAAAGAAGAAGGTAAGTTAAAGGGGTAAAAAGGTAGGTGAAATAGTGTTAAAAATGCTCAGATTTGACATTCAGTCGACTAGTCGTATATGGTCAGTCGACTGATTAATATCCTGGAACTCTCTGTTTCCAGGTTCAGTCGACTGATTAATATCCTGGAACTCTCTGTTTCCAGGTTCAGTCGATTGGCTAAATTCGTTTAGTTGACTGAACATTATCCGAAAACTCTCTGTTTTCAGATTCAGTTGACTGACCTAAAACGTTCAGTCGACTGAATTCTTATTTGCAGCCTTTGAACAGTATATTTTGCAAGAAAAAATAGATATATTCAATATTAAATACATAATGCATGCAACTAAGAATGAAATTAAAAAATATAGAACAAAAATTATTTTGATGAAGAAGTGGATGACTTTGGAGACTTGGAGTTGTCTAGTTCAACCCTAGTCTTCTCTTCATATGGTTTTAATGGAGACCAGCGATTCCCACGCTTCCATGAATTTGGAGACGCAGGTGAAGGTTGCGGTGACTGATCCCATGGATTCCGAGAAGAAGAGGTTGTAGGTTGATGAACAACAGATGAGGATGACCTATAGAGTTTACATCCAAGTTGTTCCAGAAAGCTAAGTCGTCTTGAATTCATCTTCTGTTCATAGTACATTTCACGTTGAATCGCTATGGATTCCCTTTGATAATGATGTAAATTATCAATATTTTGCTTTGTTTGTGGAGAATCAAAGAAAAGAAAATGACATGCCTTCTTTTTTTCTAGTGTATGGCCAGTATGATAGTTTGATGGTTTGGCTAGTTCATGATATGGTGTAGGTAAATTTGATGATCCAGAGGTAGGTGTCGAGAAATCGATAGAGGAATATGCAGAACCATTTGAGGAGTTTTCTTATGAAAACATTATTGTAGAAAGAAATAATATAGGATTAAAGCAAATTAAATGGAAGGATGGACAGAAAACTTTTGAGGTATATATAAGTGAAAAAATAGTTACAAATGGATGGATTAACGGATAACCTAAAAAGTAATTAGAGGTGAAAACAAAACACAATTTTCATGGCTGAGAATTGTTCACGAGAAAAGTGAAAATAGATAAGAGAAAAATAATAATAGAATCAGTTGTGAAACAACAAATGGTGAAATGGCAGAGACATAGGATTTCCAAACTAGAGATGTTGAGTTCAAGTACCATCAAAGAATTTTTTTTAATAAAAAATTTATTATAGAAATTTAATAATTCTTTTAAAGAAATTATACCTAGTTCTCTTTTTAGTTTTATAAAACAGTTTTCATTGAGTGGTTTAGCGAAAATATCAGCTAACTGATTTTCAAAATTTACAAACTCTGAATTTATTATATCTTTCTCAATATTATCACGAAGAAAATGATGACGAACGTCAGTGTTTAGTACGTGGGTGATTGACATGATTTTTAGACAAATTTATTGCACTGGTGTTATCACAATATATTATAAATTTATATCAAAATCTTGCAATGTTTGTTCCATGTAGATTACTTGAGCACATGCTAAAGCTGCAGATATATATTCTGCTTCACATGTCAATAGTGAAACGCAGTTTTGTTTCTTGCTAAAACAAGATACTAAGGATCGTCCAATGAAATGACAAGTTCCACTTGTACTTTTTCTACCTATCCGACTTCCTCCAAAATCGGCATCACTATAGGATACTAATTCAAAAGGACATTCTTTTGGATAAAACAGTCCTAAATTGTTGGTTTTACTAAAATAACAAATTTTACGTTTTACTGCTCGCATATGTGATTCTTTAGGATTTGCTTGAAATCGAGCACATAAACAAACATTCATCATAATGTCAGGTCCACTAGCAGTTAAGTAAAGTAACGATCCAATCATGCTACGATATAGTTTTTGGCCGAAACTCGTACCATTTTCATCACTGTCGATATATATAGTTGTACTCATAGGAGTTGGCTTGGCAGAAGCGTTTCCATACCAAAACGTTTAATTAGATTATTACAATACTTTTCTTGATTAATAAAAATGCCATTTTGCAATTGCTTGATTTGTAGTCTAATAAAATATGATAGTTCTCCCATATGTGACATTTCAAATTCATTTATCATGAGAGTAGAAAATTTCTGACATAAATTTTCATTTGTTGAACCAAATATAATATCATCAACATATATTTGTATAATTAAAATGTTTTGTTTAGATTTATTAATAAGTAAAGTTTGATCAACTTTTCCAATTTCGAAACCAGATTCTATTAGATAGCTTTTAAGTCGGTCGTACCAAGCACGAGGTGCCTGTTTTAAACCATATAAAGCTTTCTTAAGTTTATAGACATGGTCTGGAAATTTTTCATGCGTAAAAAGAGGAGGTTGTTCAACATAGACATTTTCTTTTATATATCCATTTAGAAAAGCACTTTTAACATCCATTTGATATAATTTAAAGTTATGAAAACATGCAAAAGCCAATAGAATACGTATAGCTTCTAATCTTGCGACACGAGCAAATGTGTCTTCATAGTCTATTCCATCTTCTTGATTATATCCTTGTACTACTAATCTAGCTTTATTTCTAGTTATGTTACCTTGTTCATCAGCTTTGTTTTTGAAAACCCATTTTGTACCAATGACGGATTGATCACTTGATCTAGGAACTAATTCCCAAGCTTCATTTCTTTCGAATTGATTTAGCTCCTCTTGCATAGCTATAATCCAATAGTCATCAGTGGAGGATTCTTTAATATTTTTAGGTTCTATATAAGAGAGAAAAGCCACATGGCCCATTTGATTTAATTGATGTCTTGTTCTTGCATTTGAATTTACTTCTCCAATTATATTTTGAACTGGGTGATCTCTAAGAATTCTTGGAGGATATCTTACTATATTTTCATTATGAACAATGTTTTCATTTTCTCTAGTATTATTAGTATTATTATTTTGAAAAATAATGTCATCATCTTCTGAATTATTTGTTAGAATTTGATTTTGATTATTTTCCAAGTTTGTATTTTTAGAACAAATTTTGACATTTTCATCGAATGAAACATGAAGAGTTTCTTCGATTACTTTAGTTCTTATATTAAAAACTTAATAAGCTTTGCTTCTTTCCGAATATCCTATGAATATTCCTTTATCGGATTTTGGATCAAACTTGCCAAGTTGATCTTTAGTATTAAGTATAAAACATTTTGAACCAAAAAATTTGAAATAAGATATATTTGGTTTTCTATCATTTAAAAGTTCATATGATGTATGTTTTGTTAATGATCGAATAGAAACACGATTCAAAACATAACAGACAGTTGCCACAACTTCTGCCCAGAAATGCTTAGGTAAAGTGCTTCCATTTAATAAAGTTCTTGCACATTCTTGTAATGTTCTGTTTTTCCTTTCTACAACTCCATTTTTTTGTGGTGTTATAGGAAAGGAGAAGTTATGATTACTTCCTTTTTTGTTACAAAAATGTTCAAAAGCTTCATTTTCAAATTCACCTCCATGATCACTTCTAATATTTTTAACTTTTTAATTCTTTATATTTTGAGTTCTTTTTACAAAAAAATTTAAATTCTCAAAAGTATCACTTTTATGTTTCATAAAAATAGTCCATGTATATCTTGAAAACTCATCTACAATAACAAACACATATCTACTGTGATTAATAGATTGAGCTTCAGTAGATCCAAAAAGGTCCATATGTAGTAGTTCAAGTGGTTGTGTTAAAGATATGATTTTCCTAGATTTAAAAGAAGATTTTGTTAATTTTCCTAACTGACATGCATCACAAATATTATCAACTCCGAATTTCATATTAGGTAGTCCTTTAACAAGTTTATTTTGAGCTATTTTATTAATAGTATTAATATTTATATGAAAAAATCTTTTGTGCCATTGCCAAGAATCATTCTCTGTAGCTATTAAACACATGTTTGTGTTATAATTTATATATATTTAAAATATAAATATTTCTATCTCTTATACCTTCAAAAATTAATTTTTTATTTTTATCAAAAATATTACATTTATTTTCTAAAAAGGATATATTAAAACCTTTATCACATAATTGAATTATGCTTAATAAATTATGTTTTAAGTTTTTAACTAATAAAATATCAGTTTTGAGAGGTGAGTTAGAGATACCGTTATTGCTCACTTCGCCTTTGCCGATGATATAACCTTTTGAATTATCTCCGAAAGTGACGGATCCTCCATTTGAGTAGACAATGTTTGTTAACATGTCCTTATTACCGATCATGTGCTCCGAGCAACCGCTATCTAAAATCCATTTTCCTCTCTTTTTAAGTGGTACCTGCAAAAAATAAAGATGAAGATGGTACCATTTTCTTTTTAGGATCCTAAGAGTTAGGTCTTAGGAAACAAAACCCAAGAAGGTTCAGAATTCCCTTTATAAATATTATTCTTATGAACAGTTTCCATAAATGTTTTAATATGCTTATTCGTAATTAAGTTATTATTTGTTTTAAGAATCCATATTTTAATAGTTTTGAAATCTTTGGAAACTATTTTCTTAATATCTTTCTTAATTTTGTTTTTAAACCTTTCAGAATTCTTTGGATTTTCAATTTTCTTATATCCTAGTCCCATTTTATTTGTACTAGACTGAGAATTTTCTATTATTTTAGAAAGATTTTCTCGTCCTTTATTAAAATTAGAAACATTTTTTATTAATATCTTCTAACTTAGTTTTTTGACTAGATTTTTCTAACTCCAATACTTTAGTGTTAGATTTTAAATCATTAATTTCAACTAATAATTCATCATTTTTATTTTTTAGAATTTCAAATTCTCGAGTTACCATAGAAAGTTGAGATGTTAAATTAGAATTAGATTCTTGAGATTTTTCAAGTTCTTCTTCCAGAATTTTCTTTTCATCTCTTAGCATACTAATTTTTAATTCATATCTATTTAGTTTTCCTCGTAACTCCTTATTTTGCCTTTTAGTCCGTTTTGCAAAATCTACTAGTTTTGAATTAAGTTCAACCAGATCATCAAAATTTAATTACTTACATCATCACTTGTAGCTATGAAGCATACATTAGCTTGCTCTGTGTCACTATCACTCTCTGATGATGAAGAAGAATCTGAATCATCTCATGTTACTGAAAATGATCTCTTCTTGTATTTGTTTTTCTTGTATTTATTTTTCTGTTTCTCTGGACAATCTTTCTTCATATGACCCTTATTATGACATTCATAACACTCCATGACAGAAGATGATGGTTAATTGCTATTATTGTTGTTGTTAGAGTTATTTTTGTAACTCCTGAACTTGTTATTCTTTTAGAATTTCAAAAACTTTTTGAAATTTTTAGCAATAAGTGCCATATCCTCTTCATCTGAGTCAGAATCATCTTTTTCTGCTTGAAATGCTAGATTCTTCTTATCCTTTGCTTGAACTTTCTTTGCCTGCAAGTTCACTTCATATGACATTAGATTTCCTATTAACTCTTCTGGTTTCATAGTAGAAAGATTGTTTGATTCTTCAATAGCTAGGACCTTTCTTTCCCATTCATCCATTAAAGAGTTTAGGATTTTTGATACTATATCAAAGTCAGAGAATTTTTCTTCTAGTGCAATAGTGAGTGATATATATCTTGAAATCTAAAGTACATGTCATTTATACTTTCGTTTGATTTCATTTTGAAATTTTGGAACTGGTTTTTCAACATAGAGATTTTGCTTTGTTTGACTTTGTTAGTTCCTTCATGAGTTACTTTTAGAGTTCTCCATGTCTCGTAAGCAGTTGTACACATACTGACTCTATTAAACTCATTTTCATCTAATGCACAAAGTAACATGTTCATAGCTTTAGCATTTGAAGTAGCATCAGTTTTTTGTGCATTAGTCCAAGTTGAAAAATCTTCTGTTGGCATGGTGTATTCCTTTTGGGTAATATTCCAGGTTTCAAAACCATTAGCTTGCACACGCACACACATATATATTCTCATTCTAGTAGACCAGTAATTATAATTCATGCCAAGTGGAGGTCGTGCAATAGATTGACCTTCAATAAAACTAGTGTTAGTGACAGTGTGTAACGACCTGGGATTTTGACAATAGTATCATAATAAGAATTTAATCTAATTAAATAAAATACAAGCTTTTCATTTTATAAATTAATTTGATTTTGGACATTTACTAGTTATATGTGTATTGTGAAGGAAATTTTGGTTTGAAAATTTAAAATAAAATCTTTCAAAAATATTTAAAATAAAATCTTTCAAAAATATTTAAAATAAAAATTTATCTTATTCAATTAAATTAAAAGTTCTGTATTATTAACATTTGATATAATACATATATGAATGTAATCTAAATAATAATGTTTAAAATAAAATAATCCTATCAATATTAAATATAAATATAAGATATAAGTACAAATATATGTTATAAATCAAATATTTGAAAGTTAAACTATAAATAGAAATAAAACTAAGAAGTTATGTTAACAAAAACTTTTATGGTTAAATAGAAACATAAGATAATTCTAATATAAATACATATGGTATGCAAGACAAAACAAAATCTTTTACCAAAAATAATAACACATATGTTGGTGTATAATACATGTATAACCAATGCAAGAAGAAGACAAACCATTCACATATACAAAATATCTTTGTACAAAAAAATAAAATAAATATCAGAAAATAATAATTAGATGTAAACAAATAGGGAACATATGCATTTAATGTTAGCACAATATTTGTCATTTCAAATTGCAAAAGAAATCATCTCAGTACAAAAATAAGGTCAGCCGAAATATGCAAATATCATTTCAAATTGCAGTAATTAAATACAAAAAAATCTAATCTGATCAAATCATAAATTTGTACCAGAAGACACCACTTTGTCCAAACCTATTTCCTTTATATATACATCTACTTTAGCTCCAGTTCGTTCCATAACTTAGCAAACCTGAGAAAAGAAAATAAGCATCATTACTTACAAACTTAAATATCATCCAAATCAAAAGCAGGAAAGGATTTACAGGGATAATCAAATTGCAGCTTTTCAACAAGAATTATTCTCCATGTCAAAATAATTTAGGTGTGTAAACATACTATTGTTTTTAAAATTTAAATCTTGGTATGTAGTTCATGAAAACTTTATGCTTGCTGTGTATTGTGAATAAGTAGTTCTGAAATGTTCTCTGTTATACTGGATGCTTTAATATGTGATGTTCTTTAGTATTTCTAGTTTCCGAGCAAAGAAAAGTAGAGAAAAATTTATACTTCTTCGTATAAAACATTTTAAATTTAGGATTTTAAACAAAATAGGTTGTTTAATCTTAAATCATAGTTTTGAACTTTGTTTTGAAGCTTGACAGTATATCATGGACTCTGGACTTTCAATTTTATAGTAAAAAGGAATTTTATGATTTAATCGAATATTTTAATTTGTTGATTTGATTATATATCTGGAATAAACATATAAACGTAAGATTTTTAAAACAAAAATGATGATTTTTAGATAAGTACACAAGATGCAGTTCATAAATGAACCAAAAATGCATTTTTATCAATTTTTGATGATTAAACAAATCTTAGATGCTGAAATTTGTTATTAAGCTAGCTTGATGATTTACGAATACAGGAAAAATGTAAAAAAAATTCTAATGCAAGAATTTTTAGGTAGAGACGAGTTTAGGGTTTTGGATCGAGTTTTGCCATGGTCTGTAAACAAGGTAATCTCGCCACCATGGGATGATCGAGTTGCACGAGCTTTTGGGGGTTGGTAGAGAGGGGTATCGGCGAGGTGTGGGCGAAGTTGCGTCGCCACTTGTGGTCGGCGTTAGTAGGTCAAGGCATTTTCTTTTGGGGGTGTTCGAGTTGCTGTTTTGAACGAATAGGTATATTTTGATTTCAAATTTTTCACGTCGAATTGAGATTTGCTTTCGAGTGTCAGGTTGTTTCGTGACTTGTTGGAGGCGCCGTGGTTCGCCGAAGTGACGGCGAAGTGCCGTGCACGTGCACGACAACGAATGGTGTCAGCAACTTCGAGTGTTGATTCGACTCGAGTGGTACTCGAGTAAGATGGGGGGAATCCTTCGGGTAATACCCTGGTGCGTGAGTGTGGTCGTATAACAGCTGTTTTAAACTTAGCTAAAAATCAAAAAAAGAAAAAAGAAAAAAGAAAAAAGAAAGAAAGAGTAGAAGAAGAAGAACGTATGCGAGGAGAAGAGAAGGGACGCATGAAATAGAAGGGGAATCTCGGGCTTTTACTGGAGTAAACAGGGGGTTTACCTCGGGTTCCATTTTCTAGTGGATTAGCCTAAGTACTTTTAAGTTATTTTGTTTAACAAAGTTTAGTACTAATGAAGTTAACAACGTGGGCAAGTTTTAAGTTAAGATTTGACTTAAAAATTATTAAGAGACATTTGCAAATGTAAGATTAATAATTAGTTTATATTGTAAAGTTAATTAAGAATGTAAATTAATTTACAATTGTAATTAAATAAGTGATTTGAGATTAAACAAATTTGTAACTAAGGATTGATATTAATAATTTTGTGTTAAATCAATTTGAACATAAGAATTTTAATTAACTACTTAAAGTTAATTAATGAATAAATAGTAGTTAACTGATTAAGTAACTAATTAAGGATTAATGATTAATTAATTAGTAATTAATGATTAATTAGGTAATTAGTGATTAATAAATGGGTAATTAAGTTTTATTAATCAATAATTAAGGTTATTATTAATAATTAAGAAATAATTAATTAAGTGAGTAATTAAGAAGTAATTAATAAATTTAAATAAGTTGATTAATTAGTGATTAACTAAGCAGTATAAAATGGTTTATTCTTAAGTAATTTTTTAAGTTTAAGTTAATTAAACTAATTTTGATATGAATTGATAATTCCCGTTTGATGGTTTGTGATGTCTATTTAGTGATATTCTGTGATACACTATGATATATTCTGGATATATCTGTGATGACTGTGTATGATTTATTTGTGATAACTATTATGTGAATTCCAAGTGTTGAATTAAATTATTTAAACTATTAAACAACTTGGGCTTTAAAATGGCATTTGGATTTCGATGAGACTGAGATCGGGTATCAATTCGATATTCTGGAAACCACATCGATCCAAATTAAACGTTAGGTCGTGACATCTCAAGTGAAGGTCGAGATGGTGTTTCACACTGCGAGGATTATTATCGTTAACTCTGACGGTGATTCCAAAACGAGTGTAATGAGATAATGACTTCGGTTTCGTTTGAACCTGGAACGAACTTGTATGGATTGAATGCTTTCAGCACATCGTCAGGCGGACGATGATCATTCTAAGAATAATGTTCTATAAAGGTAATCGCAGCCTCAAGCCTCATCAATCGGGAATGGCTAAAACAGAGAAGATGCAGCAAGGTTAGGTGGGTAGCACCCAAGCAGGACGAGATATACCCCTGTTTAGATGTCCCTTTATTTCGGCTGTGTGGGCAGTTTTGGCCACAACTGTGGGGTTATCTTGTTCGAAACTGTTCAGTAAGGAATAGTTCCGGCCTTGTGTTGTTGTGTGTCGGGAGTGATCCTCGGTATGGTGATCTAGGCCTCGTACTGTGACAGGCGGTACCCCAGTAGCCCTGCCATTAATGGATACCCATTTTCCCTACGAGACCCTACAGTTTTGATTTGTATTACCTACTTTTGTGTCTAGTAGCTAGAATTTAATAGATGCAACAATTTCAGGTATTTTCTATTTACTTGAAAATCCTAGACACTATTATAATATCACTAGAATTCCTATAAAACGTTTTGGTTAGCGTAAGGTAAAAACTTACCCGTGTTTATGTGTGGGAAGTCTTACGCGATACCTTTATTTTCAAATGGTTTTCAAAGTTAAACAACTTTAACCCGTTTACTCACACCAGACCCATGTCTGACCCGGAGTTTATATTTTGTGTTTCATAAACTCTTGGGTACTCAAATTTTTATGAGTAGCCAAGTGATAGGTTTTGGGATTGTTGAGTTCTGGAGGAGCTTGGAGCAGAAGCCCAGACGTATGTATCTATCTATCTAGTTCCGTTGTGTAGTTGATGTATGTTGTATTTTGGATGTATGTATTGACAGATATGTATATGACTGCCTTGTTGTATGATGCTGTGTAACTCTGATATATGTAAAACCTATGTAATAGTTATGTGATGTATTATATTTTATTCCGTTCCACTATGAGATTCTTATATTGTTATTCTTTCTTCCTATCTTTTCTATTTCTATCCCATTCTTTTCTTATTGATGATACGTCTTTCTGAGGTTAGAAAGGCAGGTCGTCACAGTTGGTATCAGGGCACTGGTTGAGAAAATACCTAGGCTCTGGAGTAATATTTATCTTGAGAGTGCGTATTTGTATTTTCATATAATTATATACCTATCTAAATTTGTTGAGTTACCTTTCCAGGTGGCCAACATGAGTTCTGGAAGGAGAGGCAGATGTAGGGGCAGTACCTCGACTGATAATGGACGAAGTCAAACTGCTAGTAAGGTTGTAGATCCAGTACCGTCTCAGGTTTGTTTTGCCGCTTTATGCAAAGAATTCATCAACCTTGAAGGTAAACCATTTAAAGGGTCAGAATTGATAATTGAAGTTCAAGCTTGGCTAGCTCTTGTGAGCGCATCTTTAAGAGTATGAAGTTGTCTGAGGAGCAGAAGAGGGAAATGGCTACATGGCAATTGCAGGGAGGCGCAGCAGCCTGGTGGGATGCAACAGCAGCAAATATTTTTGAGGAAGACATTTCTTGGGAAAGATTTAAGGAGTTATTTGAGGAGAAATTTATGCCAACAGCAGGGAAAACTCGTATGTACCAGGATTTTCTGAATTTGAAGCAGGGAAGCATGTCTGTTTTTGAGTATGATACCAAATTCAATGAATTTTCTTGCTATGGACCAGGGCTCATAGATACTCCCCTTAAAAAGAACAAAATGTTGGTGCATGGATTGATGCCAGAATTTCGTGAAAAGATGACGGCGCACTTGAAAGGATCTTTTATTGATTTAATTGATATGGCACTGAGATATGAGGATTTGATGAATATGAAATCAGTGGCACCACTGGCAGCGTCGGGAAGGAATTTTGCTAATTCAAATAAGAGGAAGTTCAATCCCAATTGGAGGAAGCCGAACAAGAAGAAGCCTGGAAGTAACAACGGACCTCGCAAATGCTATATATGTCAACAAGAAGGTCACTTGGCGCATAAGTGTCCCAGGAAAGGATTTCAGCAGCAACAGCAGCAACAACCGCATCATAGTGGACCGGGTTTAGCTTTGGTTCAAAGATCTCTATGCTTCATTGTCACCAACCAGGTCGTATGATCAAGGATTTCCCGTTACTTCATAAAGCTCAGCAGAATAAGGTATTTGCTTTGGAAGGTGCACCATCCACTTCATCTAAAGGCAAGGGAGTATTGGAAGGTACATTACTTTTAGATGACAAGTATATTAAAGTTTTTTTTGATTCGGGTTCTTCTTTGAGTTTTATTTCTCTAGAATCTGTAGAGAAGTTCTTTCTCACCCCTAGTCCTATAGACTGTCCTATCTTGGTATCTAATCCTATAGGAGGGGTAACCAAATTAGATATGATATGTATGGACTTGAAGATTTCCTATCTATCCCATAGTTTTTCTTGTGACCCTTATGTGTTGAATTTTAAGGGATTTGACCTTATTTTAGGGATGGATTGGCTTGACAAGTATAGAGCAGTCCTGAATTGTGATGAGAGAACAGTTTCTTTGAAAACTGATTTGGGTAGGATTGCCAGAGTGACATGTGATAATTCTGGAATTCACTTATGTAGTCTTTTGCATGGAGTTGAGACTTCTCAAGAGAAGATTGAAGATATCGATATGGTCCAAGATTTTCCTGATGTATTTGAGGAAGTTAAATGTCTGCCTCCACATCGAGAAATAGAGTTTCACATTGACTTGATTCCAGAAGCAGTGCCGGTGATTCAGCCTAGTAGGAGGATGGCTCCTAGGGAGAGGGAAGAGTTGGTTAAGCAGACTCAGGATCTTTTGGAGAAGGCGTTGATTAGGCCCAGTTTTTATTGTTGGGGTTCTGCTGCGGTGTTTGTCACCAAATCAGATGGATCGCTAAGGTTCTGTGTGGATTATAGAGAATTGAACAAAGCGACTATCCGTAATAAATATCCTCTTCCTCGTATTGATGATCTCTTTGACCAGTTGCATGAAGCTTCTGTTTTTTCTCAATTGGATTTAACTTCAGGCTTCCATCGGTTAAGGGTAGCTGTGGACAGTATTCCCTTGACTGCATTTAGGGGACCAAATTGTTTCTATGAGTGGTTAGTTATTCCTTTCAGATTAACCAATGCTCCTGCCTACTTTGTTAACCTGATGAAACGAATCTTTCGTGATGTATTGAATAAGTTTGTTCTGGTATTCATCGATGATATCGTGGTCTACTCTAAGTCTGAAGAGGAGCACAAGCAGCATTTGAGAATTGTGTTGGAGACTCTGAGGATGCATGTGTTGAAGGAGAAGTTCTCTAAGTGCCATTTCTGGAAATTAGAAGTCAAATTTTTAAGGCACATTGTTTCCGGTGTAGGTATCTCTATAGATCCAGCGAAGGTTGAGACTATTCTGGAGTGGAAGCATCCGGAGACACCGACCAAAGTTCGTAGTTTTCTGGGATTGGCTGGCTACTGCAGAAAGTTCATCAAGGATTATTCCAAGATTTCTTCGCATCTGACCAAGTTGACAAGGAAAGGAGCTAAATTCATGTGGACACCCCAGTGTGAAGAAGCTTTCCAAGCGTTGAAGACAAGGCTAACCAGTGCACCAACGCTAGCTATCCCGGATAGGAAGAGCAAATTTGAGGTTTATACTGATGCTTGTATAGTTGGTCTAGGAGCAGTTCTGATGCAGAATGGAAGGGTAATTGCGTATGTGAGTCGGCAATTGAAGCCGCATGAAAGGAACTACGCTACGCAGGATCTAGATTTGTTAGCCATTGTTTTTGCTTTGAAGATCTAGAGACGTTATATTTTGGGAGAGAAGTTCGAGTTATTCATGGATCACAAACCGTTGAAATATATTTTCTCCCAAAAGGATCTTCATCTGAGACAATAGTGGTGGGTCGAATTTTTGGCATCCTATGATTTGGATATTCTGTATACCCCGGGAAAGGCGAATGTTATAGCTAATGCTCTTAGCAGGAATGCAGTCCCGTCTCTTTTGGAAGTTGTTCCATCTCTTATTGAAAGGATTTCAAGCAAGCAAGAATCTGATAAGATGTTGAGAAGAATCATCAAAAGAGTTAGGAAAGGTCAGTGTCCCAGTTTTGAACTTGATGGCCAAGGAACATTGAGGATTAATTGGAGGATTTGTGTTCCAAATGATAGGGATCTGAGACAGGAGGTGTTGTCAGAGAGTCATCGTTCCAAATTGAATATTCACCCGGGAATATCAAAGATGTATAGAGATATGAGAAGAGTTTTCTGGTGGCCAAATATGAAGAAAGATATTGTTAGGTTCGTGAATAGTTGTGCCATCTGCCAACAAGTTAAAGAAGATCAACAAAAGTCAACCGGATTATTGCAGTCTTTAGAAATTCCGATGTGGAAGTGGGAGATGATTTCGATAGATTTCATCGACGGTTTGCCTAGAACCAAGAAAGGAAATGAAGGAATATGGGTTATTGTGGATCGTTTAACTAAGATCGCCCATTTTATACCGATTAAGGAAACTCGGACCGCAACTTCTCTGGCAGAGATTTTCTTGAGGAAGAGAGTCAGATTGCATGGTGTTCCAATCAGTATAGTAAGTGATCGTGATCCTATCTTCACCAGCAAATTCTGGGAGGCTTTGAAATCAGCTATGGCAACAAGTTTGAGATTGAGTACAGCCTATCATCCTCAGACAGATGGGCAGAAGGAGAGGCTTAATCGAATTTCAGAAGATATGCTGCGAGCTTATGTTTTGGATTTTGGTGGATCATGGGAAGACCATCTTCATCTAGTGGAATTCTCTTATAATAACAGTTACCAAGCGAGTATTAAGATGGCTCCTTATGAAGCTCTGTATAGAAGGCCATGTAGATCCCCATCCTGTTGGATAGAATCGAAAGATCGTCTTGTGCTCGGACCAGATCTAATTTGAGAAGCTTTTGCGAAAGTTGAGCTTATCAAGAAAAGGATGAAAGCTGCTCAGGATCGTCAGAAGAAATATGCTGATAAAAGGCGAAGACCATTGGAATTTGAGATCGGAGATTTAGTCTTTATCAAAGTTTGACCGATCAAAGGTGCTATTAGATTCGGAAAGACGAGAAAACTTTCTCCAAGATATATAGGACCATTCCGAGTGCTGGAAAGAATTAAAGTTGTAGCTTACAGAATTGACTTGCCAGAACGGATGTCTAGAATTCATAATGTATTTCATGTATCCCATCTAAGGAAGTTTGTTCATGACCCATCATTGGTTGTAGAACCAGTAGTCTAGGAAGATTTGGAAGTAGAACCAAACTTGACTGTGGTCAGAAATCCAATTCGGATTGTAGATCAAGACGAGAGGGAACTCAGGAGCAAAGTAGTGAAGCTCGTCAAGGTGCAGTGGAGCGAGGATCCCAGAGATTGCACCTGGGAAACTCTAGATAGTTTTAGGAAACCTACTCGGATTTGTGTTCGGATAACTAGTGATGTTCGTTAGGATAAATTGTTTGATTGTTTGCTAATGTATGAATGATATGTATGTTTGGGTTATTAATATAAAAGTTGTTGAATTAACTGTTGTATTAAATTTCGGGGACGAAATTCTTTTAAGGGGGGAGGAATGTAAGGACCCGGGATTTTGACAATTGTATTATAACAAGAATTTTATCTAATTAAATAAAATACAAGCTTTTCATTTTATAAATTAATAAGATTTTTGGACATTTACTAGTTATATGTGTATTGTGAAGGAAATTTTGATTTGAAAATTTATAATAAAATCTTTCAAAAATATTCAAAATAAAATTTTATGTTATTCAATTAAATTAAAAGTTCTATATTATTAACATTTGATATAATACATATATGAATGTAATCTAAATAATAATGTTTAAAATAAAAAAATCCAATAAATATTAAATATAAATATAAAATATAAGTACAAATGTATGTTTTAAATCAAATATTTGAAAGTTAAACTATAAATAGAAATAAAACTAAGAAGTTATGTTAACAACAACTTATATGGTTAAATAGAAACATAAGATAATTCTAGTATAAATACATATGGTATGCAAGACAAAACAAAATCTTTGACCAAAAATAATAACACATATGTTGCTGTATAATACATGTATAACCAATGCAAGAAGAAGACAAACTATTCACATATGCAAAATATCTTTGTACAAAAAAATAAAATAAATATCAGCAAATAATAATTAGATGTAAACAAATAGGGAACATATGCATTTAATGTTTGCACAATATTTGTCATTTCAAATTGCAAAAGAAATCATCTCAGTACAAAAATAAGGTCAGCCGAAATATGCAAATATCATTTCAAGTTTTTCGCGTCGAATTGAGATTTGCTTTCGAGTGTGAGGTTGTTTCGTGACTTGTTGGAGGCGCCGTGGTTCGCCGGAGTGACGGTGAAGTGCCGCGCACGTGCACGGCAACGAATGGTGTCAGCAACTTCGAGTGTTGATTCGACTCGAGTGATACTCGAGTAAGATGGAGGGAATGCTTCGGGTTATACCCTGGTGCATGAGTGTGGTCATATAACAGCTGTTTTAAACTTAGCTAAAGAAAGAAAGAAAGAGTAAAAGAAAAAGAAGAACATATGCGAGGAGAAGAGAAGGGACGCGAGAAATAGATGGGGAATCTCGGGCTTTTACTCGAGTAAACAGGGGGTTCACCTCAGGTTCCATTTTCTAGTGGATTAGCCTAAATACTTTTAAGTTATTTTTTTAACAAAGTTTAGTACTAATGAAGTTAACAACGTGGGCACGTTTTAAGTTAAGATTTGATTTAAAAATTATTAAGAGACATTTGCAAATGTAAGATTAATAATTAATTTATATTGTAAAGTTAATTAAGAATGTAAATTAATTTACAATTGTAATTAACTAAGTGATTTAAGATTAAAAAAATTTGTAATTAAGGATTGATATTAATAATTTTGTGTTAAATCAATTTGAACATAATAATTTTAATTAACTACTTAAAGTTAATTAATGAATAAATAGTAGTTAACTGATTAAGTAATTAATTAAGGATTAATGATTAATTAATTAGTAATTAATGATTAATTAGGTAATTAGTGATTAATAAATGGGTAATTATGTTTTATTAATCAATAATTAAGGTTATTATTAATAATTAAGAAATAATTAATTAAGTGAGTAATTAAGAAGTAACTAATAAATTTAAATAAGTTGATTAATTAGTGATTAACTAAGCAGTATAAAATGGTTTATTCTTAAGTAATTAATTAAGTTTAAGTTAATTAAACTAATTTTGATATGAATTGATAATTCTTGTTTGATGGCTTGTGATTCTATTTAGTGATATTCTGTGATACTCTATGATATATTCTGGATATATCTATGATGACCGTGTATGATTTATCTGTGATAACTGTTATGTGAATTCCAAGTGTTGAATTAAATTGTTTAAACTATTAAAGAACTTGGCCTTTAAAATGGCGTTTGGATTTCGGTTAGACCGGTATCGGGTATCAATTCGATATTCCAGAAACCACATCGATCTAAATTAAACGTTAAGTCGTGACATCTCAAGTGAAGATCGAGATGGTGTTCAGACTGTGAGGATTATTGTCGTTAACTCTGACGGTGATTCCAAAACGAGTGTAACGAGATAATGACTTCGGTTTCGTTCGAATCCGGTACGAACTTGTATGGATTGAATGCTTTCAGCACATCGTCAGGCGGACGATGAGCATTCTAAGAATAATGTTCTATAAAGGTAATCGCAGCCTCAAGCCTCATCAATCGGGAATGACTAAAACAGGGGAGATGCAGCAAGGTTAGGTGGGTAGCACCCAAGCAGGACGAGATATTCCCCTGTTTAGATGTCCCTTTATTTCGGCTGTGTGGGCAGTTGTTGGCCACAACTGTGGGGTTATCTTGTTTAGAAATTTTCAGTAAGGAATAGTTCCGGCCTTGTGTTGTAGGGGGTCAGGAGTGATCCTTGGTACGATGATCTAGGCCTCGTACTATGACAGGCATTACCCCAGTAGCCCTACCATTGATGGATACCCATTTTCCCTACGAGACCCTACGGTTTTGATTTGTATTACCCACTTTTGTGGCTAGTATCTGGAATTTAATAGATGCAACAATTTCGGCTATTTTCTATTTACTTGAAAAACCTAGACACTATTATAATATCACTGGATTTCCTATAAAATGTTTTGGTTAGCGTAAGGTAAAAACTTACCCGTGTTTATGTATGGGAAGTCTTACGTGATACCTTTATTTTCAAATGGTTTTCAAAGTTAAACAACTTTAACCCGTTTACTCACACCATACCCATGTCTGACCCGGAGTTTTTTTTTTTCATAAACTCTTGGGTACTCAAATTTTTATGAGTAGCCAAGTGATAGGTTTTGGGATTATTAAGTTCTGGAGGAGCATGGAGCAGAAGCCCAGACGTATGTATCTATCTATCTAGTTCCGCTGTGTAGTTGATGTATGTTGTATTTTGGATGTATGTATTGACAGATATGTATATGACTGCCTTGTTGTATGATGCTGTGTAACTCTGATATATGTAAAAACTATATAATAGTTATGTGATGTATTATATTTTGTTCCGTTCCGCTATGAGATTCTGATATGTTATTCTTTCTTCCTATCTTTTCTATTTCTATCCCATTCTTTTCTTATTGATGATACGTCTTTTTGGGGTTAGAAAGGCAGGTCGTCAAACAGTGCTTGTGTTGGTGTTGTTTTCCACATCATCAAAATAAATTATCAAATAACCGTGTTACAGTTATAGGATGTCTGGCTTTGATACCAAATAAAAGTGACTATTGTGTAGCTAGTTATCACTTAGGATCGTGTAATATGGAATGTATTATAATCTAAATGTGGAAACAGATAATTATAGTAAAGTAAATAAGAATAAGCACATCAAGAGTTTTTATACTGGTTCGAACTTCCCGTTCTACATCCAGTCCCAGACTTCCCTCTAGAATTTCTCACAATAACCCCTTACTTAACCCGGAGGAATAGGTAAACAACACCTGAGTAATCGATCAGGATTTTTGTAACGACCCATAAGATTCGGTAAATAAAATTCTTAATTTAAGAAGATTTTGGTAACTTAATGTTGAAGGAAATAAAAATTTAGTGAATTATTAATGAAAACAATAAACTTAAATGTAGTAAAAGTAAACGAAGGCAATAATTATGTGTTGCCCGTTTATTTAGTGATTAGTTGAAATGACAAAAATCAAATTTGAATAAATATAAAAAAAAGTTACATTTATGTGGGAGGTATTCAAATGTTTAGAAGTTGTTAAATTTGAGTATAATAGGAAATAGAAATTTGATTGGAATCAATTGCGATAAATTTAAATAAAATATTACGTTAATGTTAATTAAGGTAATATTTGGAAATAAATATTTATTTATGTAAAACTTAATAAATGGATAAATTGAAATGAAAGAAATGAATGTAAATACCTGACTAGCTAGTGGAATAATAATAATATAGTTAATCGTAATTAAATAAAAGCATAAGTATTTAAGAACTGTAACGGTTGCTTGATAGGGAATTCATGAGCGTAATTTAAGGCACAATAACACTTGTATAAGTTACCTGTTTATTTCATTTAATAATAAAATTGGAAATCAATTAGAGTAAAGGAACCTTAATGTTATAATAATAAGAATTAATACAATAACTAAATTAGTGCACACCCTATTAATTGAAACAGATTGTAAAAGTTATGATTGATTGAAATTATAAAATTGGGAAATGGATTCAAAGTTATGTTAACTGATGAAGTAATATGTAATAAATTGGAAATTTATAAAATCAATGTCCGTTAAGTAATTATAATGTTTATGGTTGATAATAAACGTTACTTTAGTGATTATTAATATAATAACGGAAGTGTGAATTGACCAAAATATAGTAAATGGAGATGTAATAATCGATAAATAAAGGATGGAATGGGAGCACTAATGTAATGAATGTAAAACAATTATTATAAGTGAACCATTGATTTAGTCTATTGAATTAAAACGGGTAATCAATTGCAATAAAATTCAAATTGAACGTTACGTTAATGTAAATTAAATGTTATGCAATTGAGATAAAGAAATTGAAAAAATGTTAATGTATCTGGATATATACCAAAATAAATGGTACCTAAGATGATAATATGATAAATAGTGAATTTAAAGAATGGGAATCATGATTTATTTATTTATTTGAAATTAAAGTTAAATAATTGAGTTTATTGCAATAAGTAGAATTAAACATTAAATATTACGTTAATTGAAATTTAGATGGATTATGAGAAAATATTAAGGTAATAGTTTGTAAATCCAATGTTAATTTTATCCGTTTGATAATAATGAATTGAATAATAGAAAGAAAGTGAATTTAATAGATTTTTTTTGGAAATTTAATTTATAAATTTGAATATAATGAAATTGAAAATTTAACACTGCAATTGATAGATTAATGAACGAAAAATTGACATTTAAGTTTGTTTAAATCATTGTAAATGATTAAGAAGTGAAAAATGTTGAAATTTATCAATTATCGAAATAAAATTGAAAATTTGATTTAATTAATTAATTATTAATTTGTTTAATTAATGGAAAAATAGCCATTTTGGCCACCGACTCGGATTTCGACGAAACCAGTTTCATCGGATTCATAACGGTGAATTATTATAGGGTTTCAAGTTTCGTAGTGATCGGACTTGTCGCTTGATCGTACGGACTCGAAACGCATTGAAATTAATGAAATTGAAATCAATTTGAATAATATTGATTTTAGCATAACTTCTTCATACGATGGAATTTGGACTTGAAACTTGTTCCATCGCGTTTAAAATATTTAAAAACATCTATTTTGATATATGGGTTGTCCCAATTTCATTCCGGAGTTGAAACGGGCTTTTTGGACCACTTTGGCATTAGCGCGTAAATCTATCTTGTCCATCCATTCAAATGTCAACCCGGCCTATATATATCCTGCTATAAACCCTAGCAGCCTCTGTTCCTCATTTCTACATGTTCTGTTCACCTCCTCACTCTAATGGCAGACAAACTCTAATCCCAATTGCAACCCCAAATCAAATCCAAAACTGAAATTTCAAACTCCACAATATATGCCAAGTTTTATATCAATTCGAAGCTCTCGAAGAGCGTAACTCAGATCTGCAACTCGTTTTTCGATTCGACACATTGTTTGTCCAGAAATCGAAGAACAATTTTCTACCGTTCATCACGCGTCGATGAACATCGACGGATCGACGAATCGTTTCTGGGTATTGTAGAGTGGACGATGGGGAGTGCATCGGTGAAAGTCATTCGTCGATTCAACGGTTAGATCGATGGCGAAAATTCAAGTAGAGTTTCCAATTAGTAGCGGCGGCTGTGTTGATTAGGCGATGGTGGCCGCGAAGGGATCGTCCAGGGGAGGTCGGCGAGATCACGGCAAGGTGTGGGGGGTCGCGATCTTCTCTAATGGCGGCGACCTCTGGTTGTGGCGTGTTGATGATGGGTTCGAATGACTACAGGTAGGAGCGGTTGCACTGGGTTGACTGTGTGCATGCGTGAAAGGAGATAGGATGACGTGGCAACTAGGTGAAGTGTTCCTTTCTTTTTATTTTTTTAATTAAAATTCAAATGCACTTATCGTTGTATCTTCCACATACGAACACCGATTCTCACGCGGTTTTTTTATTAGGATCGTATTGAAATTTCAAAGATTTCAACGCTAGTTTGGACGAATTCTGAGACTGTCAAATTTTTGGGTTTAAATTGAATTTAAATTCAATTTAAATTCAAAAGGTGAGTGTTTTAACCCACTCACAACTTCTAAACTTTTTTATGTTTGGTAAATTAATTTATGTTGTGATTATGCAGTTATTTATGACTGTTTCATATATTTTTAATCATTATCTCAGTTAATTGCATTTATTTAAATTAAATCGTTATTTAATTGATTATTGAATATAACTGCCAGTTAATTACCTGTTATATATTATCAGTTATATATTGATATTGATTGATTATTTTGTATGATGATTGTGATGGAAGTATGATTTTATGATGGATGAATGGATGTTTTATTTATATCATCAAAATCTGCAAGTTGTTATGCATTTATTTTGATTCGGGATTGCGGTTTGAAATGATATACAACCGCATTTTTGTTTTTAAATTACGGATTGAAATGATAAATATCTGTATCACTTGACCATAGGATAGAAAATTATATACAGGGACCGTAGTATATATATATTTATAATTATTTTGAAATGATTTTAATGGTTTTGTAAAGCAATATACAGATTCTATAAATACTGATTTTAGATGGTATATAAACGTCAAATTTATTATTGATTTTAGCTATATATAAATATGCTTGAAATATAAAATAAGCCTAATAATAAAGTTTGATTATTTTATATAATAGGGTTTAATGAATATTGATTTTTGATATTATATAAATAGTATTAAATTGCTTGAATTTAAGCTATGTATAAGTTTGTTAAATAAAAATTTAGTTTAATAATTGAGTTTGATTTTATTAAAATAAATGTGAGTAAGTATTTAAATTTTATTTTAATATAGAGAGTATAATGATTT
The DNA here is from genome assembly GCA_030765085.1 of Allium cepa. Taxonomy (NCBI): domain Eukaryota; kingdom Viridiplantae; phylum Streptophyta; class Magnoliopsida; order Asparagales; family Amaryllidaceae; genus Allium; species Allium cepa. The sequence goes on along the minus strand of CM060934.1, from coordinate 948,295,873 downwards.
AAATAAATTAAGATCGGGAGAAAAATTGGAGATTTATTTGGAACTGAATTTATTTAAGAATTAAACTTTAAAAGGTTGATGTGAAATTTATTAAGTTGAAAATTTTAAAAGGTATAATTATTATAACTGGATTTTTGGGTCTAAGTGAATAAAATGATTATTTCAAGTATAAATGAATTGAAGAAATTATTTAGTATTTGAAATTTGAGTTTTGTTTAAAATGAAATGGATTGATTATGTAAAATATTTCAAAACTAAATAATAGAAGATTTGATTTTTAAATCCAGATTATCAAATTTAGTTTTCTGGAATTTTGGAATATTAAAGCCTTGAAATATATCGAAATTGAAATGTTTTATCGAAATGGAAATGTTTCTAAGTTATGAATTTCAAAGTATGATGTTTTAAAAGTGTATAATTTCGAATGTTGGTTCCAAGTTATATGAATTTGAAAGTGCTATGATTTTGTTGAAAAACAATTATTTGAAATCAAATTGATATCATATAGATTTTGGTTTTAAAATAGAAAAGATATCATGCTTATATGGTTTTGAAATGGATATTATGTTCTGATTTTAAAGTATAAACTATTTTGAAAAGACCGAGGTGTTATAATAACGTTTGGTTGTTGAAGAGACTGGGATCGGAAGTTGTCATACTCTCTGCCAACTCCGAAAACCACTTTAACAACCGTGTACGCGGTGGAGATTCCAGAATGAAGTAGTATGGTGGCGGCGTTTCCTTTGAGGTAAATACGTCGACCCGACTCCCGTGAGTTGGCATAAGGTGGCTAAAACAGGAGCGATCGACGGGTTAAGAAGGTAGCCCCTTTTATCGGACACATCACTTCGACATTATACTCTGATTTTGGATTGATTCGGTGGCCACTTTTGATTTCTTTGATTTGGGGGTGTGGCTCGAGGTGGGCGGTAGCTGCGGCTATGCGTTACCACCGACCCGGAAGCGTAATTGGTATATCTACCCTGGCATTGCCTAATTGTGCCGTGTCACCTACCCTAGTGTGCCTTATACGATTTTGTTTTGTACCATACCTATGGAGTGCCCTCTGACGAAGCCCTGTACGGGGGAGATTACGGTACTGTATAGACTATGGGAATATATTATGTGTTAAGGGGAATATTGGGTCACTCCTTAACGCTATTTTAAAGTAAGTTTATTTTACTAATAGACACTATTATAATAGCGAAATATTACTACATAGTAAATAGTTTAACGGATCCTTAGGGGATGTGAATCCCGAGCATCTCTTAAGTTACTGCACTCATATTTATTTCTGTTAATTTAACTTACTTAAGATCTTTTAGTTCTGACTCGAGTGTTTGTCTTTTCAATTCGCTCGGGTCAGCCTGAGCATTTCAGGATTCGAAGACTTTAGCTCTGGAGGACGAGGACGAAGATTTAAATTACTATTATCTACTATTATTCCACTACACCATTTTATTCCGCTGCATTATTATTATACATTGGTATGTGAACTCTGATATTTATTGTATAAGAACAATCAAATGTTTTGTAAACAGTTTTATGAACTGTATATTGATTATTATATTTTATCATTCCGCTGTAAGATTCTGTTTTTTTTTTCTTCTCTGCTTTTCTTATTTACCCCATAACAATCCGCCCTTCTGTATGCTTCAAGTCCGACATGTGTGGTTTATCATCGATTTAAAACGTGCAAAATGGCGGGACGTTACATCTGGTATCAGAGCTTTGGTTTAGCGATAAACCTTAGCTTTGTGGGTTTGACTCTTTATTAATAGCGTAGTAATACCCTATGATGAGTCGCTGAGTGTATATATACGAGAGAGCGTATTTGTTAGTGTTATAAAAAGGTTTTAATATTGTTTTAATCTGTTTCGTTTTGTATTTATAAACTCTGGTTGGTGCATGGAATGTGTGACATCAGTAGGGGTTTCTAAACCCTTAATAGGACAGACCGACACAATATTTGTTTTGAATATAGGCGAATGAATTAATTTTGCCTATTATATTTTCTATATATATATATAAAATAAAATTTTACAAATGATATATATATTTGGTTGCAATATATTGGTTGTTAGGTAATGAAATTTTAAATAATAATTTGAAATAAGATTGAAAATAAATTAAATGAAATTGGGAATTTAGAACTTAAGTTCCGAGGTTTGAAACTTCTTTTCGAATAATTTTGGAATATAATGATAATATTTTATAAGTATTTTCTGATATAAATACTTCAATATAATTTGAAGATCTGTTTTAAAAGAGCTTTGGAAAAAATAAGTTTGTACTCTCTTCTCTGTAGTTGGAAAGTAATCTCGGTGACGGCAGCCGCATCATTGACATTCATTTTCGAGTTTCAAAGTGGGAAGGCCACTGTAGTAGTTTTACTACGGATTTATTTTGATAACCAAATATAAATTTCCAATTGTTTAAGTATAATGAGATATAAAAGTTTTAAGTATAAACCATTATCTATTATCTTTAAAATGATTTTAAATTTTACCCGGTACTTAGTTCTTAACTTCCATTAATAAATAGTCCAATTAGCGTAGTGATATGGAATTTAACTAATAATTGAAACCTCTAATTGAATAGGTGATTAAATGCTAAATTATAAAAAGTTGAAATTGTAACCTATAAAACAAAGGATAAGGATTATTGAATATTAATTTAGTTAAAAGGAAATAGAATAAACTTGTATAACTTTCAATTACATCCTTAAAAGCATATATATAACTTACCAAATATTAAAAGTTCTAATGCTTATAAGAATTGTAATAGAATATTATACAAGTAGAAATTTGAAATAATGAAAAGTATTCAATGAATTCCTTAACAAATAAGAATTTGGTGTTAGAGTTGTTATGAACTTAAATAAAATTGAAAGGCTATTTATTAAAATAGAAAGGTAAGTATTATAAATGGAATTTAGAAATAAATGAAAGATGATAAACTTAAGTAAATGGTTGAAGTTATTTATAAATAAAATAAGTAGGAAAAATGAATACTGTAAATAAGTGAAATTAAGTAATGAATAAATGAATGTAATGCAAATAAAAGAAATTTTCATTTTATATGATTAAATGAAAACTGTAAGAAATAAAATGTAAATTGAAGAGAAAATCATTATATGAATGAAAGAGAAATCAAACAACAAATGTATGAATGTAATCAACAAGGATAATCTAAATCTGTTGTTTGAAATTTTTGTTGTTTTTTTGGTTTATAGTTGTTTGGGTAAGGATACTTTAAATTTTTTTGGTTGTATGAATAATCTATTTAGCTTCATCAGAGACTGTTGAGTAAATGGTGCGCTTAATAGTTTATTTTTCATTCTGTATAATTTGAAGTTTTAAACCCGAACAACTATTTGTTTTGTTTGATATGAATGATTGATTTGTACTGATTCTATGTGATGGTTGTATGCTTGTTGCAAGTGATGGTTGTTATATTGAGTTGTTGTTTACGGTTGAAACTACCTTAAATATTTCATTTTATATAATTGTTAACCTTTTGGATTATATAAGTGAAATACAGGTTATGCAAGCAATTGCTACTGCATTTGGTTTCATAATATAAGCGTTATTGCCCGACAAATAGGTACGTTTTTGGATTACGGTTTATAGCATTATTATTTCATTTTTCCCGTATTGGGATATATATTATTTGGAAATATATGTTATATATTATTATATTTGATATTATATTTTCTCCTGAGCCTCTCCGTACAAAGGAGACCCTGCCAAAATTTTCCGTAAATTTTGGACTTAGAAAATTTTTGAAAAGTGTTTTCCAAACTTTATTAATTTAAGTATAAAGGGGATTTAATGGTTATAAATTAGTATATTTTATCTAAATTATTTAATTTGGTAAATTTAGTTCCTTATAAATTTAATATTTTAAGTAAGATATATTGATTTCTCAATTCCTTCTTTTTCCTTTTCGGGGACGAAAAGTTTTAAGTGGAGGAGGGTGTAACGACCTGTAAGATTCGGTAATTAAAATTCTTAATTTAAGAAGATTTTGGTAACTTAATGTTGAAGGAAATAAAAATTTAGTGAATTATTAATGGAAACAATAAACTTAAATGTAGTAAAAGTAAACGAAGGCAATAATTATGTGTTGCCCGTTTATTTAGTCTATTAATTGAAATGAGAAAAATCAAATTTGAATAAATATAAACAAAAGTTAAATTTATGTGGGAGGTATTCAAATGTTTAGAAGTTGTTAAATTTGAGTATAATAGGAAATAGAAATTTGATTGGAATCAATTGCGATAAATTTAAATAAAATATTACGTTAATGTTAATTAAGGTAATATTTGGAAATAAATATTTATTTATATAAAACTTAATAAATGGATAAATTGAAATGAAAGAAATGAATGCAAATACCTGATTAGCTAGTGGAATAATAATAATAATATAGTTAATGGTAATTAAATAAAAGCATAAGTATTTAAGAACTGTAATGGTTGCTTGATAATAGGGAATTCATGAGAATAATTTAAGGCATGGTAACACTTGTATAAGTTACCTGTTTATTTCATTTAATAATAAAATTGGAAATCAATTAGAGTAAAGGAACCTTAATGTTATAATAATAAGAATTAATACAATAACTAAATTAGTGCACACCCTATTAATTGAAACAGATTGTAAAAGTTATGATTGATTGAAATTACAAAATTGGGAAATGGATTCAAAGTTATGTTAATTGATGAAGTAATACGTAATAAATTGGAAATTTATAAAATCAATGTCCGTTAAGTAATTATAATGTTTATGGTTGATAATAAACGTTACTTTATTGATTATTAATATAATAACGAAAGTGTGAATTGACCAAAATATAGTAAATGGAGATATAATAGTCGATAAATAAAGGATCGAATGGGAGCAGTAATGTAATTAATGTAAAATAATTATTATAAGTGAACCACTGATTTAGTCTATTGAATTAAAACGGGTAATCAATTGCAATAAAATTCAAATTGAATGTTACGTTAATGTAAATTAAATGTTATGCAATTGAGATAAAGAAATTGGAAAAATGTTAATGTATCCGGATATATACCAAAATAAATGGTACCTAAGATGATAATATGATAAATAGTGAATTTAAAGAATGGGAATCAAGATTTATTTATTTATTTGAAATTAAAGTTAAATAATTGAGTTTATTGCAATAAGTAGAATTAAACATTAAATATTACATTAATTGAAATTTAGATGGATTATGAGAAAATATAAAGGTAGTAGTTTGTAAATCCAATGTTAATTTTATCTGTTTGATAATAATGAATTGAATAATAGAATGAAAGTGAATTTAATAGATTTTTTTTGGAAATTTAATTTATAAATTTGAATATAATGAAATTGAAAATTTAAATCTGCAATTGATAGATTAATCATCGATAAATTGACATTTAAATTTGTTTAAATCATTTTAAATGATTAAGATGTTAAAAATGTTGAAAATTTTCAATTATCGAAATAAAATTGAAAATTTGATTTAATTAATTAATTATTAATTTATTTAATTAATGGAAAAATAGCCATTTTGGCCACTGACTCGGATTTCGACGAAACTAGTTTCATTGGATCCGTAACGGTGAATTATTATAAGGTTTCAAGTTTCGTAGCGATTGGACTTGTCGTTTGATCGTACGGACTCGAAACGCCTTGAAATTAATGAAATTGAAATCAATTGAAATCAATTTGAATAATACTGATTTGAGCATAATTTCTTCATACGATGGAATTTGGACTTAAAACTTGTTCCATCACGTTTAAAATATTTAAAAACATCTATTTTGATATATGGGTTGTCCCAATTTCATTCCGGAGTTGAAACGGGCTTTTTGGACCACTTTGGCGTTAGCGCGTAGATCTATCTTATCCATCCATTCAAATGTTAGCCCTGCCTATATATATCCTACTATAAACCCTAGCAGCCTCTCTGTTCCTCATTTCTATACGTTCTATTCACCTCCTTACTCCAATGGCAGGCAAACTCTAATCCCAATTGCAACCCCAAATCAAATCCAAAGCTGAAATTTCAAACTCCACAATATATACCAAATTTTATATCAATTTGAAGCTCTCGAAGAGCGTAACTCAGATCTGCAACTCGTTTTTCGATTCGACGCATTGTTTGTCCAGAAATCGAAGAACAATTTTTGGCCGTTCATCGCGCGTCGATAAACATCGACGGATCGACGAATCGTTTCTGGGTATTGTAGAGTGGACGATGGGGAGTGCGTCGGTGAAAGTCGTTCGTCGATTCAACGGTCAGATCGATGGCGAAAATTCAATTAGGGTTTCCCATTAGCAGCGGCAGTTGTGTTGATTAGGCGATGGTGGCCGCGAAGGGATCGTCTAGGGGAGGTCGGCGAGGTCGCGGCAAGGTGTGTGTGTGGGGGGAGGGGGGTCGCGATCTTCTCTGGTGGCGGCGGCCTCTGGTTGTGGCGTGTTGATGATGGGTTCGAATGGCTACAGGTAGGAGCGGTTGTAATGGGTTGACCGTGTGCATGCGTGAAAGGAGATAGGATGATGTGGCAACTAGGTGAAGTGTTCCTTTCTTTTTATATTTTTAATTAAAATTCAAACGCATTTATCGCTATACCTTCCACATACGAACACAAATTTACGTGCGGTTTTTTTGTTAGGATCGTATTGAAATTCTAAAGATTTTGACGCTGGTTTGGATGAATTCTGAGACTGTCAAATTTTTGGGTTTAAATTCAATTCAACTTCAAAAGGTGAGTGTATTAACCCACTCACAACTTCTAAAATTTCTTATGTTTGGTAAATTAATTTATGTTGTGATTATGCAGTTATTTATGACTGTTTCATATATTTTTAATCATCATCTCAGTTAATTGCATTTATTTAAATTAAATCTTTATTTAATTGATTATTGAATATAATTGCCAGTTAATTACCTGTTATATATTATCAGTTATATATTGATATTGATTGATTGTTTTGTACGATGATTGTGATGGATGTATGATTTTATGATGGATGAATGGATGTTTTATTTATATCATCAAAATCTGCAAGTTGTTATGCATTTATTTTGATTCGGGATTGCGGTTTGTAATGATATATAATCGCATTTTTATTTTTAAATTACGGATTGAAATGATAAATATCTGTATCACTTGAACATAGGATAGAAAATTATATACACCCACCATGGTATATATATATAAAATTATTTTGAAATGATTTTTATGTTTTGTAAAGAAGTATACGGATTCTATAAATATTGATTTTAGATGGTATATAAACGTCGAATCTATTATTGATTTTAGCTATATATAAATAGGCTTGAAATATGAAATATGCCTAATAATAAAGTTTGAATATTTTATATAAAGGGGTTTAATGAATATTGATTTTTGATATTATATAAACAGTATTAAAATGCTTGAATTTAAGCTATGTATAAGTTTGTTAAATAAAAATTTAGTTTAATAATTGAGTTTGATTTTATTAAAATAAATGTGAGCAAGTATTTAACTTTTATTTTAATATAGAGAGTATAATGATTTAAATAAATGAAGGCCGGGAGATAAATTGGAGATTTATTTGGAACTGAATTTATTTAAGAATTAAACTCTAAAAGGTTGATGTGAAATTTATTAAGTTGAAAATTTTAAAAGGTATAATTATTATAACTGGATTTTTGGGTCTAGGTGAATAAAATGATTATTTCAAGTATAAATGAATTGGAGAAATTATTTAGTATTTGAAATTTGAGTTTTTTTAAAATGAAATGGATTTATTATGTAAAATATTTCAAAACTAAATAATAGAAGATTTGATTTTTAAATCTAGATTACCAAATTTAATTTTTTGGAATTTTGGAATATTAAATCCTTGAAATATATCGAAATTGAAATGTTTTATCGAAATGGAAATGTTTCTAAGTTATGAATTTCAAAGTATGATATTTTAAAAGTGTATAATTTCGAATGTTGGTTCCAAGTTATATAAATTTGAAAGTGCTATGATTTTGTTGAAAAAAATTTATTTGAAATCAAATTGATATCATATAAATTTGGGTTTTAAAATAGAAAAGATATCATGCTTATATGGTTTTGAAATGGATATTATATTCTAATTTTAAAGTATAAACTATTTTGAAAAGACCGCGGTGTTATAATAACGTTTGGTTGTTAAAGTGACCGGGATCGGAAGTTGACATACTCTCTGCCAACTCCGAAAACCACTTTAACAACCGTGTACGCGGTGGAGATTCCAGAATGAAGTAGGATGGTGGTGGCGTTTCCTTTGAGGTAAATACGTGGACCCGACTCCTGTGAGTCGGCATAAGGTGGCTAAAATAGGAGCGATCGACGGGTTAAGAAGGTAGCTCCTTTTATCGGACACATCCCTTCGATATATACTCTGACTTTGGATTGATTTGGTGGCCACTTTTGATTTCTTTGATTTGGAGGCATGTCTCGAGGTGGGCGGTAGCTGCCGCTATGCGTTACCACCGACCCGGAAGCGTAATTGGTATATCTACCCTGTCATTGCCTAGTTGTGCCGTGTCACCTACCCTAGCGCGCCTTATACGATTTTGTTTTGTACACCTCTGGAGTGCCCTCTGACGACGCCCAGTACGGGGGAGATTACGGTACTGTATAGACTATGTGTGACGACCTAGAATTTTGGACAATTTAAATTGGGATATTTAATTGATTTTAAATATTCAATAGAGTAATTTTAACTTGAATTACGAATATCACTATTTATTTGATAATTAAATTATTGAATTTAATAATCTGAAGTTGGGTAAAAAGTTGAATCTGGAGTTTTAAGCCTGTTAAAAATAATTAGAAGGCTTGTAAAATTTATATTGATAGTACTGAAGATGGTGAAGGTGTTAGAATTGAATTTGGAAGTGTTTTGTTTGGTTTTGAAAATATGTCGTTTAAATCGATATTTTTAAAGGGCCTTCCAAGGCACAGTTTCGGATGAAACCTGTTCCATTGGATCCGTAATATTGCATTATTATCGAATTTCGTAGCATTTGGAGTTGTTGTGTGAGCATACAATATATAAACGCGCTAAAATTTTATTTAAAATTCAACATAATAACATATCCAAAAGGCTATCTTCTCCATACGATCGAATTTGGACTCGAAACTTTTTTCGTTCTGTTCGGAATAGGGGTTTAACATTATAAACGCCTAGCGGCACGTCACGATAGGAGACCAAAATTCTAAGTTGCTAGAACGAGATATTTTGAAAATTAAATAAAACTTTATTAAATCAAATCAAAGTCAAATTAAAATTGGGTCAAGCCGTAACATGTCTCGTTCCCTTCTCAAGCACGCATTCTTTCTCTTTAAATTTCAGATCTATCAATCACGTACCCTATCCTCTCTTCCTTCATCTTTTCAAAAATTCAAAGTATAGCTGCTTCAAAATTTATATGGCCGGACTAAAATTCACAAAACAAAGGGGAAACTACGAAATCAAATTCGATTTCGAATCGGAATCGGTCAGCTCATAATCAATATCCACAAACCCTTAAGATTCGAGTGGCATCTCGTTCGTATTGCAAGCTCGAGCACGACAGGGGGATAGTGCGGCGACGGTCGCGATTCCATTTGATTCAAGCTCGAAGGCGGCAGCGCCAGGGGAAGGGAGGCCGCATTGGCGAAGACGTCCGGTTTGGTTCGCTTCCGCGATAATCGGAGTCTAATTCCTGTGGACGAGGCCGCGTGATGCTGGTTCTTCTTGGGACATTGTCGATGGATGAAGTTCGAGGCCAGGGTCAGGTGCTTGGTGTTTTGTGTGCATTGTCAAGTGAGGCCGAAGTCAAGTTCTGTGGGGTTGTTGATGTCGGGTAGATTTTTATTATTATTTAATTTAGTATATGTACAAAGGTTTAAAAAAAAGAGGTTTATCTTACAGACTTTTTGTTTTAATTTATATATGGCTAGGATTTTAAAAAGTGGAAGTAAGATATAAAGCATTTTGTTTTAAATGTTTAATCAGTTATATATAACAACAAGGTATATTAATTCACCCGTTGGTTCTAAATGGGTTTGATATATATGGATTGAAAGAAAAAGAATATATATATATACACACTTTAAATTTACTGATCAATTTCAATATATTATGATGATTTAACCGGTTTTATTAACTCATTGAGTTATTTTAGCTTAATAAAACAAAATAAAATAGTCATGAAAGGGAAATTTGTTTAAAACTAAAATATTAGTTGATTAAATTTAAATAAAATTGGCTGGTCGATTATTTCAAATATGAATAAACTGTGTAATTATTATCCAAGGTCCGAAGTCATGAAAAATCAAGTCGGGTTGGATGGATGGAAAAATAAAAATCAAAGGTGAGTCAATCTCACTCATCTGGTTTAATTTAAATTTAAATGGTTAAATTTAAATGATTGGTTGAATGGTTGAATTGATTTGATATGCTATATTATAGTATATATTACATCTTGGAATGATTGATTTCCCGCATTATATAGCGGATGAGACCCTATGCGCCACAGAATAGCGGATGTTATTATATTTAATCCCATATACCGCGATATTCCACCTCGAAGTGGAATTGGTATTTTATGTTGTGCTAACACCTATGGATGTAGGGAAAACAGGTTGGAGGGATCCAACTGGATTCCTAAACATTTATTTAAATTGTTTAATATTCTCTGTTATGATTATTTGATATTCTATGATGAATTGTAATTGGAATATTGAATGCTATGGTTTGATTGAATATATTTGGGTATAATAAGTTACAAAAATATATAAAATTGGAGTTTTGGAAAGACAATAAAAGAGTGGAGTTTTGAGTAAAATAGTTATAGCAAATAAATTAAGAATGAATTGAAAAGGAATGGAAGTGATATTAAAATACTAATAAATAATTCTGAGTATGGAAAAAGAATTTTGAATAAAACAGAAATTAATGAATTGTAAACTTAAGTGATATCAATTAAAGGAATAAAGAATTATTTCAAAATTCAAAGTTTAAATTTATTTAAAAGGATAAAGAAGTAAATTGAGAAATCTAAAATTGGTATTTTCAATTAAAAGTATTTTAAATCATAATTAAGGATTTAAATCTGAAGTTAATGGATTTTGGAATGAATGGGGTAAGTTGGAAATCAATTTGGAAATTGATTTAAGTGTTTGAAATGGGATATTTGGAAGAATAAATTCAAGGTGGGATTTTATTAAGAGGAAATGAGAAAATTTGTTTAAAGATGAATAGTGATTTATTTTTAAAGGATGTGAAAAAAAGCGTTTTTCCCTGGATAGCGAAGTACGTTTTCGAAATAAACTTTTAAATATAAGTTAAATGCTTTAATGTTGTTTTAAAAAGCATGTTTTAGAAAATTTATTATTTCTAATCGTTTAAATTCTTAAGTAAATATTTTTCAAAACTATTATCGTAGTAATTATTTAAAAAGTGACTTAGTATTTTGTTTTAAAAAGTGAAAATCTAGTTTTATATTTTATAAAGTAACCTTATTTTAAATATTCCTAAAGTATTATTTTTAATTAAGTTTTAAGGCAGTTTTTTTAATTTAAATGTTAAAGCATATTTTATAATAAAGTATTTTTAAATTATTTAAAAATCTAAAGTTTTGTGCTTGGTTATTTCAGTGAAAATAGAAAATACTTGGAAAATTTATTCCGAGAAAGGAAGATAGTTTGAAACTGTTTTCAAAAGGGTTTGAAAAGTGGAAATATATCTTGTGAAGATATTTTTGGGATTAATAAATAATTTGGGAGATTATTTATTGTTTGATGGATGTTGTGAATGTTAATTGATAGTTAAATAACCGACTATCAATATTGGACAATGCGCCGATCGTTTCGAAGAGACCGGGATCGGGATTTATTTGTCGGAAACCACTTCGATCCGGTTTGTATGTTTCGTGGGAAACGAGTTTGGATTCGAAGTTGGAGCAGTGAAGTGCAAGGGCTAGTCACTACTAATCCTGAGGATGTTTCCAAAATGGACGTAGTAGGAGTAGTGCCTTCGGTTCCGTTCGAACCCGGGACGGACTTGTATGGATGAATGCTTTCAGAACATCATCAGGTGGACGATGAGCATTCTAAGGGATATGTTCTAAAAAGGTAACGCTTAGCCTCAAGCCTCACTAACCGGGAATGACTGAAAATCAGGGGTTATGCAGCAACGCGGGGTGGGTAGCACCCATTCAAGGTGAGGTCATCCCTGTCTAGATTTCCCTTATATTTCGGCTTAGTGGTGTGGTAGCTGATCCCAACCGTGGGGTGATCTTACTCGAGATTATCCAGTAAGGGGTAATCCCTGTCTTGTGTTCCAAGGGGTCGGGAGTGATCCTCGGTACGGTGATCTAGGCCACGTAGTGCCTAGTCATTAGTTGGAAATCCATTCTCTCTACGCGCCTTTTACGAGTTTTGTTTGTATTACCCACTTTGTGGCTAGTAGCTGGAATTTAATAATGTAACAACTTCGCTATTTTAATAAGTATTTATATATAGACCCTATTATAATATTAGAGGATTTTTATAAGAAAATGTTTTAGCTATCGTAAGGTAAAAACTAAAGTTGTGGCGTGGTCTTACGAGATGCTTCTGTTTTCAAAGGATTTTGTAACTTTAATAATCAATTTGAGTGTGGTTTTCTCACTCTGGTATTCCAGACTGACTCGGGTGTTATTTAACTATAATGCTCGGGTCAGACCGAGTATTATATGATACAGGATATGTTGCTGTAGAGCTCAGGAGACGAGCTGGATGGCGATACGTACTTCCATATTTGATTATTATTCCGCTGTGTATCCAGTTGTATGTTATTGATGATGTACTCTGATGGTGTATGAATAAACAGATATAGTATTTGTTTAGTGTAAAGATCTGTGATTACCTATTATATTTTATTTTCGCTACGATGGTAAGATTCTGTTGTTGTTTTTTGTTTTCTCTTCTTCTACCTCTTCTTCTTTAACCCAAATGGTTCGTATATCTGTTCAACTTGAGTTGATTGATGTAGAATAGTGTTGACTCAAGGGGTACGGATTCGCGGGCTGTTACAGTTACTATTAGAGCGTAGGTTGGTGATAACCTTGGCTCTGGTGGGAATTACTCATAGAATAGAGTCCGTAATACTCTAGAATAAGCTTGAATGTATTAATAGATATGAGCGCGTATTTGTTAGTGAATATAAAATTGTTTTTATATTGTATTGATTTATCGGTTGAGTGTTTTTGGACACAAACATGTCTATTTCACCGAGCCTCTCTCCGAGACAGTGCCCAGATCGTTACGCCTTTCGTGCGGGTCGGAACTTACCCGACAAGGAATTTCGCTACCTTAGGACCGTTATAGTTACGGCCGCCGTTCACCGGGGCTTCGGTCGCCGGCTCCCCTGTCATCAGGTCACCAACTTCCTTGACCTTCCGGCACTGGGCAGGCGTCAGCCCCCATACATGGTCTTCTGGTCGATATGTGGGACGCCATGTTATCGATAGGGATTTGTAAACTCTTAAACAAAATAAACCGACACAGTATTGTTTTTAAAGTGGGTAAATGAAATAATTTTACCCAAAATTATATTTTGACATAAAAGAAATATTTTTCTGAAATTATTATTTGGATATTTGGTTGCTAATACTACGATTAAATGAAAATCTAAAATCTGAGTGCTTTATAACCAAATAGAATTGTCTGAGTATGGTTTAAATAAAAAGAAATATAACTAAAATTTGATTTAAACCAGAATTTAAGTCCCGAAAATTTTGAAAAGTGTTTAAATGAATTTAGACAAAAGGGTTTGGGAATTTAAAATCTTGGGAATGTTTGAAATGTTTTTCCAAAGATTTGAAGGCAATAGTGGAGTATTGTTTTGGAAAATATTGTTGAATGGAAATTGTTTTGGGAGGAATTCGCTAGAAAATAATCCTGATGATGATGGCCACATCATCAGTATTCATTTTCTAGTTTCTAAAGTGATGGATTGCTACCAGGATAGTTTGTTATGATATTGTTTGGTCTTGTTGGGTATACAAGTTGTTTTAGAAATTTCAAAAGGAAAATTTGTTTTGGTGAAAACAAGTGTTTGGAATCCGGAGATTTGATTTGATATACCAAGTGGGTATGTGTAGTTATCATTTCGAAATGGTTTTGGAAACGAAACCGGGCAACTGAATTCTGAGAAATTCTATTTAAATAATGTGAAAAGTTTAAATGAATCAACTATTGAACTTATAAAGTAAAGTTGATGTTAATAAGAAGAAATTGGAAATTTTAATCCGAGAATTAAAATTTAACTTAAGTGAATGAAAGTGAAGAAAATATATTTGAATTTAACTTGAGATAAGTTAAATAAAATTGAAATTGAAATTGAATTAAATTGGATATAAAGTTGAAAGGTAAAATGATTATAATTGTGAAATGAAAATTTATACCTTAAGCTAGTAAGCGTTATATATATAATCTGAAATTGTGGTGATAAGAAGAAATGACTCAAATGAGCAAATATAAGCTTTTAAGTAAATAAATAAGTTTTGAACTCATATATTGAGAAATAAAATTTAGTTAAATTTGGACTGAATTGAATCAAAATTCAGTTGTGTCATGAATGATATTAAAAGGAATTAAGTCCTTGCTTAATAAAACTTAAAAGAATGGTATGTAGCTAGACTTAACTGAAGTTGAGTTGGAATAAAACTGAATTTAAATGAATTTAGTCGAATTATAGATAATATTGAATGGAATAAAATTCTTACTTAAATAAATAAATGTAAAACAAGTAAGTATTGAATTGGATTGAAATAGAATTGGTGTGAGTTGTAAACAAATCCAATTCAAGCATAAATTGAATGACCTTATTGTAAATAAATTCAATAATGAATTGTCAATGTGAATTAAAATTTAAGAATGGATAAAAGAATAAGCTAATTGAATAATTAGTAATATAGTTGGGATTTGGTTAATGGAAAATCAAATCAAAGATTTAAATGGAAGTTGGTGGAATAAAATAAACTTAAGTTATTGGGTGGAATAGTTTGAAGAAAATAAATAACTTATGTAAATTGTGAGATGGTTATTTAATATATTGGTTGTCGAATTTAATAAAATGGTTTGGAATCAAACTTTTTAGATATGAAAGAAAAACCAATGAAAAGATTGTGAATAAATTAAAATGGGATGGAATCAGTGTAAATTGAGTTGGAATCAATTTAAATGGTTATAAAGCTTACGTAATTATTTATTCACATTAATACCGTCGAATTGCATAAGAAAATGGATTGTTTGATGTAAACGAGATTAGATAAAATCCTATGAGTTATTAGAAGTGAACTAGGATGATTTTGAAATCAATTGGAATGGATATAAGTTTATTTTGCTTAGAATGAATTAAATATAAGCAAGTAAGTTGTAAATCACTTAAACTGAATGGAATGGCTTGAGAATTGGTTGTAAGCAATTTTAATAAGTGTCGGAACCTTGTATGTGCTTATGGAAATTATATAACATGCATTATAAGTGAAATTTATGTGTTACCTATTGAAAGTAAGTGGAATGTTAATAAATTGCATATATTTAGTACTACTATGTTTGAACTGAGTAAGTACAGGTACCGGGAAGCCGTTGGGCTGGATTTGATCACGCTAATTGCTAAAATAATAAGCCGCTTGCTTAAAAATGCTAAATAAAGGTACGCCTACGCTATAAAAATAGGAAATTTGAACTGTTTTTGTTTTCCGACCGTGTGGGTCGATGTACATATATTTATATCTCTTGTCAAATTGTAAAAGCTCCTCCGTACAAAGGAGACTCTGTAAAAAAAATTCGAAAATTTTGGGAGTTAGAAATTTTTAAAATTTTCACTAACGGCAAAGGATTTAAAATTAGTAAGCAAATAGATTTGAAACCGAATATTGAAATCTAATTTAAAATTATGTATGTAAAGTAAGGTGAAATTTGAAGAAATTGTTGAAGAAAACAAAGGAAGAAAAGTTTACAAATAAACTTTTGATGAGATTTTAAATAAATTAATAAGTGGAACTAATAAAAGGAAATGGTTAATTAAATATGGGTTGAGATAAGGTGAAAATTCAATATGCAAAGTTTGAAGGCAAATTGAATTCAAATGGGATTGTAAAGGGCATAGTGAAAATAAATTTAAATGGCGTATAAAATATTTATATTAAACTTAAAAAAATGAATGAGGAAATCCTTAAGTAAATTTGGTATTGAATTTTTTTTTAAATTTATTCTAGGTGAATAATTGAATGAAGATTAAAACTGAAAATTGTGAAATGGGATAATTGTGGATAGTGAATAAAAATCAAAATAATGTGAATAAAAGAAAATTGATATAGTTGATAATCAATGGATATAAATACATAGGATGTATTTATATTATTTTATTCGCAAAGTAATTTGATCCAGATTCGAGCATAGAATTTCGAGAAAGTTATATTGATCCGAGTTAGGATTTTTCACTCGATTTTCGACGGCGAACCTTGGATATGGATTTTGATTGATTCCGGAAATTCTCTATCATAGTTATGACTATGCAAGGAGAATGACTGGTTCTGATCAGGAAACCAGATCTGAGTCCGCACTAGGAAGTCGGGTGGACGATACTAGTTCGGAAATGAAATTGTGTGATCGAGTAAGCGATCGGATTCGGTATTGTGTACGAATGATATAGGTACATCGTACGGGCTTAAATGCAGGAATATTGGAAATTTTGTAAAGAGTCAAGTAAATGATTTTGAATGTTGTGATCGGATATTATTGCTAGTAGGATATGCAGGTATTATAAAGGGAAAAGAAAATTTTGGTTTTGATTTCAGAAGATAAATTTGAATTGCTCGACAAAAAGGTATGTGTTTAAATTTCGGTATGAATTTTGATTGGGTTTTTGATCGAGTCACTTGGCTTTTTGTTTTCTTTTGGAATTTGGGAGCCCGTAGAGGTATTTTGTAGTTGTACCGAGCTAGCCACGCAAAGGAGACGCTGGCAAAAAATTTCGGAAATTTAGAGAGTTAGAAATTTTTTGAGAAATTTTGATAATTCAAAATTTGGTTTTAAATTAAAACTTGAATAATTGAGCAAATAATATTGTTTGAAAATTATGGGAGAGTTTGGGAAGTTAGTAAGAATGGTAATGGGTCTTTATAAAAGATAGTTGGGTAGGATATTGAATTGTTGGTTTGGGAAAGGTAAACGGGTATTGGACCATTCTTCCTAATTAGTAATTTCGGGGACGAAATTCTTTTAAGGGGGGAGGAGTATGACGACTCGGAATTTTGGACAATTTAAATTGGGATATTTAATTGATTTTAAATATTCAATAGAGTAATTTTAACTTGAATTGCGATTATCACTATTTATTTGATAATTAAATTATTGAATTAAATAATTTGAAGTTGGGTAAAATGTTGAATCTAGAGTTTTAAGCCCGTTAAAAATAATTAGAAGGCTTGTAAAATTTATAGTGATAGTACTGAAGATGATAAAGATGTTAGAATTGAATTTGGAAGTGTTTTGTTTGGTTTTGAAAATATGTCGTTTAAATCGATATTTTAAAAGGGCCTTCCGTGGCACAGTCTCGGAATTTGACGAAACCAGTTCCATTGGATCCGTAATATTGTATTATTATCGGATTTCAAATTTGGTAGCATTTGGAGTTGTTGTGTGAGCATACGATATATAAACGTGCTAAAATTTTATTCAAAATTCAATATAACAATAGACCAAAAAGCTATCTTCTCCATACGATCGAATTTGGACTCGAAACTTTTTCCATTGTGTTCGGAATAGGGGTTTAACATTATAAACGCCTAGCGGCACATCACGATAGGAGACCAAAATTCTAAGTTGCTAGAACGAGATATTTTGAAAATTAAATTAAATTTTATTAAATCAAATCAAAGTCAAATTAAAATTGGGTCAAGCTGTAATATGTCTCATTTCCTTCTCAAGCACGCATTCTTTCTCTTCAAATTTCAAATCTGTCAATCATGTACCCTATCCTCTCTTTCTTCATCTTTTCACAAATTCAAAGTATAGCTGCTTCGAAATTTCTATGGCCGAACTAAAATTCACAAAAAAAGGGGAACCTACAAAAT
This sequence comes from Allium cepa, assembly GCA_030765085.1. NCBI lineage: Eukaryota > Viridiplantae > Streptophyta > Magnoliopsida > Asparagales > Amaryllidaceae > Allium > Allium cepa. The sequence goes on along the minus strand of CM060934.1, from coordinate 948,277,732 downwards.
CAAATTCGATTTCGAATCGGAATCGATCAGCTCATAATCAAGATCCTCGAACCCTTAAGAATCGAGTGGCATCTCGTTCGTATTGCAAGCTCGAGCGCGACAGGGGGATAGCGCGGCGACGGTCGCGATTCCATCTGATTCAAGCTCGAAGGCAGCAGCGCCAGGGGAAGGGATGCCGCATTGGCGAAGACGCCCGGTTGGTTCGCTTCCGCGATAATCGGAGTCGCGTTCGTGTGGACGAGGCCACGTGATGCTGGTTCATCTTGGGACGTTGTCGATGGACGAAGTTCGAGGCCAGGGTCAGGTGCTTGGTGTTTTGTGTGCACTGTCAAGTGAGGTCGAAGTCAAGTTCTGTGGGGTTGTTGATGTCAGGTAGTTTTTATTATTATTTAATTTAGTATATGTACAAAGGTTTAAAAAAAAAAGAGGTTTACCTTACAGACTTCTTGTTTTAATTCATATATGGGTAGGATTTTAAAAATTGGCAGTAAGATATAAAGCATTTTGTTTTAGTGTTTAATCAGTTATATATAACAGCAAGGTATATTAATTCACCTGTTGGTTCTAAATGGGTTTGATATGTATATATCGATTAAAAGAAAAAGAATATATATACTTTAAATTTACTGATCAATTTCAATATATTATGATGATTTAACCGGTTTTATTAACTCATTGTGTTATTTTAGCTTAATAAAATAAAATAAAATAGTTATGGAAGGGAAATTTGTTTAAAACTAAAATATTAGTTGATTAAATTTAAATAAAATTGGCTGGTCGATTATTTCAAATATTAATAAACTGTGTAATTATTATCCAAGGTCTGAAGTCATGAAAAATCAAGTCGGGTTGAATGGATGGAAAAATAAAAATCAAAGGTGAGTTAATCTCACTCATCTAGTTTAATTTAAATTTAAATGGTTAAATTTAAATGATTGGTTGAATGGTTGAATTGATTTGATATGCTATATTATAGTATATATTACATCTTGGAATGATTGATTTCCCGCATTATATAGCGGATGAGACCCTATGCGCCGCAGAATAGCGTATGTTATTATATTTAATCCCATATACCGCGATATTCCACCTCGAAGTGGAATTGGTATTTTATGTTGTGCTAACATCTATGGATGTAGGGAAAACAGGTTGGAGGGATCCAACTGGATTCCTAAACATTTATTTAAATTGTTTAATATTCTCTGTTATGATTATTTGATATTCTATGATGAATTGTAATTGGAATATTGAATGCTATGGTTTGATTGAATATATTTGGGTATAATAAGTTACCAAAAATATATAAAATTGGAGTTTTGGAAAGACAATAAAAGAGTGGAGTTTTGAGTAAAATAGTTATAGCAAATAAATTAAGAATGAATTGAAAAGGAATGGAAGTGATATTAAAATACTAATAAATAATTCTGAGTATGGAAAAAGGATTTTGAATAAAACAGAAATTAATGAATTGTAAACTTAAGTGATATCAATTAAAGGAATAAATAATTATTTTAAAATTCAAAGTTTAAAAGGATAAAGAAGTAAATTTAGAAATCTAAAATTGGTATTTTCAGTTAAAATATTTTAATTCATAATCAAGGATTTAAATCTGAAGTTAATGGATTTTGGAATAAATGGGGTAAGTTGGAAATCAATTTGGAAATTGATTTAAGTGTTTGAAATTGGATATTTGGAAGAATAAATTAAAGGTGGGAATTTATTAAGAGGAAATGAGAAAATTTTGTTTAAAGATAAATAGTGATTTATTTTTAAAGGATGTGTAGAAAAGTGTTTTTCCCTGGATAGCCAAGTACGTTTTCAAAATAAACTTTTAAATATAAGTTAAAAGCTTTAATGTTATTTTAAAAAGCATGTTTTAGAAAATTTATTATTTCTGATAGTTTAAATTCTTAAGTAAATATTTTTCAGAACTATCATCGTAGTAATTATTTAAAAAGTGACTTAGTACTTTGTTTTAAAAAGTGAAAATCTAGTTTTATATTTTATAAAGTAACCTTATTTTAAATATTCCTAAAGTATTATTTTTAATTAAGTTTTAAGGCAGTTTTTTAATTTAAATGTTAAGGCATATTTTATAATAAAGTGTTTTTAAATTATTTTAAAAATCTAAAGTTTTGTGTTTGGTGATTTCAGTGGAAATAGAAAATACTTGGAAAATTTATTCTGAGAAAGGAAGATAGTTTGAAACTGTTTTCAAAAGGGTTTGAAAAATGGAAATAATTTGGGAGATTATTTATTGTTTGATGGATGTTGTGAATGTTAATTGATAGTTAAATAACCGACTATCAATATTGGACAATGCGCTGATCGTTTCGAAGAGACCGGGATTGGGATTTATTTCTCGGAAACCACTTTGATCCGGTTTGTACGTTTCGTGGGAAACGAGTTTAGATTCGAAGTTGGAGCAGTGAAGTGCAAGGGATGGTCTCTACTATTCCTGAGGATGTTTCCAAAGTGGATGTAGTAGGAGTAGTGCCTTTGGTTCCGTTCGAACCCGGGACGGACTTGTATGGATGAATGCTTTTAGAACATCGTCAGGTGGACGATGAGCATTCTAAGGGATATGTTCTAAAACGGTAACACTTAGCCTCAAGCCTCACCAACCGAGAATGACTGAAAATCAGGGGTTATGCAGCAAGGCTAGGTGGGTAGCACCCATTCAGGGTGAGGTCTCCCTGTCTAGATGTCCCTTATATTTCGGCTTAGTGGTGCGGTTCCTGATCCCAACCATGGGGTGATCTTACTCGGGATTATCCAGTAAGGGGTAGTCCCGGTCTTGTGTTGCAGGGGGTCGGCAGTGATCCTCGCTACGGTGATCTAGGCCACGTACTATGACAGGTGGTACCCAATGCCTAGTCATTAGTTGGAAATCCATTCTCCCTACGCGCCTTTTACGAGTTTTGTTTGTATTACCCACTTTGTGGTTAGTAGCTAGAATTTAATAATGTAACAATTTCGGCTATTTTAATAAGTATTTGTATATAGACCCTATTATAATATCATAGGATTTTTATAAGAAAATGTTTTAGCTATCGTATGGTAAAAACCCGACGTGTTTATTTGTGGCGTGGTCTTACGAGATGCTTTTGTTTTCAAAGGATTTTGGAACTTTAATAATCAATTTGAGAGTGGTTTTCTCACTCTGGTATTCTAGACTGACTCGGGTGTTATTTAACTATAATGCTCGGGTCAGACCGAGTATTATAGGATACAGGATATGATACTGTAGAGCTCAGGAGACGAGCTGGATGGCGATACGTACTTCCGTATTTGATTATTATTCCGCTGTGTATCCAGTTGTATGTTATTGATGATGTACTCTGATGATGTATGAATAAACAGATATAGTATTTGTTTAGTGTAAAGATCTGTGATTACCTATTATATTTTATTTCCGCTACGATCGTAAGATTCTGTTGTTGTTTTCTGTTTTCTCTTCTTCTACCCCTTCTTCTTTAACCCAAATGGTTCGTATTTCTGTTCAACTTGAGTTGATTGATGTAGAATAGTGTTGACTCAAGGGGTACGGATTTGCGGCCTCTTACACTATGGGAATATATTATGTGTTATGGGGAATATTGGGTCACTCCTTAATGCTATTTTAAAGTAAGTTTATTTTACTAATAGACACTATTATAATAGCGAAATATTACTACATAGTAAATAGTTTAACGGATCCTTAGGGGATGTGAATCTCGAGCTTCTCTTAAGTTACTGCACTCATATTTGTTTCTATTAATTTAACTTACATAAGATCTTTTAGTTTTGACTCGAGTGTTTTGTCTTTTCAATTCGCTCGGGTCAGCCTGAGCATTTTAGGATTCGAAGACTTTAGCTCTGGAGGACGAGGACGAAGATTTATATTACTATTATCTACTATATTATTCCACTACACCATTTTATTCCGCTGCATTTTTATTATCCTTTGGTATGTGAACTCTGATATTTATTGTATAAGAACAATCAAATGTTTTGTAAAACAGTTTTATGAACTGTATATTGATTATTATATTTTATTGTTCCACTGCAAGATTCTATTTTGTTTTTTCTTCTCCGCTTTTCTTATTTACCCTATAACAATCCGCCCTTCTGTATGCTTTAAGTATGACGTGTGTGGTTTATCGTCGATTTAAAACGTGCAGAAAGGTGGGATGTTATAATTTTTCCACCTCTAACAACCGAGAGAGGACTTTTACCACCTGAACAACTTAACAGGACTTCAACAGTTTTAATAAAATTGTTTTGACACTTTGTGTTCTTGATAACACTGATTTGTTTTTGATAGTATACCCTTTCTATAATCTTTTTCTCAAGTATATATTTTGTGTGCGCACAAATTTAGAAAGGAAAATATTGCTTTAAATAAAAGAATAAGTTAATTGATCCAGAGATTCAAGAAATATATATAAATTGTGATTGCTTGTAGAATGCAGAGACAGTAGAGAGTATGATCAAAAAGCAAAATTAAAATTCGATGATTTGAGAAGTGAATCTCATGTGTTTATATAGTAGATAAACAACTACAACTATTCACGAAGAGTTTTGACCAAAAGATGCAGCCACAACCCTTCAAATTGGATCGTATCTCTTGGCAAATGGAAGTGTCTGTTCAGAGAAATAGCTTTTGGAATCGTTCATTGACTAACCTAAAATGACCAGTTATCTGAATATTTAAAGTTAATGCAAAACAGAGCGAATCTATACTCCTGAACAGGTTCAGCGACTGGTCATTTTTGGTCAGTCGACTGACCTAGTTGTCAGTGCACAATTTACACATTTTTTAAAGAATTTGAACTTTAAAATAACTTTGATTTTGTGTAAATTACTTGAGAATAGATTTTAACAATTCTAAGACTAAAAGCTTCAACATATAAACATACTATACTCAGTTTTGAAGTCTTGCATCCTTTGTAGTTTTAGTATCATATCTCTTTCTCTTTTGTCGCTTGATCATGTGGTCTCATCACTGAATTGTTTAAGCTCTTAGTCATGAATCAAAACTTATGATTCAATAATAATGTGTAATAAATTATAATTGAATAAAATTAGTGTTGTAGTAGTAATTATAACACTTCTTGTGGATAATAAACTTATAAGATGTGACTAAAAGTTAATGCTGACAATTATTATATGTTACCTATTTATTTATACTGCTAAATTAAATTTGAAATCAATTGCAAATAATTAACTTAATTAGTGCAGTTAATGTAGATTAAATTGATAATTGTAGAATATTAATTCAATAAGATGTAACCAATGTAAATTATTCATAATATGACAATTGATTGAATAAGAAGAATTGAAATCAAGTTTGATCAATTTATTGGAATTTAAATTACAATAAATGGATTTATCGCAATTAAATGTAATTAAATACTATGTTAATGAAAACTAAGATGATAATGGTAAATAGCTAGTGTAATAAGATGTAAACAAATGTTAATTGCAGCCATGAGATGCTAATTGATTGAATAATAAGTTGGAAAGACGAATAACTGGATTTATTGGAATTTTAAAGTAATAATCACCGTATTTACTTCACTTGGAATTAAACACTGTAACTAGTGTAATATTTAACATTGAATTGACATGTAAATTTGTTTAAATTATTATAAATGTCTAAGTAATCAAAATTGATAAAATCTGTTAATTATAGGATTTGAAATTAAAAAGTGATTTAATCAATTTAATCATAATTTATTTAATTAATGTAAATAAGCCATTTTGGCCACTGTCTCGGATTTCGACGAAAAACCAGTTTCACCGGATCCATAACAGTAAATTATTATAAGTTTTCAAGTTTCATAGCGATCGGACTTGTCGTTTGATTGTATGGACCCGAAATGCGTAGAAATCAATTTAATTAAATTCAACTGAAATCAATTTGAAATAAGCTTATTTTAAAGAAACTTATTCTTATGATGGAATTAGGACCTGGAATTTATTCCATTGAGTTTAAAAATATCAAAAACATCTATTTTGACATATCGGATGATCCATTTTCGTTCCGAAGACAGAACGGGCTTTTCGGTCGTATTTGTCATTTCAAATCAATTCATGTCCTATCGGGCTTCGTTAGTATATATTTTCCTATTCTAACCGTAGCAACCTTTCTATTTCTTATTCCATTATTCTATACGTACATTTCCTTCTCATCTCCTCTTCCCAATGGCAGTAAACCAAAACCCTAAATCCAATTTCAAAACCAAACCCAAAAATTAAATCCCTCCAAACCATATCATATTATATACCGATTCGAATCTCTCGACGAGCATAACTCACTGCAATAATTCATTTCTTTAATTGAAGCACCGTTTATCTAGAAATTCGTAGATTAGTTTTGGTCGTTCATTTGTGATCGTTGGATTGTGCGGTGGATCTTCGTCGATAGGACGATCGGGAAGTGGCGATGGGAAGCTGACGTCGAGCAGCACCCATTGGTACCATTCGTTCGTCGTAGTTAGCTAGGAAGTCTCTAGTATTGGCCATTGAACATCATCGGCGGCAACTCGTGTAGGGACGACCGGAGGAGGTTGTTTTCTGGTCATGGGTGCGGCCTGGAGGGTGGAGTCGAGCGGTGTACTTGGATCTGGTCGTAGATCAACGGCATGGCAGTAATAATTTGGTGAAGTGGCGTCGACTATTCGAGGGTAGAGCTCGCATACGTTGCTAGGGCTTGAGGTGACAATTTATTTACATTTATGCCCTTTATCTATTTAAATTTAAATTTAAAATTTTCTTGTATTCTGACATAAATAACTTTTGCATACGAATTCAGATTTGGACGAGGGTTTTTCCATTGCGATCTTATTGGTATTCTAAACATTTTGGAACTAGTTTGGTCGAATTCTGAGACTATTTGAATTTTAGACCTAAATTGGATTTTTAATCGATTTAAAATCAAAGGTGAGTGTTTCTACCCACTCACAGCTACTAGATTATCTTATGTTAGTTAAATTAAATTTATAATGTAAGTAGAAATTAATTGATGGGTGTTCGGTATGTTTAGAATTGTCATTCTTGTTAAATCTGAACTTTATTGCATTTAATCATCGTTTAATTTATTAGAATTTAATTGTCAATTTAATACTTGTTAATGAAAGTCGGTTATCTATTGATGTTTATTGGTTGATTTGGATGATGATTGTGATGGATGTTTGATTATTGATATTGGGTGACTGGATGTTGTATTTTTATATTGTTATAACACTGCAAGTTCCCTATTTGTTGAAATGATACATACCCAAACGATCTATAGATTAGGGAAAAATTATTATGGGTTGAAATGATAGACTTGAGCAATTTTATGGATTTTATTTAATTCGGGATTGCGGTTTGAAATGATATATAACTATAAAAATTTATATTGAGGATTGAAATAATAAATATCCATATCACCTGACCAAAGGATAGAAAATTATATACGGACACCGGATCGGTTATATTAAATTATTTTAGTTCTTTAAATTTTGAATTCAGTTAACTAGTATTTATGAAATAGAAATTGATTTGTATAAACTGAATAAATTCCGATAATCCAAGCGTTAATGCTGAAATTGGAATTTATTTAATGAATTGTTCAAAGGATTTTTAAATTGAAATTTCAAAGTTGAAGTGTCATATATAAATGAATTTATCGGAATTGAGTCGTTGAAATGTTTGGATATAACTTTTAGACCTATTTTAAACGGACTTAAAAACTACTTTAATCGATACAACTAATTTAATTTATTTTAAACTATTTTAATCTATTTAATCTATTTTCAATTCTGTTTAATCTAATTTAAATTCATTTAATCTATTTTAAACCTAATTAATCCATAATAAACCTATTTAATCTATTGTAAACTATTTAAACTATTTTAAATCTATTTAAAGTATTTTAATCTATTTTAAATTTATTTAATCTGTTTTAAACCTATATAACCTAATTTATATCTATTTAAACTATGTACAACTAATTAAACCATTTATACTATATAAATTATTTTCTAAATTTCAAATGGTGTAAAGTGGAAAAATTATAATTAAAGCCTTGATTTTAAGCGAATAAGGTTAAAAATGTTACAACATAAGTTAGAAATTGAAATGAAATTTACTGGTGAAATGAAATATCTGAGTAAATATGATGATTTTGAAATAAGAATCCAAATTGTGAATATAATTTCAAAAGTGATACGGTTTAAACTGATATGATATTTTGATATCAATTATGAATTTGTTTTGGAAATGTAAAAGAACCATCCGGTGTGAAATAAGCGTTTGGTTGTTAAAGAGGCCGGGATCAGATACTGTTATACTCTCTTCCAATACCGGAAACCACTTTAACAACTGTGTACGTGGTGGATATTCCAGAAATGAAGTAGGATGGTTTGGTGAACAATTCTGTATGAAGTATTTACGAGCCCTGACTCCCATGAGTCGGCTTGATGTGGCTAAACAAGAGCTACGCCGGGATAAATGAGGTCATACCTCCGATCGGACACATTTCTTCTATACAATATTTTTACTTTGTGATGATTTGGTGGCCACCCCTTGATTTTGATTATGGAAGTGTGTTGCGAGGTTGGCGGTAGAAGCTGCTATGCGTTACCACCATTCCGGATCCGAAATTGGTATATCTACCATGGCATTGCCTCGAGTGCCATGTTCACATGCCCTATCGCGTCTTCTGCGAGTTTGTTTTGTGTCGTACCAATGAGTGCTCCCTGATAGCCTACCTATAGGTGGAGTTTACAATATCTGTATAGACTAGGCATTATATAAAATATGTTAAGGGGATTAAGGGTAACGCCTTAACGCTATTTTGATACTTTACTTTACTATAAACATATTGTGGTAGCATATTGTACTACATAGTAGATAGTTTCAACGAATCCTTAGGGGATGGAAACCACGAACATCTCTTAAGTTATTGCATGCACATTGAAACTGGATAGGAACTGTCAATCCCCGTAAACATCTCTGACGCCGTTACACTCATATTTATCTACTGTTGATTTAACTTACGTAAGATCTTTTAGCTTTGACTCGAGTGTTTTGTCTTTTCAATTTGCTTGGATTAGTTTGAGCTTTCCAGTTATCGAAGACCACTTTCTGGAGGACAATGACGAAGATTTTGTACTATTATTATTTATTATATTTATTCTACTACATCATGTTGTTTTGCTGCATTTATTTATTATTTATTCTTATTATATGTAACTATGATTTGTATTATAAAAGTATAATCAATGTATTTGTAAACAGCTTCATGAACTGTTTATTTGATCATTATATTTTGTCATTCCACTGCGAGATTCTGTATTTGTTTTATTTCTTTCTCTTCTTTTCTTATCTACCCCATAATAATCAGCCCCTTTGAATGGTCTGAGTCTGACGTATGTGGTTTATCGTCGATTTAAATCATCCAAAAAGGCCAGTCATTACATAGACATATATAAATCACATAAACTATGTGCATGTGTGTGTATATGTGTGTGTATGTGTAACCAGTCTAACTATATGGAACAGTAAACACATATCGTGCACATTTACATACACGAAGGCAGAATACAACAAAAGCAACAAATCTATCATATCAATGTCAGTAACAATTCATACACATAATCATATAAACAATTCAACAAAAATGCATCTTACTCAAGTATCCAATCTAACAATTATATATTCTCCGTGTTATTTTATAGAATCTTCTATCTTATTTCATAAAATAATATTCTCGCTGAATAAATACTACTATAACTTAATATCACTTAAATTCTATTAAAATCAAGTTTAGCTATTAGTAAGGCCTCAAAATATTATATATCTTATGTTATAATACAAAAAAACACATATACACATCACAAATCATTTCTTAGGGCCTAAAGTTAATAAATCATTTTATAACCTTAATCAAACACTATTAAATTATAGAACACTTCTTTTGAAATATACACTTTTCAAATCACCTTTATAGAAATTCACTAGTTAGTTAATTATTAAATTACTCCATAATAAACTAATACCAAGGCCATATAGACTTCAAACCCATTTAAATATAAGTTTAGCCTGCCTAAACAATTATTTTAGCGTTACAGCTTATTTTAAAGATCATACTTTTAACTCTTGATTAGTAGTAAATTATATAAAAATATTTCTATCACTAATATAATAACAAATTTGAGTTTAATTAATTTATAACCATGTTGTAAATTAATATTTACTCCATCAAACTCTATCTAATGCAATTAGAACATAATATATGTGTATACGAGATCTTAATTAATTATCTCGAATATCCATAGCAAAATATATAATAATATTTCTATCACTAACATAATTACAAATTGAACTTTAATTAACTTCTAACCATGTTATAAGTTAATATTGACTCCATCTAACTCTATAGTCTATTCAATACAAATAGAACATAATATATATATATATATATATATATATATTATTCTACCTCTTCTAGGTAATATTTTTCAATACATATAATCATGGAGATTTATACTGAAATATAAATTCAGAGTTATAATTATGCTCATATGAACTATAAGTTCTGAAGTGTTCGAATCCAGCTTGAACCTTTACCACGTCGTAGATAACCCCTAAAAGAGTGCAACGGCGAAAACTGCATCTCGATTGGACCTTGCTTGCAAAAGACACAAATTACTTACGAAATGAGATTGTTTAAATAATTATTTAACTAATTACCTTAAGAACTCTTCTTCTCCTATCTCCTTGTGCACAAGCTATGTATATCAACTGATCTTCTGTCCTCGATATCGCACCCAATACTTTATGAAACGACAAACGGTCTTTACTAATGCACTTTGCTTCACATGCTCACTACCATGGACCCGAACATCTTAAGCTCTGCATCGCCTACACCAACGCGACATGTTGCGTCCCCTCCACTGTTTCCATATTTGCAAATTACCATAGTGGGATAGAGTTCTAATTAATGGAATGAGAAGGTGCTCATCAATGAAACCATTGCAACGATGGTCTTTGTTTTACTTTACACCTCCCCGAGCTCCGCCAACATCCAACCCCAGACATCGGCCTCAATACATCGATCATCCAAGCCTTTCTGCACCCAACCTTGCAACCATAGATGCGATACCCTCCTCCCAACAATTCTAATGGATCTGACCTTATCGTATATCGTGGCCTGGAGCTCTCCAAATTGGGGTAGACTCAAAACTCGTTAATCCAAACCCATTTGGGATATTTATGAAGTATGAGAGAAAAGTAATAGGTGCTAATTGAGTGGGTAGTGTGTATATATATAATAAAATATATATTTTACTTAATTTCTCAAATAAATCAACAAATGTTTTGAGCTCGTACGATCACATTGCACATCGTATCATTACGAAATTCATTGATGCATATCATCATATTTTTCTAGTCCCAATGGTATAAATTTAGCCATCATCCAAGACGTTGCTTCGGAATGATAATTTCATATTTTTTGAGGTCATTTTATCCATCAAACCATATAATTCCATAAATTCTTTAACCGTGCTCTCATAATAAAGCTTCATCCTAGATCCCATTGGACCCGACCATGCACGTATTTGTATACAATACATATAACAATATGTAAATTATTAAAATCTCCCTAACTCCGAATATAGTGATATTTATACTTACTTGATTCACAATTCTAATCCAGACTCATTAGAATTAATCTCGAGTTCTAATTAGACCATATGCAAAAAATAATATTTTTAGACCTCTATTCAATGAACGATCATATATTTAAATTAATTATTTAAATATCCATCATTAAAAAATTGCTGGTTGTTATAGTAGGCATTTTATCATAAGTTAAAAGAGTCCTACGTCGACAACACTTGTAAACATGTATTATCTATTCTCATATTGACACATATCTCTTGTATCACTTCTTTATCGCAACTAATGAGTGGGCTAGATTGTTTAGCATGCCTTATTGGTAAATTTAAGTATTTTGATGCAAACAATAGTAAGGAAGAGGCTTATGTTTGTGAAATCTTTGATTAATTTTTTTCCTGATAAGCCATCACCTTCAAAGCACAGGCTAGGCATGTTGAAGGACAAGTTACTATAGTGGATGTTCATTACAACCGATCTTTTGATATTTGTTCGACTTATCACTCCTTCGGGCACACTAAGGAATCATGTAGGCATGATTTTTTTTTCTAATTCTCTTCCTTTTGTTGAAGCACCCTTCTTATTCCTATCAAATCTCACTTCCTCATCCTTCAGTTAGAAGGTGAGTCCCCAAACCTAGGCCATCCTCCTCTGATCTTATGGTAGTTCCCAATGATGATATTTTTCCTTCATGCCCTATTCTTGATGTTACTTCATATGAGGCCTTACCATCAGTGGATTTAGTTTTTTCTATGGCCCCTACCATTTTTATTGAAATTGACACTATAGTCAAACCAGTCGGATCCATTGTGTATGTTGGAGGTAATGGTGATGTTAGGCAACTATTTTATCATGTTATAGGGGAAGACTTTTCTCTTTTCGACTTTGATGATCTTGGTGACAGTAAATTGTATGATTTTGTCGATGACTCTGGGGATAAAAAATACTTTTACTATAGTGATTCAAAGGATTTTGTTCCTTCCCTAACTAGTGACATTATTTTCTAGATTTTTCACGTCATTGGCCAGATATTTATAATGTTGGTAGTAGCTCTTCCTCATCTGAAGAGTTGTTTGCATTTGATGTTTTTTCTTATGGTTAGAACATTGTAGTCTCACTCGAGTACTGTTGATTACCGAGGCATTTTTCATCACACTTGTTCATATATTTATATATAGTGGATGACCACTATAAAACTGGCTTGCCTTTTGAGATAAATATATTTAAATACAAATGTATCTACATATGATATCTGGTTGTTTTCTAACATAATTTTTGAATATCTAAAATTATGGTATATAAAGTCAATGTTACTAGAAGAAGAAGACTCAGATCGTAAGAAAAAGTATTAGGCAAGAGAAAAAACAAAGAAATAATATGAGTAAAAAATGTTAACTTATCAAAAACCATATTTAAATAACTTCTTAATCAATGCAGAATTCTATCTACACTCCAAGTAATTGTTTTATTAAAACACATATAGAAAACTTAAATATTTATAACCCAGAACAATAGTAACTCTATTTGAAGCATTATATCAACTGATAACATCATCCGATTTATAAAATACTGAAAGAAACTTCTCCAACATGCTTTCCATCTCATCAAAGTTTCACCCTTGATTTCATCTATTTCCATAGTAGTTATTTAGTTTCTATAACTTCCTATAATATAATAAATAAATAATTAAGAATTAGTTATAAGAATAACGATTTAAGTGAGTAAATTATGAAATTAAATAATGGAATAATAAGTATTCAAGTGTATATTTACTTATCGAGATTTTATTCAATGAGGCTTAACTAAAGAAAATTAAAAGAGAAAGAGGGGTGATGGGTCGATAGCCTAACCATTTATGTAAATGAAGCTAGTTACCTCCCTCTTTTCATTTCATTCTATATTAATATTAAAAGTAAAAGCTTTGGACCACTTTAATGGTGGTTGTAGCTTAAACAAGAGAAAGAGGACAAAGAAGCTTGAAATGTAAATTAACTAAGAATTCTAGTCGAGTAAAATATTCTCCAATCCCTTTTCCATTTATAAAATTCTCACAAATTAAGGATGAATATTTATTATGCTTATTGTAATTTAAATGACCCAAAAATTTGATATGACTTGAGCCCAACCATTTATATAAATGAAATTAGTTACTTCCCTCTTTCCATTTCATTCTATATTAATATTAAAAATAAGCTTTGAACCACCTTGGTGGTTGCGATCTGAATAAGAGAAAGAGGAAAAAGAAGAAGATCAAAGCTTGAAATGTCAATTGACATAGAATATAGGTGAGTAATATATTCTTTAATCCCTTTTCCATTCATAAAATTCTCACTACCAAATTAAGGATGAATATTTATTATGCTTCTTGTGATTTAAATAACCCAAAAATTTAATATGATATAAATAATATATTACTAGAGATGCATTTTGATTCATAGAATTTTCCCATAAGTAAATATTTTGACAGAGTTGTTTGAGAACCTTGTTTTATAGAAAGTGGTTAGAAATATGGAGCTTGATAAATCTTATGAAGAAAAATAAACGTAAATGTTTATGTAATTTTTCAAAAATAAAATAAGTGACTTTTGAAGGAAAATGCATTAGGCTAAAGGAATATTTTAGGGTATTGAAAAGCAAATATATAGGGGCCGAGAGGTAATCTAATGTAATAATGTGTTTAATAATTGGTTAGTAGAATAGATCCATAATATTTGTAGAACGTGTTAGGGAAGTACATAATAACAGTAAGAAGGAACTAAGCAAAACAAATTAGGAGTCGACACCAATAACGTTAGTATCAAATGTGCATATAATGGTACCTAACTTGTACCGAGAGGCAATGCCTAAAGAAGTAGAACCGAAAGTAAAATAACTAGAAACTTAAGTATAAAGACTAAAGTAATAAAACTAAGAGATTCTAAGTGTAAGACCAAGGTTAATAAATAGAACGTATTAGCTGAAGGCTGAAGTGGAATGAAGGTTAATGACGAATAATAGGAGGTGATTTCTGAAACCTAAAGTTTAATTTCTAGTAAAGGAGGTGATTTCAAAAATATAAAAGATTTAAATATCATATGTCATCAAAGCTAAACTAAGACAAACTTCCCCAGATGAGACCGAAAGTAGTAGTTGTTGAGAGCAGATTAACTCTCAGTAAAGTATTGAAACCAGAATCAATTAATTTCCGAAAGAGAATTCATGCTAAGGATTAAGATGATCAAAACCAATACTTAGAACATTAAAGATAATGTTGTAATATAACTAATGAATAGCTTAGTGAAAATCTTGATAGGCGAATGGTTAGGTGGAGGATCCGATGGTTGACTTATGGCCTTAGGTGGCAGTCAGGGAACTGAAAGTGAATGAGAAAGGCATTGGTGGCAACTGAAAAAAAGCATAGTTGTAAGCCCTGGTGTTGTCAAAGGCGTTGGTGTTAGGCCTGAAGTTGAAACCTTGGTTGAAAGTGTTGTTATAAGACCTAAGATGACATTTGAAACACGGAAGCAATTGATGTATGGTCTGATTTGGCAATCAAGAATACAGTGATGATGTAAAGTCTGGTGTGGAAGTTAAGAACCAAAAGTAAACTAGGTGTAAGTTCTTAGTGGCAATCGAAATATAAAAGTGTAAGTGTAAGGCCTGAAGTAGAAACCAAAAGTGAAGTAGGCATTAGTTTTGGTGTTGTCGCCAAAACACAGAAGCAAATGTGTAAGGCCTAAGTGGCATTCAAAACCGATAGTGTATTTAGTAGAATTAAAGAAGTAGTATAGGCATAGGACAATGTGATAGCCAAAGGTTAAGACTATAATGTTGATCTCAAGTAGAAGGCATAAGGGCCTTAGTGGCAACTGAGAATATAGTGTTTCAGATTCTCATTAGAAAAGAGAATGATCAAAGAATGGCATGCGAAATGATTCATATCATTATGGCGTTATGATGTTTGTAAGACGCTTAAGATTGAATGATGTTTATGCTTAAATTTAAAGCTAATTAAATGAATGCTTTATTATAGTAAGAGGAAACCGATTTCATACTTTAATGGCAAGGTCTTGCTATATTTTATTTCTAGGGTAATATATTGCTCATACCAGACTTTATGTTTGACTAGTATTTTATTATTGTTTTTCCCATAAACTCACGGTTACTCTATTCACTAGGTTGAGATTATGGGTTTAGGAGATGACAAACAAGGAGTTCTAAGGATGATGTAGGAGGCTTAGATGATATTTGTCATTTATATATGGTTGTATTGATTCTTCATGTCATTATCTTCAGATGTTGGGAAAGGCACTATTAACTATGTTGTATTATATTTTTAACCCCTACGCGTGGCAAAAATTTGGAAACTAAATTGTTAATATTAAATAGTAATGATGTGTTTATTAATCTTAGTTAATGTATGCTCTGTTTATTAAAAACTATTTAGTATAACTGATCTCATCCTTATCGCCGAAAGATAATTCCTATGCGATTAAAACACATTGGAGTCAATCTTTTGGTTTCAAAATGAGGGATGTTCCAATTGGTATCAGAGCTAATGTTAGGGGGTACTTAAGTAAAACTGAGCTAAGTAAAAGTTTGAATATAATGATATAGTATAAAACAGACACCTTGTGGAGGGTATACGCTATTATATTACGTACTTGTATTTTTTTGTATAGATATATAGGTAGATATATCTATTCCTCTATTATTATTTCACTCTCTTTATTTCCAACCCTAATAAGGACTTTCTTAGCAGAAATGGAAATGAGGAGTGGAAAATTTATAGTAGGAGGAGACAATGTTAGAATGAAGAATGATAACACAAAATATGTTAAAGGAAATGGAAAGGAGGTGCTTCCAACAGTAGTGAATGATGTTATCCCACTTATTGTAGACATGGATATAAATGTTTTTTAAGCATTTTATGACGTAGATGATGCAGAAAAACATGCTTGAAGTAGTTGAGCCGAGGTTAGTTGTAATAGAAGATTTTTTGAAGCTGAATCAAAATTACTGGTAAGTGGGGCAAGATGCTTACCACAAGAGAACTGGTAATGAAAGTGTTGAATTGGATGAAGGTGAGTGAATGCATCTTCATAATTTGTATTGAATGATGCATTGCAATAAAGACGGGCTTTGAGGAAGTTGCATGAGAAAGCTTTAGATTGGTGGGAGATGTTGACTTCTAAGAATCCTGAAGTGGAGATCACTTGAGAGTAGATCGAGAAAGGTTTGATGCTCGATTTATTTTCAAGTCTCAGAGAAGTGTGTAGATGCTTTTATTCGTCGATTTCAGGTAAGGAGATCTTTCTATAGAAGAGTATATTCATAAGTTGATGAAGTATGGTTGAGAGTTGATTAACACCCCACTGAAGAAAAATGAGCAGTTTATCATGGGCTTGAACTAAGGCTTAGATCATAAGGCGATGTGTACCATGTGTCACCTTTTGAATTTGTTGTAGGTATGGAGGTAAGGTATTATAGTATATACTAAGCACAAATAATGGTGGAAGGGAAGCCCAAGCTAGAGCTAATGAAGAGGTTTACTCCATGCCAAAAAGGGAAGAAGGGGCAACCACCAAAAGGAATGATTCAAGATGGAGGAGGCCAAAAGGATATTTTTGAGGTTACCTGTTACAATTGTGGAAAATAGGGGGACTACGCATTTAAGTGTTCACAGCTACCTAAGCTGCCAAAAGTCAAGTGTTTTAATTGTAATAAGCTAGACCATAAGAAGAAGGATTGTCCGTACTTGAACCAGACAAGGCTGTTTTCCTTAAAGGACTGAAAGAAAGACAATCTGCCCAGGATAAAAGTTATGATTTTGATTTCCGGTTTCTCGGTTAGAGTTCTGTTTGGTACTTAAGCTATATAATCTTTTGTTTTGAAGATGTGGTTGATGGGTTGAGGGTAAGATATTATCTATCTAGTTATTTCTTTATGTGTGATTAATCTAGTTGGTGGGTATGTCACTCTCAAGTTAAGGTGCACCAATCTAGAGCTTGTTCAGTGTGACATTTATTTTCCAACGAACTGTTTATGTTTGACTTTGTAGGGTATGGAGTAATTTTGAGTATCGATTGGTTAGTGTTGAATGATGCTAGAATATATTATGTTGAAAGAATCATTGCCTTATTGAATTTGAAGTACGTAGAAAGGATCTTCATATTTTTAGTTGAGATAATAAGAAGGTATGGGTTTCATTGTAAGCAATCGAAACTTTCGAATAGTAGTAGATAGGTTTTTTTATAGTTTAGGAATTCACAAATGTCTTTGAACCAATGATGGGATTACTATCGAGAAGAGCTATATAGTTTCTCATACATTTGGTACTAGAGGCACAATGTATTAGTATATTGCCTAACAGAATGCCGTCTAAGGACATGAAAGAGTTGAAGATGCAGTTAGTGGAACTTGAGCATAAGAGTTTACTTGGTCGAGTAATTCACCTTAGGAAGTTTCTATAGTATTTATAAAGAAGTCAGATGGCTCATTTTTGATGGGCATTAACTATAGAAAATTTAATGAATTGACAATGAAGAATTGTTATCCATTGTCGAAGATAGATGATTTGTTTGATAAGTTGAGTGGAGCTAGAGTATTCTTGTAGTTAGATTTAGCTATACGATTTCATCAAATAAGAGTCACCGATGAGGGTATTCCTTTGACTGTGTTTAGGACAAGGCATGGTTCATGTGAGTGGTTGGTCATGCCCTTTGGGCTAACCAATTCTCTGGCTTTCGTTGTAGTCTTATGAAATGAGTCTTTCATGATCAGTTGGATAGGTTCGTGTTGGTCTTTAGAGATGATATCTAGGTTTATTCAAAGGATACGCAAGATCATGAAGTTAATCTTAGAATAGTATTGGAGACCTTGAGGCAATACAAGTTGAAAGCAAAGTTTCTCAAGTGATAGTTTTGGAAGATGGAAGTTAAGTACCTAAGCCATATGCTTTCAAAGGAAGGATTGGCCGTAGATTCTCCGAAGGTTGAAGCTATGAATAACTGGAAGAGATTGTTACCGAGATATGGAGTTTCTTGGGATTGATAGGGTATTATTAGTGATTCATTAAGGACTTCTCTCTGATAGAAACGCCATTAACTAGACTTAGTCAATAGAATGAGAGGTTTGTTTTGATGAAGGAGTGTTATTCCAAGGGTTGAAGCTTGAACTTACAGATGCTTCGATTGTATTAATGCCTAAAGGGAATTAGGATAGTGTACACAGATACCTTAGGTTCAAGGTGTAGCGACCCACTATTTTGTACCATTCAAATCGACAATAATCCACACATGTCAGAATTGAATGATGCAAATTAACAAATTGTAAATAAATTTGGAGCAAATAAAATCAAACACACTGAATCACAGACACAAAAACATCAGAATAACTCGCAGTGGAAATAAAATACCATAGTAGTTCATGAAGCTACTATAACAAAGTCTCAAAACAAATACATAATATCAGTCTGAAAACAACATAATAGAAATCCAAAATACATAGAATTTCACTAATCCATGAGATAAACTAGAACAGCTGAAACTGAAATAGATACATTAGTAGATAAGCAGAATCTCTAGCAAAGATCAGCTCCAGAAAGAGAATCCAAAGCCGTGAATACTCAGGCTGACCCGAGCGTAAAGCAAAACACAAAACACTCGAGTCAGGACATACATACTTATATAATGTAAACCAACTCAAGTGAATTGCAGTAAAGAACAAGTAATTTAAAGGATGCTTGAGACCGCCCATCCTCTAAGGATCCGTTAAACTATTTACTATGTAGTAATGTTGCGCTATTATAATAATGTCTATAGTAAAATAAACTTACTTTAAAATAGTGTTAAGGAGTGACCCAATATTCCCTTTAACACATATAATGTCAGTAGTCTATGCAGTACCTGCATATCTCCTGATGGGGAGACTATGAAAAGATACTGCATAGGTATGACACAAATAGAAACTCGTAGTAAGGCTCGATATGGTAGGTGACACGGCACACGAGGCAATGCCGGGGTAGATATACCAATTACGCACACGGGCTGGTGGTAACGTAGCAGCCACATACGCCCACCTCGAAACACACTCCTATATCAAGGGTGGCTACCAAACAATCACAGAGTAATAGAATGGTATCGAATAAGTGCATCCGACCAGAGGAGCTACCCCTTTTGGCCTGAGATCGCTCCTGTTTTAGCCACCTTAAGCCAACTCATGGGAGTCGGGTCCACGTTATACACCTCAAGAACGTTGCCACCATCCTCTTCATTCTGGAATCTCCACCGCATACACAGTTGTTAAAGTGCTTTTTGGTATCGACAGAGAGTATGTCCATATCCGATCTCGGTCTCTTTAACTACCAATCGTTATTATAACCCTGGTTATAATTTCAAAAATGGTATTTATACTTCACAAATCAATATCATTTCAAAATTTCAATACTATTTCAAATCCATTTCAAAATATCAAAATATCATATCATTCAAAAATCACATTCATTCTTATTTAATTTAAATACATTTCAAATCACATTTCAAAATGGGTTATATTCAAGTCCAATTACTTCATTTAAACCATTTAAAAAATGAAGTTATTATATTTAATAATCAATTATTAAATTCCCAAAAAATTTAGTCTTTTCAAAATTAATTTATTCACTTAAATTTATTAAAACAGTGAAATTTTAACTTTCTCAACACTTAGAAAATGCCACGGAAAGTTAAATTTTAAAACAGTTCAATTTAACAAAGACAACATTTTAAACTGCTGTAATAGGTTTTGGTTTCAAGTTTAAGTTTCTACAACTACAGCACCTACAAAGTGCTGCAATAGCCCTTTGTTCATTTTTTGTTATAGTTCGTTTGTATCAACTATAGCATTTACAAAATGCTGTGATATCCTTTACATTAGAAATAATAGCATTTCAGAAACGCTGTTAATTTAAATTCCAAATTTTCAACACAATTTCATAAACAATTAAATTTTAATTCAATCATTTTAACTTATAAAATCATATATTTTCATTTTAAAAACAATTTAATCATTTTAACTTATAAAATCATATATTTTCATTTTAAAAACAATCATTTAAATACCCATTAATTTATGATTTTATAAAGTTAAATTTTCATACAAAAATCGAAATTTAATAATTTACTTATTAAATTCAAGCATCAAATTTTCTATTCTTTATATTTTAAAATTTAACTTAACACTTAAATTTAAATTTCCAAATATAAATTATTTTCATTCTATTTACTTAATTTAAAAATTCATTTTTAAGCCAAATTCTCAAATTTCAATTTTATGTTATATTTCAAATTTCAACCTAATTATTCATTTATTTCATATTTTATATTTATAAAAAAAATCATTATCACTTTATAAAAATCATTTTAAATTCAATTTTAAATTTTATTATCATAAATTTATGTTTTTTAAAATACTTTAATTATTTCAGAAAATATATACATTAACCATGGGTCTGTATATAATTTTCTAACCTAGGTCAAGTGATGCAGATATATATCATTTCAATCCGTAATTTACAATGAAAACCCGGGTTCTATCATTTCAAACCCGCAGTCCCAAGTAAAATGAAATAAATAAAAATCGTTCAGACCTATCATTTCATCCCATAATGATTTTTTCCTATTCTAAAGTCCGTTCGGGTATGTATCATTTCAACCCATAGTGATTCTATTCTATAGGGAACTTGCAGTGTGATAAACTGATATAAGTAAATAGAATAGCATTACATAATAGTAACAGATGATATGACAGGTGTATAAACATGGTGAAAATCATATAAATTAAATCACAGGCCGGTATAATATGATAATATGAACTACAGATTCACAGGATGTCAATTTACTACTTATATAAGTACAGAATGCCTTGTGAGAAATATTCACCTCTACAAGCTGGAGATAGCACAACCAAACACACAAACAGAGATCCAAAAGGCACGAAAGCATGAATACAGATTCAAGTGAGGGGAGAGCCAAAATAATTGTCTTGTTACATATCAAACAAAACAATATAAAACACATAAATATACAATACAATGTAACATTAAACAAGTCAGAATTTATGCATAACAAAGAACCAAATCACTTGCACTTTCTTTAACCTATCCAATGCTCGGCCTATGTATAAAAATGCACGACTATGGTGTGTGAATGGATCAGGTATGGATTTATATGGTCGGCCATAATGAGGAAGTGAAGGAGAAATGGCTGTTATGCATGAACATACAAAGCCAAGACACAAAACCAAATTTTTATGTAACTACAAGTCACGGCTATGACTCTAAGTGGCATGGCCAGGCCTGGTGGAGGTTAGGGGATGGTGTGGCAGTGGCTTAGGGTCAGGTAGAGGCTGGTGGTGGTGATGCAAGTGGTGACCAAGAGGTGTGGCGAAGTGGTGGAGGCAATATGTGGGCTCGGTTATGCATAAATAAGAAGTGTTTGCTAATTTTTATGTGGATCTTACATCATAGAGACCACGTCGAGGTAGGTCAGTGGAGATGGAGGTGTTTTGAAGCTGAAAAAGGTGGTGATGAAAGTGGTGGTGAAGGAGGAGGCTATGGCCGAACCATATAGGTGAAAGCAAGGGATAAAATTACATAAAACATGGAAAAAAAATTGTAAAGAAAGTGAAAGAAACATTACCAGTTTTCAGAAATGGAGGCCGATGTTTTTGGAGATGAGAAACAAAAAATTTTGTGTGAGAAATGAAATGTATTCGGCTGAAGAAAAGTGGATAAGGTCGGCCTTCAATGCATGTAACAGTTTGGAGTGAAAAGGTAAAAAGAAGGTGAAAAGACAAAGGCATGTGAAAGGTTTAAAACTCTTCAAATTTCCTTTTTATTTTTACATTTTTTAAACACATGAAAATTGAATATAAATAAAATAAAAAGACAACAAAATAATGTATGAATGAAAGTAAATAAATAAATTTTAGATAAATATAAATTAATTAAGAAAACAACTTAAAAATAGAAACTAGGTTTTAAAAATTGTAAATAAATACAATAAGCTTTGAAAAAATTATAACATCACTTTATAAATATTTAAAAATGAAATCTTGAAATAAAAATAAATTTAAAATAATTTCAAAATGAAATAAAGTCAAATTAAAAATATATTCAAAAATCTAGGGTTGTTACATTAGGAGTAGTGTTGATGCAAAGAGTCAAGGTAATAGGTTATGCATCTAAATAGTTGAAATCACATAGGTTCGGTATCCAATCATGATTTGGAGTTAGCGGTATTATCTTTGTGCTAAATATTAGAAGGCATTTGTTTCTTGGAGAAGGTTTGAGTTGTTTACCGGCCATAAGCCTTTGAGATACTTGTTCTCTTAGGAGGAGCTGAACACAGGACAACAAAGATGGTTAGAGTTTTTAGCATCATATGATTTTTGAATAAAGTGTAAGAAGGTTGTTGATGCCTTGAGGTAAAAGCAGCAGAATCGTGCTTTGGCTATGAATAAGGAATTGAAGGTACTAGAAACTCTAGCTACGTGTTATATACACTTCCAATCGATTGGGGGTCCATGTAGAACTTTAGGGAAATTGTCATGCTTGGAAGTGCGTCCGAATGTCATAGAAAAGATTGCCGAGCGGTGAAAGGAAGACCCATTATGTGATGAAAATATTAGTGGCCTGAAGAGTGGTGTCGAGACTAAAGAGCTGTAGGACTTCAGTATTGATAAGAGAGTGTGGCTATGGAAGAAAGGGAGGTTGTATGTATTAGATAGTGGAGGCCTACAGAAGTTGGTCTTTGACGAATGTCATCGTTCAAAGTTTGCTATACATCCTAAGGGTATTAATATGCACCGTGACATGAAGCAGAGCTTCTACTGGGAAGGAATGAAAAAAGATGCGTGAAATGTATGAAGAGATGTTTTACATGATAATAGGTTAAGGTTGAACATCAAAAACCAAGAAGACTTATCAAGCTGCTAGAAATGCCGGTGTGTGTAACGACCCAGAATTTATTTCAATTGAAATTCATATATTTAATTGATTTTAAATATTAATAAGTAAAATTTGTATGTCGAATAAATTAAATTTCGAATATCTAGGTTTAATTGGGTAATTTAATTGATAAATTAATAAATGAAATTTCAGAAATAATTAGAAATTGGGTTTAATGTGATTAAAAATGATTTATAAAGTTGTATTAAATCATATTGGAGTTAGAATGATGTTATAGAGCTTTTAAAATCGAATTAAAAGTTAATTTGCGGAAACTGAATATTTTAATAATTAAGTGACGAGTAAAAATAGCCATTTTTCAAACAGTCTCAGATTTCGACGAAACCAATTTCATCGGATCCGTAATGTTATATTATTATATGGTTTCAAATTTCGTGTCAATCGGACTTACGGTTTGTCCGGGGCAAGCTAAAACGCGTAGAAATCGATTCAAGTGAATTTTGAATTTAAATAGTCGATTCAAAAACTTATCTTCCAAATTTGTTCGAATTGGCTCCCGATATATATTCCATTGCGTTCGGAATGGGGGTAAAATATTATAAACGCTAGGTGGCACGCTTCGTTTGGAGTTCAAAAAATTTTCGGGTGAATAGTGCACGAAAATTTTCTATAAAAGGACTTCACTATCTTCAATTTACACTCAAAAGCCTAATAATGCTTCAGCCGCCACTTGTTTCATTAATGGCCGAAAATTGTTCTCGTTCTTCCTCTGATTTCTTCAAATCCCTCAGCTTTTAGCAAAAATCATCAACTACAAAATTGAAGAGCTCAACGAGCACTAGCTATCCAACGGTCGAGATTGGATTTCGAGCTGTAGATTGACAGCCACATAGCCGCATTTATCAGGGAGTCGCGCACGAAATTCAAGGTGAAGGGGGGCCGAGTTCGATGCTATGCTGGCCGACGGTAGAGCTCGACTTGGGAGATGAAATGATGGTTGTTGATCGTCTTCAAAGTCGACGATGGTGGCCAGAAAATCCAAACCCTAGCGGCGGCTATGGGTTCAATGTTGCGTGTTTTTACTGAAGGGAAAGGAGAAGATGGAGAGTGCGGCCCAGATCCAAGGGTTCAAGATCCAACGGTCCAGATTCAATTAGGTTATAAAAAATAAAGAAAATTGTAAATTATTTATATTTAAATTCGTGTAAACTTTAAAACATTGTAACTTGTTCATACGAGGTCGAAAACGGACGAAACGAATTGCGTTGGGTTCGTATTGGCGAGCACTACGTGATGGAGCTGGATTGGAAGTGATTGGGGCTAGTGGAAATTTTGGGTAAAATTAAATGCACGTTTAATTTTATTCGAAATAAAACGCTACGACCGTTATTGAAACCAAGGTGAGAACTTCTCACTCAATCGAAATTGTTTCGATTTAAATTTTGAATAGTTAGATTTAAAATTGCTTGATTGTATGTTTGAATGATAAATTATTATCTGTTGTATACTAATAGACCATATACGCCGTATATTAAGCGGATGTTATTTATTAATAACATACACCGCGATAATTTCACCTTGAATGGAATTGGTATTATATATGTACTTGGAGTTGATTTTCCCGCATTATATAGCGGATGAGACCCTATTGCGCTGCATAATAGCGAAAAATATTTTATAAATCCTATATATCACGATATTCCGTATTGGAACGGAATTGTTGTTGTGCTAACATCTGTGGATGCAGGGAAACAGGTTGGAGGGAGCCAACTGGATTCCTCAACAGTATTGATTTATTTACAGATATTGTGATATATTCTGTTATCATATGATATATGATGTTTTGGATGCCGTGATTGTTATATATTTAGTGCTGTTGCAGCATTGGGCCTATTTTTGGAGTTTTAAAAATGTTAAAGTAACGATTTCGAATTTAAAAGGATTTTAAAGTGATTTTTGAAAATATACGTTTTATTAAATTTTGGAATTGATTCATTTTAAATAAATAAACATTATAATTTTAATGTTATAAAATTTATGATTTTTGAGAAATATAGTTGAAAATTGATTTTTGAAAATATGGAGTTAATAATTTTATAAAATAGATTAAATAGTGATTTTTGAAATTATTATAAACGGTTTATATAAAATATTTATAAATTAAAATATTGGAATTATGAAACGAGTTTTTATAAGTGTTAAAATGAAGTATAAATGGATTCATAAGTGAATGAAATTTATAAATTTGTAAATTGTGAACTTATAAAATGAATAAATTTGTAAATAGAGAATTATATGTAATTTTCTTACAATTTGGATTTTTGCGTGTAAATGGGATATGGATAGAATTTGTAACGAGGGATTTCATAAGTTGAAGTTTTATAAAATATAAATAGATATGAATTTATAAAACGTTGTGTTATAAATCCGAAATTGACTTATTTGATAAGTTAATTATTATGGCTTATTAAAGGAAATATATTCACGTTTTTAGACGGTGAATAATATATTAAAGAAATGTTTTGAGGAAGTGATATTTAAATAGAATTTTAAAACAATTTGAAGTGTTTTAAAACGTATAAGTGTCGAAACCATAGATTTCAACATTCATTGTTGAAATAGACGTTTTCGAGGAATAAAAGGGAATGGTGGACTATAACACTATTGTTATAGTAAATAATTTTCGAAAGGAGATGTTTTTGGTATAGTATTGGGATATATATATATATCTATCTAAATTTCGAATTCCTATACTAGTGATTTTGGCTTGTTGTAACGATGTTTTACGCAACACTTGTTTTGACTCAAATAAATGTGTTTAAGAGAATGTTTTCCTTAAAAGAATAAAATATATACTTAATCGTGTTTTAAGTATATTGAATATTTTCTGAGTATTGAAAATAATATTTGGAAATGTTTTCCAATGTAGAAATTGAAAGGGTTTAGAGAATATATCTTTTCAAAGATAAATTGAAGTGAATATTTGGCAAGTTATTTAATTGATCGAAGATTAATAAAAGGGCCTAGTGATTGTTATGGTGCTGAATATTTGTTGGTTTGCTTTGATAGTTAAATAAACGACTATTGATATTTACCTTTAAATGGGTGTTTGATGTGATTTACTTGAATTTAATGCTACACTTATTTTTAAATAAGCACTCGTTATTCGGTTTAGCTGGGAGAGGGCCTTTGTGTCATATAACCCATTCTGAATAATGATATATCGTTATGGATAGCATTTGAAGACCGATGTTGAAGACCGGGTATTTTCGAGAACGAGAGGATAACTCGTTGATTGTCTCTGCACTGAGTCGCGCTGGTATAGAGATTCCCTAAGTGATGGGAAGTCCGATCGGGATTGTGAATACCCGGATTGCAAGGGCTTCTTCGAAAGTGCGTTCGGTTCTGTTCGAACCCAGAATAGACTTGAATGGATTGTATGTCTGACACTACAAATTGAGATATAAAGCAGATTTCTTTCAAATACATTTCTGTTGGTGGCGGAGAATTTATTCTCTTAGCTTAACACCCTTCTTTAAGACATACGAGCTCAGAGGTTTTGTAGTTGAAGGTTAGCGGTGATATATTCCCAATTTTGTAGTGTGGCATGCTGGGTGCTGCTGATCATTGTTGATCGAAGCATGGCTTTGTGAAAAGCGTAGCTTTGTGGACGAGACTTCGTCAAACCTCACACCCCGAAATGGTTGAAACAGGAAGGATGCGGCAAGGTTATTGGAGGTAGCGCCCTTTAGGGTATATGCATTTCCTTCTGCATAGGGGTGGTATCATGGTATGGAGCCTAGATATTTAACCTATGTGGTTACTGCGAATTTATTACTTTGTGGTTGTTGGTTATCGGAATCCCAGGAAAGGTCGTTTACGACCAGGGGATGGCATACTCGTGTCAGTAGTTGCCCAGTTAGGGGTAACCCGGCCTAGTGTTGGCAGAGATCCGGTTAGGTTCTCGGAGCGTCTTTCCAGAGGCGTTTCCATGTGGCAATGGGAAGTTCCTTGGCCTGACCATTTGTTGGAAATCTAAAGAAACAATACGAGCTCTGTACGGTTTTAGTTGTATAACCTACCATGGAATGTGGCGGTAACCTGCTATTGATCATGGAGCTATAGTAGGCATAAGTGCGGAATGCCTATGCTGGCTAAGATTTATATTATACTTTCGAAATGTTTTTCGTACACTTTGCACTTGTAACAATAATATCAAAGAAAATTTACGTATCAAGCATATTTGACTATCATAAGGAGAAATCTCCTCCGATTCTGCGTTTGCATTGTGTGTATGTGCGGGAGGCCTTATGGTAGTCTCATTTTCTAAAAGCATTGCAAATCTAATTTAAAATATTACTTTATTTGTTTTAAAGATATAACCGTTTTAAGTTCTCACACCAGTCCCATGACTGACTTGGAGTTTATTGTTCTCTTCCTAAACTCTATGTGCCCATCAATTTCCACACGGGCAGTCTAGAGTCAGGTTATCAGGATATTCAGGAATTCAGAAGTTGCTATAGAGATTTGGAGGCAAGCTGGATGGCTTGGCGTATCAACTAGTATATAGTATTTCTTTTCCGCTGTTTGTTGTTGTAAACCCTGATTATGTAATGTAATGTGATGTAATGTAATAACTGATATAGTTCTTTGTTTTAAAGATTATTCATTTATCTATTATATGTTGTTCCGCTGCGATTGTGAGATTCTGATATTGTTTCTGTTGTTTTTTCCTTTTCTTTCTTTCTTCTTCTATCTTCTACCTCTTCTTTAACCCTAAAGGCACGGTTTTTCGGCCTTTGATTGCTCGGCAGTTTATACAATGGACATATTAATATCGGCCTTCGTAAGTCGGAGAATCGTTCCCCTCACATTTGGTATCAGAGCATATGGTTAAGTGACAACCTTGGCTCTGTTGGGAATTGCTCATTAGAGATAGAGTCAGTAGTACTCTAGAATGAGTGTGAGTGTAATAATAGCTATGAGAGCGTATTTGTTAGTGAATATAAAATTGTTTTAAAAGTGGGTAAATGAAATAATTTTACATTGATTATATTTTATATATAAAGGGGATAATTTTTCAGAATTATTAAAGTGTATATAAATTGATTGTTTGGTCGTTGAAAATGTAAGAATATATATATAGTTAATTAAAAGATGTTTGAATAATCTAAATAAAATAATTATTATATAAGTAAATGAATTATTAAGTATGGAATTTTAATTATTATGATTTACAATTGTAAAATAATCTTATATATAAGAAGTGAAACTATATGAATATATGTATAAATATAAGTTGTAAATAAAAGTAAAATAGAATTTACTTTAGAATCAGAATCTGAATTGGATTTGGAAATTTAAGTTAAGTTAAACAAATGATGTTTAAATGGAATATAACTTGAGTGATGTTGAATGAAGTTGATTTTGGTATGAATTAATAAATGAATTGAATGTAAATAAATTGATATGAAATAATGGATGTAAGTGTTAATTCATTAAAGCTAATTAAAAGTGATGAACCAAATTGAATGAATGTAAGCAAAGTAAAATGAATTTGATTGTGTTGGATATACATTGATTGTTAGATTGATTGTTAGTTGATTGTATAGAAATCCATATGAAATTGAATTAATGAAATTGAAAGCTAAAGTTATTGAAATCAAATTGGAAGTTAAGTAAATCTTAAATAGAATTGAATTTGATTTGGAAGTAAACCAACTTGAATATGAATTAGTGAACGTAAACTAATTGAATATGGATAAATGAATGTTAGTAAAAACATCCAATGTTAATGAATCAAATGTGATTTAAATTGGAAAACCAATTCAATGAATATTAATGAGAAGTGAAAGTGTATTGATTTGGTTATAGATGTTAGTTGGATGATAGTTGGTTGATGGTTGAATTTATTGCCTTTTGTTGCATTTTCTAAATTGGCACATATTTTTGTTGCTTCTGATATATGTTTTGTATTGATATTACTTTCATCTATGCATGTTCCTCATTTGTTTGTTGAGTGTTTAGTAGGTGCGGATTGTGCATTGCTTCGCATTTGGAGCTCGCTTTCGCGCTATATTAGCCGTATATGATTGCTAATAATATAAAAGGTACATATCTCGGATTACATATCGTACTTTTACACTTTTTTCCCTACGGGATGCCTCATTACTTGATGAGATGTATATTTGTGATATATATTGCCATTTTTTTGGGATCGAACCGCGCAAAGAAGAATATGGCGAATTTTTCTGAAAATTTAAGGCGTTAGAATATTTTTGAGGAAATTGGAAAATTTTGAAAGGATAATTGGGTATGATTTGAAAACTTAGTAAAGTTTGTATAAGAAGTTTAACTATTGATTTTGGAAAAGTTAAAATGTTTAAGTGAATTTGAAATTTAAATTTGAATGATTTGTTTTGAAAAGTTAATGGATTCTGTAACTTTTTCTTACTTGGTAATTTCGAGGACGAAATTCTTTTAAGGGGGGAAGTTTATAACGACCCAGAATTTATGTCAATTAAAATTCGTATATTTAATTCATTTTAAAAATTAATAAGTAAAATTTGTAAGCCGAATAAATTAAATTTCGAATATCTAGGTTTAATTGGGTAATTTAATTGATAAATTAATAAATGAAATTTCAGAAATAATTAGAAATTGGGTTTAATGTGATTAAAAATGATTTATAAAGTTGTATTAAATCATATTGGAGTTAGAATGATGTTGTAGAACTTTTAAAATCGAATTAAAAGTTAATTTGCGGAAATTGAATATTTTAATATTTAATTGACGAGTAAAAATATCCATTTTTCAAATAGTCTCGGATTTTGACGAAATTAGTATCATCGGATCCGTAATGTTATATTATTGTATGGTTTCAAATTTCGTGTCAATCAAACTTACGGTTTGTCCGGGGCAAGATAAAACGCGTGGAAATCGATTCGAGTGAATTTTGAATTTAAATAGTCGATTCAAAAACCTATCTTCCAAATTTGATCGAATTGGCTCTCGATATATATTCCATTGCGTTCGGAATTGGGGTAAAAAATTATAAACGCCAGGCGGCACGCTTCGTTTGGTGTTCGAAAATTTTTCGGGTGAATAGTGCACAGAAATTTTCTATAGAAGGACTTCACTATCTTTAATTTACACTCAAAACCCTAATAATGCTTCAGCCTCCACTTATTTCATTAATGGCCAAAAATTGTTCTCGTTCTTCCTCTGATTTCTTCAAATCCCTCAGCTTTTAGCAAAAATCATCAACTACAAAATTGAAGAGCTCAACGAGCACTAGCTATCCAACGGTCGAGATTGGATTTCGAGCTGTAGATTGACAGCCACATAGCCGCATTCATCAGGGAGTCACGCACGAAATTCAAGGTGAAGGGGGGGCCAAGTTCAATGCTATGCTGGCCGAAGGTAGAGCTCGACTTGGGCGACGAAATGATGGTTGTTGATCGTCTTCAAAGTCGACGATGGTGGCCAGAAAATGCAAACCCTAGCGGCGGCTATGGGTTCAATGTTGCGTGTTTTTACTGAATGGGTAGGAGAAGATGGAGAGTGCGGACCAGATCCAAGGGTTCAAGATCCAATGGTCCAGATTCAATTAGGTTATAAAAAATAAAGAAAATTGTAAATTATTTATATTTAAATTCGTGTAAACTTTAAAACATTGTAACTTGTTCATACGAAGTCGAAAACGGACGAAACGAATTGCGTTGGGTTCGTATTGGCGAGCACTACGCGATGGAGATGGATTGGAATTGATTGGGGCTAGTGGAAATTTTGGGTAAAATTAAACGCACGTTTAATTTTATTCGAAATAAAACGCTACGACCATTATTGAAACCAAGGTGAGAACTTCTCACTCAATCGAAATTGTTTCGATTTAAATTTTGAATAGTTAGATTAAAAATTGCTTGATTGTATATTTGAATGATAAATTATTATCTGTTGTATAGTAATAGACCCTATACGCCATATATTAAGCGGATGTTATTTATTAAAAACATATACCGCGATAATTCCACCTTGAATGGAATTGGTATTATATATGTACTTGGAGTTGATTTTCCCGCATTATATAGCGGATGAGACCCTATTGCGCCGCATAATAGCGGATAATATTTTATAAATCCTATATACCGCGATATTCCGTATTGGAACGAAATTGGTATTGTGCTAACATCTGTGGATGCAGGGAAACAGGTTGGAGGGATCCAACTGGATTCCTCAACAGTATTGATTTATTTACAGATATTGTGATATATTCTGTTATCATATGATATATGATGTTTTGGATGCCGTGATTGTTATATTTAGTGCTGTTGCAGCATTGGGCCTATTTTTGAAGTTTTAAAAATGTTAAAGTAACGATTTCGAATTTAAAAGGATTTTAAAGTGATTTTGGAAAGTATACGTTTTATTAAACTTTGGAATCGATTCATTTTAAATAAATAAACGTTATAATTTTAATGTTATAAAATTTATTATTTTTGAGAAATATAGTTGAAAATTGATTTTTGAAAATATGGAGTTAATGATTTTATAAAATAGATTTAATAGAGATTTTTGAAATTATTATAAACGGTTTATATAAAAGATTTATAAAATTGATATTTATAAATTAAAATATTGGAATTATGAAACGAGTTTTTATAAGTGTTAAAATGAAGTATAAATGGATTCATAAGTGATGAAATTTATAAATTTATAAATTGTGAACTTATAAAATGAATAAATTTGTAAACAGAGAATTATAAGTAATTTGCTTATAATTTGGATTTTGGCGTGTAAATGGGATATGGATAGAATTTGTAAATTGAGGGATTTCATAAGTTGAAGTTTTTATAAAATATAAATAGATGTGAATTTATAAAACGTTGTTTTATAAATCCGAAATCGACTTATTTGATAAGTTAATTATTATGGCTTATTAAAGGAAATATATTCACGTTTTTGGACGGTGAATAATATATTAAAGAAATGTTTTAGGGAAGTGATATTTAAATAGAATTTTAAAACGATTTGAAGTGTTTTAAAATGTATAAGTGTCGAAACCATATATTTCAACATTCATTGTTGAAATAGATGTTTTCGAGGAATAAAAGGGAATGGTGGACTATAACACTGTTGTTATAGTAAAGGATTTTCGAAATGAGATGTTTTTGGTATAGTATTGGGATTTATATATCTATCTAAATTTCGAATTCCTATACTAATGTTTTTGGGTTGTCGTAACGATGTTTTACGCAACATTTGTTTTGACTCAAATAAATGTGTTTAAGAGAATGTTTTCCCTAAAAGAATAAAATATATACTTAATCGTGTTTTAAGTATATTGAATATTTTCTGAGTATTGAAAATTAGTATTTGGAAATGTTTTCCAATGTACAAATTGAAAGGGTTTAGAGAATATATCTTTTCAAAGATAAATTGAAGTGAATATTTGGCAAGTTATTTAATTGATCAAAGATTAATAAAAGGTCCTAGTGATTGTTATGGTGTTGAATATTTGTTGGTTTGCTTTGATAGTTAAATAACCAACTATCGATATTTACCTTTAAATGGGTATTTGATGTGATTTACTTGAATTTGAATGCTACACTTAATTTTGAAATAAGCGCTCGTTATTCAGTTTAGCCGGGAGAGGACCTTTGTGTCATATAACCCATTCTGAATAATGATATGTCGTTATGGATCACATTTGAAGACCCATGTTGAAGACCCGTGTTGAAGACCGGGTATTTTCGAGAACAAGAGGATAACTCGTTGATTGTCTCTACACTGAGTCGCGCCGGTATAGAGATTCGCTAAGTGATGGGAAGTCCGATCGGGATTGTGAATACCCGGATTGCAAGGGCTTCTTCGAAAGTGATTTCGGTTCTGTTCGAACCCAGAATAGACTTGAATGGATTGTATGTCTGACATTACAAATTGAGATATAAAGCAGATTTCTTTCAAATACATTTCTGTTGGTGGCGGAGAATTTATTCTCTTAGCTTAACACCCTTCTTTGAGACGTACGAGCTCAGAGGTTTTGTAGTTGAAGGTTATCAGTGATATATTCCCAATTTGGTAGTGTGGCATGCTGTGTGCTGCTGATCATTGTTGATCGAAGCATGGCTTTGTAAAAAGCGTAGCTTTGTGGACGAGAATTCATCGAACCTCACACCCCGAAATTGTCGAAACAGGAAGGATGCAGCAAGGTTATTGGGGGTAGCGCCCTTTAGTGTATGTGTATTTCCTTCTGGATAGAGGTGGTATCATAGTATGGAGCCCAGATATTTAACCTATGTAGTTGCGAATTTATTACTTTGTGGTTGTTGGTTATCGGGATCCTGGGAAAGGTCATTTACGACCGGGGGATGTCATACTCGTGTCAGTAGTTACCCAGTTAGGGGTAATCCGGCCTTGTATTGGCAGAGATCCGGTTAGGTTCTCTGAGCGTCTTTCCAAAGGCGTTTCCATGTGGCAATGGAAAGTTCCTTGGACTGACCATTTGTTGGAAATCTAAAGAAAAATACGAGCTCTGTACGGTTTTGGTTGTATGGAATGTGGCGGTAACCTGCTATTGAACATGGTAGCTATAGTAGGCATAAGTGCGGAATGCCTATGCTGGCTAAGATTTATATTATACTTTCGAAATTTTTTTCGTACACAAATGGTGTATGTGGTTTAATATGTCTATGTATAGATGCTAGGATTTACATCGCAACAGACATATTATCTCCATTATATACATGTGCGTTGTCATACATGCATACATACACATATACATTTTTTTTGTCTGTGTGTATGCATATACAAATATACATACATACATACATACATACATACATACATACATACATACATACATACATATATAGTTTTATATTATTTGAAAATAGAAATTGTAAATATAAGCATTTATATAAATATATCTTACACACACATACATACACTATATTGTAATATAACATAATTATATATCTATTGTAAATAACAATGAAATTCAAAATCAAATTTAAAAATTATATTTTAGATTTAGATCTAGATCTATAAAATAAATATGTAGTAATTTCAAATTCAAATTCAACTTTTTTAGAATGGGATGTGAGATGTATAAATAGCTATGGTTCAATGGAGCAAAATGAGGATCGAGATCTGCACTTTCCACTTATTCATTTCCACCTTTTGAATCATCATTCAATCTTTCATATAGCTGGCCATACTAGCCCTCACTTGGGCCTTCTGACTGCTTCAAGCTCGATCAAATAAATGTGCAATTAAATCTAATTTAAATGCACTTGGATATCGTATATCGATATGTGTGTTTATAACTTTTGTATACACACTATGTAATATTGATCAACACAAATTAAGTCATATTTTATAATTAATATTTCATAAATATAAACTAATTTATTTAATTTATAACAATTATAATTAGTTAAATCAGCTGGTAGTGAGGGTATGCGACATTTCGGTTGTGTGACTCTATGGTGTAAATTTGTTCAGTGATTAATATCGAGCAATTTAAATATTACATTAGGACTTATAGAATTTAGCAATGGTAAAAATTCCAATATTATCCATATTCAACTCTACAGTCCAAACACAAAGTCCTGGTTTGATAATAACAATTATTATTAACTGAGATGCTTTAGCCAAAGACTTTGACTTTGAGTTGACTTCAGTAACCGTGATATTAACCCTATATAACCAAGGAGATGAATTGTCTTTTGAATAATGTTTCACTTTGTAACAACCCGGTATTTTGCATCAATTATAATCAACAATTTAAACGATTAATATTGACACAAATTTCCATTTGAAGTTTTTAAATTTTGAATTAAAATTCTTTTATAAATTGTTAAAAGAAATTTTGGGCTTTGAAATTAAATAGTGGTCCATGTTTTTATATTGGGCTGTGTTAATTCTCAAAGCATAATAACCCGTCCCCTTTTCTTATTTTCACTCTCGAACCCTAAATAAAAATAAAACTAAATGGCTGCTGTTCGTCCCCCTTTCAAAATTTAGGGCTTCGGCAATCGTCGTCTTCAATTCGATCGAGTTTAACTTCGATGGAGCATGGAGCCTTCGCACGTCTTCAGCAGCTAGGGCTTCGGCAATCGATCCCCCAATTCGAACGACTACTTCAAAAATAGGTCGAGCCGTCTTCACTTTCAAAGCAAGGTGAGTACTTTTTGTAACTCACATCTAATTCAAGTGTTTTTCATGATTGCTTGCTTGTTTAAATTCGTGATTTTTGGATTGCTTGATTTATTGATCCTCACGGTTTTGAAAGCATTGACTCCTTGTTGACTTCGGTCCTTTTGATTTGTTAAAATTAGTTTGCAGTGATGTTGGTCTGATTGTTTGATACATTTCTGTAGCTCCATCTTGTTTACTGGTTTGGTGTTGCATCCATTATGATACTTGTAGTAGCACTGTGCTTGAATCATTTTTGTAGTCTGCACATTGCATGCCTGATGGTTCTGTCCACTTTGAATTGTGATCTTTGTAGTTGCTTGATGTCACTCATATGTTGTTTGCTTATATTCTGTTTGCATCAAGTCAGTTTGAACTTTCTTTATATCCATATGAAAATTTTGGTCTGCATTATTGCTTGTGGTCTCTTCATTTTTGTTGGTGCTTGAGTTTGAATCAGTTGTCTCATTCACTATCATCAGTTGCATTCACCACTATCATCAGCTTTAGTTGCATCCCTCTGGTCTCTTCATTTTAGACACTGTTTTGTCTGCAGTTGTATCTTGTTTACTGGTTGAACTCATTTGTCATAGCATGATCCATGTTTTTTTTAACTTGCTTGAGTTAGCACTATGTCATTGTTATTACAAACATATTTCATTGTGTATCACTTTGGTATTTGCAGTTTGTATTTGTTGTTTGCCCTTGTACATGCTTCACTGCATCTTCTTCTACCTGATTCACTTTGTCACTGCATATTTATATATGCCTGACCTGTTTCATTTAGTTGTACTGCCCTATGTTGTCACTTGATCTTGTATATCTGTTATTCGCTGGGCCTTGCTCTGTTTTACCCTTGCTGCACTGCCCAGTTCATGTTGTTGGCATTGATTTGTGGCAATTAATTCACTTGCATTTCTTGAGCTTGGTGTCATATTTTCCACTGTCCATATCATATTGGACCGTGATGTATTGTATTGGGTTTTTGAGTTTGGGACAGTGTTGTTCACTGCTTTGGGTTACCTGAGCATTGTTTTGACTGTCTTATTTTGTTTGTGTGCTGTGGTGCCAAAATTTTGGTGCCCTCACCTTCATTCTACTGCCTTCATGTAGTTTGTATCATCTGCCTTTGTGCATCTGACTTGATTTTTGCAGTTGCCATCCCTGTCCACTCTAATTCATTGTGCAGTTATGTGTACATATATATGTACGTTGCTTCATTTTCTTAGTGCATTGCTCATTTTTCTGACCTTTGCATTCGTGAAACTGTTTTGTCAAAATTGTCGTTTCATATCTGGTTCATGTGTACTTAGTTGAGCTTCTTTCTGGTCAGTCTGCATTCATTGTTGTTGTAGATGTATTCATAAGTGTTGACCATCTTCTTTGTTTTGTGTTGTTACACTGCCTCCATTCAAAAGTATTGTTGCATGGAGCTCTGTTGTATATTTGATTATTTGACCTTGTACACTCATGTTCCCCTGAGTTGAACCGTAATTTATTTGGGTTTGACCTTGTGCCCGGTTGTGTACATTATCACTGTAGTGGCAAGGCAGTGCACGCAAGCGTGAACTACAGCCACACGGTATTCATTGGGTACATCGTCACTGTAGTGGCAAGGCAGTGCACGCAAGCGTGAACTGCAGCCACACGGTATTGCTTTTATTGATATTCTAATTGCTTTTGTTGCGTATTTCCTTATGCTGTAGTGGCGAGGCAGTGCATGCGTGCGTGTACTGCAGCCCTACTCGACTTAATATTTTAATTGATGTTTCAATGGTTTGAACTGTTTTGTTTATTCAATTCAATATTCTGAATTGCATTCTGATTTGGTTTAATTACTGTCATCTATTCATTATTTAATTACTATTGCTTCTGTGCACTAATTACTGAGTTTGAATTAGACTGACCCGAGTATTATTTTCTTTTGGATTTTATACTCGGGTCAGACCGAGTATTTCAGGTTGTAGATATTCTGCTTTGGGTTGCTGCTTGAGCTATGAAGTTCATATCTTTTGTAGTAGTCTGTATAATTGTATAGGAAGATATGTATTCATGTATATTATATACGTTAATGTACTTGTATATGTAACTTCCTGAGTCGACTGTTGTAGTTGTATCACATGTACCGTGTCAAATGTATTGTAACTGATATCAGTTATTGTATATATGAGACTTTCTCTTTCATTTGTGTTCCGCATTATATTATCTGTGTAATATTTTATATTTACTGTTCTAAACTATTACGAACCATCGTAGTTCGTTTTATACTGGAATTGGGGTATGTCGATGGGAGAAAATAAATCAGGGATGAAAAATGAAAGAATATTTATGTATATATACCACTCCTATCGAGATAACCAATACTAGTGTAAGGCCAACTATTGATGGCCGCTCCTCAACAGCCTTATTCTCCGTGCTAGTTGACAGCACTACACCGTAGTGTTCTTGGCTAGCGTGGGTATAGAGGTGGGGCGTCACACACTTCCAATGCTTCTGCTTGACCCAACTACAGTCGTTCAATGGATGTTGTGCCACAATTTAACATAATCAAAGTGGAGCTTCCACATTGAAGGTCAACAGTATTCTCAAGTCAAGAGAATTGTGTGATTTTGTCACATCGACATTTTCCATTTGACCTTAGTTATATTAACCAACAGAAAACTATCGAGTGAGCTATTCCATAGTTATCTAGTAGTCTTCAGTACATAACTGCATGGTGCCCCCAACAGTCATAAGTAATAAACTGTCCAACATTTGAAGAGCATTATGTACTCTAGTCTCAATTGATATATAAATATCCAGTCTCAATACATTTAAATTAGGAATATTTAAAACGATATATTTATTTTATTATGATAAATCACTGATGATTACAATACATTGTAACTACTATCGCAAAACATATCTTCTATGGATTTTCTATTAATATAGTGTTAACTAAATTAACTAATTAATATAACACATTACATAAAGTATATAATAAAAAGAAAACACATTTTAATTCACAGAGGATTGGTTATCAAGTTAGATATATGTAATAAATTACATATTTGTCCCTAAGACATACTATTAACTCTATCAAATATATTGATAGGAATCATTTGAGAATTATTTATTATCGAAAATGGTTAGAAACGGGGAGTTTGAGGAACTTCATGAAGGAAAATACATGTAAATATTTTCTATGCTTTTTTAGGAATAAAATAAGCGACCTTTGAAATAAAATACACTAGGATAAGGGATATTTTGGGTTGCTGAAAGGCAATTATGTAGGGGCTAAGAGATAATTTAATTTAATGAAGTGTTTAATAATTAATCAATAGACCAGATCCACAATTTGTGCCGAATGTGTCAAAAAGTATATAATAACGGTAAGAGAGGACCAAATAGAAAGAATTAGGAGTCAAAACATGTAAATTTGGTGTCAGACGTGCATAATAGTTTTAATGTGTACCTAGGGGCAGTGCCAAAAGAAATGGAGCTAAATCGAAAGTAAAATAAAACTAGAACCTTAATTAAGTATATATAGTAAAGTAAGAAAGTTAATAGATGCTAATTATAAGTCTGAGGTTAATAAATGGAAGATATTAGGCAAAGTCCAAAGTGGGATGACGGTTAAGGACGATAGGTAGAGAATGTGATAGCCAAAACCTAAAGTTAAGGAGGTAGTTTTATAAATTTAAAAGATTTAAATATCATAAGTCACCAAAGCCAAACTAAGTTAGGCTTTCCAAGATGAGACCGAAAGTAGTAATTGCCAAGAGTAGAAAACCAAAACTAATTGACTTCTTGAAGAGAATTTATGTTAAGGGTTAAGATTGTTGATGTAATGACTCGTATTTTTAGCCATTTCAAATTGTGAAATTTAATATGATTATGGAATAAAAATGGTTATAAATAAAAATAAATGTTTATTTATGTAATTTATTTGATATGAACTTAGATAAAATTTTGAAATAAACAAATTTTGAAGATTTAGGCAATAGTAAATATTGAAATGAAATTCTATGTAGTTAGTGTGTTGCAATCAATAACTTGAATTGAATAATAATGTTGAATTACTACGAAATTAGAAATTTTATATTATAATTAACAGTAAAATTGACCATTTTGTCCACTGTCTCGGATTTCGATGAAACTATTTTCAGCGGATCCATAATAGTGTATTATTATTAGATTTCAAATTTCATAGCGTTTGGATTCACCGTTTGGAATTGAATTTAATTTAAATAATCGGTTTGAAAAGCTATCTACTCCATACGATCGAAATAGGCCTCGAAACTTGTTCCATATGTTGGTAAAATATTATAAACGTGAGACGGCATGCTTCGTTTGGAGTTCGTCCGAAGAAAGTACGTGAATAGTGAAAATAATAATAAAATAATGTGTATGCATGAATAAATATATGCTTATTATCTTCTAGAAAACCCTAGCCGACACATTAAACATCATTGGTCGAAATCTTCCAATTTCCTCCCTTGAATTCTCTCAATCCAAACGATATCAAGCTTCGACTTCAAAATGAAAATTGTAGAGCTCGAGGAACTCTAAAATATCTATGGTCGAGATCGAGTAAGAAAGACCACGATAGCGGCAATTGGACCGTTCTTTAGTGAAATTCGGGTGACTCAGGCGATGGCAAGGGGCCGCACCTGGCACGAAGATCGAGGGAATTGTGGCGCATCATTCGGTGGTCTTCGATCAATTCCTAGGAAAAGATGTGGAAGCGGCTATCAAGAATGGCGGTGGGTTCTTCGTTCGAACAACATACATGAGGTAGAAGAAGGAATATGGGGCTCTGATCTGCTCTCTTAGAATGAACGACCATGATTAATTGAAGGTTAAAAAAATTTATTTATATAAATAATATTCAAATCTTATAAAATGTATATCTTTGTCACATGAGGTCCGATTGAGATGAAACAAGTGGTGTTGGAATCGTATCGACGAAGGCTTTGGAGTGGAATCAAAGTGGCATTTATTTGAAGCTGAAATATTTTCAGTTTCAAATAAATGGTGAGTGTTTTGTATGCTCACGATTGACTAAAATATTTTTACATAAAATTAAAATTCTGAAGTGATCTAAATTTATTGATAGTTGTTTGATAAAATAGATTAACACTTAAATTGACATCGGAATTAATTGATAGAATTGGAATTTACAATTATTTTGAATAAAATTAAACAATTAGTAAAATCCCCGGTTATAAATAATTGGTTGATTGTTGTGATTATTGACTATTTGGATGAGGGATTTGAGATGGATGCTAGTGATTAATATTTTGGATGTTTGGATGTTTATTTATTTTTAATATATCCTATTATCATCCTGTATGTTATT
Source organism: Allium cepa (assembly GCA_030765085.1). Taxonomy (NCBI): domain Eukaryota; kingdom Viridiplantae; phylum Streptophyta; class Magnoliopsida; order Asparagales; family Amaryllidaceae; genus Allium; species Allium cepa. Next base: position 948,236,612 of record CM060934.1, on the reverse strand, counting down.
TATAGTATATAAAACTTTAAATTGAATTATTTCAAATAAATTAAGAAATAGGTTGAAATGATATATACATATTACATTTACTTTTGAATGAAATGATATATATCCATTCCCGAATTAAATTGAAATAATCGATTCACTTGGCCATAGGATATAAAATTATATACGGACACCGGATTAGCTAAAATAAATGATTTTAAAATTTTGATTTGTAACTATTTAAACTATTTGATTTAAAGTGATAAAAATTGAATTTATGAAAATCGAACTATTTTCGAACTTGAGCTCGAAATATTGAATTTGACAATAGGAATTGTTTAAATAATCGAAGTTGAGATTTTGAAGTTATAATCGAAATATTATGTGAATGTCAAAAATTGATTTTTTTTAAAGATTGGACTTTTATTCGGACTTTGAATATTGCTAAGTAAAAGTGATATAAAATGATATTTCGAAATTGAGCTTGGAATTGAATTATATTTGAAGATTTGAATTTTAAATTGGACATTGAAGGTTAATTTGATTTAAGTGTTTTGAATCGACATTTTGAAAATCGAACTCGAAATTGATATAAATCGAAATGGTTTTAATTTGGAATTAGAATTAAAATTCAAGTTGGAAATGGAATTGAAATCAATTTGGAACTAGAATTGAAATTTATTTAGAATCGATGTAAAATTCGACTTGAAATCGGAACAGAATCAGTTAAAATGGAAATTGGAATTGACTTGAATTGTGAAATTTGGAATTGAAACGGTTTGAATTTGAAACTATTTTCAAATGAATTATTTTAGTATAATCGGTTTAAAAATCTATATTCCTTAAATATTAAAATTATTTTGATTTTTCAAAGTATTCTACTATATAAACCATTTTTAATACTCAAGCTATTTTCTGTTAAACTATTTTATCTATTTAACTGTTTTAAAACTATTTAAATTATTTTCTGAAAATTCAAACTGGTTAAATGGGTGAAATGTTTATATTTAAAACATAGATTTAATACGAAATGGGTTAAAATGAAGTTATAACATAAATTGAAACAATTTTGGAAGCGAAATCGAGATATTAAAGTGAAAATGATTTTGAATTGAAATAGAATATTTTGAGTAAATATGATGATTTCGAAATGAATTTGATTTTGAAGCGAATATGATATTTTGGATATAAAACGGGAATTATTTTTCAAATATAAAAGCACCAAACGGAGTGTAAAATGACGCTTGATTGGTAAAGAGACCGATGCCTATTGTTGGCATACTCTCTATCAATATTGGAATCACTTTAACTACTATAAACGAAGGAGACTCTAGAACGAAGTGGTTGGATTTGGCGTCGTTTGCTGGATTTGAAGAAAGAGAACAAAGATGGATTGGTCTGACACTTGTTCAATTTGAAATGTCTAAAACAGGAGTCATACCTGCCAATGAAGTTAGCTACCTCTACCGGACACACTTCTTTGTATTACTATCATTACATTGTTATTAATTGGTGCACACCCTCGGATTTCAGGAGTGTTGGATGTGGGTGTTTGCATTAAAATTGGGTACAACACTCTTCGGAAGTTTTTGAAGAGATAATAAATGAAGAAGTCAAATTGAAAATGTGGATTATCTAACAAATACTCCAAGTCACTGAAAAGTAAATTGCATGGAAGATAGTAATTTAGAGTGGTTCGGCGTATCGCCTACGTCCACTTTGAAGTTTTGTCACTTTATTGCTCGATACTCGGGGAATACAACTTTTTATGTCTAATACAGCAGATAGTAAGTCAAAATTCGAAATTAATAGCAGTGATGATGATATGGAGTGATTCTGGCAGCGTCCGGGCGTACTTTTTCTCTCAAAATTCTCCAATCCCCTTTCTGAATGACCAGGGGCTCTATTTATAGGCGTAGGAGGCTGATATTTCGCTGAAAATCCGGTAGACCACTTCTGGCACGTGACGGGGCCCACATGCCCGGCCTCAGGAAATTTGGGCCCACTTTGGGATCGATTCGAACTCCATTCGAATCGATCAAAAAAATCATCCAATCAAGATGAAATTTGGTGTGGACATTCTTCAACATGTAAGCAAGCTCCTGTGAAAATTTCATAGCATTTGGACTTATGGATCTCGAGATATGATTGATTCGAAATGATGATCTTTGTCGGGTTGCTTCGCTCGAATCGATTCATTTGAATCGATTTCTTCGCATCGATGGTATCGCGTGCCATCGTGATGACGTGGTGCGTAACTTGCGTATTGTTCCGCCTTTTTCTCCTATTTGATCGAGTCGTCCCAGAGACTTTGCCGCCTTGACTCGATGGCTTCGAAAGGCTTCGACCACCCCTGGATTCGAAGAAGCTCTCGTTTGTATCGATCCTGTCTCGTTTCAGTGGACCGATATGAGATGAATATACTGGATGGATTAGAAGAGAAGTGTTTTCATGGATTCGAATGACCGTGAGTTTGATGGATTCGAACCAGATGGAGGCGAGGCTATCTTCCTTTCGACCGTTTTAAGTGTTACGGATTCGAAGGCTGATGCTACTGATGGACTCGAACATCACCCTTTTGATGGATACGAAGGAGGAAGCTCCGATGGATACGAAGTAGTACATCCGGATCGATTCGAACGAATGCTTGCTGATGGTTGCGAACTAGATGGAGTCGAACCGATGGATATGAACAGAATCTCTGCCTATGGATTCGAACTAGGGTGTAACCTATGGATTCGAACAAGGGCTATCTCCTTCATCTTGAATCGGTCATAGCTTGAGCACACGTACTAGGATTGGCTTGAAACTTGGAACATCGGCTTTCTTATCTTTGCTTGTCACGTCATATCAATTATAGCTCGATCCGGACTCGAACAAAATTCATCGATATCCATGACGAGTCAAACTTGGTTCTTTGTCAATTCTTGGTATTCTGGCCTTGCCAAAAGGCGGGATAACATTTCCCCCCCAAAGTACGTCTTGTGGGAACATGACATGCTTTGAAAACTGCAATCCTTATTCTGAACAGTAGTCGCTCTTTTATCGTAGGTTGTAGTCTTGTGTTGTCTTGACGAGCTGTTGTATGATAGTGCTTAGTGGTTTATCGCTGCAATCGGGATTGGATGAATGCTCAATTCTCTCCAATGCTGAAAATTTGATCTTAGTCTGGCATGAATGTGTTATGACTTTTGCTAAGGTTGCATGCTAACAAGTCATTGTCCATTTTTGTTTGTGATATTGAGTTTCGCCTCGATCCTCTCCTGAACCAGTGCGAAATTTGAGTTGTAACAACCTTTGGCAGTTGTTTTGTGGAGTTCCTTCGTATCGATCCTCTCCTGAATCGATATAGAAGGTTGAAAGATTGACTTCGCATTGATGGATTAGGAATTTGTTGGATGCGAAATGCTCATTCGTATCGATGCTGGTGCTCGAGCTGTGGTGGATACAAAACCACTAGTGTTCGTATCGATAGACATGCACTGCCCTGGGTCGATGGTTGCGAAGTGGACACTTCGAATCGATCCAGAATGCCTGGATTCGTATTGATGGATCTGGATTCGCATCGATGAATGTTGGTACCTAGAGGCAAAAGACTTGTATGATTCAATCGGTACGATTTACTTTGGTAGCTTCGGGGTGGAGTCGAGTTGTGTAGCGGCTTCGAAACGATGAGGTCAGGAAGCAACTTCGCCTCGATGAAAGCTGAGCTTGATGGGTTCGAACGAACCATTCGAATCGAGGCATTATTGGACTAGGTGTGGCCGGTCACATAGACCGGGAGGCGAATCAACCCGGTCGCCTACTAGGTTCCATATAAATACCGTGGGCTCAGTCATTTTTCACTTTTTTCACTTTTTACTGCCGCCTCCATTTTTCCTATCGATTCGAAGCATCAGGGAAGATAAAACTGTATCACGTCATCGATTCGATCAGTTTCAAACTCACAACTCTTCGAATCCTTCCTTAAAATCAGGTAATCAACCACGAATTCAAGCAACAAAACTATCTCAGATCCATCCTTCCTTCGTTGATTATCCGTTCTGGCCATTGGTAAAACCAGATCTGGTTTGGAGAAGAAGGAGTGGATAGAATAAAATCGAATCGATCCAGGGGTTCGATGTTCGATTTGATGATGGCGATAGTCCTTTTCGTTGGGTTTCGCATCGATCTCTGGGATGCTTTAATGGAGAAGATGCAGTTCATACCGATGGCTATGGCGATGGATCGTATCAATTCGAAATGATCGATACAAAAAATGAGCTAATGGCCGATTTGAAGTCTTTAACATTAGATCGATACGAATCATATTTTTATGATCGATATGAAAGGTATCGACTCGAATGTAATTGATGTCAAGTTGAGGGCTTCCTGATTGGTACGAACTAGGCAACTAGAGATCGATTCGAAGACACCCTATTTTGATCGATACGAACTCGGCTCTCGGAACATCGATTCGAAATGTGCCCCCAGTATCGATTCGAATTGGCGCCTGGATGGATTCGAAACCTCCTACGATGGATACGAAACTTTTTGACACCTTTTTAGCATAACTCCAACGAGCTTCACCTTTGCATATCTGGACTTGATAAATAAACCGCATATTTGACCACCTTTCAAAGCTCGTCGATGGAACTATAACCACTTCTATCCGAACCAATTTCCATCACACAAATAGTTTAGTGATGACGGTTGGCGACGACGGTCATTGCGACTGGATTCCGTAGTTTGTCATTTGTATATTTCTGTTAATTTTGCAAATCCCTTCAAGCAATACACAGCACCGCACAACACAATACATTCATACACTTTACACTGGGGAATGCATGGGCTTTTTAGCATCTAATGATGATTTCTGATGAGTTAACCAGTTATGGAATCTCCGAGCTCCTAACAGCAAGAGGTACAGAGTTCGCCCACTCCTGCGCTTGAAATTCCTAATATTCCTGCCGGAGTAATTGATCCGGCTTCGGATGAATTGCCGAATGCTTTATTTATCGAGATCCCTATTGACTCTGTCCAGTCCAATATCTCCGAATCTTTGCTGGGCCGGATATGTCTAAAACATAACCTATCTCGGATGATGTGTTGTTACCGGGTGCCGATGACAGACCTCATAATCCGCCCGAAGGGTACACTGCCTTCTACCGTCATGCTTGTGCGGCTGGAACTCTTCCTCCGTTTAATCAGTACATCAGAGAGATGCTGTCATTTTTAGGAGTTGCTCCCTCACAACTTCATCCTAACGGACACGCGTTGCTGAATAGTGCCTTTATCGTATTTATGGATTGTTTCTTTCTCCCGCCAAGGCCATTTGAGATTAGATACATATTTAATTTCAAAAGTAGGGGTGATAGCCCATCTTTTACTTTTCTGGAAGCAGTCAGAAACTGTCAGGTTGTGACCGGGGCTTGGACTAGACTTAGCTATTTTAAAGCCGAATGGTTTTTTGTTTGGTGCCCCCCAGGGTTTGCTAGGCGATGGCTGTCTAGACGTAAGTGTCGCAAGTTTTTCTTGAATAACTATTCTTAACACTTGTACTAATACTCTGTCCTTCTTATAGCCATCATTTCAAGGCCCGACGATGGATATTATAGAGGCATTGTTCGGAGCTTACAAGAGGTCCCGAGCGACTTAAGGCATATCGACTCGGTGTTAACTAACGACAACTTAAGGATACTGGGTTTATTCGAAATGAACCAGAGCATTGTTATTGAGGGGTTGGCGAAACCGGCTTCGAAGAAAAAGAAGAAAACTGTGAAAAGAAAGCCCGACATAGTAATAAGAGAAGCGAGCGACGATGAAAGGACGCCCACAGATACTGAGCTAGCGGCTGATCTTTCCCAAATAGAAGAGAAGCGGAAAGGAAAGGCTGTTGTCCCTAAATTTAAGAGACGGAAGTCTGTAGTTGTATCTCGTTCCATCCCCGGAATTACTATCTCTGACGCTGCTCCTTGTCAATCAGGAGATATTTTTAGAGGGCTGGATGACATTCCCATCCCGGAGTACGTATCTCTCCACCACGAGTCTGGGTTGGAAGAACTCCGAGAAGCGTTAGAAATAAGCGAGCCTTTACCCGTTAGTGCAATCAACACTTCTGGTTGGTCGGGGGTTTTGCACATTTGCACACACTTTCACAACACTACATGACTTCTGCATACATCGTAGTGCCTTCACTTGGTGCTTAATTGAGTTGTTTCTCTTTTGTGAGTGCTACGTCTGGCCGTCCATCTACATTGGATAAACTCCGAAGAGTGCATCATCCTTCGTCCTACTATGAATCTCGTCGTGGGGATTCCGATCGCGATCGCGAACGGAGGTATTATGGGCAAGAATATCATGCGAGGGACTATCCTCGAAGCTACTCTAGTCAGGAACGCTCGGACAGAGATCGGAGATACCGTTCTCCTTCTCTCTCTCCTCCGTCACCCAGAAGCCATACACATATATCTGAGCCATTGCGACAGCAGCCGTCTTCACAGATTTCGAGTCCTGAATCGCATCGTTCTAGGACTGAAATTGTTACGACCACAGCTGTGGAGGAGGCTCCTATTGAACCATCCGATGAAGGGGCTATCAGAATCGCCCAGCTGAAGAAAGCCTTCCTGGAAATATGCTTTGACGCTTACATCTTCCCTCCTAACCTTAAAAGAATTCCTGAAGACGCTGTGACCACAGCACTCAGTTATACCCGTGACTTCTACGCCCAGTACAAGGAATGGTACAAGGTGGCTGTTAAAGCTTCAAAAGAAGCCTTTGACTGAGCCAAAATAATTGAGAAACTGGAAGCTGACTTGGCCCAGAAGAATCATATCGTCGAGGTCCTTCAATCTGAGGCGGAATCCTCCTGTAGGGCGGAATTTGAATCGCTAAAAAAGGTCGATGAGACGCTAGTAGAGATGGCAAAAATGCAACAGGCGCATTGCACCTTAGTAGAAGACTTGAGCAATCGATACAAAAATGTTGAGGCCGAGCGGGATGCGGCAGTTAGAGAACTGGAGGAGTTAATGGCCAAGTTTGTCGACATAAGTAAGGAAAGGGATGATGCCAATACGGCCGCTCAAGAGGCATGTGAGCAAGCCGTGTCTTTTCGGGCTGAGCGCGATGCAGCGGTCGCAAAGGTCAAGGTGATGGAAACGGAAGTGGAGGAGAAAATTCAGGCGGAGCGGTTCAAGATGGAGGATGAGTTTGATGAACTCCTGGTTACATATAATGCTAATGTGTTAGAGCACAGAAATCTCGCCTGGCTAGGAGATTACTCTATGCTTCTTTACAGTGCCTGGAAAAAACTAGTGGATAACAAGAAGATATCTTGTCCAGATGAAATACTGGACGAGTTTGAACTTGAATCACGTCTGCTTAGTGAGGAAGAGAAAAGAATTCTTCATGAAGGATAATCTCCGTCGAGAAAGAAAAACTCGGTATTCAGCAGACGGAGATCGGCGAGGGTTCGGGTGTTGCGCATCACGGCGAGAGTATTGAAATTTCTGTCCCGACTTCGTCCGAAGTTACTGCCGCGATTGATCCACAAATCGTTCCTGCCTACAATCCGGATCAACCGGGATTATCTCCTGCTAAGACTGTTGTCTCCGAACCTGTCCAAGCTCCGAGGCAAGGCAAGGAAGGTACTTCGAACATTTCCCTCGTGTCTTAAAATGACGATCTTGGAGTGAATTTATTGGACTGACTATTTTTGCTCTTCTTTGTTCAGTGACTGAAATTGCTGCGCCCTTGCCCCAGTACCTCCGGTCCTATATCCAACGCAGGGAGATATCGTTACCGAAGCAATTACAACTGCTGCCATGGCCGGCGATATTGGAGAGGGGAGCTCGATGTCATTTGATACTCAAATGATTGAGGAGCTTCTTGGTCATTCTCTTGAACCTTTTCCTGATCCTTCATTCTTAATGAGCGGAGTCGCTCCAGTTTTTAGTTCTTTCATGTCGACCACCAGTGTATCCAGCGCAGCTCGATTGTCTCGAGAAGAAGAGATTTTTGCTAAGATAAGCGCTGAGATGGCCGCGGTGACAACAGACGGTGGTTCTGGAAGCGGCACTGCCCCATCAAGCTTATCTCCTCTAATGGAAATTTCTCCTGGCGGCACGGTGACCATCTCAAGTGTTGCTTCCCAGACACCTGTCACAGCTCATACGCCTTCAGTTCGCCCTTCCAAAAGAATCTCTGTCCCTTCCAGCTCCGAGGAAGATGTCGATATCATGCCAGATTTGGAGGATAAACCGAAGAAGGGCAAGAAATCTCGAAGGAAATCTGGTAGTGGGTCCAATGGCTCGACTCCACCAATGGCTCGACTCCAAAGAAGAAGCCTTGGAAGAAGAAGGATTGAGCTTCTTGACTTGTAATGCAGTTGGTAATAACAGTTCTTTAACTTCTTCTTTCGTTCTTTTAGATCCGTGTATAAGTTTGGATTCAGCCTCCACTTAATCGAAATTTTTTGGTTTGCCATGTAATCAAACTCCTTTTTGTTAGTTGATGGAATGGGAAATTGTTCTTTTCTTTTGCTTAAGTATTGTATTGACTGGCTCAAGATCACATATGTTATAAGTCTTGAACACGCGTCCGCACTCCGGGGACTTAGAGCTATTGGCTGCACTTTAGTTCGCGCTCTGGGAACTTAGAGTTGATAATTATACTCTGATTCACGCTCTGGGAATCTTGATTTAATGTTTATACTCCCATTTGCACTATGGGAATTTGGAGTTAGTGGTTGCACTCCGGTTTGCACTCTGGGAACCAAGAGTTGATGTTTATACTCCAATTCGCACTCTGGGAATTTGGAGTTAGTGTTTATACGCCGGTTCGCACTCTGAGAACCAAGAGTTGATGTTTATACTCCAATTCACACTCTGGGAATTTGGAGTTAGTGTTTATACTTCGGTTCGCACTCTGGTAACCAAGAGTTGATGTTTATACTCCAATTCGCACTCTGGGAGTTTGGAGTTAGTGTTTATATACCGGTTCGCACTCTGGGAACCAAGAGTTAATGTTTATACTCCAATTTGCACTCTGGGAATTTGGAGTTAGTGTTTATACTCTGGTTCGCACTCTGGTAACCAAGAGTTGATGTTTATACTCCAATTCGCACTCTGGGAATTTGGAGTTAGTGTTTATACTCCGGTTCACACTCTGGGAACCAGGAGTTGATGTTTATACTCCAATTCGCACTCTGAGAATTTGGAGTTAGTGTTTATACTCTAGTTCGCACTCTGGGAACCAGGAGTTGATGTTTACACTCCAATTCACACTCTGGGAATTTTAAGTTAGAGGAAGGATTGTCGTGTATCAATCCTTGTAAATGCTGATGTAGTGTTCTGCCCCTGAGCTCGAGTTTCACTAAGTGAGTGACCGGTTGTATCACAGTCACTCCCTATTTAAATAAATCCCACCGCATGATGGAACTTAGCTCTTCGTGCATCGTGATATTGTACATCACATTCAATGAATCACAACTCTGGCTCGAAGAGATGGCATTTTATTGCTGAAATGAAAGAAGCATGGCAAAATCAGTTGCCTTATTACAAATTCAAACTTTGAAATGCAAAAATAAAATGCAAAGGAAGAAATTGACCAAAATAGATAAATAAAGCCTGTCATGTGTAGTAACGACGGAGACTTTCGCTACTCCAGGCTCTCGGCAAAGTAAGACCGTCAACGGTCGACAACTTGAACGTGCCATCTCCGAACTTTGTGAAATCACATACGGCCCTTCCCAATTTGGTTTCATGTGCGAAGGGACCGGATAAATTCTCTTGAGTATGAGATCGCCGAGTTCAAAGGTTCGCGGTCGGACCTTAGCATTGTATATTCGGGCGACTCGACCCCGATATGCGGCTGCCCTCAAATCAGCCTCTTCACGCTTCTCATCGAGTAGATCCAAACATTCAGCAAGTAGTATGGCATTCGTTTTCGGATCATAATATATCACACGATGAGAGTGAACTTCCATTTCGACTGGAATAACGGCTTCAGAGCCATAAGATAGAGAAAATAGAGTGTGTCCGGTTGTAGTTTTGTGAGTCGTCCAATAAGCCCATAAAGCCATAGGAAGTCCATCAACCCACTTGCCCCCAGCCTTTTCCAGTCGTTTCTTCAAAATAGATTTGATAACCTTATTAACAGCTTCAACTTGACCATTTGCTTGAGGGTGCGCTACTGTAGAGAATTTCTTATGGATGTGGAATCGTTGACAGAAATTCTTGAATTCAATACTGTCGAATTGGACTCTATTATCGGTGATAATAGTATGCGGGTGACCAAACCGACAGATGATGTTGCGTACTACGAAGTTGATTATTTTCTTTGTCTTAATTGTTGCAAGAGGTTCAGCTTCAGCCCATTTGGTGAAGTAATCAACTGCGACGATGGCGTACTTCGCGCCACCTTTAGCTAAAGGCAATGCACCAATCATATCAACCCCCCATATTGCAAATGGCCAAGGACTGACCATTTGGGTTATCTCAGTAGGTGGGGCTCTAGGGATCCGAGCGTGTTTTTGGCATTTATCATATTTTTTAGCATAGTCCACAGCATCGCGATTAACAGTAGGCCAATAATATCCATATCGGAGTATTTTCTTGGCAAGTGCTTGCCCCCCAGTGTGATCGCCATATTCTCCTTCGTGCACATCGTGTAACACTCGTTTGACTTCGTCATGCGCGATACACTGGAGAAGAGGAATAGAATACCCCATTTGATACATAACTCCATTCTGAATGACAAATCGTGAAGCTTTTCGGAGAACTTGTCTTTTCTCGCTTCGGCGCTCAAGTAATATACCATGCTCAATGTAATCTCGATAGGGGATCATCCACGACTCCCTACTGGAAGTATCTTCAAATGTGAAATCATTCTCCATTCGATCAATGCTCGGAGAGGATGGAGTTTCAACAGAAACGAGTCCCAACTGTTGGGCTTCGCCCGTACTTGCCAACTTTGCCAACGAATCGGCTTTCTGATTGTGCTCTCGAAGTATGTAGAAAATGGTATAATAATCAAACTGATCAAGCATCTCTCGGACTCGGGTTAGATAAGCAGCTAGTCTTCGATCTTTGGCCTGATATTCACCCCGAACCTGGCATACTACCAACTTGGAATCACAGTAAATTTCCACAGCGATAATTCTTAGGTCATGGGATAATTTCAACCCAGTAAGCAAAGCCTCATATTCAGCTTCATTGTTGGTTGCACGGAAATCGAACTTTAAAGCGTAGCATATGGATCGGCCCTCGGGGGTTTCAAGCACTACCCCTGCGCCCGAGCACCGATCGTTGGATGCACCATCAGTGTACAGCTTCCATATGTATTCGGGAGATTTGCTAGTCTCAGGTAAGTCTTCAGGAATAGTGAATTCGGCAATGAAATCTGCTAGGACTTGACCGTGTATGGCCCTTCTCGGAGTATATGTGATGTCGAATTGACTCAGTTCAATGTTCCATTTCAGTAACCTGCCAGACGTCTCAGGCCGTGTGAGGACCTGTCATAACGGCTGATCGTTGACACAGTGATGGGATGAGCCTAAAAATACGGATGGAGCCTCCTCGAGGCGATGACTAGGCAATATGCCAACTTTTCTAGCCTTGGATAATTTCTCTCGGCTCCGGTTAATCGTTTACTAACATAGTAGACCGGTTTCTGCACTCGGTCTTCCTCCCGAACTAACGCAACACTGATTGCGTTTTTAGATACCGCCAGGTAGAGATATAACTGTTCATGGTCAACAGGTTTTGAAAGAATCGACGGTGTGGAAAGGTGTTAAACTAGTGATTGAAATGCGCCCTCGCATTCCGTAGTCCATTCGAAGTTTCGTTTCCCTTTTCGGATCAGATCGAAGAAGGGTATGCATTTGTCAGTTGATTTCGAGATGAACCTGCTCAGTGCTGCAACCTTCCCATTAAGACTCTGAACCTGCTTGATGGTCCTTGGAGTTTGAAGATTCCTGATGGCCCAGATCTTTTCAGGGTTGGCCTCTATCCCTCGGGTGTTGACGATGAACCCAAGGAATTTTCCGAATGCGACTCCAAATGACATTTTAGCGGATTAAGCTTCATCTCGTATCTCCGGAGGATATTGAACATTGACTCTAAGTCTTTGACGTTATCAGTGGAGTACCACAATTTCACCAACATGTCATCTACATAAACTTCCATAGTCTTTCCGATCTGGTCGGCGAAAATCAGGTTGACTAAGCGTTGGTAAGTTGCTCCGGCATTCTTTAATCCAAAAGGCATGACCTTGTAGCAGTATAGTCCCAGATCAGTTACAAAGCTCGTATGTTCTTGGTCGGGCACATGCATGGGTATCTGATTGTAACCAGAGTAAGCATCCATGAAAGATAGTGATTCGTGTCCGGCCGTTGAATCCACAAGTTGATCAATTCGGGAAAGTGGAAAGCTGTCTTTCGGACAAGCCTTATTTAAATCAGAGTAATCAATGCACGTTCTCCATTTCCCATTTGGTTTTCGGACAAGTACAGGGTTGGATACCCACTCCGGGTATAGAGCATCCCGGATGAACCCATTCGCCTTTAGCTTATCAACTTCTTCTTTGAGGGCGGTAGATCTCTATGGATCCATACCGTGTCTCTTTTGTTTGACCGGGATATACCGTGGGTCAATATTCAAGGTGTGGTTCGCGATGTTCGGCGAGATTCCACACATACCAGAGTGCGTCCAAGCGAATACGTCTAGATTTGCTTGGAGAAATTCGACCAATTCCTGTTGTGCTTGTGGGTTTAGCTGAGACCCAATTTTTAACATTTTTGAATCATCGTCATCACCGATTGGAACATCAATCGTCAGCTCGGCTGGGGAATCTTGACTTTCTTTAGATTCATCATTATCTTCATTGTCTCTGGGGTCAAGATCCCTCTGGAATTGGTCGTGGTGCCCGGGCCGTGGCCTAGGCACTAATTGTCAATCGTCGGCGAAACGGACGCAGAGAGATTCCTCCATGCCCTTTCCTTTTTCCTTTCGCTGCGCTTCTCGCAGCTCAGCAACATAGCAGGCTCTCCCAGCAGCATGATCTCCCTGAATGACTCCATTCCCACGATCAGTGGGGAATTTCAAAGTTAAACACCACGGGGCAATCGCTGCCCTGAATTCAGCAAGGGCCGGTCAACCCAAAAAGGCATTGTACGGAGAGTGGATATCTAAAACAACAAACTGTAACATTCGAACTCTTCGGCGTTCTCCGACTCCTAACTCCACTGGCAACTCCACCACTCCATTGGGTATATTAGCACTTCCATCGAAGCCATGGATTCTAGATTGACAAGGCTTTAAATCTTTGGCTTCCATCTTCATTTGATCATATGCTCTCTTAAACAAAATGTTTACCGAACTCCCACTGTCCACCAGGATCCTCTTCATCCAAGCAGGACCAACCTGGGCAGATATGACTAGTGGATCTATAGTTGGGGCTTCGACCCTATCAGCATCTCGGTTTCTAAATACGATGTCGTCTTCCATCATTCTCTGTTGTATGCCAGGGCCCCTTCATCAAGCGTACTACAACTCTCGAAATCCACATGCCTGATCGAATTGGCATATGATTCCAATTCCCTCCAGCTTCGGTCCGCTGGATGGGGACCACCACTAACTGTATTAATAACCAATCTCCCACCTGTACGAGCGGGCTCCTCTTGTCTCTTTTGGTTTTGCGCACGGTTTTGGTTTGACGGGCCCACACCACCAGCCTGTGGCGCCCGCACGAATTGCTCTAACTTACACTCCCTGATCAATTTTTCAATGAGGTCTTGAAAATGTCTACACTCATTGGTATTGTGTCCGTAACTCTCGTGGAATCTACAGAACTTTCTTGTTTGAATCTGTCTCTCCGACGATGGCTTCGGAGCGGGCTTTTCAAACATTGGTGCCCTATGCCGCGGGCCACGATTCTGATCTTGCTTCTTATTTCTATTATCACCGTTCCTCGGCTGGGTTTGCTTGTTTTGAATATTCAGTTGGACTTTTCCAGAGCTCTCCCCTGACTGTTTAACTGCCACATTGCTTTGAATCCCTTCATTGCTGGGTCTCGCATCGTCCTGTTTCCTAGATTGTTTCGCATCCTCACGCCGTAAGAAGTGAGCGGCTTTGGAGTAGAAACGATCCAACGATGCGGGAGGCTTCCCAGCTAGCCAATTTCCAAATTCGGAATCGGGGTCAATCCCCTTAGTCAAGGCCATCAAGATTGAATTATCATTGGGGTTAGTGATCTCCGCACAAGCGGCATTGAACCTTTCCAAATATCACCCGAGTGTCTCTCCAGGAGCTTGAGTGACACGAGATAAAGTATTAACGTCTTTAGGTCTGGCAATGTGCATACGAAACTGTTCAACAAATTTAGTAGCCAACTGATCAAATGAAGAGATAGATCGTGGTGGTAATCGTGTAAACCACATCGTCGCAATTCCTCCTAAAGAAATGGGAAAACTACGGCACTTTACTGCATCATCAGCTCTTGCAGCAGTCATCGACCATTTGTATTTCAGAATATGTTGATTAGGGTCGGAACTTCCTTCATACATAGGCAGAGTCGGCATCCTGAATCGTCGAGGAGGTTTATCATATAATATGTCATCAGTGAACGGAGTATGACTTCGGGAGATTCCCCAATCGTCATTTGTTAAGCCCTGACTCTCGCGAATCATTTGGCGTACCATGGCTGAGAGGTCTGGTGTTGCTATATTCTGAGCGCGGTGAGCCAAAGTGTGGTCGGGTTCCACAGTGCGAGGTGGGATCGGGCGCTGTCGACGATCCGTATCTCTCCTCCTTGGCTCGATGTCTTCTGCGACATATGGTTCTGGAGCATGTTCCTGCTTGCGGTAGTTCTGATTGGAGTGATTTCGGGTATCAACTCTTATGTCAATTGCAGTGGCGGTGGCATGGTTATCCATGGTATACTGTGAAACAGTGCCTCCTCGGGAGGAGGGTCCTGTATGAAAACTGGCAGAAGGGCCAACTCTTATCTGCCTAACAGTTAATGCCTGCTAGTGACCAGTAGCACATGCATAACTTCCGTCTAGCCTGGGACGAGTAGATCTGCCGTTGTAATCAGATGAAGCAAAACTTTCAGTGGAAGAATGAGGGGCGTGATCCCTTCTGGATCTTCTACGCCTTTGGCGGTTTATTTGATTAGTCAACTCAGCATTGGCGCGCAACTGTTCAGTTAGCTGTTGCCGACTTTGGGTTAGTTCCTGGAGTAATGTCTGGAACTCTTGTCGAGTGACCGGGCCGTGTGAATCTGAAGGTCTAACCATGTCTTGGTTGGCTGATGGCAACTGCGCAGGATTCTGCCTGTCTCGGCCTTCTTCATCGCCAACGTTGGAAGTGGTTCTTGTGCTAACCATCTTGAGGTGTAGAGTCCTTTCCTAGATTTTGGCAAATCTGAATAGTACGGAAGGAATCTTGGATTTGATGATCCGGATCTCTCTCTTAGATTTATTCAATTCGGTATCGGTGACAGATCCAAAGAGCAGGAGAAAATCTGGGTTTTCTCAGTGAAAGCACTAAAGTGTTTGCATTAAAATTGGACACAACACTCTTTGGAAGTTTTTGAAAAGATAATAAATGAAGAAATCAAATTGAAAATGTGGATTATCTAACAAAAACTCCAAGTCACTGAAAAGTAAATTGCACGGAAGACAGTAATTTAGAGTGGTTCGGCGTATCGCCTACGTCGACTATGAAGTTTTGTCACTTTATTACTCGATACTCGGGGAACACAACTTTTTATGTCCAAATACAGCAGATAGTAAGTCAAAATTCGAAATCAATGGCAGTGATGACGATATGGAGTGATTCTGGCAGCGTCCGGGCGTACTTTTTCTCTCAAAATTCTCCGATCCCCTTTCTGAATGACCAGGGGCTCTATTTATAGGCGTAGGAGGCTGATATTTCGCTGAAAATCCGGTAGACCACTTCTGGCACGTGAGGGGGTCCACATGCCCGACCTCAGGAAATTTGGGCCCACTTTGGGATCAATTCGTACTCCATTCGAATCGATCAAAAAATCATCCAATCAAGATGAAATTTGGTGTGGACATTCTTCAACATGTAAGCAAGCTCCTGTGAAAATTTCATAGCATTTGGAATTATGGATCTCTAGATATGATCGATTCGAAATGATGATCTTTGTCGGGTTGCTTCGCTCGAATCGATTCATTCGAATCGATGGTATCGCGTGCCTTCATGATGACGTGGGGCGTAACTTGCGTATCATTCCGCCTTTTTCTCCTATTTGATCGAGTCGTCCCGGAGACTTTGCCGCCTTGACTCGATGGCTTCGAAAGGCTTCAACCACCCCTGGATTCGAAGAAGCTCTCGTTTGTATCGATCCTGTCTCGTTTTAGTGGACCGATATGAGATGACTATACTGGATGGATTCGAAGAGAAGTGTTTTCATGGATTCAAATGACCATGAGTTTGACGGATTCGAACCAGATGGAGGCGAGGCTATCTTCCTTTCGACCATTTTAAGTGTTACGGATTCGAAGGCTGATGTTACTGATGGACTCGAACATCACCCTTTTGATGGATACGAAGGAGGAAGCTCCGATGGATACGAAGTAGTACATCCGGACCAATTTGAACGAATGCTTGCTGATGGTTGCGAACTAGATGGAGTCGAACCGATTGATACAGACAGAATCTCTGCCTATGGATTCGAACTAGGGTGTAACCTATGGATTCGAACAAGGGCTATCTCCTTCATCTTGAATCGATCATAGCTTGAGCATACGAACTCGGATTGGCTTGAAACTTGGAACATCGGATTTCTTAGCTTTGCTTGTCACGTCATATCAATTGTAGCTCGATCCGGACTTGAACAAAATTCATCGATATCCATGACGAGTCAAACTTGGTTCTTGATCAATTCTTGGTATTCTGGCCTTGCCAAAAGGCGGGATAACAGCGGGGGCCGTTAGGGTTCCCACCAGTTGGGAAGGGTAAACTGGTAGTATCCTACCTTGGGCATTGCTTCACGTGCATTGTCATACTTTAATCCCTATATGAGACCACTATTATTTTGATTTAGTGTTGTCATATTACGGCGCATCCCTATCCACCGATGGTTTACTGCTGTTTTATATGCAAACTATATGACAGTGCTTAAAAACGCATTAAGGGGGATTAATGTAAAGCCTTAACGCTATTTTGACATTTATTTTACTGATTAGAAATTATATATATAGCGTATTCTACTACATATAAATATTTTGACGGATCCTTAAGAGATGGAAAATCCTATAACATCTCTTGAGTGATTGCGCACACGTTATACACCGGATAGGAGATATAAACCCTATAAACATCTCTAACGTCACCACACTCATGTTATATGCAATATCGATCTGACTCACATAAGAATATTTTAGTCTTGACTCGAGTGTTTTGTCTTTTCATTAAGCTCGGGTCAGTCGTGAGCTTTTCAGCGCATTGAAGATTATTCTCTAGAGGACGAAGACGAAGATTTGGTATATTATTATTATCATTTCCATATCATGTTGTCTGCTGCATCATTTTATTTATCCCTGATGTATATATAACTCGGATAAATGTTGTGTACATTATAATCAAATGTATAATATAAACAACTTCATGAACTGTTTATTTGATTATTATAATTTATCATTCCACTGCGAGATTATGTGTTTTTTTTCTTCTTCTTTTCTTATTTTTCTAACTTAACCCCAATGATTATCTATGTTCCGGATTGTTTATGTTGGGTCTGTGTGGATTATTGTCGATTTAAACCTTCTGAAATGTGGGTCGTCATAGCTGAAACTAGTACTTAGACCATCGAAGATATTATTATGATAGAGCTGATGGGTAGCCAAATCCTAATGGATGAATGATTAAATAGAGATTTTGGTGATTGATGCAAGGCCTTAGATAGCAATTAAGAAACCAAAAGCGAAGGAGTAAGGCTTTAAAGGCAACCGAAAATGAAAGCATAGGTGTAAGACCCGGTGTAGTAGTTGAAACCGAAAGAGTTGGTGTTAGGTCTTAAGTGGAAACTGCAGCCGAAAGTGTTGGAATAGGGCCTAAGGTGACATTCGAAACACGAAAGAAATTGGTGTAAGGTCTGATGTGGCCACCAAGGGAATGGTATATGCTGTCAAGCTTGATATGGCAGTTAAGAACCGAATGCGAAGTAGGTGTAAGTTCTTTGTGGAAACTGAAATATGAAAGTGTATGTGTAAGGGCTAAAGTGGCACCCAGAAAGCAAAGGTATAAGGCCTAGGTGGCATTCAAACTGATAGTGTATTTAGTAGAATTAAAGCAGCAGTGAAGGCATAAAGCCTTAGTGAAAGCTGAATGCTATGACTATAACCACTTGTCTCTAGTAGAAGGCATAAGGCCTTAGTGGTAGCCAAGAATAGGGTGTTACTAGTTTTGAATAGAAATGAGAATGATTACTGTATGGCATACCGAACGATTTGATTTCAGTTACGGCCTTACGACATGAGTAAGGTACTTAAGATTGAACCATCTTTGTGCTTAAATTTAAAGACGATTAAACGAATGTTATGTTAAAGTAAGGGGAAAAGCCGTTCCATGCTTTAGCGGTGTAGTCTAACTAAGTTTTATGTCCAAGGTAATATATTGCTCATAGATGACTTTATGTTTGACATGTGTTTTATGATTGTTTTCCCCATAAACTCATGGGTACTCAATTGAATAGGTTGATTTTTTGGGTTTAGGCAGGTTGCTCTCGGAAGAAGAACAAGTAATTCTGAAGTCGAAGCAGAGGCTTAGATAATATTTGTTATTTTGATCCCACTTCATTAAGTAATTGTGTCAGCATCTTCGTATGTTGGGCACGTCATTATTGACTATATTGCGGTATATTTTTGGCCACTGCTTGGGCATAAATTTAGGTATTAATTGTTAATCTTGAATTGTAATGATGTGTTTCTTAATGCTTAATGTCTGTTCTGTCCACTTAAGACTATTTAATGTAACTGAAGTCATCTCGGTTGCCGAAAGACAAGGTAACTACAGCATATTGATGTTCCATCTTTGTGTTTCGAAACAAGGGATGTTATGGTTTCTTTACTTTCGTTTTTATCTATTTCTTCGTACATGGACCAACTAAGTCATGAAGCTCGGGTCCTTAGTGAGCATCATTCCTTTTCAAGTCCTAAAAGTTATGTTTTGCAGACTCGCCTTTGATCTTAAAGCAGTTTCAGCTTAAACCAAAGTTTCATCAAAGTTATGTACCTAATTTGAGTTTAGTTCTAAGTCTTAGAGTTGATACTTAATCACCCTAATGTTGCCGACAGATTCATCGATAACTTTTTATAGACTTTCAAAGTGAAGTTGAAGCCTATGGGAGGGATTTAGCCCAAGAAGATGACTTATTTTATTTACTTATTTTGATTATCAATTTCATGGCCCAACTAAACAGATTACATAGCAGTGTGAACCTATTTTTAGCAATCAATTTGATGATATGATTTTGATCCTTAGGTATAATAAACCAGTGTAGATCAAACATAGTAATATAAGTTAAGGTTGGGGAAAAGTGATAAATATTTATTGGTTACATTCAACTTAAGTTACTATTTTTTCATCATTTTTTCTTTCCTCGCCATTGCAGCCCTTTCACCGACCATATTGTGTACCTAAGATTAAGCAAATGTTAGAATCAACATTTCCAAAAAGAATTCCAAGTTCTTAATAAAATTTGTTTATGAAAGTAGTAATAATGAATTTTAATTTTAACTTTGAACATCCCACCTATCATATGTATATGTAAACGAACATACGAGGAAAATGGTCCTAATCATCCTCAAGTCATTAATTTATATTTCAAATTGCCACATTTATATTTATGTATAATAGTAGATATTGATGACTATTAAATGATGAAAATTATATGCATATTAATGAGTATTCTTCTTAAATCAAGTATCACTCTAGTTATAAAAAAGAAAAGAAAATTAGATTCATATCATGAGTTTTACTGGTATATATTTCCCAGTCGAATAAAGAATTAAGTTCGATGAAACTAGTTGCATACTTGGCGATTAAAATGATTAAAAAGCAGCCACCCCACATATCTTTTACTTATTTGATCCTTTTTGGCTGTCTGTATCGTGTATGTCCCTTGTTAGTTGTTTGAAGACTTGAATGGTTTGGCTTAACCACATTCGTCTACATCAAAAGCAATGTGATAAGAAAAAGGAAACATTGATTAGCTGAACCATGATAGAAAATTAATACAGCAAACAACATAATCCAAGTATAATTAGCAACTTTCAAATATAGGTACTATATATTCAATAGTGCAATTATTTCCACGATAATAATCAACCCGTTAATCCATGGAAATCCTTATAAAATAAATTAAACATGTAACTTAAACAACAAACAAATATTTTGTTAATTCATATTGTCATACTACAAATGATTTCAGCGACAGCATACAACTCTTTACTCATACATTCCAAAAACTAAATGTAACATTGGTGTAAATCAATTAATGTACATTTTGTTCATTCATAGACCAAACATTAATTAACTACTAACTACATACTTAGTTTAAAACTTCATATTAAAGATCTTTTCTATGAATTACTTTGGTAAAAGTTTTAAAGAAGGCTTGAAAACATATATACAGAGAGAGAGCATACTTTAAATAATCATGTGTTTTTATGTGAGCAGTCTTGAATGAGTGATAACATCTGGTCCATTATCCTCTTTGGATATTCCTATAAAATTTAATTTAGAATTCTTATAACAAGAAACACATTAATCATTTTTTCTAAGGAAATGTTAAAGATAGAATAGTTTGGCAAGGGTTGTGAAAAACAACGGTTATTTTTTAATTAGAATTTTTTTTAAGGAAGAATTAAATTAATGGCTGTACCCAAACATATAAGTATTTATCTAAAATAGATGGTAACATCAATGATTTACAACTTTGAACATTTCTCTAATTAAAAAAAATCAACTTTACCACTCTTCCCCATTTTGCAATTAGCATATTAAATAATCCGTAACTCATAGATAAAGTTAGAAAATTTATGAGTAAATAGTATTAATAAACTAAAATAAATTTAATAAAAGAAGTAATACAAACTCGAAATAATTATATTATTATTCATTCACAGAAATTGAAATCTTGATGAAACAAATTGAATACAAGGACTGTAACGACCTATATTTTACGTAACGGAGGATCATAGAATATTTTTATTTTATTCATATGGAGTCATATGATTCTATAATTTTGGGATATAGCTCTTAGGGACATTTTACAGACCTATGGTTTTTCACGAATTTCAATGTGATCTTTAGACCTTAAAAAACTATTTGGGCTATAACTTTTGATAGGAGTTCAATTAGGGTCTCAAACCAGTTCCATTGCTTTAGGATAATGGTTTCCTATTCGTGGAGTGGTTATAATAGAAAAACGGACTTACGGTTAGAAAGTTATGCTGGCTTTAATTTTTTAAAGCTGCCAACCATGATTGCTGTGTAATTAATTAAGCCCATTAGTGAGCCCATTAGTCAAATTAGATAATACTATAAATAGATGGTTGAAGAGTCAAGTTAATTTTTTCTCATTTTAAATTAGGTTTAAACCCTAATTAGCCCTAGATCCAACTTATTTTCATCCAAAATCACCCAAATTTCTCTTTAAATCAAATTAGATAGCAGATTAGAAATTAGATCATCAAGTAAAAGATAGAGATCATCAATCTGCTTGATTTGAAGTGCATTCCATTGCTGTTTGGATTGGATCTACATTCATATTGGTTGAATTTGTGTAACGATCCCAATTTTTTATTTAAATTTAAATTAATAATTAATGTGAATTTTGGATAAATTTTGGAATTATTTTGAATTCGAAGTATATATATGAGTAAATTTGGGTTTGACTTTAAAATTTGAATTTTGAATATTGAATATTGAATTTGTATTTAAAATTTGAATAAAAGACTTAGAAAATGATTTGGGTAAGAATATTATTTATATTTATTTATGGGTAGTTAGTTTTATAATTATAAAAATATATTAATATAAATTAAA
The DNA here is from genome assembly GCA_030765085.1 of Allium cepa. Classification (NCBI taxonomy): domain Eukaryota; kingdom Viridiplantae; phylum Streptophyta; class Magnoliopsida; order Asparagales; family Amaryllidaceae; genus Allium; species Allium cepa. The sequence continues at coordinate 948,214,578 of CM060934.1, read as the reverse complement.
TGTTGGATAGTTAAACTTCAAAAAGAAATAAAATAAATATCTTAAAATTTTAGTTATTTAAACTATAAATAAATACTTAGGATAATTCTTAAAATTGGATATGTATGCTATTGGAATACAAGTAAGTATAAAATATAAAGTTAAAACAAACCAGGCAAAGTAAGAACATGTAGGTAAAGTAGCATGCAAGACAAGAAGGAAATGAAGATAATAATATAACCTATGTATTTAGAGGAAAAATGGGACAAGTATGAAGACATAGGGTACATATGCATTAAATGCTTTTATCTCTAGCATAAACAAATAGCCAATTCGAAATGAAACAGCCACCATATTTACAAAAATCTACTTAGCCACCACAAATGAAATCATCAGCCGAAATAATAAGATTTTTAGCCACCAAAGCAAAGAAAATCACCGATCTTATATTGTACAAAAAACAAAATAATGTTACCATATATAGTACAAACAAAATCATATCCCATGTATAACTCTTCACTTCAGTTCGTTCCTTCAAGCTGAGCAAATCTAAAGTAAATATTATTTCAAAACTTAAACAAACTTCAACTTTAAACAACAACACAATCAATACCACCAGAGATCAAGAGAAAAGCTTCAGCTAGCAAATTCAAAACAGGTTTCAAATAAAGCAAGCTCTGTTCTTCTTCTGGAAAACAACTATGAGAAACATTTTTCTTTGAAAATTTAAAGGTTTAAATCTATTGCAGGTATATCTGAGTTATGTACATAATTCTCTGTATATGTTGAAACTGGAAGTAAGGTGTGCAAGCTGTTGTTACATTTGTCCTCTGTTTCAGATTTAAAAACACCAGACTTTGATTCGAAAAACAAAATCTTTCTTTCTCGTTCTATTTACTATCTGGACTTAGAGTTGAAACAAGAAGTGTTTGTTATAGCCTATACCTGAGATTAAAATTTTATTCAAGCCAAACCAACTTGTTGTTAGCTCAAGAAATCAAGAAAACTGATCATATCTTTCAATATGCCAAAAATTCAAACTTTACAATTTACAAATTCAGGTATGCAAATGAAATCCTTTTACTTTAACATGATTTTTAAGGTTAAAATCATAATTTTTCAATCAAAGAACGAAGAGTAGTTTGGGTTTGATTGTATTGTGCTTTTTGGTCGCCGTGGGTGATCCCATTGATTGGAGGAGTCGAGTTTCCTCCTGGAGGTGGAGGAGTGACCAGAGGTTCATGGAATAATGGTGTGGTGGTGGTCAGATGGATGTAGTGGCAGCGGCGAGGGTTTTCTAAATCTAATTTTAGTGAGACTGAGATTTTCATTTCATTCGTCGTCCTCGCTCGATCGAGTGTTGCATGATCTCGGGAGGTGGTAGGGAAGTTGTTGACAGAGTAGTGGCTAGAATTTCAGGGGTACTAGTGGACGAGGTTGCGAGGTCAGTGAACTTCCAGGTTTGGGTTAAGAGTTTCTGATGAGTTCTAGGTTTCGACTTTTGTCTCGATTTCGAATTCGAGAAGATGGAGGAGTTCAGATGATCGGGGAATGGCTTGTGGTCGATCGTCGACTTGCTCGTCGATGCAGCGTTGACCGGAGATATCAGGCGGCGGCGTGCACGTGCACCATACACTAATTCCTGATAATCTGGGAATTTTTGTTTAGCTTGGGTGGTTTCAAGATGTACTCGGGTTTTACTTGAGTTATTCGAGTAGTTTACTAGATGCATTGTAGGGTCTGACTCGAAGCAAGCTTGGGTTGTCTCGGGTCAGTTTTTATTGCTTTAGTTTTTTTTTTGAAAAACCTGTCTGCAATTTGAATTTAAGCAAATTTAAATCAATTTAAAAGTTGTGATGATAGATTTAAACAAAGTTTAAATCTAGTATGAAGTTAGATTCAAATGGAACTTTGAATCTTAAAGTTTTAAAATGAAATTTGGATTTTAAGTTAAAATTTTAAATCAAGATTTTAAAACAAAGTTTAAAACCAAAGTTTAAATCAAAATTAAAATATGGATTCAAGTCTCTTTGAATCCAAATCTAGAAATTTTAATTAGCTTTAAATCTGAATGTGTTTTAAACAAGTTTAAATTAAATAGCTTTTAAATGTATATTTGTTTCAAACAAATGTTTAACATGATTTTGATAAAATTCTTTTATAAAGGTTTTCTTAATTTTGAGTGAAGAGTTAAATAAATTGTTTTAACTTGAATTTGCAAGATAAAATGTAATATATTTTAAAGCTTAAATTTTAATAAAAATTTAAGTAAATTAGTTAGAACTTTTCTTATATTGGGTAAATGTTTAAATATATAATCATTTTGAATCTTAAATTCCAAAAATGGAATTTGAATTTAAATTTAAAGTGTAATGTTTTAAATCCACTTTAATGTTAATGAAGTCATTAATAAAGAAATGGATTACCTTAGAGATAATTAAGGAAATTAAGTGATTTAATTAATAAGATAATTAAGGAATAATTTATTTAATTTATAAAGTAATAATTTAGATTAATTTATAATTAGAAAAAATTAATAATGATTTAATCTAAGATAATTTCTTAAGAAAGTAATTAAAGAAATGTTATTAGTTGATGAAGATAATTAACTAAGGATTATTAAGTATTAAATAATGTGATTAATTTTAATAATTAATTAGATTAATTAATTAAGATAATCAATTATAAATTGTTAATTACTTAATTAAAGTAATTAAGGGGTTAATTACTAATTGTAATTAATTTTGGATGTTTTGATTAATTTAATGATAAAGATTAATTGGTAATTAATGAAATTGTTATGAGATGATTGCTTTATGGTAACTAATTAAAGATTTAATTTCTTAAAATAATTAATTAAGGGGTTGATTAATTTTGTAACTGGTTTAAAGGTTAAATTAATTAATATGATTAATTAAGAATAATTTAATTAATTAAGGCGATTGATTAGTTAATTTATATCAAATGATTTGTAATTAACAAATCAGGATTGGATAATTAATTCATAAGTAATTAATTTAATTGGAAATTAATTGAATTAATTAGGATTAAATAATTAATTAATCTTACTTATAAATGATTATTGAATGATTGACCTTACTTATGAATGATTGTATTATACGAGATGCCTTGAATTGATTGTCCTATCTGATCTGTGATATTTTGTTCTGTGGATTGAGCTGTGTATTTTATTCATTTATTTGTGATGCATCTGTATATTATCTGCGAATCTGTGAATGAATGATAAATGTTATAGTTTATACCGCTTATCAACTATATTTCTGTGTTTTGATCTGTGATGATTGAGGATGTTGCACTATTGTGTTAAACCCCTAGACCACACCATACACACACAAATATGGATTTCACGAGAAAATCGATCGAGTCACAAATTTTTGAAAAGATTTTTAAATAGACAATTTGAATTCAAATGGTTTGGAAATGGAATCAGGTTAAATGTGACAAGCTTTTGAAAATGAAATTTCAAAGATAAAATTTATTTTTGAATAATTTGATTAAGCCTTGAAATGTAAATAATTTGATTTAAATTTAAATTCAAAATTTGAAATCGAATCCTATGATTTGAAACTAGGGATTGAAGACGTTATACAAGTTATATATGGGTTAAACCATTTCAAATGTATTGATTTGGGAATTTGAATTTAAATTCAAAGGCTTTAATTCATGCAAATATAATTGGATTCTTTCAAAACGAAAACTGTTTGTTTTCAAATAATTAAAGCTTTCATATAAAAAATGAGCATGCAATTTGTGTAAACGGATTTCAAGTCTAAAATGAAAATGGGTTTCCAAGTTATGGAAACGGTTTGAAAGCTATAAGTTAAATCTTTAATCTAAAGATTTAAGGAGTTAATCCAATTGAAATGGAAATTGTTTTGGAATCCGTAAATGGATCTTTGTGAAACTATGTGAACTTTGTGAAATAAATCTTTTTGTTTAAAAGATTTGAAATGGTAATTTGTTTAACCATTTAAAAAGAAAGGTTTTGGATTTTATAAGTTGTGACTTAACTGAAATCCCATATCCATATATTTTAAATATTGCGCTCATTATTTGGTTTAGCCGGGAGAGGACCTTGTGTCATATAACCCATTCCGAATAGTGATACATCATTATGGATAACATTTGAAGACAGATGGTGAAGACCGGGTATTTGTAAGAATGATAGGATAACCTATCAATTGACTCTGCACTGAGTTGCCCCGGTATTGAGTTCTCCCTAAGTGATGGGAAGTCCGATCGGGATTGTGAATACCCAGATTTGCAAGGGTTCTTCGTTTATTGGGCGAAGTTCCTTCGGTTCTGTTCGAACCCGGGACAGACCTGTTTGGTTGCGTGTCTGACACTACACTTTGAGATATAAAACAGATTTCTTTCAAATACATATCTGTTGGTGGCGGAGAATTTATTCTCTTAGCTTAACACCCTTCTCTGAGACGTACGAGCTCAGAGGTTATGTAGTTGAAGGTTATCAGCGACATATCCTAATTTGGTAGTGTGGCATGCTGAGTGTTGTTGTGTGTTGATGATTATTTGTGATCAAAGCATGGCTTTAGTGTAAAGCGTAGCTTTGTGGACGAGACTGCATCAGGACCTCACAACCCGAAAATGGTCGAAACAGGAAAGATGCAGCAAAGTTATGAGGGTCGTGCCCTTAAGGGTGTGTCATTCCCTTTTGGAAAAGGGTGGTATCATGGTATGGAGCCCAGATATTTACCTATGTGGTGGGCTTCAATCTCATTTTCTGTGTGGTTTGTTGCTTTGTGGTTTAGAGGCACCTCGGATAAAGGCCCTAAAGGACCGGGGGGTGGCATGCTCGATAAGTAGTTACCTAGTTACAGAGGTAACCCGACCTTGTGTTGGCAGAGATCCGGTTAGGCTCTTGGGACGTCCCGCCAGAGGCGCACCCATGGACAGTGGGAAGTTCCTTAGCCCGACCATTTGTTGGAAAATCCAAATAAAACAATACGCGCCCTGTACGGTTTTAGTTGTATAACCTGCCTCCTCAGGAGGTAGCTATAGCAGCCATGATATAATGGTACCTATGCTGGCTAAGATTAATAATCTACTTTCAAAATTTTTTCTACACTGTGCACTTATAATAATAATATCAAATGAATTTTGCGTATCAGGCATGTTTGACTATCATAAGGAGAAATCTCCTCCAATTCTGCGATTGCATGGTGTGTGTGGCGGGAAGCCTTATGGTAGTTTCATTTTCCAAAAAAGCGTTGCGAATTTATTTTAAATTCTCTTGTTGTTTGTTTTTAAAGACCAACTGTTTTTGTTACTCACACCAGTCCCATGACTGACTCGGAGTTTATTGTTCCTTTCCTAAACTTTGGGTGCCCACAATTTTCCGCACGGGCAGTCTAGAGTTGGGTTTTTCAAATAGTCAGGTTTAGTAGATTATCTAGAGTTAGTCTAGTCTTTGGATCTGGACGAGACTTGCTTGTCTTGGTGACACGTGATGTTGGTTCGAGCTTGCTTTGGATTGGTGCATTGGATTTGGGGATGCATTCTTTTGGAGATATTGTTCCGCTGCTGGTGTTATCTATTTCTTTTTCGCTGTTATTATCTTGTATCATATCTCTGATAGTATTGATATTCATTGTATCATTCCGTTGTATCATATTATATCAGATATTGTATCTGTCATTGTATCAATGTTATATTCTTTTCTTCCGCTGTGTTGTACTTAATGGTGTTATAAGCTTCGGCGAACCAGATTCGACGTTTGGATCTGTGGCATTAAAATATGAGTGTCGTATTCGTTGTCGATTTTCGAAGGTCGATTCAAGACCGCTACATTTGGTATCAGAGCTGAGGGGTGAAACTTTAGCTCAGGAGTATAACACATTAAGTAACTCATTAGAGATAGGGTGAAGTATACCATAGAATGAGTATATCCCTAAGATATCCGTTCGAATGCCTCAGTAAATTCTCTTACTATTCACTGATAGTGAGTATGTGTGCGAGAAGAGAACGAGATAGGGGACAGGGCAGTACTACTACAAATGGTCAATACCCTGTAATAGCGAAAATAATTTTCTCTATCAATTTCCCTTGATTCGATTCCAGATTCTTTTGTTTTGCTTCGTTACAACTCCAGAAGGAAGTTTCGGCGTGATGGTGGCCCTACGAATCGTTGTAGGAGAACCCTTACTTCGTATCTTCATCGGTTTCTCATCAAATTTTCGATTTAAACTTTAATGAAATTTGAAATTGAAAATTTAAACAAAAATTGGAAATTTTAAATTGAGTTAAATTGGTTAATAAAATATGAAGCTAAATTTGAATCGAATCGATAAAACGATTTCGTTTAAACCAAAATTTGAAATTCTATGGTAATTTCTTGTGTAGACTAAAGTCCGAAGAGGGAAAAATTGGTATATACTTTGGGGTGTTCCGACCTAAGTTGAAATCCATATCTTGTGTTTGAGAAATGGTAGAAGACTGAATCTATCTATCTATTCTCTGGGGTCCGATATGTCCTACGGTTAGTTATCCCTTCGAACTAACCAGTGCCCTTGCATATTCGTAGATCTGGTAACCCGAGTATCTTGTGAAAAAATCGTATGAATTTGTTCTCATATCTATTGTGGACATTCCAATTTGGTGAGCCAAATACAGAATAGATATCCAATTTGACCCGGAAAACCATTTCTCTATCTTTGTGTATCTATCTTTGTTGTTTTCGTGCCTGCAAATTTCGAGAACAAAATTTCTTTAAGGGGGGATCTGTAATGATCCCAATTTTTGATTTAAATTTAAATTAGTAATTAATGTGAATTTTGGATAAATTTTGGAATTATTTTGAATTTGAAGTATATATATGAGTAAATTTGGGTTTGACTTTAAAATTTGAATTTTGAATTTTGAATATTGAATTTGTATTTAAAATTTGAATAAAAGACTTAGAAAATGATTTGGGTAAAAATATTATTTATATTTATTTATTGGTAGTTAGTTTTATAATTATAAAGATATATTAATATAAATTAAATGTCGGATAGTTAAACTTCAAAAAGAAATAAAATAAATATCTTAAAATTTAGTTATGTAAACTATAAATAAATACTTAGGATAATTCTTAAAATTGGATATGTATGCTATTGGAATACAAGTAAGTATAAAATATAAAGTTAAAACAAACCAGGCAAAGTAAGAACATGTAGGTAAAGTAGTATGCAAGACAAGAAGGAAATGAAGATAATAATATAACCTATGTACTTAGAGGAAAAATGGGACAAGTATGAAGACATAGGGTACATATGCATTAAATTCTTTTATCTCTAGCATAAACAAATAGTCAATTCGAAATGCATCAGCCACCATATTTACAAAAATCTGCTTAGCCACCAAAAATGAAATCGTCAGCCGAAATAATAAGAATTTTAGCCACCAAAGCAAAGAAAATCACCGATCTTGTATTGTACAAAAAACAAAATAATGTTACCATACATAGTTCAAACAAAATCATATCCCCTATATAACTCTTCACTTTAGTTCCTTCCTTCAAGCTGAGCAAATCAAAAGTAAATATTATTTCAAAACTTAAACAAACTTCAACTTTAAACAACAACACAATCAATACCACCAAAGATCAAGAGAAAAGCTTCAGCTAGCAAATTCAAAACAGGTTTCTAATAAAGCAGGCTCTATTCTTCTTCTGGAAAACAACTGTGAGTAACATTTTTCTTTAAAAATTTAAAGGTTTAAATCTATTGCAAGTATATCTGAGTTATGTACATAATTCTCTGTATATGTTGAAACTGGAAGTATGGTGTGTAAGCTGTTGTTACATTTGTCCTTTGTTTCTGATTTAAAAACACCAGACTTTGATTCAAAAAAAAATCTTTCTTTCTCGTTCTATTTACTATCTGGACTTAGAGTTGAAACAAGAAGTATTTGTTATAGCATATACCTGAGATTAAAATTTTATTCAAGCCAAACCAATTTGTTGTTAGCTCAAGAAATCAAGAAAACTAATCATATCTTTCAATATGTCAAAAATTCAAATTTAACAATTTACAAATTCAGGTATGCAAATGAAATCTTTGTACTTTAACATGATTTTTAAGGTTAAAATCATAATTTTTCGATCAAAGAACGAAGAGAAGTTTGGGTTTGATTGTATTGTGCTTTTTGGGTCGCCGTGGGTGATCCCATTGATTGGAGGAGTCGGGTTTCCTCCTGGAGATAGAGGAGTGACCAGAGGTTCATGGAAAAATGGTGCGGCGGTGGTAAGACGAACGTAGTGGCAGCGGTGAGGGTTTGAAAATTCTAAAACTAATTTTAGTGAGACTAAGATTTTCATTTCATTCATCGTCCTCGCTCGATCGAGTGTTGCATGATCTTGGGAGGTGGTAGGGGAGTTGTTGACGGAGTAGTGGCCAGAATTTCAGGGGTACTGGTGGATGAGGTTGCGAGGTCGGTGAACTTCCAGGTTTGGGTTAAGAGTTTCTGATGAGTTCCAGGTTTCGACTTTTGTCTCGATTTCGAATTCGAGAAGATGGAGGAGTTCAGATGATCGGGGAATGGCTTGTGGTCGATCGTCGACTTGCTCGTCGATGCAGCGTTGACCGAAGATGTCAAGCAGCGTCGTGCACATGCACCATACACTAATTCCTGATAATCTGGGAATTTTTGTTTAGCTTGGGTGGTTTCAGGATGTACTCGGGTTTTACTCGAGTTATTCAAGTAGTTTACTGGAAGTATTAGGGGTCTGACTCAAAGCAAGCTTGGATTGTCTCGGGTCAGTTTGTATTGCTTCAGTTTTTTTTTGAAAAACCTGTCTGCAATTTGAATTTAAGCAAATTTAAATGAATTTAAAAGTTGTGATGATAGATTTAAACAAATTTTAAATCTAGTATGAAGTTAGATTCAAACGGAACTTTGAATCTTAAAGTTTTAAAATGAAATTTTGATTTTAAGTTAAAATTTTAAATCAAGATTTTAAAACAAAGTTTAAAACCAAAGTTTAAATCAAAATTAAAATATGGATTCAAGTCTCTTTGAATCCAAATCTCGTAATTTTAATTAGCTTTAAATCTGAATGTGTTTTAAACAAGTTTAAATCAAAATGCTTTTAAAAGTATATTTGTTTCAAACAAATGTTTAACTTGATTTTGCTAAAATCCTTTTATAAAGGTTTTCTTAATTTTGAGTGAAGAGTTAAATAAATTGTTTTAACTTGAATTTGCAAGATAAAATGTAATATATTTTAAAGCTTAAATTTTAATAAAAATTTAAGTAAATTAGTTAGAACTTTTCTTATATTGGGTTACAAGTGGATATTTAAATTTGGTAAATGTTTAAATATATAATCATTTTGAATCTTAAATAGAAAAAATGGGATTTGAATTTAAATTTAAAGTGTAATGTTTTAAATCCACTTTAATGTTAATGAAGTCATTAATAATGAAAGGGATTACCGTAGAGATAATTAAGGTAATTAAGTGATTTAATTAATAAGATAATTAAGGAATAATTTATTTAATTTATAAATTAATAATTTAGATTAATTTATAATTAGAAATAATTAATAGTGATTTAATCTTAGATAATTTCTTAAGAAAGTAATTAAAGAAATGTTACTAGTTAATGAAGATAATTAACTAAGGATTATTAAGTATTAATTAATGTGATTAATTTTAATAATTAATTAGATTAATTAATTAAGATAATCAATTGTAAATTGTTAATTACTTAATGAAAGTAATTAAGGGGTTAATTACTAATTGTAATTAATTTTGGATGTTTTGATTAATTTAATGATAAAGATTAATTGGTAATTAATGATCAATTGTTATGAGATGATTGCTTTATGGTAACTAATTAAAGATTTAATTTCTTAAAATAATTAATTAAGGGGTTAATTAATTATGTAATCGGTTTAAAGTCTAATTTAATTAATATGATTAATTAAGAATAATTTAATTAATTAAGGCGATTGATTAATTAATTTATATCAAATGATTTGTAATTAACAAATCAATATTGGATAATTAATTCATAAGTAATTAATTTAATTGGAAATTAATTGAATTAATTAGGATTAAATAATTAATTAATCTTACTTATAAATGATTATTGAATGATTGAACTTACTTATGAATGATTGTATTGTACGAGATGTCTTGAATTGGTTGTCCTATCTGATTTGTGATATTTTGTTCTGTGGATTGAGCTATGTATTTTAATCATTTATTTGTGATACATCTGTATATTATCTATGAATCCGTGAATGAATGATAAACGTTATAGTTTATACCGCTTATCAACTATATTTCTTTATTTTGATCTGTGATGATTGATGATGTTGCACTATTGTGTTAAACCCCTGGACCACACCATACACACACAAATATGGATTTCACGAGGAAATCGATTGAGTCACGGATTTTTGAAATGATTTTTAAATAGACAATTTGAATTCAAATGGTTTGGAAATGGAATCAGGTTAAATGTGAAAAGCTTTTGAAAATGAAATTTCAGAGATAAAATTTATTTTTGAATAACTTGATTAAGCCTTGAAATTTAAATAATTTGATTTAAATTTAAATTCAAAATTTGAAATCGAATCCTATGATTTGAAATAGGGATTAAAGACGTTATACAAGTTATATATGGGTTAAACCATTTCAAATGTATTGATTTGGGAATTTGAATTTAAATTCAAAGGCTTTAATTCGTGCAAATATAATTGGATTCTTCCGAAACGAAAACTGTTTGTTTTCAAATAATTAAAGCTTTCATATAACAAATGAACATCCAATTTGTGTAAAAGGATTTCAAGTCTAAAATGAAAATGGGTTTCCAAGTTATGGAAACAGTTTGAAAGCTATAAGTTAAATCTTTAATCTAAAGATTTAAGGAGTTAATCCAATTGAAATGGAAATTGTTTTGGAATCCGTAAATGGATCTTTGTGAAACTATGTGAACTTTGTGAAAGATTTGAAATGGTAATTTGTTTAACCATTAAAAAAGAAAGTTTTTGGATTTTATAAGTTGTGACTTAACTGAAATCCCATATCCATATATTTTAAATATTGCGCTCATTATTCGGTTTAGCCGGGAGATGACCTTGTGTCATATAACCCATTTCGAATAGTGATACGTCGTTATAGATAGCATTTGAAGACCAGTGGTGAAGACCGGGTATATGTAAGAACGATAGGGTAACCTATCGATTGACTCTGCACTGAGTTGCTCCGGTATGGAGTTCTCCCTAAGTGATGGGAAGTCCGATCGGGTTTGTGAATGCCCGGTTTTGCAAGGGCTTCTTCTGTTATTGGACGAAGTGCCTTCGGTTCTGTTCGAACCCAGGACGGACTTGTATGGTTGTGTGTCTGACACTACACTTTGAGATATAAAACTGGTTTCTTTTAAATACATATATGTTGGTGGCGGAGAATTTATTCTCTTAGCTTAACACCCTTCTCTGAGACGTACGAGCTCAGAGGTTATGTAGTTGAAGGTTATCAGCGACATATTCCCAATTTGGTAATATGGCATGCTGAGTGCTGTTGTATGTTGATGATCATTTGTGATCAAAGCATGGCTTTAGTGTAAAGTGTAGCTTTGTGGACGAGACTGCATTAGGACCTCACAACCCGAAAATGGTCGAAATAGGAAAGATGCGGCAAGGTTACGAGGGCCGCGCCCTTTAGGGTGTGTCATTCCCTTTTAGTAAAGGGTGGTATCATGGTATGGAGCCCAGATATTTACCTATGTGGTGGGCTTCAATCTCATTTTCTGTGTGGTTGTTGCTTTGTGGTTTAGAGGCGCCTCGGATAAAGGTCTCAAAGGACCGGAGGGTGGCATGCTCGAGAGTAGTTACTTAGTTTCAGAGGTAACCCTGCCTTATGTTGGCAGAGATCCGATTAGGTTCTCGGGATGTCCCGCCAGAGGCGAACCCATGGACAGTAGGAAGTTCCTTAGCCCGACCATTTGTTGAAAAATCCAAGCAAAACAATACGCGCCCTATACGGTTTTAGTTGTATAAACTGCCTCCTCAGGAGATAGCTATACTGGCATAATATAATGGTACCTATGCTGGCTAAGATTAATATTCTACTTTCGAATTGTTTTCCACACTGTGCATTTATAATAATAATATCAAACGAATTTTGCGTATCAAGCATGTTTGACTATCATAAGGAGAAATCTCCTCCAATTCTGCGATTGCATGGTGTGTGTGGCGGGAGGCCTTATGGTAGTTCCATTTTCCAAAAAAATCATTGCGAATTTATTTTAAATTCTCTTGTTGTCTGTTTTTAAAGGCCAACTGTTTTTGTTACTCACACCAGTCCCATGATTGACTCAGAGTTTATTGTTCCTTTCCTAAACTCTGGGTGCCCAAAATTTTCCACACGGGTAGTCTAGAGTTGGGTTTTTCAGATAGTCAGGTTTAGTAGATTATCTGGAGTTAGTCCAGTCATTGGATCTGGACGAGACTTGCTTGTCTTGGTGACACGTGATGTTGGTTCAAGCTAGCTTTGGATTGGAGCATCGGATTTGGGGATGCTTTCTTTTGGAGATATTGTTCCGCTGCTGGTGTTATCTATTTCTTTTCCGCTGTTATTATCTTGTATCATATCTCTGATAGTATTGATATTCATTGTATCATTCTGTTGTATCATATAATATTAGATATTGTATCTTTCATTGTATCAATGCTATATTCTTTTCTTCCGCTGTGTTGTACTTAATGGTGTTATACGCTCTGGCGAACCAGATTCGACGTTTGGATCTGTGGCATTGAAATATGAGTGTCGTATTTGGTGCCGATTTTCGAAGGTCGAGTCAAGAACGCTACAATTTGATAATTGGTGAGTGGTATATGCCTTCTTACTATACTATGCATGTTTAAATGATAGTTACATAGGATTTAACATGTTTTAAATCTATTTTTGATCATAAAATTTTCCGAACTTTAATTACATGTTAAATTATGTATATGATCTATACTTATTAGAAATCACCCTAATTCAGGCTTATATATTCATGTTATTGGTTGAACTATGATAGAAATTGACTTGTTGGTCTTATTTTGATGCTTTGCGTGTTTGATTGGATAAAATTGCTTATTATTCTATATTTGATGATATGATTTGATGTCGTTTGTTAGTGTTGTGATGAATAGAAAGTTAGGTCGGAGAATTGAGAAAATCAGAGGCAATGTTGGTCGGAATTGGACGAAACTTAAAGAGGAGGCTCTAGAGTATTGGAAGAGCTCATGGTTCAAGGAACAAGTTCCAATTCGTTAACTACACAAGTCAGTACCAAGTCGAGAGGTCGGCACAACATGTGCTATTTGGCCTATGGTGGTGGTGACTTTAGGGAGAGCAAGGATGTTGCTAATAGATGTTGCCTAAGGTGATAGATCGGTGTTTGGCTAAGTGTTGGAAGCTATGATGACTTGGTTTTAGAATATGAAGTAGGGTGCTTTGAAGAGAGAACTTGTTCAATGATGACTTAATTTGTATAGAGAAATTGAGGTCAAAGCATCTGGGCATGGAGTACTAAAAGCAAGGAAGAAGTGGGAGAAAATTTAACTGTAGATTGGCTACGTGGAGAAGGCAGGGACGATTAGAGAGGTCATACTGACTTATAGGTTTAGGTCCATATGGGATGAAACTTCTGGGAGGTGAAGTAGAGGTCCTATAGATCGTGCTGGAGGCTTTATCTCGTTCGTATCGAGTCGGATGATGATATAACATCATGATGAAAAGCTATGATTTCAATTTTGGCTCATGTTAGGAGTAGGTTCCAAAGATAGCGGTTTGTAAAGGGGATGAGTCGTATGATCGGGAAATGTGGAGGGGTTCCTCGTTAATAATGGAAACTGGATTAAGCAAAAAGGGCTATGTAACCAAATGGAGCAAAGATGGGCACGGGTGTATGTGATAAGGAATCTCGATGACTCGTAGATTTTTCGGTTGTACTCAAAGCAAGGGTATAGTTAGTGGGGACGTCCATATTCAGTGAAGGAACCTGTATACCCTGGACCTGTAGCTTTGGGTCTAGTGTCTAACTTTGGGCTGCGAGACACATATCCAGTTATAGGCTACGAGATACAAGAGTACAATAAGGAACTAGGATTTACATTAGTTCATTACTTGATGGTCATACGAGTTATCATATATACAAAGCACATGAGTGATGGTTAGTATTGTTTGATGGCTACCGTGGACGTTATGGTTGCTTTAGTTTCTCTCTTTAGTAGGCTATTAATTGTAGGTATCGGGGAAAGTAGGTATTGAAGATAGGAATACCTGGAAGACCGATATCCTTTATTTGGTTTGTGGTATATCTTTACGATATTGTAGAGTAGCATATTATAGTGTTGTGTGCTAACTCTTTGGTTGCAAGGATAGGTCATGTATGGTTCGTGTACTCTTGTTCCTTACCATATTTACCTATTTAGCATTTTGAGACGCATTTACCACTCACACCAGACTATTGCCTGATCCAAGATATGCTTTACTTTTTATTATCTTGGGTATTCTTAAATGAGTAGATTAGATAACAGGTCTAGGTGACACATTAGCTATTCGAAGGATGAGCTGGATGGAGCTATCTCATATTATATACATATATAGAGTCTATACTTATACTGCTGAGCAACGCTATGGAGCCCATGATATTGCTTGCTTATTACTATTTGTTAAAGTAGTTTATTTGTGTTTACTTCTGTCATATAAACTCTACTACATTTGGTATATAACTTTGCAGATCTATTACCCTGATGATGATTTGTTCATATAGTTATTACCGTCTCTTCTATTATATCTGTTATATTATATTTTTATCTAAGCACTGTGAGATATGATAGGTTATATGCTATATTGGTTTATTTCAAGCTTGTAATCATCCTACATCGGTCAAGCACCGACATCGCACTTTATGTGTGTGTGTGTGTGTGTGTACACTATTAGTGCCAGTAGTATAGACGGTCGCCACATTTGGTATTGGAGCTTTGGTACGTGATTAACCGGAGTTGATACTATGATTAATAGAGATAGGGAAGGGGCTATCACCTTAGACTGGATCAAGATTATACATGTATACGAGACAGTGCGTACTTGTTATAAGTTTGGTTTTCAAAACTATATAGTAATATATCATATAGTATAAGTCACATGCACATGAGCATTATGGACACAGTTTTCTTTTTAAGAGTCCGATCATTCTTGCCACTGATAAGAATGAGCTGGCATACAAGGAATGCTGTGAGAAATTCTACTTCAGAAGTAGAGGAAGGAGTGGGATCAAAAGTTGCTACACTTGATGTCCAAGCCATGTTCAATATTATGATGGCTAATATGATGAGGAATGCTCCTAGATTGATGATAGGTGGAATGCTCCAATGCAAGCATTTAGTGCTGATTTTGCCAAGTCAAGCAAAGATTACTCTACCCTTGGAGGAAAGCCATTCCATGGGATGGAGTCAGCTATAGATGTGCAAGATTCGTACTTGTGAGCGCATTTTGGTGATATGGAGGTGGGAGATGCTATGGAAAGAAAGTTGGCTTCGAGATAGCTATAGGGCCAAGCCATGAATTGGTGAAATGCTGTTACTATTGCCATTCTAGAGGATCAGTTCAGATGGATCATTTCAAGGCAAGTTTTGAGGAGAAGTTAATCCAATTGCTCAGAAGTCGGTTCTATTTAGAAAATTTTCAAATTCCAAGTAGGGAAAGATGATAGTTTCTAAATATGGTAGAATTTAATGCTTTGTCTAAATATAGGATGTCGTTCATTGACACTCCATTAAGGAAGAATGAGAAATTCATCATTGGTTTGGATGACTGCTTGGGAGAAAAGCCGGTGAACCATATAGATGAGCCATTTGAGAAGGTTGTAGAAAAGGCATATGCTTTGGACGCAGTCCCAACTTTGTCGAGTGCTCCCTCGATGAAGGAGAAAGGGAAAGAGCCATCATTCAAGGTATGCTTTCCATTAGTAATGTTCCTATTTGAGTTTTATTTGATACCGGTGCTTCTCATTCATTCATCTATAGTGACCTAATAGCTAGATTGTGATTGGAAACTGAGATATTAGACCAACCCTTAATCATAACAAACCATGTTAGATGCTCTACTAGTGTTTGTATGGTTTATTATGGTTTAATTTTATCAAATCATGGATGTTCTTTGGTTTGTGATTATTATTATTTTTGAACTTTGTTGGGTTTAGGATTATCTTGGGTATGAACTAGCTTAGGAAGTATGCAACCATAGTGGATTGCGAGAAGCTGTTGGTGACAATCAGAGATGTGGATAGGCGAATGGTAGTGATTGGCTGCTTACTAGATGATGGGTGATGGTTAGCTTTCTATATTCGCTTGAGGTTCTAAAGGAGGGGATGTCATCTATGCCTATCTCTAGAGATTATCCAGATGTTTTTTAGGAAGCGACTGGACTATCGCCTCATAGAGAAATTGAGTTTTGAATAGACTTGTTGAAGGAAGCCAGACCGATAGTTACGCCTTTGAGTCATATGGCACCCGGAGCGTACAAGGAATTAGAGGTGTAAGCAAATGAACTATTGAGGAGATGGTTCATTTGAAGAACCATATCTGAGCGAGGTGTAGCTATAGTAATCGCAACAAAGGCAGATGGCACTTTGAGGTTGTGTGCGGATTATTATGAGCTGATAAAAGTATGCACTTCCACACATTGATGACTTGTTTAATTAGCTCCATGGTGTGAGGATGTTCTGCCTAGTGGATTTGGTGAGGAATTTCATAAGCTTAGAGTTGTGAAGGAGAGTGTTCCTATTGCTGCATAGGCCGTTGGGTTTCTGTGAGTGGTTGGTGATGTCATTTAGACTGACCAACGCTCCTGCATGCTTTATGGATCTCATGAATCTTGTTATTAAAGACCAATTGGATAAGTTCTTGCTTGTGTTCGTAGATGATATTCCGATCTATTCCAAAATTGAAGAGGAGCACAACATGCACTTGATGATTGTGCTAGAGATATTGAGCAAGCACAAGCTGAGAGGAAAGTCCTCTAACTATCACTTTTGGAGAGAAAAAGAAAGATTCTTGGGTCATATTCTTTCGAGACATGGTATAGCTATGGATCTTGCGAAGGTGGTAGTAGTCGAAGATTGGAATCAGCCTAAGATGCTACAGACGTGAGAAGTTTTCTAGAATTGGTGGGATATTATAGACGCTTCATAAAGGACATCTCAGAGGCAGCGACATCGTTTGACCAATTTGATGAAGAAGAATCAGACTTTTGTATAGGATGCGAAATGTGAGCATGCAATTATGAGTACAAGGGAGAGGTTGACGAGTGCACCAATGTTGACCATTCCTAGTGGAAATGAAGAGTTGATAGTATACACCGATGCTTGTAATATTGGATTGGGTGCAGTGTTAATGCAGAAGAGAAGGTTGTAGCTTATGCGAGTCGATATCTAAAGCCACATGAAAGGAATTACCCAACTCAAGATTTGGAATTGGTAGCAATTATTTTTGCTTTAAGGTTGTGGAGATGCTATTTGTCGAAAGAAAGGTTTGAGCTTTTTACGGACCACAAATCCTTGAAGTACCTTTTCTCTTAGAAGGATCTCAACCTTCAACAACAATGGTGGTTGGAGATTTTAGCATCTTATAATTTCAGTATTTTCTACATTTTGGGAAAAGGGAGTGCAGTATTTGATGAGTAGAAGAAATGTAGGATTGGAAGTAATGTTCTTAGAATGAAAGCAGATAGAGCATGTTGTTTGATTTGATTTCAAGCTTCACTGTGATCTAGAACCTGAAATGTTAGCAAGTTTGTTGATTACACCTACTCTAATTGAAAGGATCGGTACTAGTTAGAAGCGGGATGCTAGGCTAGCAAAGATCATGGAAAAGATAGAAGGAGTAGAGTCTGAAGACATAAAGACATGAGAAGGTTAGCTGTAGCAACCCATATTTTGATAATTAAAAATATTAAATTTAATAAGGTTTTGGGCTTTATTATTGTCAGAAATTAAAATTTATGATTTATTAAATTGAATGTTATTAGATTAGAAAGTTCAACTTTAAGATAAATCTTAAAACAACTAATTTTAATGAGATAAAACATATAATTTGCTAATATTGATTGTATGTAATTGACTGCTATACTATGTTAACGTAATTTCAATCAATTTAAATAATAAAGGTTAATAAGGAATAGAATAAATGATGTATAAATTGATGTAATCTTACGTTATTTATTGCAATTGGTTTTAATATGGAGTATGAAATCAATTATTTTGTACGTAAATTTATTAACCTTTGTTTATAAACAATAAGCTAATAGATATGGATTATTAACGTATAACCATTGTTTTATTTGTTTTCTTATTATTAAATCCGTTAGAAATTTATTTGGCAATTAATAGAGAATAAATGTAATTGAAATATTACAATTGATATAAGAAGAAACCTTAACTGTTGAGTGGTGAGTGCAAAACTTATGTTAATCAATTGCGTAAGGGAATAGTTGATTTCATAATAAGAATGTAAATCAAAATAAAAGGATTTGTTTGGAATTTAAATATATAATGAACATGATTTATTACAGTCATAATTAAATGTTGGAGTTATTAGTATATAGATATTGGGTTTAACATAGAAAATTGGATTTCAAAGGAAACAATTGGATTAATTATCTTCCATGCATTAGGGTATGTTTTGAGATTTAATCATTGTAATTAATAGTAATTATATCTTGCCATTAATAAGAGATAGAAGCAAATGGTAATTAATTAATGATATGCACAACATATGTTTTGTGTTAAAAATATAATGAGAATTTCATTGAGAAATATTACGTTCAAATTGTGAGCACTTAAATTTGTTACAGATATAATGATAGTATGAAAATAATTGATAAAGAAATGATGTGGTTGTACGAAGTATTATTTCTATGACTCTTAATGGGATAATCTTCAAACATAAGTTGGTTTCAAAGGGGGAGGTGTTAATTGTAAATTAATGTGCAATAAAAAGAAATATGTTTCAACAAAAATAAAAGAAAAGGATGGTTTCTTGAAAAGAATATTCTTATCAAATAAAGTGAATATTTCATCTATAATGTTAATTTAATTTCATTAAAACAAAGAATTGAATTTTGTTGTATGTTTTTAGTTGGAATATTTGATTTATTTAAATATTCAAACTTGATTTGAATTTAATTTATAAAAAAATAACAATAATAAAATGGTAAGAAAATAACTTGAAGGTTTGGTTAAATTTTGATTTGGAATAGCTAGCATATTGAAAGTTTAGAAGCAATTCAAAGCTCTCTCCACAGTTTCAAATTTAAAGCTCAGATTCGAATTCAAGTTAAGAAGCAAACAAGAACACCTGAGTTTCAAAGCATTTTCTCTCTGAATTTCCAGTTTGTGAAGATCTGCAGAATAACTTTTCCATATTTTGCAAAAATTTTGGTCTCTGCTTAAAATAAGTTTCAAGTGAGTAAACTCTAACTTGTTTTAACTAAAATCTGGATGCATGACTAGAAGCTTGTTGAAAAATATGTTTGCATGTTGTTGTACTGAGTGTATTTGTCTATAATCTGCTGGCATGTGAAAGAAATAACAAAAGTGTATCTCTGTTTTAAAAAAAAAAATATGCAGAGTACAAATTGGAGAAAGAAGATTCATTTTCTTTTGGTTTAATCTTTGTTAGACTATGATTCTTAAACAAAATATGTTTGTTTAAGTTTAATTGAAAATATTTTTAAGTGTTAAAAATAAAAACATTTTTTGGAAAAGATAAAAGTACAGAAGAAAAATGATTTATGTTAAAACTAAAATGCCTTAATTTATAAACTTATCTATATAATCTGAAACCTCTATTGAAAACTTGATATTTAAAACTAAAAATTCGAATTTTAGTTGAGTTATGGTGAACTATTTCTGGGTTGATCAAAATGGGAGTTTGGTCGAAATCTGGTGATGTGGTGGTTTCGAGTGGTCGAGGCTTGGGTAGGAGCTGGAATGGTGAACGACGAAGTTGAGAAAAATGGTGAAGGAGGAGTTTGTTCACCGTGCCATTGGTGATTTCGTTTTTTAACCTTAGTTCGGTCTGGGTTCATAGAAATTGTCACGGTGAATTCGAGAATGCATCGAGCTTGGCCTAATTTAAGGAGGATATACCGGAGACATGAACGAAGTCATAGGGAGTGGCGCAGCGTTTCTGGTGGTCAGGATGGCCGTGATGGGATATTTTTCTGGCAAGTTTAAGAGTACATGTTCGATTGAGATACTGATTTTCGAGCATTGCGATTTGGGTTTGAGGGTCGGAAATAGATGAGTGCTTGATCGCCGACGTGCAGAGCGAGTCGCCATAGGTATCGACGCTATTGATGGCCTGTGCATGTGCACAGTGGCGTTGTCGTGCCGGAATTGTTGAGTTCGTGTGCGATTCGAGATATTGCTCGGGTGGGATTAGTTAAAGCTCGAGTTTGTACCCGAGTTAGTGAAGTGTTCCTCTTCCAGTATTGTGTAAAGTTTAAAAGTAAACTAAAAAAAGAAGAAGAGAAGATGAAGACCTCGAGTCAGTACTCGAGACAGTTACGGGTTAAACCCGAAGATTTAGTTATTGTTTTAAAAAGTTTTTCAAACTAATTTTAAAATTAAAACTAAATTGTTTTAAACTACTACATGATAAATGATTTAAACTATTTGATTTAAGAAAGTTTATACTTTATTAACTTAAATTGGAATGTTTATGCTTTCTTTCAAAAAAATAATAATAATTAAGTTGAAATGTTTTAATATTTTTAAGTAATTAATGAAATTGTTTTATTTAAAGGTTAGTTAAGTTTTATAATTAAAGATTACTTTAAAGGTTAGTTAAGATCTCGAGTTAGTACTCGTGACAGATACGGGTTAAACCCAAAGATTTAGCTGTTGTTTTCAAAAGTTTATCAAACTAATTTTAAAATTAAAACTAAATTGTTTTAAACTACTACATGATAAACGATTTAAACTATTTGATTTAAGAAAGTTTATGCTTTGTTAACTTAAATTGGAATGTTTATGCTTTCTTTAAAAATATATATAATAATTAAGTTAAAATGTTTTAATATTTTTAAGTAATTAATGAAATTGTTTTATTTAAAGGTTAGATAAGTTTTATAATTAAAGATTACTTTAACTAATAAAGAAATTAAAGTTAAATTAATTAATAATTTTTGATTAATTAATTTATAAAGGTCTAATTAATTAATTATGGATTAATTAATTGATAATTAAGAATTAATTTAATTAATTGTTAATTAAGGATTTATTTAATTATAATTAATAGATAATTAATTAATTAATTAAAGATTAATTAATAAATGATTAGTAATTAATTAATTAAGTGATTAATGATTAATTAATTAATAATTAAGAATTAAATAATTAAATGATTAGGGTTAATTAATTAAGTAATTAAACATTAATTAATTTATAATTAATAGTTAATTAATTAATGATTAAGAGTTAATTAATTAAATAATTAAGGTTAATTAATTATAATTAATTAAGTAATTAAGATAAATTAATTTATAATTTGTAATCAATTAAGCAATTAATTAAGATTAATTAATTGTTAATTAAGGATTAATTAGTAATTAATTAAAGAATGATTAATTTTCAATCAAGTTTTATTAATAAATAATTAGAGTTATTATTTAATAGTTAAAGGATAATTAATTAATTAAAGATTAATTAATTAATAATGAGGTTAATTAAGAAATGATTAATTAATTAAATGATTGTGATTAATTAATTAATGATTGGTTAAGCAAGGTAAAGTGATTAATTCTTAAGTAATTAATTTAATTTGAATTAATTAAATTAATTATAATATGAATTAGAAATATGCTTGCTTATGGATGACTGTTTTGAATTGAATGTCTATATTTGGTTGATATCTGTTGGATGATAATCTGAGATATTCTATGATGAGATGTTGTATATATCTGTGATAGATGTTGTTATTATCTGTGGACAATGCTGTGTGAATTCAATGTTTAAAATTGAATTGAATTGTTTAAATCTTTAAACAACTTAACCTTTAAGACACGTTTGGATTTCGATGAGACCGAGATCGGGAATCAAGTTTGATTTTTCGAAAACCACATCGATCCAAGTTAAACGTTAGGTCGTGACATCTCAAAGTGAAGATTGAGATGGAGTTTCAAAGTGCAAGGGTTATTGACGTTAACTCTGAGGGTGATTCCAAAATGAGTGTAACGAAATAATGCCTTCGGTTTCGTTCGAACCCGTAACAAACTTGTATGGATTGAATGCTTTCAGCACATCGTCAGGTGGACGATAAGCATTCTAAGAGATATGTTCTATAACGGTAATCGTAGCCTCAAGCCTCATCAACCGGGAATGGCTAAAACAGTGGAGGTGCAGCAAGGTTTAGTGGGTCATGCCCAAGTAGGACGAGATTTACCCCTGTCTAGAAGTCCCTTATTATTTCGGCTGTATGGGCAGTTGTTGGCTACAACTGTGGGGTTGCCTTATTCGGGACTGTCCGGTAAGGGATGGTTCCGGCCTTGTGTTGCAGGGGATCGGGAGTGATCCTCGGTACGATGATCTAGGCCCTGTACTATGATGGGCGGTAACCTAGTAGTCCTGCCATTGATGGAAACCCATTCTTCCTACATGTCCTTACAGTTTTGATTGTATTACCCACTTTTGTGGCTAGTAGCTGGAATTTAATCATGTAACAATTTTGGCTATTTTCTATTTACATGAAAACCCTAGACCCTATTATAATATCACTGGATTCCCTATTAAATGTTTTGGTTAGCGCAAGGTAAAAACATACCCATGTTTATGTGTGGGAAGTCTTACGTGATACCTTTTGTTTTCAAATGATTTTAAAAAGTTAAACAACTTTAACCTGTTTACTCACACCAGACCCATGTCTGAGCCGGAGTTTATTTTGTTTTTCTTAAACTCTTGGGTACTCAATTTTTTTATGAGTAGCCAAGTGATCAGGTTAGGATTGTCAGATATTTTGGAAGCTGGAGGTGGAGCCCAGACGTATCTATCTATCTATCTATCCGCTGTAGTGGCATTTTGATGTTGTATGTGGGTTGTATGGTTAGGCAGACTCTTATAAATGTCTAATGTAATGAAGTCGTATTATTTTGTGTACTCTGATATGTAAAACTATGTAATGGATATGTGTAATATTATATTTTGTTCTGTTTCTGCTGTGAGATTCTGATGTTGTTGTTCTTTTCTTTCTATCTTTTCTATTTCTATCTCTTTCTTTTCTTATTGATGATACGTCTTTCTGTGGTTTGAAAAACGGGTCGTCACATTGGTATCAGAGCATAGGTGGAGAAACACCTAGGCTCTGGAGTAGTATCTACCTTGAGAGTGCGTATTTGTAATTTTCTTATATAACTATATCTTTATCTAAATTGGTTGGGTTACCTGTCCAGGTAGCCAGAATGAGTTCAAGAGGCAGAAGGGGAAGGGTTGTAGGAAGTACATCGACAAATGATAGGAGAGGTCAGACTGATAATGAGGCTGTTAATCCAGCACCGCCTCCAGTCAGTTTTGCTGCCTTATGCAAGGACTTCATCAACCTTGGAGGAAAACAATTTAAAGGGTCAGAGACTATAATTGAGATCCAAGCATAGCTACGCTCTTGTGAGAGAATCTTTAAGAGCATGAAATTATCGGATGAGCAAAAGAGGGTAATGGCTTCATGGCAATTACAAGAAGGTGCTGCAGTCTGGTGGGATGCAGTGACAACAAATGTCTCTGAGGACGATATGTCTTGGGAAAAATTTAAAGAGTTGTTTGAGGAGAAATTCATGCCAACTTCAGGGAATCCTCGTCTGTATCAGGATTTTCTGAATTTAAAGTAAGGGAGTATGACTATAGCGGAGTACGAGACCAAATTCAGTGAGTTATCTTGCTATGGTACAGGGCTTATAGATACTCCTCTCAAAAAGAACGAGATGTTTGTGCAAGAATTGAGGCCAGAATTTCATGAAAGGATGACAGCGCACTTGAAAGGATCTTTTGTGGAGTTAATTGTTATGGCGTTAAGATATGAGGATTTGATGAATAAGAAATTAGTGGCACTAGTAGCGGCATCGGGAGGAAATTCTTCTAACACAAATAAGAGGAAATTCAATCCCAATTGGAAGAAGCAAAACAAGAAGAAGCCTGGAAGCAGCTATGGACCTCGCAAATGTTATATATGTCAGCAAGAAGGTCACTTGGCGAATAAGTGTCCTAGGAAAGGATCTCAGCAACAGCAGCAACAGCCGCACTATAGTGGACCAGTTTCAACTTTGGTTCAGAAATCTCCTTGCTTCAACTTCCACCAACCAGGTCATATGATCAAGGATTGCCCGCTCCTTCATAAACTCCAAAAGAATAAGGTATTTGCTTTGGAAGGTGCACCATCAACTTCATCTAAGGGCAAGGGAGTATTGAAAGGTACATTACTTTTAAATGGCAAGTATATTAAAGTTTTGTTTGATTTTGGTGCTTTTTTGAGTTTTATTTCTCAATCTGTAGAGAAGTTCTTTCTTACCCCTAGTACTGTCGACAATCTCATCTGTGTATCTAATCCTATAGGAGGGGTAACTAAATTAGATATGATCTGTAAGGATTTGAGGATTTCCTATCTATCCCATAGTTTTTCTTGTAACCCTTATGTGTTGTATTTTAAAGGGTTTGACCTTATATTGGGAATGGATTGGCTTGATAAGTATAAGGCTGTCCTAAATTGTGATGAAAGAACAGTTTCGTTGGAAACTGATCTAGGAAGAATTGCTAGAGTAATGTGTGATAACTCTAGAATTCATTTGAGTAGTCTTTTACACGGAGCTGAGACTTCTCAAGAGGAGGTTGAAGATATCGAAGCAGTCCAAGATTTCTCAGATGTATTCGAGGAAGTCAAGTGTTTACCTCTGCACCGAGAGATAGAGTTTCGCATAGATTTGGTTCCAGGAGCAGTACCAGTAATTCAGCCTAGTAGGAGGATGGCTCCTAGGGAGAGGGAGGAGATAGTGAAGCAAACTCAAGATCTATTGGAGAAGGGATTGATTAGGCCCAGTTTTTCTTGTTGGGGGTTCTACTGCGGTGTTCGTCACCAAGTCGGATGGGTCGCTAAGATTCTACGTAGACCATCGAGAGTTGAACAAAGTGACCATTCGAAATAAGTATCCACTTCCTCGTATTGATGATCTCTTCGACCAACTATATGGAGCTTCAGCCTTTTCTCAATTAGATTTAGCATCATGTTTCCATCAGTTAAGGGTAGCTGAGGACAGTATTCCCTTAAATGCATTTAGGGACCTAATTGTTTTATGAGTGGTTGGTTATGCCTTTCGGGTTAACCAACGCTCCTTCCTCCTTTGTCGACCTGATGAACCGAGTCTTTCATGATGTATTGAATAAGTTCGTCATGGTGTTCATCGATGATATCTTGGTCTACTCTAAGTCTGAAGAAGAGCACAAACATCATTTGAGAATAGTGTCAGAGACATTGAGGAGGCATGTTTGGAAGGCGAAGTTCTCTAAGTGCCATTTTTGGAAATCAAAAGTAAAATTTTTGGAACACGTTGTTTCTGGTGAGGGAATTTCGGTAGATCCAGCAAAGGTTGAGACTATTTTAGAGTGGAAGCAGCCTCGGACACCGACTGAAGTTCGCATTTTTTCTGGGATTGGCTAGTTACTACAGAAAGTTTATTAAGGATTATTCCAAGATCTTCGCATCTAACTAAGCTGACAAGGAAGAGAGCTAAATTCAAGTGGACACCTGAATGTGAGGAGGCTTTCCATAATCTGAAGACCAAGTTGACAAGTGCTCCTGTGTTGGCTATTCCAGATGGGAAGAGCAAGTTTGAGGTTTATACGGATGCCTGTATTGTTGGACTGGGAGCGGTTCTGATGCAAAATATTAGAGTTATTGCGTATGCGAGTCGGCAATTGAAGCCACATGAAAGGAACTACGCTACGCACGATCTGGAGTTGTTAGCCATTGTTTTTACTTTAAAAATCTGGAGGCACTATCTTTTGGGAGAGAAGTTCGAGTTATTTACGGATCACAAACCATTCAAATATCTTTTCTCTCAAAAAGATCTTAATCTAAGACCGCAGCGATGGGTCGAGTTTTTGGCATCGTATGATTTGGATATTCTGTATACCCCGGGAAAGGCGAATGTTATGGCAGACGCTCTTAGCAGGAATGCAGTTCTGTCTCTTTTGGAAGTGGTTCTATCTCTTCTGGAAAGGATTTCGAGCAAGCAAGAATCTGATAGTAGATTAAGAGGAATCATCAGGAGAGTTAAGAAGGGTCAATGTTCCAGCTTTAAGATTGATGACCAAGGGACACTGAGGATCAACGGAAGGATCTGTGTTTCGAATTTCAAGGAATTGAAGCAGGAGGTCTTATCTAAAAGTCATCGCTCTAGATTAAATATCCATCCAGGAATCTCAAAAATGTATAAGGATATGAGACAGATTTTTTAGTGGCTGGGCATGAAGAAAGATATTGCTAGATTCGTTAATAGTTGTGCTATCTGCCAGCAGGTTAAAGGAGACCAGCAGAAGTCGGCCAGTTTATTGCAACCTTTGGAAATCCCGATGTGGAAGTGGGAGATGATTTTGATGGATTTCATTGACGGATTTCCTAGAACTAAGAAGGGAAACGAAGGAATATGGGTAATTATGGATCACCTAACTAAAAGCGCACATTTTGTACCGGTTAAGGAGACCCGTACTGCAGCTTCTCTGGCAGAGATTTTCTTGAGAGAGATAGTCAGATTGCATGGTGTTCTAGTTAGTATAGTAAGTGATCGAGATCCTATCTTCACCAGCAAATTCTGGAAGGCTTTACAATCAGCTATGGGAACGAGTTTGAGATTGAGTACAGCATATCATCCCCAGACAGATGGACAGACGGAGAGGCTTAATCAAATTCTAGAAGATATGCCGAGGGCCTGTGTATTGGATTTTGGTGGATCGTGGGAAGACCATCTACATCTAGTGGAATTCTCTTATAATAACAGTTACCAAGCAAGTATTAAGATGGCTCCTTATGAAGCTCTTTATGGAAGACTGTGTAGATCCCCAACCTGTTGGATAGAGTCGAAAGACCGTCTTGTGCTTGGACCAGATCTGATCCGTGAAGCATCTGCTAAAGTTGAGCTTATTAATAAAAGGATGAGAGCTGCTCAGGATCGTCAAAAGAAATATGCAGATAAAAGATGAAGACAATTGGAGTTCGAAATTGGTGATTTAGTCTTTGTTAAAGTTTCCCCTATTAAAGGAGCAGTAAGATTTGGGAAAACAGGGAAACTCGCCCTGAGATGTATTGGTCCATTCCGAGTGCTCGAGAGGATTGGTGCCGTAGCTTATAAGATTGAATTGCCAGTCCGTATGGCTGGAATTCACAATGATTTTCACGTATCTCATCTAAGGAAATACGTGCACGATCCATCCCTTATTGTGGAGCCAGCTGTGCAGGAAGACTTAGACGTTGAGCTGAACTTATCAGTTGTATGACATCCTGTTCAGATTGTTGATCAAGACGAGAGGCAACTCAGGAGCAAGATAGTGAAGCTTGTTAAAGTCCAGTGGAGCAAGAATCCCAGAGATTGTACCTGGGAGACTCTATATAGTTTTAGGAAGGCTTATCCGGATATGTTTCCGGATAGCTAGTGATATTTGTATTAGATGTATTTTTGTTTGGATGTTTTGTTTGTTGATTGCTAGTGTATGGATGATATGTATGCTTGAATTGCTAAAATGAAATGAAAGTTTTGGATTATCTTTTGTTTTTCGGGGACGAAATTCTTTTAAGGGGAGAGGAATGTGATATTTTAGAATTTCAAACCAAATTTAAATATGATAATCTTTTTAACAAATTAATTAAAATTGATTAAATTGTTATTTTAAACAATAATAATAATTGTGTTGTAAATATTTTGATTTTAAATGAAATTAATATATACAAATGGAAAATGGATTTGTTAAAATTATATGCATATATCATATTTATTTTTAAATTGAATTTGAGATTTAATTTGAATTTGAATTGTTAAATTGGAATTCAAAGGATAATTATTTATATCTTAAATCATACTTTGATTTTACAATGTATTTTTATGATTTTATTTAGAATATAAAATTTGTTCTATATTAATTTCTTTTAAAAAGGTTGATTTATATAAATTAAAAATGTATTTAAAAATTAGAAAATTAATTATAAAAACACTCAAAAATCTATTTTCGCATTAGAATTACATATTTTAATTTGTAAATCCCTCTTATAACATGTTTTAAGAAAATAAACATGTTTAGTGACAAGTGTCACATTTATATATTATTTTCTTTAATTTTAATAAAACAAAAATTTAATCTATAAAAGTTTACTTCATCTTCTTCATTTAAATTTTCTCATCTCATTTTCTAAAAAAAGTAAGAAATAAATTACTACTACATTCACAAATCTGAAAATTTCATCAATCTCCACTCTTTCAACCAAATATTAAAACAAGAATTCAAGTTCATTTCAAAACTTCCAAATCTACAAGCAAAATACAAAGGCCTGTAAATCAAATTCCAGTAAAAAGCAATTCGAAGCTCTCTCCACAGTTTCAAATTTAAAGCTCAGATTTGAATTCAAGTTAAGAAGCAAACAAGAACACCTGAGTTTCAAAGTATTTCCTCTTTGAATTTCCAGTTTGTGAAGATCTGCAGAATAACTTTTCCAGATTTTGTAAAATTTTCGGTCTCTGCTTAAAATAAGTTTCAGATGAGTAAACTCTAACTTATTTTCACTAAAATCTGGATGCATGACTAGAAGCTTGTTGAAATATATGTTTGCATGTTATTGTACGGAGTGTATTTGTCTACAATCTGTTTGCATGTGAAAGAAATATCAAAAGTGTATCTTTGTTTTTAAAAAATGTATGTGCAGAGTACAAATTGGAGAAAGAAAATTCATTTTCTTTTAGTTTAATCTTTGTTAGACTATGATTCTTAAACAAAATATGTTTGTTTAAGTTTAAACTAAAATTTGAAAATATTCTTAAGTGTTAAAAATAAAAACATTTTCTAGAAAAGATAAAAGTACAGAGGAACAATGATTTATGTTAAAACTCAAATGTCTTAATTTATACACTTATCTATATAATCTGAATCCTATATTGAAAATTTGATTTTTAAAACTAAAAAGTCGAATTTTAGTTGAGTTATGGTGAAGTATTTCTGGGTTGATCAAAATGGGAGTTTGGTCGAAATCTGTTGATGGGGTGGTTTCGAGTGGTCGAGGCTTGCGTAGGAGCTGGAATGGTGAACGACGAAGTTGAGAAAAATGGCGAAGGAGGAGTTTGTTCACCGTGGCATCGGGGATTGGTAATTTTGTTTTTTAACCCTAGTTCGGTCTGGGTTCATAGAAATTGTCGCGGTGAATTCGATAATGCATCGAGCTTTGCCTAATTTAAGGAGGATATACCGGAGACATGAACGAAGTCATAGGGAGTGGCGCAGCGTTTCTGGTGGTCAGGATGGCCGTGATGGGATATTTTTCTGGCAAGTTTAAGAGTTCAGGTTCGACTGAGATACTCGATTTTGTTTCGAGCTTTGCGATTTGGGTTTGAGGGTCGGAAATGGATGAGTGTTTGATCGTCGACGTATAGAGCGAGTCGCCGTAGGTATCAACGCTGTTGATGGCCTGTGCACATGGGCGTTGTCATGCCGGAATTGTTGAGTTCGTGTGCGATTCGAGATGTTGCTCGGGTGGGATTAGTTAAAGCTCGAGTTTGTACTCGAGTTAGTGAAGTGTTCCTCCTCCAGTATTATGTAAAGTTTAAAACTAAACTAAAAAAAAGAGAAGATGAAGATCTCGAGTTAGTACTCGTGACAGATACGGGTTAAACCCAAAGATTTAGCTGTTGTTTTCAAAAGTTTATCAAACTAATTTTAAAATTAAAACTAAATTATTTTAAACTACTACTTGATAAACGATTTAAACTATTTGATTTAAGAAAGTTTATGCTTTGTTAACTTAAATTGGAATGTTTATGCTTTCTTTAAAAATATATATAATAATTAAGTTGAAATGTTTTAATATTTTTAAGTAACTAATGAAATTGTTTTATTTAAAGGTTAGATAAGTTTTATAATTAAAGATTACTTTAACTAATAAAGAAATTAAAGTTAAATTAATTAATAATTTTTGATTAATTAATTTATAAAGGTCTAATTAATTAATTATGGATTAATTAATTGACAATTAAGAATTAATTTAATTAATTGTTAATTAAGGATTTATTTAATTATAATTAATAGATAATTAAATAAATAATTAAAGATTAATTAATAAATGATTAGCAATTAATTAATTAAGTGATTAGTGATTAACTAATTAATAATCAAGAATTAATTAATTAAATGATTAGGGTTAATTAATTAAGTAATTAAACATTAATTAATTTATAATTAATAGTTAATTAATTAATGATTAAGAATTAATTAATTAAATAATTAAGGTTAATTAATTATAATTAATTAAGTAATTAAGATAAATTAATTTATAATTTGTAATCAATTAAGCAATTAATTAAGATTAATTAATTTTTAATTAAGGATTAATTAGTAATTAATTAAAGAATGATTAATTTTCAATCAAGTTTTATTAATAAATAATTAGAGTTATTAATTAATAGTTAAAGGATAATTAATCAATTAAAGATTAATTAATTAATAATGAGGTTAATTAAGAAATGATTAATTAATTAAACGATTGTGATTAATTGATTAATGATTGGTTAAGCAAGGTAAAGTGATTAATTCTTAAGTAATTAATTTAATTTGAATTAATTTAATTAATTATAATATGAATTAGAAATTCGCTTGCTTATGGATGATTGTTTTGAATTGAATGTCTAGATTTGGTTGATATCTGTTGGATGATAATCCGAGATATTCTGTGATGAGATATTGTATATATCTGTGATAGATGTTGTTATTATCTATGGATAATGCTGTGTGAATTCAATGTTTAAAATTGAATTGAATTGTTTAAATCTTTAAACAACTTGACCTTTAAGACACGTTTGGATTTCGATGAGACCGGGACCGGGAATCAAGTTTAATTTTTCGAAAACCACATCGATCCAAGTTAAACGTTAGGTCGTGACATCTTAAAGTGAAGATCGAGTTGGAGTTTCAAAGTGCAAGGGTTATTGACGTTAACTCTGAGGGTGATTCCAAAATGAGTGTAACGAATAATGCCTTCGGTTTCGTTCGAACCCGGAACGAACTTGTATGGGTTGAATGCTTTCAGCACATCGTCAGATGGACGATGAGCATTCTAAGAGATGTGTTCTATAAAGGTAATGGTAGCCTCAAGCCTCATCAACCGGGAATGGCTAAAACAGGGAAGGTGCAGCAAGGTTAAGTGGGTCATGCCCAAGTAGGACGAGATCTACCCCTGTCTAGAAGTCCCTTATTATTTCGCCTGTGTGGGCAGTTGTTGGCCACAACTGTGGGGTTGTCTTGTTCGAGACAGTCCAGTAAGGGATGGTTCCGGCCTTGTGTTGCAGGGGATCGGGAGTGATCCTTGGTATGGTGATCTAGGCCCTGTACTGTGACGGGCGGTACCCCAGTAGCCCTGCCATTGATGGAAACCCCATTCTTCCTACGTGCCCTTACGGTTTTGATTGTATTACCCACTTTTGTGGCTAGTAGCTGGAATTTAATTATGTAAAAATTTCGGCTATTTTCTATTTACTTAAAAACCCTAGACCCTATTATAATATCACTGGATTTCCTATCAAATGTTTTGGTTAGCGTAAGGTAAAAACTTACCCATGTTTATATGTGGGAAGTCTTATGTGATACCTTTTGTTTTCAAATGATTTTAAAAAGTTAAACAACTTTAACCTGTTTACTCACACCAGACCCATGTCTGAGCCGGAGTTTATTTTGTTTTTCTTAAACTCTTGGGTACTCAAATTTTTTATGAGTAGCCAAGTGATCAGGTTAGGATTGTCAGATATTTTGGAAGCTGGAGCTGGATCCCAGACGTATCTATCTATCTATTTATTCGTTGTAGTGACATTTTGATGCTGTATGTGGGTTGTATGGTTAGGTAGACTCTTATAAATATCTAATGTAATGAAGTTGTATTATTTTGTGTACTCTGATATGTAAAACTATGTAATGGATATGTGTAATATTATATTTTGTTCCGTTTTCGCTGTGAGATTCTGATGTTATTGTTCTTTTCTTTCTATCTTTTCTATTTCTATCTCTTTCTTTTCTTATTGATGATACGCCTTTCTGTGGTTTGAAAGACGCGTCGTCACAATGATGTTTTTTCATTCCACGAAGTGGTGATAATAGAGAAACAGACTTACGGTTAGAGAGTTATGCCTATTTTGAGCTTCTAAAGCTATTGACCAGGATTAATGTGTAACTATTTAAGCCTATTAGTGAGCCCATTAGTCTAATTAGAGAATACTATAAATAATAAATAGAGGGCTGAAGGCTGAAGAGCCAGGTTAAATTTTTTCCTCTCATTCTAAATCAGGTCTAATTAGCGCTAAATCCATCCTAATTTCATCCGAAATCACCCAATTTGCTCTCTAAATCAAATTAGATAGTGGATTAGAGATTAGATCATCGACTAGAGAATAATGATCATAGATTTCCTTGATTTGAAGTGCATTCCATGGCTATAAGGATTAGATCCACATTTATATTAGTTGAATTTGGTAATTGGTGTGTGGTTTATGCCTTTGTTTGTAAACAGTAAGTTAATAGATATGGATTATTAACACATAACCATTGTTTTATTTATTTTCTTATAATTAAATCCGTTAGAAACTTATTTGGTAATTAATGGAGAATTAATGTAATAGAAATATTACAATTGATATAAGAAGAAACATTAACTGTTGAGTTGTGAGTGTAAAACTTATGTTAATCAATTGCATAAGGGAATAGTTTATTTGATAATAAGAATGTAAATCAAAATAAAAGGATTTGTTTGGATTTTAAATATATAATGAATAGGTTTTATTACAGTTGTAATTAAATGTTGGAATTGAATTAGTATATAGATATTGGGTTTAACATAGAAAATTGGATTTCAATGGAAGCAATTGGATTAATTATCTACCCTGTATTAGGGTATGTTTTGAGATTTAATCATTGTAATTAATAGTAATTATATCTTGCCATTAATAAGAGATAGAAGTAAATGGTAATTAATTAATGATATGTGCAATATATGTTTTGTGTTCAAAATATAATGAGAATTTCATTGAGAAAAATTATGTTTAAATTGTCGGCACTTAAATTTGTTTCAAATATAATGATAATATGAAATTAATTGATAAAGAAATGAAGTGGTTGTATGAAATATTATTTCTATGACTCTTTGATGGGATAATCTTTAAATATAAGTTGTATTTTAAAGGGGGAGGTGTTAATTGTAAATTAACGTGTAATAAAAAGAAATATGTTTCAATAAAAATAAAAGAAAAGGATGGTTTCTTGAAAAGAATATTCTTATCAAATAAAGTGAATATTTCATCTATGAATGTTAATTTAATTTCATTAAAAAAAGAATTGAATTTTGTTGTATGTTTCTAGTTGGAATATTTTATTTATTTAAATATTCAAACTTGATTTGAATTTAATTTATTATAATAATAATAATAATAAAATGGTAAGAAAACAACTTGAAGGTTTGGTTAAAATTTTGATTTGGAATAGCTAGCATATTGACATAGGAAATTTATTCTGTTTCAAATTTGACTTTGGAGTCTCAGTTCATCTTTTAATGTGTGAGGTTGCAGTCCTCACTATGTTAATTATAGTGTTTAATTTTATTTACTAATTACCAAATAAAAATACATATATGTGAGTAAATTTGAGCATATTAGGGTTAATAAAATATGTTAAAATGAATTTTTTTTTTAGCATATTAGATTTTGTGATTTCTATACGTACTACATTCTCAAATTTAAATCGTCGCTTTCATTTATTTTATTTTATTACTACTTTCTTTCATTAAATACATGCCTTCTTTGGTCTTCCAGTAAGTTTTATTTATTT
Organism: Allium cepa; assembly: GCA_030765085.1. Taxonomy (NCBI): domain Eukaryota; kingdom Viridiplantae; phylum Streptophyta; class Magnoliopsida; order Asparagales; family Amaryllidaceae; genus Allium; species Allium cepa. Next base: position 948,180,471 of record CM060934.1, on the reverse strand, counting down.
ACATGTGAACCTTGCCTTGAAATGTTTCATGCATGTTGATGAAATTAATTGAGGTAGCACATGTTTTGAAATTTTATATCAAAAGATTTGCTTACGATCTAAACATGTTTTATCAAATTCCAACGTGTGTCTTTTATCTTTTGTTAATTACCTGCATGTTAGGCTCTTTTTATTTTGCAAATTTACATCTTTTTATATCTTTCCCTTTCATATTCCAATTTTCAAATGTGCTCTTCCCTTATTCGTTTCCTATTTTATAAGTCTCTTCCTCTAACTTTCTATTTCCAAAATGTGCTTCCATTATTTCTTTTGCCTAAAGTTTTCTTTCTCTTCTAAAATGAAACAAACAAATGTGAGCAACTTATTTTCATGAAGCCAATCTTTTCCATTTGTTCACAAATCCATTTCCTGAAGCCTCTTTCCTCCATGTGTGAGCCATCGTGTCCTTTTTTTTGTTGATTTTCCAAAATTTGGAGACATGAACAGGTTTCAAAATTCTTAATGTAAGTTTTATTTTATTATTAAAATATGTGTACATGGTTTTCTATTTCATTTCCAATATATTCTTATAACTTGAATATCTTCCGCATATGAACCCCGATCAATGAGCGGTTTCTTCCTTTGGGTTCGTATCAAAATTCCTGACAACATGAAACTAGTATGGTTGCATTTGAAGGCCATTGAAATTTTTGGCTTTTATTGGATTTTCAATTGGCTATAAATCAAAGGTGAGTGATTAAACCCACTCACGCAATACTAAAAATTCCATTGCAAGTTAAATAAAATATATGATGTGCTATATAAATATTTTATTGTGGTTTGTTAATTTAAGTTGACATTTGAATTGATATTGAATCTGAATTGACATTTAATTTTATATTAGAATTTAATTGATAGTTAAACCCCAATATTGATAATTATTATATGTTGAAATATATTGGTTGATTTGGATGTTGTTGAAATGGATGCTTGTTGATTGATATGTTAGATGTATGGTTGTTATTTATTTTAATATGTCCCTGTTATCACCTTGTATATTATTGACATCATTTAAATGGTCCTCTGAATCATTTTAGAATTGGATAATTAAGACATTTAAATTATGGGTTGAAATGATATATACCCATACAATTTCTTGAATTTGGATTATTTATTGGAGCTAAATTATTTAAAAGTTTAAGTTTTTGATTTAAACTTTGGATTTATTTTAAATAAAGTGGTTATAAATAGTATTTCAAATTATTTGAAATCTCGTAAGTTATGGCACTCAGGTTGTATACTTGATAGGAGATGAAAAATCCCGTAACATCTCTGAAGCCATTGCACTCATATTTTTATTCGAGACTGATTTGACTTACATAGGAATTTTTTGTTCTGACTCGAGTGTATTGTTTTTCATTATGCTTGGGTCGGCTTGAGTTTGTCAGCATTGAAGACTATTTTTCGGTGGACGAAGACGAAGATTTAGTATATTATTACTATTTATTATTCCACTATATTCTGTGTTCCGCTGCATTATTTGTTTATTTATGATATATGTATAACTCTGATTTGAATTTGTAAAAGTGTAATCAAATGTTATTTGTAAAATAATTTCATGAACTGTTTATTTGATTATTATATTTTGTCGTTCCACTGCGAGATTCCGTATTTTGTTTTCTTCTTTTTTTTTTCTATTTTTCTTATTTACCCCATTAACAATCCTTCCTTTTGAATGGTTTGATTCTGACATGTGTGGTTTATTGTCGATTTGAACCATCCAAAAAGGTGGGTCGTTACATTAGCTTCGTAAGGATGAAAGATTATTTGTTTCCAATATTGATGGATTGCAAGATGAAGTGCTAACAGAGTGTCATTATTCCAGATTGACTATTCAACCTGGTGGTAACAAGATGTACCATGATATGAAATGGACTTACTACTAGTAAGGCATGAAAAGAGACGTTGGGGCATTCATCTTCGAGTGCGTAAACTTCTAGTTGGTAAAGGTAGAGCAGAAGAAACCTAGTGGATTGTTGCAACCATTAGAGATTCCTAAGTGGAAGTAGAAACAAGTATCGATGCATTTTATAGATGGACTGCCGAGGACTCGAGAAGGGTATGAAGGCGTTTGGGTCATAATTGATCGGTTGACCAAGAGTGTGAGATCTATACCCGTTAAGTCAACTAGAACGACATCCAAGCAAGCATAGTTGTATGTAAAGTGGATAGTATGATTTCACGATGTGTTAAAGAGCATTATGAGTGACCAAGACCCATTATTCACTAGTGTGTTTTGGAAGAGCTTACAAGAGGCGCAAGGGACCGAGCTACATCTTACAACAGCTTATCACCCACAAATGGATGGGCAGACTGAAAGAGTAAATCGTATATTGTAAGATCTTTTGCGAGCATGCATTATGGATTTGGGAGGATCGTGGGATGATTATTTGTATTTGGTGGAGTTTGCATAAAATAATAGTTATCGGTCGAATACTGGTACGACACCATATAAAGCATTGTATGGCCAACCATATAATGAACCTTCATGTCGGTGGGTAGCGGGCGATAAACTAATACTTGGGCTAGATATGATTAAAGAGACATCGAAGAAGATTGGGGTCATTCAACAATGAATGAAAATTGCTTAGGATCGATAGAAAAGCTTTGCGGATAAAAGACGAAGAGATTTGGATTTATCGGCCAAAGATATGGTATTTGTAAAGGTTTCTCCTATAAGGAATGTAGTTCGATTTGGTAGAAAGGAGAAGTTAGCACCGAGATTCGTAGGTCCTTTTCCAATAATTGCTAGAATTGGAAAGCAATTATATAGGGTTGACTTGCCTCAGATGATGGCAGATGTACACAACATTTTTCATGCCTCTTATATGTGGAAGTTTGTGTATGACTCAGACATAATGATCGCACCGGATCAGCTAGAAGATGTTGAGGTGGTACCAGAAGTTTCTATACGTAGTAGGGGGCTTTGTATTGTTGGGTACGATACAAAATAGTTTAGGAGAAAAATGGTGAAGCTAGTTAAGATACAATGGTATGGAAGTGAGGATGACTGTATCTAGAAGATGGAAGAGAGCATGATGACTTCTTAGCTGTAGCTCTTTGAATGATACGACCCATCATTTATTTTGTTTACTTGCACCATTGTATACTATACTTGATAGGTTAGTATTCCGCATGCTAGGTTAGATTAGCTATACTATTGGTTGCATGGTTGCTTGTTTGAGATGTTTGATGGTTGATTATAGTTGATAGGAATGTGGGATGTGACCATGGTTGCTTATATTTTGGCTTGTTTGGGGATTTTGAAATTAAATTCCTAAAGGGGAAGGGAGAATGTAACAATCCGTATTTTAAGTATCAAAGGATCATCAAATATTTTTATTTTATTCGTATAGGGTCGTATGATTTTATAATTTTGGGATATAATTCTTAGAGACATTTTATCGGCCTATGATTTTTTCCAAACTTCCATGTGACCATTTTGATTTTTCTCGAATTTCTATGTGACCATTTTGACCTTAAAAATATGTTTGGGCTTTAACTTTTGATAAGAGTTGAGCTAGGGTCTCAAACCAGTACCATTGCTTCAGGATGCTGGTTTTCCATTCCATGTAATGGTGATAATAGAGAAACGAACATACGGTTAGAGAGTTATGCCTATTTTAAGCTTTTAAAGCTATTGGCCAGGATTAGTATGTAACTATTTAAGCCTATTAGTGAGCCCATTAGTCTAACTAGATAATACTATAAATAATAAATAGAGGACTGAAGGATGAAGAGCCAAGTTAAATTTTTTTTCCGCTCATTCTAAATCAGGTCTAATTAGCCCTAAATGCATCCTAATTTCATCTGAAATCACCCAATTTGCTCTCTAAATCAAATTAGGTAGCGGATTAGAGATTAGATCATTGACTAGAAAATAGTGATCGTAGATTTCCTTGATTTGAGGTGCATTCCATGGCTATCAGGATTAGATCTACATTTATATTACTTGAATTTGGTAATTGGTGTGTGGTTTATGCCTTCTTACTATACTACGCATGTTTATATGGTAGAATCATATGATTTAATATGTTTTAAATCAATTTTGGCAATAAAACATTTTCTAACTTTGATTACATGTTTAACTATGTATATGACATAGATTAATTAGAAATCACCCATGTTCTTGCTCATATATTCATGATATATATATATATGATAAAAATTAACTTCTTGATCTTTTTTTGATGTTTTGCATGTTTAATTGGATAAAATTGCTTGTTATTCTATGTTGATGATATGATTTGATGTTTTTTGTTAGTGTTGCGATTGCATAGAAGTTAGGTCGACGAATTAAGCAAATTGAAGGCAAAGTTGGTTGGAATTGAACGAAACTTAAAGGGGAGGCTCTAGAGTAACGGAAGAGCTCGTGGTTGACGGCAAAAGTTCCAATTCATTAACTACAGAAGTCAGCACTGAGTTGATAGGCCGGCACCGACATGTGCTATTTGCTCCATGGTGCTGGTGACTTTGGAGAGAGATATGATGTTGCTAGTAAAGGTTACCTAAGGTGATGTATTGATGATTGGCTATGTGTTTGAGGCTATGATGATTGTTTCTAAAATATGAAGTAGGGTGCTTTAAAGAGTGAACTTGTTATATGACGGCTAGATTTGTGTAGAGAATTAGGTATCAAAGAATTTGAGCATAGAGCACTAAAAGCAAGGAAGGAGTGGAAGGAAGACTTAGCCATAGATTGGCTAAGTGGAGAGGTCGAGGATGAGTAGAAAGGTCGATACCGACTTTTAGGTTTAGGTCCAAATAGAATGAAACTTCTGGGAAGTGAAGTAAAGATCCTATTGACCATGCTGGATGTGTTGGCTCATTATTATCCGGTTGGATAACGATATAACAACAGGATGAGAAGCTATGATTTTCGGATGTTGGCTCGTGTTAGGAGTAGGTTTCGAAGATGGCGGCTCGTAATAGGGATGGATCATATGATCGGGGAATGTGGAAGTGTTCCTCGTGAATAATGGAAAGTGGATTGGCTAAGAAAGGCCCGGTATCCAAATGGAGCAAAGATGGGCTTTAGTGTATGTGCTAAGAAATCGTTAATGACTGAAAGAGTTTTCAATTATGCTTGAAGCAAGCATATTGTAAGTGGGGATGCTCATGGGTCAATGAAGGGACCTGTATATCCTGGATTTATAGCTTTCTAGTATCTAGCTTTGGGCTACGAGATACGAGAGTACAATAGAGAATCGGGATTTCCATTAGTCCCTGGCTTTGGGGACATATGAGTTATCATATATTCAGAGCACATGAAGTGATAGTTAGAATCGTTTGATGGATGCTATGGTTGCTCTCTTTAGTAGGCTATCACTCATTGGTATCAGGGGAAGTAGGCATTGGAGATAGGAATATCTGGAAGACTGATATTCTTTATTTGGTTTGTGGTATGTCTTTATGATATTGCAGAGTAGCATATTATAATGTTGTATGTTAGCTCTTTGGTTGCAGGGACATGTCAGGCATGGTTCGTGTACTCTTGTTCCTTACCATATTTACCTGTTTATTATTTTGAGACTCATTTATCACTCATACCAAATTATTGTCTGACCTATGGTTATATGCTTTGCCTCTTATTATCTTGGGTACTCTTAAATGATTAGACTAGGTACCAGGTCTAGGTAACATTGTAGCTGTTTAGAGGATGAGATGGATGGAGCTATCTCGTATTATATACATATATGGACTCTACGCTTATTCCACCGAGAAATGCTTCGGAGCCCATGATAGTGTTGCTTATTACTATTTGTTGAGACAGTTTATTGGAGTTTACTTCTGTTGTATAAACTCTACCACATTTGATGTATAACTCTAGGGATCTGTTGACCTGATGATGATTTGTTCACACATTTATTACTATCTCTTTTGTTATATGTGTGACATTATATTTTATTCATGCGCTATTAGATATGACATGTTATATGCTATATTGTTTTATTTCAACCCTAAGTGTCATCCATATCGGCCAGGCATGGATAACGCACTGTATATATAGACAAACACCCATACTGTTGATGTCAGTGGTATAGGGCGGTCGTCATAAGAACTAATTGGTAATGTAATAAGAATCATATTAACGTAAAGTCGGATAGAGATTTTGTCTAAATAGCGTGAAATGATTACTAGTCATGACCTTTAAAGTGGTAATTATTTTCATTGAAATGTATTTTTCTTTGAATTTCTCATAGAAAACCTTTTGCTATAACCCTAATTGTTTAATGATAAATTGATCTCCTCTTTAACCAATTTATAATGATTTTCTGTTGTGTCAAGACAGAAGGAAGAAAACTGGAAAAAAATAGGACAGGTTAAAAGGGAATTATGTTGGTTTCGAGAAGATGAAGAATATGTGAATCAACTCAACTGAGCTTTTATTTTCTATTTTCATGTTGATCATTAATTTAGGAAAAATAGTATTGGAATGGGGTAGTGTTGGGAAGGGAAAATTAAGGGGTCAAAGTATGAAAAAATGCATAAATTAAAGAGATAAGCATTTGGATTGAGTCCTAACGAGAGAAGATCATCACCGATTGAGTTTCTTATGTAATAGAATAAATACGGCCGACAATATTAATAACATATAGGTGAAAAGATTTGGAAATTGTAAAATTTGAACGTAAATTGATGAATTTATATTGAATGAGTAGTGTTGAGAAGGGGAAATTAAAGGGCTAAAATATGAAAAAGTGGTTGTCAAGGAGAGTTGGACATCTGTATTGATATTGAATTTTGAAAGAGAAAAAAATTGTGAGAGATAGATTCTTATATATTGGAATAGGTAGGAGTATTAAGGAAAGATTTAATAAGAAAACAATTATAAGTGATAGAAATTCTTATAATAGAATAAATGCGATTGGCAAAAATTTTAAAATGTAGGCAAAAAAAATCTAGGTACGATAATGTTTGAATGTCAACTAGTAAATTTATATTGGAATTTTATAACGTTAAAAAGGGAAAGATTGAGGGGACAAAATATAAAAAAAATGCTTTAATTAAGAAGGATGACCATTTTGATTAAGATTGAATGACAGAAGAGAAAAAATTGTTAAAATTGGATTTTTTATATAATAGATATAATAGATTACTTGGATCTTCAAGAGAATTTGAGTAATTTAGGCTAAACTTTTTGAGGGATTGAGAGGAGTATTTAATAGCTATCGATTTTAAAGGAAGGAGTAGAATTATTAGTGTTTGCGCCAAAATTGGTCATGAAAACCCAATTCTCGATGAAATCACTTGTTTACAATCACAGATAATGAGTATGTAGAGAATTAAAAATGAAGAACGCTTAGAAAGTTAAGAAGAAAGTAGTAAAGAACACAGAGTTTATAGTGGTTCGACAATTCGGCCTATGTATACTTTGAACTTGATGATTTTGTTGATGTATCCTTGCTGATTACAACGAGTTACAACCAATTACAATAGCAAAATTCGAGTACAATGATGATTCCAACGGAGTTATGATGTAGAAGAACCTAAAAAGTCCCTTTTCTGTTGGCTCTAGGATGCTATTTATAGGCATAGGCTGCAAATATCTCGCTCAGATCATGGGAGACCCCTTCTGGCATGCTTATGGGCCGACACGATCGATCCCAGGTGATTTCGACTTGATCCGTGATCGATATGAATGAATTCTGTATTGATCAAGACTCGATCCAATCGAGTGGAAATTTGGCGTTAGGCTGTGTGTAAGCTCCTGTGAAAATTTGGTAGCATTTGGACCTGTAGATTGTTAGATATGATCGATGCAAGTTCATGTTTCCATATTTGTTGTCGCATTCCCATCGATGCAAGGATTTATACTTGCCACTCTTCGTATCCATGCTATTCGTTTCGGTTGACATGGCGTGATTGTTTAGATAAGGTCCACGTTTTATGCCGAGTTGATTGGGTCTTTTCTTCATATCGACCCAGTTGAGGCCTACTCGTATCGGTCAAGATTGTTCTGTTCGTATCGATTCATTAGGTGCTAATTCGTATCGATTATTCGAGGGTGCTTCGTATCGATCACCTTGAACGCTGCTCTTCGTATTGATTATTCTAGCCAACCGATATGAAAGATGGCATGGAGATCGATACGAAACATAGTCCTTTTATGGTTCGATGGATATGAACCGTAGTTTGCGTTGATCGATACGAAGCAATATGTCTGATGGATACGAAGAAGGCCTGTTTTCGGATGGATACGAAATAGGGCAACGGCTATGAAATGATGGTGCCTTCATGGATACGAATGAGGTTTTTGCATGATTTTGCATCGATCATATCTTGAGCATACAAACTCCGATTGACCTGAAATTTGAAATGTAGCCTCTTCCAGCCTTGATCATCATTTCCAATCGATCCCGTCTTGATTGGAGCCCGATCAAATTTTGACGACATCGACCATAGCCTTAGTTTCAATCGATCTCCAAACCTGATACCCATCCTTTCTAGCCAATTTGTTGATATTCTAGCCTTGACCAAATGGTGGAATAACAATTAGCTATTAATTTTAAGGGAAGGACCGAAATGTAATAGATTAGTAAATATGTTAAAATGGATAAGAACAATCTTATTTCAAAAGCTACCACGAATTGCTACACCATAAAATTCAATAAAAAAAAGTCGAGAAAAAGGATAAAAGGACTAAGCTTCAATAGTATAATATAGAGGATAACATCTACAACCAAATGGAGATATCCCAATATACATACTTGTTTTTGAAATCTTTTGCTAATTCATCGAGCTGGTAGGGCCATGGAAAGTTATACCGAAACTATTCTGTTTCGTGAACACAAATTTCCACCATTGCTATTAAATCATAATGGTTGCTAAATGTTTGCACAATGCTATAAAGCAAAGCCTATTTATTTGGAAAGTTTGATAATAACATATGTTGTTGCTAGAACAAGTATCTTTGAACGAATGCATATTAGTGTAAGAAGATCTATATTTGAAATATAAGCTCTTTCCTTGTTTGCAAAAGGTGTGTTGTAATAGCAAAATCATTTAAAAACTGAGTGAGTAGTAGAAAGATACGAAAGTGATGCAGAAGAAATGGAAGATTATAGTGGAAAAGCTATTTGGGAGGAGGGGATAACATAGGGAGAGATTTGCGTTTGGCACATTGTCGCATCTAGCACGTCCAGCATAGATAGCCCTCCACTCCGATTTCATGCAATTAGATACCACCTATCACTCTATTTCTTTGTATGGTTCGTCAGATGTATCATAGGCAGGAACGGGCCAAAAATGTGGCTAGGAATGCACACTTATAGTACCCCATCTTAAGTGAAAAACTTATAAATATAGCTAATTTAATAAAATTTTGTTAGAAAAATTCAATGTGAAAAAGTCCTCGATTAAGTATTATTAAATTATGATAATTTATCATAATATTTTCTATCCTAATATCATAAACCATTTTCTTATTTGCTAATATTTTTGTAGATATGCAACAATAAAATTATTTTTCGAGTGTATTCGATATATCTCAATTTAATAATTATTTGAAACTTGTTTGTATAGAACTTGTTAGACCCACAACCACCAATTTTGATGATAAAAACCATATAAATATTAGTACTAATGACTTTTCAAGCTGTAAAGATTGTAGTACAGGAAATATATGCTGTAGGGATATGCACACATGAAGGAGTTATACTTCAAGTCAAACTAGTATAAGAGGAATCAAGCGATCAAGTAGAATAAGTGGAATCAAGTAGATCAAAAAAACTATAAGGAATCAAGTCTAAGAGAACAAGATCAAGACTAGGAGAACACAGAAGGTCCAAGGACGATGCTAAAGACAAAAGGTTTAGTTAGTCAAAGATGTGAGTAAAGTGTCTTAGAAATATTTGTTAAAGTCCTCGTAGCAAATATTTGAAATATCTCTTTAAAAATCTTTATTTTTATCTTTAAACCTTTTCTATAGAAATAAAATATTAATAGTTATAAAGTTTAAAACAATATTTATCGAGTTTTTTCAAAATCAACTAGCATATGTCGATATACTCTAAAAATATATGTCTATATAGTAGCTGCTTATATGTTTTCTTAAAATTGGCAAAGATACGTCGACATGCTACTTGAAATTATGTCTAAATGCTATCCGTCGTGGTAACCTTTGAATTTAAATGAAAAAACACATTCTTTCACTATTTTGCCAAAAGGCACTTCTCTTCGTTTTCTATATAATGGTCAAATAATACAATTTTTTGAATCAATTCTGATTTTTTTCTTTTACTCTTTCTACTCTATAACTTTAAAAACAAACTACTGGATTGCATCTCATTCCCCAAAGATTTCAATAATAGACTACTACTGTAGGTCTATAAGATCATTGTACAAAAGACTATAAGATTTTATATTCAAAAGATTCAGTTTCCTTTATAGTTATTCTATACAACTTGAATCGTGAAAGTGTATTCGGCCACTGACAAAATGCTAGGAATGTATAGTTGTTCTTGACTGAACATGGAAAGTCAACATACTAGATGTGTCTATCACTTGTGGAAACTCATGATAGTTGTGATTACCACCTAATTCAAAGCCTGGTTATATAGGGTTTGTTGGATAAAAAATAACACAACAACCCAAATCAATCAAATACGAGAATAATAGATCTAAAAATGAAAATAAAAGCTTGAACACACTAGATTTTATAGTGGTTCGGCCTCAAATCAATTTCCTATGTCCAATTTAATTTAATTTCAGTAAGTTTTACACAAGTACAATAGACTACAAGTCTTTCGATCTTGAAAATCCAATGAAATTCGAGTTCGACAGAATTTGGTGGCAAAAATGAGTTAGAGAAGAAAAGAGATCTATGATTGGAGGAAAATGTCTCTTTTTGATCATCCAAGGATGGGTTTATGTAGGCAAAATCATATACCAAAATTGCAAGCTCTATGGAGGACTAAGTAAGAGATCAGATCCATGCTTTCAGGCACAAAGAATGAGTAAAACTCGTAGTTCAAATCATGTTAGTACCGACATGATTTTGCATCTTTCATCTTCAACGTTTCCTTACATTTGTCGTAGTCTTCAAGTCCTCAATCTTCATTGTCAAAATTACTACTAAAATCATATCGGAGCTGAAATGATTTTTCCAATGCGAATCTTGTCCTTTTCTGCAAAGCATAAGGCATCTTCACCTATTGCTCAGAAGTGGATCCCACATCATGAAATAACTCGGTACCAACATGATTGATCATGTCAATACTGACCTGATTTGACTTGTACTTCTTTCTTTCAACATTCTTGTCTTCTCTTAAGTTTCTTGATCCATTCCTTTACTATCTTGAAGCCTATATTCATCCAGGAGTTTCTTAACCCATACGTTGAGTAACACTTACCCCCTAAAGTATGCTTTTGTGAGAACAAAGCATGATTTGGATCTTGACAAAAAATTGGATGTTAACTACAGAAGGGTTGCAATCGACTAATAGTAATTGGATGTTAACTACAGAAGGGTTGTCAATAGGGTTGTCCATCGGCTAATAGTAATCTTGAAGCATCATGTTAATTCCAAGGGAGTCTATTCACCGATTAAAATAGTCACGGAATCATCTCTTTTCCACTATAAAATCAGAGCCTTCGATTTTCTAGAATCTACATTGTATAAACCGCCTATTTTCATTTTCATTTTTCCTTTTTTAAAGTTTAGGAATAAAACATGTTGGTTCCAACATGATTATTCTTTTGAGTATAAAAATAAATACATAGAAAATTTTTGTTTATCACTTTCACTTCTTGGTATTCCACCACTCAATCCCTCACGAATTTTTGTCTTTGCAATCATCTTGACATCCTAACTTTGCCGCTATTGATCATTAGCACCACTACCACCTGAACTGCTACAACCTAGCCATCGTTCCTTCTTCCTCGTTCAAGTCGTCACCAACTTCTTCAAATTAGGAAAAACCAGATCTCCGAGTTCCGACTTTAGATGCGTTGCTAACTTGGCCTCGGCGTCGCTGGTGTCACTTACCACAATTCCAACAATAAGTAGCTGTCAATAGTCTATATTTTTCTTTGAATTCATGCTCCCCTTTTTCCATAGCCAACCTAAAATGACTATCCCTAGATTCACTCAGAGATGGCTCCAAGTTTTTTCAGGCCTAACTCTATGTCTTCCCTTGTTGATCGCTTGGTGTCCATTTTGGGTTTCTAAGATCTTGGCTTTGAGTTTTTCCAAGGCGTACATGAAAGTCTATAGGATGGTTCATGTAGTGTATATGCAAGTATATGTGACTAACTATATGATGTAACTAATTATAATATTAATCTAGTAAATTATAAATTAAGCACACTAGGATTTTATACTAGTTCGGACCTCCCGTCCTACGTCCTGAAGCTCCCCTTCGGAATTCAACTATCAAACATCCTCACTTCGCCCGGAGGAATAGGCTTGGTTACAAAAGCTTGTTCTTGTCAAATATGTGTTCTATAACACGAATGTTGACTATTAAGTACAAATGTCCGTTATATATATGTATAATATTGATTGAAGAGTTCTGTATATATGGAAGAGTGGAATACAAATATACGATTGCTAGAGATCAAGAATATATTAGAGTATAAGAGTAAAGAGCACAAGTAAGTGAGGTAAGATCTTCTCCTTGATTCTTGATGTTATTTATAGCGGTAGAGAGATTCTTTGAGTAGTTGCATCCATTAACAAGTTTTCTATGGTCTCTTTTGATGGTGATGAAGAGTTGCAACAAATAGGAGGGAAGATGTCTTTTCAAATGTGGTAGTTGTTATTTGAATTTTAAAATTCGAGTTCAGTATCAGACGTCTGGCATATGTCTCAAACGTCTGGCTCTATATATATTTTGTATATAGTAGCCTTTTAGACATCTGAGTACATTGACCAGATGTCTGATTCTGTCTGGTTTGTAATCCAGAGAATTTATTCAAACGTTTGGCTAGTGCACCCAAACGTCTGATCTTGTGCATGTTTCTTTTTGTGCATCTATGTCATTGCTCTACTGATCCTATCAACTTATCGTCTCTTGTAATGTTCTTTGAGCTTCGTTCTTGTCTCTCTAGTGATGTTACTTTAGAAATTATCTATAAATAGATATATATATATATATATGCATATTCGATTTGCATTGTATAGTTGTTGCCATCGAAACCGTAGATTTGATTTCCTAACAATCTCCCCCTTTTTAACGATGACAACTATACAATGTACTTATAGATAATTTATAAATCTCCCTATGAATATATGCTTATTTTTAATGTTTTATAATTATACTTATATTTCTCCCCCTTTGGCATTATCAAAAAGAATTATTGCAAAATTTTAGCAAATCATTAAAGATAACACACAAAAGAAAATTTTCATTAATAATTCGAAATTGATTACATTCATAGAGTTTAGCTAATGTACAAGATTTAAAATCCCAAAATCCTAAAAACTATGATTACTTCGGAGAATCTTTTTCATGATCATCCCCTTTTTCTTCTTTTGAGAAGTGCTAGGCTTTGTAGGAGATGTCAAAGCTTGTTTGAGAGATTCGTCCTCAGAAAGTTTGGAATGTTTTACGGGAGGAGATGGTACTGGGGTTGGCCAATCTTCGGAAGGCAGTGTTGGACCATGAACCCGTTGGAATACTTCTCTGACAACCGATGGACAGTTGAAAGTGATTCTTTAACTGTTGCTAGGCGTGTACAAATGATGTTTCGAAGTTGTCAATATGCTTAGCCAAAAGTTTTTGATTTTGAGATAATATATGTTGATTTCAAAGGGTGAGGTCTCGAATGTTTTCATTTGGATTTGTATCTGTTCGAGTCTCTATAATCTCATCCTTTCCTGGATAATCAAATGGTGTAGGAGGAGGTGGAGTTGCTTGTCGATGTTGTTCCTCCTATTGAGATGGTTCATTGTATGGTTAAGGTGGAGGCTCAACTTGTCTGGTTTGGCGATTGTGCATCCAATCTTCGAAGGATATAAACTCTGGGGGAATCTCGAGTAAGTGCATAAGTGAGAAGAACTTGGTGGAAGCATATTTTAAAGAGATTTCTTCAAAAGTCGATAGGTAGGAAGGGATATTGTGTACACGAAGAAGTCTCATAATATATGTAGGGTAGATAATTGATGGCCACGATCAAGTCCAAAAATGTTTGAGCTCATCGAAGATGAATTTGGCCTAATTTACCCTTGTTCCACTAAATAGAGCATATTAGGCTTTGTGCTCTAACTTGGTTTTTGCTCATGGCTTCCCATACATGGAACGATGGTATTTATTATCATTCGAGTAAGGAGTCGTGCTTTTGGATGCATATATTTGGAGGCAAATTTTGGCATGTCATCCTCCCAAATTTGATGGATTATACTATTCCTTGGCTTGAAGCGCATATCGGGAATGTTGTATAAATCTTCGTCGGTGTCAGAACATCCTAGTGTTCTACCAATTATGCTAGGGGTAAGTCTAATCGTGTTGCCATACATGCTAGACCATAACCAATTATCTTCATCTTCAGTGTTACATACTGAAGTGCTATCTAAATTTGCATAGAAAAGAAATATTGCCAATTGATCAATTTGGATGTCATTAGGAGTGAATGAAATCAATGTTTCTAGTCTGGCATTTTCACACATTTCATCCAAATCATACATTGGAAATTTAAGTAGATTATAGAATGGACCTGTGTGAAGCTTTTTCTTTTGTATATCCTCATATCTCTTGATTGAGTGAGGTGCTCTATTCATCCATCTTTCAATTTGATCATCCAAGCAAACTTGAGGATTGGAGGATGATGTTGGCTGGACTTGTTTTCGTTTGGATATCTTGGGATTTTTGGTTCTAGGAGGCATTGTGAATTGAGCTAGCATAAAAAGATGATTTTGAGAGAAAAATCGTTGGAGAAATCGCAGATGAAAAAAAAAATTGAGATGGAAGTGAAAAAATGACATTATCTGGGTGATTATAAAGTGTCGATTGAATTTCAGACGTCTGGACGCTAAATAGACGTCTGGTTTGCCCTATATTCAATACAGTAGATAAGTTCAGACATCTGGTTTATGGGTTTGACGTCTGGTTTGATCGAATTTGTAAAAATTGATAGTCAGACAGTTTGTCCAGACGTCTGGTGTAAATATCAAATGTCTGAAATACGTCAAGTTTTGAAAACTTTGTGGCAGAGATATAATCGAAACGTCTAGATCGAATTTCAGATGTCTAAAATAGACTGTTTTTAATTTTGAGGAGGCAGAGCAGATTTTCATACGTATGGTGGCGTATAATAGACGTCTGACATATGCACAGCCCTAAAAAATAAAGGCATATCATAGTGTCAAACGTCTAAGGTGCATCTCCAGACGTCTGAAATAGGCAATTTTTCTAAAAATAGTCTAAAATTTAATGGTTTTGCTTGTTTCTTTATTCTCTATTATTTTAAAACAAAATTTAGTATTATTTGTGTGAAACAAAATAAAAAATAAACATAGATACGCATATAATAAAAAAATATAATTTATTTAGACGGCGATGGAGTTTTATGATCTTCTGACTTGTTATCCCTTCATGGTTTAAGTGGAGACCATATATTTCCACGTTCATGGGTTTTCGGGAAGCCAGAAAATCGTCTCGGTGAAGGATCCAAAGGGGTACGATAGGAAGAAGAGCGATCCAAGGAACTGCATGGTTTTGGAAATGGTTCATGGACATCATTCTTCTGCAATGTACAAAAATTCATAGCTACTTGCTCCAAAAAGCTTAGCCAACATGATGTTACTTTTTGTTCAAAATATAGTTCTCGTTGAAGATCTATTTGTTATTTTTGATAGCGATGAATTTCATCAATTTTCTCCTTTGTGTTAGGAGAGACAAATAGAGATCGTTTGGTCTTCTTGTTATCGGGAGTGAATCCCGTGTGATATGATGACCACCTATATGTCAGTTCGTGATTTGGTGTGGGTGTAGGAAGTCGTTGTGGTGTATTAGCCGGGCTATCCGTCGTAGGTGTTGAGATGGATATATAGGAATTTTCAGAAGACATGGCTATATTTTGTTTCTTGAGAAAAATATGAATTTGTGTATATATTTTTTGTTGTATAACTGTTTATATAGAAGTTTTAAAGATAATTTATAGAAAGTTTGAAAAAATTAACTAACTTAAAAAAGAAAAGGTGTAGAATTTAATTACAATTTATGGATGAAAAAAGTAATGGCTAATCATATTCTAAAAGAAGGAGTGAGTATATTAAGTGAGCAGATCATGAAGAGAGCAAATCCCTAAATCATGTCGAAGTTTGACAAAAGTTTGTTCATTTAGTGGTTTTGTAAAGATGTCTGCTATTTTATTTTCGGTGTTTCCATATTCTAACACTAGTACAAAAAGTGCATATTGCTTCGCCTCATTTGCATCAGTTGAAGTAAAAACTGATGCAAATAGAACTATTTGCATCGGTTCCATCTTAATAACCGATGCAATTGGTGCGTAGAAAGCAATAGGTAATAAAAAAATCAAATTTGCATCAGTTGTCGCCAACAACCGATGCAAATACGTCGATGCAAATAGTTGTAATTGCATCGGTTATAAAGTCAACAGATGCACTAAATTAATTTGCTTCCCTTTCCTTACGCACTTTCGTTGGTTTCCAGTATTTCGCCGCTTATTTTTTCATTCATTTCCAGTATTTCGCCTGCTTCCTAAAAAAACCCTAACCTTAACCAAATCCATGATTTAATCAACCGAATTCCTCTCCCATTTTCTCATTCACCTTCTTCTCCTTTCTCTCATCTCAAACCCTAATTTCCTCTAAATAATGCTCGCTTGTACGGATTTCGAAATCCAGATCCAGTCGATGCCGTGTATCACTCCATCGGGACGTACGACGTCATTGGGCCGGGTCACGGTGGTCGGATCTATGATGTTGCTCTCGCCTGATAGCGATTTGTGGCTTGAGTGAGGGCCGAAGTTGCGGTAATGGAGGCGATGAGGGAAGACATGGGTGAGGAGGAGGGACTGGAGGGAAGGGAGGTTTCTGGGTTCAAGTAGAAAGCGCCTGAACTCGGGGTGGAGGTCGCGTTCTAGGGCCTGGTTGTTGGGATGGCAACTAACATCTACTAATTTCATCTTTTCCCCTTACTCCGTTTTATGCAAATTATGAAGATCTTTTGGAGAACAAGAGGAGCAAAAAGGAGCAGCAAGGTCACGGATGAGAGCATGATTAATAGCCAAGGCGATGTTGAAAATAGGAGAAGGGCGAGTGGATTAACAGCTGCGATTGCTGCATTATTCACTGTTCCCATGGAGGTTGCATCCTCTTCTATTGCAGGGGATGATAACGGGAATTCATCGCATCAAATTCAGGTGAATGAATACATGTTCAGAGAAAGCATGCGTTATTCTATCATGTATGTTTAAGTTGCTGTATACATGCAGTACTATTCCTTGTATCAATAAATAGTATTATAGAAAACAAGATTAATTCTTACAAAATATTGTATCTCGTATAAAAACATACTTCTTTAAGGATTGCAGAAATAAACATAACAATTAAACCAAACAGGCAGAATCTCAGGTTTTCCGTGCAAAATTTGCAGTCAATCTCACCATCCACGAAATTATAATACTCTCCCCACAATTTATTTTTGCACTTTCAATTTTACGCTACAAGCATATTTTTGAAAATCAAAACACAGCTTAGACAGATGGCGCGGTAACCAATAACTATGCATGACATGTAAACTCTGTAAATTTCATCCATTAAACATATGCTTTTTGCGACTTAGAAAATTTCATAGGACGGACCTTCATACAGAGAAGGATGTGCAGGCAGAGGCAGTCGTTGGATGGGAAGAATGTGGTGGTTGTGACAGAATGTGGTGCTTTTGCACTGTCCTCGTTCTCTGTTATTGTTTGTCCATCTCTGTTGTGTTTCCTTTGACACTGTTCTCATGCATTATAATTGCATTTGTTATTGACATTTGCATTTTCTCTGTTCACATTTGCATTAGTTACTGATTTGTCCATTTCAGTTTGCATTCAAAAAATTACATTCCATTGCAAACGAAAACATTTAGACTTCTGTTTATTAAAAAAATTGCATTTGCATATCTATGTTCTTTGCTCCCTCTCTGTTTTTTTTCATATCTCTGTTTGTTCACCTACCTGCCATTATCCCACTGCCTCTTAATACTTCATCCATCACCGAGTCACCTCCACCACAATTTTGACTTATGTACCTGCCTACTGTATTGTTGCATGTGCATATTGGGGTTATTCATACATGCGTATATTTTATTTACGTTCAAACTAGCGTAGGAAATCTTCATAATAAATTCTGATATACACTTTGAAAAAAAGTTCCATCAATAACACTGTCAATGATACTAAATCAAAAACGGTTAGGCAAACTCAAAACAATTCAGCTAGAAGTCATAATAAAAGGTATGGTTATCCTTAAGCTTTGTTAGTTTCATGATATTAAGGTCGTAGTTGTTATGTTTCCTTAAAAAACAGTAGCTGTTATGTTATTTTCCAGTCTGTTAAAGAGAGTATTCCATTTGGTTACATATTGTAATTTAAATAATAAGTTTTATAATACCATCGTTATAATCATAGAGCAAAGTATGGAATAGAGGAGATGTGCAGAGACCAATGGAAATGGGCAAGCAAAAATCCATTTGGTTACAAGTCGAAACCTTGAAAGTAACCAGTTGCTGGAACTTAAAGTTTAATTTTAATTCAAATAAGCATGCATATGCTTGCTAAGAATTCGGTATTTTACTTTCATTTACATTATTTTATTTAATTTTACAATTGTTGATCCACTGTTACATTGCTGTGTTCTTTTTACTACTACATTGCCATTTTCTATTTCATTGTCAAACACCACTACATTGCTGTGGTGTGGAGTAATATTCATTTAACTGAATTTGCTTAAATTTATCATCATTTGGACTGATAATAATTTTTCCTTCATAGAAAAATAGTCCTACAATTTTTTTGAACTTTATGGCATCAAATTTCCCAAAATGTAACTTCAGATCCATTTCCTGAAAATAAGAATCCGATAGTACTCTTAGTTTAACTTCTTCAATCCAGTCACAATGTGCTAAAGAAATAGCATGAATCTCCAATGTAGGAAAAAAGTCAGTCTCCAATGTTAAGATATCAAAATTATCTCTTCTAGATAAGCAATCAGCCACTGTATTTTCATTGCTAGATTTATATTCAATGGTGTAATCAAATCCATGCAACTTAGCAAGCCACTTACTTTGAATTCCTGAATGAAGTCTTTGCTCTAATAGATATTTGAGGCTTTTATGATCTATTTTTATGATAAATTTCCTTCCAAGCAAATATTGAGCTCATTTTTTAATTGCTAGCATAAGAGCCAGTAATTCTTTTTCATAGGTTGATAAATGTATGCTTTTACCC
Organism: Allium cepa; assembly: GCA_030765085.1. Lineage (NCBI taxonomy): Eukaryota > Viridiplantae > Streptophyta > Magnoliopsida > Asparagales > Amaryllidaceae > Allium > Allium cepa. The sequence goes on along the minus strand of CM060934.1, from coordinate 948,161,031 downwards.
TTTAACGCTTTACTAATATAGGCAATTGGTCTGTTATTTTGAAGCAACACAGCCCCTGTGCCACCCCCAGATGCATCACATTCAACAATAAAGTCTTGAGAGAAATCTGGCATAGCAAGGTGGAGAGATTAAACACTATTTTGATCTAAAAACTACTAATTTGAGTATGAATTTGAGTAGAAGTTATGATCGCTTCTCTGGGTAATAATACTAGATTTTTATTGCACTAATAACTCACCCATGAGAGAAGATTTTTTAAGAGCCGAGCGCGCTAGTAAGTTTATTGTATGTCATCATTTAAGATTTGTCCCTGCTCGTTTTGCTTTTTACATTTTTTTTATATTCTTAATAATTATAAATGATATTTTTTTGGTTTTTTTGTTGTTGCTGGACAATAATTTTCTATCTGCTCAAGTTCACTTTGACCCAATCTATCATCACAGGTTAGATATCCTGATCGTATAACTCTTATTAGGGGCAATCATGAGAGCCGTCAAATCACACAGGTTACGTAGCAATTTATTAATGTTGCATGTTTTTTTATCACATACATGCCACTAATCTTATAATGGTTAGGTATATGGATTTTATGATGAATGTCTGCGTAAGTATGGCTCTGTAAATGTCTGGAGATACTGCACAGATATTTTTGACTATTTGAGGTACTATTTGTCAAAATTTAAACATGTTTAACTTATAGATTCTCCAGGTTACATATAATGCATTTCCACCTTAATTTTATCACGGTATGTACATACATTTATCTTTAGATTACTGCATGTTTATTATTTTTTTAACGTCACAGTCTATCAGCATTGATCGAGAACAGAGTTTTTTCTGTGCATGGAGGTCTCTCCCCTGCCATAACAACATTAGATCAGGTTTGCACGTTAGACTTATCCATCGTTGCATTAACTTTTTCACCCTTTTATGAACCACGTTAACTTAATTTTTAGCGCGGTGCTAAATACACTGCAATATGCATTTTAAAACCCCAGTAAAACCAATGCAGTTTTTATTTATTAATTATTATTATTATTATTATTATTTTAATTTATACTTCGGTGTTGGAAATCAAAGTGTTTTGAGTATTTTTCGGAATGGACAATTTTAAGGGTAAAAAGTGGTGATTCTGTTTTTGTAATATGATTACAGATTAGAACAATTGATCGGAAGCAAGAAGTGCCTCACGATGGAGCCATGTGCGATCTATTATGATCAGACCTAGAAGACGCAGTTGATGTTTGGTCTGCACCTAATTATTGTTATAGGTACCACATCTTGGTTTTTATGTCATAGTGAATAAAGTGATATCCACATATGTTGAAAACCAGTTTATTCTTCCAGTGAATGTACAACACAAACAATTTGATTTACATTTTTGTTTTTTCATTTTCTGGAATGATTTGCTGGACCTACAAGTGATGTAAATAACTACAGCTGAGGTGGGTGATTCATGGATACAGTTGTGGTTTTTGAATGAATACGCCGACAGTGTCATATAGGGAAAACCATATTAACAATTTCAGGTACTGATTAAATACTTGATACAACCTTTATTTGAAATAGAAATTGAATTCTATCTGCTTAAATAATTTTTAACGAAATCAAATGAAGGAGAACTGATATCACTTTAAGGGAACGCTGCTATTTGCCATCATTTTAGGAGCTCTGATATCACAAGGTGATTGGCTTTAAGAGACTTCTTTTGATTGACAATAATGTGTTTTAACAGATATCACAAGGTGATTGGCTTTAAGAGTCTTCTTTTGATGTTTTAGTGGTAAAATAGTCTGTTAATATTTAAACTTCATAAACATCACCCATCATAGAATGGCTAAGCAAAAACTGTTATGTACGTAACCATTATTCATGTTACTAGGTTTCAGACAACTGAACACTCGTAAGTTGTCCTTATGTTCATTGTTTCGCAAAATGTAGAACCTGACGACCATGTTAAAATTGACGAACCTATTGCTCAGGTTGAAACAGACAAGGTATTATTACATATATAGCTCTAAATTATTCTTACCACCAATTAGTTTAATACGCATATGCTTATATGAGCTATATCTAATCTTTTTATTAAATTTAGGTGACTATTGATGTTTCTAGTCCTGATGTAGGTGTTATTGGGTTAGACACATTTTATAATAATTTCATACATCTTCATGATGTGAATTTCTGGTTGTTCGACAAAATTTCATACATCATTTTATAACAGACAAAGTATTTATAATTTTTTCATCTTTATGTTTGACAAAATTTCTATTATGTTTCTTTTCCCAGCACTGTTTTTTTGTTTTTTTATCTTATTTAATTTTACTTCTATTTTTCATTGATGTAATGATGAAATTTGATGTGTTGATGCAAGTGGGTTGAAACATGAATAGGCAAAACGTGATTAAACTGGAGCATATACGAACAGGGTCATGAAGTGTCATGCTGGCTGGGGTATGTGTGAACTGAAGTAAAGAATGTAGTGAAGTTAAAGCAAACCTGAGCAGGTATGTGAACTTATTACATGATGGGAAAAGTATGTGAATAGCTGTAGCATCTGAACAGGTTGCAAGAATTTCTAAGCCAGATGAGAGTTTAAGAAAGGCCGAGTCAATGCAGGTAGCTCGGTGGTAGATGGTTCAAGCAAGCAATGGAGTATGCTGGTTTAAGCATACAGGTAGGATGGTGGATCTGGAGTATGGTAGCAGTTGTGAAGGTGATGCATGCAGTTATTGTATGGTGATGTTCACAGTAGTTTATAATGGATATGTTCACAGTGTCGAGACAGTGAGTGGAGGTAAATTTTCAAAATAGTTAGTGGAAGTGTAGAGTTGTCAGAGGTGGTGCAAAGGAGGTTCACAGTGAATGTTGATGCCGTGCTTGCTGGAGTAAGAAATGGATGGAGACTGTGTAGTTATTGCAGTTCTGTATGATGTGAGTTTGGAGGGGTATTTGATGTACAGGTTTGGTTAGGTCAGGGATGATTGAAGTTGTGGGTGGTGTCAGAAGTTTATGATCAAATTGTGGTGGAGGCTGGAGTAAGCAGTTGAGATGGTGAGTGAAGTTGTTTGGGTTGTTGTTGATGAATGTATGGTAGGTGTAACTTGTTGTCGAGGCAAGTAGATGATCAGTTGTATTGTCATTGTTGGTTACTGCTGACAGTATGGGTGGTGGAGCTGCAATGGATGACTGATGATGTTTAGAGGAGCATAGAATATTGTCGATAGTATGTTGGACTGTGATTTTGTATGTAAATTAAGTTTTCTTATTGTTTATGTATTTAGGATGATGCTGGAGATGAAAACAAGGAGGCTTCTGTATTTAAATCATAATGAAATAATCTGTTTTTTTTTTAATTTTTTGTGTATGTTTTTTTTCTTTTATATATATATATATAAAGATTATCAATAATATATATATATAGTCTATTTGAGTAATGTAATAATGGGTTTTGAGGGATTAGTTTGCATCAGTTGTTATAAAAAACCGATGCAATAGAGGGATTAGTTTGCATCGGTTTTCAACAACAACTGATGCAACAAGTTTCTTTGTTGCATCGGTTTTCATTACAACCGATGCAACATGGGGGCTGCGTTCAAGCAACCAAACATGATATTTTGCATCAATTCTTAGTAACAACCGATGCAAAAAGGACTTTTTTGCATCGGTTTCAGAACTGATGCAAAAGTGTTAAGCCTGTTGCATCGGTTGCATATGCATCGGTTGTTGAACTGATGCAAAGGGGGGGTAAACAACCGATGCAAATGGCCTGTTTTGTAGTAGTGTAATGAAATAATTCCTTTTTCAACATTGTCTCGTAATAAATGATGTCGTATATCTTTATGTTTAGGGTTTTTTTGAAATTTATTGCACTCGTGTTATCACAATATATTGGAGATTTATTGATAATTTTGCCGAAATCCGTAAGTGTTTCTTGCATGTATATCACTTGTGCACATGCTAGAGCTGCTGAGATATATTCGACTTCACATGTAGATAAAGAAACACAATTTTGCTTTTTGCTAAACCATGAAACTAATGATTGTCCAATAAAGTGACATGTTCCACTAGTAGTCTTACGATCTGTTCTACATCCATCGAAATCCGCATCGCTATATGAAACTAGTTCAAACGATGATCCTTTGGGTAAAACAAATCATAATCTCTAGTACTAGATATATATCGTAAAATACGTTTAACAGCTCGTAGATGAGATTCTTTTTGGTTTTGCTTGAAATCGAGCACAAAGACATACACTCATCATAATATCGGGTCGACTAGTCATCAAATAGAGTAAAGAACCAATCATGCTACGATATAATTTTTCATCAAAATCTTTTCCATTATGATCCTTTTCTAAGTGAATAGTAGTACTCATTGGTGTTGGTTTGCTCGAAGTTTTATCCATTTCAAAACGACGTAATAGATCTTACAATATTTTTCTTGATGAATAAAAATTCCATTTTCAAGTTGTTTTGTTTGCAAACCTAAGAAGAAATTTAATTCTTCCATATGTGACATTTCAAAATCATTTTTAATAATATTTGAAAATTGATTACATAGATTTTCGTTGGTTGAACCAAAAATAATATCGTCAACATAAATTTGTACAACTAAAATATCATTATTTTCTCTTTTAATAAATAAAGTTGTATCTATTTTTCCTATTTGAAAACCAGATGTAATTAAGTAATTTTTAAGACATTCGTACCATGCTCGAGGAGCTTGTTTTAATCCATACAATGCTTTGTGCAATTTAAAAACATGATTGGGATTTTTCGTGAACAAATAATGGGGGTCATTCTATGTATACATTTTCTTTAATAAAACCATTTAAAAAAGCACTTTTGACATCCATTTGAAATAATTTAAAATTGTGATGATTTGCAAAAGCGAGTAATGTACGAATGGCTTCTAATCTAGCTATTGGAGCAAAGGTTTCATCATAATCGCTACCTTCTTCTTGATTATAGCCTTGAGCAACTAAACGTGCTTTATTTCTAACAATATTTCCATTCTCGTTCGCTTTGTTTTTAAGTACCCATTTTGTTCCTATAACCGATTAATCTTCTGGTCTTGGTACTAATTCTCAAACTTTATTACGTTCAAATTGATTTAATTCTTCTTGCTTAGCTATTATCCAAAAATTATCATTGAAGCTTCTTTATAATTTTTTGGTTCAACATTTGACACAAATGTTATATGGCTTATTGATTAATTTGATTTCTAGTTACTCTAGAATTGAGATCTCTAATGAAATTATCTTTTGGATATTCCTTAAGAATTGTAGGAGATGATATCAAAGTATTATTTTTGCACATTTGTCTCATTATTAATAGAATTTGTTGTATTTGTTATTGGAATTATTTCTTCTTCATCATTAGTATGATGGTTAAAAAGATTTTCGTCGAACGAAACGTGTAAACTTTCTTCAATAGTATTATTTTGTTTATTAAAAATTCTATATGCTTTGCTACGATCCAAATATCCAACAAAGATACCTTCATCGGCCTTCGGGTCAAATTTTCCTAAGTTATCTTTTGTATTTAATATTAAAAAAATTGATCCGAAAGTTTTAAAATAAGATACTTTAGGTTTTCTTCCAAAAAATATTTCAAAACAAGTTTGTTTAGTCGTAGGGCATATGGCTACCCGATTTAACACATAACAAGCCGTGGCAATAGCTTCAGCCCAAAAGTGTTTTGGTAGACCACTACTATTTAGTAGTGTTCGTGCACATTCTTGTAACGTACGATTTTTTCTTTCTACTACACCATTCTATTGAGGTGTGCGAGGAAACAAAAATTATGACTTATTCCTTTCTTATTGCAGAAATTAGTAAAAAGATCATTTTCGAATTCTCCTCCGTGATCACTTCGAATATTTTTAATTTTCAAGTCCATTTGTGTTTTATTTCTTTTAGCAAATATTTTAAACATACCAAAAGTATCGCTTTTATGTTTTAGAATAAACTCCATGTATATCTTTAAAAATCGTCAACTATTACGAAAACATATTTGTTATGATTTATAGATCGTATTTGTGTTAGACCAAATAAATCTAAATGCAATAATTCTAATGGTTGTGTTGTAGAAATATTATTTTTAGATTTAAAAGAGCTTTTTCTTAGTTTTCCAATTTGACAATCGTCACATCAATTTTCTACTTTATAATTTATTTTAGGCAAGCCTCTAACTAGCTCATATTTTGCCAATTTATTAATATATTTAAAATGGATGCAACAAAATCGTTTATGCCATAACCATGGATCATCATGTTTGGCGGTTAAACATAAATTTGAATGTTTATTTATATTCATGTTTAATACATAAATATTTTTGTTTCTAAAACCTTCAAATACAATTCGTTTATTATTATCGACAATATTACATTTATCTTTTTTGAAATTTATTTGAAAACCTTTATCGCATAATTGACTAACACTTAGTAGGTAGTGTTTTAGATTTTGTACTAATAAAACATTTGTAATAATAGGAGAGTTAGAAATACCAGATTTGATGACTTCTCCAATGCCCACGACATATCCTTTTGAATTATCTCCAAGGGTTACCGTTCCACCATTGATGTATGTTATATTTGATAACTATTTTGAATTTCCGATCATATGCTTGGAGCATCCGCTATCTAGTACCCATTTCTCCTTATTTTTTTATTTTGGGTACCTGCAAAATAAAAGATGTTTTAATTGGTACCCATATACTTTGTTAGCATCCTAGATGTTAGAAGAAGGTAGCCATACCCAAGATGGTTTGGTACCTTTATAAATATAATTTTTATTATAGTCTACATTCTCTAAGAAGTTATTAATATGTTTTAGTCTAATCAAATTGTCATTTGTCTTAGGAATCCAAATTTTCGTATTTTTGGTATTCATATTAGACGTAGGTAAACTTTTAGTCTTTTTATAACTATAATTCTTAGCATCATTTCCTTTTTGTTTAGGAGTATTTTTAAATCCTATTCCATTTCTATTACTTGATGGTTTTGAAGTCTTGATAAGATTTTCCAAATCTTGTTTTCCTTTATTAAATTTTGACACATTATTTGTAATTTTATCTAATTTTTCTTTTAATTCTACGTTTTCAATTTTGAATATTTCAATATTCCTTTTCAAGTTGACATTTTCGTTTAACAAATTATCCTTTGCTATTTTAATGTTTTCAAAATCAATAACAATAGCCTTACTTTCTATCAAATTATTTTTAATTTTTCTTGAGATAATTCTACTTCTTCTTCTAACTTAATTTTTTCATCTTTTAACGTTCCTACTTCAAGTTCTAATCTATTTATTTTGACTATATATTCTTTGTTCAATTTTTCAATTTGTCTAAATTTATAATCTAATTCAATGCTAAGTTCTAATAATTCGTCATAGCTAAGTTTGGGACATACCTCATCAGTTTGTGCCATAAAACACACATTTGCTTGTTCTCCGTCACTATCGCTATCACTTTCATACGATGAAGAATCCAAGTCATCCCATGTTACTTTGAAAGCCTTCTTCTTTTTGAGCTTTTCAAATTTGTTTTTCTTTTTATCATTATTGAGCTTGGGCGGTCTTTCTTCATATATCCAAATTGATCACATTTATAGCATTTGATTGATGTTTGATTCGATGAGCTTGATTTTCCTTCTTTCTGAAATTTAGTCATTTTTCTAAGCTTCTTGAATTTGTTGTAATTTTTTGCAGTAAATACAATTTCTTCTTCATCTAAGTCGGAGTCTTCATTTGTTGCTGGGAATGTTATGTTGCTCTTTTTCGAATTTAGTTCTTTTCATGCCTGCAAATTAGCTTCATAGGACATTAAATTTCCTATCAATTCTTCAACTAAGAGTGTTGAAAGATCATTAACTTCTTCGATATCTAATACTTTTCTTTCCCACCCTGGATTTAAAGAATTGAGTATTCTAGAAACTAAATCAAAATTTGTAAATTTGACTCCAAGTTCCATTAAATCATGTTGGATGGCTTGAAATCTAGAGTACATATCTATTATAGATTCATTTTGTTTCATTTTAAATGATGAGAATTGATTTTGTAAAATTGAAATCATAGTTTGTTTAACTTTGTTTGTGCCTTTGTGTGTGACTTGTAAAGTGTGCTAAATATCAAATGCAGTGTTACATAGCATGACACGTGAAAATCCAATTTTGTCTGGTGAGCAAAATAAAACATTCGTAGCTTTGGTATTATCAGAAGCTGCTGTTTTTTGTGCATCGGTCCATGTGTTCATAGCAGTAGTAGGTGCTTCATATTTATCTTGAGTGGCTGACCAAATTTCTAAACCATTAGCTTCCATAAAAATTCTCATACGTGTTGACCAATATGCATAGTTAGAGCCATTAAAAAGTGGGGGTCGTGCTGTGGATTGTCCTTCTTGAAAAATACTTGCCATATTAAAATGATTCAAAAACGTGTTATAGTACTTTGATCAAACCTTGCTCTGATACCAACTGAAAGTCTATAAGATGGATCGTGTAGTGTATATGTAAGTATATGTGACTAAATATGTGATGTAACTAACTATAATATTAATCTAGTAAATTATAAACTAAGCATACCAGGATTTTATTTTTGTTCGGACCTCCCGTCCTACGTCCAGTCCTGAAGCTCCCCTTCGGAATTCGACTATCAAACACCCTCACTTCGCCCGAAGGAATAGGGTTGGTTACAATAGCTTGTTCTTGTCAAATATGTGTTCTATAACACAAATGTTGACTACAAAGTACAAATGGTTCTGATATATATATATATATATATATATATATATATATATATATATATATATATATCTAGAGAATATTAATTGAAGAGTTTTGTATATATGGAAGAGTGGAATACAAATATATGATTGCGAGAGATCAAGAATATATTAGAGTATAAGAGTAAAGAGCACAAGTAAGTAAAGTAAGATCTTCTCTTTGATTCTTGATGTTATTATAGGGGTAGAGAGATTCCTTGAGTAGTTGCATCCATTAACAAGTGTTCTATGATCGCTTCTGATGGTGATGAAGAGTTGTAGCAAAGAGGAGCAAAGATGTCTTTTCAAATGTGGCAGTTATTATTTGAATTTTAGAATCTGAGTTCAGTATCAGACGTCTGGAATATGTCTCAGACGTCTGGCTCTATATTTTTTTGTATATAATAGCCTTTCAGACGTCTGAGTACATTAACTAAACGTCTGATTCTGTCTGGTTTGTAATCCAGAGAATTTATTTAGACGTCTGGGTAGTGCACCTAGACGTCTAATCTTGTGCATGTTGCTTTTTGTGCATCTGTGTTATTGCTTTACTGATCCTATCAACTTGTCGTCTCTTGTAATGTTCTTTGAGCTTCGTTCATGTCTCTCTAGTGATGTTACTTTAGCAATTATATGTAAATAGATATATATGTGCATATTCAATTTCCATTGTATAGTTGTTGTCATCGAAACCTTAGATTTGATTTCCTAATAGTACAATCTTGTTGGTTTTAATAAGTTCCCATATATATCAAATGGGGATGATCAATTTTAATCATACTTCGGTTGACTATGGATTGGTGACTCAATTTTGATGGGACCGTTTTAAGAAATGGTTAAATCGATTGCACTTCGATGTCCAACAAAATTAGGTATTGACAATTCTAGTCGATCATCACAATACTATGATCGAATAGAGAAAACCGTGTGTTGCTCCGAACAATGGTTCTATTATCATATATTTTATGATAATTTGTATAATTTGAGATACAGTTCTATAGCACAATTGACCTTGTTTGCCAGCACAAGCAGTCTATCTACGCAGATTGTTCGTGGATGTGCCTTGGGCACAGGGGATACACTTCCGAAATTTACACTTTCAATGATCCAGTTAGTGGGTAGAATCTTATTGGTTAATACATATCGACATCAATTGGATTATGTACATTTTCTATACGAGTTTTAATAAAAGTAGAGCATTAACTAAAACATACCTGACCAAGCTCGTCATTAATTTTTTCGGTTTAAAATGACCGACCCTAGACGATCTCTCTATCTTCGAACCGATGGTAGCCTTTCTACACCACTGAGACCGGCTTATCCACAACCTAGGCTTCTTCATCTACTCCTTCAAGATTAAGATATTCGATTACATATGAGCTTTGGCTTCAAACTACCCTAATAGTTTAGCCTCATAGACCTGCCTCTCCGAGGGACAATCAAACTATTCCTATGGTCTCGGAAAACCTTCTAGACCAAACACCTTTGAAACTATCGACCAAGGAACTCAATGTAATCTATATCAAGCACTAGAACCTTAAAGATGACGTCCTTCTACTCGAACCCCATTAGAGGGATCATCTTCTTCCTGTAGGCCACACAGAGTGCAATAGATATACGTGTCTTTCGAGTGCTATCCCTCCTTTAATGAATTCTAAAGTCCTTTCTTCAAGTGCTTGGGCTAGCTCCAACCCAAGTATACTCAAATGGATAAATCCTGATGGGTTCTCTCTGTATTATATTCATGATGCACGTGGATCGCTCCCTTTCCTATGAAGAACTTACTTACATACTCGGAATCTAAGAGAGACTCCTTAATTATTAATAGTTGAGGATTTCTACCGCTGTAAGGTACATATATAATGATTCATATGATTTATAAATGGTGTCTTATAAGTTAAAAAAGAGTTTTAAGAATTTAAATCCTGGTATTGTTTGAAATAATTTCAAAAGGATTTGAGTAAGTAAAAGCATATTACTTACAAGTGTTCATGGGAATAAATATTTCAAAGTGAAATTATTTAAACATAATTTATAAATAGAGTTTATAAATAAAAAAGGATTTAAGCAAAGAACTTGAGAACTTAAATCCCGATGTTAAAGTTGTTTTCAATGTTTTGGAGGAAATAATAATAGTATTATCTAAAAGTATTTGTGCATAAAAATATTTTAAAAGAGACCAGAAAGCACCTAACTCACTTCTACCGCTGGATAATAATTCTGATAATGACTACATCATCATCAGCGTTTATGTTCGAGTTTGTAACTGGAAGAATGCTATCATAGTAATTTGCTATAAGGTTGTTTTGGTAAAACAAATTTTGTTTTAAACTCCATAAGTATGAGTTGATATACAAAAGGGAGATATGTATATTATTATTATTTCAAAAATGATTTGAAATAAAACTCGAATATTTTGTTCTTAAGCTTCCTTAAAGAAATTTGATTTAAAATAAAAAGGTATTTTGATAAATAATTTTATTAGTGGAATTTTTTTAACTCTTTAATAGAAAAGAGATAATTTAACTCAAGTTTTAAATGGGTTAAATTGGATAGGAAGGTTTAAATAGGCATTGTTTTATTAAAACTGTAGCTATTGTTTAAACAGCTAAGTTGTGCAAACTATTTGGCGAAAAAGGGTCAAAGGGTTGACTCAGTTTTAAGACCCATATTTTGTTTGGGCCTTGTTAACCCAAAAAATAGATCAACACCCAAGTTATGTGAGACATAAAGATTTTTATAGGGTTCGACTGTTAACTAAGCCCACGTTCACTTTATAACTTTGCTTATTGATTTGATCTTATTTATATGAAATTACAAGGGATTTGAGAGACAAGTGATCATAAGTACAGGGGTAAGACAAGTTATAAATCCTAGAATTGCCCAGAGGAGCTTCCTTGGTGACTGTTGTGAAGAGGAAAAGTTAAAGAAGAGAGAAATCCAGCATAGAGATAGTAGAATCTAGATCCTTTCCTGATTGTCCATGGTTTGTATTTATAGGGGTAGCAGTCATATTGGGTCAGAAGCTCATTACCAGACAAGTCTAGAGACCAGTCCAAGATAACACAAAAAATACTAAGATGACCCGAGTTAAAAGCTAAACTCTGTACCGAGTTAAGGCCTTAACTCAGTGCTGAGTTTAATCCTTGGCCATTCTTTGCCTGAAACTTCTTGTCTTGTACTCCTTTATTAGTTTAGATGTTCTCTATATAATTTGGTAGGTTGTTGATGAGTTTTGATTGTTATTCTTCCATGACTTGGATTATCCTACAGCTTAGTTCGTCACCTCTTCATCTCTTACGATTAGCTCACTAGAACTCTACGAAATTTCTTGAACGTGCTTAGGAAGACTAAGGGATCACTCGGAAAAAGAATGAAGACACTATGATATGGCATTTAAACTAGGTACCGAGTCAAGAGGTTTAACTCGGTACCGAGTTAGCCACATATCCTATTTTGAGTCCATACTTTCTTGAGCCTTTCCTCTTGTCTTTTTGAGTATCTTGGTCAAGTTTTAGGTCGTTCTGTCTTCGTACTGACATTGTAAATCCTATTTATTTTTGCTTGATAAAAACCCAGTTAATATTTGCCAACAGATTACACTTTATTTGGAAACAAAGTGTGCTCTGGAATAAGATAAGTCTTGAACTGTTATCTTATGAGTTCAATTCATTGTTGGGTTTTATCTCAAGGCATTGTCTTCCATTGGTTGACTTCTGACCTGCTATTTGCTCTAATTTTGATTAGAATTCTAATTCTCTATGCTGACAATGCAGTCTTCGCTCTAAAATTTAAGTAAGGCTTTAAGTCGGCATATAAGTTTATTGTGGTGAGTTGGAGCTAGCCTTAGTCGGGCCAGTAAACGCGGTGCCGAGTCAAGCCTTAACCCGTCCTGAGTTAAGGACTTAGACAATTTTCTATAAAAATTTTCTTTACATATACTACTCCACTTAACCACTCTTTACTTGCATAATTTCCAATCAAAGTTTTCCTTTCCTCTAGTCGATTCAAGTTTTAACTCTGTCGACGTTCATCCTCCAGCCTCACTTTCGAGCTCTACCGCTTCCAAGCTACCGTCGACGTTGCCTAAGCTAGCCTCCATCACTGAAGGCCGCCGTGTGTAGTGTTGGATCTGAATTGTTGAAACCCTTAGTCGATTTTTGCTTCTAGTTTGGATTTACTGGTTGGGATGGTGAATTCATGCTCGAACGATGATGGCGATGATAATTGGCTTTAGTTAACTGCAGTTTTTGTGATGGAGATGGTCGAATTTAAACTTGGTATGTTAGTGATGAAGCTAGGCTTTGATCTCATGCTAGACGCATACGACTTAGGAGATAATTTATGCTTCTTAGTTACAACCATCTCTTTTTCGTGGAATCAACTAAAGCTAAATCATCGAACTAATTCTGATACAATGATTCACTTTAGATTTGGACCCATTGGATGACTCCATTTGTAACAACCTGTAATTTTTGATAATTAAATGTTAATTTAATAAAAAATTGTGAATAAATATTGGAATATATAAAAAATTTGTAAGTTATTTAACGAAATAATAACTCAAGTAAAATGCAACAGTGTTATTTATAGTTAATGATTTACAACTTGAATGGAATTCTAATCAGTTGAAATAAGGTAAATGTATACTAGGTAATAAATTTAGTATAAGGAAACAATCGTAAATATTGAATTAATTAATGAACTAATAATAATAAATAGTAATTGAATAAAATCAATATTCTGTAAGTAATTATAATATTGTTTGGAAATGATAACTTATAAAAGTATGACTAAGAGTTAATGGTAATAATTATTATGAGTTATCGATATATTTTTAATCCATTAAATTGAATTGGAATCAATTGCAATAAATCTAAATAAAGTACTACGTTAATGTTAATTAAGGTAATATTTGGAAATAATGTTAATTTTATTTATAATAGGACAACTTGTTGAATTAAAAGAATGGAAATAAAGATTTTTCAATTTATTGGGATTTGAACTATAATTGGATTAATTGCAATTAAATGAAATTAGATACCTAAATATTACGTTAATTGAAATTAGGATGAAATTTGAGAATATTAATGTAATAGATCATGAATCCAATGTAAATTTCATCCATTTGGCAACAATGAATTGAATAATAGAATGAAAAGTAAATTAAATGGAATTATTGGAAATTAAATTCGCAATTTCTGAATTTAATGAAATTGTGGTTAACATTGAAATTGATAAATTAACCAACTCTAAATTGATATCTAAATTTGTTTAAATTAGTGTAAATGAGTAAGAAATTTAAAAATGATAAAAATTGTCAACTATAGGATTGAAATTGAAAATTTGATTTAATTAATTATTAATTTATTTATTTAATGTAAAAATAGCCGTTTTGGCCACTGACTCAGATTTCGACGAAACCAGTCTCATCGGATCCGTAACAGTGAATTAAGGTAGGATTTCAAGTTTCGTAGCGATCAGACTTGTCATTTGATCATACGGGCTCAAAACGCCTAGAAATCAATGAAATTGAAATCAATTGAAATCAATTTGGACTTCTTCATATGACAAAATTTGGACTAGAAACCTGTTCCATTGCGTTTAAAATATCTCAAAACATCTGTTTTGATATATGGGTTGATCTAATTTCGTTCTGGAGTCAAAACGGGCTTTTGGGCCGAATCGTTCAATTAAATCTGATCCATTCTTTCTAATTTTCAAACCTACCTATATATATCCAGTTATAAACCCTAGCAGCCTTTTTATTTCTCATTTCTATATGCACAAAAATTTCTGCAGCTCCTCTTTCTCAATGGCAGACAAAACCTAACTCCCAATTGCAAATCCAAATCAAATTTCAAATCAAAAATTCGAACTCCTCAAAAAAATTCAGAAAAATTATATATCGTATATCTCAACAATACGAATCTGCATCAAGTGTTCTTTATCGAAATTGATGCTCGAATCAATGGCAAATTGCGGTCAAACCCTCGAATTTTCGAAACCCTAAGCCAATTTGGGGCCTTTTGATTTGGGCTCTAATCGATGAAATTGGAATATAAGTTTGAAAACCCTAGCTTTCTGGTTGCGGCACGTGGCATTTAGGGTGGCCGTAGGGGGTGTGCTAAATGGAGGATGGGAGCAAAATAGTGGCTGCGGCATGTCGAATGGTGGTCAGAGGTGGTCAAATTTCACGGTCAAATGGGGGCGGGTTGAATGTGTTTGGGTTCGTTTGTCTGGGTGTTTGCTTGCGCAGGGAAGAGAGGTAACATGGAAACTATATGTATTATTTTATTTAAATTTAATTCAAATTTTTATACGTTCTAATCGACATAACTTTCATACACGAGGTCCGTTTCATGCGCGGTTTCCTCCGCTAGGATCGTATTGGAATTCCGGACATTTTGACGTTCGTTTAGACGAATTCTGAGACTATTCAAATTTGGGTTTAAATTGGATTTAAATTCAATTTAAATTCAAAAGGTGAGTGTTTTAACCCACTCATAACTTCTAAAATTTCTTATGTATGTTAAATTGATTTATGATGTGATTAGAAATTTATTTATGACTGTTTGGCATATTTTGAATCATCATCTCACTTTATTTGAATTTATTTGGATAAAATAGTTATTTAATTTATTATTGAATATAAACTTCCAATGAATACCTGTAATTTATTATCTATTCTATATTGATGTTATTGATTGAATTGGATGATGATTGTGATAAATGTTTGACGATTGATGTTGGATGAATGGATGTTGTATTTTATAGTGTTATAAACTGCAAGTAGTTATGGATTTTTATTTCATTTGGGATTGCTGTTTGAAATGATATATAACTGTATTTATATTTTAAATTGTGGATTGAAATGATAAATATCCGTATCATTTGACCATAGGATAGAAAATTATATACAGACACCGTGGTCTATATATAAAAATATTTTGAAATGAATTTCTATGGTTTTGTAAATAAATATATGGTTTTATATCAATTTTGATTTAGATACTATATAAATGTTATTTTATTCTTGATTTTAAGCTATAAATTGTTTCAATATAGAATGAGTTTAATAATAAAGTTCGATTTTATTGAAGGTAATATGGTTAGGTAATTAGATTATATTTTATATAGAGTTTGTAATGATTTAAATAAATTAAGGTTGGAAGATAAATTGGAAATTATTCTGAAATAAAATTTATTCAAGCATTAAACTCAAATAAGTTTGATTTGAAGTTTATTAAGTTTGAAATTTTAAGCGGTATGATTTTTATAACTTAATTTTGTTCAAGATGATTTAAATGAATATTTCAGGTATAAATGAATTGAAGGAAATATTTAGTTATTTGAAAATTTGGTTTTACTTAAATAATAATGGATTTTGTTATGTAAAATATTTCAAAACTAAATGTTAGAAGATTGGATTTGATATATATATATATATATATATATATATATATATATATGAAATTACCAAAATTAGTTTTGAAAGTGTTGAATACTTAAAGTTTGAAGTATATTGAATCTGAAATGGGTTATCATATGGATCAAATCTGTTTTGAAGTCAATATAATTTGGAATAGTTTATTTGGAAACTGAATTGAATTGCTTTGGAATTGATTTGTGAAATTGAAGAAGCTATTTTATTATGTAAAGTATTTTAAATATTTAAACCATTTGAGTGGTGGAAGTTATGTTTCAAGTTATGAGTTCCAAGGATTAAAAATTTGAAAGTGTTATATTCAAGTGTTTTGATTTCGAAATGTTATAATTTTGAAAGTGTTATGATTTTAGAAAAGGATATCTTTGAAATGAAAATGATGTCGTATTCATTTGGTTTTGAAAGGGGCAATGATAATTGGTTTTGAAGTATAAATTATTTTGAAAATGATCGCGGTGTTATAATAACGTTTGGTTTTTAAAGAGATCGGGATCGGAAGTTGTCATACTCTCTGCCAACTCTGAAAACCACATTAACAACCGTGTACGTGGTGGAGATTCCAGAATGAAGTAGGATGGAGGCGGCGTTTCCTTGAGGTAAATACGTTGACCCGACTCCCGTGATTTGGCATAAGATGGCTAAAACAAGAGCGATTGACGGGCTAAGAAGGTAGCACCTTTTATCTGACACAATCCTTCGATACCATTCTATTACTTTGTGATTGATTTGGGCCCTTTGATTTTGGGGGTATGGCTCGAGGTGGGCGGTAGTAGCTGCTACTCGTTACCGCTGGTCCGGAAATGTAATTGGTATATCTATCTTGGCATTGCCTAGTTGTGCCATGTCACCTACCCTAGCGCATCTTGTACGAGTTTGATTTGTGTCGTACCTATGGAGTATCCTCTGGTAGTCTCCTGATGAAGAGGTATTACGGTACTGTATAGACTATTGGAACTATTTGTGTGTTAAGTGGAATATTGGGTCACTCCTTAACGCTATTTAAAAGTAAGTTTATTTTACTAATAGACATTATTATAATAGCGAAATATTACTACATAGTAAATAGTTAAACGGATCTTTAGGAGATGTGAATCCCAAGCATTTCTTAAGTTACTGCACTCACGTAAGACACTGGATAGAAGATGTCAAACCGCGTAAACATCTTTGACGCCGTTATACTCATATTTATTTCCGTTGATTTAACTTACATAAGATCTTTTAGTTCCGACTCGAGTGTTTTGTCTTTTCAATTCGCTCGGGTCAGCCTGAGCATTTCAAGATTTGAAGACTTTATTTCTGGAGGACAGAGATGAAGATTTTATTTCTATTATTTATCATATTATTCCATTACATTCACAATGTTCCGCTGCATTATTATTTATTATTCTCTGGTATGTGTAAGTCTGATGCGTGTTGTATAAGTATAATCAAATGTTTTGTAAAACAGCTTCATGAACTGTTATTTGATTACTATATGTTGTCATTTCGCTGTAAGATTCTGTTTGTTTTTTTCTTTCTCTGATTTTTCTTATTCACCCCAATAACAATCCGCCCTTCCGTATGTTTTAGGTCTGACGTGTGTGGTTTATCGTCAATTTAAAGCATACAAAAAGGCGGGATGTTACACCATTGCTTTCCATTTCTGCATATCCAATGTTCTTGAAAAACAAGAACTTTTCGCCTCGCTTCGAACAATGGATTCGTTATCGATCATTGACTGATAATAGGTAAGTACAAAAAAATAGTTTCGAAGGACTATATAGATCATTTTTCCAATACGGGTGAGCTACCTACACAGGATAGTCTGTTCTTGGTGTTTGAGACACTGGACTCATCCTATATAGATAACACAATGCACATGCCCTGACTAACACTAGGAATTCAATTAGTCAACATACACTGACTTCCTTTAGATTTCAAGCATTAACTGCACAGGAATCCTTATTGGAAATATAGCATAACTTACCATGATCAACGAGTTTTATTATCTAGAATGACGCGCTAGTCGATACATCGCAAGTCCATTGACGGAGAGTCCATGCCTTCAAAAGATGAATCATCAACCGCCCTAGTCTCTTCATCCATTCCCGTATGGCCAAATCAACCTACGTCTTCTGATTTCTCTAGGCCGCTAGTTCTAGTAAGACCTATACTTGACCAATTTTCCCTTTGGCTGAATTCTAACCGACCCTTTGGAACAAATGCATTCAATCTTTATAGCTAAAATGCTTGGAAATATATGTGCAGTATCTAGCGAACTGGCGGATAAGATCGAGCATCTAAGCACCAAGTCAGAGCTTACAGGGCTGCGATTGAAATACGATGATGCAATAAGACAAGCAGACACCTATGTGCTTCATCTTTATACAAGTAGATTGATGAATAAGGGCAGCTTGAAATGGCTTGGTAATAACTATTCCCAGAATCTTGTCGTGGTTTAAGAGGAGGTGTTGGTCAGGTCTGAGGAGACCAAGGATACTCGCTTGAGGAGGAACCGATGGCTACTTATCTTAGTCCCGAGAACATAGATTTCTTGGCCGCCATTGAGAGATCCTTATGAAAGAGTGGTAGAAGGAAGTTGCCAATGCTGCAACCAAAATTCTTGTTGGCCCATGCTTTTTGATTCAACACCAAACACTTGTTTATACTTTTCAAGAGTAGACGGCGAACATCCCTATATCCACGACTATTTTTTCTAAAGCTGTTAATGCCCATGCAATTTTTGAAGCTTTGGGTGAGCCATGCCCTTTTCCATCAGTAGTATGACCTTCAGAGATGGAATTGGCGGCGAAGCCTTCGAGATTGAAGTTGATGACCAAACCCCTAGCTTAGGAATTCTCTCATCTCTCCAGTGCTCCAAATACTTCGATTTACTCCATAATACTTTTCTAAACTGCACACCTCTCTTTTCCAAACTTGTAGGTTAGCGAACTCTCCTACCTCCTTCTCCCGCTGTTCAGGGTTCAGGACCTGCTGCTATTTTCACTACTTCCACCACCGTCTCTGTGTGGCTTTTGGCATAGTTCCCATCTCTAGCTCTGGGCCTAGGCCTAATTTTGAATAGATAGAGGTGCTACAAAACTTTGAGGATGTTTCAGTGTCTGTGGATGAAGAGGTGGTTACCAGCAAGTTGGGACCAACATACAGGATGACCATAGTAGAGAGACTGGAGGAGGAAAATAAAGGGCCGCAGGCAAAGAAAGTAAAGGAAGAGCAGAAGCGTAGGACTCCCACTACCATAATGTTGAAGCTGTCGAAGGAGGGGAGTTTGGCTATCAGAGGGTTAGAGGGGTTTGGCTCCTTTACAGGAGGAGAAATTGACAAGGATAGCAGGAAGAAACTCTTGATTCTCCCAGATAGGGGTAGTAAAGGCGAAGAGACAGCAAAATGAAGTCGGGATAGGCTCAAGCACTGGTGGAGCAGGGTACAAGTTGTCTTTTTGTGTGTTTTTGTGGTGTCAGAGTATGTTCAAGTACATAGTCTTTACTTAGTATCTTTGTGATGTCCGAAACAGGCCGATATTATGTGGGTAGTCCCCCGCTGTTGGATATTAGACATAAAATGATATAAGTAATGAAAAAGATTAGCTTTCCACTGTAATCTCTTTTGTGTATTTTTCTATATTCTATGTATTATGCCTGGTTATTTACCATTGCATGTGTACATAATACGATTGCTTGTCTCTCAGTTTCCATATTATAGACTACTGTATCATGTGATATATGATGTGTTTATTTACCGCATTTCCATGCATTATATAGTGTTAATAGTGTGACTTGCAGTTATTTAATGTACTACTTTACTTAGCTTTGTTGTGGTTTCCAAAATTCTTTGTTCGGCGTAACAAAACTGTGGAGTGATTTTCATTCTAACCAAGTGTTAGTGCGTTGTGTGCCCCCCAGTCCATGGGGCTGGCTACTCCGAACACATGACATGAGGCCGGTTGCTCTGAGCAGCTCTTTGGTCGCCCCTAGTCCATGATGTATTGCAGCTCCTATCTTTGGGAACTTGTAATTTGGATGTTGATTTAGAGCACCGTATACTTTGATTGTGTTTGATTCTCTCTAAGCTCGATACTAAGGTTCGATCCACGCATCAGTCTCTATTTCTAGAGAACAATGGATAGCTCGGTCTCTTGGATTCTCTATTGACTTCGCCTACTTTCAAGCGATGTTGAGTTTTGGGAGGTAGGTATTGATTTATACCAATCTTGCAACCGATGAATTTCCCGATGCTACCAAAGCAGCTTTAGTACTTAGGGGACTATGATAGATTGACAACGTTAACATGTTAACATCGATAATTCGGAGCGCGCTTGGATAATGTTCCATTGGTTCAAGTGGCAATAGAATGGTTGCTTACTTGGATGCGGTTCCATCGGTCCAAGGAGCGAAGAAATGGAGCGCACTTGAATGTGGTTCCATATGTTCAAGTGGCATAAGGATGAAGGCTTACTTGGATATGGTTCCACCGACGATTCGGAGCGCACTTGGATAATGTTCCATTGGTTCAATCTGCGTAACACTTCAAAATGCATATACATATGTGTGATTTATAAAGGACTTTTGTAGAGAGACCCAAAGGGGTTTCTTGCCATTATTCATTTACTGTTATCTACATCTTATTTACATTATTTTATTGCTTATATTGATTTTTTGTTGAAATATTTGTGCCATATTGTTTGAATTGTGTAAGTATCGTTATAGCAATTTTCACTATATCGTCACTTATGGAATGTCATTCATAAAAACCCTAGTGTGTATTGATCTTATGCTTGTATTTTGCTAAATAAATGTTTGGTTATGTTTTTGCACTTTGAAAATTGTTTAAACTATATTTTCAAATATTTTGCAAAATTTGAAAATTCAGGATAACTACTGATTAAATTTATGAAATAGGTTACAAATTTGACTAATTATCTTTTGGGTTTCTTAAAAGGTCATAAATTTATAAATTATTATAAGATCAATTTATTATCATGCTGATTTAAATCTATAAATGATTGTAAGTTTGACTTATTAGCATTTGAGATTATTAATATTGTCTTAAATTTATAAATGACAATAAATCAATTCATTACTTTTAGGATAAATAATGATGTTTATATACATAAAAAGATTATATCTTGACTTATTGTCTTCATTAATGTGGTTTTTAAATTTATAAATGATAGTTTATAAATGTGGAAATCTTTAAAAAGGAATGTTAAAAAAAGCTAGGTATAACTTTTCAATGCACTTAGAAATATAATTTGCTTCTTTAAAAGAATATTTTTAAAGAGTGTTTTCAACTTTTTTTATAAATATGTGTGATGTGAAAATGAAGCAGAAGAAGAATAAAATGTTTTGAATCTTGGTTTTTTTTGTTGGTGATAAGTGTATGCGATCTAGTTCCTAGATACAATCATTCATTTACTTTCGATAGTAGATTTCTTAACCATTTATTTTGATATCATTCCTTGTGCTTCATCAATCTAAAATCATTTGTCGCTCATTTTGAGCATTGGCATACAAAACCGCACATAACTAAAACCAAAGAGCGAGTGGGAGCCAAGCCAATGGGTCGCAACCATTAGGATATATACACATTTATCTAGAAAGTTGTTGGTAGCATGCATGTGTTGATGTGAGTATATTCGAATGCCTGTGGATTTAACTGGGTCTAGCTTAGAAGTTCTAGAGAGTGTTCCATGTTTGACGGCTATCAAGTGTATTTTATCTAGAGGTATACATTCAGTGTAAGGGGCACACCCTCCAAGTCATGTTGGTGAAATTCATTCTCCCTGTTTCAATTCGAGCCTTGGAAATAATCTTTTCTTCGTTTGTGTTTCGTCAATCCAAGACGATTTGATGCTCATCTGAGCGTTGGTATCCTTTGTTGAAAATGACTAACACCAAAGAGCGAGTGGAAGCCAAGTTATATGGGGTTACTCCCATTAGGGTATCTTTGCATCTACTCTAGATTGGATTTGGTGGTATGCATTCACAAATGTGAAATACTCGGATTCTCAGTAAGCATGGACCAGCTATATTTATATGCTGGTATATTTTATTTTGAGGTATACAATACGTGGAGGTAGTTTTCGACTATTATGCAGGAGATCCGCTTCAGTTTACTAGCGACGTCTCCATGAAAAATCCATTATGCATGCGTACCTTAGCGATTTTGTTTGTACCCTCTAATATGCTGTTGAATGTAATCAATATAATCATGTCAGCTATATTATGTATTTATATTCTTTGCCTTAGACATTATCTGTTATATTGCCTTATATACTTATTAGATGGTGGTTTTTTTGAGGGGATAACTGTTTCTAGACGGTCTCAAAAGTACCATTATATGCTCGCTACATATTTATTAACTGTCTCATACCTGACTTATGTCTTACATGTGGTTTTTGTTTTCTCTAAATTCCTCAAGTGCTCATTTGAGTTCTTTGAGCATGGTAGTTATTTATTGTCTTCAACAATGATTAAGTAGACGAGCTGGATGTTTCACCTACCATGGTGTTAACCCAAAAAATGGATCAACACCCTGGTTTGAGTGTGAAAGCACCAGCCCTATTATCACTGAGCAATAAATTAGATAGTAGATATAGAAAAAAGCAGTAAAAAAAGAAGATAAAAAGATTTTTATAGTGGTTCGGCTGTTAACGAAGCCTACGTCCACTTTATAGTTTTTATTATGATTGCTGTTATAAGGAATGTTTGATTACAAAGCTCTTGATTGTCCTTAACTAGATTGAATCTCCGAGTTAGAATCTACTGGATAATCATAGTGGACTCCTCTAAAGATCATTGTGAGGGAGGTAGTGTGAAGAAAGCTTCTAGCAAAGTTTCAACAACCAGTTCGGAGGAGATTCCATTTATGTTGCAGGTGGGATGGTATTTACAGAGATTGGAGAGTTATTGGGCCAAGCGTATTTACCAATTGCTTGCAAATGAACATAGGAAGACGCGGTGGAGCTTAACTCATGATCAAAGCCAACACCATGGCGATCCATGGTCTTTAGATCGCTAGAGATCCATAGCATTAGCTCGAGCATGTGCAAATTACTTAGCCTCTTTCCCTGCTTCACTTAGTTTAGGTCGTGCTTATACTATGATAACATATGGATCACTGGCAATCCATAGTGTATGGATCGCTAACGATCCATGCACTTAGCATATGCTTGGTCTTTGATGTCTAGAATGCTTTCGCTGCCTTATGTTGATGTTGTTCAAGTAATCTTTTTGCACTTCTCTTTGTTTTGATGACGATTTGCTTGCTAGTCGTATTTACCGCTGATTGGACTGGATGGATGCTTGTCTCTTTGTTTAGCTAGCTCGGAATCTTGTCAAACTCAGTCACCACTTTCGTAATTTGGATTGTATCATGATTCAAGAAAATAGATTGAACACTAAGCTGTAGCTATGGATCGCTGGCGATCCATAAGCCATGGATCATTGGCGATCCATGTCGTTGGGGGATTTCCTCATCTTCTTTTCTTAGCTCTTTTTGACTTGTTACTCTACTTCCTTTGGTTGACTTTTGAGCCAGTCTGACTCGACCAAGTTGCTTCGACTTCTCTTAGATATGCTTAGGTTAAAAACCCGGATAAGATTTGCCCCCCAGAGCACGTCTTCATTGAAAATAAGGCATGCTCTGAAAGTAATTGCGTTTGGTCCTTACTTGTTGAATTTCAAGTGATCGCATTAGAGTTTCACGAATGTGAGCTAGGTCATGTTACTTACTGCTCGCTTAGTTTTGATCTCGATTACCATTACTTTCCATAAGAGATTTAATTTCTCTCTATAGCTTCTCGATATGCCACAAATGTTATGTAAATGTCGCTAGGCAAATTAGAGATAATGTTCATGCAGCTTCGTGGATCACTAGCGATCCATAGATGCTGGATCGCTAGCGACCTGAGTACTTAGAAGATTTTTAGAATGTTTTCATTCCCTATATAAGCAGTCGAGACGACCTACCCCATCTCTTCTATGCGACCTGAGCCTTATTTCCTTCTTGCCATCTGAGCTTCTCAACGACTTGATCCAAGCTTGCAATGACGATTCGACACATGCTTTGATCATTTCGACCCATCATTTCCAGAAATTTAAGTTTGTCCTAAACCTCTGCCATGATTCCTTCTACACTGCCAAAATTAAAGCATCGCCGCTGCCTTTTCAGGTCGCCTCCGATCAAAACCCTAGTTCGCTTATGCCTTAGATCGCTACCGATTCACCCTTAGATCCCCATAGGCCTAATTGTAGTTCACTAAACCTAAAGCTTCGATCAACTTTGCATTTAGAACATTAATACGAGGTTAGTTCATTGATTACAATGTTTGTTTAATGATTTGGCGGCGAAGTTGCATTCGTGATATTTGTCATGGGAGTCCGAGTCGATTGCGGCTTAATAGAGGAAGATAAATCGAATCTTGAGTTCCTCCCAGAATGACATTCGGGCCTTGCCCCGGTGCTTGACATGTTTTGCTGTCATCATCCATTGAGTGAGAATTGACTTCTGCCATGTCTCATGGTTGATATTGCATGACACATTATGAATTCATCCCGGTTCTTCCAGAGAATTTGGACTTATCTTACTTGCTTTTGTACGCTCAGTCCCTGTACTGAAAAGAATTTTTCGCATCGCTTCAAACAACTGATCCGTTATCAACGTTGATCGGTAATGGGTAATTGTAGAGGAAGTAAAAACAAAAGGAAATGATATAGGAAGTCCTTTTCTTTTTCATGCTACGAGCGAACTATCTACACAGGGTATAGCGTTTGTAGTGTTTCGGACATCGAGCTCACCCTATATAGACAACACATTGCACTTGCCCTGGTACATACTTGAAATCCGATGTGTCAACATAAATTAATATCTCTCCAGAATTCAAGTGTTGTAGGGGAAACCACTAGTTTAGAATAGAATTACCCGACCATTTTGGATGCGAGTTCTATTGTTTAGAATGAAACATCCATCTTCTCACGAAGTCAAGCGGAAGAAGTTTGACACTCTCGGAAGCCAAGTCATCGTCTGTTGCCCTTTCTCCTTCCACCTCACAGGTTGTGTATGTCTAGTTAGTTTCGGTTGGTCCAGTCTTGGATCGAACTTCCCCTAATTTTAGAGTTCTTCTCAATCTGCCTGAGAGAGCTTCTTTTATAATATCTTCTAAGGTCCTGCATAATATCTACACACAATATGGCATACCGGAGGAAGACGTGTGCCTTCCAAAGAAGGATGAGTTTTCTAACATGCCATCTTCGAGATATAGCGCTTGTCATCGGTATATGTGCTTGAACGGAGTTCTGCCTTCTTTTAATGACTTTTTGCATGAGACTCTATCGAACGTAGGCATTGCATCGTTTCAAAATAATCCCAATGGATATGCCATCTTAACTTGTTTGCATGTCCTATTCATGCAAAAATTCAATTGTGCTTCGAGCTTTGACGAGCAACGGTACTTTCTTTCACTCAAGAGAAGAGATGAGTTTCTATCCTTGGTTGTAATCGAAGCTTAAAGGAATCGAAAAATCATATTACAACTGTAGAGCAACCTATCCCAGTTCATGACCTAGTACTTCTTCGTTAGACGCTCTGAGAGGTTTAACCATCTTTGTACAATGAGGGGTAAGTTCTTTTCCTTACTTATTGAGTTCTGAAATGCCGCTATGGAGTTTCTAACAAGTCGAATACTTCTTGCAGTTATCTGGAGGCCGAACAGGGACTTGTCCCTTGATGAATTTTTTCGAACCCCGAAGTTGTCGATGTTGAGGAAAGATCCATTAAAATCTTGTCGATTGACGAAAGCTTGCTCTGATAAGGATTAATGCATATGGGGAGACCGATTGTTTCCGTTGAGGTCCCTTTTCCTTATCGATCCAGGGTACGCACATGATCCACCTCCTCTTCTCACGGTTCCGAAGAAGGCGCTTCTCAAGAAAGAGAAGGTTTGTCTGGTGAGTCGGCCGAAGAGACTCGTGAGCGAAGAGATGCTGTCGCGACTGACGTTGGTTGCCCAGTCAGAATGCCTCCGATTCTGAAAGAAGAGGAATTTAATCAGAGAGAAGGCAAAGCTACGATGGATTTAGAAAAAGAGGATGGGGAGATTGGGAGTAGTAGCGATGAGTCCACTTCTAGTGATGATTTCTATGCAGAATTCGATGATGGGGATTCTGAATCATGCGACGAGACTCCGAGGATGTGTCCCGTTATTCCAAGCTCACCTCCACCAAACACGAGTGGTAAAGACGATGCCCTGGAAATCAGATGATGTCGGGATTCTTCGAGTAAAGATGCTGGCTTGGACTTGGGAGACTTGAGCGATGTTTATGTTGATTTCGACGTGCCCATGGTGGAAGATTTCAAATTTGAGGAGGTGCTTCCTCGTTCAGACCACGTTGCACCCGAAGTTTGTCTGATTCCTCCCGCGATGCTTGCCCGACTCAGTTTGTGACGCGTTTTGGGCTCTCCTTCCAAACAAATCACACGCTACACTAGGGTCACACTCACTTGCACACATATTATCCATGTTTATTTTCCATTTCTAAACCCTTTATTTATGCTTTGGGTTAGATATGACAAGAGGACGTGACCTCTATGATGATTTTAAAGAATTCACCGGCTCTCAACGCTAGTCCAAGCGTTCTTTCGGCCGTCACTAGCCCCGTGAGTCGGAGGAAGAGTATAGAAGAAGAAAATATTTAGAGGCCGAAACTCGTCACCGAGAGAAGAGGGAGCGGAGCCAAATGTACAAAGATGGGTGTGAAAAGAGGAAGACTTTCGACGAGAGAGAGGAGCCGTCGAAGGGGTCTAAATTTGATCGCGGTTCCCATTCTTCAGAACAACAAGCTTTCATTCCGACGCTCACTTCAGTGGGTCAGGAAAACCCAGTTACTTCTGTCCCCGTTTCACCTTCAACATTCATTCCGTCACCTTCTGTTGCTCTTGCCTCTGGTGCTTTACGCCTCCAGTGGAGATTTGCCTATATTCTTTCATCTAGTCCCCCCATGGTTAAGACGGTGCTCCTGGGTGGTTCTTAAGGGGGGTTAAGTTTGATCGAGATCTCCATCATCTTCGTAGAGATTCATATATGCCACATCTTCAAACTATCCAGAACGATTTAGAACAAGCCGAATAGTGGGAAAAATTATGCAAACAGCCGGTAGACACGAACCGCAACAACTATTAGGCAATCCTTTCTTTTAAATCAGAGAAGGATGATTTTGAAAGGCGTTGGTGGAATGCGATGCTAGGATCAAACAACTGGAAGAGGAAAAGGAAGCGGCGCTTGAAGAAAGCAAAAAGAATGCTGATTTGAAGGAATTAAAACAAGCTCATGAGAGAATAGAGATCATCTATAGGGACGAAATTAAGAAGGCCCATGCAAAAGAGGCCAACATATAAGCGGAGGCGGCAGCTTGCAGCACGACAATTGAGGCCCAAAAGAAAACCATCTTCGATCATGATCTCATTGTAGCAGAGCATAATAAGACCATCTCCGACCAGGCCGAGACGATCGCCAGGCTACAGGATCAATTTGCGTAGCTTAGCGCCGATAAGTCTCGTGTTGAAGTTGAAAAGGCCGTTGTTACGGTAGATTATCAAGAGCTTCAGAATGCTTTTGAAAGGAGGTGGAGAAGATGGATGAGACCATCTTGAATTTTTATGTCAACTCTCTGCTGCATCAGGGGAGCCTCAGCTACTTAGGCCCTAAATTCCCACGCATTCTCGCTGTGGTTTGGGATGAAATCTTGATTCGCTTTCGTGACAGTGGTGACGTTTATACCGAGCGAGAGTTAGAGAACGCCTAACTCAAGGAAGAATCAAAGAAGGCTTTGCTAGAGGGCCATAAGATTTTACAGATCGTGATAGAGAAAGAAGTTGTCGATGCTACCTTAACTACGGCAACCAAATCGCTTATGGAGCCTTTTATTTCTAGTGTCGGCGAACCATTGGGGCAGCCCAACGTTCTATTAACAAGTTCTGGGCTTGAGGCTTCCTCTCGAATTGTCGGGCTATCAAAGAATGGTGAAGGAGGTGAGTGCGAAGTTGACGTTCTTGGTCTTTCTTCCGGTGCAGGTAATCATCTTGTTTCCTCGGAGTTGGTAGCTTTCATCTTACGCCGCAAGGGCAGGAAGAATTTAATGCTTTCATTTTTGATCTTATAGGTCCATCCACCTTGTCTGTGGATCTGCCTATTTCTTCGATGCCTGGACCTAATGCTATCTCCACTGCTTTTATGCTTGTTTCTATACCTGCTTCGGTTACCATGTACATATCTGGCTAGCAGTCGGGGCTTGGGTCCGAGAAGATCGCCACACTTCATGGCCTGGACGACCCTTCCGTATCTTTGGAAGTTGGCATAACAGCGGCTGAAGTTCGGGAGCAAGAAATTCAAACCGAGCAACCACGTCGATCTCAAGAACAGTTGGTTGCCATCTAAAAGGAAAAGGTTGAAGCAATCAAGGCCTCTAAGAGCTCCCCCAAGTCATAGAAGCGTAAAACGAAGGGGGAATCTTCTGAGAAGGTTGTAAAGTAGAAGGAGGATATTAGCGTTAAGGATATTGTTGACACTACTGGTAGCAACACCACTCCCAAGGCGAAGCGAAAACTTCGAACAAAAGGTAGAAAGGGAAGTGGTGGAAAGAAGCGTTGAGAGGCTTGGGTGGTGATTGATCTGATTTTGATTCATTTTGTGTTGTTTTATTCTAATGTAGAATCTGCACTTAGTGTTTTTTGTTGTGGTATCTGTACGTTTATTTTGTTGGCTGACATTATGTGGGTATGGCCCCCACTTTTTGACCTTGTATAAAAGAAAGTTATAAGTAACACATTGTTGATATTTTGACTGTACTCTTATTATCTATTCATATGCGTTTTGTGCATGTATACTTGTTTTGATTACACTTATTTGCTTTATGCATGCTTTGTGCACTTATGTTTACTCTATATACTTTCACTTCACTATATCTAGTCCCGTGATTGCTGCCAAAATTCTTTGTTTGGAGTAACAGAACTTGTGCAATTATCGTTTTTAAGTATTTTTATTTATGTGCCGGTGTATGCCCCCAGTTCACAGGGCTATTTACTTCAAACAATTGACAAATGACTGGTAACTTATGGTTTAAATAGTTTACATATTAGAGCTTGAAAATTTTGACTAAGTCACAACTTGGTTTTTCTTCTTTCAAAAGTTTTGTAACTATAGCATGTAGTCCAAGTTCTTTGCGATATTCTGGTAAGCATGCAACATATGCATGTTTGAAATGTGCATATTGTATGAGTTAAACTGCAGGCGGTTACATATTATCAACGTTAAATGTTATAGTTAGTCATTGTGTGTCAGCGGTTGAAGTTTCCCGTTGGTTTGTAATAGTTCGATTTTGTTGGATTCATGCCTATTTCTTCCAATAATGGGAGTGGGTCGATTCTCGTTATTCCTGTGGCAGATAAGTTTCATGGTACTACCGGGCCAGTTTTGGTACTTAAAACTATGCACGGTATATTAGATGCACGGTTTTTCCGAAGTATGTGCGGCTTATAGAATGCGGGGCATTTAGGTTTGATATGGCCCGTCGATCCAGATCGGTGTTGATACTTCTCGATGTTGCTATCTTTGGGTAACGCTAGGATTATATGTTTTAAAATTTAGTGCACGGCTTATGAGATGCGTAGTTTTTTGTACATCTCGGTGTTGCCTATCTTCGGGCCACGTGAGGAGTGTAAGTTTTAAGAGTTACCGCCCGACTTATGAAATGCATGACTTTTCCTACTTCTTGGCGTTGCTATCTTCGGGTAACGTGAGGAGTGTAAGTTTTAAGAGTTAGTGCGCGGCTTATGAAATGCGTGGCTTTTCATACTCCTTGGTGTTGTCTAGCTTAGGTCAACGTGAGTAGTGTAAGTTTTATGAGTTGGCGCATGGCTTATGAAATGCACGGCTTTTCGTACTCCATGGTGTTGCCTATCTTCGGGCAACATGAAGAGTTTATGTTTGAGCCTTCCTAATGTTACCCGGGGCAACACTGGTCCTTAGAAAGCGGAATCAGGTTTCGCTGATCCAACGGTTTGAGTCAGTTTACTTCCATCGACCCGGCGGGTAGTTATTATGAATACAATTTTATTGGTTCAAAAAGTTAATCAATTTTATTAAGGAAAGCAGGGTAGATTTTTGCCTAGTTACAATTCCTCCGGCATCCTGGGGTGGCTTATTTACTTAAAAATAGAAAATACATAAGGTTGTTTTCAGACGAAGTAACGGTAGAGCGATTCGCTATTCCTTGCTCTGGAATTCGGATTCCATTGACGGTTGGTAGCTTGAAAGTTCCATCCCTTAGCTTTTGATGGATGACATGTGGCCCTTCCCAGTTTGGTCCAAATGCTCCCGGAATGGGGTAGACTCACTTGAGCGAGATCTCCCACTTTGAAGGTTTGGTTGTGAACTCTAGAGTTTAAGTATCGGCGACCCTTTTTTGGTGGGCAGCGGCACTCAACTCGGCCTCTTCTCTTCTTTCATCAATCATATCTAATGATTCGAGTAGGAGCCACTCATTTTGTTTTTGATTAAATTTTGCCTTTGGTGCGAGGGGACTTCTAATTCAACAGGAATCATTGCTTGCCATATGCCAGAGCAAACGGAGTGTGGCCGATTGCCGCTTTGTGGGTAGTTCTATAAGCCCATAATGCGAGTGGAAGTTCATCAACCTAGTTTCCTTTTTTTGTAGTTAGTTGTTTTTTGATAGTGGACTTGATGATCTTGTTTATTGCTTCCACCTGCCTGTTTACTTATGGATAAGATACAGCGGAAAAGCTCTTCTCAATTTGAAAAGCGTTTATAGAAGAGTTTGAACTTAGTGCTTTCGAATCGAGTTTCATTGTCAGTGATGATTTTCTATGGCATACGAAACCTGCAAGCAATGTTTTTAGTAACACAAATAATGACTTTTTGTGGTTATGGTAGCCAGCGGATCAACTTTGGCCCATTTCATGAAATAATCAACGACAACTATAGCATATTTGGCCCCTACTTTTGCTATTGGTAGGATGCCAATCAAGTGGATTCTCCATATTGCAAATGGCCACGGGCTGACCATCTATGTTTGCTCTATTGAAGGAGTTCTTTTAATTTTACTGAATCTTTGACAATGACCACATCTTTTGGCGCATTCTACAGCGTCGCATTTAATCATCGGCTAGAAGTATCCATACCGAAGGACATTTTTTGCAAGGATTTTCCCCCTAGTGTGGTCTCCATATTCGCCTTCATGCACTTCCTTTAGGATTCGTCGGGATTCATCATCAGACACACATCTAAGAAGGGTGGTTGAGAATCACCTTCGATAGAGTATTCCATCTTGTATCATGAATCTTGGTGCCTTTTAGAGAAGCTTTTTCCATTGATTCTGGTCAGTCGGAAGGGTCCCTACAAGTGAATAGTCCTTTATCGGCGTCATCCACGTCTCTAGTTCGACGGTGATATCGAGAATCCAATCGACATCCATTTCATCTTTGCTCAGGGTTGTTAGGGTTTCAATTGGGACTAGTCCCAATGATTGAGCTTCTTCGGAGCTTGCTAGCTTAGCCAAATAGGTCACCTTGGTGTTTTTCTCCCGTGGAATGTGGGTTATTGTGTAATGCTCGATGCCACTTAGCAACTCTTGCACTTTATATAGATACGGCGCAAGGTTCTTCCCTCGAGCTTGGTATTCTCCTTTCACTTGGAAGACGACTAGTTGGAAGTCGATGTAGATGTGAACATATTTTACCTTGAGCTCTTTCACAACTTTTAGTTGTGCTATCAACGCTTCGTATTCCGCTTCGTTATTTCTAGCAAGGAATTCCAAACGTAAAGCGTAGCAAATGGCTCGTCCTTCGAGGTTTCAAGCATAGCTCCTGCCCTCGAATATAGGTTGTTAGATGCACCATCAATAAAGAGTCTCGATTGCATTTCCACTTCCAGCGGCATTTCTTCCTCGTCATTCCGTATAGTAAATTCGATGATGAAATCTGCTAGTGCTTTCCAGTTGATGGCCTTCCTTGGATGGTACGTAATATCATATTGACTCAATTCGATGTTCCACTTGAGAAGTCATCTGAAAGTTTCAGGTCAATAGAACACTTGGTTTAGGGGATGATCGGTTAGTACTTTGATTGGATGTGCCTGAAAGTATGATCATAACTTCCTGGACGCGATCAAGAG
This sequence comes from Allium cepa, assembly GCA_030765085.1. Taxonomy (NCBI): domain Eukaryota; kingdom Viridiplantae; phylum Streptophyta; class Magnoliopsida; order Asparagales; family Amaryllidaceae; genus Allium; species Allium cepa. The sequence continues at coordinate 948,128,636 of CM060934.1, read as the reverse complement.
GCAATACGCTAGCTTTTACAGCTTTGGGTATTTTTTTTTGGCTTCGATAAACCGCTTGATAATGTAATACATGGGGCATTGGATCTTTGCTTCTTCAAGCACAAGGGCGGCACTCAATGCATGAGGCGAGATTGCTAAGCAAATGAACAGGTATGCACCATCCACAGGCTTTGATAGGATTGACGGAGCTTCCATGTGCCACAGAAACTCTTCGTATGTTGTTTGAAAAGATTCACTCCATTTGTAGTTTTTCTTTTCTTTCTTCATTGCATCAAAGAATGGTATACACTTGTCCGTAGCTTTCGAGATAAATCGATTTAGTGCTGCGATCTTACCTTTCAGGCTTTACAGTTCCTTCTTATTCTTCATAGCTTGGACCTCTCGTAGTGTCGTTATTTGTTCTGGATTTGCTTCAATGCCCCTGGCACTTACGATTAATCCTATGAATTTTTTGAAGGCTACTCCGAAGTGATGTTTAAGTGGATTGAGTTTCATTCTGTATTTCCGGAGAATTTCGAACATTTCAGCGAGATTATCCAAGTGGTTGGCAGCTGCTCCTAATTTGACTAACATGTCCTCCATGTAAACCTCCATAGTTTTCTCGATTTGGCGCTTGAACATGGTATTTACCAACCTTTAATAAATTTCCCCGACTTTCTTCAAACTGATTGGCATTACCTAGTAGCAGTATAGGCCTAGGTTTGTGATGAAGCTGGTGCTTTCCTGATCAGGTTCATGCATCAGGATTTGGTTGTACCTAGAGTATGCATCCATGAATGATAGCAACTCGTGTCTTACCGTTCCGTCCACAAGCTGGTCTATTCTGGGGAGAGGGAAGCTAACATACGGGCAAGCTTTGTTTAAGTCTAAGTAATCGATAGAGGTTCGCCACTTTCTATTGGACTATTTGACTAAGATCGAGTTAGATGCCCATTCAGGATAAGTTGCATCATGGATAAAACCGTTGGTCATTAACTTCTCCATCTCTTCTGTTAACATCATAGACCGTTCAGGACCCAGGCTGTGCCTCTTTTGCTTTACTGGTGTGAACTTGGGGTCAATGTTGAGCGCATGGAATGCGATTTCTGGTGATACCCCACACATCTTGGAGTGTGTCTAAGCGAACACGTCCAAGTTAGCGCAAAGAAACTTAGTAAGTTCCAATCGCATCTTGTTTCCAAGGTGCAATCCAATTTTCAAGGCTTTAGTTGGGTCATCCTTATCGACTGGGACATATACCGTCAATTCCACTGGTGTTGCTCGATCCTTCCCTGAACTCTTCTTTCTAGGGTCCAAAGCCATTAAAATCAGCTATGGTCTCCAAGCCAGGGGCGGCTTTGTATTTTCTATTCAGTGGGTTCCCGAATGTGGAGAGTTCTCCCCGTATCCTTCCCCTTTTCCTTTCTTTTTGATTCACGTAATTCGGTAATGTAGCATTCCCTGGTGGTGCACCGATCTCCTTTCACCACTTTGATTCCATTTGTGGTAGGGATCCTTATGAGTAGGCACCATTAGGCCAGAGCTATTATGAAATCTGCTAGTGTAGGTTGTCCCTAAAAGGCGTTATATGCGGACATTTCATCCACAATTACGAAAGTATGAATTAGGGTGACTCTTTGATCGCCCTCTCCGAGTTCCACTAGCAGGTCGATCGTTCCCACAGGTTTCTTGGGTTCTCCTATAAACTCTTAGATGTTTGTTTGGCATGAAGACACGCTTTTCATACCGATCTTCATTTGATCAAAAGTACATTTGAAAAGTATATTAACAGAACTACCACTATCAACCAACACTCGTCGAACCACGGCTGGACCGATGCCCACCGTCACCACCATTGGATCGAGAATCGGAGCTTCGATCCCTTCGATGTCCCCATTTCGAAACACTATATCATCGTCGAAAAATTTCTATAGCTTGGTTGGAGTTTCATCTTCTATTGCAAGACATGATTCCATTGGAGCACGCTTCAACGAACTTGCATGCCGCTCCATCTCTCCCCAATTTCTTTACGCAGGACGCGGTCCCCCAGATATTGTTCCAATAATAAGACTTTGGTCGGTTCATTTCGATCCTTCTTCACTAGTTTCGGCTTGATTCCTTCGTTCTCGAGGAGGATGAGGAGCCGTGGGTTGATCCAGGTTCTATGACTTCCTCATATACTGCTGGAATTTATTTTCCTGGATCAATTTTTCAATGAGATTCTTCAGATGGCAGCATTCATTTTTGTTATGACCATGAGTCTCGTGGGAGCGGCAGAAATTTCCTAAGCATTTTTGTTGCTCAATTACTTCCTTCTTGGGGGGTTTTTGTATTCCTCAGTCCCTTGTGTTGCGAGATAAATATTTTCCAAACTGTCGTTTAGAGAGGTATAATCTTCGAGCTTGAACCCTTTAAGCCTTTTATTGTTGTCATTACCATTTCTTTTATTGGAGTTTTGATTTCTCCTTTTACGATCCTATAAGTCCTTTAGTGGTTCAAGAAGCGTGCATGTTTTGATTCATTGCTACATCGCTCTATTCGATTCTTATCGGTTGCATACTAGTAGGCTTCCACTACAGCTCCTGCGCTTCCGCCAATCTTAAGTATTGACTTGCTTCACGATTGAAGTCTTTCCTTGTGGCAAATTGCTTCATCTTAATCCACTTTTCGAATTCAGTCTCCGGGTGAATGGCATGGACTAACACCATGAAAACCATGTCCTTGTTGGGGTTGCTAACTTCCATCACTGCGGTATTGAACCAGTTCATGAAAGATTTCGGTGATTTATTGCCTCCTTAGAATAGTCCGAATAGGGACATGACATCTTTTAGTTGTGCAATATGGAGCCTGAACTGATCGAGGAATCTTGTTGCTAATTGGTCAAAGCAAAGATAGATCTCGACAGAAGCCTAGTGAACCATATAGATGATATTCCTTTCAGAAAGATAGGAAAACACCTGCACCGAACAGCTTCAGAGACATTAGATCCATCATGTACCAACTGTACTTATACAAATGGGGTTTTGGATCCTTTGTCCCATCGTACGATGGAATAATTGGCGTTATGAATTTTTCCAAATACTTCTCATTTAAGAATTCATGGGTAAAGGGATCTGACTTGGTGCAGATCCCCATTCATCATCTCTCCTATTTTTACTCTAGTCCATTAATCGTTTGAACATGTCCGCTATGTATGCCTTTGATGTCGGTAATCCTGGAGGCTGTAGTCAATCACTACACTAAGAGTTTGGCTTCGAAAATGGTCTTGGCGAGTGGACTAAAGCCTAAGATCTCCTGTATTTGGGAGAGCCACTCCCGTGCGATCCCGTTGGCTTATAGTTGGCCTAACTGGAGTAGTTTGGACGTTTCTAGCATCATCATATGCATTATCATTCTCTTCCAACTGGTTGTCTTTTTCTCTATCTTCTGAGTCGGAGAGGTCCATAGCTATAACTTCGTGCGGGGTCTTTGCCCCTTGATTCAAGTTTAGAATTGGTTGCCTCACGGTAAGCCGGGTACTCGTATTTCCTTCCACGTTGAGTTCTATGGTTCCTATTGTCACCCTTTTTTGCGGCTGCTTTCTGTTTCTTTTGTTTAGACCAAAAATGGAAGAATTTTCTTGTTGTATAACAGTCGCGGGATCAAGTATAGTTCTTAGAGCATGGTTTGAGTTTAAGATTGAGAGAGCGTTAAGCTTATCCATCAGACCCTTTTGGCTACTTTCCATTTTTTGGTTGATCTCGTCAGCCATCTTATTCAACTCATCCCTAGTAACGACTTCGTGCTGACTAGAGGATGGTCGAGCTAGATTTCCCAAGTTACCACTATTTACTTAAGTTTGTTGAGTACAAATATCTTCTCTAGCTATCACTGCCCATATGGACCTTCCAGCGGTAGTTCTCCTTCTTCCAGGAGCTATTGATTCTAAGCAGTAGATTTTTCAAGCAAAGATTAAGGATCTAACTTCTGGACCTATCTGATCCAAAGAAGATAGCTAGATCAAAACCCTAAGTTCGGTTCTCAATAAAAGCACCAAAATGTTAACCCAAAAAATGGATCAACGCCCTAGTTTGAGTGTGAAAGTACCGGTCCTGTTCTCATAGAGTAATAATATAGATAGCAGACATAAAAAAAGCAGTAAGAGAAAGAAAACAAGAAGATTTTTATATTGGTTCGACTGTTAACAAAGCCTACATCCACTTTATAGTTTTTATTATAGACTAATTGCTATTACAAGGAGTGTTTGATTACAAAAGCTCTAGATTGTCCTTAGCTAGATTGAATCTTCGAAGTTAGAATCCACTAGAGAATCACAATGGACTCCTCTGAAGATCGTTGTAAGGTAGGTGAAGAGTGAAGAAAGGTTCCAACAAAGTTTTAGTAACTAGTCCGGAGAAAATTCCATTTATATTGCATGTGGGATGGTATTTATATAGATCGGAGAGTTATTGGGCCATGCTTGTTCGCCAATTGCTTGCAGATGGATACAGGAAGATGCAGTGGAGCTTAGCTCGCGATCCGAGCCAAAATCATGGATCGCTAGCGATTCATAGCATTAGGTCGAACGTGTGCCAATTACTTAGCCTCTTTTCCCTACTTCACTTAGTTTAGGTGGAGCTTATACTATGATAACGTATGGATCGCTGGCGATCCATAATGTATGGATCGCTGTCAATCCATAGTGTATGGATCGCTAACTATCCATGTAATTATCATATTTTTGGTCTTTGATGTTTGGAATGCTTTCGTTGCCTTGTGTTGATGTTGTTCAAGTAAACTCGTTGCACTTCTCTTTATTTTGATAATGATTTACTTGATAGTCGTATTTAGCCACTGATTGGACTGGATGGATGCTTTTTTGGTTTAGCTAGCTCGAAATCTCGTCAAACTCAGTCACCACTTCTATAATATGGATTGGATCATGATGCAAGAAAATAGATTGAACACTAAGCTATAACTATGGATCGCTGGCGATCCATAGGCATGGTTCGCTAGTGATCCACGTCCTTGGGGAATTTCCTCATCTTCTTTTCATGGCTCTTTTTGGCTGGTTACTCTAGTTCCTTTGGTTGACTTCTGAGCTAGTTTGACTAGACCAAGTTGCTCCAACTTCTCTTGGATCCGCTTGGGTGAAAAACCTGGATAACACATAGTTTTCTTATTTCCCTTGCATTACTATACTTACTGTACGTATCAACACTTTCCAGAAAAGGTTGTTATAACTATCCAGGCTGATGATAGTATTTTGGATTGTAACTCTGAAATGCTATATATCTTAGAATGGCAGTTTGTATTGTCTTTTATTATTATATCTCATCATTCCACTATGAGATTCTACTCACTTTTTTCTTATTCTATTTTTGTTTCTTTTTTTAGTTTACCCTAACAATTGTCTTTATAGCACTTGGATGCTCGACGCATGAATACCGTGGATTTATTAGTGTCGACATTCGAGAGTCAAAAGGTTGGTAATTACATATAGTTATTATCTTTGTATTTTCAAAGTAAAGAGGTTTTATAATGTAAAACATGTTTATCATCAAATTCTAAATTAGTTATTTTCAAGTAACATTTTAAATAGATCTTTGGAACCTATTTATAAGTATTTTTAAAGTATTCATATATATATATATATATATATATATATATATATATAAGTTTTGAAAAAGGAAATTAACAATGATTAAAATTAAAAGCCGACAAAGTAGGCTTATCTATTTGTGAGAGTTAAGATTGATGTTCGAGTAGAGACAGAAGCAACAGTGCTCTGTTCTACCGGCTTCCCTCTTGATTGAGGAATAATTAAGTCAGGAATGTTGGAAATGAGTTAATCATATTGATTTCTTACTTGTTTATGAAATTCATTAATACTATACTTAACACTAAAAGCCGACAAGGTAGACTTTTTTACCTATGAGATTCAAGAATGAAGTGTCTGGGTAAAGCCTTGATATGGAACCAATAGTCTAACTTACCTGACTTCACTCTTGAACGAGGGATAGTATAAGTTGGAATGTCGAAAATGAGTTAACATACGAACCGTGATTTTTATAGGCGGTCGTTTTTAATTAGATAGTCGATTAGTCGACTATCGATCTTAACTAATTATTAACTTGGATCTTTAAAAGAATTTTTTAAAGTTAAGCGTAAGTGGAATGTTTTTGGGTTTGTTGTGACAATGTATTAACAACATGTAACGACTTGAAATCTCACCACTTTAATTTAGGAATATTTAATTAATTTCAAATATTAAAATAACATGTTTTATAGTTAAAATAAAACTCTATTAAATAATAAATATTGATGGTGAAATAGTTTTCAAAATAAGTTTAGAAAAATATTTAGTTTAAAGAAAATTGAAAAAGTGACCTGAATTCGTTTTCCAAATTCTCGACATTTCGTCGGTTAAAAGTAGTTGGAATGTTGTAAACTCTTTTGCATAAATATACACATACAAAAATAAATAAGTTAGCACATGTTATGTATAGGTATAAAAATATACTTAAGTTTAAATGTGTTTAAGTTTCATTTATAAAGAAATAAATAAATGAAAAAGAAAGTGTCACATCAATGGAAACATTTTGGCAACTTAAGTACAAAACATGTTTAAAGCATGTTGTCTCATAGGGTTTTAGGGGTGGGGGACAAGCTTGTAGGCGTTGAAAACATTGAGGAGACAAGGTGTTGAGGTGGAAAAAAGAGAGTGGAGGGTAAAGTACTAAGGTTGTTTTGGTAATTTACTAGTTGCATTTTGAGAGAAATGCGGATTAAGGATCTTAAGGCTAGGATAAACACTAGAGGGGGGTGAATAGTGTTTTAGAGAATTGTTAAATCTTTTTAGTTTTTGTTAATTTAAACACAAATGAATGAAATATTCAGACATAGATATGATCACAGAATCAAACACAAATGCAAATATAAAGTAAAAGCAGTAAAGGAAAGAACACACCGGGTTTTATACTGGTTCGAAGTTACCCTACATCCAGTCCTGCACACAAGTACAAATTTCCTTTCTAAAAACAATCTTTACAATTACAACCTCGATTTCAAGGCAACGAGGTACACCCTCCAGAATCACAATCCTCTGGTTAGAGATACTTGATTTCCTGGGCAACAAGTTCACCCAATTAATTTCCCAAGGCTACAATCACACCTTATCTCGCTTGATTGATTTCCAAGGCCAGAATCACACCTTTTCTTGCTAAGTTGATTACAAAAAGCCTATAACTCTGAATAGCACTGAGGATCTTGTTGAGATAGTGATAGAGAATCAAACTAGAGATAATCTAGTTAGATCCAATGTTGATTTCGGCAGAGTAATGGTAAGACTTTGTATATAGAAATGTGGAAGAAGAAGAGGGGTGAAAAACCAGAAAAACTATATTAAAATTCGTTGAAACCAACCCCTATTTGTAGAGGAACAATAGCCATATCCATTCGTGAAGAGTTATGACGAATAGACACTTCTTTTGAAATTTAAATTTTGAAATCAACTGACACTTGTCGGCATAAGGTACATGAGTATGTCGACATCCCAAAGGGATTTTTGGTGTTTTGATTTTCTTTGAAAATAACCTTTATCTTATATTAAAACTATTTTAAACTTTATAAATATACTTGACTATTATTAAAATGAATAAGTAAATATATAGAATAATATATACAAAATTTTACTATAATTTTATTTTTAAAATCTAAGTATAAATATTTAAAAGTTAAACATATTGTATTTAAAAAATAGTTAAATAACAAGAATAATTTGATTTTAAAATTAAAATTATTTTGAGGCTAAAGTATTTGAAATCAGGATAGATGTTTTTGATGCTTTTAAAAGGAAGGTTTTGAAATCATTTTGAAAATAAGATATAATTTTGAAAAATCATTTTGAATAAAAAGTCAGCGGATATAAAACAATGTTCCACTAGATTTTTCGTAGGATCCATCCTACTTAGGGTTCCATATGTTTAACAGGCTCGAAGTGAATTCCATTCCACGAATAAATTGGATTTTTAGATGCCAGTGCTTTTCTAGGAGTTTTAACAAATTTTCTAAAAAATAATTACTTGAATTCTTGAACTCTTGGTATTCTTGATACTCATGAGTCTTCAATCTTGGTATCTTGATATCTTGAATCTCTATATTGTACAGTCTTCATTCTTATTACCTGCATGGTTAAATCCTGCATATACATATATATCTAAACCTATACTATTAGTATTTATATTTTATAATCTATTCTAAGGTTGTTGTCATCAAAACCATCATCTCATGGACTAACAATCTCCCCCTTTTTGATGATGGCAACTTTTGTTTATAAAATATTACTTCTATCCTAATAACTCCCCCCTAATCTATGCCTAACTACCCTATTTTATTCTTCTCCCCCTTTGTCATCAACAAAAACTAACTCCAAACCATATAACACCAAACTATATAACTCTCCCTCATTCTTGGACTAAAATACCTGCATTAATAAACTTATACAATGTAATATAGAATTAAGAGATAATTATATTAATAGTCACAATAACGAATCAAAGTTATATATATCAATGTATAATTATATATGTTTTGTACAACAAACATCAATCCACACTAAATATCAATCAATATCAAACCAAGCCAAAGCAAATGAAATCAAATCAATCAAAGCAAACAATTCAAACAAAGCAACCAAATAAAATTAAACGTTACGAGGAACTTCCACCTATTCTTCTTCTCCAAAGATAGGGTCTGCCTTAATAGTATCCCAATTTTCGTTATCGTTGGTGAGAGAGACTGGAGGATGTGCTTCGTTATCATCCTTGTGTAGGGAGGAAATCATTCATCGTATTGCATCGAAATGCCTTTCTTGCTCCTTGATCATATGCATTTGACTCAATTCAAAGTGTCGCGTGTTACGAAGAATGAACGAGAGAATATTCTTGAACGAATTAAGAGTTTCTTCAAGATTTTCAGATAAGTTATGAATTACATTAGCCATATTTGGATTTGTGAGAAGAATGAGAGATAGAGTAGATAAGAAATAGTTTTCAGTGATGAATTCTGGAAGAAATAGGTATTTATAGGTGCAGAAATTCGTTTGAAATGAATAGACATGTGGTAGATATTCAAATTTCAAATTCAAAATGAATTGTCATTTCTGATCAGTACATGTCGACATGGTCATAGGGGGTATGTCGATAAGGTGTAGTGAAATTTGATGATCTATTTTGATTTTGTGAATAATTGTGTATATATATATTTATATAATATACTAACAGTTATTCTGGAGATAAGATAAGCTAGATAGCAGAAAGGAAATTCCATTTCATTTCATACCAAGACTATACAACGATTAATCATAAAGAACTACACGAACATTCAAATCAAAATAAACTAAAACAAATACAACGAGATACGATAAGGTAAAACTAGTTAGAGGATGATGATGATAAAGAAAGTCCAAGTTTCTTGCTGACTTTGGAAATGAACTTGTTCATCTTAGATGAAATTTTGTCCATCTTCTTACTAACGGATCGTTTAAGAATCCATTAATTCTCAACAATCGTCTTTTGGTTTTTGAGAAGGGTTTTGTTTGATGGATTAGGAGGATAGTCATGCTTTCCAAAGACGTTTCACCTTCTTCTTCTTCTTCAATTTCCATTTCATCCCCTTCTTCTACTTCTTCCTCTTCCTCTTCTTCCATTTCCTCATGAGCCAAACGCTCTTCCTTTTCGTCAAGAGTCTCATAAGCTTGAAAAACAAATGGAATTTTCATAAGTGAAATGTTGGAATGATTGAAAACTTTTCTAGAAACAAATTCTTCGCCTTTGAAATCCACTCCAAAATAGTTAAAAATCCGAGTGAGATAAATTCCATGATATAAAGTGTTCTCGCTCATTTCAAGATTTTTACGACGAAGTTCATCCAAAATAACTTGCACCCAATTAATGTCATAATTTTCAAAAATAGTAAAAAGTGCTTTGCAAACTTTTGAAGTAGGATTGTTAAAATTCCCCGATCTTGGGTCAACGTATGTTGCAAAAGAAGATTGACAATTCTTGCTTTTGTCGAAAATTTTGCTTTTTGAATTCGAAATTATCATTCCCTTTGAAAATGTGATAAAATGTCTCACGATCATTTTCATCGATTTTAAAATTAGAAAGATCCATTCCCATTCTTTGGCAATTGAGAATGGTACCCAAAAATCACAATTCAAAACAATTCTAGTGCCTTTTGACACTACTACAAATTTCATCCTCATTTCCATTATAAAATCCACGGTTTAAATTTGCATAGAAAATTTTGACAAGGTTTGGATAGCAAACAAAATCATTTTGAGAAGCATCAACAAGACTAAGAATTTGATTGTTTGCAAAAAGAGAATCAATTTCATAAGAAGAAAAATCTTGAAAGATAGCAAGCTTTCCGGGATGGACTTTGGCATAATTAACATAATTGATATGTGCATTTATTGCCTCCGGATCATTGAAGAGTTGCTCTTTTATCTTTCTGGAAATTCTCATGGTGGAGGGGTTGTTTGAAGAAGCCATTGAAGTAGAGAGTAGAGAGCTTGAAGTTTTGAAGAGAGAGTTTGAATTTGAAAATGAGAGTGAAAAGATATGATAAAAGATAGTAATAAATAGATTCTCAAAGGACATATTCTCTGGTCAAAAGGTAGCTTTTCAGAGAATTGAATGAAGTGAAAAGGTGGAGGGAAATTCAAACATTTGAATTCAAATTTTGAAATTCAAATTCTGGTACCCATGTCGACATCATGGTAGGGATCATGTCGACATGCGCTAGTGAATTTTTATGATTTATTTTTCCTAAGTTCTCTAATAAATATATATATACTTTATTATTTTTAATGTCTATATATTTCTGAAATATTATTGGACTTATAGTATATTTCAGAGAGTATTATTATACTATTAAAAATAATAATAAAATAATAATAAAAAATAGAAAATAAATTTTAAAATTCAAACAACACACCAATTCAAAATCAATCAATCAAACAATTAAGCATCTAATTCTATGCAAGCAATTTCAACCAATTATATTATAAATGTGTACCTTTTTCTGAGCCCGTTTCTCTGAATTCGTCGGAGTCGTGAATTGCCGTGAACTGCCGTGAAACACAAATTTGAATTATCTGTTTTCTGATCATCATCACTTGAGGACAAGTCTGAATCATCTAGAGTAGCAGTAAATGCACACTTCCATTTCTTTGTTGGATCATTGTTCAAAGGAGGATTCTGTCTTTCTGGATACTGACAGTCTCTTTTGATGTGGCCTGGTGCATCACAGTTGAAACATTTGACATTATTTGGCACTACATTCTGATTTCCAGAGTTCTTATAGTCGTTTCTCTTGAGATTATTCATCTTTCTGTATTTCAGGAATTTCCTAAAATTTCTGGTCATAAAGGCATCTCTTCATCATTATCACTGTTTGAGTCTGATCCATCGGTCAATGCATTGAATGCCACTGATTTCTTTTCAGATGCTTCGCTTTCTCTTCTCCCGATCATCGACTTCAAATGACATTAGATTTCCAATTAAACCTTCTATCTTTAAGATACTGCTGTCATTTGCCTCTTTGATCGCAAGTGTCTTTTGATCCCATTCTGGAGTAAGAGAATTTAAAAAAATTCCGACTTGATCTTCTTCAGAAAATTCCTTTCCCAAGGATATTAGAGAATGCACAATATCCTAAAATCTACTATACATATCTGAAATAGACTCATTAGGATTCATTTTAAATAATTGAAATTGAATTGTCAGTATGGAAATTTTGGTCTGTTTAACTTTGCTTGTTCCTTCGTGAGTAACTTGCAAAGTTTTCCAGATTTCATATGCAGACTTACAAACTAACACTTTATTGAATTCATTTCTATCTAGTGAACAAAACAGAATATTCATTGCTTTAGAATTATTTTGTGCAACAGTCTTTTGCTCAACGGTCGAATGTGCAAAATCAGTTGTGGGTTCAGAATATTCAGCTTGTGTGATATTCCAAATGTCTAATCCTATAGATTGTAAATATATTTTCATCCTACATGCCCAATATGCATAGTTACTGCCATTAAAAAGTGGTGTTATGACAGTAGACTGACCTTCTACAAATGAACTAGTGACAGGGATACTAGTGTTAGCAACAATACCAGTGTTGGTAGCCATTTTGAATTTTTTTTTTCAAAAACCAGATTATGAAACTTTGAAAACCTTGCTCCGATACCAAATGTGAGATATGCGGATTAAGGATCTTAAGGCTAGGATAAACACTAGAGGGGGCGAATAGTTTTAAAGGATTGTTAAATCTTTTTAGTTTTTGTTAATTTAAACACAAATGAATGCAATATTCAGACACAGATATGATCACAGAATCAAACACAAATGCAAATATAAAGTAAAAGCAGTAAAGGAAAGAACACACCGGATTTTATACTGGTTCGGAGTTACCCTACGTCCAGTCCCGCACACAAGTACGGATTTCCTTTCAAAAAACAATCTTTACAATTACACCCTCGATTTCAAGGCTACAAGGTACACCCTCCAGAATCACAATCCACTGGGTAGAGATACTTGATTTCCTGGGCAACAAGTTCACCCAATTGATTTCCCAAGGCTACAATCACGCCTTATCTCGCTTGATTGATTTCTTAGGCCACAATCGCACCTTTTCTCGCTAAGTTGATTACAAAAAGCCTATAATTCTGAATAGCACTGAGGATCTTGTTTAGATAGTGATAGAGAATCAAACCAGAGATAATCTAGTTAGATCCAATGTTGATTTCGACAGAGTAATGGTAAGAATTTTTATATAGAAATGTGGAAGAAGAAGAGGAGAAGTGAAAAACCAGAAAAACTATATTAAAATTCGTTGAAACCAACCCCTATTTATAGAGGAACAACAGCCATGTCCATTCGTGAAGAGTTATGACGAATAGACACTTCTTTTGAAATTTAAATTTTGAACTCAACTGACACCATGTCGACATAGGGTACATGAGTATGTCGACATCCCAAAGGGATTTTTGATGTTTTGATTTTCTTTGAAAATAACATTTATCTTATATTAAAACTACTTTAAACTTTATAAATATACTTGACTATTTTTAAAATGCATAAGTAAATATATAGAATAATATATACAAAATTTTACTATAATTTCATATTTCAAATCTAAATATAAATATTTAAAAGTTAAATATATTATATTTAAAAAATAGTTTAAAAATAAGAATAATTTGATTTTGAAATTAAAGATTATTTTGAGGCTAAAAGTATTCGAAATCAGGATAGATGTTTTTGATGCTTGTAAAAGGAAGGTTTCGAAATCATTTTGAATAAAAAGTTAGCGGGTACAAAACAATGTTCCACTAGATTTTTCGTAGGTTCCATCCTACTTAGGGTTCCATCCCTTTAACAGGCTCGAAGTGGATTCCGTTCCACGAATAAATTGGATTTTAAGATGCCGGTGCTTTTCTAGGAGTTTTAACAAATTTTCTAAAAAATAAATTACTTGAATTCTTGAACTCTCGACATTCTTGATACTCATGAGTCTTCAATCTTGATATCTTGAATCTTTATACTATATAGTCTTCATTCTTATTACCTGCATGGTTAAATCCTGCATATATATATATATATATATCTAAACTTATACTGTTAGTATCTATATTTTATAATCTATTCTAAGGTTGTTGTCATCAAAATCATCATCTCACGGACAAACACATTTTACATAAAAAAATTCTTCCTAATTTTCCTTTTAATTTTATCTTTTCCATTCTTATTTTCAAAAGCTGTTCTAAGCTTATTAAGCGCTTCCTTGGCTTCCAACAGAAAATTAAAAAAAAACATTGTTTCATTCAATTTTAATAATCCAAAAACTTGTTTAAACCTCTCCTTTCTTCATTTACAACTCCTCTTTGCATAAACATGCCTATATCGCCTTGGTTCAACCATGGCCAAGCCCATTCCCTATCATGGTTGCACCCTTTTCCACCCTAAGGCCTATAAAATCTTCATTTTTCCAAAAGCACAGCAAAGAGCTTGGTCATATGCAAGTGGTAGTTGAAATTCTAGTTTGTTTGGATAGATTTTAGATGAGTAAAATCTCACCTTGTGACCTAAAAGTTCTTAACTTTAATATTATTTATTTTCGTAGTTGATAATTTCCTGTTTTAAATATATGGAAATGACATGGTTTTTGGCTCGGTTTATTCTTCGAAAAGATGACATCGTGGGTACTTAGTAAGCTATTTGAAAACTAGTTGAAAAGGTTTAAGTTAGTGATATAAGTTATGTTCTCTTCATGTTATGAATATTATTTTCTCTTGTATATTTTTCATACTTATATTATGTGACGTGATGCTTGGATGAAATTCAATATTACATTACAATAGCTATCGAAGTGTTCGAATAGAGACTATGCTATATTGGCACATTTGGAAAATACTATCTTTTCAAAAATCTTTTGGTTTATTCTCGAGCTTGGGTTTATTTTACAATGTTAATTAAGTTTTTGAATAATGATGAGTTTAAAATTAATTAACCATTTTAATAATGATTTTTAAACTTAATTAATCATTTAATTAATGAGGATTAAGGTTAATTAATTAGCTTAATAACGATGAGTTTAATTTAATTAATTACTTTGTTAATGTTTTTTAAAATTAATTAATTATTTCATCTAATGGTTTTTATGATTAATTAATCATTTAATAATGATGGATTAATGTTAATTAATCATTTTAATTAATATTGTTTAAAAATAATTAACCTTTTTTAATTGATGACTTTTATAGTTAATTAATTAGTTTAAATTTAATTAATATTTTCTTTAATAATATTTTAAATTAAATCATTATTTCTAAATAATGATTTTAATTTTTATCAATTAATTTAATTAACCATATCTAAAATTTATTAATAAATTAATCAAGGATGTTTGTAAAAATAATTAATTATTTTTAATTAAGGATATTTTGAAATTAATTAATCAAATTAATTAACGAAGTTTAAAAATAAGTAATCATTCTTACTAATGATTGTTAAAGATAATTAATAAATTCAATAAGGATGTTTTAAGTTATTAAATCCTTTTTAAATGCTGTTTTAAAGTTAATGAACCATTTTAACAAAGCTCTTTAAACTCAATACTTTTAATGTGAAGCCCAAGCACGAAATCGGTTCTAAAAAGTAAATTGATTTGTAAGATAGGGATCTCTTGTCTATGCTATTAAGTTAGCTTAGTAAATGAATGATTTCATAAATGATATATGATTAGGAGAATAAATTTCCATTCTACTATAACTTAAATGAATAGATTATTTTAGACCTTTGTTTAGAAAAATAAAACACCGTTCTACTATCATTTGACTAGAGAAAAATAAATGACATCTGTTTAGAAGACTAAACCCCACTTTGCTATAGTTAAATTAAGTAGATTATTGAGAAGTCCATTTAACAGAATAAATCCCCGTTGTAATGACCGTTTTTTTATCATTAAAAATCGACACCGATACATCCATTGTATTCACATGTCGAACATCCAAGTGAAAGAAAGAAAGATTGTTGGGGTGAAGAAAGAAAAGAAAGAACATAAGAAGAAACTAAGAACATAGAATCACATAATGGAATGATTAATATAAAGTATGAAATAAATCTTTACACAAGAAACAAAACAATAATATATATAGACATCAATTAGAGTATACTAACTAAAAGTCAGCCTGGATAGTTATAACAACCTGTCCTCACAATTTGGTAAATACAATAAACAGATCCAAAAACACTAAAGAACGGAAGAATATAAGATACTTGAATACGTCCCGGCCATCCAGCTTGTCTTCTAAACTCCAAAAGCACCTAAGGCTAAATCTAGGAAATATGCTCGGTCTGACCTGAGCATTATAGAAGAACAATGCCCGGGTCTGTCTTGTAAAACAATCGTGAGAAACCCAATCAAATAGATTCTTAAAGTTTAAATAAACCTTTTGAAATAAAGGTATTTTGTAAGATCACTCCACAGAAAAACATAGATGAGTTTTTACCTTACGGTAACAAAAACCTTTTACGCTAGAAATCTAGTTATATTATAATAATGTCTAAGGGTGAAAATAATAATAATTAAGTAGTTATGATGCTTGTGAATGTACATAAAAATAATACTAGATGTGTAACGATCCCAATTTTGAATTAAGTTTAAACTAATAGTTAATGTGAATTTTTGAATAAATTTTGGAATAAATTTGAATTTGAAATACATATATATGAGTAAATTTGGATTTGAATTTAGAATTTGAATTTGCATATAGAATTTGTATTTGAATTTAAAATTTAGATAAATGACTTAGAAAAAATGATTTGGGTTTAAAAATATTATCTATGTAAATTTATTTAATGGGAAGTTAGTTTTAAAAGCATTTTCTTTTAAATAATATATATATGAATAATGCAAGGCAAATATGATATCTATGTACATATAAAATAAAATATAAAATATGCAAATGAATGTAATATAGATAATAATGTTTAAAATGGAATAAATTTTATCAATACAAAATACAAGTATAAAATATAATTATAAAACATGTTAATATGAATTAAAGGTTTAATAGTTAAACTTTAAAACAAAGAAATAAAAAGAAAATATAGGTATTTATAATAGAAATAGAAACAAATATAGGCAATGTAATAAAACAAAAATATATATATGAAGATAAGTGTAGACTTGGGATAGTAAGACAAAAGAAAATATAAATATCTATGTAAGCTTGGAAGAGAAGACAATATCAATTAATGTTAGGATCTTTAGCACACAAAATAAATCTCATTTCAGCCGAAATAACTGAAATCATCTCAGCCTCCTTAGCACACAAAATAGGTTTATATTAGCCACCAAAACAAGAAAAATCCTTGACCATTGTACAAGCAAAATAATATCACCATGTAAACTCTTTCCTATATATCAACATCTTTATCTCAGTTTCATTCATTCCAAGCCGAGGAAATCTAAAGTAAGCATCATCTATAATTTAAATAAAAATTCAACTTTAAAACATCAATGCAAATCAATGAAAACCAGAGATCAAGAGAAGGGATTCAACTAGGAAAAATTCAAGCTTTGTTCTTTCTTTTAAAACAACTGTGAGTAACATTCTTTTTAAAACTTCAAATATGAACCTGTTGAATATTCATCTATGAACGATTTATGTTTAATATGTGTTCTTGGGTATTTTCATTGTTTCAACTCTATGTGTATATATCTTTATCTTTGATAGTGCTGAAGTATTCAACTTTCTCTCTGTTTAGCTCACAGGGTATAGGATAACCAAGAAAATTCAATTTCTTATCATCTACTTAGTATTAGGTTTTGAATGTAAAAGCAAATATGTGTATATAGGTAGGAACTATGATTTAAAAATAGTTTCAAGAAAAAAAATTATATATATAGTATGAACAAATTTGGTTTTTACAGTGCAAATCCAAATTTTGAAATAATTCGACCATGATGAATTGAAGATTCAATTACATATCTAGAATCTTTACTTAAAAATATGATTTTTGAGATTTGTATGGTCATTGTTAGTTGCGTAGTTTGAGAGCAGTTTTGGGATGATCGAAAATTGAATTTCGATCGATTTTAGGCGGCCGAAGGAGTTTTGGGAGTCGGGATTTCGCGTGGAGGTGGAGGAGCCTATGATGGTGTTGGGAAAATTAGCTGGAGTTGTTCCAATTCGACGGGGTGGCGGCGACGAACGCTTAAAGTTTCTGAACCTAGTTTTGTAAGGTCAGGAAATTTTGATTCAATCATTATCCATGTGTGATCGAGTTGCTCGTGCTTTTGGGTGATGGTAGGAGGAGCGATGATGAGTAGATGGCCGGAGTTCCAGAGTTTTTGGTCGTCGAGGTTGTGCGAACGACGTGATTTCCAGGTTTAGTAGGAGTTCCTGGTTTTGTTTCCCGGTATCGATTTTGGCACTCGATTTTGATTCTGTGGAAATGGAGGAGTTCTAGTGATTGGTAGTTGGTTGGTGGAAGATCGTCGACTTGCTTGACGATGTGATGACGACCGGAGATGCTCGTCGGCATCGTGCACGTGCACCGTGCATTGTTCTAGAATCTGGAAGTTTGCTTAGCATTGAGTTTAAGCAGGGATGAATTTTCGTTTTTGACTCGAGCAGTTCTAGTGTTTTACTCGAAGTATTTTGCATCTTTGCTCGAGACAGTGGGGTGTTGAACTCGAAGCACAATAGGTTTGCCTCGAAATTTTATTTTGTTACAGGTTTTTACTGAGACATGTTTGTTCTATTTTTAAATTTAAAAAAAAATAAGTTTCAAATATAAATCAAAGTTTTAGACTAAGTTTTAAACTTAAGTTTAAACCTAAATTCAAGATAGTTTGAACCTTAATTTTGAAATGATTTAAGTTTTGAAATTTACATTGGTTTTTAACAACGTTTTCTAATATCTTAATTAATATTTTAATCAAGTAGATAATTTAAGTTAAGTAATATTAAAGTTTTCAAACTAGCAATAATTTGTTTTCAAAGTTAAGGAAGTTTTTAAAATGTTAATTAAGTTAATCATTATTATTACTTAATTATTTTGGAAAGTAATTAACAATGATTAATTTATAATGGTAAGTCAAGATTGGTCAATTTATTTATAATTGTAATTAATCAGGGGTTCATCAATTTGTAATTAATTAATTGGTAAATTAATAATTAAGTGTCTAAATTATTTGTAATTAATAATTGTTAATGATAATTAACTACGAAGATGGTTAATTAAAGATTATTTTATGATAAGTTAGTGATTAATGAAGGGATAATCACTTATTGTAAGTAATTAAGAATAATTAATTAAATGATAATTAATTAGGGGTTGATAAATTTGTTAATGAATTAATTAAGGGAAATAAATTAAAGGATAATTGAATTAATTAAAGGTTAATTATTTAATAATTAAAAGTTGATTAATTTAATTAATAAATGATTAAAGGACGATTAATCAAATGATTTGAAATCAATTAAAGTTAATTAACCATGATTTATGATCTATCTGATTTAAGTTAATCAGATAATTAATTGAGTTTACATATAGATGTTTGAATTCTATTGATTGTCGAACTGTTTGATATTTCTGATATGTCGTGCTTTGTGCTATGAATTGTTTTGGTATGATCTGTGATGAATGTAATTTATTATCTGTGATAAATTTATATTATTTATCTATGAATCTGTGAATGAACGATAAGCGTTATAGATTATACCGCTTATCAATATCGATATGCTTAAATATGTGATGTGATGATTGATGATGTTGCACTGTTTTGTAAAATCCCCTGGACCACACTTATATACACTCAAATATGGATTGCACGAGAAAATCCGCTAACTCACAGATTTTTAACAATTTTAAAAAAGTGAATTCTTGAATCCAAAATAGTTTTGGAATTGGAATTGAAAACTTTTGGAATGAGTTTCAAAAATAAAAGTTATTTTGAATAACTTAATAAAACTTCAAATTTAAATAATTTGATTTAAATTTGAATTCAATATTTGAAGTTGAATTCAATAATTTGGAAATTTTGGTTTAAAAAGGATTATACAAGTTATAAAGATGTTTATATGGGTTTTTAACCATTTAAAAAGGTAGGGTTTTTGAAGTTTAAATTTAAACCCAAGAGTTATACTTGAATGGTTTTAACTTATGTAAATTGTAATCAATTTTTCCCAAAACGAGAACTATTTGTTTCAAGTAATAATAGCTTTCATAAAAGGAAAGGACTTCCAATCTATATTGAAAAAATTTAGATTTGAAATGAAATTGTAAATAGTTTGGAAAAACTATGAATTAACCTTTGTGAAGACGATTAAATCTTGTTTTGAAATCAAGGAGGATTTTAAATAGTATATCTTCCGTATACAAGATTTGAATTAGAATTTGCAAGTTATGAATTAAATCTTTAATTGAAAGATAGGATGAGTTAATCCAATTTGAAGTGGAATTGTTTTGGGAAGCCGTAAATAAATCTTTGTGAAACTGGGTGAACTTTGTGAAATAAATCTTTTATTTAAAAAACTTAAAATGGTAATTTGTTTAGACTGTTTGAAAGAAAAGTTTGGATAATAAGTTGTGACTTATCCGAAATCCCATATCAATATGTTTTTAAATATTATGCTCATTATTCGGTTTAGCCGGGAGAGGACCTTTGTGTCATATAACCCATTCCGAATAATGATACGTCGATATGGATAGCATTTGAAGACCGGTGGTGAAGACCGAGTATTTTCGAAAACGAAGGGATAACCCGTCGATTGTCTCTACACTGAGTCACATTGGTATAGAGATTTCCTAAGTGATGGGAAGTCCGATCGGGATTGTGAATACCCGGATTTGCAAGGGCTTCTTCGGAAGTGCCTTCGGTTCTGTTCGAACCCGGAACAGACTTGTATGGATGTGTGTTTGACATTACACTTTGAGATGTAAAGCTGGTCTCTATCAAATACATTTCTGTTGGTGGCGGAGATTTATTCTCTTAGCTTAACACCCTTCTTTGAGACGTATGGGCTCGGAGGTTATGTAGTTGATGGTTATTTGTGATACATTCCCAATTTGGTAATGTGGCATGCTAAGTGCTGCTGTGTGTTGATGATCATTTGGTGATCATTTGTGATCGAAGCATGGCTTTGTGAAAAAGCATAGCTTTGTGGACGAGACTTAATCGAGCCTCACAACCCGGTAATGGTCGAAACAGGAATCATGGCAGCAAGGTTATTTAGGGGTGGCTCCTCCTGAGGGTATGACCATTTCCTTCTGGATAAAAAGTTATATCATGGTATGGAGCCCAGATATTTAATTATGTTGATTTTTTTTATGAAAGTTGGTATCATAGTATGGAGCCCAGATACTTTACTGTGTGATTGTTGGATTGAGGGCCCTCGGATAAAGGTCGGTAACGACCGGGGGATGGCATGCTCGTGTCAGTTGTTGCCTAGTTACAGAGGTAACCCGGCCTTGTGTAGCAGAGAGCTGGTTAAGTTCTTGGGGGCGTCCCTCCAAAGGCGTTCCAATTCACATGGGAAGTTCCTTTGCCCGACCATTTGTTGGAAATCCAATCAAATAATACGAGCCTTGCATGGTTTTAGTTGTATTACCTGCCATCTACTTATGGTGGTGCCCCACTGTTTGGATGGTAGTTATAGTAGGCATACAATAATGGTTGTATGCTGGCTAAGATTAATATTATACTTTCGAAATATTTTCTGCACTATGCACTAATAATAATAATATTAAAATTGGGTTTCACGTATCAAGCATGTTTGACTGTCATAAGGAGAAATCTCCTCCAAGTTTGCACTTGCATTGTGTATGTGGCGGGAGGCCTTATGGTTGTTTCATTTTCCAAAAAAAAAGGCATTGCGGATTTCAATTTAAATTCTTTTGTTGTTTTAAAAGATAAAAGCTATTTTTTTTTCTCACACCAGTCCCATGACTGACCTAGAGTTTATTGTTCCTTTCCTAAACTCTGGGTGCCCACAATTTTCCACATGTGCAGTCTAGAGTCGGGTTTTTCAGATAGTCGAATAGTAGGAATTGGTTCGATAGCCTTCGAAGCCTTTTGGATTTGTGGATCGCATTTTCTACACTTCAGCATTCGCGGCTAACCTTGCTTAGCTTGGTGCAACTTGATGGTTGTTCGAGCGATCTTTAGTTTGGAGTTGGATTATTCGGAGTTTGGCATTGAAGATATTCTTTTCCGCTGCTATTTCTTGTATCTCTGATAGTATTGATATCCATTGTGTCATTCTATTGTATCATCATTGTATCTAATATTGTATCAAATGTTGTATATAATATTTTTCATTTTCTTCCGCTGTGTTGTACTTGATGTGTTATAAGCTCCGACGAACCAGATTTGACGTTTGGATCTACGGCATTGGAATATGAGTGTCGTATTCGGTGCTGATTTTCGAAGGTCGAGTCTGGATCGTTTCATTTGGTATCAGAGCTAAAGGTTAAAACTTTAGCTCAGGAATATAACACATTAAGTAGCTCATTAGAGATAGGGTGAAGTATACCTTAGAATGAGTATCCCTAAGATATCCGTTCGAATGCCTCAGTAAATTCTCTTACTACCCACTGATAGTGAGTATGAGTGCGAGAAGAGGATGAGATAGGGGACATGGGAGTACCAGTACAAATGGTCAATACCTTGCAACAACGGAAACATTCTTTCCCTATCAATCTTCTTTTGATTCGATTTCAATTCTTTGATTGGCTTTTTGACAGCTCGAGGGAGAAGCTTTGGTGTGATGGTGGCCCTTATAAATCATGTAAATAAGTTTCTATTTCGTATTCTTTTCGTTAAATTTCTATCAGCTTTCCGTCTTTAACCTCAGTGAATTTGAAATTCTATTTGAAATAAATGGGTAAATTAAATATAAAATTGAATATGAAGATTTGTATCGATAAAGCAATTTTGAATATAACCAAATTTGAAAATTCTATTGTAATTTCTTGTGAATATCGAAGTCCGAAGAGGGACAAGTTATATATACTTTGGGTATTCCGACTTGAGTTTGGAATCCATATCTAGTATTTGAGAGTTATGGAAAATTAAATCCATTTATCTTTTGTTTGGGTCTTGATATATTCTACGAACGGTTAGTTATCCTTCGGACTAACCAGTGCCTTGCGTATTTCGTAGATTTGCTGACCCGACTATCCTGTGTAGTATTTAATGAGTTTGTTCTCATATTTGTGATATTCTGATTTGGTGAGCCAAAATGTAGAATAGATATCCAGTTTGACCTGGAAAACTATTTCTCTGTCTTGGTGAATGTATCTTTGTTATTTCCGTGCCTACAAATTTCGGGCACGAAATTTTTTTTAAGGGGGCAATCTGTAACGATCCCAATTTTGAATTAAGTTTAAATTAATAGTTAATGTGAATTTTTGAATAAATTTTGGAATAAATTTGAATTTGAAATACATATATATGAGTAAATTTGGATTTGAGTTTAGAATTTGAATTTGAATATAGAATTTGTATTTGAATTTAAAATTTAGATAAATGACTTAGAAAAAATGATTTGGGTTTAAAAATATTATCTATGTAAATTTATTTAATTAGAAGTTAGTTTTAAAAGCATTTTCTTTTAAATAATATATATATGAATAATGCAAGGCAAATACAATATCTATGTACATATAAAATAAAATATAAAATATGCAAATGAATGTAATATAGATAATAATGTTTAAAATGGAATAAATTTTATCAATACAAAGTACAAGTATAAAATATAATTATAAAACATGTTAATATGAATTAAAGGTTTGATAGTTAAACTTCAAAACAAAGAAATAAAAAGAAAATATAGGTATTTATAATAGAAATAGAAACAAATGTAGGCAAGGTAATAAAATAAAAATTTATATACAAAGATAAGTGTAGACTTGGGATAGTAAGACAAAAGAAAATATAAATATCTATGTAAGCTTGGAAGAGAAGGCAATAGCAATTAATGTTAGGATCTTTAGCACACAAAATAAATCTCATTTCAGCCGAAATAACTGAAATCATCTTAGCCTCCTTAGCACACAAAATAGGTTTATATTAGCCACTAAAACAAGAAAAATCTCTGACCATTGTACAAGCAAAATAATATCACCCTGTAAACTCTTTCCTATATATCAACATCTTCATCTCAGTTTCATTCATTCCAAGCTGAGGAAATCTAAAGTAAGCACCATCTATAATTTAAACAAAAATTCAACTTTAAAACAACAATACAAATCAATGAAAACCAGAGATCAAGAGAAGGGATTCAGCTAGGAAAAATTCAAGCTCTGTTCTTTATTTTGAAACAATCTGTCTACAAGAGGTTAATCGCCTCTGCAAAGGAAAGAGGGGGTGCCTCTGCATGCAAGTGGGCCAAGGGATCCATCGGTTGATAGGGTTGTTGGAACTCATCAAATTTTTGGTCCATAGGGTCAGTAATGACAACTGCCCTTTTTGTCTCCTTTCCTTTATCTTTTTTTTCTAGTAGTAGGAACTACCGCTCCTCTCTTATCTGTCTTCTCCTATTGTTTGTAAATTTCCAATCGGATAAAGGAAAAGGTAAAAGACGGGGAGATTTGGAGGGATGGATCGAAGTTCGAGATTTTGATTTACTGTTAGTGAGTTGGATCTTTATTGTGAACTATACTTGGGGTCCTAGTTATTTTTGTCCCCAATCGGGCGGTAGTGAATAGTCTCCCTAGTTTCAGCTCCGTAGTTGGTTGCCCAACATTTTCATTTGGGGTAAATAAAGACACGTCCATTTTAACATCCTTGGGAGATGCTTTTGGCTCCAGCTATTTCACTTTAGACAACAGGTTTTTTCTTTTCGAACTCAAGCTACCTACAATTGCAATATATAAAGGGTTAGAATCAAAATAGACACTCAAAGGATGCATAACTGTGGCATGAGCATGCAGTTATGTGAGTGTGTGTGTGTAAGAGTGCATAACATCTAAATGTACCCTTGTGGTCCTCATGGGTCTCCAACTGATGTTGGATTTCTGTTATTGATGTAGAATCCTCGTAAATGATCCCTAGCTTCAAATCCTTAAGATAGTTAGAAATGGAAATGTATTCGAGAACGAAAGTTCCTTCCTCCTCCTCCTCTGATCCAAAAACACGACATAAGGTTTCCTGCACCTCTAAATTAAGTGAACTGTCAAATCTGATATGTTTGGACGAATGCGCATCTCTACGATCTAAGGCGGTATGATCGATGTCAATGAGAATGAGAGCCTGCCTCTTCTACTGTCTTTGTACAGATGCTATCATCATCCAATTCCTATAATCTCCTAAGCCGACCACTTTTATGAGGTTCAATCCTAAAAGAGCCTAACTTCGGTTCCTCCAAACCTATAAGAATAGTAGGGGCATCCCTGGATGGATTCATAGTCAAGATGGCACCGAAAATGGAAGGCTGAGAGGATGGAGCGTCACTTGTCTTATTAATGGATGATTTTTTTCCTTTCTTCTAATTAATGGGCTTATAAGTGGATGGTTTCCAACCTTTATCGATTGAGTAACTAGTAGATAATGACCCGAGCTGCCTTAGATTATCGTTAGTAACCAAATGAGAAACCTTCGAGAATTCCTTTGAATCATCCTCAGTTGTTGCTCTCACCACAGCTGGAAAAGAAGCCTAAATAGAGGGAGAGTTAGTATTTAGCATAGGACTTCAAAAGAAGACAACAAATGTAGAAACAAATAGGTAAAAGAAAGAAACTCACATCTAGAATGCCATTGGTGGAAGCATAGAGAGTCATCTCGGATGAATTACTCATGCTTGAATATACTATATTTAGAGTACGCATTCTCGAACGGCTAAAAATTTCTCTTTGCTTCTAGATAGATAAAGGAAGAACCTTCAATTTTTCTCTTTATATCACAAAGGAACCTAATTTGATGATGAGCAAGGGCACATACCTTCATGAAAATAGCAGATAGGCTGGTCAGGATAGTATAGCCATTAGGATGCAATTGGAACAGAGCGATCTTCAAGTACACAACGAAGCCTATGATGTATTGAGGGAAGGAAGTAGTGTGCCAACTACACAGTGACATCGAGAGTATCCTTCTAGTGGAGCATGTGCCCGCTGTTCGGGAGAAGGCAAAAAGATACCTCTTTGGGGATACCATGAGTCACCACGATAACATCCAGCTACTTAGAATTCAAGATGGAAGGCTTGGAGTCGATAAGATCCGCCAATTGTTAGGATGGTCCATATCCATACACGAGAGAATGAGTGGAACTAAGTTGATTAGAGTGATGCCCTAACAGCGTGGGATCCAAAGCTGCAAATAAAGAGGGACCTTGATCTTTGGAGGTCGTTTGTGAGCGTGTCTTGCAACGGTCTGACATACCTATTTGATATAATAGCCCATCTAACATATTATCATAAAAGAGTAAAAGTATTCCTTTTTACATATGGGCGTGTACATATGCATTAAAAAAGAACTAAGACAAGATTAACATAGGCATTTAAACACCAGTGAAAAGTGTTCCAAATTCGTACTTTACTTGGTAAATCCCATGCAAAGTCCTGCCCAATGACCAAAACTAGAATAATAAGTAGAGATTGACAAATGACCAACCTCTACTATACCTTAAGGCTGAACTCAGTAATAACCATACCCTACACTTTGATCGAAAGGTTCTACTGATCCAAAGTGGTTAAACAATCCTCCAAATTCCTGTGTTCAATCGGAACCGAACAAGCTAAGACCCCAAACCCTAATTTAACTGCCAAGGAAATCCCAAATCATGGCATACACACCAATAAAGTAGATGAAAAGATGTGTATAAATGCTTAATATATTGTGCGATGATCTTGGTGGGAGATTACATTGAATTGGAGGCATTTGGAGCAAAGATCGGCACTTCAGCTTGAGGGAGGTGAACGGTTTTGAAATGTTGGGGAAAGTAGAAAAATGAAATAACTTGTTCGATGAGAGGAGGCACTGGAGCTTATATAGCAACGAGGTCATGCCCGGTGTCGAATCAACAGCATTCCAAACCAACAACATGCCGAACTAACCCTAACCACTAAGCAAGAAACATGCCGAACCAAGATGGAAAGAAAGTTAGAGACGTACATCTATTGTTGCAATCATAGAGCATTCAACAAAGACCACCTCTTAATCTATGAACGGAGCTTTGGAGAGCAAGTGTTATGGGAAATTTTTCCCATGAGACCAAGTGCAAAGATAAGCTTTGCCAAGAGGAAACAAAGGCATAGGAAGGGTTCAGCAAGGAAGAACTCCCCTATTTGGCACCATTGATGCCAAATAGGAAATCCTATTCGGAACCCAAAGGTGCCGAACAAGAAATCATATTCGATATTCAAGCTAGCGAACATGAAATCCTGTTCGGTAGGCTAGGTGTCGGATATGAGGGGTTGCGTATGGGGACTTGACCAAAAGGTGTAGGAGATGCCGAACCAATTAAAGCTGAACCGAGGGGTGCAGGAATTTGGCCAGCAATATGGCCATGTGAATTCTAGCTGAACCACACAAGCTATATATGAAATGAAATCTAAGTATATTTGAAAATTGGTAATCATATCTTTTGTAGAAAAAAAATATCCAATTTGGGTGAGCTATGTATAGAAATTTATTAATTTACCAAATTAACCACACCATCTCTTCACCCTTATAGTTATCTAAGCATCTGTCATACATCGAGACAATTTTTTGAGTTTCAAGACTCTACGCTGCAGCAACAACTGGACCGAGCCTTCGGAACCTATATTCAATCATAAATTATTTTATTTCACATCAAAACTCTTGTAAAAACTGAAATATAAGAAGAGGAATAAATATAAATAGTGGATGTAGGCCCATTACGGTTGAACCACTATAAATTTGTGTGTCATTTACTTTCTTTGCATTCATACTCTATCGAATCCATTGTTGTTGATTCAATTGGAGGTGTTTGTCCATTTTTTGTGCAAACACCGGTTCTATTCAACACCTTTTTGTAGCTCTCTAATATCAACCACAAGTTTCAATTTAAATATTTGTTCTTTTCTTCCTGTCATATGGACCAAATATTTAAATAAAATATGTAACTGATATTAGAGGGCTACAAATGGTGCTAAATAGAAGGGCCAATTGATCCTAGCTGTAACACCACATATTTTTAGTAACATTATTTAGGATATTTAATTAGCTAAATTAAATTAAATAATGTGATGATTAGGAGATTAAGATTTGTGATTAATAGAGGTAGTCGTGCCATGTTGATAAACAAATTAAAATGAACTAACATGAATTAAAATTAGGCAAGGGTAATAGAAAAGGGCAAAGTTAGGAAGAGAGCATTCTTATACCCTAAACCCGTAGGAATACATGTTCATTACTAAATCAAAAATCAAAGTATAGAGGTCGGCTACCATTAGCAAGAATAAGAGGAAGAAAGAGCTTAAGGAAGAAGATTAATCAAATCAAAGCTATTCAAATCACAGGCTCTTTAATCTCAAAGTAAGGAGAATAATGACTACATCTCATTTTTCTAATCATTTTCGGTTTGAAATGGACCCAAATATTTTACATGAGTATGCCATGTTTTTGAATGATTAAATGTTTATATACGATTGTTGACGATTTATGCTTAATCATATAGGTTTCATGATATGTTTTAATGTGAAAACCATATTAAATGGTATTCAAATGCCTTGTGAAATTAGATTTAGATCAAAATTGATATTTTAGAGATGGGTTTCAATTTTCATAATTTTCTAAATTAATATGGATTTTATATTAATTTTCTAGTAAGGAAATGATTAATTAGGTTTAAAATTATTTACGTTTAAATAATATATGTTTTGGGTCTGAAAATAATATATGTTGGAAAACATATTAAAAAGATTTTTTGGAATTTTTGTAGAATTTTCCTATGTTTTTTGACGAATATATAAAATTATTTAAGTATGGGTTTATATACTTATAAAAGAAGAAGAGGTATTTTATAAATAAAATAAATTGTTTATTTCTGAAATATTGGCAGCACTTTTGGAAAAGAAAATTAGCAAACAATAATATTTTGACAAACAAGGCAGGTTAGTTGAAAAGAATTTCTTTTAAAGTAAAAATAATCAGTTTTTACATGCTTTTAGCATGTTTCGCCATTTTCGACACTAGTAGCACCGACTTAGTAGCTCCGCCGCCATTGCCATCGAAACCAATGTATATGGCATCAAAGACTTGGAGCGTAGTGAATTGGACTTAGGCGGAAGGTACTGGGTCGAATCTATGGGTTCCGAAGGGGCCGAAGCGTGTCTTTGCTTTTAAATATAAACAAACCTACTTTGCTTTTGAAGGGTATGCTTTCGACATGGTTGGCTTTCGTTGGGTCAAATGTTTTAAAGGAATGGTTTCGAATGGATTGCGCCTTTTGTTTTAAGTAAATGCTTTCGAAGGGGTCGAAACCCTTAGCTGTCGCATTTCTACCTTTCGTAGAAAATAGTTTTGAAAGGTATACTTTTTTTTAAACTTAGTCACTTCTCCAATGCTTACGGAAGGTTTTTTTCGACGCCATCACTTCTTTACGTAGGAAATGCTTTCGAAAGTATGCTTTCGACTTAAATATCTTATGACCCTTTGCTCTGTTGAAGGTCCAAAGGTTTCGAAAGAGGTAGTTTTAAATGGTTTCGAAAGGTGTTTCCATATGTTTAAAATTGAAACCAAATGCTTTCGAAAGGTTTGAAGTTTATAAAGGAGTTATGCTTTCGAAAGGTTTTAAATGAAGGTTTCGAAAGGGTCGTTCCCTTATGGTTTCGAAAGTTCTGAAAGGAAATGTTTACCAATTGTTTCGAAAGGCAATGTTTAACGGTTTTAAAGAAGGATATATAAGGTTTTGTAGCTTTTGAAGGAAAGGTTTTTAATGGTTTTGAAAGATTTATATGAATGGTTTCGAAAGGAATATTTTGGTCTTTCGGCTTAGGTAAAAGAAAGGGGTTTTACTTGGTTTCGAAAGGGGTACTTTAAAAGGTTTACATTTTTTCATCAACAATGACTTGAGTAAAGTATGTATAACATGGCAAGGTGATTTTGAGTAAATCATAGAGTATATTTCTTCCTTGTTTAAGTTAGGTTTAAAGGTTTTAAATCAATTAGAGATGAAAAGTTTTTCATGGAATTTTTTTGGAAGATTACCCTATGTGAAATGATTTAGATATTA
Organism: Allium cepa; assembly: GCA_030765085.1. NCBI lineage: Eukaryota > Viridiplantae > Streptophyta > Magnoliopsida > Asparagales > Amaryllidaceae > Allium > Allium cepa. The sequence continues at coordinate 948,098,908 of CM060934.1, read as the reverse complement.
TAATACCAGATGGGACTGGTATAGGGTTGCCCCCTATACATTAGCTATTTGCCCCAGCTAATTTAGTCCAAAATTCCAGTGTGTAGGGCTTTGTGCTAATTTAGTCTAAAATTTCAGCGTGTAGGGATTTGTCACAAGTGAAACTAAAATGATGTTACACACAGAAGGGAATATATTTGTACAGAGATAAGTTATACGTGAGCCCGTAAAACCATTAGGATCAAGTGACCCTAGGGGAAGATAAGTTAAGGACAGACTGTCTAGAAGAGGAGTATCTAATATATAAGTTAGGGACAGACCGTCCAGAAGAGGAGAATCTAACAAGTGTTAGATTACTTTGTTTATATTTCCTAGTAGGCCCGAGTCAGCCGAAGGTTCGTAGTTAGCCAAACAAAACAATATTGCTCAGATCGATAGTCCATTTATTACCTATCATGTAAGTTTACATGATATTGCTTCACAGTTTTTAACCAATTTTGGTTCCAGGGTTATGATTTCAAAAAATATGTTTTAAAAGGATATTAGTGAGGGAAAACTCATTCCGCTAAGTGGTGTGGTCTCACTTAATATCAAATACCGAGATGTGTAGTATTATTCACACCCGGCTTTATGTTTGACTCAAAATTTATGTTTTATCCCTTAAACTCTCAGGTGCTAAAAATTGATTTGAGTAGGCCAAGGGTTTAGGTTTACAGGTTTTATAGGTTGGAAAATAAAGCTTCCACAGACGAGCAAGTGGCTGATTGATAGCTATTTAGGAGTTATTGTTTTATTTTGTTTTATTCCGCTGTGTTGTATTAAGTCAGTTATGAATATATCTCTAGTCAACCAAGGGTCATCTTCACATGTTGCTCCTGACATATTTTATCTTTACCTGGGAACTATTATGGGATTATGTAATAGAATATGAAACATGCTTTGTGAAATGAAATTTGTGCTTTTATTCCATATTCATATGCTTCTGGTATTATGGATACTACTAACATTACTATATTTGGTCACCGAAAAATGATACTATGGATAACTGCAGCATCTGTAGCGCTTAGCTTCGAGCCTTTGGATAGGGAATGTTACTATAACGACCCTGACTCGACTTCGAAAATCGGCACCCGTACTTCACTTGTACTCGAATGCCACAGATTCAAATGTCGAATCTAGTTCGCCGGAGCTTATAACACATTAAGTATAACAACACAGCGGAAGAAAATTAATAATATCATTGATACAACAATGAATACAATAATGATACAATATGATAAAACAATATCAGAGATAAATATAAAACAGCGGAATTTGATAAAAACGGAAGAGATAACTCAAATATGATCTTCGATGAAGAGTGAATCCAAATCTGCAACTCCAAAATCAAAAGATCATCCCAAATGCTATGAGGACTCCAATCTAATAAGCTCGGACCACCATCATCGATGACTTAAGCAAGGTCAGTCATCCAAAGATTGAAGAAGATTGTCGAAGACTGAAAGCTACCGAATCTATATCTACTATTTGATTATCTGAAAAACCCAACTCTAGACTGCCTGTGTGGAAAATTATGAGCACCCAGAGTTTAGGAAGGAAACAATAAACTCCAGGTCAGTCATGGGACTGGTATGAGCAAACAAAAACAGTTTTATCTTTAAAACCAACAATAAAAGATTTTAAAAGTTGAAATCCACAATGCTTTTTGGAAAATGAAACTGCCATAAGGCCTCTCGCCATACACATAATGCAAGCGCACACTTGGAGGACATTTCTTCTTATGACAGTCAAAAATGCTTGATACGCGAAAACCATTTGATATTATTATTAGTGCATAGTGCAGAAAACCTTTCGAAAGTATCATATTAATCTTAGCCAGCATACCACACTTCATCGTATGCCTACTATAACTACCATGTTCAATAGCAGGTTACCTCCACATTCCATGGCAGGTTATACAACTAAAACCATACAACGCTCGTATTGTTTTGTTTGGATTTTCCAACAAATGGTCAGGCTAAGGAACTTCCTTAATAAATGGAATGCCTCTGGAGGAACGTCCCTAAGAACCTACCAGGCTCTCTGCCAACACAAGGCCGGTGTACTCCCTTCCCGGGAGTAACACCTAAGATATGCCATCCTCGGTCGTTCGCGACCTTTATCCGAGGGGCCCCTAACCAACAACCACATAGCAATAAGTATGTAGCAACCACATAGGTAAATATCTGGGCTCCATACCATGATACCACCTTCAATCCAGAAGAAATGGACATACCCTAGGGGCGTGACCCCTGCAACCTTGCCGCAACATTCCTGTTTTGACCGTTACCGGGTTGTGAGGCTCGATGAAGTCTCGTCCACAAAGCTACGCTTTTTCACAAAGCCATGCTTTGATCAAAAAAATGATAAGCAGCACTTCGTATTCCACATTACCAAATTGGGAATGTACCACTAGTAACCTCCAACTGCATAACCTCTGAGCTCGTATGTCTCGGAGAAGGGTGTTAAGCTAAGAGAATAAATTCTCCGCTGTCAAACAGAATGTATTTGATAGAAACTGGTTTTACATCTCAAAGTGTAATGTCAGACATACATCCATACAAGTCTGTTCCAGATTCGAATAGAACCGAAGGCACTTCCAAAGAAGCCCTCGCAATCCAGGTATCCCCAAACCCGATCGGACTCCTCATCACATATGGATATCTCTATACCATAGCTACTCGGTGAAGAGTCATTCAACAGGTTATCCTATCATTCCCGAAGACACCCGGTCTTCACCACCGGTCTTCCATTGCTATCCATAACGTCGTATCATTATTCGAAATGGGTTATATGACACAAGGTCCTCTCCCGGCTAAACCGAATAATGAGCGCAATATTTAAAAACATATGGATATGGGATTTCAGTTAAGTCACAACTTTAAAATCCAAAACCTTTCTTTCAAATGGTTTAAACAAATTATCATTTTAAATCTTTTTAAACAAAAAGATTCACTTCACAAAGTTCACCCATCTTTCACAAAGATTATTTCATAGCTTTCCAAAGCAATTTTCCTTTCAAATTGGATTAACTCGGCCAATCTTTAAATCAAAGATTTAATTCATAACTTTCAAACCATTTCCAATTCAAATTTTTTATATAAAAGATACACCATTTAAAATCCTCTTCGATTTCAAAACAAGGTTTAATAATCTTTCACAAAGGTTCATTCATAGCTTTCAAAAACAATTCACAATTTCATTTCAAGCTTGAAATCTTTCGATACAAATTGGAAATCCTTTCTTTATATGAAAGCTATTATTATTTGAAAACAAATAGTTTTCGTTTTGGAAAAATCCAATTATATTTGCACGAGTTAAAGCCCTTGAGTTAAATTCAAATTCCCAAATCAATACCTTTAAATTGGTTTAACCTATATATAACTTGTATAACATCTTTAAACCATAGTTTTCAAACATAGAGTTCAATTTCAAATTTTGAATTCAAATTTAAATCAAATTATTTAAATTTCAAAACTTAAGCAAGTTATTCAAAATAACTTTTATTTTTGAAATTCCTTTTCAAAAGCTTTTTAATCTAACCCAATTCTATTTTAAAAACTATTTTTGGATTCAAAAATTCAACTTTAAAATCATTTCAAAAATCCGTGACTTAACCAATTTCCTCGTGCAATCCATATTTGTGTATGTATAGTGTAGTCCAGGGGTTTAACACAATAGTAAACATCATTAATCATCACATCATCAGTCGTTACAGATACAATCACAGCAATGTCGATAAGCGATATAATCCTATAACGCTTATCTATATACACAGGATCACCGATAGATAACATAAATGCATTACAGATAAATAAATTACATTCCACAGCTCAAACATATCACAGAACATTACACATAAGGGATATCACATAAGTCACAGCATTCCATACCATCTATACATTCATAAGTATAATCATCAAGTCATCTAATTAATTTTAAACCAGATCATTACCTATGAATAAATTTCTAATCATGGTTAATTAATAATTAATTAATTACAAACCATTATTATTAATTATCCTTTAATTAATAATTAATTAACCTTTAATTAATAATAAGCCTTTGATTAATTATCCTTAATTAATTACAAAAATTTAATTAATTAATCCTTAATTAATAATCATCCCTTAATTACTTTCATTAATTAATTAACCTTTAATTAATTAATTATTCTCAAATTAATTACCTTAATTAATTAACCACATTAATTATTTATTCTTTAAATTAATCAACCTTTAAACATTTGATTAATCAAATTTTTTTAATCATTAATTATCCATTCTTAATTACTTTCGACTAAGTAATTATTTTTAATTAATCATTCATTAATTACTTGATTAATTAAACTTAAATTATTAATTAATTTATCTTAGTTACTTTTATTAAGTAATTAACTACAAGTAATTAATTTCCTTTAACAAATAAACTTTACTTAAACTTTAAAAGTTAATTAACCATTAAAACATTCATTAACTAATCCTTAATATTATTAAGTTTTAATAAACTTTCAAAATAAAAGTTTATGTACATCTTTGAACCATTTTAAAACTTGATTAATTTAAACAATTTAATTTAAAACCTTCTTATCTAATTTTAAAACTTAGATAACATCTAATCTAAAAGGAAATTGATTTAAACAAAATTTAATTGAAATAAACTAATTTTTCTTTAAAATTTTAAACGCTTTCCTGAACCACAACAAAAACTTAAGCAATCTCTGTTCTTCTCGAGCTAGGCCCCGGGCTAATCCACAACCTCATCTGCTTCGAGAAAATCGTCCAGTTCCACGTGCTTCGCTTTGAGTTTCCCTCCTTCTTCCCCAAACATCTCAAAACACTGATACAAACAAATGCACGTATACATGCACAAGCACGTCGACCATCTCCGATCGACGCTGCTTCCACCCTATCACCTACGATGATCTCCAGCATCGATTCGAACAACCAATTATGTGAAATTACCTAAAACAAAATCGAGCTAATTTTTCGAACCCAATATTACTTCTTGTAACCTACAACCAGCTTCGATCGACGACGAAGCCATCAAAAGCCACGCGGTCCTAGCCAAAGATGCTCTAACCCACCACACACTCATCCCCCTAGTGCGATCGACTAAATCGTGGTGACGATGACGCAAACACCTCGCGATTTCAACCAATGAAACGTAGTGCTTAATCCCTAGATCAATCCAAATTGCCTTCCACACTAAATTATAACTTCATTTCACATTTTTCCTATGATCAGTGATCATTCCAGCACCTATTAACGCGATCCCAAGATTCAATAATTGATTGATCATCAGAAATTCGCAATAACCCATTCTCCGTTCAACCAATAAATGCAACCCCAATTTGCAACTAAAATTCTAATTTTTGTTTTAAAAATCATCATTTTCGAAATGAATTTAGAAGATGTAATCCAATCTGGAATTCATGCAAATCGAAATTTGGATAAAATTTGAAGTTCACTGTGTTTCTTCATTCAGACAAAAACCATTTCATATTATATTGAAAATATATTTTTAAAATTAGGTTATGATGATTTTAAACATGTTTTGTTTTTACATTACTTGCTAAAAATGATCATAGAAGAAGCAGTTTAATTTTTTTTCTTTTATTTTAAAGACATGTTTGGAAGCGTGTAATCAACAGAGGCAAATATTGCCTTTAAACCAGACATGCATTATCAAATCTGTACACATATGTACACATATATATACATACAAACATAGTTACAACATCATCCATCTCATTCATCATCATAGAGCATAGATCAAGATAAAAGATTGGTTTTTAAAGAGAGTTTACTCACCTGAGCACAGAGAAACTTTTAAAATTTTGAAAATCGGAACTGGGATCTGACTCGAGTTAATTTGATCTGATGAACTTGATCTGCCAATGACTTGGTATGATTTGAAATTTGCATTTTCTTTAATCTGGAATTGAGTTGGTTTTGATCCAGCTTGCTTTTGATTTGCTTGAACCTGATTTGTTACTCAGGTTGACTTGCTTGCTTCAAGACTTTAAACATGAACTTCCAGGTTTGCTTTCAGATTTTGAAGATTATTTTGCACTTATTCTTTAACTTATTTTTGATCTGAAATGATCAGATCTTGATTTTTTTCTTTCTGATTTGGAAACTGTATCATTTGCTCTGTAACTTGACTATAGTTCAGATCTGATCTTTACTTTGCTTAGTTGTTATTTGATTTGTTTTTGTTCCCAGATTGAAGATGAGAGAAGCTTTTAACCTTTTTTTTAACTGAAACCATACTTTCTTTTTCTTTGCTTTGATTTTAAATTGAATCCATAATTGTTTTGAAACAGCAACCAGGTTTTGAAATTTTTTTATTACAGATCTATTTATTTACAGATTTTGAAATCAGAAGATAAAAGAGAAGTGAGGTCTGGTTTTTCTTTTCCTACACCTATTTTCTATAATTCTAAAAGAAAAGTTTATTTTCTTGCCACTTGGTTCATCCATTTGTTACACTTGTTAATCTCATATGTTACAAAGCTTACACATATTTTAATCCTAAACTTTTAACCTTACAAATGTCTTTTACAATGAAATTTATATTTATATCCTTGCTTTAAATAAATTTTTAAAATTTTGTTTTAAACCTTACTTTGTTTTAATTTATTAAACATGTTTTATCTATTTTATACTTACATACATATGTTATGTATTTTAAATCTTATACTTATAGTTTCAAAAGATATGTATGTTTTTTTAAAACTTTTATTAAGTCTTGTTTTCAAATCATATTATACATACATTGTCAATTATTTTTACTTACATAATTTTTTAAAGAAAAATGAATTGGAAACAATTTTATACACTTAATAAATAATCATACATACATACATACATTATACATATAATTTAACTTCAATTTATTTATAAAATGTTTATTATTTGAATTCCAAATCAAATTTCTATTTTACAATCTCTTGCTATATTTTGATTTCCTAAATATTTATTGAATTTAAAAATCTAATTCCAAATTAAAAATCCATTTATATAAATAAATAAACATACATCTTATTGAATTTGGAAATTTTGGAAAGTTCAAATAATTACACAACTTTATAAAATACTTATTTTTGAATTCCAATCCAAAATTATATTTACAATCAAATTCAAAATTTTATATAAATTACCAATTATTTCAAAGTTTAATTCCAAAGATTAATCAAATTATCAAATTATTTTTAATTAAAATCCAGGAATGTTACAGTTACACTAGCTATGTAAATAAAATATTTTAATTTGGATTTCATATTATAAATACCTACATTATTTTAGAAGCTAATATTTAAAATAATTTTATAATTTAATTATACATATGTATGTATATGCATTTTAATAAATGCTTTATGTAAATAATGTATAAATTCTTTATGTAAGTAATTTACAATATAATATTTTTTAATAATTATACAATTATATTTTACAAATATATGTATATACAACACAAAAAATTCTTTTCATACGTGCACACACATACATTTGGACAATCCATTAAGATACACAAGGGGCTGATATGTACGTTATGGTGTAAATCCCAACATCTGTACATGGATAAGTCAAACCATGTACACATTATCCTATTGCATGTGCATGTGCACATATATACGTATATAATACACATTTATAAAATATAATACATATTATATAAAATAAATTTTTATTTGTAAATTAAAATAAAATATTAATTTTATTTAACAAAAAATATAGAAAACTCCTAGACGAGTTTAGACTTCATGGGCTCAATAAATATCCAAAAAGGTTAAAAAAAATTGAAATTTACCCAATTAATCCACTAAGGCCCAACTAGTTCCAACATGGAGTGGAGTGATGGTTCTTTAGGAATGAATTTATGTCTTACAATCCACCATTGAGACAGTTAAAGAGCAAGTGGTCTACCCCATATATTGCCCAAAGGCTATGAAATGTGGATAGCCTTTCTACTGATGGGGAATAGCGATCGTGTGGATCTCCTAGTATACCATTGGCTCGGGTTTTGGGACATCATGGATGTTTCCTTGTTCATAGGTGGCATGCACATACCTATAATGGATGGGAGCACCTCGCTCAAGGGTTTCCAACATGACCCTCTCGTGAAAGTCATGTATTATGTTGTAGGTGCTAGGAACAACGGGCTAGACAGAGATCATAACGGACTACCGGACCGAAGTATATAGTTGTTCAAGTGTTCATTCTAATATAGAGGTTGTTCACATCATGAGTAAGTTGTCCAATGTTGGTTAGGTCGTTGATCATGTCGATATACATGTCGTTACTTAGCCTGGGGATGGAATATACAACACTTGCCCTAGTCGCCCTATTAATGTTACATCCATTTGAGTTAATGGCCTCATTCCACCACGGGACTGCATGGTGTAGATGTAAAAGATATTTGTTGAGGAGAAAAGTGTAGAAAAATGAGAGCTTTTAGGGGAGGTCCTCCTTTTAGCATTAAAATGTTGACTAAAACTTTAATCAACCTTGGAGTTATGATTAAGAGATGCTGTAACGACCCGATAGTTTCAACCATTCGCATCCGCATATATTGGACTTGAATTGCTCAAAATACCGCGTATGAAATAAAATTTGGCAAATCTCAGAATATATAGTAAATAAATAGTCACAGATCACAGACACAGAGTAAATAATAATGCAGCGGAAGTAAAAGAGATAGTAGTTCATGAAGCTACTATATAATATATATATAAGATACATCAGAGTTAAACAACAGAAGAGTAACACAATACATCAGGTACAAATCAGAATACATCACTGGAATCACTGAATACTGAAAGCAGAATAGATGGCTGGATCTTCAAGCAAAGCTGCAACTCCGATGGTGAATCTTGAATACTGAATCACTCAGTCTGACCCAAGGGTAAAGCGAAACACAAAACACTCAAGTCAGGATTAACATTCTTATATTCCAACTCAACTGAAATAACAACAGAAATACAAGTAACTCAAAGGATGTTGGGATAACCATCCTCTAAGGATCCGTTAAACTATTTACTATGTAGTAATATTTCGCTATTATAATAATGTCTATAGTAAAATAAACTTACTTTAAAATAGCGTTAAGGGGTTACCCTTATAGCGCTTAACACATAATAGTGCCAATAGTCAATACAGTACCTGCATATCTCCTGATCGGGAGACTAAGAGAAGATATTCCATAGGTATGACACAAATAGAAACTCGTAGTAAGGCTTGCTATGGTAGGCGACACGACACACAAGGCAATGCCAGGGTAGATATACCAATTTTACGCACACGGGCAAGCGGTAACGTAGCAGCCACTACGCCTACCTCGGAATACACTCCCAATCAAAATCGGAGGATGGCCATCAAATCAACCACAAGTAAGAGTATAGTATCGAAGAAGTGCATCCGACCAGAGGAGCTACCCTTTTTGGCCCGAGATCGCTCCTGTTTTAGCCACCTTAAGCCAACACACGGGAGTCGTGTCCACGTTCATACCTCAATAGGATCGTCGCCACCATCTTACTTCATTCTGAAAACTCCACCGTGTACACAGTTGTTAAAGTGGTTTTCAGTATCGACAGAGAGTATGTCCATATCCGATCCCGATCTCTTTAACAAACTATCGTTATTACAACACCACGGTCATATCAAAATAATTTATACTTTAAAACCAAAATATCATTTCCATTTCAAAACCATATCAATACGGTATCATTTCCATTTCAAATATATCTTTTCCAAAATCATAGCATTTTGCAAAGTTATAGCACTTTGGAAACCAAAATGTTTGAAATTATAACACTTTGGAAATCATAGTTTTGAAATCATAATACTTCCCACCTAATCGATTTAAATATTAAAATAGTATATATAATAAAATTGTTTTCCTCAAATTTACCAATTAATTCCAAATCAACTCGAATTCAAAAATTCAAATTTAAGCAAATCTTAAATCATCAACTTTAACTCAATTCAGTTCTTAATAAACCATTTCAAATTATCGATTCCAGATACAGATTTGAACCTCAAATAAACCCTTTAAATTTCAATATATTCCAAATCTTTAAATATCCCATATTTTCAAAACTAAATTTGATGACTTTATATATATCAACTTAAATTCACTATTACTTAGTTTTGAAATATTTACCTAATAAATCCAATATCATTTAAATAAAACTCCAAATTTCAAATAACTGAAAATTCCTTCAATTTATTTAAACTTGATATATTCACTTAAATCACCTTAAACAAAAAATCAAGTTATAATATTATGGGTCATATTCTTTAAAGTTTCAAATTCCATAAGTTTTACATCAAACTAATTTGAGCTTAATCCTTAAGTAAATTCAGTTTCAGTTTATCTTCTAATCTTAGTTTATTAAATCATTATAAACTCCATATTAAAATGTAATTTAAATAAATACTTGTCCGTATTATATATTATAAAATCAACTTTATTAAACTTATTTTAAAATAAACAATTTATACATAGCTTAAAATCAAGAATTTAACTATATATATAAAATAACATTTATATAATATTTGAAATCAATCTTTATATAAAACCATATACTTCTTTCCAAATACCATAGAAATAATTTCAAAAATATTTTTATACATAGACCACGGTGTCTGTATATAATTTTTTATCCTATGGTCAAGTGATACAGATATTTATCATTTCAACCCGCAATTTAAATATATACGGATATATATCATTTCAACCCGTAATCCCAAATTCAATTCAATGAAAATCGCTTGGGTCTATCATTTCAACCCATAACGATTTTCTCTTATTCTAAAGTCCGTTCGGGTATGTATCATTTCAACCTATAGTAAATTCTATACTAACAGGGAACTTGCAGAGTGATAACAGATATGATAATATTATAACAGGCATATATCATCAATATAAATAACAGATAATGGTGTCATATGTCACAGGTGAACAGATACAGATAATAGCATATATAACAATGAAAATAACTACAGTAGCATATTTCAATTGTCATTTCAATTGAAATCAAATTTAATAAATATAAGAACATTGATCGTGAGTGATTGCTCACCTTTCGAGGCTAGAAAGATTCAACGATGAAACGAGTTATGAATCCAACGCGAATTCCAAAGTAAAGCTAGATTGGCACGATTCGGCGATCAAAACTGATAGATATGAATCAGGTAAGCTCGATGCAAATGGAATATATATATAAACTGTTATTATTATAATTATTAAAAAAATTCTTAAAACCAATATTCAGTTTACATTACGTATTTTAAAATGACATACATATAGCACATGTAAATTTAAAATTAAAACATATCCTTCCAAAAGAAAACTTTAGAAATATATATTATTATATATTAACACTGCTATAAATAGATATGGTCAAATATAAGAGAACCAACATAATACTATATACACACACACACACACACAAAATACCTTAACAAACAATATTGTTATAACACGTATAACAAATATCAATATCACACAGACCAAGCAAGTGGTAGATGAAAGCTGCATCTATACGCAACCCACAAAATTACCATAAATAATTTAAAATTGATATAAATAAAATATAAATATATATAGAAACATATATATCACAACACATTTTTTTTAAAAAAAAAATCTTAAATAAACCCTGTATAAGTTACGTGTAAACTATATATATGAGCTACAACTATAAACATTATATATGTATAATATATTATAACTAGCTATATAAAAAAAATTCAAATGCCCAACTTTTATACCAAAACAAAACTAAAGTACTACTATATATTTTTATATACTACTGTATCACAATATATTAATAAAAAGAATCACAGCAACTTTATACATAAACAGATCTTCTAATATATAGTCCGAACCATTCTTCAGTTAATAGACAAAAGTATTATACATATCAACTATTCATATAACTCAGCCTATATATAAATATGTATAAATATATACTATAACCAACAAATATATATATATATATGTATGTATATATATAATAGAATGCACAATGTTGTACAACTATAGAAACTAAACTTATACAATCCAACAAGTATATAAATTATAGCCGAACAGAAATTCATATATACAAATATATATAAACTGCACCCATGCATAATTAACAAATAACATATCTATATTTACTAACAGGTAATCTATTTTTATATAAATACTCTTTATACCAAACCAGATTTTATACAAACCAATATATGTCTATGTAATATATATATATATATATATATATATATATATATATATATATATATATATATATATAAAGCTGCCATATTTTATACAACTATATACATGAAATATATATATAAATAACACTAGTGCACATATATACAGCAGATACCTTCAAAAGGAGATAGAGGAGGTGCTAGGCTGCTCGCGTGAACATGGAGATGCAGAGCCGAATAGAAGAGAGGATGTGGCCAGAGTGGCTGTACAAAGCTACTGTGCATACATGCTTTGGCCAAGCTCGACATTGGAGGAAAAAGGAAGGCAATAGGTGGAGGCGTTTGTAGGAAGCTCGGGAGAGTTTGGACGTGGAGGCGAAGAAGCACAAAGGTGATGCGAGGCTTTGGTGGCGTTGCTTGAGGCTATGTGCTCGGATGATGGAGGAGGTGGATTGGGACGGTGGTAGGCTCGGAAAAATGAACGTGGGGTGGTTCGGTGAGTAGTTTTGGGTGATGGAAGGTGATCGAATGGCAAAAAAAAAATGAGGCAACCTTCTTTTATATATATATATACACACACACACACACACACACACACACACACACACACACAAAGTGACGATTTGGTTAAGCAATGAAGAAACCGGTGAGTTAGCCAAAGGCAATCTCTAAAATAAGAGTCATGCAGATTCAGAAAGTTTTAAATGTCGGATGATTGTTGAGTTCAACTGAAGGGTAGATGGAAGGTCAAGAAAACTCAAAAGGTTTGGCTATTGAATTACATTGTGAATAGATGATAGAGCATAGAAAATCTAAAAGTCCAAAATTTTAAAACGTGTACCGGTACTGTCAATCGATCCACAGATTTCATCGCGTACCTGATTTCGAAATATAAAAACGAATACACTATTGAGATCAGCACGACATGACGATCAAAGTGGTATACAAATATCAGTGATATGATCACCCGATCAAAATTCGATATTCGGTATCGAAAATACTGCTATTTCGTCGAAAATAAGATCAACGGAGCAATAATAGTCAAAATTTGGAGAAATGAAATATGACGTCTTGCTCAGAAGATGATTTACAATTTTTCTATAAAAAATATTCAGGTTTGAGAAACATTTTTTTATCATCAAATATTGACTGATATAAATTTAAATAAAATTACACGATAAAATAAACTTCAATATTATCTGATGAAAATTTACCCGCTGTTATGTTTAAATAGACGTATTTCAAATATCAAATTTATTATTTCAAAATTTTATAATTTAAAATTTCACCAAAATTTCAATTAAATATGTAAATAAAATAAATAAAATTTACGGGTCGCTACAGATGGTAGTTAACTAAGGTTACTTAATAATACTTTAATAAAATGGATAATGGGGAGATAATATTTGCAAAAATATGTAAAGACATGCAACATAAAGTGATTCGATATCTACGTCCATTATGAAGGATTTCTTATTATTTTGCTTCTCTTACAATAAATGCGACTACAAAAAGAAAATAATAAGGAATTATAATACTTGAGAGGTTAGCTTGTTTAACCCTTGTAAAAATGAATGTCTAGATGTATTTATAGTTGTTGGAATTTGCATCGAGTGACTGAGATTGCACAATTGAGTGAATGAAGTCACACAGGGTCATTAATTGTGTCGCCTGGTTCAATGTGCGATAGGTGGAATGTTAGTTGGATCATTTAGCTAAGATGATGTCTGTTGGCTGACCGTACTTTGAGCATGCTTTGTGTAGGGCCAGGCGGCGTGGGATCAGGTAGCGGTTGCATAGTGGCGTTTTGCTAGGGTGGCAGCAAAGAACATGGAGTTGTTGCTATACAGTGGTACTTTTATCAAATGAACAACGCTGTTTGTGTCAGTGTATGCAGAGAAATAATGCAGGCAGAGATTCTTTTTGCAGGGAAAGTTAGGCATCAGTGGCTGCAGCATGCCAAGGCAAGGCAAGAGGCTTCGGAAGGTGGGGTGGCTGATGTAGAGGACGAGCAAGGGGATTTGTTGAGGAATGGATTATTGACCGGACAACTTAGCTATTAAAAGGGATGCTTCAGCTGATCTAACATCTGTTTTCATCAACTGCTAATAGCCGTTAAAATATTGGTTTCGACTGGTGGGAGCCTGACCGGTCGAAAAGTTAGTAATTGGACCTAGTAACTATCGAGGAGTGCTTCATGCACATATGGGCACTTCTTGATGTCGCCTGTAGGTGTACATGCCTGGGGTGTTTAGCTTATGTATGTGAATCAACAAGGTGAGCTATCTATCAAGGAAGCCATGTTGTTTTTGTCAGACATGTGTCATATGAAGTGCGCAAACCAGAGTGTCAGGCTTAAGGAAATATGCAGATCAAGTGTGGGCAAGGGTGTATACCGCTGTAACCAAATAGTCCGGTTGGGCTACATAGGTCGGCCTGTTGCATACTTGCAAGAAATTTGAGCAACACCTATCTCTTATGCTTGCACTTAATAAAGGAATGCCCAGATATTTTATCGGTATCTCTCCCGGTCTCATTCCTATGATAGACGCTATCTGCATTTTATTTTCCAGCCCTCCTGCCAAGGATACCTTAAATTTTTGACAATTTAATTTCAAACCTTGCTTCATGTGTATATTTGAACACGTCCCCGACTACCTCTATCCTACATACTTTGCTTTAGCAAAGATTAGTATATCATCCAAGTATATAAAGGTAAGTTACTTTATTTTTTTGACACCATAATCGGATTGATTGGCCCAATTCTCCATTCTCTTCCATTGGTAATGTAAATAACTCCATTACAATTGCGAACAGAAATGGTGATAGTGGTTTCCCTTATCTAAATCTGGATGAGATCTGAAAGAAACCATATGGGCATCCTTTTGTGACAACCAAGGAACTTGAAGTACATATCATTTCTTCTAGGATTATGATCCACTTTTCGATGAAGTTCATTTCCTTGAGCATACGTACCATGAACCTTCTATTTTCCAAATCATAAGCTTTCCTTAAATCAATCTTTATGCATGTATTTTTATTGTTACTCTTCCCTAACCTTCTCAAAGCTTCGTATGCAGTTAAAAAAAATCTCATATGTCTCTATTTTCTATGAACACGCATTAGCTAACGGAGATAAGTGCATTCATAAAGGGTTTCAGCCTATTACATAGAACATTAAAGAGAAGTTTATATGACATATTGCAGCATGTTATAGGTCCTAACTGTTGAATATCTTGGGCATTCTTACACTTCGGGATAAGATGGATGAAAGTGTGGTTACAACCTTGTAACAGCTTACCGCTCTAGAATGTGTCGTTTATTGCATTGCATATTTAGAAAATTCTTCATTCTCCCCTAATATGTTCTACAAAACCTCGCGTTGAGACCATCCGACACTGGTGTTATCACATTGCTATTTGGTCATTCAAAAAATCGCATTTGTATTCTAAAGCAATGTTCTTGCAAATTATATTTAGCATGTTCCTATTTTGCTCTTGATTGAAAATTTGAGTGTAGAACCTGATCGCCTTATCAGTGAATACTATTTTTCTATTACACTTCTCTCCTTCCATCGAAATACTACCATTCTAGTTTCTTTGGCATCTCTTATTTGATATTTTTTATAACAGAAAGAAATGGCTCTATCTCCTAGGAGCAGTCAGTCACATTTTTCCTTTTGCGTGTGGTTAGATACTCCTATTGTATCACCCTTTCCAACTTTTGCTTCATCTTGTGGAGTTCTTTACCCATCATCTTACAATTGTAAACTTCTCGTTTTTATTGTAATTTTTTTTGTAGTTCGATATCTATTGTTATCCTTACTCCACTCATTTCTTTTTATAGATCTTTACTTCGGCATTTGTACTATTTTTACCTCCTTTTTATTATTTCTACCTTACTCCATTGCCTCATCTTTCCTTTCACCATATGTTGTTCGTTTAGCTAAAAATAAAATGGTGTTTTAGTTACAGATGTTTCCCACCCTTCCTCAAAATTGTTTACATAGACTTCAAACTGACTCCGATGATTCATATCAGTAGTACAAAGTATGCATGTTGCTTCGTCCCATTTGCTTCGATTGTGCTCATGACTGATGCAAATAATATCATTTGTATTGGTTATCGTTAACCACTGAAGCAAATGCATGGAAGCAAATAGTGTTATTTGCATTATTCCTTAAGAGCCGTGCAAATAGTGTTATTTGAATCGATTCCTTAGGAATCGAAGCAGCTACATCGAAGCAAATAGTGTTATTTGCATCGGTTCCTTAGGAACCAAAGTAACTATAGGTCTTTAATAATTTATTCTAGTTAATTATTAATAATTAGTAAATTATAGATAATATTTATTAATTAGATTTAATAATTAATAAATGCAATTAATATCTAATATTCAATAATTAATATTCAATAATTAATTTTCAACATTTAAATTTAACTAATAAGTAATATTTAGTATTTCAGAAGTAATATTAATAATTTATAAATGAAAAGTTAGATAGGTAATTATTTAAAATTTACAACCAATGATTATTAATAAATAATTAATAATTTATACTTATTTTTATATTTAATAATTTATTATAACTAATTGTTACTAATTAGTAAATTATAGTTAATATTTATTAATTACGTTTAATAACTAATAAGTAGTAACTTATTAAATAATTAATATCAAATAACTAGTATTCAATTATAATGAAAAAGTAATACGCAATAATTAATAATCAGTAATTAATAAATAAGAAGTAAAATTTATAATTAATAATTACTATTAAATTATTCATAAAATAATATGAAAATTTCTGTAGTAAATAAGAAGTAATATTTTAATAAAATTTCAAATTTTCTATAATAAATTCAAAACGATTCATAAAATTCAAAAACAAAATTTAAATTTTCATAAAATTCCAAAGTGAAATAAAATTAGAACTTCAAGAAAATTAAAAATTTATAAAATTTTATAATTTATATTTAATAAATTATTATTGTTAATTGTCAATGATTACTAAATTATAGTTAATATTTATTAATTATATTTAATAGTTAATAAATATAATTAATGATAAATAAACAAGAAATAGATATAATTAATAAATATATTTAATTGTTAACTATATTAATTTTTGTAAATAAGTAATTGTTAATAAAGATAATTAATAAGTTAGAAGTAAATTAGTGATGATTGGTGAATATATTTAATTGTTGTTCGATAATCAACAATTTTCCTCCTTTTAACTTTTCATTTCCCACCTATTATCTTTTCATTTCCCTCCTCTTAGCTTTACCTTCATGCTTATCTTTTGGTTTCCCCCTTTAACTTTTCTATCCCTTCACTTCTCTACATCATTCTCTATTTTCTTTCTCACGCTTCCCCTTAACTAAGAGAAAATCCAGTGGTGTTATTTTCCACTGAATTTAGACAAATTTTTTCCAATCGTGTAATTCTGGCTAAAAATTTAGGATCCAATTCAGGATTCTGGACTGGGCTTGGGCCCCCATTTAATGGGCGCCCAAGCCGTTCCCCCCAAACCCCCCTCCCCCTCGTAACGGCTGCTTCCCACTTTTCTTCTCACCTCCTTTGGATACAAACGGTCATGTTTTGAACTCCAATGGTCATATTTTGAACTCCAATGGTTATAAACGGTCATATTTTGAACACCAATGGCTATAAACGGTCATATTTATGATTTCATTACATATATCGGACTATTTTGCATATTGTAATACACACATCTCTTCTTCTACTACGATTATATTCTCAATTACATAATATTGAAAGTATGTCACATCCGTTTCAATCATATACCGAAACGATGAATATGGATAATTGGGATTTTGATTCCTAACCCGTTCAAAATGTTCATCTCCAGACCGCTTCCATTTTTCTGCTCCATGGTCTGGAATGAAGATAAAGGTTTGTGTTATATTTACTGTCATTTTTCTAATGACTCCGTCAAGGGGAATGACCAAAGTGGACAGGCGTTTTGGGGGAAAGTCATGACTACGTACAATAAACAGCATGTTGAAAAAACGAGGTCGATGTTTGCAATCACCGGTCGTTTTGGGAAGATTAATCGACAAACACAATTCGATGAGTCTCGGATTCACAAAATAAGAACAGCAAATTCGAGTGGCATGGGCGGCGATGCTAAATTGGTAGCATTTTGAAAAATATCATTTTTAATTTATATTCGTATTTTATCACTTTATTAATATATCATTTTGTGTTTATGTATTTGTAGAAAAGAATGGAGAACAATCAATTCTTGAAATTATTTCCAAGAGAAAATGGTACAAAGAACCACACTGCTATCAGTTTGCAAATTTCTGTGACTTGCTTGTTAGTCAACGAAGTGGAGCTCAAACAATGCAAAAAACTTAAGAAATGTCCAGACGAAGTCTAAGGGCAAGAAAAAAAACAAGTCGAACTAATTATAGTTCTAGCCCAGGCGATTCTTCTCATATGGACTCTAATGTATGCCCAGATAACGAAGATGAAGAAGCAAAACCCGCATTTGATGAAGATGCTAGACCGATGGCGCAACGGGCAGCTAAGAAGAAAATTTATGTTCAATCCCAAATTGATTCTCGTTTAGCCCTGATGCATGAAAAACATGCCAGAGAAAATGTAGAACGGCAAACAAGAAGTACAGAAAAGCTTGCCGTGTTAAAAGAACTGGCCGAGATTTAGAAGGGCCGGTTTAAGCTAGAGCAGCAACGCCAAGAAACCTTTGTAATGGAAAAGGTGTCACCGGAATGGACCCAATTACAATGCAATATTAGATGGAGTATAAACAATGCATTGTTGAGAGTAGATCACGAATGAAACATATGAAGTTGAAATATTCATGTGATATTTTTAGTTATTGTAGTTTAAATATTCATGTACCTTCAATTTATGTTTTCATTCATATGCTATTTTCAGTTTTAAAATATCCAATGGTATATCATTATTTTGATGCATTTTGTAGATATCTTTATAGATTTACTTCACTAAACATAATGCTATTACAAACATCATAATTATAGCATTCTACACTTCGTTAACAAAGATCCATCATCACGAAGTACTGATTTCCATGAGAATTCCAAATATGCTCCATTAAATCCCTTTGGAGCCTATTATGAATAGCTGCATTACAATATACTTCATGATGATCGACATGAAGTGCGCACTGTCTTCACAAAGGTTATTAATGAGGTAATATCGAAAAATGTGTTCGAGACTACATGTTCGAGTTATGACGGTCGATCAATTTAAAATACCGCACTCCGTTCATTGGCCATGATGCGTACTTCATACGTCAAAATTGGTTAGAAAGATTTGGATGGCCTTAAGACAACAGTATTACTAGTTGGTTATGTAACGGTCGTTAATGTATAGACAGCTTTCTGAATTGTCTTTTCAAATAATAATGTCTGTTGTTGTCAGATCAAAAAGTAGTGGTATCACATCAATTAAGTAGACCTGTTTGTTTATATATGCCCTTTCTGATTTGCTTCTTCATCATTCATAATCATCTTTTTCCTCACTCACATCAATAATTCTTCACCGCAATGCCTTCTTGGCCTTCTTCTACCGATTCAGATGCAGGTTAGGTGCCTATGAAAAGTCCACATACTGATGAGGATTGGCTTATCAATTATCAAGAAAAACACTATGAAGATGTTCGCGGTCAATTTTCAGATGTTGAGCAGCTGAGACTTTAGGAGGTGATTGAACCACCATACGAACAACATGTTGTTCATCATGCATATGAACAACCTGAGAATCGGGTTCAAGTTGTTCAACCTCCCACTGAGCAAGAAGTTGAATCGTACCCAGTTTGTTGTCAGTGCGGATATGTCACTAGTTGGTGCTTGTAAGTAGGTTAATATAGCAGTGTACCATGTTTGTATGTTTGCAATTGTAATAGGTTTAGAAAATTAATTTACATCAGTGTACTCAAACATATAGAATTCAGAGTATACTCAAACATATAGAATTCACAGTATACTCGAACATTATCATCCTAAATCCAAGAAAGTGAAATTATATAAACATAAAGAATACGCAGTATACTCAAACAATGATATAAGTACATAAGCTATAGGTACTACAACATATAATAAAACGTTCATTGTGCGTAAACTAAAAGGTATACAACTAAGGGGATGCAACGCCGTCGTCGTCGTCAGCATCATCACCATCATCCCCATCATCTTTGTCATCCCATCATCCCCATCACCATCCTCCCCCTCGTCATTATCATCCCCATTGTCCTCATCTAAACCACCAGCATCATACCCACTGGGACCAGCATCACCTCCGCCTAGTGGTCTAAAAGGCTCATAAACAGAAAGTCTAGCTGGTAGCTGATCAATCTGTGCCTCTAGCATCTGTGTATGCTGCATGTACATATCATGCATGGTGTGTGTATGTGCAAGAGTCATATCGTGAAACACACCAAGTGAATCTCAGGCCTAGTCCAATCTAGTAGCATACTACACGAAGATAATATTTGACAGAGTAAGAAACTAAGCATAAACTAAAGGGAAAATGGCAATAAAGAAAAAACGTACCTCATATGGAAGACATAACCCGACTGAAGGTACACCAAGATAGTCGGGGTGATCTAGAAAGACTAAAGGCTGCTCAATCATAGTACATGTCACGTCATATGCTCTAAAAGTAGTATCAGGCTCCAACTGCATGGGAATCTAGGAGAACTGCGACGAAATCGGGTCAAATGAAACCTGCCGCACTTGAACTCTACCTGTTGCAATGTGAAGTCCTATATGATTAGAGTTGGCCCCATGAACATAATCTGGTACGATGAATCTTTGGGTGCTATTATAGCCCAATAAGCATCGTAATCTCCATCGATGAAGAAAGTACTACCATCCACCCACCCAGCCTGTTGTAGAGCATCTAAGTACTGATCGTCAATCACCCTATGTCTACCAAACATGTCCCCACAAGATAAAGGACCATATGGTATACGATGATCACCCGTAATCTGATAAGCACACCTCTCTCCCAAATATCACATAGGAATAAATGCAAGTGTATGCAAAATCAACCTTATGTCTAGATAGTGAATACGAAACCATCAAGGGATGATCATTCGCCATATGACCTTTATTTGCTAGATGAGTCCAATGTGAGGCCCAAGGAGTTCGAATGATGTTACCCCGACTACGCATATCAAGCTGTGACCAAGCCTCCATCAAGACATGTCGTACACCTAAGGGAACATGATGTATGTATTGCATAGTCTTCCATCATCTCATCCTAAGGAAGTACTGCTCAACAGCCTGACTGGACATGTCATGGATGCGGGGATGTAAGTTTTCCGTGTACTTGTAGTACCACAATGACAAAATATAACAAAAAGCATGCATCTGCTTGACATCGGCAGGCGCAAATGAATTTAGAGCGATATAAAGGGTGCCTAATATCGTTGTGCCCCAATCAATAGTATGCAGCTGGTCTAATCTGGCAAGAGATGCTAAATAGCATAGTATAACTGTACCATTTTGGTTCGAAAAAAGGTCGAGCCAAACAAGTGCAGTAGAAATGCTCTAGTAACTGCATCCATCATATTGGCTCTAGCTATATAAGTGGTGATGTACTTCTGCAAGTGAGTCAACTTAACATAACCACTAGTGATGCAGGTAACATCTATCGGTGGTAGAAAAATAGTAAATAGATTGGGAGACTCATATAAATCATTAAATTGTAAAGGTCGAAGGCCATGTCGTCCAATCTCAACGCCAGTGAACATGTAGAAATCAACTAGGGTAATACCAAGCTCAAAATATGAAAAATGAAATATATATGTAGTGGGCCACCACCTCTCAGCTTATGCCTGAATGAGAGGTCAATCAAAGGACTGGACAGGCCCGATCAACAAAAAAGGACCAAAAGGGATAGCATGTAGCCTCTCCATAATAAGACCGGGCAGAGAGTCATAAAATTGGATAATGCATTTAGCCCAACTACCCCAACAATGAATGCAATAGATCTATAGATAATTTATGAATTAATAATTTTAGATAGAGTAACAGTTATTTAATATGATTATGTGACGTACAAATAAAAATAATCAGATATATTAATGTGCAATTTATACCTATACGGTCGTCAAAGCGGTTTCGTCTCTGTGCTGATAACCATCTGGAAGCTCGTGTAGAACACGTAGATCGTACGGTGAGACTCCAGGTGGCAGCAGAACGTGTAATGGTCCGGCGCTAGATGTCTGTGAACTGTTTTTCGGACGATTTTGGTTGGACACGGCGGCACTTCGTTTAGATTTTCTAATTTAAAATAAAAATAAAAATAAAAATGTAGCGGAAAGTGCGGAGGGAAGGGGGAAAGGGTATATGAAGGGGGAAGGGGCTGGCGCCTATTTTATGGGCATCTGGCATTCACGCGCCCATAAAAAGAGGGCCTGGCCTCTGGGTGCCCCCTTCTCTTCCGTCCACTGAATATTCAGCCCTGAATCCACTGGAGTGCCCTGGATACATCCAGTTTTCCTTTGCAAATCAAATCACGTGACCTCTTAGTTGAAGAAAATATAAATTGATCCCTTTTGCTCAAATAAATACCAAATCCGAAATCTTACTGTTTAGCTAAATTTTCCTTGGCCTCCATGCAAAAAGAAATCGATCCGCTTGCAAAAAAGTCACCACCTACAGTCAACCTTGCCATTACAATGGAGTTGTTTGAGATCTCATGTGGCACCGTTATTGCTTGTACTTCTAGATCTAAATTCATCTCATGTGCTTACTGATGGAAAAGACTACCGATAACATTGTGATGGTGGAGCTCATGACTGTGAGAATGATCGCATTGCTTCCCCCAAAAACTGGAGATGCTTGTGACGTTGAATGACGATCTGGAGTTGTGGAGACAAAGTTATGCTAAACCGAGTTCGTCAATTTGTTGCTTGGTTGAAGTGAGTGGGATTTGATATATCGAACTACGCCTAAAATTGCAGCTTGGAAAATAATATGCCTTCATAATAGGTCTAGTTGTGTTAAATCCTAAAAACCGTTGAGCTTGAGAGAAGGTTGCCATCATCATTGCCTGAAATTAAAAAAAGCTGCTTATTTTCTATATGAGATTTGAATCTTGTGGTGTTGCTAATGCCTTGAGTATATCGAGTTGAAGTTAAGTAATTTTTTGCTGCTAGGTTGGCTAATCAATGTCGCTGCTCGAAAAGTAGACTGAAATGTAGATAGGCATGTTGTTGACACATTGCCAATTTGGAGTATTGCTTATTGTTGTTGATTGTGTGAGTTGGAGATCCTAGTTAATGAGATAATTAAGACCGACTGCTTGAATCAACGTGGAGTTGCCGCTCTTATCAAAGTCTATTATGTCATTGTTTTCATGAATTTGAATTGGTGAGTTGGTAGATTATGAGCCACTATTGTTCGATGTTTGTTGTATGTATGAAGTTTGGATTTTGTTAATGATCAATCACTGGACGGTTCGATGGGGTAAGAAATCTCTAATTGAATGTCTTTTCATCACTACATTTCATACCTATCATGATCAATCACTATCAAGTTCAGCAAGTTGAAAGGCCTCTGGTGGAGTGTCTTTTCATCGTTACGTTACACACTTGCACGTGATCAATCATTGTCAAGTTTGATAAGGTGAACGATCTCTGATGGGGTATCTTTTCATTGTTACCTTGCACATGATCAACCATTGTCAAGTTTGGCAAGGTAAACGATTTCTAGTAGAGTGCTTTGTAATCCAGTCTTGTATATTCATGTTGGTTTCTAGTTTCTATGTCTAAATTTGACTGATTTTATCCAGACCGTAAGGCAGAAATACTTACTATACCCAGAAAAAGTAAGTTTAGAGGTTTATCATCAACAACGAACTACCCAATCGGCTATCATGTCTTGAACGTGGGTAAATCGATTCATTATTACCAGCCAAAATTTATAGGCTAATCACCAACGATAAACTACCCATTCCGTGATCATGTCCTGGTCATGGATAAATTTAGTTCATTGTAGCCAACGAAGGTTTAAGGACAGATCATCAATGATGAACTGCCCAATCGACGGTCATGTCCTGAATGCGGGTAAGTTCGGTTCACTATATTGCTAGCTAAGTTCTTTGGAACGATCGTCAATGGCGAACTACCCGGTTGGCGGTCATGTTCGTACTGTGGATAAATCTAGTTCACCATCTTCGGCTTAGGTTTTCGGACCAATCGTCATTGGAGAACTACCCATTTGTTGGTCATGTCTTAGCTGTAGTTATGATGACGACCATATACCTTCGGTATCCAATATACATATATAAAGTGTTGTGGAGGTATTCGGCCATTGTAGGGTGGTAGCCAAGGGACTGGACAGGCCCGATCAACAAAAAAGGACCAAAAGGGCTAGCATGTAGCCTCTCCATAATAAGACCGGGCAGAGAGTCATAAAATTGGGTAATGCATTTAGCCCAACTACCCCGACAATGAATGTAATGGTCCTATAGATAATTTATGAATTAGTAATTTTGGATAGAGTAACAGTTTTTAATATGATTGTGTGATGTACATATAAAATAACTAGATATATTAATGTGCAATTTATACCTATACGGTTGTCAAAGCGGTTTCGGCTCTGTGCTGATAACCATCTGAAAGCTCGTGTAGAACACGTAGATCGTCTGGTGGGACTCCAGGTGGCAGCAGAACGTGTAATGGTCCGGCGCTAGATATCTGTGAACTGTTTTTCGGACGATTTTGGTTGGACACGGCGTCATTTCGTTTAGATTTTCTAATTTTAAAATAAAAATAAAAATGAAAATGTAGTGAAAAGTGCAGAGGGAAGGGGGAAAGGGTACATGAAGGGGGAAATGGTATATGAAGGGGGAGGGGGCTGGCGCCTATTTTATGAGCGCCTGACATTCACGCGCCTATAAAAAAAGGGTCTGGCCTTTGGGTGCCCCCTTCTCTTCCGTCCACTGAATATCCAACCCTGAATCCACTAGAGTGCCCTGGATACATCCAGTTTTCCTTTGCAAATCAAATCACGTGATCTCTTCGTTGAAGAAAATATAAATTGATCCCTTTTGCTCAAATAAATATCAAATCTGAACTCTTACTCTTTGGCTAAATTTTCCTTGGCCTCTATGCAAAAATAAATCGATCCGCTTGCAAAAAAGTCACCACCCACAGTCAACCTTGCCATTGCAATGAAGTTGTTTGAGATCTCATGTGGCACCGTTATTACTTGTACTTCTAGATCTAAATTCATCGCATGTGCTTACTGATGGAAAAGACTACCGATAGCATTGTGATGGTGGAGCTCATGACTGTGAGAACAATCGCATTGATTTTCCCAAAAACTGGAGATGCTTGTGACGTTGAATGACGATCTGGAGTTGTGGAGACAAAGTTATGCTAAACCAAGTTCGCCAATTTGTTGCTTGGTTAAAGTGAGTGGGATTTGATATATCGAACTGCGCCTAAAGTTGCATCTTGGAAAATGAGATGCCTTCATAATAGGTCTAGTTGTGTTAAATCCTAAAAATCGTTGTGCTTGAGAGATGGTTGCCATCATCATTGCGTGAAATTAAAAAAAGCTGCTTATTTTCTATATGAGATTTGAATCTTGTGGTGTTGCTAATGCCTTGAGTATATCGAGTTGAAGTTAAGTAATTTTTTGCTGCTAGGTTGGCTAATCAATGTCGCTGCTTGAAACGTAGACTGAAATGTAGATAGGCATGTTGTTGACACATTGCCAATTTGGAGTATTGCTTATAGTTGTTGATTGCGTGAGTTGGAGATCCTAGTTAATGAGATAATTAAGACTGACTGCTTGAATCAACGTGGAGTTGCTGCTCTAATCAAAGTCTATTATGTCATTTTTCATGAATATGAATTGGTGAGTTGGTAGATTATGAGCCACTATTGTTCGATGTTTGTTGTATGTATGAAGTTTGGATTTTGTCAAGGTAGGCTGCAACTTGGTTGCCTTGCTGTTCATTACTTGTTTGTGCATCTTGGATCTAAAGTTTTTATGTTGTGATGGTCGTTGCTTTCTGCTTAATGTTAATACAACTGCTACCCAGAATTGCTAGCTACCGTAGTGTGGTGCGGAGAAAATGGCAATCATTAAATCTTCAAAGTAGACGTAGGCATACTATGTCGAACCATTGTAAATACCTATGTTTTTTATTATTGCTTTGATTTGTCTGTAAGTTTATTTTGTTACTCAGTTTACATTTTACTTTTTTCATTTACTTCTCCACATAAATCTTTCCTTGGGTGTTTGCAGTCAAATTGGTCACAAACACACAAAAATAGATTTATGTAGAGAAGTAAATGGAGAAAGCAAAATGTCGAAGATTGAAACTTTTGCTTTAGGTTGGGTTGCCCTTGCGAAAGATTTTATGACTATTACCAATTTAAGCTTTTATATATCCTCTTCAATTGTTATGTTTGATTATAGAAAAATTATTTTAGTAATCTCAGGTGAAACCATCTCTATGAATACGTATACATGGTGCATTTTGTTTATTACCACAGGCATCTACATAATCTGTATTCATGATATATATATGCATGTAGCCAACATGCAAGTAGTCCACTAAATATTTTATGACCATTACCAAACTGAACTATATGCTCCAACCTCTTATCATACAGGTAGTCGATGTACATGTACTACAAGTACTATTTTATGACGGTTGCTATTTTAAAATCAGTTTCTATTTCACCTTGCTATTTCGACTTTTCCTCCAGTATACCTTTAACCAGTTTTACATCTGCTGTGGAGGAAAAAAAAAAAAAGATGGCGTTTTGTGTCTGTACTGATGTCTGGTTAACACTATTTTTGCCAATATGATGAAGCAATTTTTTTGATTATGTGGCAAGTTAATTTGCCAATACGTTTTATAGATTTGCTTAAATAAGTAAATTTATACTTCTATTATCAGTATTCAATAAAACTATCCATGAATGATATCTGTTCTATGTACCACCTTGATTACATAACAGCAAATAGCTCCTTGATTTGGTGTGCAAAATCAATAGCTTAGTGACATAATGCTAACTGTTGCAATTCAAGTTACAAATTCAAATTAGGCGTTCTTTCTCCCCCTACAAATGCCGGCGTAGGCGGTAAAGCATCACTACTACCAAAGAGGAACCCTATCTTTAAAAAATAAATTGAAGCTATACTGGTAAATGCTTATATATTTTTTCTCTCACAAATATGGCATTGACCTGATAGTTAATTACACCATCGCATCTTTGAATAAGATGGTTTTCTACTGATTATAGCTTGGCGGTGTCTTTTGACCCAAAGAATGAAGAATGACGTGTTCAAGATTGTTTTCTTTCTTTGTATTGGCTTTGATAAGATGAATTATTATATTCATATTTTATGGCATGTACTTGCTGGCTCGATATAAACAATCTATCATCCAGCTTATAGTTTTTTGTATTTTATCGTGGGATTATTTTTCCAGTACAGTTTGATATCACATAAATCACAAATATTATGCTGTTGCATTTGGGAGTCCATCAGAGTTGCTGAAAACTTGATCGGAAATTTAGAGCTCAAATTTACTTTTTTACATTTGTTCATATGTGTTTCTTTTTATTAAAGGTTGAATTTTTATTCACTGAAATTATATCTATTATTTCAACCCAGGTTCTACTTTTAGATCAAAGTTGTTGCTTCGAATGGTGCTGGAAGCATTGCTGCATTAGCGTACTTAACAGTCTAGACTATATTACTTCTTGATGATTGTACTTAAGATCTGAACTATATTACTAAAATGGATGTATAAATCGCTATTTTATATAGATTATGCACATTATAATTGAAATATATTTATTTTCGTATTTATGTTCAATTTTGTATTTGCCGTCTAGTTTGGTTTTAAATTACTATAATATTACATGCGATAATTATTTATTATATATACATATGTCAATATTATTGCCTATTCGAATACTTTGGGGATTTGTGAGGAGTATTTTTTTGCATCGGTTATTACTAACAGCCAAAGCAACAGAAGGGGTATTTTGCATTGGTTGTTAGGAACAATCGATGCAAAATACAAGTCTTTTGCATTGGTTGTTACTAATAACCGATGCAAAAAACCACTTTTTTCTTCGATTGTACAACCGATGCAACAAGTTTAGGCCTATCGCATCGGTTATTGAACCAAAGCAACATGGACGTAAATAACTGAAGCAAGTTACATGTTTTGTAGTAATGTGTATTTAAATGGTCATGCTGTCTTATATTATAGCTCGGTCATTGAAATTAGTATCAGAGTATGAATGAATGATGCATTTCGATGGGAGATATTTGGTTGAAGAGTTATTGAACATGCTCATCCATTCTATATTAATTAGCAAATGATCTAGCCTTGCTAAGATATCCTTTTCTAGCCAGACCACCGTCTGAATTTGTAATTACATGCCTACATTTCTGTTAGGCCATATTTGTCACAAACAATGGACGAACACCTCAAATCGATTTGTTGTAGAACTGTGTGTAAGGGCTGCATAACACAGCTATTATATTTGTAATTTAGTTGATATTTAGAGAGCAGATCACAGATAGGTTATGCAGAAAGTAAATTATGGTAAAGTAAAAAACACAAAGATTTACGGTGGTTCGGATAGAATGTGCCTGCATCCACTATCCATTTTCATTATCCTTCATATAGATCTTTGGTACAATGTTTAGGGTACAAAATATGATCATCTGTTGCTCAATAGAAATTAAGCTATAAAACTAAGGAAATCTATTCAATAATTCATATTCATATGTTCATGTTCGTTTATTCCTATTTGGCTATTCCTATTTGTTTATTGCTAGTCCTCTTCCTGTTTGGCTATTCCTATGCTTCCAGTCCTATTTAGTTGTTCTTGTTCGGCTATTCATGTGAGCCTATTCCTATTCGGTTGTTTCTATCAGGCTGTTCTTGTGATCTTATTCCTGTTCGGTGGTTCCTGTTAGGCTTCTCCTGTGAGCCTATTCATGTTCGGCAGCTCCTCTTAGGTTGTTCCTGTTAGCCTATTCTCATTAGGTTGTTCTTGTTAGCATATTCTTGGCTTTCTCTAACTTGTCCATTATTATTATTGTAACTTAGCTCTTCATAATTGTCCCCCCCCCCACTATTGTTGGATGCTTTGGTATTTATAGGAGTGAAGGTATAGAGATGTTAGGCCAGTAAAATAGGCAATTTCCCTGTATAACATGCTCAGTTCAGTTATTTCTACATATAGAATAAATGCTTTAGAACTTCCATATATTTAGATTTCTATTCAATACGTACTCTATTTGATTCGATGGCAATTGGCTCAGTAGTACCTTGGTTCGATTGTTGGCTACTGAATAAAAACCATGTTCGATAGGTAGTGTTCGAAGATGCTTGGTTCAGTAGTGCTCTTGGTCGACAGTGCCTTGGCTCGAAGATAGATGTCCAGTTTGGTAGGTTGTCGTTGGGTTTGGTGGTAACAATGGTTTAATGGTTGAAGCTGGTTCTACAAAGCCTTGGTTCGGTAGTAGGCTACTAAATAGGAATCTATTTTCTATAGTAAACTACCAAATAAGAATTGTCGTTCGGTACCGAACTACTGAACAAGGTTCTCTGTTCGGTACACTATTGAACTAAGATCTTAGTCTCTGCATAGTTCATCTTTTCCTTTCGGTTTTGCTCGTTCTATCTTTCAATCTTCTTTCCTTCTCGGCCTAGCACTTTAACCAAGTGATGATGCTCCGATTTAAGATTACTGTAATGCTTGCTAGAACTCTCTAGTCAGTTAAAAAAATTGTGGGTTGTTAGATCTATGAATTATAAAACTCCAATGCCATAAATCTAAAAGTTAGTTTGCCACAACTCAATATTGGATGGTGGACATGATATTTGAAGGTGATTAGGCAAGGCAGGGATGATTCCTTGCTGTCTAGGAGTGCTTCAGAGATTTTATTGTGCAAGATTTAGTTAGGCGAAGATTGGTTAGGTAGTTTATAAAGCTCAAAGTTTGTCTACCATTATAGTCATCCATTCTCTCTCATAGTTGTGCTCATCCATGAGATATATATAGGTGCGAGCTTGACGCACGACCATTAGAGCTATACCCGTTTTTGTGTCATAACTCCTTTATTTTAAGTTAGAACTGAATGAAATTTAGACCAATGTTTCATATCGTTGAGTATAATATTACAATGCATCTGAGTGCTCCATTTACTTGAAGTTGGTAGCAGCTCTCCAAAGTGGGACTAGAGTCGGTTAGATGGTGGATAAATTTTGAAATGATCATATCTTCAATCTATAGCTCATATTGAGGTGCGGTATTAACCTAGGTGCATTTCCTGAACTTAGGAACATTTTACAAGTGCTTTAAGTATATTTTTAGGCTGCCCCAAATTTTCCCCTAACACTTTGCCTTGCCCCTATGATTACATAATGATGCCTTTATTATGCACCTTCTGACCATTTCTATACTTCTTGACGTCGTTACATATTCACCAAAGCATACTTTCGTAGAACAGAGAGTATGCTTTATTTCATCCAGTAGTGTCTTTCTTTCTCATATGACGGTTATATCAAACCTTAAATATATATATCCTTATTCTCGTCCTTTAAGTAAGTTTTTTGCAGCTAGTAAGTTATGAAGCCCTATTCACTTGGAAGAGAGCTTGTTAATCGTTCCATGACATCTTTTATTAGTATGACATTTATAGCTCAAACTTTCTTGGTATTATAGTCATCTACCATGATTTTCCATTGATTCTCGTCTCTGTTCAGTGGGAAGCTGCTATCACTAGTTCAACCTTCTTGCCTCCAATTCCGAGGGTCATGCGTTGTCTTATGAATGTTCCGAGTATATCTAGGTTCTCTAAGGAAAGGGATATACAATGGTTCCATGGTACATAGGCTTAACGACATGTATTTTATTACGTTGACAGCAATTTAGCCGATTAAGATCAGTGGTTGTGATGTATATGTTCCATACGATCACCTACTCTACTAGCGACTCCTTCGCTACTACCGTGCATATTTGTGTAGGATCAGTCACCAAAAAGCTCGGTCGGGTAATTGTATTATGCTGAATTTTTGAGCATATGTTGACTCTGCAATTGTGATGTGAAGCTAAACTTCTTTTGATATTTATGCATTGTCGTATTTGACATTTATTCATGTCCATGCTCTCCTTTTTCAGCTAGTCATCATTATATGTTCGTTCCACATGATTGCCTAGTTAGTTTATTCCATTAGTAATCCTTTTTCCTCTATCGTGCATGCTTATATATGATCAATCACCAACAAGTTCAGCAGGGTAAGCAGTTTCCACTATTTTGACTTTGGTTATGAGATATGATGTTTGATGCTTTTAATGTAGTGTTGACCATGCTTGGATGTTAACTTGATCTATGATCAATGCTTCCCCTAGCTCACACTTTATATTTCCTATATGTATACTTACACAAGCACATATTCATCTTATAGAAAATTTTGAAATGGAGTTATCATACATGATTAGGATTAGTTGTTGCATTATATTCATAAAGCATCCTCGTTTAACCATTAGCATGTTATGAATTTTTTCATTGCTACCTTACGCAGCCATACAAGATTAATCACTAACAAGTTCAGCAATGTGGATGGTTCTTCATGCTTCGTGTCACTGTTATCATGTATGCTTTTCCAACAACTCTTTCTTTTCCCTCGGCATATTTTCATAGGATCAATCACTGGAAGGTTCGATGGGGTAAGCAATCTCTAATAGAATGTCTTTTCATCACTACTTTGCATACCTATCATGATCAATTACTATCAAGTTCAGCAAGGTGAAAGACCTCTGGTGGAGTGTCTTTTCATCGTTACGTTACACACTTGCACGTGATCAATCATTGTCAAGTTTGATAAGGTGAACGATCTCTGATGGGGTATCTTTTCATTGTTACCTTGCACATGATCAACCATTGTCAAGTCTGGCAAGGTAAACGATTTCTAGTAGAGTGTCTTTGTAATCCAGTCTTGTATATTCATGTTGGTTTCTAGTTTCTATGTCTAAATTTCAGTGATTTTATCCAGACCGTAAGGCAGAAATACTTACTATACCCACAAAAAGTAAGTTTAGAGCCTATCATCAACAATGAACTACCCAATCGGCTATCATGTCTTGAACGTGGGTAAATCGATTCATTATTACCAGCCAAAATTTATAGGCTAATCACCAATGTTGAACTACCCATTCCGTGATCATGTCCTGGTCATGGATAAATTTAGTTCATTGTAGCCAACGAAGGTTTAATGATAGATCATCAACGATGAACTACCCAATCGACGGTCATGTCCTGAATGCGGGTAAGTTCGGCTCACTATATTGCTAGTTAAGTTCTTTGGAATGATCGTCAATGGCGAACTACCCGGTTGGCGGTCATGTTCGAACTGTGGATAAATCTAGTTCACCATCTTCGGCTTAGGTTTTCGGACTAATCGTCATTGGCGAACTACCCAATCAGTGGTCATGTCTAAGCTGCAGCTATGATAATGACCATATACCTTTGGTATCCAATATACATATATAAAGCGCTGTGGAGGTATTCGGCCAATGCAGAGTGGTAGCCAAGGGAGAAAAGTAATAAAAATCCAAGCACACGACCTAGAACGTCTCACAGCGCGTAGAAAAAGTGTAATATAATAACATAGATATAAAACAGATGAGATAGTAATATAATTAAGTGAACCATAAATAAGAACATTTGAGTGTATCAGGTTCACAAACCATACAAAAATTGAAATAAAGAGTTTACATCCCAAATCTCAAAAATAAACTCTATAATTATCTCTCGAAATACAAGTAACGACGTAGCTCCACAATACTGCATCGTGGAATATAAGCAATGGTAAGCTCCACAGTATAGGTATATGAAACAAAGCCTCCTGCTCCTACTTCATATAGCTCTAAGCGCTATCTAAACCTATTATCCCTAATCTACTAATTTAGAGTACCCAAGATAGTAAGAAGCAAAGCATAAAATCTCGGGTTAGACACTGGTGTGAACGACACATTATCTTAAAATACTATAAAATCGTATATAGTAAATAGGGTAGAGAGTATGAACAGCCATACCTAACATGTCCCTGCATTCAAAGGATTAGCACATAAACACAGTATATGCTAAAGTACTATCACAAGTAGAAAATATGGTGCGTAGGGATATCGCATAGCATAGCAAGCATACAACAAACGTAGCATCCATCACACAGCCTCGCATCTCTCACTCAAGTGTTTGGATATATGATAACCCTTTCAGATGGTCAACTCATTTCCCCTGCAAATGGCTAGGGATTGGATACATGCAGACGTCCAAATATATAGATACACGCGGATTACCTTGGGCACACACGGACTATCATGTCCCAGCAATGAGCATCACAACCACAAAGTCATCTATAAATCCCTTAGCACATGCACCGGTAGTAGAACTACCTAATAAATACTCAACTCATGCTCATGCAGAAGGCTAAGGATGGGACATGCGCAAACGTCCAAACACATGGGTAAACACAGACTACACTGTTCCAATAACGAGCATCACAACCTCATGTTCTACTTTACAAGCTACCATGAAAAATTCGTCCCATTGGTCTGTCACCAGATGCCATAGTCACTCATCAGGTTGAGTCATCAAAATCATCACATTCCATTGGTTGTATTCCAAGGTCATCTTGAGCTATCTCGAAGTCATCCAACCCTGCTCCAAAATAGCTCTTAGAACCACAAAGCAAACCCTAAGTTGTACCTCGAAGCCCTTCCATGCTAGGCACGAAGCTAACACACAAAAACCTTATTTCACGTTTTTTGTAATTCCTCCTCGTATAGCCAAACCAAAGCCACTGAACAGCATTTTCTGTTTGGCTCGTCATCGCCGGACCAACATCTATTGAACCACTTTTCATGTTTAGTATCCTCCTATAGCCAAACCAAAAACCTTTTGAACCACCTTTCATGCTAGGCATCCTGCTATAGTTGGACCAAAAACCTACGGACAAGGTTTCCTGTCTGGTCCCCCATTGTTGAACCATCAACTACCAAGCCAACATCTGTA
The DNA here is from genome assembly GCA_030765085.1 of Allium cepa. NCBI lineage: Eukaryota > Viridiplantae > Streptophyta > Magnoliopsida > Asparagales > Amaryllidaceae > Allium > Allium cepa. Next base: position 948,064,590 of record CM060934.1, on the reverse strand, counting down.
GGACAAGATTTCCTATTCGGTCCTTTACTAGCCGAGCCAAGCAACTACATACCAAATGCTTCCTCTTTCTAAAGCCAACCACCAGACCACCCTATGTCGGACCAAGCTTCATTGTACCAAACCTATAGCTCCTTTATCACTACAATATCACGTCAATTCCATCGCTATATTCAACACTTCAATCCTCATGCATCTCCTATGTAATGACGTGAACCCAAATGCTTTAGAGTATATCGCCAAAGTGTGATTTCACAGTTCTTACCTCTAGTTCGCTCCAATGAGCGTTTTCAACCATACGAGCATACAAACAAACATCATACATGCACCAAACAACATACAAACATTTATATAATGCAATCAGTCATAGCAATCATCATATAATGTGATATAACATAGCCTAACATCAATTAAGACAATCGTACATCCAAATAACATGTCTAGATCAACAAAAAATCAATTTATTCACGTTTTACTATAAGTTGGGTTTTTAAACAACATTAAAACTTATTTTTTTTTCAGAAATGGATACAAAACATGTTAAAATCCATAGATACATATATGGTAAGGTGAGAAATGGTAAAAACCTCCAAAATTCTAGTTTTGCGTGCAAATCGAGGCAAATTCGAAAATGAATAGAAAAGATGTAATTTTTCCTTCCCTAAAATGTAGATTTGAAGATCTATATTGAATCCCACTTCTAATCTAACTTTAACCTATGATTTAAACTTGATTTGGAGGAGAAAAAAGAAGGTTTTGGATGGAGAATGAGTTAATGAAGGCTTGGTAAAAGTAATTTGGGGATGATGATTCAGCCTAAAATAGTCTCCAAACTAGAAATGGGCCAGTGGGTTTGCCCCCGAACTCATTAATAATCACTAGGCTACTACGAAAATCGCCAATTTTCGAAAAATCATAACATCTTACCAGAAAGTCCAGATTGCTAATAAGACCACTCTACGGAAAGAAAAATCATTATACATTTTCAATGAAAGTGGTCTTAGATACTAATTCGGCTTCTTCAAAAGAATAGCTTTACAAATTTTTATGGGTAAAATCGTTTGAAAAAATTCTAAACATAGGAAATATCAGCGACGGGCATTTCCTAACATTTTAAAGCCATACGACCTCGGGAGAATTTAAAAATAATATTTTTACAATCCTTTGATAAATAAAATATGGGTCGTTACACTATTCCCTTTATGAATTTCGCCCTCGAAATCGTAATACAAACAAGGTAAAAGCAAACATAGCTACCCCGCATGCCTAATATCCGCAAACAACTATATCAAACATTAAACATGCACATAGAAGCAGAAACAATATCTGTTTATACCAAAATTGGGGCACAACACTCTTCGAAAGTATTTGAAGAGATAAAGATGAAGAATAGAAATGTAAAATGAGGGTTATCTAACAAACACTTCAAAAACAGAAATGAAAACACGCAGAAACATGGCAATTTAGAGTGGTTCGGCGTATTGCCCACGTCTATTATGAAGTTTGATGACTTTATTAATGTTCACTTGATGATTACAACTGATTTCGATGGATTATAGCGGATTAAAGTGTTGAAATTCGAGTATAGCAGCAGCTGTGGAGTGCAAAGTTGGATTCGGCAGAGTCTGGACGTCAATGAGCCAAAAGATCCCTCTTTTATAGGCCCTGGGGCTCTATTTATAGGCATAGGAGGCTGATATCTCATTCAGATCTTGGGAGACTTCTTTTGGCACATGGATGGGACCACGCGATCGATCCCATGAAGTTTTGGCTCGATCCATGATCGATACGAACGAATTTCATGTCGATCAAGATTTGACCCAATCGAGTCGAAACTTGGCATGAACATACCTTAGATCGTACGTAAGCTTCAGTGAAAATTCCATAGTAATTGGACTTGTGGATTGCGAGTTATGATCAATGCAAGATTGAATTTTTCACGTAGACTGCTCTGTTCGAATCGATTCTTTTGAGTCGATTATTTCGAATCAAAAATGGGCACGCGCTTAGGAGATAACGTGGAGCTTGATTTTTGGATCGATCCGTTCTCGATACCGAGTCGACCGAGTCGTCCCCTCATTTTTTCCTAGTTCGTATCGATGACGCTGCCTCGTTGGCATCGATGGAGGATGCGCAGTTCGCATCGATGGACGTTCCTCGGTTCGTGTCGACTATGAAGTCTTCTATTCGTATCAAACAAAACTAGCCCTGTTCGTATCGATTACAGGTGATTGGTTCGTATCGATCAAAAAGTTTGACATTCGCATCGAACTGCAAGGTGTCAATCGTATTGATCATTGGCTGATCGATATGAAGTTCGTGGATAGATTGACCAATTCGAAGTAAATGACACGATAGATACGAAGTGACAATCCTTCCATGGATACGAAATAGTTGACGATGATGGATATGAAGTATGGTTGCTTGGATCGATACGAACACGATGGATACGAGTAGAACCACCTTTGGGTGGATATGAAGTGGACTTCTGTGCTATAGTTAATGGATGCGAAGTAGGCAATAGTCGATCAATACGAACCACGGCTCTAAGATGGATTCGAACTAGATTGATTCGAACCAAGGCTTTAAGATGGATACGAAGTTGTTGTAGTGATGGATGCAAAGTGGTACGTCCTGATCAATTCGAACAATTTTCCTTCTTGACTTGTATTGATCATATCTTAAGCATATGACTCCGATTGAATTGAAACTTGAAATGTTGGCTTTCATAGCTTTTCTTGTCATGTCACATCAATTACAGCTCGATCTGAACTCGAACAAAATTTGTCGACATCCATAGTGAACCTGTGCTTACTCGACATTCGAGATGAGCGATCCTTGGTTTTTAGTCAATTCTTTGATATCTCGGCCTTGCCAAAAGGCGGGATAATATTTTCCCCCAAAGTACGTCTTGTGTGAGCATGACGTGCTTTGAAAAACTGCAACCTTCACTCTGAATAGTTCTGTCCGACTTGCTGAACGATTGTCGTCTTTTTGAAATCTGTAACTCCCGACCAATTTTTCAGTATTATGAGCTGCTGATTGCCAACTATTGCACCCTGTATTGTTGTAGCTGATTGCTACATGATAGCGATTAGCTTTTGTCGTTGTAATCATTCATTAGGTAGGCATTCGACCTAGTCCGACATATACGCACATATGTTAACCTGACTCTTGTTAACGTTCGCACGTTTACCAATCGTTGTCAGTTTTCCCATATCGAATTCCATGTCGATCCTGTCCTAAATCAATGAGAAACTCAAGTTGTAACAATGTTTGACAGTTGTTTTTGAATGTCCCTTCGTGTTGATCCTCTCTTGGATCGGTGTAAAAGATTTGAAGGTTGTTACTGTATCGATATAATACGCATCGATGGATACGAAATAAACATTCGCATCGATGGATACGAGTTTTTATGGGTTGTATATTGATGGATACAAACAGTACGTTTCGCATCGTTGCGTCTTAGATGGAGACGAAAACAATGGATACGAATAAGCGCTTCGTATCGATGGAATTCAATGTTTTAGAAAGGTCTTCGTTGCACGACTTCGTATCAATGAAGCTCGAACCTGTTGGATTCGAACAGCCAATTCGTATCGATGGATACGAGCCTTTGGAGGTTGCGATTAGATGGATTCGAATGGTGTGGTTCGTATCAATTTTCCTAGGAAGGAATTAAAAATAGTGGATACGAATATGGCAGTTCGTATCAATAAGAGGGAGAACCGGTTGGGATCGGTCACAACGATCGGGAGACGAATCGTTTCTATCCTTCTGTTCTACGCCCATATAAAAGCATTTCGAACTTAGAAACTTTTTCACTTTCCACTCTTACTCTCATCTTCGCATCACACCAGAGACTTGGAAAGAAAGAAATTCGCTTGCCTTCGAATCAAAAAAGACTTTCAATCCATCGAATTAGTCGTTGCAATTAGGTAATAAATCAATGAACTCGTATTATGAACGACGAGATTCGAATCCCATCACTAATTCATACACACACATGGCCGACCTTTAGCGGTGTTGAGGTCGAAGCCGGTTCGGAGCATGGTCGAAGGAGGAAAGGAATGGTGTTATGTCCATTTGAGGAAGAAGAGTGAGGAAAGAGACGAAGGGATTGTTCGGCCTGGATTTCATATCGATGGAGGGTCAAAAAACTAGATATTGTGTTGAACCTCAACCGAGAGTTTCGTATCGATCTCCCTTCTGTGACTTCATATCGATTGTTGATCCTTTGATTCTTTTGCATCACTTCGAATCAAAATGGAATTCGAAGTATAGTTGTGACGGTTACGAACTGTTATCGTAACCCGATCGATGCGAAGTTGTCGCGATTCAATCGATACGAAGCTATTGGATTTCAATCGATTCGAGATTGAGGTCAAGATGATCGATACGAAATTCTGGGTAGGTGATCGATGTGAACCTCATTGTTTTCGATCGGCATGAAAAGTCACATATCCTGATCGATACGAAGCGGCCGAGAAATGATCGATATGAACTTAATATTTTTGACCGATTCGGAGTAAATGCATAGCATATCAATATGAAATTGAAATCTATGACCGATACGAGATTGAGGTCTTTGAACCGATTGATTCGAACATCTCCCTTAATGGATACGAACTTCGTGCATATCTAAACATCTAACTCCGACAAGCTACAGCCTTGCATAATCGGACTTTGATCATTTCACATCATATTTGACTACCCTTCGAGGCTCGTCGACGGAATTGTAACTTGATGAACTTATAAAAAAACTCTAACTTGGATCGATCGCTAACATCTGGATGCCATGGTTGTGACGGTCAGCGATGACGGTCACTCCAGCTGAATTTTGAAGTCTCGTCGTTTGCATGTCTTTTCATACTCTGTTAAATTTCTCAAGTATTTTGTAGCACTGTATTACACAACATATCTACACACTTCACACTGGGGGACGCACGGGTTTATTACCGTCTAATGATGATTTCTCGTAAGTTAGTTATTAGTTATGGAAACTTCAAGCTCATAATAGCAGGAAGTTCAGAGTTCACTCCCCCAATAATTGAGATACCGGCCATCACGGCCTAAGTCATAGATCCAGTTCTGGACGAGCTACCCGACGCCTCTTTCATCGGTGATCCGCCAGACTCTGTTTCATCCAATGTTTCCGAAGACATGTTGCGACAAATATTTCTAAGGCACGGCCTGTCATTGGATGATGTGCTATTGTCGGGTCCGAATGATAGACGACACTCTCCACCGAAAGGGTTCGCCATATTCAATCGTCATGCGTGCGCAGCTAGAACACTTCCCCCGTTCAACCAATACATTAGGGAAGTGTTATCTTTTCTGGGAATCAATCTATCTCAACTACACCCCAACAGATACGCTTTGCTGAACAGCTTATTCATCGTATTTATGGAGCATCTCTTTCGACCCGCGACACTGATCGAGATTAGATATTTATTCAACATCAAGAGCCGGGGAGATAGCCCTTCTTTTACAATCTTGGAAGCGGTCAGAAATTTTCAAGTAGTTATGGGTCATAGACTAGGTTAAGTTACTTCAAAACGGAATGGTTTTATGTCTAATGCCCCTCCAAGATTTGCTAGTCGATGGTTATTCGGACGTAAGTACCGTAGTCTCCTCAAGTAGCTAATAAGATAATCACGACTGATGCCGAACATATATTTCTTTTTCTTTTACAGTTGTGATTCTACGACCCGAGGATGCTCATTTTAAAGAGATATTTCAGGTTCTTCAAGAAATTCCGAGTGAAGAAATGGATATTGACTCGGTTCTGGCAGATAGAAATTTGAGAATCATGCGGTTGATCGAGCGTGGCCAAAGCATAAGGCTTGAAGGAATGTTAAGGGCTATCTCGAAGAAACGAGCGAAGAATAAGACGCATGTGATTGTTATAACCGAGAAGGTTGATCCAGAAAGAACGCCCATCGATGATGAACTTGTGGCCGGGCCTTCTGATGCCTTTCAGGGTTTCGAAGGAAAGAGAAAAGGCAAGGCAGCTGCTTTCAAATGCTTTAAATCTGAGAGACGGAAATCTATGGTCATGTCTTTGCCTATTCCTGGGATTAAAATTTCAGTGGCTCCTCCTTCGTAGGTGGAAAACCTCTTTGAAGGGCTCGTCTATATCCCAATCCTGGATTATGTGTCACTCTAGGATGACGCCAAGTTGGATGAGCTTCAGTGTGCGTTAGATTTAAGCGAATCTCCGACCATAAGCATGCCGACATTTCCGATTGGTCGAGGGGTTGCACATACATATACACTTAACAGCACTACATGATTCCTGACCGTAAGTTGCTTACTTTGAGAGATTACTAACTCCATTCTTTTTTTACTTTGTAGATACAATGTTCGGCCGAGGCTCGATGTTAGGGAGTCTTCGAAAAGCTCGCCGATCTTCAACATATTATGAGGCGCGCAAGAAATAGGCAGATAGGGATTACGACCATGGGTACTCTAGTCAGGAGCGACACGACAGAGATAGGGAGTACAGGCACTAATTCCAATCTCATTCTCCCCCTCCTAGAAACCCTAGTCAGCCTCCTGTTTATGTCTCATGTCCTCCAGAAACTTCACGGCACAAGCCATCTTCCTACGCTTCAAGGCATGAAACTCTACATCATAGAACTAAAACAATGGCCTCCATAATTGCAGTGCAGGTCCTTACCGATTCTATGGAGGAAGGAGCAATTAAACTTGCTCAATTGAAGAAGGATTTTCCATATATCTGCTTTGATGGCTATATTTTCCCCCGCACTTGAAAAGAATTCTAGCAGAGGTTGAGAACACGATGCGTGATTACATTCATGACATTTACACTTAATATAAGGAGTCGGGGAAGGCCGGGAAAAGCATCGAAGCTGGCCTTTGAGCGAGCGGCTGTCATTGAGAAGTTAGAGAATCAGCTTGCTCCGAAGGACCTAGGTTCTCAATACTGAAGCTGAGTCCTCCCAAAAACAAAAAATGGAGGCCCTTACAAAGGCCGACGAGGCCAACTCGGACATGGAGAGGATGAGGCAATCACACTACACCCTGGTGGAGGAAATGGATCGTCAGAACACCACCGTCACTGCTGAGCGGGATCCTCAAAGAGCTTAACGAGCTTAAGTCCAAACTTTCCGAAATCATTAAGAGAGGGATGACGCCAACACCGCAGCACAGGAGGCATGTGATCAAAACTGTGGTGCTTCAAGGCGAATGGGATGCGGTTGTGGAGAAATTTCGCACGGTGGAAGCTGAGGTTAAGGAGATGGTTCAGATGGCAGAATCTTAGCTGGAGGCTGATATAGAAGACCTTCACGTCACCTATAACGCTAACGTGCTGAAACGTAGAAATTTTTCCTGGCTTGAAAACTATTCGATACATTTCTATAATGCTTGGAGCTAGTTAGTCAAAGAGGAGAAGGCGGTGCATCTGGATTAATCATTCAATGAGTTTGAGTTTGAGAATCGTGTGCCACCCGAAGATGAAAGGAAGATTCCCCACAAGTCAATGATTTCTCATGAAAGGGAGAAGCTCAACACCCAACACCAGGAGATTGGGGAAGGTTCAGGTGTCGAGCATCACACTACGAGCCTTGAGATTACTGCTCCACCTTGATCTGAACCTACACAAGCGGTTGAGCCCCAGTTTGTTCCTACTTATAATCTGAAACAACCGCAGTTATCCCCTATTAAAGGGCACGCCTCTGAAGCCGCTCAGTCATCCGCGAGTCAAACTGAGGAAGGTACTTTGAACATATCTCATGTGCGTTCGAAATAAGGAGCTTATCTTGAAGCGTTTACTAACAGTCTCTCTTATTCTTTGTCTAGTGACTGAAGCTACACTGATAGCGCCTCCTGCAACCCAAGAATCACACCAAGTGCAGAAGGCCATTATTACTAAAGCGACTATCTCGACAACGTCCACGCCGATCGATGGAATGCAGAGGGGCTCACTTTCTTTCGACGATCAGATGATGAATGAACTCCTCGGTCGCCATAGTGACCCCTTTGTGGACTTACCATTTTTCATAAGTGGACTCGAACCAGCTTTCGTCTCTTCAATGCAGAACAGAGATACCCCCAGCAAGGCTCAATTGATTCGTGAAAAAGAAATATTGGCTAAAATCAATGTTGAAATGGAGGTAGTGAATCGCGGTGGCAGCTCTGGAGGTGGAATAGCAGCGCCTAGCCCGGCTCCGTTGAGAATGATATTATCTGGAGGTACTATTGTTGACACCAGTGTGCCCATTCCGCCCCCTGTAGTTGACCCGACTCCTCCGACTCCACCTGCAGAAAGTATTCGCGTACATTCAAGTTCATAGGAGGACGTTGAGATCATGCTCCCACCTTGAGATCATCCACCAAAAGGCAAGAACTCAAAGTGGAAAATCATTAGTGGCTCTAGCGGGTCTATGCTGAAGAAGAAGTTGAGGAAGAAGAAAGAGTAGATCGACCTCTTCGGTGCATATTTTGGTAGATAGAAATTTGTTTTTTGCTTTCCTTTCGTAGGTCGTGTATAGATGCGAGTTCGGCCCCTACCAGTAGGAATTTTGGAAAAACATGTACATGAACTTCATTTACATTTAGATGAAATGAAATTTTGTTTTTGACTTTGACTTTATTACTGTCTTTTATGCTTAAGTGTTCCAGTATTTGAGTTTCAATCTAGTGCACTTGCGGAGTTTCAACCTTTGAGTTGAGTCTGTTTTTATCTATCAAGTCCAGAAACCACAGACAGGAGTTATAATTGTAGATTAAGTTGAACTCTGACGTTGCACTGCTTCAGTCAACGGTTAACACTTAAGCTCTAACCTCAGTTTCGGGGATGAGTTGTAAAGATCGGCTAGCAACTGCATTTTATCTTCATTTCATCGAGCTTAACATCATCGAATCGATGCTAACACCAACGTGAGTAGAGTGGTTGAATCCTACTTGCTCACTTAATAATGATCATATCCGCTTTTTGGAGATTTGTATTTTAACTTTGGCAGTTGATCACGCCTGTTTAAGTTTTAAGAATGTGTCCATGCTCTGGGGACTTAGGTTAGTTTATGAGTGGTCATTCGCATTCGAGTTGCGTTTATACTCTGACCGCACTCTGGGGATTCGGAGTTGGTATTTATACTCTAGTTCACACCCTGAGAACCTAGAGTTGATGTTTATACTCCAATTCACACTCCGGAAATTTGGAGTTGGTCGACAGAGGTCAGTCACATCTGTTTAACCATCTGTTTAGGCTTTTAGAATTTCATTCGCACTCTGGGAAAGATGGATTTATCAGGATGGTGGATGGTCGGTTCACATCCATCCCAAGTTTAACAAGTGAGGTCGTTAGATGAACGGATCCATCCTCCTCGAACTTGGTTAGGATACGATCGAAGTCATTAAGTGGACGGGTCCACCCTCTTCGAAACAGCATTTATAAGTTTATACTCCAACTCACACTATGGGAGTTTGGAGTTAGTTAAAGGATTGTCGTGTATCAATCCTTTCTTTTGGCTTTAGTGTAGTGACCTGCCCCCAATCTCGGTTTTCACTTAGCGAGTGATCGATCGTATCACAGTCACTCCCAATTTGAATAAATTCCACCGCATGATGGAACTTAGCTCTTCGTGCATCGTGATGGTTGTATGTCGCAGTCCATAAATCACAGCTCTTGCTCGAAGAGATGGCATTTTATTGCTGAAATGAGAAAATACGGCAAAGTCAGTTGCCTTATTACAAATTCACATTTCGAAATGTAGAAATAAATTGCAAATTAAAAGTAGACTAAAATAAGTAAAGCCTGTCATGTGTAGTAGCAACGGATACTCTCGTTGTTCCAGGCTCTCGGCAAAGTAAGACCGCCAACGGTCGATAACTTAAACGTGCCATCTTCGAGTTTTCGCACAATCACATATGATCCTTCCCAAGTTGGTTTCATGTGCGAAGGAACCGGGTAAATCCTCTTGAGGACAAGATCGCCGAGTTCAAAGGTTCGTGGTCAGACCTTGGCATTGTATAATCGGGAGACTCAACTTCGATATGTGGCTACCCTCAAATCAGCCTCTTCACGCTTCTCATCTAACAAATCCAAGGATTCAGCAAGTAATATGGCATTTGTCTTTGGATCATAGTAAGTCACACGATGAGAAGGTACTTCCATTTCAACTGGGATAATGGCTTCTGAACCACAGGATAGAGAAAATAGAGTGTGTCCGATCGTGGACTTGTGGGTTGTCCGGTAAGCCCATAAAGCCATGGGAAGTTCATCAACCTACTTGCCCCTAGCCTTCTCCAATCGCTTTTTCAGAATAGACTTGATAACCTTATTAACAGCTTCAACCTGGCAATTCTCTTTTGGGTGTGCAACTGTAGAGATTTTCCTAGGGATATGGAATCGCTGGTAGAAATCCCTGAATTCAACGCTGTCGAGATGGGTTCCGTTATCAGTTATAATGAGATGCGGGAGATCAAATCGGTAGATAATGTTGCGAATAACAAAGTTGATCACTTTCTTTGTCGTGATTATAGCAAGAGGTTCAGCTTCGGCTCACATGGCAAAGTAATCAACTGCGACGATGGCATACTTCGCGCCACCTTTGGCTAAAGGTAGAGAGCCAATAATATCGATGCCCCATACTGCAAATGGCCATGGATTGACCATTTGGGTTATCTCAGTAGCTGGGGCTCAAGGGATCCGAGCATGCTTTTGACATTTATCACACTTCCTGGCATAGTCTGGTGCATCACGATTGACAGTTGGCTAATCATACCCGTATTGGAGTACTTTCTTAGCGAGAGCTTGTCCCCCGGTGTGATCACCACATTCTCCTTCGTGTACATCATGTAACACTCATTTAATTTCATCGTGTGCGATACATCTGAGGGGAGGAATGGAATATCCTCTTCTATACATGATTCCATTCTGAATGGTGAACCACGAAGCCTTTCGAAGAATCTGTCACTTCTCACTTCTATGCTCAGGTAGCATTCCATGCTCAATGTAATTTCGATACAGAGTCATCCACAAATCCCTACTGGGAGTGATTTCAAATACAAAGCTTGTCTCCATCTGATCAATGCTTGGAGAAGATAATGTCTCCACGGGAATGAGTCCCATTTGCTGTGCTTTGCCCATACTTCCCAATTTCGCCAATGAATCAGCCTTTTGATTGCACTCACAGGGTATGTAGAAGCTGGCATAATAATCAGACTGATTAAGTATTTCTTGGACACGAGCTAGATAAGCGGCAAGTCTCCGATCTTTGGCTTGATATTCCCTCCGAACTAAGCATACGACTAATTGCGAATCACAATAAATTTCCATAGCAATAATTCTCAAATCGCGGGCGAGTTTCAATCCAGCAAGCAAGCCTTCATATTCAGCTTCATTATTGGTCGCACGAAAATCAAATTTCAGGGCATAGCATATGGATCAGCCTTCGAGGGTTTCAAGTACTACTCCAGCACCCGAGCATGATCGTTTGATGTACCGTCAGTATGCAGCTTCTAGATATATTCGAAAGATTCACTAGTTTCAAGCAAGTCCTCTGGGATGGTGAATTCAGCTATGAAATCCGCTAGGACTTATCCTTGAATAGCTCGCCTTGGAGTGTAAGTGATATCAAACTGGCTCAACTCGATGTCCCACTTGAGTAACCTACTAAATGTCTTAGGCGGCGTAAGGACCTATCGTAACGGCTGATCGGTGTAAATAGTGATAGGATGAGCCTGGAAATATGGACGGAGCTTCCTTGAGGCAATAACAAGGCAATAAGCCAATTTGTCTAACTTCGGATAATATTTCTTAGCTCCAGTTAACCGTTTACTAACATAGTAGACTAGTTTCTACACTCGGTCTTCCTCCCGAACTAAGGCAGCACTGATTGCGTTTTCTGATACCACCAAGTAAAGGTATAATTGTTCGTGATCGATTGGCTTTGACAAAATTGGCAGTGTGGAGAGATGTTGAATCAGTGCTCGGAGTGTGCCATCACAGTCTGTGGTCCATTCAAAGTTTCGTCTCCCTTTTCGGATCAGATCGAAGAAGGGAATTCACTTGTTGGTAGATTTTGAAATGATCCTGCTCAATGCTGCTACCTTCCCGTTGAGGCTCTGGACTTGTTTTATGGTTCTCAGAGTTTCAAGATTCCTGATTGCCTAGATCTTTTCAGGATTTGCTTCGATTCCTCGAGCGTTGACGATGCACCCAAGGAATTTTTTGGATGTGACTCGAAAGTGACATTTCAGTGGATTGAGCTTCATCCTGTATTCTCGAAGAATGTTGAACACTGATTCCAAGTCTTTGATATGATCGGTAGAGAACCGCGACTTTACCAGCATGTCGTCCACATATACTTCCATGGTCTTTTTGATCTGGTTGGCAAACATTCGATTGACTAGTCGTTGGTACATTGCCCCGTTGTTCTTGAGTCTGAAGGGCATGACTCTGTAGAAATAGAGCCCTAGATCGGTCACGAAGCTGGTATGTTCTTGGTCGGGTAAGTGCATGGGTATCTGGTTCTAACCGGAATAAGCATCCATAAAAGATAATAACTGGTGCCCAGCCATTGAATCTATGAGCTGATCAATTCAGGAAAGTGGAAAACTGTCTTTTGGGCAAGCTTTGTTCATGTCAGAGTAATCAACACATGTCCTCCATTTCCCATTCGGATTTCGGACAAGTACGGGATTGGATACCCACTCTGGGTATAAGGCATCTTGGATAAACCCATTTGATTTCACCTTATCGACCTCTTCTTTAAGGGCGGTAGATCTATCTGGATCCATGCCATGCCTTTTCTATTTGACCGGGATACACCGCGGGTTAATATTCAAGGTGTGGCTCACGATGTTCGATGAGATCCCACACATGTCAGAATGCGTCCAGGCGAATATGTTGAGATTCTCCCAGAGAAATTCAACCAATTCCCACTGCATCTGTTGGCTTAACTAAGATCCGACCTTTATAATCTTTGAATCGTCATCGTCATCGATCAGAACATTGATCGTCAGTTCGGCCGGGGAAGCTTGACTGTCTTTAGTTTCGTCTTTACTTTCGGTGTCTCTCGGGTCAAGATCCATTTGTAATTGGTTGGGGTGCCCGGGCCCAGGCACCAATTGTCAATTATCATCAAAATGGACGCAGAGAGACTCCTCTATGCCCTTCTCTTTCTCCTTTCGATGCGCCTTGTGCAGCTCAGCAACATAACAGGCTCGCCCAGTAGCCTAATCTCCTTGAACGACTCCAACCCTACAATCAGTGGGAAACTCCAACGTCAAGCACCATGGGGCAATGGCTGCACGAAATTCAGCAAGGTTCGGTCAACCCAAGAAAGCATTATAAGGGGAGTTTATGTCCAACACAACAAACTGCAATATCCGGACTCTCCGATGTTCTCCAACTCCCAATTCCACTAGCAGTTTCACCACTCTAGTGGGTATAGTAGCACTCCCATTGAAGCCGTGAATTCATGACTGGCAGGGTTTCAGATCTTTGTCTTTCATCTTCAATAGATCATAAGCTCGCTTAAAAAAATATTCACAGAGCTTCTACTGCCAACCTAGATCCTCTTCATCCAGCAGACTATGCCTATACTAGCATGCAAGATACTAGACTACCCTATATGATATCAAAAGTGAAATTAATTGTCATAAACATAAGTCTTACCAAGTAAAGAGCTTTCAATAAGCGGTCCTTATGCTCCACTTTGTCTCCCAGGTACAATCATCTTCGCTCTCACTCCTCTGAACCTTTATCAGCTCTACCATCGTCCTCCTAAGTTGCTTCGTATCACGTCGAATGATATAAATAAGCCTACGAGTTCTCAATGTTTTCAGTTCAATCTTGATATCATTAAGCTTATCTGGATCAACTATCATGCTTGAGTCATACAAAAAATTCCGCAAGTAAGAGACGTGAAACACATTGTGCACGCTCCCATCTTCTGAGGTAAGTCGACTTTGAAAGCTAGGTTCCCAATCCTCTTAAGTATCAGAAAAGGACCAATGAATCTCGGTGTTGAATTCCCCTTAGTACCGAATTGAACAACATTATTTAGTGGAGAGATCTTAACAAACACCATCCAGTTGTAGGTAAAGCTATACTGAGTTGCAGCTCCATCTCCAATGCCTCTTATAAGCTCTTCCAAAACTTGCTAGTGAATAAAGGGTCATGATCGCTCACAATTCTCTTTAGCATACAATGGTGTCGCACAACCTATTTTACACACAACTCGGACAATTTGGATGTCATTCTACTAGACCTGATAGGTATGAATCCAGCACTCTCTATCAATCTATCGACTATGATCCAAATGCTATCGTACCCTCCTCTAGTCCTCGGCAATAGATCTATGAAGTCCATCGAAAATTGTTCCTATTTCCGCTGGGGAACCTTAAGCAGTTACAGCAAACCACTTGGCTTCTTCTGCTCTGCCTTACCAATTGACAGTTCATGCACTTCGAGATGAATGCCCTAACGTCCTTCTTCATCCCTTCCCAATAAAATGTCTGCCTCATATCATGGTACATTTTATTGCCACTGGGATTTATAATCTATCTCAAATGATGGCACTCATGCAGCACCTCATGCAGCACCACATGCTTTAATCCATTGGCATTAGGAACAAACAATCTCTCATCCTTACGAAGCCAACTATCACGGTCGAGCTTATAATACTTTATCTCCTTAGACTCTGCTCCTTCCTCTATCTTTGTCATGATCTTCACTAGTCTAGCATCTCACCACTGACTTGTACCAATCCGCTCAATCAAGGTAGGTCTGATCATGAAGTTAGCCAACACTTCGAGCACTAGCTCACATTGTGGCCTAAAATCATATCTAGCGATAAACTCTAACAACTTCCACTCTAAGAACATCACTCCCAAGCTGGCATGTCTCCCACTTAATGCATCAGCAACCGCATTTCCCTTAATAGGGTTAAAGAAAATGTCAATATCATAGGAGGCTAGGAACTCTAAAATCGTCGTTGATGAAGGTTAAGGTCCTTTTTGAAGAACGGATATTTTAATGACTTGTGGTCCGTATACAACTCGAACCTCTCCCCAAGCAAATAATGGATCCATATTTTTAAAGTGAATATTATCGCTGCCAACTCCAAATCGTGAGTCGGATACTCCTTGTACAGTTTCAGTGGTCTACTAGTGTAGGCAACAACCTTTCTCCTCTTCATCAATAATGCACCGAGTCTAGTACTATAGACATCTGTGTATACTATCAACTCCTCATTCTTACTCGGAATGACTAATACTGATGCGCTCGTCAACTTCTCCTTCATGCTCATGAACACATATGTAATGACCTTAATTTTGACTAACATTATTTAAGAAATTTAATTAGATAATTATATAAAATAATGTAGAAGGTTAAGGGATTAAAATTTGTTCATTAAAAGGAGTCGTGCCTTAGTAAATGTATAAGCAAAAGAGAATTAAAGATAAGTAAGTAGGAGGAATATGACAAGGGAAAAACTGGAATAAACTTTGTTCTTATACCTTAAACCCTTTTATCCTTCATTTCTCATTCATTTCAACATTCATAAACAAACTAAAACCCCAAGAGCTTGGTCGGCCATCATTAAGAAGAATCAAAAAAGATAAGCTAGGAATCAAGTAGAAAGCTTGAAGAAATTAATCAAAGGGAAAATCTCGGCCTTCTTAATACCAAGCCGAGGTGAATAATTATCTTACATCTCATTTTTCATAAGGATTTCGATCTCAAGGTTTGACCCGAATTAATTTTGCAAATAATACGCCAAGTTATGCTTTTGTTGAATGGAAATATATGCTTATTGATGATTTATAGTGTTTCAGATAGATTTTATAATAAGTTTAAATTGGGAAACCTGTAAAATGACATCCAAATGATTTGCGTTTTTAATATATAGTTGAAAACATTATTCTAGAAGTGGGTTTCAAGTTTCATAATTTTTCAATTTATTGTGAATTTATTATGATTTTCTATGAAATAAAATAGTAATATTGATTAAAGCGATTATATAATAATTTTGGGTCTGAAATTCAAATATTTTAGAAAACATATTAAAAGTGAATTGTGGTCATTTTTAGGAAATTTTTGTAAGTTTTTTATTATAGTTATGAAATTATTTAAGTTAAGGGCCTTAAATATTTTATATGTTTTAGCAAGGAGAAGGGCTTATTTGTTAAAACGTTTCAATTGATAATCTTGAATTCAGTGGCCTTTTAGTAAAATATTTTGATAAACAAATGGAACCAATTACATTTTGAAAAATAAGGCAGGTGAGGTAAAAAGTAATTTCTTTGAAAGGCTAAAAATTAGTTTTTCTTGGAATTACCACTTCGCCATTTCCATCTGTTAGCTTTCGAAACCATACGTTCGTTTATGAACTCATTCGAAACCAACGCATATGGTATGAAACAATTGATACGCAGTGCATTGGAGAAATGCAGAGACAACCGTGTTGAAACCATGCTTTTGAAGGGGTATAAGTTTTTCTTATGAGCTTTTGAATCCACTACCTATCTTTTCTTTTAAAGATACTTTCGAAGGGGTGCTTTCAACTTGTCTTTATTTCAAAAGGATTGCCTTTGTTAGGAAAGACCTTTCGAATGAGTCACTGCTTATTTATATTATAAAAGAAGCTTTCGAAAGGATAGCCGCTGTTGAACTTATTCGTAACCCATGTTATTGCGTTCTTACCTTTCAAACTAGTTAAGGCCACTTTTCTTTATAGCCTTAAAGCAATGTATTCGAAAGGGTGATTTCGCCTTTTTCTTTGAAGCCACCTTCTCAATGCTTTCGAAAGGGTCGTATAACCGCTTTCAAATGGTTTGTAGGCAATGATGTTGAAAGATTGGATTTTGAAACTATCATCTTTCTTTTACTTGGGATTAATGCTTTTGAAAGCAATGCTTTCACCCCAGTTTTATGTGACCCTTTAGTTATATTATATGTTAAAACCAAAGGTTTTGAAAGGAATAATGTTCAATGATTTTGAAGCAATGTCTCTACAAACCCTTACTTGAACCCAAATGCTTTTGAAAGGTACGCTATAAGTGTTTCGAAGAGGAGGTCCCCAATGTTTTCGAAAGGATTATTTTAAGTGTTTGAATGGAAGATTTCCACCGCTTTTGGAAAACAAGTTTAAATGGTTTTGAAATGGGATGTCTAAGGTTTTAAAGGAATGATTTCGAAAGGCATATTTTAAATACATTTGAAAGGTATATTTTGGCCTTTCGGCTTAGTGTTTCAAAGTTAAAGTAGTTAACTTAATTTGAATGGAGTACTTTCAGATAATTCGAAAGGGCTTGTTTAAGGTTTTAAACAATGTTTTCGAAGGTATTGTTTTGGCCTTATAGCCTAAAGCCTTCTAAGTTCAAAAGAGGTTTTATTTTATTATGAAGGAATATGGATAATCCCATTGATAAGATTTCGTCAACATTGTTTTGTGTAAAGCATATATCATGGCACAAATATTTGAGTAAAGCGAAGAATATGATTTTATTATAAAGTTATGATTTCAAAGGTAAACATTTGTAAAGATTGTTTAAAAGGAAATGAAATTTGAATAGGGTAGTTTACCCTAAGTATATGACGGGAATTAAATTTGAATAAAGTAGATAACCTTAAATTTATGAGTCAGATATTAAAAGACAAGATGGGACTGGTGTAGGGTCATGCCCTATACTTTAGCTACTAGCCCCTAGCTAATATAAATCTGAAATCCCACTGTGTAGGGCTTTGTCACAAAAGGAATGAAATAATGTTACACACAAAAGGGAATATACCGAGTAAAGATAGGTTATATGTGAGTTCGCAAAACCACTAGGTTCAGTTGACCCTAGAAAAAGAAAGTTAAGGGAGGTTAGCCCAGTATTGTGTTTAACAGAAGTTAGATTATTGATTATGTCTGGTAGGCCCGAGTCAGCCAATGGTTAATAGTTAGCCAAATAAAACTATAGTGTGTACAGATAGTCCATTGATTTCCTTATTATTATGCATACATGTATTTACTACTATTATTATAGTCAGTTTAATTGCAGGATTTGATTTGCAAAAGATATGCCTTTAATAAGATATTAGTAAGAGGAAGCCCGTTCCGCCAAGCGAAGAGATCTCGCTTAATATCAGTAAATCAAGATGTAATAATATTATTAACACTAGGCTTTATGTCTGACTCAAAGTTTATATTTTCCACTTAAGCTCTCGAGTGCTTAAGATTTGATTTGCGTAGGTTGAGAGTTAAGGATTTTCAATTAGTAGGTTGGATGAATAAGCTTTTAAAGACATATAGGAGGCACAACTAGCTATGTAGGAGCTATTTAGTATTATTTCCACTATGATGTATTTATGACTGATATGTCTATCTAGTACTCGGATTATCTAAAGGGGCGTCTTCATATGCCACTCTTAGTATAATTTGTAATAATTATATTTGATCAAAACCTAGGAATCATTTTAAGAATATATAATTGAATATGAAATATTGATTTGAAATGTAATCAAAAAAGCTTATTTTGAAATCTATGTTGAATTTATTTCATATCCGTGTGCTTCTGATATTATGGATACAATTAATATTACCATATTCTGTCGACGGAAATTAATACTGTAGACGAATACAACATCTATAGCACTTAGCTTCGAGCCTTAAAGTAGGGGACATTACAACTTGGTATTAGAGCATAGGTTTATGAAAACTTACAAGAATTTTAAAGTTAAAATGGTTTTGAAACATAATCCTAAGAAAGTAGAAAAAAGATTGGGGTATGGGATAACGCTATAGTAACATACTTGTATTTGCTATATATAAGTATATGCTTTATCTCTATTCTCCATATTTCTTGGGCAATTCTTCTGTATCTTACAAAGACTTGAATGCATATTTTAAGGAAATAAGATATCGATGCTAGCAATGAAAGAATTAACCTTGGTAGAGGAACAACACCGCTGATGGAAATGTTAGACCAAAACAAGAAGGAATTCGGGTCGACACCAGTTGCTAATATGGGTGTTGGAGCGTCGCAAGTTGATATGAAAGCTATATGTCAGTTCTTTATCAACCTAATGCAAGCTAGAGCTGCCGTGGGGTTAGTCAGAAGAAATGCAGGAGAAGGAAATCAGGAAGTTCCGGTGGTCAGTAATTATGCAGTACTAAGCGGAGATTATGCCAGGCTTGGGATGAAAGCCATTTACCGGGACTAAGGAGGCAATTGAAGTGGAGAATTTGTTGCTTTGTTGTGGAAGGATTTTTTCTGATTTAGGGCTTAATGATGAGTAGAAGAGGAGACTTACTTCTTGATAGTTGCAAGGAGCAGCACTGTACTGGTGGAACAGTGTTACCGTGGGAGTTAATGAAGAGACCATGACTTAGGTAGAATTTAAAAGGAGGTTTGAGGAAAGATTCAAGTTGGAGCTTGCTAAGTCAACTCTACTCAGGAAGTTTACAAAGTTACAGCAAGGAGACATGAAAGTGCTTGAGTATGCTACAAGATTTGAGGAGCTATCGAAATACAGATATGCTATGATTGATATGGTTATCAAGACAAATGAGAAGTTCATCCACGGATTGAAACCCAAGCTTGCTAAAGCAACTTTGCCACATATTAGGGATCTATGTGATGTAGTTGTTGAGATGGATTTGAGGCAGGAGGAGTTGCTTGCTTTTCTTGATGGTAACAAAGCAGGAAAAGCTAAAGTGCGCAAAACCAGAAGAGAAAGTTTTTCCACAAAAGGTGCTCAGAAAGGAGGAGTAGCCAAGAAAAGAAAGGCCAATGTAGTTTTCTATAAGTGGATAAGAAGGGACACTATGCTTATAAGTGCCGAATAGGCAAAGAAAAGAAAGTTGCTGACAAGAAAGAAGTAAAATGTTTCAATTATGATAAGAGTGGGCATTATAAGAACCAGTGTAAGGAACCGGCCAAGGATGGAAAGGGTAGAGTTTGCATTTGAACCAGCTACCTCAAGACCAACAGTAGAGGAGAAAGTAAAAGATGTGTTGGGAGGTACGCTTTTTGATTCGTGGTATGTCAGTTAGAGTTCTATTTGATACATGTGCGTCACATTCTTTTGATCTCATTATTTAGTAGATGAGCTTAACCTAGAACCTTCATACTTAGTTACTTCCTTAAAGGTTGCAAATACAATAGAAGGATATGCGGCTCTTGGGATGAGATGTGACCACTTAGAGCTTGAGTTGTTAGATCTTGTATTTGCTTGTAGTTTGCATTTATTTAATTTCATAGGGTTCGGAATTATTTTGGTATGGATTGGTTAAGTAAATACGATGCTAGGGTATTTTGTCATGTTAGGAAAATATCACTTAGACACCCTAGTTGTAGTGATCAGATTATATATTTCATAGAAAACCCTCATGAGGTAAATGCTTTGTTGGATGTTATGGAAGGAGAAGACAAGTTGAACCGAGTTTTTATTGTTAGAGAATTCATAGATGTGTTTGAGCCCATGATAGGACTATCATTGAAATGATCCATTGAGTTTCGGATAGATTTAGTACTAGGAGCAGAACCAGTAAGTAGAACGCGGAGTACAATAACATCTACCAAGATGAAGGAGCTAAAGGCGCAGTTGGTGGATTTAGAAGGCAAGAACTTTATTAGACCAAGTTATTCCCCTGGGGAGAAGTTGCAGTGTTTGCAAAGAAATCGGATGGATCATTAAGGTTGTGTATTGATTATCATAAGCTGAATGAGAAGACAATAAAGAACCGATATCTATTACCTAGAATTGATGATTTGTTCGATCAATTGAGGGGAGCCAAGGTATTTTCCTAGTTGGATTTGGCAACAGGGTTCCATCAACATAGAGTAGCAGATGATAGTATTCCTTTGACGGCGTTTAGGACTAGATATGGATCGGAAGAATGGTATATGGATCGGACTAACTAATGCGCCAGCATTCTTCGTGGACTTAGTGAACATAATTTTTCAGGAGCATTTGGATAGATTTGTGTTAGTATTCATATGTGACATTTTGATATATTCTAAGGATGAGAAAGATCATGAAGTTCATTTTAGAGTGGTGGTTGAGACGTTGAGGCAGCATGAACTAAAAGTGAAATTTTCAAAGTGTCACTTCTGGAAGAAGGAGGTGAAGTTTCTTGGTCATGTAGTCTCGGAGAAAGGGCTGTCAATAGATCTGGCTAAGATCGAAGTAGTGAATAGTTGGGAGAGACTTTTGACGAAGACCAAGATAAAGAGTTTTCTTGGATTAGCTGGTTACTATCAGAGATTTATAAAGAATTTTTTACAGATAGTGGCATTGATGACTGGGCTTACTCGAAAGGATGTAAAGTTTGTTTGGACTGATAAGTGTGAGGAGGCATTCTGAAAACTGAAATGTTAATTGACAAATGCACCTATGTTAGTTGTTCTAGAGTGGAATCAGGACTAAGTGGTGTACGCAGATGCATATGTAATAGGATTTGGAGTCGTGTTAATGCGAAGAGGTAAAATGGTTGCTATACTTCTCGAGGGCTTAAACCGCATAAATCAGATATCCTA
The DNA here is from genome assembly GCA_030765085.1 of Allium cepa. Classification (NCBI taxonomy): domain Eukaryota; kingdom Viridiplantae; phylum Streptophyta; class Magnoliopsida; order Asparagales; family Amaryllidaceae; genus Allium; species Allium cepa. The sequence continues at coordinate 948,043,086 of CM060934.1, read as the reverse complement.
CTCATGATTTGGAATTAGCTGCAATAATTTTCACATTTAAGGCGTGGAGACATTACCTTTTACGGATCATAAGTCATTGAGATATTTATTCTTTAGAAGGAGTTGAATATGAGATAGTAGAGGTGGTTAGAGTTATTAGCCGCTTATGAATTTGGAATTGAGTAAACACCGGGAAAAAACAATAAGGTTGCGGACGCACTTAGCAGGAAACATCAGAATGTAGTACTGGCAACCATAATTGAGTGGATATATTTAGAAGCATTGACTACAGGTATAATACAATGGAGATCTAAGGCTAGTTCTAGTAATGAAACTGCTATGTTGTCGCATTTAGAAGTTCAACCGGCAATGACCAAAAGGATTTCTTACCCAAACAGATCAGAAAGTTAAGGGATGTAACAGAGAGCGATGACTTGAAATATTTCAATCTTGACCAGAATTGGTGGTTGGGGAAGAAAGGATGACTATGTATTCCGAATGTGGGAAACATTAAGGAAGAAGTTCTAAGAGAATGTCATCGTTCAAAATTAGCTACTCATCTGGGAGGAACTAAGATGTATTAAGGGAATTTCTTCTAGGAAGGTATGAAGAGAGATGTAGACTTACGGTTGTGGTAGTGTTTGAACTGTCAACAAGCAAAAGCAGAACATCAGAAATCGAGTGGTTACTTCAGCCTTCGGATGTTCCAGTCTGGAAATGGGGTTCTACCTTAATGAATTTCATAGATGGGTTGCCAAGATAGAATCAAGGAAACGAAAGCATATGGGTCATAGTGGATAGGTTGACCAAGAGTGCCCATTTCATTCCAGTAAGGTCAAACAGGACAACACCAGATTTAGCTAAGTTTTTCATGAAAAATATAGTTTGACTACATGGAGTTCCTAGTAGTATAGTAAGTGGTAAAGATTCCTTATTTACTGGAGAGTTCTGAAAGAGCCTACAGGAGGCTTTAGGTGTCAAAATCAAGATGAGTAACGCTTACTATCCGTAGATAGATGGGAAAACAAAAGGAGTTAACAAAGTCTTAGAGGATTTGTTAAGAGCTTGTGTGCTAGATTTCGGGGGATCATGGAAAGAACATATATACTTAGTCGAGTTTTCAAATAGCAACTGTTACCAGGCAAGTATAAGAATGGAACCGATTGAAGCTTTGTATAGAAGGCCATGCACATCTCACGTTTGTTGGTTAGAGACGGGGATAGATTAATTCTTGTCCGAACTTGATTAAAGAAGCTGTAGAAAAGATTGAGTTAATTCGAGCTAGGATGAAGGAAGCTCAGTCTATGCAGAAGAGTTATGCTGATAAGGATGGAAAAACTTAGAGTTCTCAGTTGGAGTTCATGTCTTCGTCAAGGTATCACCAATGAAAGGTGTAATCGGATTTGGAAAGTCAGGAAAATTGGTATCAAGATTTGTTGGACCATTTCCTATTATAGAAAGGATCGAGAAACTCATGTATAAAGTAGAGTTACCAAATAGTTCGGCAGGAATCCATAATGTTTTTCATATTTCTCATCTAGGAAATTGTATTCAAGATCTAAAAACGACTATTACACCGACATTTTAGATGATCTAGTAGTAGAACTAGATATGATTATAGTTAGAAAACCAGTTCATATAGTTGTGAGGGATGAGCAAAGATTAAGGAATAAGACAGTCAGATTAGTCAAAGTCCATTGGAGTGACAACAAGAGAGATTGTACTTGGGAAACAGAGTGCATGATTAGAGATACTTATCCTTACTTGTTTCATGGTATGTTTTAACTTTATATTTGATTATTATGAGTACCTTATCATAATTTCGAGGACGAAACTCTTTAAGGAGAGGAGTTTGTAACAACCCTAATTTTGACTAACATTATTAGGACATTTAATTAGATAAATTAGATAAAATAATGTTGAAGATTAAGGGATTGAGAATTTTTAATTAAAAGAGTTCGGCCTTAATGAATGTACAAACAAAAGAGAATTAAAGATAAGTAAGTAGAAGGAATATGATAAGGGCAAAATAGGAATAAACTTTTTTTATCCCTTAAACTCTTCTATCCTTCATTTCTCATTAATTTCAACATTCATAAATAAAACTAAAACTCCAAGAGCTCAGCCAACCACCATTAAGAAGAATCAAAAGAAGATAAGGTAGGAATCAAGTAGAAAGCTTGAAGAAATTAATCAAAGGGAAAATCTTGGCCTTCTTAACACCAAGCCAAAGTGAATAATTATCTTACATCTCATTTTTCGTAAGGATTTCGGTTTCAAGGTTTGATCCGAATTAATTTTACAAGTAATATGCCATGTTATGTTTGCTTGAATGGAAACATATGCTTATTGATGATTTATTGTGTTTCATATAGATTTTATGATAAATTTAGATTGGAAAACTATAAAATGACATCCAAATGATTTGTGTTTCTGATATATGTTCGAAAATATTGTTTTAGACGTGGATTTCAAGTTTCATAATTTTTCAAGTTATTGTGGATTTATTATGAATTCTCTATGAAAGAAAATAGTAATATTGGGTTCAAATTATTTAAAGCAATTATATAACGATTTTTGGTCCAAAATTTAAATACGTTAGAAAATATATTAAGAGTGAATTATGCTGATTTTTGGGGAATTTTCCTAAGTATTTTCTTATGGCTATAAAATTATTTAAGTTGAGGAACTAAAATGTTTTATATGTTTTATCAAGAAGAAGGGCTTATTTTTAAAATGTTTCAATTGATAATCGTGAATTCGGAAGCCTTTTAGAAAAAGATTTTAATAAAGAAATGGCAACCAATTACATTTGACAAATAAGGCATGTTAGGTAAAAAGAAATTTCTTTGAAAGGCTAAAAATCAGCTTTGGTTGGAATTACCACTACGCCACTGTTAGCTTTCGATACCATACCTTCGCTTATGAACCCATTCAAAACCAATGCACATGGTATCAAACAATTGACTTGTAGTGCATTGGAGAAAGGTGGAGGGACTGTGTCGAAACCATGCTTTCGAAGGGGTAGAAGTTTTTCTTATAAGCTTCTGAATCCACTACCTGTCTTTGCTTTCAGAGATGCTTTCGAAGGGGTGCTTTTAACTAGTCCTTTAAGGATTGCCTTTGTTTAGAAAAGAGCTTTTGAATGAGTTGCAACTTATTTATATTCTAAAAGAAGCTTTCTAAAGGATGGCCGATGTTGAACTTATTCATAAGCCATGCTGCCGCATTCTTACCTTTCGAACTAGTTAAGGCCGCTTTTCTTTATAGGCTTAAAGAAATGTATTCAAAAGGGTGCTTTTCCCTTTTTTTGAAGTCGCTTTCTCAATATTTTCAAAAGGGCCATATAGCCGCTTTCAAATTGTTTTGGAGGTAATGGTTTCGAAAGAGTTGGTTCCAAAACTATTCTCTTTCTTTTACTTGGTATTATTTCTTTCGAAAGTAATTTTAGACACAGAAAGGAATATACGGAGTAAAGATAGGTTATTGTTGAGCTTGCAAAACCATTAGGTTTAATTGACCCTAGAAGAAGAAAGTTAAGTGCAGTCAGCTCAGTATTGTGTCTAAAGAAATTAGATTATTGATTATGTCTGGTAGGCTTGAGTCAGCAAATGGTTAATAATTAGCCAGATAAACAATAGTTTGGACATATAGTCCATTGATTTCCTGATTATTATGCATACATGTATTTTTTACGATTTTTATAATCAATTTGGTTGTAAGTTTTGATTTGCAAAAGATATGCTTTAAAAGCATATTAGTGAGGGGAAACCCGTTCCGCTAAGCGGCGTGGTCTCGCTTATTGTAGGTAAATTGAGATATGATAATATTATTCACACCAGGCTTTATGTCTAACTCGAAATTTATGTTTTCCCCTTTAACTTGTTGCTCAAAATTTGATTTAAGCAGAACGAGGGCTAAGGATTTTCAGGTTTAGTAGGTTGGACGGGTAAGCTTATGAAGACGTCCAGGAGGCAAAGCTAGTTATATATGAGCTATTTAGTATTATTTTCACGGTGATGTATCTATGATTGATATGTCTATCTGGTATTCTGATCATCCAAGAGAGCATCTTCATATGTCTCTCTTGGCATAATTTATAGTAATTATATTTGGTTAAAACCCGAGGATCATTTTGGGATTATGTAGTTGAATGTGAAATATTGATTTGAAATGTAATCAGAAAAGCTTTTTTTGAAATCTGTGTTGATTTTGTTTCATATTCATATGCTTCTGATATTATAGGTACCATTAACATTATCATATTTTGTCACCGAAAGTTAATACTATATATGACTGCAGCATCTATAGCGCTTAGCTTCAGGCCTCAAAGTAGGGGATGATACAACACTCTCGCATCTCGCATCCTAAATAAAAGTCTAATTCTTCATTATCGAGTTAGTTAACGATGCTTCTTTCTTAGAGAAGACCTTGATAAAACGTCTATAGTATCCAGCCAATCCAAGGAAACTTCTCCCGTCTACAACACTCCTAGGTTGATCCAAGTCCTATAATGCTACCACCTTCGCAAGATCTACAACAATACTCTGGTTGAAAATAATGTCAAAAATCGCACTTCTATCCTCCAAAGGTGAGACTTCAAAAATTTCACCTTCATTCGGTGCTTCCTCAACGACTTCAGCACAACCCTCAAATGCTCCTTGTGTTTTACCTCCCCCCTCAAATAAACAAGGATATCGTCCATGAACATAAGCACAAACTTATTTATCTTATCCCAAAAAACACTGTTCACAAGATCAACAAAGTATATCGGTGTGTTGGTTAGCCCAAACGGCATAATTAATCACTTATAGAATCCAAATGGCGTGTGGAATGTTGTAATCGGCACACTCTCCTTTGCCACTTTTAGTTGATGAAACCCGACCGCAAGATCCAACTGAAAGAACACCTTCGCACCATGGAGCTGATCGAACAAGTCATCAATGCATGGGAGTGCATACTTGATATTCTTCATCACTTTGTCCAGCTCATGGTAATTCTACACACGACCTCAGAGATCCGTCCGCCTTAGTGGTGAATACTACAGGTGCCCTTGCCTCACCAAGTCATTCACCTGTAACTCCAACTCCTTCTACTCTTGGATTCCATATGCCTCAAGGGCATAACTATCGGCCTAGCATCCTGCACTAAGTCTATAAGAAACTCAATCTTCCGATGTAATGGTAATCTGATCACCTCCTCGGACATGTTTGGATACCCTCTCATGATAGCCACAAATTATAGTTCATTCTATGGAATCTCAAGTGAATATATAAAGCTAACCATAACTCCATCCTCTAGCAGGCAGCCAATCACTACCATCGGTCCCTTCATAGCCTCAATTGTCACTAATAACCTTTGATAATCCACTACTGCCATATACCTCTTTGGTCAGTCCATCCCCAGTTTAATACCAAACCCTATAAACCTAAAACAAAGCAATCACAAGCAAGCAAACAAACATCCATGGCTTGGTAAGGCTAAGTCTCAACAAACCATGCGTAGGCTAGCCGATCCTCCAACAGAATTTGTGACAATCAAAGGTCAGTCAACAATCTCAAGATTCAATCCTAATCTATATACCAAATCACTAGATATAGAGGAATGTGCATCCCCAATATCGAATAAAAGACGTACAAGTGTATCAAAAATAGAAAGCATACCCTATATAACGACATCCTTCCTCTTCACCTTCGTCGATGAAGCACTCGATAAAGCTAGAACAACATTCAAAGCATAAGCAGACACAAGATGCTTATTCTTTAGCAGCTTTGGAAAATTCTTCTTCATATGCCTTAGCTTGTTGTAGTTAAAACATCCTTTCTTCTCATTTGTGGAACCTTTGCTAAGATGGTCCTTCTCTCCATAATTATAGTGAGTAGGCTCTCACTTGCCCTTTTTCTGGTCACTCTTCTTAAGCTGCTTCTTCTTATTATTGTTCCACTTGCTATAGCCTACCCTACTAGCTTGCAACTTTGATTCACACTAGTAGTAACAACCAACGTAGGCTTAGTACACAGACTCTCATGTCGAATAGCCTTCTCAACCAGCCTCTTAATGGTCTCATCGATATGGCTGATGAATTTCTCTAAGATAATCATCCAAACTCATGATAAACTTCTTATTCTTCTTGAGTAGAGTATCGATAAAAGATAGGCCATACTTCGACAATGAGTCAAACTCAGCTACATACTTTGACATAGACATAACCCCTATCTCAAGTCAGCAAACTTTCGGAAAAGCACCGACTTCTAAGCGGTCGGTATATACTTCTCTTCAAACCTCATCTTAAACTACTCCCAAGTAATCTGATCCTCAGGAGTAGTCATTTTGATAGCATTCCACCACCCAATAGCTCGTCCCTAAAGATTTATAGAGGTCAGCTTTCTCTTCATTACAATGTCTAACTTAATATCCTTAAAGATGCATTTGTAGGTATCCAACCAATCCTATACTTCAAAGGCTGATTCTGTTCAAGAAACAGTTTGCCACCTAGAGTGGAGCAATCATTAATTAGTTTGCCAAAGTTAGCCCTTAGTGCTTACACTAAGGCACCACCACAAACAGCCACGGTAGGAGAAACTTAGCATTATAAACCGTTTTTTGCACCAACTCAGCGAACATATTCTGTAAGTCAGGGTTAGCCACTCCAGATCTCGCCCCATCCTAAACTTTAGAAATGGAGTTTCTAGTAGCATTCATCATTAGCCAGCTCATTCTTACAAGTTTTAATAAGATTGATCAGTCTCACTAAAAGGAATAAGTGGTGTCCATGAATGCAATGCGACTTATATGCAACATATATACTACTATACAGTGTTGAAAACTAAAATATAATAAGTACGCTCTCTCATATATCGCTTGATTCATTCTAAGGTGATAGTTTCTTCCTTGTCTCTAATGGAACCAAGTATCAACATAGGTCATCTATGCAATATAAGATATGGTACCAAATGTGATTACCGTTATACACCTCCGGTACCTAATATACCTGTATAGAGCGCTGCGGAGGTACCCGGTCTATGCAAGACTACAGTCAAGGGTGTAAAATAATAAAATTCCAAGGACGGAACCTATAGAACATCTCACAGCATATAGATAGAATATAATATTATAACATAGACATAAAACAGGGTAGACAATAATATAATCAAGTGAACCATAAATAAGAACATCGAAGTGTATCAGGTTCACAAACTATACAAAAACTGAAATAAAGAATTTATACATCTCAAATCTCCAAAATAAAATCTATAACTGTCTCTCAAAATACAAATATTGACAAAGCTCCATAGTACTATATAGTGGAATACAAAATATTTTAAGCTCCAAAGTATAGATATATGAAAGCATAGCCTCCTGCTCATACTCCATATAGCTCCATAGCCTCTCTAGACCTGTTATCCCTAATCTACTCATTTAAGAGCATACAAGATAATAAGAAGCAAAACATAAAACCTTAGGTTTGACAACAATCTAGTGTGAGAGATAGATCATCTCAAAATATTATAAAATGATATATAGTAATTAGAGTAGAAAGTGCGAATAACCATACCTGACATATCCCTACAACCAAAGAGTTAGAACATAAACATAGTATATGCTAAACTACTATCACAACTGGAAAATATAGGGTGTAGGGGTATCACATAGCATATAGAGCACATAACAAACATAGCATCTATCACACAGTCTCGCATCTCTTACTCAAGTACTATGGATATATGATAACTCTTTGAGATGCTCAACTCATTGCCCACGTAGATGGCTAGGGATTGGACACACGCAGACATCCAAACGCATGGGTTAACCCACGTAGATGGCTAGGGATTGGACACATGCAGATGTCCAAATGTATGGGTCAACACAAACTACCCTTGGTGTACACAAACTACCATGTCCCAACAATAAGTATCAAAACCACAAAGTCCTCCATAAATCCCTTAACACATATACCAATATTAGAACTACTTCACAGATGCTCAACTCATGCCCACACAAATGGCTAAGGACTGGACAGACGTAGATGTCCAAACACATGGGTACATGACTACCCTTGTTCCAATAATGAGAATTAGAACCTCGTGTTTTACTCTACGAGCTATCATGCAAAACTCGTCCTCTCAGTCTATCACTAGATACCATAGTCACTCGTTACATTGTGTCGCCGAAGTTGTCACATTCCATTGGTTACCATTCCAAGGCCAACTTGAGCTATCCCTACATTAAACCAGCCCTCAAAACTACTAAGCAAACCCCATGTCCTTCCCTGATGCCCTTTCATGCCGAGCCCTAAGCCAACACCCTAGAAACCTGTTCTACATTTTCTCCAGTTCCCTCTTGTGTGACTGAACCAAACAATGGAATAGCATTTGATGCTCGACTCCTCATCACTGAACCACCTTTCCTGTTTGACGAACTCCTATAGCCGAAAACCTATCAAACCACCTTTCATGTTCAGCATCCTCTTACAGCTGAACCAAAAATCTACCGAACAAGATTTCTTGTCCGGTCCTCCATTTCCAAACCATCATTTTCCAAGCCAACATCTAATGGACATGATTTTATGTCCGATCTTTCACTAGTCGAGCCAAGTAACTACCAAGCCAATGCTTCCCCTTCCTGAGGCTAACCATAACACCAATCCATGCTAGAACAAGGTTCACAGAATCGAAACATTTAGCTCCTTCAGGGCTTCAACATCACATTGATTTCATCACTGCACTCAACATTTTGATCCTTATGCATCGCCAATGCAATGGCATGACCCCAAATGCTCTAAAGCCTATCCATCGAAGCCTGATTTCATGGATCCTACCTCTAATTCACTTCGATGAGCATATTCAACCATACAAGCATACAGATAAACATCATACATGCACCACATAACATACAAACATGTAGATCATGTAATCAATCATAGTAATCATCATACAAGGTGTACAGAATAGAGCCTAACATCTATCAAGGCAATTAAATATCCAAATAACATGTATTGATCACAAAGTTTCATTTATCACATTTTTACTACGGTTAGATTTTTAAATAGCATTAAAATTTAATTTTGACTTTAAAAATGGGTATAAAACATGTTAAAACCTATAGATACATATATGGTAAGGTAAAAGATGATAAGTCACACATCAAAACCTCCAAAATCTAAATTTTGCACGCAAATTGAGGCAAACCCAAGAATGAACATCGAAGATGTGAATTTCCCTCCCTAAAAATGTATGTTTGAAGATATCTAATGAATCTTTGAAGATATCTAATGAATCCCCTTGCTAATCTAACTTTAATATATGATTTAGACTTTATTTGGAGGACAAAAGAGATTTTGGTTGAAGAATGATTTAATGAAGGCTTAAATCTATTTAGGAAAATATAAAAGTGATTTGAGGGTGATGTTTTAGCCTAAAATAGTCTCCAAACCTAAAATGGGTTTATGGTGTTGCCTTCAAACTCACTAATTATCCACTAACTTGCTTCAAAAACTGCCAATCTTCAAACAGCCATTTCTCCTACCCAGAAAGTCCATTCTAATATGACCACTCAACAGAAGGGGAAACCATCATATCTTTTCAACGGAAGTGGCATCAAATGCTAATTCGGCTTTTATCAAAATTTATAGTCGTTACAAAGTTTCAGATGTAAATTTGTCCAAAAAAATTCAAAACATAATAATTGTCACCAATAGTCATTTCCCAAAATTACAGTCATATGACCTCATATAAATTTAAAAATAATATTTACGATCTCTGGTATGTAAAATATGGGTCGTTATAGTGGGTAAATCGGTATACCATTGCTAGACAAAAAAAATTGCAAACCAATTGTTAATGGCGAATCACCCAATCGAAGGCCATGTCCTTACCTCAGGCAAGTTCGGCTCACCATTACCAGCCAAGGTTTTCCCAAGTTTGTTGTGATGCACCAAAATTAGGTGGCCCCTAGTATGTAGTGGCCTTGCCAATATAGTCCTAGAAATCAGGGACTAGTTGGTAAGGACCTGTTGTTCTTTTAGTAGTTTTGTAGCACTCATCCTCTATCATGGTTTCATACACCTTATCAATAGGTTCGGTAAAACTATAACGGTCGACAATACATCTATTCATAATCTATGTAGTTGCAATAGTCAGTGTAAAAAATGAAATGGATGTTTTGAGAACTTCATGGTCTCCTAATTATCATTCCATTTATTCTCTAAGGTATAAACTTAATTCCCCGGATCCTTATTTATGACACACGGTCCTTCCGAGATTGGGTCAAGTGCCCTGGTCAAGGGAATATTCTACTTCCTTACGGGTTAACGATGCTTTACTGTAGAGTTGCATTCACCCCTTGGTCCATGAATGTGCGACAGTCTAGAAGTCTATGAATTCCCTACTATTAAGTTTCCGTTCATTGTTCAAGATAATCTGTAGTAGGACTCCATACTTAGCACCACCTCTATAGTAATTATCACATCTTTTAATATACTCCATATCATCATTGTTAAGAGTTTTTCGAGAGTATCCACATCATAAGATCGCCTTTTCTAGGTTCTATGCATAACGTGGTCTCTACAGCTGCCTTGATATACGTTGTCTAATATGTCCTTTGCCTTTCTTGCAGCCATGTACGTTAACAGCGGGTTAGTGAAAACTTTTCTATATAGAATGTCATCCTGTATGATGTATCGAGTCGTCTTGTGCATCACCTTCCTTGCTTCATTCTAATTTATAGGTGAAGCTTTCACTAGAACCAACCCAAAAATTATTCTCTTTTCTGAGCAAGCCAATTTTTCCAAATTGTTAGCATCTCAATTTTCCTCCGATGGGATGTGCTTAATCACATAGCATTCATGCATATTAAGTAAAGCCTTTTCCCTTTTTTTATACACCAACCACTCTCCTTTAACCCATAACATACATAGTATTGATTCCCAACCATTCGCAAGTTACTACGGAGACATAATGCCATGATTCCTAGTTCTTTTGTTGTTTTCAATCCTGTTATTAATACATTATATCTATCATCGATCTAGCGTGTAAGGTAAGAGGTCCATTCATTCATCGGTATTTTCTATCACTTCCATGGGTTTCGCATAGTCAAGTGGCGTGGAATTATTACTCCTAAAGTATTTCTATTAAATATCATTCGAAATTTATGCTTAAGGCCTTTACATTGTTGTCTTCACATTCTACGAGGGTACTCGGCCTCAAGAGTATCATACTTTACGTTCATATGAAGTTAACCCTCTTTGGAGTTATTGGAAAGATAAAGCCCCACTATCTCTGGTGGACCTAAACCTAATCTAATATTGTCTTTGATGGAGTTGAACCCTATCTTTGGGGATAGGAAGTGCATACTCTACTATCTGATTACTCCCTTTTTCACATGTTTCATGCACATCTTTTAAGGATATCTAGTTGGAGGACATGCTCTGATGTTTAGGGGGGATCCAACACCATGTCCCCGAGGGTGCTTTACACTCTTTCTTCTTAGGGACTCATTTTCATCGAGGGAATGCGGTTTAGAGTTTTGGCCTTTTTGGTGGAGTTGCCTTAGGGTTTCAGCCCAGAGCATACCTATGAGATTTGTTTATGTTCATTTGTCTCATGACTAAAAACATCATGAAACATGTAGAATTTGCCAGTTTCCATCTCTACCACAGTTGACTCTCTATCCTTAATTCGCTATAATCTACGGTCTCACTAATAGAGAGATAGATTATTTTTGGAGTCTATACAAACTACGAGCCCGAAAGCTCACCATGCCTTCTAAAGTGTTTCCTATCCTAAAGCTCCTCGTCTCTAACATCGTTGATATTTTTCGATCTCTCCTCGATATCAAAATCCACCAAAAGTATAAATGTGTAGGCCCGGTAGTATAAGTCCTCTAAGTTGGCAGTTGGATTTTTCTCAAGTTCCCTGTAAAACTACAATTTTATTTTAATTCTTGAAATAATAACCATTATGACAATCTATTCACTAAGTTGACTTATAGCGGAGCGTTGAACCATGCAAGATTGTTCTGTAATTTTTCTCCACCCTTTTTCTTGATATCCAAGTGTTAACGAATCAGTATGTAACATCCCCCACTTAGAGGTCCAAACTAACGGCTACGGATACTACAGTCATCTATAGTTATTAATCTTCAATGACCAAATATGTTAGATGCATTGATATAACAGAAACATATGGGTATGGAAAAAATTCAAAAATTATTTAACAACTTTCGCATTTTGTTTCAAATTCATTACATAATCCCACATTCAAGAACCACGTTCAGAGAAATTATAATTGTTACAACATACACCAAGAGCAACATGTGAAGATGCCCCCTTGGATGATCAGAGTATATATATCTAGTAAATTAAACAACCTTTCCTTTACATCAAAACCCAGCGGAATCAAAATAGAAAGAACTCCTAATAGCTATCTTGCCTCATGCACGCCTCTGGAAGCTTATTCATCTAAAGTGATACCTGAAAACCTCAAATCTCAAACTAATCAAAGTTAATTGAGCACCCAAGAGTTTAAAGGAAAAACATAAACTTCGAGTCAGACATAATGCCTGGTATGAATAATAACCTACCATCTCAAACTACTTATATACTTAGTGAGACCTCACCGCTTAGCGGAACAGGTTTTCCCCTCATGGGTATCTTATTCAAAAATTTTAAGAACCGTATACTATGCTTCTGCATCCACAATGGTTAAAACAAGCAATTTAAAATATTACGATGATAAGCAAATAAGTAAATTATTCTGGATTTCTCATTCCCGTTCATTTGACTATCTATCTCAATTATAGTTTCTAGGGTCAGTATTAACTTATTAGTTTTCATGGGTTGACTAATAACCTTTTTAAAGCTCATGGACTATCGGTCTGGTCTTATGGTTTTCATGGGATCACCAAAAACCTATTGGCCCCTGCCAATAACTTCATTGATTCATGGGTTCTTCCAGAACCTATTGGTATCTCTAATAATCATCCTCTTATCATAATTTTCATGGATTGACTAAGAAACTATTGACTTCTATCAATAACTTTATCCGGATATAGTTTTCATGGGATCATTGAGAACCTATTGGCCCCCACTAATAACTCTTTCCAAATATAGTTTTCATGGATTTACTATGAACCTGTCTTAACTGACAACTTCTTTGATTAATCTTTGGGCATCTTATTTTCTGGTTTACCTGACCTCCTGGATACAATTCTAATCATTCAAGAGTAAACTCAATTTTTATATTCACTACTGAGTCAACCTAGCTGGTTACTCTACCCACTTTCTCTCCAAAATTCAGTTATAGGTCAATTATACAGTGAATAGGTTTACAGAAGAAGAAAATACAATAACATAACAATACCAATATCTATGATTAATATCCTTGGAAGCATTTTCACATATAACATGGTCGATCCCTTTAACCTATTATTTTATTAAGGAAAGCTTCTTTAAAAACTCCAAACTTAAAAACCATTTCAAAACTCTTTTATTTTGCCATGGTTTTTCCTTTAAAAATGAGATTGGGTTCTTTGCTTTGAAAATTAAGGCATTCGAAATCTTAAACCTTTACTTTCGAAACCATTAAATTCTCTCTTTCGAAAGATTTCAAATCTTCTTATCAAAACACTTAAACCTATGACTTTCGAAACCTTTCGAAAGCATCAAACCCTTCCTTTCGAAACCATCAAAACATACTTTTTGAAAGTATTAAAGTAATTCATAATAGCATAGATTTGAAACCATTTGAAAGTACTCCATTCGATACCATTGATTCTTATCTTTCCATAATAACTCTTGGGTCAAAGTGAATATAAACGAAAGTACCCCTTTCGAAACCATTAACCTTTGAATAAAAATGATTGGGGGAAAACTGATGGCTTCGAAACCATCCCTTCGAAAGCATTAATCATTTAATTAAAAATTTGAAAGGGTAGATTCGAAACCCCTTTCGAAGTCATTGCCTTCGAAACCTTTGGTGTAAGCGGCTATTAGAGCTCTTGCGAAAACATTGGGAAGTGGCTTATTACTTTTATAAAACAACAGCTACCTTTCAAACTCATTGATGACTTCAATACATTCGAAAGGCATAAAGGTGGTAGCATGGTTTCGACCGGGTTCAGACTACCCTTTCAAAAGCATTGATTTAAAAACAAGGCAACTCATTCGAAAGCTTTCCTCTAAAAAAAGCGGCAGCTTCTTCGAAATCCATACTAAATCTTTTCGAAAGCATTCTTTTGAAAACAAGGAAAGTGGCATTTCTTTGGATAGTAAAACAAAGACCTTGACCCCTTCGAAAGCTTGGTTTCGACTCCATACCTGCTGCCATTCTCCAATCCACTATGCACCAATGCATTGATACCTTGTGTATTGGTTTCGACTTGGTTGGGGCAGAAATATAGCGTCAAAAGGTAGCTACTAGAAGTGGCAAAATAATATAATTATGCAAAACTGTTTTCTTTGCCTTTTTAAGTAATGCTTTTTCAACTAACTTGCCTATTTATAAAAATCTAATTGGTTGCCATAAACTTTACTAAAATCTTTTCCTAAAAGACTATTGAATTCATCTCAGATTTAATTGAAAATAATTAGAAAAGAAGCCCTTCCCTTAAGCAAAACAATTTAGACATTTAAGTCTTCCAACTAAATTAATTTAATTTCCATAGTAAATTACGTAGAAAAAATCCCCAAAAATTCTCAAAATTCACTTTTAATATGTTTTCTAACATATAAAAATTTCTGACTCAAATTCCTTTGCATAATTACCGAAATTAATTTCTAAAGTCAACTATTCATACTTGTTTTTGAAAATTCATAATAAATTACCCATAGCTTGGATAATTACGAAAAATTAGACACATCTTCAAATAATGTTTTACATAACATATTAAATCCTTGTGGCATTCAGAACCCAATATAAATGATTTTAGCATTAAAATCAAATAGACAATTTATCAAACAAATTTGTTGATTATAATGTATCCAAGCATGTCCTCATCAGAATCATCACAATGGATTTAAACTTAAACCCAAAATCTAATGCTCATTCAAAATGAAAATAGAGTTGTTTTTTGTTATATTCACCTTGCTTAGGAGAAGCAACTTGAGATTTGATCTTTGATTAATCCCCTTGCTTGATTGCTTTGCTTTAGTTGATTTTTCTCCTCTTTTCCCCTAATCTATGGCTAGCTTGAGCTTTAGTTTACGTTTTAGAATTTTGAAATATGAACATGTAGAGAAAGGGAACATAGGTTTAGGGGTTATGGGTGTAGCTATTTCCCATAATGCCCTTGCCTTATTTCCTTAATAGTTAATTTATGAAAACATTTCCATAACCCATTCTTTTTATTGAATTAAGAATGACCCTAATTAGATTTTCAAATCTCAATCCCCTTATCACTCTAATACTTACATTATTCTACTTAATTTATCTAACTAAATCTTCTTGAATAATGTTATTTAAAATTAGCGGTGTTACACAGTGCTCCAAATGATTAAACCAAATGTCACTAAGTATGATATGAATAGACGAAAGCAATGGCATATTACTTCCTTCCTAGCTTCAATTTCCTCCATATGCTAAATGTAATGCCTCAAAATGTGTTTTAGCATTTATTTTTCCAATGTATGGTTAGAAGACTAGTGTCTTAAACCTAAGGGTTGACTGCATATCGGATGTTTGGAGTGAATAAACACTGGTTCATCTTGTCAACCTCTAGTCTCCCGCTCTACTTGCCTCAAACTCCATATTAATCTAATGACTCGCTCCTTTTCTACCAGAACGCTTCCTTAGATTGCTTGTTGGGCCATGTCATGCCTTATGTGCAATGGATCGACCACCAGTTTACCAATTAGTTTGAACTAAGGATTTTCCATTTTGACGGCCAAGCATGTGGTTCACACATTAGCATTGACCTCTGGTGGGACATCCTTCCTTGGTCCGGCATGGGCTATATCGTTGGCTCGGTATCGATCGGTTCTACATCAAGTCGTTTAGTTCGAGGCTTGGCCAGTTCGATTTGTAGAAGTCTAGATTTCAATGGCTCCTTCCTATCTTACGTGCTCCCTTGCATCCATTCTTCATAGGTTGCCAATGAAATTCATAACTTGGTGTTTCCATACCTGCATTGGTTCTGCTTGCACCATGAGTCTTTGGAATGCATCAATTATCTTCGGATACTTAGTTAGAAAAGAAGCTTTTGTATTTTCCACCATCATTTGCTTTCACATTACTAAACTCCTCTCTAACTCTGATTGTTACACTGGGTCATCTCTCTAATGCATCACCTTCTAACCTCGTATACTTTGCTACCTTATAGACAAACTCCTCAAATATGGTTGATTTCTCCTTTGTCAATCTCCTTGCAAACTTTGTTCTATGGTGCACTCGGCCATACAAGTCATTAAGGAGAACCTTTCATCTGTGTTTTGAATTCCAGCTGTTGTGGCATTAAATTGGGATAGATACTACCATATGAACTCATCTTCCCTTTTCTTCATATCAAATAGGAAGTACCCATCTTTCAATTTTCCAACATGTGCCCAGAGTTGACTAATAAGATTCTCATTTAATATCTCCTAAGAATGAATTGATCTTTGGCGTAAACCACAAAAACACATGATGGCTAAGTCTAGCAAGAATAGAGGAAAGCACTTGCAAAAGACTTCATTTATAGCTTCGCTAATTAGCATGTGTGGGTATACCGTTGTTAATGTACTATAGGTTTGGTTAGTCCTTCATACGACTTCATGGTAGGCATCCTGAAATCTCTAGGATTCTTGGTAGTTCTTTTTAAAACTCCATTCCGAAGAGTAGAATCCCAACCCAACTAGTCAAACCAGAGCCAGAAATGAGAGGTTGGCCTGCTCAGCAGGAAGCATTCATTTCCATAACCATGTTTTTTGGATTTACGGGAAACAAAACTTCCTGCCTTGAAGGAGTAGGGCAGACGGGTATCAAACTCGTAACCTCATTAATAGGTTGCAAGTGTCTCTACCAATCCCTAGGGAGAAGGTACTGCAAACCCTAACTCTAATTCCTCACTCCACTTGTTCATGGTCGACACATTATCCAATGGTTCGAGCCATACTATCCTCCGATATGGGTAACTAGCAGTGATAGCTCATCCTTTCCATTCGGTGGGGAATGATTTTGATTCTCAGTTTCGAGCATGGTCATGGCTCCTACACCAATCCCAATGATCGTTTGGTCCTCCATTGACCATAATTAAAATAAAGGTATAAGAAGCATTTGTTGCAGCTTCCCCCGGTTCAACATCATCCATGTCTGTTTCGGTGTTGAACTGCTTCCTAGGTCTAGCTACAGACTGAACTCTTGTCTGTTTCATCCTTCAGTGTTCCTTATTCTATCCCTTTGACTTTCTTGATAGGATTCCTCATCAAAGTGCGACCCCTTTTTCCTTTTGGATCTCCTGGACTGGGGTTGCCCTTATGTTCCAATGTTGTGACCGATAGTTTGCGGTTGGTCCAAGCGTGTCATAAGTTGGTCTAACATTGTTAGTTGTTGGGCAGCGAAACATTCATTTAGCTTGGCCACAACTCTATCCAGGTTGTGTTTGGCAGTTACGTTTGCTAGCACTAGAGTTCTTGCTAAATGAGTATCCTAATTGGTGGTTCTTTGATTGGGTGCACTGGTGTTCCCTAAATTCCCACTAGTACCACGAGCCTTATTCTTTGATTTCAAAGGTATATTGAGAATAATCTCCCAATAAAAGCACTCGAAATATTTGCATAAGAAATGGGAAAATAGGTCCAATCAATTTGTTGTAGAATTGTATATACGGGGTATATAACATAGTTGTTTTTGTAATTTGTAATTTGATTGATTTTCAAAGTGCATATCATAGATATGTTATGCAGAAAGTAAATTGTAGCAAAGTAAAGAATAAAAAGATTTACAGTGGTTCGACCAAAATGTGCCTACATCCACTGTCCACTTTCATTATCTTTTATATAGATCTTTGGTATAATTCCTAGGGTATAAAATATGATGATACGCTGCTCAACAGAAAGTAAATATAGACCTAAGAAAGTATGTTAGGAAATTCATGTTCATATATTCTTGTTTGTCTATTCATGTTTGGCTATTCCTATTTGTTAATTTCTACTTGCCTATTTCCTGTTCGGAAGCTCATGCTCGGTGGTTCCTATTCACCCGTTCTTGTTAGGATGTTTATGTTCGGTTGTTCTTGTTGGGTTATTCATGTGAGCTCATTTTTATTCGGCTTTTTCTGTTAGGATGTTCTTGTGAGCTTATTCATATTCAACAGTTCTTGTTAAGTTGTTCCTGTGAGCCTATTCCTGCTCGATGGTTGCTCTTAGGCCGTTTTTGTGAGCCTATTCCTGTTAGGGTGTTCCTAGAAAATGAAGTTTATAAAATGTGTTCTAGTGTTTGTGCAAGCCTCTTGAGGATAGATTTTAATAATAAATCTAAACTAAGACCTATATTTAAATTATACTGATGTTATCCTCGGTCTTCATCGTTCTTCCTTTAGCTTTGCACATATCTCTTCCTTTTTGTTGAAGCACATTGTCATTTATCAAAATATAGCGTATCAAAATTCTCCCCCTTTTTGATTGATGACAATACTGAAATGTGTAGAGATGTAATTATTTCCTCCCCCTGAATATATGCACTATCTTTCCTACAAAACAAGGTTAGTAACATAGATTTCTCCCCCTTTGTCATCGACAAAAAGGAAGTAATAATTGCAGAAGTATATTATCAAAACAATCACTGATATGCATAACTATAGTTTCAAAAACTTAGAATGTAGCATAAATAAATGAAACATAGAAGGCTATTTATACAAGCCTTTTGAATAGTAAAATCAAACCATAAGAGAGTTATTCATCTTTATCCCAACCATATGAGGCTTCTCTCCCTCCTTCCGATTCGTGAACAACGGGTCCACCCGTGGGTGGTCTATAAGCTCTTCCACCTTGACCACCGCTATTCCCACTTGTGCTGCAACTTGGATTTTCTTCGGATGACGTCCATGTGAAAGTTGGTGTCGGACGCTTGCCACGGGAGGTTGAAGCAGTAGTGGAGCTCATGCATGAGATGGCATCCCATAATTTGTTGAAGAACCCTTTAATTCTATCAAGTTTATGATCTACCTTCTTGGGGCGATTATCAAGAATTTGTTGATTTCTTGATAGAATTCCTAACGATTGAATGGTAGTAAAACTTGGTTCAACGATATGAATTTCATCATCTTGATCAAAAGGTTCTTCATGTTGGGCTTGAGGAGGTTGTTGCGGTTCTTGATGTCTAGTTTCCCATTCGGCAAGAGATAAGATGCGAGAAGGTCTAGCCGGAAGTTGCATAAGGCTTATAGTCCGATGATTAATTTGATGAACCATTGTATTTTCGGACTCTGGTAATGGTGTATCAACGTTGAGGAGTATTCGCATGATATACTCGCCAAAATATATTGTTCGCATTTTTCCATTATTGAAAGTAAGAAATTCATCAAGAATTAGTTTGACCCAATTAACTTGAATATTGCCCCAAATAGCATATAGTGCTCTATAATTGTTTGGGTATACAATTTCATATGAGCCCGTTCGAGGAGTGATGGTTCGCATAAGAGCTTTGTGGAGAAGCCTTTCTCTTGGTCATAAGGAAGTTGATTTAATATCCCGGATGTTGATGTTATCATCAAAAAATTAATGATTTATGTTGTCTCGAATATGTGGATTAAATTCGATTTCTTCAAGCTTCCTTCCCATGTTAGGAGATCCTAAAATGTGTGCAATTCGGTCTAGGGAAAACCATACCCTTTTGCCGCACACCATACTCCAAACACTATCGTTTGGATTTCTTGGAGTTTGGTGTCCAAGGTTAAGGTTTGCATAGAACAATTTGACCATAATATGATTGATTGCATGGTCACTTCGTTTTATGTCTAAGAGAGATGTTAAACCTGCTTGATCCGTCAAAGCTTGTATGTTGTACGTTTGGAGACTCTAAAAATCAATGAAGGAGTGTTCAAAGATCCGAGAATTCTTCATTTTGTTCCACCCTATGACCGCCACTCCATCATAAAGCCATTGAGCAATTTGAGCGTAAATTGGCTCGGAGGATGTTGAAGTTGAAGCCCTTGATCTTTTTGGAGCCATTGTTGTGAGAGTTTTGAGAGGGATTTGAAAAAATGAAGATTGGGGGCTAGGGTTTTGAAGAATAATGGTGTAGTAGGAGCTTTTGGAATGATAAAAGTAAAGAGTAAAGGTAGAAATTGGTGGTAAAAAGCGAAAAAGTAGCTTGGGAAACGACGTTCAGTCAACTGAATAGCCTGTTCAGTCGACTGAATTGATGGCTGAAAATTTTCTATGTTAAATTCAATCGACTGAACTATTGTCTGAAAGTTTCCGTGGTAAATTTAGTTGACTGTGCAGAGCAATTAGTCGACTGAGCTATTGGAAATTGTTTTCTGCCTTATGTTCAGTCGACTGAGCAGTAAGGTTCAGTCGACTGAACCTTGTGTTTTTGGTGTTCTTAAATTTTTAAAGCAAAAGATTTTGATTGAAAGAAACGATTATAATTGTATAGACATATTACAATATAACAACATGATTTGACCAAAAATAAAAAATAATCATTTCTTTGGAGATGGACTATTTTTCTTTTGTGCTTTATTTCCTTCATTCGCCATATAGTTTTTGTCTCATAAATTTGGACTATATTGAGGAGTTTTTGGCGACATCCAATGATTCAATGGATTGGCTGGTGTACTGTATGACGAAGATGGATCATACGAACTAACTGGTCGAGTTAGGGGCTCAGTCACATCGTTTTCTTCGAGCTACAAAAACGTAAACCGATTTGCTCAAGAAAGCTTAAACGTCTAGCCGTTACTTTTTGTTCAAAATATAATTCACGTTGAAGGTCAATTTGTTGCTGTTGAAAATGATGAATTTCATCAATCTTTCTTTTCGTATCAGGAGAGATAAAAATTCCACTTTTTGCCTTCTTCGAATCCGGTGTGTAGCCAGTTCGATAGTTTTCCCATTTATAAACCAGCTCATGCTTTGGTGTAGGCGTAGGTAGTTGTGATGATGTAGGTGAGTTATCGACCGAGGAGGTAATGTTGATTGGAGAGTATGAATTGTTGGAAGACACTTTTATATTGGATTTTCAAACTTTGTAATTTTTTGAAAATAACATATGTATAGATGTGTATATATATATAGTATGAAAGTTCCAAAAAGAATGTGGTGTTAAAACATTAAGAATTTATAACCAGAAATTAAATAATGGTTAATATTTTCTTTGAAAATGGATGGTTTAGCTAATGGATGGTTAATATTTTCTTTGAAAATGGTTAATATAGGTTTAGTGTATAAAATATTAGCTACTTCAAAATATCTTTGAAAGATATTATTCCTAATTCTCGTCGTAATTTTATGAATGAGTTTTCTAGTAATGGTTTAGTAAATATATTCGGCAATTTGATTTTCGGTAGAAATATATTCTAAATTTATGATTCCTTTTCCGATATTGTCACGTAGAAAATGGTGACGAATATCAATATGTTTTGTACGAGAATGATTTACCGGATTTTTAGATAAATTTATTGTACGTATTATCACAATATATTGTAGAATTTGTTAAATTTATACTAAAATCTTTAAGTGTTTGTTGCATATAGATGACTTGAGTACAAGCTAAAGCGGCTGATATATATTCCGCTTCACATGTGGAAAGTGAAACACAATTTTGTTTCTTACCAAACCAAGATACAAGTGATTTTCCAATGAAATGGCATGTACCACTTATACTTTTTCTATCTGTTCGAGATCCACCAAAATCAGCATCACTAAACGATACTAACTCAAATGGACACTCTTTTGGATAGAAAAGACCAAGATGTATAGTTAAGATATCGCATAATTCGTTTTACAGCTCTTAAATGTGATTCTTTAGGGTTAGATTGAAAACGTGTACATAGACATACACTCATCATTATGTCTGGTCTACTAGCGGTTAAGTAAAGTAAAGAGCCTATCATACTTCTAAATAATTTTTGTCTACACTTTTGCCATTTTCATCTCGATCGAGATGAGTAGTGGTACTCATAGGAGTAGGTTTAGCAGAAGTGTTTTCCATTCCAAAACGTTTAATTAGATTAGCACAATATTTTTCCTGGTTTATGAAAATTCAATTTTTAATTGTTTAACTTGAAGTCCGAGAAAATAGGATAACTCTCCCATATGAGACATTCCGAACTCCTTAGTCATTATATTTGAAAATTCTTTACATAAGTTTTCATTTGTCGAACCGAATATAATATCATCTACATATATTTGAATTATTAGAATATCTTTAGTAGTATTTTTAATGAAAAGAGTTTGATCTAATTTTCCAATTTGAAATCCCGAATCTAGTAGATAACTCTTAAGTCTCTCATACCAAGCACGAGGTGCTTGTTTAAGACCATATAAGGCTTTCTTTAATTTATATACATGATCCGGATACTTTTCATTAGAGAATAAAGGGGGTTGTTCTACATATACATTTTCTTCTATAAAACCATTTAAAAATGCACTTTTAACATCCATTTGATAAAGTTTAAAATTGTGAAAACATGCGAAGGCTAATAGGATACGTATTGCTTCAAGTCTTGCAACGGGAGCAAAAGTTTCTTCAAAATTAATACATTCTTCTTGATTATATCCTTGTGCTACTAGCCTAGCTTTATTCCTAGTTATATTACCTTGTTCGTCTACTTTATTTTTGTAAACCCATTTTGTTCCTATAACTGATTGATTATTAGGACGGGGAACTAACTCCTAAACATTGTTACGTTCAAATTGATTTAATTCTTCTTGCATAGCAACAATCCAGTAATCGTCTGTTGATGCTTCTTTAGGATTTTTAGGTTCTATTGTTGAAATGAAAGCAACATGTCCCATTTGGTTTAGTTGACTTCTTGTCTTAACTTGAGAATTCATTTCACCTATTATATTTTGTGCTGGGTGATCTCATAATATTCTTGGTGGAGATCTTAGTTCATTATTACAATTTTCAAGGGTTTATATTTTCTATATTTATAAATTCTTCGAAAAAAATTCATCAAAAGATATATGTAAAGTTTCTTCAATTATGTATGTTCGTTTATTAAATACTCGATACGGCTTACTTCATTCTGAGTATCCTACAAAAATTCCTTCATCAGCTTTTGGATCAAAATTTCCAAGTTGATCTTTTGTATTTAAAATAAAACATTTTGATCCAAATATTTTGAAATAAGATATATTTGGCTTTTTGTTGTTAAATAGTTCATATGAAGTATTTTTGGTTAATGGTCTAATTGAAATACGATTTAATACATAACATGCAGTAGCTACGGCTTCTGCCCAAAAATGTTTTGGTAGAAAACTTCCATTTAATAATGTTCTTGCACATTCTTGTAATGTTCTATTCTTTCTTTCTACAACTCCATTTTGTTGAGGAGTTCTAGGAAACGAAAAATTATGATTTATTCCTTTCTTTTTACAAAAAGATTCAAAAGCTTCATTTTCGAATTCGCCTCCATGATCGCTTCGTATATTTTTAATCTTCAAATCTTTAGTGTTTTGAATTCTTTTGACAAATGTTTTAAAATGCTCAAAAGTATCACTTTTATTTTTCATAAAAATAGTCCATGTATATCTTGAGAAATCATCAACTATTACAAATACATATCGATTATGATTAATGGATTGAACCGTGTTGGTCCGAATAGATCCATATGAAGTAATTCTAGTGGTTGTAAAGTAGAAATATTTTTCTTAGATTTGAAAGACGACTTTGTTAATTTTCCTTTTTGACAATCATCACAAAGATTTTTTATTTTAAAGTTTATATTGGGTAAACCTCTTACTAATTCAATTTTTGAAAGTTTTCTAATAATTTTAAAATTAATATGACAAAATCTTTTGTGCCATAACCAAGGACCATTATCTTTGGCTAGTAAACACATATTTGTATTATGATTAATTTTCATATTTAGAACATAAATATTCCTATCTCTGTTTCCCTCAAAAACAAGATTTTGGTTTTAATCAAAAATACTACGTTTATTTTTCGAAAAAGTTATTTTAAAACCCTCATCACAAAGTTGACTTATGCTTAGTAGATTATGTTTTAGATTTTCAACTAATGAAATATTTGTTATAAAAGGTAAATTTGATGTATCGTAATTTCTCACATCTCCTTTACCAATGATATAACCTTTTGAATTGTCTCTGAAGGTAACCAGCCACCATCAAAGTATGTGATGTTTATAAGCATATCTTTGTCGTCGGTCATGTGTTTTGAGCAACCACTGTCTAGTATCCATTTCTTCTTTCTAAGTGGGACCTGAAAATAAATATGAAATTATTGGTACCCACTTTTTAATAGGGTCCTAAAGGTTAGAGTTTAGGAAACCAAACCCAATTCGGTTCAGTATCCTTTTTATAAATATAGTTTTTATTATTACGAACACTATCCGTAAATGTTTTAATATATTTATTCCTAATTAAAATATTGTTATTTTTTGGAACCCAAATTTTGACTATCTTGGTTTCTACTTTTGTTTTAATATGTTCTCTTAATAATATTTGTTGTTTTGAATCAATATTCCTCTTAAAATTTGTATTTTTCTTTTTAGGAATTTTTGACTCCTTTTTATATCCTAATCCATGTTTATTTGAAAAGAATTGAGAATTTTCTAAAATCTTAGATATATTTTCTCTTCCTTTGTTAAAGTTAGAAATATTTTTAGTGATGTTATCTAATCTAGCTTGAAGACTATTATTTTCTAACTCAACTTGTCTAATCTTAGTTTTTAACTCATGATTTTCAGAAACAATTATACCATTCTTTGTCTTTTGAGTTTCAATTTCTTGACTTAAAAGTGATAATTGAGTTTCCGAATTTGAAAGAGATTCTTGAACTTTTTCAAGTTCTTCTTCTAGAATTTTCTTTTCATCTTTTAACATATCCCTTTCAAATTCAGCTTTGTTTTGATTTTCACGAGTTTCCTTGAGTTTCTTTTTAAGAGTTTTTATTGTGCTCAAAAGTTCAGTGTTTACTTCAATTAAATCATCGAAAGTTAAATTACTAACCTCAGATTCTTGAGCCATAAAGCATACATTCGCCTGTTCATTGTCGCTATCATTTTCACTTTCAGATGAAGAAGAATCTGAATCGTCCCATGTTACAGAGAATGCCTTCTTTTTGAATTTTTCTCTATTGTTTTTATTATTGAGAGATTTTTTATTCTCCTTCTTTTGCTCTGGACAATCCTTGTACATGTGACCTTTCTTGTGATAGTTGAAACATTTTATATTCGAGGATTTAGGTTTGTTCAAGAAATTCTTATTGAATCCGTTTTTATTTCCTTTTCTATATCTTAAGAATTTCTTGAAATTTTTGGCTATAAATGCTAAATCCTCATCTTCAAACTCTGATTCTTCCTTTTCCGCATGAAAAGCTACATTCTTTCTTTCTTGAGCTTGATCTTTCTTAGCTTGCATATTTACTTCATACGACATAAGATTTCCAATTAATTCCTCTGGTTTCATTGTAGATAGATCATTTGCTTCCTCGATTGCTAGTACTTTTCTCTCCCATTCATCAGTGAGTGAATTTAGAACTTTAGACACAGTGTCAAAGTCCGTGTATTTTTCTCCTAGTCCTATTAAGGCGTGATGAATGTCTTGAAATCTCGAGTACATGTCATTGATGGATTCATTTTGTCGCATTCTAAAGTTTTGGAATTGGTTCTTCAGCATGGATATTTTGTTCGTTTGACCTTGTTTGTGCCTTCATGTATGACTCTAAGTGTTTCCCATATCTGATATGCAGTAGTACATATGCTAACACGGTTGAATTCATGTCTATCCAATGCGCAAAATAGCATATTCATAGCTTTGGCATTTGCACTAGCTTCATTCTTCTGAGTTTGTGTCCATGTAGGATAATCGGTCGTGGGTACAACGAACTCTGCTTGAGTGGCATTCCAGACTTCGAAACTTGTTGCTTTCATATAAATCCTCATCCTTGTAGCCCAATAGTTATAGTTTAGTCCATTGAACAGGGAGGGTCTTTGGGTAGATTGTCCTTCCGCAAATGTAGAACTATAGGCAGATGTTGTGCTTGTACTTGCATTATTTTCCATATTATCAATATGTCTAATAACGGTGTTATAGTTATAGGACGGCCTTGCTCTGATACCAATTGAAAGAGGCTATGCGGTAGGATCGTATAATATGGAATAGTGGATGGTATAGGTAAATAACAATAAGCAATAAGTAAAGTAGACACCAGGATTTTATACTGGTTCGGACCTCTAGTCCTACGTCCAGTCCTTAAGCTTCACTTAGGAATTCTACTAACTAAAACGCTCTCTTATCCCCGAGGAATAGGTTTACAACTTACTCGAACAACCGAACGAGATTTCTTGCCTCAACTACCGAAGAGGACTTCAACTCTATTACTAAAAACAATTATTCGACTTGTTATGTTCTTGTCAACACTAGTGAGTCTAATGTAGTTCAATATTCCTATAATCTTATCCTCGAGAGTATGCAATGTGTTTGTGAAGATTTAGAAAATGTGAATTGCTATGAATCAAAAGAATGTTATAAACAAAGCAGAGATTCAAGCAATAGATTGGTGATTGCTTTGAGAACTTTTAGAGAATATAAAATATGTTCAAGAAAGTAGTGAGATTAAAGCATAAGAAAATTGGTTAATTGAAGATATTAGAACCATGTATATATTGGTGTAGAAGAGATGCATTTGTTGGCTAGAGATGCAGACAAGAGATGCTTCCATTTCCACTGGAGAATGGTTGCAACTCTTGGGAGGAGGAAGGTGTCTATTCAGAGAAAATTCGTAGGTTTAAATTCAGTCGACTGAGCAGAGATTTCAGTCGACTGGAAATGTAAAGAAAAAAATTTCAGGAATTGATTCAGTCGACTGAACAGGTTGTTTCAGTCGACTGGAACTGTGCATGTTTGTATATGTGTAACAGGTTCAGTCGACTGGGCTTACCTGTTCAGCCGACTGAATTGGTTTTTGCACAGTGAATGTTTATCTAGAAAATGAAGGTTATAAAACGTGTTCTAGTGTTTGTGCAAGCCTCTTGAGGATAGATTTTAGTAATAAATCTAAACTAAGACCTATATTTAAATTATACTCATGCTATCCTCGGTCTTCATCATTCTTCCTTTAGCTTTGCACATATCTCTTCCTTTTTGTTGAAGCACGTTGTCATTGATCAAAATATAGCGTATCAACAGTTCTATCTTCTGATCTTCTCGCCTTCTCGTCCTAGCACTTTGACCAAGTGATGACGCTGCGATTTAATATTGCTACAACATTTGCTAGAACTTTTTGGATCGATTACAACAATTGTGGGTTGGCAAATCTTTAACTCAAAAAATTCTGAAGCTATAAATCTTAAGGTTGGTTTATGGCACACGTGTTTGTATCATAACTCATTTATTTCAAGTCGGAATTGAATGAAACTTGGACCAATACTTTTGTATCATTGAGTAAAATATTCCAATCCTTTTGAATGTTCCACTTGCGTAGATAGTAGCTCCCAATGTTTGGGCCAAGTCGGTTAGATGATGGACAAATTTTAAGATGATCATATCTTACAATCTGTAGCTCAGATTGAGGTGTGCTTTCGATCTATAAGCATATTCTGACCTTATAAACATTTTACAAGCTGCTTTAAGTATATTTTAGACCGACAAATTTTTCCCCTAACATTTTATCTTGCACTTGTGATTATATAATGGCTCCTTAATTTGTTATGCACCTTTCGGTCATTTCTTTGCTATTCTTTGCTACTCGACGTCTTTTCATATTCACAATGTTGTGGACACAAATGCCCACACCATCCCTGACCATTATTCTATCAATTACCTTCATCTTACTAAACGACACTCGGTTTCCACTCTTTTTCTCACTGGCATTTCTAATGCAATTGAAATCTTCCAATATTACCCAAGGTCTGCAAACGGCTATTGCATCTTCCTTTATGTTTCTCCGTAAAGCTTCTCTTAGGTACTCAAAATTTGCAAATATACAAAGTGCAAATACATCAAGCATCACCATAATTATTGAGGTCGATGCGTTAGTCGCTCATAATAACAATGTCAAAATTCCATATTTTCCTATTTATCAACTTCAGTATTATGCTCTAATAATAACATGATACATTACGAATCAACTGTCATTTATCATCGAACTTGGCTTTAAGCCTCGTTATTTGACCTATTCTCATGTTATTTTCCATGATTCTCATGTAGTCTACTTCATATTGTATGTACACTTTTTAACCTCCTCTGCTCTACAGGTTTATGCAAACCCCTAATGTACCAGCTAATTTTCACCATTATGGTAGTTTATTTCTACTCCTGAGCTCCCTGCCTTGTTGAATGACACCCTTACTCTAACAATTCTATTTTCTTTTTTCCTGTCAATAGTTGCTTATGCTTCAATTCTCTATAATTACATGGACTTGTAGTGTATAAATGGAAGTTATATAGAAAATTGCTTTTGTAAAAATAACGATGTGTGGTTAATTTCCAACAGACACGCACTTTTTGATGTTTCTAAAGTAAAATTGCAGTGTTAAATGTCACAATACGAATTTAAAAAGCTAAAGAAAACAATTGCATTAAGGATGCCATAACTAAAAAAAAATTTAAAAAAAATAACAACAAGGAAATACACTTGTCCAAAATAATTGTACAAGTACATTAAGCATACGGTACAACAAAGGAGGAGGAAAAATAACTGCATATAGATTTAGCAAAAACCCACTTCTCGTGTGTAGTAGATATACAGTTTTTTGCCACACCTAGTTTGTTGCAACGTCAAATTAAACTCATATAGACACACACACACCAAAAAAGGGGAAGAAATGAGATAAAAATAATTAATAGTAGGGATTTTGTGCACTAAAATAAGCCTTTACTGAAAAAACTCTCCGGCACTTTCCATATCATGCCGAATTTTTAATAATGCCTCAAATTGCGTGTTGAACTCTATTCTTTAACTAGTATACCTAGAAAACATCATTTCTGTTTTAGAATGGAAATTTGGCAACTTAAGGGCAAAAGCATAACAGCTTAGAGACCTTGTAATTTTGTGTTTAGGTACTTTATGTACCTGGAGAAGCTTAGGATATTAATGAGTTATTAATCAATAAAATATTTAAAGAAATATTCTATAAAATATTTAAAGAAATATTATACCCCGTAAAAGCCAACTCAATGTGTTGTAATTTTCGGCATCTGGGGCATATAAATTTTCATCACAACATTTATTTATAACAAAAGAAATCTCTTATTGTTGCATGCTACTAATCTCATATATATGCTTACGATGCGGGATTAATCATATTCCAATCAACACATCCACTCTAATACAATGCGCACACCTAACACAATATGAAAAGTGCAAACAGAGAAGAAAAATACAACAAGTAACCACCGTGGTCCATGAACATTCAACACCAATATAGTAGTAGCGGCCAATCTGGGTATAAAGAAAAGAAAGAAGATAAGATTAATCAGATATTTAGCACTAACTGATAAAGCTAAAATATAAAGGTAATTTAGGAAGGTGGCAGTCGTGTGG
The DNA here is from genome assembly GCA_030765085.1 of Allium cepa. NCBI lineage: Eukaryota > Viridiplantae > Streptophyta > Magnoliopsida > Asparagales > Amaryllidaceae > Allium > Allium cepa. The sequence goes on along the minus strand of CM060934.1, from coordinate 948,013,459 downwards.
AATGCACACTTTAGTTACCACTATATATATATATATATATATATATATATATATATATATATATATATATATATATATATATATATATATATATATTAATGCCTATAAGACATTATTTAAGTGCACATCTAATCAGCACTCAGTAATCACATTTATTAACAAAGCACTATCACCAGGTATAATTAATAACCTTTGAGGGGAAAAAAGGTGTAAAATTACATATAAATTATGATAGCAACATGCACATAGAAATCATATGGTAACCATAACATTTCATAGTCCTTTTCAAGTACCCTAATCTGAAAGTAAGTCGTTAAGTTACTAACTAGAGAAACAAATCAACGTTAAAGCATTTACTGAATATACTCTTCAACCAAGCAAAATAGTAAATGTTAAGAATGCAAAGTTGGTGAAATTGTGCTCAGATAGAAAGCTTATCATGGAATATCAAATATATTGTACGAATGACGCAACATAAAAACTGCAACGCTTATGCGTTATCTTCTTTCTTTTTTGAGAATGTGTTGTCCTAATGTATTTCGAACAAAAAGAACTCTTGTTTTTTGCACCGAGAAAAAATAAAGGAGGGTGAAGACGCACCTGAAATTCAGCCTGAATATTAGCAAAAAAACATTAGCATATTCAAGTTTACGCTATAGCCACGAGTATCACGAATGTGCATCTTATTCTGGGTTTTAACATCATGAAAATCCAGTGATCCCTTACCCAAGCATCTCACAATAAGTGAACCAGTGAAGATAAAAGATTAGATAGAAAACAATGCATGGAGAGAAATAAATGGCTTTTTATCTAACCCAGCAACTTTGCTTTCAGTAAAAATAAAATAATTGACCTAGTATAAAAAGGAAAAAGACATTAACAATGAGTACATGAAACCAAATCCAAAAAGCACTTGAAATTTTTTCCAGGGTAATCAACACATTTCCTTTTCTTTTTCCATCATTAATAACAAAAGGATGGACTCCACCAAAACCTTTCAACTATAAAAAGCCATCCACAATCGTGTGTTCTACACACTCATACATATTTAGTTTATATCCATTCATTAATATTATAGGCATCAATGGCAAGTCCTAATGAACACAAGATCGCAATTGATGGTGTAGAGCAAATAGAAGAACAATTTGACTATTCGCAAAGATCACAATGGCTTCGTGCAGCTGTTCTTGGAGCAAACGATGGACTTCTTTCCACTGCTACCATAATGATGGGAGTTGGTGCAGTGAAAAATGATCCAAAAGCCATGCTGCTTTCGGGTTTTGCTGCACTTATAGGTGGTGCATGTAGCATGGGTATCGGAGAATTTGTCTCAGTCTACTCCCAATATGACATCGAGGTACATATCGTTCTCCATTTTTATACTATATAATTTTTGTAGAGCTTGTTATGAATAACAAAGTGAGTATATGTTTCCAAATAAATTTAAAAGATGATGGATTTTCAATTAATAAATTTTCAATCAACATAAACCTTCAACATTACTTTAAAATTCATAACAAGAACTCTAAGTTCTAAAGTTCATTCATTCACAATTTTAACTTTAAATAGGTGGCACAAATGAAGAGAGATCAAATGGACGGAGAAGAGAGGATAAGGCTTCCGAATCCTCTGCAAGCAGCAGTGGCATCTGCACTTGCGTTTATGGTCGGTGCAATGGTGCCGTTGTTGGCAGCAGGGTTTATAAGTAATTACGAAGTGAGGTTAGGAGTGGTTTCTGCAGCAGTTACAGTAGCTTTAATAGTTTTTGGAGGAATAGGGGCAACAATGGGAGGAGCACCAGTTTGCAGATCGTGTTGCAGGGTGGTCTTGGGAGGATGGCTGGCCATGGCAGTAACTTTTGGATTAATGAAACTAGGAGCACGCACTGGGTTGTAAAGTTATAACTTTGGAAGAGTTGTGTTTGACATGGTTTGGTAAAGTTTTAGAAAAATAAGGTTGACATTATCATTTGATGAACGTCTACTGGTAAAACGAATTACATGATGATATATAGATGTATGATGATGTTCAAATTCAAAAAGTTCAATTCGCTGTATAGCTGATTCCAAGATGTTTAGTATGTCTTTATGTCTTTTTTAATTTACTCTCATCTTATAGTTTAAGATATGTTCTTCAATCATAGAATTAAGAAGAAATACTGAATTTAAGCCATAATTGTATATAACTCAATCACCAAATTTTGCTAATTTAGTGCATCAACAAAACACCCAAAGTAGCTCCACTTTTTTGCAATAATACGACGTCTCAAAAGAGATGTGGCATTAATTGGAACATGTCGACCAAAGTGACAAAGTGAAAACAGAAGCACCTGTTGGAAATTAAGTTGTTATAAAAATGCGTGCTTTGTTAAATAAAAGGAGGAAGACAATGCTGTTAAAGAGATTTAGTCTGCAATTCCTTGAATGCATGCTTGGTGGAGAAGAAACAGTTAGAATGAAGTAGGGCCTCACGAGAGGCTTGAGCAATTCCATTATGGCAAATATCGAATTATAATATTTCTGTATTAAAATACTTGTTCACTTGGTTGGCAAGGCAAATACATACTTTAATTTAATGGTTAAATTTTATTTGCATGGTCAATTAACTCGCTATGGTTTCTAATTTAATAATTATCTTTTACACAAGGTTTTGATACCACATTTTGTATATGTATCCAAGCGAAGGTTAATGTAGATGTAGCGTAGCATAGATTTAAGACCTGTTTGTTGAAATGATATTGACATAAGAAAAATAAACTATTTACGATGGGTAATTAGATCTGTTATACATAAGCATAGCATGAACATCACATAAATGCGTATAGTGTATGCTGTAATACAAGAAAAGGTACAGTAAGAAACTAGGATACCAGGAAAAGGTCGGCTAAACAACGGTAAATGCAAACTCTATATGGCATAAGATAAGAGAAGATTGGTTATATTCTTGTAGAAAGCATAAAGACGAGGATACGTAGGCTGACATTGAGAGAAATAGACAAATCCAAAATGGCCATGTTATGCCGTTAAGGATATGAATTAGGATATCATAAAGTTACATATTGATATAAGGTGGTGAGCAAGATCATAATAAGTGGAGTAGTATTATTTGACACAACTTGCGTGATAATTTATGCATATCCATATAGGTCGGTCAAGTTCATTGGTAGAATTAATAAGATGATGATTCATGATACAAGCCTAAAAGGAAAAATAATAGAACATCTGCATATTTCAACGGTAGCAAAAGAGTCTTAATCTCAATCAAATTATAGTTACTATAGTTTACAAAAAAAAAAAACTAGCGGTAAGCTGGAAATTGTTTTTCTGACATTCTTTTTATTTATTTATATTTAAAACAAAAAACAAACATTAGAAATTTAGAATGACATACACTTGCCATTTTTGGTCATGCCCATCAATTAGTGTAATGTATTATTGTGTGACATGTTATTGAGTTTGTATGTTTGAATTCACCGTTTGCATCAACGCTAATTGTATTGAGTGGTGTAACAAGATCAGATGATCGAGTACACAGCTATGTGCACAGGCACACGTACACAAGGTGTCTGTAAATAATGTAATGCAACTCAGTTGAATGTGAACATTATCATTTTGCCTCAAACAAATTTCATGGCTTCTTCTCCTTCAAATCAGTAACCTTCTATTCTAATTTAGTATCCGAGCTTCAAGCCTAGGGGCATCTCTCATTAAGATCCAGGAACAACCTCAGATCATCACAGCAGCATCAGAACCATAGATCGTTCTCAAAATCACTTCCCAGAATTAAACCTATCTTCATCAAGTCATTGAATCACCTTGAAAACCCAATCAAGGTCCTCAAACCAATCATTAGATTCCAACCTCATATTAGATTACAATAAGAACAATGTCAGAAGATAATGATCACCAATCACGAATTGATTCAACGAATCAAGGAAATGTAAGTATCAACTCATCTCAGAAAACTGTTAAAGATTCTCTAAAGACTATCATCAATCCGCAAACCCAACCTATCACTGTGACTTTCGATGATAATAACTTATTATTATGGAAGTTTCAGATCGAAACGGCAATTAGAGGCTACGGATTGCAAAGCTTTATTGATCCTACAGTCTCAAAGCCACCACAGTTCATAACACTACAAAATACACACTGTTTAGCGACGGCAAAAAGCCGTTGGCGGCCGTCGCTAGCCGTCGCTAAATGCCGTTGCAAAATAACTCGTTGCAACCAAAGAAAATAATGGCCTTAGCGACGGCTCCGTTGTTCTTTTTGCGACGGCTTGTAACGGCTAAATGTCCACGTGGAAGCAACCGTTGGGTTGTTGGTTTTCCGGCTTGTTGATGCAAACCGTTGCAAATCGTTGCATATTGACCGTCGCTAGCTGTCGCTTATTTTGACCAAATGGCCGTCGCCGTTGCAAACCTGGAATATTTTTCCAGCCAATTTGCAGCGTCTTCAACCCTCAATATCAATCAATCCAACTAATATAATTTCATCATTTCACACATATAATATCATTCCATCGTATCATATAATCAATATCAACACAACCAAATCATCAAATATTGCATATTCTAACATATATTTACAAAATATAAGAAAATCAACATAACCAAATATGAAAATCCACCAAACCAAACCATATTGTCCAAGTATCAATCACAACAACCAAAATACCAAACCCACCAAAACACTCAGTATCAATCACAACATCCATAGTACCAAATGTCAAACCCATCATAATATGTACACACATATATATAAAGCGTACCCATCAAAACAAACCAGCTAAGCATCATCACCATCTGCACCTCCTTCCCCAGGCATTGACCCATGCTCCTGATAGAACGCAGCAATACGCTCATCTATCTGCGTCGCCAACTGACTCTTCCGTCAATCATTGAGCTCATCCAATTGTGTTTGCATCCGAGCAATTTCTTTCTCATCTATGAATCTCTTATATGACCTTTGGAAATTAAGAGCCTGTGAAATAATTCAAGTGAATAAGAAGTTCATGGCATATAGGTTTCTGTTGTGTAAACGTTGAGTACATACCATATTTTCGAAACTGTAACGCCTGTTTTGACTTGCCGGTTCAGTGATTGAATCGCATATCCGATTAGACTCATCAACCATAAGCGACCCCCGTACACTCGCTTGTATCGCTCGTGCATACTCTGTGTTATATCTCTCTTACAATTACGAACAGATATTTGACACAATTGCTATACAATTTACTTATTTACTGTGAAATAAACGAATATGAAATATTTTCATTACAGAAATAAACATATTTACCATTACAGAAGCAGCCTTGTCGTCCGACCAATCATATGAAACATTCTCATCCTCATCTGTATGCTCCACTGCATGTGTGACTCTGAAAACCTCAGCCGCTGTGCGCTCCCTACCATACTTTGCCCACTGAATATATACAAGAATAGGTTATATTGGTAATTTGAATGAGTATATACAAGAATAGATTATATACAAGAATAGAATATATGGTAAAGAGATACTAGTAAATATATACATTCATAACATAAATATTGATTAATTTATTTATCAATTCCCATCTATGTTGTTGGAAGGATTTCGAGCTACCACGGTGTAAAGCGGGATTTTTGTTCCTATTAGGCTTGTTTCTTTCTGGCAATTCCTATTAATTTATACACACTATTGAGCAAAATAATTCAACACATTTAAATGTAAAAATATAGTGACAGTATAACTTACTCCGAATGCTTCAGATTCCCAATATTGTTGGAATCCAGCCCAAATATCATCCCCCATCCAACTTGGCTTTTTTCCTAAACTCTTCGCCCTTGACAGAGTCTCTCTGTAATTTTTCCGCATCTTTTTATTCCAATGATTTACAAAAACATTCATATCCTGCGGATCCACACGTACAGCTGCCTGCATATTGAATTATCATACGTGTTATGTAAAAGAGATTGTATAATTAAAAAACAACCAGCAGAACAAAATAAGTAAAACTGATATCATAAGGCATGATCACATATTGTTTTTGATTTCATATAAAGCATAATTATATATTACAAAATTGTATTTACCATAAGATCAGCCCATGTTGCGTTTTTTATATGTATTGGAATTAGCCCATTGAGGCCAACACCCGGACATCCTACTCTTGTATGCCTCCTTCGATACTTGTAAAATGAAATTAGACGGCTCCACCTCGAACCCTATGTAGAAATGTTGATGTATATATTCAATATATTTCATACAAAATAACTCAAATAAGTTTGATACATACCCAACACTTTTGGAAACTATCTCCGCAACTCGACGGAGATCTGGCTCAGAGGTACTCGGAGCTGCTCCAAGTGAAGGTGACCGAAATGTACTGCGTCGATCACGTCGTCTATCAGACATAACTGAAAAACATATATACAATATCACATAATCGTTAATCAATATCATCAATCAATATCATAAGCATCACATAATCATCAATAATCATCACATAATCATAAATCAATGTCACATAACATAAGCATCACATAAGCATCACATAATCATCAATCAATATCACATAATCGTTATAATCGCATAATCATCACATAACATACTCTGCACATAATCATCGAAAAAAGCATACATGAAAAGAATAATGCATAACTCAGAATGATACAGATCATATATGGTCATCATTATTATTACATAGCTCAGAATATTACAGAACATAGTTATTATTGTTAATACATAGCTCGCACTTATACAACAAGCGATACCATCTATGATCTGTCTTCGTCATATTCTGATTCAGACTCGGTCTCGTACTCTATATCATTTTCTTCGGTACTTACAAATGCATCTATTAAAACATTCGATTCATCAGTTAACGACCCTACATCAATGTCATCGGTTATCACTATTTTCGTATTTGGCTCGAGATCCGCTTGATACGCTGCTTCATCTGGAATATTATTTCCATCAAATGTATATTTGCCTTCGTTTTAAAAACAGCCCACCAGTCTGCTTTATCTTTTTTTAAGGACGGATATGGAGCAAAATAAACTTGTAAAGCTTGCTTAGCTAATACAAAAGGATCATACTTATAGTAATGCGACGTATGCCTTATTTCTATTAGCTTATAATCTTTGTGCACGTTAATTCCAGAGCCAGGAACATTGCTAAACCGGTTGCATTTGAATAAAAAAAACTTTCTCTACGGGTTGTATATAATATGTCAACTCTAAAACTTGTGTTAAGATGCCGTAAAAATCTTTTATATGCTCCTCTGGATCATCACTTCCTTTGACAAATACACCACTATTATATGTTAATTTTCCAGCCCCGTAATTTATGGTGTTGAATTTAAATCCATTGACGAAGAATATTGGATAAGTCTTTACATTTCGTTTTGGTCCGATAGCAAGATGTCGTACAACAACACAGTTTTCTGTATCATGAACATAGTTTGAAAACCATCTAGCAAATTATTTACTGAGATCGCCAGATGGATGTTGTGATTCGTATATGCTGCAAATATGTATTATATTCCTTTATAATTAATATATACATGTATAATTGAATTATATATGAATTCATAATTACCTGACAAATGGTGCAACTTCAGCACAATTTAAAAGAACATATGTGTGTGTCACATGGTAAACTCTATCATCTAACCATATTTCCACATATTTTCCAGCAGGTCTTCCATGTTGTCTAAAAATAGACAACATTGTTTGAGAAGAATCCTGCTGAATAGTGTGTTCATTACGGGGAGCACTTACGAACGATAAGTTCACATCGTTACTAAAGTAATGTGAGAAAAAAAATGAAGCTTCTTCTTCAAGGTACGATTTGCAAATCGAACCTTCTACTCGTGCTTTTTGTCTAATTTTTTCTTCAAATGATTCAGGTACCTAAAACAAAATTAATTAAATTCATATAGTGGTACAAAAACCAAAATTAATTAAATTACCTCTCAAATGGATACATCCATCCATATTGCACAGGACCACGAAGAAGTGCTTCGGATGGAAGATGAACAAGTAAATGCTCCATCACATTAAAAAAACCAGGCGGAAATATTTTATCCAGTTTACATAGAAGTACAGTGATTTCTCCTTGAAGTTTACGTATACGATCTACCTTTAACGTCGTAGAACAAAGTTGTTTATAAAACATACTCAATTTTGTTATAACACTCCATATTTTTGCAGGCGGCGGTTCTTTGAAAATCATGGAAAAAAAAATACTCCATCATAATGTGGAAATCGTGACTTTTCATCCCACTCAATTTGCTGTTTTTAAAGTCAACACATCTACGGAGGTTAGAGAAATCCCATCAGGACATCTAAGTCCTTCCACCCACTTTAGAATGAGTTTTACTTGCTTATTGTCTAGCTCATAGCATGCTTTGGGTTTCTTATTATCGTCATATAATTGAAGCTCGGGCCGCTTACAAAAGTGTAATATATCACGTCTTGAATTCGAATCGTCCTTGGTTTTCTCCTTCACATTCAAAATTGTATTAAACACCCATAATATACTTCGCTTCCACCAGTTATGAATGTCTGATTTACCTGGAATCTCAACCTGTACCCCAGTTTCATGTATCTTTGGATAGTCTTTTACAATTTCATATACCTCTTCACTTGTCCAAACCTTAGGTGGCAGCATACTCTCTACTCTGTTAGCTTTAAAGTTCTTTTTATCTGTTCTAAATTTATGATTGATATGTAGAAAACACCGATGACATTAAAACCAAGAAATTTTCTTTCCATACTTTAATGAAAATGCTCGTGTTTCATCCATACAATAAGGACAAGCTAAACGTCCAGATGTGCTCCAACCTGAAAGCATGTCATACGCTGGAAAATCACTAATAGTCCATAATAAAGAAGCAAACATACGAAAATTCCTTTTTCTCGAAGTGTCGTACGTTTCAGCTCCTTCATGCCACAGCGTTTTCAACTCGTCGATTAGTAGTTGTAGATAAACATCAATTCCTTGAGTCGGATCATCAGGACCGGGAACGACAATCGTTAGAAACATATATAGAGTTTTCATACACATCCATGGAGGTAAATTATAAGGAGTAATAATAATAGGCCATGATGAATATTTACTACCAAACTGAGAAAACGGAGAAAATCCATCCGTACATAAGCCAAGCCTAACATTACGGCTCTCTACCGCAAATTCAGGATAAGTCTTATCGAAATATTTCCATGCTTCTCCATCAGATGGATATATCAAAGTTCCTTCTTCCGGTGTTCTCACACTGTGCCATCGCATATGACATGCTGTAACAGAAGATGCATATAACCGTTGAAGTCTGGGAGTGATGGTAAATAATGCATCCTCTTATATGGAACTTCTTTTCCTTTCTTTTTTCTTGGTTTGTATCTTTCCTCGTTACATATTCTGCATTGAGTAAGATGAGCGTCTTCTTTCCAATTACAGCATGCAACCTTTTACACATGTATCTATCTTCTGGTACGGCAATCCAAAAGCAGACATAAGTTTGTTTACTTTACAATGACTATCACACATCAAATTATTAGGTGGCATGTGTAGTTTTGCAGTTTGTAAAACTGTTGTAAATGCAGCTTCTGTAAGATTAAATTTTGATTTCATAGTGATGTATTCGGCGGTTACAGATAATTCGGTTCCGCTTGTACATCCATCCCACAATGGCCTCTTAGCAGAATCCAATAAATCATAAAAAAATTTAGCTTCAGCGGTCGGCTCTTCGTCAACATTTTCGTTCCCATCATCACCTTGGTCAAAGGTAGGAAACATTGATCGTGCAGCATCTTGCACCATGCTTTCTATAGGATTGGTCATAGTATTATCGTCCTCTAACACTACAGGATTAGGTGTAGGTTGAACAAATTCTCCATGACGATCTCATAAGTAATAATTCGACACAAAACCAAATTTGTACAAATGTACTTCTACTACATCTGATTTCCAATACTTCAGATGTTTGCACTTACTACACGGACAACGATTGTCTACGTTATTTCAATTATTAGATTGAGCGAATCTAATAAATACGTGTACACCGTTACAGAAACGTTCTTTTATTGATCCTTTCATGCCTTTTCGAGGTTCATACATCCACCTACGATCGAGAAAATGATCGAACATATTTCCTGATTTGTAAAATGTAGGTTAGAAGATTGAATAAAACACTTCATATTAAAGTCTTGTAAAAATTCATATATAACCCTTTACTATTTTAACAAATTCAAATAAATACTGCATTAAAATTTTCAATTCTTAAGTTTATTGTTTTTTTACTTTGACGACCGGTTATCCAATTTCCTATTACAAATACAATAACGTAATCATATTTTATAAATCATTTCAGGTTAAATGATTCTAAAAAAAATTCGGAAGCACTTCCCTTTTTTCCCTGTATCATACACAAATGTGTGTACACAGGGAAAAAAGAAAGTGCCATCGAAATTTTTTGAACCGTTTAAATTGAAATGATTTATAAAATATGATTACTTTATTTTGTTTGTAACTTGTCCATATACTAGGACAAATCCAACAAATGTTGTATCAGATGAATATAGATGTCTGTTTTTTGGAAAAACGAATATCCATATAACGATCATATACAACACTTGTTAGACGGGGCCAAAAATTCTCTAAGGGGTTCACATAAATAAAGCACAAATTAAAAAATATTAATATTGAAGTGTTAGTGGTCTGTAGTGAAATAATGATCTTAATATATTTTTTAGTAATGTTTCCAAATAGAATTCATTTAATTATGAATCAAAATCCATGGAAACTATCAGTAACTTGGAAAATATTGCTTATCCCACAAATGGGAACTATGAGTTACCATTTTAACAACTACAAAAACTATTTTATATTTCATTTAACTATCTAAATATTTATTAATTAAATCTAAAATTTTAAAACGTATTTTTACTTTTGTTTAACTACATAAATTTTAATTAACGATTTTGTGAACTAAATAAGTAGTTAGCACTTACAACAGTATAACAAACATTCTCGTAAACTTATCAGTAAACATATTATTCAATGATCATGCATTATTTTTTGGATTTTAAAGTAGCCATAATTTTTAACAACAAAGTGAACAATAAATTCACTAATCATCGTCACCTAATACGCAATAATCACCATTTTTCAAACACATAAACAACTAATTTTCTAAATTAGGTTTACCATTATATACCCTATTCAAATAATAAACTATATATCATAAACTAATAACATATATTCATCAATTCCAAACCCCTAAATCATCCAATTCCAAATCCTTAAATCATCAATTAATTTAATTTAAACCTAAATTAAACAAAGATAATGGAAAATAGGAGATACCGGCAAGTGTGGAGAGGTTCAAATTAGCGATGGAAGGTTGCGACGGCTCTTGGTGGCGGATAGCGGTGGCTGGTTGCAAGTGTGGAGGAGAATGAGCTAAGTGAATGGAAGAAAGTGAATGAAATGTTTCTCTCGACTGCAGATCTGTATATTCGTGACAAGCGACGGCTAGCGACGGTCGCCTTTTTTAGCCGTCGCTAGGCTCCGTCGCTTTAGGAGTCGTTCCTAGTAGTGTAACTGATCAAGAAGGAAAGAGTGCCACTAATCTTGAGTTTGTAACACATCAAAGGCAAGACGGTTTATTGTGCTCATGGCCGTTGTCTTCCATCAATACCAATCTCTTATCTCAAATCATTGGATGTAAAACTTCATATGAAGTCTGGTCTGCCGTGCATCAAAATTTTAGCATACGATCCTCTGCCAAAATTATGTACTATAAGAGACAATTAAAAAATATCAAGGAAGAAAATCTTACTATTAAGGAGTACATAAGTAAGATAAAAACACTATGCAGTCTTCTTGAGTCATATGGTCATAAGGTGACAGAAACTGAACATGTTCTTACCATTCTCAATGACTTAGACAGTCATTATGAGGTTGTTGTAGCCATGATCTCCTCTAAAGAAACATCACCAACCTTGCAAAACGTGAGTTCCACGCTTCTTGCACATAAAGGCAGGATAGAATAGAAGGCTATATCTACCTAGGCATACTCAATTAACTACGCAGCAAATTCAAGAACTAAGAACCCAAATTAGCCCTATAAATCAGATACTTCTGTCAATGGAGGTAAAGATACACATGGTTAAAGATCAGATCAGTTCTATAGCAGAGATAGTTTGTATGGAAGATCAAGAGGTAGGGAAAGAAGTAATAGCAATAGACCAAGATGCCAAATCTGTGAGAGATTTGGTCATAATGCTCTCAAGTGCTATTTTAGAATTGATTCCAATTTCACAAACAGCCAATAGAATTCAACTAATCAAGACAACCAAAGAGACGGTTCAATCAATGCAAAGCTAAAATAACTTCATACTGATATAAAGAACAACTCAAGAAATCATAGTGCTCTCCATGGCAGTCAAGCTGGATTGGCAAGAGATGAAGACATTCAGGATGAAGCATGGTTTTCCGACTCCTGAGCCACCAATCATGTGACCAATGTTAGAATTCTCAAAAATTGGTGAATGAGATATGTCCCACATCGTCAAAAATATGTTAATTTTCTAGTTTATATAGTATACTCTCAATTCTTATATTGACCTTTAGGGTCAGGTAATTTTGTGTAAGGGGGAGGATCTATATGGCCATGAATTAACACACGCGTGCCGCCCGTCCGACCGAAACGGATCGGGTGCGGATCCAATAAGAGTGGACTAGGTTATATGTTTGCTGTACAGAAATGAACGATTTTCTACTATTTAAATTCAAAAAGAAGTGACTACTGAATTAGACGCGATTGTTGCAAACAACAGTTTATGGCCGTTGCAAACGAATAGGTGACACTGTTGCGAACAACAATAGTTTTTGGCCGTTGCAAAACGAAGAGCAAAGAGGCACGACTGTTGCGAACAGTAACGCCTTTTGGCGTTGCAAATGAATGGATGCTACTTTTCTCAACGGGTGTAGCCATTGAAAATTCGGCTATAAATAAAGAGGAAACCTAATCACTTTCCTCACTCAATCAATTTCGAATTTTCTCTTATTCCTCTTCGTTTCTTAATATGTGCAATCCGTGCGCTTTGGCATATCACACAGAAGATCATACACATCACAATCTTGAGCAGATCACGTCTGTTGTATCTTAGGAGACTTTGAATAAAGTCTTAAGAAAATTGTTACGACAAGCCTCAGACGTAATTTCCTTCTTCAACCGGTTAGATTTCTAGTTGATTTATATATTTATATATATGTATATATATATACCGTTTTCTTTGTGCATTGTACTATTTCTTTAAATAGTATAACGTTTGACTTAGCACTATAGTTATTATTGCTATAGTTGTTACTTTGTTGTTGTAATTAATTACAACATACTAAGTGTTAAAATAACTAATACAGAATTCCATAGTAGTGGAAATCTGAGTTGTAAAGTTATGAAACAAGTTTATTATTGATTCATCTCTGTTTTGGTATACTAGACGTATAACATCTTAACACTTTCTTGATTTCGCTAAAACAGAGATAGCAACAGTTGAACTATCAACAAAGGCTACTACTCACAACAGTCCTAATCCGTTCAAAGGAGATAGTGATGACTTCATAACATGGCAAAATCAAATGCTATTTTATCTCACCACACTCGGTCTGCAACGGTATCCCGAGGAGGAGGAACCGATCCCTGCACCAAGAAACGAATCAGATGTTGATATGTGGAAGCATTCCGATTTTCTATGCAGAAACTTTATTCTGAATTGTCTCGACAAGGTGCTACATAAAGTATATCAGCCTCTAAAGACAGCAAAAGTACTCTGAAATGGACTTGCCATGAAGTACAAGACGCAGAATATCAGTCTTAAGAAATTCATTATAGGCAAATTCATGGGCTACAAGATGGTTGACTCCAAACCGGTGACTGCTCAACTGCATGAACTGCAAATCATCATTCATAAACCCAAAGTAGAACGTCATAAGGTTGGAGCATCGTTTTTGGTTGAAGCCATCACGGAAAAATTGCCGCCGTCATGGAGAGATTACCGCAACTATCTAAAGCATAAGAAGAAGAAAATCTCTTTACAGGATCTCATAGTCCAACTAAAAATTGAGGCAGATAAAGGTGGAGTTACAAACTCAAGCGAGGAGGCATTTGTGGCTGAAGGGTCAAAGACCAAAAACAAAAGGAAGAATTTCCAGAAGAAAAGGAAAGCTTCAGAAAAAAAACCAAAAACAACAAGCGAACCAAAATGTTTAATGACGAGTGTTGGGTTTGTGGAAAGGTTGAACATGCCGCTAAAGATTGTAGACACAAAAAGAAACGCAACAAAGAGGCAAATATAGCAAACAATATGGAAGTAGACGAGTCTAACTTCTCGGCAGTTGTATCTGAATGCAATTTGGTTCAGAATCCTAACCATGGTGGGCAGACATAGGCGCTACTCATCATGTCTGCTCTGACAAATCCATATTTTCTACATACCAGAAATTCGATCATGAAGAAAAACTCTATATGGGTAATTCTACAGTATCCATGATCGAAGGCAATAGTACAGTAATCCTCAAGTTTACTTATAGAAAAACTGTCAAGTTGATTGACGTGCTCCACGTTCTAGAAAAACGAAGGAATCTCATCTCTGGTGCAGTACTATCAAAGAAAGGATTCAAAATAGTGTTCGAGTCAGATAAGATGGTTCTGTCCAAAGATGGAATGTATATCGGAAGGGGATATTTATGTGATGGCATATTTAATGCAAATGTAGCCGTTATCGACAATAAAACTATGTATTTTGATTGTGCTATTAATAAAATTAAAGTTTCTTACTTGCTTGAGCATGAAATTTTACTATGGCATGATAGATTGGGACACATAAATTTCCAAAAAATGAAAACATTATCAAACTTGGGATTAATTCCGAAATTCCAAGTAGATAAGAACTACAAATGTGAGACATGTGTAGAAGCAAAAATGGTTAAAAAAACCATTTCAATCTGTTGATAAAAGCACCGAACCACTAGGTTGTTATCATCAAAATCTGTTACATGGGATGATTCAGATACATCTTCATCAGATAGCAGCAGTGAAAGTGAAAACGAGCAAGCTAATGTTTGTTGTATGGCTAATGAAAACGAAGTTAGTGATTTTACTTTTGATGATATGATAGAGATAAACTCAGAGCTAGTTGACACTCTGAAAAAACTCAAAAGAAAACATAAGGAGACTCGTGAACATCAGAACAAACCAGAATTCGAAAGAGATATGCTCAAAGATGAGAAGAAAATACTAGAGGAAGAACTTGAAAAATTAAAAGAATCATTCTCTAATATTAAATCTCAACTCGCTCTTTTGAGTCAAGAAATTGAAACTCAAAAAGAAAAGAATGACGCTCTTATTTCTGAAAATCACGAATTAAAGACAAAAGTAAAATTGATAGAATTAAATAATACTAGTCTCAAAACAAAGTTAGATAGCATCACCAAAAAAAATTCAAATTATAATAAAGGAAGAGAAACCCTGTCTAAATTTATTGATAGTTATCAATCTATTTCAAGTAAGAAAGGGTTAGGGTATGTTAACAAAACAAAAGCTCTACCTAAAAAGAAAATTAGGAGAAATATTAATCCTACTGTAAAACAGTCAAAAATGAATACTTACTCGAAAAACATAAAAGTTTGGGTTCCTAAAACAAATAATGTTTTGATTAGGAAGAAATATATAAACACCTTGTTAGAAACTGTTCATAAAAATAAAGATTACATTTGCAAATGGGATACTGAACCCTCTTGGGTTTGGTTTCTTAAGATTTAACTCTTAGGACCCTAATAAAAAGGTGGGCACCAATGTTATCTTATATTTTTTTGTATGTCACACTCAAGAAAAGAGAAAAATGGATAATCGACAGTGGTTGCTCAAAACATATGATAGGAGACAAAGACATGCTATCAAACATTACCTACTCAGATAGGGGCTCCGTCACATTTGGAGACAACTCCAAAGGCTATATCATCGGAAAAGGAGATGTGAGCAACAATGGTATTTCAAATTTAACTCTTATTTCAAATGTCTTACTTGTCAAAAAATTAAAAAATAATTTACTTAGTATCAGCCAATTGTGTGACAAAGGATTCAAAATCACTTTTTCTGAAAACAAATGTAGTATTTTTGATCAAAATCAAAAATCTTACTTTTTGAAGGAAATAGAGAAAGAAATATCTATGTTCTGAATATAAAAATAAATCATAATTCAGATATGTATTTAATCGCCAAAGAAAATGATCCTTGGTTATGGCACAAACGATTCTGTCGCATTAACTTTAAAGCTATAAACAAGCTTTGTAAAAATGATTTAGTAAAAGGTCTATCAAAATGAATTTTAAAATAGATCATATTTGCGATGCATGTCAGTTAGAAAAATTAACTAAGTCGTCTTTTAAATCTAAAAAGGTTATTTTAACTTTACAACCACTTCAATTACTACATATGGATTTATTTGGACCAACATAAGTATAATCCATTAATCACAGTAGATATGTGTTTGTAATTGTTATTGATTTTTCTAGATATACTTGGACTATTTTTAAGAAAAATAAAAGTGATACCTTTGATAATTTCAAAACTTTTGTCAAAATAATTCAAAATTTTAAAGGTTTGAAAATTAAAAACATAAGAAGTGATCATGGAGGTGAATTCGAAAATGAAGCCTTTGAACAGTTTTGTAAGAAAAAGGGAATATTCCATAATTTTTCGTTTCCTAGGACTCCACAAAATGGAGTTGTAGAACGTAAAAATAGAACCTTACAAGAATGTGCAAGGACTTTGTTAAATGGAAGTACGTTACCAAAACATTTCTGGGCAGAAGCAGTTCCAACGGCTTGTTATGTTTTAAATTGTGTTTCTATTCGACCACTAACTAAGAATACTCCTTACGAACTTCTTAATGGATGAAAACCAAACATTTCTTATTTTAAAGTTTTTGGTTCAAATTATTTTATTTTAAACACTAAAGATCAGCTTGGCAAATTCGATCTAAAATCCGATGAAGGAATCTTTTTAGGATATTCATATCGAAGCAAAGCTTATCGAATTTATAATGAAAGAACGAATATCATCGAAGAAACACTTCATGTGTCCTTCAATGAAAATTTTAAACAAACCCTAAGTATAAGAGGTTATGAAGAATTCCCTAACAATATCACAAACACAGAAATTTCAAATTTTGATAATAGTGAAAACACGGCTAACAATACAATGAAACAAGATCTCCACCTAGATTATTGAGGGATCAACCTTTTGATAATGTCATTGGAGAACTTAATTCATCTGTTAGAACAAGAAGTCAATTAAATCAAATGGGTCATATAGCTTTCCTCTCTAATATTGGACCTAAAAATATTAAAGAAGCATCTACCGATGAAAATTGGTTAATCGCTATGCAAGAAGAGCTAAACCAATTCGAAAGAAATGACGTTTGGGATTTAGTTCCACGGCCTGGTGATCAATTAGTTATTGGTACAAAATGGATCTTCAAAAATAAAGCAGATGAATAAGGAAATATTACTAGAAATAAAGCTAGATTAGTTGCTCAATGACATAATCAAGAAGATGGGATTGACTATGAAGAAACGTTTGCTCCAGTCGCTAGACTAGAAGCAATACGAATCTTAGTGGCTTATGCATGTTTTCATAACTTTAAATTATATCAAATGGATGTTAAAAGTACTTTCTTAAATGGTTTTATAAAAGAAAAGGTTTATGTTGAACAACCTCCCTTATTCGTACACGAACAATTTCCTGACCATGTCTATAAACTTAAAAAGGCCTTATACGGTTTAAAACAAGCACCCCGCGCTTGGTACGATCGTCTTAAAAGATATTTAATAGATTCTGGTTTTGAAATTGGGAAGGTTGATCAAACTCTTTTTATTAAAAGATATAAGCAGGATATTTTAATTGTTCAAATATATGTTGATGATATTATTTTTGAATCTACAAATGAAAATTTATGTCAAGATTTTTCTAATTTAATGACCAGAGAATTTGAAATGTCACATATGGGTGAGTTAAATTATTTTCTTAGCTTACAAATAAAGCAATTAGAAAACGGTCTTTTATAAATCAAGAAAAATATTGTAACAATCTAATTAAACGCTTTGGTATGGAAAATACTTCTACCAAGCCAACTCCTATAAGTACAACCATACATCTTGATAAAAATGAAAGTGGTAAAAGTATTGACCAAAAATTATATCGAAGTATGATTGGATCGTTACTATATTAACAGCTAGTAGACCTAACATAATGATGAGTGTTTGCTTGTGTGCACGATTTCAAGCAGATCCCAAAGAATCACATTTACGAGCAGTGAAATGCATACTACGGTATCTAAATAAAACCAAGGACTTTGGACTATTCTATCCAAAGGAATGTCCTTTTGAATTAGTGTCATATAGTGACGCTGATTTTGGAGGAAGCCGGACAGATAGAAAAAGTACAAGTGGGACTTGTCACTTCATTGGACGATCTCTTGTATCTTGGTTTATTAAGAAACAAAATTATGTTTCATTATCAACATGTGAAGCAAAGTATATTTCTGCAGCTATGGCATGTGCTCAAGTTATCTGTATGCAACAAACATTACAAGATTTTGGTTTTAATTTATGTAAATCAACTATTTATTGTGATAATTCTAATGCTATAAATTTATCTAAAAATCTTGTGAATCATTCACGAGCAAAACATATTGACATTCGTCATCATTTTCTTCGTGATAATATTGAAAAAGATTTAATAAATCTAGAATTTGTGTCATTTGACAAACAATTGGCAGATATCTTTACAAAACCATTAAATGAAAATACTTTCATTAATTAATGACGAGAACTTGGAATCGTCTCTTTTAATGATTTATAAGTCCGAATTTTTTTAAATATATATATATATTATTTTTAATTCATAGCTTCTTTCAGAAAAAAAAGTGCCGTCTAGCACTTGTACTCAAGACCTCATATTCGGTAGTCCTCTACACTACCACTTCACTCTCTATTGTTTTCTAAAATATGAGGTTGTTATTGAATTCTTATGTACCTTTCATTCTCTCCTCTTTTTCCTATGGCCATTATTCCTCTAACCATACATTGTCCTCTCTATTTTTAACTAGCTTCTACCTATATTGTCAGCATTTCTTAATTCTTTTCACCAAGAATTCATTCAATTTTCTTTTAAACTTTTCAAAAATAACTATTCAATCATGTCATCAAAATATAACTCTAAGTCATCTGAGCTATCTTACACCTCTCCTTCCTCGGGATCGGAAAATCTACCAACTCCTACTCCAATATATGAACCGGTTCTGATTGTTCCACCCTCAACTCATACTGGATATACTCCACCAGCTAAAAGAACAAGACGGTCTCTCTTTTTCGGATCACCATCCACAAAAGAGAAAATCGATGGTATTCGTCACTATCAGAAAGAAACATTAGACTTACAACGTGAATTATATTATGAGCAAAAAGTTAATGCCAAGCGGCTTAGCTTTTGGAACAAGTAGCGTTAAAGTTCTATGGTTCTTCATCAAAAGATACTGTTCATCAACCGTCTATAGCTTGTTCTCCAAGTCGTCGCAATCCTTGGGAACCATCACCATAACATCCCCCAACAACTCCAAATTCTTGGAAACGTGGTAACAGATGGTCTCCACTTCGACCATTTGTAGATAACACCAAAGTTGAAGAAGAATCTTATCATACTACATCCTCTTCTTCAAAATCTATTTAATTATCTCTTGTTGTTTATATAATATGTTAATTTGATTCTGTTTTTTCTAAAAACTGTAATATTTAAATTTTATTCAATAATATGTACTGTTTTTATTCTAAAAAAAAGGACTATATGTGTCTCTGTACAAAATTCAGAAGTCTGAATTAGTATAAACAGACGTCTGAATCTTTATAATAGAAATTTTTTACCCCAGATTCAGACGTCTGAATCAAAAATAACAGACGTCTGAATTAGACCATTTTTAAAATAATTCCTTGCGGGTTGCAATTCAACTCAATTCAAACGTCCGAATCGAATGATTCAGACGGCTGAATTTCTTCTGAACATATTTTTTACACTATTCTTATTACCATTTTACCCCTTCCTTTTCACCCTCTATATAATGCCTTTTTCACTTCATTCCTTCTTACCTCAGAACCCTAGACTCCATTTTTATCTTCCTCAAAGCTTTTAACCTTCCTTAAGTCTCCAATGGCACCAAGATCAAAGAGAACTAGAGAATCAACTTCTGGACCATCCGAAGACCAAATCCGGCAAAGGCTATGGAACGATGTTTTTATTTCTCGATTCAATTCTATGAAGAATTCCAAAATCTTCGAAGGGGTATTCATGAAATTTTCAGATTTCGCAGCATATCGTATTGGAGAGTTAGCGGGGCAATTTCACTTCGACAGCTTGATTAGGTATACTCCTAACAATGTTAAGATTAATCATCTTATGATTATACTTTTTCTTGCGAACTTAAATTTGGATCATCAAAATCGTCAAGATTGTGTTTGGTCGTTAGTTTGTGGCGTAAGAATCTTCTTACATTTATAAAGATTAGGTCATATTTTAAATTGCCCTTATCAAGGAATTGATATTAATGAAATTGAATTTGATATGGAACATCGAGATGAAGTTTCACATCAATTTTTGTCTGATCAACTTACAAATTTGGGCAATTTAAAATCTACCTTCTTAAGGCCACAAGCAAGGCTAATTCACCGTGCACTTATTCATTCTCTCCGACCAAGGATGGGAAGTTATGAAAAAGTGTATAAAGAAAATTTTCAAGCACTTTATTCTATCTACTCGAATTAACGAGTAAATTAGGGGAAAATTATTTTGGATGAATTTCAAGATATCACAATCCAAAGAAAATATAGAACCATTCATTATGGTGCCTATATTATGCGCATTCTCCTAAATATTGGTGAACTAATGCTTGACTACGATTTTACAAGTATTAGTGAGTTAGGCGCTAAAACTTTAGGATTGATGGGTCTTCATATACGGTCTCCTTCTCAACAAATTATTTCCTTCCACCAATGGCCGCGAAATGTTCAACAAGGTGTTCCTCAACCTCGAGACACTAGTATTGCTTCTTCTTCTCATACTCAACATGAAGAAGAGGAGGAGGACGATGACACCATCCAAAAAATTGAACCGGATACTTCTTCAAGACAAGCCATCATAACTCTCTTCCGAAATCAATCAAAGATTCATCGGGACATAAAGGCACTTGAGAAGAAGACGGAAAGAAAATTCAACTCTATCAAAGGCTTTCTCAATAAAATATGGGATCGAATTTCTTGTTGCGGTTCTTCATCCACTCAAGCTTACAATCCGTCTCCATTTGAATGGCCATCCTCAAGCTCAAGTTCAAATCACAATGATCCATCTCTTTCAAGCCAATTTTAATTATCTTGGTCTATTTTTAGTTATTTTCTTATGTTTTGCTTGTCGCTTCTATTGTCTTGTTGTATTTGAAAATTCTAAAACATTATCTCTTTATGTATTATTATCTACTACTTTGTTTGCTTTAATGAAATGAATTATCTACTATCGTTCATGTTCTTTCTTTTTGTCGATGACAAAGGGGGAGAAATTTAAATCGTGCATATTGACGGGGGAGTAACAATACTTTACTAGTTTATTAATTTTATATTGTTCTCATCATCAAAAAGGGGGAGAATGTTAGAATCTCGATTTTGATTATAACAACCTATATAAAATGTTATGTGTATACTAACCATCTTTGCAGGACATTTATTGTAGATTCATCTACAGATGTTTAAAGTTGTATATTGTGTGTCTAGAGTCTATACTTTACTTAGAAATTTTGTTAAAATCTCTCCTTAACCGATATATATATATATATATATATAAATATATATATAACATATGCACACACAAGCTCACACATGCACAAAAGAGCAAACTCAGACGTCTGAAACAATTCATTCAGATGTCTGAGTGCTGAAATATGAATATTGTTTTCACAATATTCAGACGTCTGAATAAGGCCAGAAATAGTCTATTTTCTTGTTGTTTGCATTTAAACTTAATTCAGAAGTCTAAATTATTCAATTTAGAAGTCCGAGTATTGTTTAATGCAAATTCAATAGTCTGAATTATTCAATTCAGAAGTCTGAATATTGTTTAGTGCAAATTCAAAAGTCTGAATATCTACAACGGCTATATTTTCAAATAGGCACTTCCTTTCATGAAGAGATGCGTCCTTCATTTCAATGGATATGACCATATCTCTTCATAATAAATCTTCACCAACAAATGCACCTATTTATAATCTATATAAACACATTAGAATCATGTTTCCAGAACAAGAATTCAATTTATTCTTACTCTACTCTCATATTCTTTGATTTTAATACTCTTGTGCATTCAATTTCATACAAATTCATTCTATTTCTTCCTTATTCTTCACATATTCATATAAAAACATATATATATCATAAAAGAGAATATTATAGGAAGATTGTACTTAATCGACTTATCAGTGTTATTTAAGAACACACTACAGTCAAATACATTTGTTATTTGTAAAAGAAGTCCTGTTCGGTTTCTCAGGCAGTTAAAGTCCATTCGATTGCTTAGGCGGGTGAAGTCCTGTTCGGTTACTCAGGCAGTGTAAACCTGTTCCTCCGGGTTAAGTGAGAGTTGTTGTAGTTGAAATTCCAGAAGGAGTCTGCGACTGGACGTAGAATGGGAAGTTCGAACCAGTATAAAAATTCCTGGTGTGCTTGTTTTATTTTACTTATTCACATTGCTTTAGTAACTTATGTTATTTCCACACTAGTTTAATATAATTCCATATTGCACGATCCGCACTGCATTTTCATTTGGTATCAGAGCATAGCTTAAATTTTCATAGGTTTGGTTCATACAGATTTATGTGATTTTAAATCGTTGCCTACAAGTGGTGGGAAAAAGTGCTTTATCATGTTTATTGATGATTATATGCGATACTGCTATGTATATCTTTTGAATAGTAAAGACGAAGCAATTACATCATTTATAAAATACAAGGCTGAGGTAGAAAATCAGTTAAATAAAAAGATCAAGATATTGAGATCTGATCGAGGTGGAGAATATGAAGCACCATTTGAACAGTTCTATGCCAAAAATGGTATAATTCATCAAACAACAGCTCTATATTCACCACAACAAAATGGTGTAGCCGAGAGGAAGAACAGACCGTTAAAAGACTTGATTAATGCCATGCTTTTAACCTCTGGTCTACCGACGAACTTGTGAGGGAAAGCCTTAAATATGTCTAATCACATATTAAACAAAGTCCCTCCAAATAAAATGGGAAAAATTCCTTATGAGATTTGGAAAGGACACAAACCAAGCTTTAAATACGTCAAAGTGTGGGGGTGTTTGGCAAAAGTTCCAGTTCTGCCTCCCAAGATAGTCAAACTTGGACCAAAAACAGTAGATTGTTACTATCTAGGGCCAGCCCAAAATAGTAGTGCCTATAGAGTTTTGGTAATCGTGGAATCTAGAGATGCCTCATTCTTTGAAGACGTGTTTCCGCACAAAAGGAATGAAGGGAATAATGTTCCTAAAAGAACAAGAGAAGAATCAAGCAATTCACATGAAGATGAAACTCATCATGAGATTGAGGAAGTTGAACCAAGAAGAAGCGTAAGGGCTAGGACTTCCAAGACATTTGGCTTGGATTTTTTCACATATGTGTTAGAACACGAACCTCAAACATACAAGGAAGCAATCTTTTGAATCTTCATGTTGGAAATAAGCAATCCAAAGTGAAATTGATTCAATTCTAAGTAATAAAACTTGAAAAATTATTGATATTCACCTGGAATAAAACCTATTGGATGTAAATGGATTTTCAAGAAGAAATGAAAGCGGATGGCTCTATCGACACGTATAAAGCCATATTAGTAGCCAAAGGATATCGTCAAAAAGAAGGAATAGACTTCTTTGATACATATTCATCGGTAACACGAATAACCTCTATAAGAATGTTAATAGTAATTGCATCGATCTATAATCTAGAAATTCATCAAATGGATGTAAAGGTAGCATTCTTAAATGGAGATCTCGATGAGAAGATCTACATGGAGCAACCTGAAGGTTTTGTTTCCAAAGGAAATGAAAATAAAGTCTGTAGATGAGTAAAATTACTATACGGACTAAAACAAGCTCCAAAACAATGGCACGCAAAATTTGATAGTGTCATGATGAGAAATGGTTTTCGTATACATGAATGTGATAAGTGTGTTTATAAACAAATTGGACAATCATATGTGATGATTGTTTATATGTAGATGATATGTTAATATTTGGTCCAAATACTTAGGTAATAGAGACCATAAAGAAGATGTTAATCAGCAATTTCGATATGAAAAACTTAGGAGTTGCAGATGTTATTTTGAGAATCAAAATAATAAAAACACCTAATGGAATTGAATTATCTCAGTCACACTATGTACACAAAGTGATTGAAAATTTTCAAAATTTTGGAATTAAAGGAGAAAAAACACCTTTTAATCCATCATAAGTACTGCATTAAAACACTAATGAGAGTGTAATGCATTTGGAATACTCTCGTATAATAGGATGTCTCGTGTATCTCATGAATTGCACAAGACCATATATAGCTTATGCAGTAAGTCGACTAAGCAGGTATACAAGCAATCCAGGAAAGGAACACTGGAAAGCACTAATGAGAGTACTTGGATATTTAAAAAGTACCACAAATTATTCCTTACATTAAGGAAAATATTATGCCGTCTTAGAAGGATATAGTGATGCAAACTGGATTTTTGATTCAGAGGAATCAAAATCAACGAGTGGTTATGTATTTACCTTAGTAGGGGTAGCAGTGTCATGGAAATCTACTAAACAAACATGCATAGCTCGATCCACTATAGAATCAGAGTTCATCGCTTTAGATAAAGCAGGTGAAGAAGTAGAATGGCTTTGTCACTTTTTAGAAGATATTCCATTTTGGCCTAAACATGTACCGGCCATATGCATACACTGTGATAACTAAGCTGCGCTAAGCAGAGCGCGCAACTTTGTGTATAATGGAAAGTCACGACACATTCGTCGACGCTATAACATAGTTAGGCAGTTACTCTCAAATGGGACTATTTCAATAGATTATATGAGAACAAATGATAACCTAGCAGATCCATTTACTAAAGGTTTATCAAGAGAGAAAATTGACCGCGCGTTGAGGGGAATGGGTTTAAAAGTCTAAACCACCAAGAGTTATCTTATACGGAAACCTATCCTAGCGAATGGAGATACCATGAACTAGGGTCAATAGGCAAACCAGTTCTGAGTAATTTAAGATGTAATGCATTTGCTTGGACATAGTCCAACTCCATTCCTATGGTGCACAATATAAATGCATGCCTACAGAAGTATTTAAAGGTTAAAACTATGTTTTTTAATAATGACAATATCTTGAATATAACAAGTGGATATATGTAGGATACTTTTAATGGTTGCGATCACCTTTGTTAGTGTGTGCTGGATCGGCTCTATGAGAATATTAAAGGCTTTTATTCTCTAAAAACACTCGCAGAACCAAAAATTATTCAGGACCAAAATGAACACAACCAAGAGATTCGATGTGAAGGGAAATAATGCTTTGTAAAGCTTATTGTCTGGTTATACAATAATGGCTGACAGTTCAAGATGAAATAATGCACCGATTAGCCAAGTATATCCGATAAGTTTTAACTAGGAAAAGTTCAAAGTGAAATATCTACTTATTCTCGATATAGCATTATTTTCATATGAAATGTGTGATATTACACTTTGTGTGGGGGAGACATATATCATCATTCATATAGGGATTGTTAGAATTCTCAAAATTTGGTGAATGAGATATGTCCCACATCGCCAAAAATATGTTAATTTTCTGGATTATATAGTGTACTCTCAATCCCTATATTAGCACTTAGGGTCAGGTAATTTTGTGCAAGGGGAAGGACCTATATGGCCATGGACTAACATACGCGCACGCGCTGTTGCCCTCCCGTCCGACTGACCGAACCGGGCTGAGTCCGGTGCGGGTGCGGGTCCAATAAGAGTGGACCGTGTTGTATTTTTGCTGTACAGAAGTGAACGGTTTTCTACTGTTTAAATTCAAAAAGAAACAACTACTGGATTAGACATGACTATTGCAAACCACAACAGAGCGACTGTTGCAAACCACAACAGTTTCTGGCTATTGCAAACGAAGAGATGCGACAGTTGTGAACAGCAACAGTTTTTGGCCGTTGCAAATGAAGAGGCGCGACTGTTGCGAACAGCAACAATTTTCGGTCATTGCAAAATGAAGAGGAGCGGCTGTTGCGAACAGTAACGCTTTTTATAATGACCCGCCCTTCATTCCACAAAATGACGCATCATTAATAAGAAAGAAAGGGATAGAAAAGAGAAAAGTTAGAGACGAAAGAAAGAAACAACAACAGAGTCTCAACAGCGAAACGAATAAATTATGTTAATCACATAAGTATTACAGCATATACAACATCTACCAGAGTTACACAGCTTATACAACACATACTAGACAGTTATAAACACCTGCGTAGTTATTACAACTCAAACAAACGACTTAGAGATCAACACAGCAGAACCACCTATATATCTTCAACGCGAAAGCCTCCTGCTCCATACCTCCTCCATAGTTCGTCAAAGCTAACCTGAATCCCTTGGCTACTCGTAAAAATTTGAGTACCCAAGATTTTAATAAAACAGAAAATAAACACTTGGGTCAGACATGGGTCTGGTGTGAGTAAACGGGATAAAGTTGCTTAACTTTGAAAACCTTAGAAAACAAAAGGTATCATGTAAGACTCCCCATACATAAACATGGGTAAGTTTTTACCTTACGCTAACCAAAACATTTGATAGAAAATCCAGTGATATTATAATAGGGTATAGGGTTTTCAAGTAAAACACAAAAATAGTTGGAATGCTTACATCTCATGTTCCAACATAGTTGGGGACAACTAAAACATACGGCACTTATTGGAGTTTGGATTCCATACAATGGCAGGGCTACTGGGGTACCGCCCATCGCAGTACGGGGTCTAGATCACCGTACCGAGGATCCACCGTAAATCCCCTGTAACACAAGGCCGGAACCATCCCTTACTGGATAGTCCCGAACAAGACAACCCCGACAGTTGTCGCGAATCAGCTACCCCACATAGCCGAATAAAAGGGACTTCTAGATAGGGGAAAATCTTGTCCTACTTGGGTGCTACCCACTTAGCATTGCTGCACCTCGTCTGTTTTAGCCATTCCCGGTTGATGAGGCTTGAGGCTACAATTACCTTTATAGAACACATCTATCTTAGAATGCTCATCGTCCACCTGACGATGTTCTGAAAGCATTCAATCCATACAAGTTCGCTCCGAGTTCGAAGGAAACCGAAGGCATTATCTCATTACACTCATTTTAGAATCACCCTCAGAGTTAACGACGATAACCCTTGCACTCTGAATCTTCATCTTCATTTGAGATTCACGACCTAACGTTAATTTGGATCGATGTCGTTTTCGGATATCCAAATCTGGAAACCCGATCCCGGTCTTCTCGAAATCCAAAACACCATCTTTTAGGTCCAAGTTGTTTTAAAGTTAAAACAATTCAATTTATTATTTATATTCACACAGATAGATAATTCACATCATCACAAATAGATAATCCACATTATCATGACTATTCAAATAAAACATCCATATCATAGATCAACACATATCTCATCAGAGATATCAAACAATCCAAGGTATTTGCTATCAATCAGCCATCCATAAGCAAAGATCTATTAATCACACCATCTATAATTAATTTAAAATGAATTAAATTAATTACTTCATCTCTAATTAATTTAAAATAAATTAAATTAATTACTTTTATCACTATAAATCTTGCTTACTTAACCATTAATTGATTACAAATCAATTAATCATCCACTAAGTATTCATCTTAATTAATCACCCTTAATTAATCATTCTCTAAATACAATAAGTAATTAGCCTTTAATTAATTACACAAATTAATTATCCTTAACCATTTACAGTAATTAAACTTTAATAACTTCATTAATTAATTAACTATAATTAATTGCATTAATCCTTAATTAATTATATTAATTAATTACTCTATAATTATTTATTATTGATTAATTAGTCTTAATTAATCGATCCTTAATTATATCATTAATTACATTGATTAATGATCCCTTAATTAGTTCTTAATTAATTATTAATCATATTTAATAATTAATCTTTAATCAATCTTTTATTCATTAATCAACCTTGATAAATCACAATCAGTAATTAATTATCCTTAAATAATTACATCATTTAATTAATCTTCAAATAAATTTATGAATCAGTTCTTAAATTAATTTACCTAAGTAATTAATTATTAATTACTTTCACTAAGTAATTACCCTTCTTATTAATTACACAAATTAATTACTTTCACTAAGTAATTACCCTTCTTATTAATTACACAAAGTAATTAAACCCAAAACTACTATCATTCTTCAATTAATTACATCCTGTAATTATCCACTTATTACTTCACTAAGTAATTATAATTTGTAAATTACACTAAGTAATTTTACTTAACCCATCATCCAGTGATTATTTTAAATTAATTAAACTAATTAATTAACTTAAACAAATCACATTAATTTAATTTATTACATTGAGTAATTAATTCCTCTAATTAAGTAACTATACTTAAACAATTTCATAAATGATTATCCTTAATTAATTAATCTAATTAATTATTAAAAATTAATCACATTAATTAATTATTTAGTAATCCCTAGTTAATGATTTTTACATTAACTATTAACAATACTTTAATTAACCATTATTGATTACAAATTAATTAATTATTAATCACAAATTAATTAGTCTCTAATTACTTTATTAATTAAGTGCTTAACTGAAACTTAATTAACCTTTTAATTACTTGATAAATTAATTCCTAAACATTAATTTATAAGCTTAACTTATCTAATTAAAGATCCTTAATTACACATTAATTTACCTCTAATTAATTAATTAATGATCCTTTAATTGCTTATTTATAAATCCTTAATTTTTAATTAATTAAATACATTAATTACTCTTTAATTAACTTCTTAATTTAATCAATTTCTAGACATTAAATCTTAATTAACTTTAAGATAAAGTGTTATTCTTATATATGATTTAATTATCATTTACAAAACCTTTGAAATCTTATCTTTAAATTTACACTTTAAATTTCATTTTTAAATTTAAGATATAAAAGTGATTAACACATTTAACTTTAACAAAATTTAAATCAATTTACAAACCCTTTGAATCAAATGTTAAAGGATACTTATTTTATGCAAAAGAGATTGATGAAAGTTTTTAAACCAAATTTTATTTAAATTTAAAATCTAATTCTTTGAAAACTTGCATATCAACTCCTTTTTAAACTTATTAAATTTTTAACCACCTTTAATCTTGAATAAAACATTCTTCTTTTTGGAAACAAATTATTTTAATAACTTATTATTTTTTTAAACACTTTGATAATAAACTTTATAAAATATTTATCTTGAAAAACCTGTTTTCATTTTCCTTTAAGCTTGAAACATATTTCTTCACAAAATTTTGAAACCTGTTACAAGCCAACAATCAATCCCTGGCCAAAACTAAAAACTCGAGCAATCACATGAGCTCTACATCCCAGCTTTTCGAGTAAAACACGCAAATGTAACGAGTTCGACCCGAGTCGATTACTTCTTCACCAATCTTAATTCGCCAAAAACCAAGAAGTGAACCATGCACGTGCACGACATGTTCATCAACTTTGACACCTTGCCAAGCCCACTCTCAAGCCATCGATCAACTCAACGTCGCACACGACCGCCCAAACTCACTAGTTCACCCACAAATCAAAATTTTGATAATCTATCGAAAACTGGAACCAAGCACAATCATCAAATCCCCTGCCACCGTCGATCACGTCGACTGGAACCCATGGCTCTCCCTCAACAACGACTTCGCGTCACCACATCGCTATCATGACCCTCGCGATCGAGTCCGAAGCTCCATTTTTGCTGAGATCACCTCGACTTCATCTCAACCAAAAATGACACTCGAAACCCTACTTCATCAATCACAAATCACCACAACCTTTGTTAACTTCCACCAATATTTTTCCATCAACCATGACCCCTCCAGCTACTCCTGACATCGATACAGACCCAAAATACCACGTCGATCATCGGCAAATGACGAAAGTACCAATTTCGATCAACATGAATTTCCCTAACAATTATCAAACTAAAAATCATGATATTACCTTTAAAATTTACCATTCACTAATCTTAATCAATTATGATAATCAAGGCAGAGAATAAAAATGATTTATTTTCATCTAAATTTGGTTTTCCACTGTTATTTATAAATTTCGAGGTCAATGTTTAATATAAATTTCTAGAATTATTTTTAATAATGACATTGCACAATTTCAATCAACTTTCATTTGCAAACAAGAGTCTAATATTGATTGTGTGGAGAGTTATTGGATTTATATAGAAATCAAAGCCTGTAATCACACAACAGAGCTTAACTATGTGTGTGTGTGTGTATTCAAACAACACACAGACATTGCATACTTATATACATACATGCACATCCAAACATTTCAGTAAACATCATATCTTTATGCATCAAAGTTTATCACTGAATTATAACTGTTTTTAAACAAAAAATTTACTCACCTGGATATAAAACAGAGAACAGGCCTCCCTTTTTTAGTCTGGAAATTTTGTATTGAACTGAAGTTGATTTTTTTGAAGAAAACTTTGAAAACTTGAGTGCCTTGCTTCTTTGATTAATATGCTTGAATGACTGGAGGATGTTTTGTTCTTGAATCTTGATGATGACCTAGATTTGGAACTAAGATGAAACAGCTTTGATTCCAGGTTTTTAAGAAAATGCAGTCTTGATTT
Organism: Allium cepa; assembly: GCA_030765085.1. Classification (NCBI taxonomy): domain Eukaryota; kingdom Viridiplantae; phylum Streptophyta; class Magnoliopsida; order Asparagales; family Amaryllidaceae; genus Allium; species Allium cepa. The sequence continues at coordinate 947,982,386 of CM060934.1, read as the reverse complement.
TGATATTGAAAACATACAGGTTAATGGTTATGGTTACTGTTTGTGGAAGTGGATTACAGATTTGTTTCTTTAAGAGATTTGTTTTGATTTTTCTTCATAGCTTTAGAATTGAAGAGTAGAAAAAGAATGAAGAGGAGAAAGCATGTTTTTTATATAGGCTAAAAATGTGATTTATTTAAAATAAAAAAATCAAAATAATATGACACTTGTTTAATATCTCAACATTTGTCAATTTATTAGTTTATTTACTAACACTTGTCACTAATACCACTTAATGTACTAACATTTGTTACTTAAGAGATTTTATTTAATTTAAATGTAAATAAAAAGCTTTATACCTTATTTAAATGTATATATTTAAATTTCTTTTAAAGAAAATGTAATAAACAAATTATATATAAATAAAAGCTTATGCATATATTTAAATCCAAATATTTTAAAATGTCTATCTTTTAAATTTTAAAATTAAATCCAAATTCAAATTCAAATTAGATTTTAAAATCCAAATTAAAGTCAATTTATAAATATACATTTATAAAGAGAATAACAATTCTATTATCTTAAAAATCTATTTGTATCTATATATAAAACAATATATTACTAATATTATTTAAAAATACAATTTTGTCAAATTTAAATAATTTATAAAAGAGATTATAAATTACTCCTATTACCAAATGAATTAATATATAATATTTATTAAGAAAAAATTTAAAAAGAAAATAAAAACAAATCATTCTATTAATTTTATTTAAATTTAAACTTAAGCTAAAATAAAATTTAAACAATTAATATTTTCCTTAAATATCTTAAAACTATATAATTAACTTTTAAATAATCTACGAAAAGTTTTATTGTAAATTAAATCATAATTTCCAAATTACCAAAATATATTAGAATTTGAAAACATGATTTTATTTATTTATTAGATACGACCAAAGCTTTCCTATTTACAATATATACAAATATATACATTATAAATAGGAAATATTTTATTAACTTTTAAAAGATAAAATCCACCATTTAAATATTTATTTAAATTTAAAAGAATAAATTTGCCAATTTAAATTACAATTATAAAAGAAAATTATCAAATCAATTTAATTATTAATACAGATTATTAAATTGATATTGCTAAAAATTCCGGGTCATCACACTTTTTGGCGCAAATGAAGGGATGCTACTTTTCTCAATGGGTATAGCCATTGGAAATTCGGCTATAAATAAAGAGGAAACCTGATCGCTTTCCTCACTCAATCAATTTCAAATTTTCTCTTCTTCCTCTTCGTTTCTTAATATCTACAATCTGTGCGCTTTTGCATATCAAACAGAAGATCGTATACATCACAATCTCGAGCAGATCACGTCTGTTGTATCTTGGGAGACTTTGAATAAAGTCTTAAGGAAATTGTTACGACAAGCCTCGAACGTAATTTCCTTCTTCAACTGGTTATATTTCTAGTTGATTTATATATTTATATATATACATATCGTTTTCTTTCTACGTTGTACTATTTCTTTAAATAGTATAACGTTTCATTTAGCACAACAGGTTATTATTGCTATAGTTGTTAATTTGTTATTGTAAATAATTATAACATGCTTAGTGTTAAAATAACTAATATAGAATTCCAAAGTAGTGGAAATCTAAGTTGTAAACTTGTGAGACAAGTTTATTATTGATTCATCTCTGTTTTGGTATACTAGACGTATAACAACCAATAACCTGCATAACTTGAATCTTGGTGGAGCTGTATATCTATGTAAAAATTCAGTACATATGGGAAATGGTACCCCACTTTATATATCACATATAGGCAGGGACGTACAGTGGGGTCGAATTTTCCATTTTCTTAATTTCGGGTATCATATTTTATATTAACACTAAATGAATTTATAGCTCAAACACGTTTATATTAACCATTTGACAAAAAACATATAAAATATAAACACAAAATATAATTTGCAAAATATGATATAATTTTATTTTCAAATATCATTCTGAAAAATGATTCTTCACAAGCAAACTCTTCAAGACTTCATATTTTGGAAGTGTTGAATGATTTCTTCTATTCCAATGGCATTCGCTATGTCTCATTCCACATATGGCATAAACAATCATTCATAACATCATCTCCTAATCGATTACGTAGAGACGTCTTAATAATTTTCATTCCAGAAAAGACTCTTTCGACTATAGCAGTTGCAACATGTAGTATTAATGCTAACTTCAAAAGAAAATACATTAAAGGATGTAGACGATGTTTCTTTCTTTAAACCATCCTTTTAGCAAGAGAACTAATTTATTCAACTCTGAAAAACCGACTATTAGATTTCAAATCCAAAATATAATTATCAAGTTGATGATTAAGTTGCATAAATCATTTGGAGATAAATTTAACGGGTAAAATTTATCAAAACGTATAAGTTTTCTCTTATTATATGAAGAAAAAGTGTCACTAGGACTATAACAAGCCGTGCATAATAATTGCTCTGTATTCACTTCTTTAAAGCAATTATTCAACTCTTGAAGTTGTATATCTATCACTTCCTAGAATATTCCAACATGATAATAATGAAGATATGTCTTTCCCTCAAGCTTACGACGCGATCTTTCTTGAATTATAAAAAATCTATCCATATCAAGGATGACCAGCATCCTCTACAACAACCATTACAACTTCAATCACGAAAGGAAACAAAGTATACCTATAAGTGTACCATAGTGGGAGACCCATCATGTGTCTCCTGCACGATTCAATGTCATTTCTTGATTCATACCTTATCCGATTAAAATTTCACTATTACAAACTCCTATAACAACCTTCTCAAATTGTTTATCATGAAGAATGTCTTTACGTTTGGACGCGCCTCCTATGATATTGGATAATTGAGAAACAAATCAAAGAGAATTGAAATAAGTAGGTGATTCTCTGCAACCACTACAAGTGTTAACTGAAGTTGATGAGCAAAATAATGAACATAATAAGCAGATTTATTCTCTGTTAAGATCAAACTCTTTAAATTATCAAATTCTCTTCTCATATTACTGGCACCATCATATCTGTGCCCAAGCAAACTTGATATACTTAGCCCATGTTGACAAAAAAGCAACTATATAGCATCTTTTAATGACAATGCACTAGTAATTTTAACATGTACAATGCCAAGAACATTCAACGACAAATATTTTATCATCCACATAATGTAAAACAACTGCCACTTGTTCTTTCATGGATATGTCATGAGCTTCATCAACTAAGATAGAAAATAATTCATTCCCAAGCTCTCCAATGATGGTGCCACGGCCCGACCTTTCAACTCCTGAAAATCGACATAAATACGTCCATTGTACAACATGCTGAACGATCGAGTGTCGGAAAGACGGATTGTTAAGAGAAAAAACAGTTAGAAGAAGAAGAAACTAAACAAAAACAGAATCTCACAGCGGACTGAATAACATACAATATAAATAGTTCTTTACACAAACCAAAACTCTACTATACATATCTCACATCAGAGTACACAAACCAATAATTACCGGCCTGAGCAGTTATAACAACCCGCCCTCACAATTTGCTGGTAATTTCAACCAAAAACACTACAACTAAAATAAAAAAATACGAGAATTCGACTCGGTCTCTAGCTCGTCTCCTGAGCTCCATAGCATCCTAACCTGGACCTGAAATGCTTGGTCTGACCCGAGCATTATATAAAATAACACCCAAGTTAATCTGGAAAAATTAACGTGAGAAAACACACTCAATTTGAATTATTAAAGTTATCAAAATCCTTTGCAAATCAAAGGTATCTCGGAAGACAACGCCACAAATAAACACAATGGGTTTTTACCTTACGATAACCAAAACATCTCATATCAAAATCCTCTGATATTCTAATAGTGTCGAAGTATAAATACTTACTCAAATGGCTTAAATTGTTACAGTAATTAAATTCCAGCGTACTAGGCTCTACAGTCAAAACCGTAAAGGCACGTATTGAAGAGTGAATTCCATAGGAATGACTAGGCATTAGGGTACCACCTGTCATAGTACACGTCTAGAACAGCGTACCGAGGACCACGTCGGTATCCCCTGCAACACAAGATCAGACTAACCCTGACTTGGATAAACCGAATATGCTATCACCATGGGTGTTCCCACCCTTTTTCGAGCTCCTTCCGCAAATCATAATAATAATATCCGAGAGTATCCAAAATGATGATAAACATACCCTAGTTGGGTGTGATCCACTTAGCCTTGCTACATCCCCTAATTTTCAGTCATTTCTGTTTGATGAGGCTAGAGGCTACGATTACCTTTTTAGCACGATTTCACTTAGAATGCTCATTGTCCTCCATTGACAATGTATTGATAGCATTCATCCATACAAGTCCGTTCTGCGTTTGAACGGAACCAAATACACTGTTCCTACCACATCCATTTTAGAATCCCCCTCAGGATTAGTAGCGACTAGCCTTTGCACTTCACTGCTCCATCATCGACTATGTTCTTGTCTTCATTTTGAAAACGTATTCGTTGGATTGAAGTGGTTTTCGAATAACAAATCCAATCCTGGTCTCTTCGAAACAACGTTCGCTATTTTTCGGTAAACTCAACCCCAGTTCTTTAGGAAATAAACAGACAAAGTAAGATCGAAGATCACCTCCTAACTATTAGTAGATGGATTTCCTTATCAACGTCCTAGAAGAACAAAGCGAGTTTATACGTACAGTATAGCAACTCAAACAGTAACTGTACCGTATAATCCCGTGCTTCTTCTAGATATCTCCAAAGTTATATTTAGGTCCATATTTGATAGTCGTTTATTTAACTATTAAATAAACAATCAATTCAACCAAATACTTCATTTTCACTGAAAAACACCAAGTCTTATTAAATTTAAATTTTAAATTAATTAAATATTTTTACCAAAGATCATGTACTTATCTTACCGAATTCAGTAAACTTACAACTATCTTTTCAAAAATATTTGAACCCTTTTAAAATAATGTGAAAAGTACCACCGTGGTATCAAACCATGGATCACAGCTCGATGGTTACGTCTCTATCCAAGAAAAATCCAAAATTTAACTACAGGCACTCACTGTCTCCGATTTATGCCATGTGAGTATATCTTACTTCCCGAAAACTTTATTTTAAAAATTATCTCAAAATAATGCTTGTAAATTATAAAATAAATTACAAGTTTAACCTAGGCAAATTTACTTAAATATAAGTTATTTTACAAAGCCGTATTAAAATTTAATAATTATCTTTTAAAACAAAAATGCCAATTAGTGCTTAAATAATAATAGATCGTTAACACTCATTATAAAGTAACTAATTAATAATTAAATAGGTTTTAAACAATTTAAAATAATTAAATAATTAATTTTTCCACAATATTTTCAACACTTCTAAAATTACCCAGTTAATAACATAAAATCCTTTTTTTAAAGCAAGCCTAATTTCTCGATTTTCAATTTCATTTCGTGAATTTGGAAACCTTACTTGAACTACGGTATAATCAATTTTATACTCACCTTCATATTTATTTCTATGCTTCAAAACATGTAAAATCTCGATTTTAAAACCTATTATAATTAAACAAGTACCATTTAAGGATTTAGTACTTAAAAATCCTTTTATATACTTTTATTCCAAAAATCCTTGTTTACAATAACCCGAATTTGTTAAGTACAAATCCCAAAACCTTTATTTTACCCAATTAATTTATTCAAAACTCTATGTAACTTTTTACTTTAAAATCCCTATTTTACAATTCTTCACCAATTCAAAAACCATATTTTATTGGCATTTAAAAACACCAAAATCCAGCTAAAACTATCATACCATTCAATCAATTTAAATCACACAATAACCTGCCACAGATTATTCAAACAAAAACATATGTCACTATATATGAAGTTAAATTCAATATTTTTGAGGAATCCAGTTGGATCCCTCCAACCTGTTTCCCTACATTCACAGATGTTAGCACAACATAAAAATACCAATTCCGATTCGTGGTGGAATATCACGGTATATAGGGTCATCCGCTATTATACGGGACGCATAGGGTCACATCCGCTATATATATGCGGGAATATCAATTATTCCAATATATAAACTACTATATATAATATCACATCCAATTGGTAAAAATGCATCAATTCAACCAATCGATCATTAGTTAATTTTAACTACTTAAAATTAATACCAGTGGTCCAAAACTAAGTGAGATTAACTCACCTTGAGTTTTAATTCTCCATACGCTTAAATTTTAAATTATATTGAACACGTTCGATTTAACCTAAAATTTTCGCTAGCTTCGATCGACTTTAGATCTACACCATAGTGTAGTATTCATCGCTGCAATTCTGGCGCCGCTTTTTTCATTCAATTTTGACCTCGTACGGAGAAGATATGCATTTTATAAGCTTCCAATATAAATTTATATAATAAAAATTCTTTTTTTATTTTACCAAACGAAATCTGCAGTTCGATCTGCAATAATAATCTCAGTCGTTCCTCTCTTCCTTCCTCTATGCGCTCATTCTCACTCAAACAAACCCAACCCGACAAGCTTTGACCAACGCTAGCCCCGTCCCCCTCCCCCCCTCGATCACCTGGAATGTAATCGGTGACCCCCATCTCGAAGGCCATCACGGCGTGCATCCACAGCCAGAACGACGCCGAGCTTGGTCACATCAAGACTTCGGAACTCGTGTTTGAATGCGTCCCCTTCGTGGCACAATTGTCGATGATCCACTCAATGATTTTTTATCAAAGTCGTTCACAATATAGAGTTCGACAAGCTCTTCGATCTTCCGGTTGGAAGTTTTTGATAAAAGTGTACGGACTGAAAGAGACTTAAGGAAGAAACGAGAGTGTTTTTCGGCCATTAGAAATAGAGATCGGTGGCTCTTTTTAGCAAGCAAGGGTTTACTGTGTTGATGGGGTATATATATTCGCGTATACAATATTATTTTAATATTATTTTCAATTTTAACGTGCTTTTTCAAACAAACTCCAAATGAGACGTGCCTCCTGGAATTTATAATATTTTACCCCTATTTCGAACACAATGGAACAAGTTTTGAGGCCTAATTCGATCACATGTGGAAGGTAGCCTTTTGAATTGAATTGAGGTATTGAATTTTCGATATTTATTTTAGCGCGTTTCTATCCCGTACGACCAAACGGTAACTCCAAACGCTACGAAATTTGAAATTCGATAATAATACACTATTACGGATCTAATGGAAATAGTTTTGTTAAATTCCAAGACTATGCCCTGGAAGGCTATTTTAACTCGTTGATTAAATCGAGCGATTTTCGAAATCATCGAAATCATTTAAAATTTCAATTTTAAAACTTACTAACTCATCTATAAATCACATAGAATTTATATTCATATCAAAAATCACTCTGAATCATATTAGATCAAAATTTAATTATTTACATTATTCCTATCTATTAAATTTTACTATTAAATTAATATATAAATTTCTAATTTTTAACTTATCGACTTTTAATTCCATTCAAAAGTCCATATTATAATTCTAATCCAAGTAGAATTTAAATATATTTTAGAAATCATTTCCATGTCCATTTTCTAGATTCACCTATTATCCCAAATTTCCAATATTAAATTTTATATTTACCAAGTCCAATTAATTGCTATATCTGAAATATTAAACTATCTTTCAAAATCTCCATATTCAAACTCAATTTATAATTCAAATTCAACATTTAAAATAAAATAAACATTCAAAACTAAAGGACCAAAATTCCAAATCGTTATATTCCTTCTCCCTTATAAAAATTTTGTCCTCGAAATTGCTAAGGTAAGAGAATGCTTCCAAACACATTAACTTACCCAAAACCCACTTAATTAAAATTCTATATTCGCTTCCCAAACCTTTTGTTTTATCCAAAACAATTTATTTCCATTTCTAATTCGAAAACCTGATTTCCAATACCAATCAAAAATCAACTTTTCTATTTAACAAAAAATTTCCAAAAATTTCTATATATTTTCTAACATCCTAAATTTTCGAAAAATTTTGACAGCTTTTCACTTGTACGAAAGCCTTTTGCAATATGATAAGAGAGATAAATATATATATATACATCGACACACATGGTCAGAAAGCAAAATATATAACACTATATTATCATTTATTTATTTTATTGCGTAGGTGTACCTCATATTAACGTTTTTAAGCGAGCGGATTATTATATGTACATTTTCGCAACCCAAAATCTACCCAACAGCTCCCTGTACCTTTACTTGCTCAAAATAAGAACATAAGTTTCATAAACATGAAATTTTATAATATTTCATTTATTTAACTAGCTAAAGATCTAAACTTCATAATCCAAACATGCCAATCATATATTATAAGAAATTATAAAATTCCAACACTAATCTAATCCCTTTACATGGATTCATATATCATTTCATTCAATTCGAAATGATTTACAACCAAATTTATTGTATTAAATTCATATTTACAACAACCAAACTCATATACATTACAATATGATTTTTATATGCTTCACTTACATAAATTCACCTTTATTCCATTTTAAATTGATTCATGATCATTTTATTTGCATTCCATTCGTTATTGACTTTCATTATATGCAAATACATTTTATTAACTTCAATTTATTTCCTTTAAATTGACTCTAAATCATTGTTTCTATTTTCCTATCTGATTCCCATTTATGCTATTCACCAAACCTTGTTTGTCTTAATTTACATTACACATTCTAATCCATGTAAATTTTTATCTGTGAATTCGTTTCATAACAATCACTTAAGTTACGTTTTTCATGGAAATCAAATTATAATTCCTTTCTAAATTGATTCATTCAATCTATTCACTTTCATTACTTAGTATATCCAATTTATACTATCACTTAGAAAGCATTTCATTCAATTTTTGACAATTCATTATATCACAACATGATTTATGCCCTTGCACTTCTATTAACTTTACCTCCACTTATTTTACCTCTTTTCCATTCACTTCCATTTAATTCACACAGATTTATTCACTTCATTTCACAGTGAACGGCATTTCATTTCATGCTAATTTATTTATAAACCATTCCACAAAATTATTTCTAAGGTTTATTATAGACATTCTGTATCACTGCTTAAGTTATGCTCAGCTTTAAAACTTAAGTTCATACCCAATCTTATCCAACCCATATTCCAAAATCATATTAAATTCATTTCTTATTATCCAATACTTAACCATTCTACTTGGTTATACATTTTCAATTTTCCAGTTTAATAAGTTATAGAACTTACTTGTTCACAATTTCTTAAACTTTCACTTATTCTTACTTACATTTAATATTTATAACACAAAGTTATATAAACACTTTATAATTCACATTTATATTCAATTTACTCAATTTCAGTTTACCCTCCATCTAAAATTCAAAATTTTGAATTTCCATTCCTTTTACCACAATATCACCACTTTTATTTAGTCTCTAACATTTCATTTCTCAATTTGTAAGTTCAAGGACTTATTTACTTAAAATCTCATTTTGCTTATTGGAGTCTATTTACATCTTATAATCATAACTCTGGATTATCAATATCACTTAATAGCTCAAGTATTTCCATTTCATTCAATAATTATAACTTATAATTATATAATTAATCTACATTTCCGCTTAATATCCAATTCAATTCAAATCCAATTTCAATTTTATTTATATTTTAAGTTAAATTCCAACGTATCTTATTTACTTTAATTTACTCAAGTCAAATTTTAATTCTAGGATTAAAATTCACATTTTCCTTCCTTATCTATAACAACTCCACATTATAGAATCAATAACTGATTTTATCCTGACTTCACAAATCATTTAAACGGAACTTTTGGAATTCAATTACTCAGTTTTATTTCAAAACAATTTGAATCATAAATATACGTACATTCCCTTGGTATATCAAATTATACATTTGGATTTTCAAAACAACTTGGTTTTTACCAAAAACAATCTCCCTTTGGAAGTTTCTAAACAAAATTTGTTTATCAACAAGTCCAAATCAAATAATCACAACTAAGCACCACGGTAACAATCCATCACTTAGAAACTCGAAAATGAATATTGATAATGTGGCCATCATCACCAAGATTATTTTCTAGCGACTGAAGTGAGTTCGGTGCTTCCTTAAATCCAAAATTTATTTTTAAAACAATTTCTATTCAAAAATGTCTCTAAAATAATATCAGCGTTCTTCCTTTCAAACACCTTGGAAATACTTCTAAAAAATCCCAAGATTTTAAAAACTCCCAAACGTTTAGTTCAAACCCAATTTAAAACATTTTTTCCTAAAATTTCGAGGATTTAGATTCTGGTACAAATCAAATTTTAGTTATACTCCTTTGTATAAATCATAATTATAAATTTCTATTTGGTTGTACATATATAACCATTTAAAATTTTATAATCTATTCTGATTATAATATTAACGACCAACATTCCAAATATATACACTACAATAATTTCGGATAATTATTTCGTTTATAACAAAATATAATTTTGGGTAAAATTATTTCATTTACCCACTTTAAAACAATAATATGTCAGTTTATCTTGTTTTAGAGTTTAGAAACCCCTATCGATATGGTTCTACTTCCCATACTAACCAGAATCCATAAATACTCAACGGATAAGTCAACACTATATAAAAACATTTTATATTCACTAACAAATGTGCACTCATATCTATTAACACACTCAACTTATTCTAGAGTGTTATTGACTCTATCTCTAATGAATAATCCCCACCAAAGCCTAGGTATATCAGCGACCAAAGCTTTGATACCAACTGTCACAACCGGCCCTTTCAACTTTCGAAAATTGACATCAATACGTCTATTGTATAACATACCAAATGATCGAGTGCCGGAAAGACATATTGTTGAGGGAAAAGAAAACAGTTAGAAAAAGAAGAAACTAAACAAAAACAGATTCTCATAACAGATTGAATAACATACAATATAAATAGTTCTTTACACATACCAAAACTGTACCATATATATTGTAACGGCCCGCTATTTTGGCCTATTCGTATCCGCACATGTCGGACTTGAATAATTCAAAATACCGAATTGTTAATTTAAATTTGGCAAAACTCAGATATACAGTAAATAAATAATCACAGAATCACAGATACAGAGTAATAATATGCAGCGGAAGTAAAAGAGATAGTAGTTCATGAAGCTACTATATATATATATATATATATATATATATATAAGATACATCAGAGTTTACAACAGAAGAGAAATATGATACATCAAGTACAAATCAGAATACATCACTGGAATCATCGAATACTGAAAGCAGAATAGATGGCTGGATCTTCAAGCAAAGCTCCAACTCCAAAGATGAGTCTCGAAAGCTGATCAACCACTCAGTCTGACCCGAGCGTAAAGCAAAACACAAAACACTCGAGTCAGGATTAATATTCTCATATCAATAAATCCAACTCAAGTGAAATAGCAATCGAAATACAAGTAACTCAAAGGATGTTGGAATCACCATCCTCTAAGGATCCGTTAAACTATCTACTATTTAGTAATATACGCTAAATAGATAATGTCTATCAATAATATAAAATATCAAAATAGTGTTAAGGCGTTACCATTATCCCCCTTAACACATTTTATACAAGCATTATAGTCTATACAGCACTGTAAACTCCACCGTAAACTAGTGGGATATCAGAGAGTACTCCATAGGTATAACACAAAACAATTTCGTAGTGGTCGCGTATACGGGAATGCAAGTATGACAAGGCACATGAGGCAATACCCAAGGTAGTGAAACTACCGTTCGCCTGATCCGGACTGGTGAGAACGCATCGCCGCAGCGATCGCAACACCACGAAACAACACTCCTGAAATTCCGAGGGTGCACCAATCAATCACAAGTAATGAGTAGTAGTTACGAAGAAGTGTGTCCGCTCGAGGTGGCTAACCCCATTTGGCCCGGCACGGCTCCTGATTTTAGTCATTTCCAATTTGACACAAGTGTCAAGGCTATCCATTATCGTTCACTTTCTTCAGTCATCGCGTACGTCATTCCAACCGCTTCATTCTGGATCATCTCTCCGCGTATAGTTATTAAAGTGGTTTTCGGTTTAGATAGAGAATATATCCATAACCGATTCCGGTTTTTTTAATAACTTTCGTAATTATTACACCGATTGGTCGTTTAATAAATTTCAAAAAATCAAATCAATTCAATTTCAATTTTAATTCGTAAATCAACATTTCGTTTGTCTTTCTAAATCAATTTCCAAAGTTTATGTTTCAAAACTTCTAAATTACCATTTCAAAATCTTATAATTCGATTTCAACTTTTATTTAAACAATTCATTTATCGATTCAAGTTTGTATATAAATTTCATTCCGAAATCATTTAAATCAACTAATTCAACGCTCAAATCAATTTCAAATTCATTTATCGATTTCATTTAATATTCGTTAAATTAATTTATCATTCAAAACAATTTTCATTTAATTTCCAATTCATTAAATCAATTACTTACGTTCAACTTCATTATATCAACTTACAAATTTAATTAAATTAGATTCATCAAATCAAATTCTTAAATTCCAAGTCTTACATTAAGTTCAATAAATCGCAATTTATTTCTTGTTAAAGAAATTCAATTTCATTTATTTACTTACTCGGTTACACATTTCAAACTCAATTAATCAAGAACTAAATTTCATATATTCAAGAAGTTCAATTTCACTTATCATCTTACTTAAATTTTCCAAAACTTAACTAATAAAGAAACAAAATTTCATTTACTAACGAAGTTCAAATTCACTTATTCAAAAGTTCAATTTCTCTTATCAAAGAATTCAAATTTTATTCAATGATCAAATAATTCAATCTTATTCAATTATTAAATAATTTCAACTTAATTATAAATTCAAACTTAATTATTAAATCATATCAAACTTAATTCAATGAATAATTCCAAATTTTATCGTCAAATAATTCATTTCAAACAACGTTCTTTCATCATTTATTACACTAATATTTTGTTTCAAATTCCAATATTAACATTTTCCTTTAAATCAAAATTTACGTTCCAATTTTAATTTCAAAACCTTATTATTCAAATAAAATCTTTATTTTATTTCAAATCAAATTATTGACCAATCGGGTTTATTTAATTCTCTATCCTAAGTCAAGTTGTAACAACCCACATATTTATCGATTTTACATTTAAATATTTTATTTAAATATTTTGTCGTTAATCGGATATTGGTCCGAAAAGCTACTTTTTGCAAACGGTCAAATTAGGACTCGAGACCACTTCCATTGAGTTCGAAATGCCGTTTACAATTTTTTTAAGTATAAACATTGGTAGGTTTGGAGTTAGTAGAATTTCACTAACTTTTTCCGCTTTGGACTTTGGGTAAGATTGCCATTATAACTCAAGCCCAAACCCCCTTCCTTCTTCTCACTCTTCATAAATTTCCTAACAACCAAGCTTTTGCGTTAATGGTGAGTGGAAGAGGAAATTAAAACTCCAAGCTTAGGTTTCAACTTTAAATCCATCATTCAACTCCAAAATCAAAGTGAAGACATTGGATTCTAGCTTGTAGTTGCTTCTCCATTGTTTCAAGCTCCTTCTTCATTGAATTTGTGCAAAGGTGAGATTTTTATCTCACAAATCTAGTCTATAACTATATTGGACTGTTGGGAATGATTCCCTATCACTTTTGCATGCACATTTGCCTTTGGTTTGGATTGGATTGACGAAAAACTCCAATTTTTAGCATTTTTGGTAATTTCCTACACTTAGCTCGTTCTGGCCACTTGACTCGTTCGGTGATAGGTCGCAAGGTCACTGGGTCGTAGGTCGCAGGGGTTTAGGTCGTTCTGGAAGAATTGGCACTTCGGAATTAGGTCGCTCACGAGTTAAGTCGTTAGGTCGCTCGCGAGTTAGTACCATAGGTCGCAGGGCTTTAGGTCATTCTGGAAGTATTGGCACTTCAGAGTTAGGTCGCTCGCGAGTTAAGCCTTAAGTCGTAGGTCGCTCATGAGTTAGGCCTTAAGCCGTAGGTCGCTCGCGAGTTAAGCTTTAAGTCTTAGGTCGTTTCCGACCTATAATCTCTAGGCAAACGTTAAGTCGCTCGCCCTGGTTTATCTCGTAGGTCGTCTCCGACCTAAGCTCCTGATAAGTCGTTCGAGTTAGGTCGTTGGACCATTTACCTTAGGTCGCTCGTCCACTAAGTCGGCCTGGTTTATCTCGTAGGTCGTCTCCGACCTAAGCTCCAGATAAGTCGTTCGAGTTAGGTCGTTGGACCATTTACCTTAGGTCGCTCGACTCTGTTAAGTCGTAGGTCGTTAGACCTTAGGTCGTTCGCCTTCCTTAAGTCGCTCGACCCCTCCACACTAGGTCGCTCGGCTTGCTTGAGTCGTAGGTCGTTGGACCTTAAGTCGCTTGCCTCTCTTAACTCCAGTTAGGTCGCTCGGCCATTGTGTTAGGCTGCGTGAACCCTTAGGTCGTTAGACCTCATTTTGCTTTAGGCCGTAGGCCGCTTGTCTTCACTTAGGTCGTACCGTTTTGGACGGGGCGCTGCCCCCTGGACCCCCGCGACCTGACCGGGCAGGTCGAACCCCGTAAGCGGTGGCGTTGCCCCCGCACCCCCACCTTGGGGGGTTGCCACCCCCCTGCCCCCCCTCCGTAGGGGATCTTATCTGAAAAACATTGAGCTGATTTCCTTGGATTTTATTCACATCTCCGTATGCGATCTTTGTGATTGATTGTTTCTACAATTGCTTCTGTGTTTTGTTATTTTATAATATAAAGGTTTCAATACTAGTAGTAAATATCAAAACTCTTTTAACAAACAATTTCAACTCTATTTTTAATAACAAAGCTCTTTTCTTAAACCGTTTTCCAATCTATTAGTATATACAAACCTTTACCTCACTCGGATGAGAAATCTAATTAAACGACTTAGTAAAACAAGTGGTATGAAACGCTTGCGTTCACTTCGTCGGTTAATTCTTGGACTTGTTCAATTGAACCTCTTGTGACAATTTTATTAGTGAAGATTTACAGTTTGTTCGTAAATATTTAAGTTAAGCAAGTGGTTATGGGACATGAAGCTAAACTTCTATATTTACTAGCTTAGTGTAATTGACACTTCTCGTTGATCATGACGATCATTCTGATGCTTTAGACTAGCAACTGTGCGATGTCTCTTGTTGCGAGGTTAGACTAGACACCACTTGTGTGATTCCACTCACACATACCTTTTTGCTTTTTGGTTAGTCTGGACCTTAATCTGTGTGATTCCATTCACACATGTGGGGTAGCTCCCCTTGGTCTTCGGACCGTCATGTGATAGGCCTCTTTCTCTTTTCTATGATTTCTGGACTTCTTGCATTGATTTCTAGAATTTATGTCATTAACTTGTTATGATTACAAGTTTGGTGTATGATGCCCTTTCCGAATCTTTGAGAAGATTCTTGTGATATTGATTATCTCTTATTGATTGATCTTCTGTTGATCATTATTTACATACTTATAGTGGTATGTCATCATGGATATTTTATGTTTATGCCATATCTTTTATGTTATATCTTGTCATCTGATATTTATAGCTAGACTGACCCGTTTATTATTTTTCTTAAATAATACTCGGGTCAGACCGAGATGTTACAGGTGCTTCTGCTTGACTTCTTCCCAGGGATTCATCACTCTGACTTTTGGCTAACTGTTTAGATTAGCAGTTTTTGTTGTATACACTTGAGATATAGACTCATAGTTGTATTCTTTTGTATAGCACGTGTTGCTATTCTTTTGTATTATTGTGGATCTTTTGACCACTACTCTGATTTACACTTTCATGTGTTAGTTATATATATTCATATCTTCTTCCGCCTTTGTGATATGGATGTCTGTGACTGATTTGCGTTATGCTTATTTCTACGTTTGTTTCCGAAGATTATTTATAGCCACCGTGTGATAAGCAATTACATGGATGGTCGCTCCTCAACAGCCTTATTCTCCGTGCTAGTTGACAGCACTACTCCGTAGTGTTCTTGGCTAGCGTGGGTATAGAGGTGGGGCGTCACACAAGTTCATTTTGGGTATTTATCATTTCAACCCGATTCCAATTCCAATTCAAAAGAAAAAAAATCAAAACATAACAAAGGGAACTTGCAGTGTGATAACTGGGATGGTGTCAAAATAAATAAACAAGCAATAACAACAATCAATAGCAATCCAATAACCAATTCAAATAATCCTGAAATAGTCGTATTAATTCGCATTATTGTTTGTGCGAATTAATATAATTATCTCTAGAATCTACACTATCATTTCATGTAGATTAAAGATTATTACATTACGGTTTTCCCACTTGTCGTTCAATTTCAATTTCAAATTTAATACTACGCCAATTAATCCAATATACGTTCAAGGGTTCAAAGTAAAATTTATCAAATTCTACGTGTCAATTAACTTAACAATTAAATGGGGTCATATTATTCAAATTAACTAATCAAATTCAATACATACGTCAATTCACAATTTTAAACTATCCTACGTCAAATTCAATTGCATAATATTCATCACTTTATACATTACAATTTAACATCCAATATAAACAACAAACAACAATCAATTATCAACCAAACTGGATTATTATTGCATACATAACAGATAACGGTGTCAGATGTCAAAGGTGAACTGATACATAAATAACAGTGCAATAAATAACAGCAGTATATTTCAATTGTCTTTTCAATTGAAATCAAATTTAATAAATAAAAGAACATTAATCGTGAGTGATTGCTCACCTTTCGAGGCTAGATGATGAACGAGAAGATGACACAGATACGCACACTGATACGGATACTGAGTTTAAATTGCGAATTCAAGCAAACAAAATCGGCACGAATTCGACGGACGAGCTGATAGATAAGAAATAGACGAAATCAAATCAAAACTAGATCGACGCAGATAAAATTGAGCAAAAGTATATTATATTTGTTTTCTTAAATCAATATTCAAATTTAAATTACATATTATTTTTATATCAATCTTAAATCTTACACACACACACACACACACACACACACACACACACACACACATATATATATATATATTGAAATCAAAATCTATATATACCTGTATGAAATGTAAAACCAATTGTCTAAAGAAAACCATTGTATTACATTTAAAAATCAATATTTATTATGACGACTAACCTAACTAACAGGTTATACTTTATACAGGTGCATATACTTTATATTAAAACATATGTATATTATAATTTAGTCAATATAAAATTTGAGTTGCTCATAAGACACTATACCTTTAAAATATACAGACTGTATAACTACTGAACAGGTTATAATATTTTATATAAACTTACATTCAACAGAATACAAACTTGATACTGTCACAAACACATATAGGTAGACAGTAAAGTGATATACCCTTAAAGTGGCATGCACGTGCACTTATATCTACAAAATATTGCTAAAATATCAAGCTTTTATATTATAATATATAAACTATGGCAGAACAACACTTACATCAAAAATCATTTCAGACTTAAAAATTAAGAATTTATATATACATGCTACGCTACTATATTATAAAGTAAAACATTGATATGTATATAGTTGGAATTATGTAAAATATCTGAAGAAACCCCTGTATATAACTTACGCGACTAACATACATACAAACATATGTTTATGCATATAACAACAGAAATATATGTTTACTATAAAGTTTTCGAAAATCTGAACATAACCCAACTAAAATTTTAAAACAAACCCATACTATCAGCTACACGCATAATATAATACTATATCATTATTATAACAACCTACAGTAACACATTATATGTGCATGCGAATGCATAGCCCTTATATATAAAATAAACTACAATAAATCTTTTCATTAAACATAACAAACAACTATGTATATTAAGCCTTATGTTAAAAAAAAACAATGATAACAGTATATGAAAGACGCATAAAATATGGACATAGTCATACTTAAGTAACCTGTTATATATAAAACTAAATAAAAATATGATATATACTATACCTAATAAAACAGAGGCCGATCTAGGCTTGTTATGAGTTTAAGCCATCAAGGTGGAGGCATGCTTGCTCGCTGGAACATTCGCATAGACAGGCGAACGGCAGGGAGACAAGGAGGAGGTCGTCGAAGAAGAAGAAGGGATGGTGCGTGCCGCCATGGAGGAAAATGAAGTATTTGATGGTGATGTGGTTTGCTTCGGTTGATGGCGAGGTGATGGGTAGGGCGAGGTCAGGGGTGGCCGGTGCTAGGTCGAACAGTGGTGGTAGGCTCGGGTTGATGGGTGGATCTGGAGGAAATAAGGAGGGGAGGCCGAGAAAAATGAGGTCATGGACGTACTCTTGTGATACGACAGTGGAGGAGGTGCATCGGAGGGTGGTGGTTCGCGTTTCCAGGCGGCGAAAAGTGGGGCCGAGCTCGTGTTGGAGATGGCGTACGGCTGCCGTGACTGGGCTCGAATTTGTTGAGGCCTGGTCGAGGTCGGGGCGGGAAGGTTGATGACGTGCTGCCGTGATGACAGGTGGGTGTAGATGTGGCGCGCAGTGGTGCAAAAGAGAATGAAGGCTGTGAGTTTGAAGAGATAGAGAGGGTTGGTTGAGATGCTTGAGTGACAGGAAAGAAGGCTTGCATGAATGGTTCCAGGCAACAAATGCATGCGTTACTTTCTGATACAAAATGAACATGTTATAATATAAGCTAGAACTAAAGTGGCATATCTTTCTTTTGCAAGAAACAAGGAACCGATTGAAAATGAAAGGACAGAAGAAAAAATTTATTGAATGGGGAAAGGAAAGGTCACGCGGTGCAAATTATGAAAACATTTATTTCAAATGGTTGTTGGATTGATACGGTGAAAGTTGACTGCAAATTGTTTCATTGATCCCGCAGCGAACCGAACTTCAAAACACAGAGTAAATTATACCGTAAAGATTAGCTCGACGAGATGATCAAAACGGCATATGACAGTCAGTGGTACGATTGAATTATAAAAATTCGAAATTTTCAACTGCGGAAAATGCATAAAAATCGCAAAAAAATAAGATCGACGGAGCCAAAGATGTCCGAATTTGAAAAAACGACAAACTGACAACTTGCTCAAAAGATGGTTTAGAATTTTTCTATGTAAAAATATTTTGGTTTTGAAAACGTTTTATTTTCATCGTTTTTTAACTGATTAAAATGAAGTAAATTTACGCGCGAAATAAACTTTCATATTTTCGCACGAAAATTTACCGGTTGCTATGTTTAACTAGACGTATTCCAAATATCAAATTTATATTTCAAAATTTTACTATTTAAAACTTCACAAAATTTCAGTTAAAAACGTTACTAAAACCGATTAAATCTGCGGGTCGTTACATATATGTCACATTAGAGTACACAAATAAATAATTACCATCCTGAGCAGTTATAACAACCTGCCTTCACAATTTGCTGGTAATTTCAAACAAAAACACTGCAGCGAAAATAAACAAATACGAGAATATGACTCGGTCTCCAGCTCGTCTCCTGAGCTCCATAGCATCCTAACATGAACTTGAAATACTCGGTCTGACCCGAGCATTATATAAAATAACAGCAGAGTCAGTCTGGAAAACCAGCATGAGAAAACACACTCAATTTGAATTATTAAAGTTATCAAAATCCTTTGAAAATCAAAGGTATCTCGTAAGACCATACCATAAATAAACATGACGGGTTTTTATCTTACGATAAGCAAAACATTTCATATCAAAATCCTCTGATATTATAATAGTGTCTAAGTACAAATACTTATTCAAATAGCTGAAATTGTTACATTAATTAAATTCCAGCATACTGAGCTCTACAATCAAAACCGTAAATGCACGTATTGGAAAGTGGATTCCATACGAACGATTAGGCACTAGGGCACCACCTGTCATAGTACATGTCTAGAACAGCGTACCGAGGACCATGTTGGGATCCTCTGCAACACAAGACCGGACTACCACTGACCTGGATTGACCGAATATGCTATCACCCCTGGTGTTCCCACTCTTTTCCGGGCTCCTCCCACAAATCTTAGTAATAATATCCGAGGGTATCTAGAAAGGTGATAAACATATCCTACTTGGGTGCGACCTACTTAGCCTTACTGCATCCCCCTGATTTTCAGTCATTCTCGATTGATGAGGCTAGAGGCTATGATTATCTTTATAGAAAGATTTTACTTAGAATGCTCATTGTCCTCCAATGATAATGTACTGATAGCATTCATCCATACAAGACCGTTCCGGATTTGAACGGAACCGAATGCACTATTCCTACTACGTCCATTTTTGAATCACCCTCAGGATTAGTAGCGATTAGTCCTTGCACTTCACTGCTCCATTTTCGACTCCATGCTCTTGTCTTCATTTCAAAAACGTACTCGTTGGATCGAAGTGGATTTCGGATAACAAATCCGTTTTCGGTCTCTTCGAAACAACGTTAGATATTTTTCGATAAACTCAATCCCGGCTCTTTAGAAAATAAACAGATGAAGTAAGATCGGAGATCACCTCCTAACCGTTAACAGACGGATTTCCTTATCAATGTCCTAGAAGAACGAAGCGAGTTTATATGTACAGTATAGCACCTCGAATGGCAACTGTACCATATAATCATGTGCTGCTTCTAGATATCTCCAAAGTTATGTTTAGGTTAAGATTTGACAATCGGTTATTCAACTATCTAATAAATAATCTATTCAACCAAATACTTCGTTTTCACCAAAAATCACCAAGTCTTACTAAATTTAAATTTTAAATAAATTAAATCTTTTTACCAATGGTCACGTAATTATCTTATCGAATTCAGTTAACTTACAACTATCTTTTCAAAAATATTTGAAAACCCTTTTAAAATAATAAGGAAAGTACCACTGTGGTATCAATCCATGGATCACAGCTCGATGGTTACGTCTCTATCCCAGAGAAATCCAAAACTTAACTGCAGGAACTCACTGCTTTCGATTTACGCCACGCGGGTACACCATTACTTCCTGAAAACTTTATTTTAAAAATTATCTCAATATAATGCTTGTGAATTCTAAAATAAATTTCAAGTTTAAAATAAAAATGCTGACTAGTGCTTAATAATAGATCTTTAGCACTCATTATAAAGTAACTAATTAATAATTAAATAGGTTTTAAACAATTTAAAATAATTAAATAACTATTTTTTCCAGAATATTTTTAACACTTTTAAAGTTACCCAGTTAATAACTTAAAATTCTCTTTTTAAAGCAAGCTCAATTTCTCGATTTCCAATTCCACTTCGTAAATTTGGAAACCTTGTTTGAACTCTAGTATAATCAATTTTATACTCATCTCCAAATTTATTTCTATCCTTCAAAATATTTAAAATCTTGATTTTAAAACCTATTATATTTTAAACAAGTACCATTTAAGGATTTAGTACTTAAAAATCCTTTTATATACTTTTATTCCAAAAATCCTTGTTTACAATAACACGAATTTGTTAAGCGCAAATCCCAAAACCATTATTTTACCCAATATTCAAAACACTATATAACTTTTTACTTCAAAATTCCTATTTTACAATTCTTTACCAATTCAAAAACCATATTTTATTGGCATTTAAAAATACCAAAATCCATCTAAAACTGCCATACCATTCAAGCAATTTAAATCACATAATAACCTACCACAAATTATTCATACAAAAACATATATCACTATATATGAAATTAATTTAACATTTTTGAGGAATCCAGTTGGATCCCTCCAACATGTTTCCCTGCATCCACAGATGTTAGACAATATAAAAATACCAATTCTGCTTCATGGCGGAATATCACGGTATATATGGTCATCCGCTATTATGTGGGGCACACAGGGTCTCATCCGCTATATATATGCGGGAATATCAATCACTCTAATATATAAAGTACTATATATAATATTGCATCCGGTTAAAAAATGCATCATTTCAGCTAATCGATCATTAATTAATTTTAACTACTTAAAATTAATATCAACGGTCTAAAATTGAGTGAGATTAGCTCACCTTGAGTTTTAATTCGTCAAACGCTCAAATTTTAAATTAAATCGAACACATTCGATTTAACCTAAAATTTTCACTAGCTTCAATCAACTCCAAATCTACACCAAGTGTAGTATTAGTCGTTGCGATTCCGATGCCGCTTGTTTCGTCCAATTTCGACCTCGTATGGAGAAGATATGCATTTTGTAAGCTTTCAATATAAACTTATATAATAAAAAATATATTTTCTATTTTACCAAACGAAATCTGCCTTTCGATCTGTAATTAGAATCTCGATCGTGCCTCTCTTCCTTCCTCTACGCACTCTTTCCCACTCAAACAAACCTAACCCGACAAGCTTTGAACAACGCTAGCCCTCCTCCCCCAATCGATCACCTGGAACATGATCGGCGATCCCATCTCGAAGGCCATCACGGCGCGCATCCATAATTTATTACTCATGCCTTCTAGTCAAGTATATGACTCTTCTTATAAATAAAATAAAAAATCATCTTAAATTATTTTAATATTAGTGTTTACATAGATAGAATTGTGCTAAAGTTATCCTGTAAAATTTGTAATAATCAACTCACTCAAACAATCAATTCCCAAACAAATTTAGGCGAAGTTTACGGATTTGAATAAACTCAATCAACATGTTGAACATACAGTAAGTAAAAATTCAATAGATATTAAACATAATCATACCTTGTGAGAGAATGTGAGAGAATGAGAAGAACAAAAGAATTGTAACCCCATTGAATGTTTGATTTTTGATTCAAAAGATGTTTAATTTGAGGAAGAAAATTAAGGAAATGTTTAAGTTGAAGAAGAAATAAAGACTGGATGAAAGCGGCTCTCTGGAAATGGATATGTAACTTTTTCTATATTTTTTTTCCAAAAATATAATGGGGTTGCATACCCTCACTAGGCCCATAATGTGTACGTCATTGCATATAGGTCATGTCATCATCAACTCAGGTAGAAATGATTGATCATTAGTTCTAAGAAACCTTTTGAGAGTACCCCAAATCAAAAAGAATCTCATGAGTGTCTCAAAGTTTACTAGAAATAATAAAGTATTCTTTGAGTTTCATCCACAAGCATGTTTAGTTAAAGACAGTGTGGATAAAGAAATATTTTTGCAGGAAGAACTATGCGATGGATTATGCAAGTTTAACCAAGGCCTAAAGCCACTTTTGAAGGTAAAAATCAGTACTGTAATCTTGCTGATAGAACACTAGATGATGTAGTTGATATATGGCACATGAAGCTTAGCCATCCAAATGTAAGTATAATAAAAAGTGTTTTAAATAAAATCAATGTTTCTTGCAAAAATATTATACTACCCTACATCTATAGCCAATACCAAATGGGAAAGATTCATAAGCAACCATTTAGTTTCTTAAAAACATCATATAATAATCCACTAGAGCTTGTGGGGTGTGATCTTTTAGGGTCCTGCACCCATAAACTCATATTATGGGTATAAGTAGACATTACATTTATGGATGCACATGCGAGATTCACTTGGATATATTTCCTAAGGTAGAAATCTGAGATCTATGTGGTAGTCAAACAACTCATCACACAAATAGAAAGACAACTTAATGCTAAAATTAAGATCTTTCAACTTGATGGAGGATCTAAATTTAAACCGTTAAAGGATATATTCAATGAAAAAGGAACACTACATGGACTTACCTTCCCATACACCTCTTAACAAAATGGAATGGTGGAAAGAAACCATATCGTAGACAGGGATGTACGCAAAGATTCAGTATAGTGGGGGCATATTTTTCATTTTCTTATTTTTGAGTATCATATTTTTTTATTAAAACTAAATGAATTTATAGCTCAAACACATTTATATTATCATTTGATAAAAAAAATACAAAATATCACCACAAAATATAATTTGTAGAACATTACAAAATACGATATATTTTCTTCTCAAAATATCATCCTAATAAATAATTCTTCACAAGAAAAATCTTCTAGACTTCATATTTTGGAAGTGTTGAATGATTTCTTCAATTCCAATGGTATCCGTGTCTCTTTCCACATATGACACCAAATAATCATTTATAACATCATCTCCCAATCGATTACGTAAAGACATCTTCGTAATTTTCATTATAGAAAAGACTCTTTCAATAGTAGCAGTTGCAACATGTATTAATGATGCTAACTTCAAAAGCAAATATACTAAAGGATATAGTTGGTGTTTCTTTCTTGAACCATCCTTTTAGCAAGAGAACTAATTGCTTCAACTCTGAAAAACTGACTATCAGGTTTCAAATCCAATATATAATTATTGAGTTAATGATTAAGTTGAAGAAAATCATTTAGTGAAAGTCTAACGGGTAAAATTCAACAAAGTGAATAAGTTTTCTCTTATCATACGAAGAAAAAGTGTCACTGGAGTAAGACAAACCATGCATAATAATGGCTCTGTATTGATTCATTAAAAACGATTATTCAACTCTTAAAGTTTCATATTGTCACTTTACAGAATAATCCAACACAATAAATGAAGGTATGCCTTTCCCTCAAGCTTACGATGTAATCTTCCTTAATTACAAACAAGCTATCCATATCACGGATGACTATCACATCCTCTTCAACAACCATTACAACTTCAATCACGGAAGGAAAGAAAGTAGGTATACTCATAAGTGTACCATAGTGGGAGCCCTATCGTGTGGCTTCTGCACATTTCAATGTCATTTCTTGATTCATACCTTGTCTGGTTAAAATTTCACTATTACAAACTCCTATAACAACCCTCTCAAATTTTTTATCACGAAGAATGTCTCTATGTTTGCATGAGGCTTCTACCATATTGGATAATTGAGAAACAATATGAAAGAAAGTTTAAATACATCAGCGACTCTTTGCAACTCCTATAGATGTTCACTGAAGTTGATGAGCAAAACAATGAACATAATAAGTAGATTTATTCTCCATTAAGGCTAAACCCTTTAAACCATTAAGTTCTCCCCTCATATTACTGGCTCTATCTTATCCTTGCATAAGCAAACTTGACATACTTGGCCCATGTAACAAAAAGGTGACTCTATAGCATCTTTTGATGACAATGCACTAATATCTTTAATAAAACGGAAGTTGTGTTTGCTTGTTCTGTTTCGCCTGGCTAGTTGTCTTTCCTCTGGCTTACGTAGTTTGCACACACTCATCGACACGTATTTTGTTATCCGCAATCGACTGGCGAAGGCAAACCCATGTAAATACCCCTTTCTCAAAGAAAAATAGACACTATGTTACTTTATTGCATTGCAATAGGTAGGATTTTTTTAATTCTTAAAAAAAAGAATCAAAGATCCATTTACAGGAGACCCTTACAACGCCAAGAAAACGTTCAACAACAAATCCTTTATCATCCACATAACATAAAACAATTTTCTTTTGTTCTTTTACAGATATTTCACAAGCTTCATCAACTAAGATATAATATAATTCATTCCCAAGCTCTTCAATGATGGAATTTGTAGTTAGACTTACAATAGAACTAATAATATCATGCTGAATTCTAGGTGATGTCTATTTTACGTTTTCAGGAGCATTTGTCAATGAAACTCTATTGACGTCCTCATTGTGGTTTGCTATAAATTGAAGTAATTCAAGAAAGTTACACTTATTTGACAATCTTCAGATTCATCTCAACCGCGTAAAGTTAAACCTTAATGCAAGATAAATTTAATGCTATCAATTGAAGTAGTCAAGTGAGCATGGTAATCATTTTTCATTTTACTAGAGTGATCAAATAATGACACTACAGTGCGTTGCTTTTGCTTCAATAAATCATCACATGCTCTCATGCAATTGTTGTGAATACTAGAATATGGTCCAACACGCACATTAAATCTTTCTTTTTCCAATTTCTAAAATCGTCACCAACAAAAGAGTCACCTCCACTTTGACTCCCATGTTCAGGTTTAAAAGAATAACAATAAAAACAAAATGTCACATCTTTTGTAATGCTATATTCCAACCACATAGGACGATTGTCGAAACCATGAAGAAATGATCCTCCGCTTCTCAATTTGCACAATTACATGCCATGGAAATGTGTGATTTCTCGGTTGACATGGACCGTTTTGCAAATAAAATCAACGAATAGCAAGATAAAGGTCGATGCTTCTTCTTAAGCTAGGATCTGATAGATAATCATCAACACCATCTTCTAAATAAGCAAAGATGAGGTAGGGGCAAGTTGGTGGTGGATGAGGAGCATCACTAGAATTAGAACTAGAACTCCTTTCATTCGATTTGTTGAAATTGCTTGACAAATTATTACTCGCATCTTTTATTCAAGTATTTTACTCTTGCTACAAATAAAATAAAAAACCATCTTAAATTATTTTTAATATTAGTGTTTACATAGACAGAATTGTGCTAAAGTTATCCTATAAAATTTGTACTAATCAACTAAATCAAACAATCAACTCCCAAATAAATTTTGGCAAAGTTCATGGGTTTGGAAAAACTCAATCAACATGTTGAAATTTTAATTTAATTATCTAAGTAAAAATTCAATAAATATTAAACATAATCATACCTTATGAGAGAATGTAAGAAACTGAGAATAACAAAACAATTACGATCCAATTGAAGGTTTGATTTTTTATCGAAAGATGTTTAATTTCAGGAAGAAACTTGGGGAAATGTTTAAGTTGAAGAAGAAAAGAAAGTGAAGAAATGTTTAAGTTGAAGAAGAAAAGAAATACGGGATGAAAGCAGCTCTTGGAAATAAGTACATAACTTTTTTTGTTTTTATCCTTAAAATCTAGTAGGGTTGGTCGACCCTACTAGGCTTATACTATGTACGTTATTGCACATAGGTCATACTGGCATCGGTACAGGTAGAAATGATAGGTTATTACTTCAATGAAATCTTTTGAGAGCACCCTAAATCAAAAATAATCACATGAGTGTCTAAAAGTTTGCTAGAGATAATAAAGTATTCTTTGAGTTTCATACACAAGTACGTTCAGTTAAAGGCAGTATGAATAAAGTAATATTGTTGTAGGGAGAACTATGTGATGGATTATACAAGTTCAACAAAAGGCGTGAAGTGACTTCAAAAGGCAAAAACCAGTACTATAATCTTATCGACGATACATCAGATGATGTAGTTCATATATGGCACATGAAGCATGGCCATCCAAATGTAAGTGTAATGAAAAGTGTTTTGAATAAATCAACGTTTCTTGCAAAAAATATTGTACTACTCTTCATTTGTAGCCAATGGAAAATGATAAAGAGTCGTAAGTAGCCATTTAATTTATCAAAAACATCACATAATAATCCACTAGAGCTTGTGGAGTGTGATCTTTGGGGTCCTGAGCCTATAAACTCAAATTATGGGTATATGTACTATAATACATTTGTGGATGCATGTACTTGATTCACTTGGATATATTTCCTGAGGCAAATATCTGAGGCCTTTCTGGTAGTTAGACAATTCATCACACAAATAGAAAGACAGCTTGATGCTAAAATCAAGATCTTCCATTAATTTACCTACATAGATTTACCTACCCATTGAATTAAACCGTTAAAGGATATATTCGATGAAAATGGAATACTACATAGATTTACCTACCCATACATCTCTCAACAAAATGAAATTATGGAAAGAAAGCATATGCATGTTGTAAAGTCTGGTCTAACCTTATTAGCTCAAGCATTATTACTACTAAAAATTTGGCTAGAGTCATTCTCAACAGATGTATATCTCATTAATCTTTTACCCTCAAAAGTACTGAACTATATTAGTCATCAGAAGCTCTTTATGGAGTGAAACAAGATTATAAAGGCTTAAGAGTGTTTGGCTATCTATTCCCCTACTGAGACCATATAATGCGCACAAACTTAACTTTAGATCTTCACCCTGTATATTCCTAGGCTATGGAGTTAATCAAAAAGGGCATAAATGCTTAACCAGTAGTGGAAAGATAATAGTGACCAAGAATGTTGTATTTAACGAGAGGGTTTTCCTTTTGTTAACAGTGAGATAAAGAGCACAGATAAAGTACATAATCCACAAAGATCACTACCACACATCCTAACATGTGTCAGAAAAAGTGAATAGCATGTAACTCTAACTGTAGATAGATGTAATGAGCTCTGTAGATCTAACTCTGTTTCAAGTAATATTGGAGATCATGACATCATAAATGATAATATAACAAGTTCAGAAGGAGATCAAGCTATAAGAGACATATTACCTACATGTGATGATAATCGAATAGGCATAAGTAATGATGCAACAACTTCAAGACATGATCAAATCAGTGAAAGGATGATGCACCTGCAGCTAGCAGACCCAGGCGCATAACGCACAGGCCAGCTAGGTACCTTGGATTCCAGGCAACTAATTAATAAAAGCAGAAGGGACCATATCTGCAGCAGCTAAAGTAACAATCCGTTATAACAATATTTAGTTTTTCCTTTTATTTAGCAATGGTTAGGTGATGTATTTCCTTTTTCATATTCATGGGCCATGTGCCCCTAGACTGTTACCAATGATTGGCTAGAAATGAATGCTGGTAGCTATAAGAAGTAGGTGTTGTATTAGAAAAAGGATATGGAAAATATATGAATCCTTCTCCCTAACTTCTTCTCTCCTTCCTCTCTTATCTTCTCCGTTTATTTTTATGTCTGCGTGATACTGTTAGCCCATCAATTTGGTGCTTTCATTCTTTATGCTCCCCTCCCACTTCTACACCACCATGGTTAAAACTACACAAGACCACAACCGGGCCATTGAGGAAGCCATTGCCCAACTCTGTGATGACTCCACCAATCATACAACCTCCATGGATGCCATGAGATCCGACATAACCAACCTTCAAAATTCCATGACCACCTTAACACAAATGCTACAGGACATCGCCATCAAAGTCAATTCCCCACCACCTCAATCACAAACAAACCAACAATCACCAAGCAATGGCATACCACCACCACTTCTTACCACTCCACTTCACTCAACCTTCCAACCCAATCCAATAGCCATTCGAACCCCAAAATGTGACCTATCGCGTTTTAGCGGATCTAACCCCCTAGATTGGATCTTTCAAGCGGAACGGTTCTTCACCTATCATGCTAC
This sequence comes from Allium cepa, assembly GCA_030765085.1. Classification (NCBI taxonomy): domain Eukaryota; kingdom Viridiplantae; phylum Streptophyta; class Magnoliopsida; order Asparagales; family Amaryllidaceae; genus Allium; species Allium cepa. The sequence goes on along the minus strand of CM060934.1, from coordinate 947,953,096 downwards.
GCCGGAGGAACAAAGGATCGAACTCTCAAGCTTCTACATGGAAGGACAAGCGCTGACGTGGTACCAATGGATGTATCGGAACAATCAACTCTCTTTGTGGACGGATCTCACAAAAGCGATTGAACAAAGGTTCGGCCCCTCCACCTTCATTAACCCTCAATCTTCTCTATTTAAACTTCAATAAACCGGTACAGTAGATGAATACCAAACAACATTCGAAACATTAAGCAACCGTATCACATCCCTCTCCCCCGAATCATTCCTCCTTTGTTTCCTCTCTGGCTTAAAAACACCAATCAAAAACGAGCTATACATACTTCAACCATCTTCACTCTCCCAAGCAATCGACCTAGCAAGATTGATTGAAACAAAACTCACTGACCAACGTTCCACCTCCTACAGAACCTACCCACGACCCTCCACTACTCAAAACCTACCCCTACCAGTGATAGCGTCACCCACTCGGCCAACTTACTCACAAAATTCCTCTGCAAATCCACAACATACCCAACCAACTTCCACAAACTACCCCATTCGTCGTTCTACTTCCTCTGAAATGGCTCAGCGTAAAGCATAAGGGTTGTGCTTCTACTGTGACAACCGATACACCCCCAGCCATCGCTGCTCTACTCCACGAGCTCTCCTCCTCCTTCCCGATACAGCTCCAGATCCACCTCATTCCGCTATCGACGCAACCGCCCCAGTTATCGACACAAATCCCGACCTTCCGGACCCTGAAAGCCAACCACCAGCTACTGAAGCCCTAATCAACCTCTCTTCTAACCTCACCGACATCTCTCTCCACTCCATGGTCGGAGCCGCTAGCTCCCGTGCCTTGCGCCTCCCCGCCACCATCGCAGGACAGCAGCTTCTCGCCCTAATCGACACAGGCTCGACTCATAACTACATCCATCCCCGCGTGGCCTCCTTTCTAAAGCTACCGATTGAGGAAAAACCCAATTTTATGTTAATATTAGAAATGGGGCTAAGTTGTTGAGTAAAGGAATTTGCAGAAGCGTCCAATTGAAAGTTCAGCAGTTTACATTCGAAGCAGACCTTCATTTATTAGAATTCACGGGCGTAGATATTGTTTTAGGAATCCAATGGTTGGAAACGCTGGGTCTTATTACTACAGATCACAAATCCCTAACTATGAGCTTCATATAGAACCAAAAATTAATCACCCTATCCGGCCTTTGTAATTTTTCCCATCCCAAGGAAATCTCTCTACACCAACTAAAACGCCTCGACTCCACTAATTCCATTGCATCCTATTTTCACTTACACATCGACCCATTACCGCTTCCTCCTCAACACCCGACTATACACATTCCACCTCCTATCCAAAAGTTGCTAGACCAACACACTTCCATTTTCCAAAAACCTACCGAACTACCTCCTCATCGCACCTTAGACCACCACATCAATTTAAAACCCAACCAACCCCCCGTAGATGTCCGACCATATCGATATCCTCATTCTCAAAAAAATGAAATCGAAAAGCAAATTCGCAAAATGCTCCTCACAAAACTCATCCAACCATCCACTAGTCCATTTTCCTCACCCGTCCTCCTAGCAAAAAAGAAAGATGGCACATGGCACTTTTGTGTCGACTATAGGGCTCTTAACGCCATTACAATCAAAAATAGATTTCCCATTCCAACCATCGACGAACTTTTGGATGAACTTCATGGTGCAACGTACTTCACCAAATTAGATTTGAGAAGCGGCTACTTCCAAGTGCGTGTACATCCTCCCAACATCCCTAAAACGGCCTTCCGAACACACGAGGGACATTATGAGCTTGTTGTCATGCCATTAGGCCTCATAAATGCTCCGTCCACCTTCCAAGCAACCATGAACAACATTTTCAAACCATACCTCCGCAAATTCATTTTAGTCTTCTTCGATGACATCCTTATATATAGCCCCACCCTTACCACTCACGTCTCACACCTACAAACCACCCTTCAACTATTAACCAACCATAAATTCTTCATTCCAAATGTGCCTTCGCCCTCACCGAAATCGATTATTTAGGCCACATTATTTCAGGTCAAGGAGTCAAAGTCGATCCAAAAAAATCCACGCCATGCTCGAACGGCCTATCCCTAAAAATACAACGGAACTTCGTGGCTTCTTAGGTCTTACGAGTTATTACCGTAAATTCATCCAAAACTACGCCAAAATCGCCAACCCACTTACCAATCTTCTCAAAAAAGACGCCTTCCTTTGGACCAATTCCACCACCGATGCTTTCAATGCCCTCAAACATGCCGTTACCACCACCCCTATTTTAGCCTTACCCAACTTCAACCAAACCTTTTCCAACCACACCAATGCTTCCATTACCGCCATTGGCGCCGTTCTCTCTCAAAATAAACACCCAATCTCCTACTTTAGCAAAACCCTTCCTCCCCTCCTTCAACGTGCATCCACTTATAGTCGCAAAATGTATGCCATCACCTCCACCGTCAAACGTTGGCGTCACTACCTCCTTGGTCGCCATTTTATCATAGTCGCCGACCACCAAAGTTTACGCCAACTCATGACCCAAACTATACAGACCCCAAAGCAGCAACGCTGGTTGACCAAACTGTTGGGATTTGATTTCACGATATTATACCAGCCAGGAAATACAAACTTAGTTGCAGATGCCCTCTCCCGTTGAACCTCTCAAGCCCAGCCCACTACCCAATTTACCCAGCATAACTCTCCCATCACAAATCCTTCTTCCACAAATCACGTTTTTCTCAAACCTTCCACCACACAACCCAATTCGCCCCCTTTTTCTTCCACCAAAACCGTACCAATCACCCCGATTTCACCACCTCAACCACCAACTCTTAAGCAAATCCCGACCGTTCCCACACCACTACAGCCTTCCAACCCACAGCACCAACAAACCTTCACCGTCCCCCACTCCCTCCTGCCACAGACCGTCACAACCGCACATCACCTTCACACCATACTTACACCCAGATTCTTCCTCACTGACCAAATCAAAACCGCGACAGCAATCAACACGGAGGCGCAATAACTTCGGCAGCAAGCTTCTACTAGATCAACTCATCTTTAATTTCGCAACGGCCTCCTCTTTTACGATGGCAGAATCTTCGTCCCCGACGCTCCAAACCTTCTGCGGCAAATTATCACCGCCATTCATGGATGAAAAATCGGTGGGCACTTAGGTATTAAAGCAACTATCGCTCATATATCCTCTAATTTTTACTGGCCCAAATTGTCTACCTCTGTCAAAGATTTTGTCAATCGTTGTTCTATTTGTTTGCAATCAAAACCCAAAAATATTCCACCCAAAGGGCTCCTACAACCATTACCTATTCCCTCCCACATTTGGGAAGATATCTCCATGGATTTTGTGACGCATCTACCACCATCTTCCAGCAAGACCTCGATTTGGGTCATCGTGGACCGGTTATCCAAGTACAGTCACTTCATCGCCTTGCCAACTTCCATTTCTGCCACCCAATTGGCCCATTACTTCATACAGGACTACGTGCGTTACATGGGTTTCCCTGCTCAATTTTCTCTGATAGAGACCGGCTTTTCATTAGCCACTTCTGGAAAGAACTCTGCCGCATACATGGCACGAAATTGAAAATGAGTAGCGCCTATCACCCGCAAACGGACGGCCAAACTGAAGTCGTGAACCGTTTCCTAGAGACCTATTTACGAGCACTAGTAGGCGACACACCCAACCGATGGGTTGAGCTCCTACCTTGGGTCGAATGGTGGTACAACACAAATCATCACTCTTCCCTCGGCACTTCCCCGTTTCAAGTAGTGCACGGACGACCCCCCCAACTCTTGCCGATTACAGTGAAGGAAACACAAATTTACATGAACTGGATGAATGGCTTCTAGACCGTGATTGCCTGCTCAAGTAAATCAAAGCAAATTTAGAGAAAGCCCAAACTCGAATGATGAACCACGCCAACCAACACCGAACAGATAAAGAATTCAACATCGGCACATGGGTCTTCGTTCGCCTCCAACCCTATCGCCAAACCTCCCTTGGAGCTACACATCACAAACTTGCCCGCAAATTCTTCGGACCTTACGAAATTATAGAACGAATTGGAGCTGTCGCTTACAAACTTAGCCTCCCCTACGACTCCAAAATCCACCCGGTGTTCCACGTATCCCTCCTCAAATATTGCCCCAACCCACACTCCATCACACCCACTCCCCTAACACCACTTGCTCATGAAGGACACCCAGTCTACCAGCCAACCAAAATCATTGCTCATCGCCATCTTAACCCCACTACACATCAAGTCCTTATTCAATGGAAAGATCTTGATCCATCCGAAGCAACCTGGGAAGATTATACACAAATGATTCACATTTTTCCTCACCTCAACCTTGAGGACAAGGTTGCTTCCGAAGGGGACGGTATTAATGCACCTGCAACTAGCAGACCCAGGAGCATAACACACAGGCCAGCTAGGTACCTTGGATTCCAGGCAACTGATTAATAAAAGCAGAAGGGACCATATCTGCAGCAGCTAAAGTAACGATCCGTTATAAAAATATTTAGTTTTTCCTTTTATTTAGCAACGGTTAGGTGTTGTATTTCCTTTTTCATATTCATGGGCCACGTGTCCCTAGTTTGTTACCAATGATTGGCTAGAAATGAATGCTGGTAGCTATAAGAAGTAGGTGTTGTATTAGGAAAAGGATATGGAAAATATATGAATCCTTATCCCTAACTTCTTCTCTCCTTCCTCTCTTTTCTTCTCCGTTTATTTTCATGTCTGCGTGATACTGTTAGCCCATCAAAGGAACAACCAACAAGGACACCACATGATTACTAGGACTAAGAAAGGAATCTTTAAGCCAAAATATGCATGGCAAGCAGCACTAATAAAGAACCAGAGACTAATGAGTAGGCAATTAGGCATATAAAGTGGAGAAGAGAAATTAAGGGAGAGCAATGAAGGAAGAGTAAAAAGCGTTAATAAAAAATAATACATGGAATCTAGTCACATTACCAGAGAACAAAAATGTAGTAGGCAGTAGATGGACTTACAAACTGAAGACAAATTCAGATGGATCAATAGCAAAGTATGAGGCAAGGCTTGTGGCAAAGGGATATACCCAGTCGCATGGGTTTGATTTCAATGAGAACTTCTAACCAGTTGTGAAGCCTTTTACCATCAAAGTCATGCTAATTATAACTTTATACAAAGGTGGGGGATAAGATAGCTAGATGTTCATAGTAAAGAAGAGGTGTACATGTAGAGCTAAAGGGTTTTGAAAGTGAATCTAGATCACAATTAGTGTGCAAATTGAATAAGGCCATATATGGATTGAAACAAGCACTTCGGGTGTGGTTTGAGAAGATGAAAATGACACTGACCGAACTAAATTATCATGCAACAAAATCAGATAATTCTTTATTCATCAAAAAGCAGCGGTTACACAACTAGTATGTTGGTATATGTAGATGATTTTATCATAATTGGAAGTAGAAAAGTAGAAATAGACAAGTTAACTCAATACCTAAATAACCAGTTCAAATTGAAAGTCTTGGAAATCTTAAGTATTTTCTAGGCATTGAGGTTAAGTATTTAAGGAATGGTGGGCTACATCTTAGTCAGAGCAACTATATCTAGTTAGTACTAAGAAGAACAGGTATGGACCGGGCAAAGCCACTAACTACCATTATGATCAGCAACCTTCATTTATCAAAAAATGTAGGAGATCCCTTAGAAGATGCACATCAGTATATAAGTATACTAGAGGCCTTACAATATATCACTATCACAAGGCCATAAGTATCATTCAGCATAATTAAGGTCTGCCAGTTCATGTAATAGCCATCAACTGGTCAATAGAAGGCCATAAAAATGATACTGAGGTATCTAGCAGGGACACTGGATTCTGGAATAAAGTTGTACATAAATAAAAAGTAAAGTATCAATGCATAAGCAGACGCATATTAGGGAGTAGATCTGGATGATAAAAGATCAAAGTGGATATTGTGTATATCTCGGGAGGAAATAGTGGCATGGTTCTCGAAGAAGCAACCTACAGTCTCTAGGTCAAGCACTGAGGCAGAGTATAGAGTGTAGCCAGTGTTACATCGGAGATTATGTGATTAAGATCACTGCTGTCAAAATTGTGCAATTAGGGAAATTACAATGCAACAATGTGGTGTGATAATTTGAGCATAGTCTTAATTGCTACGAATCCAGTGTATTCTCGAACTAAACATATCAAATTAGATTTGTATTTTTCCAAGGAGAAAGTTGCAAGTGGAAACATAAGTATAAATCATCTTCCGGTGTTGTATCAAAGAGCGGACATACTAACCAAGCATCTGTGTTTAGTGCATTTTGGGAGAATGAGAAAGGAGTTGAATGTGGAATATAGTATAGGTTCATGGGAGGAAGATGAATTGAAGGAAGTAGTAGAGAAGAGGGAGAAATGATGTAAAGAGTAGAGAAAAGAGAGAGTTTGGTTTGAGGGAAGGAATTAGTGTAATGTACTATTATGTGACATGTTATTGAGTTTTTATGTTTGAATTCACTATTTGCATCAAGGCTGATTGTATTAAGTGGTGTAACAAGATCAAATGAGTGAGTACACAGCTATGTGCACAGCCACAAGTATACAAAGTGTCTGTATATAATGTAATCAACACATTTAAATATGAAAATTATCATTTTGCCTCAAGCATATTTTCATGGCTTCTTCTCCTTCAATTCAGTAAACATCATATTCTAACTCTACCTTATATTTACAACTGTAATATAAATCTACAAAAAATAACAAACACATAACATATTACGTAGATGTTTTTTGAGTCAACATGCAAGTGTCGAGAACATCCGCGAAGGCAATGCTCTCAAACAAATACTAACAAAAAGTTGAAAAATAACTGAAACTATTCGAAATTCATTTATTAAAAATCCAGACTTAGACTTGCTAATTTTAAAATAAGAATTTGAACAGTAATAACTGGATCATCATTTAAGTATGTAACATGTCCAACAAAAGTCAAATTGTTAACCTATTTTAATAAAATAAAAATAGATTTAATAAAAATGAAGTACATGTGAACATACCAAGTATAGTATACATGTTTAATACAAAACAAACAATGAGCATATACGCAAAAATGCCAATTCATTATGCTACTTTTACACTTAAATTAAATATGAGCAGACTGACTAGCTTGATAATTATTTTATTCATTAATTATAACACCTCTAAAATTTATTAGTGCTTTTTTATTTTCATTATGTAAAAGGAAATTTTAGAATACATCTAAGCTTACTTGAATTTTCTTTATAATACTTTTATTTTTCCTCCAAACTTATAATAGTTAACACTAAGGGTTTCGCACATTAAAAAACTTCCTTTTTCATAATATTAAACCCAGATTCACTAACATGTCATTCATTGTATCAATTAAGTGATATTACATGGAAAATCGAAATTAAACTGAAACAAGAGAAGAAAATTATGATATATATGCCACACCAACGCACCAAAAACTTCTTATAACATAAATCAATGAATAAAATATTGTAGAAAGATGAGTGCTTATCAAGATGAAAGATCATTTAAAAACTATGTGAGAATGCCTCGTATTTTCCATTTCATTATGTTGTTATGGATGCTATCATCATGATGATTATTTTTAAGGGAGTTTGGTTCTTTATTTTGTTAGTTCAATTGCATCTAATTTTTGTGTCATCACCTGACCATTTATGGATATTATTAAATGTTCAATATAGGGCGGTATGGAGTGTTCTCATATTATGTTCTCACGCAACAAAAGAATTACAATCATTTTTCACCATCTGCCTATACAATTTTAGTCTATTTATTTATCCCAAATGATAGATAAAACTAGAATATTATTCTATGTAAATCATTAGACTAAATAGGATAAAATGCATATATCAAACATGTATGTTATTGACATGCTATTAAGATTTATTCATAAGAAAACTAACATGCCTTTTTATGTATTGTTGTAATGGTGAAGAAAGAAAAACAAAGTTCTTATATGGACCAAATTGTGGTACTAAGGAATTAGACTTGGAATAGAATAGTTGCCTTAAAAATGCTGGAAATAAATACCAAAACCATGATCCAAGTATCCCAACAAAAGGAAGTGGAAATAGCGAATGAAAAACATGTTTGAATTACAAATTCTTCTTGAATATCAAGAAGAGTGAAAGAAGGAACTCAATGGTGGTGGCATTGACAAATGAAAGATAATTAGCTGGAAAGAAAAATTACATTTTTGCATATTTGCAAGGTAGTTGATTTCATGAGCTAATAGAGTTAGAGTTCCACTAGGTTATACTAAATGAGTAACTTCGACTAATCTAGGAATACCTTACTAACCAATATTGTTTGAATCAAAAATGGCGCAAACACCCAAATAAGTATAGCAGAGAAAAAAGTGAAGAAACTAAATAAAAGCACATAAAAACAAGATAACAGAGTTTTATAGTGGTTCAGCTAATTGTTGCCTATGTCCACTTAACTTTATTGATGGTTTATAGTGTTGTTTACAATTCTGTTCCTACGGCTCGGTATATCTCTACGGTAGTACAAGTGAATTATATAAAAAAATGTAGAGAAGTGAAAAAGATCTTCTAAAATAAGGCCATGCCCTTCTATTTATAGCTGTAGATTGCCTGAAACTCGCCTCAACGATATCCATCTTGTTTTCCATGCCTAAGAGTTCTCCCGAGAAATAGGTAGACACCTCATCAATATTCGTGGATCAGTACAGATCTACAAGATTTCCAAATGGATCACTTTAAACTCTTTGTCTAGGCTCGATCCATGATTAACTTCGTGATTCCAAACTTATTTGCACCATTATTAGCTTGTTTCTGAGTTCAAGTGATGGATCGGTGGAAGAATGGAGTTGCTGATTTCAAGTGCTCGAGGAGATTGATAAAGAACCGCATGGGATCGATGCAAAGGAACTTGAAATAGGCTTCTAGCATCATCACTTGCGAGTAGGAAGAGTTGGGGCAAAAATGAGTGTTGTGTTATGGATCGATGCTAATCCAACATTTTGTCGGATTTTTGAACTTTGGATTCTTGGGATGGCTTATGCTTGCCTTCTGTGACTTTGGTTGTACTTGGTTTTTGGACTCTATGGCCATCTCTCTGGACTTCCTGCCATGATAGCTTTTAAGTTTTACCTATCAAGTTCATCTGTATACTACCTAGTCAAAAGGCTAGACAACACTTGCTTCCCAAAGTACGCCTTGTGAATGGAAGGTGTGCTTTAATCAAGAACAAATATTTAAGTCGATGAAACATTGGTGGCTGAATCTTCTGGTTAGTAGCTAATCAGGCTATTACAAATCATCCTATTCCTTTGGCTTTAAATCAAAGGCCATTCCAGAACGTGATAGCAATGGATTTGAGTCCTTGCTTGAGTGCCAATCGTAAATAAAGACTCGTGTTCTCCTAGAATTGGTAAGTCATGGGATGTGTCACTAATCAGGATCATCCCATGTTTATTCAGAGGCTAGTAGTCATGCGTTGAGATCAATGATCCTATTCGATAATTGTAATGAATTATTCCATGATAAAATGGAATTCAAATCCAAAATATAAATCCCAATTTCCTCGTGTCATGCATACGATGGCCATTTAAATTCTTGATCACTCTGAATCGTTAATCTAATGCTTGATCTCTCCGGATCATTAAATGAATGCGTGGTCATTCAGGGCCAATAGTTCAGTCCACAATCTTTTCGGATCGTTAACTGAATACATTGCCATTTAGGGTCGACAATCAAATCCATGGTCTCTCTGGACCATCAAACAAATCAATGGTCATTTAGGATCGATAATCAAATCCATGGTCTCTTTGGACCAATAATCAAATTCATAGTTGGTCGAGAAGATAATCAAATCCATGGTCTCTCTGGACCGTTAATCAAATCAATGGCAGTTGGCGGCCGATAATCAAATCCATGGTTTCTTCAAACCATTGCTAAGCCCAATCTACTCACTCTTCGATGAGGGGACTCAATGACAAGCAATCCCATCCACTTATGCTCTGAAGAGGTAACTTACTTCTTGCACTATGGTCCCTGCTCTCCAGCCGAGACCAAAAGTGATCAATATTGTATGAGTCCATTCACTTGCTCCCTAGCAAAAGAACTTGTACCTTATCATCATCACCTCGTCTCTCCAGTCGGGACTACCATGATCAATATCGATCATCACATTCATGTGGATTTCATTAGTCAAGGATTTATTTAATGGAATCAAATTCAAACATTAAAAAACATAAAGTCAAACATCATGATAGCTGCCACGTCTAGCGTTACAGCCTAGCGTCCAACTCAGAGCATGCCTAGAGACCGATCGAGATCCCATACACGAGCTATGGCTCGACTATAAAATTGTATTGTTTATTGATTGTGAAGATAGAATGTGAGAATCGAACCTAATCCCCTGCTATCCCAATCAAGAGATGAATATCCTCGACCTTGATCCAAGGTCGTTTACATTTATTATGGATGATGGCTGCTCTTATTCCACCACCATAGCTTGGCCTTTCACATACTGCTATAATTGGTACTATATAGCATGTTTATCGATCAGGTCGCACAAGTGTCTATAGTCATTTATGTTATTCATATCCAACTCATGGAATAGGCAATATTTTCTAAATGTCCTTTCACGGTCCATGGGCTCTCTCCTTGCTAGTTTCCAATAAGGGATCTATCCCCTGGTGTCAAGGTAAATCCTCTCTGGGGTTTCATTCAAATCTGTATAAGAAGAGAACTATGACTAACTTCTTTGCCAATTTGGTCGTCTAAAGCTGTCATCCATTTTTCATTTTCCTTTATCCTTACCAGATCCTATGTCGGATGTTCCTCCTCCATTGAAAGCATTGATTTCTTCCTACTCAGTTTTAATGTCCTTCCGACGTAAGTGCCTTTCAGCCTTATGGTAAAATTCTATGACATCCATCGATGGATCCCATTCCAAACTAAACTTGAAGTTGATTTTACTAGCCATTCCTAAAACTGCCATCATCAGAACCACTGACGGGTCCGGTCTATCTTCCACCGCAGCCGTCACATTAAATCTTGTCAAAAACTCCTGAGGGACTCATCGGACCTCTGCTTTAGAGTTGATAAAGTCGAATCATTCTTGGACGTGAAATATGGACCTGGAATTGCTTCATAAATATGCTCACTAACTCGACCCATGTGCCAATGAAACTATTCTCCAGCTGCCTAAACCATAACATCACCAAATTCTTTAGGTACAAAGGAAAACACCATCCTACGATCTCTTCGGACGCACCCAGTACCTCCATATGTCAGATGTGCCTCATTAAATGAACTACTGGATCAGCCTTTCCATCATATGCCTCTAACATAGGCAGCTTGAAATCAGTCGGATTCTTAGCGTATCGAAAGTTCGAAGTGAATGGACTCTTGTTCACGTCTTCCGTGGTCCAGTTAGGCAACCCACCCCTCATGCTCGTCCCACCATCTCAGCAAGTCTGTCATTGTGGCCTAAAGGAATTCTCAAGTTCGCAATCTTAACCTACCCCTTGGTTCCACGAGGGAATTCTGACACGTACTCCTCTAGTCGTGTTTCTGTACTCTAATTCACATTCAAACACTCTGCATTATCTCCTGGACGTGCATCATTTCCACTCAAGTCAGCATTGGCCATGCCCCATTGTTCTTACTACTCGGTACCTATCCATACCGGTGGATCGGTATCGATTCGTACACTTGTTCGGGGTTCGTTCTGATTTGATCTGCATGGCACCAAAGTGCATTTGCGCCAGCTTCTGGCCGTTAGTTTTAATTTGCCACAAATCCAGCGGCTCCTGTTTGTCTCATTCTCCTAAAATAATTTTCCATCTGTTCCCAATGTGCTATTATCCTTTCTTGCATTTCATTCGTTATGGTCTCCATCTCATCCCTGGTTGTAGATAGATGGAGCGTTAGCTCTTAAGAACGCCCCTTGGCTGCCTTCTTGTTAATTTCCTTCACCAGCAGTTTCCCTAATAGATTGTCTCGTCATATTGAACATTTTTCAAATTTTAAATCAGTGAATTCAAGTTGTTCTCAGTAAAAGTAGCAAAATGTTTGAACCAAAAATGGCAGAACATGCAAAAGAGAATGGTATAGAAAAGAATAAATAAACTAAATAAAAACACAAAAAAACAAGACACCAGAATTCTATAATGGTTCGACTAATTGTTGCCTACGTCCACTTAAATTTTTTGATGGTTTATAGTGTTGTTTGCACTTATGTTCTTATGGATCGATATGGATCCGTAGGAGCATGAGAATTATAAAATAATTTGTAGAGGAGTGATAAAAATCCTCTAAAATGAGTCCCTACCCTCCTATTTATAACTGTATGCCTGAATACCCGCCCACACGATCTCTACCTTGTTTTCCACTCCCAAGAATTGTTCTCTTGAGAAATAGGTGGACACCTCATCAATATTCGTGGAGTGGTATTGACCAAGGGCTTGGATCGATATTGATCCATAAGATTACCGAATGGATCCCTCTGAACTCTTTATCTAAGCTCAATTCGTGATTAGCCTTGTGATTCAAACTTGTTTGCACCATATTGGCTTGTTTTCGAGTCCAAGTGATGGATCTGTGAAAGAATGAAGTAGCTGATTTCAAGTGCCCAAGAAGATCGATAGACAATTGCATGGGATTGATGCAAAGGATCTTGAAATAGGCTTCTGTCATCATCACTTTTAAGTAAGAGGAGTTAGGGAAAAAGTGGGTGATGTGTTGTCGAGTGGTACAGATCTAAGTGGTTGGATCGGTACCGATCCAACACTTTGTTGAATTTTTGAACTTTGGATTCTTGGGATGGTTTGTGCTTGCCTCCTGTGACTTTGTTTTTACTTATTTTTGGACTCTATGGCTATCTCTTTAGGCTTTCTACCTTGATAGCTTTTAAGTTTGACCGTCAAATTCGTCTGTATGCTGCCTGGTCAAAAGGCTGAATAGAAAATATCATATATAGTCAGCCACAGTTACGGTAATACCTTTACACACATAATACAATTTCTATTTCAAATACTCTTTAAAATGCATAACAAATCAATAATAAAAACTCACCAACTAGAAGAGTTCTAGCTAATTGGCTCGCTGCTTCTTCTTAGGCATAAGCTGAAACTTACTCCCACCACGTAGCACCGTAACTTCTTGATCACTTTTCGACCATTTCTGACCTCCAGATATGAATAACATTTGGTACGTTCTTGGATTTTTTTGAAAAATTCAAGAATAGACATGCAAATTCTTGTATGAAAAGGTAAAAAAATTGTTCAAGTGCAGAATAATCATCAATAGGTAATGGGCTAATTCTATTTGCACCCTGTTTTTCTCCTTTCACATCTCGCTATTTTACTAATTTTTTATATTCTGAAATTGCTTATATCTTCAAACCACAACAGATCACGTCAAAGTGAAACTCTAACAACCCCATCGCGATACCCATTTATTAAAGAACATTATAAATAATGTCGTCTAATAATATGGAGAACGGGGTTTGTTAAGGGTGACCAAATGTGAGTATATCTTTAATCAAACATTGACACTCACACTTGCTATTTTAAATAAATATCTAGAATAAATTTTTTAACGTGTACGGTCTCAGTTTAAAGAAATAAATACGTCGGTTTCTCAAATCAAAACAATATATCATACAAACATCAGTCACAAATCACAGTAGATAATATACATCATATACAATATATACCATGTGTCTATAAATTGCAATACTAGACTCAAATTATATACATGCAAAAGAAGTCACTATCTCAAATAATACATCCCATAGAAAAATACATAAAAACAGATACAACTCATACCGATCAATTTGATCATTCATACCAATCACAACGATCGTCCATACAATAGAAAACAACAAAAGTAGTATCACGCATTCTAATAATACTAAGGCTCATCCTTACCATGAAACAAACCCTTGCAAATCGCAAGGGTTTTCTGTACCGATCAAGATGATCATAAAATACGTAGCAAGACACAAAAGATTTTAAAGAATCTAGGAGAATACTCCTTTAGGATCTATCGATCCCACCAAACACCAAAAGGAATAAACTCTAAAGTATCGGATATTACCGTTGTTAGTAATCACACGAACCTAACCAAAAATCGTCTGGTGAAATTCAAGTATTTACTAAAAGCTAGCAAATTTTACATATTACAGATATAACTGGACAACTTGAACTATATTCCCTTAAGGATCTATTAGTTCCACCGAACACCAAACGAGAATACAACTATAAACTATTAAATACTTCCTAATAGCAATCAAAAAAATAACCAAGGCATGCTATACTATGCGGTGAGATTCGATTATTCACTAATGGGCTAGTAAGTTCCACTCAAATATTATATTCAATGAGTTATACCATATTCAGTGAAGCATTATTTGAAATTTAAATGAATTGCTAATACTAAGTCAATTATTAGTATTTCTCAAATTATAGAATTAAGGTTCTCAAAAAAAATTATTTCAAACCAAAAATTGCATGGAAATGCCTAATGGCATAAAATCTTACAAGGGTTTAAGGTTTGAAAGTAGTTAAATATAAATTTTAGTACATACAATAGTTTTCTAAAATTACGTTATATAAATATTACTTCTAAGATCCTTTATAAAACAAATCCATAACTTGATTATTATTTAAATTTATATAGATATACACTATTTGATAAAATACTACATAAATCTTGCTTTTGCTTCTTAGGATTTTCTCCTCCTTATTATCCTTCTCCACCTCCTCGAGACGAAGTGATGAATCAACCAAAGACTCGAAAGATATATCCAACTGAAGTAACAGAGCCTTCTTCAAAGACATGCCCAATCCAAAAATATACCTCTGATTTTTTCTCCTGGGGTATTGATGAAATCCAAACCATACTTGGATAGTGCCTCAAATTTTGTTATGTACTCCATGATAGAAATCCGACCTTGTCTAAAGTTAATGAATCTCCTAGTCATTGCTTCCTTCACTACCTCTGGTAGAAACTGCTGCTCAAATCTCTCTCTAAACTATGCCCAAGCGAGTAGATCCTCTTTAATCTTCATTACTAACAAGTCATACCATTCCATTGCCCTTGCTTGTAATTGACTGGATACCACCTGAATCATTTGGGCATTATTAAGACTCATGCAAGAAATATCCTCCCGTACGTCTTTATTCAGACCTGTATCTTTATGAGCTTCTTTGTTCCCTTAAAGGGTCTACCTTCTTAGCGTTCGAAGTCACTGCAAGAACGAGCAAAATCAGCACGAATCAGATGGACATTAGAAGTATCTATCTGGGCAACACGAACGATCTCTGTAATCTTCTCGGGAGTCAAAAACATCCCTCATATTCCAGATTACTGGTCGATCGTAGTGTAACTCAAGGTATGCCTTCGGCTATAATCTTATTCAGCACAATCCAAACTCTAATATTATTTTTGATATAACCAGTTAAAATCAAAAATATTCCCCAAATGATTATCCCGTAGTCATTTTATATTCCTATCCTTAATTAGATAATTAATATAACTATCTACCACACACCCAAGGGGCATGACTCTAAGTCATCCAGGTCTCAGATCGGTGATATAATGTATTATAATCTTTTGACTCTTCTCTGATACCAAACTATAATGACCCTACTGTGATTCCCATATTAGTAAAGAACATTATAAATAATGTCGTTCAATAATACGAAGAATACGGCTTATTAAGGGCGACCAAATGTGAATATATATTTAATCTAACACTGACACTCACACTTACTACTTTTAATAAATATCTGGCATGAAATTTTTGATATGTACAATCTCATTTTAAAGAAATAAACACATCAGTTTCTTAAAATCATAACAATATATCATATCAACATCAGTCACAGATCATAGGTCACAGCAGATAATATACATCATATACAGTACATACTGTGAGTCTACAAAATGTAATACTAGACTCACATAATATACGTCCAAAATAAGTTATTATCTCAAATAATACATCCCATAGAACAAGACATAAATATACTATAAGAGATAAACTAAAAGATCAAAAGGTCTATCATCTACTAGCACACCTACCCAAAAGCCTGCAAGTCCAAATACTTGAAAGTCTCGGCTTAACCCTAGTATTATAAAATAAATCGGTCAGACTATCTCTAAATATTTGAAAGGGTGAGAACAAGATATAACATAAGGTATATGGTACCATAAATATGAACTTGTTACATAAATGGTTTGACTCGGAACTTATCACAAAGTGAAAGAACATTTAAATCATGAAACATTAAAAGTCATAAAAAACAAAATAATTCATACCGATAGATTGGATTATTAATTTCGATCATAACGATCGTCCATACCGTGGAAAACAACAAATCTAATATCACTCTTTCCGATCTGACACTAAGGATCGTCCATACCACGAAACAAACCCTAACTAATCATAAGGGTTTTCTGCATCGATCAAGACGATCATAAAATACATAACACGACACAAAAGATTTTAAAAAATCCAGAAGAATACTCCTTGAGGATCTATCGGTCCCACCGAACAAAAAAGGAACACACTCTAAAGTGTCAGATACCGTCGCTATTAGTAATTACAAGAACTTAACCAAAAATCGTCTGGTGAAATTCAAGTATCTACTAGAAGGTAATATAACTGGAAAACTTGAAGTGAATTCCCTTAAGGATCTATTGGTCCCACTGAACACCAAAAGAGAATACAACTCAAAAGTATTAAATAGTTCTTAATAGCAATTAAAAGGATTAACCAAGATATCCTATACTATGCGGTGAAATTCGATTATTCGCTAATGGACTAGTAAGTTCCACTCAAACATTCTATTCAATGAGTTATACCATAATCAATGAAGAATTATTCGAAAGCTTTTAAACGAACCGATAATACTAAGCCGATTGTTAGTATTTTTCAAATTATAGAATTAAGGTTCTCAAAACATTTTTTACTTCAAAATCCAAAATCGCAAGGAAATGCCTAATGTCATAAAATTTTATAAGGGTTTAAGGTTTGAAAATAATTAAATATAAATTTTAGTACATAAAATAGTTTTCTAAAATTACTTTATATAAAATATTTCTTCCAATATCCTTTATAAAACAAATTCATAACTTGATTATAGTTTAAATTTATATAGATTTACGCTATTTGATAAAATATTACATATATCCGAATTACTCCAAAAATGCACTTGTATATAAATACTTTCTTAAATTCCATACAAAATATTTAGCTAATAAACTATATTCCAAAATATATATACAAAAGTCCTTATAGTTTATAAATCCATAATTACTCTTATCCAAATCCATATAGGCATTTAAACCTTTAAATACAAATAACTTTGTTTATATTCAAAATTCAATTTTTTATTATAAAATAATAAATAAATGTCTAAATGAAAACATTTGCACACACACACACACACTTTGAAATATTCTTTATAAATAACATAATTTTATACTTAAAAAGATTTAGAAGGAACGGTTTTGTTTAAAAATTAATTCTTTTGAAAATCCTTGTTAAAAACGCGCGATGAAATTTTAGTATTGTGCTATGGACTCTTTGTCATAATCATTACAAAACAAATTCACAAATTCATGAAACCAAAACATGGAAATAACATTGATATTGGCATGAAAAATAGTATCAAAATAAGCAATTGTGTTTAATCGATCAACCAAACAAACAGAGGTGCAAATGGGAACAAACGGAGCCCGAAATGGTGTGAGCCCAGATCATGACCGGTATACCATTCATCATGGCCGGTGCACCAGTTGGCTTGTCTGGGCTGAACCATAGGAATCGTCGGTGGTGCTCCGATCTCCCGTTGGCAGTGATTCTTTCTCTAAATTGAACCTAAACTTCAATTACACTAAATTAACTATTTTGCAAGCAACCAAACAACTTCAAATTGATGATTTATTAGATCATTTGATAAGCATTTTAGTAAACAGAGAATTGAATATCAAAAGATGCAACCAACATAAGAATTTGAGAGCAATTCAATCATAGATTCAACAAATTTACTAAATAATGATAAACTTGCACATAGAGAGTAAACTCACCTTTAAAACTTCAATTGATGTTTTAAAACTCGGATTCACTTAGGCCAATTACTTTCGGCTACAACCTAAAGCAAATTTCAGAAGTTGAAAAAGAAAAGATTATAGCTGTAGACCAAAACTAAAATTAATAAATGAATTAAACCCATTAGAAGATAGAGAAAGTTACCTAAGATTGATTTCTACACTTATTGAACAAAAGCCCTTTGTTTTGATCTTGATTTGGGTATTATTTGAGCTAGGGTTTATGGAAGCAAGAGTTTTTGGCCCTTTCTATTTTCTGGAACTAAATGAATTGAGAAAGGAAATATACTTACTTTTTATTACTTTTTCCTAACTATTCTAAATGGGCTAAGAGGGTGAGATATGGATCCAATCAGCAAAGTCTTACTAATTTTCTTTTTAAGAGAAGTGTTGCTAATTTTTAGTTTTGTTTTATCACTTATAACATACTCATTCATACCAAACAATGTTTAATAATTTATAAATTTGATCTCCCAAAATTTGATAGATGCTAATAGGTTAGAAATTATCATTTTAATCAATATTGAAGTTCTTGGTATAAATTCAATACTACTTTTACAAATACAAATTATTATCGTTTTGATAGAGACGAATTATAAATTTACAAAAATCTCATTTTAACAATAATCCCAATCTTATCGATTTATTCAAATAACAAATTTAAATAATTGGTTTAATCATATTTCAAAATTAAATTGAAATCCTCTTTAAGAAATGTAACTCATTTCTTAATTAAATCAACTATTCTCAAAACTAGATTTGATTTCACAATTAAATTTCACAAATCACAAATAAAAATTAATTATCCATAATTAAACTTAGTTAATTAGGTAATTAACAACATGGTTGTTATAAAAGTTATGAAAATAAGCTCCAATAAATCAAGATTCTTATAAAATCCTCGCTCAGTCCAAGCGAGGTTTGTGTACTAACCCCGCTCCAATCAAACTAATTTCGTACAATAACCTAGTTAGGGTCGAGGGGGGTTTGGCTTGTATAATGGACCAAGAAATTTTGTGAACCAAGAACTCCAAATTTGAACATGGTTAAGAAAAATGAAAGCACTTACGGTATGAATTGAGAGACGAAAAGAAAAAAAAGTGGAGTGTGCTAATTTTTTAAAACTGAATAGGGTGTGAAATGAGGAAAGTGTAGTTGGAATAGAACTTGCTTCCAAAAATTTTACTATTTTGATTTACTATCATGTTTTCAAAATAAGGAAATAGGAAATGAAATGTTTTGTGATTTAAGACATATGTACATAAAATAATCATTGTATTCTTTTTTAATTGTGAGTCGAGTAAGTCAAAATAAGGGGATCAATAGAATAGATGCATCTATTAACACCCCTATATTTTCTTCTTACACCGTATTTATAATAATTTTCAATTTCATTTTTACCTCTGGTGATGAATTAGATATTTTATTTCCATACCCACTTTTACTGGTTTTTTTATTGGTTGAAACTTTGGAAGATAGATTAAAATTTTCACGAAGGAGGGAAGTAGTGATTCAACGACAAACTTTAATAATCATTCAACACTGCCCCCTCTTTTATTTTTTCTTCACCTTTGCTTGGCTACTGTTATTAGGGTTTTGATAGAACAAAATTAAAAAGAAGAATGAAAAACAAACTTTAATCATTAATTGAAGAAGAGGCTACAGATTTAACGTACTACTATTTGGATCTCCTTTCCTCTCGTTTGCCAATTCCATTGCTACAGTTTGTTAAGCATTTTTTTAAGAAGAAGAAGCAGCAATAAAGAATGGAAATAGAAAGATGAAATTAAAGTATAAATGGGAAGGGGTAATTTTGGTAGTAAAAATGGAGTAAGGGTTTTTTGTTTAAAGTAACGGGGTGAGAAAAAAAATACAGGGATGTTAATAGGTGCTGCAAAGAAGTTTTTGCTAATTTGAAGATGATGATAATGTTTATTTTAACTGTCATGTTCCTCTTCTGGACATCTATTTTGTAAGGATGATGAATCATTGTTCTTCTTCAATTCTTATTCCTTGATGTTATGTATTTTGCTTGGTATATTAGGAAAATGTATTGACATATTTACTAGAAAGCTAATAAAAACCTAAAATGCTTGAAACCTGTGAGAATCCAATATGCTAGGTAGCTTTGATTGATGAAAAACCTAGTATAAAGGGTACTAAGATTTAGTTTAAAGCTAGTATGAAGCACTCAGTATTTCCATTAAAATCTAATGCGCTTAACTAATTTTTTAAAAAACTATTAAAGTGCATTGCTGAATAAAGATTTGAAAGATCGGGAAGAAATAAATATGGCTGAAGAGATGGATTTAATATAGCAAAGAAAAAAGGAATTTGTGGAATATAGTGGGTGTGAAAAAAAGGAAAAACATAGGGTGCAATATTTATTTTTTAAAAGCTAGGGTGGGAAGGAATTTTTTGGACGTTTATAGGATGAAGACATATCTTTAGAATCGTATAAACTCAGAGAAAAGATCGATATGAATAAGACATATCTTGTTAACTATGAGTGTTATATGGAATAGAATAAAGCAGAATATGTCGAAGAAAAAACCATTTCAAGGCATATAAACATTATGCTAATTGTACCAACACATACACTTATTTTACCATCACCACAATCAAGAAAAACACAAATAATAGATTGACAAAGCAAATTGTTGCATCCTACAAGAGAAAAATGGACCAAATAAATTCAACTAAAGACTTTAAAGAAAGAATAATCAAACATATACCCATATAGTTTTTCAAAATGTGAGATACCAAAATGTGAGAAGGTGGAACAACATCATTAGCCTTGCAACCACAAGAACAAAATCATTCTAAAATTCTCTAGGAACTAAAGAAAAAGTAACATAGATCAGGTAATTTCAAGAACATGCCATGTTTTCTTTGTACGATATTATTTTCTTAAGGAGCATCGGTACATGATTTGTTAAATGGATCCATCTAAAGCTGATAACTCAATAAATTTCTTAGGAGTGTGTTCTCCACCAAAATCAATCCTAAAGCCTTTGATAATATTTGAATGTAATATTTTTACAAGTACTTGAAATGCATTGTATTTCTCAAAGAAATCAAAACTATTTTTCATTGTATACATGCAATAATAGCATGTATGATCATAATAAATGAAGCATAAATAGTGGATGTTTGCACAAAAAATGGGCAAACACCTCCAAGTCGTATGAATTAGTTGATTTTAGATTGTTTCTAGTGATTTGGGTGACTTACGCAAATATATAAAAAGCAGGGACTAAACTGTAAAAGACACACAGATTTATAGTGGTTCGGCCAGAACGTGCCTACGTCCACTTTATATGTTATTCTCCTTTTCTTTTCAGATTACAAGTACAAAGCTTTGATTACAAGTAATTGAAAGTTGTTTGAAAGTACTATCCGTGCTTGAGCTCTCAAACTTGTTTGTCATTGTTGTACCCCTGCCCCTCTATTTATAAAGTGAGGCTGGGGGCAGGGGTCTTGGATGTATATAGCTGCTGATGAGCCTGGGCTGTTGCAATCTGGCTCGGCAAAGTTGGTCTGGAATGCCTTGGTCCGGTAGTATTGTGGTCCGGTAGAGCTTGGTTTAGTGGTGAATGGATGGGGCTTGGTCCGGCCATGCTTGGGTCTGGTAGTCGATGGAGGTTGTTTGGCTCGGTGGTGGTTGGTCCGGCTAGGACTTGGAGTTGAGCTGGTCCGGTAGTAGCAGGGAAGTGGATTTGGACCGGTGGAGGTTGGTCCGGTGGTAGGAGCGTGACTTGGAGTTTGGACCGGCAATAGGTTGGTTCGGTCATGGGACCGGATCGGTGTTGGATGGAGAGGCTTTGGACCGGTGACGGTGGTTTGGTCCGGCCTAGGTTGATTCGGTGGTGAGTGGACCGGCATAGGTTAGAGCGGTGGAGGTTGGTTTGGCATAGGTTGGAGCGGTGAGGGTTATTCTTGTTCGGCGAAGGCACGCCCAACATTTGCCCCCCAAAGTGGGGAACATGCTGCATGTGTTGCGCTTTGTTTTCCCGCAGTTGAGGTAGCTTCGTTTGGTCCTGGGTGTGCCGAACCAGTTGGTCCGGTCGATATGTTTCGCCTATAAATAGGGGCTTCAGGTTACTGTTATCCTTTATCGTTTTGAGATAGCCGAATCAACCTGAGTACCGAATCAATCTGAGTACCGAATCAACCGAGTACCGAACCAGGTATGTTTTCTTTTGCCGAATGAGCTTGTGCTAGTAGTACCGAATGAACTTGAAAACCTTCAACACCGAATGAACTCAAAGACCATCAATACCGAATGAACTCAAAGGCCATCGATACCGAATGAACTTGAAAACTTTCAACACCGAATGAATTCGGGAGTGTTTAAATGCCGAATGGTTCTTATGTTTGAACTATTGATTGAACTCTGGGACCCTGAATGCTTAATGAATCTCTAGCTTTTCATGTTTCGACCTACGAATGATACTCTAGATTGTACATACTTGCTTTTTTATATTTTCATACTCCTTATTCTAATAACATACTTTTGCTTTTGTGTTTGCAGATAAATGTCTCACAAAGTGGAAACCCGATCAGAAAAGAAAAAATCTACGGACAGAGGTGAGTCTTCCGCTGTGCCCCCAGTCCAGCCGGGACCAGCGCGACATGGACCTGCCCCGAGGTCATTAGTGGACGGATATGGCCCTCAGGAGCTTCTGAACTCTCCTCCCGATTGCTTTCCAAGCTCCCTCAAAGAAGGGCAACTTGATGTCATCGCTCGCTCCTTTGGGATTGACAGGGGGAGTATGCTGTTGCCGGGAGATGGTGTGATGCCGTATGATCCTCCTGAAGGATATTTCGCTTACAGCCGATACCATTGTATGTGTGGGGCCATTCCCCCAATCAATGCCTAGATAGTCAGCTTTCTTACCTATTTGAAGGTGGCTCCATTCCAACTTCAGCCCAATTCCTATGTTATCCTGGTGTGCTTGTTCATCATTTTTCAGAGGAAATATGGGCGTCCCCCTTCCAACCGGGAGATTCGGTATTTGTACAACTTGAGAGGCTATAAGAAGGGGTCTCCATACATCAGCTTGGAAGCGGCCATGCCTTTCAAGACGGTCTTGGATTTGTATTCGAAGCTCAGTATGTTCAAGAAAGAATGGTTCTTTATCAAGGACGACTCTGTTTCCTTCCGTCTTTTCACTTCCGGCTATAAGTTGAACTTCATTTATATTTTCCTTGTTTCGACCGCAATGCTTCTTCTTATATTCTTTTATTTCTTGCTAGCAACAGGTGGCTTTGCGGTCGTGGAGAATGATTCCTTGGCTCAGATGGCTGCGGAAATAAAGGCCATTTCGGGACGGGATAGGTCGGCTTCTTACCTGATCAGGAATGCCACTCTCCTGGAGTACAGCTTAATTCTGCCACGTCAATCTGTGGTTAAGCAGAGGGATACAGCCGAGGAGAGGGCTGCCAAAGCTAAAAACGGGGCTACTGCGAAGAGTAGTAAGAGAAGACCATTCTCGGTACCTCCAGTCGTCGGGGGGAAGAAGCTTAAGAAATCTGATGGACCCTCTCCCAGCACATGCCCAGATGCTCCGAAGGAGGAAAGTGGAGAGGAGGAAAGAGGCGAGGAGGAAAGCGGAGGCGATGGAGAAGGTGATGGTGGTAACGGTGGCGAAGGTCAGGGTAGTAGTGGCGTTGGTGCCCTGACCTCTGGGCAAGCGGGTGAGATTCAAGAGTGGACGGATGATGCTTTCCGCCAAGCCTTTGAGGGGTTGGGGGAAGGGCCGGCCTTGGTGGAGAAGTCGAAGAAGTCTGATAAGGCCGGGATTGGTGCCAGTCTATCTTCTGAGAGTATTTTAGCTAAGGCAACTTCGGCGGTTCAAGGTGAATTCTTAACTCCTTCTTTTAACTTCATATGTTTCTTGAATCATAGTTTCATGCATGCTTGTAACACTTGGTTTTTATTCCAGGAACGGGTAAGGTGGCCAAGACATCGGATATTCGGCACCGCCTTGAACAGTATAAGCTACTCAAAGCTTCTGCCAAACCAAAGCCATCAACTAGCCGTCCCGGAGATGTGGTTAGCTATCGCCCTCTTCTCGGAGTTGTTGAGGAAGATATGCAAAAGAGGAAGAGGGGGCGATCTTCGTTTGAACCTTCACCTGGCCCTCAGCCTCCAGTCCGGCCTATCCATGATATTACTGAGGAAGATACTGAGTTTATTCCTTCCCCACATCCGTCCGAAAATCCAACCGTCACCCCGATAGACCACAGTGGTTTGGTTCGCAACCCATTTGCCGGTCACCCGGATCTGGACCCGAGTTTTCAGGACATCTCTTTTGACGAGGCCACGGGTGAGCATCTTCTTCCCCGCAATCCCATGGTACAGGTGTTTGATGAGGCTAAGTCCTTAGACCTCGATTTGCTTACTACTCGGATTGTGACCATGGGGAATGAGGCCAAGGCAAACATCGATTGGGTGGCTGAAGAGACCAAGAGGCTAATGGAGCATCACGCTCGACTGGCCAAGGCTGGGGAGGAAATCGGAAGTGCTAACATTCGGTTGCAGCTAAAGGTTTCTAATCAGACCAAACTGCTTGCCGATCAGGCTATCCAGATATCCCAGCATGAGGCAGCCTCCAGACGACTAAAGAAAACCATGGAAGAGGCTAGCAAGGCTGAGTTGCGAAAAATGGAGGCTGCTTGCAAAGAACGAATTGATATGGCCATCGCAACGGTGGATGTGGTTCGGAGAGCGGATCTTGAGCAGGTAGAAGAGTTATCTGGGAGGCTTGAGGCCGTAGAGTTTGCTTAGGCCAAGCTGAAGGAGGAGATGGAAGTGATGCGGAAATCCCTTCAGGCTGACTGCTCTAGATACCGATTGGAGAGAGATGCTGCTGTCGCGCGGCTGACGGCTTCTGAGGCCCGGATAAAAGAGTTTGAGGAGAACGAGGGGATGATGGATGAGATGCTCCAGGACATGTATTTCCGAACTTGGAGGCAGGGCAACCTGTCCTGGATGGACGACTATCCCCGGGTGATGGCTAGAATATATCTTTGGGCTTTGGAGGAAGCTAAGGCCGATGCGGATAAGGAAGGTGGTGCGGCTTTCAGGATGGATGTGGTTACGACCCAATTCACTAAGGAAGAGAAGGTGGCGGTTAAGGAGGGGATGCGGCTGCTTGCTGCGGATGAGGTAGGCGTGCAGCTAGATGATGATGATCAGGGAGTAGACGCTGGTAAGTCTTCCTTTTTAGTCTTTTCATGATTTGATTGTTTATCTTTCGTGACTACTGATGGATTCTCTTCTGAATTGGGCAGGCGGGACCTCTGGAGTTCATGCGAGGAGTTCTGACCCTGCAGTTAAGTAGATCCGGATGGCGGGCAGGATAGAGGCGGAGCCCCGATGTAGTTGACTTATTTATTTGGTCTGTTTGACATTCCTGTATATACTAGTCCCAAACATTATTGTATTTCCAGGCTGTAATTATGTCATTGCAACGAACGTCTTTATGTAATTTTATAACATAAGCAGATTCTGTCATGTTCGAATATGGTTATTATTTTGATGTGTTGCATAAGAAATACAGCTGCGTGTTTATGCATGTGATTTAATCGTATTTTACGCTAAGTTTATGCTCAAAATATTATTTCATGTCTTGCAATGTCAATATGATGCGTGAATAAATTAAAGCTACATATTTGTATACAAGAGAAGAAAGTACCGCCCTTCGTGTTTTAGTTGTAGAGGGCTGCTTTGAATGTCTTGTGCGACTGAGTATGGAATGTAGCTGAGTGTTCCGTCATCCGAATGTGAGTTCATATTTCCACCAGCGAGAGTTCCCCAATTTTGTGACCTGTACTTTAGGGACTGTTATATAGGATAGGAGAAAAGTTTTTAAATGAAATGGAAATATGAGAAACAGTGAAATTTCAAATCACGGAAGGCCGTCGATATGCTTAAGTTCGTGGCAAACGGGTTTTGTAGTCACTTTCCCTAGCTGTGGGTCTTGGAGACATTTGTCATCCATCTTACGTCTCCACGGGGAGTTTATCTTTTTTACCATAGCCGCACTTAAGACATATCGGAGCCAAGATCGCGCATAGTAACTACCCGAGCCATTATGTCCCGTAATCGTGGGTGTTATTCGATTTACTGTGGCCGGCTAGCGTGGGTGCCGATCGTCAATCGTGAACTACCCCTGGCTGGCCACACCTTATGTTGGGGCTTAAAGTAGGTTCACGGTTGCCGGCGAGCCGAACGCCGTAATGAGCTGCCATCGGCTATAGTCGGCCTTCTTGATGGCTTATAATCGGCTCATTACAGTTGGCTTTGAGGGCAGTCGCGAGCAATGAGTTAACCCGCAGCAGAGGGATGCTGGAGCAAAAGTGTCTCATTGGCAAGTGCATAGATTCGCATAGTACCTGTTGGGTCTTGTCCAGGTGAGGTTGCGTCGTGAAGTGTCCAGAGTGGAAATGTCGTTATACATGATTTTGTTCAATAGCAAAGGATAAAGCTTAACAAGCAGCCAAGATATAAAGGAACAAGTTAAAAAGAGGCAAGATTTTTAAAGTGGTTCGGCACGAAAATGCCTACGTCCACTGATTCTCTTTGTTAATTCACTTCATATGGGCAGTACAAGTTAAGAAAAGTATCGACGGAGGTGTTGGATGTTCCATGCCCTCTGGAACACCTCTTCGTCCACTGTTGACAAAATATAAGCTCCGTTGTGGAGATCTTTATGAATTACATAGGGTCTGTCCCAGATTGGATCTAGCGCTCTGGGGCGCGGGAAGATCCGCTTGAGGACAAGATCTCCTTCTTGTAAGCTGCGGTGCTTTTTTTGCTTGTGAGCTGCTGCTTTGAGTGCTGCATCATTTCTTCTCTCCTCAATTAGATCCAAAGACATGTGGAGGAGTTCTTCATTCTCTTCTGGGTTGTAGTGGATCCTACGGTGGGAAGGCACTACAGTTTCAACTGGGAGCATAGCCTCCGATCCGTATGCCAAAGAGAAAGGAGTATGCCCTGTTAATGTTCTGTAAGATGTGCGGTAGGCCCAAAGTGCCGTAGGAAGTTCATCCACCCAAGCGCCTTTTGACTTTTCAAGTTTCTTCTTGATTAGGGTTTTGAGGATTTTGTTGACAGCTTCGACTTGTCCGTTTGCCTGGGGGTAAGCCACAGATGAGAAGCTTTTGTGAATTCCGTGCTCTTGGCACCAGTCGGTGAATTCCTCGCTGTCAAATTGAAGTCCATTGTCCTATATGATTTTGAGTGGAACCCCGTACCTGCATAAAACATTTTTGATCAAGAAGTTAATAACTTTTGCCGAAGATATTTTATTTAGAGGCTCCGCTTCCACCCATTTGGTGAAATAGTCAACTGCCACTATGGCATATTTGGCTCCGCCTCGACCCATTGGCAGTTCGCCAATCAAGTCAATTCCCCATATTGCAAAGGGCCAAGGGCTGGTCATTTGAGTAATCTCATTTGTGGGCAGTCGAGGAATCTTAGCAAATTTTTGACATCTGTTGCATTTTTTGACGAAGTCCAAGGCGTCTTTGTTTAAAGTGGGCCGGTAATACCCGTATCGGAGTGTTTTCTTGGCTAGAGTCTGCCCTCCGGTGTGATCTCCACAACTTCCTTGATGGATGTTGGACAAGACTTCCCTAGCTTCCCTTCCAGCGATACACCTTAATAAGGGATTAGAGAAGCCGCGCCGATAGAGGATGCCTTCTTGTAGTGTGTAGCGGGAAGCTTTCCTTAAGATTTTCTTAGCTTCGTTACGCTCGTCGGGCAGTGTGCCATCTTGTAAATATTTCCGGATAGGAGTCGTCCAAGTTTCCTCTTCGATTGCAGCTATCATATTCATTGTCTCGTAACTCGGGGCTAGTTGCTGTGAGATGGTTATTGTTCGGGAAGCGGTGTCGTCCTTCATGCTAGCTTGCTTTGCCAGTTCGTCGGCCTCTTAATTCTCTTCTCGAGGAATGTGTTTGATTAAATAGTGATCCAATTGATTGAGCAACAGCTTGGTCTTCTTTGGGTATGCTGTGAGTCGTTCTCCTCGAGTCTGGAATTCTCCTAGTATTTGATTTACAATAAGTTGAGAATCACTATGAAGACATAAACAACCGACTCCAATCTCCAGGGCAAGTTCTAATCCGGCTATCACTGCTTCGTATTCTACGTCATTATTGGTGGCAGCGAATTCCAGCCTTAGGGCGTAGTGCAGCTTTCTTCCCCTGGGGGTGATTATCACAACACCTGCCCCTGAGCCTTGTTCATTTGATGCTCCATCTACGAAGAGATTCCACTTGATATCTTCTGCTATTTCAGATTGCCCCTTACCTTCGTTAGTAGTGAATTCGGCAATGAAATCAGCTATGGCTTTCCCCTTGATAGCGGTGCGAGGATGGTAGGTGATATCATATTGACTCATTTCAATGCACCACTTAAGTAGTCGTCCAGAAGTGTCGGGGCGATGGAGTACTTGCCTTAGCGGTTGATCGGTTAAAACTTTGATGGAATGAGATTGGAAATAGTGTCGCAGTTTCCGTGACGTGATTAGCAAACAGTATGCTAGCTTTTCAAGTTTAGGGTAACTTGCTTCTGTCCCTGTAAATCTCTTGCTTACAAAGTATACGGGCCGCTGCGCGCGGTCGTCTTCTCTCACCAAAGCGGCGCTTAAAGCATGGGACGATACCGCAAGGTATAGGTATAGTTCCTTGCCTTCATTCGGAGTTGAGAGTACTGGTGGTCTCTGGAGGTGTTCGATTAATTTAAGGAATGTCGTCGAGCATTCATCAGTCCATTCGAACTTTCCTTTGTCTTTCTTTAGAGCTTCAAAGAAAGGGATGCATTTGTCGGTTGCTTTAGAGATGAACCTGCTTAGGGAGGCCACTTTTCCATTTAGGCTTTGCATCTCTCTTCGAGTGGATAGTATCTTGATATCTTGCAAAGCTCGAACTTGTTCGGGGTTTGCTTCAATCCCCCTGGCATGGACGATGAATCCCAAGAACTTTCCCGACGATACTCCGAAGGAGCATTTTAGAGGGTTCAGCTTCATTCCATATTGGCGAAGTACTTGAAACATCTCGTCCAGGTGGTTTATATGATCGTTGGCTTTCCTCGATTTTACCAGCATGTTATCCACATAAACTTCCATAGTTCGTCCTATTAGTTCTGCAAACATCTTGTTGACGAGGCGCTGATAAGTAGCTCCGGCGTTTTTAAGTCCAAAAGGCATTACTCTGTAACAGTACAATCCTCGGTCAGTGATGAAACTAGTGTGGTCTTGATCGGGGGCGTGCATAGGGATCTGGTTATATCCTGAGTATGCGTCCATAAAGGATAAGAGTTCGTGTCCGGCTGTGCTGTCCACGAGCTGATCGATTCGGGGGAGCGGGAAGCAGTCCTTCGGACAAGCGTCATTTAAGTTGGAGAAGTCGATGCATGTTCGCCACTTCCCATTAGCCTTTTTTACCAGTACCGGGTTGGCGATCCATTCTGGGTAGATGGCTTCTCGTATGAAGTTATTGGCAAGTAGGTTCTTTACTTCTTCCTCGAGAGCTGCTGATCGTTCTACCCCCATGCTTCTCTTTTTCTGCTTTACTGGCACCTTGGTGGGATCGATGTTCAGCACGTGGCATGCTACGTATGGGGAGATTCCTATCATGTCGGCGTGTGTCCATGCAAATACATCCATGTTGTGGTGAAGAAAATCAATGAGTTGATCCTTTAATTCTTCTTTTAGTTGAGATCCGATTTTCAATAGTCTACTTGAGTCATGTTTGTCTACAGCTACGAATTCCATAGCCTCTGCAGGCTCGGCGGTGGCCTCCTCCTCTTTGTCCCTGGGGTCTAATTAATTGAAAGGATCACTGGTATATCGAAGAGGAGGGGCTTTCTTTAGTTGCTATGCTTCCAAGCTTTTCATGCAGAGAGTAGTCTCTGCATTTTTTCCTTTATCTTTTCTGCGGTTATTGCGAAGTTCAGTTACAAGAAGTCTCGAGCAGCGTCTTGATCTCCCTCTATTTCTCCTGTTCCGTTATCTGTTGGAAATTTCATCTTCAGGCACCATGGGGCATCTGTTGGACAATTTCATCTTCCCAAAAAGGCGTTGTAGGCCGAGTGGTTCTCTATTAGTACAAACGTTTGTTTTCGCACAACGGAGCGGGGATGACTTCCTATTTCAACAAAAAGGTCCGGTTGCCCGAGGGGCATCTTCGCGTCTCCAGTGAAACCATGTAGTGGTTTGTTGCAGGGAGACACATCCTTCATTGACAGCTTCATTTTGTCGAAAGCATGCTTGAATAGGATATTCACCGAGCTTCCAGTGTCTACTAAAATTCGAAAAACTTTGGCTGGACCGAACCAGGCAGAGATGACCATAGGATCCATGTGTGGGTACTGTCTTCCCTCTAGATCACGCCTACTGAATGTGATGTCGTCATTCTCTTTCCGTTTCGGGTGGCGTTGTTCGTCGACGGAAATTCTATCGATTTAGAAAACCGTCGAACAAATTGAAATTAAAAATAACCGCAAGCGCACGGTGTACGAATGTAGCACGCGGCGAATACGGGTCGATCCGCAGGGAATTGTTAGAGTTTAAAAATCTATTCAATCAAATTAGACCAAATGGAGGAGAAGTTGTTAACTAGAAATAAAATGAAGCTAAAGCTAGAGTTAAAGTTTGATTTAAGAACTATTGAACTAGAGAACAATTTAGGGATAAATCCACTCCCATATTTTTGTAAATCAACAAATAATAATTTATGATCTCTAGTTTTGACATTAAGTGAAATATTGTTGTATTTATCATAAGTATGGTTTGTTTATGTTATTAATTAACATAACTCAAACCATCAAACTATAATACAACACATAAACCACTTATCTATTCTAATGAAAATGAAGCCAAAGCAAAAGATAATTTAAGTATGATCTATTTACTATTGTAATTAGTAACATAGATCATCAAATTTCATTTTTACTTTCATTTCAAAAAATGGATTAGCAAATGATGATGCAAATTGTGTTTATGTTGAATAAGAATAGCTCATTTGCATAAACAATATAAGCTATCAAACTCACTTGTATAAACTTGCATCAAAACTTACTTCATGAAGCATAGACCAAAAGAGATCATAAATCATAAAATGTTGATATTACATAAAGTTAGAGAGCTTCATCGCCCCTAAATTGAAGGAGTTTAGCTACTCATTTGTGGCATTAAAGCAACACATGTAAGTTTCAACATTAAAAAGAAAAGAGAATAGAAAATAAGCAAAGAAAGCAAAGAGATTAGCTACTAACTACTTGCATAAATGTAAATCTAAGCTATGAGCATAAAGAGAAAGAGAGCATAAAAATAAACATTAACAATAAAATAAAGAAAAACATGTAGAAAAGAGAGAAGAAAGAGGCTTGAAAGCCATTTTTATTTCATAGAACATTGAGCTTACACTTGATTTCTTAATTTCCTAAGTAAATGAAAGAGTAGAAGATGATCTTCATGTACATAAGAGGGCTATTTATACATGCATAAAACCCTAATTCTCATTTTAGGGAGCTTCCCAAAATACCCTTGAGGTGGTGTAGCCTCCAAGTAATCATTAACATTCACTAATCCCCCACTTAATATGTACATGAAGCTTTAAGTCCTTTTAGCATGTGCTTAGCTTCTAATTGGAAGTTAGGTAAGTGGGTGGGGTCCTCCATGATCTTGAACTTGAATTATTTCCTCTTCATTCCTTTGTATTTCCTTGTGAATGCATGTATCTTTCATATAAGCCTCTTCCATATGCATCCAAATTCCTATAAAAATAATCAAAAAATGTCCAAGTAAAAATTCTTACATTGACACATGCACAAAAATGACCGTTTTGCCCTTGAATGATGATGAAAATATGATGGTTTGGAAATAATTGAATTTTGGTTTTAAACATGTTAAAATGCCCAAATATGATGATTATTTAAATAAAAAGAGATAAAATATGGATGTAAATATATGCACTAATACGTGCACATCAGGCGTTCTTCCATAACATAATTAACGTAGCCTTCATCGTTTCTAAGTGACTTACTGTATCTTTCCATCTCTGCCCAGCTTCTGTCGGCGATGTGTGGTCCTTCTGATATGGTATGGACCACTATCTTCTCTTGACTAGAGCCGCTGGTATTGCGATTTCCTCCGCCTACTTCTGGGAGGGGTAGCCCTGGGTTTTCATTGGTGGGAGCTGGAGTCCTGTTCTGGCTTTTTACATAGCGTTCCAGTCTACTCCTTCTAATTTGTTCTTCAATCAAGTCCCGGAGATGGTGGCATTCATTGGTGTCATGTCCATGTGATTCGTGGAAGCGGCAGAACTTTCCAGACTTGAGTGCGTTATCTGACTCCTTCTTGTGCGGGGGGTGCTTGTATCTAACTTCGTCTTGAGTGGCTAGGAAGATGTTTTCGATTGTTTCATTCAAAGAAGTGTAGGAGTCAAATCTTGGTCCTGGCCGATATAAGCGCTTTTCTCCCTTCTTGCCCCCAGCATTGTCTCTAGAGTCACTTCTCCGAACATCCTTTGCTGCAGCGGGAACCTTGTCTGGAACTGTCTTAGCCTGTTGCCCTGACTGCCTCTCAGTGGCAGCGTCTTCAAGTCTCATATACTTTCCAGCTTCATGGAAGAAATCAGGTAAAGTAGCTGGTTTTTCCTTGGTTAGTCTTCTAGCAAATTTAGTATCCGGATGTACGCCACTGCAGAGGGCCATTAGGATAAGTTTCTCGTCTGCATCTTGGACTGCGGCCGCTGCGGCGTTGAATCGGGTTAGATATTGTTGCATTGTCTCTCCGGGTTTCTGTTTGATATTAGATAAGGAATAAGCGTCCTTGGGTTGTTCCACATGAATGCGGAACTGGCTGATGAACTTTTCCTTCAACATTTCCCATGAGCTGATGGACCCTTGGGGTAGGTGGCAGAACCAGGAGGTAGTTAGATCTGCCAAGAAAAGGGGGAAGCATTTACACAATACTCCCTCCGTTGCTCCGCTCATGAGCATATGCTGGGTGTATCTCTGTAAGTGTACGATGGGGTCATAGGTTCCCTTGTAAGGTTCCATTGTTGGCATTTTCCATTCCCGGGGGGTGATGGCAGTTTCGATATTGCGGGTGAAGGGGCTGGTTACCCAAGCACCTATCCCCCGATCCCTTTGCTCCCGTTGGACGCACTCTCTGAACAATCGCGCCATCCTTTCATCAGAACTTGGAGCGGATAGAAATGAGTTTGGTTCTTCCCCGCGGGACTGATTCCGTCCAGACGACCTGTAAGGATGGTATCGTTTATCACTCCTGACATTCTCCAATGGCTGCCTCTGGTCTTCTGGGGGCATGCTGGGGTCAGCCACAGTTGGCCCTTGCCTTGATTTTCCCCTGTTGGGTTCTATTCTCAGCACTTCCTCGGGTCCAACTTCGGGCTGGACTCCTGCTCGGCCCCGTCTGCTGGTGTTTCCATGGTTAGGTAGCATGACAGGCTTAGCTACATCCGCCCCCTGCCTGGTACCTCCCCTGTTGGGTTCAGTTCCAAGTGTTTCCTCGGGTCGTAATTCGGGCTGAGTCCGGGCTCGGCTCCTACCATTGATGTTTCTGTTGTTAACCTCTTCGAAGAAGAAAGACCTTTGTCGTCTCCCAGATCCTCTAGACCGGGACTCACCCCATGATTCAGTGTTACGGTTGGATTCTTCAGCATCCCTTAAGCATGACATGAGTTGGTCCACCAAGGCTTCTTGTTGAGATGCGAAGCGGTTAGTTACTTCAGCCACAATCCTGTCTAGATCCGTCCTTGTAATTGGTTGTTCCGTAGCAGGGGCTGTCGGACTTGCCTGATTTTCGTTTGCTGTTGGAACCGGACTATTGTCTTGGTCTCTGATCGTTGGATCTGGGATACTGCCAGTTGCGATGTTCTTTCCTTTGTTAGCATCTTTCTTCCGTCTGGGAGGCATGTTTTCCAAGCAATGAACGATGCTGATAGAAAAAGAATTGAGTGGGAGAAGCTGAGGCTTCGAGCTCCTGACTCTCAGTGAAAGCACAAAAAATGTTTGCACAAAAAATGGGCAAACACCTCCAAGTCGTATGAATTAGTTGATTTTAGATTGTTTCTAGTGATTTGGGTGACTTACGCAAATATATAAAAAGCAGGGACTAAACTGTAAAAGACACACGGATTTATAGTGATTCGGCCAGAACGTGCCTACGTCCACTTTATATGTTATTCTCCTTTTCTCTTCAGATTACAAGTACAAAGCTTTGATTACAAGTAATTGAAAGTTGTTTGAAAGTTCTATCCGTGCTTGAGCTGTCAAATTTGTCTGCCATTGTTGTACCCATGCCCCTCTATTTATAGAGTGAGACTGGGGGCAGGGGTCTTGGATGTATATAGCTACTGACGGGACTGGGCTGTTGCAATCTGGCCCGGCAAAGTTGGTCCGGAATGCCTTGGTCCGTTAGTATTGTGGTCCGGTAGAGCTTGGTTTGGTGGTGAATGGATGGGGCTTGGTCCGGCCATGCTTGGGTCCGGTAGTCGATGCAGGTTGTTTGGCTCGGTGGTGGTTGGTCCGGCTAGGACTTGGAGTTGAGCTGGTCCGGTAGTAGCAGGGAAGTGGATTTGGACCGGTGGAGGTTGGTCCGGTGGTAGGAGCGTGACTTGGAGTTTGGACCGGCAGTAGGTTGGTTCGGTCATGGGACCGGATCGGTGTTGGATGGAGAGGCTTTGGACCGGTGACGGTGGTTTGGTCCGGCCTAGGTTGATTCGGTGGTGAGTGGACCGGCATAGGTTAGAGCGGTGGAGGTTGGTTCGGCATAGGTTGGAGCGGTGAGGGTTATTCTGGTTCGGCGAAGGCACGCCCAACAGTGGACCTCTTTTCGCAGAAACAGGGGAGATTCCCCTATTGTAGAATGAATCGAATCAAATGTAGTAAAAGAAACATAATTACTGCTATTAATTTGTAAAATAATTTTCTTTTTTTAATTTTACATCCACTACAGTCGAAAATGTCACGGATTTGCAAATTTTCTAATCTTCCCTTAGACGTTGAAAATCTTCGAATGAGAAGATGAAATGTGATTGAGATAAGAATGACGTAAAAGAAGGATATAAACAAATATAGAATAAATCTCTACTACTAGTAACACTATCCAAAACTTTAATTCAATGAAAATTTAAGTCCCCTCACCCTATGGCTTATCAAGACTATGGATCTTAAAACGTAAGAAAAAAAGTAAATGTTAATATATTACCATAATCACATAGCTGGCTGAGTTTTGGAATATGATAGACGTTATGAGGAGACAAATTAGAGATGACAATGGAACCAGCTCCTATTGAGGACATAGGAGTGTTATCAACAATCATAGTAAAAATAAAAGATAAGAATAAGGAAAATCCTTTAGGAATGGAAAAGGAATTCCAATTAGAATTGGAAGTGCAATTCCAATCAAAAAAACCAGACTCATATTCCAAGAAAAGAGAATAGGAATAAGGAGATTCCTATAGGATTGAAAGGGTAATTCCAATCAAGATTCATTACTATCATTGCTGAAAGACTAGCACCAATCAGAGAAGAACTAGAAACATGAATCTTAAATAGGAACAACCGTCATAAACTATTTTGCAAGCAAGTCCAGTAGCATTTTTGCGGGAGCTGAGTGACTCAGATCTGAAGGCTTTAAATCCAAGTTGAGTCATGCATGATGACTATGGTTTTTGAAGAAACAAGAAAGGGGATGTGTGACAATCTGAAATTTTTAGATATTTGAAATTGGAATATTTAATTTATTTTAAATATTTGGAAGTTGGTTTAACTTGAATTTCAAATATAATTCGGCAATTAAACTATTGAATTTAATAATTAGAGATTGGGTAAAATAATAAATCATGAGTTTTAAGGTGGTTAAAAATATTTCAATGGCATATAAAGTTTATATTGATTATACTGGAGATAGTAGAAGTGTTAAATTTGAGTTTGAGAGTGTTTTATTCAGTTTTGAATTTATATCGTTTAAATTAATATTTAAAAATAGCCATCCGAGGTACAGTCTCGGAATTTGACGAAACCAGTTCCATTGGATCTGTAATATTGTATTATTATCGAATTTCAATTTTCGTAGTGTTTAGAGTGATCGTTTGGCCATACCGTAGATAAATGCATTGAAATTTATATCGAAAATTTAATATAATAATTGGGTCTAAAAAGCTATGTTCTCCATACGATCAATTTAGGTCTCAGACCTTTTCCATTATGTTTGGAACAAGGGTTTAATATTATAAACGCCTAGCGGCACGCCTCGATGGGTGATCGAAATTACGAGTTGCGATAATCGAGACGATTTAAATTTGAATATAAATAATATAATTAAAATGCTGTAGCGAACAGACATGTAGTGAATTTTA
Source organism: Allium cepa (assembly GCA_030765085.1). NCBI lineage: Eukaryota > Viridiplantae > Streptophyta > Magnoliopsida > Asparagales > Amaryllidaceae > Allium > Allium cepa. The sequence continues at coordinate 947,916,509 of CM060934.1, read as the reverse complement.
AACGCGTGTCCTTCTAATTTTAACACGCGTCTCCTTCTTTCTGTTCCAAATCATGACCGAGCCCTTCAGAAGGAATTGAAATTCAATTGCCTTTCTTCGTTCGTTCTCACTTTTCTCCCTTTTTAAAATTTCCAGATCGAACTCAAAAAAAGCAGAAAGGCGACTGCTCGAATTTCAAATCTTTCCCAAATCGTAAATCAAAACCAAAGCCGCGTTCTAATTGAACGCAGGTCATCTATTTTGAACTCGAGCTAGGGGATTCACGAACCATTTCTTAGTCGCGACGTTGTCGCGATCGCCATGGCTGAGGGAAGCGCGATCGAAGGAGGCGTCGCAATGTGAAGATTGGCAACGGCGATGTGAAGGAGATGGGTTCGTTCGATTAGATTGGGGAGGTCGCGACTCGAGGTGCTGGAGAACTTAAGCTAGGGTTTGGGTATGGTTCTGCTTCCTCTTTGCTATGCGTATTGTTTTAAAAAAATACAAATAATATAAAATTTTGCAGAAGATATAAAATTGATTTTTATTTAAATTTATTATATATAAATATATAAGTGGGTAAACAGAAAGTTATTTTTTACTGTAGTTTAATTTTTAGTTTGAAGTCGGCATATATATATATGTATGTATGTATATACAGTAGGGAAATATGAACACCTATATATATGTAAATATACACATAAATATTTTGATAATATAGGTAAAACAGGAAAAAAAATATAGTTAAAAAAATATAAATAAAATAGGGATTTTCAAAATGTTGAAAGTTTATATAAATTATATTTTTGAAATCTATGAATTATTTATTAATTAAAATTTTCAAATGGAAAATTAATTGATGGATTAATTTAAATTTAATAAACTATATAATGTTTATACAAGGTCAAAATCTGAAGGATGCAAGATGGGTTGGGTCGGATTGCAAAACAAAAATCAAAGGTGAGTTAATCTCACTCACATTCGAATACTGGTTAATTTTAATAGTTAAAATTTAAATTATTGGTTGATTGCTTGAATTGATGTGATATTATATATAGTAGTATATATATATATATATTGGAGTGATTGATTTCCCGTATTTTATAGCGAATGAGACCCTATGCGCCCCGCATAATAGCGGATGACCCTTTATACCGCAATATCCCGCCTTGAAGCGGGATTGGTATTTTAAATTATTGTGCTAATATTTGTGGATGCAGAGAAATAGGTTGGAGGAATCCAACTGGATTCCTCAAAATATTTAGATTTGTTTTAATATTCTGTGATATGATTTGATAATCTGAGATAGACTATATTGGTAATTGAAATATTGGATGTTATGGTTTAATTGAATATATTTGGATATACTGAGTTATCAAAAATATAGAGATTGGATTTGTGAAGGGAAAATAAAAGAGAGAATTTTTAAGTAAAATACTTATAGACAATTTGAATAAATTAAAGAATGAATTGGAAAAGAATAAAAGATGATTTTTAAATTCTAATAAATAAATTCTGAGCATGGGAAAGGAGATTTTTGAACAAAAGGGGAAACAATGAATTTTAAAAGTTAAGTGATATTACTTAAAGGAATAAAGAATTTATTTTAAAATTCAAGGTTTAAATTTATTGGAAAGGATAAAGAAGGAATTTGAAAAACTATGAGCTTCGTATTTTCAGTTAAATAAGATTTTAAATCATAATTAGGAAGTAAAATCTGAAGTTAATGGGTTTTGAAATAAATTGAGTAAGTTAAGGAATTTATTTTAAAATGGAGTAAATTTGGAAATTGATTTGGAAATTGATAAATTGTTTGCAACTGTGATTAAAAGGAGTATGAGACTATGGAAATTTATAAACTGGGTTTATAAAGTGAAATAAGATATCAATGGATATTTGGAAGTATAAATTCACGATGAAAATTTATAAAGGAATGGATAATTTGTTTTAAAAAAATAATTTGTTTTTTATTTTTAAAAGATATGGAAGGAAAGTGTATTTTCCTGAAAGCCAAGAACATTCTCAGAACGAATTTTTAAGTATAAATTAAAGGTTTAAAAATTGTTTTAAAAGAATGTTATTTGAGAAATTGTTATTTAAGTTGTTTAGAATTTTAAAAATAAATATTTATTAAATTAGTTATTGTAGTAATTATTTTTAAAGGTTTATTTGGTATTATGATTTAAAAGATAAATATTAATATTTATATTTTATAAAGTAGTTTTATTTTTAAAGATAGTTGGCTTAAGTTTTATGGGGAAAACTTGTATAGAATTTCATAACTTTTATTTTAAGATTTGTTTTGGTTTAAAATTTAACATGAGAAATTATTATAAAATTCATAACTAGTATTTTAAATAAAGTGTCTAAAATAGTTTTTATGTTAAAGTGTTTTAAAGTATATATTGTTGAATAAATTGTTTAAGTAGTTTTAATTTAAATGTTTTAAAACTATATTTTTAGAATAAAGTGTTTTAAATTATTTTAAAATCTAAAGTATTTGGACTTGGTATTTTCAGTGGAAACAAATAATATTTGGAAAATTTATTCCGCAAGAGAAAAAGGATTTGAAAACTGTTTCAAAGGGTGGAAGTGTAGAAAATATTTTATGGAGATATTTCGAAATAAAAAATTTGGAAAATTATTTAAAGTCCGATGGTTATTCGTAAATGTTATTTGATAGTTAAATAACCAACTATCAACGTTGGCTAATGCGTTGATCGTTTCGAAGAGACCGAGATCGGGATTAATTTGCCAAAAACAACTTCGATCCGTTTTGAACGTTTTCATATGGAAGACAAGGGCTTGGAATCAAAGATGGAGCAGTGAAGTGCAAGGGCTAATCGCTACTAATCCTGAGGGTGATTTCAAAATGGATGTAGTAGGAGTAGTGCCTTCGGTTCCGTTCGAACCCGGAACGGGCTTGTATGGGCGAATGCTTTCAGAACATCGCTAGGAGGACGATGAGTAGTCTAAGTGAATTGTGTGCTAAAAAGGTAATGCATAACCTCGAGCTTCATTAACCGGGAATGGCTAAAATAGGGGAGGTGCACACAAGGTTAAGTGGCTAGCAACCAATTAGGGTAAGGTCACCCCTTTCTAGAGGTCCCTTTATTTCGGCTGTGTGGGCGGTTGTTGTTCCCAACCGTGGGTGAACTTATTCGGACTATGCAACAAGGGGTAGCTCCGGTCTTGTGATGCAGGTGATCAGGGTGGATCCTCGGTACAGTGATCTAGACCACGTACTGTGACGGGCGGTACCCCAGTAGCCCTGCCATTGAATGGAATCCAATCTCCAGTAAGCGCTTGTACGGTTTTGAATGTGCCCAACTATGCTGAAATGTGAGATGCAAGCATTTCAGCTAGATTCTATTTTACTTTCTATAGACACTATTATAATATCAGACGGATTTGATAAAAAAATATTTTTGGTTATCGTAAGGTAAAAACCCGGCATGTTTATTTGTGGCGTGGTCTTACGAGATACCTTTGATTTCGAAGGATTTTGGAAACTTTAATAATCCAATTGAGTGTGTTTTCTCACGCTGGTTTTCCAGACTGACTCGGGTGTTAATTAAATATAATGCTCGGGCCAGATCGAGTATTATAGAATACAAATTTTGGGTGGACTGTTGTAGAGCTCAGGAGGCGAGCTGGATGACGAGGCATATTTCCATAGATTCATATTTCCGTTGTGTAGTGTAAGCTGTATATTTAGCTTTGGAAGGACGAGATATTATAACCGTCCTGAATTGTGATGTTGATTGTATTGTACTCTAATGATGTAATATATAAAATAGATATAATTCTTTTGTTTTAAAAGATTAGTCGTTTTATCTATTATATATTGTTCCGCTGCGTTTGTAAGATTCTAATATTGTTTATATATCTATTTTTACCTCCTTCTTCTATAACCCTAATGGTTCGTTTTTTTGGCATTCGATTGTTCAGCATTTGATACAGTGGATGTATTGATGTCGATTTTCGGGCGTCGAAAAATTAGGTCGTTATAGATTTGGTATCAGAGATGAAGGTTAAGCGAGAATCTTGGCTTTGGTGGGGATCACTTATTAGAATAGAGTCCGTAGTACTCTAGAAGGAGTTTGAAAGTATTTATAAATATGATCACGTATTTGTTAGTGAAAATAAAAAAAAAATTTATATTGTGTTGACTAATCGGTTGAGTGTTTATAAATTCTGGTCGATATGTGGGACGCCATGTTATCGATAGGAATTTCTAAACTCTTAAACAAGATAAACCGATGCAGTATTATTTTAAAATAGGGTAAATGAAATAATTTTACCCACATTATTTTCCATAAATTATTTTAGTTATATATGATTGCTTGTTGTTAGAGAATGATAATATTAATTTATTATCATTTTTGTATGAAAATTGAAATAAGAAAATAATAATATAACCAGAGTTAAAGAATAATTCATATAATAGAATAGAATTTGTAATTGTGAATTATAAATATGGTTTATAATTGGAAATGAAATGAAATTCCAAAGTAATATTTGAATATGGATTGAAAGGATTTGAAATTGGAAAATATGGAAATAAATTTTCCTTTGAGTTTGAAATGATTTTCAAAGATTTTGGAGGAATAATAATGATATTATTCAGAAATATTTTTGAATTGGATTTGAAATCTGGTGAGATTTGGGATTAAAAAATATATGGAAATGTTTTTGAAAAGAATAAAAGCACTGAACTCACTTCGGTCGCCGGAAAATAACTTTGGTGATGACTGCAGCATCATCGATGTTTATTTTCTAGTTTTCCAGAGAGGGATTGCTACCTGGATATTTTGGACTGGTGTTTGTTTGAGAAGATTGGGTTTGATTTTGAAAGGAATATTTTGATTTAGATATATATGTTTTCAAAATTTATTTTGAAATGTTGAAGAATTGTTTAAACTCTGGAAATTTAACTAAAATGTTTGTGAAATATAAATGGATTAATAACTTATAGAATCTAAAATTTGTTAGAATAAAATTTAACTTAAAGAGGGGTTAAATAAAAGTAAGTGTGAAAATGAAGTAAATTTATAAAAAAAAGTTGGTAAATGAAATAAAAATAAGAGGGAAAAACTTATAGAAGTTTAAAATATAAATGAATCGGAATGCAAGTGAAGGTGAACTTTGAGAAAATGATTACTGAAAATAAGTTTTTGAGATTTTAAACAAATTTATAGGAGAACAAAGGAATTTACATTTGTAAGTAAGTAAAATGGAAGTGAAATGTTGGAATTAAATTTGAATTGTGATAAATAAAGTGAAATGGTTACTTAAATAAAAAAAATTAAGGTGGAAATAAGTTGTGAATGAATAAATGAATTTACAATTGCAAGGAAATGAAATTGAAAACTGAATGTTGAAATTCATTTTGAATTGTGAGAGATGGAAAAATTTTGTCCAGTTAGACAAAATAAAAACAAAAGATTGAAGAGAAGATTAGTAAGTAAACTAATTGATTTAAATGGGTAAGCAAATGAATCAAAAATGAAGTTGGGTTGATATTTAATTTAAATTGTAAGTAAATGGAACTGAAATTGAATATTCAAATTCATTTTGAATTAAGTTAAATGAGTCGTAGAATTGATTCGAAGTGGACTAAAATAATTAAAGATTAGAAAAAAAATCATTTGAGATGAGATGAATTGAACTCAATATTTAAAAAAATGAAAGGTAAATTAAATACAAAGTGGAATTGAAACTTAAGTCAAATGGAAATAGATATAAAAGCTTAAGCGGTGAAGTAAAGAGGAATATAAGAAGTATATAAAATACTTATATTGAACTTAAGAAGTGAATGGTGAAATTCTTAAGTAAAAGTCTGTATTGGGAAAATATATTAAGCAAGTATTTGAGTAAGGATTAAATAGAGGTATGAACAGAAATCAAATTCAAATATGAATAAAAGAAAAATGATATGACTAATAATCAATTGAGATAAATACGTAGGATGTACGTATATTATTTTATTCCCATAGCGATTTGATCTAGATTCGAGCACGGAATTTCGAGGTAGTTATATCGATCCGAGTTGGGATTTTTCACTCGATTTTCGACGGTGAACCCTGGATATGGATTTTTGATTGATTCTGGAAATTCTCTATCATAGTTTGTGACTATGCAAGGAGAATGATGGTTTCTGATCAAGAAACCAGATCTGAGTCCGCACTAAGAAGTCGGGTGGATGATACTAGTTCGGAAGTGAAATTGTGTGATCGAGTAAGCGATCGAATTGGGTATTGCGTACGAATGATATATGTGCATTGTATGGACGTGAATGAAATAGACATGAAAACTTTGTAAAGAAATGTGTAAAGTGATTTTGAATGTTGTAATTGAACATTATCTCTTAGCAAGATCCATGTGTTTAAAAGCAAAAGGAAAATCGGAATTTTTGATTTCAGAAGATAAATGGAATTGCAAAAAAACGTATGTATTTAAATTTCTGTATGAAATTTGATGATTTTCTGTTCTAGTCACTGGGCTTTTTGTTTTCTTTTGAAATCTAGGGGACCGTAGAGGCAATTTGTAGTTGTACCAAGCAAGCCGCGCAAAGGATACGCTGGCAAAAAATTTCAGGAATTTAGAGAGTTAGAAAAATTTTGAGAAATTTTTTGATAATTTAAAATTTGGATTTAAATTTAAATTTAAATTTAAATTGTTGAGTAAGTAATGTTGTTTGAAAAATATAAAAGAGTTTGAAAAATTAGTAGAGTGATAGTGTGTCTTAAATAAAAGATTGCTTGGGAAGTTGTTAAAAACTGTTGGGTTTGGGAAATAATAAGCGGGTTATGGACCATTCTTCTTAACAAGTGATTTCGGGGACGAAATTCTTTTAAGGGGAGGAATGTGACAACCCAGAATTTTTAGATATTTTAAATTGGATATTTAATTTATTTTAAATATTTGGAATTTAGTTTAACTTGAATTTCAAATATCATTCGGCAATTAAATTATTGAATTTAATAATTAGAGATTGGGAAAAATATTAAATCTTGAGTTTTAAGCTGGTTAAAAATATTTCAATGGCTTATAAAGTTTATATTGATTATATTGGAGATAGTAGAAGTGTTAAATTTGAGTTTGAGAGTGTTTTGTTCAGTATTGAATTTATATCGTTTAAATTGATATTTAAAAATAGCCATCTGAGGTACGATCTAGAAATTTGACGAAACTAGTTCCATTGGATCCTTAATATTGTATTATTATCGGATTTCAATTTTCGTAGTGTTTAGAGTGATCGTTTGGCCGTAGGCAGATAAACGTGCTGAAATTTATATCGAAAATTTAATATAATAACTGGGTCCAAAAAGCTATCTTCTCCATACGATCGATATAGGCCTCGAAACCTTTTCCATTGCGTTCGAAATAAGGGTTTAACATTATAAACGCCTAGCGGCACGCCTTGATAGGTGATCGAAATTATGAATTGCGGTAATCGAGACGATTTGAATTTAAATTTAAATTTGAATATAAATAATATAATTAAAATATTATAGCAAATAGACGCGTAGTGAATTTTAAACGCGTATCCTTCCAATTTTAACGTGCGTCTCCATCTTTCTGTTCCAAATCGTGACTGAGCCCTTCAGAAGGAATTGAAATTCGATTGCCTTTGCTTCGTTCATTCTCACTTTTCTCCCTCTTCAAAATTTCCAGATCGAATTCAGAAAAAATAGAAGGGTGACAGATCGAATTTCGAATCTTTCCCAAATCGTAAATCAAAACCAAAGTCGCGTTCAAATCGAACGCAGTTCATCTATTTTGAACTCGAGCTAGGGGACTTTCGAACCATTTCTTAGTCGCGACGTTGTCGCGATCTACCTGGCCGAGGGAAGTGCGATCGAAGGAGGCGTCGTAGTGCGAATATTGGCAGCGGCGATGGGAAGGAGCTGGGTTCGTTTCGAATGGATTGGGGAGATTGCGACGGGCTTCGCTACTCTAGGTGCTGGAGAACTTAAGCTAGGGTTTGGGTATGGTTCTACTTCCTCTTTTGCTGTGCGTGTTGTTTTTAAAAAAAAAATATAATTTTGCAAAAGATTTAAACTGATTTTTGTTTAAATTTTGTATATATAAATATGTAGGTGGGTAAACAGAAAGTTATTTTTTTACTGTAAGGTTTAAGTTTTAGTTTGAAGTCAACATATATATGTGTGTGTATATATACAATAGGGAAATATGAACACCTATATATATGTAAATATACACACAAATATTTTGATAATATAGGTAAAACAGGAAAATATATATATATATATGGATAAAATAAAATAAAATAAATAAATAAGGATTTTTTAAATGTTGAACGTTTATATAAAATTATATTTTTGAAATATATGAATTATTTGTTAATTAAAATTTTCAAATGGAAAATTAATTGATGGATTAGTTTAAATATTTATAAACTGTATAATGTTTATACAAGGTCAAAATCTGAAGGAAGCAAGACGGATTAGATCGGATTGCAAAACAAAAATCAAAGGTGAGTTAATGTCACTCACATCCAGATACCGGTTAATTTTAATAGTTAAAATTTAAATTATTGGTTGATTGCTTGAATTGATGTGATATTATGTATAGTAGTATGTGTGTGTGTATATATATTGGAGTGAAGAATTTCCCGTATTATATAGCGGATGAGACCCTATGCACCCCGCATAATAGCGGATGACCCTTTATACCGCGATATACCACCTTGAAGCGGGATTGGTATTTTAAATTATTGTGCTAACATCTGTGGATGCAGAGAAACAGTTTGGAGGGATCCAACTGGATTCCTCAAAATATTTAGATTTGTTTTAATATTCTTTGATATGATTTGATAATCTGAGATAGACTATATTGGTAATTGAAATATTGGATGCTATGGTTTGATTGAATATATTTGGGTATACTGAGTTATCAAAAATATATTGATTAGATTTTTAAAGAGAAATTAAAAGAGAGAATTTTTAAATAAAATAATTATAGATAATTTAAATAAATTAAATAGAAAAGGAATAAAAGTTTATTTTTAAATTCTAATAAATAAATTCCGAGTATGGAAAAGGAGATTTTTGAACAAAAGGGGAAATAATGAATTTTAAATCTTAAGTAATATTATTTAAAGGAATAAAGAATTTATTTTAAAATTCAAGGTTTAAATTTATTGGAAAGGATAAAGAAGGAATTTGCAAAAGTATGAGATTGGTATTTTCTGAAAGTGTGTAGGATCGTGTAATATGGAATATAATTAAATCTAAATGTAGAAATAGATGATAATAGCAAAGTAAATGGAAATAAAAATAAAAACAAGCACACTAGGAACTTTTATACTGGTTTGAACTTCCCGTTCTACGTCCAGTCCCAGACTCCTTCTGGAATTTCAACTACAATAACCCTTACTTAACCTGAAGGAACATGTATATACAGTCTGAGCAGCAAAACAGACACCTGAGCAACTGAATAGGATTTTCGCCTCAGCAGCAAAAGAGGACTTCACTAATACATAATAATATCTGACATTGTGTGTTCTTGATAACACTGATTTGTCACTGATAGTACAAACCTCCTATAATCAAATCCTCAAGTACACGAAGTGTATGTGAAGATATGAAGAGAAGGTAATGCTAAGAATCGAAGATTATGAAAGTTATTTATAGATTCAAAGCAGTAAAAAAGTATGTTCGCTGTTTGAATGAAAATATTAAAGCACAAGAAGAATATTAGAGAGTTAGAATGAAAATCGGTGATTGTGAAGTGTTTGGGAGTATCTATATATAGTAGTTGTAGAGTTGCTGCCATTGGTGAAGGGTTCTGACGAAGAGGAGCACCTATTTCCGTTCAGAGAAGAGTTGCATCCTTTCAGAGAAGAAGATGTCTTTTCGAAAATATGGCAGTTGGTCTCGGGTCAGTCGACTGGTCGTTTATGGTCAGTTGACTAATTATGCAGAATATTTAAAAAAAAAACAGTGCATGTGTATATGTACACTGTCAGTCAACTGGATGGTTACGATCAGTCGACTGGCTGTGACATTTTACATAGTGTACTTCTGTTTTGAATGTTTTTGTGAAATATGAAGTGCGGACTACTTGAGCATAGATTTTAACATATTTCTAAGACTCAATTATACATACTAGATAGTGAAAGCATAGAATAAAAATCTTTGATGATATAGCCATAGTCTGTTTTCTTTTTGTCGTGAATTCTCTTTTTCTTCTAACTTGCTTTGTCATGAATCAAAACTAGTGATTCAACATTCTCCCCCTTTTTGATTGATGACAAACCTATATATATATATAAGTCCTAGAGAACATATATAAAAACTCCCCCCGAATATATGATACTTCTTGTACCTGCATAAAGATGATTATGACAATTTTTCTCCCCTTTGTCATCGACAAAAAGGAGATATAGCAAAAATAATTTCAATATAAAGTGCAGAAATAAATATCAAAGTGAGACTATTTAGTACAAGTCTCAAAAGATAAATAATTAGCAAGTTCCAATATGTTTAAATAGACAACAAAGTTATAGATAAGCAAATAGTTCATACCCAACTCACTCACCAAAAGACTTACTCATCAAGATCCCAATTATATTCTCCCTCTGGTGCTGGCTCTTTTCGTGGTCTATAAGCGCCTTGAGCACAACTGCCTGCTCCACTAATGTCGCTACTAGTATGCTCCTCGGATGTTGACCATGTAAATCGAGGTGCAGGGTGTTTTCCTTGGGCGACAGATGTGGCAGCGGTTGAAGAAGAACATGATAATTAATCCCATAATGTAGAAAAGAAACCTTTGATTTTATCGAGCTTCTTATCCATTTTCTTGAGTCTAGAATCCAAAATAAGTTGACTGCGGGAGAGAATTTCTATGGATTCACGGGTACTAGAGGAAGTAGCTAAGCGAATATCGCCTTCTTCTTGTTGCGCAATCGGTTCTCGAATTGTAGGACCTCTAGATTGTTGTTGTTGAGCCTGTTGATGCTTCCAATCTCCAAATGAAGTAAAAGGTGGCGGTCGTGTTGGTAGCTTCATAAGACTTTTGTCCTTATATTTATCATTCCGACAGTTGAGAATTCGGAATCCGGTTGACGAACACCCGCATCTAGAAGAAGTCGCATAATATAATCTTCAAAGTAGATAACATGCATATTCCCATGTGTGAAGGTGATAAATTCATCCATAATACGACACAACCAATTAACGCGTATATTTCCCCATATGGCATAAAGAGTTTTGAAATTTTCCGGATATATTAATTCATATGATCCGGTTCGGGGAAGAATAAATCAAATAAGCGTCTTGTGTAAAATTCTTGCTTTAGGACGAAGAAGCTTAGAACGCAATTCAATCATGTCATCACCCATGAACATATGACTTATTCTATCTCTTTTTCTTGGATTACATTCGACATCATTTAAATCTATTCCTTCATTCGGAGATTGAAGTATATGTGTCATTCTATCAAGGGAAAAGAAAACTTGTTGTCCACATACTAAACTCCACACACAATTATTTGGATTCGATGGTTGTTGGTGACCAAGATTTAAATTGGCGAAGAAAAGTTTTACCATAAGATGATTGATATTGTGGCGGTTTGCATTGTAGTCAACGAGTGACTCTAAACCACATCTTCGCATTAATTCTTGAAGGGAGTAAGCACCAAAATCAGCATAAACCATGAAGGAGCCTTCAAAGATCCTAGAGTTCTTTATCTTCTCCCATCGTTCAATTGCATTTGCATCATATAGCCAATGAGCAACGTGAGTATCAACAAAGATGAAGAGCTTTGTTTTGAGCGTTTAGATCTAGGAGGGGCCATTAATTTTGGTATTTTTTGAGGAATTTGTGGAAAAAATGAGGGCTAGGGTTTTGGAGGAAGTAAAAACGAAGAAGGTAAAGTGAATAGATGGTGAAATAAAAGTTTAAAAAGACACAGGAGAAGTTTTTTGTACAGCCAATCGACTGGTCGGGGTAGATCAGTCGACTGGTTGATAGCCCAAGAGTTTTTTACTCTGTAATCAGTCGACTGACCCATATGACTCAGTCGACTGGTTGACATCCCGAGAGTTTTTTCACCCTGTAAATAGTTGACTGGTTTGAAATATCAGTCGACTGACTGTAGATAAGAAATGCAATGAAGCTTTAAAACAAAAATTTTATTAAAAAGTCATATACATAATTGAAATCCAAGTAAGCAAGAACAATAATATACTAGAAAAGAAGATTATTTAGGAGTTTTTGGAGAGCATTCATGTGGTTCAACCTTGGTGTTCTTAACATAAGGTTGCAAAGGAGACCAATAATTTTGGCATTCCCATGAGTTTGAAGATGCCGGAGGTTGAGGTGGAGTTTGCTCCCATTGTTTCCAGCCGGATGAGTTTGGATGACGAGATGTTGAAGGTTCAACAACGTCATGATTAGATGATTTTCCACAGAATTTAAGAGCAATTGATTTTATAAGGCTAAGGCGACTGGAGTTCATCCTTTGTTCATAATACATTTCTCTTTGTAGATTGATTTTCTTCTTTTGATAATGATGGATTTCATCAATTTTTCTTTCGTTTTTGGAGAAACAAACAATGATCTTGGAGACTTCTTAGGTTTTGGAGAAAAACAAGTGTGAAATATACCTGGTTCATGTACAAGGGCAGGAGTTGGCAAGGATGGAGTAGAGCTACTGGAAGAATTATAGCTACTAGAGGATGTTGGAGTAGCAAATGACAATTTGGAGTCAGAGGAGTCGTGAGAGGCCATTGAGTGAAACTTGAAGTTTAAAGTTTATTTTTTTTGAAGAAATTGTAAGGATGAAAAAAAATGAAAGGAATGCAGATTAAATAGATGAATTTGAGCTGAGATTGAGTGGTTAAAAACAGCAGAGCATTAATAACCAAAGAGGGGAAAACGATACAAGGAATGAAATAATTTTATTGAAAGATGAATGGTTAAGAACGAATGAAGAATAAGACTCAGCAAGAAAAACATACATAGCACAACTGGTAAGACATTGAACTACCAGCTAGGAGACCCAAGTTCGAGCTCCAGTAGCTATGTATTTAATTAATTTTTTTTGAACGAAAAATTTTAAAATTATTAAAACCAAACTTCTAAATTGAAACAAGAAACAATCATAGATCAATTGGTAAGAAGCAATTGAAATACAATAAAGGAGAGGTCATTGGTTCAAGTCTCTCTAGAGTCATAAAAAAATTATTTTAATAAAATTTGAGTGAGAGTTATATATATATATAGTCAAGTTTTGTTATGAAAAACTACAAGTACAAATAGTATAAAATTTATAAATTTTTAAAAGATAATTCCAAGTTCTCGTCGTAAATTAATGAAAGTGTTTTCATTTAAAGGTTTTGTAAAAATATCTGCCAATTGTTTATCAGAGAAAACAAATTCTAGTTTTATCAAATCCTTGTCAATATTATCACGAAGAAAATGATGACGAATGTCAATGTGTTTTGTTCGTGAGTGATTAACAGGATTTTTAGACAAATTAATAGCACTAGAATTATCACAGTAAATAGTTGACTTAGATAAATGAAAACCAAAATCTTGTAGTGTTTGTTGCATATAGATAACTTGAGCACATGCCAGAGCTGTAGAAATATATTCTGCTTCACATGTCGATAATGAAACACAGTTTTGTTTCTTACTAAACCAAGATACAAGAGACCGTCCAATGAAATGGCAAGTCTCACTTGTACTTTTTCTATCTGTTCGGTTTCCTCCAAAATCAGCATCACTATATAATACTAATTCAAAAGGACGTTCCTTTGGATAGAATAGTCCAAAATCCTTGGTTTTATTAAGATACCGTAGTATGCGTTTCACTGCTCGTAAATGCGATTCTTTGGGATCTGCCTGAAATCGTGCACACAAACAAACACTCATCATTATGTCTGGTCTACTAGCTGTTAAATATAGTAACGATCCAATCATACTTTGATATAATTTTTGGTTAATACTTTTTCCATTTTCATCTTTATCAAGATGTATGGTTGTACTCATAGGAGTTGGTTTGGTAGAAGTATTTTCCATACCAAAGCGTTTAATTGGATTGTTACAATATTTTTCTTGATTAATAAAAATACCATTTTCTAGTTGTTTTATTTGTAAGCCAAGAAAATAATTTAACTCACCCATATGTGACATTTCAAATTCATTGGTCATTATTTTAGAAAATTCTTGACAAAGTCTTTCATTTGTAGATCCAAAAATTACATCATCAACATATATTTGAATAATTAAAATATCATGTTTATTTCTTTTAATAAAAAGAGTTTGATCAATCTTTCCAATTTCAAAACCAGAATCTATTAAATATCTTTTAAGATGATCGTACCAAGCATGGGGTGCTTGTTTCAAACCGTATAAAGTTTTTTTTTAAGCTTATAGACATGGTGAGGAAATTGTTCGTGTATAATAACGGAGGTTGTTCAATATAAACATTTTCTTTTATAAAACCATTTAAAAAGGCACCTTTGACATCCATTTGATATAATTTAAAGTTATGAAAACATGCAAATGCTAGTAAGATTCGTATTGCTTCTAGTCTAGCAACTGGAGCAAATGTTTCTTCATAGTCAATTCCTTCTTCTTGATTATATCCTTGAGCAACTAATCTAGCTTTATTTCTAGTAATATTTCCTTGTTCATCTGCTTTATTTTTGAAAACCCATTGTGTACTAATAACTGATTGATTACTAGGACGTGGGACTAATTCCCAAACATCATTTCTTTCGAATTGGTTTAGCTCTTCTTGCATAGCGATTAACCAATTTTCATCGGTAGATGCTTCTTTAATATTTTTAGGTTCAATATGAGAAAGGAAAGCTACATGACCCATTTGATTTAATTGACTTCTTGTCCTAACAGATGAATTTAGTTCTCCGATAATATTAATAGAAGGATGATCTCTTAATACTCTAGGTGGAGATCTTAATTCATTGTTATTGTGAACAAAGTTTTCGTTAATTTCAAAATTTGAAGTTTCTGTATTTGTGGTATTATCAGGGAAATCTTCATCATCTCTTATACTTGGAATTGGTTTAAAATTCTCATCGAAAGATACATGAAGAGTTTCTTCGATGATATTTGTTCTTTTATTATAAATTCTATAAGCTTTGCTTCGATCCGAATATCCTAAAAAGACTCCTTCATCAGATTTTGGATCAAATTTACCAAGCTGATTCTTTGTGTTTAAAACAAAACATTTTGAACCGGAAACTTTAAAATAAGAAATATTTGGTTTTCGTCCATTAAGAAGTTCATAAGGAGTATTCTTAGTTAGTGGTCGAATAGAAACATGATTCAAAACATAACAAGCTGTTGCAACTGCTTTAGCCCGGAAATGTTTTGGTAACGTACTTCCATTTAACAAAGTCCTTGCACATTCTTGTAAGGTTCTATTTTTACGTTCTACAACTCCATTTTGTTGTGGAGTTCTAGGAAACGAAAAATTATGGAATATTCCCTTTTTCTTACAAAAATGTTCAAAGGATTCATTTTCAAATTCTCCTCCATGATCACTTCTTATATTTTTGATTTTCAAGCCTTTAAAATTTTGAATTCTTTTGACAAACATTTTGAAATTATCAAAGGTATCACTTTTATTTTTCATAAAGATAGCCCAAGTATACTTGGAAAAATCATCAACAATAACAAACACATATCTACTATGATTAACGGATTGTACTTGTGTTGGTCCAAATAAATCCATATTTAGTAATTCAAGTGGTTGTAAAGTTGAAATGACCTTTTTAGATTTAAAAGATGACTTAGTTAATTTTCCTAACTGACATGCATCACAAATATGATTAATTTTAAAATTCATTTTTGGTAGACCTTTTACTAAGTCGTTTTTAGAGAGCTTGTTTATAGTTTTGAAGTTAATATGACAGAATCGTTTGTGCCATAACCAAGGATCATTTTCTTTGGCTATTAAACACATATCTGAATTATGATTTATTTTCATATTCTGAACATAGATATTTCTGTCTCTATTTCCTTCAAAGATAAGATTTTGATTTTGATCGAAAATACTACATTTGTTTTCAGAAAAAGTGATTTTGAATCCTTTGTCACACAATTGGCTGATACTAAGTAAATTATGTTTTAAATTTTTGACAAGTAAAACATTTGAAATAAGAGGCAAATTTGAAATTCCATTGTTGCTCACATCGCCTTTGCCAATGATATATCCTTTGGAGTTGTCTCCAAATGTGACAGAGCCTCTATTTGAGTAAATAATATTTGATAGCATATCTTTGTCTCCTGTCATATGTTTTTAGCAACCACTGTCGAGTATCCATTTTCCTCTTTTCTTGAGTGGGACCTACAAAAAATATAAGATAACATTGGTACCTACCTTTTTTATAGGGTCCTAAGAGTTAAGCCTTAGGAAACCAAACCCAAGAAGGTTCAGTATCCCATTTAAAAATGTAATCTTTATATTTATGAACAGTTTCTAAAAAGGTGTTTATATATCTCTTCCTATTCAAACTGTTGTTTGTTTTAGGAACCCAAAGTTTTATGCTTTTTGGATAAAAATTCCTTTTTGTCTGTACTGTAGTAGGATTAACATTTCTCCTAATTTTCTTTTTAGTTGGAGCTATTGTTTTCTTAACATATCCTAATCCCCTCCTACTTGAAACAATTGAGAACTATCAATAATTTTTGATAGAGTTTCTCTTCCTTTATTAAAGTTCGAAACATTTTTGGTGATGCTTTCTAACTTAATTTTGAGACTAGCATTATCCAATTCTATCAATTTTACCTTTGTTTTTAGTTCATGATTTTCAGAAACAAGAGCGTCATTCTTCTCTTTTTGAGTTTCAATTTCTTGACTCAAAAGAGTGATTTGAGAATTGATATTAGAGAATGATTCTTGTAAATTTTCAAGTTCTTTCTCTAGTATTTTCTTCTCATCTTTAAGCATATCTCTTTCGAATTCTGCTTTGTTCTGATGTTTACGAGTCTCCTTATATTTTCTTTTGAGATTTTTCATAGTGTCAACTAGTTCTGAATTTATCCCAATCATATCATCAAAAGTAAAATCACTAACCTCGTTTTCAGTAGCCATGAAGCAGACATTTGCTTGCTCGTTTTCACTTTCACTGCTGCTATCTGATGAAGAAGTATCTGAATCATCCCATGTTTCTGAGAATGCTTTCTTTTCTTATCTTTTCTGCTTGTAGAGGTATTTTTTCTTTAGTTCCGGACATTCTTTTTGGATATGACCTTTCTTATGGCAATCAAAGCATTCTAGAATTGAAGATGATGGTTTGTTTGAAAAGTTTCTTTTTCCATTATTTCTGTTGTTTTTCCTGAATTTTAAGAACTTTTTGAAATTTTTGGCAATAAATTCTAGATCTTCTTCATCCAAATCTTCATCTTTTTCTTCTTCAGCATGGAAAGCTATGTTCTTTTTGTCTTGTGCTTGTACTCGTTTTGCCTGCAAGTTCACTTCATAGGACATTAGATTTCCTATTAACTCTTTAGATTTTATGGTAGAGAGGTCATTAGCTTGTTTAATAGTCAAGACTTTTCTTTTCCATTCATCCGTTAAAGAGTTTAGGATTTTTGATACAATATCAAAATCAGTGTACTTTTCTCCTAATCCTAATAGTGAATGATAGATATCTTGAAATCTAGAGTACATATCATTGATGGATTCATCTTGTTTCATTCTAAAATTTTGAAACTGATTTTTGAGCATGGAGATTTTGCTTTGTTTGACCTTGTTATTTCCATCATGAGTGATTTTAAGCGTTCTCCATATTTCATAAGCAGTTTGACACATGCTAACACGATTAAATTCATTTCTATCTAGTGCACAGAATAACATGTTCATAGCTTTAGCATTGGCGGTAGCATCTAATTTTTGTGTGTTTGACAAAGTGGAGTATTCTCCGGTAGGAAGAGTGTATTCATTCTGTGTGATATTCCATGATTCAAAACTATTTGATTGCATGTAGATTCTCATACATGTAGACCAATAATTATAGTTTAAACCATTAAAAAATGGAGGTCGTGCAGTGGATTGGCCTTCAATAAAACTAGTGTTAGTGGTAGTGCTGGTGTTATTTTCCATATTAGCAAGTTATCATATAACTTTGTAACGGTTGTAAGATCCCTTGCTCTAATACCAAATGAAAGTGTGTAGGATCGTGTAATATGGAATATAATTAAATATAAATGTGGAAATAGGTGATAATAGAAAAGTAAATGGAAATAAAAATAAAAACAAGCACACCAGGAACATTTATACTGGTTTTGAACTTTCCGTTCTACGTCCAGTCCCAGACTCCTTCTGGAATTTCAACTACAATAACCCTCACTTAACTCGGAAGAACAAGTATATACAGTCTGAGCAGCAGAACAGACACCTGAGCAACTGAACAGGATTTTTGCCTCAGCAGCAGAAGAGGACTTCACTAATACAAAATAATATCTGACACTGTGTGTTTTTGATAACACTGATTTGTCACTGATAGTACAAACCTCCTATAATCAAATCTTCAAGTATATGAAGTGTATGTGAAGATATGAAGAGAAGGTAATGCTAAGAATCGAAGATTATGAAAGTTATTTGTAGATTCAAAGCAGTAAAAACGTATGTTCGCTATTTGAATGCAAATATTAAAGCACAAGAAGAATATTAGAGAGTTAGAATGAAAATCGGTGATTGTGAAGTGTTTGGGAGTATCTATATATAATAGTTGAAGAGGTACTGCCATTGGTGAAGGGTTCTGACGAAGAGGAGCACCTATTTCCGTTCAAAGAAGAGTTGCATCCTTTCGGAGATGAAGATGTCTTTTTGAAAATATGGCAGTTGGTCTCGGGTCAGTCGACTGGTCGTTTATTGTCATTCGACTGACTATGCAGAATATTTAAAAAATAAACAGTGCATATGTATATGTACACAGTCAGTCGACTAGATGGTTACAATCAGTCGACTGGCTGTGACATTTTACGTAGTGTGCTTTTGTTTTGAATGTTTTTGTGAAATATGAATTGCGGACTACTTGAGGATAGATTTTAACATATTTCTAAGATTCAATTATACATACTAGCCAGTGAAATCATAGATTAAAAGTATTTGATGATATAGCCATATTCCGTTTTCTTTTTGCCGTGAATTCTCTTTTTCTTCTAACTTGCTTTGTCATGAATCAAAACTAGTGATTCAACATTTTCAGTTAAATAAGATTTTAAATCATAATTAAGAAGTAAAATCTGAAGTTAATGGGTTTTGAAATAAATTGAGTAAGTGAAGGAATTTATTTTCAAATGGAGTAAATTTGAAAATCGATTTGAAAATTGATAAAGTGTTTGAAAATGTGATTTAAAAGGAGTATGAGGCTATGGAAATTTATAAACTGGGTTTATAAAGTGAAATTAGATATCAGTGGATATTTGGAAGTATAAAGTCACGATGGGAATTTATAAAGGAATGGATAATTTGTTTTAAAAAAATAAATAGTGATTTATTTTTAAAAGGTATGGAAGGAAAGTGTACTTCCCTGAAAGCCAAGCGCATTCTCGGAGCAGATTTTTAAGTATAAGTTAAAGGTTTAAAAGTTGTTTTAAAAGAATGTTATTGGAGAAATTATTATTTAAGTTGTTTAGAATTTTAAAAATAAATATTTATTGAATTAGTTATTTTAGTAATTATTTTTAAAGGTTTAATTGGTATTATGATTTAAAAAGATAATTATTAATATTTATATTTTATAGAGTAGTTTTATTTTTAAAGATAGTTGGCTTAAGTTTTATTTGGAAAACTTACATAGAATTTCATAACTTTTATTTTAAGATTTGTTTTGGTTTAAAGTTTTACATGAGAAATTATTATAAAATTCACAAGTAGTATTTTAAATAAAGTGTTTAAAATAGTTTTTATGTTAAAGTGTTTTAAAGTATATATTTTGAATAAAGTGTTTAAGTAGTTTTAATTTAAATGTTTTAAAAGTATATTTTTAGAATAAAGTGTTTTAAATTATCTTAAAATCTAAAGTATTTGGACTTGGTGATTTTCAATGGAAATAAATAATATTTGGAAAATTTATTCCGCGAGAGAAAAGGGATTTGAAAACTGTTTTCAAAGGGTGAAAGTGTAGAAAATATTTTGTGGAGATATTTCGAAATAAATAATTTGGAAGATTATTTAAAGTCTGATGGTTGTTTGTGAATGTTATTTGATAGTTAAATAACCAACTATCAATATTAGCCGATGCGCTGATCGTTTCGAAAAGGCCAGGATCGGGATTAATTTCCCGAAAACCACTTCGATCCGGTTTGAACGTTTTCGTGTGGAAGACAAGAGCTTGGAGTCGAAGATGGAGTAGTGAAGTGCAAGGGCTAATCGCTAGTAATCCTGAAGGTGGTTCCAAAATGGATGTAGTAGGAGTAGTGCCTTCGGTTTTGTTCGAACTTGGAACGGACTCGTATGGACGAATGCTTTCAAAATATCGTTAGGAGGACGATGAGCATTCTAAGTGAACTGTGTGCTAAAAAAGTAACGCATAACCTTGAGCCTCATCAACCGGAAATGGCTAAAACAGGGGAGGTGCACACAAGGCTTAGTGGCTAGCAACGAATTAGGATAAGGTGACCTCTGTCTAGAGGTCCCTTTATTTCGATTGTGTGGACGGTTGTTGATCCCAATCGCGGGGTGAACTTATTCGGACTATACAGTAAGGGGTAGCTCCGGTCTTGTGATGCAAGGGATCAGGGTGGATCCTCGGTACGGTGATCAAGACCACGTACTGTGATGGCGGGTACTCTAGTAGCCCTGCCACTATATGCAATCCAATCTCCAATAAGTTCCTGTATGGTTTCGATTGTGCCCAACTATGCTAAAACGTGAGATGCAAGCATTTCAGCTAGATTCTATTTTACTTTCTATAAACACTTTTATAATATCCGACGGATTTGATAAAAAATTGTTTTTGGTTATCGTAAGGTAAAAACCCGGCATGTTTATTTGTGGCGTGGTCTTACGAGATACCTTTGATTTCAAAGGATTTTGAAAACTTTAATAATCCAATTGAGTGTGTTTTCTCACGCTAGTTTTCAGACTGACTCAGGTGTTATTTAACTATAATGCTCGGGTCAGACCGAGCATTATAGAATATAGATTTTGGATGGACTGTTGTGGAGCTCAGAAGACGAGCTGGATGACGAGGCATATTTCCATAGATTCATATTTTCGTTGTGCAGTGTAAGGTGTATATTTAGCTTTGGAAGGACAAGATATTATAACCGTCCTAAATTGTGATGTTGGTTGTATTGTACTCTGATGATGTAATATATAAAACAGATATAATTCTTTTGTTCTAAAAGATTAGTCGTTTATCTGTTATATATTGTTCCGCTGCGTTTGTGCGATTCTGATATTGTTTCTATTTTTTTTTACCTCCTTCTTCTTTAACCCTAATGGTTTGGTTTTCCGGCATTCGGTTGTTCGGCATTTGATACAGTAGACGTATTGATGTTGATTTTCGAACGTCGAAAAATCGGGTCGTTACAGGATGCTTTGATAAATCAAATAAAATAATTTTTGACAGTATTGAACTAGCTCTGATACCATGTTGAAATAATAAATATAGCTCTAACAACATGTTGAAATTATTAAATAAAATAAAATAGAAAAGAAAAAGGAGAGAGAAGAAACATATAGCTATTGGAAAGTACATCTTTATTGATCACTTGATTCATTAACAATACATTACCGGTATTTATATTAAGATTACTTGAAACCTAAGTAATTACATGATAGGAAAATATTATAACAAGGGAAACCATAAATACAATTGGTAAATTATATTTTAGAAAATCTCCTATAGTATTCTTTAATAGAGACATATGATGTAAAACATAGGAGTCTAAGACCCTCATAGCGGATGACTTACCACAGGAGTTATGATGTAAGTAACTTGAAGAAGAAGATGAAGACATGGTTTATGATTGTAATGATTGGAACTTTCGAAGTTGCTCGACCAATGTAGCAGGATTGGTAAGAGGAATCGATGAAGCAACTTTGAAAGCTTGATTGAGTTGATAGGCTTTCTCTTCGGCCTCATAGGGCATAACTTATCTAATGACCTTTTTGTAGTAATGGCACAAAGGCATATTATAATTGTTAACCGTTCGCTTTGTGGGCATTGTTAACATGGAAGAATTGAAGATCACAAAGAATATATAACATGAAATCATCGTGGTTTGTTTTTTTATCATCAAAGTTTCAATACCACGTAACATGTATCACCAACTTTTTGCTAGTTTACTACAAGGGAAAGCTTCATTAGTATTTGTTTTGTTTGGTTTTCGAAAATTAGTTTAGTTTCTAAATTAACTTTTTGTATTGGTTTTCTAAATTTATTCATGGAGAGATAGAAAATCATCATTGCCCCCTAATGAATGCCTAGCTCTCAATAAATGAGGAGAGGTACAACATCCAAGTCGTATATGGTCATGTTTATTATAGTTTTTTAATGTAATCCAATGGTAAACATATGGTTTGGTTAAAAGAAATGTATTCGATTATGTAGACGAAGGTAGTTCCTATGCACCTTTAGTTTGGAAAGAGACATATACATATAAATTGCAGTTTCGAGCTTAGATAAACCGTGTGATTTTCAAATATTGAAGTTTGTAAAAAAATTCCTTCATAGCAACCACTGAATTTGACAAAACATTGGATTTATTGATGATGTAAGAGTGAGAAAACTGAAAAATTACGAGGGAGTATGTCAACCATTGATTAATTTGTCAAATTCCTTGGCTTTTATGGAACGGCTACAAAGAGGTTAAAAATCAAGGGCTATGGATCCTACTTATACATGCATACATATATGTGTATATATGTACATATATGTATATACATATATGTGTATATGTGTGTGTGTGTGCGCACGTGCGTGCATGTATGTATGTATTTGAATGTTAATTCAGTTAGTACGATATGTATATATTTTCTTTGGAATTAAAATATTGATGCATTGATATTACTTTTTTATATTGCATTTGAAAGAACTAGCATTCTTTGTAAATCTAAGTTTACATAGCATTAACGAAAATTAACTTGTAGTTATATATAAATCAAGTTTCACATCACAATAACAAGAATTTACACTTTTATTATGCTTATTATATTTAGCATTTCAAAATGTATATTTATTCTATAATTTAATTTAATAAATAAACTACTTGTAATTCATTCAACATTTGTAAAGGTAAGTTGTATATAAAGATCTTTTTTATAAAGCTAATATGACTTAGTATTTAAAGAAAATAAGTTAGTTGTAACCTTCTTTTATCATAAAGCTAATTTTATTTATATTTAAGAAAATATGCTATTGATTTCAATTTATTAAATAAGCTATTTTTAACGGTGCTTCGAGGATAATTTTGATTAGGAGTTAAATGTTGGATTTAGAGTTTAGAGGTTGTATCATTGGTGAACAAAGACTTGAGTAGAGTTTGGTTAGAAATTGAGTAGGAAGTAATGCGTAATGAATGATATTTATTTTTTTATTTGCAATAATTAATAATTAATTATTACTAATTAAAGTAGTATTGGATATGAAGTATTATTAATTATCAATCAATTATGAAAAAATCAAGAGTTGAAAAGTAGGAATTATGTCTGCCTAATTGCAAAAACTAGGCACTTACCATTTGCATGGAAAATTTCCAAATTTTGGTAATAAAGCTTAAGTTTAACATTCACAAACATATGCTATTTCAAAATGAGCTTTCTGAGAAAAAATGTTGCTTGTTCCTATGGTTTGTGCGAATCAAACGTCTTCAAAATCCTTTTTCCTCTTCTTTTGTTTCCTTTTTATCTTCTTTTTCTTTCCTCCTCCTCCTTCCTCATTTTACTTTTATTTTATTTTTATTATAGTTTTGCTTTCATTCATCACTCTTTAATTTATCAATTGGACTTTTTTTTTTCGGATTTTATATATTGAACTGGCTGTGAATGGGGAAAATTGGCGTCTGGCTAGGGTTAAAAATATAAATTTTAACAGTCAAAAGGTGCATCATTCCTGTTTAAAAAAAGATGGCAATAATATGTTTGCTAAATATTTCAACATAATCATTTAAATTGTTGATCACCATTCACTGGAAATAGCACTAAGCTTGAAACTGTTTTCTTTGCATAAGCCATTTACATGCACTTCTGTTTAACCTTGGCAATATTAAACAACTGCAACGTCTACTGACGTAGTTCTTTTTAAATTTGGTTAATCCAAATCTAAGAAATACATGATCGACCATATTCCGTGTGTTTCGATCTCAACTCTTTCTATAAAGAAGAACAAAAGACGATTAAACAACTGGCAGTCAAAGGTTTAAACAACTTTCAGTTTGTTCTGATAGAAGGTTTATTTCGAAGATAATGTCATCCAAACTGCATTCTTTCAAGAGAAAATCTGAATAATTCAAATAACTCAACACTCAATATTATATGAAAATCAACCAACAAATATACTTATGCTCATTTTCCAAGTTATTGAACTTTTTCATATGGAGATGCAAAGAAGTTTTACACTATTTTAAGATACAAGGCATTACAGATCAGATGAATAAAAACATGGCAAAAATGGAGAATTCATGCACTGATCGTGTAGTTTACAAGGCAAATAAAAATTGGTGCATATACAACATTTACAAGGCAGAGACCATTACATTGCATGTTGTATAAATTACAAATATTAGCACGAACAGTCTGAATATATAAATAACTAATTATTTATTTTTGTTATAAACCAAAAATGAAGACGATTGCAACGAGCAACACAAATCCTATATTTTGTTCTCTAAGGTAAAACTGATTTGTTCGTCAAGAATTAGCAGAGCCATGAAATGATGGCACTTTATTCTATAATGCGAATTCAAAGACAGCACAGCTCCTTATCTTAGAGTAACATTTAATTTGCTCTCTACCATTTTTCTTGTTTCCAGCTGCATCAAAAGTATACATGAGCATTGTTACATTTGAGTGCAAGTGACAAAAACAAGAAAACACCCAATGTAATATCAATGCAAGAGGGTGGTTAATTATACCTGCAATTGGTTTATTTCTTCATCCGTAAGAGACCGCTCCATTGATCGGTACGTAATCCTGTAGCAGTGGCTTGTCATACCCTTTTTGTTTGTGAATTGATCTATCAGTTTTATCTGAATTCAATAGCATGTTTATTAGGGAAGTACAAGATGAAAATTTGATTTTGGTAATCAGGACATAGACTACTGGATAACAATGTATCAAATAAGCCATTATACACAAACTAGGCATATATGTTTACAAACAAGATATGTAATTTACTCAAAATGCATACCTCCTCTACAATATCACCAGCTATTCCTCTGACAACTTCGCACAAGTTATTCTCAGTGAATGAATCACTGATCCAGAAACTCATGTCCTTGTAGCAGGGAGGGAACTGTAGAAAAATTGTTAGTTGTTAAACATGAAAGTTTGTAGGACTACGCACACACACAATTGTGTGTGTGTGTGCATACAGTATACACATGTATGTATCTACCTTTATGTTTGTATGTAACTATGTACGCACTACGCGCGCGCGCACACTTATACAGTATATGTATCTACCTGTCTGTATGTATGTACATACACACATTTAAGTACACACATATACATGTAACACAAAAGTATGTCTACAGGGCTAATTGAATCTGTACAAACATTATTCATGGTACAAATCAGGGTTATTAGATGATTAGCACATAAGACAGATTTATTTTTCTTTATATCTGATGATGATACTTAGCTACATGTACTATTTTTGAATTGTCTATTTGATCTCTTCTCATTACATTATAATTTGCATGGAATATAACAATTCTGGTCATTCTGCATTCATATCTTATTGGTACAGTGATCCTATATTGGAGAAGCAACTCTTGGAATAAAACAAAACCAGAGAATCACTATTTAACATATGAGCTCAGGAAGATGTATACTAATAACAGTAAAGACATTTTTTATACCATGTATCTATTTGCCATTTTTCCCAATTCACTATACTCATTATCAGCCAACTATCATCCAGCAACATTATAAAAGGAATTTGCTATGTCTACATTGAATTGAGTTTTTGTAATGATGGATAATGCAGTAAGTTTGAGCATTTTACCTTTGAGTATGGTTTAAACTTGACGCCAAGCTGACCCTTGGAGAACTGCAGAGAAAAATAGCATGAGTTATAATTAATGCAGAATTGCATGCTGAAATTAAAACCACAAGCAAAGCAAAAGTTTATGATTTTTGCCAGGAAAGGTTTGTTATACTTGAACTATTTACTCAAAATCTTACTCAAATTAAATCTAAAGATTAAGAAAAATTATGACTTTGACCCCTCAAAATTCCTCTCTTATTTTTCTCCATGTAATAATTATGCCCGTGTGTTTGCTTTGATCCAACGGCTACTAGTTTGAGTATGAAATTAAAAGTGATTACTTTCCTTTTAACCCAAGTTATTAATTTATTGTGTGTAATTAAAACACCCCAGAGTCAACATACTTGAACATGAATTTTAAAATAATTTCAAAGAAAAATAAGATGATGAGTCAAAATCTACTGATTCTACATAATTGTTATAGGTACCTGTGAAGTAAAACGAGGGTCTACTGACCAGAAAAACCTAATATCTGGTATATCAAAGAGAACCATTGCAAGTCTTTCTAAACCAAGCCCAAAAGCCCAAGCAATTTCATCCGTTTTACCGCTTCTCTTTAGGATTTCTTTTTCCATCACTCCACATCCAAGCACTTCCATCCATGTTTCCTAAATCGATTAAGAGATGCATCAATAACACATAAGCGATCATTTCGTTTTTGAGTGAAAATACAGGGATTTGGGCTTTAATAATTACTTTCTCGATCACTCGGTGACAGATTGATTCTAATAACAGAGTCTCCAGAAGATCATTTCCTAATGCTTAATTTCTAGACTACATATATTTGCTTTCAGCTGAGGTAAAACAAAATGTAACATTTCCTAATGTTCAACTTCTAGACTGCATACGTGATGAAAGGAACAAAGGTGATCATACCTTGAAGTATATCTCCAGTTCAAATGATGGATTAGTGAATGGAAAATATGCGTCAATCCAGCGCATTTCCACCTCACCTGCACATATAGTAATATATATAAATATAGCAAAATGAGGATACACCATATCATCATTATTATTATTTGTGAAAATAAGTGTTTAAGGGCTGATCCTACCAAATAAATGTTTTGCCAAACCCTCCAAGGATTTCTTCAAATCCATGGCCGCATAAGATGTCCCATCCACACCTGAGGCAGCCCAGTCATCAGGCGAGAAAACCCGAACTCCTTCCATCTAATTGCACAGTAACTACTCGTTAAACATAATGAGAGAAATTATATTATTATATAATATATATAATATATAATAATAATGCATGGTGTCATGTAGACCAAAATGACTACAAACCTGGTGAAATACAGGATAATGAGTTGAATCAATAGAGTCCCTGCGATAAACATCTCCAGTCACAAGAAAATGAGTATTTCCATTCCTCAATAGTTCTGCTTGATGAGCACTAGTATGGCATCTCAAGACATGTTCAGAGTCAACGTAGTATGTATCATTGTAACTCCTGCTTACATGATCAGCAGGAACCAATACATCGTCAAAATTCTGCAAGGAAATAACTTTGATTTGCTACGATATCTACAATGAAGATGTTTCAATAAACATAAATTTATAATGGGACAATGAAGGGCTACACACATACATAAACGTGAAGACCTAAAAAGTCATAGGCCCTATGACCATGCAATACTTATCTTGAAGCTCTCCACATTGGTAAACCCCATTTTATTTTCAACAAGCTTCAGCGAGCACAAACAGCTACTGTGCACTTTGCAGATTAAATTTACTAATTTAACATTTATATCCTAATTTTAATATTCAAACATACATGAAATGGTTATATATATATATATATATATATATATATATATATATACATATATATACATACATACATACATATATATATATGAAACAAAAAATGGTCAAAGTATAACTTTTATCAGGTATGCATAATTTGTATTCATATTTGTGTGCGTGTCTGCATATATGCACGCACAGACACAAACATAAAGGTAAACTCAGTGCACGAGGCTCCCACACGATAGCGGGCTATGGCGAGCTCGATAATGTATGCAGCTTTTTCTCTCGCATTGCGAAGAGACTGTTTCCGGACTCGAACCTAGACACCCACATCACCATACGGGTCACCTAACCGTTGCGCGAAGGCTCCATGGTATTTTTGCACATATAGCTAAATATACACTACAATTGACCATTTAGCACATGTCCCTATTTTTGCTATGACTTGAATATTCAGGAAATTATCACCGGTACTATAAAAGTGTCACAAACTCATTTATTTTCTCTCTTTTTAACTGTGTTACAATGCATGCTTTTTAATATATGTGAATTTTGTACATAAGTCCATATGCTAATTTTTTAGCTTTTCACATTTTAAATCATAGAGTAAGCACGTTTTAGTTACGCTCGAAATATAAATAAATAATTGCAAAATTCATTTGCATTTTTACTTTCAAAACTTTGTTTTTCTTCATCTATCCGAAGAAAAGTGCAATAGAATACACACTTCTATTATAATTGTTTATTTTATATATTTTAACGGTTAAATATTCAAATTACACACGCATATATTTTTTTGGAAAGTGCATACAGTTTCTACATTTCTTTTCAAAATTTATAGTACAGTGCATATGCACTTTTGTTGAATATGATCATTTTTATATTATCATTGTTAAGTATTTAGATTTTGTAAATTCAATTAATTCTACATATGCATAAAAATTGCATTTTTATTTCAAATAAGGTTCAAGATTTCCGTTTCCGTTTCAGCCATTTAAGAGTTTCAAAATTTATGTGAATTTCAGAATTTCCAAAAATTTGGGTAATAATTCCTTTCAGGTTTTGGCGTCTTTTTTTTATATAGAATTAGATTAACAGATAGTGCATATTTGTATTTATAAGAATAAAATATTTGTTATACATTAAAAAAGTTGAGTCAATTATTGATTTTTATTGTTTTTCGGGTCATTTGTCTTGAGTTGGGTCGCAATTGATAGAAGCATCACGATTTTTTTTTTGAAATTATTTGACCATATGTCCATTTTTTATTATTTTGTTTGATCAGTTTATTATTATTTTTTATTCTTTTGCATGTTGTTGCATTTTTTGTCAACTTCTGCTTCTTTCTTACCAAATTTTTAGAACTTAATGAGCAAATTTGGAATTCAAATAAGAAGTGAAATTTAGATCGAATATCGTCCTGTTACCAAACCAAAACAAAATGGAATTACCGAAATGACATCTATTCCAATGGAATTTTGAACCATAGTCAAGACTCATCTTCTATTGCATAAAAGAGTAACAGAATATGCACTTCCATAAAAGGTGTTTAGTTTGTATGTTTTATTGCTAGATATCATATATTTCACATTTTAAAGACAATTTTGGTAAGTGCATATAGTTCTCAACTTTATTTAACAATTCATATTTAGTTTTTTAAAATGCATACAATGTGCACTTTTATTTTTACACATTCGTTTTTAAACCATAAAAATTCACAATATACACTTTCATAAAATAAATTTATTTTGTACATGCTTACTGATAAATAATCATATTTTTTATTATTGTTACCGTACATACATTTAGGACTTCCTTTCATAGTTTTTTTTTTTTTGGCAAACTGCATATAATTTGCATTTTTTCTTCTTCCATAAAGCCATTTTTCCTTCTTTGTTTTAGATTGGAAAAAAAAAACATTTTCATAAAATATGTTTTGTACATTTTTTTGATATTCAGATTTTACATTCCAAAATGCATAAAATTTGCATTTCTATTTCATAATTTACACGTATTTTGAAAAATGCAAACAATATCATAGATGCAAATATTTTTCGTGTGAAGTGTGTATTGTTTGCACTTCACTATTAAATTAAAATTTAAAGATGCATATTATTTTGCACTATAAATGAATTTATTTTACATTGTAATATGCATATAACGGCAATCCTTATAAAATGTATAAATTTTGCACTTCTATGTTTCAAAGCCTGTACACAATTTACATATAATGCATAATGTTTGATCTATAATTTTTTACAAAATTCATATGTGTGTAAATATATAAATATGGATATGTATATATAGTGACCTTTTTGTAATTAAGTGCATGTAGGGCTGACAATTAGAAGTGGGATTCGTAAACGCAAACCAAATTGATCCAACGAGACAAGAATTTGATGGGTTTAGGTTCAGGTATGAGTGACGAAAAATACCATAAGATCCAATCAAATACAAACCGATCTAAACCAACCTAACTAATTCGATCAAAAACATAACACACACATTTATTAGTTTAATCAATATCACCCAATCGGACTTTTTCACTAATTTTATGAACAGAAGCCTTTATTTACATATTTCTTCCTTCTTACTTTAATTTTTAATCTATTCCTTGGAAGAAAATAAGTCTTTTGTTGCTGTTTATTATTTTTTGGTTTCAAATTGTATTTTTGATTAAAAAGATTTTTTCGAAAAGAATCTATATAATCATTCAAATCTTTGTTCTGAAGTACCAATCCAACCTGAATTGGGTTGGGGTTTTGAAATGCATGTTTTGAATCTGATCAAACCACACCCAATTAGATCCAAAATCCATTGATGGAATCTGGGCCTGGGTCCGGTTCAACGAGTTTAATTGCCAGTTTCAAAACCATGATAACAATGCCATAACTAATTTTGTTTTCTTCAAAAAAATATGAACGATAACTAACATTGAAACATGTCCTTACTGTGCATATGCTTTACAAGAATGACCGAACACAAAAAACTAGTTTGCTAAGGCTTAATTTTTATTACATTATCGTAAAGGTTGTAAATCATTTAAGCAAGGATTAGTTGAAAAGTAGTCTAAGTTAGGTGATTTTCATAAATTCATGGATTTTTTATGAAATTTTAGATACTTGTGCAAAAATTTTTTGCTATTGTATAAAATATACCTATATTTAATTTCTATGTGATTTCAATCATCAAAACCCTTATGGTCCCAAGTTTAATCATCTTACTCCCTTGCTAAACCGTTGGTACATGCACCTCGTTGTGAATGGATAACTTGGTTTAGGAATTTGGATGTATTCTAAGCTTATTTGATCACTAAAAATATGTGATTTAGCATTTATCAGTTCAATTTGCAATTTTGAGGGTGGATGGGTTTTGGAGTAACCAAGAAGATAAGACCGCTTAAAACTAGCATGTAAATGCTTAGACGTGGCATTAAGCTCTGCTCATCAACTAAGCAGCACCTAGATAGAGGTCTAGGTGTTTTAGATGAGGTAATAAGCCTCGGCTAATGCCTAGGTGGTAAGCCTCGCTTAATGCCAAGGTCGAGCCTAGGTATACACCAAGACTGGTCAAAATTAGTTCCTCATACTATATGTTTGTTTATAGCCAGTGAGCTACTTTAAAAAGTCATTGCCTAATCATATTCAGCAAACAGCAAATATGCCTCTTACAAAAGTAGCAAAACACCATTAAGATAACAAATGTTAGTTCAAATTCAATTGAATTATATGTAGAGTATAATTGTAAGGTTTACGGTGATAACCATACACTAATTCAATCTATTAGTCATTTTGCATTTAGACAAATGTATATCTAGTTATGCTGAGAATTGAGATTAGTCATAATTTACACAGATATGTCATGAGGTGAGATTAACGCAACAAGTGAATACAATAGTCAACCCATTGATAATGTGCAATCGGCGTTATATATTAGTCAATTGATATTCCAATCCTAGCATCAAGTACTGACTTGTTCAAATGAATCAAGAACCTGCCTATTATATGATTTGCAAATATAATATCACAGCAGACTCTTGTAAAGTAACGATTCAATACACCTCTTTATCTCATTGAATACAAACTATGACATGCATTTTACTTTACTCATTATATTACCTTTTATGTCTTCAAAAGAAAACTGATGAACCTTTCTGCACTCATTATGTCATTATGTCACCTCTTTATCACATTGGGTTTATTTTAGCAATGTATCAATGTATCTAGTTGAGCATAAACAATGCCATGGATTCAGATATTTTTCACATTCTATCAGCTTAAATTAGCAACATAGAAACATCACCAGCACAGGATCTAAGTTCTGAACAACCAAAAAACATAAGGAATGGTCAACCGACCTGCTTAGTGGTAACAATGGGGCACAAATCATCATACTTCACAAACTTCCCACCAAAAGCATCATCAAAATACTCATAAATAGCGCTCTTCAAAATCCCAAGAGGATGATTCTCATTCCGATGGAGCTGCATACCCAGCTTCGCATAAATTGAATCAGGTATATTGTTGCTCGGATCATCTTCCTTCACCACGTCTGACTCGCATCATATGACAAACACGAAATCAATATCTAATATACAATCAAGTCAAAAAAAATAGTCAAACTTCATAACGGAATCCGTCTAAAAACCGTACCTTCTTTAGCAATCTTGACGCCACCAATTTGAACATTTGCAGCTAAAGGCTGCTGAAACTTCGACTTTTTAGATGGGTTAAAAGCAAAAGACGAGAACGGTTTAGATGTATTTGTGTACAAAAATGAAGTGGATTTGAAGAGAGGAGAGTGACGAAGGGAGAGAGAGGATGACATTGGATAAGCGAATCGAGAAGTGAATTTTAAGATAAGCATTTTTCTTTATAAAAAAAAATGAGGTTGGCAAGGAGCCGAGGGTTTTCAGGTCGCTTTCGGCAGAGAAATGGAGAGAGTGTAAGGGGATTTCTGAGGTTTTGGGTGAAAGCGAAAATTCTGTTTGCTTGTTTTGTTAAGATGATGATTTTCGCTAGGGCTCTGCGTTATGCCGTGTGCACCATTTGAACAGAACATCTAAGGGCCGGCTTATAGGCTAGGCTCATCCGCCTATGCAACCCCGGACAACCTTTGTGAAAAACCACAAACAAGGAAAGAATGATGTATTTTATACACACACATGGAGCTGTGCTTAGGTTGGTTGTGTAATTTCCTCATCTTGACACCTAGCATTTTATTACTGTTAGTACAACTGCGTAACAGTAAAAAGCCGAATTCGATCGTTCGATTGTGTAAGGCGTTTATTTTAATTTGTCATCAACTTAATCAAACTAAGTATGAAGAATCCACAATGCATACTTATTTTGATGATTTCTATAACCACATAAGTTATGCAAGATTATAATATATAATTTTAAAATTCAAATCATTTTTTGTTGAGATGATTATGACATCACCTAGCTCAGTGATAATGATCAAAACTATAAATGAACGTAGTATACATAACAATCCAAGTACTTCAAGTAGACAAATGTGAAGGAAAAAAGAAAATCAAAACAGAAAAAATAAAATGAAATGCATAACTATAATTGTTGTATGCATTTTTGCGGACATGATATTCTCAGCGGACCGTAACAGAGCCCAACAGCTCAAGCGTGCCTCCCAAGGATCTAGTTGATAAAAGCCTATGGACATGTGCACCCGAACTCCATACACAACATACTTCAAGATAAATGCTCTACGAACCAACCCTTAATTGTTGCATTCCCATGCAAAAATTAATAATTAATCATTTATTCCCTCTTCGATAACCTTATATAATTGTTAACTCTTGATTCTTCTAACCAACCACCTTATCTACCATTTATTCTTCTTTAATTTTCTTTTCATTAACTAAAATAAACATTCATTAATTAGCTATTACCATCCCATAATTATCCTAATTTTTTAATTCAACTTCCATCTTTTTATCTACAATTTTCACTGCAATAAATGTCACGATAAATGTCATTTTATCCACAATAAAGGTTACTTCTTTCATACAATAACTTATTGATGCTTGTGCATACTTATAAATTCTCTTTAAACACTCAATACATACCCATATGAAGACTCATTAATCCTCCAATTAACATCCATTTAAAAATTCATAAATTAGCCATAACATCTCATTTAAGCTCCACCATTCAAGCATTGGTTACTAGTTGAACAGCTCACAGTCAATGATAGTTCCAACAGCTCATCCCAACTGTCCATCTCAACATCACAGCCGCATGGTGACATCAATAGTTTTTAGCTATAAATATATTTTCTCTTGCAAATGGGAAGAGGACTAAATTTTGAAAGCATAAAAAATATTTTATTTTTTATACATCTTTCTATTTTGGATGAAATAATAATATAGTAGAAAAATCTTCATAGTGGAGGTAGATCAAAACTCTGTCTGTGTAATTTTCTATACAGCTTGTCCCAAGCCGGGATAAAGGAGGAGAGTTGTGATAGGCTTAACGAGTCCACATAAAAACCATAGTCTTTCTTATGGAAATGGAACTGTATTATATTTCGTTGAGGCATAACCCTCTTAGCGACGCGCCATATCGAGACTCGGATATGGTGATAAATAAGAAAAGGCTAGCTCGCCACTCTTTTAGTAGCGCACCATATCGAGGCTCGAATATGGTGATAAATATGCAATAGATAGATCGTCACTCTCTTCGTGGCACGCTACATCGACGCCCTGATGTAGTGATAAATAAGCAATGGTCTTCGCACTTTACTCGATGGGTGTGAGGGACAAGAAAACTAGTCAATGAAAGTAGGATTTGGTTAGACAATTAGAATGTAGGGTCCTTAACAGGAAAGTTAAGAGAGATAGTGATACTATGACTAGGCGACGTGTAAATATCTTATGCGTTCAGGAGACCAAATGGCCGGACCAGAAGGCAAAGAAGGTGGAGAACACAGGCTTCAAGTTATGATACACAGGAACAGAACGTAACAAGAAATGGAGTTTGCATCTTAATTGACAAGAATCTTAAAAATAGAGTGGTCAACATTAGAAGACAAGATTATCTTAGTCAAGCTGGTAGTTGGTGATATAGTCTGAACGTCATTAGTGCCTATACCCCAAAAGTAGACCTAATGAAACCGCTAAAAGGAATTTTTAGGGCAGACTGAGATGTCATGGTGAGAGATGTGCCTAATAGCGAGAAACTTTTCATAGGAGAAGATTTCAACAGCCATGTTGGCACGACTAATGGAGGGTTTGAGAGAGTGCATGGTGGTTTTGGATATGACGATAGGATCCAAGAAAGAGCAGAAATATTAAATTTCGCTATTGCTTATGATCTCATGACAGCTAATACCTTCTTTAGAACGAGATGATTGCATTTAGTTACTTTCAGTAATGGCCAACATTCTAACTAGATTGACTTTGTCCTTACTAGAAGAGATGACAAACGAGCTTGTGTAGATTTGTAAAGTCATCAATGGAGAATGTATCGTCTCACAACATCAGCTTTTAATATCTGAGTTTCATCTTCAGATACGTGTTCAACATGATAAAGGAGCTAAGATTAGTAGAACGAAATGGTGGAAGATCAAAGAAGACGCTTCACATGTGTTTAAGGATAGAGTGATGAGAGAAGGAGCATGGAATATGGAGGGAGAAGCAAATGACATATGGGATGAGATGGAAACGCGTATTCAAAAAGTGGTTACTAAGGTGTTTACAATAACAAAAGAAAATAAATGCAAACGTAAAGATTCGTAGTGGTGCGATAGCGATGTGGAAAAGGCTACCAAAGGGAAAAATGAATGCTACAGATGCTTGCACCATCACAAGAGCGAGGGCAACATGCAAAATTACAAAGCGACAAAGAAGAACGCAAAGAGAGTGGTGAGTGAAGCAAGGGGTCGGGCGCATGAAGATCTATATCAAAAGCTAAGTACGAAGGACAGTGAAAAAATGTCTATAGGATAGCTAAGCATCAGGAGAGGAAGACGAGAGACTTCAACCAAGTTAAATGCATCAAGAATGAGAATAATAGACTTTTGGTGAAGGGCGATGAGATAAAGATAGATGGAGAGAATACTTCGACAAGTTATTCGATGAAGAAGGTGACAACACTACGATCGAGCTGGATGACTCTTTTGATGACACCAGTAGACATTTTGTTCAGAGGATTCAAGGGTCCGAGATAAAGGAAGCGCTAGAACGAATGAAAGCAGGCATTATGTTGGGGCTTAATGATATCCCCATTAACCAAGTTGTTCAATAATATTTTCAAGTCAAACAAGATGCCATATGAGTGGAGGAGAAGCATATTAGTTCTAATCTTCAAGAATAAAGGAGATATTCAAAGTTGCATAAACTACAAAGGAATTAAACTTATGAGTCATACAATGAAGCTTTATGAGAAATTCATTGAACATCAAAATTACGAAGGATGACAAACGTTTCAATAAACCAATATGGTTTCATGTCTGGGAGGTCGACCAAGAGGTGATTTTCTTAAAAAGACAACTTATGAAGAGATTTAGAGAGCAAAAGAAGGATTACACATGGTATTTATCGATTTAGAGAAATCTTACGACAATGTATCGAGAAAGGTTGTGGTGGGATATGGAAAAGAAAAGAGTTCCAACAAAGTACATTACCCTTATCAAGGATAGGTATGATGATGTTGTGACTAGTGTTAGAGCATAGGATTGTGAAACCGATAACTTTCTCATTGACATGGGATTACATTAAGAGTCATCTTTAAGCCCTTACATTTTTTCCCTAGTGATGGATGAGATTACGAAAGGCATATAAAGCGAGACTCCTTGGTATATGCTCTTTGCTGATGATGTTCTGCTGGTTGACGAAAGTAGGATAGGGATTAATAAAAAAACTAGAGTTATGGAGGCAGGCTTTAGAATTAAAGGGTTTTAGACTTAGCAGAACTAAAATAGAGTATATGAAGTGTGAGTTCAGTGGTGTCAGGTCATAGGATGGAGATCTCATTCTAGCAGACAAGTAGTGCCCAAGAAGGAATTCTTTCGATATTTAGGGTCAATGTTGTAGTACGATGGTGAGATTGATAAAGATGTTAGTTTTCGAATTTAAGCGGGATGATAAAATGGGGACTAGCGTTTGGCATTCTCTACGACAGGAAAGTCCTACAAAAACTTAAAAAAAAATTCTACATAATGGCAATTAGGCTTGCGATGTTGCATAGTGCAGAATGTTGGCCTACTAAAAGACAACACATCCAGAAGATAAGTGTAGCAGAGACGCATATGCTGCGATGGAGTTGTGGTCATACACGATGATATCGAATTAAGAATGATAATATATGTGACAAACTTAGAATAGCACCAATTGAAGAGAAGCCGGTCCAACACTGCTTAAGATGGTTTGGACATCTCTAACGGAGGCCTTTCGAGGCATCTGTGCACGTTGGAATTATAGGCCGCATTGAATGCTCAAAGTGAGGTAGAGGTCGACCGAGATTAACATAGGAGGAAGTAGTAAAAAGGGACTTAGGGATTGGAATATATCCGAAGAGTTGGTGTCGGATAAGAGAACGTAAAAGTTAGCGATCCATTCACCAGAACCATGAGCTAGGTTTTTTTTATTTAAGGTTGGTTTAAGGATAGTGTTATAAGTTTTAGATTATAGGACCAGTGAATAGGAACCAAAGATGTAGTGTTTGGTTTTCGCTCCCTATTACTATTAGTGCCATTATTAGTACTATTAGTATTATTATTATTATTACTATTATTATGGTCTTTTTAAAAAAATTCTTTGTCCGCTTTTATTATTATTTTTTGTTTAATTATTTTACTTTATTTTTATCTTTATTTCTATTTTCACCTTTTATTTATTTATCTATTTAAATCAAATATTGTTGTTATTACTTTTAAATTGACTTTTTCATTTAGTTTTGGATTCCATCTCTACCCAATCCTAACTTGTTTAGGAATAATGGCTTTGTTGCTGTAGTGGAGGTAGAGCCCCCATGGATCGATCCACTCTAAATTCTTATGCCTCGTTACTTTATTAATTTTATTTTTATTTCTATACTAAATCCTAAGCATAAAATCTCTTTAATCCCTACTCCATGATTAAGGATCAACAATCACCCATATTTCGAGGTTAATGGAAAATAACATCAACATTTTGATGCTAGAATGATGCCACTTTTCAACCCTTTCATTAACATCCACCTTCATGCTCATGACCAACATTGTCATGGCCGGAGCTTCCACTAGCAATCAACCCAATGATGATACTCTTAGCTTTGTTCATTTCGAAAATTCAAAATCCTAATTAGTAATAAGTAAGCTCTTTTCATTATTATGAGACAAAAATGTATGATTTTCTAAGTTTTACTTTCATACCAATTTCTCATACGTTTGGTATCTTAATGCAATATTCTATTATTGTTGAGGACAATCGTAAAGTTTCCAATATTTATTTCCGAGTGGTTGTAATTATCTTTAAATATTAATTTATTTATTTATGATTTTGATAGAGCTAAAATGATTATACATGTTTGCGCTCTCTCTCTCTCTTGTCTTTTTATTTGATAAAAAGTCAAAGTTTTAGTATGTTATTGAATTATATTTCAACAACTTTCTTGAAAGAATAATTCAAATCAAAGGCACCTTATGGAATTACCTATTATTTTTACAATAATAATAATCGATTTATACCAACAGGGTTGGCGCAGTTGGTTGATGGTCCGGACTGCGTGATCGAAGGTCACGAGTTCGAGCCCCGAAACTGACAACCCTGTAACAAATACCCGAAGTATGTGTTTGGCAGGCACATACTTCTCTAGAGTTTACAAGCGAAGCTTGGTTCTCTAGGTAATTCAAAAAAAAAATCGATTTATAAAGATTGGAAATGTCATGTTACAACTGTTGCTTTCACAATGTCTAGCAATAATTTTGGAATGTTTTAATTAACATCCATAATTGAATATGTTATATCTTCTGTATATAATGAGAATACCAATTTTTAAGCTTTTGCAATTATCATTATGACTTTCTAATATTTTGAAAGATGACTCATTGACTCTAGAATATTTGTGTCATTTCCAAATAATATCACAATTAACAATTTTCTCTCCATTTTTAAAGCTAAGATTTAGTAGTAATATATTTTGGGATAATAGCTGATAGAAACCATTGGATCTCAATGGTCTATCTTCTACATTTGGTAATAATACCAGCTTTGTATAAGTCTTCGAAATCATTATTAACTAATAGATAGCCCAAACGACTAATCTCAACTATTGCATAAACCATGTGAATATACATTAAATGTACTGTTTTGATTAGCGGTGCAATTTTTTCTTGTCTAAAGTCAAATGTTCGTATTCATTATTAACCAATGGATAACCAATAAGACTGATCTCAAATGTTGCATAAATCATGTGAATATATTATTGTGACGAGTAGTGCAAATGTGCCACTGAGGCATACAAGCAGGACATTGGTAGTAACATGATATATTGCACATGATAAATAATCAAATAAGATTCATAGCAAACCTCCAACTAAGATCGTGATTAATGTGGTTCAAAAGCTTCCATATACATCACCATATCATATATAAACAAAGCAACGATGCCTCGTTCATACAAATTGAAATATAATTGGATGTAATTAATAATTCATATAATGTTCTAAATATGTTCTATATTTTAAAACCTACAATCAAAACTAAAAATAATCAGTTGCCTAACCAACACAATCTTTCTTTTATTAAGGTTTATAAGAATATGTATCGGTGTTTGTACTAACTGTAAAAATGAATGCCTTTGTAAATCCAATCATTGATGTAATTGAGAAAAGGATGCACCAAACAATTGTGAAGAATGACGTTGTGCCCAAGTAAAGTGTTAACTCTATCGATGTTACAATCATGTGAATATACACTGAATATGAAGGTCGATTATCTTTTTGAAACAAAAAATAGGGTAAACACATGGAAAATAACAAAAAATGCATGGTTTTTTTTCCACAATCATGAAGTTCCTCCTAATATTCATCATGTGACTCCTATAGATATATATACATTACTCCTTTAACTCCTAACCTCTTCAATTTTGTACATTATTTTGGATTTTAAAAATATTCATTACGCACATGATCTATTAATTTTGGCTACTTTATTATCCATGTTTATATGGAGTTATTTCCACTTGCTATAATTAGCTAAATATTAAATACTACCCACTATTCATTCAAGAAAAAGTAATGTTGTTCTATTTCTAATACTATATTTAATTCTCTATATATTTCCTCTAACCTACTCCATTCTTACATATTCTTAAACTATATTTTCTTACTTTATGTATATTATCTTTTTTGTCTACCAGATCTTGATAATGACCAATGTAATTCACAATTACATTTATTTATTACATAATAATTCTTTCACTTTCTTAATTTACTTATAATATATTGTA
The DNA here is from genome assembly GCA_030765085.1 of Allium cepa. NCBI lineage: Eukaryota > Viridiplantae > Streptophyta > Magnoliopsida > Asparagales > Amaryllidaceae > Allium > Allium cepa. The sequence goes on along the minus strand of CM060934.1, from coordinate 947,876,105 downwards.
CTCTAGTGTAACTCTATAGGTAATAAAAATGATAGTTGTTATCCGACATTTTGACCCTGCTATATCTTAACTGACTGGACAAGTTAGACTCGACTGTCATCAAGGCCAATAGCTTAGAATGATGATTGTGGGGTCCAAAAATCAAGCATAGATAATAATATGAAGAAGAAACATGAAAGCACGCTACTCCCCGAAGATGGATCGGGTACGATCCATATTCAACACTATGGATCATAATATCATATCATATCGATTCCACAACTCAATTTCATAGCGATGATCGGTCAGAAACTCAAAATTTACACATGCTATCAACATGAAACTTGGAGTATAAGCTTACAACATATGAAACACCCTCTAGGGATCTCATTCCAATTGGAGGAATTTGGAGGGATTGGCATAACTCCCTTTGAAGGGATTGATAGAAATTAGAATTTAAGCAACATTACTTTACAGAAAATGCGATATTGGGGAGTAAGTAGCTATCATCATGGGGCATAACCGTGCATTGGAATCACACAATTTTGGGGAGTAAGTAGCTATCATCATGGGGCATCCCTCATCGGGATCGTAGCCCATTTGGATGCACTAATAGTGATCGCTACCGATCCTAATTATGGGCCCCGATGGGCCTGCAAATTTTTGGGTAGCCTCGTCTTGGTCTCCCAAACCTTCTGCCAAAATTTTAGTCTGATTGATGCACATCTTTCCCTATGAATACAACAAGCATGGCATCAGAAAAGGGATATGACTTTCTCTTCTGAGGCTCTACCATTTTTATTCTTTATTTTTGTACTAATGGATCCCAACTGATCCAAAAATTCTTGTAATCATAATCAAGTCCAAGATCAATTAAAATATGAAGTGGATGTAGGCCAAGATTGCCGAACCACTATAAAAATTTGTGTGTTTATTTGCTTCGTTTTAATTTCATTCTTCATTTAGTCTCTTCTACATTATATTGGGTGTTGATGTCTATTCTTGGCTTCAACATTTTGGTACTTTCACTAAGAATCAAATTCTCAACTTGATTGTATCTCATCATCTACTTGTGGATTCCCATATTCACGAGATAGATCCAGCGTTCTATCGATAAACTTCCTTTTCCACTCATATTTGAAGAAAATTTAAAGGAAGTCGGTAGCCATGGTTTTAGGAACTAAGTCTACTTCCCATGTTTTTTGAAAATTTTATTTTGCTAGTGTTCTTATTTGGAGTCGTTCATGTGTTCATTTTCATTTGGAAGGAATTGGTTTCACTCATGTATACAAGTTCTTGGGATCGGATGCTGAAGTTTGCACTCAAGTTAACCAAAATGGCTGATCCTTCTCTCGAAGCCTAGATGGTCGATTGCTCCAATCTCAACTGCAACCGATTCCTTAGCCTAGATGACTGATCCCTCAACAAGGCAATTCAGCCGACCCCTAAATACATATACATGCCCAATACCGATCCCTCCAAAGACATCAATACCGATCCCTCCAAAATAGCTATACAGATCCCTTTATAAGGTGTATATACCGAACCCTCTACAAGGTATATATACCGATCCCTATCTAAGGTGTATATACCAATCCCTTCAAAAGTGCTATACCGATCCCTCTATAAGGTGTTCATAAAGATCCCTCTACAAGGTATATATACTGATCCCTTTCCAAGGTATATATACCAATCCCTCTCCAAGGTATGTATACCGATCCCTCCGCAATGTATATATATCGATCCCTCCGCAAGGTATATATACCGATCCCTCCAAAATAGCAATGCCGATCCTTCCAAAGACGTCAATACCGATCCCTTCGAAATAGCAATACCAATCCCTTTAAAGACGTCAATATCGATCCCTTCGAAGCAACAATACCAATCCCTCCAAAGACATCAATACCAATCCCTTCGAAATAGCTATACCGATCCCTCCATATTACCGATCCATCATATGGCTGATCCCTTCATATTACTGATCCCTCTATATAGCTGATTCTTCCATATTACCGATCCCTCGTATGATCGATCCCTTCATATGACCGACCCTTCTATTATAGCAAACTACGGATCCCTATGCCAAAAAATATATATCGGGTACGATCCATTATTTTTTACAAATATGAATCGGGTACGATTCATTTTTTAAAAAATAGCTCTAAATTTTTTTCCCATGCCGCAGCACAATGCCCCCGCATTCCGAATTCGGTACTCAACTTTAAAATAGTATGTTGTATCCACTTCCCTTACGTCCTAAGACTGACCGAGGCATCGAAGGTCAAGCAGAAGCTATTGAATTGTAGCCAAGGAATGGACAAGAAACTGTTATTCAAATGATTCTCCTGAGGACTGGAGAACCAAGACGATATGACACAAACTAGGATCGATTACTGGGTCAAGTTCCCAAGGTAGATTGCGACTACCTTCAACTTACCAGCTTCCAAACAACTGACTTGGCAGCCGTGGTACGACGACTTGTAAGAGAGAGCCAAGACCAGACTGATGACGATCGGAGCATCTCCTCCTATCAGAACCCATTCACTATAGTCGTTCTATGAGCATAATATCCAAGGAGATTCAACATGTTGACCATGCATGCGTACTTTGGGAATACAGACCCCTGGTATAATCTCATGAAATATGAGTGGCACATGGACTTTGCTAGTGCGACGAACGCCATCAAATGCAGATGCTTTCCAATATTCCTTGAAGGAGTAACGATCATATGGTTTACGCGTTTATCACCCAGATCAATCTCCTCATTCGAATTACTAGCTCAAAAGTTTACCGAGCAATTCAGAATTCATGCGACTGAGCCTAAGGATGTGATGTCATTATCCAACCTAATCCAAGTGCTAAGCGAGATGCTCAAATATTTCTTGCATACAACCTCGTCATTACTGAAGTGAGCAATCTCGACAAGGATATCAAACTAATGGCAGTGATAAGGGGAATCGACCCCAAGTTGGATTTCAACAACTAGTTAGTTGGAGAGCATCCTACGATCTTGGATCGCTTCTATTACAAAGCGAACCAGTGCCTACACAAGGAGGCGGCAAGACATGCTAGATAGGAAAAAATGCAAGTCCGTTGGCTGAAGGAAGTCAAAGCGCGGGCAGTAGTAAGGCCTTAGATGAGGACTCGAATTCTAGGAGACGACCTAGAATCCCAAAATCTGACTCACGTACCACTCTGAATGATTCAATCAAAAACTTCTACTTAAAGACTCACGACTTGAAGCAGTACTGGAAATCAGCCTTGAGAGAGTTCACTGAAACCTTGAAGAAATTTAGGAAATGTTGTATATTTCAAGATACACAGGGTCATAACACCGACATGCAGACACCTTCGAGATGTGATCGGAAAGCTGATAGGGAAAGGTAATCTTCAACAATATGTGCAAGCTTGTAGAATGGCGGGCAAGGAACATTCGATGCCTATCAATAAAGAACTTTGATTATCAATTGGACCGTTGACGGTCGACATTCGACTAAAAGGAGCTAGGGGCAAAGCGGAATAGCGAGCACATGATGCTGCTTCACTTATCAATGAGATTTAGTTCGATTTTTTTTGAATTATTTTATTTCAATTTCAATTATGTTGTGAATTACGACAAACTTGAATTATACTATTTGCATACGATGCAGGTAAAAAAGTACCTAGAGTTAGGCACCAACCAACCTCTATGGACCATGATCGGACCTTTGAAGCATCACAAGATAAGCATGATTCGACTAATCATCATAAAACTCTAGTCCCCATATCAAACAGGTGTGACTGATCACTCATCATAAAACTCTAGTCCCTAGAGTGTGGACCGGGGTATAAACACAAAATGATGGACGCGTTCGGCCGTCATCTATTAACTTTGGTCCCAGAGCATGGACCATAGTATAAACATCAAATGGGTGTGACTAATCACCCATCATAAAACTCTGGCCTCCCGAGTGTGGACCAGAGTATAAACACAAAATGATGGACGCAGTTCGACCGTCCATCGATCAACTTTGGTCCCTAGGGCACGAATTGGGGTATGACTGATCACTCATCATAAAACTCTAGTCCCCAGAGTGTGGATAGGAGTATAAACAAAAAAATGATGGACGTGGTTCGACCATCTATCGATCAACTCTGGTCCTCAGAGCGCGGACCGGAGTATAAACATCAAATGGATGTGACTGATCACTCATCATAAAATTCTGGTTCCCGGAGTATGGATCGGAGTATAAACACAAAATGATGGACGCGGTCCGACCGTCCATCAATCAACTCTGGTCCCTAGAGCATTGGGCGGAGTATAAATATCAAACAGGTGTAACAGATCACTCATCATAAAACTCTGGTCCCTAGAGTATGGACCAAAATATAAACACAAAATGATGGATTTGGTTCGATCGTCCATCGATCAACTCAGGTCCCCAAAATGCGGACCGAAGTATAAACATCAAATGGGTGTGACTAACCACTCATCATAAAACTCCGATCCCCAGAGTGAGGATCGGAGTATAAACAAAGAAAGATGGACGTTGTTCGACTGCCCATCGATAAACTCTAGTTCCTAGAGCATGGACCGGGGTATAAACGTCAAACAGGTGTGACTGACCACCTATCATAAAACTCTAGTCCCCAGAGCATGGATAGGGGTATAAACACAAAAGGTGGACGTGGTTCGACCATCCACTCCTTAGCTCTTGCCCTTTACTTAGGGGAAAACACACGACTCAAAGTGGATGCGATCTAGAAATCTCCTCTTCTGCTCAAGCTCGATTCAGAACACTCATCTTACTCCCAAGGCTAAGAAAAAACTAGATCCAAATGGAAGTGGACATAGTATGACCATCCATGCATTGACTCGTGCCCTGGATGCAGGGGCAGTTTGAGAGCCTAAGCCTAAATTGGACTTCGACCTTCCAATCCAAAGAGGATGTGATACGTCCATCCATGACCTTGTTTACGCCTGAGGTATGGCGAACTATACAAGCCTTGCCCGGACATCGGTAAAAACCAAGATATGGATGCGTTCGATCGTCCAGCAAATAACTCTGGTCCCATAGTGCGGATTGGAGTATAAACACAAATTGAGTGCAGTTCGACCACCCGCCGACAAACTAGTATCCGCGGAGTGTGGATATGAGTATAAACAAATAGATGAGTGTAATTCGACCACTCAATATTCCATAAACTCCATCTTGAACTCGACAGGAGGAGTATTAACTCACTACGGATGGAATTCGACCGTCCACGAACTAATTCTGTTAATGGGAACGAGAGTACAAACTACTAAAAGCTGAGTACGACATCTTACTATAGATCCAGCTAGGTGTTCTTTACAACTTAACGCAATGACCATAAGAAGGCCTCAATACAAAACCAATCGCAACAACGTCCGAAAGTTACAGGCGACCGAGTATATCGTTCCACAACATTGACAGGTAATGTCGATCAAAGCTTTCCATATCATGCCGCCGAGTCGGCGGTCAATATTGATCCACACCAAACACAAACAGATATAGCCCGGATAACCTCCGAGAAACTTTGAGCGCCAGAGTGTTGATAGGAGAATAAACCACGAAAGATTGTGACTTGATCATTAATTCTCTAGCACCCTCCTTTGATTCGTCGGGAGTATGAAACTGGATAAGCATGACCTGACTACACCCAAGCCGACTCTATCCCTAGATCTGGCTGGCGAATATGAATCAAAATGGACGCGACTGATTGTCCAGTTTCGAATGAATGTGACGTGGTCGTTCATTCATTCATTCTTACTATGATCCGACTAGAAGAGCACTATGAAATGGATGTGACTCGACCATCCGCACACTAATCCTTGCCCTTGGTTCGGCAGGAAGAGCATTAGTCACTGATTGAACATGACTTGCCTTCCTACATATCGATGTATGCCCTAGACTTGGGAAGGCATGAGCGAGAAACAAGATGGATGTGAACAGACCATTCATCGATCAACTCTAAGTCCTTGAAGCTTAGGTGGAAGTATAAATACGACTAGGACGAGACTAGACCGTCCATACAATACATTTATCAACTTAAGAATGAGGGTAGAAGTGTGATCATCCAAAGACTGACTACAATAGCTCAATACCGTGACTCATACCTGGCGTTTACGATGACTTGAGGCTATGACCGAAAGGATACCTAGAGATAGAATTGTCAAATTTATGCCCAAGCTCATTGGCAACTAACCATCACTCTAATCTAAACAATGAGTAATAGATCGTGAGTACATTGAATGGAAAGCGCATAACTCGAATACACAAGACTAAACTCTACCTATTGTTTAGTTCAACGTTCCTTTAAGCCTAATCTTTAACCACCGCAGATAATCGCTAAAAGCATCTAAAACCCATCACTATCGGACTCAATGGTTCATGACAAGACTCTGGGATTTGACCAGAGTGACCATCATCATTGACCATCCTAACAGAATTTCACGTTGGTTGTTATGCAAAACAATTACGTTTGAACTCGAGGATCGGCTAGCAGCATATAGAATTCCGCTATTCAAATTCACTTGGGGCACATGTTACAATCCATACAAGTACAAATACGTTGATCTATTCAAGTCTGAAGTGGTAAACATCTAGTTCAAGGACATACACTAGTTTAAATATGCAATTCATATATGGCACGTCCCATTGTTTGATTTCGAGTTCATATGGTCTTATATGTTCATGTCAAATCAAAAACTGCTAAGTTCCACTTAAACAAGGGATCAAAAGCGATCTCGTTACTTGGGCAAATCCATTTAAGCATTTTTCAGCTTACAACATGAGGCCAATATCAAGCAATAATAGCACAGTCGGTTCTACAAAGATATAGACCACAAAGATGAAGAAGAGGAGCCTAAAGAATCCAAGTTTGCACCTGTTGAACTAACAGTTGACATATAGTCAACCATGACGACCCATCACGGGTCTAGAATATCGGATCACAACTCAGTGCAACGATGATGAAGGAATTAGCTAGTTTTGTCTAAGCAAATCTTGATGTATTTGTTTGGACCCATTCTAACATGTGTAGGATCTTGCCAACTATCATGAGCCATGCATTGTATATCGATCCGAGGCATGTCCTGGTGAAACGAAAGCAACACAATGGATCTAGAGAGGTCTGCTACACTTAAAGTGAGAGTGGATAAACTCAAAAACAATAGATTTACCCATGACACCCTCTACTCGAAATGGGTATCCAATCCAACTTTTGTGAGAAAAGCTAATGGAAAGTAGCAGACATGCGTCGACTACTCTTACCTCAACAAAGCATCCCCGAAAGACAGCTTTCCACTTTCAAGGATCGACTAACTGGTAGACCCAACCACTGGATATGAACTGCTTTTATTTGAGGATGTGTACTTCAAATACAACCAGATCCTGATGCACATCCTCGACCAGGAGCACACCAACTTTATTACCGTTCTAGGGCTATATCGTTATGTTGTGATGCCATTTGAACTAAATAATATTGAAGCTACTTACTAGAGACTGGTCAACAGGATGTTCAAAGACCAGATTAGGCGATCGATGGAAGTATATGTGGGTGATATGCTTGTGAAGTCACAACGATCAAACAACCAAATCGATACTTAGTGGAGATGTTCAATATTCTACAGAAATATAAAATGAAACTAAATCCCTAGAAATGCTCTTTTGGAGTTGCATCGGGAAAATTTTAGGCTTTCATCATAAACTCTTATGGAATCGAAACCGATCCCGAGAAGATTTAAGCAATTCGAAACATTTAGGTACCGAAGACGATTAAGCATGTACAGAGCTTAAATGAGAAGGTTGTCACCCTAAGGCGCTTCATCTCCAGGGCCACCGATAAGTATATTCCTTTCTTTGACTTGATCTAGAAATGGAAAAGGAACTTTTGATGGGCGCAGGATTGCATAGATGCATTTTTAGCTCAGATAGATCACTTAGAGAGACCTCCCATCCTATCCAAGTCACTAGATAATAAAGACCTATACATCTATTTAGCGATGTCAGTACATGCCTTAAGTGCCACATTGTTATGTGAAGAGAATCAAATCCAGAGGCCAGTATATTGTGTAAGCAAGTGATTGACAGGTGTTGAGAGAAACTACTAAAAGCTGGAAAAGCTCGCGTACTGCTTATTGATTGCATCACAAAAGCTTCACCATTACTTCTAAGCTCACCCTATCAACGTCTACATCGACCAGTTGTTACGACGGGTTCTACAACAACCTTAGACGTCTAGAAGGTTGGTCAAATGGAATATCAAGCTAAGCAATTCGATATCACTTACTTCCCTCAAAGAGCTATACAGGGACAGACATTAGCAGACTTCATCTCTAAATTCACTACATCGGATGACGATCTGAAGAGCAGTGGAGAATTGACCAATCGATATAAAATGTACATGGATGGAGCATCCATTGATTGGTGTTCTGGTGTCGGATTTGTGTTAATGACTCCTGAGAAATAATCGATCTGCTACGCCCTGAAACTTGACTTCCTTGTAGAAAATAACGAAGCTAAGTATGAAGCCTTGATCGCCAGGATCAAACTTGCTAGAGAACTAGGAGTGGAAACTTTACATATCTTTTGTGATTCTTGGTTAGTAGTATGCCAAGTCAAAAAAGATTATCTTGCTAGAGGGCAGCATCTTGCTCCTTATCTCTGCTGGGTCCAAGAGCTATTAACCGACTTCGAGTATTACACCATTACACACATCCTCAGAGAAAAAAATGAAAAAGCACCAAGCTGGCCAGTTTTGGGGATGCACAGCAAATAGACTTATCCTGGTTAAAGTGCTTAACATTCCAAGCATTAATAGATGGAGATCGACTAGATCCTGGAGATGGAGCCAGAAAAGGAGTCATGGATGACCCCTATCAAAGACTATCTACAATGGAGAACTCTTTCTGAATGGAGGAATAAAAAACAACAAATCCTCCTTAAATCTTCACGCGTATCATCTAAAAAGGAGTCATACATAGAAAGGGCTTTCTCTATTTCTTTGCTTCGGTGTATTACCGATGATGTTATCAAACGAGTCTTGAGAGAAGTCCATGAAGAAGAATGCAGCAATTATACCAGAGGCAAACCTTGACAAAGAAAATACTCCACTATGGGCATTATGGACCAAATGTCAATCTAGATTTAGCTGATTACGCTAGACAATACGACGAGTGCCAGATGTTTGCAAAAATTCCAAGGGCCCCCGTCGACGAAAATTACTCAAATGGTTAGTCCATAGCCATTTGCCACTTGGTGTATTGGCATCATCAGCTCCTTGCCAATTTCTAAAGGCGGTGCGAAATACGCCATCATAGCAATGGATTACTTCACCAAATAGGTTGAAGCTAAATCATTATCCACGATCACAATGAAAATGAATTAATCAACATTATTGTCTGAAATAACATCTGTCATTTTGTCCTTCCATGGACCATTGTAATTGATAATGGGACCTAATTCAATAGCGTTAAATCCAAAAACTTCTACCGATGGCATCATATTAAAAATAGATTTGCGGCAGTTGCTCACCCTCAAGTTAATGGACAAGTCAAAGCTGTTAACAAAATCATAAAGTCCATTCCGAAGAAGCATTTGGAAAAGGCTAGAGGCAAGTGGCTCAAGAAACTCTCATCGACATTATGGGCATACAGAACCAACAACAAGTCCACGACTGGCCATACTTCATTCGTCCTTACTTACGGTTCCAAGGCCTCCATTCCTATAGAATTTGAAGTCCCTTCTCATATAATGACTTATCACAACCCCTATTTCATTATAAAATAATATATAAACAAGGAATTGCAATCCAATTGCAACTAAACTAGAAGGAATTAGTGACGACTCGTGAGCATACAAACGCACACTACAACAAAAATACTCTATTACAACACCCTTTTTACAATGGGCATTGGCTGCCCGTTGTAATAGTAGGCTATTACAATGGTCCATTCAGGCCCGTTGTAATAGATGCCTTATACAATGCCTTTTTTACAATGGGCAATGACTGTCTGCTGTAATAGAGTGCTATTACAACGGTCCTTTCATGCCCGTTATAATAGATGTCAATTTTACAACGTTCGTAAAATGCTCGTTGTAATAGATACCAATTTTACAACGGTCACAAAATGCCCGTTGTAAGAGGTGCCAATTTTACAACAGGCTAAAAATGCCCGTTGTAACAGGTGCCAATTTTACAACGGGCTAAAAATGCCCGTTGTAACAGGTGCCAATTTTACAACGGTCATAAAACGCCCGTTGTAATAAATGTTTGTTGCCAAATTTTGACAACCAATAATTAATAATTACAACGCTTTCTTAAAATTAATATTTAATATTTATTAATAGTTATTCATTAATAATATTATATTAATCGTATGTTACTAATTACTAATTATAATATTATATTACTAATTTCTAATTACTAACCAATAATAATATTATATTATCACTACAAAAAAATACCATATTACATCACTAATAATTAATAATTACTATTAAATAATTTCTATTAAATCACTAATAATTAATATTAAATAATTGCTATTAAATAATTAAGAATTAATTATCAATACTTAATAATTAATAATCAATAAATAGAATTAGTTTTTAATACTTAATATTAAAAATTTAATAATAGGTAACTGATATTAAATATTTAATAATTAATAATTGGTAATAAATACGTAATCATTAACTTAAATAATTAATATTAAATTAAAAGTAAGTAGTAACAATTAATAATGAACAAATAATTTTAAATAATTAATAATTAATAATTAATTTTAAATAATTAATGTTTAATGATTCAGAAGTAATATTTAATATTTAAAAAGTAATTTAATAAATTCATATAATAATTGATATAAATTTTTAAATATTTACTAATTAATAATTACTATTAAATAATTTTTGTTAAATAAATAATAGCTAATATTAAATAATGAATATTAAAAGATTAAGAATTAATTATTAATATTAATTATTAATACTTAATAATTAACAATTAATAAACAGTCATTAGTTTTTAATAATTAATATTAAAATTTTAATAATTAATAATACGATTAACTAGTTAATAAATAATAATTGTTAATATATAGATAATTAAATAACTTTAATCTGTTTTTGGGTGTTTGTAGCCAATTTGGTTGCAAATAGTATTTAATAATTAAATAATAAATAATAATTGCTATTAAATAAAAGTAATTAATAATTAAATAATAAATTAATAATTAATAATGATCAATTATTAATAATTATTTTGAAATATGAAATAATTAGTAACTAATAATTAATAAATAGTAATTAAATTTTAAATAATTAATATTAAATAACCATTTATTAAGAACTGATAATTTGGAATTAATAATAAATAATTAAGAAGCAATAATTATTAATTAAGAAGCAATAATTAATAATTAAGGAGTAATAATTAATAAGTTATATTTAATATTTTAATAGAAATTTCAATCAATTTTTGTAATATTTTAATATAAATTTTCAAAAAAATTAGAAAACATCATAAAATTAACAAACTGTTACTATATATATTATTTAACTTATCATATTAAATTATTTTCAAAATAATAGTTGGTTGATGGAATTAGTCATCCACTTCCCTCCATGTTGAAATTTTTTCCTCTATATATATCTTTCAAAACAATAGTTATTTATTTATCATGATAATCAATTTTTAAAACAACTGGATACAATCTCAAAATTTTCCCTCCATAACGAAAATTTTGGCTCCAACGCAAAAAAAAGTTCCTCCAACACCCTAATTTTAAAACCGTGTCCTCCACATAACTTTGTTAGTTAATCCCTAAATCAAAAATCAAAGCCCATAACCGCAATTCCCCTATATCCTTAAATCATTTTACCGGCAGAGAAAGTAAAAAAAGAGTGCAACGCGTCGCTGCTCGACATCCAAGGGGAGTTGAAGTCACGGTGTGGTGATTGGAAGAGGCCTCATCGTTGAACGACAAATGAGGGGTTGCTGGCGATCGAATGAAGCACACACAATTGCGCATGAGGCTGGCAGCGTATTGGGGAATCCACCAAGTCACAGCTGGCGATGATGGATGCGGATTTTTCAACAGCGATGATGTGGGAAGCTGTAAGTTGTTCATGTTATGAATGGTTTTCAATTAAAAATCCTTCGCAGCTAGAGATTGTTCGAATCTGGTTAATTTGAGGTTGGTTCAATTGGGTTGTTCGACTTGGAGTCGCGAAGTCCGAGGCTGAGATTTTATTGGGAGGTTGTTCGTGGTTGTGGAATTGGGGAGGGCGAGAGTCTCGATTGAAGGCGTGTGCTATAGGCAATTCTGGGTGGAGGAATTTTTGGTTGCAGTCGAATGTTGGTTGGACTAGTTTGGGAGATGCGGTGATATGGTAGTTTCTTCTCATCTAAAAAACTCCATTAATGAACTCTCAGAAATCCAAACTTACCAGCACCCAAACCTCCCTTTGCTCATCTTCCAATCAAACCTTCTCGATCCTCTGCGAAGAAGAAGAAGATACGAAAAAGTCCCCAAAGCAACCCAAACCACACCCACATTTTCAACCGCTTCTTTTCTCTCTCCTTTTCGCTCTTACTCTCCTCTTCTACCTCATTTTCGATCCAACCTTCATCCATTTGATTGTTTTCACCTTCTCGATCTCTCTCTTCTCACTAATTTCCAAAAACACCTCCTTAACTCCCGAAACTTTAAATCGTGCCACAACGTAAAATGGTTTATTGGGAGTGAAGATAGAACAATTCTAAGAAATGGGCCATCCTTAAAATTTGACTTTGTGAAAGAAGGAGTCGAATTTTATAGCAATAGCGACTGCTATGAGGGTGAATTTCATAAAGGAACATGCAATGGAAGTGGTGTATATAATTTTTTTAGAAGAGGGAGATATGAACGCGATTGGATCAATGGAAAATATGATGGGTATGGGATTGAAAGCTGGGCAAAAGGAAGCAGATACGGAGGGCAATATAGGAATGGGTTGACAAATGGATATGGAGTTTACGAATTCTAGAGTGGCGACTGCTATGGCAGCGAGTGGGTAAATGGGCAAAGTCATGGAAGAGGAATGCAAACCTGTGCTGATGGAAGTTGTTATGTTGGTGATTTTAAAGGTGGAGTAAAGCATGGATTTGGTTATTATCATTTTAGGTAAATTCTGATTTTCTTGATGAAGTTTGAATTTTGGTTCATTTTCGTTGCACAGTAGATGCTGCAGTAGTTTGTTTTTTGGTGAATCACTAAATACATATGTTGCAATAGAATTTGTTTTGTCTTGGTAGTTTGTTTTACTAGCTTATTAATATCTTGTTGGATCCAAAACTACGAAAAAAAGTACCTCTTTCAATTTGGATTGAGAATTTTAGCTCTGCCTTTTAATTTTAGATGTTCTAATTATAGACAAGCATAGCTTGTGTTCCTTTATTCAGATGAAATTTTGATATGCATTTTCTATGATCACAACAATCTGAATTTTCCCAACAAATTACCATAAATGCAGAATCATCAATCAAAGATTAGGTGACCTAACCTTATCTTGATGCACAATAAAGGGTTTTGAATTTTCTTGCAGTACATTATTGCAAATTGCAATAATGTAAAATCCAATCTATCTGTCATTGCAAACATATGAATGATTTAGAAGACCCTACTACTAGAGCTTATCTTCAAATAATTGTAACAAGTATACTAGGTTATGTTTTTTATTTTGTTTTTTGACTTGACTTTAGGTAATCAGTTAAGCTTGAAACCACATCCGTCATGTATTCATTTTTACTTTGGTGGTGTGGTCAGCTTCTGGTTGAAGTTGCGACAGTGTCGTTTCTGGTTTACGATGTTGATGGTCAGTGTGGGTTATGCTTTGGTGGTGTGGCGGTGAATGATTAAAGGGATGTTGATATTAGGGGATGAAGAAATGTTGTGGATGTTCGGTTTTGGTTTTGGATGAAGAAATTAATTACAAGTAGCAAATGTGTGAAAGGGTAGGGGCAGTTGTGGGATGTTTTTGCAGTGATCCGAAAGGTTGAAGTGGTACTGACTGTAACGGATGATAACAAGTGGTGGCTGCAGCACTTTGTTTAGTTAAGGAGGAAGTGAAGTAAGTTGGTGCAGCAGCTTGTTTTGTTTGAAATGGAGTATGGATGTATGGATGTTACAGAGGTGGTGGAAATGCAAGGGTGCTGTTGAAGCAGGGTTGTGTTTGAGTTGCGTGACAGTAATGGAGAAGCAAGTAGTTTGAGTTTAGCTTGTTATAGTTGGTAGCATGTCAACTATCAGGGGAGTTTGTAGGCTAGAATTTTATGGTATTTGATTGCTGCAGTAGCAGTATGAAGATAGGTTCAGTGCACAGTTGGGTCTGGTTTGGCACAGTATGGTTTGGGTTGAATGATGTGTAACGAAAAGTGGTAGACGTTAATCAAGGTGGATGAACTGATGTGTTGATGTGGGGGACAGTGGGTTTAAGTTGGAGGTTGTGTTGTGACAACGATGTTGAATGGGAGGCAGTGAAAGTTGTTTCTGTAGTGGTGGAGGATGAGTTCTATCAGTGGGGGGAGATATAGTTAATGACAAGTTTGGTTGGTGGTTGATGGAGGAATGTTTCAGTTAGAGTGTGAAGTGGGAGGAAAATGTGGAGTTTGTTTGTGAGGCGATGTGAAGTGGTTTGTGGGTTTGGGCGTAGATGAAGGTGCTAGATGATGTTGTATGACAGCAGTTGGTCAGTGAGGAGGGAATAAATGAAGGAGATCTGAAGAGATAGCAAGTTGAAATGTCACTGTTGGTAGAAGAATGATGTGCACAGGGTTATGTTGAAATGTCACTGTTGAAATATAAAGTGCATAGGCAAATAGACTTGTATGATAATGTCACTATGAAATGTATGACAAAAGTGAAAAATAAAGAAAATTGTAAACAGAGAGTAGTGAAGTGAATAATATTTGTTTTGAAGGAAAATGTGTTGTTTTATGCTTATATTTATTACTCGTTAAATTATTCATTATTGTTATGGATATACTGCACGGATGCCGCTGTTGTTTTTTTTAATTTGCATTTATTTTGCAACGGTCAGAGCATGTTGTTATACAACCTTTTTACAACGGTCAAAGCATGTTGTTATAAAAGATTTTTACAACGGTCCATGCATGTTGTCAAAAGGGATTTTGCAACGGTCAATGCATGTTGTCAAAGAGTCTATTGCAAGGGCTAATGGCCGTTGTAAAAAGGTGTGTTACAACGGTCCTTTACAACGTTTATTGCCCATTGTAAAATACAGTGGACCTATTACAACGAGGCCTAATACGATGGGCGCATGCCCATTGCAAAACACCTATTATAACGGGTATTGCCAGTTGTAGAAAGGCTGTTTTCTTATAGTGGCATCCGGGAGCCATTGATAAGAACGTGTACTTGAACATGCACGTGTATATTCAAAAAATTTGATTTCTTAAAATCGATAGAAATTGAATTTTCGCCTAAAGTTATGAAAAAAAGACTAGATCAGATAGCCAGAGCTTACTAGCTCTATAGAACCGTGCATAGATAACAACTGATGGAATACAACCTAGAATTTATACTGTTGGAAATCGACCAAGCGTCATGGCGATCAAAGAGAGGTACAACACTAGGAAGATAATTCAATAAAAGAATGGCAACTATTCGGGAAAATTGATGGATTTCTTTCCGGCAACTCTAACTTGCTTCGATTCAAAGCATGTCATGTACGCAACAAGACATACTTTGGAGGGCAAATGTTATCTGGCATTTTGACCCGGCTATATCCGAACTGACTTGACAAGTTAGACTCGACTGTCATCAAGGCCAATAGCCCATAGCAATGATTGTGGGGTCCATATCAAGCATAGATGATAATATGAAGAGGAAGCATGAAATCTTACTACTCCCCGAAGATGGATCAGGTACGATCCACATTCAACACAATAGAACATATCGTATCGATTCCACAACTCAATTTTGCAACAATAATCGGTTAGTAACTCAAAATCTACACATGCTATCAACATGAAACTTGGAGTACAAGGTTACTACAACATGTAGAACACCCCCTAAGGATCCCATTCCATTTGGAGGAAGTTGGAGGGATTGGCATGACTCTTTTTGGAGGGATCGACAAAAATTAGAATTCAAGCAACACTACATCACGGAAAATGTGATATCTCACAAATCGTACGTCAGAATTGCAAGAAATTTGGGGAGTAAATAGCTAACATCATACGACGTCCCTTTAGAGATCGCAACCCATTTGGATGCACTAACAGTGATCGGTACAGATCCCTATTATGGGCCACGACGTGCTAGCAAATTTTTGGGTAGCCTCGTCTTGGTCTCCCGAACCTTCTACCAAAATTTTAGTCTGATCCATGCACGTCTTTCCCTGTAAATACAGCATGCATAGTGTCAGAAAAGGTATTCGGCTTTCTTTGCCCAGGTTCTGCCATTTCTGTTCTTCACCTTTGTGCTAATGGATCCCAACTGATCCAAATATTCTTGTGACCATAATCAAGTGCATGATCAATAAAAATATGAAGTGGATGTAGGCCATGATTGCCTAACCACTATCAAAATCTGTGTGTTCGTTTATGATATTTGCTCTGTTTTAATTTCATTCTTCATCTAATCTCTACCAGATTCTATTGGGTGCCGATGTCCATTTTTAGCATCAACAATAATTCAATATCCACTCGAAAGCATCGAACCAAATAAGTAGAGAAGCAACACATAACTAGGTCGGTGCAACTACAGCATTCAAACCACCTTTTAGTTAAAATAGAACCATTTGATTAAACATCGGAAACTTCCGTGCTTACTCGATTGAATATGGATGTCCAAGGATCAAAAGGAACCACATATGTCTAAGGATTCGAAATAACAACGGATACCAAGAATACAAAGCAACTACGGATGATACTATTAATTTTTATCAATTAGAATTCTTAAACTCGCTTGCTCTAGGTGGTTTGCTACTATATAAACTAACACTTAAAGTAGGTAACCTAATAATGTTACTTAGAAATATTGATCCAAAAATTAGATTATCAAATGGAACAAGATTAAATATTTCATATCTTCCATAGGAATCTCATAGAAGTAGAAATTACAGTTGGTCCTTATCGTGTTACAAGGTTTTTTATTCCATATATATCACTAAAGCCTTATAAAAATATTAATATATCTTTTAATCCAATTCACAAAAATTCTCAATTAAATTATCATTTTCTTTAACGATAAATAAATCACAAGGACAAACCATTCCTCATGTTGGTATTTATCTTCCAGAGCACGTTTTTAGCCATGGTCAACTATATGTAGTCACTGCTCTAATTTCTAGCTAATATGGAACAGGTAGTATGCGTCGCCTAACCAGCCAATATGATTATAGTGGCATACCTCTTAGCTTGTTATTTGATCTATATGCCCCCATAGCGCAGCATAATGGCTAGCCACATCGCCCGAAACACACCTAGCTCATAGGCAAGGACCCTTAATAAGCAGCCCACCCGGCAAGGTCATATGCATGAGTTAATCTCTACCCGCATAGATGCTTATGGGAGACAATGACAGGTACCCGCTTATCCTTGAAAAATCCCTCTCGGCAGTTAAGTGGCCATGATCGCAACCCATGATAGAGTCAGGAGTATGTCCTAAGGGTAATTATGTAATTTGTTATATATATCTAACTCGATTGTCTATCTTGTTTGAAATAAAAAGTGTTTTTTTTCTATTACATACTTGATATAATATGTTATATTAATTAATTATAAAATACCCATAAGTGATATGTTTTGTTGTGATAGTAGTTACAATGTGTTAACCATGAGTAATTTATCGCAATAAAAATAAATATATCAATTTAAATATTCCTAGTCAAGATGTATTGAGACTGGATATTAATACATTCGTTGAGACTAAAGTATGTATCGCTTTCCAAATGTTAGGAAGTATATTACTCATGACTATTTGGGGCACCAAGGAGTTGCATACTGATAGTTATTGGATAACTATGGAATGACTCATTTGATAGTTTTTCGTTGGTTAATATAACCAAGGTCAAACAGATAATATCAATATGATAAAATTACATGGTTCTCTTAAATTGAGAATACTATTGATCTTCAACTTAGAAGCTTCGCTTTGATTATAGTTAAATCGTGGAACAATGTCCATCGAATGGCTAAGCGGATCAAGTGGAAGCATCGGAAGCAAAAAAACAATTCAAGAGAAGAATCGTCTTCTCGGTTATATGAGGGTAGTATCATGGTCGACTAAAGTCAACTTAAAATCAAAGTCTATGGCCAGAGCATTTTGGGTAATAATGATTGTTATTATTGAACCAAGGACATTGTGTGACTACCCGTCATTTCGAACCATTTAAGTAGACAGCATAGTAGTTCATGAAGCTACTACAGATAACAGAGTCAGAGCATATAAAACAGAAATCCAAATACATAGAGGTTCGTTAATTCATAAGCAAATGACAGATATCTGAATAGAAATAACTGAAATAGATAGACAGATCTCTAGAAAAGTCTCCAGCTCCAAAAGGTGAGTCCTGAATGCTGTGAAACTCAGGCAGACCCGAGTATAAAGTAAAACAAAACACTCGAGTCGGGATTAACATTCTCATGTAAGTAAATCAACTTAAGTGAAATGAAACAATAACTCAAAGGATTTTTGGGATTCCCATCCTTTAAGGATCCGTTAAACTATTTATATGTAGTAATATACGCTATATATGTAGTGTCTATCAGTAAAGTATAATATTGAAAATAGCGTTAAGGCATTACCCATATACCCCTTAACACATTTTTATAGGCTTCATAGTCTATACAGTACTATAAACTCCACTGATCCTGGTGGACTATTAGGGAATACTCCATAAGTACAACACAAATCAAAATCATAGTGGGCTCGATAAGGATAATATGATAAGGCATACGAGGCAATGCCCAAGATAGGATTCTGCCATTTTGCACTCCTCGACTAGTGGTAACGCGTAACAGCTACTACAGCCCACCTCGAACAACACTCCCATAATTAAAGGTGGCCACCAATCAATCACAAGTAAAAGATATGGTATC
This sequence comes from Allium cepa, assembly GCA_030765085.1. NCBI lineage: Eukaryota > Viridiplantae > Streptophyta > Magnoliopsida > Asparagales > Amaryllidaceae > Allium > Allium cepa. The sequence goes on along the minus strand of CM060934.1, from coordinate 947,857,013 downwards.
GAAGAAGTATGTTTAATCGGGGGAGCGACCCCACTTGGTCCGGTATAGTTCCTGTTTTAGTCATTTAGTTATGACCCGAAAGTCAAGGATGCGTTTCTTACCTCATTCCAGTAGCGTTTGCCAACCATTCTACTTCATTCTAGATTCTTCACCATGTGCACAGCTATTAAAGTGGTTTTGGAATTGGCAGAGAGTATGACAATATCCGACGCAGTTCTCTTTAACAACCAAACGCTTATTTCACACCTCGGACATTTTATAAAACATTTTTAATAATAAATCTTAAATTAGAATTTAATTCAATACTAAAATATTTAACTTCAATTATATATTTAGATTCGAAAAATTTCTTAATAATTCATATTAAATTAATCCTTTTACATTTCAAAATTTTATCCTTTGGAAATCAAATAAACAACAACTTAAATAGAATCCCATTTGAATTTAAATCCTTTAAACCAAATTAAATTACAAATTTATCTCTACGTAACTTCTTACATTTTTATTTATTAAAGTTATTATAAAAATCTTAAATTAAATTTTAAATAAGTCTATTAAAACTATATTTTATTAAATTAAAATTTAAACCATTTAAATTATATATTCAAAACCAAATAAAAATATAAGTTAAAATCTTAAATTTACATTTAAAACCATATATATGTTAGCTTATAATTTGAAACTTTAAAACATATAAAATAAATTATATTCAAAATATAAATTTTTACATAAAATCATACAATTAAATTTTAAAATCTAATTTATAAATCAAACATACTTTACAATTTAGAAATAATTTAAAAGCAACCAACGCTATCCGTATATGATTTTCTACCCTATGGTCAAGTGATTGGGTATGCATCATTTCAACCCAGATAGTTAAATTTTCTGGGTATATATCATTTCACCCCGATCAATAATTTCCAAATCTATAAAATCGCTCAGGTATGTGTCATTTCAACCCATAACAATTTTTCCTAATCTATAAGATCATTCGAGTATGTATCATTTCAACCCATAGTGATTTTCCTAGCTAACATATCAGGGAACTTGCATTGTGATTTTGATAACTAGATAATATAACATATCAGTATATATTAAAGAGCATATCGTATAACATGTCATTCATGTCATGGGTGAACATCATATCAAAATCATATTATATAAGTTAAGCAAATACAACTATAACAACATTTCAAATGACATTTCAAAAGGGGTTCATTCACTTATTACAAGAAGGTTAGTCATGCGTGGTTCTCACCTTTCGTGGCCAAGGAAGGTGACAGCTACGACGAACAAACACTAACGGAAACAATGTGGAGATGTAGATCACACTCCACTCCAAGCAACAACGATCCAAGAATGACAACGAAAGTACGAATGCGATGAACAACAAAACTTTGAAAATAATTTTTTTTATAAGAGATGAGGAATGGCAAAATGGGCTCCGTTTAGGATGTATGGGCTCAGCCTAGGGGTGGCGGCACACGACTTATGGAAGCTTTATCGGGTGAGGAGAAGTTGGAGTAAGGGTAGGGTGGTTCGGCTAGGTGGGGTCCGGCTTATGGTGTGGCCTTGGGTGTGTGTGGGCCCGGATAGGAGGTGGAGGCACACGGCTAGAAGGAGCAAGGGGGTCGGCTATGGGTGTGGTCATGGGTGATGGCAAGGGGAAGGGGACGGTGGCTGTAAGGAGAGGAGAGAGGAGAGAGAGGGCTAGGGTTTGAGTTTAGGTATTTGCAGAAGGAAGGAGGAGCAATGGTTACTGGAATTTTGTTTTAGGCTGAAAGAAATGAGAAGTGAGAAGAGAGGATGGGAAGCCAGGGAAAATGAACATACTCTTTCCCAATAGAAACATTTGTTGGTTGAAAGATACGTAGAAATTTAGGTGCCTCTTAGGATTCAAGCCCGACAAACACAAATCGAACAAACACAATCCCAATCCCAATCCCAAGATCCAATATAAAAATACAAGTAGAAATGCACACAAATACACTATCCATAATCGCACATTTTTACAATATAAATTGCAGATTAAAAGCTACATAAGTCAAATTTTAATGAAACAAAAAGAGGAGGCCGTATAAGGATTCAATCTAGAATTAGGAAAGAAGAATAAATTTAAAATTTAAAACTTTTTAAATTTTCAACTAAAAGTCAAACTTTGACTAGTTTTGACCAAAATTTGAAATTTCACAAAATTTTCTTTTTATTGAATTTGAAAAAATATATTACTTAACGGCCCAAAATTGTTATTTAAATTCAATTTTTATTTAAATTTTAAAATATTTAACTCATAATTCCAATAAAAATTCCTTTAAAATTTGACTGAATTTTGAGTCGTTACATTCTCCCCCACTCAAAACTTTTCATCCCCGAAACAAAACGAAATAGGAGAATAGGAACAAGCAGAAAAGATAAGATAGATTCAAAATAAATAGTACCTGATTCAAACAATTCAGGATTTGAAGCATGCATGCTCTCCTCCGTTTCTCAGGTACAATCCCGATCATCTGTACTCCATTGTACTTTGACCAGGTTGACTGATTTTCTCCTCAGCTGCTTCATACCACTATTGACAATATGAAGTGGCTTCCTCTCGATAGTGAGGTTTGACTCAACATCCAAACTCTCAAGTAAAGCAAGCTGAACGATCAAAGATGGGTCATGAAGATACCTATGAAGATGCGAAACGTGGAGCACATTATGCATTCTAAACAGTTTCATTGGCAAATCCACTCGATATGCTAAAGGACCAACTCTTTCGAAGATGCGAAAAGGACAAATGAATCTAGGAGTAAGTTTCCCTTTCCGTCAAAGCGAATCACATTCTTCAGCGGTGAGATCTTAAGAAAAACCTGATCACCCACTGCAAATTCCAAATTCCTTCTCTGCCTATCATTATACTTCTTCTGCCTATCCTGTGTAATCCTCATCTTCCTCCTAATCTCCTCAACCTTCTCGGATGCTTCTAGAATCATATCAGGCTCAAAAACCAAATGATCACCCGATTCAATCCAACAAGACGGAGATTTGCAAGGTCCTCCGTAAAGAGTGGCAAACGAATATATTGCGATACTAGCCTGAATTCAATGGATGGGATTAAATTGATTTACACTTAGGATAACCTTAATTTAAAATTAAGATTATACGTAATAGTGGTTATTATAAGTGAATTCAATGAGATGGATATGATCTTCCCAAGATCCTCCATAATCAAGAACACAGGCGCGAAGAATATCTTCCAAAATCTGATTAACTCTTTCCGTCTGATCGTCGGTCTGCGGATGATAAGCTGTGCTAAAATTCAGATGAGTACCCAGAGCTTCCTGAAATGCTTTGCAAAACTGGATGGTAAAGATAGATCTCGATCACAAATAATGCTGGATGGAACACCATGAAGCCTAACGATCTCTCTCAAATAAATCTCTGCTAAACTCGAAGTGGTTTGATTCGACTTGACCGGAATGAAATGAGCTGATTTGGTCAGTCGATAGACAATCACCCATATACTCTCGTTGCCCCTTCTCTGCGTCGGTAGTCCATCTATAAAATCCATAGAAACCTGATCCTACTTCCAAGTGGAAATCTCAAAGATTTGCAATAATCCAGCGGTCTTCTTATGATCAGCCTTAACCTATTGACAGGTTGCACATCTACTAACATAAAAGGAGATATCTCGCTTCATACCACTCCACCAATACAGCTTCTTTATATTTAGGTACATCTTCGTAACTCCTGGATGGATAGAGAGTCTGGACTTATGATTTTCCTTAAGCATCTCTTGCCTTAATCCATTGACATTCGAAAAACAAATTCGATTATTTATTCTCAGAATCCCATTTTGAATAATTTGTGCTCCCAATTCATTTTGGTTATCACCTTTTCTGCTATGTACATTATCCTTCATATGCTTAAGAATCACGTCTTCATATTTCTTAGCTGCAGTATGATCCATAAAGGATGATGAAATCATAATCTGACATAACATTTACCTTTTTTCGACTTAAGGCATCAGCTACCACGTCAGCCTTCTCGGGAGTGTAGTTGATGTCAAGGTCATAAGCTGCTAAGAATTCAAGCCATCTTACTTGCCTTTGGTTCAAATCCTTCTAGGTGAATATATACTTCAGCGACTGGTGATCTGAAAAGATGGTGCCTCCATAACTTCAAAGCAAACACTACACCAAGCAATTCCAAAAATTGAGTTACGTAATTGGCTTCGTGAGTCTTCAACCGACGACTGGCATAAGAAATAACCTTCCCATTCTACATCAAGATAGGTCCCAAGCCATCTTGACAAGCATCCATGTATACCGTTAATCCTTCACTACCATTTAGAATGGCAAGAACTAGTGCGGAAGTAATCTTTCGCTTTAATGCATTAAGTGCAGCTTCACACTTATCATTCCAAACAAACATAGCATTCTTACAAGTCAAAGCAGTAAGAGGTGCAGTAATCCGAGAAAAATTCTTAATTAATCTCCGATAATAACCAGCTAGGCCCAAGAAAGTGTGGATATCTGAAGGAGTTTTAGGTTTTCCCCAATCCTGAATCAGAATAGGATGTTTGAATTCAAAGAAAGATAAGATATTAAATTACAAAGGGAGAAAGGTGGATAGACTTACATTGATTGTGGCGACCTTAACAAGATCGATCGAAATCCCTATTTCAGAAACAATATGCCCAAGAAATTGGACTTCATCCTTCCAGAAATAGGATTTAGAAAACTTAGCTTTCAACTAATGACTCCTAAAAGTTTCAAGAACAAAACTCAAATGCGATTCACGCTCCATCTCTGACTTAGAAAAGACAAGAATATCATCGATGAAGAGTAGAACGAATTTGTTGAGAACATCATGAAAAACACGATTCATAAGATCAATGAAGAAGGCTGGAGCATTAGTCAAGCAAAAGGGCATAACTAACCATTCATAGAAACCATTCTCGGTTTGGAAAGCTGTTTTAGGAATGCTCTCCTCAGCCACTCTAAGCTGGTGGAAACCAATGGAAAGATCAAGTTGAGAGAAAACTTTAGCCCCATAGAGCGGATCGAACATGTCATTGATTCGAGACATAGGATATCTATTCTTCATAGTAAGATTATTCAACTCCCTATAATCAACACACATCCTTAAAGAACCATCAGACTTAGTGACAAATACCACTGCTGCTCCCATTTTGAATGACACTGCCCAATCAAAGCTTTGGAAAATAAGTCTTCTATCTGCTTCCTTAACTCGACCTTCTCACTGGGTGCCATCCTTTTGGGAGGAAGAACTACTGGTCGGGCTCTAGGAATAAGATCAATGCGGAATTCAATTTCCCACCTAGGAGGAAGAGAAAAGACTTCACCAAAAGCATCAGGAAAGTGTTTGACAATAGGAGTAGAGTCAAGATCACTAGGAGGAGAATCAAGAGAAAAGGTAAAACTGCCAGTATAATCCTGAGGCATTCAGCATGCAATCACCAAAAAATTACCCTGGTCATCTACTAAGGAAAGTGTTCGGTCCTTGTAAGAGATAACTATATCAAATATCTTTAACCAATCACTTCTAAGAAAGATATCAAATGCATCAAAACCAAGAACATAGAGATCTCCTGTGAATCGATGCTCATTGTAAAGGAGTTTCATTCCCTTACAAATTATATTAAGGTTGGCGGGACCGCTGATGGGATTAGATACACATAAAGATACAGTTGGCAATTGGGGTTGCAAGATGTGTTCAAACTTATTACAAAGATCAACAAAAATGAAACTATGAGATGCTCCAGTGTCAAATAGAACACAAATAGGAAAATGAAGCAAAGAAAAGATTCCCTGGAGAGAACCTTGGGTATTACTAGGAGTAGGCGGAGTGGAAGTGGTCATATTAAAGACTTCGGATACCTTGCCCTTCTGTTGAATGGGGAAGTCCTTCTTGAAGTGGCCTAGCTACAAGAAAATGTGGCAAAGGTTATTCCTGGTCATATGGGCTGGAGGAATGACGGCACCGGTACTGGTAGGACAACTATTGACATAATGCTCCTTTCGATCACACTTGAACAGGTGATGGAAGATAAGTCAATAGGTTGCCTCTGAGAAGAATATCCAATACCCTGAGAATTCTGCCATTTCTTCTTCTGTAGCAGAAAGTTGGACTTCCTCTTCTTTGATCTACTAGAAGCTCCCTGGGATTAAGGTGTTGGCACAACCTGCTTTTCTTCGGTACCGGGGTTCTCAAATCTGGTGGCCATATCCATAAGATTAGTAAATTTTCCACGAACATGACTAATGACGATTATAATGTTGAGACTTGGTTTTGATTCATGACACAAAGCTATCAATACGACATAAAGATTTGATGAATGCTACGACAAAAAGAGAACATATACTATAAGGAGACAAGACTTCAAAATCGGTGCATCAATTATATTAGTTTGTTTTTTGAGTCTTAAGTCAGTTTTCTTAAAATCTCTCATCGTTTACGTATATTTTAGCTTATATATTTAATCATATTATTTCTAAATAATTTATACATATATAAGCATAATATATATATATATATATTATAAAAGTGTTCAAAGTTATATGTATTATTATACCAGTGTAAACTGTGCAAATTGCATAGATATTACCAGGTTAGCCGATTGACCCAGAGGCTTAGTCGGCTGACCCAGAAATTTCTGTCCAACATGCACAGGTGCACAAATATACAAATATATATTTAAAAATTCGTTTGAATATTCAGTCGACTGACCTACAGGTTCAGTTGACTGAATTTCTACAACAGCTACTTTTTGAAAAGACACGATTTGTGAAGAGTTACGAACCTCTATGAAAAGATTTGGACACAACACTTCAATCGAAATTTTTCATCATAGTCGCTGCTTTCTAACCTCTATAAATACATCTCTAACTTGATTCCAAATTACCGAATTTTCTTATCTTTCTAATCTAACTCTCTTGAATCGATTTGCAATTATACTTTCAATTATTCTGCATTAAAGCACTATTATACCTTTCTATTCTTCATAAACTTCAAATATATATATTTACACTCGATGAGAAGATTGTACTACAAGTGAAAAATCCATGTTGTTATAACACACAAAGTCATAATAGTCTTTTGTATTTGTTGAAGTCTTGTTCTGCTGTTCAGGCGTGTGAAGTCCTCTTCGGCTGCTGAGGCGAAATCCTGTTTTGCTTCTCAGGTCCCTATTCGGCTGCTCAGGGGTTGTATAGACCTGTTCCTCCGAGTTAAGTGAGGGTTGTTGTTTTAATGAAATTCCAGAATGAGTCTGGGACTGGACGTAAGACGATGCTCCGAACCAGTATAAAAATTCTTGGTGTCATTTTACTTTACTGTTTTTATATTCAGCACTATTTACCGTATAATTATCAGTACTATACTCTTTATTATCGTATATCCATATTACACGATCCATAGCACACTTTCATTTGGTATCAGAGCAAGGTTATCATATAACCATAACATAGTTATCTAATAATCTAATAATATGAAAACTAACACTAGCACTAGCATTAACACTAGCTTCATTAAAGGACAATCCACTGCACGTCCACCACTATTTAATGGCATGAATTATAACTATTGGGCCACACGAATGAGAATATATATGCAAGCAAATGGTTTTGATTCATGGAATATAACTCAGACAGAATATATTATTCATACTGAAGAGTATTCTACTTGGTCAAATACACAGAAACTAGATGCCGCGGCTAATGAAAAATCCATAAATATGTTGTTTTGTGCCTTACATAAAAATGAATTTAACCGTGTTAGCATGTGCAATACTGCATATGAAATGTGGCGTACACTCAAAGTTACACACGAAGGAACTAATAAGGTCAAACAAAGCAAAATATCCATGCTAAAAATTCTGTTTCAAAACTTTAGGTTGAAAGAAAATGAATCTATAAATGATACGTATTCAAGATTCCATGATATCTACCATTCATTAGTAGGAATAGGAGAAAAATATTCAGACTTTGATATTGTATCCAAAATCCTTAACTCTTTAAAGGAAGAAGGGAAAGAAAAGTCCTCGCTATTGAAGAAGCGAACGATAGTTAATAGGAAATCTATTGTCCTATGGAGTGAATTTGCAGGCTAAACAAGTACAAGCTCAAGATAAAAAGAATGTAGAATTCCATGCAGAACAAGAAGAATCAGATTCAGACAAAGATGACCTAGCCTTCATTGCCAAGAATTTTAAGAAATTCTTGAAGTATGAAAAGAAAACAGAAATAATGGCAAGAGAAGCTCAAACAGTAATAAACCACCGTCTTCATCAGTTATGGACTGCTTTAACTGTCACAAAAAGGGGCATATACAGAAGGACTGTCCAAATCAAAAGAAATAATATTAAAATAAAAGGAAGGACAAATTTAGAAGAAAATCCTTTTTAATTACATGGGATGATTCAGATTCCTCCGCTTCTTCTGGAAGTGAGGGTGATAGCGATAATGAACAAGCCAACGTATGTTTTGTGGCCAAAGATAATGAGGTTAGTGATTTAACTTTTGATGATATGATAGAGGTAAATTCTGAATTATTAGATAGTTTAAAAGGTCTCAAAAGAAAATATAAAGAGGCTGTAGAAAATCAGAACATGGCAGAATTTGAAAGAGATACGCTTAAAGACGAGAAGAAAATATTGGAAGAAGAACTTGAGAAAACTCAAGAATCTCTTTCAAATGTTAATTCTCAACTTATATTATTGAGTCCAAAAATTGAAACTCAAAAAAAAAGAATGATGTTCTTTTTTCGAAAAATCATGTTTTAAAAACTAATATTAAAATGGTAGAACTAAAAAATTGAACTCTAAAGACCAAACTAGAAGGAATCGCTAAAAAATATTTCAAATTTTAATAAAGGAAGAGAAAATTTATCTAGAATTATTGAGAATTCACAACCTGTTAACAATAAAAATGGTTTATGTTATAAGAAGAAAGTCAAGAATTCACAATCTAGGAATTTAAACAATGTTAAGTCTAATAAAAAATCCACATCTACAAAAAGACTAGTTTCTAAAACTATAAATATATGGGTACCTAAAACTAATAACAAATTAATAAGGAAAAGGTATATTAGTTCATTCATACAAAATGTTCATAATAATAAAAATTATATTTATAAAAGGGATACTATACCACTTGGGTTTGGTTTCCTAAGACCTAACTCTAAGGACCTTATTAAAAATGTTGGTACCAACGTTATCTTATATTTTTTGCAAGTCCCACTCAAGAAAAGAGGAGAACGGATACTCGACAGTGGTTGCTCAAAACACATGACAAGAGACAAAGATATGCTGATAAATATTACATACTCAAACGGAGATTCTGTCGCTTATGGAGATAATTCTAAGGGTTATATCGTCGGCTAAGGTGATGCGAGCGATTACGGTACATCTAATTTACCTCTTATTACAAACTTTTTATTAGTTAAGAATCTAAAACATAATCTATTAAGTACAGACCAATTATATGATAAAGGTTTTAAAATATCCTTCTTTGGAAATAAATGTAGTACCTTTGATCAAAATCAAAATCTTATTTTCAAAGGAAATAGAGATAAAAAAACATCTACGTTTTAAATATGAAAGTTAATCATAACTCGGACATGTGTTTAATAGCTAAAGAAAATGATCCCTAGAGATGGCACTAACGATTCTGTCATATCAATTTCAAAAATATAAATAAAATTTCTGAAAATAATCTCGTAATAGGATTACCAAAGATGAGTTTTAAAGTTAATAATATATGTGACTCGTGTCAATTAGGTAAATCAACTAAATCCTCATTTAAATCTAAGAAAGTCATTTTGACATTACAAACACTTGAATTACTTCATATGGATTTATATGGACCTACCCAAGTTCAATCCATAAATCACAATAAATAAGTATTTTTAATAGTTGATGATTTTTCTACATATACATGGACTATCTTTATGAAAAATAAAAGTGATACTTTTGAAAATTTCAAAACATTTGTTAAACGAATTCAAAATTTAAAAGGTACTAAAACTAAAAATATTAGAAGTGATCATGGAGGTGAATTTGAAAACGAATAGTTTAATAACTATTGTAAAAAGAAAGGAATATTTCATAATTTTTCGTTTCCTAGAACTCCACAACAAAATGGAGTTGTAGAACGAAAGAATCGAACTCTACAAGAATGTGCAAGAACCTTACTAAACAAAGCACGTTACCAAAACATTTTTGGGCAGAAGCTGTTGCAACTGCCTGTTATGTTTTAAATTGTGTTTCTATTAGACCCCTCACTAAGAATACACCTTACGAACTCTTTAGTGGTAGAAAACCAAACATATGGTATTTTAAAATATTTGGATCAAAATGTTTTGTATTAAATGCCAAAGATTAGCTTGGCAAATTCGATTCAAAATGTGACGAAGGTATATTTCTTGGATATTCAAATCGAAGCAAAGCTTATTGAATTTTCAATAAACGAACTAATACTATTGAAGAGACACTCCATGTATCTTTTGATGAGAACTCTAATCTTATTTCAAAAACAAATAAAAACGGTGATTTGCTTAATGATAAAATGAATATAATAATAAACAATTCAAGATAAGATGAAGATATTGTTTACAATTCTAGAGAAGTTGAAAACATTATTAATAATTTAGGAAATACAAATATTACCAATACAATAAGATCTCCTAGAAGAATCTTACGAAATCATCCTACAGGAAATATAATTGGAGAAATAAATTCAAATGTTCGAACTAGAAATCAACCAAATTTAATGGGTAATGTAGCTTTTCTCTCTACCATAGAACCTAAAAATACTAAGGAAGCATCATCCAATGAAAATTGGATTATTGCTATGCAAGAAGAACTAAATCAATTTGAACGAAATAAAGTTTGGGAAATAGTACCCAGACCGACCGATCAGACTGTTATAGGAACTAAATGGGTTTATAAAAATAAAGCAGACCGATTAGGAAATATAACTAGAAACAAAGTGAGATTAGTAGCGCAAGGATACAACAAAGAAGAAGGAATAGACTACGAAGAAACGTTTGCTCCAGTCACTAGACTAGAAGCAATACGAATCTTATTGGCATATGCATGTTTTAATAACTTTAAACTCTATTAAATGGATGTTAAAAGTGCATTTTTAAATGGTTATATTAAAGAAAATGTTTTTGTTGAACACCTCCTTTATTTATTCATGAAAAATACCCAGATCATGTTTATAAACTTAAGAAAGCTTTATATGGTTTAAAACAAGCACCACGTGCTTGGTATGAACGCCTTAAAAGTTATTTAATTCAATCAGGATTCGATATAGAAAAAGTAGATCAAAATTTATTTATAAAACATTCTAAAAATGATATTTCGATAGTTCAAATATATGTAGATGACATTATATTTGGATCAACTAATAATAAATTATGTAAAGAATTTTTTGAAATAATGACTAGAGAATTTGAAATGTCCCATATGGGAGAATTATCATATTTTCTAGGACTTCAAATAAAACAAGTTTCAAATGGAATATTTATAAATCAAGAAAAATACAGTAATAATCTTATCAAGCGTTTCAGAATGGAAAACACTTCTACCAAATCAACACCTATGAGCACAATATCACATCTTGATAAAGATGAAAATGGCAAGAGTATAGACCAAAAACTATATCGTAGTATGATAGGATTACTACCTAACAGCGAGTAGACCCGATATAATGATGAGTGTATGTCGATGTGTAGGATTTCAACCTAACCCTAAAGAATCACATTTACGAGCTGTAAAATGAATACTACGTTATCCTAGTAATACTACAGATTTCGGACTTTTCTATCCAAAAAAGTGTTCGTTCGAGTTAGTATCATACAGCGATGCTGATTTTGAAGGATCACGAACAGATAGAAAAAGTACAAGCAGTACGTGTCACTTCATTGGTAAATCATTAATATCATGGTTTAACAAGAAGCAAAACCGTGTCTCACTATCAACTTGTGAAGCAGAATATATTTCTGCGGCACTAGCTTGCGTGCAAATAATTTATATGCAACATACACTTAAAGATTTCGGAGTCAATTTATCAAAATCAACAATTTACTGCGATAATTCCAGTGCGATAATCTATCCAAAAATCCAGTAAACCACTCTAGAACCATACACATAGATATTAGACATCACTTTCTATGCGACAATATAGAAAAAGAAGTGATAAGTTTAGACTATGTTCCATCTGAGAATCAATTAGCTGATATTTTTACTAAACCGTTGTTAGAAAACACTTCTATAAAATTACTTCGAGAACTTGGTATAATGTCAATTAAAGATATATAAATGATAAAATATGAATTTTTTTTTAAAAAACTCAAAGATAATTTTTTTTACAAAAATTCATTTTTCCAACCATGCTAAGACTTGAACCTATGACCTGTTGTGAATAACCCAGATGTCATAACCACTTAAGCCATTGATTATTTTCATCACAGTCTAGGTCGATGACTCTATTATATAGTGACAACCATATACTAAATTATGTATAACACTTACCTTTATAAATATAGTTTATGCATATTACATTTCCTAGATGAAACACAAAAACAGAAAACCAACGTAATAGCAACTAACTTTCCTGATTAACAACCGTTTTATAGCCAAATTCAAGACAAACCATTCACTTCATCCTTCTTTTTCTCAACATTAGGCTATAAATAGGTATGTCTAATCTATGTTATTCATAAAATCGAACAGAAATACAAACTAACACTCAATATGTCAATTCTTCATCAACTGACTCCATTGAAATTCTAGCCTCTACCGATTCACCAAAAACACCCGTTCATCATACTACACCATCTTCTACCTATCATGATCATACTGGATATACTTCGGAGAAAAAGAAAGGGAAGAAGACGATGATTGACATCTCTCCAAACACTAAATAAAAAATAGATGATTTGCATCACTATCAACAAGAATCGCTGATGCTTCAACGTGAAATATATTATGAGAAAAAAATCAACTCGAGACGTCTAGGAATTATCGAACACATTGCAATGAAATTTTGCGGTGCTTAATCACATCCTATAGACGAACACGCCGTTTCACCTATTCGACGACCTTCTACTTCGTTCCTGCCACGACCACCGGTCTCACCAAATTCATGGGATCAAAATGAAGCATCAAATGTTCGTCACAAATAACTACAGGGCTACAAAACTCCTAGCCCTTCTAAATAAAAGTAGCTGTTATTATTTGTTATTTATCTGAATAATTTAACTAAAGTATGTACAATTTGTTTTTGGAATAATTCTTTTCTTCTCTCTTGTATTATCAACATTTATAACCAGTTGTAATATTCAAAAATTTACAATGGTCCTAAGTATGAAAATATATAAAAATTTACTCAACAAAAATTGATTGGGAAAATTCACCCAGATCAGTCTACTGAACCAAGGTGTCAGTCGACTGACACTAAAGTATTTTTTTTTAAAAGCAGGGTCAGTCGACTGTCTTAGAGACTCAGTCGACTAGACCAGAATATGAAATACATATAACCTAGATTCAGTCAATTGAATCAGACATTCAATTGACTGAACCAGAAGTTCGAAAATTACGAATTTCAGGTTCAATCGACTGAACCACTGATTCAGTCGACTGACTCGTGAATCTGAGCAACATTACTGCTCCTACCCACTCACTTTTCACCTTTTAACCCTCACTTTCCCCTTCTCTCACCACACTCGTTTCAGATTTTTAACTTTTCAAAAACCCTAGCTCTATAAAGACTCAATTTTTTAACCTCCAAACAATCAAATTAATGGCTGCAAAGAGAAAAGGACAAGCATCTTCATCCTCTCAACCTCCTTTTAATGAGAAAATCCAACAATGGATACTCTATGATACCGCAATTAAAAGATGGAGGAGAATGCAAGATTCTCGCATCTTTGAAGGTTCGTTTGTAAAGTTTGTCGATTTTTCTCCATACCATATACAAGAATTAGCTCATAGGAGCAATTTGGAATCTTTATTTAATATTGACGAAAATAAGCATAAACTTAATCAAATTATGGTTAAACAATTCTATGCTAATTTAACTTGGGTCACCAAAACGTTCAAAACCAAGAAGATTATGTATGGAGTCTAGTTTGTGGAAAACCCATCTTTTTCTCCTTAGATCGAATTGCTCACATTTTAAGATCTGAAAATGGTGGTATAGAATTGAGCAATGTTGATTGTGATATGGTCGTTTGAGACCATATAAGTCATTTATTTTTGGAAGATGATATGCACCAACTAAAGTCCATGTCCTTAAGACCAAAAGCAAGAATTATACACCGTGCGTTAATGAAAACCGTAACTCCGCGAACTGGGAGTTACGAACTTGTTTATGAACATAACTTTAAAGCCTTGTACGCTATCTTCGAAAATATTAAATCTCAATTAGCTATGACTAATTCTTCGTGAATTCTTAAGCTACAACATTGGTAGAATGGATGTCATCTACTATGGTGAATATATTATGCGATTACTAAAAGCATGTGAGATTCCGGAACCGGACTCACCAGTTTCTACTATCGAGTACTTAAACTCTCGTACTTTACCATTAATAAAGTTACCGGTTGCTCGACCTCCACCTATCACTACTTTTGAAGAATGGACTCAACGACAATTATCTCAAGATCAACCACAACAACAACAAGGCGAAGCATCTCACCGTCCAACTCGCCAAAGATCAAATAGTCGTCAACAAGACGAAATTTTGATTCCTAATCCGGGCCTTCCTCTACGTGAGTCTATTTCAGTGATATGTTGTAACCAACAAATTCTTCAATCCCATATCACTAAAGCTGACAAAAAGCTTGATAAGTTTAAAGGATTTTTTACAAAGTTATGGCAAGCCATCCCATGTTCATCCGGCACTTCCACGGCTACACCAGGTGATTCAAGTAAGCAACCCATCTTCACTTGGTCTTTTTCTTCCGATGATCAAGCAAGTAGTAGCGATAATGGTGGAGATGGAGGCGATTGTGGTGGTCAAACATCACATGGCGATAGGGGTAAAAATATAATAGAGTAAGGTTTTATTTTTTTTATGAAAACATTAGTCTTTATTTCATAATATTATTTTGGCTTGTATTAAATAGTCACTCTTTTCGGATTATATCAAGACTCTTGTTTATGGTGTTTTAATGTATGAATGATCGTTTCCTTCATAATATCTATGGAATTATGGCTTCATATTTTTATATTCCTTATTCTTTTTTGTCGATGACAAATGGGGAGAAATATTATTACTAATGTTAAGAATGCAGGATATAGAATGTCAAAGATTCAAGGGGAGTAAGTATCTATATTATATATATAGTCGAAATCTATATATATTTACAGGTTGTCATCAATCAAAAAGGGGAAGAATGTTGTGACTTGGTTTTGATTCATGGCACAAAGCTACCACTATGACATACATATTTGACGACTACTATGACAAAAAGAGAATATATACTACAAGGAGACAAGACTTCAAAATCGGTGCATCAATTATATTAGTTTGTTTTTTGAGTCTTAGGTCAATTTTGTTAAAATATCTCCTCATTTACGTATATTTTAGCTTATATATTTAATCATCTTATTTACAAATAATTTATACATATATAACCATATAAAAAATATATATTATATTATAAAAGTGTTTAAAGTTATATATATTATTATACCTGTGTAAACTATGCAAATTGCATAGACATTACCAGGTCAGTCGACTGACCCAGAAATTTCTATGCAACATGCATAGGTGAAAAAATATACATACATATATATATATATATTTATTTAAAAATTCGTTTGAATATTCAGTAGACTGATCCAGAGGTTCAGTTGACTGAATTTCTACAACAGCTACTTTTTGAAAAGAAACGATTATTTGTGAAGAGTTACGAACCTCTACGAAATGATTTGGACGCAACACTTCAATGGAAACTCTTCATTAACAGTCGTTGATTTCTAACCTCTATAAATACATCTCTAACTTGATTCCAAATTACCGAATTTTATATCTTTCTACTCTAACTCTCTTGAATCTATTTGCAATTATACTTTCAAATTAAAGCAATATTATACCATTCTATTCTTCATAAACTTCAATTATATATTTATACTCGAGGTGAAGATTATAGGAAGGGTGTACTACAAGTGACAAATCTATGTTGTTAGAACACACAAAGTCAAAACAATCGTTTGTATTTGTTGAAGTCCTATTCTGTTGCTCAGGCGTGTGAAGTCCTGTTCGGCTGTTAGGGCGAAATCCTATTCTGCCTCTCAGGTCCCTGTTCGGTTGCTCAGGGGTTATATAGACCTATTCTTTTGGGTTAAGTAAGGGTTGTTGTTTTAGTGAAATTCCAGAAGGAGCATAGGACTAGACGTAGGACGGTGCTCCGAACCAGTATAAAAATTCCTGGTGTCATTTTACTTTACTGCTTTTATATTTCGCACTATTTACCGTATAACTATCATCACTATACTCTGTATTATCGTATATCCATATTACACGATCCATAGCACACTTTCACATAATACTCAAGATGGGCTCCAAAGATAAACTTCTCATTCTTCTTGAGTGGGATGTCGATCAATCTAGGCCCAAACTTGGACAACTCATTAAAATTTCTCTCATACTCTGCAAAAGACATATTCCCCTGCTCAAGATCCATAAATTCCCTGTATAACTGAGACTTCCCGGCTTCGGGCATTCATTTTTCCACAATAGCATCCTTGAAAAATTTGATCCATGCTTGAGATGAATTTCAAAGAAATAACGTAACAAATAAGGAAAACTAAGGATTCTACCTAAACTACTGCCAAGAGATATTTGCCTCGATGGTTTGGGCAGTAACTGATTCCCACCAATCCAGAGTAGCTTCCTGCAACTACCAAGTAGCCAACTGACACATCTGAGCATCGATGATATCAAGTCCAGTAAAGATCCTCTCTAAGCTCTTTAGCCACCGTTGAGCCTTAATAATACTATCCAATCTTGTGAACATGGTACCTCCAATCTAAGTGTACTCCTTACAAAGAGTGGTGAACTTGACTAGTTGAGCTGGTAGAGAAACTGGTGGAACAACTGGTGGTGCTGGGGCATATCCTCGACCCTTACCTTTGACACTCCTACGGGTATTCATTTGAAAGATTCAAGAATGTATTTTAGAACAAACGTGGAGATTCAAATTCAAAGGAATCCTAATTAAAGAGAATTCTAACTAAGGATCTAAGCTCACTCTAGAGTGATTCTGTAATTAATTCTACTCAATCTAGGATATTACTACTCTATCAATAATGAGTTGTCCCATAGGCTAAGGTTTTCCTAAACCTGGCTCTGATACCAACTGTAATGACCCGCCATTTCGATCCATTCAAGTCTACAATAAAACCACACATGTCCAACTCGAATCATTCGAAACAATAGATTGTTATATAAATTTTTTGGGTAAATAGAATCAATCATAGAATCATAGAAACAGAATATGTAGCGGAATAAATGAAATATAGTAGTTCATGAAGCTACTACAGAAATAATAGAGTCGGATCAAATACAACAGGATTCCAAATACATAGAGATTCGCTAATACATAAGCAAATGACAAATGCCTGAATAGAAATAACTTAAATAACTGAAATAGAAAGGTAGATAAATCTCTAGCAAAGTCTCCAGCTCCAAAAGGTGATTCCTGAATGTTATGATACTCAAGTTGACCAGAGAATAAAGTAAAACAAAACACTCGATTCAGGACTAACATTCTCATGTAAGTAAATCAACTCAAGTGAAACGTAACAAGTGAAATGCAACAATAACTCAAAGGATGTATGGAATTCCCATTCTTTAAGGATCCATTAAACAGTTTATATGTAGTAATATAGCTGTATATGTAGTGTTTATCAATAAAGTATAATATTGAAAATAGCGTTAAGGCGTTACTCATATCCCCCTTAACACATTTTTATAGGCATCGTAGTCTATACAGTACTACAAACTCCACCGATCCTAATGGGCTATCAGGGAGCACTCCATAGATACAACACAAACCAAAATCATAGTGGGATTGATAAGGATAATATGACAAGGCACACGAGGCAATGCCCAGGGGAGGATTCTACCGTTTTGCACTCCCGGACAAGTGGTAACGCATAGCAGCTACTACCATCCGCCTCAAACAACACTCCCATAATCAAAGGTGGCCACCAATCAATCATAAAGTAAAAGATATGGTATCGAAGAAGCATGTTCAAATGGAGCAGCGACCCCATTGGCCCGGTATAGCTCCGGTTTTAGTCTTATAGTTTTGACCCAAAGGTCAAGGCTGCGTTTCTTACCTCATTCCAGTAGCATTCGTCAAACCACCCTACTTCATTCTGGACTCTCCACCATGTGCATAGTTGTTAAAGTGGTTTCAGAATTGGTAGAGAGTATGACAATATCCGACTCTGGTCTCTTTAACAACCAAACGCTTATTTCATACCGTGGTCATTTTATAAAACATTTTAATAATAAATCTTAAATTACAATTTAAATCAATACTAAAATATTTAACTTCAATTATATATTTGGATTTGAAACATTTCTTAATAATTCATATTAAATTAATCTTTTTACATTTTAAAATTTTATCCTTTGGAAATCAAATAAACAACTACTTAAATAGAATCACATTTAAATTTAAATCCTTTAAACCGGATAAAATTACAAATTTATCTCTACTTAACTTATTACATTTTTATTTACTAAAGTTGTTAAAAAAAATCTATGTTTATTATATTAAATTAAATTTTAAATAAATCTATTAAAACAATATTTTATTAATTTAAATTTTAATCCATTTAAATTATATATTTAAAACTAAACAAAAATATAAGTTAAAATCTTAAATTTACATTTAAAACCATATATTAACTTATAGTTTGAAACTTTAAAACATATACAATAAATTATTTTTTAAATTAAATCATTAAATTAAATTTAAAATCAAATTTATAAATCAACCATACTTTACACTTTAGAAATAATTTAAAACCGACCAACTTTGTCCATATATGATTTTCCACCCTATGGTCAAGTGATTGGGTTGTATCATTTCAACCTAAATAGTCAAATTTTCTGGGTATATATCATTTCAACCTGTATCCCAAATCAATAATTTCCCAATCTATAAAATCGCTCGGGTATGTATCATTTCAACTCATAACGATTTTCCCTAATCTATAAGATCATTTGGGTATGTATTATTTCCACCCATAGTAATTTTCCTAGCTAACATATCAGGGAATTTGCAGTGTGATTTCAATAATTAGATAATATAACATATCGGTATATATCAGAGAGCATATCATATAACATGTCATTCGTGTCATAGGTGAACATCATTTTAGAATCATATAATATAAGTTAAGCAAATACAACTATAACAACATTTCAATGAAATTTCAAAAGGGGACCATTCACTTATCACAAGAAGGTAAGTTGTGAGTGATTCTCACCTTTTATGGCTAAGAAAGGTGATAACTACGACGAACAGACACTAATGGAAATGATGCGGAGATGGAGACCACACTTCAATCTAAGCCGCAGAGATCCAAGAACGACAACGAAAGTATGAACGCGACGAACAACAAAACTTAGGAAACAATTTTTTTATAAGAGAAGGGGAAGGGTAAAATGGGCTCGGTCTAGGATGTGTGGGCTCGGCCTAGGGGTGGTGGCACATGGCCTATGGAGGCTTATTCGGGTAAGGAGAAGGTGGAGCAAGGGGAGGGTGGTTTGGCTTGGTGGGGTTGGGCCTAGGGTGTGGCCTTAGGTGTGTGTGGGCTCCGCTAGGGTTTAGACTCGGCTAGGAGGTGGAGGCGCACGGCTAGGAGGAGCAAGGGGGTTGGCTATAGGTGTGGTCGTAGGTGATGGCAAGGGGAAGGGGACGACGGCAGCAAGGGAAGGAGAGAGGAGAGGAGAGAGAGGGCAAGGGTTCAGGCTTAGGGATTTGGGGGAGGAAAGAGGAGCAATGGTTACTGGAGTTTTATTTCAGGCTGAAAGGAATGAGAAGTGAGAAGAAAGAATGGAAAGCCAAGGAAAATGAACATACTCTTTCCCAATAGTGATTTCTGTTGGGTGAAAAGATACGTAGAAATCTAGGTGCCTCTTACGATTCAAGCCCAAAAAACAAAAGCCCAACAAACACAACCCAAAACCCACTATAAAAATACAAGTAAAAATACACACAAATACACTGTGCGTATTCGCGCATTTTTACAATGTAAATTGCAAATTAAAAGCTACAGAAGTCGGATTTTAGCAAAATGAAAAGTGGAGGCCTTCTAAGGATTCAATCTAAAATAAAAAAAGAATAAATTTAAAATTTAAAACTTTTTAAATTTTCAAATAAAGGTTCAACTTTGACTAATTTTGACCAAAATTTGAAATTTTGTAAAATTTTCCTTTTTATTGAATTTGGAAAAATATATTACTCAACAACCCAAACCCGTTATTTAAATTCAATTTTTTATTTAAATTTTAAAATATTTAACTCATAATTCAAATACAAATTCCTTTAAAATTTGAATGAATTTTTGAGTACTTACACATTGTGTTTAGTTTATAAAGTTGAATACGGATGATATTGGAACTTTGATAATTATCGAACTCCATAAGTCCAAAATGATATAGTTTTGACGAAAAGAATTGGTATAAATAATCGTCACTAGTGGATAACACTTATAATAAATAAAATTGATTGTACTAAAATATGTGTAAGGGATAAATTCAGCCAAAATGTCACACCACTAAATAAAGTGACGTTTGAATGTTAATTTTTGAATTGTTCAATATTAATTATTGACTTAATTTGTACCTATGAGTCACAAAACCAAAATGATGAAGATTCTGAATGAATCACATGATTTACTTGATTTTTAATAGTTGAAAATTAATTAAATTAATCAGTATTTATTAAATATTAGTTATTAAATTTTATTTAATTTATTTGAATATCATTAGTATTTAGTAAAGTTCTTATATGAAAGTTATAAAACGTGTGTATCAATATATGATATCGGTAGATTGTTTAAATTTGATTTAAACAAAACAATACTAGAAAGGACTTTAAATAAATTATATTAAAATTTTATTATATATGAAATATTAATTGCTAAAAAATTCTTATTTGATTTGTTTGATTTTCATTAGTATTTAATAAAGTGCGTATATAACAGTTATAAGCCAGCATATCCGTATACGAAATTGATAGAAAATTTAATTTGGATTTAGATAAGAATAATACTAATTGGTTTTTAAAATGTTTTGGGGCCCAAATAGCTTATGTAATAACTGGACTTTGAGTAATAAGAGGGGTCTTTTGTTTTGAATGAGAAGAAAAATATTCTTAAAAGGAGAGGAATCAACATATATTGAATGCTATATTTATTTCCTCCTTTAATAAAGTTTTCTCTTTGTCATTTGCCTCTCTCATTCTCATCTTCTCTTCTAAAAAAAATAGAAATTTCCATGGGAATAAGTCTCTAAAACCTTCAAAATAAAATTCAAACAAAATAAAAGAGGAAAAGATGGTCGTCTCTAGATTAGTGCAGGTCTAGAGATCGATTTGAAGAATCTAGGAATTCTTCTTCATACAAGATGTATTTTCTAGGCATCATCCTAAGGTAATTTATACATTTACATAATATCATTTGTTTGTGTGTATGTATTTTCATTTACCTCAAGGTTTTCAAAAGGATTATGTATAAGACATAATAGTAAACTTTTAAACTACTTTAATTAGACTTTGTATTCTTTGATTTATTGCACATAATATAAATAAAGTCTATTCCAATTTGAACTGCCATGCAAAAAAATTATTGTGTATCTATATAAACATTTATACATGTAAGTATACATATACATATACATATACATATACATACACATACACATACACATATACACATACACATACACATACACATACACATACACATACATATACATGTACATGTACATATACATATACATATACATGTACATGTACATATACATATACATCTACATATACATATACACATACACATACATATACATATACATATATACATATGTGTGTGTATTAAAAAATTCATATTTTAGACGGCATAGGCATATATAGATGGAAAATGTATCTGTTGCAGTGTAGATCCCAATACCTGAACAACGTTCACATTAACTATGTACACCTTTCATATGTTGCACTTAAACTATACTCGTAGGTGAATTTGATGTGCTTATCATAATATACAATTAATTAATATTAAATTAACTAATTTTTAACAATCATGATAGTATTGAGAAAATTTTATAAGGAAAATTTAGAGAAATTATAAATGATTTTAGACTATATAGGCCTAACATAGATCCAATAGGAATTTTCTTGAATTTATCCATTTCTTCTGCTACGGGCTGGCTTGGTTCTATTAATCCACCCCTACAAAGTCCCTCACTGGCCTTCTTCATTGAGTGTCCATGCCTTCGGAAATAGTTTTTGTCTTATCTCAATAAGCATTAGCTACAGACGCCTTATTACTCCTACAAAAAGAGGCTTCACCAATGTCATCTTCCTGCAAAGACTAACGCAAACAACACTGTTCATCTATCAAAAGCTCCACAATGCAGTAACCATTTCATGTCCTTTATTTCCACCAAAATACTTATGCAACAACCACTTCCTATACAAATATCGCCTACCCATGTTCAGAGCATGCTCTGAATATGACCTTCTAGCTAGCATCATCTACACGATACAGCCCAATTGGCATCCCGGTTCATATTTACATCAATTGGTTAATACATCAACAGTCCGGAGAAACTTCTAGGCCTTGGCAGCACAATCTCGGCTCCATATATCTATTCCAACAACTACAAATATACAGTAACCTTCATGAATCTAAGCTCTCAAATGTCATGATTTCTTATTATCGTCTCTTTTACTCAAACTAATTGTATGAGAATCAAAGCAATAAGAGATTCCTCATAGAGGACAAAGATCAACATTGATCAAATCACTTTGTGATATGTGTATTTACTGATTTTTTTGCAAACATTATCTCCTCATGTTGCATTTTATTAAGGTATTATCAAGTAATCTTTGATTAATATCAACTATTAGTTATAGTTCCGAGGTTAACTAAATTTTTATTTAGTATTTTGTTGCTAGAATAAGGGCCTCCCCTAAAAGCTCTCATTTATCCTTGCTTTTTCTTCTCTGCAAACTCCTTTCATGATTCATGCTAGGTAAACCATAATGATAACGAAGCTAACAACTTTAACGATTGTAATACCAATGGAGTTATAGGGGTAAGTGCGATAAGTCCCATCCGTAGACTAAGCAATGACATGTGGCTACGCATTATCAATGGCTTGACCATCATAGCACAACTTGCTCGTGATCTGAACAACCTTCAGGTTAGAATGGATGCTCAACAGACTATAAACTTTAGCCCAACTAATGGCTGCCAGACCCCTGTCCATCCCGCTCTCCCCAACACCTACAACATAAAGTATAACGCTCGCAAGAGGGTCGTATTGGAAACACCAAGGGAGGTGCTCTCATCCACCATAGGAATGGCATGCTGCCCACGAAAAGGGAAACATCCATGGTGTACCAAAACTGGAAGTATTTGAGAAATCCACATCGAGCATCATTCCCCTTCAGTTGAAGAACTATCTGTATTCCATCGCCTTCGGGCAAAGGATGGGGCACAAGGCCTATGCTTTGACCATCTCAATAGGGGAGGGTAAGGTAGAATCTCAAAATTTAGAGAACCATCAGTCCACTCCCGACCCTAATGGGAAGTTCCTTGGCCTAGTATTTTGAAAGGTGGCCTTATCCACGTCGACTACCCTATTCATCAGAAGTAGATCTCCTACACTACCCATGCACCATCGCTCCTGTAATGAACCTGGGCTGAGGTATGCCTGAAAAAACATTAAATATGATTTGATTTATAAATAATAATTTATAAATAGTGAAATATAGAATTTCTATTTATTCTTTTAGAAACCAAAGATGATTTGGAATTTTATTGCCAAGGAAAATTTAAATAATGATTTTCAATGAACTAACGCTTGGAAATTTATAAGTGAAACATTAAAAATTCAACAGTCTGACTCTTGTATTAAATAATAAAAAGAAAAAAAAGGAATTTTGTGATGAACTATACGAACAAAGTAAATGGGGAAATTTTGAAAATAAAATAAAAGAAGTATACAAAAATTTGTAAATCCCTTTGTATCACTAAATTTATAATTTTGTAATTTGGTTATGCTGAAACTTTAACAATCACAAATTTGTTAAGTTAAACTTTATGAAAAGAATTTAATACTTAGTAAAAGTTAATTATTGTTTATTGATTAAAATATATTAAGAATAAACCTTTTTAGTTAAATATGGGATTTTAGAATAAATAAATAAGTGAATATTCATTGTAATTAGTAAGAAATGAGTAAAATAAGATGATTTCATTTATGTATTTAGGGAACAACTGATATTATATTATTTGTAGTTGTAAGTTTAGTGACTAAAGTCAAATTGCTTGGAAATATACACATCAACTCACAATTATGACTTAATTAGTTAAATAAATTAATTTGGGCTTAGCCCATTTAGAAGAGAAGCAAGACTTAAGGAAAATGAACCATACGTTCATTTTCTCTCATTCCTTTCAGGCAAAAGAAAAAGCCTGCTTCCCCATCCTCTTGAAACCGTAGGCCTAAATTTCCAATTCCTCATCAAATTTGTGAATTAGTTCCTGCAATTAAGTTAGAAATCATTTTAGGTACACTATCTCAACTCTATACTCATTTCTGGTTCATTTTTAGTTTAGTAATTTTTATGATTGAGCTTTTGTTGTCAATATATCCTTCGCATGAACCATTAGAGCTGAAATTAAGGAAGAACAAGCTCCAGTTCATCCCAAATAAGCTGTAAATCCTTTTATTCAGGTGAGAACTTCTCACATCTTGTACTAGCTTCAATTTTTTGGTGTTTGATGCTTACTAATCTTAGGTTTTGATGGATTTAAGCTTGAATTTGCAAAGAATGAGAAACTGCTACTTAATTCAATAGAAATGCTTGTTGTCCTCAAGTGAAATCATCTTTGTTTGTTTCCAATTTGCTTTTATATGAGTTATTAGTTTTTGTATGCAAGTTGTACCTTCATTTGGTCATACAAAGTTGTCGGAATCAGAGTCTGGTCGCTTGGAATAGGAATTGGCTGAATACGTGACCAGGAGCTATATAACTCTAGGACAACGAGTTCAGTCAACTGAACTTTGGTTTATTCGATCGGCTGAAGCACCAGGAGCATATGCTCTAGGTTAAGTTCAGTCGATTGAGTGTTTGGTCGACCAACTGACGGTTTGGAACACTGTTCCAGATAGCCTTTTGTTCCTCTCTTACCCACGACTTATTGCACTCTTTACTTTGTTTTGTTGCACCATTTTGATGATTTAGATGCTTCTAAATTCTCTTCAGTTTTGACATTTCAATTCTCTTCTTTTGGGATTTACTTTGGGATGTTTTGTGATGTTGAAACATGTTTTATATGCCTTCATATAATTACGACTAGCTTTTACACAATGGTTTCCAAAAATTCCTATCTAAATTATATTTTAAAATCGAATTGGTTTTAAATCCTATTCCAAATCAGGGCTTTAAAACCAACTTATAATATATGTACATATTGTGCATTGCTTTCAAAATAACAATTTATCATATCAAGCGAATCTTTGAAAGGAATATTTCCTAAAATTTAGTTTTAACAACAATGCCATTATTTTGTTTAAGGAGAGACCTAATTAAATAGATTAGTAAAACAAATGATATGTAACGCTTGCTTTTACTTTTATGATTAATTACCAAACTCATGTTAATGAATATTTTTAATTGATATTTATTTTTATACATTTCATTTGTCTTAGTGGAGTTTACTATCAATTAGTAAATACTCAAGTTTTGTCGGGCGGTATGAGATAATTAGGTGAAATTTGTTTAATTACTAATTGAGAGTATGCAGCACTTTTGGGAAGGCGATCCTTCAAGGTCGTCAGGCATAGCCTTTCTACTCGCCTTTGGGGAGGTGGTCATTTGGGGGTCTTCAGATGTAGATTTCTTGTTCATCTTTGGGAAGATGACCTTTCATGGTTGTTAGACATAGTCTCTACCCTAGTCTTTAGGGAAAGGCGATCTTTGGTGATCGTCAGGCGTAGCTTTCTAGCTCATCTATGGGAAGGCTATCTTTATGGTCATCAGGTGTAGCCTTGTGCTCATCTTTGAGAATACATTAGGTATATCATTGTGCTTACCTTTTTGGGCTCTGCAAATTTTTTACTTGATTTTGACTTTGAGCTTTGCTTTGCAAATTTTGGATTTTACCACACTATGGTTTTCACCTATGATAGGCCATATTTGGATTTGGATTTGGGATTTTTGATTTGAGAATATTAGTCTCCCACATATGGGAACTTGAGGATTTTGGTTGATGATTTCAATTTGGGATGCTATTCTCTCTATTTTGTGAATTTCATGAATTGCGGCATTACCACCTAAGTTACTATTATTATGACACATAAACCTTATGCATAATGCCATCATATCCATATTACACTATATATCTTTCTTTGTATCATTTAACCATTTGATATAGTAAAAGACTGACTTGTTTATTATTTTATAATAATACTTGGGTTAGACCGAGTAGTTTCAGGTTCCCGTTGATCATTAAGCTACTCAGCCTGAAGCTCATTTCTTGTTTTTACTCATCTTCCAGTTGTATCATTTTGCTAGAACTGGTTTCCATATCCTGTATTTTTATATGGGGATATAGACGTAGTTTATGTATATTCATTCATGTTGTATCTGTGTCTCCCTTTATTATAGATATCTCATTGTATATATGTATTCTGTCGATCTTTCTGCTATATGATCTATATATTCTGCTATGTACTCTAAGGTTTTGTGCACTGATATTATATATTGTTATGATCAAACTGTATAAGCCACTGTATATGTTGTTTAAGCCTAGATTGGATACATCAATTCCAATTTGAAAAAACAACCATCTGAAATTTTAATGCATCAATACTCGCTCAAAGAAAAGTCTGCAGATGGTCGCTCCTAATCAACCTTATTTTATGTACTAACAAACGATGTTACATAGTAATAACTTTTATTAGTGTGGGTCTCGAGGTAGGGCGTTACAGCTCCCCCTCGCCATACCGCTGCCACATGTCCCTGTCACTGGATATGCGATAAAGAAGTCCCTCCCGACAAGGGGCCAGCGCTACCCACGGCATGTAGAGGTTTGTCTCTATGAAGAAATAGCTGTCCTGCACCAGCAAATGTACAAAATCCAAATTAGGAATGTAGGTGGTGAGGTTCTATCAGATGACGAGAATGGAGACCTTTTCCCTAAAAAAATTTTAGGCATCTACATCCATTGGAGGCATGCTTTGCCTTCCATGGATAAGCATGATAGGAGCGTTGACCCATTTGACCATATCATCGCCTTTGACTCAATAATCCAAACAATCCAACTCTCTAGCCATGCAAAATGCCTCCCTTTACCTCTATCCTGACCGGACTGACCTCCCACTGGTTTCTTCATTTACCAATTAACAGTGTCCACTCTTGGGTCCAGTAGTGTTCCAACTTCAATTTTCGTTTCTTTACATCAAAGACAAGGTTTAGGATGTCGAGTGAGCTAGGTAAATAAAGCAAGGTTTGATTGAGTCCCTCCATTCATATATCACCAGCTTCGACAAGGAATCAACCCATGTGAGGGGATTTGATAGTACATCTTGGTAGTTGCCTTATGTTCAAGGGTGAAGTACTGGTCCGAATATGGAAGGAGCTGTATAAGAAACTCGCTTCGTCCTTGACCGATTTTCTCCAAAGTGTGAATGACATAATAAGTATAGAAGAGGTCGACATATCTAACAGTGATAAGGAGAGTGACCAGAGGAACAAATATGGCACTAAGGAAGAAATCATCGAAAGAATGGTCGGTAGGAAAATAATAAGAAGCATGCAGAAGACATTTCGCGCTTTAAACCCAAGTACACAAATTATGCAACTTTGAACGGTGGCATGGAAATAATCTATCTTGCTACACGTGACTGCCAGTTGTTTCAACAGCCTACTCCCTCCCTGTTTGGATGAAGGGAGGAGCCTATGAGTAATGGAAAGTATTATGAATTCCACCGGTTCAATAGCCATTCCGCTAATGAGTGCCAACACCTTAAAGATGAAATAGTGCAGTTAATTCGTGAAGGCATATTTATGTAATATGTGAGGAAATAGATAGAATAGCGAAACACCAGTCAAAATCCGTTTGACAACCCCAATAGACAAACAGCAACAACGTGGTCGCGATCAATATGGAGATATTATTAATTTATG
Organism: Allium cepa; assembly: GCA_030765085.1. Classification (NCBI taxonomy): domain Eukaryota; kingdom Viridiplantae; phylum Streptophyta; class Magnoliopsida; order Asparagales; family Amaryllidaceae; genus Allium; species Allium cepa. Next base: position 947,828,549 of record CM060934.1, on the reverse strand, counting down.
GCAACCCGCATGTAGCTGAAACAAATTAGGGGGATTAGTTGCAACAATCCGAATCCCAGTGAGTTCGGATTTTTTCGCAAAAATGCTAAAATCTGAGCCCATTGAAACCTGAGTTGGGTATTTGATATCCTGCAAAATAGGCAAAGATAAATATATCAAAGCTCGGATAAATATCTCACAGCGTAACTGATATAATAGTAAGTAAATACTCACCAATAAAATAACACTTTTTAAATAAGTGTCTCAAAGCTGGAAAGTCTCTACCATCAACCTAACATGTAGGATGTTATGAGGAGGGGATCAGAACTAAAGTTCTGGTGAATGGACAAATTATACGCTTCTAAGCTTAATTCTACATATGTCATTTTATTTCCATTTACTGTTATATTTGGTTTATTGGGTTTATAATACTCTCGCCTCAGTGCGTGAATCGTGCCCATCTACTTCCTAACAGATTAAAACCTAATAATTGATATATACACACACACATATTTATATACATAGCTACATGCCCCTTGACCGCATCGGTCCTAGATATTACCCATAGTACCTTCCATATCCTCCTCGCAAAGGACTCCATCATCTGGCTACTATGGCGTTTTGTGACTACAACTATAAAGGACTGCCTCATAAGGCCTACAATACAGATGTTCTGTCATCTACTATAAAAGCATAAAACTGCGTTTGCACTAGTCTATACTAATGCTTGGACATCCATAATGTACCACGTAGTGCGTACCTTGAGGACTATACGTAATTGTTCTGTCTACTCCATGAATCCCGCTTTACAAGGTCTACCTTGTACGAAATTCAATCAGAGATTTTCTATTTCTGTAAAGGACTGCCTTGCTAGGCTTATAATACAAATATTCTATTTGGTCTGTCTCTTTTCTTATCGTGGCTATGGCCCCACGCAGCCACCACTCAACTAATCGAAAGACCTCTAAAAGCTAAGTGGCTGGCACAACTGCAAATAATCTAAACATCCAATATGCTACGCCCCTCATCAAATTTCTCGATAGTTAAAGGTTCATTGGATTGTTGGTTTAACTCTAGTCTTTCCCGAACACGCTTCTTAGCATTGATGCCGGCCCTATATCCGCATGCGATTATCCTTTTGGATCCCGCCCACTAAAATTAACTTACAAGTACTGGGACATACAAATATCCTACTCCAAGCATCAACCCCTTTTGACCGCCTACAATGCTCCTACCATGCAAAAAACAGTCAAGGCATATTATTTTAGTGGAACACCTACAGACTTGCCTCTGGAAGACTGCTTCGCTATGCCTACCCCAAAGGGCCATCCTAAAGTACCCTCACATCCCGTTGAAGTCTCGTGCTTCCTTCCAGCCCAAAATAACTAAGTTGGACGTGCTTTTTCCATGCTGAAATCTGTGATGAACTGCTTCATTAGGCTCTTCATCCTTTGGGCTGCTCCAAATGCATCTTACTCTTTTATTAGACCCTAAGTCTAATATTTTATTTTTTGTTTAGTTTACTTTTCTTGTTCTGCTTTACTTTTATTCTATTATCTGCGTAGTAAATGTAGAACTTCTAGTCTTGTCTAATAATTAACTTGATTCCTTCTTTAATTCCTTTAATTCTTCACTTTAACTTCTTATATTCTAGAAAGTAATTCTATTCTATTTGGTTGGTTACAAAAACTGTGCTAAAAATCCATTTCATATTTTAATACCATATAATGTTATAAACAATAATCCTTAATTGCAATCTCTTTTATTGTTGCTTTACATTTTGGGCAATGTATAATACAATAGTTTCTCTATTTTACACTAACTCCCTTTTTCTTTCTTTTATTCTTGCAATTACGTTTATCGTTATCTATTAACTATTAAACTAATAGAAATGTATTCTCTTTTCTAAACCAACCAACTAATCTATCACTTATTTGCAGATCAAGTTATTAGATTTTTCCTTTTTATTCATTTTTCCCCATTTTAGCATAATTTATTGCAAATTTCTATTTTTCTCTTTTATTTCAGCTTTTTTTATTTTACATCTAATTTAAGTAAATCTAGTGTTATTTCTATTTTAGTTCGTACTTGCGAATTTTTCCTTTAACTAATTTATTCACGTAAAAAGGAATAAAAATAAGCTAACTTTTGTAGGCTGTTATTCCGCCTTTTGGTGAGGCCACGAGCAGGCGAATTTAACTAAATCGACTACTCGTTTGTCGAAACCAGAGCACGATGAGTTTGAGCCACCTGGATAGAGAGGTGGGTGGATCGGTCTAGATGGTGTCGTTCGGCCTAGGAGGTATGGATCGGTTGAGGAGTGGAGATCAAGCATGGGTCGGTCGAGCATCAAGGTGGTTCGACATTGGAGGCGGCTCGGTACTTGGACGATTCGTGATTGAAGGCGGCTCGGCATTTGGATAGGTCGTGATTGAAGGTGGCTCGGCATTTTGATGGATCGGCATTGACGGTGGATCGGTATAGTTTGGATTGGCAGGAAGGATAGTGATTGGCTGGAGTGGATCGGCATTGATGTGGTTCGGTCAAAGTGGGTCAGCATAGGCCGGTCAGCATATGTGGGTGGCATAGGCCGGTCGACATGAGTGGATCGGATAAACTCGACAGTTTGGTTATGGATCGTTAAGCAAGGGGATCGGCATATTGAATGGGTCGATAGCTTCAAGTCGTAGCTTACTTGCTTCGGGTCGACGTGTATTAGTCTTCGGATTGGCATGAGTGGATGGGATTGGCTTGTGGAGAGCTTGGGATCGGTCAAGATGAAGAGTCTAGATCGGCTGAGGTCTTGATGGGCCCGGACTACTCAGGAAGCTCAGTAACTCGGGTTGTGCCTATAAATACAACATGTAGGGCTTCAAATAAGGGGATCTTCATTCTATTTCCCTTCATCTTCTACACTAAGGCTGCTCTGCCATTGTTCTAAAAACTGTAGATTGTAACTGTAATTGATTCTAACATCAACAAAAAAGAAATTTTGGAGTGGACGTAGGCTAGAGTCAGCCGAACCATTATAAATCATGTTTCATTATTGCTTTATTTTTAATTTTTATTATTCTTCACATTCATACTCTCTACATACATTCTATATGTGATCCGCGACTGTGATTTGGTGCTTTCATTTGGATTTGGGTGTTAGTGACCAATTTTGGCACTAACATTTTGGTGCTTTCACTGAGAAAGCTAGCACTCAGGAATTCTAGAGCATGGATTTTGGATTTAAAGACTTAGGAACTCGTATTGTAGAGATTATGGCTACGCAATCGACAAGGAGACAGAGGACGAAAATGAGTCAGCATAAAGGAAGTCAAGAGGCTTCCTCTGGAGCTAATCAGGCCTCAATCTATATCACTAGAGATGAGATGGAGATGATGCTGAAAAGGCAGAAGGACATGATACCGAATTTACTTTGATAGGTTGGACAAGTTAGAGCACAAAGTCAAGGGAATGGACCAATTGCGGCTGCTAGCAATGCAGAACAAGGAATCGGAGCTGTAGAAGTTTCTGAAGGTCAAAACCAGAACCAGACTGGAGAGATTGAAGGAAATCAACAATGGCCTAGGGGTTGGATACTGAGAGAGCGATGAATGAAGCTCAGTAAGCAGGGACCAACGTGAACGTAAATGGCCAACATGAAGAGTACTACCTAGAGTACCCCCTAGGACATAGGGGACAAGGTAGAGATGCGAACAGGGGACTACCCCCGGATGGAGACAAGCAGATGACTGGATTAATAAGAAGGATTATGAGAGGAGGACTACCGAGCAGAGGCTTGTAGGAAGTCGGTCGAAGTCCGTTCACTCTGGAAATCAAGAATGAAAGGAACCCTCCGGAATTCAAACTACCAACACTGGAGGCTTATGATGGAAAATCAGATCCAACTATGCATGTAACCAGATATATCAGACATATGGAAGTGCTGGGGGCATCTGAGGAGGTGATGGCTAGATTTTTCTCTTTATACTTGATGAATTTGGCTGTACTGTGGTTCAAGCAGCTGGAGAATGGATCGATCAGGACATGGGGAGAGCTAGTGGAACGCTTCATGAGACAGTTCAGGTTCCATGTGACGCGACCCAAGAATGTAATGACACTAGCATCGATAAAGCGAGGACAGAAGAGTCTGTGAGAGGTTTCCTAATGCGATTTAATGTAGCTATGGCCTCGGTAGATCACCCGGATCCATCAATGATTTTGATGGCGGCGGCGATTGGGATTGTGGAAGGCACGGAACTTAAGAATTCATTAGCATGGGATCCACCACAGGATCTTGGAGAGTTCTACCATGAGACGGAAAGATTCATTCGGTTAGAGGATTCACGTGCTGAAAAGCCGGAGATAAACGCCATGCAAGACGAAGGAACGTCTGATGAACGACGAAGACTGGATAAAGGAAACTGTAAGCTGGATGATGGATCTGGTGGTTTACACAAACGGAGGAGAGGTCGAGAACCAAAATTCACGACGTACGTAGATTTAACAGATAATTTGGAATGGATTTACTTGAACACTCAGGGGCAACTCCCCTATCAGAAACCACTCTGGAGGGATCCCACTGGATGGGAACGTAGGAGCGAAAAGTACAGCCTATTCCATGAGCTGGAAGGGCGCTGCACGAATGAATGCCGCCACCTGAAGGATGTGGTGGAGGAACATGTTAAAAGTGGTAGGTTGCCCCAGTACGTAATGAATCAGACAAGAGCAGTAGAACATGAGTAGCTACCGCTTGGATCAAACAGGAACGACCCTGGAATGAGGTCACGACTCGTCATCCATTGATCGCGATGGAAGGGACCGAGTTTAGGATTTGGACTCTGGTCATCAAATAATCTTTTCTGATTTTGTATTAAAACTAAAAATAAATAGCAACTTTGACACTTACACATGTAAAGGAACCAGAGTGATCCCTAGGCATGCTCTGAGATGGTATTAGGCTGATTTGCCCGGAGAGGCAGCCCTTAGCTTTTTCTATTTTTTTGTTGGACATTTGGACCTTGGATTTTATAAATGAATTTTGGTTTTATGCAACAAACACCTAACCAGAGAGTTATGGGATGTTGAAAAGTAACCGCTTGATGTTCAGGGACACTGAACCGGAGTGTAGGGAGCGACGCCGCTTCGCCGGAGCGATAGGATCGGCTCGCTCGCCGTTGTTTCCCTTTCACCGAAGAGTGATGGAATGGGATCCAACAAGAGCCCGGAGAGGCTACAATCAGTCTAGGACTTAGGCCATGAAATCGCTTAATGTTCAGGGACACTGAACTTGAGTGCAGGGAGCGATGCATCTTCGCCAGAGGGCAACAGGATCGGCTCACTCGGTGTTGTTTCTCCTTCACCGGAGAGTGATAGGATGGGATCCAGTAAGAGCCTGGAGAGGCTAACATCTATCCAGGAGGATCAGGGCATTGCTTAATGTTCAGGGATGCTGAACCGGAGTGTAAGGGATAGGTTGCTTTGCCGGAGCGCGACAGGATCTGCCTATTCAATCATTAAGTTTGGATCGAGCTTAGCAAGGGTCTAGAGAGGCCGTCAACGATCTAGAGAGATCGTAGGATTCGATTACTAACTTTCAAGGTCTGAAATAGATTTGGATAGTGGGTTCGAACAGTTAAGATTTGGATAAGGACCCGACGAGGTCCCGGATATGGGTTTTAGGAGCCGACGAGGTCTCCGCTGAGGATTTGGAGCCAGCAAGGTCCTCGATTTGGAATACAGGACCCGAAGAGTTATTGGAATCGCATAAAAAAATCCGAAGAGATCGTGGATTCGGTTAATGGATATGGGATGGATTCAGAATTGCATAATGACTCGGAACAGTCGCAGAGTGGACTATCGGATATGGACGGAATTGCCTGATAATGAATGGAATAATGACTTCGAATATCAGATTTGATGCTATTCAAAACACACCTTCCATTGACAAGGCACTTTTTTTGGGGGGGGATGTTAAGCCGCCTTTTGGCAAGGCTATGAGCAGGTGGATTTAACTAAATCGACAACTCGTTTGTCGAAACTGGAATACAATGAGTTTGAGCTAGCTGGATGGAGAGGTGGCATGGATCGTCCTGGATGGAGAGGTGGCATGGATCGTCCTAGGAGGTATGGAACAGTCGAGGAGTGGAGATCATGCATGGATCGGTCGGGTATCAAGGTGGTTCGGCATTAAAGGCGGCTCGGTACTTGGACGGTTCATGATTGAAGGTGGCTCGACATTTGGATAGGTCGTGATTGAAGGTGGCTCGACATCCGGATGGGTCGGCATTGAAGGTGGATCGGTATAGTTTGGATCAGCAGGAAGGATAGTGATCGGCTGGAGTGCATCGGCATCGAGATGGTTCGGTCAAAGTGGGTCGGCATAGGCCGGCCGACATGTGTGGGTCGGCATGAGTGGGTCGGCTAAACTCGGCAGTTTGGTTATGGATCAGTGAGCAAGGGGATCGACATATGTTGAATGGGGTCGATAGCTTCAACTCGTAGCTCATTTGCTTTGGGTCGGCGTGTGTTAGTCTTCGGATCAGCATGAGTGGATGGGATCGGCTTGTGGAGAGCTTGGGATCGATCGGGATGAAGAGTCTGGATCAGCTAGGTCTTGATGGGCCCAGACTACTCAGGAAGCCTAGTAACTCGGGTTTTTCCTATAAATACAGCATGTCGGGCTTCAGATAAGAGGATCTTCATTCTGTTTCCCTTCATCTTCTACACTAAGGTTGCTCTGCCATTGTTGTTTCTAAAAATTTTGGATTGTAACTATAATTGATTCTAACATCAATAAAAAGAAAATTTCTGGAGTGGACGTAGGACAGAGTCAGCCGAACCACTATAAATCATGTGTCAATACTACTTTATTTTTAATTTTTATTGTTCTTCACATTCATACTCTCTACATACATTCTATCTGTGGTCTGCGACTGTGATTTGGTGCTTTCATCTGGATTTGGGTGCTAGTGACCAATTTTGGCGCTAACACATGATAAATTTCAAATTTTAAAATAGATGTAAATAACTGTAAATTTATTGCTTTTAGGTCTATGCCTTTCTCTAACTGTTAAGCCTAATACTAATTAAATATAAGCTTTCTTATACAATTTATAGTCTCAACATAACTAATTAACGGAATTAATTACCGAAATAAATACTAAACAAATTTATTTAACGGGAATCTAAAGATAATATATCATAAACGTAAAGGATATATAATTAAATCCACTCACCTGCTGTCCTTTGCTTTGCTTGTGCTTAACTTGGCTCCATGGTCCTTCTGAATCCCCTTCTAAGGTGTATAGTACTTTTATTGAGAAGACTCCTCCTTAGAAATGTTTTCTTTTTAGGGCTCAGTCTCAAGCAATGAACCTAAAGAAATATTTTCTTTTCAGGGTCCAGCCTCAGGCAATGAACCCACTAGGAGAAAATATGATTATGAGAAAATAGTTGGGCCTAGTGTTCTATTTATAGTGGAGTCTGGAGATCTCAGACCGTTGGATTCTTGTATTGAATCTGGAGCCACCACGTCATAGGGTCGTTCGGAGCCATCAGATAAATCAACGTATGGCTTAGATTGTGGAAAAATCAAATTTTAGTTGGTTCGGCATGTACCTGGATGAAATCGTCCAGGTAGTAACGCAAGTCGACCTGGCGGTCAACCTAGAGATGTTTTGGGTCGACCTATGGGCCGATCCATATTTGTTTTTTTCCAATTATTTCCCGTCTCTCGTTTCTCCCATAACTTCTTCATATTGGCTCGGATTTTGACTAGTTATATATGGATATTGATCAGAAAATTGCCACGGACACAATGGTATAAGTTTCGAGGCCATATTATGACAGTTCCAAAAATGTTTAATTTCACTATTCATTATTATTTGTTTATTTAATCATGTAAAAATGTGTGGCGTTACATTCTCCCACCCTTTAGGAAATTTCATCCCCGAAATTCGATAAGGGTAAAATTATGTAATTCCTCGCATTAATCACATCCATTTTGTGTACATCCAATTTTGCTACCATCCGTGTTCTTGTGCAAAAGTGCTATATGCTTGTACATGAATTTCTAAGCGGCACCTCCTATATGAATGCTTTTCTTCTTTAATAATTTATTTTAAAATATGATGGACACATCCTAAATATACTTGCGATTTCTATATGAATGCAAGTTTTTGAAAGCTCAAAACATTTCTGGTCCAATTTTTCCCACATTCCTACCGAATAGGGGTGTAGTTCAATAAATTTTTCATCCAAATCCTACCGCACAAATTTAAATATTCGAATTTCAGAAAAATCTAATTTTTCGAACTCGATTTCTTATGTCAGAAAGAAGGTAGAAAACAGAAAAACTTCACATTTCTCCATTTTACTTTTGCATACCTCTGTCTCCATACTTGAAACTTGTGTCGCTATCCTATAAAATCCCTAGTTTCTTTGCCAATCATGGTTTACATAAGAAAGATTTTCTTTTCAAACTTTTTCCCAAACTTATTTTATGGGAAATATGTATTTTTCTTTTGCAAGTCTCATTTATTTCTATTGATGTTTCTGTAGCTTTCTTTAGATATTACTGTTTTATTTTAGTTACCTTTTATCTGTTTTTACTCTTCTTTTAATATAGCAATTGAACACGGCTATCATCCCCGGCTAAGAGGTCTAGGACCATGTCCACTCTGACACAGAAAGGTCCTATTATAGAAATCCAAGTAACTCATATGCTACTCATGTCGCCTATTACTTGTTACCAACTTATGTTGTGTTATTCATTAAGAATAAGATCTATTCATCTCTTCTAATCTAGGCTCAAAAAGGAATAACTAAGTCTCATTTACTGCAATGGATAAGGGTTTCAATCTATGCATTCTCTATCTAAAAAGGCAACTAAGCTTGGGGTAATTCTCTCTTTATCTTTCATTTTTCCCCGACTAAGGTCTACCTATCCCAATCACGTGTGTCTTATCATCTTAGAAATATCATTTCACTATTCTTTTATATTCTGCACACATGAAGCAACATTTCTAGGTTTTCACTAGTATCTTATACACCTTACGGGAACTTTCATTATTACTACTAGGAGTAATTATTGCTATAGCCATATACTTTTCCAATTACACATAGGAAATGGTTCCTATGTATTTCATATTTAAAAGTCTGATTTGATTTAGTGTTTATCATTTTTCTTCAAAAATTAAAGCTTCTAAATTATTGAAACATGAAATCCCCAAATTCTTTCCGTTGAAAGTGTTATTTGAAGTTTTCTGTTAAATTCAAAGGTACTTTGTTACTTAAAATTATATCTTTTCAAAAACTTATTAACTTTTTCACCAGACCATTTTTCTTCCAAACATGTCTTGCTTGTTCTTAAAACATTTTTCTTTTTTCTGGACTTCATAAAAAACATCCTCACATGTTTTCAAAATATCTTGTTTTCATAGATTTTCAAATTTACTAAAACTGGAGTAGATAAGAACAATTATTTTATCAAAAATCCCTTAACTTTTCTACTCTTCCAATTACTTAACCACGGAGGAGTTTTTTTAACTTGCTACACTTAATGATTTTATACCTTAATGTATTGGAATTACTTTCTCTTATGAGAAACTATTAATGCTAAAACCTTATATGAATCCTTTAAAGGAGGATTTCATGTTTATGTGAAATTATAATGAATTTATTTTATATTTTATCGAAATAGACTATACAAAATATGATGCTTTCCATACCTTGTACATCCCTTTCACGTATTCCTTATAACTTGCACCAAACATCTTTATTTGTGATTCATAGAAAATTATTTCATTATTTATTTCATTCCAATAGATTAAAGTATGTTTACTCTATATTCACTTACGTAAGATACTCCTACTAAATTTATTGATTTAGCATACATTTGCTCTCTCAAAAGAACTCATTTTCAAAACTGCTTTAATATTTTCATAACTAAAAAATACTCTCATATACCTGTTTAAATAATAAGTGTACATACAAACTACTTTATAAACTATCTTCAAAACTTAATTGGGTCAAAACATATGTGGCGTAAAACACCGTAAATAGAACACAAAGGCACTAGTTTATGGATTCAATTAAAATAAATATTAATATATCCCATATGCTATGTAAAAATATTTCCTTTAGGAGTCACCTACTATAACAATAGAGTCGTAATCTACGCTTCCTTTGCTTTTACAAAAAACATCTATTACAAAAATAAATGTTGTAACCTACGTTTTCATTACTTAACACACTCTAGGTTTTTATATCTAAAATCTTTGTTTACCTACAAAGAAACTAGCGAGCTATACACGCTCTATAATTCTTAAAAGACAATCTCACTTTTAACAAAATTTACATCATATAAAAACCAATTTAAATTTCATACCACTTATTTTCAAAAGCCCAATATTTACTTCCTCAAATATATTAACAATTATATTTTTCAACTTTTCAATTCAAAAGTTTCATTTTATTGGGTTAGACATAAAGCGGATTTTCTTCTTACCAAAACCTCTTATTCCTTTCAAAATAAAACACTCTCCCTACTCTCCCTAGGGAACTTCCCCACTTCCTATAACTTATGGATACTAATCTTCTCTCAAAACCTGACTTATATGTATGCTATAAATCGGTAATTAACATAGGGCTCAACATACTCGGTCATCCCAAACCCAACTAGCAAACTATCTAAAAACTTTCTATATGTTAAAATCTATATTTCAAGACTATTTATATTTTAGTACATAATGTATTTACATTTTATTCAAAAATACAAATATGTTTACTCCCTATCTACCATGGAATTCTAAACCTAGGCTCTAATACCAAATGTAACAACCCGAATCTCAGTGAGTCCAGATTTTTTGCTAAAATGCTAAAATCCAAGCCCACTGAAACCCGAGTTGAGTATGTTGTATCCTACAAAATAGGTAAAGGTAAATGTATCATAGCTCAGATAAATATCTCACAGCGGAACTGACTAAAATATAATAGTAAGTAAAAACTCACCAATAAAATAACACTTTTTAAACAAGTGTCTCAAAGCTGAAAAGTCTCTACCATCTACCTAACCTGTAGGATGTTATTACGAGGGGGTCAAAACTAAAGTTCTGGTGAATAGGCAAATTATACATTTCTAAGCTTAATTCTATATATACTGTTTTATTTCCATTTACTGTTATATTAGGTTTATTGGTTTATAATACTCTCGCCTCAATGCACGAATCGTGCTCATCTACTCCCTAGTAGATTAAAACCTAATAACTGATATAACTCATATATATATATCTACCTTGAGGACTATACGTAGTCGTTCTGTCTACTCCTTGAATCCCGCTTGACAAGATCTACCTTGTACGGAACTCAGTCAGGAATTTTCTATTTCTGTAAAGGACTTCCCTGTTAGGCCTTCAATACAGATATTCGATTTGGTCCATCTCTTTTCTTATCGTGGCTATGGCTCCACGCAGCTGCCCCTTAACTAATCGAAAGGCCACTAAAGATCTAAGTGGTTGTGCCCTACTGCAAACAATCTAAGCACCCAATTGGCTGCGCCCCTCATCCAATGTCTCGATAGTGAAAGGTTCATTGGACTATTGGTTTAACTCTAGTCTTTCCCGAACTCGTTTCTTGGTTTTGATGCTGGCTCGATATCCGCATGCAACTATCCTTTTCGGGTCCTACCCACTAAAATTTACTTGCAAGTACTGGGATATATGAATATCCTACTCCAAACATCAACCCCTTTTGACTGCCTACAATGGTCCTGCCATGTAAAAAGCAATCAAGGCATGCTCTTTTGATGGAACACCTACAGACCTGCCTCTGGAGGACTGCTTCGCTATGCCTACCCCATAGGGCCATCCTAGAGTATCCTTACGTCTCATTGAAGTCTCGTACTTCCTTAGCCCAAAATAACTAAGATGGACGTGCTTCTTTCATATTGAAGTCTGTGATTAACTGCTTCGTTAGGCTCTTCATCCTTTGGGCTGCTCCAAACACATCTTACTCTTTTATTAAACCCTAAGTCTAATATTTTATTTTCGTTTAGTTTACTTTTCTTATTCTGTTGGCTACTTATTTACCCTAATTAGCATAATCTTGTCCCAGCCTCACCTAACTATTGTGAGACCATCAGTTCCTGACTGAAAGGGAAAGCCGTTGGTATGGGCCACTTCTATTATCTTGCTTATTAACTTAATCCAAGATCTAAGTTTATTAAAATAAGCCTCTTCTATTATTTCTGCTCTATTTGCTTATTAACTTCATTTAAGTCTTAAAATAAGCCTTTTTGTTCTTTCTACTTAATTATAACATATGTTATAATTTTACTTGCAATTACCTTTTTTATTGTCTTTTATAATCTATATTACAAGTGTCTCTTTTCTATTATTCTGTCTTTTTTATTATGATATTGAATTCCCTTTAATTCTCTTATGTTACATATATGACAATCTTGGCTTGGGACTACGTCTGATTGTCTCAAATTTACTTATCATAATAACTGCTTTACTTTTATTCTATTATCTGCGCAGTAAATGCAGATCTTCTAGTCTTGTATAATAATTAACTTGATTCCTTCTATAATTTCTTTAATTCTTCACTTTAACTTCTTATATTCTAGGAAGTAGTTCTATTCTATTTAGTTGGTTTCAAAAACTATGCTAAAAATCAATTTCCATATTTTAATACCAAATAATGCTATAAACAATAATCTGTAACTGCAACATATCTCTTTTTATTGTTGCTTTACTTTTTAGATAGTGTAAAATACAACAATTTCTCTATTTTACACTAATTCCCTTTTTCTTTCTTTTATTCTTGCAATTACGTTTATCGTTATCTTTTAACTATTAAACTATAGAAATGTATTCTGTTTTCTAAACCAACCAATTAATCTATCACTTACTTCCAAATCAAGTTATTAGATTTTTCCTTTTTATTTATTTTTCCACGTTTTAGCATAATTTACTGCAAATTTCTATTTTTCTCTTTTTATTTCAGCTTTTCTTATTTACATCTAATTTATGTAAATCTAGTGTTCTTTCTTTTAGTCCTTATTTGCGATTTTTTCTCTTTATATAATTTATTAGCATAAAAGGAATAAAAATAAGCAAACATTAGGCTAAATTTTAACTTTTAAAATAAATGTAAATAACTATAAATTTCTTACTTTTAGGCTTATGCCTTTCTCCAACTGTCAAGCCTAATACTAATTAAACATAAGCTTTCTTATACAATTTACAGTCTCAACAGAATTAAATACCGAATAAAATTATTTAACGGGAATCTAACGATAATATATCATAAACGTAAAGGATATATATTTAAATCCACTCACCTGTCGTCCTATGCTTTGCTTACGCTTAGCTTGGCTCCATGGTCCTTCTGGATCCCCTTTTAAGGTGTATAATACTTTTATTGAGAAGATCTCCTCCTTAGATATATTTTCTTTTTAGGGTCCAGCCTCAAGCAATGAACCTGAAGAAATATTTTCTATTTAGGGTCCAGTCTCAGACAATGAACCCGAAGAACTATTTTCTATTTAGGGTCCAGCCTCAGGCAATGAACCCATTGGGAGAAAATTTGATTGTGAGAAAATAGATAGGCCTAGGGTTCTATTTATAGTGGAGTTTGAGGATTTCAGACCGTTGGATTCTTGGATTGAATCTGGAGCCACCATGTCACAGGGTCGTTCAAACCCATCAGATAAATCAACATATGGCTCAGATTGCGAAAAAATTGAATTTTAATTGGTTCGTCACGTACCTGGATGAAACTCGTCCAGGTAGTAATGCGGGTCGACCCTAGGGTCGACCTGTGCATCCCTCAGATAAACTTGGCGGTCGACCTAGGGATGTTCTCGTTCGACCTATGGGTCCACCCATATTTGTTTTCTTTTTTTTATTATTTCCCATCTCTCGTTTCTCCCGTAACTTCATTATATTCACTCGGATTTTGACAAGTTGTGGATGGAAATTGATTAGAAATTCGCCATGGACACAGTGGTATAAGTTTCAAGGCCATATTATGATAATTCCAAAAATGTTGATTTTCACTGTTCGTTGCTATTTGATTGTTTAATTATATAAAAATGCGGGGTATTACATTAGTTTCGACATAAGAGGGAGCTCGGCTCCGCTAATCAGGTATATTCAATCGAGCTTCGAGCCCCAAACCCCCCTCTAGGTCGAAGTAGAGATAATTTACATCGCTTATACCGTATAAGATAAAAGAGGAGTCGGTTTCCCCCATCATGACCCCATGGTCATATCGGTCAATGTTACTTGCATAAAGGTTCACCGAGTATTCATTGATAAGGGAAACTCTGGTAATGTGATGTTTGAGGAAGTTTTTGGCAAAATAAAGCTCCCCGCCTCTAGACTCACTCCTAATGCATTGCCTATCTATAGGTTCTAGCTAGTTGGAATAGCACCCTTAGTTAAAACCTTACACATAGTTACGTTCATCTAAGAACCTGTTGTAGCTAAGATTCAGGTAAATTTTATTATAATAGACTGCTTGTTCGCATACAATATCTTAACTGGTAGACTGACTGGCGGTCTGGATGAAAATATGGCCTATTAGAAGCTAACAATGAATTATCCAGCCAAGGGAGAGACAGGGTGCGTCCGCAGCAAACAGCAGGCCATTAGAGACCTCTACAGCATATCACTACAACCAGCAAAAAAGGGAGTACTCATGCTGCAACAAGAATTTTCAATGCTCAACAGCGACATAACGAAGAGAATGCAAATTGGAATGAGAAAGTCCGTCCCTTTTGGTATGTAGGAGTGGAAGACATCGATGCGCTTTCCCTCTCGATGCCAGCGGACTCAACTGCGAGAGCAAAGTGCAACTATAGCTGTTCGTGCATGGATGTCCTTCCCGACCGAGGATGTTATTAAACGCATGATATATGCATTCCAATAGGGCCCAAAAGAGAGCATGGAGGATATAAATGATGACCTGCTCGATCCTTATATGGGAGACTTAAACCCGATAATAGGCTAACGACTCCACTTGAGGTAATATAAATTGACAATGATAACTCCAACAAGGTCATCCAAGTAGGCATAGAACTAATTCCGAAAGTAAAGGATGAGCTAATTCCCTTTTTGAGAAAAAACAAAGATGCATTTGCCTAGGGGCATGCCAACATGATCGCCACAGATCCCTTAGTTATCTGCCATGCCCTCAACATCAATCCATCAACCCACCAGGTCCATTAAAAGTGACAACCCATCAACCCCGAGCAATATAGGCACTTAGAGAAGACGTGGAGAAGCTATTCGTAAAGTGTTTCATCCAAGAAGAAACATTCCCAGGCTAGGTAGTCAACACTATATTAGTCCGAGAGCCAAGTAGGGCCTGGAGGACTCGTATTATTTTCTCATATCTTAACATGGCTTGTTTAAAAGATAGCTTTCCACCACACCACATTGACCAGCTCGTAGACGCAAGTACTAGACACGAGTTGCTCATATTCGTGGATGCCTACTCCGAGTATGACCAGATCACCATATATGGCCCTGACCAAGAGCATACCTCTTTCTTTACCCATTTCGTGCTTTACTATTACTGGGCCTGTACCATTTAGGATACAAAATGTGGGTGTGACCCATCAATAATTCATCAATAGAATCTAATAGAGATCAATTGGTCTATGGAGGGATACATGGATGACATGCTCATAAAATCTGAAAAGGCCAGGGGCACATAAATAACATGGCCGAGATGTTCAGTATCCTCCGCAAGTATACTATGAAGCCTAACCCTAAAAAGTGATCCTTCATCATGTGATTTTGGAAATTCCTTGGCATTGTGATGAGTGACAAAAGCATTGAGGCTAACCCCAACAATATTCAGGTAATTCAAGATATGTTGATACGTGCATGATCAAGGAAGTAGCATGAATGTGATGATCGCAACACTTAGCCGCTTTATGTCAAAAGCCAACGACCAGTGCATCCCTTTCTTTGACCTCATCAAGAAAGAGAATATGTTTATCTGGACCGATGAATGCACTTGAACACTTAAATCAGCAACTTGTCTCACTACCATGCTTTCCATACCAATCGATGGGGAAGATTTGCATTTATACCTTGTAGTTGTTGACCATGCAATTAGTGCTGTCCTGGTTCGAGAGGAAGAGAAAATCCAGTGGTAATCTATTATGCAAGCAATACTTTGTCGAGCCTAGAAACGTGATACACCAAATTTGATAAGTTAGCTTTCTACCTCCTAACGATGGCCCGATGACTCTAGCCTTATTTACAAGCACACCCGATTATGGCTTTCACCAACCAACAAATCAAGCAAGTATTGAGCCGGGCCGATACAGTAAGATGAATTCTGAAGTGGTCTATGGAACTCGAACATCATCACGTCGCCTTCCACCCCCACACTTCCATCAAAGGCTAAGCTACGGTCGACTTCATAGCGGAATTCTCAAGCCCGGACAACGACAAAAAGGAAACGATCACGAACAACCAAGCATGGCAGTTATATGTCAATGGCGCATCATTTGAGAAAGGGAATTAATGGGGTAGGCATGTTCCTAGTCACACCATATAGAAGAGAACTATGTTTTGCTATCCGCCTTAACTTCAAGGCCATGGACAATGAAGCCAAATATGAAGTAGTCCATGCCAATCTTAGGTTGGCTAGAGATTTACGAACAGAACCTTGCATTTATTCAGTGATTCTTTGCTGGTCACCAACCAGATCGGAAAGTGGGGCAAGATTTTGTCAATTAATGTCATCTAAGCTAAGAAACTCATTAGCACCTTCAAAGACTTCAAGCTAGACAAAATCCTTCGCGAGAAGAACGAAAAGACTGACCAACTAGCCAAGGTCGTCAGCAATCCTAAAAAAAGAATTCTATGATTACCAATGGAAGCATAGGGCGTTTCCTGCTTTGAACTTGGGGCGATCATCATGGAAATCGATGAGATCCAAATCGATGTCTGGATTAGCCTACTGCTGAAGTGCCTCGCGAGTAAGAAATTGCCAATGAATAGAAAGGAAGCTAAAAAATCCTATACTGAGCTCCCTACTACACCATTATAGGCAGAAAGCTTTACCGACAGGGATATTCAACCCCATTTCAATGCCGTGTCAGAAATGATAAAGCCAATCACATATTAGGATAATTGCATAAAGGCTTCTGCGAAGATTATGCCGATGGGCAAAGCCTAGCAAAAAAGGTTTCCCACTAAGGTTACTAATGGCCTACCATGATCAGGATGCAATGAAATATGTCAAGAAGTGTGATAAACGCCAACAGTTTGCTAAGATTCTGAGAGCTTCTCCAAGTCTCCTAACTTCCATGACATCCCCATGGTCATTTAACACTTTGGGATCGACCTGATTGGAAAGCTCCCCAATATTAAGGGAAGATATAACCATGCTAAAGTCTCTGTCGACTATTTCACAAAATGGGTTGAGGTAGAGCTCCTTATCAAGGTCACCTCACCTAAAATCCCAAACTTCGTGATTAAGAACAACATCTGCCGCTTCGGCCTTCCAAAGAAAATCATTATGGAAAATGGCATACAATTCAAGAATGGGATGTACCAAGCGTTCTATAAGCGGAATAGAATAGAGAATTGTTTCTCCTCAATCACCCTCCCGTAAGCTAATGGACAAGTTTAGGTCGCGAAAAAACCATCAAATACACATTAAGGAAGCACCTCACTAAGGAAAAAGAGAACTAGGTGAAGACCTTCCATATGTACTCTAATCATATTGGACTTTGAGCCGCACATCAACTGGACACTCACCATTCTTTTTAGCCTACGGGTTTGAAGCTATGCTACTTTTCGAAGGAGATATACCATCTCCAAGGTGCCTAGCTCATGACCCCAAGCAAAAAGAAGAACTACTTAAGCTCAGGCTCTACACTTTATATGAAAGAAGAGTAGAGGACAAGCTTTGCATTGAGACATACAAAAGAAAAATAGTCAAGCATACAATGCAGGAGTGAAGCTTTGGCAATTCAAGGTCGAAGACCTGGTACCGCGTCAGGCCTTTGTGAACACTAAAAACTGACCAAGGGAGCATTAGGGCCAAACAGGGAAGGCCCATATTTTATCAGTGTCGCGCTCACCTATGAAGCCTATTACCTTTTCACTCATGTGCCACACTCTCGGAATCCAAAACATCTTCGAGCGTACTATGTTTAAAACTTATGTAAGTCGCAACCATAAGGAAAAGAACCCTTTTTATAATGATCTAAGTATGAAATGAAAGCAAATCATTCCTAGGCATTTCATGACTTAAGCATCAATGAGACTATTCGTAGGGATGAGCCATATAACGTTCTCTCCCTTGCTACGGAATGCTGCAACATATGGCTATCTAGAGAGTACGAGCCATAAGGTGCACTCCTCTAAAATTAGGAAATGCAAAAACTACTATATGAAAATGTGTGAGCCACTCAATGCTCCCTTCTATGCTGGAAGCATCAATGGCATGACCACCTACGTCATGATGCCGTTTCTACACGTCCTCCTAGTAGGTGGTCCCCTTGTAAGACGGGTCATTGGTGCCAAGACGTTGCAGTTACCTGCACTATAACTTGGCATCCATAACGCTGCTCTATAAGGATGCACGATCCACTCAACGCTCCCTTCCTTACTATATGCATCAATGAACCAATGGTGTGACCACCCATGTGTGGTCCTAATTCATTCACCTATGTTGCTACCCGTCCCTACAATAAGAGGGGACACTTGTGCCAATTCGACACAGTTACCCACGATGTAACCTTGAACTTGACATCCGTAGTATTGCTCCATGAGGATGTGTGAGTCGCTTAATGCTCCCTTCCATGCATGAGGCACTGACGGACCAATAATGTGATCACCCAAGCCATAGTCGATTCTTTTGCCAGTGATGTTACTTATCCCTCTAATGGGCAGGGCACCACTACTAAGGCAGCACGGTTACTCACGTTGTAACCTCAAACCTGGCGCCCATAGTACTGTCTAACTAAAGCACCCAAAGCGGCCCCATCAAGAAAAGTTGAGCTCCAAGATAGCCTGCAAATACAATGCAGATCGGCCTGAGCATCAGACAACCACTAAAGGCAGCACTGCTAATGTGCACGTAAATGTGCATATTTTTACTTTCAAATATAATCTAATTTAATTAATTAAATGAGCATATAGGGTATTTTAACATGTTTAAACCAATATTTAAATTGTTTTCAAATCATCATTTATTCATCTTCATATAGGGGCAAAATGGTCATTTTTGTGCATATATTTATTTGAGAAAATTTACTTGGACATTTTTATGTTATTTTATAGGAATTTGAAGTCAAATGGAAGAGGTCTTTATGGACATATGCATGCATAAGATTTAGAGAACAAATAAAGATGGAAATAATTCATTTCATGCAATATGAAGGACCCCACCTACCCACTTACCATGATCCCCTATTAAAGAGCTAATGCACATGATTAGAACTACATGCACATTTAAATGGAGGATTCTGGTCATGCTAATGATTACTTTGAGGTTACATTTCCTAAGAGGGTATTTTAGCTAGTCCCCAAAAATATGCATTAGGGTTTTAGGCATGTATAAATATCCCTTATATTTCATGTAACAAGCCCTTAGCCTCCTCTTTAGTTAATTAAGTTTTAGGCTCAGAAGTAAACAAAAACTCTCTTTTCTTTTTTATGGCTTCTTAGCCTTCTTCTTTTTTGTAATTTATTTCTATGCAATGTTAATTCATGCTCTTTATTTGCACGCTCTCTTTCTTTTCGTGTTAGTAGTGTAGATCTTTTTATTTATGCAAGTAGATTGGCTTTTATTTTATTTTAGTTAGCGCTCTTCTTACTTTGCTTGCATTTACCTCTTCTTATTTTTTTTCATTTGAACTCTACATTTGTTAGAATGATAACAAATATGAGAGGCTACACCCTTCAACTTAGGGGTAATGAAGCTCTCTTAATGATGTAGATTCAACATTTTGCTAATTTTTGATCTCTTTTTGTGCTTAATGGAAATGTTTGATGTGGTTAAACTTTGTTGTTTTAGCTTTAAATTTGATAGTCTATGTTGTTGACACCAAATAGATTAAGCTTAAATAAACATAAACACAAATTACCTCTTTATCTGTGCTATCCCACTTTTTGGTCAAAACTGGAATATCAACAAATTGGCAAGGGATGATGGATATTGGGATTGGAGATCGATTGAAAGTAAGGCGACGATCGATGTCGTCAAAATTTGGTTGAACTCCGATCAGGACGAAATTGATTGGAGATGATGATAAGGATTAGAAAAGGCTATGTTTCAAATTTCAGGTTAATCGGAGTTCATATGAAGAAGTTATGATCGATTCAAGGTAGGAGAGGCATGCTGTTCGAATCCATCGAGGGGTTAAGGTGGTGCTCATTTCGAATCCATCAGATTCGAACCCATCAGGTTTTGTTCAGTTCGACTCCATTAGGTTCGCATCGATCGAAGGCATGGAGCAAGGATGGTTCGAATCCATACACTTCGTATCGATCTGGAGGTAAGGGCTTCGTATCGATACCGTTCGTATCGATCAGTATGGGTTCGGCTCAGAGAGGTTCGCATCGGTTAGGTGTTGGTTTAACTTGATAGCGTTCGTATCGGTCAAAGGCAAAGCAAGGTGAAGGACTTCGAATCGATACCGTTCGTATCGATCGGCATGGACAAGGCTCAGTCATTTCGTACTTATCGGTTGAGAAGGTTAGGTGGACTTCGACTCGATGGCAACATAGGCTCCTTCGTATCCATCAGGTAAGAGGCTCCTTCGTATCCATCAGGTAAGGTCTAGTTCGTATCCACCCTCCATCACAACCACTTCGTATCGATAACCTCCATCGTCACTTCGTGCCGATCGATTCGTGGCCGATCGATACGAAGTACACTCTAGGAATCGATGCGAAGGAAAACACGAATCAATGGATGCGAGCATGACCGTTGTGAAGTTATGGATATGGACGAAGCGTGAAACATGGATGCGAGCGCATCTTTAGGAGAGGAAGCGTTCAACTCGGCGCACCAAGTGGAGTCAGCACGCCGCATAATTCGAATCGACCCGGGAGGATAGTGCCACGTCATTGCACGCGCGTGCTTCAGATGGAGTCGAAGGATATGGATTCGAAGCAATGGATTCGAACCAGGCAGAACATACGGAGCTTTGATCTCGAATCGATCATATCTTCCAAACCGTTGATCCAAATGCAATGAAATTTTTACAGGAGCTTACATGCATATTGAAGAATGTTCACACCAAGTTTCACATCGATTGGATGAATTTATGATCGATTCGAATGGAGTTCGAATCGATCCCAAAGCGGGCCCAAGTCTTCTGAGGCCCCCTCACGTGCCAGAAGTGGTCTATCGGATTTTCAGCGAAATATGAGCCTCCTACGCCTATAAATAGAGCCCCTAGTCATTCAGAAAAGGGGTCGGAGAATTTGGAAAGAAGAAGCACGCCCGGACGCTGCCAGGATCACTCCATATCGTCATTACTGCCATTGATTTCGAATTTGGACTTTGTAACTGCTGTAATCACTTGTAACCAGCAAGGATAATTAATAAAAGGATAAAACTTTGGAGTGGATGTAGGCCGGAGATAGCCGAACCACTATAAAACTTGTGTCTCTGTTCATTATTTCTGATTTGCTGCTTGTTATTTGCTGAGATCTGTTATTTGTGTTTGAATATTGTTGATTTGTATTCATACACTGGTGCTTTCACGGTATTTGGGGTTTGTGACCAATTTTGGCGCAAACACTTTGGTGCTTTCACTGAGAGGGACTAGCACCCGCTACATCGGGTTTGAAGTGCAGATTCGGAGATTTTAAGGAGTTTTGGGTTTGAAGACAATGACTAGGCAAAATAGTAGAAGGCATAGGGCTAAGAGAAGCCAACAGGAAGGAAGTCAACAAACATCCTCCGGAGCTGGGGAAGGACAGGCTTCAATCTACATAACCCGGAATGAGATGGAAGCCATGGAAAATTCTTTGCAAGAGAGATTATTAAAGAGCCAACAGGAAATGATGCAGACTTTCTTTCAGCAAATGAGAGCTGCAGGGATGCAGAACTTAGGAACAGCTACAGCCACGGTGGATGCAGGACAAGGAACTAGGGTTGTGGAACCTAATGGAGGATGGGATGCGGAGCCAGAGGGCAGTCAACAAGGGCTTGGGGGCAGGCCCACAGGATCCAACACAGGAGGACCTTTGGAAGGAGTTCAACAGGCTAGAGCTAACGTTGCTGCTAGTGAACCACACGAGGAATATGTGCCGGAGTTCCCTCGGGGGCATGGGGGGCAGCCCCCAACAGACAATACTGGACTAATGGAGATCATCAGGAAAACTGTGCGAGGTGGTTTGACCAACAGAGACTTGGAAGGAGTGAATAGGAGTCCGTTCGCTCGGGAAATAAGGATGGCTCAGAACCCACCAAAGTTCAAGCTACCTAGCACGGAGGTATATGATGGCAAGGCAGACCCAACTGATCATTTGATGAGGTACACCAGACACATGGAGGTGCTGGGGGCATCTGAGGAAGTGATGGCCCGATGCCTCCCTTTGTATTTGACGGACTTAGCTGCAATGTGGTTTAGGCAGCTGGGAGAAGGATCTATCAGGACCTGGAGGGAATTGGTGGAAAGGTTTTTGGGACAGTTTCGGGTTCACGTCAAGAGGCCGAAGAATGTGATGACATTGACATCGGTGAAGAAAAGGATGGATGAATCGCTTAGAGCTTTTCTAACTCGATTCAGTACGGCAGTCGCTTCGGTGGATCGACCTGATCCATCGATGGTTTTAATGGCAGTAGTATCAGGAGTCAAGGAGGACTCGGATTTCAAGGTATCTTTGATACGAGATCCCCCACAGGATCTCAACGAATTCTTTCACGAGGCAGAAAGGTTCCTTCGGCAAGAAGATGCGAGTACGGATATAAAGGTGAAAAAGGTTAATGCAACTGCGGGTGGAGGACCATTCAGCAAAGTCTTGGATAAAGACAAAGGGAAAAGGAAGTTGGATGATGATTCTGAAAACGCTAGGAAGCGATGGAAGGATCCAAAGTTTTCCACATACACAGGATTGAACGAGACGCTGGAGCGGATATACCTGGATACTCGGAATCGCCTTCCCTACTGGAGGCCGGCTAGGAGAGAACCATCAGAACGGGAGAGGACATCAGGAAGGCACTGCCTCTTTCATGATTTAGATGGACATGATACCAACAGCTGCAGGCACTTAAAGGATATAATCGAGGAGCATATAAGGAATGGACAGTTACGGCAATATGTCGGAGCTCGGAATGCAACGGTGGAGCAGGAGCAACCACCGACTACCTCACACCGTGATGATGTGAGGCCCAGGGATGATGGTCGATTGATCATCCACTGATCAGGATAATATGAAATAAGCAGCAAACTACTGGCGAGCAACCTAGTCATTTACACATGTATGGGGACGGAGATAGCCCCTAGGCATGCTCTGAATGATGATAAACTGCGATGCTGTGGTTTGTGAAATTTATCTTTTGCTTTTTGATTGGACACTGCTTTTCTTTTTGGATTTGGTTTTGGAGTTTGGATTGAACTCCTGGTTTTGCTTGCTTTTTGATTTGGATTTTCCTTTGGATGATTGTTTTCGGTTTTGGATGCTGGTTTGGATTTCTGATTCTTTGGTTTTGATTTGGAATTTGGGATTTGGATTCTGGATTGGATTTTGATTGGATTTTTATCTGGTTTTTGATAAACGGTCGTCGGGTATGGATTATGCCTGGCAAGGGGTGAGTCACTATGCCCGAACGTGGTAAATTGGCTCATTCAGGTCGTCAAGTATGGACTATGCTTGGCAAGGGTCCGGAGTGACCAGGATTTGGCCTAAGACTTAGGCCATGTATTATCAATTGTTATTTTCAGGTCGTTGAGTATGGACTATGCTCAACAAGGGTCCGGAGAGACCAGGATTCGGCTTAGGACTTAAGCCATGGCTTTGCACAACGTCCAGGGACACTGGACCAAGGTCGTCAGGTGTGGATTGCGCTTGGCAAGAACCCGGAGTGGTTAGCTCAACGTCCAGGGACACTGGACCAAGGTCGTCAGGTGTGATTGTGCTTGGCAAAAGCCCGGAGAGGTCTTGGATTCGGTTATTGGCTATTGGATAAGGATGGATTAGGACTCGGTTGTCGAGTTCGGATGAATAAGGGGTTGGCTAAGGCTTTGGTAATTAGATTTGGAATTGGACATCAACTCAGAGCAGTCAAGGATGACACACTCTGGCAGTATGGCCATGGACTTTGGATATTGGAATCGGAACCATTCAAAACACGCCTTCTTATCACAAGGCATGTTTTGGGGGGCAAAGTGCTATCCCACTTTTTGGTCAAAACTGGAATATCAACAAATTGGCAAGGGATGATGGATATTGGGATTGGAGATCAATTGAAAGCAAGGCGGCGATCGATGTCGTCAAAATTTAGTTGAACTCCGATCGAGACGAAATTGATTAGAAATGATGATAAGGATTAGGAAAGGCTATGTTTCAAATTTCAGGTTAATCGGAGTTCATATGAAGGAGTTATGATCGATTCAAGGTAGGAGAGGCATGCTGTTCGAATCCATCGAGGGGTTAAGGTGGTGCTCATTTCGAATCCATCAGATTCGAACCCATCAGGTTTTGTTCAGTTTGACTCCATTAGGTTCGCATCGATCGAAGGCATGGCGCAAGGATGGTTCGAATCGATACACTTCGTATCGATCTGGAGGTAAGGGCTTCGCATCGATACCGTTCGTATCGATCAGTATGGGTTCGGCTCAGAGAGGTTCGCATCGGCTAGGTGTTGGTTTAACTTGATAGCGTTCGTATCGGTCAAAGGCAAAGCAAGGTGAAGGACTTCGAATCGATACCGTTCGTATCGATCGGCATGGACAAGGCTCAGTCATTTCGTATCGATCGGTAGAGAAGGTTAGGTGGACTTCGACTCGATGGCAACATAGGCTCCTTCGTATCCATCAGGTAAGAGGCTCCTTCGTATCCATCAGGTAAGGTCTAGTTTGTATCCACCCTCCATCACAACCACTTCGTATCGATAACCTCCATCGTCACTTCGTGTCGATCGATTCGTGGCCGATCGATACGAAGTACACTCCAGGAATCGATGCGAAGGAAAACACGAATCAATGGATGCGAGCATGACCGTTGTGAAGTTATGGATATGGACGAAGCGTGAAACATGGATGCGAGCGCGTCTTTAGGAGAGGAAGCGTTCAACTCGGCGCACCAAGTGGAGTCAGCACGCCGCATAATTCGAATCGACCCGGGAGGATAGTGCCACGTCATTGCGCGTGCGTGCATCAGATGGAGTCGAAGGATATGGATTCGAAGCAATGGATTCGAACCAGGCAGAACATACGGAGCTTTGATCTCGAATCGATCATATCTTCCAAACCGTTGATCCAAATGCAATGAAATTTTTACAGGAGCTTACATGCATATTGAAGAATGTTCACACCAAGTTCCACATCGATTGGATGAATTTATGATCGATTCGAATGGAGTTCGAATCGATCCCAAAGTGGGCCCAAGTCTTCTGAGGCCGAGCATGTGGGCCCCCTCACGTGCCAGAAGTAGTCTATCGGATTTTCAGCGAAATATCAGCCTCCTACGCCTATAAATAGAGCCCATGGTCATTCAGAAAAGAGGTCGGAGAATTTGGAAAGAAGAAGCACGTCCGGACGCTGCCAGGATCACTCCATATCGTCATTACTGCCATTGATTTCAAATTTGGACTTTGTAACTGCTGTAATCACTTGTAACCAACAAGGATAATTAATAAAAGGATAAAACTTTGGAGTGGATGTAGGCCGGAGATAGCCGAACCACTATAAAACTTGTGTCTCTGTTCATTATTTCTGATTTGCTGCTTGTTATTTGCTGAGATCTGTTATTTGTGTTTGAATATTGTTGATTTGTATTCATACACTGGTGCTTTCACGGTATTTGGGGTTTGTGACCAATTTTGACGCAAACAATCTGCATATGATTATGGTAATGAAGTGGATTTTAAAATCAAAATTTGATGGTCTATATTACTAATCAATAATGAAAAGATCATGCTTAGATTAGATTTTATTTTCAATTTCACTTACATTTTTATTAGAGTTAACAAGTGGTTTAGTGGGTGTATTAAAGTTTGATGATTTATGTTGGACTAATTAATAGCACAAATAAACCATACCTATGATAAACGCATCAACTAAATAAACTAATGACCAGAAAAGAGAGATCATAACTACATATATATTGATTTATGTGATCGTGAGAAGAAATTTGCCTCTAAATTTCTTTCAAACTCTCGTATTTTTATCCACTTTCTATTGCTAGTTTATTTACATTTTTAGTTAATCAAAACTTCAAATTCTTGTATTAATTTGATTGAGTAGAAATTTTAAATCAATATAATTCTCTGCAGATCGACCCGTATTAGAATTGTACGTCGTGCGCTTGCGGTTATATTTTTAATTTAAAATTTTATCGGCTATTTTCTAATCCGATAAGAAATTTCGGGTTAAACAGGTTTTGGTGCCATTTTCGAGGAATTAATTTGGTTTTTATTTCTATTCTTCAAATTATTTTTGTTTGATTTTATTGTGTTTTTGTTTTGCGTATTAATTTGCATCTTTTTTTTTTTGTGTGATTTTTGTTTTCGTTTGATTTGGTGCTTGTGGGACTAATCTCAATACGTCTTCGCACGTGTGTCGTATCATCAGTCAAACACGTGGACATTCATTGAGGGTGACGTGTGACACAATTAAACCCGCTCTGATACCATGTTAGAAAATCTCATATTATCACAAAACTAATTGATAATGTGAAGAGATGTCTCTTAGTATTTATGCATGATTTATATTGTAAATTGTCCGATGTGGGACAAATCTCAACGTTTTGTTTTTCATTTTTGTTCTAGTCTCTATTCACCCTCTTTTACATCCATTGCTCCCTCTCTGTCACAAAGCAGTGCCATACTCTTCACTGCAGTCACACTTATCTTACCACTACTACCATATCAGTCTCCTCTACCATCAACATTCTTTTGACATACCATACATCTCCACTTCCCTGTCTTCACCACACACTGCCATTCATACAAACTTCCACCACCATTTCATACAAATCCACTTCCAGTCACCATACACCACCATTTCATACAAACTTCACAGCTCATACCACTGTTCACTGACCTCTATACCATCATCATCCATCAACATACCAAACTGCCTATGACATCACCATACCAAACATTTATCATCCCTTACTGACCCACAAACCAAAACACCCAACAGACAAACACTCCACTATGCACGTCACCACTCCATTGCCATCAGTACCAAACTGCTCCGTAACACTGCATTTCTCCATCCATAACATTGCACGTTGCTGCTAATCACCCTCTAAAAACATCAGCAATTTGCCTATTATCATACAAGTATATTTTTCTGTTCACCCTCCTCCTTATATCACAACACAATTCTCACTTCAGCATTTCAACACTGGTACATTTCACCAACCTCATATCGTCCATACAAACCATCACAACTGTGCAAAACCCCCCCTCTGCAAACAGCTGCCTCTATTTCACTTCCACCAAACTCCTCAACATCACAGCCTGTAACCCCTCTCTGTCCATCACAGTAGACACCAACTCATTCAGTTCGATTTCAACCAATGTCCACACTCCATCAACAGTCCCCTATCATCACTACCCTCTGCCAGACTTCAAAACCACCTCAGCCATCACTACTTCACTCTCTTACACTATCTTCTACCCATCATGCCTTCAATACATACTCCATCTTCAACAGCCATTTGCAACAGCCATTGCCTTTCCTGCACAACACTTCACAAATCATTTAAATCCATACTACAGCCACCCATCAACTTGCCTCTGTACATACAATCACTCCCTCAGACAGATAACTGCAAACAAACCACCATCCCCACCATAATCTTACAACAATTCCTTCATCTACACCCTGCTCCACTGCCACCAACCTAAAAAACAATCAAACCATTGCCAAAACATCAAACCATTGCCAAAACAACATAGCAACTGCTGCATCATCATACCGCAACCACATAACAACTACAAAGCTGTCACTACATTCATCTCAACCACTTCACTACATTTGCCTCAACCAGTTCACTACATCATACTCACTCATATCACTACCCACGCACTACCACTGTCTCCACCTCATCAACCTTCATTTCTATTTATTGCACCTCAATAACTTATTTCACACCCCTTTAATCAACAGAGACCAACAACTGTCAAGTCTGCAACCACCTTCTCCTTCATCACTGACCAAACCACTACAGCCACCAAACATACAATTGCCTCTCCAAACATTGACCAAAACACCTGAACCACAAACTGCTCGATCAACAAAAACCCACAGCAACATATATAAATACCTCACCTTGATCACTGCTGCTCCTCACCATCACTCGAGAAACCACCAATCACTGAACTCCATCGCGAACTCACTGCGCTCAAAACCGCTTCATCAGCTTCAAACTCCACTTCCATCCCACACCTCACCCAAATCCGCAATCAAATCCATCACCAATTCCGCAAGCTTCAGTTCGAGGGTTTCGATTTATTTCGTGAATTTGGTTTAGTTTTTCATGAGAAAGGGGCGAATTTAAATTTCATTGAATAAAGTCGATTTTGTGTTTGGTCGTGAAATTTTGTTCTCTGATGTTTTGTTAAGGATCACGCGGGTTTAATTGGATCGGGGCTTGCTTGTGGGCTTGTAAAGTGCTTTCTAAA
Organism: Allium cepa; assembly: GCA_030765085.1. Taxonomy (NCBI): domain Eukaryota; kingdom Viridiplantae; phylum Streptophyta; class Magnoliopsida; order Asparagales; family Amaryllidaceae; genus Allium; species Allium cepa. The sequence goes on along the minus strand of CM060934.1, from coordinate 947,799,731 downwards.
GTATTTGTTAAATTCTCTTTTAGTTTAATTTGTTTTAAAAATTTATTTTGTTTAACTCTTGATTTTTTTTTTAAAAAAATCCTTTTTCTTTCGTTTGTCTTTGCTTTGGTTCTATCTTATAAAAAAAGGAAAAAAAATTGTATATATCTTGTACAAAATTTTCAGGTTTTTAGTGGCAGAAGTGCTTGTCAAAAATAAATTGCTTGCTTGCTTATATATATATATATATATATATATATATATATATATATATATATATAATTATTGCTTTAAAAATAATTGCTAACAATTATGTACGCTCTGGTATCGTGCCATTATCTATTGTTTTTATTTGCTTTGCATTATTGGTTGCTTGCATTTTAAAATAAATTTTCAAAAAAAAAAAAAAAAACAAATTTCATTCGTAGTTGCATCGTTAATTCACGTTTAATTTCTGTTTTGCATTCATACAATCTTATTTCATTTTCTAAGGGCACCATCCAAATCCGTATAAGGTGGGGGATTCATCGCCCCTTCCTTGGCCCACAAATTGCATTTCATCTTATAATTTACTAATAATAACGGTTAGACATTTGGCTTGAGGGTGTCACGAGCTCACCTAGGGCTTAATTATACATTGGTAAGTTGTCATCTCTCGACAATTTAATTTCTTGATGTCTAGGCTACGGCAGAGCGATAACCATTTATAAACATTATAGTGATTCGTAAACATTATAGTGGTTGTTTCTCTGAAGGTACTTAGACCTTCGGTTGCATTGCTACAGTGATTCGTAGTGCACCGATAAATCCTATCCGTTACCTGAATGAGAACTATCTTGTTGGATTAAGACAAAGTGTGATTATACAATTTTGAGTTAGAAGCTACTTTGGATAGAAAATTTGTAGTTAAGCACTTGCATTCATTTAGTTGCATTAGTTCATGCATATTTAAAAAAAAAAATCAAAATCCAATACGAACAAAATTGTAAATTTTCCAGTTTAGTTTTTTTGAGCTAGTTTTTTTAGAAAAACAAAAATCCAAAAAATATAATCTTTTCAAAAACAAAAACAAAAAAATATAAAAAAATAAAAAATAAAAAAACCAAACTTCCCTTTGAAAAATAAATTCCTTTTGGTAAATAATTTTCTTTTATAAAAAACCAATTTTTGAAAATGTCTGAGTTTCCCTTATTACATAAATTTTACAATATTTGTGAAAACCAATATGATACATATAATTTCATACCAAATTCTTATGGATATTTTAATGATAAATATTATACAAACAATTCGAATTTTGAACAAAATATTCAAAACGATGACCAACCCTCACTTCTTGAAAATAGTATTGAAACGATTTCGTCTTTACTTGAACTCTCTACATAACAAAATCAAATGATAAGTGATTTGTGTAATTCATATTTGCGCAATAACTCAAGTCAAAGATTTCAAAATAATCAAAATTTGAATTCACTTTCAAATTTAAACGATTTCGATAATAAACCGTGCCAATTCAATTTTGAACTCCAAAATTAATTTCAAAACCAAAACGAATATGGAAACAACCGTTTAAATGATTTTGGCAATAGAAATAATCTCGACTACGATGCGATTGAGAACATTCATTCTCAACAATTTCAAACTGAAAATTTCGAATTAATAATTAAAAATTTGATTCATGGAGCAAATGGATGAAATTCACAAAGATCGCACGGATTTGTTATTTGAAACATATATGAAACAACATGAGAAACAAAATCAAATCCCGATGTGTGACGAGTCAAATAATAATCCACCTTTTACCAAAATTGACGTGTTTCAAATAACAACTTTTGAAATTGAAAATGACGATCTTGATGAAGTTGTTGAAAATATGGTAATTGAGTTGGATTTCAATTCTTTTGAGGGTGAGAAACTCGATTTAAATTTCGATCTTCCTTTTTTCGATTTTGAAAATTTGAATACAACAACTTTGGATTTTGAAATTGATACATGCAACGAAGATGTTGATAATCCAACAAAGGAAAACGAATTTAGTGAACATTTTTTGGAATTTTTGAAGATGAGTTGTTGAATTCTAAAAGGGAAGATTTAATTCACCATTTTGATTTCGAATTCAATAATCGCAAAAAAGTTATCAATGATAAGTTTAAATTTCAGTTTGGTGAAAATGAACTTGAACTTCAACCAGTTGTTCTATCAACCCCAAAAACCATTTAAAATAAAACAACTCATACGATTTTTAATAAAACGACATTCGTTTTTCCAAATCAACATTCAACTTCGAAATCTTTTATGGTTTGGTTTTCTGTGCTTAAGCTACGTCTCTCATACTTGACGAGACAATGAATTGGTCTTCGAATGACCGTTTCAATTACTTTTTAACAATATATTTTCTGATGTCATGTAGATAATAACTGTTCATTTTCGTGTAAATATAGGTCATATTTTTATTTTTATTTTATTTTTTTCCATTCACTTGGATTGACTATAGGGACACGGTCAAAATCAAGTGTGTGTGTGTAGGGGGGGGTCTCATTTTCATTTTTTATTTTTCATGGTTTGTTTTTTGCATTTTCTTTTCAAAATTTAAAAAAAAATTAAAAAAAACGAACAAGATAAACAAAAAATCTCTAAAAACGAAGTTTCTTTTTAGCATTTTGATTTATTTTTAAAGAAACTCTAGGATAAATATATGGATTTGGTTATTAAATTGAAATCTTGGAAAATTTAAATGTCTCGGCAAAATTTTTGATTACAACTAATGATGGTTTAACTAGTATATAGGAATGTTCATGGGTGATAATTATGAAGTATATCCTAATTGAAAATTTTTGTTTAAAAAAGTGGGGGATTTAAAGTAAAGAATATAACATTTTTGATCTTCTAAGTTAAATGGTGCTAAGATGATATTGTAAAACTCTCTTTTCATAAAAAAAGGAAATATATATTTAAAATAAAGAAAAAAATTGTATATTTGTTTATATTTTATAAACACATAGAGTCATGTGTTCACACGTAAGTGTGTACACTCTCCATGCTCTATATCCTTCTCATGTAAGCCCGAAAGACAATGCATGATTGGTATATTTGGCCTCAGTTTATTTGAGTTAAGTGTATGTAATAAAAATATTAATAATGCCTATAGTAGGTAGGTGTACACACTTGTGTGTTCATTCACCATGCTCTGTATTCCCCTCACGTAAGCCCGCAAGGCAGTGCATGGGTAATATATCTGACCTCAGTTTATCTGATTTAGGCATTTGTAAATAATGTTAATATCAATAAAATTTTCAAATAAAGAGAGAGTAAGCAACTGAAATTTAAGCACTATTTTTTACTTATTTGATTTGACTTGTTATTCAAAATAAATGAAAATACCAGTTTGAAAAACTTTGATTATCAAACAAGGATCCATTTCATAGTTACAATGTATTATCAACTGAAACAACTAGCCAAACTATAATCTATTTGTTATGATAACTTAATTTTTGTTGGAAATTTTGACAAGTAAAACGATGTAAATTTCTTGATAATGACCAGAGCTTATATTTAACTTATTCGTGTTAACTTAAAAGTAAATTCTTCGTTTCTAAATATTTTTAAAAACTTACATTCATCTCTTTGTAAATAAATCTTCCATTTAGAAACTTTCATTTTTCATTTGGATTTTGTGGGTTGTATTTGCTTAAAACCCTCACGAGACAACACTCGACCTTCTAGGGACACCTAGAGGTTTAACGGCTCGTTGCATACGCTCTATGCAATCATGCTCCCTATGAAAATGGATTTATCTTAGTTTTTAGTTTATTTGAGAACGAACAAAAAGATAAGTGTGTGGGTATTTGATGTGCACGTAAATGTGCATATTTTTACTTCCATATTTAATCTAATTTTATTAAACAAATGAGCATATAGGATATTTTGACATGTTTAAACCAATGTTTAAATTATTTTTAAATCATCATTTATTCCTCTTCATATAGGGGCAACATGGTCATTTTTGTGCATATATTAATTTGAGAAAATTTTCTTGGACATTTTTATGTTAATTTATATGGATTTGGTTCCAAATGGAAGAGATCTTCATGGAAATATGCATGCACAAGAGTTAGAGAACAAATGAAGATGGAAATAAATCATTTCATGCGACATGGAGGACCCCACCCACCCAGTTACCATGATCCCCTATTAAAGAGCTAATGCACATGATTAGAGATACATGTACATATAAATGGAGGATTATGGTCATGCCAATGATTATTTTGAGATTGCATTTCCTAAGAGGGTATTTTAGATAGTTTCCAAAAATATGCATTGGGCTTTTAGGCATGTATAAATACCCCTTATGTTTCATGTAACAAGCTCTTAGCCACCTCTTTAGTTTAGTTTTAGGCCTAAAAATAAACAAAAACTGTCTTTTCTTCTTCATGGCTTCTTAGCCTTCTTCTTTTATGTAATTTATTTTTATGCAATGTTAATTCATGTTCTTTTCTATTTACATGCTCTCTTTCTTTTCATGTTAGTAGTGTAGATCTTTTTATTTATGCAAGTAGATTAGCTTTTATTTTATTTTAGTTTTACTTTGCTTGCATTTACCTCTTGTTTTTTGTTTCAGGTTTGAATTGTACATTCGTTGGAATGATAACAAACATAAAAGGCTAAACCCCTTCAATTTAGGGATAATGATGCTCTCTTAATCATGTATATTCAACATTTTGCTTATTTTTGATCTCTTTTTGTGCTTAATGTAAATTTTTGATGTGGTTAAATTTTATTGTTTTAGCTTTGAATTTGATAGCCTATATTGTTGACAAATAGGCTATGCTTAAACAACATAAATACAAATTACATTTTCATCTACATATGATTGTGGTAATGAAGAGAATTTTAAAATTAAAATTTGATGGTCTATATTACCAATCAATAGTGAATTGATCATGATAAGATTATATTTTATTTTCAACTTCATTAACATTTTCATGAGAGTTAACGATGGTTTTGTGAGTGTGTTAAAGTTTAATGGTTTATGTTGGGTTAATTAATTGCATAAATATCCCATACTTATGATAAACACATCAACTAAATTCACTAATGATCAAAAAATAGAGATCATAATTTAATATATGTTAATTTATGTGATCATGAGAAGGGATTTGCCTCTAAAATGCATCCAAATTCTCATATTTTTATCTACTTTTTATTGCTAGTTTATTTATATTTTTGGTTAATCATAACTTCTAATTCTTGGTTTAATTTAATTGAGTAGGAATTTTAAATCAATACAATTCCCTACAAATTGACACGTACTAGAATTATACGCCATGTGCTTACGGTTATATTTTTAATTTGAAATTTTATCAGCTATTTTCTAATCTGTTAAGAAATTAGTCGGTTAAACCTGTCTTTGATTTGCATCCGCCATGCAAAACTGTAGGAAAACTGCCTCAATAAAAATAAGTTTATTTGATTTTTTCTTTGTTTCCTTATGTCAACTTCTTTGTTATAGTTGCACATAAATGGCTAGGTCTACATGTTTACTAACAAAACCAAGGCCACTTGAGCTGCCTGACATTGAACAAATAAAGTCATAAAATAGGTAAATATAAAATACAAGTACATATGTAGAATGCTAATTAAAAAGTAGGAAGTGCATATAGAATATAAAAGCAAACATACAAATCTAAAAACAAAAAAGAGTGCTTAGTGAGTCAAAAGATTCCATTTCATCATAGCAAAAAGTTCGTCATAACAAAGGGAATTGTCCGATCAATGAACCAATGAGCAAAAGAGGCAATAAGTACAAGAAAAAAAAAAGATCAGTTGATAAAGCATCAAAATGCCCAGTAATGTTGCAATCATCATCAAAAACCAGCTCCTTGTCCAACATCATAGTGTCATTGGTGGTCGGCTCACTAGGCCTACTTGTCAAGGAAGCGATCTGCTCCTAAGTCAAGGTCACCGGGGGAACCCTACCATTTACCACTTCTCGCCGCAACTATCATATTCATCCTAGGAGAGGAAGCTAACAGCCAAAAGGAGGTGGTAGTTGGCTCCAAATATTAACTTCAACATCTTTATCAGTCTATCATTCCACTCCACATCCTTATCGGTTTTGCATTCGCTTACTCCTCCAAGGTGACACAATTTCAATGCTACTGCAACCAGCCCCTCGTCTTATCTGCCTTCCTATGGTGGACACTAAATCTGCTCTTAGTTGGGCATTTTCCACCTCCAAACCTTGCCTCTTGGTCACTGCCTCTGCCCTCACCTTGGTTGTAGCATCAGTGCCTGCCTCGGCCTCAGTGACCCTCTTCTCAAGCTCGAGCAGTTTCTCCTCCATCAAGTGATGGGTAGTGGCCTTATCAACGACTCTTTTCTTCTAAAGCAACGCGTTATTGTGGAGGTAGAGGTCATATGACCCAGCCTGGAAATAAGAAATGATAAATAAAAGGAATAAAAGAAAAGGCTAAGTTTAGAATCTTCAGGAAGACCTCAATGACTTCGGTTCCAACACTACTTCTGTGGAATCACCATGCCACCTAAGTTGGGCCTGCCGGTCAATGCCAAGACCTTTGAGGCTATCTGTGCATCAGTTTGAAGAAGCTCAGGCAAACCTGTTTTGTCTAAGTTTTCTGCCACAGAGAGGCTGGTGGTCTCGATCGCCCCAACACTTCAGTCCCAAGAAACTGGTCGAAACCTTAGCCTGCCAATAAAAGCTGAAGACAAACCCATAGAGCTCTCTGGCACCTCATTAGTCCTCCTTCTCTTGCATCTGATTGAGTTTGGCCTTGCTACTGACATAGGGGAATCACTTGGTTGGGATTGACTTGGAGGTACGGAGGGAGTGTTGGGATAAGAATGATATGGCTGCAAGGGATAACCTCTCTTGAGAAGATCGGTGGAGAGGTGATCGGTGTATGTTGCTAGATGTTAGTTTCCGTGCCAAGCTACAAGGTGGTAGTCAATGTAAGGGTACTCCCCATTGTAGTTTAATCAAGAGTTGTGGCAAGGTTTAGGTAGACCACTGCAAAACCTAAATATAGGAAAGAGTTTGAAATTTTTCAATAAAATTACGGATAAAGCAAAGACAAGACTAAGCTACCCCCATTTGCTTGGTTCCCCGGTTGCCTTCTAACTAGAAGGGAACAAGAGGACCCTGTAATATTACTACTAGAGTGTGCCTCTTAGAAGTTTTGTAGGTGGTGTGAGTTACCATGGTTGGAGAACTATAGGCGGGATATGTCTCTAAGGAGGAGCGCTTGCTTGACAGCGTATCTAGCTGCTGGACCCATCTGCCCATCTTTTCTGCCTTTGGCATCTTAGACATGCTAAAGTAACTTGAGGACCACTCAACAACGTGGTTTAGAATCACATCCACCAATAATTTTGGATTGTATGCCTCCCACTCACCTTTGTGACCCAAATCTGACTTGGTAGCTTCTTCCTCCTCTTTTATATCCACCACCAATGCCACCGTCAGTTGTTCTCTAATCATGATCCCTATTGGCTTAGCTGGCCATTCAAACTAGGGTCTTAGCTATGACCCTACTATCACCTATGATCTGCCTCAGAACAAACAGGCCCATCCGACAGAGGTTTTTCACTCTTATCTAGTGGATATAGTCCTTATAGGTAGCGATGCCTATGTAGGTTTTACTAGAGAGTACTATGGAAAAAAAGGAGAACAAGCTAGCAATTATTACAAAAAATACAAATTGAAAATGCATTAAGCAAAGAAACATACTAAGCACGTTGTAGGCCCATATTGTGAGGGTCGAGTTGATGATAGACGGAACGAAGAAGAATTGCTCTTACTATCCCGATACCTTGCTTGAAAGACTAAAGAAGAGAGGTAGAGCCTGTCGATCCCCTAAAGATAGTAGTAGTTTCCTACTTTTTCCTTGGTCTACCGAGGCAATTTGAAGATCAATCTGATCAAAACCCAATCCGGCTTCAGGATATCCAAGTCACGATAGACAGTGATTAGCCCTGCTAGTAGGTTGTAGCTATTCGGGATAAGCCGACCGAGCCCAATATGGTGTGCATTAATGTATCTAATGAAGAAGGGATGGAGAGGGAGTGTCACACCACTCTTCATATAAGCAAGTGACCACATGAAGTATCCCGCTGAGGGCTGGTTAGCCTAATCAGGAATCATAAGATAAAGAGGGTTAATGTTCTTATAGTCATAGCAGACCATAGAGCGGTCTGGATCGACCTCGTCCTCCCGAACCTTAGAGCCACCGAGAAGGAGTGTCTGTCCACTAGTAGAAGCAATGTCAACCATCTGTAATCAATAACAAATGACATAGGTTACTAAACCACTAGAACTTACTCAAAGACCAATTAGGCATGGGGGCAAGCTTTTACCCCGTTGTTAGTGTAAGCAACCCACAGCCATACAACAAGCTCCACTACCATCCCGTCACCTGACCCTATTCATAGAACTGAGCTATGTTTTTTATCTTCCTATTTTAATTAGGAGGCATTTCGATAATATTAATACAAAAGTTTAGCATGGTAAGTTTAAGCGTTCAATGTCAAACAACCGCCATTGATGACACGACAACAGTCTGTTAGAACCTCAATTATTGGATTTTAATGAGAACAACTATACAATTATGCCAAAGAATCTCTAAGATAATTTGCAAGTACATGAGCATCAAAAAGAGACAAACAAATACGTTCAAAATGAAGATACACGATACAAAAAAGGATGAAAGTTTGTATATGGAGATACAAGAAGAGATATACACGATAGAGACAAGACGAATGTGACAAACAAAGTATTATTAGTCATAGAGTGTCGTGTCTAGAGTTTACAAATGTTAAAATCTTCTTCAAATGGTATACACACATATACATTAATATTTTAAATGAAAAATCAAGTTTTCAAAAATTGCATGGCGTGGGGCACGAACCCGGGTCTCAAGTTTAGAAGGCAAGTGCTCTAACCAAATGAGCTATGATATTTTTTATTACAGGCTAAATTTAGACGTCTAAAATACTTCATTCAGACATCTGAATGCTGAAACAAAATTATGGTTCCACCATATTCAGATGTCTGAATGAAAATATTCAGACGGCTGAATAAGGCCAGAAATAGCCTATTTCCTTGCTGTTTGTGTTTCAATTTAATTCAAAAGTCTGAATTATTTTTTTAGAAGTCTAAATATTCTTAACAGCTATTTTCATGAATAGACGCTTCTCTTCACCAAAGAGAAACGTTCTCAAAATCAATGATTGCACATGTTCTTTTCAATATAACTTTTCATCTATAGTTGCAACTCTATATACACTATAAATAGATTATAGAATTCAATAAACAATTAACCGAATTTACTTTTAATATTCTTGAGTTCTCATCTATTCTCCAGTTTTCAAATTGCACTCAAATTGCTTACATACTTTGATCATTGATCACTTTATCTTCCATAATTCTCAAAGCAAGTCACACTATATATCATAACAGAGAAGATTATAGGAAGATTGTAATTAATTGACTTATCAGTGTTATTTAAGAACACACTACAGTCAGATACATTTGTTATTTGTAAAGAAGTCCTGTTTGGTTGCTCAGGCGGCAGAAGTCCTGTTTGGTTGCTTAGGGTTGCTAAGTTAAATCCAAAAGGGGCCTGGGACTGGACATAGATCGGGAGTTCTAACCAGTATAAAAATCTCTAGCATCATTTACTTTATTGGTTTTAATATTCACTTACTTATTCCGCACAAGTAGTTATCCATATTACTCAATCTTATAGCATAGCGACTGTCAATCAATATCAGAGCCTGGAATTCTATCGATCGTCATAACATCATAGAATAATGGCCAGAAAACGTTACAGTCGAAATACAACAGGCAAAATCCCTGTCAAAGCCACTAGTGAGGACTACAAAAAGGTACTTTTTGATTTACAAATTTCGTTAAAAAATAATAATGAATTAGTTAGTATAAGCAATAAGATTTCAAAGCTTAATTTTATTATTTTAGAAAAGATGAAATCTGCTGAACTTGAAAATGAGAAATTGAAAAACGGGAAGTTAAATTTAGAAAATCAACTTGGTGGTTTAAAGAATAATTTTATAAGTGTTAAAGATTTTCTAGATGAACAAAACACCATATTCGAAAAAGAGAGAGAAAAATTTTCAAAAGAAATTATTGATTTGAAAAGACAAAATAATTTATTACAATCATCTTTAGATAATTTAGAATCTCAAAGTTTCCTTCTCAAAAATAAACCGTACGTTAAAAAACGAGAATTTTGAATTAAAGGAGAAAATCGATATTTTGAATAGTAGTGATATTTCTTTTGATAATAATAATTGTGACTTTAAAGCTAAATTTGATAAACTTTACACTGAAGTCACACAATTTAATAAAGGTCAAAATGATTTAAACATGATTTTATTTAGTTCTACACCTTTACATGATAAAAGTGGTTTATGATATAATAAAACTGATCGTAGAAATAACACTAGATACGCTTTCATGTATAGTAAATATGTTAGTGCTATTACTAAATTTCGAGCAAAATCTAAATCCAATTTTTATAGGAATTCAAATACTGCTATGACCAATAATGTTTATAATTTCTCTAGAAGTACAAAATCATTGACTGGAAATATGAATAAAAATTATCTAAGTATTTGGGTTCCTATTAATTGGAAAAATAAAGAAAAAACATTAATGATTATTTTGATATGGTAGTTAATAATGAAAATTATACTTATAAAGGTTCAACAACACTCAAATGGGTATGGTTTCCCAAGACCTAACCTCTTGGACCCTAACATAGTAAGTGGGTACCGAAAATGATCATTATTTATTGCAGGTACTCGGAGAAACAAAAGGAAAAGGAAAGATTTTTGAATTTTAAAGGATATTCCATATGTTTAATAGAATTACATGCTTACAATGAAATATGGACTTCAATAAATATGATAAAATCTATTTTATTTTTCCTCCACAATTAATATTGAGTTTATCCAACTATTTACAAGATACTGTACAAAATTTATTATATTCCCATATTCTTTTGATAATGACAAAGGGGGGAAATTCATATGCATATTGGTAGAGGGAGATATTGTACTTAGGAGGAGATGTTATACTTAGGAGGAGCTTTAAACATATCAATATAATTTTATATATAGAATGAATATTTTTTTTAAAAATAAATTGTATGGTTGTCATTATCAAAAAGGGGGAGAATGTTAGAACCTCAATTATTGGATTTTAATGACAACAACTATACAATTATGCCAAAGAATCTCTATAATAATTTACAGGTACATGAGAATCAAAAAGAGACAAACAAATACGTTCAAAATGAAGATACACTGTACAAAAAAGGATGAAAGTTTGTATATGGAGATACAAGAAGAGATATACACGATAGAGACAAGACAAATGTGACAAACAAAGTATTATTAGTCATAGAGTGTCGTGTCTAGAGTTTACAAATGTTAAAATCTTCTCCAAATGGTATGCACACATATGCATTCATATTTTAAATGAAAAATCAAGTTTTCAAAAATTGCATGGAGTGGGGCTCGAACCCAGGTCTCTAGTTTAGAAGGCAAGTGCTCTAACCAAATGAGCTATGATATTTTTGTTACAAGCTAAATCCAAACGTTTGAAATACTTCATTCAGGCCTGAATGCTGAAACAAAATTATGGTTGCACAATATTCAGACGTCTGAATGAAAATATTCGAACGGCTAAATAAGGCCAGAAATAGCCTATTTCCTTGCTGTTTGCGTTTCAACTTAATTCAGAAGTCTGAATTATTTTATTCGGAAGTCTAAATATTCTTAACAGCTATTTTCATGAATAGACGCTTCTCTTCACCAAAGAGAAATGTTTTCAAAATCAATGGTTGCACCTGTTCTTTTCAATATAACTTTTCATCTATAGTTGCAACTCTATATACACTATAAATAGATTATAGCATTCAACAAATAATTAACCGAATTTACTTTTAATATTCTTGAATTCTCATCTATTCTCCATTTTTCAAATTGCACTCAAATTGCTTACATACTTTGATCATTGATTACTTTATCTTCCATAATTCTCAAAGCACGTCACACTATATATCATAAAGGAGAAGATTATAGGAAGATTGTACTTAATTGACTTATCAGTGTTATTTAAGAACACACTACAGTCAGATACATTTGTTATTTGTAAAGAAGTCCTGTTCGGTTGCTCAGGCATTAGAAGTCCTATTTGGTTGCTTAGGTGGTTGAAGTCCTGTTCGGTTGCTCAGGCGGTGTAAACCTATTCCTCCAGGTTAAATGAGGGTTGCTAAGTTAAATCCAAAAGGAGTCCCAGACTGGACGTAGAATGGAAGTTCGAACCAGTATAAAAATCTCTGATGTCATTTACTTTACTGCTTTTACTATTCACTTACTTATTCCGCACAAGTAGTTTGTCTATGTTACTCGATCTTATAGCATAGCGACTGTCATAGTCATTACACGCCGTGTATATTAATAGTTCATCGGTGCGGCGATAATGTTCAAGTTAACACGACATCAATAAGAAATAAAGAACAAAAAAATATCAAAATGAAGTACAAAAGGCAATATAAAAGAAAAAGAAAGCAACGGTAAGGCCTATGAAATCATTACCCAAAAGCAATCAAAAGTTCAAAAAACAAAATGAAACGACACTAAAAATACTTACTAGTTGAAGTGGAGAGGTATTGATTATTGAAGGGAAATGAAGAAGATAAATAAAGATCCTTTTTTGTTAATGGCATAAGTTTTGGAATTCTCAGTGAAGAAAGAAATGTAAAGGAAGGAAAATATTTATAAATAGCAAGGAAGGACAGAGGCCGTTGGATCAACTACGTGTAAATCGATTCGATTCGTCTAGGTATCATTAATGCCTTTGTCAAATCACGCATTAAAAAGGTGTGTCATCTCTAAAATGTATGGAAAAGTGACCACCTCCACCAATAACACAGTGACACATGTGGCCACATTAAATGTGCGATTAGTAAGGCCACACTTGCATAAGGGCACAGGCTAGGGGAAAAATGTTGCTCAAAGTTATTGAAAGTGTGGAATGGGACAATCCATTTCATTTAACTGTCCTATATGATTACAGCGGTATGCCTTTTGGCCCGTCGTTTGATCTATTGCACCCATAGCCTGACATTTTGGATCCCCAACATCGCCCAACACCCATCTAGCTCATGCAGCAAGGACCCTCCAATAAGTAGCCCGCCCGGTAAGGTCACATGCCCGAGTCAAGCACCATCCACATAGATGCCTATAGGCGACAACGATAGGCACCTGGTTAACCTTGAAGCATCCCTCTCAACAGTTGAGTGGCCTAGCTCGCAACCCACCCACAGCAAAGTCCTCAGTTGCCTTCTTCATCAACCCATGCCTTTTGGAAGTCGCTTGGTCTTATCTCAATAGGGTTAGCCATAGACGCCTAACTACCCCAATAAAAATAAGCTTTTCCTACGCCGTCTCCCTACAAAGACTAACACAAATAATACAATTCATCTATCAAAAACCCCATTATATAGTAACCACTCCATGTCCTTTACTGCCATCAAAGGACATCTGCAATTCAATTATTCAAAGCATGCTCTAAGTATGGCCCACCAATTGGCATCATCTACACCATACAGTCCAATTGGAATCCTAGTTGGCATGCGCATTAACCAGTCAACTACATCAAATGTCTAGAGCAACTTTTGGGCCTTGACAATCTCAACCATCCAATATTTATTCCAGCAGCTATAAGTACACCGAGTCCTTTATTTTTTTACAAAGGTTAAAGAATCTAAGCTCTCAAATGTTGTAATTTATTATTATCATTTATTTGTTTCATACTAACTACATGAGAAATAAAGTAATTAGAGATTCTTCACAATGGACGCATCTTAATATTAATCGAGCCACTTTACATCCGTCTTTACTAATTTTGCGAATATTATCTCCTCGTTTTCCATTTTATCAAGCTATTAGCAAGCAATATTTACTTAATATCAACTGCTAATCATAATTTCGATGTTGGCTAAAATTTTAGGTAATGGTAGCATATTCATAGGAGTTGCACGAAACTCAATAAAGATTTTATTACAAAATGGGAAAATTCCATAACAAAGGGAACTCACAATAAAAATGTAGTGTAGAAAGATGTTTTAGTATCGAGTACTCAATACCTTAATTAACTAAAATTATGAGTCTCTTTTCCACCAGAGTTATTTGTTTGTTATAAATTATGATTTAATCATTCGTGTTCAAAATACTTTTGAGTGATATCATTCTACATTCACCAAAGGGACTTTATGATGTAACCCTCGATAATTTAAAATAAAAACTGTCTTATATTTCATTTAGTTTTTTTACATATATTGATTGATGCTCAAATTTGAAAATTATGTTTAGCACTGCGAGTTACATAAAAATATCCCTCAAAAAATATATTTCAATTTCGCCATCAATAACCTTTTAGTTATTGATGTCGGTCTCAAGCCCGGATAGAAGAGGAGAAAAAATATTTTGTGAACAATGGTATATACTTCTTCATCTACTCAAGAAAATCATTTGGTAAGCAAATCATGTCATGTAGAAAACTATAACTTACAAATATTTTCAAATAACAACTATGGATTTCATTCAACACCTTTTGTAAACTATGATGTGCAAAATGTGTTCCACTAATAACTTTAAGATGGTATATCTAGCACCACCGCCTCATTGGTTAGGCGCTCTGGCTTTGGTCCATGAGATCATAGGTTTGAATCCTTCGTAGTACGAGATTCGAACCACTGGACATATGTTGACTTGTAGTAACAATATACTGCCTAAGATTTGTAGCATAACTATATATTACCACCTAAGTATAATTTTAAAAAAAACTTTAAGATGGTATAGTTGTGACACAATTACTGCTCCATGAAAGCTTATTAGTGAATTTGGTTTTATTTTTATTATAAAGGTGATGTTAAATATTCTAATATATTTAGGTCTCTTGAAGTAAATTAAAGAATGAATTTAGGAACTCATATCATAATAGCTTTACGTAGTTCTACAGATATCAACAGGATTTCAAATAAGCCAAACAACTTTTGTCCATGTTTTTATTTTAAGCTTATGAGTGTAATCTACATAATATATTATTCCCATTCTATATTTATACGGAAACCAAATTAATGATTGAAAATATAGCCACGGGTTTTGCATGCATTTGTTCATATTATTTGACAATGAAATGAAGTCACTTCACATCTTTATGTTTGAAGCATTATTTATGCATATAACCATTATTTCAAACTAAAAAAAATTGCTCTTTTTTTTGCACACGTCCAATGGACGTGCCTAACGCACGACATAGTTAATTTACATAGATAGACAACTATTTTTTTCAATGAAAAGTTCTGAAACAAAATCAAATGAAAGATGATGTTTCTAATTAATGTTATATGCATTTCACCCTATGTTTTTAATTACCATAGGTTACTTGTGCTATGAATTACTGAAATATCATTAAAAAGATTCTGCATTTAAAATGTCTCATTTCATTAAATATTTTAATTTATTGTCTTCCATGATTTATATAACATTCTCTAGAAGTGTTATTTACAAAATATACCAAAAGTTAATATTTCAAATGATGTTGGATTGACCCATTGATGACTTAACTTTTTTTTAAAACATGATATTGTAAAAGCAAAAAACAAGCAAACCATTATTATGCTAATAAATTTCAAAAATTCAATGAATGAAAACCTACTAATGTATTAATAGTTAGAGGTTTGATTGATATTTAGCATTACCATTAAGTTTTGTTATGTTCTAACAATAATGTTTAAAAGTAAAGTTATGTTACTAGATATTTATCTCAATTATGAGCAAAAATATTTTCATTATGACTTAAAATAAAATAAACGATACACACACACACACTCACTCACACATATACATTTTGGCATAACATAAATATTTACGGTGAAAGTAATATAAAATACCACGAAATAATAACTTACCAATTAATGTAGTCATTTATAGTCATAAATACACACACTTAATGGCAACGATAAAAATGCACAAAGGCTATCATACCACAAATGACTATATTGACAAACATTAGAATAAAAATCAATTCTATAAATGATAAGATACCAGAAAGTTGGCACAAGGATGACCACATCAACATATCGTATGATCTTATAAATGAAAGATCATGATAAAGTTAATAATCTGAGGTGTAAAACTATCTTCATTACATTAAACTTAAAAAAATAATCAAATTCAAATGAACTTTTATTTGTAAAAATCCAAGTAACTGCTTATAATTAAGAATACACTTGTATGCATCCACCAATAATGCAACATGCGACCTGCTTCCAACAACAACAAAAATCTAAATTAAATTTTTAAATACTTGTAAATATTAAAGTATTAAATAGGTTGCAAAATACATAAAATTCAAATCTGTATTTAATTATAATTAATGATCATTCATCCATATCAGTATTCATCTAATAATAATCAATGCTGAAGATTTAAATCAAGATACCACCAATTATAGTTGGTCATAAGTAACCTTGAACTAACACTGATTAAAGTAATGAGCTATTATTTGTTAGTTTTAAAATTCAAATAACATTCAATGTAATATGAAATAAGCATGTAAATCAAATGAAATTGTTATCCATTTTCATTATTTAATAATGTGACGAATCACCTTTTTGACCCATGAGAACGACATTTAACATATCCTTGGTGTTCGTGTGTCGTTGCCCAAGCTTTCGAAAGACGAGTTGTCATGGTGTAAAATAAAATAAAAGAACAGAAAATCTCACAAAAACTTAATCTAAATTAAAATGAATTACAAATCTTTTACTTAACCATTATCTTAATTATTTACTTAATTGTCATTTAGATTTATTTAAATGTTTGAAATTAAATTATAAGGTCAAATGTTGTTTAATTTAAATTACTGATGGGAAATAATAATACATCAAGTTAATTAATTAAATTAATTCCTAAGGTTGGTTAAGAAGATAAAGATTAAGCTGGTAATTAACCAAAAAGATGATTTCCTATAAATTTATTTCAAACATTTAAATAAATCTAAATGACAATTAAGTAAATAATTAAGATAATGGTTAAGTAAAAGATTTGTAATTCATTTTAACTTAGACTAAGTGAAGACCCGGATTTTTCGATCTCGAAAATTCCAGAGAGTTAGAAAAAAAAGAAAGAGAAAGAAGAAGAAACATGAACAAGTCATAGAAACCTCACATTCACAGCGGATCAAAATATAATATCACATAAATAACAGTTTACAAAAGAAGAACTGTATCAGTACACTTACATTTTATACATCAGAGTTACAACCAATACACAACACTGGACAGTTTAAACAAACATGTACTAGATAAACTATAATATACAGCGGAATACGCTCCATACGTTCCTGCCATCCAGCGCGCCTCCTGAGCTCCAAAACGTGCTTACCTGAAAATCTGTAATACTCGGTCTGACCCGAGCATTACATCAAAGTAACACCCGGGTCAGGCTGGAAACCAGCGTGAGTAAACCCATCTAATCATGAATTACAAAAGCATACAACTTATATATTACTCGGGTAATTCGTATCGATTTACAAATTGTCAATTTGTTATAGACATCACTTATTTCACACATCAATTTCTAAGTACCAAAACTTGGATTAAATGGTTCAATTTACTTAAATCATTTCATACCAGCCTATTGATTTCACATATCAAATCTATATAGAATCGAAGTGGTTTCGGGTATTAACTAATACCCGAATCTGGTCTCTTCGAATCAAATGTCATCTTAACCCAAGTTATCCAAGTGATTAAATTTTAAATACTGGA
Source organism: Allium cepa (assembly GCA_030765085.1). Lineage (NCBI taxonomy): Eukaryota > Viridiplantae > Streptophyta > Magnoliopsida > Asparagales > Amaryllidaceae > Allium > Allium cepa. The sequence continues at coordinate 947,781,870 of CM060934.1, read as the reverse complement.
TGTTACTTTTATACAACAATTCATCATAGGTAACCACATTATCACTGTTCAACCCGACATATCATAAAACATTCATGTCACCTAGCATCACGATCCAATACCAAGGATAACAATTAATCCAAGGCATTCACAATCATTCAATTATCCGTAAGCAAGATAAATTAGTCATACCATTCTAATTAATTTAATTATCTGCCCATGAATTAAATTAATTACTTAATACTTATAAATCTTACTTACATTAATTGATTATATTCAATTAATTATTCATCCCTTAATTATTCATCTTGATTAATCATTCTTTAATTACACTAAGTAATTTACCCTTAATTAATTACGCAAATTAATTATTCTCAAAGCCATCATATTAATTAACCTTTAATTACCATCTTAATTAATTACCCAAATCAATTATCCGACAATCACATTAATTAATTATTTCTTAATTTATTCACACTCATAAATTAACTAATCCTTAATAAATTTCCTTAAATTAATCAGTCCTCTAATTAATTACACTAAGTAATTAATTCTTAATTACTTCCCTTAAATAATTAACCTTTAATTACCTTTATCAAGTAATTTCCTTATATAAATTGCATCCAGCAATTTATCCATTAATTACTTTACTAAATAGTTACACTTATGAATCTCATTAAGTAATTATACTTAATCAATTACCAAGTGTCTATCTTTAATTAATCAACAAATAAATCAATCACATTCATCTCATTAAATATAACTGGGTAATTCATTCCTTAATTACCCTAAAAACCAATTAATTAATCTTTAATTATAAATTAATTATTCTTTAATTATTAATTAATAAACCTTAATTATTTAATAGAAAATGTTTTAGCTATCGTAAGATAAAATCCCGACATGTTTATTTGTGGCGTGGTCTTACGAGATGCTTTTATTTTCAAAGGATTTTTGAAACTTTAATAATCAACTTGAGTGTGATTAACTCATACCTGTCATAACAGTACTACGTTATTTCACCGCGATTCCCTCTATCGCGATCCCCTCAGAACCTTCGCCCACGTCAGAAATTACTCGACAACCACGTCGAGCTCAAAACCTTCATAAACCCTACCTGACCTTATTTTGACCACCATGTCGCACTAAAATTCATGCGACCATTTTTCCCCTGATCGCCTATCTACCCTCCTCCTCCAGACCAAAGCCCATGGCCAAACACCTCTTCGTTCGTCGGAATTTTGTAGAAAGTACCAATTCCGTTTATCCCAGAATAGCACAAAGAATACTGACCTAAAAATTATGATTGCATCATCTAAAATCATTATTTCCTATCACTAATCTGTATATATAATCAAATTTAGAAATTATGATGATTTATTTTTGCCCATTATTCATTTTGTTACCGTTATTCCTGTTTAAAAATTCTTTGTTTAATTTCAAAATTCCAGAAACTATTTTTAGAATCTTCAGTACATATTAACAAATAAATTTCATTTATATAACAATTCTTTAATCACTTAGATTACCTTTACTCAACATTAATTAATTACAAACCAAAATTTATTATTTACTTAGTATAATTAATCAAGGATTGATTAATTAAGGGTTGATTAATTAAGGTTAATTTATCAAAGTAAGTGATTATAGGATATTTGATTTGGGTAATTAATTATGGGTAAATGTGATTAATGTGAATTGATTTGGTTATTAAATTAGAGGCTAATTAATAATGTAATTAAAAAGGATAATTAATCAAGGGTGATTAATTAAGATAGAAACTTGAAGGATGAATAATTAAATTTGGTTTGTGATTAATTAATGTTGAGTAAAGGTAATCTAAGTGATTAAAGAATTGTATTTAATTTAATTAGATATAAATTAAATTAAATTTTTGGAAGTAATCAATCTTGTGAATGATTGAATGATGATAAATGCCTTGAATTGGTTGTATCCCTGATATAGAATGTTTTATGATATGATTTTTTTGTGGACAGTGATAACGTGGATTATTTATTGGTCATGAATTACTGTGTAAAGGTGACATCTTGTATTTAAGAATGAATTGTATTCACTTGAATAACTTGGGTTAAGATGACATTGAATTCGAAGAGGCTGGAGTCGGGTGTTAGGAAATGTCCGAAACCACTTCGATAGCAATCAATAGGTTGGAGTGGGGTGATTTAAGTGAATCGGATCATTTAGTCTAAGTTTTTGGTGCTTAAAATTGATGTCTGAGATAAGTGATGTCTATAACAAATTGTGAATGTTTAAATTGATATGAGTTACCCCGGGTTTTATGTAGTTTTGTGCTGTTGTATTCCATGTTAGATGGGTTTACTCACGCTGGTTTCCAGCCTGACCCGGGTGTTACTTTAATGTAATGCTCGGGTCAGACCGAGTATTACAGATTTTCAGGTAAGCACGTTTTAGAGCTCAGGAGGCGCTGGATGGCAGGAACGTATGGAGCATATCTCGTTGTATATATTATAGTCTATCTTGGACATGTTTGTTTAAACTGTCTAGTGTTGTGTATTGGTTGTAACTCTGATGTATAAAAATGTAAGTGTACCGATACAGTTCTTTTTTGTAAATTTTTATTTATGAGATATTATATTTTGATCCGCTGTGAATGTGAGGTTTCTGTGACTTGTTCCTGTTTCTACTTCTTTCTCTTTTCTTCTTTCCTAACTATCTGGAATTTTGGGATCAAAAATTCTGGGTCGTTACATTTTAATTATCTTAAATAAGGAAGGGATGATTGATTAATTGATTTGAAATTAATTAATGTTAACAAAGAAATCTAAGTGGTTGAGGTTAGTAATTAAATCAGGATTAATTAAATTTAATTTATATGTGATTATGCTTTGCTTATGGATGATTTAATGGAATTGGATGCTCTGATACCAAACTGTAACGATCCGGAAATTTTCGATCCCGAAAATTCCAGATAGTTAGGAAAAAGAAGAAAGAGATAGAAGAAAAGAAGAACAAAAATACCAACATCTCACAATCGCAGCGGATAAATCATATTAAATAATAATAACAGTTATACAAAGGAAAACTGTATTAAAATATAAATTTACAGATACAGTTTTCCTTTGTATAACTGTTATTATTATTTAATATGATAATTTATCCGCTGCGATTGTGAGATGTTGGTATTTCTGTTCTTCTTTTCTTCTATCTCTTTCTTCTTTTTCCTAACTATTTGGAATTTTCGGGATCGAAAATTTCCGGGTCGTTACAGTTTGCTACTGTGACGACCGGCCATTCATCTCCACAGAATGATGCATCATCTTTAAGAAAGAAAGGGATAGAAAGAGAAAAGAAAGAAGAGAAAGAAGAAACAACAATAGAATCTCAACAATAGAACGAATAAATTATATTAATAACATAAGTATTTCATAGTATACAACAACTATCAGAGTTACACAGACAATATATCACATACTAGACAGTCATAAGCACCTGTCTAGTTATTACAACTCAAATACAACATCAACAAAGAAACCACTCAGAGATACCAACACAGTGGAACACTATATATAACTATAACGCAGAAGCCTCCTGCTCCATTGCTCCTCACCTGATAATCTATAATACTCGGACCTCAAGCAACCATAAACACCCTGCTGGACTCGGCCACAACACCGAAACAGACACACTTCCTTACTCTTGTTCCAAAGAAACATCTTCGGACACATCCATAATCACTGCATCTCATCACGCAGCTACTACTTCGTGAGGTATCAAGATACAATCACTCACTTGCTTCTGCCCTACCGACAGATCCAAACTCTGCACTTCAAAGATGAACTCCGAACCTTTAAAAGGTTTCCTTCAGAGATCGATGAAATCCCTACACTAAGCAAAGCTCACTCGAGACGGTATTAGGTCTACAGTCTCGACAGATCCACTTCCAACCTCAAACATTCAAACTCAAACCAATGGTAGTTGTGTTACACACACCACTACCTCATCGACCTTTATAACTTATATTGGAAAACCTGTACAGGTAACCCAAATAGATAGAAATAATTATATATATACCTAGCGCTCTGATACCAACTGTGATAGTCTAGGCTTTTCAACCATCAACAGCGGCTCACTCGATCACACAATTTCCCTTCCGAACTAGTATCGTCCACCCGACTATGCAAGAAGAATGACAGTTTCTGATCAAGAAACAAGATCTGAGTCCGCACTAGGAAGTCGGGTGGACGATACTAGTTCGGAAGGGAAATTGTGTGGTCGAGTGAGCCGCTGTTAATGGTTGAAAAGCCTAGACTATCACAGTTGGTATCAGATTTAATTAATTAATTATACATTTTAATTGTCCTTCTAATTTGATGAATCACAAATCATTAAGCCCTTATTAACAATGAAAACATTTTCGTATTTATGACTTAAGTTTTAAAATAATTTTAAAACCCAAATACTCCGAGTCAAACCACAATTAACTTGAGAAACAACCAAAACTAAAATCACCAGATCATCAGTACATATCTAATCACTTCAATCATTCAACCAATTATTTAAATTTAACCATTTAAATCTAATAAAAAAATCAAACAGAGTGAGATTTACTCACCTTTTCTTTTATTAGCAACCCATTTCCGTATGGATTCAGTTTGTCTTCAATTCTAAATATTGAATTTATCTTCCATTTATAATTGATTCATATATAATCTCAGATTTTCCCAAAATCTATAATAATTTCCGTTTAGAAATACGTGTATGTTTTCATTTTAATAAGGGCTTAATGATTTGTGATTCATCAAATTAGAAGGATAATTAAAATGTATAATTGATTAATTAAATTAATTAACCCAAATCATTAATTGAATTGGGGATAAATCAAGTTCAAGGGAAATTGAAGATTAATCAAATTGGAATTGAGTCAATTTAATTGGAAATGGAAATTTAAATTGAATTGAAATTGAGTCAATTCAATAGGAAGTTAGAAATTGTACAGTTTGACTCTGGACCATTTTCAAAATGAATTGTTTTAATATAAATCTATTTTTCTAAACTGTTTACCATACAACTTTTCTTTTTAAACCTAAAACATCTTATATTTGATTTACAACTATTTTTGGAACTATTTAACAGTTTTTCACCTGTTTATAAACTAATAATTATTTTTCAACTACTTATCTGTTTCTTTCTCTTTTCTTCTTTTCCTAACTATTTGGAGATTTCGGGATCAAAATTTCCGGGTCATTACATTTGTAATGGTTAAATATAATACAATAATAGTATAGTACATAAGGTTACTCCTTAACATGGAGTTACCAGAGTTACACAAAAGTACACTACTATCAGCCTAGGCAGTTATATACCTTACCTTTACACTTGCTAATACAAAATACACATAAATAATATTCATAACAGTAGAAATAGATAATTAAATAGATAAGGAGCCTCATGCTCATCCATCATCTTTAAAGAGCCCAAGGAAATCTACTACTCTCGGACTATAATTGAGTACCCAAAAGTTTAGGGAAAACAAACAATTCATGTAAGATAATAAGTCGGGTATGAGTAAAAATCTAAACAATGGTAGAAATAAACAACAATATGTAAGACCATACTGCCATCTGTGGAACATGTTTTCCCTCACAATGACAACATCCAACCACAAGTAATGGGCATAAATAATTAAATATCACGAAGTGTGTAAGACACTTCCCGATGCAATTAAGAAATAATTAAATTCAGAGGTTTTGAATCAAAGACAATGAAAGGAAAAATTTTCAAAAAAATGATTAGGAGGGTAAACCCCCTTATCGAAATTATACATCTAGAATATACTTGAGAACTATGATGGTTTTTGGAAACCTCCATGCTGGACCTCGCCAACGTTTACCAAGCATCCGAGTATTTCACATCTTAGTGCGCATATAACCAAAACCAATGTAGGATAGATGTGATAATACCCTAATGGGAGCTACCTTACATAGCTTGGCTCTCACTTGTGCTTTGGTTTTAGTTATTTCCAACAAAGGATATCAATGCTCAAATGAGCAACAAACAATCTTAAATTAACGACAAAAAAAGAAGAAAGTTGAATCGATAGTAAGTATCAACTGTTAGGAATTATCAAAATAATCGTATATGGAAATTGAATCTTATTTTTTTATAACTACTCGTCGATTTCAAACTTGTATTATTCTGGATTAAAAATGAAGTCGCCAAGTGAAGGTAGTGTTACCTCTAGGCATTGCCTTGACAACATATTTAACTTTTGAGATAGAGACGAGTTTCCATACCTCGACGTTTAGTGCTAAAAGTATGTCTAAATCCTTCCCATATAAGTGATATCGTTTACAAAAAATAAATTTCTTATCCTTTCCATAGCCGAATCAACTTTTAATTTTCAAAACCAAACTTGTGTTGGGATTTCACATTTTAAATATTAATTTTAAACAACATTATTAAAATTGTTTAATTTACTTTAACGATGAATAGTTGCTCCAATTATCATTATTTGGAATGGTCAATTAACCTTATCATCATTTTTGGGGGTAATTAGTCAACTTTAAAACACTAACTTTAAGACATCACTATTAAAATGATTAATTAACCTTAAACATCATAGTTAAAATGATTAATTAATTTTAAACATTATTACTAAAATGAATAATTAACTTTAAATCCATCATTATTTAAATAATTAATTAACCTTAATCATCATTATAGAAAATGATAAATTAATTTTAAATACCGTTATTAAAATGATGAATTAACATTAAACCATAATTATTTAAATAATTAATTAACTTTGTAAAACCCAAGAATAAGATTAAACCAAAAGATTCCAAAAGAGATGTCATTTTCAAAGTGTCGATATAGCGATAGTCGCTAAATAGACACTTCCATAAACACTTTCATATGTCATTTTTTTCTCATCCAAGCATCACATAACATAAGTATGGGCATATATACAAAAGCAAATAACATGGAGAGGGTATCAGTTATGTCATTTACTTAAAATTTTCGACTAATCTCATTTTGTTAACTAATTACTAAAGGTGTCATCTTTTTTAATATGGGAACCAAGCCAACAATCAATTACTTTCTAACACATATAAACAGAAGTAATTAACATATATTTTCACCACAACAATAAAAGTTAAAACTTTCTTAAAAGGTGAGATTTACTCACTTAAATGGGCATGAACTTCAACCAAACCTTCAACCCACACATGGACGGTGTTTCCTTTTGCAAAATCTCAACTTTAAGACCTAGATGGGGTCTCTAGGGATTGGCCTAGGGGGCTATAGGGCTCGACCAAGATGAAAAATGGTGGCATGGGTCTTGTTTTGGCGGAAATAGTGATGTAGAGAAGAAATAAAGGAGTTTTTAGTGATTTTTCTTGAGGAAAAAGTGAAAAAGAAAGGATTTTTAAATTTTAAAACTTTAAGAAGCCATGAAAATGGAAAATGAAGCTTTTGAAAAAGAAGGGAGGATTTTGAAATGAGTAAAAGTGAAGTGGAAATGAAAATTAGAAAGATAAATTTGTTGTTATATAAATTGAAATAATAAAATTATCATTCCACCCTTAACTCTTTACCCTCCACGCATATTTTTCCACATCATCACTTTCCCTCTCTACTTTGTTGCTCACGCAATAACCACCCTCGCTCTCTTTTCACTCTTATGATGTTACTTTATAAATGTGACATTTCCTTTCCATTTTCTTTTTATTTTATTTTTAAACTTTTGCAAAAAAGTTACATCTTACTTTTCTTTTTACTTAAGTAAATAAAATTTCACCATGTATAATTAAACATACATAGTTATTTAGTATATGTATGTGTATATGTAATTATGAAAAGTCAAAAATCCGAAAAACGTTTTCAGGTCACGTTGTCGATTTTTCTTTGAACTAATAATTTTTGCAAACCAGATTTTAAAACGATATCACCTTCATTACTTATTACATAAAAGATTTTATTTGAGTTATAAAATCATTAAAATATTTAGAAATACTTTAAACATTCAAATTTAAAGTGATTAAATCACGGTCATTACATCCTTCCCTCCTTATAGGAAATTTCATCCTCGAATCTATCATACACAATAAAAGATATCAATAGAAACCCAAATGATATAATTCAAAAAACAGGTAAAAAGAAGGTAATCCCTCTACAACTGGTGAGTACATTAAAAGATATAACAACATACAAATAATATGACAACAACTCGGGATACGAATCCCTAATATAATCCTAGGTTTCCCTAGTACAATCTCAATCATCCATACTCCACTAAACCCTAACCAGATTCATATCCTTCATCCTTAATCGCTTTTTATCTCGAGCCATGATAAAATAGACTGCTTAAGAATTGTCAGGTTAGGTTGAATTTCCAAAACCTCTTGTTGTGCCGGTTCTAGTTTCTTCAACGGGTTGTATTCATGCTTACTTAAATGAGATACATGAAATACTTTATGCGCATCTGATAGTCTATCTGGTAACTTCACTCTATACATGTTAATCCGCCTTTAGTCAAGGCCATGAACAGGCAGATTCAACATAACCAACTTCACGATTATCAAGGCTAGAATAGGATGGATTCGGTTTAAAAGAATGAAGTTCACTTGGATATGTCATTTGGTCAAGAAATGGGGGGGGGGGTTGCCCGGCTCGGTTTGGAAGATAAGCTCCGATCGCCACACCTCCCCTCGATCAGCATACCTCCCCTCGCTCGGCACACCCTCCCCTCGCTCGGCACACCTCCCCTCGATCAGCACACCTCCCCTCGATCAATACACCTCCCCTCGGTCGGCACACCTCTCCTTGGTCGGCACACGTCCCCTCGGTCGACACACCTCCCCTCGTTCGGCATCGTACCTCGTTCGGCATACCAACTACTCAGGGTCGGTCGGCATAATGAAGTAGGGTTCGGCTATGGCCTTGGTGGGCCCAAACTACTGAGGAGGCCCAATAACCTGGTTTTGCCTATAAATATAGCATGTGGGTCTCCAGATGGGGGATCTTCTTCTCTTCGCTCTCTAACTTTCCATTTTATAAGGCTAAAGGTTACTCTATCAGTTTGTAACTGTAATTGATTCGAACATCAATAAAAAGGAAACTTCTGAAGTGGGCGTAGGCCGGAGTTAGCCGAACCACTATAAAATCTGTTGTTCTTTACTGCTTTCATTTTAACTTTGACCGTTCTTCACTTTACTACTCTCTACATATATTATATCTGTTATCTGTGACCGTTAGTTGGTGCTTTCATTTACATTTGGGTGTTAGTGACCAATTTTGGCGCTAACATTTTGGTTTTTTCACTGAGAACGCAAGCACTCGGGAATTTTGGAGCTAGGAACTTAGATTCTAGGAAACAATGGTTAGATCATCAGTATGGAAGCAAGTGACAGAAAGGAGTAATCAGGAGGCAAGTCAAGAGGCTTCCTTTGGAGTTGGAGCAGGTCAAGCATCCATCTACATCACTAGAGATGAGATGGAAGCGATGTTGAAAAGACAAGAGGAGATGATGCTGGCTCTTCTCTGATAATTTGCACAAGCAGGAAATGCAGGTGCTCAGATCCGTGGGGCTAGATCAGAAGCGCTCAAGCAACAAGCAAAGGGAATGGCTCATTAGGGGGCAGCCCCCAATCAGCAGATGGCTAATAATCTAGGTAGACCTAGATTAGGGGCACACCACCAAGAAATGCTGGACCAATCCATGGAGGGATACCAGATGACGCTGTGCAACCCAACACCAACAGGAGTGTAGGAGTACGAGATGAGGAGTATGTGCCTGAATTTCCTCATGAACTCGGGGGACAGACCAGAGGCAACGGACAAGGATGGCAGCTTGGCGACAACGACATACTGGCGGCGATGGTTAGACGAGCTATGAGAGGTGGATTGCTAAACAAAGACTTGGAGGATGGAATAGGAGTCCCTTTACTCCTACTATCGATGAGCTATGAAGCCATCGGATTTTAGGCTACCATCATTGGAGATGTATAATGGGAGGATGGATCTGACAGTTCATCTGACAAAGTATATGAGGCATATGGAAGTGCTGGGGGGCATCAGAGGAAGTCATGGCCCGATGCTTCCCATTGTATCTGATAGACATAGCAGCACTATGGTTTAGGCAATTGGAGAGCGGTTCCATTGGAACGTGGACCGACTGGGAAGTTTATGAGGCAGTTCAGAGTTCACATTTCAAGATCTAAGAATGTGATGAGTTTGGCAGCGCTAAAGCAAAGGACAGGGGAATCTTTGAGAAGCTTTCTGACACGATTCAATGCAGCGGTAGCATTAGTGGATCGACCAGATCCATCCATGGTCTTAATGGCGGCTGTATCTGGCATAGCTAATGGAACAGAGTTCAAAAATTCACTGACAAGGGATCCACCTATGGATCTAGGGGAGTTTTATCATGAAGCCGAAGGATTTCTATGGTTATAGGATGCAAATGCTGAGAGAAAGGAAGGAGAAGGAGATGATGTTTATGCAGCCAAGGGTGAAAATCCTTCTAAAAAAGATTTAGGAACTGATAAAGGGAAACGGAAGGCCAGCGATAACGACGATGGACCAATGCAACCATGAAAGGAACTGAGGTTCACCTCTTATTCAGAGCCGAACGAGACTTTGGAACGAATTTACCAAGACACTTGGGAGCAGATTCCCTATCGAAGGCCAATAAGAAGGGATCTAACCAGCAATGAAAGAAGATTGGACAAGTATTGTTTGTTCCATGAACTGAACGATCATAGCTCAAATGATTGTAAGCATTTAAAGGATGAAGTTGAGGGGTATATCCAGAATGGTCTGTTATCCCACTATGTGAGAAGGAGGGCCAAGACGGTGCAACAAGAACGACCACCACCTGCATTTACTGGGGACGGCTCAGGATCAAGGCGTCAGCGTATTATCAACTGATTGAAATAGTGACAAATAAAGCAAACTCCACATCAATGCGATTAAGTCATTTACACATGTATAGGACCGCAAACGATCCTCAGGCATGCTACGATACGACTATAAATCGCATCAATGTAGGTGTTTGCACTTCGACGTCCCTGTTTTGCTTTTATTTTCCATTTCTTATGTTTGGAATTGATTTTTTTTTGACTTTTCGGTTGAAAGACTTATTTCATACGAAAGTATGCCATCTGTGATTTCATAACGGCTAAACCATTTATTCATGTAAGGGATCGCGAACGGTCCTCAGGCATGCTCTGAGATGGCGATAAACCGCCATAACAAACAAGTCAGAAATTCAATCGAACGTGAAATATGTCATTAATAATACTAAGTCCCCCCGGCACACACAACTTGCCTCGAATGGAACCCGATCGCGAATGACCACAAATCGCCTCGAACAGCATCCGATCGCGAACGGTCCCAACTCACCTCGAATGGTACCCGATCGCGAATGATCACTATTCGACACGAACGGCAACCGACCTCGAACGGTCACATATTACCCCGAATGACATATGATCATGAACGATCATCATTTGCGGTCAGTTAAGGTTATCAATTTATTTGCAGGTCATTAACAGGATATGAACATCCAACTTATTGAGCTACAAAACACACCTTCCAATAGCAAGGCATGTTTTAGGGGGGAAAGTGTTAACCCGCCTTTAGTCAAGGCCATGAACAGGCGGATTCAACCCAACTAACTTCACGATTATCGAGACTAAAATATGATGGATTCGGTTTAAAAGAATGAAGTTCACTTGGATAGTCATTTGGTCAAGAAATGGAGGGTTGCACGGCTCGGTCTGGAAGATAAGCTTCGATCGGCACACCTCCCCTCGATCGGCACACCTCCGCTCGTTCGGCACACCTTCCCTCGATCGGCACACCTCCCTCGATCGACACACCTCCCCTCGGTCGGCATACGTCCCCTCGGTCGGCACACCCCCCCGGTCGGCACACCCCCCTTTGTCGGCACACCCCACTTGCTCGGCACACCTCCTCTCGATCGGAACACCTCCCCTCATTCGGCATCGTACCTCGTTCGACATACCAACTGCTCAGGGTCGATCTGCATAATGAAGTAGGGTTCGGCTATTGCCTTGGTGGGCCCAAACTACCCAGGAGGCCCAACAACCTGGTTTTGCCTATAAATACAACATGTGGGTCTCCAGATGGGGGATCTTCTTCTCTCCGCTCTCTAACTTTCTATTTTCTAAGGCTAAAGGTTACTCTATCAGTTTGTAACTATAATTGATTCGAACATCAATAAAAAAGAAAGTTCTGGAGTGGACGTAGACCGGAGTTAGTCGAACCACTATAAAATCTGTTGTTCTTTACTGCTTTCATTTTAAATTTGACTGTTCTTCACTTTATTACTCTCTACATATATTCTATCCGTTATCTATGACCGTTAATTGGTGCTTTCATTTACATTTGGATGTTAGTGACCAATTTTGGTGCTAACAATACACAAGTCTACCAATCTGGTCCTGTATAGGAAAAGGGCCAATAAATCAAGGGTCTAGCTTCCCTAATTGCCCAAGCCTCACATCACTTCTTAACAAAGAGACCTTCATGAACACCGAATCTCCAGCCGAGAACTCAAGATCCCTTCGCCTTCGATCTGCATAACACTTCTATCGATCTTGCACTCCCTTCATGTTCCTTTTAATATCAGCTACCTTCTCACTGGTTTCTAAGATCATGTCGGGCCCAAGAAGACCTCTGTCACCAAACTCAATCCAATATGAAGGAGAATGACATGAACGACCATGAAGAGTTTCGAAAGGAGCCATACTAATGCTTGGTTGATAGCTATTGTTGTATGTGAATTCGAATAAGGGTAAATGATCTTTCCAAGAACCTCCAAAGTCGAGAATGCATGCTCGCAACAAATCTCCCAAGATCTAGTTTAGTATCTCCGTCTGCCCATTTTTTAGGATGGTAAGCTGTACTTAGACTCAGCTCAGTTACTAAGGCAGTTTGCGGTCTCTCCAAGAACTTGCTAGTGAATATCGAGTCTTGGTCACTTACAATACAACAAGGAATACCATGGAGCCTCAAAATCTCCTCCACTTACAAACTTGCCCGACTTTTAGCAGTCCTAGTCGGCTTAACAGGAATGAAATAAGCAATCTTGGTTAGTCGATCGACTATAACCCGAATGCCTTCGTTCCCTCTTCTTGACCTAGGAAGTCCATTAATAAATCCCATAGAGATCTTCTCCCACTTCTGCTTTAGGATCTCAAGTGGATGAAGCAGTCCAGTTGACTTCTGCTGGTCACTCTTAATCTCCTGCTAGTTTGTGTACTGACTCACAAAGATCGAAACATCATGCTTCATCCCCTTCCATTAGAATACTCTCTTTGCATATTTGCACATTTTGGTCACTCCTAGATGGAAAGATAACTTTGAACGGTGACATTCGGCTAACACCTCTCTTCTAAGTCCATTAACATTTGGAACATATATACGCCCATTCATTTTTAGTACTCTCCCATGATCAATCTCAAAACTAGAAACAATACCCTCTTGAACATCCTTCTTAAATTGAGCCAAAACAGGATCTTCTTGACTAGGTGCAATCCTCTCCATCAACACCGGCTTAACTTCTAAGTTGGCAACCAGTGCTACATTCCTACTCAGTGCATCTGCAGCAACATTTGCTTTCCTAAGGGTATAAAGAATCTCCAAATTATAAGAAACAAGAAACTCCAGCCATCTCTGCTGCCTTAAATTCAAATCTTTCTGGGTAAAGAGATATTTTAAGGATTTGTGGTCCACGTATAAACTCGAAATTTTCACCTAGAAGAAAATGCTTCCACATCTTAAGTGAGAAGACAACAACTAAAAGCTTCAAATCGTGCGTAGCATAATTTTTCTCATCTGGCTTCAGCTGTCTACTCGCATAGGCAATAACCTTCCCATGCTGCATCAGAAATGCTCCCAAACCGGTACTACAAGCATCCATATACATTGTTAAACCTCTGCTCCCATCCGGGATTATCAAAACAGGAGTACTAATTAACTTCTCCTTCAGTTCATTGAATGCTAGGTCACACTTATTCGTTTACATGAACTTAACATCTTTCTTTGTTAACTTCATTAGATGATAAGCAATCTTCGAGAAATCTTTGATGAAACTTCGGTAAAAACCAGCCAATCCTAAGAAACTTCTAACTTTTGCCACATTTTCGGGCTTCTTCCAGTCTTGAATTGCAATAGCTTTAGCCGGGTCAGTTGATATTCCTTCTTCCAAAATAATATGCCCTAGAAACCTAATTTCGGATTACCACAAATAGCACTTAGAAAACATAGTCTTCAATACATGGCTCCTTAAGGTATCGAGTATGACTCAAAATGGCACATGTGCTCCTTCATTTTCGAGTAGACAATAATGTCATCAATAAAGACAAGAACAAATTTATTAAGAACATCTCGAAATACTCGATTCTTTAATTCCACAAAGTCAATGGGTGCATTATTTAGTCCAAACGACATAAATAACCACTCATAGAAACTATCTAGAGCCCTAAAATTATTATGGGCACACTCTCTTCTAATACCCTTTATCGGTGAAAACTGGTGGCAAGATCTAATTGGAAAAATATCCGAGCATCGTGCAGCTGATCAAACATGTCGTCAAAGTTCATAAGGGGTATTTATTCTTGCTAGTCATCTTATTCAACTTCCGGAAGTCTACATATAACATTCACAAACTCTCCACCTTCGTGAAAAAGATGATGGGTAATCCCAAACTGAGGTACTATGTCTTATCAAACCCTTTTGCAACGAGTCCAATGTCTAATTTTCCAATTAGCACTTCTTTTTTGAATCCAACCTTCAAAGGGGTTATACGATAGGTATGGTTCCTAGAATTAAATCAATACGGAATTCCATTTCACGGTAAAGGGGTAATCCTTGCATTTTATTAAAAATACCCATAAAATCCCAAACAATCGGTATATCCCTTACCTCCACCTTAGCTACTTCGAGAGAACATAGAAAATTTCTCATTACTCATTAGGCCTTTCGTAACATATATCTACACTAATGTCTCCAACATTACTAACTCTGAACTTTGACATTCCTTCGATCACAATCCAAGATCACTCTAAACTTAGATAGCCAATCCATTCCCAACAATACCCAAAACCCATAAACCCAAGAACAAACAAAGCAGAAAGAAAGATACGATTTCGATAAGAAAAAGGAAATTTCAAACAAAATGGGTTAAGCTTCGTTGAACCCCCAATAGGGTTTGACACGCAAAGAGGATCACTCACAAGGATGGGTTTAAGGTCAAGTTTATCAACAAGGTAACAAAAATAAAACTATAGAAAGCATCCATATCGAAGAATACTCTTATAGGAATATTGTAGATGGATAATGTACCTAACAACACCTACTTTTCCTCTAACCCAATGAAGTGGATGGAATCCCCTTAATAGAAAAAGCTTGTCCTTGCGACCCCTTCTTGGAAAAGTGCACTAGTTCTTCATGTGTCATTACTTATGATAATTGTAGCAGATTATAGTCGAGAAATTGGGTGCAAAGTGACCTATTTTATTACAGTTGAAACAAAGAATGTCGTCTAGGTCGAGCTGCTTCTTCTGTGCTGGTGCCCCACCTCCGGGTTTCCTTTGTGACCACTGCTTTTTTCTTTTGCACTTGAAATTCGGCTTGCTTCCAACTAGTACACCGATGAAGACTTGGCACTAATTGCTGGCAATACTCCCTTCTGGGCTCCTTCCTTAATATCAAGAGCTTCAAACCTCAATGCCATCCTAATAAAATTAGTAAATGTACCCGTAAGATGATTAGTCATTTCTCGCCGGAACCTTGGTCGCATCCCATTCATGAACATTTCATTCTTTTTAAGTGGAATGTCTATCAATCCAAGTCTAAAATGGGACAATGCATTAAGCTTATGTTCATAATGCACCATTGTCATATCACCTTGCTTCAAATCTAAGAAACTCCTAAATAACCGAGTCCTTTCGGCTTCTAGGATAAATTGTGCTTCAAAACTTCCTTGGACTGATCCCAATAAAACTCCTCTGGAGTATTAGCTGTTGCTGAATCCCACCAATCCATCATCGAATTTTGAAGTTGTTGCGATGCCAACTGTCATTTCTCCGCATCTTCCAAATGAAAATCTCCAAATATACTTTTGCAAAAATGAAGCCATGTCTTCACTCCAATAATATATTCAATTCTATGGACGGTTTCCTGCCCAAAGTGGTAAAATTCTTACACAAAGCCACGAAAGTCATAGGGGGCCGAACTTGTGCAACCACTTTCTTTACCGAATCTACAGCTAGCATAGTAGCAGTTTTAGGTACCTTACCATTGGTAGCCATGCTAGTTTTAAATCCCTTCCTTCCTCCTCTTCTTGTATCCATCTTTTATTACTTGAACAAATAACATGTATCTTTAGAATACAAGAATAGGATTAAAATGGTTTAAGGAACAACTCCAGAGGATATAAAATAAGACTTTAAAGGGTATTATTATTCTTATAAAAATTACAAATAAGATCTCTCAAGATTAACTCATTCTAGGGTGTCAAGATTAACTCATTCTAGGGTACCCAAATCAAGCTAAGGTGTTCGGTTAACCAAAGCTCCGATGCCAACTTGGATGACCCTCCTTTCTAGCTGCTGAGAACAACACTTAACACATCCTCGATGTTCATGCATTGTTGTCCAAGCATCCGAAAGACGAGTTGACTTGGGGTAAAATAAAAGAATAGAACAGAAAATCTCACAATAGAATGGTCAAATATAGTATAACATATAATATAGTACATAAGGTTACTCCTTAATATGGAGTTAGCAGAGTTACACAAAAGTACTATTACTATCAGCCTAGGCTATTATACATCCTTCCTGTACACTTGCTAATACGAAATACACGCACATAATGGACATAACAATGAAAATAGATAATTAGGTAGATTACGAGCCTCTTGATCGTCTATTATCTTCAAAAAGCCCAAAGAAACCTGATACTCTCAAACTACTCAAATATAATTGAGTACCCGAGAGTTTAGGAAAAACAAAGAAATTGGGTCAGACAATAATTTTGGTATGAGTAAAACTCTAAACAAGGGTGGAAGTAAACAACAATATGCAAGACCACGCCGACATCTATGAAATGGGTTTTCCCTCATAATAACATCCAACTATAGGTAATGGACATAAATAATTAAACATCGCGAACTGTGTAAGACACTTCCCCATCCAATTAAGAAAGAATTAAATTCAAATGTTTTGAATCAAAGAAAAGAAAAGGGAAAATTTTCAACAAATATCTAGGAAGGTGCACCCCTCTTACCAAAAGCATACCACTAGAACATACTTGAGAACTTCATGGTTCTTAGGAACCTCCAAGCCGGACCTCCCAACCATTACCGAGAATACAAGTATTTCACATCTTGTGCACATAATTGAAATCATTCTAGAGTAGATGCAATAATACCCTAATGGAAGCAACCCCATATAGCTTGTCCCCGCTCACACTTTAGCTTTACTCATTTCCGACAAAGGACATCAATGCTCTATGAGCAACAAATCATCCTAAACTACCGACATACAAAGAAGAAAGCTGAATCAATGGTCAGCAGATCAACTATCGTGTATAATAAAAAATATGGAAATTAAATCATATATTCTTACCACTACTCATCAATTTGAAAGCTGTAATGCTTCTGAGTTGAAAATGAAATGGGGCAAGTGAAGGTAGTATTACCTATAGGCATTGCCTTGACGATATTTTTAACTTTCGAGATAGAGATGAGTTTTCATACCTCGACGTTTAGTGCTAAGAGTATGCATAAATCCCTCCCATATAAGAGATATCGTTTATGGAAATTAAATTTTATGTCCTTTCTATAACCGAATCAACTTTTAACTTTTAAAACCAAACTTGTGCTGGGATTTCACATTTCAAATATTAACTTTAAACAACACTATTGAAATCAGTTAACTTACTTTAACCATGATTAATTGCTTCAATTACAATTATTTTGAATGGTTAGTTAACCTTAATCATCATTATTGTGGTGATTAATCAACTTTAAAACGCTGTTATTAAAATGATTAATTTACCTTAAAACATTTATTAAAATGATTAATTAACTTTAAAACATCATTATTAAAATGATTAATTAACCTTAAAACATCATTGTTAAAATGATTAGTTAACTTTAATCATCATTATTAAATGATTAACTAACTTTAAAACATCATTATTAAAATGATCAATTAACCTTAAACATCATTAGTTAATATGATTAATTAATTTTAAACGTTATTGACAAAATGATTAATTAAGTTTGAATCCATCGTTATTTAAATAATTAATTAACCTTAATCATCATTATTTAAAATGATTAACTAATTTTAAATATCATTATTAAAATGATGAATTAACTTTAAGCCCATCATTATTTAAATAATTAATTAACTTTGCAAAAGCCAAAGCACAAGATTAAACCAAAAAAATTCAAAAGAGATGAGATTTTTCAAAGTGCAGATATAGCAATAGTCGTTATACAGACACTTCCATAAACACTTTCATATGTCATTTTTTTCTAACTAAGCATCGCATAACATAAGCATGGGCATATATACAAAAGCAAATAACATGGAGAGAGCATCACTTATAACATTTACTTAAATATTTCGACTAATCTCAAGTCATTAACTAATTACCAAAGATGTCATCTTTTTCAAAACAAGAACCAAGCCAACAATCAATCACTTTCTAACATGTACAAACACAAGTAATTAACATATATTTTCACCCAAACAATAAAGGTTAAAACTTTCTTTTAAAAGGTGAGATTTACTCACTTAAATGAGCACGAACTTCAACCCACACATGAACGGAGTTTCTTTCGCAAAGTCTTAACTTTAAAACCTAGATGGGGTCTTTAGGGTTGGCCTAGGTGGCTATAGGACTTGGCCAAGATGAAAATGGTGGCTTGGGCCTTGTTTTGGTTGAAAATGTGATGTAGAGAAGAAAGAAAGCGGTTTTACTGATTTTGCCTAAGGAAAAAGTGAAAAAGAAAGGATTTTTAAATTTATAGCTTTAAGAAGCCATGAAAATGGAGAATGGAGCTTTTGAAAAAGAAGAGAGGATTTTGAAATGAATAAAAGCGAAGGAGAAATGAAAATTAGAAGAGAAATTTGTTTTTATATAAATTAAAATAATAAAATTACCATTCCACCCTTAGTTCCTTACCCTCCACACATATTTTGCCACATCATCACCCTCCCCCTCTACCTTATTTCTCATGCAAAAACCACCCCCTCTCTCTTGTCCATCACTTCACTCCCATGATTTTACTATATAAATGTGACATTTTTTTTTCTCATTTCTTTTTATTTTATTTTTTGAAATTTTTGGAAAAAGTCACATCTTACTTTTTTTTACTTAAGTAAATAAAATTTCACCATGTATAATTTAATTATACATATGTTATTTAGTATGCATATGTGTATATGTATACTAAAGTATACATAACATTTCTAACAACTTTTATACAATGAAAAGTTGAAAATTCGAAAAACGATTTCCACTCACATTTTCGATTTTTTTCGAACTAATTATTTTTGTAAACTAAATTTTGAAATAGCATCATCATCATTAGTTATTACTTAAAGAAGGTTTATTTGAGTTTAAAATCCATTATTTAAACATTTAGAAATATTTTAAATATTCAAATTCAACATGATAAAATTACAGGTCGTTACAAATAATATTTGTTTTTCTATTTTCTAAAAGCAAAGCATTTAAAGTTTCAATTTTTTTATTCATATATAACATTCATAAGTAATTATCAATACGAATAAATAAATATGCATTCAACTAACACTATATTACGTAGACCGCTGGATACATTAATTAAACCATACAAGTAAGATCACTTACCTTGATAGTCCAAGAAACAGTTTTCTTAATCACTTAAGGGTATATACGTATGTTGTATATGAATTACTTTGCAACGATCTCAACTCCCAAGATAAATGATAAACATGCAAGTAGACATATACATTCATTATTCAAAGTGTCATATTTGTAAATAATTGGATATGATTTATGTAGTACTTATACTTTATTACATCATTTATTTATAGAATTTAAGAATAATCTGATTTACAAGTACATGTTTTCTTTTAAATTTTCAATCGTCTTCAATTTAACAATTTCATATTTAACACACTTTCTTTGGTTAGATCAACAAATATGAATGTGTATATTCCCCAATATCCTTTGTTCACTAAAATCATTATTACCGCATACTATTAAAATCCTTCCTCTTGTGTCAATTAGTTACTTAATAAATAAACCATTTAAAAAATTACAAAATCACATATATATGCATACCTTCACATATGTTACCAATATAGTAGCATACCCATTAAAATAGACTATTAGAATCGAAGCTATTAAAGG
Source organism: Allium cepa (assembly GCA_030765085.1). NCBI lineage: Eukaryota > Viridiplantae > Streptophyta > Magnoliopsida > Asparagales > Amaryllidaceae > Allium > Allium cepa. The sequence continues at coordinate 947,761,464 of CM060934.1, read as the reverse complement.
TTTTTAGCAAATGCCTATCGTAGTTGGGATAAACATGAATCTATAATTTAGAGCCTTGTACACTATAGAAGTCACACAAGATATTTCAATTAATTAATAATACTGAAGACGTTTAAAGATGACCATATCAAAATAAATTAATAAAATGAAAATTATATACAATATGCTAAATATTCATCTCAGCATAAAATAAGAAGTATATATATTATATGATTATAAAAATAACTGAATTCCACATGGTCACCTATTGATATCAATTTATAATCAAGTCAATAAATAAATATATTAAACCCATACATTGACTACTTTGTTATATTAATTTTCCAGATTACAAAAATAGCATTGTAAGGGTCAAACGAACAATATTGATGTATTGAAAATAATATCCTACAAAATAGTTTTGTATAAATTATTATTGATGATTCGTCATTAATATTATACTCCCGTTGATAGCCTACTGCTTGAACAATTTAAGAAATATACGTACAAGTGATTGGTTCACATATTATTGTAAAATGTATCAAGATCATAATATATCCCATATATAGGAAATAGTTTTGAGTTTAAACATGTTAGAAAATCAAGCTATTAATGTTTGATATAGTTACAGGTTAAGACCAACATTAAATATACGATTTAAACTGGCTCACTTGTAATAAAACTATACTTTTTATAACATATTATGCAAACCAACTCAAAATTAACATATTTGTCTAAGAGTATGTTGATCATTCACAATAACCATATAGTTTCTGGTGAAATGAATGTTAACAAAAGAATCCTATGCTAATTCTTTTAGTTGTTTTAGTTTTTTTGGAATTTACAACTACTTCACATATGAAAACTATAAATGCTTTTTTGAAACCATCTAACTTCATTTTTACACAATGAAACCTGAATTGTGAAAAATAAAGATTATGGGCTCACCCTTAATTAACAAATAACGTTTTCATTAGCATAACTTTCCCTATTTCAAGCTTAAAATCATTATTATTTTAAATCAATATGAATTCTAGATTAAAACCTATTTGCTAATCATCATAAACCATTTGATTTAGGTTAAAATGATGATTTAGATTTAAATTTATTAGTTTAATTTATTGGTTAACTAAATGCAAAATATTTACTTTACTTAATTGATATAATGCACTTTTCCTCTTTTGTCTTTCAAAGTTAGCTAAAGATGGGGTAAACTTGGAAGACCAGAAAGAAAAGGCATCTAGCTCTTGCATGGAGGGCACTTATGGACTTTGTCTATGAATATCTAGATCGTGCCCAATGGGACATCTAAGAAGACCAAACATTTGAAGTGATATCATCATCTAGGGAAAAAAAATCTCTTGACCTAGTGGACCTGACATGAAAATAAGTATGATGATAAACTGGATGTTAGTATACTAAATAGCCCAAACCAATATGAAAATCTCATGTGTCTCTATTCATACTTTATGAAGGAACCACACCAAACCTTGTAGTTGCAAGCATGCAACATGGCTTTTAACCAGAAATAAATGGATGTAAGGATATTAGCTTGTTCGAACTAGTATAAAAATCCTACGGTTTTAAGAAGAACGTGCAAAAGCATAAGTTGTAAGAACTTAACTCGATTTTTCGGCTAAATCAAACTAGTCTACTCAAAGCATAGTTGACTCTTGTTAGTGCATACACTTAAAGAAAAAAAGTTAGGTTGCCAAAAATGGCTTCAACAAACACATCATATAAACAACAAACCAAACTATGCTCAGCGGATGTAGCATCCCATTACATCCTTAAGAAGGACCCAACTTCCCAAGCAATATAATCTAACTCCCACTCGTGGAGTATAGTCTATCGCTTTAACGTGGAGTATAACTAACTCCTTAATGTGGAGTATAATCAAACTCTCTAATGTAGATTATAGTCTAACACTTGCGGAGTATAATCTAACTCCCTAATGTAGGTGATCTACTTATGAAGTATAATTTAACTCCCTAATGTAGAGTATAATCTAACTCCCACTCGTGGAGTATAAAATCGAACTTCCTAATGTGTAGTATAATCTAACTCCCACTTATGGATTATATTTTAACTCCCTAATGCAAGGTATAATTTAAGTCCCTAACACATATTATACCTTAACATCCACTCATGAAGTATAATCAAAGTCCCTAATGCAGAGTACAATCTAACTGTTCTCTCATAGAACCTGACTCTAAATGAAAGCACCGCCTCTGTGCAACTTGATTTCAACAAAAAAGGTACATCAACTTTCAGTCACAAAAAAACAAATATAATACAAGCTATGCTAAGAATAACCAACTACAACCAACCCAAAACATGAAACCGTATGCAGATCCAAAATATTGAAATTTTGCAGAACTAGTTGAATTGGAATTAAAGTACAATCGATACTGAGTTGCATTAAAAACCAAGATACAGTAAACACAATCAATGGTACACCATGCATTGGTCGATATATGGAAAGCACACATACAAAATTAGTAGATATATCTATTTCTAGCACCTACAAGGACCCTTGATATGTTTATACCTAATACATCATGGAAAAAGAGGCGGCTATTATGTAAATTAAAGAAATAAAGAGAACCCAAGGAGAGAAAAGTATCATATTAAAGAACTTTAGACAAGATGACAAGTCCACATTGTGCATGAATATGAGAAGACTTAGAGGGCAAGCATTATATGTATTATTGTGAAAATGTTCTCAACTGACAGCAACGGAGTCCTATGAAAGTTTGGCCCGAAGATCTAGCCGATTAAATCCTATAGACATTTGCTTATGCACCTTTTGCACAACATGCTTCAAGATAAATGTGTTAGTTTCCATAATCACCCCTATAACGGTTGAATTCCTATGAAAGATCAGTAACCCAATCTTTACTCCATCGTCAATAATTGTATATGATTGTTTTTTCCTCAATTAATTCATCAAACAACCCGCCTCATATAATATTTATTCTTATTTAATTTATTTCCATTAACCATTATAAACATTCATCAATTAGCCACTAGTCCGTAATTATCCTAAACTACCATTTTTTCATTCACCGTTTCTTCTATATTAAATGCTATTTTCTCCATAACCATAATATATACCACTGTAGTCTAATTTTAATGCTCGTATAATAATCATGAATTCTCTATAAACCCTCAATAAATGTCCATATAAAGAATCCTTAATTATCAACTAATGTTCATTTAGAAGCTCATAAATCAACCCTAACATCTAAATTAAGATAATTATTAAACCATTAGTTACTAGGTGAACAAGTCGCAATCAATGACATGACAGTTGCAGCAGTTCATCGTAATCGCCCACCTCAATATATCATTGACATCAATAGTTTTTAGCTATAAATGTATTCTTTTGCAAATGAAAGGGGACTTAACTTTGAAAGCATAAAAATATATCAGTTTGTGTATAGCTTTGTATTTTGGATGAAATCGATAATAAATTAGAAAATTTTTCACAATGGATATGGATCCCTATAGATGGAACCACTCTAAATTCAAATATACCATTACTTTATGTGTTTTATTTTTATTTCTTTAATAAATCCTAAGAATAAAATGGCTTTAATTCATGCTCAATGATCAAAGGACTACAATTACCCATATTTTGAGGTTGATAAAAAATATCATAAACAATAATAATTAGGTATAATATTTAAATATATATGCTTTAAAACAAAGGAAATTATATTGGAACAATAGTTGACTACACTGTTTATGGGATAACAAATTTGAATCATTGGATTTCCCTTGAATTGAACCCCTCATGTGAACATACTGGAATCCAACCATTATTGTATCCTAATAGCTGCTCACTTAAAAATAATATTTTTGAAAAAATATAATATTTAAAATACATTTTTTCTCAAAAAACTTCTACTACACAAATGCTTGCAATCACATGTACATATTACACAAGTTCACTAAACTTGCTTATATAAGATGACCCAAATATCATGCAACGAAAAGAACAGTGCACAACATGCTAATTTAGAAAATGCACGAACATCACATCAGATTCAAATACAGAAATTTTATTAGTAGAAAACAATTTTCACTCTCTATACGGTAAACACTTTTTTGAGAAAAAAACATAAATCCACCAATAGTAACCACTCAACTTTATACAGTTTGATTTCTTTTATAGATATAACACACAATAAGTAAGGCTAAAAAAGCATTGCACTTTAATGAATATAACTTTTATAGCTCAAAATATTCAGCATCACAAATGTACAAAACATAATATATGATAATGATATGTTGGTTTTTATTGCATACAAACCAATGAACGCAATTGTTTCTTGAAAAAGTATTAATAAATTAAGAAAATCTCAAAAGCACCCTGTACCATCTTCTAGTACCACTATCTTGTCAGTGTTTTAGTGCACTTAAGAAAATGTATGTCACTTCTTTTAACATTGCATCGGTTAAGAGTGGAAAAGGAATAGTAGGTATACACCGAAATTAAACAAAAGTAATGTGGAAATAGTTGTATTAAATGATATAGAAGCCTTTTTCACTCATTGACATAGAAACATTATTAGCGGTTCCGTGGCATGCTATGTTCAAAATGATTTGGTGATGTTTCGAATGTTGTATTTGAAATTTTGAGTAAAAAATGCTATAATTATTTGTGTCACATATTTAGCTAATATAAATTTTGGCAGGTATTATGCCTAACTTGGCATACTGTAGGTAGCATAATATATATTTGATAAGACAGACATATAAGTTACCAAATGACTCTTATACTAAAATTAGTTGTATGTAGAACTTTTGTTATGGTGTAATGCAATAACAATGGATAACGAAATTTTCGATTATTGCAAAAAAATAAAACTCAATCGGGGTAGAGAACCCATCAATGTCTCGGTTGTACTACTACAGGCTCTATAGAAGTTGGAATAAGAGAGCATTCATCTTGGAGTGGGCTTACTACTTGGATGCTTTCAGCGGTTACCCACTCTACAGTTGTCTAAAATTATAAACAATTGCCTACTCGATTCATTCTTCTCGGCTTTAGTAAGAATACAACTTCCTCTAGTCTTATAGCCAAGGAATATCACATGGCATCATTCTTGACCATCCTTTGGGAATGACAGTTTCGTGCAACCAACAAAAAAGAAACTCAATTATAAAAATTCAGCAAATTGTTTTAGTACAAAAGACTTCCATACCAATAAAACAATGTTTTGACACTTACCATCCCTAGTGGTAGCATACTTTAATTTCCCTTATATATATATAATGGTTCCACCACACCTTATCTACGCCCTTTTTATTTTTCAATTTGAACAGTTCAAAATCAAATGAAAATTTGTAGATATGTTCTTACATAACTCAAGGTCATTCTTACAAAATTTGCCTTACTTTAAGGATCCTAACATGTTTCAAATCAATAGTTAAAATCAACATTTTAATTATTGAATTTGACCGAACATTTTGAACATGTTTGGAGTATCAAAATGATCTTATTTTTTATAGACATGATGATCATAGTATAGGTTGAACATCCCTAAAGTTTCATTCAATTTGGAATAGTATAAGATAGAAAACCATAGATTTGTAGAATGAGGTGTAACAAAAGAAAGGTGTAGCAAATACTTATGCGTTTGTGTGTGTATTTGAGTTTTCTCATCTTTGTGAAGGACGTTCTTTTCTTCAGAAATTATGTGGACCAAATCATACACAACTACAATTTACTTTGATGTAAATGACAAAATATTTATCTCTTATATTTGATTTGAAAAACTGCTATGGTCTGCTTCTTATTTTCCATAAACTTCTTTTAAAGTGCTTCATCTTCCTTATTATAACGATAATATACATTTGCGTCATATATGATCACTTATGTTTTACACAAACAAATATTAAACTTATAGTCTTAAATGGCTTTTCCACTTATTTGAAGTGAGAAGATAAAAAGCATTCCAATATAAACCCAAAGGAAACCACTAGATCAGAATGTCAAGTAAGCTCTTACACTTAAATGAGAGTGGAAATTGTTAGCAATACAAAAAAATATAAACCAGATATTTACCATATTCAACATTAAACAGTCGTCAAACAACTTTATTTTTCTCACATTTTAATTTATTCGTCGACATATCAATATAAATGAATGAATTACATATAAAAATTCACCTATGGTTTATCAGAAACTACTATAAATATTTACTTGAATCTTTATCTAAATAATTCCATCATATAAGTTAATTTTGGATTCAAATGTACAAGTGAATATAGGCCAAGTTAACTGTCCACTTCTGAAAACATATTGCATAAGAATAAAGTATGCACATTAATATTACTAGTCATAACTATCATAATTAAATCATTTCAAATATTGTATTTTTACGTATGAACCTAAAGAATAGAGATTTAAAAAATAACATGCATTGCCTATTTTACAAAATAGGCTATGCTACCATTAATCACTATTAATAATTTAATTTCCCGTAAGTTAATATCATACAACTACCCTAATTGGAATAACTCATACAAGGAGAAAAACAAGCATCTATTTGTGAATGTTAGCAAAAATTAATGTAATATGATAGATTAATATGTTTATCAACAAATAATAATAATATGATAATTGTTGAATTTGACAGTCAAGAATGAACCTACACATTTGCATTAATTTATTTTACCAAATGCAATTGTAATAAGTAATTTATGTAAATTGGCTGCTTCGAACTACTACAGTGGACACTGTGATGATTATTCCTCACTAATTTAGCAACATTTGCAAATGGAAGATAAATATGTGAACAAAAAGCAGAAGTATGTAAGTCAATATATTACTTATGGACATGAATGAAGTAAAACAAGTTTTAAATGTGTAAACTCATGTTTCAAACTATTGTTACATTAAAACCACGATATACTTCAAAGTATTATTAGAATAAGACCATGATGATAATTCCTTATTAAGTTAATTACATTAATGCAATGGAAGACGAAAATGTGAACTAAAAATAATTTAAATATATTATTTAATGCATTTGTATTGGGAAAAATTTGGATTGACACCATAAATAGGATCATTTTGATGGTGAGGTAAACTTAAAACTAACACCCAAAATAAGCAACCACGGATTACAAATGCACTAACAGAAGAGTAATCACACACAAGATTTATAGTGATTACACTATCGTAAGATAATGCACATCCACTTTGGGGATATGATATTTTATTATTTTTGAGAAAAGAAAATTACAAGGTTGACAATGGAGGTAAGATGAAAAATACGAAGAAATACAATTTTAGAGGATTCTATACATACTAATATTTAAAGGATGACTTCCTTTATATAGAGATTATTACTTGGGATTGAAGTAATATATTTATGGTAATAAATCAATGCCACGTCAATTCCCATTCATATGAGAAACGTTTATCTACTTAATTTTTCAGTTTCCTCCAATATGCATGCGCCTGATAAAATGCCCTTTTTAGTCAGCTGATTAGGGAATTGGTTGGTTACTTCAATCTCTCAAAAATAAAATCTTCTCATTTAGATAATTTCTTGCCTTCTTTAATGTATTAAAAGAGGCAATAAATTTGAATCACAATTCCACCTTTACTCAAATATCTCCCAAATCTTCTATAATATGGAAATATTATATCGTCGAAAACTAACATTCTCCACCTTGATACTATATTTCCATGCAAGCCTACCACTCTACCTACATCCTCATACTACAAGCAATTCGCGAACAAGACATCATAGATATTTTCGCAATGAGCTTCAGCATGGCCATTACTCATTGCACTTTGTCAATAAACTCCAACAAGGCCACTATCTACTAACAAAGTGTTGGAAGTACCCTCTCTACGTAGGACCTATCAATCTCCACAATGAAAAAACATCTCCATCTACCAACTCACCCTCCCCTATGACACAATGTGACACATAGCATCTTAATAAGCGGATTATGTTTGAGCAACCTCGAACTTTGTAATGGGCAAGGACTTGGTAAACATATCTGTTGAATTCCCCTTCATGTTTGTACCAAAATTGAGCACAACACTCTTCGGATGTGATTGAAGAGACTAAAATGCAAAAATTAATTGGAAAAAGAGGCTAATCTAACAATCACTCCAATAAAAGCATGCATGAATAGAAAAGGACAAGAAATTATAGTGGTTCGGCGTTGTAGTCTACGTCCATTTTGAATATTTTGCCGTTTATTGACGATCGACAACCGATTACAATAGTCCAACACTATAAACTCAAGTTACAATGGAGTTGTGGTAGAGTAACAGCGTAGCAGAGTTAAAAGGTCCTCTTTTTATAAGTGTAGGGGTGCTATAGGTGTAGGTTTGGAAATATCTCCCTCAATGCTTGGAATAACCCTTCTCTCATGTGGGTGGGCCCACCAGATCGACTTGGCGTCATTGGAATCGAGCTGGATCGATCCCAACCATTTTCGTATCAGTAAAGATTTCGTCCATTTGGGCTGTGATCGATCAGAGATATTTTTTAGGTAGTAAGCAAGCTCCTGCGAAAACTTCATAGTATTTGGACTTGTGGATTTTGAGCTATAATTGATCCAGGATTGATTATGCAAGCATGCTGGTGGCTGCGTATCGTCCCTATTCGCGTCGACATTCATTCGTATCAATAGGCCAAGCATCAATGACGTGGAGCAGCGTTCACGTAGAGATTCACTTTTCATGCCGAGTGACCATTTCTCTTGGTTTGAACATGCTTTCTTCGTATCTATCTAGTGTGATTCCTTTCGTATCGATTCTTGGACGTGCCTTCATATTGATGCCTATATGATACTTCCTTTGTATCGATAGCTGGATGTTGCCTTCGTATCAATGTATTGACTGATCGATACGAAATGTGTGAATGAGAGTCGATACGAAGAGTGTTAAGAGCCGAGAAAATGAACTCTGAGCGGTGCCTGTACTTGATGGATACGAAGAGGATAAATGTGGATTTTGATGGATATGAATATGATGGATACGAATTAAGCATGTCTCATGTGAAACTTGATCGATCCATAACTTGAGTATACGAACTCCGATCGACCTAAAATTTGGAATGTCGCCTTTCATAGCTTTTCTTGTCATGCTATGTTGATTATAGCTAGATCTGAATTCGGATCAAATTTGCCAGTATCCATAGTGAACCTGTGTATAACCGATCTTCAGGATGGATTGCCTTTTGTTTCTAGTCAAGTCCTTGGTGTCACGGTCTTGCTAAAAGGCAAGATAACATTTGCCCTCCAAAGTATGTCCCGTGTGAACATGATGCGCTTTGAAAAGCTACATTCTTTATTTTGAAAACGTTCTATCTGATTCGTTGAATATTCATTGTCTTTCCGTCAAGAGATGCAACCCTTAACTGATTTCTAGCATTATAAACGTTGATTTTTTGACTGCCAATGATCATGTAGTGTTTTGTTGCAATTGTGGGTTGAGTGCTAGCAATTTATTGTTCGTTGTTCTGGTTGTCATCAGGTAAGCATCCCATTCTTATCAATTTTGGAAATCAAATATTTGTTCGTCATACATGTACGTATGTTAACCTGACTTCTGTTCATGTTTGCACATTCATGGGTCATTGTCAAGTACCTTTGTTCTTGTTTGGATCGAGTTTCATATCGATCCTCTCCTAGATCGATGTGAAATTCGAGTTGTAGCAACAATTGATGGTCGTTCTATGTCACTCCTTCATATCGATCCTCTCCAGAATCAATTTGAGATGTTGGAATGCATGCTTCATATTGATGGCTATCAATATGAAGTAAATAATCCATGGATACGAGGTCTTAGGGTCATCAAACAGATGGATACGAAACAAACGCTTTGTATCGATGGAGCTCAGTGGTTCAAATAAGACCTTGTTGCAACTTTTGTATCGATGAAACCTTAACTGCTTCTATCGGTTCTTGCTACCGGGATATGAAACATTTTCTGTTAGTTACAAAGGCATATAAACACCTTATTGTACTTAGCCAAAATTTTCTATCTGCCCTTTTTTTTACCTTTGCTTCACATCGATTGAAAACTCGAGGAAAAAAATAATTGCAAAGCCCTTCATATCCAAAACAAATAACCTGCTAATCCTTCAAACCAACTCCATAAACTAGGTAATTAACTAAATGAATCCATCTTAAAATGAAAAGACTTGAGGCTCGATGCCATTTCATCCCAAATTGTGGCCGATTCCAGCATTATTGATGTCGGAATTAGGCTAGAGGGAGGTCGAGGAGGTAGCAACGGAGCCTCAAAGGATTGAGGAAGAAGAAGAGCTATAGATCGAGGCGGTGGAGCCATTTGTATCGATATGAGACATGGATCATAGACCTAGGATGTAGGAAGTAGTTTGTATCGATCTGGAATGGTAAGGGTTCGTATCGATCTAGAGTGATCGATACGAAGTTGCTTGCCTTAGATCGTTACAAATTGGAGCGATCTAGAGTGATTGATATAAAGCTAAGGCTTCGGGATCGATACGAAGAGTATCGATCTAGAACAATCAATATGAAGTCACAGCTCTGGACCGATATGAAGGCAAACTTCGGTGGAACGATCCAAGTTGAACTTTAATGGATACGAACTAGTGGCCTTTTCAATATTCAAACATTTAACTCCGACGAGCTTTAGCCTCGCATAACTAGACTTGACTGTTAAACTGCATACTTGATATCCTTTAAAGATCATCGATGGAACTATAATTTGACAAACTTTATGAACTTTAACACGGATCGTTCTTCGAAATTGGGATGGCACCGTTGGGACGGTCAGCGGTAACGGTCACTCCGGTGGAATCTCAAAGTCTTGTCGTCTTAACATCTTCCAAACTTGTAGAAATTCAATGTATCATGTTGCACTGGACTACACAACATGATCACTCACTTTACATTGGGGGGGAACACGAGTTTATTGCCATCTAATGATGATTTTTACTAAGTTCAATAACTATGGATCTTGGGTGCTCCGAGCCGTAGGATATTCAGAGTTCGCCACTTCCTGGAGTCGAAGCCAAACATTGCAGTAGATGTAGTCAATCCTACCCCGAATGATCTGCCATGCGTAGTGTTATTTTTGAATGCGGAGGACTCGGTACGTTCTAAAATGTCCGAAGATATGCTAGGCAGAATCTGCCTCCGACATGGTTTATCTCTAGAAGATGTTTTGTTACTAGAACTGGAAGACATAGCCCATAACCCCTCGGAAGGGTATACCCCTTGCAATGAGTTCATGTGCGCAGCCAGGACGTTGACCCCATTCAACCAATTTATTGGAGAAGTGCTGTCTTTTTTAGGATTGCGCCTTCTCAATTGCATCCGAACGGCTATGCTCTGCTCAACAGTTTATACATTATCTTCATGGAGCATCTTTTTCGACCCTCTATTGTCGAGGAAATCAGTTATCTATTTAACGTCAAAAGTCGCAAGGACAACCCTTCGTTCACCTTTTTATAAGTAGTCGAAAATTGCCAAGAAGTGGCAGGAGCTTGAAGCAAGTTGAGCTACTTCAAGAATGAATGGTTCTTAGTTTGATGTCCATTAGGACTTGCTAGATGGTGGTTAGTTAGACGTAAGTGCTATAACTTCTTTGTTGATTAATTACATAATATAAGTTGATACTAATACGTCACTTCTTTTTGCAGCTTCGATTCTACGGGCTGAAGGAGTGCAATTTAAGGAGATAGTAATGATTCTCCAATCGGTGCCGGCTAATCTTAGAAAAATCGATGAAGTCCTTACCGCTTAAAACTAAATCATCGTAGGGATGATAGAGGGAGATCAAAGCATCGGGCTAGTAGGAGTTCCCAGAGTGGTCCAGTGAGGCAAGTAAGAAAGAAAACTCCCATTTTAGCCCCTATTGAGGGAGTTCAGAGTGCTCCTGGGGTCGTAATCGTTGAACAAGGTGATGACGAGAGCAGCCAGCCATGGATGAGCCCGCAGTTGCGCCTTCGCAAAGTCTTCGATCATCTGATTCGAAAAGAAAAGGCAAGACTCTTGCCCATAAATCCAGAGGCATAAAACTATTGTGGTATCTCTACATGTAGCAACTGCTATAAGTCGGGAGACTTCTCCTCCGCAAATGGAGAGTTCTTTTAAAGGGTTAGTGAATATCCCTATTCCAGATGACTTGGTTTCATTTCAAGATTTTGGATTAGAGGGACTTCACTCCCCGTCACAAACTGATGCAGGCTTACGTGCTTTAGATGTAGGGGAGCCAACTCCTACGAACAAGGCTACCACAATCGGTTGCTTCAGGGGTTTGCACATGCATACTCACATTTCACAGCATCACACAACTTCTAATCACATGTTTTCTAGTTTCATGAGATAACTAATTCTACTTCTCTTTTCATTTTACAGACATAATGGTAAGGCAGGAGTCGATGCTTAACAGTCTTCATTCTAAACGACACGCATCCATCTCTCACTCTGAATCTTATAGGCACTAATCTGAAAGAAATTACAACCGTGGCCATCACTCCAGCCAGGAGCCTGAGCGTTATGAAAGAAAGAGGGAGAGGCCACATCAATATAGGAGTTGTTTTCGATTGCAATTGCCTCCACCTAAAGGTTCATCAAAACCCTCCAGCTTCGGCAGACAACCCTCTGAGACTGCCCACCAAATAGTGCCTCCTCATACTTTAAAGTCCGACGAACAATGCCATAGGACTGAGGTGGAAGCTCGTATCGTTACAGAACCGACCACTATAGAACCCATTGGAGAGGGAGCCATTCAGATTGCTAAGTTACAGCAAGACATCCCAAATATCTGCTTTGATGGCTTCCATTTCCCTCTAAACTTGAAAAGAATTCCCAATGATGTGGAAAAACTAGTACAGGACTACATGCATGATATTTACATCAAGTACCGGGAGTGGGTCAAAACTGTAGAAAAGGCTTCGAGGTAGCTTTTGAGAAAGCCAAGATAATTGAGAAAATGGAGACCGATCTTGCTAAAAAAATTAGATAATAGAAGTGCTCAATAATGAAGCCGAATCTTCATGGAAATTAGAGATGGAGGCTGATAAGAGAGCCGAAGAGGCAAAATAGTCCATGAAAAAATTACGACAGTCTCATATAGACTTGGCTCGGGAGATGGGCCACCGGAATACTCTTGTCATGGAGGAGAGAGATGCTGCAGCGAAAGAGCACAACGAGCTAAAGGAAAAACTTACCGAGGCTATTAAGGAAAAGGATGAGGCCAACAAATTCGTCCAGGAGGCGTGTGAATAGGCGGTGGTATTCAAGAATGAAAGAGATGCGGCGAACTTAAAGGCTCAGGAAACCGAGGTCAGAATTGAGAATGAAATTAAAGCGGTGGAGGCTAGGATGGAGAATGAATTCGAAGATCTCTTGGTTACATACAATGCCAACATCTTAAGAACCTGATCTAAACTGGCTCGGTAAAGATTTTCCCTTCCAGTTGTACAAAGCGTGGAGCCGCTTGGTGGAGGATGAAAAGGTGATCCGAAATACCACAACTGCCGATGAGTTTGAACTGGAAGCTCAAATACTTGTTGGAGATGAAACGAAAGTCCTCCACGGTACAGTCGTCGCTTTTAAAAAGGAAAAGCGAGCTGCTAAGTATCCGAAAGTTGGAGAATGATCCGGAGTTAAGCATCATGAAGCAAGTTCCGAAGCGCTTGCAATGTCTCAATCTGAGCCTACTTCTTCTATCGAACCTCCATTCATTCCGACGTATAATCCTGACAGGCCATATCTCTCACCGATAACTGAGTGCAGTTTGGAAGGCGTGTCGGCTCAACTGGGAAGCCAAATTGAGGAAGGAATTTTGAACACTTCTCCTATTCACTCGAACGTAGGAACACTGTCAGAAGACATTACTAATATTTTTTCCTATCTTCATTCAGCCTTGATTCTGCATCACTTGATCCTCTTGCAACCCAAGGAATGCATCACGAGTAGGAGGCACTAATGACGAAAGCTACAACAACAACGGTCGTTGCATCGTCTGGGAAGATGCATGAATGAAATTGCATTTTTTATGAACAAATGATGGAAGCACTTCTCGGCCATCAAAGCAACCCGATCATCAAAATGCATTTCATCATTGATGAAGATGTGGTTATTACGAGCTCCTCGGGCCCAACTAGTACCATGCCAATGAGGATTTGCGTAGGTCAAGCTGAGAAGATAATGGTGGAAATTAAAGCCGAGATAGAGCAGGCTAAGCAAGCTAGTAGTGTTGGTGGCGGCATGGAGGGTCCCGGGCCAGTCCTTATTCCCATTTTTTTCTTCGGGTGGCACCATCATCGATGCCAGCATGCCTCATTCTTCCAATGTTAAGGGTGCCACCGTTCCTCTAGTTCCACACACGTAGCGTATACCGATCCCTTTAAGTTTCAAGGAAGAGATAACTGTTATTCCCTCTGCCAAAGACAAACAGCTAGTGCAGGCTGGGGAGGTAAAGACTCGAAGAGAGGACTGGGTGGCAGTACAAGCGTGTTTACGCCAAAGAAGAGCAAGAAGGAGAAAAATCAAAGGCGTATACTTGCACTTTTCCTTTTTCTTTTTGTAGATAGCTGGAATAGGATCATCTTTTGCTTTTTGCAGGCCGTATATAGTTGCAGGTTCGGTCCCTGCTTATAGGAATTCTTCGAATAAGTTTATTGTACTTATCTTTTTCAAAGAATAGTGGAAATAAACCTTCATTTCGTTTTTCAGCATAACTCTATGTTTATTTGTTTTAAGTATTTCACCACTCGTGTTTCCATTCAATGTAATTGTGAGACTTTAGTTTCTAGGTCGAATTTGAGTCCAGTTGCTAAGTCCTAAAGTCACGGCTTTGGGTCAAAATCAAACGTCAAGTTGAATCCCAACGTTGCGCCGTCTCGGTCAGCGGCTGGTGCTTGAGTTATTCCCCCAGTCTCGAAGAGAACTGAAGTAGTCGGTCGACAATCGTTTTTCGCCTTTGCTAATTTTAGTTTAACTAAGTCGAAAGAAAGTTAAAGTGAAATAAGTTTGAGTGGTCGGACCACTCTCGCTCATCTGCTAGTATTTGCATCCGCACTTTGGGGATTGAACTTTTATGCCGGTGATCGGTCATGCTTGCATATTGCTTGGAATTATATCCACACTCCGGGGATATAAGTTAATTTACATGCACTTAGTCACACCCATTTAGTATTCGGAATTATATCTACACTCCAGGGACATAAGTTAATTTTCGGGCGGTCGATCATGCCCGTTTAATGCTTATACTCTGGTCTGCGCTCTTAGGGAGTCAGTTGATGGGTGGTCAGTTACACCCATCTAACGTTTTGGATTACATCCACACTCCGGGGACATAAGTTGTTTTACGAGTGGTCGGTTGTACCCGTTTAATGTTTATACTCCGGTCTATGCTCTCGAGACCAAAGTTAGTTGGTGGGTGGTCAGTCACACCCATTAGGTGTTTATACTCTAGTCCGTGCTCTCGAGACCAAAGTTAGTTGATGGGCGGTCGGTCACACCCATTTAATGTTTGTACTCCAGTTCGCAATCCAGGAATCTGGAGTTTGCTTGATAGATGGTCAGCCACATCTGTTTAAATATTAAGATCTCGTTCACACTCTAAGAACGAGGAGTTGATCAAGGTTGTGGATGGTCGGATCACGTCCACCTTGATTTGGCAAGCAAAGTCATAGATGGACGAATATATCCTCTTCAAGCTTGGAATAATGAAGACGAGGTCGTGGATGTACGAATCCATCCTCCTCGAGCCTGAATTTTGGAATTTTGTACTTCAACTCGCACTCTGGGAGTTGGAGTTCGTTAGAGGATTGTCATGTTTCAGTCCTTCTTAACTTTATCGTTGCTTCCCCCGAGTTTGTGGTTTCACTTTGCGAGTGACTGGTCAGATCATGATCACTCCCTATTTGAATGAGTCCCACCATATGATAGGACTTAGCTCTTCGTACATCATGACGGTTGCACGATGCATTTTAAGAATTGCTACTCTGGCTTGATGAGTCTGCATTTTATTGCTGAAATAAGAAAGTATGGCAAAGTCAGTTACCTTATTACAAGTTGAAATTCAAAAAATGCATAAATAAAATTCAAAGGAAAAGCAGAATAGAATGAATAAAAGCCAATTATGTGTAATAACAACGGAGACACTGCTATTCCATGCCCTTGGTAAAGTGAGACCGTCAACAGTTGATAGTTTGAATGTGCCGTCTCCAAATCTCCATTCTTATGGTCCTTCACATGTCAGTTTCATGTATGAAGGGACCAGATAAATTCTCTTAAGTATGAATCGCCAACTTCGACGGTTCTGGGTCAGACCTTAGCATTGTATAATCGGGTGACTCTATTGCGATATGCGGCTGCCCTCAAATCAGCCTCTTCGCGCTTCTCATCCAACAAATCCAGAGATTCTGTAAGTAGTATGGCATTCGTCTTTGGATCGTAATAGGTCACATGGTGAGAAGGTACTTCTAGTTCAATAGGAATAATGGCTTCAGAGCCGTATGAAAGTGCAAATGGAGTATGGTCGGCCACGGATTTGTGGGTGGTTCGATATGCCCATAGGGCTATGGGAAGTTCATCGACCCACTTGTCTCCATCCTTCTCCAGTCATTTCTTTAGAATGGACTTGATAACTTTGTTGATAACTTTGACATTCCCATTCGCTTGAGGGTGAGCTACAGCTGAGAACTTCTTCTGGATGCGGTAGCGTTGACAAAAAAATTTAAATTCGACACTATCGAATTGGGTCCCATTATCAGTTAAAATTGTGTGTGGGAGGCCAAAATGATAGATGATGTGTTGCACAACAAATTTGATTACTTTCTTTGTCGTGATAGTAGTAAGGGGTTTGGCTTCCATCCATTTGGTAAAGTAATCGACTGCAACAATGGCATACTTTGTACCCCCTTGCTAAAGGTAAAGACCCTATTATATCAATGCCTCATGTGGAAAACGACCATGGACTGACCATCTGCTTGATTTTGGTAGGCGGGGCTCTTGGAATCCTAGCATGCTTCTGACATCTATCGCATCTCTTGGCTTAAGACAATGCATCTCGATTCACGGTTGGCCAGTAATTTCTATATCTGAGTATCTTTCCTACAAGGGCTTGCCCTCAATGTGGTCACCACACTCTCCTTCATGCACATCATGTAACACTCGTTTGATGTCGTCGTGGGCGATACACTGGAGTAAAGGAACAGAATACTCTCTCCTGTACAGAATTCCATTCTGGATAATAAATCGCGAAGCTTTTCGAAGAACCTGCCTTTTCTTATTTCTGCACTCGGGTAAAGCTCCATGGTCAAGATAGTTTCTGAATGGAGTCATCCACGACTCCTTCTCGGGCATTGCCTCGTGTACCCAGTTTATCTCTATTTGATCGATACTTAGAGGGACAAGTGTCTCAATAGGGATGAGTCCCATTTGTTGTGCTTTGCCAGTGTTAGCTAGTTTTACCAAAGAATTGGCTTTCTGACTATGCTCTCGGGGTATGAAATGAATAGCATAACAGTCAAACTGATTCAACAAGTCCTAAACCCAAGTGAGGTATGTGGCCACTCTCCGGTCTCTTGCTTGATATTCTCCCCGAACCTGGCATACGACCAATTGCGAGTCATAATAAATCTCCACAGCAATAATGCCCAAGTCCCTGGCAAGCCTAAATCCAGCTAGTAAAGCTTTGTACTCGACCTCATTGTTAGTTGCGTCGTAGTCAAACTTTAAAGCATGGCAAATGGATCGGCCTTTAGGGGTTTCGATTACCACTTCAATGCCTAAGTAATGGTCGTTTGATGCACCATCGACGTATAGCTTCCACACATGCTTTGGAGATTCTCTAGCTTCGAGCAAGTCTTCTGTTATGGTGAATTCATCTATGAAGTCCGCCAAAACTTGTCAATGGATGGCTCACCTCGGTGTATAAGTGATATCAAATTGACTCAACTCGATGTTCCACTGGAGCAATCTACCAGACATCTCAGGTCGTGTAAGGATTCGTCGTAACAGCTGGTCGATGTAGACTATGATCGGGTGAGCCAGGAAATATGGACGAAGCTTTCTCAAGGCTACGACAAGACAATGAGCCAACTTTTATAACTTTAGGTAGTTCCTTTCTACCCCTGTCAATCGCTTGCTGATATAATAGACCGGTCGTTGGATCCGATCCTCTTCCCGAATTAGCACAGCACCGTAGCATTGATCGCGTTTGCTGAAAATGCCAGATAGATGTATAATTTTTCGTGATCAAACGGCTTTGAAAAAATGGGAGGCGTCACCGGATGTTGAACTAGTGCTTGGAATTCGCCTTTGCACTCCTCTGTCCATTAGAAATTTCTTTTCCCTTTCTGATCAGATCGAGGAAAGGAATGCACTTGTCTATGGATTTGGAAATAAATCTACTTAAGGCTGCCATCATCCTGTTGAGGCTTTGCACTTGCTTTATGGTTCTGTGAGTTTTAAGATTCTGAATCACTTAGATTTTCTTAGGATTGGCTTCAATTCGTCTGGCATTGACGATGAACCCAAAGAATTTTCCTGATGCAAGTCTGAAATGACACTTTAATGGATTGAGCTTCATTCTGTACCGTCAGAGTATGTTAAACATCGTTTCCAAATCTCCGACATGGTTGATGGATAGTTGCAACTTCACGAGCATATCGTCCACATACACCTCTATGGTATTCCCGATCTGGTTAGCGAACATTCGATTCACGAGCCTTTGATAAGTTATCCCAGCATTCTTAAGTCCGGACGACATTACTTTGTAACAATAGAGTCCCAATTCAATGACGAAGCTAGTATGCTCCTAGTCGGGAAGGTGCATTGAGATTTGATTATAGCCAGAATATGCATCCATGAAAGATTAAAACTCATGTTCAGCTGTTGAATCCACAAGTTGATCAATTCTGGGAAGTGGAAAACTATCTTTGGGGCATGCTTTGTTTAAATCTAGGTAGCCTACACATGTTCGCCGTTTCCCGTTCGATTTTGTGAAAAGCACCCATTCCGGGTATATTGCATTGCGAATAAACCCATTTGACTTGAGTTTATTTACTTCTTCCTTAAGGGCGGCATATCTCTCTGGTTCCATACCATGCTTTTTTTGTTTGATCGGGATGTTCCATGGGTCAATATTTAATGCATGGCTCACGATGTCCAGCGAGATCCCATACATATCCGAGTGAGTCCAAGCAAACACATCAAGGTTTGTCTGAAGAAAATTAACCAGTTCCTGTCTTATCTGGGGGCTGAGTTGAGATCCGACCTTTATCATTCTGGAGTCATCATTGTCGTGGATCGGAACATCGATCGTCAAGTCTGCCGGGGAAGCATGATTGTCTTTGACTTCCTCTTCATCACTATTGTCTCAGGGATCGAGATCATTTAGGAACTGGTTATGGAACCCGGGCCTAGGTCCAGGCATTAGCTGTCAATTATTTGAAAAACGGACGTAAAGAGATTCCTCTATGCCCTTGCCTTTCTCCTTACGCCGCGCATCCCACAACTCAGCAACATAGCTGGCGTGTCCAGCCGCTTGATCACCATGTACTACTCCATCCTCGTAATCAGTGGGGAACTTCAAAGTCAAACACCATCGGGCAATTGCTACCCTAAATTCTACGAGGGCTGGCCGGCCCAAGAAAGCATTATAGGGGGAATGAATGTCTAACACAATAAACTGCAGCATCCGGACTCTCCTGTGATCTCCAATACCCAACTCAACTGGCAACTCCACCATTCCAACTGGAATAGGTTGCACTTCCGTTAAAACCATGTATATGTGACTGACACGATTTTAGATCTTTCGCTTTCATTATCATTTGGTCATAAGCACGATTAAAAAGAATGTTAACAGAGCTTCCACCACCGACCAAGATCCTCTTCATCCAAGCGGGACCTATCTGGGCTGAAATGACTATCAGATCGATATTGGGGGCCTCAACTCTATTAGCATCTTGGTTTCTGAAAACGATGATGTCTATCATCGTTCTCTGTTGTTTCGCCGGGCCCCATTATCAGAATTAATACAACACTTGAAGTCCACATGCCTAATCGAGCTCGCATATAACTCCATTTCCTTCCAGCTCCGATCAGCTGGGTGAGGACCACTCACTGTGTTTATTACCAATCTCCCGCTAGTACACGTAGGTTCTTCGGGCCTAGCTTGTCCTTGACCTTGATTCAGGTTAGATAGGCCTACACCTCCATCCTACGGAGCTTACACAATCGTTCCAACTTCCTCTCTCTAATCAACTTCTCAATGAAGTCATGTAAGTGACGGCACTCATTCGTGTTATGGCCATAACAATCATGGAATCTGTAGAATTTTCCAGTCTTAATTTGTTCTTAGATGATGGTTTCGAAGCTGACTTCTTATATTGTCGGTATTACAAGTTTGAAGGTAAACATTCTCCAGCGATGTGTTTAGGGGAGTGTATTGATCGAACATAGGAGCTCTGGGTCTCGGTCCGCGATTTGGGTCTCTCTTTTTTTGCTGACCTCTGTTACCCTTCGATTGACCTTGTTTGTTCTGGATATTCAATTGTACCTTGCCAGAACTTTCGCCAGTCTGTTTCATAGTAACATTACTCTGAATGGCTTCAATACTGGGCCTCGCATCGTCCTGCTTCCTAGATCATCTAGCGTCTTCTCTCCTCAAAAACTAGGCTACCATAGCATAGAAATGATCCAACGAAGCGGTGGGTTTCCCAGCCAACCAATTGCCAAATTCAGAATCGGGATCGACCCCTTTAGTCAATGCCATCAATATTGAATTATCATTAGGGTTGCTGACCTCTACGCAAGCACCATGGAACCTTTCCAGATAACGCCTTAGAGTCTCTCCTGGAGCTTGTGTAACACTGGACAAGGTGCTGACACCCTTTGGTCTTGTAACATGCATACGAAATTGCTCGACAAACTTTGTAGCTAACTAATCGAAACATGAAATGGATCTGGGTGGTAGACAAGTGAACCACATAGTTGCGATGCCCCCTATGGAAACAGGAAAGCTTATGCACTTAACCATGTCGTCAGCTTCAGCGGCGTTCATGAGCCATTCATACTTTAACATATGCTGGTTAGGATCCGAACTTCCTTCATACACGGGAAAGGTAGGAATCCTGAATTAGTGAGGTGGCTCAGTATAAAGAATGTCACTAGTGAACGGAGTATGACTTCAGGAGATTCCCCAATCGTCATTAGTAGGACCTTAAATTTCTCGGACCATTTGGCGGATCATGGTTGGAATGTCAAGCATCTGGATGTTTGGGGTCAAGCATGGTCGGATTCTATGTCGCGGGGATGATTCGGGTGCCATTGACGGTCCGTTCCTCACCTCCTCGGCTTATGGTCTTCGAGAACGTAGAGTTCATGAGCATGGATGTGTTGACCAAGGGCTGGATCTGGCTTGTTCTGGATCTCAACTTCCAGATCTATAGCGGCAGCAGCTGCATTGTCATGCATGGTGTGATAAGGAAGCACCCCTCCTCAGGAGGAGGGTCCATCTTGGTGCCCTATAGAAGGAACAACCCTGGGTTGTTCGAGATTCACAGAACACTAATGCCTGAAGGCTTCTGCATAATTTCCATCCAACCGACAGCATGTAGATCTGTGGTTGAAGTCAGATGAAGCTGACCTTTCAGTCGAGAAATGTAAGACATGATCCCTCCTAGATCTCCTTCGCATTTCCTCATTTACTGGTTCGCGAGCTCCATGTTGGCATGGATCTGCTGGATGAGCTCTTGACGGCACTAAGTGAGCTCTTGCATGAGGATTTGGAACTTCTCTTTAGTCACATGACCTTGTGGATCTGAAGCTCCAGTGGAAGTCTGGCCGGCGGTAGTCACCTGCGTGGGATTTTTCTGATCCTTTCCTTCTAGATCTGTAGCATTTGAAGCAATTCTGGTAGTATGCACCATGGTAACAATGGTAGTAGATCCAATGAATCAGAGAAAAACAGAGTTTTCTCAGTAAAAGCACCAAAGTACTTATACTAAAATTGGGCGCAAAACTCTTCGGATGTGATTGAAGAGATCAAAATGAAGAAATTAAATGGAAGAAGAGGCTAATCTAATAATCAGACCAATAAAAACATGCAAGAATAGAAAAAGACAAGAAATTATAGTCGTTGGCATTGTAGCCTACGTCCATTTTGAATGTTTTGCTGTTTATTAATGATTGACAACTGATTATAATAGTAAAACACTCTAACACTCAAGTTACAATGGAGGTGTGGTAGAGTAATGGCGTAGCAGAGTCAAAAAGACCTTTTTCTGTAGGCGTAAGGGTGTTATTTATAGGTGTAGGTCTAGAAATATCTCCCTCAAAACATAGAATACCTCTTCTCTCACGTTGGTAGGCCCACCAGATCGATCTGGGGTCATTTGGGATCGATCTGGATAGATCCCAACCATTTTCGTATCGGTTAAATTTCATCCATTTGGACTGCGATCGATCAGAGACATGATTGAGGTAGTAAGCAAGCTCTTAAGAAAATTTCATAGCATTTGGGCTTGTAGATTTTGAGTTATGATCGATCCAAGATTAATTTTGCAAGTATGCTGGTGGCTGTGTATCGATCCTTGTTCGTTTCGATACTCCTTCATATCGATAGGCCGGACATCGATGACGTGGAGCGACGTTCATGTGGAGATCCGCTTTCCATGCCGAGTGACCGTTTCTCTTGGTCTGAACATGATTTCTTCGTATCAATCTAGTATGATTCCTTTCGTATCGATAGTTGGTTGTTGCCTTCGTATTGATGTACCGACTGATCGATAAGAAATGTATGAATGGGGAATCGATAAAAAGAGTGTCAAGAGCCGAGAAAATGAACTCTGGGCGATGCCTGTACTTGATGGATACGAAGGGGATGGATGTGGAGTGTGATGGATATGATGTAAGCATGTCTCATGTGAAACTTGATCGATCTATAACTTGAGCATACGAACTTCGATTAACCTGAAATTTGGAAAATTTCCTTTCATAGCTTTGTTTGTCGTGCCATTGTTAATTGTAGCTCGATCCAGACTCAGAAAAAATTTGCCAGTTTCCATAGTGGACCTATGTATAACCGATCTTTAGGACGGATTGTCTTTGGTTTCTAGTCAAGTTCTTGGTGTCACGGCCTTGCCAATAGGCAGGATAACACTTCGTATGATACTTCTATAGACGAACTAGCTTCTCTACATTCATTAAGACAAGAAAGGACTTTCTCACCTTTATGTGCTTCGTTCTCGAGAAAAAACCTAGATTTTCAGCTAGGTGAATTGAACTTTAACTATCATAATTCGGCACAACTCCATCATAAATGAAGCTCTAATCACACATCAACCACTTCAAGTTGAGTGCCTCCACAGCCGCTTTAACAACAGCTATCAGCTCTGCCTCCATAGTAGAAAAAGAAAATATCCTCTGCAACCTCACTCTCTAACTAATAGTTGTTTCTTCAAGAGTAAACACATAATCTAAGGTCAACTTCCTTCGTTCTCTATCTTTGGCATAGTCAGAATCACAAAATCCAACCAAGATGAAATCTATATCTCTGCCACCAAAAACATATCCATAATCTTCTGTTCCTCTAAGATACCTTAAAATGTACTTTACTGCTTCCTCATGCAGTTTCGTCGGATTAGCCATGTAACGACTAACCAAACCAACCGCCCGTGCAGTATACGGTCCAGTGCAGACCATAGCATTCATTAAACTTCCAAGCGCTCCATATAAGCTTTGTCTTCGTCTAAGATCAGAGAGCGATTCTCTAAAAGCTGAACATGCAAAGGCATAGGAGTATTGATTGCTTTTCCTTCTCCATGCTGAACCGAGCAAGCACTTTATGGATTTATTTTTTCTATGTCAATCTCAAAACCTTTAGCATTCTCTCTCTAGATTTTAATCCCTAAAATCTTTATTATTTCTCCAAGGTCATTCATCTTGCACTCCGCCTTTAGCTTCAATTTTTACCTATCAATTTCAGCTTTGTCCTTGGAAGCAGTTAGCATATCATCCAAATAAAGTGTAAATATATTCATTTACCATCATCCATATGTAAAAATAAATGCAAGTGTCTTTAACACCTTTATCAAAACTAAGAGTAAGAATAAAAGAGTCAATCCTCTTTATACCATTGTCAAGACGACTGATTCAAATCATATAGAGATTTCTTCAGTTTGCAAACCCATTCCTTCTTCCCATCCTATACAAATTCTTTTGGCCGCTTCATGTTGATGGTCTTCTCTAAGTCTCCATGCAAGAAAGCGGTCTTCACATTAAGTTGCTCCACTTTAAGTCAAGATTAACAACAATGGCAAACAAAATCTAAATGGAGGTATGTCTCACTAGAGGAGAAAACACCCCATCATACCCCATGCCCTTTATTTTTTTAAATCCCTTTGCAACAAGTCTAGCTTGTATCTTCCATTGTCCTTTACCTTGAACACCCACTTGCAACCTATGGCTTGGCATCCTTGAGGAGGTGGTACCAAATCCTAAGTCTTGTTCTTCTTTTACGACTCTAACCCCTCTTCCATAATGCAAATATAATTTGAGCTATCACTTGACTTCATGGATTCTCTAAGGTCAAATGGCTCATCATGAATCACATGTAAGGTATAGTGAAACTGATCATCAATGTTGAGATTTGCAAAATCCAATCTCCATACGTCTAGGGTGGCCTAATGGTCCTACGACTGGCTTGAGTAGGTACAACATCGCCTAAACTCCATTCAACTCCACCTTGAACTGAACTTCCTCTAGCTTCATGCACATCACCAACGCTGCTAGAAGGAACCCGTGAATTACTCTATGATGTCTCATCAACTACGTCTTCACCCCATCATACCCCATGCCCTTTATTTTTTTAAATCCCTTTGCAACAAGTCTAGCTTGTATCTTCCATTGTCCTTTACCTTGAACACCCACTTGCAACCTATGGCTTGGCATCCTTGAGGAGGTGGTACCAAATCCCAAGTCTTGTTCTTCTTTTACGACTCTAACCCCTCTTCCATAATGCAAATATAATTCAAGCTATCACTTGACTTCATGGATTCTCTAAGGTCAAATGGCTCATCATGAATCACATGTAAGGTATAGTGAAACTGATCATCAATGTTGAGATTTGCAAAATCCAATCTCCATACGTCTAGGGTGGCCTAATGGTCCTACGACTGGCTTGAGTAGGTACAACATCGCCTAAACTCCATTCAACTCCACCTTGAACTGAACTTCCTCTAGCTTCATGCACATCACCAACGCTGCTAGAAGGAACCCGTGAATTACTCTATGATGTCTCATCAACTACGTCTTCACTTCTTCCAACAGTAGCTACAACCAATTACTAGACTGAAATATGGGAGTTACTTCCATCTCCTTAGGCCTTTCAAAATCTATTGATGTGGTAGGTAACTCTTCGTTAGGCTTGAACATTACAGACTCATCAAATGTAACATGTTTGGAATGTACAATCTTCCTATTAGTAGGGTTCCAAATACGATACCTTTTGACTCCATCCGTGTATCCCATAAATATGTCTTTATATACTCTAGCCTCCAAATTATCATCACATGAATGGTGCACATACAAAAGATAACAAAAAATACAAAAATAACCAAGATACACCGCTTTACCTCTCCACTTTTCTTTTGGAATCTTCCCATCTATGGTTGAGAATGGAATTTGATTTATAATATGCGCTGCAGTCGACAGAGCTTTATCCCAAAAGCCCTTGAATAAGCCCGTAGTCAATCTTAAGTGACGGGCTTTCTCAAGTGAAATCTGATTCATCCTCTCAACAACTCCATTAGATTATGGATCATCAGGTATAGTGAAATGCCTTCGAATACCATGTTTCTTATAGAAATCAAGGAACTCCCTAAAGATAAACTCACTTCCTTTATTAGACCTAAGCACCTTTAACTTGCAACTAGATTGGTTTTCAACTAACGCCTTCCAAGCTTTAATTTCTCAAAACTTTCTGATTTGTTCTTCATCATATACACTCAAACTTCCCTAGAAAAGTCATCAATAAAGGAAATAAAATACTTTTCTCCCCTATTCGAAGTGGTAGCTACTGGTCCCCAAACATCTATATGTACATAAGCAAGTACTCTCTTTGATCTATGAAGTATAACTCCAAAGATACATTGTCTTCTTTCCCAACACACACTCTTGGTAGAAATCTAACTTGTCGAAACTTTTTCCTTTAATCATCTTTCATCTACAAAGCAACTTCAAACCGTTCTTCGAAACATGACCCAATCTAAGATGCCAAAGTTAAGTGGCTTCCAAAGCACGAGAACTATCTACTCCAACATAAGACTCTCTAAGCACGGTGATTCCTTTCAGTAGATATAGATTTTGGACCATGTCACCCTTCATCAAAACCATTGCACTTCACAAAAACTTTAAACTAACCTTCTCTACAATCACCATGCATCCTATGGATGCCAACTAACCTAAAGAGATCAATGACTTCTGAAGACCTTAAACATAGCAGGCACATGTCAAAGTACAAACTACTCTGTCAAATATGTGAATATGTACTATACTCTCTCACATGGCTCTACAACAAGCATCATTTACCTTAAAAATTGCACTTCCCTCCTTTCCAACAAAAGTGCTGAAGTAATCCCTATTTGGCTTTATGTGGATTGAAATCCCTTAATCAAGCACCCAATGGTTTGATACATCCGATGCGGCTGTAGTTAACAGATCATCAAATACAACCTTCTCCACTGCAATCGATGAAGATCCATCCTTTCTTCCTCTGTCGTCGAATAGACCCTGACTACTACTACCTTCTTTGTCTTCATTCATCTCCTTCATCTAATCTCTCAAGTCTTTAGATAAAAGACCCAATTTCACATCATCTACAGTCAATATGTCTCTTCCATATATCAAACTATTAGCAAAACCTATGTAACACTCCGAATGGGAACACAAAAATTGATCGCCTTTTTCTCTTCATTCACCTTCAAATCAACAGTCTTCATCTTCGTCAAAAGATCATCGAAGAAACCAAGATGCACCTTCAATGAAGAAGCCTCTCTCATCTTCGTAGCAAAAATTTCTTTAGCAAAATCAGATGGTTTACGAGCAAATTCTTCAGGAAGAGGTTCTCCGGCTTGATCCAAATTCCTCTACAGTTGTTTCACTACTAACCTTTGAGATAACATTCTCTTCCATAGTCAAAATGGGAATAGTAAAAGCCCATTCTTTCATTTCCTCCTCCGTGACTGAAATATCAATGACCAACTTCTCAGTGTCAAACACCACCTGATGAACCCTATTCCTTAACGTTCATCCTTCGTTGCCACTTCTCGAAGTCATTATCCTCATTCCACTCTCCATTCCCAATTAAGATCCTAATGCCACATGAGAATCTCTAACATAGGATCTTGCTTCAACTTTGGTACCTTCATCTTCTACCATACTACCTAACACCTTTCATTAATAACTAAATTATTCTGTTATAAGACTGTTGCGAAAATTTTGGATTGACTCCCAAACATAGGAAAATAATATGATCATGTTGATTGTTAGGTATAATAAGTAAAAAAAATAATGAAAATTAGAAATTTTTTGAAATTAATATTTTGATTAATAATCTAATAAAGTTAATTAACAAATAATAAAATATATATGCTTGTGTATATAACTATAAATGTTACAATATACATATTCAATTAAAATGTTTAATTAAATAACATAAAATTAATTAAAATATTATTTAATTAAATTAATTAAATAAGGTTTAATTAATGTAGTGTACATAAGATTGTTATATACGTTAATTAAATTATAAAAGTCATATAATAAAAAAACTTACATAATATAAATATATAAAAAAGTGGAACGATAAGAAAACCTAATTAGACTTAAGGAATAAATACATATGTATAGTATATATATTGTGATTTCAAATATGCCCGATACTTTATTCACGAGGGTTTTCATAAGAAATATATTATTCCATAAGTCGACATCACTCGATTATATATAGTAAAGACTATGAATCTTTAATATAATTATTTTCCTCTACCATTTATATATTAATAAATTATTTACATACTCTTTGGTTTTTGAGAAAATTCAAGCTAGGGGTGTTATATGTAGTATGATTAATATATACACTAGGCGAGGTAAGATAACTATAAGTATTTATTGAGCAAATTCAAGATAAATATATTATACTTAGGCAGTTGCAAAATGGTAGATACAAGTGAACAATCCCTTTCATTTTGTTGAGCAAACTCAAGGTCGAAATAAGATTAGAACATGGAACCATGGGTTAGGATTTGTATATGATACAATCGATAAGGGATTATCCATCACTTATGGGGTTAAGACTTATTGAGCAAACTCTTGGTCAGAATCCCAAGATAAACAAGTCCAAACGCCCACTAGAGAACTCGAATGACTTCTATGTTTCATTTTAAGGGTTAGAGAAACATAAAAGACTAGTGGAAGTCTTATTAGCAAAATGAAACGGTAATATTTAACCTTTCTAATGTTGTAAGAACATTTATTGTGTATAGATTAAAATAATCTATATCGATAAATTTTTGCAACTGATAAAATTGATAAAATGTTTATTAATTACAAAGGAACTGAATTAAATATTGACAAAGAAATATTAAATATACTTACCTCAGATCCTTTGGCATGTTCTCATTTAAATACCCATGCAAGCGTCTAATTTTATAACTAATAAATACAGTCATAATGGGTCACTTACATGTTTATTTGCCTAAGACTCTATATTGTCTTTTGAGTTTTGAACTCATAAGCAATACAAGAAAATGGATATTTGATCCATATTGCAAGGTTGTATGGTGAAAAGTCATTGTTCGTAATGTGCAAAACTTCAATAAAACTGGTTAGTTAGGAATAAGCAAATAGATTATAGTGCAAGAACATATATTCAATCTGATTGATCATAGTAAGGAATTCCTTTGAATGGTTTAACCATTTTGGATAGGAAAGAAAATGTAACTTAAGGTATAGTTGAGATTAAGAGAGTGAATGGTTACTTATGCTTCATAAGGAAACTTCAAGAACAAGAATTGTAAAATAATAATTGATGCTTAACGTTGGAATGAGAAATATGATCTTTATTCCAAAATGTATAATTTATATAAATAAGTTCTGTGAAATCTAACATTTAAGTTCAAACTAATTGATCTAAATCTCTCGACTGTAAAATGGTTATAGTAGATGGAAAAAATAACCTATATTAGTGGTTGAATGGACCTCTATATTTCATACGTTATTATAGTAATGGTAGAAATAGTAGAAGAATACCATATAACACTTATTGGTCGCATCAAGTTATGAAATTTATTTTTGTAAATCATACCAAACTTTATTTATGAAATAGTAATTGTTTTCATTATCAACTAAAAAATAGACATAGTTTTATTTAAAATATGAATATTATGAATATCTATTATAAAATTAAAATATAATAGTGGTATTTTTTATGCATTGGAAAATATAGAAGTATCTAAATTTATCTGTAGTTTTTTTGAAATTATGAACTAAGCCACAGTTTTGAGAAATATTTTATGGTTATATGAATCATATGGTACTAGTAAATTATATCTTTTGACAATTAAGGGCAAGACACCCATTCAGTGGGATCATTATAAGAGTTGATGAACTCTATGGATTGATACATATAGATGTACGCAATCAAAATTTCCAAAACGATTGCACATACTTTGTTGTATTCACCGATGAGTTATCATAAACATGTACATGTGTATATGATACATTAAACATGTTAATGATGAGTTCATACAATATAGAACAGAAGTAAATAAAATAATATGCAATAGAAATAAAATGATTTGATTTGATCGATTAGATGATTTTATTAGAAAAAGTACTAAACTTACCTAAAAATGAATAAAGGTTCAATCTCAAAAGTCAATCCTCCCTATGGTAAATAATAATGTCTCAATAAGGTGCAATTGAACTTCGTTGGACAAAGTACGATTAATTATGAGTGAAATTGGGTTAACTTCTTTCTAGAAGGTCGTGGACTTAAGTAGTACACATGGTTAAAATTACTTTCATCTAAACAATGGTTTACAAAATCATGCAAGATAAAGGTTTATAAGAAACCCAACATATCCTGGGCCAAGGAGTTAGTAGGTTGTGCGAGTCGAAAGACAACACACGATAATTTTACGTGAGGGTTCTTGTATGAATCATCCAAAAGAGTTTGGGAATGATCATCATTAGATGACCAATTTATGTTTTGAACATAATTACCGTATTATGTATTGTAATTCATAGAATAATTATGAATACGTGTTCAATTAACTAAGAAACAATTGTTGTTTCAAGAAATACCAACTTCATAGCGAAGGAAATTCTTCAAGAATTATTGGTAGTGAAACGGTTGTGATGGGGCAAGAGATTATTTCTATGCCTTCTTTAGTGAAGATGACGGTGCTTGGGTGCTTTAGATGCTCAGTGTTCTATGAATAAACCTAGCTAGCCAGCCGAACACACTTCTATCTGGTATTGGGACTATGCCTTGCAGTTTATTTCTGCCACATGCTGGTTTTCACAGATGTTCACAATGTTGGTGATAACTGTGAAAATGTTGTTGGGTGGCTGGGTTGAGCCGGTTGGTTGTTGTAAGTCATTCTTTGAACGATCTAGTGCTGAACGTATTCTACAAGCACTCCTTCCCAGATTGGGACTTTCTATTTCAACCTTTAGTATATGACACTCTTTAGTGGAGTGGTCATTGATCTGATTGAAATCATAGTACTTTTAGTTACCGCAAGGTTCCTCCTTTCTCCCTGTCCTTATGGTGGACGGTCGGTCCATGGCTGTAAGATATATGGATTCTTTATCTCGAGTCAAGGTGTTATAGTGAGATTACCTTGGCTTGTCTCGGATGCCATCATCTGCATGCCTTTCATTATTGTTTTGTCAACCATTACTTCGATTGGAGATCAAGGCAGAAAGCCCGGAGAGATGGTTACCAGGATTGAAGATCGATTATATTTGAAACTATGGACTATAGTTGAATGGATTCGGATGGACAACACTCATAAAACGGCTAATGGATTCGGATGGACAACACTTATAAAATGGCTAAGTATGGAACTAGCACTCCCCTAAGGAGAAGGATTGGAATATTCGCTCTATAAAAAGGGATCGGAACAAAGAGATCGAATTAAACAGAATGCATACAACACAACTCAATGATGATTGCTCCATAACTCAACAACCACTAGGAGGATTGAAGTAAAACTTTAGGAACAAGAAGGAACCCTAGAGAGTCTACCCTAGGGAGAGCAAGTTAGAGGAATCGACCTTCTTCCCTCCATAGGTATCGACTATAATAAGCTTTCGCACCATATTGCAATAAAGATCGATTAATAAATCAAAATCTACAGATCCAATTTATATGAAACTAGGAGGACAAGTATATTATGGCATAGGGGACCCACCTTAGGGATTGCACCCTATAAGTCGGCAAAATTAAGGATCGACCTCAATCCTTATTTTAGAGAGCGATTAGTCCAAGGTCGTTTGGGCCGGGTCGTTTGGGCCTAGAGATTGTTCTGATGAAATTTCAATTAGATCCGTATAAGTTTTCTCCTATAAATACAATAGGCATGACATCAAAAAGGGATCTTCTTTATACTTCATTCTATCTTCTACCTAGACTATACACTGCCATTTTTATTATGGGACTTGATGAATTTGTAACAATAACAACAGCTTAAAAGAATAAAAGGAAAATCATTGGAGTGGGCGTAGGCCGAATTTAGCCGAAACACTATAATCTACGTCTCTCTTTACTTGCTTTCTATTTTAATTTTATTATTCTTAAATTAATATTCTCTATATTATAGTATCTGAGATCTATGACTGGATATCGGTACTTTCACATAATTATGTGTTGGTGGCCATTTTTGACGCCAACATTTTGGTGCTTTCACAAAGAAAGCTAGCATCCATGGATTTAGAATTTTGATTCAAAGTTTGGAAAAGATCTAGAGCTTAGATTTGGAGCAATGCTGAGACAATCAACAAGGAGAGTGCTACCCAAAAGGAGCCACCATAGAGGGAGTCATAAGGCGACCTCAGGATCTGGAGCTAATCAAGTATCTACCTACATCACCGGAGATGAAATGGAAATGATGATGGATGCTATCAGGAAAAGGATGCAAAAAAGACATGAGGAGATGATGTAGAATTTACTCCGATAGATTGGACAAGCTAGAGCATAGAACTAAGGGAATATAGTAGCAGGATCTAATGATAACTTAGATCAAGGAGTTGAAGCAGCATGAATCACTAGAAATCGGAACCGAGAATATGGAGATGGAGCTATTGGACAAAAGAATAGAACAGAGTAGCCAAAGGCAGTCCTCGGTCAACATGGAGGCATGCCTTTAGGTCTAGTTGGTCGTGATGCTGGAGGACCTACGGTCGATCCCTTGGAGCTTGGTGCGAATCAAAATTTGGATGCTCGTTCAAAGGAGTACATTTCGAAATTCCCTCATGGACTCGAGGGCAGTTTGGAAATGATGATAGGAGACTACCGCTTGAAGACAATGACAGGTTTGCAAAGATGATCGGGAGAGCTATGTATGGAGGATTGGTGAATAGGGATATCAAGGAGATAAATATATGTCCATTCACTCCTAATATCAGGAATGCTAGGAATCCACTGTAGTTTAAACTACCAACGCTGGAAGTATATGACGGAAAGTCAGACCCAACTATGCATATGATGAGATATATATGACACATGGAAGAACCTAGGGCATCATAAGAAGTCATGGCATGATGCTTTCCCATGCATCTAACAGATATAGTTGCACCATGGTTTAGGTAGTTAAAGAGCGATTCTATTGGCACATGGACAGAATTGATCAAATGATTTATAAGGAAGTTCAGGATTCACATGTCAAGATCCAAAAATTTATTGAGTAACACTAAAACAGAAGACCGGAGAGTCTCTAAGGAGTTTTGTAACACAATTTAATGCTACGGCGGCATCGGCGGATCAGCCAGATCCATCCACGGTTTTGATGACAGTTGTATCAGGAATTACATATGACATGGATTTAAAGGATTCATTGGCGCGGGATCTACCAATGGATCTCGAGAAGTTTTATCACGAAGCAGAAAGGTTCTTGCTGCAAAAAGACACATGAGCCGATAAACTGAAAGAGAACACTGTGGAAAGAGATGCAAACAAGAATAATAAAGGCAAATGGAAACTGGATAATGGATACGATGGGACGAAAGGCAATGGAAAGAGCAGGAGCAAAAGTTCACCTCCTGCTCGGATTTGATGGAAATACTAGAATGGATTTATCTGGATATTAGGGGGCAACTCCCTTATCAAAACCGACAAGGAGTAGTCCCATGGAGCGGGAGTATATGTCTGGAAAATACCGCCCGTTCCATGATCGAACGGGTACATTAAGAATGAATGTAGGCATTTAAAGGATATGATTGAGGAGTATGTTAGGAACGGCAAACTGCCGCAGTACATGAGGGATCGAACAACGTTGGTGGAATAGAAGCAGCCACCGTCCACATCAAATGGAAGCAGAAATGGCCCTGGATCTGGGTTACGGATCGTTATCAAGTGATCGTGATGGTAAGGGCCGAGTTTAGGACTTAGCCTCTGGCCATAATAATAATAATAAACTCAATAATAAATCGGCTAAGTTACTTATACATGTACGGGATCGAGGACGGTCCCTAGGCATGCTCTGAGATGATGATGAACCGTCATGCCCAGAGATGCACCCTTTGGCTTTTTAGTTTTTTGAAGTTTTGGACGTACGAACTCTTATTTATTAGGTTAGTTACGATCCGCATTGCTACATAAATAAACTAGGATGCGATTATTGTCCTGATCGAAGTGATGGGACGGTAACCGCAAGGTGCGAGTCCCTTCGTCGAAGTGCGACAAAATGGAGTCGTACATGGATTAATTCCTTGATTGGAGAGTCGAGTCCCGAGAATAAAATCCAACAGGACATCAGGTATGAATTATGTGTAGAAAGGAGTAGGTTGCTCCACCAAAAAGCGAGGATCGGCCTACTCAGGTCATTAATTATGGATTACGCTCGGCAAGGGTCTGGAAAGAACACTATCGACCTTGGACTTATGCGAAGACACCCTTATTGTCTAGGGACACTGAACTGGAGTGCAGGAAATAATGTCGCTTTACCGAAGAGCAACACGATCGGCTTACCCTGACGCGAAGTATGGTTTGTGCTCGGCAAGGACCAGAGAGGTCATGGATTTGGATATTAGCTTCAAACAACTATGGATTTATATATGGACCCGTAGCGGTCATGGACTTGGATATGGCCCCGAAATGGTCCCAAATTTGGCTAATGGCCTGGTGAGCTTGAGGATTGGGATAAAAAGATCCGAAGAGATCGTGAATTTGCAATGGATATGGAATTGGATATCGACTCAGAATGATCATGGATTTCACTAACGATTCAGAGATATAGTGGATTCGGGTTGGATAATATGAATATTGATGGATTATGGACTTCGAATTTTGGATTTATGGCAATTCAAAACACACCTTTTTATTACAAGGCATGTTTTGGAAGGCAATGTATTAACCCACCTTTTGCCAAGGAAATACACAGGCATATTTAACCCAATAGAATTCATGATCCTAAAGCAAAAATTCCAGAGAGATGGTTAACAGGATTGGAGATCGATTATATTTGAAACTATATACTATAGTTGAATGGATTTGGATGGACTTCATTCAAAAAATGGCTAAGTATGGAACTAGCACTCCCCTAGCAGAGAGGTCGGATCAGAAAATTCACTCTACAAAAAGGGATCGGAATAAAGGATTCGGAATAGAGGGATCAGATTAAGCACGATGCATACAACACAACTCAATGATGATCGCTCCGTAACTCAGCAACCACAAAGCGGATTGAAGTGAAACTTTGGAAACAAGATGAAAGGACCAGGGAGTCTGAAAGTGACTGTGCTATAGGATCGAAATGGCCAACAGTTGTAAACAATGTAAATGTAGTGTTAGTGCGATATAAACTAAGTTATCCACCGATGTGGAAAATGAGTATAAAAAGTAAACAGTAAAGTAAATGATATCAGAGATTTTTATACTGGTTCGAACTTTCATTCTACGTTCAGTCCTAGAATCCTTCTGAAATTTAATAATCAACCCTCTCTTAACCGAAGGAATAGGTATTACACCGCATGAGCAACCGAATAGGACTTCTACTGCCTAGACAACTAAATAGGACTTCTACCTCCTGAGCAACCGAACGGGACTTCCAAATACAAATAGTAAAGTTGTTTCTAATTGAGTATGCTCTTGGATAGCATTGATAAGTCAATAATATACACCCTTCCTATAATCTTCTCCTCAAGAGTAATGTATATGATTTTACGTGTATAAAGAATAGGAAGATTAGAATTGCTTATATGATAGGGAAGTGAGATTGTAAGCAATGAATTTATGAACTTATGTAAGCAATATATTTGAAGAATGTTATTCATGCTAGACCAAAAGGGATAAGAAAATTGAGTTAATTGATAAATGAAACTCAGCTGTGTTTAAAATATACAATGATTTGAAATCACTGGTGAAGAGATCTCTACGAACAGCAATGGCTGCAACCTTTGGGTAGGAAGAAAACCATTCAGAAAAGAAGTGTCTTTTCATTAAAAAATGACAGTTGCGGGCTTCAGTCGACTGAATTTAAACGTGCATAATTTTTTTTGCACAAAGTCAGTCGACTGACCTAAGCAGTTCAGTCGACCGTCTACTGCATATTAAGTTTTTTTCAAATAGCATCAGTCGACTGACATATAGTATTCAGTCGACTGAATACTGTTTTTCCAGTGCACTTAAAACCTTGTGTGTGTATATGAAAGTTTTGTAAAATGTATGCTAGTTTTGTAAATGAATTTGTGAGTGATGAGCTTTGAGGATATATTTTAACAAATTTCTATACTATACTCTATACTTATTGACTCTAGTTACATTAATATCTATATGAATCATATTTGAGTCAATGAGTCCGATAGTCGTAGATTCATGAACTTTTGTCTCCTATCAGCATTCTAAACCTTATGATCCAACATTCCCTCCCCTGAGTATATGCTTGCAACTTTGATATTGTGTTCTCTCCCTGAATCTATGCTATATTTCCCACAAATAATTTATGTTTTTCTCCCTTTTATCATCGACAAAAATAAGAGTACTCAAGGTATAGGATAGTTAAGTACGAGTAATATGACACAGGAATACACATATATATAAAATTAAGACTTAGCACATAACATAGAACAGTCACATCATCCGAGAACAATAGTACAACATGATATACATAGAAAACATAGAGTTTCAGACAATTACACAATACCACAAGACACAAATACCAAATTGTCAAAAAAAAAGTTTTAACATGAGATGTAGTTACGTGAAAGGAGGTACAAGATGGTTGGGAGCATGTGATTGCTTCCTAGATATTGTTGAGGAAGGACTTAATATGATTAAGCTTCTTATTAACTTTAGTGACATTTTTATGGACTCTAGAAGCAGTCGATTCAACCCAAGATAGACGATTATCAAGAAGTCTTTGATTACGAGCAATGATACTCACGACTTTGTGGGGCCGAGCTTGAGGGTCGATTTCTTGAATATCGTAGACTTCTCAAGTAGGTCGAGGAGGTTGGGATGATGAAGAGGCTTTCATCTATGGAGTTTGTTGAAGAGCTTGTTGGGAGGATGGTTAAGCTTGACCCGTGGCTTGGTTTTTAAGCCAATGTTCGTAAGTAATTATGGTGTGGTCAAGATATTGCTTCGGTAGGTTCATCAGGCTAAGAGTTTTAGTATTCAAGGAAACTATGGTCGAACATTCAGAATCGACAAAAGGAACCTCGAAATGCTTGAGAATGCGCATGATGTGAGTGCTATAGTAGATCATCCTCATTCGACCTTGGTTAAAAGTTTGGTACTCATCTACAATGACCTTCGCCCAGTTAACTCGTCTATTTCCCCAAATGGCATAAAAGGATTGGAAATCTCATCAGTAGACCTTCTCATAGCTTTCGGTGCAAGGATTGATGGTGTGTGTAAGCACTTTATGCATTACGCGAGCTTTTGGCCTTACTGCTTCTGCTTTTAACTCCGTCAAGCCTTCCAAGAGAAACAAATGACTAACATGATCACGAGTATCCATATTAACGAGAATTTCAGCTAATTTGTCACCTTTATTTGGACATTGTAGAATCCATGCAAGTTGTTGTAGTGGAAGAAAAATCATTTTACAACATACCACCATCCGAATGTAGTCATCCGGGTTTGTAATTGTGTGGTGGTCCAGATTTAAATTGGCGTAGAAAAGTTTAACAAGAAGGTGATTAATCTTGTTGTTATTTGCCGCAAAATCAATGATTTGCTCCAATCCGCTTTGGCGAGCCAAGTCTTGAATGGCATATGAAGAAAAATCAGGGAATTAAATAAAAGAATCTTCAAAAATCTTGCAGCTTTACATCTTTTCAAAGCGTTGCGCCACCTTGTTATTGTGTAGCCATGCTCTTATTTGTGAATCTAAAGAACTTGCTATGGCTTGAGAATGTCGAGGTCTTTTAGGAGCCATTTGTAGAACTAGGGTTTTGGTGATGAAGTGGGAGGTTGTGAATTGGAAAAGTATGGACTAATAGATGGAAGAATTGTAGAATTTCTGAGCGAATTTGAAGTGGAGAAAAGTTTTAATGAAAGAAGGTTAAAAAAATTGAAGGTAAAAAGTGAATTTGATAAAGGTAAATAGTATATTTGAAGAGGCTGGAAGAGGGTAAAAGCCGGGTACCCAGTATCAGTCGATTGATTTTGAATATTGAAACCAAATTTAAAGGAGTCAGTCGACTGAATACAGGGGTTCAGTAGACTAAACTCATCCCGGGTTTTTTATGTTCAAATAAGACATATTCAGGCGACCGTTTTATGTAATTAGTCGACTGACTGCAGAGGGCAAACTTTTGAAAATTTCAATGGTCAGTCGATTGAATACAGATGTTTAATCGACTGAACCTGTCCTGAAAGTTTTCCATGTAAATTATGCCAATTCAGTCGATTGTGTGGTTGCATCAGTCGACTGACTTCGGGTTCAAAATTATACTAGAATGTTGTTTCAGTCGACTAAGTTCCTTAGTTTAGTCGACTGAATCAGAGGAATTTACAGGTAGACAGTTCTCTAGGCAAATGCAGCAAGTTTTGTTTTCAGCATAGAAGTTTAGGTTTATAACAAGGTTTAAAACAAGAAATATATTATTTAAAACAAAATATAAATATAGTATGCTATAAATTCATAAACATAAGAACACGAATTAAGTAGATTTTAAGGAAGAGGAAGGAGTGTGGTAATCTTTCGGTTCCACCTTCATATTCTTTTGCAGAGGTCGTAGTGGTGACCAGCCTTGTCCACGTTCACAAGAATTCGAAGAAACCGGTGGACGATGAGGTGATGGTTCCCACGAATTACGATGTGAAGGAATCGTTGGTTGATAAACCATATTATGTGAGGACGAACCACAGAATTTAAGAGCCACTTGTTTAAGGAAGCTTAGCTGCTTTGCATTCACCTTCTGCTCGTAGTATAGTTCTCGTTGTAACTCGAGAGCCTTCCATTGATAGTGATGGACGTTGTATATCTTTTCTTTGGTATACGGAGAACCAAAAATAGAGAACGTTTAGCTCTTTTGACAGGAGTGGTATAACCAGTGTGAATGTTGGACGGTGGAACAACAGGTATGGGCTTGTATATGGGAGTCGGTGTTGGAAGATTCACCGACTCTGAGCTAATGGAGGTATAAGAAAGTGAGGATGAGACAGTGTTGTTTTCTGAAGACATATTGATTAAACAATTTGAATTTTTTTAAAAAGAAGTAGAACTTTATTGTTTTTTTGTAAATATGGTGATAAGATAGTGAAAAAGACAGGCTTTCATAAGAGAAAGATTTGTAAAATAGACAAAAACAAAGAGTGGATTTCAAATGTTTTAAATATAAGCCTTTTAATTTTTTTTAAAAGAATTTTAATTTCCTAAGAATGAATGGATTAGAGTGAATAAGAAAAATAACCACAGAATATGCAAAAAATTAACTAAATCTATTTTTAGTTAAAAATTAGGAGT
Organism: Allium cepa; assembly: GCA_030765085.1. Taxonomy (NCBI): domain Eukaryota; kingdom Viridiplantae; phylum Streptophyta; class Magnoliopsida; order Asparagales; family Amaryllidaceae; genus Allium; species Allium cepa. The sequence continues at coordinate 947,722,291 of CM060934.1, read as the reverse complement.
GCAAAGTAATTATCAAAATGACATACTTTAAAGTGAATGAATTGAACTGTATTAAAAAGTATAACTTTTGTAAAAATAGAAATTATAAATCTTTTAAAGACATATTTTCTAATTCTCTTCTAAGCTTAATAAAAGTTTTTTAGTCAAAGGTTTGGTAAATATATCAAACCAGTTGATTTTCAGAGGATACAAATTCCAATCTGACTAAATCCTCAATATTATCACGAAGAAAATGATGAAGTATGTCGATATGTTTAGTTCGTGAATGATTGATAAAATTATAGCACTTGTTTTATTACAGTAAATAGTAGATTTAGATAAGTTCATACCAAAATCTTTAAGCGTTTTTTGCATGTAAATAACTTGAGCACATGCTAAAGCAGCATAAATATATTATGCTTCTCAAGTCGAAAGTAAAACACAATTTTGTTTCTTGCTAAACTAGGAGACTAAGGATATTCCAATGAAGTGACAAGTCCCGCTTGTACTCTTACGATCCGTCCGACATCCTCCAAAATCAAGTTGCTATATGAAACTAACTCGAAAGGACATTCTTTCGAATAGAAGAGTCCAAAATCTTTGATTTTTCTTAGATAACGCAATATTTATTTCACTGCTCGCATATGTGGTTCTTTAGGATTTTCTTGAAATCGAGAATATAAATAAACACTCATCATTATGTCAGCTCTACTAGCAGTAAGATAAAGTAATGATCCAATTATGCTTTGATATAATTTTTGATAAACACTTTACCATTTTTCATCTCTATCGAGATGTATTGTTGTACTCATTTGAGTTGGTTTGGCAGAAGTATTTTCCATATCGAAGCGTTTAATTAAATTATTACAAAAATTTTCTTGATTAATAAAAATAATATTTTCTAATTGTTTAATTTGTTAACCAAGAAAATAATATAATTCTCCCGTATGTGACATTTCTAATTCTTTGGTCATTATTGTGGAAAATTCCTGACATAAATTTTCATTTATAGAACCAAAAATAATATCATCTACATAAATTTGAATAGTTAAAATATCATTTTTAGTTCTTTTAATAAAAAGTGTTTGATCAACCAAAATCTATTAGATAGCTGTCAAGATGTTCATACCAAGCACGGGTGGCTTGTTTTAGACCGTATAAGGCTTTCTTAAGTTTATAGACGTGGTCAGGAAGTTTTCATGTGTGAATAGAGGACGTTGTTCAACATAAACAGTCTCTTTTATATAACCATTTAAAAAAAGCACTTTTAACGTCCATTTGATAAAGTTTGAAATTATGAAAACATGCAGAGGCCAATAAGATTCTTATTGCTTCAAGTCGTGCGACTGGAGCAAATGTTTATTCATAGTCAATTCCTTCTTCTTGATTATATCATTGTAGTTATATTACCTTGTTCATCTACTTTATTTTTGAAGACCCATTTAGTACCAATGACTGATTGATTACTTGGTCTAGGAACTATTTCCCAAACTTTGCTTCATTCGAATTGGTTTGCCTCTCCTTCCATAGCAATAATCCAATAGTCATCAGTAGAGGCTTCTTTTAATTCTTAGGTCCAATAATCGAAAGAAATTCTACATGGCCCATTTGATTGAGTTGATTTCTAGTTCCAACATGTGAATCAATTTCTCCTATGACATTTTCTACTGGGTGATCTCATAAAATCCTAGGAGGAGATCTTAATTCATTTTCATTATGAATAATGTTTTCATCTTCTTCAAAATTATAAACAATGTTTTCACCATCTTCAGAACTATTTGAGAAACCATTTTTGTGATTGTGTTAGGTATTATTTCATCATCCTCAAAGTTTTTATTAAGCTTGAAAGTTTCATCGAATGAAACATGAAGAGTGAAACATGAACTTCGATTGAATTCTTTTACTGAAAATTCGATAAGTTTTGCTTCGTTCCGAATATCCTACGAAGATTCCTTCATCAGATTTTGGATTGAATTTTCCAAACCGATCTTTTGTGTTTAAAATAAAACATTTTGAACCAACAGTTTTAAAATAAGAAATATTTGGTTTTCTTTGATGAAAAAGTTCATATGGAGTATGTTTTGTTAGAGATCAAATGGAAACACGATTTAGAACATAGCAAGTAGTTGCTACAGTTCTACCCGAAAATGTTTTGGTAATCTGCTTCCATTTAATAAAGTTCTTGCACATTCTTATAATGCTATATTTTTTCTTTCTACAACTCCATTTTGTTGCAGTGTTCTAGGAAAAGAAAAATTATGGTAAATTCCCTTTTTATTATAAAATGTTCAAAAGCTTCATTTTTAAATTCACCTCCATGATCACTTCTAATATTTTTTTGTTTTTAAATTTTTAAGATTTTGAATTCTTTTTGCAAAATTTTTGAAGTTTTCATAAGTATCACTTTATTCTTAAGAAAAATAGTCTAAGTATATCTTGAAAAATCATCTACTATAACAAACACATATTTACTGTGGTTTGTAGATTGAACTTAGTTGAACCAAAGAGATCCAAATGCAACCACTGAGTAGATAATATCCGTTAGCATTTTCTTGTTTCTTGTCATGTATTTTTAGCAACCACTGTCTAGTATCCATTTTTCTCTCTTTTTGGGTGGTATCTACAAAATAAAGAATTAACATTGGTAATCGACATTGTATTTTGGGTCCTAAGAGTTAGGTCTTAGGAAGCCAAACCCAAGAGGGTTCAGTATTCCTTTTGAAAATAAAATCTTTGTTTTTATGAATAGTTTTTATAAAAGATTTTATATATTTATTTCTAGTCAAAGAGTTATTTGTTTTAGGAACCCAAATTTATCATTTCTTTTATATGATAATTCTTTTCCTTAGGAATAATTTTAGAAGAATGTTTATATCCTAGTCCTCTTTTATTAGAAACACTTTGAGAATTTTCTATAATGTTGAAAATATTTTCTCTGCCTTTATTAAAATTAGAGAAATTTTTAGTAATTTCTTCTGACTTTGTTTTAAGACTAGAATTATCTAAGTCTATAACCTTGACATAATAAGCACCATTCTTTTCTTTTTGAGTTTCTATCTTTTGACTTAGCAAAGAAAGTTGAGATGTCATATTAGAACAAGATTCTTGAGTAACTTGATGTTCTTCTTCTAAGATTTTCTTTTCATATCTTAGCATTTCTACTTCGATTTCAGTTCTATTCAATTTTTCAAGAGTTTCTTTATACTTTCTATCTTTGCCTTTTAGTTTATCAAGTAATTCTGAATTGATTTCCAAAAGATCATCAAAAGTTAGATCATTTACCTCGTCTTTTGTGGCCATATAGGAAATGTTGGCTTGTTCTTAATCACTACCCGAGTCACTATCTGATGATGAAGATGATCCCAAATTGTCCTGCGTGATAGGGAAAGCTTTCTTCTTGAATCTGTCTTTTTTGTACTTATGTTTGTGTTTCTTTTTCTCAACACAGTCTTTTTTGATGTGGCCTTCTTATGACATTCACAACATTCTAGAGTAGATGATGATGGTTTGTTGGTGTTGTTATTGTTGCTAGAGTTGTTCTTGTTATTTCTAAATTTGTTTCTCTTTTTAAATTTAAAAAACTTTTTGAAATTTTTAGCAATGAACACCATATCTTCTTAATCTGAATCCGATTCTTCCTTTTCTTCCTGGAATGCTATATCGTCTTATCTTGAGCCTATACTCGTTTTTCCTGGAGATTAACTCCATTGGACGGTAGGTTTCCTATCAACTCCTCCGGTTTTACGGTTGAAATGTCGTTAGCTTCTTCGATTGCTAATAATTTTCATTCCCACTCATCCGTTAGTGAGTTGAGGATTTTGAAACAATATCTGTATAAGTTTCTCCTAATGCTATCAAAGAATGATATATAACTTGAAATCTAGAGTACATTTCATTTATAGTCTCATCTTGCTTCATTTTAAAATCCTGGAACTGATTTTTGAGCATAGAAATTTTACTTTGTTTCACTTTGTTAGTACCTTCATGTGTAATTTTAAGTGTACGCTAAATTTCATGAGCAGCTTTACACATGCTTATTCTATTAAATTCATTTTTGTCTAGTGCATAATATAACATATTCATAGCTTTAGCATTTGCAGTAGCGTCTAATTTTTGTGTGCTAGACCATGTTGAATATTCAGTAGCAGGAATAGTATATTCAAATTGCATAATGTTTCAGGTTTCATAACTAATTGCTTGTATATAGGTTCTCATTCCTGTAGGCCAATAGTTATAGTTCATTTCATTAAATAGAGGTGGCTATGCAGTATATTGAACTTCTAAAAAGGTAGTGTTAGCAATAGTGTTGGTGTAGTTTTCCATATAAAATAATACCATATAACTATGTTACGGTTATATGATGACCTCACTCTGATACCAAATGAAAGTGACCGTGCTATACGATTGAAATGGCCAACGTTATTAAATAATGTAAATGAAGTGGTAGTACGATATAAACTAAGTTATCTACTGATGCAGAATATGAGTATAAAAAGTAAATAGTAAAGCAAATGATACCAGATATTTTTATACTGGTTTGAACTTCCGTTCTACGCCCAGTCCCAAACTTCTTCTGGAATTTAACTATGAACCCTCTCTTAACCTGGAGGAACAGGTATTGCACCGCATGAGCAATCAAACAAGTCTTCTACCGTTAAACAACCGAATAGGACTTCTACTGCTTGAGCAACTGAACAAGACTTCCAATACAAATAATAAAGTTGTTTCTGACTGAATATGCTCTTGAATAGCAATGATAAGTCAATAATGTACATCCTTTCTATAATCTTCTCCTCAAAAGTAATGTATATGATTGTGCGTGTATGAAGAATAGGAAGATTAGAATTGCTTATAGGATATGGAAGTAAGATTGTAAGAAATGAATGTATGAACTTATGTAAGCAATAGATTTGAAGAATGTTATTCATGTTAGATCAAGAGAGATAAAAAATTGAGCTAATTGATCAATGAAACTCAAATGTATTTACAATAGACAATGAGTTGCAACCGTTAATGAAGAGTTCTCTGCGAATAGCAATGGCTGCAACCTTTGGGAGGAAGAAAACCATTCAAATAAGAAGTGTCTTTTCATTAAAAAATGACAGTTGCAGGATTCAGTCGACTGAACTTGCTTAGTCAGTCGACTGAATTTAAACATTCATAATTTTTTTTGCACAGTGTCAGTCGACTGACTGAAGCAGTTCAGTCGACCGTCTACTGCATATTAATTTTTTTCAAACAGCATCAGTCGATTAACATATAGTATTCAGTCGACTGAATATTGTTTGTCTAGTGCACTTAAAACCTTGCGTGTGTATATGAAAGTTTTACAAAACATATGCAAATTTCATAAATGAATTTGTAAGTGATGAGCTTTGAGGATATATTTTAACAAATTTCTATACTAGACTCTATACTTATTTACTCTAGTTACATTAATATCAATACGAACTATATTTGAGTCGATGAGTCCGGATTTTCCATAGTCGTAGATTCATGAACTTTTATCTCTTGTTAGCATTCAAAACCTTATGATCCAACATAGTCTATAGGGATCGCACATCAAATAGAGCAAGTTGGAATGATCGGCTATAATGACTTAGAATTTCGAGCATTTCGTCTGAATTATTTAAATATTTGAATCCAAGATTTAATGTGACTAAAAATACGATTTTATAACCTTGTGAAACACTCTTTAATTAATAACTAATGATAGAAAACTTATTTTTAAAATGTGTTTAAAAAAATATACACTTTGGATAAATACTAAAAATGTGATCGAAAAATGTTTTGTTTAAATCAACTTTCATTGAATACAAGTTGTGTAAATATGTTACAACTTGAGTAGTTATCATATAAAAACATACGACAAGAATTAAAACACATCTCTTTACTAAATAAAGATTAATTAAACCAATGAGTTAATTAGAAAAAGTAAACATAGACATTTAATACAAAAGGATCCTTAAATGAAGGCACCAAACATTGAAGGTATGGATGTGTAAGAGCATGGTCTTACATGCTTAACTTCATAGCTAAGGAGGAATTTATTCAAACTTTTCCTCTCATTTTTAACAATATATAAAGGCATGCATACACACTCATATTTTCACAAACTAAATTACTCCTCCTCTTCATTTCTCCTTTCTTTGGCCGTGTATGCTACAGGGAGTTAAAGACCTTTGGGCCATGGGTTCTAAGGTGAAATTGAAGGAGGGTGGTGGCCATATGCATGAGCAAGTGAATAGGAAGGAGGCCGTGAGCATCAAGGCTAGAGGAGGCTATCGCCATGTGCTTTGGGATGGGAGAGAATCATTTTTGGTAATGTTGTAATGTAGTATAAGATGTTGGTAAAAGTGTTGATAAATTGAATGTTTGTAGGAAGTATTTGGGTTAATAAAAAGTAAGTTAATCTCACTTTGAATCAAGTTATTAACTTGATAATATTGCTTGATATTTGCTTGTTACATCACTTGATAATTGCAGGTTAATCACATGTAAAAATGCTTACTATATTAATAATAATTGACATTAACTACTTAAAGCTAAACCATTGATTATATACTTTAAAAAAGTATATAAATTGTTAAAGTAGTTGCTTACTAAACCATTGAATTATGATAAGTTAATTTGAACATTTAAAATGGATATATTGATATGTATATATGTTTGTACATGTTTAGTAGTAGTATGGTTGGAACTTGGAATCAGATATGTGTATAAAATAACATGACACCAAATATTGGATTGAATACGGAATTGTGCGTATAGCTATAGTCGCTATAAACACACTTTTTCCGTTAAATTATAACTTATGAAAATGGTGATTTAATAATGTATCTTAATAATAACTAATAATAACTTATTTGGTTATTATTTACACTTCTATAAGTGTTCGATAAATCAAAGAATATGTTTTGGAAAGTTATAGAAGAAGTAAATCAAAGTAACAAAAGATTGAAGTTAAAAGGTCGCTATAGCGATACTTTTTAAAAATAGTCCGTCTTTGAAAATAACACGTATTTTTGTGGAAACTTTCTTACTGATTTCTTTAGCAATTAATCAAGTAAATAATATATTATTATTATTGAAAAAGTTTAGAAGCCTAATTCAATTGATAGCTAGTTGAACGAAGAGGCAAAAGTTATAGCAAAATAGTCGCTATATGAGCACTTCGGTAAAATACCTTGTTTTTGGAAATCTCTATAAAAAATTAAAAGAAACTCTTTGAGATTTTTTTTCATGATTTTCAAGTACCAAAACGATAGTAACTACTGTACAAAAAATGGATTAAAAATCATTTGTTAAGTCGTCGAAATCTAGGTGCAAAGTTGTAGCAAATTCACCTTAAATGACAGCCTGTGACTTTTGCTAGCCCTTCTGTAGTGTTGTCTTTTCTTCTAAACACTTTTGAGCTGTTGCGAATCGTTTTATAGCATTTGCAGAAATGCTACTTTTTTTTGGAAACTATAATTTGTTTAAAATGATATTCAATTTTTTATTTTTCTCTAATCTTTTTAGGATTGTTTCTAACTTATAAAAATAGGGTTTTAAAATTGGTTTCAAGTTTAAATATATTTTGAAAAATTAATTATGAATTTTTAAACTAAGTGGCTTTTAAAAATAAAACTTGTTTATTTTAGTTTTTCTATTTATTTTAAAATTCCTTCTTTTTACATAATATTCTATATAAATAATTATCATATATTTTAAGTATTTTTAAAAGTCTTTTAACATATTAAGAAGTGTTTTAAAGATATTTCTATAAATATGTTTTAAATATAAAACTAAGTATGTTATTAAGGAAGTTTGGATTTTAATACTTGAGATAAATAAATGGTTTTGAGGAATTACCTAAAAGTGTATGCCTTAATTAATAAGTGTTGATATGCTTTGATCTTTAAATAAATGTTTAAAGTTATTAATGGATAAGTAAATAGTTTTGGGTTGTTGTAAACGTTGTTTTTAGCAACATTTATTATGAACCCTTATTATTAATTATACTTGGGAATATAGTTACATATTTACTAATGGATATTTAGTAGAAAAATACAAGTAAATGATTTGGGTTTATTTTGACAATTGTTTTTAGCAACACTTGTCTTTAATCCTTGAATATAGTTGAATCGTTAAAAAGGGAGTTTTAAAAAGTTATTTCAAAGTGTTAAATATTTGGGTTTGTTGTGAAAATTATTTTTAGCAACACTTGTCTTTAACCCTTAAATGTAATTAAACCTTTAAAAGGAGAGTTTTAAATATAATGATTAAATGAAATGGTTTTGGGTTTTGTTGTAAACAATGTTTTAGCAAAATTTGCTTTTAAACAGTTTAATCATATTTTGGAAGAAATATTATAAATCTTTAACAATGGAATTTCAAAGATAACAACAAGTATAGAATTTTTTATAAAAAGATAGAATATGTTGTATGTTTAATTGATAAAAGAAAATAAGTTTATTATAACAATGTTTTTGGTGGTAATTGTTTTAAACTCTTTGATTATATTTTAAAGTAAATATTTTTTTTTAAGTAATTTGTGAATATAATTATACCATTGGAATAAGTATATGAATACTTTTAAGTAGTAAAAAGGGTACAAGTGAAAAAAATTAAGCAATATATACAAGTATATAAAGGGAGTTTTATTACTAAAAAAATACTGATAAATAAACGAAGTCCTGATTTATAAAAGAGAGGTTTTATTAGAAAAAAAGATATTTTACTAATAAAAAGAGTTTTAATTATAAAAGGATTAAAAGTCATTTATGTGACTTGACCATGCCTTGCATGAAATGATAGCGCATGTATGTTTACTTGCTTAGGAGAAAGTATTCGAGACTTACTTTCCTTATATGATCATTCTCATTATTGTTGAATAAGACAAAATTTATCAACTTAGTCTTGGAGAGACCAGGATTGTTAAGTGTTCTGCTTATCAAAAACCACTTCAAGGGTGAGATATGGGTTCTCTGTTTTAGAAGTTAATGATGAAAACCATGGGTGGTTTCGAAATCTGTTGAGATGATGAAATCCATGTGGGATTCATTATGTGACTGAGTTTGTTGAAAACTTGTGTAAAGATGGCGGATGTGACCTCAACATCGGAAATGACTAATAACAGAGTAGGACGATAGCTAATTGGGTTTAGCTAACCTCAGAGGATACTGATCAACTCTATTTTCTAGAGTATGCTTATCGATTATTGCTAGTGGGAGTTGATCGTGTCTGAGACACGTTCTTTGTGTGAACTTGCTACTACTTCCTTATTTGGTATATTTTATCTAGAGATATATGGCGCTCGGAGGGTATTTTATGACTCTTGCCAGGAGACTTGCCTTGAGGTACCGAGTACCCTCCAATGGAAAAAATCCATTTATACGAATGTTCCTTAGTGTTTTTGTTGGTATACCTAAATATGCTGTCAAATGTAACTAATATTACCATTTCAGCTATGATTTATATTTATATTGAACACCCTAGACATTATTATAATATCACCAAATTTTCCTATAAAATGGCTCGATTATCGTAAGGTAAAAAATCGTCCGTGTTTATTTGTGGTGTGGTCTTACGAGATACCTTTATTTTTTAAAGGGTTTTGCAAATATAGTAATTCAAATTACTTGAGTTTTTCTCATGTCGGTTTACCAAATTGATCCTGGTGTTACTCTTCTTATAATACTCGGGTCAGCCCTGTGTATATTCCTAAATTTCACAAATGATCATTGGAACTCTTGGAGAGAGGAGCTGGATGGTTCCCTATCATAGATTTTATTTCCGCTGCATTACTTTGTTTATTTTTATATCAACAATTGCGAGGACAGGTTGTTATAATTATCCAGGCTGATGATAGTTTAGTTTACTCTGATTATTGTATCTATATAATTTTCCTTGTAAAAATATCATTTTGACATTATATGTTATCGTTCTGCTATGAGATTCTGATATTATATTCTCTTCTTTCTTGTTCGTTTTCTTTTCTTTTTTAATTTTACCCTAACGTTCTACCTTTCCGACACTTGGGTGCTTGGTACATGAATACCGTGGATATATTAGTGTCGATATTTGGGGATTAAAAAGGCGTATGTTACATTTTGGTATCAGAGCTGAAGGTTAAGCGAGAACATTGGCTTTGGTTGGGTATAACTCATTAATAGATAGGGTAATGGAATGCCTTATTATGAGTTTGAATGTATTATACATATGAGAGCGTATTCGTTAGTGCTATAACAATATTATTGATTATGTTGATTGGTCTACTGAGTGCTTATGGATTCTGGTCGATGCGTCTAATCAGCGTTGACGATAGAGATTCCTAAACATTTAAACAGAACAAACCGACACTGTAATATTTTCAAAATTGGTAAATAAAATAATTTTACCTAGGATTATGTTTTATATTAAATAATAACTTTTAAATAATTAACATAGCTATTTATAATTCGTTTGTTTGTTAGAAAATGATAATATTAAATTATTATCATTTATTGCTCGATTAGTCATGCTCGACCAGTTTATGGGCATTGGCTAATGTTATTAAATTTAACCTTTTCACAACATGGGTTAGGTAGATGATAATTTATGGAAACATTAAAACGAACTCCTTGGGAATTAAGCTTCACAACATGGGTTAGGTAGATGATAATTTATGGAAACATTAAAACGAACTCCTTGGGAATTAAGCTTCACAACTTGACTATAAGGCATTCGATGATAATATTGGGTTAAAAAGTTAACTTAAATAAAAAGTTTTTAATATAGCTTAAGAGAAAAGGTAAGATATTAAAAAGATAAACGCTTGTGAAATGATTTTATATAAGAAACTAAATTTATATAAATATGGTTAGTATAAATACGAATTATAAAGGATTTAAATTGAGAATTTGTGAACTTAAATACCGATGTTTTTGGAAATGGTTTCGAAGGGTTTTTGAGAAAACAATAACAGCGTGATTCAAAACTATTCTAAACGACTAATGTTATTATAAGAGCTTTAAAATTTGTTCAAGTTTGAGATTATTCATGGAAACAATAAGTAAAATCGAGAAACAAAGTATTTTTATGTTAGCTAATTTGAGTAGCTCGAAAGTGACTAAAAACGGTAAGATATTTGTTTGGTTGGAAAGCATTTCTCTGAAGTATTACCCTTATTTATAAAGGGATTATATTGTATTATTTGGTAGGACCCGGTTCCTTGTATCATTTCGTTGTTACTCAACCTTATGAATGTTTTCTAGAGATTTTAAAGAAAATATTTTGGAAATTGGTTTTAGAAAATGATTTTGTTTAATCCCAAAAGGGATGATTTGATATCTAAAAGATATGCATATTATTATTATTTCAAATGACTTGAAATAAAATCCGAAGTTTAAATTCCCAAGTTTTCAATAAAGATATATATGGTTGCATGTATTCTTTGCATTAAAGTAGTTTGGTTGTGCATCTTATTATGGTATGTTATTAGTTTTCAATTATTGAAATAAAATTTTCGACAACTCTGGATAGTCGAGAACTTTCGAATTGATATAGAAATTGAAGCTAAGTACTTCTGTAGAATATAAAAGTTGAAATTTTTATAACTCTCGAATTGAAAAGATAGCAAGCTGAAAATAAGTTTAAAATTTGTAAGCATCTTTGTTAAGTATAACATTCGATATATTAGGCCAACTAATGCACGTCTTTACTTTAGGATTATTTAAGAAAAGTAGACTCTAGTTTTGAGTTTGGATACTAGAGTCCTACTCTACCTAGCTACTTTCCCAACATGATCGATAAAGAAGTTTAGATGGTTAACTCAATTATAAGATCCACATTTATTTTTGGTCTTCGTCGAAATTTTAGAAAGTAAAATTATAAAAGAATGTTTCGTATATACTCTTAGAATATAACAAAGTATTATACGAATAATGAACCTAAGTTTTGAAATGTTTTAAAATAAAATTATGTTTTAAGAATTTTTTTTAATTTTTGTTGCAATAAAAATGTTTAAAAAATTTAGTTAATGTTTTATGAATATTTATTAATAAAGTTATAGTTTTTAGAATGATTATGTAATCTTTATGAAATATTTATAAACTTAAGTATTGTTTTAAGGAATATTGTATAAATAATTTAATATTATATAAGAAATAATTTTCTGGGAATTGAAAAGAAATTGATGTGGTTAAGTAACCAATTAAGTTAAGTGCGTGAGTTGCATGTGGATCATTTTATTCACATGACAGTTCTTGATCTAGGATTCAAGTACATGATTTCAAGTGGTATACACCGATCCGAATAAGGATTTTTCACTGGTTTTTTGATGGTGAACACTTGATACAGATTCTTGATACGATCTCTAAGTTTTCTATTTTAGCCATGAAAGGATAATAGAGATGTCCACTCAAGGAAACAGATCAGAGTTCACACTAAAGAAGTCGAGTGTGATATACTAGTTTGAAAGTGAAATTTATGTGATCGAGCAAGTAGTCAGATCGATATCGCGTACAGATGATATATCCACATCATACGGGCTTAAATATAGTTGTGTATTATGTTTTTGGCATATGGAAAGTTTAGGGAAAAGACTCTTCGAATTGTTTGAGGAAGTATGAATAACTGACTAGGTAAATAACTAAGGTGGTTGAACAAAAAGTATGCTTGGTAGTTTATTTATCATCCTTGTGCGATGAGAAGGTTTTGAACTAGGCAAACAACAAGCTATGTTGCTTTTGATTATAATACTAATTAATATTAACGTATGGTTGTTTCTTTGATTGGTTATGTCAGAATTTCAAGGATGAAATATTCTATAGAGGGAGAATGTAACGGCTCGGAATTTCGAATACTTCGTATTTAAAAATCTAAATTATTTAAATATTTGAATACAAGATTTACTGTGATTAAATGTGATTTTATAATCTCATGAAACACTCTTTAACAATAACTAATGATAGAAAACTTAATTTTTGAAATGTGTTTACAAAAATATGCACTTTGGATAAATACTGAAAATGTGATCGAAAAACTTTTTTTAAAAAAAAATCAACTTTTTATTTAATACAAGTTGTGTAAATATGTTGCAACTTGAATAGTTATCATACGAAAACATATGGAAAGAATTAAAACACATCTCTTTACTGACTAAAGGTTAATTAAACTAAAGAGTTCATTAGAAAACGTAAGAATAGAAATTTAGTATAAAAGGACCCTTAAATCAAGGCACCAAACATGGAAGGTATGGATGTGTAATAGCATGGTCTCATGTGCTTAATTTCATGGCTAAGGAGGGGTTTATTCGCACTTTTCCTCTCATTTCCTAAAACTATATAAAGGCATGCATACACACTCATATTTTCACAAATTAAATCATTCCTTTACTCACTCTTCTCCTCTTCATTTCTCCTTTCTTTGGCCATGCATGCTACGAGGAGTTAAAGATCTTTGGGCCGTCGTTTCTAAGGTGAAAGTGAAGGTTGGTGGCGGCCTTAGGCGTGAGCAAGGTGAAGAGGAAGGAGGCCATGAGCATCAAGGCTAAGGGAGGCTATGGCCATGTGTTTTGGGAAAGGAGAAAATGATTTTGGGTGATGTTTTAATGAAGTATAAGATGTTAGTAGAAGTGTTGATAGATAGAATGTTGGTAGGAAGTATTAAGGTTAGTGAAAAGTGAGTTAATCTCACTTTGAATCATGTAATTAACTTGATAATATTGCTTGATATTTGCTTGTTACATCACTTGATAATTGCGTGTTAATCACATGTTAAAATGCTTGCTACATATTTAATAATAATAGGCTTTAGCCACTTAAAGTTAAACCCTTGATTATATACTTTAAAAAAGTATATAAATTGTTATAGTAGTTGCTTACTGAACCATTGAGTTATGATAAGTTCATTTGGACATTCAAAATGGATATACCGATGTGTGTGTGTGTGTGTGTGTGTTAATATATGTTTAGTAGTAGTATGGTTGGAACATGGAATCAAATATGTGTATAAAATAACATAACACCAAATATTGGATTGAATACGGAATTGCCCGTATAGCGATAGTCGCTATAAACGCACTTTGAATCCTTTAGACTATAACTTGTGAAAATGGTGATTTATTAAAATATCATAATAATAACTTATTTGGTTAATATTTACACTTCTATAAGTGTTTAGAAAAGCGAAGAATATGTTTTGGAAAGTTATAGAAGAAGTAAATCAAAGCAACAAAAGATTGAAGTAAAAAGGTCGCAATAGTGTCACTTTTTAAAAATAGCCCGTCTTTGAAAATAACGCGCATTTTTTGAAAACTTTCTTAAGGGTTTCTTTAGCAATTAATCAAGTAAATAATATATTATTTTTATTAATTTTTTTTGAATTCTAATTCAATTGATAGCTGGTTGAACGAAGAGGCAAAAGTTATAGCAAAATGGTTTCTATATGAGCACTTTGGTAAATACCTTGTTTTTGGAAATTCCTACAAAATAATTAAATGGTATTCTTTGAAATTTTTCTTTATGGTTTTCAAGTACCAAAATTATAGTAACTACTGTAAAACGAACAAATTAACAATCATTTGTTAAGACGTTAAAATCTAGACGCACAGTCGTAGCAAATTCACCTTAAACGATAGCCTAGGACTTTTGATGGCTCTTCTGTAGTACTGTCTTTGCTTCTGAAACTCTTTTGAGCTGCTGTGAATTATTTTGTAGCATTTTCAGAAATGCTATTTTGCTGTTTGAAACTATAATTTGTTTTAAAATGATATTTAAGTTTTTTATTTTTCTCTAATCTTTTTAGGGTTGTTTTCTAACTTATAAAAATAGAGTTTTAAAATTGGTTTCAATTTTGAATATATTTTTAACAATTAATTATGAATTTTTAAACTGAGTGAATTTTAAAAATAAAACTTGCTTATTTTAGTTTCTATATTTCAAAATTCCTTATTTTTAGACAATATTCCATACAAATAATTATCATATATTTTAAGTGATTTTAAAAGTATTTTAACATATTGATAAGTATATTTAAAGATATTTCTATAAATATAAGTTTTAAATATAAAATTAAGTATTTTATTAAGGAAGTCTGGATTTTAATACTTGAGATAAAATAAATGGTTTTGAAAAATTACCTAAAAGTGTATTGCTTTAGTTAATAGTGTAAATATGCTTTAATCTTTAAATAAATGTTTAAAGTTATTAATAAGTGTAAAATGTTTAAAGATCGGCCAATAACTCAACATCTACAGATCTAATTGATATGAAACTTGAAGGACAAGTATGTTATGGCATGGGGACACACCATAGGAATTGCACCCCATAAATCAACAAAAACAGGGATCGGCCTCGATCCTTATTTTGGAGAGCATCGGTCCAAGTTTCTTCGGTCCGGGTCGCCTGTGCCTAGGAGTTCTTCTGGCGAAATTTCAGTCCGATCCATAAAAGTCTTCCCCCATAAATACAGCAAGTATGACATCAGAAAGGGATCTTCTTTCTGCTTTATTCTATCTTCTACCTAGGCTATACTCTACCATTTTTATTCTGGGATTTCATGGATTTGTAATTATAACAGCAGCATAAACGAATAAAAGAAAAATCTTTGGAGTGAACGTTGGTCGGAGTTAGCGAACCACTCTGTGTCTCTCTTTACTTGCCTTTTGTTTTAATTTTATTATTCGTCAATTTATATTTTCTACATTATAGTATTTAAGAGTTATGAATGGATATCATTGTTTTCACATAACTAGGTATTGGTGGATATTTCGACGCCAATAGTTGGCTCACTAGGTCCAGCTTTATTTGAATGTTGTGCTTCATCTTCATTGTCTAAAAGATTAGTGTCATCCATTGGATAAACTGGAAGGATACACTGAACTTTTGCACCACATAAATATAGAAATTTCAAAGTATGTGATCCTCCCTATGTCAATAAAACCAACTAAATAGCATCCCAATATAAACCATAAGGCATACAACTTCTTCGAGCCTCATCCATCATAAATTTAATCAGTGATCCAATTGAATTGTTCCTTACATATTTCAAGGACTTTTAGACAATTATGTTGCCATCTTCCTATTGTTCTTGTAAATAAAAGTGGAATTTCTACACCATATAATAAATTAACAATCTAAATGCACTCTTTATAATAAACACTAACATTCGAAATGGCTAGTCAACCAAAAAGGAAATTTAGATAATGAAGTGGATGATCATAATGATGATAAGGCAATTAGCTAATAATCTAAGATTTTTTTTCTACGCATCCACGCATAAATTTTCCAAAAATTTATTTATATTACTGAATTTACTTTCATATTAAAAAATGAAATTGAGGGCCTTTTAATTTTAAATGATTTCAAACTTGTTTTGCGTAGTCAATTTTCATATTTTTACTTGATTTTAATGATTTATACGATTTTTCTTTTGGCTATACAAGACAAAGAAACAATAGAATACCAGAAAAACATGCATTACACGATTATATGTTGTTTTCCAACTCATATGAGGATAAATGCATCCAACTTCATCAATGAAAACATCGCAAATGTTATCGTCAACACATTTTTCCCTATTATGTCATCAATACACGCACATAAAAAGAAACATAAATCAATAACTTAACATTCAGGAAAATTTGAAAGACATGTGTGACCATGACTTCCAAAATATGTAGAATTCATATCCAGACTATTCTTGGTAGACCAAAGATTTCACTAAACATTAGGAGGTCACATAGGCTAAAAAAATCCAAATTCACAAACATGACAGCTGCTGCAAACTTTATTGCTTTCATCATTATTGTGCCACCCACAATCAATTTATTAATTGAAACACAAGTGCGTATAACACTTTGTTTTGATAGGGGTTTACATATATGTGTGTGTTTATATGTGTGTTTGTATGTATGCATGCATGTATTTTTGTGTGTGTACGTTAGAGTGTGGTTTGGAATGCACATCCGCAAGCAAGATATATAAGGCGTGAATCACATAACATGTGAGTATCATATTACACACCATTATACTTTCCAATTGTAGTCTATGAACATTAGAGTGCGGTTTGGAATGAACATCCACTAGCAAGATATATAAAAGCACGAGTCACTGATGTGTGAATATCGTATTACATACCATTATCCTTTCCATCCACAGGTATATGCAACAAATGGAAGCGTTTTATGACTTTTATTTGAATATTATTTAACAATCAACTTAAATTATAAGGATATTTCATTTTATCCGTCCACTTACATATTGTTGTTGACTATTATAACATAAGTTCATCCAAAAATGCTGAATCTATCATCTTTGTTCAATGGATAGGTTAATTTTTGCTTTTTTAAATTAATAAAAAAAAATGATTTTTCGTTAGGCACAATATGTATCAATTACTAGATACAGAGTTTGTTTCTCTTTTCAAAAATAAAACAAACGAGCAAATGAGTTTAGATTATTATAGACACAGAATGATTGCAGGGCCATAACTGGGTTGGAATCATTATTGATATAGGAATATAATATGTCAAATCATGATAGCATACCATAGAAAGATAATGAATTCATCTAGGAATCCATTGTGGCTTTTAAAAAATTTCATAAAAAGGATAAAAATATGTCAGTCATAAAAACCCATTCAAGTTTCATATGTTTTCTGTAGCTCTGAGTTACATTTTTGTACAGTGCATTCAGCAACAACATGCTATTTGTTTGAATTTTACAAGATTGTACAATGATAATGTTAAGGTTGTCTCGCAAGTTGCAAGGAGGAACGATGTTTGGAATTGGAATAATCTCACATCGCTAAATAACTTAAAGAAATGTTGTATAAATAAAGTGTGTCAACTCATATGCGTATACCATAGACTGAAGGTGGAGAGTTTGGTCCGACCGCTATTACATAACAAATAACATGATGGTGAACCAATGTAAACAAAACTAAACGGTCTCGTAAATGGTCTTGCGAATACAAATTTAAGCAGTTGAGCTGGAAATCTCAAAATCATAGAGGCGATGTTTGGTCCATGAAGGATACATGAAATGCTTTTTAAAAAAATGGTAAAAAGCTATAGCTAAGGCCTACAACTCGAAAATAAACGGGTAAAGAACGCAAAAGCTCGCCTGCTTAATACATATCAAACCGTAGCCCCAAAATATCATCATATTACAAACTTTCAGAAACAAAACAAAACACTGCATAAAATTAAGGCAGATACGTGAAATGTTAAATATAAAGGAAAAACTGAAATGTTTTCTTTCTACCAACATTACAAAAGTTCACATGTTTTTATCCAACGTTGCAACTCTAACAAATGTAGAGAAACATGTATACAACTGTAGAACAACATTGTAATTAGAAAATTAAGTAGTGCATAGTGCAAAATTGAAAACCTTAGAGAATATGATTAACTCTTAAAAAATACATGCAATGGTAAATATAATAACAGACTAAAATGGTTTCTTTCCACTAATAATATAGAAGTTGCTTTTTCATTTTTTCCATTCAAGTTATCATTTTTTTGAATCTTCAAATGAATAGCTTCGATGTACAACTCTAGCTTCAATACACTTCTTTATATATAGGCTTTGGACGCATACCTTGATACCACAGATTGCACTATTGCATGTATTAAACAAATAATGGTTTTATTTATATATTTTCACCCACAAAATGAAAATTAGATCAAAATTCAAATGTGTATACTACATCGCAACTCATAGAATCTTAGTGCATATCCTTTTGTTCAGTTTATCCATTATCATTACTTGGGCACTGCTTTTTATCCTAGACATCTGCAATTCTAGGTGCATATTTGTATCAAGCAAAATTGCGCACATTTCCTTGCGCTCTTTCGCATATAACAAGTATTCGTGTTTGAAATCAACAAATGGTGTATAAAATTACTAAACACATCGATAAACATACTAAACATTTCGTGCGATGATTTAGAATTTTTTTCACATGATATATATATTAAAAGAAGGTAAATGTTAACAATATAATAGTAACATGATTAATTTCACATTGAATGTTCAATTGCCAGCTTCATTTGTCCAAATTCTATCTAAGTATTCTTTGGCGAGCAACTCATTTTCCCATTTTGATCTATATGTAGCAATTGGAGTGTAATACACCGTAGCATAAATAGTAATTAATAAATAATTAATAAAACTCAAAAATAGAATTTTGAGTCAAAATTTGGTCATGAAACTTGCACCATTGTGTTCATGGCGATTTTCTAAGCAACTTTTGTATATGGAATTTTGCAACTGGAGTTCAAACGAAGAAGTTATTAGCATTTAAAGTTTTCCGAGCAAGAATAATTAAATTAGAATAAAAAATTAAACTATATTAACCATGTGGACCACACCAGTCAACCCCATCTTAGGCCGTTTGATCCCACGGTTGACAGATCGAAGCGTAGTGGCCACGGTTGAACCTTGGTCGAACGACCCTTATTTAATTATTTCAAATCTAACGAAAACGATTGATTCGACCGCCTATAATTAAATACAGGCCTAACCTTTCACTTTTCTTCTCCTATTTTCTAATCGAAGCAGCGGGCTCTACCATTTTCCCTTCTACCTTATTTCTATTAGTTATAAAATATTATATTATTTACATATATATAATCGGAGAAGGGCAGAAAATAAAAGAGAAAAAGAGAATGAGTGAATCGATAATGCGCAAAAAGTTAAATTTCACAATTATAAGTATATATTCTACTTAATTCAAATCTCCCCTTAGATCTGTAATTTTAATGAGTGTGTGTGTGTGTGTGTATTTATATCTTATCATATATATTTTTGAATTGGAAAGGAAAATGATTTAATTAAAAGGATGAATTCGAATTTGGGAGATTTGGAAAGCTTGAAAGGTAACTGAAAAACTATATGATTTATATATAAAATTAAAATTTATCTCATTTAATTTTATTTAATTATTATGCCTATGCAAGATCTGTTGAGTTGCAAGCTTAGGAGTAACATATTCACTTGAAATCTCATCTACATATTCTGTAAGTTAGGTAATTGGTATAAGAATGGCATTTACATCCTAGTTTGAAATTTGAAATCAGTCCATAAATTGTTAAAGTAAAAAGCCAATAAGATTGCAAGAATTATTCCAGATTTAAGATAATTGGGTTGTAAATTGTTGGTATCAATTTAGATTTTCCTAATTTGACTTAGAATGTGTTATAATATATGTATATTATGAAGTGAATATGCTTGTACATTGTTTTGTTTAGTCCCACATCGTGGGATAAGTTCAGTCCTTACCTCTGAAGCCCTTATATAAAGTAGGCCATGTAATGTAAATAGACATCTATTCTCAGAAGTGAATAATATATCTTTTGTCTCTCTCCAATGGCTTCTATTTTTCTTTATTTTATAACACGTTATCAGCACGATCTGATCCTTTTCTTTTTCTCGAATGTATTGGATATTCTAATCCAGAAGATTAGATCCAATTTTTTTTTCATGTATGTACATCTCTTTCTCTTATTCAGTTACTGAAATCAGATCTATCTCTTCCTCTTATTCAACCATTGAAATCAGGTTTGAAATTTTCTAGATCTTCTTTTCTAGATTTATTTTGCGATTAATTTAGATCTAGATTTAAATATTCTTGTTTCACAATTCTATATCTATTTCCTAATTTTTCAGATTTGAATTTAAGTTTTAATAGATCTTATCTTTTCAAGATCTTATTTTGTTATAGATCTAAATTTATAGATCTTATTCCACTGTACATGTATTTTTATCATTATATTTCAGATCTCATCCTACAATAGATCCGATTTTTTTTTTGTTCTTATTTTTCTGATCCTATTATATTGTAGATCGTAAAATCACACTCAAATAATATATCGTTGAGATCTTTACATTGTTTAAAAATAAAATCTTGTGATTTTTTTTGAATTTGACAAATTCTGTTGTTGATTCAAATAAATTTATTGATCTTGATTACGTTTTGGTTTGTGATATAGATCTAAGTAATATATACATGTTTGATAAATAAAGTTTTCATTTTGAAAACTCTTTGATTTGGATTTGGATTTTGGAAATTATTTTGATATATATTGTTTATATTTCCAGAAGAAATATTTTATTATTTCTTAGATAAACATATACAAGAATAATGCATATTTAGAAGATCATATTAGTTTAGATCCAATATTAATATTGATTTAGTACAACTGAAATGAATGGAAACATTAATGAAAACATATACGGTAAACTTAATTTCTAGCATTTGAAATAAAAGTTGAGAACTTGCAGTTCCTATAATGCTAAAAGCTTGAGTTTCAATAAATTATTAAATTTCAAGTTTTCTTATATTAAAAAACCAGAAGTTTCAATAAAAGAGCAGAAACTTGAATTATAAAACAAAAGGATATATATGTATGTATGTTTGAATATACATATATATAAGAGTTATTTTAGTTATTTTAGAAATTTTGACTATTAAGAAATAAAGTTTCTCTTATGGTATTCATTTAATTTTATTATTGAGTATATTAAACTTAGCTTTGAGATTAAATTTTGCTAACTAAAGTTAGTTAGATTGATTTATTTGTTTGTAAAGAAATCAATTCGTTGTGATAATATTCTATATTTTATGCCACAATAATGGTAAATTGCATTCATTTTTTTAATCATAAATGCATTAAATGTTGTCGTCATGGTAATAAATTAAATTACCATATCATCATAAATGCACTGGCTAAGGTAAATTAAATGATGTTGTATTTTTATGTTTGGAATAAGAATAGATATATGGTTTATTATATGGTATATTCATTTTGGAAAACAATGCTCGATATAATGAAAGAAATAAGTTTGAACAACAACCTGAAGTTGTGCAAAGATTTTCTTTTCCAACCAGAAGTTGTATAACTCAAAGTCCAAGACCTGAAGTCTTGAATTATGAAAAGATTTCTGATAAACTTTACAAGCTCGAATTCTAATAGACTTTTATTTTGTAACAATATGGTACAAAAAAAAGGGGAGAAGTTTACACAAAATTTAAGAACCTGAAGTTCATAACAAATCAATGAACTTGAAGTTCATGAATTAGAAGCCCGAAGCTCTATTGAAATTATGTAAAATGATAAGGTTGTACTTCCTGAAGAAGTTAAGAAAATTAATAAATAATCATATGAGAAAATGATGCTGCATTCAAGAGATTACAAATATCTCCAAATGAGTTATACCTTGTCTTATATCTTAACATTTACACTATATTAACCAAATATCCTGAAGATATTATGTTACATGATATTTCAAACATCATTGGATGCGTATGTGTGTGTATTAATCTCTTGAAAAGATGATTTAAAGATTTATATATTTATATTGCAAAATATAACATCCCAGAAGAGATGTTATAGGAATTTTATCTTTGTTACATTGCAATTCCTTAAAAGGAAACACTATATTCCCTGAAGGAATAACCATTTTTTTTTGACGCAATAACAATATTTTTTTCAAAAAAAAAGGACATTGTATGCCAATATTACACTCCAGAAGTAGTGGTTTTATCTCTTACATCTTACTTTCATTTGGTGAATCTAATTTTGTTATTGTATTTAAAGTTTGATATGCCATTTCAAAGATAGTTACAACAAAAATCTCCAGCACAGATATTTTATGCCACTGTAAAAGGAGTAATTATGTAATTTATATAAAAGAAATATTGTATATTGATATGGCATTCCAATAATACATATATTTATCTCTTGAAGAGATAAATTCACTCCAGAAGTAGTGATAATAAAATATCCCTAAAAGAGACTAATAAATTAGGAAATGATAACATATCTCTAGAAGAGATTTGCTTATATGTATGGTAATTTTATTAAACCAAATAAATGCATAGAAATTTGATTATAAAGGATCCTAATTTAGTTTAGATTAGATCCTAAAAGTTTGAGAGTTATACATACGGTCCTGAGGAAATCCGTATCTGTAACATTCCAAGTATCCAGAAGATACTATTATTATTTTTGCTCTAATTTTTTTACGGAACTCTCAATAGAGATGTGTAGAAATGTCTATATGCAATTAAAAATTATTCCTTGATAAGTAATCATAATTAGTGTTCAAAAACTGATATTTGAGATATAATTGAGGAATAAAACTTAACAACTCGAAGTTGTGTATATTTTGTTCGAACCAGAAGTTCGATATGGTTTCAAACCAAATGTTTTGAACATTATCATGTGGTTTTGACAGGTTTGCATTGACATTGATTTATAAATAGAAATTAATAGTTTGGATCCTTGTAATAGTTTTTTCTAAAAATCACTAATTCAAATGAGAAAGAATATGAAAATTTTATAATATATATGTGATACGTGGACGCACGTATACATCCATATATGTAAATATTTAGCTAACAACCTGAAGTTTGTTATAAGCTCATCTTATAGATTACGCATAGATATTATTTAGTGATTTAAAATTCAATCAACATAAATGTTGAATGACCTGAAGTCATGTATGTATTCAAATGATCTACACAATAAGTAAATTCCTCCAATTGCTTAGATCAATGAATGAGAACAAACTCTAATAATCAATATCAATTGAATGCATCTTACAAAAGAATTATCCTCCTATTATTAATATGTATGATGTATTTGCTAGTAGCAATATCATAATGGATCAAAATAAGAATCCAAAGATGATTATTATTTAATGTGACAATGTTTGTCAACATTGAGGGGGAGGATAAAGGGATACAAGCTCATTTTGATCATCAGTGTTAAATATTTATTAAAATATACAATGATGCAAAACATTATCAATATTATCCCTAGTAGACTTTCTCCAATATAGATTTGAATCCCTAAAGGATCAAAATTTGTAGACCACATCTGAAATATGGTTCAAAAGTCAGTTCAAAATATTTTTGGAGTTAGTAATAAAGATGCCAAATAAAGGAGGTGGGTGTTCTTGAAGAAACACTTAAGGATGCTCTGAAAGAGATCCATGACATGATTCTCAAATAACCCTAGAAGTGGGTTAGGTACCTAAAACATAATTAAAGAGATCTCAATAATTCATGTCTAGAACTGACAAGAAATAATCATCGATGATAAATTTGCAAATAATAAAGCGCTTATATTTATAAATAGATTAAGAATCTTGAATTAGGGGAAAACATGACTGGCCATCATGAATTCCTTAATTGTAGAGAAATATGGACATGTAGTCCGCAAAGTACCGAAAGTACTTGAAATGCTTAATATACCCTGAAGGTATAAATGTGGTTTAAAATCATATTAAATAATGAAAGTATACAAATTCTTGAAGAATATAAATAACTTTCATTGTTATAAAGAATGCAAAGAACAAGAAGAGTAAATTTCAACCTACTTTTAAGTATTGTTGTAATGAAAATCTTGATATAATTCATGATGAGTAGATTACTTTCTATTTTTAAGTATCGTTGTAATGAAACTCTTAATATCCATTGAAGTGATAGTTGCGATATGCAAATACTTATTAAAGTATACGAATTTCTGAAGAATATATATAACTTTTGTAGCATGAAGTATAGATTACAAATTTCTTCTAAGTATTGTTGTAATGAAAATCTTGATACATCAAGATGAGTAGATTACTTCCTGCTTTCTAGTAATGTTGTAATGAAATTTTTAATATTCATGAAAGATGTATAGTTGCAATGCGCAAAACTAATTTGAAGCATAAAAATGAAAGCACATGAAGTGTTTTTCATAAAAGTAGCATACAAATGCATAAAATGAAAACCATATTTGGAAGAAACAATCTTAGAAAATTTGATTGTATCAAAGAAAACTATTAATAAATTGTATTATGAATGAGATACATATTTATGGATCTAGAAGTATCTATAACCAATTTAAGTTTTCGAAAGACGTATATGAATTCAGAGGAAAAATTAAAATCAGGGGGAGAATTCATAAGTATTTTATAATGCACTCTTTTTCCTTAACTAAGATTTTTCCCACTAGGTTTTTATTAGTAAGGTTTTAACGAGGCATTATCTTGATCCAGAAGTATCAACTCCCTAGTAACATTTGAATTAAGCTATAATGTACTCTTTTTCCTTATTTAAGATTTTTCCCACTGGGTTTTTCTTATTAAGGTTTTAATGAGGCATTATCTTGATCTAGAAGAATCAAACGTCTTTTCAAAAAATAACATCTCAAATATGTTATTTAAGTTAAATTATATTTTTATCCTTGACTAAGGTTTTTCCCATCGGGTTTTCCTTTGTAAGGTTTTTACTGACGTATTAAATTGATCCAGAAGTATCAAACTCTATCTGATGCAGTAAATTATTGAAATATGACATACTATATTGTACTCTTTTTCCTTCACTAAGATTTTTTCCATAGGGTTTTTCTTAGTAAGGTTTTAATGAGGCATTATTTTGATCCTGAAGTATCAAACTCTTATAAGAAATATCATTTTTAGTATGATATTTATGATTTCACAAGTTGCACTCTTTTCCTCGTTCAAGATTTTTTTCCCACTGGGTTTTTCTAATAGAGGTTTTTAATGAGGCAAATCTATATCGATTGAATCGATAAATGCAAGCAAGATAATAATGAGGGGGAGCAATCATCATACACGTTTCGAAACGGAAATTTCCAAATTATCCGAGCATGCATGATTTTGAAGATGCATATTCAAGGGGGAGTGTTATAATATATGTATATTATGAAGTGAATATGCTTGTACATTGTTTTGTTTAGTCCCACATCGTGGGATAAGTTCAGTCCTTACCTCTGAAGCCCTTATATAAAGTAGGCCATGTAATGTAAATAGACATCTATTCTCAGAAGTGAATAATATATCTTTTGTCTCTCTCCAATGGCTTCTATTTTTCTTTATTTTATAACAGAATGTGAATTTTTACATATTAATTTTTTAGGAACGTTGTGAGTATAATTTAGCTGTACATATTTTCGTGTAATTTTCATAAATTATCTAATTCTGCATATAAAAGTGCATCGTTTAAAATAATAAAGAATATACCAAAAAGGAAAGAGATTTGTAAAGCATAGATGTTCTTCTCCATAGTCTGCATGGTTTATTTCAATAAAAGAAAAGAGGTAACTCTTATAAATTCAAACGGAGCAAAAGTCTCACTTTTATGTAATTTATGGAACGTTGTAATGGTAATCGTTTTTGGGGAGGATAGGACTAATATATTAAAATGTGAAAACAAATGTTCCTTACAGAATGTACATATAAGTGTATGTTCTAGAATTCCTAAGCATATGAATTAATGATTATAAATAGGAATATATATATACATACATACACACATATATAGCATAGATATTCGTATTAGTTATAATTAGGACGATTACTAGTGAAATAAGCCATAGGACTATGAGGTTGAAATGGAAAATGGATAGTCGCTCCAAAATTTATGAATAAGCAAATTAGCAGGGCAATAAATGTGCAGTTAATAGGGAATCACAATAATTAAATGAGACCTAAATGTGTTTATTGAGACTAACTAAAAGATTTAATATGGAATTTATGGACAAATGACATAGGCATAATAGGTTGAATAATAATGAGTAGACAAATGTCATTAATGATTGTCCAAATTGAATAATAAGGACCCTTCATTTTGGATAATTTACATTTATGGGACGTTAGAGGGAAATATAGAACATACGTAATAAACATATAAGATAGAAATTAAATACTAGCAAGCAGTATAATTTTCATAGTAAGAAATTATATAGCATCAATAATACATTTAGGATGAGTGTAAATTAGCGGGCCTTGTGTAACGTTCCCGATTCTGAGATTCGAAAATAAGCGTTATTGGTGCCGAGCCATCAATAGTATTATTCTCCGATGACAAAATGAGATCGGTTAATAGTATCATTAACATCAAAGTAGAGAGTATGAAAATTTTCCAAAACACAGATTTCATTTATTTATTTTCATATTCATTACACAATTCCAAAACATAGCCTAGGTACAGATAAAATATAATTATTGCAAAATACGCCAAGAGTGACATATAAAGAGGCCTCTTGATTGATCCGAGTTTACTACTAGATAGATACAACTTCTGTCATTACATACATTCAAACAAAATGATAACACAACGGGAATAAATAAACTCCTATGTAGCTAGCTCTGCCTCCAGCACATCTTCCAAAGCTTTATTCTTGAAACCTAAAACCTAGAAACCTTACTCCCAAACTACTCAAATAAGTACTCGAGAGTTATAGGGGAAAATTAAAAAATTTAGGTCACACAAAAAGTCTGATGTGAACAATATTATGCCATCTCGGTCAAAAGATATCTGGTGAGACCAAGCCATTGAGCAAAATGGCTATTCCCCTCACTAGTGTCCTCTAAGAACGTGTCTTTTATAAATCTAACACCTGCAACCACAATGGTTAAACTAAACAATATAAACAATTGTATGCATGCATGCATGCAACCTAGGAAATCATGACCATTATCTCTAAATAAATGGACCATCTAACCCAAAATCATAGTTTTCTCAAGGTAACTACAAACCTACATAGCTTACTCATGCCTACCAAATATACCGAAATTCTCCAACTTACTATTATAAGGAAACTGGATGGTCTGTCCGAGACATACTATTCCTAGGGTCACTCGATCCTAATGGTTTTGCAGGCTAACCAATAACCTATCTCAACTTTGTGTATTCCTTTCTATGCGTAAACCTACTCTTAGTCTTACCCTTGACGAAGCCTTACACACTGGAATTGTGGACTACTATCAGCTATGGGTGAATAGCTGAAGTATAGGGTGCGACCCTACACTAGTTCCATCTAGTTTTCTAATCTCTAAGTCAATTCATCCTATCACAATTTATCTAAAGGTGATAAGAATAATCTCTCTGGTAAAATTCTAGGCTAAATACCCTTTTTATTTCCTTGAAACCAATTTCTTTATAAATGATTTAACCTTTGAAATCATACTTAAAACAAGTAAACTATATCCCTTTTCTTTATCCAAAATATTGTGCCAATATATATGTGTATGTGCTTTTATAAAATAGCATTAATGAATTTCAAAGTTATTTAGAAGTTATCACAGCTCAAAACCATAGGCTATAAAGACATATATAATAAAACCATTGAATCGATAAAGTGCAACATTGATATAGCCGCTATGGGATTGTTGAAATCATCCATATCGAAACCGTGTTAAAGCATCTGATTTATAAAGCAAAAGGCCATAAGTCGCCGAATATAAGTTGCCGAATATAAGTTGCATAGTCTTTGGTTTGCATAGTATAAAGCTTTACAACTTGAAAGTATGGGAATGCCGACATTTATGACCTTCGACATTAATATCATAGGATCATTAATAACGTCAATGTCAATATAGAAAATAGGAAGCATCATTGCCTTTTATATCGATGTTGAAAGTAAGGTTTATATGCAGCATTGCTGTCTAAAGTAATAGTGTCGAAATTATATGTGTGTGTGTGTGTGACATTATGCCCTTTAATATCAATGTCAAAATGTGGTATAAAATTGATGTTGGTATAACATGCCATGTAGAAAAATGACGGCATTGAAAACACGTGACATGGAAGACATGCAGCATAAAAGACATGCGGCATCATTGATACCGAAGGCTTGAATGTCGGTACCGATACGAGCCAACCTTAGTGGAATCATTGCATACCAATAAGGTTGATATCGTATGCTTTCCCTACAAGTTAGAGATGACATGTGGCATAGATGGATTTTGGCGTTGCAACGCATGGCAATCTTCTAATTAATATATAGTTTTATTTTAGAAAAAAGCAGTATCTTTACACTAACTCCAATTCTTTGTCAAATTACTATTGGATAATGCTTTACTTTACCGAATCTTTTCCAAAAACCGCTATATGCCACAATTATAATCCCCAAAATAATTTGCAAATCATATAATTTATATTAATATTTTAATATAATTATTAAGTTTTTATAGCCTAATAAAAAATGCATAAACACTTAGGAAAAGTCATCAAAAATAACCATAAATTAGACTTATCATATTCTTCATATAAAAATTGCAGGACCAAAAAAATTATTTAATTATTTTTGATAATTAAAGCAAGAAATAGACTATTTTCCTTAGTTAGGAAATTCATAAAATATTCGTACTTGCTTGGAAAATTATTAAATTAAAAACTCACTTCTAAAATAATATTTGTAACATCATATCAAAATTTCAAGTAATTTGGGGGTCATATGATAGGTTTTCACTCTTAAACCTATCAACTAATTTCACGAATACATTCAATAAATCATTAATAAGCATATAATCATCAATCATCATCCACATCATGGCATAATAACACATGATATTCGGGTTTAATTATAAAATCGAACATAAATAAGCAAACTTGCGATGAGTTATCATTATTCAACTTGATTTGAGAAAAAAGGATGAGGTGAGTTTAGATTTGATTTTCCTAAGCTATACCTTGATTTCCTAGCGTTCACTTCTATTGAATCTCTTAACAATAGCCGACCTTGAGTATGTTTATGTGTATAAGAATGTAAATGAAATGAAGAAGAAGAGTGTGAAGGGGTTTATGTTAGGAAATAAGAGTGTGTTCTTATTTTTCTTTTCTCATAATTCCTCCTTCTTGTTTAAGTACTATTAACTCATTAATTTAGGCATGACTCACTTAATTATCAAATCTAAATGTTCTTATCTTCTTACATTATTTTATTTTATTTGTCTAATTCAATGTCCTAAATAATGTTAACCAAAATTAGGGGTGTTACAGACTCCTCTCCTTAAAGAATTTCATCCTTGAAATTACGATAATTTATATAACATAAAACATAATCATAGACATAAAACATATCATCAAAAAAATTCAGGATAAGTGTCTTTATCATGTCCTCTATCTTCTAAGTATAGTCTTTCTTGTTTTCACTCCAATGGACCTTTACTAATCTGATTGTCATGTTCCTTAGCCTTTTCTCATCCTTAGCCACAATACGAACTATTTGCCTAACAATAGTCACGTCCGGTTCCACCACTAAAATTTCCAATGTGGTCGGAGTGATAGTAATCTATGGATCTTGCACACACTTCCTAAAGTGAGAAACGTGGAAAGCATTATGGATTCCTTCCAAACTTCTCGATAACTCTATCCTATAAGCGAGTTTTCCGATCCTTTCTATAATAGGAAATAGACTTACATATCTCGGTGCCAACTTCCCTGTCTTTCCAAACCGTACCACAACCTTTGTTGGTGATACTTTAACAAAAACATGGTCTCCAACTAAAGAACTCTAAATCTTTGCACCTCTTATATATGTAACTCTTCTGTCTAGACTAAGTCTTCTTCATCCATGCTTGGATCAACTCAATCTTCTTTATGGCTTCTCTCACTATATCTGGACTAAGAACTAGCCTATCTCCAGTCTCTAACCAACATACGGGTGATTTGTGTGAGTCGGAGGAATAGGGATCTTAAGGCTAAATTAGCACTAAAGAGGGGTAAATAGTGTTTAATGGATTATATGAATATTATTCAAATTCTTTAAGACTTTACTTGGAATGATGGAATTAACAATCATAAAAATAATCATAGAATTAAAGTACAGATAAAAGTAAATGCGATAAAAGTAAAAAAGGAAAGAATACACCAGGATTTTATACTAGTTCGGAGTTACCTTACATCCAGTCCCACACAATTCCTTGTATGGATCTCTTTTCAACTAGTAAATGCAAATACAATCTCGATTTCAAGGCTACGAGACACATCCTCTAGAATCCTGGCCTTTGGGTAGAGCCACTTAATTTTTGGGCCTTAAGCGCACCCACTAGATTTACGGCTACTAAACACACCTAATTGATTTAATCAGGCTACAACCACACCTACCTGAATTTTAGGGAAACCAAGCAAACCATAGAGTATAAGACTATGATTTGATAGAGTTTATAGACTCAGATCTTCGATCTTGAGTACAATTGATCATATAATTCTTGAATAGCACGTTGAACTTAAGAGAGATGATAGAAATCGAAGAGTATATGATAGAGAATCAAACTAGTAATGATTGAATTTGATTCTGATTGAATGTCGGTAGAGTTTTGATAGAAATTGATTTAAAATTGAAAGATTGAAAAGTGGAGAGAGAAATATGAAAGTATTAATGAAAATTCATTCCAAAGTCTGGTATTTATAGGGAAACAATGGTCATGTCCATTTGCCAAGAGATATAATGAAAAGATACTTCCATTCAAATTTGAATTTTGAAATTTAAGGCTAGTATGCAAACATACTTGTAGATGATATGTCCACATATCCCTTTATATTTTGAAAAATTACTTAATAAAAATTATTTTGAAAATATTAAGTTTTGTAAAATATTTTGAAACTTTGTACAAACATTTAAACATAGTTTATACATATTTTAATCATATTAAAAATTAATAAAACTTTAAAAAATATTTTTGAAAGTTTTAATAAGAATATTCAATATAATGTAAATAATACATATATATATAATCAATATAGTTATAAAGTATTAAAGTATAAGCAAAAAATTAATATATAAACTTTAAAATATTAAAATAATATCTTTATAAGTATAAGAGATTGAAAATAATTTTCAGAAATATTTTGAAAAGTTTATTTTAAATATATAATATTTGAAAACAAAAATGTAAACAAAATTAGAGAAGGTAAGAGCGATCAGGAAAGTGCTATCAAGGTTTTGACATAAATTCTATGACTCTATAACTTATCTAGAATATCTTGAAATCTTAAACTCTTCAATACTCATAAACCTTCATTCTTAAACTCTTGAAATTTTTACAGCATCTTGAATATACTCTTGATATTAGCATCTTGATACTGTCAAGTCTTCATAATCAATACCTGTCTAATATCCTGCACTATATACTATATATTTCTTGACAAAACATTATTCTCAATATTTTATATAATTTCCTATAGTTGTTATCATCAAAACCAATATATAAGGTAGTAATAATTTGCATGGCCGTCCATACAGAGATTCAAAAGGTGTCATCCATACACTAGTCCGATAAGAATTGCTGTAGGAAAATTCGGTTAACCGTAGATGGTCTTTCCACGGCCCTCCAAAATCTAACACACAATATCTTAACAAATCTTCCAAGATTTTGTAACTCATTTCATTTGCCCTTTTGTCTGTAGATGGTAAGTGGTACTCACCTTGAGCATGGTATCAACACCTCTTGTATACTTCTCCAAATTCGCTAATGAATAAAAATTCTCTATCACTGACTGTACTACTAGGAATCCCATGCAGTTTAACAATACGCTTCATAAGTAACTTGGCCAAAATAGGTGTCATCCTTGTTGACTTAACGGGAATGAAATGCGCACTCTTGGTTAATATATCTACTATAACCCAAATATTTTCATTTCCCCTATTCGTCCTTGATAATCCATCAATGAAATCCATAGATATAGAACCCCATTTCCATACCGGTATATCTAAAGGCTGAAGCAATCCAATTGGCTTCTGATGTTTGGCTTTTACTTGTTAGCAATTTAAGCATTGCCTTATCCATAAGCCTACATCTCTTTTCGTCCCTTCCTAGAATAAATTTCTCTTTATATTCTAATACATCTTAGTTCCTTCAGGATGTATAGTAAACTTGATCGATGACACTTCCTAATAACTTCTTTCCTTAGGTCTTCAACATCTAGAACACACAATCGCCCCTTCTTTCCCAACCAACTATTTTGATAAAGATAAAAATCTTTCAAATCATCAATCTTAGTTCCACTTTCTAATCTTCTCATTCGTTAAGCTACTACTGGATCATCTTTTTGCTTAAAAGCAATCCATTCTATTAATTTTGGTAGAACTTCTAAGCACGATAATATGACGGTATTCTGACTAGAACTAGCAGTCGATCTTAACTACACACTACAAATAGTCAATGCTTCTAAATCTTTCCACCCCAATATCATTGGTAACACAGAATTCTAATGATTTCTACTAAGTGCATCTGTGACTTTATTTCCTTTTCCTGGTGTGTACTCATTTCCAAAATCATAAGCTGCTGTGAACTCTAACTACTTTTG
Source organism: Allium cepa (assembly GCA_030765085.1). Lineage (NCBI taxonomy): Eukaryota > Viridiplantae > Streptophyta > Magnoliopsida > Asparagales > Amaryllidaceae > Allium > Allium cepa. Next base: position 947,689,237 of record CM060934.1, on the reverse strand, counting down.
TTGTCTCATTTTCAACTCCTCCTAAGAGAATAAATATCATAAAATATATGGTCCATAAACAACTCGAATCTTTCTCCCAAAAGATAATGTCTCCATACTTTCAAAGCAAAGATTACAACTGCTAACTCCAAATCGTAAGTTGGATACCTAACTTTATGTGGTCTAAGCTGTCGAGAAGCATAGGAAATCACTTTACCATTTTACGTTAACATAGCTCCTAATTCGGTTCCGCATGCTTCAGTATACACCACCAGATCTTGATTCTCATTTAGAACAACTAACACAGGCGCATTGGTCAATATATGTTATAGCTTGAGGAATGCGTCCTCACATTTATCGCTCCAAACATTCTTCACATCCTTCCTTGTAAGTTTAGTCACCGATGTTGCTATACGACAGAAATCCTTGATAAATATGCGGTAATAGTAAGCTAATCTAAGAAAACTCTTTATCTCAGTCACCTCCTCAAGTCTCTTCCAATTATTAACATCTTCTATCTTAGCTGGATCTACTGACAACCCTTTTTTTGAGACAACATGACCAAGGAAGTTCATTTCTTTCTTCCAAAAATAAAATTTTGAAAACTTTGCTTTTTGTTGATGTTGTCTTAATGTCTCATGTACTATTCTAAGGCATGTCTCATGATCTTGCTCATCCCTAGAATATATCAGGATGTCATCTATGAATACTAACATGAACCTATCCAAATGCTCTCGGAAGATCTGATTCATCAAATCTACAAAGAAAGTAGGCGCATTAGTCAATTCTAATGGCATTACTAACCACTCGTACAAACCATATCTTATTCGAAACGCCATCAAAGAAATAATGCCCTCTGCCACCCTCAATTGATGGAACCCTATCACCAAATCCAGCTAGAAAAATACTTTAGCTCTACTCAACTGATCAAATAAATCATCTATTCTTGTAAAATGATATCTATTCCTTATCGTCTTTTCATTCAGCTTACGATAATCGATACATAATGTCAACAACCTATCCGATTTCTTTACGAACATCACTACTGCTACCCAAGATGAACTACTTGGTCTAATAAAACTTTTCCTTCTAAGTCCACTAGCTGGACCTTTAACTCCTTCATTTCAGTAGGTGTCATTTTGCTAGGCGGTCAACTCACGGGTTTAGCTCCAGTTATAAGATGTATTCAGACTCAATAGCTCATTTCGGCGGTAGTCATGTCACTGGCATAAAGACATCTACAAACTCTCCAACGACAAAAAATAGATTCAACTCGTCTTCTTCCTCCATTGCACCCATCAAAGCACAAACATAAAAATTCGAGTCCTCTACTGAATACATGTTTCGATCACTACTATCAGGGTGTTTTAGTGATATTTTCTTATCTTGGCAAAATATCCTAGCATCATATTTGCTTAACCAATCCATACTCAATATAATTCCAAATCCTATAAAATCAAACACATGAAAACTTTAGGAAAATATATGATCTAATAACTCAAACTCTAAAAGGTTACATCTCATTCCTAGAGTTGCATACCCTCCTATCAGATTCGCAACCCTTAAGGAAGTAGCTAGGTATGATGGTTCTAAACTTAGCTTATCTACCAAGTTATGAGATATAAAAGAATGTGATGCACCAGTTCAAACAGTACTCTAACAAGTATGCCATGAATCAAAAGCGTACCTCCCAACGCACCCGTTCACCTCTCCTCTGATGTTGGTCTTAAGGTAGATGGTTCCAAAGCAAAAAATTTCCTTTCTTGACCTTAGCCGGTTCGTTGCTATGATTTTTGTAATGTCCAATCTGGTCATAATTGAAGCACTTGAAGTTATTCCTTCCAATGACCTTCTTTCCATCTTCGAAATGACATTCTGTAACGACCCGCCCTTCTACTATTAGAAAGACGTATCATTAGTAAGAAAAGAAAGGGATAGAAGTAGAAAAGAAAGAAAAGAAAAAATACAACGACATCAGAATCTCACAGCGGAACGAATAAATTATATTAATCACATAAGTTTTTACATAATATAATACATCAATCAGAGTCATACAGATTGTACATAACATACTAGACAGTTATAAACACCTGTCTAGTTAATACAACTCAATACAATACAACTCAAACAATATGACTCAGAGATACCAACACAGCAGAACCTTATATATATCTACAACGCTGAAGCCTCCTGCTCCATTGCTCCTCCAGAATTCGTGAAAGCTAACCTGAATCCCTTGACTACCCGTAAAAATTTGGGTACCCGAGAGTTTATGAAAAACAAAAATAAACTCCGGGTCAGACATGGGTCTGGTATGAGTAAACGGTTTAAAGTTGTTTAACTTTGAAAAACATTTGAAAATAAAGGTATCACGTAAGACTCCCCACAAATAAATACGGGTAAGTTTTTACCTTACGCTAACCAAAACATTTTTATAGGAAATCCAGTGATATTATAATAGTGTCTAGGGTTTTCAAGTAAAATACAGAAATAGCTGAAATGCTTACATCTCACATTCCAACATAGTTGGACACAATCAAAACGTACGGCGCTTATTGGAAATTGGATCCCATACAATGGCAGGGCTACTGGGGTACCGCCCGTCACAGTACGGGGCCTAGATCACCGTACCGAGGATTACTCCCTTCATCCCCTGCAACACAAGGCCGGAACCATTCCTTACTGAACAGTCCCGAACAAGATAAACCCCGGGGTTGGCGCGACCAACCACCCACTAAGCCGAAATATATATAAGGGACATCTAGACAGGGGAAATATCTTGTCCTGCTTGGGCATGACCCACCTAACCTTCCTGCATCTCCCCTGTTTTAGCCATTCCCGGTTGATGAGGCTTGAGGCTGCGATTACCTTTAAAGAACATATTTCTTAGAATGCTCATCGTCCGCCTGACGATGTGCTGAAAGCATTCAATCCATACAAGTTCGTTTCGGGTTCGAACGAAACCGAAGGCATTATCTCGTTACACTCGTTTTGGAATCACCCTCAGAGTTAACGACGATAACCCTTGCATTCTGAAAGCACCATCTCGATCTTCATTTCAGGATTTACGACCTAACGTTTAAATTGGATCGATGTGGTTTTCGGAGAATCAAATTTGATTCTTCCGATCCCGGTCTCATCGAATCCAAACGCCATTTTAAGGGCCAAGTTGTCTAATTAACTTAAACAGTTTTAAATAATTTAAATTCAACAATTGAATTAACATAGCATTTATCACAGATAAATCATATACAAGCATCGTAGATATAACATAACATATCACAGAGCATCACAGAATATCATCAAATAAATATCACAATTAGATATTCTACTTACACAACAATCCATAAGCAATCATTTAAATTCTCATTGTAACTAATTCAAATTTAAAATTAATTACTCGAGAATTAATCGCTTAACCCTGTTTAATTAACGATTAATTTGTTATTTCCCTTCAAATTATTTGAGTTAATTAATCATTGCTTAATCAATTATTAAGTCCTAATTATTTAATTAATTATTTATTCATCTATTTAATTAATTTCCTTAAAATCAAGTTGTTTAACTGTAATTACTATTCCTTGTTCATCAATTAATAACCTTAATTATTAATTAATGAAACTTAATTACTTAATTATTTAATTACTAATTACTTAATTAATTAATTATAAATCCTTAATTCTTAATTAAATTACTTAATTAATTAACTATTAATTCATAATTAAATTATTTGATTAGTTAACTATTAGTCGTTCATTAATTAATTTAGGTAGATAAATTTAATTTATTTATCACTTAATCACCTTTTTATCCATACTTGATTACAATTATAAAATAGTTATTCTTAATTACCTTCTAATAATAATTCATTTAATTTTAATTACTCAATAAAGTTAACTCTTAAAATCCCTCTATAAATTTTAAATCATTCATTTATTATCTACAAACTTAAGAGTTAATTAAATTTACACTCATCCTAAATTGATTAAAGAGTTTAAAGATCATCATTAAGTTTTTGACTAAAATACTTAAAAACTTGAATAAATTCTTAGCTTAGCCTTTAAACCTTTTTTTTTAGCTTAAAATGTTTAGACAAAATTGTAAAAAAAAACAATTTTACATCACTGCAAAACTGTAGTTTTACCATACTCAAATCGTCCCAGGTAAAACCCGAGACCACCCCTGCATTATGCTCGAAAATCACTTCGAGTTTTCCACGCAAACTTCCCGAGTCCTCCCTGAACAACTTCATCTTCTCCCTTCTTTTTTCTTTCTTCTACTTTACAGTAAGTTACAATTTAAAACTTAAAGTTAAAAGAAAACAAACACACCCAGGCATCAGGTACTACACGCACGCGATACATCATCTCGCCGTACACGTGCACAGCGACATCCTCCAGCTCCGGCGAACGCCAACGTCTCAGGCACGTCACATATCACTCGCATACTCGAAAACCAAGTTCGAGTTGCCTACAGGAGTGTCGAATCGAAATTCGACTGTTCCACCGAGATATACAGCCCAACCCAAAACAACTTAATCACCTCGTCCTCGCCGCCCCAGGCACCAGAGTCGCCTAAACTTCTTCCACACAACGTCAACCCTCCAAGCAACCACCCACCTGAATCGCATGAAGCTCGGTTGCACATAGATGACGAACTCGTCACCTAACAGACATGACCCAAAACTCTATCTAAAACTCTAACTTGATTCTGATTCCAAAATTCACGCAATAGAAAAATCTCCTGATAATTTTTATAAAATCACTGATGTTAATACTTGCTTCGTTTTAATTTATAACTTTTATTATTGATTAAATAACTGGGAATTGATAAAAATACAATTTTTGCACAATTACAAACTACTCTTGAATTATTGCACTAAAAATCTTGATTCTAGTTTTAAAAATCATAAATCCCAGTAATAATTGAAGATATAAATTTGAATTAACATTTTATAGCATTTGAATTTATCAAAGAAATGTTTGATTTACCTGTAGAACAAGTTACAGTAAGATACTCTTACAACAGTTTTTAATTAACTTTTAAAATCTTAAATTAGTTTAAACATATTGTTTTAATTAACAACTTACAGATTAAAAATTGTCTGTTTGAACAGAAACATGAATTCTATTTCAAGTGACAGGGAAATATTCGAACAGAGCAACATATACACAGGAAAAGATCATATTCAAACTGAAATATACTCAAGCCAAAATTATAAATGAATCTTGATCAATTTTTTTGAATAACTTAAAGTTTTAAAATTATTGTTTACTCACCTAAAATGATTTAACAGAGAGCAGTTTTAGTTTCCAGATGAACACAGTCTTGAACTTTGTTTCCCAGCTTTCAAGCTTGAGTTCCAACTTCAATCCTTGATGTTGTTGATGTTGGACAAGTTTGTTTGATTTTCTGTTTTAAATTAACATATATTTGCAAAGCAACTAGATGTGTTTTCAGGTTTGATTTTAGGCTTAGTTTTAGTGTTTTTAAATGAGCTGATGATATGTTGGATATATATATATAGAGAGTTATTATGCAGTAGGCTTTAACTGGACAGTTGTATGTGTTTGTATTTCCATTTTCTTCTTATTGGCTAAGTAAAAATCTGCAGTATGAAATGATATATGGATTTCGGCTGCATGTACTTGTTGAGCAATAAGTTATACTAATTATTGCTTTGGTTCTTAATTATGACAACGTGTAATAAATGTTTTACTGATACTTATTTTGTTTTGTACAAAGATATTTCTTTGATTTCGGCTAGCATATCCTATAAGACACAGCTTTGATTTTTATTATATTTGAAGTGAAAACCTGTTTTTCTCATGCCTATAAGCTGTATAACAGCATATATATGTTTAGTACATGAATGTGTTACAGGTTATCTCTATAGCTTATGCATTTAACATGTCTACATGATATCCAACAATGTAAAAGGCTTTGGTTAAAAGGTTTATGTTATACAAATGAGTTTTATAGGTTATTATCTTGACTAAATTAATTTTATTCCACTTGTACTTCAGATTTCCAGGTATTAGATTCATAATATTTCATATGTAAAGTTTATATTCCTAGTTATAACTTATATTCATATATTTATATTGTTAGTTATATTTTATATTTTAAAATTTTTGGTTTATACTAATGTTTACAATTATGATTCATACTTGTTTTTCCATGTTATGTTTAATATAAATTTCATCATCTTAAAAACTAACATTGTATCCATATAAATTATCAAATAAATAAAATGTTAAATCTTTGATTTGATTTGATTTTATTGAATAAAACCGATTTTGTTTTAAATGGTTTTGAAGTATTAAATTTTTAAATTTCTCAAATCAACTTTCTTTTATAAAACATATAACTGTTATATATCCAAAATCTCATCAAGTTAAACAGTGACAAGCTTATATTTAATTTAAATTAGATTAAATATTTATTAAAATCTGCTGTCAAAATTCCGGGTCGTTACATTCCTCCCCCCTTAAAAGAATTTCGTCCCCGAAATTTAAACAACAGTTAATTCAGAAGTTTTTATATTAATCATCCGAACATACATATCATTTATATATTAACAACAAATAAACAGTCTATTCTAACAAACAACACTAGCTATCCGAACACAAGTTCGGATAAGTTTCCCTAAAACTATCGAGAGTTTATCTCTCGATGATCAATAATCCAAACTGGATTCCTGACCAGAATTAAATTCGACTCAACTTCAAATTTCCTGAATTACTGATTGAACAACCAATGATGAATCATAAACAAATTTCCTGAGATATATGGGATACACACTAAATTCCGGATATCCATTTTGTCAATTTAATTCTGAAATCTACAATATTAACTCTTTCCAAATTTTATTGACCTCTTTTCAGAATTTCAATTCTTATTAAATCAAGCCTGTACGATGTACATATATCATTCGTACGCAGTATCAAATCCGATCGCTCGCTCGATCACACAATTTCACTTCCGAACTAGTATTGTCGACCCGACCTTCTAGTACGGACTCAGATCTGGTTTCTCGATCAGACCTGTCATTCTCCTTGCACAGTCACAACTATGATAGAGAATTTCCAAAATCAATCAAAATCCAAATCCATGGTTCGTCGTCGAAAATCGAGTGAAAAATTCCAACTCGGATCGATATAACTATCTCGAAATTCTATGCTCGAATTTGAATCAGTTCGTTATGCGAATAAAATAATATACGTTCATCCTACGTATTTATATCCATTGATTATCAACCATATCAATTTCTTTTATTCACATTATTTTAGATTTCTATCTACTCGGAATAATTTTCTCCATATCAAATTTTACTTAAGAATGTCTCCATTCATTTCTTAAGTTTTTAATATAAGCATTATATATTCCCACTTAAGCCTTTACATCCTCTTATCATTATTATTTTTTTCATTTTAAATCTGAATTACCAATTCCATATGAATTCAATTTTCTTAACTCTGAATATTGAACTTTTATTGACTATTTCCATTTATAACTGATTCCTATTATATATGTTTTTGTTTAAATTAGTTTCATTCATTAGTTTACTCATAGTTTTCAAATTCGAAATTGTTTTGTTGCTAATTTTTTTTTATATAGTTTTCAAATTCTGAAAAGCTTTGACATATTATCCATTATTTTCAGCATTATATATTTCCATAAGCACATATGTAAGGTCCCAATCCTCAACACAATAAATTTCAATCAATTCTCAAACCATTCCTTTTAATTAAAAGGAATTTACAACTTACTTGCTTATATAATTCATTTAAGCAATACAAACTCATATTCAAAATCATCCTATTTTGCTTCCAATAATTCATAGAATTTATCTAATTCTCATTTACTTCAAACAACCCATTTCCATATGCAATTTAACAATATTATTGTGAATAAATGATCACCTAAGCTTTATAACAAATTTTAAATTGATTCCAATTCAATTTACACTTGATTCCATCCTAATTAAATTATTCACAATCCTATCATTGTATTTTCTTTCATTACAAAAATTTGATTTCCAAACCATTTTATTAAACGCGACCACCAATGTTTTAAATAATCATTTCACAATTTACTTAAGTCATTATTTACTTCAAACTGTTTCACCTAAAAACTTAGATTTATTCTATTACACCAATTTCCATTTAAATCTTTGATTCGATTTCCCTTTAATCAAATCCCAATTATTTACTGATTAGTTTATTCTTTTATCCATTCTTAAATTTACATGAACAATTATTATTGAATTTATTCATAATAAGGTTATTCAATTTATACTTGAATTAAATTTGTTAACAACTCACACCACCTTTATTTAAATCCAATTCAATACTTACTTTGATTTACATTTACTTATTTACATCAGAATTTTATTTTATTCAATTTGGTCTATAACTCGACTGAATTCATTCAAATTCAGTTTTATTCTAACTCAGCTTCAGTTAAATTTATCTACTTATCATTCTTTTAAATTTATTTCCCTCTATATGATTTCAAAGCTTATTTGTTTTCTTAACAGTTTATATCACTCATTTGGGTCATTTCATCTTATGACCACAATTTCAGACTATATATATATATATATATATATATATATATATATATATATATATACAGCTCTTACTGTTTTAAGGTAAAATTTTCATTTTTCAATTACAATCATTTTACCTTCAAATTTTATATCCAAATAAGTTCATTTTGAACTTCAATTCCATTTAACTTATCTCAGGTTAAACTCAAGTACCTTTTTCCTATTTTCATTTACTGAAGTTAAGTTGAAATTCCAGGATTAAAATTCCCGATTTCTTCTTATTAATATCAACTTTACTTTATAAGTTCAATTAGTTGATTTATTCAAACCTTTCACATTATCTAAATAGAATTTCTTAGAATTCAGTTTCCCAGTTTTCATCTCTAAAACCATTTTGAAATGATAATCAAATTTCACACTTGTTTGCACCAAAACAAATTTTCCCTTCGAAATTTCTAAAATAACTTGTATACCCAACAAGCCCAAACAATTTATCATGACCAATATCCTGGTAGCAATCCATCACTTTAGAAACTCGAAAATAAATACTGATGATGTGGCCATCATCATCATGATTATTTTCCAGCGACTGAAGTGAGTTCAGTGCTTCCTTACTTCCACAATTTCTTTCCAAAACAATTTCCATTCAACCATATTTTCCAAAACAATATTACATTGTTGCCTTCAAATCTTTGGAAAAAACATTTCAAACATTCCCAAGATTTTAAATTCCCAAATTCCTTTGTTTAAATTCATTTAAACACCTTTCAAATTTCCGGGACTTAAATTCTGGTTTAATCAAATTTGAGTTATATTCCTTTTTATTTAAAATCATTCTTAAATAATTTTATTTGGTTATAAACCACTCACATTTAAATTTTTTATTTGATTGTACTATTAACAATCAAACATCCAAGTATATATAGTTATTTTAGAAAAATATTTCTTTTTATATCAAAATATAATTTTTGGGTAAAATTATTTCATTTACCCTACCTTTAAAAACAATACCGTGTCGGTCTATCTTGTTTAAGAGTTTAGAAATTCTTATCGATGAAATGGCGTCCCACACATCGACCAGAATCCATAAACACTCAACAGATAAATCAACACAATATAAAAACAATTTTATATTCACTAACAAGTACGCGCTCATATCTATTAATACTCTCAAAACTCTATTCTATGAGTAATCACTACTAGAGCCAAGGTTATCACCAACCTATGCTCTGATACCAAGTGTAACGACCCGCCCTTCTACTATTAGAAAGACGTATCATTAGTAAGAAAAGAAAGGGATAGAAGTAGAAAAGAAAGAAAAGAAAAAATACAACGACATCAGAATCTCACAGCGGAACGAATAAATTATATTAATCACATAAGTTTTTACATAATATAATACATCAATCAGAGTCATACAGATTGTACATAACATACTAGACAGTTATAAACACCTGTCTAGTTAATACAACTCAATACAATACAACTCAAACAATATGACTCAGAGATACCAACACAGCAGAACCTTATATATATCTACAACGCTGAAGCCTCCTGCTCCATTGCTCCTCCAGAATTCGTGAAAGCTAACCTGAATCCCTTGACTACCCGTAAAAATTTGGGTACCCGAGAGTTTATGAAAAACAAAAATAAACTCCGGGTCAGACATGGGTCTGGTATGAGTAAACGGTTTAAAGTTGTTTAACTTTGAAAAACATTTGAAAATAAAGGTATCACGTAAGACTCCCCACAAATAAATACGGGTAAGTTTTTACCTTACGCTAACCAAAACATTTTTATAGGAAATCCAGTGATATTATAATAGTGTCTAGGGTTTTCAAGTAAAATACAGAAATAGCTGAAATGCTTACATCTCACATTCCAACATAGTTGGGCACAATCAAAACGTACGGCGCTTATTGGAAATTGGATCCCATACAATGGCGGGGCTACTGGGGTACCGCCCGTCACAGTACGGGGCCTAGATCACCGTACCGAGGATTACTCCCTTCATCCCCTGCAACACAAGGCCGGAACCATTCCTTACTTAACAGTCCCGAACAAGATAAACCCCGGGGTTGGCGCGACCAACCACCCACTAAGCCGAAATATATATAAGGGACATCTAGACAGGGGAAATATCTTGTCCTGCTTGGGCATGACCCACCTAACCTTGCTGCATCTCCCCTGTTTTAGCCATTCCCGGTTGATGAGGCTTGAGGCTGCGATTACCTTTAAAGAACATATTTCTTAGAATGCTCATCGTCCGCCTGACGATGTGCTGAAAGCATTCAATCCATACAAGTTCGTTTCGGGTTCGAACGAAACCGAAGGCATTATCTCGTTACACTCGTTTTGGAATCACCCTCAGAGTTAACGACGATAACCCTTGCATTCTGAAAGCACCATCTCGATCTTCATTTCAGGATTTACGACCTAACGTTTAAATTGGATCGATGTGGTTTTCGGAGAATCAAATTTGATTCTTCCGATCCCGGTCTCATCGAATCCAAACGCCATTTTAAGGGCCAAGTTGTCTAATTAACTTAAACAGTTTTAAATAATTTAAATTCAACAATTGAATTAACATAGCATTTATCACAGATAAATCATATACAAGCATCGTAGATATAACATAACATATCACAGAGCATCACAGAATATCATCAAATAAATATCACAATTAGATATTCTACTTACACAACAATCCATAAGCAATCATTTAAATTCTCATTGTAACTAATTCAAATTTAAAATTAATTACTCGAGAATTAATCGCTTAACCCTGATTAATTAACGATTAATTTGTTATTTCCCTTCAAATTATTTGAGTTAATTAATCATTGCTTAATCAATTATTAAGTCTTAATTATTTAATTAATTATTTATTCATCTATTTAATTAATTTCCTTAAAATCAAGTTGTTTAACTGTAATTACTATTCCTTGTTCATCAATTAATAACCTTAATTATTAATTAATGAAACTTAATTACTTAATTATTTAATTACTAATTACTTAATTAATTAATTATAAATCCTTAATTCTTAATTAAATTACTTAATTAATTAACTATTAATTCATAATTAAATTATTTGATTAGTTAACTATTAGTCGTTCATTAATTAATTTAGGTAGATAAATTTAATTTATTTATCACTTAATCACCTTTTTATCCATACTTGATTACAATTATAAAATAGTTATTCTTAATTACCTTCTAATAATAATTCATTTAATTTTAATTACTCAATGAAGTTAACTCTTAAAATCCCTCTATAAATTTTAAATCATTCATTTATTATCTACAAACTTAAGAGTTAATTAAATTTACACTCATCCTAAATTGATTAAAGAGTTTAAAGATCATCATTAAGTTTTTGACTAAAATACTTAAAAACTTGAATAAATTCTTAGCTTAGCCTTTAAACCTTTTTTTTTTTAGCTTAAAATGTTTAGACAAAATTGTAAAAAAAACAATTTTACATCACTGCAAAACTGTAGTTTTACCATACTCAAATCGTCCCAGGTAAAACCCGAGACCACCCCTGCATTATGCTCGAAAATCACTTCGAGTTTTCCACGCAAACTTCCCGAGTCCTCCCTGAACAACTTCATCTTCTCCCTTCTTTTTTCTTTCTTCTACTTTACAGTAAGTTACAGTTTAAAACTTAAAGTTAAAAGAAAACAAACACACCCAGGCATCAGGTACTACACGCACGCGATACATCATCTCGCCGTACACGTGCACAGCGACATCCTCCAGCTCCGGCGAACGCCAACGTCTCAGGCACGTCACATATCACTCGCATACTCGAAAACCAAGTTCGAGTTGCCTACAGGAGTGTCGAATCGAAATTCGACTGTTCCACCGAGATATACAGCCCAACCCAAAACAACTTAATCACCTCGTCCTCGCCGCCCCAGGCACCAGAGTCGCCTAAACTTCTTCCACACAACGTCAACCCTCCAAGCAACCACCCACCTGAATCGCATGAAGCTCGGTTGCACATAGATGACGAACTCGTCACCTAACAGACATGACCCAAAACTCTATCTAAAACTCTAACTTGATTCTGATTCCAAAATTCACGCAATAGAAAAATCTCCTGATAATTTTTATAAAATCACTGATGTTAATACTTGCTTCGTTTCAATTTATAACTTTTATTATTGATTAAATAACTGGGAATTGATAAAAATACAATTTTTGCACAATTACAAACTACTCTTGAATTATTGCACTAAAAATCTTGATTCTAGTTTTAAAAATCATAAATCCCAGTAATAATTGAAGATATAAATTTGAATTAACATTTTATAGCATTTGAATTTATCAAAGAAATGTTTGATTTACCTGTAGAACAAGTTACAGTAAGATACTCTTACAACAGTTTTTAATTAACTTTTAAAATCTTAAATTAGTTTAAACATATTGTTTTAATTAACAACTTACAGATTAAAAATTGTCTGTTTGAACAGAAACATGAATTCTATTTCAAGTGACAGGGAAATATTCGAACAGAGCAACATATACACAGGAAAAGATCATATTCAAACTGAAATATACTCAAGCCAAAATTATAAATGAATCTTGATCAATTTTTTTGAATAACTTAAAGTTTTAAAATTATTGTTTACTCACCTAAAATGATTTAACAGAGAGCAGTTTTAGTTTCCAGATGAACACAGTCTTGAACTTTGTTTCCCAGCTTTCAAGCTTGAGTTCCAACTTCAATCCTTGATGTTGTTGATGTTGGACAAGTTTGTTTGATTTTCTGTTTTAAATTAACATATATTTGCAAAGCAACTAGATGTGTTTTCAGGTTTGATTTTAGGCTTAGTTTTAGTGTTTTTAAATGAGCTGATGATATGTTGGATATATATATATATATAGAGTTATTATGCAGTAGGCTTTAACTGGACAGTTGTATGTGTTTGTATTTCCATTTTCTTCTTATTGGCTAAGTAAAAATCTGCAGTATGAAATGATATATGGATTTCGGCTGCATGTACTTGTTGAGCAATAAGTTATACTAATTATTGCTTTGGTTCTTAATTATGACAACGTGTAATAAATTTTTTACTGATACTTATTTTGTTTTGTACAAAGATATTTCTTTGATTTCGGCTAGCATATCCTATAAGACACAGCTTTGATTTTTATTATATTTGAAGTGAAAACCTGTTTTTCTCATGCCTATAAGCTGTATAACAGCATATATATGTTTAGTACATGAATGTGTTACAGGTTATCTCTATAGCTTATGCATTTAACATGTCTACATGATATCCAACAATGTAAAAGGCTTTGGTTAAAAGGTTTATGTTATACAAATGAGTTTTATAGGTTATTATCTTGACTAAATTAATTTTATTCCACTTGTACTTCAGATTTCCAGGTATTAGATTCATAATATTTCATATGTAAAGTTTATATTCCTAGTTATAACTTATATTCATATATTTATATTGTTAGTTATATTTTATATTTTAAAATTTTTGGTTTATACTAATGTTTACAATTATGATTCATACTTGTTTTTCCATGTTATGTTTAATATAAATTTCATCATCTTAAAAACTAACATTGTATCCATATAAATTATCAAATAAATAAAATGTTAAATCTTTGATTTGATTTGATTTTATTGAATAAAACCGATTTTGTTTTAAATGGTTTTGAAGTATTAAATTTTTAAATTTCTCAAATCAACTTTCTTTTATAAAACATATAACTGTTATATATCCAAAATCTCATCAAGTTAAACAGTGACAAGCTTATATTTAATTTAAATTAGATTAAATATTTATTAAAATCTGCTGTCAAAATTCCGGGTCGTTACATTCCTCCCCCCTTAAAAGAATTTCGTCCCCGAAATTTAAACAACAGTTAATTCAGAAGTTTTTATATTAATCATCCGAACATACATATCATTTATATATTAACAACAAATAAACAGTCTATTCTAACAAACAACACTAGCTATCCGAACACAAGTTCGGATAAGTTTCCCTAAAACTATCGAGAGTTTATCTCTCGATGATCAATAATCCAAACTGGATTCCTGACCACAATTAAATTCGACTCAACTTCAGATTTCCTGAATTACTGATTGAACAACCAATGATGAATCATAAACAAATTTCCTGAGATATATGGGATACACACTAAATTCCGGATATCCATTCTGTCAATTTAATTCTGAAATCTACAATATTAACTCTTTCCAAATTTTATTGACCTCTTTTCAGAATTTCAATTCTTATTAAATCAAGCCTGTACGATGTACATATATCATTCGTACGCAGTATCAAATCCGATCGCTCGCTCGATCACACAATTTCACTTCCGAACTAGTATTGTCGACCCGACCTTCTAGTACGGACTCAGATCTGGTTTCTCGATCAGACCTGTCATTCTCCTTGCACAGTCACAACTATGATAGAGAATTTCCAAAATCAATCAAAATCCAAATCCATGGTTCGTCGTCGAAAATCGAGTGAAAAATCCCAACTCGGATCGATATAACTATCTCGAAATTCTATGCTCGAATTTGAATCAGTTCGTTATGCGAATAAAATAATATACGTTCATCCTACGTATTTATATCCATTGATTATCAACCATATCAATTTCTTTTATTCACATTATTTTAGATTTCTATCTACTCGGAATAATTTTCTCCATATCAAATTTTACTTAAGAATGTCTCCATTCATTTCTTAAGTTTTTAATATAAGCATTATATATTCCCACTTAAGCCTTTACATCCTCTTATCATTATTATTTTTTTCATTTTAAATCTGAATTACCAATTCCATATGAATTCAATTTTCTTAACTCTGAATATTGAACTTTTATTGACTATTTCCATTTATAACTGATTCCTATTATATATGTTTTTGTTTAAATTAGTTTCATTCATTAGTTTACTCATAGTTTTCAAATTCGAAATTGTTTTGTTGCTAATTTTTTTTTTATATAGTTTTCAAATTCTGAAAAGCTTTGACATATTATCCATTATTTTCAGCATTATATATTTCCATAAGCACATATGTAAGGTCCCAATCCTCAACACAATAAATTTCAATCAATTCTCAAACCATTCCTTTTAATTAAAAGGAATTTACAACTTACTTGCTTATATAATTCATTTAAGCAATACAAACTCATATTCAAAATCATCCTATTTTGCTTCCAATAATTCATAGAATTTATCTAATTCTCATTTACTTCAAACAACCCATTTCCATATGCAATTTAACAATATTATTGTGAATAAATGATCACCTAAGCTTTATAACAAATTTTAAATTGATTCCAATTCAATTTACACTTGATTCCATCCTAATTAAATTATTCACAATCCTATCATTGTATTTTCTTTCATTACAAAAGTTTGATTTCCAAACCATTTTATTAAACGCGACCACCAATGTTTTAAATAATCATTTCACAATTTACTTAAGTCATTATTTACTTCAAACTGTTTCACCTAACAACTTAGATTTATTCTATTACACCAATTTCCATTTAAATCTTTGATTCGATTTCCCTTTAATCAAATCCCAATTATTTACTGATTAGTTTATTCTTTTATCCATTCTTAAATTTACATGAACAATTATTATTGAATTTATTCATAATAAGGTTATTCAATTTATACTTGAATTAAATTTGTTAACAACTCACACCACCTTTATTTAAATCCAATTCAATACTTACTTTGATTTACATTTACTTATTTACATCAGAATTTTATTTTATTCAATTTGGTCTATAACTCGACTGAATTCATTCAAATTCAGTTTTATTCTAACTCAGCTTCAGTTAAATTTATCTACTTATCATTCTTTTAAATTTATTTCCCTCTATATGATTTCAAAGCTTATTTGTTTTCTTAATAGTTTATATCACTCATTTGGGTCATTTCATCTTATGACCACAATTTCAGACTATATATATATATATATATATATATATATATATATATATATACAGCTCTTACTGTTTTAAGGTAAAATTTTCATTTTTCAATTACAATCATTTTACCTTCAAATTTTATATCCAAATAAGTTCATTTTGAACTTCAATTCCATTTAACTTATCTCAGGTTAAACTCAAGTACCTTTTTCCTATTTTCATTTACTGAAGTTAAGTTGAAATTCCGGGATTAAAATTCCCGATTTCTTCTTATTAATATCAACTTTACTTTATAAGTTCAATTAGTTGATTTATTCAAACCTTTCACATTATCTAAATAGAATTTCTTAGAATTCAGTTTCCCAGTTTTCATCTCTAAAACCATTTTGAAATGATAATCAAATTTCACACTTGTTTGCACCAAAACAAATTTTCCCTTTGAAATTTCTAAAATAACTTGTATACCTAATAAGCCCAAACAATTTATCATGACCAATATCCTGGTAGCAATCCATCACTTTAGAAACTCGAAAATAAATACTGATGATGTGGCCATCATCATCATGATTATTTTCCAGCGACTGAAGTGAGTTCAGTGCTTCCTTACTTCCACAATTTCTTTCCAAAACAATTTCCATTCAACCATATTTTCCAAAACAATATTACATTGTTGCCTTCAAATCTTTGGAAAAAACATTTCAAACATTCCCAAGATTTTAAATTCCCAAATTCCTTTGTTTAAATTCATTTAAACACCTTTCAAATTTCCGGGACTTAAATTCTGGTTTAATCAAATTTGAGTTATATTCCTTTTTATTTAAAATCATTCTTAAATAATTTTATTTGGTTATAAGCCACTCACATTTAAATTTTTTATTTGATTGTACTATTAACAATCAAACATCCAAGTATATATAGTTATTTTAGAAAAATATTTCTTTTTATATCAAAATATAATTTTTGGGTAAAATTATTTCATTTACCCTACCTTTAAAAACAATACCGTGTCGGTCTATCTTGTTTAAGAGTTTAGAAATTCCTATCGATGAAATGGCGTCCCACACATCGACCAGAATCCATAAACACTCAACAGATAAATCAACACAATATAAAAACAATTTTATATTCACTAACAAGTACGCGCTCATATCTATTAATACTCTCAAAACTCTATTCTATGAGTAATCACTACTAGAGCCAAGGTTATCACCAACCTATGCTCTGATACCAAGTGTAACGACCCGCCCTTCTACTATTAGAAAGACGTATCATTAGTAAGAAAAGAAAGGGATAGAAGTAGAAAAGAAAGAAAAGAAAAAATACAACGACATCAGAATCTCACAGCGGAACGAATAAATTATATTAATCACATAAGTTTTTACATAATATAATACATCAATCAGAGTCATACAGATTGTACATAACATACTAGACAGTTATAAACACCTGTCTAGTTAATACAACTCAATACAATACAACTCAAACAATATGACTCAGAGATACCAACACAGCAGAACCTTATATATATCTACAACGCTGAAGCCTCCTGCTCCATTGCTCCTCCAGAATTCGTGAAAGCTAACCTGAATCCCTTGACTACCCGTAAAAATTTGGGTACCCGAGAGTTTATGAAAAACAAAAATAAACTCCGGGTCAGACATGGGTCTGGTATGAGTAAACGGTTTAAAGTTGTTTAACTTTGAAAAACATTTGAAAATAAAGGTATCACGTAAGACTCCCCACAAATAAATACGGGTAAGTTTTTACCTTACGCTAACCAAAACATTTTTATAGGAAATCCAGTGATATTATAATAGTGTCTAGGGTTTTCAAGTAAAATACAGAAATAGCTGAAATGCTTACATCTCACATTCCAACATAGTTGGGCACAATCAAAACGTACGTCGCTTATTGGAAATTGGATCCCATACAATGGCAGGGCTACTGGGGTACCGCCCGTCACAGTACGGGGCCTAGATCACCGTACCGAGGATTACTCCCTTCATCCCCTGCAACACAAGGCCGGAACCATTCCTTACTTAACAGTCCCGAACAAGATAAACCCCGGGGTTGGCGCGACCAACCACCCACTAAGCCGAAATATATATAAGGGACATCTAGACAGGGGAAATATCTTGTCCTGCTTGGGCATGACCCACCTAACCTTGCTGCATCTCCCCTGTTTTAGCCATTCCCGGTTGATGAGGCTTGAGGCTGCGATTACCTTTAAAGAACATATTTCTTAGAATGCTCATCGTCCGCCTGACGATGTGCTAAAAGCATTCAATCCATACAAGTTCGTTCCGAGTTCGAACGAAACTGAAGGCATTATCTCGTTACACTCGTTTTGGAATCACCCTCAGAGTTAACGACGATAACCCTTGCATTCTGAAAGCACCATCTCGATCTTCATTTCAGGATTTACGACCTAACGTTTAAATTGGATCGATGTGGTTTTCGGAGAATCAAATTTGATTCTTCCGATCCCGGTCTCATCGAATCCAAACGCCATTTTAAGGGCCAAGTTGTCTAATTAACTTAAACAGTTTTAAATAATTTAAATTCAACAATTGAATTAACATAGCATTTATCACAGATAAATCATATACAAGCATCATAGATATAACATAACATATCACAGAGCATCACAGAATATCATCAAATAAATATCACAATTAGATATTCTACTTACACAACAATCCACAAGCAATCATTTAAATTTTCATTGTAACTAATTCAAATTTAAAATTAATTACTCAAGGATTAATCGCTTAACCCTGTTTAATTAACGATTAATTTGTTATTTCCCTTCAAATTATTTGAGTTAATTAATCATTGCTTAATCAATTATTAAGTCTTAATTATTTAATTAATTATTTATTCATCTATTTAATTAATTTCCTTAAAATCAAGTTGTTTAACTGTAATTACTATTCCTTGTTCATCAATTAATAACCTTAATTATTAATTAATGAAACTTAATTACTTAATTATTTAATTACTAATTACTTAATTAATTAATTATAAATCCTTAATTCTTAATTAAATTACTTAATTAATTAACTATTAATTCATAATTAAATTATTTGATTAGTTAACTATTAGTCGTTCATTAATTAATTTAGGTAGATAAATTTAATTTATTTATCACTTAATCACCTTTTTATCCATACTTGATTACAATTATAAAATAGTTATTCTTAATTACCTTCTAATAATAATTCATTTAATTTTAATTACTGAATGAAGTTAACTCTTAAAAGCCCTCTATAAATTTTAAATCTTTCATTTATTATCTACAAACTTAAGAGTTAATTAAATTTACACTCATCCTAAATTGATTAAAGAGTTTAAAGATCATCATTAAGTTTTTGACTAAAATACTTAAAAACTTGAATAAATTCTTAGCTTAGCCTTTAAACCTTTTTTTTTTAGCTTAAAATGTTTAGACAAAATTGTAAGAAAAAACAATTTTACATCACTGCAAAACTGTAGTTTTACCAAACTCAAATCGTCCCAGGTAAAACCCGAGACCACCCCTGCATTATGCTCGAAAATCACTTCGAGTTTTCCACGCAAACTTCCCGAGTCCTCCCTGAACAACTTCATCTTCTCCCTTCTTTTTTCTTTCTTCTACTTTACAGTAAGTTACAGTTTAAAACTTAAAGTTAAAAGAAAACAAACACACCCAGGCATCAGGTACTACACGCACGCGATACATCATCTCGCCGTACACGTGCACAACGACATCCTCTAGCTCCGACGAACGCCAACGTCTCAGGCACGTCACATATCACTCGCATACTCGAAAACCAAGTTCGAGTTGCCTACAGGAGTGTCGAATCGAAATTCGACTGTTCCACCGAGATATACAGCCCAACCCAAAACAACTTAATCACCTCGTCCTCGCCGCCCCAGGCACCAGAGTCGCCTAAACTTCTCCCACACAACGTCAACCCTCCAAGCAACCACCCACCTGAATCGCATGAAGCTCGGTTGCACATAGATGACGAACTCGTCACCTAACATACATGACCCAAAACTCTATCTAAAACTCTAACTTGATTCTGATTCCAAAATTCACGCAATAGAAAAATCTCCTGATAATTTTTATAAAATCACTGATGTTAATACTTGCCTCGTTTCAATTTATAACTTTTATTATTGATTAAATAACTGGGAATTGATAAAAATACAATTTTTGCACAATTACAAACTACTCTTGAATTATTGCACTAAAAATCTTGATTCTAGTTTTAAAAATCATAAATCCCAGTAATAATTGAAGATATAAATTTGAATTAACATTTTATAGCATTTGAATTTATCAAAGAAATGTTTGATTTACCTGTAGAACAAGTTACAGTAAGATACTCTTACAACAGTTTTTAATTAACTTTTAAAATCTTAAATTAGTTTAAACATATTGTTTTATTTAACAACTTACAGATTAAAAATTGTCTATTTGAACAGAAACATGAATTCTATTTCAAGTGACAGGGAAATATTCGAACAGAGCAACATATACACAGGCAAAGATCATATTCAAACTGAAATATACTCAAGCCAAAATTATAAATGAATCTTGATCAATTTTTTTGAATAACTTAAAGTTTTAAAATTATTGTTTACTCACCTAAAATGATTTAACAGAGAGCAGTTTTAGTTTCCAGATGAACACAGTCTTGAACTTTGTTTCCCAGCTTTCAAGCTTGCGTTCCAACTTCAATCCTTGATGTTGTTGATGTTGAACAAGTTTGTTTGATTTTCTGTTTTAAATTAACATATATTTGCAAAGCAACTAGATGTGTTTTCAGGTTTGATTTTAGGCTTAGTTTTAGTGTTTTTAAATGAGCTGATGATATGTTGGATATATATATATATATATATATATATAGAGTTATTATGCAGTAGGCTTTAACTGGACAGTTGTATGTGTTTGTATTTCCATTTTCTTCTTATTGGCTAAATAAAAATCTGCAGTATGAAATGATATATGGATTTCGGCTGCATGTACTTGTTGAGCAATAAGTTATACTAATTATTGCTTTGGTTCTTAATTATGACAACGTGTAATAAATGTTTTACTGATACTTATTTTGTTTTGTACAAAGATATTTCTTTGATTTCGGCTAGCATATCCTATAAGACACAGCTTTGATTTTTATTATATTTGAAGTGAAAACCTATTTTTCTCATGCCTATAAGCTGTATAACAGCATATATATGTTTAGTACATGAATGTGTTATAGGTTATCTCTATAGCTTATGCATTTAACATGTCTACATGATATCCAACAATGTAAAAGGCTTTGGTTAAAAGGTTTATGTTATACAAATGAGTTTTATAGGTTATTATCTTGACTAAATTAATTTTATTCCACTTGTACTTAAGATTTCCAGGTATTAGATTCATAATATTTCATATGTAAAGTTTATATTCCTAGTTATAACTTATATTCATATATTTATATTGTTAGTTATATTTTATATTTTAAAATTTTTGGTTTATACTAATGTTTACAATTATGATTCATACTTGTTTTTCCATGTTATGTTTAATATAAATTTCATTATCTTAAAAACTAACATTGTATCCATATAAATTATCAAATAAATAAAATGTTAAATCTTTGATTTGATTTGATTTTATTGAATAAAACCGATTTTGTTTTAAATGGTTTTGAAGTATTAAATTTTTAAATTTCTCAAATCAACTTTCTTTTATAAAACATATAACTGTTATATATCCAAAATCTCATCAAGTTAAACAGTGACAAGCTTATATTTAATTTAAATTAGATTAAATATTTATTAAAATCTGCTATCAAAATTCCGGGTCGTTACACATTCGTTCGTAAAATGCCCTTTTTTATTACACTTGTAGCACACAACATCCGCTTTTCCTTTTTTGCCAGCTCCACCCTTTGGAGATTCCTTCTTCTGAAAGAACTTACTTTTCTAACTTTGGCCACTCTGAGTCTCCATTGCTTTGTTTTTGCTAACGAAAGCAAGCGTCTCTTCATTCCTCAATGTTATCTTTACTACCATATCACATGGATCCTTAATATGTGGCAAGTTGCCCTAACAAGCTCTGGTCTTAATCCACAAACGAACTTTTCATTTCTCTTAATATCTACGTCAACTGTAGTATACCTATACCTGGATAACTCCTCAAACCTCAATGCATACTCCAACACCATCATGTCTCCTTGTACTAACTCAGCAAACTTCCTAAGAGAAGTTTACTTGGCTAGTTCTAATATGAATATCTCCTGTAACCTCCTTTTGAAACCAGCCCAAGTTAAAGTTTCCTCTAGCACTCCAACTGTTACTTCCACTAGTACAATGCAACTCCATGCAATTGCTTGGATGCTAATATCCTCTTTTACTCGTCATTTAGGCCTAAATCAACAAAAATCCTTTCACAATGAAGCAGCCAATTCTCTACTTTGAATGCTAATGTGGGTGCTGGAACATTGGTAGATATAGGAGCTATGTACCAGTTCTTTGTCAACAGGATACAAGCTGGAGTTGCAGCTGGATTAGTTGGGGTAATGTTGGAAGAGCAGTTGAACCTTAGTAAGATACGAAAGAACAGTTGAAGAGAGAATGACAAATAGAGATAGGATATATATTTAGACGTAGTAAATACAAGTACTTTACTATAGCATTATTCCATACCCCGATCTCATTCTTTAATTCATTAGGATTATGTTTTCAAAAACTATTTTAAATTCAAAATTCTTATAGTTTGACATAAACTTTTGCTATGATACCAAGTTGTAATGTCTCCCATTTCGAGGCTTGAAAATAAGCGCTACTGTTGTTGCAGTCATCAATAGTATTATTTTTCAGTGATAAAATGAGAACAAATAATAGTATCATTAACATCAAAGCACATGAATACGAAAATTTTCCAAAACAAAAAACTTCAATTATTGATTCCATATTCATTACATAATCCAAAGATGTTGCCAAGGTACAAATAAAATATAATTATTACAAAATATGCCAAGAGCAACATATGAAAATGCCTCCTTGATTAATAGAAGTTTAGTACTAGACAGATACAACTTCAACCATTACATACCTTCAGACAAAGTGATGACACAACGAACATAAATAGACTCCTATATAGCTAGCCCTACCTCCTACATGTTTTCGAAAGCTTTATTCATTAAACCTAAAACCTGGAAACCTGGAAACCTTACTTTCGGACAACTCAAATGAGTACCCAAGAGCTAAAGGTGGAAAAACTAAAAGTTAGACAAAATGTATGGTGTGAATAATAATATGCCATCTCGGTCAATAAATATCTAGTGAGACCATACTACTAAGCAGAACAAGTTTTCCCCTTACTAGTATCCTATAAGAATGTGTCTTTTATAAATCTAACACCTGCAGCCACAACGGCTAAACTTGACAATATAAACAATCGTATGCATGCATGCAACCTTGGCAATCATGACCCATTTGTCTAAATAAATGGACTATCTATCACAACATCATAGTTTTCTTAGAGTAAATACAAACCTACATGGCTGACTTCGACCTACAAGATATACCAAAATTCTCCAACTTACTGTTAGAAAGAAATTGGATGGCAAGTCCGAAACTTATTATTCCTAGGGTCACTCTGACCCTTATGGTTTTGCAGGCCATCCAATAACTTATCTCAACTTTGTGTATTTATTTCCGTGCATAATTTTACCTTTTGTCTTAACTTTGATGAAGCGCTATGCGTTGGAATTATGGACTAACATTAGCTAGGGGCTAATAGCTGAAATATAGCACATGACCCCAAACCAGTCCCATTTGGTTTTCTAACCTCTAAGTCAATTCATCCTATCACAATTTATCTAAAGGTGATAAGAATAATCTCTTTAGTAAAATTCTAGGATAATACCCTTTTTATTTCCTTAAAACCAGTTTCTTTATAAATGATTTAACCTTTGAAATCTTACTTAAATCAAGAAAACTATAGCCATTTACTTTATCCAAAATATTATGCCTATATATATATGCTTTTATAAAAAAGGATTGATGAATTTTGAAATCATTTAGAGGTTATTGCACCTCAAAAACATAGGCTAGGAAGCTATATATAATAAAACCAGTGAATAGATAATACATGGCGTTGATAAAGCTGCAATGGAATTGTTGCACTCCTCTATATCGGAACCATGTTAAAGCATCTGATTTATAAAGCATAAGGCCAAAACCATTTATGTCGCATATCATAAATATATAGGTTTTCGAACATAAATGGCATAGTCTTTGGTTTGCATAGTGTAAAGCTTTAAAACATGAAAGCGTGGGAATGACGACATTGATGACCTACGGCATCAATATCATAGAATCATTAATAACATCTATGTCAATATAGAAAATAGGCGTCATCATTTCCTTTTATATCGATGTCAAAAGTAAGGTTTATATGCGACATTGTTGGCTAAAGTAATAATATCAAAATTATATATATATATATATCTGTGTGTGTGTGTGTATGCGTCAATATGCCCTTTAAAATCAATGTCAAAATGCGGTATTATTGCCTTATAAAATTGATGTAGGCATAAAACATGTTGCATAGAAAACATGCAATATAGAAAACTTGCGGCATTGAAAATAGGGGGCATAGAAAACATGCGACATGAAAAATATGCCGCATAGAAGGCATGTGGCATAAAAGACACGCGGCATCATTGATACCGAAGACATGAATGTTGGCATTGATATGACCTAACCCTAGTGGAATCATTGCATATCAACGAGGTTAATATCATATTCTTCCCTATAGGGTAGAGACGACATGGGACATAAATGGAGTTCGACATTGTTAATAACACATAGGATCTCATAATTAACATAAAAAAAAGTTTTATTTTTGGAAAAAAATCTTTTCACCAACTCCAATTTTTTGCCAAATTACTATTGCTTTACTTTGCCAAATATTTTCCAAAAATTGCTATATGCCAGAATTATCGTTCCCAGAATAATTTGCAAACCATATAATTTATACTAATATTTTAATATAATTATTAAGCTTTTCTAGCCTAATAAGTTCATAAAAATTCGTAAACACTTGGGAAAAATTCACAACAAATTAGACTTATCATATTCTTCATATAAAAATATGGAACCAAAAGCAATATCTAATTATTTTTGATAATTAAAACCTGAAATAAACCATTTTCCTCACTTAGGAAATTCATAAAATATTCATACTTGCTTTAAAAATTATGAAATCAAAAATCCACTTCTAAAATATTGTTTCTAACATCATATAAAAATTTCAAGCCATTTGGGGTGTCATATGATAGGTTTTCGCACTTAAACCTATTAACTAATTTCATAAATAAATTCAATAAATCGTCAATTAGCATATAGTCATCAATCAATCACATCATGACATAATAAGACATATAAGATTCGGATTTAATCATAAAACCGAACATAAATAAGCAAACTTGAGATAGATTGTTATTATTATTCACCTTGATTGGATAAAGAAGGATGAGATTTGAGTTTAGATTTGATTTCCCCAAGCTAAACCTTGATTTCATAGTTTTTCTTCTCTTGAATCTCTTAATAATGGTCGGCCTTGAATTTGTTTATGTCTGAGTGAATGTAAGTGTAATGAAGGAGAGGAGAGTGAAAGGGATTATGTTACGAAATGAAAGTGTATTCCTATTTTTCCCTCCTCATAAATCCTCTTTCTTGTTTAAGTTATAATCAATTCTATTAAATCATTAATTAAGGCACGATCCACTTAATTATCAAATCTCAATCTTCTTATCCTCTTACATTGTTTTATTTTATTTATATAATTAAATATCCTAAATAATTTTAATCAAAATTAGGGAAGTTACTCCTAGCCTAATATTTAGGCCTAGGATAAATGGTTTGGTTTAGAATGGGTTGGGATGTGAGGTCAGTAGAGTCACACAACAAAAGTCTACCCTTCACATAGAGGCTTATAATAGTTGTGTATATGTTCTATTGATATGGGACATCTCCAACCATATGACCTATTATAAAGGGATATGTGTTTCTATATAGGTGTGAGAAAATGTACCTAAGGTTCGCCTCAGATTTGAAGTATTAAATGGCTCGTACCTTTAGGGATGTCAACGGTTTACTTTAGGATGAAAGTATTAAATAACCATTGTGTCTGCCTCCTCTCCATATACGAAGTCTTAAATAAACTACGATGGTACTTATTAGGGAAATGAGGTCTGCTTTATTTCTAACTGGAGGTATTGGGTAATTATGATGAATATTTTTCCTTGAATTACATTATGATGATTTAAATGGGATTTCGACTGTGGGTGGTCGGCGGACTACGTCAGTGTTGTTGTTGGACCGTATTCAAGTAATAGGGTTGGCATATATTCTATGACCACCAACGATCCCTAGTAGTCGTTTGCAAAGACTTGGGTTATACCCTGATGGATTTCGCTTCCTACAAGTGCACAATCCATATGGGATACGCAAAGATCTCATTATTTACTTAGTTGTTTATTTTCTAAAGTTGGGTTAGTTATCCCTTAAACAAGTCTTTGAGATGCATTTGTAATACAAAAATTAAATTATAAAGCCGTATCTAGGGATGATCGGTCTCTGTAGCTAGAACCGATTGACTAGCGATTATGTTATGGAGAGCTCCCTTCGAGGTTGAGGTATTAAATGCCTACTGCGTCTACCTCCTCCTTATTTAAGAAGCAGCACTAAAATTAGGTTAAAATAGCTTCAAATATTTAAGTAGGATTATATACGTAGTCAAATATGTTATTTTCAAGTTAATGAATGATAGTCTTGCATTCTTGAAATGCCATTACGCAATTTCTTTATTTTCCAAATCCTTTTACACAAAATTACAAATTATTGATGGCATGATCAGCCATTAAAGCTCTCTATTCAAGCTTTTTTATACAAGGTGGAAAAAAATGAAGAAGAAGATGAAGTCAAAAAATTCGTCCTTTGAGGAGGGTAAACGATGTATTTATACAAGATCCCAGTTTTTGGATTGGAGCCACGTGTCTCTTAGTGTAAATGAACAGGGGATTGTTATTTCCATAAGGAAAAGCATGCAATGCAGAGAGATCGATATACGATGACTCCAAGGAAGTTTTGGCGAAGGCTCTGTCATATTGCTTCACAACAACTCTAATTGTTTTTCACCGTGAAGGCTTTATGGAACTTCCCATATTGGAACTTTTACTTCATCAAGTGGTTGCTTCCATGAATATATCGCGGCGACCTTGTTTTTATGTCTAAAGTTATCAGATGGAAGCTCCTAGCAAACGGCCGTATAATCTCTTCGTAGTAACTTAGAAAAGAAACTTTCTTAGCAATAGCTCTTTTGAAGGCTCTTAGTGATAGCTCTATGGATGACTCTTAACAATGGTTCTTCAAAAGACTCTTAACAGCAACTTTATCGAAGACTCTTCGCTCTATGGAAGACTAAGCGATGGCTCCATGGATGATTCTTTAGCGATGGCTTTTATTTATCATTTGAAGATTGTCAGCAATAGCTAATTATAACTTCTCGCGATAGTTCTATTAAGGCATACCATAATAATTTTAGGAAACTCTTCGCGATAACTTTGAGGTGATGTTCCCAAGTGTTTTTTAGCGATCCTTCATGATGATCTTATCAAACCTTCCATGAGAACCTTCATTTATATACTAGCTTTTCTGGCCTTGTTTGCATGCGATGGTTCGATTACCCTATTTATCATTTGGAGATAGATTACGATGGATTTATTAGATTATTAACGATGTTTATCTATCTTGTGAAGCGACCACTTCAAGACCTATCGCAATGCCTTTATTCTCTCATGCTTAACGTTTTCACTTCAAAAGCTTTTGCAAAATGCTCTATAACTTCTCATGATAACTTGCATAGGATTCTTTATGATAGTTTCATGGAATTTCTCTTGATAGCTTTGCTTTAACTTCTGAGAATTAGCACATGATGACCTCTATAAGTTTTCTTGCAATGGATCCATTTGCCAGGGGTGGCACCACTTTTTCATGTTAATCCCATGCATAAAGACTTTATGATGTGCAAGGGCTTTAACTTATATAACAACTTAGATTGGGCACGATGGCTACCATTTAAACATGAAGACCCTAAATAGGGCATGATGGCCCCATACTTGTTCCTGAAATTTTGTGTGATCAACATTTAGACATATAGCATACGGGGGTGTGTGTGTGTATAGTTATACCTAGGAGAAGGTTAGATATATCACACACAAAGATAGAATTACATGGAATAGTTGTAAATAATGGATATAACACTTAAATAGAAATTAATCAGCATAAATTAGTGTTATGGATAAAGCATGTAACTTTTCAATCACCGTAACATTGTTCTGACCTCCTCCTCGCTGCAACCCACAAGATAGATTTAGAGAAACAGGCTACTGGTGCAAGATGGGAACTTCAGATAGTGAAGTCTTCTCATTTATGCTTTTCACATTCATGCTTGACACTAGAAAGGCAATAGATACTAAAGGAATAGTATTAATTCCAAGATAGTAGTCTTAGTCAGCATATATGTTCTATTATATTTTTCTTTTCCGCAGTGAGTTTATATAGGTGGCTCTCTGATATATTTATGTTTATGATTGGTTACTAAAAACAACGATGTGTATCCTAATGACTTGGGTTTTGATTTAATCGAAATGGGGCCTATTAAGGTGCAGATTGTTACATGGATCCAAATGAAACAGTAAAATAAAAAAGAAAAAACCATCAAACATAAGAATATAATTTTATCGCAAATTATAAGATTTTACGTTGAGATAATGTAATAGTTATATACATATATGTACGTAAATATATATGTTATACATATGCCAATTCATATAATAATTTATAGTTAATAATTAGCCTAGATAAACACAAAAATTTATTTAATTAACATTGCTGTGTAAGAAATAGTAAAATATAAAAAATAACCTTTTAAAGGTAAAGAAGCAAATAGTTATATTTTAACTGTATATAGGTGTGGAGTCAATAACTACATTGGCACATGCTTATGTTAAACAAATCTATAGGTATTAGTGCATAGTGAATAAATACTGCACAACCTTATCAAACAGGTTGATTGAATTTCAGATGCAGTGAAGAACATCTAAAAAGGTAAAATAATGGATCTATAATAGGAGACATTTATAATATTAGGTATTAGAACTACGTTTATGTTTTATTTGTTAGCAAGTATTTTTTATTTACTAAATAACATAAAATTTCATAGTAATGTTGGTCTACAAAAAAAAATAAACATAAAGCAATTAATATCCAAGCTAGAATGGATTCAAAAAGAAAAATAAACAACTTTAATAATCACTCTTTGTGCGCATGCATATACTTATACATACATACATACATATATACACAAACTAATGTAGAACTATAGTACCAATGATATCATATGTACATACATAGACACACATGTTGTTAATACCTTAGTTATTAATTTTGACGATAACAACCTTGATAACAAAATACATTTATAAAATATAGATACTAATGTTTTGTCAGGTTATGTAGTATATAGTGCAGGATATTACATAGGTATTGAATTAAAGACTATACAATACAAAGACTCAAGAAAAGGACATGAAGACTAATGAGTAAAAAGATCAAGATATAAAGATCTTAAGACTATATTATAAGTATACAGAGTCATAAAATATTGGTAAAGTCCCCGGTAGCAATCTTTGATCTCTATTTCCCATTTTCTTATTCCTTATTTTTATAAACAAAATATATTTTTAAAAATATTTAAAAATATTTTATAAAAGTTTTTATGTTTAAAATGTTTATAAACTATGTTTAAATATTTTACAAAGTATCAAAATATTTTACAAAACATAAGATTTTCAAATATTTAAAAACAAAAAGAGTTTCTAATTTTCAAAGGGATATGTCGACATATACCCTACGAGTATGTTGACATACATGCTGCTAATTTGAAATTTAAATTTTGAAATGAAGTGTCTATTTATCATAACTCTTTGCGAATAATATGTCTGTTTATTCTCTATAGATAGGGGGTTTCAAATGAATTATTTTAAAACTAATTTCTTGTTTCTCCTCTCCTCTTACTCTGTCAGAATTTCTAGTGAAAAATTTATTCAAATCTCATCAAATCAACCAAAATCAATTCAATCTTCGTATATTGGTTCTCTACAATTTACTATTTGATTTAAATCATCTCTCTCTCAATTCAAGATGAAAGTGCTACTCCAAAGGCTATAAGATCCATTGTAACCAAAGATCAAGAAATTGTCTTTGAAAAACCAATCAAACTCTAGTTGTAATTGCTTGGGCGTAATTGTAGCACGTTCAAATCAATTGGGTATGCTTGATAGCCCAAAAATCTGAGTGGATGTGCTTATATCCCGTTTAAATCAAGTGGTTGTACCCTAAGACTAGAAAATCAAGAGGGTGTGCCCCGTAACCTTGAAATCGAGATTGTATTGGGTTTGGTTTCTACCCATTGAAAGACTGGCATTTTGAAAAGAAACATGTATAAGCAATTGTACAGGACTAGACTTAGGGTAACTCCGATGTAGTATAAAAATTACTGGTGTAATCTCTCTAATTCTCCAACTTATATGCTTTACTTTATTTGTGTTTGCATTTGTGATTAATTGTTGATACAATTTGGTGTTGAAGATATGTGATATAAAATCAAACTCGAAATAAATTTAAAAAGGTATACAAAATTTAAAAAACACTATTGACCTCCTTCTGGTGTTTATTTAGCATTAAGATTGTTACTTCCGCAACCCACATTTGGTATCAGAGAACTAGGTTTTCAAAAACTCGTAATGTGATTTTAGAAAAGTTTAAATGGCTAGTTATATTTTTAATAGTTTTGTAAAAAAGCAATTATGTGAAACTAATATATTATTAGAAACCAATTGCTTAGAAAAGTCACTTGATTTCTTGGAAAGGTATGATTTTGAATTGCTGGAACAAGTTCGTTATATGGCTAATGGTGAACAAAAACTTAAAAATCAAACATCACAAATCAATAATGACAAGTAAATAGTGGATAGTTTATGCTCAAGACACATGACTAGAAATCTTGAAAGATATTGTCTATAAAGATGGTGGATTAGTTAACTTCGGAGACAACTCAATAGAATATGTGATTAGCATCGGTAATGTCAGTAACTCTAAAACTCCTACTATTTCAAATGTTTTGCTAGTTAGGAATCTGAAATATTATTTACTTAGTATTAGTCAATTGTGTGATAATGGTTTTAAAATCAAATTTGAAAATGATAATTTCCATATCGAAGATAATGAGTCAAACATTATCTTTGAAGGTATTATGAAACGTAACATTTATATTTTAAGTACAACGATAATTTATGCCTTTCGGCTGAATCTAATGACCCTTGGATTTGCCATAAAAATTTGGTCATTTGAATTTTAAACTCCTTTCAAAAATTGCTAAATATGAATTTGTTAGGAATTTTCCTAAAATGAGTTTTAGTGTCAATAATTTATGAGACGCCCATCAATCAGGAAAACTTCATAAAAACTCCTTTAAATCGAAAGATATGATTTCTACTTCTTATCCTCTTGAACTTTTTTACTTAGATCTTTTTGGACCATTGCAAATACAATTGATAAATCATAATAGACATGTCTTTGTCATAATAGATGATTTCTCCATATTTACATGGATAGTTTTCTTAAAACTTAAAAGTGAAGCTTTTGAAATGTTTAAAAATTTTACCAATAGAATTCAAAATCAAATACCAACAAAACAAATATGGTTAGAAGTGACCATGGAGGAGAATCCAAATATAATAATTTTGAAGTCTTTTGTAACATGAAAGGAATTACACATAACTTTTCATTTCCAAGAACACCACAACAAAATGGAGTAGTAGAACGTAAAAATAGAACTATACAAGAATGCACTAGAACAATGTAAAATGATAGTAAATTACCTAAAAAAATTGGGCTGAGGAAATTTCTATGGCTTGTTATATTTTAAACAGAATTTTAATACAACCCTAAACTAAGAAAACTCCATATGAATTATTTTATAATAAAATGCCTAAAGTATCATACTTTGGAGTTTTCAGTAGTAAATGCATTATATTAAATACAAAGGATAATTTAGATAAATTTGATACTAAGTCAAATAAAGGTATTTTTATTGTTATTCCAATTGAAGTAATGCTTACATATTTTTTAACACCATTGAAGAAATATTACATGTTTCATTTGATGAGAATTTTAAATCAATAATACTAGTTTTGATGAAGAAGAAAATGTTGACACTAATGAAATTACTAATAATGAAATCATTAATGATGAAAATATTAATAACTCCAAAAATTTACTTCCAAATAAAAGAACAAAATATTCGAAAGATCATTTATAGAAAATATTCATAGGAAATATATAAAATATGTAGTAAAAACAAGGAATTAATAAATAAAATGAGTAATGTTGCTTTTATCTCAATCATTGAACCTAAATCCAAAAGAAGCATCATTAGATGATTCTTGGATTCTTGCTATGCAATTAAATTAACAGTCGCTGACAATTTAAGACTAAGGTTTTAGATTCAAATTTTGGATTTAACATATTCAATTTAGGCTTTGTTAACATCCTAATCAATTACAATAGTTTAAATTAACTAAAATAATCAACTTATCAAATTTGTCCCCACCCACTTCTAGCCTAAGCTCACTAATGCTTGCACTCGAGGATTTGGCCCCTAAATCGATAGCTCCTCCTTAGATCGTCTTAATCTGCCTTTTTTGATTGATCTACTCTTTTAGGTTGAATAGATTTGATTTTAGGAATTTTAGAAATTAGGGTTTTAGTGAAAAATTGGGCCGAGTTTAGTCACTGTAAGTTTTAAATGGAGAATTAGGGTTTCATTAGCTTAGTATTTATAAGAGTAGGGTTTTAGTTTGGGCCATTAGATTAGCTTAGAGAATATTCTTATAGAATCCAATCCTCTCATCATACTCTTCATTTGCAAGCATGAAATCTGGTTCATTTATCTCCTCTTTGGAAATATATTACATTCTATTTTATTTGCGTTCGGGTCAACTGCAGACCTCTACCTATCGACCTTGAACCCCTAAGGGTCGACTAGCGGCCTTCATAATTTTAAATTTAAGTTTTTGAATTTTTAATTCAATTTAACGCCCTTAACTTTACCGTACTAGCTTAGATTTCTAAGCGTAATGTATGAAAATCATACGGAAAATTGCTACAAACCCAGTGGCATAAACTTTGTAGCCAAATTCAGATGTTTGTAAAAAAATTGCTTTTAGTTCCTTATCTAATTTAATTTTCTTATTAAATTCCTATCTAAATTTCTGTTAAATTTTCTAGGGTGTTACTTTCTCCCCCCTTAAAAGGATTTCGTCCTCGAAATTTCTAAGGATGGAAAAACAAAACTCATACGCACAACAATCAATAGCTACAATTGTCCACTCATCTATCGTCCACAGGAAATCACCATCCTTAGCAGTTCTCTAGTGCAATATGTACATATATATGCAATATGAAGTGCACATGAATGTGTGCTAATGCGAAAGTAGATGGTCTACCGATTCAGTCGACCTCCTGTCATGCAAATGCTTATGCCATGCGTCCAAATATATGCAACATCCTAAGTAAATGTTTACTTGAAATTCTATATGTATGTGTAATCATACATATGCAACATCCATAAACATCCACCAAAACAACAATAATTAAGAAATAACATGCAACTGAATATAAGTGTGCTTGTGTGTTCTTAGAGGATATGCTACCCTACGTGTAAAAGAGCATAACGTGAACAATACATCCATATGCATCCATTAGTATTCATCATTAATAACACTTCCTATTAACGCGTTTACAATCATTCCAAATAACCAATGGTATCCATCCAAAGGATATACCACCTAAGTCCTAGTATAAGTCATTTATACTTATAAGAATTAAATTGGAAGCGTACAAGAAAAGAGTTGTGGGTGGGTGGCATGAATTTTCTCGTCGGGCACCCATGTACTCTCTGTGGGGTTATCTCCTCATTGGACTTTAACAAGTCCAATCTTCTTATTGTGGAGTCGCTTTGTAGCATGCTCTAATATATGAGTAGGTGCATGGTGAATAAGTGACTCTCGCTCTGCCTCAACCTCCTCTAACTTACTTGGCTCTACCACAGTAGCTATACCATGTAAGCACTTTCGCATGTGCGACACATGGAAAATGTCATGTACCCCAGCCAAATAATCTGAAAGCTCTACCCTATATGCCAATCTCCATACTCTAGCCACTATCATGACGTGTCCTAAAAATCTCGATGCTAGCTTCCTTGAACTATCAAATCTCATCACATGCCTACAGGGTAAAACCTTCATAAATTCCATGTCTCCTACTACGAACTCCAACTCCGTATGTTTCCTATCAGCAAAAGATTTCTGCCTACCGTGAGCATTTTCATCCTCCTACGGATTAGATCCACATTTTCTAATGTTTGCCTCATCATATTCGGTCTAAAAATAATCATATCCGCTGTATCATTCTGTTATCCCATTTTTAGGTCAAAACTGAAATATCAACAAATTGGCAAGGAATGATGGAGATCAGTTGGAATCAAGGCTACAATCGATATCGCAGAAATTTAGTTGAGCTCCGATCGGGACGAAATTGATTGGAAATGATGATAAGGACTAGGAAAGTCTATGTTTCAAATTTCATGTTAATCGGAGTTCGTATGAAGGAGATATAACCTAGCCAAATGAAAGGAAGCACTGTCGAACCATCCATCCTCCACTCCCAAGCACTGTCGGTCCAAACCAAACCCTGTTCCATTACCTGCCGAACCAACTCCCTGCCGAACCAACTCCCTGCCGAACCAACACACTTCCCACACCTTGGCCGGACCAACCTCCACCGGTCCAACTCCATCCCCATGCACTGCCGGTCCATTCACCACCGAACCAACCTCCTGCCGAACCAAACCATCTACCACCTGCCACCGAACCAAAGTGATACCGGACCAATTCCACTCCAACCATCTCTGAACCAACCACTACCGAACCAAACTCCCTTCTCATGCCTGCCGAACCAACGTGATACCGGACCAATTCCACTCCAACCATCTCCGGACCAAGGCCTTGCCGAACCAACATTGTCAGGCCAGATTGCTTCACTCCAGGCCCACCAGCAGCTATATACATTCAGGACCCCTACCCTCAGCCTCACTCTATAAATAGAGGGGCAGGGGTACAACAATGGCAGAGAAGTTGGAGAGCTCAAGCACGGATAGAACTTTCAAACAACTTTCAGTTACTTGTAATACCAGCTTTGTACTTATAATCTGAATAGAAAAGGAGAATAACATATAAAGTGGACGTAGGCACGTTCTGGCCGAACCACTATAAATCTATGTGTCTTTTACAGTTTAGTCCCTGTTTTTTATATATTTGCGTAAATCACCCAAATCACTAAAAACAACATAAAATTGACTAGTTCATACGACTTGGAGGTGTTTGCCTATTTTTTGTGCAAACATTTTGGTGCTTTCATCGAGAGCAACTCAGGAGCACTTTAATCATTGCCTCGCAAAGATTTGTTGAGAGTCTCTCTTTAAGAACCAGAAGTCTATCAGAGATTATGGCTCTTGGAAGGAAAACAAGTAGAAGACAGAGACCAGAAAGAAGTCAGCACGAAGGGAGTCAAGGGGCTTCCTCAGGAGAGAACCAAACTTCAGTCTTCGTCACCAGGGATGAGATGGAGACAATGATGAAAAGACAAGAGGAGTTGATTCAGAATTTGTTTCAGCAGATTGGGCAACTTGGAGCACAGAATAGGGAAGCGGATGGAGTTCGGAACGGAGCAGGACCATCCGGCATAGCACCTGGATTAGGAGGCACACCCATGGAGAACATAGATCCAATTTCGGAGTGAGAAAGAGGAGCATCTACACAACCTGGGAGCAGCAGAGGAGTGAACGCTCAGTCAAGGGGGCAGATCCCAGAATTCCCTCGTGGACTCGGGGGGCAGGTCGAAAGTAATGAAAAAAGATTGCATTTCGGAGACAATGACAGGTTGGCGGAGATGGTTAGAAAAGCTATGAGAGGCGGTTTGGTAAATAAATATTTGGAGGATGTTAATAGGAGTCCTTTTACTCCAGCAATCAGACAAGCTAGGAACCCACCGGATTTCAAGTTACCATCGCTGGACATGTATGACGGGAGAACGGACCCCACGGTTCATCTAACGAAGTATATGAGGCATATCGAAGTGCTGGGGGCATCAGAGGAGGTTATGGCCCGGTGCTTTCCAATGTACTTGGCGGATATTGCAGCATTGTGGTTTAGACAATCGGAGAATGGATCCATCGGAATGTGGAATGATTTAATTGAGAGATTTATGAGACAATTCAGGGTTCACATTACAAGACCCAAGAACGTGATGACTTTGGCAACCCTAAAGAAGAAAACCGGAGAGACTTTGAGGAGTTACCGAACGCGATTCAATGCGGCAGCAGCTTCGGTGGATCTACCAGATCCATCGATGGTTATGATAGCGGCTGTGTCCGGGATAGCTGACGGAAAAGAGTTCAAAAATTTATTAACTAAGGATCCACCCGTGGATCTAGGAGAATTCTATCATGAGGCGGAAAAGTTTCTACGATTGGAGGATGCGAACGCCGAAAGAGAAGAAGGAGAAGGAATTGATATTTATGCGATCAAAGGAGGAAATCCCCCGGAGAAAGGCGCGGAAACTAGTTGAGGTAAAAGAAAGACTGAGAATGACGGGGACAGGTCAAAGCGGCAATGGAGGGAGCCGCGATTCACCACTTACTCTTAGCTGAATGAGAGTCTGGAACGAATTTATCAGGGTACTAAAGAGCAGGTTCCGTATCGTAGACCGATGCAAAGGGATCCAACTTTTGACGAAAGAAAATCAGACAAGTTTTGTGTATTTCATGAATTGAACGGTCATAACACTAATGATTGTAGGCATTTGAAGGACGAGGTGGAAGGGCATATCAGGAACGGTATGCTCCTTCAGTATGTGAGGAGGCGAACTCCAGCAGTGGAGCCAGAGCGACCACCGTCTACATCGGCTAGAGGTGACCCAGGATCGGGGCACCGTTTGATTATCCATTGATTGCTTAATTAAAATAACGATGAACAAGTTGTAAACCTCTCGCTAACACGGTTAAATCATTTACACATGTGAGCGATCGCGCACGATCCATAGGCATGCTCTGAATGACTACCAACCGCGTTATAGTAAGAGTTTACGCTTTAACATCTTCATTTTTCTTTTTGCTCTGATTTTGATTTGAACATTTAAACTCTGCCTGTTTGGACATTTCTGCTGTAAGGTTCATATGATTATTGCTTTAATATTTACAATTCTATGAAAAAATCTACTTGTATGCCCGTTGGATCGCGAACGGTCCACGAGCATCTCTTGCATGGCAGTGAACTGCCGAAGTCTTTGATTCGGAAACTCCCCCAAACAATAACTTCGGCACTGATAATATTAAGTCCCCCCCCGGGGCACACTCATTCGCCTCAAACGGCACACGACCTTGAACGGTCACGACTCGCCTCGAACGGCACCCGACCTCGAACGGTCATGACTCGCCTCGAACGGCACCCGACCTCGAACGGTCACGACTCGCCTCGAATGGCACCCGACCTCGAACGGTCACCACTCGCCTCGAACGGCACCCGACCTCGAACGGTCATGACTCGCCTCGAACGGCACCCGACCTCGAACAGTCACAACTCGTCTCGAACGGCACCCGACCTCGAATGGTCACAACTCGCCTCGAACGGCACCCGACCTCGAATGGTCACAACTCGCCCCGAACGGCACAACTCACCTCACCTCAAATGGCTTGATCACGAATGGTCGTCATCTGAGGTCCGACACTTGACCGCGCACGGTCGCACTTCACCTCGAATGGCTCGATCCCGAACGTTCGTCATTTGAAGTTAGGCTCTTGACCATGAATGGTCGCACTTCATCTCAAATATCTCGATCCCGAACGGTCGTCATTTGAGGTCACATAAAACTGTAAATTCCTTTACAGGACATCAACAGGATATGAACATCCAGCTCATGGCATTACAAAACACGCCTTCCTATCACAAGGCATGTTTTGGGGGGCAAAGTGTTATCCCATTTTTGGGTCAAAACTGGAATATCAACAAATTGGCAAGGAATGATGGAGATCAGTTGGAATCAAGGCTACAATCGATATCGCCGAAATTTGGTTGAGCTCCGATCGGGACGAAATTGATCGGAAATGATGATAAGGACTAGGAAAGGCTATGTTTCAAATTTCATGTTAATCGGAGTTCGTATGAAGGAGATATAACCAAGCCAAATGGAAGGAAGCACTGCCGAACCATCCATCCTCCACTCCCAAGCACTGTCGGTCCAAACCAAACCCTGTTCCATTACCTGCGGAACCAACTCCCTGCCGAACCAACAAACTTCCCACACCTTGGCCGGACCAACCTCCACCGGTCCAACTCCATCCCCATGCACTCCCGGTCCACTCACCACCGAACCAACCTCCTGCTGAACCAAACCATCTACCACCTACCACCGAACCAAAGTGATACTGGACCAATTCCACTCCAACCATCTCCGGACCAACCACTGCCGAACCAAACTCCCTTCTCATGCCTGCCGAACCAAAGTGATACCGGTCCAATTCCACTCCAACCATCTCCGGACCAAGGCCTTGCCGAACCAACATTGCCAGGCCAGATTGCTTCAGCCCAGGCCCACCAGCAGCTATATACATCCAGGACCCCTACCCTCAGCCTCACTCTATAAATAGAGGGGCAGGGGTACAATAATGGCAGAGAAGTTGGAGAGCTCAAGCACGGATAGAACTTTCAAACAACTTTCAGTTACTTGTAATCAAAGCTTTGTACTTGTAATCTGAATAGAAAAAGAGAATAACATATAAAGTGGATGTAGGCACGTTCTGGCCGAACCACTATAAATCTGTGTGTCTTTTACAGTTTAGTCCCTGTTTTTTATATATTTGCGTAAATCACCCAAATCACTAAAAACAACATAAAATTGACTAGTTCATACGACTTGGAGGTGTTTGCCCATTTTTTGTGCAAACATTTTGGTGCTTTCATCGGGAGCAACTCAGGAGCACTTTAATCATTACCTCGCAAAGATTTGTTGAGAGACTCTCTTTAAGAACCAGAAGTCTATCCGAGATTATGGCTCTTGGAAGGAAAACAAGTAGAAGACAAAGACCAGAAAGAAGTCAACACGAAGGGAGTCAAGGGGCTTCCTCAGGAGAGAACCAAACTTCAGTCTTCATCACCAGGGATGAGATGGAGGCAATGATGAAAAGACAAGAGGAGTTGATTCAGAATTTGTTTCAGCAGATTGGGCAACTTGGAGCACAGAATAGGGAAGCGGATGGAGTTCGGAACGGAGCAGGACCATCCGGCATAGCACCTGGATTAGGAGGCACACCCATGGAGAACATAGATCCAATTTCGAAGAGAGAAAGAGAAGCATCTGCACAACCTGGGAGCAGCAGAGGAGTGAACGCTTAGTCAAGGGGGAAGATCCCAGAATTCCCTCGTGGACTCGGGGAGCAGGTCGAAAGTAATGAACAAAGATTGCATCTCGGATACAATGACAGGTTGGCGGAGATGGTTAGAAAAGCTATGAGAGGCGGTTTGGTAAACAAATATTTGGAGGATGTTAATAGGAGTCCTTTTACTCCAGCAATCAGACAAGCTAGGAACCCACCGGATTTCAAGTTACCATCGCTGGACATGTATGACGGGAGAACAGACCCCACGGTTCATCTAACGAAGTATATGAGGCATATGGAAGTGCTGGGGGCATCAGAGGAGGTTATGGCCCGGTGCTTTCCATTGTACTTGGCGGATATTGCAGCATTGTGGTTTAGACAATTGGAGAATGGATCCATCGGAACGTGGAATGATTTAATTGAGAGATTTATGAGACAATTCAGGGTTCACATTACAAGACCCAAGAATGTGATGACTTTGGCAACCCTAAAGCAGAAAACCGGAGAGACTTTGAGGAGTTACCTAACGCGTTTCAATGCGGCAGCAGCTTCGGTGGATCGACCAGATCCATCCATGGTTATGATAGCGGCTGTGTCCGGGATAGCTGACGGAAAAGAGTTCAAAAATTCATTAACTAAGGATCCACCCATGGATCTAGGAGAATTCTATCATGAGGCGGAAAAATTTCTACGATTGGAGGATGCGAACGCCGAAAGAGAAGAAGGAGAAGGAATTGATATTTATGCGAACAAAGGAGGAAATCCCCCTGAGAAAGGCGCGGAAACTAGTAGAGGTAAAAGAAAGACTGAGAATGACGGGGACAGGTCAAAGCGGCAAAGGAAGGAGCCGCGATTCACCACTTACTCTGAGCTGAATGAGAGTCTGGAACGAATTTATCAGGATACTAAAGAGCAGGTTCCGTATCGTAGACCGATGCAAAGGGATCCAACTTCTGACGAAAGAAAATCAGACAAGTTTTTTGTATTTCATGAATTGAACGGTCATAACACTAATTATTGTAGGCATTTGAAGGACGAGGTGGAAGGGCATATCAGGAACGGTATGCTCCTTCAGATGTGAGGAGGCGAACTCCAGCAGTGGAGCCAGAGCGACCACCGTCTACATCGGCTAGAGGTGACCCAGGATCGGGGCACCGTTTGATTATCCATTGATTGCTTGATTAAAATAACGATGAACAAGTTGTAAACCTCTCCCTAACGTGGTTAAATCATTTACACATGTGAGCGATCGCGCACGATCTATAGGCATGCTCTGAATGACTACCAACCGCGTTATAGTAAGAGTTTACGCTTTAACATCTTCATTTTGCTTTTTGCTCTGATTTTGATTTGAACATTTAAACTCTGCCTGTTTGGACATTTCTGCTGTAAGGTTCATATGATTATTGCTTTAATATTTACAATTCTATGAAAAAATCTACTTGTATGCCCGTTGGATCACGAACGGTCCACGAGCACCTCTTGCATGGCAGTGAACTGCCGAAGTCTTTGATTCGGAAACTCCCCCAAACAATAACTCCGGCACTGATAATATTGAGTCCTCCCCCCGTGGGGCACACTCATTCACCTCGAACGGCACATGACCTCGAACGGTCACGACTCGCCTCGAACGGCACCCGACCTTGAACGGTCACGACTCGCCTCGAACGGCACCCGACCTCGAACGGTCATCACTCGCCTCGAATGGCACCCGACCTCGAACGGTCACCACTCGCCTCGAACGGCACCCGACCTCGAACGGTCATGACTCGCCTCGAACGGCACCCGACCTCGAACGGTCACAACTCGCCTCGAACGGCACCCGACCTCGAACGGTCACAACTCGCCCCGAACGGCACAACTCAGCTCACCTCAAATGGCTCGATCACGAACGGTCGTCATCTGAGGTCCGACACTTGACCGTGCACGGTTGTACTTCACCTCGAATGGCTCGATCCCGAACGATCGTCATTTGAAGTTAGGCGCTTGACCATGAACGGTCGCACTTCATCTCAAATATCTCGATCCCGAACGGTCGTCATTTGAGGTCACATAAAACTGTAAATTCCTTTGCAGGACATCAACAGGATATGAACATCCAGCCCATGGCATTACAAAACACGCCTTCCTGTCACAACGCATGTTTTGGGGGGCAAAGTGTTATCCCATTTTTGGGTCAAAACTGGAATATCAACAAATTGGCAAGGAATGATGGAGATCAGTTGGAATCAAGGCTACAATCGATATCGACGAAATTTGGTTGAGCTCCGATCGGGACGAAATTGATTGGAAATGATGATAAGGACTAGGAAAGGCTATGTTTCAAATTTCATGTTAATCGGAGTTCGTATGAAGGAGATATAACCAAGCCAAATGAAAGGAAGCACTGCTGAACCATCCATCCTCCACTCCCAAGCACTGCCGGTCCAAACCAAACCCTGTTCCATTACCTGCCGAACCAACTCCCTGCCGAACCAACTCCCTGCCGAACCAACTCCCTGCCGAACCAACACACTTCCCACACCTTGGCCGGACCAACCTCCACCGGTCCAACTCCATCCCCATGCACTGCCGGTCCACTCACCACCGAACCAACCTTCTGCTGAACCAAACCATCTACCACCTACCACCGAACCAAAGTGATACCGGACCAATTCCACTCCAACCATCTCCGGACCAACCACTGCCGAACCAAACTCCCTTCCCATGCCTGCCGAACCAAAGTGATACCGGACCAATTCCACTCCAACCATCTCCGGACCAAGGCCTTGCCGAACCAACATTGCCAGGCCAGATTGCTTCGGCCCAGGCACACCAGCAGCTATATACATCCAGGACCCCTACCCTCAGCCTCACTCTATAAATAGAGGGGCAGGGGTACAACAATGGCAGAGAAGTTGGAGAGCTCAAGCACGGATAGAACTTTCAAACAACTTTCAGTTACTTGTAATCAAAGCTTTGTACTTGTAATCTGAATAGAAAAAGAGAATAACATATAAAGTGGATGTAGGCACGTTCTAGCCGAACCACTATAAATCTGTCTGTCTTTTATAGTTTAGTCCCTTTTTTTTATATTTGCGTAAATCACCCAAATCACTAAAAACAACATTAAATTGACTAGTTCATACGACTTGGAGGTGTTTTCCCATTTTTTGTGCAAACACATTCCAACATGATGGCAATCTATAAGGTCTACCATACAGTGCCTCAAAGGTGCCATCCTAATGCTAGCTTGATAGTTATTGTTGTAGGTAGAATCCACCAATAGTAAATGATCCTTCCAAGAACTTCCAAAGTTTAAATGCACATTTGTAGAAAGTCCGTCAAAACTCGATTTACTCATTCTTTCTTTATGTCCGTCCATCTGTAGATGATATGCAGTAATCAAACTCAACTAAGTCCTAAAAGTCTCCCGTAGACTCCTCCATAACTCATTAGTGCAAAGTGGATCTTGATCACTAACTATGCTAATAGGAACTCCATGTAACCTAATGACTTATCTCACGTATAGAGCCTCCAACGACGCCGCTGTCTTGTTTTCCTTGCCGGTATAAA
Source organism: Allium cepa (assembly GCA_030765085.1). Taxonomy (NCBI): domain Eukaryota; kingdom Viridiplantae; phylum Streptophyta; class Magnoliopsida; order Asparagales; family Amaryllidaceae; genus Allium; species Allium cepa. The sequence goes on along the minus strand of CM060934.1, from coordinate 947,645,618 downwards.
GTGAGAGCACTTGGTCAACCAATCAACTATGACCCAAATTCTCTTATTCCCTCTCCTACTCCTGGGCAGACCATCTACAAAATCCAAAGAAATGTTCTCTCTGTTCCATTGAGGAACATCCAATGGTTGCAACAATTCTCCCAGCTTCTTTTGCTCTGCCTTTACCCTATAGCAAGTCATACATCAAGCTAATTACCGTGCAACTTGCTTCTTCATACCAAGCCAATAGAAAACTCGCTTTATGTCACGATATATCTTGTCTCCACTAGGATAAATGGTCATCCTAGAATGGTGAGACTTTGCTAGTACCATATATATCAAATCCATATCGAGGGAACACAAAGCCCATCATCTCTTCATCACAATACTCTCGAGTCAATGGAATAACACCTCAAATGACTCGATGATTCTCCTCTACCAATCCTCTTAAAAAATTTGACCAGCTCCTTATCCTTCTTCTGTTTAGATCCAATACGCTCCATTAATGGGGTAATGTCTGACAATGGTCGAAAATCAAAGGTCGAAATATACTCCAAATGTCTCCACTCAAAGAATAAGGGACTCAACACTACATGTTGTCTACTTAAAGCATCTGCCACTACATTACCCTTGCCTAGGGTATAAGAGATATCAAATTCATATGATGCAAAAAATTTCATCTACCTCTACTGCTCCAAATTCAAGTAATTTTTAGGAGAACAAGTACTTCAAGGACTTGTGATATGTAAACTGCCGCCTTAAAAGATAGCACCTCCATGACTTGAGCACAAAGATAATGGTTGCCAACTCAAGATCATGTGTAGGGTAGCTCCTCTCAAGAGTCTTTAGTGCCTACTTGGATAACTCTCTACCCTTCCTTCTTGCATCAATACCACACGTAACTTCGTTCCACATGCATTGGTAAAAATTGTAAATGTCTTCATCCCATCACGTAGCACCAAAATTAGTGCACCAGTCAATGAATCCTTCAACTTGATAAAAGCATCTTGTACTTCACATCCCATGGGAAAACTAGATTCTTCTTGGTAAGACAGGTTAATAGGGGAGAGAACTATGCAAATTCCTTAATGAATTTGCGGTAGTAACCAGCCAAACCAAGGAAACTTTTCATCTCCAAGGCATTTTTTGGAACAAGCCAATTTTGAACTGCTTCCATCTTACTAGGATCAACAACTATGCCACTGTTAACCCAGAAAATGTATCGATACCCTAGATGAGTATGTGAAAGCACCGGCCCTGATATAATAGGGCAAAGATAGTAGAAAATAACAATAAAGTAAAAGAAATAAGAGAGAGACACAGAGATTTTTATAGTGGTTCAGTTGTTAGCTAAACCACTTTATAACTTTGCTTATTGATTTGGTCTTGTTTGTATGAGATTACAATGGTTTTGAGAGAGAAAGAATCACAAGTATAGGGGTTAGACAAGTTCTAAGTCCAAGAGTTGCCAAAAGAAGCTGCCATGATGACTGTTGTGAAGATAAAAGAGTTGAAAAATTAAAAGAGATCCCGTATAGTGTTAGCAGAATCCAGATTTAATTTATGTTGCTCTATGGATTGTATTTATAGTGGTAGTAGTTAAATTGGACCATACAGAGAGTTAAAGCAAAACATAAAAGTCGGCCCAAAAGAGTGTGTGAAATCTCATTTTCATCTAGATTAACCAAAGATATTGGTACTGAATTCTCATGTCGTTACCGACCTCTTGGTTAACTCCAGAGTGGTCGAGCTCTTTTGTACTTTTCTTACTACTTGATTTTGAGATGTTTTATCTAGTTTTTTTGGATATTTAATTGATATCGATGATAGTTCCTTCATCACTCGGTTTATTATGCTGCTAACTCTTCGAATTTGATGCTTAGATGGTCAGAATCCTTTGATATTTCTTAGGTACACATGAAATAGTTAAAGAAGAGCCTCTATAAAGTTTGGTGGAGAAATGTGGGAGCATGATGTCTCTACTGACCTCTAGAGTCGGTATTGACTACTGATCTTTTGTTCAATAGTGATGAAACTTCTACGAGTTGTTTCACTAGCCTAATTAGGTGCACTTCCAAGGTTTCAAGCTGTTTCATCTTCATCTTGACTTTCTAACTCCTATTTATTTCTACATGGTTGAAAAACCCAATTAACATTTGCCCCCTAGAGTATGCTTTCGTTGAAAATTAAGTGTGCTCTGGAATAAGACAAGTCTTGAATGGTTATCCTATAAATTGTAGTTAACTATGTAAGCACTGTCTTGAAATGCTGCTTTTATTTGGCTTCAGTTGATCAATTTCTATTCGTTTTTTACTTCAAATTGGATTAGAATTTTCATTCTCGATGTTGAACATATCATTTAGATATGGAAATTTGCATAAAGCTTCATGTTGTCGAATAAGTCCATTATAGGAAGTTTGACATACTTTGTGTGTTATACGGGATGTCGATACTGACCTCTGATGTCGACACTGACATATGTACTAGAGAAAATTTTGAAAATTTCTTTTATATGCCTTTAAACCCTTGTTACATTATCTTGTTGTTTGCTAAGTTTATAAACCCCACACCCAAGTTCCTGAAGTGCCGATATTCCTTCATACTTTGATCGAGTACTCCACTAACCTGCTCTTGTTTCATCATCACCAGCCGTTTCCTTGCCGGTTTACTCGCCGTCACCTAGAACTGCCACATCTACAAGAATCGCCACCTAGAATTCTCGGTCCTGATTCGAAATCAAAACCTAGGCTCAATTTCATTCGACTTGAATCCAAGGTGGGTAGTGGTGGATCTTGACGTGATGTGGATGGTTGTAGAGTGGATTACACCTCGGTTGATGTTGAACAACACAGAAAACAACCACAGTCACATAAGGTTGATTGGTGATGTAGTCAAGAATTCCGGTTTGCTTCGATCAAACATGTGAGATTCAGGATAAGAGCTTGATTTTCCAATTCTAACCGTTTTCCTTGTGAAACCAACTAGGTTCAATCATCAAACAAACTCTGATACAACAGTCAATCTTAAACTGGGGTATATCGAATGGATTCATCATTTTGTTTCTTTGTTACAGCACTTCCAATGATCCTGAAAAGAAAGACTTTCCACATAGCTTCGGACATTAGATTCGTTATCGATCGTATAATGATAACGGGGAAGTGTGGAAAAGAAAATTTCAAAGATCGATGCGGATTGTTTTTCGAATGGAAGCTAGCTACCTACACTAAATGGTTCATTCGTGATGTCTGGGACACCGAACTCATCTCATGTAGATAGCAAACTACACCTGCCCCGATCAAAATTTGGAATTCAATGGGTCGATACACATCGATCTCCGTTAAATTCCAAGTGTTGGACACATGGGTTTTCTTATTTCAAGTTAAATTCCACCTGACTGCGTTAACGCCAAGTTCCCTTGTATAGGATGACTCGCCAATGGCTTATTGCAAATCCGATGAAGGACCATCAACTCTTTCTGAAGGTGCCTCTACCACAGCTCCGGTTTCTCCATCTGTTCTAGTGGACCGAACTAACCTACGTCTTCGAGGTTTGAGAGCTAGATGGTGCTAGTAGATCCCACCGTTCCGCCCCAGTTGCCAGCAGGGCAAATTATAACCAACCCACTAGAGCAAGCACTACATTATGACTGAAAAGATGCTTCACAATCTGCTTGTAGCACGGAATTCTCGTCGAAGATGTTCACTTACCAACAAGAAATGAACTTGCACATCGTCTCCCTCTTAGTTTCAAACTAGCAGTCAGTACATGTGTTTCAGCGGCATTATTTTACCCTTTAGCTCTTTCTTGAAAGATTTCCTAGGAGAGATTGGACTTGCACTATTTCAGATTCACCTGAACGGGTTTTCCTTATTGAGCCCACTATATGTCCTATTCATGCAATGATTTTAGTGCCCTACACACTTCAGAGAGCTCATGTATTTGCAAAAATTCAAAAGGAGAAAAGATTGTTCCTCCTTCATTATTACTGAAGCCTAAACTAGGTGCAAGGTGATTGGGAACCTTCATAATAAGTGTTCGATGTTCAAAATAGAATATTTGTTCATCCGCTGCCCAGAAGGATTCAATCGCTTCTGGTTAAAAGGAAGTGAGTTTCGTTCTATCAATCCTCTTTATAGTGACACTTCTTTACTCCAAACTTAACGCATAATTATCATAGGTTTCCCAGTAAGGGACAAGAGATCAGAGCATAAGAAGATGCTTGGACATCTAAAGGCCGTTAGAGCGAGCAAACACTTTGTCAGCTTCCTCTTGACAAATGAAAACTTGTTAGAGTATGGCTTACTTAGCCCGGGAAGAGTAGCTGACATCGAAGTTCCTTCATGGAGCAGCTCTAGGTCGCGTACTTATTCCACTGCATCCACTCGTGGCTCAGACGAGGGTCCTCAAGAGGAAGAGTAAGAAGGTGGATCAGGCGAGGGCATGAGTCCGATGATGATCACGAGGAGGAGGCTGCTGATATGGAGACTGCCAAGCATCTAGGGGACAACGAAGAAGGAGAGGATGTTGAAACTTGAGCGGGGATAAGCCCATGAAAGAGAATGCCCCCAGTTGTGAGGGCGAATGTAGGAGAATGCCGACCATCCTAGAGGAGGAAGAGACAGTTAAAAGAAGAAAAGGAAAATAGGCTAAGGTTGTGGAGGAAGGAGAGATCTCCGATGATGAGAATAACAGTGACCTTCAGGCCACTAAGGAAGAGGAAAGAGGATCCAAGGATGAATCACCGGGAATGAGCCCCAGACTTCCCAACCTTCCTTCTCCAGACCATTTAGCCAATGAAACGTTAAGTCTAGATCTTGGAACTTCTCTTCCTCCCGAATGATCATTTGTCAAGACCTCACTTTCTATAGGAGATCAAGTTGCAGGAACTTCTGTTGGGCGTAAATCAACTTCTGACTTCATGAAAGATGTTGTCGTCCATGTGAATAAGCATGGAGACATCTCAATTACTGGAATGAGAGAAGAAATCAACTCAACGATCGACATATCTTTTGAGGCATTTATAAGTGTAGGCAGTAGCTCCGACTCTAAAACCATACCCAACTAGTTTGTAAACTATAAAGGGGGTTAATGGTATTATACACTTCACTCTAGGATGATGAACATTCATCTTTGCATACACTTCGATTTATGTACTGGTACTTATACATTTTTTTTTGTTTCAGGTTCAATGGCCTATGATAGATATGGAGCACTTCACCGTAGCTCGAGCTACTATAAAAGTAGCACTTATGACCCTTGTCCTTTTGGCTATAAAATAGATAAAGACAGGAGAAGGAGAAAAGAGCGCAAGCATGATGAAGCTCGCGGAGCTGAGAGAGAACGCCCTGATGTTGAAGAACAAAGAGTGAAGAGAAAAAAGGATTTTGAGGAAGATTCCTCCTGTGAGACTCACAAATACCCCCGAAGAGATTCCTATAAGCGCCGTGGAGCCATTACTTCTTATATTCCTCCACGTTCTTAAGCTCAGACTACTATTACCCAAAACACTACTTCATCATAGACCATCACAACTCCTGTTGCCTCCGCTCCTTCTCAAGGCACCTTAATGCTTAATATTCCACCTTGTTTATCCCACCCCAAGCTACTTATCCATCCTTATACTTGGATTGATTAAAATTCGATCACGATGTCAAAACCGTTACTAGGGAAAGTGGGTCGAAAAAATTGGAGGCAGTGTAAAGCGATATTGACTCGATTTTCAAATGGCAACGATTGTGCAAAGCTCTTTCTGAGATTAGCAAGATCAACTTAACACAAGTTGATTCATTCGAGAGAGTGAGCGTGGAGCATTAATAAGTAATTAAAGAACGGGATGCTGACTTGATCAAAGTTATGACGGAAAGCGATTTCACACTCGAATAGAAAGTGAGTGTAAACAGTTTGATGGAAGAGATGAAGCGTTCATATACCAATGCAGAGATAGTGATGAGGAATAATCTTAGGGTTGCTTATCTTGAAAATGAGAGCTATAAGAAACAAGCCAAATAGAAGGCTAAAATTATAAAGGCAAAAGACCAAGCCTTTTTCGAATAGGCTTCCGAACTTGAACACCTCCACAGAAAAGTGCAGAAACCTTATGATGAAAACCAAGGGCTGGTCGGAAAGTTGGATATTCTATCATTCGATAAGCTTTCAAATGACATCGAGCCTGCTGTTTGCCAGAGTGAGTTGATTGATCTTGAAAAATCCCAAGATGCCAAAAACGAGTAGAAGGCCCAAGAGAGCGAAGACCTCAACCAATCTCTCCAACATTTCTATGTGAGTGTGATCATGCATAGGGATTTAAAGTGGTTAGGAAACGATTATCCTACCACCCTTGCTAACACGTAGGAAGAAGTGTTGCACTGAGTAGGAGGCGACCACTCTGAGACCAAGCTACTGGTGTGGTACTTTGAGTGGCGAAGAGATAGATGTCCCTACCATAGGAAGGATATTCTCACTGAGGAGGATGCCAAGGCTGCTACCCATGCTGACCCGAGCTCTTCAGATCAGCATGAAGTGCATGTCTCATAGTCTAGGGCACCAATGACGATCATTCTATCTTCAACCGCACTGCACGAGCCTTATTTCCCTATTCTAGAAAGTGGGCACCCAACAAGCGGAGAGTACGAGAATGATGTCATACCAAGGAGTCCCACTTTAGGTGTATCTCTTGTTTCTCCCATACTCCAGCAGGTCGATCTCACTCCTAAATCTATTACTAAGCTGTACCATTCTCTTTATGAACTCATAGATCCACCCGACATCCTAATTTTTCCTCCTGCTTCTCAGAGCGCATGAACTGAAGCGATCTTCTCTGCCTCTACTGTTTTTTCCATAAGTTCAACTGCTACACTCCAACCTTCCTTCTCCGGGCCCGTATCTGGTGCCCAACAGATCATAGCAATGGAAGGGGTGGAAGACATTTTCGTATCGTAGGAGGAGGATCTTCAAATGGCTAGTGTTGCTAATTCGACCGGGGATAAGATGAAGGTGGAGCGGATTCAAGAGGAAGAGAGAAAAAAAAATCTTAAAGCAAAGTTAGATGCTGCACAGACCAAGATCCTCCCATTAACCATCATGACTAGCAATCCGAAGTCCGTAAATGAGTCGGTCTGTGGGTCCATGGAAAATAACTTAATCAAGGTGGTGAAGAAGAAGAAGACCCTAACATGACCGGGTAAAGATGGCAGTGGGAAGAAGTGATGGACCCGAGTATCAATGGAGGCGGGTTTTGGTTGTTCTTTTAGTTTGTGTCTTTTGATTTTTTGAGTTTTTTGTACAAGTTTAGAGTCTACACTTAGCATCTTTCCTTTTGTTGTTACGTTAGCACGGTCAATACTTTTGCTTTTGATGTCCAAACATGCCGACATTGTGCAGGCATGGCCCTCGCTGTTTGATATTGTACATAAAGTGATATAAGCAATGAAAAGATTAGTATTTCTACTGTATCTCTTCTATGTACTTCTTTACATTCTTTGTACTATACCTCTTATAAACCACTATATGTGTGCATAATAAGATTTCTCATTTTGCAATTTCCATACTATACACCGATGTACTGTGTGGTATATGATGTGTTTATTTATTGTAATTCTATGCATGTAAACGGTGTAACTTGCAGTTATTTAGTTTTACCATTTTACTTAGCTCTGTTGTAGCTGCCATAATTTTTGTTTGGCATGCCAGAACCACAGAATGACTTTTATTCTAACCAAGTATTAGTGTGTTGTGTGCTCTTAGTGCACGGAGTCGGTTTCTCTAAACACGATGTAAGACCGGGCACTCTTGGCTACTCTTTGTTTTCCTCGAGTCAATGATGTATTATAGCTTCTATCTTTGGGAACTTGCAGTCTAGATGCCCGATTTCGAGCACTGTGTTACCTTAGTTACACCTGATTTTCTTTGAATTTTGTATTGAGGTTCTACCCATATATCAGCCTCTGTTTCTTGAGACCCATGGATTGCTTAATTCCTTTGATTTTTCTTTAGCGTTGCCGATCCCTGGGCGATGTTGAGTTTTGGGAGGTAGGGATTGATTTCTACTAATCCTATAATAGATAAATTTCCCGATACTGCCAGAGCAGCGTCGGTACTTTAGAGGTTTTGACAAATTGATGATATTACTGAGGTAATAGGATGATTCAGAGTGCGCCTGAATGCGGTACTATTGGTTCAAGCGACAAGGGAGTGGATGCTTGCTTGGACGCGGTTCCATTGGTCCAAGAAACAAAGGAGTTGGGCACACTTAAATGCATTTCCATCAGTTTAAGTGGCAATGGAATGAAATCATACCCAGATGTGGTTTCATTGGTCCAAGAAGTGAAAGAAATGGGGTGCACTTGAACGCAGTTCCATTGGTTCGAGGGGCTAAGGAAATGGGTGCTAGCTTGGACACGATTTCATTGGTCCAAGAATCGAGCGTGGCTTATAGATTCGAACGTGGGTTTGAGCCTTCACGAGGTTGCAGGAGAAACATTGTTTCTTAGAAGGCATAGATCGATTTCCCCCATTGATTTGGCGGTCTAAGTCAATTTTCTTCCATCGACTTGGCGAGTTGCTTACTAGAACGTGGTTCCATCAGTTCAAGAAGCGAATGGATAAAGTGCACTTAGATGCGGTTCCACTAATCCAAGTAGCAAGTAAATGATTTTCGAGGCAATTTGACCCCATCGACTCAACATGATGCTTGCATGAATATAGTTCCATTGTTTTAAGAACCTAAGTTACTTATTGAGAAAACAAAGAGAAAGGCAAACCCTACTTACTTACAATGCCCCTAGCATCCCTAAGTGGCTTACTTGCGAAAATAGGAAATAAATAGATAGAAATTCAAACAAAAATAGTGCCATAACGAATCGTTATTCCAAAACATGGGGTATTCGGATTCCATCAACCGTTGTGAGCTTGAAAGTTCCATGTCCAAGTTTCTAGCCAATAACATAGGGTGCTTCGTTGTTTGGGACAATTGACCCTGTACCCAGGAGGTTGATTCATTTCAGGTAGAGATCTCCCACTTCGTAGTGCAGTTGCAAACTTTGGCGTTGAAGTGTCATGTTACTCTCTTTTGATGAGCAGTTGTCCTTAGCTCAGCTTCTTCCCACATCTCATCGATTTGATCAAGTGATTTGAACAGAAGCTGCTTGTTCTCACTTTGGTTGAAGTGTCATCTTCGATGAGAGGAGACTGCCAGTTTCACTGGAATTATTGCTTTGGAACCATATAACAAGACGAAGGGCGAGTGCTCGGTCGCTGATTTATGAGTCATTCTGTATGCCCACAGTGCAAGCGGATGTTCATCAACCCAATTTCCTTTAGCTTTTTTCATCCATTTCTTGATGGTGGATTTGATGATTTTGTTCTATGCCTCCACTTACTTGTTTTCTTATGGGTGTGCCACCGAAAGAAGCTCTTCTCGATCCAGAAATGCTCGTAAAAGTTCTTGAATTCGGAACTCGCGAACTAAATTCCATTGTCTATGATGATTTTCTACGGTATTCTGAACCTGCAAATAATATTTTAGTAACAAAGTTAATAACTTTCTTAATAGTGATGGTGGCTAGTGGTTTCACTTTGGCCTATTTGGTGAAGTAATCCACTTCGAGTCTGCGACAATAACACATTTGGCTTCCCCTTCAACCATAGGTAATACGCCAATTAGATCGATTCCACAAATTGAAAATGGCCATGGGCTGACCATTTGCGTTAGCTCTATGGATGGGGTTTTCATAACTTTGGCAAATCTCTGTTACTGATCGCAACGTCTATCATAGTCTACTGCATCTTGGTTTACCGATGACTCGAAATATCCATAATGAAGGTCCTTCTTTGCTGATGTCTACCCCTCGATATGATCTCCTCAGCTGCCTTCGTGAACTTCCCAGAAGATCTTCTTGGCTTCACTGTTGGTTACATATCTGAGTAAAGGGGTGGAGAATCCCCTCCTATAGAGCACTCCGTCTTGTAGTATGAATCTGATGCCTTTCGAAGAAGCTTCTTTTGCTTATTCCAATCCCTTAGAAGCATCCCTCTAAGCAAATAGTCTTCGATCAGTGTCATCCATGATTTCCTCTTCCTCTCTAGTTTCTAAAATTCAATTGACATCCTCTGATTTATGCTAGGAGTCGTCGACGTCTTAACTGGAACTAGCCTCAATTACCATGCTTCTCTGGAACTGGCTAGTTTAGCTAGGTAATCTGCTTCCGTATTATGTTCCCTTGGAATATGACTTATGGTACAGTGTTCAATGTCATTTAGTAATTCCCATGCATTTGACTTATAAGGGGCAAAGATTTCCCCTAAGCCTGATATTCTCCATTCACTTTACAAACAAATGGCCGAGAATCGATGTTGATGTGCACACCCTTATTACTAATTCCTTTATAATTTTCAGTCTTATTATTAATGCCACATACTCCGCCTCGTTATTATTAGCAAGGAACTTCAACTTTAGAGCGTAGAAAAATAGACCATCCTTTGGGAGTTTTGAGAATAACTCCCACTACTGAACAAGAATCGTTTGGTGCAACATTGACAAACAGTTTCCACTGTGACACTACTTTTGGAGTGTTTTCTTCTTCTCCATCTCGTATTGTGAACTCGAGATGAAATCTGTCAATGCATGTCCGTTAATTGCCCTTTGGGGATGATAAATGATGTCGTACTGACTTAACACAATATTCTATTTAAGAAGCCATCCTAACGTATCTGGACGATACATCACCTGCTTCAAAGGATCAATCCGTCGACACTTTGATTAGGTAAGACTAGAAGTATGGGCGTAACTTCCTTGATGCGATCAACAAGTAATAGGCTAGTTTTTCCAACTTTGCATATTTCTTCTCGGCTCTAGTTAATCGATTAATGTTATAGTAAATGGGCCGTTGGATTCTGACTTCCTCGCATACTAGTACTACGCTCAAAGCATGAGTTGACACCGCTAGGTAGATGAATAGGGCTTTCATGTCCACCGGTTTAGATAAAATCGGTGGGGTCTTCATATGTTGCAATAATCCCTCGAAACGGTTTGGCAGGCCTGATTCCATTCGAAAATTTTCTTACCCTTCTTCAATGTGTCGAAGAATGGTATACGCTTTTATGTTGCTTTGGAAATAAATTGGCTCAACACTGTGACCTTTCCATTTAGATTTGCAATTCCTTTTTGGTCGTAGGGGCTCGGGATTATCTTTAATGCCTCTTGCATTTACGATGAAACCTAGAAATTTCCCTAAGGCCACGTTGAAAGAATATTTCAGTGGGTTAAGCTTCATTCCATAATTTCAAAAAATCTCAAACATTTCTGAGATGTCATCTAAGTGATTTCCTAACACACATGAATTCACTAGCATGTTGTCTAAGTAGACTTCTATCATTCGTCTGATCTGGTCCTTGAATGTAATATTCACCAATCGTTGGTAGGTTGCGTCGGCATTCTTCTGGCCGAATGGCATCGCTCGGTAACAATACAATTCGAGGTCTGTGATAAAGCTGTGTTTTCCTGACCGGGTTCGTGCACCATAATTTGGTTATATCCTAGATAGATATCCATCAATGAGAGTAGTTTGTGGCCTGCAGTTCCGTGTATAAGATGGTCGGTTCTGGGTAACGAGAAGCTATCCTTTGGAATGCTTTGTTTAGGCTCGAGTAATCAACATAAGTTCGCCACTTCCCATCGGACTTCTTAAATAGAACTAGATTTGACACCCACTCAGGATAAGTTGCATCGTGGATGAAGCCGTTAGCCAGTAACATACCCACTTCTTCCTTTAGAATAGTGAATCACTCCGGATCCAGACGGCATCTCTTCTGCATCACTGGAGTGTACTTGGAATCGATATTGAGTGCGTGGCATGCTATCTCCGATGATATCTCATACATATCGGAATGTGTCCAAGCAAACACGTCTAGGTTGGCGTGAAGAAATTTGATCAATTCTTGTTGCATTTTGATCCCAAGTGGTGAGACTATTCTTAAGACTCGAGTTGGGTCACCCATATTAATAAGAACCGACACCATAATCTTTCCCAGTGTATCGTCCGTTCCTCCCCTAAGCTGATCTTCCTATGGTCCAAAGCCTTATCTAAATGACAGTGGTCCCCGAGCCAGAGGCAGTTCTATAATTGCTATGCTGACAGTTTACAAAACGTGGAGAAACTTCCTTACATTCTTTTCCTTTTCCTTTTGTTTCGATTCGTTTAACTCAACGACATAACATTCTTTAGTGACGCTTCGATCTCCTTTTATAACTTCAACTCCATTCTCCATCGGGAATTTCATGTTAAGGCGCCATGGAGCCAAAGCGATCCTAAAAACAACAAGGGGCAGTCGACCTAAGAAAGCAATGTAAGTTGACATTTCATCCATGATTATGAAGGTTTGGTTAAGGACCGCCCTTTGTTCTCCTTCTCTGAGCTCAACAGGCAAGTCAATCATCCTGACTGGCTGTCTTGGTTCCCCCGTAAAGCCCTGGATTTTCATTCAACAAGAAGACACATCCTTCATGCTGATCTTCATTTGATCGAAGGTATGTGAAACAATATATTGATAGAAGTTTCACTGTCCACCAGGACTCGACGTACAACTGCCGGCCCGATTTTGATGGTTACCACCATCGAGTCGAGAGTCGGCACCTCTACCTCTTCAGTGTCTTGGTTTTGAAACATTATATCATTATTGAGTGTCCTTTGCTGCTTGGCTGGGGCTCCATCCTCAATCGCAAAACAAGTTTCTTTCAAAGCGTGCTTTATGGACCTCACATATCACTCCATCTCCCCCCAACTCTTGTATGCTGGGTGTGGTCCTCCGAAAATAGTGTCGATAACTAGTCTCCATTCCATTCATTTGGATCCTTCACCACTGAGTTCACGTTGGTTCCCTTGAGCACTTGGAACTTGAGATCTAGGTGGCTGGTCAAAGTTTTGCAATTTCTTCACGTACTACTAGAGCCTGTTGTTCCTAATCAATTCCTCAATCAGATCCTTTATATGTCGACACTCATTCGTGTTATACCTACGAGCCTTGTGGGAGTGGCAGAACTTCAATAATTTCTTCTGTCATTCAGATTTTTCTTTCCTCAAAGGCTTGTTGTATCGCTTGGTTCCCTATGTTGCAAGGTATATGTTCTTCAGGCTGCCATTCAACGGTGTATACTCCTCGAGTCTCGGATTCTCGATCCGCTTTCCATTCCCATTATGCCTACTAGTTTTTGGTTTTTCCTTTTTTGATTTTCATATTTCCCTGCATTTCCTATCATGGCTTCAGAATTATTTCCATCTTGGTTAACCACTACATTGCTTTGAACTATTTCCTTCGGTTGCACATTGGCAGTCTTGCCCTCCAATGCGCCTGCCACTTCCAATCTTAGATACTGACCCGCCTTTCGGTTGAACTCCTTCATGGTGGTTGGTTGTTTCATCTTAATCCATCTTTCAAAGTCTATGTCCGGATGGATAGGTCGGACTAAAGCCATGAATACCATATCTTCATTAGGATTTCTCACTTCAGTAACCGCATTATTAAATCGATTCATAAAGGTTTTTAACGACCCATTTGACCCTTGGAAAAGGTTAGATAGAGACATCATATCTTTTGGCTATGCCATATGAAGCCTGACCTGTTCCAAGAATTTCCTTACTAACTTGTCAAATGCAGAAATGGATCTTGGTGGGAGTCTGGTAAACCACATAGAAGCAAAACCTTCCAAGAAGATAGGGAAACATATGTAGCAGAATGCATACGTTGTCCTAACTCCATCCATATGCCAAATGTTTTTGTACAAGTGTGGTTAGGGTCTGTTGTTCCATTATAGGAAGGTATAGTAGGCATAGTGAACTTCTTGGGATATTCCTTCCTTAAAACATTTTCAGTGAATGGAGTTTAGCTTGGTGCAAAACCCTAGTCGTCGTCTTTTCTACCCTTACTTTCTTCCATCAAGCCATTGATCATGTCCTCTATTGAGACAACCCTCCCTAACTTGTCATTTTAATTGAATGACTCAATTTAGTCTGAGCTAAATTCAGGGTTGCACTCTTTCATAAACCCACTATTTCCTCTTTTTTTTTTATGTTTTAATTTCCCAAGATCCAATCTGATCAATATAAAAATATTGATATACTTCTTTGTAAAAACTATTTGAATGTTCATATAAACATTCAGATCATATTTTTTTTCAGTGTATTTTTGGAAAAGGATAACTCAGTCTATTTTAAACAAAAAAATAAGCTGAGGTTATACACAGTAAAAGGAATTGAAATGATCCTTTCTACTTGAATCTCTGTGCAGTTTAATTAACCAATTCCTATTTCTTTTCTTGTTCTTAGCATTTGTGTATTTAATAAAACATATGAACTAACTCATAACATTTAAATTTATCAAAGTTTTCTTTACAAACAGTTAAACTGTGGTTGTGCATGCTTCTGTGCACCTGTGTGCACATAACCATGCACAGTTGTAATTTGCTTCACCTTAGTCCTCAGGTGGACTAATTTTTTTAGGTAAGATTCTGGAATTAGTTAGTTATAATCTACAAGTTTCACTTACTCTTATAATCATTAAATACATTTTTAAATCTGGGTTCATATCTCTTATGTTTTTTTTTTCTTTCTTTTCTGCCTATGGTTTTTTTTCCTTACCTTATAATACCTGCAGTTGTTAATTAAATAGGTTCTAGTCTCTAAAACACTCTAGTGCATAAGTATACTTTACTGGTTCATAATTGCTTCAGATTTACTACCAAACTTATTACTTGATTCATATAAAGATTTCTGGCATACAGGTTATAATATAAAGCTAAATTTCATTATCTTTTTCTTCACTGAGACTAGTTCTATCACAAGTGGTTTAAATCATTCAATACATTGCAATTTGAGTTACAACATGATTCAAACATTACCATAGAACAGTTCTTTAGCAAAAGAAAAGAAAACATAAAGAAGCATTCTTCTACAAATCTAAATTTTAGTTAACCAGCCGTTCATCTTAGCATCATGCTTCTGCTCCCTTTTCACTTAGCTTCCTTCTTTCCTGTAGACACCATATGATCTACCCCACCATGTGAGTGAAGCACCCATTTGATGCAAGCAACAAACAGGTCAGACTAGAGTCTGGTATGAGTAAATTCAATTGACAATGCATAAGATTAATGAAATTAGTTCCACGTCACCTTTATTTCAGAAGTTAAATGTTCTACTCAAATTGTTAAACCACTTCCTCATGTACACACATTTTTTTTGTATCCTTACAGTGAAGTGAGTGAATTGCTAAATACATGTATATGTGCTTAGACTAATTTTCTAACCGAGGTTCTTATTTCAAGAATTCATAGCAGCCATCATACAAATCACACATGCATTTCATAAACATGAACAAGCAACACCCATATCATTAAGCTAAGGCATCAAAACTGAGTCTGCATACTAGAACTCACCATACTCCTAGCATATTCACCTCTGCTTGTAAGTTCATTTCATATCATTGTTAAGGGTCCAATATCACATTCATGGTTGCACTGGTGCACACTGCCTAGAACTACTGCTTAATTTCCAGTGCACTACAAGCTATTTGGACATGAACATGCCATGTGCAAACTCACACCCCATCCTTGATGCAAGCCAACCACTATGTCATACCCACTTCCCTCATGCCCAACCTGATAGAGGTGACCCAATTCCTTAGTTTAATTACTAATTTTTCCTTTCATGTGTGCAGGTATCAACTATACTATGTCATGCCCAAAATCTTGTGTACCTAACGAGTAAGTGCTAGCAGTTTTCATGCATCCTTAAAACATTCATCCATTCATACATTTCAACAGTCAATTAATCACATTTGTATATTATTTCAACTCAGTTTTGTTCAAAGATAAGCCTTTGGCTAAAGCATGCATCAAAATATTTTAGGAAATGAAATGCCACTGTGGTTCCCAGTAATAAGGTCCTTGCAGCCAACTTATATATATATATATATTCCTTTGAAATGTGTTCACTTATTTCTCAACCTTATTTTCAGAGAACCATCAATAATGGATTAAGACTTAACTCATGGAAACCCCATTGTACCCTAATCCATAGTTCAGTTACAAGGCATAAGTCAGAGGATACTTTCCTTATTAACTCATGCTTTTAACCAAAAACATTTCTCAGTTTCATAAACATATAAATAAATCAGTTATCATCAGCTTATCATTAAATATACCTTGTATAACAATCATAGGTTAAATGACAACCAGCAATACAGACCACATATTTTCAGAACAACTGGAAAAATGGTTAAACTAAAGAAAAATGCAAGCAAAATTTCAAACAGAGTTAAAATAAACTAGAGGTTAAATTAAATGGCTGCCTTTCATAGGTCTTAATGCCTTGCCAAGTGAGGCTTACTCACCAAAGTTCTCCTTCCCAAGTCTTGATTCAGGTCTGCCATTATTTTCCTCAAACTATTGCCTACTTTCATTTTCCTTTCTATATTTTGTTTTTCTGATTTCCTGGTGTGTACCCGTAGGAGATAATGAGGTATATAGTGGAGTTGTTAGGGTTTTAAGGTTAGTTAGGTAAAAAAAAATATCAGAGATCCCATCATTATTTCTGATTTCACCCAACAGTTCACCCTCTCCACTTTCCCTCCTCACCATTTTCCCTTTTTCCCTTGTCTTAACTATTTTTGGCAAATTTCTTTACACACTATATGCATGATTTTTGGCTCGGCATTTCTTGTCTTTTCTGACTTTAATCATGCATACAAGTTTGCTTGTATGGCCAGCTATGTGTGTATTTCTACTAAATGCTGGGCATATGTATATATGTTCATATGTATTTATATATTTTTTCTACCCACACAAGCCACTGTGCTTGTACTTATGCTATAGAAGTTGAGTTAAAATCTGTCTTAGGTTGTTTATGCATTTTATTTAAGCTATTGTGTATTTATACTTAATGGTCATGCCCTAATTCATTTTCTTATTTGCTTGCAAGATCCTTACTAAATTACTTGCTCAGGCTGTACACTGCAACAGTGTGCACATGCACAAGGACATACATTCTCATTTTTACACAAGAATCTCCCAGAAAATTGTATTTATACTATTTTCTTCACATAACTAAATAAAATTTAAATGACTTAAATTTTCTACATGCTTGCCTAACTAGGGTTGTCACATACACCCCTCCTTTAAGAAATTGTGTCCCACAATTTAATACTTCTTACTATATTAATCAAGTGTCAAACAAACATCAGATACACTTTCCTAAATTCAACCAAAGCACACATCAAACAAACACATCCAACTCTGAACATCATGTTTATCTAAATAAACTCAAGCATAATAAGTAAAATACTTCTACCTTAATTGCCAATTGCAAACAGTTGAGGGTATTGAACTTTCATCTTGTCTTCAACCTCCCATGTGCAATCATTAGGGTCTAGACTCCACTGCACCTTTATTAGTTTAATTGTTTTTTTCTCAATTTCTTATCTTCCTTGGCTACAATGCCCACTGGCTTCTTCTCATATATCAAATCTGGTCTGACTTCCACTTTGTTTTGTGACTGAACCACAGAAGCCTCATCATGTATACATTTCCTCAACTGTGACACATGAAATACATTGTGTATTCCACTCATTTCTTCTAGCAACTTCAACTTGTAAGCCATCTTCCCTATCCTTGCAATGATCTCATATGGTCCTATATACCTTGGGGTTAGCTTCCCTGCCTTGCCAAATCTCAACACCTTCCTCATTGGTGAAACTTTTAAGTACACATATTCTCCTAAATCAAATTCAAGTGGCTTCCTTCTCCTATCTGCATATGATTTCATTCTATCTTGCACTGCCTTCATTCTCTGTCTGATCAGTGTGATTTTTGCATTTGTCTCTTTCACATGATCTGGTCCTAGCATTACCTTATCACCCACTTCTAACCAGCAAGCAGGTGACAAACAAGGCCTTCCATATAGAGCCTCATAGGGTGCCATTCCTATACTACTCTGGTAGCTGTTGTTGTAAGAAAATTCTGCTAAATGAAGGTAGTCTTCCCAATTCCCACCATGATCCAGCACACAAGCCCTAAGTAGATCCTCCAAAAATTTATTGACTTCTTCTGTTTGGCCATCAGTTTGGGGATGGTAGGCTGTGCTCAAGCACAACTCAACCCCCATTGCCTGTTGAAAGCTACCCCAAAACTTAGATGTGAATATGGTATCTCTATCACTAATGATAGTGGTAGGAACCCCATGTAACTTCACTATCTCTTTCATGAAGACTTGTGCTAGTTTTGGTGCATTTCTATCACTCTTTACTGGTATGAAGTGTGATGATTTGGTCAATCTATCTACCACCACCCAAATACTGTCATTTCCTCTCTTTGATCTTGGAGAGCCATCAATGAAATCCATTGATATGCTTTCCCATTTCCACCTTGGAACTTCCAGAGGTTGCAGCAGTCCACTGGGTCTTTGGTACTCAGCCTTGACTTGTTGGCAAGTCATACACTTTGCCACATATTCACCCACACTTCTCTTCATTCCCTTCCACCAATAGCTCCTCTTTAGATCATGATACATTTTAGTGCCACCTGGGTGTATGGTATACTTTGACTTGTGATGAACATCCATGATCTTCCTCTTCGGTGCTTCTGTGTTAGGCACACATAGCCTTCCTTTATATCTTATACATCCTTTTTCATCCAGTTCAAATTTGTCAAGCTTTGAACCATTCTTTAAGAACTCCTTCTTTTCTCTCAAGAATGCATCCATGTCTTAGGACTGGTTCACTTCTTCCACTAAGTCTGATTTTATTGTGATAAGGCTGAGCTTGCCATAGTGCTCCATATCCTTACCCACTTCCATAGTTTGTTCCCCCATGTATTCCACTTCTACATCTGTCAGTGTTAATAACATTTTAAACTCCTCTATCATCAGTGTAGCCAACTTGGCATGTTGTCTACTTAATGCATCTGCCACTCTATTTGCTTTCCCTGGTGTGTACATAATGTCCAAATCATAGGCAGCAAGGAATTCCACCCACCTATGTTGTCTCATGTTTAAATCTTTTTGAGAAAATAAATACTTCAAAGCTTTGTGGTCAGTATAAAGCTCAAACTTTGCTCCTAACAGGTAGTGTCTCCAAAGCTTTAGTGCATACACCACTGCTGCCAATTCCAAGTCATGTGTTGCATACTTTGTTTCACTGGGTTTTAGTTGCCTTGATGCATAAGCTATTACTCTTCCTTCTTGCATAAGGACAGCTCCAATACCTGAACCACTTGCATCAGTGTACACTACCAGACTGTCATTGCCTTCTCGAACTTTTAGCACTGGTGCTTCCATCAATGCCCTCTTCAACTGGTTGTATGCCCTTCACACTTCTCAGTCCATAGGAAAGGTTGATCTTTTCTTGTTAACTTGGTTAGTGGGGCTGCTATTTTAGCAAAGTCTTTTATGAATCTTCTGTAGTACCCAGCCATGCCCATGGATGATCTGATTTCAGTGACATTGCTTGGTCTTTTCCATGCTTGCACTGCCATGACTTTACTTGGATCTACTGAAATTCCTTCTGGAGAAATTATGTGGCCTAAGAATTTTATTTCATCCTTCTAGAAAGAACACTTTGCAAACTTAGCTTTAAGGCCTTGTTGCCTTAGTCTGCTCAGTACCAGATGCAAGTGCTTCTCATGTTCACTAACTGACTTAGAGTATATTAGTATATCATCAATGAAAATCAGTACAAATTTATCTAAGTAATCTCTGAAAATTCTATTCATCAAATCCACAAAATAGGATGGTGCATTAGTCAAACCAAATGGCATTACTAAGTATTCATACAAGCCATACCTAGTGTTGAAAGCTGTAAATTTAATGCTTTCTTCTTCTACTTTCATTTGATGGAAACCAGATGCTAAGTCAAGTCTAGAAAATACTTTAGCACCATTTAACTGGTCAAAGAGATCATCAATTCTAGGTAAAGGGTATTTGTTTTTGATGGTGACTGAGTTTAATTCTCTATAAACTATGCACATTCTCAAGGAACCATCATGCTTCTTAACAAATACTACTGGTGATCCCCAATTTGAACTGCTAGGCCTAATGAAGCCTTTTTGTTCTAATTCTTCTAGTTGTTTCTTCAACTCAATCAGTTCTTTAGGACCCATTCTATTTGGTTTCTTGATGACAGGGCTTGTTCCTGGTTTTAGTCTTATTTGAAATTCTACTGGTCTGTTATGAGGTATGCCATTCACTTCACCAAACACATCAGGGTATTGGTTAACTATGGGTATCTCATTTAGACTTAATTTAACTTCACCACTATTCAAGTTGAACATTTTTCCCATACCCCTATCCTTGGCTGCTTCATACATAACCACAACCCTCTTGTCATCAGGAAGTTGTAGTGAAATGGTGGAATTTTCTAAGTTAATGATAGCACAAAAGCTTTTTAACCAATCCATTCCCAATATAATACCTAGCTTAGGGTAATTCAACACATATAATTCTGAGATAAAGGTGTGACCACCCATGCATATTTCTACTTGCATGCATTTCATATGGGTAATGCAGGAACTACCTAAAGGACTATCAACATGCAATGGCTTATCAACAAGAATACATGTCGACCCTAATTTCTGAACTACATCGTATGAAATAAAAGAGTGTGTGGCCCCTGTGTCAAAAACAACTGATATGGGTATGCCTTTAATAAATAATATACCTTCCACTTGGCTAGGTGCCTCCATTGCCTTGCCTTTCCCTTCAAGTACATCCACCTTTGCCATCTCTGGACACTGCCTCTTCATGTGCCCCTCTTTTCCACAGTTGTAGCACCTAAGAACAATTGACTTGGGTGCTTGGCATTTGGTCTTTATATGGCCTTCCTTTCCACAGTTATAACAGATCACTTTAGGTTTCTTATTGTCAAAGCTCGTCACTTTACTTCCTTCTTTGTTCATTACTTCTCCCTTCTTCCTCTCATATGGGTGTGCTCTATTCTTTCCTTTCTTACTGTTCTTGAAATTCCTGAACTTTTCTCTGTCATTATCATGTTGCTCAAATGACAATGTCAAGTCCATAACTTGATCAAATGTTCTGTCTTTATATGGTAACATGGCTCTACTCAATCCAGCATTCAACCCCCTGAATGTACCTAGCATTCCTTGATATTTCATCTGGGATTAGTACTGCCCCATATTTAGACAACCCTTCAAATTTCTGAGTGTATTCAGTGACACTCATAGATCCTTGTCTCAACTTGATAAATTCCTCAAGCAATGAAGCTTTTGCTGATGCTGGGACAAATCTGGCTTCCAACATTTCTTTGAACTGATTCCATGTGATTTCTTGTTCTTGCCTGCCTGCAATAATCACTTCCCACCAGTCCAAAGCTATGCCTTTTAGTTGTCTTGAAGCTATTTGCCTCCTTCTCTGATCATTGATTTGCATGTCTACAAAGATCCTCTCTACTGTTCTTAACCATGACTGGACACCTATGGCATTTTCTGTGCCATCAAAGCTACCACCTCCTAAGTTTGTATATGTTTTAAGCAATTTGGATAGCTCCTCATGTGGATTATCTACCCAAGGTGCCATTCCATCCCTCAGCATTTGAACAAAATCTTGCATGTTAATCATTGGGGGACCAACAGCCGTTCTAGTTGCTTGTTCAGTAGTATCAGAAGATTGACCATTTTCTCTTTCTCCTGTGGCTTGGGGATTGATTCTAACTCCTCTGGGCCTCTATTGAATATTTCTAATGTAGTTAGTTCTAATTCTTATTCACTACTTTTACTTTTAAAACTAACAGTGGACTCATTTATTCATAATAAGTAAAGCAACTCAAGCAAGCAGCAAACAATGCAAACAAGGCACACAGATTCAAGCAAGTATTTGTTTTGGCTATGTATTTGTTAACATAGCTCTGATACCAACTGAGACAACCCTCCCTAACTTGTCATTTTAATTGAATGACTCAATTTAGTCTGAGCTAAATTCAGGGTTGCACTCTTTCACAAACCCACCATTTCCTCTTTTTTTTATGTTTTTATTTCCCAAAATCCAATCTGATCAATATAAAAATATTGATATACTTCTTTGTAAAAACTATTTGAATGTTCATATAAACATTCAGATCATATTTTTTTTTCCAGAGTATTTTTGGCAAAGGATAACTCAGTCTATTTTAAACAAAAAAAACAAGCTGAGGTTATACACAGTAAAAGGAATTGAAATGATCCTTTCTACTCGAATCTCTGTGCAGTTTAATTAACCAATTCCTATTTGTTTTCTTGTGCTTAGCATTTGTGTATTTAATAAAACATATGAACTAACTCATAACATTTAAATTTATCAAAGTTTGCTTTACAAACAGTTAAACTAGGGTTGTGCATGCTTCTGTGCACCTGTGTGCACATAACCATGCACAATTGTAATTTGCTTCACCTTAGTCCTCAGGTGGACTAATTTGTTTAGGTAAGATTTCAGAATTAGTTAGTTATAATCTACAAGTTTCACTTATTCTTATAATCATAAAATACATTTTTAAATCTGGGTTCATATCTCTTATGTTTTTTCCTTTCTTTTCTGCCTATGGGTTTTTTCCTTACCTTATAATACCAGCAGTGGTTAAATAAATAGGTTCTAGTCTCTAAAACACTCCAGTGCATAAGTATACTTTACTGGTTCATAGTTGCTTCAGATTTACTACCAAACTTATTGCTTGATTCATATAAAGATTTCTGGCAGACAGGTTATAATATAAAGCTAAATTTCATTATCTTTTTCTTCACTGAGACTAGTTCCATCACAAGTGGTTTAACTCATTCAATACATTGCAATTTGAGTTACAACATGATTCAAACATTACCACAGAACAGTTCTTTAGCAAAAGAAAAGAAAACATAAAGAAGCATTCTTCTACAAATCTAAATTTTAGTTAACCAGCCATTCATCTTAGCATCATGCTTCTGCCCCCTTTTCACTTAGCTTCCTTCTTTCCTGTAGACACCATATGATCTACCCCACCATGTGAGTGAAGCACCCATTTAATGCAAGCAACAAACAGGCCAGACTAAAGTCTGGTATGAGTAAATTCAAGTGACAATGCATAAGATTAATGAAATTAGTTCCACATCACCTTTATTTCAGAAGTTAAATGTTCTACTCAAATTGTTAAACCACTTCCTCATGTATACACTTTTTTTTGTATACTTACAGTGAAGTGAGTGAATTGCTAAATACATGTATATCTTCTTAGACTAATTTCCTAACCGAGGTTCTTATTTCAAGAATTCATAGCAGCCATCATACAAATCACACAGGCATTTCATAAACATGAACAAGCAACACCCATATCATTAAGCTAAGGCATCAAAACTGAGTCTGCATACCAGAACTCAACATACTCCTAGCATATTCACCTCTACTTGTAAGTTCATTTCATATCATTGTTAAGGGTCCAATATCACATTCATGGTTGCACTGGTGCACACTGCCTGGAACTACTACTTAATTTCCAGTGCACTACAAGCTATTTGGACATGAACATGCCATGTGCAAACTCACACCCCATCCTTGATGCAAGCCAACCACTATGTCATACCCACTTCCCTCATACCCAACCTGATAGAGGTGACCCAATTCCTTAGTTTAATTACTAAGTTTTCCTTTCATGTGTGCAGGTATCAACTATACTATGTCATGCCCAAAATCTTGTGTACCTAACTAGTAAGTGCTAGCAGTTTTCATGCATCCTTAATACATTCCTCCATTCATACATTTCAACAGTCAATTAATCACATTTGTATATTATTTCAACTCAGTTTTTTTCAGAGATAAGCCTTTGGCTAAAGCATGGTTCAAAATATTTTAGGAAATGAAATGCTACTGTGGTTCCCAGTAATAAGGTCCTTGCAGTCAACTTATATATATATATATATATATATATTCCTTTGAAACGCGTTCACTTATTTCTCAACCTTATTTTCCGAGAACCATCAATAATGGATTAAGACTTAACTCATGGAAACCCCATTGTACCCTAATCCATAGTTCAGTTACAAGGCATAAGCCAGAGGATACTTTCCTTATTAACTCATGCTTTGAACCAAAAACATTTCTCAGTTTCATAAACATATAAATAAATCAGTTATCATCAGCTTATCATTAAATATACCTTGTATAACAATCATAAGTTAAATGACAACCAGCAATACAGACCACATATTTTTAGAACAACTGGAAAAATGGTTAAACTGAAGAAAAATGCAAGCAAAATTTCAAATAGAGTTAAAATAAACTAGAGGTTAAATTGAATGGATGCCTTTCATAGGTCTTAATGCCTTGCCAAGTGAGGCTTACTCACCAAAGTTCTCCTTCCCATGTCTTGATTCAGATCTGCCGTTATTTTCCTCAAACTACTGCCTACTTTCTTTTTCCTTTCTATATTTTGTTTTTCTGATTTCCTGGTGTGTACCCGTAGGAGATAATGAGGTATATAGTGGAGTTGTTAGGGTTTTAAGGTTAGTTAGGTAATTTATTATTTATTTTTATCAGAGATCCCATCATTATTTCTGATTTCACCCAACAATTCACCCTCTCCACTTTCCCTCCTCACCATTTTCCCTTTTTTCCTTGTCTTAACTATTTTTGGCAAATTTCTTTACACACTATATGCATGATTTTTTGCTCGGCATTTCTTGTCTTTTCTGACTTTAATCATGCATATAAGTTTGCTTGTGTAGCCAACTATGTGTGTATTTCTACTAAATGCTGGGCATATGTATATTTGTTCATATGTATTTATATATTTTTTCTACCCACACAAGCCACTGTGCTTGTACTTATGCTATAGAAGTTAGAGTTAAAATCTGTCTTAGGTTGTTTATGCATTTTATTTAAGCTATTGTGTATTTATACTTAATGGTCATGCACTAATTCATTTTCTTATTTGCCTGCAAGATCCTTACTAAATTACTTACTCAGGCTGTACACTGCAACAGTGTGCACATGCACAAGGACATACATTCTCATTTTTACACAAGCATCTCCCAGAAAATTGTATTTATACTATTTTCTTCACATAACTAAATAAAATTTAAATGACTTAAATTTTCTACATGCTTGCCTAGCTAGGGCTGTCACATCTATGTATGCCTCACTAGTCTAGTAGTCCGTAGGTAACCTATCAGGGGCTACACCAAGTGTTTGGCTCAGTAAATGACCTTGGTTTTCCAGTTGAAGCTTAAGGTCTCCATTCTCCGTGAGAACCAATCCTGGGAAACTCCATTGGAACGCCGTTGTGACAGTTTGGACTTCTTTTCTAGCATTCTGCCTGTTTATACCAAAATTTAATTCCAGTCCCTTATCATCAAGTTGTATATCATTTTTGGAGTCAGAGAGAAGCATTAGAACATTTCCTGGTGAAGAATTCGCTCCAAGGTTCGGGTACACAGCAGGTGAAGTACTTCCATGCCCTTCAATAACAATTCCAGTTGCTCCACCAGCTCTCTTTTTTTTTGCCATATATCATATGCAAGCTTGAGACAGAGGAATTCTCCTATTCCATAATGGAGGCCGTTTCCGGCCTAGTTCTTGGAGCACTTGGTGGTTGTGGTACTAGCAAAGCATCTATCTTGTCCATAAAATCTTTTTGGCTGTCAGCCATCTTTTGGTTAAGTTGATCATCCATCTAGTTAAATTCTCCTTTTGTCACAACTTCATGATGAGTACAAGATTCTGGTACTTGATTTCCATTATTAACTCATGCTGGTAAGTTGGTAGTGTTATTGACTTCAACCTACTGATGATTTGGTCCATCGCTACCACTGTCAGCATAATATTTCTACGTATCCTGAGCAGTTTTCATCCTCCTACGTATCAGATCAACCTTCTCTATTGTCTCCCTCACCATATCCGGTCTAGGAATAATCCTATTTGTCATATCCTACCAACATCACGATGATTTATAGGGTCTACCAAACAATACCACAAAAGGTGCCATCCCAATGCTAGCTTGATAGCTACTGTTGTAGGTAAACTCCACTAATGGTAAAAGATCCTTTCAAGAACCTTCAAAGTATAAAATGCACATCTGTGGAAAGTCCTTCAACATTCAATTCACTCTCTTTATCTATCCATCGGCCTAGAGATGATATGCAGTAATCAAACTCAACTCGGTCCTCAAAGCCTCCCGTAGACTCCTCCAGAACTCATTAGTAAAAAGAAAATTTCGATCACCAACTATGCTCATAGAAACTCCATATCACCTAATGACTTCTTTCTTGTATAGAGCCTTCAACGACGCCCTTGTCCTAGTACTCCCTCCAACGACTCCATCGTCCTTGTACTTCTTACTGGTATAAAGTGAGTGCATTGGTCAACCAATCAACTATGATCCAAATTCTCTTATTCTCTCTCCTACTCCTAGGTAAACCATCTGCCAAATCCATGGAAATAATCTCTCGCTTCCACTGAGGAACATCCAATGGTTGCAACAATCATCCCAGCTTATTTTGCACTACCTTTACCATCTAGCAAGTCATACATCTAGCTACATATTGCATTACTTGCTTCTTCATATCGGGCCAATCGAAAACTTATTTCTTGCTGTGATATATCTTGTCTCCACCAGGGTAAATGGTCATCCTACAATGGTGAGACTTTGATAGTACCTCATCTATCAAATCCATACCATGGGGAACACAAAGTCTATCATCTCTCTATAACCATCCTCTCGAGTCAATGGCATAACACCTCAAATGGCACGATAATTCTCCTCTACCAATCCCCTCAAAAATATCTACTAGCTCCTTATCCTCCTTTTATTTAGATCCAATATGCTCCATCAATGTAGGTTAAACAACAAAAGCTACTATTAGTCCCGAGCAAATATCTGTGATGGTCGAAAATTAAAGGTCAAAATATACTCCAAATGTCTCCATTCAAAGAGCAAGGGACTCAACACTACACACTATCAAATCAAAATGTCTGCCACTACATTACCCTTGCCTGGGGTACAAGAGATATCAAAGTCATACGATGTCAAAAACTCCATCCACCTCTGCTCTTTAAATTCAGGTCCTTTTGGGAGAATAAGTACTTTAGGAACTTGTGATCCATAAATAGCTCAAACCGCTGCCCTAAAAGATAATGCCTTCATGACTTGAGCATAAAGACAATGACTGCCAACTCAAGATCATGTGTAGGGTAGTTCCTCTCATAGGTCTTTAGCTGCCTGCTCGCATAACTCACCACCCTTTCTTCTTGCATCAATACCATGCCTAACTCCATTCCACAGGCATTGGTATAAACTACAAATGGCTTCGTTCCATCCGGTTGCCCCAAAACTGGAGCAATAGTCAAGGCCTCCTTCAACTTGATAAAAGTATCTTCACACTTCGCATTTCACAAGAAAACTATATTCTTCTTGGTAAGACGGGTTAGTGGGGCAGAGAAATGCGCAAAGTCCTTAATAAATCTGCAATAGTAGCCTGCCAAACCAAGGAAACTTCTCATTTCCTTGGCATTTTCAGATAATAACAATCCTAAACTGCTGCCACCTTTCTAGGATCAACTGCTAAGCCGCTGTTAACCCAAAAAATGGATCAGCACCCTAGATGAGTATGTGAAAGTACCAAACCTGATAAAATAGGGCAAAGATAATAGAAAATAGCAATAAAGTAAAGGAAATAAAAAAGAGAGATGCAGAGATTTTTGTAGTGGTTCGGCTGTTAACTAAGCCTACGTGCACTTTATAACTTTGCTTATTGATTTGATCTTATTAGTGTGAGATTATAAGGAGTTTGATAGAGGAGGAATCACAAGTATAGGGGTTAGACAAATTTTAAGTCCTAGAATTGCCTAAAGAAGTTGTCCTGGCAATTATTGTGAAGAGGAAAGAGTTGAAGAATTGACAGAGATCCTACGTAGTAGCAGAATCCGAATCTGATATAAGTTTCTCTATGGATTATGTTTATAGTGGTAGAAGTCACATTAGGCCAAACGAGGAGTTGGAGCAGAACATAAAAGTCGGCCCAAAAGTGTGTGTGAAATCTCAACTTCATTTGGATTGACCAAAGATGTTGGTACCGATTTCTCATGTCAGAACCCACCTCTGTGGTTAACTGCAGAGAGGTCGAGCTCTTTTGCAGTTGTCTTGCTCTTGATTTTGAGATGTTCAATGTGGTTTGTTTGGATATTTGGTTGATATCGATGATAGTTCCTTCATCACTTGGTTTATTCTGCTAGTCTGCTACTAACTCTTCAACCTTGACGCTTAGATGTTAAATCCTTTGATATTGCTTAGGTACACATGAAATACATAAAGAAGAGCCTCTGCAGAGTTTGGTGGAGAAATATGGGAGCATGAGATGTCTTTACTAACCTCTAGAAGTTGGTGCCAACTTCTCCTCTTTTATTCAATGGCAATGAAACTTCTCCAAGTTGTTTCACTAGCCTATTTAGGTGTACTTCTAAGGTTTCAAGTTGTTCCATCTTAATCTCAACATTCTAACTCCTATTGATTTCTACATGGTTAAAAACCTAGTTAACAGCCACTTTCTGAGACGATGTATCCTAAAAAGCATACCTCCTCTCTCCAAAGTGGCACTTATAAAACTTCGCCTTCAGCTTATGGCACAAAGTATGCTGAGTACTTCTCCTAAATGCAAAACATGCTCCTCCTCACTCCTTAAGTATACAAAAATATCATCCACAAATACCATGAGAAATTTATTAAGCAACCCCCTAAATACTTAGCTCATCGGATCAAAACAAAGTATGCGGGTGCATTCGTCAGTCCAAAGGGCATGACTAACCACTCAAAAAGTCCATCGAGTGTATAGAATGCAATCTTATGAATACTATCCTCGGCTACACATAACTGATGGAACCCGGTGCCAAGTCAAGCTATGAGAATACTCTAGCTCCAACCAATTGATCAAATAGAGCGTCTACGCATGGTAGTGGATAACGATTCTTTTTTGTCAGTTTATTCAGCTCCCTATAATCAACATAGAGTCTCAGAGAACCATCTGCAAAGGTGGAAAAACGAATAGTGCTCCCCACTCAGGAATACTTCTCCTTATAAAACCCTTCTCCAATAACTCATTCACTTGCCTTTTCAATTGGCATCTTTCCTTTGGAGCCATATGCCACTCTGGTAAGATGGCAGGTCTAGCATTCTCAAGAAGGTAAATTTTAAATTTGACTCTCTCTAAGGCAGGAGACCGATAACTTCATCCAAAAAATTTAAAAAATCTCTAACTATATATATATATTGCTCTAAGCTCGTCATGTGATAGGTCTAATGAATATAAGTAGCTCAACATGACAGATCCTTGGGATTGCAATATACCTCTAAGCTACGTCCACTACAAGTGCTCAATCTGACGACCTTCCTATCACAATCCAAAATAGCCCCATACATGGTCATCCATTCCATGCCTAATAACAATCCAAACCCAGAAAATTCTATTATGAAGGCATCACAATCAAACTCGACCCCTAAAATAAACAACTTCAAACCTATACACAACATAAAAAATAGGTTGATCCTCCTATGGGGTTTGACACAATTATGGGGTCCATGACTATACTAGTGTGTAAGTGTCGGTCATCAACAAGTCTACTAGAAATGGAAGAATGTGAAGTCCCGTGTCAAATAAAGTGCGAATAGATAAACAGAAAAGACTCAACACACCTTCGATCACAACTTTCTTTCCCTTGTCTGCCACTTGCTGTGCACTTGAGCTAGGGACTGGCTCTAGTGCATAAGCCAAAACCACCTGAGTAGGAGTATGAGTAGAAGCTCTCGGTGGTGCTATGCGAACTCTCTTCAGATGTCCAAACTGATCACAGTTATAGCACTTCACCTTAGAAAGATCTGCTCCACACTCCTTTATAAAATGTACCTTCCTTCCACACTTCTTACATTGCATATCCTTCTTCTGTATCTTTCCCTTGGGTCCACCTCTACCCTTTTACTGGTTGTGTTGTGCTTTCCCTCCAGCCTTCTTGGGTTCCTCACTCTTGCTTCACCCTTAAAGGCGGTATATAGTAAAGCCGTCTCCACTAGACCCTCATACATAGAACACATAGGAATATGACTCAGAGCTAAGTCTTGAAGAGTTTAGTTCAACGCTTTAGAAAATTTGAGAGCTTTCTTATGTGATGTGTTAATCAACTCCATACTGAATCTAGCTAGTTTATAGAGATAGTTGACATACTCCTTAACAGATATATTTCTTTGCTTCAAGTAAAGGAACTTCTTTAATTGCACACCCTCCTCTGCCTAGAAAGAATCTTCACCTCATATAGCTTATGGAACTCATCCCAAATAATAACCTCTCCTTTAGTATTAGCTCAACTACCACCCACTAGCTCAACGCCTTACCTTGTAACTGCCAAGTATCTAATTGCATCCTCGCCTCACAGTCAAACCCATCAAGCCAAAGATCCTCTCACAAATCCAGATCCTGACCTCGAATCTACACAAGACTCTGTCCTTGAATATAGCTTCCCTCCAATATTTCAAAAAACTTTGCAAAGCTTAGTAAAGTATGTAGTGGTTGGTGGACTAGCAGAAGCCACACCAATTGCTTCCTCTATCGGTCCTATAGAAGGATTGAGCTAAGGCTATCCCCTAAATTGAAGGTAGCTGTGGAACCATGTCGGGATTTTCATGCCTGGGATTTTGGCTACATCACTTGAGCCTGAACCTGCAAGACAAGTTATCTTATATCTGTGAATTTTAAGAATTATGTTAGCCACTTTTCATAGATAGTATAGGCAAGAATAAGAGGGATCACATAGACATGAATCAAAGATAGCAGAGGCATGAAAAAGAGAGATCATGGTTTGTATAAAATCTTTTGGGAAAAGCTCTTTGAAAAATATTTACTTATAGATATACACGTTTCAAGAGCCCAATTTAAAAAACCTTGGAAAATCCTCTTTTTCAAAAACTTTTCAAATAATGAACCTTGAACCTATGCTCTAATACCAATTATGACGACTCACACCTCCCGACACACCGATCCAAGCCTATTATGATTTTCAGACTCGTGTCATATAGAGAAATACGGGTCCCACAATGGAATGAATTAAACATGTATATATCACAAAAAACATAAATCCTAGAAAATACCATGTCATAGTCTTAAAAAATATAAGTACATGATCCTCTACAGAGTACATAATAAAATGTCCCTCGAAGTCTGATGCAAGAAGCAAAATGTACTGATAAGCTAGAATAATACATGTAGAGAAAAATAGGATAAAAGCAGACTCCGAATATAAGCTCGGCTCTCTAAGAATCTAAAATGGGCCAGTCACCTACTTCTCTATCCAACTATGGTGGCAAAAAAGAAGGAAAGAGAATGGGTCAAACATAAATTCTGGTGAATGAGTACAAGTTTAAGACTATGATCATATATAGTTACTTTAATGCTACTCTAAATGATATAGGGTGTGATACAAGTGTCCATGAATTCCTAAGGTTTGCTACCTAAAGCTTCTTGTCTAGTACATTCCTACACTTTAAAGTTTGTAAGCTAATTTAATGGATCGAATTAAGGATCGAATTTCATATCTAACGATCGACCACTGCTCCTAGAGCTACTCAATGTATAATACATCGCCCTCTTAGCTACTGGTAATAGAAGAGACAGCTACTAGGCTACCGTAGACATAAACTTCCACCACTACAACTACCTGTTGAATATGCACTTATATGATTTTTGTTTGATGATAATAAACATATATACATTCGTTTAAATGTATTTGATAATGTACTATTTTATTTTTCACAGATTAAGTAAATATTTGCTGAATAAAATAAATAACACAGAATTTGAATTCAAACGAATATTTTATTCAAACAAATATTTATTACAATTTTGAATAGTACAAATTCAAGCTCTCACTATTCACTATACATTCTCAATTACAATTTCTAATTACATCGCTATTTTACATATTCACCTCACTACATATCACTCACACTCGTATTTATCTTCAACTGCATTCCAGTTTGAATCCAGCATCTGAGCAATCTGCAAAAATATTCGCTAACGCAGTAAAATTGGAAAAGAAATATTTTTGCAATATAAAATAAAATATGATTTTTGAAAATACGATTTGCCTCAGTTATTTGGGTTGTTCGTCATAATTTAAATTTGAATTCATCATACACAAACAACTTGTGACATACACAGTGTATTACTGTATATGTCATAAGGCCGTGCACGCCGATATATACACTTGATTGATTTACAGGGACAGGCGAGCACAGGTCAAACCCAAATGAAAAACCGGGTTCAACTCACATGCAATATATCACAACACGAGCACAAGGTCAAACCCGAGTTTTTGAAACTGGATTCAACACAAGGCAGTTAACATGTCAAAAAACAGTTGCAACATGGATATCACAAGAAATGAAACACCAATCAGTAGCATGCTAATGAAGACTGAATCAAAATGCAACGACCAAAATCATCAATGAACAAAGACTCCAAGCCTACAAAACTGCATGCACACGGCAGCTACAAAGTGCAAAGGCCATGATCAAGCCAACACAGCAACAAATGAGACAACAACTTCAAACTCACATATGTCCGGATTAGATACGATCCAGATATGCAACCCAAAGCCTCAAACCAGTACAAAACAAGTCGATGGAACATGAACAAACTCAATTCAATATGACCGCAAGACTAAACCAGCGTGAATGCAACATAGCTAAGATGTCTCAAATAAACAAAACACCAAATAGACCATGGAACAGCAAAGTGATTGAACAAACAAGATCAGGGCAGTGGACAGTACAATACAGCTACAATGGCCAGACCAACCAGACCCAAGTGAAACTGACTCAAAGCACAAAAGTGCATAGCAACCATCAAGTACACAATGACAAAGCAACACTGGGAGTAACAGCTACATGCAGGCCAGAAGCAAAAACTCAAGTGCACATGTGAATCAAGTGACCAACCAGAAGCTACTGAAGGCAACCACAAGTACAGGTTAAACCAACACAGAAATGCACAAGCACAAAGTAGTGGAACTCCAAGATATCCAACTAGAAATGCAGACAACAAGTGTCAAGTTGCAGGAAACAAATAACATTGAACATGGTGAAACAGTACAAAAGACAAATTGCAATTCGAACCAACATATCCAACTAGAAGAGCAACCATCAAGTACAAACAGTGGCGCATGGATACAGAAATGTGCAGAAGCAAGAACACTTGCAACAGTGAAGTCGAAATCATGGAAAGTGGCACAGCAATTTTTGAGAAGAACCAACAGAAATCGCCATGTCAAGTTTGAACAAATAAATAATAATGCAGTGAAGCATGTTCATGGAAAACAGCAAATACAAACTACTACAACACCAAGTAAAGGACACATCAGTATACAAGTACAAGCCACAATATCAAAGCCGTGTTCATACATAAAGTCAAAGCCGTGGATAGCAAGAATATACATGCATATGAACAAGTCAAAATCAAAGACGTAACCATCAAGCAACCAAAATATACGATAACGAATTAGTCAGAATCAATCTCAAACAATCAAGCATCATCGAATGGCCGAGGTGAATCAGTTGACAAATTCAATTATAAAATATACAAACGCAATTCTAGGAAATCAACTCCTATATAAACCCTAATCATCACAGGCAATCGATCATGGAGTTCAATCAAGCATAACAGTATAGCATAAACGAAAATCACATACCGAATCGAAGTCGAACTCCATCAACAACAACGAAGCAGCCGAAGTGAGCAACAATCGATCAACAGTACATGCAAATAATCATCGAATCAATCAATATATTATCGGCGCTTCGAAAGCCCTAAATTGGATCAAAGGGACGAAGCCCTAAATCTGCAAGAGGAGCGGCCATTTTTTTCACGAACGAAAAAATAAAAGAGACGGGTTGAGTTACAAAGGGGGCCGGCTTCTAAAGAGTGTTTTATTTTATAATAAGGATTTTTATTTTTGAATTAGGGCTATTTTATTTACATTGTTTTTAAATTTGTATTTTCTTTTTAAATCGTTTATTTTTCTAGTCGTGTGACTAGGGGACAAGCTACGTGGCGTAGCTTGAGAATTCGCAACTCGGTAGTTGAGTTGTGGCAGGGTTTTGAGCGTAGAGTTAGATTAGTCAATAGTGGGTATAGCGAGTTTACGTGTGTAAGCGAGGGACTATCTAATTTCTAGTAGAAACCTTGGGGGCAGCACGTAGGCAGGGTTTTGCCGAAGCTGGGTAAATTCTGTGTTGTTCTGTTTTATTCTGTTATTTATATTCTGCGATATCTGTGCTGCTATTCTTTGATCTGAATTGAAATTAATTTATAAGCTTCCGCGATTAATTTTAATAATTTACACTATCACCCTATTCACCCCCCCTCTAGGGTGAAATCGATCCTACAAGTGGTATCAGAGCTAGAAACAAAAGCCGTTTTTGTTTTAAAAATTCGTGTTTCAAAAATCAATTTTTGTTTTAAAAATTCGTGTTTCAAAAAATCGGTTTTTGTTTTAAAAATTTGAATTTTTTAAAATGGCTTCTTTTAATAATAATTTTGAGGGTCATTCCAATATTATTCCTTCTATTTTTGATGGAACAGATTTTTTGAATTGGAAATTGAAAATGGAATTTTATTTAAAATCTGTTAATATTAAATGTTGGGATATTATTGAAAATGGGTGTGATATAACAGATAAGAAAATTATCTCGATTAATGTTATAGCTATGCATATATTATATTCTCATATTAATCAAGATAATTTTAATTTCATTTCTCATTGTGAAAATGCATATGAAATCTGGAATACTTTCGACGCAATATATGGTGCAAAAGTCAACAGCAATGAGAAGTCCTCCACAACTGACTCGGTTAAAGAAATGTGCTTAACAGGATTGGTAAATAGCAGTCGTGATAAGGATGATGATGATGGAGCAGCCGAGCTGGCATTAATAATGAAGAAATTCAAAAGGTGGAACCGCAAATATGGAAATCCAGCTCCAAAGCAAAAATTAAAAAGCAGAATAATCAAAGCACTGGATAACTCGAAAGAACACGGGATCATCTGCAACAAACCCGGTGATATCAAGCCCAATTATCCCCGATTTCAACGCAATTTTGAAAAGAAATCAAAACGGTGTTTTACAGCCACGTGGAATAAAAGCGATAGCAGAGAGAGTGAGAAAGCAGATATGTGCCTTCATGGGAATATAACCGATAGCGACGATGACGAGCCAAGCGAGGTATCAAAACTTACTCACTCTAAATTACTTATTTATTTCCATGAAATAAATGGCTGTTATGAACGACTTAGGGAAAAATATGCTAAACTTGAATCTCAAAAGGATACTTTGATAGAATGCAATGAACAACTTGATCAATTAGTTAAGAACTATCAACGTAGAATCCCTAAGTGTGATAAGTGTCCAACATTCGAAGAGGAAATTAAAAAATCAGAAATCAATATAAAATCACTTGAAAATGAAATTTTGATTTTAAAGGAAAATGAAAATATTAGGAGAGAGAATTCTATTAAAAAGTGCACACAATTGTTAAACGAAAATGAATCCCTAAAATCACAAGTCCAACAATTGTCAACGACTTTAGATAAATTTTCAAAAAGTGAAAAATCGTTGAATATGCTATTAGGAAAGCAAACTGTTAATTCGGTTAGACAAGAACTTGGATATAACAGTTCGAAAATTGTTTTAAAGCAATATTAGTCAAATTAATTCCATGTGCACGATTTTTAGAAAATATGGACGCAGTCACAATAATTGTTGGTATAGACCCAAACATGTGAAAACTATACCGATTTGGGTTCCAAAAGGCACAAATATAAAATCTCTCAAAGTTAAACAAATTTGGGTGCCGAAGGGAACAATTATAAACAGTTTTGGGTCTACACAAAATTATTTTTCAAAATTTTCTGCCACTAACAACCATGGACCTATAAAAACAAATAGGTCACATAAATCTTTCATCGTGTAGGTGTGGTGGCAGGCTAAGGAACAACAACAGTGTACTCTGGATTTTTGGTTGTTCCAGAAACACAACGGACGACGAAGCAAAGTTCCTTAGCCTAGTATAAAGGTGACAGAATCACAATGGACAATGACGAACAATATCGTAAAGGTAAAAAAGGTATGGTATGTTTTAAACGATATATTAAATGTGATAATCTGCACCGTATTTTGAATTAAATCAGCCAATATTGAGATTGATGAAAAGATGATGATTTTGATTCTGACTTATTCAACATAGTTGGCCAATTATATTTTTATGCCAAAAACACTATAAAAATCTCTAGATTCTTTGAATTACTTCATATCAGTTTGGATTAAAAATAGTGTTTTGTTGGATATTACAATTGGTTATAATATGGCTAACTCTTTATTCACGGTTTTCGATTATTTACACGGCTTCATTTCAAATTCAAAAGAATGTCATTTAAATTGTTGTTAAAATTGAGTTTGAAATTTTTGGTGCACACTTCATTTTTGGTCTATAAAATTCAATTGATGATAATTTTGAGTGAAAGAGAAATTCAGATGCAGATTACACTGGTAATCTAGTTGATAGAAAAATTACTAGTGAAACGTGATTTTTGAGACATTTAGTAACTGCATCGTTTTTCAAAGAAAATATCTGCATATTCTTCATTTCAAATAATTTTCAAATAGCAGAAAATTTTCTTATAAAACCCCCTCGAGAAAATCATTTTTGACCATAGTTTCAGATTAGTCATTTTTGAAAAATTAATTTCATAATTATTTTTGAATCTGATTTTAAATGACTATTTTGACTAATCTGACTCCCTAATGTTTATCGAAAAGAAAAACAGTGATTGAAAAAGTGATGAGTGTTAATATTGATCAAATATTATGACTCGAGACAGTATAATTAATAAACTTCTTTAGAAATTTAAACAAGAGTTATAAAACTGTTTGTTGGTAAAAATTCCATGACCATCTCTATCTCTATCATATTTCTAACAACCATCACTCATAAAAATTCTATATAGTTTGTCGATATGTGGTACTTTAAACAGGAATCGTTCGTTTTTCATTTTCACATTTTTTAAAAAAAAAACAAATAAATAAATAAATACCAAAGTATTCACTCTCATTTAAAAGTCCTCACGGTTATGCATGGGTGAATTACTTGGAATTTGTTATGTGCTTCCATGCTCATTTAAAAGTCCTCGCGGTTATGCATGTATGGAACGCATATCAAAAGTTGATTTGTAAAATAAACAAGTTGATTCTAATCCCATTTAAAAGTCCTCATGGTTATGCGTGGTTAGAAGATACTTGAATTCATTTTTTTTAAAAATAAAATTGGAATACTACTAATCTCATTTAAAAGTCCTAACGGTCATGCATGGTTAGTAGATATTCAAATTCCTGATATAAATATACCACAAATAGACACAACTGTATGGTTTTATATGATGACGTCATTTCCATCATTCTAAAAGTGGAATATGCGCCTAACAAAACATTTATGATTTTTGTTTGACTTTTTATCGAAATTTAATATTTATATTCAATTGAGTTTTAATGTTGGATTGATATCGATTACTTTATCTCTATTTTCTCTAACACTATTACTCTTTTGCTGATAACAAAAGGGGGAGAGAAAAGTTAAGATTTTGTCTAATAAAATCAAGCAAAGGTCAAATAATTTTCCATTTGCATATAGGCTCATTTATATATTTCTATTTGTATGCATATATGTAGGGGGAGTATTGTGTAGAGAGGAAGCATTTAAATAGGGGGAGCAATTAGGATATATCTATGATCAAATACATTTAACATATTCAAAATCTTAAATATATGTTTGTTATCATCAAAAGGGGGAGATTGTTGAATATGCGCTTATATGATTTTTGTTTGATGATAATAAACATAAATACATTCGTTTAAATGTATTTGATAATGTACTATTTTATTTTTCACAGATTAAGTAAATATTTGCTGAATAAAATAAATAACACAGAATTTGAATTCAAACGAATATTTTATTCAAACAAATATTTATTACAATTTTGAATAGTACAAATTCAAGCTCTCGCTATTCACTATACATTCTCAATTACAATTTCTAATTACATAACTATTTTACATATTCACCTCACTACATATCACTCACACTCGTATTTATCTTCAACTGCATTCCAGTTTGAATCCAGCATCTGAGCAATCTGCAAAAATATTCGCTAACGCAGTAAAATTGAAAAAGAAATATTTTTGCAATATAAAATGAAATATGATTTTTGAAAATACGATTTGCCTCAGTTATTTGGGTTGTTCGTCATAATTTAAATTTGAATTCATCATACACGAACAACTTGTGACATACACAGTGTATTACTGTAGATGTCACAAGGCCGTGCACGCCGATATATACACTTGATTGATTTACAAGGACAGGCGAGCACAGGTCAAACCCAAATGAAAAACCGGGTTCAACTCACATGCAATATATCACAACACGAGCACAAGGTCAAACCCGAGTTTTTGAAACTGGATTCAACACAAGGCAGTTAACATGTCAAAAAACAGTTACAACATGGATATCACAAGAAATGAAACACCAATCAGTAGCATGCTAATGAAAACTGAATCAAAATGCAACGACCAAAATCGTCAATGAACAAAGACTCCAAGCCTACAAAACTGCATGCACACGGCAGCTACAAAGTGCAAAGGCCATGATCAAGCCAACACAGCAACAAATGAGACAACAACTTCAAACTCACATATGTCCGGATTAGATACGATCCAGATATGCAACCCAAAGCCTCAAACCAGTACAAAACAAGTCGATGGAACATGAACAATCTCAATTCAATATGACCGCAAGACTAAACCAGCGTGAATGCAACATAGCTAAGATGTCTCAAATAAACAAAACACCAAATAGACCATGGAACAGCAAAGTGATTGAACAAACAAGATCAGGGCAGTGGACAGTACAATACAGCTACAATGGCCAGACCAACCAGACCCAAGTGAAACTGACTCAAAGCACAAAAGTGCATAGCAACCATCAAGTACAAAATGACAAAGCAACACTGGGAGTAACAGCTACATGCAGGCCAGAAGCAAAAACTCAAGTGCACATGTGAATCAAGTGACCAACCAGAAGCTACTG
This sequence comes from Allium cepa, assembly GCA_030765085.1. Lineage (NCBI taxonomy): Eukaryota > Viridiplantae > Streptophyta > Magnoliopsida > Asparagales > Amaryllidaceae > Allium > Allium cepa. The sequence goes on along the minus strand of CM060934.1, from coordinate 947,606,467 downwards.
AAGGCAACCACAAGTACAGGTTAAACCAACACAGAAATGCACAAGCACAAAGTAGTGGAACTCCAACATATCCAACTAGAAATGCAGACAACAAGTGTCAAGTTGCAGGAAACAAATAACATTGAACATGGTGAAACAGTACAAAAGACAAATTGCAATTCGAACCAACATATCCAACTAGAAGAGCAACCATCAAGTACAAACAGTGGCGCATGGATACAGAAATGTGTAGAAGCAAGAACACTTGCAACAGTGAAGTCGAAATCATGGAAAGTGGCACAGCAATTTTTGAGAAGAACCAACAGAAATCGCCATGTCAAGTTTGAACAAATCAATAATAATGCAGTGAAGCATGTTCATGGAAAACAGCAAATACAAACTACTACAACACCAAGTAAAGGACACAGCAGTATACAAGTACAAGCCACAATATCAAAGCCGTGTTCATACATAAAGTCAAAGCCGTGGATAGCAAGAATATACATGCATATGAACAAGTCAAAATCAAAGCCGTAACCATCAAGCAACCAAAATATACGATAACGAATTAGTCAGAATCAATCTCAAACAATCAAGCATCATCGAATGGCCGAGGTGAATCAGTTGACAAATTCAATTATAAAATATACGAACGCAATTCTAGGAAATCAACTCCTATATAAACCCTAATCATCACAGGCAATCGATCATGGAGTTCAATCAAGCATAACAGTATAGCATAAACGAAAATCACATACCGAATCGAAGTCGAACTCCATCAACAACAACGAAGCAGCCGAAGTGAGCAACAATCGATCAACAGTACACGCAAATAATCATCGAATCAATCAATATATTATCGGCGCTTCGAAAGCCCTAAATTGGATCAAAGGGACGAAGCCCTAAATCTGCAAGAGGAGCGGCCATTTTTTTCACGAACGAAAAAATAAAAGAGACGGGTTGAGTTACAAAGGGGGCCGGCTTCTAAAGAGTGTTTTATTTTATAATAAGGGTTTTTATTTTTGAATTAGGGCTATTTTATTTACATTGTTTTTAAATTTGTATTTTCTTTTTAAATCGTTTATTTTTCTAGTCGTGTGACTAGGGGACAAGCTACCTGGCGTAGCTTGAGAATTCGCAACTCGGTAGTTGAGTTGTGGCAGGGTTTTGAGCGTAGAGTTAGATTAGTCAATAGTGGGTATAGCGAGTTTATGTGTGTAAGCGAGGGACTATCTAATTTCTAGTAGAAACCTTGGGGGCAGCACGTAGGCAGGGTTTTGCCGAAGCTGGGTAAATTCTGTGTTGTTCTGTTTTATTCTGTTATTTATATTCTACGATATCTGTGCTGTTATTCTGTGATCTGAATTGAAATTAATTTATAAGCTTCCGCGATTAATTTTAATAATTTACACTATCACCCTATTCACCCCTCCTCTAGGGTGAAATCGATCCTACACTACCATTAGGCTACTGGAAACATTTCTTCTTACTACGCTTAGAGACAAAGAACCCGAAATGCCGACTTAATGCATTATCTCATCCTTTGCATTCAGTTGCACCTCGATCATAGTGTTGGCCTCTTATTGCATGGTCCAGGTCCTCCTTTTTAATTGTATCATGTACTTCAGGAATTTGTGAATACTAGGACCACCTATTGTGTCGAACCGACTACATCGGTATCCATGCCAGCTGCACGCCCACTGTTCGAACCACCTATGGGCTCCAATTATGAAAATACATCGCCCTCGAATCGATTACTATTCTAAATTGGGTAAACAACATTTAACCAATACCACCACAACCTACAGCCTAGCATCCGCTTATAGGGAACTAACTTACCTATAAGTCCTAGCATGATTCTAATTGCCCTTAAATAGGCCCATAACTATTCAGTCGTATATAATTTTTATTTATAAATTTTGGGCCTTAGGCCAAGGGCCAGGTTGCTGGTTTTTGATACGAACGGTCGACCGCTAATACCCTTCAATCAACCACTACCGGTCGACCATTAGCGTTCCCAAATCGACCGTTGTTGAATAATTTTTGGTGTTTCTCCGAGTTTCTATTGTCAATTATATGCATTTGAATTAGATTTTTAGCAGCGACTTGTAAACCCTAATTACAGTCCAATCATCAGTTTGCAATTGGGTTTGGGGTTTTTTGATTTAGGGTTTCCAATTTCAAGAGAAAAGGATTATATATATAATTCCAATTGACAATAACTGACAATTTAAGACTAGGGTTTCAGATTCAAATTTAGGATTTAACATATTAACATATTCAACTTAGGATTTGTTAAAATCTTAATAAATTATAGTTGTTTAAACTAACTACAATAATCAACTTATCAAATTTGTGCCAACTCACCTCCAGCCTAAGCTCTTACTAATGCTTGCACTCTAGAATTTGGGCCCCAAATCGATAGCTCCTCCTTAGACTGCCTTGATCCAACTTTATTTGCTTAATCTAATCTCTTAATTTGAATAGATTTGATTTTTGGAATTTTAGAAATTAGGGTGTTAGAGAAAAATTAGGAAGAGTTAATTACTATAAGTTTCTAATGAAGAATTAGGGTTTCATTACCTTAGTATTAATAGGGGTAGGGTTTTAGTTTGGCCCATTATATTATCTTAGAGAACATTTTTAAAGAATATGGTCCTTGCATCATACTCTCTAGTTGCAAGCAAGAAATCTGGTTCATTCATCTCCTCTTTAGAAAATAGATTACATTCGATTTAATTTGCATTTGGGTCAGCTGCCCCAACCATGGTCGACCGCTGATGATCGACTTTGAACCCTTAAAGGTCAACCGGTGGCCTTTATAATTTTTAAATTTATGTTTTTAAATTTTTAGTACAATCTAATGCATGTAACTTCTCCATACTTGCTCGAATTTCGAAGTGTTATATATGAAAATCATTTGAAAAATCACTACAAATCCAATGTCGCAAGTTTCTAACCAAATTAGGATGTCTATGAAAATTTTCTTTTAAGTCCTTGTTTTATTTTAAATTAATTTTCTTGCGAAATTTCAAGGGTGTGATATATATCGTTATATGTGTTTTTAATTTATTTTTTTAAGAAAAATGAGTGAAACTCTATTTAAGAAGGAAGGCACTCATGTATTTATTCTACACTTTAAGAAAATGATGCTACCAACAAGCATGGTAGGTAGCAATACCCCTCTTACAACAAAATAAAGTAAATAACTCGTTCAAACCTATTGACTAAACTCTATACTGTAAATAAAACGACAATAATATAAATAAACTAAGTTGAGCCCTAAACATACTTCAATATCAACAATCCATTAATCATAGTAAAATCCGCTAAATCCATCCAAGCATCGATACATCTCAAAACTAAAAACAAAAACTTGACCAAATGATTAATTCACAGACACGCACACACATTCACACACATACAGACACACACACACACAAATATATATACTAGACTATATTTTATATACTTATATATGCCACGATAAGATAAGTAAACTTACTAAGTAATAACTAAGATACAAATAAGTGAATAAAAAACATTACATTAGAGTATAGAGCGGGCTTGTATAGTTATGAAATGAAAAATAAATACTAAACAATATCATTTTATAGTCTATCTAATTTCCTATTAAAATTATTGCATCAAAAAATCATTAGCATAAATATCTATTAAAAAGGTATTTAGAGCATTGTTATTATTTCTATTTTTAAAGACTAAATTTTCCTTAACCAAATCAATATGGGATTTTACCGTTTTAATATATTTTTTGAATCTAGTATTATAAACTATTTTATAACTAGGATTTGAAATCCAATTAAAACAGAACAATAAAATTGTATATATTATATTTTCTATAGGAGTATTTATTGTATTAAAAAGTCTTTGGTTTCTTTCAAAGTAAATATACCGACATGTTACAATGAAAATAATATCACATACTAATCGATGAAACCCAGTATAATAAAATCTAAATCTATGCCAATATAATTCATAATTAATATCACTATTTTTTATATTAAAATCAAAAATACTAAGACTATTTATAAGAATAAAACTAGTGACATGACACTCAAAAATTTTCTGTGAAGTATTTTGCATTTCCATATTATAGAAAAAAATTATTATCGATAAATATAGTTTTCTCTTTTAAAAGTTCTATAATATTTAATTTCTCATGTACTATTAACCATGTATGTATTTTTGCTTTGGGCGGAGCAGTAACTTTCCAAATGTATTTAAATATATTGGATTTTGTTCCCAAAAAATTTAAAAATTTATAAAACGAATGAGCATTTTTTAATCTTATCCTAACATTATATTTTAATGTCATTTTCATTATCAATCTTTACAATTCTAATTTAGCACAAAGCAAAGCAAACCAAGATGAAATATTTCCAAAGAATGTATGACTAAAACTAAATTCTTATGGAAAATCAAAATTCGGTCTATATATTTCTGAAATCAACACTTTTCTAAAATTACAAATTTTATAAATTTTTTTGAATTCCACTTTAAATGGAATAACTAATATCCACCAGTCATGCTAACATGAAGTTTTATTCCCTGAATGAATCATATTATTATTCATTCTTGATTTATAAATATCAAAACTTTTCATTAGCGATTTCTAAAAATGAGAAACGTTATATTTTATTACTAGTAGAGATATGGTGTAAATTATATGTACCACTGTACCATTGATTCAATATTATTTCTTTCCAAATTAATTTTTTATTAATATCGGTATATTTCCATAGCCATTTTTCTAATAATGATGTTTATAAATTGTAAAAATTTATAATCCAAATCAACCCTCATCTTTAGATTTATATATCATTTCCCATTTAACTAGGCAATTTAAACTACTATTAGGATTATCACCACCCCATAAAAAAACTATCCTAATTTTATCTATTTTATCGGTTACCTATTTTGAAAACTATAAAACGACATCTAGTATATGGGTAATGGTGATAAAACAATATTAATAAAAACTATCATACCCACCCTAGATAAAAATTTACCATTCTGTTTGGATAATCGTTTATTTATTTTATCAGTTATTAACCAATCATCATGTTTGAGTTTTAGTCGGCCTTGTCTAAGTATTTTATGGGAAATTCCTTAATTTCATTATTCAACATACAAGCGATTTGACTCTCTATCTTATCTTATATTATTTAATAATAGCATGGAACTTTTATCAAGATTAATCTTTAATCCAGAGATTAAATCAAAACTATATAAAATAAACCTAAGCCCAACAACGTGCCTGAGCAAATGAGATCTAAAGAGCATGGTATATAAACTAGAGAACGGAAAGGCCATTACTCGTAATCTCATTTCATGCACAATCTGAAATTCCATTAGTAGTGGCAAGCTTGACAACCCTAGCATAAACATTAGTAGCTAAATTAAACAAAAGTGGTGACAAAGGATCATCGTGACAGAGGGTCACCTTGCCTAAGTTGATGTTACGATTGGATTTTTTTTCCTAATATATCGTTAACCATAACACTTGAACTTTCTGTTTTAAATTAGAACATAATTCAGCCCACCCATCTAATAATGAAACCCCTTTCTAGTAATAAAATCTTAAGAAAATCCCAATTAACTGAATCAAAAGCTTTTGCATAATCAAGTTTTAAGAGCGCACAAGTGATATTATTTTTACAACAATAATTAATAAATTCTTGAACCACCGCCACCCTTTTAGTAATATTTCTACCCTTGATAAAAGTAGTTTGATCATTCTCAATTAATTTATTTATTTTAGTATTTAACCTATTTTCTAAAACCTTAGAAATGATTTTAAAAGATCAATTTAATAATGAAGTAGTTCTGTAGTCTTTCAACTCATTTGCTCTCACTTTCTTTTGTAGTAAAACTACATTGGAAAAATTAATTCTTACTAATTGCAATTCTCTTATAAAATTTATTGAACATTTAAATTATATCGTATTTAAAGCATTCCAAAAAAAAATAAAAAATAAAAATAGAAATCCATCAAAAGAGGGTGATTTATCACTAGGCATTTATAGCCCTTAAAATCTCATCTATCATAAATGGATTATCCAGTCCATCTAAGTCAATTCTAGCGTCATCAGCATACAAATCATCCCATTTATCCCTAATCCTATGCTTCTTCTTAGATTAAAAAGTTTTTTATAATAATTAGTAAATGCATTGTTTAATTCCTTTTGATCAAAAATCTCAACATTATTTATTAAAATAGAGTCAATGATGTTACTACGTTTTCTATAATTCGCTGCTTTATGAAAATTTTTAGTAATCTTATCCCCCTCATCCATTCATTAAACCCTAGATTTTTGTTTCCATGTCACTTCTTCTTGTGTTAATTTAATCATTCTTTTAGACTTGAAAGCACGTATTTTGAACTATTTAAATTTTAGATTCTTCTATTTTATTCAACTTTAAAATTTCATTTATTAACTTATCCTCTATAATTCTAATGTTTCTAAAAAACATCTTTGCTCCACTTCTTAAGAAAAATCCTAAAATATCCAAGTTCACTTACAAATATGGATACCGTTCAAAATACTTTGGGTGTTGTTGTTTGTGACATATATGAGAAATGTAAGGCTTTGCATGTTTTAAGAGTGGCATGCACTGATTGTAAAAGGTCTATAAATTCTTGTGATGAAAAAGAAGGTAACACCTAGGTAATAGTTCCAACGGGGACAAGTTGTACTTATAGCTATGTTGTTAATAGTGGTATGGGGTCTAATAATTGGTGAATACATTTCTAGGTGTAAAGTGTTTAGAGGTGGTAAGTGCAATGAAAATTCGATGAGACATGATGATATTATGCATGTGTATAGGGTGGTGAAATAAAGTAGTTCGATATTTTTGCAGGGATGCACAATGATATGAATGGGTTTATTTGTAATTCAATAATACCTTTTAAGCAAAATGAGGAGGTAGTACATGGTGATATATGCATGCAAGATACATGTTGTGTACCCTATTCAAAGTGTAGTAGGTTTTCAATGTTAGCTACTATTGTAGATGGAATGTTTGGGAAGGATCAGATCAAATTTTTAGATGATCAGTTCATTGTTACATGTACTGCTAACGATCAGGGTGATTGGGGAGAAAAGGGTGTAGCAAGACATACTGCATGATTTCATGCACGATGACATAAGTATACTTTATGGTGATATTGATATAGTGCACGGTGATCGAGTTTCAGTGCATGGTTATTTGATGTTGGTGCATAATGGGTCTGAGCTGGTATATGGTGATTTGGATCTAGAGCACTATATTGGAGGGGGGGATAGAGAGGAGTGGGTGGTTGGTTCTAGGTCTATGGTACATTGCGAGGAAATGAATTCTAGCTCTTGTTCGACTATGATCGAATTGGTGAGGAGGAGTGCTCGCCTTCGTAGAGTGACAACTAGAGTTTCAAAGGACTCTAACTCAGGTATGGATATTCTTTTGGGTAGTATATATAGTCCGTGTGCCTTAAGTATGTTATCTACTAGTGACATGCATTATTTAGCTAAGAGTTCAGGATTTAATTTTGATGATGTTCAGTTAGATATCGAGTACATTAAGAGTAATAAATTAGAGCTGATTGGTTACTTGGACCATGAGATATATTAGTTGGAATGCTAGGGATCTACATAATTTAGGAAAATGTAGTTAAATTAAATCCTTTTAAAGATACTAGCACTGATATTTCATTATTACAAGAAACGAAAAAAGAACTTCCTAATTATCGATGTTATAGGAGTCTAAAGGTGTTTATATTTTAGTTATTATGTTCATCTCCAAACTAAGGATTGCTTCGGGGGACTGATAGTGGGTTGGAAAGGAAATTGTGTTAAACTTCTATAATTTATTGTTAATATTCATTCAATGCATTTAATTTTCACTAATCTTAGTGATGGTTCACTTCTAAATGTTACTAATAGGGATGAACCATCGATGACACTTTAGATAGATTCTTTGTTAGTGATGAAGTGGCAGACAAATTCCATGTTTGTAAGGTTGTTGGGCTTTCGAGTATTTGCTATGATCATTGTCGAATTATTTTATTTTGCACCAATCAAAGTATTTGACAATAGATTATAATTTTGAAATATTTTATTTCGATTGTTAGAAAATAATTTTATAAATTTAATTATAAATAAATTGCTTTCAATGAGCAATTATAATTATAGATTTTCAAGAAATATAGCTAAAATTTTACCATTTCTCTGTATGCATTCATCATCCATATCTTTATTAGAGAATGAAGTAAATAATTTGTCTATGTCTGCTACATTTTTATCTATGGCCGTAGTATTATTTGAATCATTACAAACCAAATGAAATGAATCTTGTTCCTTCTTCCTATTTTTAGATTGATCCAAAAAAACTGTCATTTCCATCACCCATTTAACTACTACTAGTCAACATTTCTAACTGAACTATCTCTTCCAAAATGTCATATGCACAGTCACCTGAACCACATCCATAAACACTACCACAAGTATTTTCTGGCCCTTTAGTATTGGCCATATCAAAAGCTGAAGCATCGCTTGTGTATGTTTTCATGCACATATCAAAAACAGATTTATTTCTATCATGAAATATAATCTTTATTCCCCAAAGCTTCATTATTTACAATTGCTTATTCGTTATCTTCATAACCTAATAATTCAAACTTATTATAGTAAGTAAGATTAAAACACAAGGATTTATAATTTTATAAAATGTTTTGCAGTTGTGTGAAACTCATCCACATCCTCATTTACCATCGCAATTTTGACCTTATTACTGTCCTTGTTTGTATCTTCTTTGATTGAAAGAATAGAAAAAAAAAACACCCTCTTCCTTGTTATACGTTCCACTTTCCATTGTTGATTTTACATTATATATCTCCTTCTTTGAATTATCATCAATTATATCATTAGTTTTCCCCTTACTTGTGACGACCCGGCTTCCTACGCCCAGGAAGACGTGTCATCAATAAGAAAGAAAGGGATAGAAATAGAAAAGAAAAGAAAGAAAGAATAACAACATCAGAATCTTACAGCGGAATGGAATAAAATATAATATATAAACATAACTATTACAAAGTTATATACATCAGAGTTATACAACATCATACAACATGACTTTCATATACATATCTGTCAGAACATACATCTCAAATATCATAAACTAACTAACACAGCGGAACTATATAGATAGCTACATACATCTGGTCTTCTGCTCCAACTCCTCCAGAAAACTCTATATTCCGAATACCTATCACTTGGCTACTCATAAAAATTTGAGTACCCAAGAGTTTATGAAAAAAAAATATAAACTCCGGGTCAGACATGGGTCTGGTATGAGTAAACGGGTTAAAGTTGTTTAACTTTGAAAATCATTTAAAAGAAAGGTATCCCGTAAGACTTCCCACACATAAATACGGGTAAGTTTTTACCTTACGCTAACCAAAACATTTCATAGGAAATCCAGTGATATTATAATAGTGTCTAGGGTTTTCAAGTAAAATACAGAAATAGCTGAAATGCTTACATCTCACATTTCAACTAGTTGGGCACAATCAAAACGTACGGCGCTTATTAGAAATTGGATCCCCTACAATGGCAGGGCTACTGGGGTACCGCCCGTCACAGTACGTGGTCTAGATCACAGTACCGAGGAGCCACCCTAACTCCCATGCAACACAAGGCCGGAACCATTCCTTACTGAACAGTCCCGAACAAGATAACCCCGCAGTTGGTGTACATCCAACCGCCCACACAGCCGAATAAAAAGGGACATCTAGACAGGGGTATACCTCGTCCTGCTTGGGCATGACCCACCTAACCTTGCTGCACCTCCCCTGTTTTAGCCATTCCCGGTTGATGAGGCTTGAGGCTGCGATTACCTTTAGAGAACACATCTCTTAGAATGCTCATCGTCCGCCTGACGATGTGCTGAAAGCATTCAATCCATACAAGTTCGTTCCGGGTTCGAACGAAACCGAAGGCATTATCTCGTTACACTCGTTTTGAAATCACCCTCAGAGTTAACGACGATAACCCTTGCATTCTAAAAACACCATCTCGATCTTCACTTGAGATTACACGACCTAACGTTTAATTTGGATCGATGTGGTTTTCGGAATATCAATTGGATACCCGATCCCGGTCTCATCGAAATCCAAACGTCATTTTAAAGTTCAAGTTGTCTAATTAACTTAACATTTTAAATTTTACAATTGAATTCATATAGCAATTTAGCACAGATAAATAACATCAGATAAATCATCTAACAATTTAACACAGATAAATCATACACAATCATCACAGATATATCCATAATATCACAGAACATCACAGGATATAAATAAACATCAGAGTCAATCAAATAGAATCATCGATTCATATCAACATTTAATTTGATTTATTTTAAACTTAATTGCATGCTTAAGAGTAAACTATATTTTACTCTTGCTTAATTAATTATTAATTAATTAACTTATTTCAATTCATTAATTACTTATTAATCATTTACTAAATTAATTAATTATTAATCAATAATCTTAATTATTGATTATAAAACTCAATTTCACATTTAATTATTATTAATTTCTTAATTAATCATTACTTATTAATTAACTTAATCGTCTAATCCTTAATTAATTATTTAATTAGTTAACTACGATTTGTCAATTCATCAACTTCAAATGATTAATTAAATTCTTAATTACAAATGATTTCACAAGATTATCATTAAAATCTTTAATTACTAATTCAATTAAGTTTTGAACTACTTATTAAATTACAATTATAAATTTTATTACATACATAATTAACTTCCATTTTAAATTAATTACTCAATTTTGTTTCAGCAAAGCTTTAAAGTTTATCAGGGCTTAGAACAAATTGGTTGACACTAATAACATAGTTTATACTTAATTTATTTACCCTTACTTTCAAATTACAGTTAGCAAAATTCCAGGTATTGGAATCCCGAAGTAAACATCGTGACAAACTCGAGTAGTACTCGAGACCACCCCTTACCTCTCTCGCGTTCCCTCTCTGTCTCTCTTCTTCTTCCCCTGTTTCTATCTTTCCTTTCTTTTTTTTATAAAAGCTTAAGTCAAAAAAACTGTTGAAACCTAAAAATACACACGCACTTCACTCTCGACCCAGGAACAAAACTCGAAGTCAACAACGCGACTAACTCGAGATTCACTCGAGTCGACACGACCAGCTCCTCCCCGCTGCCGTGCACGTGCACGGCAGTCCACCACCGCTCCAACGCCACGCGACACCAACACATCACAATCTCAACCCTCGATCGAAAACTAAACTCAAATCTTGGCAATACACACTCAAACGAAATATGCCTGAAATGTTGAACTGCAACACAAATATGATTGACAAATTCGTCACGCTCTCGCGATCTCAACCACCTGACACGGCATGGCTTCGGCCGAACCTCGCTAACGACCCCCTCAACCACTTCCCAAAATATCAAAGCGCTCGGTGGAGCTATGGTGACGAGATCACCAAAATACAGAACCCATAGCCGAAGAACCCGTAAACCCTAAAATTTATTCCCCACAACAAATCGTGCATTCGAATTTTTTTTAAATATTTTTCTGCTGATCTCGCATCAACACTCAAGCTTCATGAAAAATTTCAACAATTATAATTGAAGGAATAATCAGAATTTCATAAAAATGCATTTCTGGTTCATTAATCAACTGCACTAAGCATAGTTGTCTAAAAATTATATGTTTTGTCTTAAAAATCATATTTTTGTATATTGTTTCCATATATAGATTTGAATGTACAATTTATGTCATTCAAATTTTGGCCATTGTTCCATTTTTACTGTAACTTTGAGTTTACAATTCTTATAGTTCACAGCTTCTAAAAATATAATCCAAACCTTAATTCTAAACTTAAACAAATTTATTTAGTTAAGTTACTACTAGAGACAAGGATTTATAAATTTTTTTTTTGATATATTCACTGTTTTGTTTGCCTCAGTAAAAAAACTTGGAACCTGAAAGAACGTGATATGCAGGTCTTACAGTACTTAACAAACATTACAGAACTTAAATCATCCACAAAACAAATCTTCATAAACTACATAATAAAAGTTAGATTAGAAATAAGTTTACTCACCACTCAACAGTTGAAACAAAGGCTAGTTGTTGATGGACAAAGAAGACTGCAGATTGCAAATTTGAATTCCAGTAAACTTCTTTTGCTTTCTGAATTTTATTTGAACTAGAAATAAGAAGTTTTATTTATTTTCTTTTGTTTCTTCTCAGGTTCGTTTTCATGAGTTAATGACTAAACTCAATGCAATAAGAAATGATAAATACATATATATAACTTTCAACAATGGTGTCTTCTTGAATAAGCTTTAACATAATATAATATTTGCTTTATTTTTATTTGTACTAAGACCTGAAATGAAAGGCATAATTCGGCTGAAAGATTTTTTTTTTTCAAACATAATTGTGTGCTAATTAAATGCCTATGTCTTTACTTATGTTAACACATAATTAAATGCTTGGTGACACAAGGAGTTATACAAAGATGTTTTGCAGATTTGGTTTGTACTAATGTGTTTTGCTGGCACTTATAATGTTTTGCTGACAAATTATTTGTATAAGACATTTGCAGGTTTTGTTTTCTTATGCATATAAAATTAGCTTGCAGGTTGTCATATTGTCTTCATACTTATACTAACATATAAACAAAAATGTTTGCTGGGCAGTTAATTTTGTTTAAAAGTATTTGATCTTAACATAGTCACATTTTTATTTATATCTTATTCATATTATAGTTTGTACATATGTTTGATATATAAGTTTATGTTTTAATTATAAAAACTGTCGTTTAGAAACACTACTTAATCTTATTTTCATTAAAGTTAAATATTACAAATATTTGATTTGTAACTTATATGTTCATTAATGTATTTATATTTATAAATATGATTGTGTTATTGTACTTGTTATTATTAACTGCATTTATACATTTGATATTAAATGTCATTCATACATAACTTTTAATTTAATTAAATAAAACATATTTAATTTTTGAATATTGTTAAAAGAGTCTACTTTATATTTGGAAGTTATATTCCTTTATAATACATATACAACTAATAATATCCAAAATCTTATTTATTTATAAATTAAAAATCTAGTATTTTAATTAAATTTGATCAAAAACTTATTATAATAATAGGGTCAAAATTCTGTGATGTCACATTACTAGTCATTTTTCCATCCGTGTTACCAACTTTTATAGCACCATGATCAACCTTTAGAGACGAACGAGGGGAAGCATTATCCAAAAACATATCTATAGTATAATCATTAAAATGCCATAGGATTTTATGGAAAAATTATTTTCCTTCATCAATCTTCACAAGATTCCCAGAAAAATTCTCAGGAAATAACCCTTTTAAACAAGATTCAAACATAAAATATAATCCATGAACTTTCTTACTCAAAGGTTTAGGGAGAAATGGATTTGGAGTGTATACGCATCTACAGTACACATGACCAAACTTCCTGCACTTAAACCATCTAACTGGCCCATGAAAAATCTTTGCAATATGGGATTCTCCAGCACATCTAAAGCTGTAATATTTTCCTTTCTTCCGATCAATCGATGAATTTGTTGATTTATTTTGGCAAGCGAAAAGAATTACTAACTACTTAATCATACAAATTATATGGTAAAGAAGATGTTGAATTCGTAAAAGAATACAAAGGAGGATTCATCAAAGAAAATGGAAGATTGATTGATTTTGAATTTGTAAAGGAAAATGGAGAATTAATTGAAGGAGAAAAAAGAGGAGGCAACGTTGTCGCCATTTCTCCTATTGTTGATATATTAAAAAAACTGGAAACATATATGTTTTTTGTTTAACTAATTAACTTTTAATAAATTATTTAATCTAATTGATAATAATAAATTTTTTGAAAATAATTAACTAATTTTTATAACATTTTTGCAAAATATTTAATAATATTTATAAGATTTCTAATATATTTTAAACTTAACATTTTAAATTTAAAATATTATTATAATTTCAAAATATATTTTGAAAAACTAGTGCAAGACCTAAAATCAATTTGGGTCTTTATATTAGGGATAACCCTTTTTCTTGTTTCATCCTTCAAGCTAAGATAATAGCCAAGTAGGGCAGAGTACAAGATTATCCAAACCTAACCTTCGACACTACCTTTTTAGACATTCAACTAAATGGATAGGCTTTAGTAAGTTGGCCCTAATAATGCTAATTTAGACCGCATAAGCTATTGGACTCTAATACTATTGAAGGAACTTGGTCGAGTCTCGGTGAGATAAATAAGTGAATTTCAAAATAATTCCATTTTTAGATATTATTTGGCCTATGAAGTCTAAATTATTTTTGATCCAATCTAAATAATTTTAAATAAAATATTTTTTATTTGTTTATATAAAAGATTTGATTTTGTTTATACAATATATGTATGTGTATCAGATACTCATTACGTGTATAGTGCACGTGCAATATATAAGCAACATGGTTTAATGTGTCTGTATATAAGTGTTGAGATTTATACTGGAACAGACACGTTTATCTTTATGTATATATTATCCATAATTAATTTATTATTTATATACATATACATATATGTATGTACGTATCAAATATTTATATAGATTAATTTTGTTTATTTTAAAATATTGACCAATTCAAAAGATTTAAATTAATATCTTAAGATACTTTTAAATTTAAAACCAGAACCAGGTCAGACAACAATTCCAAAATATATAATTTAAAAGGGATAAAGTACGTTTATAGATCATTATTTATATTTTAGAATTATTAATTATATAAATATATAACTCGAAAACATATATATGAATGTAATTAATAGATTAATAATACACACACACACACATAAATGACAAATTTTAATTTAATTTTAATAAATGTTTGAAAACATTTTAATCAATTTCTTTTGCAAAATGGCCAAAAGTATATATGTATACTTTACATTTTAAATATTTATATATGTTACAAGAACAGACAACAATTATGTGTGTGTGTATTCATTAAAATATATAACTTGCAAGAGATAGAACTAAATGAACATCGTATATGAATATGGAATAATTATAAAATATATCATTACCAAAACTTAGTTGATGAAGAACACCTTGAATGTTGAGCAAATCTCTTTAAGATCCAATACAGACTCCTTCAGAAAATATAGGTAACTATAAGAGAAAACCACACCTTTGTAATAGATTTAATTTGAGTTTATTTACTTTTGAAAAATATAGGGTAAGCCATATAGCTTGTAGCTAAGAGAGGTCAGGATTGGAGGCAAAAGTCAAGTGAAAAAGAGAGAGGAGGTTTGTGTTGACTAGAAATTCATTCAAACTCAGAATTATGGTTAAGAGGTAATAGTAGCAAAGGTTACATACTAATATCTTTAATAAAAATGCAAAAGGAAGAAATAAAATGTGTGAAAAGTAAGGAAAGAAGATTTAGAGTGGTTCGATCTAAGTTGACTATATCCACTGTAAGACATTCCTTATTATTTTTTTCTATTATAATAGCTTAGATTAAAGAAATAATAACAAGAAATTAAATGCTTAAGTTTTTCAACCTTTGTAAGAATGTATGCCTTGATCTATTTATAGCTGTTGGAATTATTGTTTGGATAGCTGAGATTATATTGCTAAGGCCCAAAGATCACTCCAGGCCATTGATAGGCATACACTGTTGATATGCATGCCAGTTATGATGCTAGATGGCCTATGTGGTGTAGATGATGATAGCTGGTGGGATGCACCTTGAGCATGATTGGAGTAGGGGAAGGTGGCATAGGATCGAGATGTGGCTGTTGAAGAGGTGCTTTAGTGGTAGCATAGGACATGGAGTGGTTACTGCACAGTGATTCTTTTGTCAGGTGAATAATATCGCTCATGCTAATTTTTCATAGGAATGGTGCGTACGAAGCTTCTCTAGGCAATAACGATTTGGTGATTGTATCCAGGGTTGTGTTGCCAAAGGAGCTGGTGCACATAGGTAGATGATGTTGTAGGCAGACGAGGGACTTATCCACCAACTAATTGCATGGATGGACCAATCAACTTATAAGGAGTGCTTCATGGGTCATACTTCTCGTATATCACCATCAAGCATTGATGTTTGTAGGGGCGATGGATGTCTAACTCTAGGGACGGTTTTGAGCGATATGCTATTTGAGCGAGCCTTGTTTGCTTTGACCGATCAGGGAGCATTACAGTGCAGGCGAGCTAGGTGTTGAGCGCTTGACGTGCACAGGCATGCCAATGTTGTCTGAGCAAGGGCTAATCAAAGTGTTGAACCATAGGGTACATAGGCCGAACGATGGGCCAAGATGCATGCCGCTATAGCCATGCAGGTTGTTTGAATAATGCAGGTTGAACCACTTCAAGCTTACGATAAATTCAAGTAATATTTTTCCTCCAAGTTTGTGCCCATATGCAGGGGTGAGCTTGTTAATCGAGTATTAGATGCCACATTTAATGCTCTTACTTGTGTCATTTGATTATTGGCAGAGCAGTCTATTTTCCCAAGTGCCACAAATATAAAGCGTTTTTCGACTTGGTGATTTGACATACGTATAGATGATACCTGGATAGTTGAGACTGGCCTGTGTGGAGAATCCAACGTTTTACATCGCCTTCTCCTACTTATAAATATTGCTCCTCTTCATCTCCTTCAATTTTACTGAATTTTCGAATTCTTCTACCATCAAAACAGTTTAGAGAACTCTCCTTCTTCAGTATCGAATTCAACTTTCAACTTTCAACTACAAGCTTAATTCATCATTAGTGGGTGGTTTTTACTTTAATTCATTTCATTTTTCTGGTTATGGCTTACATAGGATTTTGCTTGCTTTTTTTCGAAATGGTTTTGTGATTGTTGCTGTTACTATTTCCTGTTTTCATGTTGCTTTTTGATGTTTGTTTTTCCATTACTGATGAAATAATTCAGACCCCATGGTTATACAGGTGAAATTTTCTGATGAACTTCCATTATATGCGACATTTGAAGGTCGTCATTATGCTAGCAATGATGATCGTTTGACGTTGAGCCCTGGACAGGTCTCACTAAGACTTGATCTTGCTAATATTAATGAGCTGCCCCTTCATGTTTAAAATAAGAAGATCACATATTGATTTGGACCCATAGAAATGGTTAGGTGGTGAGGTTGGTAGGGGGTGCAAGTCACATGGCTAGTCTTAGGATAAAGCACGAGCGGGCTTGCCGTAAGATGGGGGGTTGCTCATACTAATGGCGGGGTAAAAGTGTGCCTTCGAGCCAATTTTTTTAAAGGTTAGGGTGATTTAGTAATCTCGGTTGTTTGTATTAATTGTAGATGGTCGAGCCTGCTTCCACCAGTAGGGGACAGCCTCCTTCCTTGGGTGAATTTAAGACCCAGGACGACCGGATTGATCTTGTTTGTTCTTTGGCCAACTTCGACTGCAGGAACATTATTCCCTACTATCCACCGACGGTCGATTGGGTCAACTACCCCCAGTGGGCTATTTCTCTTGGCCATTGCTTACATGTAGACCGAGGCGAAGCTTTACCTCCACCATTACTCCGTTAAGTACTTGAGTGTGCACCACCTAGTGCTAGGGAAGCTACTTCAAACGGCTACAAACTTTTAGTGTGGCTCTTTACCGTTTGCTATGATCTAAGCATTCCGAAGCCTTACTTGGTCCTAATTAAGCTAATTTTCAAGCTTTCCCGACAGGCTAAAACCATCCTGGGCAATTACTATTATCTTCAGTGGATCAAGCCCCGCTTCTCTTCTTCAGCCTCCCGAGCAAAGCAATGACCTACCGCGACCAATTCTTTTTTGTTTTGCCCATTGTTAATCCGACCCTCACAAAATGAGGATCGCATTTTCGATAGTTTTCATATGTAATGCATTTTCCTTTAAAATATTTTCAAGAATTAATGACATTAGTGAAACCTACTAAGGAAGGCTAAGGCACAAATATCTATGAGGACTACATCTGTCAGATTATGGCAATAGATAATCATGCTAAGAAACTAATGATGAACATTTAATGAGAACCTTCACTGAGTCAGACTGTTCAGCCTGAAGCAGATTATGGGAGGTGGTGGAGTACAATCAGGGCCCAAGTCATATGGTCAGCTAGGCCAACGGGGATTGTGATCAAAGAGCTGTTGATGATAACATCGGTAGCATTTGTAGAGGATGAGGAGGAGCTCACTATGTCAGACTTGAGTAGAAATGAGGCGGATGACAATGTTGAGTGGTAATCTTACGACCTAGTCCTTTCAGATGTCATGGTTTTGGGCCGTGATCCTATTATTGGCCGGTCTTGCAATTATTCTAGCACACTAAAGATGCCCGAGGTAGAGAGGATGGGTGATTGAGTACAAGAGCCTGATACACCGACAAGTGTGGGCTCCTCCTCCAAGACCTTTCCCGCTCGTGGATCTCTGACCCAAGTAATCCACACCGTGCCTCCCGACACACACAACCCTAAAGGGGAAAAATATAATAGTAAAAACATTGAGTCTTCCTACTAGCATTAGCTAAAAGGCGGCGGAGAAACCAATCTAGTGTGTGTATCATAGCTCTGCATTGCTTTTCCTTTGTTTTCTCCTTGAACTTGTTCTAATTTCTTGCTTGTTTATGCTTTGTAGTGGTCCACTTAAACTTAACAGCAACTCTGGGATTTGCTGCCATAGGAAGTACCCTATCAAGGATCCCCACTTCACAGCCTTGCATGGGCACCAGCTCCCACAACAGTCGTCGAAAACTGATGCCTGGCATTATAACCTAACCGTCCCCCAACCGCCTTAAGGATGGGGATATGTCTTCCGTTTGCATGATCTAACATAGCTAGAGAAGACTATGGTGGAGGCAGCCTAACATGGGGCTAGGGTGGAGGAGGAGAGGAGGCAGTTGAAGAGGGCCCGTGTTACTGAGCCAGAGGGTTCAGGGAATGGACCGACTTATAGTTTTTCTAAGGAAGTGGATGTTTTTAGGCTCATATCGGGAGAATCACAGTACAAGGTGGTGGGGTCGATAATTCTAAGGACAGTCGCGGAGGATGATGGAATTGACCTGCAAATGCTAATGCATATGCTGGCTCACGTGGCATCGGAGGCCCTACTAACAAGCGCTGGCCTAGGTTTAGTTGGGAGACCAACTCTTTGGAGGCAGAGGTGGATGCGCACCCAACAGATGCCGATTGGTAAGGATCCCCATAATTAATAGTTTTTCTTTTTCCCTTGTCCTTTGTGTTATTTTAACTTAGAGTGATGTCTAGCATGCAGGCTGCACTGTGAGCTTATCGCATCCATACAAGACAATGTGCCTTAAGGAATCAAGTGAAGTATAAAGTGGCCCCCATCAATAAGAAAAGGGGTTGACAAAAGAGCTGGAGAAGTAGGCTCTAGAGGCTGAGAATAAGGCTGGGGATTGTGAGAGGTAAGTCCTAGTGATAGAAAGTGCTTGATATATGGTCGAGATGGCTAGGGACATCGCTGTTAGGGAGCAAGGAAAGGAGGTAGAGAAGCTACGGGAGGAGATTAGGCAGGTATCAGTAGACCAGAAGGCAAGTCCTAAGGAGGTGGATGAGATGAGAAGGAGGTTGTAATGGCACTTGCAGTGCATAACCCAGATTGAGCTTGTGAGGGAAAAGGATGACTTGGACGGGTTATGGAATGATAGGCTAACCAAGATGCTGAAGCTGATTTTCACTGCTAATTATAAACTCCCTTTGGCAGTCAGGTTCCTCACCTTGAAGTAATATGAGGAGGTCCGTAGCAAGTGGTGGGGGAAATATTTTTCATTATATACCAATTGATCCTAGGTTGATGAAAATTCCACGGCGTTTGGAAATATCTATAACATCATCCACCCCAATGGAGAAATTATACACATGTATGAAATAATCAAATATTCATATATACCTTTTACTTAACAATATGTTGTCATTATAAAAAGAAGGAAAATCTCATTCACAATATATATAGGCATAAGCTTAGTTTAAAAAAATGTGAAATATTAGAAAGTGCTTACTTCATTTTAGTTTGATAGAGGGTAACATATATATATATATATATATATATATATGTCTATATATAATATGCAAGTTTTATTTAACATGTGGTATGAAGAGATAATAATCTTAAAATAGGTATAGGTCACAAAAAAAAGTTGGTAAACAACCAAATAATTACTTGGAAAATGAAATTCGTAATGAGGCAGATTAATGAAATTATCATCATTTGCATCATGTGTATAATGAGTTCATCAACAAATTATCAAGTCAACAATTGTTTCAATTATTTAGTTTAAAATACTTGTAATAAAGCTCTAGTTATATGTCAATTAATAATGAATTATAGATGTACTATCATAAAGTAACATGTATATTGAAAATAATGATATTCATGTGGTTTATAGCTTTTCTGAGTTTTACAAGGATCAATACCTTTCTATGATTACAAATAAATATATTAATAAAACATGCAAATTAATAAGCACGTCATTATGAGTGTGTCATATATATATATATATATATATATATATATATATATATATCGTTTTATATGTATGTATTTTGTAGCATGAACCAATAATTTCAAATAAATGAAGAAATTTCATCTTAGCAATGTATATAATCACTATAACATTCTTTTTTATATCATAACACGAACATAAAAGCATGTATATTACATCAATGAATAGGAGATTCCAAAAAAACTTCTTTCATCCAGTATTCATAAGTAGTATTTGTTTCAATGCACAATTGAAAACTACTCCTTACTACTTGCAATGTTTGAAAATAAGTTTCCTAGTTAAAAGTGCCACTGTAAAGATTGAGACAATTGATAAATTGGTTCACCCTAAGTGCCATATAGCTTTACCAGTCGTAATGAATATGACATTATTATTATATTTAAACACTTGTAAAGTAAAGGCAAGGAATTAAATGAATTAGATAAAATAAATAAAAATGCATAATTGTAAAATGCATGTGATAGGCCAATCTAGGGATTTCTAACGAATTCAAACTCGAAATTAGGTAGCTTCGTATAGTACTATTCCTGCATATACAGTGGAAAAGAGTTGTTTAAACAAAAGTGGAAAATAGGAATAGGCTTCCATTGTGAATACATCAGCTATTTTCCTGTCCTCTCTTTACCCTAATTTTCTTCCACTCTTTGTCATCAAAGAGTATCTCAACTCTGATGTTTCTACTTAGACAAACATTCACATTTTTTTATATGTCGGTAACTATGAATTTGAACAAAATTATATTTCTACATCTCATAATACTGAAAACAATCGAAATATGGATTGAAATAAATTATCATGTAAAGCAAAATTAAGTTCCAACTCTAAAAGAATGGAAATAAAACACAGAAAAACGAATGTTTCACCTTCGGTCAGTACTTTGAGATCTAGAAATCGCTTTTCCCAATTGCTATTATTCTCAACTTTTTTCTACGTCTTGATTTTAGTATCCTCTCTGAAATTTTTTTTGACAGTTTCGGTATTGATATTCGTTGCAGTTAGATCACACAGAAGGATAGATGATATGGTGGAATTTAGAGGATGTGGTGGAATGATGGGTGAGAACGTGCAAGCATTTACCCATTTAAATAACATAACTGCCAATAGACTTTTTTTCCCAAAATGGGTATTTTAGGAAGTCCTAAAAAGGCTTTGCTTTGACTTGTTGACCATGGGTATTGCTAGGGCTGTCAAAAGTGAATCCAGCACATTTACCCAATCCACCTACCCAAAAAATAAATGGGTTGCATTATACCCATTAAATTGGATGAGTTAAATGGTCTTACCCATTTAAACCCAAGAATAAACGGGCCTTACCCATTTTAGTTCCTTCTCACTGTTTAACCCAATTACCTAGTCAATTATCTTGCATCCGAGCTAAAATTTAGGGTTTTTCTAATCGATCCCTTTTCTTTCACTTCTGTCTTCTTCCCTTTTCGAGCCCTAGCTCGTTGTTATTCTGGGTGTGTTCGTCTTGATTCCCCAAATTTGAAGATCTACACTTGCTTTGAGATTTTGAAGGTAAGCTTCTTCATCACTTATCATTTTCTCTTTTAATTTTCTTTACTTGCCGATTTGTAAACTAGATCTGTATCTTCCGTGCAGATTTGTAAACTGGATCTGTAATCACAATGGCAGTTACTATCAATTTCATCTTCGTAAGCATCCATCTTCTTATTGAATAGGTAAGCAGATTTTAATCCTTTAGTTAAAAGTATAGGCTATTTTGGGGTTTGTTTCCGATAAGCAAAGACGTAGGCCGAGAAAGGATTTTTTGAAGAAAGCTAGAAGGACTTCCTAAATTTCAGGGATATATGGATCCATGGACAACCCCGTTTTTATGATTATTAGAAGTACCTGAAATCATATTTTGTAAGAGTGAAAACTGAAAATAATTTGAATAAAAGTAACGTTTTATACTTTAGCCTGGCTATTCTTAGTTGAATTAGCAGCAAATCATATTCAGTTTGTAGAACAATTATCTAATGATATTATTTGTTTTCATATTACCCGCACAAATTACCCATTTATGATAGAAGGAAATAGTTGACAATAAGTGTTTATTTCACTACGCGGTCACTTTTGGCCTCTTATGGTCAATTACAACGTTGGACTAATCATGTGGGTGAGTATATAGCATTAATTATCAACACACTACATAAATGAAAACAAAATACCTCCATCTCTTTAAAATCTGCACCACCAAGTCCTACAATGAGAATTGAGAAGGAAATAGTTTGTGTATGCAAGATATAAATTTTCTGTATAAATAGTCATGATTATAGTAGAAGTTATTTGGTGAATGTGATTATATCTGATAAGAGCAATATTATATTGGTCGTGTGTAAGATATATAAGCGCTAAGTTGCTGATTGTAGGATACATACTTTAAAAAAATAAATCAAAATATGATTGCTCTTCCATACTCTTAAAACCACCTATTTTGTATAGATATATTTCATTCTTTTTATTGATTTTAAATTTGATTTTAATTTAATTCCAGTAACCAGTCCTGGTTCTTTTGGGTTGTATGTTTGCAGGCAAATTTTTCTGAGGAGGTTTTACGTCAGAATATTGGAGCTTATCTTTTGGCAAATAACAAAGTGGGAACGGGGCAAATTTTTCTGAAGAGGTTTTACGTCAGAATATTGGAGCTTGTCTTTTACGTCAGAAACTTTTTTCCTCATCATCTGTCTTTGCACATTGAATGTGGGAACGGGGTAAAAAAAAATTCTATGAACGCACCCATGATAGTGTCAAGGAATGACAATCTAAATATGGCTTTGGATTATTTTAATCCGTATATATGACGGTACAATTGAAGTTAAAAGTTGAGGTTAAACAAAATGAAAGAAAGGGAAAGACATATTTAATTGGTAATATTATTAAAATTTGTATAAACCTTATTTTTCGCGTGCCTATTGCAAAGTGAAGAGAGCATAGGGATTCGTCTTGATTTAATTTGGATTTGGACACTACATGCACCTGCAGGTCGGACAATAGAGATGCAAAGGAAGGAAAAAAAATAGATTTAGTGCTTTCATTGAACTACTTCATGTTTCATGCATTTTTATGCTATGTAGTTTTGAATTATATGTTGATTAATATTGCATTAAATTCTGAATGTTTTTATATTGATCTTACGCTAATCTTGAATGTTTTTATATTGATCTTCAATTATACAAATTGAATCGATGAGAATGATTGTACATGTTTTTTATGTAATTTTATTCAAATTGGGTTAAATGGGTTGGGTTTGGTTGACCCGTTAATATAGTGAGTTTGAGTTGGCTTTACCCATTTAATAAATGGGTCTAATGGGTTGGGTCTATTTTTTAAAAAATGGGTTGGGTTGATTTTTAAACCAACCCAACCTATTTGACACCCCTAGGTATTGCTTTATAGTATAAGATATGTATGTATCTACCACTCTGTTTAGAAACTATAAGAAGAAAAGTGAGGGGCTGGACCTGTATTTATAGGCGTTGGAAACAATTCTATCTGTTTGATTAATATTAATTAAATCTGAGCTGTTATACTGAGGTTCAACCCTAGCCGCCACTGCTTCAAATGGTTGACCACTCCCTTATAGGCAATCGACCGCTGGCGGTTGACCGGTCCAAGTAGGAGTCAATTGGTTGGGTGCACACATTTATTTATTATTTATTTCCTTTAATTTCTTTTTAATTATTTTCAATGTGAAAACTTCAAAATCTGATAATTTCTTCATTTTCGCAAAACTTCATATATGAAAGTTGCTCAAAAAATCACCACGAACACAATGGTGCAAGTTTCATGGTCAAATTCTATTGTTTATTCAAATTTGTATTTTTGAACCTTAATAACTATTTGTTAATTACTGCTTATTTTACACGATGTTACAACCAATTTGCAAATAAAGGAATCAATGGGACGTTGGCCCAGTCAGGTGGAGGGAGAAAGGAGGCCCTTTGCATAATTGGAAAGCTGGCCGGCTTGGGTTATTGATTGAAGGTAGTGATATAATCGAACGAATCAATATTACCATTATATTTATCTACAGAAGGAAAAACATATCTCCAATAGATGTAAGTTCTTAGGATTTCCTCAGAAAAGAGGTCCCCATTCTCATTATCTGACAAACCCTCATCACATGTGCCTTTAGTTTGGATTTTGCACATTTGCTGGCACATGGTGGCTATTTTTTTTCCTAAGGCTAGCATTTGCATGTCGTGGATGATGCTGGCCCCTTGTTGGGGAATTTCGAAAGCGATGTAGTACTAATGTGAATTGATCTTAAGGCTATTTTAACTCCAGAGGAGGGGTAAATAGTATTTTATAAATTATTTTATAAATTTAATGAATCTTTTTAACTTTGTTTCAACATTTAAATAAATCATAGATTATCAACACAAATCTGACTAATCAAGCAGTCATAGATGCAATCATAGATAAACACAAAAGCAATAACCAAAAGTAACTAAGAAAGATGATACTAGGAGTTTTTATATTGGTTCGGATTAATCAATGTTATACTAGCCCCGTATAGTGTTTATACAGATTTCTTTACAAATGTCTATTTTAATGGTATCGAGCAAACCAAAATACAATTTTAATTTCAAGGCTACGAGATACACCCTCCTGTCTCATGAGTTTAAGGCAAATTTTGTTGATTTACCGGGCTAGAAGATCACACATTAGATTTAGATGGGCTAGTACGCACACTCACTTGATTTGAATGGGAAACAAGCATATCCACTTGATTTTAACGGGTAACAAGCATGCCCAAACAAATAAAAGTATAATTGTTGATTTCCATATACAAATAGTTGTACTTGGAATACAATATATCCTATAGCTCTTCTGATAGCAGTTTGATCTTTGCTTTGTAGAGAGAATGCGTCCAAAATAGTGGATAGTTTGTAAAGAATCAATCTAGTAGAGTAAGGATTGATTCTAGGTATATTTTGAAGAATATAAAAGTAGTTTTCAAGAAATAGAACAAAAGAGTAAGGAGTAAGAAGAAAGTGAAAAGGTTAACTGAAAAATTCGTTTGCGCCCCTCTTTATATATTAAATAAACAGAATTATCCATTCATGAAGAGGTGCATCCAAAAGATACTTCTTTTAACATATGGTCATTATATCGACATATCTAGGAGGGGTATCTCGACATACCCATGCCAATTTTGAAAAATGATTTTTCTTTTAATTTTTTTTAAAATTCTGTAGTTTTTTAAATAATTTTAAACATGATTTTCGAATACTGTGAAAACATAAAGACCTTTTATAAAATATTTGTGAAAATATATTTTGAATTTAAAATAACCTATTTTGATTATAATATCAAAGATCAGAAATTTCTGACAAAGATCAGAATTTGTTATCAAGGACTTTAACAATTTGTTCTAATGACTCATACTAAACACTAGAGTCTTAAGCTCTTCAAGCCTTTGCCTCTAAACTCATGAGCCTTAATCATCATCTATAAATCTTCATTCTTGGTTATTCTAATCAGTCTTCAAGTTTAATGATTTTGTACCCGTGTAATATCCTATAGTATATACTATACAACTTGACAAAACATTAATATTTATTTATATCTTTGCCGCCGCGTTGTCCACCGTCTCCTCGTCTATTTGTTGTGCTGCAGCATCGTCCTATGACACCTAAGAGGAAGCCTCCTCCTTTGCCAGATCCGGGTGTTACAACTTCTGCCGTTGTGCCACCATCGGCATTCTCGTCATCTTCCTTGGCGGTTTCAGTCGTTGCCCCCTCTGGTGACCAAGCTCCTGTCACCGGTGACTTTAGTGTCAATCCCAGGTCGAGTATAGATGAATTGTTGCTCATCCGGTTTTTCCAATTGTAGAAAACGTAAATCCTCTCTCAAGTTTTCTCTCCGAAATTGATACGTCGCCCTCACTGCAACCCTATCCGATGACCACTAGTGAGCACCGCCTGACACCGTATTTAACTTCATCTTGTAAAACTCCATGGTCAAACATTGAGGTTGGATTGCCTGACAAGTCAGTTTTGGGTGCTTTCATTTCAAAGCATGGTAATAAATTAGCTACAGGTGCCAATGTGATTGCCGGAGAATTTTCTCCACATGTAGTTATGACAAATGGGTTAGAATCTACTGACAACGCCTCTGATTGATGCTTCCTACCAATTGCTCGTAAAAATGCCGAGTTCATTGTCTCCTCTACAAGTTTTAAAAGTCCGATCTATGTTGCACCTTCTCCGCCTCGGACAATTACTAAGTGGTCATCGTTATTCACCAACATGCCAAAAAATGCAGGTGTGCATTCCCCTCGTTTTTGACAACGTAGAGATTGCGAAAGTTATGATACCATCGATGGAAGTTATTGAGGCCGGTGTTGATTGCTGGAAAGACTATTCGGTGGGCTTTTTCCTTAATTCCAATCCTTCCTATCACCTTGTTAAGGGGCGTTGCAATCAGGTTTGGAAGCCTAAGGGAGGAATAAGTGTTCACTATGATAACGTAATGTTCTACTTTAAATTATCGTGAAGTGAGGAAAGACAATGTATTCTTGAGGTCGATCCAATCCTCATTGATGGGAAACCTTTTATTGTTACAACTTAGAGTCCATCTATTGATAGAGAAAACGTTCAGGTATTATCTATTCTAGTCTGGGCTCACTTTTCTCATATCCCATCTGTTCTCTAGCCTTTGATTGGGATTGATTGGCTAGCTAGCCTAGTTGGTAAGGTAATTTGTTGTGATACTAACACAGTATATAGAAAAATATTAGTCTATGCCAAGGCTCTTATTGAGGTTACCACTGCCTGGTCTTTGCCTTCTGTATTGAAAGTCAGACTCGATGAAAGCCACGTTGCCGAGGTCAGAGTTCTCTATAGTTGGAAACCTGACATCTGTACGTCCTACCATTCCTTTGGTCACCTTTCATATGTGTATTCCAGATTGGTCTCTACCGATCCTCTTCCACTATGTGGTCAGATTCCACTACCTCGTCCTCCTATTAGGAATTAGGTCCCGAAGGTTGCTCCTTCCCCTATTCTGTTGACCCTATTCCTTCTGCTGTTGTTGCTCCTGTTGTTATTACTATCCCTGATGTTGTTTCTTCTCCTTATGATGACCATATCTCATATGCTATTATTGTCCCTGATGATGATGCTTCTCCTTCTGCTGACCCTATCCCATCTACTGCCAATGCATTTGGTGTTTCTCCAAACGATCCTGATCCTTCTGGTAGAGCCTAGATTGAGACCGCACCTTATGATTTGTCTGATTCTATTATTTAGAATTCTAAGGAGCGGGCCTGGCTCCATGTTCCATCTGAGATGATATACTCGCCGGAGACTAACACTTTCTATGCATTTATCAGTGATATTAAGGGCAAGAGTCGATTTCTTATTTATCACATTGATGATGAGGGTCCGTCGCTTACTGGAGTTGGTGAGATTAGTGAGGAAAATAAGAGTAAGTTTTATGACGTCACTTGGGATAGGAAATTTATTTACTCACCTGATTCTGAAGGGTATGATACGCACCTGGCTGCTCTTTTCTCTAGGTATGTTCAAGTTATCGGCCCGTCATCTGTTGTTGGTTCTAGTTTTTCTTAGCCTCTAAGCACGTAGACCTAGATGATTAGTAGTTTTGGCTCCTTTTGCCTTGCTCATGTACTTTATTTTTCTCTTCGTTTCAAGCTTCTTATGCCCATTTTAGCTGTTCTATGCATGTGCAGACCACTTATTTTCTTTCTATTTATACAATGGCATGGCCCACTATAAAACCGGTTAGCCTTGCTAAAAAACATTAATATTTATATTTATATGGTTGTTGTCTTAAAACCAATATTTGAAGTATTAACAATCTCCCCCATTTTGATGATGTCAACCATGTAAATATTCCTATATTTAAAATACAATATAACTCACCCTGAATTAAATAACTCTCCTTTAGCATATGCATGTGTTATACTTCATATTTTTCTCCCCCTTTGTCGTCAACAAAAATGGACGATAAACAAAACTCCTCTTAAATAAGATATACTTTTGAATTATGGAATCAAAATCAATATTTAAATTCTAAGCAATTTTAGATAAGTGTTTAAAATTTAAAAGGCCAAATCTTTTGTGCCATTCTGCAAAAGACAAAGATTTTCATTAGACACTTTCACACTTAAGATGTAAATATTATGTTTCCTAATACTTTCAAAGATAATTTAGACTTATTATCCTCAATGTGGAAAATATCTTTTTCAAACTTAAGTTTAAAACCCTTATCACATAATTCACTAATAATAAGCAAGTTATGTTTCAAATTCCAAACAGGCAAAACATTAGAAATAAAGGTGTTTTAGAGTTACCGATATTTTCAATGCCAATTGTTAACGTTTAATTTCACTAACAACCAAAAGTGTATACAAGATGGCATATTCAAGGAATTTCCAAGAATGCCCTTTGGACTTGTGGTGAATTATGAATGTGTTTGAATTCAAATTCAATAATTCAAAAATAATAGAATAGACAAAAATGCTTGAATCATCCTCTTTATTCAAATATGAATTTGTTATAAGAGGAGAAATAAGAGAGGAAAGAAGTTCAAATCCTCTTTCTACGGGGGGTACATCTACATATATAGTGGTTGGAAGGAGGTTGGCTTGCTTAAGTCGGGGATGTGGGACTTTCAGTGCTATGTAGCATGTAGTGAAGTATGAAGGCTTTTGGAGCTTTGTGAAGGAAAATGCAACAATTCTTCTTGAATTAGCTTTTGCAAATGATCTCATTCCTTCTTCCTTTACATGATCTTTGTCATCTTCCATCGTGGTCATTGTGTGAAGTCGAAATCATGAGATATGGTTTCGATTGATAATTTTGGCATATGGCCTTCTTATCATGTTCACAAAGTGCAACGTCGATGTTGGAAAAGTGCAATGTCGTTGCACTATGGATTCGATGGAGATCATCCCATTTGCTTTGGTAGCCTTTCACATGGATGTTGTGCTACTTCGATGATCATGCTCTATCTATGAAACTTGGAATCGTTTAATGGCTTTGGTAATAGCTTCGACGTCTTTGATGTTATAATATGCTTGGTTTGCTTGTCGATGTCGATAGTAGAACATTAGTGCCATCTTGGTAGTGATTATCTTTTAAAGCCCAATATTAAAAGATGGTGTCATTGTTACTAATGGAGAACTATCATTGTATAAGCGCGATATTAATGTCATTGTTGTTGATCTTAAATTGCATTGCTTTACAAATGTCGACGACATTCGTCGTCAACGTCGCATGGAAAGATTATGCTCAACTTATCATGAGGCTTGGTATTGTCCCAGGCGTGGCATTGGGGAGCTTGACAAGGAATTAATTAAACTCGACAAGGCATTGAAAAATGTCGACATGGTTTAGAAGTGACATGATTTTATGGTCTTTGACATTGACTTATCCTTGCATCTAGAGCTTCGAATCTTGACATGAACCCCTAGTTTCGGCATTAATTCCTTGGCTCATATCCTTTAAAAATTATTAGGATAACATTTAGCCGTCCTTCCCCTCAGTATAAGAGAAGCTTTTTACACTTTAGGGTAAAACCGAGAATTCTTTTTTATTGCCCAATCCTCAATGAGATCCCCCTGCTAGTTTTGTTTTCCTGTAAAACATAAAGTATAAGATATTATTTGTTATCAATCCTCATTCAAGATTTAACTGAGTTATGCTAGCCTTCATCGCCTATATTATTTGTGTGAGTTAAAATTATAATTTGGCTATAGACAAGAAAGCAATGAATATTAATAAGTTTTCAAATGGAAGTCCAGAAGATTATTTAGTAATTTCATTGGAGGGAGCATCAGAAATTTTCTCTAGCAATGAACAGAAGACCAGAAATCAATGTCTGGTAATAATAATAATAGAAAACCAAAATTCCATGTTTGGAAATAATAGAATAAGACCATAAACTCTTATTCAGTAATAACAATAGAAGTCCAGAAATCCTTACCTGGAAATAATTATAATGAAAGATAAGTACCCCTTCCGATAATAATGAGAAGACCAGAAATCCTCATCTGGCAATAGTAATAGAGGTCCGGAAATCATCATCTCGAAATAATAATAGAAGACTAGAAATCCACATCTGGTAATAATAATATAAGCCCAAAAATTCAAATCTAGCAATAATAATAAAAGTCCAGAAATAATAGAAGGCCAGAAATCTCCATCTGGTAATTGTAACAGAAGAACAAAATCCTCATCTAGTAATAATAAGAGGGTACGAGAAATCCATATTTGATAATAATTAGAAAAGACCAAAAATCCATATCTGACAATACTAATATAAGTCTAGAATTCATCATCTTGAAATAATAGAAGACCAGAAATCTTCATCTGGTAATTGTAAGAGAAGTTCAGAAATCATCATTTGAAAATAATAGTAGAAGTTCAAAAATAATCATATGAAAACAATAATAGAAGTCCTGTGTTTTGCACCATCCTCCAGGCCTTTGATATGAGAATCGTCTGTTCTGGGCCACCCTCCGGGCTTTAGATGTCTGAATCCTCTGTTGTGTACCACCCTTCAAGCTTCGGATGTTTAAATCCATTGTTTTACACCACTCTTTGGGCTTTGGATGTCTGATTCCTTTGTTTTGCGCCACTCTCCGGGCTTTGGTTGTTTGAATCCTTTGATTTGCACCACTCTTCGGGCTTTGAATGTCTGAATCCTTTGTTTTGTGCCACTTTTTGGGATTTGGATATTGTTAATCCTTTTTTATGCCACTTTTTGGGCTTCGAATGTTGTTAATCCTTTGTTGTACCACTCTTTGGGCTTTCGATGTTCTTAATCCATTTTTCATGCCACCCTCCCAGCAATGGATGTCTTAACCCTTTTTTTTGATCCCTTACCACCATCTTAGGTAATGAATCAGGTCAGCTGGTGCATTTGGTTAGCTTTCATCAAGCAGGACCAAAGATATACCCAAGCTCCCTCTAGGAGCCGCTTCAAATAGACCTTATAAGTGGGAGTGAAGGCTAGTTCGGTGCTTTGGCCTAGTCATTGTTAGGTGGGACCAAAGGCTTACTTCATCCTCCCATTGGAGGGTGCTTCAGACAGGCCTTATATGAGGAAATGAAGGCTAGTTGGTGCTCTGACCCGGTCAGTTAAGGCGATGTCAATGGCTTACTTTATCCTTCCTCTAGGAGGTGCCTTGATATGTCCACGTATGTGCTATCAAGGGCACACAGATGCTTTAGCCTGGCCATTTTTGGCGAGATTAAAGGCTTACTCTATCCTCTCTCTAGGAGGTGCTTTGACTTGGCCATCTTGGCGCGATTAAAGGCTTTATACCTGTTTGCGTAAAAAATGGTCGCAAACACCCAAAGTCGTATGAGTTGGTTGATTTTATGTTGTTCTTAGTGATTTGGGTGATTTATGCAAATATATAAAAAGCAGGGACTAAACTGTAAAAGACACACAGATTTATAGTGGTTCGGCCAGAACGTGCCTACATCCACTTTATATGTTATTCTCCTTTTCACTTCAGATTACAAGTACAAAGCTTTGATTACAAGTATCTAACGTTGTTTGAGAGTTCCTTCCAGGCTTGAGCTCTCAAACTTGTCTCCATTGTTGTACCCCTGCCCCTCTATTTATAGAGTGAGGCTGGGGGCAGGGGTCTTGGATGTTTATAGCTGCTGGTGGGCCTGGGCTGATGCAATCTGGACTGGCAATTATCTGGTTCGGCGAAGCTTGGTCCGGTCTTGAGTGTGTGGTGCTGGACCGGTAGGACGTTGGTCCGGTACCAACCTGGTCCGGTGTTAGGAGTGTTGACCAGTTGTAGGAGATGGTCTGGTCCGGTGGAGTGTGGGGAGAAGGTTGGATCGGCATGTGTTTGGTCCGGTATGCACATGCAGGTGGGTTTGGTTCGGTACGTAGGAAGTGGGTTTGGTTCGGCATTGATGGAAATGGGTCCGGTGAGGCTTATGCCGAATGAACTTGTGTTGAGAATGCCGGATGGGCACCTATGCTTGAATTGCCGAATAAGGCTTTGCCGAATGAAACCTTAAACTTCTTAATACCGAATGAGCTTTTGCACTTGGGTTATGAATGAAATCTTCGACTTGTATACGCTTGCTGGCTGCTTCTTCGTGGTGGAAACACACACAACATTGATATTCCAGTTTTGACCAAAAATGGGATAACACTTTGCCCCCCAAAACATGTCTTGCGGTAGGAAGGCGTGTTTTGTAATGCCATGAGCTGGATGTTCATATCCTGTCAACAACCTGTAAAGAGCTTGATAGTTTTATATGGCCCCAAATGACGACCGTTCGAGATCAAGCTATTTGGGATGAAGCGCGGCCGTTCATGGTCAAGCGCCTAACTTCAAATGACGATCGTTTGTGATCAAGTCATTTGAGGTGAAGTGCGACCGTGCGCGGTCAAGCGCATAAATCCGTGCGTCAATCGTTCGGGATTGAGTCATCTGCAGTGAAATGTGACCGTTCAAGGTCAAGCGCTCTACTTCAAATGACGACCGTTCGGGATCGAGTCATTCGAGGTAAAGTGCGACAGTGCGCGGTCGAGTGGGGACCGTTCAAGGTCAAACGCTTAACTTCAAATGACGATCGTTCGTGATCGAGTCATTCGAGGTAAAGTGCGACAGTGCGCGGTCAAGTGGTGGTCCTCAAATGACGACCGTACGCGATCAAGCCATTTGAGATAAGGTGTAACAGTCAGTGATTAGGTGGTGGACCTCAAATGACGACCATTCGCGATCGAGCCATTTGAGGTAAGGCGAGTTGTGCCGTTCGAGGCGAGTTGTGCCGTTCGAGGTGAGTTTGTGACCGTTCGCGGTCGGGTGCCGTTCGAGGCGAATTGTGACTGTTCGAAGTCGAGTGCCGTTCGAGGCGAATTGTGACTGTTCGAAGTCGGGTGCCATTCGAGACGAATTGTGACTGTTCGAAGTCGGGTGCCGTTCGAGGCGAATTGTGACTGTTCGAAGTCGGGTGCCGTTCGAGGCGAATGAGTGTGCCCGGGGGGGACTTAATATTATCAGTGTTGGAGTCGTTGTTTGGGGGAATTTTTCGAATCAAAGACTTCGGCAGTTCGTTGCCATGCAATAGGTGCTCGTGGACCGTTCGCGATCCAACGGGCATACAAGTAAATAATTTTTTCATAGAATTGTAAATATTAAAGCAATAGTACCTTACAGCAGAAATGTCCAAACAGGAAGAATTCAAATGTTCAAATCGAAACAAAAGCAAAGCAAGGATGTCAAAGTGTAAGTTCCCACTCCGAAGCAGTCAATGATCATTCAGAGCATGCCTGGAGATCGTTCGCGATCTCGTACATGTGTAAACAATTTAATTGCGTTAGTGGAAGCTTACGACCTGTTCATCGTTATTTTAATCAAGCAATCAATGGATAATCAAATGGTGCCTTGATCCAGGGTCACCTCTGGCTGACGTAGAGGGCGGTCGCTCTGGCTCTACCGCTGGAGTTCGCCTCCTCACGTACTGAAGGAGCATACCGTTCCGGATATGCCCTTCTACCTCGTCCTTCAAATGCCTACAATCATTAGTGTTATGACCATTCAATTCATGAAATACACAAAACTTATCTGATTTTCTTTCGTCAGAGGTTGGATCCCTTCGCATTGGTCTACGATACGGAACCTGCCCCTTGGTATCCTGATAAATCCGTTCCAAACTCTCATTCAGCTCTGAATAGGTGGTGAAGCGTGGTTCTCTTCGTAGCCACTTTGTCCTGTCATCATTATCCACAGCTTTTCTCTTTCCTTTGCTAGTCTCCGCACCCTTTCCAGGTGGGTTTCCGCTCTTGATTGCGTAAACGCCATCTTCTTCCTCTCTTTCTGCACTAGCATCTTCCAAACGCAGAAACTTTTCAGCCTCATGATAGAACTCTCCCAGATTCATAGGCGAGTCCTTGGTTAATGAATTCTTGAACTCTTTATTACCAGCTATTCCAGATACAGCCGCCATCATGACCATAGATGGATCTGGTCGATCCACTGATGCTGCCGCCGCATTAAATCGCGTTAGAAAGCTCCTCAAAGTCTCTCCAGTTTTCTATTTCAAGGTTGCCAAAGTCATCACATTCTTGGGTCTCGCAATATGAACCCTGAATTGCCTCATGAATCTCTCAGTTAAATCTGCCCATGTTCCTATGGAGCCGCTCTCCAGTTGCCTAAACCATAACGCTGCAATGTCCGTCAAATACAATGGAAAGCACCGGGCCATAACCTCCTCTGATGCCCCCAGCACTTCCATGTGTCTCATATACTTCGTTAGATGGACCGTGGGGTCCGTTTTCCCATTGTACATGTCCAATGATGGTAGCTTGAATTCTGGTGGGTTCCTAGCCATCCTAATCGCAGAAGAAAAAGGACTCCTGTTTACATCTTCCAAATCTCTGTTTACTAAACCGCCTCTCATAGCTCTTCTAACCATCTCGGCTAATCTGTCATTGTCTCCAAGCTGTAGTTCTCGTTCACTGTCTTCGACCTGCCCCCCAAGTCCGCGGGAGTTTTCATGTGTATGCCTCCCTGGCTGAACGTTCATTCCTCTATTGCTACCAGGTGGTTCGGATGCTCCCATCTCACTTCCCGGGGTCGGATCAACATGCTCTGCGTGAGTGCCCCCTAGCTCTGGTGCTGCGCCAGATGGTCCTGCCCCGTTCTGAACCCCAGTTGCTCCTTGGATTTGTGCTCCAATTTGCCCAATTTGTTGAAGTAAGTTCTGGATCATCTCTTCTTGTCTTCTCATCATGGCCTCCATCTCATCCCTAGTGATGAAGATTGACGCTTGATTCCCTCCTAAGGAAGCCTCTTGACTTCCTTGGTGTTCACTTCTCTCTGGCCTTTGCCTTCTACTTGTTTGTCTCGTCATAACTCTTAGATCTGAACTCTTAGATTTTCAAATTCAACTTCTATCCGATGTAGCGGGAGCTGGTTCCTTCTCAGTGAAAGCACCAAAATGTTTGCGTAAAAAATGGTCGCAAACAACCAAGGTCGTATGAGTTGGTTGATTTTATGTTGTTCTTAGTGATTTGGGTGATTTATGCAAATATATAAAAAGCAGGGACTAAACTGTAAAAGACACACAGATTTATAGTGGTTCGGCCAGAACGTGCCTACGTCCACTTTATATGTTATTCTCCTTTTCACTTCAAATTACAAGTACAAAGCTTTGATTACAAGTATCTAACGTTGTTTGAGAGTTCCTTCCAGGCTTGAGCTCTCAAACTTGTCTCCATTGTTGTACCCCTGCCCCTCTATTTATAGAGTGAGGCTGGGGGCAAGGGTCTTGGATGTTTATAGCTGCTGGTGGGCCTGGGCTGATGCAATCTGGACTGGCAATTATATGGTTCGGCGAAGCTTGGTCCGGTCTTGAGTGTGTGGTGCTGGACCGGTAGGACGTTGGTCCGGTACCAACCTGGTCCGGTGTTAGGAGTGTTGACCGGTTGTAGGAGATGGTCTGGTCCGGTGGAGTGTGGGGAGAAGGTTGGATCGGCATGTGTTTGGTCCGGTATGCACGTGCAGGTGGGTTTGGTTCGGTACGTAGGAAGTGGGTTTGGTTCGGCATTGATGGAAATGGGTCCGGTGAGGCTTATGCCGAATGAACTTGTGTTGAGAATGCCGGATGGGCACCTATGCTTGAATTGCCGAATAAGGCTTTGCCGAATGAAACCTTAAACTTCTTAATACCGAATGAGCTTTTGCACTTGGGTTATGAATGAAATCTTCGACTTGTATACGCTTGTTGGCTGCTTCTTCGTGGTGGAAACGCACACAACATTGATATTCCAGTTTTGACCAAAAATGGGATAACAATACCATCTTAGATAGTTCTATTAAAGGAGAATTTTACTCCCAACCATGTAGATATTCTTCAGAAATTTCCTTCTATTTGTCAACTATTGGGAAATATTGTCACAAACATCTAGCGCTTATTTTTTCTTATCGCGTTGCCTTCATATTGGCGTAGTTGGTGGATTATCGATAAGATTATTCCAAGCATGAATTTCTGAGTGTCCAATCTCCTTTTAGCATAGTCTTTTTTGAATTTGCGATCATTATATCCTGATATCAATATTCGAACCTTCTTTGACTTTCGATTCTTAACTCTCCGGTCTCATTCAGAGATTTTCTTTTACTCTTTTATCTCTAGTGGGATTTAATCTCAACTTTGATGTAATAATTACTTATTATGCATTGGAAGTTCATTCTGTAGGGGCTTGATATGTCCCAAACATGAATGGTAGTTATTTCATCCAACTTGTCTTGTAGTAAGAGTTTGGAATTTCCCTTTTTATGTACGTAACCCTTTAGTTAGTTCATGCTTCTTGGGGGTAATTTTCTCTTCCAATACACTTCGTGTTTTCATTGGTAGTTGACATTTATTTCTTATAGATAAAATCCCATAATTATCCCTGATACTGTATACTGAAATTATGAATATTTTGGAATCCGAAGCAAGCTGTGATCGAGTCATAATTCAAGATATCTTTTATTGGTTTGTGACCTTATTGTTCCTTTCTGGTTGATCCACGTAGATCGTCTGAATCTCATAGCTTGAGAATCACGATGTTCGATAGCAATTTTATTTCCTAGTTCTTGGGCTGTTTCCTTGTTTTGCCTCATTATATTGGTCGCCTAATTAATGATTTCTTATCCTTTGCTCTTTTCGACTAAGAAGATTCATAACAATCCTTGCTTAAATCTTCCTTCATTTGGAATAAGTGTAACTCCTTTTAAGATTCCTTTTCCTCTTTACATCAACTATCTTCTTGATTTGTTGGTTTTCTTTTGGCCGTTTGTGATCATAACTCTTGATGAATTCTTCGATAGTTGCTTAGAGCATTGTTATGGCTTTGATAGACGATTCTATTTTCGATGCTCATATGAGTCCTTTATGTTGCTTATATCTTCACAAGAGAAATGTGAACTCCGAATAGGGGATTTTGTGGTTATGATTTTTGACTTCAGTCGAAAGTAGACTCTTTTATTAAAGCTGCAACGGCGCAGATGGAGCATGGAAAGAATGTTTCAAAAGGCATATTTTTCAATAGTTTATACTCTAAAGATTTTGTGAATTCTTGTTTGAAATAGATAGACATATGGAATAATCAGGATAACTCTTTTGATTTACAAAAAATATTTTTCTTAAAGATAGGCATGGTAAAATAATTTGAGTAAGGCTACTTGTTAAAATTGATATGGGTTGTATATCACCACACCTTTGTAAGACATAAAATTATACCTTACGAGGTCTTACTTAATGAAAAAAAACGTCATGTTTATGAGTCTAAAAATTCATGATTCATGAACAGATAGACTCTATAGACAAGAACATGTTTTTTTATAAGAATCTCCATTTGCAAAACAATCTTTTTCAAAAGAACATTCTACCATACGAAGAATTAGAGTTTTACACATCAAAAAGCATACTTGTATTAGAAAGCTTGGGTTATAGGGATTTACATATATGAATCTCAGTTATACAAATTTGAATTTGAGAAATTATATATGTATATATATTGGACATGATTCATGAACAGATAGACTCTATGACAAGAACATGCTTTTCTACAAGAATCCTCTTTTGTAAAACAATCTTTTTTCAAAGAACATTCTACCATATGAAGAATTAGAGTTTTACACATCAAAAAGCATGCTGGTACTAAAAAGCTTGGGTTATAGGGATTTACATATATAAAATTAAGTTATACGAATTTGTATATGAGAAATTATATATATATTGAACATGATTCATGAACAGATAGACTTTATAGACAAGAACAAGTTTTTCTATAAGAATCCCCTTTTATAGAATATTCTTTTTTTAAAAAAACATTCTATCATATGCAGAATTAGAGTTTTACACATCAAAAACCATATTGGTATTAGAAAGCTTGGGTTATAGGGATTTACATATATTGGACAAAGTGTATGAAGTCATCTGATGTTCATGGATCCACTGATGTAGCTTAGATCTTTTGATGCTATCTATAATGGTTGAAGTCATATGTTACTTCTGACATAAATCCATTTTATTTCACTGGTTTCACTCATTATTGCTCAGCTTGTCCTAACATTCTTGATGATTCTGTAGCTTAGAGCCTCCCTTGAGGCTTAAATCTTGCACATATCTTCCCTTTAAAATTTGGTGTGCATTTGAAACTTGATCATAGATCGTCTGCACTTGGTTTATGCACATCTAATGTCATATATAGCCTTTGAAAACTCACATATCCATTTGAAATTCTTGTTTATAAGAAATTTGATGTACTCGAAAAACTATCATTTATTGAGAGTAACGTGTTATGAATCAATTGACATTAAAAATCCAATATATCCAAAATTTGGGACTATTTTGTGCTTTGATTCTCAAACTTAATCCAAATACTCAAAATCAATCAAGTTAGCACTTGAGATTCCGACTTAAAAAGCTTTTGAAACCCTTTTATGTTCAAAAATTGGAATTCGCGTATACAAATTCTCCTACATTACATACTTGAAATTAGAATGTATCTTAAAAACCTTTATGTTTGTATTTGAATTCCAGTATATTTTGGGCTTTATCCATGTTTTGAAACTGACATATATGAATTCACATGCTTTCAGGACTTTGATATATTAAACTACAAACATTTGAAATCGCACACTTTTGAAATCCTCATTTTTCAAAAACCTGCTGCCTCGTAGCTTTGGAAACTTACATTTTTCTAAAGTAAAATTTAAAGTTAAACATATACATTTGAAGCATATGCATCTCAACTAAGAAATATACATTCTAAATCATATTTTTTTTTGGAATTTTCATATATTCGAGGGTTGAATCATTTGAAACTCACATGCGTTTGAAATCGAATATATATATACATTAAACATGACATCCAAACTTGCTTAATATTTAAAAATTTATTATATGCATTGAAAACCAACAATATTGTAAAGTCAAAGAACTCGAGTGTATATATTCAGAACCACTTGCATTTGAAATTATACATATGTGCAAAACCCTGTTCACACAGGACTAAACTCTTTAACATTTTATGCATATGCTCAAAAATTACATATTGTGGAAAATTATATGCACTAGATGCTTATATATCCCAAAGTTATATATAAGAAGCCTTTACATAAAACCTGTATACGGGAAACTGTGCATATCCCCTGTTTGTATTTCAGAGCTTTACAATTTTAAAACAATGTGCATTTTCAAAACTAGAATTTCATACGTCGGAAACTGATATTTAACCAAAATCTTTACAATTTTCAAAGTTAGTTCAAATTGTTGCCTGTATTTACAAAATATGTTAAATATGAGTATATAAAGCCTGAAACTTTTCAAAAGATTACTTTCATGTACATATGAAATGTTATATATTCACAAAAAAAGCTGGCGTGTTTAAACCAAAGCATTGTTATGGCTTGGATAGACGATTCTATTTTCGATGCTCATATGAGTCCTTTATGTTGCTTATATCTTCACAAGGGAAATGTGAACTCCGAATAGGGGATTTAGTGGTTATAATTTTTGAGTTAATAGTTCTTCAGTCGAAAGTAGACTCTTTTATTAAAGCTGCAGCGGTGCAGATGGAGCATGGTAAGAATGTTTCTAAAGGCATATTTTTCAATAGTTTATACTCTAAAGATTTTGTGAATTCTTGTTTGAAATAGATAGACATATGGAATAATCAGGATAACTCTTTTGATTTACAAAAAATAGTTTTCTCAAAGATAGGCATGGTAAAATAATTTGAGTAAGGCTACTTGTTAAAATTGATATGGGTTGTATATCACCACGCCTTTGTAAGACATAAAATTATACCTTACGAGGTCTTACTTAATGAAAAAAACGTCATGTTTATGAGTCTAAAAATTCATGATTCATGAACAGACAGACTATATAGACAAGAACATGTTTTTTATAAGAATCTCCATTTGTAAAACAATCTTTTTCAAAAGAACATTATACCATACGAAGAATTAGAGTTTTACACATCAAAAAGAATACTTGTATTAGAAAGCTTGGGTTATAGGGATTTACATATATGAATCTAAGTTATACAAATTTGAATTTGAGAAATTATATATGTTTATATACATTGGACATGGTTCATGAACAGATAGACTCTATAGACACGAACATGCTTTTCTATAAGAATCCTCTTTTGTAAAACAATCTTTTTTCAAAGAACATTCTACCATATGAAGAATTAGAGTTTTACACATCAAAAAGCATACTGGTACTAAAAATCTTGGGTTATAGGGATTTACATATATAAAATTAAGTTATACGAATTTGTATATGAGAAATTATATATATTGAACATGATTCATGAACAGATAGACTCTATAGACAAGAACAAGTTTTTCAATAAGAATCCCCTTTTATAAAATATTCTTTTTTAAAAGAACATTCTATCATATGCAGAATTAGAGTTTTACACATCAAAAAGCATATTGGTATTAGAAAGCTTGGGTTATAAGGATTTACATATATTGGACAAAGTGTATGAAGTCATCTGATGTTCATGGATCCACTGATGTAGCTTAGATCTTTTGATGCTATCTATAATGGTTGAAGTCATACGTTACTTTTGACATAAATCCATTTTATTTCACTGGTATCACTCATTATTGCTCAGCTTGTCCTAACATTCTTGATGATTCTGTAGCTTAGAGCCTCCCTTGAGGCTTAAATCTTGCACATATCTTCCCTTCAAAATTTGGTGTGCATTTGAAACTTGATCATAGATCGTCTGCACTTGGTTTATGCACATCTAACGTCATATATAGCCTTTGAAAACTCACATATCCATTTGAAATTCTTGTTTATAAGAAATTTGATGTACTCGAAAAACTATCATTTATTGAGAGTAACGTGTTATGAATCAATTGACATTAAAAATCCAATATATCCAAAATTTGGGACTATTTGGTGCTTTGATACTCAAACTTAATCCAAATATTCAAAATCAGGTTAGCACTTGAGATTCCGACTTAAAAAGCTTTTGAAACCCTTTTATGTTCAAAACTTGTAATTCGCATATACAAATTCTCCTACATTACATACTTGAAATTAGAATGTATCTTAAAAACCTTTTTGTTCATATTTTGAATTCCAGTATATTCTGGGCTTTATCCACATTTTGAAACTGACATATAAGAATTGACATGCTTTCAGGACTTTGATATATTAAACTACAAACATTTGAAATCGCACACTTTTGAAATCCTCATTTTTCAAAAACCTGCTGCCTCGTAGCTTTGGAAACTTACATTTTTCTAAAGTAAAATTTAAAGCTAAACATATACATTTGAAGCATATGCATCTCAACTAAGAAATATACATTCTAAATCTTTTTTTTTTTGGAATTTTCATATACTCGAGGGTTGACTCATATGAAACTCACATGCATTTGAAATCGAATACACACATACACACACACACACACACACACACACACATTAAACATGACATCCAAACTTGCTTAATATTTAAAAATTTATTATATGCATTGAAAACCAACAATATTGTAAAGTCAAAGAACTGGAGTGTATATATTCAGAACCACTTGCATTTGAAATTATACATATCTGCAAAACCCTGTTCACACAGGACTAAAATCTTTAACATTTTATGCATATGCTCAAAATTTACATATTGTGGAAAATTATATGCACTAGATGCTTATATTTCCCAAAGTTATATATAAGAAGCCTTTACATAAAACCTGTATACGGGAAACTATGCATATGCCCTGTTTGTATTTCAGAGCTTTACAATTTTAAAACAATGTGCATTTTCAAAACTGGAATTTCATACGTCGAAAACTGATATTTAACCAAAATATTTACAATTTTTAAAGTTAGTTCAAATTGTTGCCTGTATTTACAAAATATGTTAAATATGAGTATATAAAGCCTGAAACTTTTCAAAAGATTACTTTCATGTACATATGAAACGTTATATATTCACAAAAAAGCTGGTGTGTTTTAACCGAACACATATGATGCTTGATGCATTTAAAACTTATGTGTCTATATGAATTTGTTTTCATACTAGTAATCATACATATACTCAAAATTCTTTGTTTATCCAAAACATATGCATTCAAAGTCAATAGACACCTTTGAAACTTAGGTAATGAACTGTACATATAATAAATTCATATTTATATATGAATATTTAAATCAAATGTACTTGAAAACTGTTGTGTACAAATTTGATATTCATACATATGTATTGCACACTATAATAAGGATATGCATATAGTTGAAAGTTGAAACCCACTTAATCAAACCTATTATATATTCAAAATTTGCATTCGAACATTGTATGTATGTCAAAAACGTGTTTGAAATTTCAAATGTATCGTTTGAAGGAACTGGGTCAGTCCGCAGCGGAAAAATTTGGTGAATTTAAGTTTTTTTAAACCATTTTGGATCTTTAATGGGCCTACAAAGGCTAAATTTTATTTAGAACTTCTCTAAATTTAGTTTAAATAAAATATTGTATTCTATTTAAAATATTTAAAAATAAGTTTAAATAAATTTAATTTCAAATATATAGTATATCAAATACACCTAATATTAATTTATAAGTGTTAATATATAGGGAATGAAACCTTTCATTTCTTTTTCAAAAACAAGAATTAATTGAGAGCATTAATTGTATTAAATAGAGAGAGAAACATTTTATTTTATCTCTTTAATTTGAATTGATTTGTTTAATAAATGTCATTATTAATTATTTGTTCATGGAAATATTTATTACTATATGTATTTTAATTATACAATTTGTAGTTTGAGATTTATTTTATTTTATTTATTTATACATGTATACATACATACATACAAACATATATATATATATATATATATGTATATATATATCATATACATATATGTGTGTGCATGTGTAACATCATAATCCGTGAAGTGCATAATATGCCCACATATAGATCTTGGATTTACATTGCAATAGACATATTGGCTCATTTTATGTGTACTGTAATTTGTTCAAATATATGTTTGTATAATATGTAAAAACAAAATACATACATATATATATGTATATATATACATACATAATTTATTGAATAAAACATTTTCTACCATAACAAATTAATGTAAAATAAATATATGATAGTTATACAAGTTTTTCAAATTTTACAAAATTTTAAAACACATTTTGGGCTTAAGATTAATTTATTGAATTTTTAGAATTAAAATAATATTTGTTATTA
Organism: Allium cepa; assembly: GCA_030765085.1. Lineage (NCBI taxonomy): Eukaryota > Viridiplantae > Streptophyta > Magnoliopsida > Asparagales > Amaryllidaceae > Allium > Allium cepa. The sequence goes on along the minus strand of CM060934.1, from coordinate 947,562,639 downwards.
AATAACTGATAATAGCCCATAATCAAATTAATTGTTAAAAATAGGAAATCAAGTTGATTTTTTTTAAAAAAAAATTCTAAAGTTATATTGGACATGCTTTGGGCTTAGAAAAAATTTCTCGAATTTTCTCAAAAGAAAATTTATTTTTAATTAAATAATTAATTGCATTTCGAAAATGAATTAATTCAAAAAATTAATAAATTAAGTTATCAAAACCTTAAAAAAAATTGAAGGTTCCAGATACATACCTAAGCCTTAAGAATTTTTTTCAAGTTAAAATATATTTTTAATTAAATAATTGATTGCAGGCGGAAAGTGGATTAATCTTTAAAAATAATATATTGAGTTTGAAAAGTCTTAAAATTTTACTATAGTCTTATTACATGGTGCAGCAAATATAAAAAATATAAAATTGAAAATTTGAACCATCAATTATTTTATTCATAATAATAAATTCACAAAATCATTAAATAATAATAAAATATGTATATACATATTTAATAAAATATTTTCATATTTTATGATTCATGACATGTACAAATCATCACAGAAATTTTTTAAGATTAAATATATATGATATATAAACATATATACAATTATACATATTCGTAATTTACAAATCTGTACACATTATATATATATATATATATAAATTAAAAAAAAAATCAGAAATTTAATTCAACAATAAATCAACAAACAAAATATTATAACAAGCACATAACCAATCTAATTGTAACAAACACATGTACCTACAAAAATCTCGCATAATCTAAACAATAAACAGATCTGAATACAAAAAGATGATTTGGATGTAAATCAACTTCTATATGATAAAATTAAAATGAAAACAGTGATAATAAATAAAAGTGCATCTCTTAATGATGCCTCCAAGTACGTTGAACAATTATTTCTCTTCTAAGAACAATTCACAATCCATGAGGTTGCTAATCCGGGATTGGAAACCTTCTACTTCAAATTAGTATTTTTAATTTTTAATTGGATTTGAAAATTTTAGGAATGATTTTAGAGGAACGGTGCTACCATTAAAAATGAGGAAGAGGAAGAAGCAAGTGGTGGCTAAAAAAGGAATTAGCTTATAATTAGGCTTTTGAGATTGGCTTTATATAGATAAGGCTTTTGAGATTGGCTTTTATATAGATAGGACAAGGGAGCAAATAATGATCTCAACCACACATCTCAAAACCTAATCACACATGTTGTAGCCACCTCCTATCTTTCTCCAAATGAACATCTTTCCTCTCCAAATCTCATTGGTTGTGAGCCCATTTAACCCAAATTAAATATGTAAAATCATATTTAACATGTTTTGTTATCGATATCTCATATCGATCAATATATTCATAACTTTTATAAATATATGCAACAATTTTATTTCTCAAATCACAATGAAAATTCATGATTAATATTTCATAAATATTGATATATTTAATTCATTCATAATAGTTATAAACTAATTAAATTGTTTGGTCTAAAGAGAATTCAATCGTTTCGGTTGTGTGACTCTTGGATGTAAATTTGATCAGCGATTAACGTCAAACTATTTGAACGTTAACGTTCATGCTTCACTTAGCAGGTGATGTGATATTATGGTCAAATTTATCGCTTACTCATCTTTAGAAAAAATCTCATTTTAATTGAATAAGCGTTACACGATTGTGACAATTATTTACACCAATTCTCTTCATCAAAATTATATCACTTTAGACTTATTAAATTTGGTAATGGTCAAAGTACTAACATCGTCCACATTTAACTCTATAATCCAAACACAAAATCCTTGGTTCAATAATAACAATTATTATCAACCGAACTACTCTGTCCAGAGATTTTGACTTTGGTTTGACTTAAGTTGACTCTGATCCTAACCTCATATAACATAGAAGATGAACCCTCTCTTAAATAGTTTTTCACTTTCAGTACTTTCACTCGACCCAATTATAGTCACTCGGCGGACGATATGCCATGATTTGACTATAATCAAAGTGAAACTTTCATATTGAAGATTCATAGTATTCTCAAGTCGAAAGAACTGTGTAAATTAGTCACATCAATATTTTCTGTTTGACCTTAGTTATATTAACCAACAGAAAACTACCAAGTGAGCCGTTCAATGGTTATCCAATAACTATTAGTATGTAACCCCTAGGTGCCTCAAGCAGTCATGAGTAATGCACTATCCAACATTTGGATAGTGTTACGTACTCTAGTCTCAACGGATACGTCGATATCCAGTCTCGATGCATCTTGACTGGGAACATTTAAAATGATATATTTGTTTCATTGTGATTAATTACTCATGGTTACGACAATATCTAATTACTATCACAAAATATATCATTTATGGATTTTCAATTATATATACTTTTAATTAAATTAATTAATTAATATAACCACATTATATCAAGTATATAAAACAAAGAAAAAGCCTTTATTTCGAAGAAGATTAGTCAACGGTTAGATATATGTAACAAATTACATGATTGCCCCTAGGGCATACCCCTAACTCTATCAATTTTTCACTTGCACTTGGGTCAATTATGGAATCTTATTGCAACATATCTAATCAGTTTTCTCAAAACCAATTGGGTCAATCCCTTTGTGAACAAGTATGCTATTTTGTTTCAATTATTTACTCTTTCAATCAGCTCCCTCCGACGGTGATAAACCGTTTTATCATGTGGAACAATTCAGAATATGTCTCTTGAGTTCTGGTAAGATCTAAGTTATGTTATGAACTATATTGTGACATTGTTATCATATAACAATGTTTACGAGATTCTCAACATTTGGAATCGTCTTAGTTATAAATTTATGAATTTATATATTTATATACATTGTTTTTATTGCGGTGCTATTCAAGACGATGTACTTAGCCTTTTTCATTGAACCAGCCACAATTATTCATTTAGAAAATTTCCAACTTAAAGATTATTAACTTGAGCTTATTATTGACATATTATACTCAATATCAACTATGATGTTTGAATCCAAACACTCCTTCATAAGAAGTTTTCATTTTTGTAAACAATTCCTTAGCATTTCATAAATACACAAGAACAATTCAAACAACCATTTGGTGATATCAATTTGGACTTGGTATTTGCTTCATGTATCTAATACATAAACTAATCACGATATCTTAACCAACATAACATGTATAATAATTCCTATTGCCAACGCACAAAGAACTCAGATGCTCTGTATTAAAAATTTAATAAGGTGTATTTACGTATCGATTTGGGATATTCTCAATATCTTTTATACTCTCTATAAAATATATCGTTTATAATTCAAAATTAAGTATTAGAACAACTAAGGTTGATTTCAACCCAAGTACACCATTAAAATCAATAATATGTTGTTTACTTACAGTTTAGAAATATCAATGTACCATTTAAGTTCTTTCTTATGAACACACGCTTCCTCTATACTTTGGTTGAAAATCAAACTATATTATTTCTATCAAAATACTTATTCAATCTTGATGCTTTCATATCATTTCTTGGATCATATCCAAAGACTCACAAACTCAATATCGCTCCCACTGATTTCGAGACATTTTTTTGGTTAATATGTGTAAACAACTTATTCTAAATCGTTATTTAGAATTTTCTGTTTCAATACATATGTACCAAAGCACTAAGTCTTCTCAAGCGATAATTTTGCAAGTAAATCCGAATTAACTTGAGCATGTTGAATATCGAACTATTATGCTAATTTCAACAATTGAAATTTGTAATATTATTTTTACCAACATTGCTCATTTAATTCCAACTGCATTTGTCTTTCTCATAAAGACACAATCCCAGCCGAGGGATCGCATCCCTTCGGTTACGACCACCAAAATCATATTTTGGTAGCATACTTGGAATTACTTCGGATTTGGGCATCATACCATACAGAGTAGACACTCTTAATGGTTTAATTAAACAACCGAGGATTATTTAATTTCGACATTAATAATAAACAAATATTTCTCTTTAATGTACGAGAATACTTATTAGACATTCTAATACTATGTGTTAATTTCATTTCATCTTATATAATCAGTTCCATCTATGGATCATATCCAATTCCATTTAATTACCAATAATTCCTCAAAGAAATTCTTTCACAGTGAAGTTGCTATATCTTGAAACAACAATTGTTTCTCAGTGTAAATAGAATAGGGATTCATAAACGCTTTACGAATTATTATTTTTATAAAAACTGATTTGGTTTTAGTTTACAAAAATTATGTTTAAAACATAAATATGTAATTCAACGACAGTCCTTTCCAAAATTATTTTGGGGAGATTCATACATGATCCCTTATAAACAATTATTACATGTAATCTTTCGACTCGCATAACCTGCCAACTCCTTAGTCTAGGATATGTTGGAGTTTCTAATAAACCCATATCTTGTAAGATTTTGTAAACTATTATTCAGTTGAAATATAATATTAACCTTCTATACTACTCTTAAGTACATTACCTTATATAAAGAAACTAACTTAACTTCACTCATAATTAGTCGTACATTATCCAACAAAGTTTGATTACTTCATATCTATGCATCATTATGTATCACATGGAGTTATTTTGAGATTGAATCTTTATTCATTTTAGGTACGTTTGGAACATTTTCCAATATACTCACTCATTCGATCAAAATCGAATCATTTCTGTCGGATGTTATTTTTACCTCTATTTTATATTCAATGAGTTTACTATAGACATACTACATGTGTATCAAATACACATGTCCATATCGATAATGGCTCATCAGGGAATATGACAAAGTACGTGGAACCGTTTTGGTATTTATAGAATTACGATTGCATACATCTATATGTATCAATCTGAAGAGTTCATCAATTTTTATAATGCTCCCACTAAATGGTGCATAGCCCTTTATTGTTTGAGATATAATTAACAAGTATCATATGATTCAAAATCATATAATAAAATTATTTTCTCAAAACTACGGCTTAGTTTATAATTCCAGAATAACTATAAATAATATTATTTGTATTTTCAAATGCATCACTTTTGCTATGAAAACAAATACCACATTATAGTTTTATTTCATAACGAATATTCATAGAAATATAGCTATGTATATTTTTTCAATCGATAATCAAAAATAGTCATTTCACAAATAATATTTGGTACATTTTACGAAAACAATTTTCATAATTTGATGCAATCAATAATTGTTATATGACATGCTCCCACTATTTCCTCCATTACTATAACGGCGTACTGAATTCGGAGGTCCATCATTAACTTAATATAGATTTGTTTATTTCGTATACTGTAACTAGTTTACCGTGGAGATTTCTTTGATCAAATATCTTGAACTTAAAGAAACAAATCTCATTGAAAACAATTTACTATATGAAAATACATTTCACAATAGAAATCATATTTCTCATTCCGATGTTAAGTATTAATTACTATTATTACATTCTCGTTTTTGTTGTTTCTTTATAAAGAAGGAATGACTATTCACTCTCTCCATCCCAACTATACCTTAAATCACATTTAGTCTTATAAATTCAGTTTCCTTTCTAAATGGTCAAACCATTCAAAAGAAACCCCTTACTACAACATCAAAATGAACTCTTTACGAAATTGCATTTGATTATCCTTAACATTTAAGGACATCAAATATGTTTCTCTTTACATGAACTAATTAAATTAACATTTCAGTGATCGAGTTCTTAGATCTATCTTGTAGTTTTTGTCTTGTGCTATAATTAACACAATATGATCTTTTATGTAATCTATCAAATTGAATACTTGATCTCACAGTACAGTTTATTGGCTTAGCATGAATGAACTATATTCATTGAAATATTGTTCATTACGAACTGTGATTGTTCACCACATAACATTTATATATGATAATATATGGATCATATACCCATCCATAGTCTTGTATTGCTTTTAGGGTTCGAAACTCGTAAAATGCAATACACGCTCTAAACCAAATTGACACGTAAGTGACCATTTTACGAATGCATTAAGTAGCTGTAAAAATTAGGCACTTGCATGGGTGTAGAAAACATTAACATGCAACAGGCATTTAATAGTGGGTATTATATTTCCATTTGTCAACTTTCAATTTAGTTCATTCGTATATGTTTATTGATAAACGTTTAATCAATCATATTAAATGCACAAATTTATCATTGTAGATAATTATAACATTATTTACCATATGTTCTTACAATATTAGAAAGGTTAGATGTCACTATTTCATTTTTCTAATAAGGCTCACAATTTTATTTTATATTTCAGCAAACCCTAAGCGAAACATAAAAGTCTTTCAACTTTACTAGTGGATGTTAGGATTCGTATGCCTTGAGATTCTGACCTTAAGGAAAGCTCAACAAGTCATAGGGCCACATATTATGGATAACACTTTATCGGTTGTATCACATACAATTCCAACCTTTGGTGCACCTTGTCCTAATCCCTTCTTTACCTTGCGGAAAGCTCAACAAGTAAAGTGGGACTATTCACTCGGAGCTATCATTTTGCGATGGCCTAAGTATAATGCACGTACCTTGAGAAAGCTCAATAAATACGTGTGGGTATCTTACCTTGTCTATTCAATATATTGATCATATTACACATAACATCCATAGCTTGAGGAAAGCTCAACAACTAAAGAGTACATAAGTATTCTATTAATATATAAATGATAGAGGACAACTTTATATTAAAGATTCGCAATCTTCAATATATTATATTGAGTGATATCGACTTGTGGAATAATGTATTTCTTATGAAATACTCTCATGATTCAAGTTTCGGACACATCAGAAATAATGGTATACATACGTTTCCGTATGCATTTGTTACTTAAGTCTATTTAGGGTTTCTTTAAAGTTCCATCTTTTATTATACATTCATATTACATAAGCTGAATTATTATAATTTCTATAACTTAATTAACTTATATAATAGTCTTATGTATAATATTATATTAGTTAAATTTTATTTAATTAGTTTTAACTAATTAGCTCTTTAATTAATTTAATTAATTTTATATTATAATTCCAATACAACATTAATATTGGACATATCTACTATAACCTTTATAGTGCACACTATAACCTTTGTAGTATAAACACATATATCTTATATATGTGTATTTTATTTATCTAATTAACCTTTAATTAATTTATTCAATTAAAAAATTTTGATTAAATTTTGTTAATTTCGAAATTAATCTTACATACATACATGTAGACTTATGTTATCATTTTAAAATAACATAACATATATCAACATATATAATGTATGCATATTGTATTAATTAATTAACATATTTAATTAATTCATTTTATTAATCGTATTAATAAATTTTAAAATTTGAAATTGGTATATAAATATTTTCAAACATTTTAGAAAATATCATTATCCATTCAAACATTTTGAAAACTTATGTTATATTATGACTTTTATAATAAACATGTTTATATTTTAGTTTTCAAAACAATTTTGAAAACTAGCCCAAGGCCCAATGCAAATTGGACCTTTCCTATTAGGGGCAACCAATGGACTCACCCATCTTTCAAGCTATGCTGCTAACCAGGTAAGACAAGGTGCTTAATTAACAAATTTCAAGCCTAGACATTATCTTTCTAGGCACCGTACTTAGTGGGCAAGTTTAATTAGTTAGCCCTTACATGGCTTATTTAGACCGCATAGGTTATTAGGTTTTGATACCATTGAAGGAACCGGGCCAGCCCACAACCGAAGAAATGGATGAATTTTAAATGTTTTTACCATTTTGTATTTTAATGGGCCTACGAAGTCTAAATTTCATTTAGAACTTTTCTAAATTTGTTATAAATAAAATCTTATATTTTATTTGAAATAGTTAAAGGTAAGTTTAAATAAATTTAATTCAAAATATATAGTGTATCAAATAATCCTAACATTTATTTATAAGTGTTAATGTATAGAGAGTGAAACCTTCCATTTCTTTCTCTAAAATAAGAATTAACCGAGAGCATTAATTGTATTTAATGGAGAGAGAAACCTTTCATTTTTTGACTTTTATTTTAATTGATCGATTCATTAAATGTCGTTATTAATAATTTGTTCATGCAATATTTATTACTATGTCCGTATATATTCTAAATGTACAATTGTAGTTTGGGATTTATTTAACTTAATTTTATTTATTTATAAAAGTATACATATGTATGTATCATATACATATACATACATACATACATACATACATATGTGTGTGCATGCATAACATCATAATCCGTGAACGGTATAATGTGGCCGCATATAGATGTTGGGATTTACACTACAACTATTGCATTAGCTCATTTTGTGTGTGCTGTAATTTGTCCAAGTATGTGCTTGTATAAATGTAACATCCCGCCTTTTCGCACACTTTAAAACGACACACGTGCCAATTCAAAGCATACGCAAGGGCGGATTGTTATGGGGTAAATAAGAAAAACAGAGAAGGAATAAAACAAAATAGAATCTCACAGCGGAAGGATAAAATATAATAATAAATATACAGTTCAAAACAGTTTACAAAACAGTTATTTCACTTATACAATGAACATCAGAGTTACACATACCAATACAACAATGCAGCGGAATATAAAGAGTGTGTGGTGCAATACTATATATAAATAATGCTGAATCTTCGTCTTCGTCCTCCAAAGCTAAAATCTGCTATCCTGAAATGCTCGGACTGACCCGAGCGAATTTGAAAAGACAAAAACACTCGAGTCAGACTAGAAAATCTTATGTGAGTTAAATAAACAGAAATAAATATGGGTACAGTAACTCAAGAGATGCTCGGGATTTACATCTCCTAAGGATCCGTTAAACTATTTACTATGTAGTATATTGCGCTATTATAATAGTGTCTATTTATAAAATAAACTTACTTTTTAATAGCGTTAAGGGGTTACCCATATAGCCCTTAACACGTAATAGTCCCAGTAGTCCATCCAATATCATAGTCCCTCCTGATCGGGAAGCCACTAGAGGATACCACACGGGCTACGGGAGAAAACCAAACTCGTACAAGGCGCGATAGGGTAGGTGACACGGCACAACTAGGCAATGCCAGGGTAGATATACCAATTGCTATCCAGGCTGATGGTAACGCGCAGCGCGCAGCTGCCGCCCACCTCGAACTAACTCCCCCAAAATCACAATATAGAAGTGGCCACTGAATCAATCCAAGACAAAGTATAATATCGAAGAGGAGCGTCCGATCAGAGGAATGACCTCATTGGCCTGAGAATCGCTCCTGTTTTAGCCACCTTATGCCAACTCACGGGAGTTGGGTCCACGTATTTACCTTACAGGAAACGTCGCCACCACCTACTTCATTCTGGAATCTCCACCGCGTACACGGTTAGTCAAAGTGGTTTTCGGTATCGACAGAGAGTATGTCCATATCCGATCCCGGTCTCTTTGCCAACCAATCGTTATTATAACACCGCGGTTATTTAAAAACAGTTTATACTTTAAACCAGAATATAATCCCTTTCAAAACCATAATATTACGATATCATTTCTTCTTTAAAAACACAAACAATTTATTTTCATATTATTTTATAAAAGCCCAAATCAATGATATCGTTTCCCAAATAAAATTTCCTTTCCAAAAATTATGTCACTTTTTATTATTTAATATCCCATGTAACCAATATTTTGTTTGTAACTTTCAACATAATTCTTCGAAATCCATAGTATTTTAAAACCATTATTTTCAAACTAAATGGTTTGGATATTCAACGGTATGCGAATTAAAAAGGTTTAACTTTACTGTTGCCTTATAAAGAATAAATTACATGGCTTTCCAAATATTTCTTGTTTTAAAGTTAAACCAAAGTCCAAAATATTACTTCAAGTCCCAAAACCATTTCAATTTTATATATATTTATATCCATTTTTGAGCATTAATATCTCAACTAAAGTTGGATTTTTTTATCCTTTCAAAATCAATATTCTATTAATTAATCTTGACCATTCACATAAAATCCATAATTAATAAGACTTCAATTTCTAGTAAAATATATATATATATAGAATTTTTCCACTTCAAATTATACTAGAATATCCATTTCTATTTATTTGGGAAAATCCAATTACAATATCATATCTTAAAATTTCCAACTTTACATTTAAACATAGGATATAAATTTACCAAACTCCATTTTCTAAATTTCTTCCATTTTCAATAAAGAAATTTATATTCCTTTTAATTTCAAAATTTCAACTTCATAGGTATATAAATATGGAATAAAATATTTATACAATATAAATTTAAGATTTATAGACCGTATTCAATCCAAACCATAGAAATCACATTAAAATAGTTATATATAGACCGCGGTGCCTGTATATAATTTTCTATCCTATGGTCAAGTGATACGGATATTTATCATTTCAATCCGCAATTTAAAAAAATAAAACTTTGCGGTTTTATCATTTCAAACCACAATCCCGAATGAAATGTAAAATGTATGCTAACTTGCAGTTTAATGATATCAAATAAAACATTCATTCAACAACACATCCATCATCCAATCACAACATCGATCAATATCAATCAATAACAATTATATATATGATCATATATAACAGGTGATAACTGGCAGTTTATTCAAATTAAATTTTATCAATTATTAATCTAACAATTTATATTCAGTGATAATTGACATAACTGTTAACTAGCAGTTCATATGCAAACAATAATTTCTAACAGCCAATTTACACGCAATAAATCAATTAAATTAACAGTTACATTCAAAAAAATGCAATTCAACAGATATGAATGAAATAACATGCCAAAAGCTCATAAATAAATTTCTATTCATTTCTAAAATTTATTTAACAAACATAAAAGCTTCTAGTAGTTGTGAGTGGGTTAAAACACTCACCTTTTGAATTTTAAATCGAATTCAAACCCGATTTAAACCCAAAAATTCGCCCATCTCAGAATTCGTCCAAACCAGCGTCATCGAGTCCGGAATTAAATTACGATCCTAACAAAAAAAAATTCGTGTGAATCCGACTTCGTATGAGAAAGTTATGGCGAAAAATGGTGATTGAATTCAAAAATTGGAAATAAACAAATGACACACATTCACCTTCACAAGCCACGTCACCTAAAGAGAAGCGCATAGCTACAGCAACGCACGCACCTTCGAACAGAGGAAAACACGCACGCAACCCATACTTTATCAACCCTAATCGAAAATTCCCGCCAATCCAACCGTTGAAACTCGAAACAAACTACACAGATGCGATCCCCTCGGTTCCCTCTCCAAAACCCAGAAATGTTTTTCCGATCCGACAACTTTTGTTACGGCGATGATGAACGGTTTTGGGGCTGTTTGAATTTATTCTGGATAAACGACAGCTCCAATTGAAAAACGAATTTCACCAGTATATTACGCGTATCGAATACTTCAACATATATTTTTTCTGGAATTTTCTGAAATTTTTGAGTTTTGACTTTTGATTTTGAACTGTGGATGGATCTGGAATTGGATCTGAGATGTATACATTTGGGAAAGAGAAAAGAGTGAAGAAATGAACTTACAGCAAATGAAAAAGAAAGGAGCTAGGGTTTATAGATGTATATTTATAGATAGGCTAGAGGTAGGGTAGCTAGACTGGATACGCGAACGTGCGTGACAAACCATGGTCCAAAAAGCCCGCTATGCCTCCGGAGTCGAATTTGTTAAAACTATATATCCAAATAGGTGTTTTAAAATATTCTGAACGCGATGGAAAAAGTTTCGTGACCAAATTCGATCGTATGAAGAAGTTATGCTAAAAAAACAAAATTTCAAATTGATTTCAAAATGCGTAAATTTCAAGGCGTTTCGAGTCCGTACGATCAAACGACAAGTCCGATCGCAACGAAACTTGAAACATTATTATAATTCACCGTTACGGATCCGATGAAACTAGTTTCGTCGAAATCCGAGTCCGTGACAAAAATGGCTATTTTTAATATTATTAAATCAATTAAATAAATCATAAAAAAATCAATTTTTATGTTTCAACTCCTATTATTGGCCAAATTTCATTACTTAGATAGTTCAATTAATCCCAATAAATTTAACAAGCTTGGATGTGAATAAAAATTTATAGGTATATAAATTTGCAATTTTAATTTCTGCACTTTCTTATTAATTGGGAATTATAAATTTATTCTCACAAATTACCTAATCTTATACTTATACACTCTCATCTTAAACCAAATTAAATAAATAACTTGATTTCCATCTCAACTTACTTTTAATTGCAGTTAACCCTTTTCACCGTAATTAAAATTCCAAATTATAAATAAATTTTTATTCCCATTCCCTTAATTTTCTTAACTATTTATTTATTCAAATTTTCAATATTCAACATAAATAGTTTGGTTAAGTTCATTTATTTACCTTCTTCCTATGATTCACAGTTATGGATGTCAATATGATGAAGTTTACATTAGTTAAGATTTCACTCAATTGTTCTCTAAGTCAAATGTTTACAGCTTTCATTTAACTTTAATAACGTACAAATTTATGTTAAATTCCATTTTTAAATGAAGTAATTACCATTCGTTGAATCAAATACTCAATTCATAAATAAAGTCTTGTTTTCAAAAAGTTATATCACAAATGGTCAACTAAAATTTGAATAAGCTTTACTAAATTCTATGGTATTAAATGTTGCAATAAATCCAAATTGCCATGTCTTAAATCCAAATTACTAATTAAGTCTTGATTCCTTTATTATTCCTTTGGTTTTCAAATAAGTTTTTATGATGAATGTGAATTCAAATGAACAATGGAAACCCATTCCCATTTGATTTCACTATTCCATTAAATATCTTCATATTCCAGCTAAATCAACTAACGTATGAATTTGCTATTTCAATCTTCATTAAATTGCGGTTTTTATACAATAGAAATTAAATCCCATTAACATATAAATAAAGGTTGATATCCATCTATTTACATTATATCACACTTGTGCTTCTATTTAGCTTTGTATAAATGTATGAATGCGGAGTCTTGCCTATTAACGTATTAAATAAGCCTTAAAATCAATTAATGCCCCTCCTTAGTTTAACCTCTTTTTATCCGTATTTATTTTTAGAGTAACCCTTGGATTAAATTCCCAAATCACCAATTCAATTAATTATACCTTTCAATCCAAATGTAAATCTTCCACCTTTGAATTCTTATATTAAATGAATTTTATTCTAGGCAATATTTTTTACAAATGTTTACTGATTCCACATTTATAGGTTTCTTAAATTTTACTCCATCTAAATGTGACACATTTTTATTTCATTTCAAACCAATATATATATTCATTCCTATTCAATATATATATTCATTCCTATTCCTTTCATTTGGTTACTGCATTGAAATCTATTTATTAGCTAATACTACGTTACTATCATTAATTAAATTTTGGATTATATTCCAATTCCTATAACTAGGCCTTAAGTCACCATTTTACATAGTTTTAATTTAGCGTTTATTTAAATCTTCGTTTATCGTTTAGAATTTCTACTAAATTGAAATGCACAACTTATGAACTTTAACCAATTTAGTCCACCTAATAAATTTTTCAAATGTTTGTGTGTATGTAATCCAATTCAGTTATTGTTACATTAATACCATTAAACCAACAAATTAAGACTTATAACTACAACACAACTTTCAGTTATTTTCAAATCTATGTCATATAACCTTTTAAATCTCTACCTGTAATTACAGTTACTATCTAACTCCTACATTCATCCTTTTAAAATCCTAAGACTTTAATTTTATACTGGATTAAATTAGCAAACATATAAATTAAATTTATAAAAATATCATAAATTTATCAGGTCGTTACAATCTCCCCCACTCAAAACTTTTCGTCCCCGAAAAGGAAAAAAGAAGGGAGAAGGAAGAATAAACAGTACTTTTTATTTCAATTTTTAATTTATAAACAATATTTTCCTGGATTAATCCTCCTAAATGAAATATTCTTGTTTTATAATCATTATATCCTTTAATACTTGAGTTATTAAAGTTGGAAAAATATTTTTTTTTTTCAACAGCACACACCACATTCAACAAACAATCATTTAATCAAACAACAATTAGTTGTTCGGGTTCAAATTCTGAAGTTGTACGAATGAAGAATAACTATCAAGTACATCCGTTGCTCAACAGCCTTAGATGGACCAAAGATAGATTATTTGTTCATCCAACAACTCCACAATTCCTTACCCAACAAACATACATCAAATTCAAATCAACACCAAAATAGCTTATTATACATTTGTTTCATAATTCAGTGTTTTGATTTTCATTCCTTCATTTATGGAAGAATTTCTTTATTTCTTACAAGTTTTATTTTCCAATTATCCCAAAATTCATTTATATTTGTATTTCCTTTTTATTACTTAAGTTTTCTTTTTATCACTTAAGTTTATAAAATAAATTCTCATTAATAACAACAAATATTTTGAATCTCTTCACTTGTAAGATTTCTTTTAAACTTTAAATCTACTAACATTCATTCTTATAAGTGGAAGTTTTTATTTATCTATTAGCTATGGATTTCAGTCATTTCAATTTTCCTACTTTCCATTATATTAGAATAGGGGAGATAAAACATACTTAAGTGAATACTCATATAATAAATTCTTATTTTGAATTTCATGTTATACACTCAGGTTCCTATCATCTATTACTAATTCTTAACTTTATTTTCAATAAAGTTATAACCTAAGTTTATACCATTAAATTCTTGTTATAACCGTAATTTATTGAATACTTCATTATTCCTAAATCCCTACTTGTAAAATATTCAATTCTAGTTTCTTGTTTAACATTTCAACTTTTATATTTGGGTAAGTTATTTATGTTAAAGAAATGCAATTGAACCTTATACAAGTTAAATCTCCATTCTTTTAATTCATTGATTATTCACTAAGTCTTTACCAATATTCATAAGTTAAAATATTTATCTTCCTTTATCCTTAGCATTAATTCTCTTATTTCAATTAGGGGTTTCAATTCATTTATTACCTAACTTTTATTTCACTAAAATTTTCAATTAGTTAACGGAAAATTTTAGAATTAAATACCGAGTTGAATTTCCATTTATTTCAAAATAATAGATAAATAAGTTCTTACACTCAATATCTCAAATAGTTAGAACAATAAAAGAAATTTTTTATAAAATTTCAAAATAAATCTGCAGTAGAATTTACTACAGTGGTCTTTCCCTTTTGAAACTCGAAAATGAAAGTCGATGATGCGGCCGTCATCACCGAATTTATTTTTCAAGCGACAAAGAAGAAAGTACAAAATAAAAATTTTCCAAAATCTTCTTTAAACAGTTTTTTTTTTTCGAATTATGCTAAATATTTACATAAGAAAATACTTGTAAACCGAATCATTATATCTCATAAATTCTTTGAAAACGAATTCGGAAAAATCCCGGACTTAAGTTCTAAAATCTCCAAATTGGGTTTATTATGATTTCACCTAGCTTCAGTTATTATAAATATTTTATTTCCTAACACCCAATCTATAGCAACCAAAAAATATATATATATCTTTATAAAATATTTTTATATATGGAAAATATAATAGGCAAAATTATTTCATTCACCTATATTAAAAACAAATATTATGTCGGTCTGTCCTATTTAGTGTTTAGAAATCCCTATTGATGGCATAGCGTCCCATGCATCAACCAGAATTTATAAATACAAAGCGGAACAGATTAACACAATATTAAAATCTTTTATGAATACTAACAAATACGCTCTCTCATATATATACACTCAGCGACTCCCATAGGATATTACTACCCTATTAACAAAGAGTCAAACCCCACAAAGCCAAGGTTTATCGCTAAACCAAAGCTCTGATACCAGATGTAACATCCCGCCTTTTCGCACGCTTTAAAACGACACACGTGCCAATTCAAAGCATACGCAAGGGCGGATTGTTATGGGGTAAATAAGAAAAACAGAGAAGGAATAAAACAAAATAGAATCTCACAGCGGAAGGATAAAATATAATAATAAATATACAGTTCAAAACAGTTTACAAAACAGTTATTTCACTTATACAATGAACATCAGAGTTACACATACCAATACAACAATGCAGCGGAATATAAAGAGTGTGTGGTGCAATACTATATATAAATAATGCTGAATCTTCGTCTTCGTCCTCCAAAGCTAAAATCTGCTATCCTGAAATGCTCGGACTGACCCGAGCGAATTTGAAAAGACAAAAACACTCGAGTCAGACTAGAAAATCTTATGTGAGTTAAATAAACAGAAATAAATATGGGTACAGTAACTCAAGAGATGCTCGGGATTTACATCTCCTAAGGATCCGTTAAACTATTTACTATGTAGTATATTGCGCTATTATAATAGTGTCTATTTATAAAATAAACTTACTTTTAATAGCGTTAAGGGGTTACCCATATAGCCCTTAACACGTAATAGTCCCAGTAGTCCATCCAATATCATAGTCCCTCCTGATCGGGAAGCCACTAGAGGATACCACACGGGCTACGGGAGAAAACCAAACTCGTACAAGGCGCGATAGGGTAGGTGACACGGCACAACTAGGCAATGCCAGGGTAGATATACCAATTGCTATCCAGGCTGATGGTAACGCGCAGCTGCCGCCCACCTCGAACTAACTCCCCCAAAATCACAATATAGAAGTGGCCACTGAATCAATCCAAGACAAAGTATAATATCGAAGAGGAGCGTCCGATCAGAGGAATGACCTCATTGGCCTGAGAATCGCTCCTGTTTTAGCCACCTTATGCCAACTCACGGGAGTTGGGTCCACGTATTTACCTTACAGGAAACGTCGCCACCACCTACTTCATTCTGGAATCTCCACCGCGTACACGGTTAGTCAAAGTGGTTTTCGGTATCGACAGAGAGTATGTCCATATCCGATCCCGGTCTCTTTGCCAACCAATCGTTATTATAACACCGCGGTTATTTAAAAACAGTTTATACTTTAAACCAGAATATAATCCCTTTCAAAACCATAATATTACGATATCATTTCTTCTTTAAAAACACAAACAATTTATTTTCATATTATTTTATAAAAGCCCAAATCAATGATATCGTTTCCCAAATAAAATTTCCTTTCCAAAAATTATGTCACTTTTTATTATTTAATATCCCATGTAACCAATATTTTGTTTGTAACTTTCAACATAATTCTTCGAAATCCATAGTATTTTAAAACCATTATTTTCAAACTAAATGGTTTGGATATTCAACGGTATGCGAATTAAAAAGGTTTAACTTTACTGTTGCCTTATAAAGAATAAATTACATGGCTTTCCAAATATTTCTTGTTTTAAAGTTAAACCAAAGTCCAAAATATTACTTCAAGTCCCAAAACCATTTCAATTTTATATATATTTATATCCATTTTTGAGCATTAATATCTCAACTAAAGTTGGATTTTTTTATCCTTTCAAAATCAATATTCTATTAATTAATCTTGACCATTCACATAAAATCCATAATTAATAAGACTTCAATTTCTAGTAAAATATATATATATATATATATAGAATTTTTCCACTTCAAATTATACTAGAATATCCATTTCTATTTATTTGGGAAAATCCAATTACAATATCATATCTTAAAATTTCCAACTTTACATTTAAACATAGGATATAAATTTACCAAACTCCATTTTCTAAATTTCTTCCATTTTCAATAAAGAAATTTATATTCCTTTTAATTTCAAAATTTCAACTTCATAGGTATATAAATATGGAATAAAATATTTATACAATATAAATTTAAGATTTATAGACCGTATTCAATCCAAACCATAGAAATCACATTAAAATAGTTATATATAGACCGCGGTGCCTGTATATAATTTTCTATCCTATGGTCAAGTGATACGGATATTTATCATTTCAATCCGCAATTTAAAAAAATAAAACTTTGCGGTTTTATCATTTCAAACCACAATCCCGAATGAAATGTAAAATGTATGCTAACTTGCAGTTTAATGATATCAAATAAAACATTCATTCAACAACACATCCATCATCCAATCACAACATCGATCAATATCAATCAATAACAATTATATATATGATCATATATAACAGGTGATAACTGGCAGTTTATTCAAATTAAATTTTATCAATTATTAATCTAACAATTTATATTCAGTGATAATTGACATAACTGTTAACTAGCAGTTCATATGCAAACAATAATTTCTAACAGCCAATTTACACGCAATAAATCAATTAAATTAACAGTTACATTCAAAAAAATGCAATTCAACAGATATGAATGAAATAACATGCCAAAAGCTCATAAATAAATTTCTATTCATTTCTAAAATTTATTTAACAAACATAAAAGCTTCTAGTAGTTGTGAGTGGGTTAAAACACTCACCTTTTGAATTTTAAATCGAATTCAAACCCGATTTAAACCCAAAAATTCGCCCGTCTCAGAATTCGTCCAAACCAGCGTCATCGAGTCCGGAATTAAATTACGATCCTAACAAAAAAAATTTCGTGTGAATCCGACTTCGTATGAGAAAGTTATGGCGAAAAATGGTGATTGAATTCAAAAATTGGAAATAAACAAATGACACACATTCACCTTCACAAGCCACGTCACCTAAAGAGAAGCGCATAGCTACAGCAACGCACGCACCTTCGAACAGAGGAAAACACGCGCGCAACCCATACTTTATCAACCCTAATCGAAAATTCCCGCCAATCCAACCGTTGAAACTCGAAACAAACTACACAGATGCGATCCCCTCGGTTCCCTCTCCAAAACCCAGAAATGTTTTTCCGATCCGACAACTTTTGTTACGGCGATGATGAACGGTTTTGGGGCTGTTTGAATTTATTCTGGATAAACGACAGCTCCAATTGAAAAACGAATTTCACCAGTATATTACGCGTATCGAATACTTCAACATATATTTTTTCTGGAATTTTCTGAAATTTTTGAGTTTTGACTTTTGATTTTGAACTGTGGATGGATCTGGAATTGGATCTGAGATGTATACATTTGGGAAAGAGAAAAGAGTGAAGAAATGAACTTACAGCAAATGAAAAAGAAAGGAGCTAGGGTTTATAGATGTATATTTATAGATAGGCTAGAGGTAGGGTAGCTAGACTGGATACGCGAACGTGCGTGACAAACCATGGTCCAAAAAGCCCGCTATGCCTCCGGAGTCGAATTTGTTAAAACTATATATCCAAATAGGTGTTTTAAAATATTCTGAACGCGATGGAAAAAGTTTCGTGACCAAATTCGATCGTATGAAGAAGTTATGCTAAAAAAACAAAATTTCAAATTGATTTCAAAATGCGTAAATTTCAAGGCGTTTCGAGTCCGTACGATCAAACGACAAGTCCGATCGCAACGAAACTTGAAACATTATTATAATTCACCGTTACGGATCCGATGAAACTGGTTTCGTCGAAATCCGAGTCCGTGACAAAAATGGCTATTTTTAATATTATTAAATCAATTAAATAAATCATAAAAAATCAATTTTTATGTTTCAACTCCTATTATTGGCCAAATTTCATTACTTAGATAGTTCAATTAATCCCAATAAATTTAACAAGCTTGGATGTGAATAAAAATTTATAGGTATATAAATTTGCAATTTTAATTTCTGCACTTTCTTATTAATTGAGAATTATAAATTTATTCTCACAAATTACCTAATCTTATACTTATACACTCTCATCTTAAACCAAATTAAATAAATAACTTGATTTCCATCTCAACTTACTTTTAATTGCAGTTAACCCTTTTCACCGTAATTAAAATTCCAAATTATAAATAAATTTTTATTCTCATTCCCTTAATTTTCTTAACTATTTATTTATTCAAATTTTCAATATTCAACATAAATAGTTTGGTTAAGTTCATTTATTTACCTTCTTCCTATGATTCACAGTTATGGATGTCAATATGATGAAGTTTACATTAGTTAAGATTTCACTCAATTGTTCTCTAAGTCAAATGTTTACAGCTTTCATTTAACTTTAATAACGTACAAATTTACGTTAAATTCCATTTTTAAATGAAGTAATTACCATTCGTTGAATCAAATACTCAATTCATAAATAAAGTCTTGTTTTCAAAAAGTTATATCACAAATGGTCAACTAAAATTTGAATAAGCTTTACTAAATTCTATGGTATTAAATGTTGCAATAAATCCAAATTGCCATGTCTTAAATCCAAATTACTAATTAAGTCTTGATTCCTTTATTATTCCTTTGGTTTTCAAATAAGTTTTTATGATGAATGTGAATTCAAATGAACAATGGAAACCCATTCCCATTTGATTTCACTATTCCATTAAATATCTTCATATTCCAGCTAAATCAACTAACGTATGAATTTGCTATTTCAATCTTCATTAAATTGCGGTTTTTATACAATAGAAATTAAATCCCATTAACATATAAATAAAGGTTGATATCCATCTATTTACATTATATCACACTTGTGCTTCTATTTAGCTTTGTATAAATGTATGAATGCGGAGTCTTGCCTATTAACGTATTAAATAAGCCTTAAAATCAATTAATGCCCCTCCTTAGTTTAACCTCTTTTTATCCGTATTTATTTTTAGAGTAACCCTTGGATTAAATTCCCAAATCACCAATTCAATTAATTATACCTTTCAATCCAAATGTAAATCTTCCACCTTTGAATTCTTATATTAAATGAATTTTATTCTAGGCAATATTTTTTACAAATGTTTACTGATTCCACATTTATAGGTTTCTTAAATTTTACTCCATCTAAATGTGACACATTTTTATTTCATTTCAAACCAATATATATATTCATTCCTATTCAATATATATATTCATTCCTATTCCTTTCATTTGGTTACTGCATTGAAATCTATTTATTAGCTAATACTACGTTACTATCATTAATTAAATTTTGGATTATATTCCAATTCCTATAACTAGGCCTTAAGTCACCATTTTACATAGTTTTAATTTAGCGTTTATTTAAATCTTCGTTTATCGTTTAGAATTTCTACTAAATTGAAATGCACAACTTATGAACTTTAACCAATTTAGTCCACCTAATAAATTTTTCAAATGTTTGTGTGTATGTAATCCAATTCAGTTATTGTTACATTAATACCATTAAACCAACAAATTAAGACTTATAACTACAACACAACTTTCAGTTATTTTCAAATCTATGTCATATAACCTTTTAAATCTCTACCTGTAATTACAGTTACTATCTAACTCCTACATTCATCCTTTTAAAATCCTAAGACTTTAATTTTATACTGGATTAAATTAGCAAACATATAAATTAAATTTATAAAAATATCATAAATTTATCAGGTCGTTACAATCTCCCCCACTCAAAACTTTTCGTCCCCGAAAAGGAAAAAAGAAGGGAGAAGGAAGAATAAACAGTACTTTTTATTTCAATTTTTAATTTATAAACAATATTTTCCTGGATTAATCCTCCTAAATGAAATATTCTTGTTTTATAATCATTATATCCTTTAATACTTGAGTTATTAAAGTTGGAAAAATATTTTTTTTTTTCAACAGCACACACCACATTCAACAAACAATCATTTAATCAAACAACAATTAGTTGTTCGGGTTCAAATTCTGAAGTTGTACGAATGAAGAATAACTATCAAGTACATCCGTTGCTCAACAGCCTTAGATGGACCAAAGATAGATTATTTGTTCATCCAACAACTCCACAATTCCTTACCCAACAAACATACATCAAATTCAAATCAACACCAAAATAGCTTATTATACATTTGTTTCATAATTCAGTGTTTTGATTTTCATTCCTTCATTTATGGAAGAATTTCTTTATTTCTTACAAGTTTTATTTTCCAATTATCCCAAAATTCATTTATATTTGTATTTCCTTTTTATTACTTAAGTTTTCTTTTTATCACTTAAGTTTATAAAATAAATTCTCATTAATAACAACAAATATTTTGAATCTCTTCACTTGTAAGATTTCTTTTAAACTTTAAATCTACTAACATTCATTCTTATAAGTGGAAGTTTTTATTTATCTATTAGCTATGGATTTCAGTCATTTCAATTTTCCTACTTTCCATTATATTAGAATAGGGGAGATAAAACATACTTAAGTGAATACTCATATAATAAATTCTTATTTTGAATTTCATGTTATACACTCAGGTTCCTATCATCTATTACTAATTCTTAACTTTATTTTCAATAAAGTTATAACCTAAGTTTATACCATTAAATTCTTGTTATAACCGTAATTTATTGAATACTTCATTATTCCTAAATCCCTACTTGTAAAATATTCAATTCTAGTTTCTTGTTTAACATTTCAACTTTTATATTTGGGTAAGTTATTTATGTTAAAGAAATGCAATTGAACCTTATACAAGTTAAATCTCCATTCTTTTAATTCATTGATTATTCACTAAGTCTTTACCAATATTCATAAGTTAAAATATTTATCTTCCTTTATCCTTAGCATTAATTCTCTTATTTCAATTAGGGGTTTCAATTCATTTATTACCTAACTTTTATTTCACTAAAATTTTCAATTAGTTAACGGAAAATTTTAGAATTAAATACCGAGTTGAATTTCCATTTATTTCAAAATAATAGATAAATAAGTTCTTACACTCAATATCTCAAATAGTTAGAACAATAAAAGAAATTTTTTATAAAATTTCAAAATAAATCTGCAGTAGAATTTACTACAGTGGTCTTTCCCTTTTGAAACTCGAAAATGAAAGTCGATGATGCGGCCGTCATCACCGAATTTATTTTTCCAGCGACAAAGAAGAAAGTACAAAATAAAAATTTTCCAAAATCTTCTTTAAACAGTTTTTTTTTTTCGAATTATGCTAAATATTTACATAAGAAAATACTTGTAAACCGAATCATTATATCTCATAAATTCTTTGAAAACGAATTCGGAAAAATCCCGGACTTAAGTTCTAAAATCTCCAAATTGGGTTTATTATGATTTCACCTAGCTTCAGTTATTATAAATATTTTATTTCCTAACACCCAATCTATAGCAACCAAAAAATATATATATATCTTTATAAAATATTTTTATATATGGAAAATATAATAGGCAAAATTATTTCATTCACCTATATTAAAAACAAATATTATGTCGGTCTGTCCTATTTAGTGTTTAGAAATCCCTATTGATGGCATAGCGTCCCATGCATCAACCAGAATTTATAAATACAAAGCGGAACAGATTAACACAATATTAAAATCTTTTATGAATACTAACAAATACGCTCTCTCATATATATACACTCAGCGACTCCCATAGGATATTACTACCCTATTAACAAAGAGTCAAACCCCACAAAGCCAAGGTTTATCGCTAAACCAAAGCTCTGATACCAGATGTAACATCCCGCCTTTTCGCACACTTTAAAACGACACAAGTACCAGTTCAAAAAAAAATGTAAAATAATTATACGATAATAATACAAGTTTTTAAAATTTCAGAAAATCTAGAAACACGTTTTGGGCTTAAGATTAATTTATGGAATTTTGACAATTAAAATAATATTTATTATTAAATAATTTATAATAGCCCATAATTAAATTAATTATTAAAAATAGGAAATCAAGTTGAAAAATTCTAAAAAAATTATGAAGGTATTTGAGACATATTTCGGGCTTAGGAAAAACTTCTAAAATTTTCTCAACTGAAATTGTATTTTAGTTAAATAATCAATTGCATTTCAAAAATAAATTAATTGAAAAATTAATAAATTAAGTTATAAAAGTTTGAAACTTTTTTAAAGGTTCCAGATGCATATCTAAGCCTTAAGAAAAGTTTCTAGAATTTTTTCAGCTGAAATTATATATTCTTAATTAAATAATTGATTGCAGGCCAAAAGTAGATTAACTTTTAAAAATAATAACTTAAGTTTAAAAAAATCTGAAAATTTCACTATAATCTTAGTACATGATGCCGCAAATATTAAAAGAATAAAATCGAAATTTTGGATCATTAATTATATTATTCACAATAAACAATTCACAAAATCATTAAATAATAATAAAATATGTATATACATATTTAATAAAATATTTTTATATTTTATGATTCATAATAGGTACAAATCATCATAATAAAATTTTCAATTAAATATATATGATATATAAACACATATACAATTATACATATCCATAATTTGCAGATCTATACACAATTAATATATACATATATAAACTAGAATTAAAACCTTTTTAAAAAAATTTAATTCAACAATAAATTAATAAATAAAATATTATAACAAGTACATAATCTATCTAATCGTAACAAACATATATACGCAAAAAAATCTCACCTTATCTAAACAATAAACAGATCTGAATACAAATAGAGGATTTGGCTGTAAATAAACTTTTATATGATAAACTTAAAATCAAAACAATGACAATAAATAGAAGTGCACCTCCTAATGAAGCCTTTGAGTCCATGTTGAATTTCTCTTTTAAGAACAATTCACAATCTATCAGGTTGCTAATCCAGAATTAGAGATCTTCTACTACAAATAAGTATTTCTAATTTTGAATTGGATTTGAGAATTTTAGAGATGATTTTAGAGGAAAGTTGCTACCATTAAAAATGAGGAAGAGGAAGAAGAAAATAGTGGCTCGAAAATGAATTAGCTTGTAGTTAGGCTTTTGAGATTGGCTTTTATATGGATAAAACAAGAGAGCAAACAATGATCTCAACCACACATTTCAAAACCTAATCACGCATGTTGTAGCCACCTCTTATCTTTCTTCAAACCAATTCCTATCCTCTCCAAATCTCATTGGCTGTGAGCCCATTTAACCCAAATTAAATATGTGCAATCATATATTTAACATATTTTGTTATTGATATCTCATATCGATCAATATGTTCATTACTTTTATAAACGTATGCAACAATTTTATTTCTCAAGTCACATTCAAAATTAATAATTAATATTTCATAAATATTAATTTATTTAATTCATTTATAACGATTATAAACTAATTAAATTGTTTGGTCTAAAGTGAATTCATCATTTCGATTGTGTTACTCTTGGGTATAAATTCGATCAGCGATTAACGTCGAACTATTCGAACGTTAACGTTCACACTTCACTTAGTAGGTGGTGTGATGTTGTGGCCAAATTATCGCTTACTCATTTTCAAAAATATCTCATTTTAATTTAATAAGCATTACCCAGTTGCGTAAATTATTTACACCAATTCTCGTCGTCAAAACTATATCACTTTGGACTTATTGAATTTGGTAATGGTCAAAATTCCAACATCATCCACATTCAACTCTATAATCTTAACACAAAATTCTTGGTTCAATAGTAACAATTATTAAGAACCGAACTACTTTGGCCAGAGATTTTGACTTTGGGTTGACTTGAGTTGACCGTGATACTAACCTCATATAATCGAGTGGGCGAATGCTCTCTTGAATACTTCCACTCGACCCAACTATATTCACTCGATGGACGTTATGCCATGATTCGACTATAATAAAAGCAAATCTTTCATATTGAAGATTCACGGTATTCTCAAGTTGAATGAACTATATAAATCAGTTGCATCGATATTTTCTGTTTGACCTTAGTTATATTGACCAACCGAAATCGATAGAATGAGTCGTTCCATAGTTGTCCAATAATTATTAGTATGTAACCCCTAGGTGCCCCAGAAGTCATAAGTAATACACTTTCCAACATTTGGAGAGCGTTACGTACTCTAGTCTCGATGGATACATCAATATCTAGCCTCGATGTATCTTGACTAGGAACATTTAAAATGATATATTTGTTTCATTGTGATAAATTACTCACGGTTACAACACTTTGTAACTACTATCACAAAACATACCATTTATGGATTTTCTATTATATGTACTTTTAATTGAATTAATTAATCAATATAACCACATTATGCCAAGTATATAATAGAAAGAAAACGCCTCTATTTCGAACAAGATTGATCAACGAGTTAAATATATGTAACAAATTACATAATTGCCCTCTAGGACATACCCCTAACTCTATCATTGCTATCTTTTGAATATATATATGGCTTATATACATATTGATCTCAAGAACAAGCGTATTTCAAACACATACATGGAAAATCAAATATCTTTCGAAGCCTATGCTTTTTAAAATTGTGTATGTTAAACACTTTATATGGCTAAAGCTTTTATATGTAATACTTTTATTAGAGAAACCATTTTTCAAAATTTTAATGATATATATAAATATATATGAAATTATATATTTAGAAATTTTGGATACTTTAGAAATCCTCGCCCATATATCCAACACTTCTAATTTTTAAAGCTTGTTATGCTTAACATTGACATATATACATATAGAGCTTTAACGTCATGCATTTTTGAGGCTTGTAATGCATACATTAAAGACATTCAGATGTTCAAAATTATAAACGTAATACTTTGTTGGTTCGAAACCTACTTTTATGCAACCGGTAATATGCGAAACCATACATTTTATGAAATTTTCTGCATTTTAAAATCCTTATATGCTCAAAAGTTGTAGCTTGTGATTTCAAGATGAGATTAAACAGTATATGAAATCAATTTTTTTGGAAACTTCTCACTTTCAAAATCTCTTTTACTCTAAATCGATGGATTTAAAATTCTTTATCATTGAATGAGCTATAAGTTTTCAAGATGCAATATTTTCTAAAATCAGCTGCACAATCATTTTTAAAGTTAAAAATATGGTTTTTCAAGATCTGAAAGATTTTTCTCTTACAACTGTGTTTTAAAGCCTGTACAGTTTAATGAAATCGAAGTCCCATACCTTGAGATAGATTGGTGGTGCAGGCTATGGGAGACTTTAAAACATGGGAGGCAATGATTACCTTCGACACTTATCGTTGGCTTCGGCGCTAATTGAAATTCAATGAATCTTGTAACGACCCGTAAATTTTAAAGATTTTTAATAATGTTATTAAGTAAAATTTTGCTTGAATTTAAAAAATAAAATTTAGCGATGAAAATTTAATATTTGGAATACATCTATTTAAACGTAGCAAATATCAAATTTTCATCAGAAAATATAGATGTTAGTTCTGTTGTGTAATTTTCAATTTCAATTTAAAATCAGTTAAATTGATGAAAATAAAATGTTTTTGAAATCAAAATATTTTTATATAATAAAAATGTAAGTCATTTTTTGAGTGAGACATCATAATTCGTTTCGTCAAGTTTGGACTTCTCTAGCCCTGTTTATCTTAATTTCAGCGTTTAGCTGCATTTTCGGTACCGAACATCGAATTTTGATTGGATGATCATATTACCGATATACGTGTACCATTCTCTTCATCCCATCTTGTAGATTCCAAAGTATATTCATTTGTGCAGTTCGGCATTCGGTACGCTGCAGAATCCACGAAACGATTAACCGTATCGATACCCGTTTTGAAACTTTTGGCCTCGATGTGTCCTTTCGTTTGTCTATCAGGTAAAGCTAATGGATGCTAGCCATAAATATTTACTGAATTCAACACTTGACTTTCAACATTCCCCCGGTTGCTTTATTATTTCTAGTGTGCTTCCCCTACCATTCATTCTCTTTACTATTGTCTCTCTGTCCATTTCTGTGTATGTTAGAGAAAGTAAAAGAAGAATAAAATAATATCAGGGCATGCATTCTTGTGGTTGTGACCTGCTCATTCTCTTCCCATATATTATTTCCCCCCTCTCCATCACATTGCCATAACCGATCACCATGCCTCCCTCCAAACGCCATGAGCCCATTTATCTGCAACTATACATCACTGCACGTGTAGCCACTACCACGCCACACATCATTTCACAACCGATTGCACCTCCGCCTTCCAGATCCCCCTTCATCCCTCCGAGTAACCCCTAGCCAAGCACAATAGATCGACAGCCACCCCGAACTCGAGCAGCTTCCAGCCGCGTCTCTCCACAACGCAACTGTCACCGGCCATCTTTCCTTCAAACATAAACCGCCGCTCACAAAACCACCCCCCATCTCCTTGCCAACCACCCTAACACCAATCTTCCACCGTTCGCCGCCAACCGAGCATGCAAACCCACATCAAATCCCATGGCCAAGCAAGCCTAACCCAGTTGCCTCCTCTCTGACCATAGCCTCGCTACTCAGCAGCTCCAACCCGACCACCAGTCCACCAAAACGCGCCAGCATCTCAGGTTCGACTTTCGCAGCCTACCACAGCCTCTTTGCTGTGCTACCAAGCACTTTCCTATCACCTTTCGCCTGGCCTTCGAACCAACACACCCCTCTCACCACCACAGAGTAGCCGATAACTCCCATGTCCCCTTGCCTTTCCCGAACGTAGCACTCTGGCCAGTAACCCCTGTGCTCCGCCTGCCATTACCGTGTGCCACCTGCATCTCTCTCATAGAAGCATTGCTTTGCAGGTTTTGTTCTCAGTTTATTTTGAAGACAAAGGGACTAGGATATATATATATATATATATATATTGTTTTGGTTCATCAAATTCAAGTTTCGAGCTCCTACCCACTTGTCGCAGCTATCTTTCCTTGATTGTCGCTGCCTGATTTGTCGAGCAGCCTTCTCTTCTTTAAAAAAACAAAGGTATATATATTATATATTTTGTAATATGTTCGATTCTCTCATTAAAGCTGGTTTTGCTTTGTTTATCTGTTGTCCTGGCCAGTGTCGCAGCAGTCTTGTAGCTTGTGGCTATCTCGATAGCTTGTGTTCGTATCCGTGCTCGTGCCCATATTTCTTTCTTCGCCATCATTGTTTCATAGGCATGAAAGGCGAGCAATCACTCAAGATTAACATTCTTATATTTAGTAGATTCAATTCGCATGAAATGATAATTGAAATTTGTTGTTAAATTGGAATTGTTAGTTATTTAATTTCTATATATGGTATGTCATTATCTGTAACTGTTTACCTATGACATATGACACCATAACCTGTTGTATATATTATATTTAGTTTTTTTACTGATGATACATGTTTGATGTTGATATGTTATATTATTATCATATTTGTCCACACTCTGCAAGTTCCCTGTTAGTTTAGAATTCCCTATGGGTTGTAATGGTACATACCCGAACGATCTTATAGATTAAGAGAAAATCGTTATGGGTTGAAATGATAAATCCAAGCGATTTTCATTTGATTGCGAAATTTTGGGATTGCGGGTTGAAATGATATATATCCATCAGAATTTAGATAGTGGATTGAAATGATAAATATCCGTATCACTTTACCATAGGATAGAAAATTATATACGGACACCGTTGGTCTATTTTTGAAAAACCAAAGTTTTGAAAGAAAATATATGGGTTTTATTAAATATCGATTTTAAAATATGATATATATATATATGTGTAAAAATTTAGATTTTAGAATTATATGTTTTGGAAATTTTAATTTTATAAATTAAGTTTTAAATGTACATTATAAAAAATTTCTTATAACTTTATTGTTTTTATATAAAATAAGATTTGAAATTGATTTAATAATAATAAGTTTTAATCTGATAATCACTAATGTAATAAAATTTATTAAGAATTTAATTTAACTAATAATATATAATATGTTAAGTATTTATTTAATTTTATACTAATATTTTAAAATAGATTTTTGTAATATCTTTAAGTAAATAGAGGTTGGAAAGGTAAGTTAAATAAGAATTGATTGGTAATTTATTTTGTTAAGAATTGAATATAATTAAGAATCGATTTATAATTGAATTTAAATAAAATTTGAATTGAAACCTATTAATTTGAGATTTTGAAAGGTATGATTTATAACTCGATTTGATAAAAAGGGATTAAATAAATATTTTCAACTTTAAATAAAATTGAAAAATTGAATATGTAATATTTTCGTAATATGAGATTTTATTTAAATGTCATTAAAGATGATTAAGTAAATATTTTGAAATCTTAAATAGGATTAAAGTTGAGTTTTGAATATAAATGAAATTTATCAAATTGAGTCATTGTAAATTCCTTTGAATATTTAAAATTGTGAAACCTACTGAATTGGAAATGGTTTGATTGTAGTTCAAAACCTAGATTTTTGAATCGATATAGAATAAAATGTTTTATTGAGAATTAGAATTAAATTTGAAATTGTTGAGCTGAGACTAATTTAAATTGAATTTTGGGACTTAAGTTGATTTGAATTGATTTGTGAAATTGAAAGAAATAATTTTATACATAAACTATTTTAATATATAAACTATTTTAAATCCATAACCTATTTTAAATATAAACTATTTTAATTTATTATTATTTTAACATATATACTATTTTCAATATTTAAACTGTTTAAGTTGGAAAGTGTTATGATTTCAAAGGTGAATATGATTTCGAAAGAGATATGATTCCGAAATGAATACAACATTTTGATATGAGGTATAAACTATTTGAAATATAAAATGACCATGGTGTGAAATAAGCGTTTGGTTGTTAAAGAGACCATGATCGGATATTGTCATACTCTCTGCTTATACTGAAAACCACTTCAACAAATGTATGCGTGATGGGGATTCCAGAACGAAGTAGGATGGTTTGGCGACGATTCTGTATGAGGGATTAACGTAGCCCTGATTCCCGTGAGTCGGCTTGATGTGGCTAAAACAGGAGCCACGCCGAGATAAGTGGGGTTGCTCCCCCTATCGGGCACATTTCTTCGATACCATTCTATTACCTTGTGATTTGATTGGGTGCACCTTTGATTTAGGAGTGTGTCTCGAGGTGGACAGTAGTAGCTGCTATGCGTTACCACCAGTCCGGATCTGCAATACGGTAGAATCCTACCTGTGCATTGCCTCGAGTACCTTATCACATGCCTTATCACGCCTTCTACGAGTTTGTTTTGTACCATACCTATAGAGTGCCCTCTGAGTAAACCACCAGTTTGGTGGAGCTACCGGTACTGTATAGACTACGGGAATATATAAAATGTGTTAAGGAGTATATGGGTAACGCCTTAATGCAATTTTAATACTTACTGATGGACATATTATAATAGTACATGTTACTACATATTAGATAGTTCCATGGATCCTTAGAGGATGAAAATCCCAAACATCCTTTAAGTTATATTGTATTTCACTTGGACATTTCATTTGAGTTGATTTACTAGTGTAAGAATGTTAATCCTGACTCGAGTGTTTTGTGTTTTGCTTTATGCTCGGGTCAGACTGAGTGTCACAACATCTGAGACTCGTCTTTGGAGTTTGGAGCTTTGTGTGACGCCCCACCTCTATGCCCACTCTAGCCAAGGATACTACGGTGTAATGCCGTCAACTAGCACGGAGAATAAGGCTGTTGAGGAGCGACCATCCGTGTAATTGCTTTGTGCAAGCAACAACATGTCAGATAGTACAAGGAAGTCCGACATACCGATACAAACTCAAAGCTACTACACAGTGGTTATATATATTCTTCGGAAACAAACATAGAAATAAACATAACACAAGTCAGTCACAGATACCCATATCACAAAGGCGGAAAAAGAAATGAATATAACACATGAAAGTGTACATCAGAGTAGTGGTCTAACAAGATCCACACGATCACAGAAGAATAGCTACAAGTGCTACACAAAAGAATATGGATACATCAATGAGTCTATATCTCAAATGTATACAACAAAAACTACTAATCTAAGCAGTTAGCCAAAATTCAGGGTGATAATCTCAGAAGTGAAGTCAAGCAGAAGCACCTGTAACATCTCGGTCTGACCCGAGTATTATTTATAAGAAAATAATAAACGGATCAGTCTAGCTATAAATATCAGATAAAATGATGTAGAATAAGAGATATGACATAACATATGATAACCATAAAGCCAAACTATGATAAGTATGAAATTGAAAATCAACAAGAGATTAATCAATATCACCAGAATCTTCTCAAAGATCAAAAAGAATGTCATACTCGATATCTTCATTCACAAAAAGTTAATGACACACAAATTCACCAATGCACAAATATTGATAACACATATCAATGAAAATCATGAAAATTGGTGAAACACAAATTCTAGAAATCATCAATGAAAATCCAGAAATCACAAAAAGGGGGAGGCCTATCACAAAACGGGAGCATGAAAACTCACCAACACGTGTATCACAAATGGAACGCTATTCCATGGTTGCTAACCATTAATTTGAGCCGAAGCTCCACAAAACGGCCCGAAGACCATGGGTCACTACCCCACCAAATTTGAGCCAAAGCTCCACAGAAACGGGGTTTAGTCTTCCTCGTAGACAAAGAGACATCGCACATTTCCTAGTCTAAATCACAAAAATGATCATCAACGATCATCAAGAAGTGTCAATTACAGTAAGCTAGTAAATATAAAAGCTTAGCTTCATGTCCCATAACCACTAGCTTATCTTAAATATTTACGAACAAATTGTAGATTTCCACTAGAAAATTGTCATAAGAGATTCAATCGAACAAGTCCAAGAATTAACCGACGAAGTAAACGCAAGCGTTTCATACCAATTGTTTTACGAAGCCGTTTAATTAGATTTCTCGTACGAGTGAAGTAAAGGTTTGAATATTTTAAAATGACAAATCACAAAAATGATCGTAGAAACGATCAATCACAAAATTTCACACACGAAGACGCGAATGAAATCCAAAGAATTCGATTCCAAATTCATCAAAGTGGGAATACCCTAGCGACTCAACACGGCGTGATCTAGCAGCTGAGCGACCTAAGTTGTAGCGGCAAAAGTGCAGGGGCGAGCGACTTAAGGAAGTGGTGCGATCTAATGGTGCGAACGACCTAAGGAATGGCGCGACCCAAGGCGTGGCGCGACCTAACAGTGCACATGTGTGCGACCCAAGGCATGGGCGACCTAACAGTGCACATGCCGAGTGACTTAAGGAGGTCAGCGACCTAAGGTATAAGGAGGCCGAGCGACTTAGTGGGCGAGCGACCTAATCGTTCGCGGCTTAATGAGTAAACATGCGGCCTAGTTGTGCGACCCAAGGGGTATGCGACCTAAGGAGTGCGCGACCTAGCATGGCACAACCTAAGGAGTAGAAGAAGACCGAGTGACCTAAGGAGGAACGACCTAACTTGTCGCAACCTAAGGAGAAGGCGAGCTAGCTGTAGGCCGAGGGAATGGTGCAAGCCGAATGACATAAAGGGAAGAAGGACGAGCGACCTGGGTGCATGCGACCTAACCATGTTCGAGTGACCTAAGGAAATAAAGAGAGCCGAGCGACCTAGCGACTTATGGGTTACAACCTATGTTGGTGCGACCTAACTGTAGGCCAAAAATCTTGCATGTGCGGGCCGAGTGACCTAAGGGTTTTGAAGGTCAAAACTCACTCAATTTGCAACCGATCGAGCACGAACGCTAGGGGATTACGCCTATCGGCTACCTGGTCCTATTGGCTCCTCGATTCATCACCAAAAACGTGTTCAAACATCAAAGATTGGATTTTTAAAGATTTGAACCCAAAACACTAAAAATTGGGATTTTCACCAATTCAATCCAAATCAATAGCAAATGCACAAGAATAAGTGTTAGGAATTCATACCTAACAATCAAATATAGTTATAGACCAAGATGTGAGATAAAAATCTCACCTTAACACAAAATCAATGAAGGAGAAGCCTAAAAGAAAAGGAGGAATCAACCACGCTTGAATCTCTACACAAGAAGCTTGAATCAATGGCTTCTCTTTGAATTTGGAGTTGGATGATGAATTCGCAAATGAACTAGGGCTTGGAGTTTTAATTTTCCATTCCTTCCTCCATTTTTGATGAAGCTTGAGTGTAAGGAAATGAAAGTAAAGTTATGAAGAGAATGGGGTTGAGTTAGAATTAATAGTTTAGGCAAATGGGCTAAACCAAACCCAAAACCCAAAGTGAAAAAGTAACAAAATTCCACTAGCTCCAAACATATCAAAGTTTACACTCAAAAAGATCACAAACGGTGTTTTGAACTCAATGGAAGTGGTTCCGAGTCCTAATTCGACCGTATGCAAAAAGTAACTTTTCGGACTAAAATCCAACTGACGATAAAATATTTAAATAAAATATTTAAATATTCAAATCGTAAAATATGCGGGTTGTTACATACTCCCCTCCTTAAAGAAATTGTGTCCTCGCAATATTTAAGAAGAAAATACAAGGTAACAACCATGAAAGCATATCAACACAAAAGGAATTTGAAATAAGAAATTCACCTCGAAGAGCACGGGAAAGTAAGTCCGGATGTGTTCGCTCGATGAACTCTCTAGATTCCCAAGATCAATCCTTAGGATTTGTGGACCATTGGACTTTAACAAGCGGAACATCTTTATTTCGAAGACGCTTGACCTCCGAAGCAATAATGCGAATAGGATGTTGCTCATAAGTTAAATTAGGTGAAACTTCAATTTCTTCCACAACACCGGGCTCAAGAATAGAATCGGAATCTCGAAGACATTTCCGCAATTGAGAAACGTGAAACACGTCATGAATAGCAGAAAACTGAGCCAGTAATAAAAGGCGATAAGCCACGGGATCAATACGTAGGTGATGGGAAATGGACCAATATATCGAGGTGCCAACTTTCCCGATCGACTGAAACGTACCACACCCTATGTAGGTGAAACACGAATAAACACAAGATCTCCCACAGAAAATTCTAATTTCCTTCTCTGGTTATCGGCATAGGGTCTTTGCCTACTCTGGGCCTCTTTCATCCTATGACGAATAAGGTCAATCTTTTCGGTGGAATCACGAATAAAATCTGGACCTAAAACCAGCCTCTCACATGCCTCAAGCCAACAAGAAGGAGATCGGCATGGTCTTCTATAGAGTGCCTCGAAAGGTGCCATACCAATACTAGACTGGAAGCTATTATTATAGGAAAACTCAACAAGAGAAATATGATCTTCCCAACTTCCACCAAAATCAAGAACACATGCACGAAGAAGATCTTCAAGCGTTTGATTCACAAGCTCAGTTTGTCCATCGGACTGAGGATGATAAGTGGTGCTAAAATTAAGTTTTGTTCCCAAAGCTTTTTGAAGACTCTTCCAAAATCCACTAGTAAACAATGGATCACGATCACTAACAATAGAAGTAGGAACTCCATGTAATTTAACAATTTCTTTAACAAAGAGTTTAGCCAAAAGAGGTACAGTTCGATTGGACCGAACGGGAATAAAATGGACGGATTTAGTAAGTCTATCAACTATCACCCATAGGATATCATGGCCCGAACGAGAACGGGGAAGTCCGTCTATAAAATCCATGGAAATTTGATCCCACTTCCAAATTGGAATTTCTAAAGGTTGCAATAACCCACCGGGCCTTTGATGTTCGGCTTTGACAAGTTGGCAAGTCATGCAACACTTAACATAGTTAGCAATATCAGATTTCATTCCCTCCCAATAATAAAGTCGCTTCATATCCGCATACATTTTACTACTACCGGGATGAATGGTAAATTTAGAACGATGAGAATCTTCTAAAATGTCTTTACGAAGATTACTAATATTTGGCACGATAAGTCTACCAAATTTTCGAATACCGCCACAAGAATCAATACCAAAGTCTTTCAAACCTTCAATATCAATTTTATCCCTAAAATTTTTGCCAAGAAGAGCCAATTCGGGATCTAGCTTTTGAGCTTCAAGAATGCGGTCTAAAAGAGAAGGATGAGCCTCAAGGCTACATAAAGCAAGAGATGAACATAAATCGAAAACACAATCTCGAATCTCACAAGTAGATAGAATTCCGAGATCATTCCATTCAGATATCATCATAGAAATAACCGCTTGTTGCTTACGACTAAGTGCATGGGCAACAAGATTTCCCTTTCCGGGGGTATAAAGAATATCAAGATCATAAGCTTCAAGAAATTCGAGCCAACGTTGTTGACGCAAATTTAGTTCCTTCTGAGAAAATATATACTTCAAAGATTTATGATCGATATAGAGAACAAATTTCTCTCCCAAAAGATAATGATGTCAAATACGAAGGCGAAAACAATAGCCGTGAGCTCTAAATCATGAGTGGCATATCTAGTCTCGGCTGGCTTTAATTGCCTAGAAGCATAAGAAATAACGCGTTCTCTTCGCATAAGAACGACACCAAACCAACGCGACTAGCATCGGTATAAACAATAAAATCTTGATTCCCCACGGGAATAACAAGAATAGGAGCATCAGAAAGGAGTTCTTTTAATTTCTGGAAAGAAGCTTCACATTTGTCCGACCAAATGTATTTAACTCCCTTCTTTGTCAAACTAGTAAGAGGCATGGAAATTTTTGAAAAGTCCTTTATGAAATGACGGTAATAACCCTCCAATCCAAGGAAGCTACGGATCTCCTTCACACTCTCCGGTCTCTTTCAATTTTGGATCGCTTCAATCTTTGAAGGATCCATGGAAATTCCAGATTCAGAAATAATATGACCAAGAAACTTCACACGAGATTGCCAAAAGTGGCATTTAGAAAATTTCACTTTTAGTTGATTGCTCCTAAGATTTTCCAACACAATCCGAAGATGGTTTTCCATGCTTCTCCTCGGTTTTAGAATACACAAGGATATCATCAATAAAGATGAGAACAAACCGATCGAGGAAGTCTTTGAAAACACTATTCATAAGGTCAACGAAATAAGCCGGGGCATTTGTTAAACCAAATGGCATAACAAACCATTCATAAGATCCATAACGAGTACGGAAAGATGTCAAAGGAATACTATCCTCTGCAATACGAAGCTGATGAAAACCGGTAGCTAAGTCTAATTGTGAAAAGAATCTAGCACCACTAAGTTGATCGAATATATCATCAATCCGAGGTAAAGGATATTTATTCTTGATAGTAAGATCATTAAGCTTGCGGTAGTCAATGCAAAGCCTAAGTGTACCGTCGGATTTCTTCACGAAAATATCTGAAGCTCCCCAAGACGAGGAATTAGAGCGAATAAACTGCTTCGTCCCTAATTCGGATATTTTTTTGCGCATCTCCTTATTTTCCTTATTGGACATGCGATAGGGAGGACGAGTGATAGGTTGAGCTCCAGGGATGAGATTAATTTTGAACTCAATTGCTCGCTTAGGTGGTAATCCTAAAACGGGCTCAAATATGTCGGAAAATTCACGAACAACGTGAATAAGAGAGATAATATCTTCCTCATCATCATTATCGTCATCATGAGGATTTAAAGAATATAAAGATGCAACCAAGCTGGAATCCGAATCTTTAAGATCAATAGAAATTTGCTTAACAGATTGAGGATGTCGAAGATGAATAGTCCGCTCAGGACATAGGATTTGGGCTTCATAACGGTTAAGCCAATCCATACCCAAAATCATTCCAAAGCCTAAGTAGCGCATAACATGCAAATCGGCTCGGAAAGAAAAATCACACAAAACAATCTCGACATCTTTACACAATAAACTGATTGTTGCGGATCCACCAACCGGATTCGCAATTCTCAAAGAAGTCATTAAACACAAAACATCCAAAGAAAAAGTATCAACAAGTTCTTTTGATATAAAAGAATGGGACGCACCCGTATCAAAAAGAACTCGAATAGGATGATCACGAAATGAAATAATGCCATCAAGGATAGAATGAGAAATACCTTTACCACGAGATGTGTTGCCTGGGGCTTGAGCAACATTAAGATTTACCTCCTTCTTGTTTTGAAGTTTGGGACAAGAAGATAAATAATGATCTGGGCTTTTGCAATAGCGACAAATACGAGGCTTTGAACACTTGTTTGCATAATGGTCCTTAGAACCACAATTGTAGCATTGCCCACTACTAGATGTAGAAGTCCTAGCTGCCGGAGAGGCTTGCTTCCCTTTCTTATTGGGATAAGGACCTTTGAACTTATTAGGCCTTTTCTTGTTGTTGAAGTTTGGTTTGGCACCCACAACTACAACATCACTCTCTCTATCTGCCTCTTCAAGTCAAAGAGCGATATCAATGAGTTGATCAAAAGAAACTTCTAATTTTAGATGTAATGGCTTCTTGAGATTTTTATTCAAGCCATAGACAAATCTTTGGTTCTCCTTCAATGCGGTGTTTATATATTCGACCCCGTATTTAGAAAGTGACTCGAATGATGTGACATAGTCTGTCACGGAAGATTCACCTTGAAAAAGGTCAATGAAACGGCGAGCCAAAGTCACCTTCTCAGCTTCTGGCATAAATTTTAATTCGAAGCGCTCACGGAATTTCTTCCAAGTAAGATCCGATTCATTTATTTCAGAAATCAAAAGCTCATACCAATCTAATGCTCTTTCTTGGAGCATACTAGAGGCCATGTGACGACCCGGAAATTTCGAGCATTTAAAATCGGAATATTTGATTGATTTTAAATATTTAAGAGTTTAATTTTAACTTGAACTACGGATATCATAATTTATTTGATAATTGAATTATTAAATTTAAATAAGTGAAGTTGGATAAATTGTTGAACCTGGAGTTTTAAGCCTATTAAAAATAATTTGAAGGCTTATAAAATTTGCATTGATAATACTGAAGAGAAAAGAAGTGTTGAAATCAAATTTAAGGATGGTTTGTTAAGTTTTGTAATTTTATTATCGTTTAAATTGAATTTAAAAATAGCTTTCGAGGCGCAGTCTCAGAATTCAACGAAACCGGTTCCAGTGGATCCATAATATTGAATTAGTGTCGGGTTTCAATTTTCGTAGTTTTTGGGTTTGTTGTGTGAGCGTAAGAGATAAAAAAGCCTAGACGATAATTATCGATTTAATTTAAATATCTCTATCTGAAAGAAATTCAAATCACAACCGAAATAATTTCACATCAGAATTTTTAAAGCTTTCATTCTGTGGTCACTGTAGAAAATCGTCTCGGGCACGCTAATATTTTCAACGGGCAGAAATTAAATTATGATTTCCTTTTGTCTTCTAAAGCACGACATCCCTCAGCCTTAATTAACATACCTTTTCCCTTTTCCTTTGCAAACCAAACGAGATTCAAAATCAAAAAAAATGGCCGCATGCGAATTAAATTCGAAACCCAGATAGATCGTTCGAGGCCGAATTCGAAAATTTATTTGGAACCCATTTTCTTCTCCTCGGTTACGAATTCGAACCGAATTTTCTTCAAAAACAAAAAGGGGGAAAGGGCGATTCGAGGCTAGCGAGCTAGTTTTGCGTGGCGAGTGTGTTGCGGCGCAAGAGGGAGGCGAGCTCGCGTTGACGTTTCGGTTAGGGTGGAGTTTGTTTTGGAAGTGGCGGTCGCGACGTTAGGTCGAGCTCGCGCCTGCCATTTGAAATCGCGTGCAAGCACATGGATCGAAGGAATATAGAACGCGATTCATTCGCCCAGTTCAAGTTCACGGTGGACTGCAGCACAGTGGAGGGGTCGATCGCTAGTATCGCTAGGCGTGGGTTTCGCGGCGTTCGAGAGGATGTGTGACAACCGCCCATGACTCCCGCACTAAACAAGGGAATGGTGCGCTGAAAGGCGTGCCAGGCAGCCATGGACGATAGCCAGGGTAAGATAAAACAGAAACTCTATCGTACAACTCACAGCGCATGGACAAAATACAATAGAGAAATATATGTATATAGTGAAGCTCATAACAGAACATCATCACATAGACTTCATAAAGGTTTGATACAAACATTTGAAAAATCAATACATCAAGCCTCACTACATAACACTCAAAACATATACAAGCAGCGGAATATCCAGTACATATAGTAAGAAAACTAATATGCTAGCCTCCAGCTCATCTTCGTCATCAACAGCGTTGGTAGCCAAGAACAGTACCTGTCACCTGCTACCTAGTCTGCCCATCCCAATATGGATGAACAGCCCAAGGTAATAAGAGTTGAACATAAAACCTTAAGTCAGACAACAGTCTTAGTGAGCAGTAAATTAACTATCAAACATACCAAAAGAGCATAAAGGATAAAAGGAATAGGAACTCAACCATCCCACTCCACCTCATTCCACAGTGATAGCCCCCAGACCCACTAAGCATAAACAAGCATAGCAAAGCAGAAAATTTAAGTAAAGTAATTATCACTCGAGTCAAGGTCGATGATTTCCAAATACAAACCCACAAGGCCTAAACCAAGATCAGATAAGCACCCAGAAAACACCGCTCTTGAGACTGAATGATGGTACAATCAAACATCCATGACTCTGGCTATCACTGTTAACATTGCCTCGATATCACCGTTAATTGAATGACCGGCACCTTCTTTCAACCGTCCGTCAAGGGTTAATGGCAACCCCAGTTCTAGACATAACTCCGCACGTCATCATGACCCGTGCCTAGGACTATCGCATCTGCCCAGAGTACTAACACGTCATCATGACCCGTGTCTGGAACGTCATCGTGACCCGTTCCAACGTACTCTTGCTTTGAGCATGCTAGAACCTTCAATAACGATAAGATCCAAGCCTCCTAGTCATCCTCCTCGACGACTATTCTCACACTGGCCCAAGCGCCTCTCGAGCCCACCATTATCAACCAACCCGGACCGCATCACCGAGTTATCAACATACTTGGGATGATCCCGTCTGGATTAAACCAAGGCTTTCACACATCATGCTTTGCTTCAACGCATCATAGCAAAGT
This sequence comes from Allium cepa, assembly GCA_030765085.1. Classification (NCBI taxonomy): domain Eukaryota; kingdom Viridiplantae; phylum Streptophyta; class Magnoliopsida; order Asparagales; family Amaryllidaceae; genus Allium; species Allium cepa. The sequence continues at coordinate 947,521,904 of CM060934.1, read as the reverse complement.
CCCATCTCACATCATGGTTTGCCTCATCGCATCATGGCAAAGTCCATCATCATCGAATCTATCCATATGAGCTTCCACATCCGCTTCATATGCCACAAGCAGCTTTCACCATTCAAGAGCCTTTCCACTTAGCTTTTGAATCATCTTCGACCAACTTGTTCAAATCAACTATTAGCTAATTTGAAACAATCAAATCAATCATAAATCAATCATTAATCCAAGCAATCAAACATTCAACAAGATCTAATAAGCAATTACAACAATAATGGCAATTTGGTAATTAAAGTGTCCAAATCTAACAAGTATGAATCATAGGCAAATGTCTCTATAACTTGATGAATGAACTTGCATAAGTGAACATGTAGTAAAATAGATATCAAAACTTCATAGGTGATAGGTCTACATGCAGACTTAAGGAAAATGCAAGAAATCACTATCTTTAACACATAAACAAGCCACCAATCCAATATACTCCCTTGGGTCCGTGTGAGAGATAACTACCACTCACCGAATCACCTAAACACCTCAAAAACAACCAACTTCATATCTGAACAGCAAAGATCTAAGCTTGATCCGGCAAAATCTCACTTCAATCGATGAAATCTCTCTTTGTTGGATGAAGATCTTCAACTTTGGCTCTTGGATCTTCGATTTGATCTTCAATTTAGATGGAAGGAATCACTAGATTAGAGTGGAGAAAAGAAGTGAAGAAGTGTTGTAGTCGAGCTCTCAAAATGGCAGCACTTCGTCGCTTCAAAATCCGGTGCCAAAAAGTGAGCCAAACCCCTCTATTTATAGGCTGAAATCCTTAGGTCGCCGCCCCCCCTTAGGTCGTCCACGACCTAACTAAGTCGTCGCCGACCTAACGACCTAAGACTAAGCACTAATGCACGACCCAACTGCCTAACGACCTAAAACATGCGGCATAGCGACTTAACCCAGACACAACCCACGACTTATCTACACTGCCGTGTTTCCTAAGTCTTAAGCCGTATGGTCGACTCAACGACCTAACCCGCACGACTCAACATGTTCGCGACCTAACTCGGACGCGAGTTACGACCTAGCGACCTAACTACAACACATACCAACCACTAGGTCGTTACTTCCTATAGGTCGGTGACGACTCATCTCCTTAACCCGCTAACTACCTTAAGCCGGCAAACACCTTAAGTCGGCTAATCCCCTAAGCCATTAACCTACTGAGTCGCTAGCCACTGTAGGTCGTCCAAATCCTTAGACCGCTCAACCCCTAAGTCGTTAACTTACTCTAACCCGTTAGCTACCTTAAGTCGCTCCATACTTTAACTCGTTAACGACCTAACATTCTTAAGTCGTAACTCCTATAGGTCGCTCCTCTCGACCTAACTCTCACACGACATAAGCTTCACACGAGCTAACCCTTAGCTCGTCCACGACTTAAGCACCACCCGAGTTAACTTCCATACGACTCAACTCTAAACGGCTTAACAACATCAACGACTTAATGTTGACAGTTTTACGATCTATCGACACGTAAAATATGGGTCGTTACATTCTCTCCCCCTTAGGAATTTCGCCCCCGAAATTCCAAACAACCAAGAGCCATCAAAATTATTCTGCATGCCTACCATCCAAAGCAATCAACAAACCATGCATCCAATTATTAGCCTAGCATGCAGAATTCTAAGACTTAGAACAAGCTACAAATTCGTGAGATGTCACGACACCTTAGGGCCATACCTCGAAGAGTTCAGGATGAGCTGCCTTCATCCTCTCTTCCTCCTCCCACGTACAGTCGTCAACATCATCACTCCATTGTATCTTGAGCAATGTAATCGCCTTCCTCCTAAGCTGTTTCGTGTCGGTTTCAACAACACGAAGCGGCTTACGAGGTCTCGTAACAACTGGATCAACCTCTAAATCTTCACAGCTATCAGCAGAAACTACCGTATTCGAGTCGTGCACATACTTCCGTAGATAAGATACATGAAAAACGTTGTGCACACCCGCCATCTTTTCCGGTAACTCCAATCTATAAGCGAGCTTTCCAATTCGCTCGGTAATCGGGAATGGTCCAACAAATCTCGGAGTCAATTTTCCTTTCTTCCCGAATCTAAAAACATTCTTTAGTGGAGAAATCTTCACAAAAACCATATTACCTACGTCGAATTCCAAATCCTTACGACGATTATCGGCATAACTTTTCTGACGATCTTGGGTTGCCTTCATTCGTTGCCGAATGATCTCTATATAATCCGTAGTATGTCGAATCATCTCTGGCCCAAGCATCAACTTTTCTCCAGTTTCCAACCAACATGTCGGAGAGTTACACGGTCTTCCATACAGTGCTTCATACGGTGCCATACCAATACTTGACTGGTAGCTGTTATTATACGCAAATTCCACAAAATGAAGATGATCTTCCCATGATCCCCCGAAGTCCAAAACACATGCTCTGAGAAGATCTTCCAAAACTCGGTTGACTCTCTCGGTCTGACCATCTGTTTGGGGGTGATAAGCTGTACTCAAACACAACTCGGTTCCCAAAACTTCCTGGAAGCTCTTCCAAAATCCACTAGTGAATAATGGGTCTCGATCGCTCACTATACTCTTCGGAATACCATGGAATCGAACTATCCACTTAACATACAACTCGGCCAACTTCGATGCAGTCCTAGTTGATCGAACAGGAATGAATCTTGCACTCTTAGTCAAACGATCTACAATGACCCAAATCCCTTCATTCCCTGCCCTGGTTCTAGGTAGACCATCATAAAATCCATCGATATATGCTCCCACTTCCATGTAGGAACCTCTAATGGCTGAAGCAATCCACTGGGTTTCTTCTGCTCGGCTTTCACCAACTGGCAGTTCATACACTTGGAAATAAAATTTCCAACATCCTTCTTCATACCTTCCCAGTAGTAAGCCCTTTTCATATCCCGATACATCTTATTTCCACCTGGATGAATTGTCAACTTCGAGTGATGACTTTTCCTCAGAACTTCATCTCTCAATCCATCTATATCGGGAACAACTAGTCGTCCTTATTTCCGAAGCCAACCCTCTCGATCGACTTCAAATCCTTTATCCTTTTCTGGATTCAATCCAGATTCCAAATCGCGGATAATCTTGACAATCTTATCGTCTCGCTTTTGGCTCTCTCCAATTCTCTGCATAAGTGTAGGTCTTATCGATAAGTTTGCCAACATCTCAGGTTCCAATTCACATCTAGGCCTGAAGTCAAATCCAGCCAAATACTCAAGGCTCTTCCATTCCGAAAACATGGCTCCCAATCCTGCATGTCTTCGACTTAACGCATCCGCTACTGCGTTTCCTTTTCCCGGAGTATAAGCTATACCAAAATCATATGATGCTAAGAACTCTAGCCACCGTTGCTGTCGAAGATTCAAATCCTTTTGGGAGAACAGATACTTCAACGACTTATGATCCGTAAACAACTCGAATCGAACTCCCAATAGATAATGTCTCCACATCTTCAGAGCAAAAACAATCGCCGCCAACTCCAAATCATGAGTCGGGTAATTCCTTTCATGCGGCTTCAGTTGTCGACTTGCATACGCAACAACTTTATCCTTTTGCATTAGCACTGCTCCAAGTCCAGTACCACATGCATCGGTGTAAACCACCATCTCATCATTTCCACTTGGAATAGTCAAAACAGGAGCACTTGTCAGTCGCTCTTTCAGGATTACGAAAGCTTGCTCACACTTATCATTCCATATGAATACCTGATTCTTTTTCGTCAATCCTGTTAACGGTGCAGCTATCTTGGAAAAGTCTTTGATAAACCGACGATAATATCCTGCTAATCCAAGGAAACTTCTCACATCAGATGCATTCTTAGGTCTAATCCAATCCTGCATCGCTGCCACCTTAGCGGGATCAACCGCTATTCCATTTCCAGAAATAACATGGCCTAAGAACCTCACTTCACTCTTCCAGAAGTGACACTTCGAAAACTTAGCCTTTAGCTAATGTTTCCGCAAGATTTCCAAAACAATACGCAAGTGTGTCTTGTGCTCTTCCTCAGTTCTGGAATAAATCAGAATATCATCCACGAACACAAGTACAAACTTGTTCAACTGATCTCTGAACACTCTATTCATAAGATCCACAAAATATGTTGGTGCGTTAGTCAATCCAAACGGCATTACCAGCCACTCATAAAAACCGGATGGTGTCCTAAAAGCAGTCTTCGGCACACTATCCTTAGCCACCCTCAACTGGTGAAATCCCGTTGCCAAATCCATCTGAGAAAACACCTTAGCTTCGTGAAGCTGATCAAACAAGTCATCTATTCTCGGCAATGGATACTTGTTCTTCTTAGTCATCTTATTCAGCTCACGATAATCCACACTCAACCTTAACGATCCATCCGCTTTGGTTGCGAACACAACTGGTGCACCCCATTCGGACACACTACGTCGAATGAATCCTTTCCGTAAAAGGTCATCAACCTGCACCTTCAGCTCTTGTTGTTCTCTAGGCGCCATCCGTCTAAGAGGCATCACAACAGGTCTGGTTCCCTCAACTAGATCGATACGAAACTCGATCTCCCTATGCGGCGGTAACCCTTAGACCTCGTCAAAGACGTCCTCAAATCCATTCACAACCGGCATCGATGACAGTCCATCCCGTGGAACAACCAGCGAATACATGAAGCCCATGAAGACGCCTTCTTCATGCTTACATCGTATCACAACCTTTCGCCCTTCCACATTCCCGACTGTCACCTCCAGTTTCTCACAATCAACCTTTGCCGCATACTTCCTAAGCCAGTCCATACCCAGAATAATTCCGAACCCCGCAAAGTTCAGAACAAAACAATCACAAACAAAAGAGCAATCATGACTCGATACAACTAGACCACGGCATACCATACACAAACAAGACGAACCCCCAACTGGATTAGTCACAACCAATGGTCTATCAACAATTTCCGGTTCCAAACCCAACCGGCCTACCAAATCATCACAAACAAACGAATGCGACGCCCTAGTATCAAACAACACTCTAACTGGAACACCACAAATGGAAAAAGTTTCTTGAGCCACCACACTCTTTCCTTTCTCATCAATAGTAGGAGCTTTCGAAGACGATGGAACAGCTCCCAAAGCATAAGCTTGCACAATCTGCTTATCTTTCCTCGGTTCTGGACAGTCCTTCTTGATATGTCCCAGCTTATCACAGTTGTAGCACTTCAACCGCACCTTTGGATTCTTGCAATCCCTAGAGAAATGGCCCTTCTGCCGACAATTATAGCAGGTCACTTCACCCTTTGGCTTCTTCTGGCCATCCTTATCCTTCTGTTGCTGCTGCTTCCTCTTCTTGTTTCCACCCTGCTGTGGTTTGGACTCTTCCTTGGTCACAGCAACAACAGACCCTTCCTTAGGAAACAAACTCTCGTGCCTGAGAGCTTTCTCCACGAGCTTCTCAAATGGATCGTCCAGATGATCCACCAACTGTCTCCCAAGATAACTGTCCAAGCCTGTCACAAACTTCTCATTCTTCTGATAGGGAGATTCAATATACGACCGAGCATACTTGGACAAAGCTTCAAACTCAGAAACATACTCAAGAACTGGTCTCCCACCTTGCTTGAGCTCCACAAACTTCTTAAATAAAACAGATTTCTGAGCCGTAGAAATGAACTTAGCTTCAAATCTAACTTGGAATTGCTCCCAAGTGATCCCTTCCTCTGGAGTATCAATGGTGATAGAATTCCACCAATCAGAAGCTCTCCCTTGAAGCTGTCTTGATGCAAGCTTCCTCTTAGTTGCATCCTCAATTCCCAAATCACTAAAGATCCTTCTACAAGCATCAATCCATCTCTGCACTTCAATGGTTGATTCTGTTCCCAAGAAAACCTTTCCTCCAAGAGCAGTATAGTCCTTACACAACTCAGCAAAATCCACTGGTCTTGGAGCTTGAACTTGAACTCCAACATCTACTGACGGTCCTGAAGTTGGTATCCTTCTCATGATCGAAGTCATCATAGCTTCGAACATTGCAGCATAGTCAGTAGCTCTCCCAGCAGCACGGCTTTCCCTAGCAGCTTGTCTCTCACTTCGACTCATCCTTAATATCTACAAAAAGGAATGATTTAGAACACCTTGAGAAACAACTACATAAGGAGTTCAAATTCTTCTAAACTACTATATTATATATAGTAATCATCCATCAAAATACAATTACGTCTCTCATACGTAGTTATGTCAGCGAGCGTTGGCTAAAATCGATTAACCAAAGCTCTGATACCAAATGTGACGACCGCCCATGACTCCCGCACTAAACAAGGGAATGGTGCGCTGAAAGGCGTGCCAGGCAGCCATGGACGATAGCCAGGGTAAGATAAAACAGAAACTCTATCGTACAACTCACAGCGCATGGACAAAATACAATAGAGAAATATATGTATATAGTGAAGCTCATAACAGAACATCATCACATAGACTTCATAAAGGTTTGATACAAACATCTGAACAATCAATACATCAAGCCTCACTACATAACACTCAAAACATATACAAGTAGCGGAATATCCAGTACATATAGTAAGAAAACTAATATGCTAGCCTCCAGCTCATCTTCGTCATCAACAGCGTTGGTAGCCAAGAACAGTACCTGTCACCTGCTACCTAGTCTGCCCATCCCAACATGGATGAACAACCCAAGGTAATAAGAGTTGAACATAAAACCTTGAGTCAGACAACAGTCTTAGTGAGCAGTAAATTAACTATCAAACATACCAAAAGAGCATAAAGGATAAAAGGAATAAGAACTCAACCATCCCACTCCACCTCATTCCATAGTGATAGCCCCCAGACCCACTAAGCATAAACAAGCATAGCAAAGTAGACAATTTAAGTAAAGTAATTATCACTCGAGTCAAGGTCGATGATTTCCAAATACAAACCCCCAAGGCCTAAACCTAGATCAGATAAGCACCCAGAAAACACCGCTCTTGAGACCGAATGATGGTACAATCAAACATCCATGACTTTGGCTATCACTGTTAACATTGCCTCGATATCACCGTTAATTGAATGACCGGCACCTTCTTTCAGCCGTCCGTCAAGGGCTAATGGCAACCCCGGTTCTAGTCATAACTCCGCACGTCATCATGACCCGTGCCTAGGACTATCGCATCTGCCCAGAGTACTAACACGTCATCATGACCCGTGTCTGGAACGCCATCGTGACCCGTTCCAACGTACTCTTGCTTTGAGCATGCTAGAACCTTCAATAACGATAAGATCCAAGCCTCCTAGTCATCCTCCTCGACGACTATTCTCACACTGGCCCAAGCGCCTCTCGAGCCCACCATTATCAACCAACCCAGACCGCATCACCGAGTTATCAACATACTTGGGATGATCCCGTCTGGATTAAACCAAGGCTTTCACACATCATGCTTTGCTTCAACGCATCATAGCAAAGTCCCATCTCACATCATGGTTTGCCTCATCGCATCATGGCAAAGTCCATCATCATCAAATCTATCCATATGAGCTTCCATATCCGCTTCATATGCCACAAGCAGCTTTCACCATTCAAGAGCCTTTCCACTTAGCTTTTGAATCATCTTCGACCAACTTGTTCAAATCAACTACTAGCTAATTTGAAACAATCAAATCAATCATAAATCAATCATTAATCCAAGCAATCAAACATTCAACAAGATCTAGTAAGCAATTACAACAATAATGGCAATTTGGTAATTAAAGTGTCCAAATCTAACAAGTATGAATCATAGGCAAATGTCTCTATAACTTGATGAATGAACTTGCATAAGTGAACATGTAGTAAAATAGATATCAAAACTTCATAGGTGATAGGTCTACATGCAAACTTAAGGAAAATGCAAGAAATCACTATCTTTAACACATAAACAAGCCACCAATCCAATATACTCCCTTGGGTCCGTGTGAGAGATAACTACCACTCACCGAATCACCTAAACACCTCAAAAACAACCAACTTCAGATCTGGACAGCAAAGATCTAAGCTTGATCCGGCAAAATCTCACTTCAATTGATGAAATCTCTCTTTGTTGGATGAAGATCTTCAACTTTGGCTCTTGGATCTTCGATTTGATCTTCAATTTAGATGGAAGGAATCACTAGTTTAGAGTGGAGAAAAGAAGTGAAGAAGTGTTGTAGTCGAGCTCTCAAAATGGCAGCACTTCGTCGCTTCAAAATCCGGTGCCAAAAAGTGAGCCAAACCCCTCTATTTATAGGCTGAAATCCTTAGGTCGCCGCCCCCCCATAGGTCGTCCACGACCTAACTACGTCGTCGCCGACCTAACGACCTAAGCCTAAGCACTAATGCACGACCCTACTGCCTAACGACCTAAAACATGCGGCATAGCGACTTAACCCAGACACGACCCACGACTTATCTACACTGTCGTGTTTCCTAAGTCTTAAGCCGTATGGTCGACTCAATGACCTAACACGCGCGACTCAACATGTTCGCGACCTAACTCGGACGCGAGTTACGACCTAGCGACCTAACTACAACACATACCAACCACTAGGTCGTTACTTCCTATAGGTCGGTGACGACTCATCTCCTTAACCCGCTAACTACCTTAAGCCGGCAAACACCTTAAGTCGGCTAATCCCCTAAGCCGTTAACCTACTGAGTCGCTAGCCACTGTAGGTCGTCCCAATCCTTAGACCGCTCAACCCCTAAGTCGTTAACTTACTCTAACCCGTTAGCTACCTTAAGTCGCTCCATACTTTAACTCGTTAACGACCTAACATTCTTAAGTCGTAACTCCTATAGGCCGCTCCTCTCGACCTAACTCTCATACGACATAAGCTTCACACGAGCTAACCCTTAGCTCGTCCACGACTTAAGCACCACCCGAGTTAACTTCCATACGACTCAACTCTAAACGGCTTAACAACATCAACGACTTAATGTTGACAGTTTTACGATCTATCGACACGTAAAATACGGGTCGTTATAGGATGAGCTCGTCGTTGTCCTGTTCGTTGTGAGGTAATATTATATTTTCTTAAATTTTATATGTGAATTTTTATGCAGAGAAAAAAAAATTAATTCCAGCAAGTTATATATATATACACATATTCTTCAATTTAAACATGTATTTACAAGAGGAATATAATATATATATGTATATATATAGGTAGGTTTAAATAGTAGATAGATGTTTTTAGATAAACAGCAAAAATATAAAATAAAATAGGAAGCAATTCTTTTTTCATTAATGTACGAATATGGGTTTGGAAGGAATTTTTATTTAATTTATTTTAATTGCTAGAAATAATTTATTAAAAAGAAAATTTGTTCAAAATCAAATTTACGAGTTGAAACCCAAATTTTTAGTTAATTGAAAATTTATAACTGGAAATTTTAATTGTTCGATTAGTTCAACTATTTATAAATGGTATAAATATTTATACAAGGTTTAAATTAAAGGAATAAATAATAATAGAGTTGCTTGATTAATTCAAATATTAATAAATCATATAATATTTTATTCAAGGTTAAAAATAAAGAAAACCAAGGGAATATTGGAGTGAGTGGCAAATGCAGAATCAAAGGTGAGTTAATCTCACTCAGTTAAATTTAAATTTAAAAGATTAAATTTAAATAATTGTTTGAATGGTTGAATTGATTTATGTGCTATAGTATGATATATTTTGGAATTGGCATTTTATGTTGTGCTAACGTCTGTGGATGCAGGGAAAACAGGTTGGAGGGATCCAACTGGATCCCTCAACATTTATTCAAATTATTTAATACCCCCTGTTGTGATTATTTTATATTCTATGATGAATATTATTGATAATTAGAATATTGGATGTTATGGTTTATCTGAATATATTCCGGTGCACGAAGTTATCAAGATATATAGAATTAGGTTTTGGAAAATAAAGAAATGAATTTGGAAGTAAAATAATTATGTAAAATTTGAATAAATTTGAAATGAATCGGAAAGGAAATAAAGTGACTTTAAAATTCTAATGAATGAATCCTGAGAATGGAAAGGAAATTTTGGATAAAAAAGGAAGTTAATGAATTTTAAACATCAATGTTATTGTTTAAAAGAACAAAACATTTATTAAAATTTAAAATTTAAAATTATTGAAAAGAATAAAGAAGAAATTGGGAAAAAACTAAAATTTGTTTATTTCAGTTAAAAGATTCAAAACTAAACGGAAAATAATAATAATAAAGTCCATAATAATGAACTTTGAAATGAATTAAGGAAGTAAAGATATTTATTTCAAAGGGAATAAATTGGAAATCAATTTGGGAAATTGATTTATTTGATTGAAGTTGGAAATTCTCCTTGAATAACTAAGTACGTTTTGAAAGTGAATTTTTAAAATATAAGTTAAAAATTTACTAGTTGTTTTAAAAAGCAAGTATTTGGAAAATTTCTTATTTCTAATATTTAAATTCTAAAGTAAGTATTTTCTTTAATCTATTATAGTAGTAATTATTTAAAGAGCGATTTAGTATCTTGTTTTTAAAAGTAAAAATCTAGTTTTATATTTTATCAAATAACCTTATTTTCAAATATTCATATAGTATGTATTTTTAACAAATTATTGAAGTAGTTTAACTTAAATGTTTTAAAGTATATTTCAAAGTAAAGTGTTTAAAAAAAAATTAAAAAAATCTAGTTTTGTGCTTGGTGATTTCAGTGGAGATAGAAAATATTTGGGAAAGTTTATTCCAAAAAGAAAGATGATTTGAAAACTATTTTCAAAAGGGTTTGAAAGTGAAAATATATCTTGTAAAGATATTTTGAGATAAATAAATAATTTGGAAAATTATTTATTGTTGGATGGTTGTTTGTGAATATTAATTGATAGTTAAATCACCGACTATCAATATTGGCCAAATACGTTGATCGTTTCGAAGATACCGGGATCGAGATTTATTTCTCGAAAACCACTTCGATCCGGTTTGTACGTTTCGTGAAAACGAGTTTAGATTCGAAGATGGAGCAGTGAAGTGCAAGGGCTAGTCGCTACTAATCCTGAGGATATTTCCAAAATGGATGTAGTAGGAGTAGTGCCTTCGGTTCCGTTCGAACTCGGGACGGGCTTGTATGGATGAATGCTTGCGAAACATCGTCAGGTGGACGATGGGAATTCTAAGAGATATGTTCTAAAAAGGTAATGCTTAGCCTCAAGCCTCACTAAATGGGAAAGAATGAAAATCAGGGGTTATGCAGCAAGGCTAGGTGGGTAGCACCCAAGCAGGGTGAGGTCATCTCTGTCTAGATGTCCCTTTTTATTTCGGCTTGGTGGGCGGTTGCTAATCCCAACCGCGGGGTGATCTCACTCGGTATTATCCAGTAAGGGGTAGTCCCGGTCTTGTGTTGCAGGGGAGTGGGCGTACTCCTTGGTACGGTGATCTAGGCCCCGTACTGTGGCAGGTGGTACCCCAGTGCCTAGTCATTAGTTGGAAATCCATTCTCCCTACGAGTCTTGTACGAGTTTTGTTTGTATTACCCACTGTGTAGCTAGTAGCTGGAATTTAATAATGTAACAATTTCGGCTATTTTATAAGTATTTGTATATAGGCCCTATTATAATATCAGAGGATTTTTATAAAAATTGTTTAGCTATCGTAAGGTAAAAACCCGACATGTTTATTTGTGGCGTGGTCTTACGAGATGCTTTTGTTTTCAAAGGATTTTTGAAACTTAATAATCAACTGAGTGTGATTTTCTCACGCTGGTATTCCAGACTGACTCGGGTGTTATTTAACTATAATGCTCGAATCAGACCGAGTATTATAGGATACAGGATATTATGCTGTGGAGCTCAGAAGACAAGCTGGATGATGATACGTACTCCCGTACTTGTTTATATATATATATATATATATATATATATATATTCCGCAGTATTGAGTTGTTGTGTATCCAGTTGTATGTTATTGATGTTGAGTTGTGATTGATGTACTCTGATGATGTAATATATGAACAGATATATTTGTTTTGAGTAAAGATCATTTAATATCTATTATATTTTATTCCGCTGCGATGGTTAGATTCTGTTGTTGCTTTCTATTTTCTTCTTCTACCTCTTCTTCTTTAATCCAAATGGTTCGTATTTATGTACAACTTGAGTTGATTATTGTAGGATAGTGTTGACTTAAGGGGTACGGATTTGCGGGTCGTTACACTTGGTATCAGAGCCAAGTTGAAGATAACCTTGGCTCTGGTGGGAAATTACTCATTTAAATTAGAGTCCGTAGTACTCTAGAATGAGTTTGAGCGTATTAATAGATATGAGCGTGTATTTGTTAGTGAATATAAATTGTTTTAATATTGTGTTGATTGTTTAATGAGTGGCATATGAACCTTCGTCGGCACAGTCTGGACAACTGTATCGAAGGGGTTTCTAAACACTTGAATAAAACAATCGACACGGTATTGTTTTAAATGAGGGTGAATGAAATAATTTTACCCAAAATATATTTTGATATAAAGAAAAGTTTTTATAAACTATTTTAGCTAATATATGGTTGCTTGGATGTTAGAAATGATAATATTAAAGTATTATCATCGTTGTGTAAAATTTAACTAGAAATTGAAAGTATAACCAAAGTTTAAGGGAATAAATTCATTATAAAATGAGATTTATAAATGTAAATGTAATTTATAAAATTGAAATATAATCAAATGAGAATTTGTATGAGCATAAGCTATGCAAATGAATTATAGTTAAAATTGAAATAAGCAGGATTTGGAAATTTAAACCCCGGAGATTTTGGAAGTGTTTGTCGAAGTGTTTTGAAGATAAATGATAGCATTATTGTTTTGGAGGTATTTCTGAAAGGAAATGTGTTTTGAATGGATTTTGAAAGCGATATAGCATTGAAATCACTTGGATTATTGGAAATTAATTCTGATGATGACGACCGCATCATCAGTATTCATTTTCGAATTTCTAAGTGAAGGATTGCTGCCAAATTGATTTGTTCAAGAAAACCTGGTTGTTTTTGAAAATTTCAAAGGCAATTGGACGGAAATAAAAACCAGGATTGGTTTAAACTTTTGAGAAATGTGATTTGAGAAGTTGGAGATTTCAAAATAATTTGAAACCAAAGCCGGGTGCATAAAAATCCTGTTGAGATAGTTGTAAGCTTATAAATTGAGATGATTTTTAAATCAGGAAGAAAATATAAGCTTTGAATGTTGAAATTTAAATTTAAGGTGAAAAATTAAAAATGAAATTAACTTGGATTGGGGAATAAAATTTAACTGGATTGAAATTAATTTAAATAGGCTGAAATAATATCCAGTTGTATTCGAAATAAGTTGAAATCAAATTGAGATTAAATAAATCTGAGTTTAAAATAAAATTGAATTGGAATAAGAATTCAATTAAGTTATTAAATGGAATTAGATTCTTATCTGAATAAATGGAAAATAAGTGGGATAAGGATTGAAATTGAATTGTAAGTTAATAAATTGGATGGTAAATTAAAAGAGAATGGTGGGATCAGAACTTGAGTTATAAATAAAAATTTGACTTGAAGTGTTAACAAATTAAATATAATTGGAAATGTATCGAATAAAAATGAAATTGGATTAAAATAGTAATGGTTTGTATTGCGAATAAAATCCAAATATGTGAAAATAAATTGGATACGGCCTTGTAATCAATTGAACGAGTTGAATCTGAAAGTTAAACTTTATAAAAACTAGTCAAAGGAAATTGTAGATTGAAATGAGATTTAATTGAAATAGAACTAAGTTGAATAGAAAAGAAAATTTACTTGTAAAATGAAAATAAGCTTAAGAATAAAATTTGAATAAATTGAAGTAAATTAACTTAAAGCTAAACAAATGGAAGAGAGTTGAATTTAATTCAACTTAAACTAAGTTTAATGATACTGGGTTGGATTTAAATCAAGTGAAAATAAATTTAAATCGAAATAGAATTCGGTGAGTAATAAATAATATTTAAGGAAATGAAAATTCAAAATGGATCGAGTGGATAAACTAATTATGTTGAATAAATAAATGGATGAATAAATAAGGATCAAATGAAAGATGGAAGTAGAACTTATTATAAAAAGAAATGGAAATGAACTTAAGTTATTGACTTAAGTAAGTGTTGAATAAAGGCCGAACTCAAAATGAAGTGTGGTTTAAATGAGTTGAGAAATGGTTATTGAATGAAATAGCCTGGATTGTTTTCAAGCTAAATAAAATATTTGGAATAAACAAATATGGAATAAATTGAGTAAAGTAACTAAAGCTTGGGTTGAATTAATTTGGGAATGGTTAATAATATACAAGCTTAGAATGTGTCGAGCTAAATAAATTGTCGTGAATTAATTAAAATAAAAAGGAAATTTAATTGGTAATGAAGATGAACCTAAGTTGTTAATGGTTTTGAATGGAACTAGTTAATAAAATGAAATGTAAGTGAATGGATTCAAATTTGAAATGCAATGAAAATGAGAATATATGGATTGTGAATAAATTTAAAAATGGAATAGAATTAAGTATAAATTGGGTTGAAATCCATTTAAATTGGTTATAAACATAAATACTTATTTATTCACATAAATCTCGACGAATTGCATAGAATAAATTGCCATTTGATGTAAATGGAAGTAATTAAGATGCTATGAATTGATAGGAGTAAAATAAATTGATTTTAAGAGCAATTGAATTAAATATGAGTTCAGTTTGCTTAAAAATAAATTAAATGTAAGCGATTGAGTTTTAAACCATTCAAATTGATGAAGTTGTATACGAATGGATTGAAAACCATTCAAATTGAATGAAAATGGTTATAAATTAATGGAAATAGTTGAATTAGTATGAAGATTGTATAAGTTGCTTACGGAAAAATGTTTGGTGTGAATTTCTTTTAGAATTCATGTGTTTAACTATTGCAAATAAGTGAAATGTTGTCAAACTTCTATTATATGGCACTGACATGTTTAAATTGAGTAAGTACAGGTACTTGGAAGCCGTGTGGCTGGATTTTGGACACGCTAACTGCTAAATAAATAAGCCGCTTGCTCAAAAATGCTAAATAAGGTACGCCTACGAAATAAAAATAGGAAATATGAACTGTTTTTGGTTTTTCCGACCGGGTGGGTCGATGTATATATATTATGTCTTTTGTCAAGTTGCAAAAGCTCCTCCGTACAAAGGGGACTCTGCCAAAAAAATTCGGAAATTTTAGGAGTTAGAAAATTTTTGGGAAATTTTTTTGTTAATGACAAAACGAATTTAAATTGGAAACTAAAGTAAATTAGGGAATGGAACTAATTTAACATAATGACATGAATTAGTTATAAATGGAAAATAAAATTTCAAATATTCAAAGTTGAAGATAAATAAAATTCATATGGAAATGAAAGAATTAATTTAAATAGAAATAGATATAAACTGAAGTGGTAATATGAAAATAAATACAAGAAGCATATATAATGCTTATACTGAACTTAAGTAAGGAATGGTGCATACTCAATTGGAAATTGATATTACAAATATAATCTAAAATAATATTTGAATGAATAGATATTGACATTGGTAAGGAAGTCAATAAAATGGTTTGAAAGTTGTGATTGGATATTAGTGCTAAGCAGGATATGCATGTATTATAAAGGGAAAAGAGAATTGATTTTGATTTCATAAGATAAATTTGAAATGCTCGACAAAAGGTATGTGTTTAAGTTTCTATACGAAATTTGATTGGGTTTTTGATCGAGCCACTTGGCCCTTTTGTTTTCTTTTGGGATTTGGGAACCCGTAGAGGCCTTTTGTAGTTGTACCGAGCTAGCCGCGCAAAGGAGACACTGGCAAAAATTTTCGGGAATTTGGGGAGTTTGAAAATTTCTGAGAAAATTTTGATAATTCAAAATTTGGTTTAAATTGAAATTTGAATGATTGAGCAAGTAATAATAGTTGAAAACTATGGGAGAGTAGAGAAGTTAATAAGAATGATAGTGGGTCTATAATAAAAAGATATATGGCAAGTTAATTAAACTGTTTGGTTTGGAAAATAGTAACGGGCATTGGACCATTCTTCCTAATTAGTAATTTCGGGGACGAAATTCTTTTAGGGGGAAGGAATGTGACGACCCGGAAATTTCGAGCATTTAAAATCGGAATATTTAATTGATTTTAAATATTTAAGTGTTTAATTTTAACTTGAATTACGAATATCACAATTTATTTGATAATTGAATTACTAAATTTAAATAAGTGAAGTTGGGTAAATTGTTGAACCTGGAGTTTTAAGCCTATTAAAAATAATTTGAAGGCTTATAAAATTTGTATTGATAATACTGAAGTGAAAAGAAGTGTTGAAATCAAATTTAAGGATGGTTTGTTAAGTTTTGAAATTTTATTATCGTTTAAATTGAATTTAAAAATAGCTTTCGAGGCACAGTCTCGGAATTCAACGAAACCGGTTCCAGTGGATCCGTAATATTGAATTAGCATCGGGTTTCAATTTTCGTAGTTTTTGGGTTTGTTGTGTGAGCGTAAGAGATAAATACGCCTAGACGATAATTATCGATTTAATTTAAATATCTCTATCTGAAAGAAATTCAAATCACAACCGAAATAATTTCACATCAGAATTTTTAAAGCTTTCATTCCGTGGTCACTGTAGCAAATCGTCTCGGGCACGCTAATATTTTCAACGGGTAGAAATTAAATTATGATTTCCTTTTGTCTTCTGAAGCACGACACCCCTCAGCCTTAATTAACATACCTTTTCCCTTTTCCTTTGCAAACCAAACGAGATTCAAAATCAAAAAAAATGGCCGCATGCGAATTAAATTCGAAACCCAAATAGATCGTTCGAGGACAAATTCGAAAATTTATTTGGAACCCATTTTCTTCTCCTCGGTTACGAATTCGAACCAAATTTTCTTCAAAAACAAAAAGGGGGAAAGGGCGATTCGTGGCTAGCGAACTTTGAAATGAATTAAGGAAGTAAAGATATTTATTTCAAAGGGAATAAATTGAAAATCAATTTGGGAAATTGATTTATTTGATTGAAGTTGGAAATTCTCCTTGAATAACCAAGTACGTTTTGAAAGTGAATTTTTAAAATATAAGTTAAAATTTACTAGTTGTTTTAAAAAGCAAGTTTTTGGAAAATTTCTTATTTCTAATACTTAACTTCTAAAGTAAGTATTTTCTTTAATCTATTATAGCAGTAATTATTTAAAGTGCGATTTAGTATCTTGTTTTTAAAAGTAAAATTCTAGTTTTATATTTTATTAAATAACCTTATTTTCAAATATTCGTATAGTATGTATTTTTAACAAATTATTGAAGTAGTTTAACTTAAATGTTTTAAAGTATATTTCAAAGTAAAGTGTTTAAAAGAAATTAAAAAATCTAGTTTTGTGCTTGGTGATTTCAGTGGAGATAGAAAATATTTGGGAAAGTTTATTCCAAAAAGAAAGATGATTTGAAAACTGTTTTCAAAAGGGTTTGAAAGTGAAAATATATCTTGTAAAGATATTTTGAGATAAATAAATAATTTGGAAAATTATTTATTGTTGGATGGTTGTTTGTGAATATTAGTTGATAGTTAAATCACCGACTATCAATATTGGGCAAATAAGTTGATCGTTTCGAAGAGACCGGGATCGAGATTTATTTCTCGAAAACCACTTCGATCCGGTTTGTACGTTTCATGAAAACGAGTTTGGATTCGAAGATGGAGCGTTGAAGTGCAAGGGCTAGTCGCTACTAATCCTGAGCATATTTCCAAAATGGATGTAGTAGGAGTAGTGCCTTCGGTTCCGTTCGAACCCAGGACGGACTTGTATGGATGAATGCTTGTGAAACATCGTCAGGTGGACGATGGGCATTCTAAGAGATATGTTCTAAAAAGGTAATGCTTAGCCTCAAGCCTCATCAAATGGGAATAACTGAAAATCAGGGGTTATGCAGCAAGGCTAGGTGGGTAGCACCCAAGCAGGGTGAGGTCATCTCTGTCTAGATGTCTCTTTTTATTTCGGCTTAGTGGGCGGTTGCTGATCCCAACCGCGGGGTGATCTCACTCGGTATTATCCAGTAAGGGGTAGTCCCGGTCTTGTGTTGCAGGGGAGCGGGCGTACTCCTTCGTACGGTGATCTAGGCCCCGTACTGTGGCAGGTGGTACCCCAGTGCCTAGTCATTAGTTGGAAATCCATTCTCCCTACGAGCCTTGTACGAGTTTTGTTTGTATTACCCACTCTGTGGCTAGTAGCTGGAATTTAATAATGTAACAATTTCGGCTATTTTATAAGTATTTGTATATAGGCCCTATTATAATATCAGAGGATTTTTATAAAAATTGTTTAGCTATCGTAAGGTAAAAACCCGACATGTTTATTTGTGGCGTGGTCTTACGAGATGATTTTGTTTTCAAAGGATTTTTGAAACTTAATAATAAATTGAGTGTGATTTTCTCACGCTGGTATTCCAGACTGACTCGGGTGTTATTTAACTATAATGCTCGGGTCAGACCGAGTATTATAGGATACAGGATATGATGCTGTGGAGCTCAGAAGACGAGCTGGATGACGATACGTACTCCCGTACTTGTTTATATATATATTTCGTTGTATTGAGTTGTTGTGTATCCAGTTTTATGTTATTGATGTTGAGTTGTGATTGATGTACTCTGATGATGTAATATATGAAAAGATATATTTGTTTTGAGTAAAGATCATTTAATATCTATTATATTTTATTCCGCTGCGATGGTTAGATTCTGTTGTTGCTTTCTATTTTCTTCTTCTACCTCTTCTTCTTTAACCCAAATGGTTCGTATTTCTGTACGACTTGAGTTGATTATTGTAGGATAGTGTTGATTTAAGGGGTACGGATTTGCGGGTCGTTACACTTGGTATCAGAGCCAAGTTGAAGATAACCATGGCTCTGGTGGGAAATTACTCATTTAAATTAGAGTCCGTAGTACTCTAGAATGAGTTTGAGCATATTAATAGATATGAGCGCGTATTTGTTAGTGAATATAGATTGTTTTAATATTGTGTTGATTGGTTTAATGAGTGGCATATGAACCTTCGTCGGCACAGTCTGGACAACTGTATCGAAGGGGTTTCTAAACACTTGAATAAAACAATCGACACGGTATTGTTTTAAATGAGGGTGAATGAAATAATTTTACCCAAAATATATTTTGATATAAAGAAAAGTTTTTATAAACTATTTTAGCTAATATATGGTTGATTGGATATTAGAAATGATAATATTAAAGTATTATCATCGTTGTGTAAAATTTATCTAGAAATTGAAAGTATAACCAAAGTTTAAGGGAATAAATTCATTATAAAATGAGATTTATAAATGTAAATGTAATTTATAAAATTGAAATATAATCAAATGAGAATTTGTATGAGCATAAGCTATGCAAATGAATTATAGTTAAAATTGAAATAAGCAGGATTTGGAAATTTAAACCCCGGAGATTTTGGAAGTGTTTGTCGAAGTGTTTTGAAGATAAATGATAGCATTATTGTTTTGGAGGTATTTCTGAAAGGAAATGTGTTTTGAATGGATTTTGAAAGCGATATAGCTTTGAAATCACTTGGATTATTGGAAATTAATTCTGATGATGACGACCGCATCATCAGTATTCATTTTCGAATTTCTAAGTGAAGGATTGCTGCCAAATTGATTTGTTCAGGAAAACCTGGTTGTTTTTGAAAATTTCAAAGGCAATTGGACGGAAATAAAACCAGGATTGGTTTAAACTTTTGAGAAATGTGATTTGAGAAGTTGGAGATTTCAAAATGATTTGAAACCAAAGCCGGGTGCATAAAAATCCTGTTGAGATAGTTGTAAGCTTATAAATTGAGATGATTTTTAAATCAGGAAGAAAATATAAGCTTTGATGTTGAAATTTAAATTTAAGGTGAAAAATTAAAAATAAAATTAACTTGGATTGGGGAATAAAATTTAACTGGATTGAAATTAATTTAAATAGGCTGAAATAATATCCAGTTGTATTCGAAATAAGTTGAAATCGAATTGAGATTTAATAAATCTGAGTTTAAAATAAAATTGAATTGCAATAAGAATTCAATTAAGTTATTAAATGGAATTGGATTCTTATCTGAATAAATGGAAAATAAGTGGGATAAGGATTGAAATTGAATTGTAAGTTAATAAATTGGATGGCAAATTAAAAGAGAATGATGAGATCAGAACTTGAGTTATAAATAAAAATTTGACTTGAAGTGTTAACAAATTAAATATAATTGGAAATGTATCGAATAAAAATGAAATTGGATTAAAATAGTAATGGTTTGTATTGCAAATAAAATCCAAATATGTGAAAATAAATTGGATATGGCCTTGTAATCAATTGAACGAGTTGAATCTGAAAGTTAAACTTTATAAAAACTAGTCAAAGGAAATTGTAGATTGAAATGAGATTTAATTGAAATAGAACTAAGTTGAATAGAAAAGAAAATTTACTTGTAAAATGAAAATAAGCTTAAGAATAAAATTTGAATAAATTGAAGTAAATTAACTTAAAGCTTAACAAATGGAAGAGAGTTGAATTTAATTCAACTTAAACTAAGTTTAATGATATTGGGTTGGATTTAAATCAAGTGAAAATAAATTTAAATCGAAATAGAATTCGGTGAGTAATAAATAATATTTAAGGAAATGAAAATTCAAAATGGATTGAGTGGATAAACTAATTATGTTGAATAAATAAATGGATAGAATAAATAAGAATCAAATGAAAGATGGAAGTATAACTTATTATAAAAAGAAATGGAAATGAACTTAAGTTATAGACTTAAGTAAGTGTTGAATAAAGGTCGAACTCAAAATGAAGTGTGGTTTAAATGAGTTGAGAAATGGTTATTGAATGAAATAGCCTGGATTGTTTTCAAGCTAAATAAAATAGTTTGGAATAAACAAATATGGAATAAATTGAGTAAAGTAACTAAAGCTTGGGTTGAATTAATTTGGGAATGGTTAATAATATACAAGCTTAGAATGTGTCGAGCTAAATAAATGGTCGTGAATGAATTAAAATAAAATGGAAATTTGATCGGTAATGAAGATGAACCTAAGTTGTTAATGGTTTTGAATGGAACTAGTTAATAAAATGAAATGTAAGTGAATGGATTCAAATCTGAAATGCAATGAAAATGAGAATATATGGATTGTGAATAAATTTAAAAATGGAATAGAATTAAGTATAAATTGGGTTGAAATCCATTTAAATTGGTTATAAACATAAATACTTATTTATTCACATAGATCTCGACGAATTGCATAGAATAAATTGCCATTTGATGTAAATGGAAGTAATTAAGATGCTATGAATTGATAGGAGTAAAATAATTTGATTTTAAGAGCAATTGAATTAAATATGAGTTCAGTTTTCTTAAAAATAAATTAAATGTAAGCGATTGAGTTTTAAACCATTCAAATTGATGAAGTTGTATACGAATGGATTGAAAACCATTCAAATTGAATGAAAATATTATAAATTAATGGAAATAGTTGAATTAGTATGAAGATTGTATAAGTTGCTTACGGAAAAATGTTTGGTGTGAATTTCTTTTAGAATTCATGTGTTTAACTATTGCAAATAAGTGAAATGTTGTCAAACTTCATTTATATGGCACTTACATGTTTAAATTGAGTAAGCACAGGTACCTGGAAGCCGTGTGGCTGGATTTTGGACACGCTAACTGCTAAATAAATAAGCCGTTTGCTTAAAAATTCTAAATAAGGTACGCCTACGAAATAAAAATAGGAAATATGAACTGTTTTTGGTTTTCCCGACCGGGTGGGTCGATGTATATATATTATATCTTTTGTCAAGTTGCAAAAGCTCCTCCGTACAAAGGGGACTCTGCCAAAAAAATTTGGAAATTTTAGGAGTTAGAAAATTTTTGGAAAATTTTTTTGTTAATGACAAAACGAATTTAAATTGGAAACTAAAGTAAATTAGGGAATGGAACTAATTTAACATAATGACATGAATTAGTTATAAATGGAAAATAAAATTTCAAATATTCAAAGTTGAAGATAAATAAAATTCATATGGAAATGAAAGAATTAATTTAAATAGAAATAGATATAGACTGAAGTGGTAATATGAAAATAAATATAAGAAGCATATATAATGCTTATACTGAACTTAAGTAAGGAATGGTGCATACTCAATTGGAAATTGATATTACAAATATAATCTAAAATAATATTTGAATGAATAGATATTGACATTGGTAAGGAAGTCAATAAAATGGTTTGAAAGTTGTGATTGGATATTAGTGCTAAGCAGGATATGCATGTATTATAAAGGGAAAAGAGAATTGATTTTGATTTCATAAGATAAATTTGAAATGCTCGACAAAAGGTATGTGTTTAAGTTTCTATACGAAATTTGATTGGGTTTTTGATCGAGCCACTTGGCCCTTTTGTTTTCTTTTGGGATTTGGGAGCCCGTAGAGGCCTTTTGTAGTTGTACCGAGCTAGCCGCGCAAAGGAGACGCTGGCAAAAATTTTCGGGAATTTGGGGAGTTAGAAAATTTTTGAGAAAATTTTGATAATTCAAAATTTGGTTTAAATTGAAATTTGAATGATTGAGCAAGTAATAATAGTTGAAAACTATGGGAGAGTAGAGAAGTTAATAAGAATGATAGTGGGTCTATAATAAAAAGATATATGGCAAGTTAATTAAACTGTTTGGTTTGGAAAATAGTAACGGGCATTGGACCATTCTTCCTAATTAGTAATTTCGGGGACGAAATTCTTTTAGGGGGAAGGAATGTGACGACCCGGAAATTTCGAGCATTTAAAATCGGAATATTTAATTGATTTTAAATATTTAAGTCTATTATATTTTATTACGCTGCGATGTTTAGATTCTGTTGTTGCTTTCTATTTTCTTCTTCTACCTCTTCTTCTTTAACCCAAATGGTTCGTATTTCTGTACAACTTGAGTTGATTATTGTAGGATAGTGTTGACTCAAGGGGTACGGATTTGTGGGTCGTTACAGGCCACCTGAACACGGTGAAGATCAATAAGATTCATGCGAGAAAAGATCCGATCGCACGATCTCAGCCAAGCCTGGACTTCGATAATAGTCTCAGAACCTTTGAATGGCTTCCCACCCAAATTGGTATAATCGCTGGACAAACGTGCAAATCCAAACCTAGAGTGAGTAGACTCCGGATTAGATCCGGCTGCTTGAGCATTCCTCCCTCGATCAAGAAGCTGCTGGGCAGACATAAATACTCCATCCTGCGGAGTAGCACGAGATTGACTGGCGCTGGGACGACCAGGTCTAACCATTTCTCTTCCTTTTTGAAAGAAAGAAAGAAGAAGGATAAGGTTATTTACCAAATGAATATCAAGAAATCTTGATAGATAAACAAGGAATCATAAAGAAAATAGGATGAATCGGTACGAAGACTCGAATTAAATCCTAATGCACGATTCCTAAGATGGACTTAGGACGATGATCCTTGCTAGATTATTCTACATTGTTCCGGTGATTGGCTTTGATACCAAGCTGTGACGCCCCACCTCTATGCCCACGCTAGCCAAGGACACTACGGTGTAATGCCGTCAACTAGCACGGAGAATAAGGCTGTTGAGGAGCGACCATCCGTGTAATTTCTTTGTGCGAGCACCAACATGTCAGATAGTACAAGGAAGTCCGACATACCGATACAAACTCAAAGCTACTACACAGTGGCTATATATATTCTTCGGAAACAAACATAGAAACAAACATAACACAAGTCAGTCACAGATACCCATATCACAAAGGCAGAAAAAGATATGAATATAACTCATGAAAGTGTACATCAGAGTAGTGGTCTAACAAGATTCACACGATCACAGAAGAATAGCTACAAGTGCTACACAAAAGAATATGGATACATCAATGAGTCTATATCTCAAATGTATACAACAAAAACTACTAATCTAAGTAGTTAGCCAAAAGTCAGGGTGATAATCCCAGAAATGAAGTCAAGCAGAAGCACCTGTAACATCTCGGTCTGACCCGAGTATTATTTATATAAAAATAATAAACGGATCAGTCTAGCTATAAATATCAGATAAAATGATATATAATAAGAGATATGACATAACATATGATAACCATAAAGCCATACTGTGATAAGTGTGAAATTGAAAATCAACAAGAGATTAATCAATACCACCAGAACCTTCTCAAAGATCAAAAGGAATGTCATACTCGAAATCTTCATTCCCAAAAAGTTAATGACACACAAATTCACCAATGCACAAATATTGATAACACATATCAATGAAAATCACGAAAATTGGTGAAACGAAAATTCTAGAAATCATCAATGAAAATCCAGAAATCACAAAAAGGGGGAGGCCTATCACAAAACGGGAGCATGAAAACTCACCAACACGTGTATCACAAAATGGAACGCTATTCCATGGTTGCTAACCATTAATTTTGAGTCAAAGCTCCACAAAACGGCTCGAAGACCATGGGTCGCTACCCCACCAAATTTGAGCCAAAGCTCCACAGAAACAGGGTTTAGTCTCCCTCGTAGACAAAGAGACATCGCACATTTGCTAGTCTAAATCACAAAAATGATCATCAACGATCATCAAGAAGTGTCAATTATAGTAAGCTAGTAAATATAAAAGCATAGCTTCATGTCCCATAACCACTAGCTTATCTTAAATATTTACGAACAAATTGTAGATTTCCACTAGAAAATTGTCATAAGAGATTCAATCGAACAAGTCCAAGAATTAACCGACGAAGTAAACGCAAGCATTTCATACCACTTGTTTTACGAAGCCGTTTAATTAGATTTCTCGTACGAGTGAAGTAAAGGTTTGTATATTTTAAAATCACAAATCACAAAAATGATCGTAGAAACGATCAATCACAAAATTTCACATACGAAGACGCGAATGAAACCCAAAGAATTCGATTCCAAATTCATCAAAGTGGAAATACCCTAGCGACTCAACACGGCGTGACCTAGCAGCTGAGCGACCACTACAACAAAAAGTGTCTTTTATAGCGGCATATAGCCGCTATTAATCACAACCATAGCGGTTTGATAAGCGCTGTATATCGACATGTTATAAAAAAATGTTGAATATTTATAACACAAAATATGCCGCTATGGTTGAGCTTAGTTTTATAACGCAAATTCGCCGCTATGGTATGTTAATTCAATAGCTCATTATAGCCTCTATAATACAGCTAAATCTCAACGGAACTGGAAATCTTTATAACGCCATTTTGCCGCTATAAAATATTTATTCAATAGCTCATTGTAGCTGCTATAATATAGATAAATCTCGACGGAATTGGAAATCTTTATAACACCATTTTGCCGCTATAAACTATTTATTCAATAATAGCATTTTAATAATAGTAATCTAACTAAATCTTCATAAACGAATAAAGATTATAATCAACAAATATAACACAAGAGCATACTCAGAAAGAAATGTGATATATTTTTCATTACAGTGTACAAACACTAAAGCAAGTGCATATATACCCATTGAATAAAACATAAACCTGCAGCAAAGTTAACACAGAGAAACAGAAAATAATGTCAATTTAATAAGTGTACAAACATTACAGAGTACAAACATTAAAGCAATCCTTAACTTTCGATAAAGCTGCTCTACTAAGACTCATTCCTCTTCCCATCGCTCTAAGTCGACCCGGTCTTTCTTGCCCTAGCACTGTGCAAGTGCATCTGCTCTATAATTAATTGGCAAGCTCGATTGTGAAACACTTTCAATTTGTTTAATCTTTTCCTACAAAACATGATTAATTTCATATTATTGCAGTTTAAATTAAAATGTAGTATTTAAATTAAAATAGGAAACACACTAAGAATTGCTAAAACTTTATGCACCATTGCTCCTTCTTCATTGTTACTGCATAATCATTTATGCTTAGCGCACAAACCAGTTATTATTTATAACACAGTGGTACAAACCTTTGTTATGGCTGTAATTGCTATTGATGTGGTCCATTTCTAGTCCATAAAGCACTACTTTTAACCTTGTTGCTATGTTTTCAGTGAATTTCTGCTTGAATTTCTGCCTTCTAGATATTATATGAAGTAACACAAAAGAATAATTATCAGTGGGCTAAGCTCTTTTACTGCCTAATGGCTTCTTATCTAAAACCATATGAAATAACATGTAAATCTAAAACTAACCTAAATAGTTGGTTATCATGAAACATTAGTAAAAACATATGAATTGCCTCTGACTTACCTTGTGTACACATGAACTTTTTGTGCAAACATACCCTGCATCAATAGATTCCACTATACAAAAATATATGCATATAATCCTTCCCCTTTACTCAAAACTACAACTCCCTGCATCTCAATAACTATAGTGAATTTGAGCATGCAACCAAAAGATAAAATGGAGAGGGAAGTAAGACAAACAAATCAAATAGCTTTTGCTTGGTAGTCAGAGTAATTGGTGATTGGAAATTATTGAAAATAGCTGCGACATGTCCGTTCCCGGATTTTGAATAGATGTTTTGAAGTTAGAACTTAGAGAGTTGGTATGATGGTATTACATAGTTGAGTACAATGACAGGTTCAGTTCGATCGTTGGTCGCCTGAAGAAGCGGGGCCATGAAGAAGCGGGGCCATGAAGAGGATTCGTAAGGCAAATGAAACAGAAAATTGTTTAAAATTGATTAACAGAGCAATCAGCTTAACAAAAAACTATAAATGGATAGTGTAATGGTTTCAAAGCTAAATTTAAAGAAAAATGTGAAAATTCATAATTTGCTTGTCCGGCAATCAACAAAAAATCCGAAGAATGCTCAACAGTTAAGCATATCAAGTACAAAGTTAAGCTTAATTCATTATTTTCTATTAGTGGGTAGTGGGCAAGCAGTACTCCAAAGTACAAGTGGCACATGAAAGTTATGTACATTTTACAGAAGATGTTTAATATAACGAGTAATATTTAAATGAATTTGAGTCCGTTGAAGAAGGCAAACATTTTTTAGCCACATGCAGAATAAGTTTTTTTGGCATCAGTGGATTGAAAATTGATTGAATATCACTAGTTATAAAGAAACAGTTTCCACTCATCACCGAACCAAATACCAAGAAGAAAGCGGCAGATTATAGGTTCCCTTTCTGGCAATCGACTATAACTAATAAGAAGAAAGTACTAATTGATTAAGAAGCTAAAGGACCAAAGTTGGACCGGATATATAAGCAGCCAACGCAATTCTCAATAATAATCATATATAGTTTATAGATGCTACAAAAAAGTTATGCATTTGTCGATTATTAATATCTATATATTCAAGTTCCATCAAGCAACAATGACAAACCCAAAGAGTATGTTAAGAAATCGAATGAAAGATGATATACCTTGTTACAGCAACAGATCATTTGCTTCACTCCTAGAGTGAAAGCCAACAAACATGCTCTCGGATCTGACCATCCTTGGAGACACCAGCTTCAAAACCACCAGTAGTAGAATCAATGATAAGAACAGCACAGTCAACCTGAGAAGTTCCAGTAATCATATTCTTGATGAAGTCACGATGTCCAGCTGGTGTGACCATGAAGCTTAGAGCCCTTATTATTTTAGTTAAACTATGTAGGATTTTATATTCTTTATTGTTATTTGATCCATACATAGGTCAGTATAAGTGTATCAAACCTAGAGATACATACCAAGTCTCATGAGTCATCAGTGGTTGAAAAGTTGACAAAAATTGTCTTTAGATCACATAGAAAAGCATACTTTGAATGTAGAAAAGAATGAACTTGTCTCGTCTTTCATAGAACAGTAGCCATAAAATTAATGCGTCTATTTTTCTAACACCGTCGCAAATAATACCAAAGTTTTGATGGAAAAAAGGTTTCACTAATTTTCTTGGAAATCAAGGGTTCACCTAAAAATAATTCTATGCCCGTACAGAGCTTATATAACCAATTTACCGACGAAAGGTTGATTGCTCAGACACGTAATGACAATGGATCCAACATGTACATTCTGTAGTATCAGGAGGAGAGCATAGATCATACTCCCATTGCTTGTCCATTGAACATCATTCTAAATTGGGTTGGGAACACATTTAATGACCCAATCCTACCAATCCAAATCATCCTAAATTTAGAAATGGAAATCTAGCACTTAACTAGTAGTATAAATCAGTCTAGAATCAAAGATTTCTCAAAATGTTATAATCAATACTAACACGTGCTAACATTTTCCTCATACAAAAATAAATAAGAGCAATGCTCTCAGCATCACCTGTTGCAAGCAATTGAAGAAACTATTTTACAATTGGTTGAATTCAACTTAGTTTGTCTTGCATTAACCGAACAATGGATCCCATTACCAATTACTCCCAATCAATTTTTAAGAAAGTATTAGCAAGGTTTCTCTCTAAGCAACTGATGCAAGCCAAGTTCAAAAGGCGAGAAAAATAAACTATTCAAGGCAGTTCTACTAGATTTCAGGATAAGCAATCAAACGTGCAAGGATTGACAGCCATGATATCTACATAAAGATGTGTTGTATCTTTTATTTCTGTGAAATAAAGCTACAACCTTTGAAATCAAAAAGTATGAAAAGAATTTATCAGTAAGTCAAACGATTCAACAAACATTAGCATGCAATTTTGAATCGACATATCCTTGTAAAGATTTAAAGAAGTTCAACGTGTGGTCATTTGACTCTACCATTGTAATTTTAATTTCCCTTTTCAATATCATTTTAACGCATATAAAAAATAAAATGGAAATGTGTTACCTATCCATTCTTGTTTCAAGAAATCTCTAAAACAAACTTCTTCTAGCCATCGGCGGCATTTCCATATTCATTGCGTTATCTTTTATTAAAGCCACTTCAGATAAAACAGTAGAGCTTGTACATTTTTTGGCAAAATTGATAGAATGCAGCATTTTCCGAGGGTATTTTATCAAAAGTGAGAACATCTCCACAGTAAAAGATTTTCATTTTATCTCTAGTTGCTACATTTTTTGGTAACAGAGCATGATCTCTCATGGGCTCAATCAAGTTCTGGAAACAGTAAGTTATTGTATATTCCCAAAGATTGAAATTCGAGCTTTGCATTATTTTCTGTTCCCATGTAGAATCCAGCTATATGCTTTCTGGCATTGGTTCTGTAAGAAAATAAATCAGATCAAGAGAAGGAACAGCTATGTGTGTTCCCATATTTAAATCAGTCCAAAATTACAACAAGCACTATTATCTCTGCAATATTGATGCGTCTAATTTCTTTAGGGTGTTACCAATCCTACCAATGAGACCCCAAGAATATATTAGATATTCATTTATCGGTACCAATGTGCCTGGCACACGGTTACATATGACATGGTTGGTACTTGGTACATGTATACATCTTCTGATATCGTGAGACGATATATGGAAACATACAACCAATGGAAGCACTGGGTTTTTTATACCAAAATAAGAAGAATAATAAATTAGCATCAATGCCAGCAAAGTTGTAATATTGTAATGATCTGCATTTTTCAATACTACGACCAGGCAACTAAACAGGCATCTATTAACTTGACTTGGGCGGAGACAACAAATGATACAATTTATGCTTTTAGTAGATGCAAATTGTCAAATGATGACACATAAAAGTCTAAACCATTTTTTAGCAAGTACAAATGTAATAACAAGACTCTTCTTCACAAATACAGTTATACTTGATTAAATTAAACAACATAATATGTGGGAATTATACATGTGCAAAGGAATAATAATTGGTGACAGGTGAATTCTGGCATGGAAGGAAAACAATATCAATAAAATGATAATAAAGAAAGAAGGTTAAGAGCATGACTTGTCATGTTTTAGGCTTACTTCAAGGAGGTATAGATCCTGGAACAAAATATTAACAATCAAGATATTATATATGTTACTAGGCGTAGGTAGTTGGTTATATATTTTTTTATTTCTTATGCAAGGAACTTGTTATAAGAGTATGCTAAATTTGTAAAACCACTTCTATTCCAAATGTTTTATTGAAAATAAAATCTCAACGTTTTATTGAAACCAAAATCTCACACGCTCGCATGCAAATAGGCTTAAAGAACAACTTTAACCTCAAGGGCACGAAGGATATATTTTTTGCAATATTTTAGCACATGAGAAAACATCATTTAGCTCAAATCATATAGCAGCAACGACAAAGTTGAGTGATCGACGGTTGTGATTGGCGGATGCGGCTAGAGAGATGATGCGGCAGCTTGGGAGTGACATAACGGTGATAGTCATCATAATTCGTAGTAAGTATTATCAAAATTCAGAAGATGATAGATAAAATCGACTTACCCTATGCTTGGTTCGGAACCCTATACTTAAACTTGGAAGGAAGAGGAAATTATCTGAAGAGGCAGGTAGCTGAAGAAGAAAAGAGAATAAAATTTAGGTAAATGATAGGTGAAGAGGGAAATAAACGAGGAAGAGGGAAAGTGAAATAATTAGAGGAAGCCGCAGGCACCAAAATAATTCCCGCTTTGTAGGAGCGTTACATATGCAGTGCCTACCGAAGATGGACAAATCAAAGCAAATAATAACACTATGAAATAAAGCGTTATCTTTTGCCGTTATAAAAACCAACTTTTCTTGTAGTGGACCTAAGTTGTAGCGGCAAAAGTGCAGGGGCGAGCGACTTAAGGAAGTGGTGCGATCTAATGGTGCGAACGACCAAAGGAATGGTGCGACCCAAGGCATGGCGCGACCTAACAGTGCACATGTGTAACGATTCGGATTTTGCCCGCTCGAAAATCGACATCCATACTTCATATCGTATTCGAATGCCGCAGATTCGATCGTTCAAATCCGAGTCGCCGGAGCTTATAACAACATTAAGTAAACAACACAGCGGAAAAAAATAGAATAATATATTGATATACAGCTTTGATACAATATCTGATACAACATATGATCCAATAGATATCAATATACATCAGAGATCTAATACAAGAAATAGCAGCGGAAAAGAAAAATAAACAACATCAGCAGCGGATAATCTTCAAAATAATCTCCATAAGAGAACTCCAATAGAAGCACCTCGACCGAGCATCACGATGCACAAAGATAAGCAAGTCCGGTGTGATCCAGAGACTGAACTAGCTCCAGATAATCTACTGAACCTAACTATCTGAAAAACCAAACTCTAGACTGCCCGTGTGGAAATTGGTGGGCACCCAGAGTTAAGGAAAGGAACAATAAACTCCAGGTCAGTCGTGGGACTGGTATGAGCAAACAAAAACATTTAGTCTTTTAAAAACAATCAAAAATTTAGATTTGAAAATCGAAATGCTTTTGGAAAATGAGACTACCATAAGGCCTCCCCACACACACACAATGCAAACGCAGAATCGGAGGAGATTTCTCCTTATGATAGTCAAACATGCTTACTACGCAAAGATCAAATCATTTGATTATTATTATTAGTGCATAGTGTAGAAAACAATTCGAAAGTAGAATATAAATCTTAGCCAACATACGACCATTATCGTATGTCTACTATAGCTACCATGTTCAATAGCGGGTTACCGCCACATTCCATGGCATGTTATACAACTAAAACCGTACAAGGCTCGTATTGTTTCTTTGGATTTTTCCAACAAATGGTCAGGCCAAGGAACTTCCTATTGCCACATGGGAACGCCTCTGGCGGGACGCCCCGAGAACCAAACCGTTCTCTGCCAAACAAGGCCGGGAACCCCTTTTCCCAAGGGATATTACAAACCCTCAGATATGCCACCCCCGGTCCTTTGGGACCTTTAAACGAGGTACCTCTAATCCAACATCACACATAAATAAATATAGTGTTTCCACATGAGTAAGTATCTGGGCTCCATACCATGATACTACCCTTTTCCAGAAGGAATGGTCATACCCTAGGGGAGCGACCCCTGAAACCTTGCCGCACGATTCCTGTTTCGACCATTACCGATTTGTGAGGCTCGATGAAGTCTCGTCCACAAAGCTACGCTTTTCACAAAGCCATGCTTCGATCAACAAATGATCAGCAGCACTTAGTATGCCACATTACCAAATTGGGAATATATCGCAGATAACCTTCAACTACATAACCTCTGAGCTCGTACGTCTCAGAGAAGGGTGTTAAGCTAAAAGAATAAATTCTCCGCCACCACAGAGATGTATTTGAAAGAAATCTGCTTTATATCTCAAATTGTAATGTCAGACACACAATCCATACAAGTCTGTTCCGGGTTCGAACAGAACCGAAGGCACTTCCAAAGAAGCCCTTGAAATCCGGGTATTTACAATCCCGATCGAACTTCCCATCACTTAGGGAATCTCTATACCAGGAGCTACCCAGTGCAGAGACAATCAATAGGTTATCCTATCGTTCTCGCAAATACCCGGTCTTCACCACCGGTCTTCAAATGCTATCCATATACGTCGCATCACATATTCAGAATGGGTTATACGACCCAAAGGTCCTCTCCCGGCTAAACCGAATAGTGAGCGCATCATTTAAAACATATGGATATGGGATTTCAATTAAGTCACAACTTAATAATTCAAAACTTTCTTTCAGATGGTTTAAACCAATTTCCATTCCAAATCTTTTAAACAAAAAGATTTTTCTTCACAAAGTTCATTCGGTTTCACAAAGATCCATTTTCGGATTTCAAAATAATTTCCATCTTCAATTTGATTTACTCATTTAAATCATTAAATCAAGATTTATCTCATAGTTTTCAAAACTGTTTTCCAACGATTCATTCGTAACTTGGAAAACCATTTTCAATTCAAACTTGAAATCCTTTTTTAACAAATTGGAAATTCACTGTTCATGTGAAAACTTTTATTATTTGGAAACAACAGTTTTATTTCGGAAAAATCCAATTTCATGTATACAAGTTACAAATCTTTGGGTTAACTCGAATTTCCAAAACAACGCTTTTAAAAATGGTTTTAAAATTCATATGACTTGTATAATTCTTTTTAAATCATAAATACTAAATATAGAATTCAATTTCAGATATTGAATTCCAATTTAAATTTAATTATTCAAATTCCAAATCTTTATTAGTTATTCAAAATAACTTTTATTCTTGAAAACACCTTTTCAAAGCTTTTCATATTAGACTTAATTTATTTCCAAAACAATTTGAATTTAAAGTTCAAATTCAAAACTTATTTAAAAATCTGTGACTTAACTGATTTCCACGTGAAATCCATATTCGTGTGTGTATAAGTGTGGTCCAGGGGTTTAACACAATAGTGCAACATCATTCAATCATCACAGATTGCAATCACAACGATATCGATAAGCGGTATGTCCCAATAACGCTTATCTAAATACACAGATTCCTAGATAGAAAATCTGAATGCATTTTAAATAAATAAATTTCATTCATCACCGATCACACTGAAACAACTCATAGCACAATGCATAGCATATCAGAAAAATCAAACAGTTCAACAATCAATAGAATTCAAACATCTATAAGTGAACTCGATTAATTATCTGATTTATTTAAATCAGATGGGTCATTAATCATGGTTAATTAATATTAAGTTAATTTCAAATCATTTGATTAATCGTTCTTTATTAATTACAAAAATAAATTTCAAAAAAATTGATTATTCTTTGATTGCCTATTATTAATTTACCTTAATTACTTTCATTTAGTAATTAATTACTTTAAATAAATAAATTAACCTTTAATTAATCAATTTACTGATTAATTATATTTAGTAAATACCATCATCTTTTAGATTTCAATAAGAAATTACTCAAGATCTTAATAAAATTTTAAAAGACAAACTATTTATCTTTATTCATTACCAATCATCATTTAGATCTTGTTTTAAACGTCCTTTGAGACAAATTATTGTTATAACCTTATTTAACTTAAAATTTCTTAGAAAAACAAACATTAAATCTTTTTAAT
Organism: Allium cepa; assembly: GCA_030765085.1. Lineage (NCBI taxonomy): Eukaryota > Viridiplantae > Streptophyta > Magnoliopsida > Asparagales > Amaryllidaceae > Allium > Allium cepa. The sequence continues at coordinate 947,487,934 of CM060934.1, read as the reverse complement.
CAATGAGAGGTTAAGATACTTCCTTAATTATTATTATTTTATCACAATGTTTTATCTCTTTGAAAACACTTGTTAGTTTACTTAATAAATTAATGAATATGTGATTATTGAATTCCAAAGTAAATTTGGAAAATATTCTTAACTTTTAATTTAAATAAAAAAAATCTTACTTAAACTTGTTTACATTTCTAAATTGAAAACTTGAATTACAAAATCTGTTTATGCCTACTACCTGAACCTTATCACTAGGAAGACGGGCCGAAGCCCAAACCAAAGAAACGAAACCCATGCCATTCACTTCTTCCTCACGTTCTCCTTTTCTTTCACTTTTTTTTTCTTTTTATATTCTCCCCTTTTTTTTCTTTCCTACCGACACTTCATTACAACCGTGCACGCGGTGCACGTGTACGGCCCCTTTCGCCGCCGTTGGTCGGTGTTGTGGCCGCCAACACGTCGCCTATCACTCCCCAAGACGATGCAACCACCTAGAACACGATTTTATCTTGAAAGCAAGGATCGAGACTACACGAGCAAACCAACCCATTAGGCACGCCATCAGATATTTCCCTCGCGCCGCCTCCCCAGTTCGCTATCGGCCACCAAGTTTTGACCCATGCTCCATCATCACGCGACGCATCGATTTGCACCGTCGCTACATAGTCCGGTCCCTTATGGATGGTGCGGCACCATCATTTCGATCGCGAACGAGAATGGGTTCTTAAACCCTAAACTAACCACGCCACGCCACCATGGAAGCCTATAATTCAAACGAGTATTTTTCGCCTGTGACCCAACCCTTCATCCTCCTTCACCATTAATCTCAACACAGAACACCCCTTCGATCATCAGGGATTGACGCAAATCCATTTTTCGTTCAACTCCCAATATCACTCAATCTATCAACCTAAAAATCTTGAAATTCACATCAAAATTCATCATTTGTTAACAGTAATCTGGTTATGGGATCGAAACACGAAATTAAATTTATTGATTCCTTGACAAAAATTTGAATTTACTGTAATTTCTATATTTTTTTGACATGATTATTCGATGTAATTCTTTAGAAGCAATTTTAAAATTTGTGTTACTTTGTTTCAATCATCTTCCGTTCAGAGATTGTAGCTTGAATTCTATAAATGGAAGGGATATTGAATTTTAAAATTTGATTTTTTTTAGAACCTGTAAAACAACAGAGAGGGAAATGCATATGTACAGATATGCATACTTAAATTCACACTTGTAAATACATACTTACCGATATATTTACCTTCATACAACACTTCCAAGTCAATATCATCACAGACATAAGAAAATTATTAAGAAATATCTGGGTTTAAAAGCAAAGTTTGCTCACAGTAGAGGTTTGAGGCAGAAGCAAGAAACAGAGGAATTTTGTTGATTATGATTTGAAGTTTTTAAGGCTAACTGGGACCAGAACAAATATGTATACAGGCAAATATTCCTACATCTACATCTAATTACAGGCATGCAGGGATATTCATCAACAAATCAAGCAATTTTTTTTCTTTTCATCACACATCAATATCTTCAAAAATCATAACATAGGGGCAAAATTTACGGATGTATGCTCACCTTCATGTTGAAGACAGAGACCTGGAACAAGCTTTGAACGGATTGAACTTGCTATGTCTTTTTTTTCTTTAGTTTTTCTTTGCTTTCCTTTTGCTTCAGAATTTGGTTTTAAATTTGAATCTGAAGTTGGTGATATTTTTACTTCCAGATTGAAACTTGCTTTTGTCTTTCTTTTTTTCTTCTTTCTTTTTGTTGAATAACTTTGAGTTTAAAGATGATGACACTTTTGTTTTTCTCAGTTTTAAATGGAATGAAATTGAAGTGAGAAGAGCTGCTATTCAGGTTGAATTTGCTTGGTTTTTAAACTAAATGAAGATGATGTATATTTGTACAGGGTGTATCTAGTACAATATCTATTCTTTATATATATTTTTTCCTTTGTACTAATGCAGAGATTTTTTTTCCATGTTGGTGGCTGAAAGAAGTAGCCTACTTCGGCTGAGATGATATTGGATATGCTGAGAGGATATTGTGGTGGCTGATGAGATGGAGCAATAAATGCAAAATCCTATTTGTTTACATCTTGCTTTGTACATGTTTGTACAGTTTCTTTACTTTGCTTTATATTTTATACGTTTTGCATGTGCATGTACAGTTCTTGCTTTACTTTGTACTCGGCTGAAGCTTGTTTTGTTTATAGTTACTTTACTTTGCTTTTGCTTGCTTTGCATTTGTTTAAATTTTTATCTTTCCTTTGTTCATAGATGATGTTGCTTTGGTTTTACTTATATACTTATAAAGTTCATTTTTTTTTTGAAAGACTTCATTTTTTTTTTGAATTTTATAAATCATAGTTTCTTTCAAAACACACATATCTATTATCTATAAATAAATTTGAAACAACAAATTTTATTTAAAATAAGAATTCATTTGCAAAGACATTTTATTTCAAATCAATTTATCATGTCCTTCCTCAAATTTAAATCAAAAATGAATTTAATTATCAATTAAAAATAAATTAAAATTCGGGATCGTTACAGAATGTGTGCGACCCAAGGCATGGGCGACCTAACAGTGCACATGCCGAGCGACTTAAGGAGGTCAGCGACCTAAGGGATAAGGAGGCCGAGCGACTTAGTGGGCGAGCGACCTAATAGTTTGCGGCTTAATGAGTAAACATGCGCCCTAGGTTGTGCGACCCAAGGGGTACGCGACCTAAGGAGTGCGCGACCTAGCATGGCGCGACCTAAGGAGCAGAAAAAGACCGAGTGACCTAAGGGGGAACGACCTAACTTGTCGCGACCTAAGAAGCAGGCGAGCTAGCTGTAGGCCGAGGGAATGGTGCAAGCCGAATGACATAAAGGGAAGAAGGCCGAGCGACCTAGGTGCACGCGACCTAACCATGTTCGAGCGACCTAAGGAAATAAAGAGAGCCAAGCGACCTATGGGTTACGACCTATGTTGGCGCGACCTAACTGCAGGCCGAAAATCTTGCATGTGCAGGCCGAGCGACCTAAGGGTTTTGAAGGTCAAAACTCACTCAATTTGCAACCGATCGAGCACGAACGCTAGGGGATTACGCCTATCGGCTACCTAGTCCTATTGGCTCCTCGATTCATCACCAAAAACGTGTTCAAACATCAAAGATTGGATTTTTAAAGATTTGAACCCAAAACACTAAAAATTGGGATTTTCACCAATTCAATCCAAATCAATAGCAAATGCACAAGAACAAGTGTTAGGAATTCATACCTAACAATCAAAGATAGTTATAGACCAAGATGTGAGATAAAAATCTCACCTTTACATAAAATCAATGAAGGAGAAGCCTAAAAGCAAAGGAGGAATCAACCACACTTGAATCTCTACACAAGAAGCTTGAATCAATGGCTTCTCTTTGAATTTGGAGTTGGATGATGAATTTGCAAATGAACTAGGGCTTGGAGTTTTAATTTCCCATTCCTTCCTCCATTTTTGATGAAGCTTGAGCGTTAGGAAATGAAAGTAAAGTTATGAAGAGAAGGAGGTTGAGTTAGAATTAGTAGTTTAGGCAAATGGGCTAAACCAAACCCAAAACCCAAAGTGAAAAAGTAACAAAATTCCACTAACTCCAAACATATCAAAGTTTACACTCAAAAAGATCACAAACAGTGTTTTGAACTCAATGGAAGTGGTTCCGAGTCCTAATTCGACCGTATGCAAAAAGTAACTTTTCGAACTAAAATCCGACTGACGATAAAATATTTAAATATTCAAATCGTAAAATATGCGGGTTGTTATACTTTGCTTGAAGATCTATCTATCCAGCTTTTAGTTATTTCAGTTTATTCCAGTCATTTACGTTTAGACTTGTCAGTGCTTATGTATTAGAGATTCATTTGTGTTTATCTGTTCCACTGCTTAATGTTATGTTACACTGCGTCTGTGATTTTGTGATTGATTTATTTACTGTATATGCTAAGTTTTGCCAATTATAAATTAACAATATGTTGTTTTGAGCAATTTAAGTCTGACATGAGTGGAAGATTGTTGATTTGAATGGTTCGAAATAGCGGGTCACTGCAATTGGTATAAGAACTCTGGTTTAGCCAAAACTTAGCATATGGAGTAAAAAAAATCATTAGAGATAGAGTAGTGATACCCTAGAATGAGTAGAATCAACTACGAATCATATTTGTTCGAGCTTGAAATTCTTTGTTAGGATTCTCTTCGATTAGAATTACTTTTGAATTTTGGTACTTTACCTTTGTTCTAAAATCCATTCTCGTTTTTCCTATTCGTGTTCTTCTTGATAATGGAGCATCCCATAGCTCTATTTATGTTGATCTCTATAATAAATTGAGCACATCTTGCTACTTCTATTGGCAACTTCATCTTTATGTGTGATCAATCCTATCGTCGGTCCCGCCAATCTTAGTATGATTTGTAGAGGGGTGAAACTCCTTTACAACAGGCGTCGATTCACCAAAGATTTCTATGTGACGACCCGCCTTTCATCCCACAGAAAGACACATCATCATTAAGAAAGAAAGGGATAGAAAAGAGAAAAGATAGAGAAGAAAGAATGAAACAACCTCAAAATCTCAACAGCGGAACGAATAAATTATATTAATCACATAAGTATTACATAGTATACAACATCTATCAGAGTTACACAGCTTATACGTCACAAATTAGACAGTTATAAATACCTGTCTAGTCATTACAACTCAAATACAACACAAAGAGACCAACATAGTGGAATACTATATATCTACGAACGTTGAAGCCTCCTGCTCCATATCTCCTCCAAAATTGTCAAAGCTAACCTGAATCGCTTGGCTAATCGTAAAAAATTGAGTACCCAAGAGTTTAATAAAACAGAAAATAAACTTTGAGTCAGACATGGGTCTGGTGTGAGTAACAGATTAAAGTTGCTTAACTTTGAAAAGCCTTTGAAAACAAAAGGTGTCTCGTAAGACTTCCTGCACATAAACACGGAAAAGTTTTTACCTTACGATAACCAAAATACTTGATAGGAAATCCAGTGATATTATAATAGGGTCTAGGGTTTTCAAGTAAATAAGAAATAGCTGAAATTGTTATATGATTAAATTCCAGCATACTAGCCACAAAGTGGGTTATATAATCAAAACCGTAAAGGGCACGTAGGAAGAATGGGTTTCCATCAATGGCAGGGCTACTGGGGCACCGCCCGTCACAGTACGTGGCCTAGATCACCGTACCGAGGATCCACCCTAAATCCCCTACAACACAAGGCTGGAACCATCCCTTATTGGATAGTCCCGAACAAGACAACCCCGACAATTGTTGCAATCAACTGCCCCACATAGCCGAATAGAAAGGGACTTCTAGACAGGGGAAAATCTTGTCCTACTTGCGTGTGACTCGCTTAGCTTTGCTGCATCTCCCTTGTTTTAGCCATTCCCGGTTGATGAGGCTTGAGGCTACGATTACCTTTATAGAACACATCTATCTTAGAATGCTCATCGTCCACCTGACGATGTTCTGAAAGCATTCAATCCATACAAGTTCATTCCGGGTTCGAACGAAACCGAAGGCACTATCTTGCTACACTCATTTTGGAATCACCCTCAGACTCAACGATAATAGCCCTTGCACTCTGAATCTTCATCTTCACTTGAGATTCATGTCCTATCTTTTAATTTTGATCGATGTGGTTTTCGAATATCCAAATTTGGAAACCCGATCCCGGTCTCATCGAAATTCAAAACGCCGTCTTTTAAAGCCAAGTTGTTTTAACTTTAAAACAATTCAATTCTATTATCTATATTCACACAGATAGATAATTCACAATCTCACAAATAGATAATCCATATCATCACAATCCAACTAAAGCGTCTCATATCAACATATATCTCATATCAAAGATATCAAACAATCCAAGGCATTCAATAACATTCAGCCATCCATAAGCAAAGATCTATTAATCACACCATTCTAACCAATTTAAAATAAATTAAATTAATTACTTCCATTAATATATATCCTGCTTACTTAACCATTAATTAATTACAAACTAACTAATTAATCATCCTTAAATTATCCATCTTAATTAATCATCCTTTATTATTTACTCTTCAATTACAATAAGTAATTAGCCTTTAATTAATAACATGAATTAATTATCCTTAATCATTTACAGTAATTAACCTTTAATTACTCCCATTAATTAATTAACTATAATTAATTACATTAATCCTTAATTAATTGCATCAACTAATTATCCTATAATCACTTTTTATTCATTAATTATCCTTAATTAATCAATCCTTAATTACTTTATTAATTACATTAATTAATGATCCCTTAATTACTTCTTAAATTAATTATTGTTCTAATTAATCACATTTAATAATTAATCTTTAATTAATTACATTCATTAATCAACCTTGATTAATCACATTTAGTAATCAATTACCTTTAATTAATTACATTACTTAATTAACTTCTAAATAAATTTTATTAATAAATTCTTTAATTACACCAAGTAATTAATCCTTAATTACTTCCACTAAGTAGTTATCCTTTTTATTAATTACACAAAGTAATTAAACCTAAGACTACTTCCGTTCTTCAATTAATTACATCCAGTAATTATCTATTAATTACTTCACTAAGTAATTACACTTTATAAATTGCATTAAGTAATTACACTTAAAAAATCATCAAGTGATTATCTTTAATTAAACTAATTAATTAACTTAAACTAATCACATTAATTTAATTAGTTATATTGAGTAATTAATCCCTTTAATTACTTTCATTAAGTAATTACACTTAACCAACACCACAATGATTATCCTTAATTAATTAATCTAATTAATTATCTTAAATTAATCACATTAATTAATCATTTCATAATCCCTAGTTAATGATCTTTACATTAACTATTAAAAATTCTTTAATTACTTCTCTAAGTAATTATGCTTTAATTAACCATTATTAATTACAAATTAAATAATTTTTAATAACTAATTAATCCATCTCTAATTACTAAATTAATTAAGTGCTTAACTGTAGCCTAATTAATCTTTAATTACTTAATTAATAAATTTCTAATCATTAATTAATAATCTATACTTATCTAATTAATGATTCTCAATTACAAATTAATTAACTTACAACCCTTAATTACTTATTTATTAATCCTTAGTCATAAATTAATTAAATTAATTAATTATTCTTTAATTAACTTATTAATTTAAATAATTTCAAATTAATAAATCTTAATTTACTTTAAGATAAAATATTTTCCTTATTAATGACTAAATTATCATTAACATATTCATTTAAAACATTACACTTTTAAAACTTACTTTTAAATTTCATTTCAAATTTAAGTTTTAAAAATGATTACAAATTTAACATTAATAAAATTTAAAACAATTTATAAATCTTTTAAATCAAATGTTAAAGAAACAGCTATCTTATATAAAAGAAATTCAAAAGAGTTTTAAACCAAATTTATTTAAATTCAAAATCTTGCTTTTTAAAAAAAACTTTTAAAATCTGCTTTTCAAATGCTGCTTCGGGTTCGACCCAAAGCCTACTCAAGCACCTACACTAGAAAACCCGTCTTTTCTTTTCTTTTCAAAAATTCATTTAAATTTTAAAATTTTAAAATCTGAAAACAAATCACTCTTGATCGACCCGAGACTTCACTCGAGTTACCCTCTCAAATACACGAGCCCTCCTTCGAGACGAACCACAAACCCAAAACTCTGACATATCATCGCTGCCGTGCACATGCACCAGCGACGCAGCCACCTTCGACCATCCACGATGCCTCACACATATCGACGATCACCCAACCTTATGACCTCGATCATCAGAACTCCGATAACAAATCGAAATCAAAATTGAGCCACTCTACACAATCCTGGAATAAAAAGAAAAACCTAGAAAACCCTCGAGCTTGCTCCTCCGACCACCGAAGCGTCTGAACTTCCGGCCATGCCTCCGCCAACATCCCCGCTTCCATTTCCCAGAGTTGGGTGGAACTCGATCCACCAGAGGCGCCGTGGCAATCAAAATACCCGACCTTACCAAAACTAGGGTTTAGAAACAAAACCGACCACCACCGCCGCCATAGTGACCGGTACACCCTACTGCAATTTTTCCCACACTTTCTGTTCATTCCTCTACCTCTAGAGAAGACTGCGACTTCCCCGATCACCTAGATCGTCAAAAACCACCAAAAACACAAAATCTGTTCAAACTCGAACTGCTCACTCAATTCAATACTAAAAATTATGATTTCATTCCTAAAAATCATGTTTTTGGTTAAGTATTCAGTTTATATACCTGAATCAATGAATTAGGATGTTTGAATTTTAAACAAAAATAATGCTTGCCTGTTCTTTTGGTTTTCCAGAGCAATTTCAAATTTATTCTAACTTAAATAAAATTTTAAACTTTAATCTATGATTAAACAAACAATTTTTGTTTGAAACTTAAACCCTAACAAAGATTATTTTAAGAGATAACGAATTTTGAATAAATCTTGAGCCTGGAAACTAAAAACAGGAAGGTTACTGATACAACAGGCATGCACACATCCCATACATCCATATATACATAGAAAATTCATATATACACAAACATATTTTGTATAAGAAATTCACATGCAACCAAATTTCATACTTACGTTTTTAAAAAAAAAATGTTACTCACCTGATGCAAAGATGAACAGAGCCTTTGAAATAGTTTTTTGATTTTGAAAATTTGAATGCCTTTGCTTTTGAAAAGTGCACGCACAGATCTGGGAACTTGATTTGTTGAAGAAAATGTTTGTTTCTGGAACTTGCAGAGATGACTTAAATTTGGAACTGAAATGTAACTGCCTTGATTTTTTTCTTGAGCTTGCTTCATTTATCTCAGGTTGAAGAATGATGCAGGCTTTGTTGTTTTGATTTTCATCTCAGGTTTAATAAATGTACAGGTTTTGGGTTTTGTTTTTGAAAATGAACTACAAGTTATTGATTATGATTTTTGGTTTTAGAAGTGTGGATTTGTTTTGAGAAATTTGGTTTGAGAAAGTATTGATTATAGATTGTTTTTGAGAATATGGTTTAAATTTATCCTGGTTTTGAATTTAGGAAGATAGAAAAGAAATTAAAGGTAAGAATCATATGTATTTATAAAGGCTAAATGCGATTTACTTAAAATAAAATAAAAATAAAAATAAAAGATGCCACATGTTTAAAATTCACCGTTTGTCATTTATTCTACTTAATTAACTAACATTTGCTAAAAAAAGCTTTTATAAATTAACATTTGTCATTTAAGTAATTAATATTTATTTAAATGTTAATATAAAGCTTTATACTTAATTTATTATTTTATAAATGCTTATCTAAATATATATATGTATAAATTACTTTAAAGAAAATATTATAAAACCAACTATATATAAATAAAATCTTATACCTATATTTTTAAATCTAAAACATTTTAAAATATCTATTTTTTGAATTTCAAAATTAAATCCAAATTCAAATTCAAACTAAATTTAAAAATCGAAATTAAAATCAACTTATATATATACATATGCAAAAACACATTAAATTTGAAAATAACAATTATATTTACTTTAAAATCTATTTATATTTATATATAAAAACAACACATTATTATCTCGACTGTTATCTCTATGCATAAATAAATTCTTCAACGTGCTTTGGAAAGAACGTAATGCAGTTTGTTTTGATAGGAAGAGAAGAGCTGGTGAAAGTCTATGGGCTGATTTGAAAAGGGATATTCATGCTGCACTTTTAAGGCATCCCTATTTTCCTCCATCATTGAGTCTGAATTGGAGATAGGTGTGCCTTTTTTGGTTGCTTTTGTGTCTCCTCTTTTTTGTTTCTTCTTGTTTTTTCATGTGTGCTTGTGTCGTAATCTTCTGTTCTTCACTGTGTGGTTTTCTTTTTGGGGCTTGGAGTATGTTTTGAGCTTCTTTTCCTTTTATTGTCCTTGCAATAAAACAGGTAGGGGTCCTGTCAACCCCGCTAGCCTTTGCTAAAAAAACAACACATTATTATTATTATTTAAAAATAACAAATTTGTCAATTTTAAATAATTTATAAAAGCGATATCTTTTTATTTATAAATTACTTATTTTACTAAATGAATTAATGTATCATATGTAAATTGTATTTTAAACTTTTATATATTTTTTCAAATTATATTTATCAAGCAATATTTAAAAAGAAAATAAAACAAACCATTTTCTTAATCTTATTTAAATTTAAACTTAAGCTTGAAAATATTTTAAACAATTAACATTTACCTTAAGTATTTTAAAACTACATGGTTATTTATTTAAATAATCTTTAAAAAGTGTTATATTAAATTTAATCATAATTTCCAAAATATATTAGAATTTAAAAACATGATTTTATTTGTTAAATTCAAACCAAAGCTTTTCTATTTACAATATATACAAATATATATATATATATATATATATATATATTATAAATAGAAAACATTTTATTAGCTTCAAAAGATAAAATTTACCAATTAGATATTTATTTAATTTTAAAAGAATAATTTTGCCAAATTAAATTAAAGTTATAGAAGAAAATGATCAAATCAATTTAATTTTTAATATAGGTTATTAAATTGATATTGTCCAAAATTCCGAGTCATCACATTCTATGTCCTCAGTTTCGATGTTGTCATTTCTTACAAAGCCCGAACTGTTTCTCTAGTAGACGACTCAGGTAATCCTCTTGTGATCGAATGTCGATTGCTTTAGGATATGCAGGCAATTCCATCTTTCGTTTGATGCTCAACGTAGTGATCTTGACTCCACCCTGTTGTCCATCTATTCCGGATGTCTTGGTGAAGTCACTCCTGTTCATTCCAAGTAGGAAAGTGAATTCCGCATCAATCTTATTTCTAGATTTCAACCTGTTGTCCTACCTCCCGGACGAATAAATTCTATGAATAGTTAGTCATGCCCTTTGGATTAACCAATGCTCCCGCCTTCTTCGTTGATCTCATAAATCACATTTTCCATTGTTCTCACCAAGTTATTCCCCATTTCATTAATGGTATTCTTGTCTTTTCCAAGTCTCGGTTGATCCGGTTAAGGTCACCCGCGATTAATAGTAGTCTACCCATCTTTCCTCTTTTGTAATTTGATTTTCTTATCTTCCTTCCGAACCTAATTTCTTAGTTAGAATTCTCTTAGTTTGGGTTTCTCTTAATTCAAATCTCTATCTTTGTTCTAAAAATCCATTCTTGAATCATCCTGTGAGGGAGTGTTTATAATTGATATAAAATGTTTTATACCGTGTTGTTTGAGTTGTTAAGGTTGATTTCGGTTTTCGATCGATTTGTCTGGCCCACGCCATCGATAGGAATTCCAAAACACTTGAACAAAGAAAACTGACGCAATATTTTTTTTTTAAATTTGGTAAATGAAATATAATTTATGTATGATTTTATTATATATATATATAAGTATAATTTTCTGAAATTAAATAGTTAAATGAATTGGTGTTTGAAATGATAATACTAGATTATTATTTATTGTTTGGTAAACCATTAACTATTGATGTATATTATCAGGAGTTGAATTTTTTTTTAAACATGGTTTACAAATTGGATTCTAAAATGAAGCGAGTTACAGTTAAGGATTTGAGAATTAAATTTCCAGTGTTTTTCTAAATTTGGTCTTCAAAGTTTTGAAAAATATATTATTTGAAACTATTTTTGAATGGAAATTGTTTTCAAATAATTTTGAATGAAGTAAATCAGCACTCTCCTCTTTTGTCACTGAAAAATAATTTCGGTGATGACTGCAGCATCATCGACGTTCATTTTCGAATCTCATAGTGGAGAGACCACTTAGTAGCTTTGCTACACTTTTGTTTTGGGAAATTGGATTCGATTTAAATTTCTTGAGTATGATTTGATGTACAAAATACATATATATGTATATATTTATTTCAAAAGAAAAATTGAAGTGAAACCGAAAATTTAACTCTTAAATTCTATGTTAAGTAATGGTTTTCAGTAATTGAAATTGTAACATTCCGCCTTTTCGCACACTTTAAAACGACACACGTGCCAATTCAAAGCATACGCAAGGGCGGATTGTTATGGGGTAAATAAGAAAAACAGAGAAGGAATAAAACAAAATAGAATCTCACAGCGGAAGGATAAAATATAATAATAAATATACAGTTCAAAACAGTTTACAAAACAGTTATTTCACTTATACAATGAACATCAGAGTCACACATACCAATACAACAATGCAACGGAATATAAAGAGTGTGTGGTGCAATACTATATATAAAATAATGCTGAATCTTCGTCTTCGTCCTCCAAGCTAAATCTGCTATCCTGAAACGCTCGGACTGACCCGAGCGAATTTGAAAAGACAAAAACACCCGAGTCAGACTAGAATATCTTATGTGAGTTAAATAAACAGAAATAAATATGAGTACAGTAACTCAAGAGATGTTCGGGATTTACATCTCCTAAGGATCCGTTAAACTATTTACTATGTAGTATATTGCGTTATTATAATAGTGTCTATTTATAAAATAAACTTACTTTTTAATAGCGTTAAGGGGTTACCCATATAGCCCTTAACACGTAATAGTCCCAGTAGTCCATCCAATATCATAGTCCCTCCTGATCGGGAAGCCACTAGAGGATACCACACGGGCTACGGGAGAAAACCAAACTCGTACAAGGCGCGATAGGGTAGGTGACACGGCACAACTAGGCAATGCCAGGGTAGATATACCAATTGCTATCCAGGCTGATGGTAACGCGCAGCGCGCAGCTGCCGCCCACCTCGAACTAACTCCCCCAAAATCAAAATATAGAAGTGGCCACTGAATCAATCCAAGTCAAAGTATAATATCGAAGAGGAGCGTCCGATCAGAGGAATGACCTCATTGGCCTGAGAATCGCTCCTGTTTTAGCCACCTTATGCCAACTCACGGGAGTTGGGTCCACGTATTTACCTTACAGGAAACGTCGCCACCACCTACTTCATTCTGGAATCTCCACCGCGTACACGGTTAGTCAAAGTGGTTTTCGGTATCGACAGAGAGTATGTCCATATCTGATCCCGGTCTCTTTGCCAACCAATCGTTATTATAACACCGCGGTTATTTAAAAACAGTTTATACTTTAAAACCAGAATATAATCCATTTCAAAACCATAATATCTCGATATCATTTCTTCTTTTAAACCCAAACAATTCATTTTGATATTAATTTATAAAGACTCAAATCAATGATATCGTTTCCCAAATAAATTTTCCTTTCCAAAAATTATGTCACTTTTATTATTTAATATCCCATGTAACCAATATTTTGTTTGTAACTTTCAACATAATTCTTCGAAAATCCATAGTATTTTAAAACCATTATTTTCAAAACTAAATGGTTTGGATATTCAACGGTATGCGAATTAAAAAGGTTTAACTTTACTGTTGCTTTATAAAGAAATAAATTACATGGCTTTCCAAATATTTCTTCTTTTAAAGTTAAACCAAAATCCAAAATATTACTTCAAGTCCCAAAACCATTTCAATTATATATATATTTATATCCATTTTTGAGCATTAATATTTCAACTAAAGTTGGATTTTTATCCTTTCAAAATCAATATTCTATTAATTAATCTTGACCATTCACATAAAATCCATAATTAATAAAACTTCAATTTCTAGTAAAATATATATATAAATTTTTCAATTCAATTTTTTACTAGAATATCCATTTCTATTTATTTTGGGAAAATCCAATTACAAATATCATATCTTAAAATTTCCAACTTTACATTTAAACATAGGATATAAATTCACCAAACTCCATTTTCTAAATTTCTTCCATTTTCATTAAAGAAATTTATTCACCTTTTAAATTCCTAAATTTTAACTTCATAGGTATATAAATATGGAATAAAATATTTATACAATATAAAATTTAAGATTTATAAACCGTATTCAATCCAAACCATAGAAATCACATTAAAATAGTTATATATAGACCGCGGTGCCTGTATATAATTTTCTATCCTATGGTCAAGTGATACGGATATTTATCATTTCAATCCGCAATTTAAAAATAAAACTTTGCGGTTTTATCATTTCAAACCACAATCCCGAATGAAATGTGAAATGTATGCTAACTTGCAGTTTAATGATATCCAAATAAACATCCATTCAACAACACATCCATAATCCAATCACAAAACATCCATCATCCAATCACAAACATCTATCAATAACAATATGTGTTTGGTAATATACAACAGGTAATAACTAGCAGTTTTCTTCAATTTAGATTTATCAACTATTTATCTAACAGTTTATATTCCCAATAATTTATATAACTGTTAACTAGCAGTTCATATGCAACAATAATTTCTAACAGCCAATTAATACGCAATCAATAAATTTAATTAACAGCTAAATTAAAAAAAATGTAATTCAACAGATATGGATGAAATAACATGCCAAAAGCTCATAAATAAATTTCTATTCATTTCTAAAATTTATTTAACAAACATAAAAGCTTCTAGTAATTGTGAGTGGGTTAAAACACTCACCTTTGGAATTTAAATCGAATTTAAATTCGATTTAAACCCAAAAATTCGCCCGTCTCGGAATTTGTCCAAACCAGCGTCATCGGGTCCGGAATTAAATTACGATCCTAACAAAAAAAGTTTCGTGTGAATCCGACTTCGTATGAGAAAGTTATGCCGAAAAATGATAGTTGAATTCAAATTTGAAAATAATAAAAGTGGTCCATATTCACCCCTTACAACATATGTGCCACGTCATCCCCTTATTCACGCGTATCATCTTCCTGATGCTGAGCACGCACGCGAAAATCAATTGACCAGAGCCCTAAATCTCGAACGCAGCCGCCCTACAGGGTATCAAACCCTAGTCCAACGAGCCGCCTCTCCTCACCGCATCGCACGGCCTGACCGCCTTCGCCTCCTCCACCAGGGACGCCTCCAACAGCGTCCAGATGACATAGCCGCCACGAATAAACCCCCCAGGCCGAAACCCTAGGTCGAAAAATCTCCCAATCTAACCGTTGATTCGCCCCAAAAATTATATAGATGTGATCTCCATCGTCCACTCTACAATACCCAGAAACCGTTTGACGATCTGACGAACTTTTGCGCGATGATGATGGACGGTTTTGGGGCTGTTTGAATTTATTCTGGATGAACGACAGCTCCAATCGAAAAACGAATTTCACCAGTAGATTACGCGTATCGAATACTTCAACATATATTTTTTTGAGAATTTTCTGAGGTGTTTGAATTTTCACTGAATTTTGGATTGAAGCAGATCTAGATTTTGCAACCATTGAGGAGAAGGAGGAGATGAAGAAATATGTACGTATATCCAATTGACAATAGAAAGGAGGCTAGGGTTTATCACGCTATACTTATAGTTAGGGTTGGGTTGGAGCGTATAGGCTAGAAGGATGAACGTACGCAACAAACTATGGCCCAAAAAGCCCGCTACGCCTCCGGAACCGAATTTGTTAAAACTATATATCCAAATAGGTGTTTTAAAATATTCTGAACGCGATGGAAAAAGTTTCGCGACCAAATTCGATCGTATGAAGAAGTTATGCTGAAAACAAGATTTCCAAATTGATTTCAAATTGATTTTTAATAAAATTGATTTCAAGGCGTTTCGCGTCCGTACGATCAAACGACAAGTCCGATCGATACGAAACTTGAAACCCTATAACAATTCACCGATACGGATCCGATGAAACTGGTTTCGTCGAAATCCGAGTCCGTGACAAAAATGACCATTTTAATATTTATTAAATAAATCAAATAAATTAAAAATCCAATTTTTATATTTCAACTTCTAATATAGGCCCCATTTTATTATTTATATACTTCAATCAATTCTAAATTATTTACCAAGCTTGGATGTGAATTAAAATCTATCGGTATATAAATTTGCAGCTAAATATCTGCACTTCCTTATTATTTAGAGATTATAAATTTTATTCTAAACCCAATTATTAAATCTTATACCTTTATACTCACCTCTTAAATCAAATTAAATAAATACTTGATTTCCATTCCAACTCATCTTTGGATTGCAATTAACCTTTTTACCATAATTAAATTCCAAATTATTAATAACCCTTATTTTTCTTAACTATTTATTAATTCCAATCCAATTGAATTCAACACTATAAATTTGATTAATTTATTATATTCACTTCCTTTCTATTATTCAAAGTTATTGTTGTAAATACGACGAATACTAACATTAGTTTAAGATTTCACTCAATGTTTACAAATTCCATTTCAAGTTAATAACGTAATATTTTACGTTCAATTCTATTTTATTTGTCGTAAATACCACTTGTTGAATTAAATACTCAAATCATAAATAAATCTTGCTTCTAAAGTTATAACAACAATGGTCCAGTTAAAATTTGAATTAGCTTTAGCTTTATTTTATGGAATTAACTTATTGCAATAAATCCAAATTAATAAATACGCCTTGATTCCTATATTAACTTCTTTGGTTTCAATTAACCTTTTATGGTGAGTATGAATTCCAATGTATAATTGAAACCTTTATATCCATTTTATTTCACTATTCCATTTTTTATTATTAAATCCATTATAGCCAAATGCATGAAATTAACATACATAAATATATTTTATAAGTCTGCACTTAATTATTACCTTACAATATGTTTTTACGTTACTATAAATTTATACACTCTTCCGTTTCTACATTAATAATTATTACGGTAACGTTTCTCTTAATTAAAACTTTCTTCATAATTGAATGAACTTTATATTTAATACATACTACAGAATTACAATCACCTATGTTCTATCCAACATACATTAAAAGTTCACTACCATAAATTTACCATACATTTATCCAATGGTTACATCCTCAAATTAACAATTTAATCCCATTATACAATTGCAATTCACACTATTTATTGTTACATTAATACTATTTCGAATTTTAATCTTTTAGTATTAATTTAACAATCGTATTAAATTAAGAGGTTATGATGATTTTCACTATATATATACACTACATTTAAAACCCAACAGTCGTTTCAACTCCTTTGTATTGTATTATATTGGTTATCCATCACTGCCTTTTATTTTACTACCTAGATTCACATATAGTTACAATATTACCATTATATATATATATATATAAACACATAGGAAATCTAAATTCTTGTCATAAATTCTTAAATTTATATTATATTAATGAAACCCCCTTTTGTTAATATTTTTATTAACATCTTCAATTACAACATTTATTGGTTTCTTAAAATAAATCCTTTAACCAAATGCGACAAATTTCACTACCCAAATCTATTGTCATAAAATCTTGTTATTAAATTCCAATTACTATAACAAATCACTACGTTTTCTAAAATAAATATCTAAACTTTTATTTTATTCTCAATTAGATTAGAAATTATATTAAGTTAATCCATTTAATATTATCCAAATTTACGGGTCGTTACAATCTCCCCCACTCAAAACTTTTCGTCCCCGAAAAGGAAAAGAAGGGAGGAGGAAGAATAACAGTACATCTTATTTCAGATATTAACTTATAAACAATATTTTACTGGATTAATTTCTTTTAATGAAATATACTTCTTTTTATAATCATCATATCCTTTAATACTTGAATTATTAAAGTTGGAAAAATATTTTCACAAAATTCTAAGTCCAAAATTTTCTGAAAATTTTGGCAGAGTCTCCTTTGTACGGAGGGACTCTGGAGAAAATATAATATCCAAGTATACAAATGTATTACACATATTATCCAAAATAAAATATCCCAACACGGGAAAATATATAAAATAGCGCTTTATACGTAATCCGGAAACGTACCTATTTGTCGGACCCTATACGTTTTTATTTTGGAACCAAAAGCAGTAGCAGTTGCTTCCATCACCTGTATTCACTTATATAATCTAAAAGGTTAAATATTTATTTTACAGTGAAATGTTTGGGTAGATTCAATCATTCATATCCAATCAAATGCAATAACCATACATTTTTAACAAACAGCACATCACAAACAAACAATCATTCAATCAAACAAATCATTAGTTGTTCGGGTTCAAATTTTGAAATTGTACGAAATGAAAAATAATTATCAAGTGCATCCTATACTCAACAGTCTTAGATGGAACAAAGATAGATTATTTGTTCATCCAACAACTCCAAAATTCCTTACCCAGCAAACATACATCAACCAAACAATTTAAACCAACACCAAAATAGCTTATTATACATTTATTTCATAATTCAGTGGTTTGATTTTCTTTCCTTCATCTATGAGGATTTTCTTTGTTTCTTACAAGTTTTATTTTCCAATTATCTCACAATTCATTATATTTGTATTTCCTTTTTATTACTTAAGTTTCCTTTTATTACTTAAGTCTATAAAATAAATTCTCATTAATAACAACAAATATTTTGAATATCTTCATTTCCTTACTCTTCACTTGTAAGATTTCCCTTAAATTCTTAATCTGCTAACATTCATTCTTATAAGTGGGTTTTTATTTTATTTTATTTATCCATTAACTATGGATTACAGTCATTTCAATTCTTCCTTCTTTCTATTATATTAGAATAGGGGAGACTTAAGACTTACATAAACTAATAATCCTACAATCAATTCTTATTTAGAATTTCATTTTATTTGCTTTAAGTTCATATCACCTATTAATAATTCTTAACTTATTTTTAATAAAACTTCAATTATAACTTAAGTTTATACCATTAAATTTTTATTTATAACAGTAATTTATTGAATACTTCATTTTTCTAAATTCCTACTTGTAAAATATTCAATTCTAGTTTCTTACTTAACATTTCAACTTTTATATATGGGTAAGTTATTTATGTTAAAGAAAATGCAATTGAACTTATACAAGTTAAGTCTCCATTCTTTAATTTAATTTAATGTTCATCCATATTACTCTTTGTCTCATATGTATTCAAATTCCTCTAATAACTTTGCAATTATTCTCTTTTTTTTCAATTAGAGGTTTCAATTCATTCATTACTCAACTTTTATTTCATTAACAAATTTTAAACAATTAATTAATGGAAAAATTAGAATTTAAATACCGGGTCAAATTTCAATTTATTTCAAAATAATAGATAAATAAGTTCTTACAACTCAATATCTCTAATTATATTTAGAACAATAAAAGAAAATTTTTAGAAAATTTCAAAATAGATCTGCAGTAGCATTTACTACAGTGGCCTTCCCCCTTCGAAACTCGAAAATGAAAATCGATGATGCGGCCGTCATCACCGAATTTATTTTCCAGCGACAGAGAGGAAAGTACAGAATTTAATTTTTTTCCAAAACCTTCTTTAAAACAATTCTTCCAAATTATACGAAATATTTATATAAGAAAATACTTATAAACCAAATCCTTATATTTCATAAATTCCTTGAGAGCAAATTTTCAAAAATCCCGGACTTAAGTTCTAAAATATCCAAATTTGGTTTATTATGGTTTCTCTTAGCTTCAATTTATTACAAATATTCTTATGGCCTAACACCCAATCTATAGCAACCAAATATATATATATATATATATCCTTTAAAAAAAAATTTATATATAGAAAATATAATAGGCAAAATTATTTCATTCACCTATATTAAAAACGGATATTATGTCGGTCTGTCCTATTAAGTGTTTAGAAATCCCTATTGATGGCATAGCGTCCCATGCATCAACCAGAATTTATAAATACAAAACGGAACAGATTAACACAATATCAAAATCTTTTTATCAATACTAACAAGTACGCTCTCTCATATATATACACTCAGCGACTCCCATAGGATATTACTACCCTATTAACAAAGAGTCAAACCCCACAAAGCCAAGGTTTATCGCTAAACCAAAGCTCTGATACCAACTGTAACATTCCGCCTTTTCGCACACTTTAAAACGACACACGTGCCAATTCAAAGCATACGCAAGGGCGGATTGTTATGGGGTAAATAAGAAAAACAGAGAAGGAATAAAACAAAATAGAATCTCACAGCGGAAGGATAAAATATAATAATAAATATACAGTTCAAAACAGTTTACAAAACAGTTATTTCACTTATACAATGAACATCAGAGTCACACATACCAATACAACAATGCAACGGAATATAAAGAGTGTGTGGTGCAATACTATATATAAAATAATGCTGAATCTTCGTCTTCGTCCTCCAAGCTAAATCTGCTATCCTGAAACGCTCGGACTGACCCGAGCGAATTTGAAAAGACAAAAACACCCGAGTCAGACTAGAATATCTTATGTGAGTTAAATAAACAGAAATAAATATGAGTACAGTAACTCAAGAGATGTTCGGGATTTACATCTCCTAAGGATCCGTTAAACTATTTACTATGTAGTATATTGCGTTATTATAATAGTGTCTATTTATAAAATAAACTTACTTTTTAATAGCGTTAAGGGGTTACCCATATAGCCCTTAACACGTAATAGTCCCAGTAGTCCATCCAATATCATAGTCCCTCCTGATCGGGAAGCCACTAGAGGATACCACACGGGCTACGGGAGAAAACCAAACTCGTACAAGGCGCGATAGGGTAGGTGACACGGCACAACTAGGCAATGCCAGGGTAGATATACCAATTGCTATCCAGGCTGATGGTAACGCGCAGCGCGCAGCTGCCGCCCACCTCGAACTAACTCCCCCAAAATCAAAATATAGAAGTGGCCACTGAATCAATCCAAGTCAAAGTATAATATCGAAGAGGAGCGTCCGATCAGAGGAATGACCTCATTGGCCTGAGAATCGCTCCTGTTTTAGCCACCTTATGCCAACTCACGGGAGTTGGGTCCACGTATTTACCTTACAGGAAACGTCGCCACCACCTACTTCATTCTGGAATCTCCACCGCGTACACGGTTAGTCAAAGTGGTTTTCGGTATCGACAGAGAGTATGTCCATATCTGATCCCGGTCTCTTTGCCAACCAATCGTTATTATAACACCGCGGTTATTTAAAAACAGTTTATACTTTAAAACCAGAATATAATCCATTTCAAAACCATAATATCTCGATATCATTTCTTCTTTTAAACCCAAACAATTCATTTTGATATTAATTTATAAAGACTCAAATCAATGATATCGTTTCCCAAATAAATTTTCCTTTCCAAAAATTATGTCACTTTTATTATTTAATATCCCATGTAACCAATATTTTGTTTGTAACTTTCAACATAATTCTTCGAAAATCCATAGTATTTTAAAACCATTATTTTCAAAACTAAATGGTTTGGATATTCAACGGTATGCGAATTAAAAAGGTTTAACTTTACTGTTGCTTTATAAAGAAATAAATTACATGGCTTTCCAAATATTTCTTCTTTTAAAGTTAAACCAAAATCCAAAATATTACTTCAAGTCCCAAAACCATTTCAATTATATATATATTTATATCCATTTTTGAGCATTAATATTTCAACTAAAGTTGGATTTTTATCCTTTCAAAATCAATATTCTATTAATTAATCTTGACCATTCACATAAAATCCATAATTAATAAAACTTCAATTTCTAGTAAAATATATATATAAATTTTTCAATTCAATTTTTTACTAGAATATCCATTTCTATTTATTTTGGGAAAATCCAATTACAAATATCATATCTTAAAATTTCCAACTTTACATTTAAACATAGGATATAAATTCACCAAACTCCATTTTCTAAATTTCTTCCATTTTCATTAAAGAAATTTATTCACCTTTTAAATTCCTAAATTTTAACTTCATAGGTATATAAATATGGAATAAAATATTTATACAATATAAAATTTAAGATTTATAAACCGTATTCAATCCAAACCATAGAAATCACATTAAAATAGTTATATATAGACCGCGGTGCCTGTATATAATTTTCTATCCTATGGTCAAGTGATACGGATATTTATCATTTCAATCCGCAATTTAAAAATAAAACTTTGCGGTTTTATCATTTCAAACCACAATCCCGAATGAAATGTGAAATGTATGCTAACTTGCAGTTTAATGATATCCAAATAAACATCCATTCAACAACACATCCATAATCCAATCACAAAACATCCATCATCCAATCACAAACATCTATCAATAACAATATGTGTTTGGTAATATACAACAGGTAATAACTAGCAGTTTTCTTCAATTTAGATTTATCAACTATTTATCTAACAGTTTATATTCCCAATAATTTATATAACTGTTAACTAGCAGTTCATATGCAACAATAATTTCTAACAGCCAATTAATACGCAATCAATAAATTTAATTAACAGCTAAATTAAAAAAAATGTAATTCAACAGATATGGATGAAATAACATGCCAAAAGCTCATAAATAAATTTCTATTCATTTCTAAAATTTATTTAACAAACATAAAAGCTTCTAGTAATTGTGAGTGGGTTAAAACACTCACCTTTGGAATTTAAATCGAATTTAAATTCGATTTAAACCCAAAAATTCGCCCGTCTCGGAATTTGTCCAAACCAGCGTCATCGGGTCCGGAATTAAATTACGATCCTAACAAAAAAAGTTTCGTGTGAATCCGACTTCGTATGAGAAAGTTATGCCGAAAAATGATAGTTGAATTCAAATTTGAAAATAATAAAAGTGGTCCATATTCACCCCTTACAACATATGTGCCACGTCATCCCCTTATTCACGCGTATCATCTTCCTGATGCTGAGCACGCACGCGAAAATCAATTGACCAGAGCCCTAAATCTCGAACGCAGCCGCCCTACAGGGTATCAAACCCTAGTCCAACGAGCCGCCTCTCCTCACCGCATCGCACGGCCTGACCGCCTTCGCCTCCTCCACCAGGGACGCCTCCAACAGCGTCCAGATGACATAGCCGCCACGAATAAACCCCCCAGGCCGAAACCCTAGGTCGAAAAATCTCCCAATCTAACCGTTGATTCGCCCCAAAAATTATATAGATGTGATCTCCATCGTCCACTCTACAATACCCAGAAACCGTTTGACGATCTGACGAACTTTTGCGCGATGATGATGGACGGTTTTGGGGCTGTTTGAATTTATTCTGGATGAACGACAGCTCCAATCGAAAAACGAATTTCACCAGTAGATTACGCGTATCGAATACTTCAACATATATTTTTTTGAGAATTTTCTGAGGTGTTTGAATTTTCACTGAATTTTGGATTGAAGCAGATCTAGATTTTGCAACCATTGAGGAGAAGGAGGAGATGAAGAAATATGTACGTATATCCAATTGACAATAGAAAGGAGGCTAGGGTTTATCACGCTATACTTATAGTTAGGGTTGGGTTGGAGCGTATAGGCTAGAAGGATGAACGTACGCAACAAACTATGGCCCAAAAAGCCCGCTACGCCTCCGGAACCGAATTTGTTAAAACTATATATCCAAATAGGTGTTTTAAAATATTCTGAACGCGATGGAAAAAGTTTCGCGACCAAATTCGATCGTATGAAGAAGTTATGCTGAAAACAAGATTTCCAAATTGATTTCAAATTGATTTTTAATAAAATTGATTTCAAGGCGTTTCGCGTCCGTACGATCAAACGACAAGTCCGATCGATACGAAACTTGAAACCCTATAACAATTCACCGATACGGATCCGATGAAACTGGTTTCGTCGAAATCCGAGTCCGTGACAAAAATGACCATTTTAATATTTATTAAATAAATCAAATAAATTAAAAATCCAATTTTTATATTTCAACTTCTAATATAGGCCCCATTTTATTATTTATATACTTCAATCAATTCTAAATTATTTACCAAGCTTGGATGTGAATTAAAATCTATCGGTATATAAATTTGCAGCTAAATATCTGCACTTCCTTATTATTTAGAGATTATAAATTTTATTCTAAACCCAATTATTAAATCTTATACCTTTATACTCACCTCTTAAATCAAATTAAATAAATACTTGATTTCCATTCCAACTCATCTTTGGATTGCAATTAACCTTTTTACCATAATTAAATTCCAAATTATTAATAACCCTTATTTTTCTTAACTATTTATTAATTCCAATCCAATTGAATTCAACACTATAAATTTGATTAATTTATTATATTCACTTCCTTTCTATTATTCAAAGTTATTGTTGTAAATACGACGAATACTAACATTAGTTTAAGATTTCACTCAATGTTTACAAATTCCATTTCAAGTTAATAACGTAATATTTTACGTTCAATTCTATTTTATTTGTCGTAAATACCACTTGTTGAATTAAATACTCAAATCATAAATAAATCTTGCTTCTAAAGTTATAACAACAATGGTCCAGTTAAAATTTGAATTAGCTTTAGCTTTATTTTATGGAATTAACTTATTGCAATAAATCCAAATTAATAAATACGCCTTGATTCCTATATTAACTTCTTTGGTTTCAATTAACCTTTTATGGTGAGTATGAATTCCAATGTATAATTGAAACCTTTATATCCATTTTATTTCACTATTCCATTTTTTATTATTAAATCCATTATAGCCAAATGCATGAAATTAACATACATAAATATATTTTATAAGTCTGCACTTAATTATTACCTTACAATATGTTTTTACGTTACTATAAATTTATACACTCTTCCGTTTCTACATTAATAATTATTACGGTAACGTTTCTCTTAATTAAAACTTTCTTCATAATTGAATGAACTTTATATTTAATACATACTACAGAATTACAATCACCTATGTTCTATCCAACATACATTAAAAGTTCACTACCATAAATTTACCATACATTTATCCAATGGTTACATCCTCAAATTAACAATTTAATCCCATTATACAATTGCAATTCACACTATTTATTGTTACATTAATACTATTTCGAATTTTAATCTTTTAGTATTAATTTAACAATCGTATTAAATTAAGAGGTTATGATGATTTTCACTATATATATACACTACATTTAAAACCCAACAGTCGTTTCAACTCCTTTGTATTGTATTATATTGGTTATCCATCACTGCCTTTTATTTTACTACCTAGATTCACATATAGTTACAATATTACCATTATATATATATATATATAAACACATAGGAAATCTAAATTCTTGTCATAAATTCTTAAATTTATATTATATTAATGAAACCCCCTTTTGTTAATATTTTTATTAACATCTTCAATTACAACATTTATTGGTTTCTTAAAATAAATCCTTTAACCAAATGCGACAAATTTCACTACCCAAATCTATTGTCATAAAATCTTGTTATTAAATTCCAATTACTATAACAAATCACTACGTTTTCTAAAATAAATATCTAAACTTTTATTTTATTCTCAATTAGATTAGAAATTATATTAAGTTAATCCATTTAATATTATCCAAATTTACGGGTCGTTACAGAAATGAAGCAAATTTTGAATAATTGGAGTGTTTAAAATGAGAAATGAAATTGAAACAACTTGAAATAGTTTAACTAGGATAACTTTAAGTTGTATTATACTCGATTGCATTCTAAAACACATATATAACTTACCTGAATATTCAAAAAGTTATAGTGTTATGTAAATGTGTAATTAAAGGTTATACAAGAGAAGTTTAAATAATAAAAATGTCCAAATTAAATTTTTCTTAATAGAAATGTTGTAAATAATAAGTAAATTTGTATAGTGCTCAATTACATTTGAAACATATATAACTTAACTGGGAAAGTTTAAAGTGTAATGAGAATATGTAATTGAATAATATATAATATAAGATGTAAGTAATAAGATATCCAAAAATGAAATTTGGTTAAAGGAATTTATAAATAAAACCAGAGTGGTTATGATGAATATTTATACACTTGATTTATGTTATAAAATCTGTAAGTGAAATAAATTAAATAATAAATAGATGATGTTGTTTAAGTAAATAATATGAACTTAAGAATAGTTAAAATTGATTATAAGTAGAATTAACTTAAAAATAGTCAAATGGATTAAATAAATGAGTTAAATAAAATAAATTTTGTTTCGAAAGAAATTTTTATAACAAATGTTAATAAACTGAAAGGAAATCAATTTATTGAAAATACCTTGAATTGAAATCAACAAAATGTGAATACAATGAATATTATTGGTTAAATAAAATGGATTTAAACCAAATTTGTTGAATGTTGATCAATTTAAAAACTAATGAAATTTATATGGTTTTGGATAAATTGTTGTATATGCTATGTGTTTCAGTCTATCTTTTCTTTCTGGTCTTCGTATTCTCCTATCTCGTTCTTTTTTGGGGACGAAAAGTTTTGAGTAGGGGAAAGTGTAACGATCCGTAAATTTTAAAGATTTTTAATAATGTAATTAACTAAAATTTTACTCGAAATTAAACAATAAAATTTAGCGATAAAAATTTGATATTTGTAATACTTCTATCTAAACGTAGCAAATGTCAGATTTTCATTAAAAAATATAGATATTAGTTCTGTTGTGTAATTTTCAATTTCAATTTAGAATCAGTTAAATTGATGAAAATAAAATGTTTTCAAAATCTAAATATTTTTACATAATAAAAATGTAAATCATTTTATGAGTGAGACGTCATAATTCGTTTCATCAAATTTGGACTTCTCTAGCCCCGTTTATCTTAATTTTGGCATTTTAGCAGCATTTTCGGTACCAAATATCGAATTTTGATAGGATGATTATATTGCTGATATCTATGTACCATTCTCTTCGTCTCATACTGCTGATCCTATAATATATTCATTTGTGCAGTTCGGCGTTCGATACGCTATAGAATCCATGAAACGGTTACCCGTATCGGTACCCGTTTTGAAACTTTTGGGCTTGGTGTGTCCTTTCGTTTGTCTATCAGGTAAAGCTAATAGATGATAGCCATAAATATTTTCTGATTTCAACACTTGACTTTCAATATTTCCACTGGTTGCTTTATTATTTCTGGTGTGCTTCCCCTACCATTCGTACTTTTTCCTCATGTCTCTTTGTTCATTTCTATGTATGTTAGAGAAAGTAAAAGAATAATAAAATAACATCAGTGCATACATTCTTGTGGCTGTGACCTGCTCATTCTCTTCCCATATATTATCTCTGCCCTTTCCATCACATCGCCATAACCGATCACCATGCCTCCCTCCAAACGCTGTGAGCCCATCTATCTACAACTCTGCATCATGGCACGTGTAGCCCACTGCCGTGCCACACATCATTTCACAACCGGCTGCACTTCCACCTTCCAGATCCACCTTCATCTCTCCGAGCAACGCCTAGCGGAGCATAGTAGATCGGCCGCCACCCCAAACTTGAGTAGCTTCCAACCGCATCTCTCCACAATGCAATAGTCACCGGCCACCTTTCCTCCAAACATGAACGCCACCCACAAAACCTCCTGCCATCTTCTTGCCGACCACCCTGACACCAATCCTCTACTGTTCACTGCCAACCGAGCATGCAAACCCACATCAAAGCCCATTGTCAAGCGAGCCTAACCCAGTTCCCTCCTCTCTGACCATAGCCTCGCCACTCAGAAGCTCTAACCCGACCACCAGTCCACCAAAACACGCTGCCATCTCAGTCTTAATTTCCACAACCCGTCACAGCCTCTTCACTATGCTGCTGAGCATTGCCTATTACCTTCGCCTTGCCTTCAAACCAACACACCCCTCTCACCGCCATTGAACAGCCGCTAACTCCCCTGCCTCCTAGCCTTTCCTGAATGCAACACTCTAGCCAATAACCCCAATGCTCCGCCTGCCATTGCCATGTGCCGCCTGCATCTCTCTCATAGAAGCATTATTTTGTAGGTTTTGTTCTTAGTTTATTTTAAAGCCAAAGGGATTCGAAGGGGCGATATATATATATATATATATATATATATATATATATATATATATATATATCTGTGTGTGTATGTACGTACGTATGTATATTTGTTTGGTTTATCAAATTCAAGTTTCCAGCTCTTGCCCACTTGTCGCAGCCATTTTTCCTCAATTGTCGCTGCCCGTTTTGTCAAGCAACCTTCACTTCTTTAAAAAAAATGGTGTATATATTTCTTATATATATTATATATATTTTGTAATATATACGAATTTCAAGTTAAAGCTGATTTTCCTTTGTTTATCTGCTGTCCTGGCTAGTATTGCAGTAGTTTTCTAGCTTGTCGCTATCTCGATAGCTTGTGTTCGTATTCATATGCATGTCCATATTTATTTCTTTGCCATCATTGTTTTGTAGCCATAAAAGGTGAGAAATCACTCATGATTAACATTCTTATATTTAATAGATTCAATTCGCATGAAATGACAATTGAAATATGCCGTTAAATTCGAATTGTTAATTATTTAATTTCTATACATGATATGTGTAACATTCTGGGATTTTAGCCAAATATAATAAAGCGATTAATTTAATTTTCGGAACAAAATTGTGGACTCATTGATGAATTAATTATGAAAATTCCAGAACAAACAAAAATCTGTGTTTGTAATAAAATTTTGAATTTGAAACTCAAGAATAAATATATTGAAAATAAATTGGATTGAATATATATATATATATATATATATATATATATATATATATTATAGTTAATAAGAATTTGTTTTCTAATATGTATATGTGATTATATTAGTGTATAATTAAGTTTTAAAACATTTTCGTTATACTTGAAATAAATTTAGTTTTGTATATATTAAAACCAAATAGAAAATATATTACATAGATATATGAAAATATAAAAACATAAATTGATAAAAAGGAATGTTTTGTAAAATATCATGTAAAAAAAACTATGTAAATGTAAATATAGTAACATAAGGGTTTAAAACAAAGTTATAAATTAATTATAAACAAGGTTTAAAACACCAATTTGTAAATTAATTTAGAGAAAAGGACTTAAACATAAATTAATGGTTTTTGACAAATGTTTAATAAGTGTTCATTTAATATAAACAAGTGTTAACATAAGTAACAAGTGGCACATTAGTTTTAATTTGCAATTAACATAAAATTAAAAAGACAATCTGGTTTCAGTTAAAAAGTTAAAAACTTCAAATTGGAAATCAACTTATAATTGAGCAAGATGCAAATCAAAGTCTGGATTCAAGTTTTCAACCTGGAAACAAATAAAAAATCAAAACAGCTTCAACAAGTAGGAATTCCAGATCAAAACTGAAGCATCTCAACATCAAAATCAAGTTTTAGACAAATCAAAATCTTAGAGAAGATTTCAAAAATAAAATTTAAGTTCCAGTTTTAAAGCCTATCTTTGTTTAAAACATTCTCAGGTGAGCAAGCCTTTAAACCCATATGTTTATTCTGGTTTGTATGTGATAAAAATTGGATATAAGTTGTGAAATATGTTTTTATGACTGCGAATTATGTTTGTATGTTTATATATATAAATATATACATACAGATGGCTATAAATAAGTGTGTGTATATATATATATATATGTCTGTTCCTATGTTACAGGTTAGAAATAGAAAGATCTCCTCAATCCTTCACTTATAAGCCTAGATATATAAATGGAAAATTCTTGAATTAACAAGATGATTATTGTAAAAATGGTTTCAAATATTTATATTTGAAAAATATTCAGAAATCAAGCAATTACAGTAAAATCTTCTTAAATCAGAAAAATCGAAGTTCATGATTTCTTGATTTAGTTATATAAATTGATTCTTACAGGCAAATGATGAATTTAGATAAAAAAATCAAGATTTTTCGTTTGTTAAATTATGGGAAATCACGAGTTGAACGGAAATGACAGTTTTGTCAAATTCCGTCAAACGACGAGATGAAGTCCATCGTGCTTGCGTTGGAAGATGGTTTGAGCATCGAGGATCAATGGGAAAATAGAGTGAAGGTTTTCAGGTGGCTGTGGCGATCAATTGATGATAAATTAGGGTTTTAGACTGGGTTTTGATAGGGGTGTTTCTCGGGGTCTTTTCGACATAGATAGTTGATCGAAATCGTTCGCGTGTAGTGGGATCGATTCATGGAACGAAAATGTAGGTCTTGGTAGAACAGCGATGGTTCTGATGGTCGGGATTGTTGAGTCACAAGCTTTATGAAAGTTTTGATTTCTGACAAATAAGGCGATTGATTTCTGACAAACAAGGCGATCGACAAAAACAAGGTCAATAGAGCTATATATGGTACTCTAGATTATAGGTTGATTATTTGTTGTTGTAATAGTAATAAATTTGTTAAAATCTATCCTCAAATAATCATGCATATCAAGGGAATCAATATATATACGAATAATTTATAAGTTGCATGCAGTTGCACAATTCAATGTGCAATTTAACAGGCACCGGTCGACCGGTCAATATAGGTGCGGTCGACCGTTCCTGTGTAAATTGCACAGTAAACGTGCACACATGCACATAACGTATATATATATTTGAATTCCTGTCTACCGGTCCATTTTTGACCTGTCGACCGTTTTTAAACAGAAAGCAACTTTTCCAAAAGACACTTCTCTTCTCCAAAGGTTGCATCTCCTATCTTTCATCAATGATCATAACTCTTAATGGCAACTGTTCACAAAGAGTTACAACTATTTTTCTCTATATATACTCATCTAATTCATTGATTCAAACACAAGTTTTTATAACGATTTCATATATTCTTTTAATCTAATCTCTGATCTCAATTCTGTATTATAAAAGCTCTAAATTATTTATTGAATCTTTGAAACTATTTCATATCCTTTGATTCAATAATATACTTTCCTTAATCTTTTCAAAACATCATATCGCATACTTTGAGGATAAGATTATAGGAAGGGTGTACTGCTAGTGACAAATCCGTGTTTTCAAGAACACAAGTTGTCAACAACAATTGTATTTGTTCTTTTGTTGAAGTCCTCTGTGTTGTAAGAGGCAAGTGTTGAAGTCCTCAGTGTATTAGAGGCGTGAAATCCCGTTCGGTTGTTCGGGTATTGTAAACCTGTTCCTCCGGGTGAAGCGAGGTAGTTAATAGTGAAAATCCAGATAGAAGTCTGGGATTGGACGTAGGACGGTGCTCCGATACCAAATGAAAGTGCGGTGTGTATACAATCATATGTGCTAATATAGTATACACGGATCGTGTAATATGGATTACAATACAAATGTGGAAATAGATGATAATAGCATTGTAAATAGAAAATAGAAAAATCACACCAAAGATTTTTATACTGGTCGAACTAAACACATTGATATCCGTCATCATTTTCTTCGAGATAATATTGAAAAAAGAAATATATGTCTTGAATATGTCCATACTGAAAATCAATTAGCAGACATTTTTACTAAGCCGCTGCTCGAATCTAATTTTATTAGATTACGAAGAGAGCTTGGTTTAATTTCAAGAAAAAATCTTGACTAAGCAATTACTAATGTACACCTTCTCTTTTGGTTATTCTCTTTAATTATAATTTTTTGTTTAAACTAAACTAATGTCTTTTCTCCTAGTAACCGTATCTTTTACTTAACCTATTTTTTATATTAAATATTAGCCATTGCTTTATTTAATGGTTAAAATCTATTTACTCATTTTATAAATTCAGTTTTAAAAACAAAGCTATTTTTAGATTTACAGTAAAATTTCTGCTTATATTTTCGTGGTTAAAAGTTATCATTAACTCACATCCATAAGAGTATATATAAGAAACTTATATATATAAGCTTGCAAAAAAATTTTATTTTGTTCATCTTTACTTCTTATCTAACCATAATACTATATTCAACTTACACTATGGCTCATATTTGTGACAAATGTGCGCAAGAATCTCACATTTCTATTACAAGCTCTGAGTCGGACGAATATTATTCTCCTACTACTCCAAAACAAAAATCGAGCTGTCATCATCAATGCTCTTATATGTCTGATAAAACTCCAAATTCAAAACGAGTTAAAAGGACACTATTCTATTCTCCTCGAACCAAAGCTCAAATTGATGAGATACACCACTACCAAAAACATCAGATAGACCTTCAGAGACAACTCCATTACGGGCAAAGTCAACTTTATCACGAGCAACAACGGACATCGGCACGATTGTCTGTTTTAGAAAAGTTGGCAACATTTTTCTGCGGTTCCAACAAACATGACGTACATGAACCAATGCCGTCTAGGCCATCAACATCTAAAAGTCCTAACTCATGGGATCGGAACTATGAAAAGAATGAAGGAGCTCAGAAACAATGGAGTCCATGGTCGAATCGTATTGAAGGAAACAACGATAATTCTAATGACGAACTTTCTCATTAGATTTATATATAGTTGTTATATATTTATCTATCTCTTGTGTAATGATGGTTATATTTTGTATTATGTATAAAATATAATATATACATATATATATAGGTTGATATATAAAAAAAAAAAAAACTTGAAAAAGAATCCTATATGCACAACAGACCAGGACCGGTCGACCGCCCATATTATTGCCGGTCGACCGTTTGCTCTCTGGTTGAAAACGGTCGACCGGCCAAAAGTTGTAGGTCGACCGGTTACGCATTTTTCAGTTTTTTATATATAACCCTATACGTTACTTTACCCTCTACCCTCATTCACTCTCTACTCAAACTATTCTCTATCCCCAAATCACAAACCCTAGTTCCCATTCTTCAATTCCCAAATCACAAATCCTCCAACAATGGCTCCTCCTCAAAAGAAATCAAAGAAAGGAGCAATCTCTGAAACTTCATCTCATACCATCTCCGTCAAAAAATGGCTTCAAACTCCAATTGCTATAACACGATGGAATCAAATGACAAATTACAAGTTTCATCCAGGATCTTTCATCAAATTTGATGATTTCACGGCTTACGGAGTTCGGAGGTTAGCCGATAATGCCAACATTACTCCATTGATAGATTTTTCGGCAAATAGTGTGGAGATAAATCATTTAATGATTAAATTATTTTACGCCAACATGAATCTTGATGAATATCAACCTGATAATCCAAACGGCGTCATCTGGTCTATGGTCTGTGGAAAACAAAATTTTCTTACTCATGCTAGAATTGCCTCTATACTTGGCATACCAAATCGAGGCGAAGAATTTTCATCTACCTTCTGCGAAGTTTTCACTCGAAATAGTACAAGTCATCAGTTTATAGAAGACAATAGTGATGGCACTAAGTCTATTGGACTTCGACCGACAACAAGGTTACTTCATCGGGTCTTGATGCATTCTCTTTTTCCTAGACTTGGAAATTATGATGCAGTGTACAAAGAAAACTTCAAGGCACTCTATGCTATCTATGGTGAAATCCAAATCAATTGGGTTCACATGCTTTTTGATGAAATTCTCAAGGTAAATAATTCAACCCGGCCTCATTTCTTCTATA
Organism: Allium cepa; assembly: GCA_030765085.1. Lineage (NCBI taxonomy): Eukaryota > Viridiplantae > Streptophyta > Magnoliopsida > Asparagales > Amaryllidaceae > Allium > Allium cepa. Next base: position 947,454,468 of record CM060934.1, on the reverse strand, counting down.
ATGAATATATCATGAGACTTTTGTTAGCTTGTGGGGTCAATCCTCCTGATTCTGCAACTTCAACACCAAAATGCATTGATTCCATAACCATCAAAAGAATGAAGCTTCCTCCACCTTATCTTGAGATTATGCCTTTTGAAGAATGGCAACAACGAGGACCGAGAAAACAAAGAGCGACTTCCTCTCGACCTCGTCCCGATGAGGTGAAACTTTTAAGATCAAAGTCATCAACAAAAGAATCTCTTGAAACCATTGCGCGTAATCAATTTCTGCTTGAATCTCGTCTCAAGCGTATGGACTCTAAAATTGATAAGCGCTTCAATAATGTCAAGTCGTTCTTCGGTATGCTATGGGACGCTATATCATGTTCCTCATCCACCTCTGTTCAAGCACAAGATCCAGGAAAACGTCCTGCTGCTCCAGTTTTCACATGGACATCATCTGATGAGGGCGAATCGTCTAGAGGGAACAATGATGAGGAGGAAGAAGAAGAAGAAGATGATGATGATGACGACGATGATGAAGAGGAGATTCGATCTGCTTCATCCTAGATTCTATTATGTTTTAGCTCTTTAAAAACATTCTTCGACACTTGTACTAAATAGTGTCATTATTTATGCTTTTCAATTAACATTATGTTCTGTAGTAAACTCTGTTATGTCTTTGATGTGTTAATGATTTATTTTTCTATGCTTATCATATTCATTCTACGCATATCATATTCTAGTAATCTGTTACTCCTTTTTGTCGATGACAAAGGGGGAGAAAGGGCTAACAATTGCTTGCAGGAAAGAAATCACATACTCAGGGGGAGATTCAGATTTGCAGATATATATATTGTCATCAATCAAAAAGGGGGATAATGTTGAGTCACAAGCTTTATGAAAGTTTTGATTTCTGACAAATAAGGCGATTGATTTCTGACAAACAAGGCGATCGACAAAAACAAGGTCAATAGAGCTATATATGGTACTCTAGATTATAGGTTGATTATTTGTTGTTGTAATAGTAATAAATTTGTTAAAATCTATCCTCAAGTAATCATGCATATCAAGGGAATCAATATATATACGAATAATTTATAAGTTGCATGCAGTTGCACAATTCAATGTGCAATTTAACAGGCACCGGTCGACCGTTCCTGTGTAAATTGCACAGTGAACGTGCACACATGCACATAACGTATATATATATTTGAATTCCTGTCTACCGGTCCATTTTTGACCTGTCGACCGTTTTTAAACAGAAAGCAACTTTTCCAAAAGACACTTCTCTTCTCCAAAGATTGCATCTCCTATCTTTCATCAATGATCATAACTCTTAATGGCAACTGTTCACAAAGAGTTACAACTATTTTTCTCTATATATACTCATCTAATTCATTGATTCAAACACAAGTTTTTATAACGATTTCATATATTCTTTTAATCTAATCTCTGATCTCAATTCTGTATTATAAAAGCTCTAAATTATTTATTGAATCTTTGAAACTATTTCATATCCTTTGATTCAATAATATACTTTCCTTAATCTTTTCAAAACATCATATCGCATACTTTGAGGATAAGATTATAGGAAGGGTGTACTGCTAGTGACAAATCCGTGTTTTCAAGAACACAAGTTGTCAACAACAATTGTATTTGTTCTTTTGTTGAAGTCCTCTGTGTTGTAAGAGGCAAGTGTTGAAGTCCTCAGTGTATTAGAGGCGTGAAATCCCGTTCGGTTGTTCGGGTATTGTAAACCTGTTCCTCCGGGTGAAGCGAGGTAGTTAATAGTGAAAATCCAGATAGAAGTCTGAGACTGGACGAGGACGGTGCTCCGAACCAGTATAAAAATCTTTGGTGTGATTTTTCTATTTTCTATTTACAATGCTATTATCATCTATTTCCACATTTGTATTGTAATCCATATTACACGATCCGTGTATACTATATTAGCACATATAATTGTATACACACCGCACTTTCAGGGATTGGCGAGGCGAGAGGGTTTTCTGGCGATATGTGTTGTCCAGGTGGGAGTCAAAATACTCGATTTTGTTTGTCGAAGAAATCATTAACATTGGGTGGTTGGGCGAAGAGGCGAAGCCGTAAACGACATGTTATGGGCCGCAACAAATGGCCGGAGTTGGCTGGATGGGTTATACACATGCACCGTGCACATTGATGTCTGACTATTTTTCGAAATGGTAGAAGAAGATGGGAGCTCGGGTTTACTCACATGAAAACGTAAATTTACTTGAAGCAAAAGAAAACAGGGATTAACCTGAAGTGGAGCTCGGGTAAAGAAGTTTTTGGCTCGGGTTTGTTGATTTTATATAAAACAGTTTTTAAAAACTTTAAACTAAAATCAAGTTTTATCCAAATAATTTGTTTAAAACATTTTTTTTAAATAATAAGTGTTATTTATGTTTGATATTAATTAAAGGTTTTAAAATAAATTGTTTTAAAAAAAATTATTAAGTTTTAAAGTGTTTAAGATATATATATATATATATATATATATATATATATATATATATAATGAAACTTTTGTTTTGAAAGTTTGTTTTAAGTAAACTAAATAATATTAATAAATTAATTAATAAAAGATGTTTTGATTGTTAACTAACTTAAATCTAAGTTAATTAATTTGTTAATGAAAATAAATTATAGGGGTTATTAAATAAAGATTTTAAATGATATTTAAAGCAATTAACTTAAGATAAAGGGATTATCTTTTAATTTAATTAAGGTCTTAAGTGATTAAGGATTAATTACTTGATTTAAGTTATTAAAAATAATTATTTCATGTAAAAAAAATTTGAGGAATAATTACTTAATTAAGGAATGATAATTAATTAAGGGCTAATTAATTGATGTGATTAATTAAGGATAATTAATTAAAGGTTAATTAATTAATGAAGGTGATTAAGGAAAGATAACTTATTAAGGGCTAGTTAATTAATGTGATTAATAAAGGATAATTAATTAAAGGATAATAAATTAATTAAAGGATAATCATTTAATGATTAAAGTTGATTAATTAATAATTAAAGGTTAATTAATTTAGGTTAATTAATAAATGATTAAAGAATAATTAATCAAAATGATTTGTAATTTATTATTATTAATTAATCAGGATTAGTAGTTTATTCATAAGTAATTAATATTCAGATGATCAATCAATCTTACTTATGGATGTTTGGATTATATGGAATGGTGTGAATTGTTTGGTATCCCTAATGTGTGATGCTCTGTTTTGATTTGAGCTATGATGAATGTAATTTATTTATCTGTGATAAATGTAATTTATTTATCAGTGATGAATTTATATTATTTATCTGTGAATCTGTGAATGAAGATAAGCGTTACAGGATTATACCGCTTATCATTATTGTTGTGCTTGAATCTGTGATGATTGATGATGTTGCACTATTGTGTTAAACCCCTGGACTACACCATACACCCACAAATATGGATTGTATGAGGAAATTGGTTAAGTCACAGATATTTGAATTTAATGAAATGGTTTTAAAATTGAATTTTGAATCCAAATGGTTTTGGAAATGGAATTGGATACGGAAAGCTTTTGAAAGGGAAGTTTTGAAATTAAAGTTTAGTTTGAAAATATTATTTGAAATTGCTTTGGAAATTTGGTTTGAAAGATTTATTCAAGTTATATTATATGTATATGGATTTTAAAACCATTTTAAAAGTATTTTAAAGGTATTATTTTAGAAATTTAAATTTAACCCAAGTTTATACTTTAAAGAATGTAACTTGTGCATATTTGATTGGATTTTTCCAAAACGAAAACCCTTGTTTTTCAAATGATAATAGCTTTCATATAAAGAAAGGATTACCAATTTGTGTTGAAAGGATTTCAAATTTGAAATAGAATTGTTTGAAAGCTATGAATGAATCTTTGTGAAAGATTGGTGAACTTTGTTTTCAAATTGAAGAGGATCTTAAAGGTATATCATTTGTATAAAAGATTTGGAATTGAAATAGTTTTGAAAGCTATAAATGAATCTTTGTTAAAGATTGGCGAACTTTGTTTTCAAATTGAAGAGGATCTTAAAGGTGTATGTTTTGTATAAAAGATTTGAAACTAAAATGGTTTTGAAAGCTATGAATGAATCTTTGTGAAAGATTGGTGAACTTTATAAAGTGAATCTTTTTTGTTTAAAAGATTTAAATGGTGATTTGTTTAAACCATTTGAAAGAAAGGTTTTGGGCTTTAAGTTCTGACTTAACTAAGATCCGACATATGCATATGGTTTTAAAAATAAAGCGCTCATTATTCGGTTTAGTCGGGAGAGGACATTATGTCATATATAACATTTCGAATAATGATACGACGTTATGGATTGCATTTGAAGACCGGTGGTGAAGACCGGGTATTTTCGATAGCGAAAGGATAGTCCGTCTAATGTCTCTGTACCAAATGGCCTCGGTATAGAGATTTGATTACCTTTTGTGATGGGGAATCTGGACGTGATTAGGGATTAACCGGATTGCAAGGGCTTCTTTTGAAGTGCCTTCGGTTCTGTTCGAACACGGAATAGACTTGTATGGATGTATGTCTGACATTACACTTTGAGATGTAAAGCTGGTTTCTATCAAATACATTTCTGTTTGGTGGCGGAGAATGTATTCTCTTAGCTTAACACCCTTCTCTAAGACGCACGAGCTCAGAGGTTTTGTAGTTGATGGTTTCTAGCAATACATTCCCAATTTGGTAATGTGGCATACGAAGTGCTGCTGATCATGTGTTGATCGAAGCATGGCTTTTGTGAAAAGCGTAGCTTTGCGAACAAGACCTCGTCGAGCCTCACAAACTGGAATGGCCGAAACAGGAAAGATGCAGCAAGGTTATTTGAGGGTGGCGCCCCCTGAGCGTTTGTCCATTTCCTTCTGGATAGAGGTGGTATCATGGTATGGAGCACAGATACTTAACCTATGTGATTGCTGCAAATTTATTACTTTGTGGTTGTTGGTGTCGAGCGCTCGGATAAAGGTTGGTTACGACCGGAGGGTGACATACTCGTGTAGTAGTTACCTAGTTACAGAGGTAACCCGACCTTGTGTTGGCAGAGATCCGGTTAGGTTCTCGGGGCGTCCCTCCAAAGGCATACCCATGTGGCCCAAGAAGTTTCTTTGCCTGACCATTTGTTGGAAATCCAATCACCAATACACGCCCTTTATGATTGCAGTTGTATAACCTGCCATTCTTAAATGGTAACTATAGTAGGCATAATATAATGGTACCTATGCTGGCTAAGATTAATATTATATTTTCGAAATGTTTTCCACTATGAACTAATAATAATTTCAAAAAGGATTTTGCATATCAAGCATGTTTGACTATCATAAGGAGAAATCACCCCCAAGTGTGCGATTACATTGTATGTGTGCTGGGAGGCCTTATGGTAGTTTCATTTTCCAAAAAACATTGCAATTTATTTTAAAACAATTTGTTTTCTTTTGTTAAAGATAGACTGTTTTTGTTTTCTCACACCAGTCCCATGACTGATCTTGCTTAGTTAATGTGATAGGGGGTTCTCGCTTCGTATTTGGTGGAAAACGGGAGACTCTTACCCCTACATGTCCCGGGTGATGGGTTGAATTACCGGGTAGAAGAGTCAAAAGGCTGGCCGTAAAAGCAAGGTCAGGGTACCATTATCTGCCACGGCGGAGAGTGAGTTTATTGTTCCCTTTCTAAACTCTGGGTTCCCACAATTTTGCACAAGGGCAGTCTAGAGTTGGATTTTATAAATAATCAAATAGTAGGTATAGATTTGATATCTTGGGCGTCTTTGGATTTCGGCAATCGCATTCAAGACTGACCTTGCTTAATACAACGTGATAATGGTGGTTCTCGCTTGTGGTTTGGATATAAATGCTTTTGGGTTGGAGATCTCTTGGAGCATTGGATTGGAATGCAGTTTTGGATTCTTTCTTCCTCCCTTGGAGATCAAGTTGGAGATATCTTTCCATTGTTGATGTTATTTCTTCCGCTGTTGTCTTGTATCTCTGATATGTATTAATATCTCATTTGTATCAATCGTTGTATCAAATTATTGGAAATCAACGATAAATTTCATTCTGTTTTCTCTCTATTGTTTACTAAATGTGTTATAAGCTCTCTCTGAACTGGGGTTCGACGTTTGAATCTGCGGCATTCGTATACAAGTGAGGTATGGATGTCTATTATCGAGCGTCGGATTTTAGGTTGTGACAAGTGGTATCAGAGCTAAAGATTGAACTTTAGCTTTGGAGTATAACACATTAGGTAACTCATTAGAGATAGGGTTACAAATACCCTAGAATGAGTATCCCTATGATATATTGTCCGTATGCCTCAGTAAATTCTCTTACTATCCGCTGATAGTGAGTATGAGTGCAAGAAGAGGATGAGATATGGGACATGGGAGTACCACTACAAATGGTTGATACCCTAAAACAACGGAAACAATCTTTCTCTATCAATCTCGTTTATTGATCATCCAATTTCAAATTCTTTGATTGCTTCATGGCAGCACCGGAAAGAAGCTTTGGTGTGGTGATGGCCCTGCGAATCGTTGTAGATAAGTTCCTAATTCGTATTCTGTCCATCGGTATCTTATCAATCTTCCCATTTTAAACTTTGAGTTTAAAAAAATTCTATTGAAAATAAATTAATGAAAAAAATATGAAGATTTGTATCAATAAAATGATTTCGGTCAAAACCAAATTTGAAATTTCGTTGTAATTTCTTGTGAGGATTCAAGTCCGAGGAGGGACAAGATAGTGCAAACTTTGGGGTATTCCGACCTGAATTTGGAATCCATATCTATTGTTTAAAAATTGTGGAAGATTGTATTCGCTTGTCTGTTATTTTCGGTTCAGATATATTCTACGAATGGTTAGTTGTCCCTTTGAACTAACGAGTGCCCCTGCATAATTTATTGATCAGATGACCTGAGTATCTTGTGAGATATTAAATGAGTTCATTCTCGTAATTATTGTTGATATTCTGATTTGGTAAGCAAAATGCAGAATAGATATTCAGTTTGATCTGGAAAGATATTTTTCTTTCATCTGTTCTTTGTTGTCTCCCTGGCAAATTCGGGGACGAAATTTTCTTAAGAGGGAATCTGTAACATTCTCGGAATTTAGCCAAATATAATAAAGCGATTAATTTAATTTTTGGAATAAAATTGTGAATTCATTGATGAATTAATTAGGAAAATTCCAGAACAAATAAAAATATGTGTTTGTAAATAGAATTTTGAATTTGAAACTCAAGAATAAATATATTGAAAATAAATTGGATTGAAATATATATATATATATATATATATATATTATAGTTAATAATAATTTGTTTTCTAATACGTATATGTGATTATATTAGTGTATAATTAAGTTTTAAAACATTTTCTTTATACTTGAAATAAATTTAGTTTGTATATATTGATACCAAATAGAAAATAAATTACATAGATATATGAAAATATAATAACATAAATTGATAAAAAGGAATGTATTGTAAAATATCATGTAAAAAAACTATATAAATGTAAATATAGTAACATAATGGTTTAAAACAAAGTTATAAATTAATTATAAACAAGGTTTAAAACACAAATTTGTAAATTAATTTAGAGAAAAGGACTTAAGCATAAATTCGTAGTTTTTGACAAATGTTTAATAAGTTTTCATTTAATATTAACAAGTGTTAACATAAGTAACAAGTGGCACATTAGTTTTAATTTGCAAATAACATAAAATTAAAAAGAAAATCAAGTTTCAGTTAAAATGTTAAAAAGTTCAAACTGGAAATCAACCTGTAATTGAGCAAGATGCAAATCAAAACCTGGAAATCAAAGTCTGGATTCAAGTTTTCAACCTGGAAACAAATAAAAAAATCAAAATTGGTTCAACAAGTAGGAATTCCAGATCAAAACTGAAGCATCTCAACATCAAAATCAAGTTTTAGACAAATCAAAAGCTCGGAGCAGATTTCAAAAACAAAATACAAGTTCCAGTTTTAAAGCCTGTCTCTGTTCAAAACATTCTCAGGTGAGCAAGCCTTTAAACCCATATGTTTATTCTGGTTTGCATGTGATAAAAATTGGATATAAGCTGTGAAATATGTTTTTATGACTGTGAATTGTTTTTGTATGTTTATATATATACACACACACAGGTGGCTGTATATAAGTATGTATGTATATACATATACATATATGTGTCTGTTCCTATGTTACAGGCTAGAAACAGAAAGATCTCCTCAATCCTTCACTTATAAGTCTAGATATATAAATGGAAAATTCTTGAATTAACAAGATGATTGTTTTAAAAATGGTTTCAAATGTGTATATTCGAAAAATATTCAGAAATCAAGCAATTACCGTAAAATCTTCTTAAATCAGAAAAATTGAAGTTTGTGATTTCTTGATTTAATTATATAAATTGATTCTTACCAGCAAATGATGAACTTAGATAAAAAATCGAGATTTTTCGTTTGTTAAATTATGGGAAATCACGAGTTGAACAGAAATAACACTTTTGTCAAATTCCGTCAAACGACGTGATGAAGTCCATCGTGCTTGCGTTGGAAGATGGTTTGAGCATCGAGGATCAATGGGAAAATAGAGTGAAGGTTTTCAGGTGGCTGTGGCGATCAATTGATGATAAATTAGGGTTTTAGACTGGGTTTTGATAGGGGTGTTTCTCGGGGTATTTCCGACATAGATAGTTGATCGGAATTGATCGCGGATAGGGGGATCGATTTGTGGAACGGAGATGAAGGTCTTGGTGGAACAGCGATGGTTCTGATGGCCGGATTGGCGAGGCGAGAGGGTTTTCTGGCGATCTGTGTTGTCCAGGCGGGAGTCAATATACTTGATTTTGTTTGTTGATGAAATCATCGACGTTGGGTGGTCGGGCGGAGAGGAAAAGTCATAAACGACGTGTTAGGGGCCGCGATAATGGCCGAAGTTGGCTGGATGGGTTGTACACATTCACCGTGCACATTGATGTCTGACGGTTTTCAAAATGGTAGAACAAGATGGAGCTCAGATTTACTCTCGGGTAAAATGTAAATTTACTTGAAGAAGAAGAAAACATGGATTAACCCGAATTGGAGCTTGGCTAAAGAAATTTTTGGCTCGGGACTATTGATTTTATATAAAACAGTTTTTAAAAACTTTAAACTAAAATCAAGTTTTATCTAAATAATTTGTTTAAAACATTTTTTAAAATAATAAGTGTTGTTTATGTTTGAGATTAATTAAAGGTTTTAAAATAAAATTGTTTTAACAAAATTATTAAGTTTAAAAGTGTTTAATATATATATATAATAAAACTTTTGTTTTGAAAGTTTATTTTAAGTAAACTAAATAATATTAAGAAGTTAATTAATAAAAGTTGTTTTAATTGTTAGCTAACTTTAATCTAAGTTAATTAATTTGTTAATGAAAATAAATTACAAGGTTTATTAAATAAAGATTTTAAACGATATTTAAAGCAATTAACTTAAGGGGATTATCTTTTAATTTTATTAAGGTCTTAAGTGATTAAGGATTAATTACTTGATTTAAGTTATTAAAAATAATTATTTAATGTAAGAAAATTTTAAGGAATAATTACTTAATTAAGGAACGATAATTAATTAAGGGCTAATCAATTAATGTGATTAATTAAGGATAATTAATTAATTAAAGGTTAATTATTTAATAAAGGTGATTAAGGAATGATAATTAATTAAGGGCTAATTAATTAATGTGATTAATTAAGGATAATTAATTAAAGGATAATAAATTAATTAAAGGATAATCATTTAATGATTAAAGGTTGATTAATTAATAATTAAAGGTTAATTAATTTATTATTAATGGTTAATTAATAAATGATTAAAGAATAATTAATCAAAATGATTTGTAATTAACTATTATTAATTAACCAGGATTAGTAGTTTATTCATAAGTAATTAATCTGATTTAAATTAATCAGATGATTAATCAATCTTACTTATGGATGTTTGGATTGTATGGAATGCTGTGAATTGTTTGATATCCCTGATGTGTGATGCTCTGTTCTGATTTGAGCTGTGATGAATGTAATTTATTTATATGTGATAAATGTAATTTATTTATCTGTGATAAATTTATATTATTTATCTATTATACCGTGAATGAAGATAAGCATTATAGGATTATAGCGCTTATCGTTATTGCTGTGCTTGAACCTGTGACGATTGATGATGTTGCACTATTGTGTAAAACCCCTGGACAACACCATACACCCACAAATATGGATTGCACGAGGAAATTAGTTAAGTTATAGATATTTGGATTTAATGAAATGGTTTTAAAGTTGAATTTTGAATCCAAATGGTTTTGGAAATGGAATTGGATACGGAAAGCTTTTGAAACGGAAGTTTTGAAATTAAAGTTTAATTTGAAAATATTATTTGAAATTGCTTTGGAAATTTGGTTTGAAAGATTTATACAAATTATATAATAAATATATGGATTTTAAAACCATCTTTAAAGTATTTTAAAGGTATTATTTTGGGAATTTAAATTTAACCCAAGTTTATACTTTAAAGAATATAACTTGTGCATATTTGATCGGATTTTTCCAAAACGAAAACCCTTGTTTTTCAAATGATAATAGCTTTCGTATAACGAAAGGATTTCCAATTTGTGTTGAAAGGATTTCAAGTTTGAAATAGAATTGTTTTTGAAAGCTATGAATGAATCTTTGTGAAAGATTGGTGAACTGTGTTTTCAAATTGAAGAGCATCTTAAATGTGTATCTTTTGTATAAAAGATTTGGAATTGAAATAGTTTTGAAAGCTATGAATGAATCTTTGTTAAAGATCGGTGAACTTTGTTTTCAAATTGAAGAGGATCTTAAAGATGTACCTTTTGTATAAAATATTTGGAATTGAAATAGTTTTGAATGCTATAAATGAATCTTTGTGAAAGATTGGTGAACTGTGTAAAGTGAATCTTTTTTGTTTAAAGATTTAAATGGTGGTTTGTTTAAACCATATGAAAGAAAGGTTTTTGGCTTTACGTTGTGACTTAACTAAGATCCCATATATCTGTATGGTTTTAAAATTAAGCACTCATTATTCGACTTAGCCGGGAGAGGACTTTGTGTCATATAACCCATTCCGAATAATGATACGATGTTATGGATTGCATTTGAAGACCGGTGGTGAAGACCAGATATTTTCGAAAGCTAAAGGATAACCCGTCGAATGTTTCTGCATTGAATGACACTGGTATAGAGATTTGATCACCATTTGTGATGGGGAGTCTGGACATGATTCGGGATTATCGAGATTGCAAGGGCTTCTTTTGAAGTGCCTTCGGTTCTGTTCGAACCCGGAACAGACTTGTATGGATGTATGTGACGTTACACTTTGAGATGTAAAGCTGGTTTCTATCAAATACATTTCTGTTTGGTAGCGGAGAATTTATTCTCTTAGCTTAACACCATTCTCTGAGATGTACGAGCTCAGAGGTTATGTAGTTTATATTTACTTATGATACATTCCCAGTTTGGTAATGTGGCATACGAAGTGCTGCTGATCATGTATTGATCGAAGCATGGCTTTTGTGAACGAGACCTCATTGAGCCTCACAAACCAGAATGGTCGAAACAGGAAAAATGCAGCAAGGTTATTTAGGGATAGCGCCCCCTGAGGGTACTTCCATTTCCTTCTGGATAGAGGTGGTATCACGGTATGGAGCTCAAATACTTAACCTATGTGGTTACTGCAAATTTATTACTTTGTGGTTGTTGGTGTCGAGATCTCGGATAAAGTTTGTTTATGACCGGGGGGTGGCATACTCGTATAGTAGTTACCTAGCTACAGAGGTAACCCGGCCTTGTGTTGGCAGAGATCCGGTTAGGTTCTCGGAGGGTCCCTCCAAAGGCATACCCATGTGTCCCAGGAAGTTCCTTTACCTGATCATTTGTTGGAAATCCAATCACCAATACCTACCCTTTACGATTTCAGTTGTATAACCTGCCATTCTTAAATGGTAGCTACGGCAGGCATAATATAATGGTACCTATGCTAGCTAAGATTAATAATATATTTTCAAAATGTTTTCCACTATGCACTAATAATAATATCAAAAAGGATTTTGCGTATCAAGAATGTTTGACTATCATAAGGAGAAATCTCCCCCAAGTGTGCGATTGCATTGTGTGTATGCCGAGAAGCCTTATGGTAGTTTCATTTTTCAAAAAGCATTGCGGATTTATTTTAAAATTCTTTTGTTTTCTTTTGTTAAATATAAACTTTTTTTGTTGGCTCACACCAGTCACATGACTGACCTGGAGTTTATTGTTCCCTTTCTAAACTCTGGGTGCCCATAATTCTCCGCACGGGCAGTCTAGAGTTTGGATTTTTCAGATAATCAAATAGTAGATATAGATTCGATATCTTGGGAATCTTTGGATTTCGACGATCGCATTCAAGACTGACCTTTCTTAATACAACGTGATGATGGTGGTTCTCGCTTGTTGTGATGACCCGCAAATCCGTACCCTTTGAATCGACAATAATCCACACATGTACAACCCAAAAAGCACAAACTGACGAAAAGTCAAGAGAAGGGAAAGAAGAGATAAGAAGAGAAGAGAAGAAAGAGAGAAGATAGAACCAGATAGAACAATACAGAATCTCACATCGCAGCGGAAAATATATAATATCATATCAATGATCTTTACAAAACAGAAACTGTATATATATACACATCAATCAGAGTTCAACAATCAATCAATAGTTATTAGCCTGAACAGTTATAATAACATGTCCCAACAAATGCTGATAATAACAAAAAACAAAGCAGCGGATAATCAAGCAAATACGTGTACGAAAATGAAGATCTCCAGCTCTCCTACTAGCTCCAAAAGCAACAAAGCATAACATGTAAATATACTCCGTCCGACCCGAGCATTAAAAGGGAAGAACGCCCGGATCAGTCTGGTAAAACATCATGAGAAACACTCTCAACTGAATTTATTAAATTACCAAACTTTTCCTTAGTTTTCAAAACAAAAGTATCTCGTAAGACAAGTCCACACATAAACACGGATATGTTTTTACCTTACGATTACTAAAACGTATCATATCAAATCCTCTTATATTATAGTAGTGTCTACTATATACAAATAATATTAATCATAGACGAAATTGTTACATTGATTAAATTCCAGCATATATCCCAATTGGGTAATACAATCAAAATGGCAAACACGTAATGGAGTTTGGATTTCCATACAAATGACCAGGTGAAGGGACTACCTTCCGCCAGTACATCTCTAGAAGAATGTACCTAGAAACCATCATAAAGTTTCTCTACCAAAACAAGACCGACCCACTTCTATAACTAGATGGTACCGAATATGTCATCCTCCGGTCGTTACCGACCTTTACCGAGGGCCCTCTAAGCATACAAACCACATAATCAGATACACGACGTCATAGCGTGTAAAGATATATCTAAAAGAGGATGATCATATCCTAATTAGGAATGACTCATTTAGCCTTGCTGCATCTAACCCTGTTTTGGTCATTTCCGGTTGATGAGGCTACAGGTAACGATTACCTTTCACAATCAAAATCACATCACTTAGGATGCCACACGGCCATTTCCGTTGACTACAAATTGCCTTCCACAAAAATACAACCCTTAGGCTCATACGTCTCAAGGAGGGTGTTAAGCTAAGAGCCTTCTCCGCCACCACTGATGCACGTTTGTAAAAACCAATGTTCGTAATCTATAGAAATGCAATGTTAGACAAACATCCATATAAGTTGTCCAAGAACAAGACAAACCGAAGGTACTTTCCTACCACATCCTGTCAGAAAATCCCTAGGATTAGTAGCGAATAGTCCTCGCATTGGATATTTCATAATGAAGAGACCACTGCTACTGGATGTATACTGGGATTTTAACCCCAAACGATCAATAAGTAGTCCTCCACTATGAAACTCTAGAATATCAATATCATCACAAGCAACCTGCACAATCGTCGCATATACGTTGGTTCGAAGTGGTTTTGGGTTAAACTGATCCCGGTCACTTTGCACCAACAACGTAAAAGCGTTTCTCAACCTCACACAGAAACTAAGTCTCATAGACTTATCACGTCTCCAACTTCCAACTTGTTTTCCTTTGGGCCAAGAAGGAAGCTCGATAGATTAGAGTAATACTCCGCACTATACGAATCAACATCCTCAACACAAACGATAATCAAGCCTACACAGAAGGCTACGTACGAAGTGTACGACTAAAAAGTTCCCACATCAAGTCGAGGAACTAAAATTTGGCCAAATTTGATAGTCGGTTATTTAACTATCAAAGCAAACAAACAAATATTAGGCACCATAACAATCACTGGGCCCTTTTAATTAATCTTTTATTAATTAAACCATTTGCCAAATATTCACCTCAAATTATCTTTAAAAGATACATTCTCAAATCATTTCAACATTGGAAAACATTTCCAAATACTTATTTAATAATAAGTAATTCATAATTCTATTTATTTTAAATAATTGGAAAATATTTCATATACTTAAATCACGATTAAGTATATATTTTATTCTATAAGGAAAATGTTCTCTTTAAACACATTTATTTGGGTCAAAACGAATGTTGCGTAAAACATCGTTACGACAACCCAAAATCAATAGTATGGGGATTCGAAAATAAGTAGATATATAAATCCCAATACTATACAAAAACATTTCCTTTCGAAAATTATTTACTATAACAACAGTGTTATAGTCCATCATTTCCCTATTTCTCGAAAACATCTATTTCAACAATGAATGTTGAAATCTATGGTTTCGATACTTAACACATTTTAGAACATCTTTGAAATCATTTTAACTCCATTTAATAATATTCACTTTCTAAAATTATCCATTTTATTTAATATATTATTCACTGTCCAAAATCGTGAATATAAATCGTTTACCAAATTTAATACTATTTCAACATTTAATTTAAAGGATAATTCATTGTCAAAAATTGTAGACATATTTCTTTCACCAAATTCATCACTATTGCAAATTTAATTAAAGGATTATCCACTGTCCAAAATCGTGGATATAATTCCTTTAATATACTTCTATATTTAACTTATCAAATTCAATCAATTTCAGATTTATAAAACAATGTTTATAATTCCATTCATATTATAAAAACTTCCATTTAAAAAATCAAAATCGATTTATTATTTTATAAGAACTTCAACTTATAAAATCCCTTAATTAACAACTTCTACTTATGTCTCCTTTAAATGCCAAAATCCAATTTATAAGTTAGTTACTTATAAATCGTTTATTTTACAAATTCATTTATTGTATAACTTCACGATTATAAATCTTATTCACTTATAAACTCCATTTATAACTTCATTTTAACACTTATAAAATTCGTTTTATAATTCTAATATTTTAATTTATAAAATATCAATTTTATAAATCTCCTATATAAACCATTTTACAAAATAGTCAACTTCACATTCCAAAAATCATATTCTGGTTTTATTTCACAAAAATCATAATTTCAATTATATTTGCCAAAACATCGTAATTTTTATATCATAAAAATTCTAACTTTTATTTATTTAAAAATAAATTAATTTCCTTAACAATTCAAAATTCAATAAAACGTATATCTTCAAAATCACTTTGAAAATCCTTTTAAATTTGGAAATCATCACTTTAACATTTTTAAAACTCCAAAATAGGCCCAATGCTGCAACAACACCAAATACAACAATCACGGCATCCAAAACATCATATATCATATGATAACATCATATATCACAGTATCTGTAAATAAATCGATACTGTTGAGGAATCCAGTCGGATCCCTCCAACCTGTCACCTGCAATAAATATACATATTAGAATATGTGTACAATGTCCGCTTCAATGCAGACGCGCGTACAAAGGGTCATCTGCTCATACACGGGAACGTATAGGGTCATCTGCTCCACTAGGCAGGTATATATATCCAAATACAAATCAATATATCATATATCATCCTAACAATCATCAATCATCATATAATAAATTATTTCTTACTTATATAAAATTAGCAGTGAGTCAGAAAGAGTGAGTTGCACTCACATTGCTTGTAGTCGTCGCGATAGCGATTTTTCTGGTTAAAATTAAACAAGCATTTAATTTCAACCAAAATTCTCACTAGCTCGAATAAATCCCAATCCAGCTCCATAATGTAGTGCTCATCCATACGAACCTAATGCAATTCGTTTCGTGCGAAACGGACCTCGTATTAAAAAGTTACGATGTTTTACAGTTTGTACGATTTTAATATATAAATATTTACAACTTTTATTAATATTTTCTTTTAACCTTTAATCATGGCCGCGCATTTTTTTTTGAAATCGAATCTAGGCTGTTCGGCCTTTCTTCCTCGTTCGTTCCAATTCGAACGTGAAACCCATTGAAGCCGCCCCTAACCCTAATTCTCGCAACCTATACGAACACCTTCACGTTGATCAGCCACCGTCCTTCCGAAGCCCATCTCGAGTGCCACCTTCGGCCACGAGCACGGCAGGTCCGATCGCCCCCTTCCTAGAAAAATATGCGCGAAAGCTGGTCATTCAAGCACGATTTGCCGCCAATCCATAGCTCAATTTACGATCGTAGCCGTTGCTAAGAAAGATCTCGTCGCGCTCTACAAAGTGGCAGTTGGAAGTTTCTCATAATTGTTGATGGATTAAGAAATAATAGAGGAGGAAGTATCGAGCAATTCTGGCCATAGAAAATGTAATGGCGTCTAGGGCTTCTAGGGTTAGGGTTTTGGTGAAAATAATGAATTATGAAGTCCATTTATAGAAAAAAATTCGACATTATTCACCCGAAAATTTTCGAACTCGAAACGAAGCATGCCACCTGGCGTTTATAATGTTTTACCTCCATTCTGAATGCGATGGAATATATATCGGGAGCCAATTCGATTGTATTAGGAAGATAGGTTTTTGTATCGACTATTTAAATTTAAAATTCACTTAGACAATTTCTACGCGTTTTAGCTTGCCCCGGACAAACCGTAAATTGGATTGACATGAAATTTGAAATCTTACAATAATATAACATTACGGATCCAATGAAACTGGTTTCGTCGAAATTCAAGACCGTTTGAAAAATGGCTATTTGTACTCATCAATTAAATATTAAAATATTCAATTTCTACAATTTAACTTTTAATTCGATTTTAAAAGTTTTGTAACATTATTATAATTCCATTATGATTTAATTCACTTTATAAATCATTTTCACACATTAAATCCAATTTCAATTATTTCTGCAATTCTAAATATTAATTATCAATTTAATTATCCAATTAAATCCAAATATTCGAAATAAAATCTATTCAGCTTATAAACTTTACTTTTAAATATTAAAATCAATTAAATATATGAATTTCAAATGATTGAAATTCTGGGTCGTTACATTCTCCCCTACTTAAAAGAATTTTGTCCTCGAATTACCAAGTAAGAAAAAGTCACTAAATCCATTAACTTTTCAAAAATAATTCGTTCAAATTAGAAATCAAATCATTTAAGCTTTTAACTTTTCCAAAATCATTATTTAAACTTCTTATAAAAACTTTTCTAAGTTTTCAAATCCATACATTGTTATCTTTTCAAACCCAACTAATATCGTTTAACTTTTATAACTCAAAATCAAAAATTTAGTTTTCACAAGTTTTCTCAAAATTTTCGAACGCCTTAAATTTTCAAAAAATTTCGCCAGCATCTCCTTTGCGTGGTTCGATTTGGAAAAAAATAGCAATATATATATATATATATCACAAATATACATCTCACCATCAAGGATGAGGCATCCCGAAGGGAAAAAGTGTAAAAATACGATATTTAATCCGAGATATGTACCGTATATATTATTAGCGGGCATATACGACTAATATAGCGCTAAAGCGAGCTCCAAATGCGAAGCAAGCGCAATCCGCGCCTACTAAACACTCAATACACAAATGAGAAACATGTTTATAGAAAGTAATATCAATATACAACATATACCAATGCAACTACTATTTATGTCAATATAGCAAATGCCATCAATAAGAAACAAATCCAAACATCATAAAACTATCATCCAACCAACATACGTCGCAAGGAGGGTGTTAAGCTAAGAGAAGTTGCCTTCACCGCCACCACTGATGTACGTTTGTAAAAACCAATGTTCGTAATCTATAGAAATGCAATGTCAGACAAACATCCATACAAGTTGTCCAGGAACAAGGCAAACCGAAGGTACTTTCCTACCACATCCTGTCGAGAAATCCCTCGGATTAGTAGCGAATAGTCCTCGTATTGGATATTTCGTAATGAAGAGGCCACTGCTACTGGATGTATATTGGGATTTTAACCCGAAACGATCAACAAGCAGTCCTCCACTATGAAACTCCAGAATATAAATATCGTCACAAGCAACCTGCATAATCGTCGCATATACGTTGGTTCTAAGTGGTTTTCGGTTAAACCGATCCTGGTCTCTTCGCACCAACAACGCAAAAGCGTTTCTCAACCTCATACAGAAACTAAGTCTCATAGACTTATCACGTCTCCAACTTTCAACTTGCTATCCTTTAGGACATGAAGGAAGCTCGATATACGAATCAACATCCTCAACACAAACGATAATCAAGCCTACACAGAAGGTTACGTACTAAGTGTACGACAAAATAGTTCCCACATCAAGTCGAGGAACTAAAATTTGGCCAAATTTGATAGTCGGTTATTTAACTATCAAAGCAAACAAACAAATATTCGACACCATAACAATCACTGGGCCCTTTTAATTAATATTTTATTAATTAAACCATTTGCCAAATATTCACCTCAAATTATCTTTAAAAGATACATTCTCAAATCATTTCAACATTGGAAAACATTTCCAAATACTTATTTAATAATAAGTAATTCACAATTCTATTTATTTTCAATAATTGGAAAATATTTCATATACTTAAATCACGATTAAGTATATATTTTATTCTATAAGGAAAACGTTCGCTTTAAACACATTTATTTGGGTCAAAACGAATGTTGCGTAAAACATCGTTACGACAACCCAAAATCAATAGTATAGGGATTCGAAAATAAGATAGATATGTATATCCCAATACTATACAAAAACATTTCCTTTCGAAAATCATTTACTATAACAACAGTGTTATAGTCCATCATTTCCCTATTTCTCGAAAACGTTTATTTCAACAATGAATGTTGAAATCTATGGTTTCGATACTTAAAACATTTTAGAACATCTTTGAAATCATTTAACTCCATTTAATAATATTCACTTTCTAAAAATATCCATTTTATTTAATATATTATTCACTGTCCAAAATCGTGAATATAAATTGTTTACCAAATTTAATACTATTTCAACATTTAATTTAAAGGATAATTCACTGTCAAAAGTCGTAGACATATTTCTTTTACCAAATTCATCACTATTGCAAATTTAATTAAAGGATTAACCACTGTCCAAAATCGTGGATATAATTCATTTAATATACTTCTACATTTAGCTTATCAAATTCAATCAATTTCGGAATTATAAAACAATGTTTATAAATTCCATTCACATTATAAAAACTTCCTTTTAAAAAATCAAATTACATTTATTATTTTATAAGAACTTCAACTTATAAAATCACTTAATTAACAGCTTCTATTTACATCTCCTTTAAATGCAAAAATCCAATTTATAAGTTAGCTACTTATAAATCGTTTATTTTACAAATTTTTTTTTTTTATAACTTCACAATTATAAATCTTATTCACTTATAAACTCCATTTATAACTTCATTTTAACACTTATAAAATTCATTTTATTTTAATTTATAAAATATCAATTTTATAAATCTCCTATATAAACCATTTTACAATTAACTTCACATTCCAAAAATCATATTCTGGTTTTATTTCACTAAAATCATAATTTCAATTATATTTCCCAAAACATCATAATTTTTATAACGTAAAAATTCTAACTTTTATTTATTTAAAAATAAATTAATTTCCGTAACAATTCAAAATTCAATAAAACGTATATCTTCAAAATCACTTTGAAAATCCTTTTAAATTTGGAAATCATCACTTTAACATGTTTAAAACTCCAAAATAGGCCCAATGCTGCAGCAGCACCAAATACTACAACCACGGCATCCAAAACATCATATATCATATGATAACAGCATATATCACAATATCTGTAAATAAATCGATACTGTTGAGAAATCCAGTTGGATCCCTCCAACCTATCACCAACAACAAATATATATATTAGAATATGTGTACAATGTCTGCTTCAAGGCAGACGCGCGTACAAAGGGTCATCCGCACATACACGGGAACGTATAGGGTCATCTGCTCCACTAGGCAGATATATATATCCAAATACAAATCAATATATCATATATCATCCAAACAATCATCAATCATCATATAACAAATTATTTCTCACTTATATAAAAATATCAGTGAGTCAGAAAGAGTGAGTTGTACTCACATTGCTTGTAGTCGTCGCGATAGCGATTTATTCCGGTTAAAATTAAACATGCGTTTAATTTCAACCAAACTTCTCACTAGCTCAAATAAATCCCAATCCAGCTCCATAATGTAGTGCTCGTCTATACAAACCCAATGTAATTCGTTCCGTGTGAAACGGACCTCGTATGAAAAAGTTACGATGTTTTAAAGTTCGAACGATTTTAATATATAAATATTACACCTTTTATTAATATTTTCTTTTAACCATTAATCATGGCCCCACTTTTTTTGAAATTGAATCCAGGTCGTTCGGCCTTTCTTCCTCGTTCGTTCCAATTCGAACGTGAAGCCCATTGAAGCCGCCCATAACCCTAATTCTCGTAACCTATACGAACACCTTCACGTTGATCAGCCACAGTCCTTTCGAAGCCCATCTCGAGCGCCACCATCAGCCACGAGCGCAGCAGGTTCGATTTCCCCCCTTCCTAACAAACCATGTGCGAAAACTAGCTATTCAAGCACGATTTGCCGTCAATCCATAGCTCGATTTACGATCGTAGCCGTTGAAAAGATAGATCTCCTCGCGCTCTACAAAGCTGCAGTTGGAAGTTTCTCATAATTGTTGATGGATTAAGAGATAATAGAGGAGGAAGTATCAAGCAATTCTGGCCATAGAAAATGTAATGGCGGCTAGGGCTTCTAGGATTAGGATTTTGGTGAAAATAATGAATTATGAAGCCATTCCATAGAAAAAAATTCGACACCATTCACTCGAAAAATTTTCGAACTTGAAATGAAGCATGCCGCCTGGCGTTTATATTGTTTTTCCCCCATTCCGAATGCAATGAAATATATATCGAGAGCCAATTCGATTGCATTTGGAAGATAGGTTTTTGAATCGACTATTTAAATTTAAAATTCACTTAGACGATTTCTACGCGTTTTAGCTTGCCCCGGACAAACCGTAAATCCGATGGACACGAAAATTGAAATCTTACAATAATATAAAATTACGGATCCAATGAAACTGGGTTCGTTGAAATCCGAGACCATTTGAAAAATGGCTACTTTTACTCGTCAATCAAATACTAAAATATTAAATTTCTACAATTTAACTTTTAATTTGATTTTAAAATTTTTGTAACATTATTCTAATTCCATTATGATTTAATTCACTTTATAAAAAAATTTATTCACATTAAATCCAATTTCAATTATTTCTGCAATTCCAAATATTAAATTATCAATTTAATTATCCAATTAAATCCAGATATTCGAAATAAAATCTATTTAGCTTATAAACTTTACTTTTAAATATTTAAAATCAATTAAATATATGAATTTCAAATGACTGAAATTTTGGGTCGTTACACTTGTGGTTTGGATATAACTGCTTTTGGATTGGTGATCTGTTGGAGCATTGGATTAGAATGCAGTTTCGGATTCTTTCTTTCTCCCTTGGAGATCAAGTTGGAGATATCTTTCCGTTGTTGAAGTTATTTCTTCCGATGTTGTCTTGTATCTCTGATATGTATTAATATCTCATTTGTATCAATCGTTGTATCAAATTATTGTATATCAATGATAAATTTTATTTTGTTTCCGTTGTGTTGTTTACTTAATGTGTTATAAACTCCATCCGAACTGGAGTTCGACGTTTGAATCTACGGCATTCGCATACAAGTGAGGTATGGATGTCGATTTTCAAGCATCGGATTTTAGGCCATGATAATATGCCATTATTTGTAACTGTTTACCTATGATATATGACAACATGACCTATTTTATACATTATATTTGAAATTGTTACTGATGATATATGTCTGATGTTGATATGTTATGTTATTATCATATTTATCCTCACTTTGCATGTTCCCTGTTAGTTTAGAATTCCCTATGGATAGAAATGATACATACCCGAACGATCTAATAGATTAAGGAAAAATCGTTATGGTTGAAATGATAAATCCATGTGATTTTCATTTGATTGTGAAATTTTAGGATTGCGGGTTGAAACGTCAAAATTTAGATTACGGATTGAAATGATAAATATCCATATCACTTGAGCATAGGATATAAAATTATATATTGATACCATTGGTCTATTTTTGAAAAATGATTTCTAAAGTTTTGAAAGAAAATATATGGGTTTTATTAAATATCAATTTTAAAATATGATATATATATATATATACATATATGTTATTTTTATATATGTGTAAAAATTTAGATTTTAAAATTATATGTTTTTAAAATTTTTACGTTGTAAATTAAGTTTTAAATGTAAAATATAAAAAATTCTTATAACTTTATTGTTTTTTTATATAAATTAAGATTTGAAATTGATTTAATAATAATAAGATTTAATCTAATAATCACCAATATAATAAAATTTATTAAGAATTTAATTTAACTAATAATATATAATATGTTAAGTATTTGTTTAATAATTTTATACTAATATCTTAAAATAGATTTTTGTAATATCTTTAAGAAAATGGAGGTTGAAAAGGTAAGTTAAGTAAGAATTGATTGGTAATTTATTTTGTTAAGAATTGAATATAAATAAGAATTGATTTGTAATTTAATTTATTTAGAATTGAATTTAAATAAAATTTGAATTGACACTTATTAATTTGAAATTTTGTATGGTATGATTTTATAACTTGATTAGATAAAAAGTGATTAAATGAATATTTTCAACTTTAAATAAAATTGAAAATTTTAATATTTAATATTAAATTTTATTGTAATATGAGATTTTATTTAAACGTAATTAAAGATTATTAAGTGAACATTTTGAAACTTTTAAATAGGATTAAATTTGAATTTTGAATATAAACGATATTTACAAAATTGATTCATTGTAAATTCCTTTGAATATTTAAAACCGTGAAACCCATTGAATTGGAAATTGTTTAATTGTAGTTCAAAACCTGGTTTTTTATATAGATATAGAGTAAAACGTTTTATTGAGAATTAGAATTGAATTTGAAATTGTTGAACTGAGACTAATTTAAATTGAATTTTGGGACTTAAGTTGATTTGAATTGATTTGTGAAATTGGAAGAAACAATTTTATATATCAACTGTTTTAATATACAAACTATTTTAATAAATAAACCATTTTAAATCCATTACCTATTTTAAATATAAACTATTTTAATTTGTAATTATTTTAACATATATACTATTTTCAATATTTAAACTGTTTAAGTTGGAAAGTGATATGATTTCAAAGATGAATATGATTTCGAAAGTAATTTGATTTTGAAATGAATATAACATTTTGATATGAGGTATAAACTGTTTGAAATATAAAATAACCTTGGTGTGAAATAAGCGTTTGGTTGTTAAAGAGGCGGGGATGGTATATTCTCATACTCTCTGCCAATGCCAAAAACCACTTTAACAACATTGTACGTGATGAATATTTCAGAACGAAGTAGGATGGTTTGGCGACGATTCTGTATGGGTATTAACGTAGCCCTGACTCCTGCGAGTCATCTTGATGTGGTTAAAACAGGAGCCACGTAGGGCCAAGTGGGGTCGCTTCTCCTATCGGGCATATTTCTTCGATACCATTCTATTACCTTGTGATTTGATTGGATGCACCTTTGATTTGGGAGTATGTCTCGAGGTGGGAGGTAGTAGCTGCTACGCATTACCACCAGTTCGAATCCGCAAAACGGTAGAATCCTACCCTGGGCATTGCCTCGCGTGCCTTGTCACATGCCTTATCGCGCCTTCTATGAGTTTGTTTTGTATCGTACCTATGGAGTGACCTCTGAGTAAACCACCAGTTTGGTGGAGCTTACAATACTGTATAGGCTACGAGAATATATAAAATGTATTAAGTGGGATATGGGTAGTGCCTTAATTCTATTTTAATACTTTACTTTATCGATAGACATATTTTAATAGCGTATATTACTACATAGTAGATAGTTTCATGGATCCTTAGAGGATGGAAATCCCAAACATCCTTTAAGTTATATTGTATTTCACTTGGACGTTTCACTGAGTTGATTTACTAGTATAAGAATGTTAATCTTAACTCGAGTGTTTTGTGTTTTGCTTTATGCTCGGGTCCGACTGAGTGTCACATCATTTAAGACACATCTTTGGAGTTTGGAGCTTTTCTTGAAGATCCATCTGTCCAGCTTTCGGTTATTTCAGTTTATTCCATTCATTCATGTTCAGACTTGTCTGTGCTTATGTATTAGAGATTCATTTGTGTTTGAGATTCTGTTGTACTTTGTTTTAGACTCTGATGTTTTTATATTAGCTTCATGAACTACTATTTATCTATTCCACTGCTTATTGTTATATTACTTTGTGTCTATAATTCTGTGATTTATTTAGTTACTGTATATGCTAAGTTTTGCAAATTATAAATTAATAATCTATTGTTTTGAGCAATTTAAGTCTGACATGAGTGGATGATTGTCAATTTGAATGGTTCGAAATAGCGAGTCGTTACAAATATAGACTTCCACTCGACTTTAGCAATTTTGAATCTCATTGAACATCACAAATACTAGCAACATTAACCTCATCAAGCCTAATCAGTTTTGATAACATGGAATATCACCAATCTTGACATCATTCTGGTATCGATAATTTCAAGATTGACTTAGTGAATCTCCACATTCCATTATCACCAACTTCATCATCGCTACCATGAACCTCGGCATCATTCCAGTATCACTGACTTCGATAACGTGGATTGTGACGACCCGAACTCGATGCCCGACAAACGACATCGAAATCCATATCGCCGAAGCTTATAACGACATTAGATGATAAACAACACAGTGGAAACACTAGATGAATATCATTGATCACAACACAGATACAAATTTGATACAATATCCATAACAACATTGATCACTAATATCAGAGTGATACACGAAGGATACTACAACAAAATGACCACTCCACAGCGGAACAATAGAGACTTCAAATAGTTTCCAACATACTTCAACAGCGATAAGGTCTTCAAAAACTCCAAAACTCCAAGCACTTCGAAAGATTTCCAAATCCAAAAGCTTTCCAAAATCTGACAGCTTCCAAAAGACTTCCGAATCCAAGCTAGCTCCAAAACACAAATAACCTGCTTCTAGGCTGCCCGTATGGAAAATTATGGGCACCCAAAGTTTAGGAAGGGAACAATAAACTCCAGATCAGTGATGGGACTGGTGTGAGTAAACAAAAACAGTTGTTTGCACAAAACAATTTATAAAGAGAAATCCGTTCATGCTTTTTGGAAAATGAAACTGTCATAAGGCCTTCCGCCACACACACAATGCAAGCGCACACTTAGAGGAGATTTCTCCTTATGACGGTCAAAAATGCTTGATACGTGAAAACCATTTGATATTATTATTAGTGCATAGTGCAAAAAATATTTCGAAAGTATAATATTAATCTTATCCAGCATACCACATTTCGTCGTATGCCTACTATAGCTGCCATGTTCAATAGCAGGTTACCGCCACATTCCATGACAGGCTATACAACTAAAACCGTACAGAGCGCGTATTATTTCTTTGGATTTCCAACAAATGGTCAGGTAAAGGAACTTCCTACACCGAATGGGCAAGCCTTTGGTAGGACGCCCCCGAGAACCTAACCGGATCTCTCCTAACACAAGGCCGACGCTACCTCATGCTTTAACCAAGCTGTAACATAGGTAACCACCACACAAGTATGTCATCCTCGGTTGTTTCCGACCTTTATCCGAGGCGCCTCTCAACCAACAACCACAAAGCAATAAGTTTGTAGCAACCACATAGGTTAAATATCTAGGCTATATACCATGATATCACCTTTTATCCATAAGGAAATGGACATACCCTAAAGGCACGACCCCTAAAAACCTTACCGCATCTTTCCTGTTTCGACCATTTCCGAGGTGTGAGGTCCTGATGCAGTCTCGTTCACAAAGCTACGCTTTTCACAAAGCCATGCTTCGATCAACAAATGATCAGCAGCACTTCGTATGCCACATTACCAAATTGAGAATGTATCACTAGTAACCATCAACTACATAACCTCTGAGCTCGCACATCTCAGAGAAGGGTGTTAAGCTAAGAGTATAAATCTCCGCCACCAAACAGAAATGTATTTGATAGAAACCAGCTTTACATCTCAAAGTGTAATGTCAGACACACATCCATACAAGTCTGTCTTGGGTCCGAACAAAACCGAGTCATTCGACAGGTTATCCTATCGTTCTCGAAGACACCCGATCTTCACCACCGTCTTTGAATGCTATCTGTTTCGTCGTATCACCATTCAAAATGGATATGACACAAAGGTCCTCTCCCGGCTAAACCGAATAGTAAGCGCAATATTTAAAAACATATGGATATTGGGATCTCAGTTAAGTCACAACTTATTATCCAAAACCTTTCTTTCAAACGGTTTAAACAAATTACCATTTCCAAATCTTTTAAACAAAAAATTCACTTCACAAAGTTCACCAATCTTTCACCAAGATTCATTCATAGCGTTTTCAAAACGATTCCCCTTTAAAATCTTTTATAGAAAGGTTACCCATTTAAGTTCCCTTTTCAATTTGAAAACAAAGTATACCAATATTTAACAAAGATTCATACATAGCCTTTCAAAACAATTTCCTTTTCAAATTGGATTAATTCATCCAATCGTTAAATCAAAGATTCAATTCATAGCTTTCAAAACCTTTTCCAAAGATTCATTTATAACTTTCAAACAATTCCCATTTCAAATCTTTTATACAAAAAATACACCATTCAAAATCTACTTCAATTTCAAACAAAGTTCAACAATTTTTCACAAGGATTTATTCATAGCTTTCAAAACAATCTCAATTCAAACTTGAAATCTTTCAACACAAATTGGAAATCCTTTCTTTATATGAAAGCTATTATTATATGAAAACAAATAATTTTCATTTCGGAAAGATCCGATTACATTTGCACGAGTTAAAGCTCTTCAAGTATAAAATTTGGGTTAAATTCAACTTCCCAAAACAATACTTCTACAATGGTTTTTTTATCCCATCTTTGGTCAAAACTGGAATATCAACAAATGGACGAGGAATGGTGGATATCAGGAGTGGAGATCAGTTGGAATCAAGGCTACGATCGATATCGTCAAAATTTGGTTGAACTCCGATCGAGGCGAAATTAATTGGAAATGATGATAAGGATTAGGAAAGGCTATGTTTCAAATTTCAGGTTAATCGGAGTTCATATCGAGGAGTTATGATCGATGCAAGGTAGGAAAGGCATGGCTGTTTGAATCCATCGAGGGGTCAAGATGGTGCTCATTTCGAATCCATCAGATTCGAACCCATCAAGGTTTTTGTTCATTTCGAACCCATCAGGTTCAAATCGATCGAAGGCACGGCACACAAGGTTCGAATCGATACACTTCGTATCGATTGGTATGGATTCGGCTCTGTGAAGTTCGCATCAGGTGTTGGTTCGACTCGATAGTGTTCGAATCGATCGAGTTGTTGGTTCGACTCAATAGTCTCGTATCGATCAGATAGGAGGGGTAGATGGATCTCGATTCGATGGCAACAAACCCCGAGTGGTAGCAAGCATGTGGAGGTTCTTCGAATCGATGTGCTTCGCATCGATCAGGATGGGTGCAGATGGCTCATTTCGACTCCAGTCTCTTTCGTATCCATTAGGTGAGAGCTTCGTTCGAATCCATCAGGTGAGAGCTTCGTTTGAATCCATCAGGTAAGGCCTCGTTCGTATCCATCCTTCACGACCACTTCGTATCGATGTCCACATACTCGTTTCGAATCGACCATATAATGTGGGATCGATTCGAAATGAACTACTGGGACCGATGCATAGAAATGGATACGAGCATGACTGTTGTAAAGTTATGGATAAGGACGAAGCGTGGAAAATGGATACGAATGCGTCTTCAGGAAGGGAAGCATTCAACATGGCGATAAAGGTGGATCAACCCAGAGAAATAGCGCCACGTCATCGATGCGCACGCACTTTGGATGGATTCGAAGCAACGGATTCGAAGCGATGGATTCGAAGGCGACAGGCAACGGACAACCTCAAATTCGAACCGATCATATCTTCCAAACCGTTGATCCAAATGCAATGAAATTTTTACAGGAGCTTACATACATGTTGAAGAATGTTCTCACCAAATTTCAGCTCAATTGGATGATTTCTTTATCGATTCGAATGGAGTTCGAATCGACCCCGATGTGGGCCCGGATCTCCAGAATTCGGCCGTATGGGCGCCCTCACGTGCTAGAAACGGTCTACCGGATTTTTAGGAGAAATATCAGCCTCCTACACCTATAAATAGAGCCCCTGGTCATTCAGAAAAGGGGTCGGAGAATCTGGAAAGAACAAGCACGCCCGGACGCTGCCAGAATCACCCCATATCATCATTACTACCATTGATTTCGAATTTGGACTTTGTAGCTGCTGTAATCACTTGTAACCAGCGTGGATAATTAATAAAAGGATAAAACTTTGGAGTGGACGTAGGCCGGAGATAGCCGAACCACTATAAAACTTGTGTCATTGCTCATTATTTTTGATTTGCTGCTTGTTATCTGCTGAGATCTATTATTTGTGTCTGAATATTGTTGACTTGTATTCATACACTAGTGCTTTCACGGTATTTGGGTTTGTGACCAATTTTGGCGCAAACAGGTTTAAACTCATATAAATACATTATATAACTTGTTAAACCATAATTCAAATCTTGAATTCACATTTAAATCAAACTATTTAAATTTTCATACTTAATCAAGTTATTCAAAATAACTTTTATCTTTTAATACTCCTTTTCAAAAGCTTTCCACATTTAACCCAAAACCATTTGGATTCAAAATTCATTTTTTAAACAAATAATGTTTAAATTCAAAACATCTGTGACTTAACTGATTTTCTCGTGAAATTCATATTTGTGTGTGTATGAGTGTGGTCCAGGGGTTTTACACAATAGTGCAACATCATCCATCGTGACAGATTCAATCATATCAATATCGAAAAGCGGTATAACCCATAACGCTTATCTTCATTCACAGATTCATAGATAAAGTAAATTTATCAATCACAAAGATTCACCATTACAATTCGATGTGGGTTTTGGATAACCAACTGGAATCCGACTCCCTGTCGTATCGAAATTCAAATGCCGTTTTACGGGCCAAGGGGTTTTCACATTCGCACAGAAACATATCACAGATATCACAGATCAATACACAGCAACTCACATCATATCACAATCACATACAGGGGTATCAATCAGCTCAAGGCATTCAGTAATAACAAATCATCTATAAATAAGATGAGTTAACCGTGTGATTAGAATAAATTAATCATATAATTACTTTTATTAATTATCCTTAATTAATGATTGATTATCCTTAATTATAAATTAATTAAATCTTAATCACCTTCATAGATTAATTATTCCTTAATTAATTAATCCTTAATTATAATTAATTAAATCTTAATTACTTTTATTAATTAATTATTCCTAAATTAATTAATAATTAATTACAAATTAATTAACCTTAATTATTTATTAGATTAATCTGAATATTAAGTAATTAATTAAGTAATTACTTCTTAAGTAATTATATTAACAAAATCATTAATTATCTAACCTTTAATTGTTATTAAGTTAAAATAAGCTTTTCAAAATAAAGGTTATATTTATTTTAAACCATTTAAAACTAGGTTAATTAAAACAATTTATTCAAAACTCTTCTTAACTAGTTTAAAAACTTAGATAACCTTTAATATTGAAATAAAATCGATTTTAACAAACTTGATTTTTCAAACACTTGATTTTTCTTTAAAACTTAAAACTGTTTTGGCCAAACATCAACAAACCCAAGAAAATCCCTTATCTACTCGAGTTTGAAACCCGGGCAAACCCTTGCTTCACCCTGCTTCGAGAAAATCGATCAAAATCACGCGCTCCCCTCCGAGATTCTTACCTTCTTCCCCAAAATCTTTGAACCCAGATATATATGTTTGCACGTATACGTGCACAAGCACGTCGACCATCGCCGATCGACGACGACGCCACACGAATACCCACGACGACCTCCAGCACCGATTCAGACACCCACAAACACGAAACTGCTATGAAATCAAAATCGAGCCAAGTTCAAACCAAATATTACTTTCTGGAACCACATGCTCATCTGAAATCCCTTCCTCCTCGCCGCTGCACACCACCAGAACCATGCCATTCTGGCCGAAGGTTCTTCGACCCACCACGAACTCGACCCCCCAGGTGCGATCGCCTGCATCGCAATGTCGACGACGAGATTTCCTCGCGACTACAACCATCCAAACACAGGGTTTAAACCATAATTTGATTCAAACCATCATCCACAACGAATTAAAAATTCCTTTCGTACTTTTACAATGCTTATTGATCATCCCAGTACCCAGTGCCACGATCCCGAAGTCCAATTTTTGCTCGATCACCAGAAAATCGCTATAACCCATTTCCCATTCATCCCATAATTACAACCTTAATACGCAACTAAAAATTCTAGTTTTTGTTCTGAAAAACATTGTTTTCGAAATGGGTTTAGATGATATAATCAAATCTGGAATTCATGCAAATCAAAATTTGGGTAAATCTTGGAATTTTCACTGTATCTCTTCTTTCAAACAAATCCATTCCATATTATATTAAAATATATTTTTAAAATTAAGTTATGATGATTTTAAACATGCTTTGTTTTAATATTACAAGCTGGAAGAGATTGAGGAAGATAGAATTGAATTTTGAACTTAATTGAACCCTGTAATTTTAATAGAGACATAATCTTCTTGATTCCAGATACATGCACACCATTATACATACATATAGACATGAATATATATCCATTTTAGCACATTTAATTCATAACTTTTCATACCATCACATGCAAACCAGTGATTCAAACAAATTCAGGTTTAAAAATGAGTTTACTCACCTTTACAAGAAGAAAACAGTGTGCTTGAAACCTGGAAGTTGATTTACTTTTGTAAATCTGAAAGCTTGTTAAATTCTGAAAAGATGGATTCTTGAATCTGAAAAACTGGGACAAGTTTGATTGCTGACTCTTTGATCTGGGCTTGATTTTGTATCTATTCTTTAATTTGTTCAATTGAGTCTTTGCTTTGTTTTACAGGCTTGAGCTTTTGTTTACAGACTTGAGTTTGAATATTTATTTCAAAAACCTACTTGATGATCTGGTTTGAGAATTTGATTTGGTTTACAGGACTTTGCAAATGAAGATAAAAGAATGCAAAGGAGGAAGATGTTGTGTTTTTATAGCTTGTTTCTCTTTTAATTAAATTTTCTCAAAAATAAACACAACAAAATGACACTTGTTAAAATATTGATAAGATCACTACACTTGTTAATTCCACCATGAAGCTATTACACTTGTATCATGCATGCATTAAAGGTTTTAATTAAATTTATATTATATTTTTCTTATTTATATAAATACATTCCTTTCATATTATATACTATTAATTAAAGAAAATGCTTTGAAAACTACTATGCATTAAATAATGTACATAAACAATATTTTTAAATCCAAATCATTTTTGCTAAGTCATTAATTTATATTTTAAATTCAAATACAAATTCAATATTCAAATTTTAAAGTCAAATTCAAATTTACTCTACATACATATACATATATTTTCAAATTCAAATAATTCTAAAACATTTATTATTTTGAATTCTTAAACTCAAATGAGTTTTACAATCTTATTTATATATACAAATCAACACTTATTTTATTTATTTTGAAAAAATTCAAATCAATTCCAAAATAAATTCCAAAATTTACATTAATTATTAATTTAAATTCAATTCAAAATTGGGATCGTTACAGATTCCTTCTTAAGAAAATTTCGTCCTCGAAATTTGAAAGAGAGAGAAAGAGAAACAAAGAATATAAGATCATAGAAAAAGATAGAGAAATGGCTTATCAGATCAAGCCGGAATATCCACAAATATGAGAATAAACTCACTTAACATCCTACGAAATATGCAGGGGCATTTGGGCATTGGTCAGTCCGAAGGAATAACTAACCATTCGTAGAATATATCGAAACCTAATGAAACAGACAAAAATAGGTTCGATTATGATCTCAGATTCAAGATTTAACTCACTTATGATTTGCTGAAATAAAACTATGTGTAGTTGCCGTATCGAACAAAACTCAAAAACAAATTATTATAATAGAGAAGGTTACCTTCTAAAATTCATTTTCCCTTATCGGCTTTTGAGGTTGAAGTATCATCTTCGATTGCATACACCTTTGCTACATGAGCTTGCTTCTTCTTCGGGCAATCTTTAACTTCGTGACCTTGCTTGTGACAGTAATAACACTTCTTAACTCCCTAACCAGTCTCCGCATGTTGTTCTTTCTTAACTTGTTTCTTCGGATTCTTGTAGTTGTTTGAATAGTGGCCCTCTTCTTGGCAAATGTAACAAGTTATATCTTTCGTCGGGTTTCCCTGATTGTCCTTCTTTTCCTTGCCTTGATATGGTTTCTTGCCCTCGAACTTTCTTTTCTTCCAATTTTGATTGCTCGTATTTCCTCCCTCCCTCGGGACTTCCTGCATATCCAAGGTAGCATACCTATATCCCATATCTATCAAATCTGAAAAAGATTTTTTGACGTGTGCTATCATCCTTTCATGGTACTTCTTATTCATCCCACGAATGAATCTTTCATTTTTCTTTAGAGGCGTGTTCACCAAATCTAGACCGAAACGGGATAATTCGTTAAATTTGTTTAAGTACTCTTCAAATGACAAATTTCCCTGCTTCAAGTCCATGAATTCTTGGTACATTCGGGAGATACCAGCCGACGGCATATAGCACTTCTCAAACACCTCCTTAAATCGACTCCAAGTAAATTCTTCTTTTAGCTCATCCACAATAATTGTCTCCCACCATGCTAGGGCTTCCTCTTGGAGTTGTCAAGAAGCTATTAGTCGCATCTGATTGTCTTTCAATTTTAGTCCCCTGAAAATCCTTTCACATGATTCAGATTCAGGCTTGGGCTTCGATAATGGATTCTTTGCCAGTGAACGGCTTTCCACCCAATCTGGAAAAACTTCGATACAAATCAGCCAGATCCGGCTGAGGTTGAGTGGGAATAGCTGCTGTTACAGGGACTTGGCCAGTTGCAGTGGTATTTCCCTATCCCCTACCTTGTCCTCTTCTTCCTCTCATTCTCACTATCTGTAAATAGTAAGAAAACCGATTTAGGCATATGGACAAGATATCTTAGGGATATCAACAGTTTAAATAAATAGACTGAGTAATTCAGGTTTTCGGTTCACAGGGTGTACTCATTCTAGGGTATAATTCACCCTATCTCTAATGAGCCATCTAATGTGTTATACTCCGTAGCTAAAGTTCTTACTCAACCTTAGCTCTAATACCACTTCTGACGACCCGAATTCGATGTCCGACAAACGACATCGAAATCCGTATCGCTGGAGTTTATAACGACATTAGATGATAAACAACACAGTGGAACAACAAGATGAATATCATTGATTACAACATAGATACAACTTTGATACAATATCCATAACAACATTGATCACGAATATCAGAGTGATACACAAAGGATACTACAACAAAATGACCACTCCACAGCGGAACAATAGAGACTTCAAAAAATCCAACATACTTCAACTGCGATAAGGTCTTCAAAAACTCCAAAACTCCAATCACTTTGAAAGATTTCCAAATCCAAAAGCTTTCCACAATCCGACAGCTTCCAAAAGACTTCCGAATCCAAGCTAGCTCCAAAACACAGATAACCTGCTTCTAGGCTGCCCGTGTGGAAAATTATGGGCACCCAGAGTTTAGGAAGGGAACAATAAACCTGGGTCAGTCATGGGACTGGTATGAGTAAACAAAAACATTTGTTTGCACAAAACAATTTATAAAGAGAAATCCGTTCATGCTTTTTGGAAAATGAAACTGCCATAAGGCCTCCCGACACACACACATTGCAAGCGCACACTTGGAAGAGATTTCTCCTTATGGCAGTCAAAAATGCTTGATACGCGAAAACTATTTGATATTATTATTATTAGTGCATAGTGCAAAAGAACATTTCGAAAGTATAATATTAATCTTAGCCAGCATACCACATTTCGTCGTATGCCTACTATAGCTCCATGTTCAACAGCAGGTTACCGCCACATTCCATTGCAGGTTATACAACTAAAGCCGTACAGGGCGTGTATTGTTTCTTTGGATTTCCAACAAATAGTCAGGCAAAGGAACTTCCTACACCGAATGTGTAACGACCCGCTATTTTAGACTATTCGCATCCGCACATGTCGGACTTGGATAGTTTAAAATACCGAATTGTTAATTTAAATTTGGCAAAACTCAGATATACAGTAAATAAATAATCACAGAATCACAGACACAGAGTAATAATATGCAGCGGAAGTAAAAGAGATAGCACTTCATGAAGCTACTAAATAAATATATAAGATACAATAGAGTTAAATAAGTTACAACAGAAGTCTCGAATACAACAGTCAAATATAAGAATCAGAATACATCACTGGAATCACTGAATATCTGAAAGCTGGATAGATAGCTGGATCTCTAGACGAAGCTCCAACTCCAAAGGTGAGTCTCAAAAGCTGAACCACTCAGTCTGACCCGAGCGTAAAGCAAAACACAAACACTCGAGTCAGGATTAATATTCTTATATCAATAAATCCAACTCAAGTGAAACGGCAATCGAAATACAAGTAACTCAAAGGATGTTGGAATAACCATCCTCTAAGGATCCGTTAAACTATCTATTAGGTAGTAGTGTACGCTAAGTAGATAATGTCTATCAGTAATATAAAGTATCAAAATAGTGTTAAGGCGTTACCATTATCCCCCTTAACACATTTTTATACAAGCATCATAGTCTATACAGCACTGTAAACTCTACCGTAAACTGGTGGGATGTCAGGGAGTACTCCATAGGTATAACACAAAACAAATTCGTAGTGGTCGTGTATATAGGGATACAAGTATGACAAGGCACATGAGGCAATACCTAAGGTAGTGAAACTACCGTTCGCCTGATCCGGACTGGTGAGAACGCATCGCCGCAACGATCGCAACACCGCGAAACAACACTCCTGAAATTACAAGGGTGCACCAATCAATAACAAGCAATGAGTAGTAGTTACGAAGAAGTGTGTCCGCTCGGGCTAACCCCATTTGGCCCGGCACGGCTCCTGATTTTAGTCATTTCCAATTTGACACAGGTGTCAAGGCTATCCATTATCGTTCTCTTTCTTCAGTCATCACGTACGTCATTCCAACCACTTCATTCTGGATCATCACTCCGCGTATAGTTATTAAACTGGTTTTCGGTTTAGATATAGAGTACATCCATAACCGATTACGGTCTCTTTAATAACTTTCGTAATTATCACACCGATTGGTCGTTTAGTAAATTTCAAAACCAAATCAATTTCATTTTCAATTAGAATTTATAATCAACATTTAATTTATCTTTCACTATCAATTTCCCAAATTTACGTTTCAAAACTACCAAATTACCATTTCAAAATCTTATAATTCGATTTCATCTTTTATTTTAACAATTCAAATATTTATTCAAGTTCGTACATAAGTTTCATTCCGAAATCATTTAAAATGGTTTAATTTTCATTCAAATCAATTTAAATTCATTTATCGATTTCATTCAATATTCGCTAAGTAAATTTATCCTTCAAACAACTTCTATTTAAATTCCAATTCATTTAAATCAATTACTTACGTTCAACTTCGTTGTATCAAAACTTCAAATTGAAATAAATTCGTCAAATCAATTCTTAAATTACAATTCTTACATTGATTTCAAAAAATCCCATTCATTTCAATAAATCACATTTTACTTCTTGTTAAAGAAATTCAATTTTCACTTATTTATTGACTTCGTTACAAATTTCAAACTCAATTAATAAAGAACTAAATTTCATATATTCGAGAAGTTTAATTTTACTTATTAACTTACTTAAATTTTCCAAAGCTTAATTAATAAATAAAGAAACTCAATTTCATTTATTAACGAAGTTCAAATCCACTTATTCAAAAGTTCAATTTCTCTTATCAAAGAATTCAATTTTATTCAATTATCAAATAATTAACTCTCATTCAATTATTAAGTAATTTTAATCTTAATTATTAATAATTTCAAAATTAATAATTTCAAAATTGATTATAAATTCAAACTTAATTTATTAAATCATTTTCACTTAATTATGAATTCATCTTAATAATTTCAAACTTAATTATAATTTCAAACTTAAATTATAATTTCAAATTTAATTATTAAATGATTTCAAACTTAATAATTTCAAAACTCAATCATTACTAATTCCAAATTATTTATTAATAATTCCAAATTTAATTATTAAATAATTAAATTTCAAACAACGTTCTTTCATCAATTACTACGTTAAAATTTGTTTCAGATTTCAATCTTTACATTTTCCTTTCAAAAATTCAAATTCCAACTTCATTTCAAAACTTATTCTTTGCTCGAATAAAATCATTATTTTATTTTTAAATCAATTTATTGACCAATCGGATTTTATTTAATTCTCTGCCCTAGGTCAAATTCATTTGGGTATATATCATTTCAACCCGATTCCAATTTCAGTTCAAGATCAAGCATAATAAAGGGAACTTGCAGTGTGATAACTGGGATGGTGTCAAATTAAATAAACAAGCAATAACAACAATCAATAACAATTCAATAATCAATTCAAATAATCCCGAAATAATCGTATTAATTCATATTGTTATTTGTGCAAATTAATATAATTATTTCTAGAATCTACACTATCATTTCATGTAGATTAAAGATTATTACACCAATATTTATGCGGTTCTTCAATTTACATCAATTATTCAATTCATACTTACATCTATTAATACAACATAAATTCAAATGGTTCAAGGGTAATTAACTATTTTTCTACGTGTCAAATAATTAAACATTTGAGGGTCATATTTTACAAATTTAACTAATCAAAATTCAACGCATATGTCGATTCAAATTTTTAACTATCCTACGTCAAATTCAATTGCATAATATTATCACTTTATAAATTACAATTTAATGTCCAATATAAACAACAATCAATCAATCAATTATCAACCATACTGTATTATCATCGCATAAATAATTAACAGATAATGGTGTCAGATGTCACAGGTGAACAGATGCAGGTAATAGCATATATAACAGTGTAAATAACTAACAGCAGCATATTTCAATTGTTGTTTCAATTGAAATCAAATTTAATAAATAAAAGAATATTAATCGTGAGTGATTGCTCACCTTTCGAGGTTAGAGAAATTACAGAAGGTGACACGGATACGCACACTGATACGGATACTGAAATTGAGTTACGATTCCAGGCGCGAATTCCAAAGCAAATCAAGATGGGCACGAATTCGTCGAATAAGCTGATAGAGGAATCGATGAAAACGAAACAGAATTAGTTTGATATAATTGGAACAAGCTACGCGTATATACTATTATTAATAAGATTATTTTATTAAATCAATATTTTAATTAGGACAAATAAATAAAAAAAATGCATAAACAAACAGCCCAAACGCAACATATACTGTAAAACTATAAACTGTAAAACTATATGTAATATTTCTTTTAAACTAAAATCTGTTATACAGACAACAGACCTTTATATTAACAAAATATATCAAACCTTATACTAAACTGGACGCACACATAATCGTTGTAGTATTTCAACCATTATATCTTAAACTCAAATAAACTTTATATATTATGTCAGATATACTATAAGTAAATATACTTACATGCGAAACAAATGAAACTTGATAAACTTTATAATATTTATAAAGTCAAAATATTATTATACGACTAACAAATTAAAGACTATAAGCGCATATGTATAAATACTTTTAAAATAAAATATGTCGTACGTCTATTATCAATGTATAGTAAACACATATACATCACAAATACATACGTTCCCTAAAAAAATATAAAATACTGTCATGAAATATATCTATAAACCTCTTTATAACATATATCTCACGTGTACTGTTGTCGCAACTTATAAGTATACAAATACTAATATTTTAAACACTATATGTTACAACCGAAAAATATAAGTAATATATGAATAGCGTATAGTAACTTATTATGCAAACTTGTCTATAAACCTGTAGACACACCAAAACAAACGAGGCCTGAAACCAGTACATACATATCAACTTGTATATAACTAACTATTTCTGACGTGTTTTTTTTTATTGTATAAACAATATACACCTCTGTATTTTAATATGATGAAGCATCAGCCAACCCGAGTTATGCAGACCCATATATGTGTATACATTGAGTTACAGCTACATTAAGTTACAATATATTAGCTGTTGCATAAAAAAATCAAATCAAGATAACAGTATGAATTTGTTGACATTCACAGCATTCTCCTATGGCACAACAGGTTAACTAATGTATACACCAACCTAAACATGCATGTTATTTATAATATACGCAACATACATACAAACTATTTCTAAAATCATCGACGACCAGGTTGAAATATATGCATTGGATAAACCTGATCTATAACTTCATAAAATCCACACGTATTAATAAGATTGTGAATACAACATATCATATAAATATAAACATAGCCATATGTTAACAAAACATGCAAATACATTGCCAAATTATATATCAGATAATATGAAGACTTTATACCTTATAAATAAACTAAATAACATATATATAATGATATATATGTACACACTTACAACGCAACAAAAGAGGAAACACGTTGTCACGTTGCGGTGAGAGGCTCGGCCAAAATGGGATATGCACGAGTAGTGCTTCGGGCCAAAATCAAGGGGTAGGTGCGGCCAGAGGAAAGTCAAGGAGGATAGCGCTTTGGGTTTGAGAGGAGGTTGTGCGGCCGCATGCCTTCGACCAAAAGAGGGCGAGGGAAGGGGATACGGGAGGCGTGGATCTCGGCAAGATCGGCGGATGGTTCAGGCATGGTTGTTGCGGAGTCTAGGCGGTGGGTTTGTTTGGTCGGCAAGGATGGATTTGTTTTTTTTTCTTCTTCTTGTGGTGGAAGAGTTGTGATCGGTTTTTGAACGGAAGTGGGTTGCGGGCTATAGGCAAGGTTGCTTGAGTGGGCGGAGGCGGAGACGAGTGTAGGCGGTGGCCGCTTGATGTTGCAATGATGCTGGGGTGAAGGATGATCGGTCACGACGAGGCCGAGGGTAACATGTGATAGTCGGAAGTTGCGGCAGCTTCCAAGGCTTGGGTTGGCAGTCTCGAAGGTGGAGGCGAGGCTAAGGAGGAAGAAAAGAAAAATTAACTAAGAGGGGTGAGTTGATCTGGAACAAGAGGAGGAAGGAATGTGAGAAGCTAACTTAGCAAATAGATTCAGATACATGTTGTATACTTTATATTTGTCAAAAGTAAGAAAACCGAAGATTGAAGAGCAACGGCCATATTTTGGGAACTGAAGAAATGGAAACGTCAGATATGCATTGAGAGTTATTAAATATATCTGTTGGCTATTGATGTTCCCGATAGGAAATTGGATAGCCATGAAAACAAATGAACTTGAACCGTACCGATATACGTAACCGTTTCACGGATTTCGTCACGTATCGAACACCGAAACACATAATAGGATATAGTGTAGAGATCAGCGCGACGAGCCGATCGAAACGGTATAAAAATCAATGGCACGATCGAATTCTAAAAATTTGAATTTTATAATATCGGAAAATGCATGAAAAACGTAGAAAAATAAGATCGACGGAGCCAAAGATGCCCGAATTTGAAAAAATGACCAACTGACATCTTGATCAGAAGATGTTTTAGAATTTTTCTATGTAAAAATATTTTGGTTTTGAAAAAGTTTTATTTTCATCGCTTTTTAACTGATTAAATTTAAGTAAATTTACGCACGAAATAAACTTTCATATTTTTGGACGAAAATTTACCAGTTGCTATGTTAATTAGACGCATTTCAAATATCAAATTTTTATTTCAAAATTTTATCGTTTTAATTTCACAAAATTTCAATTAGTAACGTTATTAAAACCGGTTAAATTTACGGGTCGTTACATTCTCCCCCACTCAAAACTTTTCGTCCTCGAAAAGGGAGGAAGTAGGAGAATAGAAACAACCAAAAGAAAATAAACTTGAATATTTTTTTTTAGCAAAGCTAAGCGGGTTTGACTGGCCCTAACCAGTTTATTGCGATCACAATAAAGATAGGTTGCACCAAAACAAATCTATGGAGCAACAGGAAGGAAAAAAGAAAAGATTACAAATAAGCAAAAACAACACTGTGTCAACATGTCCACAGTTATTCCCAAAAGCTATTGATACTGCTGGCAAACTCAAACGTGCAATTTCTTACACCATCTTTGATGGAGCCATCAACCGATTCCACAATTCAATTTCGGTTTGCTCTTGCCATTGAAAACTCTATCATTTCTTTCCCTCCAAATAACTCGAATGAATTTTTTGAGGACAAGAAGCAAGATTGTTCCAGAATCATTCTTCCATCTAGTGGCACCGAATAGAAAGCACTACTCACTATTGCTATCCCTAGATCTGTTTCCATGACCTAGTAAAGTAGATACCCTGTTCCATAACGTATGAATAACCTTGCAACTGAAGAAAAGATGAACATTAGTCTCAGTTTCTTCATCACAGAAACAGCAGGTTGCATCAGAAACCATGCCAATGTGAAGAAGTTTGTCTTTGAAATTCATGGCATTCCTGAGGACCTTCCAGAGAAGAAAGTTGTCATTTTATTTACAGTGACGATCCCATACTCTTTTTTCCCAAGCAAACCAGGGTGTGGTCGTAGCGTGGGAAACACGGTCATATATCTTGGAGATGGAGTGTTCGACAAGATCAGGAGACTACAGCACTCTGTCACATGAGATACTAGGGTACTGTTGCCTGCTGATCTCCTACCACAGTTGACGTGTGAATTGGTTGCTGGAGAACGGCAATGAGATGACACCATTACATATAAAGTTCTTGGCCTTGGCATCCATTGGTATTCCACTTTGAAGTATTTGATTGTATGTCATAGTTTTGCTAAGAATGAGACCATGCCTTGCCCAGGGATCATTCCAGAAGCTCACAGTGCCACCAGGAGAAGCAATGTGCTGTATATGTGGTAGCAACATAGACCGTAGATTAAGGATGGATCTCCAAGTCCAAGTGCTGCCTTGCGCGATGTCCATACACCAAAAATGTTTGCTTTTGAGACGATGCTTTTGCATCCATGACACCCAGATGTTGTTTTTAGAATTAAGCAGATTATCGAAATGCATACTAAATGCACCAGAATTCCATTTTCGTATGTTAATGATCCCTAGGCCACCCATGCTTTTCTTGGTTTCAACTTTACAAAAGTTTAGTGGTTTGAGCTTATTAGAATGAATGCTACCAAACCAGAGAAAGTTACACATGGCCTTCCTAATCATGTGGATGAGCTTTTTGGGTAGAATGAAAGTTCTGGACCAATATGTAGTGAAAGAGAATATGACAGATTTTATAATGGTGAGTCTTCCTGCCTGTGTTAAAAACCTGTTAGCCCAAGCTTTCATGGTATGTGTAATCTTGTCATAGAGTTTCATGCACTGAGATGTAGTGACTTTGGTGGAGCTCATAGGGATCCCTAGGTATGAGATATTGTCAGGTGCAAGGGGCAGGTGACATACATTAGTAAGGGACAGGACTGCAGCGGCATCGATTCCAGCAATTTTTATTAAGGACTTGTCAAGATTAATAGCAAGCCCACTGAATTTGTGAAAAGCATAGAGACTTTTCATTAAGTTGCTAATAGATTGAATAGTAGGCATGGTGAAAACAATAAGGTCGTCGGCAAACATCAGGGAGGAAATTAGGGGATCTTTGCACTTGGGGTGGGTAAGAATTCTTTTGCATGATATTTCATGATTGATCATAGCAGTGAGCACCTCCATGAACAGAATGAAAATGTAAGAGGACATAGGGCAACCCTGTCTGATTCCTTGCTTACTCTTGAAGTAGCCAACAGTATTATCATTGAGTTTCAGTGAAAAGTGGGCTGAAGAGATGCATGTGTAGATCCATGAGGCAAAGTGGGGGGACACTTAATTTTGGCAAGGGTTCTGGAGATAGTGGTCCATTGAAGAGTATCATAAGCTTTCTTTATGTCAAGTTTCAACATGGCTCTCGGACTTGTTGTGGATTTGTTGTAATCTTTTAGTAGTTCATTTGATAACAACACATTGTCAAGAATACTTCTCCTCTGAATGAAAGCTGCTTGGTTGGGGGAGATAAGATGGTTAAGAACAACTTTCAGCCTAGAGGCAATTATTTTGGAAAGGCACTTGTAAGTGGTGTTGCAACATGAGATTGGTCTGAAATCTGTGACACTGATGGGATGCTCAGTCTTGGGAATTAAGGCGATATTGATTGCATTTATTCCAGTTAGCATTTTATTATGTTTGAAAAAACTGATCACAGCCTTGACAAAATCAAATTTAATGATGTCCCAATAGCTAGTGAAGAAATTAGCATTAAAACCATCAGGACCTCCACACGATTCCTTATTCATTTCAAAAATGCTTTGCTTAATTTCATTTTCAGTCACTAAGGTAGATAGGAAGGCAACTTCATCTGGGCTAAGGCATGGAAGTTTCAGATCATCAATAATTGAAAGGTCAGGTTGGAAATCAACATCATTTCCAAGAAGGTTGGAAAAGTAGTCAAGGAAGGCATTTCAACATCGAGAGGAGTGGTACAGGTCTTACCCGAACGATCAATGATACAATGAATGTTGGCTTTGGAGTGCTTCACTTTAAGGCTTTCATGAAAGTATTTTGTGTTCCTATCACCAGAATGTGTCCATTTAAATCTGAGTTTCTGTTTTCTCATATCGTTCTCTGCTTCAAGAGCTTTACTGTGTTGTTGTTGTAAATTGTATTCAGCGTTGGCTAATTCAACATTTTTCGGAGTTTGCATAGCTTGGTTTCTGGCATCGGCTAAAGAGATTGCTATTGTGGTAGATAGAAGATCACCAATGCCAAATCTGTTTCTAGCCCATTTCCCAAGAGCTCTTTTCACATTCTTCATTTTTTGCTGCAAAACAAACATGGGAGTGCCAAAATAGTTAATACACTAGGCGTTTTTAACAATACTTAAGAAATCAGGCTCTTTTGTCCAGATGTTAAAAAATTTAAAAGATGACTTTCTTAATGGGCAACCATTTTCCATCTGGATGATTTGGGGGGAGTGGTCAGAGAGTAGTGGATGAGGGAGGAATATGGATAAATTTGGTCATGAGGTAAGCGACTCAATGTTGCAAAAAGTATGATCAATTTTGGAGTAGATTCTCCTACCAGATCTACTTCTGTTGTCCCAAGTAAATATGGCACCAGCGTAGGGAACATGTATGAGATCAGCAGCATTTATGGAAGAGTTGAGGGGAGAAATGTCAATCAATGAGACAACATTCCCACCTATGCGATCATTGAAGGACCAGAGGCAGTTAAAGTCCCATGTAACAATCCAAGGGTGGGTGTTTTGGGCTAAGTGTGGTAGGTAGTTATGGAGGGAACTCCTGCCGCTGGCATAATTTTCGGCATACACAATAGTGAGATATAAGGATTTGGATGTGGGCTTGTGAGTGAGGTGAGAATGGATGAATTGCTTGTGAGATAGGATCGGGGTTAGATTGTACATGTTTGGGTCATATAAAATCAATATTCTGCCATAAGGGGCTTCGATTAGGTTGTGACATGATTACCACATCGGGTTGATGAATTGCACAGCTTTAAGGCTAAGGTCATGGTTTAGTTTGGTTTCAAGAATGGCAATAAGACTGAGGTTAAACTTGGATATGATGCTTTTAACTTGGATTAATTTGGTTTCAAGGTGCGCTCCTCTAATATTCCATACAGCAAAGGTTTGTGTCATTGATGCAATTTGTTTGAGGTGGTACTTTTGTTAGTCTTGCTTCTGGTTGCAGAAGATGGGCTATCACTTGTGT
This sequence comes from Allium cepa, assembly GCA_030765085.1. Taxonomy (NCBI): domain Eukaryota; kingdom Viridiplantae; phylum Streptophyta; class Magnoliopsida; order Asparagales; family Amaryllidaceae; genus Allium; species Allium cepa. Next base: position 947,409,761 of record CM060934.1, on the reverse strand, counting down.
CGGGAGAATTCTGGTTGTTGTGGTTATATTGGGATTATTGAGGTCGATGTTGGGTATAAAGGTATAGTGATTGTTACCTCTTAATTTAAGTTTGGTTTTGTTTTTGTGATGATGTGGCTTTGTGGTCAGGGATGATGCTTTGTTGGATGGGGTTATTATGTCATTGAAACCAGGAGGAGCGATAATGTTGGAATAAGGATCAGGGGAGGAGGATAAAACATTGAGGACAATATCATCGTTGCTAATGTGGATAGGGGTGGTGGATGACTGCTTAGGATGTGTATTGGGAATGGGTATGGTTGTGGTTAACTTGCTTGGTTGCTGAGTGATTATGAGTGCATGTGTCAAATCCATGCACGTATCAACTGTGCATGAAAAGTTGGTATCACAATTTTTCGCTGTGGTTTCTATATTTGTTTCTTCCTCATCAGCATCAATCTCTTCCAATGCAGTTAAAACCGAGAAACTATATTTCCCTGAGAAACCACCCAAAACAGTTTCAACAGCAACGTTGGAATTGTTGGTAGTATCAGAATTTTGTTTGAATGAGGTAACTATATCTGCATGGCAATTAGTCAACTGATCATCAGGTTTGCTTCGGGGAATTGTTGTGTTTTCCATGTTTTTACTCGGGTCATTTGCATAGTTCTCCGTTGTTTTTTCTGGGTGGTCACAACCACTGCAATCTTTCATATTTCTGTTGTGAGATCCAGTCATCACATTTTTACTAAGAATTTCATTATTGTTGTACGTTTGCTTTCTTTTTGCAATCTTCTTCCAAAGATATTTCCCTGCACTTATTTCTTTTTTCTGAATTTTTTTTCCTTGCATTATGTTTTCCTGTTCTTGGGTGGGTTGATCCACAAGCTCTTGCATCACTTTATTATCACACACTACAAATAAGTGACCAAATATCTTGCAGTGTACACAAAGCTCAGGTTTCCACAGATAGTTTACATGCACGAATTGCTCACTTCCATCCAAAAGCATAACTGGGAATTTCTCAACTAATTCATTTTCTGGTGTAACCTCAACTAAACACCTAGCATAATTAATTCTTTCTAACTTTTTAGTGGATTCATCAAGACAAATCAATTTACCGATTCGACTCGCCAGCCAGTTTATTCCAAGATGTGATCATGCATGGATTGGGATGTTGGATAGTTGTAGCCATACTGGAACAACTTTTATTTTGCCTCTGACATTGCCAAGCTCAGGGGTCCATTGTTGGATAATGAAGATCTTGTTTCTTATAAAAATTGGATCACTTCTCATAATACTGATTTATCCTCTTCACACGTGAGATGAAAGAGGAAGAGAGCACCATCATATTTAACTTTGACAGATCCTTTCAATTTCCATGATTTTTTGAGAAATTCGACAACAGTAGTGAATGACAGTGGTTTATCAAGAAAGAATCCAACAATGTAGTCTTGCCATATTGCCTTACCTGCTGCCAGTACATCTTCAGGGGGTACCATGGCTTCACCATTGAATTCAAGGTTGATGTTGACCGGCGAGTAGGCACCGGCGTTGCGTGGTTTGGTTTTGAAGAGGTTTGTCCAGACAGGACATGGATTAGTTGGTTGGACGAGTGGTGGGATTTGCATAAGGGGATCATCTGGCTGGAAGGTGGAGCTGATGGTGGGAAACTTTGATGGCAGGGTTGTAGAGTCTAACACAGGGATAAGAGAGACATGGGAGGACGGTAATGGGAAGTCAGGGGGTACGGGTTTGTCAGAAAGCATGGTGATGGAAAGGGTCAGAAGAATGGGAACGATGGGTAAACGACTGCCTTTAAAAAATAAACTTGAATTACATTACAAACAATTAATTTAAACCATATGAATTCCAATTTAAATTAATTTATATTCAATTTGTTTTTTTTTCTTATTCAAGATTTTCATTAAGTTGATTTGATTTCTCATTTATTAATGTTAGGTAATTATTAATGTTAGGTACAAAATGTTTCTTTCAATGAAATTCAATTTAAATTCAATTAATTCAAGATATCTCATTAAGTTGATTTAATTTAATTTATTAACTTTCAAAACAAAAAATTTCTTCTATTAATCACACCTATTATTTATTTAACTTATTATTCTTATATCTCCATAAACATTTTATAATTTTAAGTGAATAACATTTATTATACGCACTCACATTTTTTATGAAGACAATTTTATATTATATATTATCCAATTTTCTTAAATTAACAATAAAAAAAATCATAATTTGGATAGTCATTTATTATAAACATATTTTATTCGACAAATTTAATTATTCTTTATTCCAAATTATTATTAAATTTATTCTACCTAATATATCCTATCACATATATATTAAGTATATTTACATTTATTGTAACTACTCGAATTTATTTAAAAATTCCTTTGATATCATTTTATATTGTATAATATTCAATTATGTAGTTAATTTTTGAAAATTTAGGTAAGTTATATATAATGCAGTTGAGTATTATCCAAATAAATTTTTATAATTCAGTTATTTCAAGTTAAGTATTTATATAAAAGAATTTGGTTTCATTTATAATTGAAAATCAACCTTTTACAAATTTTAAGAATTAAATTTTCGATTAACTTCAAACAATTTAGAGATAATTATGTATATACTATATATATCAAATTAAATTAAATTTAAAATAATATACCTATATATATATATATATAAATCATACTTAATAAATTCGACTCAATTTATTTTTCAAAACAAACCGTAGCAATCTACAAAATAGCCTCTCCACTTCGAAACTCGAAAATGAATGTCGATAATGCGGCCGTCATCACCGAAATTATTTTCCACCGACAAAAGGGAAGAGCTCTAATTTAATCATTTAAAATTCTTCGAAAACCATTTCTATTCGAAAATATTTTAAATAATATACATTTTAAACTTAAAACCATAGTTCGAAATTATCGGAATTAAATTCTCAAATTCTAATTTAAATACATTTCAAATTCCAAATCAAATTATAACCCAATTATATAAATTCATTTATTTATTATATGAAAAAGTCAATGATTTATAAAAATAAATGGAAATTAAATTTTTCACATTTCGGACAACAGATTCATTAACATTTTAATTTCAAAAATTTATACTTATTATAATATAATCATTCAAAATTATTTTATTTTCTAGATTTGGAAACAATATTGTGTCAGTTGCTCTGCTCAAGTGTTTTGGAAATCCTATCGATATCGTTGATCAGACGAATCGATCGAAAATCCAAATCAACATCAACAACTCAAACAACACAATATATAAAACATTTTAAATATTAATTTACAAATACACTTTCTCGCTCGACGGTACAAGTATGGATTTTAAAGTAAGTATAGAGATTTAAATTTGATGGAAATTAAATCAAATGGAATTTTGATTCGATAATAAGTTCAAAACAGAAGATAAGATAATTCAATTAATAGAATCGGGAGATGGATAAGCTTATTTAATTCACGGGCAACCTTAACAGGGTCGTCCGTAACTTCAAGAATAAGATTGATGCTAAATTCCGAGGTAAATCAACATTCGATCTTAAGAGATAGAATTCAGGTATAGCAGGAGATAGAAAGCATCGTAAACCGAGGATACAGAAATCTCAGGTAAATCAATGCCTATTGTAAAGGAGTTTCACCCATTTACAATTTCGAAGATTGGCGAGACCGCCGATTCATTATAAAGATCATTCGGAGTGGTGTTATGGGATACTCCGGAATTGAAAGAAGACGAGTAGTGAGGGACAAGAATGAATTTCGGAACCGAGGGAACGTTCCAAAATTCAAGGAAACGAGTCAAGAAGAAGAGATTGAAACTTGAGTGGGAGTGATTCTGTAAATACATTTTACCCTATATGCTAAGTTTTGCCTAGAGCTACCAAAGCTCTGATACCAACTGTAACGACCCGCTATTTTAAACTATTCGCATCCGCACATGTCGGACTTGGATAGTTCAAAATACCGAATTGTTAATTTAAATTTGGCAAAACTCAGATATACATTAAATAAATAATCACAGAATCACAAACACAGAGTAATAATATGCAGCGGAAGTAAAAGAGATAGTACTTCATGAAGCTACTATATAAATATATAAGATACAATAGAGTTAAATAAGTTACAACAGAAGTCTTGAATACAACAATCAAATATAAGAATCAGAATACATCACTGGAATCATCGAATATCTGAAAGCTTGATAGATAGCTGGATCTCCAGACGAAGCTCCAACTCCAAAGGTGAGTCTCAAAAGCTGAACCACTCAGTCTGACCCGAGCGTAAAGCAAAACACAAACACTTGAGTCAGGATTAATATTCTTATATCAATAAATCCAACTCAAGTGAAATAGCAATCGAAATACAAGTAACTCAAAAGATGTTGGAATAACCATCCTCTAAGGATCCGTTAAACTATCTATTAGGTAGTAGTGTACGCTAAGTAGATAATGTCTATCAGTAATATAAAGTATCAAAATAGTGTTAAGGCGTTACCATTATCCCCCTTAACACATTTTTATACAAGCATCATAGTCTATACAGCACTGTAAACTCCACCGTAAACTGGTGGAATATCAGGGAGTACTCCATAGGTATAACACAAAACAAATTCGTAGTGGTCGCGTATATAGGGATACAAGTATGACAAGGCACATGAGGCAATACCCAAGGTAGTGAAACTACCATTCGCCTGATCCGGACTGGTGAGAACGCATCGCCGCAACGATCGCAACATCGTGAAATAACACTCCTGAAATTACGAGGGTGCACTAATCAATAACAAGTAATGAGTAGTAGTTACGAAGAAGTGTGTCCGCTCGGGCTAACCCCATTTGGCCCGGCACGGCTCCTGATTTTAGTCATTTCCAATTTGACACAAGTGCCAAGGCTATCCATTATCGTTCTTTTTCTTCAGTCATCACGTAAGTCATTCCAACCACTTCATTCTGGATCATCACTCCGCGTATAATTATTAAAGTGGTTTTCGGTTTAGATAGAGAGCATATGCATAACCGATTCCGGTCTCTTTAATAACTTTCGTAATTATCACACCGATTGGTCGTTTAGTAAATTTCAAAACCAAATCAATTTCATTTTCAATTAGAATTTATAATCAACATTTCATTTGTCTTTCACTATCAATTTTCCAAATTTACGTTTCAAAACTACCAAATTACCATTTCAAAATCTTATAATTCGATTTCATCTTTTATTTTAACAATTCAAATATTTATTCAAGTTCGTACATAAGTTTCATTCCGAAATCATTCAAAATGGTTTAATTTTCATTCAAATCAATTTAAATTCATTTATCGATTTCATTCAATTTTTGCTAAGTAAATTTATCCTTCAAACAACTTCTATTTAAATTCCAATTCATTTAAATCAATTACTTATGTTCAACTTCATTATATCAAAACTTCAAATTGAAATAAATTCGTCAAATCAATTCTTTAAATTACAATTCTTACGTTGATTTCAATAAATCACATTTCACTTCTTGTTAAAGAAATTCAATTTTCACTTATTTATTGACTTCGTTACAAATTTCAAACTCAATTAATAAAGAACCAAATTTCATATATTCGAGAAGTTTAATTTTACTTGTTAACTTACTTAAATTTTCCAAAGCTTAATTAATAAATAAAGAAACTCAATTTCATTTATTAACGAAGTTCAAATCCACTTATTCAAAGGTTCAATTTCTCTTATCAAAGAATTCAATTTTATTCAATTATCAAATAATTAACTCTCATTCAATTATTAAGTAATTTCAATCTTAATTATTAATAATTTCAAAATTAATAATTTCAAACTTGATTATAAATTCAAACTTAATTTATTAAATCATTTCCACTTAATTATGAATTCATCTTAATAATTTCAAACTTAATTATAATTTCAAACTTAAATTATAATTTAAAATTTAATTATTAAATGATTTCAAACTTAATAATTTCAAAACTCAATCATTACTAATTCCAAACTATTTATTAATAATTCCAAATTTAATTATTAAATAATTAAATTTCAAACATCGTTCTTTCATCAATTACTACGTTAAAATTTGTTTCAGATTTCAATCTTTACATTTTCCTTTCAAAAATTCAAATTCCAACTTCATTTCAAAACTTATTCTTTGCTCGAATAAAATCATTATTTTATTTTTAAATCAATTTATTGACCAATCGGATTTTATTTAATTCTGTGCCCTAGGTCAAATTCATTTGGGTATATATCATTTCAACCCGATTCCAATTTCAAAACAAGATCAAGCATAATAAAGGGAACTTGCAGTGTGATAACTGGGATGGTGTCAAATTAAATAAACAAGCAATAACAACAATCACTAACAATTCAATAATCAATTCAAATAATCTTGAAATAATCGTATTAATTCACATTGTTATTTGTGCAAATTAATATAATTATTTCTAGAATCTTCATTATCATTTCATGTAGATTAAATATTATTACACCAATATTTATGCGTTTCTTCAATTTACATCAATTATTTAATTTCATACTTACATCTATTAATACAACATAAATTCAAATGGTTCAAGGGTAATTAACTATTTTTCTACATGTCAAATAATTAAACATTTGAGGGTCATATTTTACAAATTTAACTAATCAAAATTCAATGCATATGTCGATTCAAATTTTTAACTATCCTACGTCAAATTCAATTGCATAATATTATCACTTTATAAATTACAATTCAATGTCCAATATAAACAAGAATCAATCAATTATCAACCAAACTGTATTATCATCGCATAAATAATTAACAGATAATGGTGTCAGATGTCACAGGTGAACAGATGCAGGTAATAGCATATATAACAGTGTAAATAACTAACAGCAGCATATTTCAATTGTCGTTTCAATTGAAATCAAATTTAATAAATAAAAGAATATTAATCATGAGTGATTGCTCAACTTTCGAGGCTAGAGAAATTACAGAAGGTGACACGGATACGCACACTGATACGGATACTGAAATTGAGTTACGATTCCAGGCGCGAATTCCAAAGCAAATCAAGATGGGTACGAATTTGTGGGATAAGCTGATAGAGGAATCGATGAAAACGAAACAGAATCAGTTTGATATAATTGGAACAAGCTATGCGTATATACTATTGTTAATACGATTATTTTATTAAATCAATATTTTAATTAGGACAAATATATAAATAAAAAAATGCATAAACAAACAGCCCAAACGCAAATATACTATAAAACTATAAACTGTAAAACTATATGTAATATTTCTTTTAAACTAAAATCTGTTATACAGACAACATACCATTATATTAACAAAATATATCAAACCTTATACTAAATTGGACGCACACATAATCGTTGTAGTTTTCAACCATTATATCTTAAACTCAAATAAACTTTATATATCATGTCAGATATACTATAAGTAAATATACTTACATGCGAAACAAATGAAACTTGATAAACTTTATAATATTTATAAAGTCAAAATACTATTATACGACTAACAAATTAAAGACTATAAGCGCTTATGTATAAATACTTTTAAAATAAAATATGCCGTACGTCTATTATCAATGTGCAGTAAACACATATACATCACAAGTACATATGTTCCCTAAAAAAATATAAAATACTGTCATGAAATATGTAACAACCCACCTATTTAACGATTTTATGTTTAAATGTTTAATTTAAATATAGCGTCGTTATTCGAATTTTTGAGGTCCGAAATGTTACTTTCTGCAAATGGCCGAATCGGAACTCGAAACCACCTCCATTGGTTCCAAAATGGCATTTGCGATCTTTTTGAGTATAATCTTTGATATGTTTGGAGTTTGTGAAATTTTGACCTTTTTCTATTGGGTTTTGGGTTTGGGTTCAGCCCACTAGCTTAACTAAATACCCTAGCTTATCCACTCCTCTCATTCACTTATTCATTTCTTAAAACTTAAGCTTAAAAACTGAAATGGTGGAAGGGAAAGAGAAATAGAAATTAGCAAGCCCTAGTTTCAACTTCCAACTTGATTTCTTGCTCCAAAATCAAAGAGAATCCATTGGTAAGTTCATCTCCATCTTCTCCATCTCTTCTCCTCTTCAATTTCAGTAATTTCCTAACCCTAACTTAGGAAATACTTGCTTTGATTCTAGATTGAAGCTTGTTGGGTCGAAATGGTGTTTAGTTGGTCTTCTCCTTGTGTTTAGCTCCTTCATCTTCTTTGTTTTGTGTAAAAAGGTGAGTTTCGAACTCACATCTACTTCTCTTGATTTCATTGATGTTGGGTATGAATTCCTAACACCTTGTTCATATGCACTTGCTTTTGGTTTGGATTGAATTAGTGAATATCCAAATTTTTAGTGTTTGGGTTCAATTCTTTAAAGATCCTAACTTTGATGTGTGATCACGCTTTGGGAGGTGTTTCGGAGAGCCTATAAGGCTGGGTTGTCGTTTGGCATTAATCCCTAGTCTTCGTCCCTTGTCCGATCGCTTCCGTTTGGATTTTCGCCCATTTTTGGGCAAGGCTGATTTTTGCCTACCAGGCAATTTCAGACGTCTGGAATAAATTTCAGACGTCTGGTTTCAAATTCAGACGTCTGGTTTGGAAATCCAGACGTCTGAAATTGGTCCCTGGAAAACGCAAAAAGGCAGAGAAGAATTTCAGACGTCTGGAAATCCATTCAGACGTCTGGGTAGTGGTTCAGACGTCTGGATGGAAATTTCAGACGTCTGAAATGTGCAGTTTTGCCTATTTTGGCTAATTTTGAGTTAATTTCCAACTTTTATCGATTCTTGTTGATTCCAATTAGTTGTTATTGCATATTTGACTTTGATGACTTGTTTTTGACTTCATTCACGGGTCTTATAAATAATCTCTCTAAATCGTATTAAAAGCTCCCTTCTCCAATTTATAAATCCTATTTAAAACACACACTTTCGCACGTCGAGCGAAGTGGAAGGATGATTAAATAGTTGGGCAAAACACGGACCATGAATCTATGCGTTTATCCTTCCGATTAATCCCCAACCTATTCAATTGATCGTTTTGACCTTCGGGTTTGGTTTATCGATGATATGAGGTAAACTTTGTACTGCTTTGAGTGTGAAAGTGACTGACGGATAGTAAACCGTTTAGTGCGAACTAGTGGTTATGGGACATACGTTAACACTTTTCGGATTCCTTTTCGAGAGTTGTGACACATTCCGCCAATTAGTGGTGTCCAGTACTGGGTCTTTGACCTTCACCACTACGGTTTGTTGCCTCTGGGGTAGTGTCTTCGGACTGTCTCCCTAGGTTTGTTGCCTTCGGGTATGTTCCCTTCGGGTTTGTGCCTTCGGGTTTGTCGCCCTATATAGTTTCGCTCTGATGTTGGCCTTATGTGCCGCATGGGTGATACTTGGGTTTGGAGTCTTCGGGCTCATGGATCCTTGTTTGTACAGTACTGAGCTCGAGCAAATTTTATGATATTTCATTGATATGTATATTCCCTTGGTATCGCCCTTCGGTGTTGGTCTTTTTGAGCCGCATGGAGAGTAGCGATTTCCTCGTGGAACTTGTATACCTTATGGGTATTTGTTATTTGCCTTTTGGCTTGTTTCGGGATATTTATATCCTTTGTTTATTTGAGTTGCCGATGATATGAGGCTTGTTTTATTATGTTCATCTGTTGTTGATGATTGTGTTATCTCCTCTAGAGATATTTGTTATACTGTGTAACCTTGCAGGTTTATTATTGTTCAGTTTATCTAACTGATTTGTTATCTAGACTGACCCGTGTATTTTATACTCGGGTCAGACCGAGATGTTTCAGGTTAGGTGCTTTTGGACTTAGCCTATTTTGCTTCCGCATGGACTATTCGCTAGCTTCATTTTGTTATAGCGTCTTTTGTAGTCCTTATCTGTTGTAACTCTGTTATGTATTCTATTGACTCGTCTGTATATTGTGGTTTGCTATACCACTTGACATGCATTATTTTGTATACTCTGCTTGGTATCAGTATATGCGTGTATATGATGGTTTACTGTTCTGTGATGTATATTGCATTTGAGTTGTTATATTCTGTTCTGATAGATCCTCTAGCCATTGTAGTTTTGCTTTAAATATTTATTGAATAGGTCGAATTTGTAGTGATTCTACTTTTCGACGTATTTAGTGAATAGTTAAGGTAAGATTACACATGGTCGCTTCCATTATACTCTATTGTCCGCGTTAGCCGACAGTATTATCTAGGTAATACTCTTTGTTAACGAGGCTCTCGGAGTGGGGCGTCACAGCGTGGAACACGTCATGAATGTCAGATAAATGAGCTGGAAGTGAAACTCTATAAGCCACAGGGCCAATACGTTTAGTAATAGAAAACGGTCCTATATAACGAGGAGCCAATTTCCCAGTCGTACTGAAACGCATAACCCCTTTCAAAGGAGAAACACGAATAAAAACAAGATCACCAATCGAGAACTCGAGAGGCTTCCTACGGTTGTCCGCGTAGGATTTCTGGCGACTCTGTGCCTCTTTCATTCTCAATCGAATAAGATCAATCGTGAATGATAATCACAAACCAAGTCGACAAACATCGATAATCAATGAAATATCAACCAAGAATAGGCAAAACAGGCAAAACAGGGGATTCCAGACGTCTGTAGGGTGCATTCAGACGTCTGGTTTCGTCCTTTGGAAAATCCCAGCAAAACAGACCAGACGTCTGATTTTTCGAACCAGACGTCTGAAACCATTCAGACGTCTGAAACTGAGGGTCAGACGTCTGAGAGTGGTTTTTGACTTTCTTTCAACTGCCGTATGTTTATATTTTTCACTCCAGGTACAAACCAGACGTCTGAGCTTTGTTACCAGACGTCTGGTCACCTGGTCTGGGCAACAATTTGCCTAGGCCAAAGTGGCCAAAATATCGAAACCAATCGATCCAAATCCAATGTAATAGACATGAATAGAGGTTAGTAATTCATACCTAACCTCAACAAAAGCAATAGCTTAGATGTGAGTTCCAAAAACTCACCTTTTTACACAAAACAAAGAAGATGAAGGAGCTAAACACAAGGAGAAGACCAACTAAACACCACTTCAACCCAACAAGCTTCAATCTAGAATCAAAGCAAGTATTTCCTAAGTTAGGGTTAGGAAATTACTGAAATTGAAGAGGAGAAAAGATGGAGAAGATGGAGATGAACTTACCAATGGATTCTCTTTGATTTTGGAGCAAGAAATCAAGTTGGAAGTTGAAACTAGGGCTTGCTAATTTCTATTTCTCTTTCCCTTCCACCATTTCAGTTTTTAAGCTTAAGTTTTAAGAAATGAATAAGTGAATGAGAGGAGTGGCTAAGCTAGGGTATTTAGTTAAGCTAGTGGGCTGAACCTAAACCCAAAACCCAATAGAAAAAGGTCAAAATTTCACAAACTCCAAACATATCAAAGATTATACTCAAAAAGATCGCAAACGCCATTTTGGAACCAATGGAGGTGGTTTCGAGTTCCAATTCGGCCATTTGCAGAAAGTAACATTTCGGACCTCAAAAATCCGAATAACGACGCTATATTTAAATTAAACATTTAAATATAAAATCGTTAAATAGGTGGGTTGTTACAAAATATATCTATAAACCTCTTCATAACATATATCTCACGTATACTGCTGTCGCAACTTATAAGTATACAAATACTAATATTTTAAACACTGTATGTTACAACCGAAAAATATAAGTAATATATGAATAGCGTATAGTAACTTATTATGCAAACTTGTCTATAAACCTGTAGACACACCAAAACAAACGAGGCCTGAAACCAGTACATACATATCAACTTGTATATAACTACCTATTTCTGACATGTTTTTTTTTTACTGTATAAACAATATACACCTCTGTATTTTAATACGATGAAGCATCAGCCAACCCGAGTTATGCAGACCCATATATAATGTAACGACCCGTTAAATTTATGATATTTAATAAAATGAATTAATATAATTTCTAATTTGGTTAAGAATAAATGTAGAAATTTGGTATAGTGGTTGCAATTTAGTGTAACGATAAAATTTTATGATAATAGATGTGGATAATGTAAATTTTCACAACTTGATTTAAAGTAATTTTGAAGAAACAAATAAATGTTGAATTTGTGAATGTTAGTGTAAATATTAACTTAAATGGTGTTCATTAATACAAAGATGTAATTAGTGTAGATAGTAATAATTTATGCCTGTAGTGAAAGGAAAAGAAAACTAATAGAAACATAAAATTCATTTTATGTAAACAAAAGTATAGTTTTGAACAAACTTATGAAAATTGATAGAAACAGTGTTTGTAATCAGTTTGGTTATTTTATATTTGAAAGATAGAGATGTGTAAATACGTTAATGAATTTAAAATGGGAAGGAATGGTAGAATGAAAAGAATATATATAATAATAAGCATTTGATTCAATTAAGGGAATTAAATTTTAATAAATGGTCATTTAATAAATGCAACGTTTGTGAGAAATCATAATAGTTGTGTAAAATGTGTACAAACTTGGATTTGGAAGTTTATTGGATTTATAACGGTTTTGTTATTAAGTGTATGAGTTTAAAAGTTATTCCATTTTGTAAAGTAATAGAAGAATGCATAAAAATATAAACAGGACTTAATAGAATTGATACTCAATGAATTGAATAAATTGTCCGCTTATGCAGATATGTATAGTGAAATAAATGGCCTAAGCAAATTAAAATAGGATAATTATTGAGATTTGTACTATAAGAATAAATAGTAACATTTATTTGCAAGGGATAAAAGCCTATTTAGGACTAGAATTTGGAGTAATGACTATTGTTGTTTACCTACCCTTGTTTCTTGTTAATTTAAAATTTGGGAATCAAATTCAATTTATCCGCCAATTTACCGCAGTTAAAGTGAAATGAATTGGTGATTGAGAAATGTTAGATACAAATAAGATGTAAACCAAAGGAAATCCCATTTGTAATAAATTATGTAGAATAAAGTAAAGAAACTAGGAAATAAAAATGTGAAAATGTGGATGCAGTGAAATCTTAAGTGATAATAACTCCGTTAGGCAAGTGATAACGGAAATTTTGTGTATAACCAAATAAAAATCCAAATTTATTTGGAAATAAATTGCAATCAATTGAATCTATTGCAATTTAATGGATTTAATATTAAATAGTTTATGTAATTATTATTTGGAAGAAATGGGAGTTATTTGTAAAAAGTATGAACCAAATGTTAATTTTTCTTATGGAATAGTGAAATAAAATAGATATAAAGGTTTCAATCATACATTGAAATTCGTATTCACCATAAAATGTTAATTGAAACCAAAGAAGTTAATATAGGAGTCAAACCTCATTTATTAATTTGGATTTATTGCAATAGTTAATACCATAGAATAAAGTTAAAGCTAATTCAAATTTTTATTTGACCATTGTCGATATAACTTTAGAAAACAAGATTTTAGTTATAATTTGAGTATTTGATTCGACAAATGGTATTTACTACATATAAAATGGAATTAAACGTAAATTATTACGTTATTGGATTTGAAACGAAATTGGTAAACATTAGGCTTAAAGAATAATGATGTGAATCTTAAACTAATGTTAGTTTCGTCATATTAACAGCAATGGCTTTGAATGATAGAAAGGAAGTGAATTTAATAGATTAATCAAACTTATGATGTGAATTCATCAAGATTGGAATTATTAATAAATAAGAAATATTAAGGCGAATAAATGGAGATAAAGTTTATTATTGAGTTTGGAATTTTATTTATGGTAAAAAGGTTAATTTCAATCAAATGAGTTGAAATGGAATTCAAGTCATTTATTTAATTTGACTTAAAATGAGGGTATAAGAAAACAAGTTTTAATAAGTGGGTTTTGAGGGTAAAATTTATAATTCCCAAATAATAATAAAAATGCAGAAATTAACACTGCAAATTGATATACTTATAGATTTTAATTCACACCCAAGCTTGTTAAATTATTTGGAAGTGATTGTGTTATATAAGTAATGAAATTTGGCCAATATTAGAAGTTGAAAAATAAAATTGGATTTTTATGATTTATTTAATTGATTTAATAAATATTAAAAATAGCCATTTTGGGCACGGACTCGGATTTCGACGAAACCAGTTTCATCGGATCCGTATCGGTGAATTATTATAGGGTTTCAAATTTCGTATCGAACGGACTTGTCGTTTGATCGTACGGACGCGAAACGCCTTGAAATCAATTTTATTAAAAATCAATTTGAAATCAATTTGGAAATCTTGTTTTCAGCATAACTTCTTCATACGATCGAATTTGGTCGCGAAACTTTTTCCATCGCGTTCAGAATATTTTAAAATACCTATTTGGATATATAGATTTAGCAAATTTGATTCCGGAGGCATAGCGGGCTTTTTAGGCCATAGTTTATTCCGTACGTTCGCTTATCCAGTCTAGCTACCCTACCTCTAGCCTATCTATAAATATACAGTTATAAACCCTAGCTCCTTTCTTTTTCATTTGCTGTACGTTCATTTCTTCACTCTTTTCTCTTCCCCAAATGCATACATCTCAGATCCAATTCCAGATCTATCCACAGTTCAAAATCAAAAGTCAAAACTCAAAAATTTCAGAAAATTCCAGAAAAAATATATGTTGAAGTATTCGATACGCGTAATCTCATGGTGAAATTCGTTTGTCAATTGGAGCTGTCATTCATCCAGAATAAATTCAAACAGCCCCAAAACCGTTCATCATCAGCGCACAAAACTTCGTCGGATGGAGAAACTGTTTCTGGGTTTTGTAGAGGGGACCGAGGGGAGTGCATCTATATGATTTTTGGGGCGAATCAACGGTTGGATGTGGGGCTATTTTTGATTTGGGTTTCGAAAATTTGGGGGCGGCTGGGTGTTTCGTGCATTAGGGTTCTAGCAAGTGCGTGTCTTCTTGGGCACGCTGGAGAGTGGTACGCGGGTTTAGGGGGAGTGATATTCTTGATGACGTGGCATTGTAATGTGTGTAAGTTGTTTTGTTGATTTAATTTTGTTTTCAAATCAGTTTTTCGGCATAACTTTTTCATACGACATCGGTTTCACGCGAAATTTTTTTTGTTAGGATCGTATTTAAATTCCGGATCTGATGACGCTGGTTTGGACGAATTCTGAGACGGGTGAATTTTTGGGTTTAAATCGGGTTTAAATTCGATTTAAATTCAAAAGGTGAGTGTTTTAACCCACTCACAACTATTAGAAGCTTTTATGTTTGTTAAATAAATTTTAGAAATGAATAGTAATTTATTTATGAGTTTTTGGCATGTTATTTCATTCATATCTGTTACATTTCATTTTATTGAATTTAACTGTAAATTTAATTGATTTATTGCGTATTAATTGACTGTTAGAAATTATTGTTTGCATATGAACTGCTAGTCAATAGTTATGTAAATTTTTACTAAATAAACTGTTGGATTAATAGTTGATAAATTTAATTTGAATAAACTGCCAGTTATCACCTGTTATATATGATTATATATATATATATATATATATATATATTGTTATTGATTGATATTGGTTGATGGTTGCGATTGGATGATGGATGTTGTTGATGAATGAATGTTTATTGCATATCATTAAATTGCAAATTATCATGCATATTTCATTTCTTTCGGGATTGTGGTTTGAAATGATATATAACCGCAAATTTTTATTTTTAAATTGCGGATTGAAATGATAAATATCCGTATCACTTTACCATAGGATAGAAAACTATATACAGGCACCACGGTCTATATATAACTATTTTAAATGAAATTTCTATGGTTTGGATGGAATACGGTTTATAATAATCTTAAATTTTATACTGTATAAATATTTTCTTCCATATTTATATACATATGAAGTTGAAAATTTTGAAATTAAGAGATGTTTAATTTCTTTATTACAAATGGAAAACAATTAAGAAAATGGAGTTGATAATTCACATCACATGTTTAAATGTTAAGTTTGGAACTTTAAGATATGATATTTATAATTGGACTTTCCCAAAATAAATTGAAATGAATATTCTAGTATAAATTGAAATGGGAAAAATATTCTGGTATAATTTGCATTTGGAAAATATATATGTTTTATCACTAGAATTGGAGTTTATTTATTATGGGTTTATGTGAATATTCAAGGCTAATTAATAAAGCATTGATTTGTAGAAAGAAAAACCCAACTTTAGTTTTGAAATATAAATACTCCAAATGAATATAGGCATATATGTATATAAATTGAAATGATTTTGGAACTCAAGAGTGATATTTAAGTTATAGTTTAGACTTTAAAATAAAGAATTTTATTTATAAAGCCGTAGAAATTATTTCTTTACGAAGTAAACTTTAAAAGTTAAACCATTTACTCTATATACCGTTGAATATCCAAATCATTTGAGTTTTAAAGGTTATGGTTTGAAATTATGGATTTCAAAATATTATGCTTGAAAAATATTTGGGTTTCAGAAGTTATGAAGTTTAAAGCATTATGATTTTGCAAAATTATATTTGGGATAAACGATGTCATATTGGTTTGGGTTTTAAAAGAAGAAATGATATCGAAATATTATGGTTTAGAAATGGATTATATTCTGGTTTTAAAGTATAAACTATTTTTAAATGACCGCGGTGTTATAATAACGATGGGTTGGCAAAGAGACCGGGATCGGATATGGACATACTCTCTGTCGATACCAAAAACCACTTTGACTAACCGTGTACGCGGTGGAGATTCCAGAATGAAGTAGGTGGTGGCGACGTTTCCTGTAAGGTAAATACGTGGACCCGACTCCCGTGAGTTGGCATAAGGTGGCTAAAACAGGAGCGATTCTCAGGCCAATGAGGTCATTCCTCTGATCGGACGCTCCTCTTCGATATTATACTTTGACTTGGATTGATTCAGTGGCCACTTCTATATTTTGATTTTGGGGAGTTAGTCCGAGGTGGGCGGTAACTGCGGCTACGCGTTTCCACCAGCCTGGATAGCAATTGGTATATCTACCCTGGCATTGCCCATTTGTGCCGTGTCACCTACCATACCGAGCCTTTACTATGAGTTTCTATTTGTGTCGTACCTATGGAGTATCCTCTGGTAGCCTCCCGATCAGGAGGTATTACGGTACTGTATAGACTATTGGCATTTTACGTGTTAAGGTGGAAAATGTAAAGCCTTAACGCTATTTAAAAGTAAGTTTATTTTATAAATAGACACTATTATAATAGCGCAATATACTACATAGTAAATAGTTTAACGGATCCTTAGGAGATGTAAATCCCGAACATCTCTTGAGTTACTGTACTCATATTTATTTCTGTTTATTTAACTCACATACGATATTCTAGTCTGACTCGGGTGTTTCTGTCTTTTCAAATTCGCTCGAGTCAGTCCGAGCGTTTCAGGATAGCAGATTTTAGCTTTGGAGGACGAAGACGAAGAATCAGTATTATTTTATATATAGTATTGCACCACACTCTTTCTATTCCGCTGCATTGCTTGTATTGGTATGTGTAACTCTGATATTTATTGTAAAAGAAGAATCAAGCTTTTGTAAACTGTTTATGAACTGTATATTTATTATTATATTTTATCCTTCCGCTGTGAGATTCTATTTTGTTTTATTTCTTCTCTGTTTTTCTTATTTACCCCATAACAATCCGCCCTTCCGTATGGTTTGAATTGGCACGTGTGTCGGTTTAAAGTGTGCGAAAAGGCAGGATGTTACAGTTGGTATCAGAGCTTTGGTTTAGCGATAAACCTTGGCTTTGTGGGGTTTGACTCTTTGTTAATAGGGTAGAAATATCCTATGGGAGTCGCTGAGTGTATATATATGAGAGAGCGTATTTGTTAGTATTAATAAAAAGATTTTTATATTGTGTTAATCTGTTCCGCTTTGTATTTATAAATTCTGGTTGATGCATGGGACGCTATGTCATCAATAGGGATTTCTAAACACTTAATAGGACAGACCGACATAATATTTGTTTTAATATAGGTGAATGAAAGAATTTTGCCTATTATATTTTCTATATATAAAAATATTTTTATAAAGATATATATATATATATTTGGTTGCTATAGATTGGGTGTTAGGAAAAAAATATTTTATAATAAATTGAAGCTAAGTTGAAATTATAATAAATCAAATGGGAGATTTTAGAACTTAAGTCCGGGATTTTGAAAATCTGCTTTCAAAAGATTTATGAAATATAATGATTTGGTTTATAAGTATTTTCTTATATAAGTATTTAGTATAATTTGGAAGAATTGTTTTAAAGAAGATTTTGGAGAGAATAAATTTTGTACTTTCCTCTCTGTCGCTGGAAAATAATTTCGGTGATGGCGGCCGTATCATCGACTTTCATTTTCGGGTTTCGAAGGGGAAAGGCTACTGTAGTGAATTCTACTACAGATTTATTTGAAATTTTCTAATTTTTTTTTATTGCTCTAACTATAATTAGAGATATTGAGTTGTAAGAACTTATTTATCTATTATTTGAAAATAAATTGAAATTTAACCCGACACTTAATTCTAAATTTTTCCGTTAATTAATTGTTAAAATTTGTTAGTGAAATAAAAGTTAAGTAATAAATGAATTGAAACCTCTAATTGAAATAAGAGAATAATTGCAAAGCTATAAAGATGAATTTGCATACATATGAGACAAAGAGTAATATGGATAAACATTAAATTTAATTAAAAGAATGGAGATTAAACTTGTAAAAGTTCAATTGCAATTTCCTTAACATAAATAACTTACCCAAATATAAAAGTTGAAGTGTTAAATGAGAAACTGGAATTGAATATTTTACAAGTAGGAATTTAGGAAAAATGAAGTATTCAATAAATTACTGTTATAATAAGAATTTAATGGTATAAACTTAGGTTATAATTGAAATTTTACTGAAAAGGGTTAAGAATTATTAATAGATGATATGAACCTAAGTATATAAAATGAAATTCAAAATAAGAATTGATTGTATGATTATTGACTTAAGTATGTTTTAATTTTCCCTATTCTAATATAATGGAAAATAGGAAAAATTAAATGACTGCAATTCATAGTCAATGGATAAATAAAAACTTCCACTTATAAGAATGAATGTTAGCAGTTTTAGAATTTAAGGGAAATCTTACAAGTGAAGAGTAAGGTAATGAAGATATTCAAATAATTGTTGTTATTAATGAGAATTTATTTTATAAACTTAAGTAATAAAAAGGAAATACAAATATAATGAATTTTGTGATAGTTGGAAAATAAAACTTGTAAGAAACAAAGAAATTCCTCCATAAATGAAGGAAAGAAAATTTAACCACTGAATTATGAAATATATGTATAATAAGCTATCTTGATGTTGGTTTGAATTGTTTGGTTGATGTATGATTTCAAAAATTTGAACCCGAACAACTGATTGTTTGTTGGATTGAACGACTGTTTGTTGTGGTGTGTGCTGTTTGTTAAAATGTATGGTTGTTGCAATTGATTGGATATGAAGAATTGAATCTACCCAAACATTTCACTGTAAAATAAATATTTAACTTTTAGATTATATAAGTGAATACAGGTGATGGAAGCCACTGCTATTGCTTTGGTTCCATAAAAATATAAGCGTATTGCCCGACAAATGGGTACGTTTCCGGATTACGTATAAAGCGCTATTTTATATATTTTCCCGTGTTGGGATATTTTATTTGGATAATATGTGTAATATATTTGTATATTTGGATATTATATTTTCTCCAGAGTCCCTCCGTACAAGGGAGACTCTGCCAAAAATTTTCGTAAATTTTGGACTTAGAATTTTGTGAAAATGTTTTTCCAACTTTAATAATTCAAGTATTAAAGGATATAATGATTATAAAACAAGTATATTTCATTAAAGGAAATTGATCCAGTAAAATATTGTTTATAAGTTAATATTTGAAATAAGATGCACTGTAAATCTTCCTTCTCCATTCTTTTCCTTTTCGGGGACGAAAAGTTTTGAGTGGGGGAGATTGTAACGACCCGTTAAATTTATGATATTTAATAAAATGAATTAATATAATTTCTAATTTGGTTAAGAATAAATGTAGAAATTTGGTATAGTGGTTGCAATTTAGTGTAACTATAAATTTTTATGATAATAGATGTGGATAATGTAAATTTTCACAACTTGATTTAAAGTAATTTTGAAGAAACAAATAAATGTTGAATTTGTGAATGTTAGTGTAAATATTAACTTAAATGGTGTTCATTAATACAAAGATGTAATTAGTGTAGATAGTAATAATTTATGCCTGTAGTGAAAGGAAAAGAAAACTAATAGAAACATAAAATTCATTTTATGTAAACAAAAGTATAGTTTTGAACAAACTTATGAAAATTGATAGAAACAGTGTTTGTAATCAGTTTGGTTATTTTATATTTGAAAGATAGAGATGTGTAAATACGTTAATGAATTTAAAATGGGAAGGAATGGTAGAATGAAAAGAATATATATAATAATAAGCATTTGATTCAATTAAGGGAATTAAATTTTAATAAATGGTCATTTAATAAATGCAACGTTTGTGAGAAATCATAATAGTTGTGTAAAATGTGTACAAACTTGGATTTGGAAGTTTATTGGATTTATAACGGTTTTGTTATTAAGTGTATGAGTTTAAAAGTTATTTCATTTTGTAAAGTAATAGAAGAATGCATAAAAATATAAACAGGACTTAATAGAATTGATACTCAATGAATTGAATAAATTGTCCGCTTATGCAGATATGTATAGTGAAATAAATGGCCTAAGCAAATTAAAATAGGATAATTATTGAGATTTGTACTATAAGAATAAATAGTAACATTTATTTGCAAGGGATAAAAGCCTATTTAGGACTAGAATTTGGAGTAATGACTATTGTTGTTTACCTACCCTTGTTTCTTGTTAATTTAAAATTTGGGAATCAAATTCAATTTATCCGCCAATTTACCGCAGTTAAAGTGAAATGAATTGGTGATTGAGAAATGTTAGATACAAATAAGATGTAAACCAAAGGAAATCCCATTTGTAATAAATTATGTAGAATAAAGTAAAGAAACTAGGAAATAAAAATGTGAAAATGTGGATGCAGTGAAATCTTAAGTGATAATAACTCCGTTAGGCAAGTGATAACGGAAATTTTGTGTATAACCAAATAAAAATCCAAATTTATTTGGAAATAAATTGCAATCAATTGAATCTATTGCAATTTAATGGATTTAATATTAAATAGTTTATGTAATTATTATTTGGAAGAAATGGGAGTTATTTGTAAAAAGTATGAACCAAATGTTAATTTTTCTTATGGAATAGTGAAATAAAATAGATATAAAGGTTTCAATCATACATTGAAATTCGTATTCACCATAAAATGTTAATTGAAACCAAAGAAGTTAATATAGGAGTCAAACCTCATTTATTAATTTGGATTTATTGCAATAGTTAATACCATAGAATAAAGTTAAAGCTAATTCAAATTTTTATTTGACCATTGTCGATATAACTTTAGAAAACAAGATTTTAGTTATAATTTGAGTATTTGATTCGACAAATGGTATTTACTACATATAAAATGGAATTAAACGTAAATTATTACGTTATTGGATTTGAAACGAAATTGGTAAACATTAGGCTTAAAGAATAATGATGTGAATCTTAAACTAATGTTAGTTTCGTCATATTAACAGCAATGGCTTTGAATGATAGAAAGGAAGTGAATTTAATAGATTAATCAAACTTATGATGTGAATTCATCAAGATTGGAATTATTAATAAATAAGAAATATTAAGGCGAATAAATGGAGATAAAGTTTATTATTGAGTTTGGAATTTTATTTATGGTAAAAAGGTTAATTTCAATCAAATGAGTTGAAATGGAATTCAAGTCATTTATTTAATTTGACTTAAAATGAGGGTATAAGAAAACAAGTTTTAATAAGTGGGTTTTGAGGGTAAAATTTATAATTCCCAAATAATAATAAAAATGCAGAAATTAACACTGCAAATTGATATACTTATAGATTTTAATTCACATCCAAGCTTGTTAAATTATTTGGAAGTGATTGTGTTATATAAGTAATGAAATTTGGCCAATATTAGAAGTTGAAAAGTAAAATTGGATTTTTATGATTTATTTAATTGATTTAATAAATATTAAAAATAGCCATTTTGGGCACGGACTCGGATTTCGACGAAACCAGTTTCATCGGATCCGTATCGGTGAATTATTATAGGGTTTCAAATTTCGTATCGAACGGACTTGTCGTTTGATCGTACGGACGCGAAACGCCTTGAAATCAATTTTATTAAAAATCAATTTGAAATCAATTTGGAAATCTTGTTTTCAGCATAACTTCTTCATACGATCGAATTTGGTCACGAAACTTTTTCCATCGCGTTCAGAATATTTTAAAATACCTATTTGGATATATAGATTTAACAAATTTGATTCCGGAGGCATAGCGGGCTTTTTG
The DNA here is from genome assembly GCA_030765085.1 of Allium cepa. Classification (NCBI taxonomy): domain Eukaryota; kingdom Viridiplantae; phylum Streptophyta; class Magnoliopsida; order Asparagales; family Amaryllidaceae; genus Allium; species Allium cepa. The sequence goes on along the minus strand of CM060934.1, from coordinate 947,387,215 downwards.
GGCCATAGTTTATTCCGTACGTTCGCTTATCCAGTCTAGCTACCCTACCTCTAGCCTATCTATAAATATACAGTTATAAACCCTAGCTCCTTTCTTTTTCATTTGCTGTACGTTCATTTCTTCACTCTTTTCTCTTCCCCAAATGCATACATCTCAGATCCAATTCCAGATCTATCCACAGTTCAAAATCAAAAGTCAAAACTCAAAAATTTCAGAAAATTCCAGAAAAAATATATGTTGAAGTATTCGATATGCGTAATCTCATGGTGAAATTCGTTTGTCAATTGGAGCTGTCATTCATCCAGAATAAATTCAAACAGCCCCAAAACCGTTCATCATCAGCGCACAAAACTTCGTCGGATGGAGAAACTGTTTCTGGGTTTTGTAGAGGGGACCGAGGGGAGTGCATCTATATGATTTTTGGGGCGAATCAACGGTTGGATGTGGGGCTATTTTTGATTTGGGTTTCGAAAATTTGGGGGCAGCTGGGTGTTTCGTGCGTTAGGGTTCTAGCAAGTGCGTGTCTTCTTGGGCACGCTGGAGAGTGGTACGCGGGTTTAGGGGGAGTGATATTCTTGATGACGTGGCATTGTAATGTGTGTAAGTTGTTTTGTTGATTTAATTTTGTTTTCAAATCAGTTTTTCGGCATAACTTTTTCATACGACATCGGTTTCACGCGAATTTTTTTTTATTAGGATCGTATTTAAATTCCGGATCTGATGACGCTGGTTTGGACGAATTCTGAGACGGGCGAATTTTTGGGTTTAAATCGGGTTTAAATTCGATTTAAATTCAAAAGGTGAGTGTTTTAACCCACTCACAACTACTAGAAGCTTTTATGTTTGTTAAATAAATTTTAGAAATGAATAGTAATTTATTTATGAGTTTTTGGCATGTTATTTCATTCATATCTGTTACATTTCATTTTATTGAATTTAACTGTAAATTTAATTGATTTATTGCGTATTAATTGACTGTTAGAAATTATTGTTTGCATATGAACTGCTAGTCAATAGTTATGTAAATTTTTACTAAATAAACTGTTGGATTAATAGTTGATAAATTTAATTTGAATAAACTGCCAGTTATCACCTGTTATATATGATTATATATATATATATATATATATATATATATTGTTATTGATTGATATTGGTTGATGGTTGCGATTGGATGATGGATGTTGTTGATGAATGAATGTTTATTGCATATCATTAAATTGCAAATTATCGTGCATATTTCATTTCTTTCGGGATTGTGGTTTGAAATGATATATAACCGCAAATTTTTATTTTTAAATTGCGGATTGAAATGATAAATATCCGTATCACTTGACCATAGGATAGAAAACTATATACAGGCACCGCGGTCTATATATAACTATTTTAAATGAAATTTCTATGGTTTGGATGGAATACGGTTTATAATAATCTTAAATTTTATACTGTATAAATATTTTCTTCCATATTTATATACATATGAAGTTGAAAATTTTGAAATTAAGAGATGTTTAATTTCTTTATTACAAATGGAAAACAATTAAGAAAATGGAGTTGATAATTCACATCACATGTTTAAATGTTAAGTTTGAAACTTTAAGATATGATATTTATAATTGGACTTTCCCAAAATAAATTGAAATGAATATTCTAGTATAAATTGAAATGGGAAAAATATTCTGGTATAATTTGCATTTGGAAAATATATATGTTTTATCACTAGAATTGGAGTTTATTTATTATGGGTTTATGTGAATATTCAAGGCTAATTAATAAAGCATTAATTTGTAGAAAGAAAAACCCAACTTTAGTTTTGAAATATAAATACTCCAAATGAATATAGGCATATATGTATATAAATTGAAATGATTTTGGAACTCAAGAGTGATATTTAAGTTATAGTTTAGACTTTAAAATAAAGAATTTTATTTATAAAGCCGTAGAAATTATTTCTTTACGAAGTAAACTTTAAAAGTTAAACCATTTACTCTATATACCGTTGAATATCCAAATCATTTGAGTTTTAAAGGTTATGGTTTGAAATTATGGATTTCAAAATATTATGCTTGAAAAATATTTGGGTTTCAGAAGTTATGAAGTTTAAAGCATTATGATTTTGGAAAATTATATTTGGGATAAACGATGTCATATTGGTTTGGGTTTTAAAAGAAGAAATGATATCGAAATATTATGGTTTAGAAATGGATTATATTCTGGTTTTAAAGTATAAACTATTTTTAAATGACCGCGGTGTTATAATAACGATGGGTTGGCAAAGAGACCGGGATCGGATATGGACATACTCTCTGTCGATACCGAAAACCACTTTGACTAACCGTGTACGCGGTGGAGATTCCAGAATGAAGTAGGTGGTGGCGACGTTTCCTGTAAGGTAAATACGTGGACCCGACTCCCGTGAGTTGGCATAAGGTGGCTAAAACAGGAGCGATTCTCAGGCCAATGAGGTCATTCCTCTGATCGGACGCTCCTCTTCGATATTATACTTTGACTTGGATTATTCAGTGGCCACTTCTATATTTTGATTTTGGGGAGTTAGTCCGAGGTGGGCGGTAACTGCGGCTACGCGTTTCCACCAGCCTGGATAGCAATTGGTATATCTACCCTGGCATTGCCTAGTTGTGCCGTGTCACCTACCATACCGAGCCTTTACTACGAGTTTCTATTTGTGTCGTACCTATGGAGTATCCTCTGGTAGCCTCCCGATCAGGAGGTATTACGGTACTGTATAGACTATTGGCATTTTACGTGTTAAGGTGGAAAATGTAAAGCCTTAACGCTATTTAAAAGTAAGTTTATTTTATAAATAGACACTATTATAATAGCGCAATATACTACATAGTAAATAGTTTAACGGATCCTTAGGAGATGTAAATCCCGAACATCTCTTGAGTTACTGTGCTCATATTTATTTCTGTTTATTTAACTCACATAAGATATTCTAGTCTGACTCGGGTGTTTCTATCTTTTCAAATTCGCTCGAGTTAGTCCGAGCGTTTCAGGATAGCAGATTTTAGCTTTGGAGGACGAAGACGAAGAATCGGTATTATTTTATATATAGTATTGCACCACACTCTTTCTATTCCGCTGCATTGCTTGTATTGGTATGTGTAACTCTGATATTTATTGTAAAAGAAGAATCAAGCTTTTGTAAACTGTTTATGAACTGTATATTTATTATTATATTTTATCCTTCCGCTGTGAGATTCTATTTTGTTTTATTTCTTCTCTGTTTTTCTTATTTACCCCATAACAATCCGCCCTTCCGTATGGTTTGAATTGGCACGTGTGTCGGTTTAAAGTGTGCGAAAAGGCAGGATGTTACATATAAGTGTATACATTAAGTTATAATATATTAGTTGTTGCATAAAAAAATCAAATCAAGATATTAGTATGAATTTGTTGACATTCACAGCACTCTCCTATGGCACAACAGGTTAACTAATGTATACACCTACCTAAACATGCACGTCACTTATAATATACGCAACATATATACAAACTATTTCTAAAATCATCGATGACCAGGTTGAAATATATGCATTGGATAAACCTAATCTATAACTTCATAAAATCCCCATGTATTAATAAGATTGTGAATACAACATATCATATAAATATAAACATAGCCATATGTTAACAAAACATGCAAATACATTGCCGAATTATATATCAGATAATATGAAGACTTTATACCTTATAAATAAACTAAATAACATATATATAATGATATATATGTACACACTTACAACGCAACAAAGGAGGAAACACGTTGTCAGGTTGCGGTGAGAGGCTCGGCCAAAATGGGATATGCACGAGTAGTGCTTCGGGCCAAAATCAAGGGGTAGGTGCGGCCAGAGGAAAATCAGGGAGGATCCCGCTTTGGGTTTGAGGGGAGGTTGTGCGGCCGCATACCTTTGACCAAAAGAGGGTGAGGGAAGGGGATACGGGAGGCGCGGATCTCGGCAAGATCGGCGGATGGTTCAGGCATGGTTGTTGCGGAGTCTAGCGGTGGGTTTGTTTGGTCGGCAAGGATGGATCTGTTTTTTTTCTTCTTCTTGTGGTGGAAGAGTTGTGATCGGTTTTTGAACGGAAGTGGGTTGCGGGCTATAGGCAAGGTTGCTTGAGTGGGCGGAGGCGGAAACGAGTGGACGCGGTGGCCGCTTGATGTTGCAATGGCGCTGGGGTGAAGGATGATCGGTCACGACGAGGCCGAGGGTAACATGTGATAGTCGGAAGTTGCAGCAGCTTCCAAGGCTTGGGTTGGCAGTCTCGAAGGTGGGGGCGAGGCTAAGGAGGAAGAAAAGAAAAATTAACTAAGAGAGTGAGTTGATCTGGAACAAGAGGAGGAAGGAATGTGAGAAGCTAACTTAGCAAATAGGTTCAGCTACACCTTGTATATTTATATTTGTCAAAAGTAAGAAAACTGAAGATTGAAGAGCAACGACCATATTTTGGGAACTGAAGAAATGGAAACGTCAGACATGCATTGAGAATTATTAAATAAATCTGTTGTCTATTGATGTTCCCGGTAGGAAATTGGATAGCCATGAAAACAAATGAACTTGAACCGTACCGATATACGTAACCGTTTCACGGGTTTCGTCACGTATCGGACACCGAAACACAGAATAGGATATAGCATAAAGATCAGCGTGATGAGCCGATCAAAACGGTATAAAAATCAATGGCATGATCGAATTCTAAAAATTCGAATTTTATAATAGCGGAAAATGCATGAAAAACGTAGAAAAATAAGATCGACGGAGCCAAAGATGCTTGAATTTGAAAAAATGACCAACTGACATCTTGCTGAGAAGATGTTTTAGAATTTTTCTATGTAAAAATATTTTGGTTTTGAAAAAGTTTTATTTTCATCGCTTTTTAACTGATTAAATTTAAGTAAATTTAAGCACGAAATAAACTTTCATATTTTTGGACAAAAATTTACCAGTTGCTATGTTAATTAGACGCATTTCAAATATCCAATTTTTATTTCAAAATTTTATAGTATTAATTTCATAAAATTTTAATTAGTAACGTTATTAAAACCGGTTAAATTTACGGGTCGTTACAGAATGGGTACGCCTCTGGAAGGATGCCTCCGAGAACCTAACCGGATCTCTGCTAACACAAGGCCAATGCTACCTCATGCTTTAACCAAGCTATAACATAGATAACTGCCACACAAGTATGTCATCCCCGTTCGTTACTGACGTTTATCCGAGGTGCCTCTCAACCAACAAACACAAAGTAATAAGTTTGTAGCAACCACATAGGTTAAGTGTCTGGGCTCCATACCATGTTATCACCTTTTATCCAGAAGGAAATGGACATACCCTAGGGGCGCGACCCCTAAAAACCTTGCCGCATCTTTCCTGTTTCGACCATTTCTGGGGTGTGAGATCCTGATGCAGTCTCATTCACAAAGCTACGCTTTTTCACAAAGCCACGCTTCGATCAACAAATGATCAGCATCACTTCGTATGCCACATTACCAAATTGGGAATGTATCACTAGTAACCATCAACTACATAACCTCTGAGCTCGTACGTCTCAGAGAAGGGTGTTAAGCTAAGAGTGTAAATCTCCGCCACCAAACAGAAATGTATTTGATAGAAACCAGCTTTACATCTCAAAGTGTAATGTCAGACACACATCCATACAAGTCTGTCTCGGGTCCGAATAGAACCGAAGGCACTTCCAAAGAAGCACTTGCAATCCGGGTATCCCCAATCCCGATCGGACTCCCCATCACATATGGAGATCTCTATTTGTAGCTACTCAATGCAGAGTCATTCGACAGGTTATCCTATCGTTCTCGAAGACACCCGATCTTCACCACCGTCTTCGAATGTTATCCGTTTCGTCGTATCACCATTCAGAATGGGTTATATGACACAAAGGTCCTCTCCCGGCTAGACCGAATAGTGAGCGCAATATTTAAAAACATATGGATATTGGGATCTCAGTTAAGTCACAACTTATTATCCAAAACCTTTCTTTCAAATGGTTTAAACAAATTACCATTTCCAAATCTTTTAAACAAAAAATTCACTTCACAAAGTTCACCAATCTTTCACCAAGATTCATTCATAGATTTTTCAAAACAATTCCCCTTTAAAATCTTTTATAGAAAGGTTACCCTTTTAAGATCCCTTTTCAATTTGAAAACAAAGTATACAAATCTTTAACAAAGATTCGTACATAGCCTTTCAAAACAATTTCCCTTTCAAATTGGATTAATTTATCCAATCTTTAAATCAAAGATTTAATTCATAGCTTTCAAACCATTTCCAAAGTTTCATTCAAAACTTTCAAACAATTCCCATTTCATATCTTTTATACAAAAGATACACCATTCAAAATCCACTTCAATTTCAAACAAAGTTCAACCATTTTTCACAAGGATTTATTCATAGCTTTCAAAACAATATCAACTCAAACATGAAATCTTTCAACACAAATTAGAAATCCTTTATTTATATGAAAGCCATTATTATTTGAAAACAAATAGTTTTCATTTCGGAAAGATCCGATTACATTTGCACGAGTTAAAGCTCTTCAAGTATAAAATTTGAGTTAAATTCAAATTCCCAAAACAATACTTTTAAAATGGTTTAAAACCCATATAAATACATTATATAACTTGTTAAACCATAATTAAAATCTTTAATTCACATTTAAATCAAACTATTTAAATTTTCAAACTTAATCAAGTTATTCAAAATAACTTTTATCTTTTAAAACTCCTTTTCAAAAGCTTTCCACATTTAACCCAAAATCATTTCTAAAACCATTTGGATTCAAAATTCATCTTTTAAACAAATAATGTTTAAATTCAAAATATTTGCGACTTAACCGATTTCCTTGTGAAATTCATATTTGTGTGTGTATGAGTGTGGTCCAGGGGTTTTACACAATAGTGCAACATCATCCATCATGACAGATTCAATCATATCAATATCGATAAGCGATATAACGCATAACGCTTATCTTCATTCACAGATTCATAGTTAAAGTAAATTTATCAATCACAAAGATTCACCATTACGATTCGATGTGGATTTCGGATAACCAACTGGAATCCGACTCCCTGTCGCATCGAAATTCAAATGTCGTTTTACGGGCCAAGGGGTTTTCACATTCACACGGAAACATATCACAGATATCACAGATCAATACACAACAACTCACATCATAAAATATCACAATGACATAACAGGAGTATCAATTAGCTCAAGGCATTCAATAATAACAAATCATCTATAAATAAGGTGAATTAACCGTGTGATTAGAATAAACTAATCACATAATTACTTTTATTAATTATCCTTAATTATAAATTAATTAATTTTTAGTCACCTTCATAAATTAATTATTCCTTAATTAATTATCTTAATTAATTAATCCTTAATTGAAATTAATTAAATCTTCATTACTTTTATTAATTAATCATTCCTTAATTAATTAACAATTAATTACAAATTAATTAACCTTAATTATTTATTAAATTAATATGAATATTAAGTAATTAATTAAGTAATTACTTCTTAAGTAATTATATTAACAAAATCATTAATTATCTAACCTTTAATTATTATTAAGTTAAAATAAACTTTTCAAAATAAAGGTTATATTTATTTTGAACCATTCTAAAACTAGGTTAATTAAAACAATTTATTCAAAACCCTTCTTAACTAGTTTAAAAACTTAGATAACCTTTAATATTGAAAGAAAATCGATTTTAACAAAAATTTATTTTCAAAAACTTGCTTTTCTTTAAAACTTAAAACGGTTTTGGTCAACCATCAACAAACCCCTTATCTACTTGAGTTTGAAACCCGGGCAAACCCCTGCTTTACCCTGCTTTGAGAAAATCGATCAAAATCACACGCTCCCCTCCGAGATTTTTACCTTCTTCCCCAAAATCTTCGAACCAGATATATACGTTTGCATGTATACGTGCACAAGCACGTTGACCATCGTCGATCGACGATGACGCCACCCGAATACCCACGATGACTTCCAGCATCGATTCAGACGCCCACAAACACGAAACTGCTATGAAATCAAAATCGAGCCAAATTCGAACGAAATATTACTTCCTGGAACCACATGCTCATCTGAAATCCCTTCCGCCTCGTCGCTACACACCACCAGAACCCACGCCATTCTGGCCGAAGGTGCTTCAACCCACCACGAACTTGACCCACCAGGTGTGATTGCCTGCATCGCAGTGTCAACGACGAGATTTCCTCGCGACTACAACCATCCAAACACAGGGCTTAAACCCTAATTCGATTCAAACCATCATCCATAATGAATTAAAAATTCCTTTCGTATTTTTATTATGATTATTGATCATCCCAGCACCCACTTCCACAATCCCGAAGTCCAATTCTTGCTCGATCACTAGAAAATCGCTATAACCCATTTCCCATTCATCCCATAATTACAACCTTAATACGTAACTAAAAATTCTAGTTTTTGTTTTAAAAACCATTGTTTTCAATATGGGTTTAGATGATATAATCAAATATGGAATTCATGCAAATCAAAATTTAGGTAAATCTTGGATTTTTCACTGTATCTCTTCTTTCAAACAAAACCATTCCATAATATATTAAAAATATATTTTTAAAATTAAGTTATGATGATTTTAAACATGTTTTGTTTTAATATTACAAGCTGGAAGAGATTGAGGAAGATAGAATTGAATTTTGACCTTAATTAGACCCGGTAATTTTAACAGAGACATTATCTTCTTGATTCTAGATACATGCACACCATTATACATGCATACATGCATGAATATATATCCATTTCAGCATATTTAATTCATAACTTTCCATATCATCACATACAAACCAGTGATTCAAACAAATTTAGGTTTAAAAATGAGTTTACTCACCTTTAAAAGAAGAAAACAGTGAGCTTGAAACCTGGAAGTTGATTTACTTCTAAAAATCTGAAAGCTTGTCAAATTCTATAAAGTTGGATTCTTGAATCTGAAAAACTGGGACAAGTTTGATTCTTGACTCTTTGATCTGGGCTTGATTTTGTAACTATTCTTTAATTTGTTGAATTGAGTCTTTGCTATGTTTTACAGGCTTGAGCTTTTGTTTACAGACTTGAGTTTGAATATTTGTTTTAAAAACTTGCTTGATGATCTGGTTTGAGAATTTGATTTGTTTTACAGGACTTTGCTAATGCAGATAAAAGAATGCTAAGAAGGAAGATGTTGTGTTTTTATGGCTTGTTTCTATTTTAATTAAATTTTCTCAAAAATAAACACAACAAAATGACACTTGTTAAAATATTGATAAGATCACTACACTTGTTTAATTCCACCATAAAACTATTAAACTTCTATTATGCATGCATTAAAGGTTTTAATTAAATTTATATTACATTTTTCTTATTTATATAAATACATTCCTTTTATATTATTATATACTATTAATTAAAGAAAATGCTTTTAAAACTACTATACATTAAATAATGTATATAAATAATATTTTTAAATCCAAATCATTTTGCTAAGTCATTTATTTAAATTTTAAATTCAAATACAAATTCAATATTCAAATTCTAATTTTAAAGTCAAATTCAAATTTACTCATATATACATATACAAATATATTTCAAATTCAAATAATTCTAAAACATTTATTATTTTGAATTCTTAAACTCAAATGAATTTTACAATCTTATTTATATATACAAATCAACACTTATTTTATTTATTTTGAAAAAAATAAAATTAATTCCAAAATAAATTCCAAAATTTACATTAAATATTAATTTAAATTTAATTAAAAATTGGGATCGTTACATGGATTCCCAACAACCTCGACATCAAGTCTGATAATCGTGATGTCTTACTTCGGCATCAACATCCTTGGTCCCTTCCGACACCTATAAATATGAGATTCTTTTTCCTTCATTTAGATCTACAATTTTGATATGAATCAGATCTGAAATTCAAACTAGAATCGTTCATAAAGGGGGCCTGAAGTTGATTTCATTAAGGAGTAGAAGTGGTATACAACAGAAGGTTTAAAGGAAGATGGATCTGATATTGAGGATGAACATAAGATCAAAAAGCTATCGAGTAAGTAAATGTCGAGGAAGAACGATTAGCTGTTGAATATTTAAATAGGAATATGATATCGAGCATTAGATGAGAGCAGGGAATGTCAAGCCTATCAATTCGATGTCAAGCGCGTGTTGTTATTTGATGTTTTGTTTTCTACAAGTGTTCAAACATCGACAATTGTTGGCTCCCATATTTTAAAATTAAAAATGGTTTCAAAATTTCCCAAAGTAAGAAATTCAAATCCCTTTAGTGTTTTTTGGTTATTCAAAACTTTGGGCCCTCCTTCAAGTGCCAAAAATGTTAACATTAAATTTGCTTACATCCAAAAATTTGTACAAGGTGGCATATTCAAGGAATTTCTAAGAATTCCCCTTTGACTTATGGTGAATTACGAATTCATTTGAATTCAAATTCAATAACTCAAAAAAGTTAAAATAGGAAAAAATGCTTGAATCATCCTCTATATTCGAATATGAATTTGTTACGAGAGGAGTAATAAGAGAGGAAAGAAGTTCAAGGCCCCTTTCCATGAGGGAGTGCATTTTTATATATAGTGGTTGGAAGAAGGCTGACTTGCTCAAGTTAATGATGTGGGACTTTTAGTGTCATATAGCATGTAGTGAAGTATGAAGGTTTTTGGAGCTTTGTGAATGAAAATGTAACAACTTCTCTTGAATTGGCTTTTGTAAATGATCTCATTCCTTCTTCCTATGCATGACTTCTTCATCGTCCATCATGGTCGTTGTGTGAGTCAATAATCATGAAATATGGCTTCGATTGCCTTGTGGCCTTCTTATCATGTTGACAAAGTGCAATGTCGATTTTGGAAAAGTGCAATGTCGTTGAACTATGGCTTCGATGGAGATCATCCCATTTTTTTCGGTAGCCTTTCAAATGGATGTTGTTCTACTTCGATGATCATGCTCTATTTATGAAACTCGACATCGTTTAATGGCTTTGGCAATAGCTTCAATGACTTTGATGTCATAATATGCTTGGTTTGCTTGCTGATGTTAATAGTAGAACTTTAGTGCCACCTTAGTAGTGATGATCTTTTGAAGCTCGACATTAAAAGATGGTATCGTTGTTACTAATGGAGAACATTCATTGTATAGGCGCAATATCAATATCATTGTTTTCGATCTTAAATTACATTGCTTTATGAACGTCAACGACATTCATCATCGACGTCGCATGGATAAATTAAGCTCGACATCTCATGAGGCTTAGTATTGTCCTAGGTGTAGCATTGGGTGAGCTCGACAAGGAATTAATTTAAACTCACTAAGGCATTGATGTATGTCGATGTGGTTGAGAAGTGGCATGATCTTATGGTCATTGACATTGACTTATCTTTGCATCTGGAACTTTAAACCTCAATTTGAACCCTTTGTCCCAGCATTGATTCCTTAGCTCATATCCTTCGAAAATGATTCGGATAGCACCAATCACATATCCTTTTGTGTTTTCTTCAAAATTAATCGATCCTCCAATATTGTAAACAACATCCTTTAAGATCTCTGGATTTCCAGTCATGTATCTTATGCATGCACTATCTAGTATCCATTTGTTCTTCTCGATTTATGATGAATGAATATCAAGTGTATGTTCAACATTAGCTATATAACATATCTATTCATGCAATTTCACATTATACCTTTCTGAAACATCAAATGATTTTTAGAATAATTAGTTTATAATCTACTTGATAGTAACATGCATATTCCATGATTTTGTTTTTCAATAAAAGTGTTAAAAAATGAACTATTAGTGTTACTAGCCATTTATACTTTTCAAAAACCAAATTACGAGTTTTTGAAAACCTAATGCTCTGATACCAAATGCAGAGAACGGTGTAGTACTAATGTGAATGGATCTTAAAGCTATTTTCACACCAGAAGGGTTGCATAGTGTATTATAACTTTTATGAATCTTTATAATTTTTGTTTCAAGATTTAAATCAAATCACAGATTATTAACACAGATCTATACTAAACAAGTAGTCATAGATGTAATTGCACGTATATATAAAAGCAATAACAAAAAGTAAAGAAACAAAGATAACACCAAGAGTTTTATACTGGTTCAGATTAACCAATTCTACATCAAGTTTCATCTAGTGTATGTACAAATTTCTTTTCTAATGCCTACTTTAACGGTGTAAGCAAACCGGAATACAGTCTCAATTTCAAGGCCGGGAGCTACTCCCTTCCGTCTCATCAATCTAGGGCAAACTTTCTTGATTTACCAAGCTACAAGATCACCAACTAGATTTGTATGTGCTACTAAGTACACTCACTTGATTTGAACAGGCAATAAGCACACCCAAACAAACAAAAGTAGAGTTGTTGATTTCTAAATACAAACACTTGCACTTAGGATACAAGATATCTTATAGCCTTTTTAATAGCGGTCTAATATTTGAGATTGAAGAGAGAATGCTTCCAAAATAGTAGATAATTTGTAGAGAATCAATCTAGTAGAGTATGGATAGATTCTATATAGATTTGAAGAATATAGAAAGTAGTTTTAAGAAATAGAACAAGAGAGTAAGGGTAAGAAAAAAGCAAAAAAAATAATTTAAAATTTTTTTGCACCCCTGTTTATACAGTGAACGAGCAGAAGTATCCGTTCATGAAGAGGTGCGTAAAAGATACTTCTTTTCAAAACTTAAAAAACAAATCAACAGTCACTATATCGATATATCTAGGAGGGGTATGTCGAAATGGCCATGTCAATTTTGAAAATTGATTTTTCTTTTAAATTGCTTTCAATGTTCTATATTCTTATAAAATAATTTTAAACACAATTCTCAATGCTTTGAACGCATAAAAAACTTTATAAAATATTTGTAAAAATATATTTTGAATTTAAAATAATTTATTTTGATAAAATATCAAAGATCAATTTTTTTTGATAAAGGCCAAAATTTGCTATCAGGGACTTTAAAAATTTGTTCCAATGACTCATACTGAATATTAAAGTCTTGAGTTCTTCTATCCTTTTTTCCTCTAAACTCATGAGTCTTGATCATCATCTCTAAATCTTCATTCTTGTTTATACTTATTACTCATCTAGTTTAATCATTTTGTACTTGTGTAATATTCTATAATATATACTATACAGTTGGGAAAAAACATTAGTATCTATATTTATATGGTTGATGCCATCAAAATCAATATTTGAGGTATTAGTTGGGAATGTCTCCTCTGCCATCTACCTAGTGTAGGGGACCTATGATAGTGATATGGAAAAGGGAAAGATAATGCCCGATTGGGTAGGATATCAGCTTTTGATAACTGAAGGTGACCGAGGAGGGTAGGGGCGCCTCTCATAGGACCAAGGCTGGGGCACCACTAGTTGAGGCTAGGAGTGAACTGATGGTTCTTAGTTCCTTGCCCACCACCATTGAGGTTTTCAAAGCCTAGGTCCAGTCTCCATCCGTTGGTGGAAAGTGATGAAAGGAAGACACTCTTTTGATCGAATGAGTGCGGTAGTACACCGTGGTTTCATATTTTGGGCCATAGATGTCTTCATGCTCATGGGCATTATGTATGTTCCTGTGGTGAACTAGAGCAAATCCTATGGGAGTTTCAAACATGAATCACATACAAGAATCATGGATTATGTTGTAGGTGCTAGGCATAATGGGCTGGACGAGGGTACGATCAACCATTGGGAGATGGGTAGGCCAAAGTTTACGGTCGCTTGAGTGTCCATCTTAGCCAAAGGTCTTCAATTCATGAGCGAGCTATCCCATGCTAGTTAAGCTATCAATCTTGCCAAGCCACATATCATTGCTTAGCCCAAGTATGGGATAGATGATGCATGCTCCAGTAGCCTCGTTGGTATTGCGGTCATTGAAGCAATTGGCTTCATTTTTATAAGGCTTTGACATGGTGCAAACAGGAAAGTTGTTTGTAGAGAAGTAAAGTGAATAAAAATGAGAGCTTTTAGGGAAGCCCTCCTTCTAGCACTAAAATAATGACTAGAAACTTAGCGGACCTTAGAATTATGGTTAAGCGGTAATACTAGCAAAGGTTACTTACTATTATCCTTAATTAAAATGGAAAACAAGGAAATAAAATGCATGAAAAAGCAAAGAGATAAGATTTAGAGCGATTCGATCTAAACTGATGTATGTCTACCGTGAGGAATTTCTTATTACTTTTCTTCTCTTACAATAGCTTGGATTATAAGAGATGATAACAAGATAGTAAATTCTTGAGAGCTTAACATTTTCAATACCTGTAAGAATGTTTACCTTGGTCTATTTATAGTTGCTGGAACTGATTCTTGTGTGGATGAGAATGTATTACTAGAATTTGCTCCAAGCCTTAATATGTGTGCACGGTTGATGAACCTGCCAGCTATGAAGTTAGATGACCCATATAGTGCAGAGATGAAAAATGGTGGGCTGTACATTAAGCATGCTTAGAGCAGGGGTAGACTGCATGGGATCAGAGTGGTTGTTATAGAGGTGCTATAGTGGCAACAAAGGACATGGAGTAATTAATTCATAGTGATGCTTTTGTCAGATGAACAGTGTCACTTATGCCAGTCTTTTCAGAGTAATAATGCATATGAAGCTTCTCTAGGCAGTGGTGGTTTGGTGTTTGTAGCTAGGGTTGTGTTGCCAAAGGAGCTGGTGCATGTAGGCAGATGGTGTTATGGATGGGAGAGGGACGTGTCCGATAGTTAATTGCATGGATATTCTGGTCGACTATTAAGGAGTGCTTAATGGGCCATGTTGGTCTTATATCACCGTCACTCCCTGGTGTTTGCAGAGGCGATGCTTGTCTGACGCTAGGATGGTGTCGGTCGGAATGATCTTTGAGGGAGTCCTATCTACTTGGATCGATCGAGGACAATACAATGTAGGAGAGCCAGATGCCAGAGGATTGAGTTGCATGAGTAGGCAAATCAAAGTGCTGACCATGGGTGTACACGGGTCGAAAGATAAGCCATGGTGCATGTTGCTATAGCCATGCAGGTTGTTCGAACGATGCAGGCCGGACCACTTTAACATTACGAGAAATTCAAGTAATAATTTGGTTTGTATATGTAATAGAACAGAGTAAAAGGTAGAGATCCAGATCTCCTTATTTACCACTTCTCTTTACCAATTCAAAACAGGATTTTAATCTAAAAAAATACCTCTCCCCACTTAGTATGGCTAGCCAAAATATGGGTTACATGGGCCTATATAAATTTCCTAATGTAATCGGTATTTATTTGATTTAAATGCAGTTTAAATATTTATCAATATCATATATCGATATGTACATATATAACTTTTATATAAGCATTTTATAATATACTAATTCAAATAACTCAAAACTTGAAAATATTCATTAATTTATACCAACTATAATTTAATTAAATCATATTGTATTTCAAAGTGTTCAACACAGCTGTTATTCGACTCATAGGTGTTAAGTTCAGTAAGCGATTAATATTGAACGATTCAAATATTAGTGTTTACACATCACCTTAGCTAGTGGTGTGACAGTTTAGGCAAATTTATCACTTATAATTTTTTTGGTAAAATCAAATTTTACTATTTTAAGTGGTATCTAGCAGTAACGATTATTTAAACCAATTCTAAGCTATACCACACTAGGACTTATGGAATTTGTTTTAGTCAAATTTCCAATATCATCCACATTCAACTTGTTTAATCTAAACACAAAGTTATTCGTTTAATAGTAACAATTATTATTAACTTAACTGCTCTGGCCAGAGACTTTAATTTTGAATTAACCACAATTGACCATGATACTAACCTTATATAGCTGAGAAGGCAAATTCTATATTGAATAGTGTTTCATCTAATGCTTCAACTTCTAATGCTTCAACTTAAACCCAACTATAGACGTCGATGGATGTCATGCCAGGATTAAAATATAGTCAAACTGGAGTGTCCATATTGAAGTTCAATGGTATTCACAAGTCGAGAGAACCGTGTAATATCGTCACTTTGGGATTCTCTGCTTGACCTTAGTTATATCAAACAACAGAAAGCTCTCGGACGAGTCATTCCATAGTAATCCAATAACTATTAGTATGTAACCTCTTGTTGCCCCCAACAGTCATGAGTAATACGCTAGCAAACATTTAGAGAGCGTTACGCACTCTAGTCTCAAGGGATGTATCGACATCCTATCAATATATTATTTTTAATGTGATCAATTTCTCATGATTACAATACATTGTAAATACAATCAAAAAACATAATATTTAAGGATCTTCTATTAATTATACTAAAATTAAATAAATTAGCATTATAATATAGTATGATGGGTATATAATAGAAAGCAAAATACATTTTATTATAAACAAGATTTTATTATAGAGTTAATTATTTACAATAAAATACAGAATTGCTCCTAGGACATACCCCTAACTCTATTTGAAATACGAAGCTCCATTCAACTGCTTATTATGAAATTTTATTTTATACATTATAACTAATTTACAGTTGAGAGTTTCAGATCGAATATCTTGAAACTAAAGAAGTCACATTTCTCATTCCATATTAACACCTGTTGGTGATATTTTTCATCTCATAATACTAGTTAGATTAAAGCAATTACGGCTCTACATACTTTCATAATTGGTTATGTAAACCTAATTGATATTAGATTTGCCTTAAAACGTAGCAGTTATGTTACTTAACAGTTACACAATTAAGTAGATGCACTTTAACTATTGGTTAACATATCTGTTTTAATTTAACATTCAAATCTAGTAAAATTTAAATAAAATTAAGTGTTGAAAACAAGGAAACAAAATCAGGAAAGTAAGTGACACAAGGATTTACATTATTAAGATGTTAAGGAAACATATGTCTATGGATCAATGCTTTTTCTTATATTCTTCTTAATACAAGCTTTTTAATGCCAAAAGGATTACAGTATTTTTAGTATGAAATTCAAATAAACCATCAAAAGTCCCTTTCTCTACTATAATGTTTTTCTATTTGTAGTACCATGCAATCACATAGATTACTGATATCATGGCCCTATATTTCATTTTCAACGTCAGGTCTTTCCACGTGTAATCCATCTTAGAGCCTGTCGATTTATGCATGGATTGCATACGTGGCCACAAGCATATGCAATTACTTTGGGCGAGAAAAATTGGCTATAGGAGGGAATTTTGAATTTTATATTTGGCGAGGAATTTGAATTTTGATAAGTGGAGTTTTATGGTTAGACTTGTGAGTTTTGACTCACTTTTGGACTATTCTGAATTTGCTTGTTTGACTGCTTCTGTATTTACTTAATTGATTGCTTCTACATGGTTCATATATGCGTTGTACTTAATGCTGGATGCTATCATACTGACGCGCTTTCACCAATTTTCATGAGGTTATTTGTCTTCAATCGGTAGGTGCGACTTGGCTAGTCGCACTGAGGAAATTTTTCTTCTATAAGTGGGCGCAACTTAGCCAATTGCATTGAGGTAGTTTGTCTTCAATAGGGGCATAGCTTAGACAATAGCAATGGAGCAGTTTAACTTCGATGGGACGGTATCATCTGGTTTTAAGGTGATGTTGTAAATTTTTTTAGGGTGACGACATAGTTTTCATTTTGAGGTGATAGAGCAGTTTTCTTTTAAAATTGTGATGTAGTTTGCTTTCTTATAGGAATTGTGGTTTGCATTAATCATAGGATATTTCTATACCTTTAATTGACTATGCAATTCAATCTTGAAGCTGCCCTTATTTTTCCAAGTTGCACCAATCTGTTGTTGGTGTATTTTATTTTGTTGTGTCTTGCTGGCCTTTTCTTAAAGCTTAATTGGTGCTTTTGTTTGGTTTGTAGCTTGTGTGATCTCATGCAGATGTTTTCCTTGGGCATTGAGTTGCTGGATTTTTAGAACTTATGAGGTTTCATTTTAATATAGGAGTGACTTACTTGGCTTGTCTTTGATTCTGGCACACCTACTAACTTGACATACATGGTTCGTGCTAAAAAATATTATCAAAGCAAAAAAATGGATGCAACACTTGCCACTCAAGTCTGCACTAAAGCACATTAGGGTAAACTTGCAGTTTCGTATCTATTTTTTAAAATCGTCTTATAAGTTGTATTTTGAATTTAATGTTCCTTACACGTGACAGGATGAGAATATGTACCTTTTGTACTATTTTCAAATGAGTCATTCCATGACTTACAAAATTCCCCATATTTTCTTTATGTATTTTTGTTTGTAATTATTAATATCTCGCAACTTAGAATTTATTATATTGTTTCAATTTAGCAGTTGTGATTGTTATCAATAAACTGTATAATTTCAGTATTTCTTTTCGCCTCTCTTTTATCGTATATTGAACTTTTCCTTTATGTATATCATTTCCATAAGGCCATTTATTTCTTTTTCCACGATGCTAATTTTATTTTCCTTCAGGATGTTATTATTTCTTATAAGCGACTCCTCTATTTTTCTTTTTATTTGTTTGCTTGCATATCAAATTTTCTTTCCCCCTTTTATGCTTTTATATGTGTACAAATACGCTCTAAAGTTATTCGATCAAATGTTAACGGTGGTTTTTCTTATTTTATTACCCTATTGATTTAATGAGTTTTCATTGCATTTGTTCCTTTTGGTCTTATTTAGTTGTGGCTCACGTACATTCTTCTTCTTTTAGTTGATTATGGATGCTAGCGATCTTCCTTGCACCTCTGATCAAAAATCTTCCTCTTTCTATAAATCCGTATCAGCTATTTATAGTAGTAGTCAAGCAGAATTCATCTTAGCCAACTGTTAGATTACTGTTTGAAACTTTACAATACTGGTTCCATCTAGGCGTAAACATCCACCCCGAAAGGGATATTTCTCTAGCATCGGAGCTTATTAGATGTGCTTTGTACTTCCCCCTCATCCCTTCATCAAAAAATGGTTGGACGTTGTTGGTGTTTCCTACCCTCCCTTATTTCTTACTTTCTCTTGAGTCATGATTGGCATATACACATTTTATACCAAATATCTTAATTCTTCTCCTTCTTTCCATGAATTGATTTTTCTTTACTCCGTTTGTATGACTACTTCCTCGGGTGGTGATGGGTTCCATTTTGTCCAGGCTACAGAATCCCTCTTTTCTATTTCATTTCGTAAAACTCAAAAATGAGTTGATCGATTTTTCTATGTTTCCAACTTGATGACCTTATTCCTACTTTTCAAGAACCTAGTCTTGCCCTTGTCAATCTATCTTTTCACTCATTTTATTCCATTCATTTCTTTTTTTGTTTAGAGGTGAAAGATTCTTTTTTGACTTACATTGTCCTTCTCCTTTAGCTGATCATTCCAGCTTTTCGAAAACTGATAGGAAGTTATTCATTGCTTGAAGGAAAATTGCCCTAGTGCTTGGCAAAGATGTTTGAAAGGGTTCTCATCTATTTAATGAACATTTTTTGTGCAAATATGGATTTCTTCGCCTTCCCGTCGCTTTTTATTCCATCCTTCCTTATGTTTTGATCCTACCGCACTCAAGGGTATATTTTCAGCCTATTAAGTTTATTTATTTTAGCTAACTATTGAAATTTCAAGCTAATGTTTCAACTATTGTTTATTTAATTGATTTTATCGTTTTTACTTCATAGACAGGATGTCGAATCTTCTTAAAGCTTTTAGCAGGAAACCTATGAAATGTCCCATCTCTATACTCATATTATTAAAGAGAATTACTAGGTAATCCTGTATAGTAATATAAAGACCAAGCTTGTTAGGAGCGACCATGCATGAATATTTCCATGGGCTAACACTGGAATGTATCTCACCTCAAAATAAATCAACAATATACGTATCCAGTATCGACACAAAGCAATGAACACGTGAGCTTACCAGGATAGAACAATATACAACACATACATATGAACAAGGAGTCACAGGTCTCAACAAAAAATATAGTATATAACAAATTGATACCAACTGTAACCTTGTCTCATTACAATAATATGTGCACAGTCAAGTTCAAAATATACAGCTCATAGTCATCCCAATACAAAGCAATACAAAGAGACACCCAAGAAAATATACCTCGATAACTCAAACACAATATAATATGTACCTTATCTCCTTTAAAGCCCAACAACCAAAACGGCTAATGTCCCCATACCTAAAAAGTCTCAGACTGGCCCAAATATTATAAAAATAATATTCAAGTCAAACTATATCAAAATCCAAGGTGAATCCATAACAAGAAGCACGGTAATAAAAGCAAAGTGCGAATGCAACTCAAAGCAACATCCACCATAACATCATCCTAGTATACCATGCCACACATCTCAAATATCAACCATGAAATACATATAAACAAGTACAAATCACAGCATCTATAAATCAGGTGATAACAATTAAACTCATCGAAATCAAAAAATACTATGGACAAGCATATAGCGTGTGTGTAAAAATACCAATAAAGGAATGAATCACAAACCATACCAATGCAAAGTTGATAACCAAATATCAATCTAGGCTTACAGTCCTAATGGAAGTGAAGACTTTCGACTGTCAAGCCCTAAAAGATAAACCAAGAGATGTAGAACCCCAAATAAATAATCAAAGCATCAAATCTCGACTTACAGCCCTAGTGGAAGTAATAACTTCTGACTGTTAAGCCATAAAAGATAAATCAGGAAATATGAAACCTAAATAGAACGAATCCTAACCAAATAAAGAAATCAATATCCAAGAATACTATCTCGACTTATGATCCTGATGGAAGTAAAACCTTTCAACCGTTAGTCCTAGGAGATAGCAAGAAGTAAAAATCCCAACAAAAACACAACTCATACAAAATATCAAAAAAATATCCAAATAATTATCTCGACCTACAACCCTAATGGAAGTGATTACTTCGGATTATTAGGCCCTCAGATATATCAAGAAACTCAAACTCAGTACATATCAAAATCAATCAAATAGTCAATGTATAAAATCATATATCTTGACCCTTGGTCCTTAGAGAGGCTAAACTCTCGACCAATTGGTCCTAATAGATAGAAATACCAAATCATACAAAAAGGAGATCTCTCGGCCATATGCTCTTATTAGAGAATGACAGACAAGCTCACAGCAAGTCTCTAATGTCATAGATAGACAACGCACACTGTCTCCAATTAAGGTATCTCAAATGGAAGACTAACAGTTAGCCAATCTACAATGTCATATGATTATTTTCTCTAATGAGGTAATAATATTAAATGTCTTACAAATAATGGATCTACTTAAGTCATCCAGATGAGAGACCGACATACTGCAACACTACATTAGGAAAGCTAATGCCCGCAGCTCGTTTCTACAGTGCCTAAGTTACTCCTAGAATCGTGACGCTGATATCCATAACATGTCATAAACATGCTGTGAGGCTACGCCCAGCATTGGCCACAATTCCTACTAGCCCTTGACAATAGACTATTGGTGCTTAAGTGATGTCAAAGCAATGGCTCTAATGAGAGAAATAACTTTCAGCCTACAAATTCAACAAGAGGACATCACATATTCGAGGAGTGACCACGCAATCAGGATCGCTAGGATGGAAAACTATCCTATATATTGGATCTAATTCACGTGCTCTCTATAGTGGCATGAAACTTATGACATAGATTACCAACAAATACTCTCGACTACGTAAGTCCTAGTGAGAGTAATAACTAGTACTCTTGACTTTATGAGTCTCGATGAGAGTGATTTCCACATAACAAATCCTCGACTACTAGCCCTAAGAGTGGATAATAATATTCGACTAGTTAGTCCTTGGAGGATATAACGAAATATACTCTTGACGAGATAAGTCCTAATGAGAGTAATAATAAGTACTCTCTACTCCATACGTCTTAATAAAGCGTCACAGCATAATAATTCCTCGACTACTAGATTAAGAGTAAATAAGAATATACTCGGCTAGTTAGTCCTAGGAGATTTTATCCCTTAGAGAGTAATAGAACTCTCGACTACAAAGCTCTAAGGAGTTGCCTCTAGACGATATCACAATTTCCTAAACTGCCTCTAGAATATAAGTGACATCTACTTACCAATAGTGATCGAATAAGTATTACTTGAGCATCGCATTCCTCTCAATATTACTCCAACGTTAACTAGAAGCTAGTAAACTACACTCATCAAACATCGGTTATTCTTTAATATAAGTCAACTAAACAACCGAAAAAATAATACCGAATGCCCCATCCCAAACGGTATTATTAATCCATTTATTTAATATCCTTATTATATAGAATTAAAACACAAAAACATCAATATAAACCATTTCAAATCGATCTATATACGAAAGAGGATTATAAATCAAATTTTCAAATCTAACTAAATATTTCACAATTTAATTTATCTTCAAAATCGGTTATATATTTTAAAAATCACATATCGAAAATATTTCTTGAACCTTTATATCGAGCCACATCAAATAAACCAATTCTAAACCAATACCTTATAAAAGGGGGAATATATTTTAAAATTCTTAAAAATAGATTTTTATAACAAAAAATCGCCATTTTAAATTCCCTTTTAATTCTTTTTACTAAATATCCAATTTACAAAAAAAATCCCTTTTCAAAAATATTATTAAAAACCTTCATTTATACTTATAAAAATTCCTTACATTCTTATACTATTGAAAATTCTTCATTTTCATTTTTCAAACAACTTTTATTTCCAAAAAAAATTCAGTAAATGTTTTATTTTCCATCCCCTTTTATTTATAAATATACTTCAAATAAATTTTAAAACATCAAAAATAATTTCCCAAGGCTTTAAAAATAGTTTTAAAATGGAAAATCCAAAAATTGTCTGAAATATAGATAATGGAGTAAAATACTCCAAAATCAATAATAAATCATCAATATAAATTTTATCATTCGACCCGAATCGAATTACATCGAATTGTGATCGTCCATAAATGCACACACAACAAATAAAACTTCATGATCCATCTCGGCCAACAACTCTAATGAGAGGAAATACTCTCAACTGAATGACCCTAAGGGATGTAAAATACACAAATCTAAATGTAATTGGATAGCATCTCCTTTGCATTTTGATAATTCAGCACATAAAATCTCATAATCTAATCCAACATCCAATATAAAAAACCAATTCAACCAATATACCAAACAACATTTCAAGTAATCAATTCAATTAACAATCAATTCGACTAAGCAATGCAATCAAATATTGGAATATATATATATATATATATATATATCATGTAAAGGAAAATTATATATACGTGAGTGAGAAAACTCATTGAAACAATGCGTGAACTACCAAACAATGACTACATCGCTGCCATTGTTGCCAAATTTGCCTATGTGCCTTCACCTAGCATCAATTGCCAACAAGCTCCAGCTTTCAATAGATAACTGTCTTGCCAACATGAAGACACACATCTCCATGCTCGCACGTCTTCATCAATAATAGCCCCTCACGTAACCACCCTTTCACCTACAGCCTCCCCCTTCGAGTCACCAAATTACAGCTCTATCTATTGAGAATCGCGGCTTTAAATCCACATATGCATGCATCTCCAGATTGCGTCAGCCTTGACTCAGCCGCCGCGACCTCCCCTACCATCGCGACAATCAAATAGCCATCGCCTTCGAACCGCGAGCGACATTCAATCGATATGTGTGTGTGTGTGTGTGTGTGTGTTCTTCAGTCGTGATTCCCATATTTGAGAATAATCTCGAATTGGGCTAAAGGCAACCAGGTTTGGGAGTATAAGTGTTTGGTTATGAGATTTTCAAAGTGGTGTAGGCTTTGGGCTTGAATTTAGGGATCCAATTAATTTAACTAATTCATTTCTTTCTCTACTTTTAAATAATCCATATATTTATTTATAAATAATTCCTAAACAGATTTAATTTAATTTACATTTCATTGTACAGAATATATTTCAATAATAGACAATTTCATTCAATTTAATATTTGTTTATTTCTATTTAATTCATTAAATATTTTATTCGAGTTTATTATATTATCCAACAAGAATTCATTAATTTAATTTAAATTGTTAAAAAAATCTTCTATTAAATAGATTTCAATTAAATAAATATTTATTTTCAAAATAATAATTATCAAATATCTAAATCGAATACTTCTATTTTAATTAAATTAATATATTTTACGGCATAGAAAGCAGGGTTGTTACAATCTACTAGCAAGAGAGATCCCAAGAAAAAGAGGCCCAAGGATGAGTTGACTACTGTAGAAGACATTTCCAATAAGAGAAAGCATGACGGTCCTTCTTGTCTGTGACTACTTCTCCTACTACGTCGGTTGTGGTGCAACCTATCTCATCTGCCCCTCCTTTCCACTATCTACTCTTACTAGAAGATGGTGTCGTTGCCGAGTTGGCAGAGCAAATGGGCGTCTAATTATAGATGTCATTTCCGCCCTACCTCCTGCATCTCTCCCTTCCCTCATTTGTCTATTATAGAGGTCTTTGCGAGCTTGTAGTGATTTGGTTTTCATGTTATTATTTTTTGTCTCATTATTATTTATATATTTATTATTATTCTTATATATATGTATGATACTTATGCCTTCTTTGTTCTTTTCTTTCTTAGGAGGTTGCGATGGCTTTTGAACTTAATGAGCGTGCCAAGGCTTTTGAAACTACAATAATGGCGATGGAGCATGAGGTTTTTGATATGAAAGTTAAGCTTTGAAAATCTTGAAACATGCTAGAAAAAGAAAACTTAGTATAATAAGGAGGCAAATGAGGTTGTGTCTTATAAAAAGAAAGTCGAGGAGGTCACAGAGAAGCTTAAGAAAGTGGAGGAAGATATTGGAGAAAAGATTTCTGAACTAGAAAAAAATCTAGCACTGTGAAATCAACTGAAAAGACTACTCACAATATCCTTTGTTCAGTTTATGCGTTGGTGAAGAAGCAACTTTTTTTAACCGCATGGATGATATGGATGCGGAAGTGAGTTTGGATTTCTTGGATGATGCTAATCTTATTAACAAATGCCAAGACTATTTCCTAGCTAAATGACTTAAATATCGGCAAGCATGACTTTTCACTCCATCGGCTTATGTGTTAGATGCTCCAAATAAGGCTGCCCATGGAAAGGACGTCACTACTGTGCTTCATGCTAGTTCTGAACCTATCCCTAACGTTGTTGCATATGACTCGGCTCTTAATCAAGTCAACACTTGACTTCTTTTCTTCTTCCACTTTATGGTTCTTTCAAAATTTTGTATTAATCTTGAACGATCTTATATGTTTATTTGTTATTATTTTTGGATAGAGACTTCTACGAAGTTTATAGCTTCATCCCACTTATCTATGAAATTGTTCTTGTTCTTTTATTGTTACATCCTACTCATTTTTTCTTTCTATCAACTATGTTCTATAATATTTACATACACACTTTTAGGACATATAT
Organism: Allium cepa; assembly: GCA_030765085.1. Classification (NCBI taxonomy): domain Eukaryota; kingdom Viridiplantae; phylum Streptophyta; class Magnoliopsida; order Asparagales; family Amaryllidaceae; genus Allium; species Allium cepa. The sequence goes on along the minus strand of CM060934.1, from coordinate 947,361,682 downwards.
TATTATTCTCTTCTTATTTTAGGCAAGAAATTTAATCCTTACTGAGCACTACCCTTCACCATAGCATAAGGAAAATAAATTTATTGAACACTTGAAGAAAACCATAAATCACCTAGAGGTTCATGCCATAGAGAGACTTACCATAAATATCACTTTGATTTGCAAATGAGAAAAAAAGTTAAATGAAACATTTCCATGGTTGAAGGAGGAAACTCGGGGGCTTCTAGCCAAGATCGAGTATGTGGTTAAAGAAAAAGAGGCACTGAGTGACTTTTTGTTATGCCAATGGCATACCTCTCTTAAGCTTGAACTACTTTCTTTAGACCATCCTCACTTTCAATGGTTTAAGGATAGACTTAGTTATGGGTAATTGTAGTAGTGTGCATAATATATTTTGTATAACATTGTATAATACAATAAAATTATCTTTGTTTACCCAAATGTTATTTTATTTTAGTTATCATTTTCATTACTTTCTCTTTCTTTGATTATTTAATCCCTTATGTTATGGGCAATTAGGTGTTTTGTCGTCAAATGGCCCAGCCCTAGGTAATGTTTTTGAGGTGCGTGTAAATGTTGGTAATGAGCTAGTGCTTGCAGATGATGATCCTACCAAGTTTGATATTGAAAGAGAAAGGATGCAAGTTAGTATCAAAAATACAACTCATGAGCTTCCGGAGGAGAAAGAAGCTTTACTTCGTCAACATAATTGCATAACTAAGCAGCGAATTAACTTGGTTGTTAAAAATGAAAGGATATAGGAACTTGAGAATGAATTGAAATCCTCATGGGTAAAGGTGGTTGATTTAGAGAAACTAATGAAGGAGGCTGGGGGTTGTATGCTACTTCTTATGAAGTTGAGATCAAGGAACACGAGAATACTATTGATGAATTGTTGCAACAAGTTGCCAAGCAACTAGATAAGGAAGAGAACCCCCCTTCATTTCGGCCCCTCTTAAGGTATCTATATATGGTGCAGTTCCTTCTCCTTTTGGTTTAGATAGCGAAGTTACTTCTATGTGGAAAAGGGAGGTGGTAGCCTGCTATCAAACCAAAATTTTTGAGTTGAAGGCTTTCTATGAAAAGAGGTTGGAAATTTTCAAGAGAGAAAAGAAGGTGGAAGGGCAGTTAACTGCTCATAAATTATTTGGTGCATTTTCAAAGAAGACTAAGAAGACTAAAATGAATGTGTTGGATGATCTGGATCATCTGCAACGTGTCGCTATTGAATGCATAAATGAGCTTGAAGACCAAGTATTTGGTTCGGCTCCCTCCACACGAGCTTTGGTTGCTTTACGTCCATATTCCTCTTTGCCTATGACTCTCGGTTCCAAGCAGTCCGCTTTAGCTGAAGAGCTTCATCAAGAGAAGGTTAAACATGTTATGGTTGACATAGTTGTGTTACGTGTAATTGAGGTTTTTAATCACTTCTTGCCAAAACTTAAGTTTTTTTATATAACCCAAGGCCGATTGTATTTTAAAAGTCAGGATAATGGAATCCTTGGGATGGTGCCACCTATAACCTAAGGCTTCCAGTTATTAATACACTTTAGGTTCCTTAGTGTTTTGACCGAGATAACACCGCCCTCTACCTCCTAAGTTCCAAGCAGAGGAAGAAGGCTCTTATCGAAGGAGGACTCAGGGTCTGACTAGGGTATACATTAGTAATTTATAGGTATTAATAAAAAAAATGTGAGTTGCCTATTATTTTATGTATGTCTAATATTTTATGATGACTTGTAGGCAAATTTAATAAAAAAATTATAGTGTTATGTATTTACATTTCGAGCTTTATGCAGAATCATGGGATTTCTCTTTTCTCATACTACGTGAACTACTTCATCTTGATTTTCTCATAGCTTTTAATTCTACATGTGTACTGACGTCATAACTTATGAACTTTGCATTATAATTTTGTGCTTTGTCATGCGCTTGGCAAGATCCGCCCTGCTGGATGTAGATTATTGCATTTTGACTAAGAAATTGTGTCATGTATTTGCAAACTTTTGTTCATGCGCATCATTTTTATACTGGTTCAGGCAGTCCAATGTCCCAACATCCAGTGCAGTATTAGCTGAATCGTCGAGTTATGTAACTATAACTCACATCTTGTTTGTAAGCAAGTAACATTGATTGATGGATTTTCATAATGGCTTGGAATGTCCAATATTCATACGTCCAGATCATTCTTTTATTAATCTTTCATGGGTACAACTTTACATGTTATAGTTTGTTACAAAAAGATATATAAAATAAAGTATGGTCATCCATGTCCTTCAAACGAGATTCCCATCAGGCCAAGAGAGGCAGCATGCGCTGTTCGAAAATGCTTTGGTAAACACCAATGATCCCCCTAATTTTGTCCAAACGCCCCCTTTCAGTTGGGTCCTCTATGTTAGCCATTATTTTTCTTAGGAATGAATCTCCCTTTTGGAATTTCCTTTCTTTAAGTCTCGAATTATATCTTTTACCATTCTTTGTCTATAAACTATAAACCTGCCGCTACTACATCTCTCCTTTCTTGTATGACATTTAAGGCTATCTCTTTAAGATGTAAATTCTAGTTGGTTACATATGATAAATGCTAATGTGATAGGACATCTACTTCAATTAGGAGCATAAATTCATTCATATATTAGGAAGAATGGGCTATGTCCAATTGGTAGCCTTATTAGTGTTCTATATGCCCATTGAACTAGGAGTAACTCTTCTATCCATTTTCCTTTAGCCTTCATGAGCTTCCTTTTGAGCTGCTTTTTTTATTGTTTTATTTATTGCTTCGACCTGCCTATTTACCCGTAGGTGAGCTATAGAAGAGAAACTCCTGATTATGCCATTTTTCTCATAAAGGTCGGAAAATTCTTTGCTTTCAAACTGCATACCTGTTAACCTGCCTTTTGGCAAGGCAGTACATAGGCGGATTTAACCCAACAGACTTCACAATTATCAAGGCCGATGAGTGCTGAGTGACGGTTTTAGGTCCCAAAGGTAAAGTAAAAATGGTTATATGAAGCCAGAGTTGGATGGAGTTGGTATATAAACGATGCAGGATGCTTGAAATATGAATATTGGTTTGGATAAGTTAGGGATCGTCATGGCTTGGTGGAAGCCTATGGATCGGCATAGCTTGGATCGACATGGCTTGGAGGAAGACCATGGATCGACATAGCTTGAATCGGCATGACATGGTGGAACACCACAAATCAGCATGGCATGGTAAGGCTCAAGGGGTCAGCACGAGTGAAGTTGTATGGATCGACATGGTTAGTTAGATGAGGGATTGATACACTTTGGCCTACAAAGGAGGGGTCGGCATAAGATGGATCGGTAGGCTATGTCATGAAGGGATCGGTAGACTTTAGTTGAATGGCATATACTTCAGTGAAAAAGGAGGGATCTTCACTATAGGCTAGAAGGAATCGACGCACTTCAGTTCTCAAATAAGGGATCGGTATGGATGGATATGAAAGGGGTTGGCGTGGTTGAAGTAAGAAAGGGATCGGCATAGATGAAAGCGGATGGATCGGTATGGATGGATAGACAAGGGGTCGGCATAGCCTATGAAAGTTGGCTCGGTGTAGCATATGAAGGAAAGGATCGGCATATCATATAGATGGATGGATCGGCATACGTGAGTCCACCAAGGAGGGATCGACATATGTCAGAAACTAAGTTTATTCTTACATCCAACATTCAATAACTTGAGTTTCTCTAATCCAAATGACATGAAACTTGGAGATTAAACATATTTAAGCATACAGAAGCCACCATAGGGATCGTTGCCCAAAAATCAACCAAAAAAGGGATCGGTACTGATCCCTCCACATTGGGACTTGGGCCTAACAACCCTTATAGTGGGCCCATATGGATAAGAAGGTCGATTAGCTGATGTTTTAGAGAAGTTGGTGGTTGTCTTCCTCTATAAATGCAGCAAGCATGGCATCAAAAAAGGGATCTTCATTCTGCCTCTCTTCATCTTCTACCTAGGCTGTACTATGCCATTTTTATTCTTAAATTTCATAGATTTATAACTGTAATCAGCAGTATAAACTAATAAAAGAAAAATCTTTGGAATGGACGTAGGCCGGAGTTAGCCGAATCCCTATAAATATGTATCTCTATTTACTTTCTTTCTAATTGTTTTAAATTTTGTTCTTTATTTATTTCTCTTCGTATTTCTATGAATGAACTGGACGTTGATGCTTTCACATAATTGGGTGTTGATGGCCAATTTTGATGCCAACAGTGCCATTCAGAAATTATTTTGTATAGGATCCCATACTGATGATGGTATTTCTAACCACGAAGGTAACTATTTTCTTTGAAATTATAGTTGTGTGCGGTTTAGCTTCAACCCACTTGGTAAAATAGTCTACTACTACGACTTCATATCTTGCTCCTCTATTAGACATCAAAAGTGAGCCTATCAGATTGATCCCATAAATGTCGAACGACCTTGGGCTGGTCATAAGAGTAAGCTTATGTGATGGTAATTTTGGACACTAGAAAATCTTTGATACCTGTCGCACCTAAAAACGATCTCTTGTGCATCACTTGGTGCAGTTGGCCAAAAGTAACCTTATCTTAATATTTTCTTAGCTAACTTCGATCCTGCAGAGTGGTCCATGTAGTACCCTTTATGGGCTTCTCACATGAGTCTATTCCCTTCCTCTCCGGGGACACATCATAAGTAGGGGATCGAATATCCTCTATTATAAAGTATACCACCAAAAACCCAAAATAGGGAGCTCGGTATCGAACCTTTTTGGCTGCGTTTTTGTCTGTTGGTAAGCTTTCTTCCAACAACAAAAAGCTTGATGGGGGTCATCCAAGATTTTGCATCTTCCTGTTTCATTGCTGGTAGGGTTTGGTTATATTGAATCTCATCTGTTTCATCTTGATTTGCGTCATTTTGACCCTTTAATCATTGAGCTCGTGTTGGCAATAAGACCTGATTTATTTGGAAATACCAGGTTTGGCTAAGCGTCTTATGGGAACTGCTTCGTTTCTTGTGCAACTTTTGTACTTCCAAGCTTGGCTAAAGAGTTTGCTGATGAATATTCCTCTTAGAGAATCTGCTGTATATCAAACTATTCAAATTAGGCTAGTGGTTCTTTAGACATTATTGCATACTTGGCTAAAGTTGATTTCTTGGTTTGATAATTTTCCTACACTTAGTTTATGACAAGTTGTGAATCACTATGAACTTTTATATGGGTTACTTTCATTACCCACGCCCTTGAATTCAGCTTAATTGTATCATATTGATCTGTCGATCAAGAGTGACAAGTATATATCCAATACTTGCCTCAGGTTCATTTGATGCACCATCGGCGTAGAGATGCCACAGCTGTGGGGGATCTTTCGTTTCTTCCTTTTGCTGCATTGTTGGTATTATACAATCTATAATAAAATCGGATAGGGCTTAACATTTGATCGCATTGCACAGGCAGTAGGACTGTCGTACTAAGTTAGTTCAATGGCCTATTTTAAGAGACGGTCGGATGTTCCTAGCCTTCGCAGTATTTGTTTTAGTGCTTTACCCGTCAATACTTTGATGGAATGCGCTTGGAAATATGGTTGTAGCTTTCTTGCAGTTAGCAATAAGTTATAGGCAAACTTTTCAATCAAGGAGTAGTTGTAACAACCCGCATCCCAATGGACCTGAATTTTTGTTAAATCGAAAACCAAAGTCCACCAAAATGCGGACCGTTGGTTTGATATCCTACAAAAAAACAAATAAATGCATATTAGACCACAATCAATATAACCCACGTCGGAATAGTAAAGTATAATAAAACATATGGTACCGACCAGGATTGACACTTCCACTATTTAGTTTCCTTATCAGTGCCAAGCATGCACTAGGAAACTTGTCCTCTAATATACCTAACATGTACCAGTAATTGTCCCTCTAAAGATATCATGTGGGTTGTAATGAGGAGGGGGTCAGAACAACATTCTGGTGACTGAAAAATTATACACTTTGCACATAAAACTAGTTTATGTCGATCGTCTTCTTTCTCTTGTTAGGTGTAACCCTGTCATTTTCGTTGATCGCTAATAGACAGTGTTACCAGTTAGGTGTAACCCTATCATTTTCATTGATCTTAAGGATTGATAATATTCTTGACCTATATACAGTGCTACTCCTTAATTTATATCAACACACACTGACATAGCATCGTTCTTCGCTTACCATCTGATTTAGATTGTCTATTGTAATCAAGGCAATACTCCCATTTCCTATTTTATTAAAGCAGACCCCTTTTCCATTGTGGTATTCCTTTATCTATACGCAAGTGTATACTCTACTGGTAACCCTTAGTGGTGGGCAGGCTTCTATTGTGTAACACTACTGACCTCGCATTCCAACCTGTTCTAATGGCTATTTCATTCTTATTCATTTAATCATTTATTAACTTTAGTAGTTCACACCCGTCATAATGCATACTTAAAGCTATATATATATATCTTGATTCATTCTTATTTAATTATTTTGCCTTCACAATTTACTACTAACCATAATACTTTACCTCTTTATGCATTTATATCTTACTTGTTTTACGACTATTTACTGCTTACTTTTTAAAAGATTTACAATGCCTTTTTACATTCTTTTACCCTTTTCCCAATTCCTATTTCTATTCCCTTTTTAATATTTAATTTATTCTTGCCTATTCTTCAATTTATTTTCCTTATTTAATTCTCATCTTTATTTATATTGTGCATTTATTCTCTTAAAATATTCTTATCACATGTATATCTCTTTATTTAACACATAGGGATTTTCTGCATTTTAATGTATTGGGATTACGTCTCTCCCAATTCAAAGATTTACATTTTTAAATTTTTATATCTTATCGAAAAAGGAAGATTTGTATTCCATTTGGAATTAAAAGGGATTATCTTTTTTGTAGTTACCGAAGTAGACAATACAAAAAATGGTAAACATCCTTATTTTATACATCTCTTTCTTTTTAGGTGTGTTTCTTGTCATTTCAAACGATGCACTTATATCTATTTTAAACTTGATAATGTATAGAAAATTATACTGCAGCATCTTATATTCCAAAAAATTAAAATTCCACTTGAACCTGTAAAATTTTATTATGATTTCTTTATTTTACATTCCTATTTTTCACTATCTATTTAAGTAACAATCTGGAATTATTACATCTATCTATAAATTCATGGCCTGCTGTTATTCAATAATAAATTTAGGGATTGTTAATACCTAAGTCTTTTCCTGATTTACATTTATATAACATATAGATACTTGCAATAGCTATGCACAACAATGGAAAATGTCCATTTTCCTTTGTTTTTCCTTTAATTTTCTATGTCGCTTCTATTTAGATTCCAAGCACTATTTTTAACATAATCTTCTAACATTATATTTAATTACTAATATTATTTTATATAATTCCTAATATTATTTTATTTTCATGTTCTAATCTTCTTTCTCATTCTTTTTACTCTATTTCAATCTTGTACCACTTCCTATTGTCCATCCCTAAAAAGAATTTTTTAAATTAAAAATTTTCATCATAGAAAAATCAACAAGCTACATATCTCAACTATATTTCCTTTTCAAAAGTGTTACCTTTTTTTACTAAACTACTGTTATTTTCGGTCCATAAATTTTAAATTTTCTACTAATTTTTTTTATTTAACATAACATGGTTATCTATATTTTTTTCGAATATTTAATATTTACTTACTTTTCAAAAGTATGGTTTTTCTATCTTCAAATAATTCCTTTGAAAATCATTTCAAATATATATATATATATATATATATATATATATATGTATGTATGTATATATGTATGTATGTATGTATTCTCAAATTTTTACATTAAATTCATTTCAACTTTTATATTAAATCCTTTCACATGAGGTCGGACTTAGAGTGGATTATATTTGTCCCTTCTTTCGGACTTTTCTTCAACTTGCTAACTTATCTTCTTTCAAATACTAAAAATCTAGTTATTATCTTGGAGTGACTACTTCATTCATACCTTCGGAAACTCAATTGCTTTCGGATATCTACAACATATAGATTCTATTTTCCCCTCATTCGGACCTTCTGTACATCACCAATCGGCAATCATACAGAGATCTACAACCATTGGGCCAGCTATTATGGGCCCAAATAAGGAGTCATGTACTATCCAGCTTCAGGGACCTTCCATATGCTGCACTTTTACTCTTCTTATGTCAACGCCTTTCCATATAATCTATTTCCTTTGGGGTAACTGAGGTAGTTGCACCTACTCAACTTCTTCCATACTCCGACTCATAATCAAGTTATCCATATTTTAATGTATGGTTGCAACTACTCTATAGTCGGAATTTATAGTTTGGCATATAAAAAATTTATGTTTATTAGAAAAATACAAATACATTCACTCAATGTTTTCTAAAATTTTTCAAGATCAAATAACCTAAACTCTAATACCAAATGCAACAATCCATATCCTAGTAGGTCAAATTTTTTGCTAAATCGAAAACCCAAGTCCACCAAAATGTGGATCGTTGGTTTGATATTCTGCAAATAAACAAATATATGCATATTAGAGCACTATTGATATAAATAGTAGAATAGTATATAATAAAACATATCGCATTGATCAGGAAATACATTTTCAATATTTAGTGTCCTTATCAGTACCGAGCATGTGCTAGGAAACCAATCCTCTATTGTACCTGACATGTACCAGTACGTGTCCCTCTAAAGGTATCATGTAAGCTGTAATAACGAAGGGGTAAGAGAAATGTTCTGGTGATTGGTAAATTATAGACTTTGCACATAACATTATGTTAATTTCCTTTTATTTCTTGTTATGTATTTTTTTTTTCAATTAGTCATCTCAACTTACATACGCATACGATACGTTCCATCTACCCATAGTAGGCTATAGCTATATGCACACATATGAAAACACACATACACACATGCATACATACACACACATACATACATACATACATACATATATATATATATAAGAACCACACTCCCCAATTGGACTAAGGTGCAATCTCGGCTAGTATCCTTTAACTTAACACCCATTAGGATCCACCTCCCTCCCTGTATCATGCTCTCGTCATCGCGCATACCAAAGAACTCCCATACTGCCTAATAATGACTTTACAGTAATTTAGCCATGCTCTATGTTGCAAATTTTAGGGTTATTTTGCCTGCTTTCGTATTGTAGACTCAATTCTACAAACTATAAATATAATTGATTTAGCCCCACTGGTTGTTGAACCAGCTCCATGGACTACCCCATGCACGTTTTGAAAGACTTATCTAATAGGATTAACTAACCTTCCTCCTAATAAATAAACTAGCAAACAACATGGCGATGCATAAACTAACATTGTCCACATACTAGTAGGCAGTGTAACCCGTTAGGTGCAATCGCAACTGTTCCTATCGACCACTAAGAGTTGATGACGTTCTTGACCCAAGTGCAGTCCTACTCCTTAATTTGGTACCAACACAGACTGATTTAGCACCGTTCTTTGCTCACCGTTCCGATTTAGATTGCCTATTGCAATCAAGGCAATACCCCCCTTTCCTATTTTATTGAAGATGTCTTCCTTTTCCATTATGTCATTCCTTTATCTATAAGCAAGCGTATACTCTCTATGGGTTCTACGGTTGGATATGTCTCACATCAGTGTAATGTATACACAACTACTGGTAGCCTCTGTCGATGGGCAGGCTTCTATTGTGTAACACTACTGACTTCGCATTCCAATCTATTCTAATGAATGTGTCATTCTTATTCTTGGTTATTTATTAATTTTAATAGTTCACATCCATCATAAATGCATACTTGAGGCTATATACATAGACACACACACACACACACACACACATATATATATATGTACATACATATATATATATGGATTCATTCTTACTTATTTATTTTGCCTTCACAGTTTACTGTTGAACATGATTCTTTACTTCTTTATGCATTTATATCTTACTTGGTTTAAGATTATTTGTCGTTTACTTTTTAAAAGATTTACAATTCCTTTTTACATTCTTTTACCCTTTTCCCAATTCCTATTTCTATTCCCTTTTTAACATTTAATTTATTCTTGCCTATTCTTCAATTTATTTTCCTTATTTAATTCCCATCTTTATTTATATCATGCATCTATTCTCTTAAAATAGTCTGATCACATTCATATCTCTTTATTTCACACTTAGGGATTTTCTGCATTTTAATGTATTTAAAATATGTCTATCCCAAAGAAAAGATTTATATTGTAAATATTTATTTCTTATCCAAAAAGGAAGGTTTATGTTACGTTTGGAATTACAAGAAATTATCTTTTGAGTAGTTATTGAAATAGACAGTATAAAATATGGTAAACATCCCTATTTTATACATATTCATCCTTTTAGGTGTGTTCCTTGTCATTTCAAACGACATACTTTTATCTATTTTAAACTTGATAATGTATAGAAACTCATATTGCAACATCTTATGTTCCAATGAATTAAAATACCACTTAAACCCGTAAAATTTTATTGTGATTTCTTTATTTTACATTCTTATTTTCAACATCTATTTAAGTAACAATCTGGAATTATTACATTATCTATAAATTCATGGTTTACTGTTGTTCAATAATAATTATAAAATATATAGGCAGAGTTTATAATTTCATTACATGTGTATAGTTTTGGCCAACAACTCCAATTTGCATTTCAGGCATATAGGAATAGATCAATAACAATATAATCTAATCTAATACAAAAGTATATAATATTCCCATTCACATTTTAGCATTCCAAATCTACAGATAAAATTTCAGTTTTTTCAGTTTGACTCCCTTTTCTTCCTATTTGAATATGTATCGCAGGCATATACAGATCTATTATAAATCTAGATTAGTAAAGAAATTTGGATTTGATTTGTATTTAAGATCTGGATTTACAGTTTACCTCAACTTTGCAATTTGATTTGACCCTATTCCACTTCCCTACCATCTTCTACACTTCTCTAATTGCTTATATACATATAACTAGAACTAATTTAAAAATTTACGAAGAAGAGAAAATGACAGAGGTTCCGTTTATATTATAAAATATGAGTTTGGAAGTAGGGATCAAGGTTTGTATTTATCGGGGTTCAAATTAATGTAACCCATTCAATCAAACCATTTTAAATCCAGGTCATTCGGTGTTTAGTGCAGTTTTAACAATAACCACGGTCAACCACTTGCCCTTCATGGTCGACCGCTACCGGTCCACCATAGTGCATCCTAGATCAACCGTGCACCTGTTAATTTGGCATTGTTTGATTTTTGTTATTTACTTAATTATTTAATCATCGCTAATATTTATTTACTGTTAACATTTACTTACCGTCTACGTTAACGTTAAGTTCCTGTTAAGTTTAATTGTTTTTAATTAATGTTAGTTAATAATTTTTTGTTTCTTTAGTTACATATATAATTATTTTCGACTCTAAAATTTCAAACATTAGTAACATTTTTGTTTGAAATCCAGTTGGAAAACTTTATATAAAAATTAATCAGAAAATCACCACGAACTCAATGTTGAATTTTCGTTGTGACATTTTAACGTTTGTAAACATTCTATTTTTCAGCATTATTAGTTATTAATTAATTGTCGTAAAGATTATGGGGTGTTATAGTAGTATAGTTCGGCTACAAACAAATGCTTGCTAGTGAAATATAATTGCATTTGTACAACTACTTCCTCTCGCAATACGTTGCACTAATAGCTTGGTTAGTTATGGTCAAGTATACAAACAAATCTTCAAATGGAACTGATTATGAGAGTATGTGTGGATTATATAAGTGATCCTTTAGCATTTCGAACGTTGATTTGCATTTTTTATCCATTTAAAGCTTATGTCCTTCTTCATTTGATCAAAGAACGGAATGCTTTATCGGTGGCCTTAGATATAAATCTACTCAAGGCTACCACTTTCCCATTCAAACTCAAAATTTACGTAACAACCCGTCTCGAAACAGGCCTAAATCCTCATCTAGAAAAGACCCATCGAAAATTAGACACATTCCAAAGCTGACTGTTAGCTGGCAATAAGAAAATTTAGAGCTATTTATTTATTCATTCAGAACTCATAGTGGGTGGAAAAAATATAATAGCATAAATAGTATCCATTTTATTTAAAATTTCAAATTTCAAATGTTCAAAACCATAACATAATGTTAACAATAACCGTTACATAATCATGTTCAAAAATACACTCTCATTTTCAAATGGATACATCAAAAAATAGCATAAATAGATAAATAGACTATTGCCATAAGCTCATCTCATCATCATCTCCATCTTGATCGTCGTGTCCTTCTTTTTTTGTGTTGTAATTTGGAGGGAGTCTGAATAACAATGTCCAGTGAATAGAAATCTCAAGCCTTTCTATATCCATACTTGGGCAGTATAATTTAAACAAGGATATGTATTTCACAGTTAAACTATAATTAAAACCATTTAATACTTCATACAAGGGAAAGAGGCGGGCCCTCAAACAGCCACTTAATACCTTCAATTCCCGAAGCAGGTTATTCGTATTATAATCAATACCCAATAACCATCGTTATTAATGTCTACCAACCCGAGAGATTGTACCTATTGAGGTACTATTTTGTCCCTTAACTCCTCGATTATGTATAAAACCATTAATTCACTAATTACTTTGTTGATTTTGAACTAGCGAAACTAAGTAACCGTAATTTTGCCGTGAGATGGCGATTATGCAGCTGAATACTAAACTTAATCGAGTAGCTGCACTTTGACTATTTGTTAAAGTGTTAGATCTATCCAACACTTAATTCAAGTATCAACAAAAAGGAATGTAGACCTGCAAATATCGAGGAAATAGCTTAAAATAGTAAAGGACATAGGATTTACGTAGTTCATGTTAGCCATAAAATCTACTTAAAGAGCAAAGGCATGAAAGAAGATAGGAAAAGTCTAGCTTCTACTGAAATGGGTTTCGATAAGGATCATAAATAAAGGCTCCAAAGTCATTGGGGAGGCTTCTGAAGGAGTCGTAAGCAGCAGGCACCATCATAGACGATAAACCATGTACAAGCCTTTGAAAAAGGTAAAAAAAAGGGAAGCGAAGCTATCTTTCCACCTCTTTAAGATCTTCCAACGTAGATGGATTAACAATCTTTCGAAGATAGTGAATGTTAATCTCCCATATGCACGCCAAACCTTTCGGAACTATAGGTTTCGCCTTTATAACAACCCTTTCAAAAGTATACACAAGCCTTTCGAAAAGGTCAAAACCAATGATATTAGAGGAAGGTTCTTCATTAATTAACAGACATGCATTCAGAAGCTACTCAATATCATTGAAAACATTGATACTTTAATATCTTCGAAGCCCCTACAAACAACCATTCGACAGAGTCAAAAGGCTCCCATCTGTACTTACGACGATTATAAGGCAACATGAAGAGAGAAACGTATTTGAAGACCTTCCGACAATGTCGAAGGAAATTCTGGAGAAAGCAGAGAAAGATAATACTATAGAGCCAACAAGGGCGAAAGGTTGATAGAAGACCCCTTTGACTTAGTTAAAAGATCTGGAGTAAGATAAGAAAAGCTCAGGGGTGAGTCAAAGGATTCGAAAGAGACGCCTTTTGATAGCGTCGAGCGCTGACGAGGCCTTTTGACCAAGTCGAAAGGCATGAGGCGGCATACAAAAAGAGGCCTTTCGACCAAGTTGAAGGCATAATCCTAGAAGAGGGGCCAACCTGCATTTATAAATAAGACCCAAGGGTCTAGTTTTGGGGACCGAATTTTTGGGAATCCTAAATTCATTTCTCTTACTCAAACATTTTAGCTGCAACAAAATCCTCTGTAAACCCTAAATCAATTTAGGGATAAAGATTCTATAATTGTAACTTATTTTGGATCATTAATAAAGAGGAGATAGCGGATTCATTAGGTTCGATGATGAGGGAGACCATTTTGATCATTAGCTAGACTAATGATCCATTACGCGTGATTCTATCTTATCCTTTTAACTTCTTTTTATTTAAGCAATGTATAGGATCGACTTGGATATCTACATTTGAAAAACATCACCATGGAAACCAATATTAGACAATTGGAGGAAGAACGGTGAAGGGGTTTTGACACTGATGAATCTAGAAATTTATGAATATCCAACCCAATCTATATAGAATAAATAAAGTGGTGCATGGGAAGTTACAAGTTGGAACTGATTTGAAGGGACGGAACTCCACTTGACTTGATCGAAAGGAGCATTCCAAAGGGGTTCCAGTTTATAATTAGCTAGCTATTGACTGAAGAGTAAATCCTTCAAAAGGGGGTTACCCCAGCTATCTTTGTAACCCTTTTGAAGGGGTTCCTCAATAAAGGATGCGAAACCAATTGAGTCGAGAGTAGCTATTTCACATCAATAAATCATGCATGCCTTTCGACATGGTCGAAAGGGCCAAAATGAACCTTTTGACGCGATCGAAAGGGATTGAAAGTCAAAACGAAATAGTTGCCTCTGACCCACTCAAAAGAAAGGTTTCGATCGAGATGCAACTTCATTTGACTGCATTTCTGAGCTAACTTTTTAAAGCCTTTCACTAAGTTAATCTAATCGAAAGGTAGGTTTCGAAGGAAGTAATCATCTCAAAAATCTTGCTTCGTTTGAACTCATATCATTGGGAATGTTGACAAGTTTTCTTGTTAGCAGTTTGAATTTTAAGGAATTCAACATCCATAGGGGAAAGTTTCTCTTTCTTCCTTTTGTCAATGGTTTAGTATAGAATTTTATAGTAGAAAGTACAATTGAACCTTCTTTAAAAGAAGAAGAATGTCAAAAAGTATAAAGTACTCCTCTTCATGTTGTAGTGCCTTTCCTATTTATAACCATGAAATGCATGCGTATTACTGGAATTTCTTTCTCGTCTTTATGCCTCGATTCTTGGATCTTGCCAGATGTAGGCTTGCCTATCTGACATGACTGGATTACTAACATGCCTTTGGTGGGAAGTTTGAATGGTGGTGGAGATTCCTAATATTTAAGCTGAAATAACCATAATTGTGGTGGGGGAATTCAAATTTGAACTGACCTTGCTCATGGTCCTCTAAGGAGATATTTGTTGTCACTTGTTGACCTCGATGTGTCTGTGCTGAAAGTCTATAGGATCATTTCAAGTAATGCAATTTATATATGTGTGTGTGTGAGATTGTATATTACTAACTATATTAAGCAGAGAATAATAATTAAATACAAATAAGGTCAATAATAAAAGCGAGCACACCAGATATTTTATACTGTTTCGAACCTCCCGTCCTACGCCCAGTCGCTAAGCTCCCCTTAAGAATTTCCTTTAGCTAACTAACACTCGCTTCCCCCGAAAGAATAGGCTAGTACAAAAGTATATCTCTGGCAACCTTGTGTTCCAAATAACATGGATTTTGGATGATAGTACAAATCTTCCTATGATCTCCTTTGAGTATGTAAATGCGAATGCTTTAAGTTGTAGGAAATGGTTTAACCAAAATTATATTTTGGTTATGATAGATTGAGAGTATGTAAGCAATGTATGCACAAGAGAGTAATAAGAAATGAAGATAGAATAGATTCAATTAATTCAATTCAAATTGATTTGTCGATAACAATCATTGTAGTGTTTATAGATTTAAAGAGAAGCAGATGAGAAAGTTGTTACTGTTAGATAAGGTCTACTCATTTTAATGGCTATACACTTTCGATGAAGTGTTGATTTCCATTTAGGTAATAGAGGTGTCTATTCAAATTTTGCAGTTATTCAAATGACAGATGTCTATAGGGAAACCTCAGACGTCTATGACTTTGGGAAATAATTTTCCGAGTATTGTCGTAGACATTTGTGGTTTTGGCTCAGACATCTATGGATTGTGAATTCAGTTTTTCAATCTATTTTAGTGCATATGAAATCGTGTGTTCATATATACTCAAAGAGACCGTATAATGTTTTATTTAAGACTCTTAACATACTAGAATAACCTAACTTAATCATAGCATGATCTATAGGTCTTTGTTTGTTTATGAGTCCCAATATCTTTGGGTATGCTGATCTCTCGTAGTATATACATGTAATCTTAATAAGATGTATAGTATATATGATTGTATAGTTGGTGTCGTTGAAACCATAGAATAGAGGTTCTAACATGTGCAAGCCAATGTGCGATGTTATGGTGTTGGTACATATGAAGAGGTACATTAGTGAATAATGCATGTTGCTCAAGTCGTATTGCCTTACTGATACTTTTTGTTGCCTTTGCTTATCGTGATAGTATATTGGGTCCGCACATGCTTGCGGCTATTTGTAATTTGAACTGGCTCTGCATAGAAGTATATACTAAGTGGCCCTGTATACAACCTCTATGAAGTGCTTTTGACTATATATAGAGTGGTCTAGGTTGTCCTCAGTATATGCTGATGCAGACCCGTTTCCATAGGTTGTACAGAACATGAGCCTTGGAAGTGCACTCGGCTAAGCTTAGTATATGCTTTCCTTAAGCTTTAGCGTGGTATGCCATAATTGACTTTGATTTTAGATGTAGCCGCTTCCACCTTGCCCCTATTTCTTAATACTTGCAGCATTTGTCTCTTATTATGGTCCTATTGGCTGCGGAGCTCGGGTCGAGTTAGATGTTGTGACTTCGAGTCGGTTCCTTTGTGTTTTCAAAGAAGTTCTCGATAAGAATGGGTGTAACACTTTCCCCCCTATGTCTACTATCATCATAAATGATGGTAGACTTGTTGTTTTAAGCACCTAGTCTTGCATCTCTTATTATTTCTGCCTGATTTTGTTCGAAGGTAAGAATCCAGTAAGAAGATATTATTTGAAGGGAGTCATTCAGTTGTTCTCCTCAGTTTGTTGAAATGAAGATTCTATCATGGATTGATCTTGGTTTTCTACCGTCTCTTACTTCTAAGTGCCTTGAACGAAGGCCCGATAAGCTCAGGTTAGGACCAATATTTGATTTGATTCCCTTGTACTTTGGTCTACTAAATGCCTAATTGGTACTTCCTTCATTTCATTAGTTGTTTTGGAACTAGATAGTTTTTCCAAAGAGTCGGCTAATGAATTGCTTTCATGAGGTATTTGTTCTATCTCAGATTGTTCAAACTGCTCTAGTAATTTCTTAGATAGTTCTACATATTTGGCTAGGGTTGGTTCCTTCGCATTGTAATTGACATGCACTTGATTCACAAATAACAGAGAATTATTATGAACTTTAATGTACATTACCTTCATTATATGGGCCATTCATAGGCCTGTGAGTAGAGCCTCATATTCTGCCACATTGTTGGTTGCTTTAAAAACAGCCGTACTGCCCCATGTAGCTTTTGCCCATTCGGTGTGATTAGTACATATCCAATCCCTTCTCTTTGTTCATTTGATACTCCATCTACGAATAGGTGCTAGAACTGTAGGGTGTTTGTTTCCGTTTATGAATGAGGTTCGGCTGGTAAGGTGCAATATGAATAAAGTCTACAATTGCTTGACCTTTAATCTCCTTCTTGAGGCAGTAAGTAATGTTGTACTAGCTTAAGTTCCATGGTCCACTCTAATAATAGGCGACCTAATGCCTCTGGCTTTTACAGTATCTGTCTGAGTGGTTCGTCTATGAGGAGTTTGATGGGATATGCCTGGAAATAAGGCCACAGCTTTCTCGCCGTAAGGAGCAAGTTCTACCCAAGCTTTTCAACAACTGAGTAATTTAGCTCTACCCCTAACAACCGCTTGCTCATGAAATAAATGGGCCTTTGCATCCCTTCATCTTCTTGTAGCACTGCAGCACCAATGGCTTGATTAGTTATAGGTAAGTAAATGTATAAGTTCTCACATGTTACCGATTTTGATAATATATGAGTATTGACCAGATGGTCCTTTAGGTTTTGGAATGCTGCCTCGTATTCCTTAGTCCACATGAAGTTTTGCCCCTTCTTCACTAGATAGAAAAATGGGATGCATTTGTCTATAGCTTTGGATATGAATCTGCTTAGGGTTACTACTCTACCATTGAGGCTCATCAAATCTTTTACCTTCCTTAGGATTCCCATCCCTCTTGTGGCATCTATTTTTCCAGGGTTTGTTTCAATGATATGTGAACTCACTATATGTATCCTAGGAACTTCCGTGACTGGATAGAGAAGGTACATTTTAGAGGATTTAGCTTCATTTGATATTGCGTTAGGACTGTAAAGGTGTGCTTCAAGTCCTTGACATGATCTGATGCTGCCACTCGATTTAGCTAACATGTCATTCACATATACTTCCAAAATTTTCTAATCTATTGAGCAAATATCGTATTAACTAACCTCTAATAGGTTATCCCCGCATTCTTGAGTCCGGATGATATGACTTTATAACAATATAACCCTTTGACGGTGTTAGCACCAAAATTGGTCACTAACACCTAAACACCGTTGAAAGCACCAATTCACAATCACAGATAACTAATAGAGTGTATGTAGAGAGTATAAATATGAAGAATAATAAAACTAAAAAGAAAGCAGTAATAACAGAGCATTTACAGTGGTTCGGCTGACTCTGGCCTATGTCCACTCTAGAAATTTTCTTTTTATTGATATTCGATCAATTACAGTTACAATCCGGAGTTTTTAAAGCAATAATGGCAGAGTAGCGTTAGTGGAGAGGATGAAGGGAAACAGATTGAGAATCTCCATTTCTGAAGACCCATCTACTGTATTTATTGGAAAAATCCGGGTTACTGGGCTTCATGAGTGATTCGAGCCCACCAAGATCATAGTCGAACCCAAATCCATCTTTACTACCGACCTCGAGCTATAATATGCTAATTCGATGTTGCCTTGGGATGACTCGAAGTAAATGTAAATATGACCTGGAGAAAACTCGCTTGTGGCCCGAAGTAACCTGTGCCAGAACTCAAAGTAAGAAACCTGCCGATCCCATAGCCGTGTTGCCAACCCAAAGTATTGAGCATGCCGACCCAGAGTTAATCTCTAAACATGCCGATCCAATCCATTTCCTCCAACACCGACCCCATCTTCAAAATATTTGCCAACCTAACCTCCTTTTACCGACCCGAAGAAACACTATAGCCGACCCAAAGCAGAAGCAGATGCCGACCTGAGTCCTCCTTCGGATGTCGATCCCATAACTTGCTGACCTGTAAATGGAATGCTGATCCCTCGACTCGAAGATACGAGTGTACAAACCCGAAGTGCTTGTACTCTCATCGATCCCATGAAGTGTCGATTCCATGAAGCAAAAACATGCTGATCTCTTGATTCCTCCTGACCTAGAGCTTTTATCATGCCGACTTGAATCCAAGGGGTTTCCAACCTGAAGTAACACTGGCCCTATGGAAAACTCACCGATCCCATGCTGACTCGAAGCGCACCCTATCCTGACCCGAAGCAGCTCTCTCAAAACCTAAAGCAAGCCCAAGTGTGACTCGAAGTAAACTCCAAACATCCCGAATCACCTCGACTTTTCTTGAAACTCATATTTCGAGTTCCCATCGACTATGCCGAATCCCGACTTCATAATCATATTTATCATCCATGATTGATCATCCATCCACCTAGTCGACTCGAACCTATCGTATTCCAGCCTCGCTAACCGGGCGATCGATTTAGCTAAAGGGGTGAATAGGGTGATACTATCAATTATAAAAATTAATTGCGGAAGCTTATAGAAAATAATTCAACACAGATCACAGAATAATAGCAGCATAGATAATAGCAGAATAATAAATGCAGAAACAGAACAACATAGAATTTACCCAGCTTCGGCAAAACCCTGCCGACGTGCTGCCCCAAGGTTTCTACTAGAAATTAAATAGTCACACGCTTACACACGTAAACTCGCGACACCCGCTATGGACTAACCTAACTCTACGCTCAAAACCCTGCCACAACTCAGCCACTGAGTTGCGAATTCTCAAACTACGCCACGTAGTTTGTGCCCTAGTCACACGACTAGAAATTTCAACAGTTTAAAAAGAAATTACAAATTAAAAACAATTTAAAAATTAAAACAACCCTAATTCTAAATTAAAAAGCCCTTATAATCTTAACAAAAAGCCGGTCCCTTTTATATTATTTGGCCCGTTCCTTTTTTGTTAATGGCGACTTTGTTCTCGTTCATTCCTCCTGATTAAAAATTAGGGCTTTGCTGCCTATAATAGATGCTCGATTGAATGACGATTTAGGTCCTTGCTTCGTTGATCAACTGTCTCTTTGAGTTGCTCACGGCAGCTTCTATTTGATCGAGTTCGATGTTTTGCTTCGATATGTAATTTATCCTTTTTGTGCTTTAATGATTTTCGTACTTAAACTCGACGATTTTTGTTACCAATGATGAATTGGTTTATATATGATTTGAATCCCTAGATTTTCGTTCGTCTGATAATTTCAATATTTAGCTTCGGCCATTCGATTTCGTTTGGATGTTGATGATTTCACTGACTTTTTCAATTTCGTATAAATTGATACTTGACACTCATGGTTTTTATTTATGACTTGGTCAATTTTCTTGGCCACCATGATTTCGACTTGTTCATCTTGAGTACGGTCAGTTGTTCACGGCTTCAAATTAATTTTGCTTGATGTTGTGCACGTAGTATCAAAAGGCAATGCATTTTCTACTTCTACCCAGTCATTTGAATTTATTTGACGATGTTGATTTCTTTTGTGACTTCGGCTCTGACTTGTTTAATTTGAAATTCCTGATGATGTTGTATTCATTGTAGTGGCTTTGTTGTATCATGCTTTAATTTGTATAATCTCCACTATCTTTGCAACCAGTTCTTTTAGATCTAAACCAATATTATTGTGGAATGAGATAAACTGTTGAAATGTATTTGAATCAATGTTTGGGTATCCTTTGCAAGCCATTGCGGTATAGACCATTCTTCCTCCGGCCATAGCTGATGTCACCTGCAATTCATTAGTCTTGTTCACTTGATGGTTGCTGTGCACTGGTCTATTTGTTATCACTTCAGTCTTGTCCATTTTGAGGCAGTTTGGATATTTGTTGTATATATGAGTTGCTTCATGCTTTATTGTGACCTGTAGCATGCATTGTCACTCTGGTTATTGTAGTTTGTTTATTCAAGTCATATGTGTGTGTTCATGAATGTTTGCATCGACTTTTTTTGCTTGGTGGTCTTGTGGCACTGCTTACTGTCATGTTGAACTGAGTTTGATCATTGTTGCCGTGCCTTGCTGTGTTACCTTATCTTTGGTGCACATGCTTGCTTCCCTGACCTGTTTCAGTGTAACCTTCATACTTTATTGTTGTTGTTGCTTTTTCTTTGTTCGGTCTGTAGTCCTTCATCATGTATCATTAGCTTGTCCTTGTATTGCTGTTAGCTTTATGTTTGGTTTCGTCTTGAACCGAGTACTTGCTGCATTTTCAAACACTTTGATTGCCTTTGTGGTCTGGTTTCTTTATGTTGTTGTACTTGTATTGTTTGGATCTGCTCTACTAGTTGCAGTGCATGATTCATGTATACACATTTTGTAGCTGGACTTGATCTTGTTTCAGCTGCCATCATGTACATGCCGAGTCTTGTGACATTGTCTGATATGCATTTGAATTTGTTTTTCGAATTACACTTGAGTTGAATCCAGCTTGTAGCTCGGATTTGACCTTGTGCTGAAAGTTATGACATTATATTATTGCACTTGAGTTGAATCCGATAATTTGGGTTTGACTTGTGCTCACCTGTCCCTGTAAATCAAACAAGTGTATGTTTCGGTGCTCACTTGTGTATGTCACAAGTTGTTCGTGCATGATGGATTCAAAATTAAATGATGACGAATAACCCAAATAACCGAGGCAAATATTATTTTCAAAATCACATTTTATTTTATACTGCAAAAAAATTTCCTTTTCAATTTTACTGCGTCAATATTTATTTTTGCAGATTGCTCAAATGCTGGATTCAATTTGGAATGAAGTTGAAGATAAAATACGAGTTGAGTGAATGAGTGATATGTAGTGAGGACATTTGTAAATGAAAGATTGTGATGTAATTGAATTTATATTGTAATCAAAATTGTGTATGTATAGTGAGAGCTCGAATTTGTACTATTCAAAATTGTAATAAATATTTGTTTGAATAAAACAAATCTGTTTGAATTCAAATTCTGTGTTATTTATTTTTATTCAGCAAATATTTATTTAATCTATGAAAAATAAAATAGCACATTAACAAATACATTTAAACGAATATATGTATGTATATATATGTTTGTTATCATCAAACAAAAATCATATAATCACATATTCAACAATCTCCCCCTTTTGATGATAACAAACATATATTTAAGATTTTGAACATGTTAAATGTATTTGATCATTGATATACTCTAATTGCTCCCCCTATTTAAGTGCTTCCTCTCTACACAAAGCTCCTCCTACATATATTCATATAGATAAAGATATTAAAATGAGCCTAGATGCAAATGGAAAATATTTGACATTTGCTTGATTTTATTTGACAAAATCTTAACTTTTCTCTCCCCCTTTTGTTATCAGCAAAAGAGTAACAGTGTTAGAGAAAATAGAGATAAAGTGATCGATATTAATCCAACATTAAAACTCAATTGAATATAAATATTAAATTTCAATAAAAAAATCAAACAAAAATCATAAATACTTTGTTAGGCGCATATTCCACTTTTAGAATGATGATGTCATCATATAAAACCATACAGTTTTGTCTATTTGTGGTATATTTATATCAGGAATTTGAATATCTGCTAACCATGCATAAGCGTTAGGACTTTTAAATGAGATTAGTGGTATTCCAATTTTATTTTAAAAAATGAAATCAAGTATCTTCTAACCACGCATAACCGTGAGGACTTTTAAATGGGATTAGAATCAACTTGTTTATTTTAAAAATCAATTTTGATATGCGTTCCATACATGCATAACCGTGAGGACTTTTAAATGAACATGGAAGCATATAACAAATTCCAAGTAATTCACCCACGCATAACCGTGAGGACTTTTAAATGAGAGTGAATACTTTGGTATTTGTTTATTATTATTTTATTATTTTTATTATTTTTAAAAAAAATGAAAAATGAAAAACGAATGATTCCTGTTTAAAGTACCACATATCAACAAACTATATAGAATTTTGATGAGTGATGGTCGTTAGAAATATGATAGAAATAGAGATGGTCATGGAATTTTTACCAACAAAAAGTTTTATAACTCTTGTTTAAATTTCTAAAGAAATTTATGAATTATATCGTCTCGAGTTATAATGTATGATTAATATTAACACTCATCACTTTTTCAATCACTATTCATCTTTTCAAAAGGGAGTAAGATTAGTCAATGTAATCATTTAAAATCAAATTCAAAAATAATTATAAAATCAATTTTTCAAAAAATGACCAATCTGAAAACAAGGTCAAAAATGATTTTCTCGAAGGGGTTATATGAGATAAATTTTTTCTATTTGAAAATCATTTGAAATGAAAAATATGCAGATATTTTCTTTGAAAAACGATGCAGTTACTAAATGTCTCAGCAAATCACGTTTCACTAGTAATTTTTCTATCAACTAGATTACCAGTGTAATCTGCATCTGAATTTCTTTTTCACTCAAAAATATCACTAATTGAATTTGATAGACCATGAAATGTGCACCAAAAATTTCAAACTCAATTTTAATAGTATTTTAAATGACATCTGCTTGAATTTGAATTGAAGCCGTGTAAATAATCAGAAACTGTGAATATAGAGTTAGCCGTATTATAACCAAATGTATTATCATCCAACAAAACACTATTTTTAATCCAAACTAATATATATGAAGTAGTTCAAAGAATCTAGAGATTTTTATAGTGTTTTTGGCATAAGAATATAATTGGCCAACAATTTTAAGTAAGTCAGAATCAAAATCATCATTATTTAATGGGGCACTTCCAGCTGTAGCGAGCAGGCATGCCAATCCAACCGAAATGGTTGTAGTATTGTTAATACCAAAGATCAGTTTAGGGCCAGGTTTCAAGATTTTAGATGGTAATTTCATTTGATCATAGGCAGATTTGAAATGACATTTACTGAACTACCTGAATTAACAAAGACTTTCTTCATGGTACAGTTTGAATCTTAACCATAATGATAAGCTGGTCTTCATGTAGGAATACAACTCTTGCCACATCAGCTGCCATGAAGGTTATTTCTGGTGCAAACTTCTTTTGATATGGAATATTGCCCTATGGGCTTTAGCTTCTTGCACATATCTCTTATATACCATTTTTCTTGCACCAACAAGGTGTTCTCATCCATGTATTGAAGCTACTAGGGTTAAAGGGTTGCTAGCTTGGTGTTCATTTGGATCTAGCGTCAGATTGCCAATCCTACTTCCCTCATTCTCCTTCTAGAAGTTGCCCGGATATCCCTTCTCGATTAACCTTTCTATTTCCTTCTTTAAATGTCAACATTTATCAGTATGGTGACCATTTGCTTTGTGGAAGTAGCAGTGTGCTGCATCTTTATTTAATTATGCTTTCTTTCCTTTATTTGGTAGGTTATAAGATAGCTCATCTTTGGTTGTCTCATAAATCTACCCGAGAAAATGAGTGAGGGGGATCTTTTTTGTGAGGTTTAGCTCTTTGTGTCGCTTTGCGGGTGGGTGATACCCTTCTGCCCCCTTTTCCTTTCATAGCTTGGGGTGGGAACCCCATGAGATTGAGATATAGACATGGCCTCCTCCATCCTGGTATACCCTACCGTCCTCTCATAAAAGGCCTTCATGCTATGGCAATATTTCTTGCTACTTTTGTCCCACATTGTGGTTCCTTTCCTGATTCTAGTATGTGCCATCATTAATAACACTTCTTCAATTGCTGCTCCAACCCAAAGAGCCTTCGCCTTGAAGCGCTTAATGAAACTACATACACTTTCATTCTCCCCTTGCTTCAAATAGGACATGGTATGGACATCTGGGGTGGTGTCCTTTCTCGAATTGAACTGCCTTAAGAAATTAGCAGACAATAGCCTCCAGAATCCGACTTCTCTCGATCTGTAGCTTCTTAACCACCATGATGCCGCATCGGATAAGTATACCAGGAACAGTTTGCATCTAGCCATCCTCCCAACTTTTAGGATATCCATAAAGTATTCGAAGGTGCTCAGGTGATCCTTAGGGTTGACAGTTCCGTCGAACTTATCTATTGTAGGTGCTTTGAAATTATCAAGAAGATCGGCCTCGATGCTAATTTCACTAGAAGGAGTGCAAATTCCTTCCTCTAACTTTTCTTTGGTACATTGCTGACAGATCTTTTCTAGTCGTTCTACTTGAGTTCTGAGTTGTTAGATCTCGTATTTTCTTGGGTCAACCGGGGATGAGTTTCCATCAAACATGGCGTCTTTGTTATTTTCAGTAGATTGGGTTGATTTTTTTAACAGTAGACAGTTACATTGGTTGGCTTGTATTAGATCTTGGGATTAGCTTGGATCTTGCTTTTTAATTATTTGTCAATTCATAATCCAGCATCACCGTTCCTATTAATGGGAGTGTCGTTTTCGTTCCCCTGCTGAATAATTAGCGCAACTATAGAGCGGTGGTAGTGAGCTGTGGAGTGGGAGGTGAAGATGCTCTATGAATAACATGTTGGGTCATTATTTTCTCTGATCCCTCCGTGTGTCTGTGTATTTGGTTTAAGAAGGATTGGAATGCGGCCAGGATGGTATCTATGAGGGCCTCGGTTGAAGCTCATGCCTCATCCTGGGTTTTTGAGAGTATAAATGGTTTAGGATAGTTTTTGATACTAGATGTTCAGCTTCTTGGATTGGGATAACAAGTGAATCGGTAGGATTCATAGTTCGTGATATACTATTTTACCAGATGTGGAAAAATAAACAGAAGTACGAAGGTCCGAGTCCTCCTCCTAGCGCCAAAAGATGTTGAGGTACTATTTCGTCCATCATCTCCTCGATTACGTATAAAACTGTTAATTCACTAATTACTTTGTTGATTTTGAACTAGCAAAACTAAGTGGCCTTAATTTTTCCATGAGATGGCGATTTGTGCTGCTGAACACTTAACACAATCAAGTAGTTGGACTTTAACTGTTCGTTAAAGTGCCATATCTATCCAATACTTGAATAAAGTGCAAGCAAAAGGAATGCAGTACTACAAATAATAAGGAAATAACATAAAATAATAAAGGACACGGGATTTATATGTCGGATTTTAAGATATCCTACATTCATAAAGAATGGTTTCTCTTTCTTCCTTTATCAGTGGTTTTGGTATAGAATTTCATGGAAGAAGTACAATTAAATCTACAAGGTTTTTCTTTAAAATAAGAAGAATGTCAGAAAAAGGGAAAAAATCCCCTTCATGCTACAATGCCTCCATTTATAATCATGAAATGCACATGGGTTACTGGAATTTCATTCTTGCTATTGTGCCTCAACCCATGGATCTTACCAGGTATCATTTATCTGTCATTTTTATCTGACGTGACTGGATTACTAATGTGTCTTTGCAGGGAAGTTTGAATGGAGGCAGATATTCTTAAAATTTGAGCGAAAATATTCGAAATTGGGGCAGAAGATATTTGTTGTCACTTATTGACCTCGATGTGTCAATGTTGGTCAATGTGCGATGTTATGGTGTTGGTGCATGTGAAGAGGTGCAGTGGTCAATACTGCATGTTGCTCAGGTCATGTTGCCCTACTGATACTTTTGTTGTCTTTGCTTATCTTAATAGTATATCGGGTCTGAACATGCTTGCGGATATTTGTAATTTGAACTTCATGTATGGCTCTGCATTGAAGTATATACTGAGTGGCCTTGTATACAGTCTTTGTGAAGTTATTTAGACTATGTGTAAAGTGGTCAAGGTTTTCCCTAATATATGCTGATGCACACCTCTTTCGAAAGGTTGGATAGAACATGAGCCTTGGAGGCGTGCTCGGCTTAGCTTGGTATGTGCTATCCTTATGCTTCGGTGTGGTCTTCCATACTTGACTTTGATTTTAGATGTAGCCGATTTTGACTTGCCCATGTTTCTTAATACTTTTAGCATTTTTCTCTTACTGTGGTTCCATTGGCTGCTGAGCTCCGGTCGGGTTAGATGTTGTGACTTCGAGTCGGTTCCCTTATGTCTTCAAAGCAGTTCTTGGTAAGAATGGATGTAATGGTACCTAAGCCACTTAATACATTTTAATGGAAAATAGGTAGACTCTAACCATTTTAGACCTTTATTGAGGTAGGCCCCATTATTTAATACATATTCTCAAGGTGGGCCCCTTGCAGGTACTTATCTAGTCAACATTGCAATATATGTGTAAACTAGCCTAAATAACATACAATTATAACGTATTAATGACTTAGTTAATTAGGTTAATAGTTACCATTTGAATCCCCCTTAGGGAAGTAATTATTTGTAAGGGAAAAATAAGAAGGATTTCTTATAAGGCCTAAATAATGAATATGGTGAGATGTGTGATAATATACTTAAAGAGAGTTATGAAATATAACTAAGTTATAGGGATGCGATGTCACTCAAAAGAACACAAAAGTCTGTCCTACTAATCTTGCTACCAGCAGTTTGACTTTGAGGCAGATGTGAGACATCATGTATAATAAGTAACCACGAGTGATGTGAGGTTAGTCTAAATTCTTTAAGCTAAACCTGTCTAGCTAATCTGGCTACCAGCTCCTAAAAAATAGTCGGGCTAATGTTAAACACATCTACATGGTACGCATTATAATACGAAGGAGTTGCTTTGGGGAGTGAAGGTATTAATTGATTTTTTGAGGGCCAATCTTTTTACCTTAGATGGAGTATTAAATGATCGGGATTGGGTTTGGGCACGATAGAGGATATCTCAAAAAGGTCTACTTCAATGGAAGTAGTAAGTGTCTGAAGAGATTCACACACACACACACACACACACACACACATGCATTTATTAATTTCTATGTGTGTGGAGGTAATGTTCTAAACTAATGTTTAAATGTCAAATATTCCAAAATAATACAAGTCTCATTTACATAGTAAGATATATACCATGAATCCAATATTTCAAAATCAAATCAATGGACTTGTATATAGAATCCAAATCCAACTTATTTCATATTAAAAAAGTAGAGTAAATCAATAGTAGAAACTTACAATTTAATTAAATTTATGCTCTATTAAACTTGTTTTACATGAAATTAGACAAAGGGATTTCTATTTAATTTGTAGAAATAGGCGGTGCAAACTACGAATAAGAATTCGTACCTTACACATCATTTCTTAATCAAATCTCTTAATTAGATCCAAAGAAAAAGAATAAGAAGTAGAATACATGGTAAAACAAATAAATTGAAAACTTTACACAAACTCCATTATTTTAACATAAAACGATTAAGATTCCAACCTAAAGATTGGCATTTCGCTTTGGGGGAATTTGATGATTTTTAATGTGAGGTTTTACTACAAATATGCATGTCGAACATCTAAGAAAAAAGGGTTGTCGAACCTCTACAATAAAAAGAATTTCAAACTTCTAGTAGTTAACTAACTGTGAAGAGGTGTTGAGTCCCTAGAGGGTAATGAGTCTCTACAACAATAAGTGCTATCAAGCGTTTAACAAGTAACAGATGATATCAAACACCAATATTGAAGAAAGGTATCGAATGCCTAACAACAAGAAGGTATCTAATTTTTGAAAGGTGATGGAGATATCTAGCCGGTAAATACTTATAGTTATCAAGCTGCAACAAACCTAGAACAACAAGGGGTATCCAGGTTCTAAAACATAAAGGTTATTGATCCTAAAGATAACTGGGATGACAAAGACATAGGAAGGGATATCAAACCTCTACAGCATAGAGTTTTGTAGAGTATGTAACAAAGGATGGATGTCGAGCTACAGGAAGATGTCGAGTATCTAATCATAGGGGGAGGATATCGAGTTTTTATGGAAAACAAACCTTTGATAAAGCAACTGTTATCAAGCCTTTACAATAGTAATTATTGTAGATTGTTTGTAAACAAGTGGTATGAGTTTCTCAGGGATAACGAATTCTAAAGGAGTAACGACTTCAACAGTAGCAAGTAGTTTTGATCTTTTACAAGTGGCAAGGGATACCAAAACTTTAAAGATGTAAAAGATATTAAGTTTCTGCAAGGGAGATTATGTTATCGAACTAATGTGAGCAAAAGATGTCGAATCTCAACAACGGGATGTCGAGATTTCATCAAGATGGTGCTATCAAAGCCCTTGAATTCAAAGTCGTGCCACATGTCAATCATCCCGCATGCTTGACATCCCTATAAATAGGCCCACATCGACACTTAGAGAGGGGAGAATCATTCTTTCCTTATTTCTTTCCTTTATCAAGTTGTAAACCCTAAATTGATTTAGGGACTTTTAGAGCCAATTGTAGCACTTGAACTTTTTGCATATAAGGCATTAGACATTTAACCTTGCATAGCATATTTCTTTGGAGGGTTGTTACTCTTGAACTTTTACACATAAGGATTTGGTCAATTAACTTTACATAGCATACTTCTCTCGAATATGTATACTCAACTATTATTGAACTATGAAATGAGCCATAAGCCGCGCATCTGCTAGTGAGCTTGAATCAACTAGTTCGCTGTGAACCATGAAAGAAATCCATACCCATGGACATGCATATGACTTATGACTAATCTATGGATGTGAATTTGAACTTTTGACATGCATATGATGTGCGACTTATCTTCGGACTTAGACTTGAGGTTGGACTTCAATATTCCCCTGAGTTTGCATAAGGCCACTTATGCCCTTATTCCAAACAACCTTAGTCTACCTTTCATATTTGGTTAGAGAAGAAATTTGCTAACATTTTGGCACTAGAAGAAGGTCTTGAACCTCCAACTCCTTGCATTTCCCTATAGAGGACCTTTTGTATCCAGCATATCCCTACAGAGGACTTCCCGTATCCGACATATTCCTATTGAGGACTTTCCATATCATGCATAACCTATTAAACAGCATAATGACAATCTCCAATCTAGGATCCTTTGAGTCTCACTTTAACAATTTAGCTTATCAAGTCACTCATAACCCTCAATTCTATATAAGTAACAATTATTGGTGTTAAGAAATTTGGCACAAAAACTTTAGCAGAAAGAGGTGAGTGATTCCTTATGATCTGGATAACTGATAAATAAATCCATTCCATATGGGATCTACCCCGATCTTTGCTTATTATCGTACTTTGGGAAATGAGACAAAGAAAAGGAATGGCTCGTTCTCAAAAATAAGAAAAACTATATAGCTCCAAGCTAAAGGAACTATCTTTGAAAATGAAATAATAGAGGGTTTCAATGAATTTGCCCAAAAGTGGAAGGGAGTAATCGATTGCTCTCTCACACCAATTAGAACTCAAGAATTTTTAAAGAGAAAACTTATCGTTAGAGCTAATGGCTTATCCACTGTAACAAAAAGCCAAATAGGGACTAAGGACACAATCCTCTAAGAATTCCGTTCTACTAGAACCGTTTCCTTACCATCTCCTATGAAAACATATATATCCTAACTAAAGAGAGGTTTGACTATGACCTTTAAAGAAGAAGTGACAATGAAATGAAAGAAATCTCAGGGACACTTATTGCTCATATCACCGAACGAATGGACACGAAACCCATTAGAATCGAGCCCTA
Organism: Allium cepa; assembly: GCA_030765085.1. NCBI lineage: Eukaryota > Viridiplantae > Streptophyta > Magnoliopsida > Asparagales > Amaryllidaceae > Allium > Allium cepa. Next base: position 947,330,958 of record CM060934.1, on the reverse strand, counting down.
AAAAAAGATGATAGAGAATTTTTTAGGAAAATGAGATCTCCAAGAGTTTGTTAATAAGATTTGAGCAAAAGACAATGTAACTACAAATATCAAGTGCTTAAAAAGAGAAATGCTTCATGAAAGGATTTATAAATTAAAGGAAAAGCCTTTGATCTCTCCATAAGGGCCTTGACAAAGCATCTCCTAGAGGGAGGTCGGAGTAAGCCTTTGTTCCCTCCTATAAGGCCTGGCCAGAGCATCGCAAGCCTTCGGTCCCGCCTACACGGCCCGAGCGAAGCACCTCCTAGAGGAAGGCTGAAGTAAGCCTCTAGTCCCGCCTATAAGGCTTGGCCAAAGCACTGCAACCCTTCGGTCCCGCCTACATGACCTGCCAAGAGCACCTTCTAAAGGGAAGATGTAGTGAGCCTTTGATCCCGCCTAAGATGTCCCGGTCAAAGCACCAACCAACCTTTGGTTCTACCTATAAGGCCTGACCGGAGTGCCACCTTGAGGGAGGATGGGTAAGACTTTGTTTCTACCTAAGTTAGCTAGTCAAACACCCCAACCATCCTAAATCCTTACCTAAATGGTAAGGAGAGACAAAAGAAATCAACCAACGCCTAAATCCTTGCCTAAAAGGTAAGCAGGGGAAAAAGAAATCAATCAGAGCCTAAATCCTAACCTAAGAGGTATAGAAGGGGCAAAAGAAATCATCCAGGAAAATCTAATTCCATCACAGAGATGAGCCAAAGCAATCTTCTCGAGGAAGAACAGTCATACATGAATCAGTCTTGCACCAAGACAAAGTTAAAGTAACCTTCAATGGAAAGAACAAGTAACTTTTCAAGCTCATATAATCTCGGATGATAAAGAAAAGTCATCGAATAGGCATCTAAGAAACTAAAATTAGGGAAAGAAGTTCTAAAGCTAGCCAGAGTAATTATATTTTAAGCAATAAAAATTCGCAAATGAAATCATTCAGCCTAGAAAGATAAGAAGGCAAATTGATCTGAATTTTTACTGAATTTGAAAGAAAGGGATTTAAAGAGAATTGAGAGCTGAAAAGGCATGTCTAAAAACATTCTTCAAGGAAGCATATGGCAAAAAAAAATTAAAGTCCATAAATCATATTGAACAAAATTAAGGATCTGAAGAGATTCACAAATCTCAAACCGCTCAATGAGTTCCAATGTTAAACAAGAATAAGGAAGAAAATACAGGGTTTATTCAAAATACCAATTACTCAGGTATAAGTTTACTTACCAATTTACATACAAAAATCTACAAATATCAAGAAAAGCCATTCAAGTCTTGCTGAGGAGGAGGATGAGGGAATGGAGGATGTTGATATACTTTTTCTTTCTCCTTCCTCTCAACCTCAAGAATACATGGATGACTTTCGCTTAAAGCAGGGGCATCTCTAAATAAATGAGGAAGGTCTCTCCAATATTATTGAAATGGGCAGCACACCCATATAAAAAGAAGTATTGATAACATATGTATCTCGCTTTTGCTGCTTTACAACCTTTGGTCCATTTCTAGTCCTAAGAAGGAATGGTCGATTTTTAAGCCGAAAGAAACTATTACTTCAAGCAAATAATCAACAAGGGAAGCCAATCAAGAATTTTCAGGCAACGCTACCTTGGTTATTTTCAATTAAGACTCAAGGTCTTTCAATTCTTCCTTCAAGACTTCAACGTCGGTAATATGGCGTATCACCACATCTAGTAGTTCTTTAAGCTTCTTCTCCTCCTTCAGATGATATTCTTATCATCAGTAGAGCCAATCTAAATTTTTAATGTGCGATCGAGTATTTTATTTTCCCTTTAAAAGTTTTGACCTTGCTCTGTAATTTTTTTAACCTTCTACTTAAGAGCATATTTCTTGCATCCTAGCTCCTCAACCTGACTTCGATACTTATTGAGACATTTTGAAACTTGTTCATCCTACTTTCCTTTCAAAAACTGGGTGCATTCATATTTGTACTCTCGGCACCACTAGGAATTTCTCCATCATCCAAACCTGGAGGCAAGTTTCTCAAGGAAGAAAATTTCTTTTCAGTGGTTGAAGATTGAGACCTAGTTGTCCTTATAGAGGTATAGTGGGAAGGCTAATTTTGCCTCCACTTGTAATAAGCTCTAGAGATTGGCATGATACTTAAGTTTTAATAAGTCAACTTCAGGGTCCTCAATTTTTTGAAATAATCAAGCATTTCTACATCAACCTCAATCCTTTGGTCTGGGGTCCAGATCGACCAATTGTATATATGCTCTCTTTCAGCTCCGTAATCTCCTTGTCTTTTTCTTTGATTCTCTCCACTAAATTCGAGGTTATTTCATCCATACCACTTAATGTTGACTTTAACTTGTAGTATTTATTATACCACTTACGTGCTTCTGAGTTGTTGGGAAATGGCATAACTGATGCATCTTGAGAAGAGTTCTTCCCGGTATCTAACGCCAATCTGGTTTTGAGTTTATCCAATCGAGAGTGGAGTAGAGAATGCAAGCATTAATTGACTTTCTATTAAATATAAATAAAATAAGAAGAAATTAATAGATGGAAAATGTACTCTTTTATTAATAATAACATTATTCACAAGCATAAAAAGGTTTGAATTATATTAAAAATTCAAGTTTTATACATTTAATTCTTAAAGTTTAGAAATGGAATTTTGAGCCATTTTAATTGAACTCACGGACATAGGGAGCGTACAGTCGGAGAGAGCGTTAAATCTGTAAGGAGTACTCATTGGGGGAACCGATGATAATCCTATCTCCTGGTAAAGGGGCTAGTTTCTTCATATAACAATTTAGCATGGTTGGATCATATATCCTTAAGTAAATATCTTTTTTCCATCGCCTAGAAGTCAAAATAAAAGTGGAGGAGTTGTGTAAACTTCTTTAAGGTCCCTAAGAAAGCAGTATTTTGCTAATCGGGAGGTTTTGAGAAATAATGTTTTCTCCTTAAAATCTCTTTTTAGCTTAACAAATTTACTTAAGTGTTCTCTTAAAATAGGAATGCCTAATGGTTCCTTAACATGTGTATTTTAAGAAAAACAAACTAAGCCGTAAAGAAATAAGAATGTTGAAATTTACAAAATTAGCTGAATCACATAATACAACCACAAAATCACTTAGGTTCATACAATATGGGCCATTTGTAAAATTCAAAAATGAATCTCTCATTGTTGAACTTAACATTCTCTGGAGAAAGAGTGTTGGGGGAAAGTGGAAAGGTCACAATATTAGGAAGATTTCACCATTGCCCACGATGAGGATCGGTCTCATGATCATACAAATACCTACTATGAAGACGCCTAAGTAAACCCTCACTCTCCTTCCATAAGAACAAAAAATCTATAAAAAAATTCATAGTATAGATTTTAAAGAGGAATTCCTCTAAAATGTCCTTATCTTCAATAGGCATCCAAAAGAGTGTGGTTAACTTCGGTTCTCCTTTAAAACTCTTTCTCGATGAAGGCAGAATCTTTTTAAGAGCTGGGCTACCCATTTTTCTTTAAAGTCTATTAATCGTTTGGTATAAATGAGAAAATGCTTATACTTTTCAGATAAACTATCGTGATCTTTAATTAGTTTCTTAATTTACCAATTTAATCGCAGCACATTTTTCTCACATTTGTCATGCAAAATCTCAAAGTGATATTTGTTTCTTTTCTTGAACTAAAATAGTAAACTTATTAACTAAAGCTAACATATAATTGTAAGCATTTAAAGAGGATCAACTTTATACCTATACCACGAGAGCTTGTAAGTCAAAGGCCGGAAATTTTTCTTTACCATGATGGCCAAGGCATGGATATCCTTTGATGAAATGTCTCCCTAAGGAGCATTCTGGAACTCAGAAAGGCCAGGAAAGTCCATATCATGAGCAGGTAGGCTCAAGACATGGCCACTTGACCCATTACTGCCACTTCCTAGTTTCTTAGGGTCTTTGTTACCATAACCCCCATTCTTCCCAAAAGTTTATCATCGTTGTCGTCCTCTCCATCGCCATCATTGTCATCTTTATCACCGTTCCCTCTATTATCATCATCCCAGTCTTCATCGGGCAAAGGATCATCAAAAGATAGTGTAACGACCCATAAATTTATCACTTTGGAAAATATATATAATTCTAAGCCATTTAAATATAAGATTTTATACAAAAATTATAATGTTTTGAATAATTATAATTGATGGTAAACTTGTTTTAAAAAATTATATTAACAAATATAGGCATTTGGAATTTTCGTCAAAAAAGCAACGAAAATCAGTTTTCGGTAAAATTAAAATTTTCTCAATATTAGAGGATGTGAGATTAGATACGTACACTTGTTTCTCCATCTAATCAAAAATATGTAACAAAATTATTTATTTCATTTTTGGAAATAAAATGTCTTATGACATCATCAATGATATCATTATTTTAAATTATTGATTTTTGAAACTAAATTAAATTTAAATGATTTAATAATTGTTTTAAAATCAAATGAGACCCTTTTAATTATTAAATAATAGTAGAAATTCCATTTTCAAACTTTGCATATATATAACAAAGAAGTAAATATATGAATGGAATTCGAATCTCGGATTCACCATGGTTTGATGAATAAAAGTTGTATCGAAACTTTCAACTTTATTTGTCAAAAATAAACATTAAAGCACCCATACACATGCACATTAACACACATACATTTACATATATATTTACCATTAATATTTGCTAAATTACTTAAGGTAAATATATAAAAAAAATCTAGATATTTTCTATGCAATATAAAAAAAACTCATTATTACTTACAAGCACATGGGGTGGTACATGGGAGGAGTGTGGTTTGACCGTGTAGGGGGTTGTGGGTGTAGCACACGGGTTATGGGAATGGTGATAATGATGTTGTAGATATTTTGCTAAAAAAGAGGATAACTACATGTCCATATCCTCGCATTTCCTTACACCAAAATTCTTAAGTTCTTCTCCTTCTTCATAAGACCATTAATCGATTCCATAACTTCATAAATTATTCTATAGTCGTACCAAAGCTCTGCTGGGAAATACACTTTCATGTAGAAATATATATCACCTTAATCTGAAATCACGGTGAGAAATCATCTCATCTTCTTTCTCCTTGCTTGGCCGAGCTCATCAAGAGCCACCACCGCCACCTTACCACCCTCTCAAGTACAAGTCCAAGCATACCCAAGGATCTCGAGGCAGGAATTCATAAGCTTTCGTATGGAAATAGCCAAGCTATAGTCGATTTCGTAGCACTAAAAGTTAGATCGGGAAAAGCTTATATGTAAGAAGCTCTACTATTTTGTTTTATAAATCATGTGATGATATGATATGCTTATCATTAGTTTTTTCTATGTTTGGCCATCATGTTTTGGATACGGTAATATGTTTGCTTAGTTATGGAAATAATTCGCGGTAAAAACACGTCGAATTTACACAAAGAAAATACTTTCTCTTATGAATTATAAAAGTGTTACGGCATAGTTAAACCTCTTTAAACATGGATAAAAATGGTTTATAAATGTTTTATAAACATTGAAACTCATTTCAAAAAAGTTTTGAAAAGATACGAAATTAGAGTCAAAATAGGCGCGTTACGTAATGGTGGTTTGCGATTTCGCGTCACAAAAGTTAAATCAACGCATAGAGTGGAATATAGCTCAGAATTATTTGAAATAAGAATTTTTCGGAATCTCATAACTATAGTTTCAAAATGAATGAAAAAAAATCAAGATTTCATTTTGTTAAATTTAATATATGTCCAAATCAAGTTTTTAAAATCATCATGGTTTGGCAGTTCATAAAATATGGATTTCAACTGTTAAAAATAGATATTTTTGAACCTTTAAAAATATGAGATAAATTCTAAAAATATGTTGAAATATTTCAAAATAGTATTAAATGGAAAAATTGGACATACAAAAGGTTTAAATGTGATTTATGATACAAAGCCCTTAAAAGCACTATTCATTCGCAATTTAACAAAAGAAAATGGAAATTTCTATAATAAGATTTAAACTTGGGTTTTCTTCCTAAATATAATATAAATTTTATTCAAATAAGAAATCAAGTATTTTTAAAGAGTTTAGAGTTGATCAAATATCTTAACCGCCTTATGGGTGATGGAGAGATAATCTCCAGGCTTGGTTTTGGAAAACCAATTTCTTGCTCTCCCTAGCTATCCGGCCTGGCCGGACGGAGGGGGTAGTTAATTTGATTTACTCAGACCACATCTTCCTAAGACAAAGTTAAAAGAAATTCAAAGGTTAAACCAAATTTTAAAAATAAGATTTTGATAATACAGGAAACATTCTAGTTAAACTCTGCATTACAATCCGAGGAGGGAACTCATATTATCTGTGTGAATTTCAAAGGTGATTTCACCATTATTCGACAAATAGTATGAGTTAAATTCGGAAATTAGTATTGAATATAATCAGTATAATTTCTATGGATCCCTTTTTACTCAAAACTAACTGGTTTGGTTTTACAGTCTTAAATAACATTGTTTTGACCTATTAAAAGATATGTTTTGGAAACATGGAACTTCTATTAAAATTTAAATTATACTAATAGAATAAGGAAATAGTTTCCTATGTAAATAAAGAGAAATGATTTGGTATTTTCGAAGTTAAAAGGAGGTTTAATAATTCCATATATATACTGCAAAAGAAATGATTTAGAGATATATATCTCTAAAAGATATTTTATAAAATAACGTTTACTAATCACCCACTTACTTGACATCTATATATCGATAATTAATTTAGAGAGACTGGTATTGAATTTGGGTGATTCCTATCCAAAAACCACTTCAAACCAATATACGCGTTTGAAAGTGAAGACATATTGAAAACAATGATTTTGAAGATGGAGATTTTCATAATGAAGGGTTGTTTACCGCTAACCTCTGTGGTAATTCCCATATCATATATATGGTGATGGTAGTATCTTCATTCTGAAACCTTCAATGCAAGGACTACTCACTATTGATCCTAAGGGTGATATCCAAATAGGATGTAGTAGGAGGAGTGTCTTTAGTTTATCCTATTTCTGGACAACTTGTATGGATGAGCGTCTAACATTACATTTCTAAGACCACGTAGATTGATTTTTACAAACATATATCTGTTTGGTGGTGTAGGAGGTAAACCCTCTTACACTTAACACCATTCCCTGAGGCGTATGAACATGGAGGTTGTACATTTATGGAAATCAATAGTGTGCTATTAGTAATGGCAATGTGGCATTCAAAGCGCGATTGGTTTTATAAAAGGTAAAACGTTACCTCAGCCTCATACCCAGAAATGGCTAAAATAGGGTATGCCATAGGGCTATATGGGTCACACCTATTAGGGTATGGTTATTCACCTTTCTAGATTACTCTCTATATGTCGAGTATGTGATGACGCTATGAGATCCCTGTAAAGGTTGGTAACAACCGAGGTGATGTCATATTCTGTACTATCCATATCCATTTTATTGGTTACTAGAAAGGGGTAGGTCGGTCTTGCCAAATGCAGAGGACTGTCTGTGGGTCCTTATTACATTCCTCTAGAAATGTACTGTACGGAAGGTATTCCCTTACTTGTCATTATATGGAATCTATTATACAATAAGTGCCTTCAGACTTAGTTGTATACCAATTATGTTGGAATTTAATCAACGTATAGTGTGTATTTGTAATCTAGACACTATTGTAATATCATTGGATTTTGCGTAGTGATTTTTTGGTTGTCATAAGGTAAAAACCCATCTGTATTTATGTGCGACCTGATCTTATGAGGTACCCTTTGTTCTCAAAAATATAAATGTTTTGAGTATTCTTACACCAATCCTATGACTGACCCGGAGTTTATTTTCTTTTCCCTTAAACTCTAAGTGCCCTATTTTTTTGGGCAGCCAAATAGTCAGGTTTAACTTGGTGCATTTTGGAGGAGCTTGGAGCATGGAGCAGAAGATTCCTCCGTAAATAGTTGTACATTTCTATTTCCATTGTATTATATAAGTTTATACCAGCACCTGCATAGGAATAGGTAGTTATAACTATCCCTAGATGGGTTAGGACTTGTCATAACTCTGATACATCATTTTGAGAGTGATTGCATGTATTATCTATATGGAAAAAAATTTAAGTTGTTCAATGCGATGTGAGAGTCTGTGTTCCTATCTTATATCTTTATTTTCTTTTACCCCTGACCATCCACCTCTCCAACACTTAAATTTGCGACATGTGAATACCATGGATGTATTAGTGTCGATATTTTAGGGTCGAAAAGGTGGGTCGTTACACTTGGTATCAAAGCTAGGTTGAGCGAACACATAAGCCTTGATGGAGTCGACTCATTAGAGATAAGGTTAGTAATGCCCTAGAATGAGTTTAGTCAATGAGAGTGTGTAATTGAAATTTTTGTCCGAATAATATATTCGAGTTATTTTATACCCATCCCTTAAGACAATCTTGTATATTCTAAATAAATACCTTATTACATTCAGATAGTAAGAAATGAGCAATCGAAGAGGACGTAGAGGGGAAATAACAGCACAACGACCACCAATGGTCGAACTCCAAATGCTGTGGTAATTGAAGAAATAGTAGTTCCTATGCAAACTCAGGCCAACTTTTCACACTATGTAAAGATTATACCAGCTTAGGAGGAAAGCCATTTAAGGGCTCATAATCTATTTTTGAAGTTCAAGCTTGGCTCCGATCATATGAGAAATCTTTAAAGGGTTAAACAACGATGATGATAAAAAAGGTTCTTAGCATCCTACCAATTGAAGGACGGGGCTCTAGCTTGGTGGGGGTCCATTACTCTTAATGAATTGGAAGATAAATCCATTTGGGCAAGGTTTGAAAAAAAATTTAAATAACGATATGTGATTGCCAGTAGAAGGTCCTGCCTCTATAGAAGTTTCATGGATCTGAAGCAAGGAGAAATGTCTGTGGAAGAATATTCAAGCAAGTTCAATGAATTATCTCATTTTAGGCCGGGATTGATAGACGCACCTCTTAAGAAAAAGAGATGTTTATTACTAGGATGAAGGTGCAATATCAAGATAAGATGAATGCTCATGTGAAATGAACATTTATGGACATATTGGATATGGGTTTTTGATATGAAGCTTTAGACAAGAAGAGTCGGGTAACAGCACAAGGCAGCAATGACAACAATTAGAAGAAGAGAAAATTCAATCACCAAAGGAAGAAGCCATGGCAAGGCAAGTTGGGAGGAGGATCTTAGGGGAACCGTCTGAAAGATGTTAGTTAAATTGTAACCAGAAGGGCCATCTTTCCACCACCTTTAAGAATCCAAAGATTCAGAAAAGAACATGCTACAATTGTCACCAACTAAGGCATATGATAAAGGATTGCCCGCTAATAAAGAAAGGGGAGCAGATCAGAGTTTTTGCTGTCAACAATGAACCCTCAACCTCCACAGAGGCGAAAGGCAAGGTGGTTCTGGAAGGTAATATTTATGTTAATGAAAATCTAATTAGAGAATTGTTTGATACTGGGGCTTCCCATAGCTTTTTTTCCAAGGAATTGGTTGGTAGGTTAAAATTTACTCCAAAAATAGTATATATCCCTATCTATATATCTACTTCCATAGGGGCTACAACTAATCTCTGTATGGTTTGTAAAAAAGTCTATGTTACCTATCTATCCCAAAAAAATCGTGTGACCTTATTGTCCTTGATTTTATTGGATTTTAGGTTTTACTCGGTATGGATTGGTTGTTTGAGTATAAAGCTGTTCTTGATTGTGTTAAAAGGATAGTGTTGTTGCAAAATAAAAGAAGTGAACATTTTAAAATAACATGTGAAAAACATAGTCTGGTGAGAGATAGTTTTATGTATTACCATAATTTGTTCCAAAAATGTCTAGTAGAAATACCGATTGTTAAGGAATTTATGAACATTTATGAAGAAGCGAAAAATTTATCCCCACATCAGGAAATTGAGTTTCGAATTGAATAAATTACTAATGCAAGGCCCGTCGTACACCGTTTTTGTAAAATGACACCAAAAGAAAAGGATGAGTTGAAGGATCAAACAAATGAGTTATTAAAGAAAGGGCTATTAGACTGAGTCGCTCAAGTTGGGGAGCAGAGGTAGTTTTCGTTGCAAAATCAGATTGCTCCCTAAGGCTTTGTGTAGACTATCAAGACCTGAACAAGCAAATGATTAAGAACAAGTATCCTCTACTCCGTATTGATGACTTATTTGATCAAATTCATAGTGCTCGAGTACTCTCAAAATGGATTTGGCTACAGGATTCCATCAACTAAGGATAGCAGAAGATTACATTCCTTTAACTGCATTTAGAGGTTCGAATGATTTTTTCGAATGGTTGGTTATGCCTTTTAGGTTGACAAATGCGCCCGCTTATTTTGTAGACCTTATGAATAGAGTATTTAGAGATATACTAAACAAATTCATGTTGGTTTTTATTGACAGTATTCTTATCTATTCAAAGATCGAGGAAGAATACGAAAGGCATCTAGAGATTGTATTGGAAATATTGAGGATGAATGTGCTTAAAGCTAAATTCTCAAAATGCCACTTCTGGGAGAAAAAGGTAAGGTTCCATGGACATGTTGTCCCATGGAACGAAATTTCAGTTGATCTAAGGAAAATTATAGCCATTCTAGACTAGAAGTAACCAGAAACTCTGAAGTGTAGAAAATGCTATTATATTATTTTTGTTTGATGATAATAAACACACACACACACACACACACATATATATATATATATACATATATATATATATATTCGTTTAAATGTATTTGTTATTGTACTATTTTATTTTTCACATGATTAAATAAATATTTATTGAATAAAATAAACAACTAAGAATTCAAAATTAAACCAATATTTTATTCAAATATATATTTTGTTACAATCCATATAGTACAAATTTAAGCTCTCGCTATACATTTTCACAATACAAATTACAACAAAAATTTCAATTTACAATTTTGACCTTACTACATATTTACTCAACACTTGTATTTTTGTCTTTAACTTTGTTCCAGATTGAATCTGGCATCTGAGTTATCTGCAAAACAAACATTGATGCAGTAAAATTGAAAAAGAAAATATTTTGGAGTGCAAATTAAAGTGTGTGTTTTGAAAATATTGTTTGCCTCGGTTATTTGGTTTGTTCGTCGTCATTTGTTTTTAACTCATCATACACGAATAGCTTGTACCATGCACAGTGTATCACTGTACATGTCATAAGGCTGTGCACACCAATATACACTTGTTAAAACTGCATGGATAGGTGAGCACAAGGTTAAACCCAATCCGAGGCTGGATTCAAATCAGGTGCAAACAACCAAACTCGACCACAATCACTGGACAACTAACATACAATAAGCCTTCAAGCATGAACACAAGCCAGTGGAACAAAATGTACAAAAGCTCCAGTCTCCAAAATGAACCAAACTCAAGTGCAGGCTTAAAATGAACACACACCTCACAATGCAACACAATAGTTTAGAAGTGATCAGACCCTAAGTATGAAGTGGAGACTTCACAACATTTCAACTCCACATGAAAATCAGACATACTCAAGTTCAACGAGGAAATATGACTTGAACAGAATTAACAAATGGTACATAGATATGCAAAGTAACAAGTTCACATGAAACCAGACTGTACACAAAAATGAAACCAGTCTAGACAGCAACAACAAGAACAATGCACACTTGAATCAGAAACATGTACACAAGCAAACACACCGGAACCAGATTTCCAGTGAATTAATGAAGCCTCAACCAAATACAAGCAGTATAGCATAAAACAATGGAAAGTCCAGTTACATCATGAACCATGCACATATATAACAAATGAGCAAGTTCATAATCGGTTCAATGATGTATACATGAAGACCAGACAGATTCAAATGGAACCAATCATAATGCAGTAAACATAGGGTGTCATGCTAACATGAATACAAGCTACTGGACATAGAACTCCAAGCAAATAGTGAAAGTGATCAAATGCAGGCACATTGATAACAAGACAATCAAACAAGTCACTACTGAAGTGGACTCAAGGCAGATGGATTCAGTGCATATGCAAGCCCAGTAACATATACACTGTTAAATATATACATATGTGTAAGCATGTATACACATATCAGTTCAAAGGCTTGAAAATTCAACAGCAAGTAAATATGCACCGGTTCAGTTCCCAAAAGTAAAAAAAAATCGAATAGTTGTAAACGTAATTGAATTTATCAGAGGTCGCATGGATAAGAGATAAATGAATAAGTCATAGAGGAAAAGAATGATAAACAAATTCAAATGCCAAAAAGAATGGAACGGGCTTAAATAATATTCAAGTAAATTCAACAATGAACAAATCAGAGATCACAGTTCTCGTTCGATCAAAAATCAACGCAAGTGCCAAAATCATGAATTATTCAAACCAGAAATATACGAATGAGTTATAGGGTTTTCATCCCTATAAATTCAACCCAAATCATCATCGGCTAGCATTCGAGTTCGAAACTAAAATCAGTGAGCATACATACTTAGAACAAATCAGAGAATACATCCAAAACTTGAATTAATCGAAGTCGAGAATAATTAAATCGAAAAATCACGCACCGCATTCGAGCTCGACAACTGAAGCAGCCGCAACACTATCAAAGCCAAGAGATCAATTAATGAAACCAATCAACGCAATAGTACACTTCAATCGATCATTATCACAAGCGGAGCATCGATTTGAAGAATCCTAATTTGTGACGAGCAATTAGAAAGGGACGGCGAAGAGAGTATAATAAAAGAGAAGGGAAGACGTCTACATTTTCTTAATTGATAATTTATTTAGGTCGTCCTCTATAGTATATTAGGCTTATTTTTTAATTAGGGTTTTAGTTTGTTTTTGAGTTTTTTTTTTATTTCTCTTTTTAAATTGAGTAACTTTCTAGTTTTGTAACTAGGTTACGAACTACAGTGGTCTAGTTAAAGAATTTGCAACTCAGTGGCTGAGTTATGGCAGGGTTTTGAGCATAAAGTTAGGTTGGTCATTAGCGGGTGTCGTAAGTTTACGTGTGTAAGCGTCTAACTACTTAATTTCTAAAAGAAACCTTAGGGGCAGCACGTAGACAGGGTTTTACCGAAGCTGGGTAAATTTATGTGTGATCTCTACTGCATTATTATCTGTGATTTTTTTTATTTTCACATTAATTTTTATTATTAGTAGTATCACCCTATTCAACTCCCTAGGTTGAAAACGATCCTTCATAAAGAATGTCCGTAGCTTCTTAGGATTGGTAGGTTATTACTGAAGGTTCATTCAAGATTTCTCTAAAATTTCGTCTCACTTAATGAAGTTGAATATGAAGAATGTTAAGTTTGACTGGACACCAAAATGTGTGGAAACATTTAATGAGCTAAAGAAAAGATTGGCCAGCGCTCCAGTCCTAGTTATTATTGATGGAAGTGGTGGTTTGACTATATACACAAATGCTTGTAGAGAAGGGGTGGGTGCAGTGGTAATGCAACATAAAAAGGATAACGCTTATGCAAGTAGGCAGCTAAAGCCTCATGAGCAAAATTACGCAATGCACGATTTAGAACTATTAGCCGTTGTGTTCGCATTAAAATGTGGAGGCATTATTTACTGGGTGAAAAGTTTGATCTCTTCGCAGATCACATATCCTCGAAATATCTTTTCACTCAGAAGGACATAAATATAAGACAACAACATTGGTTAGAATTTTTTGCATCGTATGCTCTTAATATTTTATATACACCCGGGAAAGCCAACGTAGTAGCGGATGCGTTAAACAGAAAGCATGTAGTTATAGCTTATCTGGAGGTGACTCCAACTCTTCTAGAAAGAATTACTAGCAAGCATAGAGAAGATGAACAGCTAGTGGAGTTCATTAAAGGAGTTAAAGAAGAAAGGAATTCAAGCTTTGAAGTAGATAACTATGGGATATTACGGTCAAATGGAAGATTTTGTGTTCCAGATGTTAACGGTCTTGGGCAGGAAGTACTAACTGAATGCCATCAATCTAAGCTTAAATATTCATCCTGGAATTCACAAGATGTACAAAGACATGAAGCGAACGTTTTGATGGAAGAGTGTGAAAAGCGACATCTCTACTTATGTTAGCAGATGTGCCAATTTCCAACAGATCAAAAGGGATCAACAAAAGACTGTTGGATTACTTCAACTTCTTAAGATTCTAACTTGGAAGTTGGACTAAATATCAATGGATTTCATCGATGGATTGCCTCGGACGAGGAAGGAAAATGAAGGCGTTTGGTTTATCATAGATCGATTGACTAAAAGCGCACACTTTATTCTGATAAAGCCAATGAGAACTGCCTCAAGCTTAGCTAAACTATACATGAAGAGATTGTTCGATTTCATGGAGTTTCGACCAGCACCATAAGTGATCGGGATCCAATCTTTACCAGTCAGTTCTAGGAACCATTACAGAATACTTTAGGAACAAAGCTAAGTAAGCACCGCAAGTCATCTCTGGACTGGTGGGAAAACAAAAAAGGTAAAACGAGTGTTGGAAGATGTTCTAAGAGCTTGCATATAGACTTTGGAGGTTCATGGGGGAATCATCTTCACCTAGTAGTCTTAGACAACAATAGCTACCAGGCAAGTATTGATATGGCACCTTATGAAGCTTTATATGATCGTCCATGTAGACCACCAGCTTGTTGGATCGAAACCAGAGATCGGTTAGTACTTGGTCTTGATATAATTCGAGAAGCCTCATAGAATGTTGATATGATAAGGAAGAAGCTAGGAGCTCAAAGTAGGCAAAAAAGTTACGCCGATCAGAGGCGTAGGAATTTAGAATTCTCGATTGGAGATTTTGTGTTTTTGAAAGTCTCTCCGATTAGGGGAGTAGTAAGATTTCGAAGGACTGGGAAGTTAGCATCTTGATATATTGGATATTTTCCCACTCTTACGTGGATTGGCCCACTAGGCTATCGAATAGAATTACCAAATTTTTTGTCAGGTGTGCATAATTTTTTTCACATATCTCATCAACGAAAGTATGTGTATGACCCAGAACAAATTATAGAGATAGCCGCCCAGGAAGATTTAGAGGAAGAACCAAACTTGACTATCATCGGGCAACCTAACCGAATCATGGATCATGATGAGAATCGATTGAGAAGAAAGGTTGTGAGATTAGTTAAAGTCCAGTGGAGTGGTAATGCTAAAGACTGCACTTGGGAAATTGAAGATAGGATGAGAAAGGCATATCCTAAGTTCAAGATGGAGGGATAGTATGTATATATATTGTATCGAGGTAATGTACTCACTGCCTGTGGCGTAGTCACTTATCATATCTTTGTATACATTCTATGATATCTAATATATTCTTTTTTGAGTTATCTTCTTCTTAACTTAAATTTTGAAAACGAATTTTTTTTAAGGAAAGGACAATGTGATGAACCGGAAATTTATCACTTTGGAAAAGATATATAATTTTAAATCATTCAAATATAAGATTTTATAACACGAATTATAATGTTTTGTACGATAATAAATGATGGTAAACTTGTAAAAAAAATTATATTAACAAATATAGATGTTTGGGACTTCTATCAGAAAATCGACGAAAATCAGTTTTCGGTAAAATTGAAATTTTCTCAGTATTAGAGGATACAAAACTATATACATAACCATTTAAGCAAGAATATGTAATAAAATTATTTATTTTATTTTTGAAAATAAAATTTCTTTATCACATCGCCAATGATTTCATCATTTTTAAATAATTGATTTTTGAATTTAAATCAATTTCAAATGATTTAATAATTGTCTTAAAATCAAATTAGGCCCTTTTAATTATTAAATAATAATAGAAATGTCATTTTAAAATATTATATATATATATATATATATTTAACTAAGAAGTAAAATATGACTGGAATTTGAATCCCAGATTCACCACGGTTAAACAATAAAAGTTGTATCGAAACATTGCAACTTGATTTATCAAAAATAAACACAGCACCCATAGACATGCACATGAACACACATACATTTACATATATTTACCATTAACATTTATTAACTTACTTAAGGTGAATGTATAAAACAATCTAGATATTTTCTAAGAAAAACAAAATAAAATTTAGTATCACTTACAAGCACATAGGGTGGAACATAGAAGGAGGGTGGCTCGGTCGTGTGGGGAAATTTAGGTGTAGCACATAGGTGATGGGAATGGTGATGATGATGTTGTAGATATTTTTCTTAAAAAGGCTATAAATACATGTCCATATCCTCTCATTTCCATACACCAAAATTCTTAAGTTTTTCTCCTTCTTCATAAGACCATTAATGGCTTCCATGTCTTCATAAATTATTCCGTAGTCACAGCGAAGCTCTGCTGAGAAATACATTTCCATATAGAAAGATATATCACCTTAGTCTAAAATCAAAGTGAGCAATTGTCTACTCTTCTTTCTACTTGCTTGGCCAAGCTCATTAAGAGCCACCACCTCTCCATAAAAGGTCAAGCATACACAAGGATCCTAGGGTAGGAATTCATAAGCTTCGGTATGGAAATAGAATAGCTATAGACGATTATGTAAAATTAGATCGGGGTAAGAATATATATGAGAAACTCTACTAGTTTATTTTATAAATCATGTGATGATATGATATGTTTGCTATGAGTGTTTTCTATGTTTGATCATCATGTTTTTGATACGATAATATGTTTGCTTGGTTATGGAAATAGTTTATGGTAAATACATGTTGAATTTACATAAAGAAATTAATTTCTCTTATGAATTATAAAAATGTTACGGCATAGTTAAACCTCTTTAAACATGAATAAAAATGGTTTAAATTGTTTATAAATGTTTTATAAACATTAAAACTCAATTCTGTGAAGTTTTGAAAAGATGTGAAATTAAAGTCAAAATAGGCGCGTCACGCAATGGTAGTTCGCGACTTCGTGCTATAAAAGTTAAATCAATGTGTACAGTAAAATTTAGCTCAAAATTATTAAAATAAGAATTTTCCGGACTCTTATAACTACAGTTTCTAAACGATGCAAAAAAAATTAGGATATTATGTTGTAAAATTGAGATATGTCCAAATCAAGTTTTTAAAATCATCGCGTTCTGGCAGTTCGTAAAATATGGATTTAAACTCTTAAAAATGGATATTTTTAAATCTTTAAAAATATTAAATAAATTATAAAATATGTTAAAATATTTTAAAAGAGTTTTAAATGGAAAAACTGGACATATTAAAGGTTTAAATGGAATTTGTGATACTAAGCCCTTAAAAGCACTATTCAGCGGCAATTTAACAAAAGAATTTAGAAGTTCCTGAAATAAGATTTAAACCTAGCTTTTCTTTTAGTATCCTTTATAAACATTTTTCAAACAAGAAATCAAGTTATTTTGGAGGGTTTAGAGTTGATCAATTATCTTGACCGCCTTATGGGTGACAGAAAGATAGTCTCTGGCTTGGGTTTGGAAAATCAATTTCTTGCTCTCCCTAACTATCTGTACTAGCCAGATAGAAGGGTAGTTAATTTGATTTACTCGGATCACATCTTCTTAAGGAAAAGGATAAAAGAATTTCGTAGGTTAAACTAGATTTTAAAAATACGATTTTGGTAATATAGGAAACATTCTAGTTAAACTCTACATTACAATCCGAGGAGGGAACTCATACTATCCATGTGAATCTAAAAGGTGATTTCACCATTATTTGATGAATAGTACGAGTTGAATACGGAAAATAGTATTGAGTATAATTAGCATAATTTCTATAGAACCCTTTTTACTGAAAGCTAACTAGGTTGGGTTTACAGTCTTAAATAACGTTTTTCGACCTATTAAAAGATATGTTTTGGAAATATGGAACTTCTATTAAGATTTAAATTATACTAATACAATAAAGAAATATTTTCCTATATAATTAAAGAAAAAAGATTTGGTATTTCTAAAATTAAAAGGAGGTTTAATTATTCCGTATGTACTACAAATGAAATGATTTAAAGATATATATCTCTAAAAGATATTTTATAGATCGATGTTTACCATTTAACCACTTAATTGACTATCGATAATTGGTCTGAAGAGACCGAGATTGGAATTCGGTGATTCCTATCGGAAAATCACTTCAAACCAATATATGTGTTTGAAAGTTAAGACATAATGAAAACAATGATTTAGAAGATGGAGATCTTCATAATGAAGAGTCGTTTTCCACTAACCTCTGGAGTAATTTCCGTATCATATATATGGTGACAGTAGTATCTTCATTCTGAAATCTTCAATGCAAGGACTACTCATTACTGATCCTAAGGGTGATTCACAAACATGATGCATTAGGAGGACTGCCTTCGGTTTGTCATGTTCTTGGACAATTTGTATGGATGAGTGTCTAACAATGCATTTCTAAGACCACGTACATTGATTTTTATAGACATGCATCTATTTGGTAGTGTAGGAGGTAACCCCTCTTACACTTAACACCCTTCCTTGAGGTATATGAACTTCGGGGTTGTACTTTTATGGAAATCAATAGTGTGTTATTAGAAATGGCAATGTGGCATCCAAAGTGGGATTTTTTTGTAAAAGGTAATACGTTACCTCAGGCCTCACACCCGGAAGTGGCTAAAACAGAGTATGCTGCAGGGCTATGTGGGTCACAACTATTAGGGTATGGTCATTCACCTTTCTAGACTACTCTTTATATGTCAAGTACGTGGTGTATGCTATGGGATCTCGGTAAAGGTTGATAACAACCAGGGTGATGTCATATTTGGTACTATCCAGGACCATTGTTTTGGTCAATGGACATGGATAGGCCAGTCTTGCCAGATGCAGAGAACTATTTGTTGGTCCTCGGTACATTCCTCCAGAAGTTAGTCCCTTACCTATCATTGTATGGAATCCATTCTCAATTAGTGCCTTCGGACTTAGTTGTATACCTATTATGCTAGAATTTAAACAATGTAACAATTTAGACTACGATTAATATGTACTTGTAATCTAGACATTATTATAAAATTATTTGATTTTATGTAGAAATGTTTTGGTTGTCATAATGTAAAAAAGCGTCTGTATTTATGTGCAACATGGTCTTATGAGATACCCTTTCTCTTCAAAAATATCTTTGTTTTGAGCTTTCTCACACCAGTGCCATGACTGGTCCAAAGTTTATTTTCATTTCCTTTAAACACTGGGTGTCCTATTTTTTCGAATACTCGAGTAATCAGGTTTAACTTGGAGCATTTTGGAGGATCATGGAGCATAGAGCAGAAAATTCCTCTATAGATATTATCCATTTCTATTTTCGTTGTATTATGTATAAGTTTATACCAATACCTATGGAGGGATATGCAGTCATAACTATCCTTAGCTAGGTTAGTGCTTGCCATAACTCTGATACACCATTCTGAGAGTGATTGTATGTACTATCTATATGTTGAAATTTTAAGTTGTTCAATGCGATGTGAGAATCTGTGTTTCTATGTTCTATCTTTATTTTCTTTTACCCCAGACCATCCATCTCTTCGACACTTGACTTTGCGGCATGTGAATAATATGGATGTATTAGTGTCGATTTTAAGGGTCGAAAATTGGGTCGTCATAGATAGTGATTCCTGAGGGTTGATGGCTTCCTCTTTTGGGAATTTATCTTATAATGACCCAGGAACTCTCCCAAGTTTAAGGATGCGCTTCCTTTTGAACTTGTCCTTTAATGTTGGTAGTGAAGGGAAGTCCAACTCAAGATAGTGGTCCATATTATCAAAATACATGATTAAGAGAGCCTCCTCATAGCACTGTTCCCTTATTTGAGCAAGGGTTTAGTCTAGAAAGAAGGAAACTTTCTCTTTGGCATCTTTAATGATGTTGTTTGTGTAGGCCTATGCAGCCTCTTCACATTGCAGCTTTCCTTTTAAAGTTGTAACTTAGGCACTTTTAATTATGGCCTGCTTAAGTTCTTTTTCCAGTAATTTCGCACTTTCTTCAGCCGCTAACCTCCTTTTTCTTTCTTCATCAGAGATCGAGGCAGGATTATTCTTTTCAAAGATAACTTCGTCACTTTTTGCTGCAACTTCAAAGGTTTGGACCTAAAGGACCCTGACTTTATATGTCAACAATGAAATCTGCTCTTTCAAATCAGGGACATGGCTACCAGATTCGTGAGAGGCTTATTAAAGGAATAACATGTGCTTGACCATCTAAAATATGTAAAATACATGATAAATAAAGATATACGAAGCTAAAGTTTGTACTAGCCAGACACGTAAAGATACGTACCACAAGAAGTTGCTGAATGATAATGTGGAGATTGTCCCTAGAAAAAGCGAAAGTCTATATTGGCATTGAGTGGCCACAGATAGGGACTGGATGATTGAACGAACAAAATGATTGAAACTTGAGGCGATGGGTTGAGCCAGAGCTTCGTAAGAAAGATTCAAGGGAAGGATGGGTCAAGAATAACTCTTGATACAAACACTATATGATGATTAAAAATAAGGGATTCATGATATTTATAGCAGGGCTTGGGGTGTGAGCAGCATCTGGTTGGTTCTCAGGATCCTAGTATTGTAAACTTAAATCAACAAAACTAGAGTTTTGGTTAATTGTGGCCATAGATGCGCTCGATTCTTCGGCAATAGCAGGAAGAGTTTGATCTTCTTCGAGTTTTTCCTTTCTACCTGGAGGAGGAATTGAAGCACCAGACAGGTCGCCAGAATCCATCTTCCTTTCATGATCCTTAATAGCCTTAAGGGCATCAACAATAGAACTAGCAAGGGGGAAGCTTTAGTAGTCGCAGCTAATGAGATGGTAGAAGTTTTAACTTCCTTGGGCTTAGCAGACAAGATGGTAAGAGTCGGGCCTAAGTGAAAGAAAGAATTATAAGATAACAACATAAGAAACATTATTAAGATTATTGTAAGAGATTACAGAAAGAGTCACGTCGAATGAGGGAAGAAGAATAAAAAGTGTTTTGGTTACTCACAACCAAAGATCATTTCCAATTAGCATCTTTCTTGACCATTGGGGGCTCCCTGAGCACTTTATAGCTTTCTAAGATCAAGGAGTACTTTTGGAGGTCGGCTTTGGTCAAGAGCTTAAGCATATCTTCCATATTTTGAGAAGCTAGGTTCAAAGCACTGATTGTATAGACAATAGAAGATTCGCCACTATAGAAGAAAATTCTAAAAATAATAACTATTATAAGAAAGCAGCAGAATATAATAAGAAAATTAGAGAGAAAGCAACAAGTCTTACTAGGAATAGAGAAAGACCCCTTGACTCTAAGAGTATGGCTCTTAATATGAAAGAATTGCTTTTCCCAGTTCTTAACTCCATTGATCAAATCAATGATTAAGCTCTTTAGATGAGGAAGAAGGCGATATATAGTACATGTTGGTTGTCTTTCTACTTTAACAAGATTTGCTAATGAATGAAGAGTTTTAGCATCGAGTGAGGGGAGATTAGCTTCCCCGGCCAGTATCTAAAGGTAGCTTAAATATGTTTAAGAGTTGGGCAGTAATTGCATTGGAGCAATCCCCAAATGATCAAAGAATCGAGTATGGATTTTGAGAGGGGACGTATCCCGAATGCCAGATACGAATTGGAGTGAAAGCAAAGAAACATTCTAGAGGATATCTATCCTTTCGAATGGGTCTGCCACCTTAGCTTCTACGTTGGTAGTCCTGAATTGCTAAAGAATAATGTCAATCTCATCCTGAGTAGTTATAAAAGATTCAATGAGTCTATATTCTCTTTTCTCTGAAGCAGAAGAGGATTTAGAGCTTTTCTTGCTAACCGTTTTCTTGTCTAACAATATCATGTAGAAATTAGGGAAGAATCGTATATTTTATGAATGTCTAAAGTACTTAAGGAAATGTTAAAGAAAAATTAATTCTTAAAGTAGAGATCTAAATAAATAGGTAACCAGATGTCGAACTCATAAGTAATTAGTGATTTCATAGCTGGTTGAAGAATCCTTGATTAGTTAATAAGTTGATAATAAGATACCGAATTCATAATTAGTTATCGAGTTTATGATAAGGTGTCAAACTCATAAATAGTTAGTGAGTTTGAACTAATTAAAGATCATTAACTAGCTATCCAGTTCATAACGAGATGGCGAACTGTTAAATGATTAGCGAGATCGTAGCTAAATGGAGACTCCTTAACCAATTAAAGAGTTTATAACAAGATACCGAATTCATAAGTAGTTATCGAGTTCACGACAAGGTGTCAAACTTATAAATAGTTAGCGAGTTTATAGCAAATTGAAGATTATTTAATTAGTTATTGAGTTCATAACAAGATATCAAACTTGTAAATAATTATTGGGTTTATAACAGGATGTCGAACCCATAAACAGTTAGTGAATTCGTAATTAGTTGAAGATTCTTTTTTATGAATAGATATCAAACTTATAAAATATATCGAATTTGTAACTAGTTAACAACACTCTAATAGGTTTTCAAGTTTGTAAATAGCTAATGATACACTAAGTAATTGTAGGATACATAACTAGTTATCGAGTCAATATTTAGTTACTGAATTTACAACTAGTTGGTGGGCCCGTAATTAGTTATCGAGTCTTATACAAGTTGTCGAGTCTCCAACTAATTGTTTAATTTTAACTAGCCGGTGAACCTATAACTAATTTAAAACCTCTAACATGCTCCCGAGTCTCTAAGTAGATGTCGAGTCCTTGACAACTATCAAAACCCCAACTGAGTGTTGAGTCTTTAGGAAGTTATCAAGTTTATGGTAATTACCAAAATCCATGAATTGTCGAGTTTTTGTTAACCGTTAAGGGTATATATTGCAAATGGTGTCCGAATCCAAGCATAAAAATTCCTAAATCATAGATGTATTTAGATCCAATCGCTAATTAAACCCAAAAGATTCATAAACACTTGATTGTTGAAATCCTAATTTTAAAATCAAAACCCCCCCCCCTTTTATATATTTAAATCGATCGAAATAGAAATCACACCTTGAATTAAGATTGACTACAGTAGGAATCGAAAGCTACATTTTGAAATTGTGAGATTGAAGAGAAAGAATTATAATTGCAATTTGAGTTTTAAGCTTGCAGGTAAAGATTTTGGAGATGGAAGGACATATATTTATTAAAGAAGAGAGAAACGACAAGGAGCATTGATTCCCATTCAAATGAACGGACGAGATTGAAAGCATAGGAATACCTATAGGTGGCAATATGAAAAGTAAAATTATACTAAAGTATAATATACGCTTCTTCCATAAATGAGGGTGTAAATGTTATTACAAATATGTATGTCGAACATCTAACAGCAAAAGGACGTTGAGCCTCTACGACGAAAAGAATATCAAACTTCAAGTAGTTAACAAGCTGAGAAGAAATGTCGAGTCCCTAGGGGTAACTGGTCACCACAATAACAAGTGTTATCGAGTGTTTAACAAGTAATAGATGACGTCGAACACCGATATTGAAGAAAAGTTTCGAACGCTTAACAACAAGAAGGTATCGAATTTCTAAAAGACAAAGGATATGTCGAACCAGTAAATACTTAGATGTATCGAGCTGTAATAGACCTAAAGGAACATGGGGTATCCAGCTTCTACAACACGGAAGTTGTTAAGCCTAAAAATAACCGGAATGACAAAACATAGGAAGGGATGTCGAACTTCTACAAAACAGTGTTGTAGAGTATGTAACAAAGGAAGGATGCCGCGCTACAAGAAGATGTCGGGTATCTTTTCATAAGGGGTGGATATCGAGTTTCTATGGAAAAAGCCTTTGATAAAGAAATTGTTATCAATCCTTTAAAATAGTAACTATTGTAGAGCGTATGTAAACAACAAGTGGCATTGAGCTTACACAGGGATGGTGAATTCTAAAGAAGTAATGAACTTCAAAACTAGAAAAGGGTTACGAGCTTTTACAAGTGGCAAGGGATATCGAAACTTTAAAGATGTAAAAGATGTCGGGCTTCTACAAGGAAGATTATTTTATCGAACTTATGTAAGCAAGTGATGTCGAATCTCAACAATGAGATGCCAAGGTTTCATCAAAATGGTGTCATCGGAGTCCTTGGATTCAAAGTCGTGTCAATCATGTCAATCATCCGCATGATTGACATCCTTATAAATAGGCCTTCATCAACACTTAGAAAGGGGCAAATCATTCTTTTCTTATTTCTTACTTTTTTCAAGTTGTAAACTCTAAATTGATTTCGAGATTTTTAGTGCCAATTGTAACACTTGAACCTTTTGCATATAAGGCCTTGGACATTTAACCTTACATAGCATGTTTCCTTTGAGGATTGTAACTCTTTAACTTTTACACATAAGGACTTGGATAATTAACTTTGCATAGCACGCTTCTCTCGAATGTGTATACTCGATTATTATTGGACCATGGACATACATATGACTTATGACTTATCTATGGACATGAAATTGAACCATGGACATGAAAACGCTTATGACTTATCTTCATACTTGGACTTGAGCTTGGACTTGAATATTCTCCTAAGTTTTCATAAGGCCACTTAAGCATGATTCAAACCAGCCTTAGTCTGCCTTGCATATTAGGTTAGCGAAGAAATTTGCTAACATGATTTTTTTTATTAATCAAAAACTTCTCAAGGCATATACCAAATTAAAACTACACTTTAAATTACTAAAATAAAAGGCTAAGATTTCTTCTCACAAAGTACCTAAGGTTTGAATTCTGTTGGATTTGACACATCTTCAATGAACTCTTTCAGATCTTTTCTTTTTGATATATACAGCAAGCGATTTGTACATATGTTAGATTCAGAAAATTAGAGGTTTAGAGAAGAATGGGTTTAAACAATGAATAAAATACATACATAGGAGTTCTTACCTGAAACTCTAATGGAGTTTTCTAAATCTATAAAAAGACAAACTAGCAGAGCTTCGCTAGTATTCCCAAATATTTTATGAATAAAAGTAAGGGGCTAGGATTCTATTTATAGTGATTGGAATGCACTAGAATCATCAGATTTAAGTCGGTTTAAAATATAAATCTGAAACATTCATTGCTACAAAACCCAAGCTGCCACTCTGTGTTCACTGGTCAACCGCCTGCCACCGGTCGACCACTAGCTGTCGACTGATCGGTGGTTTGGGGCCGTCCGGATCTATTTTAGGAACGTTGAATTTCTTTTGCCGTTATTTAATTCATTTTCTTCCTTAATTGCAATTTAACATTAATGTTAATTTTAACGTTTACTTAACCTCCAAGTATAATTACTATTAACTTGTAACGACCCGTATTTTTGATAATTGAAAATATTAAATTTAATAAGGTTGTGGAATTCAATATTGTCAGAAATTAAAATTTATGATTTATTAACTTGAATCTTATTAGATTATAAATTTTGACCCTAAGATAAATCTTAAAACAACTAATTTTAATGAGATAAAAAATGGTAACACGTATTAACCTATAATTTACTAATATTGATTGAATGTAATTGACTACTAGTTAACATAATTTCAATCAATTGAAATAATAAAGGTTAACAACGAATAGAATAAATGATATATAAGTTGATGTAAACATATGTTATTGATTGCAATTGGTTTTAATACGGAGTATGAAGTCAATTATTTATTATGAAAATTTATTAACCTTTGTTTGTAAACAATATGTTAATTGATATGAATTATTAATGTATAACCATTGTTTTATTTATCAACTTATTATTACATCCGTTAGAAATTTATTTGGTAATGAACGAAAAATTGATGTAATTGACATATTACAATTGATGTAAGAGGAAATGTTAACTGTTGTGTGATGATATAACAAGATGAAAACTTATTTTAATCAATTTCATAAGGGAATTGTTGATTTGATAATAAGAATGTAAATCAAAATAAGAGGATCTATTTGAAATTTAAATATATAATGAACGGGTTTTATTGCAGTTGTAATTAAATGTTGGAATTAATTTAGTATATAGATATTGGGTTTAACATAGAAAATTGGATTTCAAAGGAAAACAATTGGATTAATTATCTTCCTTGTATTAGGGTATGTTTTAAGATTTAATTATTGTAAATAATAGTAATTAAATCTTACCATCAATAAAAAATTAGAAGTAAATGGTAACTAATTAGTGATATGACAACTTGCGTTTTGTGTTAAAAAAATAATGAGAATTCATTGGAATTTAATATTGAATATAAACTGCAATAAGAGATGTTAAAATCTTTTAACCGAAAGGAAAAGACTAGTGCATTGTAATTAATAAGTTTAGCATAAGAATTTACATTTTTAAATTAAATTAAAATGAACATTTGAATGAACTTTAAGCCTTGACTTGAAAAGAATAAAATGAATGTTTATCTCTAATCGAAATAATAAATGTTGAATTTTAATAAAGAATTGAGAGAATGTTAAATGTTGAATTTAAATAAAGAATTGAGAGAATGTTTTAAAGAAAGAATAACATAAGTTGTTATTTGAAATGTATCTTGGAGAAGTTAATTTTCAACAAGATAAATCATTTACTTTGTAAATAGTGTATAAATTTTATTGTATATGAAATTTTATAAAACATGTTTGAATTGGTATAAATGGAAAGAAAACAGTGTTTTATAATTAGAATTCGTTTAAAATTAGTAATGAAATTAATTAGAGTTAGATTAATTGAAATCAATTAAAAGGCAACAAGAATGAACTTGAAATGAATGAGTTAATATAGAAAATTGCATTTTTGTGTCAAAATGTAATGAACATTTTAATTACGATAATCGTATGCTTTGAGATGTATATAATAAAAATTTCATTTTGAATAAGTATGATTTTGTATAAAGAGAAATTGAAGTATGGAGTAATATATATAAACATACTTATTAGTATTCAAATTTTAAAATACATCCGATGGCTCATGGTTGTGTAAATGTTGTGAAATCAATTAGAAATTACCTTGTCTTAACAGTTGTACATTAATTACACATGTTTACGTATATTTATTTTTCCATTTTGTATATGGCTAAAACTTGTAAATTGGTTGCATTAATATGACCGTTACAGTAATTAAAAATGTAAAGTAAATAATTTTAGAGTTCATAGATAAATAGATTTCATAAATTAATAAAATTGGTTTGAGTATCATAAATAAATATAAAGGTTAATTGGTTGATTAATTGATTAACTGATTGTTAATTAATTGATTGCGTTAATGGGGGATGCATATATATTAACATAAAATGAATGTTTTAAATGATATAAACATATGTGTATTTGGGTTTATTGAAATGAATTAATTGGAGTAAGTTTTGGAATTTGGACCTCAAAAGTTGTTTATAGTATATAAGTGGCCTTTCATTTACTTTATATTTATTATCACATCCAAATTCTCTTTCTTTTCATTTTTAAGTTCTCCATGTAGGTTCCACCTGAGCATCCATTTCATCCTTAGAATATTCATTGATTTCTTATTAATTAATAGTAACCTCGTATGATTTATTTCTAATTAATAATTGACTCATTCTTTTAATGTGAATATCCAAATTAATATTCATGCCACCTCATTATCATTTACTATTCTTCATTTCTACAGTTCATTTTGTTTACGATTATAAGTTCTTGTAGCTTCCTTTTATTGGCAATTCATTCTCCTGAAGCTTCATATTTAAAAATGGAAGATTTATTTTTATCCTCATTCATATATTTATTCCTTTACTTCACCTCTTTCAATGCTACCATTTTTTAAGGTTGTTCATACTTTCAGTTTATTTTAATTCCTAGTTTTTTTATATATACTTTATTAGCTTTCCATTTGTTTCCATCTTCATTCCTGTAGCCTCATTTCATTTTTCAAATCCCATCTTCTGTAGCTTCATTTTTTCAAACAAACTTCCATCTCATTCTTTTCTCTCTATTCACTTTCCTCCTTCCTTTTTCATTTTTTTCTTCTTTAAATCTCATTCTTCTCTTTTTTTTCAAAGCTTATTTTTCTTTCTTATTCTTCGAATCTTCTTCTTCTTTTTCAAAGCTTCCTTTTCTTTTTCAATTCTTCTGCTTTAAATTTTCTTCTTCTTTTCAAAAGTTTCTTCTTTTTTCAAAATCTTTTTTTACAAATCCAGATCTATACAAACTTCTCTGTCTCTTCCAAACTTACTAAAAAAATTAGGTAGTAAGGAAACAAATCAAAGGAGGAAGTTGTAGCGAATCCAAATCTGACTAGAAAAAGGAAAGCCAAAAGATGAGTGATTAAACCCACTCACACAATATTAAAATTTCCATTGCAAGTTAAATAAAATTTGTGATGTGATACATAAATTTTTCTTGTTGTTTGTTGATTTAAACTGACATTTGAATTGGTATTGGATCACTGACATTTAAATTTATATTGGAATTCAAATGCTAGTTAAAACCCCGACATTGATTACTATGAATTGTTGTGATATATTGGTTGATTTGGATGTTGTTTGAAATAAATACTTATTGATTGATACGTTGGACGTATGGTTGTTATTTATTTTAATATGTCTCTGTTATCACCTTGTATATTATTAACATCATTTAAATGACCATTTGAATCATTTTAAAAATTAGATAACTATGACATTTAAATTATAGGTTAAAATTATATATACCCATACAATAACTTGAATTTGGATTATTTATTAGAATTAAATTATTTTAAAGGTTTAAGTTTCTAATTTAAACTTCGGATTTATTTTAATTAAAGTGGTTAAAATTGGCATTTTGAACTATTTAAAATCTCTTAAATTATTATACTCAAGTTGTACACTAAATAGGAGATGGAAAATCCCGTAACATCTTTGAAGCAACTACGCTCATATTTTACTTGATATTGATTTGACTTACATGGGAATTTTTAGTTCTGACTGAGTGTATTGTTTTTCATTATGCTCGGGTCAGCCTGAGTATTTTAGTATTTGAAGACGTTATTCCTTAGAGATGAAGATGAAGATTGGTGATCGTATTTATTATTATTTTTCCATTGCATTATTTGATATGTTCGTTTATTTTACTCTGATTAATGTTGTAAAAAAAGTGTAACAAAATGTATATTGTGTAATAGCTTCATGAACTATTTTATTTGGTTATTATATTTTGTCATTCCGTTGCGAGATTCTGTGTTTTACTTTCCTTCTTTTTTCTTGTTTTCTCTATTAAACCCCATTGATAATGTGCCCTTTTAAATGGGCTGAGTTAGACATGTGTGGTTTATTGTCGACTAAAATTGTCCAAAATGGTGGGTCGTCATAGTTGGTGTCAGAGCTAGGTTTAGCATATACCTAAACATGTAGGACAAGCTCATTAATTGTACATACGTATATGAGAGAGCGTATTTGTTAGTGATATAAAGAAAATTTGAAATTAATAAATGAAATAATTTTAACCTGAATTATATATAGAATATAAAAGAATTAATTCTAGAAACTGAAAAAATCATTTGTGACCATTTGATGATGATTGGATGTTATCTCTTTACTGGTTGATTGATTAATTGATCTGATTGTGCATATTATCATTTACTAATTAATTAGTTATTCTCGGCCAGTTTATGAGCATTTGACTTTTGTTGTTTACTTTTGAATTGTGCATAACCAGTTCTAAGTAATTTACCTTTTCATGAATGGGAAGGGTAGAAATTGTAATCTTTTGGAAATGTTGGAATGAACACCTTATAAATTAAGTTTCACAATTTGACTACATGGCGTTCGGCGACAATGTTGGGTTGAAAATTGATCGTTAGATTGAAGTTATTTATTTTGATCCAAACAAAGAATTATAATCTTTGAAATGAATATCATATAAGATGATGACGCATACAAATATGATTTATAACTAATAAAAAAAGAAATTCAAACTAGAAATTTGAGAGTTTGAATTCTAGGAGTTTAGAAATTGGTTTCTAAAATTTTGAGTAAAGATATAGTAGTATTGTTTGAAAGTATTTACCGTACGTTAATATTTCCAAAAATGATTTCGAAAGAAATAAAGTGCAGAACTCACTTCTGTCGCTAGAAAATAATTTCGATGATGATCGCGACATCATTGACATTCATTTTTGAGTTTCAAAGTGGGGGAGGCCACTTTGGTAGCTTTGCTACTCGATTATTTAATGAAACTAATTTGACTCAAATTCCTAAAGTATGTTTTGGTATTCGAAAGATATGTATATATTTATTTCAAATGATTGAAATAAAACTCGGTGTTTAATTCTCGAGTTTATATTGAATAATATTATAAACACATGTATCATGTGCATTAGGATCGATTGATTATGCATCTTATTGAGATGATTGACTGCTGATTTCCAGTTTTGAATTGGAAATTTTTTTTCCGACTATCCCGAAGGGTCAAACACTTCCGAATTAAGAATTAATTTTCAAAGCGAAGTTCTTTGGAAAGTATATGAAGATTAGTTTTAGAAATTTTAATGTAAAGGCCAATAGAAGTTGAACAAGTTTTAAAATGTTAAATATTTTGATAAGTAAATTATATAAGATTATTTTATATTATATAAGTATGAAATTTATTTCTGAAATGTTTTGTACAAAAAGAGTTTTAAGAAATGTTTTGAACATAGTAAATATTTACGAAACTTATGATTGGAAAATCGATTTTTAAGCAGTTTCGACTTTGTATAAATATGAAAAATAGTTTTGAAAAGTTTATAATGGAATTTACTTTAAGAAACATTTTGAACCGATTAAATGTTTTATAATAAAATATTTTGAAAAGTATTTCTTTTGGAAAGAAATTTGATTTTATCTAAATTTGATATAAATATAAAACTGAAATTGTAGAAAACTATAGATTTGAAAATTGGGAAATTTTGAATTTGAATGATATATGATTGAAAAAACATTTGGATTGTTGAGATCGTGTATGGTTTGAAACTAAATTGATATTTGAAAATAGATTGATTTCGAAGACCTTTGACTCTATATAAATATCGGATTTGGAAGTATTCAATTCTTCTATGAAAAATGTTTGAGAAGTATTCAAAGGGTTCATGGTTGTGTAAATGTTGTGAAATCAATTAGAAATTACTTTGTATTAACCGTTGTACATTAATTACACATGTTCACGTATATTTATTTTTCCATTTTGTATATGGTTAAAACTTATAAATTAGTTGCATTAATATGACCATTCAGTAATTGAAAATGTAAAGTAAATCATTTTTATAGTTCATAGATAGATATACATTCATATATTAATAAAATTGGTTTGAGTAAAATAAATAAATATATAGGTTGACTGGTTGGTTGATTGATTGATTGATTGTTATGTGATTGATTACGTTAATGGAGGATGCACATATATTAACATACAACGAATGTTTAATAAGAAATTAAATGACATAAATATGTGTATATTTGGATTTATTGAAATGAATTAATTGGAGTAAGTTTTGGAATTTGGACCCCAAAAATTCTTTATAGTATATAAGTATCCCTTCATTTGATTTATATTTATTATCACATCCACATTCTCTTTCTTTTCGTTTCCAAGTTCTCCATGTAGGTTCCATTTGAGCATCCATTTCATCCTTAGACTACTCATTCATTTCTTATTAGTTAATAGTAACCTCATATGATTTATTTCTAATTAATAATTACCTCATCTTTTCATTTGTTTCTCATTTGTTCGTTTGCTCCTTTACAAGAACTTTACCTGAAGTTTTTTTCTCATTTTTAATGTGAACATCCAAATTAATATTCATGCCACCTCATTGTCATTTACTATTCTTTATTTCTAAAGTTCATTTTGTTTACGCATTATAAGTTCTTGTAACTTCCTTTTATTGGAAATTCATTCTCCTGAAACTTCATATTTAAAAATGGAAGATTTATTTTTATCTTCATTCATATATTTATTCCTCTACTTCACCTCTTTCAATACTACCGTTTTTAAGGTTGTTCATATTTTTAATTTATTTCAATTCCTAGTTTGTCTATATAATTTATTAGCTTTCCATTTGTTTCCAACTTCATTCCTGTAGCCTCGTTTCATTTTTCAAATCCCATCTTCTGTAGCTTCATTATTCCATAAAAACTTCCTTCTCGTTTTTTTCTCTCTCTTCACCTTTGTAATGACCCGAGGTTTTCGACCCTCGAAAATCAACATCAATACGTTCACGGTATAGCATGCTGAACGATCAAGTTTCGGAAATACCTGATCAATAGAGGTGAAGAAGGAAAGGAGATAGAAGAAAAACTGAACAATAACACAGAATCTCACAATCGCGACGGAACAATATAGAATAGAAAATAACATATCTTTATACAACATAACTATAACTGTTATTATATATACCATCGTCGGAGTACAACAATCGACAAATCAATCTGGAAAGTTGTAAATATTTGTCCTCACAAGGGCTGAACATACAGCATACATGCGTAGTGGAATAAAATCAAGTATGTGAGATACGCCAAGACTCCTCCAGCACGTCTCCTGTGCTCCATAGCATCCTAACATGAATCTGTACTACTCTGTCAGACTCGAGTATTATAATAAAATAACACCCGAGTCAATCTGGAAAACAAACGTGAGGAAAGACACTCAATTTGAATTTAATTACTTCAAAATCCTTTTGGAAAACAAAGGTACCACCACGCCATACATAAATACGACGGGTTTTTACCTTACGATAACCAAAACATTTTATATCAAAATCATATGATATTATAATAGTGTACATAGAAAATAAACTATAAAATAGCTTAATTGCTTGCATCTCACGTTTCAGCATAGCTGGGCACAATCAAAACCGTACGGTGCTTATTGAAGAATAGATTTCATACTATGATAAGGTAAGGAACTACCTTTCGATGGTGCATCTTTAGATAAAATGCACCGTGGTCTGACAAGAACATCTTGTACCCCTGTTACACAAGACTGGCCTGGCACTTGACTACTAGTACCGAAAATGATCGCCACTAATGGGCTTCGAAACGCATACAAATGATAGATAGTGATGATGATAAATGCCCACTCTATATGAGTGATGATCATACCCTAATGGGAGCGACCCACTTGGCCTTGTTGCATTCCCTGCTTTTGTCATTTTTCGGTTGATGAGGCTTCAGGCTACGTGTACCTTAAGAATAGCATTCATACTTGAAATGCTAATGTTGCTTTCCAGGCAACGTTGCAATGATGGCATTCATCCATATAATTTGTTCTAGGTCTGAACAAACCGAATCTCCGAAATCACCATATTCATTATCTTCACGATATCATGATTCGTAATGCACAAATCGAATCGAAGTGGTTTTCAGATAGTTAAATCTAATCCCGGTCTCTTTGAAATGATTATAGAATTTGGCCATATTTGATAATCGGTTATTTAACTATCAAACTACACATATAGGCAGTCACTAGGCCCATATTATAAATCATTCAAAATATTTATTTCAAAATATCTTTACAAAAATATACATTCAAATATCTTCCCATATTCCAATATTTGAAAACCATTTCAAAATTTATATCTGTAGCAGGATATTTTTCATACTATATCTTATTTCAACCTTTAGTGAAATAT
The DNA here is from genome assembly GCA_030765085.1 of Allium cepa. Classification (NCBI taxonomy): domain Eukaryota; kingdom Viridiplantae; phylum Streptophyta; class Magnoliopsida; order Asparagales; family Amaryllidaceae; genus Allium; species Allium cepa. The sequence goes on along the minus strand of CM060934.1, from coordinate 947,297,390 downwards.
TTCCACATACCCATTCCATAGTCAGCATTTCCAAAAAACTTTTTTTCTCAATATATAGATAAATATTTATAAATATTTTTTTTCAAAATCACTTACTTCTCAACACTTAGGAAATATTCATAAACTTATATTAATTTTATGGTTATATTCCCAAACAAGGAAATTTCCCATATTACCAACTTATAAAAACATTTGCAATCTCTTTTGTAAGTTCTCAACTCATTATAACTCGTTCCATAAATCAATGGAATTTTTAATAAATCCCTTTTACAATTCCCAAAATCGATTTTTCTTATTTAAAATCCCATCCAACAATTTATAACTTCTTTATGAATTCCGATTCATTTTTCGAAGTTCACGTATCGAACACTTGGGAAATTTTCTTAAATTCGTAGAATTCACTTTAAGATTCCCCTTATAAATCATTTCCGTTAGTTAAATAACCTGGTTTTCAAATCTCGAGAGTATTTATAAACACATTTCAATCATTTTTCAAAACACTATATATATATATATATGATAAGAAATTTTTAAAGTATAATAATTTATTTTCAAAACATGTTTTGATGATTATTTAAAATATCAAACACTTCTAAATAATCAATGATAACTCTTTTGTGATTCATTTTTAAATAATACTAATCGATTTTACAATGCTTATTATAAAAATTAGAATTTATTTCAATTAATATTAAATATTTGAAAAAACCAACTTCAGAAATATTTCAATACTAAAAAAGTTTTAAACTACATAGTTTAATAAATAACAATTCCTTTTTTAAAACAACTTAACTTCACAATAAAAACATATTTTAAAATTCCAATATAACCAATTTTATAAATTTCTCTCGATTTATCACAAATCGATTTACATTTCCTATTTCACAACTATTTCCAAAATCCAATATAAATTCCTTTGTTTCTTTCTAAACCGATTCAATATCTCATTATAAATTCAGACTGTGAATTTATATTCCAAATTTATTAGATGATAATCATTTCACTTTATTTATAAACATCGAAATAAATTTTATAAACTCATTTCCAGTTTATAACAGATCTATATTGCTAAATTCCATTTATAAATCGATTTGAATTTAAAATTCTATTTGGAGAACTATTCCTTAACAAGTTCTGATTATAATCCAAATTCATTTAAAATCTCGATTATGGCTTCCTTTCCTATTTTAAGAAATCCCATTTAAAATCCACTGTTCAAAAATTCCCAATTTAAAATTCTCTATTTGAAACCATTTCACGAAATAGCTAAATAAATATCCAAAATTAAATTATTTATTTATTTATTTTATCCAACCCAATTCCTTTTTAAATAATTCCAATCCCTTCAAAAACTCGATTTCAACTTCTAATTATAATGAAAGAAATATTATTAAAATCCCTTATTTTCAATTTCCTTGTATATATATAAGTTCAAAAATAAATTTATTTTTGAAAACTCCCTACGGAATAGTTAAGTATATTTCCAAAATCAAATCTTTTATTTAATCCTAACCATTCCTTATTCAATATTCCAATTTCCATATAAATAAATTTTTTTCCAAAAATCGTCTTTGAATTTCTTTTTAAAGTTCAAAAGTATTGTTTGTGGTATTTAAAATACCAAAATTTGTGCCAATGCTACTATAGCATCCAACATATCAAATCACACAACAATCCATAACAATTATTCAACCAAATCATATATCACTATACATATGAAACAAATCAATAAATTTTTGAGGAATCCAGTTGGATCGCTCCAACCTGTTTTCCTTGCACCCGCAGATGTTATATAACATAAAATACCAATCCCACTTCAAGGCGGGATGTCGCGGTAATATAAGATCATCCGCTATTATGCGGGGCACATAGTGTCTCATCCGCTCCAACGACGGAAATAAACCTAACTACTAATATATATATATATATATATATATATATATATATATATATATATAATAGCATTCAACTGATAAATATATAAATTCATCCAGTCAACCAACAATTAATTTTAATTACTATAAATTAAACCAGTTATCCAAAAAGAGTGAGATTTACTCAACTTGATTATCGAATCTGTTAATTGTTCCAATTTCAGATTTATTCCATTACATAGTGTTTTGTCGCTACAATCCAACGTGACTCGTTTTTGTAATTTTGGACCTCGCACGAATAATTTTACAAATTTTTATAAGTTAAATTTTTTTATACTTACGAATACTTTATTAAATTTAATTAAAATAAATTACAATATACCTTCTTCTCAGGCTCAACAATACGACTAGCACTTCATTGGCAAGCTGCTCCTTCTCGTGGCCACCAGAGACCACCCCATCCACGCATAAGCACGCTCCAGCCCCACCTTAGCTCGCACCATCCCTCCCTATACACTGTCGTGTCTCTCCGTCGACCAGAACTACTATCACCTCTCATCTCTTCCATGCCTAAAACGACAAACTCGAAGCCCTCGACCACCCGCGCTCGCGCGTCCATATCAGCCGTGTGAACCCCAAAATCGAATGCGACCTTCCCTTGAACTCGAACATCACCACTACCGACCATCGCCTTTGAGTCTAGGTGATTCACGAAGGATTCTCTTCTTTTATCTTTTTTTATCGATATGATTTCAGTTTTTTTCTCATGCTTCCATCTGAAGGAGAAAATAAGGAATAACGCGATTATAAAAGGAAGTATGCGGCTAAAATGGCGATAGGGTGGCTTGTCTCAAGGTAGGTTGGCTCTGATGTGTTTTATTTTTTTCTATTTTATGTTCAAAATATCTCATATAATGTACAGGAAATCTCAAACTCTTATTTAGGCATGCCACCTGGCATTTCTAATGTTATACCCTATTCTGAACAAAATGGAACAAGTTTCGAAGCCGAATCCGATCGTATGTGGAAGATAGCTTTTTGAATCGACTATTTTAAATTAATTCTATGCTTTTTTAGCTCGAACGACCAAATGGTACATCTGATTGCCACGAAATTTGAAATCCAATAATAATATATTATTATGGATCCAATGGAACTGGTTTTGTCGAATTCCGAGACTGTGCCTCGAATCGTTATTTTAACGCGTCGATTAAATCGACGATTTCAAAAAATTTACGAAATCACTTGAAATTTCAGTTTTTAAAACTTACCAACTTAATTCTAAATCAAATACAATTTATATCAACTTTAGAAATCATTTCGATTCATATTCGACTCAAATTTCAATTATTCATCATTTCCGTATTACGATAAATCACTATATTTGAAATTTAAATTCATTCTATAATTCCAACCAAAATCTTCATATCAAAAAATAAATTTATACTCCTAATCCAATATTTAAAACCATTTAAATATTAAAAAATAAATGTTGAAAAATCTAGGTCGTTCTTTCTTCCCCCTTAAAAGAATTTCGTCCTCGAAATTGCTGAGTAGGAAAAATGCAACAAACTCATTAACCTTCCAAACCCACTTAGTTAAAACTCGATATTTCCCTTTTATAATTCCTTTAGTTCCAACCAAAACAATTAGTTTCCATTTCTAAACCAAAATCCTTTATTTCAAATTCAATTCAAAAATCAACTTCTTTAGTTAACAAAAAATTTCTAACACCTTGAATTTTCGAAATTTTTTGACAGAGTCTCCCTTGTACGGAGAGCCTTTTGCAATATGACAAATATGATAGAAGGATATACATCGTCTCTCATGACCGGAAAATACAATATATATATATATATATATATATATATATATATATATATATATATTCGCGCTAAATTCGTAAGCGTGCCCTATTTTAGCGTTATTAAGCAAGCTCGCTCAATTAATATGCAATCGCGCAACCAAAATATAGCCACAAGGTCTTCTCGTACCTGTACTTGCTCAATTAAAACAAGTAAGTTCCAAAAACATGAACTTTAATAAAATTTCATTTATTTAAATAGTTAACACATACTTTGCATAAATAAACATGTTAAACATGTATTTATAAGCAATCACAAGGTTCCAATACTAAGTTAGTTACTTCCAATTGATTCATATACCATTTCCTTCAATTTGAATGATTCATAACCAAATTTACTTGCATCCAATCCATATTCACATTCACTACAGATTGCTTCTAAATTAATTTATATAACTTTCCATTGATTCACAAAATTTTGTTTACTTCCATTTATGTCGAATGAGAGTTCAATCCATGTTATTCGGTGATATTCATTTAATAAAATAACCATTCCAGTTTATAGCTATTTTAAATTGATTCCAAATCTATTTTTCAATTTTTAATTTATTCACAAAATATTGTTATATTCAACAACAAACCAATCCATGCCAATTTATTTATGAACCATTTCACAAATTAGTTACTTAAATTAAATTCCATTCTTATCAATGATATTCCCGACCATATTCAATTTACACTTAAATTGAATTCATTTTTAACTTAAGTTATCACCATCTCAATCCATTTCTATTTAATTCAACAACATTTCAAAATATATTTAATTCGCTTGCATATAAGCCGAATTCTATTTATACTTGAATTCACATTCACCCTATTACAAATCAAATCTGATTCCATTTCCATGTTCAATTAACTAATATATTTATTTAATTAGTTCACCTCCATTTTATTTTAATCGGCAACATTCAAAACACAATTAATTCGCTTATACTCAAGTCGAATTTCATTTATAACTCAAGTCTCATTCTTACTTAATCTTAAGTTAGATTTCATTTTTGGAATTCGTTTAATTTAACTTGGCTCGAGTTCCACTCCATTTTATAATCCCAATTCAGATTTTTCACTTCTTTTAACCAAATATTTAAACATTTTCTTCTGAATTGGGTTCCACCTTCCCATTTGTCCATTTTTATAAGTTATACAACTTATTATTCACAGTTCCATAAATTTTCACTTAAGTTTTATTCTCATTTCATAAGCATAACTTATAGTTATATAACCATTTTAAAAATCAAATTTTGTTTAACTTCATTTCGAATCCAATTAAATTCAATATTGTTTCAAGTCTAATCCAACTTTATTTAACTTTTCTTAAGTTAAATTCAATCCATATTAACTTATTCAACTTATTCCAGAATTAAAATTCTCACTTTCATTTCCCATTTGCATCATTCTCAATTTATAAGTTCAAAACTTATCTAGGTTACTTTTACCAAACATTTAATTTGGAATTCCTGATCAATCACCTAGTTTTATTTCAAAACATTTTGAAATCATAAATATATAGCCCATTAGTATATCAAACCATATTTTTAGAATTTCCAAAACAAACTTGGTTTTATCCAAGTCAACTCTTTTATGGGATTTGAACAAAATTAGTTTACCAAATAAGCTTGGAGCAAAGCAATTTAACCAATCACTACGGTAGCAATTCGTCACTTAGAAACTCAAAAACGAATACTGATGATGTGGCCATCATCACCAGAATTATTTTCCAGTGACTGAAGTGAGTTCAATGCTTACTTACTCCCAACATCCATTTAAAACACTTCCATTCAAAAATATTCCAAAAATGTTATCACCATTACTCTTTTCAAACACTTTGGAAAACATTTCCAAAATCTCCGAAATTTTAAAATTCCCAAATACTTAGTTCAAATTCATTCAAAACATTTTCCAAAATTTTTGGGATTTAAATTTCCAAAATCAGATTTAAATCCACTTTTAGTTATAACTCATATGTATAATCATACTTATACAATTTCTATTTGGTTATATAAAGCATTCCAGATTTTATAATCTTGTTTTGATTATAATGATATCATCCAAACACTCTAAATATACTATAATAATTTCTGAAAATTATTTCTTCTATATCAAAATATAATTTGGGTAAAATTATTTCATTTTCCCCATTTCAAATCAATACTGTGTCCAATTGCTCTGTTCAAGTGTTTAGAGACCCTTATCGATATAGTTGTACGGACTGTGCCTACCAGAATTCATAAGCCACTCAATAAATCAACCAACACAATATCAAACATTTTATATTCACTAGCAAATATGCGCTCATATCTATTAATACACTCAAACTCATCCTCTAGTACCACTGACCCTATCTCTAATGAGTAATCCCCCTGATAGCCATGGTTCTCACTTAACCTGGCGCTTTGATACCAATTTAATGCCCCGAGATTTTCAACGCTTGAAAATCGACATCAATACGTTGATTGTATAGCATGTCGGACGATCGAGTGTCGGAAATACCATATCATTAGGGGTGAAGAAGGAAAGAAGACCGAAGAAAAACAGAACAATAACATGAGATCTCACAATTGCAGCGGAACAATGTAGAATGGATAATAACGTATCTTTATACATAAAGAACTATAACTGTTATTATACATACCATCGCCAGAGTACAAAATCAACAAATCAATCTGGACAGTTATAAATACTTTCCTCACAAATGTTGAATATACATCATACATACACAGCGGAATAAAATCAAGTATATGGGATACGCCAAGACTCCTCCAGCACATTTTCTGTGCTTTATAGCATCCTAACTTGAATCTGTAATACTCGATCTGGCCCGAGTATTATATTAAAATAACACCCGAGTCAGTCAAGAAAATCAGTGTGAAAAAACACACTCAATTTGAATATAATTACTTCAAAATACTTTTGAAAAACTAAGGTATCTCATAAGACCATGCCACACACAAATACGATGGGTTTTTAACTTACGATAACCAAAAACATTTTATGTCAAAATCATCTGATATTATAATAGTGTCTATAGAAAATAAACTATAAAATAGCTCAAATGCTTGCATCTCATGTTTCAGCATAGTTGGGCACAATCAAAACCATACAGCGCTTATTGGAGAATGGATTACATACTATGATAAGGTAAGAAACTATCTTTCGAAGGTATATCTCTAGAAAAAAATGCATCGGGGTCTGACAAGAACATCCTGTACCCCTGCTACACAAGACTGACCTAGCACTTGACTACTTGTACCAAATATGATCACCATTAATGGGCCCCGAAACGCATACAAATGATAGATAGTGATAAAGATAAATGCCCACTCTATATGAGTGAGTATCATACCCTAATGGGAGCGACCCACTTAGCCTTTCTATATGCCCTATTTTTGTCATTTTTCGGTTGATGAGGCTTGAGGCTACGTTTACCTTAAGAATAGCATTCATACTTGGAATGCTAACACTGCCTTCCAGGCAATGATGCAATGATTGCATTCATCCATACAAATTGTTCCAGGTCTGAACAAACTGAATCTTTAAAATCACCGTATTTATTGTCTTCATGATATCACGATTCGTAACGCACAAATCGAATCGAATGTTTTTCGGATAGTTAAATCTGATTCCGGTCTCTTCGAAACGATTAACGAATTTGGCCACATTTGATAGTCGGTCATTTAACTATCAAACTACACACATAGGCACTCATTAGGCCCATATTATAAATCATTCAAAATATTTATCGCAAAATATCTTTACAAAGATATATATTCAAATCTCTTCCCATATTCCAATATTTGAAAACCATTTCAAAACTTATATCCATAGCAGGATATTTTCCAAACCATATCTTATTTCAACCTTTAGTGAAATATTTCCACATACCCATTCCATAATCAACATTTCCGAAAAACTTTTTTTCCTAAATACTTAGGGAAATATTTATAAAAAAAAAACAAAATCACTTACTTCGAAACACTTAGGAAATATTCATAAACTTATATTGAATTTATGGCTATATTCCCAAACAAGGAAATTTCCCTTATTACCAACTTATAAAAGCATTTGCAATCTCTTTTGTAAGTTCTCAACTCATTATAACTCAATCCATAAATCTATGGAATTTTTAATAAATCCCTTTTACAATTCCCAAAATCGATTTTTCTTATTTAAAATCCCATCCAACAATTTATAATTTTTTGTGAATTTCGATTCATTTTTCGAAGTTCACGTATCGAACACTTAGAAAATTTTCTTAAGTTCCCAGAATTCACTTTAAGATTCCTTTTATAAATCATTTCCATTAAATAACTTGGTTTACAAATCTCGAGAGTATTTATAAACATATTTCAATCATTTTCAAAACACTATATATATATATATATATATATATATATATATATATATATGATAATAAACTTTTAAAGTATAATAGTTTATTTTCAAAACACGTTTTGATGATTATATAAAATATTGAACACTTCTAAATAATCAGCGATAACTCTTTTCCAATTCATTTTTAAATAATACTAATCGATTTTACAAAGCTTATTGTAAAAATTAGAATTTATTTCAATTGGTATTAAATATTTGAAAAAACCAACTTTGAAAATATTTTAATACTAAAATAGTTTTAAACTACATAGTTTGATAAATAACTATTCCTTTTTTAAAACAACTTAACTTCACGATAAAAAAATATTTTTAAAATTCCAATATAACTAATTTTATAAATCTCTCTCGGTATATCACAAATCGATTTACATTTCCTATTTCACAACTATTTCCAAAATCCAATATAAATTCCACTATTTCTTTCTAAACCGATTCTATATCTCATTATAAATTCACACTGTGAATTTATATTCCAAATTTATTAGATGATAATCACTTCACTTTATTTATAAACATCAAAATAAATTTTATAAACTCATTTCCAGTTTATAACAGATTTATATTGCTAAATTCCATTTATAAATCGATTTCTATTTAAAATTCCATTTGGAGAACTATTCCTTAACAAGTTCCAAATATAATCCAAATTCATTTAAAATCTCAATTACGACTTCCTTTCCCATTTTAAGAAATCTCAATTCAAATTCATTGTTTAAAAATTCTCAGTTTAAAATTCTCTATTTGAAACCATTTCACGAAATAGCTAAATAAACATCCAAAATTAAATTATTTATTTATTTTATCCAACCCAAATCCTTTTTAAATAATTCCAATCCCTTCAAAAACTCGATTTCAACTTCTAATTATAATTTAATAAATATTATTAAAATCCCTTGTTTTCAATTTCCGTGTATATATATAAATTTCAAAATAAAATGATTTTTGAAAACTCCTTACGAAATAGTTAAGTATATTTCCAAAATCAAATCTTTTACTTAATCCTAACTATTTCTTATTCAATATTCCAATTACCATATAAATAATTTTGTTTCCAAAAAATCACCTTTGCTTTCTTTTTAAGATTCAAAAATACTATTTATGGTATTTAAAACACCAAAATTTGGGCCAGTGCTATTATAGCATCCAATATATAAAATCACACAACAATACATAACAGATTATTCAACCATATCGTATATCACAATATATGAAAAAAATCGATATGTCTTTGTGGAATCCAATTGGATCCCTCCAACCTGTTTTCCCTGCATCCACAGATGTTATATAACATAAAATAACAATCCCGCTTCAAGGCGGGATATTGCGGTAATATAGGGTCATTCACTATCGTGTGTGGCGCATAGTGTCTCATCTGCTCCGAGGAAATAAGCCCAACTACTAACATATATACTAATATATATATATATATATATATATATATATATATATATATATATATATATAATATAGCATTCAACTGATAAATATATAAATTCGTCCATTTAACCAATAATTAACTATAAATTAAACTAGTTATCCAAAAAGAGTGAGATTTACTCACCTTGATTTTCAAATCTGTTAGTCATTCCAATTCCAGATTTATTCCATGGGATAGTTTTTTGTAGCTACGATCCAACGCGACTAGTTTTCGTAATTTTGGACCTCGCACGAATAATTTTACGGATTTTCATAAGTTAAATTTTTTTATACTTACTAACTACTTTTATTAAATTTAATTAAAATAAATTACTATATACCTTCTTCTCAGGCTCAACAACACGATCAACACTTCATTGACAAGCCGCTCCTCCTCACGGCCACCGGAAACCACCTCGACCTTGCCTAAACACGCTCCAGCCCACCCAAGCTCGCGCCATCCCTCCATGTACACTGTCACGTCTCTCCATCGACCAAAACTGCTATCACCTCTCACCTCTTCCATATCCAAAACGACAAACTCGAAGCCCTCGACAACTCGCGTGACTATAGCAGCCGCGTGAACCCTAAAATCGAACGCGACCTCCCCTTCAACTCGAACGTCACCAATGCCGACCATCGCCTTTGAGCCCAGGCAATTCATGATGGATTCTCTTTTTTTATCTATTCGATTTTTATTTTATTTATCTCGTGCTTCCATCTGAAGGAGAAATTAAGGGATAACGTGATTATAAAAGAAAAAAGGCGGCTAAAACGGCGATAGGGTGGCTCATCTTAGGGTAGGTCGACTCTAATGTGTTTTATTTTATATTCAAAATATCTCGTATAAAGTACAGCGAAATCTCGAACATCTATTTAGGCGTGCCGCTTGGCATTTCTAATGTTAAATCCATATTCCAAACGAAATGGAACAAGTTTCGAAGCCTAATTCGATCGTATGTGGAAGATAGCTTTTTGAATCGAATTTTTAAATTAATTCAACACGTTTTCAGTTCGATAGACCAAAAGATGCATCTAATTGCCATGAAATTTGAAATTCGATAATAATACACTATTACGAATTCAGTGGAACTTGTTTCGTCAAAATCTAAGACTGTGCCCCGGATCGCTATTTTAACGCGTCGATTAAATCGTCGATTTCAAAATTTACGAAATCACTTGAAATTTCAGTTTTTAAAACTTACTAACTCAATTCTAATTCAAATAAAATTTATATCAACATTAGAAATTATTTCGATTCACATTCAACTCAAATTTTAATTATTCACCATTTTCGTATTGCGAGAAATCGCTATGTTTGAAATTTAAATTCATTCTATAATTCCAACTAAAATCTTCTTATCCAAAAATTAGTTTATATTCCAAATCCAATATTTAAAACGATTAAATATTGAAAAATAAATGTCAGAAAATCTGGGTCATTACAACATTCCTCCTTCCTTATTCATTTTTTCCTTCTTCAAATCTAATTCTTCTCTTTTTTTCTTCAAAGCTTCATTTTCTTTCTTATTCTTCAAATCTTTTTCTTCTTTTTTCAAAGCTTTATTTTCTTTTTCAATACTTCTTGTGCTTTGAATTTTCTTCTTCTTTTCCAATATTTCTTCTTCTTCCCAAATATTTTTTTCTCAAATCTAGATCTATATAAACTTCTCTGTTTCTTCCAAAACTTTCTAAAAAAAGATTAAGATAGCAAGAAAACAAATCAAAAGGAGGAAGTTATAGCGAATCCAAATCTGACTAGAAAAGAGAAAGCCGAAAGGTGAGTAATTAAACTCACTCACACAATACTAAAATTTCCATTGCAAGTTAAATAAAATTTATGATGTGATATATAAAACAAATTGTTTGTTGATTTAAATTGACGTTTGAATTAGTATTGGATCTGAATTGACATTAAATTGAATTGACATTTAAATTTATATTGGAAAATTGCAAGTTAAATTCCCGACATTGATTACTTTGAACTGTTGTGATATATTGATTGATTTGGATGTGGTTTGAAATGGATGCTTATTGATTGATATGTTGGATGTATGGTTGTTATTTATTTTACTATGTCCGTGTTATCACCTTGTATGTTATTGGCATCATTTAAATCCATTTGAATCATTTTAAAAATTGGATAACTATAACATTTAAATTATGAGTTGAAATGATACATACCCATACAATATCTTGAATTTGGATTATTTATTGGAATTGAATTATTTGAAAGGTTTAAGTTTCTAATTTAAACTTCAGATTTATTTTAATTAAAGTGGTTAAAATTGGTATTTTGAATTATTTGAAATCTCTTAAATTATTGTGCTCAAGTTGTACACTTGATAGGAGGTGGAAAATCTCGTAACATCTTTGAAGCTACTACACCCATATTTTACTTGATATTGATTTGACTTACATAGGAACTTTTATTCTGACTCGATTGTATTGTTTTTCATTATGCTCGGGTCAACTTGAGTATTTCAGCGTTTGAAGACGTTATTCTTGAAGATGAAGATGAAGATTAGCGACCGTATTTATTATTATTTATTCACCGCATTATTTGATATGTTCGTTTATTTTACTCTGATTAATGTTGTAAAAAAAAGTGTAATCAAATGTATATTGTATAACGGCTTCATGAACTGTTTTATTTGATTATTATATTTTGTCATTCTGCTGCGAGATTATGTGTATTACCTTCCTTCTTTTCTCTTGTTTTCTCTATTAAACCTCATTGATAATCCTCCCTTTTGAATGGGTAGAGTCAGACATGTGTGGTTTATCGTCGACATAAGTTGTCTAAAAAGGTAGGTCGTCACATAACTTTTGAATTTCAAATTTAGGAATTGATTATTTATGTGAACCAGAATTTTATTTAAATTAATTTGAATCCAAAATCTCAAACGTTCATGACTTCCTTGTTTGAGCTCCGTTTTCAACATATTATATACGAAAATTGATCAAAATATTGCTACGAACACAATGGTAAAACCTTCGTGGTTAAATTTTGACTTTTACAAAATTTTCATTTTTTCAGCTCTATCTTATTTAAATTAATTTATAAATTTATGTATTCATGGTTGATTTTATGGGATATTACATTCTTCCCCTTAAAATGATTTCATCCTCGAAATCTTTCCAAGGGGCAAACAGTGTAACACGGAATAAACATCTATGTTATCCAACCAAGTTATTTACAGAACCATCTACTCAACCAAAAGTGCAATGTGAGACAACCCGACTTTCTACCACCAGAAAATCGCATCATCTTTAAGAAAGAAAGGGATAGAAAGAGAAAAGACAGAGAAGAAGAAAGAAACAACACCAGAATCTAAACAGCGGAATGAATAAATTATATTAATCACATAATACATTACATAGTATTATATACATCAGAGATACACAGCTAAAACAACACATACTAGACAGTTATAAACACCTGTCTAGTTATACAACTCAATAAAACAACTCAGAGAACACAGAGCGGAATACTATATAGCTATACGCAGAAGCCTCCTGCTCCATTGCTCCTCCAGCATTCGTCAAGCCAACCTAAAATCCTAACCTGAATCCCTTGGCTACTCATAAAAATTTAAGTACCCAAGAGTTCAAGAAAAACAGAACAAACTCTAGGTCAGACATGGGTCTGGATTGAGTAAACGGGTTAAAGTTGCTTAACTTTTAAAACCTTTTTGAAAGAAAGGTATCACGTAAGACTTCCCACACATAAACATGGAAAAGTTTTTACCTTACGCTAACTAAAACATTTGATAGGAAATTCAGTGATATTATAATAATGTCTAGGGTTTTCAAATAAATATGAAATAGCCGAAATTGTTACATGATTAAATTCCAGCTACTAGCCACAAAAGTGGGTAATACAATCAAAACCGTTGGCACTTATTGGATTTTGGATTCCATACAATGGCAGGGCTACTGGGGTACCGCCCGTCACAGTACGTGGCCTAGATCACCGTACCGAGGAGTACGCCCGCTCCCCTGCAACACAAAGCCGGACCCATTCCTTACTGAACAGTTCCAAATAAGACAACCCCGGCGGATGTAGCTATTCAACCGCCCACACAACCGAAATAAAAGGGACCTCTAGACAGGGGTAAATCTTACTCTCAAGTGGGGGCTATCCACGAAGCCTTGCTGCACCTCCCCTGTTTTAGCCATTCCCGGTTGATGAGGCTTGAGGCTACGATTACTTTTAGTGAACACATCACTTAGAATGCTCATCGTCCACCTGACGATATTTTGAAAGCATTCAATCCATACAAGTTCGTTCCGGGTTCGAACGAAACCGAAGGCATTATCTCGTTACACTCATTTCGGAATCACCCTCAGAGTTAACGACAATAACCCTTGCACTCTGAATCACCATCTCGAACCTATAAGAACTATTCCGTCAACTCATTACGGAATCACCCACAGAGTTATACTGACGTATAGTCCTTACACCTCGAGTCTTCACAAAGCTCCACTTTGATTCACGACCTAACGTTTAATTGGAATCGATGTGGTTTTCGGATATCCAAATATGGAAACCCGATCCCGGTCTCATCGAAATCCAAAGCGTGTCTTTTAAGTCCAAGTTGTTTAAAGGTTTAAAACAATTCAATTACAGTATCTATATACACACAGATAGATAATTCACAAATCACAATTGAAAATCAGTATTATCAAATAACAGGTAATCCACATTATCAATATCATAATAGATAATCCATATATCAACATCCCAATTGATAATCTATGTAATCATCATAATGCAACCAAGTATTCATATCATACAACCATACTTATCTCATTACTGAGATCACAAAGCATTCGAGACAATCAATGTCATCCATTCATACAAACGCAATGATTTACTCATACCCCAATATAATTAATTTAAAATGAATTAAATTAACTATCTCTATCTCTAATTAATTTAAAGTGAATTAAATTAATTACTTCATCTATAATTAATTTAAAATTAATTAAATTAACTATCTTCATCACAATAAATCTTGCTTACCTAAACATTAACTAAACCAATTAATTAATCATCATCTTAATTAATCAACCTTGATTAATTAACTCTAAATCAAGTAATTAATCCTTAATTATTCTTATTAATTATATTAATTAATGAATATTAATTAATTATCTCCATTAATTAATTAACTAAATTAATTACATTCTCTCTTAATTAATTACATTAATAAATCATGCTTAAATTAATTACTTTTAATTAATCAACTTAAATAAACAGTAATTAATTATTCTTAATTACTTCTTAATTACTTTTAATTACATTATAAATTCATTGATTTATTACACCAAGTAATAAACCCTTAATTGCTTTAACAAGTAATTATTCATTTAAAAATTACTTCCCAATCAGTAATTTACCTTATTTCAATTACCTTTGAAATTTATTAACTACTTTTCTTAAGTAATTACTCTTATCAAAACTTATTAAGTAAACATACTTAATTCCTAAATCAAGTGACTATAATTAATTAATTAACAAATTAATTAGCTTACTTGATCACACTTATCTCATTAATTATAATTGAGTAATTTATTCCTTAATTACTCTTAACCAAATTAATCTTCAATTAATAGATTAATTATCTTCAACTATTAATAAACCTTAATTATAAATCAACCCTTTAACACAAAGTAATTAATCACTAATTACTTTTATAATTAATTAATTAACCTTAATTAACTAATTAATTATCTCTTAATCATTAATTAATAAACTTAATTATTAATTAACAACCTTAATTACAAATTAATTAATTCATAACTACAATTAATTAATCCTTAAAAATAGTTAATTAATTCTTAATTAACTTGTATTTGAGATTAATAATATCTTAATTATTAATTAAGAAAACCCTAATTATTACTTAATAAAACCTTTATTAAGTATTAATTAATTTCTATTTTAATTAACTCTTAATTACTTAAATAAATAAGTAATTACAATTTAATTAATCATTAGTCAAAAATTAAATCATCATAATTGTTAGTTAACTAAATTAATAATTATACTTAATTAATCACTTAATTAACCCCTTTTAAAATAATAATTAGATAAATTAATTAACTTAAAATTTCTTTATTAATTTAATTAATTATACTTAATTAATATTTAAGATAAAACATTATCTTCATTTAACCTTGAAAAAAAACCTTTACTTAACAAAATTCATTTAATTAAATTAAGATATAAAATAATCATTAATTACTTTCCTTAATTATTAATTAATAATTCTAATTTCAAGTTAATAAATTATCTTAACTTTAATTGTTAAATAACTGAAACCATTTATAAATTTCCTTTATATTTTCAAAGTAAGTTTGAAAATAACATTAACTTAAACATTTAAACAAATCATACAAATTTCATTTATAAAAACAATTTAATTTTCAAAAACAAGAATTTTAGTTTAACTTAAACTATTTAAAGTTTAAAACTTACTTATTTAAAATTTGAAAATTTTGTTGGACATTTTAGTTTGGGTCCAACCCATGCTTACTGGAATTCAATATACAAAGTACATTTTTTTTAAAACAATCTGTCCCTTTTAAAATTTTAAAGCTGTTTTAATTTAAAATTTAAAACTGTTAAACAAACAGTTTAACACTGCAACTCAAAACCCTTGTGACCACACGAGTATTACCACGAGCCACAACAAAAATTACTCGAGCTATCTCCCCGACTACCCAGTTCCCCTTCGAGGAAACAAACAACCCCAAACCAAACACATCCACTGACATCAACCCACCTCCGTGCAACCTGCACCGGTGCCGGCTCCACTCCGACCAACGTCGAACCCACCGACAAGTCATCCAAGCACTCCGCAAGCCAGTACGACCAACCAAACACCACTTCATGTCTCGAATCAAAATCGAGTACTTCAGGTGAAACTGAGCCCAAATACATCACCAGTAAAGTCCTCTGCACCCTCGCCTCCGATGATGATAACCGCCACGATTCCGGCTATGAGATGCTGACTCACCGTGCTTTCACTTCCCTGAATTTCATCCAACTCGATGCAGAGAAGAAGGTATAGCATACCAATTTACAGCTAGAACCCAAACTAGGTTAAAAACAAATTTCTGGCAAAATCAAACTCCACAATGATTTATAAATACTTCAACTATTTTTGCAACACTCTCTGATACTTCACCTAGCTCCATCAACCATCTCAAGCATTCCAGATTCACAGATCAACAGAAATTTGCATAAAACCCAATTTTCAGTAAATACCCAATTACATACTCAATACAGTTTCAAAAATTGTGAATCTCTTTTCAAAATTCATAACTTTCAATGACACTTAAGTTTATATAATCGTTTAAACCCAATTTAATCCTTGGTTTCAGACATTGATGATAAGTTTGCTACTGCATAGTTAAATTCCCAGGTATATTTCAAAAACCAGAGACTTAGTTCTATATTTTCTTTTTCTTTTTTAGTTTATACTGGAACTAACTTGTTTTAGTTTAAAACTATGACTTAACAATTTTTGCATATTGTTTGAAGATTTAATCTTTGTCTCGGATCCTACAGAGAAATACAGAGAGAAAAAAATAAAAATCAACATGCACAGATTCAAGCCTTACAACAAAACTTGCAGATTTGTCTACACAGATATAAACTTGTGTGTATATATATATATATAATTAACATCATCACAACTTATATGGAATCAGATATTTATTGCTTAGATTTTATAGTAAAATGTTTACTCACCTCATAAAAGAAATGCAGTGATTTTGAAAAAGAACAGGGAGGCTTCAAACTGAAATTGCATCCAGATTTGCATTTTGAAAAACTGGCAAAATAACTTTGAACTTAATGCTTTTAAAAACTGGAGTACTTCAGGTGCCTTTGACCCCAAATTCATTTGCATGCACTAGAAGATGATGCAGACATTCAAGTATGCAGAACTGGGTTGATAGCTTGCAAAAATATTTGAAAACATGATGCAGATTTTGTCACAGCATGGTTTGAAGAAGGTTTTGATTTGAGAATTTGACTTGAGTTTGAGGAATTGATGCAGATTTTGTTTTAAGGATTTCTGGTTTTCATTAGAAAAAAAGTTACAGGTTTTGGATGAGTAAAAGTTGCATGTGATTTTAGTTTTCTTTTTAGAAATGAACAATGTTAGCGGAAAAATTGGTCACTAACACCCTTAGAGAGTTTAGAGAGATTGTGTAGAGAGAGTAATGAAGAAAATAAATTAAAACAGAGAAGATAATGTAAATTAAAATGCGGGAGACGAGAACACAGACTTTATAGTGGTTCGGCGTTGTAGCCTACGTCCACTTTGAAGTTGATCATTTTTATTTCTTCACTTTAAACTTAATTACAGATACAATCCACTTTTAAGTATTCGAATACAATTGTGAAATAAAAGTAGAAGTTTTTGGAGGAGGTTTGAATGAGGCAGAGTCTCCCCTGTGTTCTCTGAAATCTGATCCCCTTTTTCTGTGCCCCTGCCCCTCTATTTATAGACGAATGTGGGTTGGACTTCCCTGGTGGGCCAGATGGCTAGACAGCTTGGTCCAGATAGGACGCACCCTGCATGCTGAGTGAAATAGGCCGAACGGTCAGCATGCCGAGTGAAGAAGGGTCTGCCGTGTGAGGAGTATGCCGAGCTAAGGTTATGCCGAGTAGAGGGAAGTGCTGAACGGTCTTATGCCGAGTGCAATCTTGGACTGCCGAACGTCTCTTATTGCCGAGTACAAACTTACGCTGAGTAAAAACTCACGCCGAGTACAAACTCACGCTAAGTACAAACTTACGCCGAGTACAAACTTATGCCGAGTACAAACTTATGCCGAGTACAAACTTATGCCGAGTACAAACTTATGTCGAGTACAAACTTATGCCGAGCATCCTCTTATGCCGAGTACAACTCTGTGCGGCCGGACGTTTAGTTGCCTGGTCGATTTTCCAGGTAACATTTTGCCCCCCAAAGTACACTGTGTGTTCAAACAGGGTGTGCTTTGAGCTACTGGATCAAGGCATTGTCACCGGGTGCTAAGGATGCCGAACGATACGAGTGCCGAGTGGAACCGTTTCGTCCGGTAGAGCCGGTCAAAGTCTCTTCGAATTCTCCTTCCTCCTTATAAAGACCACCTCCTTCTTCTTCCTTTCTTTACTTTTACTCCTGCAATTCCGAATTTTCGAACCACCCTTGCAATCAAAATCCAAGGACTTCTCAAACCTTTCTAAAGCTCGATCCACGAACTAGGTACAATCCCTTTACCTAACTCCTTTTTCCTAGTGAGTTCCCACTGATTCACATGGGTTCATCTGAATTTTTACTTGGAGTGTTTTCAAAGTTGAGCAACGTGAGGTAGGGAGAGAGAGAATCAAGTACGAATGCCTTGTAGGATTCGAGAGGGAGTAAGGCGGAGGAGAGGAAGGTATGAAGGCTATGCCGAGTGTTAGGACTCGGTATGATCTTAGTTCGATCGGCACAACGACGGCCGAACGATGGGTTAGAAGGAAGATGTGAAAATCAGTGGGTAGGCCGGGCGTTGTTTCGGTTGAATCGTGTTTTGGCCGAACGATATTATCTCAGTGCGAACTGAGGTTCGCCCGAACGATGGTCGTGGGCCGAATAGTAGTCTTGCCGAGTCACCAATTAACCGAACAAACTGGCATGCCGGACATAGTTGAATGCCGAACATAATTAGAAGCCGAGTATAAACCAATGCCGAACATATACAAATGCCGAACAAACTAAGTGTCGAGCAGACCTTAGTGCCGAATAAACAGTGGCCTTGCCAAATTTCATAATTGATCATGCCGAACAAACTTAGATCGGACAAACGTATCCTCATGCCGAACAACATAACTGCCGAACATACTTATATGCCGAACAAGCAGTAAATGCCAAACATACTTTTACGCCGAACATAGTTAGCATGCCGGCGTAATTAGGTGCCGAATATATACTAATGCCGGTCATACCAAAATGCCGAACACTCTCAATTTGTCGAACATACAAAACATGCCGAACATAATCAATCATTGCCCAACTTCATAACTGAACTTTACTTGGCACAAACAGTCAATTACTTCCAATGTCTTATTGTAGTCATTATTCGGAAGGCTTTCGGAGACGGTCAGCGATGACGGTTTTTGGAAGCAATGTTTTTAGGCTTGACGTTATATTAAATGCTTATGCACGGTTGATTGCACTAGTTCACACACCACACGGGGGGGTTATCTGCGTTGTTAATTCTAACGTCGATTATTTTTCGAGCATAGTTCACACAGGTGCTTGGTTGGGTCTGCTATTTATTCAAGATGTCCAAAAGATCCAGTTCGGCTACACTTTCTGACAAGCCTGGGCCATCTTCTAAGCGAGCGGCCCCCGACGCATCCGACCCGTCAGTTTCTCCCGCTCGTGACTGGGCTCCCGACACTTTGGAATCAGCTATTTTACTAGATGACCCAGTTGACTCACAAGCTTCAAGAGTCACTGAAGCCGCTCTTAAGCGGATATGTTCTATTCATGGCATCCCGTTCGCTGATGTGCTCGTTCCATCGGGGCATGATCGCCCACACCTGCCCCCAGTGGGATATACGGCGTGTAGCAAATTCATTTGCTGGGTTGGTAGCGTGCCACCTTTCAACCTATTCCTCCGTGACGTGCTGCGGTACCTAGATGTTGCCCCGTCTCAACTTCATCCAAACGGTCATGCTTTCATTTATGGCACGTACATGCTTTTCATGGCCGTCTTCTCTAGGCCTCCAACCCCTGGCGATATAAGGTACATATACATGACCAAGAAACGGGGAGACAGCCCCTCTTACATGTTCCTTGAGCCACATCGGAAGTGCCAGCTTTTCACCAACGCGTGGAGTAGAAAATTCGCCCTGTACAAACAGGAGTGGTTTTACGTGCGTTGCCCCTAGGGTTTTGCGAGGCGATGGATTGAAGGAAGTAAGTCTTTTCTCTGAGTTGATGTCCATTCCCGATTGAGGTTGAACTTCTCCTAACTCATTGTTCTATTTTTCAGATTTCGTCCCCCGTCCCGAAGGCCGGGGGTATTCTGATGCTGTCGACGCTATTAGAGCTCTTCCTGTTGAAGAGCGAGATATCTAAGCCCTCATTTCTAATGAGTCATTATCAAAGTTTGGTTTGCTAGCCCCTGGCCGCCGGGTTAGTCTTCCAGAGGGCGCCTCGCTTCCCAAGCCCGTACACGTCAGAGGGAAAAAGCTGCCTGAATCATCCGTTCGCCCTTCTCTTGAAGCTCCGGAAGAAGGGGAAATTCCAGACGAGTCACCCGAAAGGCAAGGTGAGGATTTGGGCTCTACAGCCGAAGTTCATGATATTGAAACATCATCTTCCCCTTCGAAGGGGGAAAAGGAGCTGGCGTGCAAGTCGAGGAAGGAGAAAGCTGGTGGGACTTCCAAAGTTACGCCTATTCAGCCAGAGAAAGAGGCTTCTCCACAGCGTGTTGAAAGTTCTCTGAAGGGCTTATCGAATCTCTCCATTCCCGAAGACTTGCTCAACTATGATTTCAACGATCCGGAGCTGTTTAAGTTTCGCTCGCCCGTCAGGGGCGATGCGGGTGTCCTGGCCCCGATCCAAGGGGAAAAGACTCCCGTTAGCAAAGCCACTGGTCCGTCGGGGGGTAGCACTAGGACACACACAGACACGTGCATTTCACTTTGCATCTACCTGTCTTTCACCATTCTGCTCTTTCGCTAATTCGCTATTGTTCGATTGCAGGTGACATGGGGCGCTCTCATGGATACGACCGCCTTCGCGACTCATCGACTTTACGCCGGTCTGGTCAGGACTCGGGCCTCGGGAAGCGCCGAGACAGAGACAGCGACAGCGACTGAGATTATCATGCCCGGGACTCGTCATCCCGGAAGAAAACTTATTATCAGCCCGAGCACCGCCAGGAGACCTCATCTCATCAGGAGCGAAGCAAAGACAAACGTGGCCACGAGAGGTCGCATTCTGATGCTCCCCGGGACCAACACTCTGACTCTTCTTCTACCCGGCACTCCCGAGATTCTCATAGGAAGGGCGAACTCTCAAAGCCGCCTCCTCCTGCTCCTGTAACAGACCCGACAGTGCCGGAGAGATTGAACGAACTTAAGGCTAAATTTCCGAAGATTTGTTTTGATGGGTTAAAGTTCCTCCCGGCGATCCATCCTACTCCCGGAGATGTTAAACAAAATGCTATCGCCTGTACCAATGACGTCTACGTGCAACATGACGCGTTCGTTCACCTCGCTGAGAAACTTTCTGAAGTCTCTATGGAGCGCCAGCATGAAATTGACCGCCTAAAGCTTGAAGCTATTCATGACAGGGATATCATTAAGGCACAGGATGAAGAAATTGCTGCCTATAAGTCCGAGCTTGAAGCTACTCGTCAGAGCGCTAAGGACACCGCCGACGCTGTTTCCCGCCTCGAATTAACTCATAAGAAAAAGCTTGATGAAGCGGTTCAACGGTGTGGGGCATTAGCTTTGGAGAAAGACTCCGTTCAGAAGGAGCGGGACACACTTAGTTATCGGGTCAAGGAACTCGAGGAGCAACTTCTCGTGGAGAGGAAAGAGAAAGTGGCTACCCAGGTTGAGGCACAACATTATTGCGATGAGATTGTCGCCACCCGACTCCTAGAGGAGAAACTAAAGGACGATCTCTCCAAAGTTGAGGCCCTAAAACATGAAGCCCGTGAGGAGGGCAAAAAGATAGCGACTGCCGATATCGACTCTCGCCTTGAGGCAGCTAGGGAAGAAGGTAGGGAGGAAATTAAGACTGAGTTCGACCCGCTGATCGTCGAGTTCAATGCCCGAGTCCTCATGCACAGGGATTTAACTTTTCTGGGCGACGGTTACCTCGAGTCTCTGATCGAGGCATGGGAGACCTTGATTCAGATCAAGAAGGTCGAGAGCGGTGCCGAAGAAGTCGATGAGGAAGCTTTAATTAAGGAGTTCTTGAAGGGAAAAGAACCCTCAGACCTATCAGCGGCCAAGGCCCTTTACAGCAAAGATTTTCCTTTGAGGAAAGGAAAGGAAGTGATTTCAGGTCCATCCGGTGCTATGCCCCCAGTTCATCCGCCTACCCAACCGGCTAGCCGGCCGACGCTTGATCCCTTCGAGCGGCATCTTGGCTACGACCCGGATGCCCCCGGGCTTGGCGTTCATGTCCTATCTCCCATCCCGGAGGGTGAGACCCCTCTGACAACCGAGATCCCACCAGCGCCCGATAAGCGATCTCTTTGTTTTATAGGGTTCCCGTGTTTCTCTGGAAGCTGCCGCGCCCTAACACTTGTTTTCTTGTGCTTTTTGTAGGCCGCTCTGACCCCGAGCCTTCTTCGAGGAGCGATGCCGCCAAGGAGGTGGAGACAAAGGCGAGTGAGGCCACTCAAGTCGGCGGAGATCCTGGCCCAGATGCTCAAGTAATCGGTGCGCTGGATGAAGGCAAATCTGACTCTTCCTCGGAGAGTTTCGAAGTAGACATCACAGGCGCTTCTGAGCACACATCCGACTTGAGCGTGAAGGAACGGCTCGAGAAAGAGAAAAGAGATACGATCTCAGTCAAGGTCGAGCCGCGTGAAGTGGACCTGGGTGATCCTATGAACAAACCATTGAAGGTCATTCTTCCTGGCAAGTCCCAGCCCATGGATGTTCCCCCTACGTCTTCGGTCATCACCCCTCCGTCAGGGAAGGATTCCAAGAGTAAGCGCTCTGGGAAGGAACCGTCCGAGAAGAAGTTGAAGAAACACAAGAAGTGACCGTCGTCCCCGTTCAACGAGAACTAGCTTAAGTCATGTACTAATTTTTGTAGACTGTGCAAATAGGCTGTTGGCTCTGGACTTCGGAGCGTTTTTTGTAACGGGAAGTTTTTTTTTCGTGAATAAAATTTGATCTTCACTTGTGTCTTCTTAAAAGACTTTTATTATTCAGTTTCTTTTATGGTTGTGATTGAAATCTGAATTATTGTGGGTAACTTGGACTTCTCGGTTTGCCTTTACATGGCTTGGGAGTTTCCCTGGATTTGATCAATCCCCACTTGGTGCTTCAATCACTTGGAATATTTCATAGCCCGTATGTTGGGGACTTGACGTATCCAAGTTATTTGTGTCGTAGTTCCTATTCAAGGAACTCGGAGGTCTGAACTACTTGTAATTAAGTCTACACCCCGGACATCGAGTACTCCAGCCTGTGCCCCCGGGGACTTGGAGATTTCGAATCGTTTATACTCGAGTCTGCACTCCGGGGACTTAGAGTACTCCAGTCCGCACTCCGGAGACTTGGAGATTTTTAATCGTTTATACTCGAGTCCGCACTCCGGGGACTTAGAGTACTCCCGTCTGCACTCCGGGGACTTGGAGACTTTTAGTCGTTTATACTCGAGTCCGCACTCCGGGGACTTAGAGTACTCCCGTCCGCACTCCGGGGACTTGGAGATTTTTAATCGTTTATACTCGAGTCCGCACTCCGGGGACTTAGAGTACTCCAGTCCGCACTCCGGGGACTTGGAGATTTTGAATCGTTTATACTCGAGTCCGCACTCCGGGGACTTAGAGTACTCCAGTCCGCACTCCGGGGACTTGGAGATTTTGAATCATTTATACTCGAGTCCGCACTCCAGGGACTTAGAGTACTCCCGTCCGCACTCCGGGGACTTGGAGATTTTTAATCGTTTATACTCGAGTCCGCACTCCGGGGACTTAGAGTACTCCAGTCCACACTCCGGAGACTTGGAGATTTTGAATCGTTTATACTCGAGTCCGCACTCCGGGGCTTAGAGTACTCCAGTCCGCACTCTGGGGACTTGGAGATTTTGAATCGTTTATACTCGAGTCCGCACTCCGGGGACTTGGAGTACTCCAGTCCGCACTTCGGGGACTTGGAGATTTTGAATCGTTTATACTCGAGTCCGCACTCCGGGGACTTGGAGTACTCCAGTCCGCGCTCCGGGGACTTGGAGATTTTTTGTCATTTACTATAAGCGTTCGTACGCTAGCTAGGATATCATAATTTTTAATTGCGCATCATAGGAATATCATACAAAGAGACATTGGTCATTCATGGAAAAGATGGCTTCAAGCCTTTATTGATGAAAACAAACTGGATTATCTTATTACATGCCAAGAAGAAAGCATACTGGAAATAAATGCAACTACCGCATAAAGGAAATAGACTAAGTGTAATAACGCCGCAAATGCTCGCTGTTCCATGCTCGGGGGAGTGTCGCACCATCGACGGTCGTTAGCTTGAAAGTTCCTTCTCCAAGCCTCCATTCGATGACGTATGGACCTTCCCATGCGGGATTCATGTGCGAAGGGGTCGGAAAGACTCGTTTCAAAACGAGATCTCCCACATTAAAGGTTCTTAGCTGGACTTTTCCATTATAATATTTAGCGACTCGGTGCCTGTATGAGGCTGCTCTCAAATTGGCTTCTTCGCGTTTCTCATCAATGAAGTCTAATGATTCCAATAGGAGATCCTGGTTTGACGCAGGATCGTAATAGGTTACCCGGTGTGACGGAACTTTGAGTTCTACGGGTATGACGGCTTCCGTGCCGTACGCCAGTGCGAATGGTGTGTGGCTAGTCGCGGTTTTGTGGGTAGTTCTGTAGGCCCAAAGCGCCGTTGGGAGTTCATCCACCCACTTGCCTCTAGCCTTTTCCAAACGCTTCTTCAATATGGACTTGATGATTTTATTGACGGCTTCTACTTGCCCGTTCGCCTTTGGGTGAGCAACTGCTGCGAACCTTTTCTCAATGCCATACCTCTGACAGAACTCTTTGAATTCCTTGCTTTCGAATTGAGTTCCGTTGTCCGTTATGATGATCCGTGGGAGGCCAAAACGACATATGATATTTCGTACAATGAAATTAATGACTTTCTTGGTGGTGATGGTGGCCATTGGCTCTGCTTCCGCCCACTTGGTGAAATAATCGACTGCCACTATTGCATATTTCGCGCCTCCTTTGGCTATGGGCAGAGATCCAATTAGGTCGATTCCCCACATTGCAAATGGCCAGGGACTAACCATTTGTGTGAGTTCCATTGGCGGAGCTCTCGGAATCTTTGCATATATCTGGCATTTGTCGCATCTTCTCGCATAGTCTGCAGCGTCCCGATTTACAGTTGGCCAATAATATCCATAACGGAGGATTTTTCTCGCCAAAGTTTGCCCCCGGTATGATCACCACATTCTCCCTCATGGACTTCTTCCAACACCCATTTTACCTCGTCATGGGCCACGCACCGGAGTAAGGGGGTCGAGAATCCCCTCCGATACATTATCCCGTCTTGCATTACATAACGCGAAGCCTTACGAAGGACTTGGCGTCTTTCGCTCCTTTTCTAAGGTAAGTCCCCGTATAGCAAGTATTGTTTGATCGGGGTCAGCCATGATTCCCTTTCGAGTTCGGTCTCCAAGACGAGGTCTATCTCCATCATGTCTATACTTGGTGCAAGAAGAGTCTCGACAGGGAACAATCCCATCTGCTGTGCATCGCCAGTACTCGCGAATTTAGCCAACGAGTCGGCCTCCCTGTTCTGTTCGCGCGGGACATGCGAAATGTCATAATATTCCAGGTTTACTAGTAGCTCCCGGACCCGGGCAAGGTAAGGAGTCAGTCTCTGTCCTTTCGCTTGGTAGTCTCCCCGTACCTGATATACCACCAGCTGTGAGTCGCAGAAGATTTCGATGGACTTCACCCTCAGTTCATTGGCAAGTCTTAAGCCAGCAATCAGTGCTTCTTATTCGGCTTCGTTATTTGTTGCTATAAATTCGAGCTTCAAAGCATAGCAAATCGATCGGTTTTCGGGAGTTACCAGAACTATCCCAGCTCCCGACCAACGGTCGTTAGATGCCCCGTCAGTGAACATCTTCCATCGGACAGGAGGGATTACTTTGTGATTTTCACTTGGTTCATCCGAAATGATGAACTCAGCAACGAAGTCAGCTAGTGCTTGCCCTTGGATGGTCCTTCGCGGCAGGTAGGTGATATCAAACTGGCTTAACTCGATGTTCCACTTTAGCATCCTACCGGAAGTTTCCGGTCGTTGGAGTACCTGTCGCAAGGGTTGGTTAGTGTAAACACTGATTGAGTGCGCCTGAAAGTAGGGACGAAGCTTGCGTGATGCAATCACCAGGCAATAGGCAAGTTTCTCGATCTTTGGATAATTCTTTTCTGCCCCCGTCAGTCGTTTACTAACATACTACACCGGCCTTTGAACCTTGTCTTCTTCGCGAACTAGGGCTGTACTGATAGCGTGTTGAGACACAGCCAAATATACGTACAACGTCTCGTGGTCTACTGGTTTTGACAGCACTGGAGGACTTTCCAAGTGTCTTACCAGCGCTCGAAATGCTTCCTCGCAATCAGTCGTCCATTCGAAGTTTCTCTTTCCTTTCTTTATGACATCGAAGAAAGGAACACACTTATCTGTGGCTCTGGATATGAATCGACTGAGCGCAGCTACTTTTCCGTTCAAGCTCTGTACCTGTTTTATGGTTCTGGGTGCCTGTATATCTCGGATGGCCTGGATCTTCTCCGGATTAGTTTCAATTCCCCGTGCATTCACAATGAATCCCAAGAACTTCCCTGATGCCACGCCGAAGGAACACTTTGAAGGATTGATCTTCATCCCATAGTGCCTTAGTACACCGAACATTTCTGCCAAGTCTCGGATGTGGTTGTTTGACTGTCGTGACTTCACGAGCATGTCATCCACATAGACTTCCATTGTTTTCCCAATCTGATCTTTGAACATTCGATTTACCAGACGCTGGTAAGTTGCTCCGGCGTTCTTCATTCCGAAAGGCATCACTACATAGCAGTATAACCCAACATTTGTGACGAAGCTGGTGTGTTCTTGGTCTGGGATGTGCATCGGAATTTGGTTGTATCCAAAGTATGCATCCATAAATGACAATAACTCATGCCCTGCAGTTGAATCGACCAGCTGATCAATTCGTGGTAGCGGGAAGCTATCCTTCGGGCATGCTTTGTTTAAATCAGAATAGTCAACGCGGGTTCTCCATTTCCCGTTTGCTTTCTTTACCAACACAGGGTTGGACACCCATTCTGGGTAGAGGGCGTCGCGGACAAACCCATTGGCTTTGAGTTTATCCACCTCCTCTTTGAGAGCTGTAGACCTTTCCGGGTCCATACCTCTCCTTTTTTGCTTCATAGGTACGTGTTTCGGGTCTATATTCAACATATGGCTCGCAATTGCAGGGGAAATCCCACACATATCAGAGTGTGTCCAGGCGAAGACATCAAGATTCGCTCGGAGGAAATCAGATAAATTCTCTGCCATTAGGGGATCGAGCTGTGACCCAATTTTAAGAACTCGCGTCGGGTCGCTGTGGCTAACTGGAATATCAATTGTTAGTTCGGTCGGTGCTGCGTCTGGTTCCCTGGGTTCCCCTTTTCATCTCTCGGATCTATGTCTTCAACGATTCGAGAATGTCGCTCGAGCCAGGGCTCGGGCGCTAATTGTCAATCATCGAAATTCGGGATGCGAACGATGTTGTCCGCAGTTTTCCCCTTTTCTCTACGCTGGGCCTCTCTCAGCTCAGCCACGTAACATGCACGTCCGGTTGCTTGGTCGCCATGCACTACTCCAACTCCTTTATCTGTCGGGAATTTTAGTGTGAGACACCACGGGGCCAAGACTGCCCTGAAATCTGCGAGGGCTGGTCGTCCCATAAACACGTTGTATGGTGAATCAACATCCAACACTATGAATGGTAGGATTCGCACTCTCCTGCGTTCACCTTGTCCCAGTTCAACTGGTAACTCCACATATCCTACTGCGTCTGTGGCTGCGCCGTTAAAGCCATGGATTCGGGCTTTAGATGGTTTCAAATCCTTAGTCTCTAGCTTCATTTGGTCATACGCTTTCTTGAAGATGATGTTAACGAAACTTCCGCAATCAATTAGGATTATCCTTACGAATGCCGGTCCGATGGTTGCGGATATGACCAATGGATCGATGGTGGGAGCTTCCACCTTACCCGCATCTCTATTCCTGAATATAATATCGTCGTGCATCGTGCGCTGCTGCTTTGCGGGAGCTCCATCCTCCACATTTGAACAGTACTCATGCTCTGTATGTCTCAAGGAATTAGCGTATCGCTCCATTTCCTGCCAACTTTTATCCGCAGGATGAGGTCCACCAGCAATTGTGTTAATAATCAACCTTCCCACAGTTCGAGTAGGTTGCTCCGGTTGGTGTAGAGTTGGGCCACGTCCGAGGTCTGAAGTCTCTTGTCTTCCTTCTGGTGTATCTTTGACGAATTCCTGCAGCTTCTTCTGCCTAATCAATTTCTCAATAGCGTCATGGAGATGCCTACATTCGTCTGTGTTGTGTCCATAAGACTCATGAAAGCGGCAGTACTTTCCAGTCCGCTTTTGCTCCTCTGTTGATTCCTTAGGGCGTGGTTTTCTGTATTGAAAAGTGTTGCAGGTCGATAAGTAGATGTTTTCGAGAGACGCATTCAGTGGAGTGTATTCGTTGTAGGTTGGGATCCTTGACTTCCATCTCCCCGTTTCTTTCTTCTTTCCAGGATTTCCACTTCCAGTTCCCTTAGACTGCCCGGGCTTATTTTGGATGCTGGCCTGTGTCTTTCCAGGGTTATCGTCAGTTGCTTTCATGGCGATGTTACCCTTTACAGACTCCTGAACGGACCATGATGCCTTGTCTTTCCTTATCCACCGAGCTTCTTCTCTCCTTATGAACTGGTGGGCTTTCGAATAGAAACGTTCCAACGTAGCCGGTGGCTTTCCTGCCAACCAATCTCTAAATTCAGAGTCTGGATCCACTCCACGCATTACTGCCGTCAAAATCGCGTGGTCGTTTGGATTGCTCACTTCAGTAGCGGCAACATGAAATCTCTGCAAGTATGCTTTCAGTGATTCTCCAGGAGCTTGGGTCACGCTTGATAAAGACATCACATCCTTGGGTCGAGTGGCGTGTATCCTGAATTGTTCTATGAATTTCCTTGCTAATTCATCGAAGTTTGAGATGGACCGTGGAGGAAGTCGAGTGAACCACATGGTGGCAATTCCGGACAGGGTTATTGGAAAGCACCTACACTTAGTTGCGTCGTTGGCCCTTGCTGAATCCATCATCCATCCATACCTCATTACATGTTGTCTAGGGTCAGTTTTTCCTTCATAGGCGGGTATGGTGGGCATGTTAAACTTCCTTGGGTATTCAGCATGTAGAATGGTATCTGTGAAGGGAGTATGACTCTTAGACATTCCCCAATCTTCATTAGTCAAACCTTGATTCTCTCTCATCAACTGTCGGACCATAGCTGTCAAATCCGGAGTTTGTATGGTAGGAGGAAGGTTGGGGTCCGCTCCACGGGCTTGATTTCTAGTAGAACGATCAGTGGCACCTGCTTGGTCATCTTCATCCTTGCGGCGTCTACGCCTGGGTGGTTCATCAGCTGAAGTTGAGCTATCATCTTCAGAGTCGGGGACAGGGCTACCTCCAGCATTCTGATGCTGCTGTTGAGCAAGTTGGGTCATGAGGTTAGCATTAACTTGCATTTGCTCAGCGAGTTGCCTTCTGCTTTCCGTAAGCTCTTTTATCAAGTCATTCAATTCTGCTCGTGAAACAGCCTCCGCTTGGTTTTGGCTGGAGGGCCCCACACCTCGAATTGCTTGTTGATCGTTAGGTCCAAGTTGTTGAACACTAGCAGTTTCGTGGGCATCTACGTTTTGGGAGGTCGATCTTGTTCGTGGTCTTCCCATGGTAGAGTCGTTGGTTGTAACTCTGAGTAGAATCAACAGATGCCTTATGGATAATTACGGATCTTCTTCGGGGGATTTAAGCAATCCAGTAGCTACAAAGTAGATCCTCACAACCTGAGAATTCAATTCTCAGTGAAAGCATCAAAATGTTAGCGGAAAAATTGGTCACTAACACCCTTACAGAGTTTAGAGAGATTGTGTAGAGAGAGTAATGAAGAAAATAAATTAAAACAGAGAAGATAATGTAAATTAAAATGCGGGAGACGAGAACATAGACTTTATAGTGGTTCGGCATTGTAGCCTACGTCCACTTTGAAGTTGATCATTTTTATTTCTTCACTTTAAACTTAATTACAGATACAATCCACTTTTAAGTATTCGAATAAAATTGTGAAATAAAAGTAGAAGTTTTTGGAGGAGGTTTGAATGAGGCAGAGTCTCCCCTGTGTTCTCTGAAATCTGATCCCTTTTTTCTGTGCCCCTGCCCCTCTATTTATAGACGAATGTGGGTTGGACTTCCCTGGTGGGCCAGATGGCTAGACAGCTTGGTCCAGATAGGACGCACCCTGCATGCTGAGTGAAATAGGCCGAACGGTCGGCATGCCGAGTGAAGAAGGGTCTGCCGTGTGAGGAGTATGCCGAGCTAAGGTTATGCCGAGTAGAGGGAAGTGCTGAACGGTCTTATGCCGAGTGCAATCTTGGACTGCCGAACGTCTCTTATTGCCGAGTACAAACTTACGCCGAGTACAAACTTACGCCGAGTACAAACTTATGCCGAGTACAAACTTATGCCGAGCATCCTCTTATGCCGAGTACAACTCTGTGCGGCCGGACGTTTAGTTGCCTGGTCGATTTTCCAGGTAACAAACAAAGAATTAAAGAAAATGAGAAAGAGTGTTTATATAGGATAATTTCAGATTTTATTAAATTAAAAAGAAAATGGACACTTGTCCCTAATTTCATGAATGTGTTAACACTTGTTAACAAGGTGTTTTAAAACAAACATTTGTCATTTCTTATGTATATTTTATTTTAAAAGAAATTTACAAGACTTTTTAAAATATTTCCTAATGAACAAACATGTTTTTCTTAATTTTAAAAATACTCTTTAATTAAATATCTAATAAACAAATACACTTTTACATTTATAAATGTATGCTAATTTATATAAGTACAATCTTTAAAAAGAAATAAAATAAAAATCAATTATAATTTAAATAAAATTTATATACAATATTTCAAACTCATCTTGAAAATGCTATTTTAAAAACTTTGTATTTATTCTTATTAAATAAACACAAATCAAATTTCTATAGATAAATTTCTATAAAAAGAAAAATAAACAAATCTTATTTTTAATTAAAATATTATCTATATATTTTAAAACCAAACTATATTAGTAATATGTATGTATTTCTTTGAATTCAAATTTATACTAATTTTCAAAGTCAAATTTAAAAATCAAATTTAAAATAAATTTAAATAAATATAAACATCTACTTTTAAATAAACTTATTTTTATAAATAATTTATCGTATTTCAAAATCAATTTAAAATACACAGAAATAAATATATTTAAACACACTTATCAATTTTGAACACAATAAATCTATTTAGAATTTATTTACACAAATAAAATAATTATTCTTATTTTAAAACCAATTTATAACCATAATTAAAATATTACTTGGTTAATTATCTTTAAAAATAACAATTTATCAATGTCAAATAATTAAATTAAGAGATTATCAGCATTTTAAACTACTGGAAATTCCGGGATATTACAATCCTTCCCCCTTAACAGAATTTTCGTCCTCGAAATTTAAAATAAAGATAATCCACAATTTTACTTTATTTCAACCAATTCAAACATTCATAACAGCCATACACTATCAATCAAACAAACAATTCCATCCAAACAACCAATTCAAATAAATAACACCAGCTATCCGGACACAGATCCGGATAAATTTCCTAAAATTATCTCGAGTTTCCCAGGTACAGACATAAGGATACTCGCTCTACTAAATCCAAACCAGCTAAGCTACTGAGTTCTCACTCAGCTAGATCTATAATCTGCACAAGAAACTAGACCACGGACAAGACTGTTCAACAACCAAAACCTTCACAGAACTACTGGTTTCAAAACCAGTGATGACCAAACACGTACTCCCTCAGAGACACGTGAAATATTTTGAATTCCAGTGTTCCAAACTGGCAATTCAACTCTTCAGACCAAAGCACTGATCTCTACGAAAACTCGGAAGAATCCAATATGCCTCGAAGCTTACCAAAACTTATTGCTTCCTTCACCAGAGAAAATCTCAATAACATCGAAGTCTCCAACTTCGAATTCCAAATTCTTCCGTTACTTAACCTCAAAACTTATCGGATGATCCGGGCTGCCAACAGATCCTTCCCGATCAGTTCAACCTTCGCTGATGCTTATACAAACAAACTGGATCAACTCACAAACTGATCCTCAAGATCAATCCAAAAATCAAAACCAAACTTTACTATCAACAGAAGGAAACAACTCCTCCTATCTGGAAAAGACAGAACAGAATCACTTGCCAGCTTGCCTCGGATCCTGAAAAATTAATTTAGAAGAAACTCTCTAATCCAAAACACTGCAATTCCCATTTGCTTCTACTCAAGAACAACAGCCACCTTGCTTCCGCTGCACAACTCTGATCTGGAGCAGATGAAAATGTTGTAGAATGAACACAGGCACAGACTAAACATCACATCTCGGAAATAAGGTTCAACAGAAGTTCCAATAAATACAAAGCTGCTTTACCAAACAATCCATCTAGGAGACAACCTTCCACCCAGCTGAATCACTTGTATCACTTCTGACATCAAATCGATTCAGAACTCAATCTCTAATGTAGGCAAATTTCTAACTTTCCGGAAGATATATCCAGAAAATCTTCGACAATTCTAAAACTTCTACATCTTCTAGAAATGCCACAAATCCAAGAAAAGACTATCTAAGATAATCACCAAACCATCGCAAGTCACTTTTGCGATCAACCCAACCCAATATCCAAGATACTGTTCTTTCTCCACTAAGCCGAACAGTTTATCCTTGACCAACTAATCCATCGAAGAAACAGATCCTCACTGCTGCTTCTGAATTTCACCTCCAGGAAATGCTAAGCCAAAAAGATCTTCCTGTTGAAACATAGAACATTCCCGAGCTACACCGCTAACTTAGATGCCAAAGACTTCTTATCCAAAGTTCTTTGAGAAACTTGGACCTCAAATCAACAGAAACTCCAGCTGAACACAGCCACAACATCGAAGCAGACCTACTTCCTTAAACTTGCTCCGAAAGAAAACATCTTCGGAGACATCCATAGTCATTGCATCTCATCACGCAGCTACTACTTCCTGAGGTATCAAAATACCATTACTCGCTTCTGCCCAACAGACAGATCCAAATTCTCAAAAATCCGTTCACAGGAGCGCAATCAAACCTACACTTCAAAGATGAACTGTGAACCTTAACGGGTTTCCTTTAGAGATCAAATGAAATCCTTACACCAAACTACAAAGATTACTCAAGACGGTATTAGGTCTACAGTCTTGACAAATACACTTCCAACCTCAAACATTCAAACTCCAATCAATGGTAGTCGTGTTACACACACCACTACCTCATCTACCCTTATAACTAATATTGGAAAACCCGAACAGGTAACCCAAAAGATAGGTAGAAATATATATATATATATATATATATAGTTTTATATAAAAATTACAAGTACGCTCTCTCAAGAAAGACACCACTACAGAGCCTAGGTATTCACTCAGCCTAATGCTCTGATACCAACTGAGACGACCCGACTTTCTACCACCAGAAAATCGCATCATCTTTAAAAAAGAAAGGGATAGAAAGAGAAAAGACAGAGAAGAAGAAAGAAACAACACCAGAATCTAAATAGCGGAATGAATAAATTATATTAATCACATAATACATTACATAGTATTATATACATCAGAGATACACAGCTAAAACAACACATACTAGACAGTTATAAACACCTGTCTAGTTATACAACTCAATGAAACAACTCAGAGAACACACAGCGGAATATTATATAGCTATACGCAGAAGCCTCCTTCTTCATTACTCCTCCAGCATTCGTCAAGCCAACCTAAAATCCTAACCTGAATCCCTTGGCTACGCGTAAAAATTTGAGTACCCAAGAGTTTAAGAAAAACAGAATAAACTCCGGGTCAGACATGGGTCTGGTGTGAATAAACGGGTTAAAGTTGCTTAACTTTTAAAAACCTTTTTGAAAGAAAGGTATCACGTAAGACTTCCCACACATAAACATGGAAAAGTTTTTACCTTACGCTAACCAAAACATTTGATAGGAAATTTAGTGATATTATAATAATGTATAGGGTTTTCAAATAAATGTGAAATAGCCTAAATTGTTACATGATTAAATTCCAGCTACTAGCCACAAAAGTGGGTAATACAATCAAAACCGTTGGCACTTATTGGATTTGGATTCCATACAATGGCAGGGCTACTAGGGTACCGCCCGTCACAGTACGTGGCCTAGATCACCGTACCGAGGAGTACGCCCGCTCCCTTGCAACACAAAGCCGGACCCATTCCTTACTGAACAGTTCCAAATAAGACAACCCCGGCGGATGTAGCTATTCAACCGCCCACACAGCCGAAATAAAAGGGACCTCTAGACAGGCGTAAATCTTACTCTCAAGTGGGGGCTACCCACGAAGCCTTGCTGCACCTCCCCTGTTTTAGCCATTCCCGGTTGAGTAGGCTTGAGGCTACGATTACTTTTAGTGAACATATCACTTAGAATGCTCATCGTCCACCTGACGATATTCTAAAAGCATTTAATCCATACAAGTTCATTCCGGGTTCAAACGAAACCGAAGGCATTATCTCGTTACACTCATTTTGGAATCACCCTCAGAGTTAACGACAATAACCCTTGCACTATGAATCACCATCTCGAACCTATAAGAACTATTCCGTCAACTCATTACGGAATCACCCACAGAGTTATACTAACGTATAGTCCTTACACCTCGAGTCTTCACAAAGCTCCACTTTGATTCACGACCTAACGTTTAATTGGAATCGATGTGGTTTTCGGATATCCAAATATGGAAACCCGATCCCGGTCTCATCGAAATCCAAAGCGTGTCTTTTAAGTCCAAGTTGTTTAAAGGTTTAAAACAATTCAATTACAGTATCTATATACACACAGATAGATAATTCACAAATCACAATTGAAAATCAACATTATCAAATAACAGGTAATCCACATTATCAATATCATAATAGATAATCCATATATCAACATCCCAATTGATAATCTATGTAATCATCACAATGCGACCAAGTATTCATATCATATAACCATACTTATCTCATTACTGAGATCACAAAGCATTCGAGACAATCAATGTCATTCATTCATACATAAGCAATGATTTACTCATACCCTAATATAATTAATTTAAAATGAATTAAATTAACTATCTCTAATTAATTTAAAGTGAATTAAATTAATTACTTCATCTATAATTAATTTAAAATTAATTAAATTAACTATCTTCATCACAATAAATCTTGCTTACCTAAACATTAACTAAACCAATTAATTAATCAGCATCTTAATTAATCAACCTAGATTAATTAACTCTAAATCAAGTAATTAATCCTTAATTATTCTTATTATTTATATTAATTAATGAATCTTAATTAATTATCTCAATTAAGTAATTAACTAAATTAATTACATTATGTCTTAATTAATTACATTAATAAATCATGCTTAAATTAATTACTTTTAATTAATCAACTTAAATAAACAGTAATTAATTATTGTTAATTACTTCTTAATTTACATTATAAATTCATTGATTTATTACACCAAGTAATAAACCCTTAATTCCTTTAACAAGTAATTATTCATTTAAAAATTACTTCCCAATCAGTAAATTACCTTATTTCAATTACCTCTGAAATTTATTAATTACTTATCTTAAGTAATTACTCTTATCAAAACTTATTAAGTAAATATACTTAATTCCTAAATCAAGTGACTATAATTAATTAATTAACAAATTATTTATCTTACTTGATCACACTTATCTCATTAATTATAATTGAGTAATTCATTCCTTAATTACTCTTAACCAAATTAATCTTCAATTAATAGTTTAATTATCTTCAACTATTAATAAACCTTAATTATAAATCAACCCTTTAACACAAAGTAATTAATCATTAATTACTTTTATAATTAATTAATTAACCTTAATTAACTAATTAATTATCTCTTGATCATTAATTAATAAACTTAATTATTAATTAACAACCTTAATTACAAATTAATTAATTCATAATTATAATTAATTGATCCTTAAAAATAGTTAATTAATTCTTAATTAACTTGTATTTGAGATTAATAATATCTTAATTATTAATTAAGAAAACCATAATTATTACTTAATAAAACCTTTATTAAGTATTAATTAATTTCTATTTTAATTAACTCTTACTTGGTTAAATAAATAAGTAATTACAATTTAATTAATCATTAGTCAAAAATTAAATCATCATAATTGTTAGTTAACTAAATTAATAATTATACTTAATTAATCACTTAATTAACCCCTTTTAAAATAATAATTAGATAAATTAACTAACTTAAAATTTCTTAATTAATTTAATTAATTATACTTAATTAATATTTAAGATAAAACATTATCTTCATTTAACCTTGAAAAAAAACCTTTACTTAACAAAATTCATTTAATTAAATTAAGATATAAAATAATCATTAATTACTTTCCTTAATTATTACTTAATAATTCTAATTTCAAGTTAATAAATTATCTTAACTTTAATTGTTAAATAATTGAAACTATTTATAAATTTCCTTTATATTTTCAAAGTAAGTTTGAAAATAACATTAACTTAAACATTTAAACAAATCATAGAAATTTCATTTATAAAAACAATTTAATTTTCAAAAACAAGAATTTTAGTTTAACTTAAACTATTTAAAGTTTAAAACTTACTTATTTAAAATTTGAAAATTTTGTTGGACATTTTAGTTTGGGTTCAACCCATGTTTACTGGAATTCAATATACAAAGTACATTTTTTTTTAAATAATCTGCCCCTTTTAAAATTTTAAAACTGTTTTAATTTAAAATTTAAAACTGTTAAACAAACAGTTTAACACTGCAACTCAAAACCCCTGTGACCACGCGAGTATTACCCCGAGCCACAACCAAAAATACTCGAGCTATCTCCCCTACTACCCGAGTTCCCCTTCGAGGAAACAAACAACCCCAAACCAAACACATCCACTGACATCAACCCACCTCCGTACAACCTGCACCGGTGCCGGCTCCACTCCGACCAACATCGAACACACCGACAAGTCATCCAAGCACTCCGCAAGCCCCAACGACCAACCAAACACCACTTCATGTCTCGAATCAATATCGAGTACTTCAGGTGAAACTGAGCCCAAATACATCACCAGTAAAGTCCTCTGCACCCTTGCCTCCGATGATGATAACCGCCACGATTCCAGCTATGAGATGCTGACTCACCGCGCTTTCACTTCCCTGAATTTCATCCAACTCGATGCAGAGAAGAAGGTACAGTAGACCAATTTACAGCTAGAACCCAAACTAGGTTAAAAACAAATTTCTGGCAAAATCAAACTCCACAATGATTTATAAATACTTTAACTATTTTTGCAACACTCTCTGATACTTCACCTAGCTCCATCAACCATCTCAAGCATTCCAAATTCACATATCAACAGAAATTTGCATAAACCCAATTTTCAGTAAATACCCAATTACATACTCAATACAGTTTTAAAAATTGTGAATCTCTTTTCAAAATTCATAATTTTCAATGACACTTAAGTTTATATAATCATTTAAACCCAATTTAATCCTTGGTTTCAGACATTGATGATAAATTTGCTACTGCATAGTTAAATTCCCAGGTATATTTCAAAAACCAGAGACTTAGTTCTATATTATTATTATTTTTTAGTTTATACTGGAACTAACTTGTTTTAGTTTAAAACTATGACTTAACAATTTTTGCATATTGTTTGAAGATTTAATCATTGTCTCAGATCCTACAGAAAAATACAGAGAGAAAAAAATAAAAATCAACATGCACAGATTCAAGCCTTACAACAAAACTTGCAGATTTGTCTACACAGATATAAACTTGTATATATATATATATATAACTAACATCATCACAACTTATATGGAATCAGATATTTATTGCTTTAGATTTTATAGTAAAATGTTTACTCACCTCATAAAAGAAATGCAGTGGTTTTGAAAAAGAACAGGGAGGCTTCAAACTGAAATTGCTTCCAGATTTGCATTTTGAAAAACTGGCAAAATAACTTTGAACTTGATGCTTTTAAAAACTGGAGTACTTCAGGTGCCTTTGACTCCAAATTCATTTGCATGCACTAGAAGATGATGCAGACATTCAAGTATGCAGAACTGGGTTGATAGCTTGCAAAAATATTTGAAAACATGATGCAGATTTTGTCACAGCATGGTTTGAAGAAGGTTTTGATTTGAGAATTTGATTTGAGTTTGAGGAATTGATGCAGATTTTTTTTAAGGATTTCTGGTTTTCATTAGAAAAAAAAGTTACAGGTTTTGGATGAGTAAAAGTTGCATGATGATTTTAGCTTTCTCTTTAGAAATGAACAAAGAATTAAAGAAAATGAGAAAGAGTTTTTATATAGGATAATTTAAGATTTTATTAAATTAAAAAAAAAATTAAAAAGAAAATGGACACTTGTCCCTAATTTTATGAATGTGTTAACACTTGTTAACAAAGTGTTTTAAAACAAACATTTGTCATTTCTTATGTATATTTTATTTTAAAAGAAATTTAAAAGACTTTTTAAAATATTTCCTAATGAACAAACATGTTTTTCTTAATTTTAAAAATACTCTTTAATTAAATATCTAATAAACAAATACACTTTTACATTTATAAATGTATGCTAATTTATATAAGTACAATCTTTAAAAAGAAATAAAATAAAAATCAATTATAATTTAAATAAAATTTATATACAATATTTCAAGTTCATCTTAAAAATGCTATTTTAAAAACCTTGTATTTATTATTATTAAATAAACACAAATCAAATTTCTATAGATAAATTTCTATAAAAAGAAAAATAAACAAATCTTAATTTTAATTAAAATATTATCTATATATTTTAATACCAAACTATATTAGTAATATGTATGTATTTCTTTGAATTCAAATTTATATTCATTTTTAAAGTCAAATTTAAAAATCAAATCTAAAATAAATTTAAATAAATATAAACATCTATTTTTAAATAAGCTTATTTTTATAAATAATTTATCCTACTTCAAAATCAATTTAAAATACACAGAAATAAATATATTTAAACACACTTATCAATTTTGAACACAATAAATCTATTTAGAATTTATTTACACAAATAAAATAATTATTCTTATTTTAAAACCAATTTATAACCATAATTAAAATATTACTTGGTTAATTATCTTTAAAAATAACAATTTATCGATTTCAAATAATTAAATTAAGAGATTATCAGCATTTTAAACTCCTGGAAATTCCGGGATATTACACAATGTGATTATGTATTGCAAGCACTATAAGTGAGCTCAATCCTAGCGTGAGTGTACAATCGTGACATATAAGTATGTGTGCAATCACCCTAAACATGCATAAAAATTTCTACATGACTGCAAAGCAATAGTGAAAAGTGGAGCAACTCTAAAAGTAGGTTTTCTGATAAAAAATTCAAAAATAACAAGTATGCCTCTCATACGTATACCTATCCCTATTGATCGGGTAATCTAAGCTCCGATACCAAATGCAACAACCTGCCCTTAAATAGACCAAAATTTCGATTTAAAATGTCTCATCAAAACTTAGACCACATCTTAAAGCTGGCCTTTGGTTGGTAAAAAGAAAAATACAGAGATATTTTTCTACATGGTCAGAATCTCACAACGGAATGATAAAATATAATAATAACAACGGCATCCATTTTATCATAAATTCAAAATGACAATTAAAACCATAACAAAGTATCCATAATCACCTATATATATCCATGGTACAATATTCCAAAGTTACAATATCATTTTTATTTCATGGGTTCAACAAAAACTACAGAAAATAGCAAGTAAATAAATAGCCTATTGCCACAACTCTCATCAACGTCTCCGCATTCAACATCATCCTTCATAACCTGTGTTGTAATGGGGAGGGAGTCAGAACTACATATGCCTGATAAATAAAAATCTTGAGTCTTACTATATTGGTATTTAGGTAGTATAATTTAAATAGGAATATATCTTACGTGTTCTACCTACATCATAAGTCTTCTCAATTATATGCATAAAGGCTTTCTTAAACATAAATAAAATGGCTTTCCAAATATAAGCCCATGGCCAACTTACTATCAACCCAATCACCCATATCTGTCGTCTAGAATGTCCAATCAATGTAAGAGACAGTACTCAAGTCACTTTATACATTTTCGTGGGAATAGGCAGACTTCGACCATTTAGTACCTTGTTTATGGATGTCCATGTCATTTACTACCTATCCCAAGGCGGACTCCTCACTAGTAATTATATAGCTGATATTGCACGGAATCTCTACAACCACTTAATACTTCCTACTAAAGCGGGCCCTTTTTCGAGATTTCCTCTATCGTGCCTAACCCATAACCATAACCCTGACCATTTATTGGCAGGCCCTCACATAACCACTTAATACCCTCAATCTCTAAAGCAGGTCTTTCGTATTATGACCTGTATCCCATGGTGACGTCTCACATTAATCCGGCTATTCTTAGGTATTAGTAGCCAGATTATCTGGGCAGATTTGACATGCAGAATTTGGAACTAACCCCGCGTTATCATATTTACTATTATAGGTGATGTCTCATCCCCAAAGTCGCACTATTGGTAGCCAGATTAGCTGAGCAGACTTCCATATGCTTTTGACCGACCTCGCATCCTTATAACTTAGTCATATTCTTGTTAGCGCCAAAATTGGTCACTAACACCCGTAGAATTTCATGAACATCGGAGAATTAATGGAATCTACAGAACAAAGCATAAAAGTAAATTGACACAATAATTTTATAGTGGTTCGGCAATCTTGGCCTACGTCCACTTCAAATTTCATTCGTTCTTCATTTGATTACAATTACATGAGTTGTTCGATTGGCTAGAATCCATT
Source organism: Allium cepa (assembly GCA_030765085.1). Taxonomy (NCBI): domain Eukaryota; kingdom Viridiplantae; phylum Streptophyta; class Magnoliopsida; order Asparagales; family Amaryllidaceae; genus Allium; species Allium cepa. The sequence continues at coordinate 947,255,732 of CM060934.1, read as the reverse complement.
TATACAAGTTTATAAGAAAAATAGCCATGGCAGAATATTTGGAGTAGGAAGAAGAAGATGATGAAGTCCCCCCAAAAAGAGAGCGCCAGCGCTCCCAAAAATGGTCCCCTAGCCCTGTATTTATAGTCGAAGGTAGCCTTCAGCCTAACTGACATCTTCAAGCCTAGACCCCTTCGGCCACTTGGGGCCACCATAAGAAAAGCTCAGCCCAACACACTATCCTGACCTCACTTATACACTCTTCAACTTATCAAATATCTATGTCAACACCTATTCCACCAAGCTAACCTTCATCATTCTGACATCCTATATCACATATCCATTGATATTTTTTACCCTGGGATGGATATAACTGTTCGGATATCATGCTTTGGTCATACTATTGTCGTCTCGTGGCCATCTTTCTCATCATTAATCAAGTCTGGTCCTCGTAATCACCTTTGTGTAGCCGAGCCAAAAGGTCGGATAACATTTGCTCCCCAAAGTACGTTTTGTTGCGTACATGACGTGCTTTGAGTCGAAGCAAGTTAGAGTCTCCAGAAAGAAATCCATCATATTTTCTGAATAGTCGTTATTCTTCAATTTTATCCTCCTAAAGTGTCGTATTCTTCTTTGGTCGTCATAACGCTTGGTCGATCCCTAATAATATAAATTTAGGATTATAGTTCGTCAATGGCCATATGTGTTTGGTTCTTTGGGGCTTTTAAACTTTGGTTATCTAATCTAGTCTTTTCTTAATAACACTAAGTGAAAATCCAATTCTGTTGATTTCAAGAAGTCGAATTTTATGAATATAAACGTGCACGTTCAGGTACATGTTCTTGCCATTGGCTCCTAGATGCGTTTTATATGTTCATGAGTCATCACCAATTCCTTCTAGTTCAATTGCAATTCGATTCCACTTCTTTGTTTGTATTTTTTGTGAATATTGGTTGTAATCAGCCACTCGGTGAGAGGGGACCTCAAGTTCTACATGGATGACGACCTTGGAGCCGTAAGCAAGGGTGAATGGAGTACGGCTAGTCACAGATTCATGGGTAGTTCTTTAAGCCCATAATTCTATTGGGAGTTCATCCGCCCATTTACTTCTAGCATTTTCCAAACCTCTCTTCAGAATAGACTTTATGATTTTGTTCATAGCTTCAACCTGTCCATTTGCAGTTATAGTTGATCATGGAAGGTCATAAGGACAGATGACGTTATGAACAATGAAGTTAATTATTTTCTTCATCTTGGCCATGGTTAAAATTTCTTCATCTCCCCATTTGGTGAAGTAATCAACTACTACGATGGCGTATTTTGCACGACCTTTGGGATCGGCAAGAAGATGAAGATGTCAGTGCCCACAAGTGGCAAACGGCTATGGACTAGCCATTTGAGTAATTTCAATCGGCAGGGCTCTTGAATTTTTTTGCAAACATCTTGAACCCGTTGCATTATCTAGCATAATCATCCTCATCTTGATCGATAGTTGGCTAGTAATACTCGTAGCAGAGTATTTTCTTTGCAGAGTTTGCCCCCTGATGTAGTCGCTGCATTCTTCTTTATAGACTTCACCCAAGACTCATTTGATATCATTATGGGTGATACACCGAAGCATGGGAATGGATAAACTCCTATCTACACATGACTTCTTCTTGGATGAATTGGCATGAAGCTTTGAGGAGGATCTGTCATCTTCCATTCCTCCATTTAGTAAGAATTCCTCATTGTAGATAGTCTTTGTTAGGAGTCAACCATGACCCCTTTTCTATCTCTGTCTCTAAGATCTAGCCGATCTTCATCCGTCAATGCTTGGAATATTAAGTATTTCAACTGAAACAAAGTATGTCCGTTGCACGTCCTTGAAAATGGCCAGCTTAGCCAGTGACTTGACTCTTTTCATTTCGTTTGCTGAGGATGTGTGTAATGATGTAATACGTGAAGTCGGCTAGTAGCTCTTGGACCCGACCGAGATAAGGAGAAAGACAATGCCCCCTGGAAAGATTAACTTTCCTAACTTTGCATACTACCAATCAGTAATCACAAAAGATATGTAAATTTTCAGCTCCAAGATCTCTAACAAGTTTGAGGCTGGCGGTCGAGGCTTCATCCTAAGCATCATTGTTCGTTACAAGGAAATCGAGTTTCAGGACGTAGCAGATCGATCGTACCTCAGGAGTCATTAACACGACTCCTACGTCATAACACTGATTATTGGATGCTCCGTCCGCGTACATTTTCTATCTATTGGTTGGTTCTCCACTACTCTTCGAGTAGTCCTCTGATGCAGTAAATTCGTATATGAGGTTTGCTAATTTCCATCCTCGAATAGCCCTTCAAGGGAAATAAGTGATATCGAATTGGCTTAGTTCGATATTCTATTTAAGTAGTCTTTCAGACGTCGGTCAATATTCAATGTGTGGCTCACGATAGTCTGTGAAATCACACACGCATGTCAGAATAGGTCCAAGGGTACATATCATCATTTATTCAGAGAAATCTAACTAATTCTTTTATCGTCATTGCACTGAGTTGTGATCCGATCTATAGCACCCGTGAAGGGTCGCCACGGCTGACTGTAATGTTGACTGTCGCGGTTTAGCGGGTGCAATCTCGGATTCTTTGATTTCTTATGTACGCGTAACATTCAGTGTGAAATATGGTTCGGTAGCACGTTGAAGAAATTGTCGAGTGGGGGTTAGCTTCGAGTTACGTGAAGCTGCATAGTTGGGTCTTGATTTGAGTTTGATTTTGCTTGTATATTCAAATAATGCGATTTGCATTCAACGCATTCATGATTCTTTACCCGTCCTTCGAGTTGAAGTGATAGTCAGTTTCCCACGAGATCAAGCATCGATTTAATGATTCTATCTTTAGGCATTCTTTCGGTCGTAGACTTGAGTAATTGCAAACACTATGTATAAGTTTCAATATTTAGCAATCGCAGCCAGTATTTGGATGATCACGCTTATGCTCCCGGTCTCGGGTTGATAAATGTACTGCGTGGATGGTTGAGTCTCTTCCTAGCTATGTTTATACTCCCACCTAAACTCCAAAGACATAGAGTTGATCGGTGAATAGTTGGTACACACTCATCATGCTTCTCACTCGTGCCCCCTAAGTCTAGGGCATATACCGATAAGTAGGAAGGCCAGCTATGCCTTCTTTAGCTTTACTTTCTTTCCCGTTGAATCGTGGGATTAGGTCAGCTGATGGGGGGCTGAGTCTCCCATATCCTGGATTGTAGTGTGTTTTTCCATTACAAGGGTAATACTTCGATGCCTCGTCAGTTTCTAGGCATAAGTTAGATACTGGACGGTCAGCCACGTCCCTTTGGTTCATGTTCTGTAATCAGATCTTAGGGTAAAGTTGGCTCAAGTGCAGTCAGGTCATGCTCATCCAGTTTCATACTCTTCCTGATGGATTGAAGGAGGGTGCTGAAGAATTAATGATCAAGTCTTCATAGTTTACTCTCCTTTCCACACTCTGGTGGCCATAGTTTTTAAAGGGACATTCGGGTCATATTCATATGTGCTTGGTGCGGATCGATATTTACCCTCGATCTGAGATATGATATAGTCGGTTGCCCATAGCTTTGGATGCCATTTCGATTGGTTCTGTATTGAGGCCTCCTTGCAGTCATTGGCTTAAATTGTAAAGAACGCCAACCTAGAGCTATAATGAGCTATCGTATTCAGCTATTAGTGATTTGTACTCCTGCTCCTAGCACTGATTTTGCCAGGCCACAAGTCATATGGTCGAACTCCATCCTTAGCGAGTTAATACTCCTCCTGTCGATTTCAGGCCGAAGTTTGGGGAATAGAGAAAGGTTGGAATCCACTCATCTTTTTATCGATGTTTATATGCCACTCTGCATTCTGGTGACTTAGAGTTATTATTCCTCCATTGAATCACACCCAATTTGCATTCATGCTTCGGTCCATGCTTTGAGGACTTGGAGATTTATCGAAGGGTCAATGCTCTAGTCCATAGTTTGGGATGTAGAGATTTTCGTCAAGTCATTTATACTCTAGTCCGCGCTCTGGGGACTTAGAGTACTCTAGTCCGCCTAAGGGACTTAGAGATTTCTCTCAAGTTGTTTATACTCTAGTCTGCGCTTTGGGGACTCAGAGTACTCTAATCAACTTCAGGGACTTAGAGATTTTCGTCAAGTCATTTATACTCTAGTCCGCGCTTTGGGGACTCATAATAATCTAGTCCGCTATAGGGACTTAGAGATTTTTCTCAAGTCGTTTATACTCTGTTCCGTGCTCGAAGGACTCAGAGTACTCTAGTCCGCCTCAAGGACTTAGAAATTTTCGTCAAGTCCTTTATACTCTAGTCCATGCTCTGGGGACTCAGAGTACTCTAGTCCGCTTAAGGGACTTAGAGATTTTTCTCAAGTCGTTTATACTCTAGTCCGTGCTCATGAGTCTCACAGTACTCTAGTCCACTTCAGGGTCTCAGAGATTTCGTCAAGTCATTTATACTCTAGTCCGCGATTTGGGGACTCAGAGTACTCTAGTCCGCTTCGGGGACTTAGAGATTTTGCTCAAGTCGTTTATACTCTAATCTGCGCTCTGGAAACTCAGAGTACTCTAGTTCGCTTTAGGGACTTAGACATTTTTGTCAAGTCATTTATTCTCTAGTCCACACTTTGGGGCTTAGAGTACTCTAGTCCGCTTCAGGGACTTAGAGATTTTTCATAAATCGTTTATACTCTGTTCCGCACTCCGGAGGCTCAGAGTACACTAGCCCACGCTCCGAGGACTTAGAGATTTTTTTAATCGTTTATACTCCAGCCCGTACTCCGGGGGTTTAGAGTATTCTAGTCCGCGCTCTGGGGACTTAGACATTTTTTAAATCGTTTATGCTCTGGTCGGCACATCGGGGACTCGGAGTACTCTAGTCCGTGCTCAGGGGACTTAGAGATTTTTTAAATCGTACATACTCTAGTCCGCACTCTGGGGATTCAGAGTATTCTAGTCCGTGCTCTAGGGACTTGGAGGTTTTTTAAATCGTTTATACTTCGGTTCGCACTCTGGGGACTCAGAGTACTTTAGTCTGCGCTCCGGGGACTTAGAGATTTTTAAATCTTTTATACTCCAGTCCGCACTCCAGGGGCTCAGAGTACTCTACCCCGTGCTCCGAGCACTTAGAGATTTTTTAAATCATTTATATTTCGGTCCACACTCCGGGGGATCAGAGTACTCTACCCCATGCTCCTGGGACTTAGAGATTTTTTAAATCATTTATAATCCAGCCCGCATTCCGAGGTTCAGAGTACTCTAGTCCGTGCTCTGGGGACTTAGAGATTTTTTAAATCGTTTATACTCTGTTCCGCACTTCGAGCACTCAGAGTAATCTAGTCCGTGCTACGGGGACTTAGAGATTTTTTAAATCATTTATATCCTAGTCTGCACTCTGGGGACTCAGAGTACTCTAGTCCACGCTTCGGGGGCTTAGAGATTTTTTAAATCGTTTATACTCTGGTCCGCACACCGGGGACTCAGAGTACTCTAGTGCATGCTCCATGGACTTAGAGATTTTTTAAATCGTTTATACTCTGGTCTGCACTCTGGGGATTTAGAGTACTCTAGTCCCCACTCCATGGACTTAGAGATTTTTTAAATCGTTTATACTCTAGTCTGCACTCTGGGGGTACTCTAGTCCGCGTTCCGGGGATTTAGATATTTTTTAAATCGTTTACACTCTGGTCCACACTCCGGGGACTCAGAGTACTTTAGTCTATGCTCTGGGGACTCAGAGATTTTTTATATTGTTTATACTCTGGTCTGCACTCCGAGGAATCAAAGTACTCTAGTCCATGCTCTGGGGACTTACATATTTTTCTTAACTCGTTCATACTCCATTCCATGCTTTTGGGGACTCAGATTACTCTAGTCCACTTCAGGAACTTAGAGATTTTTGTCAAGTCATTTATACTCTAGTTCGCACTCTGGGGACTTAGAGTACTCTAGTCCTCTTCAGGGACTTAGAGATTTTCATTGAGAGCAGTTGTATTTCCACCTGTTTAATTTGTATTTCATTTACCGTATCGAGGCTAATGTTGTCGAATGAACGATCGAAACACGTTTGCTGATGGAATGGGACTCTGCCCCCCAACATCAAGGATGAAATTTGAAAAATGGATGGTCGATTCTCATCCACGTGGTGATTATAGCTCTTCCAATCAAGTTAAGGAAGGAGGTATATGATAGATGGTTGGATCGCATCCATGTTGGATTTGGATAATCAAGTCTCGCATAATTTTCTTTGTATCTCTTTTTAGAAAATAAGGATAATGGATTATTGAGTAGACAAATTAAGTTGCATATGTTTCAAGGTGCAGTTATGTCCATGTATTAAGAGCGATGGCTAACGAGTAGGCAGTCCACCACAGCTACTTCAAGTCGGGTTTAAAACAACCTTTTGTGTTTAGGGTAGGATTTGATGTGTAGATGATCAAATCAGATCCACTGTAGATAGATCTCGACGTCATTGAGCTTCAAGAGAGGCAACAGTATTTTGTCGAACTTTGTTCTATGACTTGATTTGAGTGGATGATCGGGCCATATTCATTCCAAGCCTTGCTTAGGTCTCCAAGTCAAATGTGGAGGTCGATGCATGGATGGTCGGTCATGTTGGTTTTGTATTGGGCTCTGACCGTGATGAGCTTTTCAATCTCTAGTCGTTGGCCCAAATCAAAGGCACACGGTTGATGATGAGCGATCGAATCATGCTCATCTTGATGAAACTCCACAAATCCAAACAAGGTCTGCGTGAATTGGTTGGAGGCCAACTCTGAGTACTTGGCCATCTGCATCATTTTGGAAGAAGTTTAGTTCAAGTCGGTCGTAATTCAAAGCACATTTGAAATTAAAATAATCCAAAGAAGATTGGTATAAACCTCATTGATAAGGGGAGCAGCATCGTGTGCTCGCTATTCAACTCTACCCCTAGCTCCTTCTAGTGGGACTTCGACTGCAAGCAGTCCAATTGATAATTAGTGTTCTTTATTGATGGGTATTCGAAGTTCCTGGCTCACCCTTCTATAAGGCTTGCATGTACTATTGAAGCTTTCAAAGAGCATATGAGTCAAATTCTGAGGTCTTGTTTTGTCTACTGGAATGAGAGTCCTTAGCCAACGGGCCTGCATTGTTATTTTTCCTAGTCTGCTCCACTCCTTCTCTCTTTGGTTCTGATTCATTTTGTAACAGAAATGATCCATGGTCGTAGGAGGCTCTCCAACTAACTAGCTTTCAAAATATATCTAGAGGTCGACTCTCCTCAAACGCGATTAGTATGATATCCTTGTTAGCATTTGGAATAAATTGCTTAGAACCAAACATCATTCTGCTTGGAGTCACTAAATTCGAAGTGCTGGATCAGTGAAGAATGGTGCTTGGAGTCACTTGGCATTTGCCTAGAGTCATATCATCTATGTTCTCCAACCTTTGGGAGTATCGTCTGAGTAGAGGTTGCTTGTTCGTTCCCTTGTTGCCATTCAGAAGTTTCCGCTTGATCCTCTATGCACTGGTCGATTATAAGATCTGAGGGAAGCGGATAAAATGTTCCTTTATTAAGTTGAGTCCTGAAAAATGTTTTTTTTTAAATAGGGTTCGTATAAGAGATTGGTGTAATTGGGTCAGCCTATGCACATGGTTCGGTATATTTGATACTGGGTCGGCATGCTTGTAAAGCATAAGAATAGAAGGTGGTTCGATGTTGGAGTATCGGCATGGTGGATCGGCCAAGAGTGGTTCGGCCAAGGCGGTTTAGTATTGGAGTATAGGCATAGTGGATCAGCCAAGAGTGGCTCCGCCAAGGCGGTTTGGTATTGGAGTGTAGGCATGGTGGATCGGCTAAGAGTGGTTCGGCCAAGGCGGCTCGATGTTGGAGTGTAGACATGGTGGATCGACAAAGAGTGGCTCGGCCAAGACGGTTCGGTGTTGGAGTGCAGGCATGGTGGATCAGCCAAGAGTGGCTTGGCCAAGGCGGTTCGGTGTTGGAGTGTAGACATGGTGGATCGGTCAAGAGTGGCTCGGCCAAGGTGGTTTGGCCAAGGTGGATCGGCCCGAGCGGTTCGATGCGTACAGTCCGGCAGCTTGAGTCTATTCTCATTGGCCAAGCCCGGATTGCTCCTTGTATATCGCTCATTCATGGAGAGAAGGCTAAGGTGGGTCGGCCATTCATCGTTCGTTCGAGGACGTTAGTTGATTACCAATAGGGCAACATGGTTGAATTTCCTTCACTTCGGGTTACATCCCTAGCCACTCCGAGTTATAGGAGATTTCGCTTTGAGTCATGCACGAGGGATTCATGGTTCAGACAGGATGGATCGGTGACAACTGGTTCGGTCATAGTGGGTCGATATACGTGGGTCGGCATTTGCTCAGTATATATGCTTGAGCGATCGGCTGTCAGCTTTTGAGTAGGGGATCGGCTATCTGCATTGTGTGAGGGGTCGGTTATCTGCATTGAGTGAGGGTCGGGCTTTATATAACTCCAATGCAAACTTCAATATTCAATCCCAAAAAATTTTGTATATAAGTGAATCCAATCCTATGGCTAATGGCTTCCTTTAGATCTCTTTCAAATCTAAGTAGAATAGGAAGTCTGTTGGTAAACAACTGGATCTATCTCACGAATATGGAAATCCACTAGTAGACGATGAGATCCAATAAAATTGAGAATTCAATTCTCGGTGAAAGCACCAAAATTGGTCACTAACACCCGTAGAATTTCATGGACATCAGAGAATTAATGGAATCTAGAGAATAAAGCATAAAAGTAAATTGACACAAAGATTTTACAGTGGTTCAGCAAGCTAGGCCTACGTCCACTTCAAATTTCATTCATTCTTCATTTGATTATAATTACATGAGTTGTTCAATTGGCTAGAATCCATTGATACATGTTTGTAAGAAAAATAGCCATGGTAGAGTATTTGGAGTAGGAAGAAGAAGATGATGAAGTCCCCCTAAAAAGGGAGAGCCAGCGCCCCCAAAAATGGTCCCCCTACCTCTGTATTTATAGACGAAGGTAGCCTTCAGCCTAACTGGCATCTTCAAGCCTAGACCCCTTTGGCCACATGGGCCCACCATAAGAAAAGCTCAGCCTAACACACTATGTTGACCTAACTTATACACTCTTCAACTTATCAAATATCTATGCCGACACCTATTCCACCAAGCTAACCTTCATCATTCTGACATTCTGTATCACCTATCCGTTGATCTTATTTATCCTAGGCTGGATATAACTATTCGAATATCATGCTCTGGTCATATGATTGTCGTCTCATGGCCATCTTTATCATCAATAGTCAAGTCTGGTCCACGTAATCACCTTTGTGTAACTGGGCCAAAAGGCCAGATAACAAATCTATATCACACTCTATATATATTATCACACATCTCACCATTTCCGTAATTAAGGCCTCATAAGAAATCATTTTTATTTCACATTTTACATTAATTACTTTCTTGAGGGGACTAAATAAAATTAATAACCTATTTATGCAATTATACATTATAATTATATGTTAATTATGCTAAGATACATATATGTGTGGGTCCAGTAATTTCTAGGTGTGTGAAAAATACGTCCTAAACTAGCGTTTAAATGTTAATTCTTTCAAGAATTATACAAGTCTCATCCCATATTATCAACAATACCAAAATTATAATATTCACATACAAAAAAATTGAAACTGGGCCAGCCCGTAGCGGTGTTAAGGGTAAATTTCAAAATATTTACGCTTTTGGATCTTTAATGGGCTAGTGAAGTCTAAATTCATTTAGAACTTTTCTAAGTTTCTTTTAAATAAAATCAATATTTTATTTTATTTCATGAACTAAGTTTTACTTTTATTTAATGTGAATATAAATTAGAGTATATCAAATATACTCTTATATACATATTTGTGTGATTGTTACTTGTTGAATATAATTTAGAGAAGGAAAATTTTCATCTTCTTCTCTTAACTTATTCAATTAACAAGGGGCATATGATTTTAATTGAAGAGAGAAAACTTTTCATTTCTTTACCTTTAATTAAATTAATTGATTGATTGATTAAATGACATTAACGATCAATTTAAATATGATGCGCAATGTATGTATATCCAAATATATTCATAGTGAATATTGTGCAAGTGCAACATATAGAAAGTGTACATAGTCGGTGGTTTCCTTAATATATATACATATATCCCTTTGTTGTCCAATTTTTTTCTTTCAAGCAAAACATCATTTATTATATACACATACATACATACATACATACATATATATATGAACACACACACACACACACACATATATATATATTATATTCTTGTTTACAATAAAGTTGATTTTGGTTGTTTGACATGTTTTAAAGTAAAGCAAACAATTTAAAACTTGTTTTAATTAAAGAATAGTTTAAAACCAAAATTGTAAGTTTCATAAAAGTTCATTTTATAAAACTTGAACTAAGAACATATGCATATATGTATATTTACACACACACACACACACACACACACACACACACACATATATGCGTATATATGTATACGATAATTGAATAAAAGTTTTAAATTCAAAACAGAGTGTAACAATTATAGTTTAAAATACATATACATAGTCTCCTAGATCTGATTATTAACTTAAAATAAACATTTTATGATTAAATAAGAAAGCCTATTTGTAAATCAATTAACTCCTATTCTAATATAAATAACGACCAAAGTTGTTCCAAAATAACTTATAACAGTATATTCAATTCCCAAAGTTGAAACACAAAATTAAATCAATTAATCAAAATAATTTTAAAAACAAAATATTGTTCAAATGGTAATTTATAAAATAGAAAATAATTAGATAGCTAAGGCAAGTATAAATTCATGATAATAAAATTCGAATCTGAACTAAATATACAATATGAACAAAAGAGCAAAAGGGTTAATGGATCTAACAATAGTAACAATAATTAACATAAACAAATAAGGGATGAAATACATGTACAGATCTTAGTTGAATCAAATAATAGACATGCTTTTGATTAAGATAAAAGATTTTTGATTCGTATGTTTAAAATTAATCAATTAAGCACAAATGAACTATTTATATCCGAACATATGAGGATAAAATATATAAACAAATGAATCAGAGAACCTCCTTAGGATGTTGTCTAGAAATCACACCTTGAATGATGATATCTCCTTAGATCTTCAAGATCCACATCATATCCTTGCAAAGATGGATAAACAACTTTTTTTTATTTTATTTGATGTTTTTTAATTTGGAGTTGAAAGATTTTGGAAAAAAAATTGCCATTAAAAGTTATGAGGAGAGAAGGAAAATAGAATGGATGCGAAAGAATGAGTTGTCTGTAGAAGTGAATTAGTATATATGTTTTAATTAAAATAACGAAACCTTTCTCATTCTTTAATTAAAACTTCTCTAATTGATTCCTTTGATTATCCTTCTCTCTCTCCACTCCTCTCCCTTCACAGGATATGGCTGAAATTACATGATATCAAATGACATAATATTTCTATAATCACTAATGTCGATTATTATTTTATTTAAATTACAACGATATTGCATATCAATGCATGCAAATATAACTTTTATAAATGCATTCGAATAATTACAAACAACTCCCGAACATCAACAAATTAAATATTAATTAATATTTCTCAAATATTAGTTATTTTAATCTATTTACAACATTTTATAAATTAATTAAATCATGTGGTTTTTTGGAGAATTCATCATTACGGTTGTGAGAATCATATGTGTAAATTCAGCCGGTAATTAATGTCGAACAATTCAAATATTAACATTCATATGCAACCTTAGCTAGCAGTGTGGCATTTTGACCGAATTTATCACTTATGCAATTTTTGGTAAAATCCAATTTGACTTATTATAAGCGATACCCGATAGTGATAATTATTACACCAATTCTCTTCATCAAAACTATATCACTTTGGACTTATGAAATTTAGTAACGGTAAAAATCCCAGTGTCGTCAATATTCAACTTTATGGTCCTAACACAAAGTCCTCGGTACAATAATAACAATTATTATTAACTGAATTGCTCTGGCTGGACACTTTGACTTCGAGTTAACATCAGTTGACCGCAATACTAACCTCACATAACTAAGGAACAAATTCTCTCTTGAGTAGTGTTTCACTTCCAATGCTTCTACTCAACCCAACTATAGTCCTTTGATGAATGTCATGCCACGTTTTAAGCATAATAAAAGCGGAGCTTCCACATTGAAAATCAACTTTATTCTTATGTCAAGAGGAATATGTAAATTAGTCACATTGGTATTTTTCAATTTGAGATTAGTTATACTAACTAACAAAAAACTTCGAGTGAGTCATTACATAGTTATCCAATAACTATCGGTACGAAACCACTTGGTGCCCCTATAGCCATGATAATACACTGCCCAATATATGGAGAGTGTTACGTACTCTATTCTCAACAGATACAGTCTCGATACATCTTGACTATGAATATTTAAAACAGTATAATTTTTTTCATTGTAACAAATTACTCATGGTTACAACACTTTGTAAATATTATCACAAAACATACCATTTATGAATTTTCAATTAAATATACTTTTAGATAAATTAATTAATTAATATACAACACCTCATATCAAGTATATAATTAAAAAAAACAACTTTTATTTCGAACAAGATCGTTTACCGAGTTAGATATATGCAACAAACTACATAATTTCCCCTAGGGCACACACCTAACTCTATCAAAATCTAACTAATAGACTTGTAATAGAAATTTAAACACAACTTATTGCATCAAAATAGTGGAATGTACTGATAATAGAAACTTACAATTCCAATTTTACGCTCTATTCAACTCCTTTTTTCACATAAAAACGAACAAAGGAGTTTCTATTTAATTAATGAGAATAAGCAGTGCTAACTACAAATAAAAATCGTACCTAACAAATTATTCCCTAATCAAAACCCTTTAGTAAAATTCAAAGAAAAAGAAAAAGAAGTGGAATAGAAGGTAAAATTATCAAAGCTGCAAATCTACATAATTCACTTTATTTTGGCATAAACAATTGAGATTTTATCCTAGAATTGACATTTAGTATTGAAGGAGTTTTGGGAGTTTATAATATGATGTTTTCGAAACTTAAAATTCCCAAAGGCATATTCAAACCCAAGCTATACTAATTAACTATTAAAATAGAAAAGCAAATATTTTCACTCACTGTAAATCCTTAGCTTTGCCTCTTATGGATTCTACACTCCTTTAACAATCTCTTTCAGATCTCTTCTTTTTTATATATACAACGAGAGATTTTTTTTATGCATGCATGTATTTGATTCAAAAATTGAGGAATCGAAGGAGAATTAATTAGAAATAAAGTAATAAATGTGACGATCCTGACTCGACCTTCGAAAATCGGCACCGAATACGACACTCGTATTCCAATGCCGTAGATCCAAACGTCGAATCTGGTTCGTCGGGGCTTATAACACATCAAGTATAACAACACAGCGGAAGAAAAGAAATGAATATCGTTGATATACAACAATGATACAATATGAATCAATATCAGAGATACAAGATAACAATGCTACAGCGGAAAACCCAATGAACTGGCAGCGGAAACAACTAGAACTTGAAAACCCCAGAAGAAACACTAACATCAGCAATCTCCATAGATAGCTCGAACCACCATCAAGTTGTACCAAGCTAAGCAAGTCTGGCCCGTCGTCCCAACCAAACACTTCAATATCCAAAGTCTTCAAAGATTACCAAAGAGAAAGCCGAAAGCTACCGAATCGATATCTACTATCTGACTATCTGAAAAACCAAACTCTAGACTGCCCGTGTGGAAAATTGTGGGCATCCAGAGTTTAGGAATGGAACAATAAACTCCAGGTCGGTCATGGGACTAGTATGAGCAAACAAAAAACATTTTATCTTTAAAACAAACAAAAGATTTTAAAATTGAAATCCGCAATGCTTTTTGAAAAATGAAACTACCATAAGGCCTCCCGCCACACACACCATGCAAACGCAGAATTGGAGGAGATTTCTCCTTATGATAGTCAAACAAGCTTGATACGCGAAAACCATTTGATATTATTATTAGTGCATAGTGGAAAACATTTTCGAAAGTATAATATTAATCTTAGCCAGCATACAACATTTCGTCGTATGCCTACTATAGCTACCATGTTCAATAGCAGGTTACCGCCACATTCCATGGCAGGTTATACAACTAAAACCGTACAGGGCGCGTATTGTTTCTTTGGGTTTTCCAACAAATGGTCTGGCCAAGGAACTTCCCATTGCCACATAGGTACGCCTCTGGAGGGACGCCCCGAGGACCTACCCGGCTCTCTGCTAACACAAGGCCGGCTACCCCGTTCCCGGGGAATAAAACCTAAGATATTCCGCCCTCGGTCCTTTGGGACCTTTATCCGAGGGTCCTGTACACCAACAGCATCACATAGTAATAAATATACTATAGTTCCCACATGAGTAAGTATCTGGGCTCCATACCATGACACCACTCTTTTCCAGAAGGAATGGTCATACCCTAGGAGCGCTACCCTGAAACCTTGCTGCATCTTTCCTGTTTCGACCATTTCCGGGATGTGAGGTCCTAATGCAGTCTCGTCCACAAAGCTACGCTTTTCACAAAGCCATGCTTCGATCAACAAATGATCGGCAGCACTTCGTATGCCATATTACCAAATTGGGAATGTATCACTAGTAACCATCAACTACATAACCTCTGAGCTCATACGTCTCAGAGAAGGGTGTTAAGCCAAGAGAATAAATCTCCACCACCAAACACAAATGTATTTGATAGAAACCGGTTTTACATCTCAAAGTGTAATGAGACACACATCCATACAAGTCTGTTTCGGGTTCGAACAGAACCGAAGGCACTTCCGAAGAAGCCCTTGCAATCCGGATAATTTATAATCACGTTCGGACTTCCCATCGCAATGGGTGCTCAAATCTCTATACCGGGGCCATTCGGTGCAGAGACATTCGACAGGTCATCCTTTCGTTTTTAAAAGTACCCGGTCTTCACCACCGGTCTTCAAATGCTATCCATATCGTCGTATCATTATTCGGAATGGGTTATATGACACAAGGTCCTCTCCTGGCTAAACCAAATAATGAGCGCAATATTTAAAAACACATGGATAATGGGATTTTAGTTAAGTCCCAACTTTAAAACCCAAAACTTTTCTTTCAAATGGTTTAAACAAAATACCATTTACAAATCTTTTAAACAAAAAGATTTACTTCCAGAAACCTTTCAATGGTTTAAAAAATTTCCACACTTTAATCTTTTAAACAAAAGATTTATCTTTAAAAAAACCCCTTTCAATTTTAAAACAAGGTTCACCAATCTTTCACAAAGATTTATTTATAGCCTTTCAAAACAATTCCATTTCAAGTTGGATTAACTCATCCGGTCTTTAAATTAAAGACTCGTTCATAGGTTTCAAAACCATTTCCAAAGATGCATTCATAACTTTCAAAATAATTCTTGTTTCAAATCTTTTATATGTAAAAGATGCACCATTTAAAAATCCTTTTCAATTTCAAAATAGGGTTCAACTATCTTTCACAAAGATTAAATTATAGCTTTCAAAACCATTCAAATTCAAATTTGAAATCCTTTCATCATAATTTTGGAAATTCTTTTCTTATATAAAAGCTATTATTATTTGAAACCACTTGTTTCCGTTTCGGAAAACCCAATTATATTTGCATGAGTTAAGGCCTTTTTGGGTTAAATTCAAATTCTCAAAACCATACTTTTAAAATGGTTTGAAAACCCATATAAATACCTTTAATAACTTGTATAATTTTTTAAAACCAAAATTTCCAAATCATTTAATTCAATTTCAAATATTAAATTCAAACTCAAATCAAAATATTTCAGATTTCAAACTAAATCAAGTTATTTTAAATAACCTTTATCTTCAAAACTCCTTTTCAATTATTTTCAAATTCAACCCAATTTCATTTCCAAAACCATTTGGATTTAAAACTCAAACTTTAAAACCATTTCAAAACATTAAATTCAAATATCTGTGACTTAACTGATTTCCTCGTGAAATCCATATTTGTGTGTGTATGGTGTAGTCCAGGGGTTTTACACAATAGTGCACAACATCAATCATAAGAATATCGATAAGCGGTATAACCCATAACGCTTATCTTCATTTACAGATTCATAGATAAAGTAAATTAATCAATCACAAAGATTCACTAATACGATTCGATGTGGGTTTCGAATAACCAAATTGGAATCCGACTCTCTATCGCATCAAAATTCAAATGTCGTTTTACGGGTCAAAGGGTTTTGCATTCATATAACAATATATTCATCATAGATATAACAGCTTAGCACAAAGCATTATATAGCATCACATCACATATCAAATATATCAATCCATCACATAGCATCCAATAGCAATCAAACATCTATAATTAAGATGAATAATTTGGGTGATTTTTAAATTTGTCAACCACATAATTACTTTCATTAGTAATCTTTAATCAATGATTAATTATCATTAACTGCAATTGATTAAGTCTTAATTACCTTCATTAATTAAATCATTTCTTAATTAATTATATAAATTAATTAACCTTAATTGTAATTAGTTAAATCTTAATTACTTTTATTTATTTAATTATTCCCTAATTAATTACTATAATTAATTACTCCTTAATTAATGATGATTTCTTAATCACTTTAAGTTAATTAACCTTTAAATAATTATTCTTAAGTTAATTACCTTTATTAACTAACCACATAATTAATTGATTATTCTTTAAAGTAATTAACCCTTAATATTTGATTAATCGATCTTCAATCATTAATTATCTACCCTTAATTACTTTCACTAAGTAATTACTATTTTTATTTAATCATTCATTAATTACTTTATTAATTAACTTAAATTATTAATTAATTACTTTAATTACTAAATCCTCAATTATTAATTAATTTAATCTTAATTATAACTAATTATCCTTTAATTGATTTTCTTAATTATTAATGAATTGATCTTAATTATAAATTATTACTTACTTGATTATTATTAACGATATAAATCAACTTCTTTTAAGTTAAAAATTTGAAACATTTGATTTTTATTTCTAAATCACTTATGAAGTTTCATTTAAAATAACTTGTTACAAATATAAATTTAAAACTTAATTGTTTTAAAAATCCTTTATTTCAAAAATTTTAATTTATACTTTCTACTTAATAAATAAATCATTATTTATAGAAGAAATAACTTTAGAAATTTATTTAACTAAGTTATTAAAGTTTTAAAACTGGAACATGAAAATCCTAGCCAAACCCGAGCTAAACACTGAAGTCCCCGAGCCCTCCTTCGAGTTTTTCTAGAATTTACCCGAGTGCCCCCAAATTTTCAATTTAAAATTTTTTCTAAGTATTTTCATCTCGCATCAAAATCTTGCTTCGAGTTAAGACTCGAGCTACCCCACGTCCAACCCGAGCTCATCTCCGAGTCACACCTTTCTTCCCCTAAACACGAAACCCACCGATACAACGTTGCACGTATACGTGCACAACCACGCTAACCATTGTCGACCGACGACGAACTCACCATATCGTCACCGATGATCTGCAGCCTTGATTCGAATAACCCAAAACCCAAATCGAGCTCAAATTCAAAAACGAGCTATTGATGTCGAACTGGAAACCAACCCAGTTCACCCAAACTCCCCTCGCTCCGCCGCTACGCAGCACCCACGCGCTTCTTTCCAAGCGTACACTGATCCACCACGAGCTCCATGCCACAGGTGCGATCCCCCAAGTCGCCGTGGTTATGAGAAAAATTCCTCGCGACTAACATTTGCAAAACGTAGGGTTCAAATCCTATTTTGATTCAATTCTCAAGCTATAATGAATTTAAAAAAATTCCTGTATTTTTCCTACAATCTATGATCATGTTAGCACCTCCATGCCAAGATTCATTCCTCGAAAATTAGCCGATCATCAGAAAAATGCGAAAATCCAATTTACGTTCAACTCGCAACTGCTCGTGATTCCCAATCTTAAAAATCACGATCTTTCTCTTAAAAACCATAACTTCCAAAAACAAAACATATCATATATTTGAACCAAGAAATTAAAATACTTAATTTTGACATACTTCAGTGTTTTCACTGTCTATCCTTGGTTTACAATAAAACCATTTGATAATTTAATTCGAGAATATTTTTAAAACTTGGATATTGATTTCAGAAACATATTTTGTTTATATTCTTAAGCCCAAAATGCATCAGAGGAAAGGCTTTTGAATTTATTTTGAAACAGGGACTGGAGACACAGAGGAATGTTATTCTTGCCTGTACACAATATACACACAGTCGTTCATTTTTATAAGGGCATGCAAACACAATTCACCATCATCCAAACATAATTCTTAGCATATATCAAATATAGATCCAAACATCAATGGATATAGCAAAGTTAAGGGGATGTTTGCTCACCAATTTTATGAAAGAACGGAGGCCAAACACTAGTTTTCCTGGAACCTGATGCTTTTAAACTTGCATGCTTTCCGGTTGAAAACTTGAACAGATTTTGATCTTGCTTGTTTGAATTCGCATGCTCTCTAATTTTCTTATTCTTGCTTTATCTTCTCTATGATTTTTATTTTTAACTTCATTTGATCTGCTCTATCCAGATTTTGAAAATATAGAATTTCTTGATTCTGTTTCATTGATTTTCAGGTTGTAATGCATTTATATCTTAGGTTTGATTTGAATTCTGAAACTGGTTGAAGCTTTGTTTCAACTCTAAACCTTCTAGATTTTTTTTATTTTCAGGTTTCAGGTTTGGATTTGATAATTATGGAGATGGAAGAAAACTTAATACAATAGCCTGGTTAGTTTTCTTAATACATGTTAATAAATTAAGTTTAAAAGAAAATTTCAAATGCCACTTGTAATTTACAAATCATATTAGGCTTACACTTGTTAAAAGAACAAGTAATTTTGTGTTTAAATCCCTTGGTTAAATTTATCTATAAATTTTGTTTAAATCCCTTTATTTTATTTTATTTGCAAATCATGTTTATATTCTTATATGTTCAATGTATATACAAATCTATTTTTTTTCAAATGGTATTAGGCTTTATTAATTTCAAAAGGTAAATATATATTAAGACTTTATATTCATACATTTTATTTTGTACTTATACAATTTTAAAACAAATGATTTGAAATCAAATTATTCATTACTAATAAATATTTATAAGTTAGTAAATACAATTTTTATTTTCAATACTTTTATATTTATAAACTTAAGATATTAAACCTATTAACACATACTTATTTTAAAATTTTCATTTTAAACTTGAGTAATCATACTTATTATAGCTTTGTTTCAAATATAAAATTTTCTTTAAGTCCAATTAAATTTCAATATATTAACATCTGAATTCCAAATTCAAATTTCAAATTATTATATATATATATATATAAACACAAACCAAACACATATCTTTATAAAACTTGGAAAAAATTAAATTAACTTACCATTAATTCACAATTAAATACAAAAATTAAATTAATTATCAAATTAAACTTGTTCAGAATTCGGGAAGGTTATAATAAACATCTACAATGTTACTTGAAATCCTAGAGAACTTTTTCTAAATCTAAAGAGAGAGAATGGTAGAGGTTCGCTAGGTCCCCAAAATAATTGGTGAATGAAAGTGAGGGGGCTAGACTCTTATTTATAGTGGTTAGAATGCATTAGAACGATCAGATTTAAGTTAGTTAAAATAAAAAAATCCAAACATTTTGAATGCTCAAAACCGTAACCACCACTAGCTTCCACCTGTCGACCCCCTTGGCCCTACTAGTCGACCGTAGGGGAGCATTCCACCTTTATGTAGTTCTGGAAAAGGTATTTCGTGCCGTTGTTTTTATTTATTTTATTCCTTAATTTCAATTTAACGTTAACATTAATTTTAATATTTACTTAACCCTTAAGTCTAATTGTTATTAACTTTCAAATTTCAAATCTAAGAATTATTCAATCATTTTAATTTGAATTTTATTCAAATTATTTTGAATCCGAAAACTTCAAATGTCCATATCTTTTCCATTCGAGCTCCGTTTTCAATATATTGTATGTGAAAATTGATCATAATTTCATCACGAACACAACGGCATAAATTTCATGGTCAAATTTTGACTTTTGCAAAAAAAATATTTTTAACCCTATCTTATTTAAATTAATCTATCAAATTTATTTGTGGTTGATTTTACATGGTGTTACATTCTCTCCCTTAATTATTTCATCACCAAAATCTTTCCAAAGGGCGAACAACATAACACGGAATAAACATCCATGTTATATAATCAGGTTATCTACACAACCATCGACTCAGCCAAATGTGCAATTTGATTATGTACTATAGACATACCATAAGTGAGCACAATCCTTTGTTGCAGATATTATCCCCATTGTACTCAAACCAACCTAATTTCTTTGTTGCGGAGCTTCCTAGTTACATGATCTACTACAGTGGACGTGCTATAAAAGCATTTCCTCGAGCGAAAAATGTGAAAACATCACATGTTCCTGCCAACTAATCCGGTAGCTCCATGTGGTAAGTAAGTTTTCCTATTTTATTCATATCTTAAAACCTTTTGCACCACCTTACCTAGGTAGTAGTCCCTATCTACTTCATAAAAAAAATTATTTTTTTCTAACCATTCTTATAACTAAAATTTCACGATTTTAAAGCACCATATCTGAAGCCTTTACCTTTAAAATATAACTTGAAAACCGTTTTTGTTAGGAAATCAATTCTATGGTTTCGATGACGACAACTATACAATGAAAATCGAATATGCATATATATTTCTATTCATAGATAATTGTTAAAGTAACATCACTAAAGAGATAAGAACAAGACTCAAAGAAAGTATCAAGAGGATATAAGTCGATAGAATCAGAAGAGCAATGACACAGACATAAGAAAAGCAACATACACAAGTTCAGACGTCTGGGTGCACTAGCCAGATGTCTGAATGAATCTTCTGGATCACAAACCAGACAGAATCAGACGTCTGGTTAATGTACTCAGACGTCTGAAAAGCTAATATATACAAAAATATATATAAGAACCAGACATCTGAGACATATTCCAGACGTCTGATCTTGAACTCGGGTGTTGACATTCAATGTACAACTGTCACAACCGAAAAGACACTTTCGCTCCTTTTCGCTGCAACTCTTTATCACCATCAGAAGTGACCATAGAACACTTGTTAATGGATGCAACTACTCAAGGAATCTCTCTACCGCTATAAATAGCATCAAGAATCCAAGAGAAGATCTTATCTTACTTACTTATGCTCTTTACTCTTTTACTCTGTTATATTCTTGATCTCTAGCAATCATATATTTGTATTTCACTCTTCCATATATACATAATTCTTCAATCAATATCCTCTAGATATATATTCGAAGTATTTGTACTTAATAGTCAATATTCGTGTTATAGAACACACACTTAACAAGAACAAGCTTTTGTAACCAAGCCTATTCCTCCGGGAGAAGTGAGGGTGTTTGATAGTCGAATTCTAAAGAGGAGCTTCGGGACTGGATGTAGGACGGGAGGTCCAAACCAGTATTAAATCTTGGTGTGCTTATTTTTCATTTACTTTGCTATTATCATCTATTACGTTTATATTAGATACATCATATAGTTAGTCACTTATACTTACATACATACACTATACGATCCATCATATAGACTTTCAATTAATATCGGAGCAAGGTTTGATCAAAGAACGGTAACATGTTTTTGAATCACTTTAATATAGCAAGTATTTTTGAAGAAGGACAATCCACAGCACGACCCCCACTTTTTAATGGATCTAACTATGCATATTGGTCAACGCATATGAGAATTTTTATGGATGCTAATGGTCTAGAAATTTGGTCAGCCACACAAGATAAATATGAAGCACCTACTACTGCTATGAACATATGGACCGATGTACAAAAGACCTTAGCATCAAACAATGCTAAAGCTACGAATGTTCTATTTTGCTCTCTAGATAAAAATGAATTTTCACGTGTCATGTTATGCACAACTGCATTTGACATTTGGCGTACCTTACAAATTACACACGAAGGTACAACAAAGGTCAAGCAAACTAAGATTTCAATTTTGCAAAACCAATTCTTGTCATTCAAAATGAAGCAAAATGAAACTATTGTTGACATGTATTCTAGATTTCAAACTATCCAACATGATCTTATGGCATTAGGAGTTAAGTTTACTGATTTTGATTTAGTTTCTCGAATACTCAACTCTTTAACATCGGATTGGGAAAGGAAGGTATTAGCTATTGAAGAAGCTAATGATCTCTCTACTCTTAAAGTTGAAGAGTTGATAGGATATTTAATGTCCTATGAAGCTAATTTGCAGGCACAAAAAGAATTAAATACGGAGAGGAAGAATATAGCATTCCCAGCAACAAAAAATGATGACTCTGATTTAGATGAAGAAGAGATATTTTTCATTGCCAAGAATTATAACAGATTTAAGAAATTTAGAAAGATGACCAAATTCCAAAAAGAAGGAAAGTCCAACACAACAAACCTATCTCAAATTAAGTGCTATGAATGTGATCAATACGGACATATGAAGAAGGATTGCCCTAAACTCAATAATGATAAAAAGAAGAACAAATTTGAAAATTTCAAAAAGAAGAAGGCTTTCAAAGTAACATGGGACGACTCAGATTCTTCATCATCTGAAAGTGATAGAGATAGTGACGGAGAACAAGCTAATGCGTGTTTATGGCACAAACTGATGAGGTATGTCCGGGACTTAGCCATGATGAATTATTAGAACTTAGTATGGAATTAGATGATAAATTTAGACAAATTAAAAAATTGAACAAAGAATATATAGTCAAAATAAATAGATTAGAACTTGAAGTAGGAATGTTAAAAGATGAAAAAATTATCTTAGAAGAAGAACTAGAATTATCTCAAGAAAAAATTAAAAAGATAGAAAGTGAGGCTATTGCTATTGATTTTGAAAACACTAAAATAGTAAAAGAAAATTTGTTAAAAGAAAATATTAATTTGAAAAGCAATATTGAATTATTGAAAATTGAAAATTTAGAATTAAAAGAAAAATTAGATAAAATTACAAATAATGTGTCAAAATTTAATAAAGGAAAACAAGATTTGGATAATCTTATCAAAACTTCAAAACTATCAGGCAATAGAAATGGAATAGGATTTAAAAATATTTCTAAACAAAAAGGGAATGACGCTAAAAAATTAGTTATAAAAAAACTAAAAGTTTACCAACATCTAATATGAATACCAAAAATATGAAAATTTGGATTCCTAAGACAAATAATAATTTGATTAGACAAAAACATATTAATAATTTCTTAGAGAATGTAGTCTATAATAAAAATTATAGTTATAAAGGTACGAAACCATCTTGGGTATGGCTACCTTCGCATAACAATTAGGACCCTAACAAAATATATGGGTACTAATTAAAACGTCTTTTATTTTACAGGTACCCAAAATAAAAAATAAGGAGAAATGGATACTAGATAGCGGATGTTCCAAGCATATGATAAGAAATTCAAAAATGTTATCAAATATAACATGTATCGATGGTGGAATGATAAACTTTGGAGATAACTCAAAAGGATATGTCGTAGGCATTGGAGAAGTCATCAACTTTGGTATTTCTAACTCTCCTATTATTTCAAATGTTTTACTAGTAGAAAATCTAAAACACAACCTACTAAGTATTAGTCAATTATGCGACAAAGGTTTTCAAATAAATTTCGAAAAAGATAGATGTAATATTTTCGATAATAACAAACAACTTGTATTTGAAGGTTCTAGAAACAAAAATATTTATGTATTAAACATGAATATAAATAAAAATTCAAAATTATGTTTAACCGCCAAACATGATGATCCATGGTTATGGCATAAACGATTTTGTCATATCAATTTTAAACATATTAATAAATTGGCAAAATATGAGCTAGTTAGAGGTCTACCTAAAATAAATTACAAAGTAGAAAGTTTATGTGACGATTGTCAAATTGAAAAACTAAAGAAAAGCTCTTTTAAATCTAAAAATAATATTTCTACAAAACAACCATTAGAATTATTACATTTAGATTTATTTGGACCAACACAAATACGATCTATAAATCACAACAAATTTGTAATAGTTGATGATTTTTCAAGATTTACATGGACTTTGTTTTTAAAACATAAAAGCGATACTTTTGGTATGTTTAAGATATTTGCTAAAAGAAGTAAACACAAATGGACTTGAAAAATAAAAAATTCGAAGTGATCACGGAGGAGAATTCGAAAACGATCTATTTACTAATTTTTGTAATAAGAAAGGAATAAGTCGTATTTTTTCTTTTCCTTGTACACCTCAACAAAATGGCGTCGTAGAAAGAAAAAATCGAACGTTACAAGAATGCACACGAACTTATTATATAGTAGTGGTCTACCAAAATACTTTTGGGCTGAAGCTATTGCTACATCTTGTTATGTATTGGACCGAGTAACTATAAGTCCTATGACTAAACAAACTTGTTTTGAAATATTTTATGGAAGAAAACCCAAAGTATCATATTTTAAAACTTTTGGTTCAAAATATTTTATATTAAATACAAAAGATAACTTAGGAAAATTTGACCCGAAGGCCGATGAAGGTATCTTTGTTGGATATTCGGATCGTAGCAAAGTATATTGAATTTTTAATAAATGAAATAATACCATTGAAGAAAGTTTACATGTTTCGTTCGACGAAAATCTTTTTAATCGTCATACTAATGATGAAGAAGAATTTATTCCACTAACAAATTCTATTAATAATGAAACAAATGTGTAAAATAACACTTTGATATCATCTCCTAGAATTCTTTAGAATCATCCAAGAGATAATATCATTGGAGATCTCAATTCTAGAGTAACAAGAAATCAACTTAATCAAATAAGCCATATAGCATTCGCGTCAAATTTTGAGCCAAAAAAATTATAAGAAGCTTCAAATGATAATTTTTGGATAATTGCTATGCAAGAAGAATTAAATCAATTTGAAAGTAATAAAGTTTGGGAATTAGTACCAAAACCTGAAGAACAATCGGTTATAGAAACAAAATGGGTATTTAAAAACAAAGCAGACGAGAATGGAAATATTGTTAGAAATAAAGCACGTTTAGTTGCTCAAGGCTATAATCAAGAAGAAGGTATCGATTATGACGAAACCTTTGCTCCAGTAGCTAGATTAGAGACCATTCGTACATTACTTGTCTTTGCAACTCATCATAATTTTAAATTAATTCAAATGGATGTCAAATGTGCTTTTTTAAACGGTTTTATTAAAGAAAATGTATATGTAGAACAATCCTCATTATTTGTTCACGAAAAATATCCCTATCATGTTTTTAAATTACACAAAGCATTATATGGATTAAAACAAGCTCCATGAGCATGGTATGAACGTATTAAAAATCATTTAGTTACATCTGGTTTTCAAATGGGCAAAATATATACAACTTTATTTACTAAAAGAGAAAATAATGATATTTTAGTGGTACAAATTTATGTTGACGGTATCATTTTTGGTTGAACGAACGAAAATCTATGTAATCAATTTTCAAATATTATAAAAATGAATTTGAAATGTCACATATGGGAGAATTAAATTTCTTCTTCGGTTTACAAATAAAACAACTTGAAAATGGAATTTCTATTTATCAAGAAAAATATTGTAACGATCTATTACGTCGTTTTGAAATGGATAAAACTTCGAGAAAACCAACACCAATGAGTACCACTATTCACTTAGAAAAGGATGATGACGAAAAAGATTTTGATGAAAAATTATATCGTAGCATGATTGGCTCTTTACTGTATTTGACGGCTAGTCGACCCAATATTATGATTAGTGTATGTCTTTGTACTCGATTTCAAGCAAAACCAAAAGAATCTCATCTAAGAGTTGTTAAGCGTATTTTATATTACCTATCTAGTCCTAGAGATTATGGTTTGTTTTACCCTAAAGGATCATCGTTTGAACTAGTTTCATATAGCGATGCGGATTTCGGTGGATGTAGAACAGATCATAAGAGTACTAGTGGAACTTGTCACTTTATCGGACAATCATTAGTTTCATGATTTAGCCAAAAGCAAAATTGTGTTTCTTTATCTACTTGCGAAATCGAATATATCTCCGCAGCTCTAGCGTGTGCACAAGTAATATACATGCAACAAACACTTGTGGATTTTGGCAAAATTATCAACAAATCTCCAATATATTGTGATAACACAAGTGCTATAAACTTATCAAAGAACCCCGTTAATCATTCAAGAACTAAGCATATAGATATATGACATCATTTTTTACGAGACAATGTTGAAAAAGGAACTATTTCATTAGAATACGTAAATACCGAAAATCAAGTAGTAAACATCTTTACAAAACCGCTAAATGAACAAAATTTTATTAAACTCTGACGGAATTTAGGGATTTGCTCACTTCATGATCTTCTTCCTTAAATAATCACTGCTTCATTTAGGCTATGATTAGTCATTTATTTTACTATCCACAAATTATAATTAATAACTTCTGAACCTTTAATTTTTTGGATAGTTAGTTTTTCTAATAATAATTTATTTTTCAACTTATATATAAATAGTTATATAACAAGAAAAACTATAAACATACAATTCATATTCTCTTCAAGAAACAAAATATAGCCATGTCTTCTGAGAACTCTTATATATATATATATATATATATATATATATATATATCTCGACACCTATGACGGATAGCTCGGCTGATACACAACAACGGCTTCCTACGCCTACACCAAAGTAGGAACCGACGTATAGGTGGTCCTCATATCACACGGGATTTACCCCGATAGCAAGAAGACCAAAGTTTCTATGTTTGTTTCTCCTAACACAAAGAGAAAATTGATGAAATTCATCACTATCAGAAACAACAGGTAGATCTACAACGAGAGGTATACTTTGAACAAAAAGTTACAGCACGATGGCTAAGCTTTTTGGTGCAAGTAGTGATGTAGTTTTGTACGTCAAGGAAGAAAGATGTCCATGAACCACTTCCAAAACCTTGTAATTCTTTGGATCCTTCGTCTTCGTATCGTATTCCTTCAGACCCTTCACCCAGACGATTTTGTGGCTCGCCAAGAACGCACGAACGTGGAAATAAATGGTCTCCACTTAAACCATGGAAGGATAAAAAGTCAGGAGATCATAAAACTCCATCGCCTTCAAAATAAATTATATTTGTTATTTGTATCTATGTTTATTTACACAAATAATAATATTTTTTATTCATAAAATAGATAATCGAAAAATAAGCGAAACCATCAAATTTTAGGCTATTTTTAGAAAAATTGCCGATTTCAGACGTATGGATATGGACCTCGGATGTCTGACACTCTGATATACGTCTAATTTTTAAGCAATGTGCATATGCCAGACGTTTGATATACCCCCCCAGACGTCTAAAAATTTGCTTTGTCTCCACGAAATAAAAATCAGGCAAATTCAGACGTCTGAAATTAGACCCAGACGTCTGAATTAGTTCTTTGCCACAAAGTTTTTTACAAAATTGACATATTCCAGACGTATGATTCTTAACCCAGATGTCTGGTAAAACTCTCTGCCTATCAAATTATACAAATTCGATCATAACAGACGTCTAACCCAAAAACCAGACGTTTGAATTTATCTACTGTACTCAATTTTAGAGAAAACCAGACGTCTGATTTGGATTCCATACGTCTGAAATTCAATCGACTCCTTAAATTAGCTCAAATAAAGTCATTTTTTTCTTTTATCTCAATATTTTTCAAACCTCTGATTCCCCTAGTGACGATTTTTTTCTCAAAAACTTCATCTTTACGCAATCAAATCACAATGCCTCCTCGAACTAAAATCCCAAGATTTCCAAAAGAAAACAAGACCAACCAACATCATCTTCAAATCCTCAAGTTTTCTCGGATGATCAAATTAAAAGATGGATGAATAGAGCACCACATTCAATCAAGAGGTATGAAGATATACAAAAGAAAAAGCTTCATATAGGTCCATTCTATAATTTACTTAAATTTCCAATGCATGATTTGGATGAAATGTGTGAGAATGTCGGGATAGAAACCTTGATTTCATTCACTCCTAATGACATCCAAATCGATCAATTGGCGATATTTCTATTCTATGCGAATTTGGATAGCACTTCAGTGCAGAACACTGAAGATGAAGATAACTGGCTCTGGTCTAGCTCGTATGGCAACACGATTAGACTAACTCTTGGCATAATAGGTAGAACTCTATGGTGCTCTGACACGGGCGAAGATTTATACAACATTCCCGATATGCGCTTCAAGCCACGGAATAGTATAACTCATCAAATTTGGAAGGATGAAATGCCAAAATTTTCCTCCAAATATCTACGTCCAAAAGCTCGACTCCTAACTCGAATGATATTCAATACCATCGTTCGACGTATGGGAAGCCACGAGCAAATAACCGAGTTAGAGCACAAAGCCCTATATGATCTATTTAGTGGAATAAGGGTGAATTGGGCCAAATTCATCTTTAAAGAGCTCAAACATTTCTAGACTCAATCACGGCCATCAATTATTTACCCAACATATATTATGAGACTTCTTCGTGCACATAACATCCCGTCCTACCTATCGACCTTCGAAGAAATCTCACCAAAATATGCTTCCACCAAATTTTTCTCCTTTATGCACCTACCTGAGATTCCCCCATAATTTATATCTTTCGAAGATTGGACGCACAATCATCAATCTAGACGTGTTGAGCCTCCATCTCAACCACACATTGAACCAACTCAAGAGGAGGAACAACGTCAAGAAGCAACTCCACCTCCTCATGCACCATTTGATTATCCAGGATAGGATGAGATTATGGAGACTCGAACGGATACAAATCCAAATGAAAGTGTTCGAGATCTCACTCTTAGAAATCAAAATATATTATCTCAAAATCTAAAACTTTTGGCTAAGCGGATTGACAACTTCGGAACATCATTTGCTACACACCTAGCCACAGTTGAAGAATCTCTTTCGACTGTCCTATCGGTTCTCAAAGAAGTACTGCAATGGGTTCGCGGTCCAACACCATCTTCTGAAGATTGGCCAACCTCGGTACCTTCTCCTCCCGTAAAACATTCCAAACTTTCTGAGGATGAACCTCTCAAGCAAGCTTTGATATCTCCTACAAAGGCTAGCACTTCTGAAAAAGAAGAAACAAGGAAGATGATCGAGATAAAGCTTCTCGAAAGGAATCATAGGTTTTGGGACTCATAGATTTTAGGTTTTTTAGGATATCAACTTTTGTAAATTTGACAAAATCTATGTATGCAATCACTTTCAAATTATTAATGAAATTTTCCTTTTTGTTTGATGATTGGTTATATTATTTATAATTTTTTTTTATAATGCCAAAGGGGGAGAAATATAAGTATAATTATAAAACAATAAGAATAAGCATATACTCAGGGGGAGATTTATAATTTATATATAAGTATATTGAATAGTTGTCATCATCAAAAAGGGGGAGATTGTTAGCAAATCAATTCTATGGTTTCGATGACGACAACTATACAATGGAAATTGAATATGCATATATATTTCTATTCACATGTAGTTGTTAAAGTAACATCACCAAAGAGACATGAAAAAGACTCAAAGAAAGTATCAAGAGGCTACAAGTCGATAGAATCAAAAGAGCAATGACACAGACACAAGAAAAGCAACATGCACAAGTTCAGACGTTTGGATGCACTAGCCAAATGTCTGAATGAATCATCTGGATCACAAACCAGACAGAATCAGATATCTGGTTAATGTACTCAGACGTATGAAAAGCTACTATATACAAAAAATATATAAGAGCCAGATGTCTGAGACATATTCCAGACGTCTAATTTTGAACTCGGGTGTTGACATTCAAAGTACAACTGTCACAATTGAAAAGACATTTTCGCTCCTCTACACTGCAACTCTTTATTACCATCAGAAGCGATCGTAGAACACTTGTTATTGGATGCAGCTACTCAAGGAATCTCTCTACCGCTATAAATAGCATCAAGAATCCAAGAGAAGTTCTTACCTTACTTACTTATGCTCTTTACTCTTTTACTCTGATATATTCTTGATCTCTAGCAATCATATATTTGTATTTCACTCTTCCATATATACATAATTCTTCAATCAATATCCTCTAGATATATATTGGAAGCATTTGTACTTAATAGTCAATATTCGTGTTATAGAACACACGCTTGACAAGAACAAGCTTTTGCAACCAAGCCTATTCCTCCGAGCGAAGTGAGAGTCTTTGATAGTCGAATTCCGAAGGGGAGCTTCGGGACCGGACGTAGGACGGGAGGTCCGAACCAGTATAAACTCTTGGTGTGCTTATTTTTCATTTACTTTGCTATTATCATCTATTAAGTTTATATTAGATACATTATATAGTTAGTCACTTATACTTACATATATACACTATACGATCCATCATATACACTTACATTTTTTTTCAATTTTCAAAAATTGCATAGTTCCCAAAACAAGTCATGGAAAATTTTCCTATTTATATCCAACTTTTCCTTATTAAGGACTTTCTACAACAGAGATTTTTTTTCAAAAGTTGGGCTTTTAATTCAAAACATTTAAAACTCAATTATCAAACCAACTATTATTAAATCAAAATTCAAAAATTGCTTAGTTTCATAAAGGAGCAAAATAATTTCCCTTCTCAAAAACCTTATACAACATACAATTTTTTTCAATAAATTATTTTCATACAAATAAACTTATTACATTAAATTCGAAATCAGCACTTATTACTCTATGAAATTATGGTCTAAACTTATGAAAAATTCATTTACTACCATATTAAGAGCATATTATTACTATTTTCCAAACTTAGCTCCTTTCTATTACAAAGATTATAACTTCAACAACATCTCAGAAGAACAGATTTTCCTTCGTTAGACGTTCATCATTTCAAAGATATTTCTACTCACAAGACAATTATTTTAGTAACCGGCAATATATTTACATGCGTGTCAAATTTCGAATTTCAAGTTATTACATTATCAACATCTATTTCTTTATTACTCAAGATGTATTGTTACTTAACTAAATACTTTTTATAACTTTGTTTAAGTCTTATTTAAAATCCTATAATCTTTCACAATCCTTTTCTTATCAATCCCAATTAATTTCTCTATTGTTACCATTTTAGTTTCGATGATGTTTTATTCTTATTCAAACAAATTCTACACAGAAATATGTACATATAAAATTCTCATCCTCCTAATAACATTCAAAAAATTATCCTAAGTCATTTATTAATTATCGTTACTTAATTCCATCCAGTTGTAAAAAAAATTCAAAAAACATTTTCTATAACCTTTAGCAATGAAAGGTGGAGTAGACAAGGATAACATTTAATCTATTAATTTCTAACTAGATTACCGAACCTATTTGATTTAAATTTCCAATGCTTTTTCTTTCCAAATATCTCAATATTTCCTCTATTTATATTTCTCCTAACTAATTGGCTCATACTTCAGCTATTTTTCTGAGTGTATTTTTTATACGGAAATGTTCCTTCTATCCTAGTTATTCTTATCCTTCTATTCTCTATTACTTAATTTAAATAAGTTTCATTTCCATTCATTCTCCTTTTTAGAAAGAATTTTAAAAAAAAAGGAACTTCTGATTTTATGAAATAAAAGAAAAATCATCAAGTCCAACCTACGCTCTATTTTGCATTTATTTAAATGAAGAATCCAAAAATTAAAAACTTTTTAACTCAACAAATTTTAAACTAAAAAATTCACAATTGAAAACCCTTTTTTTAACCCATCAAATTTACAGATTTCTTTAACTCACCCACCATTTTGTTTTTAAAACGATCCACCACTTTTAAAATTATTTCCTCTTTCATGATTTTCACAAAGCAACTAGTAGCACTACTACAAAACAGGCCATTTGCATCGGTTGTTTACCCCCCTT
This sequence comes from Allium cepa, assembly GCA_030765085.1. NCBI lineage: Eukaryota > Viridiplantae > Streptophyta > Magnoliopsida > Asparagales > Amaryllidaceae > Allium > Allium cepa. The sequence continues at coordinate 947,223,549 of CM060934.1, read as the reverse complement.
TTGCATCAGTTCAACAACCGATGCATATGCAACCGATGCAACAGGCTTAACACTTTTGCATCAGTTCTGAAACCGATGCAAAAAGGTCCTTTTTGCATCGGTTGTTACTAACAACTGATGCAAACAATCATCATGTTGCATCGATTGTAATGAAAACCGATGCAACAAAGTAACTTGTTACATCGGTTTTTTATAACAACCGATGCAAACTAATCCCTCTATTGCATCAGTTTTTTATAACAACAGATGCAAACTAATCCCTATGCATATATAAATCAAGAGTTCAATTGTTGTAACAACTCATTATTCTTAGTATGGTCATATATTTTGTTATAAAAATCTTTTATTTCCATTAAATGACATTGTTGCTGATTTCAGTCCAACAATGATAGTGTAGCAGCTTCTACTCACAAATAATTAAGATAGACGGTCATACTAATTGTTTGCTGATCAATATGCTTAACACAGTGGACAACGACTATCTATGTGGATCCCCTAGTTAGATAGACGGTCCACTATAGATAATCTCTTGTTCATCGTTTTTATATGTGCACATTGCCATTTTCTTCGCATTTAATTTGGACCAAATAACTTGATGCCAGTCCACTAAATCATCCTTTTATCTAATAGAGTTCCACAATGTAGAGAAATTAAATTGCAGTTTGTTGTTAATCTCTCAGATATCAAATTCATGATGTATGTTAACAGTAATAGGCTCTATGTACTGTTTAGCCTCTCTAGCCTTGGGTAGAATTTTTGGACATACTGTATTATAGGTATAATTTCAGAGAAATTTTTTCCAGTTGAAAACATAACCACGTGCCATACTAAAATATCTATCAAAGATATGTGGTTAATCCATAGGTTTCACCATTTACAATGACTCTATTAAAAAATATGGCTGCATATTCTCTATTTCTCATCATATGTTTAAATGTGATGAGTAGTTGTTGTCGATCTGCATAGCCGAGTATTTGAATGAATATATCTATTAGTCATCCAAGTGCTCCATAAAAATTTCTTTGTGAGTAGATTCTAGTTAAGTTTGACGCTTGCAGTGGTTCTAAGATCTGCTAACCTTCTTAAACCAATGCCCCCCTCACATTTAGGTCTACAAATAGTATTCTAGGAAATTCTATGTGTCTTTCCCCCTAGAAAAAATTAGCACATAATGATTCTACTTAATTATTGTTGCTGATTTCATTCTATAATATGCAGTCTCATCAGGACGATTATTGAAAACCTGTAATGGGAAGGAGTTAACTTAGCAAATAAAACAAGTATGTATCTTTAGAATATTGTAGCTTTTGGCAGCTGGCTATGCTTTTGCCTTTTTCTCAAATGCCAAAAACCTAGCGATACAAACCTCGGTTGGAGGAAAAACTCAAATTTAAAGGTCAATTAACATAAAATTGCCATATCCCAATCATGAGACCTTTATTCCTCAAGTCGGTTATTTCTTGATTTTAATCGTACCTCAATATTTTGAGAAGGGAAATATGCATACTAGGTAGTTCAGCATTCAGGTCATGTTGACTTTGATCAAATCAAAATCATACCTGCACAAACTGAGACCGCCTGAGGTGGAATATGAACTGAGGGAAGATCGATAATTTTGGTGATAAGCTGAATGAAGATGGATTATCTTTCTGATAGTCTCCAAATTTGGAGCATACTCGAATCAGTGACCGATCAAGCCATCTAATGGGGTCAAAATCAGCCTACAACAATAATTATGAGAAAGGATAATTGTTTATACTGAAAATAATGGCTATGCATATGATCATTCGAGCAAACATCAATTTTTACATCATCATTTTCACAAACACTGTCAGTTAGCATCGGAAAATACTAATTTAAAATCAAAATATGAAGGTTAGTCTAGAGTTCTTCTAACGGATGCAATTGTAAAACTAAGAGAATGTTGGAAATGACAAATATTGAGGTTTACAGTTTTAATCATACAATAGTTCAAAAATAAAAAATAAAATCTGAGATATTATACAAGTCAAGAGACGCAGGAAGCAAGCATACATAAATACACTGTTGTCCATGTACGTTGACATTTCAAACTGTACGTATTCTTGAATAAGCCAATGTGTGTAATCCAATTTTAATATTTGGATGGCATTAAAAACATTATAGCCATTGGATCCAAACTATGATAAGAAAAGGATACTAAACCAACTAAGTGACTCGAAACACGCACCAAAGTCTAGCATGAAAGTAGATTACTAAAAAACCAAGCTTACATTAAGACTTTGAGCTCAAATTTCTTAGCAGTACGGCACACAGTTGCTAAATGTAGTTTCATATTATTTATGCAAAGCCAATAAATTATGGAATCAGAGTAACATGCATTTCATAATCATATCAACGGTCGAGACCACATGACAATTCAAATTATATTCTATACCGTAGTTTAAATTTTTGGTTAATAGAAAGTTTCATTAACAAGGTGAAGAATAATTACCTCGGATTCCATCTTAAAAGAAACCAATCGTGCCATAATAGCAGCAGCAGCTTCTTGATCAAATCCAGCCATTAGGTCCTACAAAAGATTCAGAAAACATGAGGAACATAGAGACAATTCCAAACGAGGAAAAAAAATAGAAAAAAATAGTACATACATAAACAGAAATGGATGCATTTATTACGAATATATACAAAATTACAGAAAGACACATCAAGAAAGGAAAATCAATCCCAATCATGAAGGTACTCAGTGTTCAGTGTAGCTTGAAACATGTCAGCATGTACATATGTGAGAACATGGGTCCACTTAAGTTGTGACTATGAAAAATCAATGTAGATATAGTTGGCAGTCATTTAATTCCCTGCAATTTTAATTGTCATTTTGGATTATATTCCATACAGATGTGGATTATTGGGTTAAGATCAAGTATGAAGTTATATGTTGAAAAATGGGAAAATGTCATTTAATCAGTAGCAATAAATTTCGGATCCCAATTGTTAATTACAATCTTTACCTATCTGTTTTTATTTATTTTTTCTCCTCCTTTTTTTCATTCATGGCTTCGGTATAACATCTAATTATTTTCAAATACAGGGTGCTGCTGCATTAAATATAATGGACTGATAATTTAAAAGAAGACCCATAAGAGCAAGGACACGCAAAGTAATAGCTAGTCGCTGTTCGTATATCTATCTCTAAACATCAACGATAAGTTACTCTAATTGCAACTAACTTCATTAAAAAGACATTAAAAAAGCTATAATAACCTGAATAGTACCAGCACCAACTACCCATAGTATTAGCCAATGAAATGAAACATATACAGCTCGGTTAGACGACCGCAACCAATCCACTTCAGCATCGTTAATATTTCGACCCCTTTCGATCAAAGATGACAGTCGAAACCCTAACTTTAGCCTATTGGGAGAAACAGATCTTGTAGGCATAGACGCCTCCATCGTCGTCTCAAGGTTGATCGACGATCTCAAAACAGGCGTCAACGTCGAAGTTCCTACACCCCTCTCTTTTGACCCCAAAACAAACGAAATTACCTGAACGAAATTAGAGGAAATTAGTGTTTGAGATGAGAGAGAGGAGAAGAAGGTGAATGAGAAAATGGGAGAGGAATTCGGTTGATTAAATCATGGATTTGGTTAAGGTTAGGGTTTTTTTTGGGAAGCAGGCGAAATACTGGAAACGAATGAAAAAATAAGCGGCGAAATACTGGAATCAACGAAAGTGCACAAGGAAAGGGAAGCAAATTAATTTAGTTGCATCTGTTCACTTTATAACCGATGCTATTACAACTATTTGCATCGACGTATTTGCATCCGTTGTTGGTGACAACTGATGCAAAGTTGATTTTTTTATTACCTATTGCTTTCTATGCACCAATTGCATCGGTTATTAAGACAGAACTGATGCAAATAGTTCTATTTGCATCAGTTTTTACTTCAACCGATTCAAATGAGGCGATGCAAATGGCCTCTTTTGTAGTAGTGTAGCATATTTCCAAAACCGACTAAAATCACTTTCTTTCAAAAAAAAAAATAACTTATAACACACAAGATCTTCATTTAATAATCTTTTGAAAAACCCTTTCCAAACACTTAAAGGAATTCTCAAAATATTTTTATCATGTTCTTTCTCATGTGACTAGGTTTAGAAATTAACTTTAATTGTTCATTCTTTTAAACTTCCTACTCAACCTTTAAAAATCTGGTTTTCTTTTTGTGATGATTAATGTATTCCTTCTTATAGAAGCTTGTTTCACTCCTTCTTCACATCTTGCTTTCGAATGTTTATAAATATATTGCCTTATAATATTTAATCACTATCTAACATGTCTATTTGCTATTTCTATAAATGACGACTGTCAGTAATAAATAATTATTTTTCTAGTGGAAATTTTTTTAAAGACATTTATTCATTCATTCCAATTTACCTATTATGCCTTCCTCTTCTCTCCATAATTAGCCTAATAGTCTCTTTAATTGCTCCACTTGTATGCTTATTAAATTCTTTTAACTTCCTATTTATTGCACATTTACAACATTATTAACTTTGGAGTTATAATCTCTTCAACATTTCCTAAGATAGTATTATATGCTGAAGTAAGTGTTTGCCTATTGTTTTTGCATACACACACACACACACACACACACACACACATATATATATATATATATATATATATATATATATATATACATACACATATACATACATACATATATATACACACACATAGTAAGAATTTTTGAAAAACATTTTTGAAAATAAAAGTACGCTTCTCATACGTATACATATCCCCGTTGATCGAGTAACCTAAGCTCTGATACCAAATGTAACAACCCGCCTTGAAATGGACCAAAATCTAACCTAGAAAAGACCATCGAAACTTAGGCCCTCTTAACGCTGGTTGTTGGTTGGTAAAAATAACAATACAGAGCTATTTATCTACACATTCAGAATCTCACGGTGGAAGGATAAAGTATAATAATAACAACGATACCCATTTTATCATAAATTCAAAATGTCATTCAAAACCATAACAAAATATCCATAATCGCCATTACATATCCATGGCACAATATTCCAAAATTATAACATTATTTTTATTTTATGGGTACATCAAAAAATACAAAAATAACAAGTAAATAAATAGACCACTGCCACAAGTTTCATCAACATCTTCGCCTTTAGCATCGCCTTATTAACCTTTGCGGTAATGAGGAGGAAGTTAGAACAACATATACTCGGTGAATAAAAAAATTGAGCCTTACTATATTAGTACTTAGGTAGTATAATTTAAATAGGAACGTGTCTTACATATTCTACCTACATCATAAGTCTTTTCAATTATGAGCCCAAAAGCTTTTCTCAATCATAAATAAAAAGGCTTCCAAATATAAGCCCATACTAACTTGTTGTCAAGCCAATAACTCATATCTATCATCCAAAATGTCCTTTCAACTTAAGAGATGATACTCAAGTCACTTAATACCTTTTAATGGGAATTTGGCAGACTATGACCATTTAATATCTTATTTAAGGCAGTCCATGTCATTTACTACCTATCCGAAGGCAGACTCCTCACTACTAACTATCTAGTAGACATTGTAGTGAATCTCTTAAGCCACTTCATACTTCCTATTGAAGTGGACCCTTTCTCGAGATATCCTCTGTCATGCCCAACCCATAACCACAACCCCGACTATTTACTACTTGCTCATAGATAAAGGGTGGGCTCTCACCCAACTACTTAATACCTTCAATCTCTGAAGCAAATCCTTCGTATTACGACCCGTATCCCACGGTGATGTCTCATATTAGTCCAACTATTTGTAGGTACTAGTAGCCAGATTAGTTGGAAAGATTTACCCTATATAATTTATGACTAACCTCGCATCATCATAGTTACTTATTATAGACAATATCTCACATCAACCCTAAAGTCACATGTTGGTAGCCATGTTAGTTGGGCAGACTTCCATGTGCTATTGACTGACCTTGCATCCTTATTACCTAGTCATAATTTATATCACACTTTATATATATTATCACACATCTCACTATTTCCGTAATCATGGCCTTATAAGAAATATTTTTCATTTCGCCTTTAATATTAATTACTTACCTAAGAGGGATTTAATAAAATTTATAACCTATTTAACTACACAATTATACATTATAATTGTATGTTAGCTACGCTATGATACATATATATATATATATATATATATATACATACGCGCCTAGTAATTTCTAAGCGTGTGGAAAATACGCCCTAAACCAGCGTTTAGATATCAACTCTTTCAACAGTTATACAAGTCTCATCCCATACTATCAATAATACAAAAATTCTGATATTCATATCCAAAAATTCCAATCAATATACTTATAATAAATATTTAAACTCAATTTATTAATCAAAATAATGGAACATATTGATAATAAAGACTTAAAATTCAAATTTTATACTTTATTCAACACCTTTTTCACATAAAAACAAATAAAGAAATTTCTATTTCATTCATGGGAGTAAGAGGTGCAAACTACGAATAAAATTCGTACCCTACACAATATTTCTTAATCAAATCCCTTTAATCTAATTCAAAGAAAAAGAATAAGAAGTGAAATAGAAGGTAAAATTATCAAAAACTTCAAATTTACATAATTCCCATTATTTGACATAAACAATTGAGATTTCGTCCTAGAAATGACATTTCTACAGAGTTTTAGGGGTTTATAATATGATGCTTTCGCAAACGAAAACTCTCCAATGTATATTCAAACCCAAATTATACTAATCAACTACTAAAACAGAAAAGCTAATGTAATAAGTCGTAAAATTTTGATAAATTAAAATATTAAATTAAATTTGATTTTGAAATTAATATTGTGAGAAATTAAAATTTATGATCTATTGATGTGAAAAATAATTAGAATATTTATTTAATTGGTTTTAGTATAGAATGTGAAATCAATTATTTGTACGTAGATTTATAATCCTTGTTTGTAAACAATAAATTTATAAATATGGTTAAATTACTTAATAGTAACAATTGTTTATTTATCATCTTATTATTTAATATATTTGGATTTAATTTGGAAATTAAAGAAATTAATGCAACTGAAATATTATAATTAATATGGTAAAGATGACAACCGCATAATATGAATGTAATAAAATGTAAACTAATGTTAATTATATTCATACGGTATTGGATGATTGAATAATAAGAATGTAAATCAAAAAATAAATTTATTGGGATTTTAAATTATGATTAATGAATTTATTACAGTTGTAATTGAATACTGAAATTAGTGAAATATTTAAACCTTGGATTTAACATGGAGATTTTATTTTAATAGATTATTAATTTCTATGTAATTAAGAATGATAAAGTTGTTAACTTTTAAATTTGAATTTAAAAGTGATTAAATCAATTTAATAATAGTTTGTTTAATTAACGTGTAAAATAGCCATTTTGGCTACTGTCCCGGATTTCGACAAAACGAATTTCATCGGATCCGTAAAAGTGAATTATACGATTTCAAGTTTCGTAATGATCGGACTTATTATTTTATCGTGCGGGCTCGAAACGCATAGAAATCAATTAATGAAATTGAAATAAATATAATTTGATTTTGAAAGCTATCTTTTGTATATAATAGAATTATGGTTTGAAACTAGTTACATTAAGTTTAAAATTATCAAAAACATATATTTTGATATATGGGGTGACCTACTTTCGTTTCGGGAACGAAACAGGTTTTTCGAGTCCTTGTTATCATTTTGACCCAAATTGATCTGTCCATCATTTCTACTTCAGCTCTACCTATATATAGGCAGTTATAAACCCTAGCAGCTTATTTTATTCATTCCCATGTAGTACAGTTTCTATTCTCTTCCTCTTTCCCAATGGCTGTCAATCAACCCTTGATTCCCAAATTCAATTTCAAATCAAAATCAAATCGAAATTCAAACTCCTCAAACTATGTCATATTATTTATCATTGGAAAGCCCTCGACGAGCACAATGTACTGCTGCAATTCGTTCTTCGAGTTGATGCATCGTTTGACCAGAAAACGAGGAAGAAATCTCGGTCGTTCATATTAGTTTTTCGATTTCAACGGCGGATTGTTGTTCGATCGCCGATCACGAGGCACCGTTGCATAGAGGGCGATAAGGGAAGGTGATCTAGGATGTTAGTTCATGTCGGAGGTTGTCGAAATCACTAGAAAATAGCTTGGAAGGCAGCGTCGTCGGCCATCACCAGGCGGCGGCGGAGGCATTCGTGCCTAGGGTGGAGGGGCGGTTCAGCGAGGCGATTCCAGGCATGGTGTCTGATCGGGTCAAAGCTTGTTATGGTGGCGGCAGCGAGGGCTTGGACATGGCGGCTGTGATCATACTGGGAAGGTTCGATCGCGAGGGAAGCTAGCGTTCTGGGTAGGTGACGTATCCATTTACCTTGTTTTATTATTTAATTTAAATTTAATTTTTCAAATGTTCTAACTATCATAACGTATTCATACGAGCTCCGATTTGGACGTGGTTTTCTCCCTTGCGATCGTATCGAAATTTCGAACAATAAAGAACTGGTTTAGCTGCATTCTCAGACCATTCAAATTTTGGGCTTTATTTGGATTTTAAATCAATCTGAAATCAAAGGTGAGTGATTTAACTCATTCACGAATACTAAATCATCGTACGTTAGTTAAATTATGATGTGATTAGAAATTTACTAATTGCTATTTGGTATTTTAAATTGTCATTTAAATTTAAATTTAATTTATATTGAATTAAATTGCCATTTAAATTAATACTGAATTTAAATTGTTAGTTAAATACCCGATAATGATGACCAGTTAATTGTTGTAATTTATTGGTTGATTTGAATGATGATTGTGATGGATTCTTAATTGTTGATATTTTAATGATTTGATGTTATGTTTATTTTATATGCTGTTATCACACTGCAAGTTCTCTTAGTTATTGTTAGAAAAATCACTATGGGTCGAAATGATACATATCCGAACGATCTTGCAAGTTAGGGAAAATCGTTATAGGTTGAAACGATAAACCCGGGCGATTTTATTGATTAGGAAAATTATAATTCGGGATACGGGTTGAAATGATATATATTTGGAAATTTAAATTTATTGCAGGATGAAATGATATATATTTAGAAATTTAAATTTATTACAGGATGAAATGATATATATCTGTATCACTTAAAAATATGGTAGAAAATTATATACGGATACCGAATTGGTTAAATTAAATGATTTTAAATCCTTAAATTTTGAATCTGGTTCAGTGTTATTACTTTAAATGAAATAAAATTTGATTTATATGAACTAAATTATTTTCAAAATCTAAGCTTTAAAAATGTTGAAATTGAAATTGGTTTAAATGAATTGTTTAAAGAATTTAAATTGAAATCTTAAAGTGAATTTTGAATATAATTGAAATTTATCAAAATTGAGTTATTGTAACGTTTGAATATTTAAAGTTTGAAACCTATTGAATTTAAAGTGGTTTAAATTTTTAGTTTAAACAAGGATTTGAAATCGATATAAATTGAAATGGTTTTAATGAGAATTTGAATTAAAACTTTTAGTGTTTAAATTGAAATTGTTGAATTGAGATTAATTTAAATTAAATTTTTGAAACTAAAGTTGATTTGAATTGATTTATGAAATTGGAAGAAACAATTCTAATTTGAAACCATTTTCGATATAAACTCTTTAATATACAAACTCTTTCTAACATATAAACTACTTTTCTCATATAAACCATTTTTATATATTAATAATTTTTAATACATTAACTATTTTTAATAAATAAACTATTTTTAATATATATATACACTATTTTAAATCTATAACCTGTTTTTAATATATAAACTACTTTAATATATATATATATATATATCTATAAAAAATTATAAACAACTTCTAATATACATATTTTAATATATAAACTATTTTTAATGTATAACTATTCCAATGCATAAACTAATTTCAATATTCAAACTGTTTAAAATTGGAAATGTTATAATTTAGATTTAATTGATTTAAATGTGAATATTTTGATATGATGGTTTAACTTATTTTGTGGTCGTGATTTTGAAACGAATATGATTTAAAGTGAATAATGATTTCAAAAGTGAATATGGATTTGAATGATTGTGATTTGGACGTGAATATGATTTTGAAGTAAATAATGATTTTGAATTCTATGATTTTGAAGTGAATATGATATTTTGATATGAAGTGTGAACTGTTTGAAATGTAAAAGAACCATCTGCTGTGAAATAAGTATTTGGTTGTTAAAGAGACCGGGATCGGATATTGTCATACTCTCTATCAATACTGAAAACCACTATAACAACTGTGCACGTGGTGGAGAATCCAGAATGAAGTAGGATGGTTTGACGAATGCTACTGGAATGAAGTAAGAGAACGATGATGGATAGCCTTGACCTTCGGGTCATAATTAAAATGACAAAAACAAGAGCTATACCTGGGCCAAGTGGAGTCTCTCCTCCTATCGAGCAAGCTTCTTTGAAACCATGTCTATCACTTTGTGATTTGATTTGGTATGCACTTTTGATTATGGGAGTGTGTCTCGAGGTGGGTGGTAGTAGCTGCTACATGTTACCACCAGCCCGGTTTTGCAAAACGGTAGTATCCTACCCTAGTCATTGCCTTGTGTGACATGTCATATTTATCCTGATCGAGCCCATTACGAGTTTGCTTTGTGTCGTACACTATGGAGTGCCCTTTGATAGCCCTCCAGTTTATGGAGGAATTATGGTGCTATATAGATTATGATGCTTATATAAAAATGTGTTAAATGGGCTATGAGCAATGCCTTAACACTATTTTAATATTTTACTTAACTGTAAACATATTATAATAGTGTATTATATTATATATGTAGATAGTTTAACGGATCCTTAGGAGATGGAATCCTGAACATCTCTTAAGTTATTGCACGCACGTTAGACACTGAATAGGAGATGTAAAATCCTGCAAACATCTCTGAAGTCGTTACACTCATATTTACTTATTTTGATTTAACTTACATAAGATATTTTAGTTCTGACACGAGTGTTTTGTCTTTTCATTATGCTCGGCTCAGCCTAAGCTTTTCAGTGTTGAAGACCTTATTTCTAGAGGATGAAACGGAGTTTGGTATATTATATTATTAGTAAATTATCTGCTGCATCTGTTGTTCCGCTGCATTATTTATTTATTCCTGTTGTATGTATAACTCTGATATATTGTAAAAGTTTAATCAAATGTTATTTGTAAAACGGCTTCATGAACTGTTTATTTGAATATTAAATTTTGTCATTCTGCTGTGAGATTCCGTGTTTTGTTTTCTCTTCTTCTTTTTCCTTTTTTCTTCTTATTTTGTTATTTATCCCCTTAATAATCCTACCTTTTGAATGGTTTGAGTTGACATGTGTGGTTTATTGTCAATTTAAACCATCCAAAAAGGTGGGTCGTTACAGCTTAGATTTCCAGACACTAAATATCCTTAGCTTTCCTCCTATAGATTTGACGTGCCTTTAACAACTGTTCCAAATCTCTTCTTTTTGATATATACACACACACACACGCACGCGCGCGCGCACACACACACACACACACATATATATAACAGGAGATCTATATATATATATGGATTAAATTCATAAACTGAGGGATTTGAGAAGAATAGAATTAGAAATAAGGTAATAAACATCTAGAATTTGTTACCTAAAACTCTAAAGAACCTTTTTTTGAATCCAAAGAGAGAACTGATAGAACTTTGCTGGGTTCTCAAAATAATTTGTGAAAAAAGTGAGAGAACTGGACTCTTATTTATAGTGGTTAAAATGCTCCAGAACCGTCAGATTTAGGTTAGTTAGAATAATAAAAATATGGACGTTCGGAATGTTCCAAACCCTAGCCTCCACTAGCTTCCACAGATCGAACGCCTCTACCATACCGGTCGACCGTTAGGGGAGCGGTCCACCTTTACATTGTTTTGGAAAATGTATTTCGTGCCATTGTTTTAATTTATTCTATTCCTTAATTGCAATTTAACATTAACGTTAATTTTAATGTTTACTTAATCCCTAATTCTAATTGCTATTAACTTCCAAAATTCAAATTTAAGAGTTATTTAATTATTTTAATTTGAATTCTATTTAAAGTATTTTGAATCCAAAAACTTCAAATGTTCATAACTTTTCCATTTGAGCTTCGATTACAACATATTATATATGAAAATTGATCAAAAAAATTTCACAAAAACAACAACATAACTTTTGTGGACAAATCTGAACTTTTACAAAATCTCCATTTTTAACCCTATCTTATTTAAATTAATCTATCTAGTTTGTTTATTTGTGGTTGATTTTATGGAGTGTTACAGCATTTTTCCTAATTTTCATAATTTTGGAAGGTTCTGTAAGGTCTATTTGAACATCTTCCAGGCCATCCACTTGTTTTATAACTTTTCTGTCGTTCCTAGCTGTAGATCTACCTCATCATCTATCTCTTAAGGCTTTAATGAAGCCATACTTTCCTGATCTTGAGAAGCATCAGATCAATACTATGCAAATACCAAATTGTATCCATAAATTCCTATCATTTATAGATAATCTCTTGCCTTTCTCGTAGGTACTGTGGTCATAGATTGACCTATTTCAATATGTGCCTTAGAACCTAGTTTCAGAGCAGTTCTTTGAACTAGGTTTTAATTATGTTTTCGCTTTTACACAAACCAAGGGAAACAACAGTATAATTTTGGATAACTTTATTGCTAGAATTCAAAATTACATTGTATAATTCCCTAGCTAATAGTTGGTCTCCTCTCACACTACCCACTCTTGTTGGGTATAAAGCTTCATGAGCAGATCTTTCTGGGAGATAACCGGTCCATGCTCTATCAATATAGGTCTTCCCTAGAAAGCATTGTATGAGTATTATCGATCTATAATCAGAAAACTTGCATAAAAAGATTGGTGTAGGGTGTTATTCCTGCGGTTACGAGGAGTCGAGTCATACCTAATGGAATAATCGCCATATTGTTGAAACCATATATTGGTTCTGGGCTTGGCTTCGGGACTTCGGTTGGGAGTCCCATCTTATCTTATGCATATTTGAATATGACATTCACAGCCTTAATCAACAAAGTCTACTCTTCATGCTGCAATTGGAGATTTGTATAGTTATCACCATAGGGTCTTGATGGTGGAAAGTTACCCTTACCGAGTCTGCTAAAGTGAAGGTGATGTCCGAGGTAGGTTTTTGTTTGATATGGAATAAAGTTCTATGCTTGGTGCGGGCTTCATGGATATATCTCTCCTACGCCATCTTGTTTTTGGCTGCAAAATGGAGCCCCCCATGAATAGAAGCAATGAGGGTATTTGGGTACCCTACTTGATCATTATGAGGATCTGGTGACAGATGGTTATGCTGGAGTAACCGCACTGTCCATTTGGAAAGTACCTACGTATCCCTTTTGTATTAGTTTTCAATGTGGTGGTCGTTCACCTTATGAAATATATAATAAGAGTTGCCCTTATTTCGTTCAAGCTTCTTTTATTTTATTTAGGACATTATAGATTAGCTCAGTCTTAGTCATTTCATAAATTTTCCCTAGAGTATGCACCTGTGGGGTTTTTGGTGTATAGTTGAACTCTCTTCGTCTTTTTCCAAGCTAGTTGTTGTAATTTTCTACCCCTGTTTCCTTTCATTTTGAGCTGGAGTAGTTCTTTCTATAGGTACCCCTTCAGCTGCTCTTGCTTCCTTATGTATACACCTACTGGCCCTTTATAGAAGGCCTTCATACTTTTTAAGGTTTTTTGCTATTCTTGTCCCATAATTCTATGTTCTTTTCACCTCTGAATAAGCTGCCATAAGCAGTGCCTCCTCATTGTCATTCCTATTCTCATCGCCTCTGGCTTAAATGTAAATATGTAAGCTTTCATTATCCCTTTGCTTGACACACGATAAATTGTTGGGGTTTGGGAGACTTCCCTTTCAGTTTTGAATTTCCTGGGTAAATCTACTAATAGTTGTGCCCAAGAATGGATTTCTCTCTGTAGGCACCTTCTAAATCATATAAAGGTTTCCCTTACAAGGTATATTGGGGATAACTTGCAGTGAGCCAGTCTACCCGCTTTTAATAAATCCATATGATATTTCAATGTGCTTAAATGCTCATTAGGATTCAATTATCCATTGTGCTTTTCAATTGATGGGACTTTGAAGCTATCCAAAAAACTCGATTCGATGATTGCCTCATTGCATAGAGAAGAGTATTCCTTCCTCCTTCCTTCTTTATTATTCTATTCGCACGATTTGGCCAACTGCTCTATACGAGATTTGATTTCATGTATCTCCTCATCCTTGGCACTAACTCGTGATGAGCCATCTCTACAAATCAAAGTAGTTGCATCTCCATCTTACACAACATAGTTACAACGCTTTTCTAGCAGTAAAGGGTTAATATTGGATGGCTTAGTTTTTATATTAGAGTTGACCTGAGCTTTGTTTTTAGTCCTTGGTACCAAGCTTAATAATCTATCCTCGTCGTTCTCACTAATGAGATAGCCATATTTGTTCATAGCTTACAATTATTGTGCAGCAGACGAACATTTGTGATGAGCTATAGGAATTAGATGGTTTGGATGGAAGATTTTTAGACACTAACCTTTCGGTCCAAGTCATTTTATCATTGATGTAGGTTACAAATACTTTGAGGGCCTCGAGTACAGGGTCAATTGTTATTTTCTATGGTGGGCATATAGGTTTAGACGAAGAAGTGAATGACATGTTACTAGTTTTTGTGCCAAAGTGGTTAGCCTCTTATTGGGGAGGGGTAGATGAATTTTCGGGTTTCATCATTTAAGTTTTAGAGTAGGTCTTTCAAGTAAGGTCTGCCGGAGGTTTGGGCCATCTTTCCAGTGTAAAAATATTGGTGAGATTTTTCATCTCACAACATCAATTATATTACAAAGCAATTGCGGCACTGGATGCTTCCATAATTGGAAATCAACGAACTTAATTGATATTAAATTCGCCTTAAAACATAGTAATTATGTTATTTAATGCTTACAAAATTAAGTAGATTTACTTTAACTATTTGTTAAAATGTCAGTTTCAATTTAACAGTCAAATCAAGCAAAATATAAACAAAATCAAGTACTGGAAACGAGGAAATAAAATGAAGGAAATTAAAGGACTCAAGGATTTATATGATTCAGATGTTAAGAAATTCAACGTCCACGGGTTAATGCTTTTACTTATATTCTTCTTAGTGCGACTTTTTAATGGCGGAAAGAGTATAGGTATTTTTAGTATGAAATTCAAAGACACTATCAAAAGCACCGTTCTCTGCTATTGTAACCACCCTGGGTTTTAGTCCCTTTAATAAAGTAAATAAGGATTTAAATAACGCAAACTAAATTAAATTACTCTGTAAATTGAAATAAAAGAGCAATTTTGGAGAATGTAGAATAAGTGAATGATAAGTCATTTAAATGTATTAATTAGGAAAAATGAAGTTTGAATTTCTTGTTCAATTCTAAATAAGATTCTATGCTAACCTATTTATGCGCCACTAGAAATACTAAGATGAACTTAAGTATGAATTAACTTAGAAATATGAAGTTACAGATATTATTTATTTTAATTAATGGAAAGAAGGAAATTTCTAACATATAATTAATTGGGTTAGCATTCGAATGTATTTAATTCCATTTATTACAAATGTATATAGTAAAATAAATTAGTGTGATTTATTAGAAATAAAGCTAATTTATAATTTTGGAGCTTAAGTGTGTATATGAATTATACAATTAAAATGAAGATGGATAAATTGCATTTTATTACAAATTAAATATAGTAAATAAATTTGTAATGACTAAAGAAAAATAGATACAATTTATGATGTTTGAAATCCCAGGTTTATAAGTCCTACACTATATATTATAAAGGAGAAAGATTGCATTTTCTTTTGTTAACATGGAAGATAACTTATTTTGTTAAGAGGGTCCAATTGTGCCCAAAATAGCCTAAGTAGCATCAGGTTATTAGACAAGAAACAAGTAACAATATGTTACCTATCATTCTGCATTTCTGAAACTAGTAAACACCTTTCTTCCTTCTACCTAGAAAAAGTAATCCTCAAATCTCAATTGAATTAGAAAATTTTGTTGTAATTATTGAACTATAATTTCAGGTGATGTAGCTGAGCAAAAAATCCTTTAATCCATCTCCGTTCGGCGATGAATATTTGAATTCATGTGAGTAAAACTCACATCTTGTACTGATATTAAGCGCTAACTGAATTTAGTGATGGGTAATTATTGATGATCTATTGTTTGTTGTTCATACATGCTCAATTGCTTATTGTAAATTAATCAGTAGCCAAGATTTTTACGCATCCATGACCACTACTTGGTTTTGTGCGTTCCAAGTCGCTGCTTTCGTTCGCTTATGCTTTGTTTCATGCACCTCTATTCCTTGATGCCTTGAAATGTTATCATGTCTATATATGCAATTGTGCACATTTATTTGGATTTAATTGCAAATCTTCTTTATTTGTGAATAGTATTCCTTCTTTTGTTGCATTGGTTTGTGTTTGCATCAAAATTGGTCACAAACCCCAAAAGCCACGAAAGCACCAGTATTTGCACATAGATTCATAATATATAAGCACATATCTCAGATTTAGATAAAGTAGAGAATAAAAATGAAGAAATAGAAAAATTAAAACGAGTAAGAAGCAAGAAAGAACAAGGGTTTATAATGGTTTGGTTATCTCCGGCCTATATCCACTTTGAATCCATCCTTTTATTTCTTTTATATTCAACTTACAATTACAAATAGTAAACAAAAATGGCAGAGTTTTGGCGTAGATAAGAAGAAGATCCCTTTTTAGTTGCCATAGGACTGCTATATGTAGGTGTAGATCTAAAAATATCTGCCTTAAAACTCGGAATACCTCTTCTCTTGCGCAAGTGGGCCCGCCAGATCGATCCATATTGATTTTGGATCGATCCGAGTACATTTCGTATCGATCCAAAAGTGGTCTAATCGAGCTGAGATCGATCATGTAGGTTATTGAGTGCAAAAGGAAGCTTCTGTGAAAATTTCATAGCATTTGGATCCATGGTTTAAGAGTTACGATCGATCCAAATTTGTGATTTCCAGCAAGCTAATGAATTCGTATCAATAGAACACATTACGTATCAATTCCCAGTCTTCGTACCCATCATTTCGTGACCATAACTTTCACATTGATCTGATTCTCATGCCGCAATCCATGCTTCATGCTCCGTCTTGACCATTTCCTTCATATCGATCGATACGAACTCGATCGATATGAGAATGGTTCCCGATTCATTCGTATCCACCTAAAGCTATGTTCCTTTGTACCAATCCAATGTTGTCACCTTTCGTATCCATCAATCCACTTCCCTTTTCGTATCGATCCTCGCTCACCTTCTTCGTATCGATCCTCTATGCCCATCTTCATATCCAAGTCACACTCGTACCCATGTCGTTCATATCGATCTAGCCTTTGTTTCTTCGTATCCATCAGTTGTGCCTTTGTCAACTCGTATTGATCAATGATGGATTGATAAGAAATGCCTCCCAAACTCCATCAACTGTCACCTCATCTCCATGATCTACTCCTACTTTTGCAACGATCCCGAAAGTCATGTTGAAGTCATTGGCTTCGCATCCATCCAGATGCTTCATCCTTCGTATCGATTCGAACCATATCGATACGAACAACATCCATCGATCCGAAGTGACTCATGCTGATCGATACAAACCATATCGATCTGAAGTAGATAACCAACTCCATTATTGATCGATATGAACTGTATCTATATGAGGGTATCAATACGAAACCGTTCCTTTCAAACATTGACCCGTCCATATCCTGAGCATTCGAACTCCATTTAACCTAAAATTTGAAGTGTAGCCTTTCCAAACCTTGTTTATCATTCCTACCCGATCCCACATTGATTGGAGCCCGGTCCAATTTTGACAATATCAATCGTAGCCTTATTTCTAATCGATCTTCAATCCTGATATTCATCCTTTTTTAGCCAATTTGTCGATATCCCGGCTTTGTCTAAAAGGCAGGGTAACATTTGTCCCCCAAAACATGCCTAGCGGTATGAAGGCGTGTTTTGAATAGCTTTTAAATCCGACATCCAAATTCCATATTCCATCCATAGCCACATCATCTGATCCATAGTTAAATCCATTACCCAACTATCCTATCCAAATGTTGTAGCCATATCCTTATCCAAATCCACGACTGCTCCGAGTCGATGTCTGGTTCTGAATCCATTAACCAAATCCTTAGCCAATCCCATAGTCATTCAAACCCGTCAACCTAGTTTTATTCCATCCATATCTAATAACCAAATCCATGACCTTTTTTGGTCAATATCCAAATCCGGGACTTCTCCAGGTCCATTTATCCTAAGACAAGACCTCTCTGGGTCCTTATCCAAATCCATAAACCATATCGGGTCATTTTATTTTGCTCTTGCCTTGACTGTTCGGTCGATGACATTTATATTCTCTGACCTTGACTCTTTGGTCAAGGACTTTGATACTCTCCGGCCTCGACTCTTCGGTCGAGGACTTTTATATCGTGTTCGAGTCCATTCCATCGCACTCCGACGAAGGGTCTCATACTTGCGATTACTACCCCGTCTCTCCGGCCTAGACCGTAATCGCATGACCTATATTATTTATTACATTAATCCAAATCCAATCATCGCAGAATCCAATTAACAAAATGAAAGTTCGTACAACCACGAAAAAAAATAGCCACGGTACCAAGAAAGAAACTATAGTCCACAGAAAACATAAAGAAAACTAGATTTCATAAACCCGAGCATCACGATTTATCATCATCTCAGAGCGTGCTTAGGGACCGACCTCGATCCCGTACATGTGTAAGTGATTAGCCGCATTACTTTGGGGTTTATTACTTATTCAAAGCCAGAAATCCAATCAGCTGATAACAAGTTGATGACGTTGCCTGGATCCAGTGCCATCTTCGTTTGAGGTGGGCAGTGGCCGCTCCTGTTCCACTACCACAGGTCGATTCCTTACGTATTGTTGTAGATGACCTTTCCATGCATGCTTCTCAACGATATCCTTCAAATGCATGCAGTCATTCATGTTGTGCCCGTTCAGCTCATGGAATAGTCAATGTTTTCTCGATGCCCGCTCGTATTTAGGGGGTTCCCATTTCACCAACCGTCGATATTGGAGGCGCCCTCGAGTATCCAAGTAAATCCTTTTTAGAGTTTTAGTTAAATCCGTGTAAGAAGAAAATTTTGATTTCCTCCATTGCCTTTTCGAAGTGTTTCCGTCATCATTCATTTTCCTTTTGCCTCTGTCGTCCTTGTTTGAATCCTCCTTGGGTGGACCTCCACCCTTTACCACATAAGCTTCAGCCTCTCTCCCCTCTCTCTCAGCCTTTGCATCTTCCTATCTTAAAAAACTTTCCGCTTCATGATAAAACTCCCCGAGATCCATTAGTGGATCCCGTTCTAAAGATATCTTAAAATCTGAATCATCCACGATTCCTGAGACTGCTGCCATCAAAACCATCGACGGATCGGGTAGATCCACCAAAGCCACTACCGCATTGAATCTGGTTAAGAAATCCCTAAGTGGCTCTCCCTTCCCCTGTTTCATCGATGTCAAAGTCATCGCATTCTTAGGTCTTACGATGTGGACCCGAAATTACCTCATAAATCTCTCAATCAGCTCCGTCCAAGTGCCAATTGAGCCGCTTTCTAGTTGTCTGAACCATAGTACTGCTATATCCATCAGATACAAAAGGAAGCACCAAGCCATGACCTCCTTTGATGCCTTCAGTACTTCCATATGCCTCATGTACCTCCTCAAGTGAACAACGGGATCCATTCTCCCATTATATATCTCTAGCGTTGGTAGCTTGAAATCTGGTTGATTCCTAGCTTGCCTAATCGTAAGAGTGAAAGGATTCCTGTTCACATCTTCCAAATATCTATTCACCAATCCTCCTCTCATAGCCCATTTGATCATGTCCGCCAATCTGTCACTGTCATCAAGTTGGGGTCCTTGCATGTTGCCTACGACTGCCCCCCAAGTGCACGAGGGAATCCTGAGATGTGTTCTCTTGGATGAACACTCATTCCTCCATTAACGCCAAACTGCAAAGTTTTGCTTGGAATCTTGCCTGGAATAAGGTCAACATGATCCGAGGGTGTGCCCCCTTGCTCAGGGGCTGCTCCTGATGGCCCTGCCCTGTCTGCATCTTGGTGGCTCCATGTCTCTAACTCTGGTTCTGGACTCCTGCTCCCGTTGTTCCATTCCCTTGATTTTGCATTTCAGCTCGTCCAACTTCTTAGAGTAAGTTCTGCATCATCTCATCCTGCATTTTCAGTATCCCTTTTGCATAGCATCTGTCATCATCTTCATCACATCTTTGGTGATGAAAACTAAGGTCTGATTAGCTCCTGAAGAGGCCTCCTAACTTCCTTCGTGCTGACTCCTTTTCGTTCTCTATCTCCTTGTTGATTGCTTGGCTATGGTTCTTTCTAGGTCCGATCCTTTAGCTTTCCAAATATGAACTCTAAGTTTGGTGTAGTGGATGCCAGTCCCTCTCAGTGAAAGCACTAAAGTGTTTGCGCCAAAATTGGTCACAAACCCCAAAAACCATGAAAGCACCAGTATTTGCACACAGATTAACAATATATAAGCCAGATCTCAGATCTAGACAAAGTAAAGAATAAAAATGAAGAAATAGCAAAATTAAAACGAGTAAGAAAGCAAGAAAGAACACAGGGTTTATAGTGGTTCGGCTATCTCCGGCATACATCCACTTTGGATCGATCCTTTTATTCCTTTCATATTCAATTTACAATTACAAATAGTAAACAAAAATGGCAGAGTTTCGATATAGAGAAGAAGAAGATCCCTTTTTAGTTTCCATAGGATTGCTATTTATAGGTGTAGATCCGAAAATATCCGCCTTAAAACTTGGAATACCTCTTCTCTTACGCAAAAGGGCCCGCTAGATCGATCTAGAGTGATTTTGGATTGATTCAAGTACAATTCGTATCAATCCAAAAGTGGTCCAATCGAGCTGAAATCAACTTCTTGAGTGCATAAGGAAGCTTCTGTGAAAATTTCATAGCATTTGGATCCATGGTTTAAGAGTTACGATCGATCCAAGTTTGTGGTTGCAAGCAAGCTGATGAATTCGTATCGATACGAACACATTCTGTATCGATTCCTAGTCTTCGTACCCATCATTTCGTGACCATAACTTTCACATCGATCTGCTTCTCATGCCCCGATCCATGCTTCATGCTCTGTCTTGACCATTTCCTACATGTCGATCGATACGAACTCGATCGATACGGAATGGTTCCTGATTCATTTGTATCCACCCAAAGCTATATTCCTTCATACGGATCCAGTGTTGCCGCCTTTTGTATCCATCAATTCACTTCCCTTTTCATATCGATCCTCACTCACCTTCTTCGTATCTATCCTTTGTGCCCATCTTCATATCGATCCAAGTCACGTTCGTACCCATGCCGTTCGTATTGATCCAGCCTTTGTTTCTTCGTATCTATCAGTTATGCCTTTTGTCAATTCGTATCGATCAATGATGGATCAATACAAAATGCCTCCCAAACTCCTTCAATTGTCGCCTCATGTCCATGATCTACTCCTACGTTTGCATCGATCCCGAACGTCATGTCAAAGTCATATGGCTTCGCATCCATCCGGCTGCTTTATCTTTCGTATCGATTCGAACCATATCGATACAAACAACATCCATCAATCCAAACTGACTCATGACGATCGAAACGAACCATATCGATCCAAACTAGATAACCAACTCCATTATTGATCGATATGAGGGTATCAATACGAAACCGTTCCTTTCCAACATTGACTCGTCCATATCTTGAGCATTCTAACTCCATTTAACCTGAAATTTGAAGTACAACCTTTCCAAACCTTGTTTATCATTCCCAATCGATCCCATCTTAATTGGAGTCCGGTCCAATTTTGACGGTATCGATCATAGCCTTATTTCCAATCGATCTCCAATCCTGATATTTATTTATTTTTAGCCAATTTTTTGATATATTGGCTTTGTCCAAAAGGCGAGGTAACAGTTTGTATGTCCATATGCTTTGAAAACATTGCTTATGCAGGTACCTTGTACCTTATTGCCTTGGCTTCGCCCTTTGTATTTCCTTCTGCTTTGAAATTGGTACGACATGGCCTATTGCCTTGAAAATTTAACACGACTATTTTTGTTGCTTTAATGTTGTACAGTGGCTACTCTATATAATACTTACTGTCTTAATTTTGTTACCTTGCTTTCGTGCATTACCCTATGTTGTGCATTACCCTACGCTTTGAAAATTTTCATGCAACCATGCATTGCCTTCATTTTGTACATTTTCACATGCCTTGATTTTTCATTCCCTATTATTTGTTGGTTGCTCCTTACACGTCCCTCATTTAAATTATTGTCTTGATTCTTTTTCATCCTTGTTGGTTGAAATTGGCTGCTCTTTAATTCATGTATACAACGTTCTCTTATTTCTTTATTTTATGAATTTAGCTTCCATTTTTCTAATGATTTTTGTGAATTAATATTTCATGTATTTATATGGAAAATCTCTCTATTATGTAAATTGAATGCAAAGAGTTTACCAAAGGAAGGTTAATCAAAATTTAATGTTTTTAAATCATGTTGTAAAATTATTGTTTAGCCTTAAAATATTTTAATTAAAAATCTAATCTATACGTACATATTTATTTGAAACTATATTTATCCACTACTAAATACTATTTACAAAACAATTATTTTCAAAGAGATTTCAAAGAAGTATTTTCCAACATAAAATTTCTATTTCATTCGGATGAGAAATTTAATTAAAAGATTTGGTAAACAAGTAATATAGGACGCTTATGTTTACTTTATTGGTTAATTTCTGGACTTATTTGATTGAACATTTTTATTATATTATATTATATTATCATTATTTCTGTTTTACCAAGTGAAGTTTATGATCTTTTAGTAAATAGTTGAAGTTCGTCGGGTGGTATGAGACACTTCGGTGAAATTCATTTAGTTACTAAGTGAGAGTAAATGCTATTTCAAGTTAGGCATGACCTTCGGGTACCTCTCAAGTTGGTCCATGAGGGGACAGTTGCTCATCTGTGTTTGACGTAACCTTCGTGCTCGTCTTTGGGGTTAGGCGTAGCCACGTGCTCATCTCTTGTTTCGTGCAATCTTCGAGTCCGTCTCCAGTCTGACATTACCTTCGGATATGTTTCTAGTTTGTCCATGAAGGGATAGTACCTCATCTATGTTCGGCGTAACCTTCGAGTACTTCTTTGGATGTCCGAGAGGGGACCGTACCTTTGTCCATGAGGGGACTGTATCTCTATTCGGGAAGGCACTATACTGTTTTCTTGGAGAGGACTTACCTTATAGTGGCATGCATGAACGGTGAGTATTGATTCGTCTTTAGTATTGGCATTGGGATTTCACCATAATTCTATTTTGCTTATAAAGGGCTATATTTGAGTTTCATGGTTTGGTGATAATTGAGATGTTGAGTCCGTTTACTTTCTTATAGCTATTTCCAGATTTTGGAATTATTCCCTTATCAGATATCATCATAGCATTTGAACTTGCACTAGATCAAGATTTGTATATGTTGCTCACTCATTCTAAGCATCCGTATATTTATATCATGTTTATTCCATCTTATTGACTTAAACCAGTACAAGACTGACCCGTTTATTATTTTAAATAATACTCGGGTCAGACCAAGTTGCTTCAGGTATCTTCCATTGATTCTAGAGCTTGCCAACCCTAAAGCTTAACACTTATTCTTCCATCTATCCTTTTGATGTACCATTTTGTTCAGTCTTATTATGTTGTATCTTATGTATATCGGATAGAGACCTTATTTATGTGAATCATATTGACTTGGGATGTATCTATTATATAAGTCATGTTGTACTCATATCACTACCGTGTAGACAACTCTTTGTATATATTCTTTCGACCTTTCCAGTGTATGTTATATATACATATATATATTCTCTGTTGTGTACTCTGTGATATTGTACTGAGTTATCTTATTGTTCTGAGCAAATATTATAGCCACTGTAATATTTTTTAAGCCTAGATTGTATACGTCGAGTCCCCTTATAAAGGAAAAAAATATTACTTAATTCGACGTATCGATGTTCATGGATGATGGCTTCTAACCAACCTTATTCTCTGCACCAACAGATGATACTACTTAGTAATATCCTTTGCTAGGGTGGGCCTAGAGATGGGGCGTTACAACTTGGTATCAGAGCAGCGTTTAGAACAATATATGAAATTGAGTACGGGAATCCA
Source organism: Allium cepa (assembly GCA_030765085.1). Taxonomy (NCBI): domain Eukaryota; kingdom Viridiplantae; phylum Streptophyta; class Magnoliopsida; order Asparagales; family Amaryllidaceae; genus Allium; species Allium cepa. The sequence continues at coordinate 947,199,082 of CM060934.1, read as the reverse complement.
GATCTAAGCAACTCTTAGAATCCGTCCCTTAGGATCTTCGTTGGATCATTAGGACTCCTTCCTATTAGGAATAGGGAAATCCCTTGGGAAATCATAGGAATGTGTTTGTTAAAATTGTAGTCTTTATATGTTTTCTATCTTTGAATAATGTAACCCTTGAATTTGTTTTCAAATCTTTGAATTCTGTTGTAAGATGGCTGGCAGAAGAGGGACCCATTCTGATATTGGGCAATCCAGCAGACCCATCCAATGAAAGTGCGGTGTGTTTACAATTATATGTGATAATATAGTACACACGGATCGTGTAATATGGACTACAATACAAATGTGGAAATAGATGATAATAGCATAGTAAATAAAAAATAGAAAAATCACACCAGAGATTTTTATACTGGTTCGGAGCACCGTCCTACGTCCAGTCCCAGACTTCTATCTGGATTTTCACTATTAACTTCCTCGCTTCACCCGGAGGAACAGGTTTACAACACCCGAACAACCGAACGGGATTTCACTCCTCTAATACACTGAGGACTTCAACACTTGCCTCTTACAACACAGAGGACTTCAACAAAAGAACAAATACAATTGTTGTTGACAACTTGTGCTCTTGAAAACACGGATTTGTCACTAGCAGTACACCCTTCCTATAATCTTATCCTCAAAGTATGCGAAATGATGTTTTGAAAAGATTAAGGAAAGTATATTATTGAATCAAAGGATATGAAATAGTTTCAAAGATTCAATAAATAATTGAGAGCTTTTATAATGCAGGAGTATGTATAAAGTAAGATCAGAGATTAGATTAAAAAGAATATGAAATCATGTTTTTAATCAACGAATTGGATGAGTTTATATAGATAAGAATGGTTGTAACTCTTTGCCAAAACGGCCGACAGGTTAAAAAGTGACCACTAGACAGGAATTTAAATATATATACGTTATGTGTATGTGTGCACGTTCAGTGTGCAAATTATGCAGGAACGGTCGACCGCCTATATTGTGGCCGGTCGACCGGTCCCTGTAAAGTTGCACACTGAATGTGCAACTACATTCTAATCGTATATATATTAATTTTCTTGAAAATGCATGATTATTTGAGGATAGATTTTAACAAGTTTATCACTAATATAATATCAAATAATCAATCTATAATCTAGAGTAACATATGTAGCTCTAATGACCTTGTTTTGTCGATCGTCTTTAGTTATTTGTCAGAAATCAAAACTTTCATAAAACTTGTGACTCAACATTCTCCCCCTTTTTGATTGATGACAATATATATCTGCAAATCTGAATCTCCCCCTGAGTATGTGATCTCTCTCTCTCTTTGAATTCTTATATATGTATGTTCCTGCAAGCAATTGTTAGCCCTTTCTCCCCCTTTGTCATCGACAAAAAGGAGTAACATATACTAGAATAGTAGAATGAATATGATATGCATAAAATAAATCATTAACACATCCAAAACATAACAGAGTATACTACAGATCATAATGTCGAATGAAAAACAAGAATAACGACACTATTTAGTACAAGTGTCGATGAATGTTTTTAAAGAGCTAAACCATAATAGAATCTAGGATGAAGCAGATCGTATCTCCTCTTCATCATCGTCGTCGTCGTCATCATCATCATCATCTTCTTCTTCTTCCTCATCATTGTTCCCTCTAGATGATTCTCCATGTCCATGACCACTCATACCTGTAGACTCATCAGATGATGTCCAGGTGAAAACTGGAGCAGCAGGACGTTTTCCTGGGTCTTGTGCTTGAACAGAGGTGGATGTGGAACATGATATAGCATCCCATAGCATACCAAAGAATGACTTGACCTTATTGAAGCGCTTATCGATTTTAGAGTCCATGCGCTTGAGACGTGATTCAAGCAAAAATTGGTTACGCGCAATTGTTTCAAGTGATTCTTTTGTAGATGACTTTGATTTTAATAGTTTTACTTCATCGGAACGAGGACGAGAGGAAGTTGCTCGTTGTTTCCTTGGTCCTCTTTGTTGCCATTCTTCAAAAGGCATAATCTCAAGATAAGGTGGAGGAAGCTTCATTCGCTTGATGGTGATGGAATCAATGCATTTTGGTTTTGAGGTTGCAGAATCAGGAGGATTGACCCCACAAGCTAACAAAAGTCTCATGATATATTCATTGTAGAAGAAATGAGGCCGTGTTGAGTTATTTACCTTGAGAATTTCATCAAAAAGCATGTGTACCCAATTGATTTGAATTTCACCATAAATAGCATAGAGTGCTTTGAAGTTTTCTTTATATACTGCATCATAATTTCCAAGTCTAGGAAAAAGAGAATGCATCAAAACACGATGAAGTAGTCTGGCTGTCGGTCGAAGTCCAATAGACTTAGTGCCATCACTAGTGTCTTCTATGAACTGATGACTGGTACTATTTCGAGTGAAGACTTCACAGAAGGTAGATGAAAACTCTTCGCCTCGATTTGGTATACCAAGTATAGAGGCAATTCTAGCATGAGTAAGAAAAATTTGCTTGCCACAGACCACAGACCAGATGACGCCGTTTGGATTATCAGGTTGATACTCGTCAAGATTCATGTTGGCGTAAAACAATTTGATCATCAAATGATTTATCTCCACACTATTTTCTGAAAAATCTATTAATGGAGTAATGTTGGCATTATTGGCTAACCTCCGAACTCCATAAGCCGTGAAATCATCAAATTTGATGAAAGAGCCTGGATGAAACTTGTAATTTGTCATCTGATTCCATCTTGTTACAGCAATTGTACTTTGAAGCCATTTTTTGACGGAGATGGTAAGAGATGAAGTTTCAGAGGTTGCTCCTTTCTTGGATTTCTTTTGAGGAGGAGCCATTGTTGGAGGATTTGAGATTTGGGAATTGAAAATAGGAAACTAGGGTTTGTGATTTTGGGTAAAAGAACAGCTTGAGTAAAAAGTGAAAGAGGGTAGAGGGAAAAAATGACGCATAGGTATATATAAAAACTGAAAATACGTCAACCGGTCGACCTATGAAATATGGCCGGTCGACCGTTTTCAACCAGAGAGCAAACGGTCGACCGGCTATAACAGGGGCGGTCGACCGGTACTGGTCTGCTGAGCAAATCATGTTATTTTGCAAATTTTTTTGTAGTATATCAACCTATATATATTATATTTCATTCGTAATACAAAATATAACCGTCATTACACAAGAGATAGATAAAGATATAATAACTATATATAAATCTAATGAGAAAGTTCGTCATTAGAATTATCGTTGTTTCCTTCAATACGTTTCGACCATGGACTCCATTGTTTCTGAGCTCCTTCATTCTTCTCATAGTTCCGATCCCACGAGTTAGGACTTTTAGATGTTGATGGCCTAGACGGCATTGGTTCATGCACGTCATGCTTGTTGGAACCGTAGAAAAATGTTGCCAACTTTTCTAAAACGGATAATCGTGCCGATGTCCGTTGTTGCTCGTGATAAAGTTGACTTTGCCCGTAATGGAGCTGTCTCTGAAGGTCTATCTGATGTTTCTGGTAGTGGTGTATCTCATCGATTTGACCTTTGGTACGAGGAGAATAGAATAGTGTCCTCTTCACTCGTTTTGAATTTGGAGTTTTATCAGACATACAAGAGCATTGATGATGACAACTTGATTTTTGTTTTGGAGTTGTAGGAGGATAAAATTCCTTCGACTCAGAACTCGTAATTGAAATGTATGATTCTTGAGCACATTTATCACAAATGTGAGCCATAGTGTATGTTGTATAGAATATTATGGTTAGATAAAAAAGATGAACAAAATATAAAAAATTTGCAAGCTTATATACAAGTTTCTTATGTATAAACCTATGGATGTGAGTTAATGAAAAATTTTAACCAAGAAAACATAAGCAGAAATTTTATTGTAACTCTAAAAATAGCTTTCTTTTTAAAACTGAATTTATAAAATAAGAAAGGAAAGGACGATCACTAAAAGAAAAGAAAAAAAATGAGTAAAGAGAATTTAACCATTAAATAAAGCAGTGGCTTATATTTAATGTAAAAAAAATATAGTTTATGCAAAAGTTATGGTTAAATGATAACTAAAAAGAATAACTAAAGGATAACTAACAAGAAGACGTTCTTTAGAAATTACTTAGTCAAGATTTTTTCTTGAAATTAAACCAAGCTCTCTTCGTAATCTAATAAAATTAGATTCGAACAGAGGTTTAGTAAAAATGTCTGCTAATTGATTGTCAGTATGAACATATTCAAGACATATATTTCCTTTGTCAATATTATCTCGAAGGAAATGATGACGGATATCAATGTGTTTGGTTCTAGAGTGATTTACTGGATTTTTAGAGAGATTTATAGCACTAGTGTTATCACAGTATATAATAGAATTTGATAAATGAATATCAAAATCTTGAAGTGTTTGTTGCATATATAGTACTTGAGTACAAGCGAGAGCTGCTGATATATATTCAGCTTCACATGTTGATAGTGAAACACAATTCTGTTTCTTACTGAACCAAGAGACAAGTGATTTTCCAATAAAATGGCACGTACCACTTGTACTTTTTCTATCCATTCGTGAGCCACCGAAATTAGCATCACTATATGATACTAATTCAAATGGACATTCTTTTGGATAAAAAAGACCGAAATCTTTGGTATTATTAAGATAACGAATTATACGTTTCACTGCTCGTAGATGTGATTCCTTTGGATCGGCTTGAAAACGAGCACATAAACAAACACTCATTATTATATCTGGATGACTAGCTGTAAGATAAAGAAGAGAACCAATCATGCTTCGATACAATTTCTGGTCAACATTCTTACCACTTTCATCTTTGTCAAGATGTGTAGTTGTACTCATGGGAGTTGGTTTACCAGATATATTTTCTAATCCGAAGCGTTTGATAAGGTTTTCACAGTATTTTTCTTGATTGATAAAAATGCCGTTTGAAAGTTGCTTTATTTGAAGTCCAAGAAAATAAGATAGTTCTCCCATATGAGACATTTCGAAGTCTTTGGTCATAATATTTGCAAATTCTTTGCAAAGTTTATCGTTTGTTGAACCAAAGATGATATCGTCTACATATATCTGGATAACTAGAATATCTTTTCGAGAATGTTTAATAAACAAAGTTTGATCGACTTTGCCTATTTGAAATCCTGAGCTAATAAGATAGCTACGTAGTCGTTCATACCAAGCACGAGGTGCTTGTTTTAAACCATACAGAGCTTTCTTAAGTTTGAACACATGGTCAGGATATTTTTCATGTACGAACAGAGGAGGTTGTTCGACATAGACATTCTCTTTGATAAATCCATTGAGAAAAGCACTTTTGACATCCATCTGATAAAGTTTGAAATTATGGTGACAAGCAAAAGATAATAGAATTCTAATAGCTTCTAGTCGAGCAACTGGTGCAAAAGTTTCTTCATAATCGATACCTTCTTCCTGATTATATCCTTGTGCTACTAATCTTGCTTTATTTTTGGTGATATTTCCTTGTTCGTCAGCCTTATTTTTATAAACCCATTTAGTACCGATTACTGACTGATCAGTTGGTCTTGGAACAAGTTCCCAAACGTCATTGCGCTCAAACTGATTTAGTTCTTCCTGCATGGCAATGATCCAGTAATCATCTGTAGCAGCTTCTTTTGGATTCTTAGGTTCGATATTTGAGAGAAAAGCGACATGACCCATTTGATTGAGTTGACTCCTTGTTCTGACATGTGATGTTATTTCACCGATTATATTTTGAGGCGGATGGTCTCTTAATATTCTTGGTGGTGATTGTAACTCACATATTTGAGGAATATTCTCAATAATTATTTCCGAGTCAGAATCAATATTTGTGATTATTTGATTGTCAGTGACTATTGATTCGTCATCATCTGATATAGTGTGAGGGTGCTGATAGATTTCATCAAAAGAGACATGAAGTGATTCTTCAATAGTTTTGGTTCGTTTATTAAATATCCGATAGGCCTTACTTCGTTCCGAATAACCGACAAATATTCCTTCATCGGCCTTTGGATCGAATTTGCCAAGCTGGTCTTTTGCATTTAAAATAAAGCACTTGGAACCAAAAACTTTGAAGTATGAGATTTTAGGCTTCCTTTTGTTAAATAATTCATAAGGAGTATTCTTGGTAAGAGGTCTTATGGATACACGATTTAAAACATAACAGGCAGTTGCCACAGCTTCTGCCCAAAAATGTTTTGGTAAGGTGGTTCCATTCAATAATGTTCTTGCACATTCTTGTAAAGTTCGGTTTTTCCGTTCTACAACTCCGTTCTGTTGTGGAGTTCTGGGAAACAAAAAATTATAAAATATACCTTTCTTTGTACAAAAATGTTCAAATTCATTATTTTCAAACTCTCGCCATGATCACTTCTTATATTTTTGACTTTAATCCCTTTTGATTTTTGAATTCTTTTGACGAAAGATTTGAAATGATCGAAAGTGTCACTTTTATTTTTTAAGAAAATTGTCCATGTATAACGAGAGAAATCATCAACAATTACAAGCACATATTGACTGTGATTTATTGATTGAACTCTAGTAGGTCCAAATAAATCCATGTGTAGTAACTCAAGTGGTTGTAATGTTGATATGACTTTCTTGGATTTAAAAGATGATTTGGTCAATTTTCCTAATTGACATGCATCACAAATGTTGTTAATTTTAAAACTCATTTTGGGTAGTCCTCTAACTAGATTGTTTTTGGCTAGCTTGTCAATAGTTCTGAAGTTTATATGACAGAAGCGTTTGTGCCATAGCCATGGATCATTGTCATTAGCCACAAGACACATATCTGAATTATGATTAATATTCATATTCAGAATATATATATTTCTGTCTCTATAACCTTCGAAAACCAAATTATGGTCTTTATCTAAAATACTACACTTGTTATTTGAAAATGAAATTATAAAACCCTTGTCACATAACTGACTAATACTAAGCAAATTGTGTTTCAAATTTCTAACTAGCATGACATAAGTAATAAGAGGTAAGTTAGATGTACCGCAATTGCTCACATCGCCTTTGCCGATGATATAGCCTTTTGAATTGTCTCCAAAAGTGACGGAGCCACCATCTGAATATGTAATATTTGTTAATAAACTCTTGTCTCCCGTCATGTGCTTTGAGCAACCACTGTCCAATATCCACTTTCCTCTTTTCTTAAGTGGGACCTGCAAAAAATAGAATTAAGTCCATGGTACCCACTTTTTATAGGGTCCTAAGAGTTAGGTCTTAGGAGTCCAAACCCATTTGGGTCCGGTATCCCCTTTATATATATAATTGTTATTAAAATGCACAGTATTCATGAATTGCTGAATGTATTTGTTCCTAATCAAATTGTTATTTGTTTTAGGAACCCATATTTTGATAGTCTTGACATTTTTCTTTTGAAATTTCACAACTGGTTTTGGTTTGGAATATAATAAACTAAGATTTTTCTTAGCTTCAGTTTTTTGTACTTTCTTTTTATTTCCAAGATGTTTCTTGGTTTCTTGTTTGTTATATCCCAATCCTTGTTTGTCTGAAATAGATTGTGAACTTTCAATGATTTTTGTCAAATTTTCTCGACCTTTGTTAAAGTTAGAAACATTTTGAGTAATGTCATCAAACTTTGTTTGTAAGCTAGCTTTTTCTAGGTCTAGAATTTTGACTTTTGCTTTAAGCTCATGATTTTCAGTAGTGAGAGCATTATTTTTCTCTTTTTGAGTTTCTATTTCTTGACTCAAAAGAGATATTTGAGAGTCAACATTAGATGATGATTCTTGAATATTTTCAAGTTCCTCTTCTAATATTTTCTTCTCATCTTTTAACATATCTCGTTCAAGCTCTGCTCTACTTAAATCTGCTTTGACTACTTTTAATTGACGTTTTATGTCTTTATATTTGACTATCAATTCAGCATTAATATCAAGTAATTCATCAAATGTAGGAATTTGTACCTCATCTTCTGTTGCCATAAAACAAACATTAGCTTGTTCATTCTCTGAATCACTTTCACTTTCTGATGAAGATGACTCTGAATCATCCCATGTTACTGAGAAGGCTCGTTTCTTAGATTTGTCCTTCTTATATTTGAATTTGTCATTTTCTGACTTCTTCTTTTGTTCTGGACAATCTTTCTGCATGTGTCCCTTTTTGTGGCAGTTGAAACATTCTATAGCAGATGAAGATGATTTATTTGATCCAGGTTTCCTTTTATTGTAACGACTGGCTTTTCGATATTTTAAGAATTTTTTGAATCCTTTCGCAATGAATGCCAAATCTTCGTCTTCAGAATCTGATTCATTTTCATCTTTCTCAACATGAAATGCTACATTTTTCTTTTCTTCTTTCTGTTCTTTTCTAGCCTGCAAATTTGCTTCATAGGACATTAAATTTCCTATCAATTCATCTGGCTTCATGACGGAAAGGTCATTAGCTTCTTCAATTGCTAATACTTTTCCTTCCCATTCACTAGTCAGAGAATGTAGGACTGTTGAAACAACATCGAAATCAGAATACTTTTGTCCTAAGCCAATAAGTGCATGGTGAATAGTTTGAAACCGTGAATACATGTCATTGATTGTCTCATTTGGTTTCATTTTGAAATTTTGAAATTGACTTTTCAGCATGGCTATTTTGGCTTGTTTAACCTTGTTAGTACCTTCATGAGTGATTTTTAGTGTTTGCCAAATTTGATATGCAGTAGTGCAGATACTAACACGATTATATTCATTTTGGTCTAATGCACAGAATAACATATTTATTGCTCTTGCATTTACGGCTGCTGCCGTTTTCTCAGCTGCAGTCCATTCTGAATAATCAGTTGTTGGATTCACTATTTCTCTTTGAGTGGCATTCCAAGCATCATAGCTATTTGATTGCATAAAGAATGACATACGTGTTGCCCAATAACTATAGTTAAGACCATTGAAAAATGGAGGTCTCTGTGTCGATTGACCCTCCGTGTAAGTGGTGTTTTGAGTGCTAGTAGTTACGTTATTTGCCATATTACTATAATATATCAAATAACTGTGTTACGGTTATATGATGACCGTGCTCTGATACCAAATGAAAGTGCGGTGTGTTTACAATTATATGTGATAATATAGTACACACGGATCGTGTAATATGGACTACAATACAAATGTGGAAATAGATGATAATAGCATAGTAAATAAAAAATAGAAAAATCACACCAGAGATTTTTATACTGGTTCGGAGCACCGTCCTACGTCCAGTCCCAGACTTCTATCTGGATTTTCACTATTAACTTCCTCACTTCACCCGGAGGAACAGGTTTACAACACCCGAACAACCGAACGGGATTTCACTCCTCTAATACACTGAGGACTTCAACACTTGCCTCTTACAACACAGAGGACTTCAACAAAAGAACAAATACAATTGTTGTTGACAACTTGTGCTCTTGAAAACACGGATTTGTCACTAGCAGTACACCCTTCCTATAATCTTATCCTCAAAGTATGCGAAATGATGTTTTGAAAAGATTAAGGAAAGTATATTATTGAATCAAAGGATATGAAATAGTTTCAAAGATTCAATAAATAATTGAGAGCTTTTATAATGCAGGAGTATGTATAAAGTAAGATCAGAGATTAGATTAAAAAGAATATGAAATCATGTTTTTAATCAACGAATTGGATGATTTTATATATATAAGAATGGTTGTAACTCTTTGTCATTAAGAGATATGATCTTTGGTGAAAGGTAAGAGATGCAACCTTTGGAGAAGAGAAGTGTCTTTTGGAAAAATTGCTTTCTGTTTAAAAATGGTCGACAGGTTAAAAAGTGACCAGTAGACAGGAATTTAAATATATATACGTTATGTGTATGTGTGCACGTTCAGTGTGCAAATTATGCAGGAACGGTCGACCGCCTATATTGTGACCGGTCGACCGGTCCCTGTAAAGTTGCACACTGAATGTGCAACTACATTCTAATCGTATATATATTAATTTTCTTGAAAATGCATGATTATTTGAGGATAGATTTTAACAAGTTTATCACTAATATAATATCAAATAATCAATCTATAATCTAGAGTAACATATGTAGCTCTAATGACCTTGTTTTGTCGATCGTCTTTAGTTATTTGTCAGAAATCAAAACTTTCATAAAACTTGTCACTCAACATCCAAGACGGAGTATTTATGTCCATTCAGCAAATATTAGAGGTTGTCAAAAACACCCAGTATTCCGATCCAGCTATAGATCCTCCTCCCGGTAAATCGTGCTTTGCACGTATGTGCAGTGATGTCGTCCATTTGGGGGGCAAGCCATTTAAAGGCTGAGAGAGTGTTACATAAGTTCAAGATTGGTTCAGGATATGCGATAGGATCTTTTCTTGCATGGGCTTACCTAATTTGCATCGAGTTCAAGTAGCGTCTAGTCACTCCAGGAGCGAGCGCTCGATTGGTATGATTCATTGACATCAGAGGTTGAGGAGTCGGAGCTTACTTGGGAGCAATTCTAGGAATGCTTCGAATCAAAGTTTGTGCGTAAGTCCGAGAAAGCTTCTTTGGCTCGAAAGTTTATTGACTTAGGTAAGTCAAATCATCTGTTTCTGAGCATGCTGCTACTTTCGAAGCCTTATCCAAATATGGGGTTGAGCATGTTAACACCCCATCGAAGAAGAACTAGAAGTTCATTTATGGACTTAGGAAGAGCCTCAAGAAAGCATTGCTATTAAATATGGATGTATCTTTCGAGAAATTAGTTGACACCACCCTTAGATTGGAAGAAGCATAGAAGGATAGTAGTGAGGAAGCATCTAGTGAGAAGAAGAAGTTCCCCCAAAGAAGCAACAATTTTCCAAGTCTGAATCGTCCTTCCCTAATAAGAAAGCAAAGGAGCAAGGAGGAGTCTCTCCGGGTTCTCAGTCTAGATCTATGGAGTGCTATCATTATGGAGCCAAGGAACATTATGCTATAGGTTGTACTAATCCACCTAACTATCATTATTGTAAGAAGGCGGGCCACTCTTCTCTCTCTTTCCTAGCTTTAGCTCGAAAATGGAAGATGGGAATCCGAGTGTGATTGAGTCAACAGAGGGTTCTAGGTAAAATAGAGGTATTTCCATTCATCCTTAAAAAATTTGTTCTCTTTAGAAATCTTTATATTCGGGTTCTTTTAATACTAGTGCTTCTCACTCATTCGTATCAAGAGGAACTCACCAATACATTATTTTTGGATGTCATGTGCCTGATTACCCCTCTATAGATTACAAATCTCCTTTTATATAATATTCATAGAACATTAACAAGGATTACACTTATGATCACAAATTATTCAAGAGAAGACAAAGATAAAATTTGATATATATTACTAATGAATTATTGCAAATAAACCATCGGTTGCTTTTAAAACATTGAAGTTATTGGAAAAGTATTCTAGTACGGGAAATTATAAAATAGACATTTCTTAGGAATAAGTACAAACTATTAAGTTTACTTATAGTTACAAGAGCATAGCAAATAGAAGCACTACATAGTTAAAAGAATTTTAATATATGTATGTAAATATGTGTGTTGAATTTCCCGTTGAGTGCTTTGAGAATTTTGGTCAAAAACATCTAACCAACATTGCCGATAAGAATTCCTAAATACTTGAATGAGACAATTAGACATAATGATTTGTGTTAACAAGCAATATTTTGAGAAACTATATTTTAAAAATATATAAAATAAATTTTAAGCTAACATTACTAAAAGTAAAATCGATATTTTGAAATATATAAATAGGTGCGTATATGCAAAGATTTCAAACGAGTAGAAATATATAAATATAGCATGGAAAAAGGATATTTTTAATAAAGCTAGATTCGATATTTACAAAATTTTGGATAATGGTGTATTATTTAATAAATGTAAAATTATATATATATACATATATATTCATTTGCTTAAATGCATGTTAAATACATTTTGTGTGATACTTTGGATAAGTATGTATATCATATTATTAATGTTAATATTTATATTTTTATAATGTGTAAAATAATATAAAACATGAATTTATAATTTAAGTAAAGTTGACATGAAATTATAATTCATTATGATCGTAACAAGTTACTGAAAGTAAGACACTTTGAATTTAAAAAAAAAAGTAATTCTTATTCAAGTTACTAAAAGTCGATTATACTTTTATAAAGCAAAAAACAAGAGGGAAATTTTATTAAAAAGAAATTTGTGAAAAAATAAATTATTTTGTGTATAATGATATACTTTGTACCAAAATAAAATTTAAGTTATTAATTATGAAAGGAAAGTCTTAAGATTATAGTTAATATGAAATTTAATAGGAGAAAAATCCTTTTTGGTTATACATACACACACAAAACTTCTGACAGTAGTTAGCTTTTCCAATTATTAAATTTCAAATATAGAAATTTAACATTGAAAGAAAGCAAATAGTGGATATTCCTAACTTTACATTTTTATGGAAAATGATTCTTTGAGAAAATGAATTTTGTGTCAAAAAATAATTTAAGAAGTGAAGTAGTGGTGCATATATAAGAAAAATCTTTAATCACTTTACATCCTTATTTGAAGAATGGTAAATGAGTTGAACACCTTAAAGGGTTTGGTATAAGGTGTTATTATGTTTTAAAGAGGGTGTAAAATGATTGGATGAACTTATTTTCAAGTAAGAAAACAAGATAACATTTAAAGGAAAGAGAAAGTTTTGTGAATTTATTTAAAAGTTAAAAGGATATATTACGTTAATAAATTTATTTAAAATAGTAAGTGAAGAAGAAAATTTGAATAAAATAGTATTTATAAAAAATGAATGAAATATTCATAGTAATCTCTATATTAAGTTATAGGCTTCACTTCGAGATGAAATTGCAATGACGCAATTTCTTTAAGGGGGAAGTCTGTAACAATCACGGGTTTTAGTTCATTTGATAAATTGAATAAAGATTTAAATAAAGTGAATCAAATTACTCTATAAATTGAAATAAAAAAGCAATTTTGGAGAATGTAGAATAAGTGAATGATAAGTCATTTAAATGTATTAATTAGAAACAATGAATTTTGAATTTCTTGTCCAATTCTAAATAAGATTCTATACTAACCTATTTATGCTCCATTGGAAATACTAAGATGAACTTAAATGTGAATTAATTTAGAAATATGAAGTTATGGATTATTTTAATTGATAGAAACAGGGAAATTTCTAATATAATAATTAATTGGGTTATAATTCCAATGTAATTTAATTCCATTTATTGCAAATAAATATAGTAAAAATAAATTAGTAAGGTTTGTTAGAAATAAAGCTAATTTATAATTTTGGAGCTAAATTGCATTTTATTGCAAATTAAATATAGAAAATAAATTTGTAACGATGGAAGAAAAATAGATGCAATTTACGATGTTTAAAATCCTAAGTTTATAAGTCCTACATTCTAGATTATAAAGGAGAAAGATTACATTTTCCTTTATTAACATGGAAGCTAACTTATTTTGTTAAGAGGATCCAATTAGGCCCAAAACAGCCAAGTACATCATGTTATTAGATGAGAAACAAGTAATAATACGTTGCTTTTCATTCTCCATTTCCGAAACCATTAAACACCCCTCTTCCTTCTCTAAAAACCTTAGAAAAAGTAATCCCCAAATATCAATTAAAATTAGAGAAATTTGTTGTAATTATTGAAATATAATTTTCAGGTGTGTAGCTGAGTAAAACAACCTCCAATCCATCTCCATTTGGCTACGAATCTTTGAATTCAATTTAGTAAAACTCACATCTTGTGCTGATATCAAGTGCTTGTTGAATTTAGTGATGGGTAATTATTAATGATCTATCATTATTGCTGTTTATACATACTCAATTGCTTACTACAAATTAACCGATAGCCATGATTTTGTACGCACCCATGCCTGCTGCTTGATTTTGTGCGTTTCGAGTCGCTGCTTTCCCTCGCGCATTGCTTTGTTTCGTACACCCCTATTCCCTGATGCCTTGAAATGTAGTCACGTCCATATATGCAATTGTACACGTTTATTTGGATTTAATTGCAGATCTTCTTTATGTGAATAGCATTCCTTCTTTTGTTGCATTGGTTTGTACATTCATATGCTTTGAAAACGTTGCTTATGCATGTACCTTGAACCTCATTGCCTTGGTTTTGCCCTTTGTATCTCCTTTTGCTTCGAAATTGGTACACACATAGCCTATTGCCTTGAAAATTTAACATGCAACCATTGTTGTTGCTTTAATTTCGTACGGTGACTGCTCTATAATTACTTATTTTCTCCATTTTGTTACTTTGCTTTCGTGTGTTACCCTGTGCTTTGAAAATTGTCGTGCAACCATGTGTTGCCTTCGTTTCGTACATTTTCATGTGCCTTGATTTTTCATCCCCTTTTATTTGTTGCCTGCTCCGTACACGTCCCTCGTTTTAATTATCATCTTTATTCTTTCTCGTCCTGTTGTTTTGAAATTAGCTGCTCCTTAGTTCATGTATACAACGTTCTTTTGTTCTTTATTTTATGAATTTAGCTTCCCTTTTTTTAATGATTTTTGTGAATTAAAATTTCATGTACTTATATGGAAAATGTTTCTATTATGTAAATTGAATGCAAAGAGTTTGCCAAGGAAAGTTAATCAAAATTTATTGTTTTCAAATCATGTTGTAAAATTATTATTGCCTCAAACTGTTTCAATTAAACATCTAATCTATACATTCATATTTATTTGAAACTATATTTATCCACTACTAAATGTTATTTACTAAACAAATATTTTCAAAGAGATTTCAAACAAGCATATTCCAATATAAAATTTCTTTTTCATTCTGATGAGATTTAATTAAACGGTTTAGTAAAACAAGTGGTATGGAATGCTTGCATTACTTTATCGGTTAACTTTCGTACTCATTCGATTGAACATTTTTATTATATTATATTATTTTTTCCATTTTACCAAGTGTAATTTATGGCCTCTTAGTAAATAGTTGAAGTTCATCGGTGGTGTGGGACACTTTGGAAAAATTCATTTAGTTACTAAGTGAGAGTAAGTGTCATTTCTAGTTAGATGTGACCTTCAGGTACATCTCAAGTTGGTCCATGAGGGGACAACACATCATCTGTGTTCGATGTAGCCATCGTGCTCGTCTTTGGGGTTAGGCGTGGCCTCATGCACGTCTCTAGTTAGGCATGATCTTCGGATCCATATCCAGTAAGTTTACCCTTGGGTATGTTTCCAATTTGTCCATGAGGGGATAATACCTTATCAGCGTTCAGCGTAACCTTCGGGATCCTCTTTAGGTGTTCGAGAGGAGACTATACCTCTGTCCATGAGGGGACTGTACCTCTGTCCGGGAAGGGACTATACTTCTATCCTGGAGGGGACTGTACTTCATAGTGGCATGCATGAATGGAGAGTATCGACTCGTTTTTGGGATGGGCGTCATTTTATTTTATTGGTTTAAACATTGAGATTTGAGTTTTGCATTGGGATTTCACCATAATTTTATTTTGCCTATGAAGGACTATATTTGAGTTTCTTGGTTTGGTGATAATTGAGATGTTGAGGCCATTTACTTTCTTGTGGCTTTTTCTATATTTTGAAGTTATTTCTTATGAGATACCATTATGGCATTTGAACTTGCATCTCTATCTCACTCGCTCATTCTATGCGTCCATATATTTATATCATGTTTATTCTACCTTATTGACCTAAACTAGTACAAGACTGGCCCACTTAATATTTTTAAGTAATACTCGGGCTAGACCGAGTTGTTTCAGGTATCTTCCGTTGATTCTAGAGCTTGCCTAGCCTGAAGCTTATCATTTATGCTTCTATCTACCCTTTTGATGTATAATTTTGTTTAGTCTTATTATGTTGTATTTTATGTATATGTCAGGATAAAGACCTTGTTTATGTGTATTGTTTTGACTTGGAATGTATCTATTATATAATTCATATTATACTCATGTCACCATTTGTGTACTATATATTCTTTTGACCTTTCTAGTGTATATTATACACACACATACACACACAATCTATTGTGTGCTCTGTGATTTTATGTACTAACTTATCTTATGTTGTTCTGATAAATATTATAGCCACCGTAATATAATTTTAAGCCTGGATTGCACTTATAAAGAAAAAAATTATTACTCAATTCGATGTATCGATACACGCTCAAAGCAATGTTCATGGATGGTCGCTTCTAACCAGCCTTATTCTCTACACTAAAAGACGATACTATTTAGTTATTCTTCGTCGGTGTGGGTCCAGAAGTGGGGCATTACAACTATAGTGTCCTATTTATAGTACCATAGCATCATGTTAACTATTGATGTCATTGCCCAGTATTTCTTTTCCATCATCGGGTCTTTACACATGTGGTCCATCCGGTAGCCTGTCGATTTATGCATGGATTTCTTACGTGGTCACAAGCATGTGCAGTTACTTTAAGTAGGAAAATTTGGCCGTACGCAAGGATTTTGAATTTTGTACTAGGTGGAAATTTTGAATTTTGGTATGTGGAGTTTTAGAATTAGACTCGTGTGTTGTGCCTGACTTATGGACTATTTCGGATTTTCATGTTTGACTACTTCTTTGCTTGCTTGTTTGACTGCTTCTACATTCGCTTATTTGACTTCTTCTACATGGTTCGTATGTGACGTTGTAGTTAATGTTGGATGCTATTATAATGATGCGGTTTGGACAATCATTATGAGGCGATTATCTTCAGTAGGTAGGTATAACTTGGCCAGTTGCAATGAAGAATATTGTCTTCAATAGACGAGTATAGCTTGGCCAATTGTAGTGAGAAAGTTTGTCTTCAGTAGGTAGGTGCAACTTGGACAATGGTAGTGGAGTAGTTTGTCTTCGATGGGACGGCGCAGTCTGCTTTTGAGGTGACAGTGCAGTTTGCTTTTGGGTAACGACGCGGTTTGCTTTTGAGACAACGATGCAGTTTTCTTTTTGAGGTGACTAGGCAATTTTCTTTCATTTAGGAATGTGGTTTGCATTAATCATGGGATATCTCTAGACTTTTGATCGATTGTGCAGTTCAATCTTGAAGTTGCCCTTGTCTGTTTAGGTTGCGCCAATCTATTGGTGGTACAGTTTATTTTACTGGGGTATGTCGACCTTTACTTAAATCGAGCCTGGTGCATTTAAGTTTATAGCTTGTGTGGTCTTATGTAGATATTTTCCTTGGGCACTGAATTACTGGATTTTGGAACTTGCGCAATTTCTTTTTAATGTGGGAGTGGCCTACTTGACTATTCTTTGATTTTGGGCCATAGGTTAACTTTGCCTACATGGTTCCACACTCAAAAAATATCATGGAAGAAAAAAATGGATGTAGCAAATACCTTTTATTATTTTACACAATTCTCATTTCCAATATCTCTTCATGAAGCAGAGGTGACCATGCACCCTCTTCCCTAGGAGATTGGAGCAATATCTTATCGGCAGGCTTTCTCAGTGTTATTGCTCTTCTTCGACTTCTTATTGCTTCGAGGCCCGAGGCACACTAGAATGGGAAGAAAGCCCCTCAAGTTTCTATGTAAACATGCACCTTCCAACACGCCAATTCAAAGCTTAATGTGACTTTTGGACTCGTGCTACGTCCAGAAATGCTAATTGTCGAGGTTTATAACATATCACAACATAGAGACTAATACAAAGCAGATATAATCTAAGAGATACTACACGTTCAGAACTTACAGCAGAAGAAATAAAACATATAACATAGAAAATATCTATCTTAGAAAATATCCAAATCACAGTCTCAGAAAGCTAGCACATGATCCAATACGGAGTATATAGTAAATATCACTCCAAGTTTGACAAATGGGATAAACTGTACTTGTAAGCTAGAATAATACATGGAGTTTAAAAGTTGATAAAAGTAGACTATGAATATAAGCTCGACTTCCCAAATATCAAGAATGGGCCGATCAACTACTGCCATGTTCACATGCAGTGAGGAAAAAGAAGGAAATAAAATAGGTTAGACATAAAGTCTGCTGAATGAGTACGAGTTTAGTATGGTGATCATATGCGTTTACTTTAAAACTAGTCTAAAAGATATAGGTGCGATACAAGTGTTCGTGAATGCCTAGGGTCTATTACCTAAAGGTTCTTGTCTAAAACATTCATGCACTATAATTTGTGTAGGCTAATATAATGGATCGAATTCCATGTCCAACGATCGGCCACTGCTCCTAAATTTATTCAATATGCAAGACACCGCCCTATTGGCTACTAATAACGGAAGACACCACCACTAGGATACCATGTACATAAAATTTCACTAATATCACCGCCATTAGGCTACTGGGAACGTTCCCTCTCACTGTGCTTAGAGAGGAAGAACCCGAAATGCCGACTCAGCGACAAGTCTCATCGTCTGCATTCGCTTCGACCTCTCGATCGTAGCGTTGACTTCTTATCGCTTGTTTTGGGTCCTTCTCTCTAATTATCACATGCACCGAGAATTTGTGAATACTATGACCTCCGGTCATGCTGGACCCACTCCATCAGGCATCCGCGTCAGCTGCATGCCTACCGATGGAACCTCCTGTGAGTGCAATTTGCGAAAATACATCACCTCAAATCGATTACTACTCTACATTAGGTAAATAATATTTACCCAACAGAGCCACTAACTAGCATTCGCTCCTAGAGATCTAGCTTCCTTGCAAGTCCCAACATGCATCCAATCACTCTTAAATAGGCCCTCGACAACTCATATTTTGTATATAAATTTTTTATTAAAAAAATCGGGCATTAGTTCGAGGTCCAATTTTCCATTTTTCAACAATGGGTCGACCGTTGCTGGTGGACTGATCTCGATTTAAAAGTGGGGTTTCATGATTTTTCTTGTGTCGATTGATTATATAGGTTAATCATCATGTCGTACAGTGACTTGTTAACCCTAACTGCAGTCTAAGCAATTAAATTTAGTTTAGGGTTTGTTGATTTAGGGTTTCCAGTTTCAAGAGAGGAAGGGGTATATGCATGGATTTCTAATTAATAGTTTACTGACAATTTAAAACTAGGGTTTTAGGTTAAAAATCTAAGGTTTTAGCGTATTCGACTTAAATTTAACACATTCAAATTTAGGGTTTTTTAACATATTAATCAATTAAAATAGTTTAAACAAACTACAATAATCAACTTGTCAATTTTGCATCCACTCACCTCAAGCCTAAGCTCTTTCTATTGCTTGTGCTTGAGAATCATCCCTCAAAATCAATAGCTCTGCCTTGATCCGCCTTGATAAATCTATTTCATTCTTCTAATTTGGGTTTATTTGATTTTTGAGAATTTTGGAGTTTAGGATTGAGAGAAAATTTTGGTAGGGTTTGGCTACTGTAATTGTTTATGCGAGAATTAGGGTTCCATTAACTAAGTATTT
Organism: Allium cepa; assembly: GCA_030765085.1. Taxonomy (NCBI): domain Eukaryota; kingdom Viridiplantae; phylum Streptophyta; class Magnoliopsida; order Asparagales; family Amaryllidaceae; genus Allium; species Allium cepa. The sequence goes on along the minus strand of CM060934.1, from coordinate 947,179,669 downwards.
ATAGGGGTATAGTTTTAGTTTGGGCCATTGGATTAGCTTAGAGAATATTTTTAGAAAATTCAGTCCTCTCATCGATGACTTCGCTCCTAAGTATACAAATCTCATTCGTTCAGCGCGTCTCTAGAAAATCGGTAATCCATGATTTTATTCGTGTTCGGGTTGACTGCCTCCCACTACGGTCGACCGCTACCGGTCAACCTTGAAACCCTAAGGGTCGACCGATGACCTTTAATTTATTTTTCTAAATTTTAGTTTTTGAAATTTTAATCCAATCTAATCCCCATAATGTAGGATCGATTTCGCCCTAGAGGGGGGTGAATAGGGTGATACTATTAATTATAAAAATTTAAGGCGAAAGTTTATACAAAATTATTTCAACACAGATATATCAGAATAATAGCAGCACAAATAATAGTAGAATAATAAATACAGAAATAGAACGACATGGAATTTACCCAACTTCGGCAAAACCCTGTCTACGTGTTGCCCCCAAGATTTCTACTAGAAAGTAAGCAGTTAGACGCTTACACACGTAAACTTGCGACACCCGCTATCGACTAGCTTAACTCTACGCTCAAAACCCTGCCACAACTCAGCCACTGAGTTGCGAATTCTCGAACTACACCACCGTAGCTCATCCCCTAGTCACACGACTAGACAATACACAAGTTTAAAAAGGAAAATACAATTTTAATTTTTAAATAAAAAAAAACTAATTAAATATTTAGCCCAAATATAACTTGAAGCCGGTCCAAATTTTTGTTAAGTGAAAATATTATCCCCTTTATTCTTTTATCGGCCTGCTTCCTTGTACTTCGATCTTAGACAATGGCTGCCTTCCTTTCTCGCGTTCTTTTTAGTTCGTTCCTCTCTACTCTGAAATTAGGGCTTTGAGATAATCGAAGTCGTCGTCTGATTGTAAGTCGATTACAATTGCTATTTCTCTGACTTCTTCGGCAATCGACTACTTCTTCAATTCAAACACGGCTCCTTCGATTTGATCGAGTTCGTCTTTGACTTCGGTATGTAATTTATGCCTTTTTGCTTTACTGTTTTTCGTACTTGAACTGTAACAACCCGATATTTTCAACCATTCGCATCCATTATAAGTGCATAGGCAGACACTCATGCCGGAATTGAATTGCTCAAAATACCGTGTTGTAAATAAAATTTTGGCAAACCTCAGAATATACAGTAAATAAAAATCACAGATCACAGACACAGAGTATATAAAAATGCAGCGGAAGAAAAAGAGATAGTAGTTCATGAAGCTACTATATAAATATGAGATACATCAGAGTTAAATAAGATACAACAGAAGAGTAACAGGATACATCAGGTACAAATCAGATATATCACTGAACCACTGGATACTGAAACAAAATAGATGGCTGGATCTTCAAGGAAAGCTCCAACGCCGAAGGTGAATCTTGAATGCTAACTCAATCAATCTGACCCGAGCGTAAAGCAAAACACAAAACCCTCGAGTCAGGACATAAATACTTATAAACTGTAAATCAACTCAAGTGAACAGTAAAAAAATGCATCAGTAACTTAAAGGATGCTTGGGATTGCCCATCCTCTAAGGATCCGTTAAACTATTTACTATGTAGTAATATACGCTATATACGGTAGTGTCTAATCAGTAAAGTATAATCATATAGAAAATAGCGTTAAGGGGATGGTGAACCTTAACGCGGTCGGATCTTTAAAACCAAAATCGTAGTGGGCTCGATATAAGGATATGACACGGCACGCAAGGAAATGCCAGGGTGGATACACCGTTTGCACTCCCGGACCGGTGGTGACGGCAAACCAGCAGCTTCCGCCCACCTCGAACAATACCCTCGAATCAGAAGTGGCGCCACCGAATCTAATCACAAAAGTAATAGAATGGTTTCCGATGGAGCATGCTCGATGAAAGGGTGCGACCCTTTGTGTAGCCCGGTATAGCTCCTGTTCAAGTTTATGCCAACTCACGGGAGTTGCGTCCACGTAATATACCTTGAGAACGTCGCCATCATCCTACTTCATTCTGGAATCTCCACCGCGTACACAGTTGTTAAAGTGGTTTTCGGTATTGGTCGGTTATAAGACAATATCTGATCCCGGTCTCTTTAACAACCAACCGTTATTATAACCCGTAGTTATAACTTTAAAACAATATTTTATACTTCAAAATAAAATATCCTTTTCAATCCAAATCTTTATCAAAATAAAGATTAAATCATTTCCAAAACCATTTCAATATATCATCGTAAAATATCTTTCAATTCAAATATTTATCAAAATAAATATCAAGTCATTTCTAACCATTTCAATATATCAAAGCTTCAGTTCCAAAATATCATATCTTTCAGAACTTCTTTTTAAATCATGTTAATATCAAAATGTCCTATCTTTCAAACTCCCTTTTTCAAATCATTTAATATCAAAAATATCATATCTTTCAAAACTTCGTTTCAAATCATTTTAATATATCAAAATATCATATCCTTTCAAAACTTCGTTTCAAATCATTTTAATATATCAAAATATCGTATCTTTTCAAACTTCATTCATTTCAAATCATTATTCATTTTATTAAATCTAAAATACCATTTCAATTCATATTTCAAAACAGTTTATATTCCAAAAATTCTTTTTTATCATTTCAATGAAGTTATTATGTTTAATAATTAAATTATTAAATTTTCAAAAATTTCAACTTCCAAAGTTTATTTATTCACTTAGTTTATCAAAACAGTGAAAATTCACTTTTCGCATCATTTAGAAAACTCTACGGAAAGTTACATTCAAAACAGTTCAATTTAACAAAAGACAACGTTTAAAAATGTTGTAATAGAGTTTTCTTAAATTTCAAATAAACTTAGTTAAATTCAAAAATCATGGTACTTACAACAATTTCTATAATAGTTTTTTTTTCAATACCTTTTTTTTAGTTCATTATCATCAACTACAGTATTTACAATTGCTGTAATATCATTTACATTGTAATTAATATCATTTCAAAAATACAGTCAATTAACTTCAAATATTCAATAAAATTTCTCAACCAGTTATATTTTTATTAAAACATTTTTAACTTATAAAGTCATACATTTTCACATTTATAACATCATTTAATTTTCCTCAAGTTCATGATTTTACAGGGTTAAATTTCCATTCAAAAATCAAGATTTAATAATAATCCACTTATTAAAATGCAATGTTCAATTTTAAAATCCATTACATTAAATTTCAACTTAACACTTAAGTTCAAATTCTCAAATATAACATAGTTTTATTTTTATTTGCTTAACTAAAAGTTCACTTTTACGTCAATTTCATAAATTTCCAATTCTAGTTATATTTCAAAGTTTCAACTTAAAATATTTATTCATTTCACATTTCAACTTTATTAAAAATCATAAATATGATAAAAATCATTTTAAATTCATTTAAATTCAAATTATCGTAAATTTGTCATAATTTCATACTCAATTAAATTTCCAATTAAAATTAAATCAAAATTTCCAAAATAACTTACGTTCAAAATTTCTAACTTTTTCATTAATTCATTTCACTTACAATTATTCAGAAAATCAATAATATTTTACAAAAATCTTATTTTTATTAAATTTCAAATCCAAATATTATAATAATTAAATTTCTAAAATATTTTAAAATTTTTAGAAATGCATATTTTAACTACGGGCCTGTATAAAATTTTCTACGCTAGGTAAAGTGATACGGGTAATATATCATTTCAACCCGTAATTTACAAAGAAAATCCGGGTTTTATCATTTCAACCCCGCAATCCCAAGTTAAAATAAATTAAATAAAATAAATCAGGCCTATCATTTCAGCCCGTAATGATTCTATTCTAACAGAGAACTTGCAGTGTAATCATATACAGGAATAATATAAACAAGGCCAATATCACAATATACAGTCATATATCAAATGTCAGGTGAAAATTAACAGTTTAAACATGGTAATAACATGGAATATCATATCATATGATCATCATTATCTTGCATAAACATTTTATATTACTAAACACTTGTCATCAATTCACTTTTCATAAGTATAAATGTCAGAGTGAGAAAGACTCACTTTTTCAAGCTGAAGACCAAAACAACAAACACAAGTGCGATTCCAAAAGCATGACAAGCACGATATAGCATGACTTTTGATTTGAATGAATGTAGAGCCTTGATGTTTGTCTTGTAAACAATAACCAAAACAAGACAATACACACATAAATATTCAACGCAAAACAATGTTGAAACAATGAAAATACGAAGCAACAAAGGAATAGATTACTTGACTTTGCTTTAACCATTCAAATGCTTGGCCTAGGAGGTTCTTGGGTTCAGACATGATGATGATATTGCTCAGGTTTGGCACCATAACTCACGGCTAGAAGGAGTATGGAGTGGTAGGGTTATAACATGAAGCATACAATTGGTCAAGGCAACATATATGAAGTTTTTGAGCACAACAAGGCTCGGCCTTGGGTCAAGAGGGGCTTGGCCATACTTGTACAGGTTTGGACAGTAGATGGAGGGGTGTGGGGAGGTCTGGAAAAGGTGGTGGTAGCGGCCTATGGTGGTGGCCAAGGTGGTGGATGAAAGGGGTGAAGTAATAGTGGTGGCTAGTGCATTGTTTTGGACATTATTTGCAATTTTGTGGAGTTTTGTCACCAAGGGAGGTGTGGCCATGGATGGATCTGAAATGATGGCTGGAGATGATGCCAAGAAAGAGTGGTAGGGAATGGTGGAGAGTATGGTGGTGATGGTGGGTGGTAGAGGCCAATCCAGAAAGCATAGAAAACTAGACAAAATACATAGAAAATGAGAAGAAAAAGGTAGAAAAAGGATGTAGCCATTAACAGATTTTTTCTCAAGATGGAGGCCATGATTTTTAGGGTTTTGGAGCTTGAAAATTCGTGAATAATATGAGGGATTCGGCTGCAAAGGATGAGGAAAGGAATGGCTAAGATAAATTGATGTATTAATTGCAAAAAGAAACGGATAAAACGCCTTTCCGTTTCAGGCTTTTAAAATCTCTTAACTTTCTAAACCTTTTGCATTTCCTTTTCTTTTTAATTTTATAAAAACAAAATAAACTTAGAAATGTTATTTAAAACCGAAACTAAGTAAGAATAAAATAAAAAAAATTATTTTAAGTAAAATAGAAAAAGGAAATAAGAAATTGCTTGAAAATAGCAACTCTGACATAAAAATTACAAGAAGATCTCCAACGACTTTGAAAAATTTATTACTTCATAAAAAAATATTAAAACACAAAATTTGAATTAAAAATGGTTTTAAAACATTTTCAAGGAAAAATAATAATTTAATTTTTATTAAATAGAAAGTTAAATAAAGAAAAATGCAGTAAATACCAACTAGGCTTTATAAATTGAAATAAATTCAAATAAACTTTAGAAAAATTATATTATCATTTTAAAAATACTTAAAATTCAAAATATACATAATATAACATATTATCACATATGAACATAAAATAAAACCAAGAAGAAGTAATTTATACAATTTAAAATAGTCATTGTTAAATAACCCTATATACGCACAATATTGTAAAGGGTATAACTTTCACAATTTACATCCGATTTCAACGAAATGAAAAGTGGTGTTCTTAGAATTTTATGTACACTCATAATAAAAGAAAAAATTAAATTTTTAAATTTTTAAAATTTTAAGTTGAAAGTCACAGTTTGACTATTTTGACCAAAATCAGCATTTCAGGTAAATATTCAACTTACACAAGTTTGGAATTATAACTCATATAAAGATCAAGATTATATTTAAATAATAAATTTAATCATTTCAAATAAGTAAAATAAGTTTTTAAATCAAAATCTTACATTAAAAATAATTAAAATATACAATAAAATAATTACAAAATACAGGGTTGTTACACTCTCCCCCACTCAAAACTTTTCGTCCCCGAAAAGGAATGAGGTATGGAAGGGCACAGAAAAGATAGAGTGAAATAGGATTAAGATAAGATGACAAGAAGATTGAAGTTATACCTGATAACTGTTGTTATAGGTAAGTTTAACAAGGTGGAGGTGATCTTTCCAAGATCCTCCAGAATCAAGAACACAAGCACGAAAAAGGTGGATTCAAAATGATTACCAAAGGTCTATCAAAGATTATAGAAAGATTTCTATACAGAAATATTATAGAAAGATGTCTATACCGGTCTATAGCAAGATAAGTATGATAAGGACAACCAAAAGATAGTTTGAAAAACAAAATAAGGAAATGAATTTGAAAGCATGGAGATTTCAACTTAAACAGAGAATAAATCTTTACACAAGTTAACTAAATCTTAACTATCTCAAATTTCATTATCTTATTATCCAATCATCTAAAATTAACCATTTTTAAAACCATGGGTTTGAAAAATAATCATTTATTACACTCACAATGTACTTAATAAATTTTATTCTTCTTTATTCCTAATCAAAATTAAATTTATTCCTCTCAATATATTTATCACTCGTGTTAAATATATTTACACTTTTTTTTATAACTACTTCCTTTTATTCTTAGTTCTTTTAACATCATTTTATTGTAAGTCATTCAATTACCCTTTATTATATTTACCTCTGTTAATCATTTTATAATTAAAATTTAAGTGTATAACATTTATTATAACTACTCAAATTTTATTTATAAAATCTTTTTATATCGTATATTATCCAATTACATTTTTAACTTCTGAAATTTTGGTAAGTTATATTTGAATGCAATTGTATTATACAAATAAAATTTCCAATTCAATCATTTCAAGCTTAAATCATTTATTCAAAAAAAAAAATTCATTTTCTTTTTATAATTGAAATTATTCTTTAAAAATAGAATTTAAGAATTAAATTTCCGATTTCTTCAGACCATTTAGAGATAAGAAATAATATATATACATATATAATATGTCAAATCAAATTTCAATCATATATCTATATATATATATATATATATTATAAATCAAGTCATATTTTAGAAATTCAAATCAATTTAATTTCCCAAAACAAAGCTGTAGCAAGACTACAGAACAGTCTCTTAACTTCGAAACTCGAAAATGAACGTCGATGATGTCGCGATCATCACCGAAGTTATTTCCCAGCGATAACGAGAAGAGCACTAATTTTAAACTTTAAAATTCTTTGAAAACAAATTTCTATTTGAAAATACTTTAAATAATATATCCCTTTTAAAACTTTTTAAACAAAAGGTTTGAAACCATTGGAAATTAAATTCTCAAATTTCTTGTTCTAAATTCATTTCAGTTCTCAAATCAATTTATAAACAACTATTTATAAATTCATTTATAGAACAATAAATGATAAATTAAGTATTATCACTTCAAATAATCAATTTAAATCAGTTTATTAAGTTCCATAAATTTACTTATATATCAAAATTTTATTTCATTGACCAAATTTTAAAATAATATTGTGTCAGTTTGTTCTGTCAAAGTGTTTAGAAATCCTATCGATAGCGTTGATCAGAAGAATCGATCAGAAACCCAAATCAACATCAACAACCCAAACAACACAATATATAAAACAAAACATAGATATACAAGTACAATTCAAAATGTTTAGAAGAATAGATTGGAAACAAAAGACAAGATGATTAAATAACAAAATAGGGAGGTGGATTAACTTAAATAAATCACGGGCAACCTTAACCGGGTCAACCTTGACTTAAAGAATAAGATCAATGTGGATTTTCTAGGGTAAATCTACATTCGATCTCGAGAGTTAGAGTTTGAAATAACAAAAGATATTAGCATCTAAACCAAGGATAGATAAGAATCTCTGGTGAATCGATGCTAACTGCAAAGGAGTTTTCCCCCTTTTTCAATTAAATTTGAAATTGGCGTGACCGCCGACTCACTAGAAAGATCATTCGAAGCGGAGTTATGAGTTACTCCAGAATCAAAAGAAGATGAATAGTGAGGGATACGAATGGATTTTGGAACCGTAGGGAATGTTCCAAAATTCAAAGGAATCGAGTCAAAAGGGAGAGATTCAAACTTGAATGAAAGTGATTCTGTAAATACATTCACTCCATATGCCGAGTTTTGCCTAGAGCTACCAAAGCTCTGATACCAACTGTAACAACCCGATATTTTCAACCATTCGCATCCATTATAAGTGCATAGGCAGACACTCATGTCGGAATTGAATTGCTCAAAATACCGTGTTGTAAATAAAATTTTGGCAAACCTCAGAATATACGGTAAATAAAAATCACAGATCACAGACACAGAGTATATAAAAATGCAGCGGAAGAAAAAGAAATAGTAGTTCATGTAGCTACTATATAAATATGAGATACATCAGAGTTAAATAAGATACAACAGAAGAGTAACAGGATACATCAGGTACAAATCAGATATATCACTGAACTGCTGGATACTGAAACAAAATAGATGGTTGGATCTTCAAGGAAAGCTCCAACGCCGAAGGTGAATCTTGAATGCTAACTCAATCAATCTGACCCGAGCGTAAAGCAAAACACAATACCCTCGAGTCAGGACATAAATACTTATAAACTGTAAATCAACTCAAGTGAACAGTAACAAAATGCATCAGTAACTTAAAGGATGCTTGGGACCGCCCATCCTCTAAGGATCTGTTAAACTATTTACTATGTAGTAATATACGCTATATACGGTAGTGTCTAATCAGTAAAGTATAATCATATAGAAAATAGCGTTAAGGGGATGGTGAACCTTAACGCGGTCGGATCTTTAAAACCAAAATCGTAGTGGGCTCGATATAAGGATATGACACAGCACGCAAGGAAATGCCAGGGTGGATACACCGTTTGCACTCCCGGACCGGTGGTGACGGCAAGCCAGCAGCTTCCGCCCACCTCGAACAATACCCCCGAATCAAAAGTGGCGCCACCGAATCGAATCACAAAAGTAATAGAATGGTTCCGATGGAGCATGCTCGATGAAAGGGTGCGACCCTTTGTGTAGCCCGGTATAGCTCCTGTTTAAGTCATATATGCCATCTCACGGGAGTTGGGTCCACGTAATATACCTTGAGAACGTCGCCACCATCCTACTTCATTCTGAAATCTCCACCGCGTACACAGTTGTTAAAGTGGTTTTCGGTATTGGCCGGTTATAAGACAATATCCAATCCCGGTCTCTTTAACAACCAATCGTTATTATAACCCGTAGTTATAACTTTAAAACAATATTTTATACTTCAAAATAAAATATCCTTTTCAATCCAAATCTTTATCAAAATAAAGATTAAATCATTTCCAAAACCATTTCAATATATCATCGTAAAATATCTTTCAATTCAAATATTTATCAAAATAAATATCAAGTCATTTCTAACCATTTCAATATATTAAATTTTCATACCCTTTCAACACTACCTTTCAAATCATTTTAATATATCAAAATATCATAACCTTTCAAAGCTTCAGTTCCAAAATATCATATCTTTCAGAACTTCTTTTTAAATCATGTTAATATCAAAATGTCCTATCTTTCAAACTCCGTTTTTCAAATCATTTAATATCAAAAATATCATATCTTTCAAAACTTCGTTTTAAATCATTTTAATATATCAAAATATCATATCCTTTCAAAACTTCGTTTCAAATCATTTTAATATATCAAAATATCGTATCTTTTCAAACTTCATTCATTTCAAATCATTATTCATTTTATTAAATCTAAAATATCATTTCAATTCATATTTCAAAACAGTTTATATTCCAAAAATTCTTTTTTATCATTTCAATGAAGTTATTATGTTTAATAATTAAATTATTAAATTTCCAAAAATTTCAACTTCCAAAGTTTATTTATTCACGTAGTTTATCAAAACAGTGAAAATTCACTTTTAGCATCATTTAGAAAACTCTACGGAAAGTTACATTCAAAACAGTTCAATTTAACAAAAGACAACGTTTAAAAATGTTGTAATAGAGTTTTCTTAAATTTCAAATAAACTTAGTTAAATTCAAAAATCATAGTACTTACAACAATTTCTATAATAGTTTTTTTTCAATAGCTTTTTTTTTTAGTTCATTATCATCAACTACAGTATTTACAATTGCTGTAATATCATTTACATTGTAATTAATATCATTTCAAAAATGCAGTCAATTAACTTCAAATATTCAATAAAATTTCTCAACCAGTTATATTTTTATTAAAACATTTTTAACTTATAAAGTCATACATTTTCACATTTATAACATCATTTAATTTTCCTCAAGTTCATGATTTTACAGGGTTAAATTTCCATTCAAAAATCAAGATTTAATAATAATCCACTTATTAAAATGCAATGTTCAATTTTAAAATCCATTACAATAAATTTCAACTTAACACTTAAGTTCAAATTCTCAAATATAACTTAGTTTTATTTTTGTTTGCTTAACTAAAAGTTCACTTTTACGTCAATTTCATAAATTTCCAATTCTAGTTATATTTCAAAGTTTCAACTTAAAATATTTATTCATTTCACATTTCAACTTTATTAAAAATCATAAATATGATAAAAATCATTTTAAATTCATTTAAATTCAAATTATCATAAATTTGTCATAATTTCATACTCAATTAAATTTCCAATTAAAATTAAATCAAAATTTCCAAAATAACTTACGTTCAAAATTTCAAATTTTTCATTAATTCATTTCACTTACAATTATTCAAAAAATCAATAATATTTTACAAAAATCTTATTTTTATTAAATTTCAAATCCAAATATTATAATAATTAAATTTCTAAAATATTTTAAAATTTTTAGAAATGCATATTTTAACTACGGGCCTGTATAAAATTTTCTACGCTAGGTAAAGTGATACGGGTAATATATCATTTCAACCCGTAATTTACAAAGAAAATCCGGGTTTTATCATTTCAAACCCGCAATCCCAAGTTAAAATAAATTAAATAAAATAAATCAGGCCTATCATTTCAGCCCGTAATGATTCTATTCTAACAGAGAACTTGCAGTGTAATCATATACAGGAATAATATAAACAAGGCCAATATCACAATATACAGTCATATATCAGATGTCAGGTGAAAATTAACAGTTTAAACATGGTAATAACATGGCATATCATATCATATGATCATCATTATCTTGCATAAACATTTTATATTACTAAACACTTGTCATCAATTCACTTTTCATAAGTATAAATGTCAGAGTGAGAAAGACTCACTTTTTCAAGCTGAAGACCAAAAAAACAAACACAAGTGCGATTCCAAAAGCATGACAAGCACGATATAGCATGACTTTTGATTTGAATGAATGTAGAGCCTTGATGTTTGTCTTGTAAACAATAACCAAAACAAGACAATACACACATAAATATTCAACGCAAAACAATGTTGAAACAATGAAAATACGAAGCAACAAAGGAATAGATTACTTGACCTTGCTTTAACCATTCAAATGCTTGGCCTAGGAGGTTCTTGGGTTCAGCCATGATGATGATATTGCTCAGGTTTGGCACCATAACTCACGGCTAGAAGGAGTATGGAGTGGTAGGGTTATAACATGAAGCATACAATTGGTCAAGGCAGCATATATGAAGTTTTTGAGCACAACAAGGCTCGGCCTTGGGTCAAGAGGGGCTTGGCCATACTTGTATAGGTTTGGACAGTAGATGGAGGGGTGTGGGGAGGTCTGGAAAAGGTGGTGGTAGCGGCCAATGGTGGCGGCCAAGGTGGTGGATGAAAGGGGTGAAGTAATAGTGGTGGCTAGTGCATTGTTTTGGACATTATTTGCAATTTTGTGGAGTTTTGTCACCAAGGGAGGTGTGGCCATGGATGGATCTGAAATGATGGCTGGAGATGATGCCAAGGAAGAGTGGTAGGGGATGGTGGAGAGTATGATGGTGATGGTGGGTGGTAGAGGCCAATCCAGAAAGCATAGAAAACTAGACAGAATACATAGAAAATGAGAAGAAAAAGGTAGAAAAAGGATGTAGCCATTACCAGATTTTTTCTCAAGATGGAGGCCATGATTTTTTGGGTTTTGGAGCTTGAAAATTCGTGAATAATATGAGGGAGTCGGCTGCAAAGGATGAGGAAAGGAATGGCTAAGACAAATTGATGTATTAATTGCAAAAAGAAACGGATAAAACCCCTTTCTGTTTCAGGCTTTTAAAATCTCTTAACTTTCTAAACCTTTTGCATTTCCTTTTCTTTTTAATTTTATAAAAACAAAATAAACTCAGAAATGTTATTTAAAACCGAAACTAAGTAAGAATAAAATAAATAAAAAATTATTTTAAGTAAAATAGAAAAAGGAAATAAGAAATTGCTTAAAAATAGCAACCCTGACAAAAAAAATTACAAGAAGATTTCCAATGACTTTGGAAATTTATTACTTCATAAAAAAATATTAAAACACAAAATTTGAATTAAAAATGGTTTTAAAACATTTTCAAGGTAAAATAATAATTTAATTTTTATTAAATAGAAAGTTAAATAAAGAAAAATGCAGTAAATACCAACTAGGCTTTATAAATTCAAATAAACTTTAGAAAAATTATATTATCATTTTAAAAATACTTAAAAGTCAAAATATACATAATATAACATATTATCACATATGAAAATAAAATAAAACCAAGAAGAAGTAATTTATACAATTTAAAATAGTCATTGTTAAATAACCCTATATACGCACAATATTGTAAAGGGTATAACTTTCACAATTTACATCCGATTTCAACGAAACGAAAAGTGGTGTTCTTAGAATTTTATGTACTCTCATAATAAAAGAAAAAATTAAATTTTTAAATTTTTAAAATTTTAAGTTGAAAGTCACAGTTTGACTATTTTGACCAAAATCAGCATTTCAGGCAAATATTCAACTTACACAAGTTTGGAATTATAACTCATATAAAGGTCAAGATTATATTTAAATAATAAATTTAATCATTTCAAATAAGTAAAATAAGTTTTTAAATCAAAATCTTACATTAAAAATAATTAAAATATACAATAAAATAATTACAAAATACAGGGTTGTTACACTCTCCCCCACTCAAAACTTTTCGTCCCCGAAAAGGAATGAGGTATGGAAGGGCACAGAAAAGATAGAGTGAAATAGGATTAAGATAAGATGACAAGAAGATTGAAGTTATACCTGATAACTGTTGTTATAGGTAAGTTTAACAAGGTGGAGGTGATCTTTCCAAGATCCTCCAGAATCAAGAACACAAGCACGAAAAAGGTGGATTCAAAATGATTACCAAAGGTCTATCAAAGATTATAGAAAGATTTCTAAACAGAAATATTATAGAAAGATGCCTATACCAATCTATAGCAAGATAAGGATGATAAGGACAACCAAAAGATAGTTTGAAAAACAAAATAAGGAAATGAATTTGAAAGCATGGAGATTTCAACTTAAACAGAGAATAAATCTTTACACAAGTTAACTAAATCTTAACTATCTCAAATTTCATTATCTTATTATCCAATCATCTAAAATTAACCATTTTTAAAACCATGGGTTTGAAAAATAATCATTTATTACACTCACAATGTACTTAATAAATTTTATTCTTCTTTATTCCTAACCAAAATTAAATTTATTCCTATCAATATATTTATCACTCATGTTAAATATATTTACACTTTTTTTTTATAACTACTTCCTTTTATTCTTAGTTCTTTTAACATCATTTTATTGTAAGTCATTCAATTACCCTTTATTATATTTACCTCTGTTAATCATTTTATAATTAAAATTTAAGTGTATAACATTTATTATAACTACTCAAATTTTATTTATAAAATCTTTTTATATCGTATATTATCCAATTACATTTTTAACTTCTGAAATTTTGGTAAGTTATATTTGAATGCAATTGTATTATACAAATAAAATTTCCAATTCAATCATTTCAAGCTTAAATCATTTATTCAAAAAAAAATTATTTTCTTTTTATAATTGAAATTATTCTTTAAAAATAGAATTTAAGAATTAAATTTTCGATTTCTTCAGACCATTTAGAGATAAGAAATAATATATATACATATATAATATGTCAAATCAAATTTCAATCATATATCTATATATATCTATATATATATATATATATATATATATATTATAAATCAAGTCATATTTTAGAAATTCATATCAATTTAATTTCCCAAAACAAAGCTGTAGCAAGACTACAGAACAGTCTCTTAACTTCGAAACTCGAAAATGAACGTCGATGATGTCACGATCATCACCGAAGTTATTTCTCAGCGACAATGAGAAGAGCACTAATTTTAAACTTTAAAATTCTCTGGAAACAAATTTCTATTTGAAAATACTTTAAATAATATATCCCTTTTAAAACTTTTTAAACAAAAGGTTTGAAACCATTGGAAATTAAATTCTCAAATTTCTTGTTCTAAATTCATTTCAGTTCTCAAATCAATTTATAAACAACTATTTATAAATTCATTTATAGAACAATAAATGATAAATTAAGTATTATCACTTCAAATAATCAATTTAAATCAGTTTATTAAGTTCCATAAATTTACTTATATATCAAAATTTTATTTCATTGACCAAATTTTAAAATAATATTGTGTCAGTTTGTTCTGTCAAAGTGTTTAGAAATCCTATCGATAGCGTTGATCAGAAGAATCGATCGGAAACCCAAATCAACATCAACAACCCAAACAACACAATATACAAAACAAAACATAGATATACAAGTACAATTCAAAACGTTTAGAAGAATAGATTGGAAAAAAAAGACAAGATGATTAAATAACAAAATAGAGAGGTGGATTAACTTAAATAAATCACGGGCAACCTTAACCGGGTCAACCTTGAATTAAAGAATAAGATCAATATGGATTTTCTAGGGTAAATCTACATTAGATCTCGAGAGTTAGAGTTTGAAATAACAAAAGATATTAGCATCTAAACCAAGGATAGATAAGAATCTCTGGTGAATCGATGCTAACTGCAAAGGAGTTTTCCCCCTTTTTCAATTAAATTTGAAATTGGCGTGACCGCCGACTCACTAGAAAGATCATTCGAAGCGGAGTTATGGGTTACTCCAGAATCAAAAGAAGAGGAATAGTGAGGGATACGAATGGATTTTGGAACCGTAGGGAATGTTCCAAAATTCAAAGGAATCGAGTCAAAAGGGAGAGATTCAAACTCGAATGAAAGTGATTCTGTAAATACATTCACTCCATATGCTGAGTTTTGTCTAGAGCTACCAAAGCTCTGATACCAACTGTAACGACCCGATATTTTCAACCATTCGCATCCATTATAAGTGCATAGGCAGACACTCATGCCGGAATTGAATTGCTCAAAATACCGTGTTGTAGATAAAATTTTGGCAAACCTCAGAATATACAGTAAATAAAAATCACAGATCACAGACACAGAGTATATAAAAATGCAACGGAAGAAAAAGAGATAGTAGTTCATGAAGCTACTATATAAATATGAGATACATCAGAGTTAAATAAGATACAACAGAAGAGTAACAGGATACATCAGGTACAAATCAGATATATCACTGAACCACTGGATACTGAAACAAAATAGATGGCTGGATCTTCAAGGAAAGCTCCAACGCCGAAGGTGAATCTTGAATGCTAACTCAAATTAAAATAAATTAAATAAAATAAATCAGGCCTATCATTTCAGCCCGTAATGATTCTATTCTAACAGAGAACTTGCAGTGTAATCATATACAGGAATAATATAAACAAGGTCAATATCACAATATACAGTCATATATCAGATGTCAGGTGAAAATTAACAGTTTAAACATGGTAATAACATGGCATATCATATCATATGATCATCATTATCTTGCATAAACATTTTATATTACTAAACACTTGTCATCAATTCACTTTTCATAAGTATAAATGTCAGAGTGAGAAAGGCTCACTTTTTCAAGCTGAAGACCAAAACAACAAACACAAGTGCGATTGCAAAAGCACGACAAGCACGATATAGCATGACTTTTGATTTGAATGAATGGAGAGCCTTGATATTTGTCTTGTAAACAATAACCAAAACAAGACAATACACACATAAATATTCAACGCAAAACAATGTTGAAACAATGAAAATACGAAGCAACAAAGGAATAGATTACTTGACTTTGCTTTAACCATTCAAATGCTTGGCCTAGGAGGTTCTTGGGTTCAGACATGATGATGATATTGCTCAGGTTTGGCACCACAACTCACGGCTAGAAGGAGTATGGAGTGCTAGGGTTATAACATGAAGCATACAATTGGTCAAGGCAACATATATGAAGTTTTTGAGCACAACAAGGCTCGGCCTTGGGTCAAGAGGGGCTTGGCCATACTTGTACAGGTTTGGACAGTAGATGGAGGGGTGTGGGGAGGTCTGGAAAAGGTGGTGGTAGCGTCCCATGGTGGTGGCCAAGGTGGTGGATGAAAGGGGTGAAGTAATAGTGGTGGCTAGTGCATTGTTTTGGACATTATTTGCAATTTTATGGAGTTTTGTCACCAATGGAGGTGTGGCCATGGATGGATCTGAAATGATGGCTGGAGATGATGCTAAGGAAGAGTGGTAGGGGATGGTGGAGAGTATGGTGGTGATGGTGGGTGGTAGAGGCCAATCCAGAAAGCATAGAAAACTAGACAAAATACATAGAAAATGAGAAGAAAAAGGTAGAAAAACGATGTAGCCATTACCAGATTTTTTCTCAAGATGGAGGCCATGATTTTTAGGGTTTTGGAGCTTGAAAATTCGTGAATAATATGAGGGAGTCGGCTGCAAAGGATGAGGAAAGGAATGGCTAAGATAAATTGATGTATTAATTGCAAAAAGAAACGGATAAAACGCCTTTCCGTTTCAGGCTTTTAAAATCTCTTAACTTTCTAAACCTTTTGCATTTCCTTTTCTTTTTAATTTTATAAAAACAAAATAAACTTTGAAATGTTATTTAAAACCTAAACTACGTAAGAATAAAAAAAATATTTTAAGTAAAATAGAAAAAGGAAATAAGAAATTGCTTAAAAATAGCAACCCTGACATAAAAATTACAAGAAGATCTCCAATGACTTTGGAAAATTTATTACTTCATAAAAAAATATTAAAACACAAAATTTGAATTAAAAATGGTTTTGAAACATTTTCAAGGTAAAATAATAATTTAATTTTTATTAAATAGAAAGTTAAATAAAGAAAAATGCAGTAAATACCAACTAGGCTTTATAAATTCAAATAAACTTTAGAAAAATTATATTATCATTTTAAAAATACTTAAAAGTCAAAATATACATAATATAACATATTATCACATATTAACATAAAATAAAACCAAGAAGAAGTAATTTATACAATTTAAAATAGTCATTGTTAAATAACCCTATATGCGCACAATATTGTAAAGGGTATAACTTTCACAATTTACATCCGATTTCAACGAAACGAAAAGTGGTGTTCTTAGAATTTTATGTACTCTCGTAATAAAAGAAAAAAATAAATTTTTAAACTTTTAAAATTTTAAGTTGAAAGTCACAGTTTGACTATTTTGACCAAAATCAGCATTTCAGGCAAATATTCAACTTACACAAGTTTGGAATTATAACTCATATAAAGATCAAGATTATATTTAAATAATAAATTTAATCATTTCAAATAAGTAAAATAAGTTTTTAAATCATAATCTTACATTAAAAATAATTAAAATATACAATAAAATAATTACAAAATACTGGGTTGTTACACGAACTCAATCGATGATTCGAGTTATTGATATAATGTTTTCTCTGTTGCTTCAAACTCGAATGATTTTTCGGCCGGTGATGATTTGGGTTAAATAAGATTCTAATTCCTATATTCTAGTTTGTTTGAATTTGTCATCTAATTTAACTCGGTCATTCGATCTTGTTTTGATGCTGGTGATGATTTCTGACTTTGTCACTTCGTATATTTTTGATTTGTTCAAATTCGTATATTTCCTGGTAGCTTGATTCACACGCTTCGATTCTGACTTGTTTGATTTCTAGGTCATCACGGCGTTAAATTGCATTACAATGTTGATTTCGTTCTTCGTGACTTCGGGCTTGACTTTGAATTTGTGAAAAATACGAACTTGTTCAATTTTTGTCTTGGTTATTGATTTTGACTTTTGTGTCTTTGGCACTGTCACTGCTAGTATGACTTGCTTGACCATATGCATATGCATGCTTCGAGCTCGGTCACTGCTGTGAACTTGCTGGACTTTGAGATGAAAATTGTAAAACCTGCTTTGTCGTTTTTAAAAACTACTATTCTCTTCCAGTCATTGAAAAGCTTGTCTAGGTTTCTCTTGCACTGCTCTGTCCACTGTCGTGTTTCAGTTTGCATATGGTTTTGTACATTTGACTCCTGTACCCGTGTCTCGGTGATGCATCGAGTTGTTGTGTTTGAAACTCGAACTCTGTTGGTCCGGTCATGTGCATTTATCTCTATGATATTTATGTTCATGTTAGAACTGAGCATGTTGCACTGTTCTCTATAGCATATCTGGATGTCTTCATTTAGCCTTGGTTATTTTGAAATTGCGGCATGTTTGGTTTCAATGTACATGTGTGCTGGTTTGTACCCTCGATTTCTTGCATATTGATGTTGATCCACTGTTTCACTGATGCATCACTTGTTGTTGCCATTTACTTGTGTACCATCTAAAGCTTGTTGTATATATTATATGCTGGCTTGAGTTTCTTTGCTGTTCCATGGTTTCAGCATTGTTTGAGTTCATCATGGTCTGCACTTTGATGCTGCCTGGATTGTGTCACTGTTGTCTTGTTGTATTTGATTCATTCGAGTCTGATACTTTTTGTAGCATCATTTTATGATCATGTTGCCTGTACATTCATGCTGTCCAGTCTTGCATGTGTTGTCTGTGCACTCTTTAATGTCCCTGAGCTTGTTTGCAACTGCAATTTCATTGTGGCATTTGCTTTGTATTTATTTTCCATGTCCACTGCTTGACTTGAAGTCTAGTGCTTCACCATTGACTGTTGCATTGTACATTTCGATTTTTGAGTTCATTTGACTTGGTTTTCATGTATGTGTGCAGTGGTTACTGTATCCACCTCAGTTTTGTCTTTGACCCATTGTTTCGTACTTGCACTTGTGTTGAATCTAGCTAATAGCTCGGGTTTGACCTTGTGCTCGTGTCGTGACTTTATTTTTATTTCACTTGAGTTGAACCCGGCTTTTCATTTGGGTTTGACATGTGCTCATCTGTCCCTGTAACTTTATCAAGTGTATATCGGTGTGCACGGCCTTGTGGCATGTACAGTGATACACTGTGCATGTCACAAGCTTTTCGTGTATGATGAATTCAAAATTAAATGATGACGAACAATCCAAATAACTGAGGCAAATAAAATTTTCAAAATCACATTTTATTTTATACTGTAAAAATATTTCTTTTTCAATTTTACTGCGTCAGTGTGTATTTTTGCAGATTGCTCAGATGCTGGATTCAAGTTGAAGATTAAATACGAGTGAATGAGCGATATGTGGTGAAGACAATTTTGTGAATTGAAATGTGATGTAATCAAAATTGTGTGTATATATAGTGAGAGCTCAAATTTGTACTATTCAAAATTGTAATAAATATTTGTTTGAATAAAATATCTGTTTGAATTTAAACCCTGTGTTATTTATTTTATTCAACAAATATTTATTTAAATCTGTGAAAAATTAAAATAGTACATTAACAAATACATTTAAATGAATATATATATATGTGTGTGTGTGTGTGTGTGTCTGTGTTTATTATCATCAAACAAAAATCATATACTAGCATATTCAACAATCTCCCCCTTTTGATGATAATAAACATATATTTAAGATTTTGAATTTATTAAATATATTTGATTATTCAATCTGCTCCCCTTATTTGAATGCTCCCTCTCTACACAAAGCACCCCCTTCATATATGCATGTAAATAAAAATATGCAAATGAGCCTAGATGCAAATAGAAAATATTTGACCTTTATTTGTTAAAGTCTTCACTTTTCTCTCCCTCTTTTGTTATCTGCAAAAGAGTAATAGTGTTAGAAAAATAGAGATAAAGTGATAGACATTGATACAACATTAGTTCTCAATCGAGTATAAATATTAAATTTCAATAAAAAAATCAAACAAAAATCACAAATACTCTGTTAGGCGCATATTGCACTTTAGAATGATAGGAATAATGTCATCATATAAAACCATATAGTCGTGTCTATTTGTGGTATATTTATATCAGGAATTTGAATATCTATTAACCTTGCATAACCGTTAGGACTTTTAAATGTGATTAGTAGTATTTCAATTTTATTTTAAAAAATGAATTCAAGTATATTCTAACCATGCATAACCATGAGGACTTTTAAATGGGATTAGAATCAACTTATTTATTTAATAAATCAATTTTGATATGCGTTCCATACAAGCATAAATGTGAGGACTTTTAAATGAGCACGAAAACACATAATCAAAAATTTCAAGTAATTACCCCATTCATAACCGGAATAAAGAGGACTTTTAAATGAGAGTGAATACTTTGGATCTTTTAAAAAAAATATAAAATGAAAAATGAATGATTTCCTATTTAAAATACCACACATTAACAAACTATATTGAATTTTGATGAGTGATGGTCGTTAGAAATATGATAGAAATAGAGATGGTCATGGAATTTTTACCAACAAAAGTTTTTATAACTCTTGTTCAAATTTCTAAAGAAATTTACTAAATATACTGTCTTGAGTTATAATATATGATTAATATCAATGTTCATCACTTTTTCAATCACAATTTATCTTTTCGATAATCGGTAGGGAGTTAGATTAGTTAATGTAATCATTTAAGTTCAAATTCAAAATTAATTATCAAATTTTCTAAAAATGACTAAGCTGAAATGAGGTCAAAAATGATTTTCTAGAAGGTGTTTTATAAGAAAAATTCTGCTATTTGAAAAAAAAATGATACGAAAAATATGCAGATATTTTCTTCAAAAAAGATGCAATTACCGAATGTCTCAACATGAATCACGTTCTGCTAGAAATTTTTCTATCAATTAGATTACCAGTGTAATTTGCATCTGAATTTTTCTTTCACTCAAAATTATCATTAGGTGAAAGTCATAGACCAGACCCTGAAGTTACAACAATTACTTAAAATCTTTTTACAATGAAATTCTTTTGGATTTTAACTAAAACCATGCCAATAAACAAAAACTTTGAATATAGAGTCAGATAAAATAAACAAATATATCCATTTATAGCATGAGTAATCATCAATCAATAAAACATCATTATTAGTCCAAAAAAATTTATATGAATTAGTTCAAAGATGAAAAGATGATTGGTCAACATTCTGAATAAGTCAGAATCATAATCAGCATTTATTTCTTTATCAATAACTGCTGAATTAAATCAGATTATGGTGCAGAGACACAAATATCGTTTAAGATACATATACCGTTACTTATTTTACCTTTAGGATAATTTTTCGTTGTAGCCCATTGTGATTCTGTCACCTTTGTACTAGGCTAAGGAAGTTTACTTTGTCGCTCGTTGTGTCCCTGGAACAGCCAGAATCCAAGTAACACTATTGTAGTTCCTTAGCCTACCACCACACCTACACGATGAAATATTTTTGTGACCTATTTTTTTATAGGTCCATGGTTGTTGGTGGTAGAATATTTTGAAAAATAATTTTGTAGAGACCCATAACTACTTATATATGTTCCTTTTGGCACCCAGATTTGTTTAACACTACAGGAATTTTGATTTTTAGTAGCGCTCAAAAAACGCGACTAAAAGTTTTAGCAGCGCTTTGATGAACGTTATAAAGCCAGCGACTAAAAATACCTGATTTTTAGTTGCATTTATTTCAACGCTACCATAAATCGTTTTATTGCAGCGTTTATGAAATGCCACTAAATTCTTTTTTTGCAGCGTGTATAAAACGCTACCAAAAGGTTTTTTGACGCTACCAATAGAATTTCCAACTTTACCCCTACTTTACGGTTGCGTTTACTCAACGTTACTATATGTATTTTCGTAGCGTTTTTGAAACGCTACTAAAAGTTATTGATCATTTTGCACCATTTTTTCATACTATTATTTCCTGTTGATGGTCTATTTTATTTCTATTATATCAATCAACAATAACTCACATAATCATCATATTCGAACAATTAAAAAAAATATTAATCATATAATCAAATAAGATACCCATAACCATTCTAATACAGTAGATTTTTTATAAAATGACAAACATACAATAAACATTCGTATACAAATTTACACACCAAGTACTAGTAAAATGTTATACCAAACTGGTGCTAACAAAACGCTCGATTACCCATGATTCTTTATTGCATGCACAAGTGAAAGCTAGAACCATAAAAGTCTAACCTTGCTCTCTTTGGAAATCCAATGCCTGCACAAGTGAAAGCACAACATATAGTCAAACAATTATGTTAATTCGTAGGACTTTAAATCTGATATCAAACATCTATAGCATTATACAAGCATATCATACTATAAATAACATCATATAAATAATCAAAGATATAAACATCAAGGTCCTGCTTTTAGAACACTTTTCGCTGAAGACAATCAGAAAGTTATTTCATGATTTTTTATTTTTTTTAATAAATTTTTTAATGCATGTAGCAGCTAGGTCTATACTTGTAGGCCGATAGTTGCAGACATAGTTTGCAGTGGCGATATTGTTAACTTGAAATAATAGCTAATATACACTGTGGAAACATTAGCTTTAGATGTTACCGCTGATTAATTGCAAGACACTGCGTCCATTATTCATAGAACTAATTCAAAAGGCACATATGCATTATTTTGCTAAGAGCCTTACATATTTTGATCATTGGTCAATTTTGGAAAAAGCGAGTCATGTGGTTAGCGAAAAGGTGGACAATTAATGGTAGACAATATTATGAGTGCATCGTCAATATTTACAAAATAATTGAATAGAGAAGCTTCATGTTAATGTAAAGTCGGCTTCTCCAGCATCACCATGTATCTAACTAGTCTATTCGATAAAATTCTGTAGACATACATGAAGTCCACTCTCACGTAGTCTGGGTGATTCAATCGTGTAAAACATGACGTGCTCGGTGGCTTTATAATGTGAGGTGAGGTGTTAATTGAATGTCTGCACACTTGTGTGATGTGGAGATAAAGATTATGAACTTTTACACCATGTTGATCTAGCAATTAATCAAACTGGCCAGCGCTCATAAATTAATCACCTCTGACCTCTACAAACAGTTTCTGTCAATCCACAGCAGCAACTCCATCTTCATCAACCTCATTTCTCTGCTCTTACATACCCCTTTGCTACAACATCATCTCCTCGACCTTCATCTCATCCATATCAACTCATAACCCAGTTCATACAACATCAAATACACATCAAAAGAACTGTCTCTAATTCAAACTACTGCCCGCCTCTTCACAACAAATATTTCCACCATCCATTACCACTAACTAACTGCTTCAGCAACTTAATTTCATCAAACACAACCACATTCAACACCACCTTACTACCTGTACAAACAAATCGCATGCATCCCACATCAATCGCTGACCGTAGTGCCTAAAAATTATCTTGTAGTGAATGAGAATACATACAAGTATCTTACTATATGATAGACGTTTCAATTACAATTTTAAATATGCAAATAACTCCAAAATAATATTTCGTTGAAGCGAAAAACTTGACCTTATGGGATTAATAAGATTGATATATTTCTTTCTCCTTACAAATACAAAAGTATAGTATTATAGAGGATATGAACTCCATTTTATTTGCCTTATTAGGGGACAAGGAACCAATAATTTAAGAAAGACTTTGCAATGACTTCTCAACTTTGCATACCATTTTTACATGCATATGAATATGTTCTGATAGTAATATAAGTAAGAAAGATTTACATACCTGTGAAGTATATAGTGTTCATGAAGATAGTTTAAACCCTTTAGTATCTGCCTGGTGTATGCCAATACTTAACTGTTCTGAAGGTGATACTTTTGATACAAGGATGCTAGGGAACCTTGAGTTACAAGTTCAAGGAAAGTAAATAGCTTAGAAAATTTAGGATAAACAGAAATCAACCAATTTATCGTAGGTTACAAGTATATGTATATGTTCTAATATATTAATGCATGCTTGTAACTTACGACTTACATGCCTAATCACGTTTTTGTTCCATTGCATCATGTTCTCTTTCATGAATTATGTCGTTACTGCAAGAAAATATTCAGATAGATAGTACGTTATTATATGTTGTATATACTATGTCTTTAATATCTAGGTATGTAATCAAAATCAATGTTATGGCTATAAAGTTTTTAGTAGTTTGACCCAATAAACATTCAAAATAAGAATTCATGTGCTCAATCATTCATTGTTATGCCATTGAAGGCCGTATAGAATTTATTTGGAAATAGATTAATATAGTGCTACTGCACAGATGATAATATGACCAAACTGTGTTAAACTGGAGATAACCCAATTATTCTAAATCTAAAAAACTATTTAATTTTGGGTTTTAGATGCAATCACAGTGGAAGAAACTAGTTGATTGTAGCTGCATCTAAAGTGTACTTTTAAATACAGATCATGCATAGAAATTGAATAAAACTACTCAACTGAAAACAAGAAAATGATGCTAGTGAAATTGAAATTAATGTATATGAAATGTGTAAAAATGAGATGAAAATATTTGAATATGTTTATTAAATATGTACGATGGTTGTTAGCAAAACACGATGACTAACTTCTCTGTGGTAGAGTACACCACGTAAGAAAGTTTTCTTATGAGAGTAGATTTTGCATTAACTTGTTTGTTTCGCTATATGTGCTTTTGTTGACAATATACAAAATTGTCATTTCATTTTCTTTGATTTTATGAGCAAAAAGTCAAAAAGTTTCTTAAACTTTGATAGCCATTTATACGGTCAAACACTTCATATGACCCATTTAGTATAAAGTCGTTCATTGTCTTTAAAGAAAAAAGTGGTATTTATATGTTCAACAAAGAGAAAGCATTAAAAAGGCTAGCAGGTCAAATTGATATACTACCATTTTAAACAGTAGCTTTTAGTTGAATGCTTTGTAGTTGTCAAAATACAACTGCTTTGCCATGTTATGAAGTAATTGCTAGAAAATGACATTTATGTGCACAGTATTTATTATTTTCGAACTGTTACTCGATATATACAACGAAAAAGAAACAAATAATACCTGTACTTGTTGGAGCACGTCCAGTTCTAAGGCGTCGTGGGTAAGGGATATTCTCTCCCCCAAGAGTTGGTCTTGATAAACTGAATCCTTTTTCCGGATCTCCCAAATCATTATAAGTGTCATAATCTCAAACCCGGAGGTGTTTCGGATGGAAAATATGGCTGCATTAATAATAATAACAATACATCATTATACTTTTATTGATATTACATATATGTGTCTCTATACTTTGTTAAAACCAATTCAACTCGATAATTAGAAGGGATTAGCATAAATTAAGTATTAACATATCTGATTTCCATCTGTGGTGCAGCTAAGAATCTACATAACGTGTGGATTCATGTACCACTTATAACAAATGAAACACGGTTCAAATGAAAATATATATAAAAGCAGAAGATGTAAACAACCACCTTATTGGTGAAGAAAATTCTCTTTTGAGGGTGAACTCTGGTAGGTTGAACCCAAGAGCCACAGATGAAGTGGATTGGACCGGATGGGAAACCTTCAACTATAATGTTGTCAAGAAAGAACTCTTTATGATGTTGATTTACTACTAATATCACTCCGGGTTCACCAAATGCAGAATCAACTACGAATTCAATAGAATACATGACTCTATCTGCTTTAATGCTTCTCTTCTCAAACCAATCCTTTAGTTTAGCTTGACTACTTACTTTTGGCTTTTTCATTCCTACAGAAGCATGGTAAATAATTTCACTAACCAACTCAATAAAACAGTTTACAAACAAAGGTTGGAAATGGAAAAGAAATGGCATTATTTTTTATTATCGTCACAATTGTCAGAAAGTTCAGTCAAACACATTATCAGTTATACTATAGCACTTTAACTTTTGCAATGACGGTTTACTTCCAAACGAGTATTGACTGATTGTAGTTTAAAATAATGTAAATGATTTGACCCATTGGAACTACCATCTAGTACACCATTATCTGTTAAACAGTGCAAAGTTTTACTCCTTTAGATAAACAAAACTATAATTTGATTGAGGTGCTAAATTTAAAAAAAGAAAAGTAAATAGACATAAACTAACTTAAAGTGTAAGGAGAGGAAGCACATGCACATTCAGTACATCTCCCACATAAATTTCCCATGAATTAGAAATTCTGCCAAATCCAAGAATCGAGCTCAAAAAAATTACCATCAATTTCAATGGTTAAATATCTAAAAGGAATAAATATTTATGTATGTATGTATTATGAAGCGCTGTAATAATGTGAATAACTAGACTTGACAATTATAAGCAACAATATCATTCTCTATTGCTTCTTACTACATTTACATATCTTCTTTTCTGTTGTTAGAATTTTTTATATTAATAATCCTATTTTGGTTCAAATGTACAAACTAACTAAATAATATATTTGAACTTTTATCATATCTATTAGTTAAACAAGAAAAGAGGAACAAAAAAACTGCTGCTGTGGACTGCCTACGGAGCAACATTTCAAAATAACTTATCCCCACTAACACCATTCACATAACATCTCCTTCCACATTCCCAATATGTGTTATTTCAATAATCAGAAACCACATGCTCCAAATTCATTGTGTAGAAGTAAACATGTTGGCAGATGATAGATCGGCGATCCGAGTTAGGTACGTGCTGTTCATTCATTAGTACATTCTAGACATGAAATTTGGATTTTGTAGTCATTTAAATCCCCTTATAATCTGGTTCCTACTAGGTAGCACCAATACAGATAGAGAACCACTTATTTCATATGACAATATTCATTGCAAAATAGAAAGGAAATATGCTTACTTGGATCAATTGTAGAGCTGACAAGCTCTAAAACAATATTCCTTCTAATTATGTCAGAAAAGGCATCCAATCGGTTGCCGATGCTTTCCTTCAATCCTTCGTTAATCTTTCTCTTCACTGTAACAACCGTTCGAACCTTGAATGATTTGGACGATTTTTCATCGAACACCTTTGGTTTATCTGCTTTCACAAAGTTCTCCGTCATTGTTGCAAAAATCACATTATATTTTCTTCCATTTGCATAACAAAAACAAACCCTCTGCTTAGGTGGAAAGCTGCAGAGCTTTCGAGATAGCAAAGACGATCTCTGCTGTACTGAAGAAAAGGTCAGGAATTCAGTAGCAGTTGCTGCCATTGACGAGGAGTCCAATCTCAGCCCATCTCATGAAATTGATAATAAACATCTCTAAAAAAAGAAGGAAGAATGGATTTCCTTTTTATTCCTTTTGTAATCTGCAAGTGTACAGATAGATTATGATAGAAGAAGGAAAGCAAGGTAGAGAAATGAACTTGCCAGCATAAAGGAGAAACTATAATCGTCACTGCAAAATCCCCAAATCGCCACTGCTAGGCCCGCAAATCCGCCAAATTGTCACCGCTAGCAAACTACATTGCATGCTTTCTCCTCCGCTCATCTTTCCCGTAATGTCTTCGTTAATCGATTTTGGGTGAAGCCAGAAAAGTGGCGATTTTGGAAGGTGAAGATGAGGGATTTGATTGATGATGGATAAAAGAAAAAGAGGAACAAAAGGCATTAAATCAAATCAAAAAAAAATTTCTAGGGGTTTTCATTGTAGTTCTGGTAAGAGGAGGAAGTAAAAGCACAAGTGAGAAACAAACATGAGCGGCCACAAAAAAATTTGGCAAACTTTTAGTGAGTTGTTGGCGGGATATATTTGGCGGCGTGTAATTTTTCATTCTATTACGTTAAAATGATTAACGGTTGCATATAGCCTTAAACGCAAGTAATTAATGCAACTAAAAATAGTTTTTCTTGTAATGTAACTTTCAAAGATTTTATATTTGTGCCTTTTGCAACCCAAATTGGAATGGTTTTCATGTGTTTGGGTCTATACCAACAATTATTTTGATTGTGTCCATATTTTCTACAAATTGTGCATATGGAATTGACTTGTTTAATTTCACCTCTATCAAGTTCTGATTGATTATATCCAAGTACATGTTTATCTATATTAATAGTTTGTTTTCCTAAAAGCATATTTAACGATTTTTCACTTTTCGAAAATTTTCCTAAAGTCGTAGACAATTGTTGGACTTGTGTTTTGAGAGATTTATTTTCATTTAATAACTATGTGCACCTTTTAATAGAATTTTCTCTTCGAGTATTTTCGCTTTGTTTCAAAATCAGAATTTCATTTTCAAGTGTTTTAATTTTAATTCCTGAT
The DNA here is from genome assembly GCA_030765085.1 of Allium cepa. Taxonomy (NCBI): domain Eukaryota; kingdom Viridiplantae; phylum Streptophyta; class Magnoliopsida; order Asparagales; family Amaryllidaceae; genus Allium; species Allium cepa. The sequence goes on along the minus strand of CM060934.1, from coordinate 947,151,167 downwards.
TTTTTAATTATCTCTTCAAATGTTGGACACATATCACACTTAGGGATCCTACTTTGATAGTTTTTAACTAATCGGTCAAGTTGTTTATTTGATTCTATCAAAGTATCTCTTTGTGATTCAAGTTTAGCGTACTTCTCCCTAAGTCGTTCAAAGTAGCCATTTACTTCGTGGAAATATATAAGTAATCGTGAGTGAGAAAGTTTTGATACCTCGCTTGGCTCGTCGTCATCGCTATCAGTTATATCACCTCTAAAGTACAGATCTGCTTTCTCACTCTCACTGCTATTGCTTTTATAATCATTATTGCTTTTATTCCACGTGGCTGCAAAGCTTCTCCTTTTTTATTTCTTTTCTTGGTCGTGTTGAAATCGAGGACAATTGGGCTTGATGTGTTCGAGTTTGTTGCACTTGTGACAGATGATCTTCCATTCTTCTAAGTTGTCTACTGCTTTGGCTATTTTGCTTTTCAATTTTTGATTCAGAGCTGGATTTCCATATTTTTAATTCCACTTTTTGAACTTCTTCATTAATAGTGCCAGCTCAGATGCTCCATCATCATCGTCATTACTTTTTGTTGTTCCTTTAAGCGCTATTGATTTATTTCGAGTATCACATCCTTCTCTTTCTTCCTTGAATTTCATTTCTAGCTCATAAGTGGTGAGATTTCCGATAAGCTCTACAATTTTGATTTGTTTGAAATCCTTTGATTCTTGAATGGCTGTAACTTTTGCTTCAAAATTTCGTGGAAGGACTCTAAGGATTTTTCAGACAATTTTCAACTCTGTGTATGATTTTCCAACAGCTGTTGATTTGTATATGAGATTGGAAAGTCGTGTATACATCGCTTTAACATTCTCATCCTTGGCCATTGTGAAGTTCTCGTATTCGCTACTAAGCATTGCAAGGCGAGATTCCTTGACTTGAGATGTTACTTCGTGAGTCACTTCAAGTGTATGCCAGATTTCCTACACAGTTAGACAATGTGAGACACGATTATATTCAATATGATCCAATGAACAAATAATAGAATTCATAACTTTAGCATTAACATTCTATAACTTATTTTCTAGATCTATACATTGATCAAATGGTTTTTCAATTTCCTGATTATTTACTACTATAGTTCGCGCTCTATAACTTGTCTCAACACTATTCCAAGCATCAATGGTTTTCAGAAAAAATTTCATTCTATTTTTCCAGTAAGCATTTTCACCACTGAACATTGGTGGTCTAACTATGGACTGACCCACAGAAAAAGCGTTATTGAAAGAAGTCAATTTTAAAATTTAAAATGAAAATTGGTTTTTGAAAACAAATCATTTTTTTTAAATTGCTTTTATTCCTAACTCTGATACCACTTGTAGGAACGATTTCACCCTAGAGGGGGGTGAATAGGTGATACTATTAATTATAAAAATTTAATGTGGAAGTTTATACAAAATTATTTCAACACGGATATATCAGGATAATAGCAGCACTAATAATAGCAGAATAATAAATGCAGAAATAGAACGATACAGAATTTACCCAGCTTCGGCAAAACCCTGCCTACGTGCTGCCCCTAAGGTTTCTACTAGAAATTAAGTAGTCAAACGCTTACACATGTAAAATCGCGACACCCGCTATCAACTAGCTTTAACTCTACGTTCAAAACCCTACCACAACTCAGCCACTGAGTTGCGAATTCTCAAACTACACCACCGTAGCTCGTTCCTTAGTCACACGACTAAACAATACATAAGTTTAAAAGGGGAAATACAATTTTAAAACAATTTAAATAAAACAAAACCCTAATTGAATATTTAGCCCAAATATAACTTGAAGCCAGTCCAAAATTTTGTTAAGTGAAAATATTATCCCCTTTATTCTTTTATCGGCCCGCTTCCTTGTACTTCGATCTTAGACAATGGCTGCCTTCCTTTTTCGTGTTCTTTTTAGTTCGTTCCTCTCTGCTCTGAAATTAGGGCTTTGAGATAATCGACGTCGCCATCTGATTGTAAGTCGATTGCAATTGCTATTTCTCTGACTTCTTTGGCAATCGACTGCTTCTTCAATTCAAACACAGCTCCTTCGATTTGATCGAGTTTGTCTTTGACTTTGGTATGTAATTTATGCCTTTTTGCTTTACTATTTTTCGTACTTGAACTCAATCGATGATTTGAGTTATTGACATAATGTTTTCTCTATTGCTTCGAACTCGAATGATTTTTCGGCTGGTGATGATCTGGGTTAAATAGGATTCTAATTCCTATATTCTCGTTCATTTGAATTTGCTATCTAATTTAACTTGGCCATTCGATCTTGTTTTGATGCTGGTGATGATTTCTGACTTTGTCACTTTGTATATTTTTGATTTTTTCAAATTCATATATTTTCTTGTAGCTTGATTCACACGGCTATGATTCTGACTTGTTTGATTTCTTGGTCATCACAGCGTTGAATTGCATTGACGATGTTGATTTCGTTCCTTGTGACTTTGGGCTTGACTTTGATTTTGTGAAAATACGAACTTGTTCGATTTTTGTCTTGGTTATTGATTTTGACTTTTGTGTCTTCGGCACTGTCACTGCTAGTATGACTTGCTTGACCATATGCATGCTTCGAGCTCGGTCGCTGCTGTGAACTTGCTGGACTTTGAGATGAAAAATGTAAAACCGGATTTGTCATTTTTAAAAACTACTATTCTCTTCCAGTCATTGAAAAGCTTGTCTGGGTTGCTCTTGCACTGCTCTGTCTACTACTGTGTTTCAGTTTGCATATGGTTTTGTACATTTGCCTCATGTACCCTATCTCGATGATGCATCGAGTTGTTTTGTTTGAAACTCGAACTCTGTTGGTCTGGTCATGTGCATTTATTTTTATGTTATTTATGTTTATGTTAGAACTGAGCATGTTGCACTGTTCTCTGTAGCATATCTGGATGTCTTCATTTAGCCTTGGTTATTTTGAAATTGCAGCATATTTGGTTTCACTATACATGTGTGATGGTTTGTAGCCTCGATTTCTTGCATATTGATGCTGAGCCACTGTCACTGATGCATCACTTGTTGTTGCCATTTACTTATGTACCATCTGGAGCTTGTTGTATATATTATATGCTGGCTTGAGTTGCTTTGCTGTTCCATGGTCTCAGCATTGTTTGAGTTCATCATGGTTTGCACATTGATGTTGCCTGGATTGTGTCACTGTTATCTTGTTGTATTTGATTCAATCGAGTCTGGTACCTTTTGTAGCATTATTTTGTGATCATGTTGTCTGTACATTCATTTTGTCCAGTCTTGCATGTGTTGTCTGTGCACTCTCTAATGTCCCTGAGCTTGTTTGCAACTGCGGTTTCATTGTGGCATTTGCTTTGTATTTACTTTCCCTATCCACTGCTTGACTTGAAGTCTGGTGCTTCACCATTGACTGTTACAATGTACATTTGGATTTTTGAGTTCATTTGACTTGGTTTTCATGTATGTGTGCAGTGATTACTGTAGTCACCTCGGTTTTGTCTTGACCCATTGTTTCATACTTGCACCTATGTTGAATCCAGCTAATAGCTCGGGTTTGACCTTGTGCTCGTGTCATGACTTTATTTGTATTGCACTTGAGTTGAACCCGGCTTTTCATTTGGGTTTGACCTATGCTCACATGTCCCTATAACTTTATCAAGTGTAAATCAATGTGCACGGTCTTGTGGCATGTACAGTGATACACTGTGCATGTCATAAGCTGTTCGTGTATGATAAATTTAAAATTAAATGATGACGAACAAACCAAATAACTGAGGCAAATAAAATTTTCAAAATCACATTTTATTTTATACTGCAAAAATATTTCTTTTTCAATTTTACTGCGTCAGTGTGTATTTTTGCAGATTGCTCAGATGCTAGATTCAAGTTAAAGATTAAATACGATTGAATGAGCGATATGTAGTGAGGACAATTTTGTAAATTGAAATGCAATGTAATCGAAATTGTGTGTATATATAGTGAGAGCTCAAATTTGTACTATTCAAAATTGTAATAAATATTTATTTGAATAAAATATCTTTTTGAATTTAAACTCTGTGTTATTTATTTTATTCAACAAATATTTATTTAACTCTGTGAAAAATAAAAATAGTACATTAACAAATACATTTAAATGAATATACATATATATGTGTGTGTGTGTGTGTTTATTATTATCAAACACAAATCATATACTAGCATGTTCAATGCATAACTTCTCCATACTAGCTAGGGTTTTGAAGTGTTATACTTGAAAATCATAGGCAAAATCACCACGAACACAATAGTGTAAGTTTCGTAGCCAAATTCAGACATCTGTGGAAATTTTCTTTTGAGTCCTTTTTTATTTTAATTTTCTTATTAAATTTCTGTCTAAATTTTTGTTAAATTCCCTGGATATTACAGTTTCTATATGAGAAAGAGCCAAAAATAAGGTGGGCTGATAGATCTACCAAAAAATTTCAAATGTAGATCTTATTTCGATTTATTGTGCCTAAGTTACGTCCACTCTTGAACATATGTGTTCCTTTCCAAATGTTTAAGCCATTCGAAAGGAAATTCTTTACTACAAGGCCTTAATGAATATTTTTTTACAAAAATGCATTCAGTCATCCTTAACATTCAAGGATATCGAGTAAGTGCGCTTCGCGTAAATCGATCAAAGGGACATTTCACCGACCGAATTCCTAGGTATATCTTGTAGTCCTAATGTTATGTTTAAACCCAAAAAAGTCATTTATTGAAATTAATCATATTGAATACATAATCTCGCATTTTAACCTAGGCCCGAATGTTTCAGTTACTGTATATAAGCTCTTGCATGGTCTTGAAGTGACAACATGGCAAAAATTCATCAGTAAGTATATTTTATATTTCTATTTCGGTATTAGTTCAGTTTATTTGTATATATTAACCGATAAATATTTTATCAATTATATTAGTTGCACAAATTTGTTAAAATATATTGTTTTAACGTTTATAGCATATATTTTTATAGTATTAGATAGGATATTTCATTTATCGAATAAGCCTCACTAGACTTTTATATTTCTCAAAACCCTAAGTGAAAGCATAGAAATCTTTCTATTTTTCTAGTGGGTGTTAAGACCAGCATGCCTTGAGATTTCGACCTTAAGGAAAGCTCAACAAATTATAGGTCTACATGCGATGAATAACGCCTTATCAGTTGTATCATATACAACTTCTAACCTGTGGTCTTTGTCCTAATCTCATCTTGACATTGAGAAAAGGTCAACAAACCAAGATAGATTATCCACTCCTAATTACCGTTTTACGACAACCTAAATATAATGGACGTACCTTAACGAAAGCTCAACAAATACGTATATCTCTCCCTGTCTAGTCGATATATTAATAATGTTGCACATAACATCTCTAAATTGAGGAAAGCTTAATTACTAAAGAGTATATAAGTAATATATTAATATATAAATGGTCCGGGACAACTTGTATTAACGATTCCTAATCTTTAACACACACACATATATATAATGATATCGGTTTAGGAAAGAATGTATTTCTTATGAATTACTCTCGTGATTCAAGTGTCAGACACATCTGAGATCATGGTATAAATACAATACGTATGTATTTGTACTTTAAAATTAAATTGAGTTTATTTCAGTTCCTTCTAAGTTTTATACATTCGTATTATATAAGTTTAATTTATTTATAATTATTTATAACTTAATCAACTTATATAATATTCTTCTCCGTATTATGAACTAGATTATATCTAATTAATTATAGATTTATTATTTAATTAACTAAATAATTAAATTATTGAAAATTGAAAATTTTATTTTGTTCATTCTAAATGATTTAAGATGAATATTAACAATAACATTATATTTTATATATACACATATCATTATATATGTATATTTTATTTTATTAATTAACGTTTAATTAATATTTATTTAACTAATATATATTTATCAAAGTGGAAATTAGCCACAAGGTCCTCTTTAGGAAGTGCAATTAGTTTCTCGGACACACAACTGAAATAATTACTTTTAAGGACAAAATGAAAAATAATTAGTTTCTATGCCTAAAAACCTATGAAATTAAGTCCTTGAAAGTAATTAGAATGTTGACTTTGTCCTTAAAAGTAATTATTCTACTGACTTTGGCCTTAAAATTAATTTCAGTGGACGTGTGTCCTAGAGACTAATTGGACTGCAAAGTTTGTCCTTCTAATGAAATGCCCCTTTATCCAATAAATATTCATTTTGTCAAAATAATTTTAATTAAATAATTTCTTAATGATCTTCGAAAATTATTATGTTATTTACTTTAAACATTTGAGATATACATACAATATTTAATATATAAATATTTGTGTGTGTGTTTATTTTAATTAATTAACGATTAACTAATTATTTATTAAATTAGTCCACTAAATAATTAATAATTTTCAAAAAATATTTATTTATTTTCAAACAATTTTGGAAAATATTTTATAAATTTTATAAATTTTATTTTATATTTTAAATTTAACCTTTGAAAATATATTTTTAAATTTTCAAATTGATTTTGAAAATTAGTCCAAGGCCCAAAATTAATTTGGGCCTTTATCTTTGGTATAGCCTTTGGCCTTACTATATCCTTCAGGCTAGGCCAGTGGATAGGCACGACAGAGAACTTAACTAACCAAATCTAACCTTGGACGCTACCTTTCTAGGCATTCCACTAAATGGGTAGGCTTTAATAAGTTAGCCATAATATTGCTAATTTAGGCCGCATAGGCTATTGGGCTCTAATACCATTGGAGGAACTAGCCTGGGTTGGAACCAGGTAAATTTAAAAATAAAAATTCTATTTTGGAACTACTCAGCCTATGAAGTCCAATGATACAATTAGATACAATCTAATTAATTTAAATAAAATCATATTTGATTTAATTTTCTATAATTTAATTAATTGATAAATTTAATTAAAGGAATATAATATATAATATAAATATTTCACTATATACTTATTTGTGTATAACGTGCACGTGCAACACAATATATGTTGTATATGATCAAGTTTATATATATTAGATACTGGAATTTATACACACACACTCTTATCTCTTATATATATATATATATATATATATATTATTGCTAGAATAAAGAATTTTGTAATATACATATATAATTGTCGAAATGATAATTAATATTATGTATAAATAAAATTTTGACTCATTCTTCAATTTCAAATTTTAAACTAAATATAATTTAGTAAACAAGATTCTAAATTAGAGCTGGATTCGAACATTTTTAAAATTCAAATTTTAGAATCATAATATCAACTTTGAATAATATAAAATAATACGTGTGTGTGTTAAAATAAAGAAAACTCAAAATTATATATACTTAAAATATGTATATTTAAAACTTATATTAATTTAAGTTATATACATATATATATATATATATATATATATATATATATATATGTATATAATTAAATATTAATTATATGGATAAATGGATAAATATATATATTTAAAATATAAAAATATAACATATATATATATATATATGAATATATGTTTCACAAAAAATAAAATATTGTCTTAAGCTGAAAGTAATTATTTTGATATTCATAAAATACAATCTTTAAACAAAAGTAATAACTTAATATATGTGTATATATATATATATAGACTTTAAATAAAATGATTCGACTGATTTTTTATTTCCATAAAGAATTTATAACTTATATTTGCATAATATTTTTTTAATATTAATAAATCATTTAAAATATAAATTACGTTTAAATAAATAAATTTTGTTGCTTGCCGAAAATATGTATGCACACAGAAGTTTTTTTTAATATCATAATAATAAGATGAGTTATATATATATATATCAAAGTTAAACGATAAACAAATAATATAGTAGGCATCAATATGTATATAAAAACATATATGCATATATATATACACATATACGTATACATACATACATATACACATACATACATACATACATATATATAGGATCTACAACCTCCCTTATTTAGCACAATCACCAGCCCCCGGTATCAGTCACATGTTTATATTTAAATAACTGGTCTATGTGTTAAGAGAGAGAAATACCAATTACTTAAATGTAAACATGTGGTTGATATTAGGGGGCTAGGTGATGGTGCTAAATAAGAGAGGCTACGGATCGTAGCTCACACGCGCGCGTATATCTATATGAAGAAGTTACGTATTTTTAAACATTACGCGAATTAATGTATCAACTAATTCCAATTTCTTTTTATTTATTTTTAACCTCAAATATTCCTGGTTGTTCGATTTTTACATCATCAGATCTAGGTCGCACTTGCTTTTCTCCTTTCATCTTCGTCCCTAAGTATCTCCATGCGCGCGAGAAGCCAATAGCACGCACAAAAATTTAAACGACGCGACCACCTACGATCATCTATACGTCGATCAAGCAACGCCATTATGAAGCTCATGCTCCACTCCCCATACGCCGTGAGCATGGTTGAACTCGGTAATGTAATCCCTCGATGAACGCATGTGAACGGCCGGCCTATGAACACAAATTGCCATCGATTGTCTTCGTCATTCTCGATCATAGCCGTTGAAGTTGTTCGTCTCTCCGAGCTCTTCAATGTTGTAGTTTGAAGATTTTCATAATAATGGGTGGATGGAGAGATAAATAAGATAGAAGGGGAGGAGTTTCTGGCCATTGAAATGGTAAATGGCGGCTCGCCTTAGCTTCTTTAGGGTTGTGAAAATATGAGGAAATGCGGTCCTTTTATATAAAATTTCACGACATTATTCATCAGAAATTTTTTCGAACTTCAAACGAAGCATGCCGCCCGACATTTATAATGTCGTACCCCTATTCCAAACACAATGGAATATATATCGAAAGCCAATACGATTGTATTTGGAAGATAGGTTTTCGAATTGACTTAACTAAATTTAAAATTTACTTATATAAATTTCTACGCGTTTCAGTTTGCCACGACTAAACCGTAAATCCGATTGACACGAAATTTGAAATCCTATAATAATCTAACATTATGGATCCAATGAAACTAGTTTTACCGAAATTCGAGACCGTGTGAAAAATGACTATTTTTACATGTTAATTAAATATTAAAATATTCAATTTCTATAAATTCGCTTTTAAATCAATTTTAAAAGTTCTCTAACATCATTCTAATTTAAATAGAATTTAAATTCATCTTTATAAATCATTTTCATTGACATTAAATTCAAATTTCAATTATTTCAACAATTTCAAATATTAAATTAACACTTTAATTATCCAAATAATTCCTTATGTTTGAAATATAAGTTATTCAGCTTATAAAATTAACTTTCGAATATTTAAAATCGATTAAATATCTCAATTTTAAATGACTGAAATTCTGGATCGTTACATTCTCCCCTACTTAAAAGAATTTCGTCCTCGAAATTACCAAGTAAGAAAAAGTCCACAAAATCAATTAACTTTTCAAAACAAGTAGTTCAAATTAGACATCAACATTATTTAAACATTTAACTTTTCCAAAATCCATTCGTTAAACTTTTTACAAAAACTTTACTAAGTTTTGAAATCTATACTTAGTCATTTTTTCAAAACCAACCAATACTGTTTAACTTTATATCTCAAAATCAAAATTGTAGTTATCAAAAGTTCTCCAAATTTCCTCAAAAAAAATTCTAACGCCTTGAATTTTCTAAAAAATTCGCCAGCGTCTCCTTCGCGCGGTTCAATCGTAGTAGGATCACAACATATATGTATATCATAAATATACATCTCATCTTCGAGGATGAGGCATCCCGTAAAGAAAAAATATAAAAGTACGATATGTAATCCGAGATGTGTACCTTATATATTATCAGCGAGCATATACGGCTAATATAGCGCGAAAGCGAGCCCCAAATGCGAAGCATGCACCATCCGCACCTACTAAACACTCAACGACAAATAAGAAACATGTATATAGAAAGTAATATCAATATAAAACATATACCAATACAACAACTATCTATGCCAATATAACAAATACAACAAAAGCAACAAATCCAACCATCAAACAACTATCATCTAACTAACATCCAATAAACCAATATCTATCCAATCAGTCCATAACCAAATTAATATAAATTCACTTCTTATTAATATTCATTGAATTGGTTTTCAATTTAATAACATTTTATTCATTAACATTGGATTTTACTAACATTCATTTATTCATATTTAATTAATTTATATTCACTAATTTACATTCAAGTTAGTTCATTTTCAATTCAAATCAAATTCAATTCTATTTAAATTCACTTCTCATCCAATTTGAATTCAATTATTTAGCTTTCAGTTTCATTAATTCAATTTCATTAACATTTAATGAAGTTCTATTCATTCAGCTAACATCCACCTAACAACCAATATATAACCAACATTACAAATTTATATTGAATTTACTTCATTTACCTCCAGTTTGGTTTAACACTTTTAATTTCAATTGGTTGATATTAAATTTAGATTGAACTCTAGTATTCACTATTCACATTTTACAACTAAAGTTGAATTTCTTTATATAACTCAAATTCATATTCATCACTTCACTTCATGAAATCATTTTGATATCAAATTCAGTTTCATTCAACATCACTTAAATTATATTTCATTTCATTTTCACTTGCATTTATCTTCACTATATAACTTAAGTTCATCTCTAATTTAATTTAAAAATTCTATTTTATTTAACTTTTACTTAAGCCAATTTCATATCACTATTCAAATTCAAATTTTGTTTTGCTTAACAAAAAATCGTTTAACCATTTTAATATTTGCTTTCACTTACCTTTTCTCACTTTATAAGTTATACATCTTATATTTATTTAAACTTCCCAATTCATATTATATAATCACTTACCAGTTAAGTTTAACTTTCATTCCAATAGCTTATCCAATCTAGTTCAAATCCAATTTAGTTTATTTAACCTTTCTTTAGTTAAATTTCAAATCATATATTTTATTATACTAACTGAAATTTATTCAACTCCACTAAAGTTAAAATTTGTAACGACCCGGAATTTTGGACATTTGAAATCAGAATATTTAATTGATTTTAAATATTTAAAGGTTAATTTTTAACTTGAATTTCAAATGTCATTGTTTGTTGGATAATTTAATTATTGGATTAATAATTGAAAATTGGGTAAAATATGAAATCTTGGTTTTTAAGCTCGTTAAAAATAATTTAAAGGCTTATAAATTTATATTGATAACACTGAAGATAATAAAAGTTTTAAAATTGGATTTAAAGGTGATTTGTTCAGTTTTGAAAATATACTATTTAAATTGACATTTAAAATGGGAGGTTGTTTCACTTTCACGCCTCTTGCACCAAGTCAACCGAAAGGTCTGGCTAGCCTGGATTAGTGGTTGTGGCGGGCCTTCCATCTATTCCCTAGGTTTACTGTTCAGGAACCGTATGTCGGTAGTGATTGACCAGTTTTCCCTAGTTTCAAAAAAAAATAGCCTTCCAAGACGCAGTCTCGAAATTCGACTAAACTAGTTCCATTGGATCCGTAATAGTGTATTGTTATCGAATTTCAAATTTCGTAGTGTTTGGAGTTGTACTGTGATCGTACGGGATATAAACGCGTTGAAATTTATATCGAAAATTCAATAAAATAATTGGGTCCAAAAAGCTATCTTCTCCATACGATCGTATTAGGACTCGAAACCCATTCCATTGCATTTGGAATAAGGGTATAATATTATAAACGCCTAGTGGCATGCCTCGATAGGAAGTCGAGATTTTAAGTTGCAAATCCGTGACAATTTAAATTTAAATAATGTTATATATATATATAGTGTATTTTGACTAGTCAACATTCAGCTGAAATTTCTTTCCCATCAGCCACCATTCCACCCTATCCTATACCAATGTAAGCCTAGCTGACCAATCCTATCCCCTTTTTTCCTATTCAACACGCCAACCCCTTTTTGAAATGTCACGACACTCTTCTTTCTTTTTAAACAGTCGAGCTTCTACATAACTTAAAAATCTCAAGAATAAAAATAAAATAGTTGCTTTGATAAAAAAAATTAATTGCCGACATATACAATCATTCATCCCTCTTTTAATACATAATCGAAATTCCCTCCTCCTCTATTCAATTCGAAAATCAAAATCGAACGACTAGATAAAAAAATTTAAACCGTATTGAAATCGAGGCGCTCGAAAACAAGGGGGTCGGCAACTGAGGTGCGCGGTGATAGGACATGTCGCGAGAGGAAGCTTCGATCTGGGGCATCTTGTTTTGGTCGATGGAGGAAGAAACACGATGAGGTAGACTGGGGTCGTGGTCGTGAGGTGGTGTTCAGCAGAGTCAGGGTGGTGCGTTCGAGAGGGGATGGCGTCGTCGATTTTTGCGGTAGAGTCACGATATGGTGGAGTGACGATTCTGGAAGGAGGAGCAGGCCGAGCTGTCGTCGTCGGGGTGATCGATGCACTCTCGTGACTCAGTGCAGTTCATAGGAGGATGTTGTCAGCGATGAGGGGTAAGGTACTTCCTGTAGTAAATTTTAGCTTATTGAAATTTGGGGTAGTTAATTATAAAGAAAGTATATGTATGTATTGAAGAAGAAATTTTTTTTACAGTAAAACAGATTACTGTTTTTGTTGATGATAGAAGAAAAGAAAAAAAATATAAATATTTTACAGTAAGCTATATAAAACAATTTTCTTTTTAATTTAATATATAGGTTTGAAAAAAAATTATTTTATTAGAATTTATTGTGTATATATAAGATTTTGGGAAAATATAGGAATTTGAAAATGTGGTAGGGTTTATATAAAAATTTGATTTTTAATTTTATATAGGTTATTTTTAGTACATGTAGTTTCAAAGAAAAAAATTATAAAATAAATATACATATGTACATATTTTCACTTACTAGTTTATTTTATAATAAGGTATTATGGAGATTAACGCATTTAATTATTTTAGTTACTAAAAATAATTTATTAAAGGAAAAATAGTTTAAATTAAATTATTAGTTAATTAAATTTATTAAATGGTAATTTATTATTCGATTGATTCAAATGTTAATAAACCATACAATGTTATGCAAGGTCTAAAACCGTGGAGAGATGAGCTGGTTTAGAGTGGATTGCAAACAAAAAAAATAAAGGTGAGAATCTTTCACTAATTTGGATTACTGTTTAAATTTAAATGCTTAAATTTAAATTATTGGATGTTGATTTGATTGATAAAGCTATAATTATCTGTTGAATGGTATTATATATAATAGTATATGTATATATTGGAGTGATTAATATTCCCGCATTATATAGCGGATGAGACCCTATGCGCCCCGCATAATAGCGGACTACCCTATATACCGCGATATACCCCTCAAAATGGGACTGGTATTTTTATATTGTGCTAACATCTGTGGAGGCAGGGAAACAGGTTGGAGGGATCTAACTGGATTCCTCAAAAATGTTGAATTTATTTTCAATTCAGTGATATATAAAATGTTGAATAATCAATGATATATAATGTTGGAAAAAATTATTTATTAGATGTTAATATATTGCTGAATATATTGTGACATTTAAAAAAATATATAAATATTGAATTTTTTAAAAGGGAAATAAAAAGGGAAAATTTAAAGTAAGAAATTTAGAGCAAAGATGGACAAATTTAAAAGAAACGAATTTGGAAAAAATGAACGGTTTGATTTAAAATTGTACTTGATAATTTCTAAATATGGGAAAAATAAGGATTTTGAATAAATGTGAATAAAAGGAATTTAAAAATAAGGACTTAAGAAATATTGTTTGTAAGTACGAAGGAATATATTTTTAAATGTAAGATTTAGGTGAGTTGGGAAAAATAAAAGGAGAATTTTGAAATAGAGTATGAAATTGATATTTCAGATTTAAATAAGGTTTTAAATCATAATAAAGGAGTAAAGCTGGAATTAATGGATTTTGGAATAAATTTAGATAAATCGAGAAATAAACTTTAAACGGGATTTAATGCAGAGAATCCATTTAAAAATCGATTTAAGTATTTTGGAAACAGTGATAAAAGGAAAATGAGACTATGGAATTTATAAACTGGGTTTATAAATAAAGTGAATATTCATCATTGGATAATTTGGATTTACAAATTCACGGTGGGAATTTATAAGGAAAGGGTAATTCATTTTAAAAATAAATAGTGGTTTTATTTTTAAAAGTGTGGGAAAGGAAATTTACGGGATTGGGTGTAAATTAAACTGGAGATTAATCAAGAAGGATTTATAAATGATTAGACATGCTGATTGGAGTGGAAAGTGTATTTTTTGAAAAGCTAAGTATGTTTTCAAAAGAAAGATTTTGAAGTATAAATTAGAAGTTTTGAAGGTGTTTTTTTAAGAATGTTTTAAGGAAAATTTATTATTTAATTGTTTTAAATTTTTTAAAATAAATACTAATTAAGTTAATTACAATAGTTAGTTATTTTTAAAGGTTAATTTAGTATTATGATTTAAAGGATAACTATTAAATATTTATACCTTATGTAACAGTTATATTTTAAAGTAGTTTTTGGCTAAAGTTTCACTTGGGAAATTATTATAGAATTTCATAATTATTATTTTGAATAAAGTGATTTAAGTAGTTTTATTTAAAATGTTTTAAGCGTATATTTTTTAATAAAGTGATTAAATTTGTTTAAAATCTAAATTTAATAAGACTGGGTGTTTTTCAGTGGAAATAAAATAATTGGTCGAATGATTGTTTAAATTTGATAGTTAAATAACCGACTATCAATATTGGTCAATGCGCTGATCGTTTCGAAGAGATCGGGATCGGATTTAATTATCCGAAAACCACTTCGATCCGGTTTGAACGTAGCGAATGAATACCGTGAAGATGATGAAGACAGTGATTCAGTTTGTCCAAACCCAGGGCAACTTATATGGATAAATGCTATCAGAACATCGTCATTGGAGGACGATGAGCATTCTAAGTGAAATTCTTTCTTAAAAGGTAACACTTAGCCTCAAGCCTCATCAACCAGGAATGGATAAAACAGGGGAGGTGCAGCAAGGCTAAGTGGGTAGCACCCAATTAGGGTAAGGCTAGAGTCCCTTTGATCTCGGCTGTGTGGGCGGTTGCTGATCCCAACTGCGGGGTGATCTTATTCGGACTATCCAGTAAGGGGTAGCCCCGGTCTTGTGTTGTAGGGGATCGAGAGTGGTCCTCGGTACACTCATCTAGGCCAGGTACTGTGACGGACGGTACCCCAATAGCCCTACCATTGTATGGAATCCATTTTCCAATAAGCGCCCGTATGGTTTTGATTGTGCCCAACTATGTCGAAACGTGAGATGCAAGCATTTCAGCTATATTTTATTTACTTTCTATAAACACTATTATAATATCAGACGGATTTGATAAAAATATTTTGGTTATCGTAAAGGTAAAAACCCGACATGTTTATTTGTGGCATGGTCTTACGAGATACCTTTGTTTTCAAAGGATTTTTGAAAATATAATAATTCAAATTGAGTATGTTTTCACACGCTGGTTTTCTAGAGTGACTCGGGTGTTATTTTATATTGCTCGGGTCAAACCGAGTATTACAAATTCAAGATGGGATGATATGGAGCTCGGGAGACGAGTTGGATAACGGAGACGTATATCACGTATTTGACTTATATTCCACTGTGTATGGTATGCTGTATACTCATCTTGGTGAAGACAAGTTATTATAACTGTCCAGTATTGTGCTATTATTTGATGTTGTACTATGATGATGTAATATATAAAATAATAATAGTTCTTTTTGTATAAAGACCAGTTGTTATCTATTATATATTGTTCTGCTGCGGTTGTGAGATTCTGTTGTTGTTTTCTATTTCTTCTTCTACCTCTTTCTTCTTTAACCCTAATTATTTGCATTTTCGTCCAATTTGAGTTGAACTGATGGATAAAATTGTCGACTCAAAGGGGTACGGATTTGTGGGTCATCACAGTTGGTATCAAAGCTGAAGGTTAAGCAAGAACATTGGCTCTGGTGGGGATTAGTCATTAGAGATAGGGTCAGTAGCACCCTAGAATGAGTATGAGTGTGTATTTGTTAGTGAATATAAAATTGTTTTATATTATGTTGATTGGTTTGTTAAGTGGCGTATGGATTTTGGTCAATACGAGTAATTAACGTTATTGATAGGGATCTCTAAACACTTGTACAGAACACTTCGACATAGTAGTGTTTCAATAAGGGAAATGGAATAATTTTACCCAAATTATTTATCTATATGAAAGAAATAATTTTTGTAAATTATTACAAATATATATGGTCGCTTGGATGTAAAGAAATGAAAATATTAGACTATTATCATTATTGTGTGGAAATTGAAATAAGGAAATAATGTATAACCAAAAAGTTAAGGAAACAGATTCATATAACAGAATGGAATTTGTATATATGAATTATAAATGTGATTTATAATTGAAATGGCATAAAATTCTAGAGTAATATTTGAATATAGATTGAAAGGATTTGAAATTCTAAAATTTGGAAGAAATTTTTTTTCCTTTGATTTTGAAAATGATTTTTCAAAGGTTTTAGAGGAATAATAGTGGTATTATTCGAAAATATTTTTGAATTGGATATGAAATCTGATGAGATTTGGAATTGGAAATATTTGAAAATGCTTTTAAAGAGTAAAAGCACTGAACTTACTTCGAGCGCTGGAAAATAATTCCAATGATGATCGCGACATCATCGGTGTTCATTTCCGACTTTCCAAGAGAGGAACTGCTACCTGAATGTTTTGAATTGGTGTTTGTTTGCAAAATTGGGTTTGATTTTGGAATGCAAAGGAATAATTTGGTTTGGGTATATATGATTTCAAAAATGTTTTTGACTGTTTAAGCAATTGTTTAAACTCTAGGGGTTTAATTAAAAAAGTTTATGAAATATAAACGGGATTGATAACTTATAAAATTTGAAATTTGTTAGAATAAAATTTAACTTGAAGAAGAGTTAAATTAAAGTAAGTGTGAAAACGAAATAAGTTAGACAGTAAGCCAATTGGATGAAGTAAATTAAAGAGATTAGTAAATGAAATGTAAATAAGTTGGAAAACTTATAGAAGTTTAAATTTGAATTGAAATAGAATTTAATTGAATTAAGTTATATAAAAGTGAATTTTGAGGAAAAAAAGTCTAAGTGGGCTTAATGAATGGTCATTGAAATGAAATTTATTAAGTTGGAAATAAATTTGCGGAGGAACAAATTAATTTGTAACTAAATGGAAATTGGAATTGAACATTTGAATAATGTTTAAATTTGAATTATGTTAAAAATAATGAGTAAAATAAACCAATTGAGTGAAATAAAATGGGAAGGAATGTGTGAATAGAATATTGGTAAGTTTGAACTTATAAAATTTGAAAATTTAACTGGAAAGGGAATTAACTTGAACTAAGAGGGATCTGAGAATTTAGCCTAAGTTGGACTAAACAAAACAAGGGATTAAAAACTAAATTAGTAAGTAAACTAATTGATTTAAATGGGTAAGCAAATGAATTGAAATTGAATATTGCAATGATATTTAATTTAAATTGTGTAAGTAAAGTGAAATCGGAAAGTTAGTTCGAATGGGCTAAATAAAATAAAAGGTTCGGAAATAAAAAATTGATTGCGATATAAATAAATGAGTTAATGGGACGAATTAAGGGAATTGGTAAATTAAATGTGGTTTGAGAGGTAGCCGGTAAAAGAGGCCAATATTTGATTTGATCTGGAAATAAATTAGTAATTGGAAGGCAAATTGAAATTCAAATGGAATTGAGAATACAAGGTGAATGAAATGGATATAAAACCAAAATGATAAAGAGGAAATCAATATAAGAAGTTGTATAAAATATTTATATTGAACTTAAGAAATGGATGGTGAAATTCTAAAGTAAATGTGGAATTGAGAAATATACCAAGTTAATATTTGAATGAAGATTAAGTAAAAGTTGGGTGAAAAGGAAAATTATGAATAAGTGAATGGAAATCAAAATAAATGTGAATAAAAGAGAATTGATATACTAATAATCAATTGAGATAAATACGTAGGACGTATGTATATTATTTTATTCGCATAATGATTTGATTCAGATTCGAGCACAAAATTTTGAGATATTTATATTGATCTGAGTTGGGATTTTTCATTCGATTTTCGACGGCGAACCCTGGATATAGATTTTTGATTGACTCTGGAAATTCTATATCAAAGTATATGGCTGTGTAAGGAGAATGACAGTTTCTGATCAAGGAACCAGATATGAGTCCGCACTAGGAAGTCGGGGAGACGATACTAATTCGAAAGTGAAATTGTGTGATTGAGTGAGCGGTCGAATTTGATATTGCGTACGGATGACATATATACATCGTACGGGCTTAAGTAAAGAAAATATTGAAATTTTGTAAAAGAAATGAATAAAATGATTTTGAATTTTGTGATGGCATATTATTGCTAAGTAGGATACAGGTATTTAAAAACAAAGGAAATTGGTGTTTTTGATTTCAGAAGATAAATTTGAATTGTCCGACAAAAAGGTATGTATTTAAAATTGTCATATGAAATTTGATGATTTTCTGATCTAACCACTTGATTTTGTTTTCTTTTGAAATTTGGGGCCCGTAGAGGCAGTTTTGTAGTTGTTCCGATCTAGCGGCGCAAAGGAGACGCTAGCGAAATTTTTCGAAAACTTAAGGAGTTAGAAATTTTTTGATAATTTAAAATTTTGGTTTTAAACTATATTTTGAATTATTGAGGGGATAATATTATTTGGAACCTATGGATGAATTTGGAAAGTCAGCAAGAGTGATAGTGTATCTTTAATAAAAAGATTGTTTTGGAGAGTTGTTAAAAACTGTTTGGCTTTGGGAAATAGAAACGGTTATTAGGCCATTCTTCTACCTAGATTTTTCGGAGACGAAATTCTTTTAAGGTGGGATGAATGTGACGACCCGAAATTTTGGACATTTAAAATCAGAATATTTAATTGATTTTAAATATTTAAAGGTTAATTTTTAACTTGAGTTTCAAATATCACTATTTATTGGATAATTTAATTATTGGAGTAAATAATTGGAAATTGGGTAAAATATGAAGTCTTGGTTTTTAAGCTCGTTATAAACAATTTAAAGGCTTATAAATTTATGTTGATAACACTGAAGATAACAAAAGTTTTAAAATTAGATTTAAAGGTGATTTGTTCATTTTTTAAAATATACCGTTTAAATTGACATTTAAAAATAGCCTTCAGGAACACAGTCCCGGAATTCGACGAAACAAGTTCCACTGAATCTGTAATAGTGTATAATTATCGGGTTTCAAATTTCGTAGTGTTTGGAGTTGTCGTGTGATTGTACGGGATAAAAACGCGCTGAAATTTATATCGAAAATTCAATAAAATAATTGGGTCCAAAAAGCTATATTCTCCATACGATTGAATTAGGACTCGAAACCTTTTCCATTGCGTTCGGAATAAATGTATAACATTATAAACGCCCAGCGACACGCCTCGATAGGAGGTCGAGATTTTAAGTTACGAATCCGAGACGATTTAAATTTAAATAATGTTACACACACACACACACACACACACACACATATATATATATGTGTGTGTATTGTGTATTTTGACCAGTCAACATTCAGCTAAAATTTCTTTCCCATCGGCCACCATTCCCTCATCTCAGCCACCTTATCCTATGCCTATGCAAGCTTAGCCGACCAATCTTGTCCTCCTTTTCCTATTCAACACGCCAACCTCTTTACGAAATGTCGCGGCACTCTTTTTTCTTTTTAAACAGCTGAGCTTCTTCATAACTTAAAAAATCTCAAGAACAAAATATAAAACAGTTGCTTTGATAATAAAAAGTAATGGCCGACAGATACGATCGTTCATCCCGCTTTTAATCCATAATCGAACGTCCCTCCTCCTCTGTTCGATTCGAAAATCAAAATCAAACGACCAGATAAAAAGATATAAACCATACCGAAATCGAGGCGCTCGAAAACAAGAGGGGTCGGCGACCGAGGTACGTGGTGATAGGACATGTCGCGAGAGGAAGCTTCGATCTGGGTGTCTTGTTTTGATCGACGGGGGAAGCAGCGCGATGAGGTAGACTGGGGTCACGGTCGTGAGGTGGTGTTCGGCCGAGTCAGGGTGGAACGTTCGAGAGGGGATGACATCGTCAATTTTTGCGGCAGAGTCATGATATAGTAGAGTGACGATTCTGAAAGGAGGAGGCGGTGGTGTCGTCGTCGGGGTGATCGAGGCGCTCTTGTGACTCAGTGCAGTTCATAGGAGGATGTTGTCAGCGATGAGGGGTAAAGTACTTCCTGTAGTTAATTTTAGCTTATTGAAGTTTGGGGTAGTTAATTATAAAGAAAGTATATGTATATATTGAAAAAGAAAAGTATTTTTTTACAGTAAAACAGATTACTGTTTTGTTAATGATAAAAGAAAAGAAAAAATATATAAATACTTTATAGTAAGCTATATAAAACAATTCTGTTTTTAATTTAATATGTAGGTTTGAAAGGAATTTTATTTTATTAGAATTTATTGTGTGTGTGTGTGTGTATAAGATTTTGGGAAAATATAGGAATTTTAAAATGTTGTAGGGTTTATATAAAAGTTTGATTTTTAAATCTATATAGGTTATTTTTAGTACATGTAGTTTCAAAGAAAAAAATAATGAAATAAATATACATATATACATATTTTCACTTACTAGTTTATTTTATAATAAGGTATTATGGAGATTAACGTATTTAATTATTTTAGTTACTAAAAATAATTTATTAAAGGAAAATTATCATAAATTAAATTAATAGTTAATTAAATTTATTAAATGGTAATTTTTTACTCGATTGATTCAAATGTTAATAAACCATACAATGTTATACAAGGTCTAAAACCGTGGAGAGATGAGCCGGTTTGGAGTGGATTGCAAACAAAAAAAAAGGTGAGAATCTCTCACTCGTTTAGATTTCCATTTAAATTTAAATGCTTAAATTTAAATTAATGGACATTTTCTGTTGAATGATATTATATATAATAGTATATGTATATATTGGAGCGATTGATATTCTCGCATTCTATAGCGGATGAGACCCTATGCGCCCAGAATAATAGCGGACTGCCCTATATACCGCGATATCCCTCTCGAAGTGGGATTGGTATTTTTATATTGTGCTAACATCTGTGGATGCAGGGAAACAGGTTGGAGGGATCCAACTAGATTCCTAAAAAATGTTGAATTTATTTTCAATTCAGTGATACATAAAATGTTGAATAATCTATGATATATTATGTTGGAAAATTTTATTTGTTAGATGTTAATATATTGTCGAATATATTGTGGCATTTAAAAAAACAAAAATATTGAATTTTTTAAAGGGAAATAAAAAGGGAAAATTTAAAGTAAGAAATTTATAATAAAGATGGATAAATTTAAAAGAAACGAATTTGGAAAAAACGAACGGTTTGATTTAAAATTGTACTTGGTAATCTCTAAATATGGGAAAAATAGGGATTTTGAATAATTGTGAATAAAAGGATTTTAAAAATAAGGACTTAAGCAATTTTGTTTGTAAGTACGAAGGAATATATTTTTAAATGTAAGATTTAAGCGAGTTGGAAAAAATAAAAGGAGAATTTTGAAATAGAGTATGAAATTGATATTTCAGATTTAAATAAGGTTTTAAATCATAATAAAGGCGTAAAGCTGGAATTAATGGATTTTGGAATAAATTTAGATAAATCGAGAAATAAACTTTGAACGGGATTTAATGTAGAGAATCCGTTTAAAAATCGATTTAAGTGTTTGAAAATAGTGATAAAAGGAAAATGAGACTATGGAATTTATAAACTGGGTTTATAAATAAAGTGAATATTTATCAGTGAATAATTTGGATTTATAAATTCGCGGTGGGAATTTATAAGAAAAGGGTAATTCGTTTTAAAAATAAATAGTGGTTTTATTTTTAAAAGTGTGGGAAAGGAAATTTACAGGATTGGCCGTAAATTAAACTGGAGATAAACCGAGAAGGATTTATAAATGATTAGACGTGCTGATTAGAGTGGAAAGTGTATTTTCCTAAAAGCTAAGTATGTTTTCAAAGAAAGATTTTTAAGTATAAATTAGAAGTTTTAAAGGTGTTTTTTTAAGAATGTTTTTAGGAAAATTTATTATTTAATTGTTTTAAATTTTAAAGTAAATACTAATTAAGTTAGTTACAATAGTTAGTTATTTTTAAAGGTTAAATTAGTATTATGATTTAAAGGATAACTATTAAATATTTATACCTTATATAACAGTTTTATTTTTAAGTAGTTTTTGACTAAAGTTTCGCTTAGGAAAATATTATAGAATTTCATAACTATTATTTTGAGTAAAGTGATTTAAGTAGTTTTATTTTAAAATGTTTTAAGCGTATATTTTTGGACAAAGTGATTAAATTTGTTTAAAATCTAAATTTAATAAGACTGGGTGTTTTTAGTAGAAATAAAATAATTGATTGAATGATTATTTAAATTTGATAGTTAAATAACCGATTATCAATATTGGCCAATACGCTGATCGTTTTGAAGAGACCCAGATCAAATTTAATTATCTGAAAAGCACTTCGATCCGGTTTGAACATAGCGAATGAATACCATGAAGATGATGAAGATGGTGGTTTGGTTTTTCTAGACTCTAGGCAACTTGTATGGACTAATGCTATCAAAACATCGTCATTGGAGGACGATGGGCATTCTAAGTGAAATTCTTTCTTAAAAGATAATGCTTAGCCTTAAGCCTCATCAACTGGGAATGGCTAAAACAGGGGAGGTGCAGCAAGGCTAAGTGGGTAGCACCCAATTAGGGTAAGGTCATCCCTGTCTAGAGCACATTTGATCTCGGCTGTGTGGGCGGTTGCTGATCCCAACCATGGGGTGATCTTATTCGGACTTTCCAGTAAGGGGTAGCTCCGGTCTTGTGTTGTAGAGGATCGGGAGTGGTCCCCGGTACTTTGATCTAGGCCAGGTACCGTGACGGACGGTACCCCAGTAGCCCTGCCATTGTATGAAATCCATTTTCCAATAAGCGTCCGTACGATTTTGATTGTGCCCAACTATGCTGGAATGTGAGATGCAAGCATTTCGCTATATTTTATTTACTTTCTATAGACACCATTATAATATCAGACGGATTTGATAAAAATGTTTTGGTTATTGTAAGGTAAAAACCCGACATATTTATTTGTGGCGTGGTCTTACGAGATACCTTTGTTTTCAAAGGATTGTTGAAAATATAATAATTCAAATTGAGTGTGTTTTCTCACACTGATTTTCCAGAACTCGGGTGTTATTTTATTATAATGCTCGAGTCAAACCGAGTATTACAGATTCAGGATAGGATGTTATGGAGCTCAGGAGACAAGCCGAATGACGGAGACGTATATCACGTATCTGACTTATATTCCGCTGTGTATGGTATGTCGTATACTCAGCTTTGTGAGGAAAAGTTATTATAACTGTCCAATATTGTGCGATTGTTTGATGTTATACTCTGATGATGTAATGTATAAAACAGTAATAGTTCTTTTTGTATAAAGATCAGTTGTTATCTATTATATATTGTTCCGCTGCGATTGTGAGATTCTGATGTTGTTTTCTATTTCTTCTTTTACCTCTTTCTTCTTTAACCCTAATGATTCGTGTTTCCCTCCAATTTGAGTTGAACTGATGGAGAATATTGTCGACTCAAAGGGGTACGGATTTGCGGGTCATCATAAATTTTTATTTCATATTATAAGTTCAAAACATAATTTCCTTATATCCATCAATTTCAACTTGGATTTCAAATTCAAATTCGCTTATCAAAACAAAACTTAAATTTTCAATTTAATATTAGTAGCAAATCCATCACATAGAAACTCAAAATGAAACTGATGATGCTGAAGTCGTCACCCTTATTATTTCCCAGCAAAAGTAGTGAATTCGGTGCTTTTTATTCTTTTAAAAATCCTTTTTATTTTTAAATAATGTTTATAAACTTATACTTATATAATTTCACTTTTCACTTTACTATATAAGATCTTCCAAATTTATTTGTCTTATTTAGATTTATAATAATATAACCTCTTTAACTTTGAAAAACAACTTTCAAAATCAACCGGATTCAAAATTTCCAAATTCTTAGTTTAAATTCATTTTCATTTACAACTCGTATTTATAAATATACTCATTTAGTTTCACTTCTTATATATAAGATTATTTCGCATTGTAAATCATATTAATTATAATTCCATACTTTATAATTCATTTGCTTATATAATTTATTCTTTTACAATTGTTGCTTTTACTTAGATTATTCAAACAGCTTTTATTAACTTATACATGTTAGTCATTGAAATGATGGTTTTGATAACAACAACATTAGGACTTGTTATAAAATATAAATACTAACATTATGGTTCAGATATATATGTATATGCATGATATAAACATGCAGGTACCAAGAATGAAGACTGTATAGTATAGAGATTCAAGACTGAGGATATCAAGATTGAAGACTCATGAGTATTAAGATATCAAGAGTTCAAGATTTCAAACAGTACAAGATAAATATTGAGTATAGGATTATGTTAAAACTTCTTGAAAGCACTTACATTTTTATTCAAAATTTATTCGTGGAATGGAACCCACTTCGAGCCTGTTAAAGGGATGGAACCCTAGTGGGATGGAACCCACGACAATATCTAGTGGAACATATAGTGGCCCTATTTTGATATCCACTAATTTTACAAAAATGCTTTTCAAAAATATATCTCTTATTTTTAAAAATTGTTTTCAAAACTTTCTTTTCAAAAAGACATCTCTATTGGATTTAAATATTTTAGCCTCAAAACTATTTTTATCATTTTTAATATTTTGATTTCAAAATTGTGCTTGTTTTTAAACCATCTCTTGTTTTAAATATTTAGCTTTAAAATATTAATATACTCAGATTTTAAATCACTTTATAGATTAAGATTATATATATTAAAAATTACTTTCTAAGCTCTTTTATATGTTTAAACTATATTCAAATATATTTACCAAGTTTAGAAATTGTTTTGGCAAATTACAAAAACCAATTTTAATAAGAAAATCAAAACATCAAGTTTGCCTTGAGCATGTCGACATCCCTCAACCCCCCATGTCGACATGGTGTCCGTTATTTTTAAATTTCAATTTTCAAAAGAAGTGTCTATTCGTCGTATCCTTTTACAAATAGATATGGATGTTACTCTACTACAAATACCAGTAAGTTCCAAACGAATTTTTTACTAGATTTCATTTATTTTCTCTCCTCTTCATCTTCAACATTTATTCTAAAGAATCATAAACTATACTCTGCCGAAATACCAAGTGAATCAAACTTGATTATCTCTTATTTGATTCTCTGCCACTCTGTCCATAAGATCTCAGTGCTATTCAGAGTTATAAAATATTTTGTAAATCAAACTGTGTAACAACAAAATATTTTCAACCATTCGCATCCATTATAAGTGTATAGGTAGACACTCATGCCGGAATTGCATTGCTTAAAATACAGCGTTGTAAAAAAAATTTTGGCAAATCTCAGAATATACAGTAAATAAAAATCACAGATCACAGACACGGAGTAATAATAATGCAGCGGAAGTAAAAGAAATAGTAGTTCATGAAGCTACCATATAAAAATATCAAAATAATTTACTATGAAGATGCTTGGGACCGCCCATCCTCTAAGGATCCGTTAAACTATTTACTATGTAGTAATATATGCTATATACAGTAGTGTCTAATCAGCAAAGTATAATCATATAGAAAATAGCGTTAAGGGGATGGTGAACCTTAACGCGGTCGGATCTTTAAAACCAAAATCGTAGTGGGCTCGATATAAGGATATGACACGGCACGCGAGGCAATGCCAGGGTGGATACACCGTTTGCACTCCCGGACCGGTGGTGACGACAAGCCAGCATCTTCCGCCCACCTCGAGACATACCCCCGAATCAAAGTGGCGCCACATATCGAATCACAAAAGTAATAGAATGGTTTCCGAAGAAGCATGCTCGATGAAAGGGTGCGACCCTTTGTGTAGCCCGGTATAGCTCCTGTTTTAGTCATTTATGCCAACTCACGGGAGTTGGGTCCACGTAATATACCTCGAGAACGTCGCCACCATCCTACTTTATTCTGGAATCTCCACCGCGTACACAGTTGTTAAAGTGGTTTTCGGTATTGGCCGGCTATAAGACAATATCTGGTCCCGGTCTCTTTAACAACCAATCATTATTAAACCCGTAGTTATAACTTTAAAACAATATTTTATACTTTAAAATAAAATATCATTCCAATCCAAATCTTTATCAAAACAAAGATTAAATCATTTCCAAGCCATTTCAATATATCACCATACCATATAATTCAATTCAAATATTTATCAAAATAAATATCAAGTCATTTCTAACCATTTTAGTATATTAAATTATCATATCCTTTCAAAACTTCCTTTCAAATCATTTTAATATATCAAAATATCATAACCTTTCAAAGCTTCATTTCCAAAATATCATATCTTTCAGAACTTCTTTTCAAATCATTTAATATCAAAATATCGTATCTTTCAAAACTTCGTTTCAAATCATTTTTATATATATAAGTATCATATCTTTTCAAAACCACATTTCAAATCATTTTAATATATCAAAATGGCTATATTTTTCAAAAACCACATTTCAAATCATTTTAATATATCAAAATATCATATCTTTTCGAAACCACATTTCAATCATTTTAATATATCAAAATATCATATCTTTTCGAAACCACATTTCAATCATTTTAATATATCAAATAGTTATATTTCAAAACAAATTACTTCATTTTAAGTCATAAAAATGAAGTTATTACATTTAATGATTAAATTATTAAATTCCAAAAATTTAAACTTTTCAATGTTCATTTATGCACTTAAATTTATTAAAACAATGAAAATTCAGGTTTCGCGGCATTTGGAAAATGCTACAGAAAGTTACATTCAAAACAATTCAATTCAACAAAAGACAGCATTTAAAATGCTGTTAATTAACTGCAAATATCCAATAGAATTTCACTGACACTTATATTTTTATTTAAATCATTTTTTTTTACTTATAAAATCATACATTTTCCCATTTATAAGCATCATTTAATTTTTCTTAAATTCATGATGTTATAAAGTTAAGTTTCCTTTCAAAAATCAATATTTATTAATAATTCACTTATTAAATTTCAACATTCAAATTTTAAATTCATTACATAAAATTTCAACTTAACACTTAAGTTTAAAATTTCAAATATAACTTAATTCCATTTTATTTAACTTAACTTAAAATTTCACTTTTAAACCAAATTCATAAATTCCAATTTAAGTTATATTTCCAAATTCAACTCAATATTCACTCATTAACATTTAACTTTATTCAAAAATCATTAATATGTTATACAAATCATTTTAAATTAATTTAAAGTTCAAAATATCATAAATTTATCGTATTTTCAAAGTTAATTTAAATTCCATTAAAAATTAAATCAAAATTTCCAAAATAACTTACATTCAGATTTGCTAACTTCCATCGTTTATTTAACTTATAGATTTCCAGAAAATCAATAATACTTTACAAAAATTATATTTTTATTTAATTTTAAATCAAAATATTATAATAATTAAATTTCTAAAATATTTTAAAATTTTTAGAAAACATATTTTAACTATGGGCATGTATATAATTTTCTACGCTAGGTAAAGTGATACGGGTAATATATCATTTCAACCCGTAACTTACAAAGAAAAATCCGGGTTTTATCATTTCAAACCCGCGGTCCCAAGTAAATAAAATAAGTTGAAAATCATTCTGGCCTATCATTTCAGTCCATAACAATTTTTCCCTATTCTAAAGTCCGTTCGGGTATGTATCATTTCAACCCATAGTGATTCTAATCTAAAGGGAACTTGCAGTGTGATGAACAGATAAAGTAAACAAAATAGCATGAAATAACAGTAACATATAATATAATAGGTGTAATAACAGGTGTGAACATCATATGATAATAATATAAGCAGTTATAACATGATCATATAGTTCTACAGATTCACAGGGTGTCAATTTACTACTTATATAAGTACATAATGTCTGGTGAGAAGTACTCACATGTTCAAAGATGGAGATCGCTACCAAAGCACACATAACGACACTACGAAGGCATGACAACATGGATACAACAAGTGAGTGGAGAGCCAAAGCTAATAGCCTTGTTCAAACATTTACACAAAACAATAGAATAGATATAAGTTTTCGACACAAATTATCACTAAACAATGCTATAATTGGATGTACAAAACAAAGCCAAAGTGTTTGCACTTGCTTTCTACCTCTTACGCTTCAGCTATGATCTGAAATGGAACAGCTACAGCATGGTTTTAGATCAGGTTTGGGTTCCTAAAGGTCGGCCATAGCATGGGCAATGATGGAGCAAAGGTTTGTGACACATGAATTACAAGTCAATGCAACTACATGGTTTTCTAAGCAATAAAAAGGCTCGGACACAAGCTAGCATGGCCTGTCCAGGTCTGGGTGGGGTGGAGGATGACGTGGCAGAGGTGTCTCAGGTCAGCTAGGGTGGTGGTGGTGGTGTATGTGGCGGCCAAAGTGGAGTTTTTGAGGTGGTGGTGCTAAGGTAGGCTCGGCTAGGTGCATATATGTGGTGTATGCTCATATTTTAGTGGATCTAGCCAACACAAAGGCACGGCCATGGCTTGGAGGAAGATGGTGGCCTGATGTGGTGGTGGTGGAGGCGGCTATGGTGGTGGAGGAGCAAGGGCTGAGCTACGAAGGTGAAGGCAAGTGCAATAATCAAAGCAAAACAAGAAGAAATCAAGTAGAAAGTTCCCAAACCTCTTTGCTTCAGAAATGGTGGCCGTGTATTTTAGGTTGAGAAGCTTTTGGTAATTCGTGAAAATGTAGAAAAGAAGTCAGCTGAGGATAGTATAAGGAACAACCAAAATAATTGATGTATTGATTGAAAAAGAAACGGTGGAATTCAGAAAGGCAAAAGGCAATCAAAAAGTCGAAACCCTTTCATATTTCTTTATTTTATTTATGTAACTTTATATTTCTGGAAAAAATAATAATCCCAGATAAAATTTCGAAAATTTATCAAAATATAAAAATATATATAATATTTATTAATTATATAAAGTTAAATTAAGAAAAATAGTGAACTAGACTAGAAAATTTGAAATTAAATGAAATAAATTTTAGAAAATTCATATGAGCTTGTAATATATTTTTAAACATAAATAATAATATAAAATAAAAATACATTCACAAAATAAATATATAAAATTAAATTTAAATATAATTTTAATGTAGAAAATAGCAGAAAATAAGAAAACAACCTAAAAAAAAGAAACCAACACAGTAAACTTTGGAAAAATTATAACCTTACTTTAAAAAAAATGTTAAAATACAAAATATACTTAAAATAACCCATTAACACATAAGAAAAAAAATTAAATTTAAAGAAAATAGAAAGAGATTTAAAGAAATTTCTTAAAAATCCAAAATAGTGTCCAGAAATTACAAATAAATCACCATTGACTTTGGAAAATTGTATACTTCATTTTAAAATTATTATAATACAAAAGTATACATACAATAACATATTAAAATAAAATATGACAAATAAAATAAGATTTATATAATTTAAAATAGATAAAATTGTTAAATAAATCAAATTACACTCAAAATTGAAATGTACATAACTTTTACAGTTTAGCTCTGTTTTCAACGAAACAAAAAGCAGTGTTCAAGTTATTACATCTATTTTCATAATAAAAGATAAAATTTAAGATTTTAAATAATTTTAATTTGAAGTTTAAAAGTCACACTTTGACCAGAAATACACTTTTGAGTAAAATATTCAATTTATACTAATTTGAACTATAAATCACTTAATAATCATCATTTATATTTAAAATGAAATGTTTGAAATATAAAAAAGTTTTAAAATAATTTAAAAATAAAATAAAGTCAAATTTAAATTATATGCAAAAAATGTAGGGTTGTTACACTCTCCCTTACTCAAAACTTTTTCGCCCCGAAAAGGAATGAGGTACGGGAAAACATAGAAAAAGATAAAGTAAGATAAGATTGAGACAGGATGACAAGGAGATTGAAATTATACCTGATAACTGTTGTTATAGGTAAGTTTAACAAGGTGCAGATTTATCAAAGATTATGGAAAGATTTCTAAACAAAAAGATTATAGAAAGATGCCTATACGAGTCTATAGCAAGATAAGGATGATAAGGACAACCAAAAGATAGTTTGAAAAAAAATCAAAATAAGGAAATAAATTTGAAAGCATGGAAATTTCAACTTAAACAGAGAATAAATCTTTTACACAAGTTAAATAAATCTTAACTATCCCAAATTTCATTATCTTATTATCTAATCATTTTAAATTAACAATTTTTAAAACCATGGGTTTGAGAAATAATCATTTATTACACTCACAATGTACTTAATAAATTTTATTCTTCTTTATTCCTAATTAAAATTAAATTTATTCCTCTCAATATATTTATCACTTATGTTAAACATACTTACACTTATTATTACTGCTTTCTTTTATTCTTAGTTCTTTTAACATTATTTTATTGCAAGTTATTCAATTACCCTTTATTATATTTACCTCTGTTAATCGTTTTATAACTAAAATTTAAGTGTATAACATTTATTATAACCACTCAAATTTTATTTATAAATCTTTTTACATTGTATATTATCCAACTACATTTTTAACTTCTGAATTTAGGTAAGTTATATTTGAACGCAATTGTATTATACAAATAAACTTTCCAATTAAATCATTTCATGCTTGATATTCATCCAAAATTTTGATTTGATTTTTTTTTATAATTGGAATTATTCTTTAAAATAAAATTTAAGAACTAAATTTCCGATTACATTCAAACCATTTAGAGATAAGTAATAGTATATACATAATATGTCAAATCAAATTTCAATCATATATCTATATATATATATATATATATATATATTATAAATCAAGTTATATTTTAGAAATTTGATTCAAATCAATTTGATTTACCAAAATAAAGCTGTAGTAAGTCTACAGAGCGGTCTCTTCACTTCAAAACTCGAAAATGAACGTCGATGATGTCGCGATCATCACCGAAGTTATTTTCCAGCGACAAAGAGAAGAGCACTAATTTTAAACTTTAAAATTCTTTGGAAACTAATTTCTATTTGAAAATACTTTACATAATATATCCCTCATAAAACTTTTTAAACAAAAGGTTTGAAACCATCGGAAATTGAATCCTCAAATTTCTTGTTCTAAATTCATTTCAGTTCCCAAATCAAGTATTATCACTTCAAATAATCAATTTAGATCAGTTTATTAAGTTCCATAAATTTACTTATATATCAAAATTTATTTCATTAACCAAAATTTAAAATAATATTGTGTTAGTTTGTTCTGTCAGAGTGTTTTAGAAATCCTATCGATGGCGTTGATCAGACGAATCGATCGGAAACCCAAATCAACATCAACAACTCAAACAACACAATATATAAAACAAAACATAGATATACAAGTACAATTCAAAATGTTTGGACGAATAGATTGGAAACAAAAGACAAGATGATTAAATAACAAAACAGTGAGGTGGATAAGCTTAAATAAATCACGGGCAACATTTACCGGGTCAACCGTGGCTTAAAGAATAAGATCAATGTGGATTTTTCTAGGGTAAATATACATTCGATCCCAAGAGTTAAAGTTTGGAATAACAAAAGATATTAGCATCTAAACCAAGGATAGATATAAATCTCTGGTGAATCGATGCTAATTGTAAAGGAGTTTCCCCCTTTTCAATTCAATTTGAAATTGGCGTGACCGCCGACTTACTAGAAAGATCATTCGAATCGGAGTTATGGAATACTCCAGAGTCAAAAGAAGATGAATAGTGAGGGATACGAATGGATTTTGGAACCGTAAGGAACGTTCCAAAATTCAAAGGAATCGAGTCAAAAGGGAGAGATTCAAACTTGAATGAAAGTGATTCTGTAAATACATTCACTCCATATGCTGAGTTTTGCCTAGAGCTACCAAAGCTCTGATACCAACTGTTACAACCCGATATTGTGACGACCCGACTTTTTCTCCACAAAAAGTCGTATCATCCTTAAGAAAGAAAGGGATAGAAAAGAGAAAAGAAAGAAGAGAAATAAGAAACAACACTAGAATCTCAACAGCGGAACAAATAAATTATATGAATAACAAAGTATTACATAGTATACATCAAATATCAGAGTACACAGACATATACAACACATACTAGACTGTTATAACACCTGTCTAGTTATTACAACTCAAACACAATACAAAAACACTCAGAGATACCAACACAGCGGAAAACTATATAACTATACGCAGAAGCCTCATGCTCCATATGCTCCTCCATAATTCGTCATGTTAATCCTGAATCCTAACCTGAATTCCCTTGGCTACTCGTAAAAATTTGAGTACCCAAGAGTTATAGAAAAACAGAAATAACTCCGGGTCAGACATGGGTCTGGTGTGAGTAACAGGTTAAAGTTGCTTAACTTTGAAAAATCTTCGAAAAGAAAAGGTATCACGTAAGACTTCCCACACATAAACATGGAAAAGTTTTTACCTTACGCTAACCAAAACATTTGATAGGAAATCCGATGATATTATAATAGTGTCTAGGGTTTTCAGGTAAATAAGAAATAGCCGAAATTGTACATTCATTAAATTCCAGCTACTAGCCACAAAAGTGGGTAATACAATCAAAACCGTTGGCATTTATTGGATTTTGGATTCCATCAATGGCTGGGCTACTGGGGTACCGCCCGTCACAGTACGTGGCCTAGATCACCGTACCGAGGATTACTCCCAATCCCCTGCAACACAAAGCTGGACACGTTCCTTACTGAACAGTTCCAAACAAGACAACCCCGCAGTTGTGATCAGCAACCGCACCACTAAGCCGAAAATAAGGGACATCTAGACAGGGATAAATCTTGCTCTCAAGTGGGGGCTACCCACGAAGCTTTGCTACACCTCCCCTGTTTTAGCCATTCCCGGTTGATGACGCTTGAGGCTACGATTACCTTTATAGGACATCTCACTTAGAATGCTCATCGTGCACCTGACGATGTTCTGAAAGCATTCAATCCATACAAGTTCGTTCCGGGTTCGAACGAAACCGAAGGCATTATCTCGTTACACTCATTTTGGAATCACCCTCAGAGTTAACGACAATAACCCTTGCACTCTGAATCACCATCTCGAATCTATAAGTACTATTCCGTCAAACTCATTACGGAATCACCCACAGAGTTATACTGACGTATAGCCCTTACACCTCGAGTCTTCACTCGCTCCACTTGGATTAACGACCTAACGTTTAATTGGAATCGATGTGGTTTTCGGATGTCCAAATATGGAAACCCGATCCCGGTCTCATCGAAATCCAAAGCATGTCTTATTAAGGCCAAGTTGTTCTAAGTTTAAAACAATTCAATTCATTATCTAAATATACACAGATAGATAATTCACAACACAACAGATAATCAACTTTATCATTATCAACAGATAATTCATATCAAAATCAGATAATCCATATTATCATCCAAAAGCAACCAATGCATCCATATCACATACACTACTCATCTCATAATTGAGATTACAAACCATACTAGGCAACCAATACCATTCATCTAACATAAGCAATGATCCAATGATCACACTTTCTATAATTAATTTAAAATGAATTAAATTAATTACTCAATTTCTAATTAATTTAAAATGAATTAAATTAATTACTTCATCATTAAAATTCTGCTTAACTTAACCATCCATTGATTTCAAATCAATTTATAAATCACCATCTCAATATTTCAATTAATCATTACTGATTAACTATCCCTAATTACAATAAGTAATTAGCTTATAAGTTAATTACACAAGTTAACTACTTAAACCCTTTGCAAATAATTAACTTGTAATTACTAAATTAATTGATTAACTAAAATTAAGTACATTAATTATTTATTCATTATTAATTATACCTTAATTAATCAATTCCAAATTACATCATTAACTAATTAATTAATGATTCTAATTACATTTAATAAATTATAAATTAATTACATAAGTAATTAATCTGAAATTAATCCACATATAAATATTAATCACCCATGATTAATAACCATTCAGTAATTACTACTTTAATTACTCATCCCATAATTAATTATTCTTAATTAATTATCTAAATTAATCCCCTTGATTAATTTCAAAGTAATTTAAATCCAATTACTTCTATATCAAATATCTTTAATTACATCCTGTAATTATTAATTACTTCCTTAAGTAATTACAAATTCATAAATTACATAAGTAATTATCAATAATCCACAAATGTTTAAATTAGTTAAACTTAATTAATCTAAACTAATCACATTAATCAAATTAATTACACTAAGTAATTAATTCTTTAATTACTTTCATTAAGTAATTAAAACTTAAACAATTGATTATTATTAATTAATTAATCTAATTAATTATCAAAATTAATCACATTAATTAATTGTTAAAATAATCTTAAGTTAATGACTTCATTAATATCTATTAATTACTTAATTAAAAATTAACTTAAATTAATCATCATTAGTTATTAAGTAATTAATATTTAATTACTATTTAATTAATCTTTAATTATTAATTAACTAAGTGTTAATTAAAACCTTAATTATCATTAATCACTTGATTAATGAATTTTTATCATAAATTAAAGTTTAATTAATCACCCTTAATTATAGATTAATTAAATAATTAATCTCAAATTAAATTAATTAACTTAAAAATTATTAATTACTTAATTAATCATCCACATTATTAATTAATTAAATAATTAATATTCATCTTAATTACCTTAATTATTAAATGATTCCAATCATTAAACTTTTATTTATCTTTCAAATAAACATTTCTATTTAATCAAACATTTAAAAACAAAATGTTTTTAAAATTTACTTTAAATCCCATTTAACATTTCATTTTAAACTTAAGACTCAAATTTATTTTAAATAAGATTTTAAAACAATTCAAAACTTAATCTTATATGTTTAAAAGAAACATCTACTTTATTAATAAGTTTTAAAAGGAATTAAATTCAATCCAAATTTTAAATTCAAAACAATTTTTAAATTTCAAAATTTAAATACAACTTCCATACTCATTCACATGCAACTGATAACTCAAAGTCTAAGATCAATGAAGCATTGCAGTTTAAATTCAAGGCAGTTTTGATTTAGGGAAAACAGCTTGCATTTGATATTTAATGCTATAAATTGCTTTAACTTTGATTTTTAAAAGGAACTGTTTTTAAAAATAAAAGCTTACTCGCTGTTTTAAAATTGCAGAGCAATTCCTGTGAAACCTTTGAAACCTGCTTGCTTTAATTCCAGCTTTTTGAATGACTGAAATGCGGGT
Source organism: Allium cepa (assembly GCA_030765085.1). Taxonomy (NCBI): domain Eukaryota; kingdom Viridiplantae; phylum Streptophyta; class Magnoliopsida; order Asparagales; family Amaryllidaceae; genus Allium; species Allium cepa. The sequence continues at coordinate 947,115,492 of CM060934.1, read as the reverse complement.
TGCAGATGCAAATACAACTTGTATTTGTTCCCAGCTTTTACATGCAGTGGCTTCCATTTTGATGCTCCCAGATTTAAAAAAATGCAGGTGCTTGATTTATTTTCTAGATTTTAAAGAAAGATGAATGCAGGCTTGCATGTTTGTTTACAGGGATTGATATGCAATTTGAAAGTGAGGAGTTTGATTTTTAAAATCTGAAATGTTACAGATTTTACTTTCATTTTATTAAAGGAGGAAAAATGTTTCTTTCTTAAGAATTGAAAAAAAAAATGAGAAAGAATAAAGGAATGAATATATGCAATGTTTTATAATCTAAATTATGATTTAAAATTTAAAAAAAAATTGATTCAATGACACTTGTAAAAGAAATGGACGCATGTTAACTACCTATCTTAAATACTTAACACATGTCTTTGTAAATGTTTTGTTATTTTATTAAGTGTTAATAAATGTTTTTTGTTATTTAAATTAAGTGTTAAAGAAAATTTAACTTAATGAATGCATGTTCATATTTTAAATTGTATTTTAAATTTCAAATTAAATTTACAAATCAAAATTATCAATCAATATTTTTAAAAAGAATAACACAAACATTTTATAACTTATTTTAAATATTCAAACTTAAGTAAAATGAATTTTTAAACCAATAAAATATTTATCTTACATATTTAAAATCATATAGTATTTTACTAAATATTTTTGAAAAGCTTAAATTAAAAATAAATCACAATTTCTATTTTTAAAACATTAAAATTATGCTATACTAATTTATTTAAAAACAACTTATCTATTTATAATATATACAAATACATATACATTATTAAATAGAGAATAGATTCATTAGTTTATTAAAAATAAATTCACAAATTAAATATTTAAATAAAGAAAATTATTAAATCAAATCAAATTTATTAACAAAAATTATCAATTCAATTTAAATTTAAACTCAGATTATTAAATTTAAATCGTCCAAAATTCCAAGATATTACAGATATTTTCAACCATTCGCATCCATTATAAGTGTATAGGTAGACACTCATGCCGGAATTGAATTGCTCAAAATACCGCGTTGTAAATAAAAATTTGGCAAATCTCAGAACATACAGTAAATAAAAATCACAGATCACAGACACGGAGTAATAATAATGCAGCGGAAGTAAAAGAAATAGTAGTTCATGAGGCTACTATATAAAAATATCAGAGTTACATAAAATACAACAGAAGAAATAAAGTACAAAGGAAGTCTCACTACATAGAAGTCTATTAATACAAGAGCTGAAAGGAACAACAGACTGAAAAGATAAAACTTGACAAGTAGATAATCTCCAGCGATTCCAATCTCCAGAAAGTGGAAATCCAAATCTGTGAATGACTCAGGCTGACCCGAGCGTAAATAAAAATACAAACACTCGAGTCAGGACATACATACTTATACAATGTAAACCAACTCAAGTGAACTGTAGTAAAGGTACAAGTAACTTAGAAGATGCTTGGGACCGTCCATCCTTTAAGGATCCGTTAAACTATTTACTATGTAGTAATATACGCTATATACAGTAGTGTCTAATCAGTAAAGTATAATCATATAGAAAATAGCGTTAAGGGGATGAAGAACCTTAACGCGGTCGGATCTTTAAAACCAAAATCGTAGTGGGCTCGATATAAGGATATGACACGGCACGCGAGGCAATGCCAGGGTGGATACACCGTTTGCACTCCCGGACCGGTGGTGACGGCAAACCAGCAGCTTCTGCCCACCTCGAGACATACCCCCGAATCAAAGTGGCGCCACATATCGAATCACAAAAGTAATAGAATGGTTTCCGAAGAAGCATGCTCGATGAAAGGGTGCGACCCTTTGTGTAGCCCGGTATAGCTCCTGTTTTAGTCATTTATGCCAACTCACAGGAGTTGGGTCCACGTAATATACCTCGAGAACGTCACCACCATCCTACTTCATTCTAGAATCTCCACCGCGTACACAGTTGTTAAAGTGGTTTTCGGTATTGGCCGGCTATAAGACAATATCCGATCCCGTTCTCTTTAACAACCAATCGTTATTATAACCCGTAGTTATAACTTTAAAACAATATTTTATACTTTAAAATAAAATATCATTTCAACCCAAATCTTTATCAAAATAAAGATTAAATCATTTCCAAACCATTTCAATATATCATCATACCATATCTTTCAATTCAAATATTTATCAAAATAAATATCAAGTCATTTCTAACCATTTCAATATATTAAATTATCATATCCTTTCAAAACTTCCTTTCAAATCATTTTAATATATCAAAATATCATAACCTTTCAAAGCTTCATTTCCAAAATATCATATCTTTCAGAACTTTTCAAATCATTTAATATCAAAATATCATATCTTTCAAAACTTCGTTTCAAATCATTTTTATATATATAAATATCATATCTTTTCAAAACCACATTTTAAATCATTTTAATATATCAAAATAGCTATATTTTTCAAAAACCGCATTTCAAATCATTTTAATATATCAAAATAGCTATATTTTTCAAAAACAACATTTCAAATCATTTTAGTATATCAAAATATCATATCTTTTCGAAACCACATTTCAATCATTTTAATATATCAAAATATCATATCTTTTCAAAACCACATTTCAATCATTTTAATATATCAAATAGTTACATTTCAAAACAAATTACTTCATTTTAAGTCATAAAAATGAAGTTATTACATTTAATAATTAAATTATTAAATTCCAAAAATTTCAACTTTTTAATGTTCATTTATGCACTTAAATTTATTAAAACAATGAAAATTCATGTTTCACAGCATTTGGAAAATGCTACAGAAAGTTACATTCAAAACAATTCAATTCAACAAAAGACAGCATTTAAAATGCTGTTAATTAGCTTCAAATATCCAATAGAATTTCACAAACACTTATATTTTTATTTAAATCATTTTTTTTACTTATAAAATCATACATTTTCCCATTTATAAGCATCATTTAATTTTTATTAAATTCATGATGTTATAAAGTTAAGTTTTCTTTCAAAAATCAATATTTATTAATAATTCACTTATTAAATTTCAACATTCAAATTTTAAATTCATTACATTAAATTTCAACTTAACACTTAAGTTTAAAATTTAAAATATAACATAATTCCATTTTATTTAACTTAACTTAAAATTTCACTTTTAAACCAAATTCATAAATTCCAATTTAAGTTATATTTCCAAATTCAACTCAATATTCACTCATTAACATTTAACTTTATTCAAAAATCATTAATATGTTATACAAATCATTTTAAATTAATTTAAAATTCAAAATATCATAAATTTATCGTATTTTCAAAGTTAATTTAAATTCCATTAAAAATTAAATCAAAATTTCCAAAATAACTTACATTCAGATTTTCTAACTTTTCCATCGTTTATTTAACTTATAGATTTCCAGAAAATCAATTATACTTTACAAAAATTATATTTTTATTTAATTTTAAATCAAAATATTATAATAATTAAATTTCTAAAATATTTTAAAATTTTTAGAAAACATATTTTAACTACGGGCCTGTATATAATTTTCTACGCTAGGTAAAGTGATACGGGTAATATATCATTTCAACCCGTAACTTACAAAGAAAAATCTGGGTTTTATCATTTCAAACCTACAGTCCCAAGTAAATAAAATAAGTTGAAAATCGTTCAGGCCTATCATTTCAGCCCATAACAATTTTTCTCTATTCTAAAGTCTGTTCGGGTATGTATCATTTCAACTCATAGTGATTCTAATCTAAAGGGAACTTGCAGTGTGATGAACAGATAAAGTAAACAGAATAGCACGAAATAACAGTAACATATAATATAATAGGTGTAATAACAGGTGTGAACATCATATGATAATAATATAAGCAGTTATAACATGATTATGTAGTTCTACAGATTCACGGGGTGTCAATTTACTACTTATATAAGTACATAATGTCTGGTGAGAAGTACTCACATGTTCAAAGATGGAGATCGCTGCCAAAGCACACATAACGACACTACGAAGGCACGACAACACGGATACAATAAGAAAGTGGAGAGCCAAAGCTAATAGCCTTGTTCAAACATTTACACAAAACAATAGAATAGATATAAGTTTTCGACACAAATTATCACTAAATAATGCTAGAATTGGACGTACAAAACAAAGCCAAAGTGTTTGCACTTGCTTTCTACCTCTTACACTTCAGCTATGATCTAAAATGGCACGGCTACAGCATGGTTTTAGATCAGGTTTGGGTTCCTAAAGGCCGGCCATAGCATGGGCAATGATGGAGCAAAGGTTTGTGACACATGAATTACAAGTCAATGCAACTACATGGTTTTCTAAACAATAAAAAGGCTCGGCCACAAGCTAGCATGGCCTGTCCAGGTCTGGGTGGGTGGAGGATGACGTGGCAGAGGTGTCTCAGGTCAGCTAGGGTGGTGGTGGTGGTGTATGTGGCGGCCAAAGTGGAGTTTTTGAGGTGGTGGTGCTAAGGTAGGCTCGGCTAGGTGCATATATGTGGTGTATGCTCATATTTTAGTGGATCTAGTCAACACAAAGGCACGCCCATGGCTTGGCTGTGGGCTGGAGGAAGATGGTGGCCTGATGTGGTGGTGGTGGAGGAGCAAGGGCTGAGCTACGAAGGTGAAGGCAAGTGCAATAATCAAAGCAAAACAAGAAGAAATCAAGTAGAAACAAGAAGAAAGTTCCCAAACCTCTTTGCTTAAGAAATGGTGGCCGTGTATTTTAGGTTGAGAAGCTTTTGGTAATTCGTGAAAATGTAGAAAAGAAGTCAGCTGAAGATAGTATAAGGAACAGCCAAAATAATTGATGTATTGATTGAAAAAGAAACGGTAGAATTCAGAAAGGCAAAAGGCAATCCAAAAGTTAAATTAATTATATAACTTTATATTTCTGGAAAAAATAATAATTCCAGATAAAATTTCGAATATTTATTAATTATATAAAGTTAAATTAAGAAAAATAGCTAAAAATAGTGAACTAGACTAGAAAAACTGAAATTAAATGAAATAAATTTTAGAAAATTCATATGAGCTTGTAATATATTTTTAAACATAAATAATAATATAAAATAAAAGTACATTCACAAAATAAATATATAAAATTAAATTTAGATATAATTTTAATGCAGAAAATAGCAGAAAATAAGAAAACAGCCTAAAAAAAAAAGAAATCAACACAGTAAACTTTGAAGAAATTATAACCTCACTTCAAAAAAAATGTTAAAAGACAAAATATACTTAAAATAACCCATTAACACATAAGAAAAAAAAAATTAAATTTAAAGAAAATAGAAAAAGATTTAAAGAAATTTCTTAAAAATCCAAAACAGTGTCCAGAAATTACAAATAAATCACCATTGACTTTGGAAAATTGTTTACTTCATTTTAAAATTATTATAATACAAAAATATACATAAAATAACATATTAAAATAAAATATGACAAAGAAAATAAGATTTATATAATTTAAAATAGACAAAATTGTTAAATAAATCAAATTACACTCAAATTGAAATGTACATAACTTTTACAGTTTAACTCTATTTTCAACGAAACGAAAAGCAGTGTTCAAGTTATTACATCTATTTTCATAATAAAAGATAAAATTTAAGATTTTAAATAATTTAAATTTGAAGTTTAAAAGTCACAGTTTGAACTGTTTGACCAGAAATTCACTTTTGAGTAAAATATTCAATTTATACTAATTTGAACTATAAATCACTTAATAATCATCATTTATATTTAAAATGAAATGTTAATAAAAAATGTTTTAAAATAATTTAAAAATAAAATAAAGTCAAATTTAAATTATATGCAAAAAATGTAGGGTTGTTACAAACTGTCAAGTAAAAGGTGCGGTTGAGCCTTGAAATCAATGTGGTGTGATTGTAGCTTTGAAAATTAATTAGGTGATCTTGTAGCCTGGTTAAATCAAGAGAGTTTGCCCTAGAATCGAATACAGGAGGGTGCACCTCGTAGCCTTGAAACCGAGGGTGTAATCTGGGAGATTATTTTGATAAGAAATCCGTACGATTGTACGGGACTGGATGTAGAGTAACTCTGAACTAGTATAAAATCCTGGTGTGTTCTTTCCTTTACTGCTTTTATTTAGTATTTGCATCTGTGTCTGATTCTGTGATTATATCTGTGTCTGCGATTTGCATTTGTTGATGATTAAATTATATAAGTTTCAAAAAGATTTAGAAAATTCACAAAACACTATTCATCCCCTCTAGTGTTATTCCAGCCTTAAGATCCGTAATCTGCATCTCTCACAATATATATTTACATTTTAAAAGAACCAAATAATTAATTTATATGCACTTTAATAAATCTGAAAAATTGTTTCCCTCATATATATAATATAATCGAGGTAAAATTATTTCATTTACCCAATTTAGAAATAATACTATGTCGACTTGCCTCGTTTAGGTGTTTAGAAATCTCTATCGATAACATTGCGTCCCACATACCGACTAGAATTCACAAACAACTCAACGGATAAGTAAAAACAATATAAAACATTTTTATATTACTAACAAATACACACTTATATATATAATACACTCAAACTCAATCTAGGTTACTATTGTCCCTATCTATACTGAGTACACGTCAAAGCCTAGGAATATACTAAATCTAAGCTCCGTTACCAAATGTGACGAACCACAAATCCGATACCCTTTGAATCGACAATAAACCACACATGTCCGACCCAAAAAGCACAGGCTGACGGAAAGTCAAGAGAAAGAAAAGAAGAGAGAAGAAGAGAAGAGAAGAGAGAACCAAACAGAACAATACAGAATCTCACATCGCAGCGGAATAACATATAATATCATATCAATGATCTTTACAAAACAGAAACTATATGTACATACATCAATCAGGGTTAAATAATCAATCATCAATCATCAGCCTGGATAGTTACAATAACATGTCCTCACAATTGCCGATAATATACAACAATAATGCGCAAAGCGGATAATCAAAACTGATAGGTGCATACGAAATAAAGATCTCCAGCTCGCCTACTAAAGCTCCAAAAGCACCAAGACTGAACCTGTAAATATTCTCGGTCTGACCCGAGCGTTGAAAAGGAAGAACGTCCGGATCAGTCTGGTAAACCAGTGTGAGAAACACACTCAACTGAATTTACTAAATTACCAAACTGTTTCTTTCAAAACAAAAGTGTCACGTAAGACACGCCCACACATAAACACGGACATGTTTTTATCTTACAATAACCAAAACATTTCATATAAAATCATCTAATATATTATAATAGTTTCTATTATACAAATAATATTAATTATAGCCGAAATGGTTACCCATATAGCATTTCGGGGCTATTCATTACGCCATTACAAACAAAACCGCAAGCTCGTGGTGGAACTTGGATTTCCATACAAATGACCAGATGAAGGGACTACCTTTCAACAGTACATCTATAGAGGAATGTGCCGAGGACCATCATAAAGAATGCTCTACTAACACAAGACCGACCTACCTCTATAACTAGATAGTACCGAATATACCATTCTCCAGTCGTTACCGACCTATTCTAAGGGTCCTCATAGCATACAAACCACAATAATTTACATCCTGAACATCATAGTGGGAATAAATATATCCAAAAGAGGATGATCATATCCTGATGGGAGCGACCCACTTAGCCCTGCTGCATCTAACCCTGTTTTGGTCATTTCTGTTTGATGAGGCCCGAGGTAATGATTACCTTTCACAAATCACATATCACATCCTTTGAATGCCACATGGCCATTTCCGTTGACTACTAATTGCCTTCCACAAAAATACAACCCTTGAGCTCATATGTCTCAAAGAGGGTGTTAAGCTAAGAGAAGTTATCTTCTCCGCCATCACTGATGTACGATTGTAAAAACCAATGTACGTGATCTTTAGAAATGCAATGTCAGACAAACATCCATACAAGTTGTCCAGGAACAGGACAAACCGAAGGTACTTTCCTACCATATCCTGTCGGGAAATGTCTAGGATTAGTAGCGAATAGTTCTTGCATTGGATATTTCATAACGAAGAGACTGCTGCTACTGGATGTATATTGGGATTTTGACCCCAAATGATCAACAAGCAATCCTCCACTATGAAAATCTTGAATATCAACATCATCACAACCAACCTACACAATCGTCGCATAAATGTTGGTCCGAAGTGGTTTTTAGATAAATCTGATCCGGTCTCTTCGCATCAACAACGCAAAAGCGTTTCTCAACCTCACACAGAAACTAAGTCTCATAGACTTATCACGTCTCCAACTTTCAACTTGATATCCTTCGGCCAAGAAGGAAGCTCGATAGATTGGAGTAATACTCCGCACTACACGAATCAACATCCTTAACACAAACGATAATCAAGCCTACACAGATGGTTGTACTAAGTGTACAACTAAATAGTTCCCACATCAAGCCCGGGAGCTAAAATGGCCAAATTTGATAGTCGGTTATTTAACTATCAAAGCTAACAAACAAATGTCTAGCACCATAAACAATCATTAGGCCGTTTTAATTAATCTTTTATTAATTAAATCACCTGCCAAATATTTAATTCAAATTATCTTTAAAAAGAATATTAGAAAACATTTCCATATACTTATTTAATAATAAGTAATTCACAAATAAATTTATTTTCAACACTTAGAAAATATTACATATACTTAAATCACGATTAAGTATATATTTTATTCTTTAAGGAAAACATTCTCTTAAAAATATTTATTTGGGTCAAAACGAATGTTGCGTAAAACATCGTTACGACAGCCCAAAATCACTAGTATAGAGATTTGAAAATTAGATAGATATATAAATCTCAAATACTATACAAAACATTTCCTTTTAAAAATCATTTACTATAATAACAGTGTTATAGTCCATCATTTCCTTACTTCTCGAAAACGCCTATTTCAACAATGAACGTTGAAATCTATGTATTCGATACTTAACACATTTTAAAACATCTTCAATAATTTAACTCCATTTAAAATATCACTTTCCAAAACATCTATTTAACTTAAAAGATTATTCACTATCCAAAATCGTGAATATGATTCATTTAACATATTCATTATTATTGCACATTTAATTTAAAGGATGATTTACCGTCCAAAATCGTGAATATATCTCCTTTACCAAATTCATTACTTTCACATATTTATTCAAGGATTATCCACTGTCCAAAATCATGAATAATATGCCTTTAATAAACTTCCATATTTAACTTATCAATTTCAATTGATTTCAGATTTATAAAACAATGTTTATAAATTCACATTCCTATTTTATAAAAAAATTCAATATACAAAATTCCTTTATTTATCAATTCTATTTATATCTTATTTACATGCCAAAATCCAATTTATAAGTTAATTCTGTTTGATGTGAATTTTTGTTTGATGATAACAAATATATATATATATATATATATATATATATATCAATAAGTGTTTGCAGATTGTACTATATACATATAAGAATAAATATTCATATTGAATATTAATACTATTGCACAGAATTTATATTGAATTCAATCAGTATTTTATTCAATATGATATTTTACAAAGTTTTCAGCTCTCTCTATATACATACACTAGTTTATACATTTCATTCACTACAATACACAACACTGTACATTTTTACAAAACATTTAATCTGCATCTATCTGCATTGTCCAACTCCAGTTCTTGTCCTGTCTTCTGTGTACCTATATAATTAGCAACTACAGCAGTAATCTGAAAATATACAAATTTGAATTTGCAAAAATATAAATTTGTTTGTGCCTCAGTTATTTGGGTCATTTGTCATCATTTACATTTGAATTCATCACACACAAAGTTGTGTACATAGATATATACACTTGTATTCCTATCAGGGACAGGTAATCATAAGTGGCTACAATACACACGTGTACATTCATACACGTGTGCACTGCCTCGCCAACTCGTGTGCGCAGCCAACAAGAGCAAGTGTGCAAGTGCAAATCACAAAGAACAATGACCAGAACAAGCAATGAACCAGACATGTCAAGTAATGGATGCAGACATAAACACCATCATGCATGCCATCAAGAATCAGCACACAATGACAAGTATGGCAGTGAAACTCAAGCAAGTGCACAAGCAACATCAAAATACAGACCAGAAGCTCAAGTACAAGGAACAACCAGGTGAAGATGCAAGAACAAAGAGTGTACACAAGTGAAGCAAAATGAAAACCATGCATCAGTGAAATCACAATGAAACTGCAGTGGTAACATATACAAAGCAGCGTGCAACTCGAGCTTCAGAAAGACCAAAGACATAAAGAACTTCAACCAAACAACATCAAGACATGTCAACAGCAATGAAAACAAAGTTAGACCAACAGCAACTGCATAGGAATGCAGTAGCAAACAGAAGGGATGATCAGACAAGTACAACAACTCCAGACCATGCTACAGAAACGATGCAGTGATACAAGACTCAAGTGAATGGAAAGACACACATGAACATGAAACCAAACAATATCAAGTTCAAATGACATCACAGCAATCATGACAACAGCTAGTTGGAACAAAGACCAAGCTACAAACAACAAGTGCAATAGCAGATACATGAATACCACTACAATGATCTCAATATAACAATGACAGAGTACATGCAAATGCATCAAAGCACAAATACATGGAAAAATGCATCAGTGAAGCTACTGAAGGCAACATGACCAAAATATGATAGTGCCAACATGAACAGAGACCAGAAGTGAAGATTGCAGCAACATTCAGTGGCATGCTACAGAATATACAATGAAGACAGTGGTTGATGTCGAGAAACAAGCAGAAAATGTAAAGTCGAAATCATGGAAGGATGCTAAAGTCAAGAAGGGAATTTGTGAATGCATATTGAAAAAAAATCAAAAACGTATCTTTGAAAAAGTCACGATGTAAAAGAGGAAAGTTCTCTGTCGTGTGAATCAAGGAAAATCGAACGTTACACAAATCAAGACCGTATGCATCAAGTAAGTGACTATATCAGGAAAGTGTAAATCAGGAAAGCATCAAATTGATACTGTTATCCCGCCTTTTGGCAAGGCCGAGATACCAAGGAACTGACTAGAAAGAAACAGGATCATACATCTTCAGCTTTGAATGATCGTTGGGCAACTACAGATATCGACGAATTTTATCCGAGTCCGGATCGGGCTACAATTGATAAGACACGTCAAGCAAAGCTGTAGAAACCAACGTTCCAAATTTCGAGGAAATCCGAGTTCGTATACTCAAGATGCCGCAAAAAGAAAATAAGGAAGGTAGGCCTTATTTCGAATCCATACGAGAGACCCAGGCTCGAATCGATCAGAGTTCGAATCCCTCAAGGCACGCATAGCTTCGAACCCAAGGGCGAGCCCTTGCCTCGAACCCATCTCACATATATACGTTGGAATCCATCTATGTATGTCTCAGTTCGACTCCATCCAAAGAATGTAGGTTCGAATCCATCGAAGGCACGCCTTGTTTCGAATCCATCAGAGTGTTCCTGTCTTCGAATCCATCAGAGTGCTCCTGTCTTCGAATCCATCAATCGAGAGTTCTTCGAATCCAACATACTGAAGCAACTTCGAATCGATCTGCAGTAGCTAACAACGATCGATCCGAACAAGTGCCAACATCATCGATTCGAAAGAAGATAACCCTCAAATCCAACACATCGAATCCATCAAGTTGTAGCAGCTAAAGCCAAGGACTCGACCCAATCGATTCGAAGAACATGGATTCGAAGCACGCATATCAACTAAAAATGCAATCTTGAATCGATCATAACTTGAGATCTACAAGTCCAAATGCTATGAAATTTTCACAGGAGCTTGCACGTACATAGAAGAATGTCCATGCCAAGTTTCATCACGATTGAACACTTTTTTTGATCGATTCGAACCAAGGGTCGAATCGATCCAAAAGTGGGCCCGGATCTCCAGAATTCGGCCATGTGGGCCCCCCACACGTGCCAGAAGTGGTCTTCCCGAATTTTAGGAGAAATATCAGCCTCCAGCACCTATAAATAGAGCCCCTGGTCATTCAGAAAGGGGATCAGAGAATTTCTAGAGAAAAAGCACGCCCGGACGCTGCCAGAATTGCTTCAGAGCACCACCGCTGCCTTTGACTTTGAATTTTTGCTTAAGAACTGCTGTACTTAGTCATATAAAAGTTGTATTCTCCGAATATCGAGCAATAAAATAACAAAACTTCATAGTGGACGTAGGCAAATCGCCGAACCACTCTAAATTGTTGTCTTCTGTGCAATTTACTTTCTGTTGCTTGGAGTTTTTGTTAGATAATCCTCATTTTAATTTGCTTTCTTCATTTATTATCTCTTCAAAAACTTCCAAAGAGTGTTGTGCCCAATTTTGACACAAACACTTTGGTGCTTTCACTGAGAAAAAACCCAGTTTTTTCTCCTGCTCCTTGGATCTATCTTCGATACCGGATTGCATAAATCTAAGAGAGAGATCCAGCCTCATATTCAAATTCCTTCCATTCTACTCAGATTTGTTAAAAGTCTAGGAAAGAATTCAACGTTTCAAAATGGTAAGTACAAGAACCACTTCTAACATTGGTGATCAGGAAGGCCGCGATAGGCAAAATCCCACACAGCTACAATCCACTAACCAAGATGTTGTTGGGCATACGGATCAGTCAGGTCCGGTCACAAGGCAAGAGTTCCAAGCGCTACTCCAAGAATTAAGCCAAAGCAGACAACAGCTAACTGAGCAATTGCGCACTAATGCTGAGTTGACCAACCAACTAAATCGCCAAAAGCGAAGAAGATCCAGAAGGGATCAAGCTCCTCGTTCTTCCACCGAAAGCTCTGCTTCCTCTGATTACAATGCCAGATTTATCCGTCCCAGGCTAGACGGAAATCATACGTAAGCCGCCGACTGTCAACAGGCGGTAACCGTTGGGCAAATAAGGGTTGGCCCATCTACCAGCTTCCATACTGGACCCTCCTCCCGAGGAGGCACTATTCCTCAATACACTGCAGACGATCGAGCTGCTACAGCCGCTGCAGTTGACATAGGAGTTGATGCTCGAGATCACTCCAATCAAAATTACCATCAGCAGGGACAGGCTCCAGAGCCATATGTCCCAGAAGACATTGAGCCAAGGAGGCGAGATGAGGATCGTCGACAGCGTCCGATCCCACCTCGCACTATGGAACCCGACCATACTTTGGCTCACCACCCACAGAATTTTCCAATACCAGACTTCTCAGCCATGGTACGACGAATGATTCGCGAGAGTCAAGGCCTAACAAATGACGATTGGGGAATCTCCCGGAGTCATACCCCATTTACTGATGACATATTGTATGCTGAACCTCCTCGGCGATTCAGAATGCCAACCCTTCCCATGTATGAAGGAAATTCCGACCCAAATCAACATGTTCTGAAATATGAATGGTCAATGACTGCTGCAAGAGCTGATGACGCAGCAAAGTGCCGCAGTTTTCCTATTTCCTTAGGGGGAATTGCGACAATGTGGTTCACCCGATTACCGCCACGATCTATTTCTTCGTTTGACCAGTTAGCTACTAAATTTGTTGAACAATTTCGCATGCGTATTGCCCGACCTAAAGATGTTAATACCCTATCAAGTGTCACTCAAGCTCCCGGAGAAACACTTAGACGATATTTGGAGAGATTCAATGCTGCATGCGTAGAGATCACCAACCCTAATGATAATTCCATTCTAATGGCCCTGACTAAAGGAATCGACCCTGATTCCGAATTTGGAAATTGGCTAGCCGGGAAACCTCCCGCATCGTTGGACCGTTTCTATTCCAAAGCTGCTTAATTCTTGAGGCGAGAAGATGCGAAACAGTCTAGGAAGCAGGACGATACAAGGCCCAGCAGTGAAGGGATTCAGAGTAATGTTGCGGTTAAACAATCCGGAGAAAATTCGGGAAAAGTCGAATTGAATATCCAAAATAAACAGGCCCAGCGATCAAGAAAAGGTGATAACCGAAGCAAGAAGCAAGATCAGAATCGTGGTCCGAGACGTAGGGCCGCAATGTTTGACAATTATACACCGCTTAACACGTCACTGGAAAACGTATACTTACAGACTTTTAATACTATGCAATACAAGAAGCCTGCTCTGAAGCCTTCATCGGAGAAGCAAATTCAGACAGGGAAGTTCTGTAGGTTTCATGAAAGTTATGGGCATAATACCAATGAGTGTAGACATTTGCAAGACCTCATTGAAAAGTTGATCAGAGAAAGAAAGTTGGACCAGTTTGTTCGGGCGCCGCAGTCTGGTGGAGCGGGCCCATCTAATCAAAATCGAACGCAGAATCAGGAAAGACAAGGTGAACCTGCTCGCACGGGCGGAAGGTTGGTTATCAATACAATAAGTGGTGGTCCTCATCCGGCAGACAGAAGTTGGAGAGAAATGGAGTCATATGCTAGCTCAATCAGGCATGTAGACTTTGAATGCTATAGCAACTCGGAAGACGGAACACCGGCTAAACAACAAAAGACAATGGCTGATGAAATCGTGTTTAGAAATCGAGATGCTGATAAAGTCGAAGCTCCCACAATTGACCCATTGGTTATATCCGCTCAAGTTGGTCCTGCTTGGATAAAGAGGATCTTGGTAGACAGCGGAAGTTCCGTAAATATATTATTTAAAAGAGCATATGATTTAATGAAAATGGAAGCTAAGGACTTAAAGCCTTGTCAATCACGAGTCCACGGCTTCAATGGGAGTGCAACAATACCAACTAGAATAGTTGAATTGCTAGTAGAGTTGGGAGCGGGAGAATGCCGAAGAGTTCGGATGTTGCAATTTGTTGTCTTAGATATTCCTTCCCCGTACAATGCTTTTTTGGGCCGACCGGCCCTTGCCGAATTTAGGGCTGCTATTGCCCCATGGTGTTTAACTCTGAAGTTCTCTACTGACCATGGAATAGGAGTTGTACAAGGAGATCAGGTTGCTGGAAGAGCCTGTTATGTTGCTGAGCTGCGGGAGGCGCACCGGAAAGAGAAAGGAAAAGGCGTAGAGGAATCTCTCTGCGTCCGTTTTACTGACGATTGACAATTAGCGCCTGGGCTCCAGCCTGGGCACCACGACCAATTCCAAAAGGATCTTGATCCAAGGGATAATGATAATAAAGAAGAATCTACGGAAAGTCAGGCTTCTCCGGCCGAGCTAACCATTGATGTCCCGATTGATGATGATCACGATGACTCGAGGATATTGAAGATTGGGTCTCAACTTGACCAAAAGACACAACAGGAATTGGTTGATTTTCTCCGGGCGAATCTTGACGTGTTCGCCTGGACACACTCTGATATGTGCGGAATCTCGCCTGACATCGCGAGCCACACCTTGAACATTGACCCGCGGTATATCCCGGTCAAGCAGAAAAGGCGTAGTATGGATCCAGAGAGATCTGCTGCCCTGAAAGAAGAGGTCGATAAGTTGAAATCAAATGGGTTCATTAGAGACGCTTTATACCCAGAATGGGTGTCCAATCCCGTACTTGTCCGGAAACCAAATGGAAAATGGAGAACGTGTATCGATTACTCTGACCTGAATAAAGCCTGCCCGAAAGACAGCTTTCCACTCCCCCGGATCGATCAACTGGTAGATTCAACTGCTGGACATGAATTGTTATCTTTCATGGATGCTTACTCAGGTTACAACCAGATACCCATGCATGTACCGGATCAAGAACACACAAGCTTCGTAACCGACTTGGGGTTGTACTGCTACAAAGTCATGCCTTTTGGATTAAAGAATGCTGGCGCGACCTATCAACGCTTAGTCAACCGAATGTTTGCCAATCAGATTGGAAAGACTATGGAGGTCTATGTAGATGACATGTTGGTGAAGTCATGGTACTCTGGTGATCATGTCAAGGACTTGGAGTCAATGTTCGACATCCTCCGGAAATACGGAATGAAGCTTAATCCACTCAAGTGTCATTTCGGAGTCGCATCCGGAAAATTTCTTGGGTTCATTGTCAATGCCCGAGGAATAGAGGCCAACCCCGAAAAGATCTAGGCAATCAGAAATCTCCAAACTCCGAAAACCATAAAGCAAGTTCAGAGTCTTAACGGGAAAGTGGCAGCACTGAGCAGGTTTATCTCAAAATCGACCGACAAATGCATTCCATTTTTCGATTTAATTCGAAAGGGGAAACGAAACTTCGAATGGACCGCAGAATGTGAGGGTGCATTTCAATCACTAATCCAACATCTTTCCGTACCACCAATCCTCTCAAAGCCTGTAGATCATGAACAGTTATATCTTTACCTGGCAGTATCAGAGAATGCAATCAGTGCTGCATTGGTTCGGGAGGAAGACCGAGTGCAAAAGCCGGTCTACTACGTGAGTAAACGATTGACCGGAGCCGAGAGAAATTATCCAAAGCTTGAAAAGTTGGCATATTGCCTAGTCATTGCCTCGAGGAAGCTCCGACCATATTTCCAGGCTCATCCTATTACTGTGTACACCGATCAGCCGTTACGACAGGTCCTTACGCGGCCTGAGACGTCTGGTAGGTTACTGAAGTGGAACATCGAACTGAGTCAATTCGACATCACTTATACTCCAAGGAGAGCCATTCACGGCCAAGTCCTAGCAGATTTTATAGCCGAATTCACTATTCCTGAAGACTTGCCCGAAACCAGCAAATCTCCCGAATACATCTGGAAGTTGTACACCGATGGTGCGTCAAACGATCGGTGCTCAGGAGGTGGGATAGTGCTTGAGACCCCCGAGGGACGATCCATATGTTATGCTTTAAAATTCGAGTTCCGCGCAACCAACAATGAAGCCGAGTACGAAGCTCTACTTACCGGACTAAAACTTGCCCGTGATCTGAAAATCATCGCTGTAGAGATATACCGTGATTCCCAATTGATAGTGTGTCAAGTTCGAGGTGAATATCAGGCCAAAGATCGAAGACTGGCCGCTTATCTAATTCAAGTTCTGGAGATACTTAATCAATTCGATTACTATGCCATTTTCTACATACCCCGAGAGCACAATCAGAAAGCTGATTCATTGGCAAAGTTAGCAAGTACGGGTGAGGCTCAACAGTTGGGGGTTGTTCCGGTTGAAACCCTATCATCTCCGAGCATTGATCGAAGGGAGACTGATTTCACATTTGAAGCTACCTCCATCAAGGAGTCGTGGATGACTCCTTATCAAGATTATATCGAATGCGGTGTATTGCTCGAGCGGCGAAGCGAGAAAAGACAAGTTCTACGAAAGGCCTCACGATTTGTTATTCAGAATGGAGTCATGTATCGGAGAGGATACTCTGTCCCTCTCCTCCGGTGTATCGCACACGATGAAATCAAACGAGTGTTACACGATGTACACGAAGGAGAATGTGGTGATCACACTGGGGGGCAAGCACTAGCAAAGAAGATACTTCGATATGGGTATTATTGGCCTACTGTTAATCGCGATGCTGCAGACTACGCTAGAAAATGTGAAAAATGCCAGAAACATGCTCGAATTCCAAGAGCCCCGCCTACTGAGATAACCCAAATGGTCAGTCCTTGGCCATTTGCGGTGTGGGGAATGGATATCATCGGCACATTGCCTCTGGCCAAAGGTGGCGCGAAGTACGCCATCGTCGCAGTTGATTATTTCACCAAATGGGCTGAAGCTGAACCCCTTGCGACAATTACAACAAAGAAAGTAATCAACTTTGTAGTGCGTAACGTCATCTGCCGTTTTGGTCTCCCACATACTATCATCACCGATAACGGAACTCAATTCGATAGTGCTGAATTCAAAAATTTCTGTCAACGATTTCACATCCATAAGAAATTCTCTGCAGTAGCGCACCCTCAAGCAAATGGTCAGGTTGAAGTTGTTAATAAAGTTATCAAGTCCATTCTAAAGAAGCGACTGGAAAAAGCTGGGCGCAAATGGGTCGACGAACTTCCTATGGCATTATGGGCCTATCGAACGACTCATAAAACTGCAACCGGTCATACCCCGTTTTCCTTATCTTATGGTTCTGAAGCCGTTATTCCGGTCGAAATGGAAGTGCATTCTCATCGTGTAACGTATTATGATCCGAAAACAAACGCCATATTACTTGCTGAATCTTTGGATTTACTCGATGAAAAGCGCGAAGAGGCTGATTTGAGGGCAGCCGCATATCGTAATCAAGTCGCCCGACTGTACAACGCCAAGGTCCGTCCGCGAACCTTCAAACTCGGCGATCTCGTACTCAAAAGAGTTTATCCGGTCCCTTCACACATGAAGCCAAATTGGGAAGGGCCGTATGTGATTTCACAAAAGCTCGGAGATGGCACGTTCAAATTATCAACAGTTGACGGTCTTACCTTGCCGAGAGCTTGGAATAGCGAAAGTCTTCGTCGCTACTACATATGAAAGATTTTACTCATTTACTTTCTGTCAATTTATTTCTTTGCATTTTATTCTAGCATTTTGAGACTTAAATTTGTAATAAAGCAACTGACTTTGCCATATTTTCTCGTTTCAGCAATAAAATGCCATCTCTTCGAGCCAGAGCTGTGATTTACTAAATATGACGCACTATATTACAATGCACGAAGAGCTAAGTCCCATCACGCGGTGGGACTTATTTAAATAGGGAGTGATTGTGATGCGACCGGTCACTCACTAAGTGAAACCCGAGCTCGGGGGCGGAACACTACATCAGCATTCACGGGGATTGATACACGACAATCCCTCCGCCAACTCCAAATTCCCAGAATGTGAATTGGAACATAAACTTCAACTCTCGGTTCCCGGAGCGCGAACCGGAGTACAAAACCACCGCTCCCAGAGTGTGAGCCGACTCCAAAATTCCCAGAGTGTGAATTGGAGTATAAACTTCAACTCTCGGTTCCCGGAGCGCGAACCGGAGTACAAATCCACCGCCCCTAGAGTGTGAGCCGACTCCAAAATTCCCAGAGTGTGAATTGGAGTATAAACTTCAACTCTCGGTTCCCGGAGCGCGAACCGGAGTACAAATCCACCGCTCCCAAAGTGTGAGCCGACTCCAACTTTCCAGAGCGCGAATTGGAGTATAAATATTAAACAATTCGTTTCCAGAGTGCGAATGGACTCGAACTTCCCAGAGCACGAATTGGAGTATAAACATTAAACAATTCGTTCCCAGAGTGCGAACGGACTCCAACTTCCCAGAGCGCGAATTGGAGTATAAACATTAAATAAGTCATTTTCAAAGCGCGAACAGACCCCAACTTCTCAGGGCGCGAGTTGGAATGTGAACGTCATTTCCAAGTTCCCGGAGTACAGACCGTGTTACAAGCGTCGATAACCCTCGAGTTCCCGGAGTGCGAACCGGATTATCGATCTCAAATTGTCTTAAGTCCCCAGAATGTGGACATGTGTTTAAAGTTTGCAATAAACGCTCTCAACCACAAAAATGCAAATGTTGTTCCCCGAGGCTAGGGGGCGAAAAAGCTAAGTGTTAATCACTGACCAAAGTGATACAATGTCCGAAGTTCGGTTATTCATCGATCACAACTCGCGACCAAGATTCTCAAACTTGGCGAATAAAAACAAACTCTACTTGACGGTGAAAACGCCACAAGTACACCGAACTGTTAACTACAGATTATGTTAAGTCCCCGAAGTGTGGACATGTATACAAGGCTTATAGCATATGTGGGCATAAGCTAATCAATGCAATACTTAAGCAAATAAGAAAAGAGCTGTTTTCTATTTTATTAACAAACGAAAAAAGAGTTTGATTACATGATAAAACCAAAAACAACTCATAAAGTGGGTGCCGAATCCACACTCATACACGGCCTACAAAAAGAGAAGTAAAAAGAAGTTCCACTTCGCAACTGCATGACAAGACAAGAAGTTCATTCCTTCTTCTTCCGATGTCTCTTCTTTGGAGTTGAGTCGCTAGACCCGCTACCCCGGTTTCTTACGAGATTTCTTGTCCTTCTTTGGAGCATCCTCAGGGTCTGGCATGATATCTACGTCTTCCTCAGAGCTAGAAGGGACAGAGATCCTTTTTAGAGGGCGAACCGAAGGCGGAGGAGCCGTAGCAGGTGGCGAAGCTCCGACGCTAGAAGTTATAACAGTGCTGGTGAGAGAAGTAACGATTGAAGGAGTTAAGCTTGGTGGAGCAACATCGCCTCCAGAACCACCAACTGCCATCACCGTAGCCATTTCGGCGCTTATCTCAGCAAGAATTTCTTCTTCTCGGGTAGATCGAGCAGCGCTGGAAACACTGGCGGTCGGCATAAATGAGCTAAAAGATGAGGCAACTACACCCATTGTAAAGGAAGGATCAGGAAAAGGTTCACAAGGTTGCTTGAGAAGCTCCTCAATCATCTGAACATCAAACGACATCGAGCTCCCTTCTCCCATCTCGCTGGTAAAAACAGTGGTCGTGATGGCCTCAGTAACAACGGCTCCTAGCATTGGCTGCGAAACTTGTGGTATTGGAAGTGCTGGCGCATCGCTTTCAGTCACTGATTAAACCGAAAAGAAGATGATTAGTCAAACGATCGGCTACAAGTTCAAAATTCCAGAAACACTTAAGCAACATTTATAATACCTTCTTTGCTGCGGCTCGGTGATAGAACAGGTTCAGAAACGGTAGATGTACCGAGAGACTGTTCCGTTCGATCCGAGTTATAAACAGGGATAACCCGTGGACCAGCTATAGTGACGACTCCAGATGAGGTTGGGGCATCAACTGGAACATTCTCACTGTAATGTGCGGCTCCAGAACCTTCACCAGTCTCTACATGATGAAACCCAAGTCTCTCCCTCTCAGCGGAGATCATCGCATCATGGAGGAGTTTTCTTTCCTCTTCACTCAACAAGCGAGATTCAAGTTCAAATTCGTCTACGGCGCCTTCAGGGAGAGATGCTCTTTTATTCGCCACCAATTTTTTCCAAGCACTGAGCAGAAGCATAGAATAATCTCCGAGCCACGAGAGATTCCTGTGCTCAAGTACATTAGCATTATAAGTGTCGAGAAGATCGTCAAACTCAGCTTCTACTCTGAATATCTCCGCTTGAACTCTCCCTTCTACCTCTGCTTCCACCGCTTCAACCTTAGCAACCGCTGCGTCTCGCTCAGCTCGGAGAGACACAGCTTGCTCGCACGCTTCCTGTGCGGCCGCATTAGCGTCATTTTTTCCTTGTTTAAACTGGCGAATTTGGATTTTAACTCCTCAAGTTCCCTGACCGCCGCATCTCGCTCGGCCTCAACGTTTTTGTACCGATGGCTTAAATCCTCAACTAAAGTACAATGCGCTTGTTGCATTTTCGCCATCTCAGCTAGTGTCTCATCGACCTTCTGTAGCGACTCCAGTTCAGCCTTGCGAGAAGATTTCGTTTCAGATTGAAGTACGTCAACAATACGGTTCTTCTGAGCCAAGTCTGCTTCCAAGTTCTCAATAACTTTGGCTCGTTCGAAGGCTACTTTCGAGGCTTTAACAGCCGCCCTGTACCATTCTTTATACTGAGCATAAAAATCCCGGGTATAGCTGAGGGCGGTGTGCACGGCCTCTTCGGGAATTCTCTTAAGGTTGGGTGGAAAGATATAGGCGTCAAAGCATATTTCTGGAAAGTCTTTTTTCAACTGAGCAATTCTAATAGCCCCTTCACCAGACGGTTCAAGAGGTGCCTCCTCCACGGTTACGGTCGTGGCCGTATCGGTCCTTGAACGATGTGGACCAGGTTTAGAAATTTGTTGAGATGGTTGTTGCCGCGAAGTTTCGATTGCAGGTGCTTGGCCCCTGGATGACGGAGGAGAACAAGAGGGTGAACGATACCTTCGGTCCCTATCAGAATGCTCCTGGCTAGAATAGTGTCGGGAATGGTCCCTATCACGATGCTCCTGCTCATAATACCTCCGCTCACGATCTCGGTCAGAATCCCTGCGGCGAGACTCATAATAGGATGAAGAATGGTATACTCGCCGAAGTTTATCAAGTGTAGAAGGACGATTCGACATGGCACCTGTAAAAAAGGAACAATTCGATTAAGTACCAAGAAAAAACACTGCAATGCGTGTGGAAGTCGTGAAGTGTTGTGAAAAGTGTATAAATGCGCAAACCCCCCGACCAACCAGAAGCGTCAATTACACTAACGGGTAAAGATTCACTTATATCAAGCGCTCCCCGGAGCTCTTCCAACCCGGACCCGTGGTGGAGAGATACGTAGTCCGGAATGGGAATATCGTCCAACCCTGTGAAAAGGTCTCCGGACTGACAAGGAGAGGCACTGGAAACAGTAACCCCAGGTTGGGAACGGGTTACGACTACAGACTTCCATCTCTTAAACTTAGGTACAGCAGCCTTGCCTTTCTGACCCTCTTCTATTCGGGAAAGGTCGGCTACTATATCAGTGTCTGTGGGCGTTCTTTCATCATCGCTCATTTCTCTTATTACAACGCCAGGTTTTCTCTTTGCCACTTTCTTCTTCTTCCTCGAGGCCGATTTCGCCAAACCTTCAATCACAATACTCTGGCCCATCTCAATCAAACCCAATGTCCTTAAGTTATCATCAGTCAATAGCAAATCTATGTGCCTTAAGTCATGGGGAACCCTTTGCAAGCTTTGAACGACACCCCTATAATGCCCACCAGTAGGTCTCGAAATGATGGCTGCAAGAGTGGCAGAGTATTAGTGTAAAGTATTAAAAGTGACCACTCAATAACGAATTATGATGCTTACGTCTGGATAACCATCTCCTGGCAAACCCTAGGGGGCATCGAACAAAAAACCACTCGTTCTTGAAATAACTAAGCCTGGTCCAGGCCCCAGTCACGACCTGACAGTTCCTGACCGCCTCCAGAAAAGTGAAAGACGGGCTATCACCCCTACTCTTAAAGTTGAAGATGTGCCTGATCTCGTTAGGTCTTGGCGGGCGAAAAAGGCAATCCATAAATATGACGAAGACACTGTTTAGTAGTGCATGCCCGTTGGGATGAAGCTGTGAAGGAGCGATTCCTAATACGACAGCATCTCTCTGATATATTGGTTAAAAGGAGGAAGAGATCCAGCCGCACAGGCATGGCGGTAGAAGGCAGTATATCCTTCAGGAGGGTTGTGTGGTCTATCACTAGCACTAGGTAATAAAACATCGTCCAGAGATATGTTGTGTTTCGAACATATCTGGCCCAACAGAGACTCTGAGATATTGGATTGAACAGAATCAACCGGATCTTCGATAAATATGGCCTCCGGCAATTCATCCGGGGCCGGATCTACGACTTCAGGAGGGATGTCCGGAATCTCAAGCGCTGGAAGGGGCGAGCTTTGTGCTTCTTGTTGTTGAGAACTCGAAGACTCCATAATTAACTAACTCACCAGAAAGCGGCGTTAAAAACGTAAAAAACCCATGCATTCCCGTGGTGCAAAGTGTATGAGTATGTTGTGCAATGCAAGTGCTAAGCAAAAAATTTAAGCAGATTTTACAAGATGAAACGAGGTGTCCGAACTACGAAACTTTGGAATTTGAGAATGAAAACGACCGTCATCGTTGACCGTCACTTTCACGCCTCCCAGAAGCTATTGGCCAATTCAAGTAATAAATTCGTTATATTTTGTTTAAGTCATGGTGCCATCAACGAGCTTCAACGGAGAGGTCAAGTTAGATTCGATTATGCAAGGCTGAAGCTCGTCGGGGTCAAGTATGCTAAAGTTCATTAAGCTCGACAAAAAGTACAAACTTGAAATTGGTCATAGCTCAGAAGTTGCAGCCAATCGTAGAATCAGAAGTTTCAGATGTTCGAACGTTCGAATCGATCGACTCGAATCGATACGAGTCGAATCGAAGACGTTCGAATCCATGCGCCTCGAATCCAAGAAGGTCGACTCGATGCAGCTTTAGGGTGGAGAAGTACTTCGAATCCATGAGCTATGCATAACTTCGAATCGATCCACACTGAGCACCTTCGAATCGATCAGGGTATTATCACCTCGAATCGATCGGCACGGTCCTTCGAGTCCATCGGTTCGAAATCTCGCAATCTTGACCGATTCGAACTACCTATTCCTACATCGATTCGAAGTCTCGCCTTCTTGATCGGTTCGAACTACTTATGCCCTAATCGATGCGAAGCAAGGAAGGAAGATGACATCCAACATTGCCTACACTTCTCCCTGATAACACTCAGAATCAATACGACTTGAATGGTTTCGATCCCCAGATCCATCGAGTCAACCCATTTCAGATCTCGCTATCACTTATGGTTTTCGAAAGAAAAGATTGAAATCGATGTCAAATTTTCAGTTTTCATCGTTCTATACTCGGATCGATCCCTTGACTTACCTGATTGGATTCGATTACAGGTAAAAAACTTGGAAGAATTGGATCGATTCGTGCAGAATGCAGTTGTATCTGGCGTTGGAGGATCGATTCGGAGATATAACCACAGTAAAAAGTGAAAAGTAAGAAGTTAAAAATGAAGACGGCCTTGGATATTTATATGGGTTCCACAGAAAATGCGTGGCTCTTCGACTCCCGGTTGTGTTTACTCCCTACCGCCGGTCACTAGCCAAACCCCATCGATTCGAACAAACGCTCGATAACCCATTGCACTCGAATCCATCACAGTGTAAAGTCGTGATTTCGAATCCATCACGTGGCCAAATCCATACTCCACTTCGAACCCATTACCTTCCAATCTTTTACACAATCGAATCCATCCCAGTTTAATCGATGCGAGGCACCATCGATTCGATGAAACACTGAGCAAAGGTAAGACCATTGATTTGAAAATACATGACTTCGAATCCATCAGGACAGCATCGATTCGAAGCACCTGAATGAGGACTGAGTTGAAAAATCCTATCGATTCGAACAACCTATTCCATAACCATCAATTCGAAACCCTATCGGTTCGAACAAGCATGCTTCGAATCCATTTAGCACCGTCGACGAGAATGAATACAACACTTCGATATGAAAAATTAACTGGTCTACCTTTTACACCGATTCAGGAGAGGATCGATACAAAAGGATGATCATAGATGGCTATAACAACAATACGTTAACCCTAATCCCAAATCGGTTCAGGAGAGGGCCGATGCAGAATTCAATAACAAACCAAACTGGCAACAACTTGCAATCACGCAGAGTTAACCAAGGTCAAGGCGATACACGTATACGCATATGTTTGACTAATATTTGATCTTTATCATTCACAGGGATTGGATATCCATCTTGTCATGGTCTCAACGACGAACAACCGATCACAATCATACGACAGTTGATAACAGCAATAAAGAATACAGCTTTCAGCAGAGCATGTCCTAATTGTCCGGCGTTAGATTTTAGCTTTTCAAAGCACGTCATGTTTACACAAGACGTACTTTGGGGGGCCAATGTTATCCCGCCTTTTGGCAAGGCCGAGATACCAAGGAACTGACTAGAAAGAAACAGGATCATACATCTTCAGCTTTGAATGATCGTTGGGCAACTATAGATATCGACGAATTTTATCCAAGTCCGGATCGGGCTACAATTGATAAGACACGTCAAGCAAAGCTGTAGAAACCAACGTTCCAAATTTCGGGGAAATCCGAGTTCGTATACTCAAGATGCCGCAAAAAGAAAATAAGGAAGGTAGGCCTTATTTCGAATCCATACGAGAGACCCAGGCTCGAATCGATCAGAGTTCGAATCCCTCAAGGCACGCATAGCTTCGAACCCAGGGGCGAGCCCTTGCCTCGAACCCATCTCACATATATACGTTCGAATCCATCTATGTATGTCTCAGTTCGACTCCATCCAAAGAATGTAGGTTCGAATCCATCGAAGGCACGCCTTGTTTCGAATCCATCAGAGTGTTCCTGTCTTCGAATCCATCAGAGTGCTCCTGTCTTCGAATCCATCAAGCGAGAGTTCTTCGAATCCAACATACTGAAGCAACTTCGAATCGATCTGCAGTAGCTAACAACGATCGATCCGAACAAGTGCCAACATCATCGATTCGAAAGAAGATAACCCTCGAATCCAACACATCGAATCCATCAAGTTGTAGCAGCTGAAGCCAAGGACTCGACCCTATAGATTCGAAGAACATGGATTCGAAGCACGCATATCAACTAAAAATGCAATCTTGAATCGATCATAACTTGAGATCTACAAGTCCAAATGCTATGAAATTTTCACAGGAGCTTGCACGTATATAGAAGAATGTCCATGCCAAGTTTCATCACGATTGGACACTTTTTTTGATCGATTCGAACCAAGGGTCGAATCGATCCAAAAGTGGGCCCGGATCTCCAGAATTCGGCCATGTGGGCCCCCCACACGTGCCAGAAGTGGTCTTCCCGAATTTTAGGAGAAATATCAGCCTCCAACACCTATAAATAGAGCCCCTGGTCATTCAGAAAGGGGATCGGAGAATTTCTAGAGAAAAAGCACGCCCGGACGCTGCCAGAATTGCTTCAGAGCACCACCGCTGCCTTTGACTTCGAATCTTTGCTTAAGAAATGCTGTACTTAGTCATATAAAAGTTGTATTCTCCGAATATCGAGCAATAAAATAACAAAACTTCATAGTGGACGTAGGCAAATCGCCGAACCACTCTAAATTGTTGTCTTCTGTGCAATTTACTTTCTGTTGCTTGGAGTTTTTGTTAGATAATCCTCATTTTAATTTGCTTTCTTCATTTATTATCTCTTCAAAAACTTCCAAAGAGTGTTGTTCCCAATTTTGACACAAACAGATACAAACGAATTATAGGGTTTCAGAATCCATATAAATACGTCTCCCAAACCATCATCGAAAGTGGGGGTGTAGAAAAATCGAATCAAATCCATATAATAACCCACCATCATCATCGGCACTGACAAGCAAATCGAATTCAAGCAATCCACACAGATCACAAAAGGATAAAATCACATACCAGAGAGAATTCGAATTAAAGCATCTCAAAGCAACCAAGCCGATTACATCAAAAACCCTAATTTCACAGAGTGATCAAGAGAAGCAGCCGAGTGGAATTCAAAAGAGCCATCGATCGACAGAGCACGGCGCAAAATCGAACGATCGATATAAGTGGATAGAGCCGCATTTTTTCAGATCGAATGAAGGAAACAAAGCCCTAATTTGGACGAACAGTAACACAAGCGACATTTCTTTCACAAGTCAGAAGGATCGGGTTAAAGATTAAAAGGGCCGGGCCTTTTTTATAAAAGGGAATTTATTTTAAGGGCTTTAGTTTATAGGGTTTATTTTTTAAATTTAGTTTTATTTGAGCAAAAATTTTGGAGTCAAGTTTGTATTTTAATTTTTTCTCCTGCTCTTATTTTTGAAATCTGTTTTTTTTTTTCAAGTCAAAGTTTTATAAATCACCACCTAGGTTGTAGGTAGTGTCAGATTGTCTAGTTAGAATTAGTTCAGTGAGCAGGGTGTGCGAGTGTGCAAAACTCTATAGGCGGGAGCAGAGTTTGCGAGTAAACGAAACTCTATAGGCGGAGCAGGATGTGCGAGTCTAGTAGAGTGTTTGTGAGCGAGAGCAAGGGTCTGCGAGTCTGTTAGAGTGTTTGTAAGCGGGATACTGTTTAATTCTAATAGAAATCTGGGAATGAGCAGTAGGCAGGGGTTGCCGAAGCTGGGTAAATTTTGTGTGTGATTTACCTTTCAGCATATTTATTTCTGCAATTTGTTTCTGCGTTTAATTCGACAAAATTTGCTATAACCCTATTCACCCCTCCCCTCTAGGGTTAATCTAGATCCAACAAGTGGTATCAGAGCAGGTTATCTCTCTTTAACTCTAGAGTCACGAATCCACCAAATAATAATTCAGCGGAATTTAGTGAGGTCTGTTGGCGGGCTAAGGAGCAACAAGAATGGTTTCTAGATTCTGGGTGTTCTAGACATATGATAGGTGACAAATCGAAGTTCCTTAGCCTAGAGAATTTTAAAGGTGGAAATGTGATCATGGGAGACAATAGCAAGTGTAAGATTATTGGTAAAGGCGAAGTAGGTAATGATACTTTTTCCTTGACTAATGTTTTATACGTAGATAATTTGCATCACAATCTCATTTCTATTAACCAACTATGTGACAAAGGTACGAATGTAGTTTTTGATGGTGATACGTGCAAAATCATTGATAAATCTTCTAATAACATTGTTTTTATGGGCAAAAGAAAAGGAAATGTTTACTCACTTTCATTTGATAATCTAAATCTTTCTAGATGTTTGGTAGCCACTGACGAAGAGGCATCTTTATGGCATAGGAGATTTGGACATGCTAGCATGAGCCTCTTAGAAAAACTTGAAACAAAAGAATTAGTCAGAGGGTTACCACATCAGAAATTTAAAAATAATAAAGTGTGTAAAGCATGTTCCTTGGGCAAGCTTAGTCGATCATCATTTCGCCCTAAAAACATTGTTAGCACATCAAGGGTCCTTGAATTAATTCACATGGACTTATTTGGACCAAATGAAATTGCAAGCTTGAATGGAAAACGTTATTGTTATGTATTGGTTGATGATTATTCTAGATTTACGTGGGTTTATTTCTTAGCCAAAAAGTCTGAATCTTTTGATTATTTTTCAAAATTTGCAAAACTTGTTCAAAATGGAAAAAGGAGTTTCAATTAAAACTTTAAGAAGTGACCATGGAGGCGAATTTGAAAACTTGGAATTTGAAAGCTTTTGTGAAGAAAATGGTTTAAAACATGAATTTTTTGCTCCACAAACACCTCAACAAAATGGGGTGGTTGAAAGGAAAAATCGTACATTACAGGAATTGGCTAGATCCATGTTAAGTGAGTATAAACTACCTCTAACCTTTTGGGCAGAGGCAGTGAATACTTCGTGCTATGTAATGAATAGAGTAATGATTAGACCAATACTTGACAAAACATCTTATGAATTGTGGCATGAAAGGAAACCTAACATCTCTTATTTTCGTGTATTTGGATGTCCTTGTTTTATTCTTAACACAGGTGATCAACTTGAAAATTTGAATCAAAGGCTGATGAGGGAATTTTCATGGGCTATTCAACAAGGAGCAAAGCTTACATGATATACAACAAACGAACAAAAACAATTGTTGAATCAATCAGTGTGAAATTCGATGAATCTGACCTGGAAAGGACGACTGAAAAGACGGTTGACGATGGGGTAGATCATGAAGGCATTGAAGAAGGAACATTTAGCGAGAAAGCTGAAAGTAGGACTGTTGATGCCGATAGATTGAAGTTCAAATCCAATCATCCTCCTGAATTGGTTATAGGTGATCCTACGGAAGGTATACGCACTCGCTCTTCATTTGATAAAAATTTGTGTACGTTTTGTTGCCACAGTGGTTTTATTTCTGAGATTGAACCTGATTCTGTTGAAATGGCTCTTAATGATGAAAGTTGGGTTTTAGCAATGTAAGATGAACTTAATCAATTTGAGAGAAATAAAGTTTGAAAATTAGTTCCTAGGCCTAATGACTATCCAATTGTTGGAACTAAATGGGTGTTCAAAAATAAGCTTGATGAATCAGGAAATGTAATTAGAAACAAAGCTAGGTTGGTCGCAAAAGGATATAACCAAATAGAATGCATAGATTTTGATGAAACATTTACTCCAGTTGCTAGGTTAGAAGCCATTAGGATTTTGCTAAGTTTTGCATGTTATAAGGGTTTCAAACTTAAACAAATGGATGTAAAAAGTGCCTTTCTAAATGGTGATTTGAAAGAATAAGTTTTTGTTGAACAACCCCCCGGATTTGAAAATCATGATTTTCCAAATCATGTGTATAAACTAGAAAAAGCATTATATGGTCTTAAGCAAGCTCCTAGAGCTTGGTATGACTGCCTTTGTATATATCTTTTGGAAAATGACTTTAAAACGGGGAGTGCTGACACGACACTGTTTCTATTACATAATGGAAGTGAATTTTTGATTGTTCAGATTTATGCGGATGATATTATTTATGGTGCTACTAATGAACTCTTGTGCGAGAAATTTGAACTAGTCATGCAGGCTAAATTCGAGATGAG
The DNA here is from genome assembly GCA_030765085.1 of Allium cepa. Taxonomy (NCBI): domain Eukaryota; kingdom Viridiplantae; phylum Streptophyta; class Magnoliopsida; order Asparagales; family Amaryllidaceae; genus Allium; species Allium cepa. The sequence goes on along the minus strand of CM060934.1, from coordinate 947,085,411 downwards.
CTTGGTTGGAGAATTAAAATATTTTCTTGGATTCCAAATCAAGCAAAGCAGTGATGGTATTTTTATTTCACAATCCAAGTATGTGTTGGAACTGTTGAAGAAATTTGGAGTTGAGAACTCCAAACCATTGAGAACTCCTATGAGCCCATCAACAAAGTTGGACAAAGACGAAAAAGGAATTGCTGTTGATCAGAAAAAATATCGAAAACGTATCTTTGAAAAAGTCACGATGTAAAAGAGGAAAGTTCTCTACCGTGTGAATCAAGGAAAATCGACCGTTACATAAATCAAGACCGTATGCATCAAGTAAGTGCTATACCAGGAAAGTTGTAACGTCCCGCCTTTTCGCACGCTTCAAATCGACACACGTACCGATTCAAACCATACGGAATGGCGGATTGTTATGGGGTAAATAAGAAAAACAGAGAAGAAATAAACAAAATAGAATCTCACAGCGGAAGGATAAAATATATTAATAAAATATACAGTTTATAAAACTGTTTACAAATATTTATATAATACATATCAGAGTTACACATACCAATAACAATGCAGCGGAACAGTGTGTAGTGCACTAGATAAATAATAATAGTAATACTACAAATCTTCGTCTTCGTCCTCCAGAGCTAAACTTCAAATCCTGAAACGCTCGGACTGACCCGAGCGAATTGAAAAGACAAAACACTCGAGTCAGAACTAAAAGATCTTATGTGAGTTAAATTAACAGAAATAAATATGAGTGCAGTAACTCAAGAGATGCTCGGGATTTACATCTCCTAAGGATCCGTTAAACTATTTACTATGTAGTATATTGCGCTATTATAATAGTGTCTATTTGTAAAATAAACTTACTTTTAAATAGCGTTAAGGCTTTACATTTAATGCACTTCTCACTTCCAATCATTTATTTAATGCTTACATTTAAACGTATTTACAAATGTAAATCTAGACGTTTCGTTTACGTTTCAAAATATATCCACAATTTTATTAATTTCCAAATTGATCTAAATAAATTTAGATGTAAATTAAAAGCTGATAAGTCTATCCATTGCAATGTTAATTTCTCCACTTCCTTATATTTAGAAATTATAAATTAAGTTTTCAAAAACCTATTTTTGATTTTCAAACTTTTATATACTCATCTTTTACCAGTAATAAGGATGCATTAACATTTGTTCATGGTTTCACCTTATTATCCTCAAATTCCATTTTAATTTTCAATAATTACAATTGTTGAATGTTGATACTTTAATTAAATTTATACATCTTGCTTTCTATAATCTATATCAACAAATGGTCCAATTATAAATAGAATTAGCATTAACTTCATCTTATAGGATTAACTACTCCAATTACAAAACAAATCTACGCTAACTGCACGATTTAAGTCAATTAATTGTAATTGAGTCTACATTAAATGTTATAAATTATAAATTGGAACCTCAATAAATTCGCTTATTGATTTAAAATCTTTCTATTCAGTAAATAGACATTTTATGGGTATAAATAACATTTGAATTATAACACATGTCATTAGTGCATGCTTCATTTCTTATAAACTCCCCTTTATTAACTAGAACACATTAACCAAAACAAAATAATTAATTTAGATTTATTTCAATCGATTGCCATTCTTAACTTAACATACTCAAAATGGTTAACCTAAATAATTGTTACCCTTTTACATTCAAATTCACTTACAACCATCATTACAACAATGTTGCCATAGATTTAGATTTAATTAAATAAATTAGATAAATGGGTAAATTTTTGTAATTATCACTAATGCCAAATATATATGCATTAATTACTACTTATTATTATGAATTCATTTATTAATTTACTAGTTGCCTTTGTCTTCTTATATCCTATTTACTACCAAACTTTCTATTTAGTTATAGTTTATCAATATATATATATATATATATATACCTAGGCAAATCAAGTTCTTGTATTTTCTGTTATTTCAATTAAATTGGGTATGCACAAATAAATTGTTTATTAACTTATTCTTACAAAATTATTTACATGCATTCAGTTACACCTAATTTAATGCATTGATTTTCATTTATAAATTAAAGGTTTTTCCTTTAAAAGTTTTTATTACTAACCATACTCCAACCTCTACAGGACATTGATTTAATTCAATGTACTATCTAATATTATTAATCCATTAAATAAATTCACAACTTACCCTTTGTTTTTCTATATTCTCTTCTTAGCCTAGTATAACCATTTACATCATTTCAATTTATTCATCATTTTATATCAACCGATAATACTTAGCTTAAATTCCTATGGTTTCATTTCCTTTTCAACATATGCTTCATTATAAATTATAAATCTTTACTTCTTTCTAAAGTTAAATTATCTAATCTTATTAAAATGACAAAATTAACTGACGAAAATTTACGGGTCGTTACAAAAGTGTAATCAGGAAAGCATCAAATTGATACAAATGAATTATAGGGTTTCAGAATCCATATAAATACGTCTCCCAAACCATCATCGAAAGTGGGGGTGTAGAAAAATCGAATCAAATCCATATAAAAACCCACCATCATCATCGGCACTGACAAGCAAATCGAATTCAAGCAATCCACACAGATAACAAAAGCATAAAATCACATACCAGAGAGAATTCGAATTAAAGCATCTCAAAGCAACCAAGCCGATTACATCAAAAACCCTAATTTCACAGAGTGATCAAGAGAAGCAGGCGAGTGGAATTCAAAAGAGCCATCGATCGATAGAGCACGGCGCAAAATCGAAAGATCAATATAAATGGACAGAGCTGCATTTTTTTCAGATCGAATAAAGGAAACAAAGCCCTAATTTGGACGAACAGTAACAAAAGCGACATTTCTTTCACAAGTCAGAAGAATCGGGTTAAAGATTAAAAGGGCCGGGCCTTTTTTATAAAAGGGAATTTATTTTAAGGGCTTTAGTTTATAGGGTTTATTTTTTAAATTTAGTTTTATTTGAGCAAAAATTTTGGAGTCAAGTTTGTATTTTAATTTTTGCTCCTGCTCTTATTTTTGAAATCTGTTTTTTTTTCTTTTCAAGTCAAAGTTTTGTAAATCACCACCTAGGTTGTAGGTAGTGTCAGATTGTCTAGTTAGAATTAGTTCAGTGAGCAGGTGTGCGAGTTTGCAAAACTCTATAGGCGGGAGCAGAGTTTGCGAGTAAACGAAACTCTATAGGCGGAGCAGGGTGTGCGAGTCTAGTAGAGTGTTTGTGAGCGGGAGCAAGGGTCTGCGAGTCTGTTAGAGTGTTTGTAAGCAGGATACTGTTTAATTCTAATAGAAATCTGGGAATACAGCAGTAAGCAGGGTTGCCGAAGCTGGGTAAATTTTGTGTGTGATTTACTTTTCAGCATATTTATTTCTGCAATTTGTTTCTGCGTTTAATTCGACAAAATTTGCTATAACCCTATTCACCCCCCCCCCCCTCTAGGGTTAATCTAGATCCAACAAATTCACTTATAAATCTCTTTATTTTACAAATTCATTCCTTTTATGACTTCATCAATTTTATAAATCTTATTCACTTATAAAATCCAATTATAACTTTATTTTAACACCTACAAAGCTCGTTTATAATTGCATTATTTTTTATTTATAAAAATTCAATTTTATAAATCTATACATATAAACCGTATATAATAAGTTTAAAATCCCAATGTAAACTATTTATAAAATAGTTAACTCCGTATTTCAAAAATCACATTCTGAGTATATTTCACAAACGTCATAATTTTTATAACATAAAAATTATAACATTTATTTATTTAAAATAAATTCATTTCCTTAACAATTCAAAAATTAACAAAACATCTATTTTCAAAATCACTTGAAAATCCTTTTCAATTCGAAATCATCACTTTAATATTTTTAAATTTCCAAAAATAGGCCCAATGCTGCAACAGCACTGAATACATCAATCATGACATCCAAATCATCATATATCATATGATAACAACATATATCACAATATGTGTAAATAAAATCAATACTGATGAGAAATCCAGTTGGATCACTCCAACATGTCACCTGCAACAAATATACATAAGAGAATATGTGTATAATGTCCACTTCGAAGCAGATGCGCGTACAAATGGTCATCCGTTTATACACGGGAACGTATAGAGTCTCATCTGCTCCAATAGGTAGGAATATATCCAAATCAAATCATATATATATATATAATATCGTATCTCATCTTAAATATATCAATCGGCATAAAATAAATTTATTCTCACTTATATAAAATCATTAGTGAGTCAGAAAGAGTGAGTTGTACTCACTTTGATTCCAATAGCAGTTGCAGTGTTTTATTCCGAATAAAATTAAACTAGCGTTTAATTTTACCTAAAATTTTCACTAACTCCAATCAACTCCAAACCAGGTCTAAAATGTAGTGCTCGTCGGTATGGACCCAACACAACTTGTTTCGCCAAAAACGGACCTCGTAAGAAGTTACGCATTTTTAAACATTACACGAATTAATATATAAATTAATTGCAATTTCTTTTTATTTATTCTTGACCTCAAATATACCTGGCCGTTCGATTTTTACGTCATCAGATCTAGGCCGCACTTGCTTTTCTCCTTTCATCTACGTCCCCAGGTATCTCCACGCGCACGAGAACCCAATAGCACGCACAAAAATTTGAACAACGCGACCACTTACGATCATCTATTCGTCGATCGAGCAACGCCATTTCGAAGCTCGTGCTCCACTTCCCCTCACTGTGAGCATGGTTGAACTCGATCATGTAATCGCCTCGATAAACGCATGTGAACATCCGGTTTATGAACACAAATCATCGTCGATTGGCTTCGTCATTCTCGATCATAGCAGTTGAAGTTGTTCGTCTCTCCAAGCTGTTCAATGTTGTAGTTGGAAGATTTTCATAATAGTGGGTGGATGGAGAGATAAATGAGGTGGAAGGGGAGATGTTTCTGGCCATTGAAACGTAAATGGTGGCTAGCCCTAGCTTCTTTAGGGTCTGTGAAAATATGAAGAAATGCGGTTCTTTTATATAAAATTTCACAACACTATTCATCCGAAATTTTTTTGAACTCCGAACGAAACGTGCCGTCTGGTGTTTATAATGTTTTACTCATATTCCGAACACAATAGAATATATATTGAAAGCTAATTCGATCGTATTTGGAAGATAGGTTTTCGAAACGACTTATTTAAATTTAAAATTTACTTATATAAATTTCTACGCGTTTCAGCTTGCCACGATTAACCATAAATCCGATTGACACGAAATTTTAAATCCTACAATAATATAACATTACAGATGCAATGAAACTAGTTTCATCGAAATCCGAGACTGTATGAAAAATGACTATTTTTACACGTTAATTAAATATTAAAATATTCAATTTCTATAAATTCGCTCTTAAATCAATTTTAAAAGTTCTCGAACATCATTCTAATTCAAATTTAATTCAAATTCATCTTTATAAATTATTAAAATTCCAATTTCAATTATTTTAGCAATTTCAAATATTAAATTAACAATTTAATTATTCAAATAAATCCTTATATTTGAAATATAAGTTATTCAGCTTATAAAATTAACTTTAAAATATTTAAAATCAATTAAATATTCCAATTTCAAATGATCGAAATTCTGGATCGTTACAACCACTTTATGACTTATGGAATTTGGTTTTGGTTAAAATTTTAATATTGTGCACTTTCAAACTTAGCTAGTTCATAAACAAAGTTTTTGGTTCAATAATTATATCTATTATTAACCATACAACTTTGGCGATGGATTTTGACTTTGAGTTGAGTATATTGACCGTGATACTAATTTCATACAAGAGATGGATTATCTATTGAATACTGTTTCACTTTTAATGCTTCGACTCAAACCCAACCATAGTCGTTCGGTGGGTGCCACGCCACGATTTAGCTATAATCAAAGTGGAGTTTCAACATTGAAATTCAAAAGTATTCTCAAGTCGAGAGAACTGTGTAATATCGTTGTGCGAGATTTCTTACTTGACATAGTTGTTATTAACTAATGGGAAACACTCAAACAAGTCATTCTATGGTTATCCAAAAACTACCGGTACGTAGCACCTTGGTGTCCCAACAGCCATGTATAACACACTGCCCAACATGCGGAGAGTGTTACACACTCTAGCCTCAGCGGATGCATCGATATCTTTTCTCGAAGCATTTTGACCAAGAATATTTGAAATAATATGCTATTATATATTGTGATAACTTTTCATGATTGTAACTCTTTGTAATAATTAGAGAACATATTATTTAAGGTTTTTATAGTTGATATACTTTAAATTAATTACTTAATTAATTATGTCATTACATACCAAAGTATATATTAGAATCAAATACCATATTACGAATAAGATTGGCTATCGAGTTATATATATGTAATAAATTACATAATTTCCCCTAAGGCATGCCCCTAATTTTATCGTTATTAACCCATAGAAAACTCTCAACGAGTTATTCCATAGTATCCAATGACTATCCATACATCATCATATGGTTCCCCCAACAGCCACGAGCAATACACTGTGCAATATTTAGAGAGCGTTACTCTAGTCTCAGTGGATGTATCAATATCCTTTCTCGAAACATGTCAACTAGGAATATTAAAAATAAAATGTTATTTCATATTGTGATTAATTACTCACGACTATAATTATTTGCAATTACAATCGTATAACATTTCATTAAGGATTTTCTTATTTATATACTAAAAGTAATCACTTAATTAATTATATCACCATATAACAACGTATATAATAGAAATCAAATACCTTTATTACAAATAAGATTGATTATATAGTTAGATATATTTAACAAATTACATAATTGCCCTTAGGGAACACCATTAACTCTATCATAATTAATATTCATTGTTTCATTTATTAAATTATGGAAATATGAAAATTTTAATATGCACATCATACCTATAACAATAAATATGGAAAAATTATTTTTTCCATTAAAGCAAATATAAACAAATCACATAACATAAAGTGTATACATAACAATAATAACAAAGTCAGTTTCTTATTCATTTACCCCAATAAATTTATCATACGATGCATTATAAAATTAAGCTTCTACTTAAAATACCTCTAATTTAATTTTTTTATAACCATTTATAAACTCCACCAAGTTCCTTTCTAATATTTTTAATTTAACCCGCGTAATAGAACTAATCGCGTAATCTTAAAACTATTTTAATAAAATAGTAAACTATTATATGTTTATTTGTCTAACGAATTACAAAAACATGAAAATTTTAATATTTATATCATATTCATATTAACAAAATTCACTTACATACATAAATACATCAGTCAAATTACATAACTATTTATACAAACAATAATTATGAATTTAATTTATAATTCATTTATATCAATATATTTATTATGCAATGCATTGCAAAAAAAATTCTAACGTCAACTAACTACATTTTCAAATTTCTACGGTTATGTACAAAATCTTCCTAAACATTACATTATATTGTACATTTATGTCAATATATTTTAATTAATTAGGTAATCTTGAATTTAACTACTCGAACAAAATCAATTAACAAATATTCATTGATTCGTCCTATTAATCCTAAAATATGACATTTCAATACCCATATCATATCTATATTATCTAAAGTGGTAAAACTGATTTTTCTCATTCAAATACAGGAATATATAAATTACATATATAAATAATATACAAAAATAATACTAACAAATTCAATTTATTATTCATTTATCGCAATAAATTTATCGTACATTCTATTATAATATTTTATTTTTGGCTTTAGATACCCAGACTCTAAAAACTTTATAATTATTTACAAACCCCTTCGGCCCTCCCTCAATTCTTTCCTAACATTGTACATTTAAGTCCATGTACTTAAACTACTTACAACGTCTCAAATTTAAACTATTTAAATAATCTCGGTAAATATTTAGTCTCTTCTTCTAACAAATCACACACATACATTCATATTTAAAAAAAAGGTAAAATTGTTTTTCCATTCAACTATAAAGATAAATATATCACATATGTTAAATCATGTATGTAAACAATAATGACAAAGTTAATTTGTAAATCAATTATAATCATGTATCTCAAAGTTTTATCATAGATTGCATTACAAATTTTGACTATAACATCAAATAACTCCACATTAAGATTTCTACTCTTTTTTAAATCCCTTTTTTAATTTTTTCCTCCAGTTTACCTTTACATATACTTAAACTAATTACGTAATTTTAAATTAATATATTTTTTAAAAATATCAATTAAATAATATTTGTCAACTCATCTAATAAATTGTTAAAATATGTCACTTTCAACATCTATTCCATATTCATAAACATAAACAGTAAAATTATTACATTTTACTCAAATATAAAGATATATAAGCTAAATAATATAAATTGTACATTACATAAACAATAATAAAAATTGTTCATTTATTTCATGAATTTACTACATGTTGCATATCAAAGTTCTAATTTTAACACTAAAAATATAAATCCTATATTTTACCATATCACCATGTGTAGCGTATGAGTTGTATTAATTTGTTATAAACCGAGAAAAGAATAAGGAAAAATTTGCAAAATGCTCTCTTTAAGTTTCAAAATACATAACCATCCCCTCCCAAAAACGTATTATAAAAAAACATATTTTTAACTTTTATGATATTTACGGAAAACTCTACAAATATTTGAAGCCACACATTGTAAGTACTTGCAGTTTTTCAAAATAAATTATTTTGATCATGGAAACGCGACTTTATTATTTAGACTTAATTTTTGATATAAAACAATTTCTTTTACCAAAATAAAAAATAGATGTGTAATTTAAAACATGTTTTTTGAGAGGATAGTCCTTTGAGCCCGAAGGAAAGTTAGGCAAATCAATAAAAACAAGCTTAAAGTGAAGCTGATCAAGAACCAGATGTTCCCCTACGAGCTCTTTTGGTCCGATCCAAGGTGTGTGGCTCCTTCGATTGAGGATAATTAGCCACTCGACAATCGAGGAGCTCTGAGCGAAACGAGGCTGGCAAGAAAGAATAACTCTTTAAGGTGAGTTTAAGAGTGATGAGCGAAGCCTGGCCTACTCGGCTGGGGCAAGATTATCATTCCGATCTATGATAAAGTTGAATATATGCGAAGCCGCTAAGAGAAGTGAGTCATGCCCTAGTTAGCTACGATGAACAAGAATGAAGCCGTGGTATATTCAACTACAGCGATTGGTCCACTTTCAATAACACCAAGCCTTACACATGGAAGGACCCGAACCCACCTTACGGAAATAACTATGCAACCCAATTTTCACTAAAAGTAACAAGCGTTACGACACGAGCTTCACACGTGAATTATTTTTCTACAAATTGTATACGTTCAATCATATTTTTTTGTTAAAGTAAAGTGTAGTTAGTTTTTATTTCTAAGTTGCGGAATCTGATTTTTTATTTGTTTCAATCATTATATCTATTATTTATTAATAAAGAATGAACTTCTAAAGAAAACTTATTTGCTAGATCCTATTTTTAAGTGATATGATTTGACTTGATAATATTTATAAAGGGACATTTTGAATTTATGAAAAATGTTTATTTGTTAGATGTGATGTTAAGATTTGACTTGGTAATATTTATAGAAAGGGCGTTTTGAAGTTATTGATTTTTTTTATTTATTAGATCTTATTTAATATTAACTTTTGGTTTTGCAATAGTTGTAGGGGACATTTGAATTGGTAAAATAAGTTTATTCGTTAGATCCTATTTGTAAATAATAGTGAGATTTTGATAATATATGTAGATGGACAATTTTGATAGTTCAAGTTTCCACGGAAAATGGCTGCCACCAAAGTACTCAAATCTTTATTAATCAATTAAATAATAGTAAAGCAGAAAGTTCCTTCTCTAGTTAATTCTAGCATTTCCTCTTCTCTCCTTATTTCTCTTCGGATATTTCATTTTCAAATTCCTACAATTTATTAGTATAATAATTATTACAAAGTTCTATTAATTCTCTTTATTATCATTTTACATTTAAATGTCAATAATTAATAATTTTTACAATTATTTTTAACATTCTTCTAAGTTTTATCATGTTATTTTACATTTAAGTCCATATATTTAAATTAATTAATGATCTAAAGTTTGAACTTTAAAATAAATTCAAATAAAAAATATTTATTATTTGGTCTAATAGATCCTAAAGAATAACAATCCAACGTATTGTATACCTCATTTATATTGACAAAAATTATAAAACTAACATTTCATTTAAGTCCATATAACCAAAAATTTCCATAATTATATATAAAACCATCTTTAGTCCTTTTACATTATTCTACATCAATTAGTGCTTTATTATAAAGAAAAATAGATGTAAATTTTATTGCTACTCTTGGTCTATTATTGCAAACATAGACAATGTTCTCTTTTTAAATTGATATACCACGTGGAATCTATAGCATTAATAAAATTTATTTTTGTTAAGAATGACATTAAACTAACGATAAGTGATGAATATCATAGTTTGTAATTTGAATATATTCAGTTAACATAAATTGTTAAATAATTCTTATATATATTCATAATTCATGTTAATTGATAAATTAAAATATACTAAATAAATAATAATAAGGTAGAGAACTTCCAACTTTCTCATTAGTTATGAAAGTTAGTTACAAGAGAACTTCCGACCATCTCATTAGTTATGAAAGTTAGTTACTCTTTAGTTCTCTCTCATGTGTGTGTATTCATTTTCACAGTCACGCAATGTTCACTAATTTTTTTCATGGTTCTACACTCAAATACCCACATTTTTATAGTGCTGACAATAAAAAATTCTCTTCGTTTCGATCTTACTATATTGCACTTAAGTCCAGATATTTAAGTTAATAAATTAATTTAATAATAAAGTATAAGTTATTTAAATAAATTTGGATAACTAATAATTATTCATTTGTCCAATAAATCTTTTAAGCTGTCAATTCAATATGTATAGCACATTTTTATTAACAAAATGACAAAATTAAATTTTAGTCCAGATATAAATTAAGTAAATCACTTAACAAATGTTATATACATAAAAAACGATAAAAAGTTTGATTTGTAATCGATAACACAACATATTTATCACATACTACGTAAATAATTTATTTACCAATATTTATGAATATAGTGCTTTGACAACATTACCGTGTGCAACGCACGAGTTATATACACTAATAGTTGGAATAGAAGTGCAATCTTTTAATCCGACCGTGAAGTTCAAAGAACACTCTTATACGCAAACAAGAGGTTAGAAGTTCAAATCCCACGACAACAACAACAGCAACAGAGCCATTATTCCCAAACAAGCTGGGGTCGGCTAGAGATGAAGCCCGAAATTAAATGACAAAAGTAATTTAAAGGCTATAGCAATAACAATTACAATAGCAATGATAAAATTAAGTCAAATAGGTAAATTAATAATAATAGCAACTAAGTAAAATAAAGATAGAAATACATATGTATGTAATATATATATATACATATAATAATAAAAAATAATAATAAATAAATAAATAAATACAATAAAAAAATGATAATAACAGTACAAATAGTAATAATGGTGCTGATAGTAGCATTGATCATAGACCAAACGCAAGTCTTGGGCTCTTTTTCCCTAATCCTATAATCTAAAACTAATAAGACTCATAGCTCAGGGTTTTGATATGTGGATCGCTAACTTCCACGCGCTCCTATCTGTTACCAGCTCTTCGGCTATATTCCAACCCTTCAAGTCCCTTTTAACAACTTCCTCCCATGTCAACTTTGGTCGACCTCTACCTCTCTTTGAGCAAACGATATGGCCTATGATTCTAACACGCACAAATGCCTCGGGTGGCCTTCATTGAGACGTCCAAACCATCTTAAGCGATGTTGAATTAGTTTCTCCTCAATTGGTGCTACTTCAAGTTTTTCACGTATATCATCATTTCTAATTCGATCTCTTTTTATATGACCGCAACTTCATCGTAGCGTACGCATCTTTGTTACGCTTATCTTCTGTACGTGTTGGTTTTTAGTAGGCCAACCATCTGCACCGTACAACATCGCAGGCCTATTGCCGTTCTATAGAACTTTCCTTTAAGCTTCTATGAGACTTTCTTGTCATAGAGAATGCCAGATGCTTGTCGCCACTTCACCCATCCCGCTCGAATTCGAAAAATAACATCTTCGTCAATCTCACAATTACACTGCAACATTGATCCTAGATATCGAAAAGATTCCTTTTTAGGAACTATTTGTCCGGCCAGAATAACATCCGCTGAACTCGCACTTCATATACTCTGTTTGAGTTCTACTAAGCCTAAATCAGTTAGATTCTAAAGTCTGTCTCCACGGCTCGAGTTGTCTATCAACCCCAATCCTACTATTGTCAATTAGCACAACATCATCAGTAAATAGCATACATCAGGAAATCTCTCCTTGTATACTCTTCGTAAGCTCATCCATCACTAGGGCGAAAATGTAGGGGCTCAAAGCTGACCCTTGATGTAATCCTATGTTAATGGGGAAGTTACTAGTTACACCATCGCATGCTCTAACACTAGTCACAAAGTTATCATACATATCCTTGATAAGGGTAATGTACTTTGTTGGGACTCTCTTCTTTTGCAGAGCTCACTACACCAGAAATGTCATTTTGCAACGGCTTAGAGCCGTTGCAAACGAGTTTCGCAACGGCTTAGAGCCATTGCAAAACCGGCAGTGGTAAAAATTTAACAACGGCTCAAAGCCGTTGCAAAAATAAATTTTACAACGGCTAAGAGCCGTTGCTAAATTTAATTTTGCAATGGCTAAAAGCCGTTGCAAAACCTTGTTGTACATGATTTGTTAATTTGGTTTTGCAACGGCTCAAAACCGTTGCTAATTTTAATATCTTTTTACAAATATACATTGCTTTTTTCTGCCCTCTTACAGCAGGAGTTAATTCATTCATACTCAATACAAACATTTGAAAATTTAACATAATATCACAAAAGAAAAATCATTAAACCAAATATTTTTCATAGATTCAGCACAAAGACCAAACTTAACAAATCTTTTAATTATAATGTTCAACAACAATACATTACACTACATAGTTAAGCGGCAACAACAGCAATATTAGAGTATACAGTACATAGTTTGACAACAACAACAAAATGATTAGAACAACAACACTACATCATTGCCAACAATACTACATTATCATACTCAATATTACAATATACAGCACTCAATACAAATGGAGGTATCTTTCAGGACAGAAGAGTAATCAAACCTGAAAAACCTTCCACGTATATCTTTGAAAACTAGGAACCGAGACTCTTCAACTATGATACATATAAAGAAGTGAATTATTACCTGTAAAAAGTAGCAAGAACAAACAAAATAAGATGACGTGAGTTGAATAAAAAGTATACGAACAAGCACAAGAAACATAACTAATTCTGTAATTTCATAAAAAAAATATCAATCCACATTTGCATTTACCTATTTCATTTTCTTTCCTTTTCTTTTTTATATACATTTACAAAAACAACAAACAAACGGAACAAACTATGCATATTTCCTATGCACTTTGCACATTCTCTATTTTCTTCCCTTTGCACTGCTACACAACATCTCTTATTCAAACTGTCAAACTCAACAACCCTACTCGCTCAAACAACCTTGCCGATCAACAAACTCCTTGCTGCCTAGTCACACAACCCCTTTCTTGCCTCAACAAATCACAACTCCAACACTGTCTTCACAATGACTTCCCTTACCACAAACCCACTCCTCTCACATACTCGAACACCATCCAGTTCAACAATACTCAAGCATTCCTTTGCTTCTACCTCACCACATAAACTACTCAACATACATAACCATCAACAGTTCACACTTCTATTATCACAACCTTCAATTCTCAACACTCAAACCTCTTATGCCATTGACACTTTTTACTTCTGCCTTCTGTTACACTGTAATATCCCCACCATCTCCCCAAGCCATCCCTCCCCCTTGCATATCACCATACATACTACCATACAATTCCACTTCCTCCTTTACAACGCACTGCCTCCAATACTCCAGCCTCTGAAAACTTCTTCACCATTTCAACAGTGCACAGTCGAGATTCACTACAAACAGACTTCATTCCAAACAATCACCTGACCGTCAAACAACCCACCATACCATATCACCAGAACTACCTCATCACACCTGCCATCAACATCTACCTCTGCAACACTTCACATATGCAATTCAAAACCTCTTCATCACAGTTTTTCAACTCCTCTACTTTGCTGCTAACCCCATCACCAGTCAAAACTGCCCTATGCCCTCCTTTACATTACAGTTGCACATCTCACTTCCTTATCACAACAAAACATCACTCTTCCCTGTACACCATATCTACTTCTAGCCAATGCTCAAATACCACTACTCAAAAATAACTTAATGGCCATGAATATTTTGTTTCATTCTTTAGATAATAATGAATTAAATCTTGTCAGCATTTGCCAGTAAACAAATGATATTTGGAAAAAATGTCAAGTGCCAAAGAAGGAACTAATCAGGTAAAGAGGCCAAAATCTCAATGTTGAAAAATCATATTTCTAATTTTAAGATAAAAACCAGAGATACTATCTCAATATGTATGAATGACTTCAGGATATCACATGTGCTTACTACACTAGGAGCAGAAGTTTCTAATTTTGATTTAATGTAGAAAATATCAAATTACTTAACTGTTGAATGGGAAAAGAAGATAATAATAGAAGAAGCAAATGATCTATCTCTACTCAAGGTTGTAGAATTGATCGAAAAGTTAATGTCCTATGAGGTTAATTTGTAGGCAAAATGAGAAAATAAACTGGAGGAAAGACAATAACTTTTCAAGCTAAAACTAATGAAGACTCATATATCAATGAAGAAGATGATGTTTTGCTAGATAAAAGATTCATTGAATACCTCGGTGAAAATGAAAAACACGAGAAGGAAACCAAGTCCAATAATAACAAGTTCGGCCTCCAATGCCTAAAATGTGGGGAAAATGGGCATTTACGTAGTGCTTGTTTGAAAGATGATAAAGGTAGTAGAAATTCCTTGAAAAGGAAACTAGAATCGATAAAAATGAGAAGCAAGGTTTACAAGTCCCATGGGATGATACTCCTATTGATAGTGAAAGCGATTACAGCACGAAAGAAGCAAACTTATGCTTTACAACAATTACTAATAAGGTACGTGCTGAATTTGTTATGATAAAGTTGTTTTTCCCTTTTTACTTGAAAATAATAGTAATAAAAAGAAAAGTAAATAAACTTACGCTCCTAAATTTTGACAACCTGAATGGATCTTAACCCGATGGGTCTTCGACAGCGTCTAGACGATGAAAAATATCCAAGAAAGACCCAAACAGAAAACACAAAGATATGTATATTTTAAGTATAATTACCCAATCAGATCTGAACTGAATCTTGGTTGGATCAAGTCTAGCATTTAAATCCCACAAAACTAATTATAGGATAAGATATTTCATATAATTATTTTGTACTTCTTACTGGGAAAATGAAATTGTAACTCGGTAACATCAAACCTAGCAAACCTAAATTTAGCAATAGTACCTGATTATTAAAAGCTTAGGAGTATAGTTTGCCTACAAGTACCTCATTAGCAAAAGGATTTCACTATAACAAACAGCAATCAAGCACCAATGTTTTCAATGTCAGCGGTCTTATTCATTCTCTTCACAATTCCTGCTATAACCTGCAAATGTGCATCAAACATAATTAACCATCAATCAACTTATTACCTTTAGTAAGATGTAACTGTATGATCTGAAACATATCAAATATGCAAATTTTATACCTTTCCAGGTCCCAACTCATAGCTTTTAGTCAACCCTTTGTTCAGCAGTGTTTTCACTGTTAACTCCCACTGGACTGGCAAAGTCACCTGTTTCACAAACATTTTCTACATAAATTATCCACATACCAAATTTACTCAGTTTTTTATTCATTTATATTACTGCATCGTATATGATCACCTGACGTGCCAGGATCTTTTTGATGGTTTCAGGGTCAGAATGAAGTTGTGCATCCACATTCGATATGACTGGAATTCTTGGCTTTCTTATTTCTGCACCAGCAAGTGCAGCTTCAAGCTTTGATACAACTGGTTCCATGAAGCTCGTGTAGAAAGCACCAGCAACTGCTATGCGTACCTGTAATCCAAAAAAAAATTAAATAAAATTATGCTCGCCATTAATCTTAAAATATAACAAACCCATACAGTTGTATTAAAATATGAAAACCTACTGCCATTCGAGCTTTAAATGATTTAGCTTTGGCTTCAACTGCTTCTACTCCTTTGATACTTCCGGAGACAGCATAGTTACCCTGGAAATATAAGTATTTTTTGTTAAAACTCAAAAGATGCATACTTTAGTACTTTGTAATATAGATGGAAGTAGAAATAACAAGCTATAGTACTGGACATAAGAAGTTGGCAATCTGAACTCTTTCTTTCTCATCGACTAGCTGCTATTGGCAAATAATTAAAGGATACTAAATCGAATAATTATAGTTCAAGTACTGACAATCCTAATTATAAATAAAAAAAACTCTCACATGTCCTCATTTAGTAATTAAAAAAATGATACAAACGTGAACATACAAATAATCCCTGAAATCGACTTGGATACCAATCAGAAATAACAGGACAAGCAAACCCAAATTCCAGCAGTAGTAGATAGATCTGAAAACATGGCGATTTATAATTCTTTGATTGCTCCAAATAGTAAGGGGCGTGCTCCAAATAGTAGTAGATGAAGATTTGCGATCTGGAAGATGAAATCAGAGGGGGCGATTAGGGCAAACGAAGGGAGATGAAAGAGGGGAGTGATCAGCTAGGGCAAACACGGAGTTGGAAAATGAAATTAAGGGGCGTGCTGTTTTGGGAATGGGGGATTACGTGGGCAACCGGTTCAAAATGAATATAAAAAAAATAAGAAAACTTTGCAACGGCTTTGAACCGTTGCAAAAATAAAACGACCCGTTCTTAAACGTTTTACAACGGCTTAGAGCCGTTGCAATTTAGCAACGGCTCAGAACCGTTGCGATTCTTCCGCTTAGGGGGGTTACAAATCTGCCAATATGGTGTAGTGGCTCACCACATCACATTTCGTGGTACTTTGTCATAAGCTTTTCCAAATCGATAAAAACCATGTGTAAATCCTTCTTTCGCTCCTTAAACCTCTCCATAAGTTGTCTTATCAAGAAAGTAGCCTCCGTGGTCGACCTCCCAAGCATGAAACCAAATTGGTTTTTTGAAACGTTTGTCATTCTTCTTAATCGATGTTCGATGACTCTCTCCCATAGCTTCATCGTATGACTAATAAGCTTGATTCCTCTATAGTTTGTGCAACTTTGTATGTCTCTTTTATTTTTAAAAATTGGAACTAATATGCTTCTCCTACACTCATCTGGCATATTGTTTAATTTGAAAATATTATTGAACAATTTGGTTAGCCAGACTATCCCTGCATCTTCAAGGCATCTCCACACCTCAATGAGGATGCCATTAGGTCCCAATGCCTTGCCTACTTTCATCCGTTTTAGCGCCTCCTTTATCTCGGATTCTTGAATTCTCCGAACAAAATACCTACTGTTGTCATCGAAAGAGTCATCTAGCTCGATCAAAGTGCTATCATCTTCTTCATTAAATAGCTTCAAATTAACATATGTTTTTAAATTGATATTTTGATACGTAAATAAGATTATAACTTCAAAACCTGATTTCAATAGAAAAATTATAATTTTTTCCTTTATATTTTTTAATTTACCTCTTTATCAAAACTATGTAGAAATTCTTCATTTAATAATTTCATAGAACGATGAAATACGCAGGTGCGTTCTACAAATCTCGTATTATTAAACACGAGTGTTACGGCACGCGCTTCGCTATTGAATTGTTTTTCTTATAAATTGTATATGTTTAAATCAGTCAATAATAATAATTTTTTACTTTCAAGTGATAAGATTTGTATATCAATAGAGAAGTATTTTGTATTTGTAATTTTTTTTTTAAATTTTAGACCATACTTTTAGAAACGTTTCGAATTTATAAAGCATTTTAATTGTTAGATCCTACCGTTAATGGCGTTTGAATTTGCAAAAGAAGTTTAATATTAGATTCTACTTTTAAGTGATTAAGATTTGATAACATGAAGAGATGCGTTTTTGGTAGTTCACGTTGATATCAAAAATGATTGAAACCAAAGCTATTACAATTATTATTAAAGAAATACATATACCTAAACATACACACGCGCACACCCACACACATATATATCTTAATGATTAAATTTATTGTTAATTATTAGTTTTTGTTGTTTTCTTAAATGTTAAATCACTTGTTAAGGACAATATTGTCCAACTTTCAATCTTTTGAATGCTTTATACAATCCAAAGTAGGTTTTTTCTTGATTTTTATTTCAATTATAATTTTATTTTCAGTTTTAGACTCTCTTTTGATATACAATTTTGTTTAGATGATAAATAGTAACCGAATCAGCAAAAAAAATCAGTAAACTATATGTATCCTTGTTATTATCGAAGATTTAACGTAACGGCGCATATTATAATTTTTTTTTGGTAGAATATTAAACCAAATTAATCATTAATAGTCATGCATAATAAAACTTTCATCGATCACGTCACATATGATAATCATTATTAAAATGTTAATAGTCGCATATTGATGCAATAATTATTTACAGACTTTATTGATGAGCTAAATATGACATTTATGTATTTGGGTTGGTCATCATATAGACAGTTATGCATTTGGTAGTTAATTTGGTTAGCTATATATTTACTCAAGCAAGAAGTGAAAAAAAGAGGGAAGAAATTATTATGTGATGATTTTTCTTTTTCTCAAAATAATACTCAAATGATCATACCACAATATTTTAGCTTTAGTTGTAGGAAGAAATTTAAGCTGTAAAGCAAAAGGTTGAATACAATTATCATAAAACCTAACAATACATATTAATACAAAAGGTAACGAGGATATAAATGAGAACGTTATGATTAACGAGTGTCACGACATGCGTTTGTTTTCTTTAAAAATTGTATATGTTTAAATCAATAAAAAATTAATTTTTCATTTTCAAGTAATATTAATATTTGTACATTTATAAATAAGTAGTTTGAATTTGAAACGTTTTTGACTATTCACGTTGGTAAAAATAGTGCCACCACGGCTAATAGAACTATTGTCTGATGTTAGCAAATTTTGAAAGCAGCCCGTTTTGTGCACTCCCACTGCCGATCAAACCCTAAACCCTCATCTCCTATGCTCAAAATAAAATAATGATTGAAATTTAAAAAAACGAAGGTTACACCGCTGATCCTAATTTTGGTAATCAATGTCGAGTTCCAAAACCGTAGACTCGTCTCTATACTTTGATTCCTTCGTCACATTATTTGAAGAGTTGGACGGCGCTTCTCTCGATGAAGACCTCTCCGACCACCTGGTACCAACAACCCCAATTGGTTACTGTTTTAAGCATGATCTAGGCTATTAATGCTTTCAATTACAGGTGAAAAGAGTAAGGAAAAATCATGGTTGGTTTCTGGATTCAGTTTCGAGATTTAGAAAACCGAGTGCCGAGTCGAAACTAGCTTTGGACAGTAAGGAGATCGTGATTGGAGATTGTAAATTTGAAGTGAGAAAAGAGATAAAAGAAGCTTCTTTTAGAGTTAGCCAGTGCTTGGTATATTGGTTTTGTTTTTATTTTTATTTTACAATCTGTTTTATTATAACGTTGTCATCGTTCAATAACTTCAAACTTGTGGCGTTTTAAGTGCTTGGACGAGGTGCAGTCATACATTCTTGTGAGTAGGGTATGTGAGCTTGATGAATCGGCAGTAGATATTCAAAGCCAGGAGTTTCTGAATTTGGTATGGATATTTGTTCATTGGTGCAAGTTGGCTTCTTTTTAACTTTTTTTGTTATGATGCATCCAAGTTAAATAATTTTGGGGGAACTGACATCTACTTTTGTATATTGAATTTCTGAAGGTAGCACTTCAATATTATCATGAGAGGCAATGCTTGTTGAAGTGTATCAGACACGTTTTTGTTCATGCTGGTGAGTTATCAGCATGTTTGTCATTTAATCATGGAATTTCAAACTCTTACTGTTTGGCTGTAATTCTCACTGAAAGTGAAGTTACTTTTGAATAAAACTTGTTAGATGCTAACAGGCTAATACAGTGGAAAGCAAACATTAGCCGATCAGGGTTTATCAATAGTTTTATAGATCTCTTGTCAAACAATTAAGTTTTCTGAAAGGTATATTTGATATTTAAAGTGCAATTTAAAGACAGTCTTGGTGTGTTATCGATCGTCTGATTGAACATTGATCTTGCTATCACACTTTTCTTCTTATTTCAACTTGCGTATTCTACAGTACATATGGGCAAGGGTTCAAGTTCTGGCGGTGATGCCACCACTGTGTCAGAGGCTATGCAATTAGTTCATGATGGCTTAGAAATGAACCTGTTGTCCACTCTTACCAAGCTGCTGTCATCCCCAACTGCTGAAAATTCCGTAAGTTTAATTCAATTGTTCAACGAATTATGAAATTTTAACAGAATTAAAGTTGTGTATTTTGTTTTCCTTGGTTTTGGAATTTACCACCAACAATGTTAGATTGTAAATATGTTCCTAATCCCCAGTTAAGCTTTATGGAATTACTGTTGACCTGCACCATTTACTTATACTATATTGTATGGCATATGCGTAAATATTCATTTGCATGACTGGTGTCTTTGAGTTTATCCACATTAGTTTGGCATCTTTCACCCATATTTGCAGTATTATTTAGTTATCTCCACTGCTGTATTTCCTCCTTTATTAGATGCATGGTTTATCTTGTGCTGGTAAGGTTTGTACTGAAACAACCACTCCCAAACTGAAGTAAATGAAGGAGTCATGCTATCCCCAACATACTATCCTCTTGTTGCTTTGCCATAGGCCTTGCTTAATGGAGTAACATTATTGCCAAACCATGTTTCTTAATTAGAAATATTGGTCTTTTACAAGTTGACAGTTTCTATGTGTCAATCTATCATTCTAGCCATCTTAACATATTGCCTTTTCGTGTGATGTACAATCAATATGTTCAAATAATCAATTTGGAGCAGATCTTAGTGGTAAGTTAAAGTGATATTTTTCCTCATTCGAGTTTCCAAATAAATCGAATTCAACCTTTCTATGAAATATATTTCTCGTGTAAAGTTCTGTCCAATGTAGCTTACACCTTTGCAACATGCTATATATGCTGATATGAAACTTTGGCTATTGTTAACCAGCTTAACATTCAATTTTAAAACGAATACTTGTTTTCTTGCTTGGAATGATATTCTCTGGAAATGACAGGCATTCAGACCATTACAATTTACCTTGAATGTTAGTTAAACCTATCACGTTTTATAATTTATAAGTACCCGATCCTTAATTATTCGTGAGTATGAGTGAGACTGTAATTTGGTATCGATGTCCATGTTTCTATCTCTATATCAAATTATAATTTACCTTTGATTAGCATTTGTATCTGTTGCTTTACTTCTTAGTTTGTAATGTTTAACATAGTTTAACGTGTTTATGTGTGTAGCTTAGTCCATTTTTTTCAGAACACACTTTAGGCTTTGACTATTTGCATAGTAATATCATCATCTTCATTTTGTTGGCATGTAGAAAGTTGATTTCACTATTCTTTGGATCGAGGAATCAGTCATTGAGGAAAATTTGGTTTTGGATATATTGTTCCTTCTTTATTATGACAATTTCTGTTGCTGTAACTTTGAGCAGTGGTCAAGACTATGCTCAATTTTTAAGGTAAAAATCTTTTCCAGCAATGGATTTTCATCTGTAGCATCCTTTCATATTTTGCAAAGATGTGATGTATTACATGCAAATTGCAGGACATATTAAGCGGGTCATTCAACACCACAATATTTGCTGTTTCATTGCAAATCAAAGCTTCATTTGATCATGCAAAATTTCAATTACTACTTATTCTTATTGAAACCTTGGATCTTGAAAATCTTTTGCAAATGATCCATGATGAAGTTTCATTCAGGTTTTTCCCATTTTTTCCTCTTTCAGACCTAACCTCTAGTTTAGATGTCTTACCAAACTTATCTTTTTTCAGCAACCAAGATTGTTCTTTTTCTTTATCAAATATACAAGAGATGGATGCACTTGTTTCAAATTTTTCTGGTTTGGGAACAAAGGAGTCTGGCCCTTTATTTCTTGCTTGGGCTATATTCACATGTCTTCTTTCATCACTCCCAGAAATGGATGGAAATAATTCGGTTACTGTATGTTGCCTCCGCCAGTTTAGTTTGAGCTTGCGATACAAATAAATATATACACACTTAATGTATGACATGTTTGTTACTACAGGAAATTGATCACATTGCATATCTCCGCCAAGCTTTTGAGGCTGGATCGTTTGATTATTTACTTGAAATACTGCGCAGCGATGCTTTGAGGGATTCAGATGTAAGTTATGCACATGATTTTTGAATCATTGGTTGCTTCTGTCTTAACACTACATAAATCATTTTCCCTCTTTGTCGTTGCCAAAGTTATGGGTTGCAGCATGCATGCAACTATAATATATTATAAAATCCATTACATGAAATTATTTTAATTATAAAATATGTTGCATGAAAATTATTTCAATTATAGAATCAATTTTTGAAAATATATTATTTCATAACATCACAGTCGACAAGAATTAAATGTGACCAAAACAAATTGAATTTAACTAAAGAAATGATTCAAGACGGAAACTCATGGAAAAGGAGAATCCATGTGGCCAGTCACATTCATTTGGGAAACAAGCGAGGATGATGTTAGTCAATTAGAAAGTTCACTTTTGTCCATACAATCACAAATGTGCAATTTTTTTTAATAATCAAAATTAGATACTTGATCGGAATGAATTGCTGATAAGAAAATAGTTATCTAAGCCCAACAATGTACCAATAAATAATATTTTATTTGGTCAATGAATTATTCCCAATGGAAAAGCATTTGAAATGTGAAATTTAAGTAATCTTGTTCATTTTTTAATCAGATAATATGAAGCCGGATCACGACACCTTTGTTCATATTCATGTGTTGTATGGTGCATATTCATATATCTAAATAAAAAGTGATCCCACGTGAATTGTATTATATAGAGCTTCATCGTGTTAAGAAGCTTTCATGTGCCAAAAGATTCATTCATTGGAACTCAAATATTTCAATTACATGTAAATAACTGAAAATATATGATATTTTAGACTATGTTCATGTCTATGTACATTATTTAAATGTCATGCTTTCTAAACATTATATAAATATTATAATTAGGTTATAGCGTTCGAATCTCGCACTTCTGTAAGTGCGTGAGCGTTACATCCATTCTTATGAGAATAAATACCTGAAATTATACTCATCATCCCTCGGTTATTATTTTATTATGTGTGTAGACATCTTTTTGTTGGAGATGGTCCTTAATACGAAAATATAGATATGTACTAATTATATAACTCTCGATAGATAAATGAGCTCGTTAAAATACTAAAATGAAAAATAAATAAAGGTACTAGTTTAAATCTTCGTAGCAACATAAGTTATCTTGATTATTTAGACGTGTTCGGAAATAGTAGATAACCCTAAGTTTATTTGCAAAACTAATTTTTATTGCTATATAGGTATAATGCTGCCTCAAATTCTCTACACCCAATATTCATCTTTTTATTACTTTTTATAGAATACTTGTACTGGATCATATAAAAAAATGTTCGTTTGGATAGTTTCAAGCTTGAAAATGTTGAGTAAGGGTCTATACGTAAACAAGCATAAGATATCCATCTCTTCTATGATGGATGAATCTTATGTCTATATATAAATATTGTTATGAAAAGTTAATAATGTTCCAATTCTTTTTTCTTCATATTATTCACAAACTCATTTTTTTTAAAGGAACCGTATATACCAAACATATGTACAAAACTATCTACATCTTTTTATGAAATTGGACCTTTTTAGTGAATTTGTCATTATTGGGAAAAAAATGCGTTAAAAGTATTTGAACTATGTGCACACACATGAAATATTTTATCCATCAAGTTTGACTTCTCCATACCTCTCTTTTATTTCCTAGTAGTCTTATAAGTTTGTTACATCTTCCTAGTTATGGTAGGTCGGCCATACCCTCGTGTAGGTCTTATGTTTAATAAAAGGCGATTGACTTTTTTGCCAAGAAATATTGTAAATTTTGAATTTCCAGTCGATTATGATTTTAAAAGTCCTTTTGTTTTTTTAAACTTCCCTTTTGTTATATGCACATTATTTTGTTCTTGACACATATACATATGTATATACATCATAGTTTGAGCTTCCGATCGAAACCATAAAATTACGACAGTATTCGATCTCAAGTAGACTAAAAATAAAATGACAAAAAATTGATTTCTTTAAAATAAGTGCAAAAAATCTATGAAGAAAGTTTTTTAATGTTTGATTTAACATTATAATGAATCGAAAATAAAAGTTTAATAGTTATATCGTTGAGAGATGAAGTGCATCAATTGAAGCTTGCAATGAGTTACAATTCTTCAAACTACCCGATTGTTTGAGCTGTTTTCGACAACTGGCTATCTATTTTAGTTAAATAAAATTACATGCATTTGGGTATCAATGTATTATCTTAAAGTTTAACATGTCATTGATTATCATATATTAAACCTATGCTATCACATTTTATAATTTGGTCATCACGGTCTGTTTTGGTATGCACATTTTGAAATGTAATACTAGTATTCCAAAGCAATATGCTTGGAAATGTTGAATCCGACATTTTGTAAGGTTTAATCCAACAATTTGAAACTTAGATTTGACATTCCAAAACATCAATTTTGTTAAGTTTGTCAATAGATATTCGAAAAATTCAAAATTCGTCTACTACATCCGTATTTGAAAAGGTAATAAATATCTGATATCCGAAAAAACGAATATGGATACAAAGACATCCGCCCTTGAAAATAAATGTTTGGTTTTTGTCTAGAATATAATTTATATTTTTCGTATTTTAGTACAAAAAAGTATATATTCATTGTTATATTAAGTTAATAGTTTATATTATATGCATTTAATATATATTAACTGCTCAAAACCGAATATTATTATCATATTTATTTATTTATCATACTTATAAAATCTATGAGATTGAAAAAAAATAGGTTAAAACCAAAATTTTCTATTTGTTTTATCAATTTCTAGCAGATGTGATAAACATCCGATATTCGTCCATATTCATAGATGGATATATCTGATAATAAAAATGATTTCGGACGTGTATCCGGATATATACTATCACATCCGAAAGTATCTGCCGACTGACCTTAATATTATCGATTTAAGTTTATTATATTTTGAAAGGTTTACTTTTTACATGATTTATTTTCTTAATGTTTTTTCTATATGTACATATACATATGTATGTATTAAAAATAATTTGTAAAATGAAATATGGTTTTTAGAAAGGAAAAGAAGAATATAATTTATAAAATGAAATATGATATATTTAGAAAGGAAAAGAAGAATATAGTTTGTAAAATGAAATATGGTATTTAGAAAGGCAAAGAAGAATCGACGATGATACTTTTGAAGTTGAATTTGATTAAGATAATGCTGTATCAATATATGAGAATGTTTCTAACGACGGGGATAATGAAGTTCAAAATAATGAATCTATTATTCATGCAAACTAGACCATGCACTTGGATGGAAAAAAATACTAGTCATAAACCTTTGGTTAATGAAATAGATTTGAAAGGTTAAATGGATGCGAAGAATCCCAGGGGTGCTAAACATTGAGAATATACTACAAAGAAAGCATTAAAAGCATCTTTACGTGAATTCATTTACATTATATTGTTGGTACCGCACCATGAAAGAGATCCGAAATTAAATGATGTGCAACTTTGTTTTATAATTTTGCTCGGCTTTCATTGTTATAAGTTGTAACTAATGAGAAATGAGCATTAATGATACATTTAATTTAGACAAATATTTTTACGTTTTCATCTATTTGTTGTGGTTAACAATATTATATATATATGTATGTGTATGTATATGTATATAAAACGTGAAGACATTAAAATAGTATGCACTATAGCTAAGTGTTACTGTTAAATCGATCCCTATCATATTGCGTTCCACAGTATGTAACGTCTTCCGGTTTCATTTTCGTTTCATGTAGCATGTCGATTCATTTACTTGGTAACAAAAGAATAAACCTTTGAAAAATCATAATTTGATAATGAAAACATCAAAATTGGATAAATTAACCAAAATTTTAAAGTCTTGATTGTTTGAAATATAATAAAAAATTAAAACCTCAAACCATATACATATAATATCATGGATTCATCGTATGTAGAGATCGTACAATAGCTTTTGATTGAATTTGTCAAGCAATACACAATTTGTTCTCTGAATGTCTAATTCTGCATCTCTTCGTAGTAGTAAATAAAGTATCTATTCAAAAAATAATATTATGGGTCCAAATTTTGTATTAATAATCAAATTAAATGTATCACTCCAAAAATGTGTCACTTTTAGAATACGATCTGTATATCATTTCAAATTTCTTTTTGAGTTTACATTTAAGGTTAATATGAAACAATTCATTTCATTATGGTGATAATTTGAAGTAATGTTTTGAGGTGGTTATGTTATTTTGAAGATTAATTCAATCATTATGGTGATAATTTGATGGTAATGGCATAAAGATCATATATACAACAAATTGGTATTCTTAAAAAAATAACAACCAATAGATATGGAGGCAATGCACATCTTTGGGGATGAACATTGTTTCCATACCGTCCAAAGTTTCCGATTGCTTCTGATTATTGACAGAATGATGCAATTTATTTCGAATTCATTCCGTCAACATCGAAATTTATGTTGAAGAAAGTCGAAAAACTTAGAACGGAACACGATATTCCGTTTCCAATCAGAGAATTTGATAATGTAGATTGTGCACCAAATTTAAACTATGAATAAAACAAGCGATGTAAAAATAATATCTTTTCTGGAACATTAATATGATGCAGAGAATGTATGAAATCATAACTTAATTCATGAATCAAAATAAATTTTAACATACGTAGAAAATGTTAACAAAATGCACAAATTAATACAAAAAGATTTCCATGTCAAAATTTCATATGACGAAAAATCCAAATAAAAAGGAATAAAAAAGAAGAAAAATTAAAGAAGCATCGTTTCTAGACCTGGCTCAATCTAGACCCGTCGAAATATGTCAATCCATTACCCAACCCATTAACTCTTTCTAAATGAGTTTAGTCAACACATCTATGACCATTATTAAAAGGGTTACACCTAACCCTTGTTAAAAGAGTCATGGTATCCGTTTATTAAAAATCTGAATTTCGACATGAAAATTTTAGAAAATAAATTTAAAAAGTCAAAATATGAATTAGATATTTTAAATTAAAAATTTAGAAAATTTGTACTCGAATGACTTGACAAAAGTTGCTACTTTTCGTCAAACTACACCAGTTTTTTCATGCCAACTCGGAATCTGAGGAGATTCTGATCAACAAACTTATGAATGATATGAAACACTCGAATATTTCACATTCTAAACATAAGTTGTATTTTTCCACGATGACTACCAGCTGTACTTGACAAATAACAAGCTACATCCCTATATCTAAACTCTGACTCGAATAATACTTCAATAATTCATTCGTTCCTAATTCGCTAGATGGTCGTGCATGAATTTATTCATTACAATTTAAATTTTGAACTTATATTCGAACAACTATGGCATAAGTCGCCATTTTTTCTTTCCACTGTAGTAACTTCTTTGTATTGACTTGAAATCAAGCGGGACTTTGATCAATGAAGTTGCATCTGTATTATAAACAATATAGAACACTCAAATACTTTATATTTTGAACGTACGCTGTATTTCTCCATGCCGGCTAATAGTTGTATTTAATAAATAACATGCCACATCTTCACATGGACTACAGTGTAAACCAAAGTTCAAAATTTCATTTTTCATTTCCATTCCGGTCATTATTAATTTCTGAAATTTTGGTTCCATTTCGGATATTTCAAAAGTTCCGCTCAGTTTCAGTTTGCAAGCTTTGATACCGTTTTGTTTGCAATACATTAATAAATAATCAATTCCAATTCAAACAATTATTTTTTATAAACGGATAGAATTTTAGAAAAATTGATAAAACCTCGGAGCCATTTGAAAAAAGTCATATGAAACAATATAAAATATACTTAGATAAAACCTAATTATAAAACAATAAAAGATAACCCATTAAAACCTGGCCCATTTGTCCTTGTAAACCTGACTTAGTTATTCCATTACCTCATCTCTCTTCTTTCTCATTAAACCCATCCTATTTCCCGAAACAACGCACACGCTGCAACCCTAAATCCCAAAACTTTTGTTGCACACGAAAAAAAAAGTTCCTTTAGTTTGATGATGGAGCTCGACCTTGTATAGATCTCGAGGAAGAAAATCGACGAAGGAAGCTTATGCAGATTCTATTTTTATTTTTTCAATGTTTTAATTCGTAACCAGATTTCATCTTAAATTTCGGTTCGGTCCATGTCGGGAGGCCGGAAGTTAAAACTTTAATGTAAACTATGATTTGAACAATACACTAACGATCCCATTTGTCTCTAAATCGCTAGATAATTGCGCAGAAGTTTACCAACAATTTGAAATTTGGAAGTGTAAGTTCATATTCGAAAATTAAGTTTTGAAAATTACATCTCTTCATTGAATTTGAATCGAAAATATGAATAATAAAGTGCTCTTTTCGAAATGAGGATCACTCGAATTCTATCTTTTTTTTAAAATTTTGATGAAAACTAGAATTTGAATTTGACATTTTAATTATTTTAGAAATTGAGAATAAAAAGGAGAATTTAATTTTTTCAAATATTATCTGTGTTTTTATATTAGTCGAATCTAATTTAAATTGTCAAATGAGTTGGATGGGTGACTCTTATATTAAGTGGTTTTGGTTAGATTAACTCTTCTATTAAATTGGTCAAATGCGATGGATCATAAATGTGTCGTGTTAATTTTTTCCGAACCCTTCTATGATTCGACCTGATTTGTTTAATAGGTCTAGTCCAATGGAGGAAAGAAAATTCCATGAAAATTATGAAAATTTCAGGGTTTTACGTTAATTGTTAGAAGGAATTCCTTTAGCAACTACTGTTTTGAAAATTCATGGAGAACAAAAGTTTAGGAAAATCGGAAGGAGAAGTCTGAAACCTGAAAAAATGATTTTTTTTTTCGATCTTACATATCTTAGATGTTAAGGTATACAGATCCTCAATTTCTATGCATATGTATGTGTGTGAAATAAAGTAGGTCCGTCAACAAATACTTTCAGATGTGGGTAACTATATCCATATTTGTATAGAAAATTATTTTCTTACGTATTCGTGGATATCAAAATTTCCGGTATTCGCTAACAATTGGTAAATTCAAAAAACTATTGAACAAAAATAATTCAGTATACGACAATTTTAGTGTAAAATTTAAAAATACACAGAAAATAAAAATAGCGTTGAACAATAAATTTGTGCATAAAATATTTTGACATAGCTTAATTATCCTAATACACAAAATACACATTATTATTTTGAAAGAAAACAAATGGATATTTTTTTTGAATGCAGATACTATCATAACTTATATTAATTTTTTGGATATTGGATCGAATAGGGATGCAATCATATTTTCGTATATTCATTGACAATTCTAAGATGAAGATAGACGCGATAAATCCATAAAATAGGGTTTACAACAACAACAACAAAGACATTTTTCCCAAACAAGTTGGGGTCGAATAGAGATGCAACCCGAAATTAAGTGACAAAAGTAATGTAAATGTTATAATAATGACAATAACAATAACAATAGCAATAGTAAAATAAAGTCAAATAAGTAAATTAGTAATAATAGTGACTAGGTAAAAATAAAAATAAAGATAGAAATACAAATGTAAAAATAAAATAAAAAATAAAAATAAAATAAAAATAATAATTAATAAATAAATAATAAATAAATAAATGATGATAACAGTACAAATAGTAATACTGGTGTTGATAATAATATTGATCAAAGACCAAACGCTACGTCTTAGACTTTTTTCCTTAATCCTATAATCTAAAACTTATAAAACTCATAGCTCATAGTTCTGGTATGCGGATTGCTAATTTCCACGTGCTTCTATCCGTTACCAGCTCTTCGGATATATTCCAACCCTTCATGTCCCTTTTAACCACTTCCTTCCATATCAGTCTTGGTCGACCTCTACCTCTCTTTGAGCAAACGACGCGACCTATAATTCCAACGCGCACAGGTGCTTCGGGCGGTCTTCGTTGGAGATGTCCAAACCATCTTAAGCGATGTTGAATTAGCTTCTCCTCAATTGGTGCTGCTCCAAGTTTTCCACGTATATCATCATTTCTAATTCGGTCTTTTCTTGTATGACCGCAACTCCATCGCAACATACACATCTTTGCTACGTTTATCTTCTGGACGTGTTGGTTTTTAGTAGGCCAACATTCTGCCCATACAACATCGCAGGCCTAATTGCCGTTCTATAGAACTTTCCTTTAAGCTTCTGTGAGACTTTCCTGTCACAGAGAATGCCAGATGTCTGTCACAAAAAATGGGTTTAACGAAGTAAAATACTAAAATATAACAAATACTACATAAGATGTTACCAGGATTGATGACAAATTTGTGTGGAGTTTGATTTTTTTTTTGGGGGTGGGTGCTGCTGGCCTTGTGTAACTTAAGTTATATTGTGCAGGGAGCTTTCAACTATTTGTTAAGGTTTAATTTTTTTAATAAACTTACAATTAACAAATGGATGCAACTAAACTTACATTTAACAAATGGATGCAACAAAGACAGTAAACACATCAAAACCAAGTACACACATGCATGTCTTAATGTCACACTACCAGATGATTTTGATCCATGTTGTTACATTACCATATTGGACAATAAACATAAGACCATTTTTGCCTAGAGCCAAATCATTAAAGTTATATCCCTTGTATTGTCCTAACATGCCGTTTTAATGGTGAACTTACCTTTAACATCTTGCACCACCATGGATCCTCGCCTCTGCTACCATGATTTTTAATATCTCAAATGTAACAAGTTACTAAATGCTATACTGTTCAATTTTTTTTGCTATGTAACATCATAGGTTTACGTACACTCACATCACCTAAAGTAGACCAAGTCATGGAAATATTTTACCCTTCTTAATATTGTTACCACAATTCACACTTTAGTAGTCGTATTCCGTTTTGGTACTTGCGTTTTGAAGTACAATACACCAGTTTCGAAACACAACGCATACACGATTTGGTACATCAATTTGACATTCCGAAACGTTGAATTTACTCACAAAAATGTTTAATTCAATGTTTCAAAATGTTGATTTCGATGTTCCAAAATGTTTATTTTGACGAATTTAAGTGTATTGTGTTATTATGTATGAAGTATTAATGATTTCCTACTGAAAATTTAATACATCAAATGATAATGATTTATATTAAAAATATAAACAAACAATGAAAAATGACTTCAAATTTGCCAAGTCTTTTTTTATACTTTATTTTAACTCTCAACTAACATAATAATGTAAAATAATCTGCATACATTTATGAACTCTCCATTTATGCTCATTTTTTTTTTACATAACTATCTTTCAAATGTTCTCTTTCTTCACATATCTTTTTTTTTCAAAAATGATTAGTATATTAAAACATGGTATCTTGAAAAAGAAAAAAAAACATTGATGACAATGATAATATATTTGAAGAAGATTATCTTGTGTCAATGCATGGAAACTATTCCAACTCCAAGGTTCATTCAATATTGAGGGTCATCATCAAGAATTAATATAGCAAAACACATAATGTAACTTTATTATAATTTTGAACTATTTAAACTATAAAAAGAGTATCTTGGAAAAAAGATGATGTTAGCACTTATGCAATAATATTTGAGCATTTTGGCAATTTTGGTTAGCTTCAATTATAAATTGTAATTTATTATTAGTTGGAAATGAACGTTAATAGTGATGTTTATTTATACAATGATGTTTTAATTTTGTGTCCATATGTTTTAGTTTTCTTAATAAGACAACTTATGGAGATATTTAGGAAGCAAAAGAAGGATCTACGCATTGTATTTACCGATTTGGAGAAAGCTTATGACAAAGTAGCGAGAAAGTTTATGCGGTGGGCTCTGAAAAAGAAAAGAATTCCAACAAAGTACATTACCCTTATCAAGGTTATGTACGATGATGTTGTTACTAGTGTTAAAGCATTTGATGGCGAGACCCGTGACTTTCTCATTAACATAAGTTTATATCAAGTGTCAGCTTTAAGTCTCTACATTTTTGCTCTAGTGATGGATGAGATTACGAAGGGTATACAAGATGAGTTTCCTTGGTGTATGCTCTTTGCTGACGATGTTGTGCTAATTGACGAAAGTAGGGTATGAGTTGATAGACAACTGGAGCCGTAGAGACATACTTTTGAATCAAAAGGTTTTACACTTAGCAAACTATAACAGAGTATATGAAGTGTGAGTTCAACGGTGTCAGGTCAGAGATGAAGATGTCACTCTGGGCAGACAAATAATGCCCAAGAAGGAATCATTTCGATATTTAAGATCAATGTTGCAATATGATAGTGAGATTGATGAAGATGTTTGTTTTAAAATTCGAACAAGATGGATGAAATATCGACCAACGTCTGACATTTTGCGTGACATGAAAGTCCCACAAAAACTCAGAGGAAAGTTCTACCGAACGAGAATCAGGTCTGCGATGTTGTATGGTGTAGAATGTTGGACTATTAAAAGATAACATGCTCAGAAGATAAGTGTAGCAGAGATGCGTATGCTGCAGTGAAGTTGTAGTCATACAAGACGAGACCGAATTAGAAATAATGATATACGTGATAAACTTGGAGTAGCATCAATTGAAGAGAAGCTAGTCCAACACCGCTTAAGATGGTTTGGATATCTCCAATAGAGGCCTCTCCAGACACCTGTGCGTTTTGGCATTATAGGTCGCATGGAATGCTCAAAGAGAGATAGAGGTCGATCAAGGTTGACATGAGAGTAAATAGTGAAAATGGACTTGAAGAATTATAATATATCCGAAGAGCTGGTGTCGGATAGGAGAGCATGAAAGTTAGCGATCCACGCATTAGAACCGTAAGCTATGATTTTTTTTGCTTAGGGTTGATTTAGGAGCAGTGTTATAAGTTTTAGTTTATATGACTAGTAAATAAGAGTCTAAGACGTAGTGTGTGGTCTTTTTAATTTCTGTTACCATTACTACTATTATCATAGTGTCTTTCAATTTCTATATATATTTACTTTTATTGTTATCTTTATCTCTATTTTTATTTTTACTTATTATTATTATTTCTTTAATTATTTTACTTTATTTTATTATTATTATTTCTTTAATTATTTTACTTTATTTTATTATTATTATCTGATTTATTATTATTACTATTATTGTTATTATAATTACGTTTAAATTGAGTTTGTCATTTAGTTTTGGGTTCCATCTCTAGCTGACCTCAATTTTTTTAAAAATAATGACTTAGTTGCTGTTGTTTATTTGTAGTGGATTACAAAATTATACAAATTTGCATGTAAAGGTAACGTTTTTAAAATGTTTCGCGTTTCAGCTAAGTGTATCTCGTTTCGGTTAAGTCTACCCCCAACGTATTGCGTTCCGCAGTATGTAACATTTTCCATTTCCGTTTTCGTTCCATGTACAAAATCGTTCCGCGTACCGAATTGTTCCGTGTACGAGGTAACATAGTTCCTAATTTAGTTATCTCCATTTGTCACTAATTCTCTTTCTTTCTGGTATACATCACATGGCACTATTTTCAAAAAATCTTTTTGAGCATCTTGACTCTGTCATTTTAATTTTTTATATTGCTCTGGAACCGTGTGAAAACATTTTATGTTTAAATTTTTGAAAGATGTATATTGCAGGGTCCTGTTTCTGGTTATTTAAGCATCACGCGGACTGTCATTTCAGCATTTATTGCCTCCTATGAGCTGAATCATCAGGTACCTTATATTGAATAAATTAATATTTGGCTTTTATAAATAGTGTTATGCTTATTTACTCTTGTAGACACGCCAGCAAATCCTGATCACAGTTTATATTTTTATTTTATTTTTCCAGACGCCGGCGAATGCACTAAATTTGATACTGGATATTCTTTCAGAAATTTATCGTGAAGAGGTTTGTTATCTTTTATATCTCATGTTTATTCTTCATCCTGCGATAATCTTAAAGTTCACAAACTCAGGATTCTCTTTCCATGCAATTTTGGGACAAAGATAGTTGTGTAGATGAACCAATTCGTTCTCTTCTTAACATGCTAGCGAATGAATTTCCTTTTCATATGCTGGAACTTGTCCGCTTGCTTTCAGCTCTTTGCAGTGGAACATGGTCTGCAGAATGTGTGTACGTGGCATCTTTGTTATCTTCAACTAATATTATGACTATGACCTGCCAACTGTTAAGGCTCTTGAATTCTATATTTGTATAAAGTCGTAGAAAATAGAAATACATAGGACCTCTGTTGTTCTTTTTTAGGTGTGTTGAGCAATTTTCTTCAAACAGGTTCAATTTTTTAGAGAAGATGGGTGGTGTAACACTGTTATCCGAGATACCTCGACGATCCCAGTTCACGGACATTTATGATACAATTGAAGCTCAAACTCAGTTGAACATTCCTTCAATTGAAGGTATTGTTATCCCTGCTGGAACCCGTGGCCATATTGTGAGAATCGTTGACGTTAACTCTGCACTTGTTCGCTGGGAGGTAATCATGAACTGAACTATTTACAGTCTAATTCAGTTCTATGTAGAATTAATGATTAGGCATTCATGTTAATTGGGTCAATAAATGGTACTTGACACTGGCAAAGCCAAGTGAGATCTAGAGAGGGTGGCCATCCCAATTGATGTTTTCAGAGCAGACGGGCAGGTAAAAATAATGTTGAACTTGGGATGAGGTTAATAAACATTTTGTAAAAGAAAACATCAGATTTGTGATGATTGAAGGGCGAAGAAAGAGGAAAAGCAAGAGTGGGCAAAGGAACTAGGAAAAAGCAGATACACACATGATTATAACGCGAATAGTCCATTTCTGCCTTTTATCTTCTAACACTGTGAAACATATTCAAAGTTTTAGCCCATTAACTACAGACAAAACGGTCAATTTTTTAGTCCATTATTATCCATCAATAACACAATTTATCAGTTACACACGATTATTATGTGTATTTCCCACTTTTGCCTTTATTTTGTAATGCTGTGAAACATATTCCAATCTTTAGCCCATTAACTAAACGAAATCAAATTTTTAGTCCATTATTATCTATCAAAAATACAAATTACCAGTGACACAAATTGATGGTTATATATGTTAATGCTATGCCCCATCGAAAACATTTTCCGACTCCACCCCTGGTAGTTGGTCCCTTATAACCGACTTACACGCACACAAACATACATACACTTAACTTGTATGACATATGGTTATTTCTGTATGCACTTATTTTCTTTCCAACTCTGCAGTATGAACACTCTGGGCTTTTTCTTTTGCTATTGCACCTGAATCAGATGTCCAACTCATGCAAATTTGAAGAATTCTGTGCTGTTCTTGATTTATTGAATCGTATGGTTTCTTCTAGTAAGGTAATGGATTCGTACGATTATATTGCGTATTTTTTGTTTCTAACCCCAACCTCAAATATAAAATCCATGGAATTTGATATGTTAAATTCATCTTATGATTCATAATCAATTTTGGAAATAAATAGTAATAAACAAAATTGTTATTCATAAAGTAATCTTGATTTAAATCATGTAATTTGAATCCATTCATCTTTTTGAGAGAAACTCTTTTAGAAGCATCAGAATCAAATGATTCAAATCAATCGAGTCAGTAGAGATTGACATCAAAGTGTCTTCCATTTTTCTCTTCTTTTTGTGCAGTTTTATCATTATTTTCTTTTCTACATTTCATCACTACCATCATCATTGTTGATATCGATATCAATATTGATATTGTGATATGATATTGATATGGATATTGATATTTATACTGACCATAAATCATTGTTTTAAAAGCGTATGCTAGGAGTTTCGGGTCCGCGAGGCAGGATGTAAACCTCGAAACGTTAAGGCGTAAGCTTTTTGGGTTAAAAAAACCCGTAAAACATATATTGAAATTTAACATAAAATACCGAATGTCAAATATTAAATAAGAAACATCAAGCATTCGAAGCAATTCAAACAAAATACTTAACCCACTTCCACGTAAATATCGTTCTTACTCATTTAAATTAACAACCTATAAAAAAAGAACAAATCATTCAGGTCTGAACAAGTGTGCATCTCCAATTTTATTTTATTTTAAAAAAATAACTAGAATTCATATGATTCTAGAGTTTTGATGCCTGATTCAATTTTGATTCCAGTTACCGATTCAAGTAACCGGGATCGAAGTTGATTCCAATCTGGAATCGAAGTTGATTTCAGTTTTATAACTGTATTTAATTTTCTGAAAAAATTACCTGCTTGATGGTTTTCTTTATTTCCTGTCGTTGAATTGTTTTTTTACTGGAATAAGGTAGAGTTTTAAGTGAGATACATAGAAAATAAAGGCACATGCTTTTTTTGCACTCAAAAGGCTCAAGCCTCATCAACGCGAGGCATACATTCGGGTAATACGTCTTTTGAACTACTTTTTGAGGCTTTTTGCCTACGTCTTGCGCGCGTTTTTTGAAACGCTGATGTAAAACACTCAAAATTTTTGTTTCCATTATTATACGCTCTTATGGAGGTAGTCCGGCAATTAATGCTTTCACAAATGGGAGCTGTTATTTGTTTGGATGATGTTTAGATATTTAGTCTCTTAAGTATACTCCTGATTAGTCAATGTTATTTTTAGGTTATGGTTATTGTGTAAACCCATCGGGTCGAATCCGGACCCAACATGATGGGTTTCGGTTCTAGGCAGGTCGGTTTTTGGCGGGTCTAAACTATACATTTTGAAACCTAGACCCGATACGACCCAGAGTTCAGTTCGGACCGCTTTAGATCTAGTTGGGTATTTACACTTAAAGTCTTAAACTAAACATATTTTTTATGTTTTTTGGTCGGTTCTTTTAGGTCGGTTCGGGTTGAGTTTGATGTGTCTAAATGGTATTTTTCATCACTTATACCCGACCCGAGACCCATCGGGTTCGGTTCTTCATGGGCCGGTTCGGTTTGGATTTGCGGATTTCATTTCTAATTGCCAACCCTAGTATATAGCGAAAATTTTCCAAGATAGCATACACATTTGTATATGTTAAAGCAATCTCCATTTATTGTGCTAATATCATTCATAAAATAATAACCCCGCATGGTGGGGTTGAGCACTGTACAGTAAGCCTTTCTTTAATCTATAAACAAGTTTTCTAAAACAAAATTCACACTTTGACTTGGTCCATGTGACCAAGGTGATTATATTGTTGCAAGTTTGGTGCATCGGAAGTGATATCATTTCATCATCTTTACCAACCGGAAGTGGGGTTAAAGAAATTGCATTGATGTAAACTAATTACTCATGCATTGAATTAAGGAAATGATATTAAATATTCATGGATTTCACTGGATACAATAAACCATGTTCATGTCGTCTGACCGATGACCCCCTTTAATGGGTAGTTGAAATATCCTCGAAAGATTTTACTCATAAAGTATGATATATAGACAGCATCTTTTTGAAGGCTACCAATACTTTGTAAGGAACAAAAGCATATATAACTTATTTTAGACATACAATATCTGTGTTGCGTGCTTTGTGAATAACATTACATTCATTTCAATATTTAATTTTAGAATCATCATGTAAAACTATATGTTTGTACTTCTCTGAAGTGCTCACTCTACCACAAGCTGATAATTATTCTTACTTTCGTATAATTTGTTGTAGGCTTTGTGTTTCAGCTTGTTGTTTTTTGAGAAATCAGTACCTATGGAAGCAAGTCAGAATTATCAAAGA
This sequence comes from Allium cepa, assembly GCA_030765085.1. NCBI lineage: Eukaryota > Viridiplantae > Streptophyta > Magnoliopsida > Asparagales > Amaryllidaceae > Allium > Allium cepa. The sequence goes on along the minus strand of CM060934.1, from coordinate 947,047,074 downwards.
ATTGAAATGACTGTTCGGTATGTTTATACATAATAATTTCATTCCACTATTTTTTTGGGAATAAAACCTACTGTTATATTCTTCGCAGAGTTGATTTGATTATGGCAATATGTAATGTTGCCTTGAACCTAGTGCAAGATGTCAATGATTCACACACAGCATCTATCTGCATCAATGTACTGGCCGAAATGCTGAAGTGGTAGTGATTATTATCTTTATCAAGCAAAACATTATTTCTCCTACAATCTATATAAATTTGATTTTCACGATGAGTATGTTTGCTCGAGTATTTTTGTTGCATGTTATTCTCATCGTCTTTAGATATCTTAGCACTGCAAACACTAGCTTCCATCACTATTTCAATCCAGTCAGTTACTTGGTTCAATTTTTGCGGCCTTAAGATATAACATTTGAGTGGTCTTGCACCTTAAATCCTTCGTCAGATGATAATTTTCTTGATAAGTTTTAATGGCAACCGTTCCTAGCTCTTTCTTTGTTGTTACATTTGGAATACTCAATTAATCCATGATTATAAAGTAATTCTTCTTCAAGAACCAATTGTTTTAGGTGAGTTCCTATTTCCTATTTCTATTGAAATGTGTTGCTCTAAAGCTATCTACCAAGGTATCATAGATAAAGTTACATCCATTTCCTTCTCAAGGTATTTTACTCATTAATTTAAAGCTTGAAAAGTTATACTGTTGGTGGACGCTGGAAATATAAAGCGTTATTGTATGAAAAGTAGATAATATGCTATGAGATCAAAATGGGTGTTTTAGGTGGTGGATGCACACCATAGTCATGTTTCTTCTTCTTCTTCTTCTTCTTCCTTTTCTTCTCATTTCGAGTTTAAAAACCATTTATTGAACGATTGATTATGTTTTAAATCAAATTTTAAAGACAATAAATCGACTTGTTACTTTCCAAGTTAGGCATTATAAATAATATCAGAGGGCAGTTAATCAAAGTGAATCATAATAAACGCAGTTTAATATTTCTGAACTATATGCACAAAGAATGAAAATTATATGTCATAACAATGTAAGTGCTATTCACAATACAAGTTTATGGTACTTGGTAACTATAATATACCTTCATACTGCGCTTGGGGACACACACACACACTGTAAATACTTAAGAAAAATGGGCATTTTGACTTAGGTTTCCCTTTTAAAAAACATTAGTCTTATATCCCATCCACAAAAACATTGTAAACCCTGTCACTTCTATTATTTTTACAAAAGTTGTTATTTAGAATGATGTCTATGATGATGTTATGAATTTTTCTTGATCATTATCAAATTTAATTTTTGTTTAATGCTTTATGAATGTCAAATGTTGAATTGAACGTACGAAAAACTGTTACATATGTGTAGAAAGTAAAAACTACTGCCTTTTGCAGTGCAATTAACTGCAGTGTAAAGTAATTGTTGTAAATATAATTGCAGTTGTACCACAAATATTTACGCTGTCGAAATTTTATGCTGTGCAGTACCACACATTGAGTGCAAATATACACATAATACTTGCACAACAACGTATATGAGTTATTTGAGTGTTGTGCAACAAACACTCATTTTCACAAAAAGTTTTGCAGTGCAATTAATTGCACAAAAAGAATGTGCAATACAGATATTTTGCACCGCAAAATGATTGCACTGTAAAACATTTATCATGCCATCTTCGACTTGGCCTTTGATTGGACCTCATTGTCACTTCAATGCCATCGTGTTATTTTTATCAAGTGGCCGAATAATTTGAGGTCCCACGTTGTGGGTACCACAAGTGTTGATAACATTACTTGCCTTTATAAAGGCACCTAGAAGCAGGTGATTGATTGCTCGAGCAGGTTATTGGTTTTGCCATTGGGCCCAACACTTACGGCTTGATTTGGGCACAATATACACTCATAATACGGGAGGAGAATACATTGGACAAATTAATTTTTATAGTAGAATAACGCAAAAACTTCTGACAATATCATTTGGACATTAAAGTCTGATTGTTAACTTTAGCTAAACCACTTTTATAATACCAGTGCTTTTTTATACCAATTTATTGAGAAATCAGGGATTTAACACAGATTCTGGTGGTATCCGCTAAGTCTGACGATACAGTATGAAAAAACCATATCAGATTGACTCCATTAAGTTGGCCAAGCACCAAAGGAATGTTGTCCTCACGTTCTCAGTAAGGATGCAAAAGAATTCACTCTTTGTGTGGTTAAAAACAAATGGATCAGTAAGCGTACATTAAATAGTTAGTGTGGATCCGGCAGTCATATGGATATTGGATATATTGCTTACACTCGTAATAGGAGTGTGAAAAGAGCATTCCTCTTAAGCATTAATCATCTTTGCGTTTCCCCCAATGTCCCAAGGTTATATGCCTTTAAGAACCTTCAGAGATCAGCGATTGAGTGGTTTCATTTGAAAAAAGGACATGTAGGCAATTTTATTGGCAACAACTAGTCACCTTGAAGACACGATCACTTCTTTTTTATATTCTTTAGACACAGACATGCAACTAGTCTCTTTTCAGACGGCTATCAAATTGATGTTGTGTATTTGAATGACACTTATGCTTATAAACCTAGGAAAAACCTGTATCAATATTTTACTGTCTTTCTTTGAAGATTTCAGTGTGTCAGCATGCTTTCTCTTGGACAAATTTTGATATTTTATCACTCTGCTGTTAAGTGTTCACATATAACTAATGGATTGTTGTTGACAGCTGACTGATATATGCTGAGCCAACTACTATCTTTACTATGGTCCTATATATTCAATTGCATCAACTGTTTAGGTTTTCTTGATACACTGATAAATTTGATTAACTAGTTATGGCCCACTGTTTCTATTGTATCCGAGTTTCTCTGTCTTCCAGTATTTTGGGCCTAAATTTTGTTTTTGTTGTTGCAACCAGTGCTCCCTGTCATGTTACTGAGGTAGTGTCAAGGTCAAAAATATTTGGAACCGTGAATTCTGGCTATTCAAGGTAAAACTTATATTCCTCATATTGTCTTCCTTTTTATACCATGTTCAACTGCCTCTGGAGTTAAATTATGTCTAATTCTTGGCTGTTACTTAAACTTAATGGTTACCAACTGAAATAAAACTACACTTAATATTCTGTGCTGCAATTGTTTGTTAGTATGCCAAACTCTTTTAGCCTGATAGTTTATGACACATCCTATGCTAATGTTGGCTATGAAATATTTGTGCTGATCAAAGATTACTCAAGTAACACGTTATAATTGTTGTTTACCTCATCACATCTTATTTCAACAGTTGTTTCATTTCATAAATGCTTCTAATATTAATTATATCCTCGTTTAAAAATTGTTTATCCTGTTAATTGTATAACAAATGGTCAACGGTATTGATCTTTGAGGACTCTTGTTAATCATGGTTTTGCTTATATTCTACTAATGCTTAAACATGTGTGTTCAACCGGGGCCCTTTATGGTTGCGTCTGCAGAAATTTCGACCGCAAAAGCGAACCTTTTATGTTTGAGCATGACGAATCACTCCATGCCAACTGTTGCCAATAAATTTTCCCGCCTCATATGAGAATGAAAATTGGGGCATTTTCTGCATTGGTGGATAAAGAATTAGGACAATCAAAATTTCTTGTTTACCATGTTTCTAGAAAAAGATTCTTCTTTTCCTTTCAGAAAATAGCGAGCTACGTCAGCGTAGACATTACATAGTAAAAGATGGTTTCAAAAGTGGGGAAAAAAGATGATTTAGCATTTATATCTTACGTTGCGAGCCAGACAAGTTACATTACATAATAAATGTACCTCCAACCTTAAATCTTACTTTCTATTCCAAGAGTTCACTTAAGTTAGAGTGCAAAATTCAATGATCTTCAATTCACTTAATTTTTGTCCTCAAACACATCTTATTTCTTCTTCTCCATTCTATTATATATACAAAAAGTATATTATTGTAAAGGTCATGATAGCACATATTTTTATGGTGAAACAATTCTTTTGACCCGACTTTGTAAATCTGTTTAATTCTGTGTTTATGCATGATTATATGTAGTTTAGTAGACAAAAAATAGAAGTTTATTTATAATTTTTTTTATTATCATTGACATTACAATAGAGATCAAAGATCCTGGGAAAGTGGAAATCAATGGGATTCAATAATTCTTTAAAGGGAGAGATAACGTCTTCTTCAAATATTTCAGTTTCGAATAAAACCTATATTGCAATGTCCACTTTCAGTATATTAGTTATCGAGATATAAGGGAATTGAGGAAGTGTAAGTGAATATTTATATGAAATTTTAATGTTATTTTCTATCTGAATATACAAATACCTCTATTATTTTATATATTTTTGCATAAGGTACTAGACTTATATGTATCATATTTATTTTGTTAAAACAATAGAAAGACATTTCTGTCTTCTATAAATTATATTATTTTACATAATTTACTGAAGATTTGAATATTAATTTTTTCTATTGATATAAAGAGGCCTTGCTCGTGTATTTGCATTAATAGTAGAGGCATGCTGTCTTGAATTTATTGTACGTGTATTTCCATGAGTGCACTTTACTGTATAATATGTGATATCAAAATCGAAGTAGTTGCAACATCATTGGATAAGTATAATCTCACATAGCCCTTTGAACGCTAGATGTATAGATAGTAATTATTTTTCTAAAGAATGCCGATGCTTTTTGAAGAACAAAACCTACACCTTGACTGGACAAGATAAGTGGTTGTACTAGATACAATATTTGTACTGTTACAAGCGTGGATTATTATTATTATGTAATGTACAAATCCCCTTGCTATCCAAGGACTAAGAGGGATCGTCTAAAAACTAGCTTGATCTTGAAATACTAAATTGATTGTGCTTTTAAAATTTAAACCCGCTTTGATATACCATGGTACAAAGGCCACCCCTATTACAATATATGACACTGATGTTGGATCATTCCTGATTAATAGTTATTTTGAATATTTGTTTTCCTTCTATGCAAAATGCTTAAGACGATCATGATTTATTTAAAGCTTGTTGAGTCTGACTCGCAGAATTTTGCAATAATCTTATATCCGATGATTAATATGTGCTCAAAGTAAGTATTATACATATACGTCTGCGTGTGCGCACGTCAACCTTATTATAAGTAAAAGAAAAAACCTTTTTTAAATGCTTTATATATATATATATATATATATATATATATATGTTTGTATATGTATACATGCTAAGATCAATAGCCCCCTCTATTTAGCACCATTTTTTAGCTCCTTGATATCAGTCACAAGTTTCTGTTTAATTCAAACAATATAATTATAAAAAATAAAAAAGTCTATTTTTATAAACTTTAGAGCAAATTAATTTCTGGAAAAAATTTAAATTTCTGTTAATTTATTTGTGTTAATTTCAGATTTTGATAATTATATATGTATACATAATTAAGTATTATAATATATATATATATATATATATATATATGTCTTTAATATATATGTAGTTCATGGTTACTTTCTGGAGGGCTTGCTCGGATGCTGTTGGCTGATCATGGTGAAAATGGGGACTTTTCTCATCTGACTATTTCAGGTACACTACTTGATTTTCTTGTTGCAAGCTTCAGTTTTTCATGCACATATACTGACGATTATAGTCTATATGAATGCACATGGATTGGTTATCCATCCAGTCCAATACAGATCAATCCAAAAAAATAGATCAAAACCAATCCAACGATATATCAGATTGAATTCGAATTTCAAAAATTATGTTATTGTGGATCGGTTGATGGATACTTGACGGTCAAAACCAATTTAATAACCGGTTCAACTAATTTTGAATTATCATTATTTTACAAACTAAATATCCACCGTTGATTTAACATCGACAAATTTGATTGATTTTGATGCAAACTTTTTTAGCTAGGGTTCCTCACTTTTTACTTAATTTCAATTTATACTGTTTTTATATTTTTATATGAATTTTAGACTCATTATATTGTATTGCGACTTCATGATTTTGTGATTGCCTAGTTAACATGTATGGAATTTAATTCTTATATTAGTTTAAACGTGCTTTTTCAGTAGACTAAGGGGTTGTTTGTTTTTTTATCTTTAATAATAGTTGTAATAGCTTTGGTGTCACACTTTTTTGGTATCAACGTGAACTACCAAAAATACCCCTCTATATATTATCCAATCCTAATTACTTAAAAACAAGAATTAATACTAAATTTCTTTTACAAATTCAAATGTCCATAAAAGTAGGATCTAATAACTAAATATGCTTTAAAATTCAAAACGCTTCTAAAAATAGGATCTAAAATTAAACCTTCTTTAGAGATTCAGAATACTTCTTTACAAAATATCACTTGAAAGTAAAAAATTATTTTTTTGATTGATTTAAACATATATATACAATTTAACAACAATTCACGCGCGAAGCGCGTGCTATTGCACTCGTAATCTAAATAGATGTTAGACTCTAATTAGCATACTTAGATGTTGAGAAAAATAAAAGCGGTGCTTGTTTTCTATCTAAATTGATTCAGTTAAGGGTTATAAAAGATAGTTGCTAACCGTAAAAATTTTACACCATCATCATTGTTTTTGAAAATAAAATTTACTATTTTTACAAAAAAGAATTAAATTGTTAAACACATTTATTCTTTATAGCAGCAAAACTCTTAATTCACAATACACACACATCAATGGGGTATGTCAATAGATTCCTATTTCTCACCAGGAAATGACAACTTCTGATAAATGATACAAAATAATATGATCTCATATTAAATACGACTGCCTTCTATTTATATTCACTACTATGCATTTTTCATCATTACATTCTTGAAAAGTTAAGATCCTGCTTACCAATGTACGATTTCAGTTTTGGATTTTACACTTCAGCTAGTGGAAAAAGGAGGGGATGACAGTTTGTCTTCTACTTTAGTGTTGTTCTGTCTTCAGTATATCTTGGTCAATCATATGCAATGGAAATACAGAACCATGCATGCACGATGGAAAGTGACACTGAAGGTACCTATATAAGGCTTTGCTTTCAATTTCATAGCTGCAAATTGGACTTTATAATTTTCATTTATTGGGACCAACAAGAAGGCAATGCCATTTTTTTTCTTCAGTCTTTTAGTTGAGTAATTAGTTGTTATTTATGGTTCTTGCTGATCAACTCTCTGTCACAAGTAAATTTAAGGAAGATTTTTTCTCTCTCCCCCTTCCATAGGTTTTAGAAGTTATGAAGGGCTGCATTAAAGCAACTCGGAGCTCCCGCAAGCTTGGTTTATTGATTCAAGACATTCTGTATTCTGACAGTTCAATTCATGGCTTTCTCTGCCATATTTTATGCACGTCGCCAACAGAATTGGAGGTTAGTTTTGGCATTATGACATTTTAGTCTTCTGGTTTGTAAACACACAAATATCTATTCCAAATTTCATTGTTTTTTGATGGAACTTATTGTTTTTATCCAGAGATCAAATGCTAGTCACCAATATGATGTGAAGGAAACAGAATGCTTACAGCTAGCTGTTTATTCTGGCTTATATATAGTTCATATGTTGCTTAGTGTTTTCTTGAAGGTATACTTTACCGTTTTCTCCACTACAAATGCTTTGTAACTACAGTTGATGAAATTTTGACTGGAACCACAGAAGTTTGGTGGTTTTGGTTCAGCATCTTAGGTATAAAAATATTTTAACTAATTAAAACAATGCGAAATCATTGAGTTTGGAACATTAAAAAGCTGGAGATCGAGTAAACAGTTAATATGACAGGAGTTCAAGTATCCAATTGAAATTTTAAGGCTAGGTAAAATATATTCTGCACTTGGGTATGGTTTTAAGACACAAACTATAACTACTTAAGATGGACTATGAAAATGAGCATATTTTTAATTTAAACAACTAAAGCCATTCTTGTATTACTTGAAAGCTGGTTCTCTAGTTAGAAATTTATGAATTAAACTTGGTTTAAAAAAAAAATTCTCTCATATTTCTTTGCTGATTAGACTTTGTTTAACGTAATGTTTTTTGTTTATACGGAACGTTGCAGCAAACAACTTCAACTGCACCAACATTTGTTCAGATGGTATTAGCATCTACAACCAAGCCAGTTCCCATTGCTACAGCTGCGATGATATGGCTAAATTTCTTCCATAATTCTGTAAGGCCCCACTGCATTGAATTGCCATTCCTCTCTCTATTGTGTTCCCTTTGTTGACCTATGGATGCACATCATATTACTGGAATCAGATGATAATACTGGAGAAATACAGTGTATTTTACTTTCTAGAACCAGCAAAACATTCTATCTTATTAAAGCTGTTTTGGAGAAAATACGCATTTAACTTACAAGTACCACAAGAAACTTTTCCTTTTCTTAGTTAAATCCGTTGGCAATGGAGTAATATGTAAATCCAACAAATTTATAAGTGAATGATTCTTAACTTAAAAAAGTTGAAGTTCAGAGCTTAGATTCAAATAATTAGTGGCTAGTTATATATAACAAATTTTGGGGGATTTGGATTAATTTACACATATTTTTGACTTTACCAATAAATGTTTAGTCCTTTTATTTGTCCTTTAACTTTATGCTTTGATCAAACTGAAAAATAATATCGTTATGTAATTGTACAATTTCTAAATTGTTTACAGGAAATTCAATTGGCTGCTGCAAAAGTTCTGTCTAATCTGATAGTTGTAGGCTCAATGGTGCAGCCATATAAACCTGATAATCTTAGCCTTGTCGTCAGTTCCACACAGGTTTTATGCTAACACGTTCTAAACAAATAAGTCCTTTTCAGTCTTAATGTTAGCAAAGAAAATATTTTTAATTCTCTTTGTTGTATATCTTTCGTTTCAGATTAGAAATTTAAAAACTACATTCTTTGGCATTCTGGAAGATACAATGAGCACAAATGAGAATGTACTCACGGCTCTTTTCGACCTTCTTATTTCTGCTGCTCACCATCAGGTTTGTGCTATTGCTCCACACTATGGTAAACCTTCTGGAAGTTGTATTAAACACCAAATTAATAGATTGTTTTATAATGTTTCAAATTAGTCTGAAGTTCTTTGGACTGATTTTTAAAGTCATGTCCCTTAGTACACTGCACTCTGTGATCAGTAGCGCAGTTCATCTAGTTGAACCTATTCAGAATTGTGTCCGGAATTGTAACCTAATTTTATGCATCTGACTGTATTTATATATATATTTAATATGAATTAACAGATCCTTTATTATAATATGTGATAATATCTTGACATGTTTTTTCTTGCTTAGTTTGTGCATTACATTTGGTGATTACACCCCCTGTATAATTGTAATGATCAAATGGTTTTATTGCAGCCAACTTTCCTGAATTCCTTGATATTGACAGAGGATGTAAATGAATCAGTTCCTGCCGCCAAAGGAAAAAGTAGCTTCGACTTAATTTTTGAGTATGTTAAGAGGTCTGAAACTCTTTTTAGAAGGTACAATAATTTTTCTCCTCCTCCTCCTCCTCCTCTTCTTCTTCCTTTTTTATATTTTTTTATATTTTATTTTGGAAAAGAAATGCATAGCCGTTATGTTCTGCTGTCATTTTGATATTAGACTTATTGCTCTGACAAAAAGTTCCAAGCCTGATTTACCCACAAGTTGCAGCTAATATAAGTAAACTAAGGCCAGCCTCTGAATCTTAAATTAGATTTTTTTTTTTTTTTTTTTTTTTTTGTGCATTTCATCGTGCGATCTTTGTGTAATTACACGTCTAAGTGTTACGTACCTAGTCATTTTCATATAGTTTATCATGAATGAATATATTTGTTTATTTCTCCAGCTGTCCTAAAGTCCTATTGAGTTTTCTCAATTTTCTTAAGGCTGTATGGGATGAAGCTATCCAGTATTTACCTGCATTGGAAAAGTTTAGGTGCTCAGAAATCTTCTGGAGGCACATGGCTTCACTACTAGCAATTGAAGTTAAGGCTGATCTATCGTCTAAAAATCTGAGTGTTAATGAAGTTCATGGCACATCATACAGGTAGTTCTTCTGTTCTTGCCAAGTACTATGCAGATTATGTATGATGTGTATAATTCATTTTGGTATTGTAAAAGGTACATGTGTCAGGGAACAGTTCTAGAGATATTGGCCTCTGAAGTATTCCTGTTGAGTAAGCTAACACATAGTGAAAAATCTGAAAAAAGTAACTGCACTACCAATTCGAATGACCAAAATAAACATAAGAGCGTTGAGACATCTATGATACACTCTATTGATGTTCTGTCTACGTGTTTTGGAAATTCGACCATGGGCAATCTTCTAAAAGTGTACCCGTCTAATGATTATGATGAAGAGGTTATTGTCCTAGCCAAGGTCAGTTGATTAACATTGTTAACATGAATGTTTTATAGCATCAAATTAAATTTGAATATTCTTGCAAATGCAATGCATTCGTCCTACCTGTCAGTGATTCTTTATTTTTGTAGAAATCCGTGTGCACGTTTATTGTGCATTTGGTAGATAAATTGTCAACTGATGACGCTGGGAGCTTATCATTATCGGTAGTTAGAAATGTCACTTCTCTCTCTCAGAAGGTTAGTATGTGCATTATTCAACATACTTTGATTTTCTTAATAGAAATTTAACCAAACAATTTATAACATTAGCACCTATATCTGTCTTCTATATTTCTGGCATTTCAACCCAGCTATACAAGCATCCTGCCTTTGCAGCCCTTTTAGCACAATATTCATCTCAAGGTTACAGGTCTGCGCTTCAATTTCCTTTAATAATTTGCTTTAAATTTTTTTATAACTTTAATTTGGAATTTCATATCCTTTCATTTATATGATAAATCAATCAAGAACTATATCTTTTCCTCGTCATATGATTTGACTTGCAGTACAATGAATATAACATAGAAGACCTTATGTTCATTTGCTTTTATATAATGTACATTATTCACCATGCATGCTTTAATTCTCACTTTACGTTTACGTGTACGCCAGCAATGAAAGCTCACAACTAAATCGTCTAGTACTCAATGATCTATACTATCATTTGCAAGGAGAACTGGAAGGTCGGCATATTATTCAAGGCCCATTTCAAGAGCTTGCTCAGTTTTTACTAGAGTTTGAATTCTTTCAATGTGGCGTGTGTGACAATGAGAATGATAATTGGACATCTTCTGATGTCACTAATATGTTTGACGTTAAACAAGTTAGCACAGAAATCGGATTGGAGCTATGGGAATACTCAGGATGGAAAACATCAGTAGAGGTTGCAAAGAAAATGTTGCAACATATGCAGAATGCCAATATGATCACGTCCCTATCAGTATGTAAAATAAATGCTCTGAAAGCACTGGTATCCATCATATACGAATATAATGGAAATGTTGTCAAAACAAAATCTAGGATGTTTGACAGCGACAAAATAGAGCCCAGCACTATATATGTGTGTAAATGCCTGCAGGCAACTGGAGATGCACTATCGACAAATTTACGTCCACCACGCGTTTTGCAGGAAAAATTAGTTCTTCAAGCAGAGTTATTGTATAATCTTTCTATCACCATATTCAGGCAAAATCTGGAAATGTCCAACAGAAAGAAGTTTTTTCCACTGATGCTGCTTTGTATAAAAACTTCGGCTTCATGCATTAAATTGCTCTCTGATGTCAGGCCATCATCTACAATGCTTAACAAAGCAGTTAAAATTCTTCTTACTTTACTTTTGAAATCAATCAAGTTCATTTACTCCAAAGTTTACGCAGAAGGTAAATCAGTATTAGAAAATGATCATTTTTCAGAGGCATCTTTTACAAGCAGTGCACTCTTACCTATACTTTGCAAGTATGTTGATCATGCAGAATTGAGTGTCCTTTCAGTTGCATTAATGGACTTGATGTTGAAGTGTTTTCTAAAACCTAACACTTGGTTGCCAATTCTTGAGAGTCACCTTCATTTGCAAAATATTGCTCAAATTATTCAGCAAAAAGATGATATTTTATCTGTCTGCGTTTATTTGAATTTCCTTTTGACCTTGTCTCGTACTAAAAGTGGTACTCGTATGCTTTATGCTGGGAACATATTTTCAGGACTGAAGTATTTAATGAATAACTCACTTACTCGTGACAATTTCAGTGGAAACAATAATGAAAAACCTGAACAGATATGGGGATGTTGCCTAGCGATAATCACATCCATGATCCATTCTTTAGGCGACGATCCCTCATTCATTGACGTTGTAGACAATACGATCTGTTATCTCTTTTCAGAGAAAGACTACATTTTATCTTACATTCTTTCCTTTCCAACTTTCTCATCTGATGAGTACAAAAAAAAGAGAGCAAGAGATCAAAAGACGGGGACATCACTGACCTCTCTCAGGCTAACTGAGCAGACACTTATATTAGTTTGTGTTCTTGTTAAGCATCAAAGTTCATGGACAAAAGGCATGAAAGAAATCGAGTCTCAATTAACTGAAAGATGCATTCATCTTCTAGCTTTTATAAGCAAAGGAATGCAACATAGTGGAGATTCACCAAATAAGTATGTGCCCACTTTCTGCACACCAATACTAAAAGAGGAGATTGACCTCAATGAAGAACCTTCTTTTATTGGAAGCAAACAAGGGTGGTTTAGATTATGTTCAGCTGGCCTATCAACTAAAGCTAAACTTCTTTCTTCTTTGGCATTAGTAGTAAAAGATCAGGCTAGTGAAAATGCGGACGTGGGCAGCAAGTCTTCTTTTTCAGATATCGTAGCTATACATATGTATAGAATTGCTCTAATTCTCCTAAAAGTTCTTTGCATGCTAGCTAAATCTGCAGCTAAGAGAGCTGAGGAATTGGAGTTCATAGATCTAGCATATTTTCCTGAGCTCCCAATGCCTGAGATTTTACATGGCATACAGGTATGTTTGTGTTGATTTAGTACAGAAATTTACATGGCACCATTTGCCTTTTGTTGAGTTGTTTGTCTGTTTATTTTATTTAGTTTAATTATCCACATATTCAGAGCATTTATTAGTTACCATCAACGACTTATCCACATAAGGGCCTTGTGGGGTCTACCGCACCACTCACTTTTTAATTTTACTTTAAATTTCTTGTCGCTTCTTGCTTCTTCCTCTATTAGTTACAATAAAACTGTCATTTGACTTTTTAGTAATTGTTCTTTCTTGCTCGATTAGTCTTGCTACAAGATTTCTATTTCTATGGTCCCATAGGTTTATATGTGATATTTGAGGTATCTCTATGGGTTTTTTTTCCCACTTTCTTTTTGGTTAAATGATTTTTAGATATTATTATTACTCTTTTCTGTTAAGGACATATAGTTTAATGAACTTATTCATGAGCACTCTTAGAGATTACATTTCAAGTTCATACCTCTAGTACAAGCTTGCTCAATTTTTAATTGTTTTACATGATTATTTTTGATAATTTTTATTCGATTGGATCCTTTTTATTTATTTGAACTACGGATCAATTATGAAGTCTCGATGGGTTTATTGAATATGGTGTGTGGTGATATTTTGGAAAATAATAATATGTTATGCTGTAATATTTAGGAGAAATTATGGTAATTGGTGATATTTTGTACAGCTTATGTTGAATGTCAATATGTAAGTTACTTACAACAACAATCATTGCTATCAAAAATCTTGAAATCTTACGATTTAAATCTCATTTCGGATCGGATCTCTTCCGTTTTGATTCAATTTATATTCCGATTCAAACACATTTAAAATCACAGTTGAGAAAAATCATTTACTACATATTTGTACATTCAATATGCTTATTTGAATCTGCAATTCCAATTCTATCGTTTTCTAAACAAAATAAAAAGAAAAAAGAGAACACTAATTTTTAATTTCAGATGTAGTATTTCAAACATCACAATCAATTTCAAAGAGGGTACAAACATTAAATATGGACTTTTTGAATATATGATTTACGATTTAAACCCTGTATCAATTTAAAATTTAAACTTTACAATTTACGATTTATATCCTATTTTGATAACCTTAACAACAACAACTAAACTATTATTTCCAAACAAGCTGCGGTCGACTGGAGATGAAATCTAAAACTAAATGACAAAGTCAGTTTAAAAGTAATAATAAAAATAATAACAAAACCATAATAATAATAATAATAATAAAATGAAGTAAAATAATTAAACAAATAATAATAATAATAATAACAGCTAAGTAAAATAAAAAAATATAAAAATAAAATAAAAAATAAAAATATATAAAGAAAAAAAAAACCATGATGATAATAGTAATAGTAATAGTAATAATGGTACTAATAGTAATAGGGATTGAAGACGTAGCCAAACACTACGTCTTAAGCTCTTATTCACTAGTCTTATAATTTAAACTTATAACACTACCCCTAAATCGACCCTAATCAAAAAAGACTTCTAGCTCATGGTTCAGGTACGTGGATTGCTAACTTCCACGCGCTTATGTCCGACATCAGCTCTTGGGATATATTCCAATTTTTCAAGTTCCTTTTTACTACTTCCTCACATGTCAACCTTGGTTTACCTCGCTTTGAGCATTCGATGCGGCATATAATTCCAACACGTACAGATGCCTTCGAAGGTCGGCATTCAGAAATGTAAAAATGCGGATATGGTCAAATGGTAAAATTTCTCTTTGCCAAGGAGAAGACGCGTATTCGATTCCCATGTCCAAACCGTCTTAAGCGGTGTTGAACTAGCTTCTCTTCAGTTGGTACTAATATGTAACTTAAATTACGCAAAACGTTTTTTTTTTGAAAACCCAGGAGAACCCGGCAGGCCGGTAAATTCTTGAGGAGGGTACAGTAAAGCCGTCCGCTGATCCAAGCCCCTGGGTAAATTTATATAGGATAGGGAAGCTCATGATAGGAATCGAACAATTACACAAAATGTTTAATCTTACTATAAATTGCATTTTGTTTGAAATCAATTTTTCTCTGTTTCCCCATGGCTTAAAATCTCTGCATACATCCCCGATTACCATAACATTAAAACTTATAAGTGGCTAATAAGCCTTGATTCTCATCGAGCATATTAGAGAACCATTTACTATGAGAAAACAATAAAAAAATATGAAAAGTGATTTCATGTACGTGCGTGTGTTTCTGTATGTATGCGCACGCTTACGCACTCTTCATTTTAAGAGGAAACGAATAGCTTGCATTTTCTCACACTCTTGTTATCAAATTTCAGTTGAAGAAAATGACATTTAATAACCTCGATGAATAAGGATGTAAGAGGAACTGAATAGCTTGCCTTTCTCATACTCTTTGCTGTCAAATTTCTGGCGACAAACCTAAAATTATTGAGACCTGAAAATCTTTGGGAAAATATGATTACTCTTTCAGGTACTTCGTAACAAGTCCATCTGATTGTATTTATTTCTGACTTAGGAAATGTTTGGTGAACAAATTTTGTCTAGGAAAAATGTCCTTTTAGCGTTATCAAATAGCTGCCAATTTTTTAGGTTAATGATTATTGGATCTTATGCTTGTCATTACTACTAGATAACTAAAAGTCTAGAACCACAAGGAACGAATTTGCATTTGATTAAACATTCAAAATATTTCAGGGTGTAGTTCGGGTAGGTACATCTTCATTATCAAAGTATCACTAATATGTTTCTGAAAATGTCAGTACTCATAAATACCACAACAGTTTGTTTAAATCGTGGGCGGTTAGTGAACACAAAATAACAACAAAATTCAACGTCTACAAAAATGTGAACAATTTCCAAACTGGTTTGTAAACACATATTTGAACAAGTTTTACAGTTGAACACAAAATGACAAGAAAAATCTGACATCTACAGAAATATCAACTATTTCCAAACAAGTTTGTAAATATTTAAACAGGAAAGGGCCTTATGCGGCTTACTGAAATTGCACCACCTTTCTTGGTCGCACCAGTTTAGACAATTTAGTTTTATTTCCTTGATCCAATTAATACATAAATGTTACCATGAAACTGAAAAGAATAGGTATATATCAAGTGCTGCTATTGCTTGATATTCTGGTGGAGGGAGAATATAGTCTGCTAGTAATATTCATATTTCTTAGACAGAATAAGGTCTGAGCTGCCCCTTGTTGACTGAAACACAATTTGGTCGAGTCTTCACAACTTTCATCAACTAACTATACCTCTTCACTTCTCTGAACATACAAGAGACTAGAAGAGAAAGTAACTCAAAATCTAAGAAAAGAAATGAATTCCTATCTGAGGAAACGCATGAGAGACCATTCCGCTCACTTTTATAAAGATTTTCTTTCAGTACCTAAGAAAATAAATGCCATATAAGTATTTCTTAAACATTCAAGGTCATTCACTTTTGAGTTTCTTACAAAGATTTCTAGAAAATTACCCTTTTTGCTTATTTTTATGGTTTTCGAGGTCATCTTTCTTCTATTTGTATTAGACATAACTTTGTGTAAGCTATTTATTATGTGTTGAATCATTTCAGTTTGTTTACTTTGAAATACTAAAACACACTTTATGTGATGTTTCTAAAAGACTATTAACTTCTTTTTTGATTTATATCCGAATACAAGCCTAAACCCACCATGTGGATGGAATTTCTAATTCTTACTGTTCAGATTTATCAAAATCCAAAATCTTGATAATTTTATCTAAGTTGAATAATGGAAATTTTCTACCCATCACATGTTTTTTTTGGGATATTTAGGTAGTGTTTGGTTTGTTATTTTTAGTTTTGGGTTTTCGTCCTTACAAAAATACAAACGACAGATTTATATTGTCGAAAACGACCAATTTGGAAAACGAAGTTAACATACAAAATAGAAAACAACTTTTTTATTTTCTGCGTTTTGGGAAATAGCACAAGTACGTGAAACAATCCATTCTTCCATCGTTCCTCTGTCTCCTTTATCCTCTCATCCGTCTTTCTTTCTCTCTTCTGCCGTTCCTCCGTTCTCATATTTGAGATACATAGTAAAAACCGAAAACACAAAACTCGTTTTTAAACCAAACACCACCTTAATATTTAGTTGGTATTTTCAGTAATGACAGTTGATAAACTTTTGTATTTTTATTCCTGTTCATGTAGGATCAAGCGATTGCCATTGTAACGGAATTATGCGAGGCTCATAAGCATAAATCAATGCAGCAGGAAACAGTAAATGCATGCTTCTTGCTACTACAGATTTTAGAAAAAGCACTATGTCTAGAGCTATGTGTTTCACAATCATGTGGTCTACGTCCAGTACTGGGACGTATTGAGGACTTCTCAAAGACCATCAAACTAATGATGGAAGGTATTTTCATCTACTTGGTTTGATGACTTAAAAGTATTCATACTTTGTGCAAAATGCAGAAATAACTTCTAATATCATCCTTGCAAATTTTGTAGCGATGGAGCAACATTCAGAATTCAAAACTTTAAGGAGGTCACTGTCACAAATTATTGCCCTTGTGTATCCTGGATTGTTGCAAAGTGGTAAGTAATGTGAACACAGGTCAAATAATGAAATTCTCTCTGCCAAATTCCCTACTAGCAACGGTTAATGTATTTAAAAAGTTAGCCTAGCGAAGAAGCCATGAATAGGCCTTTGTGTAAATAAACTCTTTTTAGATGCTGATTCTAACCCATTAACGTTTAAGCTTGTTATTTGCTGGCGGAAAGCCCATGCAACAAGGACGGTCGGTTCTCAAGAGATCAAGTCGAGAATGTGTAATATAACCAGTGCAGTATCTTTGTGGGTATCAATTATGTTTGAGTTAAAATTTTCTGGATTATGTTGTTTATTGGTAATACAATTTATCAATTTTCTGTTGCCAAGTACTTGAGCACATTTTGTGAACGATAATTGTATGCAGTCAGTTAGCATTGGAAACCTGAACATGTTGATCTTATTTGGAAATCATGAAGGGAGTTGATATTTTGAAAAAAATAAATTAAAAACATATGAAAAGATCTAAACTCTATTTTGAACACTGTTGGTTTGTTGTAGATCATGTAAAGCACCATTCCGTGAATTCGGTTTATGATGTTTAGCAAAAGCAGTCTTCCAGTACGTTTTACGTCCATTGTTTTCACACAATGCTTATTCCTCGCTTGCTGATTGCTATGTATTGTTATATTGCTATTCTGAAGAAAGTTTTACAGTCGGATCTGACAGTTTGCCATAACACTTGTATGAGCATGCTGATTGCATTCTCTAAATCTCATGCATATGATAAACCTGTTAACCTACCACTCCTTTATCTATAATAATTTGACAACAACCTTTACATGAAAAAGGTATAAAATTATTGACATTGTGAAAACAAAATAATTACAGAAAGAGCAAACAAACTGAAAAATAAATTAAATTGAATTTGAGTAATTTTCCTATATAAAATATATACATTAAGGATCTCAAAAGTTAAATATTGTGTAATATCATTTAATATCAACCTTGCATGCCTCCTTGTGGTAATGAAAATTATATATATGTTTGCTCCAATGTTTGCCTATGCCTGTCCTACATTTAAAACAAATTGATTTTCGTGTTGACTACAACCTTATCTTATACCATCTGCTTGCATAAAAAATATTTAACTTATAAAATCAGACGCAAATTAACCACATATATGAAAATAAAACATTTGATATCATAATGTTAATTTAATTAGTCAAATGAGTCAACCCAAGTTTTATTGTTTGTACGAATTAGTTTGTGAATTAGTTTGCACCGTAGCATGTATGATTCTAATCAAATGTTATAGGTTGTGTGTTATGGTTTTCAACATCAAAGCAAGTTCATTTTTTTAGCTTCATTTTTTGCAATGTCCTAGCATTTAACTAATCACCTTATGTATGCCTACACGATCAGTTGACAAATAATTAGGCGCTGCTTGCAAACCTGTGGGTTCGGGCCCAGACCCTACCCGATCGGTCTCGGATCAAATTGAGTTGAATTTTGTTGGGTTCAAATTATACGTTTTAAAATTTAAACCCGATCAAATATGAAATTTGAATCGACACTAAAAATGCTTATATTTTTATGTTTATGGTTAGGTCATTCTAATCAGACAGGTTTGATCGTGCCTTTATAGTAATTTTCTAATCCAAACCCAACCCGAGAGCCATTGCATTCAGATCGGTTTCGTTAAAGTTGCGTGTCTCGATTCTAAATGTCGACCCTATAAATATTGAATAAATTTTTTTATCATAAATATTGAACAATCTTTTTAATAATAATATTCATTCAAGTAGTCAACAGGTTTAGCTCAATTGGTTGGTGGTTCAAACTACGAGGTTGAAGGTCACGAGTTCGACCCTTGAGATCGATACTTGTTGGCATTGATGAACCATGTTAAAAAAAAATCATTCAAATATAATGAAGAATTATATCATAACAAGATAAAATAACCATGTTAAACAATAAAAATATCTTGGTATTTGATTAATCATCCCCACATTAATGATAAACGATAATAAACTTATATCAGAAATAGCGTAAATTCAAGCATATATACCATAACAGAGAGGTCCGTGTTAGATGACAATAGGCTCAACATCCGTTGAGGTTAATTAATAGGGAACTTCTATAAGACACTTTCTTTAAGTTTTAAAATACACACCATCTCTTTTCAAAAACAGGCTTCAACAAGTGAAAATTTGTCAGAAAGGTTTGCTAATATAGAGTAATTAAAATTTAGACCCTGCTTTTGTTTTATTTAAAGTAGGGCGTTTTTTTAAAAATTTAGACCATATATTAATAAAACAGGAAATTTTCCTCAAGGACAAAAATTAGGGCTTTTTTAATCACAAGGACAGCCCGCTAAAATTTTATCCTCAAGGACAAATCACTGCAACTTGCCTCTCCAACTCCACATCTTGCTACAAAACCCACACCATCGCTTCCTTCTCCAACCCGATAAACTCCGACCGAGACGTCGACCTCTCAGATCTCGACAACACCTTGGTAGAAATCAAGGACCTGCGCGCGGAGTTCGAGCTCGAGAGACGAATTCGGAAGAAGATGGAGTCTGTGAAAAAAATCTGAGATGAAGGAGCTTGCGGAGAAGAAAAGAGCACGTGAGGAAGCGGAGAGCGACTATGAAAAGTTAGGGATGGAGATCAAGCACGTGAGTGAGGATTTCGAAAAGACGATGAAGGAGACCGTGGACGAGAGGAGGAAGCGATGACGAGAGGATGGAAATCATTCTACTGTGTTCAGTTTTTGGGTATCAGTTTTGTATGCGATGGTATCAGTTTTAATAAAATAACATAATATCAGTTTTGGGTATCAGTTTTGTATGCGATGTGGTATCAGTGGATTTGTGGTGGTTTAGGAAATAGTATGGATTTGTGGTGGAAAATTTCTGATGGGTTATTGGTTTGACGAAACTGTGAAGGTGGTGGTATAGTGTGTGGTATTTGGAAGCGATTTGTAGGGTTTGCATCAGAAGAAATTTCAAAACTGATACCTAAAATTTAAAAACTGATACCTAAAATTTGAAAACTGATACCTAAAATTTCAAAACTGATACCTAAAAACTGGTATCAGTATCAGCTTTTAAGAGCATGGTGCTGGTGAGGGGGTGGCGTTGGCGGGTGGAGGAGATGACATGGGGTAGTTGCACGACGCTGGTGAGGAGGTGACGCTGCGGCGATGGTGAACACAAAACGGGTGGAGAAGGTGGCACAAGGTGGTTGCTGCAAAACGGGTGAAGGAGGAGGTGGCAATAGTGGCGCTGGTGAGGAGGCGGCGGCGCTGGTGAGGAGATGGCGTTGACGCAGGATAAGGTGGTCGGAGCTGAAAACGGGATTGAATAGGCACGGGGAAGAGAGATTTGTGCATTTGAGAAAAAATGGGCTTTGGGCCTGTCCTTGAGGATAAAATTATAGGCATGTGTCCTTGAGGATAAATTATTTGGATATTTTGTCCTTTACAATAAATACCCCTTAATAAAAAAACTCATTTTCAGCCAATAGTAGCCAACAAATTTGGCTCGGTTGGTTGGTAGTTCAGATAACAAAATTAATGGTCATGAGTTCGATCGATCAATAGGCATTAATGAACCATATTAAAAAAAAAAAAAACTCATTTCCTAAAAATTTGTAAATACATTGCATTTGCATAAATGTTTTACCATTTCTAATTTTATTTGAATCAAATAAACACGATTAATTATGGAGTTTCTTTGAGATAAACTCTTTAGAATATATTACTAAAAAGTGACAAACATAATGTTATTTTATCGTGTATGAATCGATCAAATCTTGTTTTAAATTTTCTTGTCCTAAAAATTACATGATTTTTTATTGTATTTTCTTTGTTCATTATAAGATTTTACTAAATTTACAAAAATGTTTATAGTTTCTTATTTGAATATAAGTAGGAGCGAGCAAATGTTTGGATTGGTTTGAAACTGGTAAAAAATATTAGAACCAAGTTAACCATTTAATAGATAGATCGGCGCCACTGTTCTAGTGGTTATGTGCTTTGACTTTGGTGTGAGCGGTCGTAGGTTCGAAACTTGCGCAGCGTAATTCTAACATATATTGACATGCAATATGTTGTATGCTACGTAGGACTTGCAGTACATATGTACAACCATCTAAGTACCCAGTTTCAATAAAATCATTCAACATATAAATACCGAAAACTAATATTTTTCAAAATCGAAATGAAATGAACCAAAAATAATTTGTTCGGTTTGGTTGGTTTAATTGGTTGGTGACCAAAATAATCTAGATTGTGTAGTTGCTAATATAACATGAGGCTAAAATGATTTTTTTTTTGAGATAATAATATAAATAGTAATATCAGCGTTGATAGTTATAATCTTTTGAAGCACCATCGGTTTAATTTGCTGGTTCAGTTTTCAAATTCTAAAAACCGAACAAATTAAAAAATAGAAACCAAATCTAACCAAATAAAATTCAAAACTGAACAAAATCGACTAAAGTTATTTCGTTCAGTTGGTTTATTTGGTTAAAGATAATAAATTTTGACCCTTAAATATAAGATCGTGCTCTTCTTTAGAATGAATTCTGATACACTAAATCAAAATCTTATTTATGGTACAAATATTTGTCAGTTATAACACACACATACACACACATATATTTGTGTTCTTTTATATGTATATACAAATTTTGATTTGAATATGATGCTATGCTCAACTTTACGATGATTTATGATACACTAAACTAAAATCTCATGTATGATATCGGTATTTATCAACTTTGGGGTGTGTGTGTGTATGTACGTGCGTGCATGTGTATTTCAGTTCTGATTTATGTGTATAGAAGTTGTAACTTAATTATAAGACCGTGTGATCAGCTTTAAAATAACATCCATATGTTTAACTAAAATTTAATAATATACATATATATACATACATACATATATATACATACATACATACATACATACATACATACATATATATATATATATATATATATATATATATATATATATATATATATAAACTGAAAAATATTAGCATCATATTTGAAATTTTGGTTTATTGTATCAGATGACATTTTTAAGCATGACCATTGTTTTCTATTCAAATTAAAACAATATATTGCATGTCTCAAAACCGATATATGTGTGTGTATGTCGGTTATGATACATACAAGCATTTATAACTTAAATACTAGATTATGCTCAGCTTTATAGTAATATTTGATACTTAAACCCAAATTTCGTTTATGCTACCAATTTTTATCAGCTTTGATATTTATGTTTGTGTGTATGTATTTATGTACTTTAGTTCTGATACACACATATGTATACATATAGTAATTCTAATTTGAATATAAAACTATGTCCAGTTATAAAATAAGTTATGATATAGTAATTCACAATTTTAATTATTACATTCATCGACTTTGACACACACACACACGTGTGTGTGTACATTTGTATACATACATATATATAAGTTCTGATATATGTATATAGCAATTTTGACTTGAATATAAAATTATGTTCAGCTTTACACTGACTTTTTGTACATTAAACCAAATTTTCATTTATGATACTAATATTTTTCAACCTTGATACATGCTTACGTACATATTTGTGTGTATTAGATTTAATGCATGTAAAAAATAATTTTGATTTGAGTATAAAACTATACTCATACTTAAAAATGTCATATGATATAATAAACAAAATTTTCACTTATGATACTGATATTATCAGTTGTGTGTGTGTACGTACGTACGTACGTATGTATATGTGTGTGTGTTTATTAGTTCCGCTACACATATCTAGTGTTTCTAAATTGAATATTAGGCTATATTTTGTTACGGAATAATTTTTGATATATTGAACTCAAATTTTGTTTGTATGATATTGGTATCTATCACCTTTGATATATGCATGTGTACACGTACACACACACTTATATATGTATGTATGTTTGTATGTACCGATACATGTAAATAGCAATTCTGATTTGAATATTACACCATGCTCAGCTTTCAAATGACTTTTGATACATTAAGCCAAATTTTCATTTACAATATACATATTTCTCAAACTTGATACATACGTGTGCGCACGCGTGTTTACTTATGTGTATGCGTTTGTGCTTGTGCCGACTGCATGTTTATTAATTTTAATACATACATGCATACATACATACATACATACATACATACACACATATATATATACAACATAATAATAATAATAATTCTTGTGTATGTATGTAACTGTTATGATGCATATGTTTATCACTTTTGATATACAATTAATGGAAATTAAAGTTGATTTTTTTTCCTTTGAATGATAACAGATTTTATTTGCTTTTAAAAAATAAAAATATATTCTTACCGTATTAAGTGGATGTGCTTCAAATTAAGCATTGTCACAATTACCAGATTGTTATAAGGGTGTTAAGATACTTTTATTAAATGGGAGACCTCAATTTATAAATTATTATGCCCGAACATAAAAAATAAATAAATTATAGAATAGGCCCATTCAACCAAATGAAAATTTTGACAGATACCTCTATTTTTAATCTCACTCAAACTGCAAATATTTGTAGTAAAAACTGCAATATTTGCACATGTGCAAAATAAAAATAAAAATAAAAGGTTCAATTTTGGTCATATTAACCTACGACCGGGTGCAACTTTTATTTTCAAAAAAAGGTCATCGACAATAATTTTAGAGGGTAATTTAAACAACTTTTTGAAGAGTAGTTAATTAGTTAAGTTTAATGATAAGGGACATATCCTAATTTTCACTGATCAATAATATTCAATTCATAAATTCGTCTTTCAAGAAGAAAGACCGTAAATTATTATTTATTAACGAGAGAAATAATAAATTATATTTTAGAAAGAAGAATGATAACTCATTCAAACTTTTACCAAATTTTCATAGTATCTTAGAGTTATTTTTTGACAAATCAAAATGTGAACAATCGTTTCAATTTCTAACCATGTGGATCGCCATTTATCACATCCGTAACCCATGCACAAATGCACTTAGATTCCATAAGTATCACGGATGACGGCTTGTGAGGTAGTATTTAAAACATCAACATAGAACATACCTATCACAATTTATATACACACAACATCTCACAGCGAAAAGAATGAATATAAAATTTGTTGAATTAGGTGCATTGGTAGTTGGGTAAATGAGAAACTAAAAAATCTTTTGTTAGGTTGCACTTGATATTATTTTGTGCTTACATGAATAATATTTTGACTAAACCATATTTTATGATTATTAATAAAAGGAATTTTTTATTTTAATTCTAATCTAATTAATTTATGTTAAATCTTAATGTATGTAATTATGATTTAGGTGTACTAATTATAATGTAAGTTATTATTTCAATTTATTAATTTTAATTTTTTTATATTTAATTTATTAAATGTTTGCATTCATAATGCAAGTATTATAGTATAGTAGATAAATGTAGTAGACTAACCTATGACATATAAAAGTATAGATGTTATATATGTTAATAACCACTGGGACCTATGGTTATAGTCAAGGAAATAAGGTTAGGGGATAATAATTTTAACATATTCCATATCGCATATTCACATGCATATATATTTTTATGTGTGTGTATAACTTTTTCGAACATTAAATAATTGAAATGTATTTAAATATTATTTTTGTATATTTATTAAATAATATATATGTTTGGCTTTAATAAATTTTAATTTGATTTTCAGTTGTAAATGTATGCTGATGTGTGTAGTTAATACATACGTATATTATAAATTGTTTTGTATTGAGTATTTGAAATTTAAATATCTTAACTTGTTTAAATTTTTATCTAAATAATTTTTTAAACAAAAACCGAAAGGAACATACATATTAATTTTTTTTATTATAAGACCAAAAGTAATATATATATATATGTATATATATGTATATATAAACACACACACATATATATAAATATATATGTATGTATGTATTACCAATTTAAAAAAAATGTTTATTTAGAAACCAAGAATGAAAGATCAGTTTTTTCAAAACCGAGAAGAATATATATACATACACATACATATATACATACATATATATTACAGATTAAAAACAATTCTATACATATAATCACTTGTGTAAGCCACAAATAATTTTTCTAATATAAAAAAGAATTAATACACATACATACATATATTAATTAAAAAATATTTTAATATTTACAAATATTAATTTTAACCTTCGAAAATTAATTTTTTTTTTGATTGAATGCATTTAGACAATAAGATATAAATTATTCAATGTATATATATTTAAAAGGAACCATTTAACTTTTTACGATCCCACCAATTATCAGCATTTCAGTGGTTAACTATTTTCTCTATGATTCCTTCTTCCTTAACTTGAGTATGGTATGCAAATATCGTCTTTTAAGCTTCACCAATTTTTTAGGTTTTTTTTCTCTATCTCTAGAACGAGAGAGAGTGGGGCTATTATAGCTATCTAGATATCAAATTATCTAACACCTTTCTTTATAGATCTAAAGACTAGGTCTTTTCCCCTACTTACCTCATTGCATGGTTGGCCATATACCTTGTGGGTTCAGGACTTCAAGCCTGATTAATACATCACATATATTGATTATATAATTAATTATTTGGCTCTTATATTTAGTTAAATAAATATATAACGATTATATATTACTTTCATTAGTTTTAAGGTCTAAAATAAATAATTACAATGCCATAAAAATTCAATAAAAAATTTATATTAATTTTACTACCAATTTATATTATTTATAAATTAATTTTATATTGATTGAACTTAGAAATTAGCTAACAACACGGTAGTGTTGACTTTCTACTGTAAACTCGGTCCACGGTCAATATTTAAATAGTTTAAATACTATAGCTAATATGGATTTTGTTGAAGTACAGTATCAGACACAAGTTCAGTTACTTATTGATTATTAAGGCAAAATCCAATTTCTATTCTTTAATAAGCTACATCTTGTATCGATATTTCATGCAAGTTTTCTTTTCATCATCACTATATCACTAAGATATATGCAGTTTGGTCAATAGTCAAAACTTTAATAATACCCATAATCAATTGCATAAACCACTTTAAAGTCCTTAGTTCAATTTGATAACATTTATCAATTAATCATTTTACTCCGATTAAATATTTTGAATTTAAATTGACTACCAATTACGGTGATACCAAACTACCACATGAAGGAGACGAATCTCTCTTGAGTAGTGTTTCACTTAAATTAGTTCAATGCATACCCAACAATGGTCGTAACATGATCGTAATGTCATGTGATTGACCATAATCAAAGTATATGCTAGTTAGGTAAGATACCATGAAAGAGTTAGTGGTATGCCTCAGGGATAATTATATAATTTTTTTATAAATATCTAACTCTATTACCAATCTTATTCGTAACAATGGTATATGATTATTATTATATACTTTGTCATATAGTGATATAATTAATTTAAATCGTACAAAGTAGAAAATCCTTAAATAATTCGTTATGCGATAATAATTACATGGAGCTATAATCATGAGAAAATTATCACAAAATAATATAACGTATTATTTTAAATATTCATGGTCAAGATGTTTCGAGAAGGGATATCGGTACATCTGTAGAGACCAGAGCATGTAACACTCTTCAAATGTTAGGTAGTGTATTACTCATGTGTGTTGGGGGCACCAAGGGAATATGTACTACTAACTATAGAACGACCCACTCAAGAGTTTCGTGTTCGTTAATAATAACTAAGGTCAAACATGAAATCTCGAAGTTATGATATTACGCAGTTCTTTCAACTTAAGAATAATGTTTAACTTCAATGTGTCTAATTCACTTTGATTATAGTTGATCGTGGTATGACATCCATCGAACGACCATAGTTGGGCCTGAGTTGAATGGTTGGAAGTGAAACACAATCAATAGAGAATTTGTCTCTTCGAAAGTTAGAATCACGGTCGACTGTATCATATTGGATCTTTATTGGGCCTATAAATTCTAATTCATTTAGAACAATTCTAAATTTGTTTTAAATAAAATCATGTATTTTATTTAAATTTAAGTATTTTGGAATGTAAAGTTAATTTGAATGATTTAATATATATATATATATATATACATGTAGCATATACATATACATATATGTGTGCATGTGTAACATAATAATCCGTGAAGAGTATAACACGCCCGTAGATAGATGTTGGGATTTACATCGCAACAGACACATTAGCTCATTTTATATCTATCGTATGTTGTCTAAATATGTGCATAAATCTACAATGTAAAGTATATTTATATAAATATATGTACATATATTTAAAATATATTTTATAACTAAAAGTCTCAAAATTAAATAAATAAATATATATATATATAATTTAAAATATTTTTATAATTATATACACATAATTAGACATATAAAATTATACAAAATATTTTTATAATTATATACACATAATTAGACATATAAAATTATACATGCATACATATATATATATATATTATATAATAATTAAGATGATATATATATATATATATATATATATATATATATATATATCAGGGCGGCTACTTAGACACAAAATTAGACACAAATTGAGGACACAAAGCATCTCAGCCGTTATATATTTTTGTCCTTATATAGGAGGTGGAAATCAAGGGGCAATCTAATGGTGAAGATCAATTGTGTCCATATTTTGTGTCTAAATAGACTTTCCATATATATATATATATATATATATATATATATATATATATAAGGTTAAGCAAAATGTATATAGATGAATAATTAATTACATTCAAATACTTAAAATATAATTATATATATTTTAAAATTATTTCCAGATTGAAATTAGCATAACAAACATAAAATAATAATTTTATAATTTTATCATTATTATATATATATAATAAATAGTTTTGATCATAATAATTAAAAATATTAAAAATAAATTTTAAAATTTTCTAAAATTTAGGATCATAAAATATAGGTTCAAAATTTTTTCATGATTTTTTGAAATAAAATATTATCTTTAATAAATAAAAGAAATGTTCAAACGAAGTAATTTAATTATCAAAAATATTAAATATTAGCAAAAAATTCTGACATTTTTCCATAGGTCACTGCATAGATGTAGTAATTTAAAAAATATAAAATCTAATTTTAGTGCAATAATTATTTTAGATATAATAAACAATTCAAATAATCAATAAAAGATAATTTACAATTATTTATATATATAAAAAAATATTTTCGAATTTTATAATTCATATTATGTATTAATAGGTGTAAGGAAAAATTCTAAGCAGTTTTTACATTATAATATACATATATGTAATTATATGTTTAAAATATACATTAGTCTATGTTTAGATTAATATATAAATATACATAAAATAATTAATAATGACAAAATTTAATTTTTTAATAACAACCTAGATTTGTTTATAATAAATTATAACACATAATAATATAACCATGCACATAACCAAACTAATTTGCGATAATTACATATACCTACGAAAATCTCACATAACTAGATATACAGCATTAATATATATACAGATTTGGGATTAATCAATATTAAATCATAAAATATGATATGATTATCGTAGTATATAAATAAAATACCAATAGATGATGCCTTTGAGTCCACTTGAATCAATGAATTCCCTTCTCTAGTTATGTTCGATCCGTCAGATTGTAAGTCTAGAATCGTCGATCTTTCTATCAAATAGTGCTTTTACTTAACTTGGATTGATTTAAGATTCTTAGAACTGATATGGGGATTAATTTCAGCTAGCAAATTTGATAATTATGGCAGCCAAAAGTTATTTTTGATTAAGGATTTAGAGATCCATATATAAAGCCTTATACAAGAGAGATATTAAGACAATCTCTTTACCTATTCTCTCTTATCTTAGCCATTCATCTCTAGGTCTAATCCTAAGTTTTACCCGCCTCCAATAACTTTTCAAAACCAAAAACTTTAGCCCTAATTATGGGCTTTAAAGCTATTTAATCCCAAGCCAAAATGCTATGCAATTGAATCTAAATTAACCGGCTGATATCGTATATCAATTGGTACATTTATAACTATTATAAATATATAACAATTTTCATTTCTCAAACTATATTCAAATTTTATAATTAATATTTCAAAAATATTAATTAATATAATTTATTTGTAAAAATTATAAACTAATTAAATCATTCAGTCTTAAGGGAATTCACCATTTCAGTTGTGTAACTCTTGGGTGTAAATTTGTCAACGGTCAACATTGAACTTTTCAAATGTCAACGTTCACACTTCACTTAGCAGGTGGTGTGACATTATGGCCAAATTTATCGCTTACTAGAATCCAGTTTCACTTTATTAAGGGTTATCCTTTTGTGACAATTATTTATGCCAATTCTATTCGTCAAAACTGTATCCCTCTGGACTTATTGAATTCGGTTATGGTCAAAATTCCAGTTTCATCCGTATTTAACTCTATAATCCAAACACAAAGACCTTTGTTCAATAATAACAAATATTTTTAACCGAACTACTCCGGCCAGAGACTTTGACTTTATGTTTACTTAAGTTGACCGTGATACTAACCCCTTATAATTGAGGAGACGAATTCTCTCTTGAATAGTTTTTCACTTCCAATACTTCCACTCGACCCAACTATAGTCACTAGATGGACGTCGTGCCATAATTTGACTATAATTAAAGCGAAGCTTACACATTGAAGATTTACAGTATTCTCAAGTCAAAAGAACTGTGTAAATTGATCACGTCGATATTTTCCATTTAACCTTAGTTATATTAACTAACACAGAACTATCAAGTGAGTCGTTCCATAGTTATCCATTAACTATCAATACGTAACCTCTAGGTGCCCCCAGCAGTCATGAGTAATACACTGCCTAACATTTGAGGAGCGTCACATACTCTAGTCTCAACGGATATCGATATCCAGTCTCGATGCATCTTGACTAGGAACGTTTAAAATGGTATATTTATTTTATTGCGATAAATTATTCACGTTTACAACACTTTGTAACTACTATCACAAAATATGCCATTTATGGATTTCTATTAAATATACATTTAATTTAATTAATTAATTAATACAACCACATTAGATCAAGTATATAATAGAAAGAAACACCTTTATTATGAACAAGATTGTTCAACGAGTTAGATATATGTAACAAATTACATAATTGTCCCTAGGACATACCCCTAACTCTATCAGGGTCAACCTAGCTAGTTCTTCTACCCTTTATCCCCAAAATGCAGTTATAGGTCCATTAGAATGTGAATATAATTATTTGAAGAAGCAAACATAACAACGTAGCAATACCACTCCTGTGGGTTTAATATAAAACATGGTTAATCCCTTTAACCTATTATTTTATCAAAGAAGGCTTCTTCTCAAAACCATTATAGAAACTCCTTTAATTTAGCCATGAGTTTTTTATTTAAAAATTTGAGATTGGATTACAAAATCTTTCGACACCTTCGAAACCATGCTTTCGACGTCATTGGATGACCTATTTTTAAAGCATTAAAATCTACCTTTAAAACATTAGACTCCTGCCTTTTTTTAATACTTTAAAACCTTCATTTCGAAAGCTTTGGGTTTATACTTAAAACATTATTTAGATCAAAGTGAATATAGGAGAAAGCATCTCTTTCAAAACCATCCTTTATCATATAAAGATATTGTGGAAAACATAATGGCATCGGCACCATCCTTTTGAAAGCATAAAACATTTGGGTAAAATATTGGAAGGTTGGCTTCGAAACCCCTTTCAAAACCATTATCTCCCGGACCCCTAACCCCTTTCAAAAGCTACAAGAAGTGGCTTAACTTATAAAACAAAGTACTTTTCGACAGCATTGATATCTTCAATACCATCGAATGGCTAAAGAATGGCAGCAGGGTTTCGACTAGGTGGGAGCCCCTTGTTTCAAAACACTTTTTCATAAGTAAAGGAACCCAGTCGAAAGCAAACTTAATTTAATGGTGACCCTTTCAAAACCTTTTAAAATCTCTTTCTAAACCATATGCTTCGACTCCTTCGAATGCTAAAACAAAACAAAGGCAAGCGCTTTTCTTTTTAAAACAAACCAAGGTTTCGACTCCTTCCAAAGCCATGCTTTCAACGCTTAACCTTTCGCTTATCTCCAATCGACTGCATACCATCATTGTGATACCTTGTGTATTGGTTTCAGCTTAGTAGGTTTCGACTAGGTTGAAGGCGAAAGCTTCTGTGTCGAAAGGCACTTCCCAAAGTAGGCGGAACCCTCTTTTCTGAGTAAACAAGGTTTAATACCACTTAATGCAATTCTTTTTCTAACTGACCTGCCACATGTCAACACCAGATTGGTTGCCTTAACTTTTTCAAATTCTTTACCAAAATAACTACTGCTAATTTCAAATCTAAACCATGGTTAAGTTAATCGAATAAGCCTTTCCATTAAGAAAAACCAATTTCACAAAGAAGTCCCTTTTCTAAAATAATTTAATTTGCATAGAAAATCGCTTTGGAAAAATCCCCAAAAATTCCAGAAATTCGCTTTAATAATGTTATCTAACACATAAAAATTCCAGACCCAAATTCTTAATATATTTTCCAAAATAAATTTATTAACCATATTCTCCTTGAAAATTCATAAGTAATTCCCCACGATTTGGAAAATTATAAAATTTAAATCCAACTCCAAAATCATGTTTCTCATAACATAAATTTTCCCATGACATTTAAACATCATTAAATCTTGATTTTCCCCTAAAACCATGCATAACCTCTTTTAAACAATCTTGTTTAAACCATATAAATTATAAATCAAGCATATCATAATCCAATATATCATAAAAATGAATTTGCCCTTAAATCCGAAAACATATGATTCAAACCAAAATTGAGATGGAATTATTATTCACCTTGATTAAGATAAGGAGATTGGATTGAGATTAATTTCATCTAAGCTTGATTTTCTAGCTTTTAATTTGTGTTTCTCTTGTTCTCTTAATGGCAACCTTCCTTACGCTTTTGATTTTTCATTTCAAAATGACGTGAATGGGTAGTGAAATGGTAGGAATGAAAATTTATAAGGGTAGGGGTTATGGGCAGAAATTCCTACTATACCCTTATATAATTTGATTAAGCCTAAACCATTCTTAAACCTATTAATTATTATATTAGGCTCGACCTTAGTTAAATTAATTCAAGTCTCAACCCCTTTATCACTTAGTGTAACATCCCGCCTTTTCGCACGCTTCAAATCGACACGCACGCTTCAAATCGACGCACACGCCGATTTAAACCATACGGAAGGGCGGATTGTTATGGGGTAAATAAGAAAAACAGAGAAAGAAAAAAAACTAAACAGAATCTCGCAGCGGAAGGATAAAATATAATAATCAAATACACAGTTCATGAAGCTGTTTTACAAAACCTTTGATTTTATTTATACAATACATATCAGAGTACACATACCATACGACAAAACAGCGGAACAATATAAGTGTAGTGGAATAATAGTAGATAATAGTAATACAAATCTTCGTCTTCGTCCTCCAGAGCTAAACTTCAAATCCTGAAACGCTCGGACTGACCCGAGCGAATTGAAAAGACAAAACACTCGAGTCAGAACTAAAAGATCTTATGTGAGTTAAATTAACAGAAATAAATATGAGTGCAGTAACTCAAGAGATGCTCGAGATTTACATCTCCTAAGGATCCGTTAAACTATTTACTATGTAGTATATTGCGCTATTATAATAGTGTCTATTTGTAAAATAAACTTACTTTTAAATAGCGTTCAGGCTTTACATTTTCCACCTTAACACAGTTATTTATTCCCATAGTCTATACAGTACCGTAATCTCCCCCGTACTGGGCGTCGTCAGAGGGCACTCCATAGGTATGGTACAAAACCAAAATCGTATAAGGCGCGCTAGGGTAGGTGACACGGCACAACTAGGCAATGCCAGGGTAGATATACCAATTACGCTTCCGGGCCGATGGAAACGCGCAGCGCGCAGCTGCCGCCCACCTCGGACAAACTCCCCACATCAAAGAAATCAAAAGTGAAGGTGGCCACCGAAAATCCAAAGTCTGAGTATAGTATCGAAGGGAAGTGTCCGATCAGAGGTGCTACCTCATTAACCCGTCGATCGCTCCTGTTTTAGCCACCTTATGCCAACTCACGGGAGTTGGATCCTCGTATTTACCTTTAAAGGAAATGCCGCCACCAACCTACTTCATTCTGGAATCTCCACCGCGTACACGGTTGTTAAAGTGGTTTTCGGAGTTGGCAGAGAGTATGACAACTTCCGATCCCGGTCTCTTCAACAAACAATCGTTATTATAACACCACGGTCTTTTCAAAATAGTTTATACTTTAAAACCAGAATAAAATATCCATTTTAAACCCATATAAATACGATATCATTTATATTTTTAAAACCCCAAATCAATACGATATCATTTATTTTCCAATATATATTCCTTCCAAAATCATAGGGTTTCCAAAGTAAAATATTTAGAAATCAAACTCTTGAACATAATATTTCCAAATTATACTACCTTGAAAAACATAGCTTTGAAACAAAATTTCCATCTCTTAAATGGTTAAATATTAAATTACTTTTATAAACAAAATAGCTTCTTTAGATATCACAAATCAATTTCAAATATCGATTTAAACTTCCAAATACCATTTCAATTCTTATGTTTCAAGGCTTTAAATATTTCACCATTTCAAACAGACTCATTTGACAATTCCATATATATATCAAATTCAGTTACTTATTATTTAGACTTGAAATGTTTGCTTAATGAATTCAATATAATTTAAGAAAACCTTTAACTTCATATAACTGGATCATCTTTCAATTTATTATATATTCATTTAATCAACCTGATATTCATTAAAATCACTTTACCCAAAAATCAAGTTATATAAATCATATCCTTTAAAAATTCTAATTTTTATTAAATTTCAATTTAACTTAATATTCATCTTCCAAATCTATTCTCATTTAAGTCATAAAACTCCAGAAATTAAATTATAAATAAATGTTTAATCTTATTTGATCTTAAAATCAAACTTTATTTAAACTTCAGATCAAATTTATACAAAGCTTAAAAACCGGAAATTACTATATATATAATAGCCTTTATCAATAACCAAATCAATATCTCATAAACCATATATATATAACTTTACAAAACCATAGAAAAACATTTCAAAAATAATTATATATATATTTACCGCGGTGCCTGTATAAAATTTTCTACCCTATGGTCAAGTGATACGGATGTTATCATTTCAATCCGCAATTTAAAATAAAATGCGGTTGTATATCATTTCAAACCGCAATCCCGAATGAATTGAAAATGCATGATGACTTGCAATTAATAAAATAAATCATCCATTCATCTATCAAATCATACATCCATTTATAACAGTCATCATCCAATTTCAAACAATCATCAATATATAACAGGTGATAAATAATGGTATCAATTATCAGTTAATACTCAAAATAAATTTAATAACTGTTAATTGGCAGTTTATATGCAAATATAAACGTAAACTTAACTGGCAGTTAATATGAAATAAAATTTAACATAACTATGCCTGGTAGTTAATATGAAATAAATAAATTCTAACTGTCAAATTTATATGCAATAAATAAATAAATTTACAGTTATATTAAATAAATGCGTTTAAACAGAAATAGTGAATAAAACATGCGAAACAGTCATAAAATTTTTTCTACCCATATCTAAAATTAATTTAACAAACACAAGAAATTTTAGAAATTGTGAGTGGGTTAAAACACTCACCTTTTGAATTTAAATCGAATTTAAATTCGATTTAAACCCAAAAATTTCACAGTCTTCAAATCTGTCCAAACCAGCGCCAACAGATCCGGAATTTAATTTCGATCCTAATAAAAATAATCTCGCATGAATACGAGGTCGTATGAGAAAGTTATTCAATTTTAATGAGTTGAAACAAAAATTGAATAAAACAAAATTAAACAACAACCTAATTAAAGCTTGCCACGTCATAAAGCTTCTTCTCAACTCACGTATGCTCGTCCAGGGAATGAACCCATTTCAACGCACGCCCTCCCCATCTTTGACCGTGCCTTTAGACCGCCCCAGGCCACCAGATGGTGACGCGCCTCCACCATTACGACTTCCCTAGCCGAGCTCTCCAATACCCAGAAACCAATTTGCAAATAGTCGCTCCAAATCAAAACGCCCAAATTGACTTAGGTTTCGAATTTCCTGATTTTGACCGCGATTTGCCGCTGACTCGAGTATCGATTTCGAAAACAGAGACTGCGTGTAGATTCGTATGGATGAAATCTACAACATATATATTTTTTTGGAATTTTTCTGAGATGTTTGAATTTTCATTTGAAATTTGAATAGAAATAGATCTAGGTTTGCATCCATTTGAGGAGGAGAAGGAGTTGAAGAAAAGAACGTACAGACAAATGATAGAAGATGGAGGCTAGGGTTTTTGATCGTCTATTTATAGATAGATCGCAAAAGAATAGGTGTGCACGAATTTTAACGTGCAAACGGAAGTGGTCCCAAAAGATAAATAATATTAATTACACACGTTACGGATTTAGGAAATAAATAAATTCCTTATCATTTACATTTTATTTTAAACGTATTTACAAATGTAAATCTAGACGTTTCGTTTACGTTTCAAAATATATCCACAATTTTATTAATTTCCAAATTGATCTAAACAAATTTAGATGTAAATTAAAAGCTGATAAGTCTATCCATTGCAGTGTTAATTTCTCCACTTCCTTATATTTAGAAATTATAAATTAAGTTTTCAAAAACCTATTTTTTGATTTTCAAACTTTTATATACTCATCTTTTACCAGTAATAAGGATTCATTAACATTTGTTCATGGTTTCACCTTATTATCCTCAAATTCTATTTTAATTTTCAATAATTACAATTGTTGAATGTTGATACTTTAATTAAATTTATACATCTTGCTTTCTATAATCTATATCAACAAATGGTCCAATTATAAATAGAATTAGCATTAACTTCATCTTATAGGATTAACTACTCCAATTACAAAACAAATCTACGCTAACTGCACGATTTAAGTCAATTAATTGTAATTGAGTCTACATTAAATGTTATAAATTATAAATTGGAAGCTCAATAAATTCGCTTATTGATTTAAAATCTTTCTATTCACTAAATAGACATTTTATGGGTATAAATAACATTTGAATTATAACACATGTCATTAGTGCATGCTTCATTTCTTATAAACTCCCCTTTATTAACTAGAACACATTAACCAAAACAAAATAATTAATTTAGATTTATTTCAATCGATTGCCATTCTTAACTTAACACACTCAAAATGGTTAACCTAAATAATTGTTACCCTTTTACATTCAAATTCACTTACAACCATCATTACAACAATGTTGCCATAGATTTAGATTTAATTAAATAAATTAGATAAATGGGTAAAGTTTTGTAATTATCACTAATGCCAAATACATATGCATTAATTACTACTTATTATTATGAATTCATTTATTAATTTACTAGCTGCCTTTGTCTTCTTATATCCTATTTACTACCAAACTTTCTATTTAGTTATAGTTTATAAATATATAAATGCCTAGGCAAATCAAGTTCTTGTCCTTTCTGTTATTCCAATTTAAATCGGGTATGCGCAAATAAATTGTTTATTAACTTATTCTTACAAAATTATTTGCATACATTTAGTTACACCTAATTTAATGCATTGATTTTCATTTATAAATTAAAGGTTTTCCTTTAAAAGCTTTCTTTACTAAACCATACAGGACATTGATCTAATTCAATTTACTATCTAATAATATTAATTCATTTAAATAAATTCACAACTTACCCTTGTTTCCCTATATTCTCTTCTTATCCTAGTATAACCATTTACATTACTTCAAATTTATTCGTCATTTTATATCAACGGATAATACTTAGCTTAAATTCCTATGGTTTCATTTCCTTTTCAACATATGCTTCATTATAAATTATAAATCTTTACTTCTTTCTAAAGTTAAATTATCTAATCTTATTAAAAATGACGAAATTTAACTGACGGAAATTTTCGGGTCGTTACACTCTCCCCCACTCAAAACTTTTCGTCCCCGAAAAGGAAATAGAAAAGGGAAGGAAGAATTTAATAAACAGTACATCTTATTTTAAATATTAACTTATAAACAATAATTTACTAAATTTATTACCTTAAATAAATATACCCATTTTATAATCATTATATCCTTTTAAACTTAAATAATTAAAGTTTGGAAAACATTTTCAACATAATTCTAAGTCCAAAATTTACGGAAAATTTTGGCAGAGTCTCCTTTGTACAGAGAGGTTCGGAAGAAAATATAATATTAAAATATCACAAAATATCATATAGAATATTCAAAATAGTCTATCCCAACACGGGAAAAATATACAAAATAGCGCTATAAACCGAAATCCGAAACGTACCTATTTGTCGGGCAATTTACGCTTATTATTATGGAACCAAAAGCAGTAGCAGTTGCTTCCACAACCTGCATTTCTCTTATAAAAATCCAAAAGATTAACTATTTATGTATAGTGAAATATTTAAGTGGTTTCAATCGCTAACAACAAATCAATAAAACAACCATCAATTTTAACAAACATCACACACAACAAAACAAACAATCATTCAATCAAACAAACAAATAGTTGTTCGGGTTCAAAACTTGGAATGGTACGGAGTGAAAAATAACTATCCAGTGCATCATTTACTCAACAGTCTTAGATGGGACAGAAATAGATTATTTATTCATCTAACAACTTCAAATTTCCTTACCCAGCCAACTACAAAGCAAACAATATCGATTTAAACCAACAAATCAATTCAACTTATATAAATTCATTACATAGTTTAATTGTTTGATTTCCTTTCTTTTATTCAAACCACATAAATTTTCCTTTTTTTTTATAATTTACATTTATTTCTAACAAACTTCAAATTTTATTTCTCATTCAATGGTTGTTTCCTCATTTCTACTTATTACTTACCATTATTCATTTTTATTTATTTAGGTTATGTAAGTATCTTTTATTTGTATTACATTTAATTCACTTCTCAAATTCAATCATTTATTAAATGCTTACATTCTATTATATTTAATTACAGTAACCCTTTTTTTAATTACACTTAAATTCTTAACCTTTTAACCTCCATTCTTATAAATCAAGGATTTTATTAATTTATTACCTAGGGTTTACAGTCATTTATTTATATTACCTACTTCCTATTATATTAAACTAGTAGCATTAAATCATTCTTAAGTTTAAAATCCTACACATCAATCCTTATTTATTAAAGAATTTCATTTTATTTACTTAAGCTTAAAATCACCTATTAATAATACTTACCTTTAATTTTAGTAAAATTTCAATTATAACTTAAGTTTATACCATTAACTTCTTATTTATAATAGCAATTCATTGAATACTTCATTATCTCCAAAATTTCTACTTGTATAATATTCTATTCCAATCTCTTATTTAACATTTCAACTTTTCATATTTGGTAAGTTATTTATGTTAAAGAAAATGCAAAAGAACTTATACAAGTTTTATCTCATCTTTTAACTAGTTTAATGTTCAATAAATCTTAAATTTTCCCTTATAAGTTAAAAATTTAACTTCCTTTATAGCTTAGTATTTTAGTCTCTTATTTCATTTAGGGTTTCAATTATTAATTTTTTTCTGTTTCACTACCATAATTGAAACAATTAATTAATGGAAATTAAGAATTAAATATCGGGTTAAATTTCAATAGATAAGTATATTCTTATAACTTATATACCTCTAGTTATATTTAAACAATTAAAATTTAGATATTTCAAAATAAATCTGCAGTAGAATTTACTATAGTGGCCTTTCCCCTTCGAAACTCGAAAATGAAAGTCGATGATGCGGCCGCCATCACCGAAATTATTTTCCAGCGACAAAGAGGAAAGTACGAAACTTATTTTCTCCAAAATCTTCTTTAAAACAATTCTTTCAAATTATACTAAATATTTATATAAGAAAATACTTATAAACAAAATTATTATAATTCATAAATCCTTTGAAAGCAAATTTCCAAAATCCCGGACTTAAGTTCTCAAATTTCCAAATTTCATTGATTTTAATTTCAATCTCATTTTACCTATTATTTAAAATTTTATTCCTAACAACCAATCTATTGCAACCAATATATATATATATATATAATACCTTAATAAAATATTTTATATATAGAAAATATAATAGGCGAAGTTATTTCATTCACCTATATTAAAAACAAATATTATGTCGGTCTGTCCTATTAAGTGTTTAGAAATCCCTATTGATGTCACAGCGTCCCATGCACCAACCAGAATTTATAAATACAAAACGGAAAAAACTAACACAATATTAAAACCTTTTTATAGCACTAACAAATACGCTCCCTCATATATACACTCAGTGACTCCCATAGGGTATTACTACCCTATTAATAAAGAGTCAAACCCCACAAAGCTATGGTTTATCGCTAAACCAACGCTCTGATACCAACTGTAACATCCCGCCTTTTCGGACGCTTCAAATCGAAACACACGCCGATTTAAACCATACGGAAGGGCGGATTGTTATGGGGTAAATAAGAAAAACAGAGAAAGAAAAAAACTAAACAGAATCTCACAACGGAAGGATAAAATATAATAATCAAATATACAGTTCATGAAGCTGTTTTACAAAACCTTTGATTTTATTTATACAATACATATCAGAGTACACATACCATACGACAAAACAGCGGAACAATATGAGTGTAGTAGAATAATAGTAGATAATAGTAATGCAAATCTTCGTCTTCGTCCTCCAGAGCTAAAACTTCAAATCCTGAAACGCTCGGACTGACCCGAGCGAAT
The DNA here is from genome assembly GCA_030765085.1 of Allium cepa. Lineage (NCBI taxonomy): Eukaryota > Viridiplantae > Streptophyta > Magnoliopsida > Asparagales > Amaryllidaceae > Allium > Allium cepa. Next base: position 947,006,573 of record CM060934.1, on the reverse strand, counting down.
TGAAAAGACAAAACACTCGAGTCAGAACTAAAAGATCTTATGTGAGTTAAATTAACAGAAATAAATATGAGTGCAGTAACTCAAGAGATGCTCGGGATTTACATCTCCTAAGGATCCGTTAAACTATTTACTATGTAGTATATTGCGCTATTATAATAGTGTCTATTTGTAAAATAAACTTACTTTTAAATAGCGTTCAGGCTTTACATTTTCCACCTTAACACAGTTATATATTCCCATAGTCTATACAGTACCGTAATCTCCCCCGTACAGGGCGTCGTCAGAGGGCACTCAATAGGTATGGTACAAAACCAAAATCGTATAAGGCGCGCTAGGGTAGGTGACACGGCACAACTAGGCAATGCCAGGGTAGATATACCAATTACGCTTCCGGGCCGATGGAAACGCGCAGCGCGCAGCTGCCGCCCACCTCGGACAAACTCCCCACATCAAAGAAATCAAAAGCGAAGGTGGCCACCGAAAATCCAAAGTCTGAGTATAGTATCGAAGGGAAGTGTCCGATCAGAGGTGCTACCTCATTAACCTGTCAATCGCTCCTGTTTTAGCCACCTTATGCCAACTCACGGGAGTTGGGTCCTCGTATTTACCTTTAAAGGAAACGCCGCCACCAACCTACTTCATTCTGGAATCTCCACCGCGTACACGGTTGTTAAAGTGGTTTTCGGAGTTGGCAGAGAGTATGACAACTTCCGATCCCGGTCTCTTCAACAACCAATCGTTATTATAACACCGCGGTCTTTTCAAAATAGTTTATACTTTAAAACCAGAATAAAATATCCATTTTAAACCCATATAAATACGATATCATTTATATTTTTAAAACCCCAAATCAATACGATATCATTTATTTTCCAATATATATTCCTTCCAAAATCATAGGGTTTCCAAAGTAAAATATTTAGAAATCAAACTCTTGAACATAATATTTCCAAATTATACTACCTTGAAAAAACATAGCTTTGAAACAAAATTACCATCTCTTAAATGGTTAAATATTAAATTACTTTTATAAACAAAATAGCTTCTTTAGATTTCACAAATCAATTTCAAATATCGATTTAAACTTCCAAATACCATTTCAATTCTTATGTTTCAAGGCTTTAAATATTTCACCATTTCAAACAGACTCATTTGACAATTCCATATATATATCAAATTCAGTTACTTATTATTTAGACTTGAAATGTTTGCTTAATGAATTCAATATAATTTAAGAAAACCTTTAACTTCATATAACTGGATCATCTTTCAATTTATTATATATTCATTTAATCAACCTGATATTCATTAAAATCACTTTACCCAAAAATCAAGTTATATAAATCATATCCTTTAAAAATTCTAATTTTTATTAAATTTCAATTTAACTCAATATTCATCTTCCAAATCTATTCTCATTTAAGTCATAAACTCCAGAAATTAAATTTTAAATAAATGTTTAATCTTATTTGATCTTAAAATCAAACTTTATTTAAACTTCAGATCAAATTTATACAAAGCTTAAAAATCGGAAATTACTATATATATATAATAGCCTTTATCAATAACCAAATCAATATCTCATAAACCATATATATATAACTTTACAAAACCATAGAAAAACATTTCAAAAATAATTTTATATATATTTACCGCGGTGTCTGTATAAAATTTTTTACCCTATGGTCAAGTGATACGGATGCTATCATTTCAATCCGCAATTTAAAATAAAATGCGGTTGTATATCATTTCAAACCGCAATCCCGAATGAATTGAAAATGCATGATGATTTGCAATTAATAAAATAAATCATCCATTCATCTATCAAATCATACATCCATTTATAACAGTCATCATCCAATTTCAAACAACCATCAATATGTAACAGGTGATAAATAATGGTATCAATTATCAGTTTATACTCAAAATAAATTTAATAACTGTTAATTGGCAGTTTATATGCAAATATAAACGTAAACTTAGCTGACAGTTAATATGAAATAAAATTTAACATAACTATGCCTGGCAGTTAATATGAAATAAATAAATTCTAATTGTCAAATTTATATGCAATAAATAAATAAATTTACAGTTATATTAAATAAATGCGTTTAAACAGAAATAGTGAATAAAACATGCGAAACAGTCATAAATTTTTTTCTACCCATATCTAAAATTAATTTAATAAACACAAGAAATTTTAGAAATTGTGAGTGGGTTAAAACACTCACCTTTTGAATTTAAATCGAATTTAAATTCGATTTAAACCCAAAAATTTCACAGTCTCCAAATCTATCCAAACCAGCGCCAACAAATTCGGAATTTAATTTCGATCCTAATAAAATAAATCTCGCGTGAATACGAGGTCGTATGAGAAAGTTATTCAATTTTAACGAGTTGAAACAAAAATTAAATAAAACAAAATTAAACAACAACCTAATTAAAGCTTGCCACGTCATAAAGCTTCTTCTCAACTCACGTATGCTCGTCCAGGAAATGAACCCATTTCAACGCACGCCCTCCCCATCTTTGACCGTGCCTTTAGACCGCCCCAGGCCACCAGATGGTGACGCGCCTCCACCATTACGACTTCCCTAGCCGAGCTCTCCAATACCCAGAAACCAATTTGCAAATAGTCGCTCCAAATCAAAACGCCCAAATTGACTTAGGTTTCGAATTTCCTGATTTTGACCGCGATTTGCCGCTGACTCGAGTATCGATTTCGAAAACAGAGACTGCGCGTAGATTCGTATGGATGAAATCTACAACATATATTTTTTTTTGGAATTTTTCTGAGATGTTTGAATTTTCATTTGAAATTTGAATAGAAATAGATCTAGGTTTGCATCCATTTGAGGAGGAGAAGGAGTTAAAGAAAAGAACGTACAGACAAATGATAGAAGATGGAGGCTTGGGTTTTTGATCGTCTATTTATAGATAGATCGCAAAAGAATAGGTGTGCACGAATTTTAACGTGCAAACGGAAGTGGTCCCAAAAGATAAATAATATTAATTACACACGTTACGGATTTAGGAAATAAATAAATTCCTTATCATTTACATTTTATTTTAAACGTATTTACAAATGTAAATCTAGACGTTTCGTTTACGTTTCAAAATATATCCACAATTTTATTAATTTCCAAATTGATCTAAACAAATTTAGATGTAAATTAAAAGCTGATAAGTCTATCCATTGCAGTGTTAATTTCTCCACTTCCTTATATTTAGAAATTATAAATTAAGTTTTCAAAAACCTATTTTTTGATTTTCAAACTTTTATATACTCATCTTTTACCAGTAATAAGGATTCATTAACATTTGTTTATGGTTTCACCTTATTATCCTCAAATTCCATTTTAATTTTCAATAATTACAATTGTTGAATGTTGATACTTTAATTAAATTTATACATCTTGCTTTCTATAATCTATATCAACAAATGGTCCAATTATAAATAGAATTAGCATTAACTTCATCTTATAGGATTAACTACTCCAATTACAAAACAAATCTACGCTAACTGCACGATTTAAGTCAATTAATTGTAATTGAGTCTACATTAAATGTTATAAATTATAAATTGGAACCTCAATAAATTCGCTTATTGATTTAAAATCTTTCTATTCAGTAAATAGACATTTTATGGGTATAAATAACATTTGAATTATAACACATGTCATTAGTGCATGCTTCATTTCTTATAAACTCCCCTTTATTAACTAGAACACATTAACCAAAACAAAATAATTAATTTAGATTTATTTCAATCGATTGCCATTCTTAACTTAACATACTCAAAATGGTTAACCTAAATAATTGTTACCCTTTTACATTCAAATTCACTTACAACCATCATTACAACAATGTTGCCATAGATTTAGATTTAATTAAATAAATTAGATAAATGGGTAAAGTTTTGTAATTATCACTAATGCCAAATATATATGCATTAATTACTACTTATTATTATGAATTCATTTATTAATTTACTAGTTGTCTTTGTCTTCTTATATCCTATTTACTACCAAACTTTCTATTTAGTTATAGTTTATAAATATATAAATGCCTAGGCAAATCAAGTTCTTGTCCTTTCTGTTATTCCAATTTAAATCGGGTATGTGCAAATAAATTGTTTATTAACTTATTCTTACAAAATTATTTGCATACATTCAGTTACGCCTAATTTAATGCATTGATTTTCATTTATAAATTAAAGGTTTTCCTTTAAAAGCTTTCTTTACTAAACCATACAGGACATTGATCTAATTCAATTTACTATCTAATAATATTAACTCATTTAAATAAATTCACAACTTACCCTTGTTTCCCTATATTCTCTTCTTATCCTAGTATAACCATTTACATTACTTCAAATTTATTCGTCATTTTATATCAACGGATAATACTTAGCTTAAATTCCTATGGTTTCATTTCCTTTTCAACATATGCTTCATTATAAATTATAAATCTTTACTTCTTTCTAAAGTTAAATTATCTAATCTTATTAAAAATGACGAAATTTAACTGACGGAAATTTTCGGGTCGTTACACTTAGCATTTACATTATTATATTTAATTTATCTAATTAAATATCCTGAATAATGTTATCAAAAATTAGGGGTGTTACATTCAATATCGATACACATTTGAATTTTATTTAAAAATAATTAATTGTTAATGTTTTGTAACACTCGAAGGGTCCATCTGGACTTGTTATGGCTGGCCATGGAATGTGCAATTGAAAATCCAGAAGTTGGATCTAGAATATGAAAGAAAGAGGCTAAGAAATTAAAAGAGGCAATTAATATTTGAATCCTATTATATATATATATCATGCTTAACTAGGCAATTAATATTTGATTCCTATTATTGTGATATCCCGGAATTTTTGGCAATATCAATTTAATAATCTGTGTTAAAATTAAATAGATTTGATAATATTGTTAATAATAAATTTGAATTGATTTAATAATCTTCTTTAATAAATATTTAAATGGGTGATTTTATCTTTTAAAAGCTAATTAAATTGTTTTCTATTTTAAATGTATGTATATATTTGTATATATTGTAAATAGATAAGCTTCGTTTTAAATTTAATAAATAAAGGCATGTTTTCTAATTCTAATATTTTTGGTAATTTGGAAATTTGATTTAATTTAATATTAAGCTATTAAATAAATAACCATATGGTTTTAAAATACTCAAGATAAAAGTTTAATTTGTTTAAAATGATTCTAGCTTAAGTTTAAATTTAAATAAAAAGGTTGTTTTGTTCTTTTTAAATATAGCTTGATAAAATAAGTGATTTATTAATAAAGAGATAATTTCTTTTATAAATTATTTTAATTTAATAATGAGTTATATTTAAACAATATTAATAATGTAATGTATTTACAAATGGATTTTAAATATCAATAGAAATTGTTATTTCAAATTTATTTATATATATGTGTGTATTTTGAAAAAAAATTATGATTTGAAAATTTAAAATAAAGTCTTTCAAAAATGTTTAAAATAAAATAAATCTTACAAATATTTAAACATAAGTATTAATCAAATATATGGTTATAAACATAAGTATAAATACATAAACATAAGAAACTATGATATTAACATAAGTATAAGAATAAATAATAAGCATATAATAAATAATAAGTAAATTAAGTGTTTGATAGTTTAAGTTTGAAAATAAAAGAGAGATAAAAATAAGCATTTATGTTAGGAATAAAACTTAATACTTAAGTTGAATTTTTTTATAACAATGACTAAAACAACTTTATATTATGTACCTAAAGAATGAAAGCAAACCAGGCAAAAGAATATGTATGTAACGTAGTATGCAAGGCAAGAACAAGTAAAAGAAAATATCTATGTACATGCACAAAAAAATAGGATAAGTATGAGACATAAAGTACTTATGCATTAAATGCTAGCAACATTTGGTCAATTCGAAATGTTTAAAAAATCATTTCAGCCTCCATATGGAAAAATCTCCGACCCAATATAAAATATATGAAAAAAGAGAAGGAAGAAACTAAACCAGTAAACACCTACTTTATACAAAACTATTTTCTATATATATACCTTCTTATTTTAGTTCGTTCTCAAGACTTAGTAAACCAGGAATAAAAAAACAAAAAAAAAAACACTACCCTGTAACCTCCTCAAACAATAAACCTGAAAACCAAAAATTTATATCAAAACTTGTAGTTCTTTTCAAAATTGCAATCTAGAATCAACAAAAATCCAAAGTCCTAAAACATTCCAGAATTCAAATGTTCAAGTATCAAAGCTTTCCAGTTTAAAGAAATCAAAGCAAGACAAAGTTTTCAAGTTAATCTGTTGCAAACTTTCATGTTTTCAAAATACTAGTTTTCTGGAATCAAAAACAAAAGCATGCAAACTTCATTCCAGTTTCAAAGGCTCTCTGCATTTTTAGGCGAGTAAATAATTTATTTAAATGCTTAAGTAAAAATTTAATCTGTGCATATGACTCTTGAATTCTATTGTGTTTTCTTGTGAATATACAAATAAAAGTCTCTGTGTATATGTATGTTTTGATCTGTGTTTGATCAGTACCTATTTTTCTCTATTATAATTACAGAGTTTAAAATAAAATCCAAATTCAATATCTTTTTATTGAATCAATGTTAAGATCTGGATTTCAAACAAAAACTGTTTGTTAAAGCTTAGATTAAGGTTTAACAATTTTATTTAAGAAAGATAAATTTGTAATTATCTGGAAACAGCAAGAAGAATCAAAGACTTAAGAATATGCTAAAATCAATCACTTTAATTTACTGATTCAAGATTTTAACTTGAATCATCTTTGAAAAATTAGATTTTTAAAACTAAAATCACAATTTTTAGTCAAGGGTTGAGTGAGCAGTTTTGGTTGGACTAATATATGAGTTTTTGATGATCTTTGATGATCTTTGTGTGCTGGAGGGTCGAGTTTCTCTCTGATGATAGAGGAGTGATAGGGTAGTAAGGCAAAAATATCAGAAGATGATCAGGATCTTTGTGGAGGTGCAAGTGATCGATTTAAGTTCAGAACCCTAGTTTTTAACTAGGTTGATTTTTGGGTTGGTTCGACTACCCCAATGGATCGAGTGCTATTAAATTCAGGGGATTGGAAGAGGTGATGTTGACGATGGTGTGGCTGGAAGCACGGGTTCTCAGATGATCGGAATTGAGAAGGCGACGACGTTTCAGGTTTTGGTGTTTCCTGAATTCTTGTTCCAGGTTTGGAGTTTGTACTCGAATTCAATTTCGAGCTTGGGAAGGATGTTCCTGTTGATTGTGTTTGGATGTGGAGGATGTCGTCGATGTGGATGGACCATTAGAGATGGTCAGAGGTGGATAAAGTCACCGTGCATGTGCACGGTGCACTTTATTTTTCTAGTGAAGTTTTGGTTTGGGGGTATTAATAGTCTCGAGTTTTACTCGAAGCATGGTGATGTTTGGCTCGTGTTAAGTTAGGTTTGGACTCGAAGCAGAATAAAATGGGCTCGGGTCGATTTCTGGTGACAGGTTTTCAAACTTGTTTCAGATTTAAATTTAAACTGAAATTTAAAATGAAAAGCAAAGTTTTAAAATAAGTTTAAATCCAAGTTTAAAACTAGCTCAAGTTAGCTTTGAATCTCAGTTTAAAATTAATAAAGTTTTTAAAATTTAGATTGTTTTAACTACTTTAAAAAGGTTTAAGTAGTTTGAAATTTAAAGTGAAGTTTAAATTGTAAGTGAAGTTTAAAATCAAAGGTTTAAATCTGGATTCAAATATAAATTTGAATCTTAGTCTTGAAATAAAAGAAGTTTTTTTTAAATTTAATTAGTTTTAAACAGTTTGAATGATAAAGTGAATTTTTAAATTGATTTGAATTTAAAATGAAACCGGGTCTTAAATTCTTTTGACTTCTAGTATAAAATAAATAATTCTTTAACTTGTAAAATAAAAAGGGTTTTGAAATTGTTTAAACTTTTGTTAAAGTTAAATTATTTTCATTTTAAAATCTTAAATTTAAAATGAAATTTTAAAATTTGAAATTAAATTGTGTTTAAATACCTTGTTAATGATAATTTGATCATTAATAAGGAAAATGTTTTTATCTTTAAATAATTGGAGACTTAATGATTTGTAATTATTAAATTAATTAAATGGATAATTAATGATTTGGATTAATTAATTTAGTAACTAAGAGTTTAAATTAGTTAATTAAGGTTAAAGATAATTAATTTAGGATAAATAAATTGGTAATTAAGGATCATTAATTGAATAAGGTTTTAATTTTTAATTAATGATTAGTAATTAATTAATTAATCAAGTAATTAAGGATTAATTAAGTTATAGTTAACACTTAATTAATTAAATAATATTGGATTAATTAATGAGTTATTAAAGATAAAATTAAATTGTAATTAATAATGATTAATCTTAGTTAATTACTTTAGAAAAATAATTAAAGAATTGTTAATAGTTAATGAAGATCATTGACTAGGATTATTTAATAATGAATTAATGTGATTAATCTTAAATAATTAATTAGATTAATTAATTTAAGATAATCAATTGTGAAATGTTAGTATAATTACTTAGTGGAAGTAATTAAGTAATTAATTACTCATTGTAATTAATTAAGTTTAATATGAATTGTTTAAGTTGATTAATTAAGCTTAATTAATTTAAATAACCATTTGATGATGTGATAAGTATAATTACTTAGGGAAGTAATTAATGATAATTACTGGATGTAATTAACTGAGGATGATTAACGATGAAAGTAATTTGAGTATAATTACTTTGTATAATTAATCAAGGGATTAATTATAGATAATTAATTAAGGAGTAATTTATTTATTTGATGAACTTGTTAACGGTAGTTAATTACTGAATGGGGTTAATCAAGGGTGATTAACAATTTGGTTTAATTGAAGATTAATTACTTAATGTAATTAATTTAAATAGAAAATGTAATTAGAGATCATTAATTATTATAGTTAATAATGTAATTTAGAATGGATTTATTAGGAAATAATTAATAAATGAAGGGATTTATTAATGTAATTAATTAAGAAGTAATGTAATTAATTTTAGTAATTTAAAGGTTAATTTCTATATTTGGTTTAAGATAATTAAATTATGAAAATAATTAAATGGTAATTATTTAAATGTAATTAAAGATAATTAATCAAGGATGATTAATTAAAATGAATAATTGGACGATGATAAATTAATTGATTGATAATTAATTAATAGTGATATAAGCAAGTTAAATAATGGTGAATTAATTAATTTAATTCATTTTAAATTAATTGTAGCTAATCATTGCTTATGTATGGATGGATGATATTGTTTACCTTGAATGGTTTGAGATCTCAGATATGAGATAAATGATGCTGTGTGAAATAGATGCTTTGATTAAAATATGATGATAATATGGATTATCTGTTTGTGATGATAATATGGATTATCTGTTTATGATGATAATGTTGATTATCTATTGTGATATTGTGGATTATCTGTGTGTATATAGATAATATGGGATTGAATTGTTTTAAACTTTAAAACAACTTGACCTTTAAAATGGCATTTGGATTTCGATGAGACCGGGATCGGGTGTCATTTATGATTATCCGAAAACCACATCGATCCAAATTAAACGTTAGGTCGTAAATTCCCAAGTGAAGATCAAGATGGTGTTTTCAGAATGCAAGGGTTATTGTCTTTGACTCTGAGGGTGATTCCAAAATGAGTGTAACGAGGTAATGCCTTCGGTTTCGTTCGAACCCGGAACGAACTTGTATGGATTGAGTGCTTTCAGAACATCGTCAGGCGGACGATGAGCATTCTAAGAGATATGTTCTAAAGGTAATCGTAGCCTCAAGCCTCATCAATCGGGAATTGCTAAAATAGGGGATGTGCAGCAAGGTTAGGTGGGTAGCACCCAAGCAGGATGAGATATACCCCTGTCTAGATGTCCCTTTTTATTTCGGCTGTGTGGGCGGTTGCTAGCTACAACCACGGGGTTATCTTGTTCGGAACTATTCAGTAAGGAATTGTTCCAGCCTTGTGTTGTAGGGGGTCGGGAGTGATCCTCGGTACGGTGATCTAGGCCCCGTACTGTGACAGGCGGTACCCCAGTAGCCCTACCATTGTATGGAATCCAATCTCCAATAAGAGCCGTACATTTTGATTGTGCCTAACTATGTTGGAATGTGAGATGTAAGCATTTCAACTATTTCTGTATTTTACTTGAAAACCCTAGACACTATTATAATATCACTGGATTTCCTATTAAATTGTTTTGGTTGGCGTAAGGTGAAAACTTACCCGTGTTTATGTGTGTGAAGTCTTACGTGATACCTTTATTTTCAAATGTTTTTCAAAGTTAAACAACTTTAAACCGTTTACTCATACCAGACCCATGTCTGACCCGGAGTTTATTTCTGATTTCTATAAACTCTTGAGTACTCAAATTTTTATGAGTAGCCAAGTAATAGGTTTTGGATTGTTGGTTTCTGAAGGAGCTAGAGCAGGAGTCCAAGCGTATATATCTATCTAGTTCCGTTGTGTTAGTTGATGTATGTTGTATTTTGGGATGTATGTAGTGACAGATGTATATATGACTGTCATGTGTATGATATTGTGTAACTCTGATATATATAAAATATGTAATAGTTATGTGATGTATTATATTTTGTCCGTTCCGCTGTGAGATTCTGACGTTGTTATTCTTTCTTTCTATTCTTTTCTATTTCTATCCCTTTCTTTTCTTATTGATGATACTTCTTTCTGTGAGTAGAAAGCCGGGTCGTCACAACTATATATACCATACTTAACTCCTCATTTCCTCCCCGGATCACTCTTTCTCAAAACCTAGCCTCCATTTCATTTTCCCACTATCGCGGTCGAAAATTAAAAGAAAAGTAAAAATAATTTATTTTAATGGCATCCCATTAAATTAATCAAATAACAGGTGGTCCTCGTTCTCTTGCAAAGCTAGGAGATTGATTCAGGTTTAGATCTAGTAGCATTTATCATTCAAGGTGCATTCAAGAGCAACATTGATAAGGTAATATATAAAACTAAATTTATATTTATTTCAATGACTATATAGATGATGATTATGATGAAGTTACATATGCCTTAGTTGTCTAGTACAACATAAATCTATGAATGTAAATGTACGTATATTATCATATCTGATCAAAACTTTTGTTTGATTGATATTATCGAAAAAAATAACTTTTCTAAATTTATGTAGATCTATAAATGTAAATATACATATATTATCAGATCTGATCAAAGCCTTTGATTATTAATACTTTTGAAAAACAAAATAATTTTAATCTTATGTAGATATGTGAATGTAAATATACATATATTATCAAATGTGGTCAAAAATTCTATTTGATCGATGTTGTTGAAAAGAAAAACAATTCTTAATCTTATGATTTGGTTATAATATTAAGATAACTTTTATTAATTTTTAGTTTTGAAATTTCAAACTATTTCAAATAACATAAGATGGTTTCATTATCTTAATTAATTATAAACATGTGCCATACATATGCTGAATTTATTTAAAGTCTTTTTTGAACCTTTATACATAACATTGGTTTGTTAAATAATATAAACTATTTATTAATCATCAAACTTCCAATATAATGTTTATAGACTCTAATACACACACACGTACATACTGATTTACTTTGTCATAACTAGATTTGTGGGATATTAATACCTTATTTGAATTGTTCTTCTTTGTCCAAATCAAATATATAAGATGTTGATTCCTTATTCAAAATATGCATATATATATATATATGTATATATATGTATATTTAAAATGATTGTTTTTACCTTGAAAATAACAGATCTACAAGATATTGATTCTTTATTTAAAATAAGAGTGTGTGTATATACATAACAAATTATTTTGCTTTGTCAAATCCGATTTGTATGATTTTAAGCGCTTATTTAATCATTTTACTTTATTGCATCAGATTTGTAAGATATTTATTCCTTATTTAACTGATTTACATTATCAAAATAAAATCCATGAGATATTGATTCCTTATTTAAAATAAGTACCCATATTTAAAATAAATTAACAGCCAATGCATATGTAAAGGGTGAATGTGTACATTGCGATGTAAATCCCAACACCTATACATGTACACATTAACTATGAACACAATATAAACAGCCGCACTTACACATGAGTATATTTAGATATACACAAGTTTAAATTTGGTCAAATCTATCATTTAAACAAACTAGAAAAGTTAAATAAAAATCAGATTTCATTTGAACATATTGGGTCAGGTTTGATAACGAATTTAGAATTCATAAGCCTAATACAGATCTAAATTGGGATATTTTTTGAAATTTACCCATTGCCAACCAGTCTGGTTTCTACATACATACCCTCAAGTCTAAAGACCACTACATGCCATTACATGAGATTTTCTATTTTGACTTAGTTGTATTAACCTACAGAAGACCATCGTTGAGTCGTTATATGGTTTTTTTTCAAATAACCACAAGTATGTAATTCCTTGGTGTCCCCAAGGGTCATGAGTAATTCTTCATCTGTCGTATGGAGAGCACCACGTACACTAGTCTCAACAAATATATCAATATCATTTTCTCGATGTATCTTGACTAGAAACATTTAAGAAATAAGTATTTAACATCGATTCAAAACTCATGGTTACAAACACATTCGCAACTGCAATTGATAAAATATTTTTTCTAAGGATTTTGTACTTACATATGTTTAATGTATTAATATCATTAATTATATCACTATATAACAATGTATATAAAAGAAATTGAAACCAAAAGTATACTTTTTTCGAATAATTTTGTTTTTAAGAGTTAAGCTATATAATCAAATTATATAATTATCCCTAGGGTATAACCTTGACTCTATCAATATCAATATAAACATGTAATAGACTAGATGCATATCATATCAACGAGATATAAGATTTGATATCATAATACATCGTGCAAATGGTGCATCAAACCTCATATACAACATGTCCCAAAATAAATATAGTTTAATATAGTCTAACATGTCCACATAAAAATACTATATAGATATAATCATAGTGGTAATAGCTATAGCTCTATGACTCGCCTCCAGCTAGTAGAATCCCCTTCTCTGAGTCAAGTTATTCAAGGAATAAATAACCGAAGAGATACCAAAGAGAGGGTCAGCCATAAAGTTTGGTGTGAAGGAAATATTACTAATCTGCATGATTACCAATACACTACTGTTACATGTACAATAATAGATGGTAATATAAGATCTAATGTAACCATACCTTCACATGAATCTTCACCTATATCCAACAAGTTAATACATTTCTACTATAGTTCTATGTAATATATGATAAATCTAGTAATTACTAATCACCATTGTAGTCGAATGTGACTTAAACGCCGTACACTTGGCTAGTGACCCCCGGGTCTCCCAATAAGTCAAAGACCTAATAAGTATGGTCATCAATGCAACACCAATACAATAATACTTTACCGCATTCCCCACCACCTATAATCTAACGAACACAAATGGATATATACGTGCCTAACTGCTACCATTTATTTATCAAGAGGACTTAGGACATGTAACTCAAGGTTAAAACCCTTGCTACTAAGTAGCCCAAGGTTTATCACTCTTGTTAATAAAATAGAACTCCTCCTATCTCCAAACCGATTCCACCTAACATGAGCAACCGAGATAGACATGCCTCGCTCTACAAATGATCTATATGGCCGTGGAAAAGCGATACGTACTTACTCTGTATATGCAACATCATATGGAATCGTATATGGAAATACCTTAACCGTGTCATCTCAAAACCACCAGAAACTTTATAAGGCTACCATACACATCAAATCACCTCTCAAACCACCTCCATAGTCTCTATATCACTCAAAACCAATCATACATTTATTGAGACATAGCATACCATCCCCAAACTTATTATATTTCTCTTTAGTTACTTTAGACGTTACAAGCATTATATGATCCACAAAACAAACCCGAATCCCCAAAGCCCAAATTTTGAAATACGGCCCAACTTTTATATAACACCATGCTTCAATTTTTCCTCTATTAGTGGATAAGGGATTCAGACGTCTGACCCAAAAATCCTAACATTTGACCTTGATTTCAAATATCTGACCTAAAAATCCAAACATTTGCATACTCTAATTTCAAGTTGGAATAATGTGGGATAAAAATCTAAATTATGGATTCAGACGTCTGAACGCCTGGTATGCTAAGACTGAACCTTAGTGGAAGAATTTCCTTAGTTTGAATTTTTTCCACCTCTCCCCCATTCGTCTTTCCTTCTTTTGTCTTCAATATTTTGCTTTGTATCACCGAGACATTTTACACTAACGCCTCTCTACTAAGATTCACACCCTTGTTATAAGTTATTTGATATTCGGACAAGTATTGCTTCATACTCGATGAATGACTTTAAGGTAGCAACCTTTCAATAAATCGTTCGAGTTTACTAGGCGACTTTCATACCAACCTCTTCATTCATTTCAATGGTCTCATTGTCAAATGTCGTAACTAATTCTCTACTCATTCTACCATTTCAAAACCAAATAACAACCCAAACGATCAAATAATATCACTCCTTAAGATTTCTACACACTCATTTTATGATTAACACTTATTAAGATTCATTAAACTAAGAATCTCATCTCAAAAATCTTAACTTGTCTGCCCATTAAGTCCTAACTCAACTATTAGCATTTAACAATAATACATAACATATATGGTGATTACATAGTACAAAAGGTAATTCCCACTCACCAACTCCTATAAAATCTATGCTTTAATCTAACCCACTTTGAACCTCTATTGATTTAAAAAATGCAGCTCCATTCTTTACCAAAATGTCGACTTGAATATCTAGATTTGTAGAAAATCACCAAACTAGAATTGAGATATTATATTTGGAATTTTTCATTAAGATTTGAAGGCGTCATAAAAGTTTTAAGATTAAGAAATAAATTTCTTAGCTTAAAGGAAGATGATGAAGAATGAAATAATGAATAAGGAGGAGTTTCATTTTAGAAATATAAAGCCAATTTTGGAAAAATTATCGTTTTGCCCCTAACATTTTCTTTTCATCTTATTTTATCATAATATCGATTTTTATAGGCTTTATATGTTTTTCATATATAAATGACATTATGAATGTAATGTAACATGCCTGAGTCATAAGTCAGTCATCTTTAAAATTTCAGTTTCAAACTCATTTGTTAGTTTAATTCGTCCAATTCAAGTAAACTGATTTATTATGTTAGTTACTAAATGATAAAAAATACGAGTTCTCTAGTTGATGGATAATTTTGCAAAATAAATTAAGAAAAAACAAAAATTGACTTAAAAATATATGTGAAGGAGCATAAACCATTGAATTTAAGTTGTTAAATGAACACAACTTGATCAAAATTAAATCCTAGAGAAAAATAGATAAATATTAAATGGTTACAAATATAGAAAAATGGTTGTTGAATATGCAAGTATACGATTTTTGTTTGATGATATTTATATATTCATTTAAAAGTATTTGTTACTGTACTATTTTATTTTTCTCATAATTAAATAAATATTTGCTGAATAAAATAAATAACACAGAATTTAAATTCAAGCATATATTTTATTCAAACAAATATTTATTACAATTTTGAATAGTACAAACTTGAGCTCTCACTAAATACACACAATTCAATTACAACATAATTTTGATTACATCACTATACAATTATCATTTACAATAGCACCTTATTACATATCACTCGCTTGTATTTATCTTCGACTTTGCTCCAGCCTGAGTCCAGCATCTAAGTTATCAACAAAATAAATACTGATGCGGTAAAATTGAAAAAGAAATACTTATGCAGTGAAATAAATTATGTGTTTTTGAAAATATTATTTGCCTCAGTCATTTGGGTTGTTTGTCATCATTTAATTTTGAATTCATCATACTTGAACTACTTGTGACATGCACAGTGTGTCACTGTACATGCCATAAGACCGTGCACACCAATGTACACTTGATAAAATTATAGGGACAGGTGAGCACAAGGTCAAAGCCAAGCCAAATCTACGTTCAACTCAAGTCACGATATGAGCACAAGGTCAAACCCGAGCCAAATCTAGGTTCAACTCAGGTGCAATACAAAAACAAAAATAAAATGGTCAAGTTTTTAATGACTGGATCAAGCCTCGACCAAAGTTCAATGTGTATACATGAAAACAGAGGCTAGACTGTCCAACTAGACCAAATTGAAATAATAACAAAACTATAAACAGTTTTGAAAATAATGAGGCATGAATTCACAAATACAAACAATACAATCGGTTTCAAAGGATAAACCAGAGAATTCAAACCAGATCCAAGTGAGAACAAAACAGTGGAATAACATTGTATATACATATGAAGATGTAACATGTTTAATGAACTGGTCATAGAGAAGGCATGTCCAGACACTACATGAACTGGCTCGAAGACCAAACACATGAAAATAATGAAGCAAGCCGGCAACATGGAAGCAAGTGCACAAAGACATCATGAACTAGATAAGAACTTTATTCAGACCAACAGAGCTTTAATCAGTACACATGCATGCACATAAACAAGTCTGGTCACAACAAATAAAACAACCAGACTCAAATGGATATACAAGTACAAATGCACATTAATACTGCACTAGATCAGCTAAACCAGACTTCAAGCTTGAACACAGATGTGTCAAGACTTGAATTGGGCCATATACATACATACATGCGTAAACACACATTTATACATATACATGCAGCTATCACTAGATGAAGCACTAAAATCAGGCCAGAGGATCAAGTGCAGACACAACAGTACAATACAAACCAATACAAACTTAAAGAAGCAATTGAAGACCATATGCAACTTAGACTACAAGTGCAAAAATCAAATGCACAAGTAACTATTCTCATGCAACAAAAAGTTCAAAGTGAACCAGACCATATGGAAACAGATCATTTCAAATGGCATGTATGAAGACCACATAATCAAATATGTGAACATTGTCAACATGAAATACAGACTCATATACAAAGTGCAAACTGAACCAGATTACAAGACCACAGTGAAACAAAGTGGACTGTGCTATCAATAAAGTGCATAGGCACACACACACACACACACATATATACATGTATGTATGTATATATGTGAACAAAATTGAAGTGCACTATACCAGCAAGCACTCGGGTTGATAGAGAAGAGCTTTAAAATTGAAATAAAGTCAGGTAGCAGTTTCAAAATAAACAAGTCAAGGAGGAAAGAAACTGTAAATCCAAACTATTGAAGTGGTCAAGTGCATATATGTGTAACAGTTCAGAGTTTCGGCTACAACATGATTCAAGTATACAAATGGAATACACATGTATAGCTTTAAATGCAACAGACCAGTGAACTAATGAAGGCATATACAAGTGCAGTGAATTTCAACAAACACATACATACATGCATACATATGTATATATGTACATATACGATGACACAAATATCAAGTGAAACAAGTCTGGCTACAAACAACAAATCAGTTAGCAAAGTTGCAAGAATTATCTCCAAATAACAAGTTTGAATTGAACAAATCAAAGTGCAAAGTCACAGTAGAAACCAATTCAAAGTGGCCGAAGTCAACAGCATAAAGAACGGAATCAAAAGCCAAAGTCCATAATATCACATACGAAAGTCAGAGCCATGGTGACCAAGCAAGTACAACTTAAAAATATACGTATTGAAAAGGTCATGATAAATCACAAGCAATCATTTAAAAATCAGTGGCCAAAAGCATAGCAAGTGACGAATTCAAATAACATATTCGAACAAAAATTAGGGAAATCGAACCCTGTAAAACCTAAAGTCATCATTGGCCTAAAAATTAATTCGAGTTCAAGTAACAACAGAGAGGAATAAACCATTCAACTCGAATCAAATTCGAGTGTAATATAAATCGAAAAGGGGACAAACGTACCAATTTAAAACATCATTCAATCTCGACGAATTGAAGCAGCCGCAAGCAACAATCGGCAGAGGGATCAAATCGTAGAGTATTTCATCACTGCAATATCAAGCGACGCCTCATTTTTCAAAGCCCTAATTTATAAATTTGGACGAACGAGTACAAAGGAGAAAGCAGCCATTTTTAACGCGAAGGAAAGAAGGCCGAAGGAATAAAAAGAAAAGGGGGATTTCTTATTTAATTTGGGTTGACTACCATAAATTATCAATTGGGCTTTATTTTTAAAATTAGGGTTTTGATTTTTTATTTTATTTTTTTATTTGTATTTTCTTTTAAACTTTTGTAATTTCCTAGCCTTGTGACTAGGGGACGAACTACGGTACAAGTAGATCATAAAAATCTTTTCTCGTGTAGGTGTGGTGGCAGGCTAAAGAACAACAACAGTGCTACCTGGATTCTAGCTATTCCAGGCACACAACGGGCGACAACTCAAAATTCCTTAGCCTAATATAAAGGTGGCAGAATCACAATGGGAAACAACGAAAAAGTATCGTAAAGGTAAAATAGGTAATTGTACATCTATCTTGAACAATATATTAAATGTGATAATCCGCACCGTAATCTGAACTAAATCAGCCAGTTATGTGATTGAGAAATGAACGTTGATTTTGATGCTGACTTTTTCAAAATTGTTGGCCAATTATATTTTTATGCCGAGAACACTATAAGTACGTCTATAATCTCTGAACTAGTTCATATAAATTTGTTTGAACTAATGATGTTGTTTTATTGATTGCCGATTACTCATGATATAAGTGGACATATTTATTTTCTGGATCTGATACTATTCACTATTTGTTTATTTGCACCGCTTCAATTTAATTTCATTTAAAATTTATTAAAATGATTTTAAGATATTTTGTTGCACACTTCATGGTTTGGTCTATGACATCAATCTAATGATAATCTTGAGTTTAAGAGAAATTGAAATGCAGATTACACTGGTAATCTAGTTGATAGAAAAATTACTAGTGGAATGTGATTTATGGTTAAAGAAAATATCTACATATTTTCATCTCAAATAATTTTCAATTAGAAGACATTTCTTTGATAAAACCCCTTCCAGAAAATTGTTTTTTTGACCTTGTTTCAGATTAGTTATTTTAGAAAACTTGATTTTATAATTATTTTTGGATTTGATTTTAAATGGCTACGTTAACTAATCTGACTCTTTATTGATTATCAAAAAGATAAATAGTGATTGAAAAAGTGATGAGTATTGATATTGATCATATATTATAACTTGAGACAATATATTTAGTAAATTTCTTTAGAAATTTAAACAAGAGTTATGAAAACTTTTTGTTGGTAAAAATTCCATGACTATCTCTATTTCTATCATATTTCTAACGACTATCACTCATCAAAATCCAATATAGTATGTCAATATGTGGTATTTAAACGGGAAATCATTCGTTTTTTATTTTATTATATTTTTAGCAATAAAAACATCCAATGTATTCATTCTCATTTATAAGTCCTCACGGTTATGCATGGGTGAATTGCTTGGAATTTTTGATTATGTGCTTTCATGCTCATTTAAAAGTCCTCATGGTTATGCATGTATGGAATGCATATCAAAATTGGTTAAATAAATAGACAAGTTGATTCTAATCCCATTTAAAAGTCCTCATGGTTATGCGTGGTTAGAAGATGCTTGAAATTCATTTTTTTTTAAAATGGAAATACTACTAATCTCATTTAAAAGTCCCAACGGTTATGCATGGTTAGTATATATTCAAATTCCTGATATAAATATACCACAAATAGACACAACTATATATGATGACATTATCCCTATCATTCTAAAGTGGAATATGCGTCAAACAAAGTATTTATGATTTTTGTTTGATTTTTTAATGAAATTTAATATTTATGCTCTATTGGGTATTAATATTGTATTAATGTCTATCACTTTATCTCTATTTTCTAACACTATTACTCTTTTGCTGATAATAAAAGGGGGAGAAAAAAGTTAAGATTTTGGCAAATAAAAGTCAAATATTTTTGTATTTTCTATTTGCATCTAGGTTCATTTGCATATTTTTATTTATTTTCATGCATATATGAAGGGGGTGTTTTGTTGTAGAGAGGGAGTATTCAAATAGGGGGAGAAAATAGAGTTCATCAATGATCAAATACATTTATTAAATTCAAAATCTTAAATATATGTTTGTTATCATCAAAAGGGGGAGATTGTTGAATATGCAAGTATATGGTTTTTGTTTGATGATAATAAACATATATATATATATATATATATTCATTTAAATATATTTGTTATTGTACTATTTTATTTTTCACATAATTAAATAAATATTTGTTGAATAAAATAAATAACATGGAATTTAAATTTAAACAGATATTTTATTCAAACAAATATTTATTACAATTTTGAATAGTACAAATTTGAGCTCTCACTATATATACACAATTTCAATTACAATATAATTTTGATTACATCACTATACAATTATCATTTACAATAGCATCTTACTACATATCACTTATTCACTCGTATTTTATCTTCGATTTTTCTCCAGCCTGAATCCAACATCTGAGTTATCTGCAAAATACACACTGACGCAGTAAAATTGGAAAAGAAATATTTATGCAGTGTTGTGTGTTTTTGAAAATATTATTTGCCTAAGTCATTTGGGTTGTTCGTCATCATTTAATTTTGAATTCATCATACACGAACAACTTGTGGCATGCACAGTATATCACTGTACATGCCACAAGGCCGTGCACGCTAATGTACACTTGATAAAATTACAGGGATAGTTAAGCACAAGGTCAAGCCGAAGCCAAAGCTAGGTTCAACTCAAATCACGATATAAGAACAAGGTCAAACCCGAGCCAAAATTAGGTTCAACTCGGGTGCAATACAAAAACAAAAATAAAATGATCAAGTTTTTAAATGCAATAGACCAGTGAACTAATGAAGGCATATACAAGTACAGTGAATTTCAACAAACATATATATACACACACACACACACACATACATATGTACATATATGATGATACAGATATCAAGTGAAACAAGTCCGTCTACCAGCAACAAATCAATCAGCAAAGTCACAAGAATTATCTCCAAATAACAAGTTCGAATTGAACAAATCAAAGTGCAAAGTCACAGTAGAAATAAATTCAAAGTGGCCGAAGTCAACAGCATAAAGAATGGAATCAAAGGCCAAAGTCCACATTTTCACATACGAATGTCAGAGCCGTGGTGACCAAGCAAGTACAACTTAAAAATATACGTATTGAAAAGGTCATGATAAATCACAAGCAATCATTTGAAAATCAATGGCCAAAAGCATAGCAAGTGACGAATTCAAATAACATATTCAAATGAAAATTAGGGAAATCGAACACTATAAAACCCAAAGTCATTATTGGCCTAAAAATCATTCGAGTTCTAGTAACAATAGAGAGGAATAAACCATTCAACTCGAATCAAAGTCCAGTGTAATATAAGTCGAAAAGGGGACAAACGTACCAATTCAAAACATCATTCAATCACGACGAATTGAAGCAGCCGCAAGCAACAATCGGCAGAGGGATCAAATTGAAGATTATTTCATCATGCAAAATCAAGCAACGCCTCATTTTTCAAAGCCCTAATTTATAAATTTGGACGAACGAGTATAAAAGAGAAAGCATCCATTTCTTACGCGAAGGAAAGAAGGTCGAAGGAATAAAAAGAAAAGGGGGATTTCTTATTAAATTTGGGCGGGCTACCATAAATTATCAATTGGGCTTAATTTTTAAAATTAGGGTTTTGATTTTTTAATTGTTTTTTATTTGTGTTTTCTCTTAAACTTTTGTAATTTTCTAGCCGTGTGACTAGGGGATGAACTACGGTGGTGCAGTTCAAGAATTCGCAACTCAGTGGCTGAGTTGTGGCAGGGTTTTGAGTATAGAGTTAGGTTAGTTCAATAGCGGGTATCGCGAGTTTGCATGTGTAAGCGTCTGACTACTTAATTTCTAGTAGAAACCTTGGAGTCATGTAACGACCCAAAATTTCGACCTCCAAAATTCGACACTAATACGTTCACTGTAGAAGTGCCGAGCAATCGAATGCTGGAAATCCTAGATTGCTAAGGTAAAGAAGGAAAGAGGTAGAAGAAGAAATAGAAACAAAACACAGAATCTCACATTCGCAGCAGATCAAAATATAATATCAAATAATAGCATTTATACAAAGAAAACTGTATCTGTCAAATTTACATACAATACATCAGAGTTCAACAAGACTGGACAGTTGAAAAAATTCACTTGTCCTGGAATACAATAAACAACTCCAATACATAGCAGAATATACTCCATACGTCTCTGCCATCCAGCTCGTCTTCTGAGCTCTAGAACGTCCTAACCTGAAAATCTATAATACTCGGTCTGACCCAAGCATTACAATAAAGTAACACCCGGGTCAGGCTGGAAACCAGCGTGAGTGAACCCATCTAACATGAAATACTAAGGTATAAAACTTAGTTGAAAACTCAAGGTAACTCGTACCTCACTAGGAGTTCTTAACTTGTTATAGTCAATCACTTATCACAAACAATATTTTAAAACTGTTACTTAGTTTAAATGGTCACGTTACCTAAATTATTCCATTCCAGCCTATTTGGTTCTAAACTCAAATATAAAAAGAATTATAGAGATTACTAATCGATGTGGTTTGGGATATTGCTGATATCCGACCCCGGTCTCTTCGAATCCAATATTATCTTTAAGCCAGGTTGTTCAAGTGAATATAATTCTATTTTAAATACAGGATGTCATTTTTACGTAGCAGTTCATCATCGATAGATAATCCACATTATCACAGTCCAACCCAAACATGTCATATCACAGAGCATCACAAATTATCTGACTAGAGATATTAAGTCAATCCAAACACTCAATACAATTTAATCATCCATAGGCAAGATTGATTAGTTATACAATTCCTAATTAATTTAATTTGATCTCCAACAAAATTAAATTAATTACTTTAATTACTTTTTAATTTTTTCTTAATTTAATTAATTATAAACCATTTTTTATTATTTAATTAATTAATGAAATTAATCATCCTTTAATTATCCATCTTAATTAATTAACCTTTAATTACTTATATTTAATTAATTATCCTTTAATTACTTTAAGTAATTATCCTTTAATTAATTACATTAAGTAATTATCCTAGTTAATTACACTAATTATTTAACCTTTAATTATCACATTAATTAATTATCCTTTAATTAATTAAGACCTTAATTAATTTAAGATAAACCACTTATCTTAATTAACTACTTAATTATCATTTAAATTAAATGTTTTAAATTTATTATTGACATACAAAATTATTTGAGACCTTTGATTAATTAAAAGCTTAAAAACATTTATTCTCTTAACCAACAACTTAGGGATCTATCAAATTAATTCACCTAATATATAATTATTCGAATCAAAACAACTTAAATTCGAAAATACTCGACTTTTTTAATTTATATTTGAAACATGTTTGATAAAACTTAATAAATACTTTCACTTTGAAACTTGCTTATTATATTTTTTTAAAACTTGATAACTTACAATTTTAAAATACCTTAAAAACACTCGGGCTCAAAGCCCAAAACCGATCCACAACAGTACTCCCCTCTCTCATAACAACTTGTGTACGAACCCGATCACAACCCCTAAGCAAACCTGAGCCAATCATCTCTTCATCCCTGCTTCTTCTCTTCTTCCTTCCCAATCCACACTCCAATCCCATTATCTACGGCAACCCAATCTAACCTCTAACACACAACCCACTTGTGCACGTGCACACGGTATCGGCGATGCTTCAACGCCGATTCTACCTCCGCGTCACTGACATAACCCTCGCCCTTTCTGACCGAACAAAGAAACCATGACGATGCATGAACCTAAAATCGAAATCTTCGCCATTCCCTAAAAAGAACTCCTACTCTACGTCCACCTCGCACACCACCACCAGGGCCCTCGCCCTTTTGTCATAAACTTCGCCAATCATCCCTCTACCTTTTCCCCTTCCACCGATCCATTCTGATGCCACTACAACACCGCAATAAGCCTGTAACCAACCTCCACCGAATCGAGTCCTTAAACCCTACATCATTATCATTCTATCACCACCATGACCTAAAAATCGTGCCACTAATTTTTCCACGGTCCTTGACCCACGACCTTCCTTTGGCCACAACCCTGGCATCCATGAGCGTCGCGACCACATGAAATCAATGCACGACCAAATTCTGATCAACCCCCGATGCCCCATCAACCATGCCCTTAAAACCAAATTTGAAACCACCAAAATTCGTATTTTCATAAGTCGAATCTGCTCTTATAAGTAAAACACTAATTTAAAATAATTTATTTTTTTTGAAAATATTTCTTCCCACTGTAAAACCTTTTCCCAGCAGTATAGTTTTCAAACTTTCACCTGAAATCATTTTTAAAAATAGGTATACTCCTATATAAACATATTTCTTTCAAGCATCACACCCTATAACTAGTTGGATTAAGAGCATCTGAATTTTTAAAAGTTTTGAACCCTTCAGAAGCAAGAACAGAGGCAAAGCACATATATACAGGCATCCACATATCTATGAACATGCATGAATTCATATTCAAAAACTGATGCTTTTCACTTGATCTTTTATCATAATATTTCTATAAGGGTGGTTAAACATCTTTTTTTAAGAAGGATTACTCACCTTTTTCTGAAACCAGAGTACTGCTTTCTTTGTATTGTTGATCTTCTCTATTGTTGTTGATTCTTGTTCTTGAATGCTTCAGGCTTTGATCTTGTTGAGTTAAGTTGGATTTGATTTTAAATTGAACTTGAATTTTTTCTTTCCTCAGAAATGACAAAGCTATTTGTTTCTTTTTTCCCTTTATTTTTTTCTCTGGTTCAAGTTTTGATTGCAAAACGAAAGAGAGGAGATAGAAGTAAAAGTATATGTACTTGGTTTCTAATTTATTTATATTTAAAAATGAGGAAATGCATTTAAACAAAGATTTGTGACATTTGTATTTTGCATGCTAAAACTTAGTTTACACTTGTAAATTGCATGGCATTCTAAACTTGCAAATGTTCTTATGCATGTATTTATATTTATTTATATTTATTTATTTTTTATCTTTTATACTTATACATTCTCTTTTATTCATTAATGTAACTTTTAAAGAAATAATATAAAACCTATTTATACATTATATATATACTAGTATTTGAAAATGTAGAGTTTGAATCTAGTTTATTTTCGATATATTTATTTGAAATTTCAAACCATAGTTCTATTCAAAATTTACATATGAGAAATAGAAAATAGATAGCACATCTATTTGCTTACTACAAGATTTATCATCTCCAGAGATTTGTAATCAACATTTATCGTAGTTTTAAACCAATTTATATTCATATCCAGATTTTTTTTATTATCAGAATTTTATTTGTTCAACTTATAACTCAGTACTTTTAATAATTAAATCCAGTTAATTACCAATTAACATATGTTTAAAAATCTAGGTTATCATAGGGCAGCACGTAGGCGGAGTTTTGCCGAAGCTGAGTAAATCTGTGTTGTTCTATTTCTGCATTTATTATCTGTGCTACTATTCTGCTATATTCGTGTTAAAATTATTTTATATACTTCCGCATTAAATTTTTATAATTGATAGTGTCACCCTATTCACCCCCTCTAGGGTGAAATCAATCCTACAATGATAACCTACAAATACGTTATCAAAATAATTACATATAAAAGAAAATCTTTTTAATTGGGATCTGCAAATTTTTATAATGATTGTTTAAAAAAATATAAAGTAATGAAAAGATAAAAGGGTAAAAACAGTTGAAGATTAAAAATTAAAAATGTAATGCAATGTTATTGTCCATACTCAAATCTTTTGCAACCTAATCGTTGTTCAAAATTCTAGCCAACCTCAGAATTATGAGTAGAGGTAGATTTTAACAAAGGCTACTTTCTAAGTCACCGTCACCTATGTAAAATGAGGAATAATTAAGAGAGCTTCAATTAGAGAAAGTAAAATAAATAACACAAGATATATTATGGTTTGATCTTAGTAAAGATTTGCATCAACTATGATTTCATTGCTTAGTATTACAATTACAAGAGATGAATTCAATGTCTTTTCCAAGAGCTTTGAGCTAGCTTATATTGCTTAAGATTCTAGAAAATTCGACCATTGTTTAAGTGCATGAGATCTCTATTTATAGCTGTAGAGACCATACTTTGAAGGACTTAGATTGATTCCGTGGATACCAAGTTTTCTCAGCTCGGATTCTATATGAAAAGAATTGTTTGCATGAAGGCAATTGGCAGGTCATACAATAATGTGCTTATATCAGTAGAATGGAATGGAGAAGAGAGTGGTTGATGAACAATGGGGCGTTTTCTAGGTTGATAGTGAAGTAGACAGAGTGGTTGTTGCATGATGCTTTCCTCATCTGAATAGTATCGTTTTATGCCACTCTTATCAGGGGAACAATATATGTTTTCCGCCTCCTTTTGCAAAGCAACCAGGATCTTTAGCTAAAAATCTCCCAAGTCACAAAAAAATGAAGTAGGCAATGGTCTTAGTCTTCGTGGGAGATGTGGTGACCAAGCAAGACCAAGGGGTGGTCAATAGGCTTGGGAAGTGAAGTTTCTTATTATGACTTGGTCATCATGTGATGGAAGAGAGGTGCTATCCGCGATGCTCGATTCTCTTTTGGAGTATGCAACGGGCTGGGTGTATACTTGAGATGACGTAGGGCAATTAGGTCCTTGTGGTTTAGGATTTTAAAGGCAAGCCTAGTTCATTGAGCCTCATACCATTGAGCCCGTTTAAACTTTCACAGGAAAAGCGAGCAACATTTTTCCCCAAGTTATTTATGCGGGTAGAGGTGGAATTTTCTTATTCGCCATTAATGTGAATAACTCATGTAATGCTTTCATTAGCCGGGATATTTCATTACTTGAGACGGTTCTAGAGATGTGACGTTAGATGTAATGATGCACTCGATTGGAATTTGACGGTCGGGATTGATTCCCACCCATTTCATCCGACGACTGAAATTGGAGAGCCAAATTTATAGAAATAAGTGGATTCCTTCTTCTCCTTCACCAAGCATTCATACTTAAAAAATTTCATTAAAGGAACTCATGCTTTCTGCACTTAAAAATCATTCGGCCTTCTTCTAGTCTTTTATATGGCAAAACTTTTATCATCTTCTTCGTTGCTTTTGGTAGGGTGGTCAACCTTGTTCATGCGAGGCACCACTATAGAGCATGCCAATGTCCGGGTTAATAACTTTTGCACTTGGGAGTGTACTTTTCCCCAAGTATAGTTCCACCACTTTGCTTTTGTTGAGATGGTTCAACGGCTAGGTTTTCTTTGCATGTATTTACAAATGACTAAGGGAAAGAAAGCTACCATAGAAGGAACCTCTAGCAATGGTCACCCTTTTGAAAGCATCCCATCAAAGGTATGGGAGGATAGGGATAAGCTGGCTAAGGCCTTCACCGAGCACAACGTCATGTGGGTCAACCTGTTGTATCCTCTCCAGGGGGATAGGAAAAAATGCCTCCCATGGTTGCTTTTCTTGGATGACGTCATACATGAAGTGGGGGTCGACCTTTACTGCGCTACGCCACTTCGTACGATTCCTTATCGTTCATCAGATGGCACTGAACCAGCCTACCCCTAATGGTAACAACTTGTTGGCTAAACTCTTTATTATCCATTATGACTTGGGCCTCTTAGAACCTCGCCACTTTTAATTAGTTCAACGTATAAAATTTCCTACAAAGAGACCATTGTGTGCAGACCATTATATCTTGGTGGAGTCGACCGTTGGCTCCAACGTAATAACCTACCTTTTCGACCCTCAAAAGTCGACACTAATACATCTACTGTATTCATGCGCTGAGCATCTAAGTGCCAAAAAGACAGATTATTGTGGAAAGGAAAGAAAAGAAGAACAAAATCTCACATCATGATGAATAATATATAATATACAACAGATCCTTACAGAAGAAAACTGTAATATACATACAGCAATCAGAGTAAACTAACAAATCATCAGCTTGGACAATTATAACAACATATCCTCACAAATGCCGATAAACATAAATCACCAATGCAGCGGAAATAACATACGCGTGAATACATCTTGGAGGCATCCAGCTCGTTTCTTGAAGCTTCAAAGCATCTAAAGCTAAATCTCAAAATATGCTTGGTCTGACCCGAGCATTATAAGAAAATAACGCCCAGATCATTCTGGTAAACTAGTGTAAGAAACACACATCATATTGATTTAATGCTACAAAACCTTTCAAAAATAAAGGTATCTCATAAGACCATGTTGCACATAAACACGGATGAGTTTCACCTTACGATAACCAAACCATTTCATAGGAAATTTTCTAATATTATAATAATGTCTAAGGTTTAAAACAAATATTAAATATAGGCAAAATGCTTGCATCTCACGTTTCAACATAGTTGGACACAACTAATTCCATAAGGCACCTTTTAGAGAATGGATTCCACCAATGGCAAGGCACCGGGGTACCACCAGTTACAGTAAACCTCTAGAAAAATGTACCGAGGTCAACAAGAACATCTTGCACACCTACTATACAGGACCAGCCTACCCCTTACCGGATAGTACCGAATATGTCATCACCTCGGTTGCTTTGCAACTTTTTTCCAAGAGCTCTTATGCACAACCAAATCCATATATACAATGCCAGCATTCATCTATACAAGTTGTTCAGGATACGAACAAAACAAAGGCACTACTTCTACTACATCCTTTTTGGAATCACCTTCAGGATTAGTAGCAAGTAGCCCTTGCACTTCAACAAACTCGTCTTGAATCCATCATCTTCGAGATTTATTTAATTCTAACGCTTATTCCAGTTCGAATTCGTTTTCGAATAATATATCCGACCCCGATCTCCTCCAACCAACAACGATTGTTTTTAAAACTGGCCAAGATTTGATAATCAATTATTTGACGATCAATTAAGCAAGCAATTCAACTAGAGATTTAACCAAACATGGTAAGCACAAAGCAACCGTTAATCCACTTTAACTAATCTTTTCATTAATTAAAACCACTTTTTAAATACTTGTATCAAAATACCTTTACAAAGATATATTCAAAAATCTTCTATACTCTTTCCAAGACTTGAAAAATATTGATATACTTATCTCAACTGCATAAGTATACTCATAAGACATTTCACTTTGAAGCTTAGAAACCCTTTCCATATACTTATATCAATAGGATAAGCATATTCACAAAAAGCTACATTTTCAATACTTAGAAAATGTACCCATATACTTATCTCAACGTTATAAGTGTATTTATAAATCTTAAGAAAGATTTCACTTCCAAAACCATACTTAATTAAGTTAAAACAGATGTCATTTAAAAAATATTGACAACAATAAACCCAAAACACTTTTGGCATAAGTAAATAGATCGTATATAAATTAGACCAAATATACTGACCACCACTTCCCAATTTCAAATAGTACTATCTATTGAATAACAATGAAATCAAACAAGTTAGAAAACTTCCTAGCATCGATACACCTTCTTAATTCTCAAGATAGAGACAAGTTTCCATACCTCGGAATTTGGTGTTAAGTATGAAAAGAACAATTTTCCTTTCCACCATAATTTAAAAATGATCATTATAGAAATCAAATCTCATTTCTTTTATCAATTTCCTTTTTGTAAACCTCTTTTATATTTATAAAATATTATTTAGAAACTATAAAATTCCATGTATAAATATCCAAACATAATTATATACTTCCTTTTATAAATCTCCAGCTTTATTTAATAAACTCCTTCATAAACATTTCTTATATTATTTATAAGACTTTTTCGTAAAACTTCTTTTATAAAATATCATTTATAATTTTATAAATCCCCAAATTTATCTGCAACTCGTTTTATAAAACTCCAAATTCATTTGTAAAACTCCTTTTATAAATTTCTAAATATAATTACAAAACTCCTTTTACAGAAAAAACTCCAAATATAAGTGCAATCTCCGGATATAAAACAAACTCCAAATATAACTATAAAACTCATATACTTTCCATAACATGATCATTCCATATATTTCCATAAGTTCACAACTGTGATTTATTACTCCAATTTATCAAAGCGATAATATTTTCCTTTTTGTAAAATACCATTTATAAACATATTCTTTTATTTATAAAATACCGCTTATAAATCTCTTTTTAATTTATAAGATACCGTTTATAAATCTATTCTTTACAAAATATTTGATATTAAATGATTCACAAATATTAATTCCGAAATATTTTTATCCCCCTTTAAAAACAAAAATATCTTTAACATAAAAGATAAACCCCATTTATTTTCTTTAAAATAAACATTCATTATTATAATAATTTTCTATAAAGATAAATAATTTCCAAAATGACTTTAAAACATTTACATATATACATATATTAGAAAAGAATAAATAAAGAAGTTGAAGTAAAGTAGAGAATCACCAAAACTATTTTTAAATAAAATATCTCAAAAAATTCAAAACGTCAGATTAAAAATCATATTTCCAAATCAAAACCATTTACACATCAAATAGCAGTTAACAGTATTTTCAAAATACTATTGCGAGGCCAATAGCTACTATACCATTTAGTCAATGCTATTACTACATTTTCCACTAAACAGGTTCAACTTTTGACGTATGTCATTGTCACATCCAATATGGCCAAACAATTAAATTTTAGCATTTAAAAATCTATATAATAGGTATATGACTGAAATAAAATCAATAGATATATAACCAGAATTAGAAATCACAACGATAATAAATTTGGACTTCTCTATGAAATTCCCTGTATTTTCATTTAAATGTCCTTCGCTTTTTAGAAGCAGATGTTTAACCAACCCAATAATTCATCCAAACACAAAAAATTAAATTTTATCCACTTTATATCATACTAATTATCTAAAAAGGTGTGTTTAACTCACTGAAATTCCAGCGAATGCTTAGGCGCTCCAGTTTGAACTAAATTCGAACGATGTTCAACTTTAGTCCAAAATTTATCTTGCTTCAAATTCAATGAAACTAGTTCCAGCACGTAGCTATCGCTACTACGAGTGCAATACAAAAGACCGCGCTTCGATTGGACCTCTTATGAGAAAGTTATTCAACTTATAAGATTTTGGATTTTAAAATATAATTAATTACTTAATTACACACTTAATTGACCAATCCCACCTTAATCCTCTTTCTTCTCCAATATTCAAATCCCCCTCCATACCAATGCTTGTACATGTCAAGACATCCAATTTCATGCACGCCCTTAGCTTGGCCCAAAGATCTAGACCACCGTCTGATGAATGGACTTCGCCAATGAGTTTCTCTTCCCTTGCTCCACCATCACCACCAAAAAACAACAATCTCAACACACCTCACCAAAACGTGACCTGCCACCCTCGTCCACGCTAACGACATGGATGCGTTTTGATACCCATGACCGCACTTCCAATCTTTGGCCTATTGGTGCTATTCGCCATGCCGAACCCAAATCCATCCTCCATTGGTCTCACATCGACCATAACTCTCGCAATCTCTAACCCACGCCAACCAGTGAGCTGTTGAACGTCTCCAATGGAAGCCGCACACCCCAATACTAGTATAGACTTGTAGATTTTATCAATAAGAGTAAAAAGATCTTTGTTTTGGAATTTGCAGTCGAGTGTTTTAATTGATTTTGATTTTTAAAGTTTGATTCCATTTCTTTTTATTTACTGGAACGCAAAATGAAAGGAGAGGGAAGAAAAAAAGTGAATGGAGGGAAAGAAATAGAACACGAAGAAGAATTTTGAGTTATGCTTGCCTACTTATAAATAATATCCAAATTTCTTTACTTCATCCTCATGTTAACCAAAGTTTTCTTGCCAACACCATATCCATCAAATTGTTATTAATGTTAGTTAAATAAATTTGAATTATGATTTGATTTTAAAAAGGTTTTGAAAAGAAATATTTGCGGTACTCCGCTACATAATATTTCATTCGTGTACGAATCACGATCTACAGAAATAAAAATATAATCGTGCAACAAAATGCGACATGGTCACAAATCAATCAATAAATGCACAGATTATTTTATTTTGTGAAATTTCAAAAATATCATCGTTTGCTGAAAATACGTCAAACGAAAATTTAAATATTTTTCAAATTAAAAAATATGAAAAATCCAATGAATTAAACTAAAAATACATCATTAAAAATTGAGTCGTTATAATAAAAATTAATTTTATTATTATTTATTAAATTTGAATCAAATATGAATATTTAAATAAATTAAATATCCCTATTCGAAATGTTAGAATTTTGGGTAGTTACATTCTTCCCCCTTTAAAAGAATTTCGTCCCCGAAATTCCCAAAGGAAGAAAAATATCCTCTCACCCTTAAGATGTAAAAATAATTAATTAAAAAGAGTCATTAATTTTCAAAGTGTCATATGCTATGGAAAATTTCGGTAGCACATCCTTCAGGCGGCTCGATCAAAAAAAACTACATTTGACCACAATGGGCCCAAATCAATCAAAAAAACAAAAGACCAAAATTGGCATCCCATATTGGGGCATAAAATTATCGATAGTAACATAAATGTGTACTTATTAATTGAGCAAACAAACTCTACTCATGAAACCCAAAAGCATCAAACTAGCCTTCGCTTTCATGTACTTATATCTCACATATAAAAAATATCCAACCAAATAACTTGTTTTCTCTAATGTCAAACAATTTATTCAAGCCCATATGATGTATATATACCATTCGTACGCAATATCAAATCCGATTGCCCGTTCAATTACAAGAATTTCACTTTCGAGTTAGTATTGCTCACTCGACTTCCCTAGTCCGAACTCCAATCAGGTTCCTTGATTAAAAACCTCTGTTCTCCTTGTGTAGCCATCTACCACGTAGAAAACTTCAGAATCAAATCAAATATCTGCATCAAGTGTTACTGTCAAGAATCGAGTGAAAAATCCTTGTTTTAATCGATGTAAATCACCTCGAAATTGTGTACTTGAATCTGGATCAAGAATAATCATGCAAACAAAATGATCTATGTACAACTTTCGTATTTATTCCAATTGGTTTCTTAACTATACCAATTTCATAATGCTTTACTTAAGTTTATTTACATCTTATGGAATATAACTTATGTTTATCAACACTTTAAAACTTAAGTTCATATTCTTAACATACTCCCCTACATCCAAAAGAGTATACATACAAATTTCAGATTTGTTTACTTAATCAGGATGTCCACGAATTTAAAATTTGTTTTGACTTACTATTTTCTCAAATTTTATAAGTTACAAAAAACTTATTTTCTTATACTTTCACAAAACACTTAGCTTCAAGTTCTCAATTGACTCGAAAGTTTTTGACTGTATAAAATCATCGAAAATTCCATATCATTTCAACAAATGAAAATGCCAAACAACATATCATAATGAGATACACAAACCAAACTATCCTAACGGATATGATACATGAGTCTATGATATCACTTTACTGAAAACTCCAGAATTAAACACCCAGATTTTATTTCAACTCTATCAAAATAATAATATACATATCACCTTTTGTATAAGAAATCATACTTTTGGGTTTTAAAATCAAATTCTGTTTTACCAAACAACTCCGAAGCAAAAATACTACGGTAGTAATACGTTAGTTAAAAACTAAAAAATGAACGCTGATGATGGTGCAGTCTTCACAATAATTATTTTCCAATGACGAATGTGAGTTCAGTGCTTTCTATATTCTTTAAAATCCATTTTTGAAATATTTCTATACACAAATACTTGAATAATACTACTATTATTATTTTCCAAAAAACTTGAAAAACAATTTCCAAAAACGCCGGGATTTAAAATTCTCATATTCTCAGTTTTTAAATCCCTTTTTATTTATAAACCATACTTATAAACCATTCTTATATAATTTCACTTTCTTATGTAAAATCATTTCACTATTATGTATCTTTTTTTAAATTAAAATGAACATCTTCTATTAAAATTAAATTTTAACTAAACATTTCCACCGAACTCCTTATAGCAAAACACTAAACTGAATTCACAAGGTGTTCATATTTAATTCAGCCAAAAAATTAAATGTTCACAAATAATCAATCAACAAACAATAATCAATGCTCCTAAATTGGATGAGCATGGTAGTAGTCATTTACCCATTTTCAAAATAATACCATGTCGGTTTGCCTTGTCCATGTATTTAGAAACCTTTATCGATATAGTTGAACCTTCTGTCTCGACCATAATTCATAAATCACTCAACCGATAAATCAACACAATATAAAACAATTTTATAGCACTAACAAATACACACTCATACACACACACACACTCAAACCCATTCTAGGGTATTACTAACCCTATCTCTAATGGGTCTACCCCACCAAAGCCTAGGTGTTCGCTCAACCTAAGCTTTGATATCACTTGTAACAACCTGTCTTTTCGATACTCAAAAGTCGATACTAATACATCCACGGTATTCACATGCCAAGCATCCAAGTATCAGAAAGACAGATTGTTGGGGGAAAGGAAAGAAAGACATAACATAATCTCATATCGTGATGAATAATATATAATATACAATAGATCCTTAAAAAGAAAACTATTATCAACGAATTTCTTCATCAACCCTAAAAGTGCAAGGGTGGGAGCCTTGGCCGAATGTGAAGTTTGAAGAACCTAAGTTTAGCCTCAACGAGTGTTGGCACAAGGCGACACTTAGTTGAGTTAAGGCTTAAGAGGAGTTACCAACAAGTATAGGTTCATAGGGAAATCATATGTAAAACCAAGTGAAACCTTATATGCTTGTAGTAATCCTATCAGACATTCATACGATCAAAAAGAGAAATGAAGAATACGAATATTTTGTGAATTTGAAGCAGTCTTTGATTAGCAAATCATATTTGCTTTGGAATTCGAAAGTAAGTCATAATTCAAGACATCTTGTCTTTATTCATTACAATGTCGAATGTACAAAAGTTCAATAGTTCAAGTGCTACAATTAGCTATAAATCCCCAAATCAATTTAGGGTTACAAAGTTTAAAAACGTAAGAAGAGAGATAAGAATGATTCCCCCTTTTATTACGCCTCTCGATCCATATCTATAGGGGAGAAAAATATGACATGGAGTGTAGCTTTGGCATGCTTGGTCTCGGTAGCATCAATGCTGCACAATGCTGACGTCGCTTGACAACATCCCTTACCACTCTTAGGTGTAGGGCAAGGCTTCAGCTTCGCCTCATAAGTAAAGGTGCGTAGCATCATGACTTTCAACATTGTTAGCCCAAGTCATTTTGATCAATGTCCTTTATTAGTGAATGGTGACATCATCTTGAATTGACGTGAGTATGAGGAAATATCAATAAGGAGTGACTTCGGTTGCTTCTATGGATATTGACGATGTTCGTTATCAACATTGCATGTATGAGTAGCGGCGTCCTCCAAGTGTTAATGAAATGCTCCATATAAAGGTTGATTCTATAGTGTAATGGCATTAATCATTGGCGACATTGATAATGGGCAACATTGATTTGCTTGTACTACCTGAAAGGAAACATTGAAGTGCGATGGTATTGGAGTAACATCATCAACATCAATGAGTTGTGACATCACTACTTTATGGCTTTGATTGTTGGAAGAATTTGTGATGAGCGAGGTTGATAAAAAGCGGCATCAATTTGGAAGATGACACTAGTAAAATACCATATCAATGAGATGCGACATAGGTTTATGTCGACATTCATTAATGGCTTACTGTATTGATTGTCGCCGATATCATTACTTCCTTGAAGTGACGCGACATTGATTTCATGCGGTATTGATAACTCTTGGTATCATTGCTCATTTAGTTGCACACGACATTGTATATGTCCTTTTATTGATGAAACACTGAATCCTTTTCCTTTAATGATAATCCACCTTCATGCTTCTTATGTTGATTATTGGTGCGACATTATTGAGTTGCGACGTTTATCTTATTTTCATATAAGTGAAAGACGGTATTGATAAGACGTGGCATTGATCAGATGTAATATAGATGGGAGGCGGCATCAAGGAGAAGCAGTATTGGCAACATGCGTTATTGATCATATGCGGTATTGAACGATATTGACAAAGCACAACATTACTTCCATCTTGAAAGGCGGCGTCATATTCATATCTCATGTCACATATCTTCGAGGTTAGTAATTGCGATAACATTTTCCCCCTAGTGTAGAGGAGTCATTGACTTTTCAAGTCAATAATGCCAACATCAAGTTTACCACCTATTAGTATTCCACACAAATCTAGGCATCCATTCAAATTGAATCGTGCTAGTACCTTAGATATTAGTTTTGATGAAAACAACCATATGACATTACATAAAATATAGATACTAATGTTTTATCAAATTATATATAGTATATGGTGTAACATATTAGGCAGGTGTTGATTAAAAAGACTGTACAGTATCAAAAGT
Organism: Allium cepa; assembly: GCA_030765085.1. Taxonomy (NCBI): domain Eukaryota; kingdom Viridiplantae; phylum Streptophyta; class Magnoliopsida; order Asparagales; family Amaryllidaceae; genus Allium; species Allium cepa. The sequence continues at coordinate 946,969,857 of CM060934.1, read as the reverse complement.
AGATTCAAGAGGCTGATATAGAGATTCAACTGTCAGAGATTGAAGACTCATGAGCTTGAAGATTCAAGTTATCATGATAAGTTATAGAGTAATAGATTACTTTGTAAAAGCCCTAGTAGCACTTCTTTGATCTCTCTACATTTTTTCAAAAAGGTTTTTAAAATCTATTCTCTGATTTTAATGATTTTTAAGAATCCTTGTTTGCAAAATGGTTTTTTAAACATCTTTTCAAAATAACTTTCAAATGATCCCTAACCTTTTAATTATTTATTTACAAAATTATTATATTATTTTTTAAGTACTTTAGTATATACTTTTAAATTATCGTATTTAGATATGATTTTGGTTTTATGTTTTCTAAATGTTTATAATATTTAAAAGTATACTTTGACATTAATTAATACTTTGATACACACACACACACACACACACTCACTTATACTTTATATATTATTTTGTTTTTCAAAAAAATTCATATTTAAATCCTTTATATATTAAAATATTTCAAAATTATTTTATAAAGATTTCTTAAGTTTTATAATGATTTAAATGTGTAAAACCATGCTTCAATGATTTTAAAAAATATCAATATATTTTACAAAGCTTAATATTTTTCAAAATAATTTCTATAAAGTGTTTTTCAAAATTAAAAAGTATATGTCAAGATACATTGAATCTATATGCCAACAAATAGTCCGATATTTTCAATATTCAATATTCGAATGGAAGTGTATTTCCGTCGTATCTCTTCATGAATGGACGTGACTGTTGTTTCTCTATAAATAGAGGTTCTCTCAACGAGTTTTAGTTAACTAAATTCCCATATTTTCTCTCCTCTTTCACTCTCTTGATTTCTAAAAGAAATTCTACTCAAAATCTTCTCAAATTCAATCAAAATCAAATTCGAACTCTATTGATTTGATTCTCTGTTTAATACTCTCTGATCTCTCTCATCTATCTCACTCAAATCAAGATCAAAGTGATATTCAAGAGGTTGTAAGACTATTTTCACTTAATATTAAGAAATTGATTGTTTAAACTATTAAGTCACATTCAAATACTCTTGGTTGTTCTTGGTATCCCTGAAATCCAAATGTGCATGCTTGTGTCCCATCTGAATCAAGTGGGTGTGCTTGATGTCCCATTTGAATCCAAGTGGGTATGCTGGTATCCCGTCCAAATCTAGTGAGTGTACCCAGAGCTCGAAAAATCCGAAGGGTGTGTCTCATAGCCTTAAAATCGAGATTGTATAAACTTTGATATTTGGAAAGAAATTTTTACAAGAAATTGTACAGGACTGGATGTAAAGTAACTCCAAATCAGTATAAAAATCACGGTGTGATCTCTCCAACTCTTAATTTTTTACTTTTACTGCATTTATATCTGTCCATGTTTGCATATTTGATTGTCAATTTTCATTGTTTAAACTATAAACTTAAATGAATTCAAAAGGATTCATAAAAGTTATTAAATAATATTCATCTCTTCTCTAGTGTTAAATTAGCCTTAAGATTCTTACTTCCACAAACTAACAAAACAACGGTGTCCATTTACTTTTTTTCCTTCTATAATAGACGAGCTTCCCTTTCATTCCACTATTTCATGCAATCGTGAACTCAATCGAATAACCAAATTTTCAAAAGAAACCAAAAACTTTCAATTCTCAATTATTTGATTCATCATTCAGGTATGATATGTAATTCCAATTGTTCTATTTAATTCAAACTAAAGAATTTCCATAAAATCACTTTTAGGGCTTTATCGACTCTGAATTGACGGTTTAATTGGATAGTTTTGATGCTAATGTTTAGATTATCAACGTAGCCAATCGTAATTCATTTTTTATAGATTAGATTAACGTTGAATTTTTATGTTATTTGAATGAAATTTGTGGTCGTTGACGATGAGAACTTGGTTGTTGTTTGCTTAATGATGAAAAAGATAGCCTACGAGAGCCATGTCTAATAAGGATTCACTCTATATTGACCCTGATATTTTATGACATCATCATGATAATCAACATCGACTCATCTTACCTATGTTATGTTGTAACCAACGTTTTCTACGATATTAATATAATCTTCGGCATTAATGATATTTGACATTAACAAAGCTTCTTATCTACCTATTTCTCGACAGATAATATTTTTGATACAAAACATTTATGAAAGTGAAGAACGACGACCCATTTAGAGTCATAGAGGTTACTATTATTAAAGCACCTACGTCGATTGGATGCGACATCACTTAATTCTAAACGATGTCGTCGCTGATTTATATTTTGATACCGACAGTCTTATTGTTCATTGTCATCATTCTATAGCCACTTTTATTATTATAAACTAAGCTTCATTCGATATTATTGCATATGACGTTGCTGGTTCAACATACTATAAGTTGTTTAATTGATTAGTACATTATCAACTCATGTCGTTGTTATTCACTAATGCCGACAATCTTATCACTTCAACATTAATTATAGTTGCAATGTTTTCTAATGCTTTATAATATAAGCTACACAACATTTAATATTGACATACATGTTGATATGGACTTATTAATGTCGCGCATCCATTCCTATTTAATTTTTATATAATTTTTCTAGGGAATTCTTTTATTAAAGTTAGAGTTTAAGTCTTTTAATAAACTTGACATGTGTCATTTAAGGTTTATTAACTTGTGACTATCATATGCTTTAAGCATCTTCGTACCCTCTTTTAGAGAGTGAATAAGCCATTTAGATAATAATATTCAACTTTAGCATGTATGATTCTTCTATGTATGAACATTATCATTTCTTAAATTTCGGAATAATATCACCTAGCGGATAGATGGAAAGCTCAAAGCTAAGCAAGATGTCCATTAAGAAAACTAGCGTAGGTCTTAAGACCTCACTCTTTGCTGGTAGGAAGGGAGATAATCTTTCAAATCCATTATACATCATAACCCAAACCGAGGTGGATTCTGTTCTGGAATAATTTGGGATTACAGGAATTACAGCCATTCTCATTGGTCTTGTAGATAAAATTTTCAATCCGTCAGAAGGGTATTTCGCCTTTACTCCCATACATATTTGGCATGCAGGCTACCTTCGTTTTCCTAGATTTCTTCTAAGATACTTCGAACATCTAGATATTGTTCCAATGTAGTTCTCACCAAATTCTTACATATATCTAACTTGTTTGGAAGTCTTGGCTCGGGAGGCAGGCCTCCCTTCCCTTAATGCTGCAGTTCTTCATTTAATAGTCTGTCCTGCCAAGATTGGTGAACAATAAGACCATTAACTATATCGGATATGTCCCCACCCAAAAACCATGATCTCTGAGAGTGCTAAGAAGATGGGAGGATGGGAGATGCAATTCTTTTTTGTTAAGTGTTTATCTAACATCAAAAGAACATTCTCTACCCTCAGTAAGCTTCTTGTCTCTTACTACCCTTATTTGTTTGTTACTTTATTAATAAATGTTTTCTTTCGAACTTTGTTCCTAAAACGCTAAGTTCTTCTAATTAGGAGATTGTGCAGTCATTGACTCGAGCATCGGATACTAGGGGAACATGATTCGTTGTTAACTCCAGCAAAACTCCTCCAGTATTCCATTATTCTTTACCTTCATAATATTTTAGGAGAGCCTCCAATGGTCAAATATAATGCGCAAGGAAAATGATTGTTGGTCACGGGCAAGTCAAAATCCTTTACTTCTAATTCCCTAGTTCATCTCAAGACACTTGGTAAGATATTATTGCATTTTGCATGAAATCTCTTATGGCATCCTTTTATTAGCTTTTCTTTATGATTCATGCTCATCTACTCTAGCCACCACTTCTAAGAAGAAGGAAGTAGCAAGTGATGCCTCATAAGGAAAGGAGAGTAAAGATAGCACTTCTGCCTTGAACCAAACTCTTGAGTCTTAATCTTTCAGAGATGTCATCGCTACAAATCCATAAAAAGAAAATAAGCAATGGTTCTGCTGCTGCCACATCTCACAGTAAGAAGCCTAAAGTTAGGGAGCACATCCTTGTCATTGTGGATGAAGAACCATTCGTGGATATCGGCTCAGGTCCCGAGGTCTTAAATCTTAACACTCGTGGGGAAAAATTCCAACAACTGGATGAAGGTGAGAAATTTCAGGATCCACTTCTTTGTATTACTTTTCCAGGTTCCTCTGGGGATCTAAATCATCTTTGTAAGAAACTTGGACTATGTATTTTTTTTAAAGATCCACTTCCTTCTAAGTTTCAATCTCCATCCCTGTTAGTGGTTTCGATGATCTTCTCCAATTTTTCATCCAATCCCCTTCCTTATGCTACGCTTAAGCCACCATGGCCCTCATCTTATTCTCAAAATCATCACTTTGCTATCCTTAAGCAATTCTTATTGGTATGATTGTTCCTTTTTTTAACTGTTTAAGACTGTTAATGTTTTATATAATATTCTGATTCATACCTGTTATTCATTTCAGGCGGCAAAGTCATGTTTCTTCTACAAAAGGATGCTACAGAGACTTCCAATGAAGTGTCTAAACTTATGGAGCAAGTTTCTTTGCTCAACGCTGATATAATTGATATCTCAACTGTAACAGACGAAGTTATAGCAGAGAAAGAAAAACTAGCTACCTCGCTCAGGGAAGCGGAAACTTCACTTAATAAAGAAAGAAGCATCAGACATATTTCAGATGATAAAGTGGAGGCCCTAGAGATGGGGCTTGAGGAGGCTGGCATGAAGAAGGCCAAACTTGTGGAGGAGAGTGAATTTCTAAAGAAAAAGTTGTGAAAGAAAAGAACTCTTCTGAACAAATCAACTGATGTAATCAACGATGCGAAGCAGATGATGTCCAATTTCCTTGGCCTGACTCTTGATACTTTTATTAAAAGTTCCTACAAAAAGCACTTTTTATAGCATATGCCGAAAATATTCACAAATGCCTATATTTGGACTTCCAGTCTCTTCCTCTAGCTTGGAATGAGAAATTTATGAAGAAATTTGAAGCTATGCTAGATAAAACCCAGGCACCTAGAGAGGAACCTTCTAAGGAGGAGGAAGAGATTGATGCTAAGAAATTGTTATCTCATGGTGACCCTCCAACTAATGAAGAAACAGATTCCGATGATGAGGAAGAGGAGGATGATGAAGGTCAAGACGATGATGGCTGTGCTAGCAATGGTCACGACAATGAAGATAACGATGATAATGGTGATGATGATGGAAAGGGTCCCACTGGGTTGCTACATGAAAAGAATGAGCCACTAAACGCTGGCCCAGATCTGGCAGCTGATGGTGCGGATGCTATTGAAACTCCTGATTCTCCTACTAAAGATTCCCCTCAGAAAGAGAATGCCCCTCGGGATCACAAACCCAAAGGGAAGGAACAGACTCCTTCATCTTCCGTTCGACTTCCTCAGGTATGGATCTCTCCACCTAAATGTCTTAAATTACCATACAACTCTTAGTTAATATGTTGATTATTTTAGTTAAGGAGAAAATTGAAATATCATTATGATGTTATGCTTGAAAAGAAACAAATGGAAATAGATCAATCGAATAGAGAGTTGAATTAACAATCGAAAGAGTACAATAAGTTGTTTGAGAAATACAAAAAGCCCACAGCCAGCGCATGAAAATTAAGACTTTTCAAAGAGAGACAAGTTGCTCTGCGAATGAAGAAGGCATGCCTTCATCGGGAGAAACTCTTGGTGGAGAATGTAGAGCTAACAACCCTCTTTTGGATACTACTTGATGATAGGAATGCCTTGAATTTCGCTACAAAGTTTACTCTAGGGGAATTTTCATCGGCTTCTCCTATTTATGTGATAACTATAGAGGTTTATTTAGGCACTTCCATTGCATGTATTTGAACAAACATGGGTCTAATCCTTACCCTAGGACATGTTGGTATCTCCGGAAAGTTACTCCAATCCCTATTTCTTCTTGTTCTCTTCCCCCTAAAAAGTTCAAATACAATAGGAAGAGATTTTTTTTCATAGTTTTATTAGGAATTGTTATTGTACGAGCCCAAGTGATTATATGATTGTAATGTATGACTTATGTAGTTTATAGTTTTTACTATTTTTATTTCCTTGCTCTTAGTTTATTTTCTATGTAATATACAAATTAGAGGATCTCCAAATAGTCCTATTCCCATGAAATTTTTGAATAAATTTGTCAAGCTAAAGAGGGATTTTAAGGAGAAGTCTCTAATCCTCAGAACTTCTCACTTGGCAAGACATTGCTTTCTTAGAGATTTATAAGAAGTTTACACGTGATTTCCTCAACTTCGTTCTGACTTTTTGGGCCACGAAATAGATAAATTTCTTAGCGACATTCGGACTTATCATGCCAACTTGCTATGTGGCCATACTAGCCTTCTCGTCGAAAAGTGGGACTATTATCTATTTCGTCCAGTTAATACTTCGAAAGGAATTAAAACTTCTTTCGACTCCACTTTTAACCCATCAGTCGGGTCATTTGAAAAGGCTAAAACCGGTATTTCAAAACTTTAAAGATAGCAAGAATTAGACCATGATGTAATCCAAGCTTCCTTGTTGTTTGTAAACTTTTGTTGTTATTAATAAAAGAACCTACTTTTCATGTATTAATTCCTATTACTTATTCTTAATAGGAAACCCAGTTAGTGTGCACATCTGATCCTTTAAATGTTTTCTCGCGATCGAGTAAAATTAAAGAAAGACTTCTGGTTGATATTGAAAAGAGGAGGTCTTCGCAAGACACTTCAGTCTCATGATTTTCAAATAATCCGAAACACAATAATGGCATAGGAAATATTTCCTCTTGAAACTGACCTTCAAAGGTCTAAAGGAACAAATTTCTAGCTTAGAAGAAGAGATTAAGGAGAAGGATAAGGAATCACAAAGTTGAAAGAATGGATAGACCCAACCTTAGAATCCATGCCTTTAGTTGAGATTGATGCCGAAATGGCTAAATGATATCGATGAATAAATAACCTTGAAGTGGAGTTAATGAAGTGTCAAGTATCCTTCAAATCCCTGGTACTTATTGTCAATGAAGTCGATTCCAGTCTTCCTCCTAATCCTAGAAGGACAACAAGATTTTAATCTTTCATTTGTCAAGAATTTCCTTCTTTATTGAATCCTCATACAGGTCTAAGTGATAATGTGATCTTCAAATGGAGCATCTAAATTAACTTCAAATGCATGCAATTTTTTAGTAATAAGTGGAACAAAAAAGTATCTTAACATCTCAATGAATATGAAAACAAAGTTCAAAGCTTAAGCACAAGGAATATACTCTTAAATAAAAGATAGAAAAGTTAAAAAAACATGGTTCAAACTTTGAGAGGAGCCAATAGGGCTCTCCAGCTTGCTTTGAAGACTCAAATTGATTCAATTGATGATGCAGATATTATTCGAAGGAAGGAAAAAAGTTTCAAAAAACTTCTAAATGTGGGCCTTCGCTATATTACCGATCCTATGATTGCCAAGGGTTTGGACAAGACATAACGGTACCTTAAGCTTTGACAAAGACTTGCTTTAAATAGAGTCTTCTTTTGCTTGACTTCTACAACTGTAACTCTATATATACTTTATTAGATCGTAAATGAATTTGTATTTGAATGTTACCTCAAATGTAAGGTATATGGCCTTGAATTGAATATTGGTTCTTATTTCAAATCGCTTGACGATCAATATCTTGCTTTCCCACATTTTGAGCTTTTAATGGATACTCTGCTCTTTAAGAAAATTAAGAACCTTGCTAATTGAGCTTCTAGAACTTGAAATAAGAATTTTCCTTTCCATTAATAAATATCATTTAGTAACAGAGATTCCCTTTAAATGAGTTCAAGTCTAGATTAATAATTGATTCGGGAAAGCGCCGTCATCATAAATCCTTTTGATAATAATTTGAATGGAAGGCCAGAGAACCATTTGGTAATTAATAAGGAAGACTAGAAAATCCATTTGGTAATTAAAAAGGAAGATCACAGAAAACTGATTCGGCAACCTGTCCGGCAATAGTGATAGAAGACCGGAACACCTATCTAGTAATAGTAAAAAAAAAAGACTGGAACACCCATCTAGAATTAATAGTAGAAGACCAAAAAATCAATCTGGTATAATAGTAGAAGACCAGAAAATCCTTATAATAATGATAGTACAAGACCAGAAAATCCATCTGGTAATGATAGAAGGCTAGAAATCCTCATCTAGCAACTGAGGATTGTGTTTGTTGAAGATCATAAATGGTTTATATTCGATGGATCTTCCTCTAGAATATTGTTTGACTTGGAGCACTAACTGACTCTAGTTGTTAATAGATCTTCCTATAGAAGATTAATTAATTTGGAGCATTACTTATCTCTAATTTTGATTGATTTGTTTGGCACTATCTTATATGATGATCTCTACATAGATTCACCCCTTATTGCCATCATAGGCGATGATTTAGGTCTTGTTGTTCGATGCGTTTAGTTGGCTTCATCAAGTAGGACAATAGACTTACCAACCTCCCTCTAAGAGGCGCTTTAGCAAAGCCTTTGATAAAGGCTTAGTCTGGTGTGTTTGGTTAGCTATATCAAGCAGAACTATAGGCTTACCCGATCTTCTTCTGGGAGACGCTTTAGTGAGGCCTTTGATGACGGCACTGAAGGCTTAGTTTGGTGATTTGGACAGGCCAATGGCTTACCCATCCTCCATTTAGAAATTGTTATAACTAGGACATGTAGGCAGGGGTTGAAGGCTTGTAGATGCTCTGAATAGGCCTTTCAGACGGAACCAAAAGCTTACTTGGATGGCCCTCTAGGAGGTGATTTGACCAAACCATCTTAGCGAGGACAAAGGCTTTTGACCCTTACTATCATCTTAGGTAGTGGTTTAGGATTTCCATTGTTTTTAGGAGATTTTCACTCCTCAACAATGTAGATGCACTTATTCTGTTAATAAACTCTTTCTTTACTATTGACTTGTTCTATATCTTTGCACAAACTCATCAAGCTTTCCTTGCCCTAAGAGATTGTTAATTATTTCCTCCAACTTTGGCAATGATTGGTGTCATGTTCGTTAGAGCGATGGTAATGATAATATAACCCTCCTAGATTCCTTTAATTCTTTGCTCGCTTCTTTTGCAAAGGCCAATAGTTGAGCTTGTCTTTAGTCAGGAAGTAGGTATCTTGTAAGAGGTGGTAAGGGAGAAATTTTTAGAAACCTATCATCTTTTGGAAGTTGATCTTTATGAATTCCTTTTGGCTCTCTTATGCATGATGGGTTCTTTAACTTTCATAATAAGTTCTCTTTTTAAAGAATTTCAAGTTTCATTTGGTTCTTGAGGGTGGTTAAGGGCATTTTCCCACCTTCTAGTGAACCGATCAAAGTTCTTTGTTAGTTCTCTTTCGAAAATGGTCCCCTTGGCTTTAAGTTGAACTCTTTCCTCATTTTCAAGAAGGTGCTATCCTTTTTGTATTTCCTACCTAAGGCAAAAATCGGTGTTGGCCCTACATGGAAGGGATTCAAACTCCATTTTTCTGGATTGTATGGTGTCACTTGTCTCTTCTTCTCTTACATAACTTGTAATGCTACGATAGCACCTTTTTTTTTATGAAGTCGGGGAACATTAGTGATTTGGTAAGCTGGCTTGGTCATTTGAGGCTTGGAGAATTCTTGCTCAGAGATTTTAACATGATTAATTGGCATGACTAAGCTGAACTTAGTTAATGTGATTAGTTGGATTTAAGAATCAAAGGTAGGATAGCTTGGAACGAGATATGCTTGGTTGGGGCAAGTCCTTCAAGCCCTAAATATGCAAGCTATGGTAGTTTCACTTAGCGTTTCGATGGAGATGGAGGTTTGGACCCTCCTTCTAGTGCCAAAATGTTAACGAATTTTTTCATCAACCTCAAAAGTGCAAGGCAACACTTGGCTGAATGTGAAATTTGGAGAGTCTATGTTTAGCCCCAATAAGTGTTGTCCCAAGGCGACGCTTAGTTGAGTTAAGGCTTAAGAGGAGTGACAAGCAAGTTTAGGTTCATAAGGAAATCATATGTAAGGCCAAGTGAAATCTTATATGCTTGAAATAAATCCATATTAGACATTCATATGATCAAAAAGGGAAATAAATAACATGAGTACTTTCGAAATTCAAAGAAATCCTTGATGAACAAATCATATTTTCTTTGGAATTGAAAAGTAAGCCATAATTCGAGATATCTTATCTTTATTCATTACAATGTCGAATGTAAAAAAGTCCAATAGCCCAATAGTTCAAGTGATACAATTGGCTATAAATCCCCAAATCAACTTAGGGTTACAAAGTTTAAAAAGTAAGAAGAGACATAAGAATGATTCCTCCTTTCATTGCTCCCCTAGGTCCATATTTATAGGGGAGAAAAATGTAGCATGGCGCATAGCTTCGGCGTGCTTGGTCTCGGTAGTTTCAATGCTGCACGATGCTAAATTCGCTCAACAATATCCTTTGTCACCCTTAGGTGTAGGACTTCGACGTTGCCTTATAAGTAAAGGCGCACAACATCAATGACTTAAGGCATTGTTAGCCCCAGTGATGATGATCAATGTCCTTTGTTAATGAGTGGTGACATTGGCTTGAATCGACGTGAGTATGGGCGTCTTTATTTGTGGATATTGATGATGTTCATCATCAACATTGAATGTATGAGTGGGCAGTGTCCTCCAAGTATTGATGAAATGCGCCCATATGAAGGTTGACTCTGTTGTGTAGCGACATTAATGATTGATGGAATCGTTAGGGTAGCATTGATTAGCTTGGTCCTACCTGAATTGAAATGTTAAAGAGCGGGGGTATTGGAATCATCATCAAAGAGATGTGATAACATAACTTTATGGCTTTGGTTACAGGTAGCATCTGCGATGAGCGACATTGACAGAAAGCGGCATCACTTTTGAGGATGACACCAGTAAAGTACATCATCAATGAAATGCAATGTTAGTTATGTCGACATTCATTAATGACTTACTATATTGATTGCGTTCAATATCATTACTTGAAGTGATGCGGTGTTGGTTCCATGCGATATTGATAACACTCGGTAGCATTGCTCCTTCAGTTACATGTGACATTGTATATGTCCTTTTTTTGATGAAATGTTGCATCGTGTTCCTTTGATGATAATCCACCTACATGCTTTCGATGTTGATTATTGATGTATCACTAATGAATTGTGACATTTATCTTATTTTCATAAGTGAAAGGCGGTATTGATAAGATGCGGCATCAGTGAGATGTAATATAGATGGGAGGCGACGTCAAGGATAAGCGGTATCGACAACTTGCATTATAGATCATATGTGGTATTGAATGATATTACAAAGCACATCGTTACCTCTGTCTTGAAAGATGACGTCATATTCATACCTCATGTGGCATATCTTCGAGGTTGATAATTGTGACAACAACTATAATATACATAAATCAATCAGAGTAAACTAACAATGGTCAGTCTACACAGTTATAACAACATCTCCTTACAAATGCTGATAAATTTAAACCATCAATACAGCGGAAATAAAATATACGTGAATACATATTAGAGGCATCTAGATCATCCCTTGTGTGAGAAATGCGGATTACGGATCTTAAGGCTAGAATTAACACTAGAGGGGGGTGAATAGTGTTTTAAGGAATTACTATTTCTTTTAGAATTTATATTAATTTGAACACAAATGTATGCAATTTGCAGACACATATATGATCACAGAATCAAACACGGATGCAGATATAAAGTAAAAGTAATAAAGGAAAGAACATACTGGATTTTATACTGGTTCGGAGTTACCCTACATCCAGTCTCGCCACACAAGTACGGATTTCCTTTCAAAATCAATTCTTACAATTACACCCTCGATTTCAAGGCCACGAGGTACACCGCTCCAGTTTCACAATCCTCTAGGTAGAGACACTTGATTTTATGGGCAATAAGTTCACTCGATTGATTTTCCAGGCTACAGTCACAGCTTTTCTCGCTTGATTGATTTTACAGGCTACAATCACACCTTTTCTCACTCAATTAATTACAAAGAAGTTTATAACTCTGAATAGCACAGGGATCTTGTTGAGATGGTGATAGAGAATCAAACCAGAGATGATCTAGTTAGATTCAATGGTGATTTCGACAGAGTAATGGTAAAAATGTATATAAAGAAATGTGGAAGAAGAAAAGGAGTGAAGTCAGAGAATATGTGAATATAAATTCGTTTAAAACAGCCCATATTTATAGTAGAACAATAGTCATGTCCATTCTTGAAAGGATATGATGAATAGACACTTCCTTTGAAATTAAAACTTTTGAAATAAATTGTCACCTTGTCGACAAGGGTCCCTTGGGGTTGTCGACAGGCCTAAGTTATTTTTGGTAATTTTGTTTTTCTTTGAAAATAACTTCTATCTTGTATTAAAACTATTTTAAACTTTATAAATATACTTAACTATAGTTAAAATACATAAATAAGTATAGAGAATAATATTTTGGTATATATAAAATTTTGCTATAATTTTATATTTAAATCTAAGTATAAATATTAAAAGTTAAATATATTATAATTAAAAGATAGTTTGAAACCAAGGATAATTTGATTTTGAAAATAAAGATTATTTTGAGGCTAAAAGTATTTTAAAAACAGATAGATGTTTTTGATTCTTTTAAAAGGAAGATTTTGAAATCATTTTGAAAACGACATATAAATTTGTAAAACATTTGAATAAAAGTTAGTAGATACAAAACAATGTCCCACTAAATTTTTCTTAGGTTCCATCCTACTTAGGGTTCCATCCCTTTAACGGGCTCGAAGTGGATTCCATTCCACGAATAAAATGTATTTTAAGATGTTAGTGCTTTTCTAGGAGTTTTAACGAAATTCCTAACTAAATTACTTATATTGAAATCTTAAACTCTTGATAATCTTGATACTCATGAGTCTTGAATCTTGATATCTTCATTCTTGAGTTTATCAGTTCTTGAATCTCTATACTGTACAGTCTTCATTCTTTGGTACCTGTATATATATCCAGCATATACGTATATATCTAAACAATAATGTTAGTATTTATATTTTATAATCTTATTCTAAGGTTGTTATCATCAAAACCAACTTCTCAGGAACTAACAATCTTCCCCTTTTGATGATGACAACCTTTGTTTATAAAATATTACTTCTATCCTAATAACTCCCCCTTAATCTATGCCTAACTATCCTATTTTATACTTCTCCCCCTTTGTCCTCAATAAAAACTAACTCCAAACTATATAACTCCCTTTTAATTTAATACTATATGACATGTGATTATAATGATAGTGTTATCATAAATAATCAACACTTAATTCTGAAACTAAAACTTAGTCCTTAATTACTAATTGTTCTAACTAAGAATCCATATATGATAATACTTATAATAGAGATAATGTGAGAATTCAAATATAAGAACACAAATCATTTATTAATTATACATTGTTATATTTACATTTGCATAGAAAACATAAGTAAAATCATATAACGATAAGAAAGAGAGAAAAGAAACTAATGCATGTCCTTGAAAATGAGAGATCTACGAACCGAGCAATTTGGGTAGTGGAAACAGAAATTTCCACGTTGTTCGACTAGATTTCCATCCTTGTCAAAGCACACTTCGCCAACACAAACAACTTTGTCGTCATCTTCAGCATGCTCTTCTTCCACGAAGGCTTCTTCTTCCTCTTCCTCGCTGTCCTCTTGCACTTGATCATCTAAAGATTCTTCATCAATCAAGATGGGATTGGCGTGATTGTCCATTAGAAACTTTTGCAAGTTTCTAAGGATTTTGCCTTGCCGCTCTTGTTCTTTGGCCATTCTGATTTGCACTACTTGAATTTCAGTCATTAGCTGCAGTGCATCCTTCAAGGAATCCTCCATTTTTATCACTCGTGCAAGCGTAGTTCGTTGAAATGGTCCAGTAGAAGGTGAAAGGAACGAAAAGATTGAATTTTTATTTGATTTGGAGGAGGAGGCCATTGTTTTATTGTTTTCAGAAGTTAGATTAGAGAAAGGACAGAAGGAATGAATAAAATTTCGAAATAAGAAGAATATATAACCACCCATTTGAATTTTGGTTGGAAAATTTCAAAAGAAAAAAAATTGTTATATGTCGATAGGGGTAAAAGAGGGTTGTCGACAAGGTACCTATATTTTTACTATTTTAATGATTTTAATTTAATTTTTTTTAATTATACCTTGTTATTTATATTCTATATTTCAGTTATTGAACAAGTACCTAATTCTCTTATTAATTTAGTAAATATAGATTCATTTAAAGGTTTTGTTAAGATATCAGCAATTTGGTTCTCGGAATTGATATAATCGAGAGTAATTACTTCCTTACTTATATTATCTCTGAGAAAACGATGTCTAATATCAATATTTTAGTTTGAGCATGATGAGTAGGTTTTTTGGATAAATTTATTGCACTAGTATTATCTCAATAAATTGGTACTTTGAGGTATTTAAACCAAAATCTTTTAAAGTTTGTTGCATGTATATTACTTGAGAACAAGCCAAAGCAGCAGAAATATACTCTGCTTCAGTTGTTGATAAAGAAACTGTGTTTTGCTTTTTACTAAACCAAGAAATCAGAGAATGCCCCCAAAAAGTGACAAGTTCCACTTGTACTTTTTCGGTCTGATTTACAACCAGCATAATTAGCATCACAGTAAGATATTAATTCAAAAGAATCATTTTTAGGATAAAATAAGCCATAATCAAAGGTATGTTTAACATATCTTATGATATGTTTTACAGCTTTTAAGTGGGTCTCTTTAGGTTGGGATTGATATCTTGCACAGAGACAAACACTATGCATGGTAACAGGTCTACTAGCAGTGATATAGAGTAGTGATCCAATCATTCCTCTATATAATTTTTGATCTACATCTTTCGAGAGATCTTCTTTACTTAGGTACTCATTGGTTGTCATGGGAGTGGGTTTTCCACTTGCAGTAGTCAAACCAAATTTACTAATTAGGTCTTTAGCATATTTTTCTTGATTGATAAAGATACCATTATCTAATTGCTTTGTTTGCAATCCTAGAAAGAAGTTTAATTCACCCATATGATTCATCTCAAACTCTTTTGTCATTATTTCAAAAAATTCTTTATTCATGTTAAAATTAGTTGATCCGAAAATGATATCATCTACGTAAACTTGTACTAGTTGAATATCATTTTTATTTCTTTTAGTAAAAAGAGTATTATCTACTTTACCAATTTCAAAGTTTGATTATAATAAGTAAGATCTTAGTCTATCATACCAGGCTCTAAGAGCTTGTTTTAGACCATATAGAGCTTTCTCAAGTTTGTAAATATGATTTGGTAATTTTTCGTTTTCAAAAAGTGGTGGTTTTTCAACATATACTTCCTCTTTTACAAATCCATTTAAAAATGCACTTTTAACATCCATTTGAAATAATTTGAAATTATTATGATTTGCAAAAGCAAGTAGAATCCTAATGGATTCTAATCTTGCTACGGGAGCAAAGGTTTAATCAAAATCTATTCTTTCTTCTTGACAATAACCTTGAGCGGCTAACCGGGCCTTATTTCTAACAACCTCACCTTGTTCATTCATTTTATTTTTATAAACCCGTTTAGTTCCAATTATAGTTTTATTTTCAGGTCTAGGAACAAGTTCCCAAACATCATTTCTAGTAATTTGATTTAGTTCTTCTTGCATAGCCAAAATCCATGAATCATCAGTTGATGCTTCTTTTGGATTTTTGGGTTCAATAGTTGATATAAAGGCTACATTGCTCATTTTACTTAGTTGATTTCTAGTTGTAACAACAGATTGCATATCTCCTAGTATATTTTCTATAGGATGATCTTTTAAAAGTTTAATCTTTTTATTAGGATGATTAATTTCATTATTAGTTTCAGTTGACTCTTGATTTTGAGTGATTAAATCCTCTTCATCATTTGTATCTTCAAATTTTTTGAGACTTTCATCAAATGAAATATGCATTGTTTCTTCGATGGTGTTAGTTCTCAAATTAAACACTCTGTATGCTTTACTTGTCTTAAAATATCTGATAAAGATACCTTTGTCTGATTTAGGATCAAATTTATCTAAGTTATCTTTTATATTTGAAATAAAACATTTACTTCCAAAAATTCTAAAATAATATACCTTAGGTTTCTTTGTGTGAAGAAGTTCATAAGATGTCTTATCAGTTAAAGGTCTAATTAAAATTCTATTTAAAATATAACAGGCAGTAGCAACTGCTTCCGCCCAAAAATATTTTGGTAATTTACTATCTGATAGCATAGTTCTCGCACACTCTTGAATCATCCTATTTTTACGTTCTACTACTCCGTTTTGTTGTGGAGTTTTTGGAAATGAAAAATTGTGAGTTATTCCCTTTTTATTGTAGAATTCCTCAAACTTTTCATTTTCAAATTCACCACCGAGATCACTACGGATGGTTATAATTTTTACAGAAAGTTGATTTTGAATCCTTTTTGTAAAGTTCTTAAAACATTCAAAAGTATCACTTTTATGTTTAAAAAAATATTGTCCATGTGAATCTAGAATAATCATCTACAATTACAAAAACATATTTATTGTGATTTATTGACTGAATTTGAGATGGACCAAATAAATCAAGATGAAGTAATTCAAGAGGTTTTGAAGTTGAAATCATATCTTTTAATTTAAAGGAACTTTTTCTAAGTTTTCCTAATTGACATGCATCACATAAACTGTATACATTAAAATTCATTTTAGGGAGACCTCTTGCTAGATCATGTTCTGAAAGTCTAGATAAGAATTTGAAATTCAAATACCCAATTCTTTTATGCCAAATCCAAGGGTCACTTGTATTTGCCAAAAGACACAGGTTATCATTTGAAACTTTCATACTAAGAATATAAATATTCTTTTTCCTAATTCCCTCAAATATTATGGTTGAATTATTATCTTCAATGTGACACTTATCTTTCTCAAATTTAATTTTATATCCTTTATCGCAAAGCTGACTAATACTTAGCAGGTTATGTTTAAGATTCTTAACTAGCAAAACATTAGTGATAATAGGAGTTTCAGAGTTACCGACTTTGCCGATGCAAATCACATATCCTTTTGAGTTGTCTCCAAAGTTTACCAGTCCTCCGTCTTTGTATATTATATCATTTAGCATATCTGGATTACCAGTCATGTGTCTAGAGCATCCACTATCGAGTATCCATTTATTCTTTTTGATCTTCACAATTTGTCCATTGTGGATTGATTCCTCAACACCCATAAAACATGTTTCCTGCACATCATACAATTTTGGTAGACAACTTGAATTTGAATATTGATTATATGCAGACTCAAGAGACAATGATGATCTGAATATTTCTAAACTAGTATTAACAAGTTTTTTAAACATAGCCATTTTAAAAGCTTTTTAAGAAATCATATTATGAAACTTTGAAAACCTTGCTCTGATACCAAATGTGAGAAATGCGGATTACGGATCTTAGGGCTAGAATTAACACTAGAGGGGGTGAACAGTGTTTTAAGGAATTACTAATTCTTTTTTAATTTATATTAATTTGAACACAGATGTATGCAATATTCAGACATAGATATGATCACAGAATCAAACACAGATGCAGATGCAATAGTGTTTCAAGGGCAACATCATGGATGAAGAAATTAGGCTGCTGTGTGGGTGGTCTCTCCATAGATTCGTCGATGCCTCTAGTGCTGATGGGAGAATTGTTTGGCTTATGCATCCTTATGGAGTAATACACCACAGATGCATGAATCGAAATCATAATATGGATAGTCTCGCCATCAATGCGCCATTGGCACAGGTTGAAGAATTGTTTGGCTCGCGCATCCTCACAGAGCAATACACCATGAATGCATGAAATAGAATACAACATGGGTGATCGCGTCATCTATGCGCCCATGTCCCCAACATGGATGGGAGCATTATTTGGCTCGTACATTCTTTTGAAGAAAACACCATAGATGCATGAATTGGGACCGTAATGTTAGTGGTCGAACCATCTATTTGTCAATGTTCCCGCAAGAGGAGATTATTTTTCCTATGCATCCTCATGGAGCAACACACCATGGACACATGAACTAGGACCATAACAAAGGTGGTATGCCATTTATGCATTGATGTCCCTAGCATGGACGGAAGTATTGTTTGGCTTGCACATCCTCACAGAGCAATCTTGTACCTCTCCAACATGAATGGGAGCTTTCTGGAGCTCTTACATCCTCATGGAGGTATTTTCCTTAGCTCAACCTGAATAGAGGAAATGGCATTGTGCGTTCGCACCCTCTTAGGGGTGATCATTTATATTTTAATCATGGGAACTGGGATTGCATGGAATTGATCGAAAAATTAATATAATTGAAGTACCTCATTTTTTATGCCTTGTACTTTCATCTTACAAAGAGTGATTAAATATAGTGTTTGGATTCCATGTTTAGGGGATCTTGGTGTTGTTTGGATGTGTGAGGTGGTATGCTCCATTGGTTAGTGTGGCGTTGATTACATACAAACCCTCCCAATCAGGTCTCAAAACTCCATCTGATGGGTTCTTTGTGTTGGAGAAGACTCGCTGCAAGACGAGGTCACATATAGTGAATTTTTGTTTTTTGACCTTGATGTTGTCGTGCTTCACAACCTTTCTTTTGTTAGCTTCTGTTTGGAGTTTTGCTTCTGCCATTTTCTCTCTAAAGTTCCAAGCTTAGCCATTATAATTCTTCATTTTATTCGGTGTTATGGGTGAGGCATCTTGGCGAGCTTACATCCACCTCACTGCAACATTTCTTCGTATCCATAGGCTAAGGGAAATATTGAGTATCCTATCGTAGTTCAGCTTAAGGTTATATATACCTAAAGTATAAGCAGTAGATCTTCGGCCTAAATCCCTTTGGCTTTAGTGAGGTGCTTCTTCAAGGTTTATTTGATTGCTTTATTAATCGCCTCTACCAATTTATTTTTTTGTAGGTTGAAGGTGGAGGAGAAGCATTTCTCGATTCTGCTCCTTTCACAAAAATCGAGCATCTGACCTCTCTCAATTTGGATTCCATTATTGGTAATAGTCCTCTTTGGTAGACTGAAGCGGAAGACGATGTTATTGACGATGTAGTTGAGGATTTTGGTCGCGATGACCTCTATGAAGGGATCTGCCTTGACCCATTTGGTAAAATAGTTGATGATGACTACAGCAAGATTGTATCCTCTCTTTGCATTTGATAGATTCCAAATTATCTCTATCCCTCACGAGTTGAATGGCCATGGAGAGGTCATTGAGGTTAGTAGGCTGGTTAGGCCCTGGGATCTTGGAAAACGGTTGGCAACGGTTGTAAGTCTTGACGTAGTCCATGGAGTCTTTGATTGTAGTATGCCAACAATACCCTTGCTAGACATCTTTCTTAGGTAGTCTTTCCCCTCAATATATTCTCCATAGGGAATCCCTCATGCAATTCTTAAAGGACTTGTCTAGCTTCTGCTATTGTGATGCAACATTGAAGCAAAGTGAAGTGACCTTTTTGATAGAGCTCATTATCCATAATTGTGAAGCTAGGTTCCAGGAAAAGGGTTCTTCTGACTTCCTTGCATTCACCATATAGTTCCCACTTACAAATATTTCAAGAGTGGAGTCACCCAACTTTCT
Source organism: Allium cepa (assembly GCA_030765085.1). Lineage (NCBI taxonomy): Eukaryota > Viridiplantae > Streptophyta > Magnoliopsida > Asparagales > Amaryllidaceae > Allium > Allium cepa. The sequence goes on along the minus strand of CM060934.1, from coordinate 946,950,201 downwards.
TGCTACCCATTGTTAAATTTCCATAGAGATTGCCCCATGTTTATAGCTTGGCCCGCTCCAGATTTCCAACTAAGCCCAAGAGTTGGTCTCCTCTGGATTACTTGCCTCCTTGGCCAACTAGATAGCCATGACATTCTCATTCTAGGGTGTATGTTCTATCAAGAAATTGGAGGTGTCGATAAGTTTCTTTGCTTCAGTAACATACTAGGTCAATGTTTTGCCCTTCACTTGGAATCACTCCCTGATTTGGTTGACGATGAGCAAGGAGTCGTTATATACATAAATGGCTTCAATTTTGATTTATTTTTCATTCTAAGGCCAACCAAGTTGGCTTTGTATTCAGCCTCCTTTGAAATCCAACCTCATAGAAAAGCAAATGTATTATTCATCATCGGTGCCGAGAATTATGCTTGCTCGGCCCTTTTTTCATTTGATGCCCCCATTAACATATAACTGCTAGGAGCACTAATTGGTATGTAAATCTTCATAGCCATCTTTTGGGCTTGAGCATTATGCAATGTAATCGACCAAGGCCTGACTTTGACCACAGTGTGGGAATGGTAGGTGATGTGGTGCTGGCCGAGTTCTACTGCCCACTTTTGGACCTTTGGTGTCATGCCAGCTCAAGATTGCTTCATGGGTTGCTTAATTAGGATTTTTATAAGATGGACTTGGAAATATGGGTAGAGTTTGTGGGTAGGTATGAGTATGCAAAATGCCAGCTTCTCTGATCTGGATTATCTTATTTTCGGCTTCATAATCTTTTGTTAATGTAATATATTGATCGTTGAATTCGTTTTTCGTTCCATACCAAGGCCACACTAATCACATAGTCAATGACTGCGAGGTAGAGGTAGAGATATTCCCCATTTATGGGCTTAGAGAGGACAGTGGGTGTTGTTAGATGATTCTTCAGCTCTTCGAAAGCCTTAGTACATTCATCAGTCCATGTAAAAGACTTCCCTTTCTTTATGTTGTCGAAGAAAGGGATACACCAATCCGTAGCTCAAGAAATGAAGCAACTGAGTGCGACAACCATTCCATTAAGGCTTTGTACTTGTTTGATGGTGAGAGTGATGTACATATCTTATAGAGCTTGAATCTTGTCGAGATTTTCCTCCATTCATTTGTTGGTCACCACGTAGCCTAAGAATTTGCCGAGCGAATAGCGTAGGAGCATTTTGATTAAGCTTCATGTTATATTTGCGAAGGATGGCAAAAGTTTTGACATGATTTTGCACACTCCCCCAGCTTTCTCAAATTTTACTAGCATACAATTGACATCGACCTTCTAATTTTTTTTCAAATATTTTTTTGATCAGTCTTTGAGAGGTTTACCCGGTGTTTCGAAGGCTAAAAGACACCACATTATAATAGCATAATCTTGCATTGGTAATGAATGATGTGTGATCTTGATCGGGGATATGCATGGCAGTTTGATTTTAACCGAATAGGCATCCATGAACGTCAGTAGTTCATGTCCCTTAGTTTCGTCCATGAGCTATTCAATGTGTGGTAGAGGGAACTATCGTTTAGGAAGGCTTGGTTGAGATCAAATAAATCAATCCATGTTTTCCAAATCTTGTTAAGTTTTCAAACTGATACTGGGTTAGCCACCCATACCAGGTATTCAAATTCTTAGATGAACCTCTTATCGAGAAGCTTATGTCTTCTTTTAAAGCCTTATATCTCTTCGAGTTAAGTGGACTTCTCTTTTAGTAGATAGGATGGGCTTAAGGGTCAATGTTATGGGCATGGAATAATTCATTCCCATCATAAACACATTATTGAGGCTACGTGTATATGTTCATACTTTTTTAGTTATTACGCCTCTAATGTTCAACAGCTCATAATATCTCTTTGCTTCTTCACCCGTTTACTGCTTATCTTTTTATATCAATTTAATGTCATTTACTTCTTTCATTAAAAGAGCTAAATATCCTTTTCTGTTTACCTTCCCTTCTCATTATTGAAATTTTATTTCTATTTCTCTTTATCTTTTATCGCCCTCCCTTGGTAAGTGAACTTTCCATACCCGTATATTATATATGCTTCTTTCCTTTATTCATTTTTTTATTACCTACTTTGTTATCGTTTACTATTTGGTTTCCCTCTTGTCTTCATTGCATATATATATATATATATATATATATATATATCCTATAATGTAACCTCTACTATCATCACAACCTAAATTCTTTAATTTATACTTAGGTATTTCTGCATTTTAATGCATTGGAATTACATGTCCCTCAAAAGGAAAGGTTAATATTGTAAACCTCTATATCTTATCCAAAAAAAGGAATTTGTGTTAAGTTTTGGAATTACAAGGAATTACATTTTGAAATTATTGAGATAAACAATACAAAATACGGTGAAACATCTCAATTTTATACATCTCTTTCTTTTAGGCGTATTCTTTGTTATTTCAAAAGATATTTTTTTTATGAATCTGAAGTTGATAATCTGTAGAAATTTACATTACAACTCACTACATTCTAATGAATTAAATTACCGCCTAAATGCCCATTTTTTATTATGATATTTTTAATTTACATTTTACTTGTTTAAGACATTCAAATCTACAAATCTGGAACTACTACAAATTTAAGGACTATTACCACCCAATACTTTCCAGATTCTCATACATGTAATATCAAAATTACATTTTCAATTACAGAATATGTAGGCAGTTTTATAAATTCATTACACATATACTATTTTAGCCTACAACTCTAAGTTTGCATTTGGCATACACGAATAGATTTATAATGATATAAATCTAATATTATATATAGATATATAATTTCTCACTCACCATTTTAACTTTCCAAATCATCAGATCTAATCCATGTTATTCCAGTTTGACTCCCCTTATTCTCCCTATTTGAATAATATACTGCATACATACATATATCTATTAGAAATCTAGATCAGCGAAGAGAGTTGGATTTAATTTAGATTTTAGATGTAGATTCATAATTTACTTCAGCTTCGACGATTTAATTTAACCCTATTCTTCTTCTAAATTATCCTTTGCTATTCTCCACTTTCATATACGTATATAACTGTAATTATTTTTTTAGAATCAAGAATTTTAATAGATAAGAGAAAATGGAAGACCTCCGTCACCGCTATAGAAAATATGAGAAGAAAGTGAGGGGTTAAATCTGTATTTACAGGGGTTTGAATCAATGCCAGCCGTTAGATTCTTTTATTTTAAATCCGGGTAATTCAGCCACGTCAAATCTTAGATTTGACAAATAAATCAATCGACCTGGCCCCCTACTGGCCGACCTCTAATGGTCGACCGTTAGATAATAGAGGTCGATCGGTTGCTTTGTATTTGGTTAATTAATTATGTCATTTAATTCAGCTGATTTTTTTCCTTTCGCACCTGACCGAGATAATTTATTTTTGCGTTAACTTTTCTTAAACTCTAAGCAACAGTTAAAATTAATTTATTTTCGTTAATTACATTTTATCTCCTTAATTACATATATAATTATTTATAATTTAAAATTTTCAAATGTTAATAACTTTTAGTTTGAGCTCTGATCGAAAAATAATATATATGAAAATTGATCAGAAAATCGTCACGAACCTAATAGTGCAAATTTCGTAGCCAAATTCTGACATTTGTGCAAATTCCATTTTTCAAGCTTACTAATTATTATTAAAATTACGGGGTGTTACATTGTCCTCTCTTAAAAGAATTTCGTACCCAAATTCCTCAAGGGCAGAATCATGTAACATATACCATTATAAACTATTCAACCAATTAGTGTGCAACCAATTTTACAACCAATCATGTACAAGTATATGGCGTATCACAACATATACAGCACGCATACCGAACAATTCTAAATCGGTGCCTCCTATATGAATGCATTCTTTTGAAACAACTTTTAAATATGGTGCAAACAACCATATACACTAGCAGTTCTATACATATGCAAGTTTTTAAAAATAAAAATCTTTATTTTTACATCCAAATTTTCCTCCACTTCCATGAATAGAAGCAAAATTCAACTAATTTTGCATCCAATCCCTATCATCCAAAATTCTAGCACACCATTGCTGACTCCAAAATTTTAGAAATATGATTTTCTAAACCTATACTCCTATGTCGAAAAAAGGGTTTAGACGGAGAACTCTATATTTCCATCCTTCTCTTGTGTACCCTTTTTCACTGTACCTTGGAACTTCTCTTTTGCCCCCAATCATTTTCTAACTCTTCCAATTACAGTCCACATAAAGAAATTTACTTTTAGATTTTAAGAACAAAGTTATTTTAAAACAAGTTTGGTTCACCTATTAACATGGCATAGAAAAAGAAATTTCATAGATAAAAAAAATTTCCCCCTTATTACTAACCACCATCTACTTTTACTATCACTTCTGCTGCACAATAAAATTCATACTAGTTAAACCGTCAACCTTTTCTCTATGCTAAGCATGTGACATTTCAAATTCAGAAATTTTGTTCCTTTCCATTCAAAACCTTTTTAAATTAATTTTTCTTGAAACAGATAAAAAATTTTCAAAGGTTTATGTTTATTCAAAGTTTTTTAAAAGCATTTTATTTTTTAAAGTCATAGGAATTTGAACAAAAGTTCTCAAAAGAATATATTTTTTTCTTTCAAAATAATTCATGCCATATCCTACGCAGTTGGGCTAGCAATAGTTTAACATCCGTAATGAACTCTATTCTATTACATGGTAAATGTCAATTTAAAAAAAATCATTTATTTTAAAATAATAACCAGCATGCAAGTTCATTTATAAATTTTGACTTTTAAGGCACAAGCATGGTGACCCGCGGTATCACGACAACATTTCCTAATGCTTTGCTCGCCAAAATTTATCTCCCAAACCTTTATTACTTTTTGGGACTTAACTTTACTTTTCTTTTAGTAGCTAATTTAATAAATTCCCTAATTTATTTTATGAACTTCCAACCTTTTATTTATTTATTATTTTGTTTTAGTTAAGTGTCTACATGAGATTTCCTTACTTATACAGTTTTCCAATTAATATAGTGGTCCATCCAGAAAACTAATTTTCAAAAGGAACATTTCTCATGATATCATTATTATACAACAGAAACAACTAATGCTTACAACCCAAATCTAAAAGAAATAATTGCTGGAAGCTGCCCTTAATATCAACTGACATTTATGATGTTGTGACCCTAACATCCTACTAAAATTAAATGGACCTTTCTAACATGTCATTCCACTATAACCTACGTATCTAAACTTCCTTTTGGCTTCTAATAATTAAGGTCCATCCATTACTTCCATTATAATTATGGGATAAACTATGCATCCTTACACTTTAGTGGGTAGGAAATATAAAATATGTACATTTAGAATAACTCATCGACAAATTGACTTGGTGGAATAATTTTTTCACCATCTACCTTGTCTACCTTAACCTTGAGTCTACCAACGTCCTCTATGTGTGTCTGACATCTTATTACGCTCCATTACTATCTTCTCATAATCAAAATCTCTTGACAGTATTCTCAAATATTTTAGTATTTACTTTATTTATTCTCAACCTTTATTGCAAGCTTATTTTAGAGCTTACAGAAGGGTACTTTGATACCATTCATCATTCATTTGTAGGTTATCTTTATGGCTTGCACACATGTTTAATAAAACAATCCTAGATTCTCACTATTATTGCTTAAATTCTATGAGGATTCATTATTGCTACTCTATGAACAATCATCGCTATTTTCTTTATAACCTTACTTTTTACCCTTTCTTACTTAGGCAATCATCCTTATCTTCTCTACGTTAAAATTTTGGTTTGGTTTTCCTCACTTTTTTTAGAAATTAAAACCATAAAATTTTAAAAACTTAATCCCAAAACTTTTATTTTTAAAATTTCAAACTTAGAAACTTTTTATTGAACTCAAAAATAACTTGGTGTCTTAACTTTTAAAACTATAATTTATGATTTTTGAATTAAGTATATTCGTTAAATCCAAAATAAAATGTTAGCAATTTAATTTAGAAAGTTCCTTTCCTTTTAAAGCCCTTTTCCAACAATAAGGATTTTTACTTCTAAAAATTGGGATTTTTAACTCAAACCATTTATTAAGTTATGCTTTTAGAAATTAAAATGTTATACCAAAACATTTCTTAAAAAATACACTTTATGATGTTTCCAAAACTTCTTCTAAAATTTTTGTTAAACAATAAAAAATGGAGTAGACAATGACCTAATACTCATTCTGTCTCCACTTCCAATCCTTGGTGGAGTCTTTAGTACCATGTGAGGGCGGACTTTTTAAAAGACACATGCAATCAATGCGCACCACCATAGAAAATATTCACTTTTCTTTGTTTTGCCTTTAATTTCCTACATTGCTTCTAATTATATTACTATCATTACTTTTAATATAATCTCCTAATGTTATTTCTAATTACTACCATCATTTTATATAAATTTACAATAATGTTTCTATTGTTTAACTTTCTTCCAACTAAACCGATCTTATTTAAATTACACTTATTTAAATTACTTCTATTCATATAGTTCCTATCAATTTACTGTCTTCTTTTCCCATTCTATATACCATATTTTAAACTTGTACCACTTTCTACTGTCCACCCCTAAAAAAAATTACAACTTAATTTTTTCTTTCAACGAGCTATATACGCTCTACTATCTTTTTCAAAGGAATTAAATTTTTATAAAAAAACCCATTTACTGAAATTTCCAATTTAACTAATTTTAATTTCTACTAAAACTTTTTATTTTAATAGAACTTTTTATTTAGAAAAATATAGGCATTTAATTTTTCGTTCGAAAATTTAATATTTGCTTACTTTTTCAAATTAGGGTTTTTATACCCTCAAATAATTCCTTTGAAAATCGTTTCAAATATATTGTTTATATATTTTCCTCAACTCTTATATTAAAATCATTTCAACTTTTCTATTAAATTCTTTCACATAAGGGAGGACTCAGAGTGGATTTTCACTTATCCCTTCTTTTGGACTTTTCTTCTTATTTACTTGCTTACTAACTATCTTCTTCTAAAAGATTAAAAAAATCTGGCTATCATCTCGGAGTTATTCCTACACACCATCCTTCGGGAACTTATTTAATTCTTACTTCTAAATATCTAGAACATGTAGACCCTTACTTTCCCCTTATATGGACCTAGTGAACATCATCAATTGGCAATCTTGCGAGGATCTACAACCATTGGGCTATCGGGCCCGACTTCGGAGTCACATACCATCCAACTTTAGGGACCTTCCACGTGTTGAAATTATGCACTTTTTAAGTCAACGCCCTTCCGTACGACCTATTTCCCGTAGGATAATCAGAGTAGGCGTACATCTTCAACTTCATTCATTACTCTGACTCATAGTTAACTTGTCTATCTTTTCAAAATATGCTGTAACTACTCTATATTCATGATTGTAGGATTTGGCATATAATATATTTACAATTATAAGTAAAAGTAAAAATACGCTCACTCAACTTTTCCTAATTCTTTAAATCGAATAACCTAAGCTCTGATACCAAATGTAACAACCCACAACTCAATGGGCCTGAATTTTCGCTAAATCGAAACCTAAGTCCACCAAATACAGATCATTGGTTTGGTATCTTACAAATAAATAAATAAATGCATATAAGAGCACTATTGATATGACTCACAGCGGGATAGTAAAGTATAATAAATCATATAGTACGGACCAAGGTTGACACTTCCAATAACTAGTGACTTTATCGATGTCGAGCATGCATAAGTAAACATGTCCTTCCTCTATTCCCGCCTTGCACCAGTACCTATCCCTCTAAAGCTATATTATTGGTTGGAATAAGGATGGGGGTTGGAACAATTTTCTAGTGACTGGTAAATAATACACTTTACACATAACGCTAGTTTATGCTGATTGCCTTCTATCACATGTTATGCCTTTTATTTACATAGTCGTCTCAACTCCATGTGCACGTACGATACACCCCATCTACCTAAAATAGACCATAACTACATACATACATACATACATACATATATATATATATAAGTACAACAATCCCTCTTTGGACCAAGAAACTATCCCCGCTAGTATCCATAACTTGGCACCTCGTCAGGATTCACCATCAATGCAGTACCACGTCCTCGTCATCGTGCATACCAAGGAACTCCCGTAGTGCCTAATAATAGTGTCACAATAGTTTAACCATATTCTCTGTCATCCTGAGGATTTACCTAGTTGCTTTGTATGATGGACTTAGCTCCATGGACTCTTAAGGACTCAGCTCCTCGAACTATTGAGGACTCGGCTCCTCGGACTACCCAAATTGTTTAAAAGACTTCTCGTAAGGGTTATCTAGCTTCGTCTCCTAACAAATAACTGGCAAACAACTGTGGCGGTGCATGATCTAATTGTGACCTACACTAATAGGAGGTGTAACTCTCGTCTTTCCGCTGACCGCTTAGGACCGATGACATTCTCAACCTATGTACAGATCTTACTCCCTAATATGGTACAAAACACACTGACATAACATAGAACCTTATTCACCGTCCTATTTAGATTGCGTAATGCAATTAAGACAATAACCCTACTAAATATTAAAGCAGACTCTACTGGGGTATTACTTCACCTGTACGCAAGCGTATATAATTCCATGGGTTATGTAGTTGGATATGTCCCACAACGGTGTAATGTATGCACAACCACTATCAGGTCCTTGTGGTAGGTAGACTTCTGTTAAGTAACACTATTGACCTCGCATTCTAACCCATTTGAATGACCATGTCATTCTTATATAAGTTATTAGCTAACTTTAATAATTTACACCCATCATAAATGCATACTTGGGGCTATGTACATATATTCATACTTGTTTGATTATCACCCCTCTAATGTTCAACGGTTTATAATATTCTTTACTTTTTCATGCATTTACTTCTTATCCTTTTATGCCAATTTAATTTCATTTACCGCTTTTATTAAAAGTGCTAAATACCTTTTCCTATTTACTTTCCATTCTCATTATTAAATTTTTATTCTATTTCTCTTTAACTTTTACCACCCTCCATTGTTTAGTGGACTTTCCATACCTATACATTATATTTGCTTCTTGCCTTTATTTATTTCATTACTTGCCTACCTGGTTATCGTTTACTATTTGGTTTCCATCTTATCTCTATTGGATATATATATATATATATTCTTTTTTACAATTTAACCTTATTATCATCATAATTTAAATTATCTAATTCATACCTAGGGATTTTTGTATTTTAATGCATTAGAATTACATCTCCCTCAAAAGGAAAGGTTAACACTGTAAATCTCTATATCTTGTCCAAAAAGGGAATTTTTGTTACATTTGGAATTACAACGAGTTATATTTTGTAGTTGTCGAAATAGATAGTATAAAATACAATAAAATATCCCTATTTCATACATCTCTTTCTTTTAAGCGTATTCCTTGTTATTCAAACAATGCACTCTTATTTATGAATTCGAACTTTATAATCTATAGAAATTCACATTACAACTCACTACGTTCTAATGAATTAATATGCTACCAAATCCCTTTAATTAATTGTGATAGCTCTAATTTACATTTTACTTGCTTTAGGCATTCAAATCTACAAATCTGGAACTACTACAAATTTCAGGGACTACCACTATTACCCAGTGCTTACTAGATTCTCATACATGCAGTATCAAAATTAATTTATCAATCATAGAATATGCAGGCAAGATTTATAAACTCACTACACATATACAATTTTAGCCTACAATTCCAATTCGCATTTAAGCATACATGAATAGATTTACAATGATATAGATCCAATATTATATAAAAATATATTTTCCCGCTCACCTTTTTAGCTTTCCAAATCCCCAGATCTAATCCTTGTTATTCCAGTTTGACTCCCCTTATTTTCCTTATTTGAATACTTATACCATAAGCAAACATATATCTATCAAAAACCTAGATTAGAGAGGAGCTTTGGATTTAATTTAGATTTTAGATTTTGATTTATAATTTACCTTAGCTTTGACAATTTGATTTGACCTTATTCTTCTTCTCAATTATCCTTTGCCATTCTCCATTTGTATGCATGTGTATAACTAAAACTATTTTTTTAGAATCAATAATTTTTGTGGATAAGAAAAGATGACAGAGCTCCGTCATCGCTCTAGAAAATATGAGAAAAAAGTGAAGGCTTAAGTCTATATTTATAGGGGTTTGAATAAATTCCAACCGTTACATTCTTTTATTTTAAATCCGGGTTGTTCGGCCACGTCAGAATCTCAGATTCGACAACTCAACCGATCGATCGCCCCCTATCGGTGGACCATTAATGGTCAATCTATTGATATTAGGGTTTGACCAGTTGCTTTGTATTTGATTAATTAATTGTGCCATTTAATTTGGTTGATTTGTTTCATTTTGCGCTTGACCGAGATAACTATTTCTACACTAACTTTTCTTAAACCCTAAGAAACAATTAACGTTAATGAATGTTAATTTATTTTCAATAATTACATTTTATTTTCTTAACTATAGATATAATTATTTTCGATTCAAAAACTTCATGCGTTAACAACGTTTTCGTTTGAACGCCGATCGAAAAACTATATATGAAAAATTGATCATAAAATCACCATGAACCCAACGATGCAAGTTTAGCCAAACTCCGACGTTTCTAAAATTCTATTTTTTGGCATTACTAATTAATAATTAATTTCTTTTTAATTAATTATCATTAAAATTATGGGGTGTTACATAATTTCCCCAAAGAAATTTACCCTAAATAGATTCAAATTCACGCCTTATAGGCAAATGGTTGATTGATCAAGTGTCATCGGTCGATTATTCGATGGAGGTGTGAAGGTTTTGTCGATTGAAAGAAAATAGGCTAATAATAGACTATAACAATTGACTGGTCTGGTTCAGACAGTCAAATGTTCAAGGGGTCAATTGGTTGGTAAACCTTGATCACTCGATTATTAATGTAACAACCCGGGTTTTCGTATTGAATAATATCGTCGTTAGACGATTAAATCTGGTTGCTAATTACTGTTGGGGTTTTTTTATCAGTTGTAAATCCTTTGAAAATTTGTTAAGTATTGTTTGAGCTTTGCAAATTTGTCTTGACCCATTTACTCTTGGTGCCGAATTATTTCGAGTTATACCCGTCCCCCCTTTCGTTTTTCATTTTATTCGTAACCCTAAACCTAAAAATCGAACGAAGAAAAATAATGGCGGCTCTCTTTACTCGCTCACTCAAAAAGCTAGGGCTTCACAAATTAATGGCTGCTCGTCCTCGTGTTTGTTCATCTTCAGGTAGTAGGGCTCGTTCAATTCGAAGGCGCCAACATCTTGCCGTGGATCGATGGTGTCGCTCGCGGCTGCTCCCATTCGATTCGAATAAGGTGAGTGATACTTGTCACTCACATCTAATTCGAACTCCATGATTCTTCTGTTTCTTTTCTTCGTATAATTTTGTTTCTGTTTAACATGACTTTGGTCACTTGAGTTTTCGGCTGTTAAATTGTGGTTCGATATTGTTGATTTCTATGATGTTTTCTATTCACTCGGGTTTGCATACTTGATTGACTTTTGGCTCTGGATTGAAACTGCTACAAGTGAATTTATTTGACGATGTTGATTTTGTTTGTGGCCACCAGGATTTCGATTCCTGTAACATCGGTCACTTGATTTTGATTGAATGTTGAGATTTATCTCTGACCTTTTCCAATTCGTATATATTTTGTGATGCTTGCTTACTGATTTTCACGGCATCAATTTCCTTTGACTTCGGTATCCTTTGTTGGCCACGGCTTCGATTTTTGACTTGGTGATGAAGGTTGACTCATTCATCATTGACTGTGATGATTTTTGGTTGACTTTGTATTCTCTGTCATTGTTCAAACTGCTACTTGACATTTTAAATGCAATTGCTTGATTTGTACTGTTCCGGCCTGTTGTGCATTTGACATTGTTATTGAGTTTTGTTTCTGGTATTTCACCTTGGCCATGTTAGTCTCATCTGAGTGTTGCATATCGTAGCCTTGGTTCCTGTTGCACTTCACCTGCGACATTCTGTCCGGTCCTTGCATCTGGTCTTGATTCGTGTTTAAACTGATCGAGTCTGGTTTCTGCATTTGATCGAATGCTCGAGTCTTTGTCTTTCTGTAGTTGGTCTTGTTGCAGTTTGATTGTGTGATGTTGCATCACTTGATGTTGCCTCTGGTTGCTGTCTTGATTCATTCCTGTGTATCAGTGATGCTTATGTCTTTGACTTCACTTGCATTTGTGTTCTGACCATATTTAATTGCATTGTGTAGTTGACTTGAGTCGCTGGTTTATTTTTGTCGAGACTTATTTTAGATGTCTTGACCACATGCTGCCTTGACCTGTTGCACTATAACTACACAGGTGAATAAGCACTTTGCATTATTGAAATGCTTTACTTCCTAGCTGCATGCTTGGGTAATTGTTTTTGCAAACATTGAAATGTTCATTTTTGACTTGGTTGAGTTTGTAATTGTTGTCACTCTGATCTGGTCTGCATTTATGAAGTACTCACTGACCTGAGTTGTTGCATTGGTTATCCACCTGACTTTTGTTTTGTTTACTGATCCGGTTTCATTTGGAATTTGTTGTTTCACTAACTCACCTATAGTTGAGTTGAGATGTACTACGGCCTTTGGTCGTGAGTATGATAGTTGCACTATCCAGTTTACAGTGCATACATGTTTTATCTTTGTTCCTATCACTCCTTTGGTTTGTGATTTCATTGTGGCCTTGACTCTGCATACATTCACTGATGTTGTCACTGCACTCCTGTTCGTCATGTAATTCACTGAATTGGGTTTCGAACATGGTTGTTTCATTGTTTAGGCTGCTGCACATGTGATCTTTATTGCATACATGTGTCAATTGCAAGGTTGATTATGTTCCTTCCACTGTTGCATATAGGTGATTGTCCATCCATGTTGTAAGACCTGTAGCATGCTTTGTTCATGCATTTTGATGTTACCGTCCAGTTTCACTATGGTATACCTGTCGTATCTGTTGCAGTGTAACCTTCATGCGAGCCTTTGTGCTTTGTATTTGAGTTGGGTTGCTTTGCAGTTGTGTTGAATCAATAATTTTGACCTCTGTAGTCTCGATTTTCTGTCATAACTGGGTCTGCATTTTTGAAATTGTGTGGATTGTCTGGATCATATATGTTTGCTTGAGACTGTTCGTACTTGTACATTTATTTGTACATTGAGTTGAATCCAGCTTAAACGCTCGGGTTTGACCTTGTGCCAGCATTGTGAATTTATTTGAATTGCAATTGAGTTGAACCTGATTTTTAATGGGTTTGACCTTGTGCTGGTTTGTGAATTTTCATTGTGTACATCATCACTGTAGTGGCAAGGCAGTGCACGCAAGCGTGAACTGCAGCCACACGGTATCGATTTTATTGGTATTTCTTTTACTCTTGATGCGTTGATCTTTTGTGTAATGCATGTGTAGTGGCGAGGCAGTGCACGCGTGCGTGTGCTGCAGCCCTACTTGAATTGATGTTTTTAGGTAATGTTTCAATTACTTGAATTGTTTTGTTTAATTCAATATTATGGAATTTGCTGATTTGTTGTTAACGCTGTTATGCATTATATTTACCGTTATCCTTTTCTTTATTAAAGGATTGGATAGGTGAAATTATTGTGACTGTCGTATAATTGTTATTTAATTATTACGGCTTCTGTGCATTAATAACTGAGTTTGAATTAGACTGACCCGGGTATTATTTTCTTTTGAATGTAATACGCGGGTCAGACCGAGTTATTACAGGTCGTAGATATCTTGCTTTGGATTGCTGCTAGAGCTATGAAGTCTTTTCATATCTTTTGGAGTAGTCGTTGTCATTTTTATAGTAGTTGGTGTATTTGTATAGGAAGATATGTATTCATGTATATTATATACGATAATGTACTTGTATATGTAACTTCCATAGTCGACAGTTGTAGTTGTATCATATGTACTGTATCACGTGTATTGTAACTGACATCAGTTATTATATATATGAGACCTTTTGTTTTATCTGTGTTCCGCATTATATTATCTGTGTTATCATTATATTTATTGTCCCAAACTATTATGAACCATCGTAGTTTGTTTTATACTGGAATTGGGTATGTCGATGGGAGTAAATAAATAAGAGATGAAAAATAAAAATATATACCACTCCTATCGAGATAACCAATACTAGTGTAAGGCCTAACTACGGATGGTTGCTCCTATCCGGCCTTATTCTTCATAATAACAGACAGTATTTCCTTTAATACTCTTTGTTATTGTGAGCATAGAGGTGGGGCGTCACAGTCGGTATCAGAGCTTGAGGTTTATGGACATAATATAAAACATAACTTAGATGGAACACGTGTTACAACAATTTGTCGATGTTTTTAATTGAGCTTTGAGTCAAAAATAAAGTTTTTGAAATTATAACGAAATTTTTAAATATCTCTAATTAAAAATAAAAAGTGAAACTGTGTTTTGATGATTGGTTGATTCGTATTCTGTTTATCAGAGTGCGCAGCGGAAACAGTGAGATTGTCTTCACTGAGTACGGCTGATAACCTTTTTGATTTGAAAAATCAAAATATGAAATTGAAATAAATTTCATTTGTTGTTTACATAGCTGTGTTTAATTTGTTTTCTTTGAAAATTTTGAATCCAATTTGAGAATTCGAAGCAGTTGCAGTTATGTGATTTTGTTGAAATTTCTGCTGTTTTGAATTATCTTCATTGAAGATATATTTGAATGATTTCTTTGTTCATTTTGCGGTATACGTGCAAATTTAAGTTGCACGTTACTGCATTAATTTTAGGTAAAACCGATGTTTGGTTTTAAACGTATTTTGTTGCCGTTATTTTTATAACGGGATTTTTACACCAATGCTAAATTTTTGAAACATGGTGTTTTGTTGACATTTTTGATGAATGAAAATTCACTGGTATTATATTTTGATGCGAATTATTTTGATGAGATTTTGACGTTTAAAAATTACTGTCGCTTTGACTTCAATATCCGTCAAATTTTAAAGTGGATTTTCAAGCGGTTATCCCGCAATGCTGATTTTGTTGTCCGTTTTTACGGTATTTTGAAAAGTGCATTTTCCTTGTCGAAATTGTCACTAATGTTGCTGTTTTTATCACGGATTTGCAAATCGTTTTAAAAATAAAATTGTTTTTCAAAAATTTTATAGTTTACGTTTTCAAAAGAATGAGAAAGCGATTTAAACATTTCAGCAAAATCGAGGACTATGACCCCTTTCTTTTACCGATTCGCTTAATTCTGGACTTGTTCGGTTGAGAATGTAAATTATTACTTTTATAAAATAAATGAAATTGTTTTCAGAAGTTTTTCAGTTTGTGTTTTCAAAAGAATGAGGAAGCGATTTAAACGTTTCAGCAAAATCGAGGACTATGACCCCTTTCTTTTACTGATTCGCTTAATTCCGGACTTGTCCGTTTGAGAATGTGGAATGTTATTTTTGGAATACATAATTTTGCACTTTCAAGGAAACGATGAAGAGAATTAAACAATTTAGTAAAACTCGTGGTTATGGGACATGTGCGTTTGCTATTTTGGTTAATTCCTGACTCGTTAGTAGAATATTTGCTGTTTTGATGATTTTCGTGTGCTTTCGAGCCACTATGTTGGACCTCGGGTCAATACCAGTACCGGACCTTCGGGTCATTTGTTGGACCTCCGGGTCATTTGTTGGGCGCCAAAAATTATGTTGGGTACTTGGTAGGCTTCGGCCATATGTTGATGCACGTGCGGCGTAGCTAAAACTCGCCATTTGTTGAGATCGATCCACCTTTTATGTTGATTTTCTAGATTATCTTAATTGATTTCTAGATATTTGTTGTTTCCAATTATCTGCAGACAATTGGATATTTGTTGATATGAGTTCTGATTATCGTTTTTGATAATCGGATATTTGTGATTTCTGATTATCGTTTTTGATAAGCGAATATTTGTGATTTCTGATTGTCGTTTTTGATAATCGGATATTTGTGATTTCCGATTATCGTTTTTGATAATCGGATATTTGTGATTTCTGATTGTCGTTTTTGATAATCGGATATTTGTGATTTCTGATTGTCGTTTTTGATAATTGAATATTTGTGATTTCAGATTATCGTTTTTGATAATCGGATGTTTGTGATTTCTGATTTTCGTTTTTGATAATCGGATGTTTGTGATTTCTGATTTATCGTTTTTGATAATTGGATATTTGTTGTTTCTGATTATCACTTGTGATAATTAGATATTTGAGATTTAATTATCGTTTTTGATAATTAAATATTTGTTGAATTGAGATTTGATTATCATTTGTGATAATTAAATATTTGTGATTTAAGATTTGATTATCATCTGTGATAATTAAATATTTGTGATTTAAGATTTGATTATCGTTTTTGATAATTAAATATTTGTTGTTTCCGATTATCGTATTTGATAATTGGATATTTGTTGATTTGAGATTTCTAATTATCGTTTTTGGTAATTAGATATTTGCAATTTTGCGACTTGTATTTTTGTTTTCTAATTATCTTTGTTGATAATTAGATTTTGCTGTCTTCTAATTATCGTACCGATAATTAGATATTGCTGTTTTATGATTTCTGTATTCTGATTATCTATTTGATAATTAAATTTTATAGAGAATTTGTGAATTTCTTTTATGAAATTAAAAGATTTCTTTGGTGTTTGTGTTTTCGACCTTTATTTTTCTAGCTTAACCAGTTTATGTTAGAAAAATAATCGTTATAGACGACCTTAATTATGAAAATTGCGGGGACGCAATTTCTATAAGGAGGGGAGTCTGTAACAACCCGGGTTTTCGTATTGAATAATATCGTCGATAGACGATTAAATCTGGTTGCTAATTACTGTTGGGTTTTTTTTATCAGTTGTAAATCCTTTGAAAATTTGTTAAGTATTGTTTGAGCTTTGCAAATTTGTCTCGGCCCATTTGTTCTTGGTGCCGAATTATTTCGAGTTATACCCGTCCCCCCTTTCGTTTTTCATTTTATTCGTAACCCTAAACCTAAAAATCGAACGAAGAAAAATAATGGCGGCTCTCTTTACTCCCTCACTCAAAAAGCTAGGGCTTCACAAACTAATGGCTGCTCGTCCTCGTGTTTGTTCATCTTCAGGAAGTAGGGCTCGTTCAATTCGAAGGCGCCAACTTCTTGCCGTGGATCGATGGTGTCGCTCGCGGCTGCTCCTATTCGATTCGAATAAGGTGAGTGATACTTGTCACTCACATCTAATTCGAACTCCATGATTCTTCTGTTCCTTTTCTTTGTATAATTTTGTTTCTGTTTAACATGACTTTGGTCACTTGAGTTTTCGGCTGTTAAATTGTGGTTCGATATTGTTGATTTATCTGATGTTTTCTATTCACTCGGGTTTGCATACTTGATTGACTTTTGGCTCTGGATTGAAACTGCTACAAGTGAATTTATTTGACGATGTTGATTTCGTTTGTGGCCACCAGGATTTCGATTCCTGTAACATCGGTCACTTGATTTTGATTGAATGTTGAGATTTATCTCTGACCTTTTCCAATTCGTATATATTCTGTGATGCTTGCTTACTGATTTTCACAGCATCAATTTCCTTTGACTTCGGTATCCTTTGTTGTCCACGGCTTCGATTTTTGACTTGGTGATGAAGGTTGACTCGTTCATCATTGACTGTGACGATTTTTGGTTGATTTCGTATTCTCTGTCATTGTTCAAACTGCTACTTGACATTTTAAATGCAATTGCTTAATTTGTACTGTTCCGGCCTATTGTGCATTTGACATTGTTATTGAGTTTTGTTTCTGGTATTTCACCTTGGCCATGTTAGTCTCATCTGAGTGTTGCATATCGTAGCCTTGGTTCCTGTTGCACTTCACCTGTGACATTCTGTCCGGTCCTTGCATCTGGTCTTGATTCGTGTTTAAACTGATCGAGTCTGGTTCCTGCATTTGATCGAATGCTCGAGTCTTTGTCTTTCTGTAGTTGGTCTTGTTGCGGTTTGATTGTGTGATGTTGCATCACTTGATGTTGCCTCTGGTTGCTGTCTTGATTCATTCCTGTGTATCAGTGATGCTTATTTCTTTGACTTCACTTGCATTTGTGTTTTGACCATATTTAATTGCATTGTGTAGTTGACTTGAGTCACTGATTTTTTTTTGTCGAGACTTATTTTAGATGTCTTGACCGCATGCTGCCTTGACCTGTTGCACCATAACTACACAGGTGAATAAGCACTTTGCATTATTGAAATTCTTTACTTCCTAGCTGCATGCTTGGGTAATTGTTTTTGCAAACATTGAAATGTTCATTTTTGACTTGGTTGAGTTTGTAATTGTTGTCACTCTGATCAGGTCTGCATTTATGAAGTACTCACTGACCTGAGTCGTTGCATTGGTTATCCACCTGACTTTGGTTTTGTTTACTGATCCAGTTTCATTTGGACTTTGTTGTTTCACTAACTCACCTATAGTTGAGTTGAGATGTACTACGGCCTTTGGTCGTGAGTATGATAGTTGCACTATCCAGTTTACAGTGCATACATGTTTTATCTTTGTTCCTATCACTCCTTTGGTTTGTGATTTCATTGTGGCCTTGACTCTGCATACATTCACTGATGTTGTCATTGCACTCCTGTTCGTCATGTAATTCACTGAATTGGGTTTCGAACATGGTTGTTTCATTGTTTAGGCTGCTGCACATGTGATCTTTGTTGCATATATGTATCAGTTGCAAGGTTGGTTATGGTCCTTCCACTGTTGCATATAGGTGATTGTCCATCCATGTTGTAAGACCTGTAGCATGCTTTGTTCATGCATTTTGATGTTACTGTCCAGTTTCACTATGGTATACCTGTCGTATCTGTTGCAGTGTAACCTTCATGCGAGCCTTTGTGCTTTGTATTCGAGTTGAGTTGCTTTGCAGTTGTGTTGAATCGATAATTTTGACCTCTGTAGTCTCGATTTTCTGTCATAACTGGGTCTGCATTTTTGAAATTGTGTAGATTGTCTGGATCATATATGTTTGCTTGAGACTGTTTGTACTTGTACATTGATTTGTACATTAAGTTGAATCCAGCTTAAACGCTCGGGTTTGACCTTGTGCCAGCATTGCGAATTTATTTGAATTGCAATTGAGTTGAACCTGATTTTTCTTGGGTTTGACCTCGTGCTCGTTTGTGAATTTTCATTGTGTACATCATCACTGTAGTGGCAAGGCAGTGCACGCAAGCGTGAACTACAGCCACACGATATCGATTTTATTGGTATTTCTTTTACTCTTGATGCGTTGATCTTTTGTGTAATGCATGTGTAGTGGCGAGGCAGTGCACGCGTGCGTGTGCTGCAGCCCTACCAGAATTGATGTTTTAAGTAATGTTTCAATTACTTGAATTGTTTTGTTTAATTTAATATTATGGAATTTGCTGATTTGTTGTTAACGCTGTTATGCATTATATTTACCATTATCCTTTTCTTTATTAAAGGATTGAATAGGTGAAATTATTGTGATTGTCGTCTAATTGTTATTTAATTATTACGGCTTCTGTGCATTAATAACTGAGTTTGAATTAGACTGACCTGGGTATTATTTTCTTTTGAATGTAATACTCGGGTCAGACCGAGTTATTACAGGTTGTAGATATCTTGCTTTGGATTGCTGCTAGAGCTATGAAGTCTTTTCATATCTTTTGGAGTAGTCGTTGTCATTTTTATAGTAGTCAGTGTATTTGTATAGGAAGATATGTATTCATGTATATTATATACGATAATGTACTTGTATATGTAACTTCCATAGTCGACAGTTGCAGTTGTATCATATGTACTGTATCACGTGTATTGTAACTGACATCAGTTATTATATATATGAGACCTTTTGTTTTATCTGTGTTTTGCATTTATATTATCTGTGTTATCATTATATTTATTGTCCCAAACTATTATGAACCATCGTAGTTTGTTTTATACTGGAATTGGGTATGTCGATGGGAGTAAATAAATAAGAGATGAAAAATAAAAATATATACCACTCCTATCGAGATAACCAATACTAGTGTAAGGCCTAACTACGGATGGCCGCTCCTATCCAGCCTTATTCTTCATAATAACAGACAGTATTTCCTTTAATACTCTTTGTTATTGTGAGCATAGAGGTGGGGCGTCACAATTAATCTATTGCCAAAATTAACTATAGTATGTCGATTGATTGAACACTTTTGATCATTTGACTGATGGTCTATGGGTTGAGGAATTTAGACTTTCTTTGGGATTTTCAAATGAACTTAAGGATGTGACATTTTTCCCGTATGACGTCAGATCGACACACAATTTCGATTAGTGTTCATTATTTGCAAAGGACAATGATCCATGGAGTTTCGGTAAGTATTTGAGTACTTTGGTTACAGGGACCACTCTGACATGTATTCCAAAAGTGTAAAGTTTAACATAGATCGAGTGGGTTATTAGGGATGTTACATGATTTTAAGGTAAAAGTTGAGGATTTAGGGTGTGTTAGGATTTTATGGTAACTTTTGTACAGTTGTCAGGTGATTTTAGACGTGATGACTGAGGTATTGTGATAAAAGATTCCATATGATATTGTGCATATGGAGTAAGTCCATGTCCCTTAGCCTTGGTCTTGGTCTTAAATATTTATAGACCATTTGTGGCACGAGCAATTTTTGTGTCAGGGATGCACCTTAGGGCAGACCGAAACCGTTGATAGAAGACGTTCTTGTTGGATATAGGCTAGTACACAGTAGGTTAAATGGGAAAATTTCAAAAAGTATTTTCCATTTTGGATCTTATTGGGAGTATGAAGTCTAAATTTATTTAGATCTGATAAAACTAATTTTAAATAGAATCAATATTTTATTTAAGTTGTAAACAAAGTTTTATTCTATGTTATATGTGTATAAATTAAATAATATAACATGCATATCATATACACTTCTGTGTACTTGCACATTCAAGATACACAGTGTATATGATTAAATATGTCTGTATATAAGTGCTAAGATTTGCATCACAACAACCATATTTTCCCATCCATATACATATATGTTGTCTAATATATATAGTTTAGTATGATATGAAATCATGTTTATGAAACATAAATTTTGTATAAATATATATAACTTTATATAATAATAATATTTGTAAATTCAAATATAAACGATTTAAAATTTAAATTTAAATGAAAAATTCAAATTTAAAATTTCAGATCTAGATCTAGGTTTTAAACTTCTTATAATTTTAGATTTGAAACTATTTTAAATAAATCGTATTAATAAATATATATATGTTTTATATACATACAAAAATAAAATACATACATATATTATTGTTAAATGAAAATACGTACAATATATATATATATATATATATATATTACAATTAATTTTTGAAAACAAATATAAAATGATATAGATTATATATATATATGTATGTATGTATGTATGTATGTATGTATTTATGTGTGTGTATGTATATATGTATTCATGGCTAAATAATTTTTTTGCTTTTTGCTTATGGTTTTTAATTCATTTAATATAAATTTTTTAATAAAACAATTTTCATACAAAAATTATTTAAAATACATGCATACATACATATTAATTTTTAGGAAAAACTTAATTTTGCAATATTTAAAATTAGTATTATTAAACATATTATATATGTATTATAAAATGCATATTTACATATGTAATAGACTAAGTAATATGTCTTATTATAAATATATTTACGGGTGCGTATATATATACATATTTATATATACGGTTATTATTAGTAAATATATGGAAAAAAATTGTGTTTTTTTTCAATTTTGAAGCTATTACGTCTATAATATTAATTACCTTTCTATATGTAATTTTTATATGTTTACTTATGCATTATAAAACATTTTTAAAAAATATCCTTTTAAAATTATTATTTAATTCGAATTTTTTTAATATTTTTGTCTTATATGTACGAGCTATATAAATACATATATGAAAATTATATATATATATATATATACACACACACACACACACACATCTAATGTTGACAGCACAAACATATGTGGATTCATGATGCAATGCATACATTCTAATAGCAAAGGGATGATAAAATAAATAAATATATGTATATAATAATATAAATAAAGTTATTACCTTGACCATAGCCAATGTGAACATGTTGAAACGTTGAATCGATCGACTCCCTTTTGTATCCAAAACTTCCAAAGAGAGCTACTATCCTGAAAGCACTAACCATTAATGTCCTTTTTATTTAATCTTGTGTTTTAGTTACTTAAAACTATGTATGAGGGGGGAATAGGGCCTCTCAGAAATGCAAGAGGGCAAGGCAAAAACCAGAGGTGCAAAAAGTAGGGTTAAAGGCCTTTGAATAGTGGAGTGTTAGAGGATCTAAAAGTGGATCCGAATCCACTATTTTCTGTTGCTATTTCAAGACTTTAATCCAATCCAACCCCATTCTCCACCATTCACATTCAGCCATCCTTGCCCATATTTGACCTCTAAAATGCTTCAAGGTAGATCAAATAAATATGCATTTAAATCTAATTTAAATGTACATCGATATCATATATCGATACGTGTGTATACAATTTTTAGATACGCACTATTTTAATATTGATCAACAAAAACCAAATAAATTTTTTAATTAATATTTCATAAACATTAATAATTTAGTAAATTTATAATAATATAATTAATTAAATCAGGTGGCAATTGGAATATTCAACATTTCGATTGTGTTACTCTTAGCTGTAAACTCGGTTAGCGATTAATACCAAACAATTCGAATATTAATCTTCACACATCACCTTAGCTAGTGGTGTAACATTATGGCTAAATTTGTCACTTACATAGCCCTTGTAAAATCCAATTTTACTCATTTTGAGCGTTACTCGGTAGTAGTAATTATTTACCCTAATTCTCTTTGTCAAAACATATAACATTAGGACTTATGGAATTTGGCAGTGGTCAAAATTCCAACATCGTCCACATTCAACTTGTATAGTCCAAACAAAAAATCCTTGGTTCAATAGTAACAATTATTATTAACCGAACTGCTCTAGCTAGAGATTTTGACATTGAGTTCGCTTTAGTTGATTGTGATACTAACCTCATATAACCAAAAAGCTGAATTCTCTATTGAATGGTGTCTCATCTCCAATGCTTCCACTTGACCCAAATATAGTCATTCGATGGACGCTATACCATGATTTAACTATAATGAAAACATAGTTTCCACATTGAAGCTCGACATTATTCTTAGGTCGAGAGAATTATGTAGTATTGTCACATCGATATTTTCTATTTGACCCTAGTTATATTAACCAACAAAAAATTATCGAATGAGTCATTCCATAGTTATCCAATAACTAACAGTACATAACCCCTTTGGCACTCCCAACAAATATGAGTAATACATTTTCTAATATTTGGAGAGCATTACGTACTATAATCTGAATGGATGTATTGATATCCAATCTTGACACATCTTAACTATGAATATTTAAAATGATGCGTTTATTATATTGTAATAAATTGCTCATAGTTACAACTTCTTGCAATTACTATCACAAAATACACCATTTATGAATTTACTGTTCAACATACTCAAATTAAATAATTAATTAATTATACCATATTATAACAAGTATATAATAGAAAGAAAAAACATCTTTTTATTTTGAACGAGACTTTATACATAATTAATAGCTTATAATAAATGAAAGAATTACCCCTAGGGCATACCCCTAACTGTATGATCAATCTTCCACTTGCACTTTGACTAATTATGGAATCTCCATCCCATCCTCATGATCAATTTGATGAGAGCTAATCGAGCCAATCCCTTCCTGAATGAATATGCTACATTGTTTTAGTTATCTACCCTATCAATCAACTCTCTCCGGTGTTAATAAACTACCTTTATCATGTGGAACTATTCGCAGGATGTATCTCGACTTCCGGTGAGCTCTTGGCATTACATTATTATCATATAACAATAATGCATTATTCTCAATACATGGATCACCCTATCTCGGCCATAAATTCGTGCATATATATTTATACACTGCTTTTATTGTGGCGCTATTCAAAACAATGTACTTAGCCTTTTCGTTGAATCAGCCACAATGTTTCATTTGGAAAATTTTCAACTTAAATCTTCTTAATGTTTGAACATGAATTTAATGTTGACATATCATATTAAGTAGCACTTATGAAGTTCAAGTCTGAACACTCCTACATAAGGAGTTAGTTGTTTCTACAAATAATTCTCTGGTATATCGTAAATACTCGAGAACATTCTAAACTACCATTTTGTGATCTTAATTTCGACCTGAATTTGCTTCATGTTTAAATACATTAGCTAAATACGATATTGTACATAATACGTCATGTATGATAATTCATATTGCTAATGCATAAGGAATGCATCTTACATGATCCATATTAAACATTTTAATATGATGTCCGTGTATGTCATTTGGAACATTCCCAACATCCTTTATGCTAATTATAAAAGATATAACATAAAAATCAAATATTGAGTATTAAACAACCAACCTAGAACTGATTTCAATATAAGTACATCATTAATAATCAGCAGTATGCTGTTTACTTATAGTTTAGAAATATCTGCGTTACTTATAGACGCATGCTTCCTTTACATTTTGCCTGAAAATCAAACTATTTCATATTTCTATCAAGACACTTATTCAACTTTGATGCTTGTGAATGATACTTTCATATCTGTACTTGAATCATATTTAAAAATCTAAAAATTCAATATTGCTCCCACTTCCTTTGAGACACTTTGGTTGTTATGTGCAAACAATCAATTTTAAATCATTATTTATAATTTTATGTTCAACATATACGTACCAAAACACAAAGTCATACCAAGCGATAATTCGGTGAGTAAAATCTGAATTAACTTAAGCACATTAATTGATGGAATCTATTATGCTAATTTCAACAATTGAAATTCACGATGTTATTCTTATTAGTGTTGCTCAATATATTCCAACTACATTAGTTTTTATCTTAAAGACACATTTGCTCTCGACGGATCATATCCCTTCTGGTACAGCTATCAAACTCATATTTTCATAACGTACTTGGAATCCATTTGGATTTGTGCATCATACCATATTGCAGAGCTAATACTCCTAATGGTTTAATTGACAATTAAGGATTATCTATTTTTAACTCTGTTAAGCATAAAATGCAAATGGAGATAAAAAAGGCACGTCAGAAACTTTCCGCAGAGGCAAAGAGTAACAGAAGAAGTTATCTTTTGGTGACACTGAAAGGTTTGCATAACACCCGAGAAAAAGAAATGCACAGTAACTTCAAAGGAGGGGCTTTCGTAGGTGTAAAAAGGAAAATAGTTATAAGGCCACTTGACGTAATGAACAGATGAAAGGAAAGAAGAGCACCCTAAGCCGTTTAAATAAAAAGGAAGGAATGCAAGAAACAAGTTAGCCGCAAATCTAAACCCTTCAGAGCAAACGGAGGGATTCATCACTCGTCATTAAGAGAAAATGTCTTCCAAGAAAGGTAGAAAGAATAGGACCAGAATAGATAACATAGTTAATCATTTCGGAAGTATAATGAGCCTTCCTAACTGGTTGAAGTACGTGTCCAGTATCTTTCAACAGCATCGAAAGGTTAACATAAAGATAGCATTCATAATTCAACAAAAAGGCTACCTGCCGACAACATTGGGGAAAGGTGCAACTCTTGGCAATAATTACTCAAGGAAGCAACCTTTCGACAAGATCGAAAGGTTCATAGTGTCTTATAAGGAAGCAACCTTGCAGGAAGATGAAGAGCGTATGGATATATTAAGAAACACAAGGTCTTCTATAAAGCTCAACGACCCATGATGGTATGTGAAGAGTAAACCTTCCATTAAAATTGAAAGGTTCGCAACTGCATAGAAGAAGGAACCTTCCATCCTGACGAAAGCATAAGGCCGAAAAGGAGGCTGCCTACATCTATAAATAAGACCCTAAGGGTCCGGTCTCGGGATTCGATCTTCTTCTCATTTCATCTACTCAACAATCTCTACTGCCATCGCTCAACATATTGTAACCCTAATTTTGAAATCAATTTGGGGGCTATCCTTTTAAATCTTGTATCAGAATCCATTATAGATAAATAAAGAGAATTGTGGCTTGCGATCAACTCAGAATTTGGAGATAATCATGATCAGGCATTAATTTTACATTAGCGGCTGATCTCAGATGATTTATTTCTTATGTTCTTTGATTATTTCGAGAATATTATATGAAATTTTCAACAGAAAACTTCATAAGTTTCCTTCTTCTCAGTTTAAATATCGATCAAAAGAAGGGGGAACGAAACTTGTAGGACAATCTCGAATATAAGTTTTATGGCATATTGACTTAGCTCTTGTTATTGCCCTAAAATGTTTGAATCATGCATTCTTTTTGAAAGGTATTTATAAGTGGAGTGCCAACCTAGGAGGTCGAAAGTATCAAAAGAAGGGCAAATAAAGCAATCTCATCATCTGATGTCCTTGAAGTTTCTTAACCTTCTGACGGGTTTAATGGTTTACTAGACCTTTCGATCTTTTGGACGGTTTAATATAACCATTAAGATATGAGGATTAATTTCAGTTTCCTAGGGAAATATAATGAAATGACAAGGATGAAGATCATTTGATCTAAATGAGTTGACCGAAGGGTTTAAATGGTTTCCTAAACCTTCCGATCCATCAGAAGGTTTAATAAAACTATCGATCAGGTCATGTTGTGAGGTTCAAAGTGCAATGAAATCCTTCGATGGAGGTTAAGTGGGTTCTTGAGCTGCTAAGAAACCTTCCGGATTGCCGAAAGGTTTAGCTATATTATGGATCCCATCCAGTTGAAATGCTTAGATCATACTTAAACCTTTCGGTAAGGCCGAAAGTAAGATGATTTTTTCCCCAACTCTACATAACAGATAAACACTTGCTTAAAACCTTTCGGTATCGATCCCCTTCTGTTAGGGTTAGAATTGTGATAGCAAAACCTTCTGACTTAGTCATTTCACTCAAGTAATGAAAAATCCACTTAATCGAAAGGTTGAATTCATATGAAACAGTCCTATGAAATGCATCGGAGATGTTGACAAGAAATCTTGTTAACTTTTTTTGGTGCTAGAAGGACGGCTCGAACCTCCAACCTTGTGGTTAATATAACTAATTATGAAATCTAATTTTCTATAGGAAAATGAAATCAAAAAAACCTCTTACCATTATCAAAAGGAATGATTAGTTTACTTCTCTGGAGGAAAACATATCACCTCTTTCGATCTTGGAAATAGAGAGCAGGGGCAACCTTCCGCCCTACCTCAATCGACTCCACCTCTAGTTCAGGTTAATGTGACCCACAACTGGCTCCAACTCAAGATCTTCAACCAGAAGAACATGTAGCTAAAATCACATAACTAGAACACCAGATGGTAGAAATGAAAGATCTTTTGAATGAAGTGTTATCTCATTGATCGTCAATGAAAGCTACCATTGCAGGGGAAGAAGTTGAGTCTCTAAGAAGGAATATGAAAGCCAATGCAGATGCTGTCAAAGGTAAACCTCACATTTTTCCATCAAAACAAAAGGAGGGCCTTCCATCGAAGGCAAATTATCAGGGAAGAGTTCATGCGAAAGATAAAGATTGTTCCGCGAGTTCAACTTCAGACGGCTACAAACCTAATCAAAGAGACTACATAAAAAATGAAGCCTATCTTAAGGATGTGATGGAAAAGGCTGTGAAAGACTTGCTAAATGCTAAATGCAAAAGAACTAAAGACGAAAGAGCGAACAACAATGAAAGTGTTGCACCCTTCATTGATGAAATTATGTCAGCTCCAACACCATCTCATGTGAAGGTACATACCATGAAATATCATGGGACAACTGACCCGGGTGACCATTTGATGGCATTTGATAGCCAGATGGATTTATAACGCTTCCGGCGCTGTGAGGTGTCGATTTTTTCCCGTCACGTTACAAGGGTCCGTAGCTAAATGGTATGGACAATATCATGAGAATACGATATATTCTTGGATATATTCTTGGAAGCGGTTCTCATACAAATTCTCTGCTCAATTATGCATATGTAAAGATCCTTCTATTGATTATACCATGCTTGCTAACATCAGGCAAAATCATGGAGAGCCCTTAGGAGATTATCTAAAGAGATTCAATACAGAAGCATTGAAGGCCAAAGGCATAAATGACAGAGATAAACTCATCGCTGTCCACTCAGGACCCATGGTTAATTTTCCTTTTTGGAAAGAGTTGTTCATTTATAGATGTCGGGATCTTCAAGATTTACATTTCCAAGATGACAAGTTCATCCGAATGGACGAATTATATTACACGAAAATGAAATTTGGTCATAAGAAGGACATCGGTAGATTTGGCCCGGAGAGAATTTCGAAGAAGCTAGGTGGGAGGATACCAATACTAACACGGTGGCGTCAAAATGACTAATCTCCTACATCTATGCGATGAGCCAGGATAAAGTCAACTTCCCCACTTCGTTTAAGGCCGAAAATTATCCTAAGCAGAAAAAGGGAGACAAATATTATGCCTACCACAAAGCTACTGGCCACAGAACCAATGAGTGTAATGTTCTGGCTGGGATAATGTAGAAGTTGATTCGAGAGGGGAAGTTGAAGGAATTCGTAAAGAACTCGCATCAAACTCTCCCAACAAACACTGACGCAAGGAAGCCTGCTGGAAATGCCGTAAATGTGAACGAGGAAGATGACTCGCTAAGCTTAAGTCCACCCCAGAACAGCATTGATGTCATATATGGAGGACCACAGCCAGTTGGTAGAAGTTAAAGTAACCGAAGAAAATACATTCGAGAAGCTAAAAAGGGTGTATTCTCTATATAGGAAGAGTCGCTGTTTAAAAGTCCGAAACACAACATCAATATGCATACATTGGTGATTAACCCACAGGAGCTAAGGAGGGGGATCCATCATCCCCACAATGACCCTTTAATGATTACAACCTAAATAGGATCTTCGGTGGTCACAAAAATCCTGGTTGACACGGGAAGCACTGTGAATGTGATATTCAGCCATGCATTTGATCAAATGGGGATTTCCAAAGATAGACTTGAACCTAGTCCCGAGCCAATCTTTGGGTTCAACAATAAGGAGACAACTCTGCTTGGATAGGTGAAGCTTTTTATCCAACTGGGACTTCCCCCATGTTCCCAAGTCTTTGAAACGACCTTTGTCATCATAAATCAACCATCATTCAACTACGCCTTCTTTGGACGGTCGGCGCTAGATGAGGTGGATGCATTTGTCTTACCAAAATATCTAATACTTAAATTCCTCACTAAAAGCGGCCGGAGAACTATCTGGGGCGAACAATTCGCATCTCGAAAAATGCACTTTGCAACCCTAGAACAATACAACAGGGAATTTACTTGTTACTTTGATTCTTCTATTACTCTAAGCATTCGGAAGATGGGTTTCTACATCCATCATTCGAAGCAAAGAATAAATATGATAAAACTAATAAACATATTAATGCAAGGTGTTTTGCAGTTTATGGAAAAAGAAAGAAGGCATATTCCAACTCAATCGAAGAAAGTGAAATCATTACAGAATTAGATTATCGAGGAGAAGTGGAAAGAGTTAAGCCAGTCGAAGAAACTGAGGTTCTACTAGATTCTACCGATTCCACCAAAATAGTCAGAGTGGAAAAAGGTCTTGAGGAACATCTAAAGTCAAGATTGACAAGATTCTTAAAAGACAATAAGGACGTTTTGCTTGGACCCACTCTGACATGGTTGGAATTAGTCCCACAGTCATGATTCATGCCCTGAATATCAATCCATACATTTCCACGGTTTGGCAAAAGAAAAGGCAATTTGATAAGGTTAGGACCGATGCCCTGAAGGAAGAAGTCAAGAAGTTGCAACAAAACGGGTTTATCCAGGAAGTCCGATAGCCCATAAGGTTGGCAAATCCAATTTCGGTAAAAAAATCCAACGAAAATTGGCGGACTTGTATAGACTATACAGATTTGAATAAAGCTTGTCCAAAAGATTGTTACTCATTGCCAAGGATAGACCAGTTGGTCGACTCTACCAGTGGACATAAGCTGCTTTCCCTAATGGATGCATATTCCGGGTATAATCAAATTCCTATGTTTAAACTCGAAGGGGAACATACTAGCTTCATTACAGATGAAGGAACCTATTGTTATAAGGTAACGCCATTCGAGTTGAAGAATGCAGGAGCAATTTATAAATGGTTGGTTAACCGAATGTTCAAAGAACAAATTGGGAGGAATATGGAAGTTTATATTGATGACATGTTGGTGAAATCTCAAGAGGCAGAAGATCATCTTGAAGATTTGAATGAAATGTTTAAAGTGCTCCGCAAGTATCAAATGAAGCTCAACCCCCAAAAATGCAACTTTGGAGTCCATTCCGGAAAATTTCTTGGATATATCATGAGTGCACAAGGGATTGAGGCTAGCCCAGAACAGATTGAGGCCATTAAGAATATGGCAGAATCGAGGACAAATAATGACGTTATGAGTTTGAATGGCAAAGTGGAGGCACTAAGCATGTTCATGTCAAAAGCCATTGATAAGTGCATACCGTTCTTTCAGGTGATCAAGAAGATGAATTTAGAATGGAACGAAGATTGTAAAAAGGCATTTCAAGAGCTAAAGCTTCACTTGGAAAAGCCACCAATCTTATCTAGCCTCGAAGAGGGGGAAGATCTATTCTTATATATGGCAATTTTTGAACATGCGGTGAGCTCGGTATTGATTAGAAATAGCGGGGGATTGCAACTACCATTTTACTAGGTAAGCAGAAGGTTAAAGGATGCTAAGATTCGATACCCAGACATTGAAAAGCTAGCATAATATTTAATTCTGATAGCTTGAAAACTAAGGCCCTATTTTCAAGTACATCCAGTAAAATTGTTGACCAACTTCTCATTGAAGCAAGAATTTGGCAAGCCCGAAACTTCTGGAAGGTTAATTAAGTAGGGAATTGAACTAAGTCAGTACGATATAGCATATCAGCCTAGAACAGCTATAAAAGATCAAGCATTAGCCAATTTCATCAATGAATGTACAGGGTTCATTTCAGAGCAATCCGAAAAGGAAAAAGGTACAAAACCAAAGTGGCAACTATTTGTGGATGGTGCATCAAATGAGCAAGGAGCGGGGCCATGATATGTGATAATTACCCCAGATGGGCACAAGTTACACTATGCTATGAAGTTGGGTTTCTCAGCAACTAACAATGTAGCAGAGTATGAATCTATGGTTGCTGGATTAATCCTTGCTTTGCAACTTAAAATCCCGGGAATCTAAGTATTCAACGATTCTCAATTAATGGTTAACCAGATCAAGCAGGTATATCAAACCAAGGATCCTATACTTAGCCAGTATATGAAGAAAGTTTTGAAGATGCTCAAACTATTTGAAGATTTCTCCGTACATCAAATACCAAGAAGAGAAAACTCTCAGGTGGATTCACTGGCTAAGTTAGCAAGCTCAAGAGGAACTCTTGAAACTCGAATTGTACCAGTAGGATTTCAGGCCAATCCCAGCATTGAGGAAAACAAGACAAGAGAAAGTTGTGGAAATACTAGTATTAATTCGATCACAGGCATTAGTATTAGAATCGAAAGAGATGGACCAAGAAATACCGAATCAAGAATCTGTAGCTCCAAATAGCAGAATAAAGTTATGAAAACACTTGGGTGGCACCAATCGTAGATTATATAGTCAATGGAAATTGCCTAGATAAAGTAGATGCACGGAGGCAAAAACAGCAAATTTAGAGCGTTACCGTTATGGATGGAACTCTTTAGAAGAAAGGTATGCCCTTCCCTGTTTGCAGTGTGTGAAACCTGAAAACGGATTGAAAATAATATGGGAAGCACACGAAGAATTTTGTGGGGATCATTCTAATGGTATAGAACTAGACAAGAAGATAATGAGGCAAGAGTTTTACTGCCACATCTAACTAGACTTGCTATGGAGTATGTTAAAAGGTGTGAGAAATTTCAGTGTTATTCCAAAATACCACGTCTTCTGCCAAGTCAACTAACCCCTATTACTCCATGGCCATTTAACGTTTAGGGTATTGAATTAATTAGACCGCTTCCAATCTCCAAAGAAGGAGCAAAATATGCTGTGGTGGCAATAGATTATTTCATGAAATGGGTTGAAGCAGAAACACTCCTGAAGATTACCTTAGGGAAAGTGCTGAGATTTGTCATCAAAAACATTGTCACAAGATTTGGGATACCATACAAGATAATATCCGACAATGGGACTCAATTTGAGAGTAAAGAGTTTTCACAGTTTTGCCACAAGAATGGGATAATAAAAAGCTTCTCCTCGGTCGCTCACCTGAAGGCCAATGGAGCCGTCGAAGCAGCTAACACAACAATCAAAACCATCTTGAAAAAGAGGCTAAACAAGGTAAAAGGAAATTGGGTAGAAGAGTTGCCCTTAGTTTTGTGGGCTTATAGAACTTCAACTAGAACTGCAACAGGTCATACTCCATACTCTTTAACATATGGATGTGAAACAATGCTACCTGTAGAGATCGAGGTACCTTCTCATAGAAGAATTGCCTACGCCTTTAATCCAAACCGTGAATTG
Source organism: Allium cepa (assembly GCA_030765085.1). NCBI lineage: Eukaryota > Viridiplantae > Streptophyta > Magnoliopsida > Asparagales > Amaryllidaceae > Allium > Allium cepa. The sequence continues at coordinate 946,917,406 of CM060934.1, read as the reverse complement.
AGAAAGGGATCACTCAACCTGATTCATGGATAAAGAGATGAATCAGCCTTGAGAAGGACTGAATATCAACGGAGGATATCAAGATATTACAACTCAAAGGTAAAAGTCAGGTCGTTCAAACAAGGGGATTTAGTACTTCGAAGGGTAATGGCCAATACTAAAAGCCCATCAAATGGACCACTGGGACCTAATTGGGAAGGTATGTTGGTAATCTTCAAAGAAATTCCTTCAGGAGCCTACAGCTATGCTACCCTAATGGGAATATAGTGTCAAGAACCTGGAACGCGGAACATTTGAGATTATATTTTCCAACTATGAATGAATAATGCATTTCCAAGAACACCTCTACTACGATCTAGTAAAGAAAATCTACATGGTCGGGAGTGAAATTCTCTGTAAAAACATGGACTACCTAAGATGGTAGGCTACCACTAATGGTAGAAAGCCCTTGGTCGCGCCAAGAAGGCCAGGTCAAGGCACCTTTTGGAGGGAGGGCGTAAGTCTTTATCCGAGCCAAAATTAGAAATGCCAGGTTAAAGCAGCACAAGCCCTTACCCGCATCACGCTATGGCCAGGATAAGGCACCTCCTAGAAGGAGGATGGGTAATCCCTTGGTCTCACCACGCTATGGCCTGGCCAAGGTTCCGAACAAGCCCCTAACCATGTCACGCTATGACTAGGCTAAGGCGCCTCCTGGAGGGAGGTCGGGTAAGTTCTAGGGCCCTGCTTTAGAAAAACCTAGCCGAGCGCACCGAAAACCCGGATGAAATGTCTGGCAGACTAAGAAAAATTCATGCTTGAAATAGGCACTGTCAGAAATTGGCATTGCTTGAAATAGCAACCACCAAAAAAGTCGATACTATCAGATATGTAAAACAGCCTGAAATAGGCTCTGTTAAAATAAGCACAAAATCGGACAAAAGAGTCCCTGCCTGAAATAGGCCAGAACAAATGATAAATGGACAAAAAAACTCGGGCCCTAGAAAGCAATAGCATGCAAAGCACAAACACAGCCGAAGGATGGCATATTCAATAGGAAAATCAGAGGGACGCCATGACTTCTTTTTACGAACATTTGCTAGACGGGAAGGGCTCCTATTGCAAGAGATAATATCCCAATCTTCTATTACTTGATACTGGAAAGGGTATTCTGGTCTTCAATTATTAATTACCAGCAATGGTATTCTGGTCTTCAATCAATTATTATCAGCAATGGTATTCTGGTCTTCAATTATCAATCGCCAGCAATGGCATTCTTGTCTTCAATTATTAGTTACCAGTAATGGTATTCTGGTCTTCTATTATTAATTACCAAAATTGGTATTTTGGTCATCTATTATTAATTCCCAAAATTGGTATTCTGGGCTTCTATCATTAACTATTGGAAAAGATCTTCTGGCCTTCCCTTATCAATTATCGGAAATGACATTCTGGAATTACTGTTAGAAGTTGTCAGAAAATGGTGTCCCAAAAGTGGCATCCTTGACATCAAGGTCTCCTGTTATCAACGTTAAATCGGGTCTTCTGGTCTTCGGTTACTTATTATCAACCAGAAGAATGTAGGGATAGTTCTGTGACCTTAGAATAATTGTCCTAAAGAACAAAAACCTTCTTTATACAAAGGGGAGGGGGATAAATCTTAACCATAAAATGCAAATGGAGATAATGAAGGCACGTCAAAAACCTTCCGCATAGGTAAAGAGTAACAGAAGAAGTTACCTTTCGGTGACACCGAAAGGTTTGCATAACAACCGAGAAAATGAAGTGCATGGTAACTTTAGAGGAGGGGCTTTCGTAGATATAAAAAGAAAAATAGTTATAAGGCTGCTTGACGTAATGAACAGATGAAAGGAAAGAAGAGAGCCCCAAGCCTTTTAATAAAAAGGAAGGAAAGCAAGAAACAAGTTTGCCAGAAATCTAAACCCTTCGGAGAAGATGAAGGGATTCATCACTCATCATTCAAATCAAATGTCTTCCAAGAAAGGTAGAAAGAATAGGGCTAGCATAGATAACACGGTTGATAACCATTTCGGAAGCATAATGAGCCTTCCTAACCGGTTGAAGTATGTGTCCAGTATCTCTCAACAGTATCGAAAGGTTTACATAAAGATAGCATTCATAATTCAACAAAAAGGCCACTTGCCGATAGCATTGGGGAAAGGCGTGGCTCTGAGCAATAGTTACACAAGGAAGCAACCATTCGACAAGATCGGAAGGTTCATAGTGCCTCATAAGGAACCAACCTTGCAGGAAGATGAAGAGCATATAGATAGATTAAGAAACATAAGACCTTCTATAACGCTCAGCGGCCCATGATGGAGTGTGAAGAGTAAACCTTTAGTTAAAACCAAAAGGTTCGCAACTGCATAGAAGAAGGAACCTTCCATCTTGACGAAAGCATAGGGCCGAAAGGGGGGGCCGCTTACATCTACAAATAAGACCCTAGGGGTCCGATCTCGAGATCCGATCTTGTTCTCATTTCATACTCAATAATCTCTACTGCCACTGCTCAACACATCGTAACCCTATTTTTGAAATCAAATTGGGGGCTATCTTCTTAAATTTTGTATCAGATTCCATTATGGAGAAATAAAGAGAATTGTGGCTTGCGATCAACTCGGAATTTGGGGATAATCATGATCGGGCATTAATTTTACATTAACGGCTGATCGCAGATGATTTATTTCTCATGTTCTTTGTTTATTTCGAGAATATGCTATGAAATTTTCAACAGACAACCTCATAAATTTCCTACTTCTTAATTAGAATATCAATCAAAAGAAGGGGGAACAAAACTTTTGGGACAGTCCTCAATATAAGTTTCATGGCATATTGACTCAGCTCTTCTTATTGCCCTAAAATGTTTGAATCATACATTCTTTTCGAAAGGTTTTTATAAGTAGAGTGCCAACCTAAGAGGCCGAAAGTATCATAAGAAGGGCAAATAAAGCAGTCTATTCATCTGATGTCTCCAAATGGTTTCATAACCTTCTGAAGGGTTTAATGGTTTACTAAACCTTCCGATCTTTTGAAAGGTTTAATATAACCATTAAGATATGAGGATTACTTTCAGTTTCCTAGGGAAATATAATGAAATGACAAGGATGAAGACCATTTGATCTAAATGAGTTGACCGAAGGGTTTAAATGGTTTCTTAAACCATCCGATCCATCTTAATAAAACTATCGATCTGGTCACGTCGGGAGGTTCAAAGTGCACTGAAATTCTTCGATGGGGACTAAGTGACTTCTTGAGCTTCTAAGAAACCTTTCGGATTACCGAAACGATTAGCAATATTATGGATCCGTTCAGTTGAAATGCTTAGATCATACTTAAACCTTTCGGTAAGGCCAAAAGCTAGACGATTCTTTCCCCAGACTCTATATAAGAGATAACACTTGCTTAAAACCTTCCAGTATCGATCCCCTCCTGTTAGGGTTAGAATTGTGATCGCAAAACCTTCTGACTTAGTCATTTCACTCAAGTAATGAAAAATCTACACAATCGAAAGATTGAATTCATATGAAACGGTACTATGAATGCATCAGGGATGTTGACAAACTTATAGTTTCTTTTAAATTGTGAGAATACTTATTAGACACTCTAATGCATTGTATTTGTTTAGGTTTGATTAACTTCATTTCATTCCATGTAACTAGTTTCATCTTTAGAATCCAAATCCGATTTACTACTATTAATTTCTAAAAGAAATTCCTTCGCTACGAAGTTGGAATTTCTTGAAACAAGGATCGTTTCTCAGCATAAACAGTGAATCATATCCCCCCTCATTTTCAAAAGAAAACATGTTTCAAACATGTTATGGTACTTATTTGTACCTATGTCTGCAAACGAGGCGACATATACATTGTTTTTCTGAAGTATATACACACATACGTATACTTTAGCTAATACATATAAGAATACATACATACATACATACATATACCAATAAATTTACAAATGTGTATACATATATTAAAGAGTCCATAATGTTTTCAATAACTTTTAGTCGATGAAAAGTCGAAAAATGAATTCCGGTCACATTTTCGATTTCCTTCGAACCAAATATTTTTGTAAATAAATTTTAAAAGTTATATCATCAACGTTACTTATCATTTAAAAGAGTTTTATTTTAATTATAAAACCTATTATTTAAATATTTAAAATTAATTAAATATTTGCAAATCAAAGCGGTGAAATTCCAGCTCGTTACAAATAAGTGCTATATGGCATGCTCCCACCATTTCCACCATTACTATAATATCGTACAAAATACGAAGCTCCATTCGACCACTTAAATAGGTTATTTATTCTATCTACTATAAACAGTTTGCAGTTGAAAGTTTTTGTATCAAATATTTTAAACTTAAAGAAATAAATCTTATAGAAAACAATTTTCTATATGAAAATACATTTTGGAATAGAAATTATATTTCTCATTCTAATGTTAAGTATCTATTATTATTTTATAATTCTTGTTTCTGATATTTCTTTATGAAGCAGAAGTGACCATTCTCTCTCTTCATCCCTACCGTGCCTTAAGTTACATCCACCCTTTATATGTGTTTTCCTTTCTAAATTGTCAATTCATTTAAAGGAAACCCTTACTACACTATCATATCTCTACAAAAATGCATTCAGTTATCCTTAACATTTAAGGATATCAAATAAGTTGTGTTTTACATAAACTGATCAAACTGGCTTTTCAGTGATCAAATTCTTATATCCATCTTGTAGCTTTTGGTTTAGTGTTACATTTAACACAACAATATCATGATTGTAATCAATCGCATTGAATGCATGATCTCACACTATGATTTATTTTCTTATTTCGAATGAACTAATTTCATCGAAGTTTCTACATTACGACTTATGATCGTTCATCATAAAACATTTATATGTGATTAGATGTGGATCAAATATTCATATTCGAACTCATAAAGGACAATACACAGCTTTGGGTAATTAAGCATGTAAGTGACCAATTTACGAATGTTTAAGTAGTTGTATAATTAGGCGCTTGCATAAGGCTTGAATCAACACCACGCATGATTTATTGGTAATATTATTTACATTTCTGTTTTTCAATTTTAGTTTAATTTTTATGTATATCTTAATTGATAAATATTTTATCAATTTTATTAGTTGCATAAATTATCAATGCAGATTATTTTAACTTTACATATAGTAGATGTTCTTACAATATAAGAGAGAATATATGTTACCATTTCATTTTTCTGATAAGGCTCCAATTAGATTTTCATGTTTCTCAAACCCTAAGATGAAACAAAGAAATCTCTTGAATTCTCTAATTGGTGTTAGGACTCACATGCCTTGGGGTTCAGACCTTGAGTTTACACAATAAATCATTGGCCACAAGCGATGGATGCACTTTATCATTTGCATCATGTATAACTCCTATCTCATTGTCTTTGTCCTAGTCCCATTTCGACCTTAAGTTTTCTTAACAATTGAAAAAAATTATTCACTCGTACTACCATTTCATGACGGACGAAGCATATTATATATACCTTGAGTTTTCTTAATAAATACATATGGTTATCTTATCTCGTCTAGTCAATATATTAATAATACTACACATAACATCCCTAACTTGAGTTTGCTCAACAACCAAAGAGTACACAAATAATTTTTTAATATGTAAATGGTAGAGGACAACACTTATATTATAATTTTTAATATATTTAATTGAGTAATATCGACTTATAAAATAATGAATTTCCCGTGAAATACCCTCATGATCCAAGTGTCGGATACATCTGAAATCATGGTATACGTACTTTATATATGTATTTAATTATTAAGTTTAATTGGGTTTCTTATTATTCCACATTTAATAATACATTTGTATTACATAGGTTTAATTAGTATATAACTTTTATAATTTAATTATCTTATATAATAGTCTTATGTATAATATTATACTAATATTATTAATTAAATCTTCTTTAATTAATTTAATATTGTTCAATTAAATATTTTTATATTGAGTATGTATACTGTAACATCTATAGTTATACACATATGTGTGTGTGTAGTTTATTATTTATTAGTTAATTTTTAATTAATATATCTAATTAAAACAATTTTAATTAATTATAGTTAATTTTGAAAAACTATATATAAACATTACCTTAAGCATTTTAAGATAATGTCACATATATCAATATACATGTTTTTAATTTAATTAATTAACAATTTGTTAATCCGACTTTTGGCAAGGCCGGACTTAACCTGATAAATTTTGTAATCATCAAGATAGGACGCTCGAAGACGTGATTATTTGGATTGGAGGTCGGTTATATTTAAAGCTATGACGATGGTAGGATGGATTTGGATGGATGACACTCCAAAAATGGCTAGGTATGAAACTAAAACTTCCCTAAGGGAATCGGTACCTATCCCTGGGTTTTTTCTCGAATGGGTTGAGATCGATATGGAATGACAAGGAAGTACACATAAGGCAACATTTCAAATTTCAAGTCATTTGGAGTCTGTATGCTCAAGTTATTGGCAAATTTATTCACCTATAAAAAGGGATTGGTATAGGAGGGATCGGTATAGGAGAGATTGGTAAAAGAGGGATCGACATAGGAGGGATTGGTAAAGAAGGTATAGGTATAAAAGGGATCAGCTAAACACAATTTTTCAGTGATGATCGGTCAATAACTAAAAATCTACACATGCTATCAACATGAAACTTGGAGTACAAACTTACTACAACATATAGAACACCCCTATGGATCTCATTCCAATTGCGGGATGTTGGAGGGATCGGCGTAACTTCTTTTGGAAAGATCGTCACAAATAAGAATTCAAGCAACACTACTTTAGGGAAATTACAATATCTCACAAACTGTATGTCAGAATTGCACGAAATTTGGGGACCAAGTAGCTAACAACATGGGGTACCCCTCATAAGGATCGCAGCCCATTTAGACACACAAATAGGGATCGGTACCAATCTGTGACATCCCGGAATTTTGACCCTGTTATTATAATAAGTTTTTAATCAAATTTTAAATAAAATATAAGATTTTCATTTATAAATAAATAAGATTTTGGATATTATTAGTTGTATATGTGTTGTACAGGAATTTATAATTTCAAAATGTAAAATAGACTCTTTTAACAATATTCAAAATTAAATCTGTTTTATTCAATTAAATTAAAAGTTATGTATGAATGACATTTAATATCAGAGATATGAATGCAGTTAATAATAATAACAAGTACAATAACAAAAATATATTCATATTAAATATAAATACATTAATGCAAATATAAGTTACAAATCAAATATTTGGAATATTTAACTTTAAATAAAAATAAGATTTAAGAAGTGTTTCTAACAATAGCTTTTATAATTGAAATAAAATAAGCTTATAAATATTTAATATAAGTATAACATAAAATATGGTTATAAACATAATTATACATAAACATAAGTGCAAAACTTTGACATGAATATAAGATATAAATAAAAGTGTTAACTATGTAAAGACAAACATACATAATCAGTCAAAACCAATGTATAAATGTGTGTTTGAGTTAAAAGATAATAAAACGAAAAAACCACTGTATAAATGTTCACCGGACAAATGCAAAGATCAGTATATATCAATAAGCAAAACTTGTCAGCAAACATTTTATTTCTATGTTAACATAAGAGAGCAAGAATACACATCAAATAAAACATATTAGTACAAACACAAATCTGCAAATATCTTTATATATATTGAAATGCCAGCAAATACTAATTAGTGTATACAAATACAAAGACATGAACATTTAATTAGCCACCTTTATATCTGGAAAAATATCTTCCAGCCAAAATACTCAAATCATCTCAGGTTTTAGTACATAAAAAAATATATAATAAAGCAAGATATTATGCCAAGTTAAAGCTTGTTCCAGAAGACAGCTTGTTCAAAGCCATATATAGATATGTTTATCATTCCATTTAGTTCATTCCATAACTTAAACAAAATCTGAAAAGCAAAAGGTAGTATAAACAAAACTTCATATTCTCAAGCTCAAGCAAAATTCAGAAAGCAAAAGAAGTTTACTGGAATTCAAAACTTCAAACTGCGGTCTTCTTTTTCCATCAACAAACATCCTCTCTGTTTCAACAATAGAGTGGTGAGTAAACTTATTCAAAATATAACTTTAAATAAGTGATTCATGATAAATTGATATGCTGATGCTTAATGTTCTGGAATGCTTTACTATTTACTGTAAGTCCTGCATATTATGTTCTTACAGGTTTTAAATTTTTGCTGAGGCAAAGAAAAACAGAGAATACATCCTACTTTTTATATAAAATCATTTCCTTTAATTAGTAACTCAACTATATAAATTTGTTTCGGTTTAGGATTAAGATTTGGATATATTTTTTTAGTAAGCTGTGAGATATAAGAACTGTAAACACATATTTACAGTAAAAATAAAATAAAGATCAAAATTCGAATATCTCGAATTGTAAACTTGAACTTATAATTTGAAACAACATAAAAAACTATGATTTTTAAGACAAAATTAAAATTTTTGGACAACTATGCATAGAGCAGTTAGTCAGTGAACCAAAATTGCTTTTATATGAATATCCGATGATTCATTCAATAATTGTTGATGAAATTTGACATGAAGCTAGAGTGATGTTGTGAGATCACCAGAAAATTGTTAAAAAAATTTCGAATGCAAGATTTTTGAGGAAAGATCAAAAGTAGGGTTTATGGGTTCTGTATTTTTTCGTTTGGTTAATTGATGCTTGCGTCGCCATGGCACAACCGAGTGCCGTGAGAGTTGGGAGGGTGCTCGAGAGTGTTGTCGGCAAGGCACGGCCGAAGCCACGTCGTCTCAGGTGATCGCGAAAGTGAGGACGAGGTGTTTTTGTCTATCGTGGTCGTGTTGCAGTTCAAATTTTTAGGCATATTTAGATTTCGAGGATGACGTGTATCTCTAGGTTGCGATTTCGTGTGAGGGGATGCCATGGGGTTTGTTGATGGAGTCGAGTGGCGTTGGCGCGGTGGTGAACCGCCGTGCACGTGCACGGTGGCGGGGAAGTGCCGCTGTGTGTGTCAAGTCGAGTAAAACTCGAGTTTGATTGTTTGTTGCTTCGGGTTAGTTACTGGGTCGAGTTTTGAGTAGGCGCGTGGGTATCAATAGGATTCAACAGTTTAAAAACTTAAGCTTTAAAAAAAAAGAAAAAAAAAGAGAAAGAACAGGGGAAGAAGAAGAGAGGCAGGGAGTGACGCGAGGAAAGTTCAGGGTTATCTCGAGTTCCACCCGAGTATATCGCGTCGTTATCTTCGGTTTTAAAATTCCAGGAATTTGCTAATTTTAATATTAGTTGAAAAGATATATAAGTTAAGTATTAATCAAGTTAATAGTGTTTTAAGCCAAGATGAACTGTAAGCTTTACTAATAAAAAGATGAGTAATTTATTTAAAATCAAAGTTAAATATGCATGTAATAAACTTTATAATTGTAATTTAAGAGTAGTTCAAAGTATAATCAAATTTGTAATTAAAGATTTCAATAATCTTGTGTAATCTTATTTGTAATTAAGCATTTTATTAATCATTGGAAGTTAATAATTTAACAAATCGTAGTTAACTGATTAAATAATTAATTAAGGATTAAAACGATTAAGTTAATTAATAATTAATGATTAATTAAGCAATTAGTAATAATTAATTGTGTAATTGAGTTTTATAAATCGATAATTAAGGTTATTGATTAATAAGTAATTAATTAATTAAGTGAATAGTTAATAAGTAATTAATGAATTGAAGTAAGTTAATTAATTAGTAATTGATTAAGTAAGAATAAAATATAGTTTACTCTTAAGTATGCAATTAAGTTTAAAATAAATCAAACTAAATGTTGATATGAATCGATGATTCTATTTGATTGATTCTGATATGTATTTATATCCTGTGATGTTCTGTGATATTCTGGATATATCTGTGATGACTATGTATGATTTATCTGTGTTAAATTGCTATATGAATTCAATTGTTGAATTTAAACTGTATAAGTTAATTAGACAACTTGGCCTTTAAAATGGTGTTTGGATTTCGATGAGACCGGGATCGGGTATCGATTTGATATTCCGAAAACCACATCGATCCAAATTAAACGTTAGGTCGTGTAATCTCAAGTGAAGATCGAGATGGTGTTTTCATAATGCAAGGGTTATCGTCGTTAACTCTGAGGGTGATTCCAAAATGAGTGTAACGAGATAATGCCTTCGGTTTCGTTCGAACCCAGAACGAACTTGTATGGATTGAATGCTTTCAGCACATCGTCAGGCGGACGATGAGCATTCTAAGAGATATGTTCTATAAAGGTAAACGCAGCCTCAAGCCTCATCAACCGGGAATGGCTAAAACAGGGGATGTGCAGCAAGGTTAGGTGGGTCATCCCCAAGCAGGACGAGGTATACCCCTGTCTAGATGTCCCTTTTATTCGGCTGTGTGGACGGTTGGTCTGCAGCCAACTGCGGGGTTATCTTGTTCAGGACTGTTCGGTAAGGAATGGTTCCGGCCTTGTGTTGCAGGGGAGTTAGGGTGGCTCCTCGGTACGATGATCTAGGCCACGTACTGTGATGGGCGGTACCCCAGTAGCCCTGCCATTGTATGAGATCCAATTTCCAATAAGCGCCGTACGTTTTGATTGTGCCCAACTATGTTGGATTGTGAGATGTAAGCATTTTAGATATTTCTGTATTTTACTTGAAAACCCTAGACACTATTATAATATCACAGAATTTTCTATAAAATGTTTTGGTTAGCGTAAGGTAAAAACTTACCAGTATTTATGTGTGGGAAGTCTTACGTGATACCTTTATTTCAAATGATTTTCAAAGTTAAACAACTTTAACCCGTTTACTCATACCAGACCCATGTCTGACCCAGAGTTTATATTTTGTTTTTCATAAACTCTTGGGTACTCAAATTTTTATGAGTAGCCAAGTGATAGGTAATCGGAGTATAGAGTTTTCTGGAAGAGTTGGAGCAGAGGACCAGACGTATATATCTATCTATATAGTTCTGCTGTGTTAGTTAGTATATGATATTTGAGATGTATGTTCTGACAGATATGTATATGATAGTCATGTTGTATGATATTGTATAACTCTGATGTATATATGGCTATGTAATAGGTATGTTGATGTATTATATTTTATTCCATTCCGCTGTGAGATTCTGATGTTGTTATTCTTTCTTTCTATTCTTTTCTATTTCTATCCCTTTCTTTCTTATTGATGACACGTCTTTCTGGAGTTAGGAAGCCGGGTCGTCACAGCTGGTATCAGAGCGAGGTTGAGCAAGTACCTAGGCTCTAAAGTAATATTTATCTTGAGAGTGTGTATTTGTATTTTCATATATATATATATATATATATATATATATATATATACATATACACCTATCTTAATTTGTTGGCCACCTGAACAGGTAACTTGAAAGGATTATGTACTTCGATTGATAATGGTCAACATGAGTTCTGGAAGAAGAGGCAGAGTTAGGGCAAGTACTTCAATTGATAATGGTCGAAGTCAAATTGCTAGAGAGGCTGTAAATCCAGTGCCGCCTCAAGTTAGTTTTGCAGCCTTATGTAAAGATTTCATCGATCTTGGAGGCCAACCATTTAAAGGTTCAGAATCGATAATTGAAGTTCAAGCCTGGCTACGCTCTTGTGAGCGCATTTTTAAGGGTATGAGATTGTCGGATGATCAGAAAAGGGAAATGGCATCGTGGCAATTGCAGGGAGGCACAACAGCATGGTGGGATGTAACAATTGCTAATATTCCTGAAGAAGATATTTCATGGGAAAGATTTAAGAAGTTATTTGAGGAGAAGTTTATGCCTACAGCAAGGAAAACTCTATTGTACCAGGATTTCTGAATTTGAAGCGGAAAAGCATGACTGTTTCTGAATATGAGACCAAATTCAACGAACTTTCGTGTTATGGATCGGGACTCATTGATACTCCCCTCAAGAAGAATGAAAAATTTGTGCAAGGATTGAGGTCTGAATTTCACGATAAGATGACGGTGCTCTTGAAAGGATCTTTTGTTGATTTAGTTGATATGGCGTTGAGGTATGAAAATTTGATGAGCAAGAAATTGGAGGCAACAGCAACAGTTTCGAGAGGGAATTCCGTTAACCCGAATAAAAGGAAGTTTAATCCACTTTGGAAAAGGCAAGTTGAGGGAAAGAAATTGGGAGGAAGCAATAACGGACCCCGAAAGTGTTATAATTGTCAGCAAATTGGACATTTGGCAAATCAGTGTTCTCAAGGAGGATCTCAGCAACAGCAACGACAGAGTGGTCCAGGATTGGCAGTAGTTCAGAGATCGTTGTGTTTTAATTGTCGTCAGCCCGGTCATATGATTAAGAATTGTCCACTTTTGCAGAGGACACTGCAGGATAAAGTTTTTTCCCTAGAAGCAGGTCCATCTTCTTCTTCTCAAGGCAAAGGAGTTTTGGAAGGTACCATACTCTTAAATGGAAAATATATTAAAGTTTTATTTGATTCAGATGCATCTTTGAGTTTCATATCTTCGGAATCAGTAGAAAAGTTTTCTCTCAACCCCAGTACCGTGGATCGTCCCATTATTGTATCTAATCCTATTGGTGGAGCAACAAAATTGGATACGATCTATAAGGACTTGAAGCTTTCTTATTTGTCCCATAGTTTCTCTTGTGACCCGTATGTGTTAAATTTCAAGGGATTGATCTTATTTTGGGAATGGATTGGCTCGATAAGTATAAAGCAGTCCTGAATTGTGATGAGAGGACAGTTTCATTGGAGACTGATTTGGGTAGGATTGCCAGAGTGTCGTGCGATAGTTCTGGATTTCACTTGAGTAGTCTTTTGCTAGGAGTTGAGACTTCTCAAGAGAAAGTTGAAGAAATCGATGTGGTTCAAGATTTTCCTGATGTTTTTGAAGAAGTTAAGTGTCTGCCTCCACATCGAGAAATAGAGTTTCGTATTGATTTGATTCCAGGAGCAGTGCCAGTGATTCAACCCAGTAGGAGAATGCCTCCTAGAGAGAGAGAAGAGTTGATTAAGCAGGCACAAGATCTTTTGGAGAAGGGTTTGATTAGACCCTGTTTTTCTTGTTGGGGCTCTACTGCGGTGTTTGTTACCAAATCGGATGGTTCGCTAAGGTTCTGTGTTGATTATAGAGAACTGAACAAAGTGACCATTCGAAATAAATATCTTTTTCCTCGCATCGATGATCTTTTTGACCAGTTGCATGGAGCTTCTATCTTTTCTCAACTAGATCTAGCTTCAGGTTTCCATCAATTGAGAGTAGCTGAAGATAGTATTCCCTTGATAGCATTTAGGGGACCGAATTGTTTTTATGAGTGGTTGGTTATGCCTTTCGGGTTAACCAACGCGCCTGCCTATTTTGTTGACCTCATGAACCGAGTCTTTAGAGATGTGTTGAATAAGTTCGTGCTGGTATTCATTGATGATATCTTAGTCTACTCCAAATCGGAAGAAGAGCACAGACAGCATTTGAGAATTGTATTGGAAACTCTGAGGAAGCATGTGTTGAAGGTAAAGTTTTCAAAGTGCCATTTTTGGAAATCAGAAGTTAAATTTTTATGACACATTGTTTCTGGCGAAGGCATTTCTGTAGACCCAGCGAAGGTTGAAACTATTGTGCAATGGAAACAGCCGGAGACACCGACTGAAGTTCGCAGTTTTCTGGGTTTGGCTGGCTACTACAGAAAATTCATTAAGGATTATTCCAAGATTTCTTCGCATCTGACCAAGCTGACTAGGAAAGGAGCTAAATTCAAATGGACACCTCAGTGTGAAGAAGCTTTTCAGGAATTGAAGACAAGGCTAACTAGTGCTCCAGTACTTGCTATTCCGGATGGAAAGAGAAAATTTGAAGTTTATACAGATGCATGTTTAGTTGGATTAGGTGCAGTTCTGATGCAGAATGGCAGAGTAATTGCGTATGCTAGTCGACAATTGAAGTCTCATGAGAAGAACTATGCTACGTATGATCTAGAACTATTAGCTATTGTTTTTTCTTTGAAGATCTGGAGACATTATCTTTTGGGAGAAAAGTTTGAGTTATTCACGGATCACAAACCGTTGAAATATATTTTCTCTCAAAAAGATCTTAATTTGAGATAGCAGAGATGGGTCGAATTTTTGGCATCTTATGATCTGGATATTTTGTATACGCCAGGGAAAGCAAATGTCGTGGCTGAAGCTCTTAGTAGAAATGCTGTTTTATCTCTTTTGGAAGTCGTTCCATCTCTCCAAGAAAGAATCGTTAGTAAGCAAATGGAGGATAAATCTTTTGAGGAAATAATTCTTGGAACTAAAGACGGGCGATATTCGGATTTCAAGATAGACGATCAAGGTGCTTTGAGGATTAATGGTCGTTTGTGTGTGCCTAATATTGACGAACTGAGGAAAGAAGTCTTAGCTGAGTGTCATCGTTCCAAATTGAATATTCACCCGGGTATCTCGAAGATGTATAAAGATATGAGGAGAGTTTTCTGGTGGCCGAGCATGAAGAAGGATGTAGCTGCTTTTGTAAATAGTTGTGCCATTTTCCAACAAGTGAAGGGTGATCAACAAAAGTCTGCCGGACTATTGCAACCTTTGGAAATTCCAGATTGGAAGTGGGAGATGATCTCGATGGACTTCATCGACGGTTTGCCTAGAACCAGGAAAGGAAATGAAGGGATATGGGTTATTGTGGATCGTTTAACGAAGAGTGCCCATTTTATTCCAGTTAAGACAACTCGTACTGCAGTTTCCCTGGCAGAAATTTTCTTGAAGGAGATAGTCAGATTGCATGGTATTCCTGTCAGCATAGTAAGTGACCGTGATCCTATTTTCACTAGAAAATTCTGGGAAGCTCTGCAATCAGTAATGGGAACAAGTTTGAGATTAAGTACAGCCTATCATCCTTAGACGGACAGACAAACGGAAAGGCTTAATCGTATTCTGGAAGATATGCTGCGAGCCTGTGTATTGGATTTTGGTGGATCATGGGAAGACCATCTTCATTTAGTGGAATTGTCTTATAATAACAGCTACCAAGCGAGTATTAAGATGGATCCTTATGAAGCTCTGTATGGAAGACTGTGTAGATCCCCATCTTGTTGGATTGAATCGAATGATCGACTTGTACTCGGACCCGATCTAATTCGTGAAGCTTCTGCGAAGGTTGAGCTTATCAAGAAAAGGATGAAAGCTGCTCAAGATCGTCAGAAGAAATATGCAGAGAAGCGACGAAGACCATTAGAATTTGAGATCGGAGACTTAGTTTTTATCAAAGTTTCCCCAATCAAAGGTGCTATAAGATTTGGAAAGACGGGAAAACTTGCTCCAAGATATATTGGTCCATTCCGAGTGCTGGAAAGAATTAGAACTGTAGCCTACATGATTGAATTGCCAGAACGGATGTCTGGGATTCACAATGTATTCCATGTGTCTCATTTAAGGAAATTTGTTCATGACCCATCATTGGTGGTAGAACCAGTTGTTCAAGAAGATTTAGAAGTTGAACCCAACCTGACTGTGGTTAGAGATCCTGTTCAGGTTGTAGATCAAGACGAGAAGCAACTCAGGAACAAAGTGGTAAAACTCGTCAAGGTGCAATGGAGTGAGGATCCCAGAGATTGTACCTGGGAAACTCTTGATAGTTTTAGAAAAGCTTATCCAAATTTATGTCCGGATGGCTAATAATGTTGTTAGAATTGACTGTTTGATTGTTTGTTTTTGTATGGATGATACGTATGTTTAGATTGTTAATATTAAGCTTTTGAATTAACTGTTGTTTAAATTTCGGGGATGACATTCTTTTAAGGGAGGAGGAATGTGACATCCCGGAATTTTGACCCTGTTATTGTAATAAGTTTTTAATCAAATTTAAATAAAATATAAGATTTTCATTTATAAATAAATAAGATTTTGGATATTATTAGTTGTATATGTGTTGTACAGGAATTTATAATTTCAAAATGTAAAATAGACTCTTTTACAGTATTCAAAATTAAATCTGTTTTATTCAATTAAATTAAAAGTTGTGTATGAATGACATTTAATATCAGAGATACGAAAGCAGTTAATAATAATAACAAGTACAATAACACAATTATATTCATATTAAATATAAATACATTAATGCAAATATAAGTTACAAATCAAATATTTGGAATATTTAACTTTAAATAAAAATAAGATTTAAGAAGTGTTTCTAACAATAGCTTTTATAATTAAAATAAAATAAGCTTATAAATATTTAATATAAGTATAACACAAAATAAAGTTATAAACATGTATACATAAACATAAGTGCAAAACTTTGACATGAATATAAGATATAAATAAAAGTGTTAACTATGTAAAGACAAACATACATAATCAGTCAAAACTAATGTATAAATGTGTATTTGAGTTAAAAGATAATAAAACAAAAAAACCACTGTATAAATGTTCACCAGAAAAATGCAAAGATCAGTATATATCAATAAGCAAAACTTGTCAGCAAACATTTTATTTCTATGTTAACATAAGAGAGCAAGAATACACATCAAATAAAACATATTAGTACAAACACAAATCTGCAAATATCTTTATATATATTGAAGTGCCAGCAAATACTAATTAGTGTATACAAATACAAAGACATGAACATTTAATTAGCCACCTTTATATCTGGAAAAATATCTTCCAGCCGAAATACTCAAATCATCTAAGGTTTTAGTACATAAAAAAATATGTAATAAAGCAAGATATTATGCCAAGTTAAAGCTTGTTCCAGAAGACAGCTTGTTCAAAGACATATATAGATATGTTTATCATTCCATTTAGTTCATTCCATAACATAAACAAAATCTGAAAAGCAAAAGGAAGTATAAACAAAACTTCATATTCTCAAGCTCAAGCAAAATTCAGAAAGCAAAAGAAGTTTACTGGAATTCAAAACTTCAAACTGCGGTCTTCTTTTTCCATCAACAAACATCCTCTCTGTTTCAACAATAGAGTGGTGAGTAAACTTATTCAAAATATAACTTTAAATAAGTGTTTCATGATAAATTGATATGCTGATGCTTAATGTTCTGGAATGCTTTACTATTTACTGTAAGTCCTGCATATTATGTTCTTACCGGTTTTAAATTTTTGCTGAGGCAAAGAAAAACAGAGAATACATCCTACTTTTTATATAAAATCATTTCCTTTAATTAGTAACTCAACTAAATAAATTTGTTTCAGTTTAGGGTTAAGATTTGGATATTTTTTTTAGTAAGCTGTGAGATATAAGAACTGTAAACACATATTTACAGTAAAAATAAAATAAAGATCAAAATTCGAATATCTCGAATTGTAAACTTGAACTTATAATTTGAAACAACATACAAAACTATGATTTCTAAGACAAAATTTAAAAAATTTGGCCAACTATGCATAGAGCGGTTAGTAAGTGAACCAAAATTGCTTTTATATGAATATCCGATGATTCATTCAATAATTGTTGATGAAATTTGACATGAAGGTAGAGTGATGTTGTGAGATCACCAGAAAATTGTTAAAAAAAATTTCGAATGCAAGATTTTTGAGGAAAGATCAAAAGTAGGGTTTATGGGTTCTGTATTTTTGGGTTTGGTTAATTGATGCTTGCGTCGCCATGGCACAACCGAGTGCCGTGAGACTTGGGAGGGTACTCGAGAGTGTTGTCGGCAAGGCACGGCCGAAGCCACGTCGTCTCAGGTGATCGCGAAAGTGAGGACGAGGTGTTTTTGTCTATCGTGGTCGTGTTGCAGTTCAACTTTTTAGGCATATTTAGATTTCGAGGTTGACGTGTATCTCTGGGTTGTGATTTCGTGTGAGGGGATGCCGTGGGGTTTGTTGATGGAGTCGAGTGGCGTTGGCGCGGTGGTGAACCGCTGTGCACGTGCACGGCGGCGGGGAAGTGCCGCTGTGTGTGTCGACTCGAGTAAAACTCGAGTTTGATTGTTTGTTGCTTCGGGTTAGTTACTGGGTCGAGTTTTGAGTAGGCGCGTGGGTATCAATAGGATTCAACAGTTTAAAAACTTAAGCTTTAAAAAAAGAAGAGAAAGAACAGGGGAAGAAGAAGAGAGGCAGGGAGTGACGCGAGGAAAGTTTGGGGTTATCTCGAGTTCAACCCGAGTATATCACGTCGTTATCTTCGGTTTTAAAATTCTAGGAATTTGCTAATTTTAATATTAGTTGAAAAGATATATAAGTTAAGTATTAATCAAGTTAATAGTGTTTTAAGCCAAGATGAACTGTAAGCTTTACTAATACAAAGATGAGTAATTTATTTAAAATCAAAGTTAATTATGCATGTAATAAACTTTATAATTGTAATTTAAGAGTAGTTCAAAGTATAATCAAATTTGTAATTAAAGATTTCAATAATCTTGTGTAATTTTATTTGTAATTATGAATTTTATTAATCATTGGAAGTTAATAATTTAACAAGTCGTAGTTAACTGATTAAATAATTAATTAAGGATTAAACGATTAAATTAATTAATAATTAATGATTAATTAAGCAATTAGTAATAATTAATTGTGTGATTGAGTTTTATAAATCAATAATTAAGGTTATTGATTAATAAGTAATTAATTAATTAAGTGAATAATTAATAAGTAATTAATGAATTGAAGTAAGTTAATTAATTAGTAATTGATTAAGCAAGAATAAAATATAGTTTACTCTTAAGTATGCAATTAAGTTTAAAATAAATCAAACTAAATGTTGATATAAATCGATGATTCTATTTGATTGATTCTGATATGTATTTATATCCTGTGATGTTCTGTGATATTCTGGATATATCTGTGATGACTATGTATGATTTATCTGTGTTAAATTGCTATATGAATTCAATTGTTGAATTTAAATTGTATAAGTTAATTAGACAACTTGGCCTTTAAAATGGCGTTTGGATTTCGATGGGACCGGGATCGGGTATCGATTTGATATTCCGAAAACCACATCGATCCAAATTAAACGTTAGGTCGTGTAATCTCAAGTGAAGATCGAGATGGTGTTTTCATAATGCAAGGGTTATCGTCGTTAACTCTGAGGGTGATTCCAAAATGAGTGTAACGAGATAATGCCTTCGGTTTCGTTCGAACCCGGAACGAACTTGTATGGATTGAATGCTTTCAGCACATCGTCAGGCGGACGATGAGCATTCTAAGAGATATGTTCTATAAAGGTAAACGCAGCCTCAAGCCTCATCAACCGGGAATGGCTAAAACAGGGGATGTGCAGCAAGGTTAGGTGGGTCATCCCCAAGCAGGACGAGGTATACCCCTGTCTAGATGTCCCTTTTATTCGGCTGTGTGGGCGGTTGGTCTGCAGCCAACTGCGGGGTTATCTTGTTCGGGACTGTTCAGTAAGGGATGGTTCCGGCCTTGTGTTGTAGGAGAGTTAGGGTGGCTCCTCGGTACGCTGATCTAGGCCACGTACTGTGACGGATAGTACCCCAGTAGCCCTGTCATTATATGGGATCCAATTTCCAATAAGCGCCATACGTTTTGATTGTGCCCAACTATGTTGGAATGTGAGATGTAAGCATTTCAGCTATTTCTATATTTTACTTGAAAACCCTAGACACTATTATAATATCACAGAATTTTCTATAAAACTTTTTGGTTAGCGTAAGGTAAAAACTTACCCGTATTTATGTGTGTGAAGTCTTACATGATACCTTTATTTCAAATGATTTTCAAAGTTAAACAACTTTTACCCGTTTACTCATACCAGACCCATGTCTGACCCGGAGTTTATATTTTGTTTTTCATAAACTCTTGGGTACTCAAATTTTTATGAGTAGCCAAGTGATAGGTAATCGGAGTATAGAGTTTTCTGGAAGAGTTGGAGCAGGAGACCGGACGTATGTATCTATCTATATAGTTCTGCTGTGTTAGTTAGTGTATGATATTTGAGATGTATGTTCTGACAGATATGTATATGATAGTCATGTTGTATGATATTGTATAACTCTGATGTATATATAACTATGTAATAGTTATGTTGATGTATTATATTTTACTCCATTCCGCTGTGAGATTCTGATGTTGTTATTCTTTCTTTCTATTCTTTTCTATTTCTGTCCCTTTCTTTCTTATTGATGACACGTCTTTCTGGAGTTAGGAAGCCGGGTCTTCACACAATCCCTATTGTGGGCCTCGATGGGCCTGAAAAATTTTCGTGGCCTTGTCTTGGTCTCCTAAACCTTCTGTCCAAATTTCAGTCCGACCCGTGCACATCTTCCTCTATAAATACAATGGGCATGGCATGAGAAAAGGAGGCTTTTAGGGCTTCTTTCTACTTCGCATTATCTTGAACCTAAGCTACACTCTGTCAATATTATTCTTAGACTTCGAATCGTAACTGTAAACAAACTACAGTGTTATCCCATTTTTGGTCAAAACTGGAATATCAATGTTGTGTGCATTTCCACCACGACCGAACCAAGAAGAAGCAGCCAGCAAGCGTATATAAGTCTAGGATTTCACTCAAGGTTCAAATATAAAAGTTCATTCGGTGAAACAATGCGAGAGTCCATTCGGCACTCCAACACTCAAGCCCATTTGGCAGTATGAAACGAGATCTCATTCGGCATTCGAAATATCATGGCTCATCCGGCATTCCCAATGCCGAGATTCATCCGGCATTCCCAATGCCGAAGTCCATTCGGCATTCCCAACTCCACTACTGAGCCAAACCTCAGCATCCACCGAACCACCACCTCTCCACGCCAATGCCGAACCAACCTTCCCCCAAACTATACCGAACCACCTCTCCACTTCCCTACCGAACCAAACTCCAACCACTCCAAACGCTACCGAACCAGGACGCCGCCAGGCAAGAATTGCTTCAGCCCAGGCCCGCCAGCAGCTATATACATCCAGGACCCCTGCCCCCAGCCTCACTCTATAAATAGAGGGGCAGGGGTACAACAATGGCGGACAAGTTTGAGAGCCCAAGCACGGATAGAACTTTCAAACAACTTTCAGTTACTTGTAATCAAAGCTTTGTACTTGTAATCTGAAGAGAAAGAGGAGAATAACATATAAAGTGGATGTAGGCACGTTCTGGCCGAACCACTATAAATCTGTGTGTCTTTTACAGTTTAGTCCATGCTTTTTACATATTTGCATAAATCACCTAAATCGCTAAGAACAACATATAATCAACTAAATCGTACGACTTTGAGGTGTTTGTCCATTTTTTGCGCAAACATTTTTGGTGCTTTCACTGAGAGGGTGAACTCAAGGACCTACCGCTTGGAAGTTGAATTTGAGAGTTTAGAGATTCAGATTGGAAGAGTCATGGCGAGACAATCAAGCAGAAGGCCAAGGCCAGAGCAGAGTCAACAGGAAGGGAGTCAAGAGGCTTCCTCAGGAGCAAACCAAGCTTCAGCCTTCATCACCAGGGATGAGATGGAGGCTATGATGAGAAGACAAGAAGAGATGATCCAGAACTTGCTTCAGCAAATTAGGCAACTTGGAGCACAAAACCAAGGAGCAACTGGAGTTCAGAACGGAGCAGGACCATCTGGCGTAGCACCAGAGCTAGGGGGCACTCACGCAGAGCATGTTGATCCGACCCCGGGAAGAGAGATGGGGGCATCCGAGCCACCTGGTAGCAATAGAGGAATGAACGTTCAGCCAGGGAGGCATACACATGAAAACTCCCGCGGACTCGAGGGGCAGGTCGAAGGCAGTGAATGAGGACTACAGCTTGGAGACAATGACAGATTAGCAGAGATGGTTAGAAGAGCTATGAGAGGCGGTTTAGTAAACAGAGACTTGGAAGATGTAAACAGGAGTCCTTTTTCTTCTGCGATTAGGATGGTTAGGAACCCACCAGAATTCAAGCTACCATCAGTAGAGATGTACAATGGGAGGACAGACCCTGCGGTCCATCTTACTAAGTATATGAGGCACATGGAAGTGCTGGGGGCATCACAGGAGATCATGGCCTGGTGCTTTCCACTGTATCTGACGGACATTGCAGCGTTATGGTTTAGGCAACTGGAGAGCGGCTCCATAGGAACGTGGGCAGATTTAGCTGAGAGATTCATGAGGCAATTCAGGGTTCATATTGCGAGACCCAAGAATGTGATGACTTTGGCAACCTTGAAGCAGAAAACTGGAGAGACTTTGAGGAGCTTTCTAACGCGATTTAATGCGGCGGCAGCATCTGTGGATCGACCAGATCCATCTATGGTCATGATGGTGGCTGTATCTGGAATAGCTGATAGTACAGAGTTCAAGAATTCGTTAACTAAGGATCCGCCTATGAATCTGGGAGAGTTCTATCATGAGGCTGAAAAGTTTCTGCGTTTGGAAGATGCTAGTGCAGAAAGAGAGGAAGAAGATGACGTTTACGCAATCAAGAGCGGAAACCCACCTGGAAAGGGTGCGGAGACTAGCAAAGGAAAGAGAAAGGCTGAGGATAATGATGACGGGACAAAGCGGCTACGAAGAAAGCCACGATTCACCACCTATTCAGAGCTGAATGAGAGTTTGGAGCGAATCTACCAAGATACACGAAAGCAAGTTCCATACCGTAGACCAATGCGAAGGGATCCAACTATTGACGAAAGGAAATCAGACAGATATTGTTTGTTCCACGACCTGAACGGTCATCATACCAACGATTGCAGGCATCTGAGAGATGAGGTGGAGGGACATATCAGGAACGGTATGCTTCTTCAGTATGTAAGGAGGCGAGCTCCAGCGGTGGAGCCAGAGCGACCACCGTCTACATCAGCCAGGGGTGGCCCTGCACAGGGACACCATTTGATTATCAATTGATTAAGAAAATAACGAATGAGTGGCAAAACTCCACACCGACACGAATAAGTTGTTCACACATGTACGGGACCGCGAACGATCCTCAAGCATGCTCTGATACAACTATAAACCACGTCGATGTGGATGTTTGCACTCAGACGTCACTGTTTCATTTTTTGCCTTTTGTATGCTGAATTTGGTTTTGTCGGACACTTTTGCTTTGAAACTCTTCAGTGGAATGAATATTTGGTTTTGATAGCTAAGCTACTTACACATGTACGGGGCCACGAACGGTCCTTAGGCATGCTCTGAGATGGCGATAAACCACCCTGACAAACGATGCAGGAACTCACCCGAACGTGAACCTGGCATCGATAATGTTAAGCCCCCCCGGGCACACTTATTCGCCTCGAACGGCACCCGACCGCGAACGGTCACAACTCGCCTCGAACGGCACCCGATCGCGAACGATCACAACTCGCCTCGAACGGCACCCGACTTCGAACAGTCACTATTCGCCTCGAACGGCACCCGACCTCGAACGGTCACAATTTGCCTCGAACGGCACCCGACTTCGAACAGTCACAAACTCGCCTCGAACGGCACAACTCATCTCGCCACAAATGGCTCGATCGCGAAAGGTCGCCATTTGAGGTCCACCCCCTGACCGCCAACAGTCGCACCTTACCACGAATGGCTCGATCTCGAACGATCGTCATCCGAAGTAAGGCGCTTGACCGCGAACGGTCCCTTTTCATCTTTTACCGCGAACGGCACCGGCCGTGAACGGTCACATTTCACCCCAAGTGGCTTGATCGCGAACGGTCGCCATTTGAGGTCCGCCCTCTGACCGGGCTCGGTCGCACTTTACCTCGAATGGCTCGATCCCGAACGATCGTCATTTGAAGTAAAGCGCTTGACCGTGAACGATCACATTCCACCGCAAATGACTCGATCTCGAACGATCGTCGCATGGATTTAGACGCTTGACCGCGAACGGTCGCACTTCACCTCAAATGACTCGATCGCGAACGGTCGTCATTTGAAGTTAGGCGCTTGACCATGAACGGCCGCGCTTCATCCCAAATAGCTTGATCCCGAACGGTCGTCATTTGGGGCCATATAAAATATCAAGCTCTTTACAGGTTGTCAACAGGATATAAACATCCAGCTCATGGCATTACAAAACACGCCTTCCTATCGCAAGGCATGTTTTGGGGGGCAAAGTATTATCCCATTTTTGGTCAAAACTGGAATATCAATGTTGTGTGCATTTCCACCACGACCGAACCAAGAAGAAGCAGCCAGCAAGCGTATATAAGTCTAGGATTTCACTCAAGGTTCAAATATAAAAGTTCATTCGGTGAAACAATGCGAGAGTCCATTCGGCACTCCAACACTCAAGCCCATTCGGCAGTATGAAACGAGATCTCATTCGGCATTCGAAATACCATGGCTCATCCGGCATTCCCAATGCCGAGATTCATTCGGCATTCCCAATGCTGAAGTCCATTCGGCATTCCCAACTCCACTGCCGAGCCAAACCTCAGCCTCCACCGAACCACCACCTCTCCACGCCAATGCCGAACCAACCTTCCCCCCAAACCATACCGAACCACCTCTCCACTTCCCTATCGAACCAAACTCCAACCACTCCAAACGCTACCGAACCAGGACGCCGCCAGGCAAGAATTGCTTCAGCCCAGTCCCGCCAGCAGCTATATACATCCAGGACCCCTGCCCCCAGCCTCACTCTATAAATAGAGGGGCAGGGGTACAACAATGGCAGACAAGTTTGAGAGCTCAAGCACGGATAGAACTTTCAAACAACTTTCAGTTACTTGTAATCAAAGCTTTGTACTTGTAATCTGAAGAGAAAGAGGAGAATAACATATAAAGTGGATGTAGGCACGTTCTGGCCGAACCACTATAAATCTGTGTGTCTTTTACAGTTTAGTCCCTGCTTTTTACATATTTGCATAAATCACCCAAATCGCTAAGAACAACATATAATCAACTAAATCGTACGACTTTGAGGTGTTTGCCCATTTTTTGCGCAAACATACAGTATAATAAAAAGAATTATTCTACCGTGGACGTAGGCTGGAGTTAGCCGAAAAACTATAAATCTTGTCTCTTTTTATCTTCTTTCATTTTTAGTTTGTTTTCTCTTCATATTATATTCTCTACATTAGATATTATCTTAGATCTGTGACTAGATATTGGTGTTTTCACATAACTGGGTGTTGGTGGCCAATTTTGACGCCAATATTTTGGTGTTTTCATTGAGAAAGCTAGCTTCCATGGATTTGGAATTCGGATTCATCTAGAGCTTGGATCTAAAGAAATGGTGAAGCAATTTACAAGAAGATAGGTAGCGGATAGGAGCCATCATGAAGGGAGTCAAGATGCTTCCATAGAAGCTGGAGCTAATCAAACCACCGCCTACATCACTAGGAAGGATATAGGAACAATGGTGAATTCAATGCAGGAGTGGATGTGAAAAGACGGAAGAAGGTGATGCAGAGTCTACTATGTTAGATCGGACATGCTGGAGTCATAGGAGCTGCTGGAATGCAAAACCAAGGAGTTGAAACGATAAGAACTACTGGAGCTATGGATCAAGGAGTTGAGGCGGTCGGAATCGCTGAAAATCAGAACTGGGAACATGGAAATAGAGCCGATGGAAGGAATGGAACAGAGCAGTCCTCGGCCATCTTAGAGGGATCGTCACTGATGCCTAAAGGCTTAGAGGCATGACACCGGGTTTGGACGGTTGCGCTACTAGAGGATCTACGATTGATGTTGTGTACTTTGGAGTCAACCGAAATGCTGACCCTCGTTTGGGAAGGGATAATCTGGGATCCCCTCATGGACTCGGGGGGGGGGGGGAGGGGGTAGGATGGAAACGATGATCGAAGACCACTTATGGATGCTGGAATAGCTAGAAATTAGAATTCAGGACTTAGAGCGAAAACTAGCCGACTTGATATGGATTGGAGCGAACGGGGGTGAACCCCGACTAAGGAGAATAGATCGGCACTACTCCCCATGGAGCTAGGGGCACGGATTTGGATGGCTTCGTAAGGAGATAGATAGTTGTGATGGAACAGGAGCAGCCATCATCCACCATAAATTAGAGCGATCCCAGCTTAAAGGCACAGGTTGTCATCGCTCGATTGTGAAGGCATGAACTAAATAACCAATAAATTCTACACTAAAACAGCTAAGTCACTTACACATGTACAGGATCAAGGATGGTCCCTAGGTATGCTCTAAGACGGTGACAAATCGCCATAACAAATGAATCTTAAGACACTTGGATCCACACTAATGTGATGAATAAAATAGGTTGTGGCCCTGACCGGGGAGACAGGATAATAACCGCAAGGTACGTGTCTCTTCGATGGACGAACACAATGAAATGGACTCGTGCATCATGGATTAAGTCCTCGACTGGATATCAAGGCAGGAGAATAAAACCCAATAGGTCATCGTATGGATTATGCCTGGAAAGGGGTGGGTTGTTCGCCTGAATGCGATGGATCGACTTACTCAGGTTGTTGAGTATGGATTATGCTCAACAAGGATCTAGAAAGATCAAGGTCATTACGTATGGACTATGTCTGGCAAGGAGTAGGTCGTTTTACCCGAGTGCGATGGATCGACCTACTCAGTTCCTCGGGTATGGATTATGTCTGGCAAGGAGTAGGTCACTTCGCCCGAACGTGATGGATCGGCCTACTTAGGCCGTCGAGTATGGACTATGCTCAACAAGGACCCGAAGAGGTCACGGATTTGGATATGGATTTAGCTATTGGATACAGATTCGGATGTGAACTCGGCTATTGGATATGGATGGACATGGATTCGGCCTGGAAATGGATTAGATATCGGCAGATTATGGATTTTGGATTTACTACCATTCAAAACACATCTTCATATCGCAAGATATGTTTTAGGGGGCAAAGTGTTAACCTGCCTTTTGGCAAGGCCGGATTTAACCCAATGGGTTTTGTAATCATCAAGATAGGACGCCTGAAGAGGTGATTATTTGGATTGGAGGTTGGTTGTATTTAAAGCTGCGCATGATAGTCAGATGGATTCGAATGGATGACACTCAAAAAATGTCAAAGTATGGAACTAACACTCCCCTAGGGGATCAGTACATATCCCAGGTTTTTGTCTCGAACTAGTTGAGATCGATATAGAACGACAAGGAAGTACACGTGAGGCTACATTTCAAATTTTAAGTCATTTGAAGTTTGTATGCTCAAGTTATTGGCAAATTACTTCACTATAAAAAGAGATCGGTATAGGAGGGATTGGTATAAAAGGGATCAGCTAAACTCAATTTTGCAGCGATGATCGGTCAATAACTCAAAAACTATACATGCTATCAACATGAAACTTAGAGTACAAGCTTACTACAACACGTGGAACACCCCCTAGGGATATCATTCCAATTGGAGGAAGTTGGAGGGATTGGCATAACTCCTTTTGGTGTGATCGGCAGAAATTAGAATTCAAGCAACACTACTCCACCGTAAATGCGATATCTCAGAAATCGTACGTCGGAATTGCATGAAATTTGGGGACCAAGTAGCTAACGTCATGGGCGCCTCTCATAGTGATCGCAGTCCATTTAGACATACCAATAGGTTTCAGTACCGATCCCTATTGTGGGCCTAGAAATTTTTAGGTGGCCTCGTCTTGGTCTTCCGAACCTTCTATCAAAATTTCAGTCCGACCAGTGCACGTCTTCTCCTATAAATACAGCAGGCATGGCGTGAGAAAAGGGGCTTCTGGAGCTTCTTTCTGCTTCTCTTTATCTTGAACCTTGGCTACACTCTGTCAATTTTACTCTTGGATTTCGAATTGTAACTTTAAACAAACTACAGTATAACAAAAATGATTATTTTGGAGTGAACGTATGCCGGAGTTAGTTGAACCACTATAAAACTTGTCTCTTTTTTTACTTGCTTTACTTTTTAGTTTGCTTATTCCTCATATTATATTCTCTACATTATATATTATCTGAGATATGTAACTGGATATTGATGCTTTCACATAAATGGGTGTTGGTGGCCAATTTTGAGGCCAACACTATATAATCTATTATTTATTTAATCAATCTAGTTAATTGTTGATAATTTTCAAAAATAATTATTTTATTTTAAAAAAAATGTAAAAAAATATTTTTAAAACATTTATATAATCATTACTTATTTTGAATTTAAAACATTATTTTTATTTATTTTAAATTTAACCTTTAAAATTTAGAACTTATTTAAAATTCAAAACAAATTTTGAAAATTAGCCCAAGTACAAATCAATTTGGGCCTTTATACTGAGAATAATTTTTGGGCTTAGCACATCCTTTTGGACTAGGCCAGTAGCCAGGTAGGACATAGTACATGATTATTCAAACCCAACCTTAAACACTACTTTTGAGGATATTGTAGTATATGGGTAGGCTTTAATTAGTCGGCCATAATACTGCTAATTTAGACCGTATATGCTATTGAGTTCTAATACCATTATTGGATCTAGGCCTTCACCCAATGGGTAAATGGTTAAATTTCAAAAAAAAATTATTTTGGATCTTGTTAGGCCTACGAAGTATAAATTTATTTATATCTGATATAAATTAATTTTAGATGAAATCAAATATTTTAATTAAGTTGTAAATAAATTTTTATTTTATATTATTCTTATATTATATAATATAACATGCGTATCATATACACGTGTATGTACATGCACGTGCAAATATACAGTGTACATGATTTAATATACTCATATATAAATGCTTGGATTTATACCACCACGGACATATTTGCCCCCTCCATATGCATATGTGTTGTCTAATATGTGTGTGTGTGTGTAGTTTAATATGATATGAAGTTATATTTATGAAACGTAAAATTTGTATAAATATACATCCCTTTGTATAATAATAATATTTGTAAATTCAAATATATATATGATTTTAAATTTAAATAAAATTTCAAATTTCAAATTTTAGATCAAGATCTTGATTTTAAAATATATTATAATTTTAAATTCGAAACTATTTTAAATAAATTGTATTTAATAAAGGTATATATGTTTGTACGCTTTATAGACGTACAATAATAAAATACATACATATATTTTATTAAATGAAAGTATGTACAATATATATATATATATATACACACACATATATATGTACATTTGTGTATATATATTAAAACTAATATTAAAAAACAAATATAAAATGATATAGATTTAAATAAATAAACAAATAAACACACACACACATATGTGTGTGTGTGTGTGTTTGTATATGTATTCATGGCTAACCAAAAGCAATTTTTTTACTTTTCGTTTAATTTATTTAGTGTAATTTTTTAATACAAACAATTTGTGTACGAAAATTGTTTAATATATATCTAATTATTTTTAAAAAAAACTTAAATTTTGCAATTTTTAAAATTAGTACTTATTAAACTTAAATATCCGAGCGTTACGGCACGCGCTTCACGCGAGATGATGGTACGTGCTTTACACATGAATTGCTTTATGTAAATTGAATGTGTTTAACATATTTAAGAGAAATGATTTGCACAAAAGTTAAGTCATATTTTTACGTCGAAATCATGTGCAGTAAGTTTTTGTTTTTATT
This sequence comes from Allium cepa, assembly GCA_030765085.1. Lineage (NCBI taxonomy): Eukaryota > Viridiplantae > Streptophyta > Magnoliopsida > Asparagales > Amaryllidaceae > Allium > Allium cepa. The sequence continues at coordinate 946,887,876 of CM060934.1, read as the reverse complement.
TCTTAGTTGCAATATCTAATTTGCTGTTATTTGAATTTTTGTTTCTAATAATTTGTAAAAAAAGTTTATTTGTTAGATTTTTTTTAAAGTGTTATTAAGATTTGATAACATCTGTAGAGGAAGAGTTTTGAATTTGTAAAACGAAGTTTATTTGCTAGATCATATATTCAAGCGATGCTAAAATTTGATAATATATGCAGTGTTACAGAATAAAGAGAATGGAGGCAATTAGGGAGAGAACAATTCTATTGAATGAGAGAGATATGTATTTACAATACAATCAAGCTCCATATTTATAGACTACTTATGCAGTGCAGATTACAATAATGCCATTTCATATTTAGCATATTCATCCCTATTATTAATGTATATTACAACACTTCCCCTTGAATATGCGTATGTAAAGATGATAAGAGTAATTGCCTCATTAAAAACCTTGTTATGAAAAACCCAGTGGGAAAAAATCATAAACAAGGAAAAGAGTACAACATGATTTCATCTTTAAGTAACATATATTTTATAATGTTACTATGAGGGTTGATTCTTCTGGATCAAGATAATGCCTCATTAAAACCTTACTAATAAAAACCCAATGGGAAAAAATATTAGTGAAGGAAAAAGAGTACATTATAGCGTATTTCATACGCTCCCCCTGGATTATAACGCATTATTCAATTAGTTTGTTGATGCAGCCGACGCATACCAATTTTGTACACCATCTTCTGAAATGTTGATTTTGGAAGCGCCTTTGTGAATAAGTCCGCTGGATTTTCTTGGGATCGGATTTGTTTCACTTCTATCTTATTATCCTTTTGTAGCTCATGTGTGAAGAAAAATTTAGGAGAAATGTGTTTCGTCCTATCACCCTTAATGTAACCCGCTTGAATTTGAGCTACACAAGCTGCATTGTCTTCATAAATAATGGTTGACCTTTCCGTTACTGATGGAAGTTGGCAGCTTTTTCGAATATGCTCAATCAGTGATCTTAGCCAAATACATTCTTTACTTGCTTCATGTAGTGCTAGTATTTCAGAGTGATTGGATGATGTTGCTACCAATGTTTGTTTTGTAGATCGCCATGAAATTGCTGCATTGCTGTTATTAAATACATATCCAGTTTGTGATCTTGCTTTATGTGGGTCAGAAAGATAACCTGCATCAGCATAGCCAACTAGATTTGGATTGATGCCTGTGTTAGAGTAAAATAAACCCAAATTTGTCGTTCCACGAAGATATCTCATGATATATTTTATACCATTCCAGTGTCTTTTTGTTGGTTCTGAACTGTATCTTGCTAGAAGATTTACTGAAAATGCAATATCTGGTCTTGTGCATTGGGCCAAATATAATAATGCACCAATGGCACTAAGATATGGCACTTCCGGGCCAAGCACATTCTCATCTTCTTCTTTTGGGCGGTAAGGGTCCTTTTTAATATCTAAAGATCTAACAACCATTGGCGTACTAAGTGGATATGCTTTATCCATTTGAAAACGCTTTAGAATTTTCTCAATGTAGTTTGATTGATGGATTAATATGCCATTAGTACTATGCTCAATCTGTAGACCGAGACAGTGCTTAGTTTTGCCAAGATCTTTAATTTCAAATTCCTTCTTTAAGTAATTTATTGTTTCATCAATCTCTTCTGGAGTTCCAATCAAATTTATGTCATCAACATAAACTGCTAAGATAGAAAATCCCTTTACTGATTTCTTTATAAAGACACATAGACAAATGAGATTGTTTTCGTATCCTTCTTTTACCAAATATTTACTAAGACGGTTATACCACATTCTTCCAGATTGTTTCAATCCATATAGTGATCGTCTTAGTCTTAATGAGTACATGGACTTTGATTTTGCTTCAGGCAATTTATATCCATCTGGAATTTTCATGTAAATGTTGGTATCTAATTCACCATAAAGATAAGCTGTCACAACATCCGTTAATCTTATATCGAGTTTTTCAAAAACTACAAGGCTTATCAAATATCGGAATGTTATGACATCCATGACAGGGGAGTAAGTTTCCTTAAAGTCAAAACCCGGTCTCTGCAGGAAACCTTGTGCGACAAGTCGTGCCTTGTACCTCACGACTTCATTTTTATCATTTCGTTTTCTAACGAATACCCATTTATAACCTACTGGTTTAACATTTTCTGGTGTTTTTTCTATTGGTCCAAATACACCATGTTTTTGAAGTGAATCTAGTTCCACTTGGATAGCATCTTTCCATTTTGGCCAATCGTGTCTTTTTCGACATTCATTTATGCTATTTGGTTCATTATCATCATTCTCATTATGGTCATGACCTTCAATTATTTCAGTAGCTACTGCGAATGAGAATACATCATCAATTATTATTTTACTTCGATCCCATATTTCTCCGTAGTTCGTATAAAATATTGAGATCTCATTATTATTAGGTACCATTTTATCGTTGGAATCTTCTTTTATCTCTTCTGGGATAATGTTTCCTTCCGCGCTTCTAGGAGAATTGGGATTTTCATTTGAGTGATCTTTTTGATCATTTATAACCTCTTCAGGAGGTTCCTTAATTGATGATTTTTCATTAGACTTTCTTTTTCTAGGCGCCAAGTCTTTTGAACCAATTGGTCTTCCACGTTTTTGTCTTGCTTTAGATTCATTTGCTGCTATATTTACTTTTGATCCTTTAGGGACATCAATTTTTGCTGGTGCATTTGCTGCTGGAATGTGAGATTTAGTTATTTTTGCAGTGTCGCTAAATGCATCCGGCAGTTGATTTGCAATATTTTGAATATGCAAAATTCTTTGTACCTCATATTGGCATTGTTTAGTACGTGGATCCAAATAAGACATAGATGGATTATTCCATGATATTTCACGCCGTTCTACTGGAACGGTCTTTTCTCCCCCTAACGGCAGGAAGATTGTCTCATCAAATTTACAGTCTGAAAATCTTGCAGTGAAGACATCACCTGTAAGAGGTTCAAGGTAACGAATTATCGATGGGGAATCAAATCCCACATAAATTCCCAACCGTCGTTGAGGACCCATTTTAGTACGAAGTGGTGGATTAATAGGTATATGCACAGCACAACCAAATTTTCGTAAATGTGAAATATTTGGTTGAAATCCAGTTAAGAGCTGTGATAGTGAAAGCTGATGATAAGATGTTGGTCTAATTTTAACCAATTTCGATGCATGCAAAATTGCATGCCCCCAAGCTGAAACAGGTAGTTTTGATTGCATAAGCAATGGTCTTGCAATAAGTTGCAAGCGCTTAATTAATGATTCTGCTAGACCATTTTGAGTATGAACATGAGCTACTGGATGTTCAATTTCAATCCCCAATGATAGACAATAATCATCAAATACTTGAGAAGTAAATTCTCCAGCATTATCTAGTCGAATCGATTTAATTTGATGATCAAGGAAGTGTGCTCTCAATTTTATTATTTGAGCAAGTAGCTTGGCAAATGCCAAATTTCTTGTAGAAAGTAAACAGACATGTGACCAACGAGTTGATGCATCAATCAATACCATAAAATATTTGAATGGTCCACATTCAGGGTGGATTGGGCCACATATATCACCTTGAATTCTTTGTAAAAATGTTGGAGATTCAGAGGTGATTTTACTATATGAAGGTCGAGTGATTAATTTTCCTTGTGCACATGGGGCACATAAGTAATCACTTGGTAAATTCAATTGGTTTGATAAATCATGTCCGTTTGAGTTTTTGGCAATTTTACACATCATAGTTGATCCCGGATGACCCAAGCGATCATGCCAAAGAATCAATGTCTTTGTATTTGTGAGCTTCTAGCTCATATTTATAGAGTGAGATTCAACTATGCCAATTTTTGTAAAATATAAACCAGTTGAAATTGTACCAAATTTTTCTAGGATAAGCTTCTGGCTTTCAATTCTAGAAATAACACAAAGATATTCTTTGTTGTTTTCATTTATAGTTTCAATATGGTATCCATTCATTCTTATATCTTTGAAACTCAGCAAATTTCTTTTAGAGTTGCTTGAGTATAATGCATTCTGAATAAAGATATGCGTACCATTTGGTAATATTATATGGGCTCTTCCGGACCCGTCAATTATATTAGCAGATCCAGCTATAGTGGAGACTTTAGCTGAGAAATTTTTAGATAGTTCAGAGAAAAACTTCTGGTTTTTCAAAATTGTATGAGTAGTTGCACTATCTAGTAAGCATATATCATCACCCAAATGGCGTTCCATACCTTAAGAATTAAAGACAATGATTAGTCAATCATTAAAAATTTGTATGCATAAATAAATGTAATGTAAACAAACAAAGTAATATGATTAAAATAGGCTATTGATTAAAAACAACATCCACATTACACATTACTAGTACTGCAAAGGGAAATACAATTAAATGAACACAAACTTCAAACTGATTTATTGATGCAAGCTAATGAAATAAAACGAAAGTCACAAACTTCAAGACATTTCTAATTGATCAACTCGGTCATATCATTGATCATTGCACTTAGATTTTCATCATTAATGAAATTTCCATTTTCATCTTCGAAGAAATCATCTAACTTCAGATTAGTGTTTTCAGGTAACTTTTCGGCATTATTTGCCTCAATATTTTTCGAGCGATGATATTCTTCAACTGTTTTCTTTGATGATCTACATGTACGTGACCAGTGACCAGATCGTCCACATCTATAACAAACTTCCTCATAATGCCTTTTATTTTCTGAAGCTGAATCATTGTTCTTTATAGGCTCAATTTTCTTTTGTTGCTTTTTAAAGTTGGTGGTTTTGTTACCTTTAAAACCACCATAACCACCTCTGCTAGAGTTATATCCACGTCCACGACCATGTCCTCTACCTCGACCTCGACCCCTACCTCTTCCAGAGTGGGCAAAATTAGCATTAACTTCAGGTAATGCAGTTGAACCAGTTGGTCTTGAGGAATGGTTTTTTATAAGCAATTCATTATTTTGTTCAGCAATTAGTAAGCATTCTATGAGTTCAGAATATTTTGTAAAATGACGCTCTCGATATTGCTGCTGCAGGAGTATATTCGAGGCATGAAATGTTGAGAAAGTCTTTTCAAGCATTTGTGCGTCATCCACCTTTTCTCCACATAATTTCAATTTAGAAGTGATTCTAAAAATTGCAGAATTATATTCTCTTAAGGACTTAAAGTCCTGAAACCTCAGGTTCAACCACTCTTGCCTAGTGTTTGGAAGTATGACCGTCTTCTGGTGGTCATAACGCTCCTTCAGGGAGTTCCATAAGTGGAGAGGGTCTTTTTCAGTCAAATATTCTGTTTTTAGATCGTCATGGATATGACGTCTTAAAAATATTAGAGCCTTTGCTTTGTCCTGCTGGGACATAGTATTGCCATTTTTAATGGCATTTTCTAAGCATTGAGATTGCAAATGAATCTCAGCATCCAGTATCCATGATAAGTAGTTGTCTCCAGATATATCCAAAGCTTTAAATTCAAGCTTGGCGATGTTTGTCATTTTGTGAACTGTTCATAAAATAAATTGCATAAGGTGAATATATTCGCCACAACAGCATTCACTATTTGTTTGTTTCCAGCTAAAAAGAAGAAAAAAAAATGGAAAGTCTTCAATAATGGTATCAAACAACTATACCAAAAAAATAAATTGTATCAACAAAACCAAACATTTGGATTTTGCAACTTTCATGTATTTATCAAATAAGAAAGGAAAGTCAGCCTTTGCGTATATTCCATTCCAAACTTTTGAATTTTATTTGGCAATAGATCCGCAAAGGGAAAAATAATAATAATAATATTGAATTTAGAAGCCAAAGAATAAAAATAAGAGTGATACAAGAAAAGACATGAAAAATATAGAAGCGAACCCCAAACTAGCATGTGCTGACTTGATAGCTTTATCAAAAAATATATGATATTGACAATTACCTTTTTGGAGAGAGGAAAAGTAACGAGTTTATAAAGGAATGCAAGAACAATTCCTTTACCTGCTGTTGTAAAGGAAATAAGAAATAGAATGTATGTGGATATATTCTAAAAGACTCGTCTGCACTAATATATGTAATAGGATTTTGAATATAAATAGCCTTAGAATTGGAATGGTCAGAAGAGAAACGGTCAGAGTAATTAATATTTAATTACTTGCTGAGAAGTTGGAAAGTTTGAAGGTGAATAGGTTGAGGTCAATAATTAATTCGCATTCCTTCGTGCTGATAACGTGTTACAGAATAAAGAGAATGGAGGCAATTAGGGAGAGAACAATTCTATTGAATGTGAGAGATATGTATTTACAATACAATCAAGCTCCATATTTATAGACTACTTATGCAGTGCAGATTACAATAATGCCCTTTCATATTTAGCATATTCATCCCTATTATTAATGTATATTACAACATGCAGAGGTTTATTTGTTAGATTCTATATTTAAATGATATTAAAATTTTGCAATATTTGTAGAGTGGAATTTTGAACTTGTAGAAGAAGTTACATCCAATTTTTTAATGATATTAAAATAGAGTGACATTTTTGATAGTTCACGTTGACATCAAAAATGTGTGACACCAAACTTATTACAAACATTAATAAAGATATGAAACATTTTTTTAAGCGTGCACATACATACAAACACACACACACATACATTCATACACGCATATATATAGAATTAAATAATATGTCATATTTTGAAAAATAAATTAAAAAATATAGGCTATAATATTATTAAAATTTCATACGTAATTTATACATGTTTATTTGTACAATATAGAACATTTTATTTAAAAATCCTTTTAAATTTATTTAATTTGAAAATTGATTTTTTTTTCCTCTTATAGCCATTAGTTATACACTATATAAGTAAAAGAAAATTACTAATAAATACGTACATAGGTGTATATATATATTCAGACAGCAACACTGTACCAAAAAAATATTTTTAATAGCGCACAAAAAACGCTACTATAACTTATGGTAGCCCTTTATAGAACGCCAATTATATGGCATGCAACTAAATTACAGAACTTTCTGTTGCATTTGATAAAGAACTTTCCGTTGCATTTCATAAAAGACTGCCAAAAAGCAACTTATCGCAGCATTCCGCAAATACAATCAATTTTTTTCCATAGCACCATATAAACGCCACTAAAAAATAATATTGACGCTACTATTCACGCTACTACAAAATATTATAGTAGCGTTTTTTTGACCACCATATATATTTTGGCGTTTGTTAAACCTTTTTAAAAATTGTTGATTTTTGAGCAAATTTCCTACGCTACGATAGCTCGTTCAGTATCCATTTCATTGTATTCACACCATATATTATATAATAATAATTGACATATCTCAATATCAACAATCACTTATATGATTATCACATTCAAACAACCAAAAAACACATTAATCATATAATGAAATACGATACAAAACATTTTAAACAAAATAAACTCATAACTGTATAGATACAACAGTTTCAAGGCAACCAAGTTAACGTAAAATCTATAACTGTACATAGATAAATTTACACAACTAGTGCTAACAAAATGTTATAATATAGACAACGATTAAAGGTAAATATCAATTCATTGCGGCATCTAATCATTTCTTCATAAAAGTTATTATGTACCTGTAGACAAGTATAATAATAAAAAATGAGAACTTGTGCAAAAATCTTCTAAGAAATATTGTATGTAACTAGTTTAAACTGCATTATATAACATAGATGATAATTAATATGTATAAATAGTAGGGATTAACATGTATCAATAATTTCTTCGTCTTGAGCTGGACCATAAATAAAATAGAGAACCACAGTACTCAAGAATAGAAAATTTATGCAGGTTACCCCAAACTTAAGTCCTACTGCTCTGTGCAGTTTCCACGCGATTGAAGTAAGGATGAGCCTGTAGACAGAAAAGAGTAGCAAAAAAGCGACTGGACTGACAAAATATCAAATGTATGAAAGAAAAAAATAGAATACCTTTTTCTATTTATAATGAGTTGTATGAAAATAAATATGCAAACTAGAATCATCACCTAATAAAATATCAAATGTACAAATTGCTCTTCTAGGCTGCATACAGCTAAATTGACCACTCCCCACCCACCACCCACGAAATGGCTACTTCAACTACATAAGTATTCAGCTATATTCAATGAGCTAGGTAAGGTGTCTGACTATGGATGCTTATATTTATTATAAAGTCCTATTACTTGTAACAGCTGCAATCTAGGATCAAGCAGCAAAGTTTGTGCCTAAGCGTGCTGAATATGGTACACATGACGCAATTGACCACTTTCAACATATCAAGCTCTGGCGATGTCAGACAACATTGCGTTCTGGAGTCCAGTTGTATCAAGTGGATGTGCAAATTCAATTACTATAAATGAAATAGAAGACTTGCATGGAAAAGAAAACTATAAGTTGAAATAGATTAAGATGGTTATTTTAAAATGATATAAGTTAATGCTTGAATGACATATTTTGTTACTTACATGGCATTTATTTTAAGAAACCATAACAAGAGTAAAACTTACCGCTACGATTTCTTGAGCTCTTCTTCAATAGAGCAAGAGGCAAGTTGTCTTGTTGAAATGAAGAACCAAGAACAGAAAAGGGGCTTGGCTGTTCAGTGATGGAAGATATAGATTACATGTTTGAATTTTCCTCTCTCATATTGATAGAAGGGTTCTAAAAAAACAAAAATAAACATTCATTAAACATGTACTGGTTTTGCCATACAAACTTTTATCATGTTCAATTATTAATATGCTCCAAAATTTATGAACCATAACTGATCTACTACCAAAGCATCATGTTCAATTATTAACATCTCAAATAAGGATGTGTATGCATGTTTACTCAGACAGACAGAAAGAAAACTATAGTGCATGCATGTTTATTTACATTATTATTCATCCTGCAACACAAACATAATGTACCTGATTTGCTGTTTATGTGATAACAGTTGGAGCAAATCTCCCGGCGACCTCTTGCATCTTTGAGAGCTTCAGTGCCACATCATACTTGGTTTGCACAAAACATACTGTGACCATCTCCGTTAGTTATACCAAGAGTTATACTTTTGTAGCCATCTGAGTCTACAGCATTTTACAAGTCAATGCTCAAACATGCAAGTGGTCTGCACTCAAACAGACAGGCATCTTGTATATTACATAGAATTATATATCTTCCATTTGTTGATTCACCTTCTCTTGAACATGCATGCCAACGTTACTTCCGTTTATTTTAGTCAACAATAATTCAACCATAGAAAAATGCAGTATTTCCACTTTAACTCTGCATTTCGGCTGTGTAATCAATTGCTTCTTTACATAATGGAAACAACGCCATCTTTCCAACTCTTTTTTTTTTTTTTAAATTCTCTCTCTCTCCACCAACTCTTTTCATGTAAAATATTTCCATCTAATATTATCTATGAACAATTTCTCACATTTTTTAATGCTCATACCTGTTGCAGAAACCATGGGATTGAACCATTTTGGTCAGCAACTAAATTTTGTGTTTGAGAACTGTTAGAGATGAACATGCACTGATGCAACTAATGTCATTAGAATTTTGAGACAAAAACGCAACTTAAAATGCCAATATTTCAAAGAAGCAAGGCAGTACCATTTGACATTGAGCATGATACAGAAACATGTTTGTGCATGTGTACAAACAGCCTTAACTGAATACATCGCCAAAAACACCAATCGCTGTTCTCCCCCATAAACCGTTTCTGTAATTTTAGCTTTTGCCTCACAAAGAGGACAGAACATGTCAAAACTCAGCCTGCTGGTCCAAGCATCCTCTATGAAATACATGCCTGCACTTCAGTATTGGTTTGATAACAAAAAATATGAGGAAGCAAGGTAATATGTGAAAGTTTTAGTATTGGTTTGATAATAATAAATATGAGAAAGCAAGGTAGTAACAAAACATACGAGGTAACAAGGTTGTAGCATAAAAAATACGAGGTAACGAGGTTGATGATGTTTGCAGGTCAATTAGTCATAAGCTTGGCATAGTTGTATTTGCATCTGCCATGCTGATGTCGCATCCTACGATAAAGTAATACAGTAATATACATAAAATATCTTGGATATCCAAGTTGAAAAATCCCAACTTGATAGCACAATAGAACTAAAACGGTTGTATTGAAAGAGGGAACAAATATATGGATTAATTAAACCTAATCAAAATTTCATTAACTATTGTGCTAATAATACTTAACAAGTACAAAAGCAAAGCAATATTAGGAGAGTAATAAACACTTATTTCATACACCATATGATTGCTATTTCATATACAGAGCAACATTCTAAATATACAAACAAGCTTCTATATATGACAGTCAAAATAAAATAAAATGACACGGGTTACTTAACTCATTTCGAAAAGATAACCATCAGACATTCACTTTCATATTCATCCTCGATCTTCAAATCTTCTTTTACATGGTCTTTATCAGTGTCCTTTTTACAATCAGAGAGGCTTTTCACCAGGTATCTCCTGTATTATTAATGGAATAAGTACTTAAATGACTAATTCAGATATACTATGTCTATAATTAGAGTGGATACCTCTTCCCATTCTTTATCACTGTAACATCATAGTCCGATTTAATGGATGTTGTGGCCCAACAGTACAACTACAACAAAGTGAAATTTTTTTAGCATCAAACAGCAAGATATTTGATTTAATTGAGATGATATAGCCGATTGAAAGAATATGTGAGCATGGAAAGCATTGTGAAAGCATGGTGTTATCCCATTTTTGGTCAAAACTGAAATATCAATGTTGTGTGCATTTCCACCACGACCGCACCAAGAAGAAGCAGCCAACAAGCGTATATAGGTCTGGGGTTTCACTCATGACTCAAGTATAAAAGTCCATTCGGTATCGAAGGTTTAAAGTTTCATTCGACAATGTGAAGCGAAGCCTCATTCGGCACTCAGAGCACACAGATTCATCCGGCACTCCCAAATACAAGTGTTCATTCGGCATCCTCAGAATAAGGCATACAAGTGTTCATTCGGCTTCCACCGAACCATCTCATTTAAGCTCATTCGGTAAAACGAAGTAAGCACACACCTTCAACACCGAACCATTCGGTACCGGTCCAGCTCCATCTCCATGCTACTACCGGTCCAACCTACCGCCGAACCAAGTTCTCCATCTCCATGCTACTACCGGTCCAACCTACCGCCGAACCAAGTTCACTCCCAACCTACCACCGGTCCAAACAACATACCACTCACCGCCGAACCAAGGTGTTGCCGAACCAACATTGCCAGGCCAGATTGCTTCAACCCAGCTCCACCAGCAGCTATATACATTCAGGACCCCTACCCTCAGCCTCACTCTATAAATAGAGGGGCATGGGTACAACAATGGGAGACAAGTTTGAGAGCTCAAGCACGGAAGGAACTTTCAAACAACTTTCATATACTTGTATACAAAGCTTTGTACTTGTAATCTGGAGAGAAAAGGAGAATAACATATAAAGTGGACGTAGGCACGTTCTGGCCGAACCACTATAATTCTGTGTCTTTTACAGTTTAGTCTCTGCTTTTTACATATTTGCATAAATCACCCAAATCGCTAAGAACAACATATAATCAACTCAATCGTACGACTTTGGGGTGTTTGCCCATTTTTTGCGCAAACAATGGTGCATGCGGATATGCTAGTATTAGTTAAGCAAAGTCACCAACTTATCACTGATCATACTTCCTCTTGGATAATGTATGAATCTGTCATGAATGCTCTCATTATCAAACATGGAAACAATTGTACATCCATCATTGTGCAAACACTCCACATATTTGATGATTTTTAGAAAAACATGTTTTATGGATGAACTCAAACCAAAGTGATGAAAAAATTACCTCTTCTGAGTTAAGCTTGGAAATAGAGGGTGCAAATGGTTATCTTGTGGGCTCAGACACGTTTGTGAATATCCGCATCATGGACATGGAAGCAAGACATTCCTAGTAACTCCTTAAAATAGTTATGTCGGATGATACTGTAAAATATTTCTTTAAAGTAATTCAAGGTACAGCCTTTCTGAACTTTCTTTTTGTACTGTGGTGGTGAAATTATAGTTGGTGCTTCATTTTTGGGACCACCAAAGACACCACAAGCACTTTTAACTCATGTCCCTAAACATTTGTCCCACATATATTGCCACATAAAACTGATTATGCCCACTACTAATTCATGTTTCTCTTCATCAATTCCCATGAGTAGAGAATAATCTGAACATAAAAATATGAGGTAACAAGGTTGCAGTATCAGCAAGAAAGGACTCATGAGGTCCCCAAGGCTCGTTGCTTGTAGCATAAAAAATCTGAACATATAATAATCAAAATGTGAAGGTCTCCAAAACTTATACCATGAATTTTTCCAATCAACTATTGGAATTCAAATGCATGTCATATAAGTCTAGCACAAATTTTCCCAAATATCACTTACGTGAATAAGATTCATTCGAAATCCTTATACGACATTTTCCATATTTCCGTTTTTCAAGGAATCCGAGGTTAATGACTAACAGAATTCTAACAACCACAGATTCGAAGAATTTAATCTAATGGCTCGGATTAAAATGGTTTTGCATCTATACGGCCACTCTGTACAAAGGAATAAAACGAACGACTAAAGATATTCCATTGGAACAGTAGCGTACCTTTCTAAGCTTTCTTCATGTGCAGATTCATTCACCATGATTTGTCTTGAGCTGCAAAAATAATCCAGATTACTTAATTAACTGACAAAAATTTGAAAACTAGGGATCTGCATTCATAGTTTCTCACTACCAATATCTTATGAAAAATTAAGCAATCAAACTTATTCAGTGCAACATACCCAAGTACAGCATTTTAAACAAAATCAAACATAATGACAAAGATCATTTTTAGAAACCTAGGGTTTGGTTTAGCATTCGCATTTAGACAGCAAAAAATTCATCAAAAACCATAACGGAACCGTATCTTCTACGAGAATTCAAACGAACAAAAAATTTAATGGTAGTGAAATCAAACCTCTCACTCCCAACAAGCGAACTGAATCTAGAACCAAGGCGACTAAAGGAACGAACTTCAAAGACACCGCCATTGCCGCTGCTTCGCTTTCAGACCAAGAATTTTAGATCGTTCAAAATCGATTTAGGCTTTCCGTGCGTTAGATGGTTCTGAACAACGTGGAGTAGATTGACAAAGCTTATTCAGTGCAATATACCAAAGTACTGCTTTTTAAACAAAATCAAACATAATTAAAAAGATCAATTTTAGATACTTAGGATTTGGTTTAGCATTCGCATTTTGACAGTAAAAAATTCGTCAAAAACCGTAACGCAATTGTATCTTCTACGAGAATTCAAACGAACAAAAAATTTAATGGTAGTGAATCAAACCTCTCACTCCCAACAAGCAAACCGAATCTAGAACCAAAACTAGAACCAACGCGACTAAAGGAATGAACTTCAAAGACACCGCCATTGCCGCTGATTCGCTTTCAGACTAAGAATTTTAAATCGTTGAAAATCGATTAAGGGTTTCCGCGCGTTAGATGGTTCTGAACAACGTGGAGTAGATTAACGATGTGTACTAGAACAGATACCACTCAACAATAAACTCATCCTCCAAGTTTATTAATTAGAATTCCACTACGCTGAAATTCTGTATTAGATAAATGTAACAATAAGTTACGTTGTAAATAAATTAGAACAACAACGTTATACTATTGTAAGAAATAGCACAACTTATACACGGGAAAGATTACAGTTAATGTAACCAGTATATAAAGGAAATTCCGTATGAGGCCTGTCGTAACAATTTCCTTAAGAATTTTATTTCAAAACTCTCCCAAGATACAACAGACGTAATCTGCACGAGATTGTAATGAGTATGTCAACTCTGTGATATATATGGAATATAGAGCAGCGGAGCAAAGAAGCAGAAGAAATTAGATTAGAATGGAATGAGAATGTGATCAGTATTCTCTTCTATTTATAATTTCGTCTGCATCCCTTCGAACAGTCGCGTCCGCTTGACGGGTCGCACCCGTTGCCTTTTGGTCGCTGCTGTTCGTTAGCGGGTCGCACCCGCTCGCTACTGGCTTGCACCCACTCGTACCGCCTAGTACTGTTTCGCCTGCACTGCTTCAGTCAGGTCGCACTCGTTTGCTTCTAACGGGCCGCACCCGCTACTGTTCGCCTCTAACGGGTCGCGCCTCTTCAGTTATTCGCGTCCGCTTATGAACAGTCGCATCTCCTCAGGAAAAAACCCTGCGTCTGTTCACCCGCCCGCTTCTCTTTAAATTTCAGGCCCAGCCCAGTTTCAGACGAAGCCCAAAACCGTTAAACAATGGCCTAGTAAAAAGAATGGTCATTTTAAACCCGAACCCGAAACCGGCCCGGTTCGGTCGGTCGGACGGCGGCGGCGGCGCGCGCGTGTGGTGGTGATGCATGATCTCCCTCCTCACAACGAAGCATACATTTGGGAGCCCCAGGCCCCCAACCTCCTCATGAGAAAGCTATATTTAAACCAATATAGCTCTCACAATTTGGAGATGTGGGACTTGTATTTTTCATTCACTTTGCTCTTTATGAATTCCAACAATCCCCCACATGAATGATAATATACATATCCCCCACACAAAGCGAAATATCACAGAGTACATATGGAATAGTGCTTTATCGTGGATAAGTAGATATTTCACTTTGAACTTTCCCTAGTTAAAACTTATCGGATCTACTTGGCTAATCGGTGAATTATTTCATCTTGAACCGTCGGCCTTTATTGTATATCCAGACAATAAGCTTTACGAAGCATTGATTTCCTTCTCATCCAATCTCTTGGTTGTGTTCATTTTGGTCCTGAACAGTTTTTGGTTCTGCGAGTGTTTTTAGAGAATAAAAGCCTTTTAATATTCTCATAGAGCCGACCCAGCTCACACTAACATAGGTGATCGCAACCATTAAGAGTATCCTACCTATACCCCACTTGTTATTTCCAAGATATGGTCATCATTAAAAAACATAGTTTTAACCTTTAAAACTTCTGTAGGCATGCATTATATTTTGCACCATAGGAACGGAGTAGGACCAAGTCCAGACAAATGCATTACTTCTTGAGTTACTCATAACTGGTTTGTCTATTGATCTTAGTCCGTGGGATCTCCAGTCGCTAGGATAGGTTTCCGTATAAGGTAACTCTTGTTGGTTTAGGCTTTTAAACCCATTCCCCTCGATGCGCAGTCAATTTTCTCTCTTGATAAACCTTTAGTAAATGGATCCGCTAGGTTATCATTTGTTCTCACATAATCTATGGAAATAGTTCCATTTGAGAGTAACTGCCTAACTGTATTATGGCGTCGACGAATATGTCGTGACTTTCCATTATACACAAAGTTTTGAGCTCTGCTTAGCGCTGTTTGGTTATCACAGTGTATGCATATGGCCGGTACAGGTTTATGCCAAAACGGAATATCTTCTAAAAAGTGACGAAGCCATTCTGCTTCTTCGCCTGCTTTATCTAATGCAATGAACTCTGATTTCATAGTGGATCGAGCTATGCATGTTTGTTTAGTAGATTTCCATGACACCGCTGCCCCTGCTAGGGTAAAGACATAACCACTCGTTGATTTTGATTCCTCTGAATCTGCAATCCAGTTTGCATCACTATATCCTTCTAATACGGCAGGATATTTTCCATAATGTAAGGAATAGTTAGTGGTATTTTTTAAATATCCAAGCACTCTCATTAGTGCTTTCCAGTGTTCCTTCCCTGGATTGCTTGTATACCTGCTCAATCGACTTACTGCATAAGCTATAACTGGTCTTGTGCAATTCATGAGATACATGAGACATCCTATTACACGAGAATATTCCAGTTGCATTACACTCTCATTAGTGTTTTTATGCAGTACTTCTGATGGATTAAAAGGTGTATTTACTCCTTTAATTCCAAAGTTTTGAAATCTTTCAATCACTTTTTCTACATAATGTGATTGAGATAACTCAATTCCATTAGATGTTCTTATTATTTTTATTCCCAAAATAATATCTGCAACACCCAAGTCTTTCATGTCGAAATTGTTGATCAACATTTTCTTTATGGTCTCAATTACCTGAGTATTTGGACCGAATATTAGCATATCGTCCACATATAGACAAATCATCACATATGATTGTCCAAGTTGTTTGTAATAAACACATTTATCACATTCATTTATACGAAAACCATTTTTCATCATGACACTATCAAATTTTGCGTGCCATTGCTTTGGAGCTTGTTTTAGTCCGTATAATGATTTGACTAATCTACAGACTTTGTTTTCATTTCCTTTGGAAATAAATCCCTCAGGTTGCTCCATGTAAATCTCCTCATCGAGATTTTCATTTAAGAATGCTGTTTTTACATTCATTTGATGAATCTCTAGATTATAAATGGATGCAATTGCTATTAACATTCTTATAGAGGTTATTCGTGTAACCGGTGAATAGGTATCAAAGAAGTCTACTCCTTCTTTTTGACGATATCCTTTGGCTACTAATCTGGCTTTATACTTGTCGATAGAGCCATCTGCTTTCATTTTCTTCTTGAAAATCCATTTGCAGCCAATTGGTTTTATTCCTGGTGGAATATCAACAATTTCCCAAGTTTTATTACTTAGAATTGAATCAATCTCACTTTGGATTGCTTCTTTCCAACATGAAGATTCAGAAGATGACATTGCTTCCTTGTACGTTTGAGGTTCGTGTTCTAACATATAAGTTAAAAAATCCGAACCAAATGTTTTGGAAGTTCTTGCCCTTACGCTTCTTCTTGGTTCAACCTCCTCGTTATCTTGATGAGTTTCATCTTCACATGTCTCATCTCTGTTATCTCTTGTCCTTTTTGGGACAGGATTTCCATCGTTTCTTTTATGTGGAAACACATCTTCAAAGAACAAGGCATCTCTTAATTCCATGATTGTATTTACATGAATATCATTTATATCAAACTTGAATACCAAAAATCTGTAGGCACTACTATTTTGGGCTGGCCCAAGATAATAACAATCTACTGTTTTTGGTCTAATTTTGACTCTCTTGGGAGGCGGAACTGGAACTTTTGCCAAGCACCCCCACACTTTGAGGTATTTAAAGCTTGGTTTGTGTCCTTTCCATATCTCATATGGAATTGTTCCCGTTTGTGAGGAACTTTGTTTAATATGTGATTAGACATATTTAAGGCTTCCCCCCATAAGTTCGTCGGCAGACCAGAAGTTAAAAGCATGGCAGTAATCATGTCTTTTAACGTTCTGTTCTTCCTTTCGGCTACACCATTTTGTTGTGGTGAATATGGAGCTGTTGTTTGATGAATTATACCATTTTCGGCACAGAACTGTTCAAATGGTGATTCATATTCTCCACCTCGATCAGATCTCAATATCTTGATCTTTTTATTTAACTGATTTTCTACCTCAGCCTTGTATTTTATAAACGCGGTTATTGCTTCATCCTTACTATTTAAAAGATATACATAGCAATATCGCGTATAATCGTCAATAAAAGTAATAAAATACTTTTTCCCACCTCTTGTAGGTAGTGATTTAAAATCACATAAATCTGTATGTACCAAACCTAATGGTTCGGTGCTTCTGTCAACAGATTTAAATGGTTGTTTGACCATTTTTGCTTCTACACATGTCTCACATTTGTAGTTCTTATCTACTTGAAAATTTGGAATCAATCCCAAGTTTGATAATTTCTTCATTTTTCGGAAGTTTATGTGTCCTAATCTATCGTGCCATAGTAAAATTTCGTGCTCAAGCAAGTAAGAGACTTCAATTTTATTATTAGCACAATCAGAATACATAGATTTATTGCCGGTAACGGCTACATTTGCCTTAAATAGGCCATCACATAAATATCCCCTTCCGATATACATTCCAGCTTTGGACAGAACCATCTTGTCTGACTCAAACACCATCTTGAATCCCTTCTTTGATAGGACTGCACCAGAGATGAGATTCTTGCGTATGTCTGAAACGTGAAGCACGTCATTCAATTTGACAGTTTTTCCAGAAGTGAACTTGAGGATAACTGTGCCACTTCCTTCGATCATGGAAACTGCAGAATTACCCATGTAGAGTCTTTCTTTCTGATCGAATTTCTGGTATGTTGAAAACATGGATTTTTCAGAGCAAACATGACGAGTAGCTCCTGTGTCAACCCACCATTGGTTAGGGTTCTGAATCAAATTGCATTCAGAAATAATCGCTGAAAAGTTGGACTTATCCATTTTCATGTTGTCAATTGTTAACATCTCTGTTTTAGTGTAAAACAGTAAAATTCTTAAGATGTTATTTGTCTAGTGTACTAAAACAGATAGCACTCAACAATAAACTCGTCGCACAAGTTTATTAATTAGAATTCCACTACGCTGGAATTCTGTATTAGATAAATGTAACAATAAGTTACGTTGTAAATAAATTAGAACAACAACGTTATACTATTGTAAGAAATAGCACAACTTATACACGGGAAAGATTACAGTTAATGTAACCAGTATATAAAGGAAATTCCGTCTGAGGCTTGTCGTAACAATTTCCTTAAGAATTTTATTTCAAAACTCTCGCAAGATACAACAGACGTAATCTGCACGAGATTGTAATGAGTATGTCAACTCTGTGATATATATGGAATATAGAGCAGCGGAGCAAAGAAGCAGAAGAAATTAGATTGGAATGGAATGAGAATGTGATCAGTATTCTCTTCTATTTATAATTTCGTCTGCATCCCTTCGAACAGTCGCGTCCGCTTGACGGGTCGCACCCGCTCGTACCGCATGGTACTGCTTCAGACGAAGCCCAAAACCGTTAAACAATGGCCTAGTAAAAAGAATGGTCATTTTAGACCCGGCCCGGTTCGGTCGGACGGCGGCGGCGGCGCGTGCGCGTTATGGTGATGCATGATCTCCCTCCTCACAACGAAGCATACATTTGGGAGCTCCAGGCCCCCAACCTCCTCATGAGAAAGCTATATTTAAACCAATATAGCTCTCACAATTTGGAGATGTGGGACTTGTATTTTTCATTCACTTTGCTCTTTAGAAATTCCAACAGTAATAATGAAGATGGCAATTTAGGGTTTTTAGATGTGAACATTTCAAAGTGGAAAAACAGGATACGAAAATGGAGAGACGGTACTTAGAAATTTTGGCGAAATTTTTTTGGTGGGGAACCAAAAATTATATGCAGCGTTTACCACATTAAACAAAAAAAAATACCTCAAACATCTATGGTAGCACATAGTTTACAAACTCTGACAATATATGCCAAAAATAGTTTTTTTTTAAGTACACGAACATACGTGGATTCATGATTATATACATAAAATCTAATAGCAAGCAAAAGCAAGTCTGCACTGCCATTCTTTTCAAATAGCCTAAAATCTAATAGCAAGCAAAAGCAAGTCTGCACTGCCATTCTTTTCAAATAGCCTTCGTGAATCTATGCTTAATTCAAATCAAACATTCAAACATCGCACATATAAATTTATAATCATTTTATTTTATAACATTATCGAGGGAAAAGCATGGCTATCTCGACTAAAATATCTAGTAAATGATTTATGTTTTCCAATACAAAAGGTTTAATCATGGATTTAAAGAGTTTTGAATAAGAACTACCACTTTTGCTATTAATTACAATACAACATGTTACGAAGTAAATTCTATTAGCTTCTTTAAATCAGTAACATTGTAATCTAGAATAGAGTAATCTAAATGCAGCTAAATTCACTCTTTTTTCCCTTTTTTTTTGCTGCTACATATTGCAGTAGCTGTTTTATAGCACCTGCGGCTGCTCTGTAGCAGCATGGCGCTGCTGCATTTGAACACCAGCAATATAGATGCAAAAGTGGTACCTCAAACTTTCTTTTAAGTACGCTGCTGCATATTGCAACAACAGCCCCCTTTTTGAACGAATCCAAACTGAAGCAAACTTGTACAAAAAAGAATTCAAACTGCATGGATACTCGTTCCAAACTCAAGCTGAGCTAGAAACTAACTAAAGCCCAGTAGGCCTGGCTTGTTAAGCGCTATTATTTTATTTTTACTTTTGTGAATGGTACTTAGATATAACATGTCACTGGGACAGCATAACACAAATCATATGTCAATATATGTTCGAATCACGCTACGCAAGTTTTGAACTTGTGACCTCTCGCACCAAAGTCGAGTCACTTAACCACTGAAACGATGGTGTTTGTCTAAGCGCTACTGTTTACAATAAAGGACATAACATTAGATAAGAACCTTATTGGTTAAGCCTTTAGATACCACGTTACATAAGTGGTGATAATGATCTCTTAGTGCCATTTTTTCCCAGGGACATTGTTTACTGCAGTAATTGGATTATGATGTTTTATTTGGCATGGGAAATGACTCTAATGATTGCTATAGGTATGGGTAGTGTTTAAGTCTTACCATTAGGATTGGCACAATAACCACCTTCTCAATGCTATGTTTTTTGCTTGGACATGCAGCATTTCATAGCACTGCTCCAGGCAATTTTCTTACTAGCGTCGTATTTTAGGAGCCTTATTGATTTATTGACATTGGCAACATCCGCAATGCTGTTCATCTTGTTGGCACTTTTTTTTACATGCTCGTATTATTAAGGATGTTACTCAAATTTATGATTTAAAGTCAGTCAACAATACTCTCTACTGGGACTTTTAGGAAAATGTAGTTTTCCCATTATTATCTTGCGAGTTATTTGCCGGAATGGATGTATTTCAGTGGTTAAAAAAAATAGATGACAAATGAGCATGAAAAAATATTCAGACGACAAATGAGCATGAAATATCATGAATCGCCATGAATAACTTATTGTCAATTATTTTTACTTTTCAAAACTTACTTCATATTCGCATTTTTGATTCAAAAATAATCTTTAAGCTTTTATTATCACTTCAACTTTATATAAATCATTTCTCAGCTAATACTCATTTTCAAATATAAGTAGTATTCCAAGCTACAAATTTGTTTAAGTCCCTTTCTTTCTAAACGATACTTTTTTCTCTAAAAATTATATTCTCATCTTCAAAATATTCTTGTACAGATAGGTCTTCATGGTTTTTTTTTCAAAACTCATATTCCTCTTCAAAATATTTTCACATAAATTTCTTTGTTCTTTGAAAACTAAAAGCATGCTTTTAAAGTCACAACTCATACTCATTTTTTAATATTCATTTAAAATCATAAGCAACACTATCAATCAAACATCCAAATAAATCATATATCACATCAAGCAAGCATCCATATCATCCATATAAAATTTATTTTAACATATCACAATCACACAAAAATATTCACATCATACGTGTGAATGTTATTTTACTTTTCCTTCAAAAAATTTAAATAACTTTTACTTAGTAAATCTTCAACACAAATATGTTTATATATACACATATATAAATAACCTACCGATCGACTCTTTTGATCATTCACAACTCGCCCATCATAAGTGAGAGCATAAAAATTGGGTAAACAACCAAAAATATATCTCCATCTTTGTGTTATTCTAACCTAAACTCTGATACCATTATGTGACCCACCGGCTCCAGTGACCAAAATATCATATGGGGCTTACCATCCGATAGCTCGGATTAATAGGCACTGAAGGTGTGATCTCTTGTATACAGTACTTTGAGTCAACACGTACACGTTTTAATGCCTGAATACATCTAAAAAAATAAGTATCTCATCTTGATGTAAGACAATGTACATGAGTTATAGACTTGAATAATACAGTATTAGAGACAGGTAAAAATTTCCCAACTAACATAATCAGAGTGAACAAAAATGATGAATTTTATATCATATCTGAAAAGTTAATACATCATCCAATAGATATACAACTCACAACATGAATACATCTATCGACCAATATAATGGAATCTCAATACATAAAAAACAAGTATTCGCCACCATCATCAGCTCCAACTCCATATCGCAGCCAATAAAGCACATACAGTCATAATATTGACTTGTAAAACAACCTTAGACTGACCCGATGTTGTTAAACAAATAACAAACCCCTGGTAAGGCTAGAAATCTAGCTGTGAGTATAATAGTGCTTAATACTAATAATATAAGTGTGGTATCAGTTATAAATACGTGACATGTCAATCAAACACATCGATGTCATTCACACTAAATAATATCCCGCCCACATTTCATTAAAATGGTTTTAACACAAGTGTCACGGCTCAAATCATCTTGAGTCACAGTTGCAACACTAATCAATTGGGTTATCACAATCTATTCATATCATATGAGTTGCTTTTGGTTTAAATTTAAATACACTGTTTTTAGATCTTTGGAGACTGATTTCATTATTTACCATAGTACAGTCTTTTTACCCACATATTTAAACAATTAACGGTTGCATATATTCATTATTTACCATAGTACGGTATTTTTCAACTGCATATCTAAACAATATTTGTATATTTTTACGAGGTAAATAAATACAAAGAAGAGTTATATCTTAACTCTTCTTTGAGTTCCCAACAAGAATACTAGTTGATAACACCTTTTTGATTCACCCTCTACATAGACTAACTGACTCGACAAGCCCAGATGGTCTTTTTCATTCGCTTCTTATGACCAGTTGTGAGTGCACTTCACTGGACCCCTTAGTTGCACCGTCCTTCTGGCTTCTGAAGACGTATACATTTTATGTGGTGTAGTCACTTACCCAATTCCATTTTGAGGTGCTAGTTCCCAGGGCATTATGACTCTAATATCTTACTATCCATCATATTGTCCGTGCAACAGATCGTTGAACTGTATGACGAGGGATAAAGTCGTCACGATTCGGGTTGCGATCCTCGAATCAGTTTGCTAGAATGGATTCTTGCAGTCCAGTGGACTTCATATCATTTTCATCAAACGTTAAATTTCATCTTTTAAAAACATTTGGCCACCCAAAACATAAATGTCATGTATTCAATTCAATTAGCAAGCAATAGTGCATTCATTCATCTCGATTCAAACATGGCAATTCATATTTTCACATCAACATAATATGTGATATAATAAAATTACATGTATATATCATAGGTGAATCAAGCATCATTAATATACTTGTATAAAATCATACAAGTATCCAAGTATCACTCATATCAATTCAAATCATACTTGGTTATTAATTCTAAAAACTTGATATATTTCACACATCAACCATAACCAAGTATTAATTATCTAGCCAAGAATACAACCATTCAATGCATTCATGATTTTGCAAAATAAACAATCTTGGCATTTCTTCTCAAAACCACTTCCATAGACCTTCGCTTAGCGTTTTATAAACACAAATCTTTTATGATATATGCATTCATTTTCAATAATATTCCAATATTATATTCAACTAATTTCATAAAATTTCTTTCATAATAGAAAAAAAACTTTCACACCTTATATATATATATATTTGTATCAAAATTGGGCACAACACTCTTCAGATGAGATAAAACGAAGAAGTAAATGTAAAATGAGGAAGATCTAACGAACATACTAATCGATAAACGTGAAAAATGCACAGAAACACAAAGATTTAGAGTGGTTTGGCGTATGGCCTAAGTCCATTATGCAATGAATGACTTTTATTGATTTTTGTTTGCTGGTTACAATGAGTTACAATAGTATAATCTAAGTACAATAGTAATTGCGGTAGAGTTTGGATGTGGAAGAGCAAAAAGTCCTTTTTCTGTAGGTCTATGGTCACTATTTATAGGCATAGGCAGCAAATATCTCGCTCAGATCTTGGAAGATTTCTTCTTGGGCCAACGAGTTCGAGTTCAGATGATTTCGGATCGATCTGGGAGCGTAATGAATTGAGTTTATATCAATCCAAAAATAGTCCTTTGAGGATGAAATTTGTAATGTACATTCTTGGGGTTGTATGCAAGCTCCCTGTGAAAATTTGGTGGCACTTGGACTTGTAGATTCTGAGTTATGATCGATGCAAGTTTGAGTTTGTTGAAGGTTGTCGAGTTTGCATCGCTTCTATTCGCATCGCTTCTAAGCATGTGATGACCGATGACGTAGCGCTAACTTTTAGGATCGATCCACTTTTCGGGGCGAGCGACCGAGTGTTTCCCTTGGACTTGCCTCGTTCGTACCGATCTAGTTTAACATTGTTCGTATCGATCTGGGGTGATCCCTTCTTCATATCGATGCTTACCAACACCTTCTTATCGATCCTCTTCGTATCATGGCACTTGTTGGATTCATAATGATCTTTTACAGCTGTTTTGTATTGACATGAACTTATGTTCTTTGTATCGTTAGGAGGTGCTGATTTTTTATCGATGGAGGATATAGACTTCGTATCGATTTATGGCTGATCGATACGAAGCATTCTTGGCAGCAGATCTTTACGAAGCAAACAGGAATGGCTGATGGGTACGAACCAAAGCGACTGGAGGATGGATACATAGGGACTTGATGGACACGAACTTGAGGGATACGAATTGGCATTCCTTCCATTGATATGAACTGGCTTGATTTTGATAGATACGAATGAGGTCGCCTTAGATGGATAGAATGAGAATAGATATGAATGAGTTGGAATGCATCCTTTGTATTGATGGCTATCGATATGAAATAGTTGGTTCTATGAAACGCTTCGTATCGATGGTGGAAGATCGATACGAGATCTTGTAGTCTTCAAGGGGATGGATACGAAATTGGCATTTCGTATCCATAGAACTGAACGATCTAAATATGACTTGGCGGTAGTGTTTGTATTGATGACACATGAGGCCGATTACTGATGGATACGCATAGCTACACCCCAGATCGATCTAGGTGGAAGGATATGAAGAAGGCTCTTGGTATCAATGACATCGTAACCGTTCCAAACAGTTTATCACTGGGAGATGAAACGTCTCTTCTTGGCTTCGAATCCATATAAATACGATTGGGACATAGCCAAACATTCCACTTGCTATCATTTCATTTCCAGCCTTCGTATCGATAGAGCAATCGAGAACAAGCACCGTCTTCATCCTAAACTTGAATAACCCATTAATCTCTCAAACCAATCCTTTAATCTAGGTAATTAACCAATAAAAATCACTCTAGAACGATGAGACTCGAGTCCAATGCCAATTCGTCCAAAGTCGTGGCCGATTCCGGTGATGTCGATGTTGGGGTTGGGTCGGAGCATGGTTGAGGAAGGAGGAGATGTGTTTAAGTTGTCTAGGGAAGAAGGACGAATGGTGGACACGAAGGAAATATTCGTATCGATCATGGATAGAGGAAGAGGTTCATACCGATCAGATGATGATGGAAGTTCGTATCGATGTAGGGAGTAGGTTTGTATCGGTTGGGAAGAATGGGAGTTCGTATCGGTCCAGAGCGATCGATACGGAGACATGACCGTGCGATCGATTCGAAGTATTGGACTAGGCAATCGATATGTACGAGGAGGGTTTGGGATCCATACGAATTGATCTTGGAGCGATTGATACGAAATGCTATATTCTTCGAACGATACGAATTGGGCTTCTGGCGATCGATTCAAATTCGAACTTTGATGGACACGAAATATTTGCGCAATCTAACATTTGGCTCCGATGAGCTTAAGCCTTACATAATAGGACTTAACTATTTCATTACATATTTCACTGCCTTTCGAAGCTTGTCGATGAAACTATAACTTAACCAATTCGATGAACTTTAACTTGGATGGATTGCAGAAGTTAGGATGGCACGGCTGTGACGGTCAGCGATGACGTTCAATCCGATTGGATTTCGAAATCTCGTCGTTCGAACACCTTGTTAATCTCTGTAGAACTTTCTTAAGTACTTTATAATATTGCATTGCACAACACACTCATACACTTCACACTGGGGCACACACGGGATAATTGTCATCTAATGATGGTTTTTACTGAGTCGATTAGCTATGGAACCCAGGAGTTCACAGCAGTAGGAGGCTCAAAGTTCACCTCCTTTGGTAATAGAGATGCTGGCCATCGCGGCTGAAGTCATAAGTTCAGCTCCGGACGAGTTACCGGGAGCAATCTTTATTGGGAATCCACAAGATTCTGTACCATCTAACATCTCTGAAGATATGTTGGAAAGAATCTGCCTAAGGCACGGGCTACCGTTGGATGATGTCCTGTTACCGGGACCGAATGACAGGCCACATGTTCCCCTGGAAGGGTACATTGCTTTTAACAGACATTCATGTACAGTTGGAATGCTTCCTCCATTTAACCAGTATATCCGAGAGGTGCTATCTTACTAAGGAATCGCTCCATCACAGTTGCATCCAAATGGATATGCATTGTTGATCAGTTTATTCATTGTTTTTATGGAGCATCTCTTGCGGCCCCCGACTTCGGAGGAAGTCAGATTCTTGTTCAATGTCAAGAGTCGGGGAGATAATCCCTCGTTCACATTCTTAGAGGCGGTCGGGAATTGTCAAGTTGTGAATGGAACTTGGACTAGACTTAGCTACTTCAAGACCGAAGAGTTCTATGTTTGGTGCCCGCCAGAGTTTGCTAGACAGTGGTTAGTCAGATGTAAGTGCCACAATTTCTCTGGTGACTTGTTGTAATCGACGTTGAGTTTAACATTTTCTTTCCTTTATAGTTGCAGTTCCACGACTCGAAGGTGCTCGATTTAAAGAAATAGTGTGAATTCTCCAATAGGTGCATGGTGAGATTAGGGAGATTGACTTGGTGCTCACGGATGAAAATTTGAGAGCCGTTGGGCTAATTGACCGAGACCAGAGCATAAGGCCCGAAGGAGCACTTAAAGCAGCTCCGACATGATGGGCTAAGCGTAGGGCGCTCGGATTGTAATAGCTGAGCGAGGCGATGATGAGGACATGCCCACTAAAGATGAATCCATAGCCGGGGCCTCTGATAGCCCTCGACACTCAGAGGGAAAGAGAAAAGGCAAGTCGGTTGCTTATAAGCTTCATAAGTCTTCAAGATGGAAATCTGTAGTCGTGTCCCTGCCAACTGCCAGTGTTATAATCTCGGAGGCTCCTCCCTCACACATCGAGAATCCTTCGAAGGGCTTGCAGACATTCGTGTTCCAGATTACGTGTTACTCCAACAAGATACCAGGTTGGGAGGGCTTCAAAGCGCTTTAGATTTAGGCGAGTCACTTCGTATGAGTATGGCTGATATTAGCAGTTGGTCGGGGCATTTACACATGCATACATACACTTCACGGCACTGCACGATTTTCAATCATAAGCTATTCATTTCTGGAGGTTACTGATTTTGCTTCTCTTTCTACTTTACAAATACGATGGCAAAGCGGGAATCCTTGCTCGGTAGCCTTTACTCGGCACGCTAGTCATTTAGTTTATATTATAAGTCCCGTAGAAGGGAGGCTGATAGAGACTGCAATTACGGTTATTCTGGCCAGAAGCGTTATGAAAGGGAGAGGGATAGGGGGAGAGAGAGAATATGGGCGTCGCTCCAGTTCACGCTCTCCGCCACCTCGAGTCCCAACATAACCTTCCGGTCATGGTAAACAACCCTTGGAACTTTCATGCCAAAGTCCATCTTCTCAAGTACCAAGGTCCGATTCACAGTGCCGGAGGATCGAAACCGAAACTCCCACTATCACTGAGCAAGCTATCACAGAGCCCACTAGGGAGGAAGCGATCAGAACCGCCCAACTGAAAAAAGATTTTCCAAACATCTGTTTTGATGGCTTTATCTTCCCTCCGCATATAAAGAGAATTCCAGTCGAGGCAGAATAAACAATGCACGACTATATCCATGACATTTACAGCCAATACCGGGAATGGATGAAGACCATGGATAAAGCATCGGCGGTGGCCTTTAAGCGGGCAAAAACAATTAGAAATTAAAAACCGATCTCGCTCAAAAGGACTGCATAATTCAGGTACTTCATAATGAGAGCGAGTCCACGAGAAAATCAGAGATAGAAGCCAACACAAGGGCTGATGAAGGCTACTCGACGGATGGAAGAGATGAGGCGGATACACTTAGCCCTAGTTGAGGAGATGGGGCATCGAACCACCACAGTCATGGCCGAAAGAGACGGGGCGCTTAAAGAGCTTGAAGAGCTTAAAGACAAACTTGATGAAATCGTCAAGGAGAAATACGATGCAAACAAAGCTGCCCAGGAGACATATGAACAGGCTGTGGTGTTTTGGAATGAGAGGGATGCGACAGTGCTCAAAGTTTAGGAAACTGAAACTAGGGTTGAGAATAAGGTGAAAGCTGTGGAGACCAAGTTGGAGGCTGACATCAAAGATCTTCTTATTACATACAACGCCAATGTCTTAAAGCATCGAAACCAAACTGGCTCGAAAACTATCCTTCACACTTATACAACACTTGGTGTAGCTTAGTGGAAGATGAAAAAGCTGAGCATCAAGCCGAATCTATAGATGAATTTGAATTGGAGAATCGGGTGCCGAGTAAAGATGAGAGAAGGGTTCTTCATGGCATCACTATTACATATTAAAAGGAGAGACTCGGTACTCAGAACTTGGAGGCTGGAGAGGGTTCTGACATTGAGCGCCATGATGTAGGTCCAAAACTCTTATGCCAACCCTGCTCGAATCTACATCTGCGGTTGATCCTCAGTCTATTCCTGCATATAATCCCGATCAATTGCAGTTGTCTCCAGCTCGTGAACATGTCTTTGAAGCTGCTCTGCCACCCACGAGCCAATCTGAAGAAGGTATTCTGAACATTTTTTGTGCTCATTCAAAGTCGGAAGCATTGCTTGAAGTAATCACTAACAACTTTTTCTTTCTCTATTCAATGATAGGAGCTACATCAACCGTGCCCCCTGTAACCCAAGAGCCGCATCACGTGCAGGAGGCCCTTATTATTGAAGCGACCACTACAACGACCACTTCACCATCCAACGGAGCACAAGGGAGCACATTCACTTTTGATGAGCAGATGACGGAGGAGCTTCTCGGTCACCAAAGCGATCCTTTTGTCGATCTGCCATTTGTTATGAGCGGGGGTGCACCTGTGGTTAACTCCTCAGGTCCAACCGGCAGCATCCCCGTGGATGCCCAAATAGTTCATGAAGAAATGATAATAGTCAAGATTAATGCTGAAATGAAAGCGGCTACGCAGGCCAGTGGCATTAGAGGTGGGATGGCGGACCTTGGTTCAGCCCCTCTGTGGATGATTTCTCTCGATGGCACGGTCATCGACACTAGTGTGCCTCTCTCGCCTTCCTATATCGATCATGTCCCTCCGACTCCACCTTCAGAAAGTATTCCAATCTATGTGAGTTAGGAGGAGGAGGTTACCATAATGCCCCCGACTGGAGATCAACTACCAAAAGGCAAGGACTCAAAGAGGCATCCAAGCGGTGATTCCAACGGATTAACACCGAAGAAGAAGAAGAAAACGAGAGAATAGACATGTCTTTTTGGCTCATTTTTGGTAGATAGATAGGAATTTCCCTTTGTTTTTTGTAGACCGTGTATAGATGTGGGTTCGGCCCCATGCTAGTAGGATTTTTGGAATAATTTTGTACTTATCCTTCTCTCCCAAAGAATAGTTGAAACAAACTTCCATTTTGTCTTCAGCACTGTCTGCGTTTATTTCGCTTAAGTATTTCAACGTTCGAACTTCCATTCAATGTACTTGTGGAGTGTTAGCCTTTAAACCGAACCCGAGTTTAGTTGCTAAGTTCTAGAGTCATGGCTTTAGGTCACGATCGAATCGTTAAGTCGAATTCCAATACTGCACTTTCTCAATCAGTGGTTGATATTTAAGTTCTGCCCCCAATTTCGGGGACAAATTGAAAAGATTGGCAGTCCATCATTTTTCACCTTTAATATATCAAGCTCAACTCTGTTGAATCAAGATTGAAACAAGATGAGTTCGGGTGGTCGAATCACACTTTCTCATTAATTGATGATTGCATCCACACTTCGGTGATTGCACTTATACATCGACGGTCGGTCACGCCCGCTTAAGGTTTTAAGATATGTCCGTGCTCCGGGGACTTAAGTTATTTTATAGACGGTCAGCCACACCCGTTTGGTATTTAGAACTTCGTCCACACTCAGGGGACTTAGATTGATTCGTGGGTGGTCAGTCACGCCCACTTTGCATTTATATTCCGGCTCGCACTCCATGGGCTCGGAGTTGCCCTACGGGTGGTCATTTCACACTTGGCTTGTGTTTATACTCCAATCCACACTCTGGGGACTTAGAGTTAGTCGATGGGTAGTTGGTGATACTTTGATATTTATACTCTAGTTTGCACTCTGGGAATCTGGAGTTGGTTAACAGACGGTCGATCACATCTGTTTTGAGCTTAAGAATTTCGTTCGCACTCCAGGAATGATGAATTTATCAGGATCGTGGATGGTCGATTCACATCCACCCTGAGTTAACAAATGAGGTCGTTAGATGGACAGGTTCATCCTCCTCTAACTAGGTTTGAGTATGGATGAAGTCGTTAGGTGGAGGGATCCACCCTCCTTGAAACTGTACTTGTAAGCTTATACTCCAGTTCACACTCTATAGGAATCTGGAGTTAGCTAGAGGATTGTCGTGTATCAATCCTTTTTTGACTTCAATGTGATGACTTGCCCCCGAGCTCGGGTTTCACTTAGCGAGTGATCGGTCGTATCATAGTCACTCTCTATTTGAATAAATCCCATCATAGGGTGGAAGCTAGCTCTCCGTGCATTGTGATGGTCGTATGACGCATATTAAAAATCACTGCTCTGGCTCAAAGAGATTGCATTTTATTGCTGAAATAAGAAAATAGGGCAAAGTCAGTTGCCTTATTACAATTCAGATTTTGAAATGCATAAATAAATTACAAATGAAAAGTAGACTGAATAAATAAATAAAGCCTGTTATTTGTAATAACGATGAATACTTTCACTGTTCTAGGCTCTCGGTAAAGTGAGACTATCAACGGTCGATAGTTTAAATGTGTCACCTCCAAGTCTTAATTCAATGACATATGGCCTTTCCCACATTAGTTTCATATGTGAAGGAACTAAGTAAATTCTCTTGAGGACAAGATCGCTAAGTTCAAAGGTTCGGGGTCGGACCTTGGCATTGTATAATCGGGCGACTCGATTTTGGTGTGCGGCTGCCCTCAAATTAGCCTTTTCTCGTTTCTCATCCAATAAATCCAGAGATTCGAAAAGTAACATAACATTTATCTTCGGATCATAATATGTAAAATGATGAGAAGGTACTTCCATTACGACCAGAATAACGACTTCTAAACCTTAGGAAAGTGAAAATGGAGTGTGGCCGATCGTGACTTGCGGGTTGTTCGATAAGCCCATAGGGCCATAGGAAGTTCATTGACCCATTTGCCCCCGGCCTTTTCCAGTCGTTTCTTCAGAATGGGCTTTATAACATTATTAACAATTTCAACCTGTCCATTCCCTTGAGGGTGCACAACCGTGGAGAACTTCTTCTGGATGTGGAATCATTGACATAAATTCTTAAATTCAACACCGTCGAATTGTGCTCTGTTGTCGGTGATGATGGCATATGGGAGACCAAATCGACAGATAATGTTGCGTACCATAAAGTTGGTCACTTTCTTTGTTGTGATAGTAGCAAGGGGCTCGGCTTCCACCCATTTGGTAAAGTAATCAATTGCAACGATGACGTATTTCGCACAACTTTGGCTAGACGTAGGGAAACAATAATGTCAATGCCATATACTACAAACGGCCATGGACTGATCATCTGATTTATTTTAGTAAGCGGGGCTCTTAGGAATCGAGCATGTTTTTGACATCTTTCAAATTTTCTGGCGTAATCCGATGCATCACGATTAACAGTCGGCCAATAATATCCATATCGGAGCACTTTCTTGGCAAGAGCTTGCACCCCGGTGTGATCACCACATTCTCCTTCATGTACATCATGCAATACTCGTCTGATTTCATCATGGGTGATACACCGGAGTAAGGGAATAGAGTACCCTTTTCTATTCATGATTCCATTCTAAATAGTAAACCGCGAAGCTTTTTGAAGAATTTGCCTTTTTCACTCCTACGCTCTGGTAGGGTCCCATGCTCGAGATAGTTTCTAAGCGGAGTCATCCATGACTCCTTATTGGGAATGACTTCAAATACCCAGTCTGTTTCCATCTGATCGATGCTCGGGGAAGATAATGTCTCCACGAGAATGATTCCCATTTGTTGTGCCTCACCTGTACTAGATAACTTTGCTAAGAAATCGGCCTTCTGATTCGGTTCTCGAGATATGTAGTAGATGGCATAATAATCGAACTGATCCAATATTTCCTGAACCCGAGCAAGATAAGCAGCCAGCCTTCGGTCTTTGGCCCGATACTCCCCCAAAACTTGAAACACGACCAATTGTGAATCACAGTAAATCTCCAAAGCAATGATTCTTTAATCTCTGGAAAGTCTCAATCCTGCGAGCAGGGCTTCATATTCAGCCTCGTTGTTAGTCGCACAGGAAATCGAACTTTAAGGCGTAACATATAAATTGGCCTTTAGGAGTTTCAAGTACAACTTCGGTGCCTGAGCAGCGGTCATTTAATGAACTATAAATATGTAGCTTCCAAACATATTTAGGAGATTCACTAGTTTCAGGAAAGTCCTCCGGGATAGTGAATTCAGCGATGAAATCTATTTGGACTTGTCCTTGAATGACTCGCCTTGGTGTGTAAATGATGTCGAACTGACTCGGCTCGATATTCCACTTGAGTAACCTACCGGACGTCTCAGGCCGCGTAAGGAACTGTCGTAACAGTTGGTCGGTATAGATGGTGATAGGATGAGCCTGGAAATATGGCCAGAGCTTCCTTGAGGCAATGACAAGGCAATAAGCCAGCTTTTCCAGCTTGGTATAATTTCTCTTTGCTCCGGTTAGTCGTTTGCTAAGGTAATATATTGCCCGTTGTATCCGGTCTTCCTCCCAAATTAGGGCAGCACTAATTGCATTTTCTGACACCGCCAATTAGATGTACAATCTCTCGTAATCAGTAGGCTTTGACAGAATGGATGGTGTGAACAGGTGTTGAACCAGTGCTAAGAATGCGCCCTTGCATTCTGTAGTCCATTCAAAATTTCGTTTCCCTTTCCTGATCAGATCGAAGAAGGGAATTCATTTGTCGGTGGATTTTGAAATGAACCTGCTCAGTGCTGCTGCTTTTCCGTTGAGGCTTTGAACCTACTTTATAGTCCTTGGAGTCTCAAGATTTCTGATTGCCCAGATCCTCTCTGGATTGGCTTCAATTCCTCGAGCATTGATGATAAGTCCAAGGAATTTTCAGATGCAACCCTAAAGTGGCACTTCAACGGGTTGAGTTTCATTCTATATTCTCGGAGGATGTTGAACATCGATTCCAGGTCTTTGATATGATCAATGGAGAACGGCGACTTCACAAGCATTTCGTCCACATATACCTCCATGGTTTTTCTGATCTGGTTAGCGAACATTCGATTAACTAACCGTTGGTAAGTTGCTCCGGCGTTCTTGAGTCCAAACGGCACGACTTTGTAGCAGTAAAGATCTATGTCGGTGACAAAACTGGTATGCTACTGATCGAACAAGTGCATGGATATCTGTTTGTAGCCAGAATATGCATCCATGAAGGATAAGAGTTCATGTCCAACCGTTG
Organism: Allium cepa; assembly: GCA_030765085.1. Taxonomy (NCBI): domain Eukaryota; kingdom Viridiplantae; phylum Streptophyta; class Magnoliopsida; order Asparagales; family Amaryllidaceae; genus Allium; species Allium cepa. Next base: position 946,854,198 of record CM060934.1, on the reverse strand, counting down.
AGTCTACGAGCTGATCGATTAGGGGAAGTGGAAAACTTTCTTCAGGGCAAGCATTCAAGTCTGAGTAATCACATGTTCTCCATTTCCCGTTGGGCTTTCTGACAAGTACAGGATTGTATTCTCATTCCGGACATAATGCATCTCGGATAACCCCATTCAACTTGAGCTTATCTACCTCTTTCTTAAGGGCGGTAGATCTCTTTGGATCCATACCACGCCTTTTTTGCTTGGCCGGGACATGCCGTGGGTCGATATTCAATATGTGGCTTGCGATGTCCGGGGAGATTCCACATATGTCGGAATATTTCCAGGCAAACACGTCGAGGTTTGCCTGGAGAAATTCAATCAATTCCTCCTGCATCTATTGGCTTAGCTGAGATCCAATCTTTATCATTTTAGAATTATCATTATCGTCGATCGGAACATCGATCGTCAACTCGGACGAGGAAGCTTGACTGTCTTTACTTTCATCTTCACTTTTGGTATCTCTCAGGTCAAGATCCCTTGGGAATTGGTTGGGGTGCCCGGGCCTAGGGCCAGGCATTAGCCGTCAATATTCTACAAAGCGGATGTAGAGAGATTCCTCTATGCCCTTTTCTTATTTTTCACTGTTCCTTCCACAGCTCGGCAACATAATAGGCTTGTCCAACAGCCTGGTCTCCCTGAATGACTCCAACCCCATTGTCAGTAGGGAATTTTAAAGTCAGACACCAAAGGGAAATGGCAGCCCTGAACTCAACTAGGGCCGATCGGCCCAAGAAAGCATTGTACGTCGAGTCTATGTCCAATATAACAAACTGTAATATTCGGACTCTCCGATGTTCTCCAATTCCTAATTCTACTGGTAGCTCCACCATCCTAGTGGGTATAGTCGCACTTCCATTGAAGCCATGAATGCGAGATTGACAAGGATTCAAATCTTTGCTTCCATCTTCATCTGATCATAAGCTCGCTTTAACAATATGTTCACTGAACTTCCACTATCCACTAAGATCCTCTTCATCCAAGCAGGACCTATCTTAGTTGAAATGAAAAGTGGATCAATGGTTGGGGATTCGACTCTGTCGGCATCCCTGTCTCAAAATACGATGTCATCTGCCATCGTTTTTTGTTGCTTGGCTGGAGCCCCGTCTTCCAAATTACTACAACATTCGAAGCTCGCATGCCTAATAGAACTGGCATACAACTCCATTTCCTTCCAGCTCCGATCGGCTGAATGAGGGCCACCACTGATAGTATTAATCACTAGCCTCCACCGGTATGAGCAGGTTCCTCCGGTCTCGCCTGATTTGGTATTTGGTTTTGATCCGATGAGCCCGCACCTTCAGACTACAGCGCCCGAACAAACGGCTCCAACTTTCTCTCTCGTATCAACTTCTCAATAATATCCTGTAAATGACGACATTCGTTCGTGTTATGGCCATGGCTATCATGAAATCTATAAAAATTCCTCGTTTAAATATGTTTTTCCTGACGATTTCTTCTTAGCATGTTTCTTATATTGAATAGTATTTCAGATCTGCAAGTACATATTTTCCATCGACGCATTTAGTGGAGTATAATTATTAAATATAGAAGTCCTACATCATGGCCCACGATTCTGATCCTGCTTCCTATTTTGATTTCCATTGCCTTTTGATTGATCCTGTTTGTTCTGTATGTTCAATTGCACCTTTCCGAAACTCTCCCCGGTTTGTTTAACAGTGACATTGCTTTAGATTTCTTCCACACCAGGCCCTGCGTCATCCTTTTTCCTAGACTGTTTCGCATCCTCCCTTCTCAAGAACTGGGCTGCCTTGGAATAGAAACGGTCCAATGACACATGGGGTTTTCCGACCAACTAGTTGCCAAATTCAGAATCGGGATTGATCCCCTTAGTTAGTGGCATCAGAATTGAATTATCATTGGGATTACTAATCTCAGCGCATGCAGCATGAAACCTCTCTAGATAACGTCTGTATGTCTCTCCTAGAGCTTGAGTGACACTAGACAAGGTTTTAACATCTTTCGGCCTTGTGACATGCATGCGAAACTGTTCAACAAACTTCATTGCTAGTTAGTCAAAACATGAGCTAGATCGAGGTGGTAGATGAGTAAACCACATAGTCGCTCTGCCCTCTATGTTGATCGGGAAACTTCGGCACTTGACCGCATCATCGGCTCGTGTAGCATTCATTAACCATTCGTACTTTAAGATGTGCCAGTTAGGATCAGAGCTCCCTTCATAAACGGGTAGTGTTGCCATTCTGAATCATCGAGGCAGTTCAGCATAGAGTATATCATCAGGGAAAGGGGTTTGACTCCGGGAGATTCCCTGGTCTTTATTAGTGAGGCCTTGACTTTCGTCGATCATCCGACGGATCATTGTCGAGATATCTGGTATCTGGACGTTCTGGGCATGCTGAGCCAAGGTATGGTCGAGTTCCACAATGCCTGGATGGGACGGTCGCGGTCGACGGTCCATATCTCGCCTCCTTGGTTCAAGGTCTTCAGGAACATAAGGCTCAAGAGTATAATTGCATTGACGGTGGGTCGGATTCGTCCGGTTCCGAGCGTCAACTCCCAACTTAATAGAGGCGGTAGCAGCACGGTAGTCAGTAGTGTGATAAGGAACAGTACCTCCTGGGAGGAGGGTCCGGTCTGATGACTAGTTGACGGGCCAACTCTTGGTTGCCCATGATTCAATGTGCGCTGATGTCCAATGGCTTGTGTATAGCTTCCATCCAGCCATGGGCATGTGGATCGGTGATTGCAGTCAAAAGAGGTTGAACTCTCGGTGGATGAATAGGAAGCCTGATCCCTTTTGGATCTCTTTCGTCTTTCATGATTTAGTCGTTTGGTGAGTTTCGTGTTAGCACAGAGTAGCTAAGTAAGCTTCTGGCAGCTTTGTGTCGGCTTCTGCATTAGTAGTTGAAACTCTTCCCTGGTGACAGGGCCTTGCGGATCTGAGGGTCTGACGGCATTCTGGTCGGTAGAAGGAAGTTGCACGGGGTTCTGCCTGTTCTGTCCTTCTAGATCTACAGCTGTTGAAGTAGTCCTAGTGTTGACCATGGTGGATAGTGAAGCTCTCTCTTAGAATTGGTACAAATCTGAATAGGATGGAAGAAATTCTGAACTTGAAATCGAGATCTTCTCCTTAGATTCTTGCAATCCGATATTGACAGTAGATCCAATGAGCAGGAGAAAAGCTGGGTTTTCTCAGTGAAAGCACCAAAGTGTTTGTACCAAAATTGGGCACAACACTCTTCGGATGTGTTTGAAGAGATAAAATGAAGAAGATAAATGTAAAATAAGGAAGATTTAACAAACATACAATCGATAAACAGAAAAAATGGCTGACTTTTATTGATTTTTGCTTGCTGGTTACAATGAATTACAACAGTATAATCCAAGTACAATAGTAATTTCGGTAGAATCTGGACGTAGAAGAGCAAAGGTCCTTTTTCTATAGGTTCAGAGTCATTATTTATAGGCGTAGGCCGCAAATATCTCGCTCAGATCTCAGAAGATTTCTTCTCCCACGTGAGTGGGCCCACGGGAGTGAGTTCATGTGATTTTGGCTCGATCAGGGATCGATACAAATTGGGTTCGTATCGATCCAAAAATAGTCCTTTGAGGATGAAATTTGTCACGTACATTCTTGGGGTTGTACGCAAGCTCTTGTGAAAGTTTGGTGGTACTTGGACTTGTAGTTTTTGAGTTATGACCGATGTAAGTTTGAAGTTGTTGAAGGCTGTCGAGTTCGCATCGCTTCTGTTCACATCGCTTTTAGACACATGATGACCGATGATGTGACACTAACTTTTAGGATCGATCCACTTTTCGCACCGAGCGATCGAGTCTTTCCCTTGGACGTGCCTCGTTCGTATCGATCTAGTTTAACATTGTTCGTATCGATCTGGGGTGATCTCTTCTTCGTATCGATGCTTACCAACACCTTCGTATCGATCCTCTTCGTATCGATGGCACTTGCTGGATTCACAAGGATCTTTGAGTTGATGTGCTTTCATGCCATCTTTGAGTTGACGTCTTTTATGCCATTTTTGAGTTGACGTGCTTTCAAGCCATCTTTGAGTTGATGTGCATTCATGCCATCTTTATGTTGGCTCCTTTTTGTTTTTCTTTTTATTGCAACCTTCGTGATTTGGTTAAACATGTTTAATTACCATATTTTCTATGTTTGCCTATGAAGGGCATAATATTTTTTTGTGATTTTTGTTGATGATGACGTCATTTATTTCATTTTGTCTTTTGGCATTTTTCCTAGTTGCGACAATATCGTTTTGGATTTGCCATCTTGCCTTGTTTGAAATTGGCATATTTAGTATAGTGATGACTATATTGCTTATGATTCACATATCTTTACTGTTATAATCTCATCCTTTGAATTTAATATAGTCTGACCCGTTTATTATTTTCATAATACTCGGGTCAGACTGAGACGTAGTGGGTACTGGGCACTTATCGACCTTAGATGTTGGGCTAGCACTTGGCGAATGTATATATTCAGTTATATCGTTTTATGCTAGTCCTCTTGTATATATGCTGTACGATATTTGTATAAGTAAGTAAAACTGTCGATGGGTATTCTTTTGTAACTCGTTTAGTACTTGATGTGTATATATATATGGATCTGGTATTTCCGTTTGTAGACACACTTTATAAATATAGTTTGAGATGTATTATATTTCCCATTGTAATCGGTGACTTTATGTTTTATGTCACATTATATATTGTTCTGTTCTGAAATTAGCCAACATGTTTATTGCTTTATGCAGCTACCGTACACATCATTTGTGGTTATATAAGGTAAAGAAAAACATATTGGTATTAATCCAAAGGAATATTCACAGACGGTCGTTCCTAACTAGCGTTATTCTCCGCATTATCAGACAATATTACTATGTAATTTTCTTTGTTAGTATCAGTACAGAAGCAAGGTGTTATAATATCCTTAGGTGGCATTCTGCTAAGCGGTCTACTAACAAGTTACTCCCCCAATATTAAGTCTATTTGGATTTCAATTTCTATTCACGGTGTTTATCCTCTTACAAGTTCGAAAGCATCAGCAAATTCTTGAACCACCAGTACTATTAATCTCATCCTCTAGAGCCACCATCGCATACAACGAAGATCTAGACTTTCCCTTCATCATATCTACCACCGCAATAACCCTTTCACATCCTCTTGGTTTCATAAAGCAATAACCCTATTGGTACAATAAATTCTAGCATCATTATGTACTGGCTAATCCATACCCAAAATTACCGCATAACCTAAGAAGTCAAACACAAATGGGTAACAAGCAAACAGATGTCCACACCAAACGAACTCTATATTAGCGCATGTTAACCTAAGAGTGTTGTACCCCTGATTAGATTAACCACATACAAAAATATAACAAAATAAGTGACATCTAACCCTAACATATCAACCCAATCCTTCTAATGAAGGAATATGTAGAATCAATATCAAACAGAACTCTAACTGAAACACTGACAATCAAAATCGTGCCACAAAGCACTACGCACTTCCTATTTTTCTCAAATGGTTCAGGCCGCTGGCCCTTCCAAAGCGTAACTTTCATTGGTTGACGTCAGGACAGTGCTTCTTATTATGTCTTGTCTTATCGCAATTAAATTTTTTAACCTTGTCTATCCCTACTGGTTTCGAGCACTTAGATTCATAGTGCCCCTTCTGGTCATAGGCATAATAAGTGATTTAGAAACATCCTTTCATGACCCCCTCCTTCCCAAGTCTTTCCCTTTGGTTGTTGGCCCTTCTTACCTTTCTAGTATGGGGATGATGTAAAGTCCTGTAAAATAAATAGGAAATTTAATTAAGAAATTTAATTAATTAATAATAAGGCTAAAATTAGAAATTCAGCAAACATCAAAGTTTGGCCATGAAACTTGCATCATTATATTCGTGGTGATTCTCTGAGCAACTTTCATATATAAAGTTTTGCGATTGGAGTTCAATGAAAAAGTTATCGACGTTCTAAAATTTCAAATCGAAAATAAATCAAAATGAATTAAGAAAATAAATATTTTAGAGCATAACGTTAAAGAACCATTAAATTATAAAACGTAATCGTTAAGAAATGGTTAACGTTAATTAAAACTAAAAATACATATAAATTAATAATATGTTAACATATTTAACGTAATAACGCCACGGTCAAAAGGACCGGTCGACCGCTTTTATTAGGTCGGTCAACCGGTAGTGATCGGACGCCCAATAAGGACCGGTTGATTGGTTATTGACTGGCGGCAAGTGTTTTGCCTAGGCCTAGTTTTAATTTAAATAAAAGATTCTCGAGCCAACAGTTTTATTGCGTTATTACCACTATAAATATGAGGCTAACCTCCTCTATTTTATTCACAATAATAGAAAGAATGCTAACGAGATTCGTTCAGTTTCCATCCTTTCTAGTAAACCTTCTAGATTCAAAAACAAAAGATTCAAGCTTTAAGAAAAATTGCCTGTGAGTGGAAATCTCGGTTTTTTCTTTATAGTAATATGTACAGTTAATATTTGGATTTGTTTTATGGATTGGGGAATTTTATATGCGAAAACTTCAATTTTAAAACCCCAAAATTCCCATTCTGGGATTGGTTAGAGTCTTATCTGTTTTATGTTAATATGGTATAATTCAATCAGTCATTATTTGAAATACGAATAATTTATGTTCTATTCAACTTTCACTTTCCAATTTGTGTTTGTGATGATGAAGGATTCTAAAAAGAATTAGAAAATGACGTGTAAAGCATGGATTTTCATCACATCCATGGTTTGAACCGCCTACTTCCATAATGAAAATATATATGAAGACTTTTTCATTTCAACCTTACCCATTTAAAAGGCGAATAGAATATAAAATATTTAAATTATAAAGTTTTCTCGCTTCAAATAGAGGTGTTAATTCTACCATGTTAATGTAAAACAAGCTGGATGTTTTGATTAAATTTTTCTGAATATACATGCAAGTCTTATTTGTTTAGCTAATTTAGATTGTGGTATTAGCTACTATGAAAACTGTTGTACTAAACTAGGAACTGTATGGATATGGGAATGTGACATTTAAATTATCTTAACAATTCGAATAGGAAGAAAAAATTAATCTTAGTATAGAAATATTGTTCACGCCTGGCAGTCTTTGATAAAAACTAGTTTGCCAAGAATTAACGTTAAGTATAGATATAATAATAATGTATAAGTGGTAACGTATAAAATAAATAAGTTAATAAATAACAAAAACCCATATAAAAAGAAAGTTAAGAATAATTATGAAAATTAATCCATAGTTAAAAGCGTAATAAGGAGTATCCCTTATATGGCCTTAATGCATAAATGCGGGTGAGGTATATTATATATTTTACACATATGTTAGTATTATTTCATAAAGTTGGAGAGGAAATGTGACTAAGTTATAGGGATGCAAGATCGGTTAAAAGTACACAAAGTCCTGCCCAACTAATCTAGCTACCAAAAGTGTGGCTTTGGAATAGATGTGAGACATCATTGTTAACCCAAAAAATGGATTAACGCCCTGGTTTGAGTTTGAAAGCACTAGCCCTGTTCTGACAGAGCAATATCACAAATCACAAATATAGAAATCGAATGGTAAAAGAAAGAAGAGGGATAATTTTTATAGTGGCTCAACGGTTGATGAAGCCTACGTCCAATTTATAGTTTTATAATAGACTGGTTGCTGTTACAAGAAGTGTTTGATTAAAAGGCTTTGATTATCCTTAGCTAGATTGAATCACCAAAGTTGAAGTCCATCGGAGAATCACAGTTAATCCCTTTGGAGATTGTTGTGAGGGAGGTAGATAATGAAGAACGTTTCTAGCAAACCTTCAACAACAAGTCCGAAGAAGATCCAGTTTATATTGTATGCAGGTCGGTATTTATAGAGGTTGGAGGGCCTCTAGACCAAACACGCCTGTTGATCACTTGCAAATGGATACATAATGACCCAGAGGAATTTAACTCGCGATCAGAGCCAAAACTATGGATCGCTAGCGATCCATATATTTGGTTCGCTCGTGAGCTAATTACTTAGCTGTTCTCCCTCTATCATTTCATCATGCTGGGTGGCAAGAAACACTTCTCTATATGGATTGCTAGCGATCCATTATGTATAGATCGCTACACTTAGTATTTTCTATGCTCTATCCTTTAGGCTCTTTTCCTCTTGTTTCTCTCAGATGGATCATCACGATGCATGGACCGCTGTCGATCCATATGGTATGGATCGCTAGCGATCCAAGCACTTGGTTGGTTTTTGGAGTTTGACATGCAGAGTGCTTTCTTGGCTTGTATTAGCATTGTTCGTGTAGTCTCTTTGCATGTTGTTCTGTTTTGATGACGATCTACTAGCTGGTCGCACTCAACTGCCGATTGGACTAAACCAATGCTGATTTCTTGGTTTTAGTTGAATTTGATTGTTGTTTGGACTCGGAGTAGATATTGCAACTTTCTTGAATTCTGATGGGTTAATAACTCGGTTAACACTTGCCTCCCAAAGTATGTCTTCTGAATGAAAGGTGTGCATTGCCTAAGAATAAGTTCCTGTCTTCGGTCTTTGGTAAATGAGCTTTCCAGTTGTTTTAACTTTGATGAATCGTCCAGTTCCTTCGGATTCTCTTGTCAATCACGAGTCGTTCCAAACCTGTTATAACCTAAGACTCTAGACTTTGCCTAAGTGTAATCTATACATCACAATGATTACGATTTCATTCGGAGTCATTACATCACATGTCTCTAATTACATTACACATCCCTAACTGTCCCGTGTTCATTCGGGATTTATATCACTATCAATTTTTTGCTTCTCATTCAGAGTTGTCATATCATATATCAAAATCACATTATATATCGAAATCACATCATATCACAATCACATTATATCACATCATATATCAAAGTCATCCTATGTTCATCCAGGATTTATCTATTTTGTTCTATTTATAAGGCATTCAAATCTTTTTTGCAAAACCAAATCTGTCTTAAGGTTCGATCTTTCTGGACCGTTCAAGTTTAATGCGTGACCTTTTCGAACCGTTTAATGTTTAGTTTAACGTGCGATTTCTTCGAATTGTTTAATGTTTAGTTTAATGTGTGATCTCTCTAGATCGTTTAATGTTTTAAATTAAGGGGACGATCTCTCCGGATGTTTGCTTGTTAAGTTAACGGGGGTTAAGTAAGCCCATCTGCTCACTCTTCGATGAGTAGACTTACTTCTTGCACTCCGGTCCTGCAATGGGATTCTAAGGCGATCATTATCGTACAAGTCCATCCACTCACTCTATGGCGAGGAGACTTGCACGTTGCACTCTGGTCCCATGGTGGGTCTCTTAGACGATCAATATCAGTTATCACAACCAACATCGATTTTTTCAGTATTCAAATAGTCAAATCAAAACAAATAAGCAAAAATTAAACAAGTAGGAATCCTAAATGTTCATCGCAGGCATCAGACTTAGAGCATGTTTAGGGACCGTTTGGGATCTTGTACACATGTAAGGGGCCTTTGATTATTATTCTCCTAAGCTCTCTCAGGCATCCGACTCAGAGTGTACCTAGGGACCATTCGTGATCTCGTACATGTATAAGCGGCCTTTGATTATTATTGTCTACATACCAAAAGAAAAGTGCGGAAAAAGAAACGATAAAACAAAGCATAGAACCGAATCTGACTCCCGTTTACCCCGATCATGGGATAATTCTCTTGGTTCAAATCCCTAGGCGTTTCTTAATTCATTTTCTATGAATGGTTGTTGTCCTTGCAACTCCACCACAGTTCTATTCCTCACATACTGTAGCAACTGGTTGTTTCGAACCAGTTCCTCTATCAAATCATGAAGGTGTCGACACTCATTCATTTCATACCCATTCAGCTCATGGAAGACGCAAAACTTTCCATATCTTTTCTCTCGGTCAGCGTGATCCCTCCTTGGTGGCCTTCGGTGGAGGTTCTTTCCCCTCTTATCCAAGTATATCCTCTTAGATATTTCAATCATGTCAGTGTACGAAGAGAACCTTGGCTCCTATTTCTGTCGTTTTGGGTTCTTGATGTCATCGTCAGCTTTCCTTTTTTCCTTTGTCTTTTCCAATTCCAGCTCTGGATGGTCCTCTGTCTTCAACGACTTTTATTTCAACATCTATATCTTCATCCTTTGCTTCAACGTCCTCTTGACGCAGATATCTCTCAACTTCATAACAAAATTCCACAAGATCCATCGGTGGGTCCCTTTTCAATGCGGCTTTGAAATCAGTCTTATTCACGACTCCAGATACTGCTGTCATTAGGATAAATGATGGATCCGACTTGTCAACTGCGGATGTTGCCGCATTGAATCTTGTTAAATAACTTCTTAAGGACTCTTCAGGCCTTTGTTTTATGTTCGAGAGCGTGAGTACATTCCTTGGCTGTGAGACATGAATCCTGAACTGTCTCAAGAACTTGCTCACCAAGTCCCTCCCAGTGTTTATGGACCCATTTTCCAATTGTCTAACCACATCGCAGCCAAATCTGTTAAGTACAACAGGAAGTACCACCATATTACTTACTCAAAAGCACCTAGCACCTCTATATGTTGGATGTATCTCATCATATGAATCGTCGGGTCTGTCTTCCCGTCGTACATTTCTAGTGTCGAAAGCTTGAAATCTGGAGGATTTCTCGCATTTCGGATATAAGCAGTAAATGGATTTCTATTCACATCTTCCAAACCCTTATTTGGGTGTCCTTCTCTAATGAATATCCGTACTAATTCAACAATTCTATCCTCACAATCTAATGAAGGTCTCTTTTCTAAAGTAATACTTTGCCCTCGCCCCGTTGGGGGTATCCCGGGATGGACTCTTCCGACCGCATATCTATGTTCTGATTTACAACTCTAGATTCATTCATTCCTCCATTCCTTCGAGGAAGTTATGGTACATATCCTTCTGTTGGCCGCACCTAGTATTCATATTAGCTCCCGTACCACCAGTCCCTGATGTTTCAACAGTCACTACGGCATTGGCATCGACTCCCGTGTTGATTCCAGTGCTTCCCCATGTATCGGTTGCTTTGGGAATGGGTGCAAGACACCATCTTGCTACAATCCAACTCCAGCGGTCCCTGCATTCTTTCTTGGATTTTTATTCCTATTTCCTACAAATCTAGCCATCCCTTGCTGCTCCATCCTCTTAAAGAAACCCACCATCATCTCCAGTTGTCTAGCTAAGTGTCCATCCTGCATCTCTTTCACTATCTGTTCCATCTCCTCTCTACTCACATAGCTGGGCTGATGAGAAAATGCGGACACTTCGTGGCTGTCTCCTGGCTCAAGTTGACTTGCTCCAGTTTTAGATTTGGTGTTATGCCTCTTCATTTTCTTTAAATTTCGGATTCAAGCTTCAATTTTTCATATCTCATTCAAGGATCTCAGTGAAAGCACCAAAATGTTAACCCAAAAAATGTATCAACACCATGGTTTGAGTTTGAAAGCGCCAGCCTTGTTCTGACAGAGCAATATCATAGATCATAAATATAGAAAAAAGAACATTAAAAGAAATAAGACGAAGAATTTTTATAGTGGTTCGACTGTAAATAAAGCCTACGTCCACTTTATAGTTTTATTATAGAATGATTGTTATTACAAGAAGTGTTTGATTACAAGGCTTTGATTATCCTTAGGCGGATTGAATCCCTAGAGTAGGAGTCCACTGGAGAATCACAGTGAATCCCTTTGGAGATTGTTTTGAGGGAGGTAGGGAACGAAGAATGTTTCCAGCAGAGCTTAAGCAACTAGTCCTGAGAAGATCCAGTTTGTGTTGTAGGCATGTCGGTATTTATAGAGATTGGAGGGCCTCTATACCAAACACGCATGTCAATCTCTTGCAGATGGATACATAACGACCCAGAGGAGTTTAGATCGCGATCCGAACCAAAACCATGGATCGCTAGCGATCTATGGTCTATGGATCGCTAGTTATCCATAGATTTGGCTCGCTCGCGAGCTAATTACTTAGCTATTCTCCCTCTATCATTTCATCATGCTGGGTCGCAAGAAACACTGCTCCATATGGATCGTTAGCGATCCATACACTTAGTATTTTCTATGCTCCGTCCTTTAGGCTCTTTTCCACTTGTTTCTCTCAGATGGATCATCATGATGCATGGATCGCTGGCGATCCATGTGGTATGTATCGCTAGCGATCCAAGCACTTGGTCAGTTTTTGGAGTTTGACATGCAGAGTTCTTTCTTGGCATTGTATCAGCGTTGTTTGTGCAGTCTCCTTGCACGTTGTTCTGTTTTGATGGCGATCTACTAGTTGGTCGCACTCAACTGCTAATTTGACCGAAGCAACGCTAGTTTCTTAGTTTTAGTTGAATTTGGTTGTTGCTCGGACTCGGAGTAGATGTTGCGAATTTCTTGAATTCTGATGGGTTAGTAAGTCGGTTAACAATCGTTTATAATAAGCACCCATGGTGGACACGAGGTTACTCCCAATTCTACAGGGTAAGCCTACCTAGCTAATCTGGCTACCAGCATTTATGAATGGTCGGACTAATATGTGATGTCATGGTTTGGGTTACGGGTCGTTGAACAGATGTCCCAAGATGGGCCTGCTTTGGGTTGGAGGTATAAGTGGCTATTGTATGGTCTGCCTCCTTCCCATTCAAAAAATACTAAATGGTCAGGATTATCTTTTAGGTGCGGTAGAGGAAACCTCTGAAGGGAGTCCACATTGGGGTTGAGGTATTAAATGGCTATTGGAGGGTCTACCTCTTCCCCGTTAAGAAGTATTAGTGGCCATTTGGGATTTCTTACGAATTCAGCTTGGAAGTACCAGAGGGGTTTGCCTTATGTCTAGATATTAAATGATGGAGACTTTCCTAGGGTCTCGGTATTAAATGGTTGGATTCTGCCTATTTCTCATTAGAAAGATCTTACGTGACTTGGGTACTTTCTCTCGCATCATTAGGATATGAATGACGGAAATGGGTCGTTGGACCTAATATATATTCTATGGTTACATTGCACCGTCGTTATATTTACAAAATTATACTAGAAAGGGCCATTGGCCTAAAGCTGGAGATACGTTATGGAGCTAGACAGGAAGAACCGTTGTCTTACAGTTAGAGGTATACTTGGAAAGGTATAGTTAGAAATTGCGTAAGTAATAATACTCATCTGAATGATACTGCCCAAGTACTATTATGGTAAGACTTAATAATTTCATTCACCGGACATGGTTGTTCTGACTCCCTTCTCATTACAATTCAAGGTTAGGGGGAAACAATGCCGATGATGAAGTGGAAGGAGGCAGAGAAGACTGGTGGAAGTATAACTATTTATTTAAGTTTATGGTTTATTTTGATGTACCCATATTCTAAACTTATTGATGTTCTATTTTGAGACATTATGTTATAGATATTTGGAATGATTGTATTTCTAAGATTTTGAAATTTTGAAATGGGTACTTACTTTATTATTGTATTTATTCCTTCTGCTGTGAGATCTGAAAGCATAGATCTATAGCTCTGTATATTGATTTGATAGATCTTGTTAACTAACAGCCAGCATTGGAATGGACCTAAGATTTGATGGGTTTTATTGGATCGAAAGTTTGGTCCATTCTAGAGAGGGTTGTTACATTTGATATCAGAGGTTAGGTTATCCAATCAGCGAGAATAGGTATACGAGAGAGTAAGTATTTGTTATTTTTTAAAATATTTTTCAAAACCCTACTATATATAAGTATGCACATAAGGACATATTATAACAACTGGCACCATAATGGGCCTGAATTTTCACTAAATCGAAAATCCAAGTCCACTAGGATATAAATCGTTGGTGTTGGTATCCTATAAATAAACAAAAGTATATCAGAGCATAATCGATAATAACTCAAAACGCAATAGTAAATTATAATAAAATATATAATTACTAACCAAGGCTAATACCTTTGATGCCTATTACCTTTGTCAGTACTAAACATGCATAAGGATGTCTGTCCTTCCACCGTTCCCGCCGTGTACCAGTACCCATCCCTGTACATCTATCATATAGGTTGTAATGAGAAGGGAGTTTGAACAACGTTCTGGTGACTGGTAAATTACATAGTTTATACATAACACTAGTTTATGCCGATTGCTTTCCATTAGGTGTTATGTCTACTGTTTCAAATTAGTCATGTTGACTTCATGTACACGTATGATACGCCCTACCTACTTGAGGTATACAATAACTACATACATATATATATATATAGGTATATATATAAGTACTACAATCCTATTATGGATCATGATACATTCCTCGCTAGTATCTGTAACTTTGCATTACGCTAGGTATCCATCATCTGTGCCTAGACCGAATTGCCCGTGTACACCGAGGATCTCCCCGCTTGTGCCTAATAACAACATTATAACTATTTAGCCGCATTCTACTCGTCTTAAAGACTCATATAGGGGTTATCTATCTTACCTCCTAACTACAAACTAACTAACTAACAAACAACTATGAGGCGTTGCACGTCCCATACATGATCTACACTATTAGGAGGTGTAGTCTGTATAGGCGTAACCTAAGTCCTTCTGCCAATCGCTGTAGGAAAGATGATGCTCTAGATCTATGTGTACATCCCTACTCCTCGTATATACTATACTAACCTAGCTGACATAGCACTGAGCCTATGCTCACTCTCCCATTTAGATTTCCTAATGTAATTAAGGAAATGCCCATTTGGTTACTTAACACATACCCGCAAGGATTGGAATAGACCCTCCTTGGACCTTTAACACTTCAACCGAAGCAATTCCTACTTTGGTATATTTATTTCACCATATATAATTCCACGGATCCGTCGGTTGGAGATGTCTCATATCGGTACAATGTATACACAACCAGTGGTAGCCCCTTTCAGAGGGCAAACTTTTGTGGTGTAACATTACTGACCTCGTATCCCAATCCATAATAATGACCATGTCATTTATAATTAATCTAAGTTATTGAGTACATCCAATAATTCACACTCATTATAAACACATACTTGAGGCTATATAAATTTGTTTAAATACTACGCCTTCTAAATTTAACTGCTAATATTTAGTTATTTTTACATAACTTACTTCTCATTTTATTTACTCCATTTAATGGCATCTACCGTCTACTTCTAATATAATAGATTAATTATCTTCTACTGCATAACCTCCAATTAACACTATTAGTCATAGCTTATGATTCCTTTTCAACTATTAACTATGTTTTTTTGATTATTATAACTTCTTAATTACTCATTTCATAGCTTTACTACACTTCATTGCATGTTTTTATTTTTTAGTTTATCTTAAATTGCATATATTAGATTTACAGTTAAATTGTTGTTGTTATCTCTTCCGACTATACTTTGATTTATACTTATGAATTTCTGCATTTTAATACGTTGGAACTACATCTTCCTAAAAGGAAATGTTAATACTGTAATTTTCCATAAATTATCTAAAAATGGACTTATGTTATGTTTGGAATTATAAGGAATTATCTTTTCTGTTATTATTGAAACAGACTGTACAAAATATAATAAATATTCCTACTTTGTACATCTCTTTCTTTTATGCACGTTCCTTGTTATTTCAAAGTATACGCTTTTATTCATAATTGTAAAACTAGATACTTTATGGAAATTTACATTCAACACACTTCATTCCAATGAATTAAATTACTACTTAAATCACAATCTAATTTATAACAACTTCCAATTCATGTTTACTAACAAGTGGCATTCAATTAACAAACCAGGAATTATCATACAATCTTATTTACAAATTATTCATAAATTCAGGCACTACTTTCACCCTTACTTTTCAGATTCAGGTATATGCAATATTTAATCAAATTTAACAATTCATAGAATATGTAGGCATGGTTTTCAAATTTGTTACATATGTATATTTAAGCCTACAACTCCAAAATTTACTTTCAAGCATACATGAAACATATCTACAACGATCTAAATCCAATATTATATAAAAATATATAAATCTCACTCACCTCTAAGCTTCCAAATCTCCAGATCTAAACCCTATTATTCATGTTTACCTCTTTTTTTCCCCACAAAATTAAGTATTGAAAGCATATACATATTTATTAGAAATTTAGATCCGAGAAGAGTTTTGAATTTGATTTAGATTTGGATTTAGTTTACAACTTACCCTTTTTTTGACGATTCAATTCAATCCTATTCTTTTTCTCTATCATTCTATGTTATTCTATACTTATATATCTATACTAGTTTATATGGAATTTAGAATTCATGGATAAAAGAAGATGGTAGAGCTTTGCCTTTTCTTCAGAAAATATGAGAAAAGAAGTGAGAGATTATACCTGTATTTATAGAGGTTCGAATTGATGCCAAACATTAGATTAGTTATATTAAATCTGAGTCATTCGGTCTAGGTTTAATGCATAGCCGCTAGCCTATAAGCAGTCGACTGCTAGCAGGCAAACGATTTCAATAAGGGGTTGACCGATAGACTATTTATGTTAAATGTTAGTTGTTTCCTCTTACACGTTATTTTATACAATTTTAACCTATCTGATTTAACCTTGATTAATGTTAATCTTTTTTAGACGTTAAGTATCAGTTAGCATATTTCTTAATTACATGTATAATTATTTCTGATCGAAAAGCTTCAAATATTGATAACGTCTTTGTTTGAACTCCACTCGTAAAACTTTATATATGAGAATTGATTAGAAAATCGCCACGAACACAATGGTACAAATTTCGTTGCAAAATTTCGAAGTTTATGAAAATTCCTTTTCGATTGTAACAATTGTTAATTAATTTCTTTTTATGTTAATTATCATTCAATTTATGGGGTGTTACATTCTCCCCCCTTAAATGAATTTCATCTTCGAAATTCTTTAAGGACTTAATCATGTAACATAATGCGCAACCGTTCTATGCTATCCGACCGATTAGAGTGCAACCAACTTTGCAGCCAATCGTGTACTAGTGCATGGTGGATTACAATACATATGATATGTATGCTAATAATATTAAATCGGTGCCTCTTATATGAATGGATTCTATAAAACAATTTTGAAAATATGATGTAAACAATCTTTATATACTAGTAGTTCTACTTGTATGCAAGTTTTGAAAATAAAAATCTTTGCTTTTTCATCCAAGTTCTCATATACTTCTACGAATAGAAGTATGGTTCAACTAATTTTTCACCAATCCCTATCATCCAATACCTAGTACACCATTTATAACATCCAAAATTTTGAAAATCCAGTTTTCCAAACCTATTTTATTATGCCAAAAAAGAGGTTTTAGACGGAGAACTCCATACTTCCATCATTCTCTCGTGTACCTATTCTGATGTACTTTGGAACCTTTTCTTTTGCCCAAGATTCTTTTTTCAAATTTACCAAGTATAGCCTGCATAAAAAAAATTATTTCTATATTTTAATTTTTTTCAAAACAGGGTTATTTCAAAACAAGTTTTGTTACCTTACCAACGAGGTATGGAAAAGAAATCCCAAAGCTAAAACAGGTTTTTCCCTCATCGTTAACTATATTATACCGTCGTTTATGCCGAATAGTAAAAATCCATATTTACTAACCCATCGACCTTTCCTATGCTAAGCATGTGGCATTTCAAAAATCAGAATTTTTCAATTTTTTCAAAAGTTTTTTCAATTAGATTTTAATTTGTTGGAAAATAAAACTCACTTTTAAAAAATTTACTAAAATATTTTATATTTAAAGTCATAGATTTTTGATCAATTTTTTTCAAAAGTATTTGTTTTTAACATTCAAAAAAATAATTAAGCTACATCCCACGCAATCGGGGTTTAGTCAATGAGTTAACGCCTATGATGGACTCTTTTCAACTACACGATAAACTTTTAAATTTTGAAAATGTTTACTTTTATTTTAGAACGACAATCAGTAAACAAGCTCATTTATAAATTTCGACTTTTAAGGTGTAGGGATAATGACCCATGGTTTCACAAATACATTTTCCCGTCCTTCGTTTGCTAAAATTTATCTTCCAAAGTTTTAACAATTTTTGGGACCTAACTTTACTTTTCTTTTAGAAGCTCATAAAATAAATTTCCTAATTTATTTTATAAACTTCCAGTTTTTTTCTTTTGTATTAGTTACATGTCTTTTATAAGATTTCCTTATTTATATTGTTTCCCGGTAAGTATAAAGGTCAATCTAGAAATAAATAAAATGGAATATTTAGCTTAACATCGTACGCATTTTATACAAACAGAAACAACTAATGCTTACAACCTAAACTTAAAAGAAAACAAATGCTGGAAGAAAATAACAACTGCTACTACTAATCCTATTACTACCTACAGGCTGTGGGATGGACCTGCTCCTCTGTGAGAGTTTGAACCACTATCATGGCCCTTAATGATCAGAGCATGGAAAATATGCATCCAAGCCCACAACCCTGGCATTAATGCTCCACCCGTATCTCCTGCAGCTCAGCTTCAATCCAGATCTAGGAATCTCAGCTAGCTACAAACTCAGGGACATGCGGCTTTGGCTCTACAGCCTCTTGATCTGGCTATGGAGCCCACTCCATCTACTACCTGTCCTACTCCCTGCTGCACTCCAAACTCTGTAGGCGTCTTCCTAATCCATCCTCTTAAGAGAAGACCTTTCTAATGGTGCAAGTATCTTCGTTTGCACCTGCTCTTCTCAAATGCTAACTCCATACAGTAAAAAGACAAAAGTGAAAAATGATATTACGAAATATAGCCCCTTTGTGTCACAAATCCTTGGCCTACATAATGGCACATGATATCCTTAGCATAATTCACCTGAATACCACCTATAATGGAAAGGTTGCCTTCTTCGCCAAAGGGTAGCTCTGGTCGAAGCTTCCTACCTTGGGGACAATGTTATGCTGAATGATGTGAACGACCAGGCAGGCTTGGTGTCGCATGTCGTATGTCCGACAGACGCCTACTCCTCTATGGAAGATCTGCTGAAGAATAGTTGGATTAGAGGTCTCGATATCCTCTAAATCCTCTTCTACTATGAAGATGTGCAGAATACCTCCAAACCGCTCGTTGGTCATTTGAATCTCTACTCCTTTTACTTCGGATGTGAAGGTATTGTTGTCCTCGTTGAAAGAATACTCCAGGTTAGCGTCAAACAGACACATGCATCACGGGTAGTATTCCCTTTCAAACATATCATGGCTAAGGATCAACAATAATCCTATAGCCATAAATAAACCCTCCAAATCATAAGCGGCGAAGTCTCCAAACTTCAAAGCCGACCTTGTAGAAACGCGAAATTCGTCGTTTCTTCATAACCTTTTACCTTTTCTTCGTCATTTGGGAGCCACGCGTTCCCTTGCGGGGTTAGATTTGGGTGGCAAGTGGAGAAGCTGATTTATGGAGGGGCCTTGAGTTGGTTTAACATGGGTATAGATTCTAGATCTGGGGGCTAATTTAGGTGGAATGTCATTGTCTTCGAGAAGCTAGGGTCCCCTGGAATCGTCATAATCGTCACGGGGGGTGTTGGAGGTGGATCAGTTGGTTTTTAAGGATGGAGAAGGAAGGGTCACAGTGAAGAGGAATGGGAAGCCTGAGAAATAAAGAGATGCCTGTACCTAGAGGCGTCTTTGTGTCGGTTCGAGTTTCGGGTCAAGCTAGAAACCCGTAACCACCATCGACCGGTTACCATGGGGCGGTCGACCGAGATTGATCCTATGAAGTCGATCGCTCCTGGCCTATTTAGGCCAGGTTAAACGTAGACCCTTTTCGGGCGGGGTCGAGTCGTAACTATTAATGATAACTAAATTTGTTCATTCCTCTTCCATCTTCTTCATCTTTACACTGACCGCACTGAAAAATTCCTATCTACTGATAGTGGTGCACTCAGTTATCGCTTTGTTTACGAGTTCTTGTCTTCTTTCTCGTTCTTCAACCCTATATAAAACAAGTACCACTTTCTATTGTCCACCCCTTTAAAAGAATTTTAAACTAAAATTTTTTATCTCGGCAAAACTAACGAGCTATATATATACGCTTTATATTTTCAAAAGAAATATCTCTTTATTAAAACCCATTTAACTAAAAATTTGGTGGTCTAAACAAATTTTAATTTCTACCAAAGAATTTCATTTAAATATAAATGGATATTTTATTTCACAGAAAATCTAATATTTACTTTCTAAAAATAGAGTTTACTTTTAAACAAATCCCCTGAAAATCATTTCAAATCTATTATTTTTATATATGTATTTTTTCAACCCTTTTTATTAAATTCTTTCATATGGGGTCGGACTCAGAGTGGATTTTTATTTATCCCTTCCTTTGGACTTTTATTCTTTTTTGCTTACTTTCTGACTTACCTTCTCCAAGAATATTAATAATCCAGTTATCATCTTGGAGTGATTTTTGTACACCTTCCTTTGGAAACTCATTCAATCCTTACTTTTAGCCATCTACAATGTATAAACTCTTGCTTTCCACTTATATGGATCTGGCGTACATCATCAATCAGCAAACCTGCAGGGATCTACAACTATTGGGCAATCCAAGCCCAACAAGAGAGTCAAGTACCATCCAGCTTCAAGGACCCTTTTATATGTTGTATTCATGCTCTTCTTAAGTCAACGCCTTTTAATACGACTTATTTTTCGTTAGGTAATCAAGATAAGCATATATCTTCGACTTTATCTATTGTTCTGACTCATAGTTGCATAGTCTATCTTCTCCAAATATGGTCGCAACTACTTCTATAGTCGGAATTTGTATAGTTTGATGTATTATGTATGCAATTATAGTAAAAATAAAAATGCATTTACTTAATATATCCTAATTCCTAAGATCGACTAACCTATGCTCTGATATCAAGCGTAGCAACCCTACCCTTAATAGGTCTGATTTTTCACTAAATTGAAAATTTGAGTCCACTAGGGTGCAGATCGTTGATGTTGGTATCTTGTAAATAAACAAAAGTATACCAGAGCACTATCAATAATAACTTACAGTGGAATAGTAAAGTGAAATAAAACGTATAATTAGCGACCTAGACTAATACATCTTATCTCAAATACCCTTGTTAGTACTGAAATGCATAAGGAATTTTCCCTTCCACTATTCCCTCCTTGTACCAGTACCTATCCTTCTAAATCTATCATGTGGGTTGTAATGAGAGAGGTCAGAACAACGTTTTGGTGACTAGTAATTTATATACTTTATGCATAACACTAGTTTATGTCAATTGCTTTCCATTACGTGTTATATCTACTGTTTTAACATAGTCATCTTAACTTCGTGTATGCGTACGATACGCCGCCACCTACTCGAGGTATGCAATAACTACGTGTGTATATATATATATATGTATGTGTGTATAAGTACAAAAACACCCCTATAGACTAAGATACATTCTTCGCTAGTATCCATTACTCAGCATCATGCCAGGTATCCACCATCTATGTCTAGACTGAATTATCGATGTACCCCGAGGATCTTTCCATTAGTGCCCAACATACAACTATTTAACCATATTCTACTCGTCTTAAAGACCCATCTAATGGTGTTCTAGCCTTACCTCCTTACTACAAATAAAACTAATAAACCACTGTGAGTTGGTGTGTGTCCCATCCGTGAACTACACAAGTAGGAGGTGAACTCTGTATAGGCACAACCTTAGTCATTCTACCGACCGCTCCAGGACCGATGTCGCTCTCGATCTATGTGTACAACCCTACTCCTCACATATATCGTGCTAACATTGCTGACATAGCCTCGAACCTATGCTCACCATTCCATTTAGATTGCCTAATGTAATCAAGGAAACATTCACTTGTTTACTTAACACATACACCCTAAGCACTGAAGTAGACCCTACTTGGCCCTTTAACACTTTAACCAAGGCAAACCCTATGTTGGTGCTATTACTTCTATAATTATCGTCGAAGGAATTCGATGTACCACCTAACCATGACATCGTGCCAATAAGGAGTGTCAAAGTAATAATGCCAATATCAATAATTGCTCTTTGTTCACACTGCATGTCATCATTGTTGTCAAAGACATATGAACATTAGTACACTAATGGCGCTAATGGTCAACATCAAAGACTTAAGAATAAGTTAGCATCGAAGGAATAGAGTGTTGCACTTCATCAACAATAGAATATATACAGTGTCGCGTGTAACCGAAGTAGCAAAGGAATCAAGCACAATCAACTTCGAAAGCCATCAGCAAGTGTCGAAGTGATCCATGTCGCATTTTATTGATGCTAAGTTCTATCAACACCGCTACTCACCTATTGTAATCAAACAAGCTCGTCATCAATAACCATGAACGACATCAACGTTACACTAAAGTGGTACTACACTTCATAGATCCTTGAAGATATTGCTTTACGATGACGCCAAGGATCATCAATAGATCTCAAATTTCATATAGCACACCTCATCGACATTCAAAAGGATGCCACTTGTTCGTGAATGCAGTGTTGATGATTAACGTCATCGACATCCACAGATGGCATCAACCTCTCCAATCTTCAATAATATATTTCAGTAACGTCGCGCTTCTTTCATTTGGCATTGATTGAAGTTGCTTTTTCTCCAATGTCGACTTTTCCCAAGCTGCCGCATCTAAGTAATGATGTATTAATTGGAGCCACACTTCGACAATACTTAGGGGATGACATTACATGATGATTGCCGAATTAAGCATGTCAACACCAAGAGTGTCAAAGACAACTACCAGGCCGCATTTCTTTCTCTATAAATATAAACCTAGGGGTGCCATTTTGAGGACAAATTTCATTCTCTTTCCACTTCTTATATTTTCAACTTTGTAAACTCTAAATCAATTTAGGGATTTTTGTCGATTGTAATACTTGAACATTGTACACATAAGGATTTGGATATTAAACAATTGCATAGCATGTTGACTCGATTTGAACTTGTGACTTGCATATTCATTTGACTTTGAATTTAGACTTGAACATTGGCTTGAATATCCATGCTCATATTGACTTGCACCTTAACTTTCCTATTGACTTAAATCATCTATGATGCTATACATGGCTTTGGTCACTCAATTATGAATTGATATAGATGCATATTTCACCTTGATGACCTCGACTAGTTTCAACAAAGAGTTTACTTGATTGAATATACTTTTCTACACACTTTTGTGGTTAATGAATTTATTTATTAACATATGTATTTCCTTCGCCTATACGTGAACGTACAGTTTCCATGGATCCTGCAATTGGAGATGTCTTGCATCAGTACAACGTATACACAACCATTGGTAGCTCCTTTCGAAGGGCGGACTTCTGTTATGTAACATTACTAGCCTCGCATCCCAACCCATACTAATGACATGTCATTTATAATTAATCTAATTTTGGATCCAATAACTTACATCCATCACAAATGCATACTTGAGGCTATATAAATTTATTTAGCTACTATGCCTCCTATATACAACTGCTAATATTTAGCTATTTTTACGTAACTTAACTCCTGTTTCATTAACACATTTACCACTTACTTCTAATTTAAAAGATTAAATATTTACTACTACTTAACCTCCACTTAACACTATTAGTAATAGCTTAATGTTCCTTTTTAACTATTAACTATCTTTTTATTACTATTATTATAACTTCTTAATTACTTATTTTGTCACTTTACTTACATTTCATTGCTTAATGTTTATTTTCTAATTTATCTTAAATCACATATGTTAGATTTACAATTAAATTGTTATTATTATCTCCACCGACTATACTTTGGCTTATACTTATGGATTTTTGCATTTTAATACGTTGGAATATGTCTTCTCAATGGGAAACGTTAATACTGTGATTTTCCATAAATTATCTAAATAAGAACATGTGTTATGTTTGGAATTACAAGAAATCATCCTATTTATTATTATTGAAATATACGGTACAAAATTTTGTAAATATCCCTACTTTGTGCATCTCTTTCTTTTAGACATGTTCCTTGTTATTTTAAACGATACACTTTTATTCATAATTACAAAACTGGATAATTTATGGAAGTTTACATTGCAACACCCTTCATTCCAATAAATTAAAATACTACTTAGATCCCAAGCTGATTTATAACAACTTCCAATTCATGTTTAATAGCATATATCATTCAACTAACAAATCAGGAATTATTATACAACTCATTGATAAATTATATCATAAATTTAGGGACTACTTTCACCCTTACTTTCCAGATTCAAGTATATGCAATATTTAATCAAAGCTAACAATTCATAGAATATGTAGGTGTGGTTCCCAAATTCATTACTTATGTATATTTAAGCCTACAACTTCAAAATTTACATTTTAGGATACATGGAATAGATTTATTACGATATAGATCTAATATCATATAAAACTATATAATTCCCATTTACCACTAAGCTTCCAAATCTCGAGATTTAAACCCTGTTATTCATGTTTGAATCTCTTTCTTCCTACCAAAATATGCATCGAAAGCATGTACATATTTACTAGAAATTTTGATCCAATTTAAATTAGATTTGGATTTAGTTTTCCAAATTACTTTGGTTTTGACGATTCGGTTCAATCCTATTCTTATTCTCTATTATTCTCTGCTATTCTCTGCTTATATTCTCTACTTAGATTAGATCATATTAAATTAGGGCCATTAGGTCATGGTTCAGCACACAATCGTCGGCCTATAAGTGGTCGGTCGGTATGTTACCACCGGTCCACCGCTAACAGTCGGCCGATTGTTTTTTTATGTTAAGCATTAATTTTTTTCCTCTCGTACATTTTTTTATACAATTTTTAAAGATCCGATTTAACATTGATTAACATTAATCTTTCTTAGATGTTAAGTATCCATTAGCGTTTTTTAATGTTAATGAATTATATTTATTTTCTTGATTATATATATAATTATTTTCGATCTGAAATCTTCAAACATTGATAACTTCTTCATTTGAACTCCAATCATAAAACTTTACATATGAAAATTTATTGAAAAGTCTCCATAAACACAATGGTTCAAGTTTCGTAGCTAATTCTTACATCTGTGAAAATTCCATTTTAGACTAATAATTATTAATTAATTTCTTTTTAGTTTAATTATCATTCAATTTACATGGTGTTACACATACCCGAACACCCTAGGCAAACTTTTGAGCCGTTAAGTTGTACCATCGTAGGAAGTTGAGATTAATCCAAAATTTTAAACCTAAGATAGTTGAAATGGCTGAGAATAATGGCTATGAAGTGGGAGACTACCCTGCCTAAGAGATACTCACCATTTTGGGTATGCCATCATGGTTCCGACAACATCTAAGGCTCAAAGAGACAAGTTCTCGATCCTCAACAATCCGCACTGGCATTGCTAGTTTCTCCACCCGTTAAACCATCACCTCGCCCACCAAACATCCCTACACCGTGTAAATATTTTCAAAATATGGAATGACAGGGAATTTTATGGGCAAAATATTTTATAGAAACCAGGGTATGGATTATGAATGTAACCATATATTTCGGGAGCCAGGATGGAAAGACCAGGTTAATGGGAGATTAGCTACATGGCGCCTAAAGGGAGAGGTACAAGATGGTGGACCATAGTCGTTGAGGTAAATGAAAAGAAAGGAATTACTTATGCCGAATGCAGGGCCCAGTTCTAGTCACGATTCATATCCAAAGCTGAAGTAAGTCTGCAATTGGAGAAGTTTATCCAACTAAAGCAGGGAGATTCTACAGTGAAGGAGTACACTAATTAGTTCATGGAATTAGCTAAGTTTGGAATGAGACTGATTAACCCTAGTGAAGTTTGTAAAAGGCTTAAAATTTCCACTTACGGAGCTACTTTTAACTTATGTTTCCGTAGAGGCCACCTATGAGACGTTGGTTGAAATGGCCCTACTACAGATAGTTGGTATAGAAGAAAAGGGAAAAGTAGGAAAATTGCATAATTAAGGTGGAGCAAAGAAAGGAGGATTCTAGGCGGACAAGAAAATCAAGAGGAAGATCAAGAAAAGAGGTGTGATATGTCACAGATGTTAGAAGAAAGGGCACAACGCTAAGGACTACAAAGTGAGTTTGACAAGATAAGAGTTCGAGGAGAGGCGGTATCACTACCATAAAGAATGAATAGGTACCCGAAGTTAGCAAAGGTTGGATAAGGTGGGCAAGTTTATCCATTGAGGTTGTATATGTCTCAAGAAGACCTCCTCCTAGAGACAAAGGAATATTTGCTGTGGAACTGCTATAAAATCCTGTGCGTTCATTTTCTTCCTGTTTTTAATTTTTTTCTTCATTTTTTATTCTCTTCTAATTGGGTGTTTGTGCTAATTTTTATTCAAATAATCAAGAACTTTGCAAAGACAGCGGCACCATTAACTCGACTAACCAAGAGAAATTTAGTTTTTGCACGGGATGAAAAATGCATGGAAGCCTTTAAGAAGTTAAAGAAACTATTGACAAGTGAGCCAATACTAACTATTCCAAATGGGTCAAAACATTTTGCTACTTATATTGATGCATGTAGTACGAGATTAGGAATTTTTCTTATACAAGAAGGCAAATAGATAGCCTATGCAAGTAGGTAGTTAAAGGACCATTAGTAGAGGTATCCCACTTATGACTTAGAGTTATCAACTATCGTATTCACCTTGAAAACATGAAGGCATTATCGTTTGATGGAAAGGTTCGAGCTATTTACGGATCATAAGTCCATTTTAATACTCTTATTCCTAAAAAAATTGAATCTTAGGCCGCATAGGTGGATGAAGCGTATAACAACGTATGACTTTGAAATTTAGCAACCCCTGAAATAGGAAATATTGTTGCCGGTGCCCTTAGCCGGAGGTATGCTATTCTTGGTGCTATATATGAGTGGAGGCAGTTGGAGTTCCTCTCTAATTTCAATTTCCAATTACCATTTCAGTTTCAGCATTGATGGACCGCACCGGCCAAGAACAAAAGAGGAATGTGGCAATATTCGACATTTTGGGCAAGTTGGGTAAAGGAGAGCATTTCCCCCACATCCATATATATTCGATCAATGAAAGAGAATGGATAAGGAGAGATGGATGAAAATATGTTCCAGTAGTAGAAGATGTTCTGGAGGAAGTTCTGGCCGAGTGCCACTATTCTAGGATGACTACTCACCCCGGTAGAGATAAAATGTATATGGACATGAAGCAGATTTTCTATTGGTTGGGATAAAGAGGTAAGCAACGGAATTGACACTAAATGTTTGATATACTAAAGGATAAAAGGAGAGTAAGGAAACACCGGAGGACTTTTATTGTAGTTAGAGGTATCGATCTTGAAATTGGAGCATATATCAGTAGATTTTATAGATGGGTTGCCCAAAAGTCAAAGAGGCAATGAAACTATTTGGGTTATAGTGGATAGACTCACTAAAAGTGCCTACTTTATTTCAGTAAGGAGTAAATGGATGGCAACATCTCAAGTGAAAATTTATATTAAAGAAGTTGTATGATTACGTGGAGTTCTGGTCAACATTGTTAGTGATAGAGACCCCTTATTCACTAGTGAATTTTGGAGGAGATTGCAATTAGCCTTGGGAATGGCATTGAATCTTAGCACCACTTACCATCCATAGACCGATGGATAAATAGAAAGGCTGAACTTGATTTTGGAGGATTTATTAAGAGCTTGTGAATTGGAATGGATTTTCTATTGATTAGAAAACTACCGAATTTTATCATAATAAAATTCTACCAGTACATGACATATAATTTTTACTATGTCGGCAAGTACGGGTCGATCTATAAGGAAAGAAAAATTTTCAACTTACTTAATCAAACTATCCCAAATATTTTAAAAAATAACTAGAAATTGTAGAAAAAACTAGAGTAAAGCTAGAATTAAAGTAGTGAGATTGAAAAGCAATTTAGTGATAAATCTACTTTCACATTTAAATAAATCAACACATAATAAATTTATAATCTCTATTTTTAACACAAGTAGAATTAGTTGATGCATTTATTTTAAGTGTGGTTTATTTGTGATGTTAATTAAAACAACATAAACCATCAAATTTTAAAACATCAACCGAACATATTTATGAAATCTAATGAAAATGATTATGAAGTTAAAAATAAAATCTATTTTAAGCATGGTCTATTTACCATCTTAGATCAAGTAACTTAAAGCATCAAATTTTAATTATAATTTTAACTACATTATCAAATCAAATAGTTAGATGAAATGTAACTTGAGTCTATATTTGACTAAGTATAGCCTATTTGTGATTAACAACACAGACTATCAAATTCATTTATAAACATCAAACTTCCATCTACATCTAAATTTACATTAAAACAAAAAAAAAGAGATCATAAATGAAACCATAATGTTGAATTTACATAAATTACGAGATCTTCAATACACATAAATTGAAGGGGTTTAGCCTACCATCCTTGAATTCATTTCAACGAAAGTGGATTTCAACATTAAGCAAAAGAAAGTAATTGCTAATTAAAGAGAAAGAGAACTGATTAATTACATAAAAATAAATCCATACTAATTTGCACAAAGGAAATCTAATCTACTTGCATAAAATAAAAGAACACAAAAGAAGTGGCCTGAAATAAAATTGCATAAAGTAGAAAGCTAAGAAGTCATTAAACTAAAAAAGAGAATGGCTTTTTATTTATAATTTTGTGGCTACAACCATGCATATGTTTCATGAATCATAATAGGGTATTTATACAAGTCTAAAACCCTAATATCTTTTAATGTGCTACCGAAACTACCCTTCACTTTGTGTGGCCTCAAAGTATTCATTAATGATTAATTAATCCCAACTAACATGTGGTTTTATTTTAATTACGGCCATTTGCAAGTGGGTAGGCGGGCTCCTCCAAGGAGAGTTAATTCTTTCTTTTCTTCTTTCTTTTGGCTTCCAAAATGTGTGCATGCATAAATCCATGACGCTTCTATCAATTTGCACTCAATTTCCTACAAAATAAAATTAAAATATGCAAATAATTTTTAAAAAAAATTATGCATACACAAAATTTACCGTTTTGTCGAAATGTAGATGGGTGAATGATGATTTGAAAACACATTCACATTTTGGTCAAACATGTAAAATATACCAATAGTCCTTTATTTTAATAGAAGAAGGTTAAGTATGAGAGTAAAAATATAATTTTTTATGTGCATATCATCTTGTATCTTGAATTTTGGGGAACATTGAGAGCGGCATTTACTTTAGTAGAATCCATATACAGTAATAATTACTAAGCGACGATTGGTATGGCACTCTTTGAAGCCTTATACAGAAGGCATGTAAGTCACCCAATTGTTGGATGGTAACTTCCAAAAAATTCTTCTTTGACTAGATTTGATCCATGAGAGTATGGAAAAGTATGAGGTGATTTGGTGGTGATTGAAGGCAGCTAAGGACCGACTGTAGTCCTATACTGACAGGCGAAGGAAAGGATTGGAGTTTTCAGTTGGAGACATGGTATTTGTTATGGTTTCCCCTTCAAGGAAAGTTACAAGGTTTGAAATAGCGAGGAAGTTGGCGTCTAGAGTTGTTGGGCCTTTCCCAATTAGGAGGGGGTAGAAAAACTTGCATATTGAGTAGAGATTTTGGCTAAGTTAATGTGGGTCCGTGATGTTTTCCACGTATCACATTTGAGGAAATTTCTACACAACACAGCCACTATAGTAAAGCATGATTAGTTAGCAGATATAGAGACGTAGCAGATAGCACCTCGTGCCACCACACGTATAGTGGAGCATGGAGTTAGGAACTTCGTAACAAAAAAATTAGGCTGGTCTGAGTGCAATAGGAAGATAATCCAGTTGGAAGCACATTATAAATAGAAGAGAAGCTGGAGGCTTGTCATCTTGAGCTTTTCTTTAGTAAATTTTCTCTCCTCAAATTTAGTATTGTACATGTTTTGGTTCCATAACTGTTGCTAGATTGGATGGTAGGGGATGGTTGCCATATTTTTTTCTGTTATTTTCGCACTCATGTAGAACCTTATGCAAATTTGGGTTGTTTCCATACGTGCTTATATGTTATAATCTTGCATTCACACTAGGGTTAAACTTGCCTATAGTATGTTGCATACATAATCACATTGCATTTTTGGTTGAGCAGATGGTTTTGTTAATAACTTAGTTGTACAACTTTGTTATAGAGTGAGCGTTATACTATCTATCCCTTAGTAATTTTAGGGACAAAATCCTTTTAAGGGGGAGAACGTAACACCCAGTAAAATAAACATAAGTTTTAAATAGAAAATTTAATTAATTGAGTAATAAGACTAAAAATGGAAATTAAGAAAACTTCAGAGTTTGCCACAAAACTTGCACTATTGTGTTCCTGGAGATTTTCTGAGCAACTTTCAAATATAAAATTTCACGATCGGAGTTCTAACAAAGAAGTTATCAACATTTGAAATTTTCGAATTGAAAATCATTCAAAAATGAATTAATGAAACAAATATTTTAGAGCCGAACATTAAAACACCGTTAAATTATAAAACATAAACGTTAAGCAATGGTTCACATTAATTAGAACTAGAAATAAACATAAATTAATAATACGTTAACATATTTAACGTAATAACGCCATGGTTAAAAGGATTGATCGACGGTCTTTATTTGGCCGGTCGACCAGTAGTGGTTAGCTGCCTAATATGGACCTATCAACCAGCTATCGAGTGGCGGTTAAGGTTTTTCTAGGCCAGAACTATCTAGATTTAATTTAAATAAAAGATTCTCGATTCAACCATTATAAATAAAAGGCTCGGCCCCTCACTTTTATTAACAAGAAAAATAAGAATGCTAACTAGACATAGACAAATGCCTTGGACAATTTTTTTTCAAGTCCATCTGCCTATGAACACAAAAATCAATCTTCAACCTGCTAACAATCGATCTTGAGGCTCAAGCTGAATCATTCCCTAACGATGTAGAGAACCGGTTGAGATGGTCAGAAATGACTGTCACTCTAGTCAAACTTCAAAGTCTAGTCATCTTTTCGCCTTTAATTCTGCATAACTTGTCACTGTATTACATAGCACTTCACTACACAACATTAGCACTCACTTTTCATAGGGAGGTACATGTTATTTTATCTAATAGTGATTTCTTACTAAGTTTGATAGCGATGGATTCCAGACACTCAGAATGTCTTGCAGCTATATATGCTGGACCGTCTTCTCAGCATAGCAATTTGGGTGCCGAGTCGAGTTCTGCCACTGAATCAGACAGTCCATCTCCAACTTATCAATTCGAGCAACTGGAAAGCTTTGGCCCACCATTTGATTTATTCTCCACCATTCCTTCTCTTCCAACAGAAATCATCGATCCCGCTTAACACTTTAGAGGACGCAGTCTTCTTGGAAGATCCTTTGGATTCCATGGCCTCGAAGATTAGTGAAGTCGCTCTTCGCCGAATCTGTAAGAGACACGAGATTTCATTTGATGGTGTATTGGTCCCTTCATGGGACGATAGAGCTCACAGGCCTCCGGAGGGATATATAGCATGCAAAAAATGTATGTGCTGGGCTGGATGCGTTCCGCCATTTAACCCATAAATCCACGAAGTTCTATATTACTTGAGGATAATACCATCGCAACTGCATCCGAAAGACTATGCCGTGCTCAACCGTATTTACATACTGTTTATGGAGTTCTTATATCGCCCTCCAACTGCCAAGGCAGTTAATTCATATTCACCTTCAAGCAACGGACAGGGAGTCTCTTGTTTACATTTCTAGAGTCAGTTAAGAAGTGCCAATTCTTAATGGGTACTTAGAATAAATTAAGAGCTTTCAAAAGTGAATGGTTCTTTATGCATAGTCCGCCTGGCTTCGCTCAACGGTGGTTGGAAAGACATAAATGTCACTCTTCACTTTAGTCCATATGCTTATATCCGGATCGTTCCTAGACTAAGCAGTTTTTCTGATTTTTTATAGGCACCATCCTACGGTCCAAAGGTAAACGTCTTGAGGAGGCAGTTTAGACTCTTAAGGATGTGTCGCCCGAAGATATAGATATTAAGTACCTCCTTACCGATGAATGTCTCATCACCTTTTGTTTGATGGAAGAAGGCTGAAACACAGGGCTAGTGATAACTGCTCGAGTTGCAAGACATTGGGCTGTAGTTGGTCAAAGGGGCAACCGGGTTGGTCCTGTCATGCCCCCAATCATGGGAGCTCAGGAGGTCACCGATATAGATGCTAAAAAAGCTGAAGGCGATGAACCCGATCATGATAATGAAGGGGTCTTGTGTCATGGTCTGATCCTTGCAGACCTTATATCCCTTGGCTCTCGAGAAAGGAAAGAAAAAGAAACTCGTCTGTCGATTTTCTAAGAGTCATCTCTCCAGTTAGCCCAAGCCATCTGCTACTTCTCAAGTTATTTCAGATGAGTCCACTTCTCAACCGTCTGAACATTTAGGCGAATTGCTTGACTCATTATCTAACTTGTCGATTCCACACGACATAAAAAATTTCACTTTACTGATATGAGCGTCGGTGGGTCGAACTCTCCTATCAGAACCGGTGCAGAAATCATGTCTATTACTAAAGGAGAGGTTACTCCTACGAGCAAAGCTC
The DNA here is from genome assembly GCA_030765085.1 of Allium cepa. Taxonomy (NCBI): domain Eukaryota; kingdom Viridiplantae; phylum Streptophyta; class Magnoliopsida; order Asparagales; family Amaryllidaceae; genus Allium; species Allium cepa. The sequence goes on along the minus strand of CM060934.1, from coordinate 946,821,553 downwards.
CAACATCTGGTCCATTGGAGGGAACACAAGGACACTTGCATACTTTCACTTCACAATATTGCACTGCGTAAATCATGTGCCCATCATTATTTAAATTTGACTCACTCCTTTTTCTCCTTTGTAAGAACAATGGTGAAGAAGAGGAATACGATCCAATCTCTCCAGAACTTATCTTGCAAAATTTCAGGCTCACGTTCAGGCCTATATCGTCAAGGCAGTAGTCGTGAGTATGATCCAAGCTATCGCTCCAGTCAAGATCATTGGGATAAAGGTGATAGAGGCAGATCTACCTATGAAAAGCATCGATCAAAATCTAGATCCTCTCCTTTGAAGAGTTTTGAAAAGCAAACTGATCGTCGGGACCTACCTATTGATTCTGCTTGTGGTCCTTCTTCTATTCCAATTCCTCCATAGACTTTAGTCCTTTCTCATTCTCAATGACTTAGTGATCGCCGTCGTTATAGCGAGCATGTTGCTTCCCACAAGTCGGGTAAGGAAAGTACTGACATTACAACAACTGTTGAGAAGCATGAAATCGATCCACCCACTTGCTTGGCCCAACTCAGGGAAGAGTTTCCAAACTTATGCTTTGATGGGTTTTCTTCCCTCCTAATCTAAATATGGTCCCCCAAAAGGTTTAAAAACGACTATGGATTGTGTTACTGATATCCATAGACAATATAATGAGTGGATGAAAGCTGCAGAGAAAACGTCCATAGTATCCTTCGAGCAAGCGGTAGAAATTGAGAAACTAATGCGCTAAGATGCCTAAGATAAGAGGATCATCGACCCTTTGACTAATGAGCTAAAGCTTAGGGGAACTCCTAGGCAGGGGCCGAGAGAAAAAAATGAGACCATCATCAAGGCTTTAGAGGATAAGAAGACTAGACATTTGAATGAGGTCGACGTGCCGCACCATAGAAATTATTAGCTTTCACTTGAAATGGACACAACCCAAAAGTGGCTAGCCGAACTTTAAGCTAAACTTAAACATGAAACTAAGGAGAAAGATGAGTCGTAAAAGATTGGCCAGGATGCCTACAAGGAGCTAGTGAATGTCAGGCTCAAAAGAGGTGCGGTCGTTGAGTCTAAAGACGTTGATGCCCTCGTTCAGCGGAAGTGGATGTCGCTAAGGAGAAAACTAGAGAGGAAGTGATGAATGAGCTTGACTTGCTACTTGTTCTTTACAATGCCAATGTTCTTAAGTATAGAAACTTGGAATGGCTTCGAGATGTCTTTCCCTATCAGCCTTTGCGTGCCTGAGAATTTCCTGTCGCTAAAGAGAAGAGGGCACTCAATGCAGAGGAGATTGATCTGATGAGGTTTGAAGGGAAGATTTTACTGGGCAATGAACCTAAAATTTTACATGATGCCCAACTTGTATTTCAGCAAGAGCCAGCTAATGCCTCTCAACATGAAGCGAGTGAAGGTTCCGGGTTTGCATCACTCGATGTTGTAACTAATCTGCTTCCAATGTCTCGGGGTATTCTTAGCACACCAGTGGGTTTTTCCACTATTTTGAGAAACAACCCAGACAAGCCTTAATATGAAATTTAAAGCAAGCCTTTTGTAATTCTAGAAGGAAGCTCTAAAGGTATTCCAGCTCATCTTGGGAGAAAGACTGAAGAAGGTATCTCGTTGACACCTCCCATCTTTCAGAAAGTTGGGGTATCGGTGGTTGATATTTCTAATCTTTTTGGCTATGTTTCCTCAGATTTAGGTCCTCCAACTGTAGTTCCTCCTCCTCAAGAATTCTAGTCGGGCCTCAAGTGCCCGCTCTGTAGTTTGTTACAGTTACAACCTCGGCTGCAACTCAAGACATTCCAGAAGAGGAGGCTTTCATATTTGATGAGCACATGTGGATGCATTATTGAGGGAAAGTAGTGATTCACGCCATGAAATCTCGATTGGTGATGACGTCGTGATCATGGGTACCTCTGATGAGCTTAGTCTAAAGGAGTGCATTGAGAAGGAAGTGTCAATGGAGAAAAAGGCTAAGGCTGAGCCAGTTGACGTGGACCCAAATGATCCAGATCCTATCCTGCTTCGAGTCATTCCTCCAAGTGGGTTGATTCCCAAGGATCAGATCCCTCCTATTTCTAAGGATGATACTGCTTTGATCACCGTGTCTCTCTGAAAACAAGTGGAGGTGGTAAAGGATCAAAGAGAGGGTCAAATGATAGTTCATGTGGATCCACCCTAAAGAAATCGAGGAAGGACAAGAAGTCCAAGAGTAGGCCTCGGGTCGGCTTGATGTGTAGATAGCTTATGTTGCTGCTCTTTCTCTTTTGTTGCCCATGTTTGTGCAGGTATGACCCCCACTTATAATTCTCATTTTATGGATAAACATATACTGTAACTTATAAGTTTAATGTGAATAAAAATTCTCTTGCTTTCGTATAACTCTTTTGTGTATTTTTTAAGTGATCGAGCTATTACATTTTCCATTCAATGTGTTTGTATTTCGCTGCTCATTGACTTGGATATTGAATCGATTCATCAATCTCATGGTCTTTCAAAGGTCGTGGCCTCGAATTATTTTTAAATTTTATGCTCGAGCCTTAATGTTACGTTGTCAAACTCAACAGTTAAGCAATTATGTTTCTGCCCCTATCTTGGGTTAGCAGAACTAATTAGTGGATGGTCGAGTTCCATCTCCAGTAACCTTATTCTCATCCTACCGAATTCATGTCTGAGTTGGTTAAGTAGTAAGTGGTCGAGTCGCACTTATCTACTTGTTTATACTTATATCCATGCTCTGTAGACAAGAGTTATTCCATGAGTGGTCTCTCGCACCCGTTAATGTTTGTAATCCAATTCTCCCTTTGGGAGTTTGGAGTTTCTTGGAAAAATGTTGAATTCAATTTCCTTTAGTTAGTCATATTACCCCCAATATGAGGTTCTATTCAAATAGTGATTGGTCGAACCACGATTGCTATCAAGTCATATTGACTTCATTGTGGTGGGATTTAGTTGGTCGTATGTCGCAGCTAATATGCAATGTAATGGCAGATTACAGATATGACGCAAAATTCAGAACATTACTTTCCAAATGGAAAGAAATGACATAATTTGTATTATTACATATCTAGAAAATCAAATGCTAAAGAAAATCCTGAAATGAAATGCAAGTGAATGAAAAAGAAATAAATTAAGTGAAATAACATCGTAAATGCTCGCTATTCCACGCTCTTAGGAGTGTGATGCCATCAACAGTCACTAGCTTGAAAGTTCCCTCTCTAAGCCTCTGTTCAATGACATGTGATCCTTCCCAAGTTGGATTCATATGCGATAAGGCAGGAAAAACCTATTTCAAGACATGATCATCGATTTAAAAGGTTTTAGGTCAGACGTTAGTGTTGTAGTATCGAGCGACTTGGTATTGGGTGCAATTTACCTCAAATAGCTTCTTCGTGCTTCTCGTCCACAAAGTCTAGAGATTCTAAAAGGAGATCTTTATTCGTTTTAGGATCATAGTAGGCCACTCGATGAGAAGGGACTTAAGTTCAACAGGAAAAACGGCTTCAGAGTCGTAAGCAAGGACGAATGGAGTATGCCAGTCGTAGACTTGTGGGTGATTCTATAGGCCCATAATGCTATTGGGAATTCATCCATCCACTTTTCTCTAGCCTTTACTAAACACTTCTTCAGAATGGACTTTATGATTTTGTTCAGCTGCAATTTTTCCATTTGCTTGAGGGTGAGCAGCTGCAGCAAATCTCTTTTCAGTATGATGCAGACGGTAGAAGTCTTTGAATTCAGCGCTATCGAATTGGGTTCCATTATCAATTACTATAGTTCGCAGAAGGCCAAATGATTGATGATGTTTCAGACGATAAAGTTGACTACTTTCTTTGTTGTGATCATAGCTAAAGGTTCTGCTTCAGCCCATTTGGTGAAGTAATCAATTGCGACGATGGCGTGTTTCGTACCATCTTTAGGAATCGGTAAGGAACCGATAATATCTATGCCCCATATGGCAAACGACCATGGATTGACCATTTATGTTATTTTCGTCGGTGAAACTCTTGAAACTTCTTCATACATCTAGCACTTGTCGCATTGCCTTGAATATGACAGTTGGCCAATAATATCCATAATAGAGTAATTTCTTTGCTAGGGTTTGCCCTCCAGTGTGATTGCCACATTCCCCTTCATGAACATCCTTTAGGATTCGTTTTAGTTCATCATGAGCGATACACCGGAGCAAGGGGATAGAAAAACCCTTTTTATACATAACTCCTTCCTGAATGATATCGTGAGGCTTTGCGAAGGACTTGTCATTTTTCATTCCTCCATTTGGGAAGAACTCCATGTAGCAAATAGTCTTTAATTGGAGTCCTCCACAACTCCTTCTTATACTGTCTCTAATACTCGGTCAATTTCCTTCAGGTTAATGCTCGAAGCTTTTAGTACTTCGACTGAGACCAGGCCCATTTGTTGTGTATCCCTAGTGCGAGTAAACTTTGCCAATGAGTCGGCCTCTTTATTTTGATCTTGAGGAATATATGCAATATCAGATTATTCAAAGTCAGTCAACAGCTCTTAGACTCGGGTAAGGTACGGGGTGAGTCGTTCTCCTTTATCCTAGTTATCTCCCCTGACTTGCTATACTACCAATTGTGAGTCACAAATAATTTCAAGAGATTTTATCCCCATTTCTCTGGTGAGTTTAAGTCCAGAAATCAGAGCTTCATACTCAGCTTCGTTATTTGTTGCAGGGAAATCAAGCTTTAAAGCATAGCAAATTGACTGATCTTCTAGAGTTACTAGCACAATTCCAGCTCCAGAACAATGATCATTAGATGCCCATCCGTATACAACTTCCACCATATAATAGAGGTCCCCCCACTCTCTAAGAAATCATCTTATGCAGTGAATTCTGCTGTAAAGTTTGCCAGTGCCTATCCCTTAATAGCCCTTCGAGGAAGATAAGTGATGTCAAATTGGCTCGGTTCGATATTCCACTTGAGTAACCTTCCAGACATCTAAGGTCACTGTAGGACCTGTCGTAATGGCTGGTCGGTGTAAACGTTGATTGGATGAGCTTGAAAATAGTGGCAGAGCTTTCATGAAGCAATCAACAAGCAGTATCCCAATTTCTCTATCTTCGGATAGTTCCTTTTAGCTCCCGTTAATCACTTGCTAACATTATAAACCTATCTCTGGATTCAATTCTCTTCGCAAAGCAATGCGGCACTTATAGCATGTACCAATAAGGCCAAGTAGATATACAAGTCTTCATGATCTACCAGCTTTGACAAGATGAGAGGTCTCTCTTAGTGCTTCACTAAATCTTGGAATGTGTCTTTACAATCTCGTGTCCATTTAAAATTCCTTTTCCCTCTTCTAATCAAGTCAAAGAAAGGAATGCATTTATCTGTAGCTCTAGAAGTAAATCGACTTAGGGCGACAACCTTCTTATTCGGCTCTTTACTTATTTGATGGTCTTTGGCACTTGGATGTTGTGAATAGCTTGGATTTCTCGAGATTAGCTTCGATTCTGCTAGCATTAACGATGAAACCTAAGAACTTTCCTGATGCAATGCCAAAAGAAAATTTAGAGGATTGATCTTCATTTTTGTAATATCAGAGGATATCGAACACTTCTACCAAGTCTCTAATGTGTTCGCTTGATCATCGCGACTTTACGAGCATATCATCCACGTACACCTTCATTGTCTTTCTGATCTGATCTTTAAACATTCCTTTGACTAGACATTGATAGGTTGCTCCAGCATTCTTTAATCCAAATGGCACCATGACATAACAATATAGTCCAACGTTGGTAATGAAGCTGGTGTGCTCTTGATTGGGAATGTATATTGGGATTTGGTAATATCCAAAGTACGCATCCATGAAAGATAGCAATTCATGCCTTATGGTTGAGTCTACCAGCTGACCGATCCTTGGAAGGGGAAAACTGTCTTTTAGGCACGCCATGTTCAAGTATGAGTAATCAATGCATGTCCGCGATTTACCATTAGACTTTCTTACAATTATAAGATTAGATACCCATTTAGGATAGGGCATCGTGAATAAACCCATTGTCTTTGAGCCTATCCACTTCTTCTTTAAGAGCGACAAATCTCTTCGGATCCATGCCATGCCCTTTTTGTTTCACCAGGACATGCCTCGAGTTGATATTCAATGCATGGCTCGCAATGGTAGGCGAGATTCCACACATGTCAGAGTGAGTCCAAGCGAACATGTCGAGATTCACTTGGAGAAAACCATCACTTTCTTTCATCATCGTGGGGCTGAGCCGTGATTCGATCTTTAGAACCCAAGAAGGATCCTCGTGGTTGACAGTAATGTCAACCGTCAATTCAGCCAGTGCAGTCTTGGTTTCTTTATGCTCCTCCTCGTCATCCCTTGGATCTATGACTCTATAGAATCGACTGTGGCACCCGAGCCAAGGTTCGAATGTCGGTTGTCAATCTTCAGTGGCTTGGATGTGGAGAGACTTTTCCATACCCTTATGTATCTCCTTCCGTTGAGCATCCCTCAATTCAGCTACATGGCAGGTCCGTCCAGTCGCCTGATTACCATAAACAACTCCATTATCATTATCTACCGAAAACTTTAAAGTCAAACACCATGGGGCAAGAACTGCCCAAAACTCAACTGGGGTTGGTCGGCCCAGAAAAACAATGTATAGAGAGTTAATATCCAAAATAAAAAATGGAAAAATCCACACTCTCATTTGGTCACCTTCTCCCAACTCCATAGGAAATTCAACATAACCAACAGCTTCAGTTATAGACCATTAAAGCCATGAATACTGGCTTTAGACGGTTTCAAGTCCTTTGCTTCCATCCTCATTTGATCATAAGTTTTTTGAAAATTACATTTACGAAGCTTCCACAATCAACCAAAATCCTACTCACTGAAGCATGGCCGATCATGGTTAAAATGACCATTGGGTCGATCGTTGGTGCCTCGACCTTGTCTACATCTCTATTTTTGAATACAATGGCATTTGTCATTGTATGTTGCTATTTTGTTGGAGCTCCATCTTCTATACTCAAACAACATTCAAAATTCACATGCTTTATCACGCCAACATAGCGCTCCATCTCACGCCAACTCTTATCAACTGGATGTGGTCCTCTGACTTTTGAATTGATTATTAATATTCCATTAGTCCACATAGGCTCCTCAGCCTTGTGCGGTGCTTGTCCCCGATTGGGGTAGGATGTCCCTTGCCCGCCATCCTACAAGACTTTAACAAACTGCTGTAACTTTCTTCCTCGAATCAGTTTCTCGGTAATATCCTAGAGATGCCTACACTCATTTGTGTTATGACCATAACATTCGTAAAACCAATAATACTTTCTGGTTTTTCTGCTTTTCCGTTGATTCTTTCAGAGGTGGTTTCTTCTCCTGCATTGCATTGCAAGTAGATAAATAGACATTCTCTAGAGATGTATTTAGTGGCATGTAGGTAACGTACATCGGAATCCTAGGCTTTCCTCTTTCAGAATCCTTCTTTTGTTCTTGGCTCCTATCTCCACCATTATTTTTCTGATGCGATTTATTTTGGACATTCACTTGAAATCTTCTAGAACTATCACCAGACTGCTTCACTGCAACGTTAGTCTGTACTCCCTCTCCACTTGGTTCCACAACATTCTTCTTCCTAGAGAATCTAGCTTCCTCTTTCCTTAAATACCGAGCTACCTTTGTATAGAAACACTCCAATGTTGCGGGTGGTTTTCCAGCTAACCAGTTGCCAAAATCAAAATCTGGATCGATCCCTCTTTTTACCACCATCAATATTAAATGGTCATTTGGATTACTAACTTCCATGACGACTGTATGGAATATCTCCAAGTAATCTTTCAACGATTCTTTCAGAGCCTAGATCATGCTGGATAGGGACGTTACATCTTTGGGGAGAGTTGCATGCATACGGAACTTCCCCACAAACTTCGTTGCTAAATCATCAAATCTAGAGATTGACCGTAGGGGCAATCTTGTAAACCACATCGTTGCTATTCCAGAAAGAGTAATAGGAAAACATTTACACTTGTTGCATTCTTTGCTTATGAGGAATCCATCAGCCATTCACATCTCATGATTTGCTACTTGGGGTCGGTCTTTCTCTTATAGGCAGGCATCGACGACATATTGAACCTCCATGGATATTCTGCATGTAAGATATTGTCGTTGAATGGGGTATGGCTTCTCAAGATTCCCTAATCGTCATTGGTCAAGCCTTTGCTCTCTCTCACAAACTGTCTAACCATAGCCGACAAATCTAGTGTTTGGATAGTCGAAGCCAAGCGGTGGTCACATATCACCTCACGTTGATGGTCCGATCGATGTCTATAGGCCGTTTCATGCCTTCTTGGTTCAACATCCTCTCGATGTGTATCACATACATTCACTTCATTGTCATTCCAAGGAAGTATTTGGTTAGCATTTGCTTGAACTCCAGCTTCCAGATTGATTGCAACATCATTAGTATGTAACCCTGTTGTCACTGGTTGGTATCATCCATCCAAAGAACGATCGATACTGATTATTCCAGATGGATCGGCATTGATCGTTGTCGCTCTGTCTAGAACTATCGATGAAAGGCAAGTTGATGCTCCAAAATGGTATCCGTCCATTCTACAACATCTACGTTTGTGATAATTATCTAATGAACTAGAACTCTTTAATTCGAAGTAAGGGGTAGGGTCCCTCCTTGCTTTCCCATGCTGTCGTTGAATGAATTGGTTCATTAAATCAATATTGGATTGAATTTGCTAATTCAATTGTCGATGGCTATCCACTAGCTCTCCCATAAGATTATGGAATTCAGCTTTTGTAATGGAATCAGCTGGATTCTATACATTAACTGGATTGTAGCATTAACAACCACTAGTTGATTACTCGGGCGTCCTTGCTAGATGCAAACATTCTCGTTTACTTCTACGTTTTGAGAATTAGATATGGTGTTCCTAACCATTTTTGATAGCTTTACTTAGAATTTTGCAAATCTAAATAGAAAAAGAAATCTTCTTGAAGATAATTATGGATTTCCTTCGAGGGATTTATGTAATCCAATAGCAACAAAGGGATCCGAATAAAATGAGAATCAAGCGTTTTCAATGAAAGTACCAAAATATTTGCATCAAAAGTGGGCACAAATACTCAAGAATGGAATAGTAGAGAAATAAATGAAGAATAATCAAAATTAAATAGAGATGACAAGTAAATAGGGAAATGGAATTAAGCAGTAACAAAGATGCAAGGATTTATAGTGGTTTGGCGTTGCGTGCCTATGTCCACTTTGAAGAATTTGCTTTATTGATCACTTGTAAATCTGATTACAATGAAGAACTGATAATAACACTTAACTACAATGGAGTCCAAAGCAGTAAGCAGTGTAAAGGTCCTTTAAATGAAGAAGAAAGTCTGTATTTATAGGTGAAGACGACGAAATATCTCACTGGAAATTCGGCAGAACTCTCCACATCCTTAAGGGCCCACCAAAATGATCGTAAGTTCTAACTCTCAATTTGGAACGATCGGTACTGGTCATTCGTTTTGAGTCTGATGGTGATGAGATAGTTTGTGGTGGCTCTCCCATATCTCTAATGTAAGCTCCTAAAATTTGGTGTCATTTTGAGTTGTAATTTGTGAGATATTTACCAATCTTCATCAAGTTGGTGCGTTTGGCTGAATTTGTATGATCGTTCATGAAAGATCGACGCCGATCGTTCGAATTTGTTCATCTTGACATGTGATCATTCCTAGGGATTCCTCTCTCTAATATATTTATGCTTTGAAAGTTTCAAGTGTGTTGGAGTTGTAGATTTTGAGATATCGATCGATCATCGTTGAATTGAGTTATGGAATCGAGACGATACGATCCATAGTATTGAATATAGATCATACTTGATCTATCTTTAGGGAGTAGTGAACTTCCATGCCCTAAATGTTTTATTGAGTTTGACTCCAGCGTCTGCTTTACTACTGCTCCAAATTATCATTTAGGTCCGATCTCTAGGCTCCATGATCGTTAATCTGATACATTAATTCTGATGATAACTAAGTCTGTCTCATCTAGTTGGTCCAGATATAGCCAGGCCAAAAGCCTGGATAACCCTATTCTTCCATAGTCTTTGAATTCTAAATCTAATGTATATAGATGAATTGTTATATATTAGAAAATTGAAATTAAGATAACCAGAGGAGGAAATAGGAAAAGACATGAAATCAAATCTAAAGGAATTCGTGAAAGCTATCCTTGAGTGGAAATCTTAGCTTTTCTCTTTATGGTAGTTTGTGCAGTTAATTTGGATTTTTATATACCTTGGAGAATTTTGTATACGAAAACTTTAAATCTAAACCCCGAAATCCCCGTAAAAATTGTTAATTTTGGGATTAGTTGGTATCTCGTTTGTTTTATGTTAATATGGTACAATTTAATATGTTATTATTTGAAATATGAATACTTTATGTTTTATTCAACTTCCACTTCCCAATTTGTGTTTTCGATGATGGAAGATTTTAAATAGAATTGCGAAAGTGCATTTAAAGCATGGATTCTTATCCCATCCATGGTTTGCACCGCCTACTTAGATAATGAAATTAAACAAGAATCCTTTATCATTCCAACCTTACCTATTTAAATGTTGAACAGAATAAAAAGAATTTAAATTGTAAAGTTTTGCTCCTTAAAATAGAGGCATTAATTATATTATGTTAATGTAAAGCAATTTGGATATTTTAATTACATTTTTTTGAATTTACATGCAAGTCTAATTTGTTTGCCTAATTTAAATTATGATATTAGCTATTGTGAAAACTGTTGTATTGGATTAGGGACTTGTATAGGTATGGGGATTCTGACATTTAAATCATCTTAACAACCCAAATAGAAAGCAAAAATCTTAGTGTACAAATACTTTTAGACACGCCAATGAATATTTAATAAAAAATAGTTTGCCAAGAAATAACGTTGAATATAAATATAATAATAATGTATTGGTAATAATGTTAAAATAATTGGTTAATAAATAATAAAAAACCGTATAAAAAGGAAGTTAAGAATAATTATGGAAATTAATCCATAATTAAAAGATGTAATAAGAAGTTTCCCTTGTATGGCCTCAATTGCGTAAATGTGGGTGAGGTATACTATATATATTTAAATATTTTAGATATATATTTGTATAAGTTTGCAAGGTTAGAGAACAAAAATATGGATAAGTTATAGGGATGCGAGGCCAGTTAAAAGTACATAGAAGTCTACCCAGCTAATCGGACTACTAGTAGTATGACTTTGGAACTGCTGCGAGACATCGCCCATAATAAATATGGACAATGGACGCAAGGTTAGTCCTAATTCTATAGGGTAAGCTTGCAAAGTTATGTGGTTGCCAGCACCAACAAATGGTCAGACTAATGTGAGACATCATGGTTTTGGTTATGGGTCATAGAATAGATATCCCAAGACGGGCTTGCTTCAGGGTTGAAGGTCTTAAATGGCTATTGTGTGGTCAACCTCCTTCCTATTCAAGAAGTATTAAGTGGTCGAGATTATCTTTTAAGTGTGGCAGAGGAAATCTTTGAAGGGGATCTGCTTTGGGATTGAGGTATTAAATGGCTATTGGAGGGTCCGCCTCTTCCTTATTTAAGATGTATTAAGTATAATTATGGGATTTGTTACGATGTCAGCTATGAAGTACAAAGAGGGGTTGCCTTGGGTCTAGGTATTAAAGGATGGGAATCTTCCTAAGATATAGGTATAAATGGTATCTTCCTGTTTCATGTTAAAAAGGTCTTTAAGTGCATCAGGTACTTTCCCTCGCGCCGTTAGGATATGACTAATGGAGATGGGTCAATGGACCTAATAAATATCCCTTAGTTATGTTGCACCCATATTATTATTATGAAGTTACACTAGAAAGGGCCATTGCCTACGATTGGAGATACATTATGGAGCTAGACTAGAAGTGTGACGCCCCACCTCTATACCCACGCTAGCCAAGGACACTACGGGGTAATGCCGTCAACTAGCGTGGAGAATAAGGCTGTTGAGGAGCGACCATCCGTGTAATTGCTTTGCGCGAGTACCGATATGTCAGATAGTATAACATGCATTTTATTTCAAGAGGAAATCAGAAATATCGATACAAACACAAAGCTACTACACAGTGGCTATAATAATCTTCGGAAACAAATATAGAAATAAACATAACATAAATCAGTCACATACAATTCATATCACAAAGGCGGAAGAAGATATGAATATATAACTAACACATGAAAGTGTATATCAGAGTAGCGGTCTAAAAAGATCCACCATAATACAAAAGAATAGCAACACATGCTATACAAAAGAATACATCTATGAGTCCATATCTCAAGTGTATACAACAAAATAAACTACTAATCTAAGTAGTTAGCCAAAAGATCATATGATAACCCCAGACGAGAAGTCAAGCAGAAGCACCTGTAACATCTCAGTCTGACCCGAGTATTATTTAATAAGAAAATAATAAACGGATCAGTCTAGCTATAAATATCAGATGAAATGATATAGAATAAGAGATATGACTAAACATATAATAATCACAATGCCAAGCTGTGATATATAAGTAATTGAAAAATCAATAAGAGATTAATCAATATCACAAGGATCTTCTCAAAGATAAAAAAGAATGTCATACTCCTAATTTCATTCACCAAGCCACAATAATTGATAAATCAAATCAATAGAAATCACGAAAATAGGTGAAGCATAAATTCCAGAATTCAACACACGAAATCCAGAAATCACAAGAAAAGGATGGCCAATCCCACAAACTGGACATCGACGCACCTAGAAAGACACGCCCCATGTACAGTCGAACATCGACGCACCTAGAAAGATACGCCCCATGCATAAATAAACATCGATGCACCTAGAAAGATACATCCCATGCATAAATAAACATCGATGCATCTAGAAAGATACACCCCATGTAATGTCTAACATCGATGCACCTAGAAAGATACACCCCATGCTAAGTCGAACATCGACGCACCTAGAAAGACACGCCCCATGCATAGACGAACATCGACGCACCTAGAAAGATACGCCCCATGTCCCGACTTATTGAGCCGATTGCTCCACGAAGTAAATAAACATCGATGCACCTAGAAAGGTACACCCCATGCATAAACAAACATCGACGCACCTAGAAAGGTACGACCCATGTGTAAACAAGCATCGACGCACCTAGATAGGTACGACCCATGCAAGAAATGAGACGAAGCTCAATAAAAACGACGTACAGTCCTCCACGTGGACAAAGAGACATCGCACAATTGCTAATCTAAATCTTAAAATGATCGTCATGATCAAAGAGAAGTGTCAATTACAGTAAGCTAGTAAATATATGAGCTTAGCTTCATGTCCCATAACCACTAGCTTAACTTAAATATTTACGAACAAATTGTAGATCTCCACTAGAAAATTGTCACAAGAGTTTCAATCGAACAAGTCCAAGAATTAACCGACGAAGTAAACGCAAGCGTTTCATACCACTCGTTTTACTAAGTCGTTTAATTAGATTTCTCATACGAGTGAGGTAAAGGCTTGTATATACTAATAGATTGGAAAACGGTTTAAGGAAACGAGCTTTGTAATAAAATAGTGTTGAAATCATTTGAAGAAAGAGTTTTGATATTTACTACTAGTATAGAAAACCTTTATATTTTTAAAGTGACAAATCACAAAGAAGATTGTAGGAACAATCAATCACTAAAATTCACATTTGAAGACGTGAATAGAATCCAAAGAAATCGATACCGAATCCATCGAAATGGATATTCCAAGAATTCCCGAAGAAAATAAGTCATCAAAGTCAATAACAAATGATAACAACAAATAGGGAAATAACACAAATCGATTAAAGTTGGAATTTCAGACAACTAGGCAAAATAGGCATAGTTGGCAAATAGCAGCAGGTCGGTCGACCGGACTCCCTAAGTCGGTTGACCGAACCAAAAACAGAAGTGCACGGGGTAGCAGGTCGGTCGACCGGACCCTGAGCTCGGTCGACCGAGCCCTGTAGCCTGCACTTCCAAACAGAGGCAGGAAGTGCCCGTTCTACAGGTCGGTCGGCCGGCCCAGGGGCTCGGTCAGCCGAACCTGTTGCTGGCACTCCCCTGCCCTATTTCAAATGAGGTGCAAATCTCGATCAAATTGCAATCGCACGAGCAACGACGCTAAGGGTTTATACCAATCGACTACCCGACCCTATATGCTCCTCGATGCATCACCAAATACATGTTCAAACATCAAAGTTAGGATTTTTAACGAATTGAACTCAAAACACTAAAAATTGGAATTTTCACAAAAGCAATCCAAATCAAAAGCAATTGCACACGAATAAGTGTTAGGAATTCATACCTAACAATCGAAGATAAATATAAGAATAGACGTGAGATAAAAATCTCACCTTTGAACCCAAATCAATGAAGGAGAAGCTTTAAGACAAGGGAAGATCAACCACACTTCAATCTCAACACTAGAAGCTTGAATCTAAGCTTAAAAGAAGAACATTCCCTAAGTTAGGTTTAGGAAATTTCTGAAATCAAAGAGAGAATGAGTTGGGGAAGAAGAAGAGAAAGCTTACCAATGGGTTCTCTTGAGTTTGGAGCTAGAAGATGGATTTTGCAAATGAAACTAGGGCTTGGAATTTCTAATTTCCACTCTCTTCCACCATTGTTGCTTAAAGCTTAAAGTGTTAGGAATATGAAATGAAGTAATGAAGAGGAAAAGGTTGGAACTGAGTTAAGTGGGGTTAATGGGCTCAGCCCAAACCAAAGCCCTGAGTGAAAAGGTGGCAAAAATCAACTTTCTCCAAACATATCGAAGCTTATACTCAAAAAGGTCGCAAACGGCATTTTGAACTCAATGGAAGGGGTCCCGAGTCCTAATTCGACCGTATGCAAAAAGTTGCTTTTCGGACTAAAATCCGACGAACGATAAAATATTTAAATAAAATATTTAAATATACAATTGATAAATATGCGGGTTGTTACAGACTCCCCTCCTTAAAGAAATTGCGTCCTCGTAATACTTAAGAAGAAAATAAGAAGTAACAACCATAGAAGCATATCAACATAAAAGAAAATTTGAAATAGGAAGTTCACCATAAGGAGCATGAAAGAGTAAGCTTGAACGGGATCGCTCGATGAATCCTCTGGATTCCCAAGAGCAATCCTTAGGTTTTGAGAACCATTGAACTCTCACAAGAAGAACATCTTTATTCCGAAGGCGCTCAACCTCCGAAGTAAGGATGCGAATGGAATGTTGCTCATAAGTCAAAACTGGTGAGACTTCAATTTCATCAATAACACCGACTTGAGAATAAAAATAGGAAACCTAAAAGCATTTCCATAGTTAAAAGACACAGAAAACGTCAAAAATAGCAGAAAATTGAGCCAGTGCAACGGCGTAGTACATAAACGGTACGCCCGAGAAATGAGGAACTCGAATAATTTGGAACAACGGCGTAGTACAAAAGCGGTACGCAAGATGATCCAAAGCTCGAATAATTTCAGAATACCAACGTAGTACAAAAACGGTACGTCCAATGAACCAAACACCATAAAAGAACATCGGACGCTAGTCCATAAAAAAAATGAGATAAAGCTCAATAGAACGAAGTATATCAAAACGTCCGATGAATTTGATAAAAAGATAATTCCATTCAGACATCATCAAAGAATCAACCACTTGTTGCCTACGACAAAGCGCATTGGCAACACGATTTTCCTTCCGGGAATAAAAAGAATATCAAGATCATAAGATGCCAGGAACTCGAGTCAACATGAAGTTCCTTATGAGAAAATAAATATTCCAAAGATTTATGATCGAGGTGGAGAACAAATTTCTGATCCAAAAATGGTAATGCCAAATTCCAAAAGTGAATCAATAGCCGCGAGCACTAGATCATGAGTGGCATATCTAGTCTCGATAAGCTATAATGATTTAGAAGCACAAGTGATAGCACGTTCTCCTTTGCAAGAGAACGGCATCCAAACCAATACGACAAGTATCGGTACAAATAGCAAAGTCTTGGTTCCCCACGGGAATCACAAGAATAAGAGTATCGAAAAGAAAGAACTTCTTTTAAATAATTTCCTTTCCTGAAAAGTTAAAACTTTCAAAATTACATTTATCTTTATGTAATAATCTTTCTACAAAAATTTACATTTTTACAAGTCAATATATCGTGTCTGATTGTCTCATCAAAGCGTTTAGGAGATTCTTATCGATAACGTTGATCAAGCGCATCGACCAGAATTCTTAACACACTAAATGGGCAATACAATCACAAAATCATCTTCTATATAGTAAACATGTTTCTTAAAAACCTTTAAGAATATTCTTTGCTTGTTTAAGAGCAAATCAAATTGTACTTATAATTAAATCTTATGAAAAAGATTTGCAAAATTTTAAATTTCAATTTTCATCCAAAATCAATAAATACAAGAATGGTCTCATAGAAATATTCATAGAATGTTCGATTTATAAAATGGATGAAATAAGCTGGATAAACCGAATGACATAATAAGTCATTCATAAGAATCATAACGAGTGCGGAATGCGGTAAGTGGAATGCTAACTTCCGCAACTCGTAGCAAATGAAAACCGGGTGCAAGGTCGAGCTGAAAAGACCTTAACACTACTCAAAAGATTGCTTAGGTGACAGTCCTAAGACAAATTCAAAAATACCGAAAAATATCTCAAACTGCATGAATGAGAGAAACAACACTTTCCTTATAAGTGGGCTTAAGGAATAAAATGATTCCACCAAAAATTTGAAATCGGAATCACATAGAAAAATAGAAAGCTGCTTAACAGATAGAAAATGTCGAAGACGAATAGCCCACTCGAAAAATAGGATACGGGCTTCATAGTTAAGCCGATCCTTTCAAAAAAATAAATTCCGAAGCCTAAGTAAAAATATCGGCTCGGAAAGAAAAATCTCATAAAATAATTTCGACATCAATAAAATGCAAATTGAGTGTTGCGGATCCACCAACCAGATTCGCAACTCTCAAAGAAGTCATCAAGCCCAAAATATTTTCAAAGAAAAAGAATCAACAAGTTCTTTTGATATAAAATAGTGAGATGGAACCCATATCAAAAAGAACTCGAACAAGAAAATCACAAAGCAAATGTCATCAAGGATTGAATGAGAAATACCTTGACCAAGAGAAGTATTGCTAGGGGCTTGCACAATATTTAGCTTTCTCATGTCCTTGTTCAAAAGTTTGGGACATGCAGATAAAAGATGACCCGAGTCTTTGCAATAGCGACAATAAAGGGGTTTCGGGCACTTAATTTCATAATGGTCCGTGGAACCACAATTGTAGCATTGTTTACGACTTGGGGTAGGAGTCTTGTCTACTAAAGTTTCTTGTTCCACCTTTTTCTTGCTTGGAAGTATGGGGCAGGCAGATATAAGATGACCCGAACTTTTGCAATAACGGCAAAAGAGAGGTTTCGGGCACTCCCTTGCATGGTGGTCCTTAGAATTACAATTGTAGCATCCTCCACGATTAGGGATTGGAGTCTTTGCTATAGAAGTAGTTTGCTTCACTCTCTTATTGGGGTTAAGGCACTCGAACGTAATATGCCTCTTCTTGGAAGTCCCAATATCACAAACACTTCCTTTACCAACCTCTCCATGAAGAAGAGTAACATCCACAAGCTGATTGAAAGAAACTTCAAGTTTCAAAGGTAGAACCATTTTGGGGTTCTTACTCAAAGCACAAATAAACTCTTGATTCTTTACAAGATCCAAAAGTTGTTGGGCAGACATGAATGCGCCATCCAGAGAAGGGCTACTGGATTGACCAGCGCTAGGACTGCTAGAACTAACCATTTCTCTTCCTTTAGAAAAGAAAGAAGGAGAAAAGTTATTCTCAAAATAAATATCAAGCAATCTTGATAGATAAAACAAGGAATCATAAAGAAAATAGGATGAATCAGTTCGAAGACTCGAATTAAATCCTAAAGCACGACTCCTAAGAAAGACTTAGGACGATGATCCTTGTTATAATATTCCATATTGTTCCGAAGTTTGGCTCCGATACCAAGCTGTGACGCCCCACCCCTATACCCACGCTAGCCAAGGACACTACGGGGTAATGCCGTCAACTAGCGCGGAGAATAAGGCAGTTGAGGAGCGACATCCGTGTAATTGCTTTGCGCGAGTACCGATATGTCAGATAGTATAACATGCATTTTATTTCAAGAGGAAATCAGACATACCGATACAAACACAAAGCTACTACACAGTGGCTATAATAATCTTCAGAAACAAATATAGAAATAAACATAACATAAATCAGTCACAGAAAATTCATATCACAAAGGCGGATGAAGATATGAATATATAACTAACACATGAAAGTGTATATTAGAGTAGCGGTCTAAAAAGATCCACAGTAATACAAAAGAATAGCAACACGTGCTATACAAAAGAATACATCTATGAGTCCATATCTCAAGTGTATACAACAAAATAAACTACTAATCTAAGTAGTTAGCCAAAAGATCATATGATAACCCCAGGAGAGAAGTCAAGCAGAAGCACCTGTAACATCTTGGTCTGACCCGAGTATTATTTAATAAGAAAATAATAAACGGATCAGTCTAGCTATAAATATCAGATGAAATGATATAGAATAAGAGATATGACTAAACATATAATAATCACAATGCCAAGCTGTGATATATAAGTAATTGAAAAATCAATAAGAGATTAATCAATATCACAAGGATCTTCTCAAAGATAAAAAGGAATGTCATACTCCTAATTTCATTCACCAAGCCACAATAATTGATAAATCAAATCAATAGAAATCACGAAAATAGGTGAAGCATAAATTCCAGAATTCAACACACGAAATCCAGAAATCACAAGAAAAGGATGGCCAATCTCACAAACTGGACATCGACGCACCTAGAAAGACATGCCCCATGTACAGTCGAACATCGATGCACCTAGAAAGATACGCCCCATGCTCTAGCATCGACGCACCTAGAAAGATACGCCCCATGCATAAATAAACATCGATGCACCTAGAAAGATACATCCCATGCATAAATAAACATCGATGCATCTAGAAAGATACACCCCATGTAATGTCTAACATCGATGCACCTAGAAAGATACACCCCATGCTAAGTCGAACATCGACGCACCTAGAAAGACACGCCCCATGCATAGATGAACATCGACGCACCTAGAAAGATACGCCCCATGTCCCGACTTATTGAGCCGATTGCTCCACGAAGTAAATAAACATCGATGCACCTAGAAAGGTACACCCCATGCATAAACAAACATCGACGCACCTAGAAAGGTACGACCCATGTGTAAACAAGCATCGACGCACCTAGATAGGTACGACCCATGCAAGAAATGAGACGAAGCTCAATAAAAACGACGTACAGTCCTCCATGTGGACAAAGAGACATTGCACAATTGCTAGTCTAAATCTTAAAATGATCGTCATGATCAAAGAGAAGTGTCAATTACAGTAAGCTAGTAAATATATGAGCTTAGCTTCATGTCCCATAACCACTAGCTTAACTTAAATATTTACGAACAAATTGTAGATCTCCACTAAGAAATTGTCACAAGAGTTTCAATCGAACAAGTTCCGAGAATTAACCGACGAAGTAAACGCAAGCGTTTCATACCACTCGTTTTACTAAGTCGTTTAATTAGATTTCTCATACGAGTGAGGTAAAGGCTTGTATATACTAATAGATTGGAAAACAGTTTAAGGAAACGAGCTTTGTAATAAAATAGTGTTGAAATCATTTGAAGAAAGAGTTTTGATATTTACTACTAGTATAGAAAACCTTTATATTTTCAAAGTGACAAATCACAAAGAAGATTGTAGGAACAATCAATCACTAAAATTCACATTTGAAGACGTGAATAGAATCCAAAGAAATCGATACCGAATCCATCGAAATGGATATTCCAAGAATTCCCGAAGAAAATAAGTCATCAAAGTCAATAACAAATGATAAAAAAAAAGGGAAATAACACAAATCGATTAAAGTTGGAATTTCAGACAACTAGGCAAAATAGACATAGTTGGCAAATAGCAGCAGGTCGGTCGACCGGACTCCCTGAGTCGGTTGACCGAACCAAAAACAGAAGTGCACAGGGTAGCAGGTCGGTCGACCGGACCCTGAGCTCGGTCGACCGAGCCCTGTAGCCTGCACTTCCAAACAGAGGCAGGAAGTGCCCGTTCTACAGGTCGGCCGGCCCAGGGGTTCGGTCGGCCGAACCTGTTGCTGGCACTCCCCTGCCCTATTTCAAATGAGGTGCAAATCTCGATCAAATTGCAATCGCACGAGCAACGATGCTAAGGGTTTATGCCAATCGACTACCCGGCCCTATATGCTCCTCGATGCATCACCAAAAACATGTTCAAACATCAAAGTTAGGATTTTTAACGAATTGAACTCAAAACACTAAAAATTGAAATTTTCACAAAAGCAATCCAAATCAAAAGCAATTTCACACGAATAAGTGTTAGGAATTCATACCTAACAATCGAAGATAAATATAAGAATAGATGTGAGATAAAAATCTCACCTTTGAACCCAAATCAATGAAGGAGAAGCTTTAAGACAAGGGAAGATCAACCACACTTCAATCTCAACACTAGAAGCTTGAATCTAAGCTTAAAAGAAGAATATTCCCTAAGTTAGGTTTAGGAAATTTCTGAAATCAAAGAGAGAATGAGTTGGGGAAGAAGAAGAGAAAGCTTACCAATGGGTTCTCTTGAGTTTGGAGCTAGAAGATGGATTTTGCAAATGAAACTAGGACTTGGAATTTCTAATTTCCACTCTCTTCCACCATTGTTGCTTAAAGCTTAAAGTGTTAGGAATATGAAATGAAGTAATGAAGAGGAAAGGGTTGGAACTGAGTTAAGTGGGGTTAATGGGCTCAGCCCAAACCAAAGCCCTATGTGAAAAAGTGGCAAAAATCAACTTTTTCCAAACATATCGAAGCTTATACTAAAAAAGGTCGCAAATGGCATTTTGAACTCAATGGAAGGGGTCCCGAGTCCTAATTCGACCGTATGCAAAAAGTAGCTTTTCGGACTAAAATCCGACGAACGACAAAATATTTAAATATACAATTGGTAAATATGCGGGTTGTTACAAGAAGAGCCATTGGCCAATTAGAAGTATTCTCCGAAAGGTATAGTTAGATATTGTGCACATAACACTCATCTGATGATACTACCCAAATACTATCATGATAAGACTTGTGATTTTTGTTCACCAGACATTGTTATTATGACTCTCTCCTCGTTACAACCCATAGGTTAGGGGAAACAATATTGGTTGATGAAGTGGAAGGAGGAAGTGTAGATTAGTGGAAGTATAACTATTTATTTATGTTTATGCTTTATTTTGATGTACCCAAATTTTAGACTTATTGATTATTTTTAGACATTATTTTATGGATGTTTGGAATGATTATATTTCTAAGATTTGGAAATTTTGAAATGGGTATTGGATTTATTATTATATTTTATCCCATCGGTTGTGAGATTCTAAGAGCTTTGATGGATAGCTCTATGTATTTATTTGATGGATTTTATCAATCAATAGCCAGCTTTGGAATGAACATAAGGTTCGATAGGCTTTTGTTAGGTCGAAGTTAGGCCCCTTCTAGAGAGGGTTGTTACGGATGAAATTCTTCTTATTATTTATTTGAGTCTTTATCCCCCACATTCTCCTCTATATACATATGCTTATATTGGCTCACCATATCTTTCACTTCATTAAATTTAAGTGCCAAATGAGTCATCATCCTATCACTCAACCCTGGCTTCAACCCCGTGATAAACTTCTCTACCTTCTTCCTTGAGCTTTTAATCATATCACTCCCATACTTGGATAAAGGACCAAACTTCTACAAATACTCTTGCACAGTCATACTTTCTTGTTCCTGTGCTATACATACTCGGAACATTTCATATATCTCTGATCTAAAAATGAATTGCTCCTCAAACATCTCCTTGAACCTGTCCTAATTTATTTCTTGTTAGGAAACTTCAACCCTCACGACATCCTACCAGTTACTTACTGAACCTTTAAGCTATCTAGACATTAACTCCACATTTTGATCATTAGTAAATCCTAGGTATCTACAAATTCAGTCACGGATCCACAACTAATCAGTAGTCTCCAACACCTATTTTGTTCCATCTAACGTCTCTCCTCTTAAATTTCAAAATCCTGGTTCATCTTAGCAAAATCCTCACTAGCAATCTACATCGGGCCCCCAAGCACATTCGAGGTTTGCGGTGGCACTTGCTGATGCATTAAATTCGCTACACTCTAGAAAACGTGCATTCGCATCCACAGTTTTGACTGCTAGAGCCGGCATCTGAATGCCCACGTTTATGGCTTCGCTCTGCTCTTGCTTCCTTCCTTGCCCATTAGTCTTCATGCTTGCAGTTCCCTGCCAGCATTTGTCCTAACACCGCCTAATGTCAGTCATTCGCTTATGATTTTCCACTATTTCTTTCCGCGCAAGCAGGTTCCCATAAGAAATAGAAGTAAAGAGAGTGAAAGTAACTAAATAAACAGGCATATCCACCTATATATCTATATCAAAAATACAAGTATGACACACACACACACACATATATTATTCCCTTTCTTAAGTTGTATGTTTTCACTGTCTAGTTTCTACCAAGATTTATGCTTAACTCTATTTTACTCAAAATGACCTCTAACCTAAGTTCTGATACCAAGTTGTAACATCCTCCATTTCGAGACTTAAAATAGAAAACGTGTTGTGGTCATCACCAAAATTATTTTCAAGCTACAAAACATGATTTTTTTTTTCTGAACGACATAAAGTAAACATAGCAACAATATGATATACTATTACAAAAAACTTCTTTACATTTTTCCCTTCCCCAAATCATGCACATACAATGGTAAGTATAATAAACATATAGATAATAGTGTTGTGCTCGAAATATGAAGATGCCAACACAAATACTTAGCCAGTTATATAATCTAGTTTTACAATAACAAAACTCAAAATAAAACTTCCTTATCTACTAAGCCTTTTCTTCTCTTTGGAGCTTTTATTCATCAAGGAAACCTGCCTAAAGCTATAAACTCAAACCATTTGAATGAATATCCATGAGTTTATGGGGAAAACAATAATAAATAACGAGTTAAACATACAGCCTGGTATGAGTAATACTTTACCCTAAACATAGTAAGACTGCATCGCCAAGCGGAATGGGTTTTATCCTCACTAATTCATCATCATTGATTTTATCGTCTCATATAGGATATACATCATAGCATGAACATAACCATGTAAACAACATTTCAACCATAAATATGCCCAACACTTAGCATCATATCATGTACTATGTTTTACAGCCATCTCTTTCTGGTTAAAACTCAGGCCTTATTCCATCGCTCCTAAATAATGTCAAGTTTTAACATTTACGTTGTCATATAGGCTTACACCCGCTCTCCTATTTGATTTTTTGCTGTAACATTTTGGTTGCCACACAGGCCTTACACCATTATTCTAAAATAATGTTGTTTTAACATTTGGTTTTCAATTATCCCTTATATCCTCTTTCAAATTGATGTGATATTTTAACACTTACATTGCCACTTAGGCCTTACACCATCGTTCCTGAATATTGTCATGTTCAAATATTATAAGTTTCAACATAAGCGTTACACTTTATTCTCTACTAACGTTGTGTTTTAATACTCTTGGCTGCTACTTAGACATTGTACCACCATACCTAATTAGTTTTAAGTCTTAACATTTTATAGTAAATTTTATTGTTTTGTGCTTCTAATTTTGTCATAATAAAATTTAACTACGCACCAAAAGATTTAGATTCTATAATGCTTAATCTATCGCATGTCTTGTTATCAAGCATCTAAGAGTGTGATATCGCATGTCTAGCTATCGAACACCTATGGTTATGCTCTTACATGTCTAGCTATCGAAGGTTTGAGCTATCAAGCTTTTAATGTTATCTTTCAAATATGTAAAATAAGCTATCGAAGATATTGACTATTGAGCCTCCATATTAGCGATCGAAGGTCTAGGCTATTGATCCTCTAGAATAGCCATCAAAGGTTAAACATAGGCTACCAAACCTATAAAATAACCACGGATGGTTTAATACAGGCTATCGAAGGTTTAGGTTATCGTTCCTTTTAATTAGCTATCAAAGATCTAATAGAGGCTATTGAGGCTCTAAAATAGCCGTCGAAGGTTTAACATAGACTATCAAACAAGAAGCTATCGAGCTCCTAATATGACTATTAAAGATTTGACATAGGCAATGGCATATTTAGGCAATTGTATTTATAAGCTATCGCATACGTAAGTTAAGGCTACCTAGTCTATAAAAAGTGCTATCGAAGATGTAACTTAAAATAATCGAGGATCTTACTATCGCACATCTAAGAAGTTAAATATGCAATTAAGTAGAAAACTTATATTTCCCTTAATAAAGTAGCTATTTTTTGACTAATTCTTTACGCTTGTCATTTGTACTTTATATTGTGGCTTTAACAGCCCTGAATTTTTTAACTTTGATCTGAAAATATTAATTTTATTTTAAGTATTCAATTAATACTTTTAATGATAAAAAAACTCTCTTTTAATTTATAACTAATGATAAAAAATTCATTGTTGGATCTTGTTTACATAAATAGGTAGTTCAACGGAAAGTTGAAAATGTGACCGAACCCCTTTTTTGGATTTTCAGCTTTTATCGAAACAACAAGTTGTAAAAGGTTGTAATACCTTTATTTATACTTTAAAAAAATAATTCAATGTTAGCGAAAACATTGTGCATCAAGAAAAGTAAAAGTAAAAATAAAATAAAAAGTATACATAAAAGGATAAATATATTTAAAATTTAAATGTGAAGTGATGGATTTGAAATGCTAAGATACCTTAAGTATTGAAATTAACTAAGGTACAAGGCCATCCTAGTATCCACCATGTATTCTAATGTTTGACATTTTATGGATGTGGAAATGATGGTAGAGTTGAAATCTTGATTTAAGGATATTTCTAATATAATTTTACTTTATTTTTATTTAACCTTATATATGTGTACACCCTTTCACTTTTATTCGTCTCCATGCTTCTTAAAATCCTCTCTCATCTTCTCTGCATTTCAAATTCTAAAAATAATATTCACATCTTTTAAGTTAAAATAATTTTTGATTGGATTTTGCAATAATCGGAATGGTGAGATCTCTAACTCTTTTTTGATAATATTTTTTATGGAATAAATATTGTGTAAGTTTATTGATTTGCTTGATTGTGATTGTTTTTTATTCTATGTTTAAGTAATAGGTGTAAAAATCATATTTTTATTTGACTTGAAAGGCAAAAAAATATAGGTTTATTGTAATGAGTTGTTAAAACACCGGTTTCATCTTCCTCTTACTTATTGTTCTTTAGTTTCAAATTAAAAACATATCCATTTCTTCATTTAAAAACCACTTCCTCCTCAACCGATCACATTTAACTACGAAGTTGTTCGTTAAGGTCTTTAGCTTTTTAGAAATTGATAATTGGAGATTTCGTCAAGCGTAGTGGTTGCAGTTGCAAAATGTCACTAAACGGGGAATAGTTAATGTTATCCCACCTTTTTCCATGGTCATGGTATCATGGATTTAATCCAGTGGATTTCATAGTATCAAAGTAGGAGGCCCGTAGAGATGATTATTTGGTTCAGAGATCGGATATATTCAAGACTATAAACGATAGTCGAGCTTAATCGGATGGATGACACTTTGGAATTGGAAAAGTATGGAGTTGGCACCTTCCCTAGGCAGGAGATCAGATCGGATCAATGTGATGGAGTCGGATCGGATCAGATTAGATCAATATGGCTATGGATCACTCGGATTGGCGGTTCAACTCAGCGATGATTGCTCAATAACTCAACAAGTAAAAGGAGAATCAAGCAAATGACAATGGAAACAAGGAGCAATAGAGGAGGGGACCCACCATAGGGATCACCGGCCATATGGTCGAGAGCAAGACCTATCGGTGCTGATCGCTCTCAATGGTCTAGATTGGCCTTATTTTTTCTAGATCGGTCAGTCTTGGCTTCGGTCTTTTCGCGTGGATTTTCAGTTGGATATTTGCATGTCTTCTTCTATAAATACAAGATCATTGGCTCATTTTAGGGGATTTTATTTTGGCTCTTCTTTATTGTTTCTCTTTCCTTCCTCTATTAATTTTCTAATGTAAAAACATACTGTATTTGTAATCCTACAATATAATAAAAAGATTATTGGAGTGGACGTACACCAGAGTTCGTAGAACCACTTTAAAATTCATGTTTTCATTTGCTTTTTTGCTATTGAATCTGTGATCTGTGCACTTATTTCTTTATTTGGATATTTAATATTGGATTGGTGGTGCTTTTATACTGTTTGGGTATTGGCGGCCATTTTTGATACCAACATTTTGGTGCTTTCACTGGAGGGACTAGTACCCGCTGATTTGGAAAGGATTGGGAGCTTGGATTTGGGTCAATGGCTAGGCAATAACCAAGGAGAGCACTTACGGATAGGAGTCACTATGGATGGAGTCAGGAGGCTTCCTCAAGAACTAGGGCTAATCACTCCTCCATCGAGCGGGATGGAGATGATGACGGATGTTATGTAGGAGAGGATAATGAGGTGGCAAAAGGAGATGATTGAGAATTTCCTTAGGCAAGTTGGACAAGCTAGAGTAGGAGCTAATGACAATCTAGAATAAGGAATTAGAGTAGCAGGAGTTGCAGAAAATCAGAACCAGGAGCAGGAAAATGAAGCTAACAAGTGAAGTAACAGAGTGGAGCATCCAGGGGCAGCCCTCGATCAACATGGACCGATCGGCATCGATCCCCCATAGGGATCGATGCTGATCACTTGGGACTTGGAGGCATGCCACTGGATCATGCTGGATTGGCCGATATAGGCCAGTGGTTATGCTGTGTTGTTTGGTGTAGATCGGAATGTGGATGTATGTCTAGAGGAGCACGTTTTGGGATTCCCTCATGGACTCAGGAGGCGGGTTGGGAATGGTGATTAGAGGCTACCTTTGAATGATAATGATAGATTTGCAGAAATGATTAGACGAGCTATGAGAGGAGGATTGGTGAATAGTGATCTAGAGGATGTAAATAGGAGTCCATTCACTCCTAACATTAGGCATGATAGGGATCCAACGGAGTTTAAGCTACCATCATTGGGGCATATGATGGCAAATCGGACCATATTGTTCATTTGATGAGGTACATGAGGCACATGGAGGTATGGGGGGCATCAGAGGAAGTGATGGTACGATGTTTTCCTCAGTACTTAGCAAATATAACTGCAATATGGTTTAGGCAATTAGAGAACAGTTCCATTGGTAGTTGGACGGAGTTGGTTGATAAATTCATGAGGCAATTTCAGGTCCACCCAGAGTCCAAATGAAGGGATGGGCTCGGTGAATCTTCTGGATCTCCCACGTCTTTCTTCATTCAGTCGGTTCACAAGTTCCGTATTGGCATGGATCTGTTGAGTGAGCTGTTGATGGCATTGAGTGAGCTCATGCATAAGGGTCTGGAATGCCTCTCTAGTTACTGGGCCGGTAGATCTAGACCTCCAGCTGATGTTTGGCCTGTAGTAGCCAGCTGCACGAGACTTTGCATGTCCCTTCCTTCTACATTAGCAGCATTAGAAGAGTTCTGGTATTCCACACCATGTTGGATGTAGTTATTCTTAGATCCGAAACAATCTGAATACGATAGAAGTAACCACTGGAAGAAGGATCTAGATCTCCTCCTTAGATTTTAGCAATCCGACAACGGCTGGGATCCACATAGCAAGAGAAAAAGCAGAGTTTTCCTCTTAGTGAAAGAACCAAAGTATTTGTACCAAAAATGGGCACAACGCTCTTTGATGTAATTGCAGAGATTAGAATGAAGAAATAAAATGAAAAATAAGGCTAATCTAACATTCACACCAAGAAAATAACCAGTAACAGAAAGAAAACAAGAATTTACAGTGGTTCGGCACTATGGCCTACGTCCACTTTGAAGGATTTTCTGTTTATTTCTGATTATAAACTGAATTACAACAGTACAATGACTAATACTCGAATTACAATGGAACCCTAGCATCAGCATCAAAAGTCCCTTTTTAGTTGAAATGGAGGTGCTATTTATAGGTGTGATGCTGGAAATATCTTCCTTGAATATTGAAATACCCTTTCTCAGGCGTAGATGGGCCCACACAATCGATATGGAGTCGTTTGGGACCGATCCTTGATCAATCCATACAACCTTCGTATCGATCAGAAATTGCTTCAATTGGACTGCAATCGACCAGGGACATTCTTGAGATGATATGCAATCTTCTTTGAAAATTTCATGGCATTTGGATCAGTGGTTTGAGAGATATGATCGATACAAGATCGGGTTTACCTAAGTGAAGCTGAAGCTTTCGTATCGATCCTCCCGTGTCGATGATGTGGCGTGCATGCTTTGTGGAGAACCAAAATTCATGCATAAGGACCACTTCCTTTGGGTTGAATGCTCCCCTCTTATCCAATCGATGCTTTGCTTTTCGTATCGATGCTTTACTCCCTCTTTCGCATCGATCACCGGCTCTGCTCTTCGTATCGATCAAGTTGGTGATCGATACGAAACATGCAACTGCTGGTCAAATAGAGTGTGATCGATGCAAGAAGTGTTGAAGTCCATCGATATTGGTTTGAACCTTATGGATACGTATGGTGTATGTCAAGTGATGGAGTTATGTTCACTTCATATTGATGGTGATGGATACAGATGGATGGGTACGAAATGGACATGTTTCACATGGATCTTGATCGATTCATAACTTGAGCATACGAACTTTGATTGACCTGAAATTTGGACTGTAGCCTTTTATAGCTTTGCTTTTCATACTATGCTAATTATAACTTGATCTGGACTCGGACTAAATTCGCCTGTATCCATAACTTATAGATAACCAATCTTCAGAGCGGATTGTCTTCAATCTCTAGTCAAGTCCTTGGTATCACGGCCTTACCAAAAGGCGGGATAACAGACTTGTAATGGGTTAAGTCCTCAATTGGGGAAACGAGGCTGGAGAGTAATACCCTACAGATCGTGTTATGTTCCGGCTGGAGAGAAGGAACTAGAGAAGCAAGAAGTGGGCCGCTTCGCTGTAGAGCGACAGGATCAGCCTACTTATCGTTGTGCCCTTCTCACCGAAGAGTGAGTGAGGTCTAACAATGGTCTAGAGTAGGGATGGAAATTTTAATCCATAGGGATGCGTACCTACGGGGACCCGCCCCTAATCGAGCAGGGATTCTCGATTTGGCTGTAGGATCGATTTCACCCTAAAGGGGAGGGGGTGAGTAGGGTGATATTAATAAAAATAAAAATTAATGTGGAAATATATAAAATAATTGTAGCACAGATAATAGCAGAATAATAAAAGAAAAAATAGAAAAACGTAGATTTACCCAGCTTCGACAAAACCCTGCCTATGCTTCTCCATGGTTTCTACTAGAAATTACGCAGTCATACGCTTACATATATAAACTCGCAACACCCGCTATCGACTAACCTAACTCTACGCTCAAAATCCTACCACAACTCATCCATTGAGTTGCGAATTCTCGGAACGACTAGAATTTTATAAAAGCTTAAAAGTAAAATACAAAATAATAAAACACTAAATAAAAACCATAATTTCAAAAATTAAGCCAAATAGAAATTATAAGCCGACCAAAAGAAAAAAAACACCGCGGTAAAAAATATGTTCCCCTTTCTTTCTTATTAATGTCTTCGGCGGCTTTCTAGTTCCTCTTCGTTCTGAAAATTAGGGTTCTGGAATTTGAGGCCGCTGATTCAAATTGTTAATTGAATGATGATCTTTCTTCAGTTTGCTTCATCAATCAACTTGTCGCTTTGGTTTCCATACAGCTAATCCAACGCGTCGAGCTCGAATGATAAAAGTGGTATGTGATTTTGCTTTATTACTCTTATTTATATGCTTGAACTCAATGATATAATTGTCGATGATTTTAATGGTATTTATAAGGAATGAAACATAAATTATCGTTTGAATATATCATTTGAATTCATCTGATAATTTAGCTCGATCGTTCGATTTTACTTGAATACATGTGATTTATTTAGACTGGTTCAATTTGAATATTTCTTTGCTTGATTACCATGGATTGTTTGGTTTTCTGATTTTTCATTCTATTATTTGATTTTCTCTGAATTCATTTCGATCTTTTCTCCTTTAACTTCGGCCATTTTGAATTTTTGATAATATTTTGAGATGAGATCTTGACTTCGACTTGTTCAATTTTACTTTGATCACCTCGGCTTTGAATTTGTTAAAACTATAACCAATAGTTTTTGTTGCTTGATTACCAATACATGTTCACTTGTTCTGTAGTCCACCCATTGATTTGTTGTTGTTTCTGGTTGTTATGGCCTTGTCGTATTGATCTGGTACACTTTGCTATTGAGTAGTGTGGCATTTCATTCTTGTACTTCACTTATATGCTATCACTGCTCTTTTGTGTTATCTGGGTTATCCTGCTGCCTTCATACCTGAACTTTTGCATGCTCCACTAGATATTTCTACTATATCTTTAAAACTTAGCTTGCATACGAGCTTGGTTAATTTAAGAACTAATTTAGTATGTAGTCTGCACTTGATATTGATCTCCATGATCGTAGAGTGGTCTGGTGAGATGCACTTGTATATGTCTTCATTATTGTTATTGTGTTTCTTCATTAATACACTGTATTGAGGTTTGGTTCATTGATGATGCTTTGAGTCATGTCCATATGCATATGTATACATATGCCATTTTGTGTACTGCTTCACTGCATCATGTCCCTGCATATAAATATATGTATACATGTGTGTTTGCGCATGCATATATGTATGTTTGTGATGCCTTTACTTGTTCCTCTTGGAGTTTTCACTTGGTTGTAGTATACCTACACCTGTTTGCTTGAGTTACATTGATGTTTGTTTGGTGCTTTTGTTTCACTGGTGATTACACTTGATTTTGGTCTGGAGGTTGTTGCCGTCTTGTTTTATATGCACTGCCATGGTGACATTGACATTTATGTTCATTTGAGTCTGCACTTTGATGTACTGGCATATTGGGTCTAGGTTCATATATACTTTGGTTTATGTCTCCGACCTGTACATATGTATGTGCTTATATGCATTGTCATTTACTTTGTACATGCTTCTCAAACCATGTCTTTGTTCTCTAGCATCACTCTAAGTCTTGTTGTATTGTTTGTACATTTGCTTGGTCTGTTGCATTTGTTTCCTTTCACTATTCACTGGTCCTGATATCTTTTGTTATTTGCTGGTCTATCCATTTTGCACTTGAATTTGTTTTGTATTTGGTCTTTTTGTAGCTTGCTTGTGCACACTTGAGTTTGTATTGTCGCATTTGTTTCATTTTGAAGTCATGTTCATGCCTCTTTATTCAAGACTATTTGTAGTTTTGTTACTATTTGATATTGAGGCTTTACTCAGTTGACTTGTACATGGTTGCATTGTAACTTGCGTTCTCTATTATTTGAACTGATATATGTGTACACTCAAATATGTATACATGAGTATGATCTAATGCATATGTTCTGGTCTCTTTTTGAGAGCTTCATTTGTGCATGTCACTTTGCATTTTGTTTTCACTTAAAGTTAACCGGTTTTCATACTCGGCTGTGCTACTTCATTGAGCTAGCTGTTGAGGCTATGTTCATTTTGGTTTTGTTGCATTCATTCTGGATTGGTCTTCATGTATACTTGAAACTAAACTTGTGAAAACAGTTACTTTACATTCATGTTTAATTTTTGATCAAGGCTTGTTTCAATCATTAAAACTTAACCATTCTATTTTTGTTTTTGTATTGCACCTGAGTTGAACCTAGCTTTGGCTCGGGTTTGACCTTGTGCTCATGTCGTGACTTTATTTGTATTGCACTTGACTTGAACCTAGCTTTGGCTTGGGTTTGACCTTGTGCTCTCCTCTCCCTATAGTTTTATCAAGTGTATATCTGTGTGCACGACCTTGTGGTATGTACAATGATACATTGTGCATGTCACAAGCTATTCGTGCATGATGAATTGAAAATAAATATAATGACGAATAACCTAAATAACTGAGCCAAATAATATTTTTCAAAAACACATTTTATTTTACATCGCAAAATTATTTCTTTTCCAATTTTATTTCTTTAGTGTTTATTTTGCAGATAATTCAGATGCTGGATACAAATTGGAATATGGTTGAAGAACAAATACGAGTGAACGAGTGATATGTAGTGAGGTGCAAATGTATAGTGAAAAATTGTATTATAATTTGAAATTGTATTGTAATGGAAATTGTGTATATAGTGAGAGCTCAAATTTGTACTATTCAAAATTGTAATAAGATATTTATTTGAATAAAATATTTGTTTGAGTTTATATTCTGCGTTATTTATTTTATTCAGCAAATATTGACTTATTTATGTGAAAATAAAATAGTAAAATAACAAATACATTTAAATGAATATATATATATGTGTGTGTGTGTGTGTGTTTTTATTATCATCAAACAAAAATCATATACTGGCATATTCAACAATCTCCCCCTTTTGATGATAACAAACACGTATTTAAGATTTTGATTTTAATAAATGTATTTGTTCATTGATAAACTCTATTTGCTCTCCCTATTTGAATACTTCCTCTCTATAACAAAGCTCCCCCTTCATATATGCATGAAAATAAATAAAAATATACAAATGAACCTAGATGAGAATATGCAAATAAAAAATAAAAAATTTGACCTTTATTTGCAAAAATCTTAACTTTCCTCTCCCCTTTTTGTTATTAGCAAAAGAGTAATAGTTTTAGAAAAATAGAGATAAAGTGATAGACATTAAAACAACATTAATACCCAATCGAGTATAAATATTAAATTTCAATATAAATCAAACAAAAATCATAAATACTCTGTTAGGCGCATATTCCACTTTAGAATGATAGGGATGATGTTGGCATATAAAATCATATAGTTTGCTATTTATGGTATATTTATATCACGAATTTAAATATATACTAACCATGCATAACCATTAGGACTTTTAAATGAGATTAGTGGTATTTCTAATCTCTTTTTAAAAAAAAATGAATTTCAAGCATCTTCTAACCACGCATAACTCTGAGGACTTTTAAATGGGATTATAATCAACTTGTCTATTTAATAATCAATTTTGATATGCGTTCCATACATGCATAACCATGAGGACTTCTAAATGAGCATGAAAGCACATAATCAAAAATTCCAAGTAATTCACCCATGCATAACCGTGAGGACTTTTAAATGAGAATGAATACATTGGAAGTTTTTATTGCTAAAAATAAAATAAAAGCGAATAATTTCCCATTTAAAATACCACGTATTGACATACTATATTGGATTTTGATGAGCGATGGTCGTTAGAAATATGATAGAAATAGAGATGGTCATGGAATTTTTACCAACAAAAGTTATTATAAATCTTGTTTAAATCTTTAAAGAAATTTACTTAATATACCGTCTCAAGTCATAATATATGATTAATATCAACATTCATCACTTTTTCAATCACTATTTATCTTTTCGATAATCAGTAGGGAGTCGGATTAGTTAATGTAGTCATTTAAGATCAAATCCAAAAATAATTATAAAATCAAATTTTCTAAAATGTCTAATCTAAAACGAAGTCAACAAAAACTACTTTCTGGTAGGGGTTTTATAAGAAACATGTCCGCCAATCAGTTGAAATAAAAAATGTGTAGATATTTTCTTTGAAAATGCGATGCAACAAATGAATGTCTCTACATAAAACACGTTCTACCAGTAATTTTTCTATCAACTAGGTTAGCAATGTAATCTGCATCTGAATTTCTCTTAGACTCAAGATTATCATTAGTTGAATGTTATAGACCAGGTCGTGGAGTATGCAACAAATACCTTAAAATCCTTTTTATAGCTTTTAAATGAAATTCTTTTGGATTAGAGTTAAAACCATGCAAATAAACAAACAGTAAACATAATGTCAGGTCTAGAATCAGTAAAATAAGCAAATATATCCTCATGTACTTAGAGTAGTCATCAATCAACACAAAACAACATCTCTTTTCACTTAACTTTACAGTATAGTTAGTCTAAGCAAATATATATGAAATAGTTCAAAGACTCTAGAGGTACTTATAGTGTTCTTGGCATAAAAAGATAATTGGCCAACAATTTTGCGTTAATCAGAATCAAAATCAATGTTCATCATATAAACTGGCTAAATTAAATCAGATTATGGTGCAGAATTTCACATTTAATATATCTTTCAAGAAAAATGTATCATTACATATTTTACCTTCACGATAATTTTCCTTTGTTACCCACTGTGACTCTACCACCTTTGTACTAGGCTAAGGAACTTCGATTCGTCGCCCATCGTGTGCCTAGAACAGCCAGAATTTCGGTAACACTTTTGTTGTTCCTTAGCCTGCCACCACACCTACACGAAAAAAGATTTTTGTGGCCTATTTGTTTTTATAGGTCCATGGTTGTTAGTGGCAAAAGATTTTGAAAAATATGTTTGTATAGAACCAAGACTATTTATATTTGTTCCTTTTGGAACCCAGATCTGTTTGACTTTAAGGGATTTTATATTCGTGCCTTTTGAAACCCAAATTGGTATGGTTTTCACATGTTTGGGCCTATACCAACAATTGTTTTGATTGTGTCTAGTTTTTCCACAAATTGTGCATTTGGAATTTACTTGATTAATTTCACTTCTAACATGTTCAGATTGATTATACCCAAATCGTTGTCTAACAGTATTAACAATTTGTTTTCCTAATAGCATATTTAACGATCTTTCTCCTTTGGAAAATTTTCCTAAAGTTGTAGACAATTGTTGGACTTGTGTTTTGAGAGATTCATTTTAATTCAATAATTGAGTGCACTTTTTAATAGAATTTTCTCACCTAGTATTTTCACTTTCTTTTAAAATCAGAATTTTATTTTCAAATGATTAAATTTAAATTTCTGATTTTTTAATCTCTTTTTCAAATGGTGGACACTTATCACACTTAGGGACCTTGTTTCGATAGTTTTTAACCAATTGATCAAGTTGTTTATTTAATTCTATCAACTATCTCTTTGTGATTCAATTTTAGCATACTTTTCCCTAAGTCGTTCAAAACAGCCATTTACTTATGAAAATATATAATTAATTCCGAATGAGCAAGTTTTGATACCTTGCTTGGCTGATTATCATCACTGTCGGTTATTTCTCCTTGAAGACACAAATCTTCTTTTTCACTCTCACTGTCAATGCTTTTATCATCTTCATCAATTTTATCCCAAGTAGCTGCAAAAATTCTCCTTTTCGGTTTCTTTCCTTGGCTGACTCGATTCTGAGGACAATTTGGCTTGATATAACCGGGTTTGTTGCACTTATGACAAATGATCTCTTGCTCTTCTGAGTTATCCAGTACTTTGACTATTCTACTTTGCAACTGTTGATTTAGAGCTGGATTTCCATTTTATGGTTCCACTTTTTGAATCTCTTTATTATCAGTGCCAATTCAGCTGCTCCATCATCATCACCACCTCCTTTTGTTGTTCCTTTGAGCGCTATTGATTTCTTTCGAGTATTACCTCCTTCACATTCTTACTTGAATTTCATTTCTAGCTCATAAGTGGTTAGATATTCAATGAGTTCTTCAACTTTGATTTGTTTCAAATCCTTTTACTCTTGAATGGCAGTAACTTTTGCTTCAAAATTTCATGGAAAGACTTTGAGAATTTTTCAACTATTTCCAATTCTGTGTATGGTTTTCTAAGAGCTTTTGATTTGTATATAAGATTAGAAAGTCATCTGCACATTTCTTTGACATTTTCATCCTTGGACATTGTGAAGTTCTCGTATTCGCTACTATGCATGGCAAGCGAGATTCTTTGACTTGAGACGTTCCTTCGTGAGTCACTTCAAGTGTGTGCCAGATTTCTTGTGCAGTTAGACAATGTGAGACACGATTAAATTCAATTTAATCCAATGAACAATAATAGAATTCATAGCTTTAGCATTATCATTTTGTAGTGTAATTTCAAGATCTGTCCATTGATCCATCGGTTTTTCTATTTTCTAATTATCTATCACTATAGCTGGTGTCCTATAACCTATCTCAACAATATTCCAAGTATCAATGGTTTTAAGAAAAAATTTCTTTCTATTTTTCCAGTAAACATATTCACCATTGAACATAGGTGGTCTAGCTATAGACCAGCCCTAAGTAAAAGCATTAAAAAAAGCTATTTTTTGAAAAAATCAAAATTTTAAAATAGTAATTTGTTTTTGAAAAATCAATTTTTTAAAACAAAAATTGGCTTTTTTTCCGAGCACTGATACCACTTGTAGGATCGATTTCACCCTAGAGAGGGGGTGAATAGGGTGATACTAATAAAAATAACAATTAATGTGGAAATATATAAAATAATTATAGCACAGATAATAGCGGAATAATGAAAGCAGAAATAGAACAACATAGATTTATCCAGCTTCGGCAAAACCGTGCCTACATGTTGCCCCTAAGGTTTCTACTAGAAATTAAGTAGTTAGATGCTTACACACGTAAACTCGCGACACCCGCTATCAACTAACCTAACTCTACGCTCAAAACCCTGCCACAACTCAGCCATCAAGTTGCGAATTCTCGAACTACACCACTGTAGTTCGTCCCCTAGTCACACGACTAGAATTTTATAAAAGTTTAAAAGTAAAACACCAAATACAAACACTAAACAAAATCCTTAAATTTTAAAGTTAAGCCCAATAGAAATTATAAGCCAGCCCAAAGAAAAAAACCGTGATAAAAAATCCGTTCCCCTTTCTTTCTTGTTAATGTCTTCGGCCGCTTTCTCGTTCCTCTTCATTTTGAAAATTAGGGTTCTAGAGTTTGAGGCTGTCGATTCAAATTATTGATTGAATGATGATCTTTCTTTAGTTTGCTTCAGCAAACAACTCGTCGCTTTGATTTGCATAAGGCCGACCCAACGCATCGAGCTTGAATGATAAAGGTGGTATGTGATTTTGCTTTATTACTCTCGTTGATATGCTTGAACTCGATGATATAATTGCCGATGATGTTAATGGTATTTATAGGGAATAAAACCCTAAATTATCGTTCGAATATATCATTTGAATTCGTCTGATAATTTAGCTCGGCCATTCGATTTTACTTGAATAGTGTGTTTTGTTAAGACCAGTTCAATTCGAATATTTCTATGCCTGATTACCACGGCTTGTTTGGTTTTTTGATTTTTCATTCTATTATTTAATTTTCTCTAAATTGATTTCGATCTTTTCTCCTTTGAATTTAGCCACTTTGAATTTTTGATAATATGTTTGAGATGGAAACTTGATTTCGACTTATTCAATTTTACTTTGGTCACCTCGGTTTTGACTTTGTTAAAACTATAACCAATAGTTATGAATTTTCATGAATTGCTTTGTTGCTTGATTACTAGTAAATGTTCACTTGTTCTGTAGTTCGACCATTGATTTTCTATTGCCTCTAGTTGTTATGGCCATGTCGCACTGACCTGGTAAACTTTGTTATTGAGTGGTGTGGCATTTCATTCTTGTACTTCACTTGTATGCTATCGCTTCTCTTTTGTGTTATCTGGGTTACCCTATTGCCTTCATACCTTAACTGTTGCATGCTCCAATGTATATCTATACTATATTCTTAAACTTAACTTGCATACGAGCTTGGTTATTTTTGGAACTGATTTAGTATGTGGACTGCACTTGATATTGATCTCCATGATCGTAGAATGGTCTGGTTAGATGCACTTGTATATGTCTTCATTATTGTTGTTGTGTTGCTTCATTAATTCACTGTATTAAGGTTTGGTTAATTGATGATGCTTTGAGTCATGTCCATATGAATATGTATACATATGCCATTTTGTTTATGCTTCACTGCACCCTGTCGCTGCATATAAATACATGTATACATGTGTGTTTGCGCATGTATATATATATGTTTGTGATGCCTTCACTTGTTCCTCTTGGAGTTTTCACTTGGTTGTTGTATACCTGCACCTGTTTGCTTGAGTTACATTGATGTTGTGTTGATTTGTTTGGTGCTTTTGTTTCACTGGTGGTTCCACTTGATTCTGGTCTGGAGGTTGTTGAATTCTTGTTTTATGTGCACTGCCCTGGTGCCATTGACATTTGTGTTCATTTGAGTCTGCACTTTGATGTACTGGCCTATTAGGTCTAGGTTCATATATACTTTGGTTTATGTCTCTGACCTGTTACATATGTATGTGCTTATATGCATTGTCATTTTCTTTGTACATTGTTCTCACACCATGTCACTATTCTCTGGCATCACTCTAAGGCTGGTTGTATTATTGTACATTTGCTTGGTCTGTTTGCATTTATTTCCTTTCACTGTTCACTGGTCATGTACCTTTTGTTGTTTGCTAGTCTGTCCATTTTGTTTCACTTGAATTTGTGTTGTATTTGGTCTTTTTGAAGCTTGTTTGTGCACACTTGAGTTTGTATTGTCTCATCTATTACATTTTGAAGTCATGTTCAGGCCTTTTATTCAAGACTATTTGCAGTTTTGTTGCTATTTGATATTGAGGCTTTGCTCAGTTGTCTTGTACATAGTTGCATTGTAACTTGCCTTCTCTATTCTTTAAACTGATATATGTGTATACTCAAATATGTATACATGAGTTTGATCTAATGCATATGTTTTGGTCTCTGTTTGAAAGCTTCATTTGTGCATTTCATTTTGCATTTTGTTTTCACTTAAAGATAACCTGTTTTCATACTCCACTAAGATGGTTCATTGAGCTAGCTGTTAAGGCCGTGTTCATTTTGTTTTTGTTGCATTCATTTTGGACCGATCTTCATGTATACTTGAAACTAAACTTATGGAAACAGTTGCTTTACATTCATGATCAATTTTTGGTCGAGGCTTGTTCCAGTCATTAAAACTTGACCAGTCTATTTTTTTTTGTATTGCACCTGAGTTGAACCTAGCTTTGGCTCGGGTTTGACCTTGTGCTCATATCATGATTTATTTGTGTTGCACTTGAGTTGAACCTAGCTTTGGCTTAGGTTTGACCTTGTGCTGTCCTGTCCCTATAGTTTTATCAAGCGTATATTGGTGTGCACGGCCTTGTGGCATGTACAGTGATACACTGTGCATCACAAGTTGTTCATGTATGATGAAATAAAAATAAATATGATGACGAACAGCCTAAATAACTGAGGCAAATAATATTTTTAAAAACACATTTTCTTTTACACTGCAAAAATATTTCTTTTTCAATTTTACCTCTTTCGTGTTTATTTTGTAGATAATTCAGATGCTGGATACAAATTGGAACATGGTTGAAGAATAAATACGAGTGACCGAGTGATATGTAGTGAGGTGCAAGTGTATAGTGAGAAATTGTATTATAATTTGAAATTGTATTGTAATGGAAACTGTGTATACAGCGAGAGCTCAAATTTGTACTATTCAAAATTGTAATAAAATATTTGTTTGAATAAAAATATCTGTTTGAATTTAAATTCTGTGTTACTTATTTTATTCAGCAATATTTATTTAATTATATAAAAATAAAATAGTACAATAACAAATACATTTAAATGAATATATATATATATATATATATATATATATGTTTATTATCATCAAAAAAAATCTTATACTGGCATATTCAACATTGGCTGGTAATAGGGCGGTGGCGAGGGATGATTTCAATACCCGAAATGGGGCCAGAGCGGGTATGGGGGTGATACTATTTGCCCTATATCTGATGTCGGTATATATAGTTTCTGTTTTATTTTTAACGTATATATGTTAAGAAAAAATTACTCGACCTGTGACCATTTTAGTTTCATTTTGCTGCTTATGATTTTTCTACCTTTTAAATGACTAAGAGTTATGAAATTATGACTATGTGGTGGATTATGTTTTTTGTTTCAAACTTGAAGGTCTATCTTTTATCTTTTAGGGATTATGAAGTATAATTAATATTTTTTTGATTTAAATTTAAAACTTTTGTTTTGCCATTTTTTTTATTTATTACCTTTGATTCTTTATTTTCCTTAATGGGTATCCAATGGGTCCCCATAATCGATGTATATTCACCTACCCGAATCCGCTAGTTATTAAACGGGGATGGGACGAGAATGAGGGACATAAATGGGCAGCGGGGATGGAGGTGGAGGATGCGTTCACTGCATATTACCCACCCCATTTCCATCCCTAGTCCAGAGAGACCATGATCAACCTAGGAAGCCCATGACATCGCTTTCGTTCAGGGACACTGAACTAGAGTGCAGGAAGTAATGCCGCTTCGCCGGAGAGTGACAGGATCAACTTACTTATCCTTGTTCCCCCTTTCATCAGAGAGTGATTTGATGGGATCTGGAAAGAGGTCCGAAAGGCTATGATCAGTCTAGAGAGACTATGAACCAGGCTAGACCTTGGAATTGGCAAACGATCCAGTGAGATCATGGATTTAGTTACTGGCTTTTGATGAAAATGGATTTGGCTAAGGATTTGGAATGATTTTGAAATTGGCTATCAACTTGGAATACTCATGGACTATCTCAACTTGGTTATGCAAAGGATTGAATTTTGGATTAGAAACTCGGTTATCGATGGATTACATATTACAGATTTTGAACTTATGGCAATTCAAAACACACATTCTATTGCAAGGTATGTTTTGAGGGGCAAATGTTATCCCGCCTTTTGGTAAGGCCATGATATTATGGATTTTGCCTTATGGATTTCTTAGTCATCAAGGCAGGAAGCCTGGAGAGATGATTATTAGGTTCGAAGATCGGATATAGTCAAGGCTATGGACGATAGTCGAGGGGATTCAGATGGATGACACTCTAGAATTGGCTAAGGATAGAGTTGGCGCTTCCCCTAGGCAGGGGATCAGATCAGATCAATGCGACGGAGTACGGATCGGATCGGATCAATATGGCTATAGATCACTTGGATTGGCAGGTCAAATCAACGATGATCACTCAATAACTCAACAAGTACCAGAGGAATCAAGCAAACGACTACGGAAACTCCAAGCAACAAAGGAGGGTGACCCACTATGGGGATTGTCGGCCCTAAGGTCGAGAGAAAAACCGATCGGTGCAGATCCCCCCATAGCGATTGCCACCGGTCGCTCTTAATGGCCCAAATGGACCCTTTTTTCTAGATCAATCCATCTTGGCTTCAGTCTTCATGCTGATTTTCAGATGGATATTTACATGTTTTCTCCTATAAATACAGGATTATTGGCTCATTGTAGGGGATCTTCTTTTGGCCCTTTTTCATTATTTTTCTTTCCTTCGTCCATTAATTTTCTAAGGCTAAAACAAACTGTATTTGTAATCCCACAGTATAATAAAAATATTATTGGAGTGGACGTAGGCCAAAGTTCGCCAAACCACTATAAAATTCGTATGTTCATTTACTTTTTTTCTATTGAATATATGATCTACGAATTTAATTCTCTATTTGGATATTTAATATTGGATTAGTGGTGCTTTCATAATATTTGAGTGTTGGCGGTCATTTTTGATGCCAACAGTTAGAGGTGAACTTTATAAATTATATTCTCTCGATCTAAGATTAATTAGGCAGCGGCATATGCGTCATTGGGTTCATGGGGTTGCATAGTATTTTTGGTGGAGTTTTCATGGAGTTTGTCGACTATTATTGACGATCGTCAGAAACTAAGTTTGGAGTTCGTCGAAACTAGGGGCAATGATAGGTGGAATGGTGAGTGGAGTCGGCTTTAGCTTGGAGAGCTCTATATTGCGGTAGAGATTTATAGTGCTCGGTGCTAGAAAGAGGGGGTGCGACTTGATAGGTTGGAGTGCCTGGATGCAAACAATTTTAGGATCATGGTGGTCATTTTCCAATGGGGATGGTCAGAGGTGGTGTCGTGGGTGCTGGCGAGTTGAGTACGGTAAGAGAAGTTTGATGGTAGTCTTGGATTGTCATGCGGAGATCGGAAGCATGGTGCATGTGCACATCGTGCGCATCGAAATTGGGTTTAGGCAAATGCCGAATTTGATTTGAGGAAAATGGGGAGATGGAGGATTGTCTTTTGAATGTGGGTATGTGATTTTGTTTTGGGCTAGGCTTGTTTAGTTATAGGATAGGAAATAAAATTTATTTAGTTTAATTTTATAAAACAAATATGTTGACTTTAAAATGTATATCTCATAAGTTTTAAATCCGTTTGCCCCACGGATTTTTACGTTGGACTCCTATTAATGACTTAACATTTTGGCATAACATGTTGGTAGAATTTATGATGTTTAAAAAATTGACAAAAATAATAGGGACTGAATTTAATTACATTGTTTTAATAATAACATGGTTAAAATTAATTATACTTCACTGATGTTATCTATTTGGCTAAATAAAACACCAATCTGTTAAATTAAATTTAATAGTTTTTCTTGGACATCTATCGAGTCGAATAAAACACCATTCTACTATAAGTAAATTGTGTAGATCATCAATGTCATCTATTTAGCAGATTAAATCTCCGCTCTACTAATTTATTAAAGTGGACATTTATTGATATGTTAGTTGACGTGGACAAATGACGTGTTATTTGCCATTTGTTAATCGTGAATTTTATTTACGTATTTTGTGCTTATGTAAATATCAGTGATATGATCTGAATTGTTGAATTGGAATAATTGGTAGCGTGTTTAAGTGCGACTGTCATCGCTAAGCCTTTTCTAAAATTTGGAAAGAAATGGATTTGGAGTTGGAGTTACTTTGACTTTTAAAATACTTTAAAGTAAAATATTTTCTTTTTTTAAATGCTTTAGTTAATATTATTTAAATAAAATATTTTTAAAATCAATCAATTAGTTATAAATGATGTTTAAAGTTAAAAAGTTATTTAATTACTTTATTTTGTTGTAAAGGGTTAATCAATTATTTTATTTAAGTTATTTAAAGTTAATTAATTATTTTATTAATGATATCTTAAGTTAGTTAATTATTCAATAATGATGTTGTTTTTGAAAAATTGTTAATTTTTATTAATAATGTTTTAAGTTAATTAATCATTTATTTAAGAGTGATTAAGTTTATTAATTATGTATTAATAATGATTTAAGGTATGTTAATTATTTACTAATAATGTTTTAAACCCTAATTAAATTATTCATTAGGGAAGTTTGAAAGGCAATCAATTTATTAAAATAAAAAGTATTTGAAATAATAAATTTTTTTATAAAAAGAATTATCCAAAAAATAAGGGTTGTTAAAGTTATAATTGGGAAGAGACTTGGATTTTGGAAAAGAAGATTTAGGTTTATAAAACTTTTGATTTCGTAGGGATTGGATCAATTTTATGAATCAGGTCATGAATCTAATAAATAAATAATCCTTCTTAAATTTGGTGATATGGAAGTATTTTTCCTACTTAAAACCAAAGGATTAGTGGTTTCAGGTTCATAATAAACAATTGTTAACCCGCCTTTTGGCAAGGCCATGGACAGGCGGATTCAACTAAATCGATTACTCGCTTGTCGAAACTGGAATACGACAGATTTAAGTCGACTGGATAGATAGAAGATGCAGCGTGCTTATAAGATGGATATTGGATTGGATGAAGTGGACTGACATGGGCTAGTGGCTCGATGCGGTGGTATGGCTCGGTCAGGATAGTGTGGCTCGGTGCAGTGGTATGGGCCGGTCAGGATGACGTGGCTCGATGTAGCGGTATGGCTCGGTGGGAATGGAAGGAACTGGCTTAGTATGGAATGGGGCTCGGTTGCCTTGAGTCCTAAGGTCCTTCGCTTTGGGTTGTCGGTCGGTAACTAAGTGGGATATAAGGTGGGTCGGTATGGGACATCGCTCTGCAGCCTCGTGTCCAAGTAGCTGTTGCTTCTGGTCAACTTCGTGGGATGTGGCTCATTGTAGTTGGAATGTGGGTCAGCTATGTAGAGGCAAGCGGCTTCGAGTCCCTGAAGGCGTTTCCTCGGGTCGGCTTCGTGGGTTCTGGATCGGCAACAGAAGTGTCGGTCGGCATTGTTCGCTGGTCTGGAGTCTTGGGTCGGTCGGCATTGGTGGTTAGGCTTGGAGTCATGTGTCGGTCGGCATTGGTTGCTCGGTCTGGAGTCGTGTGTCGGTCGGCATTATTCGCTCGGTTTGGAGTCTTGGGTTGGTCAGCATTGGTGGTTCGGCTGGGAGTCATGTGTCGGTCGACA
The DNA here is from genome assembly GCA_030765085.1 of Allium cepa. NCBI lineage: Eukaryota > Viridiplantae > Streptophyta > Magnoliopsida > Asparagales > Amaryllidaceae > Allium > Allium cepa. The sequence continues at coordinate 946,777,135 of CM060934.1, read as the reverse complement.
CCGAGGAAGAGGGGGTCGGATCGGCATAGGAAGTTGACTCGGCAATGGTCTTGGTGGGCCTGTATCACTCAGGAAGCCTGGTAACTCAGGTTTTGCCTATAATACAGCATGTGGGGATTTAGAAAAGGGACTCTCTCACTCTACTTCCCTATTGAGGCTGCTCTACTATTGTTGTTATGAAAACTCTAGATTGTAACTGTAATTAATTCTAACATCAATAAAGGAAATTTTTTGGAGTGGACGTAGACCGAAGTCAGCCGAACCACTATAAATCTTGTGTTATTACTATTTTCTTTTTAATTTTTAATGTCTTCACAGTATTACTCTCTACATACATTCTTTCTATGATCGGTGACTGTTAGTTGGTGCTTTCATTTACGTTTGGGTGTTAGTGACCAATTTTGGCGCTAACAACAGTGTTTGAAAAGACATTGTTTTGATCTGTTTAATATGATTTGAAATAAGAAATTTCATTAAATGTTTTGTGAATATTGTTGTACCATTGTATAAGTATATGGCAAAGGTTCCAAAATACATAAAGTAAATGGTTTTGAGAATATACTTATATTGGTGAGATACGTATATAAATATTTTGATAAATAACTTAAGTATTTAACTAATGAAGATTTATTAAAGGAGTGGTTCTCATATGGAATTTAAATCCATGTTTGGATAGTTGTTTATTTGATAGTTAAATAACCGACAATCAAATCTGAACCAATTTTTAACTCTGGAAATATCTATGAGAAAACACAAGAATTATGAGGTACAGTTATCCTTATGGATGCTATATTTTACGTATAAACTCGTGTGTTCTTCTAGGACGAATGATAAGGAAATCTGTCCACTTAAATGGTTGGACGGCGATCCCCGCTATTATCTATTGTTTGATTATTTTCAAAAGACTCGAAATTTTGTTTACTGCAAACTATCGAATGTTGGTTTGAAGAGAACGTGATTGGATAAGTATGAATTATCTAGGAACTACTTCAAACCAACTCAAACATTTGATTTGAAGTCATCTTGAAAATGATAAAATCGAAGATGGAGATCTTTGAAGTGCAAGGTCTACTTGCCACTAATCTTGAGAGTGATTCCAAAATGGATGTAGTGGAAGTAGTGCATTGCATAGCATTGTTGGCATTGCATTGTTGTTAGGAAGGTAGTATTAGGATTGCATTGTTGTCTGGAGGGCGGTGTTAGGATTACATAGATATAGACTAATGTTGGCATTGCATTGTTGTCTGGAGGGCGGTGTTAGGATTCCAAGTGCGATTTGCTATAAAAGTTAAACATAGCCTCAGGCCTCATAACCGGTAAATGACTAAAGCAGGGACGTACTGTAGGGCTATGTAGATCGCTCCCATTAGGGTGTGATCATCACCTTTATCTGGATCAACATTTATGGATTATGAATGTTTGTGGCCACATAGATGGTTTTTTATGGAAAACCCGGGTGATTATCATTTTTGATACTATCTAAGAAGGGGTAGGTCAGTCCTGAATAGCAGATGTGCAAATTAAGGCAGCCTCGGTATATTTTCTCTAGAGGTGTACTGTAGGGAAGGTAGACCCTTACTTGTCACGTTGAATCCATTATACAATAAGTGCCTTCGGACTTAGTCGTATACCTATTATGCTGGAATTTAATTAATGTAACAATTTTGGCTATGATTCAATATTTATTTTAAACCCTAGACAATATATAATATTATAGAATTTCCTATGAAATGGTTTGGTTATCATAAGGTAAAAACTCATCCGTGTTTATTTATGGCGTGGTCTTATAATATACCTTTATTTTTGAAATTTTTTATAAAATATTAAGAATTCTCTTGATTTTGTTTCTCGCGTTGTTTTTACCAAACTGATCCGGGCGTTATTTTTCTAATAACGTTTAGGTCATCCCGAGAATATTTTCCAGATTTAACTGGACACTTTGGAGCTTCCGAAGACGAGCTGGATCCTCTAAGATGTATTCCCATATATTTATCTTCTGCCATTTGTTCTTGTCCATATTTATCAGAAATTTTAAGGACGGGTTGTTATAACTATCCAGAGTCCGATGATAGGATAATTGTACTCTAATTTATTTATGCATATAAATTTTCCTTTTTGTAAAGTTCATTAATATATTATATATTACTCATTGCATTGTGAGATTTTGTTCTGTTTTTTCTTTTCTACCACCCCAACGATCTGTCATTTCACTACTTGGATGTTCGACACATGAATACCGTGGATGTATTAGTATCGATTTCTAAGGATCGAAAAGGCGGGTTGTTATAGTGGCAGAAATCTCTACATCAACCATGATTTACTCCCTTAATTACTCTCTAATAGTCTCTTTCTTTAATTATTTTATTAATTGGAGATATTTTCCACCTAGCCATCTAATTCATATTAATTCAAAATATCAAGGAAAATTTCCCGAAATGTCATAGAAACTGAAAAAATTTCCTTTACCTTTAGTAAAAATAACAGGTTAATATATCAAATTTTAATATTTTTAAATATTAATTTATAGTCAAAACTTCCCGCTTTCATCTTAGAAAATTCGTAATAAATTGTTCCTGTTGAATATGCGATTATATGATTTTTGTTTGATGACAATAAACATATATATATTCGTGTAAATGTATTCGTTAATGTACTATTTTATTTTTCATAGACTAAATAAATATTTGCTGAATAAAAATAAATAACACAGAATTTGAATTCAAACAGAATTTTTATTCAAACAAATATTTATTACAATCTTTAAATAGTACAAAGTTCAAGCTCTCACTATATATATTCAATTACAGTACAACTTTGATTTCATCACAATTTCACATTTACAGTTAACCTTACTACATATCACTCACACTCGTATTTTATCTTCAACTTCATTCCAATATGAATCCAGCATCTGAGCAATCTGCAAAAATAAATATTGACGCTGTAAAATTGAAAAAGAAATATTTTTGCAGTATAAAATAAAATGTGATTTTGAAAATAATATTTGCCTCAGTTATTTGGGTTGTTCGTCATCATTTAATTTTGAATCCATCATACATGAACAACTTATGACATACACAGCATATCACTATATATGCCACAAGGCCGTGCGCACCGGTATATATACACTTGATAAATTTACAAGGACAGGTGAGCACATGTCAAACCCAAATTATCGGATTCAACTCAAGTGCGATAAAATAATGTCACAACTTTCAGTACAAGGTCAAATCCGAGCTTCAAGCTAGATTCAACTCAGGTGTAATTTCGAAAAACAAAAAAAAATGCAAAGGTCAAGTCACTGCTATCATGACTCAACTCAAATGCAACATTGACTATACAGTCTCAAGTGACAGCAAAACACAATACAACATGTCAAGAATGCTAACTAACTCGAATATCACAAACATGTATCATAGAGCATATGCAAGGGTCAACCAAGTGATATATGCAAACAAAACAAAGGGATGCAACAGATGCATGGTGATGCACAAGCAAGGCTAAGGCACAGTTGAAGACATATTACAGTGAAGACAGCTGCATAAATGCAACAACCAAAGTCAAGGCAACATGAAGTCTGCAACTCAACTTAACTGCAAGTCCAAACCAAAGCATAAAGGACACAGCAAATACTCGAGCTCAAGACAGTACAACCCAAGATGCAAACTACAAATACATGAAGCAGTTCAATATCCAAGCAATATCAGTACAAAACCAAATGAACAAACAAATGCCACAGTGAAAAAGAAACAAACTCGAAGTACAAGCTAATGCAGACTGAAGAGAATCAATATACAGTGAACTAAGTCATGGTTCAAACCAGCAATGCCAAAGAACAGTGACAATGTACATGAAATCCAAAACTATCGAGCTATATCAATGAACTGGATGACAACAGTGGTGCAGTAGACCAATAATGCAACTGTATGCAAGCTACCTGAACAGTACAAGTTAAAACTGCAACACTAACTACGAGTGACAATATATAATGAACCAGAGTGCAACTACAAACAACAACAACCATGTCATACACAGTGAAGTACAACATCAAGCTCAATGAAACAGACATCACAAAATCAAGTTAGTCAATATGATCAAGGCAACAGGTCCATCTACGACCAAGAACAAGGCACAGTACAGTTTCAATGCTGCAAGACTCAAGTAAACATGAATATACATATATGGTGATACAGCAGTAAAAATGGTTCTATCAAAATATGCTACAGTAATGATACAAGCACTTGCAACAGAAAGTGGTGCAAATACAACTCAAATCAAACTAAAATGAAACAAAGTTATGCTACAGGATGGTCAGCCACCAAAGTGCACGGCCACTACAAACTGCAGGGCAAAGTCAAAACCATGAGCTATTGATCAAAGTCATGGATTCGCATAAACAAATTCTAAGTGCCGAAGTCAACATTGAACCAAGTCAGATAAATCGATCAAAGAATATGTTGAACAAGTCAGAGTCATGGTGGTAAAGAAACGAGCAAAGTCAAGATCGAAGCCGTGTTAACCAAGCCAATAATACACGAATTGAAAATGTCAGAAATCATCACAATCATCAATACAAAATCGAATGGCCGAAGACGAATTCAAATAAATGTATACGAACGTAAATATAGGAATTCAACTTCTATAAATTCCATTCATCATCGGCAATTTCAAAATCATCGAATTCAAGCATACAAACAGAAAAGTGAAAGAGCAGAAATTACATACCGAAGCCTTTTCGAATTCGATCAAATTCGAAGCAGTCGAAGAAAATATTAGAGACCATCGATTGACAGAGAAGGAACGCTGAATCATCCATTCAATCGATTATTCAAAGTCGGCTACTTCGAATTACAGAATAACCCTAATTTGAAACTAAGGGAACAAAGCCCTCATTTGCAAAGAAAGAACAAAGCTGTCACTAACAAAAAAGAACGGGCTAAATAATATAAGAGGGGCGGCCTTTTATGTTAAGTTTATAAGGGTTTTTTAATTTTTAATTAGGGTTGTTTTATTTTTAGTTGTTTTAAATTTGTATTTCATTTTTAAACCGTTGTAAATTCTAGTCGTGTGACAAACTACGTGGCATAGGTTGAGAATTCGCAACTCAGTGGCTGAGTCTTGACAGAGTTTTGAGCGTAGAGTTAGGTTAGTCAGTAGCGGGTGTCGTGAGTTTACGTGTGTAAGCGTGTGACTAATTAATTTCTAGTATAAACATTGGGGGCAGTACGTCGGCTGGGTTTTGCCGAAGCTGGGTAAATTCCGTGTCGTTCTATTTCTGCATTTATTATTCTGCTATTATCTGTGCTGCTATATTTCTATGATCTGTGTTAAAATAATTTTATAAGCTTCCGCAATTAATTTTTACAGTTGATAGTATCACCCTATTCACCCCCCCTCTAGGGTGAAATCGATCCTACAAGTGGTATCAGAGCTAGGAATAGAAGTCAACATTTGTTTTAAAAATTCGTGTTTCAAAAATCAGTTTTTGTTTTAAAAGTTTGAATTTTTAAAATGGCTTCTTTTATACTTTTGTTAAGGGTCGTTCCAATATTATTCCTTCTATTTTCGATGGAACAGATTTTTTGAATTGGAAATTAAAAATGGAATTTTATTTAAAATATGTTAATGTTAAATGTAGGGATATTATTGAAAATGGGTGTGATATAACAGATAAGAAAATTATCTCGATTAATGCTATGGCTATGCATTTATTATATTCTCATATTAATCAAGATAATTTTAATTTCATCTCTCATTGTGAAAATGCACAGGAAATCTGGAATACTTTAAATGCAATATATGGTGCAAAAGTCAACAGCAATGAGAAATCTTCCACAACCAACTTAGTTGAAGAAATGTGCATAACAGAATTAGAAAAAGGCAGTTGTGATGAAGATGATGATGATGGAGCAGCTGAGCTGGCATTAATAATGAAGAAATTCAAAAGGTGGAACCGCAAATATAGAAATCCAGCTCTAAATCGAAAATCGAAAAGCAGAATAATTAAAGCACTAGACACTGAGAAGAACACGGGATCACTTGCAACAAACCCGGTGATATCAAGCCCAATTATCCTCGAATTCAACACGGCAAAGAAAAGAAATCAAAAAGGAAAAGTTTTGCAGCCACGTGGAATACAAGTGATGAAGATAATCAAAGTTCTAGCAGTGAGAGTGAGAAAGCAGATATGTGCCTTCATGGAAATATAACTGATAGCGACGATGATGAGCCAAGCGAGGTATCAAAACTCACTCACTCTGAATTACTTATTTATTTCCACAAAGTAAATGGCTGTTTTGAACGACTTAGGGAGAAGTATGCCAAACTTGAATCACAAAAAGATACTTTGATAGAATTAAATGAACAACTTGACCAATTAGTTAAAAACTATCAAAGTAGGATCCCTAAGTGTGATAAGTGTCCAACATTCGAAGAAGAAATTAAAAAATCAAAAATTAATATAAAATCACTTGAAAATGAAATTCTGATTTTGAAAGAAAGTGAAAATACTAGGAGAGAGAATTCTATTAAAAAGTGCACACAATTGTTAAACGAAAATGAATCTCTCAAAACACAAGTCCAACAATTGTCAACGACTTTAGATAAATTTTCAAAAAGTGGGAAATCGTTGAATATGCTATTAGGAAAGCAAACTGTTAATACGGTTAGACAAGATTTGGATATAATCAATCTAAAATTGTTGAAAGCAATATTAATCAAGTCAATTTTATGTGCACAATTTGTAAAAAATATGGACACAATCACAATAATTGTTGGTATAGACCCAAACATGTGAAAACTATACCAATTTGGGTTCCAAAAGGCACAAATATAAAATATCTGAAAGTTAAACAAATTTGAGTGCCGAAAGGAACATATATAAATAGTTTTGGGTCTCCACAAAATTATTTTTCAATATATTCTGCCACTAACAATCATGGACCTATAAAAACAAATAGGTCACAAAAATCTTTCATCGTGTAGGTGTGGTGGCAGGCTAAGGAACAACAACAGTGTTCTTTGGATTTTGGCTGTTCCAGAAACACAACGGGCGACATAGCAAAGTTCCTTAGCCTAGTATAAAGGTGACAGAATCACAATGGACAACAATGAAAAATATCGTAAAGGTAAAACAGGTAATGATATATTTTGAACGATATATTAAATGTGATAATATGCACCGTATTCTGAATTAAATCAGCCAATAATGTGATAATGATGATTTTGATTCTGACTTATTCAAATAGTTGGCCAATTATATTCTTATGCCAAAAACACTATAAAATTCTCTAGATTCATTTGAACTACTTCATATATATTAGTTTGGATTAATAATAGTGTTTTGTTGGATGATAATACATTTGGTTATAATACGGCTAACTCTATATTCACGGTTTCTGATTATTTACACAGCTTCATTTCAAATTCAAGAGAATGACATTTAAAAAAAACTATTAAAATTGAGTTTGAAATTTTTGGTGCACACTTCGTGGTCTATCAAAATTCAATTAGTAATAATTTGGAGTGAAAGAGAAATTCAGATGCAGATTACACTAGTAATCTAGTTGATAGAAAAATTACTAGTTGAACGTGATTTTTTGAGACATTTAGTAACTGCATGGTTTTTCAAAGAAAATACCTGCATATTTTTCAATTCAAATAATTTTCAAATAGCAGAAAATTTTCTCATATAACCCCTTCTAGAAAATCATTTTTGACCATGTTTTCAGATCAGTCATTTTGGAAAATTGATTTTATAATTATTTTTGAATTTGATTTTAAATGATTATTTTGACTAATCTGACTCCCTAATAATCATCGAAAAGATAAATAGCGATTGAAAAAGTGATGAGTGTTGATATTTATCATATATTATGAATCGAGACGGTATAATTAGTAAATTTCTGTAGAAATTTAAACAAGAGTTATAAAACTTTTTGTTGGTAAAAATTCCATGACCATATCTATCTCTATCATATTTCTAATGACCATCACTCATCAAAATTCAATATAGTTTGTCGATATGTGGTACTTTAAACAGGAATCATTCGTTTTTCATTTTATATTTTTTTTTAAAAAATAAAAATAAAAATAAATAAATACCAAAGTATTCACTCTCATTTAAAAGTCCTCACGGTTATGCATGGGTGAATTACTTGGAATTTGTTATGTGCTTCCATGCTCATTTAAAAGTCCTCGCGGTTATGCATGTATGGAACGCATATCAAAATTGATTTTTAAAATAAACAAGTTGATTCTAATCCCATTTAAAAGTCCTCACGGTTATGCGTGGTTAGAAGATACTTGGATTCGTTTTTTTAAAAATAAAATTAGAATACTACTAATCTCATTTAAAAGTCCTAACGGTTATGCATGGTTAGTAGATATTCAAATTCCTGATATAAATATACCACAAATAGACACAACTGTATGGTTTTATATGATGACATCATTCCCATCATTCTAAAAGTGGAATATGTGCCTAACAAAGTATTTATGATTTTTGTTTGATTTTTTATTGAAATTTAATATTTATATTCAATTGAGTTTTAATTTTGGATTAATATCGATCACTTTATCTCTATTTTCTCTAACACTATTACTCTTTTACTGATAACAAAAGGGGGAGAGAAAAGTTAAGATTTTGTCAAATAAAATCAAGCCAAGGTCTAATATTTTCCATTTGCATCTAGGCTCATTTGCATATTTTTAATTGTATGCATATATGTAGGGAGCTTTGTGTAGAGAGGAATCATCTAAATAGGGGGAGCAATTAGAGAATATCAATGATCAAATACATTTAACATATTCAAAATCTTAAATATATGTTTGTTATCATCAAAAGGGGGAGATTGTTGAATATGCGATTATATGATTTTTGTTTGATGATAATAAACATATATATATATATTCGTGTAAATGTATTCGTTAATGTACTATTTTATTTTTCATAGACTAAATAAATATTTGCTGAATAAAAATAAATAACACAGAATTTGATTTCAAACAGAATTTTTATTCAAATAAATTTTTATTACAATCTTTAAATAGTACAAAGTTCAAGATCTCACTATATATATTCAATTACAGTACAACTTTGATTACATCACAATTTCACATTTACAGTTAACCTCACAACATATCACCCACACTCGTATTTTATCTTCAACTTCATTCCAATATGAATCCAGCATCTGAGCAATCTGCAAAAATAAATATTAACGTAGTAAAATTGAAAAAGAAATATTTTTGCAGTATAAAATAAAATGTGATTTTGAAAATAATATTTGCCTCAGTTATTTGGGTTGTTCGTCATCATTTAATTTTGAATCAATCATACACGAACAACTTGTGACATACACAGTATATCACTGTATATGCCACAAGGCCGTGCACACCGATATATATACACTTGATAAATTTACAGGGACAGGTGAGCACAGGTCAAACCCAAATATCGGATTCAACTCAAGTGCAATAAAATAACGTCACAACTTTCAGCACAAGGTCAAATCCGAGTTTCAAGCTGGATTCAACTCAGGTGTAATTTCGAAAAACAAACAAAATGCAAAGGTCAAGTCACTGCTATCATGACTCAACTCAAATGCAACATTGACTATACAGTCTCAAGTGACAGCAAAACACAATACAACATGTCAAGAATGCTAACTGACTCGAATATCACAAACATGTATCAGAGAGCATATGCAAGGGTCAAGCAAGTGATATATGCAAACAAAACAAATGGATGTAACAGATGTATGGTGATGCACAAGCAAGGCTAAGGCACAGTTGAAGACATATTACAGTGAAGACAGCTGCATAAATGCAACAACCAAAGTCAAGGCAACATGAAGTCTGCAACTCAACTTAACTGCAAGTCCAAACCTAAGCACAAAGGACACAGCAAATACTCGAGCTCAAGACATTACAACCCAAGATACAAACTACAAATACATGAAGCAGTTCAATATCCAAGCAATATCAGTACAAAACCAAATGAATAAACAAATGCCACAGTGAAAAAGAAACAAACTTGAAGTACAAGTTAATGCAGACTGAAGAGAATCAATATACAGTGAACTAAGTCATGGTTCAAACCAGCAATGCCAAAGAACAGTGACAATGTACATGAAATCCAAAACTGTTGAGCTAGATCAATGAACCAGATGACAACAGTGGTGCAATAGACCAACAATGCAACTGTATGCAAGCAACCTGAAGAGTACAAGTTAAAACTGCAACACTAACTACGAGTGACAATATATAATGAACCAGAGTGCAACTACAGACAACAACAACAACCATGTCATACACTGTGAAGTACAACATCAAGCTCAATGAAACAGACATCACAAAATCAAGTTAGTCAGTATGATCAAGGCAACAAGTCCAGCTACTACCAAGAACAAGGCACAGTACAGTTTCAATGCTGCAAGACTCAAGTAAACATGAATATACATATATGGTGATATAGCAGTAAAAATGGTTCTATCAAAATATGCTAAAGTAATGATACAAGCACTTGCAACAGAAAGTGGTGCAAATACAACTCAAATCAAACTAAAATGAAACAGAGATATGCTACAGGATGGTCAGCCACCAAAGTGCACGGCAACTACAAACTGCAGGGCAAAGTCAAAACCATGAGCTATTGAACAAAGTCGTGGATTCGCATAAACAAATTCTAAGTGCCGAAGTCAACATTGAACCAAGTCAGATAAATCGATCGAAGAATATGTTGAACAAGTCAGAGACGTGGTGGTAAAGAAACGAGCAAAGTCAAGATCAAAGCCGTGTTAACCAAGCCAATAATATACGAATCGAAAATGTCAGAAATCATCACAATCATCAATACAAAATCGAATGGCCGAAGACGAATTCAAATAAATGTATACGAACGTAAATATAGGAATTCGACTTCTATAAATTCCATTCATCATCGGCAATTTCAAAATCATCGAATTCAAGCATACAAACAGAAAAGCAACAGAGCAGAAATTATATACCGAAGCCTTCTCGAATTCGATCAAATTCGAAGCAGTCGAAGAAAATAATAGAGACCATCGATTGACAGAGAAGGAACGCTGAATCATCCATTCAATCGATTATTCAAAGTCGGCTACTTTAAATTACAGAATAGCCCTAATTTGGAACAAAGGGAACGAAGCCCTAATTTGCAAAGAAAGAACAAAGCCGCCACTAACAAAAAAGAACGGGCTAAATAATATAAAAGGGGCCGGCTTTTTATTTTAAGTTTATAAGGGTTTTTTAATTTTTAATTAGGGTTATTTTATTTTTAATTGTTTTAAATTTGTATTTCATTCTTAAACCGTTGTAAATTCTAGTCATGTGACTAGGGGACAAACTACGTGACGTAGTTTGAGAATTCGCAACTCAGTGGCTGGGTTGTGGCAGGGTTTTGAGCGTAGAGTTAGGTTAGTCAGTAGGGGTGTCGCGAGTTTACGTGTGTAAGCATGTGACTACTTAATTTCTAGTAGAAACCTTGGGGTAGCACGTAGGTAGGGTTTTGCCGAAGCTGGGTAAATTCTGTGTCGTTCTATTTCTGCATTTATTATTCTGCTATTATCTGTGCTGCTATATTTCTGTGATCTGTGTTAAAATAATTTTATAAGCTTCCACAATTAATTTTTACAGTTGATAGTATCACCCTATTCACCCCCCCTCTAGGGTGAAATCGATCCTACAGTTCCTTCAACTGAAAGTTATGAATAATTATAACCTATAACTATTTTTACATTATAAACATGGCACAAATTTAGTCCATTTGGAGATGATTATTTCATGTTTTTCTCTTAAACTTATCATAACCAATGACATTTTAACAACCAAACTTATATAGGATTAATCTATTATCATTAAAATATGATTAGCACCATTTAAAATAGCAAAAATAGATAAAGTCTAACTCTAACCAGATTTGGATATGAATAGAGTTAGTATTACCTACCTAGATTAAAAGCTTGACTAAAATCTCCTTTTTCTCTTTAAAATAAATGTTTATGTTTATCCATAATTGATTTCGTCTTCTTTCCCTTTTTCTATTAATGGCGGCCTACCTTTGTATTCTTTTTATATGATAAGAATGAAAAGAGAATGAGGAGAATAGGGGTAAAAGGGTTAATGGTTTGGGTTTGGGCTAAAATCTCTTTCTAGCTTAAACTTATTAATTTCATAACCCTTGGCTATAAACTCCCTTCATTCTTTTAGTTCTGTTTGGACCAAAATTATTCTTATGATTTCCCATTAGTTATTTTTTAATTAATATTGTTATTAACAAATCATATATTACGACACTCTAAAATATGTGATGTTACAAAAAGCATACCTCCGGTGGATAAGCTCTTAGTATATCATCAAAGAATGATTCACCGTTCTCGTAGTTAGAGAGGCCCTTGCCGCCTTGATTTCTTGATTTGATTCTAAGCATATGTTGTCTAATCAGTGCCATTTTCTCCCTTAAACCTGTGTCAACCTCCTGCAGATGATGCGAGGTCTGATAGAGTTAAGGATGTGCCCTAGGGGAAATTATGTACTTTGTTATATAACTAAACTCTTGTATAAGAATCTTGTTTGAAGTAAAGTATAAATTTGGTTTTATACATGTTGTTATATAGTGATATAAGTAATGATATAAATACATTAAAAATACATAAGTAAAAAATCCTTAGAAAAAGTATATTATCTATTAGAATAGCGAAAATATTCGTAACCATGAGTTTTGAATCGATATTCAAATACTTATCTTTAAATGTTCCCACTCAAGATGTATTGAGAAAAGAATATTAATAAATCCATCGAGACTAGTCAATACTAGAAAGAAATGTTGTTTTGGCCGTCATTTTCTGACGACGTACCGATGACATTGCGCAGGGCGTCGGTATGTCGTTGGAAACAAGTTAAAATGGTAAATGCAATTTTTAAGTCGTTGGTAAGTCGATCGAAATTTCCTTTGACATTCCAACAACGGGTTGACAACTTCCACCAAATACATCACAATCAATGACGTAGTCCCCTTAATTCCTATCTCCACTCACAAAATGAACAAAATAATCCCAAAACCAAAATATCTAGGGTTCAGTCGAAATCTCATCCTAACCGCTGCCTGTGTCCAGCCTACCGACCTTATGCTATCCTTATTGACCTTCGCACCTCCAATACCAAATATCTAGGGTTCTTGCTAATCGCAATTCCTGGCCTTTTGCTAATCGTTGACTTTGGAAATTTCTTATCTTAGTAGATTCCAAATATTTTGGATTATTAATGGTGTTGGTCTTGTGCCCAAGACTGCTTATCTTTCCCTCTTCCTATGTTATGCTCCAAATAAATCTCGAATAAGTACACTTTTTTATCCATACACTTCTTAATTCCTACATCTATAAGATTTTAGTGCTTTAATAATATATGATTTAATCAATATATGCATAGGTTAAAGTAATGAATATACTAGCAATAGAATTGACGTTTATACTTGGAGTTCTACCAGGTATCACGTTAGGTGCTCATCAATCAGAGTATTTTATGTGTCATTTTATGCACTATCATGTATGCTTCTCCTTTGGCTGTAATGGTGAGATTTTTCTTCAATCTACTTTCTAACATCCATACCTGTAGACTCTCGCAACCCCTGCGAATTACGCTATGCAGTCGCGCTCAAAAGAAAAACCATGGAGATCGCCATGGAAGTCAATGGACACTCGAATATCATATCCAGAAAACCCAAATCAGAGAGAATAATATCGATAGAATGAATCCACAGTGTGGCTACAAAGCGGATATCAAGCAGAAGGCACTTTCCATATCTTTACTTCGAAAATATGTATCGTACAGTACCTTTCAAAAATCACTTTCAAATATCATACTTATATAAAGTCCATTATATATAAGATTCCATTTTCAAATCGAATACTTTCCAATATCAATAGTATATCAAATCATACATATATAGACTTCGATTATATAAGATTTCACTTTACAAATTGAGTACCTTTTTCAAATCAATAGTTTCCAAATCAAATTTATACTTATACAAATCAATTTTATATAAGTTCGATAACTCCCAAATCAAAGTTTTTAATAAAACAAGGTTCTCAATTTCAATTCCTTTCAATAACGTTTTCGTTCAAAATCATATATGATTTCGCCAAATCATTTCTTCCAAATTATACATATTCGGTTTCAAAGTTTCTTAAAACAATAGATTTAGAAAATAATCCTGGTTTCCAAGTCAACAAAATTTAGGTCAAACAAATTCATTTAAAAAACCATCATATAAATAGTGGGTTTTACTATCCATTCTATTTTCAAAACCAAATATCTTTCTCAAAATCACACCATTAACCGCATTTATTATTAGTGACATGTAATCGGTTGGTTCATTCAATTAAGTCGCCCACTTTCCTTTTTTGAATCTAGGATTTCTTTTGTGAACTCCATGGCAACTTCTTACACATATCAATGATACTATCTGATTTTTTTCTTTTCGCCATTGATACTGCAAGTATCTCTAAAGCTAAGCATTGCTTCTTTATCTTCTTTTGCTTTTATTTTATGTGAGTTCGTGTTTAATCTTGTATAACGCCCGCAAAAATGATAAAACATGGAGAAATTGACAAATAAAAAATCAAATGACAACTTATGAGGATGTCCATAATTGATTGATCAAAAGCAGTCCATGGTTTCTTTTGGATCCAGTGATGCAAGTATGACTTTTTTAGTGTAGAGGTGTTAGTGATGTTCAGCTAACAAGTATATTCCATTTATTTAAGATATCATTGCTAGCTTGCTGCGATGTTGGAGACTTCTTAGATTTCGACATGTAGATTATTACATAGCTTAAAATTTCATCTGTTATTTGCCTTGTTGTGAACTTGCTGTCAAAAATCCTAGCATTTCGTCATTTCCACAATGCTCGTACACAAATAGATAAAACTACTTTTAATAGGTCTTTGACCTTGTTTCTGACTTTGAAAGTAGTTAAAATGGAAGTAAGTTCATTATGCATTTTTAAATATGTTGTAGCTGGCATATTTAGATTTTCTCTATATCATCTCCAAACATGTGAAGTGAATGAACACTCAAAAAATAAACATGCATTAGTCTCTTTATGACTGTGATAGAAACTGCAATAACTATGAATGGTTATGCCTCTTTGCTATAGTTTTTCCACTGCTGATAGTTGTTTGGTTATTGCTTTACATAAACAAGGTGCCCTTTTTGGATAACAGGGTTGGCGTAGTTGGTTGATGGTCCGGACTGCGTGATCGAAGGTCACGAGTTCGAGCCCCGAAACTGACAACCCTGTAACAAGTACCCGAAGTATGTGTTTGGCGGCACATACTTCCCTAGAGTTTACAAGCGAAGCTTGGTTCTCTAGGTAATTCAAAAAAAAAAAAAGGTGCCCTTTTTGGATAGTTGCATTTATCGAAAACAATTTTGTGCCAATTAACATGCAATTATGTTTCTTTCTGATTTTGTTCCAAGAGTTTTGAAAGAATATTGCCCTGATTTTGTATGGAACAATGCCATTAGTCTTCAGTCCTGTCATTGAAAAAAGGAGCGTTTGCAATTTCTTGTTTAAACTGTCTTAAATAGTTAAGCCTGTATACTCTCCAACCATTAGTTTTAATGATAGAACTGAGAAGAGGATGTTTAACCTTTAATATATCTAAACTCCATGCACCTAATCCGTTAATAAGTCTACCTTCTTGTAGCCATATATCAAACCATAGTTTTGTCGTTTTCCCATCTATATTTCCTTTTTCCATGCATTGCAACGCCTTATTGTTTCCATGTACTTGAGTATTGAGTTCTAACTTCCATGTCCCAAAATGAGGCTTTTTTAATGTTTTTTGTTGCATCCATTTTGCCCATCCATCAATTTCCATATAAGTTTTATGCCAATTAAATCATTACATTCAACAAGGTTTTTAATCCTATAACCCCTCTTCTTTAGTTTAACACACTATTTGCTAAGGAATTTTACTGAATTTTACTTTTTATAGAAAATTGGAACAATTTTGAATTATTTTACTGATGATATTCGCTAGTAGTTTAAAACTTTGCATCCAAAATATGATTGTGGGGTAAATTGTATATTTGATTATTTCTATCCTTCCAGCTAGACTTAGCAATCTTATTTTCCAGTCTTCAATTTTCTGTTCAATTTTGTTAATCAATGTATCACAATAGACCTTGTTGATATAAATTAGAGACAAAGGCAGTCGTAGATAGTAATTGGCATTATTTTTTTCCTCTATTTCCAAGATATTACAAATCTCTTATTTTTGATTGCATCCTTTGCTGGTTTTTTTTTTGATTTCTCTAGTTCATATTTAGACATGTTACCTCATAAAGAGTTTTGAATAAGTCTTTGATGACTTTGGCTGCATATTTATCCGCTTTGAGAGATATTAGAACATCATCTGCATATATTAAATTGGTAATTTTGATGTTTGTGTGCATTAATGGACTAATGTCTCCAGCTACAATGGTTTATCCATTAGCATAGTGATATTCCATTGCAATTATGAAAAAATAAGAAAATAATGGACCTTCTTGTCTAATCCCACTTGTGCTACTGAAATTACCATAAGAGTTACCTAGAATTTATACAAGAAGGTTGGCGTCGTGACTAGTTCTTCAACTATTCGCTGCTACTTTTCTGGAAAATTAAAAGACCTCCTTATGTATTAAAAAATATCTTCATAAAGTATCATATGCTTTGTTTAGATCAATTTTAATACACATTTTATCACTTTCTTTGCGATTGAAACCTTTGAAATTTCATAAGCTATCAAAATTCCCTCATTGATATCTCCGTATGGCACATAAGCACATAGATTTTCTGAGATTAAATTCTCAATAATAGGCTTTAATCTATTGCATAACATTTTGGATATTATTCATGTATCTTTGCGCCCAAAGTAATCTCATCCTCATTAATATCATATCTTAAGTTTCATTTGATTGGATGAAATCGTAACATTGTATGAAAGACCCTTCTAGTAGTTTCTTTGAAATAGATCCAACATCCTTTTGTCTTTAATTTCCACATTCTTTTAGTGTAGCTACATGATATTCTAACTCATTCTTAGATGACTCTTCCATTAAATGCACCATAAGTCTTCTAGCATCCATATTATATGCATGCAGATTATTATCTACCTTGTTCATCTTCACATTCTCTTTTGATAGTACATTCTTTTTTATTCCTTGTATACACTATTTGGCATTTGATACAAGGAATAAGAGGAAATGTACCAGAAATTTTGTTGAACCGTTTGAACTCAAATGATTTAGGAGATGTAAATATTGTTGTGTTTTTAATGGAAAATATAGTGACCAATCTTAAAGATATATAGTATTGATAATAATGAACGAGCAATCGTCAGTTATTCGTCGTGAAATACAGGATATGGTTTTTAATTGAAAAAATGAATGATATTAATAAAAAAAACAATTTGATGAATGGTATTACTTATTATAAGAGAATGATAATTTCATTGTTCTTGACAAAATAATAATAATACGTTGTATTATTAGTAAAAGATAATCATGCAAGTATTGATAATAAAAACAATAATGAATCGTATTTTTAGTGAGCTATAATATTGTATAGCATTACTAGTAACTGAAAATGTTAACCCTGCAACTGAGAATTGTTGATGTAAGTATTAATCTTATAATTGTTCGACTATATACTATCTTTCTTAAATCGAAGACAATATAGAGATAGGAACATCAGCTACACCAATAAGGCATAAGAAAGAGCTAAGTTGTTGGATCAGGTCACACTGCTCTAAAGGCAATAATGGGAGCTTTGAGAGATGTATTATTAGTTGTTCAATCGTGAATTAAGTCCAAGTCAAAATGATGATCCAAGTCAACATCAGGATGAATTATCCTATTTATTTGTATGCAATACATATAGTATTGTGATGGACATGTATTATGCAAATATAGTATTAAGATATTGCTTATACATTGTTGCACTATGATATTATATGATATTGAGAGATTTGGTTGTTGTTGGTATACTGTTTGATATCTGTTGTATTTAAATGTGAAATTGTTATGTTTGAATGTGATATATGTTACTATAATTGCTTGTTTTGCACTGCTAGGATGATCATATATGATATTATATGATCTATGATTAAATGAACAAAAAGAAACAAAAGTGATGTAAAAAACTGCACATATTTCGTCGCCAAGTCGTGGGAAAATCCTATATACAAATGTTATAGCATTATCATCGCAAAACTATCAGTAAAATTAGTTGGTGCCATGTCGTTGGAAACTATAAGTCATCGGGAAGTCATCGAAAACACCTCCAATGACATCGTAATGTCATCAGAATTTTTTTCCTACGAGCATTTTTGAGACCACAAATTGTCATCGCTATATCGTCAAAAATTTAGTTTCCATGGCTTTGCGGCGATAATTTGTTATTGGAATTTCAGCAGTTTTTTGTAGTTGGTATATATATTGCTCTCCATAAAATGACAGTGAATTAGTAATACCCTATATTTTTGACAGTCATAATATGGGCATAATTAATCAATTAATAAGAATGATTAGATATACTGAATAAATGAATTACACAAGTGGGAATTTGACAACCCAAGTGGGAATTTGACTAATCAAGTGTGAGACACTTAACGATTAATTAAATGGAACTAAGAGTAATCAATACAATTAATTTTAGCCATAAAGAATTAAAGGAATGGAAGGAATATAATATGGGGTCAAGGAATCGATAAGATTAAGTGCGGATGGAATCTAGCCTAAGCCTAAATTATTAACCCTTATATCCCTAAAACATATTATTCCCCTCATTCTCCCATTTCGCTAAAACAAAATAAAGCCTACGAACTTAGCCTCCGTCATTAAAGGAAGAAAGAGGAGGCAAAACTAAACAAAGAGAAGATTCAAGCTTTCATTTCTAAAAGAAAAAGGGATTTTTAACTAAGCTTTTAATCTAGGTGGGTGACACTAACTTATTTCATATCCAAATCTATTTAGATTCATCTCATGTGTTTTTGATTTTCAAAATGATGATAGACGTGTTTTAATGATTATGGATTGACCATATATAGGTTTAGTTGTTAAATGGCTTAATTAATGACATGCTTATGAATAAAAATTAATTTAATCACCTTCAAGTAAATTGAAATTTGGATATGATGTATATAATACTAAATCAGAGGCGATTTTAATCATGGATTATCCATTATGTATGTAGGATCAATATCATATATGTGATAGAATATATCCAATAGCATCTAGACGTGATAACATCTAATCTATAGACTCTATAGCCATTGTATAAACTCGGTAGCAATTTATAGGCTTGTTAGTCATTGATTTAATAGCACTAAATCTGTAGACTCGATAGCATATGAGATTTGTAGACTGGATAGCCTATGGGAGTTATAAACTCAATAGCATAAGAAGGTTATAGACTCAATAACATATGGAGTTATGGACTCAATAACATATGAAATTATAGTTTCGATAGCATATGGAGTTATGGACTTGATAGCATATGAAGTTATAGACTCGATAGCATAAGAAGGTTATAGACTCAATGACATATGGAGTTATGGACTCAATAACATATAAAATTATAGTATCGATAGTATATGGAGTTATGGACTCGATGGCATATGAAGTTATAGACTCGGTAGCATAACTTATACATGTAACAACACATTAATGCATAAATTCAATAAACAAAGTATATAAGCCTGATAACATGCACTTTATTGTATAAACTTGATAGCCAAAGTGTATATGCTTAATAATATCTCATCATATAGACTCGATTGTACAGAGAGGATAGGTACAGGGCCGATAACTTTGCCATATGAAAGCCATAAAGACAATAGCCAAACGTGGATATTATTGGAAACATTATGGAAGCACATTTCCATAATGTTTAACTTGAATTTTTAGTATGGAAAGTTATAGAACAATTTATGATTAGTTAAAATCTAATAAATTATAACGGTGGAGGTGACTAAAGCTTGGAGTAAGCTATAAAATGTCATATATTCTTGTAACTCTTGAATGATGAAGCTTGAATATCAACCCCATTCAAAATTTCAATGCATCCGACGCATCGAAAATCTATACTAGATTGAAAATGATTACAAAAGCACCTTAAAATTCAGAATATGAGAAAAAATGTTTCATTTTCTTCCAAAATCTGATACTATATATTAGCTTGTAAATATTAACAACTCAAGCCATGTGAAGCTTCTAGATAAAACCTTTGCTTTAACTATACTTAAAAAAGTCAAACAAATAGTAATTTCAATCTGGCCAAACCAGTTGAAATCTAACAGCGTCAAGAAATTTGTAAAGAAATTATGATTAAAATACCCAACATGACTAGAATTTGCTAAGGATCAAGTCGGATTCAGTGAGCCATGAGATCTGAAATACAAATAGAGTCAGATATAAACTACCCGATAAAAACTAGTGTTATGAATGAATTTTAGGAACAAAATCTTTTAAGAGATGGGATTTAGAGAAACTCCAACAGAATCATCAAATAAAGCATTAAATTTTGTAACTTCCATTTTGATGTTCCAAAATTTGTTTTAGGTGGTCCAACCTAAACAACAAACGAGGATGCAAAATTAGTTCCTCATCTTATTTGATGCAAATATTATGTTTAATGAGAGAAATTTGATGTTTTAAAATGTTTTTTA
The DNA here is from genome assembly GCA_030765085.1 of Allium cepa. NCBI lineage: Eukaryota > Viridiplantae > Streptophyta > Magnoliopsida > Asparagales > Amaryllidaceae > Allium > Allium cepa. Next base: position 946,756,394 of record CM060934.1, on the reverse strand, counting down.
TGGTTGACTTAAATGACTATATTTTAGGAAATTTGAAATGTTTGCTTTTTTTAATTATTTAGGTTGGAACATATTAATATTGGAGAAACTATATGGATAATCAAAGTAGTATAAGAATACCAAATGAGTATTTTGATGTTTCATTTGATGTTTTGGATTGGAGATGCTCTCAATCCAGTATGATAGTGGATGTGGAGAATGATAGTGGGAGAGTGTTGTTTTTTAGGGAAAGTTACGGATTGGGAAATGTGGTTGAAATTTTGAACGCTATTGCTAAATGTCTCGCAGCATAGGTGTCAAAATTACAACCTTTGGATGTCTTTCTTTTAATCATAACTATCCTTTGTTTATTTATCTTTTTCTCATGCAACACAAATATATTTTGCAAGATTTTATGGCATGCGCAACGCATATGCACATATAAAAGTCTTATAAAATTAAAAAATTCAAAATTTTTATGTAGCGTTGATAAAACTAAATTGTAAAATATAAAAAAATTGTAATTTTTTTGTTAAAACAGAGTTTTGAACTATTTACATTCCAAAATTTTCACTTGAGAGTAGATGTTAATATTTTTTTTTGTAGGATTCAAGTGCATAACATCTTGTTTGCATATAAGGTATTTTTAGAACTTCACGGTCAGGCTAAAAAGTCGTGATTCTATTTCAATTGCTAATAAATATTACGTAAAAAAATGTAAAGCCTGTACACATCATAGGTCTAACTCTTTTGTATGACTTATATATGGTTATGGTGAAAGTTGGCAGAAGGTGTATGTTGTTGCACTATATTTGATGACCAGTTGAATTATTTAAATTATTTTTCTTATTCTGTGAGAATTTAGAGACAATGACAATTCAATCCACTTTAGGCATTATCTCATTTTGAACCTTAACACTAGTTTAGCAAAGTGGTTTCCTACGAAATTCAAATAAAGAACTTTATGGCATATTCAAATATTGTGATACTTTGGGCGCATTCATATCAGTAAACCAAAATATATGTAAAATAATATGTTTGTTTTACATCCTGCAAAAATTGCTTTTATTATTCTTTTAAGGATAAACACATGGTCAATTTAGTTAGAAACAAACAAAAGATATTAAAACTAAAATAACCATTCGATAGATGAAAACCAAAGCAAACAAAACCGATATTTTCTAAAATCGAAACCAACCAAACCAATGTTATTTTTTATTGGTTTATTTGGTTGGCATTTATACGATTATATTGTTGAAATGATAATATAGTATGAGATTATAACAGTGGTCGAGTCCATATGTATCTACAGATGTGACGATGTAATACAATTTAAGAAATGAATCCCGTCATTTCTAAAAAATTATAACATGAAATGGAAGAAAAAATATAAACAAAATAATAATATTGTCATTGATAACAACTACTTTAAAATAATTTAAGTATTATATTTGATTTAGTTGGTTAGTTTGATCTTAGAATATTTAAATCAAATCCAACAAAAAAAATTAAATAAATATGAATGCAAAACATCAAACTCAATCAATTAAGTTTGATTCAAATCGAATAGGCCAGTTTTTTCTTATTTTGTTGGTTTATTTGTTTGAATTTAGAAATGCTCATTCTTTTACTCATATTTGTTAATTTATATAACTTATGCATCTATATGTGTTGGATTTTTTGTTTGGCTTTTATAGGGTGTCGGATAAAATTTACCATGTATAGAAATTAAATGGCAACGTCCTATAGCGTCATGTTTCAAAATATACATGTTTAATTGTTTGATGAGGTGCATGAGTGCATTTTGTATTTTAGACACTATGTGCCTCTATAATTTTAATTCATTGTACCTAAGAATATATATTTTATAGCCAATAGATATTATTATTATACAACTTATTTGAAAATATTATTAGCACTACAAAAGTTACAGAAATCAAAATTTTTATTATATTAATGCTCTTTATTGATGTTGCATATTGTGTAGTCATTATAAATCAAGTAGAAAATATTTTAATATAATTAGAACTTCGTTCCAACTTTCCTTCTATTATAAAATTTGTTGTACACGCTTTTATGATACAACAAATACTTGTATATTTTTTTTTATATTCTTTAGTGTAACTTCTGTAAAAATTTGGAAGTGCCAGCCCTTTCTTTTTATAGCTTCAGGGTATGTCTAATCAGTTCATCTACCTAAAAGTTTCTCTATTTTCTTATTTTCTTTCTACATTATACGTTTGTTTGTATAATTATGTAAATGGTTTGGCTATGCCAAGAACATCAAAATTTGTTCTATGTAAATATGTTAAAGACACTGTCTCTTATTTGTGTAACATATGTTGGAATATTTCAATAATTTGGATCACATATGTAAAATAGAATGTGCTGTGCTATTTTGGTGTAAGAAGCTTAAATATATATTTGTCATGACATTAATATGTAGATAACAGAGCAATTCTAATTTGTTGAAGGGTCAAATTAGAAAATGCCAATATTATAAATAATGGGTTATGGTCTTCAAACTACATAAGTTCTAATTGTTCTCTTAATCTCTTCGATGGAAATAGTTCAGATCTAGAGTTTGTGTCAATTTGGAAGATCAAATCAATTCTTTTTCTCTTTCAACGAGCAATTGTGAATTTAGGTACGACTTCCATTAATTTATTTACATTCCTCTGATTTCTTCTCAATCTAATCAATATGGGTCACATATTCAGATCTATGGTTCCATGATTAATCAATCATAAAGTATATTGAAATCCTAATAAATTGTAACGACCAGAAATTTTCGAACCCGAAAATTCCAGATAGTTATGAAAAAGAAGAAAGAGATAGAAGAAGAAGAAGAAAAGAAACATCAACAACTCACATTCGCAGCAGATAAAATATAAAAATAAATAATAGTTTACAGAGGAATGCTATATTTGTTGATTACATTTAATATACATCAGAGTTACTCATATACACAGATAATGGACATATACAAATCATGTCTCAGATACACAATAATATACTACAGCGGAAATACTCCATACGTTAGCCATCCAGCTTGCCTCCTTAGCTCCAAAACGTACCTACCTGAAAATCTGTAATACTCGGTCTGACCCGAGCATTACACCAAAGTAACACCCGGGTCAGGCTGGAAACCAGCATGAGTAAACCCAACTAACATGGAATACCAAACAAACAACTTATATAAACCCGGGGTAACTTATATCAATTCACAAGTTGTTATAAACAACACTTATTTCACATATAAACTTCTAAGTACCAAACTTAGATAAAATAATCCAATTCACTTAAACATTTCATTCCAGTCTATTGATTTCACAGATCAATTTATAAAAGTTCGAAGTGGTTTCGGGTATTTTCCAATACCCAACCCCGGTCTCTTCGAGACTTGTGTTATCCTACCCCAAGTTATTCAAATGAAATACACAACATTCATATCAGGGATATCAACACATGCAAAACATCCAATGCCAATCAAGCATCCATCACATACAAATCAATTCAATTGATTCAAATTGAATTTCTAACCACATTCTCCTAGATTCCTTCATTAATGAATTTCCAAATCAATTAATTAATCAATCAACTCTTCCGTATCCATTCATCTCAATTAACAACCCTGGATTAATTATCTTCCAAATCAATTCAGGTAATTTTCTTTAATTAATTCCACGATATTAATTATTCTTACCAAATAACCGAGTAATCTTTAATTACTTCACAAATTAATTAACTATAATTAATTACACTAGTTTTGAATTACTTATATTAATTGATTTCTCATAAGTCACTTATCATGAATTAAATTATCTCAATTAATCAAATCTTTAATTACTTCATTAATTATATAAATTAATGATTCCCAATTATATTTTACTTTAATTCAACCACAATATTAATCATTCTCGATCACCCTCAACCTGTAATTAACTATCTTCTTATTTACTTCATTAATAAATTAATTTCTCTGTAATTTGTTATTTTAATTAATCTCTTGATTAATTACACACAGTAATTCTATTTTATTAATTATATTAAGCAATTACTTATTAAACCACCCAATGATTATATTTTCACTTCATTAATTAACTTAAATCTTCATTAATTAATTCAAATCCTTAATTACTAAATTAATGAACCTAAATCATTCCTTGCAAAAATCCAATTTATATATTTTCGATAACTCAGAGTACCGAATATTCAAGCAATCCAATTACTAAAAATATTCATCACAGGATATCAATCATTCCAGTATGTACTATATAGTACTATATAATATAGCACATCAATCCAATTAAACCATTCAACTAATCATTTGAATTTAACCATTTAAATTTAAATAATAATTCAGAAACGTGAGGTTTACTCACCTTTGCCTCTTAAATTTGCAAATCCACTTCATTCTCGACTTGGTTTCCCGGATTATAACCTTGTATAAACATTTTATAATTTATTAAGAACTGAACTTATTAAACAATTAAGTTCCGTTTAATGAATTTATTCTAACTTAATAATTTAAATTCGGACTAGTATGTTTCCCTTTTACAAAAAGATAAATTTTCCTATCTTTTATCCCAACATCTTATACATACTTAATTTGAAACCATATGTGCACTTATATTTATATGAATTTCTGTTTACTGTTGTTATACCTACACATCCGTCTTTTAACGTAAAACCTTCTTCAAATCAAAAATGGGTTGATCTTAATATACATCATCTGTCCTCTAACCATACATATATATTTAAATTAATTTGTAAAAATTTAGAAAAGGGTTACCATAAGCTCGATCCAGCATCGGCTTCAACAGAACCATCTTCGAACGCGTAGCCTCTCCCAGGTCGACGCACCAACCTCGAACCAAGAGACCGACCTCCAGCTCCAAAGCCTACACCTCTATCTCGAGGACGCGAGCTACTTCCTGTCGCGGCCTCGCCAAAATCGAACGCGACCTCGATGCCGTATCCCTAATTCGAACACGGCCTCAAACAAAATTCACGGCAATCCCCCTAATTGCGATCGATTAGCACCCAGAGGACGAGAGAGAGAGAGCGACCTCCCTTCTTGCAGATGAATTCGAGTTCGAGGCGAGCCGAACTCCACCTATTCACACGATGCCCTAGATTCTCGCGAAAGCTTGCTCTTCAACGCGACTTCTTGGCTTGAATTCGATTGAAATCGAAAATGAGGAAATACCGAAAAGATTTTGATTTTATCTTCGAACGAATTTCGTTCGTTTTTTATTATTATTATTATTATGAGTTCGGCCTTCCCATTGAAGATTAGAGAGGTCGGTTATAAATTAGAGGTTGGGGGAAACTTCCTGATTACGCTTGTGTTAACAAAATATCTTGACTTGTTGATTTTATTAAATTATAAAACTTTCAAACGTCTCGTTTGTTATCATTTAAAATTTTATAAGCCTTCAAATTATTTAACAGGCTTAAAACGGAAGAATTCAATAAGTTACCCAATTCCTTATTAAATCTAATAACTGAATTGCTATTATTATTAATAATAATAATATTTGAATTCAAGTTGAAAATTAACTTTTAAATATTTAAAATCAATTTATCATTCCAATTTAAATCGTTAAAATTTCCGAGTCGTCACATTCCTCCCCCCTTAAAAGAATTTCGTCACCGAAATTATTAGTTAGGAAGAATGATTCCAAACCCGTTTACCTTTTCCCAAAATTCCCAATTCATCATCCTACCAACTATCTTTTATTAAAGACCCACTATCAGTTGGTACTAACTTTCCAAACTCTTCCACGGTTTCTCAACAATACTCTTTTCCTCAAATATTCAAATTTCAATTTAAAACCAAATTTTGAAATTCTCAAAATTTTTCTAACTCCCTAAATTTCCGAGAAATTTTGCCAGCGTCTTCTTTGCGCGGCTAGCTCGGTACAACTACAAAAGGCCTCTACGGGCTTCCCAAATTCCAAAAAAAACAAAAGCCAAGTGGCTACATTAAAAACCCAATCCAATATCATACAGAATTTAAATACATACCTTTGTCGGGAAATTCACATTTATCTCATGGAACCAAATCCAATTTCATTTCCCTTTAGTACCTGCATATTCTATTTAACAACAATATCAAATCGTAACCCTTTAAATCATTGTATACATTTTCTTACAGAAGCCTTTACATTTACTTCTATTCAAATTAGTTTCCCCCATTTTCATATGTATTCAATATATTTTTGATTTCTAACATTGAGTTTTATTTTTCATTTAAACTGATTCATGTTTTACTAGTTTACTTTAATTTCCAATTTGAAATTGTTTTGTCGTTAACAAAAAATTTTCTAACTCCCAAAATTTTCAGAAAATTTTGACAGAGTCTCCTTTGTACGGAGGAGCTTTTGCAATTTGACAATAGATATAAATATATATACATCGACCCACACGGTCGGAAAAAGCAAAAACAGTTCATATTTCCTATTTTTATTGCGTAAGCGTACCTTATTTAGCATTTTAAGCAAGCAGCTTATTTATTTTAGCAATTAGCGCAATCCAAACCAGCCAAACGGCCTTCAGGTACCTGTACTTACTCAATTTAAATATGTAAGTGCCATATATAGAAAATTTATTAGCATTTCACTCACTTCTAATAGCTAAACACATGCGTTACTAAACATCAAGCACCAAACACTTCCATAAACAATTTATATGTTTTCAAAACTAATTCAATTGCTTTCTATCAATTAAACATATATCATTTCGTTCAAATTTTATTGGTTTACAACTCAATTGCTTACATTTAATTTATAATCCAATCAAGCTCATATTCACTTCAATTGATTCAAAAATCAATTATATTTGAATCCACTATTTTATAGAATTTAATTAAATCTCGTTTACGACAAACGACACACATTTTTACGCAATTTGATGATATCCATGTGAATAAATAATTACCAGAGCTTTATAACCAATTTAACTTGATTCCGACTCAATTTTATTTAATTCCATTCCATTTTAATTTATTCACAACCATTTTATTAAGCTCGACATATTCCATTCTTGAATACTACTAGCCATTCCCAAATTAATTCAATCCAAGCTTTTATTTAATGGGCTTTTATTCTTATTCGAAGACCAGCTTCCATAAATTTTTAAACTTAAGTTAATTTGCTTTAATTTATTCCAACATCAAAATTAAGTTTACTTTTATTTGATTCTCATTTAATCAACTTCCATTAAATTCAGTAAGCCCATCCATTTAAATTTAAATTTTAATTCATCTTCTCAATTTATCAAAATAATATCCAACCACATACTGAACTCATTTATACTTCAAATTAATATACCACCAAATTTAAGTTCAGTCTGATAATCCAATTCCAATCACAGCTTTGATTTAGTTTTTCTTTATTAAATCAGACTTTATCCATTTATCATTTAACTCAATTAACCCGTTTTAAATTTTTAATTTACCCACTTAATTCATTATCGAATTTATTTTATTAATACAAGGCCATTCTCCATTTATTTCTACTCACCTGGGTTTTGTTTGCAACCCAAACCATTTCTATTATAATTTACTTTCATTTCATCGGACAACACTTCCATTATATCAAATTTACTAGCAAATTACGTTAAATATTATTCAAATCACACTTGAATTTTATTTGTAATTCAAACCATCTCTTCTTATTTAATTCATTATCAAATCCAACTCGAATTCTATTTATAATTCGAATTCATTTCCAAACCCCTTTATTAACTCACAATCCATTTTATTTAGCCGAGCTAAATTTTATTAATTCGTTCTATCAAATAATTGATTTAGCTGAGTAGCTTACCTCCAACTTAATTTACAAAAAAATCACTTCATTAAATTCTTCCTGAGTTCAATTTTATTTTATAATTCCAGTTGGATTTTCCCCTTAAATTTTCCCAAAATTTCAACACTTCTATTTTAACAATTTAGAAATGCTTTTAAATCCACCTTATACTATTAAACTAGCTTTTACAAAAATATTTCTTATAACTCGATGCCTTAACCAGTCCATCCTTGTTCTCACAGAAATTCAATCATACGTTGATCAGGCGTAGGACTGAAAATCGATAAGTACTTGGTAAACCCGTTTTCAACACCCAGTGAAAATACTTGGAAAACAATTTTATTGAAAATATCGAAAACAGTTTTTGAAATAGAGAAATATCTTTAGGGACAATGCTCTGGAAATCATCACCCCCATTCCATGGTCACAGTTACATACCAGGGTTACGTTGCAGTCGCAACAAAAGTCCATGTAACTGCAGGCTCTCCGCGGCACTCTCGATTACGCCATGGAACCCCCACACAACAGATCACAGTTACATTCAGGGTTACGTTACCATCGCAGCAAAAGTCCATGTAACTGTAGGCTCTCAGCGGCCCTCATATTTTCGCTGTCGAAATGAAACTTCTCCACTCATACATAGGTCGCAGTCTTCCGAGATAAACTCAAACGCAGACTGTTGGCTCTCAGCGGCACACACGACTTTCGCTATGTTACCATAGGTCGCAGTTACATCCTGGGTTACGTTGCAGTCACAACAAAAGTCCATGTAACTGTTGGCTCTCCGCGGCACACACGACTTACGCTATGGTAACTCAACTCATAATCCTCAGGAACTAGTTTTGTCCGGACTCCTCACAGGATCAACTTTAGAACCCCCCCTTGGGCTCAAGGCAGCACCACTCGGTGGCTCTCCTGAGAAGTCCATTTCAAGGGAGTGCCTTTTTCCCCAGAGCCATCATCAAAACATTTTATACTATACACATATAGTATCTTTCAAATCATACACCTAGTATGAATTTCATCAATGCTTCTTTACATAAAATCGATTATTCCAAAATCGATAATTCTCAAACTAGGCTTTCCAAATTCAATATTGATTTTACCCAAAAATCAAAAGCCTTTCCAAATCCAAAGGTTCCCAAAACCTTTTCCAAAATCCTCATAGGTCCCTTATATATATACAGATATATAATTTTTAAAACCTTGAATCACTTTAAACTCGTATAAAATTCCTTTTATACTTCAAACACTTCCAAAATCCTTTTCTTCCAGCAATAGATTCAACAAGGGAAGAATATATAACAAAGATATATACTTCGTTTACCCAAAATCAAATATTCACATTTGATTACTCTTTCCAATATCAATTTCCTTTCTATTCACATTCACTTAAATTTCCATTCACTTATTTACAATTGCTTCAATTCCAATGGATTATCACTTCAATTCTTATTTCAGTTGGGAATTTAATCAATAACAGTTTGAACTCCGACCAGTTTATTTTTAGAAAATAGCTTGAATTTTTTTAAAAATAGGTAAGTAGTTGAAAAATAATCAATAGTTTGCAAAATAGCCGTAAAATAGTTGACTAATTGTAAAATAGTTGGAAAATAGTTAAATAGTTATAGAAATCTTAGATAATTTCAAAATAGTTGTAAAATAGTAATTAATTCGTAACTTAGTTGAAAATTAGTAATTAGTTTATAAACAGTTGTAAAATAGTTAAATAGTTCCAAAAGTAGTAGCAAATTCAAGTATAAAATAGTTTGGGTTTTTTTTTAAAAAAAGTTGTATAGTAAATAGATAAGAAAATAGATTTAAAACTATTTATATTTAAACAATTTATATTGAAAATGGTCCAGAGTCGAAACTGTTCACTTTCCCAACAATCCCATTTAAATTAACCCAATCCCAATTTAATTAACTCCAATTTCCATTGGACTTGATTCATTCCCAATTCAAATTAAATTGATTCTCAATTTCCTTCCAACTTCAAATCAAATTCCATTTGATCTTTAGACTTGTACAACTTTAATTATAATTTCAATTTTTCAATTTCTATTTATAATCAATTGCATTCACACTTCGCTTTTAACTTGGAATTTTACTTTTTATTTAGCCAATATATTTTTATTTATTCCATAAACATTTAATCAAGATTCCAGAGTTTAAACAAATTTCCAAAATTTCAATATCACCTTAGAATGCAACTATATCCAAAATTCTTTGGCAAATTCAATTATCCCTTTTAATTTCAAAATCAAACCCAATTCACAAACAATCCCAATTTAAAACAATTTGGTAGCAATTTCTCTTTTAGAAACTCGAAAATAAACATCGAAGATGCTGCAGTCATCACCAACGTTATTTTCCAGTGACTGAAAGAGTTCAATGCTTTTATCTCTTTAAAAACATTTCCAAACATTTTTAATTTCAAATCTTCCAGATTTCAAGTTCAACACAAAATATTTTTGAAATAATACTATTATTTCTCCAAAACCTCTGGAAACCACTTTCAAATCCAAAGGAATTTTAAATTTTCCCAAAAATTCCAAATCCCCAATCCATCCAATTCATATTTAAACATTACCCTGGAATTTTCATCTTACTTTATTTTCAAATATTCTTTGGAATTCTATTTCAACTTATAATCTCATTTATTTATAAAGTTTATTTCAATTAATAAATTACATTTACAATCTATATTTCAAATTCCTTTTTGATTTTAAACCAATTCCACTTAAATTACAATTCCAAAATTATTCTAATTACTTTGGACTACTATCCATTCAATTGAACCCACTTCAATGTCAATCATTTCAATTCAATCCAATTAAAATCTTCCATTAAATTTTTGAACTTATACATCGTCCATCCCAAATCCAATTAATTCAAATCAGATTCAATTTGAATGAGTTTAATTCCAACTTCAAATTTAAACCATCTCGAATTATATAATTCGAGCTAAATTCTCAAAGATTGGTTTAACCTTTTTAAACCAAATTTAACTTTGTCCATTTAAAGTTTCAAACAATTCTAATTTCTGAGTTCTAATTCTAGAATTTCATTTTTAATTAATTTAATTTTAATTTGGTTGTATTATATTCCTACTTAACTTAATTCCAATAATTTAACACCCAATCACCTTAATATTTATTAGAAGGATAAATTGTTTTATATATCAAAATATACTTTTATATAAAACCATTTAAAACCTTTGTATAAGAAAATAACGTACGCTCTCATATAATATATACACTCAACTCATTCTAGAGTACTTCGGACTCTAGTTAATGAGAAATCCCCACCAGAGCCAAGGTTCTCGCTTAACCTTCCGCTCTGATACCAACTGTAACGACCAGAAATTTTCGAACCCGAAAATTCCAGATAGTTATGAAAAAGAAGAAAGAGATAGAAGAAGAAGAAGAAAAGAAACATCAACAACTCACATTCGTAGCGGATAAAATATAATAATAAATAATAGTTTACAGAGGAATGCTATATTTGTTGATTACATTTAATATACATCAGAGTTACTCATATACACAGATAATGGACATATACAAATCATGTCTTAGATACACAATAATATACTACAGCGGAAATACTCCATACGTTAGCCATCCAGCTTGCCTCCTGAGCTCCAGAACGTACCTACCTGAAAATCTGTAATACTCGGTCTGACCCGAGCATTACACCAAAGTAACACCCGGGTCAGGCTGGAAACCAGCGTGAGTAAACCCAACTAACATGGAATACCAAACAAACAACTTATATAAACCCGGGGTAACTTATATCAATTCACAAGTTGTTATAAACAACACTTATTTCACATATAAACTTCTAAGTACCAAACTTAGATAAAATAATCCAATTCACTTAAACATTTCATTCCAGTCTATTAATTTCACAGATCAATTTATAAAAGTTCGAAGTGGTTTCGGGTATTTCCCAATACCCGACCCCGGTCTCTTCGAGACTCGTGTTATCCTACCCTAAGTTATTCAAATGAAATACACAACATTCATATCAGGGAATCAACACATGCAAAACATCCAATGCCAATTAAGCATCCATCACATACAAATCAATTCAATTGATTCAAATTGAATTTCTAACCACATTCTCCTAGATTCCTTCATTAATGAATTTCCAAATCAATTAATTAATCAATCAACTCTTCCATATCCATTCGTCTCAATTAACAACCCTGGATTAACTATCTTCCAAATCAATTCAGGTAATTTTCTTTAACTAATTCCACGATATTAATTATTCTTACCAAATCAACGAGTAATCTTTAATTACTTCACAAATTAATTAACTATAATTAATTACACTAGTTTTGAATTACTTATATTAATTGATTTCTCATAAGTCATTTATCATGAATTAAATTATCTCAATTAATCAAATCTTTAATTACTTCATTAATTATATAAATTAATGATTCCCAAATATATTTTACTTTAATTCAACCACAATATTAATCATTCTCGATCACCCTCAACTTGTAATTAACTATCTTCTTATTTACTTCATTAATAAATTAATTTCTCCGTAATTTGTTATTTTAATTAATCTCTTGATTAATTACACACAGTAATTCTATTTTATTAATTATATTAAGCAATTACTTATTAAACCACCCAATGATTATATTTTCACTTCATTAATTAACTTAAATCTTCATTAATTAATTCAAATCCTTAATTACTAAATTAATCAACCCAAATCATTCCTTGCAAAAATCCAATTTATATATTTTCGATAACTCAGAGTACCGAATGTTCAAGCAATCCAATTACTAAAAATATTCATCACAGGATATCAATCATTCCAGTATGTACTATATAGTACTATATAATATAGCACATCAATCCAATTAAACCATTCAACTAATCATTTGAATTTAACCATTTAAATTTAAATAATAATTCAGAAACGTGAGGTTTACTCACCTTTGCCTCTTAAATTTGCAAATCCACTTCATTCTCGACTTGGTTTCCCGGATTATAACCTTGTATAAACATTTTATAATTTATTAAGAACTGAACTTATTAAACAATTAAGTTCCGTTTAATGAATTTATTCTAACTTAATAATTTAAATTCGGACTAGTATGTTTCCCTTTTACAAAAAGATAAATTTTCCTATCTTTTATCCCAACATCTTATACATACTTAATTTGAAACCATATGTGCACTTATATTTATATGAATTTCTGTTTACTGTTGTTATACCTACACATCCGTCTTTTAACGTAAAACCTTCTTCAAATCAAAAATGGGTTGATCTTAATATACATCATCTGTCCTCTAACCATACATATATATATATTTAAATTAATTTGTAAAAATTTAGAAAAGGGTTACCATAAGCTCGATCCAGCATCGGCTTCAACAGAACCATCTTCGAACGCGTAGCCTCTCCCAGGTCGACGCACCAACCTCGAACCAAGAGACCGACCTCCAGCTCCAAAGCCTACACCTCTATCTCGAGGACGCGAGCTACTTCCTGTCGCGGCCTCGCCAAAATCGAACGCGACCTCGATGCCGTATCCCTAATTCGAACACGGCCTCAAACAAAATTCACGGCAATCCCCCTAATTGCGATCGATTAGCACCCAGAGGACGAGAGAGAGAGAGCGACCTCCCTTCTTGCAGATGAATTCGAGTTCGAGGCGAGCCGAACTCCACCTATTCACACGATGCCCTAGATTCTCGCGAAAGCTTGCTCTTCAACGCGACTTCTTGGCTTGAATTCGATTGAAATCGAAAATGAGGAAATACCGAAAAGATTTTGATTTTATCTTCGAACGAATTTCGTTCGTTTTTTATTATTATTATTATTATGAGTTCGGCCTTCCCATTGAAGATTAGAGAGGGCGGTTATAAATTAGAGGTTGGGGGAAACTTCCTGATTACGCTTGTGTTAACAAAATATCTTGACTTGTTGATTTTATTAAATTATAAAACTTTCAAACGTCTCGTTTGTTATCATTTAAAATTATATAAGCCTTCAAATTATTTAACAGGCTTAAAACTGAAGAATTCAATAAGTTACCCAATTCCTTATTAAATCTAATAACTGAATTGCTATTATTATTAATAATATAATATTTGAATTCAAGTTGAAAATTAACTTTTAAATATTTAAAAATCAATTTATTATTCCAATTTAAATCGTTAAAATTTCCGGGTCGTCACATAAATGGTACTAGAGCAATCCATCATTGATTTCATTGAGAATTTTTTTTGCATTCTTCGAGTAAGTCTTGAATTGAACTTCATTTAGAAGTAACTAAATTTAGGTAATTTCCTACACGAATTTCAAATCTGCCTGATCTATGTGCTATGGATTTTTGTCGGTGATGATTGTGGATTTGGTTTAGTATCGATTATATGTATGTATGTATATATATTGAAAATTGAAAGGCTGATTTATGAAACTATTTTATGTAGAAAGAAAGATCGAAATAATCTATATTTTACGAAATAAGATAGAATTGTAAAATCATTAAATCATAGGAAATAATCTAAATTCTTTTAAATTTTGGAAATAACTTATGTTGGTTAAAACATCCACATGTTTATTATTGTATATTTTGTAAATAAGTTGTGAATTTTAATGCGAGGAATACTTTGAATCTGATATGTAAAGTCATTTTCTTTAATGTTTATTAATGGTATGGATAGATATACATAATTTAGAACCATTTATGCAAGAAATATAAGTCTAGTTCTATGATTATTTCACCTTACTTGTCTTTTGATTAAGTAATTTGGATATATATATATATATATATATATATAATATTTGGGTTATTTTGGAAATTTTGATTAATCAGAAATAAAGTATGCTTCTTTAAGGTGTTTACTTTGGTTTTATATTTGAGTAATATCATACCTAAAAATAAATTTTAGTATGACATCATTTTATATTTTAGACCACATAATGATTAATTGCATTTATTTTTATCATAAATGCATTAAATGTAGTTGTTATGGTAATAAATTAGTTAACTTATTATCATAAATGCATCAGTTATAATAAATTAAATGATGTAGCTTGTTTGTATTTAGAATAAGAAAAGGTATACAGTTTATTATTTGATGCATTTAGGTTTGATGATTACAAATATTTTGAATGTATAACCCATGCCTATTAAAAATATGTTTCACTTTTATCTCTTGGATCGAGCAGTAGTTAACCGAGATATGGACATTTTGAAAGCAATATTTATTGCAAATATTCTGCATTTGTATATTTTAATTAATGTCATTTTTTTTATTTATGAAAATAATATTTTAGTATATGTTTTTGCTTTGTGTGCATGTGTTAGAATTTAACATTAATTTTATGGCAAATATGGAAATGAATGGATTAAGGTAGTATACAAATAATAAATTAAAGGTAAAGTGACACATTAGCATTCTATATAGCTACATTATGGTTTAGATATACATCATAGCTACTACATTCATTCATGTTATTAGTACGACATTTACCATGTCATTTATGTACAATTATATATGTTATTTAATTCTGGCGTTCATCTGTGACAATTGTTATGTGATTTATTTATGATGTCTTATAATATATTTATTTAAGGAATGTCATAGATATAACTACATACTTAAAGAAAACGATTATAATAGCTATGATTAAAACATGTTGTGCCACGGTTATAATTTTGAGTTTTTCAAGTGTCATATAGACCTAAAGTATTTCGAGAATTTTTTAGCACTTAAAATATATTGTACATACATTAAGAAATAAATTCAAATATATTTTGGTATCTCTATTCGAACCAATTGTAACTATCTTACATTTCAAGTGAGCTAATTGGAATAATATGTCACCAAAGTGATCTCTCTTATTTTAGTTATACATGAAAAATTTGGTATTTGTGTGTATTTATTTATGCTGTTGTTAGCTGGCCTAAAGAAAGGTTAATATTTTGCCGAATTATTTACCACGTGTGATGATAAATATGTGATAATTATAATGATTTATAAAAGAATAATTAATCAACCCAAAGGAAGATTGTTATTTGATTTTAATTTATTATCGATGTTTATCATTATAATAAGAGTACCACTTATAGTTAATATTACTGTCTAAAGATTTTGTATTAATATTGTATTAGGTATCTTAAGAAAAGACTTACGAGTTATTTGAATTCGCTATGACTGATTTTTGGGCATAAGCATATACGGTCTATCTTTATTTTTGTTTTTATTTTTCAACTAACTTTGCTAAAGTATCTGCCAGTTTTAACAATATTCTTGTATTGTTTGTGATTAACCCTAAGGATTCGTAAGAGAACATGTTGTTTGTTCTTGACTGCATGGATCTCGCTCTTTCATTTAGGGGGATCACATCCATCCTTATTATGGTTGAATGCACTTTTAATGTTATGAAAAACATTGAGAGGTGGGATAATCTAAATTGTAAGAGTCAAATGATCATAAGGTAGAATATTCAAAATTAAAGGGTGTGATATTTGTAGGGATAATTAATCTTAAAGAGTTCTTTATGAATTGAAAAGCATTTTTCTAAAAATAATAAGGGAGAACAAGCACACTTTATACTACATTATTCCATAAAGTCGAAGTAAGGAAACATAAATAAGTACTATATGGAAAAATATTGCTTCAAAAATTAAAGGTACTCAAGTAGTTTTTTTGGATACTTTCTTTATTCATGGTATGGCTAATTTAAGATTACTATTTACAAAAATTAAGAATAAAATGACCATTAACTAGCTCACTTCGCATTGTGTGTAAGAAGAAGAATGATTGAAGCATGATAATATATCACACGTCCATTTAACCTACATTATAAATAAATGTATAACCAAAGATAAAGATGTCGCTAAGGATTTAGAAGAAAGGAAATAAAATACAGATATATTTGTTGTTGTATCTTTCATAAAATACTTGGACATATAAAGTGAATTTTTACTTGATATCACATATGTTATATTTAAAGGGATATGCATATTGTTTGGATTTGTTTGATAATTTTGTTATACTGTCACCAGACAAATTTTGGTTTCTAATTTTAATATCAATTTTTTTGTTTATTATTGTTCCTTCAGAAACAATAAGATTAATCTATCAATAAATTAATGCATTATTGGAATTGAATATCTTGAAATTCATGATAAATACCTTTTTTAATGAAGTATCGAATTTTGATTTATTGCTTAATATGATTATTTGTTTCCATATTACTTAATAATTCTAGATTAAGGCACTAAAGATATCATATACTTTATTGATATTCTAAGCGACTTAAAAACCCACACTAAGGAAAAAATTTAAGATGGAAAATGCACAATTATTTGAGGATGTTGAGTTTTGAAAGAAGAAATAAAGTATGGATCATTGTCTTTAAAGAGAATCATTATCATTGATTCAACTACAATTACTTTGGATAGTGTAAAGGATTTGTTTTCTTTCATTAACAAGAAGTAAATAAAGAATCATAATAAGACAGTGTTAAACAAAATTTTCTCCAAGTTAAGATTGATGTTTGGAGAACTCAACAGCTTCAAGGTGCAACGCCACTAAGGAAATCCTTTTAAAGAGGAAGAAATACTATTCTGGACGTATATGTAGTATTTCTTTATAAAGATAAATAAAAGATTGGTGAAGACGTTTCTGTTGGACTATATCAATCACTATAAGATATTAATTTGAAATGTGGATTTAAGGTATAAATATGTAATGTAAATTTATGAAAGGATAATAAAGTTTGAGATGTTTCTTTACCTTAAATTAAAAAGATTGTCGGTTATGAATAGCTATTCAAAACCAAAAGGGATTAAGCGGGTGATGTGGAAAGGTACAAGGCTCTTTATAGTAGGACTATACTCAAAAGGAAAATGATATTTTCTTTTTAAAGGGACTTTCTCTTTAGTTTTACTAAAAGACTCTTTAGAATTATTTTATAACTTGATGCAGATTATAATTTTGAGCAATACTGAAAGGATATTAAAGTCGTGTTTCTCAATGGAGACATTTATGAAACAAATTAAGAAACCCACTTATGGATTACTTTGTTTTATAAGGGATTCAAATATGCCATTGTTATTCATGGGGTGATATTTGGATTATCATAAAAGAGCTAGGCAGGTAAGTGCTTAAAAAGGTTTGTTATGCAAACTACGAATAAACTGATTCTCTTTTGCCAAATGAGAAAAATGTCATCTTATATAGTGACATAAGAACGTCCACGAAGCTAAAGAAATGCAAAATATTCCTTTTGCATTTGCGGTGTGGAGTCTAATGCATGCTAAGGCATATAAACGTATGGATATTACGTATATTATTTGGCAGATATCTTACTGACATTAAAAGTTGACCACCAGTTAGTAACCAAAATAGTTACGGGATATCTTTAAGGAAAAAATGATATATATTCATAGACAAAAGATCGGATTGGTTGGAGATCATAAAACATTACGATCTGAATATTTTGGATGCCAAGAGTACAAAAGATCCACTCTAGGCAATAGTAATATTTTTTTTAAGTGGAGCAATATTTAGAAGTTGTCAAATAGACATTTATAGCCTTTCGACTATAGAACTAATTTTATTTTACTGTTATAAGGCATCTAATGATGGACAATAATTACATAATTTTGTCATAAAATTGTAGACTACTGAAAAGAGAATTGAAAGACCATTAAAGTAATATTATGACAATAAACAATGGCACTTTCAATAAGGGGGGAGTGCCAAATAGATTGTAATTCATAGAGCATATTACAACAAACTCCATTATGGCGGATCCACTTATAAAAGGATTAGCACCCAAGGTCTTTCATGAGCATATTGCTCATTTGGTGTAACTTTTACGTAAGGATATTTTAGTTCAAGGGGAGTTTGTATTGAACTTTTTTGATCGCACTAAAGTTTTACCAGTTGGAAATAAACATGTATAAATTAATTTTCATGCTACAAATCCATGATTGGTTTACGTCATTTGATTTTATTGCTGTATGTGATCATTGATGAGTTTAGTTACACTAAAGGTGACAAAATCCGATTTGATTCTTTGTCGGCATAGTTAATGGACGATATTATTTTAGAAACACCGCATGTTATAAATAGCAAATTTTAGAGCATATAATACACATTTAAAAGGATAATGCATATGTGATCCAGATGGAGATTGTTGGAATATTTCAATAATTTGGCCATATATGTAAAATAAAATGTGTTGTGCTATTTTGGTATAAAGCCTAATTAAAGCGACCAAACTTCGAATTAAAGCTAAGAGGCTTAAAGATATAATTGTCATATATTAATGTGTAGATACCGCGGCAAATCTAATTTGTCGAAGGACCAAATTAGAAAATGCCAATATTATAAATAAGGGGTTATGGTCCCCAAATTATATAAGCTTTGTTTGTCCTCCTAATCTCTTCTATGGAAATAATTCAAATCTTGGGTTTGTGTCAATTTGAAAGATCAAACAAAACACAAACCAATTCTTTTTCTCTTTCAGTCGGTAACTATGGATTCATGTACGACTTCCACTAATTTATTCACCTTTCTCGATTTCTTCTCAATCAAATCAATGTGGGTCACATATTTTGATCTAGACTTTCATGATTAATCAATCCTAAAGTATATTGAAATCATAATAATATATAAACCCATTTTGAATAATATTTATCTATACCCACAGGACCATAGGTTCGCCTTGCTCTATTCCAATTTCTAATACTATTTAATGTTAACATATCTTTGCATTTACCATGTACAATTCTAAACTCATCAAAGCATCACATTGAACCACGTAAGACAAGCATTAAAATTCAAACATGCATGAATGGTTCTAGGAAAGGAAATTAGAAGTGAGAATGAATAAAGATATACAGAGAATTGATGAGAATGAAGTAGAATGCACGATTCTATTTCAAATCAGTTAAATAAAACATAGAAAAACCATCCACCAATGACTACTGAAAATTAAGGTACACGGGAATAAGAAAACTAAAGAAGGGTCCGCTTCAGGTTTGAAGTACTAAGTAGCCTGAAGAGATTCCGTGCAATGTCACCTAGATAGTACCAGGAGGAGTCCGCCTTGGGATAGGTAGTAAATGATGGCGGCTTGCCTAAAATGAGGTATAAAATGGTTGTAGTCTGTCCAGTTTCCAAGGTATTAAGTGGCTTCGGTGTTATCTCTTACATTGTTAGGACATTATTGACGATAGATATGGGTTATTAGGTTGAAAGAGTAATGGTTATGGAATTTGACCGGGAAAGCCTCAGGGCTTGTAGTTTGAAGACTTACAATATAGTTAGGATAAGCAAGACATATTTTTATTTAAATTATACTCCACAAGCACTATTATAGAAAGGCTTAAGATTTTTATTTATCAAACATTGTTGTTCCGACTCCCTCCTTATTACAACATAGGTTAGAGATGATAATGCAGATTTTCGGAGATGGTGGCATAGACGTAGACTTATAGCAGTTATTTAGCTATTAATGTTATTTTTATATTTCTGATGTACCCATTGAGACATGATGTATTTTGAGATATATTACTATGGATATTTAGCATTATCATGTAGAATTATGTTGCTTGTTTCTGGTATTTGAATTTTTAAATAAATACATATTGTTTTGATATTATATTTTATTCTTCCACTGCGTGATTATGAACATATAGATAGATAGCTCTGTATATTATATCTATAAATAAATTTTACCAACCAACAACCAACTTTGGAACGAGTCTATGGTTCGATGGGTCTTTTTGGATCGAAATTAGACTCATTTCGAGGCAGGTTGAAAAAAAAGAAAAATTCTTTTTGAAAGGGGATAAATGGAAATGGAACTTGATTAAAATGATGTAAAAGCCATTTAGGTAGGAGAAATATAAATAGAGGCAATGTTGGGAAATTTAGATAGTAATAACATTAAGAATTTATATAAAATAAGGTTAGCAATCTAGCTAGAGATGATATAGGAGAGAAGGGATAGGATAGGAAAATGATAGGACACGAGTTTACCTTATCAACACCATTTTCCATTGTTTAGAGTTATAGAAGATGTTTTTAAAAAAAAATGTTAATTGGCATGATAATTGAGTTTTTGAATCTATTGAAATAAAAGTCCAACTTTTAAAGGAATAAATCTTTGATGTAAAAAGTTTTTGAAAGAGGGGAATTATTTTGCTCCTTTTTGAAATTAAGCAATTTTTGAAATTTTAATTTAATAATAATTTGGTCTAGTAATTGAGTTTTAAATGTTTTAAGTTAAAAACATACTTTTAAAAGAAATAAATCTTTGTTATAGAAAGTCTTTACAAAGGTAAAGTTGGTTAGTAAAAGGATAATTTTTCATGGCTCCTTTTTAGGACTAAGCGTTTTTTTGAAATTGACAAAAAGGGTTTCTAAGTTTATATTTTCAAAGATAAAGTTTTGGATTAGGTACTTTATAATTGTGAAATTTTAGTTTTAAGAATGTTGAGCGCTAAACCAAACTTTTTTTATGGAGTATATATGAATCAATACCTAGGTAAGACAGAGTAAAGTTTCAAGATATGAATAAAATAGGAATAGTATGTGCAAGTTGATTTGGAAATTTGAAATCAGCCCCAAATATTTATTTATAGAATAATAGTAAAGTTGTAAAGATATTCCATATCTATAATTAGGTTGTAAATTAAGTTGTCATGGTTGACTTGGAATATGAATTTTTATATTTTGATTTATCTGGTGCAAGTTCCGTGTGATTTCCAAAAATTATCCAATTCCAAATTATGTATAAAAGCGTTCCATTTGAATTAACAAGGATATACCAAAAAAAGAAAGTGATTTGTATAATACGGATATTCTTTTCCATAATTTACACTGTCTATTTTAATAAAAGAGAAAAAATTCTTTGTAATTTCAAATGAAGCAAAGATCTCACTTTTGGTTAATTCATAGCAAATTATAATGGCAATCCTTTTGGAAGGATGACTCTGATAAATTAATATATGAAAATGAATATTCTAGTTTAGAAATAGTAATTAGAAAAAAGATACACACACGTATAACCGCACTTACGTACAAAAATAAAAATATATAAATAGCATAATTTACAATAGTATTTAATTAGTTATTAATAGCGTAACAATTATAAGTCTAGGATTTATGGACATTAATTACATATTTGATAGGCAATAAATTTGTAATTAATGGATAATTAAAAGGAACTAAATGATACTGATTAAGGAATTTCATATGGTATTTATGGAGGAATTGAGTAAGCATAATAGGGGGATTTTGAAACTGGTGAATAGGTTAAAGGGTTAAATGAAGATTGATTAGAGATCGTCCAATTTTGACATTAATGACCAATTATTACGGATGATAGACATTTATAAGAAACCGAGAAGGAGAATTAAGGAAGGTGGGTGACGGTGGAATGACATTCTAAGATTATCCATCTTAATTTAGTAAGGAGTACTTGGACCCCAATTTCTTTAACACCAGTTGATGATAAATGACAGCTTCCAACATTTTTTTAGATATATTAGGATTGTTATCGCTAGTTGTCTCCCTTAGTTTATTGGAAAAGCATATGATATGGTATAAGATATGTTCTTGTTTTACCACTGTGCTGATTTCATGAATGGGATTAGTATGATAAACATATTGGAATAACACAAATAAGGAAATTTCATAAGGATGCTTAATTAGTGATAAACTATAGGCAAGACTGGAAGTTAATGAGGATATTAGGTTAGTAGCTAGATATAAAGAATGCTTCAATCCTGAAACTATGGGATTTTGGAGAAAATAAATTTTAGCTTGCGGAATGTCACCATTCAAGGATAACCATTCACCCCAGAGGATATAAGACGTATAAAGATATGAAGTAAATTTCCTATTGGTCAGGGATGAAGAAGAGGGTTGCTGAATTTATTTCTAAGTGTTTGATGTGCCAAAAGATAAGGATGGATCAAGGGAAAGCCTGAAGAATTGTTATTACCATTGGAAGTTCTAACTTAGAAATACGAGCATATATTGATGGACTTTATAGATAGGTTGCCTAAGAGCCAAAGAGGCAATGAAGCAATTTAGGTCATAGTGGGTAGACTCACTAAAAGGGTCCATTTTTTCCCGTTAGGAGCAATACGACCACAACATTGCCAGCACATAATTATATCGAGAGGTGGTTCGATTTCATGGAATTTCGATTATCATTGTTAGTGATAGAGACCCCTTATTTATTAGTGAATTTTGGAGGATTTTTGCAGTTAGCTTTGGAACTTCATTAAATCTTAGCACCGCTTACCACCTAAAGGTCGACGGTCAAATTGGAAGGGTGAATAGAATCTTGGAAGACTTGTTAAGAGCTTGCATCATGCACTTTGGAGGACATTGGAAGCAGAACTTACCTTTAGTCAAATTCGTATATAATAAAAGTCACAAAGCAACGATTAATATGACACCCTTTGAAGCGCTCTATGGGAGGCTATGCAAATTGCCCAATTATTGGTGGGAAACAACCGAAAAAATTCTACTCGGACTAGATTTAATTTGTGAGACTTAAAAAAGATAGAACCGATTAGGCAACGAATGAAGGCCACACAAGATCGCCAGAAGTCTTATACGTATAAGCAAAGAATGGAGTTGGAGTTTGATATAGGGCACATGGTATTTGTTCAAGTTTCCCCTTCTAGGAAGATTATGAGATTTGGAAAGTCGAGCAAGTTGGCATCAAGATTTGTTGGGTCTTTCCCTAGAAAGTATAGAAAGACTTGCTTATCATGTGAATGTACTAGATAAATTAGCAAGAGTCTATGATGTTTTTTCACGTTTCGCATTTGAGGAAATGCTTTCATAGCACAACCATAGTGGTAGAGCCTGATCAATTGGGGACACTGAGATAGAGCTAATAGCATCCCGTGCTACCGCACGCTCTGAAGACGGATTTAATTTCTCCTAGGCGTGCGTGTATGTGTGCGTGCATGCGTGTGTATTAGCATAAATAACTTATAATTGTAACATAATAATTACATAGTTAATAGGTTATTAATTATCATTAAATCTCCCTTAGGAAGAAGTTAAATTGTGAAGGAAAAATAAGAGTTATCTTATAGGGCCTTGATATGGAATGTGGTGAGATGTGTGTTAATATATTAAGAGAGTGTTATAGATTATGATTATGTTATAGGGATGTGAGGTCAGTTAAAAGTACAGAGAAGTATGCCCAGCTAATCTGGCTACCAGTAATATGACTTTGGAGCAGATGTGAGACATCGCCTATAATAAGTACCCATGGAGGATGAGAGGTTAGTCCTAAAATATATAAGGTAAATTTGTCGAGCTAATCTGACTATCAGTACCTACAAATAGTTCGACTAATGTGAGACGTCACAGTTTTTATTATAGTTCATAATACGAAGAACCTGCTTTGGGGTTGAAGATATTAAGTGGCTGATTTAGGACCAGCCTCTTCTCTATGTATGCAGTATTAATTGGTCAGGGTTAGCGGTTAAGCATGTTAGAGGATATCTTAGGAAGGATCCGCTTCAAGTTTGAAGTATATGGTGGTCTTAAGAGATTTCCTACAATGTTAGCTTGATAGTACCAGGAGGAGTCCGACTTAGAATATGTAGTAAATAACAGGGACCTGCTTAAAATGAGGTATTAAATGGTCAGAGTCTGCTTAGTTCCTACTAAAAAGGTATTAAGTGGTTTGAGTGTTATCTCTTACATTGTTAGGACATTATTAATGATAGATATGGGTATTGGTTGAAAGAGTAATGGTTATGGAATTGGACTGGGAAAGGCTTAGGGTTTATTATTGGAAGTCTTACAGTATAGTTAGGATACATAAGTCATATTCTTATTTAAATTATACCGCTCAAGTACTATTATAAAATGGCTCGAGATTTTTATTCATCAGGCATTGTTGTTTTGACTCCCACCTCATTACAACATATGTTAGAGATGATGATACTGAATTTTGGAGTTGGTGGCGGGGACGTCGACTTATGGCAGTTATTTAGCTATTTATGTTATTTTTATATTTCTAATGTGCCCATTGAGACATGACGTATATTGAGATATTGTACCTTGAATATTTGGCATTGTTTTGTGGGATTATGTTGTTTGTTTTTTACATTTGAATTTTTAAATAAATGGGTATTATTTTGATATTATATTTTATCCTTCCTGGCATGAGGTTTTGAATATGTAGATAGATAGCTCTATGTATTGTTCTTTAAATAAATTTTACCAACCAACAACCAGCTTTGGAACGAATCTAAGGTTCGATGTCTTTTTTGGATCGAAAATTAGGCCCGTTTTGAGGTAAGTTGAAAAAAAAGAAAAAAATCATTTTAAAATAGGATAAATGAAAATGTTACTTGATTAAAATGATGTACAAATAATTTATGTAGAAGAATTTAAATAGAGGCAATGTTGGAAAATTTAGATAGTAATAGCATTAGGAATTTACATAAAATAGGATTAGTAATCTAGCTAGATATACATAGGAGAAAAGGCATAGGAATATGATAGGAAAATGATACGATAGAAGTTTACTTTGTCTACTGCACTTTTCATTATTTAAAGTTATAGAAGATGTTTTTGAAAAAAGGGTAAATTGGTATGATAATTAAGTTTTTGAATGTTCTGAATTACAAATCCAATTTTTAAAGGAATAAATCTTTGATGTATAATGTTTTTGAAGGAAGGGAATTATTTTGCTCCTTTTTGGAATTAAGCAAATTTTGAATATTTGATACAATAATAATTTGATTTAATAATTGAGTTTTAAATGTTTTGAGTTAAAAGCCAGCTTTTAAAAGAAATAAATTTTTGTCGTAAAATGCCCTCAAAAAGCAAAATTGGTTCGAAAAAAGAAAAAATTTCATGGCATCTTTTTAGGACTAAGTAATTTTTGAAATTGACAAAAAGGGTTTCTATGTTTATTTTTTCAAAGATAATGGTTTTGGATTAGGTACTTTATAACCGTGAAATTTTAACTTTAAGAACGGTGATGACTAAACCAATTTTTTTTTATAGAGTAGATAGAGATCACTATCTTGGTAAGATAGGGTAGAGGTTTTAAGATATGAATAAAATTGGAATAATGTGTACAAACTGATCTGAAAATTTAAAATCGGTCCCAAATATTTATTTGTGAAATGATGGTAAAGTTGTAAAGATATTCCAAATCTATAATTGGGTTGTAAACTAGGTTGTTCTAGTTGACTTAGAATGCGATTTTCTATATTTTGATTCATTTGGAGTTGGTTCCCTGCATTTCATAAATTATCCAATTCCAGAATATGTATAAAAGCATGTCCTTTAAATTAACAAGGGATATACCAAAATGGGAAAGAGATGTGTAAGATATGGATATCCTTTTCCGTAGTTTACACTGTCTATTTCAATAAAAGAAAAAAAAATTCCCGTAATTTCAAACGAAACAAAGATCTCACTTTCGATTAATTCATGGAAAATTATAATGGTAATCCCTTTTGGAAGATAGCTCTGATAAATTAAACTATGGAAATGAGTGTTCTAGTTTAGAAATTAGTAATTAGAAATAAGATATATACACACTGGTATAACCACGCTTAAGGTACAAAAATAAAAATATATAAATAGCATAATTTACAACGGTATTTGTATTAGATAATAACAGCATAGTAATTATAACACTAGGATCTATGAACATTAATTACAGATTTAATTGGGAATAAATTTGTAATTAATAGAGAATTAAAAAGAACTAAATGAGATTGATTAAGAAATTTAATACGATATTTATGGAAGAATTGAATACGGATAATAGGTGGATTTTGAAATAGTTAAATATATTAAATGAGTTGATTGAGGATTGATTAGAGAATGTCTAATTTTCACATTAATGGCCAATTATTACGGATGATGGACATTTATTAGAAACCGAGAAGGAGAATTAAGGAAGGAGGGTGATGGTGGAATAAACATTCTAGGAATGTCTATCTATATTTAGTAAGAAGTAGAAGGACCCCAACATCATTAACACTAGTTGATGATAAATGGAAGCTTCTAGCAAAATTTTCTTTTAGGGTTTTTGGGATTGTTATAACTAGTTGTCTCACTTATGTTATTGGAAAAGCATATGATATGGTATAAGATATGTTCCTATTTTATCACCATGGCGATTTTATGTAATAGTTTAGTACACTAAATAAATATATACATATTGAGAAATAGAATAAATAAGGAAATTTCATAAGGACACTCAACTAGCAATAAACTATAGGTAAGGTTGGAAGTTAATTAGGAAATTAGGTTAGTAAATAGGAATAAAGAATGCTTCCATCCCAAAACTTTAGGATTTTGAAAAAAATAAATTTTAGCTTGCGGAGTGTCACCATTCAAGAACGACCACTCACTTCGAAGGAGATAAGACGTCAAGGGATATAAAGAGAATTTCCTACCGGTCAAGGACATAGAAGAGGGTTGTTGAATTGTTTCTAAGTGTTTAATGTGCCAAATGATAAGGGTAGCACAAGGAAAAACCCAAAGGATTGTTATTATCGTTGGAGGTTCCGACTTGAAAATAAGAGCACATATCAATGGACTTTATAGATGAGTTGCCTAAGAGCCAAAGAGGCAATGAAGAAATTTTGGCCATAGTGGATATATTCAACGAAAGCGCCCAATTTACTCCCGATAGGAGCAATAAGACGCAGCATCGTCGGCATAGAATAATATCAAGAAGTTAGTTCGACTTCATGGAATTTTGGTTAGCACATTAGTGATAAGGGCACCTTATTTATTAGCGAATTTTGGAGTTTGTAGTTAGTTTTAGTAACTTCATAAATATTAGCACTGCTTACCACTAACAGGCCGATGGTCAAACTGGAAGGGTGAATAGAATATTGGAACTGGTTTGGAGCTTGTATCATGGACTTCGGAGGACATTAGGAGCATCACTTACTTTCAGTCAAATTCGTGCATAATAATAGTCAACATGCGATGATTGGTACGACACCCTTTGAAGCGCTCTATGGAAGGCCATGCAAATGCCCAATTGTTGCTGGGAAACCACTAACAAAATTTTACATGGACCGGATTTAATTCACGAGACTTCAAAAAATATAAAATTGATTAGGTAGTGAATGAAGACCGTCCAAGATCGCTAGAAATCCTACGTGGACAAGCGAATAAAGGAGATGGAGTTTAATGTAGGGGACATGGTGCCTGTTAAAGTTTCCTCACTTAGGAAGGTCGTGAGATTTGAAAAGTTTGAAAAGTTGGCACCAAGATTTGTGGGCCTTTCCCAATTGTAGAAAGGATAAGAAGACTTGCTTATCGTGTGGAGCTACCAGGTAAACCGATTGGAATCCATGACGTTTTTCACATTTCGCGCTTGAGGAAATGCCTTTATAACATAGTGGTTGCTGTAGAGCCTGATCAATTGATGGGCATAGAGACGGAGCCAATAGCTTCCCGTGCCACCGCACGCATTATGGAGCACGGAACTAGGAAGCTCCGCAATAAAGTAACTAGGTTGGCTCGTGTGCAATGCAGAGAAATCTGGCCAAAAGCATGAGGGTCTTTCATCTTAAGCTTTTTTCTAGGGAACTTTTCTTTCAAAATCAAGTTTTTGTTGCATCGTGGTTGATAAATTGGATGGTAGGATATGATTTTTACACTTTTCACTATCACTATCACTTTTGCACTCATATAGAAAACTTTTTCATGTTTAGGATATTGCATACATGCCTATATGTCGCGACACTTGCATTCACACCGGGATTGAGTTCACCTATAGTATATTTACATACATAATCACATTACGCTTCTTGATTGAGTAGATGGTTGTGTAAATAACATAATTGTGTACCATGGACGCTTAGTGCATGTTATCTTGTCCGTTCATTAGGGATTTTTGGTACGAAATACTTTTTTAGGGGTGGGAGGAACGTAACACCCCATCAAAATTGATAATAAATTAACTAATATGAAAAAAATTAATTGATAAATTAATAATAAGGCTAAATATGGAAATTTTGTCAAAGTCAGATTTTGACCACAGAAGTTATGCCATTGCATTCTTGGTGAATTTCTAATCAATTTCCATATATAATGTTTTGAAAACGGAGCTCAAAAGAAAAGGTTATGGATGTTTGAAGTTTTCAGGTTCAAATAATTTAAATAAATTCAAATTCAAAATAAATAATAAATGCTAAAGTTTGAAATTCAAAAATTAGCGGTAGTTAGACTTGGGGGTTAAATATAAGAAGCAATTAAGGAATTAAATAAATTTATCGACAATAAAATAATCTTCCCAAAATAAGTGTGCTGGTCAACCATCTTCCCTGGGTCGGTCAACCGCTAGTGGTCAACTTCTTGGGGAAGAGCGATCGACCAGTAAACGTAAGTGGTAGCTAGGGTTTTTGCATTTTGAATGGTCCAGATTTTATTATCTTAAACCGACATAAGCCTGACGGTTCTGGTACTTTCTAACCACTATAAATAAGAGTTCAGCCCTCTCACTTTTATTCACAAATTATTTTGGGAATCAAGCGAAGCTCTGTTAGTCTCTCTCCTCAAAGATTCAGAAAATACTTTAGGGTTTTAGGTAAAAACATTAGTCGTTTATTATTCAATTTCTTATTATATTCTCTTCCAATCCATAAATTTTTGAATCTAATTCGTGTACAATTTCTTATTGTGTATTTCTAAAAGAAGAGATATGTAAGAGATTGGTGTAGGCATAAACAAATCCAAAAAGAAAGAGGCAAGGACTTTTTTCTTATTTTAGTAATTGTATAGTACCTGGATTTGATATATGCCTTTGGAGAATTTTGTTTATGAAAACATCACACTAAAGATCCAAAATTTCTCTAAAGCGAAATGTCAATTCTTAAGTGAGAATCTCAATTATTCTATATTCAAATAATGGAATAGTGTGGATATTGCAATTTTATTATATTCCACTTCTTATTTTTTTTCTTTGAATCCGATTAAGGGTTTTGAAAAGAATAAATTAGGAAATGGTACGTAAGATATGAATTTTTTTATTCGTAGTTTGCACTTAGAAATTCCCTTTTTCAATTTTATATAAAAGAAGTTGAATGGAACATAAAAGTATTTAAATCATAAATTTCTATTGATGTTGATTCTACTATTTTATTATAAAATAAGTTTGGTATGGATTCTATTTTGTACATGTCTATTGATTGAATTATGGATATTGGATATGTGGTATATTTGTTGATAAGGAATTGGACTTGTATAAATTTTAAAGTTTAGACATTTAAACGTGGGTGCAATCTTCGCATGCTTTGAAATATTTTAGACGTGCATGTGTGTGTGTGTGTATTAGCGTAAATAACGTATAATAATAATGTATTAATTATGTTGTTATTAGGTTATTAATTCTCATTAAATCCCTTAGGAAAAAAGTTAAATTTTAAATGCGAAATAAGGGTTTTCATATAAGGCCTTGGCATGGAACGTGGTGAGATGTGTTTTAATATGTTAAGAGAGCGTTATAGATTATGACTAACTTATAGGGATGCGAAGTCAGTCAAAAATACACATAAGTTTGCACGGATAATTTGGCTACCACCGGTATGACTTTAAAGCTAATGTGAGACATCTCCTATAATAAGTACCCACGGAGGACATGAGGTTAGCCCCAAATTTTGTAGAGAAAACTTGCCTAGCTAATCTAGCTATCAGTACTTACGAATAATCGGACTAATGTGAGACGTTAGTTTAAGTTATGGATCATAATAAGAAGGACCTGCTTCAGGGTTGGTTGAATTAAATGGTTGATTGAGGGACCACCTCTTCTATATGTAGAAAGTATTAAATGGTCGGGGTTAGCGATTACGCATGGTAGAGGATATCTCGAAAAGGGTCTGCTTCAGGTTTGAAGTATAAGTGGCCTAAAGAGATTCCACAATGCCAGCTAGATAGTACCAAGAGGAGTCCGCCTTGGGATATGTAGTAAATGATGGGGATCCATCTAAAATGAGGTATTAAGTGGTCAGAGTCTGCCTAGTTTCCATTAAAAAGGTATTAAATGGCTTAGGTGTTATTTCTTACATTGTTAGGGCATTATTAACGATAGATACAAGCTATTAGGTTGAAAGAGTAACGGTTATGGAATTGGATTGGAAAAGCCTTAGCGCTTATAGTTGGAAGACTTACAATATAATTATGATACGTAAGACATATTCTTATTTAAATTACATTGCCCAAGTACTACTATAGAAAGGCTCGAGATTTTTATTCATCGGATATTGTTGTTCTGACTCCCTTCTTATTACAACAGAATAGAGATGATGATGCAGATTTTCAGTGATGGTGGAGGAGATACAGACTGTAACAACCCGCATATTTATCAATTGTATATTTAAATATTTTATTTAAATATTTATTGTTCGTTGGATTTTGGTTCGAAAAGCTACTTTTTGCAAACAGTCGAATTAGGACTCGAGACCCCTCCCATTGAGTTCAAAATGCCGTTTGCAACCCTTTTGAGTATAAACATTGATATGTTTGGAGCTAGCTAAAAATTTGACCTTTTTCACTTTGGGTTTGGGTTTGGGTTCAGCCCACTAGTCAACTTAATACCCAAATCTGAACCACTTCTCCCCATTCACTCTCACTTCCTCCTCTTTTCAGTTCTAAAGCAAAAATGGTGGAAGAGAATGGGAAATAGAAATCCAAAACCCTAGTTCATTTGCAAAATCCAAGATCTAGCTCCAAATTCTAAGAGAACCCATTGGTAAGCATCCTCTTCATCTTCTCCAACTCTTTCTCCATTCCATTTCAGAAATTCCTAAACCTAACATAGGAAATATTTTACTTGTAAGCTTAGATTGAAGCTTCTTGAGTTGTTATTAAAGAGGAATTGATCTTAGCTTGTTTTAAAAGCTTCTCCTTCATTGATTTGGGTTCAAAGGTGAGATTTTTTATCTCACATCTATGACTGTAATTATCTTTGGTTGTTGGGTATGAATTCCTAACACTTCTTCATGTGCATTTGCTCTTGATTTGGATTGGTTTTGTGAATATTCCAATTTTTGGGTTTTTAAGTCAAATTTGTGTGAAAATCCTTTTATGGATGTTTGATCATGCTTTGGATGATGCATCGAGGAGCATATAGGGCCGGATTTCCGATTGGCATAAACCCTTAGAGCCAATGTTCGTCCGGTTGCATTTTGGAAGAGTTTGCTCTTCATTTGGATAGGCTGGAAAACAGCCCAGGCAAGATTCAGTCGACTGAAAAGTCTGTTCAGTCGACTGAACCTGGAACCCGAAAGTTTCCAAGCATGATTCAGTCGACTGAATCCTCTGTTCAGTCGACTGAACCTGGAAACAGAAAGTTTCCTGAACCTGGAAAATTTCCAGGTACAGGGTCAGTCGACTGAAAACTCTATTCAGTCGATTGAACCTGCTGTTTCAGTCCAGTTTGCCTTTTTGGATTGAATTTCCAATTTAAATCGATTCGAGACGATCCTATTTGTTGTTATCATTTATTATCGAGGTCGCTCGATCCTATCCTCCCTTAGGTCTTCACTAGGTCGTACCGTTTTGGACGGGGCGCTGCCCCCTGGACCCCCGCGACCTGACCGGGCAGGTCGAACCCCGTAGCGGGGGTGTTGCCCCCGCACCCCCACCTTGGGGGGTTGCCACCCCCCTGGACCCCCCCTCCGTAGGGGATCTTATCTGAAAAACATTCAACAGAACTTGCTTTGTTGAGATGCTGAGTTGACCATTCTTCGAGACAAACTATCTTGGGCTTCTCGGTCGATTTTATGGATTTTTGAATATCTATTTCGATGGATTCTTTATCGGTTTCTTTGGATTTTATTCACGTCTTCGAATGTGAATTTTTATGATTGATTGTTTCTATAATCACTTCCATGACTTGTTACTTTAAAATATAAAGGTTTTCTATACTAGTAGTAAATATCAAAACTCTTTCTTCAAATGATTTCAACACTATTTTATAACAAAGCTCGTTTTCTCAAACCGATTTCCAATCTATTAGTATATACAATCATTTACCTCACTCGTATGAGAAATCTAATTAAACGACTTAGTAAAACAAGTGGTATGAAACGCTTGCGTTTACTTCGTCGGTTAATTCTTGGACTTGTTCGATTGAATCTCTTGTGACAATTTTCTAGTGGAGATCTACAATTTGTTCGTAAATATTTAAGTTAAGCTAGTGGTTATGGGACATGAAGCTAAGCTCGTATATTTATTAGCTTACTGTAATTGACACTTCTTGATGATCGATGATGATCATTTTATGGTTTAGACTAGCATTGT
The DNA here is from genome assembly GCA_030765085.1 of Allium cepa. Classification (NCBI taxonomy): domain Eukaryota; kingdom Viridiplantae; phylum Streptophyta; class Magnoliopsida; order Asparagales; family Amaryllidaceae; genus Allium; species Allium cepa. Next base: position 946,723,270 of record CM060934.1, on the reverse strand, counting down.
GCGATGTCTCTTTGTCCACGTGAAGGACTGTACCTCATTTTTATTGAGCTTTGGCTCACCAGGAGGAGCTTCAGCTCAAAGTCCGCAATGGGGGACTATACCCTGTCATGAGGAGCTTCGGCTCACCAGGAGGAGCTTCGGCTCAAAGTCCACAATGGGGGACTATACCCTGTCAGGAGGAGCTTCGGATCACCAGGAGGAGCTTCGGCTCACCAGGAGGAGCTTCGGCTCACCAGGAGGAGCTTCGGCTCAAAGTCCGCAATAGGGGACTATACCCTGTCAGGAGGAGCTCCGGCTCATTTTTATGGATTGGTCATCCTTTTCTTGTGATTTCTAGATCTCTAATTATTGATTTCTGGAATTTATGTTTCACCAACTTTTACAATTGACATTGATATGTATGTCATTTTTTGTGGCTTGGTGAATTAAATAAAGAATATGACATTCTTTTTATGCTATGAGATTCGTGAGATATTTGTATGATTTTCCTTTGTTGATTTTCTAATGTATACTTGTCGAGGTATGACATTTTTGGTTATCCTACGTTTTTATTGCATCTCTTCTTATAAATCATTTTATCTGATAATTATAGCTAGACTGATCCGTTTATTATTTTCTTCTTAAATAATACTCGGGTCAGACTGAGATATTGCAGGTGCTTCCTCATGACTTCCTATCTGGAACCCTTCTGACTTTTGCTTAACTACTTTAGTCTAGTAGTTTTTGTTGTATACATTTGACATGTAGACTCCTTGATGTATACATATTCTTTTGTCTAGCACTTGTAGCTATTCTTTTGTGTTATTGTGGATCTTGTTTGACCATTACTCTGATATACACTTTCATGTGTTATATATTCATATCTTTTTCCGCCTTTGTGATATGGATGTCTGTGACTGATTTGTGTTATGTTTATTTCTATATTTGTTTCTGAAGATTATTATAGCCACTGTGTAGTAGCTTTGAGTTTGTATCGGTGTGTCGGATTTCCTCTCGAAATCAAATGCATGTTATACTATCCGACATAGCGGTGCTCGCACAAAGCAATTGCACGGATGGTCGCTCCTCAACAGCCTTATTCTCCGTGCTAGTTGACGGCATTACACCGTAGTGTCCTTGGCTAGCGTGGGTATAGAGATGGGGTGTCACACAGACTTGTGACAATTATTTAGCTATATATGTTATTTTTGTATTTTTGATGTACCCATTGAGACATGAATATTTTGAGATATTGTACCATGAATATTTGGCGTTGTTATATGGGATTATGTTGTTTGTTTTTTACATTTGAATTTTTAAATAAATGGGTACTGTTTTGATATTATATTTTATCCTTTCGCTGTGAGATTCTAAATGTGTAGATAGACGGTTCAATGTATTGTTCTTTAAATAAAATTTACAAACCAGCTGCCAGCTTTGGAATGGGTCTAAAGTTCGATGAGACTTTTCTAGATCGAAAATTAGGTTCGTTTCAAGACGGTTGTTACACTCATCACCAATTGGACTTTCATTTCCATCATAAAAAAGTTATAACACTCTTTAATATATGTATTTAAAGAAATAAACAGCAGGAATTATCATGTACAAATGTTCCTTGATCTACAAGAAAAGGTACAATGCATTTCCTTTTCCATGCTTAGTTTGTGTCACCATCTATTGGGTACATTACACAATGTGAAAGAGAGGATGTGTCGCCACGGTACCTTCCTTTAAGAAGTAGTAGAATGGTGAAAATTTCCAAAGTGTTCGATCTTATATAAACAAAATCATCCATATAATATAAAAATTTCTTTGTAGATCATGAAATTGGTCATGGATGTCATCGCAAACCATGATAGGTTATTAATAGGATGCACATTGGAGAACTCAGTATCAAATTTATTTTCAAGTTTGAACATTATTTGAAACTTGTCTTTGAATAGATGATTTCCTTCTTTCACCGTAGAAGTCCATTGATACAAATCAAGGGCTATTGACCTTGACGAAAATGGAGTGGATGAACTAGAAAACAATCTGGAAGGACGGAGAACAGTAACTTTTATTGAATAAAATTAATGAATTATAAAAAGAGAGGGTAGTAAAATAGTTATCTTCAAAAGAGAATGAAATGTATGTAAAAGACACATGGTTCAAAAGATGTAATACTATTGTTTCAAAATAGGATGCTTTGCAATTTAGAAAAAATATGGAAAATTTTAAGGTTTATGAAAGTGGAAATTAACCACAAGGGCCTATTTAGCAAGTGGAATTAGTTTTTAGGATATACAACTGAAATAATTACTTTCAAGGACAAAACACAAAATAATTAGTTTCTAGGGCGTAAATGTTGGCGCGGGATTCCAACACGAGACCACTCAAATCGAAACCCCACAAGCACAGTGGAAGACGGAATCGTGTTAAGAAGTGTAAAAACAACCAATCAACGACTCAATTTCAATCTCAATCGATCCAAAAGCAATCACAATCCCAAACAAGCAATATAGAAATCAAAGCAATAACGAAAAATAAATCACACAGCGATTTATAGTGGTTCCACTAATGTTGTGTTAGTGTACATCCACTTTAAGAGAGAGCTTTTATTAATATTGATGAGAAGAGTACAAGAGATAGAATACAATGATCAAATTTAAACTAGAATTGAATTTGTGGGAAGAGAATTGAAGAAAATTAGGTTTTGATAAACCCTAATTTGGTGGAAGCTAATCTCTTTCAGTTGCTTGCACACATACAGATCTGAAACCCGATGCTAGCTTATATAGAAGAATAGAAACCCTAGGCAATGTTCCAAAATTGCCCCTGCAGATACCATAAATTTTCACCCAAGTTCGTACGTGAAAAACAGACAAAAACGTTTCAGACGTCTGACCAAAAGGTCAGACGTCTGTTTTAACTCACTGGAGCGAATTCGCTTCATATCAGACGTCTGACCCATTTGGTCAGACGTCTGTGCTCTGGGAGCATTTCTGTCCAAATCAGACGTCTGACCCTTTTGGTCAGACGTCTGAAAAAAGTTTCTGCCCCAAACTTCCCCCATTTGGCCTTTTCTCTTCTAACTTTCACCTCCGAACTCCGATTTGCGAACCGTTTTCTCCGTTACGAAGCTACTTCCGACCTCTACAAATCCTCATATAGTGTCTCCAAAATTTAACACTCCACCTCGATACTATATCTACCTCCAACTCCAATGGTACCATACCATCAACGACAACCGATAGCGCCAACTATCACCTCTTCTACCTTCAACTAAACATGAATGCTTTCTAAATGAACTCCGGCAAAGCCACCGTCCATTGCACTCCACCAACGAGCTCAGGCAAAGCCTCCGCCCGCTAATGAAATGTTGAAAACATCCAAATCCTAAGCTATCTCACCAAAGACTAGCACTTACCGAGAAGATAGAACTTCAATCTTTTACCGATACTCATCCTCATCTACCACCACGCTCTTCCCTTAACCGTGCGACCCCATGGCACCTAGCACTTCTCCAAGCGAATCAAGTTCGAGCAATGCTCGAACTTTCGAACCGGCAATGCCTTAGTGAACATATCCGCCGCGTTATCCTTTGTGTGCACTTTCCAAAGATATACTTGCTTATCTTCATCCATGGCTACTAGAAATGACTCTCTCACCTCAATATGCTCAGTCCGTGAGCTAAATGCCAAATTCTCTGCCAAGTGAATAGCGCTCTGACTATCACATCAAACATCAATACTATCATGCCCGAATCCCAAGTCACACAACAATCGCTTCAAATAGAGTGCCTCCTTTGCCGCCTCCACTGCGGCTATCAACTCCGCCTCCATAGTGGATAAAGCAACTACGGTCTGCAATCTAGATCTCCAACTTATGGATGTACCCCCAAGCGTGAAGACATATCCGAAAGTTGATTTTCTTCGATCCCTATCACCAACGTAGTCCGAATAACAATAACCAACTAACTTGCAATCCATCTCCTTACTACCGCAAAAAACAAGACCATGAGATGATGTGCCTCTAATGTATCTCAATATAAGCTTCAAAGCTTCCCAATGCAATTTTTCCGGATTAGCCATGTATCGACTAACCATCCCAACGGCATTTGCAATATCGGCCCTTGTACACACCATAGCATACATTAGACTTCCAACCGCACTAGTATATGACACCTTTGCCATATATGTCTTGTCTTCCTCCAAGATAGGTGATCCTTTACTCAAAAGCTTTGTATGCAAAGGTAAAGGTGCATTTAACGCCTTGGCATTCTCCATGCTAAACTGGCAAAGCACTTTCTCAATGTACTCCTTTTGAGTTAGTTTCAACTCAAAATGCTTTCGATTCCTTACAATTTCCATGCCCAGTATCCTTCTTGCTTCTTCAAGATCCTTCATTTCGAACTCCGATTTCAAACTCAGTTTTAGATTGTTGATTTCATTCTTATCCTTAGAAGCAATGAGCGTGTCGTCCACATACAAGAGTAAATACACCCAACAATCATTTTTCAACCTTTTGAAATAAACACAAGCATCTTTGATGCTTCTTTCAAAACCATTTTCAAGCATGAAATGATCAAACCTCTTGTACCACTGTCTAGGTGATTGCTTTAAACCTTATAGTGATTTCTTCAACTTGCAAACCAAATTTTACTTACCATCTACAACGAAACCTTCCGGTTGCTCCATGTAGATGTCTTCATCCAAGTCCCCATGCAAGAAGGCGGTCTTCACATCAAGTTGCTCCAACTCTAAGTCATGAATAGCAACAATAGCAAGTAATATCCGGATAGAAGTATGACGCACAACCGGTGCGAATATCTCATCATACTCCTTTCTCTTCCTTTGTGCAAACCCCTTAGCCACTAGCCTAGCTTTGTATCTTTCATCATCATTCACCTTGTATATCCATCTGCACCCAATAGCACGGTTTCCTTTAGGAAGTGGAACCAAATCCCAAGTTTGATTCTTCAACAATGATTGCATCTCTTCCTCCATGGCACAAATCCATCTCGAGCTATCACTCGACTTCATGACATCATCAAGGTCCATCGGCTCATCTTGGACTACATGAAGAGCATAGTCCAAATTATCACAAAAGCTAAGATAGTTCCAATCACCATATCTTTCGGGTGGTATTATAGTACGATGACCAACCCGAGTAGTAATACCATCACCCAAATTCCCTTCGGCTCCACCTTGAACCGAATCTTCTCTAGAATCATGTACATCACCAACACTACTAGAGGCACCCTGTGGATTATATGATGTAACATCAACCGCTACTTCCTCACAAGCATCTCCTACTACTCTACTCTCTCTATTTCTTGGACAAAATGTGGAAATAATTTCCTTCTCCTTTGATTCATCATAAACTAAATCTGAAACATCCGATGAGATTACATTCTCCTTGAACATCGCCGACTCATCAAAAGTAACATGACGAGAATTCATTACCTTATTCATTTTCGGATTCTAAATCCGATAGCCTTTTACATCGTCCATATAGCCAAGCAAAATTCCCTTGAAAGCTCTTGGTTCAAGCTTATCATTTCCCAGATCATGCACATAAACTGGACTGCCAAACACATGAAGATAGCTGAAGTCAATGCTCTTTCCCTTTCTCACTTCCTCTAGAATTTTGTTACCAATAGCTGAGCACGGAATTCGATTAATAATGTGCACTGCGGTTGACAAAGCTTCAGCCCAAATCCCTTCGCCAAACCCGATGTCAATCTCAAGCATCGAGCTTTCTCAAGTAGAGTACGATTCATTCTCTTCGCAACACCATTTGATTGCGGATCTCCAGGTGTAGTAAAATGCATCCGAATACCATGATGCTTGCAATACTCCAGAAATTCTCCGAAAACATACTCTCTGCCATTGTTAGACCTTAAAACCTTCAAAGACTTGCCAGTCTCATTCTCAATAAGAGTTTTCCATGCTTTGAACTTTGCAAATGCCTCCGTCTTGGCCTTCATTACATACACCCAAACTTTTCGAGAAAAGTCGTCTATAAAAGAAATATAATAGCGAGCTCCTCCTAAAGAAGCTGCAGGTGCCGGTCCCCAAAATCCGTGTGAACATACTCAAGAACCCTTCTTGAGTCATGCTTTCCCTCACCGAATGAAACTTTAGTTTTCTTTCCCATGACGCATTCTTCGCAAAACTCTAACTTGTTGAAACTTTCTCCATCGATCATCTCTCTCTTCCGAAGAACATCTAAACTCCTCTCCGAGACATGACCCAACCTCAAATGCCACTGCCTAGTCGCATCCAAAGCACGAGAACTATCAACTCCTATACAAGTTTCACCTTTTACAGTCACTCCTTGAAGCAAATAAATACCATGAGTCCTTGCACCCTTCATCACCACAAGTGCCCCCTTTGAAACCCGCAAGCTATCACTCTCAATAGTGATCTTACAACCTAAAGAATCCAGCTGCCCCAAAGAGATAAGAGACTTCCTAAGTCCTGGAACATAGCGCACATTAGTGAGAGTACGAACCACTCCGTCAAATATTCGAATTTGCACGGAACCAATGCCTTTCGACTTGCAAATAGCACCATTTCCTATAACAATTGAATTTCCTTCTTTGTCGATGTAAGAAGAAAAACATTTTCTATTTGGTTTCATATGATAAGATGCCCCAGAATCGAGCATCCAATCGCTACCCGAAACATCTGATGCTATTGCCGACAAAAATTCTACATCTCCCTCACCAACTGCACTCAACAACGCTACTAATGAAGATGCTACTTCCTTCTTTGCCTTCTCCTTGTCTGGACACTCATTCTTCCAATGACCGGGCTTCCAACAAATATAGCACTTGCCTTTACTTTCCTTCGACTTTCCTCTCCAACCGGGGTTCCTTGATTTAGAACGCCCCCGGTTCTCCTTCTTCACATACCTCTCCTTCTCCACAAATAAACCATGACCACTAATAGCACCACTACTACCATCACCTAACTCCTTCATTTGATCCTGCAACTTCTCGCTAAGAAGACCCGTCTTGACATCATCAAGAGTCAATGTATCCCGACTATAGATCAACTGTTTGAGAAACCGGTATAGCGATCTGGCAACAAACACAACAATATCATTGCCTTTTGCTCTTCCTTAATCTTCAAATCTACTGCCTTCATCTTCATTAGCAAATCATCAAAAGTATTTAAGTGCGCCTTCAGCGAAGTACCCTCCTTCATCTTATAGGTGAAGAACGTTCGCAATAAGATCAAACGATTTGTCAAGGACTTCTTCATATACAATTCCTCCAACTTGTCCCAAATACCCTTAGCGGTTGTCTGACCACTAATTTCAGAGATAACATTCTCTTCCATAGCAAGTTGAAGTGTAGTGAATGCCCACTCTTCCATCTCCTCTCTCTCAACATCTGAGATGTCCGCTGGCAACAAATGTGTGTCAAACACTACCTGATGCATCCGATTCCTCCTTAGAACCGCTTTCATCTTTCCATTTTTCAAAATCATTATCGCCATTCCACTTGTCTATTACCAATTGTGATCCTGAAGCTGCGTACGAGCCACGTACATAAGGAGATACACCACTTGGATTACCCATTGAGGAGCTACTAGAGTTACTACTTGATTCAGGCATTTCTACAACCACCTACCAACACCAATGCTCTGATACCAAATGCTGGTGAGGGATTCCAACACGAGACCACTCAAATCGAAACCCCACAAGCATAGCGGAAGACGGAATCGTGGTAAGAAGTGTAAAAACAACCAATCAACGACTCAATTTCAATCTCAATCGATCCAAAAGCAATCACAATCCCAAACAAGCAATATAGAAATCAAAGCAATAAAGAAAAATAAAGCACACAGCGATTTATAGTGGTTCCACTAACGTTGTGTTAGTGTACATCCACTTTAAGAGGGAGCTTTTATTAATATTGATGAGAAGAGTACAAGAGATTGAATACAATGATCAAATTCTAATTAAAATTGAATTTGTGGAGAAGAGAATTGAAGAAAAATTAGGTTTTGATAAACCCTAATTTGGTGGAGGCTAATCTCTTTCAGTTGCTTGCAAACATACAGATCTGAAACCCGAGGCTAGCTCATATAGGAGAATAGAAATCTTAGGCAATGTTTCACAGATACCACAAATTTTCACCCAAGTTCGTACGTGAAAAACATATGAAAACCGTTTCAGACGTCTGACCAAAAGGTCAGACGTCTGGTTTAACTCACTGGAGCGAATTCGCTTCAGATCAGACGTCTGACCCATTTGGTCAGACGTCTTACAGAATGCTCTGGGAGCATTTCCGTCCAAATCAAACGTCTGACCCTTTTGGTCAGACGTCTGAAAGAAGTTTCTGTCCCAAACTTCCCCCACTTCGCCTTTTCTCTTCTAACTTTCACCTCCGAACTCCGATTTGGAACCGTTTTCTCCGTTACGAAGCTACTTCCGACCTCTACAAATCCTCATATAGTGTCGCCAAAATTTAACACTAAAAACCTATGAAATTATGTCCTAAAAGTAATTGGACTGCTGACTTTGTCCTTAAAAGTAATTATTCTGGTGACTTTGGCCTTGAAAGTAATTTCTTTGAATGTGTGTCCTAGAAACTAATTGGACTGCGAAGTTTGTCCTTCGGGTGAAAAGCCCCTTTATGTAATTGGTAATTCAATATGTCATTTATTATGAATATCTGTAACAACCCATAATTTTATAAATATTTTTATTAGAATTTGTTGTGAAAACTTTGATTTTTAAATCATTTAAAATTGGAAATTTTGGAATTTTCCAATATAATTCTGGATTTTGGTTATAAATTATTTTCCAAATACAATAAAACAAATATTTTCTGAAATTTTATATTTTGGTCAACTGTGGTCAAACTTTGACTTTCAGTTGAAAATTTTTAATTTGAATTTTTAATTTCTAATCTTTTTCTTTGAAACTATATTTGATTCTGATATTGGTTCTGCTTTTCATTTCGTAAAATTATGTTTTATACGTTTTGAATTTGATAAAATTCAGTGTTTTACATGCAATTATTTTCTGCATTTTATTTTCTATTTTCCTATGTTCATTTCTCTACTTTTATTTTCTATTTTTTATTATTTAGACTTTGATTTTTATTTATTGGGTTTTTGACTTGTTTTATTTTGATAATAGGCTTGGAAATTCAAGAGACTTCGGTTTCTTTTCTTTAATTGTTGCCTTTTCCTAGCCATTCAAAACCCATAGCCGTTCCTTTTCTTTCTTAGCCGTGTATTTACTTTCTCATTCACGTACAAAAAACTTTTCATCTCTCTTTTCTTTTTCTGAACGTGAATAACCTAAGTTATATCATGTCTTCTTTCTCTCTTCTTTTATTCTTTTCTTTTGTTCCTTGCATGCTATGTTCGGCCTCACCATTCACCACCCCTTTTGCCGACTCCTCCACCATCTCCTCCACCACCACCACCTTCTGATCGGCCAGCACCACCTCCACTGACCAATAGCCGTGACCCTTGACCAAAGCATCATCACAAAACCAAGCAAAACCCTAACCGGCCTTCCTTATATTCACCATCTTTCTTCCTTGTTGCCTCGGCCTCCACCACCACTGCCCCCTCCTCTAGCACATGACATGACCTGACCACTGTCGCACCTTCAGATGATGATCAGATCTGCACCATGCCTTGAACCACCCCAGGCCGAGCAAAATTTCCATAGGCCGAACCCAAAAACCATGTTGCCTTGACCATTTGCCTTCCACATGACTTTTGGTGTGCCATCCTTTCACCAAACCATAGCCGTGCCTTTGGCTTGCCATGGTCGTGCATGCGTGCCTCAAAACCAAAGTGGTCGAGTCTTGTCTTGATGGCCGAGCCATGTTCCAAATTGGCCGAGCCCACTAGGTTTTGTTTAGCCCATTCTTTTGCTTTGTTTTAATTTATATTTTTCATGTGTTGTTATATCTATATTTGTTGTATTTATTTGTTTACAAGATTGAATCTTGACTCTCCGTCCACTCGAATCTAATTCGTGCTTTGTCATGCTTTTCGAATTTTGTTCACGTGTCTTGAATTGTTAACTCCAGCTTTAGAAGGTGAGTTTATCACTCTCAACATTCGTACTTATATAATTTTTAAACAATGACAATTGAATTGTAGTGATTGATATGCTATGTTATAGTAGTTCATATATGTAGTTATATGATATTTTATGATGTTATAACCTGATGCTATACCTGATACATCACCTGATATGATATGCCATGTTATACTATTTATTGTATTTCTGGTTTCTCACACTACAAGTTCCCTGTTAGTATAGAATCACTACGGGTTGAAATGATACATACCCGAACGGACTTTAGAATAGGGAAAAATCGTTATGAGCTGAAATGATAGGCTCAAGCGATTTTTATTTTATTTTATTTGACTTGGGATTGCGGGTTTGAAATGATAGAACCCGGATTTTTGTTTTAAATTACGGATTGAAATGATACATATCCGTATCACTTGACCTAAATTAGAAAATTATATACAGACCCATGGTTAATTTTTAAAAATAGTTTTCTAAATTAAAATTTTCTTAAGTATTTTGAACTTATAAATATATGGAATTTTAACTTAAAATTTTATTTAATGATTTTTGAATATAATATATAATGGTTTTAATAAGTTAAAATAAGTTAAAATTTATAAGTAAATGAATGGTTTTTAAAACTAGAATTTTAAATATTTTCTGGAAATTATTAAGTATTGTCGAAATTTAAATATGAAATTTTTACTTAAATTGGATTTAAATGATTTAAATAAATGTTATGGTGATTTTCTATAAGTTAAAAATGTATAAATATATAAATGCTTTAAAATGTAACCTAAAATATGACTTAACTTGATAATTGAAAATTTAGTTTTCAAATGGAAATTTTATACTTAACTTAATAATAAGAATATTTTATTTTATGAAATGGGTGTTTAAAATAAAGTATTAAGTTATTTGTTAAGACGAAAAGTTAAGTAAAATAATGTACTTTTGACTTAATAAATGAATTATAATTTAAATTGGATATTTTATTTATGAAATTTAATTTAATTTAATAATCAGTTAAATGATATCCAAATAAATATTTTCTGAAACGTGAGATATGTTTTTATGAGTTAAAAATGGCTAAAATTAAGATTTTAATGTTTCTGAAATGTCATAATAAATCTAGAATTTGTATTGGAAGCATTTCCAAAATGCTGTGGTTTTAAGGTAGCATTTACTAAGTGCTACCATTTCTGAAATATAACTATGTTCTGAAATACTAATTTTTATTTACTGTAGCATTTTATAAGTGCTGCCGTTTCTAAAATTGAACTGTTTTTGAAATAACAATTTTATCTACTGCATCGCTTTATAAGTGCTACTGTTTCTGAAATTGAACTATTTTGAAATACTAAAATATCTACCGTAACACTTTATAAGTGCTGTTGTTTCTGAAAATGACAATATCTTTAAAATACTACTATATCTACCATAACGTTTTCTAAGTGCTGCTGTTTCTGAAAATACAATGTTTTTGAAATTGTTATAATTGAACGAATGAACTTAGAAAAGGCTAAAATTTCGGTAATGAATATTGTTTTAAAGGTATTATGATTTTCTAAGTATTATGATTTTCAAATGATAACATTTCAAATGTTATGATTTCAAAGTATTATGGTTTCAAAGTATTTGGTTTTGGAGTTGTTATAGCTTTGAAAGTACTATAATTTTGGAAATGAATTTATTTGAAACTGTGTTAAATTAAGAATTGACTTAATGTGTTGATTTGAAACTTATTGAAATTAAAGATTTAAGGAAATGACTTTATATCGTGGTTTTGGTTTAAGATGATTTTAAAGAGCATTTCAAGTTTAAATAAATTGAAGGAAATATTCAGTGATTTGAAACTTTAGGTTTTATTTAAAAAGGATATCATATTGATTTGGTTTTTAAATGGAAATGATATCGTATTGACATAGTTTTGAAATGGATATGATATTTTGGTTTTTGAAGTATAAATGATTTCAAACAAATATCCATGGGTAATAATAACGTTGGGTTATTAAAGAGACCGGGATCGCAGTTGTCATACTCTCTACCAACTCCAAAAACCACTTTAACAACCGTGTACGCGGTGGAGATTACAGAATGAAATAGGATGGTGGCGATGTTCATTTGAGGTATATACGTGGACCCGACTCCCGTGAGTTGGCATAAGGTGGCTAAAATAGGAGCGATTAACGGGCTAATAAGGTAGCTCCTCTTATCGGACACACTTCTGCATATGCCATTCTATTACTTTGCGATTGATTGGTGTGCACCTTTGATTTTTGGGGAGTGTGGCTCGAGGTGGGTGGTAGTAACTGCTATGCGTTACCACCGGCCCGGAAGCGTAATTGGTATATCTACCCTGGCATTGCATCGTTGTGCCATGTCACCTACCCTAGCGCGCCTTGTACGAGTTTGATTTGTGTCGTGCCTATGAAGTATTTGTGGCAGCCTCCCGATCTAAAGGTACGACGGTACTGTATAGACTATTGGCACTATAAAATATGTTATGGGGGATAAGGGTAACGCCTTAACACTATTTTTTAAATATATTTTACTTTTCTTAGACATTATTATAATAGCATATATTACTACATAGTAAATAGTTTTACGGATCCTTAAAGGATGGGCGGTCCCAAGCATCCTTTAAGTTACTTGCTCATTTTATTACAGTTCACTTGAGTTGGTTTACATTGTATAAGTATGTATGTCCTGACACGAGTGTTTTGTGTCTTGCTTTACGCTCGGGTCAGGCTGAGTATTTCAGCTTTGGAATTCGCCTTCTAGAGCTAGAGGATTTGCTGGAGAATATCCATCTACCTAGTTGTTTTCTTTTCCATTTAGTATTCCTATTCAGCTTATGTACTGGTGAACATTTATGTATCTAGGACTTCTGTTGTATTTACTTTTCAGACTATGGTATTTTGTACTTGTTTTGAGACTCTGTATTTGTAGTAGCTTCATGAACTACTACTGTTATTTCTATTTCCGCTGCGAGTTATTCTGATTTATCTATGTCTATGATTGGTTTTATTTGCTCCAAATTATTATACAATCTACTATTTTGAATTACTCAAGTCAGACATGTGTGGTCTTATTGTCGATTTGAATGGTCCAAAATAGTGGGTCATTACAATATCTGTTAAAATACTTTTCTAAATTCATATGGCTGTGGATTGCTGGATTAATTTGTGGAAAAAGTGATAGCAAAATGGTTGCATTGAACTTCAAATTATTATCCAGAAAACAATGATTAATGATAAATTAAAACTTAAAATTATTATATCATAAATACCTAAATAACTACAAATATGCAGCGGGAGGGGCGATCGAAAAGTAGAAAGATAAAATTAATTTTCTGCTTCAATTAAGATGTGAAAATTGGAATATGAAGGTCAGGAATAAATGAATTCGAATGGTTATAACTACCCCTACTTTAAGAACACATGTGTTATCTATTTAAAAACAAGAAGAGTGCGATTGTGAAGCAAGTAGTAATACGAGGAACGTGGATCTTTAAATTTAAAATGCAAAACAATTAATGATGCGATGTCAACATGGTTGGAATCCTACTTTTATGTTAAGTAAAAGATTTGAGAAAAATGTATGAAGAAAGACATTAGCAGGGAATGACAGTAAGTAATATATTGAATACCGACAATGATAAAGTATTTAGAATATACCACAACATCTCTACCAGGACTATTCTTTTTTCCAATCCAGACTCATTATCCGCATAGAATGCGCCCTAACAGACTTTACCCATTCATGAAGATTGTGAGGCGTAGGTTGCTCTGATGGGTCAGATGCCATGGTTGTGAAGGTGGCAGTAATTTTTTGTGGATAAGGTGTGTTGTGTTGGTGATTGAGAAGAAGATATGGTGGCAAATTTATGTGCACAGATATGCAACTGTGCACGAAAATGAAGGATGATATGGGGGTATCTTTTTGTGTAAGCAACAATAGCGTGTCAAGAATTAAACTGGAGTGATGAGAGAAATTGTATTGGAACAAGAATCAAATGTAAGGAAGATCAGAATATAAAGATGGGTCTAGAAATTGAAGTGGACATGACGGTTTTTATTTGACATAGATAAATGCAAGATGAACATGTACAAGCAGAAATGAACAAGAGGAAAATTTGCAGGAATTTAACAGGTGGGATTGACAATATTAAAGAATAGAAATTGAAATTGCTATAAAATCTTAACAATTTGAATTGGAAGTTTGCGTATAGGCAACTAATCAGAGTTGGAGGAAAAAAAACTATTGAACTGAAACATTTAAGCTACTGGAAAGGAACAAGAACAAATAATGAACTAAAGAAGAAGGATATTATCAAGAAATGATAACAACAACTAAGAATCAATCACTGAATTAAAATAGTAGAAAAATGACAGCAACAGAGAAGTAATATTAACTAAATATGAACAGAAAATGAACTTAAACACAATTAAGATCTAACTATCAAGAATTCAGAAGGAATAAACTGAAGAAATGGCAACATACAGCTAATACATGGAGAACTGAAAATGAAAAGATAATTGGCATTCAGATTTTCTTCACATTGATTACATGGCTTGTACCTGTATATATAGTATACAACTTCATGCCCAAGTACAAACCTGACTTAACCAACCCAAACTAACTCAACACAGACAACACTCACACATATAAAAGCCCTAAAACAATGTAAAACTGCCCAAGTACTTAGCAACACAGACCCAAAATATCTTGTATCAGGTGTGCCCGTGCACAGCCTGCACACCATTGATACGCTGAAATCTCTCACTCCTCAAGCCTTGCTTCCCTCAACCTAAGCCTCTGACACCTGCCTGATAGCCTCCAGAACCACCTCCGATGAACTGCAGGTCGCCAGTGGTTGAAATTGGCCATTTTCTGATTTTTTTTCTCTTGTATTTTCAAGCTGGAAACCATAGCTAACATGGAAGGGTTGTTACACTCCCTACCCCTTCGAGATCGACCTTATCCTCAAGGTCGGGTGATCAACCAATCCCCTTGAATAAAATTTTACATGCACCACCTGGATCAAATATGAATATAGCACCTTCATTATAATACTTGATGCGACATACATGCCATTCAAATGCACATTGATTATTGGTCATCACATTTATCATCAAATTTGATACACCATGAATTGATTTCAGCTTGTCTTGTTCAGACTTTTGATGAAGCTTTACCACCATATAAGAGCACTTGATGAGCTTATCATGAGTGTAGGTGGTGTAACTAAGACAAGCCTTTGACCAACTTTTAAATCCTTGGAAACAACATTTAGCAGTAATCACAGAAGCCACAAGTAGAGAAGGTTTGAACTTGAGCATTTCATACTCCACAAGGCAAACTTCATTCATATACTGAGAAAGTTGTTTCCATTTTTCATCAAACTCTGTTGTCTTAAGAAATTTATGCAAGAAAACACAAGGAGTTGGCATAGAAAAATTGAACTCCCAAATTGTTCGCTATTAGATTTTCCAATTTGGTATCAGAGCGGTTCAATGGAGAGGAAACAAACCCCCAAATCGATCAACACCTCAGCAGAAATAATTCCTATTCAGACCTACCAATTCTTGATCAAGAATTACTATGGCAGCGACAAGGAGAATTTAATGAACATATTACCAATTTACTAACTCAATTAGAGCATAGTAATCAAAAATTGGAGCAGATCATGCATGACATCACCACCAGATTCGAAGGATTTCACAATGTCCTTGCTTCCCTTGCCAATGATGTGCAACAGATGAAGCTCAAATCACAAGCCCCACCACTAGTTCCCCTCACAGCCCCACCACCAATGCCTCAGGTCCCTCCACTAGTTCAAAACCTTGAAAATCTTCCTTATATAGCGACCACCAGTTCAAGAAATCACCAACCCAAGCCCAGAAATGCTCCTTGTCCAATGAACCCAAACCCACCTGCTCCAAGAAATCCATATCAAAACCATCCCAATCCCAATTATCCCAATATGCACTACCAAAATCCCATGTCATCTTATAAACTATATTTCCTTAGTTTTTCTGGCGATGAAGGAGTGGCTAACTGGTTGAGGCGGGTAGAACAATTATTTAGATTTCAACATACAGAGAAGCAGTACTGGGTAGAAATTTGTTCATTTTATCTAAAGAAGGAAGCACTGCAGTGGTATCATCTGTACACCAATACAGTTTTTAATCATGAATTATGGCCAGTGTTTAAAGAAGAGATTTTAGTGCGGTTCAACCCGGAGAAGACGGAAAGACCCTATGAGATATTATCCAAACTTAAACAACACACCACTATGAAAGCCTATCTTAGTCGATTTGAGCGGTTACAAGCAGTAATTGAGACTTTACCCCCTAATTTTTTGCTTGATAGATTTATTGGAGGGTTGAAAGAGGAAATCCGATATGATGTGATGACTTCTAGGCCAGTTGATTTTAAAGAAGCGGAAGCACTAACTAAAATGTTTGGAAGTAAATATATACAGACCCGAAAAAGCCATAAAACCCCTACTGCTAGCCATTCCATTACCCATATCCCTAAGCCTATCTCCACCTACACTAACCCATCCTATGTCAAAGACCCAGTACATAACCAATCTAATGTAGTTTCTCGAGATAACAACAACACCACTGTTGAAAGTATAGCAAGAAGTAGGGGATTGACTCCTAATCATATTCTAGAAATGAGAAGGCAGAATCTGTGTTATGGGTGCAAAGAAAAATGGTCTAAGGATCATAAATGTAAGAATCCCCATGTTTATGTTTTAGAAGGGTTAATGACTCTTAAAGAAGAGGAAACAAAAGACAGTCCCCATGATGATGCTTATGGATCTGAAGGGGAGGTAGTGGCAGAAGAGGCACTATCTATTACTTTGCAAGCTATGCGTGGAATCACCGCCTTGTCTACCATTAAAGTGAAGGGGATCATCAACAGAAAGCCAGTGCAAGTTCTCATAGACTCAGGATCGACACACAGTTTGTAACGACCCGCAAATTTTTAGTAATTTTATTTGATTTATTTATATATTTAATTGAAATTTTGTGAAATTTTAAACGATAATTTTTTTAATAAAAACTTAATAATTGAAATGCGTCTAGTTAGACATAGCAACTGGTAAATTTTCGTCCGAAAATATGAAAGTTTATTTCGTGCGTAAATTTACTTCAATTTAATCAGTTAAAAATCGATGAAAATAAAATGTTTTCGAAACCTAAATATTTTTATATAGAAAAATTCTAAATCATCTTCTGAGCAAGACGTCATTTTTCATTTTTTTTTCAAATTCTGGCTTCTTTAGCTCCGTCGATCTTATTTTTCTGCATTTTCTTGCATTTTCCGCTAGTAGAAAATTCGAATTTTTATAATTCAATCGAATCACTGATATCTGTATACCGTTTTGATCGTCTCGTCGTGTTGATCTCTATGCTATATTTATTTCTTTGTTTTGAAGTCCGGTAAGTAGCGGAACGCATGAAATGTTTAACCGCAGAGGTCCGTCTTTTATTTTCGTGTGACCATTTATTTTTTCCATCGTTCAAAAGAAAAAAAAAGGACCAATGGTCAGCAGCTTTAAATTATTTCTTGGAAATCACGAACGACTTTTGGCTGTTCCACTATTCAATATTTTTGTTCCTTTCCATTGTTCTCTGGTGGTTTCATTTTATTGTTTGCTTTCACTTTTCCCTTCTCTTCTCTCTGTTTATCCGCCGTACTCAAAAAAAAAATCAAATCACATATGGCAAACAGTAATTATATTTGTTGTTTGAAGCCTCATCTCCATTTGCTTTTGCATGAAAGTCACGTTTCTTTCATGTTGGAACCTGAAGCTCGCCTTGCTCCTTCACTCGGCAACCTCATTTGGAGCCACGACACTCGTCCGTCCCCGCGCCTTCCACTCCATCACCAGATCTTCGCCCTCTCCCACCTCTCAACCTGACCGTACTGCCTGACCCGAGCCTTCCAAGCCGAAGCCTCTCCTCACCATTTCGCCTTCTCTTCTTGCCGAGCCTAGGTAGCGCCCGAAGCGGCCTTCCACTTCCCGATCCCGTCCACCCACTAGCAACTCAACAAAGCAACGCCAGCATGCAACCCACCACATGGAAGCCGTCCCCTTCCTCTACACCCTCCGACTGGCCTTCCTCCCCTCCACCGTTTTTGCCGTACCCCTGTCAATCGCCTCCAAAGCACCGCACAGCCCAACGTAACCCACCTGGTCGAGACCGAGCAGCCGCCTTCTCCGCTACCACTCCTTCCACCATATGTCGACCCGGACTCCCGATGCGTAGCCTAGTTTCCCCTTACTTCTTTTGTCGAGTGTCTCTTGTCCTTCTTCTTCTATCAGCCTCATTCTTTTGAAAATTTTAACTGTCAAAGATTATAAGTCGTTTTGCCTGAAGCTTGTTATTGTTGGAATGCTCATTTCTTCATGTTGAATCTCACGCCACTAACAGCTAGCCCTCTTTTATAAGGTAAACTATATTGGTTTATTTGTTGATTTGTAAAAGTTTATATATAAGTTTAAGTGTTTGTATATATAAGTTTATCTATAGGCTTGTAGTGGTATTCCTGTTTTGAGAGTAATGTATGTGAGTCTATAATCTGCATATATATATATATATATATATATATATATATATATATATATATATAATGGCGGATATATGGGAAATGAATAGAAATTGTATATATATATCGTTAATATAATCTGTAAAGTTTATAAGTTGTATGTATCTGCCTATATATTGGTTATATATATTGTTGTTAGTTATATAAGCATGTTGATTTGAACAATATGTTTTAAGAGTACTTATATGTGTATTATATTTGTTATATAAAATGAGATTGGACAGCGCAGTTTGCTGATGTTATAAAGGCGTTTTATATGTATGCGCGAGTTTGTTTCTTATATGAAATATATGTTTATATTACGTTTTATATATATTTATAGCTTATACATATGTATATAGTAGGACCACAACCTGTTTCCTATGTTTAAAAAAAAAGTCTGCATATACATATCGATATGAGTTTCTTAGTTATTTTGGGTTGTACAAAATTTTATAGTATTGTATATAATCTGGTTATATGTCAGACTATGTTATTTCAATATATAGGGTGATATACGTTTTGATTCCAATTATAGTGTAAAGGTATATTTTATACTTGTTGTTCTACATAATTAAGCGTGACAGCCTATATACATGTACTTTTCATTAGCCTTGATAAAGTTAGTATCAGGTATAGTGTTTATGAAACCCTAGTTTTATGCTGTAAATGTATATATAGATTTAAAAACTATATGCTATATTGTTTATCTAAATTTACAATATATGGTTACGGTAAAATATTGCATACGTGTAGTTATTTTATAGGTTATTTGTATATATGTATAGGAAGGAGAGATGTTTGCCTTACTGCCTACTTTTGGTCGTGAGAAAAGAAATGATAATAGGTAAAAGTTATTTGTATCTGAGTTTACAGTTTATAAAATTTGTATAGTTCGTTATAAGTTTTGTTATACAAATTTATATCTATGTGTAGTTGTTAGAACATTTGTTTTACGGTGCACATATATATTTGATTTTTAAAAGAAAAAATTGCTATGGGAATGGTTTTAAAATAATATAAGCATATTCTGATTTACATCGTCTGTTCCTATTACCAGCTTTTGGTCCGTCGTGCTTGTTTCCTTCATCGAATTCGCAATCAATCTTGCTTTGCTTTGGATTCGTAACTCATTTCATTTATCGAACCTCTCTAGCCTCGAAAGGTGAGCAATCACTCACGATTAATGTTCTTTTATTTATTAAATTTGATTTCCATTGAAACAACAATTGAAATATACGACTGTTAGTTATTTGCACTGTTATATGCTTGTTATTACCTATATCAGTTCATCTGTGACATCTGACACTATTATCTATTATTTATGCAATGATAATACAGTATTGGTTGATAAATGATTGATTTTTTGATGTTGACATTGGACGTTAAATTGTGATGTAGTAAGTGATAAATAATTTAAAATTGAAATTGACGAAGGATAGTTAAATTTGATATATGTTAAATTTGATTAGATGACATTTGCATATTATGAACCTTTAAATGTTGAATCAATTGACACATAGAAATTTGGTAATATACACCTAGAACCATTTAAATGTTATTGTTTAAATTGATGTTGCATGAAATTGAATAATGAATGACAAGTGAAGAACCGTACAAACATTAAAGTTATAATCTTTAATCTACATGAAATGATAGTGTAGATTCTAGAAATAATTATATTAATTTGCATAAACAACAAATGTAAATTAATACGATTATTTCGGGATTATTTAAATTAATTATTGAATTTTTTATTGATTGTTGCTATTGCTTGTTTATTTACTTTGACACCATCCCAGTTATCACACTGCAAGTTCCCTTTGCTATGCTTTGATTTTTGGATTGAAATGGAATCGGGTTGAAATGATAAATACCCAAATGAACTTGACTTAGGATAGAGAATTAAATAAAACCCGATTGGTCAATAATTTGATTTAAAAGTAAAATAAAGATTTTATTTGAATAAAGAATATACTTTTACAATGAAGCTGGAATTTGAGATTTTATAAAAAGGAAATGTTAATATTAATTAATTTGAAATAGAATATTAATATAGTAGTTGATGAAAGAATGTTATTTTAAATTTAATTAATTAATAATTAAGTTTGGAATTATTAATTAATTAAAATTGGAATTATTTGATAATTAGATTTTGGGATTAATTATTAATAAAATATTGAAATTTTTAATTAAGTTTTGAAGTTATGTATTAATTAAATAAGATTGAATTATTTAATAATTAAATAAAATTGAGTTATTTGATAATTAAATAAAAATTTGAATTCCTTAATAAGAGAAATTGAACTCTTGAATAAGTGAATTTGAATTTCGTTAATAAATGAAATTGGGTTTCTTTATTAATTAAGTTTTGGAAATATTAAGTAAGTTAATAAGTGAAATTTAACTTCTTGAATAAGCGAATTAAATTTCTTTATTAATTGAGTTGAAATTTGTAACAGGGAAATGGATAAGTGAATTTGAATTTCTTTAACAAGAAATAAAAAATGAGATTTATTGAAATTAATGTAAGACATGTAATTTAAAGAACGTGTTTTGAAGAATTTAATTTAATTAAATTTGTAAGATGATAATTGGAGGTGAACTTAAGTAATTGATTTAATGAATTGGAAATTTAATAGAAATTGTTTTGAATGACAAATTTACTTAATGAATATTGAATGAAATCGATAAATGAATTTAAATTGATTTGAATGTTAAATTAATTAATTTAAATGATTACGGAATGAAACTTATAGACGAACTTGAATTAATATTTGAATTGTTGAAATAAAAGTTGAAATTGAATTATAAGATTTTGAAATGGTGTTTTGAAAGTTTTAAAACATAAAATATGGAAATTGATTTAGAAAGACAAACGAAATGTTGGTTTACAAATTTTAATTGAAACTGAATTTGATTTGGTTTTGAAATTTATTAAGCGACCAATCGGTGTAATAATAATTACGGAAGTTATTAAAGAAACCAGAATCGGTTATGGACATACTCTCTGTCTAAACCGAAAACCACTTTAATAACTAAACGCGGAGTGTGATCTAGAATGAAGTGGTTGGAATGATATATGTGATGACTGAAGAAAGAGAACGATAATGGATAGCCTTGACACTTGTGTCAAATTGGAAATGACTAAAACATGAGCTGTGCCGGGCCAAATGGGGTTAGCCACCTCGAGCGAACACACTTCTTCGTAAACTACTCATTACTTGTTATTGATTGGTGCATCCTCGTACTTTTGGGAGTGTTGTTTCGCGGTGTTGCGATCGTTGCGGCGATGCGTTTTCACCAGTCTGGATCAGGCAAACGGTAGTTTCACTACCTTGGGTATTGCCTCATGTGTCTTGTCATACTTGTATCCCTATATACGCGACCACTACGATTTTGTTTTGTGTTATACCTATGGAGTACTCCCTGATATCCCACTTGTTTACGGTGGAGTTTACAGTGCTGTATAGACTATAACGCTTATATAAAATGTGTTAAGGGGGATAATGGTAACGCCTTAACACTATTTTGATACTTTATATTACTGATAGACATTATCTATTTAGCGTACACTACTACATAGTAGATAGTTTAACGGATACTTAAAGGATGGTTATTCCAACATCCTTTAAGTTATTTGTATTGCAATTGTTATTTCACTTGAGTTGGATTTATTGATATAAGAATGTTAATCCTGACTCGAGTGTTTTGTGTTTTGCTTTAGCTCGGGTCAGACGGAGTGTACCAGTATTCGAGACTCACGTTTGGAGTTGGAGCTTCGCCTGGAGATCCATCTATCTATCCAGCTTTCAGATATTCAGTTGATTCTAGTGATGTATTCTGATTCTTGTATTTGACTATTGTATTCAAAACTTCTGTTGTAACTTATTTAACTCTGTTATATATATATTAGCTTCATGAACTACTATCTTTTTCTTCCGCTGCATATTTTTACTCTATGTCTGTGATTCTATGATTATTTATTTACTGTATATCTGAGTTTTGCCAAATTTAAATTAACAATTCGGTATTTTGAATTATTCAAGTCCGACATGTGTGGATACGAATAGTCCAAAATAGCGGGTCGTTACAGTTGGTATCAGAGCTTTGGTAGCTCAAGGCAAAACTCAGCATATATGGTAAATGTATTTACAGAATCACTCTCATTCGAGTTTGAATCCCTTCCTTTTGACTTGATTCTTTTGAATTTTTGAACGTTCCCTACGGTACCAAAAATTCATTATTGTCCCTCACTATTCGTCTTCTTTTAATCCTGGAGTATCCCATAACTCCACTCCAAATGATCTTTATAAGGAATCGGCGGTCTCGCCAATCTTCGAATTATTTGTAAATGGGTGGAATTCCTTATAATAGACATCGATTTACCGAAGATTTCTGTATCCTCGGTTTACGATGCTATCTATTCCCTGCTACACCTGAATTCCATCTCTTGAGATCGAATGTTGATTTGCCTCGGAATTCAGCATCGATCTATTCTTGAAATTACGGTCGACCCCGTTAAGGTTGCCCATATATTAAATAAGTTTGTCCATCTCCCGATCCTGTCAATTGAATTATCTTATCTTCTGTTTCGAACTTATTATCGAATCAAAATTCTCTTTGATTTGATTTCCATCAAATTTGAATCACTATACTTATTTGAAATCCATCCTTGTATCTTCGAGCGAGGAAGTGTATTTGTAAATTAATATTTATATTAAAAATGTTCATATATTGTGTTGTTTAAGTTGTTAATGTTGATTTGGGTTTTCGATCGATCCGTCTGATCAACGCTATCGATAGAATTTCCAAAACACTTGAGCAGAGCAAACTGACACAAAATAGTTTTCAAATTTGGTAAAATAAATAAATTTTGTATGATTATATTATATGTAAGTATAAATTTCTATGAAATTAAATTGTTAATGAATTTGTTGTCAAAAATGATAATATTTGATTTTCATTTATTGTTTCGTAAACCGTTGTCCATTGCATAATATAATGAATTTACATAACTTGGTTATAATTTGATTTGGAATTTGAAATGAATTTAAATCAAGAATTTGAGAATTTAATATCCGGTGATTTCAAACTTTGATTGAAGATTTAAAGTGTATATAATTTAAAATATTTTCAAATAGAAATCATTTAAAGAATTTTAAAAGTTAAAATTAGTGCTCTTTTCTTTGTCGCTGGAAAATAATTTCGGTAATGGTGGCCGCATCATCGACATTCATTTTCGAGTTTCAAAGTGGAGAGACGAATTCGTAGCTTTGCTACAGTTTTGTTTTGGAAATTAAATCGATTTAAATTTCTTAAGTATGATTTGATTTATATATATAGGTATGTAATTTTAAATTTAATTTGATTTGATATGTATAGTATATACATAATTATCTCTAAAATGGTTTGAAATTAATCGAAAATTTATTCTTAAAATTTTGATTTAAAGATGATTTTCAATGAAGCCAAAAGTTTTGACTAAACACTTAACTTGAAATAAGTAAATTGTAAAATTTTATTTGGATAATACTCAATTGCATTACATATAACTTACCTAAATTTCAAAAGTTAACTACGTAATTGAATATTATACAGTAGAAAATGATATCAAAGGAATTTTTAAATAAATTTGAGTAGTTGTAATAAATGTAAATAGACTTAATATATATGTGATAAGATGTATTAAGTAAAATAAATTTAATAATAATTTGGAATAAAGAAGAATTAAATTTGTTAGATAAAATATGATTATAATAAATTATTATTCAAATTTATGATTTAGAAATTGTAAATATAGAAAAATCGGATAATATACAATATATATTGTCTTTATAAATAAAATTTGGGTGCGTATAAAAATGTTATACACTTAAAGTTTAATTATAAAATGGTTAATAGAAATAAATAGAATATTATGTTAGTCGAATAATAAATGGATTAATAAAATAAAAATGGTTGTTTGAAATAAATTTTGTAACAAACAATGATTAATTGAAAATATACCAAGTTAATGAAATTCCTTGAGTTTAAAAAGAAATTGTTGAATATCAATTAATTTAAATTGAAATTTATATGGTTTAAATTAATTGTTTACTATGTAACTCAAGTCTATTTTCTTTTGGTTGTCTCTATTCCCCTACTTCCTTCCTTTTCGAGAACGAAAAGTTTTGAGTGGGAAAGAATGTAACGACCCGTAAATTTTTAGTAATTTTATTTGATTTATTTATATATTTAATTGAAATTTTGTGAAATTTTAAACGATAAAATTTTGAAATAAAAGCTTAATAATTGAAATGCGTCTAGTTAAACATAGCAACTGGTAAATTTTCGTCCAAAAATATGAAAGTTTATTTCGTGCGTAAATTTACTTCAATTTAATCAGTTAAAAATCGATGAAAATAAAATGTTTTCGAAACCTAAATATTTTTACATAGAAAAATTCTAAATCATCTTCTGAGAAAGACGTCATTTTTCGGTTTTTCAAATTCTGGCTTCTTTAGCTCCATCGATTTTATTTTTCTGCGTTTTTCTTGCATTTTCCGCTAGTAGAAAATTCGAATTTTTATAATTCAATCGAATCACTGATATTTGTATACCGTTTGATCGTCTCGTCGTGCTGATCTCTATGCTATATTTATTTCTTTGTTTTAAGTCCGATAAGCAGCGGAACGCGTGAAATGTTTAACCGCAGCAGTCCGTCTTTTATTTTCTTGTGACCATTTATTTTTTCCGTCGTTCAAAAGAAAAGAAAAAAGACCAATGGTCGGCAGCTTTAAATTATTTCTTGGAAATCACGAACGACTTTTGGCTGTTCCACTGTTCAATATTTTTGTTCCTTTCCATCGTTCTCTAGTGGTTTCATTTCATTGCTTGCTTTCACTTTTCCCTTCTCTTCTCTCTGTTTATCCGCCGTACTCAAAAAAAAAAAAAAAAAAATCAAATCACATAAGGCAAACAGTAATTATATTTGTTGTTTGAAGCCTCATCTCCATTTGCTTTTGCATGAAAGTCACGTTTCTTTCATATTGGAACCTGAAACTCGCCTTGCTCCTTCACTCGGCAACCTCATTTGGAGCCACGACACTCGTCCGTCCTCGCGCCTTCCACTCCATCACCAGACCTTCGCCCTCTCCCTCCTCTCATCCTGACCGTACTGCCTAACCCGAGCCTTCCAAGCCGAAGCCTCTCCTCACCATTTCGCCCTCTCTTCTTGCTGAGCCTAGGTAGCGCCCGAAGCGACCTTCCACTTCCCGACCCCCTCCACCCACTAGCAACTCAACAAAGCAACGCCAGCATGCAACCCAGCACATGGAAGCCGTCCCCTTCCTCTACACCCTTCGACCGGCCTTCCTCCCCTCCATCGTTTTTGCCGTACCCCTGTCAATCGCCTCCAAAGCACCGCACAGCCCAACGTAACCAACCTGGTCGAGACCGAGCAGCCGCCTTCTCCGCTACCACTCCTTCCACCATATGTCGGCCCGGATTCTCGATGCGTAGCCTAGTTTCCCTTTACTTCTTTTGTCGAGTGTCTCTTGTCCTTCTTCTTCTATCAGCCTCATTCTTTTGAAAATTTTAACTGTCAAAGATTATAAGTCGTTTTGCCTGAAACTTGTTATTGTTGGAATGCTCATTTCTTCCTATTGAATCTCACGCCACTAACAGCTAGCCCTCTTTTATAAGGTAAACTATATTGGTTTATTTGTTGATTTGTAAAGGTTTATATATAAGTTTAAGTGATTGTATATACAATTTTATCTATAGGCTTGTAGAGGTATTCCTGTTTTGAGAGTAATGTATGTGAGTCTATAATCTGCATATATGTATATATATATATATATATATATATATATAATGGTGGATATATGGGAAAGGAATAGAAAGTGTATATATATATCGTTAATATAATCTGTAAAGTTTATGAGTTGTATGTATCTGCCTATATATTGGTTATATATATTGATGTTAGTTATATAAGCATGTTGATTTGAACAATATATTTTAAGAGTACTTATATGTGTATTATATTTGTTATATAAAATGAGATTGGACAGCGCAGTTTGCTGATGTTATAAAGGCGTTTTATATGTATGCGCGAGTTTGTTTCTTATATGAAATATATGTTTATATTACGTTTTGTATATATTTATAGCTTATACATATGTATATAGTAGGACCACAAACTGTTTCGTTTGTTTCAAAAAAAAGTATGCATATACATATCGATCTGAGTTTCTTAGTTATTTTGGGTTGTACAAAATTTTATAGTATTGTATATAATCTGGTTATATGTCAGACTATGTTATTTCAATATATAGGGTGATATACGTTTTGATTTCAATTATAGTGTAAAGGTATATTTTATACTTGCTGTTCTATATAATTAAGCGTGACAGCCTATATACATGTACTTTTCATTAGCCTTGATAAAGTAAGTATCAGGTATAGTGTTTATGAAACCCTAGTTTTATGCTATAAATGTATATATAGATTTAAAAACTATATGCTATATTGTTTATCTAAATTTACAATATATGGTTACAGTAAAATATTGCATACGTGTAGTTATTTTATAGGTTATTTGTATATATGTATAGGAAGGAGAGATGTTTGCCTTACTACCTACTTTTGGTCGTGAGAAAAGAAATGATAGTAGTTAAAAGTTATTTGTATCTGAGTCTACAGTTTATAAAATTTGTATAGTTCGTTATAAGTTTTGTTATACAAATTTATATCTATGTGTAGTTGTTAGAACATTTGTTTTGCGGTGCACATATATATTTGATTTTTAAAAGAAAAAATTGCTATGGGAATGGTTTTAAAAATAATATAAGCATATTCTGATTTACATCGTCTGGTCCTATTACCAGCTTTTGGTCCGTCGTGCTTGTTTCCTTCATCGAATTCGCAATCAATCTTGCTTTGCTTTGGATTCGTAACCCATTTCATTTGTCGAACCTCTCTAACCTCGAAAGGTGAGCAATCACTCACGATTAATGTTCTTTTATTTATTAAATTTGATTTCAATTGAAACAACAATTGAAATATACGACTGTTAGTTATTTGCACTGTTATATGCACGTTATTACCTATATCAGTTCATCTGTGACATCTGATACTATTATCTGTTATTTATGCAATGATAATACAGTATTGGTTGATAAATGATTGATTGTTTGATGTTGACATTGGACGTTAAATTGTAATGTAGTAAGTAATAAATAATTTAAAATTGAAATTGACGAAGGATAGTTAAATTTGATATATGATAAATTTGATTAGATGACATTTGCATAATATGAACCTTTAAATGTTGAATCAATTGACACGTAGAAATTTGGCAAAATACACCTAGAACCATTTAAATGTTATTGTTTAAATTGATGTTGCATGAAATTGAACAATGAATGACAAGTGAAGAACCGTACAAACATTAAAGTAATAATCTTTAATCTACATGAAATGATAGTGTAGATTCTAGAAATAATTATATTAATTTGCATAAACAACAAATGTAAATTAATACGATTATTTCAGGATTATTTAAATTAATTATTGAATTTTTTATTGATTGTTGCTATTGCTTGTTTATTTACTTTGACACCATCCCAGTCATCACACTACAAGTTCTCTTTGCTATGCTTTGATTTTTGGATTGAAATGGAATCGGGTTGAAATGATAAATACCCAAATGAATTTGACTTAGGATAGAGAATTAAATAAAACCCGATTGGTCAATAATTTGATTTAAAAATAAAAAAAAGATTTTATTTGAATAAAGAATATAGTTTTGAAATGAAGCTGGAATTTGCGATTTTATAAAAAGGAAATGTTAATATTAATTAATCTAAAATAGAATATTAATATAGTAGTTGATGAAAGAGCGTTGTTTTAAATTTAATTAATTAATAATTAAGTTCGGAATTATTGATTAATTAAAATTGGAAGTATTTGATAATTAGATTTTGGGATTAATTATTAATCAAATATTGAAATTTTTAATTAAGTTTTAAAGTTATGTATTAATTAAATAAGATTGAATTATTTAATAATTAAATAAAATTGAGTTATTTGATAATTAAATAAAAATTTGAATTCCTTAATAAGAGAAATTGAACTCTTGAATAAGTGAATTTGAATTTCGTTAATAAATGAAATTGGGTTTCTTTATTAATTAAGTTTTGGAAAATTTAATTAAGTTAATAAGTGAAATTTAACTTCTTGAATAAGCAAATTAAATTTCTTTATTAATTGAGTTGAAATTTGTAACCAAGGAAATGGATAAGTGAATGTGAATTTCTTTAACAAGAAATAAAAATAAGATTTATTGAAATTAATGTAAGACATGTAATTTAAAGAACGTGTTTTGAAGAATTTAATTTAATTTAATATGTGAGAGGCTAATTGGAGTTGAACTTAAGTAATTGATTTAATGAATTGGAAATTTAATAGAAATTGGTTTGAATGACAAATTTACTTAACGAATATTGAATGAAATCGATAAATAAATTTAAATTGATTTGAATGTTAAATTAAATTAATTTAAATGATTACGGAATGAAACTTATAGATGAACTTGAATTAATATTTGAATTGTTTAAATAAAAGTTGAAATTGAATTATAAGATTTTGAAATGGTGTTTTGAAAGTTTTAAAACATAAAATATGAAAATTGATTTAGAAAGACAAACGAAATGTTGGTTTACAAATTTTAATTGAAATTGAATTTGATTTGGTTTAGAAATTTATTAAGCGACCAATCGGTGTAATAATAATTACGGAAGCTTTTAAAGAAACCGGAATCGGTTATGGACATACTCTCTGTCTAAACCGAAAACCACTTTAATAACTAAACGCGGAGTGTGATCCAAAATG
Source organism: Allium cepa (assembly GCA_030765085.1). Classification (NCBI taxonomy): domain Eukaryota; kingdom Viridiplantae; phylum Streptophyta; class Magnoliopsida; order Asparagales; family Amaryllidaceae; genus Allium; species Allium cepa. The sequence goes on along the minus strand of CM060934.1, from coordinate 946,693,762 downwards.
AAGTGGTTGGAATGATGTACGTGATGACTGAAGAAAGAGAACGATAATGGATAGCCTTGACACTTGTGTCAAATTTGAAAATGACTAAAACAGGAGTCGTGCCGGGCCAAATGGGGTTAGCCACCTCGAGCGAACACACTTCTTCGTAAACTACTCATTACTTGTTATTGATTGGTGCATCCTCGTACTTTTGGGAGTGTTGTTTCGCGGTGTTGCGATCGTTGTGGCGATGCATTTTCACCAGTCCGGATCAAGCAAACGGTAGTTTCACTACCTTAGATATTGCCTCATGTGACTTGTCATACTTGTATCCCAATATACGCGACCACTACGATTTTGTTTTGTGTTATACCTATGGAGTACTCCCTGATATCCCACTAGTTTACGGTGGAGTTTACAGTGCTGCATAGACTATAACGCTTATATAAAATGTGTTAAGGGGGATAATGGTAACGCCTTAACACTATTTTGATACTTTAGATTACTGATAGACATTATCTATTTAGCGTACACTACTACATAGTAGATAGTTTAACGGGTCCTTAAAGGATGGTTATTCCAACATCCTTTGAGTTATTTGTATTGCAATTGTTATTTCACTTGAGTTGGATTTATTGATATAAGAATGTTAATCCGGACTCGAGTGTTTTGTGTTTTTCTTTACGCTCGGGTCAGACTGAGTGTACCAGTATTCGAGACTCACCTTTGGAGTTGGAGCTTCGCTTGGAGATCCAGCTATCTATCCAGCTTTCAGATATTCAGTTGATTCCAGTGATGTATTCAGATTCTTGTATTTGACGATTGTATTCAAAACTTCTGCTATAACTTATTTAACTCTGTTATATATATAGTAGCTTCATGAACTACTATCTTTTGCTTCCGCTGCATATTATTACTATGTGTCTGTGATTCTATAATTATTTATTTACTGTATATCTGAGTTTTGCCAAATTTAAATTAACAATTCGGTATTTTGAATTATTCAAGTCCGACATGTGTGGATACGAATAGTCCAAAATAGCGGGTCGTTACACAGTTTTATCAATGAACATCTTGCCAAGATATTAGAACTGACTATAGATGAATCCAAGGTTTATGAAGTAACTGTGGCCAATGGTGAAAAACTAACTGGCTCGAGTATATGTAGAAATGTAATATTAAAGTGTCAAGGATGAAAAATGTCGATTGATCTGTTATTACTGCCCTTGGAAAGTTGTCAAGTTGTATTGGGAGCTCGGTGGATGAAAAGTTTGGGTGATGTAACTTTAAACTTGGAGCAATTACAAGTCAAATTTCGATACAATAACAAATACTATATTTGGAAAGGACTTGGTCAAGAAAAGATGAAGATTGTAGATAAAAAAGCTATAGACAAAGAAAATGCACGTGGTCAGTTTAGTATGCTATTATGCTTCCAAACTAATATGAAAGAAGAGTACACTTCATCACTTCCCTCGGCCATTCAAGCACTCCTAGATCAATATCTTGAAATTACTTCCAATGATCCATTCCTACCACCGAAAAGAGAGCATGATCACAAAATTCCCCTCCACCCTATTACTAAACCGATATGCCTTAAACCCTATAGACATTCATAATACATAAAAAATGAGTTGGAAAAAATTGTAAATGAACTGTTGGCAACTGGAGTTATTAGACACAGCAATAGCCCATTTTCCTCTCCTGTGATTATGGTTAGAAAAAAAGATGGTTTATGGAGATTATATGTTGACTATAGAAACTTAAATGCCTGCACCATCAAGGATAAATTCTCCATACCTCTGATAGATGACTTGTTCGATGAATTTTATTTTTTTTGAAATGGTACTTTATATACAACAAATTATTGGGACAACATATCCCATGTCAAATAAACGTTCGAAAGCAAGTTTCGAACTTGTGACATCCTGCACCAAAGCCGAATCAATTAACCACTTGGACAAAGGTGCTTGTTATTGTTCGATGAATTACATGGGACTACATATTTTTCCAAGCTAGATCTGAGATTAGGGTACCATCAAGTTTGTATGTGTGAAGCAGATGTGCACAAGACAACTTTCAAGACACATGAGGGACATTATGAATTTCTTGTGATGACCTTTGGACTTATTAATGCTCCATCCACCTTTCAATCTTTGATGAACCATGTGTTTAAACCATATTTGAGGAAATTTGTTGTATTATTTTTTGATGACATTCTGGTTTACAGCAAGGAGTGGGAAGAACATCTCAACCATCTCAAAATTACATTTATACTTTGGAACAAAATATGTTGGTGATCCAAGCACCGGAATACTTGGGCCACATCATTTCTTATCAGGGACTGGCTGTTGATCCAAGCAAAGTGCAAGCTATCACAGCATGGTCATTGCCCTAAAACTTAAAATCATTAAGAGGATTTGTGGGTTTAACTGGCTACTATAGGAGTTTATAAGAGACTATGGGAAAATTGCTAGACCACTTACATACATGTTAAAGAAGAATGCCTTCATATGGAGTGAGCAATCAAGAGTGGCTTTTGAGAAATTGAAGCACTGTCTAACCAATCCTCATGTATTATCTATGCCAGAATTTACTCAACCTTTTACACTCGAGTGTGATGCTAGTGGCCATGGTGTGGGAGCGGTATTACTTCAGAATAATAAGCCTATAGCATACATGAGCAAAGCATTACATGGGAAAAATTTGTTGTTGTCTACATATGAAAAAGAATTGCTGGCCATTATTTTAGCTACAAAAAAATGGGCTCAGTATCTTTTGGAGAGGCAATTTACTATTAAAACTGATCATCAAAGTTTGAAGTTTTTATTCTCTCAGAAATTACATACAGGGCTGCAACATAAATGGCTAATTAAATTGCATGGCTTTGATTATAAAGTAGAACACAAATCTGGGAAAGATAGCATAATAGTAGATGCATTGTCAAGAAAGGAAGCAGATGTTTGGGATGAAGCAGAAACACAAGCTAAATCTGTGGTACAAACTCCATGGTTACAAGAGCTTAAACATACATTAAATTCAACTGGTTGTTATCAGGAGCAGATCAATAAAGTCCAGAATAATGAATTCAGCAGTGGAAAGTATATAAAGTAGTGGATGGATTAATTTTTTACAAAGGAAATATTTTAGTTGATCACCACCTCAACAGCCTGCTACAATCACTAATACAGGAGCATCATTCAACACCTCTAGGAGGGCATGTTGGAATTAAACCTACAATAAAAAAAATTAAAACAAGTATTTTACAGAAAAAAATGAGAAGAGATGTGGAAGTTTTTATGAAAGAGTGTGATCAGTGCCAAAAAATAAAAGAGAGAATGTGTTGCTACCTGGATTGCTACAACCATTACCCATTCCTGAAGTGATATGGACAGACATAGCTATGGATTTTATCACTGGTCTGCCAAAAAGTGATAAATACATAGTTATATTTGTTGTTGTAGATCGGTTAAGCAAATATGCTCACTTTTTTCCCCTCAGCCACCCCTATACCTCCAAGGATGTTGCTACTGTGTTCTTTAATGGTGCATTTAAATTACATGGCCTACCCAAAACCATAGTTAGTGACAGAGATCCTATATTCACAAGCAAGTTCTAGCAAGAGCTTTTTAAATTGCAAGGAAGCGGTTTAAAGTTAAGCACTGCCTTTCATCCTCAAAGTGATGGACAGTCAGAAGTAATAAACAAAGTATTGGAAGGGTATTCATGAGTGGAGTAAGTGGATAACTCTAGCCTAGTATTGATATAATAAAACATGGAAAGTTTCAACAAACACAACTCCTTTTAAAGCTGTATATGGTATTGAACCTCTCACTCTTCTTTCCTATGTCCAACACACAACCAAAGTAGAACAGGTAGAGGAGATGCTGTTTACTAGAGATATAATGTTAGAATATATGAAGGACAGTTTGAGGTTAGCACGTGAAAGAATGAAAAAATATGCGGATCTGAGGAGATCAGAGAGGAAGTTTGAAGTAGGAGATTGGGTATTCCTTAAACTCCAACCTTATAAACAGCTGACAGCAAGAAATCAGAGGACCTGCAAGCTCTCACCTAAATATTATGGGCCATATGAAATAATTGAAAGAATAGGAGAAGTAGCCTACAAGCTTCAGTTACCACCCACTGCAAAAATACATCATGTTTTTCATGTGTCTCAATTGAAGAAAAAAATTGAAAACTCTATTATTGTGCAAGATGATGTTCCTAGTTTTGTAGAGAAAATAGTAGAGCAGCCAGAGTGCATACTTGATAGGAGAATGATACCTATAAATAAGGAAGCCGTGGTCCAGATTTTAATTGAATGGAAGGAGAAACCTATAGAGGAGGCTACCTGGGAATATTATTGGCCGATGATTCCTACCTTGGACCTTGGAACACGGTCCCTTCTTGAAGTGGAAGGGAGATGTAACAGCAAGGGGATGTTAGCCATGGTTTTAGAGAAAGGAAACTGTCAGCGGTTTGTAGAAAAGGCAAAAATGAAAGAGGAAATGTCAAGTTCACCATTGTTGGTCACTGTTTCGTTGGAGAAGTTGCTGGAAGGTGCCAGAAGGTGTCAGAGATGGGTACTGTTATGGTTGAGGCCAGAGCAGTGAGATAAATGGAGGTATCAATCTGTGCATGTCTGTGTGCACGTGCACAACTGATACAGTCGGGATTTCGATTGTGTTGAGTTGTACATGTGTGCAGTAGCAGTAATATGTAAATCTGATTTGATGTATATGTTGTAATGGTCCATTTATGGTGTTTTGGGCTTGTATGGGTTGTGTAGCTAGGGTGTTTGTGCTAATGTCTTGATGTGTGTATATATATATATATAGAGGTGGATAGGTGTTGTAAGGAAGGTGAAAAAAGAAATCTGAAATAAAATTGCATTGTTGTTCTCTGTCAATTCTCTTGTTATGTTGCAGGCAGTAATTCACCTTCATTCTTTATCCAGTTCACTCTCTTATCATTTTTGATGCTTTAATATTGATCTTGTAATATCCTGTTAAGTATGCTTCTGTTCTTAGTTGTTCCAGATCGCTGTGCATTTATTTCATTTGGCAATTATATGATTACTGTTACTCATTTACAACTTAAATCTTGTTCTTGAATCTGATACTTAATATTTCTTTTGATCTATAATTTTTTGTCCTGGTTATCTTCATTTTTATCAATATTTCTTTGTTCTCATATATTTGTCAGTTGCCTATCTTGATATATTTCAGTAGCCTATAATCTCTTCTGTGTTGGAAAAAACTGAAGTTTGTGACCTCTGTTATAATTCAATTCATCACTTTCTTATTATATTGAGTAGCTGTTACATTTTTTGATAATACAGTGTCATTTGCACAAGTATTTCTTGCATTTAGACTGGATATTTGCAAAACTGTCAGTATTACATTTCTTTATCTTCTGTTCTTGAATTTTTTCTACAAATTGTTCCACAAATTCTTGAACCATAATAATACATTTCTCTATTCATCGTCCAAGTACAAACCCAAATTGACATTTCTTGATTCAGTTTTACAACTGCATAATAGAGTTTTGAACTCAGTGATGTTTCTTGATCTAAATTGACAAAGGAGAAATTGAAACTGAATGAAGATCTTATTATTTTTCTGAATGATAATTATTACAAGTGCAGAGTAACAGAGGTTTTATAATACAGCTTTACACAGTGGGCTCTGGCCCAAAGATCACAAAACAAAGAAAAGAAAATAGCCTACGGCTAAGATTACAAGGCAACAGATCCAATGGACACTAAAGAAAGATTGCTTCATATATATACTGCTGGATAAGAAGGGTTTTCCCATTTTCAACAGCCCCCCGCAAACCCTTCAACATCTAGGGTTCGCAGAATCCCAAATTGTGTCCAAACTTTCTACTTCCAATTTCCCGAATCTTGTTCGAAAGCAAATTGAGAGTTTTGAAGAAGATCTAAACATCCTCAGTCAATCAACTCTCCACTTCCGATTTCTCTGCAGTATCTTTTGAGTGAAGTTTTTCTCGATTGTGAGTTGAATGAGATACGAGGTTGTTGGATCCTGAACTTTGTTTGGATCTGATGAGAGTTGTATTGCAGAATTTCTGAGCCTTTTCAGTTGAATGATGTTTCACGTTTGGATTCCTGAAAGCATTTTGAGCTTGAGTCTCTTGTATTGAATGGCCTCTGAAGCTTGAAGTTCTGTTGTCCAGAGACTTATCTGTTCCTGATGTGATGGTACATGACTCTAGTCCATCCCTGGTTGAAGACTTGAGCTTGAACTGTGGCCTCTGTAAGTTGTTAACCTTCAGCTTATTCCTGAGGCTTGTAAAGTTGGTCTTTGACAGTGACTTGGTTAAAATGTCGGCTATTTGGTAAGTTGAAGGTACGTGATTGATATTTAATTTTCCTTTTGCTACTTGCTCTCGAACAAAGTATAGATCAAGTTCCATGTTCTTTGTTCTAGAGTGTAGAACTGGGTTTGCTGTAAGATGAACCGTACTTAAATTGTCGCACCAAATAGTTGCTTTGCTGTCGGTTTTGAATTTTAGCTCATCAACTAGTGATTGTATCCACATTACTTCTGCTGTTGCATTAGCAACACTCCTGTATTCTGCTTCAGTACTAGATCTTGACACAGTTGGTTGTTTTTTTGAACACCAAGATATAGGACTGTTGCCTAAAAATATACAATAGCCAGTAGTAGATCTTCTGTCATCTGGATCACTAGCCCAGTCAGAATCTGCATATCCTGTAATATTAATGTATTTGCTTGAACTTAAGGTCAGACCAAAGTCTAATGTTCCTTTGAGATATCTCAATATTCTTTTCACAATTTTCCAATGTTCAGTAGTTGGTCTTTGCATGAATTGGTTGACTTTATTAACACTGTATGTAATGTCTGGTCTTGTAATTGTTGCATATTGAAGTGCACCGACGATGCTTCTGTATTGCTTCTCATTTGCTATTGCATCACCTTTGAATTTTGAAATGTGCAAGTTGCTGACCATGGGTGTTGAGATAGGATTGGCTAAATTCATCTTTGCTCTATTTAGTATTTCTTGAATATAGTTCCGTTGGCTTAACTGCAAAGATGAATTTGATAACCTCTTGACTTCAATGCCGAGAAAATGGTTTAAGTTGCCAAGATCTTTGACACTGAATTTTTGATCAAGTTGATATATAAGTGCATTAATTTCTTCAGCATTGTTACCTGTAATAATAAAATCATCCACATATATTAGTACATATATTATTGTGGTTTTGCTAAATTTTGTAAATAAAGAGTTGTCAGATTTTGTGGATGTGTAGCCTAGCCCAATAAGAGTTGTCTTGAGCTCCTCAAACCACACTCTGGGAGCCTGTTTAAGACCATAGATGGCTTTATTCAACTTGCAAACCAGATTCTCTTTATCTTTTTGCACAAAACCATGTGGCTGCTCCATGTAGACTTCCTCCTGTAAAACACCATTCAAGAAAGCATTATTAATGTCTATTTGTTTGATGATCCAATTTCTGCATAAGGCAATTGTGATTACTGTTCTTATAGTAGTGGGTTTTACAACAGGTGAGAAAGTCTCATTAAAGTCAAAGCCACTCTGTTGTGAAAAACCCTTAGCTACTAGCCTTGCCTTATATTTAGAAATTGTACCATCAACATTTTTCTTTAATCTGAAAGTCCATTTGCAACCAACAATATTTTTATTTTCTGGTAAAGGAACAAGACTCCAAGTCTTGTTTTTTATAAGAGCATTGTACTCATCACACATAGCTGATTTCCAGTTCTGATTTTCCATAGCTTGGCAATGGTTACTTGGCTCTTCTGTATCCAAAGTGGTATTATAAATTTTGGGTTTAAAAATACCACTTTTTGACCTTGTGATCATATGATGTCCTGTTCTAGTACTTTGTTGTTGTGGAATACTTTCACTTGATTGAAGTTGCTCATTGTGATGCATTGTTTCTTCTGTAACCTGTTGTGAATCATGCTGTTCACTAATTTTTTGTTGAGGTGTCTGAACAGGTGTATCAACATCTGCTACCTCATGACTTGGTCCACAACTGGACACTGTGTGTTGTGAGTGGTCACTGACTTCTGTCAGATCTCTGTGAGTTTGCACAACTTCCTCAGGTAAAACAGGTATGGAGGATAGAGTTTCCTTTGTGTTGTAAACCTTTTTGGATGTTTTAATTGCTGCATCTTTAAATGGAAATAGCTTTTCTTTGAAAACAACATGTCTGGATATAATTATTTTTCCAGTACTGTCTAAGCATTTAAATCCCTTCTGATTAGTTGCATAACCAAGAAAAGTACAAGGTGCAGATCTAAAATCTAACTTGTGAGAGTTATATGATCTGAGATAGGGAAAACATAAGCAACCAAAAACTCTTAGATTTAAATAGTCAGGTTTGACATTATATAATATTTCCAAGGGACTTTTAAGCTTCAATGCTTTTGTTGGCAGTCTGTTAATTAAATAAACTGTTGTAGAAAAAGCATCTGGCCAAAATTTTAAAGGCATAGCTGCCTGGGCTAATAATGTAAGACCAGTTTCAACAATTTGCCTATGTCTTCTTTCAATTATTCCGTTTTGTTCAGAAGTGTAAGGGCAAGTAGTTCTATGAACTATACCCTTCTTCAGAAAGTAAGATTTTAGTGGCATATATTCGGTTCCTCCATCAGATTGAATTACTTTGACTTGACAATTGGTTTGTTTTTCAGCCTGAGTAATAAACTGTAATACAGCATTATGAGTTTCACTTTTTGATTTTAAGAAATATATCCAAACATACCTGGAAAAAGCATCTATGGATGATATGTAATATTTGTATCCATAATCACTGTGAATAGGTGTTGGACCCCACAAGTCAGTAGCAATTAATTCAAGTGGTTTACTATAATTTGTTTCTGAATTCAGAAAGGGTAATTTATGTGCTTTACCCATTTGACAGAATGTACATATATATGGCATAGAAACATCTTCATAGGAAATATTATTACTACTCAATATGTGTCTTACAATAGTAGCATTTGGATGTCCCAATTTATAATGCCACGTGTCAAATGCCTTACAAATTTCTTCTTGTTTGAACTCAGAGTTATTACACCAATTTTCAATAGTTTCTGCATTTTCTGAATTAGCCACTTTGAACTTGTATAGCCCTTTATGTTCACTACCCTGCAAGAGAATTTCTTTAGTTAGGATATCCTTAACTAGACAGTATTGTGGGTAGAACTCGAAGTACACACTGTTATCCTTAGCAAATTGCGACACACTTAGTAGATTTTTCTTAATTAATGGTACTCTAAGCAAGTTGTTTAAGTACAACTGTCTTTTTCCCATAATGTAAGATCTGCCAGTGTGAGTTATAGCTATAGACTTACCATTACCTACATGTATTGAGTTCATACCTTTGTACTTCCTGTTTCCAAGATTCAGCTTGTTCAGATTGTTTGTAATGTGGTTTGTTGCTCCAGAATCTGGATACCAATCTTCATCACATATATGTTCTGGCTTAGTTGTTTCTGTTGATTGATAATCTTTACTGTCAGATTGATTGCTTGAATTGTTTTGAACTTGGGCAACATTTGCACTGAGATTCTGATTTCTTTGATTGTTGGAATTTTGTCCTGGATCATAATTCAGATTCAATCTGAAGTAGCACTTAGCAGCAGTATGACCAAGCTTTTCACATATCTGACATCTTGGCCTATTGTTGTTGTTGTTCCATCTACCTCTGCCCCTGGATCTGTTGGAATATGTACCTCTTTGCATTGCTTGATCATTTCTTTTATTGCCTTGATTTCTACTTTTGTTGGTTGCTGCATAATTGACTGTAAAATCTGAGTCTTGAGTTTTTTTGTTGTCAATTCTTGCTTCATGAGCAAGTAGAACAGAATGAACATCATCTATGGTTGGTAAACTCTTTTGTGATGAAATTACAGCGACCACAACTTCATAATCGTCATTCAATCCATTTAGAACTGTCATAATTTGTTCAGAATCACTAACTTTATGACCTGCTGCCTCAAGAAGATCACATGTAGTTTTGACTTTAGAAAGATACTCTCTCATATTCTGATTATCTTTCTTTGCATTATGCAATTGTCTTTTATAGAACATAACTTTGGCAGCAGATTGTGTGTTGAAAACTTTGTCAATAGTTACCCATATTTCATTGGCTGTTTTACATCCAATAACATGTGACAACAGATTTACATTAATCGAGGACAATAACCAAGAACATATGAGTCTATCTTGCCTATGATACTTGATGTATTCTTCATTGCTGACAATCTTATTTTCCTTGTCTGTGATGTTTACAGGAGGAATCTGAATTGTTCCCTGAATATAGCTTTCAAGTCCATACCCTTGAATGGCTGTTTCAACTTGAAGCTTCCGTAGAAGATAATTATCTTCATTTAAATGCACTGTAACCAACTGGCTTTGGGGACTGATCACAGTCTTGATTAGATTCTCAACAGAATTAGTGTGTTGAGAGGAATTTGCTGCAGAAGATGTCTCTGAACCAGTTTCATCAGCCATAATGATGAGATTAAGTTTGTCTAATCAGAATGACAAATTGAAAAAGAAATATGCAGTCAACAGAATGACAAACTTGAATTTAAGTTCAAGAATATAGAAAACAATGCTGAAGACAGGTAAGTGCAACCAAAGAAATTCTTAAATGATGATTATGATGAATTTTTCTGATGAGATTTTCTTTCTGGGCGGCACTTCTCTGTTTCTTGAGTTGTTTTCTTGTTTTCTTGATCTGATTTTTGTGAGAATTTGAATGAAATCTTCACAATTCAACGATGAAATCCTGCTGCAGCCTTTTAAATACTGGCGAGGCACGGGATCGAGTTGAAAGAATCCTTCAAATGATAGAATGAATGATTTTGATGAAGGATAATGCTCAAGTGATGAGATTATCCTCTGATGAGTTTCTTTATCTCCTTTTTTTTTTTAAATTTGCTGTTAAGCAATTGGATGGTGCTCCGATACCATAATAGAGTTTTGAACTCAGTGATGTTTCTTGATCTAAATTGACAAAGGAGAAATTGAAACTGAATGAAGATCTTATTATTTTTCTGAATGATAATTATTACAAGTGCAGAGTAACAGAGGTTTTATAATACAGCTTTACACAGTGGGCTCTGGCCCAAAGATCACAAAACAAAGAAAAGAAAATAGCCTACGGCTAAGATTACAAGGCAACAGATCCAATGGACACTAAAGAAAGATTGCTTCATATATATACTGCTGGATAAGAAGGGTTTTCTCATTTTCAACACTGCAATACAATTTACATTCAAACATCATTTCTTGCTGTGTACATGAAAATTGTGCACATTTTTCTTGTGTCAGTGTATATGTTTGTTCCAGTTCTTCTTCATTCATCTATAACTGTCACTTAACTTACTCCGTCCTCTTCAAGTTTCCTCACGTCATCATCGAAACCGCCACCTGCCATCATGAATAAGGAATCTGAACAACCAACCTCTTCCAAAGATGGAAGAGGATTTGAATTATATATCATCATCTCAACTGTGCAATCAATTCAGTGCACCAGAAACCGTTAATGAACCAAGGTCCTAAGCAGAGAGCATCTCAAGTGTGAAAAGTAATATTTGGCTAACAAAAGTGATAATAACGATCATCACCATAGTCGAGTAAAAATCATCCATATACGAAATTTATAGGCCCGAGTTCATCAATGATTATCATTTGATGGATTCCAAAGAAAAAAATGATATCAGACATGGAGTTCTTTTGTCTGGCATAATATCAACAATTCAACCTCTTAATCTCAGGCTCTGTTTGTGTTGCTAAAATAAGTGTTGAACACTTAACATAATAAGTGAAAAGAGACCATGCAGGAATTGATTTTCGGCAGAAGAAAAACCATTTGATAACAATAAATTCGAAAAGGTGGAAAAAGGAAAAATATCGAGATATCTCATATATGGGTTGAACATGTGGATAGCAATTTACAGAGAATGAATAAGTGGGATAGCAACCGTTGATAAGTCAAGCATATCAAGAATGATGACGTGTAAGTTGGTGAAACGTGGTGTGGACAACTTGAAATTAAAGACGATGCAAAAGTGGGGAGGAAAAAAATTAACGGGCGTGGAGAAATAAACAGAAGAGTTAACGCTTGGATTGGTGGACAACCGGTAGCTATCAAATATCCATCCTTTATCTTTTGTTTGTCTTTTCCATTAAATGCGATGCATTTTTGTCATACAGATATAGAATGATGATATTTGTTTCGGTACCAACTATAAAATAATAATTTGATGCCTTCGTCCGTTTTTTTTTTAAACTTTATTAATAAAGGCCCAGCCCAAAAGAATGGGTTAGTGGGTAATAACCCGAATACATAGAACAATCTCGACACTTCGTATCTCTAACTGATGCAGCGCACCACGTTAAGTCGCCTGCGACTTATGCCTTGAGTCGCGCCAACCACAATAAGCGACCTAGCGAGTTAAGCGACCTAACGAGCTATGCCGTCTGCCTTGAGACTCCTGCATTACAAGATAGCGACCTAGCGAACTTAAGTCGTTCAACCTTATGCCGCTCAAGAAACTATGCTGCAATCTTAAGTCGCGCTAACCTTATGTCGCGCACCATGTTAAGTCGCGCCAACGACCTTAAGTCGCCTGCCTTGATAGCGACTCAAGAAATCAAGCCCGCGTCTCTTAAGTCGTTTGCGAGCCAACCAACCTATGCCGCATTTCTTAAGTCGCTCAGATAAGCCGCATTGCACTCTTATGTCGCTAAGTCGTCCTGAAGCTGTGCTATCTCGTGAGCCGCTGATTCCTTATGTCGTATGTTGTTGAGTCGCTTGAGTTGAGCCGTTGGTTTCTTATGTCATATTGTTTGTTAAGTCGTATATTGTTGTAATTTCTTATCTCGTATGTTGTTGAGTCGTGTATGTTGTAATTTCCTTTTGTCATATGTTGTTATGTCGCATGAGTCGTAACTCGTCTGTATTATGTTGTATGTTGTAGGGTCGTGGGTCGTAGGATGATAGGTCGCCTGTGTGTGTGTTGTAAATTCCTATAAATAGGGGTGTGTTGTCATTTGTAAGAGAAGTTGATTTTTTGAATAAAATTTGTGTGTGTGCTTTTGCCACCATTGTTGAAGTTGAGTGTGATCTCCTTCTTCTTTCCTTCTTCGGGTTATTCGTGCGCGAATCAACGAAGTAGAAGCCAATCTCGGTATCACTTGCGAGTGATAACGATCGAATTGTAGATCTTTCAACACGGTATCTTGCGAGATCAAAGGGTTGGAGATAGCTAGATTCCGGCATCGTCACGATCAACGGAATTGGGCATTTATCGTTTTATCGGATTATTTGATACGAAATCATCATTTCGTGAGGAAGAAAGCATTATTAGCGCGTCAAAGTAAAATCCGCTGCGTCAGTTTGGTATCAGAGCTAAGTAAGATCAAGGCCGGATTGGAGCCGAGTAAGATCAAGGCCAGTTAAGCCGAGCGAGTTAAAGGAAGTTAGATCGGAGCCAAGTCAAATAACCGAGATTGTGAAGGAACATGCCTCCAAGACGTGCTAATCGCTATCATCAGGTTGAAGATGTGTATAGAAGACAAGAAGCTGAGCAGATGGAGCAGCGTATTAATGAAAAGTTCAATAAGAATACTGAAAAGTTGGAGAATTGATGAAAGACATGAATCACAATCAAAGGAGAACGTCACCAGTCTCGAACCAAAATGGAAACAGGGTTTCACCATCGGTTTCGGGAGAAAGGAGGATGTCACCCCAATCTTATCGAGATAGGAGAGATTCATCAGTTTCGATGATGCAAGACCACCATGGGTACCGAAATGAAGAGAGAAGAACTCCACGTGGGTTTAAAAATGAACCATATCGTGATGTTGAAAGACAGGGTAGAAGGGACATGTATGGTCGTAGAGATGTAGATGGTCAAGATCGATATACATATGATTTTGAGGAGGATGGTGATGGAGGTGTATTCATTATCGAAATCGAGGCTAAGTGCGAAATCAATATCTGGATTCCGAAAATGATCGTAAATGGGAGTCAGGTATGAGGATGGAAATTCCAGAATTCAAAGGTGGTATGCAAGCAGAAGAATTTATTGATTGGTTGTCTAATGTTGAAGAAATTTTAGAATTCAAGGATGTGCCTGAGAATCGCAAGGTTCAATTAGTTGCTACAAGACTAAGGGGAAGAGCCATGTCTTGGTGGCAACAAAGTAAACTAACTCGGGAGAGAATGGGAAAATCAAAAGTTGTCACTTGGGAGAAGATGAGAAAGATGATGAAAGCAACTTTCTTGCCGTACAATTATCAATCTCTTATGTATCAATGTTTGCAGAATTTGAGACAAGGGACGAAGACAGTGAATGACTATGCAGATGAATTCTATCAATTGATTGCAAGGAATGATATTATGGAAACTGAGGAACAGCTAACGGCTAGATATATTGGAGGGTTACGAATGCAAATTCAAGACATGGTTAATATGTTTAATCCAATGTCTATTGCTGAAGCACATCGGAAAGCTCTAGCTTGGGAGAAACAAGGGAGACGAGAAAGTGGCGTGTTTGCAGGTTCTAACAACCAGACTAAGGGTGCTAGTAGCAGTGCTAATGTTTCCAAGGCAGTCAATAAACCAATTGTCAATGAAGTCGCTAAAGCAAAGGTCAATAACAGTATTAAATGCTATAATTGTCAGGAGTTTGATCATAAAAGTAATGAATGTACAAAGCCAAAGAAGAGAGCATTTGTTGCAGAGGAATGTGAGTATGAGGATGTGGAAGCTGAAGTTGATTATTCTCAACCATCGAAGTTAGATGAAGATGAAGAAGTTGTGTCAGGAGACGAAGGATGTAACTTGATGATAAGGAGGTCTTGTTTAGTGCCAAAGCATGAGAATGATTCTAGTTGGCTGAGAAGCAACATCTTTCAGTCTACATGTACTATCTTGGGAAAGGTTTGTCGATTTGTTATTGATGCGGGAAGCTGCGATAACATTATTTCTGAAGAAGCCGTCACGAAGTTAAGGTTGAAGACTGAAAAACACACTAGACCTTATAAACTGGCATGGCTAAAGAAAGGTGAAGAAGCGACAGTAGGAAGACGAGCATTTGTTACATTTTCTATTGGGAAGAAGTACAAAGATGATATATGGTGTGATGTTGTTGATATGGATGTGTGTCATTTACTTTTGGAAAGACCATGGTAATATGATAGAGCTGTACAACATAATGGTCGCACCAACAACTACAGTATCATATTTGAAAGGTACTCAAATTACCTTAGTTCCTAAGAAGTGTGAACAAAGTGAAAGCAAGTCAGAGAAGGAAGTGGAATCAACTAGCCTATTATCTACGAGAGAATTTGTTGAAGAAGTGAAAGATAGTGCTGAGATGTTTATGTTGATTGGGTATGAAACAAGTGAAGATTGTGATGTAACGTCCCGGAAATTTTCGAACTTCGAAAATTCAACATCGATACTCACTTTATCGACTGCCGAGAAATCGAAGGCCGAAAACCCGAAATGTTATGGTTTAAGAAAAAGAAAAAGAGGTAGAAGAAGAGAAAAGATGGAAAAATAGAGGGAAAAGAAAATAGAAAATAGAAAGAAGATAGAAGATAGAGAGAAAAGAAAATAGAACGGAACAGAACACAACAGAACAACAACAGAATCTCACAATTCGCAGCGGAACAACATATAATAATAAATGAATAATCTTTAAACAAAGAACTATATCAGTTATTACATTACATACATCTCATCATATCATCAGAGTGTACAACAACATACAACAAACAGTGCAACGGAAAAAGAACTACTATATACTAGTAATACGCCATGCCATCCAGCTTGCCTCCAGCAACTCCAGAATATCCAGAATATCCTGATAAACCTAACTCTTAACTGCCCGTGTGGAAATTGGTGGGCACCCAGAGTTTAGAAAGGAAAACAATAAACTCCAAGTCAGTCATGTGACTGGTGTGAGAACTCAAAACAGTTTATTTATCTTTAAAATCAAAGTAGAGGAATTTTTTTTTTAAAGTCAATTCGCAATGCTTTTAAAAATGAGACTACCATAAGGCCTCCCGCACACACACACAATGCAAACGCAGAATCGGAGGAGATTTCTCCTTATGATAGTCAAAGATGTTTGATACGCATTTAAAAGAACATTTGATATTATTACTAGTGTATAGTGTAGGAAAAAATTCATTTCGAAAGTAGAATATAAATCTTAGCCAGCATAGACATTCCGAACTATGCCTACTATAGCTAACTATGTTCAATAGCAGGTTACCGCCACATTCCATAGCAAGTTATACAACTAAAACCGTACAAGTCTCGTATTGTTTCTTTGGATTTCTAACGAATGATCAGGCCAAGGAACTTTCCATTGCCACATGAGAATGCCTCTGGATGGACATCCCCGAGAACCAAACCGGATCTCTACCAACACAAGGCCGGGTTACCCCTAACTGAGTAACAACTGACCGAATATGCCATCCCCCGGTCCTTTGGGACCTTTTCACCGAGCGCTCGCAATCAATTCACACAATCATAACAAAGTGTTTTCAACATGAGTAAGTATCTGGGCTCCATACCATGATACCACCCTTTTCCAGAAGGAAATGCACACATCCTAAAGGGCGCTACTCCTCATAACCTTGCCGCATCTTTCCTGTTTTGACCATTCACGGGGTGTGAGGCTCGACGAAGTCACGTCCACAAAAACATACTTTATACAAAAGCCATGCTTTGGGTCAACAAATGATCATAGAAATGATCACCAGGATAGACGATCAAATAAATGATCCTATCACAAATAATCAACACAATGATCATTTCACAGCAACACTCAGCATGTCACATTACCAAATTGGGAATATATCGCTGATAACTTCAACTATATAACCTCTGAGCTCGTACGTCTCAGAGAAGGGTGTTAAGCTAAAAGAATAAATTCTCCGCCACCAACAGAAATATATTTGAAAGAAATCGGCTTTATATCTCAAATTGTAATGTCAGACATACAATCCATACAAGTCTGTTCCGAGCTCGAACAAAACCGAAGGCACTTAAAAAGAAGTCCTTGCAATCCGGATATTCACAATCCTGATCGGATTTCCCATCACTTAGGGAGTCTCTATACCGTTGCAACTCAGTGCAGAGACAATCGATAGGTCATCCTATCGCTTTCGCAAATACCGGGTCTTCAACACCGATCTTCAAATGCAATTCATAACGACGTATCACATATTCGAAATGGGTTATACGACCCCATGGTCCTTTCCCGGTTAACCCGAATAGTGAGCGCTTATTCAAAAATAAGTGTGGCATTCACATTCAAACAAATCACATCAATTACCCATTCAAAGGGAAATATTGATAGTCGGTTATTGAACTATCAATGGATATGCACACATCACCAGATTCCAAATAAATTTCCAAATTATTTATTTTCCAAAATATCTTTACAAGATATATAATTTCCCACTTCGAAAATAAATCAATATTTATTTTTAAACAAATCCCACTTTCTTTTATAAATTCCTTAGTGAATTTATATCCCAAAATATTCATGCATATACGTTTTCAATTATTCATTTCAATCTATCTTCAAAAAGATAAATTCTCAAAGTATTCACTTTATATTGGAAAACATTTCCATACTTATTTAATAAGTAATTCACAAATTTTATTTATTTTCAACACTTAGAAAATATTCAATATACTTAAATCGAGATTAAGTATATATTTCATTCTTTAAGGAAATCATTCTCTTAAACATATTTATTTGGGCCAAAACGAATGTTACGTAAAACATCGTTACGACAACCCAAAATCACTAGTATAGGGATTCGAAATTAAAATAGATATATAAATCCCAATACTATACAAACCATTTCCTTTCGGAAATCATTTACTATAACAACAGTGTTATAGTCCACCATTTCCTTTTATTCCTCGAAACATCTATTTCAACAATAAATGTTGAAATCTATGGTTTCGAATCTCAACACAATTTAAAACATCGTTAGATCGTTTTAATTCTGTTTAAAATATCACATTTTAAACATTTTCTTTAACATATTATTCACTATTCAAAAACGTGAATATACTACGTTAACAAATTTCATCCTTTATTCATTTTATTTCAAAGGGTTATTCACTGTCAAAAACGTGAATATAACTTCATTTATAGGTTTCAAAAATTTACTTATCAAAATAAGTCATTTGCGAATTTATAAAACAACGTTTATAAATCCCGTTTCTAATTATTTTATAACAACTTCCTTTTATAAATTTTCTTTATTAACCTATTCGATTTATAACTCAATTATAAACTAAAGGTTCATATTATAAGTTAAATGCTTATAATTTATTTGTTTGCAAAAATCGTTCCTTTGAACTTCATAATTATAAATCTTATAACTTATAAGATTCAATTATTCACCCAAATCTATTCTTTTATAATTTCACAAAATTTATAAATCTTACTATTTATGAATTTCATTCATAACTTCACCATTTATAATTTTATAAATTCCATTCATTTACAAAATTCATTTTCACTTCATTCAAACACTTATAAAAACTCGTTTTATAATATCAATATTTCAATTTATAAATATCCATTTATAAATCTCTTAATATAAATCAATTTATATCATTCTTTAAAATGTCTTCAAAGTCCTTTAAAAACTTCATCATTTTGATTTATAAAATAATCGAATTTATAAATCCTATATTTAAACTTTTCACAAAAAAATTCAAAAATTCCGATTTAACTATTTTATAAAATCATTAGCATCATATTCTCAAAAATCAACCTTTAACTATATTTCTCAAAAATATAATTTTTATAACTTTAAAAATTATAACGTTTATTTATTTAAAATGGATCAGTTCCAAAAATATTTTATAAACGTATACTTTCAAAAATCACTTTAAAAATCATTTTAAAATCCCAAAATTTGGTTCAATGATGCTACATACCAAATAGCCAATCACGACAACAACGATATCATATATCGATATGATAATCCATCAAATATCAAAATATCAAAAATCAAATAAATACTGTTGAGGAATCCAGTTGGATCCCTTCAACCTGTTTTCCTGCATCCACAAACATTAGCACAATACCAATTTCGCTCCAGTACGAAATTATCGCGGTATATGGGATTTAAAATATTATCCGCTTAATAACGGCGCAATAGGGTCTCATCCGCTAAACAAAAAATGTGGAAAATCAATAACTCCAATATATACATATGCCAATATATATATATTGCTATTATATATATAATACCAATTTCACTGTTTATGAAATATTCGCGGTATATGTTTTTAAATAAATAACATGCGCTTACTAACGGCGTATAATGTCTATTTTAACAATCAATAAATATAAATCAACATTCAAACATGCATTCAAATATTTTAAATCTAACTATTTAAAATAAAATCGAAACTGATTCGATTGAGTGAGAAGTTCTCACCTTGATTTTAAATTCCGTTTTAGCGATTTATTTCGAATAAAATTAAACGGACGTTTAATTTTACCCAAAATTCTCACTAACTCCAAACGACTCCAATCCAATTTCATCGCGTAGTGCTCGTCCATACGATTCCAACGCAACTGGTTTCGCGCATTTTCGACCTCGTATGAAAAAGTTACAAATATTTGAAGTTACACGAGTTTATTTATATAAATTACAACATTTATTTTTATAATTTAAACCTAAACCTATTTGGACCGTTAGATCCATGTCTGCAACATCCTGACCGTGCATACCTTCTTCCCTCATCACTCACGCATCTCCAGTAAAGAGGCCGACATCAACAAACCCAACTACACATACTAGGGTTTCATATTGCAACCTCATCTCTCAACGAAAACACGATCGACAACTTGCATTTTGAAGAGCACGATGAGGGCAACACTCGGCTACAACCTTGCTCAACTCGGTCCCCCCTCTGCATATAAATGCGTGCACGAACGCAAGGAGAACGCGGCTAAAAATCTCACAATATACAACTCCATTCGCGATCATACCCGTTGGATATGTCAATCACACTACCCTCTACGTTTTTCTAGTTGAGTGATTCTTGAATCGATGCTTGGATTTTGAGAAATTGAAGGAAGAACATGTGAAACTTTCGGCCATTGATCTGTTGTAGGTGGCGGCTACACGTAGATTAGGGTTAGGTTTTTATTTTTTTATTATTTTGAGAATTTTTGGGCTATTTATAGGAAAAAAACGAACACTATTCATCCGGAAATTCCGAACTCCGATTTACGCACCGTAACCAGCGTTTCTAGGGTTTACCCCGCGTTTCGGACACAATGGAACATGTTTCGAAAGCTAATTCGGACATCTGTGCGAGTTATGGCTATAAACGTTCAATTTAAATTAAACCGATTTAAGCGATTTTCCAGGCGTTTTAATTTGTACCGGACAAACGGTAAATCCAATTGACACGAAATTTGAAACCTTACAATAATATCACATTACGGATCCGATGAAACTGGTTTCGTCGAAATCCGAGACTTTTTGAAAAATGGCTATTTTAACTCGCCAAATTGAAATTAAAAATAATTCGATGCGTTTCGAGCTGCCACGATCAAACGATAGCTCCGATTGACACGAAAATTGAAATTCGGTAATAACTAACTATTACGGATCCAATGGAACTGGTTTCGTTCAATTCTGAGACTGTTCAAAAATTGACTATTTTCACTAGTCGATTTAATATTAAAATATTCAATTTTCACAAATTAACTTTTAATTCGATTTTAAAAGTTCTAAAATATCATTCTAACTCCAACATGATAAAATAAAATTTTACAAATCATTTTCAATCATATTTAACTCAATTTTCAATTATTTCCATAATTTAACATATTAAATTATCGATTTAATTATCCAATTAAATCCAATAATTCAAATTAAAATTTATTTGACTTATAAATTCACTTATTAATATTTAAAATTAATTAAATATTCAAATTTTAATTACTAAAAATTCTGGGTCGTTACAATCTTCCCCCCTTAAAAGAATTTCGTCCTCGAAATTATTAAGTAAGAAAAGTTATAGAATTTATTAATTTTTTCCAAAATTCATAGTTAAACTTCTTACAATACTTTACTAAGTTTTCAAATCATACTTAGTTATCTTTTCCAAAAACAATTACTATTGTTTAACTTTCAATTCCAAAATCAAAGTTAAAGTTTCCAAAAATTTTCCAATTTTCTCAAATTTTTTCTAACGCCTTAAATTTTCGAAAAAATTCGCCATAGTCTCCTTTGCGCGGCTCGATCCGAAAAAAAAATGACAGTATATATATCACAAATATACATCTCATCAAGTAATGAGGCATCCCGCAGGGAAAAAGTGTAAAAGTACTGTATTTAATCCGAGATATGTACCTTATATTTTATTAGCAAGCATATACGGCTAATATAGCGCGAAAGCGAGCTCCAAATGCGAAGGAAACGCGATCCGCACCTACTAATCACTCAACAAACAACATGAGAATCATGCATATAGATAATAGTATCGATATACAACATATAGCAACATAATAACTATATATGTTAACATAGAAATGCATTTAATAGCAATATATATTCAACTATCATCCATAACCAATAAATATTCATTTATATTCTCATTAATATTCAATGAAATAGGTTTTCAATTTAATCACATTTGATTCATTAACAGTGGATGTTATTACTAACATTCATTTTCAATTAGTTTATATTCACTAATTCATATTCAAGTTGGTTCACTTCCAAATCAAATTCAAATCTACTTCAGATTCATTTAACTTCCAATTGAATTTTCAATTACTTTAGCTTCCAATTTCATTAATTCAATTTCATTAACACTTAATGAATTATATACAATCAATCAACTAGCAACCATATAACAATCAATGTATATTTATTACAACCAAATTACTTTGCTTATATTCATTCAATTTGGTTTTAACACCATCATTTTCAGTTGGTTCAATTAAATTGATTTTCATTCAACTATTCAACTTTCAATAATATTAGATTTTAATGAATTACACTTACATTCATTATTTCATATCAACTAAATTTAATTGATTAACATTCCATTCACTCATTCAATTCAATTACTAAAGTTGAATTTTATTTATATAACTTAAGTTCATATTTCATTTTACTTTATTTACAACTCATATTCATAAATATATTCATATAGTTTCACTTCTTATATATATAAGTTTATTTCACAATTGTAAATTACTTTCATTATAATTCAATTCTTATAATTCTTTTTGCTTATACAATTATTCTTTTACTTAGATTATTCAAACAACTAAACAATCCACTTATATACACTTTAATAATTCTGAAAAATTATTCTTTTATATATAAAATATACTCAAGGTAAAATTATTTCATTTACCCAATTTTAAACAATATTGTGCCGAATTGTTCTATTCAAGTGTTTAGAAACCCCTTCGGCATAGTCTTGCGGACCACGCTGACGAAAGTTCATATGCCACTCAATAAACCAATCATCACAATATAAAACAATTTTATATTCACTAACAAATACGCTCTCATAGCTATTATTACACTCAAAATCATTCTAGAGTACTACTGACTCTATCTCTAATGAGTAATACCCAACAGAACCATGGTTGTCGCTTAACCATATGCTCTGATACCAAATGTAACGTCTCGGAAATTTTCGAACTTCGAAAATTCAACATCGATACTCACTTTATCGACTGCCGAGAAATCGAAGGCCGAAAACCCGAAATGTTATGGTTTAAGAAAAAGAAAAAGAGGTAGAAGAAGAGAAAAGATGGAAAAATAGAGGGAAAAGAAAACAGAAAATAGAAAGAAGATAGAAGATAGAGAGAAAAGAAAATAGAACGGAACAGAACACAACAGAACAACAACAGAATCTCACAATTCGCAGCGGAACAACATATAATAATAAATGAATAATCTTTAAACAAAGAACTATATCAGTTATTACATTACATACATTTCATCATATCATCAGAGTGTACAACAACATACAACAAACAGTGCAACGGAAAAAGAACTACTATATACTAGTAATACGCCATGCCATCCATCTTGCCTCCAGCAACTCCAGAATATCCAGAATATCCTGATAAACCTAACTCTTAACTGCCCGTGTGGAAATTGGTGGGCACCCAGAGTTTAGGAAGGAAAACAATAAACTCCAAGTCAGTCATGTGACTGGTGTGAGAACTCAAAACAGTTTATTTATCTTTAAAATCAAAGTAGAGGAATATTTTTTTTTTAAAAGTCAATTCGCAATGCTTTTAAAAATGAGACTACCATAAGGCCTCCCGCACACACACACAATGCAAATGCAGAATCGGAGGAGATTTCTCCTTATGATAGTTAAAGATGCTTGATATGCATTTAAAAGAACATTTGATATTATTACTAGTGTATAGTGTAGGAAAAAATTCATTTCGAAAGTAGAATATAAATCTTAGCCAGCATAGACATTCCGAACTATGCCTACTATAGCTAACTATGTTCAATAGCAGGTTACCGCCACATTCCATAGCAGGTTATACAACTAAAACCGTACAAGTCTCGTATTGTTTCTTTGGATTTCCAACGAATGATCAGGCCAAGGAACTTTCCATTGCCACAAGAGAATGCCTCTGGATGAACATCCCCGAGAACCAAACCGGATCTCTACCAACACAAGGCTGGGTTACCCCTAACTGAGTAACAACTGACCGAATATGCCATCCCCCGGTCCTTTGGGACCTTTTCACCGAGCGCTCGCAATCAATTCACACAATCATAACAAAGTGTTTTCAACATGAGTAAGTATCTGGGCTCCATACCATGATACCACCCTTTTCCAGAAGGAAATGCACACATCTTAAAGCGCGCTCCCCCTCATAACCTTGCCGCATCTTTCCTGTTTTGACCATTCACGGGGTGTGAGGCTCGACGAAGTCATGTCCACAAAAACATACTTTATACAAAAGCCATGCTTTGGGTCAACAAATGATCATAGAAATGATCACCAGGATAGACGATCAAATAAATGATCCTATCACAAATAATCAACACAATGATCATTTCACAGCAACACTCAGCATGTCACATTACCAAATTGGGAATATATCGCTGATAACTTCAACTATATAACCTCTGAGCTCGTACGTCTCAGAGAAGGGTGTTAAGCTAAAAGAATAAATTCTCCGCCACCAACAGAAATATATTTGAAAGAAATCGGCTTTATATCTCAAATTGTAATGTCAGACATATAATCCATACAAGTCTGTTCCGGGCTCGAACAAAACCGAAGGCACTTACAAAGAAGTCCTTGCAATCCGGATATTCACAATCCTGATCGGATTTCCCATCACTTAGGGAGTCTCTATACCGTTGCAACTCAGTGCAGAGACAATCGATAGGTCATCCTATCGCTTTCGCAAATACCGGGTCTTCAACACCGATCTTCAAATGCAATTCATAACGACGTATCACATATTCGGAATGGGTTATACGACCCCATGGTCCTTTCCCGGTTAACCCGAATAGTGAGCGCTTATTCAAAAATAAGTGTGGCATTCACATTCAAACAAATCACATCAATTACCCATTCAAAGGGAAATATTGATAGTCGGTTATTGAACTATCAATGGATATGCACACATCACCAGATTCCAAATAAATTTCCAAATTATTTATTTTCCAAAATATCTTTACAAGATATATAATTTCCCACTTCGAAAATAAATCAATATTTATTTTTAAACAAATCCCACTTTCTTTTATAAATTCCTTAGTGAATTTATATCCCAAAATATTCATGCATATACGTTTTCAATTATTCATTTCAATCTATCTTCAAAAAGATAAATTCTCAAAGTATTCACTTTATATTGGAAAACATTTCCATACTTATTTAATAAGTAATTCACAAATTTTATTTATTTTCAACACTTAGAAAATATTCAATATACTTAAATCGAGATTAAGTATATATTTCATTCTTTAAGGAAATCATTCTCTTAAACATATTTATTTGGGCCAAAACGAATGTTACGTAAAACATCGTTACGACAACCCAAAATCACTAGTATGGGGATTCGAAATTAAAATAGATATATAAATCCCAATACTATACAAACCATTTCCTTTCGGAAATCATTTACTATAACAACAGTGTTATAGTCCACCATTTCCTTTTATTCCTCGAAACATCTATTTCAACAATAAATGTTGAAATCTATGGTTTCGAATCTCAACACAATTTAAAACATCGTTAGATCGTTTTAATTCTGTTTAAAATATCACATTTTAAACATTTTCTTTAACATATTATTCACTATTCAAAAACGTGAATATACTACGTTAACAAATTTCATCCTTTATTCATTTTATTTCAAAGGGTTATTCACTGTCAAAAACGTGAATATAACTTCATTTATAGGTTTCAAAAATTTTCTTATCAAAATAAGTCATTTGCGAATTTATAAAACAACGTTTATAAATCCCGTTTCTAATTATTTTATAACAACTTCCTTTTATAAATTTTCTTTATTAACCTATTCGATTTATAACTCAATTATAAACTAAAGGTTCATATTATAAGTTAAATGCTTATAATTTATTTGTTTGCAAAAATCGTTCCTTTGAACTTCATAATTATAAATCTTATAACTTATAAGATTCAATTATTCACCCAAATCTATTCTTTTATAATTTCACAAAATTTATAAATCTTACTATTTATGAATTTCATTTATAACTTCACCATTTATAATTTTATAAATTCCATTCATTTACAAAATTCATTTTCACTTCATTCAAACACTTATAAAAACTCGTTTTATAATATCAATATTTCAATTTACAAATATCCATTTATAAATCTCTTAATATAAATCAATTTATATCATTCTTTAAAACGTCTTCAAAGTCCTTTAAAAACTTCATCATTTTGATTTATAAAATAATCAAATTTATAAATCCTATATTTAAACTTTTCACAAAAAAATTCAAAAATTCCGATTTAACTATTTTATAAAATCATTAGCATCATATTCTCAAAAATCAACCTTTAACTATATTTCTCAAAAATATAATTTTTATAACTTTAAAAATTATAACGTTTATTTATTTAAAATGGATCAGTTCCAAAAATATTTTATAAACGTATACTTTCAAAAATCACTTTAAAAATCATTTTAAAATCCCAAAATTTGGTTCAATGATGCTACATACCAAATAGCCAATCACGACAACAACGATATCATATATCGATATGATAATCCATCAAATATCAAAATATCTGAAATCAAATAAATACTGTTGAGGAATCCAGTTGGATCCCTCCAACCTGTTTTCCTGCATCCACAAACATTAGCACAATACCAATTTCGCTCCAGTACGAAATTATCGCGGTATATGGGATTTAAAATATTATCCGCTTAATAACGGCGCAATAGGGTCTCATCCGCTAAACAAAAAATGCGGAAAATCAATAACTCCAATATATACATATGCCAATATATATATATTGCTATTATATATATAATACCAATTTCACTGTTTATGAAATATTCGCGGTATATGTTTTTAAATAAATAACATCCGCTTACTAACGGCGTATAATGTCTATTTTAACAATCAATAGATATAAATCAACATTCAAACATGCATTCAAATATTTTAAATCTAACTATTTAAAATAAAATCGAAACTGATTCGATTGAGTGAGAAGTTCTCACCTTGATTTTAAATTCCGTTTTAGCGATTTATTTCGAATAAAATTAAACGGACGTTTAATTTTACCCAAAATTCTCACTAACTCCAAACGACTCCAATCCAATTTCATCGCGTAGTGCTCGTCCATACGATTCCAACGCAACTGGTTTCGCGCGTTTTCGACCTCGTATGAAAAAGGTACAAATATTTGAAGTTACACGAGTTTATTTATATAAATTACAACATTTATTTTTATAATTTAAACCTAAACCTATTTGGACCGTTAGATCCATGTCTGCAACATCCTGACCGTGCATACCTTCTTCCCTCATCACTCACGCATCTCCAGTAAAGAGGCCGACATCAACAAACCCAACTGCACATACTAGGGTTTCATATTGCAACCTCATCTCTCAACGAAAACACGATCAGCAACTTGCATTTTGAAGAGCACGATGAGGGCAACACTCGGCTGCAACCTTGCTCAACTCGGTCACCCCTCTGCATAGAAATGCGTGCACGAACGCAAGGAGAACGCGGCTAAAAATCTCACAATATACAACTCCATTCGCGATCATACCCGTTGGATATGTCAATCACACTACCCTCTACGTTTTTCTAGTTGAGCGATTCTTGAATCGATGCTTGGATTTTGAGAAATTGAAGGAAGAACATGTGAAACTTTCGGCCATTGATCTGTTGTAGGTGGCGGCTACACGTAGATTAGGGTTAGGTTTTTATTTTTTTATTATTTTGAGAATTTTTGGGCTATTTATAGGAAAAAAACGAACACTATTCATCCGGAAATTCCGAACTCCGATTTACGCGCCGTAACCAGCGTTTCTAGGGTTTACCCCGCGTTCCGGACACAATGGAACAGGTTTTGAAATCTAATTCGGACATCTGTGTGAGTTATGGCTATAAATGTTCAATTTAAATTAAACCGATTTAAGCGATTTTCTAGGCGTTTTAATTTGTACCGGACAAACGGTAAATCCAATTGACACGAAATTTGAAACCTTACAATAATATCACATTATGGATCCGATGAAACTGGTTTCGTCGAAATCCGAGACTTTTTGAAAAATGGCTATTTTAACTCGCCAAATTAAAATTAAAAATAATTCGATGCGTTTCGAGCTGCCACGATCAAACGATAGCTCCGATTGACACGAAAATTGAAATCCGGTAATAACTAACTATTACGGATCCAATGGAACTGGTTTCGTTCAATTCTGAGACTGTTCAAAAATTGACTATTTTCACTAGTCGATTTAATATTAAAATATTCAATTTTCACAAATTAACTTTTAATTCGATTTTAAAAGTTCTAAAATATCATTCTAACTTCAACATGATAAAATAAAATTTTACAAATCATTTTCAATCATATTTAACTCAATTTTCAATTATTTCCATAATTTAACATATTAAATTATCGATTTAATTATCCAATTAAATCCAATAATTCAAATTAAAATTTATTTGACTTATAAATTCACTTATCAATATTTAAAATTAATTAAATATTCAAATTTTAATTACTAAAAATTCTGGGTCGTTACAGTGAAGTGCCTGCGGAGGTTAGACCGGCGTTAAATGAATTTGAAGATGTATTTCCTGCGTAATTACCCAAGGAATTACCGCCATTGAGGGATATGCAACATCAAATTGATCTAGTGCCAGGTGCTGTTTTACCGCATAGGCCGCATTATCGTATGAGTTCGAAAGAGCATGAAGAGTTGAGGAGACAGGTTAAGGAGTTGCTTGAGCAAGTGCGTGTTCGAGAGAGTCTCAGTCCTTGTGCTGTACCAGCTTTGTTGGTACCCAAGAAAGATGGTTCATGGAGAATGTGTACCGACAGCAGGGCACTCAACAAAATAACTGTCAGATACAGATTTTCTATGCCAAGACTTGATGATCTATTGGACCAACTTAGTGGATCTATAATCTTTTCGAAGATTGATCTTAAGAGTGGTTATCATCAGATTCGCATAAGACCAGGTGATGAATGGAAGACAGCATTCAAGACTCGGGAAGGATTATATGAATGGATGATCATGCCATTTGGTCTATCTAATGCACCAAGTACATTTATGAGGGTGATGAATCAAATTTTTAGACCTTACATCGGGAAGTTTGTTGTAGTCTACTTTAATGATATCTAGATATATAGTGCAAGCACAGAGGAGCACATTCAACACTTGTGGAAGGTGCTAACTATTCTTCGTCAAGAACAGTTCTATGCAGCGACAAAGAAATGCGTGTTCCTGACGCCAAGTGTTTTATTTCTGGGATATGTCGTGTCGAAGGAAGGGATACAAGTGGACCATAGTAAAGTAGCCACAATCAGAAATTGGCCACGGCCCAAAACTATAACAGAAGTCAGAAGTTTTCATGGGTTAGCTTCATTTTATCGAAGATTTATACCGCACTTTAGTAGTGTAATGGCCCTTGTTACTGATTGTATGAAAGGAAAGAAGTTTTCATGGACGGAAGAGGCAGGATCTGCTTTTGAGCAAATCAAGGAACTTTTAACCTCAGCACCGATTCTAGTGTTGCCAGATTTTCAGTTACTATTTGAGTTACATACGGATGCATCGAAAGTTGGAATTGGAGGAGTGTTGAGTCAGAAGGGTCGTCCAATTGCCTATTTCAGTGAAAACTTTCGGGAGCAAAGATGAGATACAATACTTATGATGTGGAGTTTTATGTTATTGTGCAAGCTGTGAAGCATTGGAGACATTACTTGTTCCACAAAGAATTTTTTTTGTATACGGACCATGAAGCGTTGAAACATTTACAAGGGCAGACTAAAATTGCAGCTAGGCATGCATCGTAGATAGCTTATTTGCAACAATTTACATTTGTCATAAAGCACAAATCTGCAGTAACTAATCGCGTTGCCGATGCATTGAGCCGGAGGGAGAATTTACTAACAACCATGCGAGTAGAGGTGATGAGTTTTGACTTACTTCCAGATTTTCTTACTTCAGATTCTTATTTTTTCGAAATTCTAGACAAAGTCAAGCAAGGGAGCATGATGGATATATACTGGTTGAAGGTTTTCTGTTTAGAGCAAATCAGTTGTGTATTCCAGATTGTAGTTTACGAATGAAGATCATTAAAGAATTACACGAAGAAGGGCACGTGGGTCGCGACCGTACTATGCAGTTGATCTCAAAGTCTTATTTTTGGCCGTCAATGAGGAAGGAGGTTGAAAAGTTTGTTCAGAGGTGCCATATTTGTCAAGTTTCAAAGGGGACCGCGACAAATGCAGGTTTATATATGCCGTTACCTATACCTGCTAAACCATGGGTGGATGTTAGTATGGACTTTGTATTGGGTTTGCCGAGGACGCAACGTGGCAATGATTCTATCTATGTGGTGGTTGATCGGTTTTCAAAAAGGTACATTTTATAGCATGCAAGAAGACGGCAGATGCAGTTAATATTGCACAGTTATACTTCAGAGAGATCTATCGTCTTCATGGGTTGCCTGAATCTATTGTATCGGATAGAGACACTCGTTTTATGAGTTATTTTTGGATGAGTCTATGGAGAATGGTCGGGACAAAGCTGAAATTTAGTAATGCTTATCATCCACAGACGGATGGACAGACAGAAGCTGTGAATAGATCCCTAGGTAATATATTGAGATACCTCGTGAATGATATTTGAAGAGTTGGGATTCCAAGCTGTGTCAAGCTGAGTTTGCACCCAATCATGCAGTTAATCGCAGCACTGGGTTCAGTCCATTCCAGGTCGTTTACTTAACAATTCCTAAAGGACCATTAGATTTATCTACAGTACCACAGCAAAAGAAGGTGATCAAACGAGCTAGTGATTTTGTGAATGAATTGCAAGAATGCCACAAGGTTGTGCAGGAACGATTGCTTAAGTCGAATGAGAAATATAAGCAATCCGCAGATATCAAATGACGACATATTGAATTCAAAGAAGAAGATTTTGTGTATGCAGTACTAACTAAAGATCGATTTCCTATTGGTGCTTACAACAAGCTAGCTTCTAGAAAGATTGGCCCTTTGGAAGTCGTAAAGAAGATTAATGAGAATGCTTATCAGTTAAGATTGCCGGATCATATCCATACTGCTGACATTTTCAACGTCAAACACTTGATTCCATATCATGAGAATAAGCAGGTCGAAGAAGAGGAAAGTGTAAATTCAGGGACGAATTCTTTTCAACTAGGGGAGGATGATGCAGTGCACCACGTTAAGTCGTCTGCGACTTATGCCTTGTGTCGCGCCAACCACAATAAGCGACCTAGCGAGTTAAGCGATCTAACGAGTTAAGCGACCCAACGAGCTATGCCGCCTGCCTTGAGACTCCTGCATTACAAGATAGTGACCTAGCGAACTTAAGTCGCTCAACCTTATGTCGCTCAAGAAACTATGCCACAATATTAAGTCGCGCTAACCTTATGTCACGCACCATGTCAAGTCGCGCCAACGACCTTAAGTCACCTGCCTTGATAGCGACTCCAGAAATCAAGCTCGCGTCTCTTAAGTCGTTTGCTAGCCAACCAACCTATGCCGCATTACTTAAGTCGCTCAGATAAGCCGCATTGCTCTCTTATGTCGCTAAGTCGTCCTGAAGCTGTGCTATCTCGTGAGCCGCTGATTCCTTATGTCGTATGTTGTTGAGTCGCTTGAGTTGAGCCGTTGGTTTCTTATGTCATATTGTTTGTTAAGTCGTATATTGTTGTAATTTCTTATCTCATATGTTGTTGAGTCGTGTATGTTGTAATTTCCTTATGTCATATGTTGTTATGTCACATGAGTCGTAACTCGTATGTATTATGTCGTATGTTGTAAGGTCGTGTGTAACGGCCAGGTATTTTCAACCATTCGCATCCATTATAAGTGTATAGGTAGACACTCATGCCGGAATTGAATTGCTCAAAATACCGCGTTGTAAATAAAAATTTGACAAATCTCAGAATATGCAGTAAATAAAAATCACAGATCACAGACACAAAGTAATAATAATGCAGCGGAAGTAAAAGAAATAGTAGTTCATGAAGCTACTATATAAATATATCAGAGTTAAATAAAATACAACAGAAGAAATAAAGTACAACAGAAGTTTAAATATGATAATCAAGTACAAGCTGAATAGAACAACCGAACTGAAAAGATGAAACTTGACGAGTAGATAATCTCCAGCGATTCCAATCTCCAGAAAGTGGAAATCCAAATCTGTGAGTAACTTAGGCTGACCCGAGCATAAATAAAAATACAAACACTCGAGTCAGGGCATACATACTTATACAATGTAAACCAACTCAAATGAACTGTAGCAAAGATACAAGTAACTTAGAAGATGCTTAGGACCGTCCATCCTCTAAGGATCCGTTAAACTATTTACTATATAGTATATTTGCGCTATATACAGTAGTGTCTAATCAGTAAAGTATAATCATATAGAAAATAGTGTTAAAGGGATGGTGAACCTTAACGCGGTCGGATTTTTAAAACCAAAATCGTAGTGGGCTCGCTATAAGGAGATGACATGGCACGCGAGGCAATGCCAGGGTGGATACACCGTTTGCACTCCCGGACCGGTGGTGACGGCAAGCCAGCAGCTTCCGCCCACCTCGAACAATACCCCCGAATCAAAGTGGCGCCACATATCGAATCACAAAAGTAATAGAATGGTTTCCGATGGAGCATGCTCGATGAAAGGGTGTGACCCTTTGTGTAGCCCGGTATAGCTCCTGCTTTAGTCATTTATGCCAACTCACGGGAGTTGGGTCCACGTGATATACCTCGAGAACGTCGCCACCATCCTACTTCATTCTGGAATCTCTACCGCGTAGTTGTTAAAGTGGTTTTCGGTATTGGCCGGCTATAAGACAATATCCGATCCCGGTCTCTTTAACAACCAATCGTTATTATAACCCGTAGTTATAACTTTTAAAAAAAAATATTTATACTTCAAAATAAAATATCATTTCAATCCAAATCTTTATCAAAATAAAGAATAAATCATTTCAAAATATCATATCTTTCAGATCTTCTTTTCAAATCATTTTAATATCAAAATATCATATCTTTCAAAACTCCATTTTCAAATCATTTTAATATATCAAAATATCATATCTTTTCAAAACCACATTTCAATCATTTAATATATCAAAATATCATCTCTTTTCAAAACCACATTCATTTCAAATCATTATTCATTTTATTCAATTTAAAATACCATTTCAATTCACATTTCAAAACAGTTTATATTCAAAAAAAATCATTTTTTAATCATAAAAATGAAGTTATCATGTTCAATAATTAAATTATTAAATTTCCAAAATTTTCAACTTCCAAAGTTCGTTTATTCACTTAAGTTTATCAAAACAGTGAAAATCCACTTTTCGCGGCATTTAGGAAACGCTACGGAAAGATACATTCAAAACAGTTCAATTTAACAAAAGACAACATTTTAAAATGTTATAATAGGGTTTACTTAAATTCCAAATAAACTTAGTTAAATTCAAAAATTATAGCACTTACACAATTGCTATAATAGTTTTTAATTCAATAGCTTTTTAGTTCATTATCATCAACTACAGCATTTACAAATACTGTAATACCATTTACATTGTAATTAATAGCATTTCAAAAATGCAGTCAATTAACTTCAAATATTCAATATAATTTCTCAACCAATTATATTTTTATTTAAAACATTTTTAACTTATAAAATCATACATTTTCACATTTATAAACATCATTTAATTTTCCTCAAATTCATGATTTTACAAAGTTAAATTTCCATTCAAAAATCAAGATTTAATAATAATTCACTTATTAAAATGCAATGTTCAATTTTAAATTCATTACATTAAATTTCAACTTAACACTTAAGTTCAAATTCTAAAATATAACTTAATTTTATTTTTATTTACTTAACTAAAAGTTCACTTTTAAGTCAATTTCATAAATTTCCAATTTTAGTTATATTTCAAAATTTCAACTTAAAATATCCATTCATTTCACATTTTAACTTTATTCAAAATCATTAATATGTTATAAAATCATTTAAAATTAATCTAAATTCAAAATATCATAAATTTATCATATTTTCAAAGTTATTTAAATTCCACTAAAAATTAAGTCAAAATTTCCAAAATAACTTACATTCATATTTTCTAACTTTTCCATAATTTATTTAACTTATAGATTTCCAGAAAATCAATAATACTTTACAAAAATTATATTTTTATTAAATTTCAAATCAAAATATTATAATAATTAAATTTCTAAAATATTTTAAAATTTTTAGAAAAACATATTTTAACTACGGGCCTGTATATAATTTTCTACGCTAGGAAAAATGATACGGGTAATATATCATTTCAACCCGTAATTTACAAAGAAAATCCGGGTTTTTATCATTTCAAACCCGCAGTCCCAAGTAAATGAAATAAATTGAAAATCATTCAGGCCTATCATTTCAGCCCATAACAATTTTCCGTTATTCTAAAGTCCGTTCGGGTATGTATCATTTCAACCCATAGTGATTTCTAATTTACAGGGAACTTGCAGTGTGATAAACTGATAAAATATACAGAATAGCATAAAATAACAGTAACATATAATATAATAAGTGTAATAACAGGTGTGAACATCATATGATAATAATATAAGCATATATAAATGATAATATAGTTCTACAGATTCACAGGGTGTCAATTCACATTTGTATAAGTATAAACATCTGGTGAGATTTACTCACCTGTATTAGCTGGTGATGACAAACAACTACACACAACAAAGATCTTCGAAGGCACGAAAGCATGAATATGATTTGAGAGTGGAGAGCCAAAGATTTATAGCCTTGGATACATTCAAACAAAACAAATATATGAAACATAAGTTTCAAAAACAAGATATACTTAACAATGTTAGAAATAGATGTATAAAACAAAACCAAAGACTTTGCACTTGCTTCCTATGCTTGTTTGCATGGCCTAGGGGATTAATAAGGTCAGATTTGAGCATGGTTTGGATCAGGTATGGGTAGGAAAAGGTGCGGTTACAAGGTGATGAAGTGGGTAGGAGTTTAAATGTAGAGAATATAAAAGGTTAAGGCATATATAAGAGTTTTGGTGAACTTTTTAGGCTCACCCTTTCAGGTTTCAAATCTGGACAGTAGCTTAGGTGATGGGTGGTGGTCATATCAAGGTGGTGGTGGTGGCCTAAGGTGGTGGCCTTGGTGGTGGATGAAGGTAGTGAAGCAACTAGGCTAGGCTAACATGTTTTTAAGGAGTTTTCAAGGCTTTTGTGTGGAGTTTTGTCAAGGGGGAGGATGCGGCCCGGTCAAGTCAAAGGAGGAGATGATGTTAAGTGGTGGATGGTGAAGAGGAGAAGGTGGTGGGGGTGATGGCCAAGGCTAGCTAGTGGTGGCCGAGTAAAACAAACAAAGAAAACAAGGCAAAACAAGCAAAAAGGAAGGAGAAAACGTAGAAAAATATAGAGAAGCCATTACCAATTTTTCTCTAGCCATGAAAATGAGATGAGGAAGATGTTTTCACGTGAAAATGAAGATAAAGAAGTCAGCTGAAGATAGTATAAGGAATGGCCAAAATAACTGATGTATTGATTGAAAAAGAAACGGTAAAAGAAACGGTGAAACGACTTTACGTTTCTTAGCTTTTAAGACCTTTCATACTTCCTTTTCTTTTAAATCAAATAAAACAAAATAAAATTCATCAAGTACATCCAAAAACCGAAACAGAGTGAAAATAAAAATATATAATTAAATTTAAAGAAAATATAAAAAGAATTAAGGAAATTGCTTAAAAATTGAAAACAGGGTTCAAAAATTATAATTAAAACATCGATGGCTTTGGAAAAATATCTACTTCATTTTAAAAATATTCTAAAGCAAAATTTTGAAATAAAATAATTTATTTATCATTTCTAAAATGAAATAAATAATTAAATTTTAATTAAATAGAATTTAAATTAAGAAAATGGCTTAAAAATTGCGAAGTAGACTTTAAAATTAGAAATAAATTCAATGCACTTTGGAAGATTTTTATATACTTGAAAAATACTTATAAATAAAGATAAGTAAACAAAATAAAATTAATTCACAAAATAAATATATAAAATAAAATTTAAATAAAATTTTAATGAAGAAAATAGCAGAAAATTAGAAAACAGCAAAAAAAAAAAGGAATCAACACGGCAAACTTTGGAAAAATTATAACATCACAAAAAAAATGTTTTTAAAAAAAATAATATATATCTAACATGTCATATAACACATATTAGAACATTATTTGACAATTAAAAATATAATTTATAAAATTTAACATAAAGAAAATTGTTAAATAATTCAATGTACACACAATATTGAAAACAATATAACTTTCACAAATTAAATCCGTTTCCAACGAAATAAAAAGCAGTGTACTTAAAATTTTATGTACTTTCATAATAAAAGTTAAAATTTAAATTTTCAAACTTTTAAAAATTTAAATTAAAAGTCAAAGTTTGACTATTTTGACCAAAAATTCACTTTTTGAAAAATATTCTTTTTAGTCATGCTTTGGAATGATAATTCATATCAAAACTAAAGTTTATCATTCAAAATAAATAAAATAAGTTTTTTTTTTCAAAATTCAATTAAAATAATTAAAATATACAAAAAAAATAAATCACAAAATACAGGGTTGTTACACTCTCCCCCACTCAAAACTTTTCGTCCCCGAAAAGGAATGAGGTACGGGAAAGCACAAAAAAAGATAGAGTGAAACAAGATTAGGACAAGATGACAAGGAGATTGAAATTATACATGATGGCTATTGTTATAGGTAAGTTTTACAAGGTGGAGATGATCTTTCCAAGATTCTCCAAAATTAAGAACACAAGCACGAAAAGGTGGATTCAAAATGATTACCAAAGATCTATCAAAGATTATAGAAAGATGCATATACCAATGTATAACAAGATAAGGATGATAACGACAACCAAAAGATAGTTTGGAAAACAAAATAAGGAAATAAATTTGAAAGCACGCAAATTTCAACATAAATAGAGAATAAATCTGTACACAAGTTAAATAAATCTTAAGTATCTCAAATTCCATTATCTTATTATCCAATCATCTTAAATTAACAATTTTTAAAACCAAAGGGTTTGAAAAATAATCATTTATTATACTCATAATGTACTTAATACATTTAATTCTTCTTTATTCCTAATTAAAATTAAAATTATTCCTTTCAATATATTTATTACTTATGTTAAATATACTTACACTTATTATAACTG
Organism: Allium cepa; assembly: GCA_030765085.1. Classification (NCBI taxonomy): domain Eukaryota; kingdom Viridiplantae; phylum Streptophyta; class Magnoliopsida; order Asparagales; family Amaryllidaceae; genus Allium; species Allium cepa. Next base: position 946,656,687 of record CM060934.1, on the reverse strand, counting down.
CTTTCTTTTATTCTTAGTTATTTTAACATTATTTCATTGTAAGTTATTCAATTACCCTTTATTATATTACCTCTGTTAATCATTTTATAATTAAAATTTAAGTATATAACATTTATTATAACCACTCAAATTTTATTTATAAATCTTTTTATATTGTATATTATCCAATTACATTTTTAACTTCTGAAATTAAGGTAAGTTATATTTGAATGCAATTGAGTATTATACAAATAAAACTTTCAATTCAATCATTTCAAGCTTAAATCATTTATTCAAAATTTTTGATTTTCTTTTTTTTATATAATTGAAATTATTCTTTAAAAATAAAATTTAAGAATTAAATTTCCGATTTCTTCAAACCATTTTAGAGATAACTAAATGTGTACATAGTTTATCAAATCTAATTAAAATCATATATCTATATATATTATAAATCAAGTCATATTTTAGAAATTCAAATCAAATTGATTTCCAAAACAAAGCTGTAGCAAGATTATGGAGCGGTGTCTTCACTTCGAAACTCGAAAATGAACGTCGATGATGCTGCAGTCATCACCGAAGTTATTTCCCAGCGACAATGGGAAGAGCGCTAATTTTAAACTTAAAATTCTTTGGAAACAAATTTCTATTTGAAAATACTTTAAATAATATAACCTTTTAAAACTTTAAATACAAGGTTTGAAACCATCGGAAATTAAATTCTCAAATTCTTGTTCTAAATTCATTTCAGTTCCCAAATCAATTTATAAACAACTATCTATAAATTCATTTATAGAACAATAAATGATAAATTAAGTATTATCATTTCAAATAATCAATTTAAATCAGTTTATTAAGTTCCATAAATTTACTTATATATCAAAATTTATTTCATTAACCAAATTTTAAAATAATATTGTGTCAGTTTGTTCTGTCAGAGTGTTTTAGAAATCCTATCGATAGCGTTGATCAGACGAATCGATCAGAAACCCAACTCAACATCAACAACTCAAACAACACAATATATAAACAAAACATAGATTTACAAGTACAATTCAAAATGTTTGGAAGAATAGATTGGAAACAAAAGACAAGATGATTAAATAACAGAGTAGGGAGGTGGATAAGCTTAAATAAATCGCGGGCAACCTTAACCGGGTCAACCGTGACTTAAATAATAAGATCGATGTGGATTTTCTAGGGTAAATCTACATTCGATCCCAAGAGTTAGAGTTTGGAATAACAAAAGATATTAGCATCTAAACCAAGGATAGATATAAATCTATGGTGAATTGATGCTAATTGTAAAGGAGTTTTCCCCCTTTTTTTTCAATTCAATTTGAAATTGGCGTGACTGCCGACTCACTAGAAAGATCATTCGAAGCGGAGTTATGAAATACTACAGAGTCAAAAGAAGATGAATAGTGAGGGATACGAATGGATTTTGGAACCGCATGGAACATTCCAAAATTCAAAGGAATCGAGTCAAAAAGGAAGAGATTCAAACTCGAATGAAAGTGATTCTGTAAATACATTCACTCCATATGCTGATTTTTGCTTAGAGATACCAAAGCTCTGATACCAACTGTAACAGCCAGGTATTTTCAACCATTCGCATCCATTATAAGTGTATAGGTAGAAACTCATGCCGGAATTGAATTGCTCAAAATACCGCGTTGTAAATAAAAATTTGGCAAATCTCAGAATATGCAGTAAATAAAAATCACAGATCACATACACAGAGTAATAATAATACAGCGGAAGTAAAAGAAATAGTAGTTCATGAAGCTACTATATAAATATATCAGAGTTAAATAAAATACAACAGAAGAAATAAAGTACAACAAAAGTTTAAATATGATAATCAAGTACAAGCTGAATAGAACAACCGAACTGAAAAGATGAAACTTGACGAGTAGATAATCTCCAGCGATTCCAATCTCCAGAAAGTGGAAATCCAAATCTGTGAGTAACTTAGGCTGACCCGAGCATAAATAAAAATACAAACACTCGAGTCAGGACATACATACTTATACAATGTAAACCAACTCAAATGAACTGTAGCAAAGATACAAGTAACTTAGAAGATGCTTGGGACCGTCCATCCTCTAAGGATCCGTTAAACTATTTACTATATCGTATATTTGCGCTATATACAGTAGTGTCTAATCAGTAAAGTATAATCATATAGAAGATAGCGTTAAGGGGATGGTGAACCTTAACGCGGTCGGATTTTTAAAACCAAAATCGTAGTGGGCTCGCTATAAGGAGATGACACGGCACGCGAGGCAATGCCAGGGTGGATACACCGTTTGCACTCCCGGACCGGTGGTGACGGCAAGCCAGCAGCTTCCGCCCACCTCGAACAATACCCCCGAATCAAAGTGGCGCAACATATCGAATTACAAAAGTAATAGAATGGTTTCCGATGGAGCATGCTCGATGAAAGGGTGCGACCCTTTGTGTAGCCCGGTATAGCTCCTGTTTTAGTCATTTATGCCAACTCACGGGAGTTGGGTCCACGTGATATACCTCGAGAACGTCGCCACCATCCTACTTCATTCTGGAATCTCCACCGCGTAGTTGTTAAAGTGGTTTTCGGTATTGGCCGGCTATAAGACAATATCTGATCCCGGTCTCTTTAACAACCAATCGTTATTATAACCCGTAGTTATAACTTTTAAAAAAATATATTTATACTTCAAAATAAAATATCATTTCAACCCAAATCTTTATCAAAATAAAGAATAAATCATTTCAAAATATCATATCTTTCAGATCTTCTTTTCAAATCATTTTAATATCAAAATATCATATCTTTCAAAACTCCATTTTCAAATCATTTTAATATATCAAAATATCATATCTTTTCAAAACCACATTTCAATCATTTAATATATCAAAATATCATCTCTTTTCAAAACCACATTCATTTCAAATCATTATTCATTTTATTCAATTTAAAATACCATTTCAATTCACATTTCAAAACAGTTTATATTCAAAAAAAAAATCATTTTTAATCATAAAAATGAAGTTATCATGTTCAATAATTAAATTATTAAATTTTCAAAATTTTCAACTTCCAAAGTTCATTTATTCACTTAAGTTTATCAAAACAGTGAAAATTCACTTTTTGCGGCATTTAGGAAACGCTACGGAAAGATACATTTAAAACAGTTCAATTTAACAAAAGACAACATTTTAAAATGTTATAATAGGGTTTACTTAAATTCCAAATAAACCTAGTTAAATTCAAAAATTATAGCACTTACACAATTGCTATAATAGTTTTTAATTCAATAGCTTTTTACTTCATTATCATCAACTACAGCATTTACAAATGCTGTAATACCATTTACATTGTAATTAATAGCATTTCAAAAATGCAGTCAATTAACTTCAAATATTCAATATAATTTCTAAACCAATTATATTTTTATTTAAAACATTTTTAACTTATAAAATCATACATTTTCACATTTCTAAACATCATTTAATTTTCCTCAAATTCATGATTTTACAAAGTTAAATTTCCATTCAAAAATCAAGATTTAATAATAATTCACTTATTAAAATGCAATGTTCAATTTTAAATTCATTACATTAAATTTCAACTTAACATTTAAGTTCAAATTCTCAAATATAACTTAATTTTATTTTTATTTACTTAACTAAAAGTTCACTTTTAAGTCAATTTCATAAATTTCCAATTTTAGTTATATTTCAAAATTTCAACTTAAAATATCCATTCATTTCACATTTTAACTTTATTCAAAATCATTAATATGTTATAAAATCATTTTAAATTAATTTAAATTCAAAATATCATAAATTTATCATATTTTCAAAGTTATTTAAATTCCACTAAAAATTAAGTCAAAATTTCCAAAATAACTTACATTCATATTTTCTAACTTTTCCATAATTTATTTAACTTATAGATTTCCAGAAAAATCAATAATACTTTACAAAAATTATATTTTTATTAAATTTCAAATCAAAATATTATAATAATTAAATTTCTAAAATATTTTAAAATTTTTAGAAAAACATATTTTAACTACGGGCCTGTATATAATTTTCTACGCTAGGAAAAATGATACGGGTAATATATCATTTCAACCCGTAATTTACAAAGAAAATCCGGGTTTTTATCATTTCAAACCCGCAGTCCCAAGTAAATGAAATAAATTGAAAATCATTCAGGCCTATCATTTCAGCCCATAACAATTTTCCGTTATTCTAAAGTCCGTTCGGGTATGTATCATTTCAACACATAGTGATTTCTAATTTACAGGGAACTTGCAGTGTGATAAACTGATAAAATATACAGAATAGCATAAAATAACAGTAACATATAATATAATAAGTGTAATAACAGGTGTGAACATCATATGATAATAATATAAGCATATATAACATGATAATATAGTTCTACAGATTCACAGGGTGTCAATTCACATTTGTATAAGTATAAACATCTGGTGAGATTTACTCACCTGTATTAGCTGGTGATGACAAACAACTACACACAACAAAGATCTTCGAAGGCATGAAAGCATGAATATGATTTGAGAGTGGAGAGCCAAAGATTTATAGCCTTGGATACATTCAAACAAAACAAATATATGAAACATAAGTTTCAAAAACAAGATATACTTAACAATGTTAGAAATAGATGTATAAAACAAAACCAAAGACTTTGCACTTGCTTCCTATGCTTGTTTGCATGGCCTAGGGGATTAATAAGGTCAGATTTGAGCAAGGTTTGGATCAGGTATGGGTAGGAAAAGGTGCGGTTACAAGGTGATGAAGTGGGTAGGAGTTTAAATGTAGAGAATATAAAAGGTTAAGACATATATAAGAGTTTTGGTGAACTTTTTGGGCTCGGCTAAGGCATGTTTGGGCTCACCCTTTCAGGTTTCAGATCTGGATAGTAGCTTAGGTGATGGGTGGTGGTCATATCAAGGTGGTGGTGGTGGCCTAAGGTGGTGGCCTTGGTGGTGGATGAAGGTAGTGAAGCAACTAGGCTAGGCTAACATGTTTTTAAGGAGTTTTCAAGGCTTTTGTGTGGAGTTTTGTCAAGGGAGAGGGTGCGGCCTGGTCAAGTCAGAGGAGGAGATGATGTTAAGTGGTGGATGGTGAAGAGGAGAAGGTGGTGGGGGTGATGGCCAAGGCTAGCTAGTGGTGGCCGAGTAAAACAAACAAAGAAAACAAGGCAAAACAAGCAAAAAGGAAGGAGAAAAAGTAGAAAAATATAGAGAAGCCATTACCAATTTTTCTCTAGCCATGAAAATGAGATGAGGAAGATGTTTTCACGTGAAAATGAAAAAAAAGAAGTCATCTGAAGATAGTATAAGGAATGGCTAAAATAACTGATGTATTGATTGAAAAAGAAACGGTAAAAGAAACGGTGAAACGACTTTACGTTTCTTAGCTTTTAAGACCTTTCATACTTCCTTTTCTTTTAAATCAAATAAAACAAAATAAAATTCAGCAAGTACATCTAAAAACCGAAACAAAGTGAAAATAAAAATAAAAATATATAATTAAATTTAAAGAAAATATAAAAAGAATTAAGGAAATTGCTTAAAAATTGAAAACAGGGTTCAAAAATTATAATTAAAACATCGATGGCTTTGGAAAAGTATCTACTTCATTTTAAAAATATTCTAAAGAAAAATTTTGAAATAAAATAATTTATTTATCATTTCTAAAATGAAATAAATAATTAAATTTTAATTAAATAGAATTTAAATTAAGAAAATGGCTTAAAAATTGCGAAGTAGACTTTAAAATTAGAAATAAATTCAATGCACTTTGGAAGATGTTTATATATTTGAAAAATACTTATAAATAAAGATAAGTACAGAAAATAAAATTAATTCACAAAATAAATATATAAAATTAAATTTAAATAAAATTTTAATGAAGAAAATAGCAGAAAATAAGAAAACAGCAAAAAAAAAGGAATCAACACGGTAAACTTTGGAAAAATTATAACATCACAAAAAAAATGTTTTAAAAAAATATATATATCTAACATGTCATATAACACATATTAGAACATTATTTGACAATTAAAAATATAATTTATAAAATTTAACATAAAGAAAATTGTTAAATAATTCAATGTACACACAATATTGAAAACAGTATAACTTTCACAAATTAAATCCGTTTCCAACAAAACGAAAAGCAGTGTTCTTAAAATTTTATGTACTTTCATAATAAAAGATAAAATTTAAATTTTCAAACTTTTAAAAATTTAAATTAAAAGTCAAAGTTTGACTATTTTGACCAAAAATTCACATTTTGGAAAATATTCTTTTTAATCATGCTTTGGAATGATAATTCATATCAAAACTAAAGTTTATCATTCAAAATAAATAAAATAAGTTTTTTTTCAAAACTCAATTAAAATAATTAAAATATACAAAAAAAATAAATCACAAAATACAGGGTTGTTACATCGTGGGTCGTAGGATGATAGGTCGCCTGTGTGTGTGTGTTGTAAATTCCTATAAATAGAGGTGTGTTGTCATTTGTAAGAGAAGTTGATTTTTTGAATAAAATTTGTGTGTGTGCTTTTTCCACCATTGTCGAAGTTGAGTGTGATCTCCTTCTTCTTTCCTTCTTCGGGTTATTCGTGCGCGAATCAATGAAGTAGAAGCCAATTCTCGTTATCACTTGCGAGTGATCAACGATCGAATTGTAGATCTTTCAACACGGTATCTTGCGAGATCAACGGGTTGGAGATAGCTAGATTCCGGCATCGTCACGATCAACGAAATTTGGCATTTATCGTTTTATCGGATTATTTGACATGAAATCATCATTTCGTGAGGAAGAAAGCATTATTAGCGCGTCAAAGTAAAATCCGCTGCGTCACTAACCCTAAACACGTTAGGGTATTGGGCGCTTCCACAAAATAAAAACTAAAAATGGCGGAAACTCCATCTTTCAGACCACTCGAAACTCAAATGAATGAGAGAAATTAGTCAGAGAGGCTTCCAATCCTTCTTGTCCCTGCGACGCTGATCTGTAAGCTTAGGATTTGGGCAAAAATTACTCGAATGAGCTGTTTTTGTTTCAGCTTCCTTAAAGTTGCTTGCTTTGTTGGTTAGAACAGCATCAGCCTTTAGATCTGAGGGATCTATAATAGAAATAGCAGATCCAATAGCTTTTTCACCATGTCGATTTATTCTGTTGTCGGCAGCAGATCTTTGGCCAGTAACCTCTATATGGCTATGATTCATGCATTGATGCATCCATAGAGCTTCAGAGTTGAAAAAAGACGGCTTCTTTTGTAAGTTACATCTGTTGTAGCTGCTTACAGGGTTGAGTGGAGACGGCTTCTTTTGCATGTTGCAATTGTTGTAGCTGCTTTCCCCTTTCTCCTAAACAGATAAGTGATAGATATGATTTTTAATGTTACTTCTGTAATAATTTTCATCAATTATCTGGTTATTAATGACCAAGTGTCGATATTTGTCCATGTGCAGATGATAGTCCTCCAGACCCTCAATATTGTGAGCGTGGTAGCTTTTGCCCCTAGCAGAAACAAACAAGTCATTAGAGTCTATATAATTATTATCTTTAGGAAAAGATATGTTAATATTAAGATTACTTCCCTTTGTGTTATAAGAAATATTCGTATTATGTTGGTAAAAGCGGTCCCTTCCATTATTGATTGGATCTCGGATGGATACATTATCGTACATAGGCTTTTCCATCCTACAGCTTCCTTTGTGAAGAAGATGTCCCGTGTTGGGAGAATCCTTAATGATTTTCTCACTCTGTAATAAAGATTCTAAATTCACTTCATATTTATCCATGCTCCAGTAGTTCAAATTTGGATTCTCTGAATGTGTTCTTTGATTTCTATGTTTATTAAGAAGGATTTGGCTGTTCAATTCAATTTTTTTCCAAAGTTGGATGCTTTCCATTTCTTTTTGAGAATGAAGCCTTTGATTTCTTTCTTTCCAAATATAAAAGATGAATGCAGTGAGCATTATACTTGCTTTTTTGAATTCCTTGGATTTTTCTTTGAAGTTTTGCTGGATATATTTGATGCTTTCTCTGATGCTCTGTACAGCTTGATTTTGAGATTTGTTTTGGCAATGTACCAAATGTGTTTTGAATAAATGCAATCAAAAAATAAATGATTAATACTCTCTGTCTCGTTTTTACAAAGAAGACATACTGTTTCTCCTTTTTTATTCCACTTCAGGCATCTATCTCTAGTAGAAAGTCTATTAATAATTGCAAAGTAGGCACAATGAGACATTTTTGGACAGTTTGATTTGCTCCATATAACATTGTACCAATCTACTTCTGTTTCACTGCCTTTTATATACTCCAAAGTTTTTTTAAAAGAGAAAATACCTTTTGTAGATAATTTCCATTCCCATTTATCATTTTGAAGGTTTGGATCAGTAGAGATACTTTGAATGGCAGAATTAAAAATAGATGTAGCTAGGTGTGCCATTGCATTCCACCTACTATTTTGAATGATGGTACTAACTTTTCCAGTGGCTTCTTCAAATACATATAAACTATTCCATCCCACAAGACTAACTAAATATTTTCCATGAATCCAGGAGTCAAACCATAGATTAGTCTGATTCCCATTTTTAAATTTTCTTTCCAATAGTTTAATACCAGTATCTCTGCTTTTGAGAATGTTTTTCCAAACAAAAGAGTGGTGATTTTCAATACCAGTCGTCCAAAAATTCTTGTTTTTGATATACTTTGCTTTCATTCATTTTGTCCAAAGTGAATTGCCATTAAAAAATCTCCAGAATAGTTTGAGATTGCACACTTCCCTCAGGTCATTGATATCTCTTATGCCAAATCCTCCAGCTTTCTTTGATTTACAAACTTTGTCCCAAGCAATTTTATGATGTTTTCCATTCCAAATGAAATTTGCACAAATTTTTTCGATTTTGTGAATAACTTTTACTGGGATGTTGTGGGCTTGAATCCAATACATAATAATTGCAGTGATGACAGTGTGAGTAAGTTTAATTCTACCTGTTGTTGACAGAAGTTTGCTATCCCATCCTTCAAATCTAGCCTGAATTATGTCCAATAATCTTGTGCAGTCTCTATCATTGACTTGATTAGTACTGAGGGGTAATCCCAGATATTTGTCTGGAATATTATTCTCTTTATATTTTAAAATGTTTAAAATGTCCAATTTACTATCACAGCCTTTACTGAAGTAGATTTTGCTTTTGAAATCATTAACCTTCAGACCAGCATGTTCTTCTAATTTGGCAAAGATATTTGCTATAGATTTTGCACTTTGTGTGTCTGCATTTAAAACAATAAGTAGGTCATCAGCATATAGAAACTGTGTAATGTATAGTTTGGTTCTATTAATGGATTTTATGTTTCCTTTTATTAGTTCTGTTTCTATAAGAATTGTGAAATACTCCATAGCAATAGTAAATAGATATGGAGACAGTGGGTCTCCTTGTCTAATTCCTCTATTGCTATGTATGAACCCATTAGGAGAACCATTAACCAAAATTGAGTAGGACACTTTATTAATACATTCATAAATAAGGGCACAAAATTCATTACAAAAGCCCATTTGTTTCATCATATACATTATAAATTGTCTATTGATTTTGTCAAAAGCTTTATGTAAATCTATTTTTGCACACATGTGATTTTTATATTATGATTAAAATTTCTAATTAATTCATGTGCTAATAATGTGTTTTCAACAATAAGTCTGCCAGGCATGAATGCACTCTGGTTTTCAGAAATTAAATATTTTAAAAATATTTTTATCCTGTTACTTAAAATACTAGAAATAATTTTGTATATAAAGTTACAACAGGCAATAGGCCTATAGTCTTCTAAACTATTAGGAATGAGAATTTTTGGAACTAAAGTAATAAAAGTATGATTTAGATTTTTTAAAAGTTTCCCAGTCCTAAAAAATTCAGAAATTGAATCAAACAAAATAATTTTAATCTCATTCCAGTGTGTTTTATAAAATTTGGCACCAAAGCCATCAGGACCAGGGCTTTTATCATTGTTTGAGTTGAAGATGATATTTTTGATTTCCTCAATTCTTATTGGAGCCAAAAGAATATCTTGACTATTATCATTTAATTTGAATTTAGGCTCAATATTTGGAAAATCATTAGAAGAGAGATCGGAATTATATAGATTAGTAAAATATTTAATAGTTCTTTCTCTATACATAACATATTATTGACAGTGTTACCATTAACATCAATGATTTTACCAATGTCATTTATGTATTTTCTACTAGACATTTTAGCGTAAAAAATTTACTAGCTTCATCCCCATGATTTAACCAGTCTATTTTAGCTTTCTGCCTTAAATTAACAGACCACACATGAAGAGATTTGGCTAGATTATTTTGAGCTACGAAAAATTTGTTGATTTTATCACTGTGTGAGCAGTCATTATCTAGAGCATTCTGCCTTATTTCACATTCATTCCTAAGGGTTTTAATGTCCTTATTTGTTCTGTTTTTATTCCAAATTTTCAATTTACCTTTTATAATTTGAAGCAATTTACTAAATTTGTATTGGGCAGTGCCCAAAACTTTTGTAGAAAGACAATTGTTGATAGTAGCTCTATAACTTTCCTCATAAACCCAACCATTCACAAATCAAAAAAGGGATATTCTTTTTAATATTATTATTGCAATTAAGATATACTTGAATAGGAGTATGATCACTGGTAGCTTGGGGAAGAGTAAGACATTTGAAATCTTTAAAATAATTTGTAAATTTTTGGTTAATTAAAATTCTGTCTAATTTGCAATGAATATTTTTGAATATACCAGATTTTCAAGTATATTTATTTCACAAATTGTTGGTTCAAATAAACCAGTTTTGATAAAAAAAAAGTTATTGAATCTTTCTAATTTTTTGAAGGGGATGGGAATTCCCCCTCTTTTTTCAAATCCATGCATTACAGTATTAAAATCACCCATAATAATCCATGGATGACTCATGTTAGAGTTGATAAAGATTTTTCCAAAGAGAATCTCTTTCAGATTCACTATTGGAAGCGTAAACAAAAGTAATTTCAATTTGAAAACCACCTTTATTAGTACATTTACAATGAATAAATTGAAAATTTACAAAATGTTGATAAATATCCCAAATTTTAGGGTCTCAAATGACCATGATTCTACCGTTACCCCCCCCCCCCCATTTGATTATTATTTATAATATTCCAGTTATTAAAAAAATTAATTGAAAATCAATGATTTTAGAATTATCTAATTTATGTTCTAGCAAACCAACAACGTTGGGATTTGTTGACAATAGAAGATTAGTTAAGTCTAATCTTCTTATCGGAGAATTGAGACCTCTAACATTTCAAGAAATAATCGTCATATAATTAACAGAAAGATTAAAGATCAAATAAAAATAAAAAGATACTCAAAAGGATACTATTGACAGTAACAATTTACGCACTGTGACTGCTCTCTTCTTCAAAAGACTCTATCCTCTTTCCTTTCTTTTTGTATGAAGTTTTATTTAATGCTTTCAGCTGATCTTCCCACTTGGAATTTTTGATGATATACTTCCTTTTAAATTCACTGTCTTCTGTTTCTTCTAGGCTTTCATTATCTACAATTTCTTTTATGCTTTTCATTTTTCCTTTCCTTTTATCTTTTATTTCTTTTCTACTTTTCCTTGAGGCTGATGCAGAATTTGAAACTAGACTGATAGCTTTTTGAATGTTGAAATCAGAAACTAGATTTTTGGTAATTGTGGAGAGATGTGTAGCTAAGTAGCTGATGTGGTTTTCTGATGGCTCCTTATTTAGGATGTTGTTAATGATAGAGCTATCATCCAAATTCATTGCTTCTGCAACTGAGGAATCTTCTACTGATTAATTTTTTTTATCTTTTGCTTGAATAGTCGAATCCTCTATATTTAATATTTGAGGCACAGAAATGATTTCATTGGTTTTCCCTGTTATTTCTGAAAGTTTAGAAGAAATTACTGCCTCATTTGCAATCTTTATCTGATCTTTTCTGCTCTCTTGAGAAGTTTTTTCTGAAATAGGTTCTTGCATATTAAATGAATCTTCTAAGTTGGCAATCTGTCCAATATTGTCTTCAAGAGATTAAGGAATGTTTTCCTTATTATTAAGAAGTAATGTTGTTTTTGTAAATTCACTTCTTTATTCTGGCAAGATGTTGGAGTTGACAGTAGCTTTTCCTTGCATACTTTGTTTTTCTTTCCAAACCAATTTAGAATTACAATTTTCCAAAGAATGACCAAAACATGAACATGTTTTACATCTAGGAGGAACCTATTCATATTCAATATTTTGAACCAAGTTTTCACCATCATGTAATGATATAGTAGCTTCATTTGGTAAATCAGAATCTACATTAATTTCTACAAGTATTCTTGCAAAAGAAAGCCTAGTTTCTTTTGCAGTATGCTCATCCAATTTAAGGGGAGTGTCAACTACACTGGCAATAGCACTTAATATCTCACTGTCCCACAGTCTAAGGTTTAATTCTTACAGTTTAATCCAGATAGGCATAGAAGAAAGCAGATCCCTGTCAATGTTGATTTTACTGCTCCATTTTTTCATAATAATCAATTTTCCATTTATGAAATATGGCCCCCCATTAATAGCATTATCACAATCTGAAGCATTGAAAAATCTGATTAAAACGAAACCATTATTACATGTAAAAATGTCGATATTACCCGTGGGTTACAGGATCTGCTATTACAGCCTTGAAGTGATGATAAGCGGGTCTATTGCCAAAAACATAGGCAAATACTGAGAAGTTCCATTTGCTCTCTGCCCTTTTGCTGGCCTCCCCACTTGCCACCACTATTTTCTTTTCATTAATGGAGAGAGGAGTGGCATACTTAAGGTCAAATTCAGTATGTGAACCTCCTTTCTTAATCATCTCTGTCCATGAAGAAGGTTTACTCAGGTTAGTGCTGATTTAAGAAACTGAATTCTTTTTAATTTGAGAGTTTCTTGAATAATTTCTTGAATTTCTGAAATGAATATCTAAATTCATCTCTTGCTGACTGATTCTTGCAACATTTCTTGCTGAGATTCTTTCATTCATAGTGCTTCTTGAATTGTATGTTCCTTGATTTACATTTCTGAAAGACTGCTATGATTGATTCATAGCACCTTGTTTTCAGGTTCATCTGATAAGAACTGTTTCCTGCACTTTGCATTTGAAAGGCGGTTTCTTTATTCAACATTTTTGATCTTCTACTTTGTACAATTTGAAAGCCTTCTTCATCCATGACAGAGGTTTTCTTTGCAAATGGTGGTGGCGGCGGCGGCACTAGAATCAGCGAAGGTGGAGGAGAGTGAGATGGAAAGGAATTAGATGACCCCTCTAACTGATCAAGGTTGTAGATAGGGTTATTCAATAATTTTGTAAAGACAGCCATAACTGCTAAGCTTTCTAATTTTCTTGATTTTTCTATGTATGCGATATGGTTATGATTGCCTTCATCCAGTTTAAATTGGTGATTGATGATCATTTCAATTACTACTTATTTTAGCATAAACTTACAAAGTTACTACTAGTTCTGTACTTTTGAACCTTTTTCTGAAAACATTACTGTAATGAAAGATCAGAGTTTGTATCCAAGCAGGCAAAGTGTACTGCAATTTAGTAGGCTAACAATGAGATGAATGTGGTAGCAAATGGTGACATTACAAATAATGTACATCCTCTTAAATTATTAACACTGCTGTAAAATCCTTTAATTCAGAGACCAAACCTGAAAGTATATGACAAATGAAATTTGATTAGATCACAGTCATACAGTCCAAAAATATTCAATTTAGCGTAAAAGGAGCATACCTGAATCTTTCCATCAGATGAACCAGAGAACAACATTTCTCCTTGGCAATCGGAAACTAGAGTTGTAACTACTTTGCTACTCACTCTGATCGAACCAATTCTTGCCATTCTCTCTTTTAACCAAACCTCAATCACCCCACTCCTTGTCCCAGTGAACACGAAGTCGTTATTCAGTGATATGCAATGTATATCAGTACCTGTGCTGAAAGATCCGATCACAGTTTTTGTCGATAGGGAGAACACCTTCAATGTCAATAAATTAGTAAAGTTCCATGTTAAGCTTCAATATATAAGCTAAAACAAATCAACCAAAATAAATAAATAAATACCCTCCCAGCAAGTCCATCGACGGAGGATCCTCCTGCATAAAGAACGCCATCTTGAGCACAAATTGCATGAATTGTCTGTTTTCCTAATATCTTTCTTGTGCCCGAGTAGAATGTAGAAGTTGTGCACTTGGGCAAATTCACTTCCTGAAGCAGTACCATATTGTTCAATGCTAATACAAACACATAAGACTCATAGGAGTAACAAATCATACCTGAATGCTGTATCCAGTACATCCACAGTAAAGATTTCCTTCTTCCACGGCAAGGCATTTTACACTTCTATTGAAGTTCGCATTCTTGATGCTTCCATTTCCATTTGTAACCTTAACACCGGTTCCTTGTGTAGCAAAACACATGAGTTCAGAACTCGTTGCTAGGCACTGAACCATCTCTTTCATGTCATGAACTTCAACTCTACTGACTTCTTGTCCTATTTCCCACACCTAATCAAATAACACATGAAATTCAAATGTTTAGGTGATTTGGCAATGTGATTATATGATGATACTAAATGAAGCTAAAAACTTACGCGGATTGTTTTATCAAGGGAACCACTGTACAGTCTATTGCTGGAGGGTGGAATGTAGAGACAAGTGACTGCCTTCGTGTGTTCATGTACTTCTTGAACCAATCTCAGACCACTTCTCCCAACATCCCATATCTTTTGTACGACATTATTAACACAAAAATCACTCAATCTGTTAGATAATGCAATTGCATAATATTATTTTCAATCATAATTGCTAATTTTCTATTTAGGATTTGAAACCTTGATAGTTCCATCAGAATGGCTGCTAAAAAGCCGGCCTTCTTTGTAAACAAGTGACAAAACTTCGCCATTGTACGTACAATCTATTTCAAATAACTCGGAACAATACCATAACTCTGCCTGCAAAATCATTGTGTTACATATATGAATTATGTGCTTCTTTTAGGGAAGTTATTAAGTATAGACGTTTACTACACTCACTGCGTCAACAGACTGCAAATTTAGTATAGCCTTCAATGTATCGACGACAACTGGAGTATGTCGCTTGAGTTTCCTTAGCGGCTTGTAAATGCATTTTGCTTGTTTTCCAAGTTCTTTTAGTGCATCTGAAATCTTCCAAAAGACAATACTTACATGGACAGTCGACAAAGCAACAATCAAATGAATAAAAGCTTGAAAAATAGTGAAATTTACCAGGATCAGTAACAAAGGTTTTCAAACACAATGCTGCCAAGACCTTTTCCTCAAGATTTCTAGAAGAATGGAGAACTTCGATAATCTGATTGAGCAAGCATCGACTAGCGGCTACTTTGATTCCTGTCTCTGGAAGCAAGATAAGCATGTGTACAAGCCATGAGCACACAACAAGGCTTGACTTGGCCATTTCCATTGAATTGCTTTTTAAGCATTCTTCTAGTGCTTTGAAGATTGTGCCGTTGTCGTGATTACAAAGAACGAATGCTACACGTTTCTCCCATTTACTCATAGCTTCCTCTTCCTACAAACAGGTTGCTGGTATATTACTTTTTAAATTGAATTTAAGAGTTATCAATATATGAATATGTATCATGACATAAGAAATGTATCTGATATTTATATGTTTATATCAAGGGGAGGATACCATTGCCTCCTCAGTCTCAAAATTGCCTAGTCGCACTCCATCTTCTTTAACTAATGAATCATACGTGCTATTGACTCCTGCAAGCTTCAATAGCCATGCTTCAATTATTGGTACTCCTGAAGAAGTTAATCTTCCAGAAAGAGATGATAGCGCATCTAATGCTATAATCTGACAAACAGGGAAATCTTTTCTTTTAAGTGCTTCGATGAGTGCATCTATCGCCTCTTCCCTATATATACTTGTCTTTCGAGGTTCAACCTGCATTATTACCATTAGTATATGCATGTTACTATACTTTTAAGATGTGTGAGCAAAACCAATTTTGCATGCATGCGTGCATGTTATATGCCATAATTTGTAGAGAAACAAACCAAGAGATCAAGTTGAAGAAGTAGACTAGCAACTGCAGGTTGCTGCTCCATTGAAGCCATGGGGAGGTAAACCAGCAAACTATGCATCATGCTAAATGCTCCTTCATCCTTTATCATTTGCAAAATTTGATTGCAGAATGTTCTTCTACAGTCCATGAACATGAAGAAAAATCAATTTATATCCCCCACTATATCTCTCCCGTTGTAAGAGGGAAGAAGTATGCTTTAGGACTCGAATAGATATAAAATAATTACCTATTCAAACATGTAAGCTCAGATATAAACTCGACACAAATGCTTCTTGTACTATCATCTCCACAGTGAAACAGTTCAAGCACAGACAGCAACTCGGCTCTTTTAGCAATCATCATCTTACAACTCTTATCATAACGCATGCAATTCAAAAGTATTCCCACTACAGAAACCCTTCCTTCAATCCTATCCAAACATTTGACAAGCACAGCAACTCCATTAGCATTAACCACAGTGGAAGCATTAATCGATCTACTAACTTCATCTCCACCCGATAAAATCAGCTCCAACAATCCCACTGCTGCATCCTTCATCTCCATCACAAACAAAAAATCATCGTCTCTCCGTTCACCTTTGTTCATAATCACTTGAATCAAAGAAGGCACAAGATTCTCCCTTGTAAGCTGGCTATAACTCGGTCTAAGCTGATAGATTAAAACCACTGCCTCAAACAATCCGTTAACCAATAAACTCGCTATAGAATCAAAATCAGCGTCTACGTTAGTAAGAGTTTCACCCACGCTTTCATCATAAACCAAAAGTTCAGACAAAATATAAACCGATGTTCTTAACACCTCTCTATCCACAGAAGCCGATATCACCTCCACGAACCCATTCAATATAGTCGGTTTTGACACGTAAGCATAAATACCCAAATCACCCTTTACTTCCTTCAAAATTCGCGCTATTTGTATAATGGAATTTTCACATTCTTGCAAGTCTTCCGATGTGCATAAACAAGAAGTGTAGGGCTTCAGTTCATTGATTATTTTTTCAGTAGCTGCCTGAGATATGACACTTGTAGGGGAGCTTTTACTGAATCTTTTGCTTCTTTTATCATTTCGAGGTGAATTGTTTTTAGAAGATGATATTGGGCTGCGAGGTGTGCTGGTTGGTGTGTATGCATATGAGAACTCGTGGGCGATCTCAGAATTTTGTTCGATCCAGGATGTAATTAGTCGTTTTAAGACGTAGTTTGTACGTGGAAGGGAGGTCGAGGAGAGGAGCTGTCGGGTGATGGGACATGTTGTGTTACCTCTTTTTATCCATTCTTCGATTGCGCGACGTTCATATGTCTGACCTGTTTCTAGTGTTACTGGGTCGATGAAGAACTGGCCAGTGATCGGGCAGATGAAGTCTTTGGGCGGTCTTGTTATGGCCGCTGATTTTTCTGATGATGGCCGGGATATGCTGTTGCGGCTTTCTTCCTCTTCGCTTTCCATGTATGCACTGCGTCATGCATTGATTAAAAAATTACATGTACAAGAGTATTAATTTAGGATGTTAGAAATCTTTATATGTCCTGCTATTTGTGACTACGTTTTCATATTAACATAATGAAGTAATGTACACTAATCTTATCATGATAGTTGCCAGATGTCATCTATAAGACAACGGTATGTCTCTAAAAAGTCTATTTAGAGGTCTTGGGATCAAATCCCATTAACATTAATTAATTGACGTTAAAAAACAAAAAGTTATCTTATAACTACATTGGTACATTCCAAATAAATTTAGAGCAACTAATGCAAGAAGAGAAAACTCTAGGGCCCATCATGAATGCGCAATCACTCATAAATGCTTGTTGGATGATGGTTTGATTGCACGACCAAATATCATGAGTTCAAACGCTGAAACCGACAGTGCTGTAATAAATACCCGAAGTTTGTGTTTGATAGAAACATACAACAAATTCTCTTCTAGTACATTTTTACTGCAATTTGCGAACGCTATAGAGTAGCCATACTTATGCGAAGTTTGGTTCTCAAAATAATTCAAAAAAGGGAAACAAATTCTCTTCTAGTACATTTTTACTGCAATTTGCGAACACTATAGAGTAGCCAAACGTGTCAATGAAAGGAATCCAACATTTCTCAATGATGAAAAAGGGAGAATGAAGTATAATGCCAATATTAAAGCGCCATGGCCACACTATTTAGAAACATTGAACACGTCCTTAGTCCAATGTTGATACCTCATCTGCTCCTCCAAAGGTCACTTGACATACAAGGATTGACTGGGTAACTTTGTTACTCCATGACAGTTGCAGTTATAACAGGATATATCCCTTATCTACACCATGTTAACAACGAAAACTGAGTTCACATAATGTCCATAAAAATTACAAAGAACGGCTGCCAAGTCCCTAAAATTGAAAGGTGATGGAAAAAATCTCTCCCGAAAAAGTTATGAAAATTTGGTCTCTATTTTTAGTTTTTGACTAATTTATGCTGGATCGATTTTCTAGAAGGGGACAATTTGGTTAAAAAAACAAAACAGAGACCTAATTTACATGGATTTATGAGTAGGGACTTTTTGTGCATGAGCTTTGAGAATAGGGACCTTTGGTCCTAAAAATTATTCTCTTTTCCATCGAAAGATGTTGTAAAGAGAAGTGTTATATAAGAGTAGGTAATGAGTTTGCTTTCATGTGCTTTATTGCTAGATTGACAAAGGTACCTGGATAAATCT
The DNA here is from genome assembly GCA_030765085.1 of Allium cepa. Taxonomy (NCBI): domain Eukaryota; kingdom Viridiplantae; phylum Streptophyta; class Magnoliopsida; order Asparagales; family Amaryllidaceae; genus Allium; species Allium cepa. The sequence goes on along the minus strand of CM060934.1, from coordinate 946,637,804 downwards.
TAAATGATAGGCATATGCATTATGCAAATGGTAAAAGTATAGTTGAGAATCTCACAATGACTTCAAATGGTGGGTCAGAAAAGAACTATAAAATATTGACTTAGTGGCAAAACCTTTGGTTATGTATTAAATGGGTTTGAGTTTGATTGTTATTTACCTGGAAGGAGATGCACCATCATGGTCGGTATAGCGTTGACTGTGCAAGCTAGGGGAGATATTTCCACTTCTTCTCATTTCCTGGATGTTGAACAAGAAAAGTATTTGAGATCACTGAAAAAGAATCAATTAATTGATGAAATAAGTTTTCATACCGACTCGTCAGCAGAATGAACTAAAGGAGTTTTACGATGTAGAGGAGAGGAAAACATAGGCGTAGAATGCTTAGAGAGAAAATGCACGAGGTCATCAGGTTCATTAACACAGCATGGAGAAGAAAGTTCTGGAGATGATTCAGATTTATCCTCGTTGCGATATAGTGGACTTGTATACCGATTTGATAGAAGTTGGAGAAGTATTTCAGATTTTTGCTTTGACGTTTGACTTGGCGATGTGGAGCAGTTTGTATTTCTTGAGTCTGGAGTTGTTGTTCGAGTAATTTCAAGATCACTTCCCTTATAGTAACTGCCATTTTCATCTTCTTCAAGGAGGGATTCCTACCAAGTGAAAATCTCACTAAACATGAATTGATGTTAAGAAAAGTAGTATGATTTTGATAGAAGGAGAATAAAATTACCGTCAAGATTTGCTTCTCTGAATTTTCTGTTTCACCTGCAAAGTTTGCAACTGCAGTTGCTCTCCTGGAGAAACACAAACAAATTATACATTTTGTTGTACAATATGTTGAATTATAAAACAAAACGAGTGCAGAACCAGACATTGCAATTTTGATAACAAAAATATTCTGACATTGAAATTACATTTGTACAATGCTGAACAATAGCATATTTAACATCTAGTTTGCAGTATTTCTTTTCCTTCCTTCTTTTTTTTAAAAAAGAAAAAGAAAAAGAAAACTTAATTATGCTCTGTAAAATATATCTATTACGATTAGAGAAAATTGTGTTATTTCCTGAGTTACATTACCGAATATTTAATTTTATCTTTAGCTTTTAGACTGAATATGAATTTATGATTTATGCATCAAAACACACATCTCTCACTTAAACCTCGTTCTAATTTGATATCGTAATGCTAATTTTTCAAATTCAATTTAATTAATTTGGAGTTCATCTATTGTTTGTGGTTTATTTACGTTGAATTATGTGGTTGGTTTATTATTTTTGAATCCAAGTTCATATGTAAAATTGTAAATCCACTCAAAACTGTAATTATGACATTTTCTTTTTCAACTTTTTAAGATTTCTTGAAAGTAATGATGTTTTGGCAAAAATGTATTTTTAAATTTTAGAATTAGCTATTTGTTAAAGTTTTAATATTTTACTTGTTTATTGTGAAGAAAATTCTTACTATTGAAATATATGTAAAATAGAGGTTACCTTGATAGCTTATAAATTAAGAAAATAGTTAAAGAAAAAGATTTGAAAGCATCAGTACGCTCATGTTAACATCAGGTGGTTTCTTTGTATCTATTCTATTGTTTTCTTATTCTGTTCTAGCTCGGCTATCCCACCAAGCCCAACCATACTTCTTTATTTCATGAAAGATGACAATTCAATCCAAATGAATAAATAAATTCCACAAGAAAGGAAAATGTGAGAGGCATTCCAACCCTCAATGGTATCAAAACTATAACGGTTGTCAAGACTGGAGCTATCAACCGCTCATCCACCTCTTTGGAGGTTTGTGCTTGCATATGGTGGGACTCAATTATGGTCTTTAGCTAGTTGAAAAAGAAAAAAACATTATGATTTGATCAATATTATAATATCATGCATTTGTAATAGAGCTATTATTATAAAATATTCATATTCCACGATAATAAATCATTTAATACTTCAATGTATTTTGTTAAAAAATGCACATTTAACATATGAATTTTATTATATTATTAATGTTGGAGAAAATTCCAACCCCTAAACAATGGAAACACTAATAGAAAGGTGTTGATGGTGAGATGGAACAAACAAGTGACCAATATCACAAAACATCAAAATACGGATCACGGGTACGACAAAGAACAATAAATCACACATGCGATTTATAGTGGTTACACTATCGCGAGATAGTGTACGTCCACTATGAGGAGATGAAAACATTTTGCTTTACAAGAGAAATGAGATTACAAGATTGATTCTAATTTGAAGGCTAAACCTAGAAAAGGAACACACAAAAAAAAAGCAGAACTTCATTTTGTTTTTTAAAAGTTGGAATTATCATATAACAATAACTCCTATGTCTATTTGTAATGTTCTCTGGATGGTCTCTTTCGTTGGATCAGAATATATGGTAGAAACTCCAAATTGATCGCAAATAGACGAACATATCTTTGAGAATTCATCACCCATTTCTCCAAAAATTGCTACATTAGTCGATTGGAAATAACTACTAATCGACTGGTAGATATTCCAATAGATTTTGAGCACATGAGTGCACTTGGGCTATAAAAAAAATTCCAAACACTAGTCGGCTGGTGGCTTTATCAATCGACTGTAAAAAATTTCAATTGACTGATGGCTACCACCAGCCAACTGGTTGCCTATAGTTAGGCCTATAGGCCATCGGTGCACTCCTTCATTTTCATCGCTTTGCCTCTGCACTTCCGCTCTTCGACACAACTTCATCTTCCTTTGAAATAAAGTATCGCATTTAATAATCTCCACATTGATACTATATTTTCCTACTAGTCGTCCAACTCTAACTACACCTTCATACTCCAAGCAATCTCGGACATAACACCATGGTGCTTCTTCAATAAGATTCGGCAAAGTCGTCACCCAGTGCACTTTGTCAACGGACTCTGGCAAGGCCAATGTCCGTCAATAAAGTGTTGAAGGTATCATCTCCACGTAGGAACTATCGATCTTCACAATGAAAATAAATGTCTCCATCTACCAACTCACTCTCCCTCTGTGTCACTATGTGGCACCTAACACGTCAACAAGCGAATCAAGTTCGAGTAGTGCTTGAACTTTTCAACATGTAACGACTTGGTGAACACATATGTTGCATTCTCCTTCGTGTGAACCTTTTAAAAAGAAATGGTTTCTCTTCATTCACGAGACAAGAAAAGACTCTCTCATATTTATATTGTTCATCCTCGAGCTGAAAGCCAAACTCTCAGCCAAGTGAACTACACTTTGACTATGACAACTCACTACTACATCATATATGAAGCCCAAACACATCTACGCTTTAAGTAGAAAGCCTCCTTAGCCGCTTCAACAATAGCGATCAGCTCTGCCTCAATAATAAATAAAGCAACTATAGTCTACAACATCGTTTTCCAACTAATAGTTGTTCCTCCAATGGTGAACACATAAGCTGAGATTGACTACCTTCGATCTATAACCCCTGCATAGTCAGAATCACAAAATCCAACAAAGCCGAAATCTCTCTCCCCGCCGCCAAAAACAACCTCATGGAAGTTCCCCTAAAATATCAGAAAAATATACTTCATTGCCTCCAAATGCATTTTTCTCGGATTTATCATATATCTACTAATCAATCCAACAGCTTGTACGATGTTAGATTTAATGCAAATCATATCATACATCAAGCTTCCTACTGCATTCGCATAGTGCACCTACTCCATGTAGGTCATATTCTTCTTTGGGATCGGAGAGCTTTTACTAGAAAGTTATATGTGCATAGGCATGGTTGTACTAATTGTCTTTACTCCTTTAATGCTAAACCGAACAAGAAAATCTAAATATATTCCTTTTGAGTTAGCCTCGAAAGTCCTATCTTTCTATCCATTTGGATTTTCATACCCAAATCTTCCTTGCTTCCCCAAAAGCTTTCATCTCGAATTCCGTCTTTAACTTTAACTTTAATCTATCGTTTCATCTTTATCTTTGAAAGCAATCAACATATCATCCACATACATGAGTAAACACACCTAACTACCACTTTTTAAATGTATGAAATATACATAAGCGTCTTTGATACTACGATTAAAACCAAATGAAAGCACAAAAGAGTCAAATATCTTGTACCACTGTCAAGACGACTACTTATAAGTCCACAAAGTGACTTCTTCAATTTGCAAACTCAATCTTCTTTTCTTTTTACAATAGATACGTCCGGCTGCTTCATGTAAATGGTCTTCTCCAAGTCATCATGCAAGAAAATGGTCTTCACATCAAAATTGTTCCAACTCCAAGTCATTAGTAGCAACTATGGTAAGCAAAACCTGAACTGAGGTATGTCTCGCTGCAGGAACAAATATCTTGTTATACTCTATTCACTTTCTCTATGAAAACACTTTTGTAACTAATCTGGCATTGTACCTTCCAACATCTTTCACATTGAACACTCATTTGCAATCTATGGCTCGACTTCCTTGAGGAGGGGTAACAAATCTCAAGTCTTATTATTCTTGAAAGCCTCTAACTCACCTTTCATAGCGCAAATCCACTTCGAAATATCACTCAACTTCATAGCTTCTTTAAAATCAAGTGACTCATCATGAACCACATGTAGAGTGTAACGACGCGAAATTTTATCGCTTTGATTTGGGAATGTTTAATAAAATTTAAATATTAATTAATGTTTTTTAATGATCAAATAACCCACTTTTAATTAATAGGTAATGATGGTAAATTCATTTTGAAAATTTGTTTATAAAAATAAATAGTTTGATGAAAAATTGAAAATATGACCAAAAATCATTTTTTGGATTTTTTACTTTTTATCGAACGATTGTTGTCGCGACGTTGTTGCACACACATGTCTACTTTTGTAACATACACTTATACATATAATAAGCGATTTAATAAAATAAAAATGATTAGTAAAATTAAGCATACTTAAAGGATATAAATATGATTAACTAAACTAATAAAGTAAGGAAAGGACCTTCTTATTCTAAGTGTAAGAATATTAAAAGTATCAAAATGGCTTAAATAAAAGAGGATGGCAATGACAAGTGTTTTAGGGAGAGTCTGTTGCATAAGTTAGTATATGGTAGTAGTTTTTTAAAAGGATAAGGAGTAGCTTATTTTAAGGAATGTTGGTTTAGTAATTTACCACTTTTCAATTTCTACAAATGAACACACACTCTTTGTTTTTTCATTTTCATTTTTCATACTCTTCCACACTTTCATTTTTCTCCCCTTCATATTCTCCATTTTTAAAACCGTCAAAATACCTCATTTTTCACTCTAGATTCAGAAGCAAGCTTGTAACAATCTTCATAAAACACCACCTCCTCAAAGTTCCAAAGTTTGAAACCAAAAACCCAAAATAGGCCTTAGGCCATGAACAATTAAGGGGAAGGAGGGTTTGTATGTGAGCACTTGGGGGCTAGGGGAAGGCTTTGACTGAGCTTGCAAGGTGATAGCGTGACGTGGTACTGGTTGTTAGGTTGAAGAATGAAGTAGTAGCTTTTTAGAAGAGTTTTGGTGAGCTTGAAAGTGAGATATCTTACTGACTTAATTTTAAATGATGGTATGTTGTATTAATTTAGTGATTGCATATATGATTGTATGTACATGCCATGATGTACTTATGTTGTTTGATTTGATTCCCGCTTGGAAGTGGATAACATAAATAACCATCATGTTGCAGGGGAAAAAACAAAGTGAATAGAAGTCGAAGTATCTTTGCAACGAATAGGTCGCTATGAAAATACTTCAAGAATGGAAATTTTGTAGAGGAATCCTAAAGGATTCCTCATCTTGTTGTTTTTTATTTACATATATTATTGGTTATGTAAATGTTTGTGTGTACGTAAAGTAAATGTTGCTTAGATATAGTTAACTTGTTATTGGTTTTAGTGCGACATTGAAATTCCATATTCGCTTTTAAGCGATTTACCACTTGTTTTCTAAAGTGCTTTGAAATGATTTCCGAACTTGATTTTGTTTTCAAACCTTTTTGCAAAGGTAATAAAGTGGTTTAAAATATACAAAAGAAAGGGTTAAAAAACTATTTTGATTTACAAAACAAGTTTTAAAAAGTTACGCTTCATATAGTGATAGTCAATATAGATGCAGTTTGAAAATCAATGATTTTTGTAAAGTAAAAAGAGTTGTCTATTTTAGATATTTTGAAGAGTCTTTTCAAATGTGTTTATAGGTATTTAAAATGAAGTTTGAAGTTTTAAATATATTTTTAAGAATATATTTAGTTATTTAAACATGAAGTTTAAATTTTAGCTTCTTTATTTCAAAAGTCAAGTTTTGTTCAAAAGCGATCATCTTTAAAGGAATGTTTTAAATACAAGTTCCAAACTTGTTTTAAAGAGTTTTAAAAGTAATTTTAAAAGAGGAAAGAAGCATCGGTTACATCATTGTTGTAATAAATGTTTCCGAGAAAAGAAAAAAGATCATAGACTATAACATCTTTGTTATACTAAACCATTTTAGAAAAACTGAAAAGGAAGTTCGGTTTATAAGACTTTGTTTTTAATAAATAAGTTGTTTACTTTAAAAAAAGGGAAGATATTTAAAGTGGTTCAAAATTCATTGATTTAAAAGGTGTTTACTTTTAAAAAAGGAAGATGTTGCCGTCATAAAGCAAACTTTGGTTTAAATAAGTGATTTTGGAAAATGTTTTTAATAACAAGTACATTGGAACTCTCAGATCCTATTATAATTTCTAGACTTTGAGATATGGAAACTTGTTTTTATTTTAAAATTAGAAATAGTGTCAAATCAAGGTTTGAGAGACAATAATATCCCAACTTGAACGGTTTCATTTCTAACCGATGAATAGTGCTAAATAAGTTTATGGAGTTGGTTTTTCTATTATTTTAAATAATTTATTTTATGCAAGGAATTTGTTTGTCGGTGCCATTAAATAATAAAAACAAATATGATAAACAGTGCCAAAATGTTGACACGCTTATGAAAAAGTAAGTCATCTTATATTTAACACTAAAAGCTGATGAGTAGATTCTTCTCTATCTGTAAGATCTAGAATCATAGTATTTTAACTAAGGCAATGTCAGGTGCAACTACTGTCCTAACTTACATGGCTTTGATTCTGCACGAAGGATAGAGAAGTCGAAATGTCGAAAACATGATAAGTATAAAATGATTAATTTCTGTAAATATGTTATGATTGATTAAGTATATGGAAGATACTTCATCTTATACTTGACATTAAATTTCAAGGTATGAAAGCCCATTTCTATCTGTGAGAGTTTAAGAATGTACGTCGAGGCAAGGGTAGTTTTGTAACTAGTTCGATTTCATTGTTAATCGAGGGATAATATGAGGTTGAAATCAAAAAATGGTGATAAACATATGATATCTGATTTTCCATATGCAAACTAAATACTTATACCAGATAGTGGTTTGTCCATTAACGATAACTTGACATATTTTGACTTAGAAAGTATATGAAAGCTTCGCGATTTCATATGGTTTGACATTCTCTTGGGAGAACTCATTCCGGTGAAACATCTCTCGCTTTAAGAATGGATGTTCGAGATCCCTTTGGAACTCTTATATAATCCGCTTACTTTTGAAAGAACCGAGATTGAATCACCCGGAAAACTATCGATTGTTGGTTCGGAGAGATCGGAATCAGATATATTATCCGAAACCACTTCAAACTAGTATAAGTGTTCGAATTAGAGACATCCTGAAGATGATAGAATTAAATATGAAGTTCTTTGAAGTATAAGGGCTACTTGCACTAATCCTGATGATGATTCCAAAAAGAATATAATAAAAGTAGTGCCTTCGGTATGTTCATATCCTGAACAATTTGCATGGATGAATGTCGGCATTACATTATTGCCTGTAGGACAATGTTAGCACTTCAAATGGGATTTGCTAAAAATGTACAACGTAACCTCGAGCCTCATACACGGTAATGGCTAAAACATAGAATATACAATATGGCTATATGAGTCGCACCTATTAGGGTATGATCATTACCCTTCTAGATCAATATTTATGGACTTAGTATGTGCATGAGAGCTCTCAAGGAAAAGGTTGCAGAACAACCGGAGTGATGACATATTTCGATATTATCCAGGAAGGGTAGGTCGGTTCTGTATTGGCATGGGTTTGTAACCTCGGTATATTTTCTAGAGGTGTACCGTGGCAAACGGTATCCGACGCCTTGTTATTATATGAAATCAATTTTCCAATACGTGCCTTACGAACTTGGTTGTGCCCAAACATTGGAATGTGGGATGCAAGCATTTAAGCTATGATTCAATATTTATTTTAAACTCTAGACATTATTATAATATCACTGGATTTTCTATTTGAAATGGTTTGATTATCGTATGGTAAAAACTCATCATGTTTATGTGCGGCGTGCTCTTACGAGATACTTTTATTTTTAAAGGGTTTTATAAAAATATAACGATCAATATAATTTGAGTTTCTCACGTTGGTTTATCAGACTGATCTGGGTGTTACTTTCTCAAAATACTTGGGTCAGACCCGAGTATTTTTTCAAAGTTAACTTTGGACGCTTTGGAGCTTCAGAAGACAAGCTGGATGCCTCCAAGATCATACGTAGTTTATTTTCCGCTGTATTTCTTGTTTTTGTATTTCTCAGCATTTGCAAGGATATGCTGTTATAACTATCCAGACCGATGATGGTTAGACTCTAATTTGTTGTATGAATATTAAAGTTTTCTTTTGTTAAGATCATTTGAACATTATATATTACTCATCACGATATGAGATTCGGTTTTGTCTTTTTTTTCTTTCACTCTAACAATCTATCTTTCCGACACTTAAATGCTCGGCATTTAAATACCGTGGATGTATTAGTATCTACTTTTGAGGGTCGAAAAGGCGGGTCGTCACATATGGCACAGCCAAACTGATCACTTAAGACTAAGCTTTGGATACTGCTAATCATCATACCTATCGGTGACCTAATAGGCCTACGACTGGCTTGGTAGGTACAACATCGCTTAAACTCCTTTCAGTTCCACCTTGAATTGGACTTTCTCTAGCCTCACGCACGTCACTAATACTACTAAAAGACATTTGTGGACTACTCTATGACGTCTCATCAACTACATCTTTACCTCTCTCAACAACTACAACTCTACTACTAGACTAAAATGTGATAGCTTCCATCCTTAGACCTATCAGAATCAACTGATGTGATGGGTAACTCTTCTTTAGACTAGAACACTGAAGACCCATCAAATGTTACATGTCTGGAATAGACAATCTCCTTATCAACAGGGTTTCAAATGCGATATCTTTTAACTCCATTGGTGTATCTCATAAATGTCCTTATATGTTCTAACCTTCAACCTATTATCAACCATATAGTGCACATATATATGACAACCAAAAATGCGAAAATAGCCAAGGTACACTGCTTTACCTTTTCATTTCTTCTCTAGAATCCTTTCGTCTATAGTTGAACATGAAATTGGATTTATGATATGTCCAACAGTCGATAAAGCTTCGGCCCACAAGCCTATGGACAAGCCCGCCGTCAATTCCAAGCGATGGGCCTTCTTTGTTAGTGTCTGATCCATTCTCATAACAATCTCATTGAATTGCAGATCTCCTGATGTAGTGAAATGTCCCTGAATATCATGCTACTTGCAAAAACCGAGGAACTTCCTAGAGACAAATTCGTTGTCGTTATCAGACCTAAGCACCTTCAACTTACAACCGGATTGATTCTCAACTAGCGTCTCTTAAGTTTTAAACATCTCACAACTTCCTGATTTGGCCTTCACCATAAACACTCAAATTTTCCTAGAAAAGTCATCAATGAAGGAAACAAAATACTTCACTTCTCCAGTGGAAGCGATAGCTGCTGGTCTCCAAACATCTATATGGACATAATCAAACACTCTCTTTGATCTATGAAGTCTAACTCCAAAAGATATTGTCGTCTGCTTTCCTAACACACTCTTGTCAGAAATCTAACTTATCAAAGCCTTCTCCTTTAATCATCTTTCGTCGATGAAGTAACTCCAAGTTTTTTCCCGAAATACGACCCAATCTGAGATATCGAGGTCTGATGTCATCTAAAGTACGAGAACTACCAACTCCAACAAAAGACTACCCAAGTATTGTGGTTCCCTTCAGCAAATACAGATTTCAGAACACATCACCCTTCATTAGAACTATTGCACCCATAGAAGCCTTAAAACTATCATTCTCCATAGTCACATTGATTCGTATGAATGCCAACTGGCCCAAAGATATCAACGACTTCCGAAAGCCTGAACATATTGAACATCTGTCAAAGTACGTATTACTCCGTCAAACATCTGAACTTGTGTTGTACCATCTTCTATAGCTCTACAAATAGCATCTCTTCTCATAAGAATTGCACTTCCATCCTTTCCAATAAAAGAGCTAAAGTGATCTCTATTTGGCATCATATGAAACAACGCTCATGAATTAAATACATAATGGTTTGATACATTCGATACTGCTACAATCAATATATCCCATAAACAGTCTTCTCCATCGCAATCAATGAAGATCCATCATCAGTCTCTCTCCTCAAGTTCGGACAATCTCTCTTCCATTGACATTGGTTTCTTACAATAGTGACACTTTCCATCTTTTGACTTTCTTCCCCAACCATTTTCGGACTTCTTAAACTTGGAACCCCTATGATTCCAACTTTTTTCTTTTCTCCTCCTCTCTCAACGAATAGACTCTGACTACTACATCCTTCTCTTTTTTATTCACCTTTTTCACTCACCTCTTTCATTTGATCTCTCAAGTCTTTAGATAAGAGATCTGATTTTACATCTTCTACTGTCAAAAATATCTTTTCCATGTATTATACTATTAGCGAAACAATTGTAACACGCCGGAAGGGAACATAAAAGAACCATCGTTATTTGTTCTTCATCCACCTTCCAATTCATAGTCTTCATCTTCATTAAAAGATCATCAAAGAAATTAAGATGTACCTTCACTAAAGTACCATCTCTCATCTTCATAGTGAAGAATGTATGCAGAAAAATTAGATGGTGAGTGGCTTTTTCAAGCAAAGATTCTCTAACTTAATCCAAATTCTTCTAGCAGTGGTTTCACTACAAATCGCTGATATAACATCCTCTCACATGACCAACTATAGAGTAATAAATGTTCATTCTTCCGTCTCCTCTTTCTTCATGGCTGAAACATCAACCGGCAATTTCTAAAGATCAAACACTATTTGATGAATCATACTCCTCCTTAGAACAAACTTTAACATTCATTGTTACTTCTCGAAGTCATTATCCACATTCAACTTCTTTATTACCAATTGACTACATAAGATCCTTTAGCATAGGGTCTTGCTTCAGCCATGGTGTCTTCATCTCCGGTCATACTGCCTAATACATTCTATCAACTAACCTATATACCAGACTGTTGATGAAAATTACAACCCCACGCAATGGAAACAACATTAGAAACGTGTCGATGATGAGATAGAACAAACAAAAGACTAATATCCCAAAACAGCAAACGCATATCAAAGATGCAATAAAGAACAATAAATCACATATGAGATTTATTGTAATTTCACTATCGCGAGATAGTGTACGTCCACTTTGGAAAGAGTGTATCTTTATTACTTTACTAGAGAAAAAGAGATTATAAGATTGATTTTAATTTGAAAGACTAAACCTAGAAGGGGAACAAAAACAAATTTTTCTTTTGTTTTTCTCAAGTTGGAATCACCATACATTACATACAACAATAAACCTTAGATCTATTTATAATTCTCTCTAGATGGTCTCTGTCGTTTGTTCGAACTATATGCAGAAGATATGTTGAATCTATAGTGAAAATTTCAAAATGGTCGCAAAAAGACGAAAATACCTTTGAGAATTCGTCATCAATTTTTCCAGAAATCGCCACAACAGTCAGCTAGAAATATCTACCGGTCGACTAGTAGATAGTCCAATCAACTGTGAGACATGAGTGTGCTCAGGCTAAGAAAGTCTCAAACACCAGTCAACTAAAAACAGTTCGTATCGACTAGTGGCTACCACCAGCTGACTGGTTGCTTACAGCCATTTTGCTACATGCCTATGTGCACTTCTCCTTCATCCTCATCCCTTCACCTCTGCCCTTATGCTTCTCCATACGATTTTTCTTCCTTCGATGCTGAAATATAGTATCACATATAACAATTAACTTTCTCGTGCTTTAAAAAATATGTTGAAAAATTGTGATTTTATTAGAGTTTAAAATTAGCTTTTTGTTAGAGTTCTAATATATGGAATATTTATTATTTATTGTGAGTAAAGATCTAATCTGAAAATTGTGGAGAAACATAATGTTAATTTATGTTAAAATTCGTAGGTTATATTGAGGAAAGACTTCATGAGAAGAAAAGTAAAGAAAATGATTTAAGAGCAATGTTGTTATCACGTTATCGTAAAGAGATTGTGCATTTGATTTTATTATGACCAGTGAACTTTTTGGATTATTTTCGAGTTACACTATTAGATATTCATATTTATCATTAGCTTTCTTATCGAGTATTAACTTATGATTCTTGTTTCAATAAACAATTTTTTTTTCCACCTCTTTCTAATTTAATTCAAAGCAATAATATTTTTTCAAACTAAGGTGAATTAGTTTGGAATTCACTTTTTATGTTGTTGATGGTTAATTATTTGTGAATTTGAGTTTATTGATGTACCACGGGAGGGTACATAGTTGTAATCAACTACTTCATCAAATGGGTCGAGGCCGATCCCCTTACTGGGGCTACCGCCCCTAAGATCTTGAACTTCGTTATAAAGAAAATCGTCAACAGTTTCAGCCTGCCATAGAAGATCATCACCGACAATGACACTCAATTTGAAATCAGTCTGTTTCAAGACTTCTGCGCAAAGAATGGAATCGAGGTGCTTCGCTTTTTGTCCATCCTTAAGCCAATGGACAAGTCGATGTCATCAATAAAACCATCAACTCAACGCTCAAGCGCCTCGCGAAAGCTAAAAGGAACCGGGTCAAAAAACTGCCGCTCGCTCTTTGGCCCTATCATATCTCCAACCGCACTTCAACCGGCCATACTCCTTTGTTGCTTTCCTATGGGTATTAAGTAGCGTCGTTAATAGAAGTAGACGTCCCCTCCCCTCGGCATCTAACCTATGAGCCTGAGCAAAACAATAGGTTACTCGAGCTCGGACTCGATACAATAGAAGAACGAAAAATCGAAGTCATACTCTGCATTGAAGCCTATAAGAGGAAGATGGCCAAGCATTGCTATTCAAGAGTAAAACGCCAACAATTTTGTCGACGACCTAGTTTTGCGCTGGATGTTCGCCAATACAAAGAACCCAATCGAAGGAGTGTTCGACCCGAACTGGGAAGGATCATATATGTCATAAGTGTCGTCTTAACAAATGGCGCTTACCGCCTCTTTCATCCACATGGAATCCACATTTCTCGCACTTGGAACCACGTGCAACTTCGGCCTATCATACATAAGAGCTAGCAACAATTATAAGGCTATACAATACATCATTTGTGGAGAATATACTGAAGACTTCAGAGCTAACTTTGTTCAACGTAATCTCCAAGGCTATTCAACGTGGATGAGTTATTATGTGCTCAATACCTTGTTCAGGGACCGTCGACCTCTATCGCCAAGGATCACCCAAGTCATTCAATACTCTCTTTATTGCCGATCGGCTATCCAACGAGGGTAAAGTACCGAGCATCCACTTCCTTACTTGGAGACTGGCAGCGTGTCACCTGAGAGAACTTTCGAGTTCAGGTTCGTGTCGGGACCGCTTGCCACCTATTTAAGTTATCCAACAAGGATGAGTTATCATATATTCATTCCCTATTGGAGACTATCGACCCTTACAGCCTTCCTTCCTTTCTTGCTGGCCGACTATCCACAAGCATGAATAATGTGCAGTCACTTCCTTGTTGGGGAATGTCAAGCTATCAGCAAGATTAAATCATCATGCATTCACTTCCTTTCTCGAGGACTGCACACTGCCATGTGAGTTTGGATGAGACATCCTTCCTCTTCATGTCGGGGTGCATCAATGAGCTGAGACATAACTGTAACGGTCTCGTATAACTCGCCCATGATGTCGTCCATCCCTCGTGCAGGTGGGGCACTGTTGCCATGACTGTTACCTTGAGTGACGCTGAAGTTCGGCATCCATAGTGCACCCACATAAAAATAAGTCGGGCCGAAAATCAACTGACAGCGCGTCACCTAGGAGAACCTTCAAGCCTCTTAATGCGTAGGTTCGCGCTGAGACTGCCTGCAACTCAACCTTGCACATGTCACCCGGTGAGAACCTTCCAGCTTATCGACGCTCAGGTTCGTGCTGGGACCGTCTGCCGCTCAATTTGGTAGCGTGTCATCTAAGAGAACCTTTGAGCCTCTCAATGCTCAGGTTCGTGCAGGGACCACCTGCCACTCAATCCTGCAGCGTGTTACCAGGGAGAACCTTCAAACCGCTCAACGCTCGACTTCACGCCAGGACCGTCTGCCACTTAATCCTACTGCATGTAATCCAAAAGAATCTTCGAGCTTGGCAACATTGGGGTTCACGTCGGGACCGCCCATTACCAAAATTATTATTAATCTCATTATCAAAATTGCAAACCTACTGCAAAGTTCACCAACATCGATCGATCACCACTAACATGGCAGTGATGGTCGATCTATGTCCAAAGATGGCCAAAGAAAAGCGAACTCCGACTAAAAGCATAACACAAATACAACTGCATTATCAACCAAAGATGAGCAGAGAAGCAAAGAAGATGCAATAGAGGATGAGAGATGAAGGAGGGGTAGACGATCAGAAGTCTATAGCTTCAGCTACAAACTTCCAATTGACTGACAGAGGCTACCAGTAGACTGGAACGCCTTCCACTCGACTATGTTTTTGCCATTATCTAATCCAAGCAAACTCGTGTGCTCAGTGTCGATTGAAAATCTTTTCCAATCGACTGAACCAGTCGAATGGTCAAGTTTCCATTCAACAGAAACAATGAGAATCTGGAGCAAATGGAGTTTGTGATTCCTGGGGTGTTTTCATCTTTTTTGGATGTTTAGGAATTTCCACTATATATTTCTGCATAGATTTGATTCAACAAAAGAGATTATATCAAAGCCTTATAAATAGACTTATCTAGGGTTCACTGGATGCAACTCAATTTGGAAAAAAGATATTTGCATCTTCTTTTCTAGAGTAACCTCTATTATCAATCTTGTAACTCTTTTTTCTGAAAGTAATAAAATATCATATTCCCAAATTGAATGTACACTATCACATGATAGTGGAACTATTATAAATCTGGTGTCTTCATTTTTCTATTTATTGCCTCTGTGATCCATGATTGATTTGAGGTGCTAGTTTTTTGTTTGTTCTATCTCTCCGTCATCACAATCTGATTTATTGTTTCGCAGCGCTTAGGTTTGATTTGATTGTAATTTCCCTAACAACAAAATGTGTTTTGAGGAAACATTGAGTTCTTTAGTTTTATAATTAGATACGAGATCTATTGGGACGCACTTTGAACGTGCAAGGTAACATGATCGGTACAAATGGTAGATTGGATAAAATGCAAAATAAATCATGTAAATGACATGCACGTGAAAGACGATAAATAATAAATGGTATAAATGGATCACAATCCACATGTGAAAGACAAAAGGTTATAATTTAAAATTTAAAAGCTTACCCCTCAACTTTTAATATTATAACATCTGCCCAATGTATGTAAACCTTATAAAGAAGTTTAGTATGATGTTTCAACATGTATTAAATATCGTCGTAATAGTTGTTTTCTCTCCTTTATTTCCAATCTACACATCAATGTCTATAGCAAAAAAAACTACATATGGCGGAGTCTACAACCTTTTTAAAAAGTATTTTGATGTAATTTACAATGCTAGTTGGACTAATTGACTTATTAACAATTACTTTCTATTGTAAAACTACATGTATATATGTGTGCATGATCTTATTTTTTATTGTAACAATTAATTTTCAAAAACCTTTTCAAGTATGGGAAAACATCTGAACGTCACACAAAATATTACTTAAAAAATAAGAGTGTGTGTATTTGTGTGTGTATGATTAGATGAAATAGTCTTTTATTTTCAAATATTTCAAAACTTCCCATAAAATTATACAAAAATCATAATAAAAAGTGCATTTGATATGGCTCTGGAATGCATGAAAATAGATACATTTATTTATATTCAAAAGAGAAAAGACATTAAAATATGAAAATAGATATTAAAAGAATGTGTGAAAGATTGTCATTATAGAGTTTGGCACGTATAATTGCAATAGTATTCCAAACTTTACAGATAATAATATAGATCGATTTTTAGGCTATGTCAGATTCGAACTTATAACCTCATGACCTTAATCTGCGTATAATAAAGGCATTTTAGAAATTTCACGGCCAAACCAAAAAATTGTTACTTTATTCTAACTATTAATAAAGATTTGTTAATATGCATTTTTTTTTTTTGCGAATAAAATTCCAAATTTGAAAATAATTTCGAAAGTTAACACTGGAATATGTGAAAATATATATAGATTATTTTAAAAATAAATTAAGGAAAATAATAATTTAGTGCGTTTATGTTGGCATGTTAAAGCATACATTGTTATATTTTGTCATTATCTATTTTTGACAAATGGAAAACCAAACTGATAACGCATCTCCATAATGTCAAATGGATTAAGCTTTCCATTTTGTTTAGAACAAAACAGATCTAAATTTGTAACAAAATTAAGCATGATTATACAATTAGATATTATTGTCCTCCATCTGAAAAAAGGAGAGTTGTATGCAAAAGGATTAAAGATTGTCTAGTATTAAGCTCAAACATGTGAGTTTTGACGCATATACGTACACACATATACCTACACGCATTTTCATACATACATACATACACACACCCACGTTTATGGATGAATAGTTTATTTCTCAAAGTAAAATAAAAAATATTCTTACTAAAAATTGGATTATAACTATACATTTTACTTTTGAATGATATCGATTCAATTTTGAAAGAATGTTGGATAGAAATGAAAAGCCACAAGGAATTCAAAATTGAACAATATTTCCAATATGCATGGAGACATCGTCGACTGTGAAATAATTGTTTTACCAAACTGATTAATGGAGAGATTTGTATGAAACAAAAAGGAATCTTTTGAAAAAATATACAATTTATCAACAACTATATATAATCGTGGCTATCTTCTATGAAGTATCTCAAATCAATTTTTCCGTATCTTTCTGAGAAATAACTGGACTAAAAATTACAATATTTACAGTACAAAAACATTTTGTTTTCGAAAAATAAAACAATATACTTTTGAAAAGCAAAAAAGTTTCTAAAACTAGTTTTTCCCAAAACATCGTTTTTTTATATACAAAAGAAGTCCTAGTTTTATTTCCAAAGAAAACTTAAAAATGTTGAAAAAGAAAATTCAAATAATTTTGATTTTGAGGAACTCAAAATTCGGTTAAATAGTTCAATATTTTTAAACAAAACTCAAATTTGTTCAAAGGTTCGTTAGTTTCAAAAACATTGAAACCTTTTTTTTTAAATCTAAAGTGAAAACGTTTCGTAAATTCTATTTCACAAAATTACAGAAAAAAATCATAAAATATTTAAACCAATAAAATAGGAAGCAGTTAAAGAGACTCCACTTTCCATAAAATGTAATATAAATAAAAGGAAAGAAGAAGAAAAAGAAAACAACAACAAGAACTCAATTTTTTTCCCAATGATATCAAAATTTATGTAGAAATAATCTAATTTTTTTATTGAAAAAACTGAATAATAATAAAAAATTCAATTGTTACATTACCAATATAACAGATATATTTGAAGGAGTAGTTCACCAAGTTTAACTAAGCAACATATTTAGAAAACTCACTTAGTATTGCCAGGACTCGAAGCCTGCACGAAGCCTGCACTTTTCGGCAAAATAGGTCCAAATTTGACAAAATCCGGAATATTCCGACCAACCTCACGTCGCGGACTGCCAGGTGGCTCAGCAATAGGCGGCAAAGCCACCCTCCCTTTTCTTCCATAATTACTATCTACATCCCCCACGACCTCCTTATAGTACTTGGCAAACATCTTCGTATTACAATCCAACGACTCTCCATACTTCTTCTCTAACTCCTTCAACTTCTCCGCCTGATCCGGCCTAACCGACATAATCAACGACTCACTAAACAACCGATCGTCAAAGTCAACGGTCAAAGACAAATCCGACGCATCCGGAATCGTCTCCATGACTATCCTATGCCTCGCTTCCGAATACCAACCCACTATTGAACCCATATGCGGCAGAAACAGCGCCTTCCACAGCTCTGGCGCGAAGTCGATCCGCGCAAAAAAGGGATCGATTTCAAGCATTTCTAGTACCCGAAACACGGCGCTCGCGCTACCATCGTCGCGCGTTTGAGAGAGGTAAGCGAGGTTAAGGTGGGCCCAGGCGGAGAGATACGAGTTGGGGACGCCGGCGGTAGACTTGGTGGGGTCGAGCAGCGCACAGACCTGCAGCATGCGTTCGGAATGGGCGAGGCGGGCGAGCTTAAGTTCGGAGTTTTGGGTGGCGATGGCTTCCGATAGGGCGTCTATGCCCCAGTCGAGATTGGCGAGCACGGCTTGGTCGGAGTATTCGAAGCTTGCCGGGGTAGAATCAGAGTTGTGGGAGACAGAGAGGCGCTCGGCGCTCTGCTCTTTTTCGCGGTGACGGAGGGAGTGATCGATGAGGCGGGTTTGGATGAAGTTGGTGATGGTTGAGGTTAGGAATTGGGGTGTGTATTTCCGTTCCATTAGGGATTTTTGGTTTTTGGAAGTCATGTTTGTTGTTTGAGGTTTATGTTTAGTGAATTAAGAAAAGGTAAGAATGCCGGCTTTGAACATTGGTTACAGCGACGTTTTTTTAAAAAACAAAAGAATGATGAAAGTCGTTGGGGAAGGAGGGAACGGTATGTTGTGCTTGACGTACATCTTGGCTAAGAGTGTGTTCGAGTGGAAATTCCTTGCAACGCATGAAAATATAAAGCACAAATTTTCGAATCAATTTCGCAATCAGCGTTGGTTTTGAAATTTATTATCAAACATGGCTGGTTTTTGCTTAGTCAGCCGTCCAATCAGCCTTTTGTAACTGCCAGAAAAAAAAGCGCAACTAAGAGTTGTGCCAATGGATTTATTTTACGGTGCGCAACTCTTAAATGCACACCAATTTTTCCCCTTTAAGCAGACACAACTCTTAGTTGCGCCTACTATAATATAGTGTAGGTGCAACTATGAGTTGCGCCTGCACAGGTTGCTACTGTCAAAACAGAGGCAGCAGCAACCATCTTTCTTCCACCCTTTTAAAACATTTCACAACCTCAAGCCCTTTTTCCATGCCCGAACCCACCAGCTTCAAACCCAAATTTTAGTCAATACCACCAAATTATCACAAGAATTTCAAATTTCTTCTTCATTGTTCGATTAAACCAAAGCTAAACAATCCCTTCACCCACACTCACATTACCATTAATTTATATGGATAATTGGAAGATTCTCGATGAAGTATTGGTGAAATATGTTAAACGGATGGAAGCTGAAAATGAATTTGTTAAATTCAGTTTGAAGCGGTTCATGAAGCTCAATTTGAGATAGTTCCGCCAGCTAATGTTGTTGCTGTTCAATCTGCTTTGGATAATAAAATCTGCTTAGGCGAACAGAATCAAAGACCGAGAAACAAATTAGCGGCGAAGGACGAGTCAGACAAGAAACACATCCACTTTGCCACTCTGGAGATGTTTGTGAGGTAGTTGTATGCAAGAATCAAACAAATGCTGGACATCGGTTTTACGGATGTGCCAGTTACCTTGATCATATAACTAACCTGAAAGGTGTTGAGTGCTGTAATTTCTTCAAATGGCTAGATGGTCCTTTGACCCATAGGGGAGTGGAGTATGCACTAGAGATGCAAGCCGAAGTGAGATGTTTGAAAAAGGAAAAAAGTCTGCTTCGACATCAAGTAGACTATTTGCAGTCCGTAAATCCAATTTCTAAAGGGTTCTAGGAAACTGGGTAGTGCAACTGTAATGTAATGTATCTATATCAGACTTGTTTAATTGAGTTATGTATGCTTAAGTTTTAACAAGGCTATATTACTTGGTTGTATTTTTACTCGATTGTTGTAATGGATATGCAATGCATGATGTAGTATTGTTTGTTTGTTGTGTTTTTTTGACGATAGATGTAAAACTGTGGAAAATTCATAATTTTGCTGCGTATAAATTAAATCAAAGTAACATAACATAGGAAGTAATTTAAATGTTTGACATAAGATAATCTTTGATAACAAAGTTGCGTACACAATAAAAATATAAGTTATACAGTTCAAGAATGACAGAAGTAGTAGAAACAAGTAAAATATTTATTGCTTTCCACACGTTCTTCTCTTATGACCCAAGTTACTGCACTGTCCACATCTGTCCTGTCTTCTGTCCTTTATTTCGTCCATGACTCCTCTTATTCTTGTGGACCTCATTCTTCCTGTATTCCTTCGCGTTGGAGGCGGGAGTATAGTAGGGCCTTCATGTACATCTCAATATCTATTGTCGGGCACTGGATGAAAAACCGAAGAATAATCGTGTCTATAAATGTCTGCCATAAACCAGGATGAAATAAGATCATGGTAAGCTTTGTTCGTTCCTCCTCTACATCGTGCGCATGTAGCTAAAACATGGGAACATGGAAAATAGGCTAGAGTATGAATATTGCATGAACAGCTGCAGTTGTCATAGGCAATATTTACTGTGTAGTTGCACGCGTTTGTGTCTGTTACTTGCCACTCCGTTAAGTTGAACCTATTAATGCTCATATTACGTGCTTCTGCTGAATATTTTTCCATCGTTTTTTCATAATTTAGCGTAAGCAAAGATGCGTAATCCATTCCATCGGTACGCCTTTTGTAGAAGTAGCTATTAAGACGATGAAAGGTACGTGCCACTAACGCCTTTACCGATAATGATCATGCACTTTTAAGAACTCCATTGAAACTCTCTGAAGTATTGGTAGTCATCATACAAAAACGTTCACTATTGTCCTTGTAAAGAGCCCACTGTTCATCCTTCTGTCGGAGACTTCTAACAACCCATCTGTTAGCAGCCGGACTCACATTTTTTAGTTGCTCTCTGAGTTCTTTGTATGTTAACTCATCTCTTACCTCGGCACAAGCATGAAATAAGTTTTGCAAAATCTTACTACCAAAACCATCTTTTTTAAAGTTTGCTTTCAAATGGCATAGGCAGAAGCGATGATGATGTGGTCTTCTCCACTTCTCTTGCAAGGCAGTTGGAATTACTTTCATTCTATCGGAAATGAATGTAATGTATCTTGCATTTAAAGAAGGAATTAAGTGTCACATGCATGAAAAAAAATCAATTCCAAGTTTCCGCCGACTCCGTCCTTACAATAGCAAATGCCAAAGGAAAAGGAGAGTTGTTTGCACCAACTCCTGTAGCCACAAGCAACATATCTTGATATTTACCATACAGATGTGTTCCGTCAATAAAAAGAACCGGACGATAATGCTTGAAACCTGCAATGCTCGGTCCAAATGCCTAGAAAGCCCCCCAAAATTGTACTTCTTCTGTATGTACATGATAAACAGTACTTGGATTGCATTTCTGTATAGCATGAAGAAACCGAGGCAAGTCATTGTATGAAGATTCCCAATCGCCAAATATTTTATACACCGCTTTGCTAAGTCCTTTCCAGGCTCTCATGTAGCTTATTTAAATTTTGTAAGTGTTTTCCATAAGCTCTTGGACAGATTTGCAGTGTAACTTGGGTTCGAACGAAGATGTGGAAGGACTTTGATGCAAATGAATTTGGCTGTTGCTTGTCTGTGGTTCGAGTTGATGATTGGATTTGAGCAAGCATGATCACCACCGTATTTTTTTATCATCCACCACCCAGCATGATCTCTTTTAGACACAACTGCATGAAGCCGCCATAGACATTTAACATCAATATCACATATAGCAGTGAACTCTTTAGCACGAGACTTTATGTTTTTAAATGAAACTGAACACTTTATCAACCATTCACTTATATGTTCAATTAAAGATTCCTTCGATTTAAAAATCATACCAACTCGAGGGCCTTTCTCCACACATTCCAGTCCGAACATTTCGTCGGTAAATTGAAATTCTTGCACAACAGATCTTTCCATAATTGTATCATTGCGTTGGTCATCTTCTAACGGTTCTTCCATCTCGATATGGCCATCAGTGTCATCAACTTCCTCTGGAATATCATCTAAAGGAGCGTCATTGTTAGCATTCATAGCATCGATCTATGTTTCATCGTCGTCAAGTGATGCAGCGATTTCCATGCTATCCAAATGGAAAATTTCAATATCAGCATTTCCACCCTCCATATCTTTGGTGTCAACATCTTCATCTTCAATTTCATGCAAGTAGTCATTTGAATTCAGGGTTGGAATTGACTATCGAGGATACGATGGATATGGAAGGAAACCATACCCGGGTGACTGCGATGGATATGCCATGACACAGTGCCTGTACAAAAAACATTTGACCGTTAAGTACAAAAAACATGAATAAAACATTCATACAGCACATAAAAGCATCCCTAGCTGCTTGTGCGTAAATGTTCGATGGTTGGTTGGAGTAGTGTGGGTAATACATTTGACTTCGCTCAGCAGTATTACTGGGTCCGGGTCGGCTTGCATACTCAAAGATTTGAGCTTGTTGTTCAGTACAATGTACCACCTCCATCTTCTTAACATGCAGCTCAATTGCTTTCATTCCCACACAAAACATAGAATCGATGTCGTCGTCATCGTTTACCTCAATAACAATTGATCCGTCATCCGTTACACATTTACTAACCAACGAGATGTCGAACTCCATAGAAGCAATCTTGGTAGCTTCGTAAATTGTCATTTTCAGCTCAAGAAAATTGCAACCCTTCCCGACTTTCGATCCCTTATGTTTTCCGCCAACATAGGTTGAATTGCTATTTTCATCGATGACTAAATCACCGTCATAGTGACAAATAATCGGTACGGTATTCAGTGATGTATCAAAATTATAGAAAGTTAAATGTCAACACTAGATCTATCAAAATTAGTAGAGTAGGGTTTAACCTCATGTGTAGATGAACGTGCAATCTTTTGTTTGTCTTCGTAGAATTAAATGATTTTGAGTGGAATGTTGTGTTGCTAGTAGTGAAAATAATGGAAATGGAGGTTAGGATTTCTGAAAGAAAATGGGTTTGAGGAGTTGTGTTTTTTTGGAGAGGAGTTGTGATGTTTCTATGCAGCTGTTGGGCCAGGGGATAGCCCAGGTATGCAGTCGCAACTTTAAGTTGCGCCTAAAGGAAAATATTAAGCGCAAGTCAAAGTTGCGCACAGTATACTCATGAGAGCGCAACTTAGTCGCGCCTGCAACTTTCCAGCAAGCACATACTTTTCTTGCGCGATCCTAAGTTGCGCCTGCAACTTTCCAGATTTCCAGAGACCAAATAACATATGCAATTCATTAAACATCAACTTTCATATAATAACAACATATAAGTACAACATTTTCATTCAAATAGGTGAAATATTTCATACAAAACATCACATTTCATATAACAACATGTTTCAAGTCAATAATACAGAATCGCAACACCTACAAACCAGCAAGTTTCAAGCCAGTACAAATTCAAAACAAAGTAACCAAACGACAGACGAACACAACCCTATCTTCTTATGTTTCTGCGGTCGCGCGGTATTCTTTGAGTTTGCGTCGGAGGCAGTTGAGATGGTCCAGCTTCAACTATTTCCTGCCCCGGCTGGCTACCTTGTGAAGGACCCCTCATGCCTCTAAAACGTCTTCATTGGTAGGTACGACCAAGAGCCTAGGGTGGATGAGGCATGTACGGTGGTGGTCTTTCTAGCTTATGCCTACCCAGAAGCGACTTGATAGTTTCCTTGATGTTAAAGTACTTTCCTTTTACTTTGTCCTCATCTGTAGGATCTGCCAGGATATCGTCAACTTCATTAGAAATCATATACAACCCTTGAACCTAAAACACAAGAATCAATGATGCAAGTAAGTAAAGCTTGTTGAAGAAGTTCAAAGATTAAAACTTATAAACACGTATCAAATCACGTTCCACCGGTCCCCGTGGAGCATATCTGGGCAGTCTAGTTGACGATTCTTTAAGAACAAATCGCTGTGTGATATGTCAGTACCAACTATAGTATTGTTCGATTGACATTCTTGGTACACGTTCAAGCTGAACGTGATCCAACCTGTGATCCCACCTTGCGACATACGTGTTGTACAAGTCTCTATTCCAACCGTGTGGGAAAATCTGCTCGGCTGGATCCGGTATATGCTGATGAAGGCCAAATTGCCTCATCACTCTGCCGGGGTAGTGCATGGCTACACTTTGCAAGCAAATAATTGGGGTCCTTGCATACCAACTATGCTCCCCGTCCAAGCAAATAGGCGGCAGATCCTGTACGATCTCAGCCGTGTATGGCATCCAATCAACAGCATGCTCGTCCATAACATCGAGCTCATTGCGATAGAATGTGGGATGATGGGCTGGATTATCTCTCCAATGTCTATCTCCGGTCCATCTACAGTCATAATCAAAATAATTTGTGAATATTGGCAGAAATCAAAAAGTTTTCAGTGTAAATTTCAAGTTGCTTTTACCTTGACCCGTACGGTAATCCCGGAGCAACGTTGGCACGAACATTTGGCCGTCCAACAGAAA
This sequence comes from Allium cepa, assembly GCA_030765085.1. Taxonomy (NCBI): domain Eukaryota; kingdom Viridiplantae; phylum Streptophyta; class Magnoliopsida; order Asparagales; family Amaryllidaceae; genus Allium; species Allium cepa. The sequence continues at coordinate 946,612,961 of CM060934.1, read as the reverse complement.
TACGTGTCCCAGACCATACCTGCATATTATCAGTGTTAAGAAACATCTTTCAAGATATTTCATAAATTTGGTACACCAGCAAGTCAAAACCGACATACCTGGGTTAGGAAACCTGCTAACCCATTCGTCTTTCTTAGTTCCACATTATCCAAATCCTTGTACAATGCGCACAAAACTGTGCTACCCTATGAATAATCAAAAATGGTGGCAAAATCCTCTAGCAAGTACAATCTTTTAACGCTAACTCTACCCTTCGAATGGTTCGAAAATAGATGAGATGTTATAAGAAGCAATACGACAGCCCGTATGAACTGTTCTATCTCCTCAATAGATGAGTTGACCGAAACTGCCGTTTGTAAGGTCATTTAGCCATTTGACCTTCAACTCTTTTCTATTGACCACCGCTTCTGGGGGTTTAATTTCACCAAGCAAACGTTGACAAACCTCATCGGTGTCCACGTTACCACCGTAGTTCAACACGGCGCCTTCGATGGGAAAGCCAAGCAAAATTGTAACATTCCTGGATTTTAGCTAGAATTAATTTGATAGTAAATTAAATTTTTGGAATTAAATTATGAAATTTTTGATAATTAATTTTTGATTTTGGATTTGATGATGAATTAATTGGGAAATTTCCAGAGTAAATAATGATATGTATTTTTAAATAGAAATTTTGAGTTTGGAATTCAATAATGAATATTTTGGATAATATTTTAATTATAAATTTAATTGTGGATTAATTTGAATTTTTTTTGAATATATATATATATATCAAAAGACTGTAAATAAAAGAATTGATTTGAAATTCAAATATAAATGCATTGAAAGTAAATTTGACTTAAAACTATATTTTAAAAATTAGTAAAAAGTTTGTTTTCAAGAAATAAAAATATATACATACGTGTATTGATTTGGAAGTTATATTTTAAATTCAATATAGTACCTTTTAAAAGTTATTCAAAGTTAATTATATATTTTCAAAAACAATTGAATAATTTTTTTTATTTATTTGAAAGTACGATAACTTGAGTTTAGATTTTAAAATAGGATATTCTTCTTTCTAACATAACATGTAAACATACTACATGAACACGAAGATAAAATATAAGGATTTAAAAACATAATTCTTAAGTATATGAAAGTATAAATATATATATAAGCTTTTAAATAAAGAATTTGATTTGGAAATCAAAAATATTTTATAAATAAATTACAATTTGGAATTTGAATTTGAAATTCAAATACATATATGTTGAAAATAAATATTTGGAAATAAATAGTTGTGAATGGAATAAAATATATATTTATAAAAAGATATTGATTGTTTATTCGTTTATAAATACAAATGATTTTCAAAGCAATTGTTTAAAGCTAAATTCTATAATATACATATGTGTGTTTATTTATTTAAATAGAATAATAACTTGAATCTGAAAATTCAAAACAAAGATAAATACCAAGCTGTAATTTATACATATCTTTGAAATTAATAAGATAATAAAGTTTGTTTTCCAATTTTAATATATATGAGTATACATGTTTGTTTATTTATATAGATAAATATTTATTTAAAAGTATAATAGTTTGAAAATGAATAAAAAGATTTAATACTTTCTTTTAAAATTATATATACATAAGAAAATACATTTTATAATTATAATAACATAAGGTTTAAAACAAAATTTATAAAATTAAATTAAGTAATGGGTTTAAAGACAAAATGTATACATATCTTTTGAAAAATTAATAAGATTTGAATAAAGTAACTATAAAACTAAATTGAAAATATAATACATATGTAAAAATAAAAGTAAGGCAAGGGTTAAACATAAATTTATAAATAAAAATGGAATGAGGGTTTAGAACACAAAATGCTTAATTTTTAACAAGTGTTGTTATTTTAAAATGATTTAAACATTTGTAGTTTAGGAAATCATGTAAGCAAACAAGTGGCAAAAGATATATTTCTCTTCTAATTTGAATATAGAAAACATGCATGAAAAAAGACATAACCAAGTTTTAATATCCTTTCATCTTCATTAATTCACAAACCTGAAAGAAAAAAAACAAGAATTTATCTCAGTATCAAAGCAACAGCCTCTTTTTCAATCCACAAACCAGAAAAATTTAAAAAAGAAACCTGTTTAAATTCAAAACCTGAGAACAATAACAACATCAAACTAACCTGGAAGCAAAGGAGGATTCAAATCTGTTTTCAAATCAAAGCCTGAGAATCAAATCAAAATAAGTTCAGCTTGATTCAGATCTGAGTTATGCAAACATCAAGTTCAACCTGGAAATAAAAAAACAAAATCAAAAGCAATTTAAAGTCATCAGACATGGAAAAGATTTCAAAACCTGGGGAAGAAGATCAAAGCTTAATTCAAACATCATCAAGCTTCAAAGATGCAGATTTAAAACTAAAATCAAGATCAGATTCAAACAACAAGCAAGCATTCAAAGGATCAAAAGATATCAGGTCCAGATCAAATTAAAATACAAGTTCCAGATTTTAAAAGCAAAACATTGTGCTCTGTTCAAATCTCTCAGGTGAGCAAACTCACTTACCTCTATTTTTGTTTTGTTCTGATGTTTGAATATGATTTGAAATGTTGCATAGCTGTTGAATATGCTTACATGTTACATATATATATAGGGGTGTACATATCTGTGTGTTTCTGTTTATAGGCAAGAGGCTTCAAACCTGTTTAAAGAAAAAAAATCAAACATCTCTTTCCCCAAACCTTTTCTAGCTATAATCCTTGAAAGGAAAATAATTACAACAATACAATGTTATTTTTAAAAATAGTTTCTAATGAAAATATTTAGGAAATATTCAGGAAACAAGAGATTACAGTAAAATCCTTTTAAAATCTGGAATTCAAAGTTTTTAATTTCAAGATTTGTTTATAGGAGCAGATTCGTATCTGAAAATGAGGATTTTAGAAAGTAATTTCACAATTTTTAAAAGTATATATGTTGTAAATTTCTGAGTTGTTCAAAAATGAGTTTCTTGTCGATTTCACGATGATCGGCGATGGAGGAATTTTGTGCTTGGGGTGGATGGTGGCCAATGAGTCGTTGTTCAGAGGAAAAATGGTGGAAGGATTTTTAAGGCGATATGGTGGTGGCACGACGACGAACTAGGGTTATAATGTGTTATTTGGTAGTCGATGTTTCTGAGGCAATTGTAGGGTCGTAGGTGGATCGAGTTCAATCGCGAGGAGATGGGACAATGCGTTGCAAAGTGGTGAAGCTTTGGACTCGGTGGCTCATATCCAGGTGGTTGGAAGCGATGGAGCGGAGAAGAAATTGTTAACTGGGATTTTGGTCTGTGGGGTGCTCGTGAGTTCGATTTCGAATCACGGCAGGGTTGATGATGCTGGGTGTTTAGGTGGATTGGCGAGGTCGACCATGACTTGTTGAAGGTGGCGTAGTTGATCGGAAAGGCTCCGACGAAGTGTGTATGTGCGCGTACACGTTGAAGTCTAGGTTTGATTTGGTTGCAGTGGGTTGGGAAGAAGGAGTTGGAGACTCGAAGATGGGATCGAAGAATATAAGTTGTTGCTCGAGTTTACTTCCGTGACATTTGCAAACCTTTAAGATATACAGTAATAAATTTATAAAAAAAAACAGAGTTAAAAAGAAGAAGAAAGGAAGAATTCGGGGGAGTCTCGAAGCAAGGGTCGTTTCAACTCGGGGGATACTCGAAGTTGGACTCGGGTTGTAATATAAACAGTTTTCTTGACTTTAAAATAAATTCAAAGTTTAAACATTTTTAACCCATAATTTAAGATTATTGTTTTGGTTTAAAATTTGGAATTATAAGGTTTTTAAGTAAGTTATTTTTAAAAGTAATTATGTTTCATTTCATAATTATGTGATCATTAATTATAAATTAATTCTTGATTTATTTCAAGTAAATAATGTAATTAAAAAAGTTAATCAAGATTTAATGATGTTTTAATTAACCTTAATCCCTGGAATTAACGTATGTGTTAATGATGTTAACTATATGGTTTATTAATGATTAAATGACTAATTAAGATAAATGATTTAGAATCACAGAATTAATTAAAGATTACTAATTAAAGGTTAATTGTTTTTATTTAAGGATTAATCAATTTATAATTAAGGATTAATTAATTAATTAACTAATGAAAATTAAGCAATTAAAGGCAATTAATTGTTTAAAGATAATTACTTAATTAAAAAATAATTAATGATTAAAGGTGGATTTATCAAGTGATTAAAATTAATTTAAGAAGGAATAATCACTTATTAAGGTTATTTAATGAAATGATAATTAATTAAGGGTTAATTAATCAATTAAAGATAATTAATTAAATGGAAATTAAATAATTAAAAGTTAATTATTTAATGATTAAAGGTTGATTAATTATTAATTAAAGGTTAATTAATTTATTATTAATGGTTAATTAACAAATGATTAAAGAATAATTAATCGAAATGATTTGTACTTAATTAATGTTAATTAACCAGGATTAGTGTTTATTCATAAGTAATTAATCCGATTTAAATTAATCAGATAATTAATTAATTTTGCTTATGGATGTATGAATTGTATGAATCTCTTGAGTTGATATAGAATGATTCTGTGATGTGGATTGTTTTGATTGAGCTACGTGTGTATTATTTATCTATAATGTATCTACATATTTATCTGTGATGCATTTACATATTTATATGTGAATCTGTTAATGGCAGATAAGCGTTATAAGAATATACTGCTTATCGATATTAATGTGCTTGAATCTGTGATGATTAATGTTGTTGCACTATTGGGTAAAACCCTTGGACTACACCATACACACACAAATATGGATTGCACGAGAAAATTGGTTAAGTCATAGATTTTAGAAAATAATTTTTAAATCGAATTTTGGAATTCAAATAGTTTTGGAAATGGATTTGGGTTAAATATAAAAAGCTTTTGAAAAGGGATTTCAAAGATAAAAAGTTATTTTGAATAACTTAATAAAGTTTTGAAATTTAAATAATTTGATTTGAATTTGAATTCAAAATTTTGAATTTTTATTTAGGAAGTACGGTTTTAAAAGGATATACTAGTTTTATACTTGAAGAGCTTTAACTTGTGCAAATGTAATCGAATTTTTTCGAAACAAAAATTATTTGTTTTCAAATAATAATAGCTTTCATATAAAGGAAGGTTTTCCAAGTTGTATTGAAAGGATTTCAAGTTTTGAAATAAAATTGTTTTGAAAGCTATAAATGAACCTTTATGAAAGATTGTTGACCCTTGTTTTGAAATCAAAGAGGATTTTAAATCGTGTATCTTTTATATATAAAAGATTTGAAATTGAAAATGGTTTTGAAAGCTATGAATTGAATCTTTTATTTAAAAATTGGAAGAGTTAATCCAATTTAGAATGGAATTGTTTTGAAAGGATATGAATTAATCTTTGTGAAAGATGGGTGAACTTTGTGAAGTAAATCTTTTTGTTTAAAGGATTTGAAATGGTAATTTGTTTAAACCATTTGAAAGAAAAGTTTTCGGTTATAAGTTATGACTTAACTGAAATCTCAATATCTATATGTTTTTAAATATTGCGCTCATTATTCGGTTTAGCTGGGAGAGGACCTTGTGTTATATAACCCATTCCGAATAATGATACGACGTTATGGATAACATTTGAAGACCGGTGGTGAAGACCGGATATTTTCGAAAGCGAAAGGATAACTCGTCGAATGTCTCTGCACCGACTGGTCCCCGGTATAGAGATCTCCTTTGTGATGGGAAGTCCGAACGTGATTAGGGATTATCTGGATTTGCAAGGGCTTCTTTTGAAGTACCTTCGGTTCTGTTCGAACCAAGAACAGACTTTTATGGATGTGTGTCTGACATTACACTTTGAATGTAAAACCAGTTTCTATCAAATACATTTCTGTTTGGTGGCGGATAATTTATTCTCTTAGCTTAACACCCTTCTCTGAGACGTACGAGCACAGAGGTTATGTATTTAATGGTTACTAGTGATACATTCCCAGTTTGGTAATGTGGCATACGAAGTGCTGCTGATCATTTGTTGATTAAAACATGGCTTTGTGAAAAAGCGTAGCTTTATGAACGAGACTTCTTCGAGCCTCACAACCCAGTAATGGTCGAAACATGAATTTTGCGGTAAGGTTGCAGGGGTCGCACCCCTAAGGTATGTCCATCTCTTCTGGATAAAAGGTGGTATCATGGTATGGAGCCCAGATATTTACCTAGTGGTTGCTGCATACTTATTGATGTGTGGTTGTTGGTGTCGAGCGCTCGGATAAAGGATGGTTACGACCGGGGGTGACATATCTTATGTGTTACTCCCGGGAAGGGAGTACATCGGCCTTGTGTCGGTGGGGAACCATTTTGGTTCCTGGGGGCGTCCCTCCAGAGGTGTTTCATTTATTAAGGAAGTTCCTTAGCCTGACCGTTTGTTGGAAATCCAAAGTAACAATACGTGCCCTGTACGGTTTTAGTTATATAACCTGCCATGGAATGTGGCGGTAACATGCTATTGAACATGGTAGCTATAGTAGGCATACGCCGAAATGTGGTATGCTGGCTAAGATTAATATTATACTTTCTAAAGATTTTCTGCACTGTGCACTAATAATAATATCAAATGGTTTTCGCGCATCAAGCATTTTTGACTGTCATAAGAAGAAATCTCCTCCAAGTGTGCGCATGGCAGTTTCATTTTCCAAAAAAGCATTGCAGATTTCAAATTTTAAAATCTCCCGTTGTTTGTTTTAAAGATAAAACTGTTTATGTTTGCTCATACCAGTCCCATGACTGACCCGGAGTTTATTGTTCCCTTCTTAAACTCTGGATGCCCATAATTTTCCACACGGACAGTCTAGATTTGGGTTTTTCAGATAATCAAATTGTAGGTGTAGATTCGGTAGGCTTCAGCCTTTGGGAATCTTCTTCAATCTTTGGATGACTGGTCTTGCTTAGTACAACTTGATTGGGAGATCGAGCTATTTCTGGATTGGTGCTTTGGAGATGGAGTTTGCTGATATTGGAGTTCCTTTTATTTGAGTTCAAGTTCAAGTTATTTATTCCGCTATAGCATTGTATTTGATCTCTGATATGTATTTGAGATCATTGTTGTATATCATTGGATATTGTACCATTGGAGTTGTATGATATATTATTCATTTTCTTCCGTAGTGTTGTTGTACTTAATGTGTTATAAGCTCCGGCGAACCAGATTCGATGTTTGAATCTATGGCATTCGAGTACAAGTGAAGTACGGGTGCTGATTTTCGAAGGTCGAGTCCGGATCATTATAATTGGTATCAGAGCTGAAGGTTGAAACTTTAGCTCGGGAGTATAACACATTAGGTAACTCATTAGAGATAGGGTGAAGTATACCCTAGAATGAGTATATCCCTAAGATATCCATCCAAATGCCTCTGCAAATTCTCTTAATATCCACTGATAGTGAGTATGAGTGCAAGAAGAGGACGAGATAGGGGACAGGGGAGTACCACTATAGATGGTCAATAACCTGTAACAACAATGGAAACAAATTTCTCTATCAATCTCCATTGATTCGATTTCAACTCTTTGATTGCTTCGTGGCAGCTCGAGGGAGAAAACTTTGGTGTGGTGGTCCTGCGAATCATTGTTGATAAGTTCCTATCTCGTATTCTCGTTATCATTTTTTCGATTTAAACTTAATGAATTTAAAATACTATTTAAAATGAATTGATGAATAAAATATGAAAATTTGTATCAATAAACCAATTTCGATTAAAACCAAATTTGAAATACTCTGGTGATTTCTTGTGAAGATCAAAGTCCAAAGAGGGACAAGTTGATGTATTCTTTGGGGCATTCCGACCTAAGTTTGGAATCCATACCTAGTGTTTGAGAATTATGGAAGATAAAATCCATTTATCTACTGTCTGGGTCTCGATCTATTCTATGAACGATTAGTTATCCCTTCGAAGTAATCAATGCCTTGCATATTCGTAGATGATGACCCAAGTATTTCGTGTAGTATCGAATGAGTTTGTTCTCATATTCTTGATATTTTGATTTGGTAAGCCAAGTGCAGAATAAACATCTCAGTTTGATCTGGAAACTGTTTCTCTATTTTCGTATATCCATCTTTGTTTTTCTCCCTATCTTGCAAATTTCGGGGACGAAATTTTCTTGTGGGGGAATCTGTAACATTCCCGGATTTTAGCTAGAATTAATTTGATAGTAAATTCAATTTTTGGAACTAAATTATGAAATTTTTGATAATTAATTTTGAATTTTGGATTTAATGATGAATTATTTGGGAAATTTCCAGCGTAAATAATGATATGTATTTTTAAATAGAATTTTTGAGTTTGGAATTCAATAATGAATATTTTGGATAATATTTTAATTACAAATTTAATTGTGGATTAATTTGAATTTTTTTTGAATAAACAAATATATATATATCAAAAGATTGTAAATAAAAGAATTGATTTGAAATTCAAATATAAATGTATTGAAAGTAAATTTGATTTAAAACTATATTTTAAAAATTAGTAAAAAGTTTGTTTTCAAGAAATAAAAATATATACATACATGTATTAATTTAGAAGTTATATTTTAAATTCAATATAGTACTTTTCAAAAAAATTTCAAAGTTAATTTTATATTTCCCAAAACAATTGAATAAAAAAATTTATTTATTTGAAACTACGATAACTTAAGTTTAGATTTTAAAAAAGGATATTCTTCTTTCTAACATAACATGTAAACATACTACATGAACATGAAGATAAAATATAAGGATTTAAAAACATAATTCTTAAGTATATGAAAGTATATATATATATATATATATATATATATATATATATATATAAGCTTTTAAATAAAGAATTTGACTTGGAAATCAAAAATATTTTATAAATAAATTACAATTTGGAATTTGAATTTGAAATTCAAATACATATATGTTGAAAACAAATATTTGGAAAATAAATAGTTGTGAATGGAATAAAATATATATTTATAAAAGATATTGATTGTTTATTTATTTATAAATACAAATGATTTTCGAAGCAATTGTTTAAAGCTAAATTCTATAATATACATATGTGTGTTTGTTTATTTAAAAAGAATAATAACTTGCATTTGAAAATTTAAAACAAAGATAAATACCAAGCTTTAATTTATACATATCTTTGAAATTAATAAGATAATAAAGTTTGTTTTCCAATTTTAATATATATGAGTATACATGTTTGTTTATTTATATAGATAAATATTTATTTAAAAGTATAATAGTTTGAAAATGAATAAAAAGATTTAATACTTTCTTTTAAAATTATATATACATAAGGAAATACATTTTTAATTATAATAACATAAGGTTTAAAAATAAATTTATAAAATTAAATTAAGTAATGGGTTTAAAGACAAAATGTATACATATCTTTTGAAAAATTAATAAGATTTGAATAAAGTAATTATAAAACTAAATTGAAAATATAATGTATATGTAAGAATAAAAGTAAGGCAAGGGTTAAACATAAATTTATAAATAAAAATGGAATGAGGGTTTAGAACACAAAATGCTTAATTTTTAACAAGTGTTGTTATTTTAAAATGATTTAAACATTTGTAGTTTAGGAAATCATGCAAGTAAACAAGTGGCAAAAGATAAATTTCTCTTTTAATTTAAATATAGAAAACATGCATGAAAAAAAGAAATAACCAAGTTTCAATATCCTTTCATCTTCATTAATTCACAAACCTGAAAGAAAAAAAACAAGAATTTATCTCAGTATCAAAGCAACAGCCTCTTTTTCAATCCACAAACCAGAAAAATTTAAAACAGAAACCTGTTTAAATTCAAAACCTGAGAACAATGACAACATCAAACTAACCTGGAAGCAAAGGAGGATTCAACTCTGTTTTCAAATCAAAGCCTGAGAATCAAATCAAAATAAGTTCAGCTTGATTCAGATCTGAGTTATGCAAACATCAAGTTCAACTTGGAAATAAAAAAAACAAAATCAAAAGCAATTTAAAGTCATCAAACCTGGAAATTTTTTTAAAACATGGGGATGAAGATCAAAGCTCAATTCAAATATCATCAAGCTTCAAAGATGCAGATTTAAAAATAAAATCAAGATCAGATTCAAACAACAAGCAAGCATTCAAAGGATCAAAAGATATCAGGTCCAGATCAAATTAAAATACAAGTTCCAGATTTTAAATGCAAAACAATGTGCTGTGTTCAAATCTCTCAGGTGAGCAAACTCACTTACCTCTATTTTTGTTTTGTTCTGATGTTTGTGATTGATGTTTGAATATGATTTGAAATGTTGCCTAGCTGTTGAATATGCTTGCATGTTGCATATATATATAGGGGTGTACATATCTGTGTGTTTCTATTTATAGGCAACAGGCTTCAAACCTGTTTAAAGAAAAAAATAAAAAATATCTTTCCCCAAACCTTTTCTAGCTATAATCCTTGGAAGGAGAATAATTACGACAATACAATGTTATTTTTAAAAATAGTTTCAAATGAAAATATTTAGGAAATATTCAGGAAACAAGAGATTACAGTAAAATCTTTTAAAAATCTGGAAATTCAAAGTTTTTAATTTCAAGATTTGTTTATAGGAACAGATTCGTATATGAAAATGAGGATTTTAGAAAGTAATTTCAAGTATATATGTTGTAAATTTCTGAGTTGTTCAAAAATGAGTTTCCTGTCGATTTCACGATGATCGGCGATGGAGGAATTTTATGCTTGGGGCGGAAGGTGGCCAATAAGTCGTTGGTCAGAGGGAAAATGGTGGAAGGATTTTTAAGGCGATATGGTGGCGGCGTGACGACGAACTAGGGTTATAATGTGTTATTTGGTAGTCGATGTTTCTGAGGCAATTGTAGGGTCGTAGGTGGATCGAGTTCAATCGCGAGGAGATGGGACAATGCATTGCGATGTGGGGAAGCTTTGGACTCGGTGGCTCATATCTAGGTGGTTGGAAGCGATGGCGCGGAGAAGAAATTGTTAACCGAGATTTTGGTCTGTGGGGTGCTCGTGAGTTCGATTTCGAATCACGGCAGGGTTGACGATACTGGGTGTTTAGGTGGATTGGCGAGGTCGATGATGACTTGTTGAAGGTGACGTTTGCACATACACGTTGAAGTCTAGGTTTGATTTGGTTGCAGTGGGTTGGGAAGAAGGAGTTGGAGACTCAAAGATGGGCTCGAAGAATTTAAGTTGTTGCTCGAGTTTACTTCCGTGACATTTGCAAACCTGTAAGATATACAGTAATAAATTTTTTTAAACTAAAAACAGAGTTAAAAAGAAGAAGAAAGGAAGAATTCGGGGGAGTCTCGAAGCAAGGGACGTTTCAACTCGGGGGACACCCGAAGTTGGACTCGGGTTGTAATATAAGCAGTTTTCTTGACTTTAAAATAAATTCAAAGTTTAAACATTTTTAACCCATAATTTAAGATAATTATTTTGGTTTAAAATTTGGAATAATAAGGTTTTTAAGTAAGTTATTTTTAAAAGTAATTATGTTTCATTTCATAATTATGTGATCATTAATTATAAATTAATTCTTGATTTATTTCAAGTAAATAATGTAATTAAAAAAGTTAATCAAGATTTAATGATGTTTTAATTAACTTTAATCCCTGGAATTAACATATGTGTTAATGATGTTAACTAAATGGTTTATTAATGATTAAATGACAAATTAAGATGAATGATTTATAATCACATAATTAATTAAAAATTAATAATTAAAGGTTAATTGTTTTTTATTTAAGGATTAATCAATTTATAATTAAGGATTAACTAATTAATTAACTAATGAAATTTAAGCTATTAAAGGTAATTAATTATTTAAAGATAATTACTTAATTAAAAAGTAATTAATGATTAAAGGTGGATTTATCAAGTGATTAAAATTAATTTAAGAATAGGAATAATCACTTATTAAGGTTAATTAATTAAATGATAATTAATTAAGGGTTAACTAATTAATTAAAGATAATTAATTAAATGGAAATTAAATAATTAAAAGTTAATTATTTAATGATTAAAGATTGATTAATTATTAATTAAAGGTTAATTAATTTATTATTAATGGTTAATTAATAAATGATTAAAGAATAATTAATCAAATTGATTTGTAATTAATTAATGTTAATTAACCAGGATTAGTGTTTATTCATAAGTAATTAATTCGATTTAAATTGATCAGATAATTAATTAATTTTGCTTATGGATGTATGAATTGTATGAATCTCTTGAGTTGATCTAGAATGATTCTGTGATGTCGATTGTTTTGATTGAGCTACGTGTGTATATTATTTATCTGTAATGTATTTACATATTTATCTGTGATGCATTTACATATTTAACTGTGAATCTGTTAATGGCAAATAAGCGTTATAAGAATATACCGTTTATCGATATTAATGTGCTTGAACCTGTGATGATTAATGTTGGTGCACTATTGGGTAAAACCCCTGGACTACACCATACATACAAATATGGATTGCACGAGGAAATTGGTCAAGTCACAGATTTTAGAAAATAATTTTTAAATCGAATTTTGGAATTCAAATAGTTTTGGAAATGGATTTGGGTTAAATATAAAAAGCTTTTGAAAAGGGATTTCAAAGATAAAAAGTTATTTTGAATAACTTAATAAAGTTTTGAAATTTAAGTAATTTGATTTGAATTTGAATTCGAAATTTGAAATTAAATTCAAAATTTGAAATTGAATTTTTATTTGGGAAGTATGGTTTTAAAAGGATATACGAGTTTTATACTTGAAGAGCTTTAACTTGTGCAAATGTAATCGGATTGTTCCGAAACAAAATTATTTGTTTTCAAATAATAATAGCTTTCATATAAAGGAAGGTTTTCCAAGTTGTATTGAAAGGATTTCAAGTTTTGAAATGAAATTTTTTTAAAAGCTATAAATGAACCTTTGTGAAAGATTGTTGACCCTTGTTTTGAAATCAAAGAGGATTTTAAATCGTGTATCTTTTATATATAAAAGATTTGAAATTGAAAATGGTTTTGAAAGCTATGAATTAAATCTTTGATTTAAAGATTGGAAGAGTTAATCCAATTTAGAATGGAATTATTTTGAAAGACTATGTAACATCCCGCCTTTTCGCACACTTTAAACCGACACACATGATGATTCAAACCATATGGAAGGGCGGATTGTTATGGGGTAAATAAGAAAAAAAAGAGAAGAAATAAAACAAAACAGAATCTCACAGCGGAAGGATAAAATATAATAATCAAATATACAGTTCATGAAACTGTTTTACAAAATATTTTATTTTACTTGTATAATGAATATCAGAGTTACCCATACCAATACTATCAATGCAGCGGAATTAAATGGTGTAGTGAAATAATATAGTAGATACTAGTAATACAAATTTTTGTCTTCGTCCTCCAGAGCTAAATCCTCAAATCCTGAAACGCTTGGACTGACCCGAGCGAATTTGAAAAGAAAAAAACACTCGAGTCAGAACTAAAAGATCTTATGTGAGTAAAATTAACAGAAATAAATATGAGTACAGTAACTCAAGAGATGCTCGGGATTTACATCTCCTAAGGGTCCGTTAAACTATTTACTATGTAGTATATTGTGCTATTATAATAATGTCTATTTATAAAGTAAACTTACTTTTTAATAGCGTTAAGGGGTTACCCATATAGCCCTTAACACGGAATATATTCCCATAGTCTATACAGTACCGTAATCTCCCCCGTAATGGGCGTCGTCAGAGGGCACTCCATAGGTATGGTACAAAACAAAACTCGTAGTAAAGGCTCGGTATGGTAGGTGACACGGCACAACTAGGCAATGCCAGGGTAGATATACCAATTGCTATCCAGGCTGGTGGAAAAGCGCAGCGCGCAGCTGCCGCCCACCTCGAACAAACTCCCCCAAAATCAAAAATAAAAGTGGCCACTGAATCAATCCAAAGTCAAAGTATAATATCGAAGAGGAGTGTCCGATCAGAGGAATGACCTCATTGGCCCGAGAATCGCTCCTGTTTTAGCCACCTTATGCCAACTCACGGGAGTCGGGTCCACGTATTTACCTTACAGGAAACGCCGCCACCAACCTACTTCATTCTGGAATCTCCACCGCGTACACGGTTAGTCAAAGTGGTTTTCGGTATCGACAGAGAGTATGTCCATATCCGATCCCGGTCTCTTTGCCAACCAATCGTTATTATAACACCGCGGTCATTTAAAATAGTTTATACTTTAAAACCAGAATAAAAATTCCATTTCAAAACTATGAATACGATATCATCTTAAAACCCAAAACAATATGATATCATTTTATCCAAATATATTTCTTTTCCAAAATCATACTGCTTTAAAATTTAAAATATCTGGAAACCAAATATTTGACTTATACTTTCAAAGCATAATATTTCGAAATTCATATATTTTAAAACCATAACTTCTAAAACTTGAATGGTTTGGATATTCAACGGTATATAAAATAAATGGTTTGACTTTAAGGTTACTTTGTAAAAGAAAAAATTCCATGGCTTTACAAATATATTTCTTTATTTAAAGTCTAAACCAAAATTTAAATATCACTTTCAAGTTCCAAAACCACTTCAATTTCTATATATATATATATATATATATCCATTTGGAGTATTAATACTTCAAAACTAAAGTTGGAATTTATTCCTTCAACCAAATTAAATGTTCTATTATTTAGTCTTGAATATTTACATAAAAATCCATAAATAAAACTCCAATTTCTAGCAATTAAATATTTTCTTCAATTAAATTATACTAGAATATTCATTTTAAATTTATCTTGGAAAAATCCAGTTATAAATATCATACCTTAAACTTTTCCAAACTTAAACATATAATATGAATTATCAAATTCCATTTCTCAATTTTCCCATTTTTATTTAATAGATTTATACACAGCTTAAATTCAAAATTTTTAACTTCATATGTATATATATAGAAGAATAACATTTATAAAATATCAAAATCAAAAATTTTTATAAACAGTATCCCATCCAAACCATAGAAATCACTTTAAAATAATTTATATATAGACCACGGTGCCTGTTTAAAATTTTCTATCCTATGGTCAAGTGATACAGATATTTATCATTTCAATCCGTAATTAAAAATAAAATTTGCGGTTGTATATCATTTCAAACCACAATCCCAAATGAAATGAAAAATGCATGATAACTTGTCGTTTAATGATATACAATAAAACATCCATTCACCCATCATCAATCAAAATTATTTCAAACATCATCAGTTTAACAACCATCAATATATATACAATATAACAAGAAATAATTGACAGTTATTAACTAACATTTTATATTCAATTAAATTTATAACTGTTTAACTAGTAGTTTATATGCAAATAAATAAATTCTAACTGTCAATTAATATGCAATAAATGAATTAGATTGACAGTTAAATTAAATAAATGCGAATTAACCGATATGCTGAATAAAACATGCCAAACAATCATAAATAAATTTCTACTCATATCTAAAATAAATTTAACAAACATAAAAACTTTTAGAAGTTGTGAGTGGGTTAAAACACTCACCTTTTGAATTTAAATCGAATTTAAATTCAATTTAAACTCAAAAATTCGACGGTCTCCGAATTGGTCCAAACCAGCGTCAACAGATCTGGAATTTAATTTTGATCCCAACAAAAAAAATCTCGCGTGAATCGGACTACGTATGAGAAAGTTATTTGATTTAAACGATTTGAAAACGAAATTAAATTATAAAACAAAACTTACATACTTTAAATCGCCACGTCACCGCAAACAACACGCACGTTCTTCTCCCTCTCTTTCTCACCGTGAATACAACAAACGTAAGAACCCATTTGACCTCCCCTTTGACCGCCGCCCACGTCGCCAAATGTCTCCCGTTCGTCAAACCGAAACCATCAAACTCCACGCCTTATCAGCCTCTACACGCGGCCGAGTTCCGGTCCTCCCCAGTGCACGCCGCCGCCGCCGGTTTCCAAACCCTAAACAATGATTTCCGGCCACCATACAACTCTATAGTACGACCGACAACCACCCACAGACTCCCCTTGCTACGATCTTCAAAACCCATATGCCAATTTCATCGATTAGAGCCCCAAATTAGAAACCCCAAACTGGCCTAGGGTTTCGAAAATTTGATCTTTGACCGGGTTTTTCTGGCTGAAACGAACGTCAAATATAGAAACAAACACCTCGCGTAGATTCGTGTCGATGAGATCTACAACATATATATTTTTGGAAATTTTCTGGAGATTTTGAAATTTCATTTGAAATTTTGAATTGAAATATATCTAGGTTTGCATCCATTTGAGAAGGAGAAGGAGTTGAAGAAAAGAACGTACATACAAATGATAGAAGATGGAGGCTAGGGTTTAAAATCGTCTATTTATAAGTAGGGTTGGATTAGAGTAGACAGACCAGATAGATGAACGTGCGGAACAAACTATGGCCCAAAAAGCCCGTTCTAACCCCGGACGAAATTTATTAAACCCATATATCCCCATAGGTATTTTAAAATATTCCGAACGCGATGGAAAAAGTTTCGCGTCCAAATTCGATCGTATGAAGAAGTTATGCTGAAAACAAAATTTCCAAATTGATTTTTTTTAAATCGATTTCAAGGCGTTTCGCGTCCGTACGATCAAACGACAGGTCCGATCGATACGAAACTTGAAACCCTACAATAATTCACCGATACGGATCCGATGAAACTGGTTTCGTCGAAATCCGAGTCCGTGGCCAAAATGGCTATTTTTATATTCATTAAATAAATTAAAATAAATTATAAAAATTCAAATTTTATATCTAAATTCTAAAATTGGCCAAATTTTATCGCTTATATTTTTCATAATCAATTTAAATGATTTAACAAGTTTAGATGTGAATTAAAGGTTGATAAGTCTATCAAATTTCAGTATTAATTCCTCCACTTCCTTATATTTAGAAATTATAAATTAAGTTTTCAAAAACCTATTTTTGATTTTCAAACTTTTATATACTCATCTTTTACCAGCAATAAGGATGCATTAACATTTGTTCATGGTTTCACCTTATTATCCTCAACTTCCATTTTAATTTTCAATAATCACAATTGTTGAATGTTGATACTTTAATTAAATTTATACATCTTGCTTTCTATAATCTATATCAACAAATGGTCCAATTATAAATAGAATTAGCATTAACTTCATCTTATAGGATTAACTACTCCAATTACAAAACAAATCTACGCTAACTGCACGATTTAAGTCAATTTTGTAATTGAGTCTACATTAAATGTTATAAATTATAAATTGGAACCTCAATAAATTCGCTTATTGATTTAAAATCTTTCTATTCAGTAAATAGACATTTTATGGGTATAAATAACATTTGAATTATAACACATGTCATTAGTGCATGCTTCATTTCCTATAATTCCCTTTTATTAACTAGAACATATTAACACACCACAAATAATAAATTTAGATTTTTTTCAATCGATTTCCATTCTTAACTTAATATACTAAATAAATGGTTAACTAAAAAAAAATGTTACCTTTTTATATTCAAATTCACTTACGACATCAATAACAACAATGTTGCCATAGATTTAGATTCAATTAAATAAATTAGATGAATGGGTAAAACTTTGTAATTATCCCAAATGCCAAATATATTTATGCATTAATTACTACTTATTATTATGAATTCATTTATTAATTTACTAGTTGTCTTTGTCATCTTATTTCCTATTTACTACAATACTTCCTACTTAGTTATAGTTTATCAATATATACATACCTAGGCAAATCAAGATCTTGTCCTTTCTGTTACTTCAATTAAATCGGGTATGCACAAATAAATTGTAAATTAACTTATTCCTACAAAATTATTTACATACACTCAGTTCCAAATTTTATAGAATTAAATTCTAATTACTTACCACTTAATCCATCAATCATATATTCTATCCAAACATGCATTTAAATCTTTTTATTTTAAATAAATTTATTCAATGTTGACATCCACTAAATAAAATTTACTTTCATTTATATAGTTGCAATTCAATTCAGTTATTATTTCATTAATACTATTTCCGCTTTATATCTTCCAGTATTAATTTCACAAACCAATTTAATCAACAAATTATAACTTATAACCACAAACGCCAATTTATGTTATTTCAATCTATTGCCATATAAACATTTAAAATTGTTAACCTTAAATTACAGTTACAATATCTAATTCCTACATTTACTCAAATAAAATCTTAAGACTTTTATTTCATTCTAAATTAGATTAGAAATCATATTAAATTAACTCATTTAATATCATCAAATTTAACGGGTCGTTACACTCTCCCCCACTCAAAACTTTTCGTCCCCGAAAAGGAAAAGAAAGGAGAAGAAAGAATTAAATAACAATACATCTTATTCAAAATATTTAACTATAAACAGTAATTTACTAAATTTATTACCTTAAATAAAATATACCCGTTTTAAAATCATTATATCCTTTTATACTTAAATAATTAAAGTTTGGAAAACATTTTCAACATAATTCTAAGTCCACAATTTACGAAATTTTTTGGCAGAGTCTCCTTTGTACGGAGAGGCTTATCATATAGAATATTAAAAATAGTATATCCCAACACGGGAAAATATATACAAAATAGCGCTATAAACCGTAATCCGAAGCGTACCTATTTGTTGGGCAATTTACGCTTATTATTATGGAACCAAAAGCAGTAGCAGTTGCTTCCATAACCTGCATTTTACTTAAAAAAAATCCAAAGGTTTAACAATTTATCACAAGTGAAATATTTAAGTGGTTACAATCACTAACAACAAAGAATACAACGACCATCAATTTCAACAAACCGCATACACGACAAAACAAACAATCATTCAATCAAACAAGCAAATAGTTGTTCGGGTTCAAAACTTGAAATGGTACGGAATGAAAAATAACTATCAAGTGCATCATTTACTCAACAGTTTTAGATGGGACAAAATAGATTATTTATTCATCCAACAACTTCAAATTTCCTTACCCAACCAACCCTAAATCAAACAATAACAATTCAAACCAACAAATCAAATTAACTCATTATAAATTTTTATTTCATACATTAGCTGTTTGATCTTTTCATTCATATAACAGTTTATCTTTTATTTTCATTTATTTTCATTCATATACCACATAAATTATCTTTTTATAATCTACATTTATTTCTAACAACTTTTAATTTTATTTACTCATCAGTGGTTGTTTCCTTTATTTTTACTTATTACTTACAGTTATTCATTTTTATTTATTCAGGTTATGTAAGTTTCTTTTATTTGTATTACATTTAATGCACTTCTCAATTTAAATCATTTATTAAATGCTTACATTCTATTATATTTAATTACAGTAACCCTTTTTAATTACACTTAAATTCTTAACCTTATAACCTCCATTCTTATAAATAAAGGATTTTATTAATTTATTACTTAGGGTTTGCAGTCATTTATTTATATTACCTACTTTCTATCATACTTAAGTTAATAGCCCTACACATCAATCCTTATTTATTAAAGAATTTCGTTTTATTTACTTAAGCTTAAAATCACCTATTAATAATACTTACCTTTAATTTTAGTAAAATTTCAATTATAACTTAAGTTTATACTACTTAATTCTTATTTATAATAGCAATTCATTGAATACTTCATTATTTCCAAAATTTCTACTTGTATAATATTCTATCCCAATCTCTTATTTAACATTTCAACTTTTCATATTTGGTAAGTTATTTATGTTAAAGAAAATGCAAAAGAACTTATACAAGTTTTATCTCATCTTTTAATTAACTTTAATGTTCAATAAATCTTTAATTTTACCCTTATAAGTTAAAAATTTAACTTCCTTTATAGCTTAGCATTTTAGTCTCTTATTTTATTTAGGCTTTCAATTATTAATTAAATTCTGTTTCATTACCATAATTGAAACAATTAATTAATGGAAATTTAAGAATTAAGTACCGGGTTAAATTTCAAAATAAAAAAATAATAGATAAATAATTTCTTACAACTTTTATATCTCAATTATATTTAGAACAATTAAAATTTTAGATAATTTCCAAAATAAATCCGTAGTAGAATTTACTACAATGGCCTTTCCTCTTCGAAACTCGAAAATGAAAGTCGATGATGCGGCCGCCATCACCGAAATTATTTTCCAGCGACAGAGAGGACAGTACAAAATTTATTTCTCCAAAATCTTCTTTAAAACAATTCTTCCGAATTATACTAAATATTTTTATAAGAAAATACTTATAAACCAAATCATTATATCTCATAAATCCTTTGAAAGCAGATTTTCAAAACTCCGGACTTAAGTTCTAAAATCTCCAATTTGATTTATTATAATTCCAACTTAGCTACAATTAGTATAAATATTTTTATTACCTAACACCAAATCTATAGCAACCAAATATATATATCATTTGAATTTTTTTATTTTATATATATAGAAAATATAATAGGCAAAATTATTTCATTCACCTATATTAAAAACAGATATTATGTCGGTCTGTCCTATTAAGTGTTTAGAAATCCCTATTGATGTCATAGCGTCCCATGCATCAACCAGAATTTATAAATACAAAACGGAACAAATTAACACAATATAAAACCTTTTTATAACACTAACAAATACGCTCTCTCATATATACACTCAGCGACTCCCATAGGGTATTACTACCCTATTGACAAAGAGTCAAACCCCACAAAGCCAAGGTTTATCGCTAAACCAAAGCTCTGATGCCAACTGTAACATCCCGCCTTTTCGCACACTTTAAACCGACACACATGACGATTCAAACCGTACGGAAGGGCGGATTGTTATGGGGTAAATAAGAAAAAAAAGAGAAGAAATAAAACAAAACAGAATCTCACAGCGGAAGGATAAAATATAATAATCAAATATACAGTTCATGAAACTGTTTTACAAAATATTTTATTTTACTTGTATAATGAATATTAGAGTTACCCATACCAATACTATCAATGCAGCAGAATTAAATGGTGTAGTGAAATAATATAGTAGATACTAGTAATACAAATCTTTGTTGTAACGCCCCGAAAATTTTCGACTTTCGAAAATTCAACATCGATACTCACTTTATCTACTGTCGAGGAATCGAAGGCCAAAAAAACCCGAAATGTTATGGTTTAAGAAAAAGAAAAGAAGAAGAGAGGAAAGAAGAGAAAAGAAAACAGAAAATAGAACGGAACAGAAACAGAACAACATCAGAATCTCACAATTCGCAGCGGAACAACATATAATAATAAATGAATAATCTTTAACAAAGAACTATATCAGTTATTACATTACATCACATCATATCATCAGAGTGTACAATAACAACAACAATAGCGGAAAAAGAAATACTATACTAGTATTACGCCATGCTATCCATCTTGCCTCCAGCAACTTCTGAATTCCAGAATATCCTGATAAACCTAACTCTTAACTGCCCGTGTGGAAATTGGTGGGCACCCAGAGTTTAGGAAGGAAAACAATAAACTCCGAGTCAGTCATGGGACTGGTGTGAGAACTCAAACAGTTTATTTTTCTTTAAAATAAAAATAGAGGAATATTTTTAAAGTCAATTCGCAATGCTTTTAAAAATGAGACTACCATAAGGCCTCCCGCACACACACACATGCAAACGCAGAATCGGAGGAGATTTCTCCTTATGATAGTCAAAGATGCTTGATACGCATTAAAAAGAACATTTGATATTATTACTAGTGCATAGTGTAGAGAAAATTCATTTCGAAAATAAAGATATAAATCTTAGCCAGCATAGACATTTCGCACTTATGCCTACTATAGCTACCATGTTCAATAACGGGTTACCGCCATATTCCATGACAGGTAATACAACTAAAACCGTACAAGTCTCGTATTTGAAGAATGGATTTTCCAACAAATGGTCAGGCCAAGGAACTTCCCATTGCCACATGGAAACGCCTCTGGAAGGACGCCCCGAGAACCACCGTTCTCCGCTAAACAAAGTCGGGAATCCCTTTTCCCAAGGAATATTACAAACCCTCAGATATGCCACTCCCGGTCCTTTGGAACCTTTCACCGAGCGCTCGTCACCATCATCACACAATCATAAAGTGTTTTCAACATGAGTAAGTATCTGGGCTCCATACCATGATACTACCTTTTCCAGAAGGAATGGCTATACCCTAGGGAAGCGATCCCTGGAAACCTTGCCGCACAATTCCTGTTTCGACCATTACCGGTTTGTGAGGCTCGACGAAGTCACGTCCACAAAAACATACTTTATACAAAAGCCATGCTTTGGGTCAACAAATGATCATAGAAATGATCACCAAGATAGACGATCAAATAAATGATCCTATCACAAATAATCAACACAATGATCATTTACAGCTACACTCAGTATGTCACATTACCAAATTGGGAGTATATTGCTGATAACTTCAACTATATAACCTCTGAGCTCGTACGTCTCAGAGAAGGGTGTTAAGCTAAGAGAATAAATTCTCCGCCACCAACAGAAATATATTTGAAAGAAATCGGCTTTACATCTCAATTTGTAATGTCAGACACACAATCCATACAAGTCTGTTCCGGGCTCGAACAGAACCGAAGGCACTTACAAAGAAGTCCTTGCAATCCGAATAATTTCTAATCACGTTCGGATTTCCCATCACATATGGAGATCTCAATACCGGGGATCAGCCAGTGCAGAGACAATCAATAAGAAACCCTTTCGCTTTCGAAAATATCCGGTCTTCAACACCGATCTTCGAATGCAATTCATAACGACGTATCACATATTCGGAATGGGTTATACGACCCCAAGGTCCTTTCCCGGTTAACCCGAATAGTGAGCGCTTATTTAAAAAAAAATAAGTGTGGCATCCAATTTCAAACAAATCACAACAGATACCTATTTAAAGGTAAATATTGATAGTCGGTTATTGAACTATCAATAGATATGCCAACATCACCAGATTCCAAATAATTTTCCAAATTATTTATTTCCCAAAAATATCTTTATAAGATATACATTCTCCATTCTTTAAAAATAAATCAATATTTATTTTTAACTCATTTTCCAAATTTCATTTATAAATCCCATATTGAATTTACATTCCAAAATATTTATGAATATACGATTTTCATTCAATTTCTAATATTCATTTTAAATTTATCTTCAAAAAGATAAATTCAAAATATTCACTTAATATTGGAAAAGCATTTCTATACTTATTAAAAATAAGTAATTCACAGATCTTTTTATTTTCTATACTTAGAAAATATTTAATATACCCTAATCGAAATTAAGTATACATTTCATTCTTTAAGGAAATCATTCACTTAACCATATTTATTTGGGCCAAAACGAATGTTGCGTAAAACATCGTTACGACAACCCAAAATCACTAGTATAGGGATTCGAAATTAAAATAGATATATAAATCCCAATACTACACGAAACATTTCCTTCCGGAAATCATTTATTATAACAACAGTGTTATAATCTACCATTTCCTTCTATTTCTCGAAAACGTCTATTTCAACAATGAATGTTGAAATCTATGGTTTCGAATCTCAATACATTTTAAAACATCTTTAGATCGTTTTAATTCTATTTAAAACATCCCATCCAAAATAATTTCTTTAACATAATATTCACTATTCAAAAACGTGAATATACTTGTTAATAAATTTCATCACTTCTATTCATTTTATTTTAAAGAATTATTCACTGTCTAAAACATGAATATAATTCCATAAATAAATTACAACAATTCCTTATCAAAATAAGTCGTTGCGGATTTATTAAACAATGTTTATAAATTCTATTTCTATTTATTTTATAACAACTTCCTTTTATAAATTTCCTTTATAAATCTATTCAATTCATATCACAATGATATATTAAAAATTCATATTATAAGTCAAATACTTATAATTTATTTATTTACAAAATCATTCCTTCAAACTTCCCAAATCTATAAATCTTATAACTTCTAAGATTCATTTATTTATCCAAATCCATTCCTTTAATAACTTTATAAATTTTATAAACCTACTGCTTATAAAATTTCATTTATAACTTCACTGTTTATAATTCTATAAATTTCATTCATTTATGAAATTCATTCACAATTTTTTTCTAACACTTAGAAAAGCTCGTTTTATAATTCCAATATTTTTAATTTATAAATATCAATTTATAAATCTTTTTAATATAAAACAATTTATATTACTATTTTAAAACGTCTTTCAACTCCTTATAATTTCATCATTTTGATTTATAAAATAATCAAATTTCATAAATTCTATAGATTTCATTCCTTTATGAAATCCATTTACAAATCATTCTATCACTTATAAAAGCTCGTTTTATAACTCAAGATATTCTAAATTTATAAATATCAATTTATAATTTTTTTTAATATAAATCAATTTATATTATTACTTTAAACATCTTTAAACTCTTTTATAATTTCATCATTCTGATTTATAAAATAAAAATTTTATAAATCCTATTTTTAAACTTCTTATAATAAATTCAGAAATCCCAGTTCAAACTATTTTATAAAATCACTAATCCCATATTTTCAAAAATCAACTTTTAACTGTATTTCTCAAAAATCATAATTTTTATAACATTAAAATTATAACGTTTATTTATTTAAGATGAATCAATTCCAAAAATATTTTTATAAACGTATATTTCCAAAAATCACTTTAGAAATCAAAATCGTTATTTTTAAACTTCAAAAATTGGATCCGATGATGCAACACATAAATAGTCAATCACGACTTTCAAACATCCTATATCATCCATGATAACAATCAAATATCACAATATTTAAAATCAATAAATATTTGTGAGGAATCCAGTTGGATCCCTCCAACCTGTTTCCCTGCATCCACAGACATTAGCACAATACCCATTCCGTTTCAAGACGGAATATCGCGGTATATGGGATTTTATAAAATATATCCGCTTACTAACGGCGCAATAGGGTCTCATCCGCTATACAAATGCGGGAAATCAATCAACTGCAATATATACATATGCCAATATATATATATATATATTGCTATATATATAATATAATACCAATTCCACTTCGAGGTGGAATATCGCGGTATATGTGTGTAATAAATAACCTCCGCTTACTAACGGCGTATAGGGTCTATTCACATCCAATATATATATCAATCATCATTCAATCATTCAATCAACACAGTCAAGCAAATTTTAAATCTAACTATTTAAAATTTAAATAAACACTAAAATTCCTTTTGAGTGAGAAGTTCTCACCTTTGCTTTTATTTTGCAATCCATTTCCCATCTTGACTCGATTTCCTTGATTTATACCTTGTATAAATATTATACACAATTTATTAATATTCGAATCAATCGAATAAATTAAATTTTCATTCTTGATTGTTTAATTACTCAATAGTTTTATTTAAACCAATCTCTTCTTAAATAAATTTATTTTAACTAAAAATTAAATTTAATTAACCAAATTCTTCTTTAATAACTAAATCAATTATAAATTCAATTTTTTCAACTAAAAATTTTCTTTTTATTAACTACAATAGATAAAACAAATTTATTATCGTAAACTATTTATTTGATAACAACTTAACTAATCATTTCACTTTAAATTAATATCTTTATATCAATTCCTTTTAATAAATTTATTTAACTAAAAATTTAAATTTTAAACTAAATTCTCTTTTTAATAAATTGTTTTTGGCTTTCAAACAATTTCTTTTTAATACTTTGATTTAACGATGAATTAAATTCAAAACTGTTCTTTATAAATTCAAATCTTTATTTTATATAACATTTGGACAAATAGCATAATCACTTTCCATTCGCTATATTTTTTTTATTAACTAAAAGTTTAATTTAAACTAAATTTCCGTTTAATAATTTTATTTTAACAAAATTTCCTTTTAAAATAATTCTAACTGGAAATTTCCAATTAAACTAAATTCCCCTTTTTTTTTATAATTTATTTTAACTAAAAATTAAATTTCCTTTTTATTTTTAAACAGATTACTCTTTACAAATTTACCTAATAAAATTTAAATCCCAACTAAATTTACTTAAATTAATTTATTTAGCTACAATTAAATTTTAAAACTAAGTTTCCTTTTGTTAAAAATAAATTTTATTTAGTATACAAATATCTATACTTATCATTTAAAATTCCTATAAATTTTTTTTCCTTGTCTAATATATACCCACTTTGTATAAACATTATATAGATTCATTAATATATGGATTTAATATTGAAAATTTTATTTTCTTTTAACCAATTTAATTTAACCAATTTAATTCTCCCTTATACATTATTTTTAAATAAACTAGGGATTAAAAATATGTACACATGTATTTTTACTTACTGTAAACAGTTTTCTGCATATATATATATTTTTTTACAGTAAAAATTAAAGTAAATTAAATACAAACGAGATGGAATTTCTACCTAACTGCAGATCCAAAATCCCAGTAGCCTGACCCCACGCGAATCGCCGCCGCTCCAATACATCGCCGTCGCACCCTTCAACCTCCAGTGCCTCGAACCCTAGCCACCACTGCATCGCGACCTCCATCACGAATCGCGTCGCCTCGCGCGACGCCCAACGCTGCTGCGCCTCGTCTAACACCACTTACACGCGCGAGCGCCAGCCCCCATCGATCGCGCGCCTTGAATCAATCGAACGCGCGACTCGCGAAACCCATCGCCAAACCCAAATCGAATGTGCGCTCCACGATGCTGCCTAGATCCCCCTCACCACCATCAACGATGCACGGTCGCTCCACCTACGCGACATCGCCTCCACGAATCGCACGAGCACCCCTACTCCACTGAATCGCGATTTCGATTTTTGGGGCTTCAGCCCTTATTTTTTTTTTTTTTTTTTTACTGAGGAATGAGGGAGAGAGGCTGTTGTTTTAATTTGAACGAGATGTTTAAATTTTCTTCTGCGTGCTCGCGTTTTAAAAAGAAGAGGGAGGGACAAGAGATCGTGTTTGCACGATCGTCATCGTGATTTTTAGGCGAGAATCTAGGACGAACGTGGTGTGCGTTGACTAATTTAAATTTAAATTTTAAATTGAATCTCGATTCAATTTCAACGCGTTTACTCACCGTGTGCTCACATATTAACTCAGAAAAATACGAAATTTGAAACCCGGCAATAATTCAATATTCCGGACCTAATGGAACTGGTTTCGTCGAATTCCGAGACTGTGCCTCGGACGGCTATTTTTAAATATCGATTCAAACGATTAAATTTCAAAACTGAACAATTCACTTTCAAATTAAATTCTGAAGCTTCTATAATCTTCAATATTTTCAATATGAATTTTACAAGCCTTTGAAATATTTTTAATTGGCTTAAAATTGAAGATTCAAATTATTATTAAATTTTCCAATAGATTAAATTCTATAGTTTAATCGTTATATTCATTCTGATAATTTGAAATTCAATTCAAACCATCCTTCAAATATTTAAAATTAATTAAATATTTCCAAATTAAATTATTCAAAATTCTGGATCGTTACAATCTTCCCCCCTTAAAAGAATTTCGTCCCGAAATTACAAGTTAAGAAGAATGCCCTTAATCCGTCTACTATTTTTCACAATCCAAATAGTTTTATCAACCTACTAACCTAAATCTTTTTATTAGAGATTCATTATCATTTCAACTAGCTTTCCAACTTCACTTATAAGTTTCAAACAACATTGTTTCCTAACAATTTAAATTTAAATCCAAATTCAAATTTCAAACTTTCAAAATTTCTCAAAATTTTTCTAACACCCTAAATTTTCGAAAAATTTCGCCAGCGTCTCCTTTGCGCGGCTAGCTCGGTACGACTACAAAATGGCACCACGGCCCCTCAGAATCAAAAAGAAAAGAGAAAAACCAAGTGGCTAGAGAAGAAAGTCATCAAATTTCATACTGAAATTGAAATACGTACCTTTTTGTCGAGCAATTCTATTTTAACTTTGAAATCAAAATCTCAATTCCATTTCTTTTAATACACCTGTATAACCTGCTAGTAGTAGCATCCAAAATATCCAATTCCAACATTCAAACCATTTTGCCTATTCTATTACAAAATTTTAATATATATGCTTCTTATACGTTTTTACTTCACTATTGAAGTTACATATCTATTTCATTCAATTTAACATTTCAATTCCATTCGAATTCAATTCTCAATTCTAAATATTGAATTCTATCGATTAACTTTCATTTGCTAATTCATATGATTACTTTAAATTAGCTTCATTCACTAATTCATTTTAATTTTTCAATTTCCATTCATCTCAATTTCACTTAATTACTCAATTCAATTTTTATTGCTTACTACCAATTCACATACCATCTTTATTCAATTTTATTCACATTCCATATTCATATTCATTTGAAATTATTTCACAAATGAATAAATTATCAAGTTAATTTACTTGAATCCAATCCATTTTATTTCTTATTTAATTCCATATGCTAATGATAATAATTTAATATTATCACTTCTTAACAATCATGCAACCATATACTATAATAATTCATAGAAAATAATTTTCTTCTCTATCAAAATAGTTTTGGGCAAAATTATCTTATTTACCCGATTCAAAAACAATTTTATATTCACTAACAAATACGCACTCATATCTATTATTACACTCAAACTCATTCTAGAGTACTGCTGACTCTATCTCTAATGAGTAACACCCAACAGAACCATGATTGTCGCTTAACCATAAGCTCTGATACCAAATGTAACGCCCCGAAAATTTTCGACTTTCGAAAATTCAACATCGATACTCACTTTATCGACTGTCGAGGAATCGAAGGCCAAAAAAAACCGAAATGTTATGGTTTAAGAAAAAGAAAAGAAGAAGAGAGGAAAGAAGAGAAAAGAAAACAGAAAATAGAACGGAACAGAAACAGAACAACATCAGAATCTCACAATTCGCAGCGGAACAACATATAATAATAAATGAATAATCTTTAACAAAGAACTATATCAGTTATTACATTACATCACATCATATCATCAGAGTGTACAATAACAACAACAACAGCGGAAAAGGAAATACTATACTAGTATTACACCATGCTATCCATCTTGCCTCCAGCAACTTCTGAATTCCAGAATATCCTGATAAACCTAACTCTTAACTGCCCGTGTGGAAATTGGTGGGCACCCAGAGTTTAGGAAGGAAAACAATAAACTCCGAGTCAGTCATGGGACTGGTGTGAGAACTCAAACAGTTTATTTTTCTTTAAAATAAAAATAGAGGAATATTTTTAAAGTCAATTCGCAATGCTTTTAAAAATGAGACTACCAAAAGGCCTCCCGCACACACACACATGCAAACGCAGAATCGGAGGAGATTTCTCCTTATGATAGTCAAAGATGCTTGATACGCATTAAAAAGAACATTTGATATTATTACTAGTGCATAGTGTAGAGAAAATTCATTTCGAAAATAAAGATATAAATCTTAGCCAGCATAGACATTTCGCACTTATGCCTACTATAGCTACCATGTTCAATAACGGGTTACCGCCATATTCCATGACAGGTAATACAACTAAAACCGTACAAGTCTCGTATTTGAAGAATGGATTTTCCAACAAATGGTCAGGCCAAGGAACTTCCCATTGCCATATGGAAACGCCTCTGGAAGGACGCCCCGAGAACCACCGTTCTCCGCTAAACAAAGTCGGGAATCCCTTTTCCCAAGGAATATTACAAACCCTCAGATATGCCACTCCCGGTCCTTTGGAACCTTTCACCGAGCGCTCGTCACCATCATCACACAATCATAAAGTGTTTTCAACATGAGTAAGTATCTGGGCTCCATACCATGATACTACCCTTTTCCAAAAGGAATGGCTATACCCTAGGGAAGCGATCCCTGGAAACCTTGCCGCACAATTCCTGTTTCGACCATTACCGATTTGTGAGGCTCGACGAAGTCACGTCCACAAAAACATACTTTATACAAAAGCCATGCTTTGGGTCAACAAATGATCATAGAAATGATCACCAAGATAGACGATCAAATAAATGATCCTATCACAAATAATCAACACAATGATCATTTACAGCTACACTCAGTATGTCACATTACCAAATTGGGAGTATATTGCTGATAACTTCAACTATATAACCTCTGAGCTCGTACGTCTCAGAGAAGGGTGTTAAGCTAAGAGAATAAATTCTCCGCCACCAACAGAAATATATTTGAAAGAAATCGGCTTTACATCTCAATTTGTAATGTCATACACACAATCCATACAAGTCTGTTCCAGGCTCGAACAGAACCGAAGGCACTTACAAAGAAGTCCTTGCAATCCGAATAATTTCTAATCACGTTCGGATTTCCCATCACATATGGAGATCTCAATACCGGGGATCAGCCAGTGCAGAGACAATCAACAAGAAACCCTTTCGCTTTCGAAAATATCCGGTCTTCAACACCGATCTTCGAATGCAATTCATAACGACGTATCACATATTCGGAATGGGTTATACGACCCCAAGGTCCTTTCCCGGTTAACCCGAATAGTGAGCGCTTATTTAAAAAAAAATAAGTGTGGCATCCAATTTCAAACAAATCACAACAAATACCTATTTAAAGGTAAATATTGATAGTCGGTTATTGAACTATCAATAGATATGCCAACATCACCAGATTCCAAATAATTTTCCAAATAATTTATTTCCCAAAAATATCTTTATAAGATATACATTCTCCATTCTTTAAAAATAAATCAATATTTATTTTTAACTCATTTTCCAAATTTCATTTATAAATCCCATATTGAATTTACATTCCAAAATATTTATGAATATACGATTTTCATTCAATTTCTAATATTCATTTTAAATTTATCTTCAAAAAGATAAATTCAAAATATTCACTTAATATTGGAAAAGCATTTCTATACTTATTAAAAATAAGTAATTCACAGATCTTTTTATTTTCTATACTTAGAAAATATTTAATATACCCTAATCGAAATTAAGTATATATTTCATTCTTTAAGGAAATCATTCACTTAACCATATTTATTTGGGCCAAAACGAATGTTGCGTAAAACATCGTTACGACAACCCAAAATCACTAGTATAGGGATTCGAAATTAAAATAGATATATAAATCCCAATACTACACGAAACATTTCCTTCCGGAAATCATTTATTATAACAACAGTGTTATAATCTACCATTTCCTTCTATTTCTCGAAAACGTCTATTTCAACAATGAATGTTGAAATTTATGGTTTCGAATCTCAATACATTTTAAAACATCTTTAGATCGTTTTAATTCTATTTAAAACATCCCATCCAAAATAATTTCTTTAACATAATATTCACTATTCAAAAACGTGAATATACTTGTTAATAAATTTCATCACTTCTATTCATTTTATTTTAAAGAATTATTCACTGTCTAAAACATGAATATAATTCCATAAATAAATTACAACAATTCCTTATCAAAATAAGTCGTTGCGGATTTATAAAACAATGTTTATAAATTCTATTTCTATTTATTTTATAACAACTTCCTTTTATAAATTTCCTTTATAAATCTATTCAATTCATATCACAATGATATATTAAAAATTCATATTATAAGTCAAATACTTATAATTTATTTATTTACAAAATCATTCCTTCAAACTTCCCAAATCTATAAATCTTATAACTTCTAAGATTCATTTATTTATCCAAATCCATTCCTTTAATAACTTTATAAATTTTATAAACCTACTGCTTATAAAATTTCATTTATAACTTCACTGTTTATAATTCTATAAATTTCATTCATTTATGAAATTCATTCACAATTTTTTTCTAACACTTAGAAAAGCTCGTTTTATAATTCCAATATTTTTAATTTATAAATATCAATTTATAAATCTTTTTAATATAAAACAATTTATATTACTATTTTAAAACGTCTTTCAACTCCTTATAATTTCATCATTTTGATTTATAAAATAATCAAATTTCATAAATTCTATAGATTTTATTCCTTTATGAAATCCATTTACAAATCATTCTATCACTTATAAAAGCTCGTTTTATAACTCAAGATATTCTAAATTTATAAATATCAATTTATAATTTTTTTTAATATAAATCAATTTATATTATTACTTTAAACATCTTTAAACTCTTTTATAATTTCATCATTCTGATTTATAAAATAAAAATTTTATAAATCCTATTTTTAAACTTCTTATAATAAATTCAGAAATCCCAGTTCAAACTATTTTATAAAATCACTAATCCCATATTTTCAAAAATCAACTTTTAACTGTATTTCTCAAAAATCATAATTTTTATAACATTAAAATTATAACGTTTATTTATTTAAGATGAATCAATTCCAAAAATATTTTTATAAACGTATATTTCCAAAAATCACTTTAGAAATCAAAATCGTTATTTTTAAACTTCAAAAATTGGATCCGATGATGCAACACATAAATAGTCAATCACGACTTTCAAACATCCTATATCATCCATGATAACAATCAAATATCACAATATTTAAAATCAATAAATATTTGTGAGGAATCCAGTTGGATCCCTCCAACCTGTTTCCCTGCATCCACAGACATTAGCACAATACCCATTCCGTTTCAAGACGGAATATCGCGGTATATGGGATTTTATAAAATATATCCGCTTACTAACGGCGCAATAGGGTCTCATCCGCTATACAAATGAGGGAAATCAATCAACTGCAATATATACATATGCCAATATATATATATATATATATTGCTATATATATAATATAATACCAATTCCACTTCGAGGTGGAATATCGCGGTATATGTGTGTAATAAATAACCTCCGCTTACTAACGGCGTATAGGGTCTATTCACATCCAATATATATATCAATCATCATTCAATCATTCAATCAACACAGTCAAGCAAATTTTAAATCTAACTATTTAAAATTTAAATAAACACTAAAATTCCTTTTGAGTGAGAAGTTCTCGCCTTTGCTTTTATTTTGCAATCCATTTCCCATCTTGACTCGATTTCCTTGATTTATACCTTGTATAAATATTATACACAATTTATTAATATTCGAATCAATCGAATAAATTAAATTTTCATTCTTGATTGTTTAATTACTCAATAGTTTTATTTGAACCAATCTCTTCTTAAATAAATTTATTTTAACTAAAAATTAAATTTAATTAACCAAATTCTTCTTTAATAACTAAATCAATTATAAATTCAATTTTTTCAACTAAAAATTTTCTTTTTATTAACTACAATAGATAAAAAAAATTTATTATCGTAAACTATTTATTTGATAACAACTTAACCAATCATTTCACTTTAAATTAATATCTTTATATCAATTCCTTTTAATAAATTTGTTTAACTAAAAATTTAAATTTTAAACTAAATTCTCTTTTTAATAAATTGTTTTTGGCTTTCAAACAATTTCTTTTTAATACTTTGATTTAACGATGAATTAAATTCAAAACTGTTCTTTATAAATTCAAATCTTTATTTTATATAACATTTGGACAAATCGCATAATCACTTTCCATTCGCTATATTTTTTTTATTAACTAAAAGTTTAATTTAAACTAAATTTCCGTTTAATAATTTTATTTTAACAAATTTTCCTTTTAAAATAATTCTAACTGGAAATTTCCAATTAAACTAAATTCCCCCTTTTTTATAATTTATTTTAACTAAAAATTAAATTTCCTTTTTATTTTTAAACAGATTACTCTTTACAAATTTACCTAATAAAATTTAAATCCCAACTAAATTTACTTAAATAAATTTATTTAGCTACAATTAAATTTTAAAACTAAGTTTCCTTTTGTTAAAAATAAATTTTATTTAGTATACAAATATCTATACTTATCATTTAAAATTCCTATAAATTTTTTTTCCTTGTCTAATATATAACCACTTTGTATAAACATTATATAGATTCATTAATATATGGATTTTATATTGAAAATTTTATTTTCTTTTAACCAATTTAATTTAACCAATTTAATTCTCCCTTATACATTATTTTTAAATAAACTAGGGATTAAAAATATGTACACATGTATTTATACTTACTGTAAACAGTTTTCTGCATATATATTATTTTTTTTTTACAGTAAAAATTAAAGTAAATTAAATACAAACGAGATGGAATTTCTACCTAACTGCAGATCCAAAATCCCAGTAGCCTGACCCCACGCGAATCGCCGCCGCTCCAATACATCGCCGTCGCACCCTTCAACCTCCAGTGCCTCGAACCCTAGCCACCACTGCATCGCGACCTCCATCACGAATCGTGTCGCCTCGCGCGACGCCCCACGCTGCTGCGCCTCGTCTAACACCACTTACACGCGCGAGCGCCAGCCCCCATCGATCGCGCGCCTTGAATCAATCGAACGCGCGACTCGCCAAACCCATCGCCAAACCAAAATCGAATGTGCGCTCCACGATGCTGCCTAGATCCCCCTCACCACCATCAACGATGCACGGTCGCTCCACCTACGCGACATCGCCTCCACGAATCGCACGAGCACCCCTACTCCACTGAATCGCGATTTCGATTTTTGGGGCTTCAGCCCTTATTTTTTTTTTTTTTTTACTGAGGAATGAGGGAGAGAGGCTGTTGTTTTAATTTGAACGAGATGTTTAAATTTTCTTCTGCGTGCTCGTGTTTTAAAAAGAAGAGGGAGGGACAAGAGATCGTGTTTGCACGATCGTCATCGTGATTTTTAGGCGAGAATCTACGACGAACGTGGTGTGCGTTGACCAATTTAAATTTAAATTTTAAATTGAATCTCGATTCAATTTCAACGCGTTTACTCACCGTGTGCTCACATATTAAATCAGAAAAATACGAAATTTGAAACCCGGCAGTAATTTAATATTCCGGACCCAATGGAACTGGTTTCGTCGAATTCCGAGACTGTGCCTCGGACGGCTATTTTTAAATATCGATTCAAACGATTAAATTTCAAAACTGAACAATTCACTTCCAAATTAAATTCTGAAGCTTCTATAATCTTCAATATTTTCAATATGAATTTTACAAGCCTTTGAAATATTTTTAATTGGCTTAAAATTGAAGATTCAAATTATTATTAAATTTTCCAATAGATTAAATTCTATAGTTTAATCGTTATATCCATTCTGATAATTTGAAATTCAATTCAAACCATCCTTCAAATATTTAAAATTAATTAAATATTTATAAAGTAAACTTACTTTTTAATAGCGTTAAGGGGTTACCCATATAGCCCTTAACACGGAATATATTCCCATAGTCTATACAGTACCGTAATCTCCCCCGTAATGGGCGTCGTCAGAGGGCACTCCATAGGTATGGTACAAAACAAAACTCGTAGTAAAGGCTCGGTATGGTAGGAGACACGACACAACTAGGCAATGCCAGGGTAGATATACCAATTGCTATCCGGGCTGGTGGAAACGCGCAGCGCGCAGCTGCCGCCCACCTCGAACAAACTCCCCCAAAATCAAAAATAAAAGTGGCCACTGAATCAATCCAAAGTCAGAGTATAATATCGAAGAGGAGTGTACGATCAGAGAAACGACCTCATTGGCCCGAGAATCGCTCCTGTTTTAGCCACCTTATGCCAACTCACGGGAGTCGGGTCCACGTATTTACCTTACAGGAAACGCCGCCACCAACCTACTTCATTCTGGAATCTCCACCGCGTACACGGTTAGTCAAAGTGGTTTTCGGTATCGACAGAGAGTATGTCCATATCCGATCCCGGTCTCTTTGCCAACCAATCGTTATTATAACACCGCGGTCATTTAAAATAGTTTATACTTTAAAACCAGAATAAAAATTCCATTTCAAAACTATGAATACGATATCATCTTAAAACCCAAAACAATATGATATCATTTTATCCAAATATATTTCTTTTCCAAAATCATACTGCTTTAAAATTTAAAATATTTGGAAACCAAATATTTGACTAATACTTTCAAAGCATAATATTTCGAAATTCATATATTTTAAAACCATAACTTCTAAAACTTGAATGGTTTGGATATTCAACGGTATATAAAATAAATGGTTTGACTTTAAGGTTACTTTGTAAAGAAAATAATTTCCATGGCTTTACAAATATATTTCTTTATTTAAAGTCTAAACCAAAATTTAAATATCACTTTCAAGTTCCAAAGCCACTTCAATTTCTATATATATATATATATATATATATATATATATATATATATATCCATTTGGAGTATTAATATTTCAAAACTAAAGTTGGAATTTATTCCTTCAACCAAATTAAATGTTCTATTATTTAGTCTTGAATATTTACATAAAAATCCATAAATAAAACTCCAATTTCTAGCAATTAAATATTTTCTTCAATTAAATTATACTAGAATATTCATTTTAAATTTATCTTTGAAAAATCCAGTTATAAATATCATACCTTAAAATTTTCCAAACTTAAACATATAATATGAATTATCAAATTCCATTTCTCAATTTTCCCATTTTTATTTAATAGATTTATACACAGCTTAAATTCAAAAATTTTAACTTCATATGTATATATATAGAAGAATAACATTTATAAAATATCAAAATTAATTTTTTTTATAAACCGTATCCCATCCAAACCATAGAAATCACTTTAAAATAATTTATATATAGACCACGGTGCCTGTATAAAATTTTCTATCCTATGGTCAAGTGATACGGATATTTATCATTTCAATCCGCAATTTAAAAATAAAATTTGCGGTTGTATATCATTTCAAACCACAATCCCGAATGAAATGAAAAATGCATGATAACTTGTAGTTTAATGATATACAATAAAACATCCATTCACACATCATCAATCAAAATTATTTCAAACATCATCAGTTTAACAACCATCAATATATATACAATATAACAAGAAATAATTGACAGTTATTAACTAACATTTTATATTCAATTAAATTTATAACTGTTTAACTAGTAGTTTATATGCAAATAAATAAATTCTAACTGTCAATTAATATGCAATAAATGAATTAGATTGACAGTTAAATTAATTAAATGCGAATTAACCGATATGCTGAATAAAACATGCCAAACAATCATAAATAAATTTCTACTCATATCTAAAATAAATTTAACAAACATAAAAACTTTTAGAAGTTGTGAGTGGGTTAAAACACTCACCTTTTGAATTTAAATCGAATTTAAATTCAATTTAAACTCAAAAATTCGACGGTCTCCGAATTGGTCCAAAACAGCGTCAACAGATCTGGAATTTAATTTCGATCCTAACAAAAAAAATCTCGCGTGAATCGGACTACGTATGAGAAAGTTATTTGATTTAAACGATTTGAAAACGAAATTAAATTATAAAACAAAACTTACATACTTTAAATCGCCACGTCACCGCAAACAACACGCACGTTCTTCTCCCTCTCTTTCTCACCGTGCATACAGCAAACGTAAGAACCCATTTGACCTCCCCTTTGACCGCCGCCCACATCGCCACTTGTCCCCCGTTCGTCAAACCGAAACCACCAAACTCCACGCCTTATCAGCCTCTACACGCGGCCGAGTTCCGGCCCTCCCCAGTGCACGCCGCCGCCGCCGGTTTCCAAACCCTAAACAATGATTCCCGGCCACCATACAACTCTATAGTACGACCGGCAACCACGCACAGACTCCCCTTGCTACGCTCTTCAAAACCCATATGCCAATTTCATCGATTAGAGCCCCAAATTAGAAACCCCAAACTGGCCTAGGGTTTCGAAAATTTGATCTTTGACCGGGTTTTTCTGGCTGAAACGAACGTCAAATGTAGAAACAAACACCTCCCTTAGATTCGTGTCGATGAGATCTACAACATATATTTTTTTGGAATTTTTTTGGAGATTTTGAAATTTCATTTGAAATTTTGAATTGAAATAGATCTAGGTTTGCATCTATTTGAGAAGGAGAAGGAGTTGAAGAAAAGAACGTACAGACAAATGATAGAAGATGGAGGCTAGGGTTTAAAATCGTCTATTTATAAGTAGGGTTGGATTAGAGTAGACAGACCAGATAGATGAACGTGCGGAACAAACTATGGCCCAAAAAGCCCGTTCTAACCCCGGACGAAATTTATTAAACCCATATATCCCCATAGGTATTTTAAAATATTCCGAACGCGATGGAAAAAGTTTCGCGTCCAAATTCGATCGTATGAAGAAGTTATGCTGAAAACAAAATTTCCAAATTGATTTTTTTTAAATCGATTTCAAGGCGTTTCGCGTCCGTACGATCAAACGACAGGTCCGATCGATACGAAACTTGAAACCCTACAATAATTCACCGATACGGATCCGATGAAACTGGTTTCGTCGAAATCCGAGTCCGTTGCCAAAATGGCTATTTTTATATTCATTAAATAAATTAAAATAAATTATAAAAATCCAAATTTTATATCTAAATTCTAAAATTGGCCAAATTTTATCGCTTATATATTTCATAATCAATTTAAATGATTTAACAAGTTTAGATGTGAATTAAAGGTTGATAAGTCTATCAAATTTCAGTATTAATTCCTCCACTTCCTTATATTTAGAAATTATAAATTAAGTTTTCAAAAACCTAATTTTGATTTTCAAACTTTTATATACTCATCTTTTACCAGTAATAAGGATGCATTAACATTTGTTCATGGTTTCACCTTATTATCCTCAACTTCCATTTTAATTTTCAATAATCACAATTGTTGAATGTTGATACTTTAATTAAATTTATACATCTTGCTTTCTATAATCTATATCAACAAATGGTCCAATTATAAATAGAATTAGCATTAACTTCATCTTATAGGATTAACTACTCCAATTACAAAACAAATCTACGCTAACTGCACGATTTAAGTCAATTTTGTAATTGAGTCTACATTAAATGTTATAAATTATAAATTGGAACCTCAATAAATTCGCTTATTGATTTAAAATCTTTCTATTCAGTAAATAGACATTTTATGGGTATAAATAACATTTGAATTATAACACATATCATTAGTGCATGCTTCATTTCCTATAAATTCCCTTTTATTAACTAGAACATATTAACACACCACAAATAATAAATTTATATTTTTTTCAATCGATTTCCATTCTTACCTTAATATACTAAATAAATGGTTAACTAAAAAAATGTTACCTTTTTATATTCAAATTCACTTACGACATCAATAACAACAATGTTGCCATAGATTTAGATTCAATTAAATAAATTAGATGAATGGGTAAAACTTTGTAATTATCCCAAATGCCAAATATATTTATGCATTAATTACTACTTATTATTATGAATTCATTTATTAATTTACTAGTTGTCTTTGTCATCTTATTTCCTATTTACTACCAAACTTCCTACTTAGTTATAGTTTATCAATATATACATACCTAGGCAAATCAAGATCTTGTCCTTTTTGTTACTTCAGTTAAATCGGGTATGCA
This sequence comes from Allium cepa, assembly GCA_030765085.1. Lineage (NCBI taxonomy): Eukaryota > Viridiplantae > Streptophyta > Magnoliopsida > Asparagales > Amaryllidaceae > Allium > Allium cepa. The sequence goes on along the minus strand of CM060934.1, from coordinate 946,573,279 downwards.
CAAATAAATTGTAAATTAACTTATTCCTACAAAATTATTTACATACACTCAGTTCCAAATTTTATAGAATTAAATTCTAATTACTTACCACTTAATCCATCAATCATATATTCTATCCAAACATGCATTTAAATCTTTTTATTTTAAATAAATTTATTCAATGTTGACATCCACTAAATAAAATTTACTTTCATTTATATAGTTGCAATTCAATTCAGTTATTATTTCATTAATACTATTTCCGCTTTATATCTTCCAGTATTAATTTCACAAACCAATTTAATCAACAAATTATAACTTATAACCACAAACGCCAATTTACGTTATTTCAATCTATTGCCATATAAACATTTAAAATTGTTAACCTTAAATTACAGTTACAATATCTAATTCCTACATTTACTCAAATAAAATCTTAAGACTTTTATTTCATTCTAAATTAGATTAGAAATCATATTAAATTAACTCATTTAATATCATCAAATTTAACGGGTCGTTACACTCTCCCCCACTCAAAACTTTTCGTCCCCGAAAAGGAAAAGAAGGGAGAAGAAAGAATTAAATAACAATACATCTTATTCAAAATATTTAACTATAAACAGTAATTTACTAAATTTATTACCTTAAATAAAATATACCCGTTTTAAAATCATTATATCCTTTTATACTTAAATAATTAAAGTTTGGAAAACATTTTCAACATAATTCTAAGTCCACAATTTACGAAATTTTTTGGCAGAGTCTCCTTTGTACGGAGAGGCTTATCATATAGAATATTAAAAATAGTATATCCCAACACGGGAAAATATATACAAAATAGCGCTATAAACCGTAATCCGAAGCGTACCTATTTGTTGGGCAATTTACGCTTATTATTATGGAACCAAAAGCAGTAGCAGTTGCTTCCATAACCTGCATTTTACTTAAAAAAAATCCAAAGGTTTAACAATTTATCACAAGTGAAATATTTAAGTGGTTACAATCACTAACAACAAAGAATACAACGACCATCAATTTCAACAAACTGCATACACAACAAAACAAACAATCATTCAATCAAACAAGCAAATAGTTGTTCGGGTTCAAAACTTGAAATGGTACGGAATGAAAAATAACTATCAAGTGCATCATTTACTCAACAGTTTTAGATGGGACAAAATAGATTATTTATTCATCCAACAACTTCAAATTTCCTTACCCAACCAACCCTAAATCAAACAATAACAATTCAAACCAACAAATCAAATTAACTCATTATAAATTTTTATTTCATACATTAGCTGTTTGATCTTTTCATTCATATAAAAGTTTATCTTTTATTTTCATTTATTTTCATTCATATACCACATAAATTATCTTTTTATAATCTACATTTATTTCTAACAACTTTTAATTTTATTTACTCATCAGTGGTTGTTTCCTTTATTTTTACTTATTACTTACAGTTATTCATTTTTATTTATTCAGGTTATGTAAGTTTCTTTTATTTGTATTACATTTAATGCACTTCTCAATTTAAATCATTTATTAAATGCTTACATTCTATTATATTTAATTACAGTAACCCTTTTTAATTACACTTAAATTCTTAACCTTATAACCTCCATTCTTATAAATAAAGGATTTTATTAATTTATTACTTAGGGTTTGCAGTCATTTATTTATATTACCTACTTTCTATCATACTTAAGTTAATAGCCCTACACATCAATCCTTATTTATTAAAGAATTTCGTTTTATTTACTTAAGCTTAAAATCACCTATTAATAATACTTACCTTTAATTTTAGTAAAATTTCAATTATAACTTAAGTTTATACTACTTAATTCTTATTTATAATAGCAATTCATTGAATACTTCATTATTTCCAAAATTTCTACTTGTATAATATTCTATCCCAATCTCTTATTTAACATTTCAACTTTTCATATTTGGTAAGTTATTTATGTTAAAGAAAATGCAAAAGAACTTATACAAGTTTTATCTCATCTTTTAATTAACTTTAATGTTCAATAAATCTTTAATTTTACCCTTATAAGTTAAAATTTTAACTTCCTTTATAGCTTAGCATTTTTGTCTCTTATTTTATTTAGGCTTTCAATTATTAATTAAATTTTGTTTCATTACCATAATTGAAACAATTAATTAATGGAAATTTAAGAATTAAGTACCGGGTTAAATTTCAAAATAAAAAAATAATAGATAAATAATTTCTTACAACTTTTATATCTCAATTATATTTAGAACAATTAAAATTTTAGATAATTTCCAAAATAAATCCGTAGTAGAATTTACTACAATGGCCTTTCCCCTTCGAAACTCGAAAATGAAAGTCGATGATGCGGCCGCCATCACCGAAATTATTTTCCAGCGACAGAGAGGAAAGTACAAAATTTATTTCTCCAAAATCTTCTTTAAAACAATTCTTCCGAATTATACTAAATATTTTTATAAGAAAATACTTATAAACCAAATCATTATATCTCATAATATCAAATGGTTTTCGCGTATCAAGCATTTTTGACTGTCATAAGAAGAAATCTCCTCCAAGTGTGCGCTTGCATTGTCTGTGTGGCGGAGGCCTTGTGGCAGTTTCATTTTCCAAAAAAGCATTGCGGATTTCAAATTTTAAAATCTTTTGTTGTTTGTTTTATAGATAAAACTGTTTTTGTTTGCTCATACCAGTCTCATGACTGACCCGGAGTTTATTGTTCCCTTCCTAAACTCTGGTTGCCTACAATTTTCCACATGGACAGTCTAGAGTTGGGTTTTTCAGATAATCAAATAGTAGGTGTAGATTCGGTAGGCTTCAGCCTTTGGAAATCTTCTTCAATCTTTGGATGACTGGCCTTGCTTGGTACAACTTCATTGGGAGATCGAGCTATTTCTTGATTGCTGCTTTGGAGATGGAGGTTACTGATATTGGAGTTCCTTTTTTTGAGTTCAGGTTCAACTTTATTCTGCTGTAGCATTGTATTTGATCTCTGATATGTATTTGAGATCATTGTTGTATATCGTTGGATATTGTATCATTAGAGTTGTATGATATATTATTCATTTTCTTCCGCTGTGTTGTTGTACTTAATGTGTTATAAGCTCCGGCGAGCCAGATTCGACGTTTGAATCTGCGACATTCGAGTACAAGTGAAGTACGGGTGCCAAATTTCGAAGGTCGAATCTGAATCGTTACAAAAATATATACGTCTTGCAGTGTAATTGTCATTTCTCCAATGAAAAAATGAAAAGCGGAAGTCTCTGGTCTCCATCTATCGCATAAAGCTGTGAATAATGACCTGTCAAATCTGATATATTTAATCTGCATGAAATACCTGAATCCCACTTGATGTAGTAATTGTTGAACCCGTTGATCTTCAACCATCTCCATCAAATCTTCAGAACTTTGTGAATGATCCAGACAATCCACCGGTTTTACACTCTGCAAAACAAAGAATTATAACTTTTAGTTAATTCAAAATGCGAAATAACTTGCAAAAATTTACTATAATTACAAAGCGAATAATATTACCCTCATTAACTCTTCAAAATTAAGCGGTGATTATCCTGCATATAAAGCATGCTACCGTCTACCGGTCCGCTTTCCGGTTCTTCAAAGTTCATGCCAAAAAAACCGATTTTTTCAAATCTTATACAACCAATTAGTGATTCAACGTTTCAAATTGGATTACTAAGATGTACAACAAGCTATTTGACAATATTTCTACCAAATACAACCAAATAATAAGCAAATTAGAAATTAATCAAAAAAACTAGTGTTTAGAAATTACCACAGTCAATTTGTGTTGAAGAGGATCCCGCTTCCATTGTTGTAGCTTTGGTTTAATCGAAGAATGAAGAAGAAATTTGAATTTTTCGTGATAATTTAGTGGTAATTGACTAAAATTTGGGTTTGGAGCTGGTGGGTTCGGGCATGGAAGAAGGAGTTGAGGTTGGGAAATGTTTTGAAGGGGAGAGAGGAAGATGGTTGCTGCCGCCTCTCTTTTAACAGCAGCAACCTGTGCAGGCGCAACTCATAGTTGCGCCTACACTATATTATAGTAGGCGCAACTAAGGGTTGCGCCTGCTTAAGGGAAAAATTGGTGTGCATCTAAGAGTTGTACACCGCAAAATAAATCCATAGGCGCGACTCTTAGTTGCGCTTTTTTTCGTGCAGTTACAAAAGGCTGACTGGACGGCTGACTGGGCAGAAACTAGCCATGTTTGATAATAAGTTTCAAGACCAGCGCCGATCGCGAAATTGATTCGAAAATTAGCCTACTTCGAAAAATTTGTACAAATATAAATAAATATAATTGAAGCAAGATCCAAGGTGCATTTAGCATCAGTCTATTTTGGGAACATTTGGCATACATCCTTAATAGGTTTGAAAGTATACAAAACATCCCTTCGTTTTAATTATAAGTTTCATATCCTTATTTTTAAACGCGACAAAAATATTTCCCTAAATACCCTTACGTCTTTTCCGAACAAAACCCAGAATCGTTCAAATTCTTTTAATCGATCAACATCTTAAAAAAAGAAAACTCTCATCACCTGAATTATAACTCGGAAGTAGTCGCTACTTCAAAAATCAATGTTCGAATCGAGTCCAGAACTGAAGAAAGTTGAACTTCAGAAGATGAAAACAACTCAAATCAGAAAACCGAAGGTTATCTATTAAGAAATTTTGTCATTTCGATTCTTATTCTATTTTTTAACTAAATTTGATAAAATTTGCCGATATTTGTTAGAAAGGCTCAAACATTAACATACAAACAATATTATGCCTAATTTAATGTATCGAAATAGTTACATAAAAATTTAAACATATTTTTACAAATTAATATACAATATTCTGAACTAATATAGAATTTTCTGCAAATTGTTTACAGTAGTAGAATTTTTATATAATTGCACTCTTCTATGCAATTATATGCATGTTTGATATGCATCTTAAAAATACAGCTGTTATATGCAAATTTTAACTACATATGAAATATGCAGTTAAAACATATAATTAAATGATGTGAATTTTAAGTGCATTTCACTTATGTAGTTAAAAGTCATAAAATTTTTGTTATACTTGCAGACATATATGCAATTAATATAATAGTTGCATACGTGTTTGCAATTATTTATGAATAACTGTATTTTTAACTGCATTCCACTTATGCAGTTATAAATTGCACCATTTTTAATTGCATATCTGTTATGCAGTGAAAAATAGCACCTGTTGAATGCAATTTTTAACTGCATATAATATATGCTGTTAAAATATATACTTGAATCATGCAAATTTTGAAGTGCATTTCACTTATGCTGTTAAAAATTCACAAGATTCTTATTGTACTTGCATACATATATAATATAAAGTTACTAATTGTATTATTTTTAACTGCATATATGTTATGCGGTTAAAAATTGCAGTTGTTAAATGTATTTTTTAACTGCATAGTTGATATGCAGTTAATGAATATAGCTTTTAAATGCTAAATTTAACTACATTTTGCATACGTAGTTAAAAACTTAAAAGATCCTTAAAAAATCTTGGTAATGAACTGCTGCATTTTAAGACTACATGTAACGATCCTGAATTTTGAGCAATTTAAATTGAAAATATTTAATTAATTTTAAATATTTGAATGATAATTTTAAATTGAATTCCAATAAAACTAGGAAGTGGCGATTAAATTTTTGAATTTAATCTATTTAAAGTTGAATAGAAATTTGAATTTAACTTTGAAGTTTGAAATTGAATATTGAAGTTGTATCTAAAATTCGAGCTAATGACTTAGAAAAAAGAATTTAGGTATAAGAATTATTATTTATTTAAATTTATAAATTTGTACTTGATAATTTAATTTCAAAACGTTTCTATGTTTATTAAAGAAAACAATTTACAAAACAAAAATTGAATTCAAAATAAAAATAAAAATATAATTATATATATAATAAAATAATAAATAAATACACTTAGTTAAAATTTTAACAACAAGATTAAACAAAAACAAAATAAAGAAAATAAATTATACCAAACAATTGAACAAGAAATGATATATAATTGAATAATAATAAATCAAAATAAAAGTATAATTAAATAAAAAAATAAATAAATAAATAAATAAAAATAAAATAAGAGGTATACATTACCTTACCTATCAGCTAAATCCACGCCGCTTTACACGCCTTCAACCACGTAAATTTCACGTTCTCCTCTGCATAAAACACGACACCCCATCATTTCATTTCATACGGAAAAAAAGAAAAAGAAAAAGAAAATTAATGGCGGTCTCGTTTTCGTCTTCCTTCAATAGCTAGGGCTTCGGCTTCATTCTTGCTTCAAATCTCTCGCGTGCTCTTCACTTCGTTTGCAAAGGTGAGTTTTTGGCTCACGATTGATTTTAATGCAAGTTCTTAAATTTGTTGAATTGAATCTTGGTTGCATGCTATGATTTGGGGCTGTCTGCTATCACTTACGCGGTTACTTGAATCTGAACTAACAAAAACAGTTGCTTTGTGAATTTAAATTTAAAACTGTTAAGAACAGATGCTATTTGCTGTCACTTGCTCGATTTGTTTGAATTTTAATTGATAAGAACAGATGCTGTTAATTTGTTTTGAACTGTTAAGAACAAATGCTATTTAACTCTAATTTAAACTGATGAGAACAGATACTACAATTTTGTTTTAAACTTGTACTTTTATTTTCTTTTTTTTGAAATGAATCAAAGTAAAATGATTTGGATGCTTAAAATATTTGTGTGAATCTACATATACCCCTTTCTCTGGCCATCTGCAAAATGAAATATTGCATCTTGTTTTCTGTGAGTAACTCATCTTCTTAAATAAAAATAAAAATAAAAATAAAAATAAAATAGTAGTATAAGTTTGCTGTTTATTTATATCTCTGTGAATAGAACATATATGTATATATGATACTCTGAATATTGAAACTGGAAGTGTTACTTCAGTTTGATGATTGCTTAAGATCTCTGTTCAAGTTCATTAATACAAATGTTTAATTTCATGTATTGCCTGTGCACTGTGTAGCCACTGATCATATATTTGTGACTGGGTATACTTGTGTGAGGTCTTCATTTACATTGTGTAGTAGTTTGAGCATTGATCTTGTTGTATTTGTTATCTCACATGATTGGTTGAGCAGTCCCAGTTGCCACTCCAACCTGGTAACACCCATTGAAGTTTGCATTGACCTGAGATGTATAGGGGTTGGACCACTTAATTTTGTTTAGTATGTCTCTGTTTGTCTAGAGTCTGCAGTAATTTTACCATTTACTGAGTTTGGTTTGTATTTCATTCCTTTACCTGTACTCGAGTTTTTGTGAATGAGACTCGAAGCAGGGTTTTGACCCAAAGTGGTACTCGGGTGATTTTATTTTTGACTCGAAGCATCGGAGATTGGAACTCGAAGTAAGATCATAGGTGTCTCGGGTTTATGGGTTGCAAGATTTTAAAAGTTTGTAATTTTACAGTTTTTAAAATCTTGAATGAAACTCTTATTTTAAAGATTTAAAATTTAATCAAATGTAAGATTAAACTGAATTGATTTTGCAGTTTTTAAAAATCAAATGTAAGATTTAAATTCTATGTGAATCAAGACTTGAAAACAGTTCAGGTTTAAGCCTGAGAAGCTTTGCAGTTTTAAATTTTAGAATAAATTCATATTTTAAGTTGAAACTTGATTCAGGTAATATTTGAATCTGAATTCAAATATAGTTTTGAGTTCAAAGTTTTTTTAAAAGTGAAATCTTAAAATTAAATTCAGTTTTAAATAAAAATTAAAACAGTTTGCAGGGTTTTATAACAGAGAAGTTGCAGTTTTCATGTTTAATGAAATTCATGTTTAAGTTGAAGACTTAATTCAAGGTTTTGAAAATGAAATTTTTTGTCTGCACTTTGGTTTATTGATGTTGATCTCTTGAGTTGTTTCACTGCCATACTTGTAGCTTGGTCATTTGATGCACTGCCTTGATTTACCTTGTCTCTATTTTGACTCTTGATCATTTCTGCATAGTGCATTGACCTTTATGTCCATGTAGTTGCATATTTTGACTTCATAGAGTCTCTTGATGGTTCATTGCCACTCACTGTTGCTCTTTGCATTTTGTCACTTGAACTTTTGTGACACTTGAACATTTGGGGTTTCTGACCTGTGCACATTGGTCATTGTTGATGTTCTTCTCTTATGTACATTTGTGATCTTCATTAGCATGTACTCTGTCATTGCTATATTGAGATCATCATGTAGCTTACTGTGTTCATTTGAATACTTTGTGTTTCCAAAATTTTGATATGTCCACCTGAGTTGATGCGTTTGCATATGCTCTGTCTTTGAGCTGCTGTGTTGATTTGCATTGTTTGTACCTGGGTTATCTCACTGATCATTTGTATACACACAGTTGTGTGCTTCTCGGTTGCACTGTAGTTTGGCCTGCATCCCTTTGTTTGATCATCAGTTGTAGCTTGTTATATTGTATCTTGAAGTTATTGCCGTAAGCTCTGTTGCACTTCGATGTGATCTGGTCTTTGACCTTATATTCGCAGTGGCATTATACTGTTTACCCATGACATGCTTCACTGTATCTTGTAGTTGCACTTCATTTAAAAAAAAAAAATAGTGTTGCACTGGTTTGTTCCGATTTGCGCTTGCACACGCGTTGGCGAGGCAGTGCACATGTGTGCAAAGTATACGTGTGTACTGCAGCCACACGGGATTGACAGATTTTAAAATTTTAAGTTGTAATAATGAAAATCCATAATAGATTTAAATTGATTCATTTGTTTCGTCATCTCTGTTACCATTTTATTCAGTTCATTACAAATTTATTTACTTGAGTTAAGATTAATCCTGACTCGAGTGTTTTGTGTTTTGCAATTAACGCTCGGGTCAGACCGAGTATTTTTACAGCTTGAAGATTTTCAGGCCGCGAAGTTAGAGAGAGGGGATTTCGGCATTCACTAAAGTTTTCAAGAGATTTTTCTTGTATTTAATAAAAATATATTCTGCTGTATAAAAATTTAATGCATTGTACAAACTCTGTATATAAAAGAAAAATTCATTTATGAACAATATTATGTTATTCTGTGATTCTGTGGCTGATTCTGTTTAAACTCTATAAACTGACTAACAATCCGTCATTTTGAACGTTTCTAGTTGGTTTAATTACCGACTAGAGGCGGTCAGGGCGGCGGGTCGTTACAAAAGTGGTATCAGAGCTTTGGTTTACACAAAGCTCAGTTTATGATGTTTAATATGAATAGTTACTAGAACCACTATAAAGAAAGTGCTTTTCAAATTTAAAGAAGTATGAAATTGTTTCTTTAAAATAAAAAGGTATTTTGAAAATTAGAATTATTTTGAAAATTCCTCTCTCTAAATGTGAGTTTGCGATAGTTCTCTTCGGTGAGGTCTCATTAGATTTGAGTTTCGATCGTTCGGAAACTCAATATCGAATTATTGAGATCTATGAAAAATGAAATATGAGTTAAGAGAACTAATGAATTAATGAATCGGTTTAAATTGGTTTAAATCGAATAACTTGAATATTTCGAGTAATAATTGTGAAATAAAATGATACGTTAATTTGGTTATAATCAAACGGATTATTGAACTATAACTTGAGAATTTGACTCTGAATTCTTTTGAAATTGATTTCAAACGTTGTGAAGAACAAGTTAGTAAATAAATGAATTATAAGTATTTAACTTATAATATGAACTTTTGGTATATAACTGAGTTATATAAATTGAATTGAATTGAATGAATAGAAGATTTATAAATCGAAGTTTTATAAATAGAAAAGGAATTTATGAAGATTGTTTATAAATTCGAAACCAATTGAATTTGATAAGTAAATTGTTATAACTTATTAAAGGAGATATATCCACGATTTTGGATAGTGGGTAATCCTTTAAAAATAAAAATAAGTTGTAGAAATGATGAAATTGGTTGACAAAGTATATTCACGATTTTGGACAGGTAATATATTATTGAATAAAACAGATATGTTTTAGGGAAAAAGATTGAATAATCCAACCTCTGCTAATAAGGATTGCGAATATTGATAGGAAACTTCGAAAACACCTTGTTAATTATAATGGCGAAAACCGAAGCACAAAAAGCAGCACGCCGTGAACGAAGAGAAATTGCTCGTAGAGAAGCAGGAGCGAGACGTGCGGAAATTGAAAGGAGATTCACTGAAAGGCAAGCACCTGGTCCATATGATGAGGTTATTTGCTATCGATGTCATAAAAAGGGACATTATGCCCTTAAGTGCCGAGAGAGGAGAAAGAAAAGGAATGTGGATGACCGATTCGCTCGTCCGGAGATTGTGTGTTTTAAATGTCAGGAGAGAGGGCATTTTCTTAGCCATTGCCCTAAAGTGAAAAAGAAAAAGTGCGTACTCAATTTACCCGTCGATAGATTGACAATCTGCTACCATTGTCGTCAGTCTGGACATATAGCCAGAAACTGCACCGAAAGACAACAGGGAGAGCAAGCTATAGCCCGACCAGCTAGAGCGAAAAGTGCTAAGGTGATAGATAAAGATGGAAACATCTCATATTATTGCAATAACTGTAAGGAATGGGGACATGTGGATTTTGAATGTGTTAATTCTCCTTTAACACAACATGAAATAGTGTCATCCGAAGATGAAAGTTTGGCAAGGATGCATACTACGGGACAAGAAGTCGTTAGTCCTTAATTATTCTGAATCTTAAACCAATCGACATATTTTGTAATGCTATCTTTTGTAATCCACAATCTTCTGTGTACGTCTTTTAAAAGTATTAAGCTATGTAAAATTTTGTACGGAGGAAATATTTTAATGAAATAGCATTTTGGGAAGTGATATTATGAAATGAAATTTAATTGTTGATTTAACCGTATGAATCAAACTGAGTTTGATGTAAAGTTTATATTTCAAGTTTAGACTAATGTATGAAATAGTTAACGTGGAAATATGAATTTAATGGAACTAAATTGATGAATGATTTACTAAAGAACTAGTTGACTATTTTTTTGAAATAGAAAGTAAATGCAAAGTTCAAATAGAATTTAAATTTCAAATTTGAAGTTGTCAACATGATAATCCATTATAGGTTTAAATAGACTCAGTGATGAATTTGAATTTAAACGTGCGGAGAATTAAATTAAGTGAAAAACTTAATATTGAAAAGTTTGAAATCGATTTAAAACTAATACTATGAAAAGTATGAAGAATTCAAACTATGAATTAAGTTGAAGTTGAAAAAGTTAATGGTTTTAAAAATGTTTTAAAATGCATTAACTATCGAATACATAGATTTCAACATTCAATTGTTGAAATAGGCATTTCGAGAAATAAGGAAATGGTAGACTATAACACTTTGTTATAGCAAATGGTTTCCGGAAGGAAATGTTGTTTATAGTATTGGGATTTATATATCTATCTTAAATCCGAATCCCTATACTAGTGATTTTGAGTTGTCGTAACGATGTTTTACGCAACATTCGTTTTAACTCAAATAAAAATGTTTAAAAGAATGATTTCCTTGAAGAGTAAAATATATACTTAATTTTGATTCAAGTATATCGAATATTTTCAAAGTGTTGAAAATGAATGAATTTGTGAATTACTTATTATTGAATAAGTATGAGAATGTTTTCCAGTATGAAATGAAAGGTTTGAAATTTTATCTTTTAAAGATAAATTGAGAAATGAATATTTGAAATTTGTTTCAAATGGCTAAGTGTGAAAATTACATATCTTGTAAAGATATTATTTTGAGAGATTTGAACAATTAGTTCAACTTGGAAATTTTTCAAAGAATTGAATTTTGAGTTAAATTGAGTTTAACTTTGACACCAAAAACAATATAAATTCAAGTTTGAATTTTGGATAGTCGATTGGGATTGTATGTCTAACATTGTGAATTGATGACATAGCATTTGATCTCTATTAAATATATATCTGTGGTGGCGGAGAATTTATTCTTTTAGCTTAACACCCTTCTCTGAGACGTACGAGCTTAGAGGTTATATATCGGTAGACATCAATTATGTGTTGAGAATTGACGATGTAACGTGAAATCCAAATCGAATGTGAAGTCGATAATGAATTGGATTATGAATGTGAATTAGGTTGGAGATAACCTTTAAATTTCAGATCGATTTAGAGGAAAATTTTAAGTGAAATGGAAAATTTTGGAATCCTCTATTTGTTATGAATGTGAATTGAGTTTTCGTAACTTATATATATGAATGTAATAATTCGAAAACCATCAGTTTGGAAAGTCATTATTATGAAAAGTCCTGTGTAGGTTTACATAGGTATGATATGTACGAAATGTGAAATGAAGTACTATATGTATATGACATATGTTTTTTAAAAACTGAGGATATGGAAATGTACCTTCCAATTATTATGTGTGAAGGTGAATGGAACTCGGTGGAGTGTCCATTGTAAATCGTAGCTACGTAGAATTCCATTAGTGGAATGTCCAATGGGACTGATATGATATCCCCCACGATGGATCATCGTGTTTGGGATTATGTGATTGATGCTGGCGGAGTTCGTGGGGCGTGATGCCTACAGTTACAAGCGATTCCACTGAGATAGTGGCGCAACCGCCGAGTAAACTGCGATCTGGAAACCGAAGCGAAATTCGAGGGGCGTGATGCCTAAGGCTACGAGCGATTCTACTGAGATAGTAGCGTAACCGCCGTGTGGACCGCGATCTAAGGCGACAACCATGGCGAAATTCAGGAGTGATGAGAAATCTGAGATTACAAGCGATTCTACTGAGATAGTAGCGAAACCGCCGGGTAAACTGTGATCCATGGGGGAACGGGCTTTCCATATCCATTTTTAAAAGAATTTTTAAAAAGTATTTTCACTGGGAGTTGAAGCAAGTATGTTTAGTACTTGGAGATTTTTAGTCTTGCGCCTGGCCAGTGTATGCCTAAAGTCTGTGAGAACGACGATGGACTTGTTAAACTTTGAGTTATCAAGTATTTTCAAAACTTTGAATAGAAAAGCAATAATCTGAAATTAGAATTATATAATTCTAACTTAATGAACTAAGGAAGAAGATCTTTAAAATATCTTGAAAGTCCATAGTTTTGGATAAAGATATATTATGCAAATATTTAGCAAGAAAGATTTCAAGTTTAAAAATCTGAGTTTTTGTAAGTCAAAAAAATTGGTAAAAGACTTTTGTGTCTTGATTATTGAAATCGATGAACAAAACCAGTAAAATGTAATAAATGGAATGAATCCTATATTTATTTATGAGTTTGAAACTTGGTAAAATTATGTAGGATATAAATATTGGTGAGATTTTAGCAATCGTTTTTCCTAACTTATAATTTCGGGACGAAATTCTTTTAAGTAGGGGAGATTATAACGATCCTGAATTTTGAGCAATTTAAATTGAAAATATTTAATTAATTTTAAATATTTGAATGATAATTTTAAATTGAATTCCAATAAAACTATGAAGTGGCGATTAAATTTTTGAATTTAATCTATTTAAAGTTGAATAAAAATTTGAATTTAACTTTGAAGTTTGAAATTGAATATTGAAGTTGTATCTAAAATTCGAGCTAATGACTTAGAAAAAAGAATTTAGGTATAAGAATTATTATTTATTTAAATTTATAAATTTGTGCTTGATAATTTAATTTCAAAACGTTTCTATGTTTATTAAAGAAAACAATTTACAAAACAAAAATTGAATTCAAAATAAAAATAAAAATATAATTATATATATAATAAAATAATAAATAAATACACTTAGTTAAAATTTTAACAACAAGATTAAACAAAAACAAAATAAAGAAAATAAATTATACCAAACAATTGAACAAGAAATGATATATAATTGAATAATAATAAATCAAAATAAAAGTATAATTAAATAAAAAAATAAATAAATAAATAAATAAAAATAAAATAAGAGGTATACATTACCTTACCTATCAGCTAAATCCACGCCGCTTTACACGCCTTCAACCACGTAAATTTCACGTTCTCCTCTGCATAAAACACGACACCCCATCATTTCATTTCATACGAAAAAAAAGAAAAAGAAAAAGAAAATTAATGGCGGTCTCGTTTTCGTCTTCCTTCAATAGCTAGGGCTTCGGCTTCATTCTTGCTTCAAATCTCTCGCGTGCTCTTCACTTCGTTTGCAAAGGTGAGTTTTTGGCTCACGATTGATTTTAATGCAAGTTCTTAAATTTGTTGAATTGAATCTTGGTTGCATGCTATGATTTGGGGCTATCTGCTATCACTTACGCGGTTACTTGAATCTGAACTAACAAAAACAGTTGCTTTGTGAATTTAAATTTAAAACTGTTAAGAACAGATGCTATTTGCTGTCACTTGCTCGATTTGTTTGAATTTTAATTGATAAGAACAGATGCTGTTAATTTGTTTTGAACTGTTAAGAACAAATGCTATTTAACTCTAATTTAAACTGATGAGAACAGATACTACAATTTTGTTTTAAACTTGTACTTTTATTTTCTTTTTTTTGAAATGAATCAAAGTAAAATGATTTGGATGCTTAAAATATTTGTGTGAATCTACATATACCCCTTTCTCTGGCCATCTGCAAAATGAAATATTGCATCTTGTTTTCTGTGAGTAACTCATCTTCTTAAATAAAAATAAAAATAAAAATAAAATAAAATAGTAGTATAAGTTTGCTGTTTATTTATATCTCTGTGAATAGAACATATATGTATATATGATACTCTGAATATTGAAACTGGAAGTGTTACTTCAGTTTGATGATTGCTTAAGATCTCTGTTCAAGTTCATTAATACAAATGTTTAATTTCATGTATTGCCTGTGCACTGTGTAGCCACTGATCATATATTTGTGACTGGGTATACTTGTGTGAGGTCTTCATTTACATTGTGTAGTAGTTTGAGCATTGATCTTGTTGTATTTGTTATCTCACATGATTGGTTGAGCTGTCCCAGTTGCCACTCCAACCTGGTAACACCCATTGAAGTTTGCATTGACCTGAGATGTATAGGGGTTGGACCACTTAATTTTGTTTAGTATGTCTCTGTTTGTCTAGAGTCTGCAGTAATTTTACCATTTCTGAGTTTGGTTTGTATTTCATTCCTTTACCTGTACTCGAGTTTTTGTGAATGAGACTCGAAGCAGGGTTTTGACCCAAAGTGGTACTCGGGTGATTTTATTTTTGACTCGAAGCATCGGAGATTGGAACTCGAAGTAAGATCATAGGTGTCTCGGGTTTATGGGTTGCAAGATTTTAAAAGTCTGTAATTTTACAGTTTTTAAAATCTTGAATGAAACTCTTATTTTAAAGATTTAAAATTTAATCAAATGTAAGATTAAACTGAATTGATTTTGCAGTTTTTAAAAATCAAATGTAAGATTTAAATTCTGTGTGAATCAAGACTTGAAAACAGTTCAGGTTTAAGCCTGAGAAGCTTTGCAGTTTTAAATTTTAGAATAAATTCATATTTTATGTTGAAACTTGATTCAGGTAATATTTGAATTTGAATTCAAATATAGTTTTGAGTTCAAAGTTTTTTTAAAAGTGAAATCTTAAAATTAAATTCAGTTTTAAATAAAAATTAAAACAGTTTGCAGGGTTTTATAACAGAGAAGTTGCAGTTTTCATGTTTAATGAAATTCATGTTTAAGTTGAAGACTTAATTCAAGGTTTTGAAAATGAAATTTTTTGTCTGCACTTTGGTTTATTGATGTTGATCTCTTGAGTTGTTTCACTGCCATACTTGTAGCTTGGTCATTTGATGCACTGCCTTGATTTACCTTGTCTCTATTTTGACTCTTGATCATTTCTGCATAGTGCATTGACCTTTATGTCCATGTAGTTGCATATTTTGACTTCATAGAGTCTCTTGATGGTTCATTGCCACTCACTGTTGCTCTTTGCATTTTGTCACTTGAACTTTTGTGACACTTGAACATTTGGGGTTTCTGACCTGTGCACATTGGTCATTGTTGATGTTCTTCTCTTATGTACATTTGTGATCTTCATTAGCATGTACTCTGTCATTGCTATATTGAGATCATCATGTAGCTTACTGTGTTCATTTGAATACTTTGTGTTTCCAAAATTTTGATATGTCCACCTGAGTTGATGCGTTTGCATATGCTCTGTCTTTGAGCTGCTGTGTTGATTTGCATTGTTTGTACCTGGGTTATCTCACTGATCATTTGTATACACACAGTTGTGTGCTTCTCGGTTGCACTGTAGTTTGGCCTGCATCCCTTTGTTTGATCATCAGTTGTAGCTTGTTATATTGTATCTTGAAGTTATTGCCGTAAGCTCTGTTGCACTTCGATGTGATCTGGTCTTTGACCTTATATTCGCAGTGGCATTATACTGTTTACCCATGACATGCTTCACTGTATCTTGTAGTTGCACTTCATTTAAAAAAAAAAAAATAGTGTTGCACTGGTTTGTTCCGATTTGCGCTTGCACACGCGTTGGCGAGGCAGTGCACATGTGTGCAAAGTATACGTGTGTACTGCAGCCACACGGGATTGACAGATTTTAAAATTTTAAGTTGTAATAATGAAAATCCATAATAGATTTAAATTGATTCATTTGTTTCGTCATCTCTGTTACCATTTTATTCAGTTCATTACAAATTTATTTACTTGAGTTAAGATTAATCCTGACTCGAGTGTTTTGTGTTTTGCAATTAACGCTCGGGTCAGACCGAGTATTTTTACAGCTTGAAGATTTTCAGGCCGCGAAGTTAGAGAGAGGGGATTTCGGCATTCACTAAAGTTTTCAAGAGATTTTTCTTGTATTTAATAAAAATATATTCTGCTGTATAAAAATTTAATGCATTGTACAAACTCTGTATATAAAAGAAAAATTCATTTATGAACAATATTATGTTATTCTGTGATTCTGTGGCTGATTCTGTTTAAACTCTATAAACTGACTAACAATCCGTCATTTTGAACGTTTCTAGTTGGTTTAATTACCGACTAGAGGCGGTCAGGGCGGCGGGTCGTTACACTACACACACACACACACACATATATATTACATAGTTAAAAACTAATGAAAAATATAGTTAAAATCTATACTAAAATACAGTTTTTAATTGCAACAGTATTAATTTCAAATAATTGCATATTTGTATGCACATACTTAAGTTTTTTCAGCTTTGTATGCAATTATTTAAAATAGTTACATAGAAAATACAATTATTATAAAAATTATATAATGTCTGTTTGTATATTTTTTATAGAGAAAAACTGAGATGGCAATAAAAAAAGTACATAGGGTTTCCTCAAAAAATCCACAATTGTTTATGGAGAAATTACCAAAGAAAAGATTGATGCAAACAAAAAAACAAAAAGGAGCTGATCTACAAAAAAGTTTTATCAAAGAAGAAACTTATAGGAATAGTTTGAAACCTTTTCTTGAGATATTAGTGAAAATTAAGAAAGAAAATTTGTTGAACAAATCGCACAATGAATATCCAAAAAGATTACCTCTCTATAGGTTCATAAAAATGATTTACGATGAAATGATTTTAACTGAAGAAATCCTAAAAAATTCTACAACTATTGATATAATTGTTAGAAATTACAAAAAGTATTTCAAGTATTTTCAGTTTGGAGATCTGAAAGTTAAATTGTTAGAAGATGATATAGCACAACTGCTTGGTGCTAAAATAGAAGGTCAAATTGTCAAAGTTTCAGGCCACATCAAAAAGAAAGAAAAAAGTGATTCTGAATTCAATTCTTTTATGGGTAGACATTTTAAAGATGATGCTAGTGTCAACAAAAAAAAGATTGAACCTCAAATATTTTCTACGATTAGAGGAACCACTGAACAAGGTAAAGAAGATATAGAAAAACTTCTTTTCCTATATTTGACTGCAACGTTCCTTGGATCAAATTCTAACTCATGTGTATCATCAAATTTGGTTCCTTATTGCAAATGCAACAAAAAAATGTTAATGATATCATGGCCAAAGACAACACACAAACATCTTACGGATCAAATTGAAAAGTATGTTGAAAGGCCAAGAAAAATCACAGCTTGCGTGACTCTACTTTTGGTATTATATTTGAACTGTAAATTTACCACTTTTATTATTTATATATGTTTTGTTTGATATTACTTTTTTTTTCCAGTGATGGATTTGTGAGAAAACATATGTGTTAGGCGGACCGAAAACTATGTACGACGGCTCATATCCACTAGCTGGAAAATGGAACCTTACACAGCTGAAACCAATCACAGTTCTGACAATGAAATACAAATCTGTAAGTGTACAAATTATTTCACTAGAATATACAACATTTTAAAAATATTTCAACTTTGAAAATTATTATCCTCAATAATTACGCACATGTAAAATTTTCTATTATCAACAATACTTGTAAAAATATATATAGATAATTGCATAATTTTCAATCATTACAATTTTATTTATAAACTAAACTACAAAATATTTAAAAAAATCCGATCTTAGAATTTTTTGCAATTATGAAGAATAAACTGCAGCATGAACTGCAAATTTTAAAAATGTTTGCAAAAAATGACCAAATATTTTCTGAAAACATTCTTTCATTTAAACATGCACAATTACATGTTTTTCTGTAAATATTCCCAAAATTTTCAATATTTTATACAACTATTTTCAATATATGTAAAATTTTCTCCAATTTTTGACAATATTTGCTGAAAAAACTGTAAATATTTCGGTTATGTCTGCAATTATATCAATCACACTATTATTTCACTTGAAAACATTTATGTTCATAAAACATATGTAAATCCACTTATGTAATTTCTCTCAACTTTTTCTTATAAGAATGATCAAGCAAAACAAATTAACTTCTTAAAAGATGCCAAAATGAAGACAGAGAGTATGAAAAAATATACAAAGAAAGAGAAGAACGTTATAAAGAAATGATACAAAGACTTAAACACACAACATAAGACTTCAAAGTGAGAATGTGCAATTAAGAAAACAACTTATCAAATATCAATAAGAATCAACTTCTGGTTATTCTGAATATGGTTTTTCTGAAAATGAAATGTTAAAATATGAAAATTCTACTGAAGAAGAAGAAAATGAAGAGACTAATGAAAATATTGAAGATGATGATGGTAAGGAGACTGATGCTGTCAAATATGAAATATTGGTAGACAAAAATTTGGATGAATAAGAAAATGAAGATACTGATGAAAATATTTAAGACAGTGACGGTGAGAAGACTAACGAAGATGATGATGATCATGTTGATGATAGTACTGAGAAGAAAGATGATGATGGTAATGTTTATAATGTTGATCTTATTGATGATAACAGTGAGAAGAAAGAAAGAAATGAAGATGATGATGACCATGTTGATGATGGAAAAAATAATAGTGATAAGAAAGAAGGAAATGTTGATGATGCATATGATCATATTATTGATGATTATGTTGATGGTGCATAGAAAAAAGAAGAAAGAGAAGTGGAAGCAATGATAATGACAATTTAAATAAGGATGAAAAGCATGCTGAAAAAGAAGTGCAAATTGCAAAAAATAAAGATGTTGTTGAAGGTAAATTTTCGAATTATTAATAACTTTGAAATAAAACATTTTAAAATCTGTTCATTGATAAATCTGCAATTATTCATAATATGTGACAAAAAATACTGCAGACAAATATGCAAATATTGAAAATCAGCACTACGATACAACTTCTGCAGTCAAATATGCAAATATTGAAAATAAATGTATAAAATACTGCAAAAAATTATTGTTGACACTTGAAGTTAAGCATTTAATTATAAAAAAAATTCAAAAAAATTTCATTAAATATTTTCTCATTTATATCCGGATATGTTGATTATTTTCAGTTATATACAATTTTATCGAAAAGTTACAGACATATATGCAATTATTATAAATAGTTGTATACATCTTTGCAATTACTATGAACCATTGCATTTTTAAATGCATTTCACTTATGAAGTTATAAATTGTATCATTTTTAAATGCATATCTGATATGCAGCTTAATATTATAACTGTTACATGCAAATTTTAACCGCATATGAAATATACAGTTAAAACATATAGTTAAATGATGCAAATTTTAAGCGCACACACGCAGTTATTAAGAATAGTTGCATACATGTTTGCAATTATTTATGAACAACTGCATTTTTAAGTGCATTTGGCTTATGCAGTTGTGAATTGCACCATTTTTAACTGTCTATCTGTTATGCAGTAAAAATAGCAACTGTTAAGTGCGGTTTTTAACTGTATATAACATATGAAGTTAAAACACATACTTGAATTATGCAAATTTTAAAGTGCATTTCACTTATACAGTTAAAACATATATCATATGCAGTTAGTATTGCAGCTGTTAAATGCAAATTTTAACTGCATTTTACATATGCAGTTAAAAAATAATGATGTTTTTCAGAAACATCGGTAGTGTACTACTGAATTTTAAGACCGCATATCTATTATACAATTAAAAAAGCACTTTGTCAAAATAATTGCAGTTAAATCTGCATTTAATATCAATAATTGTTGCATACTCTGAAATTTTCCTACCGAATGAATGTTAATAGCAAATATTCGTATAATTATTTTGAAAACATAAAAAAGTGTTATTTTTTTCAGATCAAACAACTAAAAGAAACAAAGATCAGGTTGATGTTGCCGGCACTAATGCAACTACTGAAGCTACAATAAATGCTACAGAAGAAGCTACGAAAGAATTGTCAGGGGAGAAGAAAGGAAAACAAATTCAACCAATAATAGTATATGATTTTGAATCACTATCAAAACATGTGAGTTGCCTACAAGTGCAAAATTGGATATTAAACGATATCCGTATATCCTATTGCTGAGTGAAGAGAAAGTTAAAGTACTAGATTTTTTTTTTTCAAAAACAACGACCTCAGGTAAGAATAATTTTGTAACATAATACAAAATATATATAATTATTTAAATAATTGCAGTATTTTATAAAAATGTACCTAATAATCTAGACATTCAACAAATAATGTTTATATTTCCTGTATTGTCTGAGTACTGATAGTAGTATTAACATTTCTGAACAATTAAATAGCAATACTGCGTACTAAAATTGGGATAAAGATATTACAATAACTGGAACCGTTCTTGGTGAATTAGTATCAGGAAGATTCACTAATGGTCAAGTATTAAAACTTCAAAATATTTCATATTCAGAATTATTATTATTTCGATCCAAATAATTACAAACAGATCTGCTATTATCCATAATATTTTCTGATAAATTAGCAATTCAACATAATATTTACAGATTAATATGTATGTATGCCAAAAAATTTACAAGTATATTATTATTTAATAAAATAACTATTATTGTAGGTCATAGACTAGTATGGGCATCAATTGACAAATGATAATCCAAGAAATTTGTTCTTCAAAGTTTATGCTGTTGTATGGTTCTAAACTTATCATTAAATATTTGTTTAAAAGTTTG
This sequence comes from Allium cepa, assembly GCA_030765085.1. NCBI lineage: Eukaryota > Viridiplantae > Streptophyta > Magnoliopsida > Asparagales > Amaryllidaceae > Allium > Allium cepa. Next base: position 946,551,757 of record CM060934.1, on the reverse strand, counting down.
TAAATTGAATGTGCTAACATGTATTACTATAGAGTACCATAGATTCCAACTCAAAATTAAATGCAACAATTCTAGTTGATAAGATCATACATAATTTTTAGCCAAACTGTGAAAAAATGTTCTTTCAATTCCCGTAGACTTACATTTCAGTCTTTTGAAATTTATAAAAGAAAGTAGACAGTGGTAACATTATGATTCAATGGAGCCAAGAAAGAAGGTGCACATGCAAAGTTAGCAAGAAAAGTGGTAAGTAAATTGAAAAAATATTAATACATTGAAGAAAATAATATATTAATTAGTCTAATAAAATCTTTTATTTATTTGTAGAGAAATTATGTAACATCCTTGCTTAAAAAATTTGAAAAGAAAAATAACAATACTTCAAAATTACTTACATTTCCAGACACCCCATAATAAGATACTGAATCCTAAGTACACAACAACAAATAAGTTTGAAACATTTACTTATCTAGTTGCAATTTTTCAAACCAAGATGAATACAATCTAAAATTATTGCAGGATTGATTGCATAATGTTGTAATGAATATGATGAAAGCTAGAAGTGAAAACTAGGATGTAAACAAGCATGATAGCATTTACACCGTCGAAGCTATGACAATACGAAGAGCTGAAATCGCATATCAAATTCTGTCATGCAAACCGCACAGTTGGAGCATGGAAGACAATCTTATACACCAATTTCTATTTTCAAATGCCAACAAATAAGAATGATGTTTTTATCTCACTTGTTTTGAAACTATGTTATTAATAAAAAATTTAACAAATGCATATGTTATTAACTACGTTGGTTGCTAATGGTTTGATATGATGATCAAATTTTTTAAAGTACAATTCCCTTATGTAGTTAAAAATTCATAAGATTCTTATTGTACTTGCATATATATATATATATATATATATATATATGAAGTTATGAATTACATTATTTTTAACTGCATATATCTTATACAGTTAAAAATTATTATTATTAATTGCAAATATGCATTTTTTAATAAATATTTGCTCATTTATATGCAAATATGTCGACTATTTTTACTTATTGTGGCAATTATTGTTAATAATTGCACAAAGCTGGGTAAAAATATATGTTGGAGCTATAAATTTTTTTATTGAAACAATTGCAGATATATATATATATATATATATATATATATATATATTGCTGCAACTTAGTAGTAGTTTTAAACAATTGTAACCTTTTATGCAATTATATGCAATAACTGCAGCCATACATGCGGGTATAGTAAATATTTACCGATAAATATGTAAATATTGCAAATCAACACTATAGTACAATTTTTGCAGTCATTTGCAGTCACATCTGCAAATATTGAAAATAAATGCATAAAATGCTGCAAAAATAGTATTGAATTTTGCAAATAAAAATGAAAAAAATGTTAAGCAAATATTTGCTCATTTATATGCAAATATGTTAATTATTTTCAGTTATATGCAATATATTGAAAAGTTGCATACATATATGCAATTATTACGAATGGTTGTTTACATGTTTGCAATTACTATGAACAACTGCATTTTTAAATGCATTTCACTTATGAACATTTCATGCATTTCACTTATTAACAACTACATAATGTTCTAAACCTTAATACAAAATTCATAATTCATGCATGTTTAAAATATTATAGTTCAAATTCATTAGATTTTCAACAGCATATTGTAGATGCAGTTAAAAGTTTATTATATAAAAATATTATAGTTCAAAATTCATTAAATTTTCAATTGTATATTGCTCATTTATATGCAAATACACTATTTTCAGTTATTGCGGCAATTATTTTTAATAATTGCATAAAACTCGGTAAAAATATATGTTAGAGCTATAAAAGTTTTTTATTGAAATAATTGCATACATATATTGCTTCGATTTAGTAGAAGTTTTAAATAACTGTACACTTTTATGCAATTATATGCAGTAATTGTAGCCATATATGCGACTATAATAACTATTTTGAAGACAAATATGTAAATATTGCAAATCAGCACTATAGCACAATTTTTGCAGTCATACCTGCAAATATTGAAAATAAATGCATAAATACTACAAAAATAGTGTCGAAATTTTGCAAATAAAAATGTAAAAAATATTAAGCAAATATTTGCTTAATTATATTCAGTTATATGCAAATATATTGAAAAGTTGCAAACATATATGCAATTATTATGAATGGTTGCATACATATTTGCAAGTAGTATGAACAACTGCATTTTTAAATGCATTTCACTTATGAAAAATTCATGCATTTCATTATGAACAACTACATAATGTTCTAAACATTAATACAAAATTCACAATTCATGCATGTTCTAAAATATTATAGTTCAAAATTCATTAGATTCTCAACTGCATATTGCAGATGCAGTTAAAAATTTATTGTATAAAAATATTATAATTTAGATTTTCAATTGCATATTGCTCATTTATATGCAAATATGTTGACTATTTTCGGTTATTACTGCAATTATTATTAATAATTGCATAAAACTCGGTAAAAATATATGTTGGAGCTATAAAAGTTTTTTAATTGAAACAATTGAAGCCATATATTGCTTCAATTTAGTAGAATTTTGAATAACTGTATCCTTTTATGCAATTATATCTAATAATTGCAGCCAAATATGCGACTATAATAAATATTTGCAGGCAAATCTGTAAATATTGTAAATCAACACTGTAGTACAATTTTTGCAGTCATATATGTAAATATTGAAAATAAATGCATAAAATATTATAAAAATAGTGTTGAATTTTGCAAATAAAAATGCAAAAAATGTTAAGCAAATATTTGCTCATTATATGCAAATATGTCAATTATTTTCAGTTATATGCAAATGTATTGAAAAGTTGCAGACATATATGCCATTATTATAAGTGATTGCATATATGTTTGCAATTACTATGAACAACTGCATTTTTAACTACATTTCACTTATGAACAATTCGTGCATTTCACTTATGAACAACTACATAATTTTCTAAACCTTAATACAAAATTCACAATTCATGCATGTTCTAAAATATTATAGTTCAAAATTCATTAGAATCGTATGCTAATAATTATCGCAGATGTAGTTAAAAAATTAAACACTTTTAATACGCTAATAATTCAGAATAAAATTTATTTTATATTAGTTGTATTTTATTTATAGCTCATTGTTATATGAATTTTAACTGCATTTTAAAACTACAGCCTTAGAATTTTGGGGAATGAATAAGACTTCAAATACTTTAATTGCATTTTATGAATTGTTCAACTTTCATGTCATTCATGAGTTATAAAAAGAAGATATATCTTTGTTTATTTGTTATAAAAAGACAAAAACATCCAGTATTCATGTGATTCTTTCAGCTTTTAGTCCAATATCTTGACCAAAGTTATATTTCTTGACCAGTTATATCTACGGTTGAATTTTTTTTCTGTGTCTACATATTCTATCTCTCCTCTCCTCTTCTTTTTTCTACATCTTCTTCTTTAATGATAATCATATCTTTAGTGTTTATTCAATGACTATTTACAATTATATTTTGTTTTTTCTTATCTTCTTGGCGATCCTTTTTAGTTTGATTACTGAAGGTGATTTTTAAAAATTATTCCATCAGTGCTCAAAATAAAATGAGTGCCAACTTGATAGTTGCTCCACTTAAGAGATGAAGACGATGAGTTACAAGATAAAATTTAATACTCTTGTCTTTTATTTCAAATGAAAGATTAAAGTAAAACGTAATCTTTTCGTCCATTCGACACTATGATGGTTGGAGATTTATTTGTTATAAAGTATGGTGATGACCAACATAAAAGTTCACAATAAAAATCATTATGCCATTTTCAACAAGTACTGGTTGCATTATCGAGATTGTACATAGCTATAATAAGACCATGACTGAAGTCAAACATGATTCTACGAATATTGTTGAATCATTCTAAAATAATGTGTAATAAAAACTTGTTGTATTATTAACATTTTACATTGCTATAACTATAAGTTGATGTTTTTAGATTTTGTTAACTGCAATTGAGCATGATTATACGTTTGCTGTTAAATTATTGTGGCATATGTGAAATATAGTTAAAAATTGCACCAATTAAATGCATAAGTGAAACGCACTTAAAATTTGCACCAACTAAATGCATTTTTTAGCTGCATATGTTATATGCAGTCAAAAATTACAGTAACTAAATGCATTTTTTAGCTGCATATGTTATATGCAGTTAAAAATTATATTTAACAACTGTAATTTTTAACTGCATTTCACATATGCAATTAACAAATACACTCACACGAAGCAATAAATTCATAAGTGAAATATAGTTAAAAATACAATTATTAATAATAATGGCAAATATGTATGTATTTACTTCTAATAATTTCAGAGATTTATGTAATTATTCCCAATAATTGGAAAGATGTCTGCAATTATACTAAATAATTATATGTATGTCTGCAATTATACTAAACAATTGTTTGCTGTTCAACAATGGTGTAAATAAATCCATTTTAGTAAATGCTTTCAATTATTCACTTAAAACCATCTATATCCTTCAATGTATGGCTCGATAATATATTATTATATTTTTTTATTACAAATATTCATCATATTTCAGAACTTAAATAAAATTCTCAATATTTGCAGAGAATTCTGCAGTTTTTAAGTATAAGTGCTGCAATAACTGCAAATATTCAAAATCTCTGCATATAAAGGAGCATTTTCTGCTAAAAAAATTCTTACATTTTTATTTCTACAATTAGATACTTCACTGCAAACTTTTAAAAAATTCTACCAAGCTATCTAATTTTTTTCCAATATTTTTCGATTTTCAGCAAATATCTTGAAAAGTGGCAGAAAAAACTGCAATAGTTTTTAATCTTTGTCAATTGTTCGCATAATGTGATTTATATTGTTCAATGTATGTCTACAATTGTATCAATTCAAAAACATTTTCTGAAAATATTGTTGAATCATTCTAAAATAATGTGTAATAGAAACTTGTTGTATTATTCAGGTTTTATATTGCTATAAATATATCTTGATGTTTTTAGATTTTTATTAACTGCAGTTGAACATCATTCTGCGACTGCTGTTAAATTATTATGGCATATGTGAAATGCAGTTAAAACTTGCACCAACTAAATGCACAAGTAAAAAAGCACTTAAAAATTACACCAACTAAATGCATTTTTTAGCTGCATATGTTATATGTAGTTAAAAATTGCACCAACTAAATGCATTTTTAGTTGCATATGTTATATGCAGTTAAAAATTGTATTTAACAATTGTAATTTTTAACTGCATTCCACATAGCAGTTAACAAATACACTCCAGCGAAGCAATAAATTCATAAGTGAAATACAATTAAGAATACAATTATTAATAATAATTGCAAAGATGTATAAATTTACTTCTAATAATTTCAGAGATTTATGTAATTATTCACAATAATTGGAAAGATATCTGCAATTATACTGAATAATTGCATGCATGTCTGCAATTATTCTGAACAATTGTTTTTTGTTCAGCAATTGTATAAATAAATCCATTTCACAAAATGCTTTCGATTATTCACTTAAAACCATCTATATCCTTTGATGTATAGCTAGATAATATATTATTACATAATTTTTAATACAAATATTCATTATATTTGCAAAACTTAAATAAAACTCTCGTTATTGCAGAGAATTTTGCAGTTTTTAAGTATAATTGCTGCAATAACTTTAAATATTCAAAATCTCTGCATATAGAGGAGTATTTCTGCTAAAAAAAATTCTTACATTTTTATTTCTACAATTAGATACTTTACTGCAAAATTTAAAAAAATTGTACTAAGTTATCTAATATTTTTCAATATTTTTCGATTTTTCAGCAAATATCTTGAAAAGTGGCAGAAAAAATTGCAATAATTTTTAATCTTTGTTAATTGTTCACATAATGTCATTTATATTGTTCAATGTATGTCTACAATTGTATCAGTTCAAAAACATTTTCTGAGAATATTGTTGAATCATTCTAAAACAATGTGTAATAAAAAATTGTTTTATTATTTCGGTTTATATTGCTATAACTATATCTTGATGTTTTTCGATTTATTAACTGTAGTTGAGCATGATTTTGTGTTTGCTGTTAAATTATTGTGGCATATATGAAATGTAGTTAAAAATTGCACCAACTAAATGCGTAAGTGCGCATCTAAAAATTGCACCAATTAAATGCATATTTTAGCTACATATGTTATATTTAGTTAAAAATTGCACCAACTAAATGCATTTTTTAGCTGCATATGTTATATGCAGTTAAAAATTGTATTTAACAATTGTAATTTTTAATTGCATTCCACATACGCAGTTAATAAATACACTCAAACCAATATGCAGTTAAATATTACCCAACTAAATATCCAGTTGACTATTACTAACATGACTGCATAAAATCATAAAATCACAAATTCAACATAAAAACATAAATTCAAGCCATTACTAATATATAATCACTTTATTATGTGCATCTTTTATCAACATTGCTTCAGTGTTACAAACAAACAACTTATGTCATATATATATATATATATATATATATATATATATATATATATATTCACGTAAAATTATAATTTCAACTCACTACTAATTTTTGTAATGCTCCAACTTCTTGGAGGATCACAAAGTAACCAATACAAAATTTTACTTCTATCTAAACAAATATCTTGTGCTTCTATTTCTTCCTCAACTTTTCTAAACTCTGTTAACTCAGCAATGAACCTCATAACATACAAAGCACAATCATAACTGCATTTAAAAAAAATAAAAATAAACATTAACCGAAATTCAGTAAATAAATAAATATATATAAAAAATTATTACCTATTTTTTTGTTGAGGACATTTTATAAACTTAATAACTGTTGGTTTTTTTGGTATAATTTTTTTTTTCTTTTGCCTTCTTCTTCATTGCAGATTCACAAAATGATTTTTAGGAAAAAACAATGTTAATGAATAAGCACCTAAGTACACTATATTTATTTATATTTTAACAAATTTAACTGAAGTACACTAAACCAACAAAAGTATAAATTTAATCACAACAAAAACTTACAATTTTCTTTGCTGCTTCTTCTTGAATTCCCTGAACTGGTCCTTTTAATGAACTGAAAAAAAAAACCATATTCCATCAATATTATCATAAACCAGCAACGTATAATGACCAAAATTCAAAACTGGAAAACCTAAGAATTTCAATAGAATTATCAATTTGATCAATGACATCTTCAAAATATTTCTTCGTATAACCCATGTCATTATGTAGAATACCATGCTATAAAAAAGAATATGTGTATATATAAGATATTGATATCATTGTTGGAATAATTCAGCATTATGGGGCCACATATTTTAATATTTGAATGTATGGGCTATCTTGGGATTAAGTTTAATTATGTGATCTATTTGGAATAAATACAACAAGACTTAAGGGGTATATTCGTCATGTAAATTTATAATGTGTGGATACCAGAGTGACAATTTTAGTTTGTTGAATGGCCGAACTGAAAAAATGTTACACACTATATATATGGGGTTATAGTCCCCAAATTACACAAGTCTTATCATATTCTCTCCACCCTCTTCTAAAGAGAATTTTTCAGATCTAAGCTTGTGTCAATTTGGAAGATCTAAAACCTAGTTGATCTTCTTTTTGCAAACATCAATGGATTCAGGTACGACTTCTGCTGAACTATTTAATTTCATATATTTGTTTCTCGATAGAATCAATATGGGTTGTATGTATTCAGATCTAGAATTTATTTATTTATTTATTACAACAAGTGGTATCAGAGCCACCCATCATTGATTTTATTGAGAAATTCTTTGGTTTTAAGAACATATGAAATTAGGGTTCTTGGATTTACAATTTTCGGTTGATTCATCTGATCCACTTATTTCGTTTTGATTTGTGAATGCTTCAATTATGGTGATTCAAAACATGTTAATAAACTGTATATACATGGATCCATAGATTTAATGGAATATTGGATTCTGTTGATTTGACCAAAAGTTTCCTGAAATGATAGCAATTTGGATTTAATTGAACCGTATCATTGGATTTATGATCTAAGAATTCATCTACATCTTTTATAATAATTGTACCACGACATGTTTGTGGTTTTGTTTTATCCTTTTATAATAATTGTACACTATGAATCAGCACATTAATTGATGCTGTCAGATTTGACATATTTTTTTTTGTAATTTATTGTTACTACTTAATATGTTTCACCTTCTATTTTGAATAGTAGCAGTTAAATAAAGTACGCAATAATCTGATACTAATTATTATTGCAAGTATTATTCATTTATGTATTATTACAGTTTCCTTGATGTCAAATTTGACATTGATATTTATGGCAAATTTATAAATGAAGGAGTTAAAATAAATTCATATACTATTTGGCGTCTTTTGCAAATTGATTGTGAATATCCTACATTACAAGTGAACTAATTGAAATAATATGTCACCAAAGTGACCTCTTTTATTTTAGTTGCTCATGAAAAATATTAGATATTTGTGTGCATTTATTTATGCGAATATTAGTCGGCCCAAAGGAAGGTTAATATCTGGCCAAATTAGATACACATGTGTGTTGATAAATATATAACAATTATAAAGTTTTACAAGAAAATAATTAATCGGCCCAAAGGAAGATTATTATTTGACTTGAATTTGTTGTTAATATTTGATGATTACAACAAGAATACCACTTACAGTTAATATTACTGTCCAATGATTTGATATTAATGTTGTGCTAGGTATCTTGAGCAAAGACTTACCAATTATTTTAAATTTACTACAGTTGTTTTATAATGTAAGCATATTTGATTAATTTAAAATTACAGCTAATTTGACTACAGTATCTGCCAATCTGAACAACATTCCTATTCTGACTGGAACAAACTTTAAGGATTGGAAAGAGAACATATTGCTTGTTCTTGGCTGCATGGATCTTGACCTTGCACTTAGGATAGATGAACCCGCCCCTCTTACGGATGAAAGTTCTTCTGATATTATAAAGAACTTTGAGAGGTGGGATCGTTCAAACCGCATGAGTCTAATGATCATAAAGCGTGGCATTCCGGAGGCATTTAGGGGTGCGGTATCTAAAAAGATAACCAATGCTAAAGATTTCCTTATTGAGATTGAAAAACGTTTTGCTAAAAATGATAAGGCGGAAACAAGCATGCTTTTGCAACGCTTGATTTCCATGAAGTATCAAAGCAAAGGAAACATAAGGGAGTACATTATGGAAATGTCTAACACTGCTTCAAAACTTAAGGCACTTAAGCTTGAGCTTTCAGATGATTTGCTCGTGCATTTGGTATTAATCTCTCTTCCTTCACAATACAACCAGTTCAAGATCAGTTATAACTGTCAAAAGGAGAAATGGACTCTTAATGAGCTCATTTCGTATTGTGTACAAGAAGATGAGAGATTGAAGCATGATAAGGCTGAAAGTGCTCATTTAGCATACACCTCTAAGGGAAAAGACAAAAAGAGAAAGAAGGATAAAGAAACTGCTAAGGGTCTGACTGAAAAGAAACAACAAAAGGAGACTGATGGTTGTTACTTTTGCAAAAAGGCTGGACATTTGAAGAAAGATTATGCCAAATACCACGCATGGCGTGTTAAGAAAGGGTTGCCTGAGCTACCGAAATCCAACTGATGCTGAAAGATACATCTATGTGGGTGATGGAAAATCGGTAGAAGTGGAGGCTATTGGGCATTTTAAGTTGTTATTAAGAACTCAGTTTTATTTGGATTTATTTGATACTTTTGTTATACCGTCATTTAGACGGAATTTGGTTTCTGTTTCTAAGTTGGACAAATTTGGTTATTCTTGTTCATTTGGGAATGGTACTTTTAGTTTATCAATGAATTCAACTCTTATTGGAACTGGTTCTCTTAATGTTTATGATAACTTATATATGCTTGATGTTAATACCTCTTATAATGAAGCCTTGCATGTAGAGTCACGTAGTACTAAAAGAAAAGCTAATAAGGAAACTTCAGCCACATTGTGGCACAAGCGCTTAGGTCATATATCTAAAAATAGAATTCAAAGGCTTGTGTCAGATGGCATTTTGGAATCCATTGATTTTCAGACCTTGATGTCTGTGTAGAGTGTATCAAGGGAAAACAGACCAAACATAAGAAAATAGGTGCCAATAGAGCAACTGACGTCTTTGAATTAATACATACAGACATTTGTGGGCCATTCCCTGAGGCATCATGGAATGGTCAACAATATTTTATAACATTCATAGAGGACTACTCAAGATATGGCTACCTATATCTTATTCATGATAAATCAGAATCCTTAGACATGTTCAAGAAATTTAAGGTAGAAGTTGAGAACCAACTTAACAAAAGGATTAAAACTGTCAGATCTGACCGTGGCGGTGAATATTATGGTAAATCTGACGGATCAAGTGAACAATGTCTAGGTCCATTTGCCAAATTCCTAGAGGAATGTGGAATAGTCCCACAATACACTATGCCAGGTTCACCTAGCATGAATGGTATTGCTGAGAGACGAAACCGAACTCTTAAAGACATGGTAAGGAGTATGATCAGTCCTTCTACCTTATCAAAATCACTCTGGGGAGAGGCATTAAAGACAGTAGTTTATATCCTTAATAGAATACCCACTAAAGCAGCTACTAAAACACCTTATGAGCTCTGGACAGGCAAACAACCTACTCTAAAACATTTTCACATTTGGGGATGTCCAGCTGGGGCAAGGCCATATAGGCCAAATGAAAGAAAATTGGACTCCATAACAGTGAGTAGCTACTTTATTGGTTATTCTGAGCGATCTAGGGGCTGTAATTTTTATGATCCCATACTGAGGAAAATATTTGAGATAGGAGATGCAACATTTTTTGAGGATGTTGAGTTGAGAGGGAGAAATGAAGTAAGGAACATTGTTTTTGAGGAGGAATCATCGTCTATGATTCCTACTACAGTTACTTCTTCGGACAATGTGCAGATTATTGTTCCTGTCATTGATCAAGAAGTGAATCCAGAACCCCAACAAAACAATGTTGAAGAAAATCCTCTTCAAGTTGAAGTTAATGTTCCACAAGAACAAATTCAACAACCTCAAAATGAATTGCCATTAAGAAGGTCCACTAGGGAAAGAAGAAATGCTATTCCGGATGATTATGTTGTATTTCTTCAAGAGTTAGAGGATAATAATGGATTGATGGAAGATGATCCTATCAACTTTCACCAAGCCATGTAAGATATTAATTCTCAAAAGTGGATTGAAGCTATGAATGAAGAGTATAAATCAATGCAAGACAGTAAAGTTTGGGATCTTGTCCCTTTACCTGAAGGTAAGAAGCCCATTGGTTGTAAATGAATATTTAAAACCAAGAGGGATGAAAAAGGTAAAGTGGAAAGATATAAGGCTCGTCTTGTAGCAAAAGGTTTTACTCAAAAGGAAGGCATTGATTTCAAAGAGACTTTCTCTCCGGTTTCATCGAAAGACTCTTTTAGAATAATTTTGTCACTTGTTGCACATTTTGACCTTGAGTTGCATCAAATGGATGTTAAGACTGCATTTCTCAATGGAGACATCGAGGAAACAATTTATATGGTGCAACCGGAAAAATTTGTGGTCGAAGATCCAAAGAATATGGTTTGCAAACTAAAGAAATCCATTTATGGACTCAAACAAGCTTCTCGTCAATGGTACCGCAAATTTCATAATGTAATTACCTCTTTTGGTTTTGAGGCAAACATCATTGATAACTGTGTGTATCACAAGTTTAATGGGAGTAAATTTATATTTCTAATTTTATATGTTGATGATATATTGCTTGCCAGCAATGATTTAAATATGTTGCATGAAACTAAGAGGTTTCTTTCAAATAATTTTGAAATGAAAGATCTTGGTGATGCCTCTTTTGTATTAGGGATCCAAATACATCGTGATCGTTCACGAGGCATTCTTGGATTGTCACAAAAGAACTATATAGAAAAGGTGCTTAAGAGATTTGGCATGCAAGATTGTAAACCAGGTGATACCCCTGTCGCTAAAGGAGATAAGTTTTGTCTCAAACAATGCCCTAATAACATCCTTGAAGTTAATGAAATACAGAAGATCCCTTATGCATCTGCTATAGGGAGTCTAATGTATGCTCAAGTATGTACGCGTTTGGATATTGCGTACATTGTAGGAGTGTTGGGCAAGTATCTTAGTAACCCTGGAATGGATCATTGGAAAGCAACAAAAAGGGTTATGAGGTATCTTCAAAGAACAAAGGACTATATGCTTACATATATAAGATCAGATCAGTTGGAGATCATTGGGTATTCTGATTCTGACTTTGCTGGATGTCCGGATAGCAGAAAATCCACTTCAGGATGCATATTTATGTTGAGTGGAGGGGCTATATCATGGAAGAGCATTAAGCAAACGCTTATAGCTTCTTCCACTATGGAAGCAGAGTTTGTGGCTTGCTATGAGGCATCTAATCATGGAAAATGGCTGCGAAATTTTATCACTGGGCTGCGCATTATAGATAATATTGAAAGACCACTAAAGTTGTTTTGTGACAATAGATCAACAGTATTATATTCTAATAACAATAGAAGCTCAAGTAAGTCAAATTACATTGACATCAAGTTTCTAGTTGTGAATGAAAGAGTGCAAAATAGGTTAATATCCATAGAGCATATTGGGACAAATTCCATGTTAGCGGATCCACTTACAAAAGCATTACCACCCAAGGTCTTTCATAAGCATGTTGCTAAAATGGGTGTATCTTTTATGTAAGAATATTTTGGTTTAGGGGGAGTTTGTACTAAGTCATTTCTCTTGTGACATTGCTCTATATTTTGATTGTGGATATGCTTCAGTTTTTCTGATCAGAAATAAAGTTTTATTTTTATTTTTTATATGTTTAGATTTTGATCTCATTAAAGTAAAGTAGGACCAGTTGGAAATAGACATGTAAAGATCACATTTCATGTAATTTCCATGCTATACATACATGATTGATCTATGTCATTTGATTATATTGATATACGTGACCATTGATGGGTTTAGTTACACTAACGTTAATGAAAACCGCTTTGATCCTATGTTAACACAATCAATGGACGAGATTGTTTTGGATATACCATATTGTCAAGATAGCTATTTGAGAGCTCATAAAGTTAAATACATTTTATAAGGTTACATATGTGGTCCAAGGGGAGATTGTTGGAATAATTTAGCATTATGGGGCCACATATTTTAATATTTGAATGTATGGGCTATCTTGGGATTAAGTTTAATTATGTGATCTATTTGGAATAAATACAACAAGACTTAAGGGGTATATTCATCATGTAAATTTATAATAGGCGGATACCAGAGTGACAATTTTAGTTTGTTGAAGGGCCGAACTGAAAAAATGTCACACACTATATATATGGGGTTATGGTCCCCAAATTACACAAGTCTTATCATATTTTCTCCACCCTCTTCTACAGAGAATTTTTCAGATCTAAGCTTGTTTCAATTTGGAAGATCTAAAACCTAGTTGATCTTCTTTTTGCAAACATCAATGGATTCAGGTACGACTTCTGCTGAACTATTTAATTTTATATATTTGTTTCTCGATAGAATCAATGGGTTGTATGAATTCAAATCTAGAATTTATTTATTTATTTATTACAACAATTATTACTTATAATAAAGAAACAAAATAAATTAAAAAAATAAACATACCATGACATAAGTTGAATAAAATATGTCCGTTGTATAAATAAGATAAATGTCTTCCATACCAATCAATAATCTAACAAAAAATAAAAATAAAAATATATACTCAAATATACTAGAAAAATAAAATTTAAAAAAAACTCACAGTAGAATCTATATATTCATTGCCATCAAGCAATTCTATCACTAATTTTCCAGTAATCAAAATATCAAAGTCATCACTGTGCCAAACAGTTTTCCTACAAATAACATATAGATTTATATAAATAATTTTATAATTAAAATGTATCTAATACTGTATTTTTTAGATCAATAAAAGTGAAATTACGTGTAACAATTCAGGTACAAATAAGTTTGAACAACGTTTTTCATAGCTTCAGGCAAACGTTGAACTAAAACATTCTTTACAAATGACTCAATGGACTTTTTATCTCTCTGTGATAACTTTTCAACAATACTTTGGTAAAAATTTTCAATAATTTCAAGAACTTTGTCCTCAACCACTTTCTCCCGTTTTGCAATTCTCTTCTTGTAACATCCCGGAATTTTGTTAAATTAAATTTAGTAAATTATTTGAACTTTTAAATTTAAATTGTGAAATTTTAAGAAAAATAAAATATTGTTAAGATTGATATTACAAAGTAATAAGGAATTAAATAAATAATTGATAGTTAAGTTTAAATAAATAATAATAATAATAATAATAATAATAATAATAATAATAATAATAATTAAAGAAAACAACACTTATCAACAAGAAATTGTTTACAACAATAAAATAAATATGAACAAATTTAATGTTTTTAGTTAAAACCTTTAATGGAACTAAAACAAATATTGTAATAAAAGCACATAGTTATTAAATGTTACCAAAGTATGAAGATTTGTACAAGGAGATAAGTATAGACAAGATGAAATAAGACAAAGCAATAAATGCAAGCCTCCACAAAATCTATCAGCCGACATTAAATAGTAAAAAAATAAAAATAAATAAAACGTACTTATAAAAATCTAATTAAACAAGAACATGCTGTAACATAAAAAGGGAACATGAACATTTCATTTAATGCTCTCATTAAATGCCATTTACTCTTCATTATGTAAAAGATCCCATCAGTAAATTAAAAGTATGGGTTGAGCAAAAGAAATACTGTATAAAGCAACTATACAAAATTAATGTTTCAGTACTTCACCAAAAAAAAACTGCCCATCTCTTTATATACATCCACAAACCTCACTTTCATTCGTTCAACAAATATTAGCAAAGAACAGAAAAAAAGGGAAAGAAGATCATCACTTATATTCAAGTTGAAGGCAAATTGCCGAAAATCAAAACTGCAGGCTTTAAATATAAAAGCTCTTTGTTTCAAACTTAAAGCAACTCTGTTTATTTCTAGAATCAAGTGAGTAAACCTATTTTTCTTTTAAATTTAAGTATCTGGTTTATCAAATTTTGAGCTTACTGCATATTGAAAATCAAAATTTGTTATGTATGTATGTTGAGTTACAGGAAATCTTTGAATGACTGTCTTCTGAAACTCTGGTTACAGATTAAAGTAAATAAATAAAAAAAATTAATACATCTTCATATGGAACCTTTAAAACTTGAGATTTTTAACAAAAGCAGTTGTTTAAACTTAAACCATAGTCTAGAAAAAAAAATTCTTGCTTGAAAGTGAAAGAACTGGACCTGTAAACTAAAATTTGCAGTGGAAATAAATCATATGAATTATTTCGAGTATTTTAATTTATTGGTTTGATTACATAACTTGGATAAACAGCTAAAAGTAGGATTTTTGAAATTAACATAATGATTTTTAATGAAGTGTTCCAAGTACAGTTAATAATCAAACAAAATTTGCATTTTTATCAATCCCTGATAACCGAATCATTTATAAATTTTGTAATTCGTATTAAAGCATGCTTGAACATCTAGGATGCTGGGAAAAATGTTAAAAGAATTTTCTATTGTGCGAATTTGGGGAATGAAGTCGAATTAGGGTTTTGGGTTCAGAATTTTTGGTGTTCTGTAAATTGGGTTTTCGTTGCCGTCGCTCGATCAGGTGGCACGTGGATTTGGGTGAAGGTAGAGGGGGACATGTTCAAGGTACGGCCGGAGTGTCATCGCCTCCGGTGGTCGGTATGAGGGTGGCGAGGCGCTTTTTCCAAGGGGGTTCGTTCCAGTTTTTCGAGCGACAGTCAAAATTTTCGATTTCCTTTTTTTTTTTTGAATACCGGGTTTTGATTTCTAATGTAGGGATGAATCGCGACTTGTTGGTGGTCGCGATGGTCATCGGAGTCGCGACGAACCACCGTGCATGTGCACGGTGGCGCGGGTGTGCAGCGACTTCGTGGGTTGTTTTCAACTCGAAGGATTCTCGAGCGTATGGGTCAAGTGACTCGCGTAGAACGCGAGTTCGAGTGAGATTTAGCTCTGTAGTTCTACAGTTTTAAAGTATTTGAGTTTAAAGTTTAAGAACGTAGATGAAGAAAGAAGGGTACAAGAGAGACTCGGGAAAAGTTTGGAAATACACGGGGTTCGACCCGAGTTTGCCTGGGTTTGCTCGGGTTTACTTTGAATATGGGTTTGGACCAAAAATAAAAATTTAACCTTTACTGTTAACAGACTTTAGGGCCATGAATTTTGACTATATTGAATTAAATGCTTATTACTAATCTTAATAAACTAAGTGGATACTTAATAATCTAATAAATATTTTAAATAATTAAATTTAAAATAAGAATTTAAGTTAATTAACATTAAACTTTTTATAACTGTAATAAATTGATTTCCAAAGTATAGAGAAGATTTTCAAATGGTAATAAAGGTAAATAATGTTTATTAATTAATGATTTTGAAAGAAATTAAGAATGATATACAAATTTGTAATTAAAATTGATTTATAAACAATTAAGTGTTCAATTTAATTTGTAAATTAAGAATTTGTTATTCAGATAATTTAAACAAATCAAATTTAGCGGTTAATTTAAAATAACTAATTTTGAAACAATAAATCGAGTAATCAAAATTTAATTTATTTATCCAAATTCTTATCATTGATTTAAAATAATTTTGTGGTAAATTTATTTAAACCACATTTGAAAATAAATTAACTATGACTGTGCACGATGTTGATATTTCTATTCTGTTTGTGATACTGTGTGTTGTAGATTGCCATGTGCTGCACTGTAGTTGTGATTTGTTCTGTATTGATGTGAAAACCCTGTTGCCCATAAAACGGCATTTAAACTTCGATGCGACAAGGAATCAGATTTCAGTTTTTTATCCGAAACCCACACCGAACCTGTGAGTTTTTGTGAATGACATCCACATGTTTTAAAATTTGACAGTCCCTATTCGAAATAGCCGGGAAAGGACCTTTGTGTCGTATAACCCATTCCGAATATGTGATATGTAACGACCCGTATTTTACGTGTCGATAGATCGTAGAATTTACAGGTCGTTAGTGTTGATTATGTTGTCTCTAGCCTGAGTCGTATAGGAAGTTAACTCGTGTGTTAAGTGTTGAGTCGTTAACGAGTTAACTAGTGGACCGAGTTGGGAATCTGACCGACTCAATGATGACCGACTCATAGAGGTAGCGACCTATAGGTTTGGCCGAGTTAGTGAGTTGCCGAGTTAACAGGTTAAGGGTTAGACCGACTCATAGGAGTTAACGAGTTAGTGGGGTTCTTAAGTCGTAAACGACTTATGGGTAGTTTAGGTCGTGTGGCCGAGTTAAGGTGGTGACTGACCTATAGTTAAGTCGTAGACGACTTAAGAAGGGTGCACGAGTTGAGGGTTAGCAGCCTGGTGGTGTTAAGTGATAGGTCGTGCACGAGTTACGACTTAAGTATAGTAGACGACTTATAGAATGTGACCGACCTAAGAGTTAGTGGCTAAGAGGTTCTAACGACCTAAGGAACTGGACGAGTTAGTAGCTAGGTCGGCCTGTGTTTTAGGACGTGTATGCTATGAGTCGTACACGAGTTAAGTCGTTAGGTCGTTAGTACGACTTAAGGAGATAGGATGAGTCGTAGGGTCTGATGAGTCATAAGTCGTAGGCCATGTCGCTGAGTCGTATGGTCCCGTATAGTTAGGTCGTTGAGGCGGCTATGTCCCTATGCCGCATGTAGTTAAGTCGTAAGTCGTTGATTGTGGGATCTGTTAAGTCGTTAGGTAGTTGACTCGGAGGCTTTTGTGCTGATAGGTCGCAGGGTTTGATGAGTCGTTGACGACTCATGGGATAAGTCGTGACCGACTTAAGGGGCGACGACTCATGGGGTTTCCAGCCTATAAATAGAGGGGTTTGGCTCACTTTTTGACACCGGATTTTGAAGCGACGAAGTGCTGCCATTTTGAGAGCTCGACTACAACATTTCTTCATCTCCTTTTCTCCATTCCAATCTAGTTCTAACATCCATCCAAGATCGAAGATCCAAGAGCCAAAGTTGAAGATCTTCATCCAACGAAGCTAGATTTCATCGTTTCAAGCGAGATTTCGACGAATCAAGCTTGAATCCTTGCTGTCCAGATCTGAAGTGATTAGTTTTTGAAGTGTTTGGGTGATTCGGTGAGTGGTGGTTATCTCTCACGCGGACCCAAAGGAGTATATTGGATTGGTGGTTTGTTGAAGTGTTGTAGATAGTGATTTTATGCATATTTCTTTAGATCCTAGTGTAGATCCATTACTTATGAAGATGTTTACTGTTGCAAGTTCATTCATCAAGTTGTAGGGACAAAACCCGTGATTTATATTTGTTAGATCTATGTTAAAAACCCATGATTCATGTATGATAGATCTATTCTCATTTATTTACGAAATTGCCATTTTAGTTATAAATGCCTATTTAGATCTTGATTGACTACTTATTTGTTTGGATTAATGTTTGCCTTGTTTGATTGTTGTGAATGAGTTATCTAGTTGATAGATTTGGACAAGTATGGTCAAAGACGATTCAAAAGCTACGGAAGAGGCTCTTGAATAGTGAAAGTTGCTTAAGGCATATGTAGTGGATGTTGAAGCTCATATGTATGGATTAGATGATATTGAGATAGAATTTTGCCATGAGGCGATGAGGCAAACCATGATGTTAAGATGAGCCTTTGCCATGATGAAGATGAGGCGAGGCATGAGGTGATGTAACCTTGGTATAATCAAGAAGGATTGCTCCAAGCATGTTGATAACTTGAAGGGTAGTTCAAGTTGATTGATAATGGATGGCTCAAGAGGTAGTTTGGGCTAGGATGAGAATAGTCGTCAAGGAGGATGACCAGAAGGCTTGGATTTCATCGTTGTTGAATGTTCTAGCAGGCTCAAAGCAAGAGTATAAGGGTTGCCCTAAAGACTACAGGTAGGTGGTCTGGACACCCTAAAGACTACAGATAGGTGGTCGAGTACTCTGGGTAGTTGCGAAAATTCCTAGGCACGGGTCATGATGACGTGCGGAGTTATGTCTAGAATCGGGGTTACCATTATCCCTTGATAGATGGCTCAGGAAGGAGTCGGTCATTCAATTAACGGTGATTTCGAAGCAAGGTTAACAGTGATAGTCAGAGTCATGGATGTTTGATTGTACCATCATTCGGCCTCAAGAGCGGTGTTTTCTGGGTGCTTATCTGATCTTGGTTTAGGCCTTGGGGGTTTGTATTTGGAAAACATCGACCTTGACTCGAGTGGTTATTGCTTTACCTTAATTGTCTGCTATGTTATGCTTGCTTCTCCTTAATGTGAGTCTGGGGGCTATCACTGTAGAAATAGGTGGAGTAGGATGGTTTGGTTCCTATTCCTTTTATCCCATATGCTCTTTTGGTATGTTTGATAGTTGATTTACTGCTCACTAAGACTTTGTCTGACTCAAGGTTTTATGTCTCCTCTTATTACCTTGGGCTGTTCATCCATGTTGGGATGGGCAGACTAGGTAGCAGGTGACAGGTGCTGTTCTTGGAGATCTACGTTGATGATGACGAAGACGAGCAGGAGGCTTTTGCATATTATTTCTTATTATATGTACTGGGTGTTCCGCTGCTGTATCTGTTTGAGTGTTTTGTAGTGAGGCTTTGATGTATGGATGATTCATATGTTTGTATAAAACTATTATGATGCTTATATGATGATGTCCTGTTCTATGGAGTTTCACTATATTGTATTTCTCTATTGTATTTTATCCATGCGCTGTGAGTTGTACGATAGATTCTGCGATGTTTATTCTACCTTGACGGTCACCCATGGATGCCTGGCACGCCCTTCAGCGCACCATTCTCTTGCTTCCGTGCGGTAGTCATGGGCGGTCGTCACATTTGGTATCAGAGCTTTGGTTAATCGATTTTAGCCAACGCTCGTTGACGTAACTGCGTATGAGAGACGTAATTGTATTTTGATGAATGATTACTATATATAATATAGTAGTTTAGAAGGATTTGAACTCCTTATGCAGTTGTTTCTCAAGGTGTTCTAAGTCATTCCTTTTTGTAGATATTAAGGATGAGTCGAAGAGGGAGACCAGCTGCTAGGGAAGGCCGTGAGGCTAGGGAAGCTGTTGATTATGCTCCTATGTTTGAGGCCATGATGACTTCGATCATGAGAAGGATACCAGCCTCGGGGCCATCAGTAGATGTTGGAGTTCAAGTTCAAGCTCCAAAACCAGTGGATTTTGCTAAGTTGTGTAAAGACTATACTTCTCTTGGAGGAAAGGTTTTCTTGGGGACGGAATTGACCATTGAGGTGCAAAGATGGATTGATGCTTGTAGAAGGATCTTTGGTGACTTGGGAGTTGAGGATGCAACTAAGAGGAAGCTTGCATCAAGGCAACTTCAAGGGAGAGCTTCGGATTGGTGGAATTCTATCACCATTGATACTCCGGAGGAGGAGATTACTTAGGAGCAATTCCAAGCTAGATTTGAAGCTAAGTTCATCTCTACGGCTCAGAAATCTGTTTTGTTTAAAAAGTTTGTGGAACTCAAGCAAGGTGGAAGATCAGTTCTTGAGTATTTTTCTGAGTTTGAAGCTTTGTCCAAGTATGCCAGATCGTATATTGATTCTCCCTATCAGAAGAATGAGAAGTTTGTTACCGGTTTGGATGCTTATCTTGGAAGACAGTTGGTGGATCATCTGGACGATCCGTTTGAGAAGCTTGTGGAGAAAGCTCTCAGGCATGAGAGTTTGTTTCCTAGGGAGAGTTCTGTTGTTGCTGTAACCAAGGAAGGGTTTAAGCCACAGAAGGGTGGAAACAAGAAGAGGAAGCAGCAGCAACAGAGGGGTAAGGATGGCCAGAAGAAGCCGAAGGGCGAAGTGACCTGCTACAACTGCCAGCAGAAGGGCCATCTCTTCAAAGATTGTAAGAATCCCAAGGTGCCAGGAAAGTGTTACAACTGTGATAAGCTGGGACATATCAAGAAGAATTGTCCAAAGCCGAGGAAGGATAGGCAGATTGTGCAAGCTTATGCTTTGGGAGCTGTGCCGTCATCTTCAAAAGCTCCTACTGCTGAAGAGAAAGGGAAGAGTGTGGTGGTTCAAGGTACTCTTTCTATTTGTGGTATTCCAGTTAGAGTGTTGTTTGATACTGGAGCGTCGCATTCTTTTGTTTGTGAAGATCTTGTAGGTCGGTTAGGTTTGAAACCGGATATTGTTGATAGACCATTGGTTGTGACAAATCCAGTCGGGGGTTCGTCTTGTTTGTGTATGTTATGCCGTGGTCTAGTTGTGTCGAGTCATGATTGCTCTTTTGCTTGTGATTGCTTTGTTCTGAACTTTGCGGGGTTCGGGATTATTTTGGGTATGGACTGGCTTAGAAAGTATGCGGCAAGGATTGATTGTGAGAGGCTGGAGGTGACAGTCGGGAATGTGGAAGGGCGAAAGGTTGTGATACGATGTAAGCATGAAGAAGGCGTCTTCATGAGCTTCATGTATTCGCTGGTTGTTCCACGGGATGGACTGTCATCGGTGCCTATTGTGAATGGATTTGAGGATGTCTTTGATGAAGTCAAAGGGTTGCCGCCGCATAGGGAGATCGAGTTTCGTATCGATTTAGTTGAGGGAGCCAGACCTGTGGTAATGCCTCTTAGGCGGATGGCGCCTAGGGAGCAGCAAGAGTTGAAGGTGCAAGTTGATGACCTTTTGCAGAAAGGATTCGTTCGGCGTAGTGTGTCCGAATGGGGTGCACCAGTTGTGTTCGCAACCAAAGCGGATGGATCGTTAAGGTTGTGTGTGGATTATCGTGAGCTGAATAAGGTGACTAAGAAGAACAAGTATCCATTGCTGAGAATAGATGACTTGTTTGATCAGCTTCACGAGGCTAAGGTGTTTTCTCAGATGGATTTGGCAACGGGATTTCACCAGTTGAGAGTGGCTAAGGATAGTGTGCCGAAGACTGCTTTTAGGACACCATCCGGATTTTATGAGTGGCTGGTAATGCCGTTTGGATTGACCAACGCACCAGCATATTTTATGGATCTTATGAATAGAGTGTTCAGAGATCAGTTGAATAAGTTCGTGCTTGTGTTCGTGGATGATATTCTGATTTATTCTAGAACTGAAGAAGAGCACAAGACGCACTTGAGTATTGTTTTGGAAATCTTGCGGAAACATCAGTTGAAGGCTAAGTTTTCGAAGTGTCATTTCTGGAAGTGTGAAGTGAGGTTCTTAGGCCATGTTATCTCTGGAAATGGAATCGCGGTTGATCCCGCTAAAGTGGCAGCAATCCAGGATTGGGTTAGACCTAAGAATGCATCCGAAGTGAGAAGCTTTTTGGGATTAGCAGGATATTATCGTCGGTTTATCAAAGACTTTTCCAAGATAGCTGCACCGTTAACAGGATTGACGAAAAAGAACCAAGGGTTCAGATGGGATGATAAGTGTGAGCAAGCCTTCGTAATCCTAAAAGAGCGACTAATAAGTGCTCCTGTTTTGACTATTCCAAGTGGGAATGATGAGATGGTGATTTACACCGATGCATGTGGTACTGGACTTGGAGCAGTGCTGATGCAGAAGGATAAAGTTGTTGCGTATGCTAGTCGACAACTGAAGCCGCATGAAAGGAATTACCCGACTCATGATTTGGAGTTAGCGGCAATTGTTTTTGCTTTGAAGATGTGGAGACATTATCTATTGGGAGTTATATTCGAGTTGTTTACAGATCATAAGTCGTTGAAATATCTGTTTTCTCAAAAGGATTTGAATCTTCGACAGCAACGGTGGCTAGAGTTCTTGGCATCGTATGATTTTGGTATAGCCTATACTCCGGGAAAAGGTAACGCAGTGGCAGATGCGTTGAGTCGAAGACATGCAGGATTGGGAGCCATGTTTTCGGAATGGAAGAGTCTCGAGTATTTAGCTGAATTTGACTTCAGGCCTAGATGTGAATTGGAACCTGAGATGTTGGCGAACTTATCGATAAGGCCTACTCTGGTAGGGAGAATTGGCGAGAGCCAAAAGCGAGACGATAAGCTTGTTAAGATTATCCGAGATTTGGAATCTGGATTGAATCCAGAAAAGGATAAAGGATTTGAATTCGATCGAGAGGGTTGGCTTCGAAAGCAAGGACGACTAGTTGTTCCCGATGTAGATGGATTGAGAGATGAAGTTCTTAGGGAAAGTCATCACTCGAAGTTGACAATTCATTCAGGTGGAAATAAGATGTATCGGGATATGAAGAGAACCTATTGCTGGGAAGGTATGAAGAAGGATGTTGGAAATTTTATTTCCAAGTGTATGAATTGCCAGTTGGTTAAGGCAGAGCAGAAGAAGCCAAGTGGATTGCTTCATCCATTAGAAGTTCCTATGTGGAAGTGGGAACAGATATCGATGGATTTTATCGATGGTCTACCTAGAACCAGGACAGGGAATGAAGGGATTTGGGTCATCGTAGATCGTTTGACTAAGAGTGCAAGATTCATTCCTGTTCGATCAACTAGGACTGCATCGAAGTTGGCTGAGTTGTATGTTAAGTGGATAGTTCGATTCCATGGTATTCCGAAGAGTATAGTGAGCGATCGAGACCCATTGTTCACTAGTGGATTTTGGAAGAGCTTCCAGGAAGTTTTGGGAACCAAGTTGTGTTTGAGTACAACGTATCACCCTCAAACAGATGGTCAGACTGAGAGAGTCAACCGAGTTTTGGAAGATCTTCTCAGAGCTTGTGTTTTGGACTTCGAAGGATCATGGGAAGATCACCTTCATTTGGTGGAATTTGCATATAATAACAGTTGCCAGTCAAGTATTGGTATGGCACCATATGAAGCACTGTATGGAAGACCGTGTAACTCTCCGACATGTTGGTTGGAAACTGGAGAAAAACTGATACTTGGGCCAGAGATGATTCGACGGACTTCAGATTGTATAGGGATCATTCGGCAATGAATGAAGGCAGCCCAAGATCGTCAGAAAAGTTATGCCAATAATCGTCGTAGGGATTTGGAATTCGACATAGGTGATATGGTTTTTGTGAAGATTTCTCCTCTGAAGAATGTTATTCGATTTGGAAAGAAAGGAAAGTTAACTCCGAGATTTGTTGGACCATTCCCAATTATCGAGCGAATTGGAAAGCTCGCCTATAGGTTGGAGTTACCGGAAAAGATGGCGGGTGTGCACAATGTTTTTCATGTATCTTATCTACGGAAGTATGTGCACGACCCAACTACGGTGGTTTCTGCTGATAGCTGTGAAGACTTGGAGGTTGATCAAGTTGTTTCGAGACCTCGTAAGCCGCTTCGTGTTGTGGAAACTGACACGAAACAGCTTAGAAGGAAGACGGTTACGTTGCTCAAGATACAATGGAGTGATGATGTTAACGACTGTACGTGGGAGGAGGAAGAGAGGATGAAGGCAGCTCATCCTGAACTCTTCGAGGTATGGCCCTAAGGTGTCGTGACATCTCATGAATTTGTAGCTTGTTCTAATCTTAGAATTCTGCATGCTAGGCTAGTAATTGGATGCATGGTTTGTTGATTGCTATGGATGGTAGGCATGCAGAATAGTTTTGATTGCTCTTGTTTGTTTGGAATTTCGGGGGCGAAATTCCTAAGGGGGAGAGAATGTAACGACCCGTATTTTACGTGTCGATAGATCGTAGAATTTACAGGTCGTTAGTGTTGATTATGTTGTCTCTAGCCTGAGTCATATAGGAAGTCAACTCGTGTGTTAAGTGTTGAGTCGTTAACGAGTTAACTAGTGGACCGAGTTGGGAATCTGACCGACTCAATGATGACCGACTCATAGAGGTAGCGACCTATAGGTTTGGCCGAGTTAGTGAGTTGCCGAGTTAACAGGTTAAGGGTTAGACCGACTCATAGGAGTTAACGAGTTAGTGGGGTTCTTAAGTCGTAAACGACTTATGGGTAGTTTAGGTCGTGTGGCCGAGTTAAGGTGGTGACTGACCTATAGTTAAGTCGTAGACGACTTAAGAAGGGTGCACGAGTTGAGGGTTAGCAGCCTGGAGGTGTTAAGTGATAGGTCGTGCACGAGTTACGACTTAAGTATAGTAGACGACTTATAGAATGTGACCGACCTAAGAGTTAGTGGCTAAGAGCTTCTAACGACCTAAGGATCTGGACGAGTTAGTAGCTAGGTCGGCCTGTGTTTTAGGACGTGTATGCTATGAGTCGTACACGAGTTAAGTTGTTAGGTCGTTAGTACGACTTAAGGAGATAGGATGAGTCGTAGGGTCTGATGAGTCATAAGTCGTAGGCCATGTCGCTGAGTCGTATGGTCCTGTATAGTTAGGTCGTTGAGGCGGCTATGTCCCTATGCCGCATGTAGTTAAGTCGTAAGTCGTTGATTGTGGGATCTGTTAAGTCGTTAGGTAGTTGACTCGGAGGCTTTTGTGCTGATAGGTCGCAGGGTTTGATGAGTCGTTGACGACTCATGGGATAAGTCGTGACCGACTTAAGGGGCGACGACTCATGGGGTTTCCAGCCTATAAATAGAGGGGTTTGGCTCACTTTTTGACACCGGATTTTGAAGCGACGAAGTGCTGCCATTTTGAGAGCTCGACTACAACATTTCTTCATCTCCTTTTCTCCATTCCAATCTAGTTCTAACATCCATCCAAGATCGAAGATCCAAGAGCCAAAGTTGAAGATCTTCATCCAACGAAGCTAGATTTCATCGTTTCAAGCGAGATTTCGACGAATCAAGCTTGAATCCTTGCTGTCCAGATCTGAAGTGATTAGTTTTTGAAGTGTTTGGGTGATTCGGTGAGTGGTGGTTATTTCTCACGCGGACCCAAAGGAGTATATTGGATTGGTGGTTTGTTGAAGTGTTGTAGATAGTGATTTTATGCATATTTCTTTAGATCCTAGTGTAGATCCATTACTTATGAAGATGTTTACTGTTGCAAGTTCATTCATCAAGTTGTAGGGACAAAACCCATGATTTATATTTGTTAGATCTATGTTAAAAACCCATGATTCATGTATGATAGATCTATTCTCATTTATTTACGAAATTGCCATTTTAGTTATAAATGCCTATTTAGATCTTGATTGACTACTTATTTGTTTGGATTAATGTTTGCCTTGTTTGATTGTTGTGAATGAGTTATCTAGTTGATAGATTTGGACAAGTATGGTCAAAGACGATTCAAAAGCTACGGAAGAGGCTCTTGAATAGTGAAAGTTGCTTAAGGCATATGAAGTGGATGTTGAAGCTCATATGTATGGATTAGATGATATTGAGATAGAATTTTGCCATGAGGCGATGAGGCAAACCATGATGTTAAGATGAGCCTTTGCCATGATGAAGATGAGGCGAGGCATGAGGTGATGTAACCTTGGTATAATCAAGAAGGATTGCTCCAAGCATGTTGATAACTTGAAGGGTAGTTCAAGTTGATTGATAATGGATGGCTCAAGAGGTAGTTTGGGCTAGGATGAGAATAGTCGTCAAGGAGGATGACCAGAAGGCTTGGATTTCATCGTTGTTGAAGGTTCTAGCAGGCTCAAAGCAAGAGTATAAGGGTTGCCCTAAAGACTACAGGTAGGTGGTCTGGACACCCTAAAGACTACAGGTAGGTGGTCGAGTACTCTGGGTAGTTGCGAAAATTCCTAGGCACGGGTCATGATGACGTGCGGAGTTATGTCTAGAACCGGGGTTACCATTATCCCTTGATAGATGGCTCAGGAAGGAGTCGGTCATTCAATTAACGGTGATTTCGAAGCAAGGTTAACAGTGATAGTCAGAGTCATGGATGTTTGATTGTACCATCATTCGGCCTCAAGAGCGGTGTTTTCTGGGTGCTTATCTGATCTTGGTTTAGGCCTTGGGGGTTTGTATTTGGAAAACATCGACCTTGACTCGAGTGGTTATTGCTTTACCTTAATTGTCTGCTATGTTATGCTTGCTTCTCCTTAATGTGAGTCTGGGGGCTATCACTGTAGAAAGAGGTGGAGTAGGATGGTTTGGTTCCTATTCCTTTTATCCCATATGCTCTTTTGGTATGTTTGATAGTTGATTTACTGCTCACTAAGACTTTGTCTGACTCAAGGTTTTATGTCTCCTCTTATTACCTTGGGCTGTTCATCCATGTTGGGATGGGCAGACTAGGTAGCAGGTGACAGGTGCTGTTCTTGGAGATCTACGTTGATGATGACGAAGACGAGCAGGAGGCTTTTGCATATTATTTCTTATTATATGTACTGGGTGTTCCGCTGCTGTATCTGTTTGAGTGTTTTGTAGTGAGGCTTTGATGTATGGATGATTCATATGTTTGTATAAAACTATTATGATGCTTATATGATGATGTCCTGTTCTATGGAGTTTCACTATATTGTATTTCTCTATTGTATTTTATCCATGCGCTGTGAGTTGTACGATAGATTCTGCGATGTTTATTCTACCTTGACGGTCACCCATGGCTGCCTGGCACGCCCTTCAGCGCACCATTCCCTTGCTTCTGTGCGGGAGTCATGGGCGGTCGTCACATGATACGACGTTATGGATAGCATGTGAAGACCGGTGTTGAAGACCAGGTATTGCGAGAACGATAGGATAACCTATCGATTGTCTCTGCACTGAGTTGCTTCGGTATAGAGATTCCCTAAGTGATGGGAAGTTCGATCGGGATTGTGAATACCCGGATTGCAAGGACTTCTTTGGAAGTGCCTTCGGTTCTGTTCGAACCTAGAACAGACTTGTATGGATTGTATGTCTGACATTGCAAATTGAGATATAAAGCAGATTTCTTTCAAATACATTTCTGTTGGTGGCGGAGAATTTATTCTCTTAGCTTAACACCCTTCTCTGAGACGTACGAGCTCAGAGGTTATGTAGTTGAAAGTTATCAGCAATATATTCCTAATTTGGTAATGTGGCATGCTGAGTGCTGCTGATCATTTGTTGATCGAAGCATGACTTTGTGAAAAGCGTAGCTTTGTGGACGAGACTTTGTCGAACTTCATACCCCGGAATGGTCGAAACAGGAAAGATGCAGCAAGGTTATTGGGGGTAGTGCCCCTTAGGGTATGTGCATTCCTTTCTGGATAGAAGTGGTATCATGGTATGGAGCCCAGATACTTAACTTATGTTGATATCGCAGATATATATATATATATATATATATATATATTACTTTGTGATTTGTTGCCGGGGCCCCGGATAAAAGTTGGTTACAACCGGGGGATGGCATACTCGTGTCAGTAGTTACCCAGTTAGGGGTAACCCGGCCTTGTGTTAGCAGAGATCCGATTACGTTCTCGGGTCGTCCCTCCAGAGGCGCACCCATGTGGCCCAGGAAGTTTCTTAGCCTGACCATTGTTGGAAATCCAATTCTCAATACAAAACCCTTTACGGTTTTAGTTGTAAAACCTGCCATCTAATATGGTAGCTATAGTAGGCATAATATAATGGTACCTATGTTGGCTAAGATTAATATTCTATTTTCGAAATGCTTTCTTCACTATGCACTAGTAATAATATCAAAGAATTCTTTTTCTCATATCAAGCATATTTGACTATCATAAGAAGAAATCTCCTCCAATTCTGCATTTGCATTGTGTGTGTGGTGGGAGGTCTTATGGTAGTTCCATTTTTAAAAGCATACCAAAAATTCTTTTATAAATCTAGTTTCTTTAAAAGCAACTGTCTTTGTTTACTCATACCAGTCCCATGACTGATCCGAAGTTTATTGTTTTCTTTCCTAAATTATGGGTGCCCATTATTTCTACACGGGCAGCCTAGTAGCAGGTTTCCGTATTTTGGAGTAAGTTGTATTTTGGAGCTCTTATTCAAGGAGATATTCTAGGAGCTTTTGGGAATCACAGGTGTTTAGCTTTTGGGAGTTTGTTATCACTTCTTTCATCTGAAGACTTTTTTTTTATATGATCACTGTTGTATTACTATGATGTTTATTGGAGTTGTGGTGTATGTATTATATACTCTGATGTAGTATGGATATTATGTAGATGTTGTATCTGTGATGATATTTATAATATTCATTCTGTTCCGCTGTTTTATATTCATCTATTGTTGTTATAAGCTCCGACGATGCGAATTTGATGTCGTTTGTCGGACATCGAGTTCGGGTCGTCACACTTCTTCTCAATTTTCTCATTTATATCATCATATACATAATCAGGCTTAATTTTCCTTTTCCTATTTTCCAATTTTACCTTCTTAACATGAGATTCTCTTTTACTTATTTTGCTTTTCATATTCTTCTTCAATTCGTTTTTTTTTTCATTTTTACCATCATTTTGATCATCTCCAACATTAGAAACTACATTCTGAATTTCACAAGTAGAATCTGCATGAATACGAGGCAAACCAAGACTATAAGTTGGAGTTGTCATCATATTATATTTCATGATTTCCAATTGTTTTTTCAACAAACCTTTTTCATCAACAAGAATCTTGATACTATTTTCATATTCTTCTTGTAGTTTCTTCTTCTGTTCATTTTCTTTTTTAAGATCAATGATCTGTAACTCCAATTCCTTTTTAATTCTTCGATTTTTTCATTTTCTATTTTTTTCCTTTCATTTTCCATTTTCAACTTTTTAATTTCTTCATTAAGATTTTCTTTTACTTTTAAAACTTCCATATCAATTTTTTTTCCAGATCTTTGGAACTAGCAACATCTGTAGTCAATTCTTTATTTTGCTCAAAAATAGAATTTTTTTATATCAAATCTTCATTTATTTTCCTTAAATTTTCTAGTTCTCTTCCCAAAACATCTTTCTCCATCCCAAATATAACTCTCTCTCTTGTAAAATCTTCATTTTGAAAAACAATTTTCTACAAATAAAAAAAAAAACATATTAATATATATTATTTCAATTACTAAAAAAAATCTGAAATAGCATTATCTAAACCTTTTCAAGCTCATCATTCTTCTTGTTAATATTTAAGATCTCATTCGTTAGAAAATCTCTTTCTTTCAAAATTTCTTAATAGGAACAAGCGACCTACAAAAATTTAAATTAAACTATTAGACTAAAAATTATAAAATACAACTTAAACTAAAAATATTGCTACAAAAATTAAATGCATAAAAGTTAAATATAACAATCAAAAAATATTTGTAAGCGATTGTATAACCTAAATGCAGTAAAATAATTACACTAATAAGTGCAACTTTTAAGTGCATTTCAGTTATGCAGTTAAAATATTGTACCATTTCAATGAATTTTTAACTGCATTTCACTTATGCAGTTTAATATTGCATCATATAGATTGATATTTTAAATGCATATGTGATATAAACTAAATCTTTAAATGCATGAAATATATTCAATTTTCAAAATATGTGAACATAAATACAAAAACATAACTGCACAACCACATAACTATCATAACCGCATAACTATAACCACATGACCATAACTGCATAAACAAATAATAAACATAAATATATAACAACATTCACTATTACAAACCTGAACTGTGTAACCAAAATGAAATCAAATATGAACAACAAATCAGTTATAACAAACACAATTTCATATCAAAATAAAATAAAAATGAAATTTATAACCATAACTGCATAATCAAATGCAGTTATATAACTCCTATAATATGTTCAATTTTTAATTGCATTTCAGTTATGCAGTTAAATTTTTTACACTGCTTGATTGAAATTTTTAACCGCGAACAACTTATGCAGTTAAATTTAATTATTTGTATCTCTACTTAAACATCCAACAAATTATATCAAGACAACAAAATGCAAAATTGTCATTGGTTGAAATCTACTACACTTGTCAAATTTAATTATCTAATAATGTAATGAAATTCAACTTCTTCCTTCTCTTTTTCAGTTCCTTGAATGACTTGATTTTCTTCAGAAACACTATTTGTTTGCAAATTATCCAAACCTATATCTACATCTTCATTTGATAATCTTTCTCCTGAAGGTATAAGCTACAAAAATACCATAAAAACCATATTTTCTAAAATGCAGATATGCATATAAATAAAAAACATCAGCATATAAACAAAATACAAATTTAAATTCAAACGAACTTAAAAACATATACAAAGAACTATATATCTATTATTTAATACATATAAAAATAATTTTAATAAAACATTATATATAAAAAGAACATACTAAGAACTTCATTCATACCTTATCAATTTTCTCCACAATAATTTTAGCATAAAATGCACTATGAATATCAATCAAATTCCACTTTTCAGCCAATGGACAACCTTCGCAATAACTTGACTTAGGTTTAACTGCATCAAATTTGTTGCAAAACCAGTACTGAAGAAAAAAATACAAAAAAAAAATTAGAAACAACATTTACTAATGTAGAACAAAACTTTACAACAAAACAAAAAATTACTAATAAAGCAATTGAACAAGCTTGAATTTTCCTTGGATCATTCTTATATTTGTTCAACTTCTCAATGAGTTTCAAATGAATAGCTTATTGTTAAATCTTTCAAAGTCCATTATAAGACGAACAAGGTTATTATGAACACAATTTGTGCTATTGGCAAAGAAAAATGTGCCAAACATATACATAACTATAAGCCTAACAAAAAATCTAAAGCATCATTAACAGTAGTCTTTGTTATTTATTTGTAAGACTTAAAAGAGCCTGATAAATGAACTTCCCAATGAAGCCTTTCTTTCGTATGTTATGCGTCTGCACAAAAGACATAGTAGCAAAAGAAAATTTCTCAGCTCTAACTTTCTCTTTCAAAGGATAAATATGCGATCCTATAAAAAAAGATAAACATCATTATGTAAATTAATATAAAAAAATAAAATAAACATATTTATAAACAACTATACCTTCATTATTCAGATCAAAAATATTTGATATGTCACCTTGCAGCAATAGTACTTTATGAACTTTAAAATCAAACAAACCATCGTCTTCATGATAATCAATAATTTGATCAATATCATCACTAAATTTTCTACCACCACAATCATATTGATTTCTAAAAAAACCTTCTACAAAATTCCAAAAACAAGATTTTTTAATAACATCTATTAACTGGTCATTTTTACTTCTATTTTTTTGAAATGATTGAAAACATCTAGAAGAGGCTTCAAACTTCATCTATAAGCTTGTTTTATTTTAAAACTTTCTTTTTTTACTTTCTTCAATTCTTTCAACAGAATCTTGATGTGTATCTTATTTAGAATGTATGCCATGTTCAAAATCTTCAACAACGGATCTCTAAACAACTTTCTTGGATGCTTCCTATAAAATAAAATAATAAACCAATTAATACCCCTCATAACTTTAATACAACACTCAAAAGTAATACACTTATAATACTTGCTATAATGATGCAGTTAAATATTAACAACAATGCATATTGAAATATTTAGCATACATAAATTTGTCTTTAAATTATATGCCATACAATAATGAATCATTGCATTTCTAAAATTCGCTCATCCAATTTTAATTCAATTTTTCTATAATCATTAATGGAATCACATAACTATAAATGCATAAACTAACATTAAACATAACTTCATAATCCGAAGAGAGAGTTATGCAAAATCATCTTAGCACTTATTAATTTTACTAATATTGCAATTGGAAACCCTAGCCGCTGCCGGTCCTTTTCCTGCGATTCCTACTTCCTATGGCATTGCTCGCTAGTCATCTGCCTTTTCCCTCCAGCTCCCCCTCCTCGTCTCCCTGCCCTTTACATCAGTGTTGTCCTCCTCCAATCATAGCAGCTGCCATGCCTCTCCACCTCCTGATCCGCCACCTTCCACTCCAGATCATCCTCCCGGATTCCAGCCAATTCCTGGTCCACTTGCCGCCTCTGATGACGTCTTCGCTCCTGTTGTTTCCCAAAACGGGAAACGCCGGCCTAAATTTTTTCCTCAAACTCATTCCTCTAAAATTGTTTCACACGCTATTCCTCCTCCTAACCTCAGACTGATACCCCAACCAAATGCTCAATAGAGCTCTCATAATCCCAGTATTAATGTTGAACGCCCAAGTGTTTCGACTAATAGGCCTACTTCTAACAAATGGATGTTTTCCACCTCGTCTGCAGAGCATGGAATGAGGTTGTGAAGGCAATAATATTCCAATTTCAATCCCAATGAAATTCTACCATCCTCACGAATTCAATTCTATGAAATGTGCTAAAATGTCCAATGATGTGATTTTGGATGCTAAAAAGGAACGGGATAATGCCATCATGGTTTATGTCGTTGGTCCTAAACCTTATTACCCATATTTCAAAGATTATATCAACAGAGTTTGGAAACCGACTGAGGAATTCTCGATTTACTCAATGGTAAACAGTTTTTATGTGATTAAGTTTAATAAAGAATAGGACCATGTTAAAGTTTTAGAAAGGGGACCCTACTATTACAACAAGAAATTAATGATGATGAAGAGATGGACCCCTAGAATGAAGCTTAACAAAGAGCTTCTTCACACCATTACAATTTGGACCCGATTCCCCAACTTTCCTTTTGACTATTGGATGGAGGAGAGGATTAGTCATATTGCCTCCATGCTTGGTTTCCTATCAAACTGGATAAGTTCACTGAAGGTATTATTAAAATCGCATATGCTAAAGTGTTAATGAAATCAACAATTCTTTTAAATATCCGAATAGAATCCCTATCTTAATTGAGAGAGATGAAATTATATGGCAAGAAGTTTTATATGAATGGAAACAATATGCGTGTTCAAATTGCTCAAGTTTCGATCATGCAGATAATTATCGCCAATTTAGTAAAGTCTGGGTGCCTAAAGCGTCGAATCGAAATCCAGTGACATAAAATTCAAATATGCATATCGATACTAATATTGTCAATTCTAATATTAGCATGGAAAATGATAGCCATTTCAACCATTCCAATGACAACACTACTTATACTACTGATGAACAACCAAAGCCCAATAGTCCAGAACAGGAATTCAATTGCAGTTTCATTTCTACTGATAATAGTAATGGATCTAAAGAAATTCCAATTTTTCAAATAAACCTAAAGTAATGAAAATGAACTTTTGAAAACTTTATTTCGATAATTTGAGAAAAAAATGATCAATTGTTGATTTCATTTGAGTTATGCTATAGTGTTATAAGTTTTTGATTATATTAAAGTTTGTTTTTTGTATAATAAATTATATTCTATATAATAATACATGTTTTTGCACTTTTCGGACGTATGAAAAAGAGAATTAAACGATTTAGTAAACTCATGTGGTATGGGACATGTGAGTTTACTAAATCGTTTAATTCTCTTTCTCATATGTCCGAAAAGTGCAAAAACATGTATTATTATATATAAAATAATTTATTATAGAAAACAAGCTTTTAAAACTATTTTCGAAATCGTTTGGAAAATAACTTTGAAATTCTTTTATTATAGATAATGTACAATCATTGGGATTATCGGACCATTGAATCTTCATGAGCGGAACACTCTTGTTTCGAAGATGTCTAGTCTTCGAATCAAGAACTGTCACAAGACGCGGCACATAAGATAGATCTGGAGCAACCTCCAACTTCTCTAAAGCATGAAAATCAAGCACATAATCTGGATCTCGTAGACACTTCCTCAACTGAGGGACGTGAATACGTCGTGAACTCCAGAAAAATGATCGAGAAGTACTACACGATAAGCAACAGGACCGATACGCTCTACAATTGGAAATGGCCCAATATAGCATGGTGCCAATTTTCCGGTCTGGCTAAAGCATACCACTCCTTTCAAAGGAGAAGCTTGAATATAAATAAGGCCGCCTTCTGATAATTCAAGAGGCCTCCAACGGTTGTCCGCATAGTATTTCTTACGACTCTATGCCTCTTTCATTTTCTCATGAATAAGATGGATCTTCTACTAGATGATTCTCGAATAGATTCAGGGCCTAAAATAAGCTTTTCCCCTGACTCAAGCCAACAAGATGGAGAACGACATGGCCTTCCATATAAGGCTTCAAAAGGAGCCATGCCGATAGAAGATTGGTAGCTATTATTATAAGCAAAATCAACTAGAGGAAGATAAACCTCTCAGCTGCCACCAAAATCCAAGATACTTGCGTGAAGCAAGTCTTCCAAAATACGGTTCACCCATTCAATCTGTCCATCAGACTGTGGGTGATAAGCTGTGCTAAAATGAATCTTTTTGCCCAAAGCTTGATGGAGACTCCGCCAAAAGTGACTCGTGAAAAGAGGATCACGATCACACATAATAGATGAAGGGATACCGTGCAATCACACAATCTCCTTAATATATAGCTTCGATAAAAGAGATGTCGTCCTATTATATTTAATAGGAATAGAATGTGCGGACTTGGTGAGACGGTCCACAACAACCCAAATACTGCTATGGCCTGACCTCGAACGAGGTAATCCATCAATGAAATCCATAGAAACTTGGTCCCACTTCCACAATTGGACCTCTAAAGGTTGAAGAAGACCACTGGGTCGCTAATGTTCGGCCTTAATAAGATGACAAGTCATGCAATTGCTTACATAATTTGCTATATCACGCTTCATACATTCCCAGTAATACAAGCGGCGCATATCAGCGTACATCTATTGTGTGTGATCATGATCCTCTTTTCATTAGTCACTTTTGGCGGAGTCTCTAGCAAGCTTTGGGCACAAATCTTCATCTTAGCACAGCTTATCACCCACAATCGATGGACAGACTGAACGGGTGAACCGTATTCTGGAAGACTTGCTTTGTGCTTATATCTTGGATTTTGGTGGTAGCTGGGAGGATCATCTTCCTTTAGTTCAGTTTGCTTATAATAATAGCTACCAATCTTCTATCGGCATGGCTCCTTTAGAAGCCTTATATGGAAGGCCATGTCTTTCTCCATTTTGTTGGCATGAGTCAAGGGAAAAGCTTATTTTAGGCCCTGAATCTATTCAAGAATCATCTGAGAAGATCCATCTTATTCGTGAGAGAATGAAAGAGGCACAGAGTCGCCAAAAATCCTACATGGACAACCGCAGGAGGCCTCTTGAATTCTCAAAGGGCGACCTTGTTTATATTCGAGCTTCTCCTTGGAAAAGAGGGGTACGCATTAGCCAGACCGGGAAATTGGCACCATGCTATATTGGGCCGTTTCCAATTTTAGAGCGTATCGGTCCTGTTGCTTATCGTGTAACACTTCCCGATCAGTTTTCTGGAGTTCATGACGTATTCCACGTCTCTCAATTGAGGAAGTGTCTACGAGATCCAGATTCCGTGCTTGATTCTCATGCTTTAGAGAAGTTGGAGGTTGCTCCAGATCTATCTTATGTGCAGCATCCTGTGAGAGTACTTGATTCAGAGACTAGACATCTTCGAAACAAGAGTGTTCCGCCCATGAAGATTCAATGGTTCGATAATCCCAATTACTGCACTTGGGAAACCAGGTAATTCATCGAGCAATCGTATCCTGATTTCTTAACTTATCACTCCGAAGGTAAGTATTTTCCATTTTAATCTATCTAAACCCCGTTGCTTGATGAAATAAAGTTTGTTGAATACAGATTTCTGTTAGAACCTCAATTGTTGGATTTTAATGACAACAACTATACAGTTATGTCAAAGAATCTCTAAGCTAATTTATAGTTACATGGGCATCAAAAAGAGATAATCAAATACATTCAAAATGAAGATACACAGTACAAAAGAATAAAAGAATGTATATGGAGATACAAGAAGAGATATATACGATAGAGACAAGAAAAAAGGTGACAAACAAAGTATTATTAGTCATAGAGTGTCGTGTCTAGAGTTTACAAATGTTAAAATCTTCTCCAAATGGTATACACACATATACATTCATATTTTAAATGAAAATTCAAGTTTTCAAAAATTGCATGGAGCGGGACTCAAACCCGGGTCACTAGTTCAGAAGGCAAGTGCTCTAACCATTTGAGCTATGGTAATTTTTAGTTACAGGTCAAATTCAGACGTCTAAATTGACCATTTCAGACGTCTGAATCTGGGCAAAAATAGCCTATTTCTTTTCTGGTTTGCACGTTTCAAATTTCAGAAGTCTGAAATTTATTTTCAGACGGCTGAACTTCTTCAACTGCTATATTTTTGAAAAGACATTTCATTTTCATGAAGAGTTACAATCTTTTACTAAGAGATACATCCATACTCTTTCATGATAACCTTTCACGAATGATTACAACTCTTTATACTCTATATAAACATATTAGAAGCATTTGTTTAATTAACCGAATTGATCAAAAGCTTTCTATTTCTATACTACACTGATTCTAACATTTTGAGCATTCAAATTTCTACATAATCATTCATTTACTTCCATATTCTTCACATACACACATATATATCAAAAGGAGAAGATTATAGGAAGATTGTACTATAAAGAGACAAATTCGTGTTATTGAGAACACACCGTGTCATATACTTTCTGTATAAGTTGAAGTCCTATTCCGTCGTTCAGGCAAGTGAAGTCCTCTTCGGCTGTTGAGGCGAAATCCTGTTCTGCTGCTCAGGTCCCTTGTTCGGCTGTTCAAGGGTTGTTGTAAACCTGTTCCTCCGGGTTAAGTGAGGATTGTTGTTAGTGAAATTCCAGAAGGAGTCTGGGACTGGACGTAGAACGGGAAGTTCGAACCAGTATAAAAATTCCTGGTGTGCTTGTTTTATTTTTTCTTATTTACTCTGCTACAGTAACTTTGTTTTATTTCCGCACTAGTATATTATAATTCCATATAGCACGATCCGCACCACCACTTTCAATTTCCTCTAGAAATTACGAGGATGTAATTTTGTTAAGGGGAAAGTCTGTAACAACCCTGTTTTTGAGATTACCTGTTTATATTAAATTATAACGGAAGTTATGATATAATATTGAAAATTTAAGTACAATTGGAAATTTTAAATTTGTTTATTCGGAATAAACAATGAAGTTTGTAAATAAAATGGGAGAAATAAAGTTTGAAACTTTATTTTGTTTATTGGGAATAAATATGGGATTAAATATTGATTGGATAAATATTTGGTTAAATAAATTGAAATATTGGGTATTTATTAGTTTTGACATAATAAATTAATTGGGTGATGTATTTCAACGTTAAATTGTTGAAATTAACCTAAAGTAATGAAAATGAAGTTTTGAAAACTTCGTTTTGATAATTTAAGGAGAAAACGATCAATTATTGATTTTATTTGAGTTATGCAATAGTGTTGTAAGTTATTGCTTATATTAAAGCTTTTATTGTATTTAAAAAGGGGGAAAATGAAGTAATCTGTATTTATTAATATAAAAGATGAAATATGGTTTAAAATATTTTCTTGACGATAAGATAAAATTGGAATGATTTATTGTAATTTATTTGTCAAGAAAATAATTTTTGTACAAGTTATTGCATTAAAAAATGATGTCTTACACTAAAATAGTGTAAACTGTGTAATGTAGTCAAAAATAGGGTTTTATTGTTAAAAATAAATTTTTATAATAAAATAAATTTAATTTTGTTACTATAATTTTTTTATTTCATAACAATTACATGTATACATTTTTGTTTGGCTTTTAAAATGAAGTAAAGTGCGCATATGTTGATAATATATGATAAAAATGTACATTACTTATATTTTCTCTAAGCATTTTGGCTTTGGGCTTAATAGGGTTAGAAATGGGATCCAAATCCCATTATCTAGAGGTATCTGGTGAGAAAAGAAACACAGTACGTTTTTTCTTCTTCTTTCTCAAAAAGAAGAAACTGTCTTCTTCTTTTCAAATTGACAGTAAAAGAAAATCTCACTCCCTCTCAAAATCCTAATCAAAACCTTTGCAAATTTAACCAAAATTGAGGCAAAATTATTAGCATTCAAATCTCTATAGGTAATCTCTACAAATTTCTGGAACTATTTCATCAAAATTGTATTTTTTTTATTATTCTAAATCCTTGGCTTGCATGTTGCAGTAAATTAATTTTCAAGCACTTTCATGGCTTCTTGAAAGTAAAAGTTGCCATATTTATACAAATTCTTCACTGCAAATCCTTGAATCTGACTCTAAGGTGAGTATCCTAATTCATGCTAGCTGAAATATGAATTGCATGTCAAGATATTGATGTTTGAGCTGAGTTTTAGTCATTGTAAAACTAAATTTTCAGTTCAAAACAGCTACGAGTCCAACTTTGAGCTGCTGTATCTTGCTCAATTCTTGTCGAAATCATGCCAAATAATTTTTGAATGATAGTACTGTTACCATAGTATATGCGTGTCAATTTACATGTTTTAATTCAACTTGGAACTAGTAGAAAACTGTGCTCAAAGTTGCAAGCGGAGCATGTTTTTGCCCAGATTTTTACAATGAAAACACTGTCTGGGTCCACCTTTGAGACATCATATCTTTTTTAGGCTTTGTCTAAATTGCATGATTCTTGGTGCTTTTTAAATTTTTGTTGTTGGTCTTTATGCATGCCAATTTTCAGATCATTTTGACTTATATAGCATATAGAAACATGCTGCCGAACTTTGACTCGGAGCATGTTTTTTCCCAGATTTTTACAATGAAAACACTGCCTGGGTCCAACTTTGAGACATCATAACTTTTTCGTACTTTGTCTAAATTGTGTGATCCTTTTTGTATTTTAAAATATAGTTGTTGAGCTTTGCATATTAAATTTCAGTTCATTCCGACCTTTGTAGCCTATAGAAACATGCTGTCAAATTTTAAATTGAAGCATGTTTTGCTCCAGCCATTGACAGTGAAATCTGGCTGTAAGTCCAACTTTGAGAGATCATATCTCTCTCATTTCTTGTCCAATTGTATCCATTCTTTTTTTTATTTAAAGTAGAGTTGTTGAACTCTATGCCTGCAGAATTTTAAGGCTTTAAACTTTTATAACTTGATGAAAATTTGATTGGAACTTTGAATCAGAGCATGTTTTGCTCCCGTTGAACATTTAAATTGTTTTACTTGGATTTTTTTCGATGATGTTTTTATTATCGGCTTGATCCTAAGATGGAAGAGCTAATATTTCCACTTATCCCTATTTTGGATTGGTTATTTTTTTAGGGGATTTGTCAAAGAAGTAATCAAGCAAGAAACATCCAACTGTAAAGCATCAATGAGTTCCTTCGATATGAATGAATACGACGCACCCGTATCGAAGGAACTCATTGATGCTTTATAGTTGGATGTTTCATGCTTGATTATTTCTTTGAGATTGCGGGTCTCTGAAATTATCAAATGTTGAAAATTGATATTTATATACATTTATACCGATGAGATGAGGTATAATTGAATTTGGAGATTCATCTGTGATTGAGTTTTGGATCATCCTATTTGAGAATGTTTTATGTTTTCCATTTTAGCGAGAGTTTGTATTGATATTTCTTCTTTTGAGGAGATATGGTTCATGGAATCCTTGTAGAAATTTTAGGATGTGCGTTTACTAAATCGTTTAATTCTCTTTCTCATACGTTCGAATAGTATAAAAGTGTGTATTTTATATATAAAATAATTTATTTGAGAAGACAAACTTTTAAAATCATTTTCCGAAATTAATTTTGAAGACGATATTTGAAAATTCCCTTATTATAGAGAATAAATTGATTTTACGGCTTAAAATAATTAAAAAATATTACATAATAATTATTTTAAATGTTAACTTATTTTAAAAATTATTTCAAAATTGTTTGGAAAAATTTGTGCTCGAAATCAAAGAAATCACTCAAAATCGTCATTCAAATTCAATTCAAATTCAAATCAAATTTGAATTTCAAATTCATCAAAACTTGGCTAGCCTATCAACATATACACACTTTACTTAATTTTAAAAGCCAAACAAAAATGCACATTTTCTGTAATAAAAGAATTCAAAGTTATTTTCCAAACGATTTCGAAAATAGTTTTAAAAGCATGTTTTCTATAGTAAATTATTTTCCATATAATTATACATGTTTTTGCAATTTTCGGACATATGAGAAAGAGAATTAAATGATTCAGTAAAACACGTGGTATGGGACATGTGAGTTTACTTTTTCGGTTAATTCCGGACTTGTACGATCGAAACCTCTTGAGAATATTGTTTTGAGTTGATAATTGAGATTTATAATTCCTATTATAAGAAGTATCAATGAGAACCGCTTATATATATTGCTTTACTCGCCGATGAGACGAGGCGAGTCTTGAGATGAGATTTCCCTTTTCAGGAATTATGGGTTATAAGAAACCACTATGAGATTTATTTACACTTACCGATGATACGAGGCAAGATATATGAGCATTATGAGATTTCTGAGGTTTGTGATTTTATTTTTATGATGTAGAGTTAACTAGCGGTTAGTAAACCGTTTAGTGCGAATGTATGGTATGAGACGCACGTTAACACTTTTTGAGTTCCTTTCTGAGCATTTGTGTCACATCCATGAGTATGCCAGTGCTATAGACCTTCGGGTCATCTGAGTTATGTGACTTCGGTCACCACGAGTGTGACATTGGTCACCATGAGTTATGGGACTTCGGTCACCACAAGTTATATGACACCGGTCACCAGGAGTATGACCTTCGGGTCTACGAGTTAGGTACCTAAATTATAAATAGCACTGGACAAGAGTTTAGCACATGCAACATTGCTTCAGCTTTGCAATCAGGGATTTGGTCAATCTGGGGTTTTTTGAGTTTTTCAAATTTTATACGATATCACCATTTTGAGATATTTTTATCACATCGATAGCCTAGTGCTACATAAGATGTTATATATGGCGATTTCTTTTTTATGATATTTGAACTTTATCTTGAGTTCCATGAGATTCATATTGGAATTTTGACGAGTTTTTCTTATGACTTTCATATGATTCCTTGCATTTGAGTTGAATGCCATCAAGTATGGATTTCTTATGTTGAATTAAACCTATTCATGTGACAACCCTTGGTAAACATATACCATGCATTGAGATTATACTATACTTGTACCCTTCCTTTATAGTTAAAGGAAGAATTCCCTTAAGCACTTATATTCCTCTTATCTTATACTAATATCAAGTTCTAACTAGCATGATCCGTGTATTTATTACTTGGGTCAGACCGAGTTGCAGGTTAGATAGTTGGACTCTTAGCTTGCTTTACCTTTTGGACTTCACCATCAACTTGGGATATGACATAGTTTTTGTGTAGTAGTCTTTATGTTGGGAACTTGTGATGTATATATTATTTTGTGGGGAATGTATGTATATATTGTGGTTGTATACCACTAGTGGCATGTTGTATTACAATTGATATATGTATTCATATGTATCATTTCTGTGTTGCTATTTAGTGACTTATAATTGATATAGTTATTATGTTTTATTTTTGAATCGATCCTGCGGCTACCATAGTAGTGAATTAGATAGGAATTAAGTATGTCGAATACTCGAGATGAAATGAAAAAAAGGAGTATAAATATTGACATACTTAGCTCTTATCTAATGCAAGACATGATGGTCTCCCTTAACCAGCTCTATTCTCTGCATTAGCAGACAGAATTACTATGTAATTCTTTTTATTAATGTGGGTCTCAAGGTGCGGCGTCACAGCTTGATATCAAGTCCAAAACAATCTAGTCAAATGTTTCAAGTCCAACTTTAAATACATCACTGACTCATAAGTCAAATTCTAATGCAGTTACAAAAAAGAGTATTAATGACTTTGTTACCGAAAATGAAATTCAAGCTATAGATAACAATTCAAAGTCTCGCAATATTGACCTAGATGAAATGCCTATAGATAATCTGGATTCTCCCTCGAACTAGAATGTTGATGCTCTAATAATCGATCCTCTCTTTACACCTAGAATAAGAACTACATGCAAGACTAGATCAGAGGAAATCCCCTTCAAATTTAAAGCATCCATTAACTCTGATGTAGTTGAAAATCCTGCATGGGCAAGTTTAGTTGATCAGCTGAAAGGTAAAAGTAAAAAACCAAAAAGTGAAGATTACGAGGACAACTACTCTCCCTGAAGGCAGTAGCACTCCTGATACTAACATTTAGATAGAGTTCCTTATATGGAACATTAGGGTTATGAATGTCCCTGCCAAGTAGTTGGAAATTTTACATATTTTAAATACTAACATGTTTTCGTTCATTGGCGTTCTTGAAAACAAACTCTCTACAGTAAACACTGGTAGATTTATGTCTAAAATTTCCAATATTTGGAAATTCTCTCATAATATAATCTCGAACCAGAAAAGCCGTATCCTTCTCATTTAGGACTCCACTCAATGGTCCAATATTATTTTACACACAAACGACCAATTCTTCTATTGTATTCTACATAATGCTAATGGCATTAGTGTATTGTGCATAATTGTATATGCATTTAATGAGAATGTGAAACGTAAAGAGTTGTGGCAATATATCATGAACCAATCTAAAAGTGTTAATCTACCGTGGCTCATGGTGGGTGATTTTAATGCTATCCTTTCTCATAATGAAAGAATGAACAATGGAATTTCAACTCAGTCGG
Organism: Allium cepa; assembly: GCA_030765085.1. Taxonomy (NCBI): domain Eukaryota; kingdom Viridiplantae; phylum Streptophyta; class Magnoliopsida; order Asparagales; family Amaryllidaceae; genus Allium; species Allium cepa. Next base: position 946,508,083 of record CM060934.1, on the reverse strand, counting down.
AGTTATTGATTGTATTATCCTCTCGAAATTGGTGGAACTTGAATTCTTAGGTAATTTTTTTACGTGGAGAGGAGGCAAGTTGTTTTCTGTACATAGCAAGATAAACCATGTTTTTGTTAACAACTTATGATTAGAAAATTTTGATCATTTTGGTATCAATTTTGGTAATCACTCCTTGAGTGATCATACCACTATCATGATCAGTCTATTTCCGCATAACAAAAGGAGAAATAATATGCCGTGTAAATATAAGAATTCCTAGCACGTGCAAATGGACTATCATTCCTCCCTCCACGGAGCTCTTAATCAAGTCTGCACGGGCAATCCTCTTCATATGTTGTTATGTAAACTAAAAATAGTGAAAGCTACTCTGAAGACCTGGTCAAAAAATAAAAGTAACTTATATACTGTGGTTAATCAATAAAAGGAGCATAATTATGATATATATATATATATATATATATATATATGTAATCAGTTGATTTGTAATCCTCTTAATGATGACCTTATGGAAATATATTCTTCAAACTGTAAGCAGTTGCATAACACTATGAGGAATATTGCCATTGAGAATGAGAAAAAAATGAAAATTAATTGGCTTGTTAAAGGGGATAAACCAACAGATTTATTTTTCAGAAAAATTAATATCTGCGAAACTAAACGAAGGAGTAATCTTATTATTAATGATATTGGCTCGTGGTCATCAACATCAGAAAAAATTGCTCATGAAGCTATTGTTTACTTCTCAGATCTGTTTCTAACGTCTCAAGCCACAGCATAATTTCCAAACATAACACGTAAGAAAATTCTTACAGACAATGCAAGAATTAATCTATGTAAACCATTTCAGTTAGAGCAAATCAAGGAAGCTATTTTCCAAATTAGTTACAATAGCTCCCCTGGACCAGATGGTTTTAACTCCAAATGTTATAAAGTCCACTGGGAGCAGATTAAATTTGATATCTAGAATGCTATGAATGGTATTTCCATTCCAGAAGAATATTTAGAGAAATCAATCATACACTTATATGCCTTATTCCAAAAAATCCTAATGCGGTTAACATGTTGGACTTTAGACCAATTTCTCTATGTAATGTCTCATATAAAATATTAGCCAACCTTCTCCGCAATCGAATAAAAGCTTATATGAATGATTTAATTTCATACAATCAAAATGCTTTCATTCCAGGCAGAATTATTTCTGAAAATTCCCTACCAACTTATGAAATGGTTAGAGGTTTCAATAGGAAAAATACTAATAATTTTTGTTTGAAAATTGATTTGCATACGACTTATGAAAAATTAGTAGAGAATTTATTCATCATATGCTGATCTCCATATGATTTCCACAATCATTTACTGATCTCATATACGAATGTATTTCTACTCCATCGTTTTTAGTTTTAGTAGTGGTTGTTCCCCCTATGGCCTCATTAACAGCTCGAGAGGATTAAGGTAAGATGACCTTCTCTTGCCATATTTATTTTCTATTGCAATGGAATTTCTTACTATAAATTTTGATGTGGAATTCTTGAAAGGCAATATCATCCCCATATACCAAATTGAACCTATGATTACTTATTTGCTATATGTAGATGATATTCTAATCTTGGCTAAATCTACCATTAGCAATGCTGGAACAGATCATCACATTTTTCAACAAATGAGGATTCTAACTGGTCTTGATTTAAATGAAAATAAATCTACCTTGTTTTTTTAGTGAAGGTGCAAATAATAAGCAACAAATTGCTGATATACTTAAAATCAAATATGGTAATCTGCCCATCCTGTATTTGGGCATTCCTCTTTCTAACAACAAACTAAAGGCCAGAGATTTTGGTTGGCTCATCGACAAAATCACCAAAAAATTCAACCATTGCACAATAGATTCCTCAACATTAGTGGTAGAGCAGGACTCATCAAGACTATTATGTACCCTATGTTACATTTTTGGCTTTAGGTTACTCAATTTCCAGTGACATTCATTCGAAAATTAACTCCTTATGTGCAAATTTTTTATGGAAATCTAAAGCTCATAAAGTGAGCTGGGATGAAGTGTGTAAAACAAAAATTAAAGAAGGTATTGGAATCAGAAAAATTGATGAAATTGCCACAGCTATTGTTTCCAAACTTTTATGGAATTATATTCAAGGTGATTCCCTTTGGGCTAAGTGGATCCATAATAAATATTGCAGCAATGTTAATTTTTGGACAGCTAACATAGACAACAATACTTCACATACGTGGAAGACCATTTTAAGAGCCAGATAATGGTGTAAGGGATTCATAGACAGAAAAATTGTCAATGGTGACAATACTGACATCTGGTTTGACCCATGGTTGATTGGTGTTTCTCTGATTGATAAACATGGATGGAATACCATGTCTATTATTGGTGGGTGCCATAAAAAAGTGTCCATGCTAATCTTAGAAAATAAATGGAAATAGCAACTTGTCTGCATTTCTACTCAATCTCTCTAAACTGTTAACAATATAGCCATTCATAACCATTTGAAACAAGATTTTTAGTGTTGGGTTCCTAACAGTCAAGGTCATTTTACATGAAATCAGCTTGGAATCGGTTCAGATGCAGACACAATGAGTTTGACTGGGCAAAGGTTATTTAGGACAAAGGCTATGCGCTGAAAATGTCTACTTGTTCCCTCTTGGCTATTCGAAACAAATTAAATACCAAGAATTGAATTAGTATATGGTCCCCAAACATAGATCAAACATGTGTTCTGTGTTCTAATAATAATGAGGACAGAGAACGCCTCTTTTTTAACTGCACTTACTCGAGAAAAATGTTGGATGATCTTATGTCTAATTTTAAGATTAATGTTGGTAAAAACTATGATCTTTCCCATGTTCTAGAAACTATCTACCAAGCTCAAAACAATAACTTGACAAGTAATCAAATCATCAACTTGTTTACTTCCCTTAGTTGAATATTTGGTGTGAGCGTAATAGTCGAGTTTTTAACGAAATTGAATTGCCTTTCAAGTTAAGACTTAAGCACATAATACAAGATAGTAAGTTTCTAATTAACCATAATTTAAAGCCATAAATGATAAGTTCTGAGATGAAACTTATCTTAAAGGAGTTTCACATTGCCTCAGACCCCTCAGCTAGCTTTCGTCCCCTTTGAGCTCTTATCAAATTGCATCAATGAGTTGGTATTAGTTGATTTCTCCCTCCTTTTCTAGCTCCAACTTCCGCCATTATTAATTCCTTTTGCTTCGAGAACTGTCGATTTAATTCAATTTGGGAAAGTTGATTTCTCTTTCTCCCAGCTTGTGATAACACGTGAAGACTAATCTAAAGTGGTTTTTATTTTTTAGTTTGTATAGTCACGGGTTTTGTTGTTTTTTGTTTTTTGCCTCTTTTATGTTTTTTTTCTGACCCAAGTTGCTCGTACGGATGGTTTTGAGTGTGTTTCCTTATTATTTTACTCTTCCATCTATTTGACAACTTGGCTCAGTTTTAGACTAGTTGTATTGTTAATATATGGAAATGATATGTACTTTTTTTCCTTACAAGGCACCCATCTAGGTTAAAGAGGTTGTAAGGTTTTAACGAGACATATCATGAAAGTATATGCTTTTCCCATCATCAAATAAAGTACCTTTTTTAAAAAAAAACTTCATAAACTATTACAAACAATAACGGTGTAACCATAATGCACTCAAACACGAAAAACAATGACCATGATTGCATAACCAAAATGCCGTTAAATAATTGCATTAATAAGTGTAGTTTTTAACTACATTTCAATTATGCAGTCAACATACTGCACTACTAGAAAAAAATTTAACTACATTTCACTTATGCAGTAAAATATTGCACCATATAGATTGACGTTAAACTGTACCATTTGAATGAATTTTTTAACTTTATTTCATTTATGCAGTTAAATATTGCACCATTTAGATTGATTTTTTTTAATTGCATATGAAATGTATGTTAAAAATCTTTAAATACATATGACATATTCAGATTTCAAAATCAGCAAGCACAAAGCACAACTACACAACAACATAATTAACACAATCACATAACTATAACTACATAAACTAATAATAAACATAACTGCGTAACAATAACTACATAAACTATTAAATGTCTAACCATAATGCAGCCAAACATGAAAAATAATAATCATGACTGCATAACCAAAACGCAGTTAAATAATTGCAATAATATATGTAGTTTTTAATTGCATTTCAGTTATGCAGCCAAAATATTGCACTATTAGAATAAATTTTTAACAGCATTTCATTTATGTAGTTAAATATTGCACCATATAGATTGACGTTTTAACTACATATGTGATATGAAGATTATGCAGGTAAATATTGCACCATATAGATCAACAGTTTAACTGCATATGTGACATGCACCATATAATTTTATAATAAAAACTATCATCATAACCGTATAACGATAAAGTAGATAAACATAAATAAACAAACCAATTTAACCGTCTACATAACCTAAACAAACAAAAAATTTAAAAAAACTTAAAATAATTGTACAATCATATCCCTATTTAGCTCAAACACAACTGTATGACAAAAATTGATCATGCTATATAAAATAATGACAGCATCGAACAAGAATATGTGCATAAAATAAACTAAATACAGAACAAAAATACCTTCTTAGAATCGAAAAGTTTTCCATGTCGCGCATAGAACAAAGAACCTTTTTCTATTTTTTCATCACATTTTTTAATCTTACATTTCGAAACACTATGCTGAGAACTCTCAATTTCACCTATAGCCTCAACACCCTTATTCTTTGTCACCTTCATTTCGAATTTAATTTTCATTTCAATATTTGAAATTACAAATCACTAGTAAATGAGATTGACTGGAAATTCCTAGGGTTTAAAAAGGATTTTACGTTTAAAAGAAAAAAAGCTGAAAAAAGACTATTCGTATTACATAAAGAGAAAGTGTATATGTGCAGGCAAAAAATGAAGGCAAATAAGTAAATTTACATCATATAGACTAAATTTACAAAAAAAAAGTTTTACCAAAAATAACAGCAGACATTTATGATATTATTTTAAAAACTTGCGTAGTTGTCTGCTTTAATTCTTGTAACTAACATACACAATAGTTTATAAAAACAGCACATAAATCGGCAAATAACATATATTATTGCTAAATTATTACTATAAACTTCATAATAATACATCAGCCTAGCAGAAAACAAACAACATACAATCGTTCAAGAAAACATGCATTTATAACAATAATAATACTGAATAATTGTAAAATTTTCTGCATTTAAAATATTAAGATTTGGTGTTTAATTATTACACTAAGAAACAAAAAAAAATTGCTACATCCGTTCAAAGGACAAGTCCTTTTATTGTGACCCAACTTCTTGCATAAACTGCATCTAATTATCTTTGTAATTTCACTAGCAGATTTAATTCTATTAGAAGCAGACGAACGACCATGCATTCTTCTACCTTTAGGTGGTGCTATATCAACATCTTCAGGCAAGACATTTTCCTTCATTAAGTTTATAATTGGATTGATTGGACGAGAATAAGCTGATCGAAAATACACCACTTTGTAATAATCTTCAGTGTAATCATACACATTCAGCTTTTCACAACTCAAGATAAATTTAACCGCATTAGCATAAGGAAAGCCATAGATTTGCCACATATTACAAGAACAAACCCATTTATATAAGTCAATAACTTGATGAACTGGTGATTCAACTTCAAATATATGTTCACTAGATTTAATAACAAACCATCTAGATCCCTCTAAATGAAGATTTCTTAACTCATTCACTGGACATATAATACTATTCCAACCATCAGCAAGTTCTCGACGTTCACACATAAGCTTCATTAACTTGACTCTAATTTTATCCAAACAAGTAGTGATTGGTAAATGCCTTTCTTCCAAAATCCATTTGCTGAAATTCTCAGAGCAATTAAATGACATTTCACCATAACAGCATTGAGGAAAAAATACATTAGCAAACTTTTCAGAACGAATTCCATTCAAAATATTTGTAACAGTATGACCACCAACATCCTTAAAAGTTCTCAATGCTATATTGAAATCATCCAAATTAGAAGCATAAGCAAAGCATGCAAATAGATCTATCAAATATCTCTTCTTACATTTGAAAATTTTCGAATTTAAAGCAACTTTCAAGTTATTGCTCAAATGATAGAAAAAGGAACCATGAGCTGAATTGGGAAACACTTTTGGAACAGCAACAAGAAGACCGGGATGATGTTCAAAGATGGAAACAAAATTTCTATGATCATCTTTCAAAAAGTCTTTAAGCTGTTCACAATACCAAATCCAATTATTTTCATCTTCTCCAGAAATAATTGCAATAGCTATAGGGAAGAAACTTGATAAAATAATAAACAAAATAAATAATTAAGTAAAAAAACAAATTATTTGCTCAGAGTAAAAATAAATAATTGTCAACGAGTAAAAAATAATATAAAACAATTTATAATATATGCTTATTTATAATCAATACAACCTTGTCTATATTTACTTAAAATAATTACATACAAACTGCAAATATTGCATCATCTAAGTGCATTTTTTACTACATTACATTTATGCAGTTAAATATTGCACCTTCTAAATGTATTTTCTAACTGCATATGGCATACATAGTTAAGTATTTCATGAATTTTTAAATAACATAATACATATGCAGTTTTGATAATCAACGACTCTCTGTCAACATTTCATAAGAATCAAATAATTTTTTAATTGCATGAATGAAATGTAAATAAAAATTGGACGAACTAAGAGCATTATTTAATCGAACATGTGATATGCAATTAAAAATTACATAAATGATATACTATATTTATCAACTGCATATCAAATATGCAGTTTAAAAATGCTCTTACATGATGCAGTTTATAATCGCATATCAAATAATTATAAAGATATATGCATCTATTCTGAATAATTGCATTTACGTATACAATTATGATATGCAACGATTCTGAATAAAGGCATTTATTTCTGCAATTATAATCAGAATCTCATAATTTTTTTACTGCATAAGTGATATTTGCAAAAAATCTATAAAAATTGAAAAATAGTTGCATAAATACTGCAAATATTGTCAATGTTTGCAGTAAAGCATATAATTGTAAATAATTATAGTTTTTCCTACAATTATTCTTGATATTTGCAGAAATGTTTGCAAATATAGAAAATACTTGTATAAATCATTTCAAATATTATCAACGTTGCTGTAAAACATCTAGTTGTGCATATAAAAATGTAAAAAAAATTTCAAAAAAATATTTTACTTCTATGCAAAGATTTTGAATATTTGCAGTTATTGCTACAGTTATTGTAAAAAATTACATAAAACTCCGAAAATATAGAGAATTTTTCTAAAATTTGTGCAAATATTACCAAATTTTGCAACAAAAAAGTGTAAAATTATATGTTGGAGCAGAAAGAATTTTTTGAATTGAAATAAAACAGCAGATTTTAAACTAAATGCATACATATCAGCACTAAATTAGAATAACTGCACATAATAATACACACAAATAATAAACTTACAGCAAAAAACATAACTTCATTTCCACTTTTACCAGCAACAGCCATTAAACAACCATGAGCTCTTCCCTTCAAAAAGTAGCATCAACAAATATTAATGGCCGACTAAATTGAAAACCATAAGCACAAGCTTCAAAACTTCTGAAAACTCTCTCAAATTGACGGGTACTTTAGTTTTGTTCCAAAACAACTTTACTACCAGGACTAGTTTCAAGAACAGAATCACAAAAGGACTTCAAATGATGATAAGACATCATATCACTGCCATGTAAATCCTCTAAAGCCAACCTTTTTCCACTATAAGCAAAATATTACTTCAATATAATACTATTTTCAGTTTAAAAAAGATTAATAATTCCTTGGTCTTCATCAATGGATTTGCTTGAATATGATCATAAACCAACAATTTAATCAATTTATTGCTAACAGGAGGATCATTTATATCTGAAATTCTAGCACCACAAGAATGCATAGGTTGAAATCTCTTATAACAAAATAACCAGGAAGATTAAACTTAAGAGAAGCATGTATCCTAAAGCCACATTTAGATTGAGAACAAACAGCAGTAACTCTTTCCCTGTCATTCTTTATCAAATAATGCTTATACCCATTCTTAATGCTATATATCATCAAATAAAGCCTAAATTCAATAGAACCACCTGCAAACTATTGACCAACACCCATAAAGACAAATCGATTGGAATCATTTCTCAAAAACTGCCTAAATTGAATGTTAGAATCACCAGTGGTACCAATTGATGAATCACTATTACAACTAACAACATTCAATCTAATACTATCAAAATTGTTTGCTGAAGAACCGGTGAGAACCACGTCAATAAAAATAACTAAGTAAATCTCGTGATTATGAGCGGACAATAATAAGATAGATTGAAGATCAGAATTAGTTTCAATATTCCTTCTCATACCATCTCTAATGTGATATAAGTCAAATGTCTGTAAACTTAAAACAGACCATTTTTCACAAATAGCTTTTCTCAGCATAACAACTGAATTATCAAAATGAGCACGTAAAGAAAAGCTATTGTCCAAACATCAACAGCACTAGAACACCTTTCTTGGCAGCAATACTGCAAAATAAAATATTAAAACATTAGTACAAAATAATAATAACAAACAATTCCCTTAAAATAAAAATGAAAATAAAAAATACAATCATATATAATGAGAAACTCAACTACAATTATTCACAATGATTGTAGAGAAATCTTCAATCATTTACAATATTGCGAACAACACTGTAATTATTTGCGAATCAATACAGAACAGTTAAAATGACAATGCTATACATGGAATCAAATCTTCTACTATTAACTATTGTTTATAATTGCTGTTCTATTGTAGTTGTAATTTAACTACATTTTAAACATATTACAAACTATGCAGTTATTACCTCATTTCAAACAAACTGTATAAATATATTTTTTAACTTCATTATGGTAAAACAGTTATAATTACATTTCGATAATGCAGTTAAAAATTGTATTAAAGAGTTATATTTTTAAATTGCATATCAAATATGCAGTTGAAAAATGCATTTAAATGGTGCAATTTATAACTTTACAAGTAAAATGTAATTAAAGATGCAATTATTCCTAATAATTGAAAAGATGTATGCAACTATTCATAATAATTGCAAAAATATATGCATTTATTTTGAATAATTGCATATATCTCTGGAGATATGATAAAAATCTTATGAATTTCTAACTCCATTAGTAAAATGCAACAAAAAATTTCACCATTTAAATGCATTTTTAAGTGCATACGTGATATGCAATTAAAAATTACATTTAACAGCTACCTTTTTTAACCAGTAAATTGTTCTACAAATTTGAACATTTTCAATCTTTGCAGATTTCTCTACTATTATTAAGAATACCTATAGAAAACACAATAATTATTTTGAATACTTATGAGCTATTATTCACTTAAAACCATTTATATTCTTTAATGCATGTCTACATTAATTTCAATTCAAAAAAACTGTTGCAACTCCAACGTATATTATAATATTTTTTACTAAAAACATAGAACATATTTACAGAATTTTAAGAAGAAAGAAAATCTCAATACTTACACAATTTTAAGAAATTATGTTATAAAGGATAATTCGTTGTAGTAAAAGTGATGGTCAAAAGTGCATGTGATTGACTCATAAAAAGTAGTTATATCCTTATTTATCTATAATAAACAGACAAAAATGTCCAGTATTCATGTAATCGACTCAGTTTTCAATCCTATATTTTGACCAAACTTATATAATTTAACCAGTTACATCTATAGTTGAGAGTTTTTTGTATGTTTATATGCTCTTCTTTCTATTCTTCTTTACTCTATATATTATTCTTTAATAAAAAGTCATATCTTCATACTTTCTTCAATGTCTGCCTACAATTATATTCCATGTTTTCTTGTTTGGCTGACAATACTTTTTAGTCTGAATATTGATGGTAATTTTTATATATTATTCCTTCAGTACTCAAACTAAAATGAATGCAACCTTGATAACCTTTGTAATTACTAGTTCTCCACAATCCGTTTCTTTATCTTCAAGTCTACTTGTACGGTCATCAAGTGTTAATTCCTTAGATGTCAAACAAGCTTTTAGAAAATTCAATGTCTAAATTGAGAAAATCGTGGAGCAGATTGAAGAAAAGAAGGCTATCATAGAGGAGAAAATGGTACAAATTGAGAAGGAAAATGAAACACATAAAATAGCCATAGCCAAATTCCAGAAAAGAGACGAAAAACTAAAGACACATATAGAAGCAAAAAGATCAAGCATGGGAAGCTTGTTCCACAATCTCAAACTTTCAAGCACTAGTTAAATGTTACATGTTCACACCTTGTATGTATTAGTTTCCAAACTTGAGTTCTCAAACTAGAACTGAAATTTGTTGGGCAAGTTTTGTCTATAAATCAAAATCATGATCAAGCGTAGGAAGCTTGTTCCACAATCTCAACCTTTCAAGCAGTAGTTAAATGATACATGTTCACACCTTGTATGTATTAGTTTCCAAACTCGAGTTCTCAAACTAGAATTGAAATTTGCTGGGCAAGTTTGTTCTCTAAATCAAAATCATGAAGAATTTGAAATAGTGATAGTGATGAAGCTGAAAAATATAAAGTATTAGAAAATAAAAGTTATGGTAAGGAAAAAAGTGAAGAAAAAATGAAGATATTGAAAGGACAAAAAAAAGTATTCAAGAAAAAAGATAATAGTAAAAAGAAAGATCATGACAATCACGCTGATAATGATCACAATCAATAAAGTATCAAAGACAAAGATGACTAGAAAAACTACATAAAAGTCTACAACAATTCCAAAAATTTGCATATGACTCTGCAATTATTTTAAATTAAAATCGCACTTACTCCTAAAAATTACAAACATGTCTGAAAATATCATGAAATAATTGTATGTATGTTTGCAATTATGTAAAAAAATTCATGAACTTATAACTTTATAACTGAAATACACTTAAAAAATTCAGCATTCAAGAGTTTTTTATAACTGCATATATGATATGTAGGTAAAAATTGCATTCAACAGCAGCAATTTTTTACTGCATAGCAGATATGCAGTTAAAAAAATACACTTAAATGATAGTCGTAACTCCATAAGGGAAATAGACTTAACAATACAATTATTAATATTATTTAGAATAATTGAAAACATATTTTCAATTATAATGAATAGTTGCATACATCTATTCAATTATTATAAATAGTTGCATACATCATATCAGCTATTTCTACACTTATTTAATATAACTACAAAGAAGTCCACAATGATGTAAATAATATACGAAAAATTGAACCTCTTAAATTTGTTAACCACCATAATTCATGTATAGTAATTACAGAAAAATCTGCCATTATTTACAATAACTGCTGATAAGTCTGCAATTATTTACAAATCAAAATACAACATATACAATCACACTACTAGAAATAGGACCAAACTTCTAACTATAGTTAATTTATACAACAATTCACAATAATTTCTCAACAATATAACTTTATTAATATTTTTAAACTTTTTTGATAAATACAGCCATAATATAATTATCTACAATAATTGTAGCAAACTGTGCAATTATTTTACTTAACTGATGGCCAAAAGTGCGAGTGATTGACTCATAAAAAGCAGTTACATCCTTATCTATTTGTAATGAAGAGACAAAAATGTCCAACATTCATTGTAATTATTTTACATAACTGCATATAACTCTGCATTTACATACAAGATAAAAAATAAAACTTATTTGAACAAAAATAATAATTGTAATTATTCCTTTAGTATGATAAAGCAGTTAAAACTACACTTTACACAAATTTCATTTGAATAAACCATTGTACATCCTGAAGTAATACATAAATGTATTTAAATATCATACATTAATGTATTTAACTGCATAAATAAAATACATTTAAAAATAGCATCATTTAAATGTATTTTTAAACTACACATTTGATATGCAGTTAATAATTGCATTCAACAGCTGTAACTTTTAACTACATATCAAATATGTAGTTAAAAATGCAATTAGGTGATATAATGCATTTAAATATCATACACTAATATAGTTAACTGCATATCAAAAATATGCAACTAAAAAACCCATAAATTTTTAACTATATAATTGAAATGTAGTTAAAATTGAACAATTAAAGTGTATTTTATAACTGCATATATGATATGCAGTTAAAAACTGCAATTAACAGATGAAATCTTTAACTGCAAACAACATATGCAGTTAGAAAAGTACCAAAATGCTGCAATTAGTTTGAATAATTACAGTAAAAATGGAATTAATTTAAATAATTACTTGCTTAATAGCATTATTCACTTAAAACAATTTACGTTCTTTAACACATGTATGCAATTATTTCAATTCAAAAAACTCTTGAAACTCCAACATACATTATTACATTTCCCACTGAAAAATATTGATAATATTTAAAGACTTTTAACAAAAAAAATTCAATGTTGTCAAACTTTTCTGCAATTTTTAAGAATAATTGCAGCGTTACCTACAAACATTCGAAATCTCTCCATAAAAATAAGAAAATATTTACTTTAAAAATTCTTACATTTACAACAAAAAATGTTTGCTGATAAAAGAGCGTATATGATACATTTAACCATTTCAACAAACAGTCATCAAATATGCGGTTAAAATACCCATAAATTTTTAACTACATAATTGAAATGCAGTTAATGTATTTTATGACTGCATATATGATATGCAGTTAAAAACTGCAATTAACATATGACATTTTTAACTGCAAACAATATATGTAGTTAAGGAATGTACTTAATTGATGCAATTATTTTGAATTATTACAGTAAAAATGGAATTATTTTGAATAATTTCTTACTTATTAGCAATTATTCACTTAAAACAATTTACATTCTTCAACACATGTATGCAATAATTTCAATTCAAAATACCCTTGAAACTCCAACATACATTATTACATTTCTCACTGAAAAACATTGATAACATTTGAAGACTTTTAACAAAAAAACATCAATATTGTCAAAAATTTCGGCAATTTTTAAGAATAATTGCAGTATTATCTGCAAACATTCAATATCTCTCCATAAAAATAAGCAAATATTTACTTTAAAAATTCATACATTTTCAACTGAAAATATTTACTGATAAAAGAGCATATATGATACATTTAACCATTCAATGAACACTCGTTAACTATAGAGTTAAAAAAAGCAATAAATTTTTAGTAGCAAAATTGAAATGCAGTTAAAATTGAACCATTAAAGTGTATTTTATAACTGCAAATATGATGTGCAGTTAAAAATTGCAATTAACTCTTGAATTTCCCTCCACGATGAATTTCAGCCCGCTTTGAAATTTTAATGGCGTCCTCTTCTTCTTCTCCTTCTTCGTCTTCTTTCTCTTTTGACTCTGCCTTGTTTCCTCCTTTTTTTCTTCCTCTTCCTCATCCTATCAATCTTCTCCGTTGTTTTCATCATCTTCTGTTTAATCCTCATCTCTCCATCCTTCTTCTTCTTCCCTTCAAACTGGATCTTTGCAGTCTTGTATCAAGAATGACTCAGTGAATTCTAATTGGTCTTCTCTCTTCAAATCTCTTCCTCGTAATGTTGGATCTTCCAAGCCCATTCATTTCGATATATCTAGGGATAAATCTCCAAATGATTTACCGGATCTTGCAAGGGAAGAAGGATTAAAGTACTGGAATAATCATTTAGTTGGTTTCTTTTTGGATGGTACGCTTTCTTTCTTAACTGTTGTTAATTTCTTGAAAAGGTATTGGAGGATTAAAGGTGAAGTTGAATTCAAATCGGATGGGTGCAATCTCTATTTCATTTTTTCCAATCAAGAAGATAAGGATCATGTTCTTAACTCGGATCCTATTTTTATAAGGGGTAGAATGTTCATAATTACAAAATGGGATCCTTCTATTGGTATTTCTCAAGCCCAAATCAAAAAAGTACCTGTGTGGATTCATTTTCATAGGATTCCTATTATACTTTGGACGTTGGTAGAGATTAATTGGTTAGCTTGTCATGTTGGTAGACTAATCTATTTTGATAGTAGTACTGAGAAACTGCAAAGATTTAAGTATGCAAAGGCGTTAGTGGAGATCTCGCCTGATTTTGAATTACCAGAATCTATTTCCATTCCTCAGTTGGGAAATAATTGTCCAGATGTTAAATTATCATATGATTGGAAGCCAAAAATCTGTACACATTGTAAAATCTTTGGTCATGATACTGTAAGTTGTGAGATTGTAAACAAGACTAAAGAGATTGATGTTAGTAAAGTGGTAAATTTGGTGGAGAATGATGATAAGAATCAGTGTGATCATGAAATTACTAATCACAATTTAATTGATCATAGCTGGAAAAATGTAAATAAGAGGAATAAAGGAGTATGGAAGAGGAAAGAGACAGTGGTTAAAGAAAAGATTCAATTAAATGTTGATACTATAAGAAGCATAGAAAAAGGAAAAGGAAAAGGTACTGTAGAATGTAATGTAAATATAACTTTATCTTACTCTACAGTCACTTCAAATTCATTTTCAGTTTTATCTAATTCTTCTCTTCATTCAAACAATAACCTTGACATAGCTCGGGAAAGTATACTTGGTAGTTGTAGTGATGCAATACCATCTTCTACATCTCTTTCATTAGACAATTTTTCCAATTCTTCAATTGATTCTGTTGCCAAAGATGTATCATCTGTTTTCTCTAATAACTCTACCTCTGTCTCTTCTTCATGCAGTTCACAATTTAGTTCTCAGTCTCCATCTATGTTTGGATCCAATACTTCATCACCTTATCTACATTTGACTCCACCTGATCATATTATACTCCCTCCTCCTTCTAAATCAGGTGAATGTATGGAAGTCATGACTAATAAGGGTATTACTAGCACTCATAATTCTGGTGACTTGAATAAAGGAAAAGATTTTAAGGCTCAGGAAGTTCTTCTTTTATCTTCAACAAAAAATAACTCTCATTCTAGACATACAAGGAAAAATCCTTCACCTTTGCTTCCTCCCCTCCCTATCAAATGAATAATATTGCTTTTTGGAATATAAGGGGGGCTAACTTACCCTCTAAACAGATTGAGATTAAAAATCTTATCAAGGAAAGGGATATACACTTGATGTGTGTTTCTGAAACAAAGCTAGATATTCAATCTACTCTAAAGGCTGTTCGCTTGATATCTTCTTCTTGGTTACATGATCATAATTTTGTTGAATCTAATTATGGTAGACTTCTAACATTATGGAATCCTTAAATCTTCAAGCTTTCCAAAATTATTGCCACTGATCAATTCATTCATTATAATTGTATTCATTTGCCCTATAATATGATTTTTCTTCTAACTTCAGTTTATGCTAAAAATTCTTTATCATTGAGATAGATTTTTTTGGATCAACTTCCATCTCTAAATTCTTCTTCTAATCCTTGGCTGATAGGTGGTGATTTTAATTGTATGCTTGCATGTAATCAAAAATATGGTGGTTGTCCTTTATCTCTTAAGGATATTACTCCTTTAAACAGTGCTTTAAATCAATCTAATCTAATCTCGGTCAAATCTTTTGGATCAGATTTCACTTGGTCAAACAGTAATAGGAGTGGAAATCTAACTCTTTGTAAACTGGATCACATTTTCATAAACCTTCCTTTTCTTCAAGTTTGGCCAAAATCATTTTATGACATACTTCAGCCTTCTTTATCTGATCAATGTCCTTTAATTTTTCACTGGGGAGTTGATGATTTTTGTGGAGGGAAACACTCTTTTAAATTTTAAAATTTTTGGACTAAGCATGTGGAATATCAAGATATTCTTAAACAGGTTGGGAATATGCAATTTGGCAGGGATCCTCTAGCAAATATTTCTCTCAAGATGAAGGCTCTCAAATTTCATCTAAAGGTTTGGTCTGTAGCTAATTTTGGTAAGGAATCTAAGCTTTCTACTCATATTAGGAATGAGCTTAATGAGATTCAGGAAGACCTGAGTGCTAGACCATATGATACTCTTTTACAACATGCTGAATTGCAATTAAATAAAAAACTTGAACAAGTTATTGAAAGGGAATTGTCATCACTAAAACAGAAAATTCATTTGAGAATGCAGAAGGAGGCAGACAGGAATACTAAGTATTTTCATAATTTTCTAAAAGTTAAGAGAGCTGGAGAATGCATATTTCAGATAAAGGATATGAATGGTAATATGGTGAACTCTTTTGATGGTATTAATAATGCATTTGTTCAGCATTTTACATCTATCTTAGCTCCTTCCAACTCTTTTATACCTGATATAAAACCTCTATTTGACATTACACTTCCAACCTTATCCATTTCTCAATCTAATTCTTTAATATGTGCCATATCTGCTAATGAGATTAAATCTGCAGTTTTTAGTTTGGATAGTAATAGGTGTGGAGGCCCAGATGGTTATAATGCACATTTTATACAGCAAAGTTGGAATATAATTGGGTTTGATATTGTCAAAGCTATACAATACTTTTTTCTTAATAACAAACTTTCTGTTGGTCTATCTGCTACTGCCATTACATTAATTCCCAAGATTGATAATCCAACTACAGTTGCTGA
The DNA here is from genome assembly GCA_030765085.1 of Allium cepa. Classification (NCBI taxonomy): domain Eukaryota; kingdom Viridiplantae; phylum Streptophyta; class Magnoliopsida; order Asparagales; family Amaryllidaceae; genus Allium; species Allium cepa. The sequence goes on along the minus strand of CM060934.1, from coordinate 946,491,355 downwards.
TTATAGGCCAATTTCCTGTTGTAACATCATTTATAAAATCATCTCAAAAGTGTTGGCTAATAGATTGCAATTAGTTCTTCCATCCATCATTTCCAATAACCAGGTTGCTTATATTAGTGGTAGATCCATTAGTGATAATATTCTCTTAACTCAAGAATTATTGTTTGGATATGAGAGGAAAAACATATCACCTAGATGCATGTTGAAGCTGGATATTAAGAAGGCATTTGATTCTATTGCTTGGAATTCTATTTTAGCTATTATGTCTAGGATGAATTTTCCTAAACCATTTTTAGCTTGGATTTACACATATATTTCATCACCAATGTACTCAATTTCGAGAGAGGGAGGACTGTATGGATATTTTAAAGGTGTACAGGGTGTTAGGCAAGGTGATCCTATTTCTTCCTACTTGTTCATTATTTTCATGGAGCTGCTTAATTCTATTTTGATGGATCTTGTTGTAAAGAAAGCCCTAAATTTACATCCTAAATGTAAACATCCCCTCATTACTCATCTTCTCTTTGCTGATGATCTGATCATCTTCACAAAGCCTACATATAATAATATTCAGTGTATTATCTCCTCTCTGCAATTCTTCTTTTCCATTACTGGCCTTCAAATCAATCTTTCAAAATCCAATATTCTTGTTGCTGGTTTGCCTACTTTACAGAAGAATGATATTATTAAGTGCTCGGGTCTTCAGGAATTACCTAAAACTTCATTTTATTTGGGTTTGCCTATCATTAGCTCTAGAATAACCAAGCAAAACTGTTTGCCACTCTTTGAAAAGATAATTGATAGGCTGCAGTTATGGCCATCTGATAAATTGTCACAAGCTAGTAGGCTAACTATTATTCAATCAATTGCTGTGGCTATGTCTACTTATTGGACTAGACATTACATTCTTCCGATTAAGCTAATTAATATGATTTCTAGTGCGCTAAATAAATTCCTCTGGCATGGTGACCCTTTTTCAAAAAAGATAATTCCCATTTCTTTCTGCAAGCTGTTTGATGCTAAAAAGTATGGAGGACTTGGTATTACTAATATTTTTCAATGGAATAAGGCTGCTATCTTAGTGTATTTCAACAAGATCTTTGCAACTGATAAGAACTTATGGTCTCAATGGGTTAATGAGAATCTTATTGGCAAGAGGCATTTTTGGACTATGTCAATACCACAAAATTGTAGTTGGAGTTGGATATGTATACTTAAACTTAGGGAAACTTTCATACCTTTCATACAATGTAATTATGCATTGATTAAAGGACTATCTTTCTGGCATTCTCCATGGGCTAAACAGGGACCGATCTTAAGTACTCTAGTAGATTATAACCTGAGAAGGAATTCTGGAATTTCAGAAGAAGCTAGAGTTGATGAATTTATACATGATGATTGTATAGTATTACCTTATTCCAGCTCCTTTCATCTTAGAAATTTGTGGAATCTCATTACCAGTAATCCAAGTATAATTAGTGATAATGCTCTAATCTGGTCAGGGAAGGGTAAAAATCATTCTATCAGGCTTGTTTATAACTATCTTTGTCAAAATGTTTCTGAGTTCCCCTGGCATTTAAGAATTTGGAAAACTGGATGTACTGCAAAAGAAAATTTGTTGTTGTGGAAAGTGATGGCAAATGCTTTGAATACTAAGGACATGCTTTGTAGAATGGGTATTATTTTAGAGGATTTATGTGTTTTTTGCAAATTAGAATCTGAAACTAATACTCATTTATCCTTTTGTTTATCAAATATGGTATAGGCTATTATCTAATGGTGGATTTTATAAGCCTTCAGCTATTAGTTCAATTGAATGGTTTAACGTATTCAAAGCAACTAGATGGAAGACTCGTACAACTAGGCTTTTGCTAAAGCTTCTTAAAAAATTGATATATGCTGTGTGGTCTTAAAGAAACAATAGAATATTTGGTATTGGAAGCAAGAATTCTTCTCAGCTGTATAACTTGATTCATGGCAATATATTGAGGGACTTAAAGATTGATAATATTTGAAGTTTGATGATCACAAGGAATGCTGGCATTTGGCTTATCTGCTGTATGGTCTGAATCCTTTTATGTCCTCAGCTTGAATATTATGTTCTTCCTGCAAATGAACTCAGGTCTTATATGAAGATTATCCGCTGCATCATGTGATAAATATAATAAGTTTAGTTTACTGTACTTCATGGTTGGTTCAGTTTTGTTTGAAATTGTTGTTTCTAAATTTGTGTTTTTGGTTGTATTATTGGCATTGTAACTTGTCAAGATAATGGTTGTGTGAATTGTAACCGATTGTAATGGTATATTAGTCAATAAAATGAGTTTATGCTCTTGCCTTTCAAAAAAAATTGCAATTAACAGATGAAATCTTTAATTGCAAACAAAATATGTACTTAAGAAATGTACTTAAATGCTGCAAATATTTTGAATAATTACATTAAAAACTGATTTTTTTTTTTTGGATAATTTCTTACTTATTTGCAATTATTCACTTAAAACAGTTTACATTCTTCAAAACATGTATGCAATTATTTCAATTCAAAAAATTTTGAAACACCAACATACATTATTACATTTCTCACCAAAAAACATTGATAATATTTAAAGACTTTTACCAAAAAATTCAATAATGTCAAGAATTTCTGCAATTTTTAAGAATAATTGCAGCATTATCTGCAAACATTCAAAATCTCCCCATAAAAATAAGCAAATATTTACTTAAAAAATTCTTACATTTTCAACTGAAAATATTTGCTGATAAAAGGGCATATACAATACATTTAACCATTTCAATGAATACTAATCAAATATGCAGTTAGAAAACCCATAAATTTTTAATTGCATAATTGAAACGCAATTAAAATTGAACCATTAAAGTGTATTTTATTAATGCCTATATGATATGCAGTTAAAAACTGCAATTAATGGATGAAATCTTTAACTGCAAACAACATATGTAATTAAGAAATGTACTTAAATGCTGCAATTATTTTGTATAATTATAGTAAAAATGGAATTATTCTTAATTATTGCTTACTAGTAAGAAATTATTCACTTAAAATAATTTATATTCTTCAACACATGTATGCAATTATTTCAATTCAAAAAACTCTTGAAACTCCAACATACATTATTACATTTCTCACTAAAAAACATCGATGATATTTAAAGATTTTTAACAAAAAAACATCAATATTGTAAAAATTTCTACAATTTTTTTGAATAATTTCCGCGTTATCTGCAAAAATTCAAAATCTCTCCGTAAAAATAAGCAAATATTTACATAAAAAATTCTTACATTTTCAAATAAAAATATTTATTGATAAAAGAGCATATATGATACATTTAACCACTTCAATGAACACTCACCAAATATGAGTTAAAAAACCCATTAATTTTTAACTTCATAATTGAAATGCAGTTAAAATTGAACCACTAAAGTGTATTTATAACTGCATATATGATATGCAGTTAAAAACTGCAATTAACAGATGAAATCTTTAACTGCAAACAACATATGCAGTTAAGTAATATACTTAAGTGCTGCAATTATTTTGAATAATTACAGTAAAAATGGAATTATTTTGAATAATCACCGAATTAGTAGCAATTATTCACTTAAAACAATTTACATTCTTCAACACGTGTATGCAATTGTTTCAATTCAAAAACCTCTTGAAACTCCAACATACATTTTTCCATTTTTCACTGAAAAGCATTGATAATATTTAAAGACTTTTAACAAAAAAACATCAATATTGTCAAAAATTTCTTCTATTTTTAAGAATAATTGCAGCGTTATTTGCAAACCTTCAAAATCTCTTCATAATAATAAGCAAATATTTACTTAATTTTTTTTTTACATTTTCAACTGAAAATATTTGCTGATAAAAGAGCATATATGATACATTTAACCACTTCAATGAACACTCATCAAATATGCAGTTAAGAAACTCATAAATTTTTAGCTGTATAATTGAAATGCAGTTAAAATTGAACCACTAAAGTGTATTTTATAACTGCATATATGATATGTAGTTAAAAATTGCAATTAACAGATGAAATCTTTAACTGCAAACAACATATGTAGTTAAGTAATGTATTTAAATACTGCAATTATTTTGAATAATTACAGTAAAAATGGAATAATTTTGAATAATTGCTTACTTATTAGCAATTATTCACTTAAAACCTTTTACATTCTTCAACAAGTGTGTGCAATTATTTCAATTCAAAAAACTCTTAAAACTCCAACATACATTATTACATTCTCACTGGAAAACATTGATAATATTTAAAGACTTTTCACAAAAAACATCAATATTGTAAAAAAAAAATCTGCAATTTTTAAGAATAATTGCAACATTATATGCAAGCATTCAAAATCTCTCCATAAAAATAAGCAAATATTTACTTAAAAAATTCTTACGTTTTCAACTGAAAATATTTGTTGATAAAAGAGCATATATGATACATTTAACCACTTCAATGAACACTCATCAAATATGCAGTTAAAAAACCCTTAAATTTTTAACTGCATAATTGAAATGCAGTTAAAATTGGACCGTTAAAGCGTATTTTATAATTTCATATATGATATGCAGTTAAAAACTGCAATTAACAGATGAAATCTTTAACTGCAAACAACATATGTAGTTAAGAAATGTACTTAAATGCTGCAATTATTTTGAATAATTACAGAAAAAGTGCAATTATTTTGAATAATTGCTTACTTATTAGCAATTATTCACTTAAAACAATTTACATTCTTCAATACATGTATGCAATTATTTCGATTAAAAAAACTTTAGAAACTCCAACATACATTATTACATTTCTCACTGAAAAACATTGATAATATTTAAATACTTTTAACCAAAAACATCAATATTTTCAAAAATTTCTGCAATTTTTTTTTAAAAATTGCAACGTTATCTGTAAACATTCAAAATCTCTCCATAAAAATAAACACATATTTACTTAAAAAATTCTTACATTTTCAACTAAAAATATTTGCCGATAAAAGAGCATATATGATACATTTAACCACTTCAACGAATACTTATCAAAATTTGCACTAATTTATGATCTGCAATTTATTTACACTTGCAACCATTTCTACACTTATTTAATTTAACTACAGAGAAATCTGCAATTACTTAAATAATAATACAAAAGTTGAACCTCTTAATCCATTTAAAAACTTTAATTCATTTACAATAATTGCAGGAAAACCCACCATTATTAACAAATCAAAACACAACATATACAATCACACTACAAAAAATAAGATCAGACTTTTTATTATTAACACGCATAAAATTCTACAATAATTCTCGATAACTGCTAAAAAATACACATTTATTTAGATATCTAAAGATTTTGATAAATACAACCATAAATGCAATTACTTAGAAAAATTGCAGCAGTGTATGCAGTTATTTTACTTAACTGCATACAACTCTGCATTTACATATAGGATTAAAAGTAAAATTTCTTTGCACAAAAAACATCATATTATTTGAATTACTTTATATAACTTATACTTGCTATGCATAATTATACAAAAAACATTGCTAAATTATCAAAAAATTGCAAAAAACAATAATACAAAGTCGATTGAAAATTAAATCAAGCATTTACCTGCAAGATTATGAAGTCATAATGAATCGCAAAAAATCAAACAGTAGATCGAAGTAAATTTAATTTCTCTATGAATATTTTAAATCTTGATCGCCAATACAATCACACGAGAATAGTCAACATGAAATAAACGAGGGTAATTAGGGAAACAAAATATTGTAAAAATAATTAGGGATCAGATTTACAAGTTTAAAACTGAAGGAGTTTTGGGCTATTAAATTTGATTTTAGGGACGTGGGCCTAATTTTCACTCAATTTTAACTAGTGCAAACCCATGCTTCGCAGACGAGCTGGTAGAATTAGTTATTTAGAGATAAGAAGTCAAAAACAGTCGAAAAGAAATTTAAAGAATGCATTCATCAAATATTATTAGTAGATAATTCTAAGCGGTAATGTATAGCGGCACAGATAATTATCGCTTGAAACTTTTAAATAAGGGTATGCTATAAGTCGCACACTCTTTTGGCTAACAACGAATTATTTTTTATATTCCTAAAAAGCTGCATATCACAATGCGTAAGAGTATTATAGTTCGGTAAATTTAGTTATAAAAACATTGAAACAGTCAAGAACAGCGAAAGTGCAAAATGAAATGCTGATCTCAAGTTCAGATACAATTAGGAAAATGTTAAGTTTTAAAGAATTTTAAATTATTACTTATCAGTATAGGCCTCTGAAAACAAGTATTATCAGAAAGTTTGTCCTACTTGTCTTCTTAATGGATACATTCTACACATTTTTTCTATAATACCGAAAATTCATATTTTAATTGAATGTTGAAGACGATTGTAGTCTTTATAAATTAGAACGAAAAAATAGGAAAAAAATTTTGAAAAAAAATGATGTTGAATCTCAAGTTGCACCGTGTCATTGTTTTTGGAAAATTACTTAGGACAATACTTTTGATGATCATTGAACTCAGGTAGCATGTTGTAGCATGTTTAAATGTCATACAAAACTAAAAGAAGAATATTCACTGTTTAGTTTTATCTGGGTTGGGTTTCCTCGTTAAATTATTTTGGATTACATGTAATTGACATATGTAAAGATATCTCTTATTTCGTTCATTTTCATTGATTGAAAATTTGAAGGATTTTTTACCCACGCATTTCAGGAGGAAGATGGTCGAGCCGCGAACTGCAAGCCTAATATTGCGTTAATATAAAGGCTTTTTTATGTTGTAGATACAAAGTTGTGATTAAAAAAATATTATCACAAGCTTGAATGGCATAGCCGAGCGACCAACTACTTAACAGTACAGAAATTAAAGAATAGCACATTTGTTGAAGTAAATATATTTTCTGAACGAAGATTACACTATTACTTACTATATACCAAAAAATCAGCTATATTTTTGATATGGAGACGAACCGTAGCATAGACTACATAGTAAATAACATAAGAGTGTAATGCAATACATATAGAGGTTAGGTTATACTTGGTATTGCTACTTTTTTATTTCGCCGTTGTTGCTTATTGTTTTTTTGGTCATACATCGATTATTTCTTATATAAAGAAATCATAAATTACAATCTTACATTGGTCCATAAGCGGTAATCCAATGATTAAGGGAGTTTTGAATTGGAGTTTAACTCAAAATTATGCGGTTATAGAAAGTACCATGCAACATTGAAATATACAGTGCATCCTAATATACAGCGCATAGGATGACATTACCACATGAAATAATAGCAAATCTCAAATACGAAGTGCATGAGATGACATAAACGCATGAAATAACAGCTATACTTTTACATGATCAGACTGATGGCACATAGTTCTCAACTAAGACATGAAATAACAGCAAATTACAAAGCTTATTCCAACCTGGACATCTGCTTCCGCTTTACACCCATATGATATGCTCTTTCAATGCAAGAAGGGAGCTGGAATAAGGGAAAATTCGGCATCAAAAAAGTGAATGGCTATAAAAAATGTTACTCATTTTTGTTATTTGTTTAGTTGTACCAGTGTAAACCATTACCCTTACAAGGAGATCATGCATAGATAACGATGATGTGCCTACTAACAGAAATTTATAATTCAGGCAGATAATGAGTATAAAAACAACATAACCAAGCTATTATTACTGAAGTGCATTATGATAGTTCTTTATTTGAGTTACATGGGCACATATGACGCACACAAAATTGATACTGAAATATTAAGTAGAATCGTATTAAATAAATTACAATTGAAAGAGTACTCATAACATAAGCTAGCTTGTTTGTATACATAGTGGTAGAAAATAAACTACATTACAGCAATAATGTAGATTTTCAATGGTGGATGATATATATGAACAACGAATTTCCAAACCCTCAAGCGGTCCTTTTTTTGTTGTTTTTTGTATTCTTCGCATTGGTAGAGCTAGAGATGTGTAACTGGAGCAGTTTTCCAGACTTCCCGAAACCAAATAAGGATTTGTTTAGTGTTGTAGTAATATTGGTGTATTAGATTGCATTTTTGAAATATTGTAATTTAGTCCTATATTAAGTAGCGGTTGTTAGAAAAAACCTTAAAATGTTTATGACATGTAAATACATTATTCATTGTGTATTGGGATCAATGCGTTTGCTTACATATTGGTGATGTAACTGAATCAGCCTACCAATGGATAGATGCAAAACTTCAAATTCGTATGTATCGAAAAAATGAAAAAATATACGATATTTGGAGTATTATATGATGCGGTTTTGGTACGAATGTGGATATGAAGATATCCACATCCAAAAATTATCATTTTGATTTTTGTAAACATAATATTTAATATTATATGTATTTTAGCATAACGGACAACCTGTATTTGTTGTGTTCTCAAAATAATAGCTTATATTATATAAAAGTATAAACCGTGCGTAGATGCATCTAATAGGTAAAGATATTTATATTTTATTTAATAGGAAAAAAAATGAGTAAATGGATGTGTGTTGTAAGTGTAAATGTTTTGATAGTCACCACATTTTTATTTTAGGTTGTTTTGTTAGAGTAGGTGACAGGTAGATACTAAAATTCCATTACTATGTAGTTGAGAAGAAGAGGCGATAAAGCTTGAAAACCGATGGTGAAATTCCAATGTCGAAGCGGGGTATTTTTGGAATTTAAAAGACATCATGGAAATTCTATTCAATAAATTCTCTTTATTAATAGTAGAGATGTATATTCACCGCTCAAAACTTAAAGTTGACTTCCTTTAGGGCAAAATAGTATATCATTTAAGACTTTAAAACTATTGTTTCTTTAGGTCTGATCATCAATTAATATATGTTAAAAAAAGTAACGAGAAAATATAAATAGTATTAATACTGGGCATTGTTAAAGTGGCGTTGAAAAAGATAGGGTGTTCTGGCATTGAAACAGAGCAAGTTTTCGACGACAAAGCATCGAAGTAGTTTTTTAGACTCTAAAGTGCCAAAATATTTTATTTTGCTTTCTTTAAACATATATTACTTGGGCATTATTGACTTCATTTTTTACGCTTTTAAATTAAACATTTATAAAAGTAACTTCAAAATTGAGTATTCATATTACAATATAGACAATATTAAGGCAAGTTGGATGGACATTGGCATAGTAAAATGTAACTTAAATTTCTTTTCATTTCAAAGTATTGTGAACAGAGGAACTTTTTTAATGTCAACTTCCTTACTTCAAAAACAATTTATTTTCATTTATTTTGTTTTACTTTTTTTAAAAAAATTTAAGATTATTATATTATGTCAATGCGTACACATGAACCTAGGCATGATATATAAGAAAAGAAGCAAAAGAGTCCATGCATCACTCGACCAATTATCAAGATAATGCATATCATATATAATTTGCATAGTTATGATATCATTATACATGTTCGTTTTATACATGTTTATGGTTCGTAAGTTCATTATAATGTGCATTAAGATGAATACCGTTCTTGTCTGTAGCTATCTAACCTGCTAGTTGGACGACATAGAAGGGTTATAAATTTTGTAGTGTAGCTTTATCTCCACTACTAGCTTTATCCATATACCTATAGAACCATAGCATGATTGCATTTCCATACCCGCCAATCTGTGCTTTTGTCATGTGCCAGCCGGCTAGTTTATGTCTAGTGCCTTGTAACACCCCGCGTTTTTCGATAATTAAATAATCAATTAACGGTGAACAGTGAAAATAATCATTTTTGTAATTTTCAGAATATGGCCTTGAAACTTATACCATGTGTTCGTGGCGATTTTCTGATTAATTTCCATATATAACTTGTTGAAATACGAATTAATATGAAGAAGTTACGAGAAGAATAAGAAATCAGAATTATATAAATATATAAACAATTAAATGGAAGAATAAAAGAGTGGGACCCCATGGGTCGACCCGCAAAGCACGCGGGTTGACCCGCGTTTTTCCCTGGACGAGAAATTGTCTAGGGACATGCCGAAGTTTTGTAATTTGATTTTCGCGCGATCTCGAGCGTTGTTTTCTGGATCCAACGATTCGTAGCAAGCTTGTGACGTGATTGCACTCGATTCAATCTTAAAATCTGATGGCCTAAGATCCCTAAGGTTCACTATAATTAAAAGCCTAGGCCTAGCTATTTTCTCACAATCAGATTTTCTTCCAATTGGGTACATTGCTTAAGGCTGAACTCTAAATAGAAAATATTTCTATGGAGAATATCTTTTTTATAAAAATGTCAGACACCTTCGAAGTGGATCCAGGAAGGCCATGGATTAAAGTTAAGGACGATGGCTGAGTGGATTTAAATTATATATCTTTTATGTTTGTGATATATAATATCGTTAGATTCCCGTTAAATATTTAATTCAGCATTTAGACTAATTTCAGTAATTGGTTCTACTAGCTAGTTATGTTAAAACTGTAAATTTTGTAAGAAAAGTGTACTTATGTGTAAATGTTATTTCTATGGAAAAAAAGAAAAGAAACACAATTAAATATAATCAATATTAGGCTTAAAAGTTATAGAGAAAGGCATAAGCCTAAAAGTGAGAAATCTACAGTAAATTATGTTAAAAAGGGAGAAACGAATTAAAGAGGGGAAAATCTAATAACTTGATTTGGAAGTTAGTGATAGATTAGTTGGTTAATTTAGAAAAGGGAATACATTCCGTAGTTTAATATTGTAAGAATAACGATGAACGTAATTGCAAGAATAAAAACAAGAAAAATGCAATAAGTGCAAATATAGACATTGCTATATTTTGCATTACCCAATAATTAAAGGATCAATAAAAGGAATATCTTATAGTTATGAGTTATTGTTTATAGCATTATTTAGTAATAAAATATGGAAATGGATTTTTAGCACAGTTTTAGTAACCAACCAAATAGAATATAACTACTTTCTAAAATAAAAGAGTATAATGTGAGGCATTAAAGAAATTAAAGAAGAGGAAATAATCAAGTTAATTATTTGACAAGACTAGAAACAATAAACATAAAATGTGACTAGATTTGCATTTACCGCGCATATAGTAGAATAAAAAGTAGCAGTTATTATGATAAGTAATTTATGGCAGTTGGACGTAGTTTCAAGCTAAGAATGTCATATAATATGAGAGAACTAAAGAAAATTTAGTATTATAGAAGGATTGGAAGAGAAAAGAGACACTTGCAATTACATTTATAACATGTATATTATAAAAAAAAAGAATGTAAAAGTGACAATTGCAAGTATAATTGTAATACATAGTTTATAATTAAAAAGAAAGAAATAGAAGAGGCTTATTTTTATCAAATTTAGATCTTGGATTAAGGTAATAAGCAAAAATAATAGAAGTGGCCGATACCAGTAGCATTCCCTTTCAGGTCTAGGACTAATGGTCTCACACATGGGTAAGGCTGGGCATGTTGATTATGGTAAATAAGTATCCAATAGAATAAGAAAAGTAAACTAAACGCATAATAAAAGATTAGAAGTAGGGTCTAATAAAATTGTAAGGTGCGTAAGGAGCAGCCCAAAAAGAATTTAGATAAAGAGCCTAACGAAGCAGTTCATCGTAGATTTTTAGTACTAAAAGAGCACATCCAACTTAGTTATTTTGGGACAAATGGAAGTACGAGACTTTAGTGGGATGTGAGGATACTCTAGGATGGCCCTGTAGGATAGGCCTAACGAAGGTGCACCCCCAAAGGTAGGTCTGTAGGTGTTCCATTAAGAGAGTATGCCTTGACTGCTTTTGCATTGCAGGCCTAACGAAGCGGACTTTGTAGGCAGTCAAAAAGTCAAAAGGTTAATGATGGAGTATGATATTCGTATGACATCACACTCTAATTTGCGAGCATGTTATAGTGGGCAGGACTTATTAGAATAGTCGCATGCGGATATTAGCCATCATCAGTCGGAGCAAACTGGGGAAGACTAGTGCTAAACCAACAGGGCAATGATTCTTTCACTATCGAGACATTGGATGAGGGGCACAACCAATTGGATGTTTAGATTATTTGCAGTATGGAATAACCACTTAGCTCTTGAAAGGTCTTTCGATTAGTTGAGGGGGGCTATAGCCACGATGAGAAAAGAGATAGACCAAGTAGAATATTTGTATTGTAGGCCTAACAAAGCGGACCTTTACAGATATAGAAAATCCCTAACTAAGTTCCGTACGAAGTAGGCCTTATTAGCGGAATTCAATGAGTAGACAGAATGATTACGTGTAGTCCTCAAGGTATGCAGTAAGTGGTACATTGTGGATGTCCCAGCACTAGTATAAGCTAGTGCAGATGCAGTTTCACGTTGTCATAGTAGACGATGGAACATCTGTATTGTAGGCCTCATGAAGCTTCCCTTTATAGATATAGTTACAGTACGCTCTAGCAGCGAGACGATGGAGTCATTTTAGAGGAGGATATGGAAGATACGAAAGGTACCATGGGTAGTACCTAGGACCGATGTGGTCTTTGGGCATGTAGCTATATATATATGTATTAGGGAGTAGATGAGTATGATTCACGCACAGAGGCGGGAGTATTATAAAACCAATAAAACTAATATAACAGAAAATGAAAATAGAACGGTATATGCAGAATTATGCTTAGAAGTGTATAATTTGTCCACTCATCAGAACTTTAGTTCTGATCCCCTCCTCATATCATCCCACGGGTTAGATAGATGGAAGAGATTTTCCAGCTTTGAGACACTTATTTAGAAAGTGTTATTACCTTGGTGCGTATTTACTTATTACTATATTTTACTCAGTTCTGCTGTGAGATATTTATTTGAGCTTTGATATATTTATCTTTGCTTATTTGCAGGATACCAGACATCCAACTTGGGCTTCAGTGGATTTGGGTTTTAGCATTTTTGCGAAAAATACAGACCCACTGGAACACTGGTTGTTAAATTCCTGCCAGTGTTGCAACTCATCGAGTGATCATTTGTCAGCTTACATTTCAGCATACTCAATTTCATTGACATCTTACAATTTGACATTCAAGACTAATGCCTATAGTACACTTGCGGCATCAATGATGAGCTTATGTTCATTCGAACCTGCCTGAATCTTTGTTCAAATAGCTAGCTGGTGTTCGCATGTCTGCACTCAACCCTATCCACTCAGCAGATGCAACTGCCTTCTTCTATCATAGTTAACCTCAATTGCCATTTCAGCACCTGCTATTCACAATGCACACGGGTCCATGCACTTGCCTGGTTCTAAATTGGATCTTAATGCATGCTATTTCAGTTTCAACCGTCCTATACAAACCTCTACTTACCATAAGCCTACCACCCTGAACTATTCCTCTACATGAAGCATGTTTTCATGATGCTTATCACAACCACGTACTTGCCTACCATGCACAGCTCATCATTTTGTAACCATGCGTTCGGCTATCTCCATATAGCTTCTTCCTTTATATTAACTACCACTTCGCATTTTAGGAAATACAATACAGCTGAGGAAAGTAGCTTCGTTGTCCAAGATATACACTTGCTAAACCTTTTTCATTCTAGCATTTGTTTTTTTATTTTTTGGCAATGTATAATTATTCTTCAACATATCTGTGCTCTCTTTCACACTTATATTGATCATCCATTTGATGATCCCATATTTTATATGCCAAAGGAAAACTAGTATATCGTCACCCATCAGAGGTGCTGATGGCTTTAGTCTTTTTCTAATACAATTAAATATTAAGCGCTCTACTCGCTTTGAGGACCACTTATCTAGTGAGGCAAAAAATTGAAGTGTAGAATGATGATGTGAAAGAAAACTTATCCAGTGAGGCAAAAAGGATAGCCTAAACAAAATAAACTAAGAATCTAGAATTTAGGTTTCGTTTGGACAATTCCATGATGTAGCCGTTTCACTGAATTAATCGACTTAGCTCAAATAACCAACCTTAACTGTCTGATCCATGTAGTAAGATACATAAACTTTCTGATAAGTCAAGATGACAATTTTAACAACAAAAGCACGCATGTCATACTCATACATTTGGCCCTTTTCAACACACATAGTTATAAGTTATATGTATTTTTTCTTTGCTATAGCATGCATTTCGAACTTTTGCAATGAAGATGTTGGTTATGGTTGGCTTAAGATGAAGCATGCATTTCAAACTTTTGCATATAATGGAATAGTTTGAAGTTATACATTGGTGAACCCTTTTTCCTTCTGTTTTTTCATTGATATGTTAAAATATACTACTCTTATAGCAGATGAATGAAAGATTGATAAATGTTGACAAAAGATTTTTTAAGCTCGGTTCAAGGAAAATAATGACCTTTCAAACTACTACATAAATTATATTTGGTATTTTTCTTAGGAACTACCCAGATATGAACTTGAAGGAGAAATTACCGAGCATATCGTGAGAACAATATGTAACAAATCAGGAATATGTCCATTCTAGATGAAACATGATTGATAAAGAATTCACCTCAAATCAAGTAAAAATTGCAGATAAAATATGTATCACTAAATTGGATTAACTAAATTCGTAGGAGTATTTAATTAAATAAACTAATTTTTTAACGAAGTAGAACACAACAATTTCACATCTTCACTCACATCATGTATTCCCACTATGTGCACCTTATTTTATTTGTAGAAAGGATGAATACACTTCTTAAGTAAATAAATTTATTATTACAATTTTATAAGATATCATTGAGGAAAAAAACCATGTTCACATAGCCAAAATCAAAATAGGATCAAATTTCAGGATAGCACGATAAAACAAAACCTAAAATTATCTGAAGAATTAAATCAATCCAAACGGTATATAGGTTTTTATTTGCGATATAGACTTCTTTTAGTACAACATATTTTGATTGCCCTGATGAAAATAGAATCAAAATTTGAAATCTCATAACTGACCTGATATTCCTGTCGATATAAATCTAAACATGAAATAGAACCATGTATAATTGTATCATACCTAGTGTATAAAATAAAAATAGTTAAGGAGGTGCATATATATTGTGGGAAAAAATGATTGACTTTGCACAAAAATTGGAAAACTGAAAATAAGGGCTGAGTTAGACAAAAAAAGACTCTTTGTCATGGAGTAAATAAAGCATGGGTAAAAATTTACAAAATGACTAAACTGAAATAATGACTAAATTGTAAACATAGTCTTTGAATAATTTTTTTGACCGAACAATGTTTTTGAATGGGTAAAAGAAGTAATAACATTCAATCAAAATGGCCTAGAAGCATAACTGCGCACAAAAACCCTACGGAAACATCGAAGAAAAACCAAAAGCAAACAGAATGAGCATGGACACAGAAGCCATACAAACGGAATAAACATTCAATCAGAAATAAATGAATGAAAACAGTGATCGAACAGGGATACAACTAGTAGCATACGTGAAAAATAAGATATCCTGGCGATTGAAGAAGCAGTAAACCGGTTGAAACTCGATCGCAAGAAAGGAACGACATAGACAAAAAGGAACATTAATGTGAGTCAACCATTGAAACAACGTAACCAAACTTCTAATTCTTTGGAAGTTGACGTCCATATCTATGGCAAGAACTAGATCTTGAGTCGATAACGAGAAGATAATAGTTGACAGAGTAAGGCGCATGTGTTATTGGCCATTAAGATTAGGCATTTCATCAAGGGGAAGTAAAATGGGGATGGTAATACCTAGGGATGGTATGATAAGGAAGAAGGAAGCGCTGGGTACGAATATATGAAGATTAAAAAATGCGACCGTTCATTTTACAAAATTGTCGAGGGCCTGTGCGCTATTAAAATATAACTCACTAATAATAGAATAATATAGATTCTATACAAATAAATGAAGAAATAGGCCTGACTATATTGAAACAAATTATATGAGGTAAATGGACAAATATTCCACAATTCAATGAAGAATCAGATAAACAACGGTAAGATTTTACCTCATAATGAGACAGATAAGCATTTGAGCCAGATTTTTGAAAAAAAATTCATGTCGTACGCTTGTATTCACTTGTTAAACACTATGTACCTTGCATAATTGTAACATAAACAACACCAAAAGGGTTATATTTCTTTTTTAATCAACATCTTCCAATCATCAAATAGAAACAACAAAAATTAAAATGAACCAGCCTTCCTATTTATTTGTCACACTTTATCCAGCTTGCATAATTGTAAAGTATGTAGCAAAATATTTTTCTAAGGTACTAAAATTTCCTTGGGATAAAGGTGTCGATGAACCAAACTATGTAAGAGAGTAATAGCTAAAGAAATCCCAAACCAATTTTTGGTTTCTTTGCAGTGATAATGTATTTCGATTTCCATTTCTATTGTTTACTCCAAAGTAACCCCAAACAAACTTGAGCAACTACGAATGTAGTAGTGTGCTTAGTTATTGATATGAACTTGAAGTGTTTCCAAGTTTACCCCAAACAAATTGATTGATTGACTTAAATATATAAACCACGTTGTGTTGTTATGAAAAAATCAACAACATAACTAAAAAATAAGTTTATCTTTAATAAGTCAGGTAGATTGAAGCAATACTGGTAAGTTATCATAATTCATTATCATAAATTGTTCAAATACTGGTAAGGGCGAAAAACAAAAAAAAACTCAATAAAATTTCCATCCATCTAAAAGAAGGCACATGATCAACAAAGTAAATGGAAACAACAAAACAACACGCTTTACTTATCCAAATACAAAAGAGCGTATGTCACTCCCATTGTTTCATACAAAATTAACAACATGGGATTGATAATCTTGATTTTTACCATGATCCATCATGGTAATTAGATCCCGTGTTGCTAAACTATTGCTGCCTGCATGTTAAGGAAAAATATTAGATTCATTCAAACTACCAAGAATATAAATATTCCGTTTATAGTTGAGATGTAAACCAACAACATTAGTTTGTAAATCAAATCTTTCTACTTTTACGCAATATATAGACACGCATCCATATTTTATACATATAATCCGGGTTACACAAAACTGAATCAAGTGTCCAGTATCAGATTCCTAGCAATCAAGATATCTTACTACCATAAAAATATAGTTAACCAAACAAATACATCAGCTAGTTATAGGCTAAACAATGAATATGTATTGATAAACTTTTGTTCGACATATCGAGCAGTATGATAGAAGAAATGACAAAAGAGCTGAAAAATCATAGGAACATAATTTAGTCAAATCATTAGCACGAAGTAATATATAATTTATCAGAAACATCTCCGAGTGAGCAAAATATTTTCACAAAATTGTTGATGTAAAGATAATAAATACCATTACCGAACAAAATCTCAGTTGACTTACCTGGACACAAAATGCAAGAAAGCTACTTGTTATGCTGAAGCTATTAAAGAGCTCCTTCTTTTGATCCCAAAGCCAAAAGAATCGGCCTAAAAGAATATTTTGCGATTGACATTATAGTAATCAAATAGTACAGTGAGTAGATAAAAAAACACATAGATTATATCATACCAATTGAATGCATTGCCTTTATTAATGGAATCGTTCTCCATTATGCGGTAATCCATAAAAAAAGAACTTTATAACCTGGTAGTACAAAATCGAAAACTTAGTAAAATATATAATATTTTAGTTCAATGTAGAGATAACAGTGTAGCAGTTGGAAATTAGGAAATCGGCCTTTTTTGAGTAATAAAATCGAACCAAAAAATAGGGCATACCTTAAAGACATGGATATTGATCGAAATATACTGACTGCAAGAGGCAAGGAGAAGGAAACCAAAAGCGCGAGATCAAAAGGCATGGTAATGAAAACCTTTGGTGAATTAGGTAAAGCGAAGTAGGGAATGATTATTAGTTATGTTATTATCTAGGGTTGGAAGGATTAGGAAGAATGAAGAGCTGGCATGAAACCAGAAGAAATAGTTATGTTATTATCTAGGGTTAGAAGGATTAGGAAGAATGAAGAGCTGTGCATGAAACCAGAACAAATAGAAAAAACACGACGGTTGATTTCACAAAATACTGGGGGCCGCTTCTGCGCCCTTAAAATGCAACTCAGCAATCATATTATAGTATAGACAACACTAAACTCCATATTACCTATTATGCAAGCAGGCCGACTTACAACATTTTTTGCCCCAGATGACTTCCGACTAATGCTCTTATTAACATTGTTCATCAATAGTATGAATATTGTAAATAAATATCTATTAAGAAAGCTACAAGCTATAACATATATATATCATGGTACAGTGCATCTAATACTATTTCACATTTCTAAGATATATGTACTATGGATCTAGAGCCTTGAACCTAAACAAAATATTACATTTGCAGTACATATATTTATGGTATACTGGATCAAAAATTCATTTAAAACACTTAGAAATTATATTTTCATCATTATGCATGTTTTCTAATTTCCCATACTTGATGTGTTTCTCTAGGCATTAGTCTTACTAGCCTTGCCTTGGGACCGGCTCTATATGCAAGTGGTTTATCACCAAAAATTATGATACAAACATAATTGTTTGTATTCAACCCACAAAGA
The DNA here is from genome assembly GCA_030765085.1 of Allium cepa. Taxonomy (NCBI): domain Eukaryota; kingdom Viridiplantae; phylum Streptophyta; class Magnoliopsida; order Asparagales; family Amaryllidaceae; genus Allium; species Allium cepa. Next base: position 946,472,764 of record CM060934.1, on the reverse strand, counting down.
GTGTCCGAGTAGATAAGACATCTATAAAGAAACCATTTGGCATAAGTTCGAATCCTGACGACGTAATCCCTTTCGAATTAACTCAGGTATGTGTTGTGGGGTCAATGCATACTTCATCATGATGTTACAGATGGATCACCAATATAGACATTCGGCTTTACTTGGGTGTTCAAAAAAAATGTTTGTATTAATTAAACTTAAAGGAAATACATATGTTTCATTCGACATCAATACAAGCTCTTTTTTTCATATATTAACCCCTCTTAATCCTCCTTTGACATCCCAGTATTTTGTAAAAAGAAATACCACATTCCAACTTATCTTACCCCATCTTTTATCAATTTTTTCATTTCTTCTTCTTCTATTATTTGTAACGACCCGTCCTTCTCGACCCTCGAAAATCGGCACAAAATACACCACAGAATTATATACCGACGCTCGAGTGTCGGAAAAGACAGATTGTTGAGGAAACAGAAAGAAGATAAAAGGAAATAAACAGTAACAGAATCTCACAATCACAACGAAACAAAATATAATACATACTATCAGCTCTTTACACAATGAAAACTATATCTGTTTTATATATATATATATATTACATCATCAGAGTATCACAAACAAACAAAAATTACCAGCCTGGCAATTTCAAACAATCACAGCAGCGGATATAAACAAGTACGAGTAATACGTCTCGGGCTCCATCTCCTCTCCTGAGCTCCACAGCATCCTTTCCTATAATTTATAATACTCGGTCTGACCCGAACATTATAATGAAATAACACCCGAGTTAGTCTTGAATACCAACGTGAGAGAAATACACCCAGATTGATTAATAAAGTTTCAAAAATCCTTTGGAAAACTAAAGCATCTTGTAAGACCACGCCACAAATAAACATGTCAGGTTTTTTACCTTACGATAGCTAAGACATTTCTTATAAAATCCTCTGATATTATAATAGGGTCGATGTACAAATACTTGCTAAAATAGCCAAAATTGTTACCTGATTAAATTCCAGCTACTAGCCACAAAGTGGGTAATACAAACAAAACTCGTAAAAGGCATGTAGGGAGAATGGATTTCCAACTAATGACTAAGCACTGGGGTACTACCTGTCACAGTACGTGGCCTAGATCGGGCCTACCCTTACTGGATAATCCCAAGTAAGATCACCCCACAGTTGGGATTAACAACCGCACCACTAAGCCGAATAAAAAGGGACGTCTAGACAGGGATGACCTTACCCTAATGGGTGCTGCCCATATAGCCTTGCTGCATATCCTCTGATTTTCAATCATTCCCCATTGATGAGGCTTGAGGCTAAGCATTACCTTTTAGAACGTTTCACTTAGAATGCCCATCGTCCACCTTACGATGTTCCGAAAGCATTCATCCATACAATTCCATCCCGGGTTTGAACGGAACCGAAGGCACTACTCCTACTACATCCATTTTTGAAAACATCCTCAGGATTAGTAGCGACTAGCCCTTGCACTTCACTGCTCCATCTTCGACTCCGAACTCGTCTTCCTCATGAAACGTACGACCGGATCGAAGTGGTTTTCGAGAAATAAATCCCGATCCCGGTCTCTTCGAAAGGATCAACGCATTGTCCAATATTGATAATAGGTGATTTAACTATCAATTAACATTCACAAACATCCATCAAACAATAAATAATTGCCCAAATTATTTATTAATCTCAAAACATCTTCACAATATATATTTTCATTTTCAATCCCTTGAAAACAGTTTCAAACCACACACTCCTTATGGAATAAATCTTCAAATATTGATTTCCACTGAAAACATCCAAGCCAAATACTTTAGATTTATAATAATTTAAATTAAAGCTATTTACATACTTTATTTGAAATATATACATACTTTCTAAATGTTTCAAATAACTGCTTTATAAAATATAAACTATTTTTCTTCAAAATAAAGTTAAGTCATACTAAATTTTAAAACAAATTTATGAAATCCTATACAAGTTTTCAAATAAACTTTAACCAAACTATCTTTACAATAAAACTAGTTTATAAAATATAAATGTTAATGGTATTCTTTTAAAGCATATACCAATTAACCCCTTTAAAATAATTACTACTATAACTAATTTAGTAAATATTTACTCTTAAAATTTTTACAACTTAAACAAGATTTTTCTTAAAAACATTCTTTTTTTAAAAAAAATTTAAAACTTTTAACTTTTACTTAAAAATCCGCTTTAAAAACGTACTTGGCTTCCTAGGGAAATACACTTCCATTTCAGAATAAACCAAAGAATTCTTTTTTTTATAAATCCTGCTGGATTTATCCCAATTCAAATTTACGTTTAAATCCTGTAAATTTCTTCCAACACTTTAAAAATAAGCATCTTTTTATTTTTAATACATTACCCATTTTCTGGAAATCACTTTCAAAATATATGCTTAAAATATTTAGAATAAGGTTACTAGAAATTTCTTAAATGAAAAATAATACTGAAGAAAATATAGAGGAGTTTCTAAGTAATTTAAAACAAAATTTCCTTTTAAAATAAAGTTATTAATCAAATATTTATATTATAATTTCCTTTTGAAACTAAATACTACTTTGCTTTCAAAATAATTAAATATCATAATTACTTAAATAAATGTTTACTTGCACTTTAAACAATAAAATAATATTTTCTTTCTAAAATATTCTAAAACACATTTAAACTGCCCATTTATATTTTGAAAGCTTTTCTTTAAAACATACTAAATTTCCAGGAAAAAGTACACTTCCATCCTTTAAAGATAATCTCATCTTTATTTTTAAAACAATTATACCTTTCTTATAGAATTTCTCACCGGAAATTTATATTTCCAAATCTATCCACTGATAAATATTTTATTCCACTTTATTTGTAAAACCAATTTACAAATTCCCATTCCTCATCTCAGCTTCAAACCCTTAACAAATTCAAAATCAATTTCCTGAATTTAATTTCCTTAAATTCATTACTTAAAAATTCCTTTCACTTCCCTTTTTAATCCCAATTTATTTTATTTATATTTTAAAGTCCTAGATCATATTCATCCAACCATATCACAACATAACTGAATTTTCAAATTAAACTACCACGGGATAATAAAGTAAGTACATCATAAATAATGAAGATAATTTCTACATTGTGAGGAATCCAGTTGGATCCATCTAACCTATTTCCCTACATCCACATATGTTAGCACACAAATAAATATCGATCCAATCTGATAATAATTATCATATTCAACCAATCAAGCAATCATTTAAATATTAACTATTTAAACTAAGTAGCATTCCAGATGTGAGTGACTTAAACTTACCTTGAATTTTCGACGAGCGTTCAAATTTTAAATTAAACCGAACGGCGTTCGATTTAACCTAAATTTCTACTTGCTCAGAATGATCCTAGAATTGCTCCATTGCATAGTACTCATCGCTGCGATTCCGACGTCGCTAGTTTCGTCCAATTCTGATAATGTATGCACAAGATATGAATTTATAAAGTTTGTACATAAATTTAAAACAAATTACTCTCCTTTTTTTATAAAATTACCATCGGCCATTCTCTCTCCCATCTCCCTCTCGTTCACGAACGTGAACAGACCGCCTAACCCACCTCATCGCCACTTCCTAGACATGGCGTTCCTCCCACAACCATCGTGATCTCCATCAGAGACCGCCGCTCGAAAGCCCCTTCCCTCCTCTACCTTTGACCATAACCCACACCCCCAAAGCTCGCCCGTTGATGCGAAAACCTACACTGAACGGCACCCAAACGCGGCAGCAAATCAACTCCAATCGACGATTTCAAGCAAGATCCACCGTTGATCTAGTCGAACTCGGCGAGCACAATATCATTCTAGTTGGAAATTTTTGATAAAAGCGAGTGGATAGAGAGAAAAAGATGAAGAGTGAGGGAGTCTTTCAGTCATTAATTAGAAAGGAAGCGGCTGCGTTTATGTTTGCTTAAAATGTTTATGACATGTAAATACATTATTTATTATGTATTGGGTATCAATGTGTTTGCTTACATATTGGTGATGTAACTGAATCATCCTACCAATGGATAGATGCAAAACCTCAAATTCATATGTACCGAAAATGAAAAAATATACGATATTTGGAGTACTATATGATGCGGTTTTGGTACGAATGTGGATATGAAGATATCCACATCCAAAAATTATCATTCTGATTTTTGTAAACATAATATTTAATATTATATGTATTTTAGCATAACGGACAACCTGTATTTGTTGTGTTATCAAAATAATAGCTTATATTATATAAAAGTATAAACCATGCGTAGATGCATCTAATAGGTAGAGATATTTATATTTTATTTAATAGAAAAAAAATGAGTAAATGGATGTGTGTTGTAAGTGTAAATGTTTTGATAGTCGCCACGTTTTTATTTTAGGTTGTTTTGTTAGAGTAGGTGACAGGTAGATACTAAAATTCCATTACTATGTAGTTGAGAAGAAGAGGCAATAAAGCTTGAAAACCGATGGTGAGATTTCATTGTCGAAGCGGGGTATTTTTGGAATTTAGAAAGACATCATGGAAATTCTATTCAATAAATTCTCTTTATTAATAGTAGAGATGTATATTCACCGCTCAAAACTTAAAGTTGGCTTCTTTTAGGGCAAAATAGTACACACAACCGCATAGAAAATTATTTTCAATATATCATTTAAGACTTTAAAACTATTGTTATTTTAGGTCCGATCATCAATTAACATATGTTAAAAAAAGTAACGAGAAAATATAAACAGTATTAATATTGGCATTGTTAAAGTGGCGTTGAAAAAGATAGGGTGTTCTGGCATTGAAACAGAGCAAGTTTTCGACGACAAAGCATCGAAGTAGTATTTTAGGCTCTAAAGTGCCAAAATATTTTATTTTGCTTTCTTTCTTTAAACATATATTACTTGGGTATTATTGACTTCAATTTTTACGCTTTTAAATTAAACATTTATAAAAGTAACTTCAAAATTGAGTATTCATATTATAATATAGACAATATTAAGGCAAGTTGGATGGACATTGGCATAGTAAAATGTAACTTAAATTTCTTTTTATTTCAAAGTATTGTGAACAGAGGAACTTTTTTAATGTCAACTTCCTTACTTCAAAAACACTTTATTTTGATTTATTTTTTTTTACTTTTTTAATTTATTTTTAAGATTATTATATTATGTCTATTCGTACACATGAACCTAGGCATGATATATAAGAAAAGCAGCAAAAGAGTCCATGCATCACTCGACTAATTATCAAGATAATGCATATCATATATAATATGCATAGTTATGATATCATTATACATGTTTGATTTATACATGTTTATGGTTCGTAAGTTCATTATAATGTGCATTAAGATGAATACCGTTCTTGTCTGTAGCTATCTGACCTGCTAGTTGGACGACATAGAAGGGTTATAAATTTTGTAGTGTAGCTTTATCCCCACTACTAGCTTTATCCATATACCTATAGAACCACAGCATGATTGCAATTCCATACCCGCCTATCTATGTTTTCATCATGTGCCAGCCGGCTAGTTTATGTCTAGTGCCTTATAACACCCCGTGTTTTTCGATAATTAAATAAACAATTAACGATGAACAGTGAAAATAATCATTTTTGTAGTTTTCATAACATGGCCTTGAAACTTATACCATTGTGTTCGTGGCGATTTTCGGATCAATTTCCATATATAACTTGTTGAAATAAGAGTTAATATGAAGAAGTTACGAGAAGAATAAGAAATCAGAATTATATAAATATATAAACAATTAAATGGAAGAATAAAAGAGTAGGACCCCATGGGTCGACCCATAGGTCAACCCGCAAAGCACACGGGTTGACCCGCATTTTTCCCTGGTGAGAAATTGTCTAGGGACATGCCGAAGTTTTATAACTTGATTTTCGTGCGATCCCGAGCGTTGTTTTCTGGATCCAACGATTCGTAGCAAGCTTGTGACGTGATTGCACTCGATTCAATCCTAAAATCTGATGGTCTAAGATCACTAAGGTTTACTATAATTAGAAGCCTAGGCCTAGCTATTTTCTCACAGTCAGATTTTCTCCCAATTGGGTACATTGCTTGAGGCTGAACTCTAAATAGAAAATATTTCTAAGGAGAATATCTTTTTAATGAAAATGTTAGACACCTTCGAAGTGGATCCAGGAAGGCCATGGATTAAAGCTAAGGACGACGGCTGAGTGGATTTAAATTATATCTCTTTTATGTTTGTGATATATAATATCGTTAGATTCACGTTAAATATTTTATTCAGCATTTAGATCAATTTCAGTAATTGGTTCTACTAGCTAGTTATGTTAAAAATGTAAATTTTGTAAGAAAAGTGTACTTTTATGTAAATGTTATTTATATGGAAAAAAAAGAAACCCAATTAAATATAAGCAATATTAGGCTTAAAAGTTGTAGAGAAAGGAATAAGCCTAAAAGTGAGAAATATACAGTTAATTATGTTAAAACGGGAGAAAGGAATTAAAGAGGGGAAAATCTAATAACTTTATTTGGAAGTTAGTGATAGATTAATTGGTTAGTTTAGAAAAGGGAATACATTCCGTAGTTTAATATTGTAAGAATAACGATAAACGTAATTGCAAGAATAAAAACAAGAAAAATGGAATTAGTGCAAAATAGAGACATTGCTATATTTTGCGTTACCCAATAATTAAAGGATCAATAAAAGGAATATCTTATAGTTATGAGTTATTGTTTATAGCATTGTTTAGTAATAAAATATGAAAATGGATTTTTAGCACAGTTTTGGTAACCAACCAAATAGAATAGAACTACTTTCTAGATAAAAGTGTATAACGTGAGGCATTAAAGAAATTAAAGAAGAGGAAATAATCAAGTTAATTATTTGACAAGACTAGAAACAATAAACATAAAATGTGACTAGATTTGCATTTACTGCGCATATAGTAGAATAAAAGTAGCAGTTATTATGATAAGTAATTTGTGACAGTTGGACGTAGTCTCAAGCTAAGACTGTCATATAATATAAGAGAACTAAAGATTTAGTATTATAGAAGGATTGGAATGGAAAAGAGACACTTGCACTTACATTTATGACATGTAGGTTATAAAAAAAGAATGTAAAAGTGACAATTGCAGGTATAATTGTAACATATAGGTTATAATTAAAAAGAAAGAAATAGAAGAGCCTTATTTTTGTCAAACTTAGATCTTGGATTAAGTTAATAAGCAAAAATTAATAGAAGTGGCCAACACCGGTAGCATTCCCTTTCAGGGCAAGGACTAATGGTCTCACACATGGGTGAGGCTGGCCATGTTGATTAGGGTAAATAAGTATCCAAATAAAAGATTAGAAGTAGGGTCTAATAAAATTGAAAGGTGCGTAAGGAGCAGCCCAAAAAGAATCTAGATAAAGAGCCTAATGAAGCAGTTCATCGTTGATTTTTAGTACTGAAAGAGCATATCCAACTTAGTTATTTTGGGCCAAATGGAAGTACGAGACTTTAATGGGATGTGAGGATACTCTAGGATGGCCCTGTAGGGTAGGCCTAACGAAGCTGCACCCCCGAAGGTAGGTCTGTAGGTGTTCCTTTAAGAGGGTATGCCTTGACTTCTTTTGCATTGTTGGCCTAACAAAGCGGACCTTTGTAGGCAGTCAAAAGGTTAATGATGGAGTATGATATTCGTATGACATCGCACTCTAATTTGCGAGCAGGTTATAGTGGGTAGGACCTATTAGAATAGTCGCATGCGGATATTAGCCATCATCTGTCAGAGCGAGTTCGGGGAAGACTAGTGCTGAGCCAACAGGGCAATGATTCTTTCACTATCGAGACATTGGATGAGGGGCACAACCAATTGGATGTTTAGATTGTTTGCAGTATGACATAACCACTTGGCTCTTGAAATGTCTTTCGATTAGTTGAGGGGGGCTACATGGGGCTATAGCCATGATGAGAAAAGAGATAGATCAAGTAGAATATTTGTATTGTAAGCCTAACAAAGCGGACCTTCATAGATATAGAAAATCCTCAACTGAGTTCCGTATGAAGTAGGCCTTATTGGCGAATTCAAGGAGTAGACAGAATGATTACGTGTAGTACTCAAGGTATGCAGTGGGTGGTACATTGTGGATGTCCGAGCACTAGTATAAGCTAGTGCAGATGCAGTTTCACGTTTTCATAGTAGACGACGGAACATCTGTACTGTAGGCCTCACGAAGCTGTCCTTTATAGATGTAGTTATAGTACGCTCTAGCAGCGAGATGATGGAGTTCTTTTAGAGGAGGATACGGAAGATACGAAAGGTGCCATGGGTAGTACCTAGGACCGATGCGGTCTTTGGGCAAGTAGTGTGTATATATATATATATGTATATATATATATATATATATATATATATTAGTTATTAGGTCTTAATCTACTAGGGAGTAGATGAGTACGATTCACGCACAGAGGCGGGAGTATTATAAAACCAATAAAACTAATATAACAGAAAATGAAAATAGAATGGTATATGCAGAATATATAAACGTTTATAATTATTATTTTAATGTTAAATTTACTTTTAAACAACTTTCTCAAATGATCTCCAAACAACGCGTGCCGGCAGACGATTATAAGGTTTTACCTGCCTTCCGAACACAATGGAACGTGTTTCGGAAGCTAATTTGATCATATATGGAAGATAGCCTTTTGAATCGAGTTTAAATATTAAATTATTGATTTTAATTTCAACGCGTTTCTCACCCATACGAACAAACGGTAACTCCAAACACTACGAAAACTGAAATTCGATAATAACTAACTATTACGGATCCAATGAAACTAGTTTCTTTGAATTCCGGGACTGTGCCCGGGTAGGCTATTTTAACTCGTCGGTTAACTCGAGCGATTTTCAAAATCGTCGAAATCATCTAAAATTTCACTTTTAAAACTTTGCTAACTTTATTATAAATCATACAGAATTTATATTCAAATTGAAAATCATTCTGATTCATTTTGAACCAAAATCTGATTATTTGCATTATTATATTATAAAATTCCATTATTAAATTAATATAAAATTCCAAATTCATCCTATCGACTTTTAATTCCATCCAACAGTCCAATACTATAATTCAAACCCAAATAGACTTAAAATAAATTTTAGAAACCATTTCCGTTCCATTTGCCTCCAGATTCACAAATTATTTCAATTTCAAATAGTTAATTATATTATTCAAATTCAATTTAATTACCATATTTGAAATTATAACTTATTTTATTAATTTAACCAAAATCTTTTTATTTAAAATCCAATTATATTTTACGTTCAATATTTAAAATGAATTGAATGTTCAAAATCTAACGACCAAAATTCCGGGTCGTTATATTCCTCCCCCTTATAAAAATTTCGTCCCAGAAATTTGCTAAGGTAGGAAAATGCTACTAAACTCATTTACTTACCCCAAAATCCACTTAATTAAAATTCTCATTTACTTCTCAAAACCTTTTAGCTTAATCCATAACCATTCGCTTTATTTTTAATTAAAAGTTTTGTTTCAATATCATTTCAAAATGCAACTTTCTAGTTAACCCAAAATTTTCAAAATTTTCAAAAAATTTCTAACTCCCAAAATTTTATAAAAAATTTGACAGCGTCTCCTTTGTACGGAGAGCGTTTTACAATATCACAATAGATATAAATATATATACATCGATCCACACGGTTGGAAAACAAAATATTTCACAATATATATATATATATATATATATATATATATATATATATATATATATATATATATTACTTTCAAATTTTATTGCGTAGGCATATCTTTTGATTAGCATTTTAAAAGCAAGCGGCTAATTATATTGCATTTACGCGCTCCAACTCTATCGATTGCCTCCCGTACCTGTACTTACTTACACAAACACATTAGTTTTCAATAATATGATAATTTAGCAACATTCTATTCATTTATCTAAATCAAACATGTCAATTACATACCCAAACAACAAATTTCATAATCCTGTATGTAATCCATCTTTTACAAGAAATCACAAGGTTTCAATACTACTTTAGTTTTCTTTACAAATCCAAACTTCATTTTTATTCACTAGAATGATTTACATTCAAGTTTACTATTCTCAATTCATATTTACTTCAATATGATTAACATGTGCTTTACTTACTTCAATTTACTTCAGTTCAGTTTCAAATTGATCCATAACCAATTTTATCTCCAATTTGATTTATTTGCTTTATATTCATAATTCACTTCATTTATATGCAAATCCACTAAATTAAATTCCGACCCATTCCAATTTATTCAAAAACCACTTATTTACTTACTTTAAACAATTTACTTCCGTTTACAACAAAACGACAAATTTTCTATGCAAATTTAAATGTTATTCATGCAATAACCATCAATTAAGCTTATAGCTATTTTAAATTAATTTTAACTCAATTTTTATCAATTTTATTCAGTTCTGCATTGTTCACAATCCAAGCATTCTTATTTCATTGCAATTATTAAATTAAATCCTTACCCTTACATTTCCATTTCATTAACCAATTCATGTTTATATTAATATCATTCCATTCTGGATTATTTACAACCCATACATCCTTATTTTATCACAATAATTAATTAAAATCATTTCACTTGCATTTCAACTTTATTATCTAAACAAATTTTATTCAAGACCACTTATAAAGCTCGACCACAACCATTTTCCAATTTGCTTAACTTATTTCAATAACAAAATAACTCCATTTCTTCTTACATCAGTTTTATTCTCATTTTAAATTGATTTTTTATTCAATCAAATTCCAATCCATTACAAATTTTAATTCAATTTGTTTACTTACTCAATCCATTTTAATTTTAATTTACCTTCTCAATTCATTTCTGAATTTATTAAAAACATAACCATTCCAATTATTCTAAACCAGAACTGGGTTTTATTTTACTTTTCAAATTTTACAAGCTACCAAATTTTTTATTCATCCCATTATTCTTTTATTTAATTTAGCCTACGCTAAATTCATCTTCAAACAATTCTTTTGAATTTAGTTGAGTGTGAATTTAATTCATTCAATACCATTTCAACTAAATTAAATTTTCTTTCAATTCAATTATTTTCCGGTTCTAATTCAAGTTCAACCAAATTTTATTTAGCCAACTTAAATTCTTACCATTTTCTTTACTATTTAAATAAGAATTTAATTCCATTCAATATCATTTATTACACAACTGAATTTTGATTTCAATTCAATCCAAATTCAATCCAAATTCAACTCAACTCCATTTAATCGAAGTTAAATCTAATTCGATCCAATTTTATTTCTCCATTCAATTTAAATTTTTACTTTCAAATATATAAGTTTTAAAACTTATTTACTAACTTAAGTCCATTCACATCTTATATTTTTCTTTGCCTTATCACATTTAACATCCATTTAGGATTTAAATTTTGACTTTACCATACCATTCAACCATTACCTATTTATGTTTATAATTCCATTTTCTATTCTTAAGGATATAAATTTCATTACACAAATTTTAACTCACAATTTCAGATTATAAGTATAACACTTAATAGCTTATGGGTACAAATTCATTACGCATTATACCTCACTATTTCAAAGTCATTTTACATTTCAAATTTATCCAAAACAATTCAGTTTAATTCAATTCCAATTCTCAATTTTATTTAACTTATTCTGAGTTAAATTCAAATATATTTTATTCACTTTCATTCACTCAAATTAAATTTTAATTCCAAGATTAAAATTTTCATTTTCTTCTTATTAATATCAACTTCACTTAATAGGTTCAATAGTTGTTTTATCTTAACCTTTCACATTATTAAATAGAGTTCCCAGAATTCAATTGCCCGGTTTTATTTCAAAACCATTTTGAAATAATAATCAACAAATCCCCACTTAGAATATCGAATCAAACTTTCGAATTCCAAAACAACTTGTTTTTACCAAAATAAATTTCCCTTTTGAAATTTTTAAACAACCTGCATACCCCACAAGTCCAAACAAATATCATAACCAATCTCCACGGTAGCAATCCATCACCTTAGAATCTCGAAAATGAATACTGATGATGATGTGGCCATCATCATCAGGATTATTTTCCAACGACCGAAGTGAGTTCAATGCTTCCTTACTTCCACAAATTCCCTTCAAAACAATTTTCATTCAGAAATATTTTCCAAAATAATACTCCATTATTTTCTTCAACACTCTGGAAAACATTTCAACCATTTCCAAGATTTTAAATTCCCAAACCTTTTTTTAAATTCATTTTAAACACTTTTCAGAATTTCTGGTATTTAAATTCTGGTCTAAACCAATTTTAGTTATACTCCTTTTGTATAATTTATTCTTATAGAAATTTATTTGGTTATAACTATTTCAAATTTTAGACTCTTATATTTGATTATAATATTAACAACCAAACATCCAAATATATAATAATTCCAGAAAATTAGTCCTTTTATATCAAAATATAATTTTGGGTAAAATTATTTCATTTACCCACTATAAAAACAATACTATGTCGATTTACCTTGTCTAAGAGTTTAGAAAACCCTATCGATACGGTTGTACTTCCCGTACCGACCAGAATTCATCAGCACTCAACCGATAAGTCAACACGGTATAAAAATAGTTTTTATATTCACTAACAAGTACGCTCTCATATCTATTATTACATTCAACTCATTATAGAGTACTATTGACTCTGTTTAATGAGTAACTTCCCCATCAGAGCCAAGGTTATCGCCAACCTAAGCTCTGATACCATTGTAACGACCCGCCCTTCTCGACCCACGAAAATCGACACAAAATACACCACAGAATAATATGCCGATGCGGGAGTGCCGGAAAAGACAGATTGTTTAGGAAATAGAAAGAAGATAGAAGAAAGAAGGAACTAAACAGTAACAGAATCTCACAATCACAACGGAACAAAATATAATACATACTATCAGCTCTTTACAAAAAATGAAAACTATATCTGTTATATATATATATATATATATATATTACATCATCTGAGTATCACAAACAAACAACAATTACCAGCCTGACAATTTCAAACAATCACAGCAGCGGATATAAACAAGTACGAGTAATACGTCTCGGGCTCCAACTCCTCTCTTGAGCTCCACAGCATCCTTTCCTATAATCTATAATACTCGGTCTGACCCGAGCATTATAATGAAATAACACCCGTTAGTCTGGAATACCTGCGTGAGAGAAATACACCCAAATTGATTATTAAAGTTTCAAAAATTATTTTGAAAACAAAAGCATCTCGTAAGACCACGCAACAAATAAACATGTCGGGTTTTTACCTTACCATAGCTAAAACATTTCTTATAAAATCCTCTGATATTATAATAGGGTCTATATACAAATACTTACTAAAATAGCCGAAATTGTTATATGATTAAATTCCAGCTACTAGCCACAACGTGGGTTATGCAAACAAAACTCGTAAAAGGCGCGTAGGGAGAATGGATTTCCAACTAATGACTAGGCACTGGGGTACCACCTGTCATAGTACATGGCCTAAATCACCGTACCGAGGATTACTCCCAATCCCCTGCAACGCAAGAACGGGACTACCCCTTACTGGATAATCCCGAGTAAGATCACCCCACGGTTGTGATCAGCAACCGCACCACTAAGCCGAATAAAAAGGGACATCCAGACAGGGATGACCTTACCCTAATAGGTGCTACCCACATAGCCTTGCTGCATATCCCCTGATTTTTCAGTCATTCCCGTTTGATGAGGCTTGAGGCTAAGTGTTACCTTTTAGAACGTTTCACTTAGAATGCCCATCGTCCACCTGACGATGTTCCGAAAGCATTCATACATACAAGTCCGTCCCGGGTTCGAACGGAACCGAAGGCTCTACTCCTACTACATCTTCGAAACATCCTCAGGATTAGCAGCGACTAGGCCTTGCACTTCACTGCTCCATCTTCGACTCTAAACTCGTCTTCCTTACAACAACGTACAAACCGGATCGAAGTGGTTTTCGAGAAATAAATTCCGATCCCGGTCTCTTCGAAACGATCAACGCATTGTCCAATATTGATAGTTTGTGATTTAACTATCAATTAACATTCACAAACATCCATCAAACAATAAATAATTGCCCAAATTATTTGTTAACATATCTTCACAAGATATATTTCCATTTTCAATCCCTTGAAAACAGTTTCAAACCACACACTCCTTATGGAATAAATCTCCAAATATTGATTTCCACTGGAAACATCCAAGCCAAATACTTTAGATTTATAATAATTTAAATTAAAGCGATTTACATACTTTATTTGAAATATATACAAACTTTTTAAATGTTTCAAATAACTGCTTTATGAAATATAAACTATTTTTCTTCAAAATAAAGTTAAGTCATACTAAATTTTAAAATAAAGTTATGAAATCCTATACAAGTTTTCAAATAAACTTTAACCAAACTATCTTTGCAATAAAACTAGTTTATAAAATATAGATATTAATGATATTCTTTTAAAGCATATACCAAGTAAACCCTTTAAAATAATTACTACTATACTAATTTATTAAATATTTACTCTTAAAATTTTTACAACTTAAACAAGAATTTTCTTAAAAACATTCTTTTAAAAAAAACAAATTAAAACTTTTAACTTTTACTTAAAAATCTGCTTTAAAAACGTACTTGGCTTCCCAGGGAAATGAACTTCCATTTCAGAATAAACCAAAGAATTCTTTTTTTTTTATTTATAAATCCTGCTGGATTTATCTCAATTCAAGTTTATGTTTAAATCCTGCAATTTCTTCCAACACTTCAAAAATAAACAAATTTTTATTTTTAATACATTTCCTATTTCCTGAAAATCACTTTCAAAATATATGCTTAAAATATTTAGAAAAAGGTTAATAGAAATTTTAACATATAGAGGAGTTTCTAAGTAATTTAAAACAAAATTTCCTTTTAAAATAAAGTGGTTAATCAAATATTTATATTATAATTTCCTTTTGAAACTAAATACTACTTTACTTTTAAAATAATTAAATATCATAATTACTTAAATAAATGTTAACTTACACTTTAAACAATTAAAATAACATTTTCTTTCTAAAATATTCTAAAACACATTTTAAACCGTCCGTTTATATTTTGAAAGCTTTTCTTTAAAACATACTAAATTTCCAGGAAAAAGTACACTTCCATCCTTTAAAGATAATCTCATCTTTAGTTTTAAAACAACTATAACTTTCTTATAGAATTTCCCACAGAAAATTTGTATTTCCAAATCTATCCACTAATAAATATTTTATTCCACTTTATTCGTAAAACCAACTTACAAATTCCCATTCCTCATCACAGTTTCAAACCCTTAACAGATTCCAAATCAATTTCCTGAATTTAATTTCCTTAAATTCATTACTTAAAAATTCCTTTTCATTTCCCTTTTTAATCCCAATTTATTTTATTTATATTTTAAAATCCCAGATCAATTCATCCAACCATATCACAACATAACTGAATTTTCAAAGTAAACTACCACGGGATAATAAAGAAAGTACATCACGGATAATGAAGATAATTTCTACATTGTGAGGAATCCAGTTGGATCCCTCCAACCTGTTTCCCTACATCCACAGATGTTAGCACATAAATAAATATCGATCCAATCTGATAACAATTATCATATTCAACCAATCAAGCAATCATTTAAATATTAACTATTTAAACTAACTAGCTTTCCAGATGTGAGTGAGTTAAACTCACCTTGAATTTTCGACGAGCGTTCAAATTTTAAATTAAATCAAACGGCGTTCTATTTAACCTAAATTTTTACTTGCTCAGAATGATCCCAGAATTGCTCCACTGCGTAGTACTCGTCGCTGCGATTCTGGCGTCGCTGGTTCCGCCGAATTCTGATAGTGTATGCACAACATATGAATTTATAAAGTTTGTATATAAATTTAAAACAAATTACTCTTCTTCTTTTTTTTATAAAATTAACATCAGCCGTTCTCTCTCCCATCTCCCTCTCGTTCACGATTGCGAACAGACTGCCTAACCCACCTTGTCGCCACTTCCTAGACGTGCCGCTCCTCCCACAACCATCGTGATCCCCATCGGAGACCGCCGCTCGAAAGCCCCTTCCCTCCTCTACCTTTGACCATAACCTGCACCCCCAAAGCTTGCCCGTTGATGTGAAAACCTCCACCGAACGGTGCCGAAACGCGGCAGCAAATCAACTCCAATCGACGATTTCAAGCAAGATCCACCGTTGATCTAGTCGAACTCGGCGAGCACAACATCTTTCTAGTTGGAAATTTTTGATAAAAGCGAGTGGATAGAGAGAAAAATGAGGAAGGGTGAGGGAGTCTTTCAGCCATTAATTAGAAAGGAAGCGGCTGCGTTTATGCTAGGGTTCGGCCTAAAAGAAATTGAATATATAAACGTTTATAATTATTATTTTAATGTTAAATTTACTTTTAAACAGCTTTCTCAAACGATCTCCAAACAACACGTGCCGATAGGCGATTATAAGGTTTTACCCGCCTTCGAAACACAATGGAACGTGTTTCGGAAGCTAATTTGATCATATGTGGAAGATAGCTTTTTGAATCGAGTTTAAATATTAAATTATCGATTTTAATTTCAACGCGTTTCTCACCCGTACGAACAAACGGTAACTCCAAATACTATGAAAATTGAAATCCGATAATAACTAACTATTACGGATCCAATGGAGATGATTTCGTCGAATTCCAAGACTGTGCCCCGGAAGGCTATTTTAACTCATCGATTACTTCGAGCGATTTTCAAAATCGTCGAAATCATCTAAAAATTTTCAAACTTTACAAACTTTATTATAAATCATACAGAATATATATTCACATTAGAAATCATTCTGATTCATTTCGAACCAAAATCTGATTATTTGCATTATTATATTATTAAATTCATTATTAAATTAATATAAAATTCCAAATTCAACCTATCGACTTTTAATTCCATCCAATAGTCCAATATTATAATTCAAACCCAAATAGACTAAAAATAAATTTTGGAAACCATTTCCGTTCCATTTTCCTCTAGATTCACAAATTATTTCAATTTCAATAGTTAATTACTATTATTATTCAAATTCAATTTAATTGCCATATTTGAAATTATAACTTATTTTATTAATTTAATCAAAATATTTTTATTCAAAATCCAATTATATTTTACATTCAACATTTAAAATGAATTGAATGTTCAAAATCTAACGACCAAAATTCCGGGTCGTTACATTATTTTATTTTTCCATTTTCCTCGCATTTAATTTCTCCTCTCTAACTTCTCACATTTTTACTTCAAACCTTTCAATGGATACAATTCGACCTTTGAATTATTATTTCGATTATTGTCGAAAGGAATAGTTAACACACGCACGCGCGTGCACACACATATATAATATTATGTTAATTACAATATATACGTATATAATATAAGCTTATACATAAATAAATATATCTCTATTATTAAATAACAGAATTCAATGAACACGATTTCTATGGTGTTTTTTAAAATTCAAAAAATACCTCTATTTATTAATGCAACCTCACTACTGATTTGCAATCTTCACCACCATCTCCTTCCCGACTACGCACCACCAACAATTTACATCGATACCATCGACAAAACAATTTGAAATAAAAGCATTGTGACTAGAAAAACCTTTGCAATTACAACACACTTTTGTCCACTTATTTTTCATTAAATAAAAAGTAAATATCTCTTGATATTAGATGCACGTACGTGCATTTTATACTTGTATATATAATAAAATTTGGCATAAATTTTTTAATAAAATTTCCAAGAGCAATATATACAAATAACATTATATTTATTATTACAAAATTAAATTTGGTTTGTACATACTATAATTTATATTATTTAATGTGATAACCCGGATTTTGGGATATCTGTTAATTGATAATTAACTAGGTTAATTAATAATAATACTGATTTATAGATTGAACAAATAAATCTGACAATAAATATTTATATCTGGATAAATATTTATTTGATAATCTCCTAATATAATTACTTAAAATTGACAAATTTTTTTTAAAGCAAATAATAATGATGGTTTATATATACATATATAGATATAAGTAGATCTTAAATAGAATTTTTTTTTATTTTCAAACAAATTAAATATGTGTTTGTTAAATGTGTATATATATGTGAGTGGATTTTAAATTTGAATTTGAATTATAAATATCTTAAAATAAATTGGATATAAAATATATGTGTATATGATTTCATTAGTATATAATTTGTGTTATATTATTTCTTTAAAAGATCATATTTATATAAATTAAGATAATGTAATTACTAAATTGAAATTTAAATATAAAGATTTATAAAAAAACCTTTAAAAATAATAAACTCATGCATAATAACACATGTAAGACAACTAACTCACGCTAAGGACAAATGGAAGAAAATTAAACAAGTGTCATTTTGTCTTTTTATTTTTAAAAATAATAAATAAAATTAAAAACAAGTTATATACACATCTTCCTACCTCATCACTTCATTTTCTTCATTTAAGAAACAAATATACAAATTTGAAAATATAAACCAGTGAATAAAATCAAAACCTGAGCTGATTAAAACAAAACTTTTTTTAAATTTAAGCTTAAATCTAATCAAAAGCAAGAGGAAGATCAAAGAACAAATCTCAGACCTGAAGCAAATCAAATACTCGAAGCAAAGTTCAAAATAAAATTTGAAAGCTAATAGATCAACTTCAAAATCAAGTATCAGATCATCTCAAACAAAAACAAATCAAAGTTTAACATCCAGACAACTTCCAGTTTTTCAAAGTAAATTTTCTCCTCTGTTCAAACCCAGACAGGTGAGTAAACTCTTAGAAATGGATATATCTTGAATTGGCATGTAATGATTCCTTGAAGTATGATATGGAGCAGCCATGCATGTTGATTTTATGTATATATATGTGTGTTAGTATCTGTGTCTATGATTGGGAACAAACAAAACATGCCTCTGCCCAAATATTACAGGTTTAAACCTGATTCAAAAATTCAAATCATCCAACAGAATGATTTTTAGGCTTTGATCTCTGAACAAAATACGTTTTCTTAAATATAATTTAAAATTTAAAAATATATTTAAGTAGGATAGTTTTGAATATCATCTGGTAAAGGGAAAGGACAGTGAAGACTTTGGAAACATGTTAAAATCAAATATCATAATTCTTAGATTCATTTATATAATCTAACTCACCATCAAGAATCATGAATTTTAAGAAGTTAATAAAGATTTTCAATGCTAGATCGAGTGTGTAATTCGAAGTTGATCAGATTATGGGTTTTGGGCTATTTCTGGTGATCGGGTGCATCGGAAAGGTCGGAGTCTCTATTGTAGCTAGCCTGGGGGTAGGTGAGTTCGGCAAAAATGGTAGGTGAATTTTTAGTTCACCGTAGCTACGATGTGGGGTCATGGTAGGGTTTTAGCTCGATTTTGATCGAGGTTGGGAAGTTGGCTACTGCGACAATGTCAGGGCATCGAGGAGACTGGTCGTGGGGGAAAAGAGAGAGAGGACTCAGGTGTAGTTCCAGGCCTGACGACGGGGAACTCCGGTAATCGAAATTGGGTGGCGCCAGGAAGAAAAGGTGATCGAGTTTTTGCCTAATGGGTTCGAGCGTGTTCGATTTTGATTTTTCGGAAGGCTTGAGGTTTTGGGTGATCGTTCGTGATGAGATGGTCATCGTCGATTGGTGGAAGGTCATGGTAATGATCGAAGTGTCAGTATGGTAATGTGCACATGCACATGGATTATCCCATGTTTGTTGTTTGTTGCTGTGTTTGATTGCTTTGGGAAGAATGGTGTTTTACTCGAGGTTGACCTCGAGTTTTGATCAGGTAGTGTTTGAGGATTGGTTGGCTTGGGTAGAAAACGGGGTTGGCTTGGGTAGAAACTAGGATTGGCTCGGGTAAATGATAGTTTGGGATTCGGGCCTGTAACAAGTATTTATACTTAGTTGATAAATAAATCAAGTTTCAAAAGATTATCAAAAGGAATAAGTTTTCAAAAGAAAATATAAACCAAGTTCTAAACAAAGTATTGATAAGTTTAAACAAGTTTTTTCAAAGTTTTAAAATGTTTAAAATTTGTTTGTTTAAAGTAATTTTATAATAGGTTAATTCCCCATATGTTTTTAAAGGTGATTTAAATGACGTTATTAAATAAAGTATAAATTATTTAATGTATTAAGGATGGTTAATTGATTAATGTAATCAGTTAAGGGAATAATTAATTAATTTAATTATTGGGTAATTAGTTAATTAGTTTGTGCAATCAATTTAGAGGATTGATTTATTAATGTGATTAATTAATTAAGGCAATTAATTAAAAGATGATTAATTTATTAAAGGGTAATTACTTAATGTAATTAATTAATGATAAATACTTTAATTAAAGAATAATTACTTAATGTCATTAATTAAGGTGGGTAATTAATGGGTAATTATTAAATGTGATTTATTAAATGATTAATTACTTAATGTAAGTAATTAAAGGATTAATTTGTTAAGGGTTAATTAATTTAATTAGTATTTAAATGTTAAATTAATTAATAATTAAAGGTTAGTTAATGATTAGAGGATAATTAATTAATAATTAAAGGTAAATTAATTTGATGATAATTAACCAATGGATAATTACTTAATGGAAGTAATTATGGATAATTAATGGGTAATTAAAGGATGATTAATTAATGGTTTGTAATTAATTAATGATTAAGTATGCAAAAATTTTAAAGCAATTGACGTAATTAATTTAAATTAATTAAGAATGGTGTGACTAATTAATCTTGCTTATGAATGATTGGATGATATTGAATCCCTCGGATTATTTTATATCTCTGATATGTGATATGATATGTTTTGTGATATGATATGTTGGGTTGATCAGTGATAATATGGTTATCTATCGATGATGAATTGATGTGTAAAAGTGACATCCTATGTTTAAAATTGAATTGTATTCACTTGAATAACTTGTGTTAAGATGACATTGGATTCAAAGAGACCGGGGTCGGGTATCAGTAAATACCCGAAACCACTTCGATTTGTAATCTTCAATAATTCTTTATAAATTTGATATGTGAAATCAATGGGCTAGAATGGAATAATTTAAGTAAACTGGACCATTGGAACTATATAGTGGTAATTAGGGATTGATTTGTGAAATAAGTATTTGATTATATCAAGATCAGAACTCGTAATGAAGTATGAGTTACCTCGAAATTCAAATATGTTTATAACTTAGTGCTTTCAAGTTATATGGGTTTACTCACGTTGGTTTCCAGCCTAACCCGGGTGTTACTTTGTTGTAATGCTCGGGTCGGACCGAGTGTTACAGATTTTAAGGTTAGGGCATTCCGAAGCTCAGGAGGCAAGCACGTGGTAGGAACATATGGAGTTTACCGCTGCATATTTGATATTGATTTGGTAGAAGTCTGGGACAGGTTGATATAACTGTCTAGTCTATTCGTAATGGATGTAACTCTGATGAAATATATGTAATCTAACAATTATAGCTTTTCTTCATATAAATGCTATTATTTGAATATTATATTTAATCCGCTGCAAATGTAAGATGCTGTTGTTTTCTGTTCTTCTTCTTCCTTCTTCCTTTTTTTCTTTAACAATTTGAAATTTCTGACGTTCGATTGTTCGGCACTTCTACAGTGAACGTATTAGTGCCGAATTTTCGAGGCCGAAATTTTGGGTCGTTACATTTTGGTACCAGAGCTGAAGGTTAAGTGAGAACCTTGGCTCTGGTGGGTTTACTCATTAAGGATAGGGTTAATGGTACCCTAGAATGAGTTGAGTGTAGTAAATGAGGGCATATTTGTTATTTTCTTATAAAATGATTTTAAAAATGATTTTGATATAAGTTTACATTTTGATATATATAAAGCAATAGTTTTTCAAATATATTAAGGAAATTGGTTGTTGTGTTATTTGAATTAATAATAATAATAAGAAGAATTAAGTGGTAATAGAAATACAACCAAATAGGAATTGGATAATATAAACTATACAAATAAGAAAAATGGATCCAAACTGATATTAGAATCCTGAATTTGTAGAAGTGTTTTCAGAATAAGATAATATACAGTGAATTGATTTTCAGATATGATAACCTTAGTCATTATCCTAAAATGTTTGTTGTATCTTTATAATAAAATGTTTGTTAATAATTAAGAAAAAATGAAATGTTTTAAGGAAGTAAACATTTAGGTGAGTATGACTTATATATTGGAAATGAAGATGATCTAAATTATGATCTTTTAAAATCTAAGTCTGGAATTTGGAATTTGTTTCAAAGTGTTAAAAGAAATAATGATAGTATTATTTACAATGTAATTGAATGAAAAGGGCATGTTTCAAATAAGGGTTGTTTGAAATTTTAAAGAAAATTTGTTTTGAATTAAAACCAAAGGTGGTTTAAATTTGAAGGTCAAAATTTGAAGGTATAACTTGGTGTGCTAAGGAAATAAATTTGTATATATAAGGGATATACATAATATCAAAGATGATTTGAAATAAACTCTAAGTGTTGAGTTTTAAATTTTTCCTTGGAATATGATGTGAAAACCTAAAGTGATAAGTTTTTAGACTTATAAGTGGGAAAGTTATTAATATGAAGTTTAAAATTTGAAATGGGAATTCAAATTGGGTAAAGTTGAATGGATTGAATAAACTGAATTTAACTTAAGGAAGTTAAATGGGTTGAATTGAATGGGGTATGTGTGATCTCAAAATGGATTTCAGATCTGGAAATTGGAATTAGATGCTATTGATGAATGTTTTAAATAATTTGGATATTTATTTATTTCGACTTATCTTAATATCTCCTGTTGTTATTAATAATCTATGAAACAGAGAATTGGATTATTTTAAATGAATTAAGAAATTGATTGAGGTAATATACATCCATTACTGAAATAAAATAGAAATAAGATTGAACTTATGAAAAGGGAAATTGCTTTGAACTTAAAGATTTAAATGTCAGAAACGAGCTTGTTGAAAATTTGTTAAGGATTGGTTTAGAAGTTAAAATTGGGTAATAAGTTGGATTCTAAAGATTAAATCATTTAAAAAGTTTTGAACTCTAATTTGAAATTTGAAATAAGTTAAGTAAAGGAAATTTAAAATGGAATTTTGAAATTTGGGCTCAGAATTAAATGGTTTAAAAATTTTAAGTTGTTAATTTAAAAATACAGGTTGGTTTGATTTAAAGGATTAAATCAAAATTTGAAAATGTAACTCAAATTTATGAAATTCGAGATGGGTTTCAGTTGATATTTGAATTGAATTAGTTCAAATTGAATTCGATTTGAATTAATTGGAATTGTGATTGAAGATGGATAAGTATAAAACTTAAATGGAAAATTTGATTGAATTAATTTGAAGTGGAATAGAAGTTGAATAAGTTT
Source organism: Allium cepa (assembly GCA_030765085.1). Classification (NCBI taxonomy): domain Eukaryota; kingdom Viridiplantae; phylum Streptophyta; class Magnoliopsida; order Asparagales; family Amaryllidaceae; genus Allium; species Allium cepa. The sequence continues at coordinate 946,449,185 of CM060934.1, read as the reverse complement.
GAATTTCATACGGGAGTGGATTTAAATTTAGGATAGGAACTGAAGTTAATTCAAATTGAATTGAAATTGAATCAATTTAATTGGAAGTGGAAATTGAAAATTGATTGGAAATGGAGATTGGGAATTGAACAATTTTGCTTTGAACCATTTTTTTTCCAAACAAATTATTTTAATATAACTGTTTTTAAATCTATTTTTCTTAGCTATTTACAGTACAACTTTTCTTTTTAAAACCCAAAACTATCTTATACTTATTTTACAACTACTTTTGGAACTATTTAACTATTTTACAACAATTTTACAACTGTTTTATAAACTAATTACTATTTTACAACTATTTTGCAATTATCTAACTATTTTACAACTATTCGACTATTTTACAACTATTTTAAAATTACTTAACTATTTTACTACTATTTACAACTAATAACTATTTTACAACTATTTATCAATTTTAAAAAATTTCAAGCTATTTTCTTAATACAAGTTGGTCATAGTGCAAATTGTCTATAATTGAATACTAATTGAGATAAGAATTGAAGTGTTAACCCAAATGAAATTAGGAGCAATTATGGATGAGTGAATAGAATTAAAACGAAGGTGAATAGAAAAGGGAATTGATTTAGCTAATGATGAATAAAGTTAAATACATAGGATGTACATATATTATTCTATTTGTATAATGATTTGATCCAGTTTCGAGCATAGAATTTCGAGATAGTATATTGATCCGAGTTGGGATTTTTCACTTGAATTTTTATGGTGAACCCTGAATATGGATTTTTGGTTGATTTTGGGAATTCTCGGTTTCTGATCAAGAAACCATATCTGAGTCCGCTCTAGGAAGTCGGGTGGACGATACCAGTTGGAAGTGAAATCGTGTGATCGAGTGAGCGATCAGATTTGATATTGCGTACGGTGATATAGATACATCATACCTGCTAGAATGAAATTGATATTGAAATTTTGAAAGAAATAAAAAAATGATTTTTGACAGAATATTATATTTTGAGAATCAAGGTGGAAGTTGGATGTCTTTTGAAATTCACTTTTTGAAAGTAAGTGATATGGTGAGTAACTTTATAAAAGAAAATCAAAACTGAATGTTGATTTGGCGTATTAAATTTACACATATATATATTTGTTATATATTATAAGCTTCCCTTATGTTGAATCGAGAACCAGAAGAAAGGGTTTTTGAAAATATTTAAAGTATAAAAGGGGAATCCATATAAGTGATCCAAAGATTATTTTCAAGTTGGAAAGGATAAGTTGTATATACATACATACATATATGTATATATACATACAAATATATATATATATACACACACATACATACATACATATATGTATGTGTGTATATATATATGGTTTTATGAGAATGATTTTGGAAAAAAGATTTTGAAACCTATGGATTTGGAAAAGGCTTTTGATTTTGGGGAAAATCAATTTTTGAGAATTTGTAAAGCCAAGTTGGAACTATCGATTTGGGATACCGATTTTGTGTAAAGGAGATTTTGATGTAAGTCATAAAGGGTATGATTTGAAAGATACTACAAGTATATAGTATAAGTGTTTTGAGATTGGCTCTGGAGAAAAAGGCGCTTCCATTGAAATGAAGTTCATAGGAGATCCACGGGGTGGTTCTGCCTTGAGCCTTAAGGGAGAGGCTCTAAATTGAATCCTGGGAGGAAGTCTGGACAAACTGAAGTTCCTAAGGATTTTGTGCTGTGGCTAGCGAAAGACCAAGGCTGATGCCTACAGAGACATTTGAGTTATGTTGTGATGACAGTGTAACTCGATGTCATTGTGATCTACTATGGACCATAACGGAAGTCGTGTGTGCTGTGAGAGCTAACGGTCTACGTTTGATTTTGCCATGATGGCAATGTAACATCGTTAGACTGCGATATATGGAGACATAGCAAAAGTCGAGAGGCCGTGAGAGCCTAAGGCAACATTGAGACTTGACTGATGTAGTCTGCGACCTATGTGGGAGTGGTGAAGTTTCATTTGGCAGCGAAAATCGAGGGCGCTGATGCCGACAGTTACATGGATTTTTTCCATGATGGCAACGTAACCCGGGATGTAGCTACGATCTGTGGTGGGATCCATGGCGTAATCGAGGGGCGCGGAGTGCCCACAGTTATCTATGGATTTTGCCGGGATGGCAACGTAACCTTCGTGTTAACTGCAACCATGGAGGGGGTGATGATTTCCAGAGCATTCTTACCAAAGATGTTTCCTCTATTTTCAAAAATGTTTTCTATATCTTCAACAAATGTTTTACCATGTATTTTCACTAGGTGTTGAAAATGGGTTTACCAAGTACTTATAGATTTTCGATACTACGCCTGATCATCATATGACCGAATTTCTGTAAGAACAAGGATGGACTTTTTGAGACATCAAGTTATAAAAAATATTTTTATAAAGCTATTATTGGCAATATTATATAGTTTTTAAAGTGTTTTAAAAATTCATAATTAAAGAGTTTATAGTTGAAAATGATCAAAGAGTAATTTAACTGATAATAATAATTTAAATAAAATTCTGGCTTCGTTCCTTTTCAAAGACGAAAAGATTCAAAGGGGGGAGGAATGTGATAACCCGGATTTTGGGATATCTTTTAATTGATAATTAACTGGTTAATTAATAGGAATACAGATTGATAGATTGAACAAATAAATCTGATGATAAATATTTATCTCTGGATAAATATTTATTTGATAATCTCCTAACATAATTACTTAAAATTGACAAATTATTCTTTTAAAACAAATAATAATGATGGTTATATATGTATAGATATAAGTAGATCTTAAATAGAAATTTTTTTATTTTCAAACAAATTAAACATGTGTTTGTTAAATGTGTGTGTGTGTGTGTATATATATATGTGAGTGGATTTTAAATTTGAATTTGAATTATAAATATCTTGAAATAAATTAGATATAAAATATATATGTATATCATTTTATTAGTATATAATTTGTTTTATATTATTTTCTTTAAAAGATAATATTTATATAAATCAAGATAATGTGATTACTAAATTGAAATTTAAATATAAAGATTTATAAGAAAAACCTTTAAAAATAATAAACTCATGCATAATAACACATGTAAGACAACTAACTCATGCTAAGGACAAATGGAAGCAAACTAAACTACTGTCATTTTGTCTTTTTATTTTTAAAAATAATAAATAAAATTAAAAATAAGGTATATATACACATCTTCATACCTCATCACTTCATTTTCTACATTTAAGAAACAAATATACAAATTTGAAAATACAAACTAGTGAACAAAATCAAAACCTTAGCAGATTAAAACAGAATATTTTTTAAAATTCAAGCTTAAATCTGATCTAAAGCAAGATCAGGATCAAAGAACAAATCTCAGACCTAAAGCAAATCAAATATTCAAAAAGCTAGTAGATCAACTTCAAAATCAAGTATCAGATCATCTCAAACAAATACAAATCAAAGTTCAACATCCATACAACTTCCAGTTTTTCAAGGTAAATTTGCTCCTCTGTTCAAACCCAGACAGGTGAGTAAACTCTTAGAAATGGATATATCTTGAATTGGCATGTGATGAATCCTTGAAGTATGATATGGAGTATGGTGTGCATGTTGGTTTTATGTATATATATATATATGTGTGTGTGTGTGTGTGTGTATGTTAGTATCTGTGTTTATGATTGGGAATAGGAAAAACATGCCTCTGCTCAAATATTACAGGTTTAAACCTGATTCAAAAATTCAAATCATCCAACTGAATGATTTTTGGGCTTTGATCTCTGAACAAAATATGTTTATTTAAACATAAATTGAAATTTAAAAATATATTTAAGTAGGATAGTTTTAAATATCATTTAGTAAATGGAAAGGACAGTGAAGACTTTGGAAACATGTTAAAATCAAATATCACAATTCTTAGATTCATTTATATAATCTTACTCGCCATCAAGAAACATGAGAAGTGAATCCAGATTTTTAATGCTAGATCGAGTGTGTAATTCGAAATTGATCAGATTATGGGTTTTGGGCTATTTCTGGTGATCGGGTGTATCGGGAAGGTCGGGGTCTCTACTGTAGCTTGCCTGGAGGTAGGCTAGTTCAGCCAAAATGGTAGGTGAATTTTTAGTTCACTGTGGCGGTGGTGTGGGGTCATAGTAGGGTTTTAGCTCGATTTTGATCAAGGTTGGGAAGTTGGCTACTGCGACAACGTCAAGGCAACGGAGGAGATCGGTCATGGGGGAAAAGAGAGAAGGGACTCGGTGTAGTTCCAGGCCTAACGACGTGAACTCCGGTGATTGGAATTGGGTGGCTCCAGGAAGAAAAGGTGATCGATTTTTTGCCTGATGGGTTCGAGTGTGTTCGATTTTGATTTTCGGGAAGGCTTGAGGTTCTGGGTGATCGTTGGTGACGAGATGGTCATCGTCGACTGGTGGGAGGTCACGGTGATGATCGGTGCATCAGTATGGTAATGTGCACGTGCATATGGATTATCCTGTATCTATTGTTTATTGCCGTGTTTGATTGCTTCGGGAAGAATGGTGTTTCACTCGAGGTTGATCTCAAGTTTTGATCGGGTAGTGTTTGAGGATTGGTTGGCTCGGGAAGAAACCGAGGTTGGCTCGGGTAAATGATAGTTTGGGGTTCGAGCCTGTAACAACTATTTATACTTAGTTGATAAATAAATCAAGTTTTAAAAGATTATCAAAAAAATAAGTTTTCAAAAGAAAATATAAATCAAGTTTTAAACAATGTATTGATAAGTTTAGACAAGTTTTTTTTTTCAAAGTTTTAAAATGTTTAAAATTTGTTTGTTTTAAGTAATTTTACAATAGGATAATTCCTATATGTTTTTTAAAGGTGATTTAAATGATGTTATTAAATAAAGTATAAATTATTTAATGTATTAAGGATGGTTAATTGATTAATGTAATCAGTTAAGGGAATAGTTAATTAATTTAATTATTAAGGTAATTAGTTAATTAGTTTGTATAATCAATTTAAAGGATTGATTTATTAATGTGATTAATTAATTAAGGCAATTAATTAATGATTAATTTATTAAAGGTTAATTACTTAATGTAATTAATGATAATTACTTTAATTAAAGAATAATTATTTAACGTCATTAATTAAGGTGGGTAATTATTAAATGTGATTTATTAAATGATTAATTACTTAATGTAAGTAATTAAAGGATTAATTTGTTAAGGGTTAATTAATTTAATTAGTAATTAAAGGTTAAATTAATTAATAATTAAAGGTTAATTAATGATTAGAGGATAATTAATTAATAATTAAAGGTAAATTAATTTGAGGATAATTAACCAATGGATGATTACTTAATGGAAGTAATTATGGATAATTAATGGGTAATTAAAGGATGATTAATTAATGTTTTGTAATTAATTAATGATTAAGTAAGCAAGATTTTTAAAGTGTTTGAGGTAATTAATTTAAATTAATTAAGAATGGTGTGACTAATTAATCTTACTTATGAATGATTGGATGATGTTGAATGCCTCAGATTATTTGATTTATCTGATATGTGATATGAAATGTTTTGTGATATGATATCTTTGGGTTGATCAGCGGTAATATGGTTATCTATCAATGATGAATTGATGTGTAAAAGTGACATCCTATGTTTAAAATTGAATTGTATTCACTTGAATAACTTGGGTTAAGATGACATTGGATTCAAAGAGACCGGGGTCGGGTATCAGTTAATACCCGAAATCACTTCGATTCGTAATCTTCAATAATTCTTTATAGATTTGATATGTGAAATCAATAGGCTGGAATGGAATAATTTAAGTAAACAGGACAATTGGAACTATATAGTGGTAATTAGGGATTGATTTGTGAAATAATTATTTGACTATATCAAGTTAAGAACTCGTAGTGAAGTACGAGTTACCCTGAAATTCAAATATGTTTATAACTTAGTGTTTTCAAGTTATATGGGTTTACTCACGCTGGTTTCCAGCCTGACCTGGGTGTTACTTTGTTGTAATGCTCGAGCGGACCGAGTATTACAGATTTTCAGATTTAGGCGTTCTGGATCTCAGGAGGCGAGCTGGATGGCAAGAACGTATGGAGTTTACCGCTGTATATTTAAGATTGATTTGGTAGCAGTCTGATATAACTGTCTAGTCTACTTATAATGGATGTAACTCTGATGAAATGTACGTAATCTAACAATTACATCTTTTCTTTGTATAAATGCTATTATTTGAATATTATATTCAATCCGCTGCGAATGTGAGATGATGTTGTTTTCTGTTCTTCTTCTTCCTTCTTTCTTCTTTTCTCTAACAATCTGGAATTTCCGGCGTTCAATTGTTCGGCACTTCTATAGTGAACGTATTAGTGTCGAATTTTCGAGGTCAAAATTTTGGGTCATTAAATTTAGTTAACAAATAATAATTTAAAATTAGAAAAGAGTCATTTTACAATTCATAAAATAACTAATTTATAATAAATATAGCTGAAAATATATTTATATATATTAATATATACATATATTATTTTCTTAAACAGGGATTCTCAATATATACAATACACACACACATATACATCGATTTAGTGTTGCATCAAAATTAATGTTTATTCTAAAATTAATTATTAAATAATTGAAATAATATTATACAATCAAGGTAATGACATATATAAAAATGATGATATGCAAAACGTATACTGAATAATATATATGCATCAAAAGAGTATATCTAAGAGAAGTAGCCTTTGAATGAATTTTTTTTTTGGCTTTTGGGTGAGATGGTGCTTGGCTAAATGTGAAAATGATGAGGTTATGGCTGCCATGAAAGAAAGCAGTGGAGCTAGCTTGGTTTAAATATGGAGAGAAGGAGGGACAAATTCTCCTCCTTTTATTTACTACAAGAATAGCTTGAAATACCGACGACCTTGACAACGGCTTCCGACGTCCTAAGTGTGACGGTTTCCGACGGCTTTCGACGGGCCGTCGGAAGCCGTCGAAAATTTGCGTTATCTAGGTATTGGCTGAGACCTTTCTTCCTCATTCCAACTGAGCGAAAAAATGTCTAAAATCCCTAAAACCCATTTCCAAGCTTTCGAACCCCAAATTCAAGCTTTCGAATCTTGCATGGCTTCTTAATCACTTTCTATTGCTTTCATTCTTAGGTATAATCTCTAATTTTTATGAAAAACCTAATTTTTAACCTAAATCTAGATAGCCCTAATTTGATAAATTAGGGCTAATTAGTGATTCTAATTGTTTCTAATGGCCTAGTGATGGTTATAATAATTCGTGGAATACCTATTTCATTTGTTAGCTTTAAATCGTGAAAAAGAAGGTATAATTCGTGAATTTGCGTAGATGTATAAACCATTATATATGTGTTATTTTTAGCATTGTCTTGTGTTAATTTCGGTGTTTATGTGTTCATATATGTGTATGTGTGTAAATCATTACACACATGTATGCATAGTAATAATTAAATAAATTGTTTTCTATCGAAACATTGTAAAAAAATAATTTTCATATCTACTATAATACATTGAATTAGCTTTGTTCCATAAAATGAGTGGAATGTGGTAAATAATTAATTTTTCGAAATATATAAATTAGTAAATTTTCAACCGTTTACAAACAATAATATATTATATAATAAATAATAAGTCAAACTATAAAACTTCCAACTTTTGTATAAACTACTTTTTTATTACGTCCCTTAGAGAGTTTTTGGCCATATCCGACAAGTGTTGTACATGATCATTATATAAATATTCGTTTTTTCATAAAATGGACATTTATATTCATCTGGTACAATACTGGATTTGTCCCTTTATTGGACAAGTATAAACACAGTACATTATTTCTTTAAATGGTTCACAACATTTCATCGTCACTTTTCTATTTTGTTTCCTTTGTACATAAATTTGTGTACAATACAGGAAACAAAGGGGAAGTGCTATCGCAATTTTATTGAATCGTTTAAAATGAAATAATTTATGAAACATAATTATTTATTGTGTTTGTAATAGGAAGTAGGATGACTGACCATCAAGATAGAAAATCATGAACCAACATTTCAATATTGTATTCTTAACTTGGGTTAAATTGACGCGTATAAGATTATGTACAATAAATCGAGAAAAAAAATGTCAATTCATAAAATGGCCAATATTCATTTTTGAATTTGTGACATAGCTTTTTGAGTAGGAAAAATGATCAATTATTTTGTTAATCATAGGAGATGAATGTATCAACGATGGGGACTGAGAGGCTCTAAAGAAAGATTTTTATAACAGTATAAACGTATTTGTTGAATTCGCTTTAAATAATAACGGAAACGATGTTGAAATTCGTTGTCCGTGTAGTAGGCGTAAACATTTGAAGTATTTGTTCCCATATATTGTTAAAGTTCATTTGTACAAAACGGTTTCGTACCAGAGGATTATGTTTGGGATCGTCATGGAGTCTGCAAAGTCTGAATTAGAGGTGGCTGGTAATAAAATTGTTATGATGAATCGTATAGAAAATATGGTTGAAAATGCAGCACGATCAATGTCCTTACGGTTGAAGTTGATGACCACGATGTAAATGTTGAAGAACCAAATATTGAAGCAATTCTTTTATGATTTATTGGATCTAAGAACCTCTTTGGGATGGTTGTAAAAGCGGCACTTTGCTATCGGGAACCGTATAATACATTGCGATGAAGTCAAAATACAACATCACCAAAGGCGGATTTACAGCAGTTGTACAAGCTACAAAATGACATATGTCGCCTGATAATTTAACGTGTGAAAATCACTATGAAGTTAAAAAACTTATGTTGGCTTTTGGTTTACCATATCAAAAAAGAGATACATGTTCAAATGGCTGCACGTTGTTTTGGAAAGAGGACATCATTCTTAGGAAGTGTAGAATATGCAATGAGGAAAGGTATAAACCAATAAAAAAGAAAGGAAAGGAAGTTCCATACAAACGTATGCATTACTTGCCCATCACTCCTACGATTCAAAGATTATACACATCTTCTATAACTGCACCTCATATGAGATGGCATAGTGTGAGAGCAGAGGAACAAGGTAGTTGACACATCTAGCTAATAAAGAAGCATGAAGCATTTTGACAAAACTTATCCAACTTTTGCAGTGGAGAGTCATAATGTTAGACTTGGATTATGTATGGATGGTTTTTCATCATTTTCTCAATTTGGTGTTACATATTCATCTTGGCCCATTATTGTCATACCTTATAATTTACCTTCGTGGATGTGTTTGAAAACTCCATATATGTTTCTTACTATTTTTGTTCCTGTCCTCGATGATTTGACACAAGAAACCGATTTTTATTTGCAACCGTTGATTGAGAAATTAAAAATACTGTGGAACGAAGGAGTAGAAACATACGACGTTTCAAAGAATTTTTTTCCAAATATTTGCTTCTTTATTGTGGACCATAAGTGATTTTCCTGCTTATGAAATGCTTTTAGGATGGAGTCGTCTAGCTTGTCCTTATTGCATGGAAGAAACACGGTCAATTTCTTACCAAATGGTAAAAAAATTAATGGTTTAACAGCCAAAGATGTTTTCTCTATGTCAATCATCCCTTTAGAGGAGATAGTAATTTCTTTTAGCTAATAGAGTAGAAATCAGACAAGCACCAACGATGTGGTCAAATGAAGACATATATGAAATTGTAAGAGACTATCCAAAGAAACAGCAAACTGAAGTACAAAGTGAAATTGCAGGTAAATCAACTATTCATAATTGGTGCAAACAAAATATATTTTAGGAGTTGCCTTATTGGAAAGATCTTCTGCTTCGTCATAATATTGATGTGATGCTGTGACGACGCGCCTCTCTTACCATAGAAAGACGTATCATCAATAAGAAAAAAAAGAGATAGAAATACAAAAGATGAATAGAAAGAATAACAACATCAGAATCTCACAGCAGAACGGAACAAAATATAATATATCACATAACTATTACATTGTTTTACATATATCAGAGTTACACAATATCATACAACAAGACAGTCATATATATATATATATATATATATATATATATATATCTGTCATTACATACATCCCAAAATACAACATACATCAACTAACACAACGAAACTAGATAGATAGATATACGTCTGGGCTCCTGCTCCAAGCTCTCCAGAACTCAACAATCCAAAACCTATCACTTGGCTACTCATAAAAATTTGAGTACCCAAGAATTTATGAAAAATAGAAAATAAACTCCGGGTCAGACATGGGTCTGGTGTGAGTAAACGGGTTTAAATTGTTTAACTTTGAAAGCCATTTGAAAATAAAGGTATCACATAAGACTTCCCACACATAAACACGGGTAAGTTTTTACCTTACGCTAACCAAAACATTTTATAGGAAATCCAGTGATATTATCACAGTGTCTAGGGTTTTCAAGTGAATAGAAAATAGCCGAAATTGTTACATGACTAAATTCTAGCTACTAGCCGCAAAAGTGGGAAATACAATCAAAACCGTAGGGTCTCGTAGGGAAAATGGGTTTCCATCAATGGCAGGGCTACTGGGGTACTGCCCATCACAGTACGAGGACTAGATCACAGTACCGAGGATCACTCCCGACCCCTTACAACACAAGGCCGAAACGATTCCTTACTGAACAGTCCCGAACAAGATAACCCCGCAGTTGTGGCCAACAACTGCCCACACAGCCGAAATAAAGGGACATCTAGACATGAGTATACCTCATCCTGATTGGGTGCTAGCCACCTAACCTTGCTGCATTTCCCCTATTTTAGCCATTCCTGGTTGATGAGGCTTGAGGCTGCGATTACCTTTATAGAACACATCACTTAGAATGCCCATCGTCCACCTGACGATGTTCTAAAAGCATTCAATCCATACAAGTTCGTTCTGGGTTCGAACGAAACCGAAGGCATTATCTCGTTACACTCATTTTGGAATAACCCTCAGAGTTAACGACGATAACCCTTGCACTCTGAAACACCATCTGGATCTTCACTTGAGATGCCACGACCTATTGTTTAGTTTGGACCGATGTGGTTTTTGGATAATCATAACTGACACCCGATCCCGGTCTCATCGAAATGCAAACGCCATTTTAAAGGTCAAGTTGTTTAATAGTTTAAACAATTTAATACAATACTTTGAATTCACATAGCATTTATCATAGATAAAACATACACGGTCATCACAGATATATCCAAAGCAGATCACAGAGTATCACAGAATATCACCAAATAGTTATCACAATCAATCAAACAGGAATCATCAATTCATATCAAAATTAGTTTAATTAACTTAAACTTAATTAGTTACTTAAGAATAAACCATTTTATCCTACTATATCAATCACTAATTAATCAACCCATTTAATTTATAAATTATTTCTTAATTTCTATTTTATTAATTAATTTATATTTTGCTCACTTAATTAATTATTTCTTAACGATTAATTAATAACCTTAATTATTAATTAATAGAATTTAATTACAAATGAATTAAACACTTAATTATTAATACCAATCTTAATGACAAATTTATTTAATTAATCATTCTTAATTACTTTCAAAAATAATTAATTAATTAATAGTTTACCTTAATTAATATTTTAAAATCTTCCTTAATAAATTTGAAATCAAATTATAACTAACCTTAAAGCTTTAATTTTAATTAATTTTAAAACTTATCTCACATTATTTACTTAATTAAAGTATTAACTGGATTTTAAAAAAAATTGTTAAGTATTCACCTAAATAATTAAAACTTGTAATAATTTCTTAGCTTAATTTGTCAAGCCTTTATTAAATCATCAATACTTAAAATTTGATTAAGATAATTAACTTCTACTTTTAATAGGCTGTCAGTTGAAATCTTAACCCGAGAGCATACCTATGTTTACTCGAGTAAACACTCGAGTTCTTCCCACCATTTCCCGAGTCGTTCTTCCTTCCTCTCATCGAACAAACCATAGTTTGAAAACTCGAACTCGACCTCACCCATTAAATTTGCTACGCCCCGCCAACTCCGTCAATCAGAGGCGACACAACTCCGGCCTCACCTCGTCGATACTCCATTCTACTCTTTCCCTCAATTTTGTAGAGCTCAATCAATCAGATGTAATGAAGTCACCTCGCCTCTGACCACATCCAAAACTCGAGCATTAACCCTAAATTCGCCTTGTTCCCTCAATTCTTGCAATAGAATTTTTTTAACAATTTTCCTGAAATCATTGATCAACAAGCTAGCTTCAAACTAAAATTCAACATCTAAAATTTGTTTGATCATCAGAAATTGATTAAAAAGCATATTTGGTTCAACTAGGAACTGCACTTAGAATGCTTAACTAAAAATTACCATTTCAGTTTTAAAAATCCTATTTTTAAATGTTGATTCAAGCTATATAATCGAATTAATATTTTTCAATATTCGTGTTTATCCTATAATTGACTTTTTATTGTAAAACTGAATTTTATAGAGTTACAACTTCACTATCAAGCTTTAAACAAAATTTAGATCATAATTTATGTTTAAACTAACTTATTTGTTTGAAAATTAAGGCCTATCAGAGATTAGGCAAATGAAGTTTAAATTTTTAACTTGATTGAACTCTGTACTTGAAAAAAAAAACAGAGATGACCATATTCATGCATAGGACAGATATAAATGAAACATACATAGAGATATTCATCTATATATATAATTATGTAGCACAACATCATCTAGAACCCACATACTCTAGCATTTATTACTTTAAACTTTTAAGTTAAATGTTTACTCACTTGAAATATTTTGAACAGAGAGTAATTCTGTTTTTCGAAAGCTGTAGTTTGATCTTCCTGTAAACCTATTCTGCTTTGTTGTTGAATGATGTTTGAGTTTGTAAGATGATGATATTTATTTTTTTGGTTTTTCTAAGTTTTATTTGAACGAAGAAGAATTAAAAGATACATATATAGAAACAGTTTTGTACAGGGGAGGTATTTTTCGGTACAAGCTTTTTCTTTGGTCAGATTTTTGTCTTTTTTTCTGAAAATTGAAATGATATTTGTTTGTGCTGAGATGATGTTATTTATTACATATGTTTCCCTCTATGTTTACATCCTATCCTATTTCTTTCATGTACTTAGATTTTTGTTGTTGATATTTGTTTTGTCTTGCATACGCATATATTTCATAGGTTATATTTTCTTAGAATTATCTTATGTTTTCATAAAAACATATAAGTTACCTTATATATTTATGTTTAACACAAATCCTTAGTTTTTATTTCTATTTAAAGTTTAACTATCCAACACTTAATTCATATCCATGTATTTCTATATTTATATTTTGTATTGATAAGATTGATTTTACTTTAAACATTTTTTTAAAGACTTTATTTATATTCATATATTTTGATAATTATAGTTTATACTTATATTTAATATTGATAGGATTAATTTTAATTTAACATTATTATCTATATCTCATCCATATGCACATGTTCAAATTAAATGTTAATAATGTAGAGCATTAATTAAATCGAATAAGGTAGATTTTATTTTAAATATATTTGAAAGATTTTATTTTAAATTTTCAAATCATAATTTCCTTCATAATACACACATATATATAAATAACTGGTAAATGTCCAAAGTCCTATCTGTTTATAAAATGAAAATCTTGTATTTTATTTAATTAGATTAAATGCTTATTAAAATAAATTGCCAAAATCCCGGATCGTTACATTCCCCCTTAAAAGAATTTCATCCCCGAAATTTAAAACAAAAGTTAATTCAAAATCTTTTATATCAACAATCCAAACATACATATCATCCATACATTAGCAAACGATCAACTAGTCTATCCTAACAAACATCACTAGTTATCCGGACACAAATCCGGATAGGCTTTTCTAAAACTGTCTAGAGTTTCCTAGGTACAATCTTTGGGATCCTCGCTCCGCTGCACTTTAACGAGCTTCACTACTTTGCTCCAGAGTTGTCTCTCGTCTTGGTCAACAATCCGAACTGGATTCCTAACCACAGTCAAGTTTGGCTCGACTTCCAAATCTTCCTGGACTACAGGTTCTACAACCAATGATGAGTCATGAACAAACTTCCTTAGATGGGATACATGAAATACATTATGAATTCCAGACATCCGTTCTGGTAATTCAATTCTATAAGCTATAGCACCAATTCTTTCCAACACTCGGAATGGTCCAATATATCTCGGGGCAAGGTTTCCCGTCTTTCCGAATCTAATAGCATCTTTAATCGGGGAAACTTTGAAAAAAACTAAATCTCCGATCTCAATTCCAATTGTCTTCGCCTTTTATCTGCATATATCTTCTGACGGTCCTGAGCAGCTTCCATTCTCTTCTTGATAAGCTCAACTTTTGCAGAAGCTTCACGAATCAAATCTGGTCCAAGCACAAGACGATCTCTTGACCCTATCCAACAGGATGGGGATCTACACGGTCTTCTATATAAAGCTTCATAAGGAGCCATCTTAATACTCGCTTAGAAACTATTATTGTATGAGAATTCTACTAGATGTAGATGGTCTTCCCACGATCCACCAAAATCCAAAACACAGGCTCGTAGTATATCTTCTAGAATACGATTAAGCCTCTCCGTCTGTCCATCTGTCTGAGGATGATAGGCTGTACTCAATCTCAAACTCATTCCCATAGCTGATTGCAGAGCCTCCCGGACTTTGCTGGTGAAGATAGGATCTCGATCACTTACTATACTAACAGGAATACCATGCAATCTGACTATCTCCTTCAAGAAAATCTCTGCCAGAGAAGCTGCAGTACGAGTTGCCTTAACCGGTATAAAATGGGCGCCCTTAGTTAAACGATCCACAATCACCCATATTCCTTCGTTTCCTTTTTTGGTTCTAGGAAAACCGTCGATGAAATCCATCGAAATCATTTTCCACTTCCATTCTAGAACTTCTAAAGGCTTCCATAATCCGGCTAACTTCTGTTGGTCTCCTTTAACTTGCTGGCCGATAGCATAACTATTCACGAACCTAGCAATATCTTTCTTCATGCCCGGCCACCAGAAAACTCTTCTCATATCTTTATACATCTTTGAGATTCCCGGGTGGATATTTAATCTGGAGCGATGACTCTCAGATAAAACTTCCTACTTCAATTCCTTGAAATTCGGAACACATATCCTCTTGTTGATCCTAAGTGTCCCTTGGTCATCAATCTTGAAACTAGAACACTGACCCTTCTTAACTCTCCTGATGATTCCTCTTAATCTATTATCTGATTGTTGCTTGTTTGAAATCCTTTCAAAAAGAGATGGAACCGCTTCCAAAAGAGACAGAACTGCATTCCTGCTAAGAGCATCTGCTACAACATTCGCCTTTCCCAGGGTATACAGAATATCCAAATCATATGATGCCAGAAACTCGACCCATCGTTGCCGCCTCAGATTAAGATCCTTTTGAGAGAAAAGATATTTCAACGGTTTGTGATGCGTGAATAACTCGAACTTCTCTCCCAAAAGATAGTGTCTCCAGATCTTTAAAGCAAAAGCAATGGTTAACAACTCAAGATCGTGCGTAGCATTGTTCCTTTCATGTGGCTTCAATTGCCGACTTGCATACACAATAACTTTTCCATTCTGCATCAACACTGCTCCCAGTCCAACTATACGTGCATCTGTATAAACCTCACATTTGCTCTTTCCGTCTGGAATAGCTAGCACAGGTGCACTGGTTAGCCTCGTCTTCAACTCTTGGAAAGCCTCTTCACACTGGGGTGTCCACTTGAATTTAGCTCCTTTCCTTGTCAACTTAGTCAGATGTGAAGAAATCTTGGAATAATCCTTGATAAACTTCCTGTAGTAGCCAGCTAATCCCAAAAAACTACGAACTTCAGTCGGTGTCTGCGATTGCATCCACTCCAGAACAGTCTCAACCTTCGCTGGATCTACAGAGATACCTTCACCAGAAACAATGTGCCCCAAAAATTTGACCTCCTATTTCCAAAAATGACACTTAGAGAATTTTGCCTTCAAAACATGCTTCCTCAGAGTCTCCAACACAATTCTCAAATGCTGCTTGTGCTCTTTTTCAGACTTAGAGTAGACCAGGATATCATCAATGAACACCAGAACGAACTTATTCAATACATCTCGAAAGACTCGGTTCATCAGGTCAACAAAGTAAGCAGGAGCGTTAGTTAACCAGAAAGGCATAACCAACCACTCATAGAAACAATTTGGTCCCCTAAATGCAGTCAAGGGAATACTGTCCTCAGCTACTCTCAACTGATGGAAACCTGAAGCTAAATCCAGTTGAGAAAAGACAGAAGCTCCATGCAACTGGTAAAAAAGATCATCAATACGAGGAAGAGCATATTTATTTCGAATGGTCACTTTGTTCAATTCTCTATAATCTACACAGAATCTTAGCGATCCATCCGATTTAGTGACAAACACCGCAGCAGAGCCCCAACAAGAAAAACCGGGCCTAATCAATACCTTCTCCAAAAGATCCTAAGTCTGCTTAACTAACTCCTCCCTCTCCCTAGGAGCCATCCTCCTACTAGACTGAATTACTGGTACTGCTCCTGGAATCAAATCAATGCGAAATACTATCTCTCGATGCGGAGGTAAACATTTGACTTCCTCGAATACATCAGGAAAATCTTGGACCACATCGATATCTTCAACCTTCTCTTGAGAAGTCTCAACTCCATGCAAAAGACTACTCAAATGAATTCCGGAATTAACACACGTCACTCTAGCAATTCTACCCAGATCGGTTTCCAGCGTAACTGTTCTCTCATCACAATTCAGGGAAGCCTTATACTTATCAAGCCAATCCATCCCCAATATAAGGTCAAATCCCTTAAAATTCAACACATAAGGGTCACAAGAAAAACTATGGGACAGATAGGAAATCTTCAAATCCTTACAGACCATGTCCAATTTGGTTACTCCTCCTATAGGATTAGACACAAAGATGGGACAGTCTACAGTACTAGGGGTAAGAAAGAACTTCTCTACATATTCAAAAGAAATAAAACTCAAAGAAGCACCCGAATCAAACAAAACTTTAATATACTTGCCATCTAAAAGTAACGTACCTTCCAATATGTCTAGTTAATGCCCCGCTATTATCCCGCTATATCTCATAGCGGATTTCTACCGTTACGATTTTTCCATGTAGCCCCAAAATATAGCCTTTCTGCTTTAAGCCCCGCTATTTCTGCTATATCCCGTTACTTCCGCCATATTCCGCTATTTCCGCTATATTTTATTTAATAAAATGAATTAAAAAATTGTATTTATACATTATAAAAATTATGAAACTAATTTATTTGATTTAATTTTTAATATATTTTTAGAAATGAAAATACTTTAATATTCTACTAAATTCAATTATGTTATATATAACAGTTTTACGTTTATTTAAAGTATATTCGCACATGTTTTTATTTAAAACTATTCATGTATTAATTATAATTCAAATTGAATGATAATTTTTCATTTAATTACCATTTATATAGTGGAAATTAGCCACAAGGGCCTCTTTAGCAAGGGCAATTAGTTTCTAGGACACAACTAAAATAATTACTTTTAGGGACAAAACGCAAAATAATTAGTTACTAAGGCCATAAAACCTATAAAATTATGTCCTTGAAAGTAATTGGACTGCTGACTTTGTCCTTAAAAGTAATTATTCTGTTAATTTTGGCCTTGAAATTAATTTCTATGGATGTGTGTCCTAGAAACCAATTGGAGTGCAAAGTTTGTCATTCTAGTGAAATGCCCCATTTATATATTTGTAAAAACGTTAAGTACGGTTTTTACATGCTATTTTAGATCCATCCGCTATATCCCGCTATATCCTCGATGTATCCCCGCTTTGACTTTTTGCACCTCCACTGCTTTGAATCTACCGAGCGCATTGACTGCACAGCTTCCAATACTCCCTTGCCTTTGGATGAAGTAGATGGTGCACCTTCCAAAGCAAATACCTTATTCTGCTGAACTTTATGAAGTAACGGGAAATCCTTGATCATATGACCTGGTTGGTGACAATTGAAACATAGAGATTTCTGAACCCAAGCCGAACCCGGTCCACTATAATGCGGTTGTTGTTGTTGCTGCTGCTGGAATCCTTTCCTAGGACACTTATTCGCCAAGTGACCTTCTTGTTGACATATATAGCATTTGCGAGGTCCGTTATTACTTCCAATCTTCTTCTTGTTCTGCTTCCTCTAATTGGGATTGAATTTTCGCTTATTCGGATTAGCAAAATTACCTCCCGATGCTGCTACTGGTGCCATTGGTTTCTTATTCATCAAATCCTCATATCTCAGGGCCATATCTATTAACTCCACAAAAGATCCTTTTAATTGCGCCGTCATCTTTTCATGAAATTCCGGCCTCAATCCTTGCACAAACATTTCGTTCTTTTTGAGGGGAGTATCAATAAGCCCTGATCCATAGCAAGAAAGTTCATTGAATTTGGTCTCATACTCAGATATAGACATGCTTCCCTGCTTCAAATTCAGAAAATCCTGGTACAAACGAGTTTTCCCTGCTGTTGGCATGAATTTCTCCTCAAACAACTCCTTAAATCTTTCCCAAGAAATGTCGTCCTCGGAAATGTTTGCTTGCTACATCCCACCAGGCTGCAGCGCCTTCCTGCAATTGCCATGATGCCATTTCCCTTTTCCGTTCATCAGACAACTTCATACTCTTAAAGATGCATACACAAGAGCATAGCCAAGCTTGGACCTCAATTATCATCTCTGGCCCTTTAAATGGTTTACCTCCAAGGTTGATGAAGTCTTTGCATAAAGCGGCAAAACTAACCTGAGGCGGTACTGGATCTACAGCCTCACTAGCAGTTTGACTTCGTCCATTATCAGTCGAGGTACTGCCCCTACCTTTGCCTCTCCTTCCAGAACTCATGTCGGCAACCTGGACAGGTAACTCAACAAATTTAGATATGTATATAATTATATGAAAATACAAATACGCACTCTCAAGATAGATATTATTTCAGAGCCTAGGTATCATCTCAACTTATGCTCTGGTACCAACTATGACGACCCACCTTTCTTACCATAGAAAGAAGTATCATCGATAAGAAAAGAAAGAGATAGAAATAGAAAAGATAGATAGAAAGAATAACAGCATCAGAATCTCACAATGGAACGGAACAAAATATAATACATCACATAACTATTACATCGTTTTACATATATCAGAGTTACACAATATCATACAACAAGACAGTCATATATATATCTGTTATTACATACATCCCAAAATACAACATACATCAACTAACACAGCGGAACTAGATAGATAGATATATGTCTAGACTCCTGCTCCAAGCTCTCCAGAACTCAACAATCCAAAACCTATCACTTGGCTACTCATAAAAATTTGAGTACCCAAGAGTTTATGAAAAACATAAATAAACTCCGGGTCAGACATGGGTCTGGTGTAAACGGGTTAAAATTGTTTAACTTTGAAAGCCATTTGAAAATAAAGGTATCACGTAAGACTTCCCACACATAAACACGGGTAAGCTTTTACCTCACGCTAACCAAAACATTTTATAAGAAATCCAGTTATATTATTATAGTGTCTAGGGTTTTCAAGTAAATAGAAAATAGCCGAAATTGTTACATGATTAAATTCCAGCTACTAGCCACAAAAGTGGGTGATACAATCAAAACCGTAGGGTCTTATAGGGGAAATGGGTTTCCATCAATGGCAGGGCTACTGGGGTACCGCCCGTCACAGTACGGGGCCTAGATCACCGTACCGAGGATCACTCCCGACCCCTACAACACAAGGCCAGAACCATTCCTTACTGAACAGTCCCGAACAATATAACCCCGCAGTTGTGGCCAACAACTGCCCACACAGCCGAAATAAAGGGACATCTAGACAGAGGTATATCTCGTCCTGCTTGGGTGCTAGCCACCTAACCTTGCTGCATCTCCCCTGTTTTAGCCATTCCCGGTTGATGAGGCTTGAGGCTGTGATTACCTTTATAGAACACATCTCTTAGAATGCCCATCGTCCACCTGACGATGTTCTGAAAGCATTCAATCCATATAAGTTCGTTTCGGGTTCGAACGAAACCGAAGGCATTATCTCATTACACTCATTTTGGAATCACCCTCTGAGTTAACGACGATAACCCTTGCACTCTGAAACACCATCTTGATCTTCACTTGAGATGCCACGACCTATTGTTTAGTTTGGATCGATATGGTTTACGGATAATCATAACTGACACCCGATCCCGGTCTCATCGAAATCCAAACGCCATTTTAAAGGTCAAGTTGTTTAATAGTTTAAACAATTTAATACAATACTTTGAATTCACATAGCATTTATCATAGATAAAACAGACACAGTCATCACAGATATATCTAAAGCAGATCACAGAGTATCACAAAATATCATCAAATAGTTATCACAATCAATCAAATAGGAATCATCAATTCATATCAAAATTAGTTTAATTAACTTAAACTTAATTAATTACTTAAGAATAAACCATTTTATCCTGCTATATTAATCACTAATTAATCGACCCATTTAATTTATAAATTATTTCTTAATTTCTATTTTATTAATTAATTTACATTTTGCTCACTTAATTAATTATTTCTTAATTATTAATTAATAACCTTAATTATTAATTAATAGAATTTAATTACAAATGAATTAAACACTTAATTATTAATACCAATCTTAATTACAAATTTATTTAATTAATAATTCTTAATTACTTTCAAAAATAATTAATTAATAATTATTATTTACCTTAATTAACATTTTAAAATCTTCCTTAATAACTTTTAAATCAAATTATTACTAACCTTAAAGCTTTAATTTTAATTAATTTTAAAACTTATCTCACATTAACTACTTAATTAAAGTACTAATTGGATTTTAAAAAACATTGTTAAGTATTCACCTGAATAATTAAAACTTGTCATAATTTCTTAGCTTAATTTGCCAAGCCTTTATTAAATCATCAATACTTAAAATTTGATTAAGATAATTAACTTCAACTTTTAATAGGTTGTCAATTGAAATCTAAACCCAAGAGCATCCCTATGTTTACTCGAGTAAACACTCGAGTTTATCCCACCATTTCCCGAGTCGTTCTTCCTTCCTCTCATACGTTTCTTCCTCTTCTTCTTTTTTTAAGGATAAACTGCTGTAACAGGAAACTCTCTCTCGCGCGCTCAGGTTATAACCCGAAGCAATCCATTCATATACTCGAGTAATAACTCGAGTTGCTCACCATCAACTTGCTGACACCATCACAAGGCCGTGCATGTGCACAGCATATCGCCGGCGCTCCGGCGAAGTTCGTTACCTCCGGCAAGTCACGAACGAACGCTAAAATCGAAAATAATTCGACGCGATCAAACCCATAGTGAAATCGAGCCTTCAGTTCGAAAACTCGAACTTGACCTCACCCATCTAATTTGCTTTTCCCCGCAACGCCATCCATCAGAGGCGACACAACTCCAGCCTCACCTCACCGGTACTCCATTCTACTCTTCCCCTCAATTTGGTACAGCTCGATCAATCAGAGGTAATGAAATCACCTCGCTTCTGACCACGTCTAAAACTCGAGCATAAACCCTAAATTCTCCTCGTTCCCTCAATTCTTGCAATAGAATTTTTTTTAACAATTTTCCTGAAATCATTGATCAACAAGCTAGCTTCAAACAAAAATTCAACATCTAAAATTTATTTGATTATCAGTAATTGATTAAAAAGCATATTTGGTTCGACTAGGAACTGCACTTAGAATGCTTAACTAAAAATTACCATTTCAGTTTTAAAAATCCTATTTTTGAATGTTGATTCAAGCTATATAATCGAATTAATATTTTACAATATTCGAATTTATCCTATAATTGACTTTTTACTGTAAAACTGAATTTTACGGAGTCACAACTTCACTATCAAGCTTTAAACAAAATTTAGATCATAATTTATGTTTAAACTAACTTATTTGTTTGAATATTAAGGCCTATCAGAGATTAGGGAAATAAATTTTAAATTTTTAACTTGATTGAACTCTGTACTTGAAAAAAACCAGAGATAACCATATTCATGCATAGAACAGATATAAATGAAACATACATAGAGATATTAATACATATATATATATATATAATCATGTAGCACAACATCATCTAGAATCCACATACTCTAGCATTTATTACTTTAAACTTTTAAGTTAAATGTTTACTCACATGAAATATTTTGAACAGAGAGTAATTCTGTTTTTGGAAAGCTGTAGTTTGATCTTCCTGTAAACCTTCCTGCTTTGTTGTTGAATGATGTTTGAGTTTGTAAGATAATGATGTTTATTTTTTTGGTTTTGATAAGTTTTATTTGAACGAACAAGAATAAAAAGATACATATATAGAAACAGTTTTGTACAGGGGAGGTATTTTCTGGTACAAGCTTTTTCTTTGGTCATATTTTTGTCTTTTTTTCTGAAAATTGAAATGATATTTGTTTGTGCTGAGATGATGTTATTTAATGCATATGTTTCCCTCTATGTTTACATCCTATCCTATTTCTTGTATGTACTTAGATTTTTTTTGTAGATATTTGTTT
Organism: Allium cepa; assembly: GCA_030765085.1. Classification (NCBI taxonomy): domain Eukaryota; kingdom Viridiplantae; phylum Streptophyta; class Magnoliopsida; order Asparagales; family Amaryllidaceae; genus Allium; species Allium cepa. The sequence goes on along the minus strand of CM060934.1, from coordinate 946,426,502 downwards.
TGTCTTGCATACACATATATTTCATAGGTTATATTTTCTTAGAATTATCTTATGTTTTCATAAAAACATACAAGTTACCTTATATATTTATGTTTAACACAAATCCTTAGTTTTTATTTCTATTTAAAGTTTAACTATCCAACACTTAATTCATATCCATATATTTCTATACTTATATTTTGTATTGATAAGATTGATTTTATTTTAAACATTTTTTTTAAAGACTTTATTTCTATTCATATATTTTTATAATTATAGTTTATACTTATATTTAATATTGATAGGATTAATTTCAATTTAACATTATTATCTATATCTCATTCATATGCACATGTTCAAATTGAATGTTAATAATCTAGAGCATTAATTAAAGCGAATAAGGTAGATTTTATTTTAAATATTTTTGAAAGATTTTATGTTAAATTTTCAAATCATAATTTCCTTCACAATACACACACACATATATAAATAACTGGTAAATGTCCAAAGTCCTATCTGTTTATAAAATGAAAAGCTTGTATTTTATTTAGTTAGATTAAATGCTTATTAAAATAATATTGCCAAAATCCTGGGTTGTTACAGATGCACAATGAGAAAAACGTATTTGATAATGTTTTTAACATAATTTTGAATGTCAAGGGGAAGACTAAGGATGATTTGAAATCAAGATGTGATATACATGAATTGTGCAAACGTCCTGTGTAACGACCCGCAAATCCGTACCCCTTTGAGTTGACAATATTCTCCATCGGTTCAATTCAAATTGGACGGAAATACAAACCATTATGGGAAAGAAAAAAGAGGTAGAAGAAGAAGATAAAAACAACATTAGAATCTCACAATCGCAGTGGAACAACATATAATAGATAACAATTGATCTTTATATAAAAAGAACTATTACTGTTTATACATTATATCTTCAGAGTACACACAAATCAATAGCACAATACCGGACAGTTATAACAACTGGTCCTCACAAAAGCTGACTATACATCTTACCATACACATCGGAATATAAGTCAGATATGTGATATACATCTCGACATCCAGCTCGTCTCCGGAACTCCATAGCATCTTATCTTGTATTTGTAATACTTGTTCTGGCCCGAGAATTATAATAAAATAACACCCGAGTCAGTTTGGAAAACCAGCGTGAGAAAACACACTCAATTGGATTATTAAAGTTTTTAAAATCCTTTGAAATCAAAGGTATCTCGTAAGACCATGCCACAAATAAACATGCCGGGTTTTTACCATACAGATTCCATACAATGGCAGGGCTACTGGGGTACCTCCCGTCACAGTACCTGGCCTAGATCAGAATACCGAGGACCACTCCCAATCCCCTGCAACACAAGACCGAAGCTACCCATTACTGGATAGTCCGAATAAGATTACCCGCGGTTGGGATCAGCAATCGTCCACACCACCGAGATCAAAATGGACTCTAAACAAGTATGACCTTACCCTAATTGGGTGCTACCCACTTAGCCTTGCTGCACCTCCCCTGTTTTAGACATTTTAAGACCGAATTTCACTTAGAATGCTCATCGTCCTCCAATGACGATGGTCAGATAGCATTCGTCCATATAAGTACCCTGGGTTTGGACAAACTGAATCACCATCTTCATCTTCTTCATGGTCTTCATTTGCTACGTTCAAACCGGATCGAAGGGGTTTTCAGATAATTAAATCCGATCCCAATCTTTTCGAAACGATCAGCGCATTGGCCAATATTGATAGTCAGTTTTTAAACTATAAAATTTAAACAATCATTCAACCAATTATTTCATTTCCACTGAAAAACATCAAGCCTTATTAAATTTGGATTTCAAATAAATTAAATCACTTTATCCAAAAATATACACTTAAAGCATTTAAAATAAAACTACTTAAATCAATTTATTCAAAATAATAGTTAAGAAATTCTATAATAATTTTTCAAGTAAAACTTTAGCCAAAGACTACTTTTAAAATAAAACTATTATATAAGGTATAAATATTTTATAGTTATCCTTTAAATCATAATACTAACTCCGCCTTTAAAAATAACTAAATACTGTAATTAACTTAATTAATATTTATTTTAACACTTTTATAATAATTAAATAATACATTTTTCCAAAAATATTCTTTTAAAAACACCTTTAAAACTTCTAACTTATACTTAAAAATCTTTCTTGGAAAACATACTTGGCATTTTAGGAAAATACACTTTCCACTCCAACGCAGCACGTCTAATCATTTATAAATCCTTCTCGATTTATCTCCAGTTTAATTCATGTCCAAATTCCGTAAATTTCCTTTCCAATATTTTTAAACATAAACCGCTATTTATTTTTAAAACACATTTCTATCTCTTTCTAAATTTCCACCGTGAATTTTAAATCTCAAATATCCACTAATATTTATTTCATTATTTATAAACCCAGTTTATAAATTCCAAAATCTCATTCTCTTTTAATCAATGTTACAAAACGCTTAATCGACTTGAAAATCGATTCTATGAATTAAATTCCCTTTAAAATTTATTTCTCTATTTATCCCAAATTTTATCCCAAAATCCATTAATTCTGGATCCACCTTCTTTTTCTTTATTATGATTTAAAACTTTATTTAAATCTGAAATATCAATTTCGTACTCTAAGTCAAAATTCCCCTTTTTATTTCTTCCTAAACATTTTTAAATCTTGAATTTTAAAAATAAAAATCCTTTAATCCTTATACAATATCACTTAAGTCCCCAAAAACCCCTTTATTTATTTAAAATCTCTATTTTTTTCCATACTCAAATTTATTTAATAGGATTTAAAATCAAATTTTTATCTTTTTTCAAATTCATACTTTTAATTTATCCAATTTCACTATAATTATTTTACTTAAAATTCTCTCTTTTATCTTCCTTCAAAAATCCAATCTTATATTTTTGATATCTACCAAAAATATTTCCAGCCAAACCATAGCATTCAATAACTTAAATTTTTAATATAATTTATCATGTATTATCAAATAAATCATATCACTGATTGTGAAAATAAATTTCAATATTTTGAGGAATCCAGTTGGATTCCTCGAACCTGTTTCCATGCATCCACATATATTAGCACAATATAAAAATACCAATCCCACTTCGAGGGGTATATCGCGGTACAGAGGGCCATCCGCTATTATGCGGGGCACATAAGATCTTATCCGCTATATAATATGGGCATATCAATCACTCCAATATATATATAATATCACATCCAGGCCAATAATAAATCATCAATTAAATCAATCAACCCATAATTTAAATTTTAACTATTTAAATTCACCAGCAATTCAATTTGAGTGAGATAAACTTACCTTTATATTTTGTTTGCAATGCACTCCAACCGGCTCGTCTCTCCACGATTTCAGACCTTGTATAACATTATAAGGTTTATTAACATTTGAACTAATCGAACAATCAATTAGCATTTAATAACTTAATTTAACCTAATTTTCCTTTAAATAATTTTTAGTAACTAAAATAATTAGATAAGTTGATTGAACAAGTTAATCACCATAATCCATCATTTTAAAATAATCTAGTAAGTGAGAGTATGTATGTGTATTTTTATATAGATATATTTATATTTATATTTTTCTTTTTCTTTGAAACCCATACACTTACAAAAATTAATTTATATAGATTCAAAAATCTAATTTTATATAAACTCTTCAACCTTTAAAATTCCTTCATATTTTTTTCCAAAATCTTATATATATATATATATATATATATATATATATTTTCCCTTTTCCTCTAATATGCATATATATTAATTTATATATTTTTTCTAATATATATATATATATTAAATTAAATTAAAAAAACTGATACCTTACTGTGCAGAACCTATCTTTCAAGCACACGACTTCACCGGTGCAGAAAACCCATCGCAAAAGCCAACGCAGCCCAACCTACCCCCCAATAGCGTGCCCTACCGCTGCCGTTCGCGACTTCGATCGCGATCCACCTCTTTGATTTTGTTCGCCGCTCCCTGCCCTAGTCCCCAACTCAAGTACCCAAAATCATGACTAAATCACGCCTGTCGTCTCTGGCCACCGTATCCATGTGCACCGCCTCACCCGTACTCGCGCCGCGCAGCCTCCCATCGAGTTGAACGAGATGATTTGGTTTTCCTCTCGAACAAGATGCCGATTTCGTTCTTCACTAAGCATTTGTGTTCGGCCATTGTAATTTTGATTTGCGAACGAATTTGGATTCGGTCGCAATAAGATCAGAGAAGGGAAAAGGAGAGGGAGGTTATGATTTTTTTTTCGTTCGCTTCGAATACGATTTAGGGGAGAAGAGGAATTTGGGGAAAGGCAGCTTTGAACTGGAGGAAGAGGGAAGGTTGGTTTAGTTTTTAAAATGCTCGGCCATAATTTTTTTCTTTCGATTGTTCCATTGAACGAGAAGGATGCGGTTTTTAAAAAGAAAAGCAAGGGGGAAGAAACGACAGAAGCATGCTAAATAGGAAACAGGGGACATGATTGGTGGCTAGGCTTGCATAGATATAGGATAGGGTGGCTGAGATGAGAGAATGGTGGCTGATGGGAAAGAATTTCAGCTAGATGTTGGCTAGTGTAAGTGAATATATATATATGTGTGTGTATGTAGTATTAAATTTAATTCAAATTGTCTCGATTCACGTAGCTTAAAATCGCGAATCCCTATCGTGGTGTGTTGCTAGGCGTTTATAATATTATACCCCTATTCGAAACGTAATGAAAAAGATTTCGAGTCCTAATTCGATCATATTGAGAAGATAAATTTTAGACCCAGTTACTATATTTAATTTTCGATATAGATTTTAGCACATTTATATCCCATATGATCACACGACAACTCCAAACACTACGAAATTTGAAATTAGATACTAATACACTATTACGGATCCGATATAACTAGTTTCGACGAAATCCGAGACAGTGTCTCGGAAGGCTGTTTTAAATATCAATTTAAACGATATTTTTTTAAAAAACTAAAAAAATCACTTCCAATTTCAATTTTAAAACTTTTATTACCTTTAGTATTATCAATATAAATTTTACAAGCCTTCAAATTATTTTTGACAAGCTTAGAATTCTAGATTCAACATTTTACCCTATTTCTAATTATTAAATTCAATAAATTTAATTATCCAATAAATATTGATATTTGAAATTCAAGTTGAAAATTAACTTTTAAATATTTAAAATCAATTAAATATTCCAATTTCAAATGTTCAAAATTCCACGTCGTTACATTCCTTCCCCTTGTAAGAATTTTGTCCCTGAAATTATTAGTTAAGAAGAATGGTCCAATACCCGTTAACTATTTTCTCAAAGATAAAAAAATTTTAACAACTCGCCAAAACAATCCTTTTTATTAAAGATACATTATCACTCTTACTAACTTTTCAAACTCATCCATAGGTTCCAACCAATATTACTTACTCAACCATTCAATTATAATTTTAAATTATTAAAATTTTCTCAAAAAATTTCTAACTCTCTAAATTTTCGAATTTTTTTACCAACGTCTCCTTTGCGCGGCTAGATCGACAAAATGCCTCTATGACCCCAAATTTTCAAAAGAAAACAAAAGCCAAGTGGCTAGATCAGAAAACCATCAAATTTCGTATGACCATTTTAAATACATACCTTTTTGTCGAGCAATTCAAACTTATCCTCTGAAATCAAAAAGATTAATTTTCTTTTACTTTTAAATACCTGTATCGTACTTAGCAATAATATCCAACCAAAGAATTCAAAATCATTCTATACATTTATTTAAAAAAATTCCATATTTGCTTTACTTAATCCCGTATGATGTACATATATCATCCGTACGCAATATCAAATCCGATCGCTTACTCAATCGCACAATTTCACTTCCGAACTAGTATTGTCCATCCGCCTTCTTAGTGCGGACTCAGATCTGGTTTCTTGATCAGAAACCGTCATTCTCCTTGCATAGCCATAACTATGATAGAGAATTTCCAGAATCAATCTAAAATTCATATCCAGGGTTGGTCGTCGAGAATTGGTTGAAAAATCTCAACTTGGATCGATATAACTATCTCAAAATTCTATGCTCAAATCTAGATCAAATCGCTATGCAAATAAAATAATATACGTACATCCTACGTATTTACCTCAATCGATTATCAGCTATATCAAATCTCTTTTTATTCACATTTATTTTTCTTTCCATTCACGTATTCACAATTTCCCTTTTCACCACTTTTATTAAATCTTCATTCAAATATTAACTTGGTATATCTTCCTAATACCAATTTTATTTAAGAATTTCTCTCTCAATTTTCTTAAGTTCATTATAAATATTTACACTTCCTGTATTTATTTTCCCACTTCACCACTAAAGCTTATATCCATCTTTATTAAATTTTCATTTTCAATTCCACTTGAATTTAATTTACCTTCCCTTCACCCTTTTTTTCCCAATCAAATTCAATAACTTTATTTTATTTAACATGATTCAAGTCAAATCCTATCCACTATTCAATTCCAATTCATTTGCTTACCAATTTAAATCAATTAGTTCATCCACTACCTTTTATTTCCAATCAAATTAAATATCGAATTCTTATATTTAATCCACTAATTTAGCACATTTTTAAATCAAAGTTTATTCCCAACTTTGGTTTTACTTAGTCCAACTCGACTAAATTCTCGATTTCACTTCTATTCATTTACAGATTTAAATTAATTTTTTCATTCAAAAATTTATTTCCACTTAATAAATTTTTATTTCAAAACTATTCCATTTAGCGTACTTAGGCTTATATTTCCAATTTCCTTTATTTCACCTAGTTCAAATTAATTCCCATTCCAAATCAATTTTCAAACTCTTATAAGTTTCAAACTTATTAAACTCCCAGAGTTTAAACAATTTCTTAAACATTCAAAATCATTTTTGAAATGATATATACCCAAATCAAACTATTCTTTTGCATTTCAAAATCAAACCCAATTTCGCAAACAAATCCCAATTCAAAATATCCCGGCAGCAATTTCCTTTCTTGGAAACTCGAAAATGAACATCGATAATGCTGCAATCATCACCGAAATTAATTTTCCAGCGACCAAAGTGAGTTTAGTGCTTTTATTCTTTAAAAACATTCAAATATTTTCAGATTCCAAATCTCACCAGATTTCATATCCAATTCAAAAATATTTCCGAATAATACCACTATTATTCCTTCCAAAATCTTTGAAAATCATTTTCAAACACAAAGGAGATTAAATTTCCCAAATTTTCAAATTTCGAATCCTTTCAAATCTATATTCAAATATTACTCTAGAATTTTGTCCCATTTCAACTATAAATCACATTGATAATTCACATTTACAAATTCCATTCTGTCATATGGGTTAGTTCCTTAACTTTGGTTATAACATTATTTTCTTATTTCAATTTCCATGCAAAAATGATAATAGTTTAATATTTCACTTCCTAACAACCAACCAACCATATATAACCGTAATAAATTTCTGAAAATTATTCCTTTTATATATAAACAAATTTGGGAAAAATTATTTCATTTACCCTATTTAAAAAAAACATTATGTCGAGTTGTTCTATTCAAGTGTTTAGAGATCCCTATCAATAACGTTAATTACTCGTATTGACCAGAATCCATAAGCCACTCAACAAACAAATCAACACAATATAAAACAATTTTATATTCACTAACAAATACAAGCTCATATCTATTAATACACTCAAACTCATTCTAGGGCACTACCGACCCTATCTCTAATGAGTAATCCCCATCAGAGCCAAGGTTCTCGCTTAACCTCGCTCAAACACCAACTGTAACGATCCGTAAATCCGTACCCCTTTAAGTCGACAATATTCTCCATCCGTTCAACTCAAATTGGACGGAAATACGAACCATTATGGGAAAGAAGAAAGAGGTAGAAGAAGAAGATAAAAACAACATTAGAATCTTACAATCGCTGCAGAACAATATATAGTAGATAACAACCGATCTTTATACAAAATGAACTATTACTTTTTTATACATTGCATCTTTAGAGTGCACACAAATCAATAGCACAATACCGGACAATTATAATAACTTGTCCTCAAAAAAACTGACTATACAGCCTACCATACACAACGGAATATAAGTCAGATATGTGATATACGTCTCGTCATCTAGCTCGTCTCTTGAACTCCATAGCATCCTATCCTATATCTGTAATATTCGGTCTGACCCGAGCATTATAATAAAATAACAATCGAGTCAATCTGGAAAACCAGCATGAGAAAACACACTCAATTGGATTTGAATGTTTTTAAAATCCTTTTAAATCAAAGGTAACTCGTAAGACCACGCCACAAATAAATATGTTGGGTTTTTACCTTATGATAACCAAAATATTTTTATCAAATTTGTCTGATATTATAATAGCTATAGAAAGTGAAATAGAATATACCTGAAATGCTTACATCTCGCGTTCCAGCAATAGTTAGGCACAATCAAAACCGTACGGGCGCTTATTGGAGAATGGATTCCATACAGTGGCAGGGCAACTGGGGTACCGCCTGTCACAGTACCTCGTCTAGATCAGAATACCGAGGACCACTCCCGATCTCTTGCAACACAAGACCAGAGCTATCCCTTACTGGATAGTCCGAATAAGATCACCCTACGGTTGGGATCAGCTACCGCCCACACAACCAAGATCAAAAGGGACTCTAGACAAGGATGACCTTATCCTAATTAGGTGCTATCCACTTAGCCTTATTGCATCTCTATTTTAGCCACTCCCGGTTGATGAGGCTTGAGGCTAAGCGTTACCTTTTAAGACCGAATTTCACTTAGAATGCTCATCGTCCACCAATGACGATGGTCTGATAGCATTCGTCCATACAAGTTGCCCTGTGTCCGAACAAACCGAATCATCGTCTTCATCATCTTCACGGTCTTCATACGCTACGTTCAAACCAGATCAAGTGGTTTTCGAATAATTAAATTCGATCCCGTTCTCTTCGAAACGATCAGCGCATTGGCCTATATTGATAGTCAATTATTTAACTATCAAATTTAAACAATCATTCAACCAATTATTTCATTTCCACTGAAAAGGACTAAGTCTTATTAAATTAGATTACAAATAAATTAAATCACTTTATCCAAAAATTTACATTTAAAGAATTTGAAATAAAACTAAATAAATCACTTTATTCAAAATAATAGTTGAGAAATTCTATAATAATTTCCCAAGTAAAACTTTAGCCAAAGACTACTATTAAAATAAATCAGCTATATAAGGTATAAATATTTAATAGTTATCCTTTAAATCATAATACTAATTCACCTTTAAAATTAACTAAATACTATAATTAACTTAATCAATATTTAAACACTTTTAAAATAATTAAATAATACATTTTCCTAAAAACATTCTTTTAAAAACACGTTTAAAACTTCTAACTTATACTTAAAAATCTTTCTTTGAAAACATACTTGGCTTTTCAGGAAAATACACTTTCCACTCCAATACAGCACGTCTAATCATTTATAAATCATTCTCGATTTATCTTTAATTTAATTCACGTCCCAATTCCATAAATTTCCTTTCCTACACTTTTGAAAATAAACCACTATTTATTTTTAAAACACATTTCCATCTCCTTCTAAATTTCCACCATGAATTTTGAATCTCAAATATGCACTGATATTTATTTCACTTTATTTATAAACCCAGTTTATAAATTCCAAAATCTCGTTGTCTTTTAATCACTGTCACAAAACACTTAATCGACTTTAAAATCGATTCTCTGAATTAAATTCCCTTTAAAATTTATTTCTTGGTTTATCCCAAATTTTATCCCAAAATCCATTAATTTCGAATTCACTTTTTTTTATTATGATTTAAAACCTTATTTAGATCTAAAATATCAATTTCGTACTCTACTTCAAAATTCCCCTTTCTATTTCTTCCCAAGCATTTTTAAATCTTGAATTTTAAAAATAAAAATCCTTTAATCCTTATACAATATCACTTAAGTCCCCAAAAACCCCATTATTCCCATTTATTTAAAATCTCTATTTTTTTCCATACTCGAATTTATTTAATAGGATTTAAAATCAAACTTTTATCTTTTTCCAAATTTATACTTTTAATTTATCTAATTTCGCTATAATTATTTTACTTAAAATTCTCTCTTTTATTTTCCTTCAAAAATCCAATCTTATATTTTTGATATCTCAAAATACCAAAAATATATCCAGCCAAACGATAGCATTCAATAACTTAAATTTTTAATATAATCTATCATGGATTATCAAATAAATCATATCACAGATTGTGAAAATAAATTTCGATTTTTTGAGGAATCTAGTTGGATCCCTTCAACCTATTTTCCTGCATCCGCAGATGTTAGGACAATATTAAAATACCAATCCCACTTCGAGGGAGATATTGCGGTATATAGGTTCATCAGCTATTATGCGGGGCGTGTAGGGTCTCATCCGCTATATAATGCGGGCATATCAATCACTCCCGTTTATACACACACACTACTATGCATAATATCACATTCAGGCTGATAATAAATCATCAATTAAATCAATCAACCCTTAATTTAAATTTTAAATTCACCAGCAATCCAATTTGAGTGAGATTAACTCACCTTTATATTTTGTTTGCAATCCACTCCAACCGGCTCGTCTCTCCACGATTTCAGACCGTGTATAACATTATAAGGTTTATTAATATGTGAACTAATCGTACAATCAATTAGCATTTAATAACTTAATTTAAACTAATTTTCCTTTAAATAATTTTTAGTAACTAAAATAATTAAATAAGTTAATTGAACAAATTAATCACCGTAATCCATTATTTTAAAATAATCTAGTAAGTGACAATATGTATGTATACTTTTGTATAGATATATTTTTATTTTTATTTTTATTTTTCTTTGAAACCTACACACTTAAAAAAATTAATTTATATAGATTCAAAAATCTAATTTTATTTTAACTCTTCAACCTTTAAAATTTCTATATATTTTTTTCCAAAATCTTATCTATATACATATATTTTCTGTTTTCCTCTAATATGCATATATATTAATTTATATTTTTTTCTAATATATATATATATATATATTAAATTAAATTAAAAAAGATGATACCTTACTGCCCATAACCCATCTCTCAAGCACGCGACTTCACCGGCACAAAAAAAACCATCGCGAATGCCAACGCAACCCAACCTTCCCCCCCACTCGCGTGCCCTAACGCTGCCGTTCGCAACTTCGATCGCGATCCACCTCTTCGATTCTGTTCGCCGCACCCTGCCCTAGCCCCTAACTCGAGTGCCTAAAATCGCGACTAAGTCGCACCTGTCGTCTCTGGCCACCGTCTCCACATGCACTGCCTTGCACGTACTCGCACCGCGCAGCCTCCCATCGATTTGAACGAGATGATTTGGTTTTCCTCTCAAACGAGATTTTGATTTCGTTCTTCACTAATCATTTGTGTTCGGCCACTGTTATTTTGATTTGCGAACGAATTTGAATTCATTCGGTTTAAGATCAGAGAAAGGAAAAGGAGAGGGAGGCTACAGGCTTTTTTTGTTCGCTTCGAATACGATTTGGAGGAGAGAGGAATTTGGAGAAAGGCAGCTTCGAACTGGAGGAAGTGGGAAGATTGATTTAGTTTTTAAAATGCTTGGCCATGATTTTTTTTCTTTCGATTGTTCCATTGAACGAGTAGGATGAGGTTTTTAAAAAGAAAAGCAAGGGTAAAGAAATGACAGAAGCGTGCTGAATAGGAAAAACGAGACAGGATTGGTCGGCTAGGCTTGCATAGGTATAGGATGGGGTGGCTGAGATGAGAGAATGGTGGCCGATGGGAGAGAATTTCATTTGAATGTTGGCTAGTGTAAGTGAATATATATATATATATATATATATATATACATATATAAATATTAAATTGAATTCAAATTGTCTCGATTCACGTAGCTTAAAATCACGAAATCCTATCGAGGTGTGCCGCTAGGCTTTTATAATGTTATACCCCTATTCCGAACGCAATGGAAAAGTTTTCAAGTCCTAATTCGATCGGATGGAGAAGATAGCTTTTTTGACCCAGTTATTATATTGAATTTTCGATATAGATTTCAGCGCGTTTATATCCCATACGATCACATGACAACTTCATACACTACAAAATTTGAAATCCGATAATATTACACTATTATAGATCCGATGGAACTGGTTTCGTCGAAATTCGAGACTGTGCCTCGGAAGGCTGTTTTTAAATGTCAATTTAAACTATATTTTTTTAAAACTGAACAAATCACTTCCAATTGCAATTTTAAAACTTTTACTACCTTTAGTATTATCAATATAAATTTTACAAGCCTTCAAATTATTTTTGACAAGCTTAGAATTCTAGATTCAACATTTTATCCAATTTCCAATTATTAAATTCAATAAATTTAATTACCCAACAAATATGGATATTTGAAATTCTAGTTGAAAATTACCTTTTAAATATTTAAAATCAATTAAAACTTTTAATTTCAAATGTCCAAATTATGGGTCGTTACATTCCTTCCCCCTTATACGAATTTCATCCTTGAAATTGTTAGTTAAGAAGAATGGTCCAATACCCGTTAACTATTTTCTCAAAGCCAAACAATTTTTAACAACTCCCCAAAATAATCCTTTATATTAAAGACACGCTATCGCTCTCACTAACTTTTCAAACTCATCCATAGGTTCCAACCAATATTACTTACTCAACCATTCAAATTATAATTTAAAATCAAATTTTAAATTATCAAAATTTTCTCAAAAATTTTCTAACTCTCTAAATTTTTGAAAATTCTTGCCAGCGTCTCCTTTGCGCGGCTAGATCGAAACAACTACAAAATGCCTCTACGGCTTTAAATTTTCAAAAGAAAACAAAAGCCAAGTGGCTAGATCAGAAAACCGTCAAATTTCATATGACAATTTTAAATACATACTTTTTTGTCGGGCAATTCAAACTTATCCTCTGAAATCAAAAAGTCCAATTTTCTTTTACTTTTAAATACCTGTATCATACTTAGCATTAATATCCAATCACAAAATTCAAAATCATTATACATTTCTTTACAAAATTTTCTATATTTGCTTTACTTAACCCCGTATGATGTACATATACCATTCGTACGCAATATCAAATCTGATCGCTTACTCGATCGGACAATTTCACTTCCGAACTAGCATTGTCCACTCGACTCCCTAGTTCAGACTCAGATCTGGTTTCTTGGTCAAAAACTATCATTCTTCTTGGATAACCATGACTATGATAGAGAATTTTCAGAATCAATCAAAAATTCATATCCAGAGTTCGCCGTCGAAAATCAAGTGAAAAATTTCAACTCAGATCCATATAACTATCTCAAAATTCTGTGCTCGAAGCTGGATTAAATCGCTATGCGAATAAAGTAGTATACATACATCCTACGTATTTTCTCAATTGACTATCAACTATATCAATTCTCTTTTTATTCACATTTATTTTGCTTTCCATTCACTTATTCACAATTTTCCTTTTCACCACTTTTATTAAATCTTCATTCAAATATTAACCTGATATATCTTCCTAATACCAATTTTACTTAAGAATTTCTCCCTCAATTTTCTTAAGTTTATTATAATTATCTTATACACTTCCTGTATTTATTTTTCCACTTCACCACTGAAGTTTATATCCATCTTTATTAAATTTTCATTTTCAATTCCACTTGAATTCAATTTACCTTCTCTTCACCCATTTTTTCCCCAATCAAATTCATTAACTTTATTTTATTTAACATGATTCAAGTCAAATCCCATTCCACTATTCAATTCCAACTCATTTCCTTACCAATTTAAATCAATTAGTTCATCCACTACCTTTTCTTTCCAATCAAATTAAATATCGAATTCTTTTAATTAATCCACTAATTTATCACATTTTTCAATCAAAATTTATTCCCAACTTTGGTTTAGTTGGTCCAACTCAACTAAATTTTCAATTTCACTTCTATTTATTTACAAATTTAAATTAATTTGTTCATTCACAAATTAATTTCCATTTAATAAATTTTTATTTCAAAACTATTCCATTTAGCGCACTTAGGCTTAAATATCCAATTTCCTTTATTTCACCTTGCTCAAGTTAATTCCCATTCCAAATTAATTTTCAAACTCTTATAATTTTAAACTTATTAATATTCCAAAACCATATTTAAATAAACTGCCAGAGTTTAAACAATTTCTTAAACATTTAAAATCATTGTTGAAACCATATACACCCAAATCAAACTATTCTTTTGCATTTCAAAATCAAACCGAATTTGACAAACAAAACCCATTCATAATATCCTGGCAGCAATTTCCTCTCGCAAAAACTCGAAAATGAACATCGATGATGTTACAATCATCACCTAAATTATTTTTCAGCGACCAAAGTGAGTTTAGTGCTTTTATTCTTTAATAACATTTTCAAATATTTTTAAATTCCAAATCTCACCAGAATTCATATCTAATTCAAAAATATTTTCGAATAATATCACTATTATTCCTCCCAAAACCTTAAAAAATCATTTTCACACCCAAAGGAAATTAAATTTTCCCAAATCTTCGAATTTCAAATCCTTTCAAACCTATATTCAAATATTACACTGGAATTTTGTCCCACTTCAACTATAAATCACAATTATAATCCACATTTACAAATTCCATTCTGTCATATGGGTTAGTTCGTTAACTTTGGTTATTGCATTATTTTCTTATTTCAATTTCCACGCAACAATGATAATAGTTTAATATTATCACTTCCTAACAACCAACCAACTATATATAACCATAATAATTTTTTGAAAATTATTCCTTTTATATATAAAAACAATTTAGGCAAAATTATTTCACTTACCCTATTTTAAAAAAAACTACGTAGAATTATTCTATTCAAGTGTTTATAGATTCCTATCAATAACATTAATTACTCATATTGACCAAAGTCCATAAGTCACTCAAAAAACAAATCAACACGATATAAAAAAAAATTATATTCACTAACAGATATGCGCTCATATCTATTAATACACTCAAACTCATTATAGGGCACCATCGACCCTATCTCTAATGAGTAATCCCCATCAAAGCCAAGATTCTCGCTTAACCTCGCTCTGATACAAACTGTAACGACTCGCAAATTCGTACCCCTTTTAGTCGACAATATTCTCCATCAGTTCAACTCAAATTGGATGGAAATACGAATCATTATGGGAAAGAAGAAATAGGTAGAAGAAGAAGATAAAAACAACATCAGAATCGCACAATCGCAGCGGAACAACATATAATAGATAACAACTGATCTTTATACAAAAAGAAGTATTACTGTTTCATGCATTACATCTTCAGAGTACACACAAATCAATAGCACAATACTGGACAGTTATAATAACTTGTCCTCACAAAAGCTGACTATACAGCTTACCATACACATCGGAATATAAATCAAATACGTGATATATGTTTCGGTATCCAGCTCGTCTCCTGAACTCCATAGCATCATATTCTGTATCTATAATACTCGTTCTGACCCAAGCATTATAATAAAATAACACCCGAGTCAGTCTTGAAAACCAGCGTGAGAAAACACACTCAACTAGATTGTTAAATTTGTTAAAATCCTTTGAAATCAAAGGTATCTCGTAAGACCATGCCACAAATAAACATGCGGGGTTTTACCTTATGATAACTGAAACCTTTTTATCAAATTCGTCCGATATTATAATAGTGTCTATAGAAAGTAGAATAGAATCTAGCTGAAATGCTTGCATCTCACGTTCCAGCAATAGTTGGGTACAATCAAAACCGTATGGGCGCTTATTGGAGAATGTATTCCATGCAATGGTAGGGCTACTGGGGTACCACCTGTCACAGTACCTGGACTAGATCAGAGTACCGAGGACCACTTCCAATCCCCTGCAACACAAAACCGGAGCTACCCCTTACTGGATAGTTTGAATAAGATCACCGCACGGTTGGGATCAGCAACCTCCCACACAGCCGAGATCAAAATGGATTCTAGACAAAGATGACCTTACCCTAATTGGGTGCTATCCATTTAGCCCTGCTGCACCTCTCCTCTTTTAGCTATTCCCAGTTGATGAGGCTTGAGACTAAGCGTTATCTTTTAAGACTGAATTTAGAATGCTCATCGTCCACCAAGGACAATGGTCTGATAACATTCGTCCATACAAGTCCCTCTAGGTCTGGACAAACCGAATCACTATCTTCATCATTTCACGGTATTCATTCGCTACGTTCAAATCGGATCAAAATGGTTTTCGGTTAATTAAATCCGATCTCGGTCACATCGAAGCGATCAACACATTGGCACTATTGATAGTCGGTTATTTACTATCAAATTTAAACAATTATTCAACCAATTATTTCATTTCCACTGAAAAACACCAAGTCTTATTAAATTTAGATTCAAATAAATTAAATCACTTTATCCAAAAACACATACTTAAAGCATTTAAAATATACTACTTAAATCACTTTATTTAAAATAATAGTTCACTTTATTCAAAATAATAGCTAAGAAATTCTATAACAATTTCCCAAATAAAACTTTAGCCAAAGACTACTTTTAAAAAAAAAACTGTTATATAAGATATAAATATTTAACAGTTATCCTTTATATCATAATACTAATTCAACCTTTAAAAATAACTAAATACTGTAATTAACTTAATTAATATTTACTTTAACACTTTTAAAATAATTAAATAATACATTTTCCTAAAAAAATTCTTTAAAAAACACCTTTAAAACTTTTAACTTATACTTAAAGATCTTTCTTTGAAAACATACTTGGCTTTTCAGGAAAATACACTTTCCACTCCAACACAGCACATCTAATCATTTATAAATCCTTCTCGATTTATCTCCTGTTTAATTTACGTCCCAATTCCGTAAATTTCCTTTCCCACATTTTTAAAAATAAACCACTATTTATTTTTTTTAAATATATTTCCATCTCCTTCTAAATTTCCACCGTGAATTGTAAATCTCAAATATCCACTGATATTTATTTCACTTTATTTATAAACCCAGTTTATAAATTCCAAAATCTCATTCTCTTTTAATCACTGTCACAAAACACTTAATCGACTTTAAAATCTATTCTCTGAATTAAATTCCCTTTAAAATTTATTTCTCGATTTATCCCTAATTTTATCCCCAAATCTGTTAATTCTGAATTCACTTTCTTTTTCTTTATTATGATTTAAAACCTTGTTTAAACCTGAAATATCAATTTCGTACTCTACTTCAAAATTCCCATTTTTATTTCTTCCCAAACATTTTTAAATCTTGAATTTTGAAAATAAAAATCCTTTAATCCTTAGACAATATCACTTAAGTCCCCAAAACCCCTTTATTCCCATTTATTTAAAATCTCTAATTTTTTTTTCCAAATTCGGAATTCATTTAATAGGATTTAAAATCAAATTTTTATCTTTTTCCAAATTCATACTTTTAATTTATCCAATTTCACTATAATTATTTTACTTAAAATTCTCTTGTTTATTTTCTTTCAAAAATCTAATCTTATATTTTTGATATCTTAAAATACCTAAAAAATATCCAGCCAAACCATAGCATTCAATAACTTAAATTTTCAATATAATCTATCATAGATTATCAGATAAATCATATTACTAATTATGAAAATAAATTTCAATATTTTGAGGAATCCAGTTGGATCCCTCCAACCTGTTTCCATGCATCCACAGATGTTAGCACAATATAAAAATACCAATCCCACTTTGAGGGGGATATCGCGATACATAGGGTCATCAACTATTATGCGGGACGCATAGGGTCTCATCTGCTACATAGTGCGGGCATTTTAATCACTCCAATACACACACACACACTCTACTATATATAATATCGTATCCAGGCTGATAATAAATCATCAATTAAATCAATCAACCCATAATTTAAATTTTAACTATTTAAATTCACCAGTAATCCAATTTGAGTGAGATTAATCCACCTTTATATTTTGTTTGCAATCTACTCCAAACGACTCATCTCTCCACGGTTTCAGACTTGTATAAAATTAAAAGGTTTATTAACATTTGAACTAATTGAACAATCAATTTGCATATAATAACTTAATTTAAACTAATTTTCCTTTAAATAATTTTTAGTAACTAAAATAATTAAATAAGTTGATTGAACAAGTTAATCACCGTAATCCATTATTTTAAAATAATCTGGTAAGTGAGAATATGTATGTATATATTTATATAGACATATTTATATTTTTCTTTTTCTTTGAAACCCATACACTTATAAAAATTAATTTATATGGATTCAAAAATCTAATTTTATATAAACTCTTCAACCTTTAAAATTCCTATATTTCCAAAATCTTATCTATATACATGTATTTTCTATTTTCCTCCAATATGCATATATATTAATTTATATTTTTTTCTAATATATATATATATATATATATGCATTTACTTATTAAATTAAATTAAACAAAACTGATACCTTACTGCCCGGAACCCATCTCTCAAGCATGCGACTTAATTGGCACAAAAAAACCCATCGCGAACGCTGATGCAGCCCAACCTTCCCCTCCACTCACGTGCCCCACCGTTGCCATTCGCGACTTCGATCGCGGTCCACCTCTTCATTTTTGTTCGTCGCTTCCTGCCCTTGCCCCCCACACGAGTGCCTAAAATCACAATTAAGTCGCACCTGTCTTCTCTGGCTACCATCTCCACGTGCACCGCCTCGCCCGTACTCGCATCGCGCAGCCTTCCATTGAGTTGAACGAGATGATTTGGTTTTCCTCTCGAACGAGATTTCGATTTCATTCTTCACTAAGCATTTGTGATCAGCCATTGTTATTTTGATTTGTGAACGAATTTGAATTCGTTTGGTTTAAGATCAGAGAAAGGAAAAGGAGAGGGAGGCTATGATTTTTTTCGTTCGCTTTGAATACGATTTGCAGGAGAAGAGGAATTTAGGCAAAGGCAGCTTCAAACTGGAGGAAGAGGGAAGATTGGTTTAGTTTTTAAAATGCTCAGCCATGATTTTTTTCTTTCGGCTGTTCCATTGAACAAGAAGGATGAGGTTTTTAAAAAGAAAAGAAAGGGGGAAGAAATGACAGAAGCGTGCTGAATAGGAAAAGGGGACAGGATTGGTCGGCTAGGCTTGTATAGGTATAGGATAGGGTGGCTGAGATGAGAGAATGGTGGCCGATGGGAAAGAATTTCAGCTGAATGTTGGCTAGTGTAAGCGAATACATACATACATACATACATACATACATACATACATACATATATATATATATGTATGTATGTATGTATTAAAGTTAATTCAAATTGTCTCGATTCACGTAGCTTAAAATCGCGAACCCCTATCGAGGCATGCCGCTAGGTGTTTATAATGTTATACCCCTATTTCGAACGCAATAGAAATGGTTTCGAGTCCTAATTCGATCGTATGGAGAAGATAACTTTTTGAACCCAGTTATTATATTGAATTTTCGATATAGATTTCCGCGCGTTTATATCCCATACGATCACACGATAATTCCAAACACTACAAAATTTGAAATTCGATAATAATACACTATTACGAATCCGATGGAATAGGTTTCGTTGAAATATGAGACTGTGCCTCGGAAGGCTATTTTAAATGTTAATTTAAACGATATTTTTTTAAAGCTGAAAAAATCACTTCCAATTTCAATTTTAAAACTTTTATTACCTTTAGTATTATCGATATAAATTTTACAAGCCTTCAAATTATTTTTGACAAGCTTAAAATTCTAGATTCAATACTTTACCTAATTTCCAATTATTAAATTCAATAAATTTAATTATCTAATAAATATTGATATTTGAAATTCAAGTTGAAAATTAACTTTTAAATATTTAAAATCAATAGAATATTCCAATTTCAAATGTCCAAAATACCGGGTCGTTACATCTTGAGCTTCATATGAAACCAAACGACAATAAAAAAAACCAAAGCGTTATGAGTTAGACAATAATCAAGTTAAAGTTGTGTTACAATGGGTGGAAGGTTAAGATTTCTTGATGAGATTTCATCAAATCTTCTTAAATGTGTTAACTTAGAAACGGTAGATTGAGTGGAATAAAAGGCCATGACTGTCACATAATGATGGAAAATTTATTACATGTTGTATTCAAAGAACTATTGCCCTTAAAAGTTTGGAAGGTAATAACAGAACTTAGTTTGTTTACAAACAGCTTTGTTTGACTACTTTAGAAGTTCAAATTTTATGTAAACTTGAAGAAGATATTCCTATATTGCTCTGCAAAATGGAGAAACTATTCGCACCTGGTTTTTTTAATGTAATGGAGCATTTACTTGTTCATCTCTCATCTAAAGCACGACTTCGAGGCCTTGTGCAATAGGATGGACTTATCCGTTCAAGAGGTATGAAATATGTTACGTATTAATTTAATTACATTCGAAAGTTAAAGTTAATGTAAATTAATTTTCCATAGATACTTAATTCAACTGAATAAAAATAAGGAAAAATGCACGGGTTGAAGGTTCGATCTGTAAATCATACATCGAAGAAGAAGTTTTGTTCTTTTTCTCTCACTATTTCAATGACTATGTGAACATATCATTTGAAAGTGTTCCATGCAATGATGAAGGCGACAAAAAAGCCCTCTCAAACAATGTTATCTATTTTTAGACAACATGGTCACCTTTTGGAAAATGTGTAGACGTATGATTAGATGGTAGAGATCTTCATGTAGCACACACTTATATTCTTCTTAATTGTGCTGAGGTTGCACCATTTGTTAGGTAATATGAAATAATAATTCTTAATTTATTCCTTTTAATAATACATGCATGTGAAGAATTTAATGTAACATTTTGTTTATATATGTAGTATTTATGAAAGAGAACATCCACATGGAGATCTCAGTAAAAAAAATTCTAATTGGTTTTCAAAGTACGTTTATGAACCGTGAAATTGTGTGGTCGACGAAGGATTGAAACATCTTGCGTTGGGACCAAAAAGAAACGTCAAGACATATCCAATATATTTCACCAATGCATATAAATTCAACGCCAAAGAATATGGTGCTGAAAAATTAACTAATAATACAGTTATATTTGTTAACGGTAGTAATGATCTAGAAAATCATATAAATGATTTTTGTGGCGTTTTAACCCAAATTTTACAACCGACATATTTCTCACGACCCACGAATAATGTCTTTCTGTTTAGATACAATTGGTTCGGCGATGTTTCAGGTTTTGGAATTAATGTGCACAAGGATTATAATCTTACGGAATTAATGTGCACAAGGATTATAATTTTACGGAATTAATGTGCACAAGGATTATAATCTTACTGAAATACATCACATTATCACCAGTACGATCCTTTTATACAAGCCAAGCGAGCATTGCAAGTTTATTACGCTCCTTATCCTTATCTAAAAAGAGATAAAACAGATTGGTAGTAGTTTTTAAAACAAAGGCAAAATTTACGTTTGATGGAAAGAATATTCCAGACGAACAAGTTTATCAGATAGATCTTCAGCAATGCAACGAAATAATAATAACAGACGATCGTACTGCTTTTATACCTCTGAATGGTGAATCTTACGTTTGGTAGAAACATTTAAGAGTGGAGAGGAAAATAATATAGAATATGAGATCGAATCTGAATCAGAAGACGATGAGGATTGATAAAAATACTATGTTGAATTCTGATGTATTATGCAATTTATGTAATTGATGACATTTATTTTGTAAGTTATGTAATTTATGTCATTTATAAAACCGAATCTGTTTATCATCATTTACGTAATTTATGTTATTTATGCAATTTATGTCATTCACGTCATTTACACCATTTATGTAATTTATTTAGCAATTTATGTAAAAATGCTATATTCTGCTTATCGTCAAAATATGAGACCCAATCTAAATTAGATATATTTCACAATTTATGCACTTTATGGCATCTATATCATTATCATACAATAAGTGCCATTATTATGCTAATATTTTCTTATAAAATGATGTGTTTGTGATAGATATCATTTTGTTCAGAAGGAGGAGCTCATCCCATTCATCTGGAGGCGATGGCAGCAGCCTATCGCAGCCGCCACAACGTCCAGCTGTGTATCTGGTGCCTAAAGCGGAAGGGTAAGTATTAATTTTTTTTTCAGCATCAAAAGTATTTTATATATGATATAATAATCTGTATCATATTTAACATAGAAGGTTCGACCTACGGCCGTCATTGTAGTTCTATCAGTTTCTAGAGATTCATATAAGAGTAGGATGACGGCTTGCTGGCCCAAGTGGGATAATATCCCTTCCCACATCATAGTGTATATTGCAGTATTTCATTGTAAGTATAATCTTCTATTTTCTATTTTCAATTTTTTGTCGCTTATTTGTTGTTCACCTTATATTGTTTAATTATTTGTCATTTATTTATCATAAAATACAGGCCCCAGTTGACGTCCAAGAAGACGACATGCAGCTGGTACGACACTACTGGATGCAGAAGCTGGGGCAGAATTACTGAGATTCTATGTCGTGTGCGAAGCATAAAGGGGAAAAGCCGAACTGGATGGGAACGAGTGTGTGAGAGGGTTGGCTGGCGCATTGGGAGAGTGACGAAGCGAAGGTAAGTGTACTAATATTTTATTAATTATTTGATTGATATATAAATATTAAAAAAATATTTGGTAAGTAAATAATGTATTATTTATTTAAATGTATAGACAGAGTCGTAGAGAAACTCTGTAAATAGGAACAAGAATCCTGTCACTCATCAAGGAGGGTCCAAGTCGTTCCAACAATATCGCCAAGAGTTATATAATTGTGAATTATAAATAATTTTTATATTGTATAATTTTGAATATACAATAACAGCACATAATAATCGATTTGAGAAAGCAGAGGCGCAGGGTCCCGTATGATACATGGATGTATTTACCGTACTCATGCCGTCGTGCATGTAAATCCAAACAGAACTGTTTCATATACATGACATGATGATAAATCGTGGGAGAGCCATGTAAGCATATTTTAGTTAATATACTATTAGTAATTGTTTTGATTATTAATGTATAATGAATTAAGATGTTATGTTATTAATTTCAAATGTATTTTTATTTGTTCATGCAGGCACAGTTTATGGAACAAAGGTAGAAACTCTTGAAGGAAACAGGTCGACAGCACCCGACTACGAACGAAGAGAATTTCATTTTTGAGTCATTTATGGACCCACCTTCACGGAACTGGCGTTATATTTTGGCAATCAAGTGGTAATGAATAATATATTTAATATAACACTTTAGTAATCTTTTAGTTCTAATGAACAATTTAGATATAACAGGTGTTACGGAGGAGAGCCAGCCAAAGCAAAGCTCAGATCGATCTAACAAAGATCGAGGAATTGAGAGCTAGGATGGCGCAGCTGGAGGAGTAAAACCGTCAATAAATCATTGAGATGACACAGCTGCTGGACCAACGCAGCGGTATGTTGGTCGTTTTCCATCTTCAACTAGTTCCGGAGGTTTTGGAGATTATTGATAGGAGTAATAAATATGTTTTTTTGTTATGCGACATTGTTTAGTATTGTTTGATGATACATTGAGATGGTGCAGTTGGACATTTTGAGATGTTTTGCATATTATTTGATGGTACATTTGGTGATGGTCAGTTTGACATTTGTGAGTTGACGGTGGTAAGTTGTTGATGATGACATTTGAGTTGTTGATGGTGTGAGATTTTTTGGTGTTTCACGATGTTTATATTGTATGATGACATGTATGTATATTATGTTAACAAAGTGTTGGTTGGTTTGATGTTATGTGAGTTATGGTTGGTTTAATTTTCTTTATGTGATTTAAGTATATTTGTATGATTTGAAATTATATTGAATATCTGAATTCGATATGTACTTGTATGTGACTATATTATATTTTTGAATTGTGTATATGAGGCTAGCATGTAACAAAAATTTGAAAAAATGCTTCAGGTATTCCGATGGATTTCGATGGCTAGTGGCGGTTTTGTTGCTTCCATTTGATCCACCACGTGTCTTTGACGACAATCTAGAGCCGTCGGATTTTCTGTCGGCAATCATCGAAAAGTTTATGATAGAGGCTGTTGGAAGCCATCGAAAAAACTGTGCGGCGAAGGGATAAATTGCGACAATTTTTTGCGTTGGTTTCTGACGGCCGCCGATGGCCGCCGACGGTTCTCAGCCGTCGAAATCGCACGTTTTCTTATAGTGAGTATTTCTCCTTTTACGAAGTATTTGGATCCGGATCTGAAATTCAAACTCCACCTCCCCACTTTATGGCCAGCCATATCATAGGCTAGATGGACCATTAAATACTCCAAACACATTTACTAAATAATATTATTTAAATCATATTTAAATGCATATCAATATTGTGTATCGAGCACGTATATGTATATAAATTTTGTATATGCACCCAATTAATTAGTAATGACACCCACAAAATTACCAATAACATCCAATACATCAAATAAGTAAATAACTAACATTTTGTAAATATTTTCTAATTTGATTGATTTATGATAGAGTTTGGGTATGCTCTAGGAGAAATTATGTAATTTGTTTTATATGTCTAACTCAATAACTAATTTAGTTCATAATAAAGGTGTTTGATTTATACAATATACTTTATTATATTCTGATATAATTTATTAAGTAACTAATTTAAAGTATATTAAATATAAAATGCTTAAATGATATTTATGTGATAGTAATTACAATGTATTGTAATCATAAGAACTTTATAGTATTGAAAAATAACATATTGCTTTAAATATTCCTAGTCGGGAGAATGAATATCGGTTCATCCACTGAGACTAGAGTACATAATACTCTCCAAGTGTATTACTCATGACTGTTGGGGGCACTAAGAGGTTATGTACTGATAGTTATTATATGACTGTGGAATGGCTCACATGAGAGTTTTATGTTGGTAAATTATAACTAAGATGAAACATGATATCTCGAAGTGACGATGTTACGTAGTTCCCTCAACTTGAAAATACTATAGAACTTTAGTATGGATACTCCATTTTGATTATAGTTAAATGACAGGACGATCCATTGAGCGATTATAGTTAGGTTTCAGTTGAAGCATTGGAAGTGAAACACTATTCATTAGAGAATTCATCTTCTCAGTTATAAGATGTTAGTATTAGGGCCAATTATAGTCAACTCAAAATCAAATTCTGGCCAGAGCAGTATGATTAATAATAAATATTATTATTGAAACAAAGATTTTGTGTTTATACCAACCAAATTGAATGTGAACAATACTGGAGTTTTGACCAAAACCAAATTCCATAAGTCCCAAATTGTTATAGTATTTATGAAGAGAATTGGTGTAAATAATCGTTACTACCAGGTACCGCTTTAAACAATAAAATTGGATTTTACTAAAAAGATGTCTAAACAATAAATTCATTCAAACTTTTACACTACTAACTAAGTTGATGTGCAAGCATTAATATTGATTTTTTTCGATACTAATCGTTGACTGGAATTACATCTTTGAGTCGTACGACCGTAATTGTGAATTCTCTGAAAAACTGCATGATATAATTAATTTATAAAACATAGTACATTAAATTAATTGATATTTTAAGAAATATTAATTATTATCTTATTTATCAGATGCTTTGAAGTTGTTTTCTATCATTTGAATATGTTTATAAAAGTTTTATTTGTGTGTATCGATATACATTATCAGTGCAAATTTAAATGGGTTTAAATGAAAGATAATTGCATGAAAAGATTTTGGAGAGAGAAAATTAAGGGAATTGATTAGAGAAATTTAATTAAAAAAGGAGAAATGTTTTGTTCTCTCAATCAAAACAAATCCACTAAAGCATTTCCTGAAGACATTCTATTTTATTCACTTTTCTCTTATCTTCACTTAAAAATCCATGGCATAAAGTCAAATGAATATTTCCAGAACTTTGTAAACTCCAAATCAAATGCAAACATCAAATACAATAAAATAAGTGGTTCATCCTTCTCTTGCCAAGCTGGGTATGGATCTTGGAGATACGAGGAGAAATCTTCATTCAAGGTGCAAATCATAGCTTGCCTCTTTAGGTAATCTTTTAATTTTATTATCATTTATATTTACATCATTTGATTGTGTAGGTTGAATTTTATATATGTTATAATGAATTTATGTATGCCTATGTTGTCTGATTCAATTTGTATATTTAAATTGTTTGAATAAAAAACATAAGGAAGCGAGAAAACATTTTTTTATAATTCCAATTGAATTTTTTTTGAAGGTTTGAAACATAAAACTAATTTTTTAACATCTAATGAATTTTTTTATAGGTATATTTAAAACAATGGTGATAGAAGTTAAAGATTTAAGGTTTAATTTATTAACAAGTTATACAAATTTTGAACAATTTCCTTAAATAAGTGTGTTGATTCAAATTTTAAAATAGATCTATGAAAACATATTTATAATACCAATTAAATTTGTTTTAAAGGTGTTCATTTAAAACAAGGATTATAAAATGTAAAGGTTAAATGTTAAATTTAACAAGTTGTATAAAGTTTAAACAATTACTTTAAACTAGTGTTTTAATTCAAATTTTAAAATCGATTTTTTTAAATATAGATCTAATTTTGAATTCTTTTAGAATCCAAAATCTTAATTTTAAATTTCAAAACAAATAAAATTAGTCATAATTAATTATAATATGTAGGAGGGTTTAAGTATTTAAAGTTGATTTGAAATGACATTGAATGAATGAGCAAATGAAGAAGATAGGCCCTCCACACTTTCCTCTTTTTAAATGCCTACTTGAACTCATTGATTGTCATAATATAAATATAAATATTTTTTATGATAAAGAAATCAATGTGTTTTCGGCCAGCCTATGTACACCGTTTTAAGTAGTACCACTGGTAATTGTTTATTTAACTATCATATAATCGTGGTATAAGACATTTCCTACAGTAGGGCTACATGAGCATTATCACTAACAAATAATTAGAACTATTTTTTATAAGGAGTTAACTGCCTATATAAATATTTCACTGTATCAAAATGACCATTTGCATTAACATGCACAGTCCGCGGTCAACAGCTACTATTAATCACAAGTATGTCATATAATTATTTGATCTTAGGAGTTGTACTGAGTAACAACATGTGTATATAAACATATTATACTATATACGTGTTATTTACCTTGTTACCTGCTGCAAAACACTATTATCCCGTCTCTAAATTAAATGCATTAGTTCCTGCCACATTGAGAATAATCAGTGTAGGTCTTGACTTCTTCCTAATCAGTTTCATGATATTCTTATGCAATAAGTAGGCTGGTTTCATATTAAAGTACACATCATATGGCACATCATCTACATACGCTAAACTCATGGGTGAATTCTTTGACACAATTGGATCCAAAATACCATAGTTGTGCATCATGTCTAGCAATTTCAGGGGCCTTGTTATGCATTTGATGATCATTTGTGAGTAACTTAATACTTAACCGTTATATTTTGTTGCTAATCGGACGTTTCATATGACGTACATATTAATGGGGGATCTGATATTGGATATGGTTTTAAAGGAGAGTATGCTGGTATATTAGCAGAGTAGTTTGGAAAAGAGCATCGTTTCACATGCTAGCGCTCATATTGTTGCTGCTTGTGCTTTTGAATAAAATTGGCGAGAGCTTTACATGTAAAAAGTTAACAACTCTTATATGTGCACGCTTTATCCTGCTGTAACATTATTTAGCATGTAGATTTGTTGAAATACACATTGGCAATATTAGTTCTAATTTTTGTGACCATAACCTTGGGTCTGGCCCTTTATGCATTGCATCACGGCACCGCAAAGCCACCAAAGTTGTTCCTAGATTTCAGTAAGCAATTCTTCTTTGAGCTTTTTACTGCAGTTCCTTCGATTATATTCACATTTGCACTCCATTGCAATTGTAAGCTTTTTATTTATTTTTGAATACATGTATAAAAATGATGCTTTATTAATTTTTTAAGTACTAAAAATTTATGTACATGTATGTGAAACCTTATATTTTGAGTCAAACTTATAGATATTTATATTCCAAAAACATATTAAAGCCCGTCAATGATAAGCATACATATACATGAACGAGCCTTCTTTCAAAATTTAAAAAAATGTGAATTCAGTTTGTTTTGCCATATCAAAGCAAGAATTAAGATAAATTACTCAGTTAAAAAAGTGGAGAATGATCTAAGGTGCTTTTACTGAATCGTCAATGGAAACTACCATGGTTTTCCTTTACGTGTATTAAGCGATATAAATAAATAAGGTTGGTTAGTTTTTAATGCATAGTCGTATGCTTTCTATGAACTTTTTGATTGAATCTTTGGCGTATGCTTCCTCTATTTTGTTATACCAGCAATTCATGAAAGAACTGGATGTATCAAAATTTAGATATAATTTTTCATATTAATACACAAAGATGAATCCTTTAGTCTTTATAGATAGTTGGACTACTACAGTTTTCCATAGAAAAAATAACCTCTTGAAATTATATAAGAAGTAATTTGTATCATGTACATATACATAATAAGCTATGTTATAACTGCCAAATTACCAAATAAGAATTTCATTTTTTAACAAATGTACTTCGACCGAGGTCAGTGATATGTAGTATATGCTTGGACATCAAAGACAGAAAATGTTATATGAGCAATTCATGATGGAAGTGGATGTATCAAAGTTACAAATATTTTCCCACAAAATCATAGCAAAAGTACATCCTTGGTCTTTATAAATAGTTCCACTAATAATGTTATCCAACAGTTACTTTTTCATTCATCCTCTTTTTAACTCAGACATTCATGTTTATAAAATGGTAATACCTCTTTATATAAGTTCTGGCTATTACACTACCACTGAAATACACAAATTGAAATTGAACTCAAGTGCTATTAACACTGTTCAAGGTTGAAAAAACTGAACATAAGACAGAAGAAATCACCATAGAAAATATGAGTGTTCGAGTAGAAGAGAAGAAGAATAAATGTGAGAGGAAGCCCAGACGTGCAGAAGCATAGATATTTTTACAAACTACAATATTATTTACCTAAGTTATTACATTGACATTATTTTTACCATGTAACCTATGATTATTTGAAGACAAGAATTATAACATTAAAGCTAATTATAACATTTTCATTTATCTGCTGTATCTATTAATTAAAAAAAAAAAATCATTTCAAAATTTTGGATGTTTTGTAATATTTTAGTATAGTTGAATAAGTGTATTTGAACAAGTTTAGACGACCAAATGCATTTGGTATGACCTGTCCATGATGAAAGGCTTCGTTACTTATTGAATTGAATAAAACTTCTTCTATCCAATAAACAGATGAATAAAGACCGAGTTATACTGCATGTTTAAATAACATTTTTAGCTTAGAACTTGATAAAAACTACAACAATTTTGCTTGATAAGTTAGAGGGTCTTTATTTACGCATACTGTAAATTCAAGTTTTAACTGTTTCACTTGAACTCTAAATTACGTGTCATTTTTGTTCTATAGTGAAATTAAGTTTGAATACAGTCATTGATAGTTATAACCCATATGAGCTATGTATATATATAATTGTCATATACATACATATATTAGAACATTTGAAATTTATGCAGAAGAACTTTATTCAAAATCATCATTGCTGAATGCTATTGTTTTTACAAAAAATGGATTTAAACCTTCATTTGCTAACCTAAGGTAACCCAGAATCCGAATGTTGAAAGTACCTCCAATAGCTCATTGTTATAATCATCAAATGGCGTGGCTTCAAGAACCTTAGACGAAGTAAAGAAACCAGTTAGAAGTGCGTCAAACTTCTTTGACAGGTAAATTTTCTCCATTCATTCATTATATGAGCTTAGCACAACACTTCATATTGCAATCTCTTTGCAATAGGTTACTATTTTATTTGCCCGCTTTAACTATTCATACATAGCCTCCTATTACTTATCTATTATCAATAAGCGCATCTTTTGAGACATTTTGCCTTGTTTTTTATTTTCTAATGCAATACATGCATACCAAATATAAGTATAGACATTGAAGCAGATCTATCTGTAAGGCTAATAAGTGTAAGTGTTTGCGCCAAAATTGGTCACAAACCCCAAATACCGTGAAAGCACCAGTGTATGAATACAAACCAACAATATTCAAACACAAATAACAGATCTCAGCAAATATTGAACAATAATCCCAAAGTAAAGAACAGAGACACAAGTTTTATAGTGATTCGGCTATCTCCGGCCTACGTCCACTCCAAAGTTTTATCCTTTTATTGATTATCTTTCCTGGCTACAAGTGATTACAGCAATTACAAGTCCAAATTCGAAATAAGTAGTAGAGATGATGGTGTAGAATGATCCTGGCAGCGTCCGGGCGTGCTTCCTTTCTTCCAATTCTCCGCCCCCTTTTCTGAATGACCAGGGGCTCTATTTATAAGCGTAGGAGGCTGATATTTCTCCTAAAATCCGAGAAGACCACTTCAGGCACGTGAGGGGGCCCACATGCCCGAAATCTGGAGGTCCGGGCCCACCTTGGGATCGATTCGAAGTAAGGTTCGAATCGATCAAGAAATCATCCAATTGAGCTGAGATTTGGTGAGAACATTCTTCAACATGTATGTAAGCTCCTGTAAAAATTTCATTGCATTTGGATCAACGGTTTGGAAGATATGATCGATTCAAGATCAAAGCTCCGTGCGTTCTGCCTGGTTCGAACCCATGCTTCGAAACCATCCATTTCGAAACCATCCCCTTCGTATCCATAAGGCCGACTCCTTCGAATCCATACTCTTCGAATCCATGCTCTTTGAAGCCGCCTCCTTCGAGTCCATGACTTTCGAGCCCATCTCCTTCGAGTCCATATCCTCCGAGTCCATCCTCTTCGAATCCATCATCTTCGAATCCATGTCCAGTGCTTCGTATCCACCATCTTCGAATCCAATATCTTCGAGTCCCTCTCCTTCAAATCCATAGAGTTCCCATGGATTCGAACCACCATCGATGCGAACTAACCAGTATACACCTTTATGCCTCTCCATCGAGTCGAAGTCCATCGATTCGAAGAACCATCGATGCGAACTGTACCAAGCCGAAACCATGCCATTCGATACGAAGTGTATCGATTCGAATTGTCCCTGCGCAAAGCCTCTTGATTGATGCGAACCTGTTGAGTTCGAATCCATCCAGGTGGGTTCGAATCTGATCGATTCGAACCGAGCACCAGTTCGTCCCTTTTGATGGATTCGAACAACATGCATTCCCACCTTGAATCCATCATATTTCCTCCATACGAACTCCGATTAACTTGAAATTTGAAACATAGCCTTTCCTAGTCCTTATCATCATCTCCAACCAATTTCGTCCCGATCGGAGTTCAACAAAATTTTGACGATATCGATCGTAGCCTCGATTCCAACCGATCTCCAATCCTGATATTCATAATTCCTTGCCAATTTGTTGATATTCCAGTTTTGACCAAAAAATGGGATAACAGTAAGCGACTTTTATCCCCCAGATTTTTTTGTTGATCGATGTTACCATTTACATGCATACCAAAACTAATAGGTGCATTATTGCTACCGTTTATTGCCCTATAAAATGTAGTGTAGGAATAGCACACATTTATTATAGTAGTTTCTTGCTCGAATTCGGTTTTCTTTTTACCCTTTTAAAGGATTACATCAATGTTCTAAATTATTTTGGACCCGGTATAATGAATTTATTTGGTGTTTTATATTACAAGAAGATGGGAGAAGATTATGTTCGCAATTCTGGCATGCTCTACACCTTCATCGGGTTCATATGATCTAACTGACGATATAAGGATATGTTTTATCTTGCCTATGCATTCATAATTGTCTTTGTCTACGAACGCGAATCATATATGTTTTATTAGTTTTTGTTTTACCAATACATTAACCACATACATTTATGTCAGGGCTGGAAGATTCACAGACAGGTCTTACACATCTTATGGTCTAAACACTTTGCTGCAACCAACTTCCAGTAAATGATGTGCTGTAGTTATAGGTCAAGGTTTATAATGTACTCCTTGTATATCCTTTGTTTCTAAAACATCATACCATAAAAAACATATCACCATAATACAAACATACACCAAATGTCTTAAGATTTCACAAAGTACACAAACATACCAAATTACAATAACAAAACATTGTAATGTGCTACTAATACAAAAGCTAACATACTCACAACTAAAGCTGATGCAAAACAACCAAGCAAGATAACCCCATGTAATGCCACCAAGATTGAAAAAAAAAAATCCAAATGACCCTATTATGATAAGACAAATAGAGATTTATAGTTTGAAAACAAATGTGAAGACAAGATGACCAACATATTTTAAAGTACCTTTACTCCAAACCACGAAGCGATGATTACTCCTTGTCACCCTCATCACTCTATGTTTCATATTCACTTCAACTTTCTTCATTGACCTATTTTATGGTTGATCAGTTGATGGTCAGGCACCTTGATGTGGTGGTGGAGGAGGTGAAGGTAGTGGGGTAGTGATGCAGCACGACCTACGGAAGCACAAGGCTTAGGTCGTTCACGAGTTAATGAAGGTCGGCCCCGACCTAACGGGTCACGTGAGGAGGAGGAACGACCTAGCAGGTCACATGGGAAGGAGCAACGACTTAACCAAGCCTTAAGTCGCTCGGCATATTTAGGTCGTCTACGACCTATAGCTACAAGCGCTAACAAAGGGACAAAACGACCTAACCAAGGGGCAACACGAGTTAACAAAGCTTCGGTTTTAGGTCGTTCAGAAGTTTTAGGTCGGCAACGACCTAAGAAAGAAGACTTAGGTCGGCAACGACCTACTGAAGATGTTTTAGGTCGGCTACGACCTAGTGGGATTTCGCGACTTAATGAAGAACGAGTCAACTTGATAAGTCGTTCGGCGTTAGGTCGTTACAAGGAAGGACGTTCAGATAGCTACCAAGTGATAGGTCGTTGCAACGACCTACGACCTAACTAGGTCGTATGAAGAGGATTGGGAAGAATTCTGCTTACAGCTTCTTTAGGTCGCGAACGACCTAACTTCTGTAGGTCGCGAACGACCTAACGCATAAGTCATATGTTGTTGCATTTGTTAGGTCGCGGTCGAAGTTAAGTCATTGATGTCTTTAGGTCGCTATGTTTAAGTCGCGTACTGTTTTGAGATGTGTGGTGTCTGTTAGGTCGGCAACGACCTAGTGTAAGTCGTAAGTCGCTGTAATTGAGGCGTGTGTATCTGTTAGGTCGGCAACGACCTAGTTAAGTCGTAAGTCATTGTAAGGGGCGTGAGTTGTAAGCCTATAATAGGCATCTGGGTTCATTTGTAAGGGTTGCTAATTGTTGAATAAAAACTTTGTTTGATTGTTGTGTGCTTTCATCTAAATTGGTAGTTGAGTGTGATCTCCTATCTCCACTTTCGGTTATTCGAGTGCGCTCGAATCAATGATCGTTGAAGCCAATTCACGGTATCAAGTGCGCTTGATCAACGTTTGAAGAATTGTAGATCTTCTTTCACGGTATCGTGCGCGATCAACGTGTCGAAGATAGCTAGAATTCGGTATCTTTGTGATCAACGAATTTGGACATTTCGGTATCTTCAATCCACCGTTTGCTACTTTCATCGATCTATATCGCTTTGTTATTATCCGCTGCGTCAGTTTTGGTATCGGAGCTAGACTTAGCCAATCATAGCTAAGCCGAGTCTTGGAGCCAAGGAGTTTGAAGTTGGTGTTCATCGTGTTCATCTTGAAGTTGCAACAAGTTAGAAGCGTCCAATCCATTTCATTTTGGATCAAAGTTGGAAAGGTGTTTGAGTTTGAGCCGAGCATAACTTTGTGTTAAGTTTGGACCGTGCATCAGTTTGGTATCATTGGTTGAAGTTAGGGCCGAACTTGTTGAACTTGTGCGAGCTAGTTGAAGTTTGATTTGTAGAAGATTTGTGAAGTTTTGAAGTGTTTGTGTTGATTTAATCATGCCACCAAGGAGAGCTAATCGTCATCAAAATGTTGAAGCGTTGTATAGAAGAGAAGAAGTCGAGCAAATGGAACAACGCATTAATGAGAAATTTGATGAAGGTATTGGGAAGTTAGAGAAACTGATGAATGACTTGAATCAAAGTCAAAGGAGAAGGTCGCCAGTCTCGAACCATGGAGGAAACCGAGTTTCGCCATCGGTTACGGAAGCGAGAAGGGTATCACCGCAATCTTTTAGAGAGGGAAGAGAAACATCAATTTCATCGAGAAGAGATCACCATGACTATGAACATGAAGAGAGAAGAACTCCACATGAGTTTGAAGATGAGCCATATCGAGATGAAGAGAGACATAGTAGAAGAGACATGCGTGAACGAAGGGATGTTGATGGTCGAGATCGATATAGACATACATTTGATTTTAATGAAGAAGGTGATAGAGCTAGCATTCATTATCGAGATCGAGACCAAGTACGAAATGTATATCGGGATGTTGAGGATGATCGACATTGGGAGTCGAGTATGAAGATGGAAATTTCAGAGTTCAAGGGTGGAATGGTAGCTGAAGAATTTTTGGATTGGTTGTCTAATGTTGAGGAAATTTTTGACTTCAAAGAAGTTCCTGAGAATCGAAGAGTTAAGTTGGTTGCTACTCGATTGAGATGTAGAGCTATGGCATGGTGGCAGCAAACTAAACTTACACGGGAGATAATGGGGAAGTCGAAGATTGAATCATGGGAGAAAATGAAGAAGATGATGAAAGCTACATTCTTACCTTACAATTATCAATCGCTCATGTATCAGAGGTTGCAGAATCTAAGGCAAGGGACAAAGACTGTTAGTGATTATGCTGATGAATTTTATCAACTGATTGCTCGAAATGACATTATGGAGACAGAAGAACAGCTGACTGCTAGATTTATTGGAGGGTTGAGGATGCAGATTCAAGACATGGTTAATATGTTTGATCCAAGATCTGTAGCAGAAGCACATCAGAAAGCGTTGGCTTGGGAGAAGCAGGGAAGACATGGAAGTGGTGTGTTTACAAGTTCCAATATTCCAAACAAAGGTGCTAGTGGGAGTTCTAATGTTTCAAATGCTGTCAATAAACCAGTTGTGAATGAATTTGCAAAGGCAAAGGTTAACAATAGTTTCAAATGTTATAATTGCCAAGAAGTGGGTCACAAGAGTAATGAATGTCCGAAGCCGAAGAAACGAACTATGATTGCTGAAGTTGAAGGTGAGGATGTTGGTGAAGGTTATTCTAGTCCAGCTGAGGAGGATGAACATGATGTTGTGTCAGGAGATGAAGGATGTAATCTAATGGTGAGGAGGTCTTGTTTGATACCGAAGCAGGGAGAACAGGCTAGTTGGTTGAGGAGTAACATCTTTCAGTCAACATGCACTATTCTGGGAAAGGTTTGTAAATTTGTGATTGACGCTGGAAGTTGTGACAATATTATTTCTACCGAAGCTATGGGAAAGTTGAAGCTGAAGACGGAGAAGCATCCAAATCCTTACAATTTAGTGTGGTTGAGAAAAAGAGGAGAGGTGAAGGTGGACAGACGAGTTCGAGTTCCATTCTCCATTGGAAAGAAGTATAAAGACGAGATTTGGTGTGATGTTGTGGAAATGGATGTTTGTCACTTACTTTTGGGAAGACCATGGCAGTATGATCGAGCAGTGCAACATGACGGTCGGACCAATAGTTACAGCTTTATGTTTGAAGGTGTTAAGATCATTTTGGTTCCAAAGAAGAGACAGCAAGGAGAGAGCAAATCAGAGGAGATTGAGGAGCTGAAAACTTTATTGACTTTGAAAGAATTTGTTAAAGAAGTAGAGGAGAGTCCAGAGGTATTTTTGTTGATTGGACGTGAAACGACTGAATCTGTTGAAGTTCTAGAGGAAGTAAAGCCGGTATTAGAAGAATTCAGTGATGTGTTTCCTGAAGAGTTGCCAACGGAGTTACCACCGTTGAGGGATATTCAACATCAGATTGATCTTGTGCCAGGGGCAGTATTACCACACAGGCCACATTACAGGATGAGTCCTAAAGAGCATGAGGAACTGAGAAGGCAGGTGGAGGAGTTGTTAGAACAGGGGCGTGTTCAGGAGAGCTTGAGTCCTTGTGCAGTGCCAGCTTTATTGGTGCCAAAGAAAGATGGTTCGTGGAGGATGTGTACGGACAGTCGGGCTCTAAACAAGATCACTGTGAGATACAGATTTCCTATGCCAAGGTTTGATGATTTGATTGATCAGTTGAGTGGAGCTGTTGTGTTCTCAAAGATTGACTTGAAGAGTGGATACCATAAGATTCGTATTAGACCAGGTGATGAATGGAAGACTGCTTTCAAAATCAGGGAAGATTTATACGAATGGTTGGTTATGCCGTTTGGTTTATCGAATGCACCAAGTACTTTTATGAGAGTGATGAACCAGATTTTCAGACCATTCATTGGGAAGTTCGTGGTTGTTTACTTTGATGATATTTTGATCTACAGTGGGAGTATGGAAAAGCATGTCCAGCATTTGCGAGAAGTACTGTTGATTCTACGACAAGAGCATTTCTATGCAGCAGCAAAGAAGTGCGTGTTTATGAAGGACAGTGTTTTATTTCTGGGGTATGTTTTGTCAAAGGAAGGTATTCAAATGGATGAAAATAAAGTGGAAGCTGTCAGGAGTTGGCCACAGCCAAAGACAATTACTGAAGTGAGGAGTTTTCATGGATTGGTATATTTCTATCGGAGATTCATTCCACACTTTAGCAGTGTGATGGCACTTATAACCGATTGCATGAAGGGGAAGCAATTTTCATGGTCAGAGGAAGCGGGATTTGCTTTTGAGCGGATCAAGGAACCTTTAACGACAGCACCAATTCTTGTATTACCAGATTTTCAGTTGTTGTTCGAGTTACATACCGATGCATCTAAAGTTGGGATTGGTGGAGTTTTGAGTCAGAAGGGAAGACCAGTTGCTTATTTCAGCGAGAAGTTGTCTGGAGCTAAGTTGAGATATAGCACTTATGATGTGGAGTTTTACGCAATTGTTCAAGCAGTAAAGCACTGGAGACATTATCTGTTTCAGAAGGAGTTTGTTCTCTATACGGATCATGAAGCTTTGAAGCATTTGCAAGGGCAGGATAAAATTTCAGCTAGGCACGCTTCATGGGTCGCGTATTTACAACAATTTACTTTTGTTGTGAAACACAAGTAGGGGGTGACGAATCGTGTGGCTGATGCATTGAGCAGGAGGAATCATTTGTTGACAACGATGAAGGTTGAAGTGATAGGATTTGAGATATTGCCAGAACTGATTGAAGAAGATCCTTACTTTATGAACTTTGTTGAAAAGGTCAAGGAGGGGAATGCTGATGAGTTTGTATTGGTGGATGGTTTTCTGTTTAAAGAAAATCATTTATGCGTACCGGATTGTAGTTTAAGAATGAAGATTATAAAGGAGCTACATGAAGAAGGCCATGTGGGTAGAGATCGTACTTTGCAGTTAATTTCTCAATCTTATTTTTGGCCGTCAATGAGGAAAGAGGTTGAAAGGTTTGTGCGTAGATGTCATGTTTGTCAGGTCTCGAAAGGGACAGCTACAAATGCGGGATTGTATATGCCATTATCTGTTCCTACAAAACCATGGGTAGACATTAGCATGGATTTCGTGCTGGGTTTGCCGAGAACTCAAAGGGGGAATGACTCTATATATGTTGTTGTGGATCGTTTCTGTAAGATGGTACATTTTTTTGCTTGTAAGAAGACGGCAGATGCAGTCCATGTGGCATAGTTGTTCTTTAAAGAAATCTATCGTTTACATGTGCCGGAGTCTATTGTTTCAGACAGGGATACCAGATTTTTGAGTCATTTTTGGCTAAGTTTGTGGAAGATGGTTGGAACGAAGCTGAAATTTAGTAGCGCTTACCATCCGCAAACCGATGGGCAAACGGAGGTGGTTAATAGATCATTGGGAAATTTGTTACGATGTTTGGTGAAAGATAATCTGAGAAGTTGGGACATAAAGTTATGCCAAGCAGAGTTTGCACATAATCATGTGGTTAATAGAAGCACAGGTTACAGTCCATTTCAGATTGTATATTCAAGTTTGCCAAGGGGACCGTTGGATTTGGCGGTAGTACCACAACCGAAGGGGACGGTTAAATGGGCTGTTGATTTTGTTGACGAATTAACTGAATGTCATAAAATCGTTCAGGAACGATTGGTGAAGGCAAATGAGAAGTATAAGCGAACTGCAGATTTGAAGCGACGAAGTGTTGAATTTAACGAAGGTGATTTGGTTTACGCAGTGTTGACAAAAGATCGTTTTTCGGTGGGGACGTACAATAAATTGAAGGCGCGGAAAATTGGTCCAGTTGAAATTCTAAAGAAAATCAATGAGAATGCGTATCAATTTAAGTTACCAAAAGATGTTCATGCTTCTGATGTTTTCAACGTCAAATATTTAATTCCGCACCATGGAGCTGAACTTGTTGTGGAAGAAGATGGTGAAAATTCGAGGTTGAATTTCTGTCAACCAGGGGAGGATGATGCAGCACGACCTACGAAAGCACAAGGCTTAGGTCGTTCACGAGTTAATGAAGGTCGGCCCCGACCTAACGGGTCAAGTGAGGAGGAGGAACGACCTAACAGGTCACATGGGAAGGAGCAACGACTTAATCAAGTCTTAAGTCGCTTGACATATTTAGGTCGTCTACGACCTATAGCTACAAGCGCTAACAAAGGGACAAAACGACCTAACCAAAGGTCAACACGAGTTAACAAAGCTTCGGTTTTAGGTCGTTCAGAAGTTTTAGGTCGGCAAAGACCTACTGAAGATGTTTTAGGTCGGCTACGACCTAGTGGGATTTCGCGACTTAATGAAGAACGAGTCAACTTGATAAGTCGTTCGACGTTAGGTCGTTACAAGGAAGGACGTTCAGATAGCTACCAAGTGATAGGTTGTTGCAACGACCTACGACCTAACTTGGTCGTATGAAGAGGATTGGGAAGAATTCTGGTTACAGCTTCTTTAGGTCGCGAACGACCTAACGCATAAGTCGTATTTTGTTGCATTTTTAGGTCGAAGTTAAGTCGTTGATGTCTTTAGGTCGCTATGTTTAAGTCACGTACTGTTTTGAGATGTGTGGTGTCTATTAGGTTGGCAACGACCTAGTGTAAGTCGTAAGTCGCTGTAATTGAGGCGTGTGGTATCTGTTAGGTCGGCAACGACCTAGTTAAGTCGTAAGTCATTGTAAGGGGCGTGAGTTGTAAGCCTATAAATAGGCATTTGGGTTCATTTGTAAGGTTTGTTGATTGTTGAATAAAAACTTTGTTTGATTGCTGTGTGCTTTCATCTAAATTGGTAGTTGAGTGTGATCACCTATCTCCACTTTCGGTTATTCGAGTGCGCTCGAATCAACGATCGTTGAAGCCAATTCACGGTATCAAGTGCACTTGATCAACGTTTGAAGAATTGTACATCTTCTTTCACGGTATCGTGCGCGATCAACGTGTCGAAGATAGCTAGAATTCGGTATCTTTGTGATCAACGAATTTGGGCATTTCAGTATCTTCAATCCACCGTTTGCTACTTTCATCGATCTATATCGCTTTGTTATTATCCGCTGCGTCAGGTAGTAGGAGATGGTGATCTTGATTTCCTTGATAATTTCTTCCAAATTTTACCCAAGAAGATTTTACCCCCACATTTCCTTTTCAATGGTTTTCATTTTTGAGCTATGTTTGAAATATGTCTCTCAAGGA
Organism: Allium cepa; assembly: GCA_030765085.1. Classification (NCBI taxonomy): domain Eukaryota; kingdom Viridiplantae; phylum Streptophyta; class Magnoliopsida; order Asparagales; family Amaryllidaceae; genus Allium; species Allium cepa. The sequence goes on along the minus strand of CM060934.1, from coordinate 946,386,532 downwards.
TTTCTTTTTTTTTTAGGATAAAGTGACTTGGGTTTTATGGAGTTGTGGCATGTCAAAAGCAGTAATATTGGAAGAAATAACCGTAATGGATTCGTCACTATCGTCACTTACCCAGTCATCACTCTCTTCTTCCCCAATTTCTTCATGCACTTCTAATGCTTTTCGACGAGGTTTGTTGTTGCAAAGTTGCAAGTACTCATCATATGAAATATATTAAGGAACGTTTGCTTGAAGATCCACAAGGGAGAAAATCTTCTTTCCCGCATAAGTAACAATATCAGCATTATCAAATACAAAAGGAACTTTGTTGCATATCATAAGACAACTTACTTAGGGTGCATAAAAGATTGTTTTTCTCGAGTGTTCAAAAAAGGACAATATTTCATCCTGAAGAAATTTAGCTTAATTTACTTCAATATTACTAACAATGGCATACAATGCCTTAAAATCTTTGTCGTAAATTTGCTCATGGCTACAGGTTCGAGGAATAAAAGTGTTGATAATCATACGTTTCTAAAGACGAGGTCTAGGATGTAAATTTCTAAAAATTCCCTTAGTGACTTGTTTTTCCCACAAATGATGACCAACTTGATTTCTCCTACGATGTTGTCACTAGAGACGAGTTGAATAAAATGGTTGATGAAATTAATCAAAAAAATGAAAAACAGATAAAGGACTCTAGTGGACAAACTGAATGTCCTATTGACCTTGTAGTCTCATGCTGCTCCAAGAACTATGACAGAGCCCGCGGCTGCTATGAAACAAGAAAATTCTTCCAAATATGGCATAAACAAAAGAAACGGGAAGTAGTCGCAAAACGGAGTGATAGTTGGAACCATGGGAATCAATATGGAAGGAAACAAATGCACTCCACCAATTGCGAGGCAACTAGCAGCGAACTTAAATCTAGGGGCGAAAACCCCACAGGTTGATATAATCATGGATCTCTCCGACTCAGAAGATGGTAAGTGACTTGATGATGATGTAACGACCCGTAAATTTTGATAATTAAATTTGTTAATTTAATAAAGATTTTGGTAATTAAATCTGTAATAAATAAAAATTTGAAATTTGTTAAGGAATCAATAACGGGAATGAAATGAAAGAATGTTAAGGCAAGTTGATAAATAACTAATTTAGTGCAAACCCAATTAATTAAAACAATTGCAAGGTCTTAATTCATTGTAATTAGTAAATTTGAAAATAAAATTCAAAGTTATATTAATTGACGAAATAATATGTAATAAGCGGTAATTTGAAAAAATCAATATTTGATAATTAATTGTAATAATTGTTGGTTGATAATAAAGTACGAATAAGATAATGATTGATTGAATAAAAAGAATGGGAATCAAGGTTTATTAATTTAAATTTAAAAAATTGGATTAATTAAAAATTAAATTAAATTTAATATTTAAAATATTACGTAAATGTGAATTAAGATGAAATTGGGAAATATTAATGTACCAAGATATAAACCAATGTTAATTATATTCTTATTGTAATAAAGAACTTGAATAACAAAGTTTAAAATTTTATAAATGGATTTTTTGGAATTTTAAATTCATAAATTTCAGAAGATGATGAAATTTAAACTTAACGTTGAAATTGATGGATTAATCAATTTTAATTGACATCTAAATTTTTTTAAATTACTGTAATTATTTAAGAAATCAAAAATGATAAGATTTGTTAATTTTGGAATTGAAATTGAAAAGGTGGTTTAATTAATTAATTATTAATTTATTTAATTAACGGGTAAATAGCCATTTTGGCCATTGACTCGGATTCCGACGAAACCAGATTCATCGGATCCGTAATGATGAATTATTATAGGATTTCAAGTTTCATAGCGATCGAACTTGTCGGTTGATCGTACGGGCTCGAAACGCCTAGAAATCAATGAAATTGAAATCAATTTGAAATAACTTGATTTTAGCATAACTTCTTCATACGATGGAATTTGGACTTGAAACTTGTTCTATTGATTTTAAAATACTCAAAAACATCTATTTTAATATATGGGTTGACCCAATTTTGTTCCGGAGTCAGAATGGGCTTTTCGGGCCATTTATCGTTCCACGGTCCAAACCAATCATATCCGTTCCTCTATTTCTCAGCCCTACCTATATATACCTTGTTATAAACCCTAGCCTATTTCTTATTCCTCATTTCTATACGTACAATTCCAGTTGCACGTCTTGATTTCCAATGGCAGACAAAACAAAAATTTCCAATTGCAATTTCAAATCAAATTCAAAGCCAAATTTCAAACTCCTCAAATACTATCAAATTTTATATGGATTCGAAGCCCTCGATGAATGCATCTCAGATTTGCAATTTGTTTTTGGATTCGAATTATCAGTTGTCCAGGAATCAATGAATTTGTTTGGCCGTTCGTTATGGCTTTTGTGATTTCGACGACGGATCGTCGTCCAATCGACGATCGAAGGGCGGCATCGGAAGAGAACGACGAGCAGTCCCTGGCCATGCTATTCGTTCGTCGTGATGTGTTCGAATTTCGCCGGATCTGGGTGATAGACGCGGCAGTTTTGGTCTCGGTCGGAGAAGTTTGGGCTGCGGCAAGATGAGCCGCGCTTGGGGGAGTGGATGAGGCTAGGCGGCGCGGGCATAGGGGCGTAGGCCAATAGTTGTATCATGGATTGTGGTGGTCGGAGAACATGTGTAGAAGATGGCGGCTGCGATGATGTATTCGCGATTATTGGTTAAGGTTTCGAACATGCGCGTGTGAGATAGTTCGATGGCGACGTGGCGACTTCTGTGTGGTAATCGTTTATTTAATTTATCTATTATAAATTTTGTTTCAAATGTTAACCTCGATAACTTCTGCATATGCGGTCTGTTTCACGCATGTTTTCTCCGCTGGGATCGTAATCAAATTCCGATCACTTTGTCGCTGGTTTGGTTGAATTTTGAGACTGTCCAAAATTTTGGTTTAAATTAGATTTAAATTCAAAAGGTGAGTGTTTTAACCCACTCACAACTTCTAAATTTTTTTATGTTTGTTAAATTGATTTATGATGTGATTAGAAATTTATTTATGACTGTTTGACATATTTTAAATCATCATCTCGGTTTACTTGAATTTATTTGTATAAATTAGTTATTTAATTTGTTGTTGATTATAAACTGCCAGTAAATGCCTGTTATATATTATCTGTTCTATATTGATGATTATTGATTGAATTGGATGATGATTGTGGTAAATGTGTGATGAATGATATTGGATGAATGGATGTTGTATTTTATATTGTTATAAACTGCAAGTTGTTATGGATTTTATTTCAATCGGGAGTGCGGTTTGAAATGATATATAACTGTATTTATATTTTAAATTATGAATTGAAATGATAAATATTCGTATCACTTGACCATAGGATTAGAAAATTATATACAAACACTGCGGTCTATATATAAAAATATTTTGAATGATTTCTATGGTTTTGTAAAGAAATATATGGTTTTATGAGATATTGATTTAGATATTTTATAAATGTTGTTTTATATATAGTTAAATTCTTGGTTTTAAGCTATGTATAAAATTGGTTTAAAGTATAAAATAAGTTTAATAATAAAGTTTGATTTTATTAAGACATAATATGGTCAAGTATTTATTTAAATTATATTTCTGGAGTTATAATGACTTAAATGAGAACAAGGTTGGAAGCTAAATTGAAATTTATTTGAAATTTAACAAAATTGAGATTTTAAAGGTATGATTTTTATAACTGGATTTTGGTTTAAGATGAATTAAACGAATATTCTAAGTATAAGTAAATTGAAGGAAATATTTAGTTATTTGTAATTTGAGTTTTATTTAAATGGTAATGGATTCATTATGCAAATATTTCAAAACTAAATAATAGAAAATGGAATTGTTGAATCATAATTACCAACCTTAGTTTTGAAATTGTTTAATACTTAAAGTTTGAAATATATTGAAATTGAAATGGTTTATTGAAAACTGAAAGTGAGTTGAAAGTTATGAATTAAGATTTAATTTAAAGTGAATAAAATTGTGAAGTCGAGAAGATTATTTTACTTTATAAAGTAATTTTAAATTCAAACTATTTTATTTTATATACTGTTTGAATATCCAAACCATTTAAGTTTTGGAAGTTATGGTTTAGAAGCTATGAAATTCGAAGTATTATGTTTTGAAAGGTTATATTTCAAGTGTTTGGTTTTGAAATATTATAATTTTGAAAGTGCTTTGATTTTGGAAAGGATATATTCGAAATAAAAATGATATTATATTGATTTGGGTTTTAATAAAATGATATCATATTGATTTGGTTTTTAAAAGGGAAATGATATCGTATTTATATGGTTTTGAAATGGATAGTATATTCTGGTTTTGAAATATAATTATTTTGAAATGACCGCGGTGTTATAATAACGTTTAGTTGTTAAAGAGACCGGGATCGGAAGTTGTCATACTCTCTGCCAACTTCGAAAACCACTTTAACAACCTTGTACGCGGTGGAGATTCTAAAATGAAGTAGGATGGTGGCGGCATTTCTTTTGAGGTATATACGTGGACCCGACTCCCGTGAGTTGGCATAAGGTGGTTAAAACAGGAGCGATCGACGGGATAAGAATGTAGCACCTTTTATTGGACATACTCCTTCGATATCATTCTATTATTTTGTGATTGATTTGGGCCATTTTGATTTTGGAGGTGTGGCTCGAGGTGGGCGGTAGTAGCTGCTACGCATTACCACCGGTCCGAAAGTTTAATTGGTATATCTATCCTAACATTGCCTAGTTGTGCCGTGTCACCTACCTTAGCACGCCTTGTACGTGTTTGGTTTTCTCCCGTAGCCTGTGGAGTATTTAGGGTAGTCTTCCGGTCTGGAGATGCGCTGATACTGGATGGACTACTGGGACTATTACATGGTAAGGGCTATATGGGTAACCCCTTAACGCTATTTAAAAGTAAGTTTATTTTACCATTAGACATTATTGTAATAGCGAAATATTACTACATAGTAAATAGTTTAACGGATCCTTAGGAGATGTGAATCCTGAGAATCTCTTAAGTACCGCACTCATGTTTGACACTGGATAGGAGATGTCAAATCCTGCAAACATCTCTGATGCCGTTACACTCATATTTATTTCTATTGATTTAACCCACATAAGATCTTTTAGTTCTGACTCGAGTGTTTTTTCTTTTCAATTCGCTCGGGTCAGTTTGAGCATTTCAGGATTCGAAGACTTTATTTCTGGAGGAAGAAGACGAAGATTATATTACTATTATTTATTATATCATTCCACTACATTCATACTGTTCCGCTGCATAATTTATTATTCTCTGGTATGTGTAACTCTGATATATATTGTATAAGTAAAATCAAATGTTTTACAAAACAACTTCATGAACTGTTTATTTGATTATTATATTTTTGTTATTCTGCTGCAAGATTCTGTTTTGTTTTTCTTTCTCTGCTTTTTCTTATTTACACCATAACAATTCGCCCTTCTGTATGGTTTAAGTCTGACGTGTGTGGTTTATCCTCGATTTAAAGCATACAAAAAGGCGAGATGTTACATCTGGTATCAGAGCTTTGGTTTAGCGATAAACCTTAGCTTTGTGGGGTCTGACTCTTTATTTATAGGGTAGCAATACCCTATGATGAGTCGTTGAGTGTGTATATACGAGAGAGCATATTTGTTAGTATTATAAAATGGTTTTTATATTGTCTTAATTTTTCTAGTTTTGTATTTATAAATTCTGGTTGGTGCATAGGACGCTATGACATCAATAGGGATTTCTAAACACTTAATAGGACAGACCGACACAATATTTTTTTTAAATATAGGTGAATGAAATATTTTACCTATTATATTTTCTATATATAAAATAAATTTTTATAAAGGTTATATTTAGTTGTAATATATTCGTGGTTAGGTAGTGAAATTTATAAATATTGATTGGAAATTTTAGAACTTAAGTTCCGGGGTTTTGAAAATTTCTTTTGAATGATTTTGGAATATAGTAATAATATTATTAGAAGTATTTTCTGATATAAATATTTCAATATAAATTGAAAGAATTGTTTTAGAGAAATTTGGAAAAAAATAAGTTCTGTACTTCCCTCTCTATCGCTGGAAAATAATTTTGGTGATGAGTGCATGCATCATCGACATTCATTTTCGTGTTTCCAAGTGGGAAGGCCACTGTAGTAGTTTTACTACAGATTTATTTTGATAAACAAATATAAAAATTTAATTGTTTTAAATGTAATTGGATATATAAGTTTAAGTATATATATTTATATAGTATTTACAAAAAAAATTTGAAATTTAACCCGGTATTTAGTTCTTAAGTTCCCATCAATTAATAGTTTCAATTTGTGTAGTGAAATGGAATTTAACTAATAATTGAAACCTCTAAATGAAAATAAGAGATTTAATGCTATGTTATAAATAGAATTAAAAGAAAGTTGAAATATGTAACCTAAAAACAAAAGATATGATTATTGAATGTTAAATTAATTAAAGGAAAGAAGATAGACTTGTATAACTTTCAATTGCATTCTTAGAGCATGTATATAACTTACCAAATATTAAAAGTTAAAATGTTAAAGATTTTGTAATCGAAATTTGTATAAGTAAACTTATGTAATGAAAGTATTCAATAATTTCCTTAATAAATAAGAATTTGATGTTGTGGTTGCTATAAACTTATGTTGTGATTGAAATACTACTATAATAAATTTTGATAGAAAGTAATTAAAAAACTTAAGTAGATGAATTGATACGCTAAGAATTGAATTGAACATAAATACTATAAATAAATGAATGTAAATAAACGAAGTTATGCATTAATGAATGCAATGCAATAAAAAGAAAATTTATGTGATATGAATGAATAAAAATGAATTTATCTAAGTATAAGTGCAAATAAGTGAAATAAACACCGAATCAATGGATGGAAATTGAAAATTTGCAAGAAATAAATGTAAATAAAGAGATAAATCATTGTATAAATGAAAAGGAAATCAAACGATGAATTTTATGAAATAAAATTAATAAGAATGAACTTGATCCATTGTTTGAAATTGTTGTTTATTTTGGTTTATGAATTGTTTGGGTAAAAGATACTTTTAATTTCTTAGATGTATGAATAATCTATTAAGTTTATCTAAGACTGTTGAGTAAGTGGAATACTTCATAGTTATTTGTCATTCTATGTGATTTAAAGTGTCTTAACCCAAACGAATCAATTGTTTGTCTTGTTTGGATGGTTGATCTGTATTTGATGCGTATGTTGTTAGTTGCGAATGATTGTTGTTTATATTGATTGTTTGTTAATAGTTGAGACAAATTTAAATATTTCATATTATATAATTTTTAACTCTTTTTGGATTACATAAGTGAAATACAGGTCATGGAAGCAATTGCTACTGCTTTTGGTTTCATAATTAAATGTTGTTTGCCCGACAAATTGGTACGTTCTCGGATTACGGTTTTATAGCATTATTATATTATTTTTTCCTGTATTAGGATATATTACTTGGAAATTATATGTTATATATTGTTATATTTGATATTATACTTTCTCCCGAGCCTCTCCGTACAAAGGAGACTTTGCCGTAAATTTTCTGTAAATTTTGGACTTAGAAAATTTTGAAAATGTTTTCCAAACTTTATTAATTTAAGTATAAAAAGATTTAATGGTTATAAATTGGTATATTTTATTTAAAGCAACTAATTTTGTAAATTTATTTGTTTATAAATTTAATATTTAAGTAAGATATATTGATTTCTTAATTCTTATTTTCCCTTCTTTTTCCTTTTCGGGGACGAAAAGTTTTGAGTGGGGGAGAGTGTAACCATCCGTAAATTTTGATAATTAAATTTGTTAATTTAATAAAGATTTTGGTAATTAAATCTGGAATAAATAAAAATTTGAAATTTGTTAAGGAATTAATAACGGGAATGAAATGTAAGAATGTTAAGGCAAGTTGATAAATAACTAATTTAGTGCAAACCCAATTAATTGAAACAATTGCAAGGTCATAATTGATTGTAATTAGTAAAATTGAAAATAAAATTCAAAGTTATATTAATTGACGAAATAATATGTAATAAGCGGTAATTTAGAAAAATGAATATTTGATAATTAATTGTAATAATTGTTGGTTGATAATAAAGTATGAATAAGACAATGATTGATTGAATAAAAAGATCGGGAATCAAGGTTTATTAATTTAAATTTAATAAATTGGATTAATTAAAAATTAAATGAAATTTAATATTTTAAGTATTATGTAAATGGGAATTAAGATGAAATTTGGAAATTTTAATGTATCAAGATATAAACCAATGTTAATTATATTCTTATTGTAATAAAGGACTTGAATAACAAGGTTTAAAATTTTATAAATGAATTTTTTGGAATTTTAAATTCATAAATTTCTAGATATAATGAAATTTAAACTTAACGCTAAAATTGATGGATTTATCAATTTTAATGGACATCTAAATTTGTTTAAATTGCTGCAATTGTTTAAGAATTAAAAAATGATAAGATTTGTTAATTTTGGAATTGAAATTGAAAAAGTGATTTAATTAATTAATTATTAATTTATTTAATTAACTGGAAAATGGCCATTTTGGCCACTGACTCGGATTTCGATGAAACTAGTTTCATCGGATAACGATGAATTATTGTAGGATTTCAAGTTTTGTAGCGATCGGACTTGTCGTTTGATCGTACGGGCTCGATACGCATAGAAATCAATGAAATTGAAATCAATTGAAATCAATTTGAAATAACTTGATTTTAGCATAACTTCTTCATATGATGGAATTTGGACTTGAAGCCTATTCTATTGATTTTAAAATATTCAAAAACATCTATTTTGATATATGGTTGACCCAATTTCGTTCCAGAGTCAGAACGGGCTTTTCGGGCCATTTATCGTTCCACGGTCCAAACCAATCGTATCCGTTCCTCTATTTCTCAGCCCTACCTATATATATCTTGTTATAAACCCTAGCCTATTTCTTATTCCTCATTTCTATACGTACAACTCCAGTTGCTCCTCTTCATTTCCAATGGCAGACAAAACAAAAATTTCCAATTGCAATTTCAAATCAAATTCAAAGCCAAAATTTCAAACTCCTCAAATACTATCAAATTTTATATGGATTCGAAGCTCTCGATGAACACATCTCAGATTTGCAATTCATTTTCGAATTAGAATTATCGGTTGTCTAGGAATCGATGAATTTGTTTCGGGCGTTCGTTTTGACTTTTGTGATTTCGACGGTGGATCGTCGTCCAATCGACGATCGGAGGGTGGCATCGGGAAGAGAACGACGAGCAGGCCCTGGCCATGCTATTCGTTTGTCGTGATGTGTTCGATTTTCGTCGGATCTGGGTAATAGATGCGACAGTTTTGGTCTCGGCCAGAGCAGTTTGGGCTGCGGCAAGATGAGCCGCGCTTGGGGCGTGGATGAGGCTAGGCGGCTCGAGCATAGAGGCGTAGGCCGATTGTTGTATCATGGATTGTGGTGGTCGGAGAACTCGTGTAGAAGATGGCGGCTACGATGATGTATTCACAATTATCAGTTAGGGTTTCGAACAGGCACGTGCGAGATAGTTCGATGGCGACGTGGCAACTTCTGTGTGGTAATCTTTTATTTAATTTAATATATTTTAAATTTTGTTTCAAATGTTCTAACCCCAATAATTTCTGCATACGAGGTCCGTTTCACGTGCGGTTTTCTCCATTGGGATCGTAATAAAATTCCGGTCACTTTTTGGTTGAATTATGAGACTGTCCTAATTTTGGGTTTAGATTGTATTTAAATTCGATTTAAATTCAAAAGGTGAGTGTTTTAATCAACTCACGACTTCTAAAATTTCTTATGTTTGTTAAATTGATTTATGATGTGATTAGAAATTTATTTATGACTGTTTGGCATATTATGAGTCATCATCTCAGTTTACTTGAATTTATTTGGATAAATTAGTTATTTAATATATTGTTGATTATAAACTGCCAGTAAATGTCTGTTATATATTATCTGTTCTATTTGATGATTATTGATTGAATTGGATGATGATTGTGATAAATGTGTGATGATTGATATTAGATGAATGGATGTTGTATTTTACATTGTTATAAACTGCAAGTTCTTATGGATTTTATTTCATTCGGGATTGTGGTTTGAAATGATATATAACCGTATTTATGTTTTAAATTACAGAATGAAATGATAAATATCCGTATCACTTGACCATAGGATAGAAAATTATATATGGACACCGCGATCTATATATAAAAATATTTTGAAATGATTTCTTTGGATTTTTAAAGAAATATATGGTTTTATGAGATACTGATTTGGATATTTTATAAATGTTATTTTATATATAGTTAAATTCTTGGTTTTAAGCTATGTATAAAATTGGTTTAAAGTATAAAATAATTTCAATAATAAAGTTTGATTTTATTAAGACATAATATGGTCAAGTATTTATTTTAATTATATTTATGGAGTTATAATGACTTATATGAGAATAAGGTTGGAAGATAAATATGAAATTGATTTGAAATTTGATAAAATTGAGATTTTAAAGGTATGACTTTTATAACTGGATTTTGGTTTAAGATGAATTAAACTAATATTCCAAGTATAAATGAATTGAAGGAAATATTTAGTTATTTGTAATTTGAGCTTTATTTAAATGATAATGGATTCATTATGCAAATATTTCAAAACTAAATAATACAAAATGGAATTGTTGAATCGTAATTACCAACCTTAGTTTTGAAATTGTTTAATACTTAAAGTTTGAAATATATTGAAATTGAAATGGTTTATTGAAAACTGAAAGTGAGTTGAAAGTTATGAATTGACATTTAATTTAAAGTGAACAAAATTGTGAAGTCGAGGAGATTATTTTACTTTATAAACTAATTTTAAATTCGAACTATTTTATTTTATATACTGTTTAAATATCCAAACCATTTAAGTTTTGAAAGTTATGGTTTAGAAGTTATGAAATTCGAAGTATTGTGTTTTGAAAGGTTATATTTCAAGCGTTTGGTTTCAAAATATTATAATTTTGAAAGTGCATTGATTTTGAAAAGATATATTCGAAATAAAAATGATATTATATTGATTTGGGTTTTAATAAAATGATATCATTTTGATTTGGTTTTTAAAGGGGAAATGATATCGTATTTATATGGTTTTGAAATGGATAGTATATTGTGGTTTTGAAATATAATTATTTTGAAATGACCACGGTGTTATAATAACGTTTGGTTGTTAAGAGACCGGGATCGGAAGTTGTCATACTCTCTACCAACTCCGAAAACCACTTTAACAACCTTATATGCGTTGGAGACTCCATAATGAAGTAGGATGCTGACGGCGTTTCCTTTGAGGTATATACGTGGACCAGACTCCCGTGAGTTGGCATAAGGTGGCTAAAACAGGAGCGATCGACGGGGCTAAGAAGGTAGCACCTTTTATCGAACACACTCCTTTGATACCATTCTATTACTTTGTGATTGATTTGGGCCCTTTTGATTTTGGGGGTGTGGCTCGAGGTGGGCGGTAGTAGCTGCTACGCATTACCACCGGTCCGGAAGCGTAATTGGTATATCTACCCTGGCATTGCCTAGTTGTGCCATGTCACCTACCCTAGCACGCCTTGTACAAGTTTGTTTTTCTCCCGTAGCCCGTGGAGTATAGATGCGCTGATACTAGATGGACTATTGGGACTATTATGTGGTAAGGTCTATATGGGTAACCCCTTAACGCTATTTAATAGTAAGTTTATTTTACTATTAGACATTATTATAATAGCGAAATAGTACTACATAGTAAATAGTTTAACGGATCCTTAGTCGATGTGAATCCCGAGCATCACTTAAGTTTCTGCACTCACGTTTGACATTGGATAGGAGATGTCAAATCCCGTAAATATCTCTGACGCCGTTAAAACTCGTATTTATTTCTGTTGATTTAACTCACATAAGATCTTTTAGTTCCGACTCGAGTGTTTTGTCTTTTCAATTCGCTCGGGTCAGTCTGAGCATTTCAGGATTCGAAGACTTTATTTCTGGAGGACGAAGACGAAGATTGTATTTCTACTATTTATTATATTATTCCACTACATTCATACTGTTCTGCTGCATCATTTATTATTCTCTGGTATGTGTAACTCTGATATGTATTGTATAAGTAAAATTAATTGTTTTGTAAAACAGCTTCATGAACTGTTTATTTGATTATTATATTTTTGTCGTTTCGTTGTAAGATTCTGTTTTTTTCTTTCTCTGCTTTTTCTTATTTACCCCATAACAATCCGCCCTTCTGTATGGTTTAAGTCTGACGTGTGTGGTTTATCGTCGATTTAAAGCATACAAAAAGGTACGATGTTATAGATGGCAAGTTGGAAGGAAATACCAATGCATTCAATAACGCCAGGGAGATCAAAACCGCCCCTATTAGACCAAGCGCAAGACAATGGAACCCCGAGGAAATGGCTCTCCCAAAAACAGGAGAGCCTAGGCTTTAGCCCTCTCACCATGATCGTTTGCAAAGCCAAACACTTGTTATAGTTACTGATAGCCGACCCCTGGATTACCGGTCATTTGAGGCGTATATCACGGACATGGTCGAGTGGCTGATGAATGAAAGTAAGGATAGCTGGTATGATGAATGGGGACCTGCTCCAAGTCGAACTCCTTTCACTGATGAGATTTTAAATAAGCGGTACCCCGAAAAGTTCACTATACTAATTATTCCGTCTTATGATGGAATGGGAGACCCGAAACCCCACTTATATAAGTACAGTTGGTGCATGGATGGAGCGAATGCTTCGGATGCCATTCAATGTAGATGTTTCTCGATTTTTTTGGAGGGAATTACTTTCTTGTGGTTCACCATGCTTTCGACAAGATCCATCTCAATTAGCAACAAGGTTCCTTGATCAATTTAGACTTGACATGGCCCAGCCCAAAAATGTTATGTCCTTGTCTGACTTATTCTAGGGATGAAACGAATCTCTAAAGCCTCTCATGAAAGGGTTCTACACTGCAGTAACTGAAGTAAGTAAACAGAATGAGGATATGGTTTTCATGGCCTTAGTCTAATAGATTCATCCCAAGACTAAATTTGGGAAATGGATCAAAATGAAACAACCCCCCACTATGAAGGACTTCAATCGAAAGGCGAGCCGGCACTTGAGATTGGAAGAGGTATAGGAATTGGAAAGGAAATCTGCTAATCTTCAACCGATTGAAATTGGGCAAAATGGTATGGCAATGAACCAAGATATAAACAACTTTTGGAACGTTGAAGGGAACATAGGAAAAAATGGGAATCAGAAAAGAAAGAACCAGAGTACTAACAAGTGAAATGGAAGTGCAAGCGACTCAAAGGTTTATGGATTGTAGAATACACTCTGCTTAACGATACTCTAGAAAACATCCATCTCGCGACACGAGGATGGAAGAATACAAGAAGCCACCTAAAAAGGAAGCAACCGAATAGTAGAAGCGTTTTAGAAAGTACTACCACTTTTATGAGGCATATGGCCACAACAAGAACAAGTGTCGTCACCTAAAGAACTTGATTGAGGAGTTGATTCAGAAAAATAAGCTCTAGCAGTATGTGAGGAAACCACTAAATCCTAACCAACCTATAGCGCCCCAAGCTTCTAGAGACGAAAGGAACCAAGCTAGAACCAGCAAAGAGAGACCCAGACAGACTGATCAAAGACTCATCATTGGAAAGATATTCAGAGGGACCCATCCTATGCAGAAGACTTAGAGAGAAATGGAACAATATGCAAGCTCAATAAAACACGCTCCAAAAGATGTGTGCTTTGCGATTGAAGATGGAACCCCAGCTAAGCAATAGAAAACCCTAAACGATGACATAGTATTTCAGAATCAAAATACAGAGGGAATAGAAGCTCCAACTCTCGACTCCATGGTCATGCCAGTAGGAATCGGACCCGCCATGGTTCGATAGTATTGGTAGACAGCGACAGTTCTATGAATATCCTTTTCAAATGCACCTTTGATCAAATGAAGATCAGTATGAAAGATGTATCCTCCTATCAAACAAAGATTCAAGGATTCATTGAGAACCCAAGCAATCCATCAGAACGATTGACTTTCCTGTAGAACTCGAAGAAGGTGACCGAAGGGTCACCCTCATCCAACCTTTGTGATCGTAGACGAGATGTCTGCCTACAATGCCTTCTTGGGGCGACCCAACTTGGCATACTTTAGAATTGCTTTAGCTTAATGGTGTCTAACTATGATATTTCTGATAGATAATGGAGTCAGATTGATCAAGGGAAACTAAATAATTACTACGGAATGTTATATATGGCACTACACGAATCTAAAAGAAAAGAAAAGAAAAGATGAAGAATGTGGAGGAGAACAAGGTTCACCATGCTTTCGACAAGATCCATCTCCACCTTTAATCAATTAGCAACAAGGTTCCTTGATCAATTTAGACTTCACATGGCCCAGCTCAAAAATGTTATGTCCTTGTCTGACTTATTCTAGGGATGAAACGAATCTCTAAAGCCTCTCATGAAAGGGTTCTACACTGTAGTAACTGAAGTAAGTAACCTGAATGAGGATATGGTTTTCATGGCCTTAGTCCAAGCAATTCACCTCAAGTCTAAATTTGGGAAATGGATCAAAATGAAACAACCCCCCACTATGAAGGACTTCAATCGAAAGGCGAGCCGACACTTGAGATTGGAAGAGGTATAGGAATTGGAAAGGAAATCTGCTAATCTTCAACCGATTGACATTGGGCAGAATGGTATGGTGATGAACCAAGATATAAACAACTTTTGGAACGTTGAAGGGAACATAGGAAAAATGGGAATCAGAAAAGAAAGAACCAGAGTACTAACAAGTGAAATGAAAGTGCAAGCGACTCAAAGGTTAATGGACTGAAGAATACACTCTGCTTAACGATACTCTAGAAAACATCCATCTCGCGACACGAGGATGGAAGAATAAAAGAAGCCACCTAAAACGGAAGCAACCGAATAGTAGAAGCGTTTTAGAAAGTACTACCACTTTTATGAGGCATATGGCCACAACAAGAACAAGTGTCGTCACCTAAAGAATTTGATTGAGGAGTTGATTCAGAAAAATAAGCTCTAGCAGTATGTGAGGAAACCACTAAATCCTGACCAACCTATAGCGCCCCAGGCTTCTAGAGACGAAGGGAACCAAGCTGGAACCAGCAAAGAGAGACCCAGACAGACTGATCAGAGACTCATCATTAGAAAGATATTCAGAGGGACCCATCCTATGCAGAAGACTTAGAGAGAAATGGAACAGTATGCAAGCTCAATAAAACACGCTCCAAAAGATGTGTGCTTTGCGATTGAAGATGGAACCCCAGCTAAGCAATAGAAAACCCTAAACGATGACATAGTATTTCAGAATCAAAATACTGAGGGAATAGAAGCTCCAACTCTCGACTCCATGGTCATGCCAGTAGGAATCGGACCCACCATGGTTCGATAGTATTGGTAGACAGCGACAGTTCTGTGAATATCCTTTTCAAATGCACCTTTGATCAAATGAAGATCAGTATGAAAGATGTATCCCCCTGTCAAACAAAGATTCAGGGATTCATCGAGAACCCAAGCAATCCATCAGAACGATTGACTTTCCTGTAGAACTCGAAAAAGGTGACCGAAGGGTCACCTCATCCAACCTTTGTGATCGTAGACGAGATGTCTGCCTACAATGCCTTCTTGGGGCGACCCAACTTGGCATACTTTAGAATTGCTTTAGCTTAATGGTGTCTAACTATGATATTTCTGATAGATAATGGAGTCAGATTGATCAAGGGAGACTAAAGTATTACTACGGAATGTTATATATGGCACTACATGAATCTAAAAGAAAAGAAAAGGTGAAGAATGTGGGGGAGAACAAGGTTCACCATGCTTTCAACAAGATCCATCTCCACCTTTATTCAATTAGCAATAAGGTTCCTTGATCAATTTAGACTTCACATGGCCCAGCCCAAAAATGTTATGTCCTTGTCTGACTTATTCTAGGGATGAAACGAATCTCTAAAGCCTCTCATGAAAGGTTTCTACACTGCAGTAACTGAAGTAAGTAACCTGAATGAGGATATGGTTTTCATGGCCTTAGTCCAAGCAATTCACCCCAAGACTAAATTTGGGAAATGGATCAAAATGAAACAACCCCCCACTATGAAGGACTTCAATCGAAAGGCGAGCCGACACTTGAGATTGGAAGAGGTATAGGAATTGGAAAGGAAATCTGCTAATCTTCAACCGATTGACATTGAGCAGAATGGTATGGCGATGAACCAAGATATAAATAACTTTTGGAACGTTGAAGGGAACAAAGGAAAAAATGGGAATTTGAAAAGAAAGAACTAGAGTACTAACAAGTGAAATGGAAGTGCAAGCGACTCAAAGGTTTATGGATTGAAGAATACACTCTGCTTAACGATACTCTAGAAAACATCCATCTCGCGACACGGGGATGGAAGAATACAAGAAGCCACCTAAAAAGGAAGCAACCGAATAGTAGAAGCGTTTTAGAAAGTACTACCACTTTTATGAGGCATATGGCCACAACAAGAACAAGTGTCGTCACCTAAAGAACTTGATTGAGGAGTTGATTTAGAAAAATAAGCTCTAGCAGTATGTGAGGAAACCACTAAATCCTGACCAACCTATAGAGCCCCAAGCTTCTAGAGACGAAGGGAACCAAGCTGGAACCAGCAAAGAGAGACCCGGACAGACTGATCAGAGACTCATCATTGGAAAGATATTCAGAGGGACCCATCCTATGCAGAAGACTTAGAAAGAAATGGAACAGTACACAAGCTCATTAAAACACGCTCCAAAAGATGTGTGCTTTGCGGTTGAAGATGGAACCCCAGCTAAGCAATAGAAAACCCTAAACGATGAAATAGTATTTTAGAATCAAAATACCGAGGGAATAGAAGCTCCAACTCTCGACTCCATGGTCATGCCAGTAGGAATCGGACCTGCCATGGTTCGATAGTATTGGTAGACAGCGATAGTTCTGTGAATATCCTTTTCAAATGCACCTTTGATCAAATGAAGATCAGTATGAAAGATGTATCCCCCTGTCAAACAAAGATTCAGGGATTCATCGAGAACCCAAGAAATCCATCAGAATGATTGACTTTCCTGTAGAACTCGAAGAAGGTGACCGAAGGGTCACCCACATCCAAACTTTGTGATCGTAGACGAGATGTCTGCCTACAATGCCTTCTTGGGGCGACCGAACTTGGCATACTTTCGAATTGCTTTAGCTTAATGGCGTCTAACTATGATATTTCTGATAGATAATGGAGTCAGATTGATCAAGGGAGACTAAAGTATTACTACAGAATTTTATATATGGCACTACATGAATCTAAAAGAAAAGAAAAGGTGAAGAATGTGGGGGAGAACTCTCCACATTCACGAACCTGCTAAATAGCAATTATAGAGCTGCACTTGACTTGGGGACCATAGCCGATTCAATAAGGCTTTGGACTCTAGAAAGAAGAGTATAGAGAAGGAATGGGCAACACCGGTAGAATTGAAGGTGTCTGTCCCAATTGATATGGATGACCTAACATGGGTCCTCAAAATTGGATCGCATCTCAGAAACAGGATACAACCGAAACTCATCAAATTTATTCGTGCTAATCTGGATGCATTCGCTTAGATACATTCTGATATGTGTGGGGTCTCACTAGAGATCGCAGACCACACACTTAACATTGATCCCGAATATATGACAATGAAGTAGAAAAGGCACAGCCTAGGACCCGAGCGGTTCAAAGCGCCAAGTGAAGAAGTGGACAAACTGATGGAAAATGGCTTTATCAGTGATGCAACGTACTCTGAATGTGTACCTAACCCAGTCTTGGTCAAGAAGTCCAATGGGAATGGTGAACTTGTGTCTACTACTTGGATTTGAACAAAGCTTTCCCAAAGGACAGCTTTCCACTGCCTAGAATCGATCAACTTGTGGATGGAACGGCTGGACATGAACTGCTATAATTTAAGGATGCATACTCGAGGTATAACCAAATCATGATTCAGGAACTAGACTAAGAAAATACCAGTTTCATGACTGACTTGGGACTGTATTGCTATATGCCGTTTGGCTTAAAAAATGCTAGGGCAACTTACCAGCGATTGGTAAATGCCATGTTTAAGCATCAGATTAGGAAGATAATGGAAGCATATGTACACAGTATGTTGGTTAAATCATGCATAGCTGCAAATCACTTGGACAACTTTGTTGAAATGTTCGAAATACTCCGCAAATATAGAATGAAGCTTAATCCACTTAAGTGTTATTTCGGAGTAGCCTCGGAAAAGTTTTTGGGATTTATTCTGAGTGCTAAAAGCATCGAAGCAAAGTTAAGTCCCTGAGGAATAGAAAAGAGTAATAAAGCCCGAATTGAAATGTTGTGGCACAGAGCCGGTTTATCTCAAAATCGACTGACAAATATATACCGTTCTTTGACGCACTAAAGAAGGGAAAGAAAAACTTCAAATGGCATTAAGCTTGCCAAACTGCGTTCAAAGTGGTGCTACGACATATGGAAACCCCGCGAATCTCGTCCAAACCAGTAGATGGGGAAGATTTATACATCTATTTAGTAGTCTCGCCACATGCATTGAGTGTCATGCTCATACGAGAACAAGCTAAGATCCAATAACCCGTATATTACATCAGTAAACGGTTCACTAGAGAAGAAAGGAACTATCCAAAATTGGAAAATTTGGCATACTGTCACTTGATTGCGTCCAGAAAATTACGGCCGTACTTACAGGCACAACCTATCAGAATGCTGATAGATCAACCCTTGAAGCAAGTGTAATACCACACCGAGACCTCTGGACAACTTATTAAATGGAACATCGAACCGAGTCAGTACGAAATCACATACCATCCTTGGAAGGCGATCAACAGGCAGGCGTTAGCAGATTTTGTAGCCGAATTCACAGTACGAGATAGCGAAGAAGGAATGACTGCAGAAGTGGAGACATGTTGGAAGCTATACGTCGTCGATGGTGCGTCTATCAACTTCTGCTCGGGAGCAGAGGTAGTGCTCGAGACTCCCGAAGGATGATATGTTTGCTATTCCTGACACTTGGAGTTCCCAAAAAGAAATAATGGGGCAAAATACAAAGCATTGATAGCTGGGCTAAAGATTGTGAGGGAACTCGACATAAAATCCATGCACATCTACAACGACTCTCAGTTACTCGTCTGTCAGGTGAAAGGCGAATACCAGACTTGGGGGGAGAACCTCACCTTGTATCTATCTAAAGTATAGGAATTACTAAATGACATTGAGCATTACACCATAACTCATATCCCGAGGGGGCAAAATGCGAAGGCGGATAATCTGGCCAAACTGGCCAGTTCCAGAGAAGCTCAGTCTTTGGGGCTGCTCCCAATTGAGACACTGACCACTCCGAGCATAAGCGAAATAAACATCGACTGGATTTTGAGACAATCAAGGAACCAGAGACATGGATGACATCGATTGAAGACTACCTACTCACAGGAGCTCCCTCTGCGGACACGAACCAATGGAAAATGCTTCTTTGGAAGGCACTGCAATTTATAATGCAGGATGAGATACTTTATCGAAAGGGATTCTCTACCACCTTGCTCAGATGTGTGATCAACGACAAAGCTCGAAGGATCCTAAAAGAAGTTGATGAAGGTGACCGTGGAGATCAACTGGGGGGCAAACCCATGCAAAAAAGGTTCTCCGGTATATATACTTTTGGCCAATAGTGAACCGCGACGTAGCAGACTATGCCGGACGGTGCGATCAATCCAAAGATTCAGTAGGATCAAATGAACCCCTTGATGGAACTAATATAGATGGTTAGCCTATGGCCATTCACAATCTGGGTAATCGATTTGATTGGCGCATTACCAATAGCAAAAGGAGAGGGGAGCCAAATATGCTATTGTTGATGTTGACTATTTCACCAAATGGGACAAAGAAAAATCGCTGGCCACCATTACCATAAAGAAAGTCATTAACTTCATTACTAAAAATATTATTTGCAGGTTTGGCGTGTCACAAAAAATTATCACGGAAAACAGGACTCGATTTGAAAGCACCGAGTTCAAAAACTTTTGCAAACACTTCTAATCGAGAATTTTTTTTCCCCTATCTCACATCCCCGGGCAAACGGGGAAATGGAAGCAGTAAATAAGATCATCAAATCCACCATCAAAAAACAACTAAATAAAGCAAAAGGCAATTGGGTCGATGAACATCAACATGCACTATGGGCCTACAGGACAACGCACAAGTCTGCAACTAGGCACTCTCCTTTTGCCCTAGCATATGGTTCAGAAGCAAAGATCCTGATTGAGCTAAAAGTCCCTTCTCATCGAAGGCGAAACTTCAATCAAAGGAAAAATGAACAAATCCTACTCAAGTTGCTCGATATGGTCGATGAGAAGAGAAAAAAAGCCAAATTAAGACCGACGCTCACCAAAAAAGGGTCGTACGGTACTTCAACTTAAAAGTTCATAATCGCACCTTCGAAGTGGGAGACCTTGTGCTTAAGAGGGTCTACCGTATGCTAGGTGCACTTGGACCAAATTAGGAAGGACCCTATGTGATCGGTCAGAAGCTAGGGTTTGGCATATTTAAGCCAAAAACCATTGACGAAATCCAAATTCTCCGAGCATGGAACAACGAATCGTTGCGTCATTACTTTGCCTAAGAATATCTTATGTATTTCCCATTTCCAGCAAATATGCCATCCCGAAATACTGGAGGCATTGAAAATAGGCAAAACTTGCCCAACTTTCATTAATAAAATTGCTTTGCTTTCTGAACAATAAAACCGTGTTCACAAAAGTAACTTGCCAAGTCGATGGGGTCAAATCGACTTAAAATCACCGCTTGAGATATTGGAACCATGCTCAAGTATGCCCGCTTACCTTCCAGGTCGACAGAAGCAAATCAACTCAAACTGTTGGATTGAAGGAACCCGATCTCTACCTTTTAAGAACCAGTGCTGCTCCGACAGCACTGGGAAGGTCCAAAAGTTATGCATTTCGTAAGCCGTACACCGCTTCTTGGATTCTGGAATCACATCCAACCAAGCATGACTACCAAAGCCGCGCACTTCAATAAGTCGCGCATTACTTCTAGAAGCATGGAACCACGCTTTCAAAACACGAACTCCTCACATTACCCGAAGATTGGTAATGTCGAGAAGTTCCAAACCATTCCGAATCGGTGGGTAATATCGATTCCAAAAGCCGCGCATCCCATAAACCGTGCACACTCTTAAGTACCAGTATTGCCCCGGAAATATTGAAAACTCGTTTATTGCAAGAATGACAAGAATCAATCCACTCCCACCATCGGGAGTAATGGGTATGAATCTAGCAGCATCAAACGACAACGAATTAGCGGAGAATTCTGATAGTTACCGAATATCTTTGAAATCAAGGTGCTTAAATTTCAAGTTCCCGAAGATAGGAACCGCAAAACAGGTCTGGTTACTAGCATCCAAAAATTACTTGGGCCAACCGTTCATTTGTCAAGTATTTAAATTAAATAGCCCCATGAACATGGGGAACGCATAACGATACTCAAAAACAAAAAACCAAGCACCTCACAGTTTTGTTACTCCACACAAAGAATTTTGGCGGTAATCATAGGACTAGATAAAATAAAATAGTAGCAAATAAAATTGGCATGAGTGCATGAAATGCGAATAAGTAGATAGATAAGGTTATAATCAAAATGTCAACATTGTATTACTTACATCGTTTACTGTACAAAGTCAAAATGTGGGGTCCGTACCCACATAATGTCTGCCAATACAAAAGAAAATACAGGTGCAACAAAAATCGAAGCAATAAGTGTAGACTCTGCACTTGAACAAAAGATGTATCAAACAATATAGAATATCCTAAAAACTAGCTCACCCGAGCCTATCAATGCTTCTATTCACCGCTCCCCTTCCTGCCTTTAGTTAGAAGTTTCCGCTTCCTCTTAGAGTCCCTACCAATAGTAGTGTCGCTGCTTGAAATATCAACTACCTCCTCAACCCTGGCATCTCCTCCCTGCTCTTCGACCTTCTATAAAGACTGCGCCTTGGTTTTGCGCTTTCGGGATTTGCGGGAGTTCTTTGAAGATTTCCTTTCCTCGATCTTTTCCTTCTTAATGGCCACCATTTGCTGCTTAAATTTATGTAGCTAGCTTGTTTGGCCCTCCTGATCGCGAGCTTCAAAGAAATCGCCTCCAAAGATATGGAAGGGTCATTTAGGCCGTGCAATGCGGCAATCTTCTCGGACTCCAGACCTAGTTGTGAGCAAGATATAGGTGTAGTGATTGGAGCAACTAGGGAAACAAGTGTCGAGGCAGCTGAGATAGCGGCAATCCCGGACATCAAAGAAATCGGTAGGTCAGTGGGTAAAGAAGAATGACCGATAAGATATAAAATGAAAGCATTAAGTTCATCTAGTTCTTGCAACGTGAGCTAAAACTTGTCAAACACGGGGGGAAACTAGAAGGTTACCTGCATCAGAGGAATGACCAAGAATTTCAGTCTCATATTCATGCCTTCTCCTTTTTTTGATGGCTGAACTATCTACGGAGAAGTTCTAGGGCTACCCAAAGCTTCAGATACAGCTCTCGAAGAGGCAGACGGTAGGGTAGCACCAGCCAAACTCGCTAACCGATCGTAAGATGTTTTGATGATTCGCTGGGCTTGGAAATGAAAGGCCCTGGCAGCATCGGCAACCGCCTGTTCCCTCTTAATTCAAATGATCTCTCGACCCTCTATTAGAGTTTTCTTCGATTCTTCATTGAGGTAGGCATCCTCCAACTCTTGCTCGGTATATACATCCCCTTTTTCTCGAAAAACAGGCTAGGATTTCTTCCTATACCACGGAAAGAGTACTTGGAAATTTGGGTCTCAAATAACCGACGCTCCCCTGATGTAGCAAGGAGTTAACAGCTAGATTTTGGTACTCATATCTTAATAGCATTTATCTCAGGTTTTACTATGTTATTTTCTTTTATAAATCTAGTGTTGAAAGAACTAATTTTTGATGATTTTCTTTTGTGATTTTTATTAAATATTAACCAATATTATAAGAGGATGGCCAAGAAGCTTTTATTATTTTTGAAAATTCTCTCTTCCTTTATTAAAATTTGAAACATTTGATGCGAGTTTTTCAAAGTTATTTCTAATATATTTAATCTCATTATTAAGAGCATCATTAGAGGAATTTAGTTCATGATTTTCTTTAGCCTACTTGACATTTTTATTTTTATATAATGAAAGTTCATCGTTCAATATTGTAATATGAATATCAAATTATCACAAGAAACTTATGACTTTTGTAATTCTTCTTCTAAAATAGTTTTTTCCTTTGTTAGCATATCTTTTTCTAATTCTGCTATATTAAGTTTTCCTACAATTTCTTTGTTTATTTTCTAAAGTGATCTACATTTTTCAAGAAGTTCATGATTAATTTTAAACAAATCAACATAAGAGATGTCGAGACTTACATCATTTAGTGTTTCCATAAAACATACATTGACTTGCTTAGTATCACCCCCACTTCCTAATAAAGACGATGAGGACTCCAAATCCTCTCATGTCACTTAAAAAGCTTGTTTCCTCCTAAATTACTTGTCACTTTTGTTTTTGAAACTTTGCTTTTCATTTTGAAGATTTGGACAATCTCTCTTGATTTGACCACTTTGTTACACTCACAGCACTTTGAGGAAGACAAATTGTTATTATTTTTCCAAAGCTTTTGTTCTTGCCATATTTTAGAAATTTCTTAAAATTTTTGGCAAGAAAAACAAAATCCTCATCCCCGATTAGATTCATCTTTGGCTTGAAAGGCTATAGTTTTCCCTTCCTAGTTGTATGTATATTTTGTCTACAAATTTACTTCATTGGACATTATATTTCCAATCAACTCTTCCAACATGAGCGTTGAAAGATCATGGGCCTCTTCGATATCCAGTACTTTTCTTTCCCACTCATCCATTAAAGTGTGAGTATTTTTGATCCTATATAAAAATCAGAATAATTTTCACCTAATGCTATTAGAGCATGAGTAATGTCTTGAAACCTTGAATATATATCAGCAATTTTTTCATTTGATTTCATTCTAAAATTTGAGAAATAATTCTTAAGAATGGAAATTTTGCTTTGTTTAACCTTATTTGTTCCTTTATGAGTAATTTTCAAGGTATTCCATATCTCATATGATGTTTTGCACATGCTAACTATATTAAATTCAGTTTTATCTAATAACCCAATAATACATTCATGGCTTTAGCATTGTTAGTGGCATAAGTTTTTTGTAGAATTGTTGAAGTACTATATTTAGTGGTAGATGTAATATATTCGACCTGCGTTATATTCCATATTTCATAACCACCAGCTAGCATACATACATACATACATACATACATATACATATATATATATATATATATATATATATATATATATTCTGATCCTAATTGTAACAACCCGCATATTTACCGATTGAATATTTAAATATTTCATCGTTCGTCGGATTTTAGTCCGAAAAGCTACTTTTTGCAAACAGTCGAATTGGGACTCGAGACCACCCCCATTGAGTTCAAAATGACGTTTGCGACCTTTTTGAATATAAACTTCGATATGTTTGGAGATAGTAGAATTTTGCTACTTTTCACTTAGGGCTTTGGGTTTAGGTTGGGTTCAGCCCAATGTTCTAACTTAATACCTCAAACTGAAACCCCCTCTTCATTTCATTTCTAATTCCTAACCCTTCAAACTTTAGCAACAATGGTGGAGGAGAGTGGAAATTAAAACTCTAAGCTCTAGTTCCATAGCAAAATCCAACTTCTAGCTCCAAATTCAAAGAGAAGCTTTGGTAAGTATCATCTTCTTCTTCTTCAACTCATTCTCACTTTGATTTCAAAAAATTCCTAAACCTAATTTAGGAAATGTTTCTCTCTTAAGCTTAGATTCAAGCTTCTTGTGTTGAGATTGAAGTGTGGTTGATCTTCCTTCGTCTTCAAGCTTCTCATTCATTGTTTTCGGGTTCAAAGGTGAGATTTTTATCTCACATCTATGTCTATATCTATCTTTGTTCTTAGGTATGAATTCCTAACACTTATTTATGTTCATTTGCTTTTGGTTTGGATTGATTTGGTGAATATTTCAATTTGTGGTGTTTTGTAGTCAAATCTTTAAAAATCCAATCTTTGATGTTTGAACATGTTTTTGGTGATGCATTGAGGAGCCGTTAAGGCTGGGTTGTCGCTAGGCATAAATCCTTAGTCGTCGTTGCTCGTCCGATCTCTCCCGATACGTTTTGGCCACTTTGGCCTAGGCAAATTGTCGCCCAGACCAGGTGACCAGACGTCTGGTGACCAAGTCCAGACGTCTGGTTTGGACCTGGAGAGGAAAAATATAGCCACGCAGAATATATAAAAAAGACAGAGACTAATTCCAGACGTCTAAAATTTAGGATCAGACGTCTGGATCGGTCTCAGACGTCTGTCTTGAAGTTTCAGACGTCTGGGTGTTCTCTGGATTATTCCCAGAGAACAAATCCAGACGTCTGGATTCTAAACCAGATGTCTGATTTGTTTTCAGACGCCTGGATTGGACCTCCAGATGTCTGGAACTTTTTAATTTGCCTATTTTGGCTATTTTTGAGTAGATTTCCAACTTTAATCGATTCATGTTGATTCCCTTTTTGTTGCTATCATTTATTATGGACTTTGATGACATTTTCGTCGTGATTTTTGGGATTATCCATTTTGATGGATTCGGTATCGATTTCTTTGGATTTTATTCACGTCTTCGAATGTGAATTATTATGATTTATTGTTTCTACAATCAATTCTACGATTTGTCACTTTAAAATATAAAGGTTTTCTATACTAGTAGTAAAAATCAAAACTCTTTCCTCAAAATGATTTCAATTCTACTTTCAATACCAAACTCATTTATAAAACCATTTTCCAATCTACTAGTATATACAAACCTTTACCTCACTCGTATGAGAAATCAAATTAAACGGCTTAGTAAAACAAGTGGTATGAAACGCTTGCGTTTACTTCGCCGGTTAATTCTTGGACTTGTTCGATTGAAACTCTTGTGACAATTTTCTAGTGGAGATCTACAATTTGTTCATAAATATTTAAGTTAAGCTAGTGGTTATGGGACATGAAGCTAAGCTCATATATTTACTAGCTTACTGTAATTGACACTTCACCGTGATCATGACGATCATTTTTATGTTTTAGACTAGCATTGTGCGATGTGTTTTGACTTGGTTCATCGGATGTCACGCTGTACGACGTCGATGCTCCGAAATATTTGATACATTGGATGTACCGTTTGCACTACATCAATGTCTTTGTTTTTGATACATTGGATGTACCATTTGCACTACATCAATGTCTTTGCTTTTGATACATTGGATGTAACGTTTGCACTACATCAATGTCTTTGCTTTTGATTCATTGGATGTACCGTTTGCACTACACCAATGATATGCTTTTGATACATTGGATGTACCGTTTGCACTACATCAATGTCTTTACTTTTGATACATTGGATGTACCGTTTGCACTACATCAATGTCTTTGCTTTTGATTGATTGGATGTACCGTTTGCACTACATCAATGATATGCCTTTGATACATTGGATGTACCGTTTGCACTACATCAATGTCTTTGTTTTTGATACACTGGATGTACCGTTTGCACTACATCAATGTCATTGCTTTTGATACATTGGATGTACCGTTTGCACTACATCAATGTCTTTGCTTTTGATTCATTGGATGTACCGTTTGCACTACATCAATGATATGCTTTTGATACATTGGATGTACCGTTTGCACTACATCAATGTCTTTGCTTTTGATTCATTGGATGTACCGTTTGCACTACATCAATGTCTTTGCTTTTGATTCATTGGATGTACCGTTTGCACTACATCAATGTCTTGGCCATTCTTTTCTTGTGATTTCTGGATTTCGTGTGTTGAATTCTGGAATTTATGTTTCACCAACTTTTACGATTGGCATTGATATGTATGTCATTTATTGTGGCTTGGTGAATGAAATTAGGAGTATGACATTCCTTTTTATCTTTGAGAAGATCCTTGCGATATTGATTAATCTCTTATTGGTTTTTCAATTATTTATTTATCACAGCTTGGCATTGTGATTATTATACGTTTAGTCATATCTCTTATTCTATATCATTTCATCTGATATGTATAGCTAGACTGATCCGTTTATTATTTTCTTATTAAATAATACTCGGGTCAGACTGAGATTTTACAGGTGCTTCTGCTTGCCACCTTATCGGACCATCATCTGATCTTTTGGTTAACTACTTCGCTTGTAGTTTTTGGTTGTGTACAATTTGAGATATAGACTCCTTGATGTATACATATTTTTGTCTTGCACTTGTATCTATTCATTTTTGTGATGTTGTGGATCTTATTTGACCACTACTCTGATGTACACTTTTATGTGTAATATTCATATCTATTTCCGCCTTTGTGATATGAATTATCTGTGACTGATTTATGTTAGCTTATTTCTATATTTGTTTCCAAAGAATTTATATAGCCACTGTGTAGTAGCTTTGAGTTTGTATCGGTATGTCGGATTTCCTCTTGAAATAAAATGCATGTTTTACTATCTGACATATCGGTGCTCGCACAAAGCAATTATACAGATGGTCGCTCCTCAACAGCCTTATTCTCCGTGCTAGTCGACGGCATTACACCGTAGTGTCCTTGGCTATCGCGGGTATAGAGGTGGGGCGTCACAGCTTGGTATCAGAGCCTAACTTCGGAACAATGTAGAATAATTTAGCAAGGATCATGTCCTAAGTCTTTCTTAGGAGTTGTGCCTTAGGATTTATTCGAGTCTTCGTACCGTTCTATCCTACTTTCTTTTATGATTCCTTGTTTTATCTATCAAGATTACTTGATATTTATTTTGAGAATAACTTTTTCCTCTTCTTTCTTTCTTTCTTAAAGAAGAGAAATGGTTAGACCAGGTCGTCCCAGCGCCGGTCAATCTAGTGCTACTCCCCAGGATGGAGTATTTATGTCTGCCCATTAGCTTTTAGATCTTGTTAAGAACGCTCAAGCAGCCGGACCCAATCCAGAGCCTACTCATCCTAGATCCGGTTTTGCACGCTTGTGCAGTGACTATACCGATTTGGGTGGAAGGCCATTCAGGGGATCCGAGAGTGTTATAGAAATTCAAGCTTGGCTCAAATCATGCGATCGCATCTTTTCTCGCATGAACCTTATTGACCTTCATCGAGTCCAAGTGGCTTCTAGCATTCTCCAAGAAAGAGCATTAGATTGGTATGAGCTTTTAATTTCTGAAATCGTTGAAGCGGATCTCACTTGGGAGCAATTCCGAGAAAGATCCGAATTGAAATTCGTGCCAGAGGCTGAAAAAGTAACTTTGGGCCGGCGTTTTAT
This sequence comes from Allium cepa, assembly GCA_030765085.1. Taxonomy (NCBI): domain Eukaryota; kingdom Viridiplantae; phylum Streptophyta; class Magnoliopsida; order Asparagales; family Amaryllidaceae; genus Allium; species Allium cepa. The sequence continues at coordinate 946,357,940 of CM060934.1, read as the reverse complement.
TGACCTTGTTCAAGGTGAATCTTCTGTGACAGACTATGTCGCATCTTTTGAATCTCTTTCCAAATACGGGGTTGAGTACATTAATACCCCATTGAAGAAAAATCAGAGATTTGTCTATGGCTTAAATAACAATCTTAAGAAGCCATTACTTCTGAAACTTGAGGTTTCATTTGATCAGCTTATTGATATCGCTCTTCGTCTTGAAGAGGCCGATAATGAAGGTGATGTTGAAGTTGTGTGTGCCCAACAGAACTTCGACAATAACTTGAAGAGGCCTATCAAATTCAAAGGCCCCAATTCTAAGAAGAAAGGGAAGCAACCAATTCCAGTAGCAAAGACTCCTACCTCTAGTCGTGGACAATGCTACAATTGTGGTTCCACGAACCACTATGCAAGGGAGTGTCTGAAACCCCTCTTTTGTCGCTATTGCAAAAATTCGGGTCACCATATTACTGCATGTCCCGTACTTCAAAGTAAGAAGGAGGGAGAGCTCAATGCAGTGCAAGCCCCTAGTGGCACTTCTCTTGGTCAAGGTATTTCTCATTCAATCCTTGATTACATTTGTTTTATGATTTTCCTTTTCGAGTTCTTTTTGATATGGGTATCATCTCACTATTTTATATCAAAAGAACTTGTGATTCTTTTTCTTTAAACAATTTTGGGATTGATGTCTTCTTTGAGAATTGCGAATACGGATGGTAGATCCGCAACACTCAATTTGCCTTTATTTGATGTCGAAAATTATTTTGTGTGATTTTTCTTTCCGAGCCGATTTGCATGTCATGCGCTACTTAGGCTTCGGAATTGACTTTTGTAAGGATTGGCTTAATTATTATGAGGCCATATCCTTTGTCCCGTGTGGACTATTCATCTTCGACATTTTCAATCTGTTAAGCAGATTTCTATTTTTCCTTTATGATTTTGATTTAAAAATTGATGGCATCATTTTATTCTTTAAGCTCACATGTTGAGGAAAGTGTTATTTCTCTCATTCATGTACTTTGAGAAATTTTCTGGTATTTTTGAACTTGTCTTAGGATTATCACCTAAGTAATCTTTTGTGTGGTGCTAAGGTCTTTTCAGTTTGACCTTACCACCGGTTTTCATTTGCTACGGGTTGCGAAAGTTAGCATTCCACTTACCGCATTCCGCACTTGTTATGATTCCTATGAATGAATAATTATGTCATTCAGTTTGTCCAGCTTATTTCATCCATTTTAGGTATCGAGCATTCTATCGAATATCTCGATGATTCCATTTTTTTGCATTTATTGATTTTGGATGAAAATGGCAATTTAAAATTTTGGAAAATCTTTTTCATAAGATTTATTTATAAGTATAACTGGATTTTTGTTCTTAAAACGAACAAAGAATATTCTTAGAAGTTTTTGAGAAACTTACTTATCCTATAGAATATGATTTTGTGATTGTATTGCCCATTTAGTATTTTAAGAATTTTAGTCGATGCGCTTGATCAACGTTATCGATAAGAATCTCCTAAACGCTTTGATGAGACAGTCAGACACGATATATTGACTTGTAAAAATGTAAATTTTTGTAGAAAGATTATTACATAAAAATAAAAATGTAATTTTGAAAGTTTTAACTTTTCGAGAAGGAGGATTATTTAAAAGAACTCTTCCTTTCGATACTCTTGTTCTTGTGATTCCTGAAGGGGAACCAAGACTTTGCTATTTGTACCAATACTAGTCGTATTGGTTTGGATGCCATTCTCTTGCAAAGGAGAACATGCTATCACTTGTGCTTCTAAATCATTATAGCTTATCGAGACTAGATATGCCACTCATGATCTAGTGCTCGCGGCTATTGTTTTTACTTTTAGAATTTGGCATCACCATTTTTGGATGAGAAATTTGTTCTCCACCTCGATCATAAATCTTTGGAATATTTATTTTCTCATAAGGAACTTCATGTCGACTCGAGTTCCTGGCATCTTATGATCTTGATATTCTTTTTATTCCCGAAGGGGAAATCGTGTTGCTAATACGTTTTGTCGTAGGCAACAAGGTGTTGATTCTTTGATGTCGAAATTGAATTATCTTTTTATCAAGTTCATCAGGTGTTTTGATGTACTTCGTTTTATTGAGTTTCATCTCGTTTCTTGTATGGACTTGCGTCTGATGTTCTTTTATGGTGTTCGGTTCATCGGATGTACTGTTATTATACTACATCGATGTTCCGTCTTATCTGGATCAATGGATGTACCATTATTAAACTACATCGTTGTTCCGGTTTATCAGTTCATTGGACGTACCGTTTTTGTACTACGTCGGTGTTCCGAAATTATTCGGGCTTTGGTTCATTGGGCGTACCGTTTTTGTACTACGCCGATGTCCTAAATTATTTGAGTTTCTAGTTTCTCGGGCGTACTGTTATTATACTACGTCGTTGCACCAGCTCAATTTTCTGATATTCATAACGTTTTCTCACGTCTTTTATCTACGGAAATGCCTTAGGGATTCCGATTTTTATTCTTGAGCCCGCTGCTATTGTGGAAATTGAAGTTTCACCAGATTTGGTTTATGAGCAACATTCCATTCGCATCATTGCTTCGGAGGTTGAGCGCCTTCGGAATAAAGATATTCTTCTTGTGAGAGTTCAATGGTTCTCAAATCTTAGGGATTACTCTTGGGTATCTAGAGAGTTCATCGAGCGATCCCGTTCGTGCTAACTCTTTCGTGCTCTTTATGGTGAACTTCTTATTTCAATTTTCTTTTGTGTTGATATGCTTTTATGGTTGTTACTCTTTATTTTCTTCTTAAGTATTGCGAGTACGCAATTTCTTTAAGGAGGGGAATCTGTAACAACCCGCATATTTATCGACTGAATATTTAAATATTTCATCGTTCGTCGGATTTTAGTCCGAAAAGCTACTTTTTGCAAACAGTCGAATTGGGACTCGAGACCACCCCCATTGAGTTCAAAATGACGTTTGCGACCTTTTTGAGTATAAACTTCGATATGTTTGGAGATAGTAGAATTTGCTACTTTTCACTTAGGGCTTTGGGTTTAGGTTGGGTTCAGCCCAATGTTCTAACTTAATACCCCAAACTGAAACCCCCTCTTCATTTCAGTTCTAATTCCTAACCCTTCAAGCTTTAGCAACAATGGTGGAGGAGAGTGGAAATTAAAACTCCAAGCCCTAGTTCCATAGCAAAATCCAACTTCTAGCTCCAAATTCAAAGAGAAGTTTTGGTAAGTATCATCTTCTTCTTCTTCAACTCATTCTCACTTTGATTTCAAAAAATTCCTAAACCTAGTTTAGGAAATGTTTCTCTTTTAAGCTTAGATTCAAGCTTCTTGTGTTGAGATTGAAGTGTGGTTGATCTTCCTTCGTCTTCAAGCTTCTCATTCATTGTTTTCGGGTTCAAAGGTGAGATTTTTATCTCACATCTATGTCTATATCTATCTTTGTTGTTAGGTATGAATTCCTAACACTTATTTATGTTCATTTGCTTTTGGTTTGGATTGATTTGGTGAATATTTCAATTTGTGGTGTTTTGTAGTCAAATCTTTAAAAATCCAATCTTTGATGTTTGAACATGTTTTTGGTGATGCATTGAGGAGCCGTTAAGGCTGGGTTGTCGCTAGGCAAAAATCCTTAGTCGTCGTTGCTCGTCCGATCTCTCCCGATACGTTTTGGCCACTTTGGCCTAAGCAAATTGTTGCCCAGACCAGGTGACCAGACGTCTGGTGACCAAGTCCAGACGTCTGGTTTGGACCTGGAGAGGAAAAATACAGCCACGCAGAATATATAAAAAAGACAGAGACTAATTCCAGACGTCTAAAATTTAGGATCAGACGTCTGGATAGGTCTCAGACGTCTGTCTTGAAGTTTCAGACGTCTGGGTGTTTTCTGGATTATTACCAGAGAACAAATCCAGACTTCTGGATTCTAAACCAGATGTCTGATTTGTTTTCAGACGCCTGGATTGGACCTCCAGACGTCTGGAACTGTTTAATTTGCCTATTTTGGCTATTTTTAAGTATATTTCCAACTTTAATCGATTCATGTTGATTCCCTTTTTGTTGCTATCATTTATTATGGACTTTGATGACATTTTCGTTGTTATTTTTGGGAATATCCATTTTGATGGATTCGGTATCGATTTCTTTGGATTTTATTCACGTCTTCGAATGTGAATTTTTATGATTTATTGTTTCTACAATCAATTCTATGATTTGTCACTTTAAAATATAAAGATTTTCTATACTAGTAGTAAAAATCAAAACTCTTTCCTCAAAACGATTTCAATTCTACTTTCAATACCAAACTCGTTTATAAAACCGTTTTCCATTCTACTAGTATATACAAACCTTTACCTCACTCGTATGAGAAATCTAATTAAACGGCTTAGTAAAACAAGTGGTATGAAACGCTTGCGTTTACTTCGCCGGTTAATTCTTGGACTTGTTCGATTGAAACTCTTGTGACAATTTTCTAGTGGAGATCTACAATTTGTTCGTAAATATTTAAGTTAAGCTAGTGGTTATGGGACATGAAGCTAAGCTCATATATTTACTAGCTTACTATAATTGACACTTCACTGTGATCATGACGATCATTTTTATGTTTTAGACTAGCATTGTGCAATGTCTTTTGACTTGGTTCATCGGATGTCACGCTGTACGACGTCGATGCTCCGAAATATTTAATACATTGGATGTACCGTTTGCACTACATCAATGTCTTTGTTGTTGATACATTAGATGTACCGCTTGCACTACATCAATGTCTTTGCTTTTGATACATTGGATGTACCGTTTGCACTACATCAATGTCTTTGCTTTTGATTCATTGGATGTACCGTTTGCACTACATCAATGATATGCTTTTGATACATTGGATGTACCGTTTGCACTACATCAATGTCTTTGCTCTTGATACATTGGATGTACCGTTTGCACTACATCAATGTCTTTGTTTTTGATACATTGGATGTACCGTTTGCACTACATCAATGTCTTTGCTTTTGATTCATTGGATGTACCGTTTGCACTACATCAATGATATGCTTTTGATACATTGGATGTACCGTTTGCACTACATCAATGTCTTTGTTTTTGATAGACTGGATGTACCGTTTTCACTACATCAATGTCTTTGCTTTTGATACATTGGATGTACCGTTTGCACTACATCAATGTCTTTGCTTTTGATACATTGGATGTAACGTTTGCACTACATCAATGTCTTTGCTTTTGATTCATTGGATGTACCGTTTGCACTACATCAATGTCTTTGCTTTTGATTCATTGGATGTACCGTTTGCACTACATCAATGTCTTGGCCATTCTTTTCTTGTGATTTCTGGATTTCGTGTGTTGAATTCTGGAATTTATGTTTCACCAACTTTTACGATTGGCATTGATATGTATGTCATTTATTGTGGCTTGGTGAATGAAATTAGGAGTATGACATTCCTTTTTATCTTTGAGAAGATCCTTGCGATATTGATTAATCTCTTATTGGTTTTTCAATTATTTATTTATCACAGCTTGGCATTGTGATTATTATACGTTTAGTCATATCTCTTATTCTATGTCATTTCGTCTAATATTTATAGCTAGACTGATTCGTTTATTATTTTCTTATTAAATAATACTCGGGTCAGACTGAGATTTTACAGGTGCTTCTGCTTGCCACCTTATCGGACCATCATCTGATCTTTTGGTTAACTACTTAGCTTGTGGTTTTTGGTTGTGTATAATTTGAGATATAGACTCCTTGATGTATACATATTTTTGTCTTGCACTTGTATCTATTCATTTTTGTGATGTTGTGGATCTTATTTGACCACTACTCTGATGTACACTTTTATGTGTAATATTCATATCTATTTCCGCCTTTGTGATATGAATTATCTATGACTGATTTATGTTATGCTTATTTCTATATTTGTTTCCGAACAAATTTATATAGCCACTGTGTAGTAGCTTTGAGTTTGTATCGGTATGTCGGATTTCATCTTGAAATAAAATGCATGTTTTACTATCTGACATATCGGTGCTCGCATAAAGCAATTATACAGATGGTCGCTCCTCAACAGCCTTATTCTCCGTGCTAGTCGACGGCATTACACCATAGTGTCCTTGGCTATCATGGGTATAGAGGTGGGGCGTCACACTAATCGACCAATATGCATAGTTTAAGCCAGTGAATAATGGTGTTTGTGGTGTAGACTGTCTGCAACAAATGTTGAAATAGTGTTGTCACGACCTAAAATGTTGATGTTTGAATAAGAATAGTTAATTTATTTAGATATTCAAGTTTGATGAAAATTTAATGAATAATAAGAAAATTACTTTTTAATAAAATGATTTGGTTTTTAATTACGTATTTTTATTTCAATTTATAAGATTTTTTTCGTAATTTTTAATTTGAAAAATATTTAAATTTTCATTCAATGTATTTTCTAGAAAACAATGGTATTTTTAAAATTTCATAGAATAACTTAACTAGTGTATTTTACTGTTGTTTTGTGATCGTATCTTATTATTGTGCGTGATTGTATTTTTATTTCTGTCATTCACAGTACGCGAATAGAATTCTATGTAGCGAAGTGCCGGAAATTGTAAAATAAACAAACTTCAACACTTAGATTATTCAATGCTCTTGATTTTTTTTTTCTATCCTCATCTATTTCTTTCCCCGCAAAAAGTAAAAATGACCACCATCAAACAAAAATCAAAATCAAATACTCCACTTAACTGAAAATCACAAAATCAGATCCATTGAGTTTGTATTGACTAAAGCTTCAAATCAATACGAGTGTTGATAGGTGCGGTGTTGTTTGAGGTAATCGACGTGGTGAAAGGAAAACTAGGGTAGCTTTTTCCATCGATTGGGGAGAAGTTAGGGGTTGGCATCAGTTGATTTGAGTTTCTCACATGAAGTGGCATCTTGTTTTGAATTATGGTGAGTCATGGTAGTGTCTGGGAAATCGCGACCTGGTAAGGTCAAAAGGAGGAAGTTTCGATCGCTTTTTAAGAGTTGGAGCGGAGCTTGGTTTGGTGGTGTGGGATCAATTGCTCGCATGAAAAGAAGTTCAATGGTTAAGTCGGGTTTTGATCTTGTGGAGTGTGGTGGAAGCCAGGTAGCGCGTCCGTGCACAAGGGAAGTTACGTGCATGTATGGGCAAGAGAGTGAAATTGGGATTGGGAAAGAAGAACTTTGTGTGGTTAATTAATTTAATAATATGATTAGTTTAATTTAATCCATTATTTAAATTCAAAATCTTACAAAATGAATAATTTCTTCATATGAGGTCCAATCGAGACGAAGTCTTTTGCGTTACGCTCATAAAATTGTTATCTACGTGTTGGAGTTGATTTTATCGAATTTGGATCAAGTCAGATTTGAGGTAAAATCGAAGTCGTTCGATTTTAGATCAAAAGCCTCAACTGGAATTTTGATGAGTTATTCACCTCTGTATGAATATCCTGTGATGCGGAGTAGATATAAATTATTGTTTTCATAATCGAATGATTTATTGGTTTGGCTCGGTTGAATTTCTCCTTTGAAAATTGAATGACATATCAAATGAAATATAGAGAATTTTGTAGAGGAATCTGAATTTCTCGTTATTATTGATTTTAATTTTAGTTATATACCTATTGTACAAATTGTTGAACGCTGAAAGTTTAGTAGTTAGCCATATTGGATATGTCATTAATATATGTTAAAAGTTAAACCTTTTTATTAACAAAGATAATGTAGCATTGGTTAAGTGCTATGGTAGCTATTGGCCCTATTATAGTATTTTGGAAAAACTATTAATTGCAGTTTTGATTTGAAAAAGATTTTTGTTTGAAAAATGGTTTTAAATGTGACTTTTGGATATTCTATAATATTCTATTTAGAAAGAGTTTTTGAACTTCTCTATTTTACTCCAACCTTTTTCGAAATGTTTTAAAAGTATTTCGAAAAGTATTTATCTTACTGAAAATTTAATATAATAACAGATGTTTATTTTTAGGAAAAGGAGAATTTAGTTTTTATAATAAAGTGATTCTTTTTTAAAAGAAGATAGAAATATTTTGGAATAAATATTTGTGAAAACATTTTATATGAAATGTTATATAGAATGATAGATTTATAAGTTGTGTTTTATATAAATTAAAAAACAATTTTTTAAACAGTGATTTATAAAAGGAGTTGATAAATAAATTTGAAGATTTATAAAGGTTGTTTTATAAATAGGAATGGATTTATAAAAGGAGTTCTATAAATAGAAATGAGATTTATAAAAGGAGATTTATATATAGAAATGAGATTTACAAAACGAGTTTTATGAATAAAGAAGAGATTGTTAAAAAGGATTTTGTAAAAGGAATGAGATCAAATTTTTGTAAATAGTCAATTTAAATTATGGTGGTATGAAAAGTATTCTTTTCATATTTAACACCAAATTACTAGGTAGGGAAACACATCCCTATCTTGAGAAAAAAGAATGCATGTCGACGCAAGGTTAGTACGCTAACTTTCCCAACTACATTATTGATTGAGGGATAGTACTGGGTTATAATAGAGAAGTGATGGTAAATATATTTGGTTTAATTTCCATACAATCCGTTTACTTACACTGAAAAGATAAGTGGTTTAGGTTTATAGTAAATAATGTTCTCAAATGATTGTTGTTTCTGACCTAATTTAAAATTTTTAAGAATATACTTATAAATGGTTGTTTTTGACCAAATTTAATATGGTTTAAGGATATACATATACCCTTGAGATAAATATATAAGTGCTTTTCTAAGCAATGAAAGTGAACTGTTTTGTAAGTGTACTCATACAATTGAGATAAGTATGTAAGTATTTTTCCAGTATTGAAAAGAGTAAAGAGGGCTTATGAATACATCTTTTGTAAAAGCGATTTTGATAAGAATAATTGAAAAGTGATTTTAATTAAAGAAAAGATTAGTTAAAGAGGCTTCTGGTTGCTTTGTGATGAGCCATGCTTGGTTAAATTCTGGTTAAATAGTTTGTTCATGTGATAGTTAAATAACTGACTATCAAATCTTGGCTAGTTTTGAATATATCATTATTGGTTTGGAGAGACTGAAATTAGTTATGTTATCTGAAAACCACTTCGAACCGACATAAGCGTTCGAGTTGGAGACATCTTAAAGACAATGGAATCGAAGATGAAGTTCTTTTAAGTACAAGGGCTACTTGCTACTAATCTTGAGAATGTAGTAGAAGTAGTGCCTTTGGTTTGTTCATATCCTAAACAACTTATATGGATAAATACTGGCTATGCATTGTTGCGTGGAGGGTAGAGTTTGCTAAGAAGGTAACCTATAGCCTCAAGCCCACACCGAGGAATGGAAAAATAAGAATAGATGCAGTAGACCTATGTTGGTCATACCGATTAAGGTATGTCGTCACCCTTCTAGATCATTATATATGAAATTATGTATGCTGCGAGCTCGACGAAAAAGCCTGCAAAGCAATCGGGGTAATGACATATTCGATATAGTATCTAGTAAAGGGTAACCGGGTCAGTGTTGGCAGGTGGTCTTGGTGAGGCTCTCAGTACATTTTCTAGAGGTGTACTATGACAGGTGGTACCTCGATGCCTAGCCATTGTATGGAATCCATTCTCCAATAAATGCTTTACAAACTTGGTTGTGCCTAATTATGCTGCAATATGAGATGAAAGCATTTTAGCTATGTTATATATTTATTGTAAACCCTAGACATTATTATGATATCCATGGATATTCTAATAAAAATGGTTTGGTTATCGTAAATTAAAATTCATTCGTGTTTATATGCAGCTCGGTATTATGAGATACATTTATATCGAAAAGGTTTTATAATAATAAAAGTTCATATGATGTGTGTTTTTTATGCTGGTTTGCCAAATTGATCCAGAGTTATTTTCTTATAATGCTCGAGTCAGCCCGAGCATATTTCCAAATGTAATTACGGATGCTTTATTAATTCAAGAGACGAGCTGGATGCTACCAAGATGTATTTATGTATATTTATTTTCCATTACATTTGTTATTTTGTATATATCAGCATTTGTGAGGACAGTTTGTTATAACTGTCCAGGCTGATGAACTACTAGTTTACTCTGATTGATGTATGTATAGTACTGTAACGTTCGCGGATTTTCGTTCTTCGAAAATACGACATCGACACTCACTTTATCGACTGCCGAATATCGAAGGCCAAAAACAGAGAAGTTATGGGTTTTAAAAAGAATTTACGAAAAGAAAAAGAAAGAAGAGATAGAAAATAGAGAGAAAAGAAGATAGACAATTTTTAGAAAACAGAGAATTTTAAAATAGAAAGATAGAATAGAAGAATTTTAAAAATAGAACAGAACAGAAAGGAATAACAGAACAACAACAGAATCACATCAGAATCTCACAATTCGCAGCGGAACAACATATAATAATAAATGAATAATCTTTAAACAAAGAACTATATCAGTTATTACATTTCATTTCATTTCATTACATCATATCATCAGAGTGTACAACAACATACAACATAAACAGTGCAGCGGAAAAAGAAATACTATATAAACTAGTAATACGCCATGCCATCCAGCTTGCCTCCAGCAACTCCAGAATATCCAGAATATCCTGATAATCCTAACTCTTAACTGCCCGTGTGGAAATTGGTGGGCACCCAGAGTTTAGGAAGGAAAACAATAAACTCCAAGTCAGTCATGTGACTGGTGTGAGAACTCAAAACAGTTTATTTATCTTTAAAATCAAAATAGAGGAATATTTTTAATCAATTCGCAATGCTTTTAAAAATGGGACTACCATAAGGCCTCCCGCACACACACACAATGCAAACGCAGAATCGGAGGAGATTTCTCCTTATGATAGTCAAAGATGCTTGATACGCATTTAAAAGAACATTTCGTATTATTATTAGTGCATAGTGTAGGAAAAATTCATTTCGAAAGTAGAATATAAATCTTAGCCAACATAGACATTTCGAACTATGCCTACTATAGCTACCATCCAAACAGTGGTGACCACCATAAGTGAATAGCAGGTTCTACAACTAATACCGTACAAGTTTCGTATTGGGAATTGGATTTCCAACAAATGGTCAGGCCAAGGAACTTCCCATTGCCACTGAGAATGCCTCTGGAAAGACACCCCCGAGAACCAAACCGGAACTCTGCCAACACAAGGCCGGGTTACCCCTTAACTGGGTAACTACTGACACGAGCACGCCATTCCCCGGTCCTTTAGGACCTTTTCAACCGAGCGCTCGATATCCAACATCACACAATCATAAAGTGTTTTCAACATGAGTAAGTATCTGGGCTCCATACCATGATACCACCCCTTTCCAGAAGGAAATGCACATACCCTAAGGGGAGCTACAGCAACCCCTAATAACCTTGCCGCATCTTTCCTGTTTTGACCATTTCCGGGATGTGAGGCTCGACGAAGTCACGTCCACAAAAACATACTTTATACAAAAGCCATGCTTTGGGTCAACAAATGATCAACACAATGATCACTAAGATAGACGATCAAATAAATGATCCTATCACAAATAATCAACACAATGATCATTTCAGCATCACTCAGCATGTCACATTACCAAAATGGGATATATCGCTGATAACTTCAACTATATAACCTTTGAGCTCGTACGTCTCAAAGAAGGGTGTTAAGCAAAGAATAAATTCTCCGCCACCAACAGAAATATATTTGAAAGAAATCGGCTTTATATCTCAAATTGTAATGTCAGACACACAATCCATACAAGTCTGTTCCGGGCTCGAACAAAACCGAAGGCACTTCTTACGAAGCCCTTGCAATACGGGTATTCACAATCCCGATCGAATTTCCCATCACTTAAGAGATCTCTATACCAGGAGCTACCCAGTGCAGAGACAATCGATAGGTCATCCTATCGCTTTCACAAATACTCGGTCTTCAACACCGATCTTCAAATGCAATTCATAACGACGTATTACATATTCGGAATGGGTTATACGACCCCATGGTCCTTTCCCGGTTAACCCGAATAGTGAGCGCTTATTCAAAAATAAGTGTGCATTCAAATTCAATCAATTCACATCAAAAACCCATTCAAAGGGAAATACTGATAGTCGGTTATTTAACTATCAATGGATATGCATACATCACCAGATTCCAAATAATTTTCCAAATTATTTACATTTCCAAAATATCTTTACAAGATATAAAATTCCAACACTTCAAAAATAAATCAATATTTATTTTCAAACAAATTCCACTTTTCATTTATAAATTCCATAATGGATTTATATTTCAAAATATTCGTGCATATACGATTTCAATAATTCATTTCAATTTATCTTCAAAAAGATAAATTCTAAATATTCACTTTATGTTGGAAAACGTTTCCATACTTATTTATTCATAAGTAATTCACAAATCTCTTTTATTTTCAACACTTAGAAAATATTCAATATACTTAAATCGAATTAAGTATATAATTCATTCTTTAAGGAAATCATTCCCTTAAACATATTTATTTGGGCCAAAACGAATGTTGCGTAAAACATCGTTACGACAACCCAAAATCACTAGTATAGGGATTCGAAATTAAAATAGATATATAAATCCCAATACTATTCAAAACATTTCCTTTCGGAAATAATTTACTATAACAACAGTGTTATAGTCCACCATTTCCTTTTATTTCTCGAAACATCTATTTCAACAATAAATGTTGAAATCTATGGTTTCGAATCACAACACCTTTTAAAACATTGTTAGATCGTTTTAATTCTATTTAAAACATTCACATTCTAAACAATTTCTTTAACGTGTTATTCACTGTTCAAAAACGTGAATAAACTACGTTAATAAACTTCATCATTTCTATTTACTTTAACTTAAAGGATTATTCACTGTCTAAAACGTGAATATAACTCCATTTATAAGTTATAACAATTAACTTATCAAAATAAATCATTTGTGAATTTATAAAACAACGTTTAAAAATTCCATTTCCATTTATTTCATAACAACTTCCTTTATAAATCTTCTTTATTTACCTATTTGATTTATAATCTTAATTATAAACCAAAAGTCCAAATTATAAGTCAAACACTTATAATTTATTTATTTGGAAAAAATCGTTCCTTTGAACTTTACAAACTTTATAAACCTATTGTTTATAAAATTCCATTTATAACTTCACCGTTATATAATTCTATAAATTTCATTCATAAATGAAATTCATTTACAAATCATTCAAACACTTATAAAAACTCGTTTTATAATGTCAATATTTCAATTTATAAATATCCATTTATAAATCTCATAATATAAATCAATTTATATTATTCTTTAAAAACATCTTTAAATTCTTTTATAATTTCATCATTTCGATTTATAAAATAATCAAATTTTATAAATCCTATTTTTAAACTTTTTATAACAAGTTCAGAATTCCATTTAAACTCTTTTATAAAGTCATTAATTCCTTATTTTCAAAAATCAGCTTTTAACTATATTTCACAAAAATCATAATTTTATAACTTCTAAAATTATATAACGTTTATTTATTTAAATGGATCAATTCCAAAAATATTTTATATTTCAAAAATCACTTTGAAAATCATTTTAAAATCCCAAAATCTGGGTCCAATGATGCTACACACCAAATAGTCAATCACGACTAACAACGATATCCTATATCGATATGATAATCAATCAAATATCAAAATATCTGAAATAAAATAAATACTGTTGAGGAATCCAGTTGGATCCCTCCAACCTGTTTCCTGCATCCAAAAACATTAGCACAATACCAATTTCGCTCCAGTACGAAATTATCGCGGTATATGTTCTTATTAAATATTATCCGCTTAATAACGGCGTAATAGGGTCTCATCCGCTAAACAAAAAAATGCGGGAAATCAACAACTGCAATATATACATATGCCAATATATATATATTGATATTATATATAATACCAATTTCACTGTTTATGAAATATTCGCGGTATATGTTTTTATTAAATAACATCCGCTTACTAACGGCGCATAATGTCTATTTTAACAATCAATAATTTACAGTCATCATTCAAACATGCATTCAAATATTTTAAATCTAACTATTTAAAATAAAATCGAAATCTATTCGATTGAGTGAGAAGTTCTCACCTTGGTTTTAATTTCCGTTTTAGCTTTTATTTCGAATAAAATTAAACGCGCGTTTAATTTTACCCGAAATTCTCACTAACTCCAAACGACTCCAAACCAACTCCATCGCGTAGTGCTCGTCCATACGATTCCAACGCAACTGAGTTTGCATTTTTTCGACCTCGTATGAAAAAGTTATGCATTTTATAAGATCGTACACGATTTATATAACATAATTTATAACTAACTTTTATATTTAAAACCCTACATCAATTCCTAGCCACATGATCCTTCATCCTTGCATCCTGGCCGTCCCCCCCTTTCTTCCCCTTTCACGTATTCATCTCCAGGACACAAATCCAAGGCCGAACCCAACATTAGAACTAGGGTTTGCATTTGCACTCCAATCACTCAACTATACATCATCATACCACATGCATTTTGAAGCTCCTCTCCTCCTTCATGTTCGCCCCCAACCATGGCAAGCTCGGCCTGCACATGTGCTTCGAAACGCGTGTGTGAGTCATGACAGTCGGCCCCATTTTGCTCGCTCATCGTTGCTCCATTCCCGATCATATCCGTATGGATTTAAAGCTCATCTCGTGCTCTTCATCTTTGTAGTTAACAACTTCTTCTAATTCTTTGTAGATTGGAAGAGATTGAGAGTTTAAATTGGGCAATTTCTGGCCTTAGAATGATAAAGTGGCGGCTACTAGTTTTTAGGGTTAGGGTTTTGTATATTTTTTTTTATTTATGAAGAGGTAGGGGCTATTTATAAGGAACGAGCGACACTATTCATCCCGGAAATTCCGAACTCCGATTTAGGCGCCGTAACCAGCGTACCTAGGGTTTATCCCGCGTTCCGGACACAATGGAACAGGTTTCGGAAGCTAATTCGGAAGTATGTGCGAGTTATGGCTGAAAACGTTCAATTTAAATTAAACCGATTTAAGTCGATTTCTAGGCGTTTTAATTTGTACCGGACAAACGGTAAATCCAATTGACTTGAAATTTGAAACCTTACAATAATATCACATTACGGATCCGATGAAACTGGTTTCGTTCGATTCTGAGACTGTTCAAAAATTGGCTATTTTACAGTCGATTATTTAATATTAAAATATTCGATTTTCACAAATTAACTTTTAATTCGATTTTAAAAGTTCTAAAATATCATTCTAACTTCCATATGATTAAATAAAATTTTACAAATCATTTTCTATCATATTTAACCCAATTTTCAATTATTTTCCATAATTTAACATATTAAATTATCGATTAAATTATCCAATTAAATCCAATAATTCAAAATAAAATTTATTTAACTTATAAATTCACTTATTAACTTTTAAAATTAATTAAATATTCAAATTTAAATTAATAAAAATTCTGGGTCGTTACAATCTTCCCCCCTTAAAAGAATTTCGTCCTCGAAATTACAAGTAAGAAAGTTACAGAATCTATTAATTTTCCAAAATTCATAATTAAACTTCTTTCAATAACTTTACCAAGTTTTCAAATCATACTTAGTTATCTTTTCAAAAGCAACTACTATTGTTTAACTTTCAATTCCAAAACAAAGTTAAAGTTTTCCAAAATTTTCCCATTTTTCTCAAAAAATTTCTAACGCCTTAAATTTTCGGAAAAATTCGCCATGTCTCCTTTGCGCGGCTCGATCCGAAAAAAAAATGACAGTATATATATCACAAATATACATCTCATCAAGTAATGAGGCATCCCGAAGGGAAAAAAGTGTAAAAGTACTATATTTAATCCGAGATATGTACCTTATATTTTATTAGCGAGCATATACGGCTAATATAGCGCAAAAGCGAACTCCAAATGCGAAGCAAACGCGATCCGCACCTACTAATCACTCAACAAACAACATGAGAATATGCACATATGCAAATAATCTCAATATACAACATATAGTAACATAATAACTATACATGTCACATAGCAAATGCAACCAAACAACAAATGCAAACATCAACCAACTATCATTCAACAAATTCATAACCAATATATTCATTCATATTCTCATTTATATTCAATGAATTGGTTTTCACTCTAAATTACATTTGATTCATTTACATTGGATTTTATCAACATTCATTCTCAATTCAATTAGTTTACATTTGTTAACATTCACTAATTAAATCCCATTCACATTCAATTCTATTCAAACCTATTTACTTTCAATTTGAATTCAATTTCATAGCTTTCAATTTCATTAACACTTAATGAATTACATACAATTAAACAACATCCATATAGCAACCAAAGTATATTAATTATAACCAAATTTCTTTTGCTTATATTCATCTTGGTTTAACACCATCACTTTCAATTGAATTAATTAAATTGATTTTCATTCAATTTTATTTAACTTTCAGTAACATTAGATTTTAAATGAATTTACACTTTCATTTATTATTTCATATCAATTTTTCACATTTAATTGATTAATATTCAATTCATTAATTCAATTCAATTACTAAAGTTGAATTCTATTCACATAACTTAAGTTCATATTCTTTTAATCCACTTGATTCATTTACAACTCATATTCATATAGTTTCACTTCTTATATATATAAGTTTATTCACAATTGTAAATCACTTTAATTATAATTCAATTCTTATAATTCATTTGCTTATAAAATTATTCTTTTATTTAGATTATTCAAACAACCTAACAATCAACTTATATATACACTTTAATAATTCTGAAAAATTATTCCTTTATATATAAAAATATAATCGAGGCAAAATTATTTCATTTACCCAATTTTAAAATCAATATTATGTCGAATTGTTCTGTTCAAGTGTTTAGAAACCCCTTCGGCAAAGTTGTACATACCGTGCTGAGGAAGGTTCATATGCCACTCAATAAACCAATCATCACAATATAAAACAATTTCATATCACTAACAAATACGCGCTCGTATCTATTATTACACTCAAACTCATTCTAGAGTACTGCTGACTCTATCTCTAATGAGTAATACCCAACAGAACCATGGTTGTCGCTTAACCATCAGAGCTCTGATACCAAATGTAACGTTCGCGGATTTTCGTTCTTCGAAAATACGACATCGACACTCACTTTATCGACTGCCGAATATCGAAGGCCAAAAACCGAGAAGTTATGGGTTTTAAAAAGAATTTACGAAAAGAAAAAGAAAGAAGAGATAGAAAATAGAGAGAAAAGAAGATAGACAATTTTTAGAAAACAGAGAATTTTAAAATAGAAAGATAGAATAGAAGAATTTTAAAAATAGAACAGAACAGAAAGGAATAACAGAACAACAACAGAATCACATCAGAATCTCACAATTCGCAGCGGAACAACATATAATAATAAATGAATAATCTTTAAACAAAGAACTATATCAGTTATTACATTTCATTTCATTTCATTACATCATATCATCAGAGTGTACAACAACATACAACATAAACAGTGCAGCGGAAAAAGAAATACTATATAAACTAGTAATACGCCATGCCATCCAGCTTGCCTCCAGCAACTCCAGAATATCCAGAATATCCTGATAATCCTAACTCTTAACTGCCCGTGTGGAAATTGGTGGGCACCCAGAGTTTAGGAAGGAAAACAATAAACTCCAAGTCAGTCATGTGACTGGTGTGAGAACTCAAAACAGTTTATTTATCTTTAAAATCAAAATAGAGGAATATTTTTAATCAATTCGCAATGCTTTTAAAAATGGGACTACCATAAGGCCTCCCGCACACACACACAATGCAAACGCAGAATCGGAGGAGATTTCTCCTTATGATAGTCAAAGATGCTTGATACGCATTTAAAAGAACATTTCGTATTATTATTAGTGCATAGTGTAGGAAAAATTCATTTCGAAAGTAGAATATAAATCTTAGCCAACATAGACATTTCGAACTATGCCTACTATAGCTACCATCCAAACAGTGGTGACCACCATAAGTGAATAGCAGGTTCTACAACTAATACCGTACAAGTTTCGTATTGGGAATTGGATTTCCAACAAATGGTCAGGCCAAGGAACTTCCCATTGCCACTGAGAATGCCTCTGGAAAGACACCCCCGAGAACCAAACCGGAACTCTGCCAACACAAGGCCGGGTTACCCCTTAACTGGGTAACTACTGACACGAGCACGCCATTCCCCGGTCCTTTAGGACCTTTTCAACCGAGCGCTCGATATCCAACATCACACAATCATAAAGTGTTTTCAACATGAGTAAGTATCTGGGCTCCATACCATGATACCACCCCTTTCCAGAAGGAAATGCACATACCCTAAGGGGAGCTACAGCAACCCCTAATAACCTTGCCGCATCTTTCCTGTTTTGACCATTTCCGGGATGTGAGGCTCGACGAAGTCACGTCCACAAAAACATACTTTATACAAAAGCCATGCTTTGGGTCAACAAATGATCAACACAATGATCACTAAGATAGACGATCAAATAAATGATCCTATCACAAATAATCAACACAATGATCATTT
This sequence comes from Allium cepa, assembly GCA_030765085.1. Classification (NCBI taxonomy): domain Eukaryota; kingdom Viridiplantae; phylum Streptophyta; class Magnoliopsida; order Asparagales; family Amaryllidaceae; genus Allium; species Allium cepa. Next base: position 946,339,277 of record CM060934.1, on the reverse strand, counting down.
CAGCATCACTCAGCATGTCACATTACCAAAATGGGATATATCGCTGATAACTTCAACTATATAACCTTTGAGCTCGTACGTCTCAAAGAAGGGTGTTAAGCAAAGAATAAATTCTCCGCCACCAACAGAAATATATTTGAAAGAAATCGGCTTTATATCTCAAATTGTAATGTCAGACACACAATCCATACAAGTCTGTTCCGGGCTCGAACAAAACCGAAGGCACTTCTTACGAAGCCCTTGCAATACGGGTATTCACAATCCCGATCGAATTTCCCATCACTTAAGAGATCTCTATACCAGGAGCTACCCAGTGCAGAGACAATCGATAGGTCATCCTATCGCTTTCACAAATACTCGGTCTTCAACACCGATCTTCAAATGCAATTCATAATGACGTATTACATATTCGGAATGGGTTATACGACCCCATGGTCCTTTCCCGGTTAACCCGAATAGTGAGCGCTTATTCAAAAATAAGTGTGCATTCAAATTCAATCAATTCACATCAAAAACCCATTCAAAGGGAAATACTGATAGTCGGTTATTTAACTATCAATGGATATGCATACATCACCAGATTCCAAATAATTTTCCAAATTATTTACATTTCCAAAGTATCTTTACAAGATATAAAATTCCAACACTTCAAAAATAAATCAATATTTATTTTCAAACAAATTCCACTTTTCATTTATAAATTCCATAATGGATTTATATTTCAAAATATTCGTGCATATACGATTTCAATAATTCATTTCAATTTATCTTCAAAAAGATAAATTCTAAATATTCACTTTATGTTGGAAAACGTTTCCATACTTATTTATTCATAAGTAATTCACAAATCTCTTTTATTTTCAACACTTAGAAAATATTCAATATACTTAAATCGAATTAAGTATATAATTCATTCTTTAAGGAAATCATTCCCTTAAACATATTTATTTGGGCCAAAACGAATGTTGCGTAAAACATCGTTACGACAACCCAAAATCACTAGTATAGGGATTCGAAATTAAAATAGATATATAAATCCCAATACTATTCAAAACATTTCCTTTCGGAAATAATTTACTATAACAACAGTGTTATAGTCCACCATTTCCTTTTATTTCTCGAAACATCTATTTCAACAATAAATGTTGAAATCTATGGTTTCGAATCACAACACCTTTTAAAACATTGTTAGATCGTTTTAATTCTATTTAAAACATTCACATTCTAAACAATTTCTTTAACGTGTTATTCACTGTTCAAAAACGTGAATAAACTACGTTAATAAACTTCATCATTTCTATTTACTTTAACTTAAAGGATTATTCACTGTCTAAAACGTGAATATAACTCCATTTATAAGTTATAACAATTAACTTATCAAAATAAATCATTTGTGAATTTATAAAACAACGTTTAAAAATTCCATTTCCATTTATTTCATAACAACTTCCTTTATAAATCTTCTTTATTTACCTATTTGATTTATAATCTTAATTATAAACCAAAAGTCCAAATTATAAGTCAAACACTTATAATTTATTTATTTGGAAAAAATCGTTCCTTTGAACTTTACAAACTTTATAAACCTATTGTTTATAAAATTCCATTTATAACTTCACCGTTATATAATTCTATAAATTTCATTCATAAATGAAATTCATTTACAAATCATTCAAACACTTATAAAAACTCGTTTTATAATGTCAATATTTCAATTTATAAATATCCATTTATAAATCTCATAATATAAATCAATTTATATTATTCTTTAAAAACATCTTTAAATTCTTTTATAATTTCATCATTTCGATTTATAAAATAATCAAATTTTATAAATCCTATTTTTAAACTTTTTATAACAAGTTCAGAATTCCATTTAAACTCTTTTATAAAGTCATTAATTCCTTATTTTCAAAAATCAGCTTTTAACTATATTTCACAAAAATCATAATTTTATAACTTCTAAAATTATATAACGTTTATTTATTTAAATGGATCAATTCCAAAAATATTTTATATTTCAAAAATCACTTTGAAAATCATTTTAAAATCCCAAAATCTGGGTCCAATGATGCTACACACCAAATAGTCAATCACGACTAACAACGATATCCTATATCGATATGATAATCAATCAAATATCAAAATATCTGAAATAAAATAAATACTGTTGAGGAATCCAGTTGGATCCCTCCAACCTGTTTCCTGCATCCAAAAACATTAGCACAATACCAATTTCGCTCCAGTACGAAATTATCGCGGTATATGTTCTTATTAAATATTATCCGCTTAATAACGGCGTAATAGGGTCTCATCCGCTAAACAAAAAAATGCGGGAAATCAACAACTGCAATATATACATATGCCAATATATATATATTGATATTATATATAATACCAATTTCACTGTTTATGAAATATTCGCGGTATATGTTTTTATTAAATAACATCCGCTTACTAACGGCGCATAATGTCTATTTTAACAATCAATAATTTACAGTCATCATTCAAACATGCATTCAAATATTTTAAATCTAACTATTTAAAATAAAATCGAAATCTATTCGATTGAGTGAGAAGTTCTCACCTTGGTTTTAATTTCCGTTTTAGCTTTTATTTCGAATAAAATTAAACGCGCGTTTAATTTTACCCGAAATTCTCACTAACTCCAAACGACTCCAAACCAACTCCATCGCGTAGTGCTCGTCCATACGATTCCAACGCAACTGAGTTTGCATTTTTTCGACCTCGTATGAAAAAGTTATGCATTTTATAAGATCGTACACGATTTATATAACATAATTTATAACTAACTTTTATATTTAAAACCCTACATCAATTCCTAGCCACATGATCCTTCATCCTTGCATCCTGGCCGTCCCCCCCTTTCTTCCCCTTTCACGTATTCATCTCCAGGACACAAATCCAAGGCCGAACCCAACATTAGAACTAGGGTTTGCATTTGCACTCCAATCACTCAACTATACATCATCATACCACATGCATTTTGAAGCTCCTCTCCTCCTTCATGTTCGCCCCCAACCATGGCAAGCTCGGCCTGCACATGTGCTTCGAAACGCGTGTGTGAGTCATGACAGTCGGCCCCATTTTGCTCGCTCATCGTTGCTCCATTCCCGATCATATCCGTATGGATTTAAAGCTCATCTCGTGCTCTTCATCTTTGTAGTTAACAACTTCTTCTAATTCTTTGTAGATTGGAAGAGATTGAGAGTTTAAATTGGGCAATTTCTGGCCTTAGAATGATAAAGTGGCGGCTACTAGTTTTTAGGGTTAGGGTTTTGTATATTTTTTTTTATTTATGAAGAGGTAGGGGCTATTTATAAGGAACGAGCGACACTATTCATCCCGGAAATTCCGAACTCCGATTTAGGCGCCGTAACCAGCGTACCTAGGGTTTATCCCGCGTTCCGGACACAATGGAACAGGTTTCGGAAGCTAATTCGGAAGTATGTGCGAGTTATGGCTGAAAACGTTCAATTTAAATTAAACCGATTTAAGTCGATTTCTAGGCGTTTTAATTTGTACCGGACAAACGGTAAATCCAATTGACTTGAAATTTGAAACCTTACAATAATATCACATTACGGATCCGATGAAACTGGTTTCGTTCGATTCTGAGACTGTTCAAAAATTGGCTATTTTACAGTCGATTATTTAATATTAAAATATTCGATTTTCACAAATTAACTTTTAATTCGATTTTAAAAGTTCTAAAATATCATTCTAACTTCCATATGATTAAATAAAATTTTACAAATCATTTTCTATCATATTTAACCCAATTTTCAATTATTTTCCATAATTTAACATATTAAATTATCGATTAAATTATCCAATTAAATCCAATAATTCAAAATAAAATTTATTTAACTTATAAATTCACTTATTAACTTTTAAAATTAATTAAATATTCAAATTTAAATTAATAAAAATTCTGGGTCGTTACAAGTACGGTTTTCTTTTCTAAACATCTATTGTATATTATATATTACTCATCACACTACAAGAAATTTGATTTTTAGTGGCGCTCAAAAAATGCTACAAAAAGTTTTGGTGGCGTTTTGATAAACGCCGCTAGAAAACATGCGACTAAAAGTTCATGATTTTTTATTGCATTTATTTTAACGCCACTATAAATGAATTTTTGGCAGCGTTTTTTAGATGTTACTAAAGATATTTTTTACAGCGTTTAAGAAATGCCACCGAGAAGATACCATTTACTATCTTATTTTTTGTTGCACTTATTATTATTTTTTGCAGCGTTTTTCAAAAGCCACAGAAATTACCTGAGTTACTATAATTGCTGATTCTGTAGCGCTTTTTAAACGCTACAAAAAATATTTTTGGTGGCGTATTTTCTCCACCACCGTATGTTTCGATTTTATTGCCTGCTGTTCCACGACTACATCTGATTTCGCCTCCAATTCAAGTACTTCAAAACTTATACAATAACGTAATATATAAACACATACACATTCAAATATAACACATTCAATGAACCACCATAACGCAAACAAAAGCAATTACATAATCACCGCTATATCATAACATCAGTGTCAAGAAAAAAGGTTAACCATACGTACGTTTACACAACCAAACTACCATAAATAGTTTCATAATAGTACATGCAGCTAAAGTAGTGCTGCTACCATACATACTAGTTTCATAACAGTTTTAATCAACCTAACTACATACATGTGCTGCTACTATACCAAAAACCACTGCTGTTGCTTGAATTCTTCACAAACGTTTATCTACCTGTAAACAATAATAATCATGTTACTAAATATTTGTGAGGTGAAGGTATCAAAGATAAAAAATGGACAAATATAGAAGTCCTTAGACTATAATACTTCAAACAAATATGCCTCTGCGTATTAACCACTGATGTGAGCACATTGTAATCGTCCAACAACTTTTACATCATATTTGTGAAGTCAGTGCACTAGACTTGCCATACGACAACCATCCTCTTCAACCATGCACTCCATTCAAAACAGCAAGTTCACCTGATAACATCCCCATTTCCTTCCTTCATTCCCTCTGCCTGTACACTACTTGTTCACACCAACTTCTAACACAACACAGTCAACTTCTCCACCAAAACTTCCTCACAATCATATTTGATACAAACTTCCGACCATACCCACAACTCGTCCCACAACACAACCAAAAAAATTCGAACCTGCCAAACAAATCGTCCATCTTCCCTGTTCTTCATCACTGGTACAATCGAACCACCGTGCTTCTGAAACCTAACCGCAACTCCTCTGATCACTCAACAGACCTAGTGCAACCTAACCTTTCATGCATTGCATATCTCTATAGTTCAGTAAAAATGCACTTCGACCACACTTCAATCATCTCCACACTTCGACCACTCAGTAATCTCCCCTTCAATCTTCCAGTCACTCCTCTTTAACACTTGCTTCATATACCACCCTACATCCAAACAACACACTGCCAACATATCAATACCAAACCCTTTAATACAAACTCTAACTCCACAACATATCCAAATCCGACAATAGCCAAACTGTCCACCATCTCAACTTCACCAAAACTCCACCACAAAACTGCTAACATCCCGGACAGTTCCCCGACTTCTGGATCATCACTGCCAACACGTCCTCCTCCCTATAACCTCACCCAAACCTGATAACAACCAACATCACAACTTCCTCAAACTGCCACTCCAACACCAAGTCAAAATCATTCATTCCTCAATCACAAACAATACAACCCTCCCTATCCCTTAAACAACCTACCACCAATATCACCCTTACTTCTAAAAACTTCACCTTCACTTGAACCGTTCCACCTTCAAACTGCTTCAGTTCAAACAACCTCGGTCATTATAGTTCTGTCTACTACAAGCATCACTTCCCTACTTCAACACAGTTTCCATCAACTGCCTTGCAACAACTCCTCCCCATTCATACTATAGAAAAAAAATCCACAATATGCCAAGTTAAAATTAAAGACAAGTTGACAGTCCTGCCACTGTTTGACCTAAACCGTACCCCCCTTTCACTGAATTTTAGCCTAACTCCATTAACAACCTCAGCCAAACTGACAACACTCAATCACCAATTCAATCACTTTCTAGCTCTACACCAATATTTATTGAGTAATATAACTAATTTTTATAGTCGATTATCTATGAATACTGTCAGGGTATTAGAATCAAAGTTTGAAAACATTTATGATGAACAAGTTATATACCTTTCAGTTTGTTTTCAGAATGACTTTTTCCGTTGGCCAAGCTATGGGAACGCCAAGTGCATCTTCCATGCACGTCAACGCTGATGTTAGTCTCCATAGCTCTGCATTTGCATCTCTCACAATATCAACCCAAACTTTACAGCATTAAGTCCCAATGGACGACAATGGACCAGCGTTATCGATCAGTTGATGCAACAGTTCCTTCAGCTACTACGTTTGTTCCACCCAAATCGATCAACTGGCATTTGCTATCTTCTGTCCACTTTGCAATTGGCTGGAAAAAAAGAGATTATTATGCAGCATATATACATACACGTAATAAATAAACTTTCATACACAGGTAATTTCTTCAATTTTGAAAATTAATACTTACATGCTCTGATTTCTTCATGACCACGGGTGTAGATTTCATGGGAGAAGTCGCATAATTTACACTGTCATTTACATTTTCTTTATCAACTTCAACTTTTGATTTTGGCCATGCTACTTTCCTACCAACTGCATGTCCAATGCACGACATATCACATGTGGGTCGCCACAAATAAGCATCGTTATTTATTACTCTGTCGACCGAAATCATAATGGCAGACGGACCGAGCGGAATACCATTAACAACATATTGTGGCTCTCTGGAGTAGACTCTTCCTTCGGCAACTACCCCTTCACCCTCATTCCAACCATAAATCTTGCATTTGTCGTCTTGGACAGTGCCGTTACTCTAAAAATGGGAAGTGTAATTTTAACAAAACAAATAAATATAAAGATTGTTTATTTTAACAAACAAATAAATTTCTACTTAGCAAATTAATTAGCAAATCATTCACAGGTTATAAAATGAGAAGTGTAATTTTAACAAACAAATACAAAGATGGTTTATTTTAACAAACAAATAAATTTCTACCCAGCAAATTACTTAGCAATTCATTCGCAGGTTATAAAATGAGAAGTGTAATTCCAATCATAATATTGTGGACAGTGCTGTTAATATAAAAAATTTTACTCGCAGTGCCATCTTAATGCAAGTTTAATTTACCTTCACTTAAATCAACTTTAGTATGTTTCAATGAGAAGTGTAATTCAACAGTTTAGTATGAGAAGTGTAAAATTTACCGTACTGACGTCGTTCAAATTTACTCGCAGCGCCATCTTAATGCAAGTTGATGGCCAAGCTACCACCTTATTCACAACGTCTGCTAATACTGTCATTTTAGGTGTAGGCCTCCATAAATAAGTATTTGGTTCGTCCACGATATCTACAATAACGCTCACAGCATTTGGTCCAAGATGAATGCCATTGACAACCGCAGTTGGGTCCTGGGCAACACCCTCCCATTGGCGACAACTTCACAGTTTCCATCCAAATTCAACATCGAACATACATCGTCATTGCTCTGCAATTATTCAACCAAAAATTATAGCAATCACTGGATCAAAATTTAAAATCTAAATGTTATTTCTTGAGTAATATAATTATTATTTTTACCAATTCAGATGTGCTCCTTTTCAAACTTTCTACAACCTGCAGAAAACTCTAATATCAGGATATTTTAATCTTAAAAGCGCTCAATTAAATGTAATGTAGGCGTTTTAATTGACTATCAAAAACTACTAAATGGCCTTTGATCAGTTAATGTATTTTACAGCTATAAATGATGGGATGAAATTAATATGGCCACCGAAACCAGCAAGTGAAAAAAATAAAATTGAGTTGCTAAAATTAAAATGACCATACTTAAAATGGCAGAGAACGTATAATAAGTTTGTGAGAGAGAATAAATTTTTTCTTTTTAGTATTTTAAATTATATGGCGCTTTGAGTTTTTTATTTTACATATATAAATTACTTTTAATAGTTTACCTTCTGGTTCATCAGAACCTGCAGCATACTCTTCATTTCTGCTATTTCCTCTCGACACTGCGATACTTGTTTATCTTTGGACTGGGCCACAACTATCTTGGTTAAAGTGCAACCCCTTCCCAATGCCCATAACCGTCCCGGTTTATCTTGTCCGAGTACATGTACAAGAGCATCTCCATCGACATTCTGTGACGAACCGGAATGTGATAGGCTACCAAATTTTTTAATCTCCTCCTACATAAGTAAATACAAATACATAATGTACAATGGTAAAATTATCGTACTTTTGGACAATTTTTTATATACAGATAAAATAAAAAAACTTACAATAACATTTCCAGCTTCCGCGGTCACCGGTTCACCATTTTTTTTATGTGAGATTTAATCCAAACATCAGCTCTAATTGTGGACGATGGACTTGGACTTTCTTTTTCTAAATTTAGGATAACATTAAATAAAAAACCGGACAAGTATAAAATAATATTAAATAAAGCTATACTTAATTAACTAACCATGTCTTCCGTCAATCTAGTCATTCCCTTACGACCAGTTGTGTGTGGAAGTTGTTTATCCCTAAGGGCCGAATATTTCCCACTTCGTTTCTGTAATATAGAAAGATATATTGTTATAGGATGATGGAAGCTTCGTTGTTTGAGAAAGTGAAGAGCGACAGAGAGAATTTGATATATTGTTATAGGATAATGGCAGGTTGGTGGAGGAAGTGAAGAGTGACAGAGAGAAGTTGTTTGAGAAGTGTTTGATAAAGGCAATGTAAAGAAGAAACATGGATATTTTGTTTTGTAAATAGAGAACAAAAACTTGAAAATAGTTGCTTGTAGTAGAGGAAAATTCAATGTATCTTAAACTAAAAGACAAATGAAATAAAACAGTGAACATAATATCAAGTGAAAACAGTGAGCACAAGAAACAGATATGTAAAAATGAAAACTAAAATCTAAGATGCAATGCAATGTTTTTTGTTTTATTTTTGTTTTTGGGTATATGCAATGCAAGCTTGTTGAAGTATGAAATGCAATAGCAATGTAAAACAGAAAACGAAACGCAAAAGCCAGGAAATGAAATATAATAGCAAACTAGTTGAAAATTTCAATGCAAGATGAAAACAAATCAAACATTTTTTGTAATGCAAGATAACACAATACAAAACCAAACACACAGCACTAAATTGAACTAAATTCAAGTGAACAAGAAATGTGTACATAATGAACAAAGTTAAAATGGAAAGTGTTGAGTTGACATGCACACAAGAACAAAGAACAAAAATGCACAGTGAACATAAATGCAAAACAAATGAAACGCAAAATGTTTTCTTTTTTTTGAGACTAAAACAAAACCATGTGTTATTAGATAATAAAATTGTTCTTTTGAAAATGATAATCAACTCTGCTGTGCAAATAACCATATGTGATATTGGATCCTAATCATTAACTTTTAAAGTGTTCTAGCAAATAAAATAGTGAATAGTGTTAGCTTAAACTCCGGACTTGTTTTCACCTTCACAAACCTTCTCCATTCGTTCATGCTTTTGATGTTGGTAGGTTTCAGTTTTAGTACTTCCTCTTCGTTCTCTGCTTTATTTAATTTTCGGACCAATTTACTTTTTGACGATCTCCAAATTACTCCCATTTGTTGAAATACAACTTTTCTTTACCAATCCTCTTCCAGTTTAAATCTAATCTGCAACAATACATGAAAACATGATATTAAAATCAAACAACAGCCATATGTATGCATCAAACAATTTTTTTTAGCCATAACTATAATACGTGATGTAACAATGTAGCAATGTAGCAACTTGCAAACAAATGTATAAACAACAAAAACAATTTTTAACTCATACCTGAATCGATTGCCACGAAACAACTTTTAACTCATCACTTAGATTCCTCCAATCATCAAGTGTGTATGGAACCAGCTCCCACACAAGCGGCCAAGAAAAGAGGATAAATGTACTGACCCTTTCCCTATTGGTATACCTATATCATTGAACTCAAATTCAATTCGATCCTGACTGCTTAACGGGAGTCTTTTTGCTTTTGTTGGACCTCTACCGCCTCTTTTTCGAGATGTACTTCTGGATTCAGCTTCACTTGCTCTCCCAATTTCTCCCTCAGCATCATCAGTTTGTTCAGGAAGGATTTCATTTTCTGAGCGAAGTCCTTCTTCATTTGGGTCGGAGGGAGTAGCAGGTGGCTCTTGTTCTTTATCTTCATTGCAAGCAATGGTTTGCTTCCTAGCGTTGACTGTTGGTTCTTCACTGTCGGTGCAAGCACCAGCTGGAATCTTAACCTTTTTCTTTGGATTATACTTCCGCTTTGACTTATACTTCTGAGATTCCTCATCAGCCTTTCTCTGGTTGCGAGTACGTACAAAGCTTGAATGCATCTTTTTTCTACAAATGAAACAAAATACAGTAACTTATTTTGAGAATACTTCATATAAAGGACAGTTAACCGTATCTATTATGTAACCTTGAATACAATAGTTATTAATACATGTATATGAACTCTGTAATGTAAACTCTGTAAATAATCACATTACTACTTAATAATGGAATAATCAAAATATATAATTTCTGTAAATGTATATTAACATGTTTTCTATGCTTGCATTAACAAATGAAGGCACCTAACATCTTGTAAATGCCCGCAAATCCGTACCCCTTTGAACTAACAAAATTCCACTACAGTTCTGTCCAAAGTGGCACAAAAGTACGAGTCTTTGGGTTTAAGAAGAAAGAGGTAGAAAAAGAAGAAAAGGAGACAACATCAGAATCTCACATCGCAGCGGAATCAAATATAATATATAGAATACAGTTTTAAATACAAGAAATCTGTACTGTTATACATATATATACATATATATATACACATACCATCATCAGAGTAAAACAATCAATTATACATGTCCATACACAGCGGAAATGATAGACAAATACGGAAATACGCTCAGTCATCCAACTCGTCTCCTGAGCTCCAGCATTTAACCTGATCTTGTTTAACTCGGCCTGACCCGAGCATCATATAAAACAACACCCGAGTCAGTCTGGAATACCAGCGTGAGAAAATCACACTCAGTTGGATTATTATATTTTCAAAAATTCTTTGATAAACAAAAGCATCTCGTAAGACCACGCCACAAATAAACATGTCGGGTTTTTACCTTACGATAGCCAAAACATTTTTATTAAATTCGTCTGATATTATAATAGTGTCTATAGAAAGTAAAATAGAATCTAGCTGAAATGCTTGCATCTCACATTTCAGCAATAGTTGGGCACAATCAAAACCGTACAGACGCTTATTGGAGATTGGATTCCATACAATGCCAGGGCAACTGAGGTACCGCCCGTCACAGTATCTGGTGTAGATCAGAGTACCGAGGAGCCACACTAACTCCCCTGCAACACAAGACCGGAACCATCCCTTACTGGACAGTCCTAAGCAAGATCACCCCGTGGTTGGCGCGACCAACCACCCACTAAGCCGAAATAAAAAAGGACATCTAGACAGGGGAAACCTTACTCTCCAGTGGGGGCTACCCACGAAGTCTTGCTGCACCTCCCCTGTTTTAGCCATTCTCGGTTGATGAGGCTTGAGGCTAAGCGTTACCTTTCAAGAACGAGTCCCACGTAGAATGCTCATCGTCCACCTGACGATGTTCTGAAAGCATTCAATCCATACAAGTTGCCCTGGGTCTGGACAAACCGAATCACCGTCTTCAACTCTTCACGGTCTTCATTCGCAATCGTTCAAACCGGATCGAAGTGGTTTTCGGATAATTAAATCCGATCCCGGACTCTTCCAAACGATCAGCGCATTGTCCAATATTTATAGTCGGTGATTTAACTATCAATTAATCATTCACAAGCAACCATTAAATAATTTTTCCCAAATTATTTACCTCAAATTTCATTCAAATATTATTTCCATTTTAACCCATTTGAAATAAATTTTCAAAGTCCTTTTATTTCCATGAAATCGTTTAACTGATTTCTTATACTCGCTCACATTTTGATTTATCCTTTGAAAATATTCTTTATTTTCTCATTCCTTCCTCAAAAAAATCAATTTCACTCTTCTTATAAATTCTCAAACTCAATTTCTCAATTTTATAAGATTTCTCGTAAATCTTATCTCATTTAAATTAATTTGCTTACCAACACAAGAGGATTTTAATTGGGTTTTAAAAACAATTTGAAAACATATATATTTATAAAATAAGAAGTACGGTTTTATGCAAATTATGGTTCGAAAGTAATATTAAAGTTCATATCCAAGTAATGAAAAATTCAAAACTGGTTTTAGAGAAATAAAGTTTATTAATAAATATTTGCTAAGCGTTCAAAGTAACTAATCCGAAAATATTTTACATTCAAATAATAGTTTATAAAAATTTATATAGTATATAAATTTAAAAACATTCCCTTTTAAAATAAATTTATAATTCTAGAAAACCCAATATCTATAAATGCCTCATGTCCATATTCTCACTTCTTACTTTCGGAAATATTCTACTATTTCCGTTTCAAACAAATTTACAACTCAACATAAGATTTCTCCTTGACTTATCTCTTCCCATATTTACTGGTTTCTTCCTTTCCATTTATAAACCCTGTTTATAAATTTGATAAACTCCCCTGCGTTTCTATTTATTTATAAAATTGTTTTATTCAAAAATTTCTTGATAGTTTTATTTCTCAATAAAATTTCATATCATTCCTTAGCAATTCATTCCTTAATAAAATTCCTTTTTTCATTCCATAATAGAATTCCCTCTTTATCTCTTAATAAATCTTCATTTTATTCCCTTAATTAGAATTTCACTTTTATACCTTAGTTATTAATCTATAAGTTAAATTGTCCAAAATTTAACTTTAACCAATTTTAGGTATAACCAATGTAATAAATATTCTTTTTATTTTACTTTATTCTCAATAGAAGTAAATCCAAATCCTAAATAAATATTCTTTTAATTTAAGTTTCATTTAACTTCCTTTAATTAAATTATTTATGGTATTTAAAAATTACCAAATTCCAATTTCCATGTTATTTAACACTTAATAATTTAATTCACATGCAATTCCATATTATTCCATCCAACCTGCCATATGAACATATATATATATATATATATAGTAATTAAATAAATATCTTTGAGGAATCCTGTTGGATCCCTCCAACCTGTTTTCCCTGCATCTACAAATGTTAGCACAATAACATATCAATTCCACTTCAAAGTGGGATATCACGGTATATGGGTTTATAATATTATTCAGTGAATAAATTATTATCAACCAAACACATCCAATGATTTAAATTTAACATTTAAATTTAATCTAGGGCATCCAAATGAGTGAGAAAATCTCACTTTTGCTTTTAAGTTGCAATCCCTTCTAATCTTGACCCGATTCCCGACTTTTGAACTTATATAAACAATTATATGATGTTTATTAATATTTGAACAGATCGAACAATTAATTTCTGTTTAAATAAATTTATTCTTTAATTCTGGTAATTTTTTTAATTTACTGTAAATTTAAATTTAATCCTCAGATTCAAAACTTAAATTAACTAAATGTAAAAGAATTAATAAAATTCTACCTCGCTGCTCACTCGAGACCACTACAACGCCTACGCCAACACGAAATCGACCCATCAACCACGGCCATCACCGAGACGCCGCACCACCCACAGCTTCAATGCAACCATCTGCCTCCATCGCCGACGCCCCCCCTTCGCGCGACCTGCAGCTGCTCGAGAAACACTGTGACCCCACGAACGAGCGACTCCAATCACTAGCATCGCCACCGCGACCTCACTCCGAAATCCCCAGCAACGCGCGAGCCTCATCTTCAATCGCGAACCCTAATCCCCTCTGACTGCACCAATGACTCGCATCCATCACGCGAGCAAACCCCTTTCCGCGTGCGACTTCCATATCTCCGAGCTCAAAAATCGCGTCGCGCCTCCCTCTATGCTCGAACGAGATTCGAATGAAAATTGATTTTTTTCTGTTTCGAACGAATTGAATTGATGAGGGAATTTTTTTTAAATGAGGCCGAGAGAAACTAGCGGCCATTGATTCTTAAATTTTGTTTTGATCTATATTTACTTTGAACGAAATTTAGTCTTTCTTTAATTTGAAGAGAAAGAGGCTTCCAAGAGAAGGCTCAGCTAGGGTTTTCTTTTATTTGATTGTCTGGACCCTTCTTTTATTTTTATTATTATTTTATATGCACATCTTTATCTATCAACCTATCACAATTTCAATTAATTATTTTCTAGGCATTTACATCCCGTACGATCACACGATAGCTCCGAAAGCTACGAAATTTGAAATCCGGCAATAATTCAATATTACGGATCCAACGGAACTAGTTTCGTCGAATTCCGAGACTGTGCCTCGGATGGCTATTTCTAAATATTAATTTAAACGATATATTTTATAATCGAACAAACCACGTTAGATTCAAATTTTAACTCATCTATTATTTTCAGTATTATTAATATAAATTCTATAAGCCTTTAGAATATTTTAAACAAGCTTACAACCCCAGATTTAATATTTTACTCGATATTCAATTACTATTTTAACAATTAATTGATTAATTCAACATGTCGTATTTAAATTCAGAATCCTTTCTATCATATAAAACCCAACTGTTCATATTATAATCAAATTAAAGTTCAAATTAAATATTTAAATCCAATTAAATATTGCAAATTAATCGTTCAAAAATCCGGGTCGTTACATTCCTCTCCCCTTAAAAGAATTTCGTCCCCGAAATTACTAGTTAGGAAGAATGGTCCAATAGCCATTACTATTTCTCCACAACCAACAATTCAACATCCTACCAACTATCTTTTTAATAAAAGACGCATTACCCTTCTTAATAACTTTCCAAACTTTTCCCTAGTTTCAAACTATACTATTTGTTTAACCATTCAAGTTTCAATTTAAAACCAAATTTTGATTTATCAAAATTTTCTAACTCCCTAAATTCCCAAATTTTTTTGCCAGCGTCTCCTTTGCACGGCTAGCTCGGTACAACTACAAAATGGCTCTACGGCCTCCTAAATCCCAAAAGAAAACAAAAAGCCAAGTGGCTCGATCAAAATCCGGATCAATTTTCATACAGAAATTTAAACACATACCTTTTTGTCGAGCATTTCTAATTTATCTTCTGAAACCAAAATCAATTCCCTTTACCTTTCTATTACCTGCATATCTTACACAGCAATATGTCCAATCACAATATTCAAAACATTTCATCGACTTTCTTACAAATGTCAATATCTATTCATTCAAATATTATTTTAGATTATATTTCAAATATCAATTCCCAATTGAGAATGCATCATTCCTTACTTAAGTTAGTATAAGCATTTTATGTGTCTCTTATATTTATTTTCATCTTACCACTTTAGTTTGTGTCTATTCTTATTCAAATTGATTCTTCCATTTCCATAACTCTGAATATTTAAATTCTATTTTTCATTTATAACAAATTCATGTCATTATTTTAAATTAGTTTCATTCAATAATTTAGTTCAATTTTCAATTTGAAAACGTTTATCGTTAACAAAAACTTCAAAAAATTTCTAACTCCCAAAATTGTCAAATTTTTTTGGCAGAGTCCCCTTTGTACGGAGGAGCTTTTGTAATTTGACAAAAGATATAAATATATATACATCGACCCACACGGTCGAAAAAACCAAAAACAGTTCATATTTCCTAGCTTTTATTGCGTAGGCGTACCTTATTTTGCATTTTTAAGCAAGCGGCATATTTAATTTTAGCATTTACGTGCCCAAAATCCTGCTATACAGTCTTCTGGTACCTGTACTTGCTCAATTTAAACATATAAGTATCATATTTATGAAATTTACAACATTTCATTCATTTAAGCAGCTACAACACAATTATAACATAATTAATGCACTATAAATACTTCCACAAGCAATTTGTATAATTTCCAAACTAATTAAATTGGCTTCTTAACCAATTCATATACCATTTGCATTCAACTTTAAGTGAGTTACGACTCATTTACTTATCTTCAATTCCTTTTCAAGTCCAGACAAAACCATTTTCAATTTACTTGATTTCAAAATCAATTCTGCTACTTATCAATTCAAAGTCATATTCTATAAACAATATATACAAGCAGTTTGTATAAACAATTGATAAGGTTCCAATTAAATCCAATTGCTTTTACTCAATTTATATCATCATATCCGATTCAGAATGATTTTCAATATCATTCTTTTTATATTCAGTTTATTTTTAATTCAATCTATTTTATATTCATGGCAATTGATGAAAAACAAGTTTATTTACTCCTATCATTCCATAGAACTTTATTTAATCTTGTTTAGGACAACAACAATTATTTCCACGCAAATTCGACAATATCCATTCAAACAACAGTTTCTTTAGTTTTATAACTATTTTAAAATTGATTCCCATCAATTTATATTTAAATCCGTTCCATTCCAATTTCTTTAAAATCCATATATTTGCATTTACTTTATTTTTACATTGAGTTTTATTCAAACCCATTTTATAAAGCTTGACAACTTCCATGCTTATGATTAATAACCATTTTCCCAATTTATACAAGTCATGCTTCATTCAATTTTATATTTAAGTCAATTCACTTTAAATCATTTAAATTTCATAACTTAAGTTCATTTCATTTGCCCATAAATTCTTTTTCAATTTAATTTGATTCTATTTAAATTTAATCTCTTTCATTTACTACTTAGCTCAGTTAATTTATTTACTTAATTCATTTAAAAATTTCAATTTCCATGTTCGATTCATTCTCGAACTTATTTAATTAATTTCAAGACCATCTCCACTTTATTTATATTTATAACTCAAGGTTTGTTCCTCCCATTCACTTTAATTCACAATCCAATTTTATTAATTCTCAATTCAACTTCTATTTGACCAATTCAAATTTCATTTACATATTCAAATTTGGATTTCTATTACATTTCTAAAGTTCAAAACAATTCTATTTTGGCTTGTTTATTTCACTTCAAACTCCAGATCTTACCTGTATTAAGAAAGCATACAGTTTATTTCAAGCATTTAAATTCTTTTGATAAGCCATCGGAGTTTATTTATACAAATTAAATTTTTATCCAACTATTTCTATTCGAATAAAGATTTTATTTCATTCAACTTAAATTATTCAAGCTTTTATTAAATAAACTTTCACTTTCCTCGAAGCTACACTTCTATAAATTTTAATCTTAAGTTAATTTACTTATTCCAATTTCATGCTTAAATTCATTTCCAATTTATTTGATACTCACCTAGATCAAATTCCATTTATTTTGTTAAGATTAAATCCAAGGCCATATTTATTCCATCCATACTTGAATTATAAAATAAAATTGAACACAGATAAAATAATAAGATGATTTTTGAAGATAAAAATCCAATGTAGAATTGGAAGTGGAAGTGAACTAATTTGGAATAAATTGGTTAATTGAATAGGTTAATGAGATTTAAATTGGGTTAAATAGAAGTTGGATTGTGAGGTAATAATGGAATTTGAAATGAAATCCGAGTTATTAATACAAATTCAACTTGGAAGTGTAAGAAAATTAAATATGAATTAAAGTTGTTGTGGAATGGATAGTCATATTTCTTTTTAGGTCGAGATTGAACATTCATTTACATCCAAAAATATTCTTAATCAATGTGTTGCCAATTTCCTTTATAAGCTATCAGAATATATTTACTCCAATTCAATTTCATTTCAATTTACCTTTATTTGTTTAAGTCAAAATTTAATTTATTTAACATCATTTATAACTCAATTGAATTTTATTTCAATTCAATTTATTTGACGTAACTTCCGTTAAATCAAGCATCGTACCATACTCTTTAATCCACCAATTCACTTGGATTTAATTAAGTAAGAACATAATTTCATTTAATATCACTCATATCTCAATTCATTTCATTTCAATCTTAAATTTAAATCCAATTATTAAGCTTAAGTTAATCTCAAACAAAATTTATTTCTATTAAATTTCCCAATCCAATTCATTTACATTCTGAATTTGATTTACTTCATCAATTTATTTATATCATTATTATTTTTCATCATTAGTTAAATTCTAAAAAAAAATTAAATTTTCAACTTAATCCAAGTTAAATCCTCATTTTTTGTAACTTTACTTTTAATTTTAATTTCAAACTTCAATCTCATACTTTCCTTGGCTATATAAGCCATTTTAAATCTTTATAATTTTATTTGCCTATAATACTATCATCCAACATTCAAGTTATATAATAATTTCATAAAATATTTCTTTTTATATCAAAATATATTTTGGATGAACTTATATAATTCACCCGCCTTTGAAAACAATATTGTGTCGAATTTTTCTATTCAAGTGTTTAGAAACCCCTTCGATCCAGTTGTCCAGACTGTGCCGACGAAGGTTCATATGCCACCACATAAATCAATCAACAGAATATAAAACCATTTTATATTCACTAACAAATACGCTCTCATATCTATTAATACACTCAACTCATTCTAGAGTACTAATGACTTTATTTCTAATGAGTAATTCCCACCAGAACCAAGGTTCTCGCTTAACCTTTCAGCTCTGATACCAAGTGTAAAGGCCCGCAAATCCGTACCCCTTTGAACTAACAAAATTCCACCACAGTTCTGTCCAAAGTGGCACAAAAGTACGAGTCTTTGCGTTTAAGAAGAAAGAGGTAGAAAAAGAAGAAAAGAAGAGAACATCAAAATCTCACATCGCAGCGGAATCAAATATAATATATAGAATACAGTTTTAAATACAAGAAATCTATACTGTTATACATATATATATATACATACCATCATCAGAGTACAACAATCAATTATACATGTCCATACACAGCGGAAATGGTAGATAAATACGGAAATACGCTCTGTCATCCAACTTGTCTCCTGAGCTCCGGCATTTAACCTGATCCTGTTTAACTCGGTCTGACCCGAGCATCATATAAAACAACACCCGAGTCAGTCTGGAATCAGCGTGAGAAAATCACACTCAGTTGGATTATTATATTTTCGAAAATCCTTTGAAAAACAAAAGCATCTCGTAAGACCATGCCACAAATAAACATGTCGGGTTTTTACCTTACGATAGCCAAAACATTTTTATTAAATTCGTCCGATATTATAATAGTGTCTATAGAAAGTAAATAGAATCTTGCTGAAATGCTTGCATCTCACGTTTCAGCAATAGTTGGGCACAATCAAAACCGTACAGGCGCTTATTGAAGATTGGATTCCATACAATGGCAGGGCTACTGGGGTACCGCCCGTCACAGTACTTGGTCTAGATCAGAGTACCAAGGAGCCACCCTAACTCCCCTACAACACAAGACCGGAATCATCCCTTACTGGACAGTCCCAAGCAAGATCACCCCGTGGTTGGCGCGACCAACCACCCACTAAGCCAAAATAAAAAGGGACATCTAGACAGGGGAAACCTTACACTCCAGTGGGGCTACCCACGAAGTCTTGCTGCACCTCCCCTGTTTTAGCCATTCCCGGTTGATGAGGCTTGAGGCTAAGCGTTACCTTTCAAGAACGAGTCCCACTTAGAATGCTCATCGTCCACCTGACGATGTTCTGAAAGCATTCAATCCATACAAGTTGCCTTGGGTCTGGACAAACCGAATCACCGTCTTCAACTCTGCACGGTCTTCATTCGTAATCATTCAAAGCGGATCGAAGTGGTTTTCAGATAATTAAATCCGATCTCAGACTCTTCGAAATGATCAGCGCATTGTCCAATATTGATAGTCGATGATTTAACTATCAATTAATCATTTACAAGCAACCATTAAATAAATTTTCCAAAATTATTTATCTCAAATATCATTCAGATATCATTTCCATTTTAACCCATTTGAAATAAATTTTCAAAGTCCTTTTATTTCCATGAAATCGTTTAACTGATTTCTCATATTCACTCACATTTTGATTTATCCTTTGAAAATATTCTTTATTTTCTCATTCCTTCCTCAAAAAAGTCAATTTCACTCTTCTTATAAATTCTCAAACTCAATTTCTCCATTTTATAAGATTTCTCCTAAATCTTATCTCATTTAAATTAATTTGCTTGCCAACACAAGAGGATTTTAATTGGATTTTAAAAACAATTTGAAAACATATATATTTATAAAATAAAAAGTACGGTTTTATACAAATTACGGTTCGAAAGTAATATTAAAGTTCATATCCAATTAATGAAAAATTCAAAACTGGTTTTAGAAAAATAAAGTTTATTAATAAATATTTGCTAAGCCTTCAAAGTAACTAATCCGAAAATATTTTACATTCAAATAATAGTTTATAAAAATTTATATAGTATATTAATTTAAAAATATTCCCTTTTGAAATAAATTTATAATTTTAGAAAACCCAATATCTATAAATGCCTCATGTCCATATTCTCACTTCTTACTTTCGGAAATATTCTACTATTTCCGTTTCAAACAAATTTATAACTCAACATAAGATTTCTCCTTGACTTATCTCTTCCCATATTTACTGGTTTCTTCCTTACCATTTATAAACCCCGTTTGTAAATTTGATTAACTCCCCTGAGTTTCTATTTATTTATAAAATAGTTTTATTCAAAAATTTCATCTTTGATAATTTTATTTCTCAATAAAATTTCATATCATTCCTTAGTAATTCATTCCTTAATAAAATTCCTTTTTTTATTCCATAATAGAATTCCCTCTTTATCTCTTAATAAATCTTCATTTTATTCCCTTAATTAGAATTTCACTTTTATATCTTAGTTATTAATCTATAAGTTAAATTGTCCAAACTTAACTTTAACCAATTTTAAGTATAACCAATGTAATAAATATTCTTTTTATTTTACTTTATTCTCAATAGAAGTAAATCCAAATGCTAAATAAATATTCTTTTAATTTAAGTTTCATTTAACTTCCTTTAATTAAATTATTTATGGTATTTAAAAATTACCAAATTCCAATTTCCATGTTATTTAACACTTAATAATTTAATTCACATGCAATTTCATTTATTCCATCCAACCTGCCATATGAACATATATATATATATATATATAGTAAATAAATATCTTTGAGGAATCCTGTTGGATCCCTCCAACCTGTTTTCCCTACATCCACAAATGTTAGCACAATAACATATCAATTCCACTTCAAAGTGGGATATCATGGTATATGGGTTTATAATATTATTTAGTGAATAAATTATTATCAACCAAACACATCCAATGATTTGAATTTAACATTTAAATTTAATCTAGGGCGTCCTTATGAGTGAGAAAATCTCACTTTTGCTTTTAAGTTGCAATCCCTTTTAATCTTGACCCGATTCCCGACTTTTGACCTTATATAAACAGTTATATGATGTTTATTAATATTTGAACAGATCGAACAATTAATTTCTGTTTAAATAAATTTATTCTTTAATTCTAGTAATTTAATTTTTTTTCACCCAATGATTTATTTCAACAAATAAGTAAATTTTAAACTAATCCTCCTTTATAAAAATATTTTAGCGACTAAAATAATTAAATAAGCTAATTATACAAATAATTCACCTAAGTAATTATTTTTAAACGAACTAGCAATATTTTAAATGTAGAGATGTGTATATATTTTTTTAATATTTTTTATATTTTTCTCTTTGAAACTACTTATATATACTCATAAGAATAAGTAAATAGATTTCAAAAGTCAAATTTTTATATAGACTTCAAATAGTTTAAAATTCATATTAACTCCTAAAAATCCTATATATATACATATATTTTTAAATTAAGCTAGAATAAATTTTTAAGGTCTAAAACTTATTTAGCAGTAAAGATAAAAAGTTTTTTTTAATTTACTGTAAATTTAAATTTAATCCTCAAATTCAAAACTTAAATTAACTAAATGTAAAACAATTAATAAAATTCTACCTCGCTGCTCACTCGAGACCACTGCAATGACTACGCCAACTCGAAATCGACCCATCAACCATGGCCATCACTGAGACGTCGCACCACCCACAGCTTCAATGCGACCATCCGCCTCCATCGTCGACGTCCCCCATTAGCGCGACCTGCAGCTGCTCGAGAAACACTAGCGTGACCCCACGAACGAGCGACTCCAATCACTAGCGTCGCCACAGCGACCTCACTCCGAACTCCCCAGCATCCGCGTGCGACTTCCATATCTCCGAGCTCAAAAATCGCGTCGCGCCCCCCTCTATGCTCGAACGAGATTCGAATGAAAAATGATTTTTTTTTCTGTTTCAAGCGAATCGAATTGATGAGGGAATTTTTTTTAAATGAGGCCGAGAAAAACTAGCAGCCATTGATTCTTAAATTTTGTTTTGATCTATATTTACTTTGAACGAAATTTAGTCTTTCTTTAATTTGAAGAGAAAGAGGCTTCCAAGAGAAGGCTCGGCTAGGGTTTTCTTTTATTTGATTGTCTGGACCCTTCTTTTATTTTTATTATTATTTTATATACACATCATTATCTATCAACTATCACAATTTCAATTAATTATTTTCTAGGCGTTTACATTCAGTACGATCACACGATAGCTCCGAAAGCTACGAAATTTGAAATCCGGCAATAATTCAATATTACGGATCCAACGGAACTAGTTTCTTCGAATTCCGAGACTGTGCCTCGGATGGCTATTTTTAAATATTAATTTAAAGGATATATTTCAAAATCGAACAAACCACGATTAGATTCAAATTTTAACTCATCTATTATTTTCAGTATTATTAATATAAATTCTATAAGCCTTTAGAATATTTTAAACAAGCTTACTACCCCAGATTTAATATTTTACCCGATATTCAATTACTATTTTAACAATTAATTAATTAATTCAACATGTCGTTATATTTAAATTCAGAATCCTTTCTATCATATAAAACCCAACTGTTCATATTACAATCAAATTAAAGTTCAAATTAAATATTTAAATCCAATTAAATATTGCAAATTAATCGTTCAAAAATCCGGGTCGTTACACATCTAATAAAAAAAAGCACAACACACTCAACAAACTTTGCAACCTCTCACAAACACAAAACATAGCAATGCTAACTCACACACAACTCACACAAGCACACAGTACACAGCATATTCACAAACCCAACTCACCCTACAGACAGTCATACAACCCTCACAAACACAGTACACACATATGTAGACGAACTACCCACTTACCTTATCAGTCAATATCCACTGGTTATCACTCACTGTCTTCTGAGTTCCGATTCTTTAATATTATTTATCTGTTAATATGGAGCAAATACTTGGTACTTTAAGAAATACCATGCTCAAATCGTAATTTGATATCATATAACTCATAAAGCAATATGAATACACTGTTGTAGTTACATACTAAATCTATCAAAAAACAACAAAATATGCCCTACTTCCAATTATGGACCACATATGTCAAGGGAAGATTATCAAACAAATATTAGCTTGAATCGCTATTAGACTAGAAAAAATATGCTAATGATTATGTAAAGAAAAAGAAAAGGGGGAGGAAATATTTACTTAAACTAAGAGAAACATGCAATACTTATAACCAAAAAATATCACCGAATGCTAGAAAATAAATGTCTCCCTTATATCAGCAAAAGATAACTATAGATTATTTCCAAGCTAAAGAACAAACTTGGGATAGGAATGGAATTAAATTCAACATAAACATAATATTAAATTTGATTTGACATATCAAATCCAAATAGAGTCAGACAAAAAAGAAATATATTACAAAATTAAAATAGAAAAAAAATGAGTTATATGTAGAAATGATGCATGCTAGAGTAGAAATGAAGATCCTCAATCAGAAGCTGACCATACATCTTCAAATGACATATATGTAAGGTTTAATGCTAGGTTTTGATTCTTGAGTAGTAGACAGAACAAAGGTGGTAAATGTCAAAGCTGTCATGAAACAAGGAAAAGAAACTACTTGATTGTAATACATTTTTCAAATGATAGTACAACAAATTTTATAATCTACTCAAGTAGAACATATAATCTACTCAAGTATGCCTTCGCAATCCTCTCTAACATAACTAACATCTTCATCATCCATTTCGGTTATTTCGTTACCTTCCACGACTTGGATATCTTCCTCGATGCAATCGTGATCCTCTAAATCATTAAAACTTCTTGATGGTGCTTTCAATAAAACATACCAATTAGAAACATCATTCTCTCTTGAATAAAATATTTGTCTTGCTTGAGATGCAAGTATGTATGGATCTCGTGAAAACGATGCTTGCTGTAAATTAACAAGAGTGAACCCATCATCATCAACTTTTACTCCATTTCCTTTATACGCCCAACGACACTTAAAAACTGGAATATAAAACGTATGATAATCTAATAAAATTATATCTGTCAATATTCCATAGTAAGTGATCACATCAACCACTTGGGACATATCTTTTGCACTTGCTCTACACATAGTAGTCGCATCAAAAGTCACCCCACAATTCTGAGTTTCTCTCCCTACATCTTGTATATGAAAACGTTGCTCATTGATGATATATCCGTTGTAAGACATGGCATCATCCTTCGGACCAAAAGCAATCCATCTTAACATGTCATCATGATCCTTGGAGGTAATAGGTATATACAACAAATTTTATTTAGCATGTATATTTTATAGTAAGATTAATAGTCAAAAAAGAATATATTTGAAATCTAACTAATCTTTCTTTTATTTGAAATCTAACTAACATTTCTTTTAATCCAATCGGCAAAATTTATTATATGTGTTTCCCAAAGTAAGGTCGCATTTTTTGTCATACGTGAGTATGACTTTTCTAATTCCTCCAAATGCAAACTAGTAATGAATAATTGATTATAAGTTATATATAGCATTACGAACACATCAAAATAATTAAAACAATATAACATACACTTACTCTATAAATGGTTCCACCACAGCCATATTCATTAACATGGCTAAATGAGCACTTTCTTTGTCATTAACTGACAGTTTAACTGTCTTGGATATTGAAATCGGACGTCCCTCGAGTATTACACTGCTTTCATAATCTTCATTTCGAGCTACTTTCTCCTCTATATGTCTTGATTTTTTCAAAAATTCATCGAAAACCAACATGGATTCTTTTGCAAGATAGGATTCTGCAATACTTCCCTCTGGTCGTGCATAGTTTCTGACATAGTCTTTAAGCGTCTTCATGTACCTTTCGAATGGGTACATCCAACGAAAATGAACCGGTCCACACATTAGTGCTTCTTTTCCAAGATGAATGGATAAATGTACCATTATATCAAAAAAAGATGGTGGGAAATATTTTTCAAGCTCACATAAAACTTCAGTAATCTCAACATTGATTTGTTCTACCTTCTCTCTATCAAGAACACGTTGACATAATTTGTTGAAAAATGAACATAAGCGAATTATTGTTTTTCTAGCCTTCTTTGCCATTAATCCTCTCGATGCTACTGGCAATAACTGTTGCATTAATACATGGTAATCATGTGACTTCAATCCGCTAATTTTGCAGTCCTGCAACGAAATCCGATTTTTCAAATTTGAACAGTAGCCATCTGGTCCTTTGATATCGTACACTCTTTTGCAAAATATTCTTCTCTCGAATTTTGACAACATGTATGGAGCCGGTGGAAGATATGTTTTATTCCCACGAGGTTGTGCATGAAGCTCACTTCGAATTCCCCAATCCTCTAAATTATTTCTACAGTTGGTTCCATCTTTTGATTTATTACCATGCAACATCGTGCCCAATAGGCTTTCACCAATGTTTTTCTCCACATGCATCACATCTATATTTTGACGTAATGGAAGTTCCTGCGAAAACCAAAACTATAACGCATTATTGGATTTTTCTTCTATTAAAACAATGAAAAATAAATAAACTAACCACTAATCTTCCAATAAGGCAAATCAAAGAAAATTGATCTTTTTTCCACCTCGATAGCTCCATTTTTATAGAATCGTTAGTATTATCATCTTCATCTTCTGTATCATAAACAGACTTTCTCTTCTTACTTTTCTCTTCTTTTTCTTTTCCAAAATCATTTGGATAATCCTTTAACAATGCATGAATGTTTCTCCCAGTTTGTATTCTAGGAGCACTGCCTTTCTCTATGGTGTTATCAAACAATGTCTTTTGTTTCCTCCGTGAATCTGAAGCAGGTAGAAATCTTCTATGACCCATGTAGACGCTCTTTCGACTATGATTCAACCAACGAGAATGGGTATTGACACCACATAATGGGAAAGCTTTTCCCCCCTTCACACGACATCCAACAAGATTTCCATAAGCTGGGAAATCGTTAATCGTCCATAGCAAAATTGCATTCAGTTTAAACAAAGTTTTACTAAATGCACCATAAGCATTTACTCCATTACACCACAAATGATGCAAATCTTCCACCAAAGACGCCAAATATACATCAATATCATTGCCGGGTTGCTTTGGGCCTGGAATAAGTAAAGTTAACATAATATTTTCCTTCTTCATACACAACATAGGCGAGAGATTGTATGTCACAAGCATCACCGGCCAGCAACTATATTTCGAACACAACATGGAAAATGGATTGAATCCATCTGTAGCAAGACCAAGCCTAAGATTGCGTGGATCAGATGAAAAAGATTTATACTTTTCATCCACCATTTTCCATGTCATAGAATCCATGGGATGACGCATTTTTCCATCGTTGCTTGTATTATTGAAATGCCATCTTAAATCTTCTGCCATCTTTTGAGATCTATACATTCTTCTAAATCTCGAAATTATTGGAAAGTATCTCAATACTTTAACTGGAATACCTTGTATAACCTCTTCAGTATCTTGATTTTTCTTCCATCTTGAAGAACCACATTTTGGACAAATTTCTAAATCTTTGTACTCTTTTCTGTAAAGGCAACAGTCATTCTCACAAGCATGTATCTTTTCAAAACCCATGTCGAATGCTCTAAGAAATTTCTTTACTTCATATAAGTTTTTGGGAAGCACGTTATCCTTCGGCAGAAATAAATGTTGCACAGTTAAAAGCTGATCAAACCCACTATCAGACAAGCCAGTCTCACATTTAAGATTATACAAGACGGTGATAGCAGATAATTTTGTGTGATTTATGCAACCAGGATATAATGGAGTTTCTGCATCTTCCAAGTTCTTGAGTAACTCAACCTCTTTTCTTTGAGAATTAACATTATCTTTGTCATCATCAAAAAAATCTTGATTAAAAAAATCTTCATCTTCATGGTGAATCATCTTGAATAGATCATATACATCAAACGTATTTGTTTTCTTTTCTACATTTATCTCTTCACCATGGTTAAACCATACACCACCCATGTATTTAGGATCCATTCCGTTTATAATTAAATGTTCAACGATGATTTGTTCATCATGACGACTAAGATTTCGACAATTCTTGCAAGGGCATAAATTTTTTTCCACACTTGTTGCATTCCTCTTTGCAGCATTCACAAAATTCATTGCTCCTTGTCGGTACTCTATACTAGTTCTATGAAAAAAAGTAAAACAAAAAAAAAATTGAGCTTTAATATTAGATTATATGTTTTAATTCTCAAAATACATATTAAGTTAATCATGGTTTTATCACCTGCTTAAAAAAACCCAGTCTTTTTCCATTTTCGATATATGAAGGAAAATAAGTTTCCAATCTTTGACGTATAAATTGGTTATCTGTTGTAATCAAAAAAATAACTAGATGTTGATGTTATTACCCAAAAAAACATCCAAGCATCTTATAAATAATGCATTATCTGGAACATTGGTAACACGCCCATAGTAAGGATAATAAACTACAATAAACCACATAAAATGAATAATAACAGCGATAGCATGTGCTGCAGTGAATGAAATAACAGAGATAGTTTTTATTTTTAGGATACTGCACACATGAATCAAACCCCGTTCACAAGGTTACATAGATTTGTTTTCCTTCGTTTGGTGACTAAAATTATGACGCATCTGCTGAAAATATAACGCATATAGATATGTATCAGTGAGATAACTCCATGTGACCATGTAAACGCATCCGTCGGAAAATTATTTATAGAAAAATAACACATACGTTTTTCTTATTTAAACTCATTCTTATCTATCATTTGTATATTTTATACATATAAATATACATGCTTCATTTCAACATTCAGTGACATGCTTCTCAAATTATAATCAAGTATAGAGATTATATTTGAGTTTTACTTACAGTTTCTTTCACAATGGCACAAGTAAAGCATGGGAATATGATTAATCCTCATATTGGTGATGAAGAAGAATATCAAGAAAACAATGGTTATGATGGATATTTGAACTCTTTATCAGAAGAAGAAGAAGAAGATGATGATAGCTGCAATTCAATTGGCGAAAATTCATCTGAAGATGAAGATTTTATAAATGATTTGAATTCATCTTCATGTTCTTTGAATTCTTCCTTATCATCATCGAATTCTATGATATGTCATCTCTCATTTCACATCTTCCTTTGAAGTAATTTTTTGTTCAATTGTGTTCTGATTTTGCTTCTTTTCATATATAGAACATTTTTTTTGTTCAGATTTCTTTTTCTTAATTTCTTTCTTTCTTTTGTTTTTCATTTTTTATGTCTAAAACATTAATCATACGTAAATAATTTATGGTATCATAGCATTCATAACACATATACATAAGTTTTCATATACAAGTTTTCTAACAAATCATTTGAATTTCAGGAGAGGTTTATCAAAACACTACGAAGGAAAATCACAGTCGTTTAACATCACTATCGAGCGTGAAGAGTTTGGAGGATCTAATAAAAACTGAAAACCCATTAAATAAGAAGATCAAAGCATTGAAAAATAATAGTTGGAGTATGATGAATTCATCCAGAATTATAAAGAAGAAAAGCTCTAAAGGATTAGTAAGCTCTTCGTTAGGAAACTTGAAGAGGAATGATAGTTTTTTCAGAGGCAAACCATGTAAATGCAAATAAAAAAATAACATAAATTGGATACAATTAAAGCAAGCACATCGCACTAACATAATAGGAAATGATTAGAATATAAGTAAAATTTATAAAAAAAATAGCTCGAACATAATCATATAAAATCAATTATTCCAGTTAGGATTTATTCCAATTAGGGTTAAATCGACTATTCCAATTAGGGTTTACGTAGAAATTCGTATAGAGTATCCATACATAATCATATAAAATCCAGTAGACTCATAAAATAGGTTTATAAAATTTCATACCTAATCCGCGAGGAGAGATCTGTGAAGGGCTACCGCGAAGATGTGGAGAGGAGTAGAATGAAGGACGTCTACCGCAACAATGATAACGAAGCAAGGTGGATTTTGTTGGAGGGTGAGGTAGATTTTGCTGGAGCGAAAAGGAAAGCGTGAGGAGACAAGTTTCTAAATAATGAAGAGGAAGGGAAACGTGACAGTAACAAATTTCGTGAAATATTTTTTACTTTACGTGGGTGCAAAGCGGGAACGTGAAATCTTTTTAGCCGCATTTATATTTTTTAGGGAAATACTTTTTGGTTGCATTTAGAAAGAAACGCCACCAATTTTTGCAACTATAAATGGTTTTTCTTATAGTGTCATGATATGAGACTCAGTTTCGTCCTTTCTTTCTTTCTTTCAGCTCAACAATTTGTCTTTCGACACTTGGATACTCGGCATGTGAATACCATGGATGTATTAGTATCGACTTTTGAGGGTCAAAAAGGCTGACCATTACATGTAGTATCAGACCTTAGGTTGAGTGAACACCTTAGCTTTGGTGGGGTATACTCATTAGAGATAGGGTAACAATACCCTTTAATGAGTTTGAGTGTATATTATATGAGAGCACATATTTGTTAGTGTTATAAAATGTTTTATATTATGTTGATTGATCTGTTGAGTGGTTTATGAATTCTGGTTTATGTAGAAGGTACAACTATATTGATAGGGATTTCTAGACTCTTGAATAAGGCAAACCGACACAGTTTTATTTTGAAATTTAGTAAATGAAATAATTTTACATAGATTTTATATTTTATATATAAAGGAGTGTTTTTTATAAATTTGATATAGTTACTTATGATGTGTTTATTTGTTAGGGGATGATAATATTTAATTATCATCATTTATTGTTTGATTAGTCGTTCTCCTCTAGTTTATGACTATTGACTATTGTTTGTTAAAAGGAAGTAACCATATAACTATGATTTATAAATATGGTTTATAGATAAAAAGGTTTTAAACTGAGAATTTGAGAATTTAAATCCTGCTATTTTGTAAATTATTTTTCAAAGTTTTAGAAAAAATAATAATAGTATTATTTGAAAGTATTTATAAATAGAAATATTTTAAAAATGGATTTAAAGGAGATAGAAAGCACTGAACTCACTTCTATCGTTGGAAAATAATTTCGGTAATGACTACGATATTATTGGCATTCATTTTCAAGTTTTTAAGTGGGGGATGCTACCATAGTAATTTGTTATGTAGTTGTTTTGGTAAAATAGATTTTTATTTAATCCCTAAAGTATGATTTGGTATACAAAAGGAGATATGCATATAATTATTTCGAAATGATTTAATAAAACTCAATGTTTGGTTCTTAAGTTTTTGTTAAATTATTTTATGGACACATTCATCTTATGCATTAGGATAGTTTGGTAGGTGCATCTCATTATGATATGTTATTAGATAGTTTTTCATTTGTTGAAATGAAATGGAATTTTCGGCGATTTTGGACAATTGAAAACTTCCAAGTAAACTGACAATCGGAAGCTAAGTATTTCTGTGAAATTATAAAAGTAGAGTTTTGTAACTCTAGAATGGAAAAATAGTAAGTCAAAATAAGTTTTACATTTGTTGGACATCCTGGATAAGTAAAATAAATCTTATATCGTATCTACTCTTAGGATGTAGAAGAATATTATATGAATATGAACATGATTTATAAAATGTTAATAGACGTAAGTAATGTGTTATGAAAAAATATACAAAAATGAGTTTAGTATTAAATTAAATACTATTGGTGTAAATAAATGTGATTTAAAACGAAGAGAATTGGTATAGTTAAGAAACCAATGGAATATATACATAAGTTGTAGGTAGGTAATTTATTTACATAACTGTTCTTGATCTGGATTCAAGTACATTATTTCAAGGTGATATACACTGGTCCCGATTAGGATTTTTCACTCGATTCTTAATAGTGAAAACCTGATACGTATTTTTGATATGATTCTGAAGTTTTCTATCATATTAAATGGCTATACAAGAAGAATAGAGGTCTCTAATCAAGGAACATGTTTGTAGTCCGCATTAGGATAGCCCAGTGAGCGATGCTACTTTACAAGTGAAATTTATGCAATCGAGCAAGTAATCAGATTTGATATTGCGTACGGATGACATATTTACATTATACAGGCTTTAATATAGTTGTAAGCTTCTTACTTTAGAAATGCAATCTACATGGTTTGATGACATTTGTAATTGAGATATAGGTACATGGAAGCAAAGGCCTGTTGTTTACTTTAGTAGAGTTTGATTGCTCGACAATTTGGTGCGCTCTTATTGCTTAACGGGTGTGTTTCCTATATGTCATACACACTCTATAAGGCATGTCATAAGTATATAATATTGTTGATGATTTATGCCATCGATATGGAAGGCCACTTTCAGGCTTTTATTTTCTTTGTTGATTTGGGCCAGTTGTGGCGAGTTGTAGTTTTTTTGATCGAGCCACACAAAGGAGGTGCTACCAAAATTTTCCGTAACATATAGTTTTTTAAAACTTAGGGGTATGAAGACATTTTTCTTCCTATGAGAATTTTGGGGATGAAATTCTTTTAAGGGGGTAGAATGCAATGATCCAATTTTTTTAACGTTTTGAATGAGAATATTAAATTTATTTAAATATTCACGTTTGATTCAAATTTAATAAATAATAAGAATATCAATTTTTAATAAAATGAATTGGTTATTTTTATTTCAATTTATAGGATTTTTCAATAATTTTAATTTGAAAAATATTTAAATTTTCGTTTAACGTATTTTTCGAAAAATGATGGTATTTATGAAATTTCACAGAGTAAGTCAACCCGTGTATTTTACTATTATCTTGTGATCATATCTCATAGTTGGTGTGATCGTATTTTTGTTTCTATCGTATAGGAATTGAGTTCTATGTAGCAAAGTATCGAAAATTTTAAAATAAAATATCTTCGATGCTTAGATTATTCAACACACTTGACTTTTCATTTTTCCCTCTCCTTTCTATTTCTTTTCCAGTAAAAAAAAGCACCATCAAACAAAAATCAAAATCAAAAAATCCACTTAACTAAAAATAACCAAACTGGATCCGTTGAGTTTGTTTTTGCTAGAGTTTCAAGTCAATATGAGTGTTGATGGATGCAGTGTTGTTTAAGGTAGTCAACGTGGTGATAAGAAAACTAGGGTTAGTTTTTTCCATCGATTGGGGAGGAGTTAGGGGATGGTGTCAGTTGCTTCGAGTTTCTCGCATGAAGCAACACCTTGCCCCAAAGTTTCATGAGTGTGGTGGTGTTCGATAAGTTGCGAACTAGTAGGATCGAAAGGAGGAAGTGTCGGTCGCTTTTTAAGAGGAGGAGTCGAGCATGGTGGTGTGGTGAGGGATCAGTGCTCACGTGAAAAGAAGTTTGATGGTGAAGTTGGATTTTGATTTTTTGGAGTGTGGTGGAAGCTAGGGCGGGCATGGAAAAGGGAAGTTGCATGCGTGTACGGGCAATAGAGAGAAATTGTAATTGAGGAAGAAGATGTTTGGTTGGGTAATTAATTTATTAATGTGATTAGTGTAATTTAATTAATTATTTAAATCCAAAATCTTATAAAATGAATAACTTCTTCATACGGGGTCCGATCAAGATACGGCCTTGTGCATTGCGCTCATAGGAGCATTATATACATGTTGGAGTTGATTTTGTCAAATTTGAAGCAAGTGGAATTTTGAGCTATAATGGAATATCATTGGATTTTAGATCGAAGCAGAACACTTAAGCATCACCTAGAATTTTGGTAAGTTATCTCACCTCTGGATGAATACTATATGATATATAGTAGATATAAATTATTTTTTTCATATTTAAATGGTTTATTCTTTTGGTTTGGTTGAATTTCCACTTTGAAAGGCGAATGACATATATAATGAAATACTGAAAATTTTGCAGTGGAATCTAGATTCCTTATTAATATTGATTTTAATCTCAGTTATATACCTCTTGTATAAATTGTTGAATGCTAAAAGTTTGTTGGTTGACCATATTTGATATGACATTGATATAAGTTAAAAGTTGAACCTTTTTATTAATAAGGGTAATAGTAGCATTAGTTAAATGCTATGGTATGTATTTTCCATATTATAGTATTTTGGAAATACTATTAATTGCTATTTTGACTCGAAAATGATTTTCGTTCGAAAAATGATTTTAAATGTGACTTTTGGATTTTCTGTAATATTTTATTTAGAAAGAGTTTTTAAACTTCACCACTTTACTCCAACCTTTTTGGAAATGTTTTAAAATATTTCGAAAAATATGTATTTTATTGAAAAGTTAATATAATAACTGATGTTTATTTTTAAGAAAAAGGGGAATTTATCTTTTACAATAAAGTGATTTCGTTTTAAAAGGAGACAAAAATATTTTGGAATAAATATTTGTGAAAACATTTTATATCAAATGTTGTATAGAAAGATAGATTTATAAATGGTATTTTATACATAACAGAAATGGTGATTTATAAAAGAAGTTTATAAATGAATTTAAAGATTTATAAAAAGAGTTTTATGAATAGAAGTTGATTTATAAAAGGAGTTCTATAAATTGAAATTAGATTTATACAAAGAGTTTCATAAATAGAAATGCGATTTACAAAAGTAGTTTTGTAAATATAGAATAGATTGATAAAAAGGAGTTAGATCAGATTCTGTAAATGATCATTTTAAATTATGGTGATATAGAAAATATTCCTTTCATACTTAACATCAACTTTACGAGGCAGGGAGCTTGTCCCTATCTTGAGAATTAATAATGTATGGTGAGGCAAGGATGGTATGATAACTTGTTCGGCTACATTGTTAATTGAGGGATAATACAAGTTTGAAATCGGGAAGTGGTGGAAAGTATTTTGGTTTAATTTTCATACGACCCGTTTACTTACACCAAAAAGAAAAGTGGTTTAGGATTTATAGTAAACAATGTTTTTAAATGATAGTTGTTTTGACTCAATTTAATATGGTTTGGAAAAATATGAAAGCTTCCTTAAGATGTGAGAATATACTTATAACCTTGAGATAAATATATAAATACTTTTCTAAGTATTAAAATCAAATTGTTTTGTAAGTATACTTATACAATTGATATAAGTGTATCAATATTTTTCTCATATTGAAAAGAAAAAAGAGGGTTTGTGAATATATCTTTTGTAAAAGATATGTTGATAAGAATAATTGAAAAATGATTATAACTAATGAAATGATTAATTATAAAGGCTTAGTGGTTGCTTTGTGCTTAACCACGCTTGGGTAAATCTTTAGTTGAATTGTTTGTTCATTTGATAGTTAAATAACCGATGTTAAATCTTTGCCGGTTCTGAAAATATAGTTGTCGGTTTGGAAAGATCGAGATAAGATACATTATACAAAAACCTTCATACCGGCATAAGTGTTTGATTGGAGATATATTGAAGATGATGGAATCGAAGATGGAGTTCTTTGAGGTGCAAGGGCTACTTTCTACTGATCCTGAGGATGTAGTAGAAGTTATGCCTTCGATTTGTTCATATCCTGAAGAACTTGTATGGATGAATGGTGGTTTTGCATTGTTTCATGGAGGGCAAAGTGGAATTTGCTAAAAAGGCAAACCTTAGCCTCAAGCCACACACTAGGGAATGACAAAAATTAGGGAGATGCGGCAGAGCTATGTCGGTCATATCAATTAGGGTATATCATCTCCCTTTTAGATCACTATCTATGAATTTATGTATGTTGCAAGCTTGAGGAAAAAGGTTGCAAAGAAATCGGGGTGATGACATATTCGGTACTATCCAGTAAGGGGTAGGCTTGTTTTGTGTTGGTGGGAGGTTTAGACGAGGCCCTTTATACATTTTTCTAGAGGTGTACTTATAACATGTGGTACCCCGGTGCCTTGTCATAGTATGGAATCTATTCTCCAATAAGTGCTTTACGGATTTAGTTGTACCTAACTATGCTGCAACATGAGATGCAAGCATTCCAGCTGTGTTACATATTTATTGTAAACCTTAGACATTATTATAATATCAATCGATTTTCTAATAAAAATGTTGGTTATCATAAGGTAAAATCCCTTCCATGTTTATGTACGTCGTGGTCTTGCGAGATAGCTTTATTTCATAACGCTTTTATGACATTAAAAATCCATATGATGTGTCTTTCTTATGCTGGTTTACCAAACTGATCTAAACATTATTTTCTTATAATTCTCAGGTCAACCCGAACATATTTTCAAATTCAGCTAAGGATGGTTTGGAGCTTCAGATGATGAGCTGGATGCCTCCAAGACGTACTTAGATATCTTTATTCTCCATTGCATTTGCTGTATTGCATTTATCAGCATTTGTGAGGAATATTTGTTATAGCCATCCAGGTTGATGAACGGTTAGCTTACTTTGGTTGATGTATGCATATTACAGTTTTCTTCTTTAAAGATCTGTTGTATATTATATATTACTCATCACAGTATGAGATTATGTTTTGTCTTTTCTTCTTTTCACCCCAACAATCTGTCCTTTTGGAACTTGGCTGTTCGGCACGTGAATACATGGATGTATTAGTGTCGACTTTTGAGGATTGAAAGGGCCGATCATTGCATGTGGTACCAGAGCTTAGGTTGAGCGAGCACCTAGGCTTTGGTTGGGTAAACTCATAAGAAATTAGGTTAGTAATACCCTAGATAGAGTCCGAGTGCATATATATAATATAAGTATGGGAGAGAACATATTTGTTAGTGTTATAAAATGTTTTGTATTGTGTTGATTGATACGTTGGGTGATTTATGAATCTTGGTCGAACAAAAGGTACAACCGTATCGCTGTATCGATAGGGATTTCTAGACTCCTAAAGAAGCCAAATTGACACAGTATTGTTTTGAAATTTGGCAAATAAAATAATTTTACCTGGATTTTATATTTTATATATAAAGGAATGAATTTCACAAAATCGATGTAATTATTTATGTTGTGTTAGTTTGTTAAGGGATGATAATATTCAGGTTTCATCATTTATTTTTTGATTAGTCATGCTCTTTTAGTTTATGAGTATTAACTATTGTTTGTTAAAAGAAAGTAACTTTATATAAGTTTAGGTTATAAATAAAAATGATTTAAGCTGAGAATTTGAGAAGTTAAATCGTGGTGTTTTTTAAATCGTTTTTCAAAGTTTTATAGAAAATAATAATAGTATTATTTGAATGTATTTATGAATAGAAATATTTTAAAACGGATTTTAAAGGAAACAGAAAGCACTGAGCTCACTTCTGATGTTGGAAAATAATTCTGGTGTTGACTGCAGCAGCATCTTCAATGTTCATTTTTGAGTTTCTAAGCAGGGGATGCTACATAGTAATTTGCTACAGAATTTTTTTGGTAAAAAAAATTTTAATTTAGTCACAAAAGTATGATTTGATATGCAAAAAAGATATGTATATCATTATTTCAAAATGATTTGAAATAAAACTCGATGTATGGTTCTTTAGCTTTCTGTTAAGTTATTTTATGGACACACTTATCTTATGCATTAGGATAGTTTGGTTGGCGCATCTTATTATGATATGTTATTTGGTAGTTTTCATTCATTGAAATGAAATGGAATTTTTGGTGATTTTGGACAGTCGAAAACTTCATAATTAACTGAGAATTGGAAGTTAAGTGTTTTTGTGAAATTATTCAAGTAGAGTTTTGTAACTCTAGAATGGAAAGATAGTAAGTCAAAATAAGTTTCAAATTTATTTAACATTCTAGACAAGTAAAACAAATCCAATATCATATATACTCTTAGGATTTATAAGAGTATCTTGAGTTATAAAATGTTAACAGATGTAAGTTATGTGTTTTAAAAAAAAATTAATAAATTATTTTAGTATTAAATGAAATACTAATGGTGTAAATAAATTTGATTTAAAATGAAGAGAAATGGTGTAGTTTGGAAACTAATGGAATAAATACGTAAGTTGTATGTAGATCATTTTATTCGCATAACTATTCTTGATTCAGATTCGAGTACATGATTTCGAGGCGATTTACACTAGTTCGAGTTAGGATTTTTCAATCGATCCTTGACGGCGGACACCTAATACAGATTTTTGATTTGACTCTGAAGTTTTATATCATAGTATATGGCTATGCAAGGAGAATGGTGGTTTCTAATTAAGGAACATGATCAGAGTCCGCATCAGGAAAGTCGAGTGAGCAATATCAGTTCGGAAGTGAAATTCATATGATTGAGCAAGTAATCGGATTTGATATTGCGTACGGATGACATATATACATTGTACAGGCTTTAATTTAGTTGTATGCTCCTACTTTAGAAATGCAAGTTATATGATTCAATGACATTTGTAATTGAGATACAGGTACATCGAAGTAAAGGCTTGCTCGTTATTTTTGGTTTCATGAATAGAGGTTGATTGCTTGACAAATTAGCACGTGTTTATTGCTTAACGGGTGTGTTTGCTATGTGCCATACACACTCTATAAGGCATATCATAAGTATATACTATTATTGAGGATTTTACGCCCTAGATATGGAAGGCTACTTTTGGCTTTTGTTTTCTCTATTAATTTGGGCTAGTTGTAGTTTTTTAGATCGAACCACATAAAAATATGCTGCTGAAATTTTCCGTGCCATATGCGTTTTTAAAACCTAAGGGTGTGAAGACGTTTTCTTTCTATGGGAATTTGGAGGATGTAATTATTTTAAGGGGAAGAATGTAATGGCCCAAAGTTCTTAATGTTTCAAATGAGAATATTAAATTTATTTAAATATTCAAGTTTGATTCAAATTTAAAGAAATTCAGTTTTTTATAAAATGACTTAGTTTTTAGTGACATATTCTTATTTTTATTTACAGGATTTTTTCATAATTTTTAATTTGTAAAATATTTAAATTTTCATTCGACATATTTTTCGGCAAATAGTGGTATTTTTGAAATTTCAGAGAATAAGTTAACTAGCGTATTTTACTGTTGTTTTATGATCGTATCGTATAGTTGTGCATGATCGTATTTTTTTCTGTTTGTAACGACCTAGAATTTTAGTCATTTGAATTTGATTGATATCAAAATATTGAAAAGATAATTTTTTAAGTTAAATAACTTGAATTTCAAATAAAACGATTTATGTAATAATTAAATTATTGAATTTAATAGTTGAAATAGTTGAAATAATTGAATCTTGGATTTTAATTTGGATAAAAATGGTTTCAAAGCTTATTTAAATTCTATTGGATAAGAATGGTAATAAGAAACTTTTAATTTAGATTTAAAGATGACTAATTTGGTTTTCAATAATAATTCGTTTTAATTAACATGTAAAAATAGCTTTCAGGGGTACTATCTCGGATCTCGATGAAACCAGTTTCATTGGATCCATAATTGTGTACTATTGTATGATAATGAGTTTCATGGCAATCAAACGTATCATTTTGCCGTGCGGGATTGAAACGCTATAAATTAATTTTAGAAATTATATAAGATAATTGAGTTGAAAAAACTATCTTCTACATATGATCGAATTAGGCCTCGAGACTAGTTCCATTGCGTTTCGAATAGGGGTATAATACATAAAATACCAGGCGGGACGCCTCGTTTGGGGTTCGATATTTTCGAACGTTTAAAAGCTTGACATCTTTAAATTAAAACAATTATATATACTATTTCTTGACCATTACCCATACAACATCCCATACCTACCCATACCATTGCCCATACCCACGTCTACTACCTATAATTTTCACTCTATTTAATCGCGTCTAACCAGAAGAAAGTTTTCCTATTTTTAAATTCAATTTCCCACCCAATCAAATGGTCCTCATTGATTTGGACCGCTGTGAGCAAAATCCGATGAAGTCGTCAACTAGAAGGATGTCTGCGATGGGATAACAGGGCAAATGACTGAAGGGATCATCGTCTAACGACGTGTGGCCAGGAGGTGGAGATGAACAGCGTTGGAGATTTTGACCTTGGCAAGGTGATTTAGGGGATGAGGTGAGGAGCGGCTGGTGGCGATGGATAGCCTGGAGGCAAGGCGTGCTACGGTGAGGGAGCAATGGTCGTTTGTGGTCGACGGCATGACAATTTTGAAGATGAACATCGTTCATTTTGGTTTTCTGGGTGGTTGTAACGAACTGGAATTTTCGACCCTCGAAAATTCGACATCAATACGTTCACTGTATAAAATGCTGAGCAATCGAGTGCCGGAAATACCATATTATTAGGGATGAAGAAGAAAAGTGTAACACCTTGCATTTTTATATAATTAAAATTTAGCGTATAACAATA
The DNA here is from genome assembly GCA_030765085.1 of Allium cepa. NCBI lineage: Eukaryota > Viridiplantae > Streptophyta > Magnoliopsida > Asparagales > Amaryllidaceae > Allium > Allium cepa. The sequence continues at coordinate 946,299,502 of CM060934.1, read as the reverse complement.
AGTAATAAAAACAAACATTTTTGGAATTATTGGAATATGGCTTCGAAACTTGTACCATTACGTTCGAAGCGATTTTCTGATAAGTTTCTATGTATAACTTATCAAAATCTGAACCCATATGAAGATGTTATGAAAGAAGCAAGAAATAAAATGAAAAAAAAGAAATAATAACAATATATATGCATATGGACCGACCATAGGTCGACCGCACGGTCGACCGGTGCTTAGAGATGGTCGACCACCAGGTCGTAAGACCCGCTTACGACCTGGACGGATTTTCGTCCAGGAACGTAGAGTGACGTGCTTTCCATTTTTGCGCAATTTGAGCCATACGTTCTTCGATCCTATGGCTTCAAACGTCCCTGTTACATGGTGACTCTAGGTTCAATCCAAGAATCCAACGGTCTGAGGTCCCAAAGCTCCAATATTAATAGGACCCTAGACCTAGCAATCTTCTCACAATTATATTTTCTTCCATGGTTTCAACGCCTAAGGTTGAACCCTAAAAAGAAAATAATTTCTAGGGAGAAGATCTTTTAAATTAAAATATTATACAGCTTGGAAGAAGGGGATCTAGAAAGACTATGGAGCCAAGCGGAGCACAAGCAAAGCTAAGGACGACAGGTGAGTGGATTTATTTATATATCTTTTAAGTTTAAGATATATTATCGTGATATTCCCATTTAGAAAATTTTATTCAGTAATTAATCATATTAATCAAATTATGCTGAATTATAAGAAAACTTGTAGTTTATTTAAAGTATTAGTATTTATACACTGTTTTTTATGCCTTATTTACATCCTTTTCTACGTTTTGGATCTTTATACAAGCGTCAGTTTTCTTCTATCCTCTCCTTTTTCTTCATGTATGGATTAGAAAAGATTAAATACGAATATGGATTAAATAATTAAGAATACTGAAATGAAGGAAATTAGATGTAAAATAATAAAAGTCGAGGAACAGAATTACTGTAATAAATTGCATTAAAACGGAAAAAGTTAATTTGGGAGTAATTATTAGATTAATTGGTTGGTGTAGAAAATATGATACATTTCCATAACTTAATATCTAAAATGTAACGATAAATGTGACTTCCTGAATAAAAGAAATAAAAAGGGGGAACTAGTGTAAAATAGAGAAACCACTATATTTACTCTACTCCAAAATAATAAAAGAGATATCTTATTGTTACATATTATTGTTTATAGCATTATTCAATATTAAGATATGGGAATTGATTATATAATTACTTCCTAAAATTGCAGACAATAAAGTAAAGTATGATTTGAAATAAGAAAACTATTAATTTAAGAATTTGAGGATATAAACAAAATTAATGAGCCTAAGTCTGCATTTACTACGCAAGCTATTTAACTAGGCAATTAGTATCATAAGTGAATTATGTAATATTAAAGAATTAAAGAAAATTCTATTTCATAACAAAAGAAGGCGAACTAGAGTAGACAAGAAACGCATGTAATTATATAACGGACTATAAAAGAAGAAAAACTAACAATTACAAATAGAATTATAACATAGGTTATAATTATGAAATAAGAACGGAAAAACTTATCGTGAGACTTATAATAAATTAGTAGGCAATGATAGTAGAGAATGATGATAGAAGCTTATTTAAACAACTTATATTAAGTCGATAAGCAAATAAAACAGAAATAATATAAGAGGCCTATTTTATTGAACTTAAGGATTTATATATTAAGTTAAATAAGCAAGATAATGAATGTGGCTCATACTAGAAGCATTCCCTATTAGACCTATGGTTATCTCACAGTAGTTAGAAGTGAGAGAAGGCAAGAATATGCTAATTAAATTAAAATAAATAGCCAACAGAATAAGAAAGCAAACTAAACGCAAATTAAAAATTAGACTTAGGGTCTAATAGAAGAATCAAAATGCATTTGGAGTAGCCCAAAGGATGAAGCACCTAACAAAGCAGTTCATCACAGATTTCAACAATGGAGAAGCACGACCAACTTAGTATTTTTGGGCTTCAAGGAAGTACGAGACTTCAAAGAGATGTGAGGATACTCTTGGATGGCCCTCTAGGTAGGCCTAACAAAGCTGTATCCTCGGAGGCAGGTCTGTGAGTGTTCCATCAAGAGAGCATGCCTTGACTGCATTTGCATTATAGGCCTAATGAAGCAGATCTTTGTAGGCAGTCAGAAGGGCTTGGTGTTCTGAGTAGGGTATTTGTATGTCCAGTACTTGCAAGTGATTTTAAGGATAGTCGCATGTGGATATCAACCAGCATCAAGACCAAGAGCGATTTCGGAAAAAACTAGAGTTAAACCAATAGGCCAATGATTCTTTCACTATCGAGATATTGGAATGGGGGGCACCGCCAATTGGATGTTAGATTGTTTGCAGTAGGGCACGACCACTTATCTCTTTAGAAGTCTTTCAATTACTTGAGGGTGGCTGTGTGAGGCCATAGCCATGATGAGAAAGAGATAGACCAATTAGAATATCTGTATTGTAGGCCTAATGTAGAAGTCCTTTACAAATATAGAAAATACCCGATTGAGTTCCATACAAGGTAGACCTTGTTGGCGAGATTCAGATTTTAGATAGGACGATTATGCAGTCCTCAATGTACACGGAGGGTGGTGCATTGTGGATGTCCAAGCACTAGTATAGACTAGTGCAGGTGCGATTTATGTTTTCATAATAAGTAGTGGAGCGTCTGTATTATAGGCCTTACAAAACAGTCCTTTACAGATGTAGCTACGAAACGCTCATGGAGCAAAACGATGGAGCATCTTTATTGTAGGCCATATGAAGCAGTCCTTTATAGATATAACTACGAAGCAAGACGATGGAGCATCTGCATTGTAGGCCTTACGAAGCAGACCTTTACAAATGTAGTTACGGAATGCTCTCGAAGCAAATCGATGGAGCCCTTTTCGAGGAGGATACGAAAGGTACAATGGGTAGTACCTAGGACCAATAGTCATTGGGCATATAGCTACATATATGTATATATTAGTTATTATGTTTTGATCTACAATGGAGTAGATGGGCTTGATTCATGAATAGAGGTAAGAATATTGTAGCTTAATGAACCTAATATAAGAGTAAATGGAAATAAAACGGTATATGCAGAATTAAGCCTAGAAGTATATAATTTATCCATTCACTAGAACTTTTGTTCTAACCTCCTCCTCATAACGTCCTATAACTTAGGTAGATGGTGAGACTTCTCAGCTATGTGACACTTGCTTAGAAAGTGCTATTATTTAGACTAGTACATGGGCTATTTGTGTTATTGTATACGTTGATATTTTGTTTGAGCGCAAATATGTAAACAGAAAGCAAGGGCATTTTTGGAATTTCAAAAGGACACCGAGTAAATTAATTCAACGAATTTTTTTATTAGTAGTGGAGATGAGTATTTACTTACTATTATTTTAATTTTTGTTGTGAGATAACTAAATGAGCTCCGATATATCTATCTTTGCCTATTTGTAGGATACTAGATACCAAACTCGGACTTCAGTGTGCTTGCGTTTTAGCATTTTTATGAATAATCCGGACCCACTGAAATTCAGGTTGTTATAAAAAGGTAGAAGAAGAAATAGCATGGAATTTCACAAACGCAGCGGAATAGAATATAATTTTAATTTTAAATATAAGAACTGTAACTATTAATATACATACCATTATCAGAGTACAATAGTCAACAACCAATCTGGACAGTAAAATAACTTGTCCTCATGTACATGACTCACATAGTAGTAATAATCAAGTATGAGATATGTTACTGTCATCCAGCTCGTCTCCTGAGCTCCATAGCATCCTAACCTGAATCTGTAATACTCGGTCTAACCCGAGCATTGTAATAAAATAACAATCTGGAAAACAACCGTGAGAAAACACATTCAATTTGAATTATTAAAGTTATCAAAATCCTTTGAAAAACAAAGGTATCTCGTAAGATCACATCGCACATAAACATGACGGGTTTTTCCCTTACGATAACCAAAACATTTTTACCAAAATCGCCTGATATTATAATAGTGTCTAAACAAAGTAAATAGAAAATAGCTGAAATGCTTGCAACTCATGTTTCAGGATAGTTGGGCATAATTAAAACCGTACGATGTTTATTGGAGAATGAATTTCATATAATGACTGGGCTACTGAGGTACCATCCATCATAATACACCTCTAGTAAAGTGCACCAAGGACCTCGCAGAAATCCCCTGCCAACACAAGACCGACCGCCCCTAACCTGGATAGTATCGAATATGTTATCACTCCGGTTGTTCCCACCCTTAATCGAGTGCTCTTTTTCCATGCATAATCAAATCCATAATTTTAATATATCTGAGGGTATCTAGAATGGTGATAAACATACTTCATTGGGTATGACCCACTTAGCTTTGATGCATCTCCCCTATTTTAGTCATTCCCGTTTGATGAGGCTTGAGGCTAACGTTTACCTTTTAGAATAGCATTCATGCTTGGAATACTAACACTTCCTTCTAGGAAACAATGCAATGGTAGCATTCTTCCATACAAGTTGTCCTGGGTCTGGACAAACCGAAACACCGTCTTCACAATCTACACGATATCCACATACCGCTCAAATCGGATCGAAGTGGTTTGCGAATAATTAAATCTGATCCAGGTCACTTCGAAACGATCAATAATTTTGGCCAATATTTGATAGTCGGTTATTTAACTATCAATATAATATCCATAAGCAATCACTAGGCCCATATTATAATTTTTTCAAAATTGATTTTCAAAATATCTTTATAAGTTATATATTCAAATCCCTTCCAAATTTTCAATATTTGAGACAACTCAAATACTTATATCCATATAAGGATATTTTAAATCATCTCTTATTTCAACATTTAGAAAAATATTTGAAAATATTTTTTCAAAAACCCCTTAATTTTCAACACTTAGGAAAGTTCCATTTATTTCTCTCTTCTCAAAATCCTTCACAATTTATATTATAAATTCCTTAACTCGTTTATAACGAATTCTATAAGATCCATGGTTACTTAATTAATTTTCCTCAATATTTCCAAAGTCAAAACACTTGTTGATAATTCCAAATATCCATTTCTAACTTCTTTTACGAACCTTAATTCATTTTTCGAAGTTCACATTTATATAACTACTTCGGAAATTATCTCACATTTTCCCAAATTCCACGTTGAGAACTTCTCTTATAAATCCCATCTATTGAATAATACTGTTTCCCAATCTCGAGAAGACTTCTAAATAATTTTAAATCATTACAAATATATATATATATAATAAGTATTTAAAAGAATAATAATTTATTTTTAAAACATGTTCAAGTAATTATTTAGAACATCAAAACTTTTTATAAACCACAATAACTCATTTTGAGATAAACAAATCAATCTTTAAAGCTAATTTTAAAAGTTAGAATTTATTAAAATAAATATTAAATATTTGAAAAATTCAGTTTTCGATGTATTTCAATTTTATTAGCCCAAAATTACATAGTTTGATAAATAAAACTACCCTTTTTAAAACAACTTAATTTCCTAATAATAAAAAATAATTTAAAATCTCAATAACCAATTAATTTATAAATTTTTCTCGATTTGTAACCCATCGATTTCATTCTGCTTCCATAACCATTCTTTCTTTTCAACCCGATTTGCATATTCTGATATGAATTCACACAACGAATTTATATTCCCAATTTATCAGCTAATATCCACTTCTTTTATTTATAAACATCATTTATAAAAATTTATAACCCATTTGGATTTTACTTGTTTATAAAAATAATCTTATTTATAAAATTTCATTTTATAAATCTATTTCCTTATAAATTCCATTTATTCTGTCAATAAAAATTTTAATATCGATTTCAACTCCGTTTTAAAAAATTTAGGATATTATTTAAAAATCCTTTATATAGATTATTTTTTAAAGTTCTATTTAAACATTTTGCAGATTACTTGAGTTCAACCAAAATCAAATTTATTGTTTATCCAATCCATTTCTTTTTAAGTAATCCAATTTTTGATATAATTATTTTTTTTATATCCAAAATCTCCTTTTAATTTCTTTAAAATTCAAAATAATATTCATGGTATTTAAAATACCAAAATTATGGCTAGTGCTACTGTAGCATCCAAAATTCAATCACAACAAATTCTATAGCAGATATATTCACACACATCATAAAACTATATATATATATATATATATATATATATATATGAACAATTAATATATTTTTGAGGAATCCAGTTGGATCCCTCCAACCTGTTTCCCTACATTCGCAGATGTTAGACAACATAAAATACCAATCCCGTTTCAAGGCGGGATATCGCGGTAATATAATGTCATCCGCTATTATGCGGGGTGCATAGGGTCTTATCTGCTCCAATTGGTGGGTATATATCAAACTACTAATATACATTACTATATACATATAATATCATTCAACAGAGAATAATTTATAAATTCAACCAAGCATCCAAAATAAAATTTAATCATTTAAAATTAATTGCAGCAATCCAAATTAGAGAGATTTACTCACCTTGATTTTTCAAAATTATAAATCGTTCCAATTCCAAATTCTTGCTCCATTTTGTAGTGTTTGTAAAAAAAAATCCTTGAACCTTGCATGGATAAGATATAAAATTTATAGATTTTGGTTATTAAATAAGATATTGAATTGACTATCCACAAAGTCAAAATTTTAATTACCCAAATTGAATTCAAAATATTTACCACAATCAAGCCATCGCCTTCCCGAGACTGCCAAACCCTCACACACACCTCCCTTCTTGCTCAAGTCATTCAACATCGAACGGAACCTCATTCTACTTTTCTTGTTAAATTCAATGTTGGATGAACACCTCCTACTTCACTCAATCATTCGCCTCCAGATTGGAACTTGCTCCAACCTCCTCAACCCTGCCATCACGAACGTCGCAACTGACACCCATCTAATAGGGCCTTCTCCCATTAAACGTCATGCCGCGGCAATTGAAGTCTGGAACCACAATCACGGACTTCACCCAACATCGACCTGAAGCCCTTTGTCATGGTCGCTCATGCACGCACGAGCGCCTGTGCCTCCTCCCTAGATCGCCTCATGATCGTCACTCGATCCTCGTCTCCTTTTGTGTTGAATTTTATTTTTAACAGAAGAATGAGGGGGAAAGAGACTCATGATTTAAATCAGCATAAATTAATTTTTTTCTCTCTGATTCGTAAATTCAAATTGATGGAGGAGAAGAAATTCAAAAACCAATTTGGTTCAGCGTTAAGTTATTTGATTTTATAACTATTTTAAAAAGACATGATGATTATGTTTTCCCCAACTCCAGGAATCACTGGCAACATACGAGACAAGGCAGAGAACGGGGAAAAAATGTTTGTGGGCTGCTAGTCAAATCAATATATAAATTATTTGAAGTTCAAAAATATCTAGCTATAATTTTTCAGATCTCATACGAGGTGTGCTGCTTGGCGTTTCTAATGTTATACCGCTATTCTGAACCCGATGGAACAAGCCTTGAGCTCTAATTCGATCGTATGGAGAAGACAGCTTTTTTAATCGGCTATTTAAATTAATTTTCAATTAAATTATTTCTAGGCATTTTTAGATCGTACGACCCAACAGCAAACCCAATCGCTCTAATTCATCGAATTCCGAGACTGTGCCCCAGATCGCTATTTTAACGTATCGATTCAAATCATCTATTTTGAAATTTATGAAATCGCTTGAAATTACAATTTTAGAATCTTACTAGCTAAATTATAATTCCAAGTCCAATATTTAAACCATTTACTTATACATAATCTAACGATGAAAAATCCGGGCCATTACATTTCTTCCCCCTTAAAAAAATTTCGTCCTCAAAATTGCTAAGGTTGAAAAAAATGCTCCAAACTCATTATTTTTTTAGAAACCTGCTTTGTTAAGACTCAACATTTCACTTTTCCAAATTTCTAAACCTACATTTACTAACTAGTTCCAACATGCATCCAAAAGACTTTAATCTCAACTAAATTCAAAAATCAATTTCTAGTTAACATAAATTTTCAAAAAATTTCTAACACCCTAAATTTTTGAATTTTTTTGGGAAAAGTCTCCCTTGTATGGATAGCCTTTTGCTATATGACAAGAGAGATAAAAATATATACATCGGCCCACACGGTCGGAAAACATAATATATATCAATATTTTATTATTGTGCTGCGTTTAATCTGAAAATGTACGTTTTTAGCATTTTTACGTGAGCGAGCTTATTTTATTTGACATTACGCAACCCAAATCTAGCCTAAGTGGTCTTCTTGTACTTGTATTTACTCAATTTAACATGTAAGTTTCAAAATATGAAATTCACTAACATTTAATTCATTTAACTAGTTAAACGCATGAATTTCATAAACCAACATGCGAAACATATGTTTATAAGCAATTATAAGGTTCTACTACAAATTTAATTACTTTCCATCGATTCATATACTATTTCATTCAATTCGAATGATTCAACCAAATTTACTTGTATTCACTTTATAATTACACATATTATATTCAATTTCATTTTATTAAGTTCGGAATCATTCCATGCTATTTTATTAAATAACTATTTCGCAAATTTATTTGATCCAAGCTTCCATCCAAAAATATTAACTTAATTTAATCCTTTATTTTCAATTTATTCAGTTATATAATTTAAGTTTATTACTCTTGCAACCAAATCTCATTTCAATTTTAGATTGATTTTTATTCAATCAAATTCCATTCCATTTACAAATTAGTCCATTCACTTAATCCACTTCAAATTTTAATTCCATACTCGAATTCATTCTCGAATTCATTTAGATAATATCTAAGCCATATTCAATTTATTTACACTTAAATTGAACTTATTCATAACCCAAGTCATCACTATTTCAATTTATTTCTATTTTATTTAACAACATTTCAAAATACATGTAATTCGCTTACAATTAAGTCAAATTTTATTTATAACGCAAGTTTCAATTCTCATACTCACTTTTAATCCACAATCCAATTTACTTAACCAAGTTAAGTTTCATTTCCATATTCATTTAACTAATTAATTCATCTAATTGTTCACTGCCAATTTATAATTCAATACCTGATTTTTATTTCAAAAATCACTTCATTTAAGTTACTTTAGTTCAAATTCATTTTTATAATTCAAGTTTGGATTTTATTTCCTTCACCAAAATATCAAACCATTTTATTTTGAGTTTTCTATTTCACTTTTTAATTTATAAGTTACACAACTTATTTTTCACCTTCCTATCTATTTTATACTAGAGTATATTCATATTTTATCTTTAACTCAAGATTATACATCACTTATTGCTTAAATATATATATTTATTCCATTAATTCCAATTTGTAATCTATTTAACTTATTTTCTCACAATTCCGAAAAAATTCACTTAAATTTTATTCCATTCAAAATTTATGACTTGTGGTCAAACAATCTACAATAACCTTGGTTTTTGTGATTGCCTGTAATACTAAATTATAACTGTAGTTATAATTTAGTATTGAAAAATAAAAATAAAATAGATATTTTTATTGTTTATTTTAAACAAACAATGGATTTTAAATGTAAAATGTGAAAATAAAGTCTTAAAAACTTCATGTTGGTTGTTTGTGTTAATATGAGTGAAATATGATTTTTGTTTGAGAAAATACAATAATTCTTGTAATTATTACCAAATGCTTTTTTGTTGATTTTAAATGAAGTATTTGTTTAAAATGTTGTGTATTATAAATGAAAAGATGAAACTTTGTTTAAAATAAGCTTTGGATATAAAAATGATGTTAAAATGGTTTGTTATATTTTATTGCATAAGAAAAAAAATTGTGTAATTTTTGGAGTTAAAAAACCTATATATGAAAGGCATATGTGTGCTGATTGCCTTTTCCCTTTCCATGCTAAACCGACCAAGCACCTTTCGAATATAATCCTTTTGAGTAAGGCTCAAAAGTCATAGCTTCCTGTCTCTTTGGATTTCCATACCCAAAATTTTCTTTCCTTCTCCAAGGTCCTTCATTTTGAATTCGGCTTTTAGCTTTCGCTTTAAACTATCAATTTCAGCCTTATCCTTGGAAGCAATCAACATGTTATCCATGTACAAGAGTAGGTATACCCATCTATCATTCTTTAAATGCTTGAAGTACACAAAACGTCTTTGGTGCTACGATCAAAACCAAGTGCAGACATAAAAGAGTCAAACCTCTTGTACCATTGTCTAGGAGACGGCTTAAGTCCATATAATGACTTCTTCAATTTGCAGACCCAATTTTCTTTCCTATCTACAACAAATTCTTATGGATGCTTCATGTAGATGGTCTCATCCAAGTCTCTGTGCAAGAAAGTGGTTTTCACGTCCAGTTGCTCCAGCTCCAAGTCATAAGTTGCGACCATTGCGAGCAAAATGCGGATGGACGCATGCCTCCCTACTGGAGAGAATACCTCATCATACTCCAATCCCTTTCTTTGTGAAAACCCTTTAGCAACTAGTCTAGTCTTGTATCTCCCATCATCCTTCACCTTGAACACCACTTACAACCTATGGCTCGGCTTCCTTGAGGAGGTGGTACCAAATTCCAAGTCTTGTTCTTCCTTAACAACTCTAACTCCTCTTCCGTAGCACACATCCATTTCGAACTGTCACTTGACTTCAAAGTTTCATTAAGGTCAAGAGGCTCCTCAAGAACCACATGTAGGGCATAGTTAAACTGATCACCAAGGCTAAGGTTCACAAATTACCAATCACTATACCTTTCGGACGGCCTAATAGTCCTACGACTGACCCAGTAGGTACTGCTTCGCCTAAACTCCTTTCAGCTCCACTTAGAACTAAACTTCATCTAGATTCATGCACATCACCAGCACTACTAGAAGGTACATGTGACTATCCTATAACGTTTTATCAATTACTTTTTCCCCAACGACATCAACAACAACTCTATTATTTGGTTGGAACACCGGAACTTATTCCATTTCCTTAGGCCTATCAGAATCTTCTGATGTGGTAGGTAGCTTCTTTTTTGGATTGAACATAGCAGACTCATCAAAAACAACATGTCTGAAATGAACAGTCTTTCGATCAACAAGGTTCTAAATTCGATACCCTTTGATACCATTGATGTGTCCTATTAGTATGCCCTTGTATGCTCTAGCCTCCAACTTGTCATCAGCTGTATGGTGAACGTACATAAGACAACCAAAAATTCAATAGTAACCAAGATACACTGCTTTACCTCTCCATTTTTCCTCTGAAATCCACCTATCTATGGTTAAGCACGGAATCTATTTATGATATGCGCCACAGTTGATAATGCCTCAACCCAAAAGCCTCTAGACAAGCCTGCTTGCAACCTAGTAGCAACTGGTCCCCAAACATCTGTATACACGTACTCAAGTACTCGCCTCAATCTATAGAGTCCAACCCCAAAAGATACTTTAGTTTGCTTGCCTAACACACGCTCTTGGCAAAAGTCCATCTTATCGAAGCTTCCTCCTTTGATCATCTTCTGTCTCCAAAGCAACTCTAAGCCCTTCTCTGAAGTATGACCCAACCTGAGATGCCAAAGCTTTGTGGCATCCAATGCACAAGAACTATCTACTCCAACATACGACCCTCCAAGAATTGTGGTTCCTTTCAGCAAATACAAATTTCAAAACACAACTCCTTTCATAGGAACTAGTGCACCTCTCGAAATCTTCATACTATCATTCTCGATAGTTACCTTGCATCCAAAAATGCCAATTGTCCTAAAGAAATTAAGGACTTTCGAAGACGTGGAACATACCAGACACCTCTCAAAGTGCGTATCACTCCGTCAAACATCTTAATCCTCACTGTACCTTCATCCACTACTCTACAGCTAGCATCATTACCCATAAGAATAGAGCTTCCCTCTTGTCCAACGAAAGAACTGAAGTAATCCTTATTAGGCATCATATGGAAGACGCTTCCGAGTCCAGCACCCAATGATCTGAGACATCCGACACTACTGCAGACAACACATCATCGGATACAGACTTCTCCACCATAAATGTTGAAGATCCATCTTCTTCCTTCTTCTTCAAATCTGGACAATCTTTTTTCCAATGACCAAGTTTCTTGTAGCTAAAGAACTTTGCGTCCTTAGACTTCCCTCCCCTGCCATTACCGGGATTCCTGGACTTGGAACGCCCTTTAAAGTGCCAATTCTTCTTATCTTCTCAACATCTTTCAACAAACAAGCCATGACTACTACTTCTACCTCTACTTCCTTCAGTTATCTCCTTCATCTGATCTCTCACGCCCTTAGATAGAAGGCCTGAATTTACATCTTCCATTGTTAATGTGTCTTTAGCGAAGATAAGGTCGTTAGCGAAACCTATGTATCGCTACGGAAGAGAACACAAAAGAATCATTGCCATTTGCTCCTCATTCATTTTCAAGTCAACAGTCTTCATCTTCATCACGAGATCATCAAAGAAATTAAGATGTTCCTTTACTGAAGTACCCTCTCTCATCTGCATGGTGAAAAATGCCTTCAGCAATATCAAATGGTGACGCAGCGAATTAACAAATTTGATCACGATATGATGCTTCGTGTCAAATAAATCGATAAAATGATGATGGAACAATACAATGATGAATCGATGGATTGATAATACCCAAGATAAATGCACAAATCCGTTGATCTCGCAAGATACCGGATTCTAGCTATCTTTAACACGTTGATCACGCATGATACTGTGTTAGAAGATCTACGATTCTTCTACGTTGATCTCGCGCACGAGATTCCGTGAATCGGCTTCAAATCCGTTGATTCGAGCGCACTCGAATAACCGAAAATGGAGAAAGGAGATAACACTCAACTTTCAATTTAAAAGAGGCATAAAGCACTCAAACAAAAGTTTATTCAAAATCAACTTCCCAAATGATACAACTCACTCGCTACTTATAGAAGATTACAACCCACACCTGCGGCTTAGCAACAACACAAGTGACCTACGACCTAAGACACTATGCGACCTAACATACAAGTCAACAATGACCTACGACTTAAAATTCAAACGACCTATAAAATACAAGTTACAACACACGAGTTACAATATAATCAACAACGACCTACGACTTAAAATTCAAACGACCTATAAAATACAAGTTACAACACACGAGTTACAACAGTAATGACTTACGACCTAATTACAACACACGCGACCTAAGCTTCAGCGTCATAACAAAATAGCTTTTGAACATCTGGAGCGACTTATCTTCTGGAGTGACTTAAGAAGGTCGTTCGCAACCTAGCGACTTAAGGAGGCTCGCGACCTAAGTGAGCTCGTCCATGTTAGGTCGTTACATAACTCCTTTTGAACCGTTAACTCGTTAGGTCAGTCTTTATGTCTCGTTAGGTCGTTTATAGTTTGTGAGCGACCTAAGATGGCTTGTGATCGACCTAAGCTGGCTTGTGAGCGACCTAAGATGATTGTGGTGAGCGACTTATCCTGGTGCACTGCATCATCCTCCCTATGTTGGAAAGAATTCGACCCCGAATTCACATTTTCCTCTTCCTCGACAAGCTTGTCTTCATGATAAGGAATCAAATGTTTGACGTTGAAAATGTCAGCAGTATGAATATAATCCGGTAATCTTAACCGATAAGCATTATCATTGATCTTCTTCAAGATTTCTACTGGACCAATCTTTCGAGCTTTCAATTTGTTGTAAGTTCTAACTGGAAAACGATCTTTCGTCAATACAGCGTAAACAAAATCACCTTCTTTGAAGTCCACACTCCTTCGCTTCTTATCTGCCAGTTGCTTATACTTCTCATTTGACTTAAGCAATCGCTCATGAACAATCTTGTGACACTCCTGCAACTCATTCACGAAATCACAAGCTCGTTTAACAACCCCTTTCTGACGTGGAATTATCGAAAAATCCAACGGTCCATTCGGAATTGCTGAATATACTACTTGAAATGGACTGAATCCAGTACTTCGATTAACAGCATGATTATGTGCAAATTCTGCCTGACACAATTTCACATCCCAGCTCTTCAAATTATCCTTCACAAGACATATCAACAAGTTTCCCAATGATCTGTTCACCACTTCCGTTTGCCCATCCGTTTGTGGATGATAGGCACTACTAAAATTCAACTTAGTTCCAACCATCTTCCACAGACTCAACAAAAAATGACTTAGAAATCGAGTATCCCGGTCAGAAACAATGGTCTCAGGTAGCCCATGTAGTCGATAAACCTCTTTAAAGAACAATTGAGCAACACGGACTGCATCAGCGGTCTTTTTACAAACTATGAAATGTGCCATCTTCGAAAATCTATCCACCACAACATATATAGAATCGTTCTCCCATTGAGTTCTTGGCAAACCCAAAACAAAGTCCATGCTAATATCAATCCATGGTCTAGTAGGCACGGGCAATGGCATATACAATCCTGCATTCGTAGCTGTCCCTTTGGAAACTTGGTATATGTGACATCTCCGCACAAATCTTTCAACTTCTTTCCTCATAGAAGGCCAAAAATATGATTGAGAAATCAACTGGAAGGTACGATCTCTTCCCACATGACCTTCTTCATGCAATTCTTTCACAATCTTCATTCGCAAACTGCACTCTGGTATACACAACTGATTTCCTTTGAATAGAAAACCATCTACCAACACATACTCATCCGTCTGCCCTTTCTCGACTTCATCTACAATCTTAGCAAAGTAAGGATCCTCAATAAACAATTCTGGAAGTACATCAAACCCCGTCACTTCAACTCTCATCGTAGTCAACAAATAATTTCTTCTACTCAATGCGTCTGCCACACGGTTTGTAACTCCCGACTTATGCTTTACAACAAATGTAAACTGTTGCAACTATGCAATCCATGAAGCATGCCTGGCTGCAATCTTATCTTTCCCTGCAAATGTTTCAATGCTTCATGATCAGTATACAGCACAAACTCCTTATAAAACAAGTAGTGTCTCCAATGCTTTATGGCTTGGACAATAGCATAGAACTCCAAGTCATAGGTACTGTATCTTGTCTTGGCTCCTGAAAGTTTCTCGCTAAAATAAGCAATTGGACGACCCCTCTGACTTAATACTCCACCAATTCCAACCTTAGACGCATCAGTATCTAGCTCAAAAAGCAATTGAAAATCCGGGTATCTAAGAATCGATGTTGTAGTCAAAAGTGTCTTGATCTGTTGGAAAGCAGAATCAGCATCTTCAGTCCACATTAACTGCTTCCCTTTCATACAATCTGTCACTGGTGCCATCACGCTACTGAAATGTGGAATAAACCTTCGGTAGAATGATGCTAACCCATGAAAACTTCTCACTTCAGTTATAGTCCTGGGTTGTGGCCAATCCTTGATCGCTTCAACTTTACCTTGGTCCACATGGATTCTTTCCTTGGACAACACATGTCCTAAAAACAAAACACTGTATGTCATTAATATGCACTTCTTTGTCGCCGCGTAAAATTGCTCCTGACGAAGTATCATCAACACTTCCCGCAAGTGCTATAGATGTTCTTCTGTGCTTCCACTGTATATCAATATATCATCAAAATATACCACCACGAACTTTCCAATAAGCTGTCGAAAGATCTGATTCATCACTCGCATAAAAGTACTAGGTGCATTCGAAAGACCAAACGGCATGACCAGCCACTCATACAATCCTTCCCGTGTCTTGAATGCTGTCTTCCATTCATCACCTGGTCGAATTCGAATCTGATGATAACCACTCTTCGGATCAATCTTTGAAAAGATAGAAGCTCTATACAACTGATCTAAAAAATCATCCAATCTTGGCATCAGGAATCTGTACCTCACTGTAATCTTGTTTAGTGCTCGACTATCTGTACACATTCTCCAAGTTCCATCCTTCTTCGGCACTAACAATGCTGGTACTGCACAAGGACTTAAACTTCTTGTACGCACCCTTGTTCAAGCAACTCTTCCACCTGCCTTCTCAACTCCTCATACTCCTTTGGACTCATTCTATAATGTGGTCTATGTGGTAACACCGCTCCCGGAACAAGATCTATCTGGTGTTGTATGTCTCTCAACGGTGGTAACTCTTTTGGCAATCCTTCAGGAAATACATCTTCAAATTCCTTCAATACTGGCTTAACTTCCTCAGGAATTTCAACCGTTTCACAACTTTCATGTCCAATCAACAGAAATAGTTCAGGCCCATCCTTTACTTCTTTGACAAACTCCTTCAAAGATAACAGAGTCTTAAGTTCCTCGATTTCTTCCAATTTGCTTTCACTTTATTCCCGCTTTTTAGGAACTAAAGTGATTTTAGTGCCATTGAACATGAAACTATAGCAGTTAGTCCTCCCATCGTATTGCACGGCTCTATCGTATTGCCATGGTCTCCCAACAACAAATGACATACATCCATATCTACCACATCACACCAAATCTCATCCTTATACTTCGTTTCGATGGAAAAAGTTACACAAGCTCTTCGATTAACCTTCACTTCCCCATCTTTCCTCAACCAAGCTAATTTGTAGGGTTTGGGATGCTTCTCTGTCTTTAACGCCAACTTCTTTACAGCTTCTGTAGAGATGATGTTATCACAACTTCCCGCATCGATAACAAACTTAAAAACTCTTCCCAAGATAGTGCATGTTGACTGAAAGATGTTACTCCTTAACCAGCTAGTCTCTTCTTCCTGCTTTGGTGTCAAACAAGATCTCCTCATCATTAACAAATATCCCTCGTCTCCTGCCAATAATTCTTCTTCCTCTTCAACTTGTGGTGAATTGAAACATTCTATTTCTGCATCCTCATCCTCAATCTCAGCAACAATCGCTCGCTTCTTAGGCTTCGGACATTCATTGCTCTTATGACCAAACTCTCGACAGTTATAACACTTGAAATTGTTGTTGACCTTGGTCTTAGAAACTTCATTGACAACCGGTTTAAGTTAACCTTGGAAACATTAGTATTGCTACTAGCCCCTTTCACCTGATTGATCGAACTTGTAAGCATACCACCTCCTCTTCTACCTTGCTTCTCCCAAGCTAGCGTCTTCTGGTGTGCTTCAGCAACGAATCTTGAATCGAACATATTCACCATATCCTGAATTTGTATTCTCAACCCTCCAACTAATCTAGCTGTCAACTGTTTCTCCGTCTCCATGATATCATTTCTAGCAATCAGTTGATAAAACTCATCTACATAATCATTTACCGACTTTGTCCCTTGTCTCAAATTCTGTAAGCGCTGATACATAAGAGATTGATAATTATAAGGTAAGAAAGTAGCCTTCATCAACTTCTTCATCTTTTTCCTTGAAATAATCTTCGACTTTCCCATTCTCTCCCGTGTAAGTTTAGTTTGTTGCCACCATGCCATAGCTCTTCCCCTCAATCGTGTAGCAACCAACTTAACTCTATGATGCTCGGGTACTTCCTTGAAGTCAAAAATTTCTTCAACATTTGATAACCAATCCAGAAACTCTTCCGCTATCATTCCCTCTTTGAATTCTGGAATCTCTGTTTTCATCCCCGACTCCCATTTACGATCATTCTCTGAATCAATATATCGATTTCGCACTTGGCCTCGATCTCGATCATGAATACTTCCTTTATTACCGTATTCCTCAAAATCATATGTATGTCGATATCGATCTCGTCCATCTACATATCTACTATCATGCATGTCCCTTCTATCATGACTTTCGGCATCACGATATGGATCATCTTCAAATCCATGATAAGTTCTTCTCTCTTCACCTCGGTAATCATGAGGTTCTTGCCTCATAGAAACCGATGATTCTCTTCGATCTCGATGGGATTGTGGTGACACTCTCCTCGCTTTCGAAACCGATGGCGAAACCCTGTTTCCTCCATGGTTCGAGATTGGTGACCTTCTCCTTTGACTTTGATTCATGTCATTCATCAATTTCTCTAACTTCCCAATACCGTCATCGAACTTTTCATTGATATGTTATTCCATTTGCTCAGCTTCTTGTCTTCTATACACATCTTCAACATTTTGAAATCGATTAGCACGTCTCGGAGGCATTGTCGAATCTTCAACAAATCCAAACACACACTTCAACTAGAACAACTTTAACTCAAATCTGAATTTACTTCTCTCGGCCTGCACTTAGCTTAGCTCGGCTGTAACTGCTTTAACTCTCGGCCTTGGTCCAACTTCTATACTCGGCTCAAACTCCAACACTTTAACTCGGCTCCCAATAGGCTCGGCTTAGCTATGATTGGCTAAATTTAAGATCTGATACCAATTGACGCAGCGGATTAACAACTTTGATCACGAGATGATGCTTCGTGTCAAATAAATCGATAAAATGACGATGGAACAATACAATGATGAATCGATGGATTGATAATACCCAAGATAAATGCACAAATCCGTTGATCTCGTGAGATACCGGATTCTAACTATTTTTAACACGTTGATCGCGCACAATACCGTGTTAGAAGATTTACGATTCTTCTACGTTGATCTCACGCACGAGATTCCCTGAATCGGCTTCAAATCCATTGATTCGAGTGCACTCGAATAACCGAAAATGGAGAAAGGAGATAACACTCAACTTCCAATTTAAAAGAAGCACAAAGCACTCAAACAAAAGTTTATTCAAAATCAACTTCCCAAATGATACAACTCACTCGCTATTTATAGAAGATTACAATCCACACCTGCGGTTTAGCAACAACACAAGTGACCTACGACCTAAGACACTACACGACCTAACATACAAGTCAACAACGACCTACGACTTAAAATTCAAACGACCTATAAAATACAAGTTACAACACACGAGTTACAATAGTAATCAACAACGACCTACGACTTAAAATTCAAACGACCTATAAAATACAAGTTACAACACACGAGTTACAACAGTAATGACTTACAACCTAATTACAACACACAGGACCTAAGCTTCAGCGTCATAAAAACTTTTGACCATCTGGAGCGACTTATCTTCTGGAGCGACTTAAGAAGGTCGTTCGCGACCTAGCGACTTAAGGAGGCTCGCGACCTAAGTGGACTCGTCAGTGTTAGGTCGTTACATAACTCCTTTTGAACCGTTAACTCGTTAGGTCCGTCTTTATGTCTCTTTAGGTCGTTTATAGTTTGTGAGCAACCTAAGATGGCTTGTGATCGACCTAAGCTGGCTTGTGAGCGACCTAAGCTGATTGTGGTGAACGACTTATCCTGGTGCACTGCATCAAACGGTTAGCCAGAGATTTCTTCAAGTAGAGATTTTCTAGCTTGGTCCAACTGCCCCTGGCAGTGGTCTCACTGCTAATCTCCGAAATAACATTCTCCCCATAGCGAGTTGTAAAGTAGTAAATGTTCATTTCTCCATCTCCTTCCTTTCCGCGACTGAGGTGCCAGTCGTCAACTCCTCAGGGGCAAACACTACTAGATGGACTTTGTTCCTCATTAGAACAGCATTCACCCTCCATTGCCACTTCTCGAAGCCTTTATCCTCATTCCATTTTCAATTGCCAACTACGATCCTGACGTGATATACATCTCTCTAGTATAGAGTTTTATAACAACTGGAGTCGCTTCATCTCCTGCCATAGCGTCTAACACTCCTCAATCAACCTTGCAGCTCCAATACCAGGCTGTTGGGGAAATTCTCTTCATAAGATCAGTCTAAGGGAATAAAAAAAATCCTACGCAGCGAAAAACAACTGGACGGTGATTGTAGTGAGACGAAACAAACAGAGACAAACGCCAAAATAGACGGTCGCAGGTCTACGCAATACAGCAAAATAAATAACGCCGGTATTTATAGTTGTTCCACTACCACAAGCAGTGTACCTCCACGTGGGGAGGGAAGATTTTATTAATCACAGAAAGATTAGAGTTACAAAATTGATTCACTTTTGGAGGCTATACATAGGAAGAATTAACAATACATACAAAATTTTGTAGAGTTTCAGCTCTCTATGATAGCTTCCATTATTGTCCAGAAGCTCTACAATTTATAGATTGAAGATATGAGGTGCGGTGGCTGCTATATAGCAGCTCTGGGTTTGGTTTGGCATCCATCTGGACCGGCACAGTTTTGTTCGGCATACAACACTTGGCATTTGGTCCGGCATGCTCTAACACCGAACCAAATATTTGATTCAGCACTACTTGGTTCGGCAGAGCACCGAATGAAACATTTGGTTCGGTATTCCCTCCTATCGAACTAAAATACTTCCACCCAAATCTGGAGCGGCAAGTCTTCTCATGCCTCCACCACCAAACGAACTCCTCCAACTTTCACCGATCGAAGTCGCCAGCGCTCCAGAAATCTGGAGCGACAAATCCAAGCAACATCGTACGACACTTCCACTTTGCCGAACAAAACCCTAGCATAACAAACGTTTCTAATTCAATCGTCGAACGAGATTTCTTCTTCCTCAAATCTCAACGATCCAAGTAATCGATCCAGCAAAACCTAGCTCCAGTCTAGGCTTCTTCCTCCTCCTTTACCAGTGACGAGCTTCTGCCTTTTCTGTCTGCTACTGCGACATGAAATTGAGGTATCAATTTCTAACAGCAGTTTGTATGATCTGGTGACTGTGACCATTGGAACGTTTGGACGTAGATCATCATGATTTGATCCATGGTCGGGTTTTCAAGACCACTATTTTACTCTTCACTTTTTTCTTGTTTTGTATGATTTGATTTTCGAATTGACCTTCTCCTTGTGAAGTTTACGACCTTGTTGTTGATTTGGCATATTATGACATGTTCTACGTCCATCTTGCAGTTGTATTTTGTATTATTTTGTAGTATAAAGTCAAATTTATAAAATTGAGAAGTGAAACTAGAATCTTGTGCTTCGATGCATACGAAGATAGAACATCTCTAGCAGCATGGTGAATTTTAGGTGAGGAGGAGGCAAAAAATATTAATATCTCTCATTCTTCTATCTGTCACGTGAGAGGATTTTGTTTTTTTTTAGTATAAAAATAATAGTACTTAAAAAATGGTTTATAGAGCTAAACAGTGTTCAGAAACCATATTTTCTAAAAGGTTTAACGTTTAAATGGGGTTCAAAAAACCCATTTTCCTAAATGATTTTGCGGATATTGTTTAAGGTTTAAACGGAACCGAGTAGGAAAACACGTTCAAAAAAACCTTCCATTTTTTTCCATTTTCGAATCTTATGTCCAGGCTACTGAAGTCGTGAGGAGTTGCAAAAAGTAAATGGTAATTCAAATTTCTCAGCAAATCATAGCTGGTGGAGGTGCTTTTGTAGTTTGCTTATGAAATGCAGAAACAAAGGTCACTCAGAACGTTTGAACTGTGTCACTCAGAACGTTGAATTATGAATCGTCACTGCTTCGTCTTCATTAACTATTATAGAAACGAATGTACTAAGATGAAAAGCTAGCATGGTGGATAAAACAAACATTCTGTGTTCAATCCACGATCGATCACGTAACAAGATGAAATGATCCAAGCCCCGCGCCTTCAATATCAGCAGCAACTTTAATTTTTTAGTTGAAAAATGGGAAACAACTTACATTTTCTTTAATCGTGACATGCATACAATCAATCGACAGAAATATAAAACAGAAAATACATGAAACAACACAAAAACTCAACAAATGTCACAACCAAAGGAAACTCAAAATAGAAAAGCAAAGCAGGAAAGAAGAAGAGTGCAACCAAATGCAACCCACCTTAATCCAAGCACCCTTCCATTTCCACCATTATTATCAGAACTCGCAGCATCACCAACAGTCCCCGCAGCTCCTTCCTGTCCAAACGGCAAATTAGTTTGTGCATCACCGATGGGCTGTGCAAAGGGAGGCAAAGCAGGCCCCAACCCAGGAGAACCAGGCTGGCCGCACCTCTGATTGACCCTGGGGTCCTCGCTGGCACTCCAGGCAAGCTCACCGATATCGTCCCTCAACCTCATGTCCCCTTCGTCCACCAGCTCCAGCCTCTGAATTGGGTTCCCGTCAGCCGATTCAGCCCCGTTGTCCCATTGGAGAGTACTGCCATCGTAGATGGCGAGGCCGTCGTCCGTGAAGAGGAGGGAGCAGGCATTGGCCGTGCTGATTGGGGTGCACTCCGACTCCCACACTGGCTCGGAGGATTCGGTGGACTGGATCTGGATGTAGCAGAAGTCGTTGCCGAAGCCCCCGGAGATGGGGGAGGAGGTGGTGCGGAGGAGGTAGGCGGAGTATTTGGACAACGGGGAGGTCAGGAAGGGCTCAGAAGACGTTGAGGGAGTGCCAGGTGGGATGGTGGAGATTATTTGTTGCTTTGTGGTGCGGTCGAGGAGGCCGCTTCTTGTAGTTATTGTTTCAGACAAGGAGGATAAAAGGACGGACGAGAATGTGAGGAAGATGATGAAGGATGGGAAGAAAGTCGTAGTCATGTTTTGATTATGGTTGTGTTGGTTTGTGATGGAAATGAAATGATATCTTACGAGGTTTATAAACAGGGTTGGATGATTTGGTTGAAATGGAGTTGGAAACTTTTGGAGCTGATGATTAAAGGTTTTTGCATGAGTTGGACGTATGTAGTAGCTGTACTTGCAACATTAACTGGTTTCCTAACGCCCTGTTCAATGCCTTTCCCCTTTTAATATGTTCTTCTCTCCAACTAATACACTTTTGTGTTCGTTAATGCTATGTAAGATTGCTACAGTTCATGTTTATGCGTGGTGTCTTTGGATTTTATTACTTTGCTTTTCATTCTATTTCTGTTATTTTAAGAAGCTATCATGATATATGAGTGTGTTCATACGTTTACATAGGCTGTAATTGTTATCAAAGTAACACAAGATTTTAAAATATGAATATCAGTCACGTATCGTTAAAAGCAAAGTTAATTCAAACGGCCAACATGAATTTTTCGTGTTTTTTTATAGCAGTGCTTAAAAAAAATTTCAAAAAATAGTAAATATTATAACTAGGTTTTTAGGTTTGTGAAAGAGAAAAAAGAAAAGAAATTACGGACATATCTGCAATTATTCATTATTCACTGAATAATTGCATTCGATAAACATCTGAATAATTATAGATTTGTACGCAATTATTCTATATAATTGCAGACATGTACGCAATAATTCACCGAATAACTACGTTGAATAAAAATTTATATAATTGCAGCAAATCTACAATTTTTCAAATATTTGCAGGCATGTTTGCAATTATTCACTGAATAACAGCACTTGATTTAACAATCAAGATATTTACATAAATATCTGCATTTATTCTTTAAAATTGCAGACATATCTGCAATTTTTAGTTGCAAAGACACGCTATCCAGATTAAGTGCAGACGTGCCTGCAATTATTCTTTAAAATTGCATACATGTCTGCAAATAATATTGAAACATACTGTGTGTCATTTTTTTCCTTTTCATTCATGTTTTTTGATTTTTTTTTTTTTACATGAATACGAACATAAATATTAACTAAAATAAGTTTTGAAATTTTGAAGTTTTTTTTTGTTTTTTTAATGTTTTTTTTTTGATGATTTTCGAAAAATAAAAACCTAATTTACATACTTTTTTCTACTGGGGTTTTTGTGAATTTTTAAATCTATCAAAGACATGTGCAAAAAGCACCTAAATTAAAATAAGACAAGATCTTGAAGAAGTTTCGTGAATTTGTAAATATACATGACAATGTTTTGATACATACATACAGGTCATAAAGTTATCAAGATCCAACCTCTCCTTAACATGGAGTAAGCATGAACTCAAAAGCACTGCGGCACAGAAGATTAAACAACTTTACGGTTAGTTTCAAGTGGAACAAGTCCAAAATTAGGAACGCATCAAAACTCCACTTGATCCATTGCGGAAACATAAAGAGATTGAACAGTTTGAGAAAGATGCGTCGGACGCGTAAATTATTTTTATTAAATAATAATAAACTTTTAAATTGATAATACATTATTAGTTTAAAATTAAATAATATACAATAAAAAATAAAAAATAAATATAATTTGTACAAATATTTACTTATTTACTTTTAATAATAATAATAATAAAACAAAATAGTTTTTTTTTTAAATTAAAACAATACTGATACAAATTTAATAATTTTCGTAAAAATAAAAATTACACCAATGACATACTTTTTTTTTATAGCGAGGCACTGCTCGCATCTCATTGAATGATCCTTACACTCTCACAACATGCGGGTTGTAGTCGCCCAAACCACATAGTGCCAGTTCAACGTAGTGTAAATATTTGCTTAAGAAATCGTTACTCGCTTTTAAATCATGTTATTTTCCTCTTTTTTTTTATTGTATTGTGTTCCTCTTTTTTTTTTATTGTATTGTGTCTAATGTGTTTTTCTAATCTTACTATACCGTTTCATTTTTAATGAATATGCTTTATAATCTAGCGATTTTCCATTAATTTATAATTCTATATCAATTGCTGCTATTTTTTAAAAATACTTAAAACAATTTAAAATAAACGAAAATACAATAAAGTAAATTAGTTTAAAGGAAAAAGTTTAATAAAATTTAATTTTAACAGACGTTAAAATTTAACTTCCGTCTCAAGGATAAGCGTCAAAATTCCACAATCGTTCTTGCTTTTTTAGTCTCTTCTCCTCTGCAAACAAAGTTTCTCCTCCTTCACCAAACAATAGTAGCCGAAATCCAAATCAATTTTCTTCCCCAAACTAATTTACAAGCGCAATCGACTTCGGAAGCTAAGTCGATGGACGTAAATCCCATATTTTAACAAATCCTGAACAAAAAAACGATGAACCTAGGATTTTCAAAACAAGAGCTTTGAATGCTATGCGTATAGAAATAAAGAGAAGGCGAAAAATAAGCCATCCACCGTTATTGACTCGACTGATATTCGTGAAAAACAAAGAGGACGAGAAAATCCAGGGCAGCTAAAACTGTGAATGAAGACGAGATGATGAAACAAGAGCTTTGTGATGAAATCGTCGGTAGGAAAAGAAAGACAAAGTTATAACATCTGATTTTTTTCAAAATAAAAGATAATTTTAGAACGATAGTTGAATATATCATTTAAATTGTAAATAGTTTTACAATGAAAGTTTATGCTGAATTGGTAATCATATAGACAGTTTTAGAATGATAATTGAATATATCACTTTATTCGTTACATGCATTATATTGAAATGGTAGATGAAAATAACATTTCAGTTTTTGATAAATGTTAGATGATAATTAGAATGATAGGTAAAGAATGATAGTTGAATATATCACTTTATTTACTTTGTGTAATGATGCAATGATAGATGAAAATAACATTTCGATATTTAGTAGATGGTGGATGATAATTAGATGGATAGTCATTGAGTGATAGTTCAATACATCATTTGATTTGTTGGATGCATCATATTGAAATATGAGATGATAGATGAACATAACATTCAGTTTTTGATAGATGATAGACAACAATAAAATGAATAGTTACAGAATGATAGATAGATATAGCATTGGAAAAAATGATAGAATGATGGTTGAATATATCACTTTATTTACTGTATATATAATGATGCAATGATAGATGAAAATAACGTTTCAATATTTGATAGACGGTGGACAATAATTAGATAGATAGTTATTGAATGATAGTTCAATATATCATTTGATTTGTATGCATCATATTGAAATATGAGATGATAGATGAACTTAGCATTCAGTCTTTGACAGATGATAGACAACAATAAGATGAATAGTTATAGAATGATAGACAAATGTAGCATTGAGCAAAATGATAGACAAACATAACATGATAGAATGATAGTTGAATATATCACTTTATTTACTGTATGTGTAATGATGGAATGATAAATGAAAATAGCATTTCAATATTTGATAAACAGTAGATGATAATCAGATTGATAATTATTGAATGATAGTTCAATATATCATCATATTGAAATATGAGATGATAGATGAACATAACATTCAGTTTTTGATAATTGATAGACAACAATAAGATGAATAGTTATAGAATGATAGACAAATATAGCATTCAAAAAAAATGATAGACACATTCAATCTTTAAACTGTAAAAGCATACATTGAAAAAGAGTAATGATAGATAAGTATAGCATTTAAAAAAATAATGATAGATGAATATAGCACTAGAAAATTATACATTCATAATTGAAAATATTGATAGATAAAAACAAGAGTGCATTTAAAAAATGATACATGAAAATAACATTATAGTTTGTTAATTTCAGAATTATTCATTCATATTTTCTTGTATAGGAATCAAATGGTAAAAGATTGAAGAAAGCAAAAACAACAGAAGGAAAAAAAAAATCAAAGAAAGGATCTTAGGAAAAAATTCAATATCGATGGAGCTTGCTTCTAATGATAAAAAATTTCCAAAAACTTAAGGAAAAAGGAGGTTATCTTGTAGATCAATTGAATTATTTAAAACAAATACCTTTGTCTTGAATTAAACCTGAAGATGTTTCACTTCTCTTTAGCTTACCTTTGTCTGGAATTAATATTTTTCCATTACCTAAAATGAGTTTATAAAGCCTTGCAGACAATTGTAAAGATTTTATAGTAAGAAATTTTGGAGCACTAAAGCATATCACAAAGGATCTTACAATTTCAAAGATAAATAATGTGCTGGAAACATAACAATTTCAATATGAAACTGATTTTCCAAAGCTAATTATAATTCTTGCAATGATAACTTTCTTCTTTCCTGACAACCAAAGATACTTACCACGGGGATATATTCCTTATATCCTTGATCAAAACAAAATGAACTCAGTATCTTGGCCGTTTCAATTCATCATTCATCGATTGGAGCTTTGATGATTTTCAAAACAAAGCCGAAACATGCCGGGTTGTTTCATGCTTCCAATCGTAAGTACAACATTCTAACTTTATGTTAATGTATCTACCTCTGTAAATTAAGCTATACACATTATATGTTTTAACAAGTAATATTTTATTTGTAGTTTTTCCTATGTGAGCATGTAAATTTGATATCTCCATTAGCAACATATTGTTCTACCTTATCTAGATTTGGGAGGTGGAATATTGGAAGCTTGAAAAAGGTTATTCCACGAGAAGCTTTGATGAACATGGACAATAGAAAGGTATTATTTCTCAAACAAGTACAAGAAATATGTAATGATAGATAAATATATCATAACATAGTATATATTAAAAGTTTCATTTTGCTATTATACAACCATAATTTATATGATAGTTACATATATCATTTCTGCAGAAATATAATTTTCTGTAGTTGCTACTAAAGAATGATAGTCAGATGTAGCATCACATGAAAAATGACAATTATATATAAAATTAGTTCATTCGTGTATGTTAGCCCATTCATTACTATTTATGTTATTACATAGATTTTTGTTGAAATAAGAAACCTGGCTAAAGATGAAAAAGCTCTTCTTCAACAAACAAGCCAACAAAAATTTGTTCAGCTAGATACCAATGAGAATACTGGGATATAAAAAAAGAAAACTTGGAAGACACGTCAAAAAAGCAAGTCAACTCAATGCAGCAGTACATTGAAGATTTGGAAAATAAATTGAAGAAGATTGAAGAAGAATTAGAAAAAGAGAGACAGAAAAAAATACAAGCAGAAAGCATTATCATACAGTTGAGAAAAGAAATCAAGATGTTGAAATCAAAAGAAAGAGACGAAATAAAACCACCATCATTCAATCTCAATATAACTCATAAAATTAAGATGATGCAACAAGAAAAAGAACAACAATCAAAA
This sequence comes from Allium cepa, assembly GCA_030765085.1. Taxonomy (NCBI): domain Eukaryota; kingdom Viridiplantae; phylum Streptophyta; class Magnoliopsida; order Asparagales; family Amaryllidaceae; genus Allium; species Allium cepa. Next base: position 946,271,708 of record CM060934.1, on the reverse strand, counting down.
GAAACCTTCAGAGGCAACAAAAAAATCCCCGACAATGCATGAAAAAACACAGAAGAAACCAAGCTCTTTAGTTTTGAGCGTTAGAAAGAACCAAAGAAGGAATACAATTGATCCTGATTGCCAGTATGAAATTGTTCACAGAAAAACAAAGAAAAATGTTAGACCAAAAGGAGCAACTTGAAATCGAGGAAGGTCAAAAAGAAAATGAAAGTGAACAGGAACAAGAATAACAAAATGAAGAATCTGATTATGAAGAGGAATTTAAAACTGAAACAGATGAGCAAGTTACTACAGTTGAAAATGAAGACATTATTGATGTTGATGGGTACTCACCATCAAGTAAAGCTTAGAAGAGTAAATATATCATAAAAAGAAGTATTCTACAATTATTGGATGAAGAACAGCAAAACAAAATTCTTACTTTCTTCAAATTTAATGAAAATGAGAAGTAAGATTTCTGACCTTTTTTCTTTCATTATATTTGTAATTAAATAAAACTGAAAAAAATAACTTGTCAGTTATTGATTTTCAATTACAACAGTGTAGCATATGAAAAGGGTGAAGGGAACAAAGGAGGAATCACAATAGTGAAATCTATGCTGAAAGTCGTTCTGTTTGAGGGGGCCACAGATAGACAGGTATGCATCAAATTAGAATTATGACAGTAAAAAAGTAAATAGAAATGTATAAAATGGGAGAATGATAGGTAAACCTTGCATTTAGCTTTTCAAAGTGCATATAAATGAATTGAATGGGAGAGTGACATCTAAAAGTAGCATTAGTATTTGTAAAATGCAAATAACTATACAGGATGAGAGAATGATTGTCAAAACTAGCATTTATAGTTTTTTAAATGCATATAAATGTATAAGATGAGAGAATGATAGTTAAAACTAGCATTCAAAGTTTCAAACTGCATACAAATGTATTGAATGAGAAAATGGGAGTTAAAAATAACATTGGTATTTGTAAAGGGCATATAAATATATCGAATGTCCAAATGATTTTTTGAACTATCATTTGCATTCAATGCATTCAATGCATTCAATGCAGTAAACATGTAAATGATAGTGCACACTAGCATTAATATTCCTGGTTCAAAAATAAAAAAAATTAATTATTCCATAAAACGTACAACCTTCTTTATTTGGTTAAACAGCTAACTGATTGGTTTTATTACAATCAAGAGACGTATGAACATAGTTACTACTTCACTACAATGATGATGGTAAGTATAAGCTTTTCATTATATATGTTAAAAAACAATGTAAAATATTCTAATACATATGAATGTGCAGAATGCTATAGTACATGATTAGCAAAAGTGATCAACGACATAATCATGCCGACAATAGATGAATTGTGAAGGATGAATTTACAGAGAAGATTTTCTTCCCTCTACATCACCAAACCATTGGAGCTTACTGATGCTAAACTATGAAATAATGCACCGGAGTCATTATGATTCAAGCAAACCAAAAACCAGATTGACGAGGACATCAAACCCCAGCTACAACCAAGCCCTGATTCTTGTAAGAAAAGTACAATTTTTTAAATCACTCTAACATTAATATACAACACTAATTTTTTTCTTGTAGAAAGACAAAACTATATTGATGTTCAAGAAGAAATGAGCAGAAGTTGGAATATTGAATAAAGAATTTCATAAACCTAAAGTGTTGCAGCCAAAAAGCCCACCGCATGATTATGATTCGTAAGTAACTAATTTCATTTCTTCTCTTGTCATTTTAGTTTGTATATTCATCCAACTTTTGTTATTCTTTTTTAAAATACAACTGAATATATCTAATGATCAAAATGATAGTTAAACCTACAATTGAAATTTGTAAAGTGCATAAAATTGGAAAAATGAAAAAACGACAGTTCAAACTATCATTTATATTTTTTCAGTGCTTATAAATTTATCAAATATCCAAAATGATTATTGTTTACACTAGCATACATGTGTATAAAGTCTTTTGGACTAAACTAAACATTCAAACTGATATAAAAAATATCATAGTTATTTTTAAATTGCACTGGAATGCATTAAATATGCAAAATGATAGTTAAAGCTATCATTGCTAATTAACAGTTCACTGAACTGCATCTATTAAACAAAAAGATTATGTATAAGGTGCACAATCCACACACAGCAATGGTGTCTTAATGAATGTATTGATTAGTATTGTGATCAAAATATAAAGCTATGTTTTAGAATTCTAGAGTAAAGAAAGTTATCTTATTTTAGCATTAGATTATACTGTAATATTAACTAATATTTTTATATCTGAAACAGACTTGATTGTGCATTCTTTGTCATGACAAACTTGAAAAAAACTGGACAAGGACGAGATGCCAGAAAAATATGCAAAGGAAATGATGAGAAACCTAAGAGCTGTAGTGGTGTATAACATACTCAATGATCCATAATACAGTTGGTCAGTGGAGAAGTCCTACAAAGATTCTACATAGGAATAGCTGTTGCATTTAAACTTCTTAGAACTTTGGATTTTATTTGAACTGAATCACTTATGCTAATTAAACCAAGATGGAGTCTGAGATGGAGTCTTATATGTTTTTCAATTCTTATAATTTGTTCTCAGAGTGTAAACTGCTCAAATGGATTTGAACTTCTCGATTTGAATTTGATTTGATTATAGTTGTCTGTTTTCAGTGCATGAACTACAACAGATAAACTATGGATATATTCAAGTGTCATTTTTATGTGCTTTTTGATACTTTTACTATATTTCTAAAGTGGTGAATAATGTTTATACTGAAATCCTAGATAGAACTAGCATTATGCAAAAATACATTTCTCAATGATTGAACTGTAATGAATAATGTGTGAATTTATCCATATAGCGTTTTTATATGACTTCCAATGTTTGTACTATGTTTCAAGTGTGATTACTATTGTTTATGCTGTAATGATAGTTATAACTAGCAGTAAACTGAAATGCTAAATAAAACTATCATTCAACTATAATGCTATTTATAATGTAACGCAGTCCACGTTGATTGTTATTTTGACGGTAGTTGCAAAAGTAGGTTTAGCGCACAAGTATCTCGTAGATCCTTTAGCTTTTTCAGGCCTATAGCACATTCTTTTTTTGGCGTACACAATTTATCCCAAGAAATTTTATGTTTCCTTCCTTCCCAAAGAAAGTCTACATTTATCTTATTTGATTTCTTTACAGTAGGAATAGGAAGTTCATATATCGGTAGCTAGTACAACGCCATAAGATATATTACACCATAAATCAGTAGCCAGTATAGCACCATAGGATGTATTACACCATTAGTCAGTAGCCAGTATTTGCAATCCCATTTATCTACTTTGTTTGTTATTTTTTGAAATAGAGAGGTGCAGTCCGCATAATGAAGATATTGCATAGGTTGCAATTTACAACTTGGTGTTAATTCTTTTTTCTAACCGCTCTTTCTAACAGTAAGGAAAGATACTCCATTGCAATACAGAAGAAATATGGGGCAGATCTCCCCCATATCACATAAACTGTATATTATCATACAGACAATTCATCACAAAACCTCTTATGTAATCTCATCAGCTAATCATATAAGCATTATATCATCATCATCAGATACTTCGTTCTTGCACAATAGCTCACTCAGTTCTATATGGTGACAGGTTATGGGTTTTAATGTTGAAATTATATTTCAGGTGTGATGCATATTGATTATAATGAAATGCTAGCTACAACTAGCATTCGAGTGAAATGCCAAGTACAACTAGCATTGAATAAAAATGTTAATACTGAAGTGCAAAGCTCATGCAGTTCTTTAATTCATATTAAATATTTTGCAATATGAATAAATAATAGAATCTTAAAATAGAAATTCAATAACAAAGAAAAATATAGGAAAAATAGATATTAGATGTTAAAACAAAATAACTAAAACATTTCACATTTTATTTTCTAATGATTTCACAAAGTCTGGCTTCATTCTCCTATAAGCTTTAGCGGCTTTACACTTAAAAAAACTACCCCATTACACTAACAAAACACATAATTTTTTAACTTTTTGAAGATGCAAGTCAATTCCTTTTGTTGAGGCCAACTTCATTACATTGACTGCATCTGTTTCATTTACTTTGAGAATATCCAAATCCACCAAGCCTCTTTGTAGATGGTCTTCTTGCACCACGAACCTCCTTAGGAGGCCTAATCAAAACATTGTTTTCAGCAACAAATGGCTTATCAAAATATGGAATTGGATTGCTAGCATTAGCATACGAAGATCTGAAAGAATTAATAGTAAAAAAATCCTCCGTTGTTAATGCACTTAATTGCATGGGCACATGAAAAACTAGTAACTCTCCATTGATTACAACTACATAAACGATTTTTAAGATCAACAACCTGTGACTTAGGAGATTTAACTTCAAACATAAATTCCAAAGACTTATAAACATCCCAACCAAAGCCATCATCTACTAACTTAGACAAACGTTCCATAACAGGACAAAAATTCGTTGTCCACAAACAACATTCCTCACTTCGTCTAGCCATTTGCTCCATAACTTTCACTCGAATACCATCCAAACAAGAAGCTCTAGGCATAACTTTATCTTCCAAAATCCATGATTGAAACTTTCTGCAACATTTGAAGAAAATTCACAATAACGTTTTCCTTGAAAAATACAATTCTGTCCAATGGTCAAAAGGTTTATCTCTTAGAAATTTTTTTGTGGACATGCCCCAAATATCCTTAAATTTAGAAAGATATCGCTCAAAATCATACATATTAGAAGTTCTAGTACAAAGTTTGAACAACTCCACAATAGATGAATCATCTTTAGCCGTCTTGACAACAGTACAATTATGTTCCATGTGAAGTAAACAATAGCTATGGTATGAAGAAGGAAATATTTTCGAAACACCTAAAATGAGACCCCACTGACGATTAGACATAAAAACTAAAGACTGATCTTTATTCAGCATTTCTTTCAAATGGGACAAAAACCAAGACCAATTAGCTTCATTTTTATGTGAAAGAATACCCGTAGAAAGAGGAAAGAAACCTATAAAATAAATAACTAGTGACTGTTCAGTAGTATGAAACATGAGTTATATTAAACATCAAAACCTGTATTAAATGTTAATAATTTCTATTATACACAATTGAATTAGGTTCAAAATGATATACAAATATAACATATGTTATTTTAAATTCTTTTAGTTACTGCTGCATAAAATTTTAGTTCTAATTTTGTAAACATTTATACTATAAATATTTCTAGTGTAACCAGCTCGACCATTGAATAAAATAAAGCAAACAATTCTAGTATAAACATGGCTGCATTAAAAATTATGTACTACTTTGAACAATGATAGTTTAATATATCATTACCAGAAAATAAATAAGTAAATAAAACAAAAATAAAATGAAACTCATACCTTGGTTACCATTTTTAGAAGTAGCAACCAATGAAACACCCGGTCTTCCCTTCAAAGCAGCTGCATCTAAAAGTATTAATGGTTGACAGTGTTTAAATCCAAGTAGACAAGCACCAAAACCAATATAAACTCTCTCAAACTGATTAGTTGAAGCATTAACTTCCATGGCCACGTAATTACCAGAATTATACCTTTCCAATGCCTCCAAATACCAATTTAAATCGTTATATGACATAACATCATCCCCATATATTTCTTTCAAAGCTAATTGTTTTCCGCTATAAGCATGATAATATAAAAGATTAAAATTGTACTCTCTTCTAAATTCCTTCATAATATCTTTTAGCTTCTTCATATGAGCATCTCGAATTTGATCAACAATCAAAGATTCAACAAATCTACTTAAAACATTAACTTTATTAACATCTCTAAGACCGGCTCCATATGAACGATTAAAATTGTAGGTTCTAACAAAAAACCGAAAGAGTAAAGTAAGATCCGAAGAAGCATTAAGATAAATCTTACAACCATCCTTCAACCGAGAGCAATTAATCGAAATTCTATCAGGAGAATTTCTTATGAAAACCAAATCATAACCATTTTTTATTTGATATGCCATTAAAAACTCCCAAAAATTCTCAGATTCGTTAAACAAAAACCAAGATCCATAATAGTTTTTTGAGAACATTTCTTCAACACATCTTTCAAATAATACGAAGAATCAGCATGTGAATCACTATTTATAGCAGAATTACTGCCAATTGAAGTGCGTTGAGCACTTGCATAGCCTAAATCACAACTAGCAGTATCAGCTTCCACAGCACAAACATTTTCCTTAACAGTAAACTTAAAATATTCACTCTTCTTGAAAATTAGAAAACACAAAATACTAATCAAATATGAATCAGTATCAATGATTATATTCTTATTCTCAAGAACATAACATATCTCATTATAAAATGGACTAAGATATGGCCAAACTTCATACATTTCAGTCTTAACACCAAACAAAGAAGAGCCTGTGATTAGTCGAGTAGTATAACAATTCTCATTATGTTCGAAAATAATTTGCAAACTATTTGCTTCATTATTGTAGATATCATTACTGCAAAAGAAATTAAAAATCCAATTAGCAAACTTGCTTAATCTTATGAATACAGCAATAGCAGAAAATGCTAAGTTAACATGGCATTACAAATAAAAATCAAATTAAGTGCTAAATGAAAGCAATATAAATTAATTAAAAAGCAAATGATAAATGAACATCACACATAATCAAATTAAAATGAATTATGAATACAACAGCAAAGAATGCTATATAAACATTGCATAACGCAACAAACTACATATAAAATTTACTAGAATGAAAGATGGACAGTAAAATTGTAAAACAATAAACTGTGCTGGAGAAACATAACGGTACACAATAAAATCTTACTTTGCCACTGAAACAGATCTAAAATTGGTACCGGAATCTGGAAGAAGACAAACCGTGCAACCTAGAAAACAAAAATATACTTAATAATCAAACGATATTATATCAGAGGAAGATAAGAAGAAGATCAAAACAAATAAGAGTAATATACCTGAATCTAAGGAAATTGTTTGATGAAGATCCAAAGCACGATGAAGATCGATAGACAATCAAGAAGATCGAATACAAAAATAAAGAAACATGCATCCTTGAATCGAGAAGATCGATGAACTAAGGTCAGTAATACCAAAATGAAGATTAAGAAGAAATTAGAAGCAAATTTAAATTTTACAGAAGTTTGTCTTTGGAACGAAAAAATAAAGCCCGCTCCTTCAAAGAAAAAAATAATCCACGTCTGTAGGTCCAAAAAAAAAGTAAAAACTTTCTCCAGCCCATTTTGCTGAGTACAATATATATAAACAATGATTTCTCATTTATTACTTCTTACGGAGCACAAAAATATATTTTCCTTCTGCTCAAATTTCTTTCTTCATCCTTCGTTCAAAATTCCATTTTCCGACACCCTACTCCTTTGCGCAAGAGCTTACCCTTGAGTGAATGATCAATCCTTTAGACTCTGACAAATTGTGAGAATCAACTACAACCGCAATGATAACCATTAACCATGAAATGATTATATTGTGAACTATCTACAATTCAAATGTATACTTGTAATATAAGTGCATGGTGTTCTTTAGTTTTGACTTTTGTCTGCTTGTGGTAGCATTCACAACCGAGACTAATATTTTTTTGCAGTCAAACATACCGAGTGAACTTTATTGCTACGTTAATAATACCCAAAAAACTCATATGAACAGAGTTCAATTAACAATTAAATCTGATCAAACAAGTTATCCGGCGTTAATAACCCGGGTAACTTAAATGGGCTCGTCCACCCAGGTTGGAAGTTGGTCACTAAGACAACGCTCATAGTAATAAATTGGTCCATTTCCGTTTATGATGTGTCGGACGCAGCAATGGACATGCTTCTGTTTCTATCCCTGTTGTATGAGTGCTACAGAAAGGAACGATGGCGTTGGACGTCAATGTACCAATGCCAATTTTTCCTCTTTTATAAATGATTTAACAATGTTAAAACTAATTAAATTTATATTTTTATAATTTTCTAAAATTAATGACTTATGCAAATGAGGTACGTTTAAGACACACTTTTTTTTGCAACCGTATAACGTGTTTAGATATCCTATTTACGTTCGTCGCAAACACATCTATTGGTATGCCCAGCATTGTTAAGATCAGACAGACCACGGTTAATCACGAACCATAAGGTCGAATGATCTGGAATGAAGAAAAACCGCTCATGTGCATGATATGCATCAAAACCATAAAAAACCAAATCAAACCCACGGTTCTAAACAGAAAACCGGTTCTTTTGTTATTTTTAACTGTTTTGTTTAATAGTTTGGATCTATTTTGAAAACCCAGCCGCAATCGAAAATTGAAGAGCCAACTGTGATAAATAATGAGGGCAGACATTGTTTATACAGTGTGTACATCCAAGTCGGAAAGCTTTATCAAGCGATGTGGGGCTTTTGAAGCTAAATGTAGTATTAACTTAGCTATAGGCAACTAAACAGTGTGAACCAAAATCATGTAATTCATTTGCTAAATTTCCATCAAACACTTCATATATTTTTATTCTTACAGTATTAAAACAAATTTGCGTATTATACTTACACAGCTAGGTGCATTCTTCAAATTTATATATCACTGCATCCTTTGAAGAAGAAAAAATTGAGTTACCATTTAGTAAGAAGTTCTTGTTTTTCATTACTTCAACGTCTTATCGAAGTAAATGTTCCCAAAAATAATAAATAAATTCATATAATTTAGAATCTATGATTGAAGAAAGTTAATCAACAACATCAACTGTATTTCATTTGTTCAGATATTTCTTGCATAAAAAATAAGAGAATTTTACCCTTATGCTAATAAAAATGAAAAATATAAATCGTCACGGTTTTAACGATCTGAACGGTTCGGCCATGCCTTCGACCTTGGACCATCATGGTTCCGTGGACGATTCGGTCCTAATTACTATGAGTACACCCAACATTACATAACATACATCATTATTTTCTTTAAAAAAGGTCAATTACTAAATTATTCTTTTCTTAATTACATTTTAATTATTTTTTTCTATGTAGCTAAAGCGCTTAGCTGTTTTACAAGGATGGAGGAACAAAAGTTATAACGGGATAAAGCAGAGATATATCGAAAAGTAACAAAGGTGTACAATCTTTATTAAAGATAAAATCAAATCTTCAAAGTTAGATTTATTCTTTCCCACATCATTTCTGTAAAAAAACATTATTCACTCCCATATAGACCTTTCAAAATATGACACAATCTATTAACCCAATCAGTTTATCCTATTCATAAATGGGTTAGGTTAACCCATTTTTGAATTTTATTAAATGAGTTATGAGTTGGGTTGACGCATTTTTAAAAGGGTTAAAAATGGATAACCCATTTATTAAAAACTTAAAATTTGAAAATATATATTCTGAAAATAAGAATTTTGAATAAATGCTATAGTTCTCTACGGTGACTAACAGTTTGTACTTAGAAAATAATAAAATACATCCTCATATTTGAACTCCACCTAGCCAGAAGCCGCTATTTTTTTTGTTCAGACTGCGGTAACTTCTTCATACTAGTTTGAAATCAGGCGAGAATTTGACCGATGAACTGCACCTAAATTACGGACAGTATAGAACACTCGGATACTTCATCTTGCGAATACACACTATAGTTCTTTATGGTAACTAACAGTTTTACTTGCAACATCCCATATTTGAACTCCGCCTAGGCAGAAACTGTTATTTTTTTGGACAATGGTAGCTTCTTCGTACTAACTCGGAATCAAATGAGACTTCAGCTGATGAACTCCCCCCTAAATTATGGACAACATGGGCCACTTAGATAGTTCATCTTGTGAACGCACACTGTAGTTCTTCATGATGACAAATAGTTGTACTTATTTACTTTTAAAATAACAGAACACTACATCCTTATATTTGAACTCCGCCTAGGCAGAAGCCACTATTATCTTTGTTCATGCTACAATAACCTTTTCATACTAACTTGGGATTAGGTGAGACTTCGATCGATGAACTCTCATCTAAATTACGAACAATATGGAAAACTCAGATACTTCATCTTATGAACGCACCGTAATTCTCCATGGCGATAAATAGTTTTACTTCGAATATAACATGCCACTACATCTTTATATTTGAACTCCACCTAGGCAAAAATCCCTATTTTTTTTGTTCAGACTGCCATAACTTCTTCATACTAAATCGAAATTAGGCGAGAATTCGACCGATCAACTCCTACCTAAGTTATGAACAATATGGAATACTCATATACTTCATTTTGTAAATGCACATTTTAGTTCTCCATGGTGACTAACCGTTGTACCTAGAATATAACGGACTACTAGATCCCCATATTTGAATTTTGATGAAAATTAGAATTAAGATTTTAAAATTTAAAATTTGATATTTACTAAAATTCAAAAAAAATAGAATTAGAATTGTTTTATGTTTATTTTTTCATTAGTCAAATCAAATTAAATCTTTAAATGAGTTAAATGGATAATCCGCTTATTAAATGGGATGGGTTATAAATGGGTCAAAAAGCATGGGTCATAAATCGGTTGGGTTGAACTCGACCCAACCTATTCTGACTCAGTCCAGCCCATTTGGCTGGTCTATCCCATATTACAAATTCAGAGAATTTCATGATTCATATAGTTTAGACTCGGTGAATAGAATAGCGTTTTAATTTAAGTTAAGCACTTATGACTTGAATTTATACATATACTCTAATTTTTTTGATTTGGTTTATAAGAGAACTATTCATATTAACTTTTTTTTATTAAAGGTGCTAAAAACCACAGGTTTAGTGATCATTGCAAAAAATAGTGAAGCTTTAAGTAGAACTACTATTTAATAGCATTTAACTGAAAAGACATAGCGGTTGAAGTGCACTAAGTGCTTTAGCGGAGGAATCAACGAGGCTTTAGTTGTACAGTTTGTTATATTTATAAAAAAGGCAATGAAATATGTGTTAGAAACTGAGATATTGGTTTTGATGACAACAACCTTTTTAACTTATCTTATTATAAAATATATACTAACACTATTGTCTAGATAGATATGTATATGTAGGATACATACATACATACATACATACACACACACACACACACACACACACACACACACACACACACACATATATATATATATGGGTATTGATTACTGAAGGCTGATCAGTATAAAGACTCAAGACTCAAGATTCAGAATGGAGATATCAAGATTGAAGACTCTAGAGTATCAAGATCAAGATTTCAAGATAAGTGTCTAGTTTTTGTTAAAACTTCATAATAGCATGGAAATCTTCATTCCAAATTTCATTTGGGATGGAACCAATTTCTACCTTCTTAGTGGCTTACAAACCTATGACAAGTAGCTTACAAACCTACGACAAGTGGCTTACAAACCCACGACCATCCTGGTTTTGTACAAGTTCTCGGATTCTGATGTGATGAGATATTCTGCAGAAAGAAGCTTGCAAAACTACTTCAAAGTGGTTTTTCAAAATGATTTTCAAAACTGCTTTTCAAAATGTTTTAGCGTTAAAAATTATCTTTTCAAATGATTTTCAAAAAGATGTTTTAGCCTTAAAATATTATTTGTTTTTATTTTTAAATAAACTATTGTTTTAAACTTCGTTTGTTTTTAAAACTATCCTTTGATTTTTTTTATATTTTTTATAATACATATATATATACTTGAGATTTAAAATCAAATTTATATACATTCTAAAAATATATTTTTCTACTCTTCTTTATTTTAAAACATAGGAAAATTAGTTTATTTTACTCCAGAATCATTTTATCTTGTTTTCCTTTCAATACCATTTTCATAAAAAAATAATGTTATTTTTAACTAAGGGATGTCGATATCATGGGATACCTCATGTCGACATGGTGGACGTTAAATTCAAAAGTTTCAATTGTCAAAAGAAGTGTCTATTTGTTTAAATCTCTTCAAGAATGGTTATGACCATTGGTGGTCTATGAATTGCCTTCGCAAACGAATTTTTTAACCAACAATTTTTTTATTTTCTTCACTCCTTCTTCTCTACAAATTCATATTCTAAAAATTTCATATTTTTAAGATCGTACCAAAATTCTATCGAATTCCTAAGTGAATCAAATTAGAATCTCATTCTTGTTTGATTCTCTACCCTCTTTCAAAGATTAAAGTGCTATTCAGAGTTATAGGATCAATTTATAATCAAAAGTTTACCGAGTCTCTCTATAAGGTGTGGTAGTAGCTGGAAATCAATTGGGTGATCTTTGTCCAGTAAATTAAGAGAGTTTGCCCTGGACTCACGTGACAGGAGGGTACCTCAAGGCCTTTAGAAATTGAGGATTGTAATCTAGACATTGGTATAATAAAAATCTGTATGAGGTGTTTGCCTTGGTACATGACTGGATGTAGGGTAACTCCGAACCAGTATAAAATCCGATGTGTTCTTTCCTTTTACTGTTTTTTATTTACTTTCTGCATCTGTGTTTGATTATGTGATTGTTCTGTGATTAAGTTCTGCATTTGTTTATCATAATTTTCAAATTAGTCCATATAAGTCTTAGAATCTATTAAACACCCCCTCTAGTGTTAAATTAGCTTTAAGATCCTTAATCCACACTCTCTTTCAATTAGTATCAGAGCATAGGTTTTCATAGTTTTCATAATCTGAAATTTGAAAATTGTTTTAATGGCTACCAACACTAGTACTGTCAACTCTGGCACTAGTTCTGTTGACATTAACAATAGTTCATTTGTAAAAGGTCAGTCTACTACCAGAGCACCATTTTTCAATGGCAGTAATTATGCATATTGGGCTTGAAGAATGAAGATTTATTTACAATCAGTAGTATTAGACACTTGAAATATCATACAAACTGAGTATGTTGAATCAACTACAAATTTTGCCCAGTGGACTGCTGATAAAAAGGGCGTTGCACAAAATAACTCAAAGGCCATTAATATATTTTTTCGTTCACTAGATATGAATGAGTTTAATAGAGTGTCTGTTTGTAAGTCTGCATTTGAAATCTAGAAAACTTTGCGAGTTACTAATGAAGGAACAAGAAAAGTTAAACGAACTAAAATTTCATATTAACTAATCAGTTTCAATTGTTTGAAATGCATGCAAATGAGTCCATCTCCGACATGCATTGTCGATTTTAAGATATTGTTCATTCACTACTTGCATTGGAAAAGGCTTTTCAGAGGAAGACCAAGTCAGAAAAATTCTAAATTCACTCACTCCAGAATGAGATCAAAAGACACTTGAAATAGAAGAAGCAAATGATATCAGTCTAATGAAAATAGAAGAATTGATTGTGAATCTGATGTCTTATGAAGTTCAACTGCAATGAAGAAGAGAAAACAAGGGTACAGAAAAGAAGTCATTAGCATTCAATGCAACAACTGAAGAAACCAGACAAGGACAAGAAACTTTCGGAAATTCCACAAATATAGAATGAATAATTACAAAAGAATTGATCAAAGGAATTTCAGAAATTATACGGAGAACGTAAACAATGATAGATGCTACAATTGCAATTAAGTCGGGCATCATAGGAAAGATGTCCATATCAAGATAAACAGTAATTCCCTTCAAACAATGATTTGTCAAGAAAAAGAAAGAAAGCATACACAACAACTCTTGATGACCCAGACTCATCATCCAGTGACGATGGAAAGAAGATGGATAATTCAAATATGTGTTTCACTGCTATTCATGAATCAGACGATGATAGGGGTATAGATCTAAAAATAGGTACGCATTTACATTATTTTTAATTTTTCTTGTTTGAATGGATGCTTGTTTGTTTTCTTAATTTTTTTTTAAATTCCTTGTTTTAAATTCAAATTTATACCTTGAAATTTGAATTTCAAATTCAAAAATAATATTATTAATAATATTTTAAATATTAAATTATTAATATTTAAGTACTATTATACTTAATGTTATCACATGAATTATATAAGTAGAATATAGGATATAATATATACATTTATTAGAAATTAGGAACAGACACTTGTCCTTTGATTCAATAGGCACATGTCGACATACACGGATACCCCATGTCGACATGCCCATCAGAATTTGATTTCAAAATTTGAATTCAAACTTTTGAATTTCCCTCTACCTTTTCACCAACTTCAATGCTCTGTAAAGATGCCTCTTGACCAGAGAACATGTCTATAGAATCTCTATTTAATTCACTCTCCTTATCATCACTTTTCACTTTTATTTCAAATTTCAAATTTACCTTCGTTATCTTCAACTCCTCTCAAACTTCTTCAGTGGCTGCTTCAAGCACTCTTAACACCATTAGGCTTCCAAAAGCTATCAAAAAATTTCTTTTTATTGACCCGGAAGCTATCAAAGCTTACATCAATTATGTAAACTTTGGTAAAATTCAAAGGGAGAAATTTGCTATTTGTGAAGATTTTCCTTCTTATGAAATTGAAAATATTTTTCAACAATGTTCTACTCTTAGTGTAGTAGATAACAAAAAAAATAATTTTGTATGTTATCCAAATCTTGTTAAGATGTTTTATGTGAATTTGAATCGTGGTTTTTATGATGGGCAAAATGGACAAATTTGGAGTAGTGTTAAAGGAACACAAATAGTTTTGGATTGTGAAATTTTATAAAATATTTTGGGATGCAAGTATACAGGAATGAATCTCTTGGAATTTCAAATAAATGAAAATGATCGAGAGACATTTCATCACATCTTTGAAGGGGATGATAATTTTGAATTCAAAAATCGTTATTTTCGTCCTAAAGCAAGAATTGTCAACACACTCTTATACCAAGATCGGGAAACTACAACAAACCAATTTTGAAAGTTTGCAAAGCTCTTTTTTGCAATTTATGGAAATTATGATATTAATTGGGCCCAAGTTATTTTGGATGAGCTAAGGCCCACGAATTTTACAATGGATGAAAACATGTTATATCATAGAGTTTATCTCACTCGAATTTTTAATTACTTTGGAGTTGATTTCAAAAGGGAAGAATTTATAACTAGAAAAGTGTTCAACCATGGAAACATTTCCCTTATGCAAATTCCATTAGTGTTTTAACCATATGAAACACTTATGGGAAAGGAAGAAAGGCTTGCTCACGAAGAGATGGGAGAAATGGAGGAGGAGGAAGAACAAGAGGAAGAGGAAAGGATGGAAATTGAAGAGGAGGAAGTGGAAGATCAAGAAACTTCCTTAGAGAGTATTGAATATCCTACAAATCCCGCTAATCCATCCAATAAGACCATTCTCAATAATCAAAGAATTATAGTAGAAAATCAAAAGACACTCAAAAGATCAATGAGTAAGAAAATGGATAAGATTTCCACTAAAATCAACAAGTTCTTCAGGAAAGTTAGTAGAAAGCTTGGACTGTCATCTTTTTCATCTTCATCTAATTAGTTTTAATTCATGTTATCTTGTTTACTTCAAGTTCTATCCATGTATTTTCCTTTATTTTAGTTAATATTATATTATTTTATGTAATGTTGACTAAAATCATTAATGAAATATTTTATTTCCTATTATTCAACTTCACTTGTCTCTGTAATTGCTTATTTTTATATTATAAAAATTTTAGTTGCATAAATTTGTTCATAATATTCAAAACAAAGCAAATTGTCACTTTAGGCAGAGGCATATCAACATCCACCATCCCCCCATGTTGACATACAATGGACAGAAAGTAGTTACACTTTCAAATTTTAATTTCATGTAACCAATTTATGTCTATTAATTTTAATCGACTTTCTACCCCCATTTATACCTATTTCTTCCAGAATAAATTATCAAACTTCATTTTTAATCACTCCCTTTCATATTTCTTCCTATTTCTTGAATTATAACTTCTCCGATTAAGAATCTAAGTGATAATCTTGAGGAAACTCTCACTTCCTACAAGAATATCCTTAATTCATACTTCGTAATCAGTGCCACTTAGAATTGAGTCAAATGCAGATGATCAAGGAGCTAGAGAAACATTTCGATGCCCTTCGTTGGATGATCTTAGCTCTTAACAAGGACGATCTCGAAGGAAATCCACCAGTCACTCTAGACAAAGATAAAGAAGAATGAGATTCCATCAAAAAAGACCTTATCTTTAGAGAAGATGGATGGGTGGAATTACTAAGGAATCTCTAGTCATTCTGTATGTTATTTGTTTGATTTGATTGGTGTGTTTTAAACATGATTGACTTGAATTATTTAAAACATTTGGTATGGCTTGTATATATGATTGGATTGAATAATTACTGTAAATATGATTGATCGATGATTGATTTACTTATGGATTACACTTATGATCACATTCATGATCACATTTCACATTTATGATCACATTACATAGTTAGCACTTATTACACTTATATATGGATTACTCTATTGTATTATGGTTGATTATCTTATATCAAGTTCAAGGGATTTATTAGTAAGAAGTTTTAGTTGATGACAAAGGGGGAAAAGTTAAAAAATAGTAGTTGGCTTGGAATAAGGGGGAGTCATGGAGTAAGGGGGGATTATGATAGGAGTTATGGTATGTAAGTATATTTTATAAATACAGGTTGTCATCATCAAAAAGGGGGAGAATGTTAGGAACTGAGATGTTGGTTTTGATGATAACAACCTCTATAACTTATCTTATTATATATATACTAACACTATTGTCTAGATAGATATGAATCTATATACATATGTGTAAATATATATATGCAGGTATTTATTATTGAAGACTGATCAGTATAAAAAATCAAGACTCAAGATTCAGAATGGAGATATCAAGATTGAAGACTCTAGAGTATCAAGATCAAAATTTCAAGATAAGTGTCTAATTTTTGTAAAAACTTCATAATAGCACAATCTTCATTCCAAATTTCATTTGGGTGGAGCCCATTTCTACCTTCCTAGTGGCTTACAAACCTACGACAAGTAGCTTACAAACCTACGACAAGTGGCTTACAAACCCATGAACAGCTTGGTTTCGTACAAGTTCTCGAGTCCTGGTGTGATGAGATATTCTACAGGAAGAAGCTTGCAAAACTACTTCAAAATGATTTTCAAAACTACTTTTCAAAATATTTTTGCCTTAAAAATTATCTTTTCAAATGATTTTTAAAAAGATGTTTTAGCCTTAAAATATTTTTTGTTTTTGTTTTTAAATAAACTCTTGTTTTAAACTTCATCTATTTTTAAAACTATCCTTTGATTTCTAATATATGTATACATACTTGATATTTAAAATCAAATTTATATACATTCTAAAAAGTATATTTTTCTACACTTATTTATTTTAAAACATAGGAAAATAGTCTATTTTACTCCAGAATCATTTTATCTTGTTTTCCTTTCAATACCATTTTCAAAACAAAATTTTACATTATTTTTAACTAAGCAATGTCGACATCATGGGATACCTCATGTCGACATGGTGTCCGTTAAATTCCAAAGTTTCACTTTTCAAAAGAAGTGATATTCATTTAAATCTCTTCACGAATGGTTATGACCATTGGTGGTCTATAAATAGCCTTCACAAACGAATTTTTTAACCAAAAAATTTCTTATTTTCTTCACTCCTCCACAAATCCATATTCTAGAATTTTCATATTTTTAAGATCACGCCGAAATTCTGCCAAATTCCCAAGTGAAGTAAACTAGAATCTCATTCTTGTTTAGTTCTCTATCCTCTCTCGAAGATCAAAGTGTATTCGGAGTTATAGGTTCAATTTTTAATCGAAAGTTTATCGAGTCTCTCTTTAAGGTGTGGTTATGCCTGGAAATCAATTGGGTGATCTTGTGTACCATAAATCAAGAGAGTTTGCCTCGGAATCATGAGACAGGAGGGTACCTCAAGGCCTTTAGAAATTAAGGATTGTTTTTTGACGTTAGTATAATAAAAATCTGTATGAGGTGTTTGCCTTGGTACATGACTGGATAATAGGTAACTCTGAATCGGTATAAAACCCGGTATGTTCTTTCCTTTTACTACTTGTTATTTACTTTCCGCATCTGTGTTTGATTCTGTGATTGTTCTTGATTAAGTTCTGCATTTGTTTATATCATAACTTTTAAATTAGTCCATATAAATCTTAGAATCCATTAAACACCATTCACCCCCCTCTAGTGTTATATTAGCCTTAAGATCCTTAATTCGCACTCTTTTTCAATATGATCAAACAATATATACTACCTTAGACGGTGTGTTGGAAGCTTTTTCATAAAAAATTGTCTAAATTGATTACTACTGTGATGGAAAGGGTTCAGGGGTGGCTACCTCCCTAGATAGGGTGCCGAGAAAACATCTCTGTTGACGACGGTCGATTTAGCCAGTCAGGTTGCGGGGGTCTGAGGGCAGCACATCACGGTGGAGTGTGGGGGCAGTGCCCCATTCCTAAAACTGTATATCTCGTAATTGTTTGAATCTGAATTCAAGCTGCTAACAGAAATAACTGTTGGGACCAAAAGGTGTTTGTTCTTTTCAAGCAGTCGCCAGCAATAGAAGCCTTCTCCCTATATATACATGATAGAGTACTTCATCGTTTAGATATAAATTTATTCTTACTTGCTAAATCAACAAAATTATACAAGCATCGTCTAACTATTTTGAGTGTTCTTTTGATTTATGGAAGTGATCACAACTTGCAAAAACCCACTCCATTGCATTTAAAAGAACATTTTTTTGGAAAACATCTACGATCCAAGATTGGAGAAAATATTCTTGAAAGAGAGCGATTCAACCTCTTCTTAGAGCGATATATCTACATAGATTTACAACAAGCTGGACTTATATTAGCTTGTAGTATGTTATGTACTACCTAAGACTTGTAGTACTGATATATAATACCGTCTAAGTACCTAATTTTAAAAAAATGAATTAAAATAACTTGCGTGAATAACAATTCTGATTTAAAATTCTTTAACCTTTTTATAAAACTACAATTGATTTTCTTGAAAATTTGAAAGTCTTATAATAAAATAAAATAAAATAAAGAAACTATAATATTAGTGCTAGAAATATTTTGGATTTTGTTGAATTTTAACATAATTTACTTAGGTATGATAATAGGATAGGTCTAGAATCTAAACCTGGTAGACCCATCCCTATTTTGACCTACCAAGGCGCATTCCATTTGGTCATCGGGGTAGGCAGGCACATGAACCATTCTTGAGAGCTCTAGGTTTAAGGTCGGGTTATGGCACTATTGACTCATACCAATCCGACTCGCATTGGCAAGATCCAATAAATATGTTTTATTACTATAAGGATGATTTGTTAATATTTTTAGACATAAGCGATTATAACATAAATATAATATCGTGTTATTGCATAAATCATAGGAATTTTACAGTATTAAGATGTGTGCCGGTAATTAGACAATAATATATACGTACGTTTTTCAAGTGGAAACCAGGGACACATCAAAGGAACTAGACCAGCCCACAGCGGAAGAAATGAGCGAATTTCCATTTTTTTAACCATTTTGGATATTTAATGGGCCTACGAAGTATAAATTTCATTTAGAGCTTTTCTAAATTTGGTTTAAATAAAATATTATATTTTATTTAAAATAGTTAAATGGAAGTTCAAATAAATTTAATTTCAAATGTATAGTGCATTAAATACACCTAACATTTATTTATAAGTGTTAATGTACATGGAATAAAACCTTTCATTTCTTTCTCTAAAACATGAATTAATTAAGAGAATTAATTGTACTAAATGGAGAGAGAAAGCTTTCATTTTCTCTCTTTAATTTGAATTGATGATTCATTAAATGTCATTATTAGTAATTTTCATGGCAATATTTATAACCATGTCCATATATATTCTTACTATACAATTTGTAGTTTGAGATTTATTTTATTTATTTATACAAATATACATACATACATATATATATATATATATATGTGTGTGTGTGTGTGTATATATATACATCACACACACACACACACACATATATATATACACACACACATGTGTGTGCATGTGTAATCATAATCCTTAAAGGGTATAATGTGCCCCATATATATGTTGGGACTTACATTGCAACAACAAATTAGCTCTTTTTGTGTGTACTATAATTTGTCCAAATATGTGCTTGTCTAATATGTCAGAATAAAATATTAATATGTGTATATGTATGTGTGTGTATGTCTAATTTATTGAACAAAATAGTTTCTACCCTATAACAAAAGGATGCAAAATAATTATATGATAATAATACAAGTTTTTAAAATTTTCAAAAATCTTGAAATACATTTAGGGTAAAAGATTAATTTATGAGTTTTTTAACAATTAAAATAATATTTATTATTAAATAATTGATAATAGTCCATAATTAAATTAATTCCTAAAAATAGGAAATCAATTTGAAAATTTTCTAATGGCAACTGAGATATATTTTGGGCTTAGGAAAAATTTCTAGAATCTTCTCAACTAAAATTATATTTTAATGAAATAATTAATTGCATTTTGAAATTAAATTAATTCAATAAATTAATAAATTAAGTTATAAAAATATGCAACTTTTTTCGATGCAGATATATATATAAGCCTTAAGAATTTTTTTTAGAATTTTCTCAATTGAAACTACATTTTCAATTAAATAATTAATTGCAAGTCGAAAATAAATTAAAATTTAAAAATAATAAGTTAAGTTTAACAAGTTTGAAAATTTTACTGTAATCTTATTACATGGTGGAGCAAGTATAAAAAATATAAAATTGAAATTTCGAACCATTAATTATTTTATTCATAATAAACAATTCACAAAATCATTAAATAATAAAAAAATATGTATATACATATTTAGTAAAATATTATATTTTATGATTCATTATAGGTATAAATCATCTTACGAAAATTTTAAGATTAATTATTTATGATATATAAACATTTACATAATTATACATATCCGTGATTTGTAAATCTTTACACATATAATATATATATATATATGTATGTATAAATCAAAATTAAAACTTTTTTTTTATAAAATTAACTCAACAGTAAATCGGTAAACAAAATATTATAACAAGTATATTATCAATCTAATTGTAACAAACACATGTACCCACAAAAATCTTACCTAATTTAAAGAATAAACAAAAGATTCGGATGTAAATCAACTTTTATATGATAAAATTAAAATCAAAACAATGATAATGAATAAAAGTGCACCTTCTAATGAAGCCTTTGAGTCTACGTTGAATAATGATTTCTTTTCCAAGAATAATTCGCAATGCGTTAGGTTTCTAATCCGAAATTGGAGACCTTCTACTACAAATTATTATTTTTAATTTTGAATTGGATTTGAGTATTTTAGGGACTATTGTAGTGGAAAGTTTCTGCTATTAAAATGAGAAAGAGAAAGAAGAAAGTGGCGGCTAAAAAATGAATTAGCTTGTAATTAGGTTTTTGAGATTGGCTTTATATGGATAGGACAAGGAGCAAACAATGATCTCAACCACACATTTCAAAACCTAATAAACCATGTTGTAGCCACCTCATATATTTCTCCAAACCAATGCCTATCCTCTCCAAATCTCATTAATTGTGAGCCTATTTAACCTAAGTTAAATATGTACAATCATATTTAACATATTTTGTTATCGATATATCATATCGATCAATATATTCATAAAATTTATAATTATATGCAACAACTTTTTTCTCAAATCACATTCAAAATTATTAATTAATATATCACAAATATTAATTTGATTAATTAGTTTATAATGATTATAAACTATTTGAATTGTTTCATCCAAAAAGAACTCATCGTTTCGATCGTCTGACTCTTGGGTGTAAATTCAGTCAGCGATTAAAGCCTAGCAGGTGGTGTGGTATTATAGCTAAATTTATCGCTTACTCATTTTCGAAAAAGTCTCATTTTAGTTTAATAAGTGGTACCTAATTTTAATGATTATTACATCAATTCTCTTCCTCAAAACTATCACTTTAGACTTGCTGAATTTGGTAATGGTCAAAATTTCAACATCATCCACATTCAATTCTATAATCCAAAACATAAAGTTTTTGGTTCAATAATAAAAATTATTACGAACTGAACTACTCTGGCCAGAGATTTCGACTTTGGGTTAACTTGGGTTGACCGTGATACTAACTCCATATAACTGAGGAGACGAATCCCCTCTTGAATAGTGCTTCACTTCCAATACTTCCATTCGACTCAACTATAGTCACTCGATGAACGCTATGCCATGATTTGACTATAATCAAAGCAGAGCTTTCATATTGAAGATTCACATTATTCTCAAGTCAAAAGAACTGTGTAAATTAGTCACATAGATATTTTCTATTTGACCTTAGTTATATTAACCAACAGAAAACTACCAAGTGAGTCATTCCATAATTATCCAATAACTATTTGTGCGTAATCCTTAGGTGCCCCCAGTAGTCATGAGTAAAACACTGCCCAATATTTAGAGAGCATTATGTACTCTAGTCTCAACGGGTACATCGATATCCAGTCTCGATGCATCTTGACTAGGAACATTTAAAGCGTTATATTTATTTTATTGTGCAAATCACTCACGGTTACAATACTTTGTAACTACTATCACAAAACATACCATTTATGAATTTTCTATTAAATATACTTTTAATTAAATTAATTTACTAACATAATCATATTATATCAATTATATAATAAAAAGAAAACACCTTTATTTCAAATAAAATTGGTCAATGAGTTAGACATAGGCAACAAATTATATAATTGCCTCCTAGGGCATACCCTAACTCTATCGCACATCACTCTTTCTAAAACTTATTTCTTTTGGATCCTCCCATTTAGAAACTATTTTATCAATCCATTTTGAATTTTTTTGCACTTCTCTCATTGCAAATTTATGTATCACCGCCAAGACGTGTGTTGAGGGTGGTTATGAGTTATGAATATATATCATAAGTGCACATTAGTGAAATTATCCAAATACCTCATGAATTTCACCTATTTTTCTGAAAACATGGACTAGCATCAGGTCTGCAAGACAGGTATGGGGTAAGGTTTTAAACACCCAAAGGTAGTCTGGGGCATAGAAAACCCACCCCAACTCACCGCATTTCTATTCTTAAATTTATTGCTTTTGCTTCCGTTGAATATTGGCGTGATCTGATGCAAGAAATTTCTGTTTGTGAATGAAATTTATGTTTGAAGAATAGATTCTAATGACGATGATAATAATGGTAATTTGCAAAAATAATGGTGTATACTAAGTAATTTTTGATGCATACTAGTTGGTTATATTTTTGACGTACGTATTGTAATTACTTGTGTATGAATAGAATTTAACTTCATTGTTACTTATTGTTGTTTATTTGTACTACTACCCATTACTACTAATTTTATTAGTGTTGCTAATTTTCATTCCTTAGCGCTGCATAATGTTAATTATTAATATGTTAGTGTTGTTGTTCCTTAATTATTTTATTTTATTGTTGTTACGACTATTATTAATTATTTGGTTTATTGATTCTTTTTAGTGCATGTGTATTTCTTGTGATATGAACTATTATCACGTGTTATTATGATTTACATTTAATATATACATATACTATATATATGTATATGTATATATATATGTATATGTATATATATATATGTATGTATGTATATATATATATATATGTGTGTGTATATATATATATATATGTGTGTGTATATATATATATATATATATATATATATATATGAGTGTATGTGCGTGCCCGTGCGTCGACCTAAAAAAATACACGATTTCGATGGTTCAACAGTCGTCTAAACCTTAGAATCAATGGTTCAATGGAATATTGTCTCAAAAGTTAAGCATTCCTAGCAAGTTTAGATGTAGTGGACACATGGAACAACTAAAATTGAGACAGATGAATGGTACCTCAAATAACGGGATTAATTCATCTGTACTCAAAGTTATGTGTGTCCTTTTGCCATCTCATGTTTCATGTGGGACCCACTAATTAATTTTATAACGATAACATATGGTTGGAATTTTAACATCCGGAAGATTGCTGCCATGAGTAATCAAATCAACTCAAACAGTGCTGATAGCAGCATGAGAAGGAAGTTCAACCAGAGTCTTTCTTACTGGGAGAGGGACGAGAGTAGTAGGAGTGAGAAAACGAAGTAGATCTGTCTTCGCTTTCTTTTTTCATTTTATTTGTCGCCATTGTTTTAGCTAAGTTCGCTTGTGTTGTCGGTTGGTTTGTGTAATGTTTCTAGGGTTTTAGGCGTCTTTATATGGCTCGGGTTTATCTTTTGATACCCGCTTTTTGTTGGGCCGAGCCCTTTTACTTTGTTAAAAAAAAAGGGAAATCTATCCCTAAATAATAGCCACAAAAACAATAAAATAATAATATTACACCATAAGAAA
The DNA here is from genome assembly GCA_030765085.1 of Allium cepa. NCBI lineage: Eukaryota > Viridiplantae > Streptophyta > Magnoliopsida > Asparagales > Amaryllidaceae > Allium > Allium cepa. Next base: position 946,247,274 of record CM060934.1, on the reverse strand, counting down.
AAAAAGAGCTTGCATTTCAGCCTCCAAAACTTCAACTCCTCCACCTTTTTAGCCTCCGCCGTTTATTCCACCAACCCCTCCTGATCTCACCTTGCCAAAATCCACCCTAGAAGTGGATAGTGATGGCTTCACTCTAGTTATTTCTAGGAAAAACATGAAGATCTCACGTGCACTGGGAAAAAGAAAACAAAGGTTCAAAATTGAGAACAACGTAGTTCTTTAAGAATAATACATAAACATAGAAGCAAAACCAAGGCTATTCCAATCAATTTTCATGCAAGGTCTGGAGCAATAATAAGGTAGAAGTAGATGTTTCAAATGGTGGACATGCATCAATTACAAAAACCACAAGTTCACTGAATACGACAACCAGAATGTGGAAAGCAGTTATTACAAAGGAGGATATTCCTATATCTAACCCCTTAAAAGTCCTACAGATTTTATTTAGAGGACTTGCGCTCGAATGACCAATTCGATTGTAGATGCTGTTAAAAGGTATTGGGAAAATTCTATAGTGATTTATGTGGTTGGTTCACGTCAGTACTATCGTTATTTTAGAGCATATATTGAAAGGGTTTGGTAGTCTAAAGGAGATTTTTATATCCATACCAAAGAAAATAGATTTTACGGGATTAAATTTATAGATAGGGAACAATGCGAAAGAATATTAACAGAAGGTCCTAATTTCTACGATAACGAATTGATGGTGATGAAAAGATGGTCACTAGATTTCAACCTTTCAAAGGAAATGGTGCAAACTATTTCAATGTTGGTTAAAATTCCGGGTTTAAGGTTGGAGTTTTGGTTAGAAGAAGGGATTAGTAAATTTGCATCAGTCTTGGAAAATCCATTAAAGAAGGATCACTACACTAAAGGTATGATAAAAATCGCATATGCTAGGCTTCTAGTTGAAATTAGTAAAGATCTTAATTCCCAAATGACATTATAGTTGTAAATGTGAACAATGAGTTCATCCCATATACTACCTTATGGGGGCCCTTAAATGTCCTAATTGCAGATGTTTGATCATCCTTCGAAGCTATGTTTGTTTGAAAAGGTATGGATAGCGAAAAAAGACAACAAAATCGTGTAATTATTAACAAAAATAACAGTCCGGATAATTCACAACCGCATGTACTGCAGCAAGGTATTATGAACGAAGAATTACATCACATGAATAATGCATTTTAAGAGAAATGATATGTTCTAGGAGGAGGAATCAACAAATACCATCCAGAACAAATGGGAAATCCCAGAAGACATGGACTTGGAATGTTATGAGACACTTACTAGTTCAAAAAATGAAATAGAGAATTTCTTAGCAGCATGTCAAGCACAAAACAAAGGTGAATGTAATAGTACATTAAATGGTTAATGTCCTAGCTTAAATTACAATGATCAAAATAAAAATATTCCTTTGAATGAGCATACGCAGGACACTAATATAAGCAATTTACTAAATGATTATCATTTTACGGGAGAAAAAGAACATATAGTGGAATCTTCTATTACAGCCCAATGTGATAGCAAAGTGGATGCTTCGAAGACTTCACAGAATTCCGACAATATTTCTTCGCTTGTCAGATTCAAGCATTCCAGAAAGCAACGATAGGATGGTCTCTGTTCGAATTTTATACAACCCAATCAGATGCTGCATCGATAAATAACCCTATATGGAAAAATATGGTATCACAATTAAAACTAAAGGGAAAAAATGAAACGCAATAAGGCTAATATGAGCACCCCTTCCCGCTTAAATTTTGGGAGCAATTTGGCTAAATTTCTCTAGTGAACTTGATTGCTTGGAATGTGGGGGGACTTAACCTCCCCTCGAAGCAATTAGATGTAATGAGTATTATTAAACAAAGTAAGTGTCTTTAGTTGCTTTGTTAGGGGATAAACTACAGGAAAATAAAATTAATGATTTGGTTAGGCACTTTACTAAGGGATGGGACTGTATCTTTAATTTGGATCATCAAAATAAAAGTAGAATCCTAGTCCTTTGGGATGCTAGCATTTGGTCGAATATGTTTATTCATAGGAGTAAACAATATATAACAAGTCTCGTTCGGTATAATATCGGTTTGATTTTTAATTCTACACTTGTATCCCGAAAAGAATATTAATATGTCTGAAACTGGATACAATAAAATATATAAAAAAAATAGATAGATATATAAACCGCCTCGGGACTTCATCTCCGCCTTCGTCTTCAAAATCAATGTCATCTCTCCTAACCTGTATGTTGTAATAAGGGGGTCAGGAAAAACCTCAAGTCTATCATAATAGTATTTTAGCAGTATTATTAGATAAATAATATGTCTTACGCATCTTATACAATATCCTACATAAGATACTCCCAAATGTAACCCCAAAAGCTATCCTAGTCCAACTCTATAATTTACATTCTTCCTTTCTAACTCTATAACTTTTCTTTAAATGTAGGCTAAAGTCCATTTCTAGTCCTACATGAAAATTGTTAGTCTTAGCCTAACAATGTAAGAGAAAGTACCTTAGTCACTTGAAACCATACTGGAAATTAAGCAGACTTTGACCATTTAATACTTGTATCATAGGTAGGTCCCATCATTAAATACCTAACCCAAGACGAACCCTTCTCTGTTACTCCCTAGCCGACACCGCATGAAATTTCATTAAACCACTTAATACTTCTTTATGGAAAGAGGTGCATCCTACAATGACCATTTAATACCTCGACTCCGAAGTGGATCCCTGTTGAGACTTCAACTACCGTACCTAAACAATAGTCTCAACCATTTACTGCTTCTTAAGTGGAAAGAAGGCCGACCCTACAACAACCACTTAATATCCCGACCTAGAAGTAGGTTCTATGTATTATGACCCATAGCCCAAACTGCAACATCTCACATTTGTCCGACTATTCGTAGGCATTGGTAGCTAAATTAAATGGGTAGACATACTCTACAAAATTAGGACTAACCCTATGTCCACTGTGGGTACTTATTGCAGACGATGTCTCACATCAGTCCCAAAGTCAAACTACTGGTAGCTAGATTAGCTGGCAGACTTCTGTGCGCTTCTGATCGACCTCACATGCTTATAACTAAGTCATAATTCCACTCTCCTAACATACCACCATACACATCTTACTGCATTTCATATTAAGGCCATATAAAGTAAACTCCTTTTTTCGCCTTTAATTATGGATTAATATCCATAATCATCCTTAACTTCCTTTCTGTGGATTTTAATGCTAATTGCTAACCTATATATACTATGTGATTAATACGTTATTAACTATACATTAATAATATATTTATACGCTAATAATATATTTATACATATATAATACAGGCCAACAAGATATTCCTAAGCGTGTGAAGATATCTGCTTCCTATACTAATCATTAAAATGTTTATACTTCCAAATTTATACAAGTCTAACTCCATACAATAACTTACAAATTAGCTAATATCCTTAGCCGAACAATAAATTCGTATCAATAAAATAGGATCATATACCAGACTTATTTTATATAAATATAGTAGAATAAGCATCTCTATTATAGGGATTAAATCTTACAATTTAAATTCAATATATTTTAATCACCTTTTACATATAAAAAAAATTAGGGATTCATATTTAAAGTACAGAAATAGACTGTGCAAAACTACGAATAGGGGAATTCATACTTTACACACCATTTTCTAACTTATTTTCTTGTTAGAACCCTCTGTCACAATAAAAGAAAAAAGTTGGAAGTGGAATAGAATATAAAATATTCAAACTGCAATAACTAATTTTTTTTGTACTATTTTAATATAAAACAATTGAGACTCTAATAAACACAAGAATTGACATTTCGTTTGGTGGAATTTGGGGTTTTAGTTTTAGGGTTTTCATGGACAAAATCCCTAAGACATAAAATACATCCAAACTTCTAATATACAAATACTAAAAGTGAAAAACTAATATTTCCACTCATATATTGTTTCCAGCTTCCTTTTGGATTTAATTTTACCTTTTCCTAATTGCTCCTTCAGACCTCTTCTCTTTGAAATAACAATAATTGGATTATATATAAATTAGATTCAGAATTCAAGGATTAGAGAAGAATAAAAGTGGAATAAGAATATATATCTCCCAGTATATTAACATTTTCCCTTGAATTTAAATCGGTTTAAAATAATAAAATCTACGCCATCCCTGGCCTAAATTAACCCTAGCCGACACCCTACTACCGGTCGACCACTTGAACTTAGGTAGTCGATTGGCCCAATGAAGGCTGTCGACTAGTCCATATTTGTGACCGTGAATTATTCTTTTTGTTTCTTTTTATTTGTTTCCTTACATTTAATTACACGTTAACCTTTTGTTATACGTTTTCTTAAACATTAAGTTTGTCCTAACGAAAAACTATTTATTACCCATTTTAATTTCAAATTTTAGCGTTGTTCAAATTTAAAATTTGAATTCGTTTGAATTATTTCAAATTTAATAACTTCAAATATAAGCAACTTTTCCATTTGAGCTCCAATTACAAAATTTTACATGTGAAAGTTGATCAAAAAATGGCCACGAACACAATGATGTAACATTCGTGGCCAAATTCCTACCTGCAAAATTTCCATTTTTAGCCTTATTTAATCAATTAATTTCTTATTTATTTTTACGGGGGGTTATATTCTCGTCTTTAAAATAATTTCGTCTCCGAAATCCCTAAGGGGTAGTTAGTGTAATGCGCACTCAACATTCATGTTATACAACCAAGTTATCTACAAAACCATTTACTCAACTAAAGTGCAATGTGATTATGTGTGCAACGTACTATAGGCGAGCTCAGACCCATGTGCTTTCCACCAGATTATCTTCCAATTGTAACTTGGATCAGCCTAATTTCTTTGTTGCGGAGCTTGCTAGTTCTGTGCTCTAATATGTGTGTAGTGGCCAAGGGGAGGGGTGCTATCAGCTCCGTCTTGATATATACCAACTGATCAGGCTCTACTATGGTGGCGGTGCTATAAAGGCATTTCCTCAAGTACGAAACATAAAAGATGTCATGTACTCCTACCAACTTCTCCGGTAGCTCTACTCGATATGTAGGTTTTCCTATTCTTTCCAAGATCAGAAAAGGCTCAACTAACCTTGGCGCCAACTTTCCCGACGTACCAAATCTCATCACCTTCCTAAGAGGGAAAACCTTAATGACAACTAATCTTCTACCTCAAACTCTAATTTTTTCCTTCGATTGTCGACGTAGGACTTTTGACGATCTTGTGCGGCCTTCATTCACTGCCCAATCATCTTTATCATTTCAAGGTCTCGCAAATCAAATCTGGTCCAAGTATAATTTTGTCAGTGGTTTTCACCAACAATTTGGCAATTTTCATGGCTTCCCGTATAATGCTTCAAAGGGCACCATGCCAATCGTTGCTTGGTAACTATTATTGTATGCTAATTCTACTAAGGGTAATGGCTACTCCCAATGTCCTCCAAAATCAATGATGCAAGCTCTCAATAAGTTTTCCAAAATCCTATTCACCCTTTCAGTCTGGTCGTCGGTCAGTGTGTGATAAGCGGTGCTGAGGTTCAATGTCATTCCTAAAGCAGATTACAAACCCATCTAAAATTCACTAGCGAAGACGGGTCCCCTATCACTAACAATGCTAACTGGAATTCTATTAAGTCATACCACATATTTAATATAGATTTACGCTAGAGATGCTGTAGTCCTATCACTCCTAACAGGAATAAAGTGGGCACTTTTAGTGAGCCAATCCACTATAACCCAAATAGCCTCATTTACTCTGTGACTTCTAGGCAACCTATTTATAAAGTCTATCGATGTATGCTCACATTTCCAAGTTGGTACTTCTATGACGAAACAGTTCTTCGAGCTTTTCTTGTTTCGTTTATATCTTTTGGCAAGTCAAACACCTAAAGACCAATTTCACTACCCTCTTCTCCATCCCCAACTAATAGAAGATTCACTCATATCCTTATATATTTTATCTCTTTTAGGGTGAATGGTCATCCAAGAATGGTGGCACTCAGCCAAAACTTCATCCAAAACATTCTGCATAAAAGGAACACAAAGGCGTCCATCTCTTTAAAGATCCTCTTTTGTCAATTACATACCTACCGACATGAGGGAATGTTGTACCCTACTCAGCTTGTCCAAAATATCTACTATTGTCACATCTATATTTTTCTCATGCCTGATGCGGTCCATCATTGCTGGCCTAACCTCCATTGCTGCTAAATATCCAAGAGTGGGTTTTACTGGCGGTTAGAAATCAAAATTCGAGAGGAACTCCAACCGCCTCTACTCATAAATAGCACCAAGAGTAGCATGCCTCCAGCTAAAGGCATCGAAAAAAACATTCCCTTTTTTAGTGGTACACCGTATCTCAAAGTTATATGATGTTATAAATTCCATCACCTCTGTTTCCTAAGATTCAAATCTTTTTGAGTGAATAAGTATTTAAGGGATTTGTAATCAGTAAACAACTCAAACCTTTCTTCCAAAAGATAGTATCTCCACATCTTTAAAGCAAAAAGGCAGCTGCTAACTCCAAGTCATGAGTAAGGTACCTCTTCTCATCGTCCTTCAATTTCCTACTTGGATAGGTTATCACCCTACCTTCTTGAATAAGAACTAATCCTAATCCCATACCTAATGCGTCATATAAATAGTGAAAGGCTTTATCCTATCAGGAATGGAAAGTGCTAGTGCACTAGTTAACATTTCCTTCAAGATCTTAAATGCTTCCGTGCATTTCTCATCCCATGTAAAGACTAGATTTTTTTTTTGGGTTAAGCGAGTTAGTGGGACTGCTATCTTGGCAAAGTCTTGATGAACTTCCTATAGTAACCCGCTAGTCCAAGAAATCTCCTAACTTCCGTGGCATTATTCGAAATCATCCAATCTAAAACAGCTTCCACTTTTGTAGGATCCACAAACAATCCCTTCTCGAAAACAATATGATCGAGAAATCTTATCACCATCTTCCAAAAATGATACTTTGAGAAATTGGCTTTTAATTGGTGCTTTCTTAAATTCCAAGCACCTCCCTAAGTAAATTTCATGCCCACCTTCGCTTTTAGAAAATACTAGAATATCATCCACAAATACTATGACGAACTTATTTAGCTGTCCACTAAAGACTCCACTCATCAAATCTACAAAGTACCCGTTGGCATTATCAACCCGAAAGGCATCATTTCCCATTCATATAGCCCGACCGAAGCATGAAACATGGTCTTCTGCTTCTATCCTTAATTGATGAAATCCCATAGCTAAGTCCAATTGGAAAAAGATGTGGCTCCAACAAGTTGATCAAACAAATCATCCATTCTAGGAAAGGGATAACTATTCTTCTATGTCAACTTGATTAGCTCTAGATAGTCAATGCATAACCTTAAAGATCCATCTATCTTAGTGGCACAGAAAACATGCGCTTCCCATTATGAAGTACCGCGACAAATGAATCCTTTATGCAATAGCTCTAAAATCCGCTTGTCTAACTCTCGACTTTCTTTGGGGGCCATATGCCTCAATGGCAGAGCGACATGTCTAGTGTCCTTCTCTAAATCAATTCTGAACTCTACTCTCCCTTTAGGGCGGGAGACCTGTGACATCTTCAATAATGTCTGAAAATTATCAAACTAAAGATACATATAAGAGCTCATCTCCCAATAGGCTTAGCAAATATAAATAGCTTAACTCGATTAAGATTTGGGGTGTACAATGAACATCTATATCTCGTCTCTTACAATTCCTTAACCACACAATCCTCCTAACACAATCTAGGATCGCCACATAGTAAGATAACCAATCCATCCCTAGGATGAGTCTATACCTCTCAAAACAAAGAACATATGCGTTCAATAAAAAATCCACCTAACATATATTGTAACATCCCTTTACTTTGAGACCCAAAACTAATGGCTACGGATGCTGCAATCATGCATAGTTATTAATTTTCGACAACCAAATACGGCGGTGTTAGATTAATTGATACACAGATCACAAGAATATGAAAAAAATTTAACAAATTAAAAACACATTTCCACATTCCATTCATAACTTTTCATGTTCATTATATAATCCCACAAATGTTAACTACATTTAGAAAATTTTAATTATTACACATACGCCAAGAGCGACATATGAAGATGCCCCCTTGGTTGATCAGAGTATATAATAAGGCTAGTAATTCTGCCTTTAAATCCAAATACACAACGGAAAAAAACTCTAAATAATTAATTGCCTTCTACATGACTCCTATAGCTTTAATCATCTATGAAGAGAACCTGAAAACCTTAAATCTCAAACTACTCAAAATCAATTAAGTACTTGAGAGTTTAAAGGGAAAACAAAATTTTTGAGTCTGATATAAAGCCTAGTATGAATAATAATCTAATGTCTTAATCCTTTTAGATATCTAGTGAGACCACACTGCTTAGCGGTTTGGGTTTTCACCTCAATAGTATTCTAAACCTTTATAAAACAATATACCGTGCCCTACATCCACAATGGTTAAAAATATACATTTTGAATTATCATGGTGATATGCATACATAAAACATTTAGGAATTCCCATCCCCAGTTAAGCTGACACCCTATCATGAATCATAGTTTCTAGGGTCACTATTAGCCTATTAATTTTCATGGGTCTACGGATAACCTTTTTCATTACACACGGACACCTTATCCAATTTCATAGTTTTCATGGGATCACTAAAAACCGATAGGCCCCTGCCAGTTATCTTTTCATTGGTCCCACTGAAACTATTTGTCATTCCAATAACTAATCCCTTATCATAGTTTTCATAGGTTGACTAGGAACCTATGGATTTATTAAGCAACTCGCTTCTCATCCTAGTTTTCATGGGTTGACTAGGAACCTACTAATGCTTCCATTAACTTCTTTTTCATCCTAGTTTTCATAGATTGACTAGGAACCTATTGAATGATGTCAATTCTTAATCCGGATATAGTTTTCATGGGTTCACTGCAAACCAATTAGCCTCTACCAGTTGTCCTTAATACATAGTTTTTATAGGATTACTTTGAACCTGTTGGTTACCTCCAATAACTACCCTATCATAGTTTTCATGGATTTACTATGAACCTATCTCCAGGACAACTTCAAAGTTTAAGCATCCTATATTTTGGTCTCCCTGACTCCCTGGATGCAATTCTACTCATTCAGGAGTTTAATTAATTTATATTCACTACTCGATTAACCTAGCTGGTTCTTCTACCCCTTTATTCCTAAAATACAACTATGCGTCTTTATCATGTGAATATATTCATATTTGAAGAAGCAAACATAACAATTTAATGATACCACTCATGTGGAATTAAGATCTTTGAAATGCTTTTCATGTAAAACATAGTTAATCCCCTTAACTTTTATTTTCATCAAGGTAATAATTCTTTAAATTTGCTTACTTGAAGTCATTTCAAAACTCCTTTATATAGGCCATGGGTTTCTCCTATAAATTTTTTATTTTCGGTTTTAAAACCTTTCGAAACCTTCGAAACCTTACTTCCGACCCATAGGATGACCTCCTTATAAAGCATAAAAGTCAATCTTTAAAAAATTAAGCTCCTGCCTTTTGAATTACTTTAAACATCTCTTTCGAAACCTTTTGACCACGTTAAAGTATTATCATATAAGTATAGAAGTATAACTTTGAAACCATTTGAAAGTACCCTTTCAAAATCAATGAAGGTTACCCTTCAAAACTATTGAAAGTCCCCCATTCAAAAACATTGGGTTTATACTTAAAACATCATGTTAGGTCAAAGTGAACATAGCAAAAGCATCTCTTTCGAAACTATTCTTTAATTCAAAATGTATTAGAGAAGTTTAATGGTTTCGAAACCATCCTTTCGAAAGCAATAAAACACCTGGGCAGAACAATTGAAGGTTAGCTTCAAAAATCCTTCCGAAACCATTGCCTTAGAAACCCCTAGCCTCTTTTCAAAGCATTGGGAAGTGGCTTGTATTTATAAAAACAATTGAATCTTTCGACAAAATCGATGTCTTCAATACCATCAGAAGGTTATCAATTCTAAGAAGGGTTTTGATTTGGTCGAAACTACTCCTTTCGAAAGCTTTAAAAAAAATCTAAGTAATTCCTCTGGACGCTACTTCTTTTAAAACATAGGTGACAGCTCTCTTTTGAAAGCCCCTATGAAATACCCTTTCGAAACCATAGGTTTCGACTACTTCGAAACCCATTTATAAACAGGCAAGCGCTCTTCTTTAAAAAAATAAAATAAAGGAACCAACGCCTTCGAAAGCTACCTTTCGACACCCTACCTTCCGCCTCTTTCCATTCCACTACGTTACATTTGAATGATACAATATGTATTGGTTTACTGGTTTCAACCAGGTTGAAGGCAAAAGGTCCGAGTCGAAGGGTTCTTCTAATGAAGGCGGAATCCCTTTTTTTGAGCAAAACAGCTATTTTTACCAAATAAAGTAAAAAAAATTCACTAACTTTCCCACTTGTAAACACATGATTGGTAACATTAAACTTTCAAATTATTTTGCTAAAATTTTCCGCATTTTCTCAAATCTAAAACTAAATAACATTTAAAACATAAGCCCTTCCTATTAACAAAATAATTAAATCATTTAGGTCCTCTTTTTAAAATAATTTAATTCCCATACCAAATCACTTAGTAAAAATCCCTAAAAATTCCAGAAATTCACTTAATCATGTTATCTAACATACCAAATTTTTAGACCCAAATTCTTAATTTATTTTCCAATATAAATTTATAAACTCAAATAATCTTATTTTCCTTTGAAAATTCATATTAATCTTTCCATAGCTTGGAAAATTCTCAAAATTGATACCCAACTCCAAAATCATGTTTCTCATAATATAAAATTATACCATGGCATTTAAACATCATAAGGTCTCGGTTTTGACCTAAACCCGTATAAGAACTCCTTTAAACAATCTTTTTTAAATCAAATAAATCATAAATCAAGCATATCATCATTCAATATATCATAAAAACGAATTTACCCATTAAATCTGAGGTCATATGATTATAAAACCAAAAATAGAGATGTAGTGATTATTATTCACCTTAGATAAGGAAATTGAAGATTGATTGAGATTGATTTCTCCTAGCATGAATCCTAAGCTTTACTTGAATTTTTCTTCTCTTCTATCTTCCTAATGGTCGGCCTTGCTCTTTATTACGTTTACAATTTTGCTTGTGATAAAAATAAACGTGGGACAAGGGAAATGGTACAAGGGTAGGAATATAGGCGGCTATCTACCCTAATTCCCTTATGTTTAATTAGCTAACACTTAACCATTTATAAGTTCATCTAATTTAATAAGAACGGCCATGACATGTTTATTAATCAATCTCAATCTCCTTATCTGTGTTATTCTATTTAATTTGTTCTAATTAAATCTGCCGAATAATGTTATTAAAAATCAAGGGTGTTACAGGTTCCCCTCCTTAAAAAAATTCATCCTCGATATTCAGTAAGGACTAACTAGCAAACATAGTAATCATCTGTAACAACTCCTAACATCCATACTAGCCTACCCGGCTAGCAACTAATCTATATAAATCTAATATAGACATACCATCAAAGTAGATCAGGATAAGCATCTTGAATCATGTCCTCTGTCTCCCAAGTATAGTCCTTCTCGTTGTCGCTCCACTAAACTTTTCCCAACTTGACTGTCTTGGTCCTTAATCTTTTCTCATCTCTCGCTACAACCTAAACTACTTGTCTAACAAAAGTCAAATTAGGCTCTACTACTAAGTCCTCCAACTATGTTTGAGGAATAGTAGTCTCTAGATCATGAACATACTTGCGAAGATGAGACACATGGAAACATTATGGACACCTGTCAAACTGCTCGACAACTCTACTCTGTACGCGAGCTTTCCAATCCTTTCTTTAATCTAGAATGGTCTAACATATCTTGGGGCCAGCTTTCTCGACTTTCCAAATAGTACCACACCTTTCGTCGGTGATACTTTAATGAAAAACCCGTCTCCTACTAAGAACTCAAGGTCTTTACCCCTCTTATCTACGTAGCTCTTCTGCCTGGATTGAGCTTCCTTCATCCGTCCTCGGATTAACTCAATCTTTTCCGACGCCTCTCTAACCAAATACGGACCTAAGACCAATCTGTCTTCAGTCTCTAACCAAAATGCTGGTAATTTGGATGGCCTTCCATACAAAGCTTCAAAAGGCGCCATTCCTATACTAGTCTGATAGCTGTTATTATAGAAAAACTCAATCAAATGTAGGTGATCTTCTCAAGATCCATTGAAGTCCAATGCATAAGCTCTTAATAAACCCTCAAGTACCTTATTGACTCTCTCTATCTGCCCATCCATCTGTGGGTGATAAGTTGTACTCATCTTTAGCTTGGTACCTAATACCTCTTGGAGACTCCTCCAAAATTAACTAGTGAATAAAGCGTCTCTATCGTTGACTATGCTACTAGAAATTCCATGAAGTCTAATTATGTTCTTCATAAACAACTTAGCCAAAACTAGTGCCGTCTTGGTCGACTATACTGGAGTGAAATGGACACTCTTGGTCAACATGTACACAATAATCCATGTGCTTCCATTTCCTTTCCTTGACTTTGGCAACCCATCAATAAAATTCATGGATATTGAATCCCATTTCCAAATTGGAATCTCCAAAGGCTGAAGTAACCCACTCGGCTTCTGATGTTCGACCTTCATTTGTTGATAGTTTACACACTACCTAACCCATAAGCTAGCTTCTCTCTTATTTCCTTCCCAATAGAATCTCCTCTTCATATCTTAATACATCTTGGTCCCTCCAGGATGAGTGGTAAACTTTGATCGATGAAACTCTTCCAGAATTTCCCTCCTCAAGTTCTCTAAATCCGGAACGCAAAATCGTCCCTTCTTTATCAACCATCCTCTTTGGTCAAGACTAAATTCCTTTACTTCCTCAAACCTTCTAATCCTCTCGCTAAAACTGGAACCTCTCTTTGCTTAGAAGCTATCCCCTCGATCAGTAGTGGCGAACTTCTAAACAAGATAACATGGCAGTAACCTGACTAGAATTACCAGTAGATCTCAACTGCACACCACAACTAGCCAAGGCTTCTAGATCCTTCCATTCTGCCAACATTACTAACACCATATTATGATGTTTTCTACTGAGATAATCTGCTACCTTGTCTCCTTTTCTAGGAGTATACTCGATACCAAGCTTCCAAAAATTCCAGCCACCTCTGCTGCCTTATATTCAACTCCTTCTGAGAGAATAAATACTTTAATGACTATAATCGGTATACGACTCAAATCTCTCTCCTAAGAGATTATGCCTTCAAATCTTTAAGGCAAAGATTACCACAACTAACTCTAAATAATAAGTAGGATATCTTACTTCGTACGGTCTAAGCTGCCTGGATGCTTAAGCAATGACTTAGCCCTTCCGCATCAACACTGCTCCCAATTCAGTCCCACAAGCATCAATGTATGCTACCAACCCTTGGCTTCCATCTGGAAGTACTAACACCGGCGTATTGGTCAACAAATGCTTTAACTTAAGGAACCCTTCCTCACATTTTTTATACCAAACAAACGTCACATCTTTCTCGGTCAACTTAGCCAAAGGTGCTGCTATCCATGAGAAATTCTTAAAGAATCTCCGGTAATAGCCAGCAAGTTCAATAAAGCTCCTGATCTCGGTTACTGTCTCTAGTCTCTTTCAATTATTGACAACTTCGATCTTAAGTTGATCAATTGACAATCCCTTCTCTGAAACCACATGACCAAGAAATTTAACATCTTTCTTCCAAAAATAACACTTGGAAATCTTCGCCTTCAGCTGATTCTACCTCAGCGTCTCTAGCACCACTATATGATGAATCTCATGCTCTCTTTCATCTTTCGAGTACACTATAATGTCATCTATGAATACCAACACGAACCAAATCCAAGTGCTCTTGGAAAACCCGGTTCATCAAGTCAACAAAGAAAGCAAGTGCATTCGTCAATCCAAATGGCACCACCAACCACTTATACGAACCATATCTAGTCCGAAATGCTAACAAGGGAATACTATCCTCCACCACCGTCAACTGATGGTACCCTATCGCCAAATCCAATTGGGAGAACAATCTGGCTCTACTCAACTGATCAAACAGATCATCTATCCTCGGCAGAGGGTATCTATTCTTGATCGTCCTTACGTTTAACTTACGATAGTCGATGCACATCATTAACGACCCCTTTGGCTTCTTCACGAAAACCACGGCTGATCCCTAAGGCGAACTGCTTGGTCTAATGAAGTTTCTTCCCTCCAGATCCGCTAGTTGCACCTTAATTCCTTTATCTCTGTTGGTGTCATCCTGCTAGGTGGTCTATTGACAGGTTCATCTCCCGGTACAAGATCTATCCGAAACTCAACAGCTCATTTAAGTGGTTGTCCTGTGACTGCCTCAAAGACATCTGCAAATTCCCTTGCCACTCGAACCAGACTTAACTCTTCTCCAACCTCCATGGCACTTAACAAAGCACAAACACTCTTACTAGAATTCTCCATTGAGAAGATGATTCGGTTATGACTATTTGGTTGCCTTAATGATATTTCCCTATCCTAGCAAAATATCCTAGCCTCATACCTACCCAACCAAACCATACCCAAAACGATCTCGAAATCTATGAAATCAAAAAAATACAAACTGCATGCAAACTTATGACCTAACAAATCAAGTTCTAACTAGCCACATCTCATTCCTAGAGTTGCATACCCTCCTAGTGGATTCATAAACCTTAAGGAAGTAACAAGATAAGTGGGTTCTATGCATAACCTATCATCCAAATACTATGATATAAATGAGTATGATGCATCAATATTAAATAGTACCCTAACTGGTATACTTTGAATCAAAAGCATACCTTCCATCACAGTCTTTCCTTTCTCTGGGGCAGTAGGTCTAGAAGAAGATGGTGGTCCAATAGCAAAAACCTTCTCTCTGTCCGCCCTGACTGGCTCTGGACGTTGATTCTTGTAATGTCTAACTTGGTCACAGTTGAAGCATTTCGCATTCTTCTTCCCTGTAGGCTTCTTTCCCTTTCCCGTCTGACCCTCATGAGCATAATGGCCCTTCTTATCATACTTATAACACGCCAAATCGGTCTTTGCCTTCTTGTAAGCCTCCCTTTTCTGGGCTCCCTTCTTCTTAAAGAATTTCCTTTTCTTTCCCTAAGGACCTTAGGACTCAAGTGGCTTCTCTCTAACTGAAACAACAAGCATCTCCTCATGGTAAATGGCCATCTCCACTACCACATTACAAGGCCCACTGACATGAGTCATGGTCATTATACCTAGCTCTGGCCTTAGTCCACGAATAAATCTCCCATTCTTCCTAATATCAGTGTATACCAAAGCATAACCATGTCGAGCCAGCTCATCAAACTTAGAAGCATACTCGATTATTGGCATATCCCCGTGGAGAAGATCCATGAACTTCCTCATTTACGTAGACTTGCAACCTAATATAAGAACCTTTGCTTAAATCTTCTCCAGAATTCATCCCAAGTCATCTCTTCCTCCGAAACTCTGACTGTCACATTGTTCCACTAGTGAAGCCCTAACCCTTACAATTGTCTAGAGGCTAGCATTCTCTTTTCTCCATCATCCAAGCATAAATCGATAATGATCCTCTTATAGTTCAAAAGCCAATTCCCAACTTCTACAGCATCCCTCATTACAACAAAATGCTTTCTTCCCAAACTGGTGTAGTCTCTACTCAACCTAGCATAATTATATTCAACTGGAACAATAGGATTAACTCCACTAACATTATCAGTAGCTCTTGCTTGCAAAAGATTAGCCAACAACCGATACACCATCCCCGCATCTACTGGCGGATTTCCAACACCTACATTGGCTTCAACATTTTTGTTAGCATTAGCCTCTCGACCTTGATTTCTTCGTGTATTAGGTCGAGCATTTCCCTTGATTGCGATGCTTCCTCCACCTAGATTTCCTCTTCCGTTTCCTTCTTCCATATCCTCTTTCTTATAAATCTGCATACGACCCGTAGTAAGATACAGAAGAACGGTCTAAGAGAGAGGGGAATGCGTACTTATATGTATATATATCTATATATCAAATACAAGTGCGTTAATGTAGCGTTAACCCAAACCCCGATCATATTTTCAAATTCATTGGATTATGTTTTAAAAAACTTTTAGGTTTAACTTTTCTTTTAAAGTTTTATAAACCTAGGCTTTGATACCAACTTGTAACATCCCCCTACTTGGAGGCCGAAAACTAATGGCTACGGATACCGCGGTTATCCAAAGTTATTAATTTTGGCAACTAAATACAGTATGCTAGATTCATTGATACATAAATCACAAGAATATGGAAAAAATTTAACAAACTAAGAACACATTTCCACATTCCATTAAAAAAAATATCATGTTCATTACATCATCCCACAAGTTAACCGCGTTTAGAAAAATATAATTATTATACATACACCAAGAGCGAAATATGAAGATGCCTCCTTGGTTGATCAGAGTATATAGTAAGACTAGTAGTTCTACCTTTATATCCAAATACACAGCGGAAAAGAAAACTCTAAATAACTAACTGCCTCCTCCACGACTTCAGAAGCTTTATTCGTCTAAGAAGAGAACCTAAAAACCTTAAATCTCAAACTACTCAAAGTCAATTGAGTACCCGAGTGTTTAAGGGGAAAAAAACTTCGAGTCAGAAATAAAGTTTGGTATGAATAATACTCTAACATCTCAATCCTTTTAGATATCTAGTAAGACTATGCCACTTAGCCGAACGGGTTTTTCCTCACTAGTATCCTAAAACCTTTATAACCATCACTGTGCTCCTGCATCTACAATGGTTAAAAACATACATTTCAAATTACTATGATGATATGCATATATAAAACATTTAGGATTTCCCATCCCCGGTTTATGCGACACCCTGTCATTAATCATAGTTTCTAGGGTCACTATTAGCCTATTAATTTTCACGGGTTTACTAATAACCTTTTTCACTACACACGGACACCTTGTCCTATTTCATAGTTTTCATAGGATCACTAAAAACCTATAGGCCCTTGCCAATTAACTTACTTAATTCATAGGTCCCCGTGAAACTATTAGTCATTCCAATTACGAATCCCTTATCCTAGTTTTCATGGATTGACTAGGAATCTATGGATTTATCTAGTAACTCCCTTCTCACCCTAGTTTTTATGGGTTGGCTAGGAACCTACTAATGCTTCCATTAACTTCTTTCTTATCCTAGTTTTTGACTAGGAACCTATTGACTGATGTAAATTCTTAATCCGGATAAAGTTTTCATGGCTTCACTACAAACCAATTAGCCCTTGCCAACTGTTACATAGTTTTCATGGATTTACTACGAACCTGTTGGTTAACTCCAATAACTACCCTGTCATAGTTTTCATGGATTTACTATGAACCCATCTCCTGGACAATTTCAAAGTTTAAGCATCCTATATTTTGGTCTCTCTGACTCCCTGGATGCAATTCTACTCATTCAGGAGTTTAATTAATTTATATTCACTACTGGGTTAACCTAGCTGGTTCTTCTACCCCTTTATTCCTAAAATATAGCTATGGGTCCTTTATCATGTGAATATATTCATATTTGAAGAAGCAAACATAACAATTTAACAATACCACTCCTGTGGAATTAAGATCCTTGAAATGCTTTTCATGTAAAACATAGTTAATCCCTTTAACTTTTATTTTCATCAAGGTAATAATTCTTTAAATTTGCTTACTTGAAGTCATTTCAAAACTCCTTTATATAGGCCATGGGTTTCTCCAATAAAAATTTGATTTTCGGTTTTAAATCCTTTCGAAACCTTCAAAATCTTACTTCCAACCTCATAGGATGACCTCCTTATAAAGCATAAAAATCAATCTTTAAAAAATTAAACTCCCGGTTCACCTACCCCTTTATCCCTAAAATATAGTTATGGGTGCTTTATCATGTGAATATATTCATATTTGAAGAAGCAAATATAACAATTTAACAATACCACTCATGTGTATTTAAGATCCTTAAAATGCTTTTCATATAAAACATAGTTAATCCCTTTAACTTATATTTTCATCAAGGCAATACTTCTTCAAATTTTCTTACTTAAAGTCATTTCAAAACTCCTTTATACGAGCCTTGGGTTTCACCTTTAAAATTTTGAGTTTGGGTTTTAAAACCTTTCAAAACCTTGCTTCCAACCTTATAGGATGACCTCCTTCAAAAGCATAAAAATCTTTTTTTAAAACACTAGGCTCCTGCCTTTCGAATACTTTAAAATATCTCTTTTGTAACCTTTCGACCATGTTAAAATATTATCATATAAGTATAGAAGCATAGCTTCGAAACCATCTGAATGTACCCTTTCGAAACCAATGAAGGTTACCCTTCGAAACCATTAAAAGTCCCCCTTTCGAAAACATTGGATTTATACTTAAAACATCATTTTGGGTCAAATTGAACATAGGAGAAAGCATCTCTTTTGAAATCATTCTTTAATTCAAAAAGTTTTGGAGAAGTTTAATGGTGTGGAAACCATCCTTTCGAAAGCAATAAAACATCTGGGTAAAATAATTGAAGGTTAGCTTCGAAACCCCTTCCGAAACAGTTGCCTTCGAAACCCCTAACCCCTTTCGAAAGTATTAGAAAGTGGCTTGTATTTATAAAAACAACTGAACCTTTCGACAACATTGATGTCTTCAATACCATCGGAAGGTCATCAATTCTAAGAAGAGTTTCGACTTGGTCGAAACTACTCCTTCCGAAAGCTTTAAAAAATCTAAACAACACCTTTGGAAGCTACTTCATTTAAAACATAGGCAGCTCTATTTCGAAAGCCTCTTTGAAATACCCTTTCAAAACCATAGGTTTCGACTACTTTGAAAACCAATTATAAACAGGCAAGCACGATTCCTTTTAAATAAAATAAAACAAAGGAACCAATCCCTTTGAAAGCTACCTTTTGACATCCTACCTTCTGCCTCTCTCCAATCCACTGCGTACCATTTAAATGATACCATGTGTATTAGTTTACTGGTTTTAACCTAGATGGTTTCAACTAGGTTGGAGGAGCAAGGTTTGAGTCGAAGGGTCCTTCTAAAGAAAGCGAAACCCCTTTTTCTGAGTAAAAGGCTGTTTTTACCAAATAAAGTAAACTTTTTGTAACTAACTTGTCCACTTGTAAACACCTGATTGGTTACATTAAACTTTCAAATTATTTTACTAAAATTTGCCTCATTTTCTCGGATCTAAAACTTAATAGCACTCAACACATAAGCCTTTCCTACTAACAAAACAATTAAATCATTTAGGTCCTTCTTTTAAAATAATTTAATTTCCATACAAATCACTTAGTAAAAATCCCTAAAAATCCCAGAAATTCACTTTAATCATGTTATCTAACATATCAAATTTTTAGACCCAAATTCTTAATGTTTTTTCCAAAATAAATTAATAAACCCAAATAACCATATTTTCATTTGAAAATTCATAATAATCTTTCCATAGCTTGGAAAATTTTCAAAATTGAAACCGAACTCCAAAATCATGTTTCTCATTACATAAAATTTTCCCTGACATTTAAACATCATAAGATCTTGGTTTTGACCTAAAGCCAGGTGGAAACTCCTTTAAACAATCTTATTTAAATCAAATAAATCATAAATCAAGCATATAATCATTCAGTATATCATAAAATGAATTTACCCATTAAGTCTGAGGTTATATGACTATAAAACCAAAAGTAGAAATGTAGTGATTTTTATTCACCTTAGATTGGATAAGGAAATTGAAGATTGATTGAGATTGATTTCTTCTAGCTTGAATCCTAAGCTTTACATGAATTCCTCTTCTCTTCTATCTTCCTAATGGTCGGCCTTGCTCTTTCTTACGTTTACAATTTGTGCTTGTGATAAAAATGAACATGTATGGATAAGGGAAATGGTATAAGGGTGGGAATATGGATGGCTATTTACCCTAATGCCCTTATGTTTAATTAGCTAACACTTAACCATTTATAAGTTCATCTAATTTAATAAGCATGGCCACTACATGTTTATTAATCAATCTCAATCTACTTATCTACATATTCTATTTAATTTATTCTAATTAAATCTTATGAATAATATTATTAAAAATTGGGGTGTTACATATATCCATAACTAGGTCTTTGCAAATTAAAGATGTGTCACCCCCAATAGGATTCGACACGACTATTGAGTTGCTGACAACTTGGGTTTATATACTTAAGGAGTTAATTATATTTCTAGCTATAAATAAATCTGATGATCCTGAGTTAAATAATGAATGAATAGTATTCCTGGAAATAACGGTCGTACCTTCCATTGCAGCTTTTCTATGATATCTCGAAGGAGGTCTATTCGAGATATTTACAGCCTCAATGGCATAAGCTTGCCCACTCTAATCCTCTTTAGCTAGCTTTGTACGTCGGCTCTCGTAGTGTCCCTTCTCGTAGCATTGGTAGCATCTTCCTTTAAACTTTGCTCTCACCAAGTTCACCTCACAATCCTCAGTAACTTTTCCTTTCTTCTGACATCTACGACGTGTTATATTTCCCTTCGGCCTTCTTATTAGCCTAAAATCCTCCCTTCTTAATTCCACCTTGATTTTGCACTAGTTCCTCCTTTTCCTTCTTCTCCTTGCTAGCAGTTTAGAGCAGAACCATTTCAACTATCATCTCAGAAGTGGCGCTAGCGGTACTTGGATTAAAGGTAACTCCCTAAGTGGGGAATTCAGACCATTAACAAACTTCATAACCTTTTCACGGGTGTATCGATCAAACACAATCCAAACTTAGCTAGCTTCATAAACCTATCACTATACCTTAGAGTGGAGTTTCTCCTCCTTAAGTTGAATGAACTTCTATAACTGCAAACTTACTTCAGCTTTGGACATGAATTGCGACTCAAAGCAAGTTTTGAATTCGGCCTAAGTAATTCCTTCCTCGGTAACTATGGTCCACTAATCTATGGCCTCTCCTTTTAGATGCCTTGTATCCATCCTTCTCTTGAATTGGTCTTTCCATCCAACTTCCTAAAATATACATTCACAATCGTTAATCCAAACCTTTATCTCCATGAAAACTTCAACTCCTGTATACACCCGTCATCCTATATTTTGGGTCTTTGCATAATGTGGGAAAATCTAGTGGGAAAGGTGATGCTTCAGTAGGCAGAATATTGGGTGCCACTGGTGGAGCTTGTTGAGGAATGGGAACTTTCCCTACATGCCATATGTATTACTTAAACCATTCTGGCATTCTCGAAATGGTGTGTGTCTCTTGGGTAGAAGGATTCCTAGCCTCAGAGGAATGGTTTTCAACTATAATCAACTATATGTAGGTTTAAACTTTTAGTTACAACTTCCTAAGATAGTATTATTTTCTTAAGTAAAAGATTTGCCTAGTGTGTTTGCGTATGTTCAAATAAGTGTGTGTGTGTGTGTGTGTGTGTACATAGTATGGTTTTGAAAAATACTTTCAAAAATAACATGTATGCACTCTTAAGTATACCTATTCCCATTAATCGGGTAACCTAAGCTCTGATATCATATGGAACTGCCCTAGGTGGCCAAACTGGTAACCCCAGAGACACTAGTTTTATGGCCACCCTCTCGACTGCCTAAGTCACAACTTACCTGACCAACCCACATAGTCGAAAGGATGTGTAGAGGTAAGAGACAAGTCTTCGCCACTGTTCATAATGCGAGAACGCCCTATAACGATGCAACAGAATGCAACCAAGTTTAGTAAATGAAAACCAAAGTCTTACCATAATAGTATTTATACAGTATTATTTAGATAAGTAATATGCCTTATGCAACACCCCCCCGATTTTTGCAATAATTAATTTAAATAGAAATTAATTAAACAAATAATAAATGGTAAAAAAATAGAATTTTTACAAACGCCATAATTTGCCTTTGAAACTTACACCATTGGATTCGTGGTGATTTTTTTTTTATCAATTTTCATATATAAACTTTTTCGATTGGAGTTCTAACGAAGAAGTTATTAACATTTGAAATTTTAGAGTCGGAAATAATTATATATATAATTAGGAAAATAAGTGATGACAATCAATTAAGTTTGGTATGTAACTAACAAAGTTTTCAAACGTTATTAAAAAATGTTAAGTTTAATAGTAGCTTAAATTTTATATAAGTGATTAGGGGAAATAAATGAAGGTAATCAATTAAGTTTGGTATGTAACTAACATAATTTTCAAACGCTGGTAATTAACCTAATTTGAATAGCACAGGTCTACCCAGAAAGCACCTATGTTAATCGGTAGCGATCGACCTGGGGTCCTGAATGGACAACTCGCATTGTGTAAATAGAAACAGTAAACCTAGGCCAAAACGGTCCAGATTTAAAGCAGTTTAATTGAATGGTTGGCATTAGTTTGAACCCCTATAAGAATAGACCCAAATCCTCACTTCCAACTCATAATTTTCTAATGGGAATGAAATCTCTGCCATTTTTTCTTCTCCTCTAAAAATCTAAATTCATAAAAATCGTCTAGTTTGCACGTACACAACACGGGAAGTTTTTAGATGATGATAAAGATAGAGAATAGGTTCAAATCAAGTCGCTACAACCACGGTAAACTATAAAAATGGATTTGAAATTGTAATCAACCCTCTAATTTTTAATCAAAAATTCTATTATATCTATATGTATATGTTATACATGAATCCAAATAAGGAGTCAAAGTGGAATTACAGGTAACCGTAGTAAGATCTGGAGATTTGGGAAAACTTGAAAAGGTGAGTGGGAAAATTACATGTTTTGTAATAAGATTAGATATACTTTGTTGTGGACTATTTCAATTATGCCTATTTATAATCGATTTGGATATTTAATTGTAAGTGCAAAATGATTAGATATAAATTTCAGTTCGGATAATTTATTGTTTACGTGTAATGAATTAGTGTAAATAACGAATTGAGTAATGAATTATATACGCGTAATAATTGTGGAATAGATCTAAGGAAATTGATTATGGTTTGAATTTAATGAAAATGGAAAACCTGCCTACATATATTGTACTAGTAACTTGTTATGAATTTGTTGATAATAAATCGATATTTAAAAAGGATAAAATATAAAATAAAGAATTCTACTAATATTTTAGGGGATTAAGAATTTTTTTAATTCGTTGGTATTTAGGATCTTGCAATTAGATTTCTATATATTATCAATTTTAAATAACTAACAGTATGATTTTTGAAAAGGCATGGAATACGCCTAAAAGAAAGACATGTACAAGATAAGGATAGTTTATGTAATTTGTACTGCCTATTTTAAGAAATAAAAAGACAGTTCCTTGTAATTACAAACACCGCATGAATATCTTCTCTTTTAGATGAGGTATGAAAATTTACCTTGTTAACATTTTTATGGCAGAAATCAATTCTAATGCATTAAAATGCAGTAAAACCCAAAAGTTAAATAGGAAGATATAAGTGCGATAAGAATATCCTAAAAGGTAAAATGCAAAATTCTAACAAAAATGGAAAGTAGATAAAAAGGAAATTTGAAGGACAAGTAAGAAGAAATAAAAAGATAAAACGGGGATAAAGATGGAAAATGGGAAAATAGATAAAAAAAATGGAAAATGATATCATGAACCTGATAAGAGGAAAGTGATAAATAGACTTAAAATAAGAAAAGGATAAACGCATAATGAAATAAAGACCTAGGGTCAATAGTAAACTATAGAGGCAAGGTAATTAAGTAAGCATGAATGAATATATAAATATATACGTGTGTGTACACACACACACACACAAACATAGCCTCAAGTATGCGATTATGACAAGTGTGAACTATCATAGCAAAGTATAGTTAAATGAATAACATGACATTTGGTCACTAGAGTACGTTGGAATGTGAGATCTGTAGTGTAACAATGAGAACGTTATTAGACACTACGAGTGGTCCTCGATATGCATGACAATGAGAGCGTGATATGGTGAGGGTGATGGATCCTAATGGGATGCTAAGCTAAGGGATACTAGCGGGGATAATATCCTAGTCCAATGGGGGACTATGGTCGTATATATATGTATGTATGTATGTATGTGTGTGTATATATATGTGTGTGTGTGTGTGCGCGCGTGTGTGTGTGTATTGTGTGTGTGTAAATAGCTATATTCTACTATGGGTAGATGGGACGTATCGTGCACGTTTGTAAAGTTGAAATGACTAATTGAAAACGAAAAACATAACACGTGATAGAAGACAATCCGCATAAACTAGTATTATATGCATAGCGTATAATATTACAAGTCACCAGAATGTCGTTTTGACCCCTCCCCATTACAACCCATAGGATAACTTAGACAAACAGGTATCGGTTTAAGGTGGGAACAGTGAAAGGTTATGTTCCTTATCTTTGCTTAGCATTGACAAGGGCACTTGACATTGGAAGTATCAAATCTTGGTCAGTGGTTGTATGTTCTATTATACTTTACTATTCTGCCGTAAGTTATATTGCTAATTGTAACGACCCACTATTTTGGACTATTCAAATCGACAATAATCCACACATGTCAGACTTGAATAATTCAAAATAATAGATTGTAATAAAATTTGGAGCAAATAAATCATTCATAGAATCATAGACACAGAAATATCAAAATAACTCGCAGCGGAATATAAAATATCACAGTAGTTCATGAAGTTACTATAACTAAGTCTCAAAACAAATACATAATATCAGTCTGAAAACAGCATAATAGAAATCCAAAATACATAGAAGTCCACTAATACAAGATGAACTAGAACAACTGAAATAGATAAATAACTAGATAGGTAGAATCTCCAGCTAGCTGCAGAAAGAGAAATTCAAAGCTGTGAATACTCAGGCTGACCCGAGCGTAAAGCAAAACACAAAACACAAAACACTCGAGTCAGGACATATATACTTATATAATGTAAACTAACTCAAGTGAACTATAATAAAGTACAAGTAACTTAAAGGATGCTTGGGACCGCCCACCCTCTAAGGGTCCGTTAAACTATTTACTATGTAGTAATATTGCGCTATTATAATAATGTCTACAGTAAAATAAACTTACTTTAAAATAGCATCGAAGGGTTACCCATATAACCCCCAACACGTAATAGTCCCAGTAGTCCATCCAATATCCGCATAACTCCAGATCGGGAGACTGCCCTAAATACTCCATGGGCTACGGGAGAAAAACAAACTCGTAGTGAAGCTCACTATCGTAGTGAAACTCGTATTTCAATTCCATTTCAAAATATCAACATATTATATCTTTCAAAAACCTCATTCATTTTTATTTAATTTAAATACCATTTCATGTCACATTTCAAAAATGATTTATATTTCAAATCAAAATACTCCATTTAAACCATTTAAAAGTGAAGTCGTTATATTTATAATTTAAATATTCAATTTCCAAAATTTTAGCCTTTTCTGAGTTCGTTTATTCACTTAAATACATTAAAACAGTGAAATTTCAGCTTTCGCAGCACTTAGAAAATGCTACGGTAAGTTACATTTGAAAACAATTCAATTTAGCAAAGACAGCATTTAAAAACTACTGTGATATATCAGTTTTAGTTGAAAATAGTTCAATTCAGCGAAGACAGCATTTACAGGAATGCTGTAATAGTTCAGTTTAAGTACAAAATCATATTACAGCCAACTGCAGCATTTAAGAAGTGCTACAATAGCTCTTTCATTAGTTTTAAGTCTTTTTAATTCACTTCTGCAACTACAGCACTTACTAAGTGCTGCAGATTCATTTATTTCAGAATTTAGTTCATTTCAGAAACGATAGCATTTCTGAAGTGCTACTAAAAGTATTTCCAGATGTTAATAGAATTTTAGCCGTGTTCAATTTAAACCATTTTAACATATAAAATTTCATGTTTTTCACATTAAAAATGGTCATTTAAATACTCTTTAACTTATGATTTTTATAAAGTAAATTTCATAAATAAATATGAAATTTTAATAATTCACTTATCAAAATCAATGTACAATTTTATAACATTTTCATTTACTTTATACTTTATATTTAATTTACCATTTTTATAAATTAAATTCAAATTTCCATTTTATTTTCTTAACTTAACTTTATTTTTGAAACAAATTTCACATTTTCTAAGTTAAGTTATAATTCAAATTTCACTTTTAAACATTCATTTATTTAACCATTTTTAATTCATGGAAAAATCAATAACACTTTATAAAATTATTTTAAATTCAAATTTAAATCAAATTATCATATTTTATTTACTTAATTTAAACTCCATTTATAAACAAAATCATAAATTCCAAAATTAACTTATATTTCAAATTCTACTTTACCATTTATTTATTTTACTTATTTAACTTGTAAAAAGTCACCAATACTTTATAAAAATCATTTTTAATTCAATTTAAATCAAAATATCATAATATTTAAATTTTTAAAATACTTTAAAATTTTATAAAAATATATTTTAACCACGGGTCTATATATAATTTTCTAACCTAAGTCAAGTGATACAGATAATATATCATTTTAATCCGTAATTTACAAAGAAAACCCGGATTATATCATTTCAAACCCGCAGTCCCAAGTAAATAAGATGAATAAAAATCGCTCAGGCCTATCATTTCATCCTATAATGATTTTTCCCTATTCTAAAGTCCGTTCGGTTATGTATCATTTCAACTCATAGTGATTCTATTCT
Organism: Allium cepa; assembly: GCA_030765085.1. NCBI lineage: Eukaryota > Viridiplantae > Streptophyta > Magnoliopsida > Asparagales > Amaryllidaceae > Allium > Allium cepa. Next base: position 946,220,463 of record CM060934.1, on the reverse strand, counting down.
AGAGGGAATTCGCAGTGTGATAAACAGATATAAATGAACAATATAGTAACATATGGTAGTAATAGATGATATGACAAGTTTATAAATAGGATTAGCATCATATGAATCATATCACAGGCATGTATAACATGATATAGCAATTTACATCTTCACTTTGTGTCACTTCACAGTTTATATAAGTAAAGATGTCATGAGTGAATACTCACTTGTTTCAAGCTGGAGATAGCAAAATAAAGCACACAAACGAATTCCAAAAAGCACGATATCACGACTTTTGACTTGAGTGGAGAGCCAAGTGTTAACCTTGTGAACAACACATAAACAAGACAATATAAATATAATTTCAACCCCAAATATACTTATGGAAGCAATTTAAAATAAAAGCGACAAATCATAACATCGTTTTCCCATACCTCAACCATCATATATGCTCGGCCCAGGGGCTCATGTACTTGGCCACCATGGTGTATTGGGTCGGGTATAGGTTCATAAAGGAACGGCTAGTAAGGCGTGAAGTGGTGGAAGTTATAACATGAGAATACAAAGGGTCAAGGCAAATAAAAGGAGATTTGGTGCACCTCTTAGGCTCGGCCTGTCATGGTTTGGGCTCGGCCATGCAAGGTGGTGGTCAGGTGATGGCTAAAGCTACGGCCAGAGGTTATAGAGGAGCAGGTGGTGGCGGCTAAGAGGATGGCCAAGGTGGAAAATGAAGGTGATGGTGACAACAAGGCTTGACTATGGCAATATTGTGGTGTGTTTGCAATATTTTGTGGTGCTATCTTCATAGGCAAGTCACAGCTTGTTTTGGTTAGAGGGGGATGGTGGTATGGCTGTGGATGGTGGTGGTGCAGGTTAGTGGAGGTGGTGAAGGGGCTATGGCCGAGCAAATACAAGAAGAGGTAAGGCAAAAATCCAATGGAAAATTCAATAAAATGAAGAGAAAAGGTAGAAAAAGAAGAAGAAAACATTACCAAAATTTTCAGAAGTTTGGTGATGGCCGAAAGTTTTTGAGATGAAGAAATTTTCTTACATGAAAAATGAAAAAGAAATGCGGCCAAGGAAAGAAAAATGGACGGCTTGATCAATGCAAATGCAAATTGCAAAATGAAAGGCCAAAAAGGAAGTGAAAAGTCATGGCATATGAAAAGGTTTTGACCCTTTATATTTCTTATTTCTTTTATTCATTTTAAACAAATGAAATGTAAGTAAATAAAATAGAAAAAAAAGCAGGAAAGAAAATAAATAAATAATTTTTAGAAAAATATAACATAATTAAGAAAATAGCTAAATAATTGAAACCAGGATTTAAAAATTGTAAATAAAATACAATAAGCTTTGGAAAATTATAACAACACTTTAAAAATATTTTAAAAATAAAATCTTGGAATAAAATAAATTTTAAAATATTTTCATAGTGAAACAAAATCAAATTAAAAATATCTCAAAAATCTAGGATTGTTACACTCTCCCCCACTTAAATCTTTTCGTCCTCGAAAAGAACGAACAAGGAAGATAAGGAAAGAAAAACAAGATAGAAAGCAAATAGTACCTGAAATGAACAATTCCAGATTCGAAGGACGAATGCTCTCCTCCGTCTCCCAGGTACAATCTCGATCATCAGTACTCCACTGTACTTTGACCAGACTAACTGATTTCCTTCTGAGCTGCTTCGTATCTCTGTCGACAATGCGAAGTGGCTTCTTCTCGATAGTCAGATTAGGCTCAATATCCAAACTATCAAGAGTAGAAGGCTGGACAATAAGAGATGGATCATGAAGATACCGACAAAGATGAGAGACATGGAATACATCATGCACTCCAGAAAGCTTCTCTAGAAGATCCAGACGATAAGCCAAAGAACCAACTCTTTCCACTATGAAGAAAGGACCAACAAACCTAGGAGAAAGCTTCCCTCCATGACCAAAGCGAATGACATTCCTTAAGGGAGATACCTTAAGGAAAACCTGATCACCAACAGCAAACTCCAAACCCCACCTACGCCTATCATAGTACTTCTTCTGCCTATCCTGAGCAGCTCTCAACCTCTTCTTAATCTCCTCAACTCTCTCAGAAGCCTCCAAAATCACATCAGGACCAAGAACCAAACGATTGCCGGATTCAATCCAGCAAGATGGAGATCTACAAGGTCGTCCATATAGAGCAGCAAACATAGACATTCTAATACTTGCTTGAATCCAAAGATGAAATGAGATAGATAAAAAGATTAAGATAAGCTTAAAACAGAAGGTTAGTTTATACCTGATAACTATTATTGTATGTGAATTCGATGAGATGGAGATGATCTTCCCAAGATCCTCCATAATCAAGAACACAAGCACGAATTCACTCTTTTCATTTGACCAATCGGTCTGTGGATGGTAAGCAATGCTCAGATTCAGATGAGTACCCAAAGATTCCTGAAAATCTTTCCAAAACTGACTGGTAAAGATAGGATCACGATCACAAACAATGCTAAGAGGAACCCCATGGAGACGAACGGTCTCTCTCATGTAGATCTCAGACAAGCTAGAAGAAGAACGGGTAGACTTGACTGGAATGAAATGAGAGAACTTGGTTAGTCTATCCACGATAACCCAGATACTCTTATTACCCCTCCTAGTCCTCGATAAAACATCGATGAAATCGATGGAAACCTGTTCCCACTTCCAATTGGGAATCTCAAGGGGCTGCAACAAACTAGGAGTCATCTAGTTATTGGCCTTGACTTGCTAACAAGTCGCACACTGACTAAAAAAGATAGAGATATCTCGCTTCATCCCCTTCAACCAATAAAGCCTCTTCATATACTGATATATCTTCGACACACCAGGATGAATAGAAAGTCTGGATTGGTGATTCTCCTAAAGCAACTCCTGCCTCAATCCATCAACATTCGGGACACAAATCCTACCATTAATTATCAAAATCCCTCTATCATCGATCTGAGCTCCACTACCACCACTACCACCACCACCAACCTTGCTACGAACACTCTCCTTTATCAATCTAAGCTTCCCATCCTCATCCTGTTTAGCCATGATACGATCCTAAAGAGGAGAAGAAGAAACAACAAGCTGACACAACAAATCCTTTTTCCGACTCAAAGAATCAGCCACAACATTAGCTTTACCAGGAGTATAGCTAATATCAAGGTCGTAAGTAGCCAAAAACTCAAGCCAACGAACTTGCCTCTGATTCAAATCCTTCCGGGTAAAGATATATCTCAAAGACCAACGATCGGTGAAAAGGTCAAACTTGGTTCCCGGAAGATGATGCCTCCAAAGCTTCAAAGCAAAGACAATAGCAAGCAACTCTAAATCATGAGCATCATAACTTGCCTCGTGGGTTTGCATTTGACGGCTGGCATAGGCAATAACCTTACCATCCTGCATGAGAATAGCACCCAAACCCTCACGACTAGCATCAGTGTATACCGTCAATCCCTCACTTCCATTCGGAATGGTAAGAACTGGTGCGGAAGTTAGCTTACCCTTTAACTCGTTGAATGCTGCTTCATGCTTCTTATCCCAGATAAACTTAGCATTCTTACGAGTTAAAGCTTTAAAAGGTGCAGTAATCTGAGCAAAATTCTCAATGAATCTTCGATAAGAACCAACAAGGCCCAGAAAACTACGAATATCGGATGGAGTCTTTGGAGTTTCCCAATCCTGTAACAGAATAAGGAGAAAATAAGGTCAACCGAAAAGATAGGACTATTAAATATTACAAGAAAAGAAAGGAAAGAAAAGCTTACGTTGATCGCAGCGAGCTTGACTAGATCAATAGAAACTCCATTACCAGAAATGATATACCCGAGGAATCGGACTTCATCCTTCCAGAAATGGCATTTAAAAAAATTTAGCCTTCAACTGATGATTTCTGAGAGTCTGTAGAATAGATTTCAAATGCCAATCATGCTCCTCCTTGGTCTTAGAGAAGACAAGGATGTCACCAACAAAGACTAGAACAAATTTATTAAGCACATCACGAAAAATACGATTCATCAAATCAACAAAGAAAGAAGGAGCATTAGTCAGACCAAAAGGCATGACTAACCATTCATAGAACCCATTCTCAGTGAGGAAAGCAGTCTTGGGAATACTTTCCTCAGCAACCCTGAGCTGATGAAAACCTGTGGCAAGATCGAGCTGAGAGAAAACGGTGGCACCATAAAGCCAATCGAACATATCATTGATGCGAGGCATTGGATATCTGTTTTCATAGTGAGCTTGTTTACCTCCCTATAATCAACACGCATCCTCAGAGAACCATTGGACTTGGTGACAAAAACCACCGCTGCTCCCCATTCAGAAAAACTAGGTCTAATCAGACCTTTGGAAGACAAGTCCTCAATTTGCTTCCTTAACTCAACCTTCTCGCGGGGTGCTATTCTTTTAGGAGGAAGAACTACAGGTCGAGCACCGAGAATAAGATCAGTCCGAAAATCAATTTCCTGGTTAGGAGGCAAAGAAGTAACTTCACCAAACACATCGGGATAGAGTCTGAGTACATGAGCCGAATCAAGATCACTAAGAGAAGAATCCAAAGAATAAATAAAACTGCCAGCAAAATTCGAAGGCATGCGACACTGAATAGCCAAAGGATCACCCTTATCTCTCACAAGAGTAACAATTCGGGATTTACAAGAGATACAGGCATCATGATTCTTTAATAATCCCCACCAAGCAATAAATCAAAAGCATCAAAGCCCAGAACATATAAATCTTCAGAAAAGCGATAACAAGAATGAAAGAGTTTCACTCCTCTACAAATCCTACTAAGGTTCACGGGACCCCTAATTGGATTAGAAACACATAAAGGAACAGAAGCATACTCAGGAGAAGGTAGATGCTCGAACTTATCACACAAATCAACAGAAATAAAACTGTGGGAAGCTCGAGTATCAAATAAAACACGAACAGGATGATGAAACAAAGTAAATATGCCTTGAAGAGTGCCTTGGTCATCACCAGGAGTAGGAGCAGGTGCATGAACTGGAGAAGATGAAGAGGAGACAGCAAATATACTAGAAGGCTTACCCTTCTGCTAGGTAGGGAAATCCTTCCTAAAATGACCAGGCTGGAGACAGATATGGCAGAGATCATGCATAGCCAACCGAGTAGGAGGAAGAACAGCAACACCAGCTAAAGTAGGACAACTATTGTCATAGTGTCCCTTCTGATCACATCTGAAGCAGGTGATGGTAGAAAGATCAACAGATTGCCTTTGAGAAGGAGCAGATGATGAAGATCCTAAACCCGGATGCTTGAGCCAATTCTTTTTCTGCTGCTGGTAATTAGGCTTTCTCTTCCTAGAATTAGCAGAGGAAGACTGAGATGAAGGAGCACCAACAACAGAAGGACCCTTATAAGTAGGGTTCTCACGTCGAATAGCTATATCCATAAGCTGGGTAAAAGTGCCATGAACATGAGAAATGAGACGATCATAATACTTGGGACGAGCAACAGCTATGAACTTTTCATTCTTCTTAAGAGAAGTGTCTATCAGGCTAGGACCGAACTTGGAAAGTTCATTGAACTTCCTCTCATACTCAGAAAAGGACATGGTACCCTGCTTTAGATCCATGAATTCACGATGAAGCTGAGATTTGCTGGCTTCTGGCATCCATTTTGCCACAAAAGCCTCCCTGGAAAAGAGATACAGAACAAATAGATTCAAAAGAAAGGAAATATAGGAACAAAATTCAAGATAACACAAAGGAGACCTAAACTACTTCCAAGTAATATCAGCCTCGACGGTGTTAGCCGTAACAGACTTCCACCAATCTAGGGCAGCCTCCTGCAACTGCTAAGCTGCTAACTGACGCTTCTAGGCATCGGTAATCTCAAGACCAGTAAATATCCTCTCTAGAACACGCAACCATTGCTGATCCTCAATAATACTCTCTGAACCAGAAACCTTGGTACCGCCAAGTTGAGTGAATTCCTTATAGAGAACGGTAAATCTAACAGGAGCAACAGGCTGAGGAGCTGGGGCACTACCACAACCCCTACCTCTGGCATTTCCTCGATTCGTCCTGAAAAATCAAGAATGAATTTAGGACAGGGTATAGAGAAGACAAAGATAAGATAAGATAAATTCACTTGGATGAATATCCTAATGAAAGAAAGTACTAACAAGGAAGATACAAAAGGAAGTTTAGAAAATTGCTTTTAATACAAGAAAATTTTATATCAAAATAATCTTTGAAAAATCCTTTAAAAAATCATTTTGAAAATTATTTTATACTTTGAAAATACATTCTCTCACAAAGAATGATTATGAGATTGATTTCACTCATTCTAGGGTATTTCTACCCTATCTTTAATGAGTTTTTGCTCCGCATGCTATGGTTTGCCTAAAACCAAAGCTCTAATACCAACTGTAATGACCCACTATTTTGGACTATTCAAATCGACAATAATCCACACATGTCAGACTTGAATAATTAAAAATAATAGATTGTAATAAAATTTGGAGCAAATAAATCATTCACAGATTCACAGATACAAAAATATCAGAATAACTCGCAGCGGAATATAAAATACCATATAGTTCATGAAGCTACTATAACAAAGTCTCAAAACAAATACATAATATCAGTCTGAAAACAACATAATAGAAATCCCAAATACATAGAAGTCCACTATACAAGATGAACTACAATAATTGAAATAGATAAATAACTAGATAGGTTGAATCTCCAGCTAGCTCCAAAAAGAGAAATCCAAGGCTGTGAATACTTAGGCTGGCCCGAGCATAAAGAAAAACACAAAACACTCGAGTCAGGACATATATACTTATATAATGTAAACCAACTCAAGTGAACTATAATAAAGTACAAGTTACTTAAAGGATGCTTGGGATCGCCCATCCTCTAAGGGTTCGTTAAACTATGTACTGTGTAGTAATATTGTGCTATTATAATAATGTCTACAGTAAAATAAACTTACTTTAAAATAGCGTCGAAGGGTTACCCATATAGCCCTCAACACGTAATAGTCCCAGTAGTCCATCCAGTATCAGCATATCTCTAGGTAGGAAGACTACCCCAAATACTCCATGGGCCATGGGAGAAAAATAAACTCGTAGTAAAGCTCGCTATGGTAGGTGACATGGCACACGAGGCAATGCCAGGATAGATATACCAATTATGCTTCTAGGCTGGTGGTAACGCATAGCAGCCACTACCGTCCACCTCGTGCCACACTCCAAAACCAAAGGGGTGCACCTAATCAATCACAAAAGTAATAGAATGGTATCAAAGAAGTGTGTCCGATAGGAGGAGCTACCTTACTTGGACCGTCGATCGCTCCTGTTTTAGCCACCTTAAGCCAACTCACGGGAGTCGGGTCCACGTAATATACCTCAAGAATGTCGCCACCATCCTACTTCATTCTGGAATCTCCACTGCGTACACAGTTGTTAAAGTGGTTTTCGATATCGACAAAGAGTATGTCCATATCCGATCCCGGTCTCTTTAACAAATAATCGTTATTATAACCCGTGGTTATAATTTAAAAATGGTATTTTATACTTCGAAAACCAAATATCATTTCAAGTCCATTCAAAATATCAACATATAATATCTTTCAAAAATATCATTCATTTTTATTTAATTTAAATACCATTTCATGTCAGATTTCAAAAATGATTTATATTTCGGATCATAATACTCCATTTGAACCTTTTAAAAGTGAAGTCATTATATTTATAATTCAAATATTCAATTTTCAAAATTTTAGCCTTTTCTGAGTTCGTTTATTCACTTAAATACATTAAAACAGTGAAATTTCAGCTTTCGCAGCACTTAGAAAATGTTACGGTGAGTTACCTCTGAAAATAATTTAATTCAGCAAAGACAGCATTTAAAAACTGCTGCAATATATCAGTTTCAGTTGAAAATAGTTCAATTCAGTAAAGACAACATTTATAGAAATGCTGTAATAGTTCAGTTTAAGTTCAAAATCATATTACAGCCAACTGCAGCATTTAACAAGTGCTACAATAGCTATTTCATTAGTTTTAAGCCTTTTTAGTTCACTTCTGCAACTACAGCACTTACAAAGTGCTGTAGATTCATTTATTTCAGAATTTAGTTCATTTCAGAAATGATAGAATTTCTGAAGTGCTACTAAAATTATTTTCAGATTTTAATAGAATTTCAACCATAATTAAACTTCAATTTAAACCACTTTAGCATATAAAATTTCATATTTTTTACTTTAAAAATGGTCATTTAAATACTCTTTAACTTATGATTTTTATAAAGTAAATTTCACAAATAAATATCAAATTTTAATAATTCACTTATTAAAATCAATATACAATTTTATAACATTTTCATTTACTATATACTTCAAATTTAAATTACCATTTTTATAAATTAAATTTAAATTTCCATTTTATTTTCTTAACTTAACTTTTATTTTTGAAACAAATTTACATTTTCGATGACTGTTTATTGGGCCAGATGCTTCATTCTTCCTTCCAAGCTTCTCCACATGATAAGAGCTGCCATGATGCGATTCTTATGGACCGGAACTATACACAATAGGAAGATTATTCCTGCTAACTTCTCTTCCTTGGAAAAGCCAATAAGAAATGGTGGTCTTGGAATCAAAAACATCAAACTCTGGAATATTGCTGCGGTTAGTTCTCATGCCAATGCCATCTTGGTTAAGAAAGATAGCCAGTGGGTGAAGTGGACTTGGAGATATCATATAAAGGACAAAGATTTTTGGTCTATGGAGATTACTCAGGGTAGTAGTTGGATATGGCGGAAGATTATGGGTTTACGGACCATGTTGCTCCCCCTGATTAAGTACGGTATGTCCCCTACCAGTTCTGTGAGCTTTTGGAAGGATCCTTGGGTCAGCTATGGTTATGTCTTATCATCTCTGTTGTCTACTCATGATCAAGCTCAATCTGGGATTGGATTCAATGCTAGGGCCGTCAATTATATTGCGCATGGGAAAATGAATGTTCCTCATTCAAGTAATCAAACTGTTAATGCACTCTGGAGAAACTTGGCTCACCACTCTGTTGTTACTGTGCATGTGGATGCTCTTTCCTGGAGGGGTATTTCACATAGTATCAGTGCAGTCTATAATCTTCTTGCCAAGGTTGGGGATATGCCAGTATTCTTATGGGCTAAAGTTGCTTGGACTAATTATTCGTCTAGCTCTGATAATTTATTGTTTTGGAAGCCTGTAAACAAAGCTTTGTTGACTAGGGATAGGCTTGAGGCAGTTGGTATGGATGTGGACAAACTTTGTGTTTTTTGCAATATCACTCCTGAATCTGTTGATCACTTACTCTTTGAGTGCAGTTATCTCATGAATTTGTGGCTTACAATCATGCAAAAGGTCGGGGTTAATGGCATTCAGGGTGTCACGAATTCTGACGGGACTGTTCTTCGCAAAGCAACGCGGTGGAGATCCAATAGATGGGATACTGTTTTCTATGTTCTGAAAATCTACATACGGAACGTATGGATGGAGAGGAATAAGCGTTGCTTTTATTCTGCGTTTCTTCCTACTATAAATTTATGGCAAAAGTTGATGAGAGAGATCAAGTATGGTATTTGTGTTTCTGGCCATAGCTTCTCCCCACATCAGTATGATATGTGGTGTTAATTCACTGATTTCCTGGGGTTGCATTGTGCATGGCCAATGCATGCTTTCAGTGGTGGATTTTGTGCTCTGTCTACTCTTTTCTTCTTCTTAGGTTTTCTTCCTTCGTTCCATGTTTTGTGTCTGTGAAGTTGTGTTTTGTTCTTGATGTGTTTTTCAAGTTCTTGTTGTTATGTTGCTATTGTACCCCGTGTATTCTCTTTTTTCCGTTTCAACAAATCTGGTAGGGGCCCAGTCAACCTCGCTGTCTATTCCAAAAAAAAAATTTCACTTTTAAACATTCGTTTATTTAACCATTTTTAATTCATGGAAAAATCAATAACACTTTATAAAATCATTTTAAATTCAAATTTAAATTCAATTATCATATTTTATTTACTTACTTTAAGCTCCATTTATAAACAAAATCATAAATTCCAAAATTAGCTTATATTTAAAATTCTACTTTACCATTTATTTATTTCACTTATTTAACTTATAGAAAATCACCAATACTTTAGAAAAATCATTTTTAATTCAATTTAATTCAAAATATCATAATATTTACATTTTTAAAATACTTTAAAATTTAAGAAAAATATATTTTAACCACGGGTCTGTATATAATTTTCTAACCTAAGTCAAGTGACACAGATAATATATCATTTCAATCTGTAATTTACGAAGAACACTCGGGTTCCATCATTTCAAACCCACAGTCCCAAGTAAATAAGATGAATAAAAATCGCTCAGGCCTATCATTTCGGCCCATAATGATTTTTCCCTATTCTAAAGTCCGTTCGGGTATGTATCATTTCAACCCATAGTGGTTCTATTCTACCGGGAACTTGTAGTGTGATAAACAGATATAAATGAACAGTATAATGACATATGGCAGTAACAGATGACATGACAAGTTTATAAACAGGATTAGCATCATATGAATCTTATCACAGGCATGTATAACATGATATAGCAATTTACATGTTCACTCAGTGTCACTTCACAGTTTATATAAGTAAAGATGTCATGAGTGAATACTCACTTGTTTCAAGCTGGAGATAGCAATATAAAGCACACAAATGAATTCCAAAAAGCATGATAACATGACTTTTGACTTGAGTGGAGAGCCAAGTGTTAATCTTGTGAACAACACATAAACAAGACAATATAAATATAATTCAACCCCAAATATACTTATGGAAACAATTTAAAATAAAAGAGACAAATCACAACATGGTTTGCCCATGCCTCAACCATCATATGTGCTCGGCCTAGGGGCTCATGTGCTCAGCCACCGTGGTGTATTGGGTTGGGCATAAGTTCATAAAGGCACTGGTAGTAAAGTGTGAAGTGGTGGAAGTTATAACATGAGAATACAAAGGGTCAAGGCAAATAAAAGGAGATTTCATGCACCACTTAGGCTCGGCCTGTCATGGTCTGGGCTTGGCCATCAAGGTGCTGGTCATGTAATGGCTGGAGCTGTGGCTAGAGGTGGTGTAGGAGCAGGTGGTGGTGGCTAAGGGGGTGGCCAAGGTGGAAAATGAAGGTGATGGTGACTACAAGGCTCGGCTATGACAATATTGTGGTGTGTTTGCAATATTTTATGGTGCTATCTTCATAGGCAAGTCACAGCCTGTTTTGGTCAGAGGGGGATGGTGGTGTGGTTGTGGATGGTGGTGGTGCAGGTCAGCGGAGGTGGTGGAGGGGCTATGGCCGAGCAAATACAAGAAGAGGCAAGGCAAAAATCGAATGGAAAATTCAATAAAATGAAGATAAAAGGAAGAAAAAGTAGAAGAAGACATTGCCAAAAAATTTAGAAGTTTTGTGATGAAGAAATTTTCTTACGTGAAAAATGAAAAGAAATGCGGCTAAGGAAAAAAATGGACGGCTTCATCAATGCAAATGCTAATTGCAAAATGAAAGGACAAAAAGGAAGTGAAAAGTCATGGCATATGAAAAGGTTTTGACCCTTTATATTTTTTGTTTCTTTTATTCATTTAAAAAAATGAAATGTAAGTAAATAAAGTTGAAAAACAAAAAAAAATTTTTAGAAAATATAACATAATTAAGAAAATAGCTAATTAATTGAAACTAGGATTTAAAAATTGTAAATAAAATAAAATAAACTTTGGAAAATTATAACATCACTTTAAAAATATTTTAAAAATAAAATCTTGGAATAAAATAAATTTTAAAATATTTTCATAATGAATGAAATCAAATTTAAAAATATATCAAAAATCTGGGGTTGTTACACTAGCTTTGATATGAATTTATTTCTTTATTTGCAGGATACCAAACCAGTGATCTATACTTTGGTGGACTTGGGTTTTTGATTTAGCAAAAATTCAGACCCACTGGGGTGTAGATTGTTACATTTGGTATCAAAGCTTAGGTTAGTCGATTTTGAAAAATTAGGAAGGGCTGAGTGAACATATTTGTATTTTTCGTATAAATATAAATATATTACATGTCAAATCCTGAAATTTCCAACTATAGAATATTTGCAACCATACACTGGAATATGGACAAGTTGGTTATGAGTTGGAATAATGGAAGAAGTTGAAGGTATGCACCTACTCCGATTACCCTATAGGAAATAGGTCGTATGGGAAGGCTTTGACATATAAAGAGCATGTGCGTAGCATATGGAAGGTCCCTGAAGCTGAATAGTACGTGACTCCCTAGTTGGGCTCCAGATAAGCCAATGACTGTATATCCTTATATGCTGTTGATTTATGATATACAGTAGGTCTACATAAGGAAAAAAAATAAGAATACATATGGTAAAATATCCGGAAGCAATTGTATTCTCGAATGGAGATGTGAAGTAATCATTATAAGATGATAACCAGATTGTAATATTGGAAGTAAGTATGAAAGTAGATAAGTCCAAAAGAAGGGACAAATAAAATCCACTCTATGTCTGACCCTATGTAAAAGAATTTAATATAAAAGTTGAAATGATTTTAAAATATAAAAGTCTAATAAAAAATATATAATATATTTGAAATTATTTTCAAAAGAATTATTTAGAGTTAGAAAAACCCTATTTTTGAAAAATAAGCAACTATTAAATTTTCAAATATATATTATAAATAACTATGGTATATTAAATAAAATGTTTTAGTAAAAAATTTGTTGGACCATTCATAACAGAATAGGTTTTAAAAAAGGGGTTAATTATTTTGAAAAAGAAATATAGTAAAGCGTCTGTAGCTCGTTGATTTTTCTAAGTTGAATTGTTTTTAAGTGGCCAAATTCTTTTTAGGGAGGACAATAGGAAAGGGTACAAGTCGAAAATGGGTTAAATAGTACGGGAAGGAAGGCTAGATCCAAAAATGAAAGTAGTTGGCGAATGCACTGCCATGGTTCAATAGAGAAGACTATAGGTTGAGAGAAATGTTAATAAAGAGTATGTGAGGACCCTTTTCTTCGACTTTCAGAAATCGACACTAATACATCCTCGGTATTCACAGGTCATTAATCCAAGTGCCGGAAAAGAAGATTCTCAAGGGTAAGAAAGAAAAATAAAGACAAAACAGAATCTCACATTTATTATTTCAATATAAACTTTACGGTGGAAATTAAAATACATATATCAGAGTCAAACATGGATATTTATAAATTTATGTCCTTACAATTTGCGAAATACTGTAGTACAAGAGTGTGGTGGAAATAAGTAAAATTCTTCAAAAAATTCTTCCGACTCCTTACTTCGAGCTCCGTCCAACTTTCTTCTAAACTAAACCTGACTACAAGGCTGCCTGAAGAAAATTAGGGGACTTAGAGTTTAAGGAAAGGAAAATAAACTCCGGGTCAGTCATGGGACTGGTGTGAGAACTCAAAATATGCTTTTGAAAACAAAAGGGTGTCTCATAAGACCATGCCGCACATAAACGCGGAATGGGTTTTTACCATATGATAACCAAATCATTCTACGTCAAAATACTTGATATTATTTTTAATGACATATCTTTGAAAACTTTCGCAAGTAAATTTATTAATCTTAGCCAAAATTGTTGCATTATTAACTTCCAGCATACCACCTTGTAATACAAGGCTTTTTACATCTAAAATCGTACAGACTCTTATCGGAGAATGGGTTTCCTATAAATGACCAGGTGAAGGGACTCCCTTCTGACAGTACATCTCTAGAGGAATGTACCGAGGTCAACAGAACATCCGCACCTCTACCAACACAAGACCGGCCTACCTTTCCTTAGATAGTACCAATATGTCATCAACCATTTCGTTACCAGCCTATCCAAGGGCCCTCATGGCATACATCCATAATAATTTACATCCCAAACGTCATAACGGAAAGAAATATATCTTGAAGGGGATGATCATACCTTAATGGTTGCGAACCACATAGCCTTGCCGCATCTGCCCTGTTTCGGTCATTTTCGAGTGTAAGGCCTAAGGTAATGATTACCTTTCACATAGAACATCATCTTTCTTTGAATGCCATACTGTCATTCCATCGATCACTATTGACTTCTATAAACATAGAACTTCCGAGCTCATACGTCTCAAAGAATGGTGTTAACCTAAGAGAAGTTGCTTTTTCGGCCACCAAATAGATGTATATTTATAAAAGTTAACGATGAAATCTCAAGAATGCAATGTCAGACATACGTCCATACAAGTTCATTCTGGGATTGAACGAAACCGTAGGCACCCTCCTATCGCATCCTATTGGGAATTATCTCAAGGAGTAGTAGCAAGCAGCCCTTGTAACCCAACGAGTCTCAGAAATGAAGATACTACTGCTCATTTCGTATTTGGGAGCTAAACTCAACAAGCAGTTCTTTCACCTCGAAAATCCTTGGTCTTCATCCTTAATTTTCTTTATCAAGTCTTCATTTTTTCGAACCCATACATTGATTTGAAGTGGTTTTCAAATAGGAATCACCTAGATCCAACCCCGGTTCCTTTGATCTAATCATCAATAAAAAGAGGTTTTGTGAACAGGGAATCATTCTTTAATTGATTGTGTTCTTTTTATCAAAATCTCTTTTGGAGATATATCTTTCTAAAACATTCTTTCTGGTGTATACAGAATCATTAAACTTCTCTTGTTAAATCCTTTGATTGCATAAAACTCTTTCAAAGTTCCAAATCATTTCGTATTTTCTTAGGAAAATATTCCAAATCATTTATTTAAATCTTAACAAAGATTTCCAGATAACAACTTTGAACACGGATAAAAAGCAATGTTATTCAAGACATCATTTAATGTAAATCCAAACCAATAAATTTTAAATATATGAATTTAAATTAATTCCAAATCATTTCATTTAAATCTTAACAAAAATTTCTTAATTCAAAACTCATACTTTTGATTTAGTTGAAACCATTTTATCTAGGATGTTAATCCAAAACCAGAAATATTAAATGAGTAGAATCTATAGAAATAAACTAATTATACTCAATATCAATCCCCAAATTCAACAAATACTACGGGTAGAACAATGGTGAAATCACCTTTTGAATTCCACGAACAGTACGAGTTCCCTCTTTGGGCTTTAACACCGAGTACAGGAAGATCATCTCTATAAAATCCGAATTGTTTAAATCCTGGAAAATATCTTTCTTTATCCTTTGGAAAATTTTGATCCGAGTAAGTAAATTTACTATCCCCTCCATCGGATCAGTCCGGATAGCCAGGGAGAGTAGGAAACTTATTTTCCAAACCTAAGCCTAGACGCTATCTCTTTGACACCCATAATGCGGTCAGGTTATTTAGTCGACTCTAAATCATTAAAACATTTAATCACTTCATAAATCCTTCAAATTACCTTTAAAACACTTTAATAGTCATTTATAATTATTTACAAATGATTTGGAAAGGAACGGTTGCGTTTAAAACTATATTTCAAAAATTATAGAAAAGTGCTGCAAAAAAGTACCGTGGAAAGTACTTTTTAAGCTATATTAATCAAAACAACTTCTTATTATTGAAAATTCATTTTTATTACTCAAATCACTTTTAAAACATTTTAAAGGATTTATAAGATTTACTCTATATTTTCAAACAATTTAAAACATCATTTTCAAAGAAATCCAATTTTGGATTCTGAATTGCAAATTCAGAATTTTTTCCAAAACTTGTTTTACTCATATTTCAAAATCTACTTATAAAAATATCGATTTTCTTTCTTCATTGGAAAAATATGGATATAATAGTTCGAAATTCTTATCTCGAAGAATTTTGAGCTATATTCCAAATTTTACACTTGTTTGACTTTTATAGCGCGAAATCGCGAACTACCGTTACGCGACGTGCTTATTGTTAACTAAAATTTATATTTCTTTTCAAACTTTACCAAAACACTTTTAAGTGTTTAAAAAACATTTCAAATACATTTTAAACCATTTTAAAGAGGCTAAACAATTCCATACACACCATTTCATTAATTCAAGGAAAATGATTTGCTTTGTGCTTATCGACGTGTATATTCGTGACTTGCATATATATATATATATATATATATATATATATATATATATTCAACATTCATATGAAAACAACCAAACTTGATGATCAAAGCATATTAAACATCCATTTGCAAACATCATATCATCATGTAAAATATAATATAGTATTTTAGGAGTTCTCACCATCATTTTCCCTTTAAGCTAATATAAAATCGGCTATAGCTCTGCTATCTCAAAATCTACGCTGATGATAACTAGCACTATCGACTTTGAAGTGCTCGACCTTGGCCGGGGGGCTCACAGCCATGAGTGTAGGAGAGAGAAGGCTTGGCCTTGCTATGGTGCCCGTGAGTTTGAGTAGTGGAAAGGAGGTGTTTTGACTTGTTTTTGAAGTGGATTGATATTATATACATGCGTATATATTTTACTACTATTTTGCCATAACTTTTTCTCATTATTTTCTAAGGAATGGAAGCCATTAAAGAAACTCTTAGGATGCTTAAGAAGAAGGAAGAAAATGAATGAAAATGAAGAGAAGATGGTAGGGTATTAATAGAAAAAAAGAAGAGTGTAAAAGAAGACATGTGTGCATCACTTTTTCAAGGCTTCTCCAACACACTCCCCCTCCAAAATGCACGGCCAAAGCCCCTCCCCCGTATGCACATCGATTTTATCATCTCATGTATGCATATGTTGACTTATTTAAACTTAAAGAGGATGTTTACTTAAACTATCTTTGATTTTGTATTATGTATGTGTTCTTAAATGTATAAGTAAAAATGTATGTATACATATGTTCATATGCATGATAGTGGATGCATTTGTATGTTATATATGTGTACATGACATATAAACAATGTTGCATCGATTTCGAACAACTTTCGTTCGATAAACCGATTCCTGGTCACATTTTCACTTATACTTTATCGTATATATATTTGTAAAAAAAATTGAAAAACATTTTATTATCATTTTAGATGAATTAAAATGATCACATTTCATTTATAAAACCATATAAATTTATATTAACAATTATTTACAAAATCGCTATTATACCAATATAGCAGTATCGATTTTTCTTTATATTTTCAAATCAATTGTATCTCATTATAAAACTATTATAAATGATTTATTATCACTTTACAACTATTCAAATGAATTATCGTCATTCAAAATAATTGTTTAAATAATTAAAATAAATTATTAAATCTCTATCTTAATTTAAATTAAATAAATCAAATATCCTATTTAACGCATTATTAACAACGTTAAAAGCACATTTTATTTTCAAAAACAAATCATTTGATTTTATTTCATATTTTTATTTAATTATAAAAATAAGTGTATGTATCCAGCTCCATGCACGCTGTTTTGAATTATAAAGCTTGTTACCGTTAAAATAATTTTCAGTCATTTTATCGATTTAGATTTCGGGAAAAACATTTTTTTAAATATTTATTCTAATTAGAATTAACATTACTTATTATCAATCAAATAATATTATTTGAATTATCAATCTTTTATTTAAAGAAATTTAAAAATAAATATAATTTATCAAAGTGATAAATTTTTGGGTCGTTACAGACTTCCCCCTTAAAAGAATTTCGTCTCCGAAATCACCCAAAACAAAAACCCAAAGGTTTTGCCCAAAATATTTATTTTTATCTTACATTTTTATGATGTATATAGATCATCCATACACAATATCTGATTCGATCTTCTAATTTGAATCCACAACTTTGCTTTCGAACTAGCATTGATCCCCGATCCTCTTGTGCGGACTCTGACCAGGCTTCCCTATCAGAACTTTAGTTCTCCTTTCATTGCTCTCAACTATGATAGAAAATTCAAACATCTAACCACTAACCCTCATCTAGGTTTGTAAGAATCGAGTGATAAATCCTCTTTCAGATAAGCGTCAAACAAGCCAAAGTTCTATACTCAAATCTTAGATTAAATCGTGCGATGAAATAATCCATATACTTCTTATAATCTTTCAAATTTTTTTATGAAAACATTTCATAAAACTTCCATTCTTTATTAAAACTTTTATAAAGATACTTCTAAATGCATAACCATTTAACATTTTTATTTCTAAAAATTTCTACTTAAAAACACAGTTCTTTTCAAAAGATAAATATCTTTTTATTATAATACATCTTTTTACCACTTTTAGTTACTTTCGAGCCACTCGGTTCAATTAACCATAAGATTATTTTTCGTTTTCAATACCCCTTCTAGAAATATTATTATTATTATTATTCCTTTTCCAAAAATCATTTGAAATTCCTTTCAAAATACAGGAATTTAAATTCTCGAAAATTCTTCTATAAAGCATATTTTATAAATCAAGTTCATGAAATCACTTATATAAAATATATTCATAAGATTTATTTATCATAAATAAATTCCTTTAATCTTAAACCAATATTATTATTAATCGAATATCCATAGTCAAATTGTGAAATTAAATCCACGAGGTGCTCGTGTTTAAACTTTTAAATCAAACAACCAATCAATCAATGATAATAACTGAGTATTATCATTTCCTCAATCAAATAACTATGTTACTTGAAAAATATTATTTATATTCAAGATATAATCATTGGTAAAATTGTTTCATCTACCAATTTTCAAAGCTAAAATCATTTGTATCTTATAGCGATAATCTTCCTTGATTGGAGACCCACCATCTCTAGGCGGATATTCTGGTTGTTCCTCTTCGTCGCTAGAGAGAACAGTGAGGCTATCCTTCTCACCCTAATTTTCTCTAGAGGACTCTCTTTTCACGTAACTTTCCATATATGGTTTATACAAAGAAAACATCATTCTTTTAGACACAAGTGGTAGGTAATTGTTAGTGTATTCTTAGGCAGAGAGGTTTAGTCAATACTTAGAAAGTATTTTGAGGTTTTAAAGATAACTTTTAAAATTCTTTGTATAAAAGGTTTTATTATTTCGAAAAATCTTTGAAAATGTTCCCAAAATATTCTTTTCTTTTCAAATATATATATTTTTAGGAAAAATGATTTCATATAAAACCAAATTCATTTGTATATTTTATTAACAAATATGCGCTCATATAATAATCTCGAACTCATTCTAGGGTGCTACTAACCCTATCTCTAATGAGTTATTCATCCTTGGGCATTACTAACCTTATCTCTGATGAGTCTTTTACCCTATCGGGCTCAAGTGTTCGCTCAACCTAACTATGATACCAAATGTGAGTACCCTTTTCTTCGACTCCCAGAAATCGACATTAATATATCCTCGATATTCACGTTCCATAAATCCAACTGTCGGAGAAGCAGATTCTCAAGGGTAAGAAAGAAAAATAAAGACATAATAGAATCTTTTATATATTATTTCAATATAAACTTTATAGCAGAAATTAAAATACATTTATCAGAGTTAAACATGGATAGTTATAAATTTCCGTCCTTAAAATTTGCGGAATACTATAGTACAAGAGCGTGGTGAAAATAGGTAAAAATCTTCAAAAGAATCTTCTGAATCCATGCTTCGATCTCCATCCAACTTTCTTATAAACTAAACCTCATTACTAGGCTACCTAAGAAAAATTAGGGAAACCAAAGTTTAAGGAAAGGAAAATAAACTCCGGGTCAGTCATGGGACTGGTGTGAGAACTCAAAATACGCATTTTGAAAACAAAAGCGTATCTCACAAGACCACACCACACGTAAACATGGAACGGGTTCGTACCTTTTGATAACCAAATCAATCTACGTCAAAATACTTGATATAATTTTTAAATGACATATCTTTGAGAACTTTCGCGAGTAAATTTATTAATCTTAGCTGAAATTGTTACCTTATTAAATTCCAGCATACCACCTTGTAATACAAGGCTTTCTACATCTAAAATCATACAGGCTCTTATTGGAGAATGAGTTTCATACAAATGAATAGGTGAAGGGGCTACCTTTTGGCAGTACATCTATAGAGGAATGTATCAAGGTCAACAGAACATCTGCACCTCTACCAACATAAGACCGACCTACCTTTCTTTAGATAGTACTGAATATGTCATCACCCCAGTCGTTATCGACCCATCCAAGGGTCCTTACAGCATACATCCACAATAATTTACATCCCAAACCTCATAGCGGGAAGAAATATATCTAGAATGGGATGACCATACCCTAACGGTTGCGAACCACATAGCTTTGCCGCATCTACCCTGTTTCGGTCATTTTCGGGTGTGAGGCTTGAGATAACGATTACCTTTCACATAGCACATCATCTTCATTTAAATGCCACAATACCATTCCATCAATCACTATTGACTTCCACAAACATACAACCTCCAAACTCATACGTCTCAGAAAAGGCTGCTAACCTAAGAGAACTGGCCTTCTCCGCCACCAAACACATGTATATTTATGAAAAATCAACGATTAAATCTCAAGAATGCAATGTCATATATCCGTCCATACAAGTTCATTCTGAGATTGAATGAAACCGAAGGCACCCTCCTACCACATCCTATTGGGAATTATCCCTAGGATTAGTAGCATGCAGTCCTTGTAAGCCAAAGAGTTTCAAAAATGAAGGGACCACTACTATTTTTTAGTATTTTGGAGCTAGCCGGAATTATCATCAAGCAGCCCTTTCTTGCTGAAAATTCTTGGTCTTCATCGTTCATTTTGTTTATCAAGTCTTTGTTTTTTAGAATGCATACTTTGATTCGAAGTGGTTTTCTGATAGGAAGTACCCAGATCCGGCCCCAGTTCCTTCAATCTAATCATTGATAAAAAGAGGTTTTGTGAACATGGAATCATTCTTTAATTAATTACATTCTTTTATCAAAATTTCTTTAGGAGATATATATTTCTAAAACAATATTTCTGGTATATATGGAATCATTAAATCTCGCTTATTAAATCCTTTGATTACATAAAACATTTATTAAATTCCAAGTAATTTCATTTTTTCTTAGGAAAATATTCTAAATCATTTATTTAAATCTTGAGAAAGATTTCCATATCATAACTTTTAACACGGATCAATAAAAATGTTATTCGAGACATCGTTTACTATAAATCCAAACCAATAAATTTTAAGTACAGTAATTTAAATTAAATCATTTCATTTAAATCTTAACAAATATTTCTTAATTCAAAACTCATACTTTTGATTTAGTTCAAACCATTTTATCTAGGTGTTAATCAAAAATGGTAAATATTAAGTGAGCAGAATCTATAAAAATAATCTAATTCTACTCAATATAAATTCCCATATTCAACAAATACTATGGATGAGATAATGGTGAAATCACTTTTTAAATTCCGCGAATAGTACGAGTTCCCGCTTCGGGATTTAACACCAAGTACAAGAAGATCGTCTCTATAATCCAAATTGTTTAAATCCCCAAAAATATCTTTCTTTATCCTTTGGAAAATTTTGATTCGAGTAAATCAAATTTACTATCATCTCCTTCAGGCCAGTCTGGTTAGCCATGTAGAGAAGGAAACTGGTTTTCCAAACCCAATCCTATACACTATCTCTTTGACACCCATAAGGCGATCATGTTATTTGATCGGCTCTAAATCACTAAAACATTTAATCATCTCGTAAATCCTTCAAATCACCTTCGTAAAACTACGTTAATCGTTTAAAATCATTTATAATAAATTTGGAAAAGAACGGCTGTGTTTAAAACTATATTTCAAAAGTTATAGAAAAGTGCTACGAAAAAGTGCTGCGGAAAGTGCTTTTTAAGCTATATTGATCAAAACGACTTCTTATTATTCGAAAATTCATCTGTTTTTACTCAAATCAATTTCAAAACATTTTACAGGATTTATAAGATTTATTCCATATTTTTAGATAGTTTAAAACATCATTTTCGAAGAAATTCAATTTTGGATTCCGAACTACAAATTCAGGATTTTTTTTCCAAAACTTGTTTTACTCATATTTCGAAATATACTTATCAAAATCTTGATTATCTCTCTTTGTTAGAAAACTATAGATATAATAATTCTGAAAATTATTATCTCAAAGAATTTCGAGCTATATTCCAACTTTTATACTTGTTTGACTTTTATAGGGCGAAATCGCGAACTACCGTTACATGACGTGCTTATTTTTAACTTAAATTTTCATTTCTTTTAAAACTTCACTAGAACACTTTTAAATGTTTAAAAAACATTTCAAAATATTTTAAACTATTTTTAAGGGGTTTAACAATTCCATACACACCAATTCATTAATTCAAGGAAAGTAATTTCCTTTGTGCTCATCGACATGTACATTTGTGACTTGCATATATGTTCAACATTCATATGAAAACAACTAAACTAGACGATTAAAGTATATTAAACATTCATATTCAAACATCATATCACCATTCAAAATATAATATAGCAGTTTAGGAGTTCTGATCATCATTTTTTCTTCGAGCTAATATAAAATTGGTTATAGCTCCGCTATCTCGGAATCTACAGTCAGGATCACTAGCACAAGGGCTCGATCTTGGCTAGGTGCCTTACAGCCATGAGTGTAGGAGAAGGAAGGCTCGGCCTTGCTTTACGAAGTGGTGGCCATGAGTTTGAGTGGTGGAAAGGAAGTGTTTTAATTTGTTTTTGAAGTGGATTAATATTATATACACGTGTATATATTTTACTACTATTTTGACATAACTTTTTCACATTATTATCCAAGGCATAGAAGTCGTTAAAGCAGCTCTTAGGAAGCTTAAGAAGAAGGAAGAAGATGAATGAAAATGAAGAGAAGATGGTAGGTTATTTATAGGAAAAAAGAAGAGTGTAAAAGAAGACACATATACATCACTTTTTCAAAGCATATCCAACACACTTCCCTTTAATATGCAGGTCAAAATCCCCTCACCAATGTGCACATCACTTCCATCATCTCATGTATGCATATATTGACTTATTTAAGCTTAAGGAGGAAGCTTACTTAAAATATATCTGATTTTGTATTATATACGTATTCTTAAGTGTATAAGTATATAAGTATGTATACATATATAAGTATGTATACATATGTTCATGTGCATGTTAGTGGATGCATTTTATGTTATATATGTGTACATGACATATAAACAATGTTGCACAGATTTCGAATAACTTCCGCATGATAAACATTGCTAACCGGAGAACCAATTCCCGTTCACATTTCTACTTATACTTTAATGTACATATATTTGTAAAAAAAATTGAAAAAAAATTTCTTATCATTTTAGATGAATTAAAATGATCACATTTCATTGATAAAACCATATAAATTTATATTAGCAATTATTTACAAAAATAGCTATTATACCGATAAAGCGATATAGATTTTTACTTATATTTTCAAATCAATTATATCTCTTTATAAAACTATTATAAGTGATTTATTATCAATTTATAACTATTCAAATTGAATTATCATCATTTAAAATAATTATTTTAATAATTAAAATAATTATTAAACCATTTAATCTCAATTTAAATTAAATAAATCAATTATCCTATTTAACGGCATTATTAACAATGTTAAAAACACATTTTATTTTCAAAAAAAAGTCATTTGATCTTATTTCATATGCTTGTTTAATTATGAAAATAAGTGTATGTATCCAACTATGTGCATGACGTTTTAAACTATAGAGCTAGTTATCGATAAAACAATTTTCAGCCATTTTATCAATTTAGATTTCGAAAAAAATATTTTTGTAAATATTTATTCAGAATAAAATTACTATTACTTATTATCTCTCAAAACAATATTATTTGAATTATCAATATTTTATTTAAATAAATTTAAAAATAAATATAATTTATTAAAGTGATATTTTCTGGCTATTATAGAGTAACAATTAAATAAGAGTAGTTTAGGTAGGAGAAAGATAAAATAATATTAACATTATGAAATACAAATAGAAATAAAATTAGGTATTTGTATAAAATAATGTTAGCAATTAGAAATTGCATTAGGTGCTTATAAAAAAATGTTAATAATCTAATTAGAAGCAGCATAGGAAACTATAGGCAAAACAAGAGAAAATTTAGATGTAAAAGCAAGTTTTTGGTTTTCAAAAATTGCGTGCATATAGAACTGCCAGCATATTTAGGATGTTTGCATCATATTTTGAATTTTTTTTAATGCATTCATATAAGAGGCACCGATTTAGAAATTCTTAGTATGCATATCATATATTTTGTGATGCACCATGCACTTGTATTCGATTAGTTGCAACATTATTCGTACACTAATTAATTATTATTTTAGAATAGTTATATGTTGTATTGCATTGTTCAGTCCTTGAGGAATTTCAAGGATGAAATTCCTTTAAGTGGAGGAGAATGTATAGCCCTACTATTTCTGCAATAATTAATTTAAATAGAAATTAATTAAAAAATGTTAAGCAGTGAAAAAAAGAGTTTTTAAAAACATCATAATTTGGCTACGAAACTTGTACCATTAGGTTCGTGGTAATTTTTTGATCAATTTTCATACATAAACTTTTCTGATCGGAGTTCAACCGAAAAAGCTATTAACGTTTGAAATTTAGAGTCAAAAATAATCATATATGTAATTATGAAAATAGATAATAATAAATTAACGTTAATTAAAAACTACTAAGTTTAACAGTAACTTAAACGTTTAGTATGTGATTAGGGAAAACAAATGACAACAATCAATTAACTTTAGTATGTAATTTACAAAATTTTCGTACGCTGATAATTAACCTACATTGCAATAGGTCGACCGATAGCGGTCGACCTGGGGTCCTGAATAGTCGACCCGCACTATGTAAATGGCCGCAGTAAACCTAGGCCTAAATGGACTGGGTTTAAAATAGTTTAATTGAACGGTTGGCAATTGTTTGAACCCCTATGAATATAGACCTAGTCCCTCACTTCCAACTCATAATTTTCTAATGGGCAAGGAAGCTCTGCCATTTTATCTTCTCCTCCTAAACTTGAAACTCATAGAAATAGTCTAGTTTGCACATATACACCGATAGAGGATATTAGAAGATGATAGAGATAGAGATTAGATTAAAATCAAGTCGCTACAACCAACGTAAACTGTAAATCCAAAGTTGAAATCGTAATCAACCTAAATATCTCATTTCTAATCTAAAATTCTAATATATCTGTATGGGTACACTATATGTGAATCCAAATAGGGAGTCAAGTGGAAATACAAATAACAATGATTAGATCTGGAGATTGGGAACGCTTGGAAAGGCGAGCGAGAAAGTTACATGGTTTGTAATAAGATTAGATTTATTGCATTGTAATCTATTTCAATTATGCTTATTTTTAATTGATTTGGATATTTAATTGTAAGTGCGTAATGATTTGACATAAATTTTAGCTTGGATAATTTATTGTTTACACATAATGAATTAATGTAAATAACTAATTGAATAATGAATCATATACACGTAATTATAGAACAGATCTAATGAAATTGATTAATGGTATGAATTTAATGAAATTGGAAAACTTGCCTACATATTTTGTACTAATAACTTATTATGAATTTATTAATAATAAATTGGTATTTGAACAAAGGATAAAAATGTAAAATAAAAGAATTCTATTAAGATTTTAGGGGTTTAATGATATTTTAATTTGTTGGAATTTGGGATGTTGCAAGTAGATCTCTCTATATTATTAAGTTTAGATAACTAAAAGTGTAATGTTTGAAATGACAAAGAATACAGCTAAAAAGAAAGAGATGTACAAAATAGAGATAATTACTGTATTTTGTACCTTATATTTGAATAAATAAAAGATAGTTCCTTGTTACTACAAACACCGCATAAATATTTTCTCTTTTGTATAAGGTATGGAAATTTACCATGTTAACATTTTAATGATAGAAATGTAGTTCCAATGCATTAAAATGCAGTGAATCTAAAAAGTTAAATAGGAAGATATGAATGCGATAGAATATCCCAAAAATATAAAATGTGATATACTATATTAATGGAAAATAAATAAAAAGGAATTTCGAAGGATAGGCAAGAAGAAATAAAAAAGATAAAATATGGATAGAGATGGAAATGGGAAAACATATGAAAGGAATGGAAAATGGCACTATGAACCCGATAAAAGGAAATCAGTAAATACACTTAAAACAAGAAAATGATAAAAAAATAATGAAACAAAGACCTAGGTTGTACATCAAACTATAATGCAAGGCAATTAAGTAAGCGTGAATGAATATATAATATATATATGTGTGTATAATATATATATATATATATATATATATATATATAAGATATGTGTGTGTGTATAGCCTTAAGTATGCATTTATGATGGCTGTGAACTATCATAATAAGGTATAGTTAAAAGAATAATATGGCATTTGGTCATTAGAGTAGGTTGGAATGCGAGGTCAATAGCCTTGCACAATAAAAGCCTGCCTACGGCAAGGGGCTACTAGCAGTTGTGTAACATTATACTGATGTGAGACATATCCAAGCATAGGCCCGTGGAGTATAAAAGTTTGCGTGTAGATAGAGAAAACCTCAGTAGAAAAAGGTAGTTTGCTTCGATAAAGCAAGAAAATAGGGTATTCCCTTGATTGGAACAGGCAATCCAAATCAGTGATGAGTGAAGAATGGCACTATGACAGCATGTTAATTGAATTAGTACCAAATAAAGGAGTAAGGTTGTGCATAGGTTGAGAATACCAACAATCCTTTGTGGTCAATGGGAAAGACAGGGTTACACCTAGCGGGCGTACACTGCCTACTAGTTTACGGCCATGTTGGAGCATGCATCGTCACGTTGCTTATTTGTTAGGAAGCAAGACTAGCAAACCCTAATAGGGAAGTCTTTCAAATGTGCATGGGGTTGTCCGAAGAGCTGAGTCCATAACTAGTGAGGCTAAATCCACCATATTTATAGTTTTTAGAGCTGAATCTACAACCATGATGCAGGCAAGAATATCCCCAAAAAATCAACATGGAAAACGGCTAAATTATTGTGAAACCATTATTAGGCACTATAGGAGTTCTTTAGTACGCATGGCTATGAGAGCATGATAAGCGGTGTTGATGGATCCTGACGAAGTGCTAAGTTAGGGGATACTAGCGGAGGTAGTATCCTTGCAACAACCCTTATTTATACGCCCAAAGCTAAGAGCTACAAATGCTGCAATCATCTATAGTATTAACTTTAAACTACTAAATATAGCCGTGTTAATGGTATCCATAATATCAGAAGTATTTGAATATGAAACAGAATCACAGATTTCAAAAAACATCTTTTCACATTACATTTCCAAAATACATGTTTCACATTCAAATTACATAATGTCATAATCGTTTCCCAGGTTTAGATAAAATATAATCTCATAATCGTTTCCCAGGTTTAGATAAAATATAATTAATATAGAAATATTCTAAGAGTGACATAAGATGATTCCCCTTGGTTAACCAGAGTACCACATAAACATAACTGTCTTATACACAACATAGCAGAAATAAAACAAAGCAAAACAAAATAGCAACTTCTAAATAGCTATCCGTCAACCACCTGCTCGTCCCTTGATGCTTCACTCCTTAACCTACTAAACCTGTAATACCTCAACCCTTAGGCTATTTAAATCAATTATTGAGCACTCGAGAGTTTAAGGAGAAAAACATAAACTTCGAGTCAGACATAGAGCATGGTGTTAATAATACTATACATCTTGGATATTCGATATTAAGTGAGACCACACCGCTTAGCGAAATGGGTTTCCCCTCATAAATATCCTTCTAAAACATATATTTTGCAAATCATAATTGTTGTCGACAAAAATGGCCGTCAACACCCAAAGTCACGTGAAAGCACCAGCCATAACGACAATCCAGAAAACAACAACATAGATCCCAAAAATAAGCAGAAGAAAAGAAGAAAAGATAAAAGAGACACGGAATATTTATAGTGGTTTGACAAAATCTACAGCCTACATCCAATTTATAATTTACTTATCACTTGTAGTTTAATATTACAAGGGATTTTGAGGAGGAGAGGAGAAGTCATATTTTTTGTTTCAATTTCTTTTGCAATACTAGGTGTATTTATAACTGTAATCCTTGACCCAGTGATGGTGTGGAATTGTAGTGATGCTGACTAGGTGGAGATTAATTGTACTATAATCCTCTTATTTAAGGTATGGATGAAGGGAATTAAGGAATATTAGATACGGAAATGGTTGGCATTAATTAGTAATAAATAAGCAAGTTATCATGGCATTTATTGGGCATTAAAGCCGGCTTTGATGGGTAATGAATTGGTATTTATGGTGGAGATATGGATTGTTTTTATTAAGCAATGAATTGGTATTTATGGTGGAGATATGGCTGCTTTTTATTAATTATTTGAGGTAATAAATGCAAGGAAATCAGGAAGTAAATCTTTAATTTCTACTTCAAGGATGGTGACTAATTTGCTGAATAACATTTGCCCTGCGAAGTATGTCTTGTTGGCAATAGGGTATGCTTCACTAAAGAACTTGTGTTGGTGAAAGCAAATTTGTTGGCATCAAATTCTCATCTCTCTGGATGTTTGACAGGTTTTAAGTGTCAGATCATTCCTACACAAGGAGAATCTGTTTGCACCAAAATTGGTCATAAACACCCAATTGCCAACGAAAGCACCCGCTCACAATGACAGATCACAACTAGCAAGTTTATAGAGAATAAAATATGAAGAACGCTTATAAAATTAAGGAAAGCAATAGAAACACACTATTTATAGTGGTTCGGCGTTGTAGCCTACATCCACTTTGAAGAGTTGCTATTTTATTACTTATCACCTTCTGGTTACAAGAGTATATATGATAATAATCGAGTTACAATGAAGTTCTGTAGAGTAACGGCGTAGAAGAACCCAAAAGATCCCTTTTCTGAAGACCCTGGGATGCCATTTATAGGTATTGGAAAGGAAAAATCTAACCGAGATCTCATAAGATTCCTTCTCTCGCACGGGTGGGCCGACGTGATCGATCCCTGGTTGTTTCGACTCGAATCATGATCGATACGAATGAGATTCGTATCGATCCAAATCTTTCCCAATTGAGCCGAGATCGATTATGAACATTCCTGAGGTTGTATGCGAGCTCCTGTGAAAATTTGGTAGCATTTAGACTTGTAGATTGTGAAATATGATCGATCCAACATTGGTTTTGCAAGTGGCTGAAATGTACATATCGATACCTTCGTATCAATCCATATTCATCAAGATCCTTCTGCTTACGATTAGTCACATAGCAATGATGTGGAGTGGTTGTTATGGGGAGATCCACCTTTTGTGCCGCACGACCATTTCCTCTGGTTGACCATGTTTTTCTTTGTATCGATCTTGTATCCTGCCCTTCGTATTGATCCTGACTCCATTCTTCGTATCAATCAATGAATTCCAGTTGTGTTTCTTCATATCCATCCCCTGCTTTCCTCCTCGTATCGCTAATGAAATCCTTTCTTGATGGATATAAACAGAAGGGTGATGATGGATGGATAAGAATATGATCGATGGATACGAAGTAGTAGGCAGGGTTTGATGGATATGAACCGATGCAAGTTAAATGAAGATCGACTGATTCATTGCTCTGACCTAAAGCGACTGCCTTTTTGACTCGAATTAAACCTGTTACTGACTCGAAGCAGACTCCAAGTAACCTGAAGCGACTCGATTTTGTTCGATCAATATCTTGAGCATACAAACTCCGATTGACTTGAAATTTGGAATGTTGGCTTCCGTAGCTTTGCTTGTTGTGTCGCATAAATTGTAGCTCGATCCGAACTCGGAAAAATTTACTAGCATCTATAGCATATCTACGTGCAACCGATCTTCAGGGACTATCTGTCTTTGGTTACCAGTTAATCTTTTGGTGTCACGACCTTGCTAAAAGGTGGTATAGCACTTGCTCCCAAATGCCTTGTGATAGGAAGGTGTGCTTTGTAGTGCCCTAAACTGGATGGTCATATCCTGTTAATGACTTGTAAAGAGATTGATAATCTTACCAGACCGTGAATGGCGATCATTCAAGATCGTATGCCATTCGGGGTGGTATGTGACTGTTTGGGGTCGAATGCCGTTCGACGTAAATTATGACTGTTCGTAGTCGTGTGACGTTCAAGGCCAATTGTGGCCGTTCGCGATCGAGTGCCGTTCGAGGCGAATTGCGACCATTCGCGATCGGGTGCCGTTTGAGGCGAATTGTGACCATTCGTGGTCGTGTGCCGTTCGAGGCGAATTGTGACCGTTCACGGTCGGGTGCCGTTCGTGGCGAGTTATGTGTGCCCGGGGGGACTTTAAATCATTGATGTCATATTTTCATGTTTGAATGAGTTTCTGAATCATTAATTATAGCGGTTTGTTGCCATCTTAGGGCACGCCAGAGGACCATTCGCGAACTCGTGCATTTGTAGTGACTTGGCCGTTATGAAATTATTAAAACAGAATATCCATTGAAATGAGTCTTTCAACAGAAATGTCCAACAAAATCAAGTCCAAACGTGAGAAATAGAAAACAAAAGCAAAACAGAGACGTCAAAGTGCAAACACCTGCACTGATATAGTTGACAGTCATCTAAAAGCATGCCTATGGACCGTTCATGATCTTGAACATGTGTAAGCAACTTAACCATGTTAGTGTGGAGCTTGCCGCTTATTCATCATTATTTTAATCAGTTGATGACAACCTGATGCCTCGATCCTGAGCCGTCCCTAGTTGGTGTGGATGGCGGCCATTCTTGCTCCATCATTGCTGCTCGCCTCCTCACGTACTGTAATAGCATGCCATTCCGAATATGCCCTTATATCTCATCCCTCAAGTGTCTACAATCATCCGTACTATGGCTGCTTAACTCATGGAATAAATAGTACTTGTTTGATTTCTTCTCATTATTGGTCGGATCCCTCCTCATTGGCCTCCGATAGGAAACCTGCCCCCTAGTGTCTTAGTAGATACGTTCCAAAGTCTCGTTCAGCTCTGAATAAGAGGTGAATCTTAGCTCCTTTTGTGGCCGCTTTGGTTCATCACCGCGGCGGATCTTCACTTTTAACTGCATAAACTTCAACTCCCTCTCCTTCCTCTCTCTCAGCATTTGCATCTCTTGCCGTAGAAACTTTTTTGCCTCATGGTAAAACTCCCCTAGATCCATGGCTAGATCCCTTGTCAATGAGTTCTTAAATTCTATACCATAAGCTGTGGCAGATATAGCTGCCATCAAAACCATGGATGCATTTGGTCGATCCACTATGATGCCGTTGCATTAAATTGTGTCAGAAAACTCCTTAAAGATTTCCTGGTTATTTGCTTCAGTGTTGTCAAACTCATCATATTCTTAGGACTTGAAATGTGAACTCTAAATTGCCTCATAAACTTCTTGGTCTACACGGTCCATGTTCCAATGGAGCCGCTTTCCAATTGTCCGAACCATAGCGCTGCTATATTCATCAAATACAGCGGGAAAAACCATGCCATGACTTCCTATGATGCCCCCAATACTTCCATGTGCCTCATATACATTGTCAGATAAACCATAGTATCCGTCCTCCCATCATATGTCTCCAGTGTTGGTAGCTTGAATCAAGGTGGGTTCCTGGCCTACCTAATTGCAGGTGCGAAGGGCTCGTATTCACATCTTCCAGATATTTATTCACTAATCTACCTATCATGGCTCGTTTGACCATCTCCGTCAATCTATCACTATCTTCAAGCTATAGTCCTTATCCATTGCCTTCGATATGCCCTCCGAGTTCGTGAGGGAATTTTGGAATCTGCTCTCCTGGGCGGGCATCCATTCCTCTATCAACACCTTGTTGAATAGCTCTGCTTGGGATTGGATCAACAAACTCCGAAGGAGTGCCCCCTAGCCCAGGGGCTGCACCTGATGGTCCTGAACTTTGTTTTGAATCTTGGTTGTTCCATGCTCCTGATCCCTATCTCCAACCCCCCTTACCATGGCATTCTCTAGAATCTGCACTTTAGCTTGTCCAATTTGCTGGAGTAGGTTCTACATAATCTCTTCTTGCTTTTCAACATTCTCTCCTACATAGCTTCCATCATCATCTCCATCTCGTTTCGGGTGATGAAGAATAAGGCCTGATTTACTCCTGAGCAAGCTTCCCGACTTCCTTAATGCTGACTCCTTTTTGCTCTTGGCCTCCTTGCCGATTGCTTCACCATAGATTTCCAAATCCTTAGGCTTTCAGATCCAAATTCCAAGCTGTGAAGTTTCTGAGTGCTAACCTTCTCAGTGAAAGCACCAAAATGTTTTCTCCAAAATTGGTCACAAATACCCCATTGCCAATGAAAGCACCCGCTCACAATCACAGATAACAGATAACAAGCTTATAGAGAATATAATATGAAGAATGCTCAGAAAATTAGAAGGAAAGTAATAGAAACACATGATTTATAGTGGTTCAGCATTGTAGCCTACATCCACTTTGAAGAGTTGCTATTTTATCTCTTATCACCCATTGGTTACAAGAGTATAGATGATAACAATCGAGTTACAATGGAGTTCTACAGAGTAACGGCATAGAAGAACCCATAAGATCGCTTTTCTGATGACCCTGGTGCTATTTGTAGGTGTAGAATGGAGAAGTCTGACTGAGATCTCAAAAGACTCCTTCTCTCACGCAGGTGGTCCCACACGATCGATCCCTGGTCATTTCGACTCGAACCATGATCGATACGAATGAGATCCGTATCGATCCAAATCTTGCCCAATCGAGCCGAGATCGATCGTGAACATTCCTGAGGTTGTACGCAAGCTCTTGTGAAAATTTGGTAGCATTTGCACTGGTAGATTGTAAGATATGATCAATACAAAGTTGGTTTTACAAGTGGTTGAAATGTATCTATCGATACCTTCGTATTGGTCAGTTGCATAGCGATGACATGGAGCGGTTGTTATGGGGAGATCTAATCTTTCTGCCGTAGGACCATTTCCTCTGGTTGACCATGTTTTTGTTCGTATTGATCTTGTATCATGCCCTTCATATCGATCCTGACTCCATTCTTCGTATCGATCGTTCAATGCCAGCTGTGTTCCTTCATATCCATCCGCTGCTCTCCTCTTCGTATCGATGTTGAAATCCCTTCTTCGTATCGATCAGTAAGTAATCAATACGAAGAATGTTGCCATCACTTGATGGATAGGGATAGAAGGTTAATGATGGATGGATACGAATATGATCGATGGATACGTAGTAGTAGGCGGGGTTCGATGGATATGAACTGATGCGAGTTAAATGAAGATCGACTGATCCATTGCCCTAACCTAAAGAAACTGCCTTCTTCACCCGAAGTAAACATGTTGATGATTCGAAGCAGACTCCAAGCATCTTGAAGCGACTCGATTTTAATTGATCAATATCTTGAGCATACGAACTCCAATTGACTTGAAATTTGGAACTTGGCTTTCATAGCTTCGCTTGTCGTGTTGTATCAATTATAACTCAATCCGGATTCGGGCAAAATTTACTAGCATCCATAGCAGATCTGCGTGCAACCGATCTTCGGGGACGATCTGTCTTGGGTTTCCAGTTAATCTTTTGGTGTCATGGCCTTGCTAAAAGGCGGGATAACATAATCATTCTTATTAGGAAGCATTCATATTCGAGAGACACTTTGGAGAGAAGTTCTCAAGTCGCTTCTATAACTTTTAATTGAAAGAAAGAATGATAATGTAATTTTTTTTGAAAGGTGTCGTCCTTAGGAACGAATCAGAGCATGGCTGTGGAGCGTTCGGGATTGCTCATTGCATGTATAAGTCATTCTCTAAGAACTAACCTTTAAAACTGCATTTATGCAAGAAATCATTTTTTATGAGGCGTCGCTCCTGGGAAGGAATTAGAGCATTGGAGAATAAGTCATTTTTTCTGTTTCATTTTCTTCCCTTTTTCTTTGCAATACTAGGTGTATTTATAGCTGAAAGCCTTGACCCAGTGATGATGTGGAATTGTAGTGACACTGACTAGGTTGATATTAATTACACCATAGTCTTCTTATTTAAGGTAAGCATGAATGGAATTAAAGAATATTTGATATGGAAATGTTTGGCATTAATTAGTAATAAATAAGCAGATCATCATGGCTTTTATTGGGCATTAAATCAAGATTTTATGGGTAATGAATTGGCATTTATGGTGGACATATGGCTGCTTTTTATTAAGTAATGAACTAGTATTTATGGTGAACATATGGCTACTTTATATTAATTGTTTGAGTTAATAAATGCAAGGAGATCAGGAATTAAATCATTAATTTCTTCTTCAAGGATGGTGGCTAATTTGCTGGATAATAATATCCTGCAACCAAAACTGATTATATGTAAACTTATATATTAGGTAACAAATGGACTATCTATCCAAACACTATAGTTTTGTTTGGCTAACTACTAACCTTTGGCTGACTCGGGCCTACCATACGATATAAGAAAATAATCTAAGATCTGTTAGGTACACCTCTTCTAGATGGTCTGTCCTTAACTATCTGTTAATTACTTCTCTTCTGAACGGCCTGTTCTTAACTTGACATTTCCTAGGGTCACCTAACCCTAATGGTTTTGCGAGCCCACCAATAACCTATTTATATACAACATATATGCCCTTTTGTGTGTAACCATAGTTTTAGTTCTACCTATGACAAAGCCCTACACATTAGAATTTTAGGCTAAATTAGCTAGGGCCAATAGCTAATGTATAGGACGCGACCCTATACCAGTCCCATCTGGTATTCTAATATCTGAGTCATTTTACTTAGGGATACCTTCCTAACATTTTTCTTGAAATCCATTTTTCATCTGAAATTGATTTAAATTTAAAAACTTTTAAACCAAACTTAAACAAGGAAAACACATATACTTTATTGGTTACTAAAAAACACCCTGCCATGTTATATATATATATATATACATACTATACCCAAATTAAGCATTTGAAAGTACCACTTTCGATCCCATTAAAAGTACCCCTTTCATAACCAAATAA
Source organism: Allium cepa (assembly GCA_030765085.1). Taxonomy (NCBI): domain Eukaryota; kingdom Viridiplantae; phylum Streptophyta; class Magnoliopsida; order Asparagales; family Amaryllidaceae; genus Allium; species Allium cepa. Next base: position 946,185,407 of record CM060934.1, on the reverse strand, counting down.
ACCCTTTCCTTCATCTAGGACGAAAGGCCAAAACCTTCCTTTCGAAACCATTTGCATAAACCTTTCGAAACCACCGAAACACCTTTTCCTTCGAATGTTAAAAACCTTAAAAATCCTATCTCTAAAACCTTTAAACATAGCCTTTCGAAACCATTGGAAAAACCTTTCCTTTAAACCTTTGTTAAACCTTTGTTATACCTTTCGAACTATGGGGAACCACCCCTTAGAAATCTTCCTTAAAAACTTTCATAAGCATCAAAACATTAAACCTTTTGAAAGCATTTGGGTTCAATTTAAAACATGTAGAAACACCTTTTGAAACCTTTCAAAACCTTTGGGTTAATCTTTAAAAATATCTAAGGGTTACAACAATAGGTCAAAAGCAACTCTTTTGAAAGCCAAAAACAAAGAAAAGAAGTGATAGTGTCAAAATCCCCCTTATGAAAGCATTGGAGAAGCAACAAGGTTTTTATAAAAGAAAGCATACCCTTTCGAAGGCAAAGAAGCGGCAGCTAAGTTTTCGACATAGTCGAAAGCTTATACTTAAAAACAAAGGCGCAACCCCTTTAAAACCATTCTTTCTAAACCATTGACCTAGTCGAAAGCCAACAAGGTAGAAAGAAGTTTGCTCAAAGACAAAGGCACAACTATTTCTTTAAAAATCCTTTAACTATGTTGATAGCTATACAATCGAAAGCAAAGCATGCGCAATTTCCATTTTAGACAAAGTAGCGCTTCGACTTCCTTCGGAACCCTTGGTTTCGACCTTGTACCTTCCGCCCCATTATCAAATTTGCTACGTACAAATGAATTAATACCAGGCGCATTGGTTTTGATGGTGACAAAGGCGGAACCTGTATGAATATGCGCTTATATGATTTTTGTTTGATGATAATAAACATATATATACATTCGTTTAAATGTATTTGTTAATGTACTATTTTGTTTTTCATAGATTAAATAAATATTTGTTGAATAAAATAAATTACACAGAATTTGAATTCAAACAGATATTTTATTCAAACAAATATTTATTACAATTTTGAATAGTACAAATTCAAGCTCTCACTATAACTATACAACTTTGACTACAATACAATACATCACAATTTCATATTTACAGTTTTCCTCACTACATAACACTCACACTCGTAGTTTATCTTCAACTTCATTTCAGTTAGAATCCAGCATCTGAGAAATCTGCAAAAATATTCACTAACGCAGTAAAATTGAAAAAGAAATATTTTTGCAATATAAAGAGATATGATTTTTGAAAATTTGATTTGCCTCAGTTATTTGGGTTGTTCGTCATCATGTACATTTGAATTCATCATATAAGAACAATGTGACATGCATAGTGTATCACTGTACATGCCACAAGGCCATGCACATCGATATACACTTGATAATGCTACAGGGACAGGTGAGCACAGGTCAAACCCAAATGAAAAGCGGGGTTCAACTCACGTGCAATATATTTAAATCACGACACGAGCACAAGGTCAAACCCGAGTTTTAGAAACTGGATTCAACTCAAGTGAAATTTCAAAAATCAACATGAATGGATGCAAAGACCAGCTGCAACATGAGATGAATCAAGTTCAGTGTGGCAATGCACAAGACAACAAGTTCAGCTACTCAAATGAAAAATGCAACAGTGACCAACCAGAAGTTCAAGGAAGTAGTGTACATGAATACAACTATAGGTACAAGGCCAGAACAACGACATGAATGCAACATGGTGAACAACACACGTGCAACAGTCAACCCAGTATGCAAAATGAATGGAGCAACTGTGAAAACTGAAATGGACAAGTGCATCCAGAAGTACAAGATGACCAAGTCAAAAGTTCAAGTCTCGACTAAAACCAGTTACTCAATGCATGCAACATGGTGTGCAAGCATAGCCTCAAACTAGCATCATGTGTTGAACAACATGAAGAGTGACACAACAATATGAATGCTATGTTCAAACATGAAACAAGACTAAATCCAGGCAATAGTGAATGGGGAACACAATATGAATGAACTCAAACAGACACACATGAATGAGAAGACCGCAAAGACAACAGCCAATGCCAATAAAGAAAAGATACGACCAAGTGAAACACAGTGAATATATGATATCACAGCAAACATGAAAGCAGACCAAAGTGCAACAAGATCACTCATGAAAACTAACAAGCCAATATGCAGACATGAATGCAAACAACCAACTACAGGCAGATGAACAGAACGTCAATCGGGTACATAAAGTTCAATCCACCAGTCAGTGCAGTGATACAATGCAGACATAAACAACATCAAAGAAACAAGTCTCGAACACTATGCAGTGTACATGAAAGCAACAGAAAGTGCTACAAATACAACTCGAAGCAATGCAAGTTCATATATACAGCAAGCTACAAGTGATGCAGAATCAAGGTGAACAAACAGTGGCACATGAATACAAGTATGCACAGCAATGCAAAGCCAGCAGAGCTTCATAAGAAATAAAGAAATGCAGATCAATGATCTCAAGCCAAAGTCAAAATTGACCAAGTTACTGCATCAAGCCGAAGTCAGAATTCAACGCAAATATATCTTCGAAAATAGGAAAGTCAAACAATAAATGATCAGGTCAAATTGAAGCATGAATCACATGAACAAGTTCGAGCATTATAAAGAACCAAAGTCACAGTGTACAATATCATCATCGGCTGTGTGCAAAGACGAACGCATATATGGATGCAGACATGCCAAAGTTGTAAATGCCGTGTAAATCAATGCTATAGTGGATGAACACAAAGAAATGGTGATGGCCGAAAATAATGCAGATTCGTGAATTATATAGTCAAGAAATTCAAGTGCGTACTGTTTGAAAAAAGGTCACAAATTAAAAGAGGAAAGTCACTGTCGTATCAAACAAGTTAAATCGGACACTGCACAAACAAAACCGTGGGTATCAAGTAGAAAAAATATCAGGAAAGCCATGCGCATTAGGCAATCAAAAAATTAGGAAAGTATCGAATTGATACGAACAAACTCAAGTGTCGAATTCATATAAATATCAAACCCAATTATCATCATAGGCATCGGGTTCAAGCAAGAAATTTAACCAGCAACGAAAGGAAAAATTACATACTGCAACAACGAACTCGATCAACAGAGGAGCAACGCAAACCAGAGAATCAATCATAAGCGAAGCAGCGAGCAAGAGCAACACAAGTCAGATCGAACGAAGAATCAAAGCACAAAGCCCCAATTTGGATCGAAGAACGAAGCCCTAATTTAGTAGGGGATCGGCCGACATTGTCTTCACAAGACGAAAGGAGGAATGGGTTAAAGAAATAAAAATGGGCCGGCCTTGTTGTGTTTAAAAGGCTTTATTTATTTTAAAGGGGGGTTTTAGTTTATATTCAAATAGGGTTTCAAGTTTAAAGTTGTTTTTTATTTTGTTGTTTTTACTTTTCGAATCAAAGTATTGGTAAATCACCACCTAGGTTGTAGGTAGTGTCAGATTGTCTAGTTAGAATTAGTTCAGTGAGCAGGGTGTGCGAGTTTGCAAAACTCTATAGGCGGGAGCAAGGGTTTGCGAGTTTGCAAAACTCTATAGGCGGGAGCAGGGAGTGCGAGTCTATTAGAGTGTTTATGAACGGGAGCAGGGTTTGCGAGTCTGTTAGAGTGTTTGTAAGCGGGAGACTGTTTAATTCTAATAGAAATCTGGGAATGCAGCAGTAGGCAGGGGTTGCCGAAGCTGGGTAAATTTTGTGTGTGATTTACTTTTCAGCATATTTATTTCTGCAGTTTGTTTCTGTGTTTAAATCGAGAAAATTTGCTATAACCCTATTCACCCCCCTCTAGGGTTAATCTAGATCCTACAGAACCACTAAGTTGAAAGCCATCAGAGTCGAAAGAAGGGTGCCGAAAGTGGCGTAATATGTTTTTGGCATGAAAATCTGATTTTTAACCTTTTTATGTAATCTTTTTAACTAACCTGCCTTGTTTATCAAAATCTTATTGGTTGCTAACTTTCTTTTCTAAAAACATTTCCATAATTTCAGAAATAACAATTTAATTTATTTACATAATACCCCTTCTCCTTTTATAAATACATAAAACTTTTAAGTGTCATACCTTAAATAATTTTATATATCCATCAAAACACTTTGCAAAATTCTACAAAAATTCCAGAAAATACTTTTTATCATGTTTTCTAACATATATAAATTTCGGACCTAAATTATTTATAATTTAACCATAAAATTTTATAACCCAATAAATCATTTTCTTCACTAGAAAATTAATATAAAATCCACATTAATTCAGAAAATTATGAAAATTGAAACTCATTTCTAAAACATCATTTTTAATCTATATCTGAAATCGCAAGGCATTTATATGTCAATAAATAGGTTTTCACATCAAACACATCATAAAATTTATATGGATAAGCATAAATTATCAACAAGTATATATAATCATTTAATCATTCAAAAACATGACACAATCATGCAAATAATTCGTTTTTTACCTTAAAACCAAAAATCATTAAGAAAAATGAGATATAGTCATTATTTACCTTAGCTTTATGATTAAGGATGTGAGGTTTGATCTTGATTAATTGATTTGATTCTTCTCTTGAATTTTAGCTTTATCTTCCCTTGAGATTGCTAATGGTGGCCGGCCTTAGAAGTGTTTTTGTTTGAGAAAATATGAAATGAACGTGTGTATTGGTTTCTTAAGGGTTTAGAGTATAAGTTTAATAATTTTTCTATTTTGCCCACCCTTACTTGCTAACACCTTAATTCTTTGATTCATTGTTTACTCATTAACATAGTACAACTACCCCTTAATTAAATCACAAATCTCAATCCACTAATCAACCCACATTATTTAATTTAATTTAACTAATGAAAGTTCCTAAATATTGTCATTAAAAATATGGGGTGATACACCTCCCCTCGTTAAGGAATTTCGTCCTCGAAATTACGATAAGGTACACAACAAAATAAACAAAGGTTAAACATACCATCAAACAAATCAGGATAAGCATCTCTAATCCCGCTCTCAGTCTTCCAAGTACAGTCCTTATCATCGTCACTCCATTGGACCTTTACTAATCTGAATGTCTTGTTCCTCAACTTCTTCTCATCTCTCTCGACTATCCAGATAAGTTTCCTAACTATAGTTATGTCTGGTTCCATTACTATATCTTCTAACCAAGTCAATGCTATAGTAGTATCTAGATCCCTAACACACTTCCTCAGATGAGATACATGGAAAATATCATGGACACTTACCAAACTATTCGGTAGCTCTACTCTATACGCAAGTTTCCTAATCCTTTCTAAAATAGGAAACAATCCTATGAATTTCAATGCTAATTTCCCCGTCTTTCCAAACCTGATAGCTCCTTTCATCGGCGATACTCTAACGAAAACATGATCTCCAACAAAGAACTCTAAATCTTTCTGTCTTCTACCTGCATAGCTTTTCTGCCTAGACAGAGCTTCCTTCATTCTCGCCCTTATCAGCTCAATCTTTTTTGCTGCCTCTCTTACCAAATCGGGAGCAAGGATTAATATGTCTTCGGTCCCTAACCAACATATAAGGGATTTGTGACAACCCGCCTTTCAATCCACAAAAAGACGTATCATCAATAAGGAAAGAAAAAGATAGAAATAGAAAAGATAGAAAGAAAGAATAACAATATCAGAATCTCATAGCGGAAATGGAGCAAAATATAATACATCACATAACTATTACATAGTTTTACATATACCAGAGTTACACAACATCATTCAAATAAGACAGTCATATATATATATTTTCCTTTACATACATCCCAAAATACAACATACATCAACTAACACAGCGGAACTAGATAGATAGATACGTCTGGACTCCTGCTCCAAGCTCCTCTAGAACTCAAGAATCCAAGACCTATCACTTGGCTACTCATAAAAATTTGAGTACCCAAGAGTTTAAGAAAACAGAACAAACTCTGGGTCAGACATGGGTCTGTGTGAGTAAACGGGTTAAAGTTTCTTAACTTTGAAAACCATTTGAAAACAAAAGGTGTCACGTAAGACTTCCCACACATAAACACGGGTAAGTTTTTACCTTACGCTAACCAAAACACTTTATAGGAAATCCAGTGATATTATAATAGTGTCTAGGGTTTTCAAGTAAATAATAAATAGCCGAAATTGTTACATCTATTAAATTCCAGCTACTAGCCACAAAAGTGCGTAATACAATCAAAACCGTAGGGTGTTGTAGGGAAAATGGGTTTCCATCAATGGCAGGGCTACTGGGGTACCGCTCGTCACAGTACGGGGCCTAGATCACCGTACCGAGGATCACTCTGGACCCTCTACAACACAAGGACGGAACCATCCCTTACTAGACAGTCCCAAACAAGATAACCCCCCAGTTGTGGCCAACAACTGCCCACACAGCTGAAATAAAGGGACATCTTGACATGGGTATATCTCGTCCTGCTTGGGTGCTACCCACCAAACCTTACTGCACCTCCCCTGTCTTAGCCATTCCCGGTTGATGAGGCTTGAGGCTACGATTATCTTTCTAGAACATATCTCTTAGAATGCTCATCGTCCACCCGATGATGTTTTGAAAGCATTCAATCCGTACAAGTTCGTTCCGGGTTCGAACGAACCCGAAGGCATTATCTCGTTACACTCATTTTGGGATCACCCTCAGTGTTAACGATAATAACCCTTGCACTCTAAAACTCCATCTCGATCTTCACTTGATATGCCACGACCTATTTTTTTAATTTGGATCGATGTGGTTTTCGGATAGTCATAACTAACACCCGATCCCGGTCTAATCGAAATCCAAACGCCATTTTAAAGGTCAAGTAGTTTAATAGTTTAAATAATTTAATTCAACACTTTGAATTCACGTAGAATTTATCACAGATAAATCATACTCAAACATCACAGATATATCCAAATCATATCACAGAGTATCACAGAATATCACCAAATAGATATCACAAATCCAGATATTCTACTTATAATCATCCATAAGCAAACATCTTTAATCCTGCTTGATAAATCATTAATTAATTAGCTATTCCATTTAAATTAATTACTTGAGAATTATTCACTTAATCCCGCTTCATTAATCATCAATTAATTAAGTATTCCATTTCAAACCATTTATTAATTAATCAATTTATTAAGCCTTAATTACTTAATTCATTACTCTTTAATTTCCCATTACTTAATTAATTAATCATTAATTACTAATTAATTAATCATTAATTACTAATTAATTAATCATTAACCCTTAATTAATTACTTGATTAATCAACTACTAATTATTAATTAAATAACTTTAATTAGCTAATTTAATATTCTTAATTTCAAATTAATTAAACATTTAATTATTAATTAACCAATCTTTAATTACAAATTGATTAATCTCTAATCACGTAATTAATTACAACCATAAATTAATTAATCATTCTTAATTACCCCTTTCAAACAATTAATTAATAATAATTATTTATCTTAATTATCTTCCTACTTAACATTTTACAATCTTCCTTAATAACTTTAAGTAGACTAGTTACTAACTTAAAAGCTTTAATGTTAATTAAATTCAAACACTTATCTTAAATTAACTACTTAGTTAAAATATTAATTAAGATTATATTAACTTAATTAATGATGTCTTAAAATAAATTCTTAACTTAAATTTTCAGACATTAATTGATTCATTAACACTTAAACTTGTTTAAGATGATTAACTTCAATTTTATTAAACTTAGCCTTTGAAATCCAAACCCGAGTAAATCCCTAGGTCCACTCGAGTCCAACTCGAGTTATCCCACTATCTTCCTCGAGTCCTTCTTCCTTCCTCATATATATATATATATATATATATATATATATGTTTTAAGTTTAAAGTCTAAACTTTAATAGCAGAAAACATGTTCAAGCACTCAGGTTCCAACTCGAAGCAATCCCCTCACCTACTCGAGTAAAACCCATCCTTCCCCGAGAACATTCTCAAGAACCTAAAGCTCAAATACCCAAACGTGCACATGACCAACTGTGCACGCGCACCCACCATCGACGAACTTCCGTCACCTAAGGCGATCACCAACAAGTCGCCTATCGATCCTTCTTTCGAACGCATCAGCCAAAAACCCTGAAACACAAGAACGTAAAACGACAGTTTCGAGCTTCCTGACAAAAATACACCGACCATCAATCTTCTCGTCCCTGTAGTGCCGACCATCGGAAGCCTCAAAACTCCGGCTACGACACCTCTCGCCTCCATGAAATCACTACCCAAATTCACTTGCGGCTTGATGCATCAAAGGATCCACAACGACCAATTTTTCAAGTCTAAAAAAAACTAGGATTTAAAACCAATTGGTCTATCGTTGACGCCACGACAATCGTGCACCACTTCCACCATTTTTCCCCATTTCGACGTTAGCCAATCTAGCTTCGTGCAAAGTTTCAACATCCAGTATAACTCCAGTCGCCAGAAATTGATTAAAACCCATTTTCAGTTCATCTATAAACTGCTCTTAGTATACTTAATTAAAAATTAACATTTTATTTTTAAAAAACATATTTTATGATGATGATTCAAGTTATATAATTGAATTAACAATTCGTAACACTCGAATTTAACATAAATTTAAATTTTGCTCTGTAAACTAAATTTACAGCTGTAATATTTCACCAACATGCTTAAAACAATTTTTAGGCCATAATTTAAGTTTAGAAAAACTTATTTTGTTTTAAACTATAAGCCTATAAATGGTTGGATGAAGATGTTTTGAATCTTGATTAACTATTTATCCTGTAACTAAAAACAAAGAAGAACAGTTAAAATATATTTGCACAGAACAACTCATATATATATACAGAGCTACATTCAAAAATACATATGCAAACACAATATTATCTACGAATCACATGCACAAAATTAAGTTTTAAAATAGTATGTGTACTCACTTGATAAAAAGAGTTTGAACAGAGAGAAATTCTGTTTTGAAAAGCTGCAGTTTGATCTTCCTTTAATCTTCCTGTTTGCTTAGTTGAGTTGTAAGTTTGAGTTGTTAATTTAGCTTCAGTTGTAAGACGAAATGCTTATTTTTTTCTTTCTGGTTTTCTGTGTTTCTTTGAACGAACATGAACAAGGGGATATACATATATAGAAAATAGGTTTTGTACAGGGATAGGCTTTACTGGTACATTCTTATTTTCTTTGGTCAGAGTTTTTCTTTGACCTGGCCAGATTTTTATGGAAAATGAAATGATTTGTATATATTTTGAAATGACTTTGTTTTATGCTTGAGATAATATCATTTAATGCACGTCTCCTTACAAGTTTACATCCTTATCCATTGATTTTGCATGTATATATTTTGTTTCTTTATTTCTTGCCCAGCTGACACATATATTACTAGAATTACAATATGTATTTATTTTAGGGGAATTTCACTAGAAGGACAAACTTTGTAGTCCAATTAGTTTCTAGGACACACATCCACAAAAATTAATTTCAAGGCCAAAGTCAGTAGAATAATTACTTTTAAGGACAAAGTCAGTAATCCAATTACTTTCAAGGACATAATTTCATAGGTTTTTAGGCCTTAGAAACTAATTATTTTGCATTTCGTCCTTAAAAGTAATTATTTCAGTTGTGTGCCCTAGAAACTAATTGCACTTGCTAAAGAGGCCCTTGTGGCTAATTTCCACTTTATTTTAGTTTTCATATAACCATATAATTTTACCTTATATGTTTATTTATGTTTTCATAGAACCATACTATCATACACTTAATTTATATTCATATATTTTATACTTATATTTAATTTTGATAAAATTGATTTTAGTTTAAGAATTATTAACTAGATTACGTTCATATATATATTATATCAAATGTTAATAAGGTAGAGAAATTTAATTTAATTTAATGTGAATAAATTAGATTTTATTCTAAATATTTTTAAAAGATTTTATTTTAAATTTTCAAATTATAGTTTCCTTCCAGAATACACACACACATATATATAAATAAATGGTAAATGGAAAAAGTCTTATTCATTTTTAAAATGATAAGTTTGTATTTTATTTAATTAAATTAAATGCTTATTAAAATAATATTGCCAAAATCCTGGGTCGTCACATTCCTCCCCCCTTAAAAGAATTTCGTCACCGAAATTTAAAGCAAAAGATAGTCCAATAGCTTTTATATCAACAACCCAAGCATACATATCATTTATACATCAGCAAACAATCAAACAGTTTATCCTAACAAACATCACTAGCTATCTAGACACAAATCCGGATAGGCTTTCCTAAAACTATCCACAGTTCCCAGGTACAATCTCTGTAATCCTCGCTCCACTGCACTTTGACGAGTTTCACTACTTTGCTCCTGAGTTGCCTCTCGTCTTGATCAACAATCTGAATAGGGTTCCTGACCACAGTCAAGTTTGGTTCGACCTCCAAATCTTCCCGGACTACTGGTTCTACAACCAGTGATGGGTCATGGACAAACTTTCTTAGATGGGATACATGAAATACATTATGATTTTCAGACATTCGTTCTGGCAATCCAATTCTGTAAGCCACAACACCAATTCTTTCCAGCACTCGGAATGGTCCAATTTTTCTCGGGGAAAGTTTTCCCGTCTTTCCGAATCTAATAGCTCCTTTAGTCGGGGAAACTTTGACAAAGACTAAATCTCCAATCTTAAATTTCAATTGTCTTCGCCTTTTATCTGCATACTTCTTCTGACGGTCCTGAGCAGCTTTCATTCTCTTCTTGATAAGCTCAACTTTTGTAGAAGCTTCACGAATCAGATCTGGTCCAAGCACAAGACAATCTCTCGACTCTATCCAACAGGATGGGAATCTACACAGTCTTCCATATAAAGCTTCATAAGGAGCCATCTTGATACTTGCTTGGTAACTATTATTATAGGAGAATTCCACTAGATGAAGATGGTCTTCCCAAGATCCACCAAAATCCAAAACACAAGCTCGCAGCATATCCTTAAGAATTCGGTTAAGCCTCTCCGTCTATCCGTCTGTCTGGGGGTGATAGGCTGTACTTAATCTCAAACTCGTTTAGCTGATTGCAAAGCCTCCCAAAACTTGCTGGTGAAGAAAGGATCTCGATCACTTACTATACTAACTGGAACACCATGCAATCTGACTATCTCTCTCAAGAAAATATCTGCCAGACAAGCTGCAGTACGAGTTTCCTTAAACGATATAAAATGGACACTTTTTGTTGGACGATCCACAATCACCTATATTCCTTCGTTTCCTTTCTTGATTTTAGGCAAACCTTCGATGAAATCCATCGAAATCATCTCCCACTTCCATTCTGGAACTTCCAAAGGCTGCAATAAACCTGCCGACTTCTGTTGATCTCCTTTAACCTGCTGGCAGAAAGCACAACTATTGACAAAAGCAGCTATGTCCCTCTTCATACTCGGCCTCCAAAAAACTCTTCTCATATCCTTATACATCTTAGAGATTCCCGGGTGAATATTCAGTCTGGAGCAATGACACTCAGTTAAGACTTCTTGCCTCAATCTATCTATATTAGGTACACATAAACGACCATTAATCTTCAAAGCACCTTGACCATCCACCTTGAAATCCGAATATCGGCCATCCTTGGTTCCAAGAATCAGTTCTTCTAAAGATCTATCCTCTATTTGCTTGCTTATGATTCTTTCCTGGAGAGACGGAACAACTTCCAAAAGAGAAAGAACTACATTTCTGCTAAGAGCATCTGCCACAACATTTCCCTTCCTTAAGGTATACAGGATATCCAAATCATATGATGCCAGAACTTTGACCCATCGCTGCTGCCTCAGATTAAGATCCTTTTGAGAGAAAAGTATTTCAACGGTTTGTGATTCATGAATAACTCGAACTTCTCTTCGAAAAGATAGTGCCTCCATATCATTAAATCAAATACAATGGCTAACAACTCTAGATCATGCGTAGCGTAGTTCCTTTCGTGTGGCTTTAATTGCTGACTCGCATACGCAAGTACTCTACCATTCTGCATCAGAAATGCTCCCAGTCCAACTATACAAGCATTTGTATAAACCTCAAATTTGCTCTTCTCATTCGGAATAGCCAGCACAGGTGCATTGGTTAGCCTCGTCTTAAACTCTTGGAAAGCCTTTTCACACTGGAGTGTCCATTTGAATTTAGCTCCCTTCCTTGTTAACTTGGTCAGATGTGAAGAAATCTTAGAATAATTCTTGATAAATTTCCTGTAGTAGCCAGCCAATCCCGGAAAACAACGAACTTCAGTCGGTGTTTGCGGTTGCCTCCACTCTAAAATAGTCTCAACCTTCGCTGGATCTACAGAAATACCTTCTCCAGAAACAATGTGCCCCAAAAATTTGACCTTCGATTTCCAAAAATGGCACTTAGAGAACTTTGCCTTCCAAATATGCCTCCTCAAAGTCTCTAACACAATTCTCAAATGCTGCTTGTGCTCTTCTTCAGTCTTAGAGTAGATAAGAATATCATCGATGAATATCAGAACGAACTTATTCAATACATCTTGAAAGACTCGGTTCATCAGATCGACAAAGTAGGTAGGAGCGTTAGTTCACCCGAAAGGCATAACCAACCACTCATAGAAACAATTTGGTCCCCTAAATGCAGTTAAGGGGATACTGTCCTCGGCTATCCTTAACTGATGGAAACCTGAAGCTAAATCCAGTTGAGAAAAGATAGAAGCTCCTTGCAGCTGGTCAAATAGATCATCAATATGAGGAAGAGGATATTTATTTCGAATGGTCACTTTATTCAATTCTCTATAATCTACACAGAACCTTAGTGATCCATCTGACTTGGTGACACACACCGCAGCAGAACCCCAACAAGAAAAACTCGACCTGATCAATCCCTTCTCCAAAAGAACCTGAGTTTGCTTAACCAACTCCTCTCTCTCCCTAGGAGCCATCCTCCTGCTAGGCTGAATCACTGGTACTGCTCCTAGAACCAAATCAATGCGAAACTCTATCTCTTCATGCGGAGGTAAACACTTGACTTCCTCGAATACATTTGGGAAATCTTGGACCACATCGATATCTTCAACCTTCTCTTGAGAAGTCTCAACTCCATGTAAAAGACTAATCAAGTGAATTCCAGAATTATCACACACCAGTCTAGCAATCCTACCCAGATCAGTTTTCAACGGAACTATTCTCTCACCACAATTCAGAACAGCCTTATACTTATCAAGCCAATCCATTACCAATATAAGGTCACATCCTTTAAAATCCAACACATAAGGGTCACAAGAAAAACTATGGGACAGATAGGAAATCCTCAAATCCTTATAGATCATATCTAATTTGGTTACCCCTCCTATAGGATTAGATACAAAGATGGGACAATCTGTAGTATTAGGGGTAAGAAAGAACTTCTTTACAGATTCCAGAGAAATAAAACTCAAAGAAGCACCCGAATCAAATAAAACTTTAATATACTTACCATCTAAAAGTAATGTACCTTCCAAAACTCCCTTGCCTTTAGATGAAGTTGGTGGTGCACCCTCCAAAGCAAATACCTTATTCTGCTTAGCTTTATGAAGTAGCGGGCAATCCTTGATCATATGACCTGGTTGGTGACAATTGAAGCATAGAGATCTCTGAACCAAAGCCGAACCCAGTCCACTTTGATACGACTTCTGCTGCTGCTGAGATCCTTTCCTGGGACACTTATTCCCCAAGCGACCTTCTTGTTGACATATATAGCATTTGCGAGGTCCGTTGTTACTTCCAGTCTTCTTCTTGTTCTGCTTCCTCCAATTGGGATTGAACTTCCTCTTATTTGGATTAGCAAAATTCCCTCCCGATGCTGCTACTGGTGCCACTGGTTTCTTGTTCATCAAATCCTCATATCTTAGAGCTATATCAATTAGCTCAATAAAAGATCCTTTCAAATGCGCTGTCGTCTTTTCATGAAATTCTGGCCTTAATCCTTGCACAAACATTTCGTGCTTTTTGAGGGGAGTATCAATGAGACCTGGTCAATAGCAAGAAAGTTCATTGAATTTGGTCTCATACTCCGCTATAGTCATGCTTCCCTGCTTCAAATTCAGAAAATCTCGGTACAGACGAGTTTTCCCTGTTGTAGGCATGAATTTCTCCTCAAATAGCTCTTTAAATATTTCCCAACAAATATCATTCTCAGAGATATTTGTTACTGCCGCATCCCACCAGGCTGCACCGCATTCTCGCAATTGCCATGAAGCCATTTCCCTTTTCCGCCCATCAGACAACTTCATACTCTTAAAGACGCGCTCACAAGAGCGTAGCCAAGTTTGGACCTCAATTATAGTCTATGACCCTGTAAATGGTTTCCCTCCAAGGTTGGTGAAGTCTTTGCATAAAGCGGCAAAACTAAGCTGAGGAGGTGCTGGATCCACAACCTCACTAGCAGTTTGACTTCGTCCATTATCAGTCAAGGTACTGCCTCTAACTCTGCCTCTCCTTCCAGGACTCATGTTGGCAACCTGGACAGGTAACTCAACAAATTTAGACAGGTATATAGTTATATAAAATTACAAATACGCACTCTCAAGATAGATACTATTCCAGACCCTAGGTATTATCTCAACTTATGCTCTGATACCAACTGTGACAACCCGCCTTTCAATCCACAGAAAGACGTATCATCAATAAGAAAAGAAAGAGATAGAAATAGAAAAGATAGAAGAAAAGAATAACAATATCAGAATCTCACAGCGGAAACGGAACAAAATATAATACATCACATAACTATTACATAGTTTTACATATATCAGAGTTACACAACATCATTCAAATAAGAAGTCACATATATATCATCCTTTACATACATCCCAAAATACAACATACATCAACTAACACAGCGGAACTATATAGATAGATACATCTGGACTGCTGCTCCAAGCTCCTCTAGAACTCAACAATCCAAGACCTATCACTTGGCTACTCATAAAAATTTGAGTACCCAAGAGTTTAAGAAAACAGAATAAACTCCGGGTCAGACATGGGTCTGGTGTGAGTAAACAGGTTAAAGTTGCTTAACTTTGAAAACTATTTGAAAACAAAAGGTATCACGTAAGAGTTCCCACACATAAAGACAGGTACGCTTTTACGATAAGCTAACCAAAACAGTTTATAGGAAATCTAGTGATATTATAATAGTGTCTAGGGTTTTCAAGTAAATAGTAAATAGCAGAAATTGTTACATCTATTAAATTCCAGCTACCAGGCACAAAAGTGGGTAATACAATCAAAACCGTAGGGTGTTTTAGGGAAAATGGGTTTCCATCAATGGCAGGGCTACTGGGGTACCGCCCGTCATAGTACGGGGCCTAGATCACCGTACCGAGGATCACTCCTGACCCCCTACAACACAAGGATGGAACCATCCCTTACTGGACAGTCCCGAACAAGATAACCCCGCAGTTGTGGCCAACAACTGTCCACATAGCCGAAATAAAGGGACATCTAGACAGGGGTATATCTCGTCCTGCTTGGGTGCTACCCACCTAACCATGCAGCACCTCCCCTGTTTTAGCCGTTCCCAGTTGATGATTCTTGAGGCTACGGTTACCCTTATAGAACACATCTCTTAGAATGCTCATCGTCCACCCGACGATGTTTTGGAAGCATTCAATCCGTACAAGTTCGTTCCGGGTTCGAGCGAACCTGAAGGCATTATCTCGTTACACTTATTTTGGGGTCACCCTCAGAGTTAACGACAATAACCCTTGCACTCTAAAACTCCATCTCGATCTTCACTTGAGATGCCATGACCTATTTTTTTAATTTGGATCGATGTGGTTTTTGGATAACCATAACTGACACCCGATCCCGGTCTAATCGAAATCCAAACGCCATTTTAAAGGTCAAGTTGTTTAATAGTTTAAACAATTTAATTCAACGATTTGAATTCACATAGCATTTATCATAGATAAATCATACTCAAACATCATAGATATATCCAAAGCATATCACAGAGTATCACAGAATATCACCAAATAGATATCACAAATCCAGATATCCTACTTATAATCATCCATGAGCAAACATCTTTAATCCTACTTGATAAATCATTAATTAATTAACTATTCCATCTAAATTAATCACTTGAGAATTATTCACTTAATCCTGCTTAATTAATCATCAATTAATTAGGTATTCCATTTCAAACCATTTAATTAATTAATCACTTCATAATCAATTTATTAAACCTTAATTACTTAATTCATTATTCTTTAATTTCCCATTACTTAATTAATTAATCATTATTTACTAATTAATTAATTAATTAATCAACCCTTAATTAATTACTTGATTAGTTAACTACTAACTATCAATTAAATAACTTTAATTAGCTAATTTAAAATTCTTAATTTCAAATTAATTAAACATTTAATTATTAGTTAACCAATCTTTAATTACGAATTGATTAATCTCTAATCACATAATTAATTACCACCATAAATTAATTAATCATTCTTAATTACCCCTTTCAAACAATTAATTAATAATTATTATTTATCTTAATTATCTTCCTACTTAACATTTTACAATCTTCCTTAATAACTTTAAGTAGACTAGTTACTAACTTAAAAGCTTTAATGTTAATTAAATTCAAACACTTATCTTAAATTAACTACTTAATTAAAATACTAATTAAGATTATATTAACTTAATTAATGATGTCTTAAAATAAATTCTTAACTTAAATTTTCAGACATTAATTAATTCATTAACACTTAAACTTGTTTATGATGATTAACTTCAATTTTATTATGCTTAGCCTTTGAAATCCAAACCCGAGTAAATCCCCAGGTCCACTCGAGTCCAACTCGAGTTATCCCGCTATCTTCCCCGAGACCTTCTTCCTTCCTCATTTTTTTAAGTTTAAAGTCAAAACTTTAATAGCAGAAAAATGTTCACGCACTTAGGTTCCAACTCCAAGCAATCCCCTCACCTACTCGGGTAAAACCCATCCTTCCCCGAGCACATTCTCGAGAACCCAAAGCTCAAATACCCAAACGTGCACACGACCAACTGTGCACGCGCACCCGCTGTCGACGAACTTCCGTCACCTGAGGTGATCTCCAACAAGTCGCCTATCGATCTTTCTTTCGAACGCATCAGCCAAAAACCCTGATGAAACTCGAGAACGCAAAATGACAGTTTCGAGCTTCCTGACAAAAGTACATCGACCATCAATCTCCTTGTCCCAGCAGTGCCGACCATCGGAAGCCTCAAAACTCCGGCTGCGACACCTTTCGCCTCCACGCAATCACTACCCAAATTCACATGTAGCTCGACGCATCATAGGATCCACAGCGACCAATTTTTCAAGTCTAAAAAAAAACTAGGGTTTAAAACCCAATTGGTCTATCGCCGACGCCACGACAATTGTGCACCACTTTCATCATTTTTCCCACTTCGATATTAGCCAATCTAGCTTCGTGCAAAGTTTCAACATCCAGTATAACTCTGGTTGCCAAAAATTGATTAAAACCTATTTTCGGTTCATCTACAAACTGCTCTTAGTATATTTAACTAAAAATTCCCATTTGAGTTTTAAAATTCCTATTTTCTGATGATGATTCAAGTTATATAATTGAATTAACAATTCGTAACACTGAAATTTAACATAAATTTAAATTTTGCTCTGTAAAACTAAATTTATTGCTGTAATATTTCACCAACATGCTTAAAACAATTTTCAGACCATAATTTAATTTTAAACAAACTTATTTTGTTTTAAACTGTAAGCCTATAAATGGTTGGATGAAGATGTTTTGAATTTTGATTAACTATTTATCTTGTAACTAAAAACAGAGAAGAACAGGTAAAATATATTTGCACAGAACAACTCATATATATACAGAGCTACATTCAAAATACATATGCAAACACAATATTATCTATGAATCACCTGCACAGATTTAAGTTTTAAAATGGTCTGTGTACTCACTTGATAAAAAGAGTTTGAACAAAGAGCAATTCTGTTTTGAAAAGCTGTAGTTTGTTCTTCCTTTAATCTTCCTATTTTTTTAGTTGAGTTGTAAGTTTGAATTTTTAATTTAGCTTCAGTTGTAAGATGAAATGCTTATTTTTTTCTTTCTGGTTTGCTGTGTTTCTTTGAACGAACAAGAACAAGGGGATATACATATATAGAAAACAGGTTTTGTACAGGGGTAGGCTTTACTAGTACATTCTTATTTTCTTTGGTCAGAGTTTTTCTTTGACCTGGCCAGATTTTTATGGAAAATGAAATGATTTGTAAATATATTGAAATGGCTTTGTTTTGTGCTTGAGATAATATCATATAATGCATGTATCCTTACAAGTTTACATCCTTATTCATTGATTTTGTATGTAGATATTTTGTTTCTTTTTTTTGCTTGCCTTGCTTACAAATATATTAATAGAATTACTATATGTATTTATTTTATGTTTTCATAGAACCATATAATTTGACCTTATATGTTTATTTATGTTTTCATAGAACCATACTATCATACACTTAATTTATATTCATATATTTTATACTTATATTTAATATTGATAAAATTGATTTTAATTTAAGCATTATTAACTAGATTACATTCATATATATATATATATATATATATATATTATCAAATGTTAATAAGGTAGAGCATTTTGATTTAATTTAATGTGAATAAAATAGATTTTATTCTAAATATTTTTAAAAGATTTTATTTTAAATTTTCAAATCATAGTTTCCTTCCAAAATACATATACATACATACATACACACACACACACACACACATATATATATATATAAATGGTAAATGGCAAAAAGTCTTATTCATTTTTAAAACGATAAGTTTGTATTTTATTTAATTAGATTAAATGCTTATTAAAATAATATTGCCAAAAACCAGGGTCGTCACAGGATTAGCATGGTCTCCTATATAAAGTTTCAAACGGTGCCATCCCTACACTATTCTGATAACTATTGTCATACAAAAACTCGACTGGGTGTAAATGGTCTTCCCATGATCCCTTGAAGTCTAATACACAAGCTCTTAACAAGTCTTCCAAGATCTTGTTAACCCTTTCCGTTTTCCCATCTATCTGTGGCTTGTAAGCGGTACTCATCTTGAGCTTGTTCTTAAACTTTCCTATAGACTCTTTCAGAACTCGCCAGTGAATAAGGAATCTCTATCACTAACAATACTGCTAGGAATTCCATGAAGTTTAATTCTTCATAAATAACTTAGCCAATATAGGTGCCATCCTATTTTACTTAACGGGAATGAAATGTCTAATCTTGGTCAATCTGCCCACTATGACTTATATACTTTCATTTCTTCTATTAGACCTTGGCAACCCATCTATGAAATCCGTAGAAATAGAATCTCAATTCCATACCGGAATATACAATGGTTGAAGCAACCCACTTGGCTTCTGATGCTCGCATTCCACCTATTGACAGTTCAAACACTGTTTCATCCATAAGCCAACATCCCTCTTCATTCCTTCCTAGAAGAAACTTCTCTTCATATCTAGATACATCTTCGTTCCTCGTGGATGAATAATGAACTTTGAACGATGGCATTCCTCTAAAACTTCCTTCCTTATGTCTCCCGCATCTAGGACACATAATCTACCCTTCTTTCTCAACCACCCACTTTGGTCAAGACTGAAATCCTTCTAGTCATCGCTCTCTGTTCTATCCCTTAACTTCCTGATCCTTTCAGTTAACACTGGATCCTCTTCCTATTTAGAAGCAATCTTCTCAATCAATACCGGTCGAACTTCTAAAAAATATTGCATAGCAAATTTTCCCCAAGGCCCAGCCTAGGATCTCCAATGCACTCTACAAGTCGAAAACTGTTTCAAGTCTTTCCATTCTGCTATCATAGCCAACACTGCATTCTAATGCCTCCTACTAAGCGCATCAGCAACCTTGTCGCCTTTCCTTGGTTTGTACTAAATTCCAAAATCATAAGCGGCTAAAAACTTTAACCACCTCTGTTGTCTCATGCTCAGCTCCTTCTAAGAGAACAAGTGCTTCAATGACTTATGATCCGTATAAAGCTTAAACCTCTCTCCAAAAAGGTAATGCCTCCACACCTTCAATGCAAATATCATTGCAGCTGACTCCAAGTCATGCGTTGGATATCTAACCTCATGCGGTCTAAGCTTTCTAGAAGCGTATGCAATCACTTTATCTCTCTGCATCAACATAGCTCCTAATCCAGTTTCACATGCATCTGTATAAACTACCAAGTCCAGATTTCCCTCTGGAACCACTAACACAGGTGCATGGATCAACAAGTGTTTCAAGCTCTGAAATGCTTCCTCACCCTTATCGGTTCAAAAAAACATCACATCCTTTCATGTTAGCTTGGTCATTGGTGCTGCTATCCATGAAAAATCTTTTATAAACCTTCGATAATATCCAGCAAATCCAAGGAAACTTCTTATCTCAATTATCGTTTCTAGTCTCTTCCAATTATCAATAGCTTCGATCTTATCTAGATCGACTGACAACCCTTTCTTCGAAACTACGTGACCGAGATACTTCACTTCCTTCTTCTAGAAATGACACTTCAAAAACTTTGCCTTTAGTTGATGCTGACTCAGCGTCTCAAGCACGAATCTAAGATGAACTTCATGCTCCATCTCATCCTTAGAGTATATAAGAATATCTTCTGTGAAAACCAACACGAACCTATCCAAGTTCTCTTGGTAAATCCGGTTCTTCAAATCACAAAGAATGTCGGCGCATTATTGAGTCCGAATGGCATAAATAACTATTCGGGTGACCTATACCTTGTTTTAATCGCCGTTAAAGGAATACTATCTTCTGCCACTCTAAGTTTATGAAAACCTGTTGCTAAGTCTAACTGAGAAAATACCTTGGCTCCAATTAGCTGATTGAACAAATCGTCAATCCTAGGCAATGGATATCGATTCTTTATCGTTCTCTCATTCAACTTACGATAATCGATACATAGCCTTAACGATCCGTCCGACTTCTTAGCCAATACTGCGGCTGCTCTCCAAGGTGAACTACTTGGTTTAATAAAACTCTTGCCTTTCAAATCTACTAGCCGAGCCTTCAATTTTCTCATTTCTGTTGGCGTCATCCCGCTTGGTGGTCTACTACCCGGTTCCGTTCCTAGCACTAAATCTATCCGAAACTTAATGTCTCATTTCGGTGGCAACCCTACCATTGGCTCGAAAACATCTGCGAATTCTCTAACCACAAAAACGTGATTCAACTCATCCTCTAACTCCACAACATCCGACAAAGCATTCACCTCACAGCTAGGGTTTTGCTACGGTATAACTATTCGATCAGTACAATTTGGGTAGCTAAGTGATATTTTCCTATCCTGGCAAAATATCCTGGCATCGTGTCCACTTAACCAATCCATGCCCAATATAATTTCGAACCCTACAAAGTCAAATATATGAAAACTACAAACAAATGTGTAACCTAGTAAGTCAAATTCTAAGTGGTCACACTTCATCCCAAGTGCTGCATACCCTCTACCAAATTTTCAACTCTTAAGGATGTAACTAAATATATGGGTTCTAGGCTAAGCTTATCTACCAAACATCAAGATATAAAAGAATGAGATGCACCAGTATCAAATAGAATGCTAATGACATACCATGGAACTGTAACGTACCTCCCAAAACTGCCTTTCCTTCCTCCTACACAGTCAGCTTCGAAGTAGCAGGTTCCAATGGAAACACTTGGCCTTTATCTCCTTTAGTTCGCTCTTTGCACTGGTTCTTATAGTGCCCAACTTAATCACAGTTAAAACATCTAACTCCTTTCTTCTCGGTAGCCTTCTTTCTTTTACCCATCCAGCACTTATGAGCATAATGGCCTTTCCTATCAAACTTGTAACAGACCACTTCAAACTTCCCCTTCTTTTCTGCTCCACCTTTCAGAGTACCATTCTTGTGAAATAAATTACTCTTTTGACCCTGCCCAACGTGGACCTCCTTCTCCTTCTTCTTCTCTAAACAAGCAAGCATCTCTTCGTGTCTTAGCGTCATCTCCACTACCACATCACAGGGATCTGTAATATGCGATAAGGTAGCCCTAGCCAACTCAGGCTTCAATCCCCAAATGAACTTTTCATTCCTCTTCATCACTGTATCAACAGTGGCATACCCATATCAAACCAACTCTTCAAATTTGCTAGCATACTCCAAAATAGACATTTCTCCTTGTTCTAGCTCAGCAAACTTTCCGATCAAAACAGACAGTGCCATCATCATGAACCTCTCCTGGGACCTTCTCCTAAACTCAGCCCATGCCATCTCCTCTTCATTCACTCTAGCCATCACACCGTTCCACCAGAATAAAGCTGCTCCTTTGAAGATGGTTAGAAGCAAGCCTCCTCTTCTAATCATCATTATTCCTTAGTTCAGCAAAAATCCTTTCGCAGTGTAGCAACCAGTTCTCCACTTCTATAGCATCCTCAGTTCCAATAAACGGCTTCACCCAAGCCTAGCATGGTCGCTACTCAGTTAGCATAATGATTGAACACCAGAGCTTCTTGAACTCCTCCCACGACGTTTCCTCCAACAACCGTAGCGGCAATCCCAGCTTGCATCGTCTTTATGAAAAACTGATGCATAGCCCTCATATAGACTTATGAGACTCCAACGCCAACATTTCCAGCTTAAGACTGATCTTGGGTCCTCCTCATTTTGGGTCGGGCATTTCCATTGGTGTGGTGCTGCCACCTCCTAGGTTAACTCTGCCTCTTTTAGCGTCCATGTCTGTATTCAAGCCTAGTGAGATACAAAAGAATAACCTAGATAGAGATAGGAGAATAGAGATACAATGTATACTTATATCTAGCAAATACAAGTACGTTACTATAGTGTTATCCCATAAAGCGATCTTACTCTAATTCCAAAGAATTGTGTTTTCAAAAATCATTTTAGCTAAAGTATTTCATAAACCTATGCTCTGATACCAAGTTGTAGCATCCCATATCTAGAGGCCCAAAGCTAAGCATTATAGATGCTGCAGTCATCTATTGTATTAACTTTCGATGACTAAATACGACCATGTTAATGGTATCCATAATATTAGAAGTATTTGAATACGAAAAAAAATCATAGATTTCAAAAAACATCTTTTCAAATTACATTTTCAAAACATATGTTTCACATTCAAATTACATAATCCCATAATCATTTTCCAGGTTCAGATAATATATAATTATTACAGATATATGCCAAAAGCGACATATGATGATGCCCCCTTGGTTGACCAGAATACCATAGACATAATTGTCTTATATACAACACAGTGGAAATAAAACAAAGAAAAACAAAACAGAAACTCCTAAATAGTATCCATCAGCCACTTACTTGCCCTCAGAAGCTTTATTCGTCAACCTACTAAAACCTGTAAAACCTCAACCCTCAACCTACTTAAATCAATTTTTGAGCGCTCGGGAGTTTAAGGAGAAAAATATATACTTCGAGTCAGACATAAATCCTAGTGTGAATAATACTATACATTTCGGATACGATATTAAGTGAGACCACGCCGTTTAGCGGAACGAGTGTCCCCTCACTAATACCCTTATAAAACATATCTTTCACAAATCATAATCTTGCAACCAAAACAGGTTAAAACTTTAAAGCACTGTATATAAACTTACATATCAGGTAACAAATGCACTATCTTTCTGAACATTATAGTTTTGTTTGGCTAACTACTAACCTTTGACTAACTTGGGCTTACCAGACAATGTAACAAAATCATCTAACATGTGCTAGACACACCTCATTTGGACGGTCTTCCATTAACTATGTGTTAAATACTTCTCTTCTGGACGATCTGCCCCTAACTTAACATCTCCCAGGGTCACCTAATCCTAATGGTTTTGCGGGCTCATCAATAACCTATCTGTATACAACACATATTCCCTTCAGTGTGTAACCATAATTTTATTCCTACTTGTGACAAATCCCTACACACTGGAATTTTGGACTAAATTAGCTAAGGCCAATAGCTAATGTATAGGGTGTAACTCTATACCAGTCTCATCTGGTATTCTAATATCCGAGTCATTTTACTTAGGGATACCATCCTAAAATTTTCGTTGATAACCATTTTTCAAAATTGATTTAAAACCATTTAAACCAAACTTAAATAAGGAAAACACATATACTTTATGCTTTACTCAAAATCACATTGCCATGTTATACACACACACACACACTTATACTTTACCCAGATTAAACATTTGAAAGTACCTCTTTTGATCCCATTGAAAGTACCCCTTTCATAACCAAATAAATTTTTTTATTAGTCTAGGCCGAAAGGCGAAAACCTTCCTTTCGAAACCATTTTCATAAACCTTTCGAAACCACTGAAACATCTTTTCCTTCGAAAGTTAAAAACCTTGCGCGTCCTATCTTTAAAACCTTTAAACATAGCCTTTCAAAACTATTGGAAAAACCTTTCCTTTAAACCTTTTGAAACCTCTGGTTAAACCTTTCAAAACCATTGGGAAACCATCGTTTAGAAACCTTCCTTAAAACCTTTCGAAAACATTAAAACCTTAATAACATCGAAAGCATTTGGGTTCAATTTTAAAACATGTGGAAACACCTTTCAAAACCTTTCGAAACCATCTCTTTTGAAACCTTTGGGTTAATCTTTAAAAATCTCTAAGGGTCACATTAATAGGGTCAAAAGCAACTCTTTTGAAAGCTAGAAACAAACTAAAGAAGTGATGGTATCGAAACCACCCTTTAGAAAGCATTGGAGAAGCGGTAGGGTTTTTATAAAACAAATTATACCCTTTCACAGGCATTGCTTTGAAAGGTAAGAAGCGACAGCTAAGTTTTCGACCTAGTCGAATGCCTATACTTAAAAACAAAGGTGCAACCCTTTAAAACCGTTCTTTCTAAACCATTGACCTAGCCGAAAGCCAACGAGGTCAAAAGCAGTTTTCTCAAAACAAAGGTGCAACCATTTCTTTAAAAATCTTTAACTATGTCGAAAGCTATAGAGTTGAAAGAAAAGCAGGCACAATTTTCATTTAAAACACAGTGGTGCTTCGACCTCCTCCGGAACCCCTGGGTTCGACTTCATACCTACCGCCTCTTTATCCGATTCGCTACGTACCCATGAATTGATACCGGATGCATTGGTTTCGATAGTGATAAAGACGGAAACACTAAGTCGAAAGCCATCAAAGTCAAAGGCAGGGTGCCAATAGTGGCAAAACATGTTTTTGGCATGAAAATTTGATTTTTAACCTTTTTAACCAATATTTTTAACTAACCTACCTTATTTGTCAAAATCTTATTGGTTGCTAATTTTTCTTTTCTAAAAGCACTGCCATAATTTTAGAAACAACCATTTAATTTATTTACAAAATACCCCTTCTTGTTTTATAAATATATAAAACATTTAAGTCTCATACCTTAAATAATTTTATATATTCAGCAAAACACTTTGGAAAATTCTACAAAAATTCTAGAAAATCCTTTTTAACATGTTTTTCAACATATATAAATTTCAGACCCAAATTATTTGTAATTTAACTGTAAATTATTTATAACCCAATAAATCATTTACTTTACTAGAAAATTAATATACAATCCACATTAATCCAAAAATTATAAAAATTGAAACCCATCTTTAGAATATCATTTCTAATCTATATCTAAAATCTCAAGGCATTTAGATGTAAATAAATAGGGTTTTCATATCAAACATATCATAAAATTTATATGAATAAGCATAAATTGTCAACAAGCATATACAATCATTTAATCATTCTAAAGCATGGCATAATCATGCAAATAATTCAGATTTTACCTTAAAATCGAAAATCATTAAGAAAAATGAGATGCAGTCATTATTAGCCTTAGCTTTGTAATTAAGGATGTGATATTTGATCTTGATTAATTGATTTGATTCATCTCTTGATTCCTAGCTTTATCTCCCCTTAAGAATGCTAATGGTGGTCGGCCTTAGAAGTATTTTTGTTTGAGCAAATATGAAATGATTGTATGTTTTGGTTGCCTAAGGGTTTAGGGTATAAGTTTAATCATTTTCCTATTTTGCCCTCCCTTATTTCCTAACACCTTAATTCTTTGATTCATTGTTTTCTCATTAACATGGCACGACTACCCCTTAATTAAATCATAAATCTCAATCCACTAATCAACCCATATTATTTAATTTAATTTAACTAACGAATTTTCCTAAATAATGTCACTAAAAATATGGGGTGTTACAATCCTGGTCCAATGGGGGGCCATGATACACGCACATAAATACACACACACGTGTGTGTGTGTGTGTGTGTGTGTGTGTTTGTACATAGCTATAGTCTACTACGGGTAGATGGGAGGTATCATGCGTGTATGTAAAGTTGAAACGGCTAATTGAAAATAAAATACACTATAAGAGATAAAAGACAATCAATATAAACTAGTTTTATGTGCAAAGCGTATAATTTTATCAATCACCAAAATGTTGTTCTGACTCCCTTCTCATTACAACGCATATGATAGCTTCGATGAACATGTTTTGGTTGAAGGTAGGAATTGTGAAAGGTCATGTTCCTTATTCATGCTCGGCACTGAAAAGAGTACTGGACATTGTAGTGTCAAATCTTGGTCAGTAATCATATGTTCTCTTATACTTTACTATTCTGCTATAAGTTATATCGTTTGTGCTCCATTATGCATTCATTTGTTTATTTAAAGGTTACCAAATCAATGATCCGTTCTTCGGTGGACTTTGGTTTTCGATTTAGCCAAAATTCAGTCCACTAGGGTGCGGGTTATTACATCTTACGCATCCTGTATTATATCTTATATAAGATACCACCAACTATAAGCCCAAAGGCTATCCCAATCCAATTCTAAAACCTTCCATTCTAACTCTATAAATTACCTTCAACTGTAGGCTAAAGGCCATTTTCAATTCCATGCAGCAACAATCAGTCGTATCCTAATAATGTGAGAGAAAGTATCCAAGTCATTTAATACCTTTTTAATAGGAATTAGGCAGGCAGGCTCTGGCCATTTAATACCTATATTCTAGGCAGGTCCCCATCATTTAATACCAAACCAAGATAGGCCCCTAGGTGGTACTCCAGAACTAACATCGCATGGAATCTCATCAGACAACCTAGCACTCCTTTTTAGGAAGAGATGGACACTACGCCACTTAATAGCTCGACCCCAAAGCGAATCCCTCTCGGGACAACCACTACCGCACCTAAATGCTAATCTCAACCATTTACTGCTTCTTAAGTAGGAAGGAGACAAACCCTATAATTCCCCCAACCCAGAAGCAGGTTTTATGTATTATTACCAGTAACTCAAATTGTGACGTCTCATATTAGTTCGACTATTCATAGACGCTGATAGCTAGATCAACTAGGCAGACTTACTTATAGAATTGAGACTAATCTTACGTCCACCATGGGCACTTATTATATGCAACGTCTCACATCAATTCCAAAGTCATACTATTGGTGGTCAGATTAGCTGGGTAGACTTCTGTGCACTTTTGACTGAGCTCACATCCCTATAACTTAGTTAAAATTCCACTCTCCTAACATACTACCATATATACCTCTCTGCATTTTGTATTAAAGCTAAGGAAAACTCCTTCTTTCTCCATTAATTATGGATTAATTTTCATAATTATCCTTAACTTTCTTCATGTGGATTTTAATGCTGATTACTAACCTATTTATACTATGCGATTAATACATTAATAATTATGCATTAATAATATATTTATAGGCCAATAATATATTTATACGTACGTAATATAAGCTAACTATATATTCCTAAGCATGCAAAGATTTTCACTTCCTATACTAATCGTTAGAATTTCAAAACTTCTAATTTACACAATCCTAATGCAACACAATAACTTACAAATTAGCTAATATCCTTAGCCCAACTATAGACTTGTATTAATAAAATAGAATCGTATACCAAACTTCTTTTATATTAATATATAGTAGAATCAACATCTCTATTTCATGCACTAATGCAAACCCTTTATATTCTATTCAACTTTTACATATACAATGAAAACGAGATTAATATATAAAATAATGAAATAGGCAGTGCAAGCTACGAATAAAAGAATTCGTGCTTTATACACCATTTTCTAACTTATTTTCTTTTTTAGAACCGCTTATCACAACAAAAGATAAAAGTTGGAAGTGGAATAGAATATAAAATATTCAAATTGTGATAACTAAATAAATTCTGCTATTTTGATATAAAAAATTGAGATTCCAATAAACATGAGGGTTGACATTTCATTAGAGAAATTTTGAAGTTTCAGTTTTTGGTTTTCATGCATAAAATTCTCCAAGGCATAAAACAAATCCAAACTTCTATTATGCAGATACTAAAAACGTGAAAAAATAAGATTTCCACTCATACATTGTTTTTATATTTCTTTTGGATTTGATTTCGAATTTTCCTAATTACTCCTTCAGATCTCTTCTTTTTAAATATACAATAATTGGATTGTATATAAATTAGATTCAGAATTCAAAGATTAAAGAAGAATAAAATTAGAAGAAGAATATTCATTTATCAACCTATTAAATTTTTCCCTTGAGTTTGAATTTTTGAATCTAACTGAGGAAGAATACCGACATAGCTTAGCTAGCATTTCCAATATTTTGTGAATAAAATTAATGGGCTGGCCTCTATTTTGTAGTGGTTAAAAGACACTAGAACCGTCGTATTTAAGTCGGTTTAAAGCAACAAAATTTGGGCCATTCCTAGCCTATGTTAACCATACTCGCTACCCTACCAGTCGACCGCTTGATCTTAGGCGATTGACTGGTACAAAGAGGTGATCGACTGGCCTAAAAAGAAGGTGGTCGACTAGTTTATATTTTATGATCGTTAATTATTCTCTCCGTTTCTTTTTATTTGTTTCCCGATATTTAATTACACATTAACATTTGGTTTAATGTTTCCTTAAACATTAAGTTTTTCGTGATGTAAAACTATTTATTACCCGTTTTAATTAGCATGTTGATATTATTTAAATTCAAAATTTGAACTCATTTGAATTATTTTAAATTTGAAAACTTCAAACGTCGATAAATTTTACGTTTGAGCTTCGATTATAAAACTTTGTGTATGAATGTTTATCTGAAAATCGTCATGAACGCAATGGTGTAACTTTCATGGTTAAATTCTGACATTTATAAAATTTTCGCTTTAGCCCCATTATTAATTTCTTATTAATTTTCATGGAGTGTTAAACAACCAAATGGAAAAGAGAATAAAGCTTTCAGATTATATTAAATCTCATACTATTACTTTTAACTTATCTTAAGCAGCAATATGTGGTTTTAATGCAATCTTATACGGGCATGATAGAATTAGCAATGTTAGCTATGTAATGCTATAATAAATTCCTTAACTTCTCGTCATTCTTTGCGAACCATTCTACAAGTGACCACACTTCAATTATCTTTAACTTTGCGATCACTGAATTGAATATGAAGGTTCTTTTTTCAAATACAACAATTCATGGCATTGTAGGTCAGACCATCGTGACATGATTCAAACAGCATGAGGTGAGTGTTGCTTGGGAATCTACCTTTTTAGTTCATTTCCAGGCTTAAAAAACAATGAAACATCTCTGAATTTGGAGTAAAGAGCACAAAAAAAAACGAACAAACTACCGATCTAACGAGACCAAAATTAAATGCAACATATTCCAATCTAATTAATCAACCAAATAGATCTCTAGTGTTGAATATTTATAAATGAAAAGTGGAACAAATATTAGAATTACTCCATAGATAATCCATTGAAATTATTAAATGTTCAAAGAAAAAATAGCTCACACAAGGAGTAATAACTACTCAAATTTTTCCACTCTAAATTCATGGAAATAAGAATAGGACTAATAGCCATGATGATGGTGGACAAACAGGGTAATTGGACCAACTCAAATAAAAAATTGAACAGGGAAGCCCTATAATACTTTCTTGAATTACTTAATTCTCCCTTCATAAATACTAACTTTTCACATGTCACATGTAAAAATATTCTTTTAAATATTGCATGAAATGCTATGGACAAATAGTAACGACTCGACCTTTTCCAACCTTAAATATCAACACTAGTATATCCGTGATATTCATATGTCGAACACCCTAATGCCGAAAGGACTGATTATTAAGGTACAATAAAAAAATAGAAATAAAACAAGATAGAAGGAACACAATATCAAAATATGAAGCGGAATGATAACATATAATATCAAAAGACAGTGCAAAATTGTCACTCTAAGATACATAACATTTCAAAGTTACAATTCTAAATACTATCATCAGCTTGAAAAGTTATAACAACATATCCTCACAAGTGCTGATTTGTGCAATATAGTAAGGCAACGGAAATAAGAATACTACGATAGGTGAACACCCAACTCATCTCCTCGAGCTCCAATGAACATCAATGATAACCAGCTTTTATAGACTACTCGAAATAACACACGATGAATTTAGGGAAAACAAAAGCCATGCGCAGACTTATGAGAAACTCGAGAAATATGCTATAAACATATAATAGTACTTTTAAGACCACACAGAATGCCATAATGATTATCCCCTCGATAGAACCACTGTTTAATATAAGTACATAAGGTGATATAATAGATAATGTCTAGGGTGAAGAATATAAATCAGAAGATAGTCGTTGGGGCTTACATTAATCATAACACAACAATATTGAGGTACAATCAAAACCGCTAAGGTACATTCGCATAATGTATTTTCTATGAAGATCCCTTTGGTCTATCCGAAATCCAATCTCCTGCCCAATGGTTAGAAAATACCTCAAAGTGTCGTATATCTCTAGGTAGAATATACCATAAGATAAACATAGTCGGTTCATATCTAAAACATGTGATCTAAACAACATCACTCCCAGGTGTAACATTGATAAGCATACTTTAGATATAGAGTGATAATATCCTGTCATGGGTTAGCTAAACCCCAAGTTATGCCCCCTTCTCAATTTTCTATCATTTACGATGTCAAGGTCACGTTCGACATCTCTCACTTGAGTCTTCATCACTCGAAAAGAGCATGAATCCCTAAATGGGCTCCGACACCTTGAACAAATCTCGAAACCACTTGTAGATTCCAGCATCTCAAACAGTTCCTATTTCCAAGAGATATAACACGTTTCTCAGTTTTAAAGTGGTTTTCCTTAAGTAAAATACTTTTCGATCTTGGTATCTTCAAGACTGTACGGACGAATTTGGTCATATTCAACAATAACGAGAATTACATATGGAACTAAGTCGTGTATACTTATCACTTCATCAAATTTTTAGTGTTAAGTACATGACTAAATCCTTTCCATAAATGAGTAAACATATAAGCATGATCAAGTCACACAAATCACGATTAAGTCATATAAGCGACTTCAAACCCATTTTTATTCAATTAACTAACAACCCCTATCTAGAGGCCCAAAGCTAAGCGCTATAGATATTGCAGTCATCTATAGTATTAATTTCCGATGACTAAATAAGGCTATATCAATGGTATCTATAATATCTGAAGCCCTTGAATATGAAACAAATCATAGATTTCAAAATAGAATTTTCCATTACATTTCAAAACACATGTTCCATATTCATATTACATAATCCCAAAACCTTTTCTAGGCAATGCTAAATTATACTTGTTACAAAATACACCAGGAGTGACATATGAAGATGGCCCCTAGGGTGATCAGAGTCACATAGTCATAATTAACATAATACATACACGGTGAAAATGCAACGAACCGATTTTTCGACGCCCGAAAATCGACATCAATACATTCACTATATCAAATGCCGAACAATCGAATACCGGAAAACCGAACCATTAGGGGTTAAAGAAGAAGAAGGTAGAAGAAGAAAAAGAAAAAGAAAACAACATTAGAATCTCACAAACGCAGCGGAATAAAATATGATATATAACATCGATTTTAGATATAAAAAATCTGTTTCATCATATTTATATACATTTCCAAAGTACAACTCAATTTAACAACACAATCAATATACAGAGGCTAGACAATTATATAAACTTGCCCTCAAAACTGAATACACAGTGGAATAATAATCAAGTACGAAAGTACGTCTCGTCATCTAGCTCGTCTCCTGAGCTCCACAGCACCATATCTTGTATTATATAATACTCGGTCTGACCCGAGCATTATAGTTAAATAACACCCGAATTAGTCTGGAAAACCAACGTGCGAAAACACACTCAATTGGATTATTAAAGTTTTCAAAATCATTTGAAATCAAAGGTATCTAGTAAAACCACACCACCAATAAACATGCCGGGTTTTTACCTTACGATAACCAAAACATTTCTTATAAAATCCTCTGATATTATAGTTGTGTACATATACAAATACTTATTCGAATAGCTGAAATTGTTACATTATTAAATTCCAGCCACTAGCCACAAAGTGGGTTCTACAAACAAAAACCATAAAGGCACGTATGGAAAGTGGATTTTCATCGATGGCAGGGCTACTACGGTATCGCCCGTCATAGTATGTGGTCAAGATCACCATACCCAAGAATCCCTCTCGATCCTCTGCCACACAAGACCGGAGCTACCCCTTACTGGATAGTTCGAATAAGTTCACCCTGCGGTTGGAATCAGCTACCGCCATACGGCCGAATATATAAAGGGACATCTAGGCAGGGGTGACCTTACCCTAATTGGTTGCTAGTCACTTAGACTTGTATGCACCTCCCCTGTTTTAGCCATTCCCGGTTGATGAGGCTTGAGGCTATGCATTACCATTTTAGCACACAATCACTTAGAATGCTCATCGTCCTCCTGATGATGTTCTGAAAGCATTCGTCCATACAAGTCCGTTTCGGGTTCGAACGGAACCGAAGGCACTACTCCTACTACATCCATTTTGGAATCACCCTCAGGATTAGTAGCGATTAGCCCTTGCACTTCATTGCTTCATCTTCGACTCCCAGTACTTGTCTTCTTCACGAAAATGTTCAAACCGGATCGAAATGGTTTTCGAGAAATTAAATCCCGATCCCGGTCTCTTCGAAACGATAAGCGCATTGGCCAATATTGATAGTCGGTTATTTAACTATCAAATAACATTCACAAGCATTCCATCAGACATTAATAATTTCTCAAATTATTTATTAACCTCCAAATATCTTCGAAAGATAAATTTCCACTTTCTACCCTTTGAAAACAATTTCAAATAACACTTCTCTCACGAAATAAATTTCCCAAATATTTATTTATTTCAACTGAAAACAACCAAGTCCAAATACTTTAGATTTTAAAACAATTTAAATCACTTTATTCTAAATTATACATTAAAACATTTAAATTAAATTACTTAAACACTTTATCCAAAATATATACTTTTAAAAAAATTTAAAACAAAACTACTTTATAAAATATAAAACTAATTTTAAAAAATAAAAGTTAAGTCAAACTAAATTTAAAATAAGAATTACAGAATTTCATACAAGTTTTCACATAAACTTTACCCAAACTATCTTTAAAATAAAATTACTTTATAAAATATAATATTAATACTTATTTTTTAAAACATAATACTAATTAACCTTTAAATAATTACTACTAAAATAACTTTGAAAGATATTTACTTTAAAATTTAAAATAAATTTTCTAAACATTTCCTTAAAACAAATTTTTATAGCCTTTAGCTTATATATAAAAGTCTCCTTTAGAATACACTTGGCTTTCCAGGGAAATACACTTCTATTTCCATACCTTTAAAAATAAACCACTATTTATTTTTAGAACAAACTACCCGTTCCTTTATAAATTCTCATCGTGAATTTATCCTTCCAAATATCCACTGATATCTCATTTCACTTTATAAACCCAGTTTATAAATCCCATAGTCTCATCTTTCTTTAACACACAGTATTTTTTTTGGCAAAGCCGACGGGGTTAAATGGACCCCTACCATTATATTGCTGCACCAAAAATGACAAAAGAGAACAAGCCATCGGCTTGCAAGAAGTACAAGGGAACAAAGTGCAACAATCACAGGGAAAACGAAGAAAAAAACACAACACAAGAACAAAGAAAAAAGATAGAGGATCGAACTAACTAAGGATGCCAGGGTCAAATGCAAAGTTAGCTAGACACAAATCACACTTTATTTCCTGCTTCGTATGCTTCTCGAACTGTTTGGCATTCATTCCTTTATCTGGTTGAAAGATACGACGATTCCTTTCATTCCAGACCACGTTCATTAATCTCTTGACAACGAACAAGAATGGCCTATTCGTGCAAGATTTTCTACCAGTACTGTCATATATGTACTTCCACTGGACAATGTTGTTAAATCCTTTCCATCTCCTACCAATTTTCCTTATCCAAGTCTTCCATAGAGCATTCAAATAGTTGCATTCAAAAAACAAGTGCTCGAACATCTCAGGAAGTTGATTACAGAAAACACAATAAACCTCAACGTGAAAACCATTGGTTATCAGCTTCATTTTTGTATTCAGACCCTGTTGATCACTTTCCAGAGAAATAAATTTTCCTTTTGATTATTATCTTTGCACCATATTCTACACCTCCACTTAAATTTCTCTCCAACATCACCTGCTAGGAAAGTATAGGTATCTTTTATACTAAAGCTGTCAGCTTTACTTCCCCACTGAACAGAGCTCTGACCATCAGTTCAAATTTTGCATTCTACCGCAATATTCCATAATTGTTGGATTCGAGAGTTGGAAGTCCTTGGCAGCCTTAAGTTAGTACCATGAATGAATCTTTGAACCTTAGCAACCTGTCTCACCCCTGACTTCACTAACTCAGCATGAGATAGAACACGACTTAAGATCACGCCGCGATTAATCCAAAGGTCATCCCAAAAGCTAACCACATTGTTATGGTCAACATGGTAAAGAACGAGGGGCAATACCACTTCCTTAAGCTTAAATAGAGCTCTCCATGTCTAGCTAACCTTATTCGAAGTTATCATTTTCCAAAAGTTGCAACCACGTTGCACGTGGATGTTGGACCATCTAACCCACAAGCTGTCCTCGGCATTAATGCAATCGTAGACAAGCCTAGCCGTAGCCGACCGGTTCCAGTGGTACATGTTGATGATTACGAGCCCTCCATTAGCAATAGGCTTTTCTAATTTCTTGAAACTAACAGGGGTTGAATAATGACCCATTGTTTTTCCTGTCCATATGAATCTCATGAAGGCAGTACGAATCATGTTGATGAGCTTCTAAGGTAATATGTGAGTTCTTGCCCAACAGACTTGCATAGAGAAGATAACAAATTTCGTTAAGGTGCTTCTTCCATCTTGACTAAACATTTTTCTCGCCCAGCAATCAAGTCTAGAGGTGATCTTTTCATACAGCGGTAAACATTGGTTAACAGTAATTCTGGAGAAGGTGAGAGGAAGATCAAGATATGTGATAGAGTTATCGCTGATGGTTAAACCAGTGATAGCCTGAATTTCCTCGTTTTGGGAAGTACCAAGGCCACATGTTATCATTTTCGATTTGTCGAGATTGACAGACAAACCAGTTATCGCATGAAATTCGTGAAGAGTATGCATAACAGCATGCACCGTGCTAATGTTTGGTAAGCAGAAAATTACCAGGTCGTCAACGAACATCAAAGATATTACCTCAGGTTTGGACACTTCGGGTGGTGCTTGATTATCCTGGAAGTAGATTTCTTTTTAAAGAGCTGTATGAGAAGTTCCATGACGAGAATGAAAATATCAGTGATACTGGGTCCCCATGGCGAATGCCTTGCTTACTTTAGAATAATCCCACACTGGAGCCATTAACATTGACGGAGAAACGATCCGTGGAGATACATTCGACAATCCAGGCAATGAAGGGAACGGGAAAATTCATGTACTGCATAAATTTTTCAATATTTTTCCAATAGAGCATGTCTAAAGCCTTCATGATGTCAAATTTCAACATAGCTTTAGGAGAAAAATTCTTATTTTTGTAACCATTTAATAATTCATGAGCCAGTAATACATTGTCTAAGATGTTTCTTCCCAGTAAAAAAGTAGCCTGGTTAGAACAGATTATATTTGGCATGACAGATTTCATCCTGGACGCAATAATTTTGGAGATGCATTTGTAGATCGTGTTACAGCAAGAGATAGGCCTAAAAGAAGACACTTTGTGAGGGTTGTTGACTTTAGGAATCAGAGCTATGCTAGTGTTGTTGAAAGAAGATATCAGTTTTTTTTGAAAAAGTTCTTAACAGCTCTCGGCACTTCAAATTTAACAATGTCCCAACAAACATAGAAGAATTCAACATTGAAACCATCCGGACCACCAGCCGATTTTCTGTTTAGGGAAAACATTGCAGATTTCATCTCTTCTTCATTAACATCTTGACTTAATGATGCATGGTTGAAGGCAGATAGCCTAGGAAGGATGAGGGGATCGATGAGGTTAAGATTGGGTTCAAAGTTGGTCGAGTTGCCGAAAAGCTTGGTGAAGTGACTAAAAAAAGCCTCGTCCACACCTTCTTTCGATCATTGAACAATCCCATCATCACCGAGGATGGAAAAAACATTCTCTCTGGAGTGTTTAGCCTTTAAGTTAGCATGGAAGAAAGCACTATTCCTATCTCCATCATCTCTCCACTACAGCCTTGCTTTTTGTTTCATCATAGAAATCTCGTTAGTGAGAGCTATAGAGAACTGTCTTGATATGTACGACTCCATGGCGCCAAGAGATGAGTTGAGAGGATCGTCCGACATGTTAATTTGAATCTCTTTTAGCTTGTTCTTCCAGTATGAACTTTGTTTACTTCCTTCTCCAAATCTGCTTCTAGACCACTGCTTAAGAGCTAATTTTGTGTTTTTCAGCTTCATCTGCAAAATAGACATAGGATTACCATAAGTTGGTCTCAACCAAACTTCTTTAACAATGTCAAAAAAGTCAGGTTCACTAACCCAAGAATTAAAAATTTTGAAACTTGAATTTCCTTTAATGCCATCTTCTCTTAGGTGAATTATTTGAGGAGGAAAGAAGAGGAGGAGGAAGGTGGTTATATATGGTAGGCTATTTGGAGAGGGCAAGGAGGTTACCGAAAGCATAGTCAATCTTAGAGAAGGTTCTACTACCTTGTCTACTTTTGTTGTTCCATGAGAAACTCATTCCAGTTGTCTTAATTTCCACCAAGTTAGAATCATCAATGGCTGTTCGCAGCGGTTCAATTTCATTAAGGGAAACAGGATTACCTCCTAGCCTATCAGCGAGTTTATTACAGTAGTTGAAATCACCAAGGATGATCCATGGATGAGATTCCTGATGCAGCATGGGAAGGATGCAGAGAAAAGAGGTTCTGGAAGCTTTATTATTAGCTACGTAAACGAGAGATATTAGAATGAGCAAGGGTTGAGGATGTTTTTAGCGTGACAGTGAACGATTTGAGATGTAGAGAAAATATTGGAGAGATGGATCACTTTGGGGTCGTATACAATGAGGATTCTACCATACAACGCCTCGTCAAGGTTGTGTATGACTTTCCACTCTGGATTAATATATTTAGACGCTTTGATCGAGAGATCATGATTTAACTTTGATTCAAGAATAGCAAGAACACAAAGATTGTGCTGAATGATCAGATTTTTACAATGGGAGAGTTTAGTTTCGTGGTGAGCCCCTCTTACATTCCAAGCTCTGATAGATTGCATCATTGGGTATACGAAGTTTCACATGGGGTAACTAATTTCTTGCTTCTAAGAACCATGTTCGAAGCATGAGAGATAAGAGTTGAGCTGGCTGGAGTTTTGGCTACCCTGGATTTTTGAAGATGATTGGGAGAACAGGCTAGCTGGGGAATACTGACCAACGTAGGATGGATTATTTGGGGGAGAATGATCATACAAGCAGAATTAGCGTTGGTGATGTTCTGGACACATTGACTTGGTGATGGAGAAAAGGAGAGAGGAGGGATGGAGCTGTTAGAGATGATGAGAAAGTGGATTTGGTCGAGACTTTCGTGCAGGAAACTTTCTTGGGAGATGTTGTGGTATTGCATGGGGTATTTTGATCGAGTATACTTGATTGATCTTCAGTGGGAATAGTATTGGATGGTTTGGAAAGAGTGGATAGGATGCCCGCATTTGACTGCAATTGAGACGAAGAATTTAGATCATCTTTGTTGTTCTTGCTGCAAAATGAATTTTTCAGTGTAAAGTATTTACGGTTTGAAGCAATATTTGTAGTTAAGATCGCACTGTTTAATTCATTTGTTGAAACAGTATCTATTGACCTAGAAGAAGCTTTCCCAGCAGATGCAAGAAATTTCCCATCTGAAGTTGAGTTGACCACTTGAGATTGAACCATTTCCAATTTATCATTTTCATGCTCTTCTTCCAAGATTTGGAGGATATCAAACCTTTGCAAAAAATCGGCTTGAAGATGGATTCTGATGTAGTTGAGAGCACAGTAACATTCACTGGTTCGTCAATACCCAAGTTATAAACAACATTATCAGTTTATGTTTGATTAATTTGATGAGATCCTACCTTTTCAGTTCTTACCTCAAACTCTTTAGTAAGAACTAAATTTTCTTCAGACATTTCTTCCTCTTGCTCACTTGCACCATATTTTTCCTTTTCACTATCCTGATTACTTTCCTTACCAATCACCCTGCTAATTCTCCTATTCAAGGCCATCTTGTTTCTGTTTTTCCCCACTTTTTGCCATTTTTAGACTTGCTTGTTAATATTTTCCTTGTTTTTGGAATTCTTACCCTTGTACATATTTCCTATGACTTTGCCGGTCCCATTGACATAATCCACAGCGGTTACTGATTCGACCTTCTTATCACACGACTCCTTTAAGTGGCTAAAAGAGTTGCATAGAACACATATGTAGGGCTGCCATAGGTATTCAACAAATATACGTTGTACACCACCATCTGCCAGACTAATAAGAAATTCATTTGGCAGCTCCCTATTCGGTTTGATTTCTATCATGCATTTAGCAAATTCCAACCTGTCGAGCCTCTCAGTCCTCTCATCCATACAGAGCAGTTTACCAATTCGACTACAAATCCAGTTAATCCCCAGGTGCGACCATGCAAAAAGAGGGATGTTGCGTAAGTGAATCCACACAGGCACTGAGGGAACTGAACCACAAATGTTGCTGACAAAATCGTCGTAAGGCCGAATGATAAACACTTTGTTGTTCATAATAATGGGGTCACCAGGCAAAATTCTGCCTTTGTCTTCTTTAGACGATAACAGGAAAGAAAAATCACACCATCCTATTTTACTTGCATAAATCCTTTCAATTTCCAAATGTTTTTCAGTTTTGCTACTACAGAAGTGTATGACAATGGCTTATCTAGAAAAAAAACACACTAAGTATTCCTTCCAGACAGAAGAACTGGCCTGAACTACATCATCGACCAAGTCAAGAACATCTTCGGTGAAAGAAGGTACGAAATCAACAGGCCTGTACTTCCCTGCGTTGAGAGGCTTGCGTTTGAATAAGGAAGTCCAAGCTTGTTGAAAGCAGCCAGGAGGGGTCGAAGACGAAACGACAGGAGGGGGAGGGATAGTGCTGACAGTAGGGAGCAGCAATGGTAGAGGCAGGTGGCCTAAT
This sequence comes from Allium cepa, assembly GCA_030765085.1. Lineage (NCBI taxonomy): Eukaryota > Viridiplantae > Streptophyta > Magnoliopsida > Asparagales > Amaryllidaceae > Allium > Allium cepa. The sequence continues at coordinate 946,145,673 of CM060934.1, read as the reverse complement.
AGAGAAGCGGGGTTGGAAGCGTTCTTGGGAGGAGGATCAGGAGGGAAAGGAGGAGGCATAGTCTTAGCAGCAGGAAGGTCGATAGATTGGCACGGGGGAAGGACGAAGACGGGATGGGAGATGGACATGAGGGGAAGGGTAGAAGGTGCGGGGGAAGGAGGTACGTGAGGTATGAGAGAAGATGGCATGGCGGGTTTAAAATGATAAAAATTTCTTCAAATTTAATCACCAAATCAATCTTAAAATTGATTTTTCAAAATTAACACTATTTAAAATAAATTTCTTTCCTTATCCGAATTTATTTCAAAACTCATTAATTTCATATTTAACTTCTTTATCCTGATTTAAAATCTTATTTAAACTAAAAATACAAATTTCATACTTTCCAAATTTCTTCTTTACCTTTTTCAAACAAATATAACCATGAATTTTAAAAATAAATTCTTTACTCTTTTAAATATTATCACTTGAATTCATTTATTTAAAATATCTCTTTTCCCATACTTTAGATTTATTTGTTACAATTAAAAATCAACGTTTATTCTTCCAAATCATTTTAATTATCCAAATTCTTTATAATAATTTTATTTGAAATTACCTTTTTATTTACTTTAAAAAAAATCCAAACTTCATATATATATATATATATTTCAGTTCTCAAAATTCCAATATACATATATTTAACCAAGCCAGAATATTCAATAAATTCCAATTCCCAATATGATCAATATAATTCATCACAGATCATTACATAATCATATCGCTGAATATATAAAATAAATTCAAATGTTTTGAGGAATCCAGTTGGATCCCTCCAACCAGTTTTTCTCTGCATCCACAGATGTTAACACAATATAATAATACCAATTCCACTTCGAGATGGAATATCACGGTATATGGGATCATATTATCTCATCCGCTATTATGCGGCGCATAGGATCTCATCCGCTATGTAATGCGGGAAATCAATCATTCCAATATAAACTATATATTACTATATAATATACCACATCCAATCAATTCAAACATTCAACCAAAATTTAAATTTAACTATTTAAATTTAAACAGTACCCAGATGAGTGAGATTAAGTCACCTTTGACTATGCATGCAACCCATTTCTAATCCGGCTTGCTTCCCTCGATTTTTGACCTTTATAGACATGTACAGTTTGTAAATATTTAAATTGATCGAATAAATTAATTTCCATTCAATAGATTTAATTATATTCAATTTACTAATAATTTTCTTTTAATAATCCTTTAGTAACTAAAATAATTTGACAGGTAAATTAACTAAATTAATCATCTATAATTTTAAAATAAACTAGTAGATTTAAAAGGTATGTATAATCATTTTATTTTTAATTTCAAACAGCATAGAAAAGCAATCTATGTAACTCAAATTTCCTATATAAAACCTTATATACTTTTTCTTCCAAAATCTTATACAAATTTTTCTGTACATAAATTTAAACTATACAAAATTTGAAACTAGACAACAACATTCTTCAATAAAATTTATAATTTTTCTTTCCTATTTCCAAATTTGTATACCTATGTATATATATATATATAAATTAAATTAAATAATAAAAATCGAAAAGCTTATACCTTGCTGGAAAAACCCCGACCTCCCAACATCGACGAACTGCCCAACAGACAACGATTTGAGTCGCAACTCCCTCCATCCATCACCCGACTTGAGCATACGTCCGACTTCGCATCTGACACCTCGACTGCCGCTACTAGCCTTACGAAAAAAATATGGCATCATGCAACTCCCCCAAATCTGACCCTGACATCATCCATCTTCTCGACTTCGTGCACATTTCAACGCCGAAACCCTAGCCTTACGGCTCGAGCGTGCTGTCCTTCCCACGAATGCCGCTCTACCATATCGAACAACGAACTAATGCCAACTTGATTCCACAATCGCGGCGGCCCAAGTTGCTCGAGATTCAATCGAGGAATTCTTTCTGAGTTCGACCCCTCCTCTTTTTGACTTAATTTGTTTGTTGATTTTGCAAATGAATTTACGAGGAGGAAGAGAGGAGAGATAAAACGTGAATGTGGAGATCCGAGGCCGCCATTATTTTGAATTAAATTTCAGGTTTGATTGAAAATAACTGAAGGGGAGTAAGTGAGTTTGATTTTTAACGGCAATGGAAAATGAGCTTCGACTTTATTTACTTTTTTTTTTCTTTTCAAAAGAGACGCGTGTTCCCTCAGGTGTACACGTGTTGAAATTTTTTCTTTACGTGTTCTCTCTTGCTACAGTATTATATTATTTATTCAAATTTGAATCCAAATTTAAATCGTCTCGATTATCGCATCTCACAATCATAATCTCCGATCGAGGTGCGCCGCTAGGCATTTATAATGTTATACGCCTATTCCAAACGCAATGGAAAAAGCTTCGAGTCCTAATTTGATCATATGGAGAATATAGCTTTTTGAACCCAGTTATTTTATTAAATTTCGATATAAATCTTAGCGTGTTTATTTCGGCCAAACGATCACTCCAAACATTACGAAAATTGAAATCCGATAATAATACACTATTACGGATCAAAAGGAACTGGTTTCGTTGAATTCCGAGACTATGCCTCGGAAGGCTAATTTTAAATTCAATTTAAACTATATAATTTTAAAACTGAGCAGAATACTTTCAAATTCAGTTTTAACACATATGCTATCTCTAGTATCACAATTGTAAATTTTATGAACTTTCAATTTATTTTTAACAAGCCTGAAATTCCAGATTCAGTAATTTTCCCAATTTCCAATAATTAAATTCAATAATTTAATTACCAAATAAATAGTGATATTTGAAATTCAAGTTAAACTAGCTTTCAAATATTTAAAATCAATTAAATATTACAATTTCAAATATCCAAAAATTTCAGGCCGTCGTAGGAAATAAATAACAAAACAAGGAACCGCGGTCCCTAAATAGCTATTCGTTAGCCTCCTGCTCGCCTCTGGTAGCTTTATTCGTCATCCTACTAAAACTTGAAAGAACCTCAACCCTTAGCCTACTCAAATCAATTTTGAGAACCTAAGAGTTTAAGGGAAAAACATAAACTTCGAGTCAAACATAAAGCCTAGTGTGAATAATACATCCTAGTTATTAAGGTTAAGTGAGACCATGCTGCTTAGCGGAATGAGTTTCCCCTTACTAACATCCTTTTAAAACATATCTTTTTCTAATCTTTTCCTGCAACCAAAACTAGTTAAATACTGTAAAGCATCATTATGTAAACACACATATCAGGTAATAAAAGAACTACCCGTTCAACACTTTAGTTTTGTTTGGCTGACTATTAATCTTTGGCTGACTCGGGCCTACCAAATAAAATAATAAAATAATCTAACATCTGTTAGACACTCCTCTTTTGGACGGTCTGTCCTTAATTATCTATTAAATAGTTTTCTTGTGGACGTTCTATCCCTAGCTTAACATCTCCCAGTGTCACCTGATCCTAATGGTTTTGCGGGCTCACCAATAACCTATCTGTATACAAATATATATTTGCTTCTGTGTGTCACCATAATTTTATTCTTACCAGTGACAATGCCCTACACACTAGAATTTTGGACTAAATTAGCTGCGGCCAATAGCTAATGTACAGGGCGCGAACCTATACCAGTCCCATCTGGTATTCTAATATCTGAGTCATTTTTACTTAGAGATGCCTTCCCACAAATTACCTTGAAAACCTTTTCATCTGAAATTGATTTAAATAAACCAAACTTAAACAAGGAAAACATTTATCCTCTATGCTTTACTCAAAATCACCTTGCCATGTTATATATATATATATATATAGTTTACTCAAATATCGTTGATGAAAACCATTAAATATTTGAAAGTACCCTTTTCGATCCTATTGAAAGTACCCCTTTCGATCCTATTAAAAGTAAACATTCTTTCATTTAGGCCGAAAGGCCAACTCATCCTTTATAAACCATTCGTATAAACCTTTTGAAACTAATGAAATATCTTTTCATTCGAAAGCTAAAAACCTTAGACATCCCTCTTTAAAACCATTAAACATTGCTTTTCGAAATCATAGGAAAAACCCTTTCCTTTAAACTTATTCAAAACCATTGCAAAAATCTTTCCTTTAGACCTTTCGAAAGCACTTGGGTTAAATTTAAAACGTGTGGAAAACACCTTTCAAAATCATTCAAAATTAACATGTTGAAACCTTGGGTTATTCTTTTTCAAAATCATTAAGGGTCATAAGCACCAGGGTCCAAAGCTTACTCTTCAAAAGCTACAATTGAGTTGAGAAGTGATGTTGTCAAAACCACCCCTTTCGAAACCATTAGAGAAGCGGTAAGGTTTATATAAAACAAAACAACCCCCCTCGATACTCTATTTCGAATGGTAGAAGGCGGTAGTAAAGGCTTCGACATAATCAGAAGCTATTATTCAAAAACATAGGTGCAACTATTTCGAAACCAACCTTTAAAACCGTTGAACTAGTCGAAAGTAGCCTTAGTCGAAAGTTATTTCTTAGAACAAAGACGCAACCTTGGAACCTTTCTTTAAATCAATTGACCACGTCGGAAGCCAACTAAGTCGAAAGCTACTTAGTCGAAAGCAAGCAGGCGCTTTTCTCATTTAAAACAAAAAAACGCTTTGACCCTTTCAGAACCCCTTAGTTTCGACTCTTGCCTTCTGCTCTTTGTCTAATTCACTGTGTACCAAGAGGTTGATACTATGTGCAGTGATTTGTGGAAGGAGGCAGAGGGTCTTAGTCGAAAGCTACCTAGGCGATAAGAGGCGAAACAAGCTTTTAACATGAATTTTCGATTTTAAACCTTTTTAAGTAAACTTTTTAACCAACCTGCCATGTTTGTCAAACTCTTATTGGTTGCTAATTTTTCTTTTCTAAAAGTACTGCCATAATTTCAAAATTAATTAATTTAAATTAGTTGCAAAATACCCTTTCTCCTTGATTAAATATATAAAACATTTAAGTCTCATACCTTAAATAATTTTACATATTCATCAAAACACTTTGGAAAATTGTATAAAAGTTCCAGAAAATCCTGTTTAATATGTTTTCTAACATATAAATTTCAGACCCAAATAATTATTTATTTTGTCGCAAAAAATTTATAACACAATAAATCATTTTCTTCACTAGAAAATTAATATAAAATCCATATTAATTTAGAAAATTACAAAAATTGTAGCCATTCTCTAAATTATCGTTTTTGATTTATAATTAAATTTTCAAGGCATTTGGATGTCATTTAATAGGGTTTTTGTTATCGCACATATCATAAAAACTAATATGAACATGTATAAATCATCAACAAACATATAAAACTTTCAATCATCCAAAACATGGCATTATCATGCATAATCATTTCAGGTTATCCTTAAATCCAAAAACTATAAGAAAAATGGGATGTAGTAATCATCCACCTTAACTTTGTGATTAAAGATGTGAGATTTGATCTTGATTGTGTTAATTTACTTCTTCTTCTTGAAAATCCTAGCTTTATCTTCTCTTGAGATTGAAAATGGCGGCCGACCTTATAGTATTTTTTGCTTTAGAAAAATAAAATGAACGCGTGTTTGATTTCCTAAGGGTTTAGGGTATAAGTTCATCCGATTTCCTATTTTGCCCACCCTTATTTTCTAACACTTTTATTCATGCTATCTTGTTTTGATTCACATTCAACATGGCATGGCTACTCTTAGTTAAATCAAATCTCAATCTATTAATCATCTTACACTATTTTATTTAATAGCTAATTAAATATTCTAAATAATATTATTATAATATAGGGTGTTGCAATAACCTTTTATTAATTATAACCTCTTTTATTAGTAAAACTTTTTTTTATCTAACTAAACTTCATTTATCAATCCCTACTATTAATTTTTACTCTTTTAATACTTCAAAAAGTATTCATATACTTATCTCAAATGGTATAAGTATATTCGCAAATCATTAACAAGATTTCTTACTATAAACCTTTATTTTTCCTATCTTTTTCCAAAAGATTCTGTACTTATAATTTCCATCAAACTCTCATTTTAAGAATCTAAGTACTTTCATAGATCCATTAAAAAAGGTTTATGACTAATGTTACTCCAACATTGCACTACAAACCCAAAACCACAGTTCTGCTTATCTTTAAATTATTCTTCTAAAGATCTATTTACATTTATAAGTATAATAAAAAAAGGGTTAAAGATGAATGTTATTAATGCATTGTCACAACAAACCCAAAACCATTCCACACTTGCATTGTCTTTAAAAACATTCTTTTAAAGATCTAAGTTAATATTTGGTTAAGTTTGGTATTTGACAAGTGAACTACCTAGTTAAAAACGATCATTTACAGAAATCATGGTTCATATACTTAACTCATTTTCGACATTCCAACTTGTACTATCCCTCATTCAAGAGTAAGGCTAGGTATGTTAGAGCACCGGTTGCATATCAAAATCTTGCCCAGACACTTCATTCTTGACTCTCACAGATAGACAAGTCAACCTTGTCGACTTCTAGTGTTAAGTATGGTATTAATAACTTTCATAAACGAGTAAGAAATCAGAATGATTAAAACGTTTCTAGCATTCCTGATTTAACCATTCCTCGATCAAGAGGGAAGCTGGTAGGTTAGAGCACTATTGTTTCTATCCTTACTCAAACATCAATCTTAACACTCACAAATAGATAAGCCTACTTCGTCGGCTCTTAGTGTTAAGCATAGTTAATTTCGTTTTCAAAACCTACATATATATATATGTATATGTATTTATATAAATACTCTAAAAATACTTATAAATAGGTTTTAAATATCTATGTAAGGTATTACTTTAAAATAACTAATTTATAATTTAACTAAAATAATTAAAAATCATTTTTTATTTACTTCCAAAATTCATAAATAAATAGTAAAAATATATTTAAACTTCAAACCAAATTTAAAATACTACAAAATATATTTAAAACATCTCTAAAAATATTAGGGAAAATACAAAATTTAAATATCATTTTTAAGCACTTAAATCCATAAGCAACTTACTACAACATTATAAATGCTGTTAAAGTCCACGTTAAAGAATAACAAAGAAAAGCATGAACTTTGTAGTCAGTTTTTACCGCTCAAACAAATGATTTAATATTTGAAAATTTTACAGTAAGTACTAACCATAGAGTACTCAAAAATTATGGAAAGAAAGCCCAAAGGATACCATTCAATTTGTTTAGAAAAATTTCCAAAACATGGTTTTTACTAAAATGTTCGTTTAGCGACATTTTTAATGCAACTTTAGCCATTTGGTTTGAGAAGTTCTAAAATATTTTAAACTTTTATTTTTTATTAATAAGTACACATAAAATAATTATTAAAAATGCAAAGAAAACCCTATGAATGTATAAAAAATGAATTACAAAAATTCCTGGAAACATGACATTTCAAGGTGCTTATATAAGCAGCTTTCTTCTCCATTTAACCATTTACAACTTTGTTTCACAAGTCAACGAAACTTTTATATTTTACCAGTAAAGAGTTTATTTATAGTACTTACTAAAAATGCAAGAAGTCACTAGGAGGTCTCTCGAAACTAACTTTGAAAATTTCCGAATACAAGGCATTTTCAAAGTGCATCCATAGCGACCTTTTCGCTTCTAACTTTCATAATTTTGGTTCGCAATTTCTTTAACTTTCAAGTAAGTATAGAGAACAACCAAATAAAATTATCCTTACTTAGGATATTGAAGCGCATTTATAGTGACTATTTCGCTTCAAACACTTTCAAACGTACTTTAATTCAACACACAAGCTAAACAACCATTTAAACACCAAATCAACGAAATACCACATGTTTTAGAGGGTAATAAAAGCGATGTTATATAATATTAAGTTTTCATTGCTTTTAAAAGAAAGAGGGGTCCAAAATTTATAACATTACTTATTAATGCCACTTTAACTTTATATTTGCATACACATATATGTTGCACAATATATACAAATTAGGTAGTGAAATAACTCACTTATAGCCAAGCAAATACATGTTCAAATATTCACAAAGCAAAGAACACTTTATAACATCACAAACACCTAAAGATCAAACCTTTAGCACCGAAACCACAAAACAACTCCTTCCCCTTCACTTCACGCTCATGGCCCAAACTAGATCCCATTTGCTCTCCCCTTTTCTTCCACATTGGCTTTAGATCCAAGCTTCCTAAGGTGATCTAAGGTGTTGGTGAAAGTTTGGGCCAGTTTGGAAGAGATTTGAACTAATTAGAGAAAGGTAGTGAAGAACAAAGTGGACTAGCGCTAATCCACTTCCACCATCTTCAAGTTTTTATTACATTTGAAGCTTTAGTGAATTATGAAGTGTTTAACCCATCCACCCCTCCCCTTTACATGACCAAGAACTCCCATGTGCCCTGCATGCTCCTTTAACTTTACCCCTCAATTTCTTTACTTAATACCTAAGACTTTCAATAAAAGCTCATTTTCAAAATATCTTCCCAAGACATTTCCCATGACATCATCACATTTATATTTTGTTTCCATAAATGGTGAAAAAATAAATCATATTAATGATTTCTGTAGAAAAATTCATATTATCAATATTTCTTCAAAGTAATTATTTTTGTAAATATTTTTCCAAAACAAGTTTACCATTACTGGTTATGATAAAAGGAGGCTAACAGGGTTATTAAATCACTTTAAAAATACTTAATCCAAGATTCAAATATTTAAATAATTCAAATATTGAAGTACGAAGTGTCTGAAATTCTAGGTCATTACATTCTCTCCCATTTAGAAATTTTGTCCTCGAAATTTCATTACAAGCAACTAAAGAAACAATCACATATCAATACTTAGTAGAATTAAAATTATAGCAAATAAAGCTCATGGTTTGCCCAGTTTCAAACAAGGATGATAAACAGTCTACTAAGCGTACCTTATGCTCAACAGCCTCAGGTTATTACTTAGTTTATCATTCATGCTATCTTATAACAAATCGAAGAGTCTTCACCTAAACCCTCTATAACACCCCTAATTTTTAATAACATTATTTAGAAGATTTAATCAGATAAATTAAATTGAATAATGCAAATGTTAGAGTGGTACGAGGATTGAGATTTGAAAATCCAATTAGGGGCCGTGTTTAATTAATTAAAAATGAAGAATGTGTTATGGATGGTTTTATAGGTTAATTAGTAAGAGAATAAAACATGGGTCTTATGGGTAATAGCCGCACCCATAATCCCATTATCCTAAAAACCTTATTTCCATTCCTTTACACATTCATTTTCAAAAACACAAAAACATAAAATCAAAAGCTCAAAGCCGGCCATTACCTAGAGAGAAAAGGGGAAAATCAATCTAAAGCTAAGAAATCAAGCAAGGGGAATTAATTCAAGATCAAATCGCAAATTCGTTGTCCTAATCAAGGTGAATAATAGTCAAAACCATCTCTATTTTTATTTTTATGATCATTTGAATTTTGGGTTTAGGTTTAAATCCATTATGATGATTTAAATGATGATATGCTTGGATTTCATGATATGATATATTCAAACAAGTTTGTTTGATAATTATTTTATACGGTTTTAAGGCTAAAATCATTTATTTTGGATTTTGAATGCCATGAGGAACTTTGATGTTATGTAAAACATTAGTTAGGAGATGGGTTTAATTTCCTATAATTTTCCAAGCTATGAAAAATCTATTATGAATTTTTGAAGGAAGAAATGGATAAATTGGGTTTAAAATTATTTCGGCTGTTATTTGAAGGAATTTGGGTCTAAAATTTATATATGTTAGATAACATAATAAAACTGACTTCTATGATTTTTGGAGATTTTTCCTAAGTAATTTACTATGGAAATTAAATTATTTAAATGAAGGACTTAAATGGTTTATTTCCTTTGCTTGAGGATGGACTTATTTGCTACATTATTTTAAATTAGATATGAAATACTTAAGCAGTTATTCTAAAAAGAATTTTAAAATTTTATGGAAACCAATCAAATGTTTATAGATATGCAAGTTGGTTTAAAAGCAATTACTCAAAAGGCATTAAAACAGCCTTTACCCGGAAATGTTATTTTGCCACTTTCCTAGGCTCCCTTTCGACCCTATGCTTCCGCCTTAACCAAGTCGAAACCAACCAAGCTGAAACCAATATATAAGGTATCAATATGTTGATACATAGTGTATTGGAAGAAGAGCGGAAGGAATGGTGTCGAAACCAATGCTTTCGAAGGGGTCAAAGCCTTTGTTTTACTCTCCAAAGATATGCACTTGCCTTGTTTTCAAAAGGATACTTTCAAAGAGATCAAAATCCATTTAAATCGATTTTGAAAATGTTGCCACCTTTTTTTCCAAAAAGGATTCTTTCGAAAGAGTTGCCATTTCTTTAAAAATCAATGCTTTCGAAAGAGTAGTTTTAACCCGATCGAAACCCTACTGCCGACCTTACGCCTTTCAAATGGATTGAAGTCATCAACTAAACTGAAAGGTAGCTTTTGTTTTATAAACAAAGCAAGACACTACCTATAGCTTTTGAAAGGGTTAATGGTTTTGAAGGCAACGGCTTTGAAAGGGGTATTGAAGCAAACCTTCACATGTTTTACTTAAATGATAAATGCTTTCGAAGGGATGGTTCCAAAGCCATCAGTTTTCCCCAATCATTTTATTTAAAAGTTTAATGGTTTCAAAAGGGGTACTTTCGTTTATGTTACTTTGACCCAAAAGTTATTTTTAAATATAAACCTAATGGTTTCGAAAGGGGTACTTTCAAATGGTTTCAAAGCTATGCTTCTATAAGTTAAAAGGTAGTGCTTCAATACTTTCAAAAGGTATGTTTTGATGGTTTTGAAAGAGATGATTTAAAGTGTTTTGAAAAGAAGATTTGAATGCTTTCAAAGTAGGTTATCCAATGGTTTTAAAAGTAAAGTATAAAGTTTCAAAAGCCTTAGTTTTCAAAACAAAGAACCTAATCTTATTTTTAAAGGAAAACATGGCATAATAAAGGAGTTATAAAATAGCTTTTAAGTATGAAGTTTTTGAAGAAGATTTCCTTGATAAAATAATAGGTTAAAGGCATTCACAATGTTTTATATGAAAATGATTTCAAGGATATTAAACCACAGATGTTGATGATTATTATGTTATTATGCTTGCTTCTTCTAATATGCATATTCACTTTACAATGGACCCATATCTTAATTTTTATGGAGAAAGGGCAGAATAACCAGCTAGGTTGACCCAGTAGTGAATATAAATTGAGTTAACTTCTGTATCAGTAGAATTTCATCAAGGAGGTCGGGTAGACCAGAGTGTAGGATGTCTAAATATCGATTAAAGAAGTTGTCAGATATATAGGTTCATAGTAAACCCATAAAAACTATATTTAGAATGAGTTATTGGCAGGGGCCGATAGGTTTGTAATGAACCCATGAAAACTATATTTGGATTAAGTTATTGACAGAAGTCAATAGGTTCCTAGTCAACCCATAAAAACTAGGATATGAGGGAAGTTATTGGAGATACCGACCCCTGAAACAATAAAGTTATTGGTAGGCACCAATGGTTCTTAGTGATCCTATGAAAACTATGTTAACAGTGACCCTAGAAACTATAACTGAGACAAATAGTTAAAATGAATGGGATAGGTAATCCCGAATTGATTTACTTGTTTGCATATTACCATAATATTATAATTGTTATGTTGTAACCATTGTGGATATAAGAGCATAATATATGGTTTTATAAAGTTTTGGATAAGATACTAGTGAGGGAAAAACATGTTCGGTGTGGTCTCATTAGACATCTAAATGATTTGAGATAGTAGATTATTATTCATATTAGGCTTTATGTCTGACTCAAAGTTTGTGTTTTTCCCTTAAACTTCTAGGTGCTCAATTGATTTTGAGTAGTTTGAATGTTGAAATTTTCAGGTACCTTTTAGATGAATAACCTTCCAGAGGCGTGCAAGAGGCAATGTAACACCCAGCATTTTTAGATAATTAAATACTCAAATAAGATGATTAGTGAAAATAAATATTTTTGGAATTTTCAGAATATGGCCTCAAAACTTATACCATTGTGTCCATGGTGATCTTTTGATCAATTTCCATATATAACTTGTCGAAATCCGAGTTAATATGAATAAGTTACGAGAGAAAACAAAAATCAGAATTAATCGAAAAAAAAGTAGGGCTTACGGGTCGACCCTCAAATACATAGGTCGACCCGTATTTTATCCTGGATGTCAATTCATCCAGGTACATGCCGAACTTATCTAACTCAATTTTTGTGCAATCTCAACCATTGTTTTCTAAATCCAATGATTTGCAGCAAGCCTGTGACGTGATTGAACCAAATTCAATCCAAAAATCCGATGGTCCGACATCCCCAAACTCCACTATAAATAGAACCCTAGGTCTAGCTATTTTCTCACAATCAAATTTTCTCCCAATTGGGTACATTGCCTGAGGCTGAACCCTAAATAGAAAATATTGCTAGGGAGGATATCTTTTTAATAAAAACATTAGGCACCTTAGAAGGGGATCCAGAAAGGCCATGGAGCAAAGATAAGGACGACAAGTGAATGGATTTATATTATATCCCTTTTATGTTTATGATATATATTATTTTTAGATTCTCGCTAAATATTTAATTCAACATTTGTTTCAGTGGTTTGTCTACTAATTAGTTTTGTTGAAACTGTAAATTTGGTAAGAGAAGCGTACTTATATTTAAATGTTATTTACATGGAAAAAAGAAAGGAACCCAATTAAATATAAGTAATATTAGGCTTAAAAGTTGTAGAAAAAGGCATGAGCCTAAAAGTGAGAATTTTACAGTAAATTATGTTAAAACAGGATAAATGTATTTAAAAAAGGGAAAAATCTAAATAATTAAACTTGGAAGTTAGTGATAGATTAGTTGGTTAGTTTATAAAAGGGAATATATTTTCATAGTTTAATAATGTAAGAATCGATAAATGTAACTGCAAGAACAAAAGAAAAAAAATGGAATTAGTGCAAAATAGAGACAATACTGTATTTTCCATTACCCAATAATTAGAGAAACAATAAACAAATATCTTGCAGTAGCTATTAATTGTTTATAGCTTTATTTAGTATTAAAATATGGCAATGGGTTTATAGTATGGTTTTTGTAACCAACCAAATAGAAAAGAACTACTTCCTAGAACAAAAGAGAATAACTTGAAGCATTAAAGAAATTAAAGAAGAGGAAATAATCAAGTTAATTATTTGAAAAAGAAACAATAAACAGAATTTGTGACTAGTTCTATATTTACTACGCAGATAGTAGAATAAAAATAAAGCAGTTATTATGATAAGTAATTTGGGACAGTTGGATGTAGTCTCAGGCTAAGATATCATATATTATAAGAGAACTAAAGAAAATTTAGTATCATAATAAAAAAAGACAAGACTAGAATAGGGAAGAGACACTTGTAATTATATTTATAACATGTAGGTTATAAAAGAAAGGAAAAATAATATAAAAGTAACAATTGTAACACAAAGGTTATAATTAAAAAGAAAGAAATATAAGAAGCATATTTTATCAAACTTAGATCTTGGATTAAGTTAATAAGAAAAATAATAGAAATGGCCCCATACCGGTAGTATTCCCTTTAAGGTCTAGGACTGATGGTCTCACACATAGTTAAGGCTGGGCATGCTGATTAGGGTAAATAAGTAGCCAACAAAATAAGAAAAGTAAACTAAATGCATAATAAAAGATCGCACGTAGGGTCTAATAAAATGGTAAGATGCGTTTGGAGCAGCCCAAAGGATGAAAAGCCTAACGAACCAGTTCATCACAGATTTTTCATCAAAGAAAGAGTTTGTGCTAGAAGGAAGTACGAAGACTTCAAGGGGATATGAGGGTACTCTAGGATGGCCCTCTAGGGTAGGCCTAACGAAACTGCACCTCTGGAGGTAGTTCTATAGGTGTTCCATCAAGAGAGTATGCCTTGACTGCTTTTGCATTGCAGGCCTAACGAAGCGGACCTTGTAGGCAGTCAAAAGGTTGATGATGGAGTAAGATATTCGTATGACACCACACTCTGACTTGCGAGTAGGTTTTAGTGGGCAAGACCCAAAAGGATAATCACATGCGGAGATCAAGCCATCATCAATCAAAGAGAGTTCGGGAAAGACAAGAGTTAAACCAACTGGCCAATGATTCATTCACTATCAAGACATCGGATGAGGGGCACATGCCAATTGGTTGTTTAGAATATTAACAGCCACTTATCTCTTGAGAGGTCTTTCGATTAGTTGGGGGCTGCATGGGCTATAACTATGATGAGAAAGAGATAGACCAAATAGAATATCTGTATTGTAGGCCTAACAAAGCTGTCTTTTATAGATATAGAAAATCCCCGATTGAGTTCTGTACAAGGTAGACCTTGTTGGCGAAATGAGAGAATAGACAGAACGATTACGTATAGTCCTCTAGGTGTGCACTAGGTGGTACGTTGTGGATGTCCGAGCACTATTATAATTTAGTGCGGATGTAGTTTTACGTTTTCATAGCAGACGATGGAACATCTATATTGTAGGCCTCACGAAGCTGTCCTTTATAGATGAAGGGGATCCAAGAAGGCCATGGAGTAAAGCTAAGGGCGACAAGTGAGTGGATTTAAATTATATCTCTTTTGTGTTTATGATATATATTATCATTATATTCCCGCTAAATATTTAATTCAGCATTTATTTTAGTGATTAGTCTACTAATTAGTTATGTTGAAACTATATATTTTATAAGAGAAGCGTACTTATATTTAAATGTTTTTATATGGAAAAAGGAAAGGAATCCAATTAAATATAAGTAATTTTAGGCTTAGAAGTTGTAGAGAAAGGCATGAGCCTAAAAGTGGGAAATCTACAGTAAATTATGTTAAAATAGGAGAAATGAATTAAAAAAGGGGAAAATCTAAAAACTAGACTGGCAATTAGTGATAGATTAGTTGGTTGGTTCGAAAAAGGGAATACATTTCCATACTTTAATATTGTAAGAACAACCATAAACGTAGTTGCTAAAATAAAAGCAAGAAAAATTGAATTAGTGCAAAATAGAGTCATTACTGTATTTTGCATTACCTAATAATTAGAGAAACGATAAAAGAAATATCTTGCAGTTACGAGTTATTATCTATGGCATTATTTAGTATTAAAATATAGAAATGGATTTGTAGCACAGTTTTTGTAACCAACCAAATAGAATATAACTACTTCATAGAATAAAAGAGAATAACGTGAAGCATTAAAGAAATTAGAGAAGAGGAAATAATCAAGTTAATTATTTGATAAGACTAGAAATAATAAACAGAATCCATGACTGGACCTGCATTTACTACACAGATAGTAGAATAAAAAGGTAAGCAGTTATTATGAAAAATAATTCGTGATAGTTGGACGTAGTCCCAAGCTAAGACTTTCATATAATATAAGAGAACTAAAGAAAATTTAGTATCATAATAAAAGAAGATAGACTAGAATAGAAATGAGACACTTGCAATTACATTTATAACATGTAGGTTATAAAAGAAATAGAGGAGGCTTATTTTATCAAACTTAGATCTTGGATTAAGTTAATAAGAAAAATAATAGAAGTGGCCCGTACCGGCAGCGTTCCCTTTCGGGTCTATGACTAATGGTCTCACATATAGGTGGGGTTGGGCATGCTGATTAGGGTAAATAAGTAACCAATAGAGCAAGAAAAGTAAACTAAATGCATAATAAAAGATTAGATGTAGGGTTTACTAAAATGGTAAGATGCGTTTGGAGCAGCCCAAAGGATGAAGAGCCTAACGAAGAAGTTCACCATAGATTTTTCAGCGCAGAAAGAGCATGTCCAACTTAGTTAGTTTGGGGTAGAAGGAAGTACGAAGACTTCAAAGGGACGTGAGGCTACTCTAAGATAGCCCTCTAGGATAGGCCTAACGAATTTGCATCTGTGGAAGTAGGTCTATAGGTGCTGTATCAAGAGAGTATGCCCTGACTGCTTTTTCATTGCAAGCCTAACGAAGTGGACCTTTGAAGGCAGTCAAAAGGTTGATGATGGAGTATTATATTCGTATAACACCATACTTTGACTTGCGAGTAGGTTTTAGTGGGGAGGACCCAAATGGATAGTCGCATGTGGAGATTATGCCATCATCAATCAAAGCGAGTTCAGGAAAGACTAGAGTTAAACTAACAGGCCAATGATTCTTTCACTATCGAGACATTAGATGAGGGGCATAGGCCAATTGGATGTTTAGATTGTTTGCAGTAGGGAACCACCACATAGCTCTTGATAGGTCTTTCAATTAGTTGATGGGGGGCTGCGTGGGAACATAGCCGCGATGAGAAAAGAGACAGACCAAGTAGAATATCTGTATTGTAGGCCTCACAAAGCTGTCCTTTACAGATATAAAAAATCCCCGATTGAGTTCCGTACAAGGTAGACCTTGTTGTCGGAGTTCAGAGAGTAGAAAGAATAATTACGTATAGTCCTTAAGGTACACACTGGGTGGTACATTGCGGATGTCCGAGCACTAGTATAAGCTAGTGCGGATGTAGTTTTATATTTTCATAGCAGATGATGGAACATCTGTTTTGTAGGCCTCACCAAGAAGTCCTTTAAAAATGTAGTTATAGAACGCTCTAGGAGCAGGATGATGGAGTCCTTTTCGAGGAGGATATGGAAGGTACTATAGGTAATACCTAGGAGCTATGCGGTGTTTGGGCATGTAGCTACATATATATTAGTTATTAGGTTTTAATCTACTAAGGAGTAGATGGTTAAGATTCACACACAGAGGCGAGAGTATTATAAGAAAATAAACCTAATATAACAGAAAATGGAAATAGAATGGTATATGTTGAAGTATGCTTAGAAGTGTTTAATTTGTCCTTCACCAGAACTTTAGTTCTGACCCCCTCCTCATAACATCCCACGGGTTAGATAGATGACAGAGATTTTCCAGCTTCGTGACACATGTATAGAAGGTGTAATTACCTTGGTGAGTATTTACTTACTATTATATTTTTAGTCAATTCCATTGTGAGACATTTATTTAAGCTCTGATATATTTATCTTTGCAGGATACCAGACACCTAACTCGAGCTTCAGTGGGCTTAGATTATAGCATTTTTGCGAAAAATTTGGACCCATTGGAATTTGGGTTCTTACAGGCAAGCTAGCTTGTAGGAGTTCTTTTTATTTGATTTCGTTGTGTTTTGTTGTAAAGGCAAAGTTGTTTAACTATCTAGATATATATATACTCCAATCATCCAATGAGGCATCTTCTTTTTTGCTCTTGGCATATATTATACTAATTATACTTTCTCGAAACGTGGTTCTCATATTGGGATTATGTAATGAATTTTAAGTGGTTTGAAATGGAATGGAAAATATGTTCAATGGTTCTAAATTTTTTCCATATCCATGTGTTTTTGTTATATCAATGTATCTAAATTACCATTTGGTCGCCGGATTAATAAATATGGATGACTGTGGCGTTCGTAGCCATTAGTTTTGAGCCTCCAAGTGGGGGTTGTTACATTCTCCATAAGCCAACAAAACATAATATGTATATATACTCAAGCCCATACGATGTACATGGGCCATCCATACGCCATATCAAATCCGATCACTTGCTTGATCACATAGATTTCACTTTCAAACTAGTATAGATTAGTTGACCTTTCTAGTGTGTACTTCAATCAGGTTCCTTGATTAGAAACCTCTGTTCCCCTTACATAGCGATATACCATGATAGAAAACTTTGAGATCATATCAAGAATCTGTATTAAGTGTTCGCCATTAAGATTCGAGAGAAAAATCCAAACTCAAACCATTGTAAATCACCTCAAAACCATGTATTCGAATACTAGATCAAGAATAGTCATGCAAATAAAATGATCAACGTACAACTTGCGCATTTATCTTATTTATTTCTTAACTGTACCAATACTTTTAACCACATTCATTACCCTAATTTTATGTACTCTTAGTATGTAATGGAGAATTATACAAGACATTAAATTTATTTTACTTAACATGTTTAACAATTTCAAAACCTATTTTAACTTACTACCTTTCCAATTAAAAGTGTTGTATAAACCCAATTTTAATCTTTAAAAACACTTAAATCTAAGTTCTAAATTGATTTGGATGTTTCTGATTGTCCAAAATCACAGTAAATTCCATTTTAGTTTAATAATTGAAAGCTACCAAACAAACACATCAAACATGATAAACATATCATACTGTCCTAATGAATATGATACATGTGTCCATAAAATAACTTAACAAAGTTTTAACATATTTTGTTAGACACACTCTACCTAAAAAGGGAAAACATGGAAAGTTACAACATTTATTCTAGGCTACACCACCACTACTTAGGAATCCAACATAAAATACATAATAATATTTTCCATATAGAAAGCTTATATCAAATCTTTAAAGAAAACTTTAAAACTAAACATGGGATTTTATTTCAAATTAATTGAAATAATAATCTATACATATATCTGTTGTATATTAAATCATACTTTCAGGATTAAATCAAAACCTGTTTTATCAGAACAACTTTCTAGCATCCCCACTTTGAGACTCAAAAACGAACATCGATGATGCTGCAGTCATCACCGGAATTATTTTCAAGCAATAAAAATGAGTTCAGTACATCACAATCGTGAATTTCGGACTTAACCAAGACCATTTCCAAAGTGGTATTAAATACTTTATAAATATTACTACGTACCATGATCCCAATCTCATAAACCAAAGTAATCAAACTTTGAAACTCAACTTACAAGGTGTTTGTTTCAATGCATCTACAAGTACTGCCCATCCAACCCATGTAGTAAAATGGTAAAACTGCTCATAAATTGGTTAAGCACAAATCAACAACCAAAAAACTATAGTCAATGCCCATAGAATGGACGAGCATGACTAGTCAATCGACAAATGATGACAATGCTCTTAAAATGGCTGAGCAATATTAAGCTAATAAATCTACAAATGATAATAGGCTCATAAGCTAGTCGAGCACAATCAACAAACAATAGTCAATCCTCATAAACTAGTCAAGCTTGACTAATCAGTTGACAAATGATAACAATGCTCTTGGATTGGCTGAGCAATATTAAGCTAAAAATTCTACAAATGATAATAATGTTCATAAATTGGTCGAATTGTCAAATCATTCTACAGAGGATAGTAATGCTCATAAACAAGTCGAGCAAAGCTAAACTAATTAACGAGTGGTGATGAATGGAAATCATTGATCCCTATATTAATTGAACTATACATTAACAATTCATACTTATATAAGTTACCTTATATAAGATCTTTAATTTTCACAATTGTAGTCACCTTTAAGGTATACGTTATAACAATTACAAATACGCGTTCATATGTATACTCATGCGAGGGAATTCAATTACCCCATCTCTTAATGAGTCATACCCCACCAAATCCAAGGTTCTCGCTTAACCTTCAACTCTGACACCAAGTGTAATGACTTGATAATTTCGACCCTCAAACGTCGACACTAATACATCCACGGTATTCATATGCCGAACATCCAAGTATTGAAAGACATATTGTTAAGGTAAATTAAAAAGAAGTAGAAACCAAAAAAAATCGAAGGAACACAACATCAGAATCTCACAGCGGAACGATAACATATAATATCAAAAGAAAGTATGAAATGCCACTCTAAGATACACAACATTTTAGAGTTACAATTCTAAATACTATCATCAACCTGGGCAGTTATAACAACCTGCCATCACAAGCGTTAATATGCACAATATAGTAATGCAGCTTACTTCCCCGCGATCTAATAAACATCAATGAAAGCATGCCTTGTTTGGCTACTCGAAAAGCACATGAGGAGTTTAGAAAAAATAAAAATCATGCATCAGACATAAGTCTAGTATGAGAATCTCAAGAAATATACAGTCAACATACAAAAGGACTTTTGAGACTACACGAAACGCCTTAATGTTTGTCCCTTCAAAAGAACCACCATATAATAAGTACATTAGGTGGTATAATAAATAATGTTTAGGGTGAAGAATATAAATTAGAAAATAGCCGTTGGTGCTTACATTAATCACATCATAACAATATTCAGGTATAATAAAAACTGCTAAGGTACGTTTGCATAATTGATTTTCCGTGGAGATCTCATTGGTCAAGCTGAAATCCAATCTCCTACACAAGAGTCAAAAACTACCTCTGAGCACCATATATCTCTAGATAGAATATACCATAAGGTAAAAATAGCCGGTCCATGCCTAAAACACGTGATCCTGAATACCATCACCCCGGCACTTTACGTTGATAAGCATACTCTAGATATGGAGGCACAATATCCTATCGTGGTTCAGTAAAAACCCAAGCTATACCCCCACTTGGTTTTGGTTATTTTCGAAGTCGGGGTCAAGGTCAGCATCTCTCACACGAGTCTTCATTATTCAAATAGAACGTAAATCCCCAAATGGATTCCCACATCCTGAAAAGATCTTGAAATTACACATGGATTCTAGCATCCCGAATAGATCCACATCCAAGAGATAGAACACCTATCTTGGTCTTGAAGTGGTTTTCAATAAGTAATACATTTTCCAATCCTGGTCTCTTCAAGACTGAATCGACAAATTTGATTATATTCAACAACAACGAGAACGATCGCATATGGAAACTAAGTCTCATATACTTATCACGCTTTCGAACTTTTAGTGCTAAGTACATGAATAAATGCTTGCCATAAACGAGTAAAGATACAATGAATGATCAGTCATACAAAGCATGATTAAGTAACATAAGCTTCTTTTAATCCTTTGTTTGTTTAATTAATCTTTTATTAATTAAAATCTCTTTCGTTAGTAAAACTTATTCTATCTAATAAAACTTCATTTTCAATCCCTACTGGTATTTTGGACTCTTTTAATACTCCAAAATTATTCATACACATATCTTAAATGGTATAAGTATACTCACAAATCATTAACAACATTGCTTTTATTTTTTCTATCATTTTCCAAAAGATTCCAAATTTATAATTTCCTTCAAAATATCCATATAGGAACCGAGTAGTTTTACAGATCCATTCAAATAAGACTAATGTTACTTAAACATTATCATTGCAAACCCAAAACCATTTCGCTTATGCTTACCTTTAAAGAATTTTTTTTAAGATCAACTACATTCATAAGTATAATCGAAAAGTGTTAAAGATGAATGTTATTAACACAATATCACAACAAACTCAAAAGCATTCCATACTTGCATTATCTTTAAAAATGTTCTTTTAATGATCTAAGCTAATATTTGATTATGTTTGATATTTGATAAGTCAATTACCCAGTTAAAAACGATCACTTATAGAAATCATGGTTTAACTCATTTCCGACATTTCAGATTAAATTATCCCTCATTCAAGAATGAAGCCAACTAAGTTAGAACATTGGTTGTATATCAAAGCCTTGTCTAGACACTTCGTTCTTAACTCTCAAGGATAGATAAGTCTATCTGGTCGGCTTTTAGTGTTAAGTATAGTATTACTGACTTTCATAAACGAGTAAGAAATCAAAAAGATTAACATCTTTGGACACTTTCGACTTGACTATTCCTTGGTCAAATGGTAAACTAGTAGGTTACAACACTTTTGCTTCTATCCTAAGTCGAACATCAATTTTAACACTCATAAATAGAAAAGCTTACTTCGTCGGCTTTTAGTATTAAGCATGGTTAATTTTCTTTTTCAAAACTTACACACGTATATACACACACTTTAAAAATACATATAAATAGATGTTAAATATTTATGTAAAATATTATTTTAACAAAACTAATTTATAATGTGGTGAAAATATTAAAAATCATGTTTATAGTTTAAAACCGCTTACTTCCAAATTCATAAATAAATATTAAAAGTATATTTAAACTTCAAACCAATTATAAAATACTGTAAAATATGTTATAAAACATCCTTAAAAATATTCAGGAAAAATATCAAATTTAAAATCATTTTCAAGCATTTAAATCCGTAAGCAACTGACTATAGCATTTACAAATGCTGTTAAAGTCCTTGATAAAGAATAATATAGAAAAGCATGAACATTGTGGCCAGTTTTAACTACTCAAACAAATGATTTAAGACTTGAAATTTTACAGTAAGTACTATCCTTTAGGGTACTTACTTAAACAATGGAATGAAACCCTTAAGGATATCATTCAATTTATTTAGAAAAATTCCCAAAAACTAGGTATTTACTGAAATGTTCGTTTAGTCACATTTTTACTCCAACTTTAGCCATTTGGTTTGACCAGTTCTAAAAATATTTTAAACTTTAATTTTTTCCCACTAATAAGTACACATATAATATTTATTAAAAATTCAAAGAAACTCCTAAGGATACCTTTAAAATCAATTACAAAAATTCTCAAAAACATGACATTTCAAAGTGCTCATATAACGACCTTCTTCTCGCAATAACTTTTTGCAACTTTATTTTACAAGTTAATGAATGATTTAAACTTTCATATTTTTCCACTAATAAGTTCACTTATAGTACGTATTAAAATGCAAAGAAGTCCCTGTGATATCTCTCAAAGTTAACTTTGAAAATTGCGAAACACAAAGCATTTTTAAAGTGCATCCATAGCGATCTTTTTGCTTCTAATTTCACAACTTTGGTTCACAATTTCTATAACTTTCCTAGCCAATTCATTACTATCCCATACATCAAAATATGTGTAGAAAACAACCAATTAAAATTATCTCAAGTTAAGATCATAAATCTTCCATTTACATAAGTTAAAGTTAAGGGATATCGAAGTGCACTTGTAGCGACTATTCTCCCTTCAAACATTTTCAAACACACTTCAATTCAACACATAAACCAAACTACCATTTGAACATCGATTCAAGGTAATGCCGCATATTTAAGAGGGTAGAAGAGGTGACGTTATAAAATATAAAGTTGTCATTTTGTTTTAAAAGCAAGAGGGATCCAAAGCTTATAACTTTACCTGGTTAATGCCACTTTAACTTCATATTTGCACACACATATATACACAACATATAAAAGCAGGGGATACTGACATAACTCACTTGTATCCAAACCAAACACATGCATAAATACTCACAAAGCCAAGAACACTTTCTACCATCACCAAACGCATAAAGATCCAACCTTTAGCCCCAAAACCACAAAACAACTCCTTCCCCTTCACTTCGTGCTCACAGCGAAAACTACGTCCCCCTTTTCTCTTCATTTTTCTTCTGCTTTGGCTTTAGATCCAATCTTCCTAAGGTGTTCTAAGGTGTTTGTGAAAGTTAGGTGGATTTGGTAAGAGATTTGATCTAATTAGAGAAAGTTAGTGAAGAACAGGGTGGATTAGTGCTAATTGATTTCCACCATTTTCAAGTTTATATTACGTTTGATGCTTTATTGAATTATGAAGTGTTTAACCTATCTACCACTTTCTTTTACATGGACCAGAATCCCCATATGCCTTGCATACTGCTTTGATTTACACATCACTTTCTGTACTTAACACTTAAGGCTTTCCATAAATGCTCATTTTCAAAATATATTCCCATAACATCACCGATGCCATCACTACACTTTTTATTTCCACAAATGGTAAAATATTTTTATTTCATATTAATTATTTCCTATGAAAATAAGTGTATGCAGAAAAGTTTGAACACTTTCTAGCGAGTAAAAAGCTATCTATTGATAAAATGATTTTTGGTCACATTATCGATATTTCTCCAAAGTAACTATTTTTGTAAAAATATTTTCAAAATAAATTTACCAACATCAGTTATAATTTAAAAGGGGTTTAACAAGGTCACTGAATCACTTTAATAACATTTAATCCAAGATTCAAATATTTAAATAATTCAGATATTTAAATACGAAGTGTTTGATATTACATGCCGTTACACAAAACTTTTGAGATGGATGAAGTTAAAAATGCAGTGTTTCAAATTGATGATGATGGCTAGCCTGCATGGTTTCGATTTAAATTTTTACAAATTGCACTGGGAATTAATCAAGAATGACTTATTGCAAGCTATGTTGATCATACAACAGTCAGGTAAGATCATTACGGAAATAAATCATACCCTTTTATGTTTAATCCCTAAAAATGTAGACCTACAGATAACACCATGCCGTAGGACAATATCATTATGTAATGTAACCTACAAAATTTTGGCTAATATGTTAAGTAATAGAATGAAGCACGGCCTCAACAATCTAATATCAATAAATCAAAATGCCTTCATTCTAGAAAGTATAATCATGGAAAATTCTCCCCTAGCATATGAGATGGTAAGGGGATTCGGTAGGAAGACGTTGAATAATATGTGCATGAAAATAGACCTACGTAAACCCTGTGACAAAATTGGTGGAAATTCGTATATCATATGTTGCTAAGCATGGGCTTTTCCCAAAAAATTGCACATTTGATATATGAATGTATATCCTGCAAAAACCCGTCTCCTCGACTCTTGAAAATCGATACTAATACATCCATGGTATTCACATGCCATAAATCCAAGTATCGGAGAGGCAGATTTTCAGGGGTAAAGTAAAGTAAAAGATAGAAACTCAATTCTCACATTAACATTAAAATAGATAGATTGTACATACAGTCACTCTTACTAGGGTACATCAGAGTTTTGGTATGAATTAACCCAGCCAGGAACGGTTATAACTGCCTGCTCCCACACTTGTTGGTATTAACTAACTTAGACATAGCGAAAAAATAAAAATAAATAGATAGGTAGATATCCACATCGGATGCTCTAGCTCTATGATCCAAGAATCTCTTCCAGCATACTTTCCTTAAAATACTTCAAACAGAATCCTGACACTTAGCTGCCAAAATAAATAGGGTACCCAGAGTTTAAGGGGAAAACAAAATAAACTTCAAGCCAGTTATGGGACTGGTATGAGAATTCAAAATATGATGTTTGAAAACAAAAAGGTATCTCATAAGACCACACTGCACATAAACACGGATGGGTTTTTATCTTATAACAACCAAAACACTTTTATGTAAAAATAAGGGATATTATTTTTAATGACATTCCTTAAAAAGATTTACAGGTAAACTTATAAATCTTATCCGAAATTGTTATATTGATTAAATTCCAACATACTAGCCACAAACGCGGGTTCCATAAATAAAATAGCAGGCGCTTATTGGAGAATGGATTTTCATACAAATGATAAAGTGATGTGACGATTTAAAGGCAGTACATCTCTAGAGGAATGTACCAAAGTATAACTGATGGTCCTCTACCAACATAAGACCGGCATACCTCTTCCTAGATAGTATCGAATATGTCATCACCTGGGTCGTTACCGACCTATTTGACACGTCTTTTAGCATACACCATAATAAATTAAACCCGAACGTTATAGAGGTTAGAAATATATCTAGAAGGGGATGATCATACCCCTAATGGTTGCAAACCACATAGCTTTGCCGCATCTACCCTGTTTCAGCCTTTTCCGTTGTGAGGCTTGAAGTAACGATTACCTTTCACATTTCACATCATATTCCTTTAAATGCCACACTACCATTCCATGGTCACACAACTGTTTTCTTCAAACGTATAACTCTTGAGCCCGTACATCTGAGGAAAGGGTGTTAAGTAAAGAGATGTTGCCATCTCCGCCAAAAATTAGATAATACATTCATAGAGATCTCTTATGTAACTAGGAATCCAATGCCAGACATTCGCCCATACAAGTTCGTTCTGTACTGAACGAAACCGAAGGCATTCTACTACCACATCCTGTTCAGAATTAACCCTAGGATTACTAGCGAGAAGTCCTTGCATTGACGATATTAGATAAAGAACTCTGCTGCATAATATGATATGAGAAATTTTCCCTAAGGGTCGGCGACAAGTAGTCCTACATTCCATCTTCCATAATTATCTTTATGTCTTCACTTCGAAAACGTAAATCGGTTCGAAGTGGTCTTCGACGGGAATTATCCAAATTCGACCCTGGTTCCTCTAACCAATCATCAATAAAAGAGGTCAAGTGAATAGGAAATCATTCTTTAATTTATTAAATTCTTTTTTATAAAAAATCTCTTTTGGAGATATACATTCCTAAAGCATTCTTTCCGGTATGCACGGAATTATTAAACCTTTCATATGAAATCCTTTGATAATTATTAAACTTCTTTTAAACTAGGAATAAATTTGAAATCATTTCATTTTTAATTTAGGAAGATATCGATCCAAGTAAACCAAATTCACTATCTCCTCCGTCGGGCCAGTCCAGATAGCTAGGGGGAGCAGGAAATTGGTTTTCCAAACTCAGGCCTAGACATTATCTCTATGACACCCATAAGGCGGTCAAGTTATTTGATCGACTCTATATCTTTAACCATCTAATAAATCATTCAAATCATCTTAAAGAACTTTGTTAATCATTTAAAAACATTTATAAAAGAGTTGGAAAGGAATTGTTAAGTTTAAAACTATATTTCCAAAGCTATAGAAAAGTGTTAAGGAAAGCATTTTTTAAGCTGTATTGATCAAAAAAACTTTTATCATTTGGAAATTTATTTTTATAACTCAAATCAATTTTAAAACATTTTAAAACATTTATAAGATTTATTCCATATTTTTAAACAATTTTAAAATATCATTTTCAAAGAAATCTAGTTATGGATTCCGAACTGCAAAACCGAGATTTTTCAAAAACTTGTTTTACTCATATTTCAAAATCTACTTATCAAAATCTCAATTTCTTTATTGTTTGTAAAACTACGAATATAATAGTTAAGAAAATTCTTATCTCGAAGAATTCTGAGCTATATTCCATTCTATATACTCGTTTGACTTTTATGGCATGAAATCGCGAACTGCCGTTACGCGACGTACCTACTTTTGACTAAATTTCCGTTTCTCATTCAAACTTCACCAAAACACTTTTATATGTTTATACAACTTTTCAAACTCATTTTAAATCCTTTTTAAAGAGGTTTAAAATTCCATATATGCCAATTCATTTATATAGAGAAAAGTGATTTCCTTTGTGTTTATCGACGTGTATTTCCATGACTTGCATATGTCTTCAACATTCATATTTAACAATCATCATCAACAATCAAAATCAAACATATATAACATGAAATAACATATAATACTATAGTTTTAGGAGTTCTCACCTTGTGTTTCAAAGAATTAATTAAAAAATTTCTATATCTCCACTATTTGGTTTCCAAAGCTCACTATCCTTCGGACTTTAGCTTCGAGCTGCCTTGACCAAAGCTTGCAGTGGCTTGGAGGGCACATGACCTAGGGTGGAGCAAGGAGATGCTCCTCCTTCAATGGAGTGGGGTGGAGATTGTGAAAAAAGAAGAGAAAAGGTGGAGTTTCGGGATTGTTTTGAGGTGTTTTAAGTATATATAACTATTTATAAATTTAAATTCTTTTTGAAATAAAATTTCCCATTACTTCTCTTAGGGTAGAAGCCACTAAAAAGGAGGAAAAAACTTAGAAATATGAAGAAGGAGATGAATGAAAATGAAGAGAAGAGGATAGGTATTTATAGGAAAATAAGAGAGTAAAAATATCTATGCACGCATCTTCTTTTGCATCACCATCACAAGGCTCCATCAACATAACTTGCCCCCATAGGCATGGAAAAACCTCCTCCTCCATGTGCACATCACTTTCATCATCTCACATATGTTGACTTACGTATGCTTAAGGAGTAAGAAAGTTTAAAATATCTTATATATTTTATATTATACTTTTATACTTAACTATATTTGTTTATGGATGTTTATGTGCATGTTCTCATGTACACTCATGTACATATGTATGTGTATGTTACATATCTCTACAATGTTGCACAACTTCCACACATTGCATCGTTACAAATCTCAATTCTAATTTTCGGTCACATTTTCTCTTTTTAGTTAATATGCATATATCTGTAACAAATTTAGAAAATAAATTTTATTATCCTTCTTAACAAATTAAAATAATACTATTTTATTTATAAAACCATATAAATTAATAATAATTATTTACGACATTGTTGTTATATAGATAAAGCAAAACGATCATTATTTAAAGTGATATATTTACGGGTCATTGTAGACTTCTCTATTTAAAAAAATTTCATCCTCGAAATTAAGATAAGAAGAAAATATTTCAAAAGGAAATATATTCGATATAATGGAATATATATAAAAGTATGGATAAGTGATTACACTACAGACGGTGAGTACACTGTAACGATGCAGTTCGTTCTTCAATTCTAAAATCGGGATGAGCCTTTTACATTCCATCCTCTGTTTCACAAGTACATTCCTCAGCATCTCCACTCCATTAAACTTTGACTAACTTTACTACCTTCCTCCTCAATTATTTCTCATCATGATCAACAATTCAAACCGGTCGTCTAATAACCGTCAAATTTGGTTCTACCTCCAAGTATTCCTAAGCAGTTGTTTCTATGATTTGCTCTGGGTCATGCACATGTTTCCTCAAATGAGATACATGAGATACATTGTGCACTCCAGCCAATATTTCCAAAAATTGCAATCGATAAGCTAGCGAGCCAATTTGTTCGAGAATGGGAATGGTCCAACATATTGAGGTGCTAACTTCCCTGTTCTCTCAAACCTCACCACTCCTCTCGTGAAAGAGGCTTTCAAAAAGACCGAATCTCTAACTAATAATTTAAAATTTATACGCCTTTGGTCTGCACAACTTTTCTATCCGTCTGGGCTTTCTTTAGCTTCTTTCTAATTATATCGACCTTCTCTGAAGCTTCTCATATCATATCAGGGCCATGTATTAACCAATTTTCGGTTTTGATCCAATATGCTGGTGACCTGCATGGACGACCATATAGAGTTTCATACGGCGTCATACCGATACTAGCTTGATTACTGTTGTTATAGGAGAACTCTACTAAATGCAAATGATTTTCCCAAAAGCCTCCAAAATCCAAAATACATGCTCTTAGAACTCTTCCAAAATGCGGTTGACTCTTTCCGTCTGTCCATCAGTTTGAGGGTGATAGACAGTTCTTATGTTCAGCCTTGTTCCCATAGCTCTCGGTAATGCTTCCTAAAACTGACTAGTAAAGATTAGATCCTATGATGTCCCGAAAATTTGGGCAATATTTATTTAATAATTTCATTTATAATTATTTTAAAATGTGAAATATTGATTTAATAATCTAATTCAAACATAATTTTCTTTTGAAATTTATAATTATTTAGTTTGATAAATGATATTCTTTTCAAAATTTATAATTATTTAGTTTGATAAATGATATTCTTTTCAAAATTTATAATAATAATTGAATTTGAGAATTTTATTGTTTTAAAATGTTAAAAACATTTAAATGATAAAATTTTCTTTCTAAGCTGATTTAAAAATATTTTTTTTATATTGTATAAATGTGTATACATTGTAAATAGGAGTTTTGATTTTAATTTTAAATTTAAATTTAATAAAGGATATTTTCAAATTTATAATATAGATAGGTGTATAATTAATGAATTAATTAAATTGAAATTAGTATTGGAACTTTTCATAAGTCAATTTATAAATCTATCTTATATTTTCAAAAAGAAATTAAAGTAAATATTTTGTTATAAATATATAATAGTTAAAAATTGTATTTTATAATAAAAGCTTATTTTGTTTTATCATAAAATTGTTTTGAAATAAACTTAGTTTACTTATGTTAGAGTATAATATTTTGGTTTGAAAACTTTGGGATAAAATATAATTCAACATTCCTTTGTCTTTTAAAATTTTCTCTTTTAAAAATTAGCTTTAAAAATATTTTTTTTGAAAAATATATTCAAGTAAACATTAAAATGTGTAAAGGTAATTCATTTGTAATCATTTAAGGACTAAATGTAAATGAAACATATAAAACATCTTAAGTTAAAATTAGAAATGGTTTTATCTTAAATTAAAACATTTGTAAACAAAGAAATTTATCTTTATATTAAAATTCATGCATGTGTTAAGCATTCATATTTTAAAATGGACACTTGTAATTATTCTTCATACTTAAGTAACAAGTGGCAACATTAAAACATTATTGAAATTAATTATTTTAGATAAGAACTTAAACAAATCTTTTTGTTTCAAACCCTTAATCTTCAATGGAGAATCTAAAATCGGATTTAAAGAAACTAAAACACAAATTTACTCAAAGATCTGCAAAACCCAAATCTGCAAAAGAAAACCCCATTTACAAATTCTGTTTGAATCTGATTACAAAAGAATTCAAAATTTTCAACCTGTAAAGATCAACTCAAGCAAAGAATCTGGGAAGCATGCAGATTAAAATCATCACCAAATGCAGTTTCAAAACATGCAAACATCAAGTTAAAACCAACTTCAACTAGCATGCAAGCTCAGATTCAATCAATGCAAATGAAATTCAGGCTGCAGGGAAATGAATTGCATCTGGATTGCTTTCTGCTTTTCAATTGAAAGGTGAGTAAATCTCTGTTTTAAAAATAGTTTCTTCTTTTAAAATCAAACTAACAAGGTTTGCAGAACACAAAGTTTAATTTAAATTATCTTTCAAATAAGAAAATCAAAACAATGGTAAATAAAATAAAAGTAACTGCACTGTTCTTTCTTTTTAGTAAGTAACCTCACTATTTATAGGTTGTTTTAAATTATCTGTGCATGAGATCTGATTGAATTGAGTAAGCTTGTTTGATTATTGTGTGATGATGCTTTGTGTATTTTATTGAATATGCAGAATAGTGTGATGCAAAGATTTTTAACAGACCTGCTTCTGTTCTTACTTGGATTTAAATACAAATCCACTTCTATATGTCTGAATCTTAGTTAGGAATTATTATGTAAACAAATTTGTGTTTGTGTAGCATAGAGTTAGGTTTGTAAAATTTTAATTTAGAAAAGTAAAACCTGTTACTTTTGAAAATCAATAACAACAGACAATAGTTTTCAAAAGAAAGATTACCAAACATCTTTAAATTATTCAAACAAGTTTAAAACTTTAATGCATGTTTAAAAACATGGATATTAAAAACAAGCATCAAGTTTTAAAATCTTCTGTGTTGTTAGTAAATAAGGACTGTGCAGTATTTTGGGATTTTGGGGGTATCTAATCATATAATAGATTTTGGAATCTGGAACTCTGCCTGGAGGTTGAATGTTGACTGGGAAGTGAGGGAAAAATTCCAAGTAGTTGGTCAGAGAGTGGTGGTGATGGCAAGAGGGGTTTTTCAGGTTTGAACCCTAGTATTAGAGTGATGGCAGTTTTGTATCTTCCTGAACTCTGTAGTGATCCGAGTGTTGCCATATTTTGGGGTTTGGCAGAGGGCGTATAAGTGGAGCAATGGCCGAAGTTGGAGATCATAAGATGGTTGGAGTGGGTTGTTGTGAGGGTTGACAGGTTTGACATGTTTGTGGTGAAGCTTTCCAGGTTGATGTTTTTGCTTGATTCTGATTTCAAGCTACAAAGGATTTTGTTGATGATTGTTATCAAGTCGAGGGATGGATGCCGTCTTGGAGAGGTTGGTGAAGGTAGCTGGAAGCCGCTAGAGCAGTGGTGCATTTGCACAGTGGAGATTGGACTCTGGTGAACTCTGGTGTGCAGGGTTTTGGCGACTCGAAGTCACTCTCGAGCAGTTTGTGTTATGACTCGAAGTGAGTAGGGTTTTAACTCGAAGCGTTTTGATGGTGGTCTCGGGTTTGTTGAGTACAGGAGGCAAACCTGAGCAGTGTTGTGTTTTTTTAAATCTGGGAAAACTCAATTTTTAAAAGCAATGATTTCAATTCAAGTGTAGGGTTGAATTAAATTCAAGTGAGCTTATAAATTCAAAAGTTTAAAAATGATGAATTTAAATTTAAGTAGGTTTTAAATTCAGATTTGAAATCAAGTATAAATATAAGTTTCAGGTTTAGTTTGAATTAAGATTTTATTTAAAATAGTTTTGTTTTTCTTTTAAATTTTGAAGGGAATTCAATTTTTAAAAACAAAGATTTAAATTCAGGTATAGGTTTGAATTGGATTCAAGTGTACTTTTGAATTCAAAGTTTTAAAAATAGAAATTTCAAATTTTAAGCATGATTTGAATTTAGTTTTGAAATAAAGTTTAAGTATAATTTCAGTTTTACTTTGAAACCAGTTTGAATTTAAAACAGTTTTGAAATTTTTTAAATATTGGACAGAAAATGTTTTTAAGTAGAATTTAAATACGAATATGATTTCAAATAAAGGTTTAAATTTAAAAGAATTCTTTCCTTTAAATATTTAAATAAAATTATGAAATGTTTAACTTTAAATTGAAAGTTAAAATAATCTATCTATTTTAAAAGACTTGATTTATTTTTAGTAAAATTAAGTGATATAGATTTTTAAACTTTTCTTATATAATAATGGTAGTTCTTTACCTTTAGGTTTATAAATTAATTTAAAATTTGGATAATGTTTATATGGTTAAACATTTTTAAATCTTAAAATTTTAATTGGAAGTTGAATTTAATTTAGGAGTGTATTGTTTTAAATACATCAGAATAATTAATAAGTCATTAATAAGTAAATAGATTAATTTGGAAATAATTAAGAAAATTTAGGAATTTACTTATTTAATTTATTTTACTTAATGTTTTGGATTAATTTATAATTAAAGATGATTAATGAATAATGAATCTAAGGTAATTTTCTTAAGTAAGTAATTAATGAAAATGTTGTTAATTAAATAGGCTAATTATCTAAGGATAATTAATAATTAATTATTGTAATTAATTTTAATGAATTAATTAGATTAATTAATTGAAGATAATCAATTGTAATTTGTTAAGTATAATTACTTTATAAAAGTAATTAAGGGATTAATTACTTATTGTAATTAATTCTGATAATGTGATTTGTTTAAATTAATTAATTTAGTTTAATTAATTTAAGAAATAATTTAATAATTTAATGATAATAATTACTTAATGTAATTTATGGAGCAGGATTATTTAGAGAAGTAATAATTACTGAATTATAATTATGGAGAGATGTTTTATTTTAATAAAGTAAATTGGATAATTACTTTTGTAATTAATCAAGGATTAATTAATAAGATAATTAATTATTGGATAATTAATTTATTAATAAGTAATTAAGGGTAGTTAATTACTGGATTTAAATATTAATCAAGGTGATTAATAATTGTATTTTAATTTTAGATTAATTACTAAATGTAATTAATTTTAATTGAGTAATTAATTTAAATATTAATTAGAGATCATTAATTATTATAATTAATGATGTAATTAAGGATTTTTTAATTAAGTAATAATTAATTACTTAAGTGATTATTTAATTGTAATTAATTAAGGATAAATATACTTAATTATAGTAAATTAATAAATTAAGTAACTAAATGTTAATTACTTATGATTAAGGTTAATTAATTTTAATTAAAGACTAATTACATATTGTAATTAGAGGGTGATTAATCAAAGGTGCTTAATCAAGTTAAATACTTAGTGAATGATTAATTAACTGGGTTAATTAATTAATGGATATTAAATAGGATTTATAGATGGATAATTAATTTAATTTATTAATTAGAGATAGAAGTACTTAATTTAATTCATTTTAAATTAATTATAATTGATGGTTAATAAATCATTGCTTATGGATGTTATTGATTGATTGGTTGTGATCTTAGTAATGAGATGAGTAGTATTTGTATGATATGGATGCTTGTTTAAAGTATGATGGTGTTTGATGGGTTATCTGAGTGTGATGATTATCTGTTTGTGATGATGATACAGATTATCTATTTATGATGAGAATGTGATTATCTATTGTGATATGTAGTTTATCTATCTGTGTGAAATAGATGCTACTGAAATGAGTTAATTAGTTAAAACCCTTAAGTACAACTTGGACATTAAGATGGCGTTTGGTTTCGGTGAGACCGGGATCGGGTTTCCATATTTGGATATCCAAAAACCACATCGATTCCAATTTAAACGTTAGGTCGTTAATCCAAGTGGAGCAAGTGAAGACTCGAGGTGTAAGGGCTATACGTCAGTATAACTCTGTGGGTGATTCCGTAATGGGTTTGACGGAATAGTACTTATAGGTTCGAGATGGTGATTTTGAGTGCAAGGGTTATCGCCTTTAACTCTGAGGGTGATTCCAAAATGAGTGTAACGAGATAATGCCTTCGGTTTCGTTCGAACCCGTAACGAACTTGTATGGATTGAATGCTTTCAGAACATCGTCAGGTGGACGATGAGCATTCTAAGATAGATGTGTTCTCTAAGGTAATCGTAGCCTCAAGCCTCATCAACCAGGAATTACTAAAACAGGGGAGGTGCAGTAAGGTTTCGTGGGTAGCCCCCACTGGAGAGTGATATTTACCCCTGTCTAGAGGTCCATTTTTATATCGGTTGTGTGGACGGTAGTGAGCTCCAACTACCGGGGTGGTCTTGTTCGGAACTTTTCAGTAAGGAATGGGTCCGGCCTTGTGTTGCAGGGGAGCAGGCGTACTCCTCGGTACGGTGATCTAGGCCACGTACTGTGATTGGCGGTACCCCAGTAGCCCTGCCATTGATGGAATCCAAAATCCAATAAGTGCCTGTACGGTTTTGATTGTGCCCAACTATGTTGGAACGTGAGATGTAAGCATTCCAGCTATTTCTGTATTTTATTTTGAAAACCCTAGACACTATTATAATATCACTGGATTTCCTATCAAATGTTTTGGTTAGCGTAAGGTAAAAACTTTTCCATGTTTATGTGTGGGAAGTCTTACGTGATACCTTTTATTTTCAAAGGATTAAATAAAGTTAAGCAACTTTTAAACCGTTTACTCACACCAGACCCCTGTCTGACCCGAGTGTTTATTTTCTGTTTTATTAAACTCTTGGGTACTCATATTTTGTATGAGTAGTCAAGTGATTCAGGATTGCTTTGACGAGTTTTGGAGGAGATAATGGAGCAGGAGGCTTCAGCGTGTAGATATATATAGTGGTTTCGCTGTGTTTGAGTTGTATCTGCTTTCTCTGATATACTTAATTTTAATCGCTAGACATATGTTTATAACTGTCTAGTTTGTGTTGTATTGGCTGTAAAACTCTGATGTATATGATACTATGTAAAGTTTTTATGTGATATAATATAATTTATTCGTTCCGCTGTGAGATTCTGATGTTGTCTGTTTCTTTCTTTCCTTTCTTTTCTCTTTTCTATCCCTTTCTTTCTTATTAGCGATGCGACTTCCTGGAGTATGGAAATTGGGTCGTTACAGATCCTAATCGCTTACTATAGTGCTCGAAACTCCATGCAATCGTACAATCTCTTTCATATATATATATATATATATATATATATATATATATATATATATATATATATCCACAAGGCGTGCAGCGGTCCCTATTTGCTTAATTGGAATGAAGTGTGCACTTTTAGTTAATCGGTCTATGATAAGCCAAATGCCTTCGTTACCTTTCCTCATTTGAGGTAAGCCACAAATGATTTAATAATTATTTTAATTATTAAATGATCCCTTTTAATTACGTATTCACATATACATGTACACATACATGAATATATCCACACGAACATGAACACACACACATATATATATACATATACTTAAATATATATATGTGTGTGTGTGTGTGTATTATAAAACAATACTTAAGATATTTCCAACTTCATTAGTACTTGAGCATTCCAAACTCAACACTTACACGTCAAAGTACATGCACTTGAGTATGCATGTAGATGGGAAGTCATTTCAACCGAACATGGTGATGTATGGGGAGGTAATGGTGGTGATGAAAGGTGATGTATATGCACTTAAATATCATGATATTTTTACTCCTTCCTATGCCTATAAATACAACACTCAATCTTAACTTTCATTCCACATTTCCTCGTCATCTTATAAAGCTTCTCCTCTTTATTTTAATAACCTCTTGCCTTAGAAAAATTATGGCAAAGTCTATTTCAAAAAGAAACTAAATTTATACAGTGTATGTGTATATAAAATCACTACGCCATAGATGGCCTATTGCAATGAAAATACAAGATGTTGCTAGCTGCAACGTAACGTTAGCTATGCCGATTTTTGTTTATTACAACATTAGCTTCAGGATGTTAGCATAGGTATCAACACTATGTTGCAGTAGCTATAGACTTATAAAAATATCATAAAATATTTTGTGTTAGAAATCCGTATCAACTTGGAAAGTACATCTGAACCGTCGTTTCAAACCATCAAAACAAACTTGTTACTTTCCTTCTTGCTCATATTCAGCATCTCGGTCATTTTCCATCCTTGAAAAAAAAAACACTAATACCAAACTTCAGATCCACGAAGAAAAAAACCCTAATACCAAAAATCAATGTCGTATTAAGCTCTAACATATGATCTCTTTTGAACTCCTCTTCACTGTTGAACCTCCTCTTCACTTTCTCTCAATGCCTATCACAGGCGAATTCGTCACGACTACGATGACGTGATGAAGTGGAGGAGCTTTTCGATGGCGGTCGGTGCTGGAGCTCGTCGCGACTACGATGACGTGATGAATAGGCGTTGTGACCAGGTGGGGTATGGATTTGAAGCGCGACGGCTCTAGCGATGGAAGCAGGCAAGGGAGGTCGTTTGATGGTTGTTGCGTTTGTGGTGTGGCAGAGAATGGTGGCGTTCTGGCTAGGGCTGGACGTGATTGGAGCTTGAGTTTTTCTTGAATCAGCTAGGTGAGTGAAATTGCTGATTACTATTATGATTTCTTATAAATCAATGAATATGTTCGACATTGATTGTAAATGTATGTTATGCGCGAACAGTCAGTACATAATGCTTGTCCTCACCCAAGCCTCTCAGAAAATAATAATAATTCAGAGTATATTTTTACAGATAATATGAAGCAGAATGGGTGTATAGCCTTCAAAAAGAAAAATGCAGGATCTTCAGCAAGCAAGCCAAAAACCACAAAAAAGAAAATGTCTGCATCTCCAAATTCTGTTAGCACTGAGCTTGTACCATTCTCCTGTAGCATAAATATAGAAAATGCTAACTCAAATCTATAACAGTAATGCAAATGGCAGTAATAACAAAGACTATCTATAAGAGCTAGGCGCTAAGATGAACAGCTTGAGTTTAAAGCAACTACTGCATAAGGTGTTATTTACAACCTAGCATGAATTGAGCTAGTTACCCAAATTAAATTGAAAGTGAGAAGGATTAAAAGAAGTAAGGTGAGCTCTCCCCTTACCAACTTTGAAAATACAGATAATATTGTATATTATCACATTGATTTTGAACGAGTGTGCATAAGATTCACACAACATGTTATGCATACATATACCACTAGGATCCTGTATTTTCATTCATATAATAATGTATATTATTACAGGTTTTAGAAATTGTTGTGTGCAGATTTGCGAGGAAAAGAATATATGTATAATTCAATTTTGAATTGAAGTGGTGACGTATCCTGTTTAATTTATGTATTTGATTATTTATCGTGTTGAATAGTAATGCACAAAATTATTACTTATTTACGATACATCTAGAAGGCCTAACACCAGTAGCAGTGATTATAAAACCTTGTTTTTTCGTTTCAGTTCACCATCATTTACCACTTATAGTATTGTCTTCCATATTTACTGATGGTTTGAAAATCAATGTGTACTTCAATTACTTTTACTAACTACAGAATTCTCTTCCATGTGAATCAAGTTTCTTTGGAACCTTTATTCCTCACTAGTGCGTTTAAAGATCTATTTTATAATGGTGATAAAAGCAACGAACCAGAAATCTATCCATCATCAGTCATTGAGAAAGGTGGTAGCCATTACTTGTAAGTTTCAATAGAAACATTTGAAAGCTCAAGATTTGAAGCTCAAAAGAAATATTTGTAAGCTTCCTACAATTTTGTTCAATGCTTTTCAAATTTCAAAAGTAACATTTTCGTATTTGTTCATGTCAAGTCTGTTTGATGCATCAAAAAGACTTTTTTTGTTTACAATTACTTTAGCTTTACCAAAGTAGACAATAATTCAACAGTGTTGAAGCTCATAATAGTTCTTGTTGGTGATTATTTATACATCCAGATATTTCAGTAGCCAAAGTTTACTGCATATGTCGCTTTCCTTAGGCCACAAAAAAATTGGTTCCTATTGCTATGTTCATTTGTATTATGACAAATTAAATTCCTTTATCTTCTATCATACGCACAAAATTGAAACATCAGTACTTACATTTAGTTATGCTCACATTTACAAGTTAATATCCATTTAGTTATGCCACTGCTTCAGTAGAAAAGCAAGCTTCTCTTTATCGATCATTTAGTTAATAAATATTATAGTATTTCACGTTGGAGTCTAATATAGCAATGAATATTTGAATTGGTATTAATCGTTAGAATATGATGCTTTCTGTCCCTGTTCATATTTTATAAAGATCAACATACACATGAGATTCAATTCAAAATACTTGGTGTGAATCGTTGTTTTTTTCCACTTCGGTGTGTGTGTGAATCAGTGTTATGTTTTTTTGTGGGCGCGCTTGCGTGCGTGTTGTTATTTTTGTTGCTACTGCTGCTGGTGGTGTTTCACAATATCTAATATCCCTATGTTATAGCCCCCAAAAGTTAGCCAAGTAGTGAACATCATGATATTGTCGAAAAATCTTTTTGCTTTACCTAAACTGTCTTGGGCATTTTACATATA
This sequence comes from Allium cepa, assembly GCA_030765085.1. Classification (NCBI taxonomy): domain Eukaryota; kingdom Viridiplantae; phylum Streptophyta; class Magnoliopsida; order Asparagales; family Amaryllidaceae; genus Allium; species Allium cepa. The sequence goes on along the minus strand of CM060934.1, from coordinate 946,106,866 downwards.
TTCATCATATTTTACGAGTGAAACACAATTCCTTGAGGCTTTCCATTTTTAACATTGAATTGCTCGTAGTTATGGAACACTAGCATGTGTAGTTTCATGTTAATATTCATTGCTTGGATTAATTATGTTTTTACACTTAGAAATGGTTATGTTAGCTTTTAGTAGGAGTAGCCGAGGTCGTGTTTGTTTAATGTTTGCAAAAAGATTTTTCAATCTTTTTTGTCTGATCATCCTTTTGTTTATGAGGTGTTGTCGTAATAGTAAACACAAAAGTTATGAAACTGATGAAGAGAGGCTTGAAAATAGGCCGGACGAAATTCCACTTGCGGATTTCAGAGTACTCTTGATGTATTGGGGAGATGAAAAAATTCAGGTATAATTTTAAGTTTTATCATAGAATTTTTTTCCGTTTTTATTCATTCAAATCAGGTAGATAAACATCTTTATTTCATGTTTTTGTAGTCCAAGGCCCTTACAAATTGTGCATGTCGGAAATCGTATACAGACACACACTACTGGTCCAAAACTTTTTTCCCAAATTCGGCATAAGATGGTATGTATTTTTCTTATTTTTATAGTTGACTGGAGGTATGCATTTTGTTTTATCTGAAATTCCTCTCCTTATTTTTGCATCTGTGAGTTGCTCAAGACCTTTAGCTTGTGTGCACTTGTGGTTTCTGTTCTTCATTTGAACCGAGATTTGTTTTTATGTAAAGGCGATCATATTTACGAAGTCGAAGCAAAGGTGAACAAGAAGGTGCAAAGGTGAACCAAAAAGTTCGGGAGAACTTGACATGGGTGCTTAAGAAATTAGGCAAAGCAAACCCTGACATGCAAATTGATGTTGGGGATCTTTGTGCGACCGTCTGCAGTGATGGTTGGAGGCACTGGTGGCGCTGGAGGCTCGCAAATATGAATGTACTGTTAATAAGTAGAATTTAGTATGTGTTGGTTGTAACTATGAATACACTGGCTATGTTTTTAAGTATGTTTGTTATTTTGTACTTGACTAAGTAAAACTTGTGTTGCTGGTTATTCTGAAATGAAAAGTTCTTTGTTGAAGTGTAATGTTGCCATTAGATATGATATAATGTTGCAGTATAATGTTTCCATAGATATGATATAATGTTGCAGTAGATATTTAGGGCCCAGACTGTGGGGCCCAGACTGTGGGGCCCACTATTTAGTAAATTTGGTACCTGTAGCAACAACAGAACCGATGTTGCCCTAGGGCCGCAAAGATGTGTTATATATATATATATATATGTATATATATATATATATATAGTCGACTCTAGGGCAACGCGGCAAAATGCATCACCGAGAATGTGTTGCCTTTACCCTTTTTTAGCCTACAACAACATTTTTTGGCACTTTCTGCATCAATTCTTGATGTTGCAGTATGCAATCTATGGCGTAGTGAACAGGTAAAAACTCAAAGCAAACTCGTACTTCGCTCCTTTATTCTCCACAGCCACCACTCTGATCCCCTAAGGCCAATCCGTCTTCCTACCCTAGCCAAGGCTGAGAGCACTTACCACCATCCCAAGCAAGGTTTGAGCCATCTAGGAGCCAAGGTGCAAGAGTTTGTGAGCTAATGTCGCGATTTAGCTAAGCTATAGCCTCTTTTCGACTTAAAACCAAAGTGGGAAACTCTATATTTATGTATAATATGATGTGGTATGATTGTTGTGGATGTTTACTATCCTTTGATCATCAAGTTTGGTTGTTAATTATATGTTTATTTAGATGTTGAAATGATTCACGCTTAATACACGTCGAATATCTCAAAGGAAATCATTTCCTTTAATAAATAAAATAGTATAAGTGAGATTGTTAAACCACTTTAACATGATTTAAAATGGTTTATAAATGTTTTATAAACATTAAAATCCAATTTGGTGAAGTTTTGACAAGTGGAGATTAGTCACAAGGGCCTCTTTAGCAAGTGCAATTAGTTTCAAGGACACACAACTGAAATAATTACTTTAAAGGACAAAATGCAAAATAATTAGTTTTTAAGGCCTAAAAACCTATGAAATTACGTCCTTGAAAGTAATTGGACTGTTGACTTTGTCCTTATAAGTAATCATTCTGCCGACTTTGGCCTTGAAATTAATTTATGTGGATGTGTGTCTTAGAAACTAATTGGACAGCAAAGTTTATCCTTCTAGTGAAATGACCCTTTTGACAAGCTATAAAAATTGAGTCAAAAATAGGCACGCCGCGTAATAGTAGTTTGTGATTTCATGCCGTAGAAAGTAAAATCCATTTAAACGATGGATCTAGAGTCGAAATTCTTTGTAATAAATTTTTCAAACTCTTATAATCATAATATTCAAACAAAAGAAAAAGATCGAGATTTCGTTTAATAAATTTTGAAATAGGAGCAAATCAAGTTTTCAAAATAGTCGAGGTTTGGCAGTTCAGAAACCAAAGCGATAAATTCTTTATAAATAATATTTTTTATCCTTTAGAAATATTGAATAAATTCTATAAATCTTTTAAAATAAATTTGAGCTATATAAATGGATTTTCGCATGATAGAAAAGTATTTTTGATTGAAGCTTTTAAAACACTATTCACAACACTTTTCATTAGCTTTTTAAATATGGTTTTAAAATTAAGTATTCTTTTCCAATCTTTTATAATGTTTTTTATGATTAATCAAGTATTTTAAAGATGATTTGAATGTTTAAAAAAGTTTAAATAAATAATTTGAAGAAAAGCTATTATAAGAAAATGTTTTAATCTTGGCTCTAAATGCTGACGAGTAGATAGGATTTTTCTACTTGTGAGATTCGGATGTAAGATAGTTAAACTAAGGAGATGTTTAGGAGCAACCAATGCCTTGGCTCAACCGGCCTTTTTGCGGGATAGGGAATTGATAAGGTCGAAATGTTGAAAACGAGTTAAGTATAAAAGATTACATTTTTCAAATTTAAAAAACTTGGATTGCATAGGAATAATCTTCTTATACTTGGTATTAAATTCCATGGAGGGAACCCGTACTATCTATGAGAAATTAAAGGTGATTTCGCCACATTCGATGGATGGTAAAAGTTAAATATGGAAATTGAGTTGAATTACTATTATTTTTATCGACCTTTTTATACTCGATAAGGTTCTTGCAATATGATTTATGAAAAATGATTTTGATTTGGTATTTCCAAAGTTAAAGAGAGGTTTAATGATTTCGTATATAAACAAAACGAATTGCTTTAACATATATATCTCTGGAAGATATTTTTTGGTAAAAAGAAAATAATTAATCAAATGATGAGCACCTAATTACTTAACATCTTTTATCGACGATTCGTTCTTTCGAAGGAACCCGAGTCGGATTTGAGTGATTCTTATTCGAAAACCATTTCAAACCATTTTACATATTTGAAGTGAAAACTTAGAATGATAATAAATCAATGAAGGGCTATTGTCACTGATCCTCGAGGGAAATTTCCCATATCGTATATATATGGCAGTAGTTTCTTCATTTGATCTTAAATGCAAGGGCTTCTTGATACTAATCTTAGAGATGATTACCAATAGGATATGGTAGGAGAGTTCCTTTGGTTCGTCCTATTCATGGCTTGTATGGACGAATGTCTGACAATGCATTTCCAACATACATATACATTGATTTTTACGAATGTACATCTGTTTGGGGGTGTAGGAAGTAAATCTCATATAATGCACACCTTTCTCTGAGACGTATGAGCCCAAAAGTTGTACGTTTATAGAAATCAATGGTGTGCGTGATGGAAATGGAAATATAAATTGAGACTTGGTTTTGATTCATGACACGAAGGTATCACCACGACATACAAATTTGACGACTGCTACGACAAAAAGAGACAAGGATACGAGACTTTAAAACCGATGCATCAACTATTTTTTTTTTTTTAAATCTTAGCTAAATTATTTTGTTTTAAAATCTTTGGTCAATATTGTTAAAATCTCTCCTTGGTTATGTATATATTAGCTTATATATTTAATCATTCCATTTCCAAATATTTTTTACATATATAAGCATATAGTTAAATTATAAAAGTGTTTTAAAGTTATATAAATTAATATACCTATGTAAACTGTGCATATTGCACAAATTTAACCAGGTCAGTCGACTGACCCAGAGGTCCAGTCGACTAACACTGGAAATTTTACGTAACATGCACAAGTACATAGATATATGAATTTAAAATTTAAAATTATTTTGAATATTCAGTCGACTGACCCAGAGGCTCAGTTGACTGAATTTCTATAACAGCCACTTTTTGAAAAGACACGACTTTTTATGAAGAGATACGAACCTCTACGAAAAGATTGGACGCAACACTTCAATCGAAGCTCTTCACCAACAATCGCTGCTTTCTAACCTTTATAAATACAAACTCCAACTTGATTCCAAATCAATTAATCACGATCAAATCTTCTTATCTCTCATATCTAATTCTTTCGAATCTATTTGTTATCATACTTTCAATTATTCTGCATTAAAGCAATACTATACCTTTCTATTCTTCATATACTTCAAATATATATATTTTTACTCAAGGAGTAGACTATAGGAAGGGTGTGCTACAAGTGACAAATCCGTGTTATCGGAACACATAAAAGTCAAAACTACTTTCTGTATTTGTTGAAGTCCTGTTCTGCTGCCCAGGAAAGTGAAGTCCTCTTCGCCTGTTGAGGTGAAATCCTATTCTACTGCTCAGGTCCCTGTTCGACTGCTCAGGGGTGTATATACCTATTCCTCCGAGTTAAGTGAGGGTTGTTGTTTTAGTGAAATTCTACAAGGAGTCTGGGACTGGATGTAGGACGGTGCTCCGAACCAGTATAAAAATTCCTAGTGTCATTTTACTTTACCGCTTTTATATTTTGCATTATTTACCGCATAACTATCATCACTATATTCTATGTTATCATATATCCTCCATAAAAAAACTTTCATTTGGTATCAGAGCAAGGTCATCATATAACCATAACACAGTTATCTGATAATCTAATAATATGGACACTAACACTAGCACTAGCATTAACACTAGCTTCATTAAAGGACAATCAACTGCACGTCCACCACTACTTAATGGCATGAACTACATCTTTTGGGCCCATGAATGAGAATATATACGCAAGTAAATGGTTTTGATTCATGGAATATAACTCAAATGGAATATACAATGCCTACCAAAGAATATTCTACTTGGTCAAATACACGGAAACTAGATGCCATAGCTAATGCAAAAGCCATGAATATGTTGTTTTGTGCCTTAGATAAAAATGAGTTTAACCGTGTTAGCATGCACAATACTGCATATGAAATATGGCGTACACTCAAAGTTACACATGAAGGAATCAATAAGGTCAATCAAAGTAAAATATACATGCTTAAAAGTCAGTTTCAAAACTTTAGAATGAATGAAAATGAATCTATAAATGATATGTACTCAAGATTTCAAGATATATACCATTCATTAGTAGAATTAGGAGAAATATATCCAGACTTTGATATTGTATCCAAAATCCTTAACTCTTTAACGAAAGAATGGGAAAGAAAAGTTCTCGCTATTGAAGAAGCAAATATTATTTCCAAAATAACTCCGGAAGAGTTAATAGGAAATCTAATGTCTTATGAAGTGAATTTGCAGGCTAAAAGAATTCAAGTTCAAGATAAAAAGAATATAGCATTCCATGCAGAACAAGAAGAATCAAATTCAGACAAAGATGACCTAGCTTTTATTGCCAAGAACTTCAAGAAATTCTTGAAATATAAAAAAGAAAACACAAATAATGGCAAGAGAAGCTCAAACAGCAATAAAGCACCGTCTTTATCAATTATGGAGTATTGTAACTATCAAAAAAAGGGGCAATTGCAGAAGGAATATCTAGATAAAAAGAAAGAATATTGAAATAAAAGGAAGGATAAATTAAAAAGAAAAGCTTTTTCAGTTACCTGGGATGATTCAGATTCCTCCTCTTCTTCTTCTGGAAGTGAAAGCGACAGTGATAATGAACAAGCTAATATATGCATTATGGCCAAAGCTAATGATGTTAGTGATTTAACTTTTGATGATATGATAGAAATAAATTCTGAATTATTAATATTTCAAAAAGTATCAAAAGAAAATGTAAAGAGGCTGTAGAAAATAAGAATTAGGCAGAATTCGAAAGAGATATACTTAAAGACGAGAAAAATATATTGGAAGAAGTACTTGAGAAAACTCGAGAATCTCTTTCAAATATTAATTCTCAACTTATATTATTGAGTCAAGAAAGTGAAACTCAAAAAGAAAAGAATGATGGTCTTGTTTCTGAAAATCATGTTTTAAAAAACCAATATTAAAATGGTAGAACTAGAAAATTCTAGTCTAAAGACCAAACTAGAAGGAATTACTAAAAATGTTTCAAATTTTAATAAAGGAAGAGAAAATTTATCTAGAATTATTGAGAATCCACAATCTGTTAATAAAAAAAGGGTTTAGGATATAAGAAGAAAATCAAGAATTCTCAATCTAGAAATTTAAACAAAGTTGAGTATGATAAAACACCCACATCTTAAAAAAGACTAGTTTCTAAAAATATAAATATCTGGGTACCTAAAACTAATAACAAGTTAAGAAGGAAAAGGTATATGAGTTCGTTTATAGAAAATGTTCATAATAATAAAAATTATATTTATAAAAGGGATACTAAACCCACTTGGGTTTGGTTTCCTATGACCTAATTCTTAGGACCCTATTAAAAAGGTGGGTACCAATGTTATCTCATATTTTTTGCAGGTCCCACTTAAGAAAAGAGGAAAATGGATACTCGACAGTAGTTGCTCAAAACACATGACAGGAGACATAGATATGTTGATAAATATTACATACTTAGATGGAGGTTCTGTCACTTTTAGAGATAATTCCAAGGTATACATCATCGGCGAAGGTATGTGAGCAATTACGGTACATCTAATTTACCTCTTATTACAAACGTTTTGTTAGTTAAGAATCTAAAACATAATCTATTAAGTATAAGTCAAACATGCAATAAAGGTTTTAAAATATCATTTTCTGAAAATGAATGTATTATTCTTGATCAGAATCAGAATCTTATTTTCGAAGGAAATAGAGATAAAAACATTTACATTTTGAATATGAAAGTTGGCCATAACTCAGATATGTGTTTAATACCTAAAGAAAATGATCCCTGGATATGGCACAAACGATTCTGTCATATCAACTTAAAAAATGTAAATAAAATTTCTAAAAATAATCTTGTAAAAGGATTACCAAAGATGAATTTTAAAGTTAATAATATATGTGACTTATGTCAATTAGGTAAATTAACTAAAACCTCATTTAAATCTAAGAAAGTTATTTCGACATTATAACTGCTTGAGTTACTTCATATGGATTTATTTGGCCCTACCCAAATTCAATCCATAAATCATAATAAATACATATTTGTAATGGTTGATGATTTTTCTAGATATACATGGACTATCTTTATGAAAAATAAAAGTGATACCTTTGAAAATTTCAAAACGTTTGTTGAACAAATTCAAAATTTAAAGGGTATTAAAATTAAAAATATTAGAAGTGATCACGGAGGTGAAGTTGAAAATATACAGTTTGATAACTATTGTAAAAAGAAAGGAATATTTCATAACTTTCATTTCCTAGAATTCCACAACAAAATGGAGTTGAAGAACGAAAGAATCGAACTCTATAAGTATGTGCAGGAGCGTTATTAAATGAAAGCGCGTTACCAAAACATTTTTGGGCTGAAGCCGTTGCAACTGCCGTTATGTTTTGAATTGTGTTTCTATTAGACCTCTCACCAAGAATACTCCTTACAAACTTTTTAATGGTAGAAAACCAAACATATCTTATTTTAAAAAATTTGGATCAAAATGTTTTATATTAAATACCAAAGATCAGTTTGGCAAATTTGATTCGGAATGTGACGAAGGTATATTTCTCGGATATTCGAATCGAAGCAAAGGTTATCGAATTTTTAATAAACGAACTAATACTATCGAAGAGTCACTCCATGTATCTTTTGATGAGAACTCTAAACTCATTTCTAATACAATTAATGACAATGATTTAATTAGTAATAATAATAATATAATAATAAACAATTCAAGAAACGATGACGATATTTTTTATAATTTTAGAGAAAATGAAAACATTGTGAATTTAAAAAATATAAATACTACTAATACAATAAGATCTCCTCGAAGAGTCTTACGAAATCATCCTATAGAAAATATAATTGGAGAAATAAATTCAAATGTTCGAACTAGAAATCAACTAAATTTAATGGGTAATGTAGCTTTTCTCTCTACTATAGAGCCTAAAAAAACTAAGGAAGCATCATCCGATGAAAATTGGATTATTGCTATGCAAGAAGAACTAAATCAGTTTGAACGAAATGAAGTTTGGGAAATAGTACCCAGATTGACCGATCAGACTGTTATAGGAACTAAATGGGTTATAAAAATAGAGTAGATGAATTAGGAATATAACTAGAAACAAAGCGAGACTATAGCACAAGGATATAACCAGGATGAAGGAATAGACTACACAGAAACGTTTGCTCCAGTCGCTAGACTGGAAGCGATACGAATCTTATTGGCGTACGCTTGTTTTAATAATTTTAAACTCTATCAAATGGATGTTAAAAGTGCATTTTTAAATGGCTATATTAAAGAAAACGTTTATGTTGAACAACCTCCCTTATTTATTCTTGAAAAATACCCAGATCATGTATATAAACTTAAGAAAGCTTTATACGGTTTAAAGCCAGTACCACATGCTTGGTATGAACGCCTTAAAAGCTATCTAATTGATTCAGGATTCGAAATAGGAAAAGTAGATCAAACTTTATTTATAAAACATTCTAAAAATGATATATTGATAGTTCAAATATATTTCGACGACATTATATTCGGCTCAACTAATAATGATTATGTAATGAATTTTTTGAAATAATGACTAGTGAATTTGAAATGTCCCATATGGGAGAATGATCATATTTTCTAGGACTTCAAATAAAACAAGTTTCTAATGGAATATTTATTAATTAAGAAAAATACTGTAATAATCTTATTAAACGTTTTGAAATGGAAAACACTTTTGCCAAACCAATACCTATGAGCACAACAGCACATCTTGATAAAGATGAAAATGGCAAAAGTGTAGACCAAAAACTATATCGTAGTATGATAGGATCGCTACTTTATCTAACAGCAAGTAGACCAGATATTATGACGAGTGTGTGCTTATGTGCACGATTTCAAGCTGATCCGAAAGAATCGCATTTACGTGCCGTAAAACGTATACTACGCTATCTTAGTAAAACTACAAATTTCAGACTTTTCTATCAGAAAGAGTGCTTGTTTAAATTAGTATCATACAGCGATGCTGATTCGGAGGATCACGAACAGACAGAAAAAGTACAAGCGGTACATGTCGCTTCATTGGTAAATCTTTAGTATAATGGTTTAGAAAGAAACAAAACTGTGTCTCACTATCAACTTGTGAAGCATAATATATTTCTGCGGCACTAGCTTGCACACAAATAATTTATATGCAACAGATACTTAAAGATTTCGGAATCAATCTATCAAAATCAACTATTTACTGCGATAACTCTAGTGCAATAAATCTATCTAAAAATCCAGTAAACCACTCAAGAACTAAACATATAGATACTAGACATCATTTTTTACGCGATAATATAGGAAAAGAAGTGATAAATCTAGACTACGTACTATCAGAAAATCAATTAGCCGATATTTTTACTAAACCATTGTTAGAAAATACGTTTATAAAATTACGTCGTGAACTTGGTATAATTTAAATTAAAGATATATAAACAAAATACAAAATTTTTGACTAAAAACTCAAAAAATAATTTTTTTTACAAAAAATTCGAAATTCTGACCATGTTGAGACTCGGACCCATGACCTGCTGTATATAGCCTAAGTGTCTTAACCACCTGAGCTATTGATTTTTCTCTATTATAGTCTAGTATGAGGATTTTATTATGTGGTGATATCAATATATACTAAATATATATGCAATATTTAACTTTATAAATATACATTACTACTTCTATAAACATTAAATTGCATAAAATAAAACTAACAACAGAAAAAATGACGTACTACCCTAATTCTTGGCTAAAATAAATATAAGCCACTTAATTTTATGTAATTTTTCTCTAGACTTAGGCTATAAATAGATAATGCATAATCCCTTTTTTTACAATCAAACTGAAGTAAAAACAAAAGCTTTCGTTCGTTTTCCTTCCAACAACTATTTTTCAAGAATGTCAACCTCTCAATCCATGGATTCTATTGAAATTCTTGACTCGAACAATTCATCAAAGACTCCGGTTCATAAAATTTCACCATTTGAACCATTTCCTGCCTATCATACCTGATATATTACGGATAAAAAGAAAGGAAATAAGACGATTGACATATCTCCAAACACAAAGCAAAAGATAGATGATCTGCACCATTATCAACAAGAATATCTAACGCTATAACGTGAAATGTACTATGAACAAAAGATCAACTCCAGACGGTTAGGAATCACTGAGCATATTGCTATGAAGTTCTGCGAGGCATTGTCACATCCAATAGACGAACATGCTATTTTGCCTATTAGATGACCTTCGACTTCGTCCCTACTACGACCACCATTCTCATCGAATTCATGTGATCGCAACGAAGAAACGAATGCTCGTCGCAAGCAACTAAACGACTACAAGACGCTTATCCCCTTGAAATAAATATAGTTGTCATTATCTTTTGTTTTATTTCCGAATAAATTCTCTAAGTATGCACGTTTTTATTCTTGGAATAAATTCATTTCTGTTTCATTCATCCATAATGAAAACTAATTATAATATTGAATAATAAAACTTGCAACGTTCATATATATAATATATTAACATTTCTCCAAAAAATAAATTCACTATAAAAAATTATCCAGGTCAGTCGACTGGACTAGGTGGTCAGTCGACCAACACAGAAATGTTTTTTTATATAAGCATGGCGAGTCGACTATCTCAGTGCCTTAGTCGACTAGACCAGAAAGATGAAAATTTTCAATCTTCGACTTCAGTCGAATGACGCACTGAGCCAGTCGACTGAATCGTAAATCTGAGTGCCTTTATTACTTTTACCCACCCACTTTCCTTCTTTTATCTTCTACTTTACCTTCTTTCACCATTACCATTTCAGATTTCAAAGTTTTCCAAAATCCTAACCTTACAAAAACTCCATTTTTACTCTCCAAAAAATAAAATTAATGGCTCCTAAACGAAAGGGACAAGCATCCTCATCATCTCAACCTCCGTCAAACGAGCAAATCCAAAGATGGCTATTTGATGACACCGCGATTAGGAGGTGGAGAGGAATGCAAGATTCATGGATTTTCGAGGGTTCGCTTATTAAATTTTTTGATTTCTCTCCATACCATATCCAAGAGTTAGCTCTAAGGAGCAATTTGAAATCGTTATTCAACATTGATGATAACAAGCACAAAATCAATCAAATAATGGTGAAACTATTCTACGCAAATCTAAAATTGTGTCACCAAATCGTTCCAAATCAACAAGACCGTGTATGGAGTCTAGTATGTGGAAAACCCGTCTTTTTCTCATTAGATCGCATGGCCCATATTTGAAAACAGAAAATGATGTCATGGAATTGGCCAATATCGATTGTGACTTGGTTGTTAGTGACAATGTAAGTCATTTGTTTTTAGAAGACGACATGCATCAACTCAAATCCATGTCTCTACGACCAAAAGCACGAATTATTCATTGCTCTCTAATGAAAACCATAACTCCTAGAACCAAGAGTTATGAGCTTGTCTACGAACATAACTTTATAGCTTAATATGCTGTTTTTGGAAATATTAAAGTCAACTAGCTCCATTTAATTCTTGAAGAATTTTTAAGCTTCAACAATGGTAGAATGAATGCAATCTACGACGATGAATATATTATGCGACTTCTAAAGGCTTGTGAGATTTCAGAACCGGACTCGCCAATTTCTACGATTGGATGTTTAAATTCTCGCACTTTGGCGTTAATGAAGCTACCCGTTGCTCGACCACACCCATCATACCTTTCGACGAATGGACTCAATGGAAATTATCTCACGACCAACCACAACAACATTGCGAACCATCTCAAGGTCCATCTCATCAAAGATCAACTCGTCATCAAGAAGAAGAAATTTTGATTCCGAATCTGGGTTTTCAACCATGTGAGTCCATCTCTATAATATGCCGTAATCAACAAATTCTTCAATCCAATATCACTAAAGTTGACAAGAAGCTTGATAAGGTCAAAGGATTTTTTACTAAATTATGGCAAGCCATCTCATGTTCTTCCGGGTCATCTACAACTACTTTAGGCGATCCAGGTAAGCAACTCGTCTTCGCTTGGTCTTCTTCGACGACGATCAAGCAAGTAGTAGTGATGATGATGGAGATGAAGGTGATAATGGTGGTTAGACATCACATAGTAGTAGGGGTAAGCAACCAATGGCTTAAGATGTTTTTTCTTTTTATTAAAACATTAGTATTCATTTCATATGGCTTTACTAAATGGCCACTCTACTTTATTTGTTTCAAACACTCTTGTTTATGGAAGTTTCATGTATAAATGATAGTTTTTCTCGTTACGTCTATGACATTATGACTTCATATTGCTTATTCTTTTTTGTCGATAAGAAAATGGGAGAAATATTATTGCTAACAATAAGAATGCAGGATATAGAGTGTCAAAAATTCAGAGGGAGTAAATATTTATGTTATATATATACATTAGAAATCTATATCTATTTACATGTTATATTCAAACAAAAAGAGGGAGAATGTTGAGACTTGGTTTTGATTCATGACACGAAGCTATCACTATGACATACATATTTGATGACTGCTACGACAAAAAGAGACAAGGAGACGAGACTTTAAAACTGGTGCATTAACTTATTATTTTGTTTTTAAGTCATAGGTCAATATTGTTAAAATCTCTCCTTGGTTACGTATATTAACTTCTCTATTTAATCATTCTATTTTCCAAATATTTTATACATATATAAGCATATAATTAAACTATAAAAGTGTTTTGAAGTTATAGAAATTAATATACCTATGTAAACTGTGCATATTGCACAAATTTAACTAGGTCAGTCGACTGACCCAGAGGTCCAGTCGACTGACACTGGAAATTTTGTGCAACATGCACAAGTACACAGAAATATGAATTTAAATTTAAAAATTATTTTGAATATTCAGTCGACTGACCCAGAGGCTCAGTTGACTGAATTTCTATAACAACCACTTATGAAGAGATACGAACCTCTATGAAAAGAATGAACGCAACACTTCAATCGAAACTCTTCATCAACAGTCGCTGCTTTCTAATCTTTATAAATACAAACTCCAATTTTATTCCAAATCACTTAATCACAATCAAATCTTCTTATCTCTCTGATCTAATTCTTTGGAATCTATTTGCTATCACACTTTCAATTATTCTGCATTAAAGCAATACTATACCTTTATATTCTTCTTATACTTTAAATATGAATATTTATACTGGAGGAGAAGATTATAGAAAGGGTGTACTACAAGTGACAAATCCGTGTTATCTGAACACACAAAAGTCAAAACTATTTTCTGTATTTGTTGAAGTCCTGTTCTGCTGCTCAGGCGAGTGAAGTCCTCTTCAGCTATTAAGGCGAAATCTCGTTCTACTGCTCAGGTCCCTGTTCTGCTGCTCAAGGGTGTATATACCTGTTCCTCCAGGTTAAACGAGGGTTGTTGCTTTAGTGAAATTCCAGAAGAAGTCTAGGACTGGACATTGGACGGTGCCCCGAACCAGTATAAAAATTTCTGGTGTCATTTTACTTTACTGCTTTTATATTCCGCATCATTTACCGCATAACTATCATCATTATACTCCATGTCATCATATATCCTCCATAACACATTTTCAATATAGAATTGAAAGAATAATGTTCTATGTGAAAGTACTCATTAGCTCGGGCCTCATCCCTCGGAAATGGCTTAAACAGGGAATGCTGTAAGGCTATATGGTTCGCACCATTTGGATATGGTCATCACCTTTTTAGGATAATCTCTATATGTCGAGTATGTTGTGTATGATATGGGATCCTGCATAGGAAAGTTATGACTGTGATGATGTCATATTCGGTTATATCTACCACCAAGATGGGTCCATGGGTAGGTCGGTCTTATCAGGTGCAAAGATTACAAAAGTTGTTGATTCTCGATACATCCCTCTAGAGATGTACTGTATAAAGGGTTATTCCTTACCTACCATTGTATTGAAATCCATTCTCCAATAAGTGCCTTCAGACTTGATTGTAGAACCTAGTATGTTAGAATTTTATAATATAACAATTTTGGCTAAGATTATGTATATTTACTTGAAAAGTGTTTTCAAAAGAATGTCATTAAAAATAATATTACCAGATTTTGCCTTGTAAAGATTTTGGTAATCATTAGGTAAAAATTCGTTTCATGTTTATGTGCGGTATGGCCTTAAGAGAAACCCTTTGTTTCACATATTCATATTTTGAGTTTCTTATAGCAGTCCCATGACTAACCCGGAGTTTATTTTCTTTTCCCTTTAAAATCTGGGCGTCCTATTTTTTTAGGTAGCCAAGTAGTTTGGTAGCATGGAGCATTTTGAGAGAAGCTCAGAGCATTTTAGATGGAGCATGAAGTTGGACGGTCCAATGTAGATATTCATATATTTCTATTAGTTTCGTTATATTTTGTATTAAGTATTTACCAGCACTTATGAGGATAGGCAGTTATAACTATCCTAGTAAGATTAGTACTTACTAGAACTCTAATGGAGCAATTTAGAGTAATTGCATGTACTAGTCATATGCATAACTAAATATCGAATGTGATGCGAGATTTTATTTTTTCTTCATCTTTATTTTCTTTTACTCCAAGATAATCTGCCACTTCGGCACTTGGATTTATGGCACGTAAATACCGAGGATGTATTAGTGTCGATTTCTAAGGGTCGAGAAAGTGGATCGTCACATTTTGTATGACTTGATAGTGTTTTATATGTTCATTTATTTATGGAAAGTATACTATACTTTGTCTCAATTTACAAACATCTATCTTGAACTAGATAGTTGATTAATGGACTATCGAATTGACCTAAGTATAAATTTGGGAATATCCAGAAGAAACATAGGAATTATATGGTATAACTATCTGTAGTGATTTTATACTACATGTATATATTCGTCATATTTTTCTTAGACAAATGATAAGGAAATCCATCCACTTAAACTATTAGGAGGTGATTTCCATTCTTATGTATTGTCTGTTTATTTCCAAGAGAATCAAAGTTGAGTTTACCAAAATTCATCAATTGGCTTTTGAGCGTTTGGTAAGTGGGAAGAGTGTACTTGTGTGAGGTGACTCGAACCCATAACCTCTTCAAAACCATATACGCGATCTATGTTCTATAGGCGGTTGTCAAATGAAATGTTATAGAGTTGAAATGTCAATTCTAAGGTTAAGTCAAAAGGAGATATCAGCATTAACATTTCACACGATGCTATCATGTGGGGCTGTTTATCTTGAGGAGTATTCCAAGAGAGATGATAGCATTAGCATTCATCAGAGGACTTTTGTAGGGAATCTGTGTGGAGTTTCGAGATCTATTCAAAATGCTTGAATCCACGAAGTGATTTGTGATCTATTTTAGATGATTAAATGCAATTGGCAATTCGTGTGTTTTCGAGTGATAAAGACTCGTGTGAAAGATACCAAACATGTAAAGACCCACCATTTTAGATGGTTTAAATCGACAATAAACCACCCATGTCTAACTCAAACCACTCAAAAGGTAGGATTGTCAATCATATTTAATAAGAAAATAAGAAAAAAGAAGGAAAAAAATACAGAATCTCGTAGTGGAATGATAAAATATAATAGCCAAATAAACAGTTTATGAAGCTGTTTTACAATATAAATTTGATTATATAATTTTTACAACATAATTAGAGTACAATTAACAACGCACCGATAATGATGCAGCGGAATAATACTGATAATATCATATACCGAACTCCGTCTTCGTCTTTCAGAAATAATGTCCTCAAACACTGCGGGCAGACCCGAGCATAATGAAAAGACAAAACACTAAAATCAGAACTAAAAGTTCTTATGTAAGTTAAATCAAAAACTAGTAAATACGAGTGTATTAGCTTCAAATATGTTTACGGGATTTTACATCTCCTATTCAGCGTATAACATGAGTGCAATAACTTAAGAGATGTTACAGGATTTTCTACCTCCCAAGGATCCGTTAAACTATCTATATGTTGTAAGATACGTTGTATATATAGTGTCTATCAGTAATGTATAGCATTAAAATACATTTTCCTTAGTAGCATCACCAGTAACATTGGTAGCCAAGGAGGCACCGTGATAAGACAACACTAAAATAAAGTCGTAGTGGTCGTGAATAAGGATAAAGAGTATGACAAGGCACGTGAGGCGATGCCCAAGGTAGGATACTACCATTTTGTGTTTCCTGACTAGTGGTAACCCCTAATAGCTCACCGCATCCAACACCTCCAAAAAATCAAATCAAGGTGCACCGATGTCACGACCCGTCCTCCTTAGCCCAGAAAGACGCATCATGAGTAAGAAAGAAAGGGATAGAGAATAGAAAAGAAAGAGAAGAAAGAAGAAAACAACATCAGAATCTCAACAGCGGAACGAATAAATCATATAAATCACATAAATATTACATAGTACCGTATACATCAGAGTTACAGAGCTTATACAACACATACTAGACAGTTATAAACACCTGTCTAGTTATTACAACTCAATATAATACAGAGAAACTACTCAGAGAAACCAACACAGCGGAATACTATACATATCTATAATGCTGAAGCCTCCTGCTCCATTGCTCCTCCACAATTCGTCAAAGCTAACCTGAATCCCTTGGCTACTCGTAAAAATTTGAGTACCCAAGAGTTTAAGAAAAACAGAAGATAAGCTCCGGGTCAGACATGGGTCTGGTATGAGTAACAGGTTAAAGTTGCTTAACTTTTGAAAACCTTTGAAAAGAAAGGTATCACGTAAGACTTCCCACACATAAACATGGAAAAGTTTTTACCTTATGCTAACCAAAACATTTGATAGGAAATCCAGTGATATTGTAATAGGTCTAGGGTTTCCAAATAAATATGAAATAGCCGAAATTGTTACATAATTAAATTCTAGCTACTAGCCACAAAAGTGGGTAATACAATAAAAACCGTTGGCACTTATTGGATTTTGGATTCCATATAATGGCAGAGCTACTGGGGTACCGCCCGTCACAGTACGTGCCCTAGATCAACGTACCGAGGATCCACCCTAAATCCCCTGCAACACACGGCCGGAACCATCCCTTACTGGACAGTCCCGAACAAGACAACCTCGGTAGTTTTCGCGAATCAACAGCCCCACTCAGCCGAATATAAAGGGACTTTTAGATAGGGGAAAATCTAATCCTACTTGGGCATGACCCACTTAGCCTTGTTGCACCTCCCCTGTTTTAGCCATTCCCGATTGATGAGGCTTGCGGCTACTATTACCTTTATAGAACACATCTATCTTAGAATACTCATCGTCCACCTGACGATGTTTTGAAAGCATTCAATCCATGCAAGTTCGTTCCGGGTTCAAATGAAACCGAAGGCATTATCTCGTTACACTCATTTTGGAATTACCCTCAGAGTTAACGATGATAACCCTTGCACTTTGAATCTTCATCTTCACTTGAGATTCACGACCTATCGTTAATTTGGATCGATGTGGTTTTCGGATATCCAAATATGGAAACCCGATCCCAGTCTCATCGAAATCCAAAATGTATCTTTTAGGTCCAAGTTGTTTAAATTTTAGAACAATTCAATTTAATTATCTATATACACACGGATAGATAATTCACATATCACAATAGACAATCAACATTATCATCATAAACATATAATCCACATTATCATCACAAACAGATAATTCATATTATCATCACAATGCAACCAAAGCATCCATATCACACTACGTTATTTATCTCATATATGAGATTCAAACCATTCAAGGAAATCTATATCATCCATATATAAACAAGGATTAATAATCACACCCTTTATAATTAATTTAAAATGAATTATTCCATCTCTAATTAATTTAAAGTAAATTAAATTAATTACTTCATTCTATAAATCCTGCTTATATAACCATTAATTAATTACAAATCAATCAATTAATTACCCTCTCATGAATCCCCTTAATTAATCACCCTTGATTAATTATCATTTAATTACATTCAAGTAATTATCCTTTAATTAATTTCACAAATCAAGTACTCTTAATCAAATGCATTAATTAACCTTTAATTACTTCATTAATTAATTAACTATAATTTATTACATTAATCCTTAATTAATTATATTAATTAATTACTCTTTTATCACGTATTATTGATTAATTAATCTTAATTAATCAATTCTTAATTATATCATTAAATATTATTAATTAATGATCCTTAATAACATTTTTAATTAACTACTTCATTTAAATTAATTACATTAAGTAATTAATCTTAATTAAACCAAAATTATTAATCACTCTTGATTAATCACATTCAGTAATTAACTACCCTTAATTACTTTATGAAATAAATTAATTACTCCTTAATTAATTTCTTAATTAATCCCTTGATTAATTCACAAAGTAATTAAACTCAAATTACTTCCATTAATACATCATCATTCAATTAATTACATCCGGTAATTATCTATTAATTACTTCCCTAAGTAATTATACTTTATTAATTATATTAAGTAATTATTTATCAAACCATCCATTGATTGTTCTAAATTAATTAAACTTGATTAATTAACTTAAACTAATCAAATTAAATTAATTAATTACAATGAGTAATTAATTCCTTAATTACTTTCATTAAGTAATTACACGTAAAAAATTCCATAAATGATTATCCTTAACTAATTAATCTAATTAATTATCAAAATTAATCATATTAATTAATTATTAAATAATCTTAAGTTAATGACCTTCATTAACTATTAACAATTCTTTAATTACTTTTCTTAAGTAATTAACTTAAATTAATCATTATTAATTACAAATTTAATTAATCTTAATTACTTAACTTAGCCTTTATTAATTTATTCAAACCCTTAATTAAATAAATAAATAAATTATCTTATTTAAATTACCTTACTAATTTAATGAATCACAATTCATTAAATCTTTGATTTACTTTAAAATAAAAATATTTCTTATTAATGATTACATTATCATTAACAAAGCAATTTTAAAACAATTTACTTTTAAATTTACTTTCAAATTTTATTTTAAATTTAAGATTTAAAATGAAATCAAACTTAACTTTAACAAAGTTTAAAAACATTTTAAAAACCTTTTAAAACTTATGCTAAAGAATTACTTATTTTATAAAAGAAGTTTGAAAGGATTTAAAACCAAATTCATTTTAAATACACTACAAGAAATTTTATTTTTTGTGGCGCTCAAAAAACGCTACAAAATCTTTTGGTGGCGTTTTGATAAACGCCGCGAGAAAACATGCGACTAAAAATCCATGATTTTTTGTTGCATTTATTTTAACGCCACTATAAATGCATTTTTGGCAGCGTTTTTCAAACGCCACCATAAATCTTTTTGTAGCGTTTAAAACACGCCACCAAAAGATTTTTTGGCGCTACTAATAGAATTTCCAACTCTACCCCTGTTTTACGGTTGCATTTACTCAACGCCACTATATATATTTCGGTAGCGTTTTTGAAACGCTACTAAAAGTTGTTTATTATTTTACACCATTTTTTCATGCTATAATTCCCTGTTAATGGTCTATTTTGATTCTATTATATCAACCAACAATCACTCACATAATCATCATATTCAAATAAGTTAAAAAACACATTAACCATATAATCAAATAAAATATCCATAACCATTCCAATACAATAGTTTTTCGACAAAATGACATAACTCACATACAATAACCATTTGTATACAAATTTACACATCGGGTATTAATAAATGTTATATCTAACTAGTGCTAACAAAACGTTTGATTACCCATAATTCTTTATTGCATACACAAGTGAAAGCTAGCATCATCAAGTCCAAATTTGCTCTCTTCAAAAGTATGATGCCTACACAAGTGAAAGCACAACAGATAGTCAAACAATTACGTTAACTCGTAGGACTTCAAATATGAGATCAAACATCTACAACATTATACAAGTATATCCTACTATAAATGATGTCATATAAATTATCAAAGTTATAAAACAAATGAAATAAAGTCCTTTCTTGAGCTTAAATAGTAGGAATCAATTTTGCACACTTACGAACCCTCTTTTGATAGAATGGTGAATCCAACAACCTGAGCAAGAAAAAAATGACAATGTAAGCACATAAATTCATAATACTTTTGTAAATTGTAATTTAATGCATAATATGTAAAGAAATTAGTTAACAGTAAAACAATTAGTTAACAGTTTAGTTGAAGGTACTAAAATTTTAAGTTTTAAATTTAATTTAATTTAAAGTTCTAAGTTAATTTAAAATTAAAGTTAATTTAAAGTTTAAAATTAAAGTTAAGTTCAAATTAGAGTTAATTTAAAGTTAATTTAAAGTAAAATTAAAGTTAATTTAAAGTAAAATTAAAGTTAATTTAAAGTTTTAAGTTTAAACTTTTAAAAGTTAATTTAATTTTGAATTTAATTTTTAAAAGCTAATTTATTTTATATGTTTTAAGTTTTAAATAAATTAAATTATAAGCTTTGATTTTTAAGTTTTAAAAGTTAATTTAAAAGTTTTAAAAGTTTTAAAAATTCTTTTCATTTCAAATTGCATTTACAGTTTTACAGTTGCATTTACATTATCATTTTTTGTTTACAAATTACAAAAAAAAATCTACAATTGTTTGTTCTGCCTCCCTCACCATTGTTCCCACGGTTCTGATATCCCCTTGATCACATATCATCACCTTGCTCAACCAACATCTTCCACTACCACCATACATACATCTTCCCTGCTTCATCAACTACCACAGAAACTAGCACTGCTCAACTATATTGCACAGACAAACACCTTCCACCGGCTATTGTTCCCTGCATGTTCAGCAACATTGCCACAGTTTTCACTCTACAACAACTACTTCCCTCTCATTCAAATCACCTCCATAACCAACCACATTGACCATCAGACATATACAACCTCTCCATTCATGAACTCTGCCATTTTCAACATAAATTACAGCCATCATATACATAGTCGCCTTCTCACAAATAACATCCTTCACCACTCAAGCATCACTGCAGGAATCAAACTGCAGCACGCTGTTCTTGCCTCATACCTGAACAATATTGCTTCACTCCTACAAATCCCCCGCCGCCTTAGTTACTCGCTTCAACATTGCATCCCTCTGACAACAATACCCACATACGCCTGAGTGTGCGCCACAACTTCTATGTTCACACCCACATCACATCACTACACTACAACCCGTAACCACAAACTTCATAACAGTCCCTAAACACTTCCATTGCTTCTTCCACTTCATTCCCCTCTAACAAACAGTTGCAACCTCCACAATTGTTCACCACTGCTCTACTACAGCCAGCCCATTCCAAACCACAGCATAAAACAGTTGCTCGCTGACCTCCTCCACCAGAAACTGTTCCATATTCATTACAACTACATTCACCACCGCTTTACAAAACTGCAATCAAACAACTCTTCAACTATATGCTGTCTCAAATTCCAGACAATCAGGCATCCCCCTACAACAACTGATCAACTTTCCTCAAAACAAGACTGTCGTACCCAAAACTACACCATATCACTGCAGCTTCATTCACTCCACAACCCCAACACTCCTCCTTCAAACTGACTAACTACCACTGCTCCTTCCAACTACGACCGCGACCACACAAAATCCATAAGTCTCCCATCAAACCCCAAAATCGACCTCACAGAACAACTGTGCATATTCCTCCATCCTCCACCATGAACATGAGACAAAGATACCTTTTCCAAAATTAAGTTCACACACACATGAACATATATATACATATACATACTTACATACAGACATGTGTACACACACACAACACACATACACAACTGTGAATTTGATTTATAGGGTTACCTCTGTTTTATTCAATAGACATGAAGGGAAACAATTGTAGACATGAACACCACAAAAGTGACAGCAATTATTCAATAGAAGCAAGTGTATACACACCAGAGCAATAGGAGCACACTCTTAAATACATATAAATGGATGTATGCATATGTTACCTACATACAAGTCCCAGTAAGACAATGGATTAACAGAGTATGTTATAACAAACTAGCTGAACTATGATATCCAAAATCAAAACAGTGCATTAAAATGAAAACAAGGGAGGAGTACTTGAATGCAACTCTCTCCACTATATATACCTAAAAAAAATATAAACTCTCATGTGTTTGGGACTGTGTGTGTAAGGGTGTAGATTTAGATATAGGCTGTATTAGTGAGTGCATTGAAGCGTGGGTGTGCATATGTCTAGTCTGCACAGATATTTTCCAAATATTACCTTGCAATTAGGGTGTAGATTTGGATATATGCGCTATGTTGTCCTCTTAATAAACATGTTATAAACAAGCTATGTGCAAATATTATCCAAATATTACCTTGCCAGTGTCGCCAACTACACAAATTTCTTGTTCATTTTTACTGCCTTCCGCAAACATGCACAGATCAAGCATTCCTCGTGAACCATTATCAAACTCAACAATCACGTATGCGTTGTCGGTTATGTCAGGCACCTGATTCATACTTTCCATCAGTGAGAATCAAGTACTGCAAATTTCTTGAATGCAAGAGTAATGAATTTTAGCTTTCATATCATTAAATCTTTTAATTTTGCACAATGTTTCCACCAGAAGAGATGTTGCAAAATGTTTGATTTCAATAATCTATTTGACAAGTCGAAAAATGTAATTTTAACCTTTCCGTTGTAAATTTCATCCTTGTGATTAACGTCAATTGCTCCAGAAGCCATCATGCGTACAGGATTTGCTGATAAAATTTTAACAGCATTAAAAATTGTTTACACCATCACCTAAGTCAATTTTGTATTAATGTTGGAGATGTGACAAAAAATATTTGATAAAAATCCTTATAGTTCTAGCAGAGTATAAGCGACAACAAGGGGAGGAGATGTAAGATAAGATACTCGTCAAAGAATGCACACGATCTACTATAAGAGAATAAAGAACATCGGTATATGTAAGACAAATCAAGTAGCAAACTGGTCTACAACTTACTCCGTGTTACAGCGTTATGGACATAGTGAAACATTGAGCATCAAATTATTAGTTCGTGCACTGTATTAATAAAAACACTATCAAAATTAGGTGATTAATAAAATCACTAGGCTTTTGTTATGCTAAGATTAAAGCTTACAATTAGCCAGCAATAATATGATAAAATATTTTATGTAAGGAGTGTGGCATTTTATTTTATTTTTTGAATATTTGAATTGATAAGTAACTGAATGCGTTCTTGAAAAATCATATACAGAAAACAAAGAAGATCTCTCTTAGTAAATTATTGAGTATTCGAAAAATCAAGCTGAAAAACTTGCATTTGATACAATGACAAATCCTTAATGAATTATTTGTGTGTTATGATTAAAAGAAGAGTATGCTTCTCATCAATGAAATGTATACCGCAACTTGTAATTGTTTCCTGGAGTTAGACAATAACAACATACCCATCCGTGTTTGGTAAATCCTTCAATAGGACAATCAAATTGAAGTATGCCAATAAAAGTTATAATTAATTCCAAACGTGTTTTTACAGACTAAAATCTAAAATCAAACATAAAACTTTATCAAACTGCAATCAGCCAGGTTGCAACAAATTAAGATTTCGTCAAACCCAAACAACAAACCAGTTTCATTAACTGATAAACTAAATCAAAATGAAAATACAAAAAAAGTTCATCAATAAAAGTACTAATTTTTTCAAAATTCGAATTACCTGCTGTGTAGCACGGAGAGATGGAGATTATGAGAGAGATGTAGATGTCGGACTAATCCACATAAGCAATTTTTCTTCGATGAAATTTTGAATCCACCTAATTTGCAATGTACTGATAAAAAATATTTGACACAATAAATTAAAAGCAAGAAAAAGGCAGACACACACCTGAAATTCGCAACTTCAGCTGTTCGAAATCTCAAACTCAAACTCGCCTTCGTCTCTTAAAGCAGCGCCTCCTCGAATTGATTCACCACCGCTCTACTTGAAATCACCTTCACCACCTCCGCATTCATTCCACAATCACCTAAATCCAATTCGAAGTCTGGGTTGGGGGTTTTGATTTTGGTAATTGGGATTTTGATTCGGGAAACTTGGAATTCTGCTTTTAAAATCGCGTTTGCTTTATTTTAGTTCTGTTGCAGTTTTTGAATTAGGAAAATTAGGGCTTGGGGAGTAAATTGGAAGAGACGGATAATTTTTTTTAAGTGGAGTAGTTTGAGAAGAAGAAAAAGTGGTAAAGGAAATTTGAGCGGCCAAAAAAAACTTTAGCAAAAAATTCCACGAATTACTGGTGGGAGAATTAGCCGCGTTTCTTTGTTTATTTTTATATTGTAAAATTACCAGCAGTTGCACAAAATTTAAAATGCCACCAATTAATGCAACTAAAAATAGTTTTTCTTGTAGTGATACAAACCATATTTAAAATATATTTCAACATCCAAATTTGTTTAAAACATTTTAAATTTTAAAACTTCCTTTATTTCAAAACTATGATTCAAATTTACATTTTGAATCAGATTTAAACTTAGATTTAAAACCTATTTACATTTTAAACTTCATTTTTAAAACCAAACTATTTAAAAAATTTAAGGTTGTTAAAAAAATTCAAACTTTAAAACCCTTATTTTATTTTTAAACTAGATTCAACTAACTTGAATCCACACATAAGCTTTGATTTAAACTTAGTTTAAATCTCTACTTACATTTTAAATTTCAGTTTAAAATTTTAAAACACTTAAAGGTTAAAACCTGTAATAAAAATACTAACCCGAGCCATCATTAATTAATTTCGAGCCCAAAACCAAACTACTTCGAGTCAAATACTCAAATCACCCGAGAGTTACTCGAGACCAAACATCATCAGACCCAAACCAACCTTCGCCAGAAAACAATCACACCGTGCACATGCACGGTGGTTCTGACCACCTCCGGTCACCACCAAGACCTCGAGCACGTCGACGATCAACCTTGAAACCCATCACGATCATCATAATCTCACCATCCACTCGAAATCAAATTCGAGTGTGCCAAATCCAAAACCTGGAAACACACTGGAACACCACCACTAAACCCGAAAACTGCTCATTTGCTTAACTCCGACCACCATGTCGACTGCAACTCCGGCCACGACTGCCTCAATGCTCCAGCTAACAGTCCCTTGAATCCCGATGCACTCAATCCACTGGGAAGAACGAGATGATCAAAAACTCAAACCATGCCAAACTAGGTTTATAGAAAAAACCCAGCACCACAGCCTCCACAATGATTTGCCACCACTTCCACCATTTTTCCTATCATCACTGATCACTCTACCATCACCAGAAGAAATCCCGACCTTCCAGACAATCGAGATCAACAGAGACACTCAAATTTCCATTTTCTGGTTAAACCAGAAATGCTATCAAATCTCTTTACTAAAAATAGTGATTTTAGTTTAAAAACTAAATTTTAGTTTAAGTATTTGATTCATATACCTGAATCAATGAATCTTGACAATTTATTTTGACTTATTTTAAGTTTGCTGATGTTTATTTATTTCCATAGGAAATACAAATTAGATTAACTTAACCATATTTTTAAACTTAAAACTATGATACAACAAATATAATTTGTCCAATACTTAAGTCTTAACAAAGGTTGAATTAATAGCAAGTGAATTTTGATTTGATCTTGAGCTTGGAACAAAGTACAACAGCATACACATACCACTATACATTCATACAGAAACATGCACTTGTATATGTTCACATAAAAGACTTATTTCAGATAAAATCAAGCAACCAGATTCAACTCATAATTTTTAAAGATATTGTTACTCACAGGTTTGAAGAATGCAGACAGAGCACCAATTTTTTTGAAAAGCTTTTAAAACCGAGAAAACTTGAGTCCCTTATCCTCTTTGATTTTGATTTAAAACTTGAGTTACAGATGGCTTTTATTTGCATGCAGGCTTGAATAGATTGAAGAAGAACGAAATGCAGGCTGGTTTTGATTCTAGAAAATGCTGACAGGCTTTGCATGCTTTTGAAAATGGATTTTACAAGTTTGCATGTTAGAAATAGTTACAGGGTTTTAGATTTATAATTGAGGATGATGTTGAAAATGAATTGCAGGCAATGGTTTCTTGTTTGAGGAGTTTGATATTGGAAATGAAATTACAGGCTTCAGATTTTTGGTTTGAGGAGGCATTTCAGATTTTGATCTGAATTTAGTTTTGGTTTTTTTTGGAGAGTTTAGAAAATGATTTGTTTTCAGCTGAAATTTTATCTTAACTTTGAAAAATGAAGATTAGAAAAGAATGAGGATGAAGAAAACATATTTATATAAGTTAAAATGATATATTTAAAAATAAAAGAAAAATATAAAAACAATATGACACTTGTCATTAAAATAGTTTATTATTTAACACTTGTCTCTTATACCACTTAATATGTTAACATATGTCTTATAAGTATTTTTTTTAATTTAAAAGTAAATAAAAGCCCTTTTCTTCATTTGTTAAGTACTTATTTATGTATAATTATTTTCGTACGTAAATGCATATGTGCATTTCTTTTTAAAGAAAATGAAATAAAACAAATTATATAAAAATGAAAGCTTATCCAAATAATTTAAAAATGTTTATTCTTTTGAATTCAAAATTAATTCAAATTCAAATCCAATCACAAATTTAAAAATCCAATTTAAAACTAATTTATAGCATATACAATTTAAAATAGAATTTCTATTAACCTATCTATTTTTATACATTTATTAATATTATTTGAAAATAACACATTAATCATATTTAAATAATTTATAAAAGATATATAAATTACTTATCACTTTTCTTACTTAAGTGAATTAATGTTTCATTTGAAAAATTGTATTTTAAACTTATATATACTTCAAATCATATTTATCAAGCTATATTTAAAAATAAGATAAAATAAACCTTTTATTAATTTATACTTATACTAAGATATAACTTAAACAAATTAATATTTACCTTAAGTATTTACAAACCATATAGTTATTTATTAACTAGCTTTGTAAAGTTATATTAAATTAAATCATAATTTTCCAAATTATCAAAATGTATATTAGAAATTTAAAACAAGATTTTATTTGTTAAATTTAAAACTAAGCTTACCTATTTACAATATATACAAATGTATATACATTATAGATAGAAAATGTTTTATTAGTTTTTAAAAAATAAAATTCACCAATTAAATATCTTTTTAATTGGATTGTTAAATCAAGTCAAATTTTATTAACAAATTTTATCAAATCAATTTAATTTAAATACAGATTATTAAATTGATATTGCCAAAATTTCCGGGATATCACATTCCTCTCCCCTTAAAAGAATTTAGTCTCCAAAATTTAAAAGCAAAGGTAATTTAATAATCTCATTAAAGATTTAATTTTAAAACACAAGCATATATTAATAACCATATTCTAACAACCATAGCAACCAATTTATCCAATCAAACAAATTTAACTATCCAGACAAAATTCTGAATAGAATTTCCTCGAGTTTCCCAAGTATATATATATGTACCGGGATACTTGCTCTACATAATCCAAACAATCAAAACTACGAAGCTACGGAGCTCCTACTCATCTTGATCTACAAAACTAAATAGAATATAAAACTACAGACGAGTCTGACTCAACAACCAAACCTTCCTGAATAGCTGGTTCCACAACCAGAGATACACGTACTCCCTCAGAGATACGTGAAACACATCGAATCTCGATTATCCAAACTGGCAATTCAACCTTGCTGACCAAAACACTTATCCTACCAAAACACAAAAGAGATCCGAAACACCTCGGAGCTAGCTTCCCAGACTTACCAAAACTTATAGCTCCTTGGATCAGAGAAAACTTATCCAAAATCAAATCTCCGACTCCCGAATCCAAATTCCTTCGTCTCTTATCCACAAAACTCTTCGGATGATCCTGGGCTGACAACATACTCCCTGATCATCTTGACCCTTACTGATGCCTCTAGGAACAATCTGGATCAAGAAAACTCAACAAAATGATCCTTTCAAGATTAACCATCAACCAAGAACACAACTCTACTCCACAAACAACAGAAGACTGATCTTACTTCTTCTATCCGAAAAAGACAAAACAGATGCACTCCCAAACTGTTTCTGCTGCACAACTCTGATCTGGAGTAGAAGAGAAATGATGATGATGAACACGAGCACAATCTAGACAACACATCCCAGAATATTGTTCAACAGATTCATAAATAAAAATCAGAAGTTTCACCGAAACCCAAGCTGCTTCACCAAACTCTACCTCAAGGAACCATTCTTCTACTAAGCTGAACTACCGACATTACTCCTGGAATCCAAGTTGATAAGAAAACTCAATCTCCAGATACAGACAAACCTTTGTCTTCACAGAAGACATCCAAAAAAATCTTCAATAACTCAAAAGAACACTCAAACTATGGCAAGTCTCTTTTGCGATCAACCAAGCCTAATATCCAAAGAAAAACTGTTCTCTCTTTACCAATCAGAATAGCTTACGCTTATCTAGCCAATCCATCGAAGAAATGGATCCACTCTGCTGCTTCTGAACTCCACCTCCAGGAAAACTACTCAGCTTAAGACCTTCCTGCCGGCACACAGAACACTCCGAGCTGCATCGCTGACACCAAAGCCAAAGACTTCCTAATCCAAAGCTCTTCGAGAAACTCGGATCTCAAACCAAACAGAGACACCCTGCTGAACTCAGCCACAACACCGAAGCAGACACACTTCCTAAAATTTGTTCTAAAGAAACATCTGCGGATACATCCATAATCACTACATCTCATCACACAGCTACTACTTCCTTAGGTATCGAGATACCATCACTCACTTCTGCTCAACCGACATATCCAAACTTTCACTTATCCAAACTGCACTTCAAAGATAGACTCCGAACCTTAACAGGTTTCGTTCAGAGATTGATGAAATCCTTTCACCACAGCAAAGCTCATCCGAGACGGTATTAGGTCTATAGTCTCGACAGGTACACTTCCAATCTCAAACATTCAAACTCCAACCAATGGTAGTAGTCGTGTTACACACACCACTATCTTATCTACCTTTATAACCTATATTGGAAAGCCCGAACAGGTAACCCAACAAATAGGTAGAAATATATATATATATATATATATATATATATCAAAATTACGAATACGCTCTCTCAAGAAAGAAAAACACTCCAAAGCCTAGGTATTCACTCAACCTAGCGCTCTGATACCAACTGTCATAGTCTAGGCTTTTCAACCATCGACAGCGGCTCACTCGACTGGTAGGCTTTTCAACCATCCCAGCCCCGCCGTGGCTCACATTGATACCACGGGTTTGCTTTTACGGCCAGCCTCTCGACTCACAACCAACCCCAAAAGGCCTTATACTAACCCCGGGGACACGTAGGGGTAAGAGTCTCCCGTTCGCCACCTAACGCAAAGCGAGAACCCCCTATCATGCTGTAATGTAGCAAACCCGATCTCGGTCTCATCGAAATCCAAAACGTATCTTTTAGGTCCAAGTTGTTTAAAATTTTAAAACAATTCAATTTAATTACCTATATACACACAGATAGATAATTCACATATCACAATAGATAATAAACATTATCATCATAAACAGATAATCCACATTATCATCACAAATAGATAATTCATATCATCATCACAATGCAACCAAAGCATCCATATCACACAACATTATTTATCTCATATCTGAGATTCAAATCATTCAAGGAAATCTATATCATCCGTATATAAACAAGGATTAATAATCACACCCTTTATAATTAATTTAAAATGAATTAAATTAATTATTCCATCTCTAATTAATTTAAAGTAAATTAAATTAATTACTTCATTCCATAAATCCTGCTTATATAACCATTAATTAATTACAAATCAATCAACTAATTATCCTCTAATTAATCACCCTTGATTAATTTTCATTTAATTACATTCAAGTAATTATCCTTTAATTAATTTCACAAATTAATTACTCTAAATCAAATACAGTAATTAACCTTTAATTACTTCATTAATTAACTAACTATAATTTATTACATTAATCCTTAATTAATTACACATTTATCACTTATTATTGATTAATTAATCTTAATTAATCAATTCTTAATTACATCATTAATTATACTAATTAATGATCCTTAATTACATTTTTAATTAATTACTTCATTTAAATTAATTACATCAAGTAATTAATCTTAATTAAACCAAAATTATCAATCACTCTTGATTTATCACATTCAGTAAATAACTACCCTTAATTACTTTATTAAATAAATTAATTACTCCTTAATTAATTTCTTAATTAATCCCTTGATTAATTCGCAAAGTAGTTAAACTCAAATTACTTCCATCAATACATCGTCATTCAATTAATTACATCCAGTAATTATCTATTAATTACTTCCCTAAGTAATTATACTTTATTAATTATAGTAAGACATTATTTATCAAACCATCCATTATTATTCAAAATTAATTAAACTTAATTAATTAACTTAAACTAATCAAATTAATTTAATTAATAACAATGATTAATTAATTCCTTAATTACCTTCATTAAGTAGTTACACTTAAACAATTCCATAAATAATTATCCTTAATTAATTAACCTAATTAATTATCAAAATTAATCACATTAATTATTATTAAATAATCTTAAGTTAATGACCTTCATTAACTATTAACAATTCTTTAAATACTTTTCTTAAGTAATTAACGTAAATTAATCATTATTAATTGCAAATTTAATTAATCTTAATTACTTAACTTCACCTTAATTAATTTATTCAAACCCTTAATTAAATAAATAAATAAATTATCTTATTTAAATTACCTTACTAATTTAATGAATCACAATTCATTAAATCTTTGATTTACTTTAAAATAAAAACATTTCTTATTAATGATTACATTATCATTAACAAAGCAATTTTAAAATAATTTACTTTTAAATTTACTTTCAAATTTTATTTTAAATTTAAGCTTTAAAATGAAATCAAACTTAACTCTAACAAAGTTTAAAAACATTTTAAAAAACTTTCAAAACTTATGTTAAAGAATTACTTATTTTATAAAAGAAGTTTAAAAGGATTTAAAACCAAATTCATTTTAAATACAAACCATATTTAAAATATATTTCAACATCCAAAGTTGTTTAAAACATTTTAAATTTTAAAACTTCCTTTATTTCAAAACTATGATTCAAATTTAGATTTTGAATCAGATTTAAACTTAGATTTAAAACCTATTTACATTTTAAACTTCATTTTTAAAACCAAACTATTTAAACATTTTAAGGTTGTTAAAATAATTCAAATTTTAAAACCCTTATTTTATTTTTAAACTAGATTCAACTAAACTTGAATCCACACATAAGCTTTGATTTAAACTTAGTTTAAATCTCTACTTACATTTTAAATTTCAGTTTAAAATTTAAAAAACACTAACAGGTTAAAACCTGTAACAAAAATACTAACCCGAGCCATCATTAATTAACTTCGAGCCCAAAACCAAACTACTTCGAGTCAAATACTCGAATCACCCGAGAGTTACTCAAGACCAAACATCATCAGACCCAAACCAACCTTCGCCAGAAAACAATCACACCGTGCACATGCACGGTGGTTCTGACCACCTCCGGTCACTACCAAGACCTCGAGCACGTCGACGAACAACCCTGAAACCCATCGCGATCATCATAATCTCACCATCCACTCGAAATCAAATTCGAGTGTGCCAAATCCAAAACTTGAAAACACACTAGAACACCGCCACCAAACTTGGAAACTACTCGTTTTCTTAACTCTGATCACCGTGTCGACTGCAACTTCTGCCACGACTACGGCAATGCTCCAGCTAACAATCCCTTGAATCCCGATGCACTCGATCCCCTGGGAAGAACGAGATGATCAAAAACTCAAACCATGCCAAAACTAGGTTTATAGAACAAAACCCAACACCACAGCCTCCACAATGATTTGCCACCACTTCCACCATTTTTTCCATCATCACTGATCACTCTACCATCACCAAAAGACATCCCGACCTTTCAGACAATCGAGATCAACAGAGACACTCAAATTTCCATTTTCTGGTTAAACTAGAAATGCTT
Source organism: Allium cepa (assembly GCA_030765085.1). Lineage (NCBI taxonomy): Eukaryota > Viridiplantae > Streptophyta > Magnoliopsida > Asparagales > Amaryllidaceae > Allium > Allium cepa. The sequence goes on along the minus strand of CM060934.1, from coordinate 946,074,250 downwards.
CCAAATCTCTTTACTAAAAATAGTGATTTTAATTTTAAAAATCAAATTTTAGTTTAAGTATTTGATTCATATACCTGAATCAAAGAATCTTGACAATTTATTTTGACTTATTTTAAGTTTGTTGATGTTTATCTATTTCCAAAGGAAATACAAATTATTTTAACATAACCAGATTATTAAACTTAAAACTACGATACAACAAACATAATTTGTCCAATACTTAAGTCTTAACAAAGGTTGAATTAATAGCAAGTGAATTTTGATTTGATCTTGAGCCTGGAACAAAGTACAACAGCATACACATGCCACTATACATTCATACAGAAACATGCACTTGTATATATTCACATAACAGATTTATTTCAGATAAAATCAAGCAACCAGATTCAACTTATAATTTTTAAAGATGTTGTTACTCACAGGTTTGAAGAATGCAGACATAGTACCATTTTTTTTTAAAAGCTTTTGAAACTGAGAAAACTTGAGTGCCTTATCCTCTTTGATTTTGATTAAAAACTTGAGTTACGGATGGCTTTGATTTGCATGCAGGCTTGAACAGATTGAAGAGGAAAGAAATGCAGGCTGGTTTTGATTCTAGAAAATGCTGATGGGCTTTGCATGCTTTTGAAAATGGATTTTACAGGTTTGCTTGTTTGAAATAGTTACAGGGTTTTAGATTTATAATTGAGGAGGATGTTGAAAATGAATTGCAGGTAATGGTTTCTTGATTGAGGAGTTTGATATTCGTAATGAAATTACAGGCTTCAGATTTTTGGTTTGAGGAGGCATTTCAGATTTTGATCTGAATTTAATTTTGGTTTTGTTGGAGAGTTTAGAAATTGAATTGTTTTCAGCTGAAATTTTATCTTAACTTTGAAAAATGAAGATTAGAAAAGAATGAGGATGAAGAAAACATATTTATATAAGTTAAAATGATATATTTAAAAATAAAAGAAAAATATAAAAATAATATGACACTTGTCATTAAAATAGTTTATTATTTAACACTTGTCTCTTATACCACTTAATATGTTAACATATGTCTTATAAGTAATTTCATTTGTTTCTTAATTTAAAAGTAAATAAAAGCCCTTTTCTTTATTTGTTAAGTACTTATTTATATATAAATTATTTTCATATGTAAATGTATATGTGCATTTCTTTTTAAAGAAAATGAAATAAAACAAATTATATAAAAATGAAAGCTTATCCAAATAATTTAAAAGTGTTTATTCTTTTGAATTCAAAATTAATTCAAATTCAAATCCAATCATAAATTTAAAAATCCAATTTAGAACTAATTTATAACATATACAATTTAAAATAGAATTTCTATTAACCTATCTATTTTTATACATTTATTAATATTGTTTGAGAATAACACATTAATCATATTTAAATAATTTGTAAAAGAGATTATAAATACTTATCACTTATCTTTCTTAAGTGAATTAATGTTTCATTTGAAAAATTGTATTTTAAACTTATATATACTTCAAATCATATTTATCAAGTTATATTTAAAATGAAGATAAAATAAACCTTGTATTAATTTATACTTAAACTAAGATATAATTTAAACAAATTAATATTTACCTTAACTATTTACAAACCATATAGTTTTTTATTAACTAGCTTTGAAAAGTTATATTAAATTAAATCATAATTTTCCAAATTATCAAAATGTATATTAGAAATTTAAAACAAGATTTTATTTGTTAAATTTAAAACAAAGCTTATCTATTTACAATATATACAAATGTATATACATTATAGATAGAAAATATTTCATTAGTTTTAAAAAGAATAAAATTCACCAATTAAATATCTATTTAATTGGATTATTAAATCAAGTCAAATTTTATTAACAAAATTTATCAAATCAATTTAATTTTAAATACAGATTATTAAATTGATATTGCCAAAATTTCCGGCATATCACAACCGATCAAACCAACAACAATATAGTAATACGAAGAGGTGTGTCCGCTAGAGGTAGCTAGCCTCAATGGTTAGGTACGACTCATGTTTTAGTCATTTGAAATTGACACAAGTGTCAGGGTCATCCATTATCGTTCTCTTTTTTCAAATCCAGCAAACACCTCCAATTCATCCTCTACATTCTAGATATCATCACCTGCGTACAGTTGTTAAAGTTATTCTAATATTGACAGAGAGTATACTAATAAGAGGTCTCGGTCCCTTTAACAACCAAACGTCATTTTTCACATCGATTGGTTCTTTTACATTACAAAGCCGATTCATATTTGATATCAGAATATCATATTCACTTCAAAAATATCACATCATTTCAAAATACCACATTTTCTCAAAATATGTCATTTTCACTTGAAAACATTATTTAAAATTCCAACTTAGGTTATAACCTCATTTAACCACATTCGCATTTAAATCAATGATTTAAATATAAACCTTCCAACTTTGCACAGTTTGAAATTTTAGAAAATAGTTTGAATAGTATAAATAATTTAAAATAGTTTAGAGCTTTAAAACATTTTAATATAAAATGGTTTGAGTATTGAAATGGTTTATACAGTAAAATAGTTTGAAAAATCAAAATAATTTGAGTATTAAATACAATAAATTTTTAAACAGTTTATATTAAAATAATTTACTTTGAGAATAATAGCAAATCAAACTATTTCTTTCCATTTCAACAAATCTGGCCCATACTCATATTTCAAATCAACAAAACTCAATTTCCAATCTTTCAGTTCAATTGACTCAATTTCAATTTAGTTTCAAATCAACTTGATTTCAATTTCAATTCAAAATAACTTCAATTTTTGAAAACATTCATTTTTAGCTTAAAATTCGATTCAACAATTCAATTTAATGGTTTAAAATTCTAATTCAATTCTTATTTTAAACCATTTCAATTCATATCGATTTCAAGTCCAATTTCAATTTACTGATTTAAAACATTTAAATCAAAATAAACCGCATTGTTTAATTTTAAGATCCAAATCTTAAAATAATTCAATTTCCAAATTAAAGTCATGGATCAATTACAACTTCACATTTCTAATTTAATTCTTTAAAACAGTTTCCTTTTAACTAATTTCAGTTTCACCATTTCAACGCTTGTATTAGGAAATAATTTAATTCAAAATTCATAATATATTTCCTTTAAAGCAATATCATTTAATCAAAATCCAAATTTATGATTTTAAAATCATTTAATTTAACCAATCTGGTGTCCGTATATAATTTCCTACCCTATGGCCATGTGATCTGTTATTTCAATTTTAATTTCATGTATGGACGTATTTCATTTCGATCCAAATCAAAGTGTCATAGGTATATATCATTTCAACCTATTTCTTAGTTTATTCAGAATAATTCAGATAACAGTTTATATGTTGTCACTTAATATACAGAGTGATAACAGAGATATATAAAAATAAATAAACATCCAATCATCCAAAATGTCAATAAATAGACATCCATCACAATCCACATCCAAATCAGCCAATAAATCATAACAATTAACTAGTTATCAATATCAGGTACTTAATTAGCAATTCAATTCAATATTAATTTAAATGCCAATTTAATTCAATATACATTCAAATTGAATTTAAACGAAAATTTAAATTACCAAATAATAATTAATAACATTCTTATCACTTTATTAATTTAATTCAAATAACATAAGAAAATTCAGTGTTGCGTGAGTGGGTTAAATCACTCACCTATGATTAATAGTCGATGAAAAATCCATTAAAACCCAAAATTTGAAATGTCTCCATATTCAACTAAACCCATTTCATGTTGTCCAAAATTTTGATACGATCCCAATGGAAGAAACCGCGTGCGAATCCGAGTTCGTATGCAAAAGTTATTGGAGTTAGAAATTTGAAATTTGAATTAAAGTAAAATATAGGGGCATTTTAGTAAATAGAAATACCATCACAAAACCTATCGTACGCAGCCTGGAACACCCATAGCCGCTACCTTTCACGATGATAATGCCGCTGCGTCCATTGCTTTCGACTTGATCAAACTTCGACGCTATCAAGGCCACCTCCGACCGTGCCTCGCAATGGTCGTGCGAGCATCCTGAAACCGCCAAAGGCGGTGTGCCGTTGCCACCATTTTTGCCATTTGCTGGCAAAATATGACACCTTCAACACAAACAAACCCTATAGATCCACCCCGCTAGTCATCTACTACTTCGCATCAACCTTCAATCGTCAATTGGTCGATGATCCACTATTGATTGCGATACCCTAGAAATGGACAGCCGAGAAAGATCGCCAATTTCTGGACAAATAAAGCCTTCAATCAAAAAATGAATTACAAATGCAGATTACATTCATCGAGAGCTTCGATGATAGGGTTTGAGGAGTTTGAATTTTGGAGTTTGATTTGAAATTATAGTTAGGGTTTTGAGATGTCTGCCATTAAGAAGGAATAGATGAGATGGAAATTGTGCGTACTGAGAATGAAATAAAAGGCTGCTAGGTTTATAACAGCCTATATATAGACAGAGGTTGAATAGAAATGTTGAATAGAAATGGATAGAACAGGTTGAATGGGTCGAAGCGGTAACAAAGACCCGAAAAGTCCGTTTCATTCCCGAAACAAAAATATGTCATCCAAAATATCAAAATATAGGTTTTCAATATTTTTAAACTCAATAGGACTAATTTCAAACCCTATTTCTGTCGTATATAGAAGTTAGATTTTCAAATCACATTATACTAATTTAAATTCCCGTTAGCACCAGAATTTGTCACTAACACCATTGAGTAGAGTTATGTAGAGAGATTAATGAAGAGAGTAAATTAGAAAAGAAGAATAGTGTAATTTAATGCAAAAAGAACAACAAAAACGAGAACACCAGATTTATAGTGGTTCAGCGTAATTGCCAACGTCCACTTTGAGTTTAATCTTTATTGCTTTCTCAATCACTTGAATGCAGATATAATCCGTAAACCAATCACTTGTATACAAGTTTGAATTAAAGAGATGAGAGTATCAAAAATGGCAGGGTCTCGCCTGTGTTCTCGAGAAAAGTCCCTTTCATTGTGCACCTGCCCTTCTATTTATAGATGAAGATGGGTTAGACTTCCCTCTTGGGCTTTGGATAAAGGACCTCAGCCCACAGTAGGTGACTTCTGCGCACCAGGCTAGGCATGCCGAACAAGGAATGCCGGTGGAGAATTGTCCATTCGATCGTTGAATGACTCGAAGCAGAATCATGTTGAACGCTCCTGCTTTGTTGTGGGCTTGACAACTTGCTAACACCACAGTCAGCACTGAGCCAGGGATGCAGAAACATGCCGATATCATCAAACCCTTATACCTTCAGGCTCTTCTTGGTCAGAATCTTGTTTAGTGCTAATAATAATATCTTCAACTATCATTCTATAGCCGGGCCAAGGTGTCGGGTAACACTTGCCCCCAAAGTGTGTCGTGTGAAGCAACACGACACGTTTTGAATCAGCGAGTACCCCTTGTTTCCAGAAAGAAATCCATCACGTATTTTGAATAGTCGTCATCCTTCGATTTTATCCTCCCAAGCTGTCAATCCTTCTTTGGTCGTCTTGACACTTGGTTGATTCCCAGTATTATAAATCCAAGGTTGTAGTTCATCAGTGGCCATCCGTGTCTGGTTCTACAGGGCTAGTAAGCTTCGGCTAACTGATCCAATCTTTTCATAATGACCTTAACTGAGAATTCAACTTTTGTCCGTTTCAAGAAGTCGAACTTTACTGGATGTACACATGCATGTTTGGGTACATGTTCTTGCCATTAGCTCTCGGATGCGTTTTATATGCTCATAAGTCGTCACCAATTCCATATAGTTTAATTGAAATTCAATTGTGATTCCTTATTTGTATTTTTTTGTGAAATAAGGGTTGTAATCAGCCACTTGATGAGAGGGGACTTCAAGTTTTACATGGATGACGACCTCAGAGCAGTAAGCAAGGGCGAATGGAGTACGACCAGTTACGGATCCATGGGTAGTTCTATAAGCTCATAATGCTATTGGGAGTTCATCCGCCCATTTATCTCTAGCCATTTCCAAACCTCTCTTCAGTACAGGCTTTATGATTTTGTTAATAGCTTCAACCTGTCAATTTGTAGTTATAATAGATCATGGAAGGTTATAAGGACAGATGACGTTACAGATAATGAAGTTGATTATTTTCTTCATCTTGGTCATGGTTAAGAGTTCTTCAATTGCCCATTTGGTGGAGTAATCAACTTCTATGATGGCATATTTCGCACCATCTTTAGGATCGGCAAGAAGATTATTTCAGTGCTCCAAGTGGCAAACAGCTGTGGACTAGCCATTTGAGTAATTTCCATCGGCGGGTTCCCGGATTTTTTGTGAACATCTTGCACTTGTCACATTGTCTAGCATGATCAACCGCATCTGGATTGATTGTTGGCCAGTAATACCTGTAGTAGAGTATTTTCTTTATCATCATTGCACTGAGCTGTGATCTGATATTCAGCACCCGGAAAGGGTTGCCATTGTTGGCTGTAATGTCGACTGTCTGCTTAGCAGGTGCAATCCCGGATTCTTTGAGTTAAGATGTTACTATTTTGCATAACATTCAATGTGAAATATGGTTGGGACGGTCAATGTTGATGGTTACTCTAGTCGAATCCTAGAGTCTTATCATGAGTAATTAAGTCTAATAGTGAAGGACTATGAATGCCTTAATCTATTATCAGCAAATGGCCAAAGATCAGGCTTAAAAGCACATTGAAGGAAATATCGAGTAGGGGTCAGCCTCGAGTTGTGTGCAGATGTATAGCTAGATCTTGCTATGAGTTTGAATTTGCTTGTATATTCGAGTAACACACTTTCTATTCAATGCATTCATGATCCTTTAGACGTCCTTCGAGTTGGAGTGACAGTCAGTTGCCCATGAGCTAAGGTATCGATTTAATGATTCTATCTCTAGGCATCCTTTCGGTCGTAGCCTTGACTAACTGTAAGCACTATACACAAGTTTCAACATTGAGCTATCGCAGGAAGTCATTGGATGACCATGTGTCTGCTCCTAGTCTCGGGTTGAAAAACGCACTATGTGGATGGTTGAGCCTTGCCCTAGCTACGTTTATATTCCCACCTAAACCTCAAAGACACAGAGTTGATTGGTGAATAGTCGGTTCACATTCATCTTGCTTCTTGCTCGTGCCCCTTGATCTGGGGCATATACCGTTAAGTAGGAAGACTAGCCATGCCCACTTTAGCTTTATTCTCTTTCCCGTTGAATCGTGGGATTAAGTAAGTTGATGGGAGGCTGGATCTCGCCTATCTTTGATTGTATTATGGTTTTTCATTCCAAGAGGAATACTTTGATGCCTCATCAATTTCAAGTCGTAATTTGGACACTGACAGTCAGCCACGTCCACTTTGGTTCATGCTCTGTAATTAGATCTTGGGGTAAAGTTGGCTTAAATGCAGTCGGGTCATGCTTATCTAGTTTCATACTCCTCCTGACGGATCGAAGGAGGGTGTTGGAGAATTTTTGACCAAGTCTTCATGGTTTACCCTCCTTTCCACACTTTGGAGGTCATAGTTTTTCAAGGAATATCCGAGGCACATTCGTATGTGCTTGGTGAGGATCGGTATTGACCCTCGATCTGAGCTATGATATAGTCGGTCGTCCGTAGCTTTGGATATTGTTTCGATTGGTTTTGTATGAGGCCTCCCTGTAGTCATTGCCTTAAGTTGTAAAGAATGCCAAGCTAGAGCTATAGTAAGCTGTCGTATTCAGCTTTTAAAGATTTGTACTCCCGCTCCCAGCATTGATTTGGCTAGGCCACTAGTTGGATGGTCGAACTCCATATTTAGCGAGTTAATAATCCTCTTGTCGATTTCAGGCTGTTGCGAAATAGAGAACGGTTGGAATCCACTCGTCTATTTACCGATGTTTATGCACCACTCTGTATTCTGGTGACTTAGTTATTCTCCCCTTGGGCGACTCATGCCTAATTTGTGTTCATGTTACGGTCCACGCTCTGGGGACTTGGAGATTTGTCGAATGGTTGATGCTATATTCCATAGTTTGGGACATAGAGATTTTCGTCAATTCATTTACTAGTCCGCACTCTAGGGTCTTAGAGTACTCTAGTTCGCTTTAGGAACTTAGATATTTTTCTCAAGTCGTTTATACTCTAGTCCGCACGTTGGGGACTGATAGTACTCTAGTCCTCTTCAGGGACTTAGAGGTTTTTAAGTCATTTTTACTCTAGTCCGCACTCAGGGGACTGAGAGTATTCTAGTCCTCACTCTAGGGACATAGAGGTTTTTAAGTTGTTTATACTCTAGTCTGCACTCAGGGGACTTAGAGTACTCTAGTCCGCACTCTGGGGACATAGAGGTTTTTAAGTCGTTTATACTCTAGTCCGCGCTTAGGGAACTTAGAGTACTCTAGCCCACACTCTAGGGTTGTAGAAGTTTTTAATCCGTTTATACTCTAGTCCGCACTCTAAGGACATAGTGGTTTTTAAGTTGTTTATAATCAAGTCTGCACTTATGGGACTTAGAGTACTCTAGTCCGCACTTTAGGGACTTAGAGGTTTTTAAGTCGTTTATACTCTTGTCTGCACTCAGGGGACTTAGAGTACTCTAGTCCGCACTCTGAGGACTTAGAGGTTTTTAAGTCGTTTATACTTTAGTCCGCACTTAGTGGACTTAGAGCACTCTAGTCCACACTCTGGGAACGTAGAGGCTTTTAAGTCGTTTATACTCTAGTTCGCACTCAGGGGATTTAGAGTAATCTAGTTTGCACTTTTGGGACTTAGAGCACTCTAGTCCGCACTCTAGGGACGTAGAGCTTTTTAATCCGTTTATACTCTAGTCCGCACTCAAGGGACTTAGAGTTCTCTAGTCTGCAATCTAGGGACTAAGAGGTTTTAAGTTGTTTATACTCTAGCCGCACTCAGGGGACTTAGAGTTCTCTAGTCCGCACTCTGGGGACGTAGAGGCTTTTAAGTCGTTTATACTCTAGTCCGCACTTAGGGGAGTTAGAGTACTCTAGTCCGCACTCTGGGGATGTAGAGGTTTTTAAGTCATTTATACTCTAGTCCGCACTCAGGGGACTTCGAGTACTCTAGTCCGCACTCTATGGACATAGAGGTTTTTAAGTCGTTTATACTCTAGTCCGCACACAGGGGACTTAGAGTTCTCAAGTCCGCACTCAGGGGACGTAGAGGCTTTTAAGTCGTTTATACTCTAGTCCGCACTCAAGGGACTTAGAGTCCTCTAGTCCGTACTCTGGAGTCATAGAGGTTTTTAAGTCATTTATAATCTAGTTCGCACTCAGGGGACTTAGAGTACTCTAGTCCGCACTCTAGGGACGTAGAGGTTTTTAAGTCGTTTATACTCTAGTCCATACTCATGGGACTTAGGGTACTCTAGTTCGCACTCTGGGGATGTAGAGGTTTTTATAACATTTATACTCTAGTCCGCACTCAGGGGACTTAGAGTACTCTAGTCCACACTCTGGGGACACAGAGGTTTTTAATTCGTTTATACTCTAGTCCGCACTCAGGGGACTTAGAGTGCTCTAGTCCGCACTCTGGGGACGTAGAGGCTTTTAAGTCATTTATACTCTGGTCTGCACTCAGGGGACTTAGAGTCCTCTAGTTCGCACTCTGGGGACATAGAGGTTTTTAAGTCGTTTATACTCTAGTCCATACTCAAGGGACTTAGAGTACTCTAGTCCACACTCTGGGGACGTTGAGGTTTTTAAGTCGTTTATACTCTAGTCCGCACTCAGGGGACTTAAAGAACTCTAGTTCGCACTCTGGGAACGTAGAGGTTTTTAAGTCGTTTATACTCTAGTCCGCACTCAAGGGACTTAGAGTCCTCTAGTCTGCACTCTGGGGACATAGAGGTTTTTAAGTCGTTTATACTAGTCCGCACTCAGGGGACTTAGAGTAATCTAGTCCGTACTCTGGGGACGTAGAGGTTTTTAAGTCGTTTATACTCTAGTCCGCACTCAGGGGACATAGAGTACTCTAGTCCGCACTCTGTGTACATAGAGGTTTTTAAGTCGTTTATACTCTAGTCCGCACTCCGGGGACTTAGAGTACTCTAGTCTGCACTCAGGGGACTTAGAGGTTTTTATTAAGAGTAGTCGTATTTCCATCCTTTATTTATATTTCATTTACCATTATTGAGGCTAATGTTGTCGAATGAATGATCGACCCATGTTTTCTCATGGAATGGGATTCTGCCCCCAGCATGAGGGACGAAACTTGAAAAATGGACGGTCGATTCTTGTCCGCTTGATAATTATAGCTCTTCCAATCAAGTCAAGGAAGGATGTATACGACAGATGGTTAGATCACATTTGTGCTGGGTTAGTAGTCAAATCTCATAGGATTTGTTTTGTATCTCTTTCTATAAAATAAGGATAATGGATTATTGAGTAGACAAAGCAAGTTACATATGTTTCAAGGTGCAGTCGTGTCCATGTATTGAGAGCGATGGTTGGCGAGTAGGTAGTCCCTCACAGCTACTCCAAGTCAGGCTTTCGAACAACCTTTTGTGTTCAGGGTAGGATTTGATGTGTAGATGATCAAATCACATCTACTATAGATAGATCCCCGTGTCACTGAGCTTCAGGAGAGGCATTTGTACTTTGTCGAACTTTGTTTTATGACTCGATTTGAGTGGATGATCGGGCCATATTCATTTCAAGCCTTGCTTAGGCCTTCTAATCAAATGTGGAGGTCAACGAATGAACAACCAGTCGTGTTCACTATGTATTGGGCTTTGATCATGATGAGCTTTTCAATCTCTAGTCTATAGCCCCAAATTGAAGGCATATAGTTGATGGTGAGCGGTCGAATCATGCTCATCTTGATGAAACTCCACAGGCCTGAACACGGTCTGTGTGGATTGGTTGGTGGCCAAATATCGTGTCACCTGCATCGTTTTGAAGTAGTTTAGTTCAAGTTAGTCGTAGTTCATAGAACAATTGAAATAGAAATGAAAATAATTCAAAGAAGATTGGGATAAATCTCATTGATAAGTGAAGCAGCATCGTGTGCTCGTTATTCGACTTTGCTCCTGGCTCCTTTCAAAGGGATGTTGGCCGTCAGTAGTCCAATCGATAATCATAGCCCTTTATTAATAGGCATCGGATGTTCGTTGCCCGCCATTCTGCAGGATTTGTACATACTATTGAAGATTTCCTTTCCAGATCGGCTTTTCGATCACACCTCGGAGGTGTTTGTAATCACCCATGTTAGGATCCGTGAGCATCTTGGAATATACCACATTCCCCTGATTTTCTTTAGACTTTGGTGCACCCTCTCAAGGTTGGTTTCCAGTACCATACTGAGTCGTGAGTCTTCAAGTAGAGGTGGTCAATTGAATCTTTCAAAGAGCATACGAGTCGAATTTTGAGGTCTTGTTTGTCTACTAGGATCAGCTTCCTTAGCCAACGGGCCTTCATTGTTATCTTTCCTAGTCTGTTCCGCTCCTCCACACTTTGGTTTAGATTAATTTTTTTCATAGAAACAATCCATGGTCACAGGAGGCTCTCCAGTTAACTAGCTCTCAAAATATATTTGGAGGTTGACTCTCCTCAAACGCGACCAGTATGACATCCTTTATAGAATTTTGAATAATTGTTTAGTGCCAAACGTTGGTCTGCTTGGAGTCACTAAATTTGAAGTGCTGGGTTAGTGAAGAATGGTGCTTGGAGTCATCTTAGCATTTGCCTAGAGTCATATCATCTATGTTCTCCAACATTTGGGAGTATCGTTTGAATAGAGGTTGTTTGTCCATTCTCTTCTTGTCGTTCAAAAGTTGTTGCTAGATCGTCTATGCCCTGGTCGATCATGGGATGTAAGGGAAGTGGATATAATGTTCCTTTGTTAGGTTGAGTTTTGAATTCACTATCTGGAGGCACTACGCTGTGGTTAGGGTTCGGGGGGAATAAGGATAAAGAGTATGACAAGGAACGTGAGGCGATGCCCAAGGTAGGATACTACCATTTTGTGTTTCCTGACTAGTGGTAACCCCTAATAGCCCATCGCATCCAACACCTCCAAAAAATCAAATCACGGTGCACCGATCAAGCCAGCATCAATATAGTAATACGAAGAGGTGTGTCCGCTAGAGGTAGCTCACCTCAATGGTAAGGTACGACTCATGTTTTAGTCATTTCAAATTGACACAAGTGTCGGGGTCATCCATTATCATTCTCTTTCTTCAAATCCAGCAAACGCTTCCAATTCAACCTCTACGTTCTAGATATCATCACCTGCGTACAGTTGTTAAAGTGGTTCTAATATTGACAAAGAGTATGCTATAAGAGGCTTCGGTTCTTTTAACAACCAAATGTCATTTTTCACACCGGTTGGTTCTTTTACATTACAAAGCCGATTCATATTTGATGTCAAAATATCATATTCACTTCAAAAATATCACATCATTTCAAAATACCATATTTACTCAAAATATGTCATTTTCACTTGAAAACCTCATTTCAAATTCCAACTTAGGTTATAACCTCATTTAACGACATTCACATTTAAATCAACGATTTAAATATAAACCTTCCAACTTTGCACAGTTTGAAATTTTAGAAAATAGTTTGAATAGTATAAATACTTTAAAATAGTTTAAAATAGTTTAGATATTTAAAACATTTTAATATAAAATAGTTTGAGTATTGAAAATCGTTTATATAGTAAAATAGTTTGAAAAATCAAAATAATTTGAGTATTAAATAAAATAAATTTTTAAACAGTTTATATTAAAATAATTTATTTTGAAAATAATAGCAAATCAAACTATTTCTTTCCATTTCAACAAATCTGGCCCATACTCATATTTCAAATCAACAAAACTCAATTTCCAATCTTTCAGTTGAATTACTCAATTTAATTTAGTTTCAAATCAACTTGATTTCATTTTCAATTCGAAATAACTTAAATTTTCGAAAACATTCATTTTTAGCTTAAAATTCGATTCAACAATTCAATTTAATGGTTTAAAATTCTAATTCAATTCGTATTTTAAACCATTTCAATTCATATCGATTTCAAGTCCAATTTCAATTTACTGATTTAAAACACTTAAATCAAATTAAACCGCACTGTTTAACTTTAAGATCCAAATCTTAAAATAATTCAATTTC